>CM046308.1:19336259-25286259 GCA_025267735.1 Mactra quadrangularis
TATGTAGTTTTATTATCAATATGTTGCATTTTTTCTGCAAAATGTGTATAATGTGGTTGTGGTTGGAGGTTGGGACCCCCCTAGAAAAGTTCGGACCCTCCCCTAGAAAAGTTCGGACCCCCCTAGAAAAAAATTCTTGATCCACCCCTGATAAATTGATTACCTGAAGTGACTTAACTGTTTTATTGATGGTTCACACAAGTTACATTACATTAGGGTTGTTGTTAATATGTTCATTGTGACCTACGAGAATTGATCTACTTCCTCTCACAAAAATAAGTAACACAGGTAAAATTGATAAGGTATATACATGTAGTATTGATTAAAAAATCTTAATTTAGTTGCTTTATATAGCGGTTTGACTAAATTTTTATGAGCTAGCAGGGAAATTAAAATTATTTTTTTTGGAAAAACTGTCAAAATTAAGGTGCGAGCAAATCCATAGAACACATGATCAACTTGTTGTGGCCCAAGGAGAACGGTGGGTGCTGGGATTATAGCAATCTCATTAATATACTCCTGGTGTTTGGATGTTAATCGTTACATTTCCAAGTCCTTTATTTAGTCAAAGTTAACTCCTGATATATGTGTATAAATAGAAGACAGGTTATTCAATGTATATTTATGTTAATATTTTCAGGGTTTAGAATATGAGATACTTGATGATTCTAGAGATCATTGGTGGTTAGCTAAAAGTCAATCTGGGTAAGTTACCTGGTATTAATTGTCCTATCTTGAACTATATGATAATATCATATAATTAGTACTATACTTATGTAATTATGTAATACTTGTAGTATATGCTAATTTTGTGTGACAGAAAGTTTTCATTTCAAAATGTTTTACTTGCTTTATGCCAATATCATTAAAATCAGATTACGTCATGCTCTCTACATAGTTAGATAGATTTATTTAGGTATTGGCAATATACAACATAGCAGATGTAATTTAACAATGTAAATATGATACTATAGTTATAAATAAATAAATAAATACAGTACCCACCAAAAGTTTGGAGACAAAGGAAAATAACTACAATTCTTGAATTTTAATGATTATTTTTTGTAGAATCTACATTTAAGTATAGTTGGTGATAAAATGAAAACAAATTTCTTGAATGCAACACTTTATAAGATTCAGCATCTGACATCGTAAAGGCTCAAAAACCATGTTTATTGTAACAATTTTCCATACCATAGTTTATATGCTATTTGTGTAGTCTCGGTTATAATGATAATGATCACCAAAAAAATAATGCAAAACAACAAAGCATTTAAAAAAAACAGTTATCAATTTTAGCTAAGAGCTTTTCAATATCAGGCCTACAATCTGAAAATGTCTCCAAACTTTTGGTGGGTACTGTATTAAAAGTTACATATACATACATATTTATATTAAAACCATGTCATAAAATACCAGCACCAGGGTTTGCACAAAAAAGAGTGAACTCTTGTTTCCATTGTGGTAATACATAATTACATTATGTTCCACAACATTTATACATAAATAGGCCTGACATCAGAGCATATATTGTACATGGGATCCAATTTTAATGAGGTTAGCTTCATGCTTTCATTTACAATGCTTGTAGAAAATGTCAAGTGACCATTTTAATAATCACTTTGACAATATTCATTAGAACACCTTGATGTAAGCTTATTAAATATTAATTAGACAACTAACTGTTTATTCCAGAAAACTTCGTTTTATGTGACTATATACTTCATTAATTTTATTTGATATATGCAAAAATTGTACATCACACAATAAAGCTATAATTTCATGAATTCAATGTAATATACATGCACATAATTGTATATCTTTCTGTTTCAAGTACACACTTGTATATGATTTCTCTTACAATACATTAGAAAACTTAGCTTTAGTAGTTAATCTTTTTTTTAATGAAGCCTATTTTTTACTTGTCTTGTATGCCCCTTGGATACTGGTGTTATTTTTAGAACATCATTGTGAACAGGTTGTTGGGTGTACAACCAACTGTGACACCCAGGGTCTTAGCTAGTGATCCAGCGTACCTTTTTTAACAAAATTTAATAAAAAGTTAATCTGAATTTTGCCAGGAAAACTTGGATAAATGAGCCGTCAAAGTCATGATATTTTAGTCATGTACCTGGTGACAGTTTTTGAATATAATTCATCATACTAACATACATGCTTGAGCACCTTATAATAATAATCATATTAAAGCACACACATACTACATGGTTCAGTTCATTAAAACAATTCCTAATGCTCTGCTGTTATTACTGGTAATTAATTAGACTTCCTTGTTGAATAATTTAAGACTAAGCATATTATGTACTTGTGCTTCAAGAAATTTTCCTCATTCATATTGTCTCTTGCTATTTGATTGATTGATAAAGTTAGTCATGTGACTCTAGATTGTACTTCCTGTTTTATGAAGTTTCTTGTTTATCTTACAAATAATCTAGTTATTTTTTTTTACAATATAATAGAAATTTAAGGTGTGGTAGAAATAGTTATGATACTATTGATAAGTGTATTGTATTTCTATTCATTATTCTCTCCTCCTTTGATGAAGAACTGTTGTTATTGTAGCAGAGATATAATATGGTACTTGTTCTCCCTTGCCTCAAGCTAGCCTTTATGGCGACGTGGTAGAGTGTCCGCTGCAACTTGAGAGGTCTTCGAATCTCAGACAAAGTATTTCTACTGAGTTATATATGGTACCCAATGTAAAACCCTGCTAGGAATTGTGTGATTGCATCCTTTGATAGTCCCACAGACAATCAAACTCCAAGAATTGGAGGACAAATTCTGTGATGGAGGGGGTGTGTGTAGGTGTAGCAGAGATATAATATGGTACTTGTACTCCTTTGCCTTTAAACTAGCTTTAAGGGCAAGGTGGTAGAGTGTTCCCTTACAATTCAAGAGGTTGTGGGTTCAAATATCAGTTTGGACCATGAACTTTTACCAGATTACATTATTTTACAGATTATTATTGGTTAGTTTCTTAGTCAGTTAGTATGTCAGTTGGTAGACCAATCATTGTTCACTGAAGAAAGCCATTCCCTTTTTTTCTTTTAACTTGGTTTAGAGGTTTGCCTTGAACAGAATGAAACCCTGCTATGTAGATAATCTAGATCAAAGGTCAAGGTCACTTTAACTCTTACCACTTATAATGTGTCTGTTCAGTTTATGTAATCAGGTATTGAAAACTGAAAATTTTGCATAGAGTGTTGCCTTGTCTAGTAAAACACCTCTATCAGATTTACGTTAAAAGTCAAAGTCAACTCACAAAGTTATACTTTAATCTCGTCCGTTTAGTTACTGAATATAATTTATTTTGTTCTATTTTCAGTGATAAAGGCTTTATACCAGCCAATTATGTAAAGAAGAAATTTGATTTAGAAATTTATCCGTAAGTTAAAAATTTTAGTTCATCAATCACAAATTATCTAAAATTTCAAAGGATATTCCTAACAGGATACATGAACTAGCTGGTCAAAAATATTTTATAATGTGATTATATAATAACTCTATAAAACAATAATTAAATAATTAAAACAAAAGTTGTTATTTATTCTGTATGAAGTAGCTGTTTGAAAAGAAGTCCAATAAGATAAAACAAGGTAATAACTACTCAATGACACAAAATCAGTAATAGACCATCTTATTGTACAGCATTAGCTAAAGTAAGATCTAATACAGGGCTCAAATTTAAGCTTGCATACTCGAAAAATGCAAGTGGGTTTTGATAATTGCAAGAAACTTCTATCATAATTCGAAAATTTTCGCTAGTTGAAATCACCTCAATTATATTATGGTCTATATTGATGAGGCTCAAAGTAGCATTGAAACTGCCAGATAGATCCAAGGTATGGTCTTTCGGTACTCTACTTACCTGTAATTCTGTAATATTACATAGAGCATCCAAGGTATGCTTGTCGCTGATGTCTAAAGCTAAATTCTGACACATCAAAAAGTTAGGAGAATGAATTGTGAGTGCTTATTTCAATTTGTGAGTTGAAATAAAATCAACTTACAATATTTGCATGTGCAAATTTTGTTAAGTTCGAGCCCTGTCTGATATAATGTGATTGTTTTTATACACCAACTTACAGGTGGTATTATAAAGGTGTAACAAGGGAGAGAAGTGAGGCTATACTTAGAGCTGAACAACGTGAGGGAAGTTTTATGGTTAGAGATTCAAGTCAACCTGGAATGTATACATTATCTATATATACAACAGAATCGTAAGTTGTATATCTTTATTATATTGTATGACATTTAAGTTAGATTAAGGGGCTAAGGCCCTGTATTACCCTTTACATTTTGTATTACGAAAGGGTTTGTTATTGAATTTTCATTAATGTAAATCTTTCTGTATTATGTTTTAAAAAATTTCAATATAACTTGATTTTGTAAATTTAAAAAACAACATTTATAGCTTTGTGAGATTTTCAGTTTGATTTAATTTAGATAATAATGTTACATTTAATGTCTTTTGAGTCAATACATTCTTTTTGTAAAAGATTATGTTAGAGATGGGATTAGGATCATAGTATGAAAATGTGTGAGTCCAGAATTTTGAGTGAATGCATTTTGAATGAACACAAATGAACTGTACCATCATAGTATTTTATGCCATTCTAATGAGTTCACAAAAAAAAGCTTTCTATAAGAAAGAATATTTAAATTGATTTTCTACTTCTTTAATTGACATCCTAAATTCTATCTCATTTTACAGAGAGATAGAAGAGTGAGTTTATATTATTTTTCCTCATAAAATGTATTACTGAATGTTTGAGCTGATGATGGCTGACATTGTCTAGTAGCTACAATTGTTGATGAACTACATGTACCTTTGTTACTGATTTTATCATATAATTGTCATATTGGGGGTTTAGTGCAAAACAGTTGTAACTCAATATAAGAAAAGTGTGAGTTATGTCTGTATGCCCTAAACCCAGGATATTTATGTTGCCATGTTATTTGACTTTGCTTTTGATTAATACATTGTGTTAGTTGTGCTGCAATATGTAAGGATATTTCAATGAGCAATGATTGGCATTTTGGCAAATCTGCAATTATTGAGTTTTCTAATTTATAAGTTGCATTTTCTGATATTCATTGTTATACCTATTACTTATTGTATGGTATGTAATTGTAATGATAGCATTTAACTGTTCAGGATTGTACACATATAAAGAGTTAATAAATGACTCAACAAATGGTTATACATTTGTTGCCTGCTTCTTTTTGTACCACTCATAACCAAACTACTTTTCTATGCTTTTTGCTGTAGTCTTGACAAGATCTCTGTTCTAATGTTTAGCTAGCCAGGTTTTGCCTGTCCTATCATGTGCTTTGAAAAGCAGCTGTCATGGAAAGTAATGTTTCTTCCAGCGAAACAAAACTGTTTATATTGAAGTATGACTGCTTTTTGTCTAATCCAACAACTACTGTAAAACAAGACTCCTTTTGTCATTTTGTATTGCTTATTAACTATTACTGATATGATTTCTGTTAAATCAATCAACCATTTATTAAGTAGACTTTGTATACATTAAGTAGCTACTACACCGTTATAGATAACATTATTTGTTTAAGAAATTAGTCATATTCTTCAATAGCGATAAAAGCAACTCAAATCAATACCAATAGAACAATATAATTTATACCATAGATATAATTGACGAGTTGAAGATATTTTCTACTCATTAAATAGATTGCTCATTTCTTTATCTTTTAACTACTAGCCAGCTTAGCTTGTAGAATGTTTTCAGTAAAGTGTATAAGAACTCTGTTTAATGCATACTTGGACTATAACTATACAGCTTTAAGTGCTAAAACATCATCAATATGATCATACAACATTTTGACTGAAATGACTTTGTGATGCTATACTACAATTATAAAGTTAAAGTATGTTTTGTCCACCCAGCTAGCTTTGTCCGTAGCATGCAAGTCTACTGATCAAGGGATGGTGAGTTTTTCTCAGGATGGACATAGTTTTGCTGAGTTTGGTCATAGAGTAATTTCTGTGGCTGAGTTTGGTCATAGAGTAATTTCTGTGGCTGTTCTCCCTCCTACAACGGGTAAATGCAGCGATTTAGCCTTTCGAGAAACTTTTAAGTGACCACGGTGATATGACCTATAAAGTGTTTTGCTATGGCATTAAACACCCCCCCCCCCCCCGCCCAAAATATAAATGATATTAATGTATCTTTTTTTATTGTATTGACATTGTCCTATGTCATATAACATATAACATAGGAAGACTTCATCTTATGGCAAAGTCAGGTTAATTGTCCTGCTTAATCAATGCTGATGGTGAGGACCTCTCACTTAGTTGTACTAAAGTAGTTTGTGAATTCAAGATTTAAGACTGGTTGCTCCAAATCTATTCAACCTTTCTGTCTTATGTGTGCAATGCAAAAATTTATGTGCCCGGCCCAAATCTGTTCATCTTAGAAACAGTACCAATTGCAGACTGTGAAAGACATTAGGCTTAAAAAATACTTTGTTAAGGCCAACGAGACTTTACCTAGCAAATATCGCCAACCCTAGATTTTTTTTTTAAAATTAAACTTTGTCTTCAAGAATATGACAAGAAAAGAAGACTATTAATGAAAATTAGTGTTTGGCTTTAAAAAACCACAAGAAAACAATTAAAAGATTGAAGCCTAGCCTACTTAACTTTTTCAGACTGTTGTCCTAAACACTGAGGAAGTCTATGTTAGTTTAGACTGTAGAACAGAACAGAACTGAACATATCTTTTATTTCGTCGCAGGTTACATTTTTAAATACATTTGAACAAATTCAATATGAATACAACAAAACGGTACACTTTCAAAAGTCAAGAATTAGCTGTTAAATTTGAAATTAAGAAACTGTCATGATTTCATAAAATATTGCGAAAAAAATTCTCATGGTCATTTGTATCATTTAAACATAAATATGTTGACATAATTTGTTTATAATTTCAGACGTGAAGGAATGGTTAGACACTATCATATCAAGAAAAATAGTCAAGATAGATTTTATTTAGCAGAAAAACATGCATTTCTAACAATACCTGACCTTATATATTATCATAAACATAATGCTGGTGGCATAGCAACAAGATTACGTAACCCTCCAGCAGAAAATAAGAATGCTCCAGTTACCGCTGGATTTGGACATAGTATGTGATCTCAGGGATTTTCTTATATGTATTCTTATACTTTTTTGTTTGTTTTATTTATTTTAATTCATTTATACATCAGTCTGTGTTAATATTAGAGTTAGTTTACCCATATTTGGGAATATTTCTTGTTTATAAAAATCTATCTTATTTATCTAGGAGAAGTGGCCCAGTGGAATGGCGCATGCTATGGTATAGAACCCTCAGGTTTGAACCCCACTCAGAGCACCGCTAATTTTCTTGAGAATGAAATTTAACAACAGTTGTTCCACTTCACCAATGTGTTAATGGGCACTATGAGGGATCACCTGTCTGATGGTTATTTTAATGATTAGGGGTTATTGTAAATACAAAATTGTAAAGTTGGCTGAACATGTATACTGAAGCAGACTAAAAAATAGATCTTTACCTTTTTTTAACTCAAGACTTCATCTGTAGGCCAAGATTGTTCTCAAATATTCAGATGCTAAAAATCAATTAAGTTTTTACCTTGTTTTACTGATCAAATCATGTTTCAATTTGATTTAATAATTTGTTCTTCAATATATCTGATATATTATTTGCTTGCAGGTAAATGGGAACTTGACAGAAAAGATCTTGATATATTTGAAGTATTGGGCTCCGGGTGTTTTGGTGTAAGTTTATTTCTGTAGAGATTTTTACAAAATACCAATCACCATTTATTTTGCTTAGATTTTACTGTCATCTTTAAAGTGTGTTCTTGTACTGTTGTTGTGTAATGTTTTCCACTTTCAGTGGGGCATACATTAACTCAACCAATTTTAAAAAAATCTAATTTTGTTGATCCTGAATACAGAAGTACTGTCATGAATATTCATATTAGTGGGGTTAATGTATGCACTGCTGACAGTTTACCGGTAATAAAATTTTACAATACAGCTGTTTTTAGTCCTTTCAACTGATACGTTGATATACATGTACAAGTAACTTAGTTTATTGTTTTCTGAGATAGTGAAATAGTTCAAATACTAGTATTATTTGTATTCATTTAAACAGTTATTGAGGTGTGATATATAATACTCCTTCTTGTAACCTATAGACTTATAAACCATGAGTTAAGCTCTTACATTCTTAAGCTCTATGCAAAAACTTACTACTTTGGCAATTTGCAAGAACTAGAATTTTGTAAAGGCCAAATAAGATGGGATGAAATAAGATGAGATTAATTTTTAGTCAGCAAGACTGTATAATAAATAACACAAGCTCTATGGGGCTTTTATAAATGACTATTTAATTCTCTGTGTGATGTATTTGCAAGTTGTTATCATAGTACAATTCTTATCTGTGACAAATCTATTATTTCAGACTGTTCATAAAGGTAAATGGAAAGGTAGAGTTGTTGCTGCTAAAATGATGAAAGAAAGAACAATGTCTGAAGATGCATTCTTAGATGAGGCAAAAACTATGACGTAAGTTTATTATACAATTATTATACAATGTTGATTAAAAACAATGTTTTCTCTGACAGGGATGTTGATCTATTTTACTAAAATGATGTTTAAACAACAACAACATGTTCAGTTCTTTAAATATTATTATTTCGTCATCTTTTTTTGTCATTTTTTTATCTATTTTACTGAGATAACATGTTATGTGTAAAATTGCAATGTTTGTCTCCACTAATAGTTCATACTTAGAACACAAATTTATGTCTTTCCCAGATGGTAAGGGTTGTTTGTACTTGATGTGTCCGTGCTAAATGTATTAATTTAACATGTTTTCAATGATAAGCAGTCAATACGAATCCTATCGTTCTGTTTACACATATTTAAAGTTTGTTCCGCTCTGAAACATCTGGTACAAACAAAGTTTTTGTGCTTGAGAAAGCCATCAATTTGAGTTCTTAGTCAAATCACAGGGATTCCTAACGATAACCATTGCTCGTTAGTACAGCAGCCTGGCAAGTAGTCATGTGACTCGTTAGATGATTTAAGATGGCTGTGCCGTAGTGACTTCGTCTTCGAAATTGAAAATGGACGATTATCATCATTGAAAGACGAAGATTAGTCGGATTAGTTGAGGATTGTTGAATAAAATAACATATTTCATCGAACCAATACATAATTTGGCCGGTATTTCGCGGAAAAGATGGTTTTTACAGGGATAAGACTAGGGGACGGACCCGTGTCGTACTAACCATTTTCAGTGCGTTTTACGAGAAACTAGCTTGAATATGGTAAAAAGTTGTAAATTTGTTGTAAAAAACTTAGGCTTTTTGGATAGATAAATGTCTTCTGTATCGAAATTTGAAGACCTGATGAGAATATTCGAAAAAATAACGGAATTATGCATGTTTCTGTGACGCAAGGGTTAATTTTCATAATTTTGATGTTGGACCCCTTGTATATATTATAGGTATAAATGGTTATCGTTAGGAATCCCCGTGAGTCAAATAAATTGTAAGAATATATGTTAATGGAAACAGTTACAATCTATTCTCAGTCCAGATACATGACCAAGATTGAATAGATACTCATTTTAGAAAAAAACTTTCATGGGTCTGTTTTTACATGACCTTTCAATAATATGTAGTCTTGTAATTTACATGACCTTTCAATAATATGTAGTCTTGTAACTTACATGACCTTTCAATAATATGTAGTCTTGTAATTTACATGACCTTTCAATAATATGTAGTCTTGTAACTTACATGACCTTTCAATAATATGTAGTCTTGTAATTTACATGACCTTTCAATAATATGTAGTCTTGTAATTTACATGACCTTTCAATAATACATAGTCTTGTAATTTACATGACCTTTCAATAATATGTAGTCTTGTAATTTACATGACCTTTCAATAATACGTAGTCTTGTAATTTACATGACCTTTCAATAATATGTAGTCTTGTAATTTACATGACCTTTCAATAATACATAGTCTTGTAATTTACATGACCTTTCAATAATATGTAGTCTTGTAATTTACATGACCTTTCAATAATACGTAGTCTTGTAATTTACATGACCTTTCAATAATATGTAGTCTTGTAATTTACATGACCTTTCAATAATATGTAGTCTTGTAATTTACATGACCTTTCAATAATATGTAGTCTTGTAATTTACATGACCTTTCAATAATACGTAGTCTTGTAATTTACATGACCTTTCAATAATACGTAGTCTTGTAATTTACATGACCTTTCAATAATACGTAGTCTTGTAATTTACATGACCTTTCAATAATACGTAGTCTTGTAATTTACATGACCTTTCAATAATACGTAGTCTTGTAATTTACATGACCTTTCAATAATACGTATTCTTGTAATAAATGTAAAAAAGATTGCTTTTAATTACATGTATAAGTCTTTATACATGAATATGTGTTGACTTAATTTATTCTTGAAATTCTGATTATAAAGTGTAACTTATTTGCTGTCGTTGATGTTCAAGTTGTTGTTGTTTTTTTCAGACAATTAAGTCATCCTAATTTAGTACAGTTATATGGTGTAGTCACAAAATCTAAACCTCTAATTATTGTTACAGAACTTATGCAATATGGTATGTATATACATGTGATCAGGGTCTATAGTCACTGGACCTACCACCACTAATACTTTACTTAACGAATAAAGTAAATGAGTACATGTTTTTCAGATATCTCCTTCTGTTTTCTAGACAAATAATTGAATGGCATCATATAGCACATAAAATAACTACTATATTTCTTTCTGCAAAAACTCTCAATTGGTCTCATGTGTATTGATCATTAGCTTTAAAACCTTAGCACACAAATTGAATCAAACAGCATACTGGGTCATTTGTAGAAATAATTTGTGCTAAGGATTCTGAATAAACATATACAATTCACAGGCCAACATGGGCATTTTCCAATAAAGAAATGTATCATTGCATTATGTATATTTTTTAATACAATTATAGACACTGCCTATTGACTGAAAAGACATGCAATTTAGTGATGTAATTAGTTGGTCGTAGATGCTATATATTTAAACAAATCTCCATTTTGCCAATGACTGCCTCATTCCATTCATTTTGCCAAAAATTCTCCATTGCATGTTTTAGTCATACCGTCCCACCATTCAACGAGAGGTAAGGACAGGAAACAGAAGCGTTCAGAATGTGAGAATTTAGTTTCAAAAAATGAGGGTATACATGTATTATCTCCCTTTAGTTGAAGGACAAAAGGGTCAAACTTTTATATTTTTTTAAAACTTTTCCACATTTCAGGTGCATTATTATCCTATTTAAAGAGACATAAAGGAAGATTGATCAATAAAATAGGTATATTATTAGATATGTGTGTACAAGTATGTGCTGGTATGGAATATTTAGAAAATAGAAGTTTTATACATCGAGATTTAGCTGCTAGAAATTGTCTTGTTGGAGATAGTCAAGTTATTAAAGTAGCAGATTTTGGTCTAGCAAGGTTTGTTGATTGTTTTTACACAATGTTTTCAGATAAATCACTTTTTTCTTTGTTTCTTTGGATTAAACAAGCAGATTATATTTTGGTCTAGTAAGGTTTGTTGTTCTATTTACCTAGAGTCAAAGTTTGAAGGCAAATTTCTTTTAAATTAAAAAATATTTTTATCCTTTTAAATTACTAACTTTTTTATCCTAGCAAATTCAGTGCTTGCAGGGCTTTGATAGAAAATGTTTGTGGTGAATTATTTACAGAAGCCCATTGCTATTTCTTACATGTTTGTTATACCTCATATCACATTGCTGTGCTGAAAGAAATAAATGAAAGGTTTAGGCCACAACAAGTTGATTATGTGTTCTATGGATTTTTCTGGGGAAAAAATGGGGCTAGCGAGCGAAGAAAATTTTTTTTAAAAAGTCTTTATTCACTTGCTTTATAAAGAGGTTTGACCAAATTTTTATGAGTGAGCGAGGAAATAAAAATATTTTTTTTGTAAAAAACTGTAAAAATTAAGGTGCGAGTGAATCCATAGAACATATGATCAACTTGTTGTAGCCTTATTTTCGTTCTGCATTTTGTACTGCAGATATGTGATTGATGATGAATATACAAGCTCAACTGGTACAAAATTTCCTGTAAAATGGGCTCCACCTGAAGTATTAAGTTATACAAGATTTAGTAGCAAGTCTGATGTCTGGGCATTTGGTATGATATTATGATTTCTTTATTTGTTTAAATATTATTTGTTTATTTGTAATAATTGTGTTTTTTTATCCATGTGTAAAATTTCTTATAAATGATTTGTTATTGAAATAGAAAAATAGTGGCCATAAAAGGTTAGTGGACCTTCAAGTCCCCTCACATTCACTGGAGTCACTGGACCAAGGGTAATTTTGGTGGACTTGGTCACCCAGCTAAATTTGGAGACTGTATACTGGGATCCAAAAGTTTCTTTACACATGTACTTTTTTCATATTATCATTCTATTTCTTTAATGGCAAATATATTGCTGACACATTTTGTTTCATATGTTTTAATTGTATATTTAAATAAATAAATGCATTAAAGAACATAATTGACAATTCATGTTAAACTGCACATTAGTTGTGAAACTATTGACCACATTTTAAATATAAGGAATTTTTGAATAACATCAAAATTTAAAATGTGTAATGAAACTTTTGGACCCCAGTGTATAAGGTTTCCATTACTATTAATAAATTGCTGCTGTACTATACAATGTAATACAGTTTATTAAAACAGATAGTAATGTGACTGTTTATAATTAAGATTCTAGTGTGTACTTTCCAAATGAACTAAGCCTTGCATTTTTGTCAACTTTGTGGAGGTCTGAAAATCATGTGTTGTTTGAGAATATTTCAAGATTCGTTCCATTTACTAAATTGTTTATGCCTTACTTTAATGCCATTCAAATAATATTAGATTTGCTAGTTGAATGTACATGTATTATATCATTGCAGGTGTTTTAATGTGGGAGATATTTACCTGTGGACAAATGCCTTATGATCAAATGAGAAATGCTGATGTTGTAGACTTTGTTTGTCATTCTAACCAAAGATTACGAAAACCTGAACATTCTACAGAGAAAATTTATCAAATTATGTTAGATTGTTGGCATAAAGTAAGATTATTATCTTGTTTATTCTTATATACCTGTGTGTCTTAACAAACATCAAGGCATCTGGAAAACAGTCTTACCACCTTATTTAGTTGTTACTCCCTCTGTTTTGTAATGTTAAATCATCGTAAGGTTTTGATTATATATGTTGCCCAGTTCTCCATGTGTGAATATAGTTAATCAATTATGTTTTTTAGTTCTGAGAAATCTGAAAGCCTCTTGGACTGAAAGATAAGAGCAGATTTATATTGTGTTTGATTTAGATTGTCTAATTTTACAGAATTTTTCATAAATATTCAAAATAGGCCTGGATTCTTTTGGTATTCCGAGGATTGTGGCTCGTTTAGAATTCAGTTTTTTCTTATCATATAAATTAATATTGAAGAAAATTATATATTTGACCAATTTTGTCAAAGATTAGGTCACTATTCAAAGTACTGATTCATAGTTATCCAATCTAAGGAGGTTTTAGACTTGAGTGGTTAAGTATCTTCCATCTGATAGACTAGCAGAGAAATTACTGGCAGAAAGGGGTTGATATTGAAACTATTTTTTTTCTTTGTGTTAAAGTATTACATTTTGTGATCTTTCAGAATATTAAATCTCTATAATGTTTTTTGTTGTCTGTGTGAACTGTTAATAGTGCTAGAATGATGGTTTCATTACACAAATGACTTACACACAACATACATTGTATAGTTATAATTATAAGATCTATGAATAAAAATTATGTTTTTAGGATCCTGAAGAACGTCCTTCATTTAAAACTTTAAAAGGAATTTTATTGGACCTCACTGGTAAAGCTTTGTGTACATGTATTTTAGTGTGCATCGTTGGTTACCCCACGATACATTTTTCCACTATGCTGCTTTCAAGTACTGGGGGTCATTTGGTTAAGATACATGTGTATACCATTGTACAAGACATTTCCCATTTGTCGGTGGCTGCTTTTATTCATAATCTTATCATAATCTTTATCAATTTTACTTTATCTCACCACAATATAATGAATGATGGTTAGTGGGACGCGCGGGCCCTGATAATGATGGATGTTTGGATGGGAGCCTTGGATTAAAATCCAACTTTGCACCTTGCAATCATGGATTTTCGTGGCATTGGCCTGATTCCCAATCAACCATTTAGCTGCCATTCTACCAGCAATCCATTATCACTCATTCACTATCTTTTACAGTAAAAAATCCACTTGTTATGAGGTTGTAGTTGTTTTTAAACTACTATGAGCACTTTATTGATCACTCATTCTTAGTTTTATATTAGTTTTCAGTTTATATTTTTATATTTTATCATCTCTTAATCTTTTTCTTTTTTTATCTTTTTCTTTTTTCATTTTTCATTTTCATTTTTATTTAAACTCGTATTTCCTAATTCTTAGTTTTATATTATTCTACAGTTTATGTTTTTTATATTTTATCATCTCTTAATCATTTTTTTTAAATTTTGTTTTCATGTAAACTCGTTTTTTCCTAACTATGCATATGATTGTGAAGCGCTTTTGAACATATATTCAATATGAAAAGAGCGCTATACAAATGCGGTATATATTAATAATAATAATATGTGTAATCTGGTAATCATGAATAATTCAAGAGGCAGTTTCATTGGTTCATTCAAAATGGCGGCCTCTGTGAGTGATTTTTCTAAAGCAGGTGAAGAAAATCCCAGTATGACATCATTGTTATTGAAGAAGATTGGTCCCCCTTGCCTCATGTATATTCATGAAAACAATATTTTGCCAGTCAAATTGGCCACAGTATGAATGGAGCATAATGGAAGAAAGTACTGTGGTTGCCAACAATGTTCAGTGTGGTATTCCCCTTTAGTTTAACAGTTCACAGTCTTCTATTTATTGCATTGTAGATAGCATTTTAATTCATTCTTTAGTTTTGTTTTTGTTCTGTGTGATCTTAGTGTTGTTATTTTATGTCAGATTTGTTTATTTTTTGGCATGTGACCTTGATATTTTATGCATGTTAATTTTTGTGATGTTAGCCATTTATGTTGCATACTGAATTTAATGAAATCCTGATAAAATGGTTTGATAATGTTCAAACTTAACATAAATCAAAGCTTCGTGAATGTAGCTACCAACAAAATAGTAAAGAAATAACATAAAGTCAGTGTCCATCAATGTAGCATGTTCCCCACAGCTATAACAATGTTCACTTTTGTTAGCTACTCGGCTTGCTCTGTCTGCAGTGCACAAGTCCACTGATTAAGGGGTATAAGGTTTGATTCCTAGGTGGGACATACTTAAGGTGAGCTTGGTCATGAAATAGTTTCTACAACCATTGTCTCTTCTACCACTGATTCTAAATCATGAGGGCAATTGTCAGTCATTAAAGGAAGTATGCACCAACTGGTTAACAGGTACTTATATATCCAGAGATTAAGCTTTTAAAATGAACAATGAGTATGTTGGCGGATTGCTTTTACATGTAGATATAACTGATTCAGTTTTGTTGGTAAACCTGACAACAATTCACATTATATGTGTTGGTAAAGTTGGGAAATTTTGACTTGTAATTTGATGTTACACATGTTTGTGTCTTCTTAATAATTACGGGTCATGAATGTTTGTATTACATGTGCTAGCAATTCTCAAGTCTAAGGGTTTGTGTAACTTTGATGTCACCTCTTTCTTTCCTCAATGTGTTAAATTTTGTTGCTATGGTTTCTTTAAATGGTATATTTTCTGAAAAGTTTTAATCATCAACCAATTAATTTTATAAATGTAATATTATTCCTTGGATTTATTACTTTTCAAGAATGTTTACTTTTCTAATATGCTTTTTCAGTATTTATAGAATTACATTGTATGATCAAATTAACTGAGTTGAATACAAAATGTTTATTTAGTAGTAGTTTTATTATGTATCTCAGTCTTGGCACGCTTCCTAATGATAAATTTGCTATTTATGATATTTCAAATGCTTTACAGAATAACCTTATAAATTCTGTCCCTCGGAAAATGTATGATTGCATCAAATTTATTCAGTTGTAAAATTCTTATTTACCCCTTAGTGTTGCTTACATACCTGTTGTTCATATTTTTGTATACATTATAAATGAATATAGTTTTATGTATTAATCAATTATGTAAACATGGCATGTTTTTGTACATTAAATGTTGGACTCATCCTTTTATGGGGAAAACACTCAAGTTCGTAATATTATGGTACAGTTTTAAAGTATCTTATTTTGATGGAAATTAAGTTTTTTAAATATTCAGTATACCGTCACTATATACCATCTAAATTTATAAAAAAACTTGTTTTTAAATCGAGGATAATGAAAAACTTCCGATTATATTTATTCATCCCTGATTTTACTATTAGACTCTTCTTTTGCTAGGTTGACACGCCAAGTTAAAATTTACCTTTTCTTGTTCCTATTCTTCAGCACCCAGATAGTAGGCCAACATTCCGCAGACTTCGTCAAGTGCTAGCTCCGCTTAGTGGTGTTGAACATTATCTCATTTTTTGATCATGTTTATAACATGTGAAAGGGTATAAATAATACAAACCCATTTAATACATGTATATCAACCAAACATATCTTTCATTGTCCATCTTCTATAGTCCATCTTTCATTTTTCACACTGTTCTAATTAGATCTTGTATAAAAGACCATGTTGTCAAATACATCTAACCAGGTCTCAAATTTAACAAAAATTTGAACTTGCAAATTTTTGCAAGTTAATTTTATTTCAACTTACAAAAACAAAATGGCACTACACTTAACTTTGAATAGAACAAGAGCGTTATTGTAGGATAGACATAGAATACTTATCATGTTTTTACAGGGAATCTTCAATTAAAACTGTAGATCTATCTGGCCATTCCAACACTGATTTGAGCCTCATTAGTTCATACAATAATATTATTGCGTCGATTTCAACTCGTGAATAAAAAGAATAAGGGTTCCTTGCAATTTTCAAAATCCACTCACATTTTGCCAGTATGCAAGCTTAAATTCGAGCATTGCATCTAACCAGAATTTGCTCATCCTTTCTTTTCCTCAACCTATTTTACAAAACCATTTTTTACAAAACACTTTGCTATATCATACATGTATGGACAAGAAATTGTATTTCCCTGTAGCTTAGTCTCCTATTTTCTTTCATCATTTGTATTTTATATATAAAAGTCTTGTATTATCAGTATCATTAAATACATTAATTTTGATCATCTTAGTTCATGTGTGTGGTTAGTCAGATTGCATGTCTTTACTTGTTAAAGTCAATATTGACGGAAGCAAAAATCTTAGAAAAGATTTGCAACCCTCTCTAAGCAAGCAGACAGTGGTTGTGTGTCCTTTCTCATTGTTGAATGTTTTGTTGTCAATATAAGTAGGATATTGCATAAAGAGTTGATGAGACTGTTTGTTTCAGAAGCTTATTCTTACAACAGACTTGGTACTAAACTCAATATGATGTTGGTTGTTTTTTTAGCTGAAAAAAACATTTTTTATGCAGAACAAAGCTGAAGTAATAACATTTGTATACAGAACAATAATTTGTTGTAAATTTTTCAGCAATAATATGTCTAATAAGTATGTTCTGTACAGATGCATCAAGTGCAAACAGACTTTTTTTAGCAGGAGAATTCCATAAATTGGGGTTCCGAGTAAGAACTATTTATGCCTTTACCACAAAATTTTCTTCCAATCAATAACTTCCAGACAATGAAATCTGCTGGTTAACTCTTTTATTGAAGTTATTTTCATATAATTTAGAACATTCTGGAAAGTTTGAAGAAAACAGTCTACTATGTGAATTCCTTTATACACAATTTATTATTTTGTAACTCTGTAGAAGACAGATAACAACATATTTTGTTTATTTCAGGATCCTGAACAGAGACCAGCCTTTACTTCTTTGGGTCGAACATTTGGTGGACTGATGGAGGTTGGAAATTATCCACAAGTGTAATTTTACATGGATAGACAGATTCTATAGCAGTGTGTTACGTACATTATGTGACATACACTTCCGCCATAGGTGGTTAATTAGCCAATGTAGGTCATGTGATCATGTTGTTGTTGTTGTTTTGAAGGATTGAACAGCCAATCAGAATGAAGAGTTATACATGCTTGTATTATACAGTACTACTGGACTAGAACATAGACAATGAAATTATGATTAATTGTTTTCATTTTTTAATTGATGTATTTATATGTAATAATAACTTGTAATGATATGTTTTTGTATTACATGGCTGCATTTAGTGATTACTGTAATAGGCTATTATTTAACATGTACAATGTATATGTTTGTTAAAATATATACAGCTTTGTTATTATGTGATCAATGATCACAGTTACATGTAATGAGAGATTGTTTGAAGGGAGACAACTTTAGTTAGTATGAAATGTATTGTAGGTTATGGAGTTGTGTCCCGTTATGAGGACATCAACAAAGTTACTAATGTCTATTGAGATAAAACCATGACAGATTGCTGAATTTATAATTTCTAAATTTTAGAATTAGGCTAGAGTTTATTCCTCTTTTATTATATTATTGAATTGGTAAAACTAATGTGTGGCTGTCCTCAGAACAAATATATTGTTTTTAGATAATTACAAATCAAATGTCATTTGAATCATGAAATAAATAATGTATCAAGATAGAAAACATCAACCTTAGTTCTGCATCATGTCTATCATTGTCTCAATTTTATTGCATGTATCATGCAATCATGCTATAAGATGTTGATGTGAACTTCAACTTACTGGCAGTAGGCTAGACAGAGGATAAAAGGAGTAATACTTGTTTATTGTCAAGTTTCATTTTTTTTAAATTGTATGACAAAAGACAAAGTTATAGAATGAAATTACCATCGATGATTTTTATCTCATGTATGAAATGTGTATGAAAGAAACAAAAGTATTTACTATTATATATTTTACTGTTTATCCAGTGTTATTTTGTGTTTTCTTGTATAGTTATAATATATTATATTAAAGCATTATTTCATTATACTCCCCAAAACTTTGTTGGGGGTATATAGGATTCAGTTGGTCAGTCTGTAGCTTTTACTTGTACACTCATTTTCTTAACATCTATTGCGCTGATTTGATTCAAACTTTACTCATAGACCTGGTATCAAGCAGACATGTGTGTATCCCATTTGGATACAGTCTGTTAATTTTTTGCAGAGTTATGGCCTAACCAATAGCAATTTCTTGACTATTAGGGAGTTTTCATCACATTCAGTGATAGATCTAATTATTGTAAAAGTACTTCTGACTTGAAATGTTATGAACTGAGTAGTCATCAATGTTATGTTGATTATATTTAATTATACATTCAACACAATAAGTTAATGTTTAGTATTGTTTACAGATTATTTTGGATGATGTATATAATGTTGATTGACTTGTTTTGTAGTGTACAACAGCATTAATCTGATTCATTTAACCATATACACTGGGATCCAAGGGTTAGTTTGAAGTTTCTTTACACATGTATTTTTTCATATTTTCATTCTATTTTTTATTACAAAAAATTGTATATCGAAGTATTTCCCAAAAACATCAAACTTTAAAATGTGTAAAGAAACTTTTGGACCCCAGTGTAGAATGATGCTGATAGTTCACTTGCATAAATACAGTAAAGTTCTGCTATAAAGGTCACCTTAGTTGTTGCAAAATATTTAGATTTTTTACAATTTTAGGTCCCAAATGCATCATTTGACAAAGAGAATGTTCTTATATTAAGACAGCTTTGCTATTAAGACCTTGGATTTTGATGGTCCTTGTAGTGGAACTTTACAATTTCATGTAATGTGATAAAGTTCATACAGGGGAAGTTAGTACATATTGCAGAACAGTTATATCTATGCCTAGTGATTGATTTAAGTCTTTTCATAGTTTATTTACTTATTGCTTTAAGCAGATAGAAGAACAGTATCACTGACTTCTATTTTTCTTTAAATAATCATGAATAGTGGCTTATTTATAAGAATATATAGTGAACTGATGAATACAGTTACAATATTGGACTAGTAATATTTTAGATGCCTAGCTCCATATTGGTATAAATCTCATTGGTAATGCACTTTGAAGTTACCTTGAGTAGTATCTTAACTTTTCAGTACCTTATGACAAGGCTAGATCTTGATTGAGAAATGTTAGCTGTGAGGACTTGTTTCACTATCAAGCTGTATACTAGCAAAAATAAATTCTGCTCAATATCTTTATACCTCAAAAGAAATTTGAGAGGTACATAGGGATCAGCTTGTCGGTCGGTCTGTAGGTTTTTCTTGTCTGCTCAATTTCTCAGCACATATTTTATGGATTTGATTCAATTTTACACATATACTAATTATCAGGCAGTCATAAGCATATCTCATTTTGGTTATAGTCCATTGATTGTTTCGCTTAGTTATGGCCCTTGATCTTGTCTGCTCATTTTCTCAGCACCTTATTTCTTGATGAACACTTGATGGGGGTATTTTGTCACATTTAATGATAGGTCCAGTTAGGACTTAATTAGGACCATTAGGACTTAATGCATGTCTAAGTTAGATAAATGCTGTCATGTTATACATGTTATTGCTCATAGATGAAATACCAAATACAATGTTCAAAGTGCTATGAAATGTTTTGCTCCATGTATGTGTTTTTTACATAATTTTGTATTGAGAAATATTTTCTCCACTGTCTTCCAATGATTTATTCATTACAAAATAATTATATAATATGAATATCACATTTCATACAATCATATATTTATTAGGGGTGTAACAATACGGTAAAAACCGTATTGCAATATATCGCAATACGCAAAACCTGTATTGCAATATATTGCAATACGTACTGGTTTTGTGTATTCATACAAAGCATGAATTAATGCTAAGCATCGTCGTAATTGGATCAGCATTACACGCCAAATGTTGAAAAAGTGTGTAAAATGGACTATAAGCAAGAAAAACGAACTTTCGAGGAGAATTTTTATCGCATTTGACTAAATGTTTAATCTTCCAAGACAAAGAAAGATTATTTCAAGTTTTCAACACATTTTACCATTTATTCAAACAATTTACTTTCAGAATCTGATAAAATCAGTCAGTACGGCACATGACTACAACAACCAGTTCAAGGAAAAACGAACCGGTTAAAAACCGTCAGAATCCATATTGCAATATATACCGGTATATCGGTTAACCGTTACACCCCTAATATTTTTACTTATATAGTATAGTTTGACTGAATTTCTCATATTAGTTTATTTCTTATGCTTGTTCGTTTGTTTGTTATGATTATGTGAAAAGAGCTTAAATTCTGTACAAATGTAGATACGTGTACATTCAGAAAGCATTATATAATTATATATTTCCACAGGCTGTTAGCATGAAAAATCCCATACCCCCCAAAAAAAATCCTCTCCCAAAAAAGAAATGCTTTATTTAAGAATGTATGTATGTTACATGTAGAAGTGGAAAATATATTTTTTGGGGTGAGGGGGCCCTTTCATGCCAAAGCCTGTGTATGTTCATGAAACTTAAATCACCGGTAATGCTATTAGGCCCCAACATGTTGATCATTGTTCTATGGATTTGCTCGCACCTGAATTTTTAAGTTTTTTACACAAATTTTTTTATTTCCTCGCTCGCTCATAAAAATTTGGTCAAACTGCTATATAAAGCAACTGAATTAAGATTTTGTTTTTTGCTCGCCCCATTTTTTTTCAGAAAAATCTGTAGAACATATCATCAAATTGTTGTGGCCATGATGGGAATACTTTTATATACATGTAGATATTTACTATTTAGTATGTTGGATTTCTTTGTGCTCACTTTAGTCTTAGTTACCTATTGTTGATGAATGGCAATCATACATATATCCATATTATTCAGGTGGAACATTTTATTATTTTACCTTTATTATTTTGAATAGTTAGGTCAGGTTTTAATTCACCAAACATTTCAAGTTCTGATTTTTCTCTAGATTAATTTTAATATCATCGTAAATGTAATGTCAATAAATCACTATCTAATCAATGTAGACTATGTATTTGTTCTATCATTGCTGTCTTAGATTGATAGTGTCATAACTATAATAGATTTCCTTTTTATACAAATTATTTTTTTATTTAATTAAATTGTATTTGAGGCAAATTTAAATTTTTTTGTCTAGCTGGGCTCCATGCATTTTACCAAATTTAGCACATAGGTAACTTTAGCACTTCTTTTTTATACTAAGTTCAATGCTGTGTCAACACATATTAGGTTATATTACAGTGACCATCACACAATTTGCGTTATTCTACAGTGACAAGCGGGCCTAATGTAGTTGTCCTGGATCCTTGACTATAACCAGCACTCACATACGCTTCTGGCAACTTCTCCATATACCTCATTAATTGAGGAAAGTTTTTATTACTGTCAAATTTTCATGGAAGAGTATCACTGCCCCAGGTCGAATTTGAACCTGTACCCCTTCAGTAATCTAGATTAGAAAACCTAGTATGCCACACATTGTCTACAAACCCATCTCTCCACATTTCTATATATTGTGGCTTTTGTGTAAAATGGTCGTAACTCACTCTTGTCTTATATTGAGTTATGACCCTTTTGTGCTTAACCCGGGATATGATGTTACAAGTTTAGTCTTCCAGTCAAATCTTATTCTTTTAATTCATGTGAATGTTGCTCAATCATTTTTTTCTTTCGCAAAAAAGTATTTCTTATTCTTCATTTATATTCTTTAATGATTTTCATTTTAATCACTCATAATAAAGGCATAATTATGTGCCATTCATCTTAAATTTCATTTGTCACATTTTTGAATTTCATTTACCATACAAGCTTAATCTTTTTAAGGTATGCAAAAAAATATACATTTTATATGTTTAATTTTTTGTTCAGCTAAAATTGCCTTTTTTGATCTTGATATTTTTTGATAAATTTTAAAAATCGGCATGGTAATGTAAATAAAGATAATACAGTATTATAAGCATATTATACAATTTTGATACATACTTAGTCAGGGCTCGAATTTAAGCTCGCATACTCCCAAAATACGAGTGGATTTTGAAAATTGCAAGTAACTTTTATTTTAACTTGCAAATTTACCGCAAGTTGAAATCACCACAAAAATATTACTCTCTTACCTAATGAGGCTGTAATCAGCATTGAAACTGCCATATAGATCGATGGTATAATATAATTAAATATTCACTGTAAAAACATATTTGATATTCTTTGCTTATTCCACAGTAACGCACTTGTTTTATCTGTAGTTAATTAAGTAAAGTACTAAATTGCTTTCATATTACATATATACGAACAGTTATTATGCATGCTATTAAAATTTGGAGAAAAAAATGCAAGTGATTTTTTTCATTTTGCGAGTTGAAGTAAAATGAACCCGCAAAATTTTGCGAGTTCAATTATTCGTTAAATTCGAGCCGACTTAGTACTAAGCTTATGTTTACAATGCAAACACAGAATTGTGTCTGACAACTATCAAGTCAACGTTAGTACATTACCTGTCAAGGCTTTGGTATTAAAACATCTGATAAGCATCTATAATAATAATAGACCTTGTTCATAGAGCTGCTCAGTTGGGCGAAGTTCTATTTTCAGTTTGGGAGCCTTTACTAAGTCTATTATAAAAACTTTTTTTTTCAAAAAAGCTCTGATGAATAAATAACCAATTAGAAATTGTCTACTCTTAATCTGACTGGTTTATAACTAAAGAATATAATTTTGTGATGTTTACATTTTAACTAATTAAGCTTTGGTTTTGTCTTACATTTGACAATCTGTATATTTCTATTTAAATATTGCCTTATTGACATTGTGTATTCAGGAACAAGGTTGAAATTGCCCTTGATGCATATTTGCTTACAATCATATGCTAAGCTCGGCTTAATTTGTAAACTGTGTACTTTGTTTAAACCGAATAGATTTGTACTAAAATTCCTTCCTTTGGCAAATCTGTCTTGTAAATGATAGGAAAGTTAATCGAGGGCAAGTTCAATATTGTTTACCAATATTACACATTCATTTTTATACTTATATATATATTTATGTGTTCATTATATGTTCTACAACATAGTATTACACTTTCTATATTGAATTGAAATTTCTCTTGAAATATAATCAATACTGGTCTTATTTATCATACTTATTTATCATAGCCAGCTGCTGTCTACCCCAGTTCCTGGGATACCGGCAGCAGGTGACAAGTAAACTATCTGGATTTGATTGATTGATTGATTGATTGAATATGATGTATGTCATACCAATGTTAACTTTAAAACTTTTTGTTTTTTAAGCCAAATGGGTCATGTAAATTAGTGCCAAATTACAAAAGAGATCAAAACATTACATGCATTTTAAATTAAAATTCTTGTTCAAATATTTATTTGATAACTATATGTCATTTGCACTGTTAAGTGCCAAATTCACTGCACGATACCGCAAAACCTGTTTAATAAAACTGAAAACAGGGCCATGACCTGTTTTAAGGCCAATAACACTTGCTGGCCCTGGTCTAATAACAAATTTCTGCGCTCTGATTGGTGATAAAACTATGCCAATATAAAAAACTGGTCCATAAGTAGTTATACTAGGACGAAAAAGAAACGCCGGGTAACCTATAATGATTGTTTTAAGGGATAAATTGTATTATTGGATTATTATATTTATTTTTGTATGAAATGTCATCTGTATGGAACCAGCTGTTAAAGTTTCAATCGATTTCCGATGCTGATTATGTGAAAAATACCCCCTTTTAACGATGACCCTTCTTGTTTTGCGAAACACGGCCGGACATGTGTTGCATATTTTATGTACCTGGCGTTTCTTTTTCGTCCTAGTATATTTAATAAAATTGTCATTAAATAAGTGATTTGATATAGGCCATGTTTTTTTCCTCTGGACAGTCATCTTGGCCTTTGGCCTTTTGCCAATACGACTGCCCTTGAAAAAATAACCTGGCCCATACAAATAACATATATATACAAGTAGACACTTCCAGTTAGCTCTGTCTTTGAAGTGTTTGATGATAGCTTGATGCCTGAACAGGACCTACTTACTGCCATGAAAATTTGGTCAGGAAATACTTCATTCCATTCAATTTCTTCCACTCTATCAAGTAGGACATTTGTCAGTCACTGGTGGCATTTTGTTTAGAACAGGCTACGAGCTTAAGTCAATAAGTCAAAACTTCTCTTCACACAGGGAGCAGTTTGACTGATGCAACATTATGACAAGAAATGTTAAGGTATGATAAGTATGATTTTCCGAACAGTCAAATATATTAACAATATGGCATTAATAATTCTAATATTTTGATAAACATTTAAATTCAAGTGTTATAATATTTTGCTCTTTTTTGTCTGTTTTACAATTCACCATTGTTCTTGACTTGATTACTATTACTATTGTTCTGACAGAACTCATTTTCCTGTACAAATACATTTTATTGAGTGAACTGCAATGTTCAAGAGTTCTATGTGATCTATCAAAATAGAAGAAATTGTACTGTTTTGTTTTATTAAGCTGTAACAACTTAAATAATCACATAGTCACTGGATGTGGGTTTTTTAACTTGATATTTCCCCAATATTCAAAATGCCTCATATATATTTTGTTTGGCAATGATCAAAATGGAACTATGGTTCGGAGGAAGTTAAAATTACACATTCAGTGTATTTGTAACATAGAGCATTTAATGCAAAATTTTTATTTAAAAAAAAACTTCATAATTCTAATATATTTAATATTGATATTAAATATATTAGAATTATGAAGTTTTTCTTAAAATAAAAATTTTGCATTAATTTGATATTAAATATATTAGAATTATGAAGTTTTTCTTAAAATAAAAATTTTGCATTAAATGCTCTATGTTACATATTTATTTAAGTTGTGACAAGTTAATATAACAAAACAATAGCTGACTAAGACAAAATTATCTTCCAACATCAACTGCTGAGTTCACATGACTCAATAATTCATTACTAGACAGTTATTCATGTAAACCTGCAGGATCCAGGAACCTCTTTTTACAGGGTTTGTCTGTCAGTTCTCCATGTATGGCTGCGGAGTTTCTAATATTTCTGTAGAAGTGTTTTGAAGATCTATTGAATTAAATCTTAATCAAAAACACAGACCTCTGAATAAATTTAGACTCTCTTTAATTACAAAATGTACTTAACTTGAATGGTTATCTCAACTTACTTACTACATGTATTATCATTTGTTTCTTTTTGTACTCATTAATTTGCTGTTATTATTTTCTATATAAAATTATGTATATAATTGTTGTTTTTTCTATCAAATTGAAAAGCACCACAGAGAAATAAACTATTTTTATAATTGAATTTTGTTTACTTCTTAAAAAACCTGAACATGTTGAGTTATTGTTAAATTTTATTCAACTGTCAGGGGTTCATACATTATCTCTGCTGATTTAAATTGATCCCGTGTACAAGAATACTAAAGTGAATATTTAAATCAGTAGAGTTAATGCATGCACCACCAACTGTTTAATAAAATTTAACATTATCACCATAATGTAGGTATAAATATATGTTAATATGTATTTTTGAATTATAGCTTCATTTTATAGTACTTTGTAGCCAGTCTGTAGAGTCCAGTGATGAGAAGAGGCTAGTTTGACTGCAGATGACCAATTATTACCATGTCAAATAAAAATGGATTGATATGTTTATTCTTACAGTCAAAGATTCAATGTTGTCATAGATCATTAGTCAACAGTGTGATGTCAAATCACCGACTTTTATTCAACAGCTGAAGTCAAATGCCAATTGTCATCATTCAATTGGTCATTGCAAATCTAGTCTAAATTTTTCTGTTTACATGCAGTTAGTCTAGTTTTACACTGACCCATTGATTTGACAGTAGGACATATTTAATTTGGCAAATACTTCAATCCAAGACACACATTTTAATGTAACTATTTTTGTATTGTTTTGGTTACAGAGACGCTATAAACCCATATATCAGTATTTTGCTTGTAGTTTAATTAACAGAGCGACTCAACAAGTGCTTAAAGGCTTATTTTATTGCCTATTTATAGAAAAATACAAGTTCTTTTATTATTTAGTTACAGTATTTTATTTATTTACAGGATAATAAACAATCAGTTAATCTAGTTGTATAAAAGTTAATTTTTATAGCGTAATTCATAGGAATACTAACCCACACACACACACACTAAAGTTATCACATATAACAGTACATGCAATTGTGTCTATGATTTATCCTCTTTTATAACTTTAAGTAAGTCCTGTACATCAGCAAGATGCTTTGCATGTTCACTTTGAACTGTTTCCATCAAACTACTCATCAGTGAGGTGTCCAGAGTTTTCAGTTGTGCATTTAATTGACTTGAACCATCAGGATTTACTATAAAAGACATTTCAGCTAATTTAGAAACTTTGTCTTTTACTTCAGGTTCTGCCTTACATCCCTGAAACATATACATGTAAATGTAGAACTGTATCATATTAGTTAACAATAAGATGAAACTAAAAAAATCAGTAAGGTTATTATATTGCTTGAACAACATAAATGACATAGTTCTATTGCCTAGAAGAGCATTAGCTGAAAACATAACAATCCACACTCAAGCTTTGTGTTATGCACTTTAGTATTTACACTTATGAAGTTATTCAGGTTAAATCAAACATAATCATTAATTGGTCTGATCTTTTATAACCGGGTTAGGTCAATTCTAGTTTTGTCTTTGGCATGGAAAATTTCCATGTACTAGTTCAAGTTAGATTAATATGACTAATTCTGTTATATTAAGCAAAAAAATACTGAAGAAAGAACAGTATATGCATACTTTTAGACTGTATTTAAAACATACAAAAACAATTTGCTAAAGATTAAAGCATTTCAACTTAAGCAAGTATCAAGAGAAATTATTATGAATACATGAAACTTACTTTTTTCTCAAAAATAAGTGTCACATTTCCAGTGTTTATTAGACTCTCCATTATTTTTGGCATTTTTGCATGCCCAGAGGCGTCTTTCTTAAACTTGATAGTTTTTATTCTTTTTTCAGCACTGTCAGTTTTAGATTTTCGAGACTCAATCAGATGAATAGATTTTAATCCATCATTTCCAACGGTTTCATTTTTTTCAAAAGAAAAGCGATGAAAGCGATAACAAAACTTTTCCACAATGTATAATTCTGTTGTACACAAATATTCCCCATGATGATCATACACTTTGAATTTTTCATACAATTCTTCGTTCAACTTCTTACAAAGAATAGATGAAGAATGGAAATTGTTGTGTCTGGGAACATCTGAAAGTGTCTGATGAACTTTAACACTTAAAGCTGATGGTTTCCATGAATGCAAACTTTTGGAAGCTGCCCTATGAAGAAATCTTAGCTCACATTGTTTTGAAAGACACAGTAAACTTCTAATGCTGGGGTATGATCTAACCAATACAGAGGCCATAGTCAATATCTGAAAATAAAAAAGAGAAATGAAAAAACAAGTCAAATAAAATGTATTATTTGTTCAAAGTATTACTTTCCTTACTGCGAGTGTTTTTTCTCCAGAACGCGTTTTTAGCCCCTACAGAACAGGTTTTGATAAAATTCCTATATCCAACCTGCAAAAGCATGGGTTAATATTTATAGAGTGCAAATCTTATTAAGGGACCAGACCATTTGACTAAGCCATTAGACTGTAGTCTGTATACAGTCATATACATACATACAACCAGGGATTCTATATAACATCATTTAGTATGTTATATAAAATCCTTGATACAACTGAATTCTAAAAACAATCAATTTGATTGATGCATCTACAACAAGAGAACATATATATGGAGCTTTACAAACCTAGCAAGGTAAAAATATTTTAGAACTTAAAGTCATCATCTGGATTTTGAATTCCATGAATATTGGGGCCGTAAAATTAGCTTAACACTATCATGGCCCTGTTAAATCTTCATAAAGGTTTCTCTAGTCTGTTACTTAAAAGTGTTTATAGCACTTGCGCATCTTGAACATTAACTTATTAGCAGCTTGGTATAAGTTTTTTATGGTTCATTGATTCATTGTTTAGCAACTATTTGAACTGATACACAGATTTTGCATTAAGAATGAGTTCCTTCAAAACTGAACTAAGCTAACCAGTAACTTGACCTTACTTTAGCTGTTTATATGGAAAAGACGAAAGTCTTTTCCACTTAAGGTATTGCGAGTGATTTTGGCGGATTAATTTCAATATACTATCCAAACTAAATTTTGTGTCTACATCCGCTTCCGGTTCGTTGCTCTACACAACTCATATGCAGGAACGATAACACACTGTCGTTTTTCTGGACTAAAATCGCACGTTCGGAACGCTTCTGCTTCCGGTATTGGATTATGGGACATTATAGCCTCTACAACCAAAGCAATTATAGTCTCTACAACCAAATAATTACATCACTAAATTATCTCTTTACGTCTTTAATTCTTTTTATTAATCATATAATGCTTTATTTTCAACGATAACTGCAGATACAGGCGTAAAATCAAAATAACAATGTACGAGACGTTTGCTCTAAATGTGGGTCACGTTCGAAGCTTCTATGTATATTGCATAGTCAACACATCGTTTACGAAATCAGAACAGAAGATATCCGATCGCTTTTTATTCCAGAGAGTTCGAAATTTATCAATAAAATATCGCACCTAAGCAGTGTAAAAGTAATCAACAGTTCTAAAAATAAAATATAAGACCAAAAAGGAGGGACTATTTCTAGCGCGCCCCGACAATCACGCGGTGTAAATAGGTCTTGTTCGTCACAGAGCTCTGTCGTTATCTCGTTAGGATTTGGAGTGACGATTAAAGACTTACTTAGATGATTTCATATTGTAAGGGGCCTAAAATCAGAATATCAACGGTTAAATTTACGTAAGGGAAGTAACCGATACTACTTTTCTGATAGATGACTCAGCTTAGAATGACGTAATCCCACGTGAAATGTTGCATCATTTAGACCACGGGGAGCCATGATGTTGACAACTCAAGTTCAATGCAGAAATTATCTGTAATGCTGGATTAAATCTTTCATTTCCCGTTTAAGGTAAGATTTCTTTCATTTTGTGTTGTATATTCACTGCAGTTATTCACCGTAAATGCGATTTTCAAAGTAATAAATAACCTAGTCTTAAGTCATCGTCATAACGCATCGTCTGTTGACATTTTTCATTTCTTATTCTTGATTATTTTCGCAAAACACAGATTTATTGTTAAATTATTAGTATTTATGAATAAAAAACAAGTTGCAAAAATGTTGTAGTCCAAAATTTGAAGCAAAAGATGCGTTTCGTAATAATTGAGAACGAACTATAAAATTGATTTATGACATTCGTACACTAACCGATTCGTACTTGGGGACGAATCCTGAAATGACCTATAGCATCATGAACGTCCTTTGTAAATCTGCATTATCATAAGTATGCTGTACGGAAGTTGTCATTATATGTAAATGTTTTCGTTCAATAAGTTTTTAATACTTGTCTTATTTTTTTTATTTGCAGGTTAGTTGTGATGGGGTATGAAGAACATTAGTATGGAGGAAAAACTTGATGATATGAAAATGACATTAAATCATAAAGAGATAAACATGCTGAGTATGTTGATTTTGTTTTCTGATGATTTGATTATTTCATTACTTGCTTATAGTTACATACAAACTTATTTTGAAGTGTAAACACATTATGATGCACCAAATGAAATACTCTGTATGTTCCTGTAAATTTTTAAAAGTTTTCATTCAGATTTGAATAATCATTCCTATAACTATAATGGACAGATCAAGCGGGGGGGGGGGTTCAGGGAGGCCCGGACCCCCCCTAGAATTTGGAAAATCTACATGCCCGACAGTATACTTCTTGCTTGTAAGTCATTTTTAAGTAGTATGAAGCAATTTTTCTTGGAGCATAACATTGATTTAATGGTTATGTAGTTTTTATTATCAGTATCATCTATGTTGCATCTTTTTCTGCAAAATGTTTATAAATATGGTAGTGTTTTGAGGTTTCGGATCCCCACTAGAAAAGTTCGGACCCCCCTTGAAAAGTTTGGAGCCCCCTAGAAAAAAATCATGCATACAAGTAGTTGCAAGTATTGTGTTTGCTTTCCTCACTAAAAGTATTTTGTATTTTAATATCCTTTTTCTAAGCAATGGTGTTGTATATTTCAGGTGATGCTCAAGAAGCTGTAAACTATGGCAATTTATGTGGCAGTTATTGGCCTGCAGTGAAAATAACATTTTTCATTTAAATTTATATGTTTGTTATTATGCACATGTAGATATGAGCAATAAAAATAAATCAAAGTATACAACATACATGTAGTTACTTCGCTTTCCACTTTAGTTATAAGTTTTTTTCTGTTTAGAATTCTGGCCTAACCATAGTCTTAAAAATAAGACCCTATGTAACTTTTTATCATTTTGACATTTTTTTTGTTCTACATGATATAAAGTATATGTAGCGTCTTATTATTAGGACAGGCCTAACCCAGGTTGGTTGCACAGATGGAAGAGGGCAACGGAATAGTGCCTAGATAGTTAATCTTGTGTCCTGAAGGGTACTGGTTTGAATCCAACCAAAATGGTTAAGCCCTTACATGAAAATTTCACAATAATGTCAAGTGTCCTCCATAAATATGTATATGGAGAAAATTCCAGCCTTCCAGTTGAAGCACAAGAGACAATCAAGTATGTACAGCTTGCATATGAAAAAGGATTTGAACTTTTTCTGTCTTTAAGTAGAAGAGACAATAAAGATAAACAGGGGTAAACTGTAATCATGGAGAACTAAAACCTGTCAAGGGGTATACAGAGACTTTCTGATTGTGTTAAGTCACCACTGTTGCCATCATTAAGGCAGATCAACGACATATATAGATAAAATACATGCAAGAAACATTGTCTTTTCCATCAATAGGCCGTGCCTATAGTTATATTACTGTGTATCATAATGCTTTACAACCACCCTGTATTGTTTTACACAGACATGATGATCCAGGTTCCAACCTGAAATATGTAAATAGGCATTTTCTAATCATTTGTGTTCAAGCCCACTGTAAGTGCATGTAAGCTAAAATGACTTTGACCAAGTTTTCCTCTAAGACAAGTACGAATCCGCGCATCTTTTAGACAATTTTAACGCGCTTACATTAACTGAATTGCTAAATACTGCAAAGTTTATCCTAAAAGGAAATATAACACGTCACTTAGACTAAATGTCACCTCTTATTTTATCACCAAATCTAATTGAGTTGGTAAATATAACTTTTTGTGATCAAGGGCGCTGACATATTTATTGTAGCTGTTGGTTTCGAAGAAAATTTTTGGTTACAAAACTCGACATAACAGCAGTTTTTAAATAAAAAGATAAAATCTAAATTTATTAAATTCTGAAACTGATAGCATATAGGCGGGTAAAGTTAACAGTCAAACTTCGAAACTAACTGATCCATTACCGTCAACAAAATCAAAATGGCTTCTGTTGTGGTTCCAACGAAGCCGCCCGGCGTTACACAGGACGACGAAGAGTGGTTGTATGGAGGTAGGTGTGCATTTACATAAATAGTCATTGTATTTGTAATATATGATGTTGCCTTTTGTATATTGTCAAGTAGTTGATAATAAACCATGTTTTCAGTGAATGTCATATGTTTTCGCGATTTACAAAAAATACATTCACCTCTTCAACATTGTAAGTTGTATTTTGTAGTATACTTTGTTTGTTGCTTTTGAATCTGATGGCCTCAGAAATGCTTGATGAGTCTTTAACTAATCGAGCCATGTCACATGTGTACATTATAGTGTCACAGGATAAGAAAAATATGTAGCCTGACCGGGACTCAAACCCAGGACCTCTCGCTTACAGGGCAAGTGCTCTCAGGACTGAGCTATCCGGCTGCTTACTTATCCCTCTTCCTATAATGTGAACAGGTAAGTGCCGTGACAAAGTATTCACATTCAGCTGATAGAAGCTATTTGTCATTTGAGTCTTGACCCAAAAATGATATTAATGATAGTAACTTAAAGTCTATCAACCTTGTGATCAGCAACAGCTTATTGTATGTGTATGTCACATGGTTAAGTAACAGTTAAAGCTTTTTTTATTCTTTATAAGTAACAGTTAAAGCTTTTTTTATTCTTTATAAAGTTTGATAGTATAAAGACCTGGATTCATACCTGTTTATCAAGAACACAGTCTCTGCCAAATGAGCGTGGTCAGCTGGGCATGTTAGGACAGAAAGTCGGTTTGTCCAAATGAAAACTTGTTGGTCTGAATTAAGCTACATTATCACGAAAGATATGCTACTTAATGGACATTTTATTATCATTTTGATTTTCTATTTCCTATACTAAGAAATAATAAAAGTCAGGCCCTAGTAAATAAGTGCAAGGACCAGCAGACATACATCTTTGGCAGAGACTGTGTATATCACTGAATGACATCACTGTTAGTGCAACAAGTTTTCAAAAAATAAGCTTAAGTGAAACGTTGAAATTTATTGATAGATCATTCATACTGAAAGATACTTGTGTAACTTTAAAGTTTGCTCTTCCTGCTTGACATTAATTATCAAAATACTAGTACTAAATAGCGAGAGATGAAGATTGCCCGGTTGAGCTCTCCTTTTATGTAAGGGTTACAATTTTATATTATAGATTCTCAGCCTCCTGAACCAGCAGCTCCAGGAACTGTACCAGTGGAACCATTACCTAAACCAGCAGAAGACTCTGAAAATGTAAGCTCATTAATTTACTTTTTGAGAATATTGCTTATTGAAGGTGTTTAATTCTAAATCTTATAAAGTAACAAGAAGGCTTTAGATCATCACTTTATTTATTGTTGTGGATTTACTGTCACTGAATATGTTTTAGTTGATGGCATTTTGTCATAATTTGGGAAACATCATTAATTTCAACATGCCTTATAATGTTAATATTCAGACTAGAATATTACCATTTATTAATTGTACAAGTTATTTAAAAGTTTGTTTCTATAACAAATTATATATTGAGATTAATTCAATTTATCCACAGCAATTAATAATTAAGTTGTAAAAGTGTCATAGAAAATTACTGACTGTTTTCATGATCTATGGTTTGATCAAGATTGATCCTAATGACAGACTGCTTTAAAATCTTAATTCAGTTCCCACTTCAAAATGAAAGCCTCTACATTGCGTTGGAAATGTAAATCTAGGTGAATTTACATGAGTTGTTACATCAGTGTTTAACACATTCAAGAAATAACTGAGTTTAGACTCAAACTATTTTGACTTGAGAATTTTGCATTTTAGGATTATTTATATTATATGCATTTTTCTTACCATTCAGCAACCTGAAGATAAAGACGATGATGATGATGATTCAGATGATGATGATGATGTTCAAGTTACCATTGGAGATATTAAAGCTTTTCCTGTAGCAAGGTATTCATAGATCTTTGTTTTCCACACTTGAACTTCTATGTCTAGTCATACACTGTTATTTTATGAAATTTTATGTTGTCTTCTTGATGTTTTAAAGCACTAGGCTAATTTACTTTATGTCTCAAAGCAAAGGGGTAATCATCAATTAGCATGATAAGATAAATCAATGTATTATTATGTGCTTTTGGTAAGTGGATTAAGGCTATGTAAAGTCATACTGTTTTACAGTTTTTCATCGTTGATACTTACACTGACTTTAAAGAGGGAACAGTTTTGTACAAATTGTCCACAAGTTGCAATAATTAAATTTTGTTACTAGTTAATCAATAATTTTTGTATGATCTTGATTATTTATTATTACCCTTCCTAGAAAATGAATCATTCAACTATATGACTTCAGAAATCTATCCTGTATTGTTTTCTATTTTCTTTCTGTGAATATTAAATTATTGTTCTATTTAAAATTACAGTACAGGAAGTGGCTTATTTAAACCTGGAGGAACATATCAGAAACAACCTGTTATTGCAGGTGAGTGAATTAATAGTTACATTGTATCACAAACACAAATATAAGGCTGAACTTAAAAAATTCTTTGTTTGGATTTACCCGACCCACATTTTTTTAGGTGGGTAGGTAGGTAGGTTTTTTTTTTTTTTTTTTTTTTTTTTTTTTACTATCACTATATGGAAAATGATAATACTTGGGTTAACCTACCATAATAATGATAAAACAAAAATACTTGGTACATTCCAGAAATTAATCTGTACATAAAAGAAATCAAAGTGCCGATAGCACTGTCCAGACATGGATTAAACAAGGCAAAATTTATCCAAATACATAAAGAGAGGTTGGACTAATGATCATTTTCTCCTAAAATTTACTAACAAAGTGCATTATGAAGGATCAGTAAAGCTACATTGATACTGTACACAGAAGAAATCATTACACATGTATGAGATATATTTTTAGACACTGGAAATTTGCAGGCATGCCTATTTTTAGCGCATTGGTGTAACAGTTGACAAGAACATAAACGGGTTAGAGGTTACATAACTTGTTATCAATATTTTAGCGGAAGAATGTTGGTTTCTTGTTGAAACTGTTAGAACAGAATTAACTAACAAGGATATTTTATGTATTGTGAGTAAACTACAAGACTGCTTGATACTGTCAGATATTTTTATCAAAGGGACTGTTTATTCAGGCGTTGATATTAATTCAACCTAACAAGATACCAATGTGTTAATCCAACTGCCCATGACGGTCGAATGTCTACGTCCGCGACATTTTATATGCGATTCAAGATATGTCGCTTATTAAGACCTGAATTGCTAACGCAATTCATGTAAAAAAACATTCTAACATGAAATAAACATTTTATTTTCCATACCAGACATAAACTTCATGTGAAAAGTTTCAAACTTTTCAAGACTTTATATATTATAAATTTAATAAAAGGAATTTTAAATAATCCAAGGGCTTATAAACAACCCTGTAAAGCGTTCCTTGTCAACAGGAATTTTGGTAGGTGGCTGTTTCTTCTGTGTGCTTTGCGTAAGAATGGCAAATGCATTTTTGGCCTACTGCATGACTGTTCATTTTCATTTTCACTACAAGTAACTGCTAAGTCAATCGTGACATATTTCAAACTTTGTCAAAAAATCTGTCAGAGCAGAAATTTTATCATAAGAATTTGGTGTAAACTGTTGACACATGATGACTGTCTGGACGACACCGATAGTTTTAACATCTTTTAAAACGTGTCAAAAGAACTTTTTGGTATCAATTCATCAAGCACTTCTTCAGTAAAGATGTCGAATACATCAAACCACCGTCACTCCAGTGTTTGCGCAAATGAAAAGTTGTCGCCACTTTGGAGCCACTGAAGCCAACAAATTTTTTATTGGTTTAAACCAGTTTAATAATGCATCAACACAAATTATTGCTATATTGCGATAGCAAGTACACTTTCATTGTAGTCTAGCTCTCCTGGACTCTTGTTTATATCCTAATGATTGCACAATTTTTTAATCAGAATATTTTTAATGTTTTACACAAAATTCACAGAACATAGTGATTTAATTGTATCAAACTGTAACCTAAAATACTCATTTTGTCATTTCACTAGAAAAGGTCTTCTTTCTAGTCGAGCCTTATTGCTTGCAGATATATCTTCATACATAGATTTTAAGATGCATTAAAGGGCCATTCATTGGAAAATATGTTATCAATGTCCTCATTTTTTACCTTTCTTTGTTAAAACATTTTCTATCATAAAAAAAATTTGGTTCTGCTATTATATATTTTCTTCAATATTACTTAACATGTAGCAATGCATGCTTATCATTGATTTTTAGAGTCTGTAACACGACTTTAGGTGATAATTTGACAAATACTTTTATTATTTTCACAAATTCAGTTTGTTGGAACCAACCGGTGTTTATTGATATTCTTAAAATCGAAAAATTCGGGAATTTCTGTTTTACTTTTTCTAAATTAGGAAGAACTAATAATCAAAATAATAATATAATTAAATTACAAACGTAGATTTAACCATGTTTCACTCGAATTGGCTATAGCGTGGGTCGCGAAAATACGTTACATAATGACGTTATGATTGAAGGGAAATACGTTATCAAATTCATTTTTACGAAATAAAATTACATAGTATAAATATTAACTATATTTGTTATCAAAATTGATGACAAAAAATTACGATAATTTTCTTGTTGAATTTAAAGATTTGTTTATTTTATCAGAAATTATTGTTATTGTCATCCTTAATTGTCTTAAAAAAACTGCCAATTACGTATGTTCACAACACGCTCACAATTTGATACAATTATCATCTCATAACAGTTTTAACCACTTAAATCAATGCAATATCACAGTTTGTCACTAGTTTGTTCATTTAACCCTTTTGTTTACGTAAGGAATGTTTGTGCGGACGTGTTACATTATTGATTTTTTAGCGGACGCCGATTGGTTGATAAAGCATATCACGAAGCGTAAGCTCCGCATTTAAATTTAATATAAGTAATTGTCAATTATTGTTTAACGCATGGCTGAGCATTTAACATCAGGGGCCATCGATGTCATAAACAGCGAGACACTTATTATCGGCCTATTAAGCATGTATACTAACAGCACCTCCCGCTGAGCGGATTTGTCGGTTACATCAAAAGGCGAACGTAACTCAACCACTTAAATCAATGCAATATCACAGTTTGTCACTAGTTTGTTCATTTCAACCCTTTTGTTTACGTAAGCAATGTATTGTGCGGACGTGTTACACTATTAATTTTTTAGCGGACGCCGATTGGTTGATAAAGCATATCACAAAGCGTATGCTCCGCATTTTAATTTAATATAAGTAATTGTCAATTATTGTTTAACGCATGGCTGAGCATTTAATATCAGGGGTCATCGTTTTCATAAACAGCGAGACACTAATTATCGGCCTATGAAGCATGTATACTAACAGCACCTCCCGCTGAGCGGATTTGTCGATTACATCAACAGGCGAACGTAACACACACTCCCCCTGCAGTTATCAGTTAAATCAATATCTAATCACTTGCGAATTTGAACTTGGCCACTTACGACATCAAATTACAACAAGAAAGAAAATGAAAAAACGAAAATGACAAAATGTTTTGAACAAAAAAAAAAATCGGACAGTATAAATGGGCCAAAAAAAAAGTTGAGTCGCGGCAATTTCATGAGTCGGTCGGGTAACTCCAAACAAAGAATTTTTTAAGGTCAGCCCAATGGACTTTGTCAAGAGGTGGACTTCTCTCTTTCATAAATTTCAAGCATGTTCATTATAACATTTTGAATGTATGATCTTCTCAATACATCTCACTGTTGTCAGAGCTCTGTGAATTTGTGTACAGATTTGTTGATTTTAAACTATTGTTGGTGACAAACATAAAAAATGTTTGATATATGTGCGCCTAAATTGACTCCACTGCTTGACTGGGAAGTATACAGAATAAAGTTCTTGCTGTAAAGCTCACTGTGGAAATTGCCAAGTTATATGATTTTTGATGATTTTTAGGTTCCAAATTTATGCCTAATTTGAAATAAAGATGGGTGTTAATGTTAAATTATTCAGCTATTAAGACAATTGATTTTGATGGGCTGAATAGTACATAGTACAAAAGATTCTGATCAATTATTGTCTAGTTTCATAAATGTAAAAAAATTATTACCTTGTAATACATGTTCTTGTTTAATATTTATCAGGATTCAGTACCCCGGTATTCTGTTGTTGAACTGTCATTATTTATACATAATAATTTGTATATACATTTTATACATTATGATTAGGTGGACAGAAAGGAGCTGTAGGTACACAAGCTACTAAAGGTGTTGATGTAGATGGTGAAGGAACTGTTAATGGAATTAATCTATATGAGTTTAGTTTAGATACTTTAAAAGATGAAGAAAAACCATGGAGAAAACCAGGTACTTTATTGTATAAACATTTTGTTTGTGTTTTATTAGAGAAATTGGTGAATTATTGAACCCACCTTGTTAGCTAAGTGAGTGGCATGTATTAGCATTTAATCTAGAAGTCTCTGAGATGAGTCATTTCAATTGCATCATCTCCCTTTATTTTATTTATTTATTTATTAGATTTAACGCCGTATCAACACATTTTAGGTCATTTCACGGCGTCCAGTGCACCTAACCTAGCTTTCCTGGACCTTTGTCTATAACCAGTGCTCACCTACCCTTCCACAAGTCCGGAAACTTCTCCATATTATCTAATCAATGGAGGAAAATTGATATTGTCTAATTTTCATGGAAGGATATTACCTCCCCGGGTGGGATTCTAACCCGTACCCCCCTCAGGACAAGAGATTCCGAATCCCGGCGTGCTACCAATTGAGCTATCGACCCGGGTTTTGGCTCCCTTTACTCTATATCAAGTCATCAGCCACTGGTGAAAGTACTATGCAACATGCTGGTAAAAAACTTGAGTCTGGAGGTAGTCAGGATGTTTTAAGATGTCAAATTTCAAGAGAAATGATCTAGCAGATCTTTTTCTACAGTTCCCTTTAATAATTGTCTCAGCCTTTTTATTACGTTACAGCTCCTGTAAGTTAATACAATCCTACAAACATATAATTACAATTATAGTGTTGTATTTATATATTTAGAAAGATGTGTAATTACTATTGATGCTATATGATGATGATGATGTTTGTCCTTCGCTGGGGAAGATGACCATACTGTATTACGTCTTGATGCTATATAATCATGTATGATACATTCTTGTAGGTGCTGACATAACAGATTATTTTAACTATGGTTTTAATGAAACTACATGGAGAAACTATTGCCAAAAACAAAATAGATTACGTGGTGAAAATGGAATGACTATTACTAAAACTTTAGTGAGTATCAACAGCTTAAGTACTGGATCATAGTAAATAAACCTTAAGAAATGATTTGAGAATTTCCAAGTTATCATAAAAAAATAAAATGCAGTTTAAAACCTGCTTCCATAAGCATGATCAGTCGACTTTTCAAATGTGTACAATAACCACTTATCATTGAAATTACCTTCAGGCAGGTCATCCTTCACAGTACCCATTTACACCTAGATGAAGTGGAACATCTGTAGATACACTTTTTGCTCAAAAGAAATTAGCAGTGCCCTTTATGGGGTTTGAACCCTAGACCCCTTGATCCCTAAGTGACTCCTACCACTTGACCACTGCTCTTACATCATGTAGAGAGTCTATACTATTTTAAAACAGGTTTTTATTACTCAGATAATTATACCCCCGCTTCGAAGAAGAGGGGGGTATACTGTTTTACCCTTGTCCGTCCGTTACAAAATTTCCGTCGCAGTTTTCTCAGCAACTATAACATGCAGCAGCCTAATACTTTGCATATTGCTTCATCCCATAGTCCCATGTGGTGTAAAGCGATTTCACGCTCCTTGCTCATCTACTTCCTGTTTGTCGCATATTTTTAGATTTCGTTAAATGAAAGTTACATTATGATAGTCATATTTCTCACTGCGAGGGTATCACTAGTGAGCATTAGCTCACAGATTTACTTGTTTGTTCATCTATAATTATAATTATTCATTATATAATTTATTGCAGGGTGGTATGAGTTATTCTACACATGTCAAAGTAGAGTCAGATTCATCTTCAGGTATGTGGATTGAAATGAATTATATTAGAGTTAATACTGTGAATATTTTAGTTGATTAAACATACTTGTCTGGTATGAAGTCTGCTTTTATGTACATGTTAAGGCAACAATGCAATTCTTTACAATAACCTGTAATAACACATATCACCTGCAAGTTGTCAACCTTCAAAGTACTGGTTTTTTCCTGGGTGTAGTAAAGCTAAATCCAAGGTAAATTTCTTGCTTAAAGAAATTAGCAATACCATCAGACATCCTAGCACTAGATCAGTTCTGCTAGTATATATTAATATTGGATATCCTATTAATTTCTTGTGATCTTAACACCTACCTTATTGCTATATAAGTTTATGTATTTACATAGAACTATGTTAAGATTTTGGGCTTACTGATGTGAACAAGTGTATCAAGAAATTGATTCGACAACTAAAAGTATAATTAAAAATGATTGCATGTACTTTTTAACTAAAGTTACTTTAAATTTGATGCTTTGGTTTGTTTAAACTTGATGGCTAGTTGAAATTGAAATGCTTTTATGCACCAGTCAAAATTTGGTCACATGTGAACAAACCTGGTAGGAGGCTAGCTCCTGCTGGATAGGTGAATTGGCGTCTTTTATATTTTCCCCTTCCAAGTTAAAGAATTCATATGATCGTTAACAAACCCAGACAGACTGTTAGTAGCAAGCAAAGCTCAAATGAGTTTAAAAAGCAGTATGATACTTTGATAGTTTTTGTTTTGTTCTTTGAACAAATGTATTGGTTACCATACTTACCATACTTACCATATTTAAACTTGTTGTTTTATTATATTACATTGTAGGACATGTACCATCTCATATGCATATGAATAAATCTTTCTCTCAACCAACACAACAGACTACAGCTATAGCAGTATTAGGATCAACTACAGCTTCTCGTAGACCTGCTGAAGAACAACTAGATGATGTACAACAAATTGGAACTCTTAGTTCTGACAATATGTAAGTATACCCTGGTCTTGACATTTATTTTTATATGCCCGTTTAAAAAAACAGATGAATTATGTTATGGTGCTGGTTAGCTGTCAGTCTGTCTGACCCTCAGTAATATCTTGTGCACCCAACTCCTCCTTTGACAAATTGTCTTGAAACTCTCATTGTTGATAGATATTGATGTCTAGTTGTGCATAAACGGGACGTATTTCAAATTTCATCATTTACTTTTGGATTATTTCCCTTTTATATCTTTGGGCGTATTTAGCCCTGCTCAGTGGAGCTCTTGTTAAAGTAGATTGCCTGGTTGTACAACCAGCTATATATTCACTTGACTGAACCATATGCTTAATAGCAGTAACAAGTTGCCAGAAACCAAAAATTGGTTGTCAGGGGCAATTGGAAGACCTTGAATGTAGAGCACTGTTAAGTACAGATTTTATGCACTTTTATAACTTAATTATTAATTGCTGTGTTCTCACTCACTAAATTTTTTATGTAAACCACATAATATAATTCACAATTATATTATCATAATTTATTGGACTTGATGCTTGATTGCACATATGAATATTTCCTGTTTAAATGTTAGACATGCTTTTTAAAATTCATATCAGCAATGACATAATAGAGTGTGACTGTGTGTGCTATAGAGTACTTTAGTAAGCAGCCAGGCATTTTCATGAAAAAATCGTTGAAAGAGTAGCAAAAACATGTTACAAAAACTTATTTATTGCAATCATACTATTTAACAAATGGGGAAAACTTATAATCAAATCTAAAAGAGAGTGAAAACACTGGTTGTTGCTTCTAACTGCCTTTCAAGCTTTCTGTCTTTATTGTTATGTATGTAATTGTCTACTGTTGCATTCACCATATCTTGATTAGGAAAGTATAACAGTTATAATGTATTGTCTTTTTCTAGTAAATTCTGAAAAAAAACAAAAGTAAAAACTTAAAATAAACCTTCTAGAATAGTGAAAGCTTGTCTGGAAATTTGAATCTAAAGCCATTGGTTATTTTATCACTGCAGCACTAAATCTCCTTCATGTTTGTTCTTCATCAAAGACAGAGCTGGTGTTTGTAATTCCCCATGTTAAAAATGTATGTTCAGAATTCTCTATGTTTGTCATACTTTTATAGAAATCTCACCCAAGGCTGTTAAACTATTCTGTTGTTGAACTTAGTCATTTGATAATATTTTGATTGAATGATAAATTTCATTGACAGAAATTGAGTGACTAGAATTTGCCTAACATGTAATAAAACAATTTTTAAACCTTCTATAAAATAATGTATTGGTTCATAATTGTAGACAGAAGACCTCTACAGGACCAGCACCACCTCCAGGGATGCCACCACTCGGTATGCCACCTCCAGATTATAGTGTACCACCTCCTGGTATGCCACCAATGCCACCAGGATTCTCACCAGGTAAATGTTATTGTGTTTTATATTTTATTTTTTAATTGTCTTGGCAATATGTTCTTTACTCATAGTTTATATACCATGTGTGCCGCCCGGCTAGCTTAGTTGGTAGCACGCAAGTCTACTGATCAAAGGGTCGTGGGTTCGATTCCCGGGCAGTGCATACCTTTGTGGAGCTTGGTCATGAAATTATTTCTACGGCCATTCTCCCTCCTACAAATGATTTTTAATTATGTGGGGCAGTTGTCAGTCACTGACGAAAGTATGGGCTTAGTAGTTGGTTAACAGCTAAATCCAGAGATTTAGCCTTTCCAGGAGGAGTAAGTAGGTTGACTGACTGCCGTAATATGACCTATATAATGTGTTGCTATGGCGTTAAACCCAACAAACAAACAAACAAACAAATATACCATGACTTTGTTCAGCCTCTTTGTTATGACATACCATGAAAACATGAGTTAACCCATTTTAAGACTTAGCCAAACTTGACATTTAGAGTCATCCTATTGCCCCTGAATGGCTTATATTTGGGCTCATGCAACTTGTTTCTACATACTTGCAAACATTTGGTTAGGGCAAGTAAAGTACATAACTGGTTGTGCACTTGGCAGCCTTCTTGAAACATAAAGCCCTGCTTTGCACCTTTATCAAATGATCATATAATAGAGTTGACCAGGACCTTAATTTGACTTTGAGCCATACTGACAGTACAATGAACCAGTTTTGAGTGAGCCCAAATGAACTGTATCACCAATTTTATTCAGGTTATACAGAGCTACTCTAAATTTCAATAATTTAAAATCTATTTTAATCAATGTATGAAAGAACTTATGTTGGAAGTTAATATTATGATTTGTTGTGGGCTGTATTGAAAAATGGTTGTCGCGAAAGAGTCGTCCACATTAAATATTGTTATATATTGTTATTTGTTACAGCTGTTCCTCCTCCTGGTATGAATGTTCCGCCACCAAATATGTATGCACCACCACCAGTGCCTCGTAAGTTGTCTTTATGAACATTTGTTTGTACTCAGTCTTAATTTTATAAGGGCTATTTTGGGAAGACATTGTTGCCAAAGGACCATGTTGTTATTATGATGGTAACTGTTACTCTGACAATTTGTTATACATGATAGCACACTTTTAATTTGAATCCAGCTCATAACGATTAATATTGCATAAATGAAACATCTATGTGAATTCTGTGTGGTTTTGTGATGTGACATAAACAATGTGCTGGCTTTATTTTACTATATTAATATTATGCTTGAAACTCTCATCCAAGGTAAAACAGTAAAAGCTGAGAATTTCCCATGCTGTGAAAAGTGAAAAATTGAGATATCTGCTGAAAATCTTAGGTCTGGAAAATAACTTGCAGTTTTAGAATAATATATTAAACGGTATTTAAGGAACAACAAGTATTTGCATGGATAAAGTTGTACCTATTTTCAACAGATATTACTTCATGTACATATGTAATTTTGTAAGGATGTTTTGTGTTTATTTTTTCCAAGAGATTATAATTAAATGATTGTATTACTATTTTATTTCAGCCTTTTTTCCTCCACATTTACCTCCCCCTGCTGCTAATTCATCATTTACTGACCATCCACCATTTAGTTATGATAACAATACAACTACTACAACTAGTTATACAGAATCACAATCTGGATGGGATAGGTATGTACTTACAATATTATTGTAATAATTTGTTGGTAAGAATATGAACTGCATAGGTTATAATTATTGTCCTAACTTGATCAATGCCTTATGGCATGCACTGATGCATTTACTGTAGTAATTAGTGTGCATGAATAAGAACTTGATAGGTTGTAATATTGTTGTACAATCTTAAAGTTTATACTGATCTATTTAGCTCAAATGTGCAACAAGTTCTTACAACTTACAACACATTATCACTTTCGAGTCTACCTCCAAGCCTTCCAGTACTGAGTCTAGTAGGATCCTTACTCAAGGATTCTAACCAACAGAGAGCTGGCCTTCCAATGATCACCAGTCCAATGTTGTAACCGATTGGTCATGTCCACTGCTTGTCCTATCTTCAACGGTGCCTAATAGTATGCTTTGGTTGGTTCACGGAGTAAGTGAAAATTTATTTTAGCTCACTTATATTAATCACTTTTAAGTCCATTTCCTGGTCTCCCAGTACTGAGCTAGTAGAATAAAGTTTCTTGCTTGAGGAAAGAATGTGGTATGTTATGGTTGGGACACAAACCAATGTGGAGCTGGCTATCCAATGATTACTTGCCAGGCCTAAATATTTCACTAAATAATTAACAATGTTATATTTGATATATTATAGAGATCGTGACAGAGACAGAGATTCATACAGAGACAGAGATAGGTAATAATTGTATTTTCTCTCTACTAGACATAGCTTTGAACTTTCTTGAGCACTAGTCCGATTTATTATGATATATATTTAAGATCACATTTATCTAATAGCTTGATTGTATGAAGCTTGTAATTGTCACTAGTCTTTATCAGTCATGAACTTTGACCTAGTGAGTGAAGAGATGAATACTATTAAGTACATTAAGCTGTCATTGCAGGATTTTGATTTTAAAGTTTGTTATGATTCGTTATGATAGTGTGTTTTGTGCTAATATATCTACAACAAATATGTTATTCAGACTTGGGTTTTCAACACAGTAGGATTTCAATTTATATGAACTTATATTGATATTTTAATATTATCATATTAAACAGAATCTTTATACATGTTTTTAAAAAAACAAACATTGGCTTAATGTTCAATGTTAAGAGCTCAAATTACAATATAACATACTTACAAATACTATTTTTGAAAAACTTGATCTTTTGTCAGTTGTATAAGATGTATGTGAATGATTGTTAAACATGTATTACAGTGATGGTAGTGATGATTATAGTAGATATTCTTCTAGATCTAGAGACTATGGTGGTAGTAGTAGAGATTACGATAGAGATAGGTAATAACCTTTTTTTTTTATCCTTTATTTATGTATGTACACAGCTGTGATTGTAATCTGGTGGTAGCTTGCTTGGCTTCAAACACTAGATTTAGGTTCAAGGTCAGGATGTTGCAGGTAATACATATTATACAACTAGATGGGAGCCCGTGCAAGCTCGGGCTTTAGGTAATGACATTTTAGGTTTTTGATTTAATAAAGGGAAATAACCGCGCGGGGAGTTTGGTCTATTTTTTGTTTTATCAAGAACTATTTTTAGACACAAAAAACCCATTATTTTTGTTGATTTTTGGCAGTTTTTGCAAATATCAAGAGGCTTTGTCAAAAAAGAATTGTCAACTTGATATGCCGGTATATAGATGCTCCAGCGACAAACAAAAGATTTATTCAAAGCTGCGCAGTTTCTTCCACAAAACAGGACACTCGCAAATTTAATAGTATACATACTATATCATTATGAATAATTAAAATATATCATCAATTGTGTCGTATTAAATGGCACAAATTAAGCAGTGCAGCTGATCCACAACCATGCACTCTTTTGTTTCATTTGTTTATGAGTTTTACAATTTTGTTGCAAAATTATTCTTTTATATACTTGATTTCTTTAAAAACTCATTAATTTAACATATCAGATTATTTAATGTTATTTTTTGCTACATTACACTTAACATTAAAGCATGTTAAGCATAATGCAGCGACTGATTTTATACGTTAAAATGAAACTAGTCACATGGTACTACTTGTTTCACAAGATTTATACGAAAGAAGGCAGTGGTTAAAGAAGCAAAGTGCACTGTAACCCCTGGGATGAGTTTGTATTACACCAGGAACATTAATGAATTGTCAATCTCATATAACTTATGCTATATATTTCAGGGATTATTATAGAGGTCGTGATTCTGATAGAACAAGGTCAGATCGTGATAGGTCAAGGTCACGGGAAAGAGATAGACGTTATAGGGATAGAGATAGGGATGATAAAAAATCTAAAAGGTTTGTTGTGTTATTATATACTTATTTACTTTTTACTGACTATTGCTCATTCATGAGAAAGGAGGGAGTTAAACCTGATCATGTGATTTACTATAGTTACTACAAAGTTAGTGGGTCCCAGTTGGTCTGGTACAACTGCATCAGTGTTGGCAACCAAATTTATTTTTTTGAGCAAGCAGAAATTTACGAACAAGATTTTGTTATTGCTGTTTAATAACCCTTTTGGACAACTACTTTCCTAAAAAAATTTTCATAGACTGTGTTAGTGACAAAAAAGCAGCATAGTATTTGTTGATTTGCTGGAACAGGGGGTTAGGAATTCCTTAGCCCAAATTGTCCGACTTGTACATTATTATGATATTATCTGAGGACAAGTAAATATTTTCAGCCCACTTGTCTTTGAACAAGTTATATTTTGAGCTTCAATATATAATAGCAAAGCAATACTTGATAATATAGATATCTCAATGTTTCAATTAAATTCAACTGTAATATTAATCATTTATTATCACTTGTAGTTTGTATTTTACATCATAGTCTGAAATATTTCTTTTTTTGAGTATTGAACTTCTTGAAAAGTGCATTTTGAGTCTTTACTAGTTGATCTTTAGATTTCCCTTGTCATTTGACTAGTGGAAAAAATTTCCACGTGCCTGTATGGAATATTCATATGACTTGCTCTTTTTTTGTAACTGATGATATACCCTTTATTTGACCTACATACCCTTGTATTAGTTAAGTTGTTCACATGTTTTTCAGGAAAATTAAAGATGAACCAGATGACTCAGATTATTATAAATCTTCATCATCATCCAAACATAAAAAATCTAAAAGATCTAAGAGAGATAAAGATGATGACTCTGACAGGGCTGAAGATTCCCATGCAACATGAAACTCTGTTTACTTTTTACAATGTGTTCACTATCAGTGTGTAGATTACTTGTACAGTAAAATTCTTCTAGAACGACCACCTTGGTTAATGCAAAATCATGCAAATTTTGACAATTTTTAAGAGTTTTCAAGAATTGATCAGACTTGTTAAGACAACCAATCAGCCATTGTGACATCAGATTGTTGTTTTTTATAGTCTTATTTTTAGAACTTGAACTGTGGTATGGATTTATTCTGTCATCAAGAATTTTGTTTATAGATGTGTTATGAAAATAAAAAATAGCCACCATAGACTGTTAAGTTCCAATAAAGGTTGCTGTATAGTGGTATAACTTTCTGTTAAAAGAACTTTAACAACTCCCTGTTACATTTATTTTTGTGACGGAAGTTTAAATACTTCAAATTTTAGATACCTTAAGATAATTATGGTTAATTTTCTCTTATGCTGATAGACATAAAATTCCATTGGTTTTACTGGACATACAGTTAGATAATACATGCAGTTTTAATGTCTCTCTATATATAATTATTTATGACATGGCTATTACTTTGTTGTAATTTGCATGGGTGAAAGTTTTCAGGACTGGTCCTGAAGTTCAGGATTTTTGGAACAGAGAAAGGGTTCTTTCCATATGGTAATGTGGCCTTAAAAAATGAAATTTGGAAATTTCAGGATTTTGAAAATGTTGAACTTTCACCCATGAATTTGTATGATTGGATTTTTTTCTTGAACCATATTGTCGTTTGATGTAGATTTTTTCAAATGTCTTGAATTTAAAATTTTGAAAGGTTTTGGGATGACAGATGGTGTCAGCCTTGAACTTTGGAAAATTTTAAATTTTCTTGATTTTCTAAAGTCAAAAGGAAGTTGCAAATGTAGAGTCTATAAATTATTGTATTACAATGGGTGATTCAATGTCTTGTGCATTCTACCTTAACTGGCATTACTGTTAACTTACAAACATTGTCATTGTCCACTTTTGTACATCTAATTTACATTAGTTTTATGTAATGCAAGTGATCTCAGATGATTTGTTTGTCAGGTCATTATACTAGGTTTTTACACAAATGTATCTCTTGATCAGTGGGATTTAAAACTAGTATTTCAATTTTTTTTAGTTTTGTGAATGATTATGATTCTATGAATTGTTTGATGTCTTTTTTGTGATAATAATTATTAAATGGTGTACAGAATTATTGAATCTATTTCAAGTTGTGTACATGTATATTATATTTGATGATTTTGCTACAAAAGTTTAAACTTTTATTCTGAGTGTAGAGGAGGAAAATTGCAAACTTGCCTATATGTGTGACCTGTTATAATTTCTGTGCATAATTGTGGATTTTTTAGAATGTTGTTATTGTATCCAAATTGAAAGAAAACGAAAAGAACTTCACAAATGTTTGATTACATGTATATTACTGAACATTGTTCCTATACCAAATTAGATACACTGCATGGAAATACGGATTTCAGTGTTTCAAGAATAGATTACTCCAAGTAATTTATATGAAATCTGTCAGTTTCAGTATATTGAAAGAAGATTTTCATTATCTTTAAAACTGTTATCTTCCACCTTGTGATGCTGTCATTATGAGTAAACAAACATCAGATTTTATAATTCCATGATCACTTCATCAGGGCAGCATATTATCATACCTCTTAGTATATTATAACTAAACATTTTAGAAGTAGAATTGGTTGCTAGACTTTGATAATAATAATGATAGCCCCTGATAATGCAGCAATGAATGAGTTATTTTAAATTGTTAATGTATTATTATTGTTATTGTACATGGTCATGTAATGTCTCATTTGTATATAATATCAATGATGAAAATATACATTCTCTTATCATACTATACTATCTTGTTTCTTTTGTTTTCTTTCTGTTATTTATACATGTGAATTAAATTCAAGCAACGCAGATATCAACATAGCTTGCTTGTGAAAGTTTCATCTGCATCATGTATAGCAGTCTACATCTTGGACTCTATTCCTGTACTACATAGAAGCAGTAGTCCTGTGGTAGGATCTCATAGGGAATGAAAGGACCCAGGTTTGAAACCATCTAGGGGCACTGCTACTTTCTATGAGCAAGAAATTTACCTGCAATTGCTATATTTCACCCACATGTAAATGTGAGGTACCTGTTAGGGTATCATCACACCAGTGTGCTGGCTGCACATAAGTAGAGTAAAATACTCCTCAGGAAATTGATAGATACCAGTAGCCAAATTACCGTGGGTAATATCAGTGCAATTAGTATACAAGCATTAGCATGAGACTTAGACTATATAATGCAAGTACTTACAACCTCGTATACCAGTACCACTGACAGTGTAAATCAATAGCTGAATCATTGAGGCCATGAGATCACCTTGAATCTGAAACATTTCTTGTACACCATGTTTAAACTTGGTTAATGAGTGTAGAATCATTGGCTGTTACTATGTTCAACTGTTATCTTGGATATCACCCAACAAAAACATCCAGGTAGACATCGTGTAGAAGACTAAACTGACAATTTTGACATGACTTGGTTTTTATTATAAACCATATTATGAACCAGGTTGAGTCTCATCCTGTGCATTATTTTAGCATTTCGATATAGCTCAATATTTGCCTTTGAAAAAGGAATCCAGACTTAAAGATTATATTATAATAATGCAGTGACTGGGGAGAGCACTAGATGACTATATTGATCCCAATTGGTGTTAGTGCTGTATCCAATAGAATTCCTGATTGTGCTAGGTGAAAAAGGGTCATTTCCTATGACTTTGATAATTTGGTATTGAACTTTGAAGATTACATTAGATTAGTATACAAATGTATAAGGATACACTGAGAGCACTGCATTTTTGGCTTGTTAAAATTAGATATTTTATACTTACATGAATTTCAAGCTGAGTTCATTAGCATACCATATCTACATCAGACAAAATATGTTAAGAATTCAATTGAAACAGAATTAGATTACTCTGCAACAAAACGGGACTAAGTAATTTTGTGGTTTTATATTCCATAGATAATTTGCAATATTTTATGTTTTAATTGATAATTAATTAGAGTATTATTAAATACAAATAATGAACATTGCCAGAGAGTAGGAACACAAGTAAAATACTGGGGACCTACATCTAAAGAATATGATAAGTCATTAGAACAAAGTGTACATTCTATTGAATGTAACAATAAATCTACTTTTACACTACAATATTGGCTTTGAAATGTCAGTAAATTTTCATATAATGAGTGATAAAACTTTGAACTGTCCATTGTATTTGTTATTACGCAGTTATGCCTTGTCATGAAATTGTTCACCATATAATTATGTATATATGATTTGATTGAAATTTCTGTATGCAAGCTTTAACTGGAAATATGAATGTATTTGGTTGTATTGTATACTTGTAAAATTATGGAAATGTCTAACTTTGAAATAAAACCTCTAATAATGTAAGTGTAAAATATACCTGTTGCTCTGTTATCAAATTCAGTTTTTTAACAAATTGCTTATATTCATATTTTGCCTGATTGGAAAATGACATATACCGATGATCTCAGCATGAAACTACAGGGTGTCCAAAAAGAAAGTTTACAGTTTCACACCTTCGTCATTTTATCAATTGTTATGTTATATTAATGAAAAATATACCATTTTAAAGTGCATATGCTCAAGTTTTTAATGCACCTTAACATGACTTGCTAAAATGTTTGACATCGCTATATAATGACATCGGGTAAAAACTTGTTATTTTCAAGATGGCGCATCTGATGTCTAATCAGCGTGTTAACTCATAAAACATTTTTACAAAAGTAAAAGTGTAACAGATGCGCACTGAAAGTTCAAAACTATGTATAAAGGCATTAGCATGAGTAGAATGATTATATTCAAAATTGTCTGGAAGTTTGAACAACTTGGAACTGTAAAAGATGCGCCAAAGTGGGGCCGTCCCTTGACCAGCAGAAGTGAGGTAAATGTCAGTGCGCTCCAAGACATGCTTCAGCAAAGTCCAGAAAAATCTGCTCAACGCGTATCATCAGAGATGAATGTCTCCAAAACATCTGTACATGATATTATAAAAAAACTAAGAACTGTATCCATATCAAATATAAATTATGCAAAGCTAATCAATAACTGATCAAGTGGAAAGATTTGCATTTTGTTACTGAGCCACTGACATTGTTGAAAATTACACCGACACATTTCAAGATGTTTGGTTTATGGATGAGTTAAATTTTGTCTGGACATGTTTGCAAGTAAATTATGAAAATTGGTCAGCTGCTCAGCCCCATTATTTTGTAGACACTTGTGTTAAAGTTATTGACAATTTCATGGAGCGCGTGAGTGAAGCGTCAAAAAGAACAACATGCGGAAAACGTTATTAATTACTAATTTGACGTCAACCACAAACATTTGTTATTTTAGTAAATTGGTGTTTTCATGTAAAGTATTGGACCAAATATATTACAAATGACAGGGATAAAACTTAAACATTTTGTCTAAACATGTACAAGTTTATGATAATCTAGCAGAGTATTAACATGTTATAAATTAGCATCAAAACTGTAAACTTTCTTTTTGGACACCCTGTAATTAACCTTTTGATCATGAGTTCATAATCATAATTGCATCTCAAAACTAACCTATTTTACTGAATCAATAATGATAATTCTTTGTATAATAAAACTTCTATATGTATAAATACTAACATTTTTTTAATAGACCTATTTTACCATATCAATGTTGATAATTCTTGTATAACCAAACTATAAAATACCTACATTTTCTTAATTAGGGCTAAGCATTGGACATGGTGCAAGGATATCGTGCTAAACTTAAAATATGACAATCTAGGTTTGATTCCTGGCCACATCAGGTCACACATACATACTATAGAATACTGCAATAATGTTAATTTTCTTTTATAGTGTAAGTTGTCAGCTCCTTTCGGATATGTAAGCAAGTACTGATAAAAGATGTCTCCAGTAAATGTATTCATCAATTAAACGAACTAATCGTGTAGGTATATGTCAATATCAGACACTCTTATAATACTAAATCGAGTACCACGTCAAGTCTTGATCTCATCACCAATGATCAATATGTTATATACTAGTTATATACATTAGTACTTTAGAACATTAGTACACTAAACATTCTATAAGATCAGCTCAATTTTCTCATAGGTCGATTGTGAAATAGGTTTTAACAACTAAGATTAATTACTCTTGTGTCCACTTCCTAGACTCTCAGTGTTGACCTAGTTGAATAAAATTTCTTGCTCAAGGAAATGAGGTTGGTATTGGATTTAAACCATTGTGGAGCTGACTAACCTGTTATTAACAGCTCTTTCTCATAATTCTTCGTTACAATATTATTAACTTGTGGACACTACGACTCCTTTGCCATGTAGTTGATTTCATCCTAATTCAAACAAAACGCAAGAAATCAAAGTCAGGTTGAAGATTGAAAATCTGGTGGTTATTAAAAGCAGCTGTGTAAATAATCCAATCAAGTAAACTATCATCAGTAAACAACAGTAAAGACAAAATCAAGTCATCAGTTTAAAGTAAATCTTTATTTTAAAAGACAAAACATCACATTTAGGGTTGCTTTATATCAAGCAAAAGGTTTTTTTGAAGCAACATATATTGTAAACAATTAAGTATTTACACAGTATTATCAGTGACAGCTGACCATTAAAACTGATCAGCAAAGGAAAGTATTAACATACCCGGTAATAAAAATTTCAATTTTCTTTTACATTTTTAACTGACCAGCCCATATAGTAATCTAATATTGACCCAAAGAGCATAATTTATACCAATCTATAATGCCAAACATAGTTCTTGGTCTAATAACTTTTTACATTTTTTTACATGAATCTCCAAAGAAAAACTGTTGTGAAATGGCACAATATTATTTTTAACAAATGACATTAAGAATAAAAACACGCTTTATTGTCTGGTTTAAGATATGGAATTTTGAATATTTATGAATGTTTTGTTGTCTTCATTATGGTGAGCCTAGAACATTCCTGTCATATTTATCAAGTAATACACAAGGACAAGAAATTTGAAGCTACACAGAATAATAGTATTAGTTAATTTTGGTGGCCAACACTTGTGAGTTACAAGTACTATACAATCAAAGCATATAAAGATAAATCAAAGAAATATAATACCACAAATGTTAAGATAAAATCTGGAACCCAAACTGTTAAATTTTTTTACCTGCACTCACACAGAACACTTTTTCTTTTTTTACAAATTATTGCAGAAAATCATTAAAACACCAAATTCTATCTCTAGTTTTCCTTACACAAACCTTTCATAGTAATGGTGTATGCTTGTACTGCAGGAAAAACAATATTTTGAATTCCAGATAACTATTGCAGGAATGTTCTTCCAGAGCTAAACAATAACATTAATAATAGTAACTACATGCAATAAATACAAAAACAAAATGGAATTTTTGTGAATACAAAATAGATAATCATAATGAATTTACACCTATGACCATGTATGTGTTCTTTAAAAACAATGGTAATTTAATTAATATGAAGTAATTTATTGTTAGTCAGACATTTACAATTAACGAACCATGTTACTTTATAACCTAAAATAATGGAATAATATCATTGAACACATTAAATTAATGAAGCCTTCAAACACATGAAATAAAATAGCAAAATAGATGAATAAAATAATGATAGAAAAATATATGTACAATATAAGGCAACAATAACTTAATAGTTAAGAAATTTAATTATTCAGAAACAAGTGTGTAAATATTCTCTGTACAAAAAGAAACAAGAGATTACAAAAATGCATTTGGGTCATGTAACTATCATTTTCAATAAGTGTATGTTATGATTTGTCATAAGAACATTTATGATAAAGTTACAATACTGGGCATGACAAATTGACAATACATGTACTACAAAGATGATAAAACTTCTATCTAAGCAAGAATATATTTATTCAAATTACAACAGATACTGAATTTGCAAATTTGTGGTTTAAGCTGATGGTAGTATAACAAGTTAACTATTTCTTTCCAAACATGTTGATCAATTCAACTGAAAAAGCTTCATTAAAATCGTGAATAATACAATAAAATTATAAGTGAGATTGCTTTCATAACATTAAATAGAATTTGCCCAAGTCAATGTTGAACACTATGTGAGTCTTTTAGTACTGAGGATATTATAATTTTATAAGGGTTTAGAATAAACTGCTGGTACCAAACTTGTATGGTAGTTCTAATATTCTAATTAGAGAAAAACTTATTTTCAATGTCTTGTCCTGGTCAGAAAGAACTCCTTAATATGTAATTACACAATTCAGTAAAAACTTGTACTGTATGATAGTAAATTGTAATCTGAACACTTTATTGAGCAAACACTAAGAATGCAGTACTATGTTAAAGTACATAAATTTTATAAAATCATAATACTGGCATCGATATTGTTTATCTGACAGAAACATTATCTAGATACAGTCTGTTATAACAGTTAAACTTTATGTACGGAAGCAGATTACTATAATTACATTGCATGTCAATAACTTCGTAAAATTACATATCATAGACTACAAGCGACACAAGATAACTTAATATTACAATATATTTTAGGTGATAAATAATAAAAAATGGCAAATTTTAATCAAGATTGTAACTCATTTGCCAATTGTAATTTGTGTGACATCAATGTTCACCAGTATTCGTACAAGAACTGAAGCACACTTGTACATATCACAGCTAAAAAAGATAAAGTAACTGATGCACACTCTTGGCTTCATATTACAACCAAATTTAAAACTGGATGTCTATAGTTACAAAAATCAATGCCAATCATCTTCGTCACTACTATCATCAAACTGTGAATCTTTAATGGTTTTCTTAGTTTTAACAAACCCGAAAACACTATTATCTTTCTTCTGTGAAGCAATCTTTGGTGGACTGGTGAGATCTCCTTGGTAATTGATAACCTTTGTTATAGCTAAACGCCATTCCAACATTTCAGTAGGGAAATCATCTTTACCTCCTAGATCATCAAAACCAACAATGTAATCATTGGTTTTACCGTCCATAGCAATACAGATTGTAGGTAACACAACTATTCTTAGTCTTTCAACTAAAAACTTGCATTTTTCAGCATCTATCTTAATGAATTTGGTTTCTAAATGTTTAGGAGCCAATATAGCCAAATGCTTGTCCACAATTTTACATCTAAATGTACTGTCACGATAAAAATGACACACAACTTTCTTGCTCTTTTTACAAGCATCAAAAAATTCTTTTTCATCTGCTACTTCGCTATATTGTCCATGACCTTGTGTCATCCACTCTTGTTTCTGTTGCTGAGCTTTCTTCAAAGCGTCCATTCTTCTCTGGCGTAAAACCTCAAAGTCGTCCTCGTCCATTTTTTCAAGCCTTTCTATTTCAGCATCAAGCTGCTGTTCTACAACCTTAGTTGCCTGAAGGAGATGTCCTTCGATGGCATTCTGAACTGCTGCGTTTTGATTCATCTTGGAACACTACAGTCTGAAATATATGGAATAGACAAACTTATATTAAAATATATGACATAATTTTTTGACATGAATTCAGTTCAAAATGGCCGACAGCAGCGACAAATGTGGATAGCAGGTAAAGTAATTAGTGTTTTCGTAAACAAGAAACTGATTTTATCTTCTCAGACTTCTGCTTTAATTTATTGAAGGAATAGAGGTATACTTTAAATCATCTATTGATGTTGATTTTACCCAAATTCATTTACTTTAAATAAAATGTTTTGCTTTGCGTTTTTGAAGCAGAGCCTACATATTACAGAAAAACGTCCAAATGATAAACAAGTTATGTAGGGTCTTAATTTAGGACTAAATCACACCCAGCCTAGCCCGTTAGTGAGAAACTCATACAAGCTCAGAACCGGGACCAGGAGTAAAACTTGTGTAATTAATCTAAGCAGTATGAACTTGTTTCACAATCAAGTTAACATAAATCTTGTTAAAAGAAATAACCCATTTTCTGTTACCAAAGTAACCATTATTCACAAAACTTCCGAGATAAAAAAACACCGGCCTGGCAGGCAAAGTGATCATAAGTTCTGTACAATTGAATAACAATCAAACAATTAAACTATGATAACAAACATATACCTTTATCCTTGATATAGATTCAATACTTCTTTAAATTAACCAAACGTGTAGATTTATTCAGTAGTCAAAATAAAACATTTCAACATGTCCAAAATCGTTAGTCGGAATATTCTAGTGTAAATATGTCTCAGACGCTATGATTGGTCATAAAATATTAAGCTGACCAATCGAAAGTCATTTAACATGAACAGGCATGTACAATATTTATCTCCCTTGGTGAGGCCCGTCTTCTCTCAGGAACAAAACTGAGAGATAAAAGGGAATTAACCCATGAAGTATGGAAAAATTCAAGCCCAATTAGCTCCCTTATTGAGGCACACTACAGCAAAGATTTTTCAGAAACAAATTACAATGGAAAGTATATGTTAATTCAACATTTCTGTTGTATATATAATTAAATATGGTTGATCACAAAAAATGAAAGCAAAATACCGGCTGACTCTATGTACAAATATACATTGACATTGATACATTTATAATTCGTGACAAATAAGTTTAAATGTAATATGTATCAAAGTTAAAAAAATGATACAGAAATATTTATTTGAATTAAGCCTTTTATATGACTCTGTATGAAACTATACTGATACAAATATATAAAAAATGTTAGATTTTATTCAAGGGTCAGATGTGAATACTTGAAACCCACTGATTTAAATACTGAATATTTGTCCAATGATCCCCATATATGAATACAAATCTATTTGTAACGATCATGATGGAATAACATTTTACCGTCAATACAAAATGTATAAGCGAGCCACCAGTTAGATGCTTGTAGGCCTACCATGCGTGTGAATAAATAAACCTAGTTAATACTTGAAAATTTTGAATAAGTTAATTTAATTATTTTGAAAAACTTATTATTATTAAACAGTTACATAAATATAAGTTTTTCAAAATAATTAAATTAACTTTTTCAAATTTTTAAGTATCAACTTGGTTACATATACACCACATTGAGTTAAGTAAATGAACTCTTTCCTGTATACTGGAAAATAATATACAATATAACCCAAGGCAGTTCCATTAACAAATGTTTTGTGATACTTTCGGTATAAAATCTTGTCAATGATGATTTACAACCTGAAATGAAACAAGAAATGTCTTTAAAAAAGACAAACGGCGTCGATTTAAAAACAAGTGTGCTCACCTGAGGAAAAGGTCAAAGGTCACAGAAGAGCCATTTACAGAGGACCACTAATGTTAAAACCTATTTTTTTACCCAGTGACCTACTTATCCAACCAATCAGACCTATTTGAACAATTTTGGTAGGGAACCACCCACGGACCATTCCTGTTGAGTTTGGGCAAATTATCATAAGCGGTTCAAGAGAAGATGTTGTTTGAACTTTTCCTTATATAATTCAATGTAATATTGTGATTCATGGGGTGGGGTCAATTTTGACCCAGGGGCATAATTTGAACAACTGTGATGGAGGACCTCTAGATGATGTTATATACCAAATATGAAAGCTCTAGGCCTTGCAGTTTCAGACAAGAAGATTTTTGAGAATTGCATTGTGAAAACCTATTCATTAATGCTACAAAACAAAAATTATGAATTTATTCTTAAGGTTCTGGAACTGTAATGGTGACCTTCCACAATTCTTATACTGATATTGTTTCTTGATCTGTACTATTAAAGACATTGAATGCTGAAATTTTAAAGAAATTTACCGTCTGTAACTTAAGTTATGTGCATTTTTATAACGTGACCCTTCATTTTTAGAAAGACCGTAAATTGTGCTGGGACAAAAAGTGAAAGAACTTTTTTTTTCAAATTCTGCTGTTTTATTTCCAAGTTTTAATCCATTTTCTTGTTATACAGTCATGTAATGACAAATCAGAGCAACCAGGTTACACTTTGGACAAATACATATAAAAATACAGAGATTTGCATACATGTACCCCCAAGCAAAAATCCGAGTTTTTGAGAATGTTAAAAAATTTACCCTATCTTTAAAAGCAAATATCTCAAGTTAGAAGTTAGTTAGACACATGCAACTAGTTTTAAAATTTTCTGCAGTATTAACTGCCCATAATAATGAAAAATTTAAGAAATTTTACCGTTTCTAAAATTTTTTTATAAGAATTTGTATTAGATTACTGTACTGAAACTGCAAGAGATTTTATAGAGAAAAATAACGTCAAAATGGTCAATTACAAATAATTCTACTTTATACAAATATATCATCTAAAATTGGTATTTGAGATGGAAAATGTATGTTAAACTCTGCATTATCATATAAAAACCTTCTCTCAATTGCTTTTTGGCAAGCTTGAGGGGACTATTTGGGGATTAAACTTGTACCAGCTATGTTTTCTGCTGTTGTCGTTTTTTGCACTAACAGTTGGACACTAGAGTTAGTAATGTTGGCATATTATGTGCCTTAGCTTTCAAATTATGCTGTTGATTGTATTGTTTTTTTTTATAATTAGAATATGATGATATTAAAAACAGAAAATGTGCAACGATTTTGTCTTTATATGCTGACTTTGGTACGATTATTTGTGGGAATTCGGCAATAAATCAATATAAGTTAAACATTCTTTCCAGTTTATCGATATTTGTGTAGTTTATTTTACCTTTGTTCATTTTCAGTACACAAAATAGATTAAACAATCAAAACCCCATTTTGCCCCAAATTCTCCATTTCGTCCATTTCGCCTCAAAATCTCCATTTCGTGTTTCAGTCATACCCAATTTACATCGCAAAAAAAGATGAAAAAAAATGTATTTTACACCTGTACAAACAGAATCAACGCAAAAGTTATGATCCACTACGGCTTTTCATTGTTTTTATGTCGATAAACCATTATTTTTACGATAACTAACTACGATCACGCTGTAGAGCGTCTAGTTTCGCCATTTTCGGAAAATGCGTTACCCTATGACTTCTGGAAAATCCCACGTCACGTGGTGAAAATTTCTAAAAATAGCAATTACGAAACTTGACGAAGATAGGTATTTGGGAAAAAACCTACTTAATTATTGATTTGATAAAGGGAGATAACCGCTGCGGGGAGTTTGGTTTGACGTGTCTATTTTTAGTTTTATCTATTTTTAGACACAACCCCCCCCCCATTTTTTTGTTGATTTTTGTCAGTTTTTGCAAATATCAAGAGGCTTTGTCAAAAAAGAATTGTCAACTTGATATGCCGGTATATGTGTGCTCCAGCGACAAACAAAAGATTTATTTAAAGCTGCGCAGTTTCTTCCACAAAACAGGAAACTCACAAATTTAATAGTATAGATGTGGAGCTGTGACTCTCAAAGTGTAAACCCCGGAAACTGGACGTAGTAAGGCTTACTTAATAATTATTGGGTAATATGTCAGACTTTTTACTAGAAACCGGTTCACATCTGGAGACGTAATTCATTTTACCCATAAAATATTGTGTTTGACACGTAACTTTTTATTGTTACAATATAAAAAACACTTTGGAAAGCAATAGAAGTCTACCCAAAAAAAATAATCTACGAACGAAGCAAAATTTCGTAAAACACTGCATTACAATAGTGTGGCCTTTATTTTTTCGCGCGTGTCAGGGCCATCCAATCGAAGAGGGGATTTTCTCTGTTTCCCCCATACGTCATTTTCAGTGCTTATAAAATCATCCAATAGAACGGCGGATTTCCGAAATCCCCAGACAGACGTCATTATACAGAAATGTAGGTCAAAATCCAGCTTAGACAGCTACGCCGAAAAATTATGCAATTCAAATTGAAAAACAATCTCAATATTTATGAAGAATAGACTGAACTATGATTTAGTGTAGCTTCCTATTTCTCACTATGGAATGGATTCAAAGATTTTGCTCAGCTAAATCAGGAAATCATTACCATATACATGTAATATTCAAATTGTTACTTGACTTTTTTTCCAACAAATAAGCACCTACTTTATTCTTTGGACTACATAAAATAAAAAATGAAACACTTAATATCTAATATGACTTTTTCTATATCAATAATTTAACTTTTAGTTTATTTATTTTTAGTCTACTTAATTTAATGTCAAGTAAATTGAACAAGAAATAGAATAGTACAATACTTTCCCAAAACACTAATGGCAATTTATTATAAAATCCATTTTCCCATTTTTATTCTGTTTACAATGTAATTGTTGAAAAAATGAAAGGGCAGACAAATGTATTGTTTCTGTATTGTGTCATTGATGACAAAAGGATCTATACCTGTATTGATTAGAACTATTGTTAAACTAATAAATTAAAGATTTTAATTGGTTCTTTTTAAATGAAATGATACATTGAGGTTAGTACTAATGGATGGTTGTATTGAAAGGATATATCTAATGATTATAAAGGATATACTGACATTATATAAAAATAAATAGGCAATGGCTTGAAACAATATTTGGTGTATGTCCATATTCAATACTTAATTCAGGAAAAGATGCCATAGTCTGAGATGTAACTTCCTGTTCAAAACACCATCTTGTTCTTGGGTAATATTTTTTTACAAGTAAAAACATGAACTAAGTTATTGTAATATGATACATTTTGTAAGTATAACTGAACTCTGATTTAAGGCAATGATCTGTATATAGGTTATGCTAAATAAAGAAATATTGTATTGTATTGTATTGTATTCTGATTTCTTTCATTAGAGTTTTCTAGAGTGATCCCATATCTACAAAGAAATTCTATTATCTAAAATCGATATTAGACAATAAATAGTTCTAAATTAATTAAATACTAAGTACAAGTTCTAAATGCACCAAAATGCCAGAAAATAAGAGGTCTTGCATTGGTTGGAACAAAAAAGTTTCTGGCGCAAGTATAAAACATTTTCTATTAAATTTAGTGAGTCACAAGCTATCTTATACACGTTCATGTTATTAAAGTAATATCATTTACATATAAGATCACAGGTGACAGACTCAAATTTTCCTTATTATAGTATATTTATATATATTCTCTATATATACTGTTATAATAAGGAAAATTTGGGTCTGTCGCCTGTGTATAAGATATAAATAATGATAGTGTTCTATAATGTCTCTGTACGTTTCAATCAATAAACAAAAATTAAACATTGATTGTCTGAACTTCATCCATGGTACAAGGTGTAATAGGCTACATGCAGGATTTCCAATCTTGTTTCCTGAAGTGGTTTTCAGACGGTACCATCATATGCAATACTAAACTATCTGAAGGAAATAAATATTAATCATAAAATATAGGACTTAAAACCATTATAATTCGGTTGCATTAATATCATCTATTGCTTTCAGGACAATATAACCTGTCTGTGTTGATGCACCTTAAAACCCAAACAAACAAACAAACCAGAAGTGGTTGCTGCTTCAAGCCTATTATAAGGTATATTGAGAAGTTATCAGCTTCAGGGAAGGTACATGCTTGTAGAAAATGCCTAGGAAAGCCAGGTTAATTGAGATGGCTGCTAAAAATGATCACAATTTGGGTTCGCATGGCATTAAACACAATTAAATAAAGTATAAAATTCAATATTAGATGATAATTTTTCAAGAAACCAATATTTATAATATCAACCTTTTTTTGTGTTTTGTTTTATATACTGTTACCTGGTATTATTTTTTGTAATGGTTGGTCAAAAGAAAGAACAAATAAAAATGGCATTAGTATTTAGTCTAATCAATATTGTTTTGTAATGGAAGTACAGTTTTTATTACAAACATGATTGTACATCCTAGGTTGTTAATTGAAAAAAATCTTTTCTGGCACTAGCTTAATTGTTTAGTAATACAGTTGGAAACAATGATTGTGAGAGTGTTTTTGTCTGTGATCATATTTGTTTTAGTTAATGGTGATTTTATTGATCTGTGGCCGTCTATTATAGCTATTAATTTGTAGCATTCATTATTGACTTAAATACTGTGAAGAATCAGGAGCAATTACAATACATTTCAATATTAGGACAGTAGACTTATACCAGTTATAAGCAAAACAGAGAAAATGTTTAAAAAATCAGGATTTTTAATTTTACATAATAGTTTATTTTGGATTTTTGTTTTTCACTTTTGTAATGACTTAGTGATGGGTCAAACAATTTCTGACACTGACCGAGTACTTGCAGATATATTTGACCCAGCTCATTATAACAAACTGATCAGAGGACAGACTGATCTCTCAGTACCTATGAATGTTACCATAGATCTAGCAATGAAAGCTATAGTTAAAGTAGATGAAATACAAGAAACAGTTCAATTAATGACTGCTATATTGGTCTCTTGGAAAGATGAAAGACTTGTATGGAATAGTTTGGACTACAACAATACGAAGGAGGTTAGTGTATGAAAACTGTAATAAGAGCTCTCTGATCAGTTGTTGGAGTGTAGGTACCTGGTATTCAAAGAATTATGGTTTCTTGACAAAAAAATGTATTAGCATGTATACAGCATTTAATAACTCAATGCACCTTATTTTTTGGATAGTCACCTTTGACACTATCAATTCGGTTTGGTAAGAATTGAAAGTTAATGACTGTTAAAAGTGATAGACAGCTCTTGCTATAGTTTTTACTTTCATATATTTTTAAAATAAATTCCTTCCCGTTCTAATTGCTTTAGAACATAGTGTTTGAATTTGTTCTTTTTTATGTGTCTTCTGACAATTTAGAATGGAATCCATATGGTTACTGACAACTGTTAGGTGTAAAACTGTTGGTCAACTAGTACATGTAATTATATATAATGTATGTAGAAGTAGATTAGGGCTTCTTTAAACAGCTTCATCACTTTAAGGCTAAATAAATTCTGTTTTCACCTATGTCTGAACCAGTAAAGGGTTTTTGAATTTAGAGCAATTTTAACCAACCAGAATAACAATATTCCAGGGTTCCATATTCCATAAACTTTATGAGTACAGACCCAACGATAGTGTACATGTTATTCCATTTGGTAATAAATTTAAGTATTTTATACATTCATGTTAATGGCCAGCTTGATAAATCGATTATTATGCACAATAAAGAAAACTATGAGTGTCTAGCAAAATTGATGACAATAACCTTTTTCTTAATAGCTCTATTCGCAATATATTTTTATAATTTTGTGTTTTTTCTATTCAGGTATTTTTACCCGTTAAAAATGTTTGGCATCCAGAGTTATACGTACATCAGCCTCCAACTGGAGAGAACCATATTGGTGACACAGAGAGACAACTTACACAACATCTAAATACTGGCTTAACTACATGGAATTTTGGTAAATTGATTTTCAATATATTGCTACTTTATCAAAGTACCCAGTACTATATTATATCCTTACATTTAGAACTTGTGTATTAAATAAAACTGATCAGATATCTTGATCATTGGTTATTGCTTTTACCCAGGGGTCTTATATCTTGGGTAACACTAGTACAATAGTCACAAAAGTTAGTTCCTACTAGGGGTGTAACGGTTAACCGATATACCGGTTTATATTGCAATACGACTTCTGACGGTTTTTAACCAGTTCGTTTTTCTCTGAACCGGTTTTTCTAGTTATGTTCCATAATGATCCGTTATATCATAGTCTGAAATTTAAGTGTTTGAATAAATGTGTAAATGTGTTTGGAAACTTGAAATATTTTTGGTAAATTAGAGAATAATAATCTTTGAAAGTCCATTCAAAACCTTTTTTCTAACTTATTCAAACATTTGTGTAATACGTGTATATCATTTGAAAATACAAATATCTATGTACAATGTTGATCAAATTAAGACGATGCACGTGCATTAATTCATGCTATGCATGTATGCGCAAAGAATAATATGTATCGCAATATATTGCAATATATTGCAATACGGTTTTCGTGTATTGCAATATATTGCAATGCGGTAAAAACCGTATTGTTACACCCCTAGTTCCTACTAACATTTATGTATGATATAGAGCCCTATATATGGTCCTTGTTACATTGGAATGATAAATGCATTCATCTACTATGATTATTATAGATATTTTTCAGTCTCATATTTATAATACAAAAATAAAATATTGGATAAGAAACCTTGTATAGAAAACAAAAAAAATCTTTTTACATTTACTTATAGAACCGACTACCCCAGTCAGTAGAACAGTTTGCAACTTGGCAGGATTTCAAATCTAGTGTCTCGAAGTGGGTACAGGTTTGAATCCCACCCAAGGCAATTATACCCTTCAATGAAAATTTGACAATAGTGTAAATTTCTCTCCATTAGTAAGGTATATGATATGAAGACATAGCCAGCATGTGGAAGGGTAGGTGAGTACTGGTTATAGACAAGCATCCAAGAGAGCAATGTTAGGTGCACTAGCCACCTTAAAAAACCTAGATTGCATTGACATGATTGCATTAAACACAATATATAGTACCTACTGTATTCTATTTGTTATGGTATCATTTATAATAAGTTACTAGTATCATGATTGTATGTTAAGAATGAACACATGTTTTCTGTGTTATATTTCAGCGGAAACAGTGACTACTTCATGTTCCTTTGATTTAACAAGATTTCCATGGGATGTACAAACATGTAACATATACTTTTTAGTATGGGGTTACTATAAGGAGCAAGTACAACTGATATGTAGCAGGGATTTCATAGATCTTAGTTATTATGAGAAGAACAGTGGTTGGACAATTGTGTCAACCAAAGCTTATGAGACACCTTACCCTTATAAATCAAGATTGGATTTCCAGTTTGTGATTCAGAGACGTCCAGCTTTCTTTGTTATGTCAATATTTTTACCTGTTATTTTTACAAGTATTTTAAGTATCTTCGTTTTTATGATTCCAGTAGAATCAGGTGAAAGAATCTCATTTTCTTTTACATTATTGTTAGCTATTGTACTATTTATAACTCTGGTGAGTTCTTATGTTCCACAAAGTGCTGAAAGTATTCCAGCAATGTGTTTCTTCTTACTGTTTCAATGTATTCAATGTGTTACTGCTTGTGTTTGTAATATCATAAATATACATTATTATTACAAAAGAGGACATCCCGGAAAAGTTTGGCAGAGAATAACTAGAGCTTGCGGAAGAAAACTTTGTACTAAAAGAAAGGAAGTGGAACCAATACATCTGAATGATCAGATCAATGATATTAATGAGAAAGAGAAATCACATGTTACTATAGAGAAAGAACCAATGAAAATCAACTGGATGGATATAAGTAGACTACTAGATATTGTGTTTGCTATTGTAATGATTATGTTAAGTTTATTTTGTTATTCTATTTTTGCTTATTATTTGACAAATGGAAAATGATTTACATGAGTACGAGAACTGTGACAGGAACATTTGACACTAAAATAGATATATTTAATGGGAAAAAGACTTTTTGTAACTGTGTAACTTATACTTAACTTTGTACCTTTTTTAATAGACCTGCATATAAAGACAATGGTTTTTTGCTTTAATTCATCCAGTCTTCACGAGGTTCATTTACTGTATATTCAAACAGACTGTTAGATCAACAACTTTCATTTGAGTTAATTCAACTAATCACTCAACTTATATTAACCACTCTACATGTACTATAATGCACAATTAGTTGAATTCATAGGTTTGAATTTTAATGCTGAACTTGAATCCAGCAATCTGGCTTCATTACCTGTGGTGCTTTTCACAAAAATTCTTATGAAAAAAATCTTCGTAAGTCAAAAGCAAGAAATACCCTCATTTTTTGGCTTTTCAATTCTAAATATTATACAAATTGTGTAGAATTATGTATACCTGTTGAATATAATATCATAGTTATGCTTATTATCCATCTGACTTTGAAGTGCTAATTATATGAAACTGACTTACAAAGATTTTTTCAGATTAACACATTCATACCTTCTCAAAAGAGAGGAAGCAACTAAATGTATACCATGTGACGAGCATTTCAATGTAAAACACGTTCTCCTTGACTGTCAGGATCTTAAATACATTCGTGACAAACATTTTAAAGTAAACTCACTTAAAGAACTTTTTGAATCTGTACCATCATATGCTATACTTAACTTTTTGAAAGAAATAAATGTTTATAATAAGATATAGAGCTTTACATCATTAATTTAGTTTGAATTAATAGTATCATTAATTGCTTTCGGCGCGATATGACCTTTCTGTGTTGGTGCGCCGTAAAACCCAAACAAACAAAGATTTTTTTCATAAGAATTTTTGTGAAAAGCACCACTGGTTGCTACAGTCGTAATTCAATGAATATTCACTTTACAAATTTTCTTCAGTATGAGAAGCTGTCAGACTCATGTAGAAAGTGAGTTCTTGTTTAAGTGAGTAAACAACTACTCTACACTTGAGTCAAATATGAATGGTTTCTCTTACAGTCTGACAAAGCTTTGCAAGCAAACAGCTATAATCTTTCTGAAAGTTGATCCAATGAAGGTCCAGACAGCTAACTACTAGTAGCAGGGGGGTTATACCCAAAGTATAAATACTGGTGTTGTAAGAAACAAGATTGTTTACACAAATCTTTAGCTTAGATTCTAATACCATGTATCAAGCAAGATGGCTTTTATTATTCAACAAAGATCTTATACATGAAATAAACATCTGATGTTCCCTTTCCGCACTCATTTTCAATAAAAAGTGCCTTGTGAAAAATTCAATTGGCACCCAATTAAATTTGGAAAATGTTGACGTTGGCACCTTCTTATTGAGTGTGCAATGAAACCAGCAACTTGAACTATAAGGTCTAACAATCAAGACAACAATAATATTCGTTTCATTTTGTTTTTTATTAATTTTTCATATTAAGATGAAATAATAACAGAACAATGTAGCAATATACGTCAAAGTGAAGTTACAACAGTTACAATAATAATAATATTAATAATAGAAACATTATAGTAGTTTACATATAATAGACCAGAGCAAGATAACTATAATATATATAGTAAAAACATTATTACATACTTATATACATATACATTTACTAGTTATATTTTACATACATTATTATTACAATATATACATTATTAAATCAAAGGGAGGTAATACTATTTATAATATAGTATACTGTTCTCAACTGAATTAATTCCCTTTGTAGAATACAATATCAGTAAAAATATTATATCTTGTGGATTAGTAAACCATATCACTGTTACACCCATTGAAAAAAATTCACTTTAAAATGTTCATCAATCTTAACAGGTGCTTGCCTAAATGAAGTTTAGTAGTAATTATATACAAAACTTTCACAAATATAACTATATACACATATGCACCACTTAGACAATTAGTTGTTAATTGTGACACAAATATCAATCTAAAACAACTTACTATAAAGTAAATAATCCCTAGAACGGTATATGATATAGCTACTAACAATATTTTAAATAAATGCAATATCAAGTTAACTGGCAATATTTGCTGAACATAAAATACTCGTGTTCATTAACTGGTCTGTGTAAAAATACCCAACAAATGTAAGAATAGTCTGTAACATGAATTAGATGAAAACTGAGTAACTAATAGTAGCATATTTGTAAATCATTCAACAAGTATCTTAAACAGACTATCTATACAGATATATGTGTATGTTAATCACAAGCTATAACTAATACTGTGTCAACTTGGTTATTTATAAGTTATTACCCATGTATAAAAAGTTCTAATCTTAGTATGAGAATAAATACAGAAATATTTTTCAATAATCTTCAGCATGAAACAATAAGTTCAATTGTACAGTACATGTAGGATCAATGCAAAAGTGGATTTACTTATATTAAAATTGACATAATTAAGTGACTATCTCTATCTTAAGTGTTTCTCATGAAATATTAATCAAAATATTAGATAACTAATAGTTGTAATAAGATATTGACTCTATCATAAGATCATTTAAAAGCAAGTTGTATATTAATTACATGCACATAAATTTTTACATGATATTAATATCAAACATACTGGCAAGATTCTCCCACAACTGAGGTATATATTTAATAACAAAGAGTATTCAATCATTTAAATTCAATCATATACATGACTTTACAAGAAATTTTTAAAAAATCTATAAGAAAAGTTTTGAAAGAACGTTTCCATTTTGAATTTACAAAATTCAAGGGAAACAACTCTCCATATAAAGCAGACTATCACTAGCAAGTTATGTTTAGCATTCTCCTATTTTGTCAACAGAATCAAACTATAAATAGAACTTGTCAAAGTAACAATAAGTCAAAGAAAACTAACAGAAACATTAAAGTTATAAAAAAGCTGACCAGAAGTCTTCAGTCTGGAGTAAAAAAAAGCTACATAACTTCCAAGCAGACAACTCACTGGACAATTTCAACACCGAAATTCTTGACAAAAGCTTATAAAAATCACTCATTTTCATATTTTTGTTTTACTGACCATAGAAACAACACATCACACAAATCGATGCAATGTCTGAATGATAAATAACCAAAGAATTTTAATCTCTCTAAAAATAAGACAACAATAAATTAGAATAAAATTGATTAGAATTCGAAACTTTGCAGAACAACAAAAATCTAACATGAAACAAAATCAGTGCAAGCTGCCATTTTTTCTTTCAACAAATCTATAAATGCAAACAAAATGCTAAAATACATTGAAAATAAATAAATATTAACAAGAAATGAGGTTATAAAGACATAACATCTGATAAAATTCCCTGATGATGTAACTATACAAACATACTGGGAAAACATGTACCATTTCCTGAGTTACCAGTAAATATAGAATATTGTGTGAAGAGATATTTCATTACAAATTGCATTCACAATATGAGTAGAGTTTTCATTATATTTGCAAAAGTAAGAGGTAAAACAGAATATTGCATTTTGTAGAGCAAATATGAATCCAAATTTCTGTTCGGTCAATCACTACAAACGAAAACATCCATAGAACCAGAAATGTTAAGTACCTTACGGCAAGATTTCCTATATTTCATAAATTATAAACAGTTTTTCATTAATGAGGTATGTTTTAACTTAAATGGATCAAATCAGGATATATCTACATGGTCTCACACAGTTTGTATATAAAATAAATGCATTATAAACCATACACAATAACCTGTCTACAATGGTCAAGCTTATACATGTATTAAGCATTAAGCCAGAAAATTGCAGATTTCATAACATATAAAGTCAGTGAATAAATGACAAAATGTTCATGCTAAACCTGCTGAATTGTGATAATGGACTTGTCCTGTCTAAAATTTGGAGCAGTCCATTGTCAATTCAAAGGTGAGCAGCCATCAGTAAAGAGTTAGTTAAGACGGCAAAGAAGTGATGGCTAAACCAACTTTGTACTGATGGCTATCATCTTTTTTAGCAGTTTTTCCTTCAGTATGGTAAGAAGTTAACACATTCATACATGTATATATACATACATATAAACACTACATATAGCATACAATTGAAGAAAGGAATGTTAATATTATAATCACAGACAACAGTGTGATTCTAGCACTATTAATATACCCAGATCACAATATCATGTATCATATCAAGGCTTAACATCTACTATGTCATTGTATCCTATAATGTACAGATTAAATTTAGTGGAGTAGAGTGTCTGAACTGTATTACAAGTCTTAAGATCCAATTAGTCAAACTCTTAAGTCAAAGATTCAGGCGAAATTTCAAATTGTAAGAATCAAAAGATTTTGCTTTAATTTACACAAGTGAAGTTAGATTCAGTTTATTCTAAAAAAGTCAACACAATAAAATGTTGTATATTCTGCTGGTTAAATCACAACTGACTAGTAGTTATCTTTATGGATCATCTTTCACTTTTTTGTGGAGGTTTGACAAGCTTTTTAGCCAGAAGATAAAAAAATTGAATAACATAGATAGTGTCAAGCCATGATATTGTTTTAACAGTAAAACAAGTTTGCAAACTAGTCATTCTAACTTGCACATGTACAATACTATCAAAGGTATGATGTGCAATGTTTAATATTATAGAAAACAAATAGCACTATTAACAAAATCTCATTATTTATAAATATATTAGTAACACATATAAACAAAGTGTCATGAACACATGAAAAACCTGTCTACATATAGTATATACCCCCCTATAACATATGGGAATAAACTTGTAGACGAACATACTAAGTTTATAAGTTACTGTGTAACAATATCAATATCAAGAGAATACTGGATTTCCAAGATACAGAATACAAGTTATAGATCTATTTTAGTAAGAATCTGTACATAGGATTAAATACTTATATCAAAATTGGTCCCATTTAGTTTGTACAGTTTATTACAGACAGTCATTGACTGGCATTATCATATATGTGAATTATGTATTAAATAATTACACATATTACTGGTGATACAAAATTTACAATGTATTCTTTCAAAGTCACATGGCACATAGAAGAAGCTATTTGATTGGTCCCAGGATATCACATGACACAAGTCACATGATCACACTTTTGTTTCAGGACCGTCTGATTTACACTGAAAAGATGCTCTTATTCTATCCATAAAATTAGCACAAATATGTCCATATACTTTCTTGTACCATTCAGGACTGTGTCCCCTGAAAATATAGATACAAAATATAAAATACTTTAACAATTGAGAGGAACTCATAATTCTAACGAGCAAAGCATTAGCTATGCATGCATGTATAATCTGTGAAATTGAATAATTTATAATTGAAAATTAAGCTACTAAATGAAATTGGGTAAAAATCCCTACCAATTTTCTGAGTAATATACCTTATATAGGCATATAATGCATTTGACTTGGAACTTTGCTGGCCACCTATGCTTTAGAGTGCTTGAATGTGTGGCGTACCCGACCCCGCTCTCCCTCTCTCCTCGGATCTGGGTCCTTGTTTGTTCGATATGTCGGTTAATTCTAAGTTCAACTAGGTGCTAGCTTCTTTTTAACTAGCGGTTCGTCAGGATGACACCAGTGACTAACTTATAACTTGTACGGGATAGTCACAGCCCGCTGAGTATTGAGACAAATACTCAGATGAAATGTGAATTTGAACTGCCTTCTGCAAATGCCTTACTTCAGCAACGTTCGATGCGTACGCGCTCCTTAAGGAACGTGCACACCGCAAGCGTTCAGAAATTCAGGGATTTAAGGCAAGTTCAGGAACTCTGAGTTAAGGTCTAAATGAGAAAAACACCTGGTTTGTTGCTAAATTTATTTTTGAATGATGAACCAAAAGTGAAAACTAGATAACAAAAGTAAGATTATGAGGCGGAAACAAACTTTTAGGCTAAAACTTTAAAAACCAAGTAAGAAAAATATAAGTAAGATAGAAAAGGCAAAAATGACTATAAGCGAAAACGTTAAAAACAAGTAGCATAAAAGTAAGGCAAAAATGAACTTAACATAACATAAAGTAAGTAAGATAGAAAAGCATAAAAATAAGACAAAAAAATAAGTGAGATAAGAAAACAAATGAGATAGGAAAGGCAAAAATATATACAAGTATTTACATTAATACCCAAATTATGTCAAAGTCTTAACTAAAGTAAACAATGTCAAAAATACCTTATATTAAAACTAAGTCATAATCTGCATATGACTCTGCAGTCGTAAAAACGGTTATTTTCTGAATAACTAAAATACAGATAAATGCAAAATCCAAGAATGATTAGGAAAATTACAACCACATTAGACAAGAAATTCAAAAGTAGAGCTATCAATATGAAAATCAGCATTTTAAACAAACAAAGTTCTAAGTAAATCAATATTTACCCGCTTGCCTGTTCATCTCCAAAATAGAACTCACTATCTTAATAAAAATTGAACTTAACTAAAATATAAATAACTAAACTATATTAAATTAATTTAATATTGCTTTTGCAATAACGTAAAATACTTTTTGAAACTAAGAGAAAGCAGCAGAATGCCAAAATCAGGCTGTGCATCAGTTTATAAGACAAAGACAGGTGTCGCCTGATTGGTCAGTTCCAATTCTAATTACATTTTAATTGGCTGTCACCAATTAAGAAAAGTTGATTGACAAAAGTAGGATGCTGATAAGCCCCGCCTACTGACTGGACATATGAGTCATTCAAGCTTCAAAGGTTTTGTATTATGTAACCTCTAAATTCCTTATGTAAAAAGTACAAAATCATTTTTGATTGATAATTCAAAAACTATAAACGATATCTAAAATTCAAGATTATCAGTGAAATCAGCATATCATTATCTACAAAAAGAGACTAAACTTGACAATATTACTCTAAAGATAAAGAAAATGATATTTTCTTATCTTAGTTAATCTAATATTGATAATCAATAAGCCATTGAAAATTGTTAATTTTTCATAAATATAACAATATCAAAATATAATTTACATTTTCATTATCTGTGCATCATTCTGATTAAAATGAACCTATGGATGAATATTTTATCTTAAGAAATAATGAAATGATGACTTTGATGAATATTTGTTATAAAATCTTAAAAATCAACATTCAAGCAAAACAAACTACATATTATTGATCTGTACACTTTTCTGAATAAAATTAACCTATTGATGGCTATTCTACCTTAAAAAATAGTAAAAAGGTGATTTTGATCAATAAAATCATCTAATTGCTTATAAACTCTTAATAAACAATATTATTACAAAAGTAAGCACATATTATTCATCTATAGATCATACCGATCAAAATAAACATATTGATAGATAACTTATCTTGAGAAACAGCGAAAATGTGATTTTGATGAGTTAAAACCATTTTAAAAGTTAAAATGCTAATAGCCAGTAAATAGACAAAATCAAGCAAAATAACAATATACATAAGCTTACTTAAATATAGTATTCTGGTTACTAAGGAAATAACACCCTTAAACTTGCCTATAACCATGTCAATACTTATTTAAAAGAATTTTAAAACATTTAAATATTTAAAGGCTATAAAATTAGTCTACAAAGTCAATATTTTATATATAATTTGTCCTTTCAGTACCATAAATCTACAATATATTTACCCCTCTAGGTGCCTATTGGTATTACATAACCTTTGGGTGGAACAAAGATACCCTGGTGAGCTCCAGTTGACTTGGACATTGGTTGAAATAACTTTTAGTGTATTCATTATGTAATACTTAGCTGGTCAAAGCAAAAATCCAGACAATATTAAGTAATATATACCGAAAAATATGTGAATCAAAGAGTCAAAAAGACACCATGCTGAGTGCTAGAACTTTGAGATCCTGACATCAGATAAGATCTATATAAAAATGTTGCATAATACCTTATTGACAGCTGCAATGAATGCTGGGTAAAATTTGTTAGATATCTATTCCTAGCCTGAGTTGAAATATGTTAGAGCAAATTACAAAAAGAGTCAACTGGCAAAATACAGGTCCTTCACACTGCACCCTTTTTCGAAAAGAATGCTGACACCCATGTAAGCATTCAATTCCGCCTCGGAATTCCCTTTAAATCACAATAGAGCTGTATTAGGCCAGTACACATTGTTATTAATTCAATCCTAATCAAAACAATATATTTAGGCACAAAGCTACACTTCTTTAACTATGAATTATCTACCTAAGTATAAAATGTCTTCACAGCAGAGTACTTACAAAAATCAAATACAAGATAATTGAAATGACCAGAAGAAAAATCACTGGTCACAAATGTACACATATATACACTTAAAATGAAAAAATGACACAAAAGTAATGCCTTAAAAAATGAATAGTATGTTATCTAAAAATCTTAGCACACTATACATATCTATACTACAAAATATCTCAACACATGTAAATAAACAAGTCTTAAGCAAAAATAAATTACCTAAGCTTAAACACGTAATCATCTAAGACTTACATTACAAATTACCTGAGTAATGAATCTCTAAAACCTCAACACATATGTCAAAACATCTCAAAGAAAGAGACTGAACAAATACTTAAGTAAAACACCTTACTCAAACTACACATGAGAATTCTAAGCCTTATATTGCAAAAATATCTCAACAACAAATCTTGTGTGACACAAAAATCTTGACATAAAAAAATACAAAAAACATCTCAACACAAGAGACTTAGCAAATATGAAAGTATAAATAAAGCAAACATTAATCTACATACGTTACTTTAAAAATACAAATTTAAGACATACATCACAAAAATGTCAAAGTAATGAATCCTATGACACATTTTAACACATGAGTAAAACACGTCAAATCTATACGCATGAATCAAAGGCAACTCAACACATGAGAAAAACCTATTCATATCCCTACAATGAAAGACAGTGTCGGAGCAAAAACTTCAGAGTACAATCACTATTATTCAAATTATCAAATAGACTGATGGAATCAACCAAAATTAATTATGACAAAACTTACAATTTACAGTTAGATGTTGACTTAGATAACAATTTAAAAACTACATTTGAACAATTCATGTCCGTTGCCGGGTTTAACACTCAATATTATGCTGCTAAGCATGCGCTACATATATCAATCGGACCAAAGCATAAACAATCCCAAGATTTCATACCAGACGGGTAAGTGTTCGACCTGCCTATGACCATAATACATTACAAATGTTTCTATACGAGAAGACATTTACTAATCGGCCGTACTTTATTACTTTAAAACAGCATCCAACCTGTCACTGGGTAGGCAACACAGTGCTATACAGCATGTAACTTTTGGACTATGCTATGAATATAACCCGATGTTACCCATACAGTGCAGGGACATAACCCAATATGCCCCAAACATGATATCTGCAACAAAGGAAAAAAAAAACATATACCCTGTCCGATGTAGATATGTGTTCGATCTACATATACATGAACACAGATATATAAAACAACAGATTCGTCAATCTGAAACAAAAACTTATCACAAAACAACACATTACAAATATCAAAGGTTCACAATTCATTGTCCATACATGTTTAACATTCAAAACAACACACTACAAAATGTTGCACTAGCAATACACAGAATGTTCTCCTGAAGAAGTCCGAAATGTTCTTTAGCTAAATACATCACTTCTGCAAGTAACAATATACAATGAATTCTGTCAACATCTGGTCTAGTCTGCTCCGATTCACTGGTTACAGTTCAAAATCACACATGTACATACAATTAACTTATTAAAACACTGGTATGTATTTACTAGAGTTTTCATACCATTAATTACTTAAGTATAAACACAACTACTTGAATTTGTATAGCAAATCAGTCAGTTCAAGTAGGTTACACAATGTCAGTTAATCACTGGAAATAAATCTTACATCACGGGATCGGTATATGGCATCACTGGATAATATACGACATCACCGGAACAATGTATGACATCACTGGAACAATGTATGACATCACTGGAACATATATGACATCACTGGAACAATGTATGACATCACTGGAACAATGTATGACATCACAGGAACAATATATGACATCACTGGAACAATATATGACATCACTGGAACAATTTGTGACATCACTGAATAATATATGACATCACTGGAACAATGTATGACATCACTGGAACAATATATGACATCACTGGAACAATGTATGACATCACTGGAAGAATGTATGACATCACTGGAACAATTCATGACATCACTGGACAATATATGACATCACTGGAACAATAAATGACATCACTGGAACAATATATGACATCACTGGAACAATATATGACATCACTGGAACAATATATGACATCACTGGATAATATATGACATCACTGGAACAATTTGTGACATCACTGAATAATAAATAACATCACTGGAACAATGTATGACATCACCGGAACAATGTATGACATCACTGGAACGTATGACATCACTGGATAATATATGACCTCACTGGAACAATGTATGACATCACTGGAACAATATATATGACATCACTGGAACAATGTATGACATCACTGGATAATATATGACCTCACTGGAACAATGTATGACATCACTGGAACAATGTATGACATCACTGGAACAATATATGACATCACTGGAACAATATATGACATCACTAAATAATGTATGACATCACTGGATAATATATGACATCACAGGAACAATATATGACATCACTGGAACAATTTGTGACACCACTGAATAATATATGACATCACTGGAACAATGTATGACATCACCGGAACAATGTATGACATCACTGGAATAATGTATGACATCACTGGAACAATATATGACATCACTGGAACAATGTATGACATCACTGGAACATATATGACATCACTGGAACAATATATGACTTCACTGGAACAATGTATGACATCACTGGAACAATGTATGACATCACTGGAACAATATATGACATCACTGGAACAATGTATGACATCACTGGAACAATGTATGACATCACTGGAACAATGTTGATATATCTCTGGAAAAGTAAAACATCACTGGGGCAGTATATGACATCTTGGTTTCTTTATTTTTTTATAAAATCAGTCATACTATAGAGCAGCTTAGGTACTTATTTATGCAGAAATTAACTACTAGAATTACTTTCTGTACCCTTAATTGCCGGGTAACTCAAAAGTATCTAACAATGTAAATAACCTTAAAGACACTAAGTAATAAAATTTACTTTAGTTATTCTTAAGCAAGTAGCTTAGTTTAAACACAATTCGGAAAGAAATAATCTTAGCAATCTAAGATTTACTAATTATAAGCAATAATTAATAATACGATAAACCAGGCCTTACAGTACTTTGATAAAGTCGGGTCATCAAATTTAACTAATTATCCAAGTATTTATACAGAGGGTATAAATGCTTTACTATTTTATACTCAACGACGTGCAATGCAGTGTGAAACACTTCTGGTACCCTTAATTACCGGGTAACTCACAAGTATTCACACAATTATAGGTTATCAGACTGTAAAATCAAATTTACTACTATAATCCAAATCTAATATCAGTAAAACAAGGACTTTCTGTGCTTTGATAACAAGTAATAAAATTTAGAATAGTGACCTTATGATACAGAAAGCATTTTAACAATAATACACATAAGATATATCAATACATATAAAAATGCAAGAATGTATTTAATATGTATCATATATAAAACAAATCAAAATGACAATTTTAATGTGGCTGTATATATTATTAGCTGTGAACTATTGAAGCATCTATAAATCCGCTTTCAATAATAGCCAAACGATAATAGAAAGCCAGCGCCCTTAATTGCCGGGCTCCCTAGATTTCTTTATCAGCCTATCAAACTTATCGCAAACAAATAGCAGAGCCAATGATAACCTTAGTTGCCGGTCGACAAAGGTTCTTGCTATACTTAATCTCAAGAAATTGTCAAATTATTATCTGTCCAGCAATGTTCTTAAAATGTTTTCCAAAAGTACTTTTCCCAATTTTTTCAAATAATAGAAAATGCACCAACAAATTATTTTTACAAACAAATAACAAAAATAACACATCAATTTTCTTGCAATGCACATGTGATCTGAGCTGTCCAGCAGAAACGGACGTTCTAACAAAATTTACAAAATTTGCACATAAACAGACTAGACATTAATTTTTACTCTTTGGATATATTTCTAAGCATTTGCTCCTAAACACATGTCTAAAATTTATGATACCAAATTTAAGTATTTCTTTTAATAAATTTCTATTTCAGCTCCAATTCAGCGAGACAGGTAATTTGCACAAAAATTATCCCCAAATTTTTTAATTCAATGTTACTGGTATAACAATCTGACAATAAAGATGCAGAATTTAGATAACAGTAATAAAATTATTATAAATGCTTCAATATTTTGCTAGTAATTAAAACATATATAAGATATTGGTGACATTGAAAAATTGACATAAATTTGGGTAACTTAAATGCGAAAATACCTAAATAAAATATCAAAAATACTTTTGCGACATGAAACAATTTAAATTATGTGATTTCTAAAAATTTCACAAAACTGTAAAAATTAAAAGAAATGAACCTAAAATTCACCTTGTTTAATTCTGACAACAAAAAATAATTTCAAATAATCATTTAAATGCCTCAGATCCCACTTCTGACACCAATTTGTGGCGTACCCGACCCCGCTCTCCCTCTCTCCTCGGATCTGGGTCCTTGTTTGTTCGATATGTCGGTTAATTCTAAGTTCAACTAGGTGCTAGCTTCTTTTTAACTAGCGGTTCGTCAGGATGACACCAGTGACTAACTTATAACTTGTACGGGATAGTCACAGCCCGCTGAGTATTGAGACAAATACTCAGATGAAATGTGAATTTGAACTGCCTTCTGCAAATGCCTTACTTCAGCAACGTTCGATGCGTACGCGCTCCTTAAGGAACGTGCACACCGCAAGCGTTCAGAAATTCAGGGATTTAAGGCAAGTTCAGGAACTCTGAGTTAAGGTCTAAATGAGAAAAACACCTGGTTTGTTGCTAAATTTATTTTTGAATGATGAACCAAAAGTGAAAACTAGATAACAAAAGTAAGATTATGAGGCGGAAACAAACTTTTAGGCTAAAACTTTAAAAACCAAGTAAGAAAAATATAAGTAAGATAGAAAAGGCAAAAATGACTATAAGCGAAAACGTTAAAAACAAGTAGCATAAAAGTAAGGCAAAAATGAACTTAACATAACATAAAGTAAGTAAGATAGAAAAGCATAAAAATAAGACAAAAAAATAAGTGAGATAAGAAAACAAATGAGATAGGAAAGGCAAAAATATATACAAGTATTTACATTAATACCCAAATTATGTCAAAGTCTTAACTAAAGTAAACAATGTCAAAAATACCTTATATTAAAACTAAGTCATAATCTGCATATGACTCTGCAGTCGTAAAAACGGTTATTTTCTGAATAACTAAAATACAGATAAATGCAAAATCCAAGAATGATTAGGAAAATTACAACCACATTAGACAAGAAATTCAAAAGTAGAGCTATCAATATGAAAATCAGCATTTTAAACAAACAAAGTTCTAAGTAAATCAATATTTACCCGCTTGCCTGTTCATCTCCAAAATAGAACTCACTATCTTAATAAAAATTGAACTTAACTAAAATATAAATAACTAAACTATATTAAATTAATTTAATATTGCTTTTGCAATAACGTAAAATACTTTTTGAAACTAAGAGAAAGCAGCAGAATGCCAAAATCAGGCTGTGCATCAGTTTATAAGACAAAGACAGGTGTCGCCTGATTGGTCAGTTCCAATTCTAATTACATTTTAATTGGCTGTCACCAATTAAGAAAAGTTGATTGACAAAAGTAGGATGCTGATAAGCCCCGCCTACTGACTGGACATATGAGTCATTCAAGCTTCAAAGGTTTTGTATTATGTAACCTCTAAATTCCTTATGTAAAAAGTACAAAATCATTTTTGATTGATAATTCAAAAACTATAAACGATATCTAAAATTCAAGATTATCAGTGAAATCAGCATATCATTATCTACAAAAAGAGACTAAACTTGACAATATTACTCTAAAGATAAAGAAAATGATATTTTCTTATCTTAGTTAATCTAATATTGATAATCAATAAGCCATTGAAAATTGTTAATTTTTCATAAATATAACAATATCAAAATATAATTTACATTTTCATTATCTGTGCATCATTCTGATTAAAATGAACCTATGGATGAATATTTTATCTTAAGAAATAATGAAATGATGACTTTGATGAATATTTGTTATAAAATCTTAAAAATCAACATTCAAGCAAAACAAACTACATATTATTGATCTGTACACTTTTCTGAATAAAATTAACCTATTGATGGCTATTCTACCTTAAAAAATAGTAAAAAGGTGATTTTGATCAATAAAATCATCTAATTGCTTATAAACTCTTAATAAACAATATTATTACAAAAGTAAGCACATATTATTCATCTATAGATCATACCGATCAAAATAAACATATTGATAGATAACTTATCTTGAGAAACAGCGAAAATGTGATTTTGATGAGTTAAAACCATTTTAAAAGTTAAAATGCTAATAGCCAGTAAATAGACAAAATCAAGCAAAATAACAATATACATAAGCTTACTTAAATATAGTATTCTGGTTACTAAGGAAATAACACCCTTAAACTTGCCTATAACCATGTCAATACTTATTTAAAAGAATTTTAAAACATTTAAATATTTAAAGGCTATAAAATTAGTCTACAAAGTCAATATTTTATATATAATTTGTCCTTTCAGTACCATAAATCTACAATATATTTACCCCTCTAGGTGCCTATTGGTATTACATAACCTTTGGGTGGAACAAAGATACCCTGGTGAGCTCCAGTTGACTTGGACATTGGTTGAAATAACTTTTAGTGTATTCATTATGTAATACTTAGCTGGTCAAAGCAAAAATCCAGACAATATTAAGTAATATATACCGAAAAATATGTGAATCAAAGAGTCAAAAAGACACCATGCTGAGTGCTAGAACTTTGAGATCCTGACATCAGATAAGATCTATATAAAAATGTTGCATAATACCTTATTGACAGCTGCAATGAATGCTGGGTAAAATTTGTTAGATATCTATTCCTAGCCTGAGTTGAAATATGTTAGAGCAAATTACAAAAAGAGTCAACTGGCAAAATACAGGTCCTTCACAAATGTATAAGTATGACTATGAAAGAATGTATCTAAGAACTAACATACCAATCAGAAATGGTAACACTAAAAGTAGCGTAACAAAAATATTGAAACAAAGGAATTTCCATCAACTCATAATTTAAGAATTATCATTTTTCATTGGCTTAGTAAAAGTCATATCACGGCGGTCATCAACCTACTCACCATTCCTGGAAAAGCTAAATATCTGGATTTAGCTGTGCAGTTAACCAGAAACTATAAATTACCCAATAATACAGAAATTTATTTCAAAATCAACTATTATACTACTCACCTCATGTCAACTCTACTGATATGAGTTAATCTAGATTTGCCAGTACCACAAGGTTCTATCAGATATCTTGATGCTAATTCTACAGCTCTAATACCACCTAATATATCAGCACTGTCATGTTCTATTGATGTAGATATTAATACACAAGCTCCTTTGGGTAAATCTGCCTTCCAGGATCTGTAGAAATAAAGGGGGATATTCAATAAAGTTCAAAATAGAATACTCCAAGTGAATAACGAAATTGTTCTAAATTTTGAAAATAAGCAATGGCAGATAAGTTAATAGACAAATCTGGCACAAGAGGATTTTCTCTCTGAAATACTGCTTTGACAAAATTTGAGCCAACTACTAACTTTTGTATGTTTGGAAATGGCATATTACACAGAAAAAAGAAAATTTAGCCCAAAGCAGTTAGATTTTCATAACTGATTTCCACCTTTAAGCCTATTATGCCATGGTCATTATACATTTGTACATGTAGTTTAAATCATGCCTAGCTAGAACTTATTCCCTTGCTTTGAATTATCTTTTATCTGATTTCAAAATGTAACTTTCTTAAAACACCATTAAGTACTGAATACTGATATACTTGAATACAACATGTTATAGTTTCCAGTAAAATACTAATATTCTTACCTAAGTACACAATAATCTCTGGTAGGATGTGGAGCCATACTATTTCTAACATATTGAAATACTTCTGTTTGTTTATCTAACTTTTCTACAGTATTCCATTGTAATAAGTCTTCATCCCATTTTTGTCTGAAATAAATTTATAATACAATTGAAATAACCAATTAGCTGACAGAGGTGCACACGGAAAATTGGTAGCCTCGTAGGATTAAGTCTTTAATATTATTATTCACTTAAAGTAACCATTTTACTATGAGCAAAGATGATACATTACTATTCTTATACAATAAAATTCTGAATGGCACCATTCTATCAAGGGAGATATTAGGCAACAGCAGTCACAAAGGTCCCATAATTCTGGTAGCTCCAAGTAGATTTATCTGGTTGTTACACACATCTCAGCTGACCTAGCAACAAAATTCTGACTGAGTTTTGGTGGAGATCAAATGAAAACTGACTTAAAAAGTTGAAGTCATAGAAGCATGCATTATCTAGTCAGATACAATGGTTGTTCATATAATACAACATGTCTTTGATGGGCATCAAACAAGCACTGACTATTTTATGTGTTTAGGTATGAAGCAATCACCAAATCTTAATATATCAATATATACTCATTAGGGATAACATGAGAAATTGTTTACATATAATATCATTAACAAATGTCTCAGGTTATCCAAAACAAGCTATAGTAAAGTATATCTACTAATATTTACCTATCATTTAATACCCTGTTTAAAACCTCATTAGGAGGAGCTTCTACATCAACTGTACACTTCCATAGTCTCAATGGATGTCCATCACCAACTTTTTTATATGATACATCAACATCATTCAGTACTGATACAGATACCCAACCTCGAAACTTCTCACGAGATTCCTGTAAGTATTATATAAGGTATGTGACTACTTAACAATAAATAAATACAAAATTGCCATATGAAAAAAGTCAACAAAAAGTAAACACTATCTACAACCACCGCAAAACTCAACAGATAATTACGAGACAGTAGGTCCAGTGAAGATCAAAATTTTACAGAATCAAACCAAGACTAACAGGACTGGAGACATTTTACATACTTCGATGAATTGAATACAATGTGAGTGTGATTGAAATTTTGTTAGACAGTCAGTCCTGTAAACCATGCAGAAAAGTGCAAAACGGCTGAAATTCAATATAAGAAAATAGAGTGAGTTATGTCCGTCTAGTGCTAAACCCGCAAGATATAGATGGGCCTTCTTTACGTTTTACAGGATTTCTTGTCCAACCACTATGCTACCCTGAACCACTATGCTTCCCTGAGACAGACACTATATAAAATAATCAAACACTAACCTTAAGTAGACCTTGTATACAAGATTCTATATGAGCCATGTAACCATGATGACCATCATCTGTTTGTTTATTTAATTCTTCTAATGTTACAGGATCTTCATGTAATATACGACATTTACTTAATGTACTGGAGGATATCTGAAATATAAATAAATTACAATTAAATCTTGATTAACAGAATTCGTAGGGACCAAAAATTGATTTTGGATAATTGAGATTTCACTGTATACAAGATATAGTTGTATTACATTATATTAGTATGAAAATAACCACCATTGATATCAAAACCTTAAAAGTAATATAGTCAAGTTTTGCTACTAAGACCGACCTATATAGTGCAAAATCATGCAATTGTTGATGATTTTTGAGTCCTGAAGACTTAATTTGAGAAGAGATTCCTATATTAAGACTGTTCAACCACTAAGTCTGTCAATTATGATGGTCCTAATAGCAGAACTTCACTGTACAAACTTTTAACACAGTCAATGATATTTTCCGCATAGTGTGGATTGAAGTTTGGAAAATTAAATACCCGCTTTAACAACTAGTTGGTAGCAAATATTACACTACGAGACTGAGTGTAGGACTAAAAGTCAAGGATAACATGAGACATTTTGTCCCTGGGACATTGTTGCCTGTTCCCAGGGAGATTATTTCTGAAGTACATGTAATGATATAGAAGTTTACTGTGACATTTTCTAACCTTCAACTAAGAAGGTGGTAGCTTCTTACAGACCAAGGTGGTTATTTCAATACTCTTAATCATTTTATAGTACTTATATACTATAGCAAGCATTTTTCTTTGAGATTATGTAACATCCGCTAATATGTCTTTGAGCTTGGAGTTTAAACACCTCTTGACCAATGATTTAAATGTATGATAGTTCTAAAGCAGTATAAGCTGTTATGAATAATATTGACACAGAATCAGTCTTAATCTTTTTAAACACTCATTTAAAATCAGTAGGTGTAAATAAAGTTAATTGGTTTAGACTCACTCATGAAACTAATCCTGAATGAATACTAGTATAGATTTTTTTAGAATCACAGTATTTTTGTACATTTAAACATGATCAAAGACATATGGAAATAATGATAGGTCCTTTCAGTAAACATTTTTTTACAATCATTTTATCAAGTCACCACTGTTAAAAATTCATGTGGCGGACAGATGGAGGGACAAACAGCATGTACCACAATATAACAACATTGGAGTGGGTGAGGCCAAGTTATTAATCTTTAGACTGATTATCATAGGATACCCAACTGTGTGTTGGTTTATATAACATCCAAAACCTACCCCATTATTTCCATGAGGAAGAAACTTCATCCTACTAAGTCATTACTGAGAGACTTGGAAGTGGAATAATCTAACTTGTAAGAACCTGTTTCACAATCAAGCTAAAATAAATTACAAGACTTGTGACTACTTGATAAATTACAGGAATCAACAATATTTAACAATACTTACTGTGAACAATTTTTTACATTCATTTATCATAACAGTTAAACATTCATGTGCTGCTTTCTGTTCCATCAATTCTCTAGCATCAGGTATACCAGGATTCTTTCTGTTACGTCTAGGACTTGGTGTCTGACCGGGATTACGTACACCTCCCATGTTAAATAATGATGGAGCAAAACATACAGCTAGATTACTTGCTGTCATCTGTAATAGTAAAATAATAGAATTAATAAATAGCAATATATATCATTTGTGATAATAAAATGATAGAAATAATATATAACAATACATTGAGTTTTGCTGTACATACTGTTGTTAATTAAGAGGCGTACAGAAAAGATTAGTTCTGCCTGGGTTGTTACTATATTTTACTTTGTCTGATGTATATGTACATTAATGGTAATAGTTGAAATCTTAATAAGAGATTCTAAGAGTTATTTTTTTTTCATTTCCTGCTAGGTTTAATATAAACTACATAGACTTAAGAAGACTCCAGCTTGAAAGCATATTAAATGATACCAACGCAACAACAATGTTTTTACTGAATCTAGTGGCATTCACAAAACCAAACATCCAAATCAGATCACATATGTAGTCCTATCTTAAATTAAATTTCTACAAAAAGGACCATCAAAATCAATGGTTGTAATAGAAGAAGTGTCCTAATATAGAGACTGTTTTGGTATAGTGGACTTATAAATAGTTGAAAATCACATAATTCTACAATAACCAATGTAATGTTTATAACAGAACTTTACTGTTATATATTCTTAAAAATGTATTTGTTATAAATAACATATAATAACATACCTGATGAGTACTGGCATGTTTAGCTATATCACTAAGAAATAATAATAAAGATTGTAAGACATCTCTGTTTTCATCAGTCATTAATACAACTGCTGCTTGAAGGGCTTCAAGACGTAGATCTAATGGTACATCTGTAAATATATATCAAAGTATAATAATTACCAAAACTATAGCAATAAACAAATCAAACTTAATCAGATTTTTCATTTTGATATCCATATTAGATCAACAACAGACATGAGAAATGAAGAATGTATGGTGCAGTTTGAAGGAATTTAAAAAATTATGCATTCCAAGTCTATTGGACAGGTAATATTTCTTCTTTCTGAAAACAATTTAATTTCAACATTGGAAATAAGTAGTGCATTGTAAAAAAAGGTACATAAAACTATCGGCTAAAGTTATGAATAGTCGTAAAGCTAAGAAAATCATTTTTTTTTCAGTGAGTTGATTGTGAGAATATGCTAAAGGACAATTAACAATATGTCGACATAATTTCCAGTTATATTTTTACAGTAACCCTGAAGAAGGCACGAGGCCCAAAGCTTTGCAAATCGAAAGAAAAAATTCATCTATCTTTTTTAGATAAAATAATAATTTAATGTATCTAAAATATAGTTGACAAATCTTCATAAATTATAGTATTCTGGACTACTTACAGACAAATATAGAGATGAATATATCTGAAAGTTTGTTTGTCAACAAACATTCTGGTAGTTCACGAAAATACTGTTTTACTAAGTCAGCCACATCATAGGCTTGTAATTCATTAAAATCTACTGATTCTGAAATAAGAAAAAATATTCTCTTTGAATCATATTGAAATCATAATATTACAGTATAACACCAGGTATTTGAATGGAAAACATGATGTGTATAGTAACATAAGGCAGGTATGTACAAGTCATCATTAACTAACATTCTCATAAAATGATCATATTGTCAAGTTTTTGGGTAAAGTTGAGTACATTGTATTTTCAAAATTTTGTTTTAATTTCATGATTTCAGCATGTCTATGTTGGAAAGAACCTTTTCTCAGATGCAGAAAATCCTTAACTTAAGGATCAATCTTGTAAACATTCATTGCATACATTTAAAGGTTTAATTGTTCAAATATATAGAAAAGAAGAAATCAACAATAATCCCAGATTTACAATAAAGTTATATAATTATGTGCAGTAGTTACCTGGGTCAGCCTCCATATCATTACGTAGTTTCTGTATTCTAGATCTAACTCCAGATTTACGAAATATTCCAAGAGCATCACCACCAGTCCTACGTAAGAATCTCATAGCATGAAGAATACACTGTGGTAAAGCTTGACCTGTTCTTTGAATCATAACATAGAACGGTACACCAAATACATTCTTATCCTTGTAATCTGGCACTTTGTTCCTTTTCATAAATCGTGGTACAGTTAACGACCAACCAGACCTGTTTGGAGCATATTTTTCAATCAAAGCAGTCAATTTTAAAAGTGATAATTTTCTAAGCACCAATATCTGTCCAGCAGAAAGATTTGATAGTTGTAAGTTACGACTCTCTGATGTCGGTCTATGTGACTTCTGAAAACTATGCCATCTTATTCTGTATTTCCGTCTTTCACTGAAAATGGAAAAAAATATCACATCGGAATCTCAAGAAAGCTTTAAATGAATAATTGCATGTAGCAGTAATTTTCAAAAAAGAAGTATACTTTCTGTCTAGTATTTCTAGTTTTTCTATTTAACCAACAAACTATACTAACAACTGGTATGAATGTTAATTCCTAAGCAGATCCAGACTTGTCAAATGCAGTAAGCTGCCCAGCAAGCTCAGTTGGTATAGCACAAGGCTACTAATTGAGGGACATGAGTTCATTTCCCGGGCTGGGCATATTTTCTTGGGGCTTGGTCATGAAATAATTTCAAAGGCCATTCTCTCTCTTACCACCGATTCTAAATCATGCAGAGTAAGGCAGTTGTCAGTCACTAACAGAAGTTCTTAAAGTGTTTTAACCGATACCTTGGAGCACACAGGAGAAATAGTTATTTTAACCTACCTATTAGATCTTGTCAAAGATGAGCCGACACCAGAGTCACGTCGTTCTCGTACAACAATATGTTCAGCCGAGTCATCGTGTGATAAATCTTCTGTATGAATCTCATGATCACTGATATCAGGTGATGATAATGTACCACTTATAACTTCACTCTCATCTATATCAACTACTGTAGCAGTATTAACATTTGTATCACCAGGCTGCGAGTCTGTACTCACGCTGGAATCGTCAAGTAATAATGGTGAGGGAGGCTGAAGTAACTCTGTAATAAACAAAAATATCAAGTATTAAATTAGTATTAAAACATTATAGGCCTATACACAAAGTAAAGACTTCATTATGAGAAAAATTTTAGACTAGATAAATCTTATATTCTAAAATGTTAGATGTTCATACTCATTAAGAATGAAAAGCAACTTTATTATTGGTTGTCCATACTCATTAAGAATGATTATCAGCTTAGTAATTACAGACTATCAATGGAATGTTTTTTAAAGAGGAATAAGATGACTTTTTTACAAAGAAAATGTTATCAAAATATGAAGACCACTTTGACAAAAAGAGCTTATTTCAAATACTATTATTCAGTTTAAAAAATTTATGCCGACTAACAGACATCCATGCACATGATGAGGGCAGCAAAATGTTTTTCCTAGTAAAAGCTAAAGTTTAGTTGACGTAAATAACAGTACTACATGTAATAGATTTCAACAACAAAACTGCTACATGTATTTGACATTGAGCAAGGACAATGTTCCTCTGTATTGTAAATGGTAAATTCTGCAACAGATGGTCAAATTTTGTAAGCATATACTTAACAAGGCAGCACACAAAAATGTACACATTAAATGGGCCTATTACCCAAAGTAGCTTAGAATATATGCACCACAGGGTCTGTTTCTTGGACAAAAGACAAAACGGTAATTAATGCATTCAATTAAATTTCAATTAACGCTAGTATTACTAATTTAGTTACATTAAAACAACAACTAATTGCATAGATAGGGTACAGGTTGGATTCCAGATTTTGTAACAACAATAAAAACAGTTATAGTTTAGTTAGATCACATAGATTGTTATTATAGAGAAATTGTGTGTGTACACTACAAGAATGCATGCTTAGATTGTAGCTCACAATGTTTTTTGTCCAATCTTGGACGTTTTTTCAAACGTTTTCCTGGCAAGAAGAATAAATGAAGCAAAAATAATGATAAGAGCTTTCTCATGCATGAAAAATATCATAAAAGACGAAATAGTTTAATGAAATGAATTGTAAAGAAAAATATAAAATAAACCATTGTTTAAACTTGAAACTTGGCCAAGTTGATATTAAATATTTCCAAGAGAGTATAATGAACTAAGGTTTTTGTAGCCGACAATGAACAAGCTAATTAGTAGTTATAATAAAATAACAATATATGTACAGGTTTTCTATCGATAATTTCTTGTAGTTGTTTTTAAACAAAACATAAATATTAGAAAAAAAAATGGAAATCAACAAAAAGTAAGCAGAATTAAAAATCAAGACAAAAGTTCATTATCAATAAAAATGAATAAAATACATCATGAAGAAAAAACACTCAGGAGATTACCTCACGATGAAGTAGAACACATGTATAAACAAATTTTCTACAATAAGTGAGCAAAAGAGTATTTGTTAAAAAATATAACATACCTGCATTTTCTCCATTAATAGCTTTGTTAAGTCCATTAATATTTTGAAACAGTTCAGATAATATAATATCTAATTCTTCCTGTGCAGTAGCTAAGTCCTCCTCTATAGGTACATTATCATAAATACTAATTCTATTTGACTGTTTCCTTGGGTCATGTGACCCTCGTCGTGAATTTTTACAATCTTTCGCTGCATTATCATCAGCGTAACTAAAACTTCTAGTTCTAACATTAATATCATTAGCAAATAACGAATCGTCTAACAATGTCGGAAATTTCCCGACACGATTTTCACCGGAATAAAAGAGAGTTTCTTGAGAAGAGTTTGTATTGTCACTGGAACTACTCTGTTGACTTATCGCAGACAAGTCTAAATTTAAAGCACCATTTGTAGACAATCCTGACACATCAAAGCTAGTGTTTGTGTTAATTGTTGAGTTACTGACATCAGAATCATAAGCACTTGAGTTTGTATTATTTAAAGCACTAGATTTATCTCCCTTCTCAGGGGAAGTAACTACTGTTAAAGCTTCCCTTCTAGGGGAGGTAATTAATTCAGGAGTGGAGTGAGATAACTTCACACCGGTTCCTGACTCACCATTAACTACTGTGGGAGTTTCAGAACCGGTCACAGTGTTAACATCAGGTGTGGAGTTGATATCTCTACAGTTTAAATGTTTTATTTTTGCCTGCATGTCAGCATTGTCTGTTATAACAGGTCCACTGATTTCTGTGATAGTTTTATGCTTCCGGGATCGTTTCCCTTTTAAACTCTCCATTCTTTTAAGGAAACTTTTAGCTCCCTTCATTCTGTCACTAGCCGCTCTTCTTATTACATTAGGGCTTAAACCCATAGTTGCGTTACCATTAGCATCATATGTAGGCATAGTTTTAAACACAATATCTTCATTTGTATGCAACATTTTACTATCTAGTACAGGACTGTCTCCTGTTTCACTGCTACTATTTTGATCAGCTAAAAGACTGTCGTGACTTGAGGCTGATTTTAAGACTGGTTCACCATTTTTGTTTTCAACAAATTGACCTTCAAGATCTTTACGTGACCACCGTCTGCTACTTCTCTGGTATTTCCACTTATCACTTAAAGCACAAGGATCCTCTTCATCAGATTCTTCAGACTGGAAAGAGAAAACAAAAATGACGTGAGTTACTTTCCCTGTCGATGAATACTATTAAATTGATAACAGGAGTTACATCCCTTGTCAACCATTGAATATCAATAACCGAGAGTTACTTCCCTCAACAATCCTTCAATATTGCTTAAAAAGAGTCAATTCCTGTGTCAATCCCAGATATATCATAACAGTTACTAAATTATGAAAGTTACACCTACTTTCAATTCTTGAATATTGATTACTGTAAAAGTGGGAGTTCCCCTGCCAGACTGAGAATATTAAAATCATCCAAAAAACAACAAGAGTTACTTCCCATGTCAGACCTTGAATATTGTAAACAACTGTAAAATTATCCATGTTATCTCAAGTTATTCATAGATGTTAGAACCTTACACTACAAGTAATTAACCTTTTCATAAAAACCCCATTTGAACACCTTGACATAAAACATAATATTTTCATGTCAACAATGAAGAGAATTTCATTCATCAGGTAATTGACTTATGCAAAAAATGTGAAAACATGTAAACATCTACATAGGTTTTAAAACCATCATCATTGTATTGAATTGAAACTTGACAACATTTAAATTATAAATAAATTTACATGAGTGTTTAACATAACTGACTTATGGGAAAAATGTGGAAACATGTTAACATCTACATACATTTTAAGACCAATTGAAACTTGACAAGATTTAAATTATAAATAAATTTTATACAAGTGTTTAACATTCTCTGTGGTTATGTTAATTTTAACCTATATAATTAAAACATGTAATCTAACAATATTGTGACATATTATAGATCTATATAATTAAGTTTAGATGTTTATTTAAGATTGTGATGAAAGTTAACATTGACGTAACAGCTGTTAGAATGTAACAAGTCGTACAATTTTAATACTTAGCAATAAAAGAACAAGATCTACATACATGTAGTTTGTATCTTGATGCAAATAAAATTGTATAAAACTCATTACATTACAAATATAAAACAAATATAGTATAGCATAAAAGTTTGTTTCCCCTCTTTTTCTCTTGTGCAGAATTTTGGTTTTAGCTGTTTTTAAATTATAAATAGAAATTTGAAACTCCTCTACAAAATGTTTAATTGGGAACAATTTGTTCAGTTTTTATTACATCTAAGATTTTATCTTAAATAACAAGAATTGAGATATTTTGAATTCAAAGATAAGAATAGTTGACACTCCTTTTAGAAAATTCCTATAATTGCTTACCAAGTATAGCATATCATTGAACTCATAAAGTAAGCTACTTTGACCTTCAGACCAAAAGCAGTAATTTTCATCTTGAAGACTATCATGTTAAGAATTTTTACTTTACCTAATTTTTTAATTAATTAAGTATAATCCAAGACAATAATGTTTTAAAGCTAAAAACCTATGAAAATAATTTCTGCCAGAAATTCCTCGAAAGCTTTTAACTTTAGAACATGTTTAATAAATATAAATTTTTCATAATATAAACTGTATGTTTAGTACAGAGAACTACATGACAGTTTGAAAGTATGAGAATAAGTGTTCACTAAGCAGATCAAATCAATATTATATAACATATCATAATATTTAACTTTCAATTAACACTGATTATAAAGTTTACTAACTACTTGACTTAAAAACAAACTGTTAGTTTGTTGCTTACTTGCTCACTTGTTTGTTTTTTGGTAATTAACAACACACTAACACAAACTGGTAATATAATATTAAAACCATGAAGAGAAAATACTAGATCCTAACTTACCTAAACACCATATTATCAATAATACATAACAGCTGGTCACAGAAAATTTTGAAATACGAACATAAGTCTCTATTTTCAATCTATTGTTTTTCTAATGCCTAGATTTTTTAAAATAATGATCCAGGCCTCCAGCAGGCTTAAGTATTAGTATTGAAAACTGAATTAGTGTAAAAACAAAATGTTCTGTTGTGTTACCCAGACAATTTGATTTTCTTCATAATCTAACAGCGTTGTAATTTATAAAAAATCACACCATTATGTTATATAATTTTAAATCCAGACATATTAAATATTATTTCACTCAGATCAAGCAGTATTGTACATTTATATTAATTCTATGATACATAGATATATCACTGATAAAAACACCAGTCTTGAACACTATGGTGTTATAAGTCCATATTATAACACAAGATTATTTTTTATAAAAAAAATATAACAACAATACTGTCTCCCGACACACTCTCTCTTAAATACATACCATTTAAATTTGTTGTAATATTTTTAAATACCATTACTTTGATGTTTTCCGCTTAATTTATTTTAGATTTTTTAAAATCCCTCGTCTAACAACTCGTTATTATTCCACAAAGTTTTTAATTCATTTCTGTATCAGTGAGGCAGAAACATTGTAAATTATAATCCTATTTTCGTATCAGAACAGCTTACATGAAAATAAGAAAACATTTTATCAACATTCTATCCTAATCCATTTAATATTTAATTTATTATAAAATTCCTAATCTTAAATATATCCTTTTAATACCAGTTTAAACTTAAATCCTGTGTTAATACTTCAATATAAACATAACTGATTGAAGCCTGGCTTCGTTATGACCCCTTGACGAAAACATAAAAACTAAAGCCAGTTCCCAACCTTAATTTGATTAGTTGATACATTTGTTTTATATGAACAAAATCATGATAAGACACTTTAAGGTTTTATTAAATTAATTGCTTTATCATCAAAGTAGCCTTCTGGCTACTTTTATGAGGCCCTAAAATAACCTGATTTTCAAAACAGACCAGCAAAAACTCTACTGAATATCCATCTCATATTCTCACCATTCAACTAGAGTAACAAACATAGGATGAACAAATAGACTCAGTCGCCCATTTTTTTAAGTAAACTGAAAAACTAGTAATAATTATAGTATGGCCTAATTTTAATCAATGCAGAATATTAATCAAAGAATTATAACTAATGTATATAGATATCAACATATCATCAACATCTGTTAGAAGTTTTGTTGAATATAAATCAAGACCAAAGTTGATTTATTACCTCCCTTTGTTACATTTCTAGAATTATCTCCCTTTAACAAAACAAATGATCAAAGGAAAAAGAACAATTTGTTAGGAGAATTGTGTTTTGATAGGGTTAACACCTTTGGCAGGAATGTTAGAATGAAGGTGTTAGAATGAAATACTCATTGTTCCTGTACATAAAATTGTATATCAAAGACATAGATAAAATATCAAAACTGAACATTATATACTAAGCAACAGATTTGATGACATCATTTGAATCTATTCATAAAGTTCAGTGGTGATGTTACACTTGTCTAAATGAGTTTAAAGTTGACTTATAGTAACATAATGATAAATTTGATGCTAAATCAATGATATTTCATATGAGCAGAGGGGTGTAAAAAATACAGTCATATAATCTCCTACAGTGATTACAGGCAGCGTCAGGAATTTATTGAATGTCCCTCATGTTTGAAATTAACAATAACAATAGAAACATCTAGATTATTATGATTGTGACAAGCTTGGAAACTTACTGCTGATTTTGATATTCTTACATATACCACAATACCTTATTCATTTAAATAAGCCTGACTATAGTAAAATATGTAACACAAGTACCGTAATAAATTATCACCAACCATATAGATAAGATAGATAAAGATATATCATTTTATTATTTAAGGAAACATATGCCAATGATAACCAGCTGACCTATAAATCAGAAAAAATGTTTATTTCCTACAAGATATCCATCATTCATACTCAACCTTGTCCAATAAATATAGTCTAAAGTCTATAACCAGTGTTCAAGCACTCTTATAAAACATATAATTTTAAAACAGGATGCTTCCTCATGTTTCCGACATACATATTTTTCTTTATGACTTTAAACTATTAACCTTACAGTTGTAAAATCATTAATATTGTTACACTGTATTTACAAGTAAGATTTTGGCAATGAAAAAGGTGCTGATAAGATTTAAAAATTTTAATGACTTGACAAAATATTTTGACCTTTCTACAGGAGTAGTTTTAAGGCCATTCTATATTAGAAAATTTGATGTTCATCACTTATACATATGAAAATAGGACTGAGGGATATTTTATTTTATTCATAATTATAAAGCATCCTATCACCTTTCTGACAATAAGTTTCTTTACTACAACCATGACAGGATATATTCCCTTGACGAGAAATAGGAAGTCTGTGGAGGGGGATGATAATCTAATATTATTTTATAATGTCCTGATAAATTTATATAAGAAATATGAGAAATTACTTTACCTCTTTTTTGGTAGGAGTACCTATTTTCATTATTGCACATTTGTTCAAAGTGTTGAGTCGCCTGCAAAGATAGAAATGAACAATTGAAATACACATAGTGGATTAACTAGTTAACATAACTACACATAACATAACATGATGTTCAGTTACTAGTAAATAGTTAAATGTACATGATGCCTTAGGGTTTGTCAACATTTAATTTAAGTCCCAATTAAGTCTCTCAGAAGCACATCACCATCATAGAATCTTTTACATTAGCAGTACACTCTAGACTTTAATACAAAAAATGTACATAAAATTGTCCCGGTTTCAGCTTGGACACTTAAAAGTGCCAGTGACAAATCTGTACAAACAAAAATATTGAGTCTACATATCCCAACAACAGAAAAAATATCACCAAGGAAAACAACAATATTAAAGCAATTTCTTATTACATTTCTACTTAAATCTCTCACATCAGTTGTATCTCTAAAAGGTATTCTGAATAATCTAAGGGAGGTAACTGATGAATGATTATAGTGGAAGCAACTTTGATATTCTGGTACACATTAATCATTATTCAAAGGGAGATAATCCAAACAAGACAGTTGAATCCAAATATATCGACAGCAAATAAATCACTTACCATAGTAACTGAGATAATCCCTTTAACAAAATATCATTTTCCTTAAGCATACTTTATATGACATTAAAATATCACCCACACAAAGTTTTCAACACTTATAAACAAAATAACCCACCGTTTAATGCTTTAAAAATTTAATTAAATTTAAAACCTCAAAGCCACATTTATATATGACATAAAACATGAATGAAGCCAAGCACAAGTTTGAGATAACAGCATGTCTTAATTATTGTAGAAGTGTTTTCATACACATCAGATAATATGAAAGAAATTTTATACAAAAAATCTTTTACAACAACTTTTACAATAAAAAAATGTCACTGCAAAAAATTACAGAAAAAAACTGGCTGAAGTTGAATGAATAGTCCAAAAACAGAGTTAAAAATCCATCTTAAGACTGAAATAACAGTTGACCACTAAAGTTACATCCGCAAATCAGTCTATAAGCTAACTTCTTATCACAAAACTATCTGAAATTTGTCACGTAAACGCTCCCTGATCAGAATATTAGAAAGTCTTCTAGTAGAACTCAAAACAATTTTGTTGATACAGTAAAGTTCCGCTAATAAGACCACCTGGTGGTCTTACAAACAGTGGTCTTAATAGCGAGTCGGTCTTAATAGCGAACCCACCTAATTATTTATATTGAGTATAACAGTTAGGTACCAAAAATTATTAACGTTGCCAGTGACTATTCATACAGTTAAAATGTCTTGTTAATGGTTACAATGTACAAATAGAAAATAAGAATACTCATGCTATTATTTCCAAACATATGCATTTAACTTATAAATTTCAGACACTGTTTAAATCACAGTCCTTTCAGGGGCAGATCCAAATTTTTTTCTGTGGGGAGGTCTTAACTTTCTAGGGGGTCCAAACTTTCGAACCACAACGACATTATACACTTTCTGCAGAATAATGCAACATATAAATAATAAAAACTACATAACCATTAAATCTATTTTAAGCATTTAGAAAAAATGGTACTTTCGTTTACTTTCTTTAGAACCCTCATGTAAGCAGTCAAAACGCATTCTTAACTAATTTGAGTTTGATATATTATACAAAAATATAGATTATCGCAGTCCGTCTGTTTAACTTTATTTTTAATTAATCTTGAATTATTAAAAAAATAATTCGCGACGAAGTTTAGTTGGTTTTAGGGACTAAGGGACTTGAGGGCCGTTTCACTTCACCAAACATTTGCAATCATTGACAATTACATTTTACAAACAATTCTTTTGTTATTGATCAATGTTAACGATGTTTTTATCACTTATTTTGTGGTTACTATGGGTATCTTTTCATACCTATTACGTAATAGTATACATGTCAAAAATCAATTAAGTTGTATACACTTGATAAAAAGTTGTTACACAACGTGTCAACGACTGCTGTGGACTGGTCGTAATATAGGACCCCAAATTAGTGCAATTAGAGTGGTTGGGTCTAAAAAAGCGGTCGTATTACGGAATAGCGGAACGGTCTTATTATCGGACCTTACGACTATTGAAATATAGAGAAAAAAATTCGAGTCTTTCAAAAACTGCCCGTATTATGTAGTTGGTCTTATTATCGGACCGGTCGTTAGGCGAGACTCTACTGTATTATTTATCTACATTAAAAATTAAATAAATGAAGACAAGGTATGAAATTTTTCCGGTCAAACAAAAACTTTCAACGATAATTTTTCACTCCTTGTATTCCAATTCACACCAAAGGTCTAATTCTTTCACGCTAGAATAGTCTGGAGTAAACAAATTTATCAAAAATGTCAAAATTTTATTTACATCCCCAACAAAGAAAGAACAAAGTAATCATATACTTGAAATTTCTGACTAATATTTATTCGCCAAACTTTGCGGTAAAGATCATTATCCGTATGTACTATAGAATGACCAACAGATCACTTTACTAAGACTCTCCTACTCTAACAAAGTGAAAACTGACTTTATATAAAGTTAACAAGTGTATTTTGAACTGGGACTGACGTCATTATAGTACATTAGTAAACTTTCTTATCACTAGAGTTTCATTTTGTTCAAACCATCATAGAATCTAGATTTAAATGAAGTTTCTCCTATCTAGGACTACAGATATACAACCAAATGAATATATTACTATAAAAGGATTGCATTGGTAATTAGCCATGTCTATTGCCAAAAGTTTTTATCGTTTGTTGATTTAACACGGTGTGAAATAGAGACTATATTCATCCGCGGATTTAGGCCCGGGCTAAAGGGCTGCAGCCCCCCCATCTCAGCCCAGAGATACGTTTTCCAGCTGAGCTGATATACTCTAATGTATTTATGGTCCGTAGTGTGTCTGTTATCAAAGCAGTTGTTAACATCCGGTTGTTAATCTCTTGCCTGGGGGCTTTGTTGGGAATGTAATTATCGATTAACAAGTTGTTCACGCTTGACCAGAGATATAGATCTATGTCACTGGCTTGACTAACAGGACCATTAGAACAGTGTTGTTGATTGACTGATCTGAGAGATGTGTTTGGACTGCTTTAGAATTAAGTTTTTTCTGGTTTATCTTAAAATAGATTCATTTTCCATCTTAATAAATTTTACGTATTACTTATTTTCATCCCACTTTAAAACAAACTTAAGTTTGTATCAATTATTTTTGGAACAAGTTTAATCATTGTTTTATTTTATCGAATGTTGAAGTAAATAAATTATTACATTTTTGATACATAGTTAAGACACAGAATTGGATTTAAATAAAATCCTGTTATTAGTCTAAATAATATTAAATCCAGAAAAATAACCAATTTTAAGGCTCTAAAAATGCGTGATTGACCAGTTTAAAGTTTAATCTGTGCAATAAAAATGCACCAGAATGCTCGATTTTAGACCTTCATTTTTCAAATTTTCCGGGGGAAACCCCCGTACCCCCACCAACGGCAGGGGATACCCCTCCCGTACCCACCCCAAGTTGGGTCCACCAGCCCCCCCAGGCAGCCGTATTCTGTATCCGCCCCTGATATTTAGATGTTTTTAATAGTTTTCATTCTCTTAGATCTACAAAATAATTCACGAAAAACATCCATTAGCATTATAAGTCAATTGAATAGAAACCTCTCTAAAAGGTTTTGTTGAATAAATAGAATCACATTGAATAATTAGCATTTTGTTTGATGTTTCCAATAGACTTAATGAAAATAAATACAGAAAAAAGACAGTGAAATAAAGGTCAATTTTAAGTCAATCTTGAAAATACAAGGCTTAAAAAATTTCCAAAAATTGCAAAATTGAATCATTTCGCAGACACTAGTACCATGGAATAAAGGAATCAAAACTTATACATTTAGAATAGAATGTCTTTAGGTATAAGAAAAGTAGGGGCTTACAACATAAGTACAAGAAATAAAAGACTACATACTTTACAAACAATAATTCAATATTATTGTTGTCAACAAGAAATAGACATTCTTTATAATCCAATGATTCAATATTCCAATGAGTAGACATCTTGTTTTCTTCCTTCATTCTCAATATATGTCAGTAAAAACACTTAACCGAAGTGAAGTCAATTTGTTTTATAAAAAAACTCACAAACTCCTAAGTTATTCACAATCCAACACAAAGGGCGAAATATAACAACACTGTACAAAAATAAATATCCAATTCTTTCAATAATATCAACTTTTTATGAAAGTTGGAAAAAAAACTTCAAAACATGAAAAGCCATTCATTCTAGTACAATAGTAAAGAACTGAATGAAGTCTAAACTTTAACAAAAACATGTAAACACTTTCTAACATCATAAAGTTATCATGTAACATCTTAACTGTTGTAACACAATATGACAAGACAACCATGACAGTCTCATTTCCTTTAACTTTTATATGATTTCACAAAAAGATATATAAAAAGGGTACAGATCACTATCTAGAAAACTATAGAGGTATCATTATGAATCCCATTACTGAGGTCACTTAAACAAAGTTAATTATAATTATGATCCTTATTCATGTTACATTTTAATGGTATATTTCCCATTTTGTTTTTTACCTCAGGACTTTAACCCCTAAGGGGCAGTCATAATTATCTCCCTTTTATGACTCTTCTCATTTAACAACACTGAGGGCAATATTTTTTCTGAAGTGAAGTCATAATTGAATAATAAATGCTAGGACATAAATTTAAATGTGTCAATAAAAATCAGACTCTCAAAATTATAGTGCAAACTTGTAAAACTAGATACCATAACTCAATAAATTAGTAAAATTCAGTGACCATGGTAATTGACCTAAATTTAATAAAAATCAGAGTAATTTAAAGTAATAAAAGTGACCTATAAAATCAGACAACAATAAACAGTATTGTACCCAGATGAATAATTTATTACCTAGTAAATTTAAAAAAGATTTTACTTTACGACTGAGTGAAAGTACTTTTTAGTTAATTTGACACAATAATTCTGGGGTCCTAATTAGATTAAGTCTGTTTCAATGATTTCATTACAACAAACTCTAATATTCAAGCTGTAATTGTCAGTACAAAATAATACAAGTTAGCTGAAATTTGAGCTTTCACAATCAATTATGCAACTTTCCATAGCTTTTGTATGAGGACAGACTCACAGATGCATAGTAGAATAAAACAGAACAGAACTAAAACAGCGTAACTAGTGCATTATAGTATGATATCAACTTAACAAAGTAAATAGTTTTATTTGAATTATAATAAATACAAGGTTAATGATAAATTTCAGAGTTTTAATTCAAAGTATGAAAGAATAGGAAATATTAACACTATCAATATCATTATCAGATAACTTATGACAATTAGCAAGTTTAACTGTTTCATATTAACAAAACATAATTAAAATTTAACAGATCATTTCTGTAAAGATCAAGGTACGGAGACTGTAAAGTTTCAAATCGCATGTTACAGTTAAATGTAAATACATTCTGTCAATCAAATGTCTAAATTTATCATCAATATCTGACAAAATTAAGGGACAAAATGTCTCTAATAAACTGTCCCCTTTCATACATTGAGTGTCAAGATTTCCTTATTACTGTCCATCAAATAATGTACAATAACACCCATGTACAAACTGGAGATACTTTATCTATACAACAAACAGATAACTCAAAACATATTTTAAAACATTTTTGGAATGTCTACAATTTTGACACATTTATCAATTTCATAAAAAAATGTTACAGCAAATTATCTATTGTTGCTGTTCTGATCATCTACTTAATCTTTAAAAATACTGATGAATACTAAGACAAGTATACAAACAAATAGACTCATTATCTTTGATGTAGAAGAAGTTTAAAATGCTGAATTGACACTTTGTTTGAATTGACATTGAAAAATTACAACAATAACTACATTGGGAAAGTACTTGCAAAACCTTTCAGAGGTCTAAGATCAAAAGTATGCCCTTTAATTTCTAAGTCCAGTGTTTAAACCACTGCCTCACAGTTCCACACCTGCATAAATGAGGTAGAAAAGAAGCGAAACTTCAGAATGACATAATCGTAGAATAATATAATGCCCTAACTAATAATGAATTTATTGGCAATATTACATTCATATTAAAGCAGTTTTTAGATAGAATGTATAACAAAAAAAAGGTGTCTTCATATAAGGAACAGCAACAGTCAAAGGACCTGACACAAAGCCAAAAAGCAAAAAAGGAGATCTTCAAAGCAACTTAATTTCAAGAAAACCATAGTCATCCTCTGTTCACAACATAAAACAAACACCAATCTATGTTAAATCATAATATCATCATAATGTACATTGTATATATCAATACCAACCAGCAGCTGTCTACAGTACTGTCATATACAGTATCATTTATTGATGTAACCAGGCCCTATGTCATACACACCCTTATAACAAAACAGTAATAAGGATAATGATTTCTGTATAGGCTAAGGCTATTTTATTATTAGTTTACCTTAGAAGACAGTCTTTTGAATGAAGACTATTATGGGCAGTAATAGAAAGGTGATTTTTTTATCTTAAAGAAAAGGTGTAAGGAAATATATTGGGAACAGCAACAGATAAAACACCGACCTATCACACATGCAAGGGGGGGGGACCCCAAAAATAAATTAGGAAAACAAGAACCTAAGAGGTTTCTGCCTTGGAACGGACAGAGGTAAAAATAATTGCTCTTAGGGAATGCAAAAGGCACTAGTTTTATTAATGGTAACAAGTACTTAGAAATTGAAATTGATGCGTAATATTCTGGAAACACCTAAAACTCATATGTTTAATGTTCAAGTCTTACAATTAAACCATACAACTTGTAACATTGTGATGGTAACAGTGGGTCTGTCATGTATATATGATGAGGATTGTTAATATAGTTCTATATATAGACCGAAACAATTATCATCTCACTTTCTCTTACACAAACAACATACGTACTGGTATATAACCATATTTCTACAAACAACAATGCAGACTCAATGTCTGAAGATAACAACAAGAGTTCACAAACCTTTTAAAGCACCATTCTCAGACAAGTACATCAACATGAATCATACATGAATCATACATGGAAAATTATGAGATAATAGAGAAAGCTTAACATTGAAAATGGATATTATATAAATCTCCTTGGTTTCCAGTATTTCAAACAAACAGAATCATTAACTTAGAAATGTCTTTCTCAAGTAAACAAGTGAGTTCTTCTCATGGTGACTTGAGCAATAATGCTAACATTATTTATTCAGATACATGTATAATCATCCTGACATTACATAACCTTGCATTGTCCAATGTAGTCTTCCTTTGCAGCAAGCACTAGTGCAAACTACCAGGGCTTAACATTACTTTTTTAAAGTAGGTAGCCCAGTTGAAAAACCTGCTATATATTTCACTTGTCTGAACTAAATGTTTACTTTCAGTAACAATTTGTCAAATCTCAAATAAAGGTTGTGAAGGGCAATAGGACATTCTTTAAGGTCCAGTTCTGAATCATCATATTTATTGTTTTATTAACATGCAATGGGCCAAATTATCAACAAGATTGTATGTAACAAGATATGTATTTTAATAGCATGCATCAATTTTTCACTAAGATCAATATATGTCACCAAGTTTAGCGAAAGACAGAAATGAAAGCCATGTGAATCACTAACATACACCCATACTTAACAATTTCTACTGACAAATTTTTATGTCAAGGCAAATTGTGATCAATTGAATTTTATCTTTAACATTTCAGAAACATAAAGTGGTCATGCTCTAAAATGACAGCCCAGTATTTAATGGTCATTAATATTCCAGATCATGTCTTGACCAGTGACATGACTTAGAAACAGTGTTTGATAAAGTAGCCAGGTGATGAGAGAGAGATTATCAAGTACAATACTGTCCTTATATAGACCCTTGTCAACTCTGGTGGTCCCTAGTTGCCACTGCTTGACCTTTGACCTTAAAACTTCCGTTTGAATAAAAAGGTTTTAATTTTAATAGTGTTATCAATTTTAACCATCTTAAGAAGACCATATTTTAAATGACACTGATATGAAAATATCTGCATTATCAAATTTCGATCACAAATTTTGATCAACCTATAAAAAAAAATATTGTCAACTCATTGTAACATTTTCTTCAAATTTCAGACATTTTTAAAGGAAATATCATAATGTACCTTTTTTGGTTGTAAATGTATTTCCAATTAATGTCCAATTTACAATATTGTAAAATAATAGAATGTGAACATTCTAGCCTATTCTAATATCACTATGTTACACAATAATTAAAAACAACCAATATTTGACTCATGGGGTACTATGATATAGCATTTCAAAAACATTATAAAAATACTATCAAACATTGCACAAATATAACTAGAACTGCCACCAGTGGCGAAAATACCCCCGCAACAGCAACATTTCAAGATAAAAGCAAGTCAACATTGTGCAAGTCCAAAAGGGTAAATGTTGTAAGAAGCATAAAAACCATAAAAAGAATAGGATGCAAATATCAAATTGGAAATAAACAGCAAATTACAGTGTAATTCACTATAGATTTATAGAAAAGCAAAATGAACAGAGTTGTCATATTTCAAATGATTTTTTACATGAAAATGAACACCATTTGGTCATTATGAATGTAAAGTGGAACAACAGACAAAGAGTGATCACATTTAAACTCATCATGAGTATGTTGTAACCAGATGAGCAAAATGTAGAATGTGATTGTAATTTTTTGATAAATAAGTAAAAAATAAGGCAATTGTAAAAATGGTAGTCAGCAATGTACACAATATAAATCAAACAATTAGTATTTACAATATCTTGTATCAAGAATTTCACAAATACCCCATAAGAAAGCTTAAATTACCGATCATTATTTTCACAGTAGAAAAGTTAAAATAATATCTAAAATCTCATGTAGCTATAACGAAATAAGATGTTTTCTTCTCAACATTACAGAAAAAATCAAGATGGCTATTAGTTGGTCCATTGAAATACATAAAAAAATAATACATATAAAAATTTCACAAACAAGAATTCGTCAGCACAATTTTATCAAAATGAGGTGAGAAAAAAAGATGTTTGCTGTACAAGATATTAGAAAATTCAACATGGCTGCCAGTCAGCCATTTTGAATTCCACTTAAGAAAATGCCAAGCACATCAACTTAAACAATTGCTAACTTTCTCAAAGTCTGTACAAAAATTATCAAATCATTTGCTTTTTAAAAAGAAAAACTCAGAATGGCTGCCAATCAGCCATTATGAATTTGATAAAATATCAATACATCAAAAAAAAGTTCAAAAATAAGAATTTGATAAAAATAGCAGTACATAATAGACTTCAGCAATTCAAAATGGCAAACAATGTGGAATAATGCTATATTCAATAAGTTACATGACATAAAGCCATAAACCCTTGATTCATCTTCGTCAATAATATTTGCTAATCAATGAGATAAATAGTTACTACGAGATGTAGAATTGGTCATACTATATTAACACATTCATACCTTCTCAAAAGAAAGAAAGCACCTTGACTGCCAGGATCTTAAATACATCCGTGACAAACATTTTAAAGTTTTTGCATTAATAAGCCGTAAAATCCAATTAATCAATCAATAAATCAATCAGACTTCAGCAAGAAGAAATTGGTAATGAAATAAGCTTACTATACAGTTATTTAAACAAAGTCAAAATGGCTGCCAGTCTGCCATAATGAATTTGTATCCAGAGTAAATCCATGTACGAGTCAACTACATCAATAAAGACTTTGGAGCGAAATTTGGCTAAAATTGAGTAAAAAAAACCACATACACGTACTATACAGTAATTTAAATAAAAATTCAAAATGGCTGCCAGTCAGCCATATTGAATTTAAATTGATGAAGAATAGTCATACTGATCAACTGTATCAGTGAGACCTTGTATGCAATTTCTTTTCAAAATATGTATGGTAATAAGTCAATATAAGACTGTATTAATTTTGAAAAAAGGATGACAGCCAGTCCGCCATTTTGAATTGGAATTGAGTTAAAGTGTATGTACACATCAACTGTGAACGCCTGTGCAAAATTCTATCTAAATTAGTTAAGAAAAAATCTGTTGAGAAATAAGCATACAATAATTAAACTAAATTAAAAAGAATTCAAGATGGCCGCAAGTCGGCCATTTTGAATTGGAATTGATATAACATGCATATAAACATCAACTGTAAACGCCTGTGCAAATTCTATATAATAAGATAAGAAAAAAATCTATTGAGAAAAAAGCAAACTATACAGTTATCTAATTAGATTTAAAATATATAACACAATTAAATATTTTAAACAAGTGAGATATGTTTCCATAGTTACATGAGTTTTGTATACACCATTAAATCATGGTATATAACAGCTTCTATTCTAATACATTAAGAAATAAACATACTACAAATGTATTAATTTTTTGGGACAGACCACATATCCAACCAACCAACCAACCAACCAACAAACCAACCAACCAACCAACCACCAGGGTGATTCCAGTATACCCCCGAAAACTTCGTTTGCGGGGGTATAATAAACATTCAATTCAATAAATTTCCCCATTTAAACAATTCACTTTGTGATTAAATTGCAACAAAGATTTTAAACAAAGATCAAAAGAAAAGTATGTTTGCTAACTAGGTATTGAGTGAACACTTCATTGTTTTAAGTTAATTAATGAATAAGTGATGAATGAAATCTGAGACATAATGTAACAAAATAAAACTTTGAACACAAAGTTCCTATTTCTGGTTAATTTGACATCAAACAATCAATTAAAATATGAATAAATCTACTTATAAAATAAAGAAAAGACATGAAAATATCAACAAAGTTCACTAGCAAATGAAATTGCGAATGTTTACCATTTAAATCCTTTCTGAATTTCATATAATCAATTAATGTATTTAAAGATTAAAATAAATCGATGAGACTTTTTCACATTCTAAGTTTTCGATTAATGCTCCCATCTCTTATAGTATAAACATTTCTATAGGCAAGCTGTTATTATGGCATTGATTCCAAACCTGGCTTTGTGGTTGCTTTAATTTGAGCACTACCTTTGGAGGCTGGTGATCTGGAGCAATCAACGTAAGTAGTATTAGGCCATCCCTTAGGTATTGAGAGTAATATAAAGAAGTATATAAATTAAAGTATGCCCACTAACCTGAACAGGGACTGTATATCTTCTTTATCAAGAAAATCATGATCCTTCTCTACAGAATCTATATCCACTGGAAACTGACCATCTGAAAATATATAAATATAAATAATAAACATCAAATTATCTTAACATTGAACAAATAATTTATACTGTACTAAAATAATTACAGTGGGCAGTTCAATATCAAACATTGTGTAAGTATACCATAGCAATTTCTAAAGCAGAATGACAGGCAATGCACCCTGTAACCATTTTCTCTCCTCCTTGCCCTTTTTGTTCCTCCCTATGCAGTAAATGTTAAAATGAAACATAAACACTGATGCCCCCTGCACATTTTTTCTCTGCATCCCTGCCCTTTTTAGACTTCTAGAATCACTATATCGTAAATATTTATCATTCATAAAAACATTAACAATCTGTGTAATTATATCATACAGAAAAAAACTTGAGAAAAGGGTATTCACTTAAACTTGCATTCAAAAGTGAATAGTTCATACAGCGTGTATAAATTCAAAGAGCAAACTTACAAGAAAACAAAAACAAACAAGTACCAGCATAAAACACCAACTTTAATGCACCAAAGAAATATCAACACTGATCACTAAGCGCAAACATTCAAATAATTTATACTATCACCTACATCATTAACAGATCAAAAAATGAAACCATGTTGTTTTTGCTTCCTGATAAAACACTGTTGTTTTCATGATAATGTTTCTATGAATGGAAACATTAAATAAAGATTGTTCAACTGATAATGAAAGAAATGACGTACATACAATATAAACATGTTTTCATGTCATTTACAGTTAGCAGTATTGTCACCAAGATTATCAGAGTATCTCCTCTGTACACAGTGGGAGGCAGGAAATCTATCAGTGTTTATGATTGACTCTCATTGGTTATCAATAAATGATGGGGTAAAACAGTCCCAATCTATCTGGAATCACACCATGATAGTTCAATAACATAAAAGACATAATAACACCATAACAAAATTGGTAAATGAATAAATCTAAAATGGTAACAACAGATGTCAGTGATCATGAGTTGCACTGAAGTCTACCTAGCAGAAGTATCATTATAACAGGTCAATATCTTCCCTGGACTGGTTATAATGAAACAAGTCATGATACCAAGTGCTAGAAAGTCATTTCAATTTGCCTGGTTCAAATCACTAAAGGGATAGAGCAGTGTTTTCTCCAGAGCGCGTTTTTGCGTTTTTGACGCACTTATTTCGGCTCTGACGCGCTATAACACGGCCAGTGCGTATTTTGTGACGCAGTCAAAAATCGTCGTCAAATTATAGTCACGTCCGTCAGATCTGCACATTCGTCAGCGGATTATACTTGCCCAATTTTAATCGCGTCATACAGGCGCTTGTCAGACTCTATGTAATCACGTAGTAAAGCGCCTAAATGATTCTGATTACATGTCGTCATTTTCCGCGATGTCTGCACCAAAACAGCGTCGATTAACAGCGTTTTTTACGCAAACATCTAGGACAGATGATAGACCTATATCACCTGACGATGATCAAAAACCATCCACGTCGTCTACGGGCGTTAGATCCGCTGAAATTTTGCCTACGGCCGCAGCAAAATCGAACAAATCTAACGACGAAAAGTCCGAGGACAAGCTGCTGTGTGTGCCATCAGATCTGTGTACTGGCTAGCTAAAGAACATCTCCCAACATCTAAGCACAAGTGTGTAATTTTAATGTTGACCCCTTAAATTCCCATTTGACCCCCTATTTCTGAACATGGGGGTCATTTGTGACCCCCTAATTTTTGATCCTGGAGAAAACACTGGGATAGAGAAATCTATATTCATTCATTTATTAACAACAAGTATTGTTAATTTTTTTTCAACAGTCATTGGTGCAATATAAACCTCCCTGCCATACATTAGTACAGGTATCACTTAATATCAAACATGAGAATAGAAATACTGCTCTAAATCAGTGGGGTTAATGTATATGCCACACTGACAGTTGAATAAAACTTAACAAAAACTACATGCACATTTTCTAATAATTGAAAGCCATCAATTGCAGCCAAAACAAGCACAATGGAGTTTGATAGCAAACAAATTTACAATGCCATTGCTCAGCACTATTGAACAGTGACTCATAATGCCTTCAGCACACTAACAAAATGTCATTGAAATTGAAACAAAAAAAACTAAACCCACCTTTAATACAACAATTAGATAGAAGTACAAAAGCCAGATCTAACATTTTATCTCCATACAGTCTCCATAGTAATGTTAATTCCATTATCAATATACTTCAAAAATGATTTGATTTCAATATTTTTAATTAACATTTAGATAATAGTTTACTGATATCAAGAAACAAAAGTCCCAACAAGACTACAATCACAAGCAACTTATGATAAGCACAAAACTTTTATGACTCATTAGAACAAATTGAAAAGGCAATGACACCACTGAATGTATGTAATAAATTGAAAGTCATGACAATACATTTGGTAATGGTTGTTACCATGTTACTATGAAACTGCACTCTAGTGCATTGTTTAAAGTTGATGTAATAATTACGTATAAGTTGAAATATATTAATGGTCAATGCTTCAGCTGTCATTTATCATCTACGTATTGTGACACACTTGACCTCTGGTCATGTGATGTCCACTTGGGGAGTTTGTGATAAAAAATAATACCAGTAATTAATACCAATAAGCAGAAATGTGTCATTACTTAAATCGAAAATAAGTAATTTTATAATCAAAATATTTTTCTTAAATTTGCATCTGAACTGAGTTTCATTGGTTTTGATTGGTCAAAAATGGTATTGGTCACTGAGTACATTGTTCATGTGCTATAAATAGTAACGAAAAAAACAATTACCGTACACTGAGGTAAGTTAAATAGAACACTAATTGACAGTTTAATGGCTTATATATGACACCTTGCTAAGTTAATTAGCAATTAAGTCAATAATTTTATTGTCTTTAAGGTGTTATCTTGGACATAAAGTAGAAAGAAAACAATCAAGAGTATTTCAACTATGTTTTTAACTTGAGAACAAACAAAAGAGGAAACAATTAACTGACAGTATGTTAAATCGAGTCACAAGGAAGTTTTAGTCATGTACTAGTATGTGTGTCTGTATATTTGATCATAGAGTAAAATTAACCTCATGATTGTATGAACTTGAAACAAAAGGCAAAGATTGTCCATTGTCATTTCTTGACATTAAAAAATAAAGAACACAATGTAAAATTTATGTCTAAACAGAACAGTCAATGTAAATGAAACTTTATCAAAATGGACATACATTTTGGAAGTCAGAGGCTTATAATGAAGACAGGTTAAATACAGAAGAAAATGAATCATTCCTATTTTTCTTTCTGTACATTAAGGCCTCTTTGAAATTTTTTTTATCTTAATGTATCATTTTTTCCAAATCAAACATCATTAAGTGACAGCAAGTATATTTAAATAACACTTTCATGATGATACAACCTAGTATGCCAGGTTCATTCTTCTTAGAACCTATGGAACAAACAAAGCTTAGTCTACAAAGTGATAATACATAATGCAATGCACAAAAAAATGTTGCATCATTGAATTAATAATGAATAATAAAAAAAATATTATTAAAGTACAGTACAATTGTTACATGAAATATTGCATAATTCAGCATCTTTGTCTAATATTTATACCATGCTAACTTACACCAAGTACAGAATGTCCCATAGTGCCAAGAAATATACAAATTAATCATAAATATGACGTCATATGAAATTAATACAATAATAATTATATCTATATATAGTAAGTATCGACCATAGATCAAGTACAGTGCAAGAAATGTAGTACTAACTAATGTCTCTAGAGAGAGGCCATAGACCAGTACATGTTTATAATTGAACCATTATAACAGTAGCGCACAGACACCTACACTTGTACTTGATGAAATCTAATTGCTTGAAAATTTGTCAGAAATATTGGCATGGAAATGATCTATTTGGATGCAATTTAATCATACTGATATCATTGTAAACAAATAGTTTTAAATTAGATAAAAGAACAATAAAATGATACTATCATACAGAAAATGGAATGCCAAAACCTAAGAATGCAAAATTATTATGGCAAAGGGTATACTAATGTAAGGCACCTAAGCATTGCTAAGTCATTTACTCATATACTTGTGAGTAGCACATAGAAAAGATGCAAATAAAACAATTTGCAATAAAATGTAGCAAACCATCTTCCACCAGAAAATGTAATTTTTAATATTTACCCAAGCAATATTCGGAGTTAATCCACATGTATTTCATTGAGAAAGACATCAAATGGAATAAAATGTAGTATAAATGAAAACTTATTCCAAGATGAAAACACTAAGAATTGTTTTTAGTTTCCAGGTCACATTTAAATGTTTACAATTCACAACTAACACTCTAAGATCATTATTTTGATATTTAAAGTAAAAGGTTTGATTCAATCATGTTCTTTCTTTAGATAATAGTAAAAAGGCAGCTGTTTCACACATGACTAAGCAAGCCCCAGAGCCATACTGTCATCATGCTCCAAGGTTACTGCAGGTCTCATGTAGTCATCAGTCACAGCAGTCAGCAAGCAATCTACCCCAGTTATCACGCTTGCTCATGTATTGATTCTAGATTTGATAATAACATAATGAACATTGTGGGTACATGTGTTAATGAAACAATTTGTGGGTTAAGTGGAAAACTGTCCTAACTCAATAAAAGAAAAGAGTGATTTACAACCTTTTTGCGTTAAACCCTCAAATTATAGATTAGTCATAAATTATTAATCATTGGCCAGCATTATAGTGTTTGGTTTAAGAGACGCGTAGAACCTTGTGTCATCATACAAACAATTTTGAAATTTTAATTTCTGTCACATGAAACATAATACTGATAATTATATAACAATGGTTTGAAAAGGATGTTGACTCATTGATAGTAATACCCCAGGGTACTGTAACTACTGTTATATTGAAGGAGAATAATTTACACCTAGGTATTACCTGCTGTAAAACCCTACTGCTACTGCTACTACAATAAATGGTCTAATAATTAATTGAATATTCTGACATAATACAATGTATGAACAGTTGGTCTTAATAGAAAATTTTCCCCTATTTTAAGAGTTGATGAAAACAATCAATATATTATAATGTATTCACAATGAACCTTGAATGACTCAGGTAGTTCTGAGACAAAGCATATTATGTTAGCACAAAGTAGAAACGTCAGCATTGAAATTAGTACAATCAATCTCATACTGTCAACCTGATGATACGATATTCTAACAGCCATGTGCTATGTTTACGCTAATTAGTCCTCAGTACAATGTGAAAAGTATATGGAGCCAATTGGGTTTTTTTCAGATTAGCTAAAACATGGTTTTGCACACCTGCATTAGCAGAGGTATAATGCAACATTATTTTTTTTGTACTTCCTGGTCTTCAAGATAGCTTTTTTGGCTATATGGAAAATTGTCTGCTTATGACTAGGATGGCAGTGGGTTCAATCCCAGCTCAGACCATGGATTTTTATCAATTAGTTAATTTTTAATTTGCCACTCTAGTCTTTATCACAGACAAGTATCATTGGTCAGCACATGTATTTATGGTTAGATCCCTTACAATGTACAACAGTGAGTGCCGGCATTACTAGATGTAATGTTTGTACTTTTCTTACATGTAGTTTTAGTACCAAGTAAACATTTACACACTATATGGTTCTCATATGACAGAACTCAGGAAAACAACAATAAACAAAACACACACATCCCTCTTAGAGTACATTCAGGGGATATCAACACTCACTCATATATTAATTAATAGTACATTAATGATAATCAAGATATCATACAGTTAGCATTGAGGATATATAAACAATTATCAGTAAGGCAGACACCAGCAATAATCAGTATGGCAGACACCAGCAACTATCACCAGGAGTCTAGCCCAGAATCTCCATGATTATATTACTGATAAAATAACCATCATTCATGATATTATTATCTATAATATATGATTTATATTCCCAGTTTATGTTTATAATATTAATTCATATTCACAGTATGATATCATTAAGCTTATGACAGTATCAGACAGTTTATACTTATAGTTCATGTACAGTTCAGCTTGATGTCAGAAATGTATATGTGTGAAATATTAAATGTAACATAGGATTTTTTTAATTCGAAGCATGAAGTTCATAGACTTTAAATAACCTCAAGAGTGAAGTAAGCATTTCACAGTTTAAATGAAATCAACAAAACTGCATGCTAATTGGACCAGTACTCCAAACTAGTTCTTGGCATTGGAAGAGACTAAAAGGTCTTTGATCTTCAACCTGGCATCAATATTATGATTATTATATATAACCTTTACTAAATACTGGTCCCAGATAAATCACAGATTTATGCATATTGCTACAAACGCTGAATAATTGAATCTATGGCATTCCAAAATGATCATTATAATGAACGTGAAACCTACCGGTAGATGTAACATGGAGCTCAGTTATTACCCACCTCACATTATCTTATGTTAATTGTAACCCCCACCTTTCCCCTGTCTACTACATCTGCATTGCCCACTATATCCACATCAATGAAAACTAACAACCAATTTATTGTTTACATGTAATAAACTAGAATAGACAACAATGTATTTGTAGAACCAGTAACATAGTTGTTCAAGGTTTATGTTTCTGCTTAAGATATTTACACCAACACTTGGTCATTAAACTTACAATGAACCTTATGTGACATATAACATACTGAGTTGAATTATTTACATGAAAACAGATTTTTTATCCAACAAAATTGATAAAAAAAATTTCTAGCATGTTTCATCTCACTACATATTAAGATTGTATGAACTTGTTCAGTCAAACAATTTGGTGGCAATGAACAGAGCTGAGCATGGGTCTCATGTTGATTGGTTTCAACAGTGGAATGAAAAAGTTCTGATATACATTAATACTTTTTTTTACAAGCCTGGTTAAGACTCTAACCAGCAACCCCTTCAGGAACCTAGATTTAAAATCCTGCATTTAGCCTATTTCAGGGCTTACGGTGACAGACACAGGCGCATAAATTCCTTTGTAAGTTAGTGATGAAGACAAGTCTTTCGTTGTATAAAATATCTGTTTCTTTAAACCTAGCCAGACTGCAGTGAATGATGGTAAACTTATTGCAATCATTATCAACAACTTAAAAATCATGTACCCAGCAAACTTATACTTTAAAACCAGCAGACTGAATAAATGAACCTTTAAGTAAAAAGATATATACATGTATCAGATATATTGCAGGTTTTGTAACTCAATATAAGAAAAGAGTGAGTTCCCACTGTTTTGCACTCGTTACCCGCAATCTATAATGGATTTACAAAATAACAAGTAAGAATGAGCTATGTATAAATATTCCATCCTTATTAAATAATTCAATCAGCTGATATGCAAATTAGTAAAGGTATAAATATCATCCCATCATAAATTTTAATTAATTTTCAGTATAAAAATTAATAAGATACAAAAATCTACCTCTGTCCATCAGCAAACATCCATCTATTTATATGAACAGTTCTATCCTTATATGAATAATAATTATAATAACACAACTACATGTACATAGACTAAAGATTTCCCACGCATTCACTAACAGTAATACAAGGCTATCACAGATCAATATTTTCTGTATTAAATCTAACAAAAATCAATCATTACTTCAGCAGGTAAAAAAGGATCAATACACTTTAATCTTCGCACTAAACAAGACTATTTAAAATATTCCAGACTTTTAATACATCTAGAAAAACAGAAAAATATCCAATCGACCACACAATATTCTGAGATTGAAACAAGTAAATGGGAAAATCTATAAAGAGATTGGAAACTAGCCGGGACTGAACATGCAATATCCATAGAAATTGAAAAATCAGAATATAGATTTATAAAGCATTTTGTTAGCTAACAAATATGACATTTTATCAATACTGCTGAGCAAGGGTAAGAAGTTGAACATACAAACATGAACATTTATACTTTCTTATTTTTTTCTAAACGTAGATGCTTCCATCAGTGACTGATAACTGCCCAACATGATTTAGAATCAGTGGTAGGATGATGAATGGCCAAAGAAATTACTTCATAACCTAACTCCACAAAAGCATGCCAAGCCCAGGAATCAAACCCACAACCCCTAAATCAGTGAACTAGTGCACTACTGATTGAGCTAGCTGGGCAGACTTTATTTTTTTACAGATATGGTTTGAAAAATATGAAGAAATGGTTTTGTCAAGTTAATACAGACTTTATAGCAAATACAAAATCAATAGATGAATACAACAGCTGGTTTTATACAAATAGTAAGGATCAGTATAACCATACATGTACTTTTATACATACAATATGAAACATCTTGTCATTTCATACATATTACATTCAATGGAAGAAACCAGATGATGTAATATTTTACTTGGTCGTGTCATTATGTATGATTTTGAATACAAAAACAAGCATTTGTTTGATGTAGATTACTGCTGAATCATGCTCACTCAGATGCTTATTAAAATATTGTTGAATCTGGTAAGTCAATTAAATAACTCTTATAGCTCGTTTAAGTTTCTTTGCCCGGGTCGATAGCGCAGTTCAGGTAGCGCGTCGGGATTCGGAATCTTGTGTCTCAAAGGGGGTACGGGTTCAAGTCCCACCCGGGGAAGTTATACCCTTCCATGAAAATTAGACTATAATGTCAATTTTCCTCCATTCATTAGATAATATGGAGAAGTTTCCGGCCTTGTGAAAGGGTGGGTGAGTACTGGTTATAGACAAGGGTCCAGGAAAGCTAGGTTAGGTGCGCTGGACGCCGTAAAATGACCTAAATTGTGTTGAAACGGCGCTAAATCCAATTAAAAAAAAAATTAAAAAAATAAGTTTCTTAGCCAATTTTGGTTGAGTTGTCATAGCAAAAGTACCCTGAGTATACTTTGTATGAAAGTACATCTTAAATGTACCAAGGTCATGCAGCAGTAACTTATAAGAAAAAAAACTTATTTGTCATCATCAAATTTTACATTTTTAAAAAAATTAAAGATATTGTTTAGAGTTTTTTTCTATTCAGTGAAACTTAATCACTCCGGATACATAAAAAATGAGACACTTTGTCGAGACACAAGGATATCTTATGTACAAAGCTACTAGATCACTTTCTACGAAAAATATAAAAATACAAGTATGACAATAGTAATTATGACACCACTGAGTATATTTCTATTAATAATCAGTTACCACTGATACGTTAAAGTATGAAATATATACGTAAAACAACATGTCATAGTTGAAATATAGCCATGAAGTTGCATTTTTACTTTTTTTCACTTTTTATCATCAAAACCGCAATTACGGAAGATATGCATGTAAGGGAGAGATAATTACAACTGGTGGTTATATTTGATATGTAACATTACCTTAAACTGTGGTAATGATGACTTGGGATGAATGTTCGTATTTTACAAAATTCTGCGGTGAATTTACAGTACAGCTATCTCCATCTAGTACAAGTTATCAGAGTAAATCAGGTTATTTTATGGTGCCCAGCGCACCTAACCTAGCTTTCCTGGAACCTTTCTATAATGAGTACTCACTCACATACCCTTCCACAAGGCCAGAAACTCCTACATATACATTATTTATGGAGGAAAATTGACATCATTGTCAAATTTTCATGGAAGGGTATAACCAACACTGGTGGGAATCGTACCAGTAAACCCTTCAGGACACTGATTTCAAAATCCAGGAGTGCTACCAATCCAGGTTATAACTAAAAATCAAATAATAATACAATTAATTTAATTGAGACAGACAACTATTATCTGGGACTGTTACAGATCATTATACGAACAAAGCATAAAATGATATAACAAACAATTTTTTGTCAACAGAAGCCCCCAAGATATCATTCCATGCAACCAACCAGATTGTAAAATATATATCTTAATTTGACAAGTACAAACTGGGAGCACATTCCAAAATCTTGTTATCATATTATCTAAAAGATTTTATCAAATAATATGAGCGTATGACCAATAAGCAATGCTATACTCAATGAAAACAATACTATCAGTGTATCAGATCAGCTAAACATTTAAATCTAACCATATTGTATTGAAATATAAGAAATCATTGTGACAATTTATACCACCATAAAATTGCCATTCCACTAGTTTTGTATGTTACTTGTTTAATTCAATATATCATATATAACCAGTCATGTTGCCTGTTTTTCTAACCCTGACGTGACTGATTTCAGAACAATAACTGTCATCTATACTTGATATATTTTTTATGTTATCAAAATCTTTTAAACATAATCGTCTCGAATCAATGACAAACAAGTACATTTCTTATGGGCAAAAAATATTAAATGTCTCTAAAATTGATATATAAGTATTTTTGTCTTGATGACCAAACAGAAAAAAGACATTTGAGACTGAAAAAAATGAGTTTACAGTCACACTCCAAAGAATCATTTTGAAGCAACACTCACTGCTCAGAGAAAAGGCAATGGTACACAGAAAAATGTGTTCAAAATGTGCCAAGGAAAATATTGTATGAATCTTACATGATTACATTTTGTACCAAGAGTCTTGAGTTACTACCAAACTAACCCTATATAGTACAAATTGTTAATTTAACACATTTTAACCTTAACAATGAGACCACTTCATTTATGGGACACTTCTCTTAGCATTTGAAGCTTAACAGTAATATGGTCTTAACACTGTAAGGCAAAAGCTTAAAGGCTAAACAAAACAGGATGCCAGCAGACAATAAACAACAAATAGTACTATATAATTTACAAGGTCACTGCCCACCTGTTTGACAATATGAGCCTTAAATCCTTAATCCAGGATACAGGAATTTAGAAGTGAAATTTTAGATAACTTAACATAATTTATAAGTTGGTAATAATTGAAAATATCTCCATGTTTAATCCAACATAAATCTTTGTAATCTTTAATACATTGAATAACATCAAAGAATAATAAATCTATGGTCACAATAACTGATCCCTGTGATCTGTAAACTAACTTCTCCCCTGTAAACAAACTTTTCCCCTATAAAAACTAACTTACCCGGCCTCATCATTATTCAAAATAAATATATACATGAAAACTGAAAAATTGTTTTTGTAAACAACTCTCCTAAAAGTTGAAAACAGGCGTGTGCTTTCTATAAATAATTCTGTGTCAGAGACCGAATAAGGAAAGAATTGTGCGCAATCCATTAGCAATTTTGAAAATCAACGGAAACAAGATGAGTATATTTTTAAGTGGAGGCTACATGCAGGCCTTAAGTATTGTAGCAAAACATAATTATAAACTGAACAATAAACAAGGAAACTAATGATTCACACCCACAGCATCATTCTGTGTATAGTCAGTCAATTAAATATTTAAATATAAATATGACAACAGTAAACTGTTGACTTTGATCTTTCCTATTGAGTTAAACTGTCAGGGTTATTTAAGTTCTGTCTGTAATTGCTTTCCAATGGAATTAAAAATATGATATTGATGTTTTCAGAGACGAAAACAATCTTGTGAACATTGTGATGAGCACATTGTATAACAGACCGTGACATTCAACTTATAAATAATTCTCAGTATTTACAACAAAAACACTATGACTAAGTATTGTTAATATATATATATATATATAATAATGTTGTTTTCTAATTTAATCTTATTTTTCATAAAACAATGGATATCATAATCAAGTTTTTAATTTGATTTTTACAGTTATTTACGGCAACCAATGTTCACTTAAACATGCTTTCAAAGACAAAATTTTATCATTAGAACATTTCATACATATTGTTTTTAACATTTTTATTTAAGGGCCTAATTGACTTGTCCATATACAGACAAAAATCAACATAAATGTTTAACTCTTAGGATGACCAGCAGCAGGGAATGGAAACAAGTGGCCAGTTTCCTAAGCATATCGCTAGCTAGTGCTTGCAGCCCTTTGAAGCACTAGATTTGATACCACATATTCATTAATTTTTGTCAAAAAATGGTACCAGAGGACATAGCACTAGGAAGTGATTTCCTAAGGAAACTGCCACAATTAGATCCCTTAGCACGAAACATATCAATGTCAACAAGTATAGCTATAACAATGTGAATCACAAGTAACAGAGAATAATTTAAGATAGGTTTATATTACTTTAACATAGAAATGACCTACAATAACTACATGGGAAAATTCTATTCATAAAGACCTTCCTATAAATATTTATATTTAATCAAAAAGTGTCAAATTTCAAAACACTTCAAATAATCAAGTCAGATTTTTGACAATAAACTTTTGAATACTAAGTCAAATACAAACTATAAAACTATGTCACAAGGCCAAATATAGAATGACTGTCTGACTTTCATAAGTTTGTACAAACTGAGATCAACAGTCAGCTACAACAAATGACTGTCTTCGCCCTTCTAACCCACAAAAACTTATAAGCATAAGTCTTAAATCTAAAAAGATATTTTCAAGTATTTTAAAGAAGTTGGTAAACTCATCAAATTAAGTCAGCCCCTTCCCTCCTAATATAATGAACAAAATTAAGAATTTTACAAAAATAATTTTCAAGGTCTAAAATGGCATATGTCTTCAAGTGTTAAATGATAAATAGTAATGTATAAACAACTGACAGAATAAATGATGTTATAACTTGTTCATGTAGAAAAAAACACCAATTATTAATAAGGACAACAGTTAATGTACAATATGACCTGAGATAAGTAATTAACTTAATGGGTTTTCTGTAATATTATATAGTTTCTCATTTCTATATATAAATGGCTTGTTGGTAAATCTGGGGACAGTGAGGGCAACTGAAACACGTTCATTAGATTGGCTGAAGTATAATTTACCAAGTTCTGTAGTCAATATCACATTTCAACAGGCAGATAGGTCAACTATAAACAATCAGGGGATATATAGATATTTTATTATTATTATTTGTTTGTGTTTGCCTAAAGTCCCCTTATGGCTAAGATTTAAGTGGTAAAAACAGTTGGGGAAAGGAACTCAGAGTTGTCACTGAATGCATAGTCACATGAGCATTATAGTCACTTTACTGAATAATTAGAAAATAGATCAACAAACAAGAACAGTATCTAGTACATTTGAACCTTGTTACGAAGCAGTTACCATTGTTACTTTAGTAATTTCTGATTAAGCCACTTTGATTATATTCAATTAACACTTAACAAGAGCTCCGCTGGGCGGGGCATTATACGCCCGTGTGCAGTCCATGCTGTGTTCTATCTCATATAAAGTCCCTGTGACCTTGACCAATGACCCCGGGATCTCAGAATAGGTCCCATTCTTAACAGGAGGGCTATCCAAAGCAAAGATTTTGAGAACCTAGGTACAGCCATGGTTGATTTATCACCGACACAAAGTTTTCCCATACAAACTTCCAGTGACCTTGACCCTGGGGCCTCAGAACCAAAAGTTCTCGCCCTTGACCCAAAGAGTATTTATACATAAAATTTGGTGATATTAGGTAAAGTTGGTTGTTGGACAAGGTTTTTCCTCATGATTTTTCTTTTGACTTTAACCTTTAACACAGGGACCTAAAACCAAAGGGGCATATGCTAGACATTAAGGCTACCCTTAAATAAGATTTGGAAAACCTACAATGTAGGTACAATTATTATTGAGTTACTGTCCGGAAAATGTTTCAATATGAATTAAGTCCCTGTGACCTTGACTTTTGTCCCTGGGGTTTCCAAATCAAAAGAGAACATCAAATACCAAAGAGCTATCAACACATTACATCTTGACAAATGGGCTGATCCACATAAAATTTGGTTAACCTAGGTACAATCATTGTTTAGTTATTGTCCGGACAAGGATTGTCCATATGATGCCCCTGTGACCTAGATCTTTGACCCAGTTTTGACCCAAAACCAATTGGGAACATCCTTAACACATGGGCTACCCTCACATAAAATTTGGTGAACTAAATTTATTTTACTTATTAAATATAGCATTATTTCCATGGTTTGCCATTTTGACTTTATTAACATATTGATTGAACATTTGAAGTCTCTGCTTGGTAATTTGATATCTTCTGGATGATGGTTTAAACTTGACCCAGGGGCCCCAAAATCAATAGGGAACATCCTTGACACATGGGCTACTCTCACATGAAATTTGGTGAACTTAAGTGCAGTCATTGTTGATTTACTACACGGACAATGTTTTTCAATATGATGCCCCTGTGACCTTGACCTTTGACCCAGGGGCCCTAAAACCAATAGGACATAACCATGACACATGGGCTACTCTCACAAAAAATTTAGTGAACCTAGGTACATTGGTTGTTCAGTTATTGTCTGGACAAGGTTTTTCCATATGATGCCTCTGTGACCTTGACCTTTGGGTCTGGGGCCCCAAAACCTATTGGGAACATCCTTCACACAAGGGCTACATTCACATAAAATTTTATGAACCTAGGTACAGTCCTTGTTGAGTTATTGTCCTAACAAGGATTTTCAATATGATGCCCCTGTGACCTTGACCTTTGACCCAGGAGCCCCAAAACCAATAGGGCATAACCTTTACCCAAGGGCTACCCTCATATAAAATTTGGAGAACCTAGGTACATTGGTGGTTCAGTTATTGTCTGGACAAGTGTTTCATTGCTTGCCGTTTTGACTTTATTAACATATTGATAGAACATTTGAAGTCACAGCTTGGTAATTTGATATCTTTTGGTTTAAGATTTAAACTTAACCCTGTTTTCCCAAAACTGATAAGGTACATCCTTGACACATGGGCTACTCTCACATGAAATTTGGTGAACTTTGGTACAATCATTGTTGAGTAATTATCCGGACAATGTTTTTAATATGATGCCCCTGTGACCTTGACCTTTGACCAAGGCGCCCCAAAACCAATAGGGCATAACCTTGACACATGGGCTACTTTCACATAAAATTTAGTAAACCTAGATACATTGGTTGTTCAGTTATTGTCTGGACAAGGTTTTTCCATATGATGCCTCTGTGACCTTGACCTTTGGGTCTGGGGCCCCAAAACCTATTGGGAACATCCTTCACACAAGGGCTACATTCACATAAAATTTTATGAACCTAGGTACAGTCCTTGTTGAGTTATTGTCCTAACAAGGATTTTCAATATGATGCCCCTGTGACCTTGACCTTTGACCCAGGAGCCCTAAAACCAATAGGGCATAACCTTTACCCAAGGGCTACCCTCATATAAAATTTGGAGAACCTAGGTACATTGGTGGTTCAGTTATTGTCTGGACAAGTGTTTCATTGCTTGCCGTTTTGACTTTATTAACATATTGATAGAACATTTGAAGTCACAGCTTGGTAATTTGATATCTTCTGGTTTAAGATTTAAACTTAACCCTGTTTTCCCAAAACTGATAAGGTACATCCTTGACACATGGGCTACTCTCACATGAAATTTGGTGAACTTTGGTACAATCATTGTTGAGTAATTATCCGGACAATGTTTTTAATATGATGCCCCTGTGACCTTGACCTTTGACCAAGGCGCCCCAAAACCAATAGGGCATAACCTTGACACATGGGCTACTTTCACATAAAATTTAGTAAACCTAGATACATTGGTTGTTCAGTTATTGTCTGGACAAGGTTTTTCCATATGATGCCTCTGTGACCTTGACCTTTGGGTCTGGGGCCCAAAAACCTATTGGGAACATCCTTGACAAAAGGACTACCTTCACATAAAATTTTGTGAACCTAGGTACAGTAGTTGATGAGTTATTGTCCAAACAAGGATTTTCAATATGATGCCCCTGTGACCTTGACCTTTGACCCAGGAGCCCCAAAACCAATTGGGCATAACCTTTACCCAAGGGCTACCCTCACATAAAATTTGGAGAACCTAGGTACATTGGTGGATCAGTTATTGTCTGGACAAGTGTTTCATTGTTTGCCGTTTTGACTTTATAAACATATTGATAGAACATTTGAAGTCACAGCTTGGTTATTTGATTTCTTCTGTTTTAAGATTTAAACATAACCCTGTTTTCCCAAAACTGATAAGGTACATCCTTGACACATGGGCTACTCTCACATGAAATTTGGTGAACTTTGGTACAATCATTGTTGAGTAATTATCCGGACAATGTTTTTCAATATGATGCCCCTGTGACCTTGACCTTTGACCCAGGGGCCCCAAAATCAAAAGGGCATATTCTTGACACATGGGGTACTCTTACATAAAATTTGGTGAACCTAGGTACATTGGTCTTTCAGTTATTGTCTGGACAAAGTTTTTCCATATAATGCCCCTGTGACCTTGACCTTTAAACCTGGGGCCCCATAAACCTATAGGGCACATCTTTGACACATGGGCTACTCTTACATAAAATTTGGTGAACCTAGGTACAGGCGTTGTTGAGTTATGGTCTGGACAAGGTTTTTCAATTTGATGTCCTAGTGACCTTGACCTTTGACCCAGGGGCCCCAAAACCCATTGGGAACATCCTTGACACATGGGCTTCTCTCACATAAAATTTGGTGAACCTAGGTAGATTGGTTGTTAAGTTATTGTCAGGACAAGTTTTTTCCCCATATGATGCCACTGTGACCTTGACCTTTCATGCAGGGGCCCCAAAACCAATAGGGAACATCTTTGACACATGGGCTACTCTTACATTAAATTTGGTGAACTTAGGTACATTGTTGGTTCAGTTATTGTCCGGACAAGTTTTACCTATTTTAAGTCCCAGTGACCTTGACCTTTAACCCTGGGGTCTCAAAATCAATAGGGAACCTCCTTTACCCAAGGGCTATCCACACATAAAATTTTAGGAACCTAGGTATATCCTTTCTTGAGTTATCATCCGGACAAGCAATTGTCCACGGACGGACAGACGGACAACATCATAACATAATACGACCGTTTTTTCAAAACGGGCGTATAAAAAACCACATGTTACTAAACTGTTGACTTGACCATTGGATCATCCATTCACTCTAACAGAGATCTTGCTAGAATCTACATTGTCCACTCATGGAAATTTCTCAAGTATTGCAAAACAAATACGAGAGTAGTTTGCATGTATGATATGAAAGCCAGTGAACGAGGACAAAATATAGACCAGAAAAGTGCAAACTATTTTCAACAAGTCTAAAATTACAGAACAAATAAAACATTTATTGATATAACAGTGTCACACAGGTCTGGAATATCATATCGGTGTATAACATACTGTGTAATACAGTACATTCTCTATTAAACACCACCCCTTTCCCCCCCCTTACAAACACCTCCCTTTTTTCGGGAAAAAAACCCTCACAATTCACATATTTCATATTGTAATATCATCATTTTTTGATACTCATAATAACGCCCCACTTTTGGCAACTGTAATGCTTCCGTAGGGCATTTAGTAGAGAATTTACGGTATAAGGTATCCAAAAATCAAGTTTACCTTCATAGAGTTGAGCATACTGTGGGAATCCAGTCTCTCTTAACCATCTACATGCTTCTATTGCTTCTATCTCTGTAAATATAAAAATAATATACATAAATATATGACTTTAATATTTTAATGATTTAAAACTATGAAGTCTTAAGTGAATGTAGGCAAAGAGGGCCAGATATTTAAATCAAGCCTGCAATCACCAGGTAACGAAGCTCTGTGTCTAAAACCATTGCACACATGATCTTCCCTGTGCACAATACAGATCCAAAAAGAGGATCAAAACAAAATCAAAGAAGATAGAACAGGATCAAACTCACAGCCAAAGACCCCAATGATAACATGCAATGACCACACCTGCACCTTCAGCTTTCCCTGAGTCATATAATCTGTTACAAAGCTTACATGTATGTATGATGTAAATTAAGGTACAAGCTAAGGTTATATTGCTTATAATTGTACAATACATCATGTCAGTGGGACATAAGAAGTTCATGCCTTAACTCTTATCTGAAAGTGCAACTTTAATTAATAAAGTTGTTATTATGAATAGCATAATCATGCAAGCAGTATCTAAAACAGCAACAAATTTGTATGAGAATTTCAATAAAGTACATTCCTTAGTGAAACAAACATCTCCCAGGAACATTATAGGTACATTTATAACATGCATGTGAAAATCAATATATCATATATATCAGTGAATAAAATACCTTTCACAAGTATCAGACAAATATTTGAGTATACTTGTAGATAAATGAGAAAATCCAACAATACAAAGTTCACAATATTATCAAGACGTTCTTAGTGATTAATCCAGTCAAATGTATTAACATGACAAGACGTTCTATAGTAAAAATGTCCAATCTAATGCTTTTACATTTTACATAGTATTCAATGAATTGTGGAAACCATATAATTTTGATGAAAATCCTAATACTCAGTCTTTATTAAGATTATTTCAATGAATGGTGACATGACACTTTCCTTTCAATGCTAAATGCAACCAAATATTTACCATTTAGCAGAAAGATGAATAAAAATCCACTTTAATTTAACCCCAAACAAACACTAAGCAACTAAGGTGCAAAAATTAGAGCAGGTTTTTAATTTCGAACATGAAAGATTGTGTATAATAGTATTATATAACAATGTACTTTGGTATATTAATTTAAGATATTGAAACAAAGACACACCTTAACATCAAATATTTATATCAAATATTATATCTAGATATCAACCAAGCTATCATGTAACATCTGGTTGAATAATATACTAGCTAAGGTAAACATAAATGTGTAAAAACATGCTATTTCTTTAAAATAATAGTTAACAAACAACAGTAAAGTTGTCACTCCTCCTCAGCTCAGCTGGCTTCCACAACAGATCATGCCACAGATAATGAATCAGATCCAAATGTCTGGTATTAACTTAGGAGACAATTAGTTGAAGCCCCAAGGGATATACATGTATATATATGGCTTACAATACTGTTAACATGACTATTCTAGTAAAGAAATGTTGCAATGACCTCCACTTTAAATTTGCTAATTAAAGTTCAATTAAACTTTCAGAATGACATGTCAGGTATGGCAATACTGAGAGGAACATTCCAACAACAAATAAAGTAAACTTAATTAAGTATGATGATCTAAGATCAGTGTTTGAGTATTTGTATCAGAATGTAGTTCCATATATAAAATTTTATCATAAAAATCTCCCCTATAGTACCTGGGTACTATAGTACGAACCACTCAACTATAATTATGACAAAAGCCGTAAAAGGGCCATCGAAAGACAAACATACAGATAACAATACAAAACAAATAACTCCCCCCTCCTAACAGTATTAAAGAGTTATCACATCAAATCATTAATGTAACAAATTATTCAAGTCTGTTTCAAATCCAATTATGATTCACAGATTTAGTGATAATTATTTCATAGATTCCATAAGATCAAAATTTGTTAAAGTTCGGTGATCTCTGTGGCTTTAGGGTTATAACCGGACCATAGAAGAATCTTCAATAAAAGCTGATATGAGCAACATTTTTAGAGGTAAAAATCACGAAACTCTTCAAACCTGCGTTCCATGGCTAGCCTAAAACAAACAATTATTTCAACTTTGTAATGTTTAAATTTAGACCAGATTTGAATAAACAATCACTTACTGATTTGTTTGCTAACTGAATCACTTTAAACCTGTGGACAAAGTTTGGACTTGGGGGTTATTAGTCTAACAAAGACTGACCATGGGAATCACTCAACAGTAGCTGATATACAGAGCAAAACATCTCCTTAGAGACGTAATAGTACAAATGACACATTATGATTTCAAACATTTAAAGAGCAAGAGACTCAAAAGGTCAGTAATCATGCAATTGTTCCAAAACATAGAAACATTGCTTACATACTCTCAGAATTAATGAAATAAAGGCAAGTACAACAAAACACACAGTATGAGTTTAAGTTAGAAATTGCATCCAATGAAAATAACACCATTTAATAATGTATTATAGTGCCTAAAGTGTTAAGTTCAGACCATTGCTGCTCCAAGACAAGTACCGTGTTCAGTTACCACGAACGTTACAGAACGTTACATAACGATACATTCGGAACTCCTCGGCCATTCGCTGCAAATAATCTCGAACATAATTTGAAGTAAACAAATATATGATAGTGTAGGCATTGAGTGATGTTTCGTTGTTAGTCTGTTAATTTTGGCCGAGGAGTATCGAATGTATCGTTATGTAACGTTCAGTAACGTTCGCGGTAACTGAACACGCTACAGGTCTAACAGCAAGGTCAAAATATCCTCATTAAAGCTTTTTTACCCTTTGTTGTTCAGAAACATAAGCAATGAAAATGTCAGTAAAATGATAACAGAGTATATTGTTTATAATGAAAGTGACTTATAGAAAAGGTGAATGTAACATTTTATTGAGTAAAATCAGACTATTCTAACATAGAAACATACTGGCTAAACAATTTACAACAATAAATCAGTATGGTGTTTTTTGTAGGTGGACTTTATTATATTTTTATTGCACAACATTTCTGGCATCTTATCAATATGATATCATAATGTTTGATTGATTAACCAAGTGTACATGCATACTAGAAAACTACCATCAGAAGTTCAGAACATTGAACTTTCATTTTCTTCTTTTGGAACAAAAAAAGGCTCAAGTTTGCCATGCTTTTATAACAGCCATTTCAATAGTCATACAACTTAAGTCATACTGAAATTTGGCAAAATCATTACATCTGTCTGTCTCACTCCTGCAATCAATGCAGCAAAATATGTTTGCCAAGAGAATCTGAAGTTAAACGAAGAGGCTTACAATGGGTTTCAAGCCAACAACAAACTATCTACATAGTAAAAATCACCAATTGTAACATCAAGACTGACCAATCCCTTTACCCATTTTAGGTGAGAAACCCCATCTATTCTAGTCCTATCTATTCAATAGCAGACTGTTAACTTAAAAGTAATTTCCACCCACATGTTTGAAAGATATAAGTTTCAGTATTTTAGTGAACATTTAATTTGATGAAAGTTTTTTCTCAAGTAGATGACTCGGCAAATTCAAGTCCATCTTATCAATATAGGTAATTAGAACATAACAATATTACAATAATAACCGATATTTAAAAGCAAGTGACAAGTTCCATAGAAAGGAATGAATCCGTGAGATGAATACCATACATCACAGGCATATCTTGGACATACCAAACACACCACTAAGTTACCCCTAACCTAGGTCAAATATGGATTAACCGAATAACATGAGCCCCATGTTGATATAATACTGATTTTATTATTTATTAACATATTTCTTATACTAGAACATAGTATTTTTATCATTACATAGTTTTAGAGTAGTTAGAGAACCAAGGGTATAATCTATGAATGTTAATAATATTGATGAAATATCCCACCCCCAGCAAATCAATGTAGGTGTGTTAACATAGATAATCTCCTGTGGTTACACTGTACTCTAATAAAACAATTGTAAATATTATCATTAATATCAAGGTTTATTAATCAATAAACACAAAACATTATTACAATTTCATTGACCCTAGTGGGTTTTAATTAGTTTATATTAATTTATTTTAGCTAATTGAGAAACAAGGTATTCGAATAGTTTATACTTTTTTATTTTAGCTCCACTGTGAAACAAGATCTTTCAACTCTAAGATTAGATGATTCTTAAATCTGCTTACTGATCCCCTAGAACTGAGCTAGAAGGATTTACTGCTCAAGAAACAATAAGAGACATTCAGGATGTGATTTGACTCAAAGTGAAGCTTGGTATTCAATGATTACCAGTCTACACTGTAATAACTAAAACATGTCATTCTGATTTGAAGTAGCTAAAACTCACTGCAGATTTGCTGTAATGTTCTAAAAGGCATTTATCTCTCTTAAAGTTTAAAGCCAAGTAAGAATTATAAAACTAAAGCCAAGAAACATTGTAGACCAGATCAAACTCGCACTAAACAATATGCAAGCCAAGTGGTACCAATTGCAAGTGTCACCTCACTACAGCATTTTCAAAAAGAAACACTGATATACCATTAATTATACAGAGAACATTGCAGGGTACTATAATATATCAGATACAATTTCACTGCATGGTACACCCATCTTAAATTTCATTAAAGTTTTGTACAGATGTAGATCTAGTGTAGGCAGCTGAAGGAAATGCAAGTCATCATATATTATCTTAGTAATGTAACATTGATACTGTTGAAAGCAAAATTGACAGGATTATATGAATTCAACTTTGATACAAGTTGAAGTTCAAAATTATCACTTTCCAGTGAACAGTTTTTTTAAGTCAGAATTCAATTTCAAACTTACATAAAAATTATCAAACAATTATCATATATAGAATGATAAAAATTTTATAGTACAAAATGGTTGTTATTTTGTAAAATCTATTAAAAACAGTAGCTTTTTGTTACTGTTTTTTTTTATAAATGTTTTTAATTTATTTTATTGAAAAAGGTTGCTTTTAAGTTATAATGCTTTAACAAAAATTGGGTTTTTGTGATTTTTAACAAAATAGGTTGTTTTTCATTATTTTTAACATAAATGGTTGCTTTTTGTAATTTTTATGTAAAATTTTTCCATTTTGTAATATTAACAAAAAAAAGTGTCTTTCTTAATTTCATGATTTTTATAAAAATATTTTCTTTCTGTATCTGTTATAAAAAAACCTGTAAAAACTACAAGCAATGTACATGTAGTAGAAACACAAACATGAAAGCTAACAGACCCAATAGAACAAAAAATGATCCAAATATAGTAAATTAAACAAACCTGGTCGAACTTTCTGTTTTCTTTTAGTTCTTTTTTTTCTCTTCTTTAAGCATAACATTTCAAACATATGGTGTAACACTATAAGTTTTGTGATACGATCCATTGTAATCAATATATTTATACTAGGTACCAAACACTTTAAACAAGGTGTAATAAACAGTAGCAACAAAACAAAGTCAACAATTCTCACATTTTTAACAATCCTTCTTTCTGCTACTATAGTAACATTCTGAATTCTTCCAAACTATCACAGACCATGTGAACAATAAACTAAGAATTTTTACAGAAAATCCATAACAATGTTTATTACAATCACTCTAGGTAGTTAATAAGTCCAATCTTACACATACTTGTAGGTTTTCAGCAGCAATGTATATATTTAACACTAAAGTATAATAAAATAATACAGAATATCTAAAAGTAATAAAATTTTACCATCAAGCAAATAGCACTGATAGATATTTCAAATAAATCAATTACAAAAATGGTAAAATTTGCAAGCATATCTTTCTTGAACTTTTATAAATCCAGCTCCTTAGAGTTTTAAATTGTAAATAGGCTATCAATATCAATATATCACAAATGTACAACCTGTCTTAAATAATATCCTTACTGTTCAATATGCAAGCTTATCCACTAACCACCCAATGTAAGATAACTTTGAAAACAACCTGAAGGGATTAAAATAAATCTTCCACCGTTCAGATCGTAATCTGAAACGTTGTGATCATTGTTTGTTCCGTGACCCCAACATGTCCTCTTCAAATACGCAACTTATTCAGTAATATTAAAAGTATACAAATTAAATTAAATTTCTTCTATTGTATGCAAAAGATTTTATCTTAATAAAATTGGATGAGAATTTTTCCTGTAAGCTTCTTTTGCCCATTTTTATTTTCTGTCCATTCATTTTAGAAGATTGACCAAGGTAAAAAAACTGTGAAATTTTAATACTTTGCCAATTTTATACCCTGCTACCTATGAAAGTACAATCCAACTTAAGAATACAACAAAAACTATAAAATATTTAATCTTTTCATAATATCTTAAGGAAAGAAATTCTACTTAGTGAATGGAAAGTTTAAAGTTGGTTTACAAACAATTAATGAATCAATCAACAGGCACTTGTTAAATTTCCAGAATATTCTACAGAAAATTCCAACATAAAAATCAAGCTTCTCATAAAGCCTGACAAGAAAGCTTCTCAATGACCATGACTCACACCAACTTCTCCCAATTGAAGAGTAAAACAGTTAATTTAAATCCATACAATCAACAATGCCAGATCTCCAATGACTCAAACCTGCATCAATAATACAATGTATCAGAGCTAATGAAGTATTTTAAGATGAAACATGAAATATCTAGTCAACTGAAAACCAATAAGAACCACAAAATATTGAGAATGTAATAGTTAAGATAGTAATGATGGATTTTAATTAATTATATTCTCATATAAGGTATTCTTGTTAATTTAAGGACTAAAAAGTACCAGATTCTGTAAGACCAAAATACCAGGAGAGGCAATGTAATAATGTGACCTTTATCACTGTATACAGCTAATATAATTATCACATTTACTTTCCAAGAACCATTGGTGAAACTGTGAGTCAGATATATGTAACCAACATTCTTCAAGAAGTATAATCATTATTTTAAATTTGTATAAAAGCTTAAAACTGATGAATTATACTCATTTAATATAAAAATATATGAAATGAACTTGTTGATCTCATATAGACTCTAATAAAGGCACCATATAAAGAAATTTTGAAAAAAATCCCCATGATTTAATATGCACAGTTGATCATGACATGAAAATAAAACATTTCACAACAGAAACACATATAATGTGCAGAATGACATAGTCTATTACCACAAATTACTTCACTAGTAAAATCGTTATCATCAGATTCAGGTAGAGTTTATACATTTTATTAAGACTATAACCCCACAGTAATATGGTAGCAGAAATTTACATTATGAACATCAAGGTAAGACAAGAAGGAGTTGAAGGTAAGTAAATCAAAGTTTAGAGAGTTCATTGTCCATCATTATAGTGAAAATTAAGACATTATCTGCCAAGCTATCAAACATAGATATCCAGAGCTATCAAACACAGATATCCATTCATCATCAACATTAATCCCTAACACCATGAAGTCAATGCAATAAACAATATATAAAAACATACATCACAAAATATCAGAAGTCTTAACAACAGTTCCATGGGTAGCAGGGAATTGAGAATTGAGAATTTTTTAGAAATACATCTAGTATCCAAAAACAAAAAAAAATGCATACCATTTCATTTACCTAGAAATGAACTTAAATCCACAAGCAAAATTTTATAAAAGCCTTATTTTTCCTAAAATTGGTTCATCAGAAGATTAAGTACCATTTTTGTAAAAAATATTAACACTCATAAAAATGGGTCAAACTCTATTTTTGTTTAACAATCCATACTTTAAAACAAATAAATCAATTTAAAAAAGTAATAAATTTAAAATCATCAGAAAATAAATCCTACACTAACGACAGCATCTTTCAGACAATAACATTGTATTATTACTGTCAACAAGTTGAGAATCACAAATAAACCTAAGCAACGAAAGTATTATCCCATCAAGTGCATTATTCCAGAGAATATAATTATGTTTAACAACAATATTCAGCAGGAAACAATATTAAAATAGTTCCAAGACAATTCAATTATAATTGACATAAAAAAACTTCCCAGTAAGACAGTAGAACTAACATGTGATCAGTGAACACGTGTCTAAATGCAGCATTGTCTACAACAAGGACATTGTACCAGACAATCTCATAATGTTACATGATAACCTAAATCACTCAATGCTAAATCTTAATGTCCTTGTAAGTCATTTATAGTCAATCTGCTATAATCTGTTAGCTAGAAAATGCTTCTGCAAATCAATTTCTCTTGAAGGTTAATTAAATAATTGGTTGATTAGGATTATAAACTGTGAACAAATTGTTACTCTCCTTTTATGAAGATAACAAATGAACTTGTGACAATGATGTAAGAGACACATGACAGCCATTTTGAAGATCAACTGTTCAGTAGACACGTGACAAGACAATCATATGATAGCAATCAGTGCAACAATAGCTTTTCAGAGACAAGAGGAAGTTATTACCATTGTTAGAAGAGACTGTGAGCAAATCCAATTTAAAGGATTTTTACTTAACATATAAATATTGGGAAAGAAAGCACTAAGAATTTAATGGCATTCATTAAGAATAAAACAGGCGAAGTAGAATTTAAGATGATTTGTTTCAGAGTTTTCTTGCAAGAAAATGTCAGCAGGAAGTACATTTTACTTAACTGTTTTAAAAATAGCATGCACTTTGTCAAAGAAGTATGACAAATGTACTCTGATAACCTATGACCTCTGTATACAGTCTTGGGGTTGAAGGTGAAGGACAGTGAAATTAGAATTAGCATAATGGTGAGGACAATGGAAATATTTAGAATATAAGTACATTGTTAAAATGTTGCAGACAAGATGGTGTTAACAGACAGACAATACACTCTGCAAAAGTGAACCCAGGCATTACAGATTAACTTGCTACTTTGTCATTTAGTATTTATTTCAGAGATTATCTAAGCAAACAAACAAAAACTAAAAAAATCTATTACTGAATTCTTTTTATAGATTCAATCCACATGATTTTATTATTTTTCACCAGAAAGCATCAATGATAAACCATCATGCCTTAATCACCATTCTGAGCATACAAAATATTATAGCCAAGCACATTAAATTAAGTACAAATTTTTTTATGAATCATGATTCTAAGAAATAAATGATATCAACAATCATGATTTTGAAACATATTACAACATACATAGGTCTAACCTAAAGTTAATAATAACTTATTTTGTACCACAACAATTCAGAGAAAAAATGAGCAAAGCATGGCTGATTAGAGTATCTATAAATTTTAATCATGATTTCATGTTAATTATAGTTTCTACATAATTTCTTCATGACCAACCACTTAGTTTTATCAGAAATGATAAATGTCAAGGTCACACCCTGATGATAGTTTTATGACCAATTAACTCTAATTATGTAGGAAAAAACCCAAACTTTCATAAATAAATGATATGATAATGAAACTACATCTGGAAAACACTGGTTTGATAAAAATATCAACAAAATTTTTCATCATTGAAACCACCCTAAAATAGTTAGAGGAAATCAAGTAACTATGATGCACTGAACATGAAACTTAAAACCACAATGATACTTGAACAAAGCACTTATATTACCATATTAATACTGTTAATTCATCCATGTATGTCAATAAAAGATTCCTTTAATTTATTAATAATTTTGTACTAAAGTGATATGGTACATACTATTCTTCCACAGTCTACTAAATAAGTGGGTGTCTGGTTGCCAAGGGCAACCAATTTCTAGTTCCGGCAACCACTCTAATATCCGAATTTCATCAACTGCTTCTATTGTCTTCACTTTTAAATCAAGCACATGTGACAATCAGAAAGTTGATTATTACCTTAGTGAGATCCTTTAATGCACAGTCCTCACAATTATATAAAGTAAAATGTATGAATAATTGCTAACAAGAAAGGGTAACTACAATAATCAGATCATTGGAATATGTTCACACAAAAAGCCATTGTGACATTAGCCAAAAATATTTCCGCTGTTTTTTCGAATTTTGGGACTTGTACATGATCCCGCCAAAATTGACCAATCAGGTGCAAGATATGACCTCGTTATTGATATGTTATCGTAGGTACTTTATCCCGTAAGTCAACAATTTTACTAATATTGCTCACGATACTTGAGAAATATTGACCCTGCCCTATAATGACACAGCTTATGTTTAAACTTGGAGCAAACATATAACAAACACAGATTCAATTAGTTTGTATAGCCATGGTCACTTCAAAAATGTAAAACTTTTAGATTTTTGATTTACAATGACAAATATTACAAAGAAACACTCAGAGTAAATACCAGTTAGTCATGCCAAACAACACAATAAAGACGTAGATACATCTACTCAAATATTACTTTCTGATTTCAAACAAAATTGTCCCAGAGACACATTATAACACATCATGAGTCAGTACTGTACATAAATAACCATAAAAAACTGCCTGATTACCAATGATAGCAATATTTAGTCCAGTAAAAGTTTAATCCATCAAAACAAAGAATCAAAGCTATTTTAAAAGAATAAAACAAAAATGCTTTGTACAGAAAACTTTTTCACAAGATTCCCAAAACTCCAAATAAATGTATTTAGAGAATAGCCACAAAGCTGGTATGAACTTGACCAAAATGTCTTTCATTCATTCTATTTTTGACATCAATACTTTTACATCAAGTTATTTACAGCCCTAACATAACATTACTAAAACAAATTTTATCTCTAAACAGGTCTGAATAAAATGCTTCTTCATTTATGTTTGCTTTTACTATTTACATAGTACTGGGGTCCACATATTTAGTCCAAAAATTGCCAAACATAGCTTAGTACTACAACTCTATACTATATACTTAATATAATATAAATTGCTGGTATTGTACACTTAAGTATGGCACTATTTGTTTGGCCTAGTGATGAATAATAGTGATCTTAAAGTACAAGGAAATATATTGAATTATTGGCTATAAGTCATATAGACTATTATAATGTATGTCAAAATAGTGAGAAATGAAACCTGGAGCAATATGGCAGTTTAGAACAGTTTCCCACCTGATGCAATCTTGAAGAACCCACTTTCCATTTGATAGTATGTTGAAAGAAGTTTGACTTCTTGTAAGACAGCAGTCCCATGGCATTGCAAAAGAGCATTGTCCAAGCATGCAGCAGCGAGCCCCAGCAGAAATACTGACTTTAATATGCCTACCTAAGGCATTAATAAATTGTACATAGTAAAATAGGGGGGGGGAGGAGGGGGGATGAACAATATTATTAAATGTCAGCAAATGATATTTGTCTTTGTTTGAGGTCACCATAGTGAAAGAAAAATATTGTGAAATCTTTTAAATAAATATTAAAATAATAAAATACAAGTCAAAATTAAAAATATCGGACTACCATACTTATAAAGTCATTGCAAGCAATGAATGATTCCACTAAGCACAGTAAATTCACTATTAAAAGCAATGTCATCAAAGATATTATAAAGTTAAGACCTTAGTAAGGTCATTAGAGCCATGCAGGTGGTAACTTACATCAACAATATTTATAATTGATCAACAGTCCATTATATCAAAAGAAAAAAATAATAAAACTTATTCCAAACGATTAATTCTAAGTCAAAATATATTAATATTAAAAGTTTTAAAAAGAATATAGCAGTAAGTCAGGTGTACCAATTAATATAAAGTCATAATATATTAACATTAAAAAATCTTTAAAGCTCTAAGTAAGGTCAAGAAGGCATTTAATTGAAAATTAATTGAATATAAATGATTACTAATTCATAAAATAAACTTGGGTGGTTTTATAACAATAAGAAAGATTATGTTGAAAGTCAGAACAACTAGATGACCTTTGGACCACACATTAAATATAATTAACATTAAAGATGATACAGATAGAAGATAGACTATAAAGATTAGACAAAATACTGAGTAGGAGGAACAACAACCAATCCCACATAAATGCTAATTTATTCTGGCTGGGTGAAGTTTGGTGAAGATATATGATACATATGCCAAGGTTTATTGGTTACCTCCCTTTAGTAACAATATATGAAAAGCAATAGCCACAGTTTCTCTTCTAAGAGAAACAACATAGATCATCATATTATAGCAGATATTGATTTAAAACAATTATAACTATCCACTGTAGACAACTACCAGTGAATTACCTCCCTTTAATCAAACAACCATTCCATGTTATTACTTCCCTTTAATCATAGAACATATATTTATTTTTTTATTTATTGGAGTTCACGCCATGTCAACACAATTTAGGTCATTTTACGGCATCCAGCGCACCTAACCTAGCTTTCCTGGACCATTGTCTATAACCAGTACTCACCTACCCTTCCACAAGGCCGGAAACTTCTCCATATTATCTAATCAATGGAGGAAAATCGACATTATTGCCAAATTTTCATGGAAGGGTATAACCTCCCCGGTTGGAATTCGAACCCGCACCCCCTCGGGCACAAGTATCCAAATCCCGGCGCGCTACCAACTGCGCTATCGACCCGGGTTTTAATCATAGAACAATTATAAAGCTAAGTAATGTCAAATTTTATAAGAGAAAGTATAATCAAACAGAACAAGAAACAGTGTCACAATATGTAAAATAAATTACATTAATGGGCCAAGAATGTGCACTTTAAACATTTATCACAAAAATTTAATATCATTTGACAATTTATTTTACAAGCTATAAAACATGGACCAACCAGATGTTCCAAAAAGCAAAAAACTTGACACTGTAAATTTGACATGAGAAAAAAAATCCTAAACCTCATAAAAGCCCGACAATGTTTTACTATATTGGATGATAAAGTAAATTAGATTTTTACTGTATCTTTTTGTATATATGACAAATCTAGTGTATAGACTCCATTAATTCAATGTAGACTCCAGTGAAATGTTCAGTTAATGGTATATCACACCTTTACAAGATAAAATAAATGAAACATGAATTAGAAGTATCAACCAAACCTTGCTACAATATACTTCAGTTATTTCTACAGTCACAACATTAATACAAGCATTTTGACATCAGTCTAAGGGTTCATAGAGGACACACATTTCATTTGAACCATTAGTATCATTTTCAGGGACAAATTTTTGTTCATACAAACTTCATGAACTTCTTTCCAACCTTTGAAGATTTTAGCGTTAAACTTTTAACCATTCACAAGGAAACACACGTCAGGAAACTGTACTTGGTAAACTCTATATTGTCAACAGATTGAAGGTAGAGAAGGAAAGAAATTTTGTTTGGTTTATTGATATAAGAATCTCAGAAATTAGTTCTAGTCTGACTTTAATGCCCTCAACAAACACCAAATGTCCTTTGATACTTCAGATAAATTCATAACATATACATAGAGTCAGCATTATTTTCAATAAGTTATCAATTTGTTCCTGTTAGAAATACATGTGTTCAGTGAATGTTCAAAGGATCAAACTTGTCTATTAGCTAAAACTGCCTCAATAGATGGAATATTTTACCTGACACTATTAATTCTTTCCCTATATTTATTCAGATAAAAAACCTTTAGAAAACTATTCAGAAACAAAGCTTAGCAATAATGTTGAATTCCGAAATGTCCAACAGTCTGTTCGCTCAAACTTTTTGTCACAAACCTTCAAGTTGAAGCTTTTTTACTTCTACTATACATTCATAATCAACAATTAACTTTATTGCTCAAAGATATACAACAGGTTTTGTCCTAAATGCTGGTATAATTAAATTAGTTTCAAGATCAGATCCTTTGTAAAGTTGACTAACACCCACACAAAAAAGCTGGACCCTTTCTAGAAGAACACAGAAACAGACCATCTAAATATGATAGATATGACTAATCTTCACAAGCCATCAAGTTCATAACAGTTAAAGGCTTAAACATTGTTGTCAGTCAGACCTTTTGAAGTTTTTCATTGTAATTAGAGATAAAAATATGGAAACATTTTATTTTATTCCATTTACTTATTAATTTAACATCACAGTAAGATATACTTATATATAGACTGTAAAATGTCAGAGCAGTCAAATTTAAGCTATGATCATAGAGAGTACAAAAGCAGAAACTGTGGCTTAAGTCAACAAAAACTTGTCTATCTAAAAGTCATTTATTTTCTCACTGTGACATCCCAACATTTATTTTATCTGTCTGTATATCTGTACAAATGTTCATAGTAACTAGAATACAAACTTACCATTAGTTAACTATATAACGTTTAAGGTCAGACTCCAATGTAAACCAGAAATCTGGCTCCTATATAAAGATGACTAAATGTAAATACATGGTAATACAGTTACAACTAATCTAGATGTTTGTTCACTGAATCACGATTATTACAGAACAAATGATTTTAAACAATTTTCTTAAAATATCAAACAGTGATAATGAGAACTTTAACTCCTAGGTAACAAAATACCATAACCAGCATTTGAATACCCAATGTAGAAAGAAGTCATAATTACAAAGGTTTCCCCGAGAAAACTGTAGTAACTTGCTCTTTAATGCAATGCACTTATTACAGTATTGCTGGCAACCCCAGTTACACAAAGATATTTCTTCACCCCACAAATATGCTGACTTTTATCTTACAGAAAGAGAAGCTGCATGTCTGCATGGATTCTCTCACAGCTTATGAGGAGAGGCTGAATGCCTGTAAAGTATTGGCATTCAGAATTGTGAGTTTCTATTTTTTCCAAAAGTCACTTAATAACCAGATTACAGCAAATGTGGAACTTCGAACACTGTAAAACCAAACAATAATAATATTATACAAGCCCTCAAGATGCTTAGATAAGAAAACCTACCATTTTCATCAAGTCCTACAATTTCTATCACATCACTTTTCAACATGACAATAAAGTGAATTGAGTTTTGATTACAGGTGAACCACTCGTGAACCAAGTACCTATAATTATATACTTGGTACCTCATATAAAATGACCGAAACTACCTTTGATTATGACCTTGTAAGACTGGTAACAACAATATACACTTACATCTAACTATCAACTATATAATATAAATGGAAGTTAAATTTTTAACCATTAACAGTATCATTACACTATACACTCTGCACTGTTTCATACATGGTGTCATAAACATTTAAAGTGAATTAAAGATAAAAACAAGGATTGTCATCATACAAAAGAAGAAATTGAATTTCATCATTTCCTTTTATTCTGTATCAGTGAAATCTAAATGTGTCTTGAATATAAACTTTTAAAATAACACTTAAGTTAAGATAATAAATAGCTGAACCTTCTAGGCAAGTTAAAATACTGGAAGGAATTTTTAACTGTTATTATTACTTTCATCATTACTGACATCATCATCATCATTTTTTTTAAATTTTATTATCAGCATCATCATCATCTTCACATTTTTAACTGTGTTAAATAAAGTCTAGATTATCATTGACAATGTTTTTTTATTATTTTATTATCATTATTACCATCATTATCATTTATATTATCATTATCATCATCATAAGCATCATCATCATTATTATCATCTGATTAATTCAAGCATCCAAACTATACTAAATTGATTAATTCTAATTATAAATATATGTATTTAACAATAGAAATTAATACTAAACATACCTTTTTGTGTGACAGAATTTAATTGAAACCACCAAAATGATCCAACCATTTGTTCACAAAGTGAATTATAACAGAAATCCAATTGTTTGCAATGTTTTCAGCAACACAACTCATAAGAGTATTATGTATTGTTAATAAAATAATGACTCTCAGATTACGGTCAGAACACCCTTACAATAAATCCAGAACAGATAATTAATAAAATATGACAATAATAATACATCATTATATATCATACACAAACTAGACATATTCCTCTACTTCTTAATTAGGTTTATTTGTGAAGGTTGGGTTACATCGTTACATCACATCCTCATTAAAAACTCTCATTATTAACCCGTTGTCTAGGTGACCAATCTAGATTACATATATATAATATCCAATATAACATATAATAGAATTTTAATTGACCTACAATGAAATCATATATATCTCAACCCGAGGGTTTATTATCATAAAATTTAACTTTATCATGTATAACGTGTACTAAGAAAAACCATCAGCCTTGCGTGATTGATAAAAATCTTCAACCTATTGCCTCAGGACATTTGAACAAGCTAAGTGTGACAAACTAGGGACGTAGGTGTCAATATTCACACCTGGACAGTGTATGTGGTACCTGGCACAAATCAACTTACTTTTTAATCATTAAACCAAATTTCTCAACTTATAAATAAACCACAACAAAAAACGCTCATCTCGCTCATCTCGCAATAAAAATACTCTCTTCACAAATAAAATTGAAAAAAATCATGGACAATTTAGGTCAACAGGTACCTTTGTCAAATGATAATTGGGTAATTAAGAAAGGAGACTTAAGGTCCATTAAATCTACACCAATATCTGTCAAACTGTTCAATTTTAATATAAGATAAATTACCCTAGTTGTCAGGTTTGATAGATCACAAAACCAACTTTAGGTAATCAGATCTAGATAGATGACCATGGCAAGTACTTTCACTTTTATTATAATAGAAATTTGATAGATACGAACATTTACTTGATACAAAAGAAAACATGAAGTGACCAGCATTCAGATTTAAGGTACATATTTAAGTGGACACAGATATTCCTTTCATGGAATGATTTATACAGTGCCTACAACATCTTTCATTCTACACATTCATTTAGTGAAATAAGTTTTATTATAGTCTCTATGTACAGTATCTAAGACATTTCACAAGCTCTAAATTTGTTAAACAATTTCTGTTAGAAAGTTATAATTCCAGAGAATAGGAGTCTAGTTTCCAAGAAGCCTAGTTTCCAAAGAGCCATGGTAAGGTAATTGACCAACTGGAAAAGAGGTGTGAAACATAACAAATTTAACTCAACAAATGTTTCATAATGCTATGTATTTCAGATAAAGTTTGTTGCACACAAAAAAACTAAAAGGTTGGTCCTGTGAGCTATTATCAAACCAATACCAATATAGTCCATATTGTTTATTTCGGCTCTTGGCCAAACACAAGTAGAGGATTGCAAGCAAGACTGTAGTAAGTGCATTGCATTAAAGAGCAAGTTACTACAGTCTTGCGGGCAACCCTTATAATGTATACTATAAGCCAAGTTTCCAACAAATAAACAAACTCATTTCTAACAAACAACAATTACCCAAGAGACTTCAAAATGCATAAAAGCCAAATATACAGTTCAAGATTATTGCCAGCAACAGTAATTGAAATTTATATTACATAAGTACATTATACATCTAAGTATTGTATTCCCTTAAGTAAAAATATACAATTACAAAAGACATTTGATGTTGAGTGTATAAGAGGAAATTGAATATGGTCCAAGGTATGAATCATACAATATAATACTGGAGAAAACACCCATCTAGACAGACACAACATGATGAGTTGTATTTTATAAAGTACTTTATAGACACTTAAATTACCTCCCTTTAACAAGGTTTCATAGCAAAATATGTATTAGTAACACCGCCAAGAATGCATGATAGAAAACATTGTGGGTGTTAATAAATGAATTTACATATCATTCAAAAGAGTATGAAATATTTCTGGTTAGTCAATTATATTTTACAGTGAGGTTTTATAAATAACAAAAAGTCAGTAAGAATAAATATTATGCATATGAATTTATTATTTGTTTGATTGCGCAATACATTTCAACACCTTGTATTTATCACATTCTTGCACCATGTTCATTATCTAGCTATCCAATGGTTACAAAGCTAGCCACATGAGCCAATGATCAAGACCAAATACTAGGGATTGCGCTGGCTAAGATATTATTCCATCTTGCTGAATAAACTTTTCACATCCTTTACCAGAATCTCAATAAGTAGTTCTATAACAGACAATGAATGATATATTCTAGAAGGCCATTCTTTGGAACCATAATTCTTATACAATATAAAGTTTGGATGAAAGACAACCTGAACATCATATCTGTAAAGGGAGGCAGACAAATCTACTGCAGTAAAAATGCAATGGTGCAATAAGTAGTCCTATTTAAATTTTTAATGTGAGTACAAGTTTTGTGGAATGCATTGCTCTACTGGAACAGATCATAAGCCCTTTGCACTTACAGAATGTAAGCATAAAAAAGTGTTTTTTTCAACAGCTCACAAAAATATGTGTCAGTAGAGTGAAACAATTGCATTACCAAACCACCTGTTTTCATGAAATTGCAACATGACAATAAAACACCAATTACTAATGGTATCTGATACTCTATGACAAGTTATATAATAAGGCAATGTCAATAAAAACAACAAACCATGTTATTTTCTTCAACTTGTCAAGGTTACCAAAGCATTATATGACACAAGTAAATAATACGAATGATAAAACATATTACATCAAATCAGCTGATTTAAACCTCATTAAAATGCAATTATATAACATATTAGGGATTCATAAAGCATGGTAAAATAAGTGGCAAAATTTGAAACACATATTTTAATGCAATGGATCAAAGGAAACTTGTAGTTGTAAGTACGAGAGCTGTTAGATAACACATTATAATGATTTGAGACTGTTCAACATGATCTTGTCGATATATTGTAAACTTAATGATGCAAATAGATAATAAATCATCTTATTTCTCACTTCTATCAAACATATTTTATAAAACATTCTATGACAAGGTTTCATATTGGGTGTAGTTCACTTTGTATTCTACATACATGTACATCAATTTTGTTGTTAAATCGTCTATTTCAACACTTGTGGTCATATAGTTTAGTAAAGCCACCCAAGAGCAAAAAGGGAGAAGACTCAAGACTTTTTTTATCAATTACTTCACCAAAACATAAGTCACCGATGGATGTAACACATATCACTTTTGATACATAAATCTCTGATATTAATGGTCCTGCAGGTTAAGCCAACCTCAGAATTTCTGATATTGCAGTTCCTCTGCATGGCAGCAGCCATGATCTTTTTCAGACTGCTAAGTCAATCCAGTTCGGAGTTCACTCCAAATCCACAGATGATCTCCATCTCTCTGTAATACATTTATACAAGATTGCCAGTGCTAACACCCAAGAGAGGGCTGTAGATAGAATTAAGGTAAGTTCAATACTAAATTCAAAAGAAACTGCAACATTATTATGTATCATGATAATGATAGTACATGCATTCTATTAAGCCAGAATTAATTCAAGTATAATATATAATAAATATAAGACTTACTTATAAGTGACATCTCTCAGATACAAGTATTTGTATTAAGTCCAGTAATATATCACAATCTAGCACACCTGGTCATTAAAGGTGTATTAAAACTTAAAACTCAAATAAATACCTAATTACCCTCACATATTTTCAATTAACAACTGTAACTAAACAATATTATCTTATTAAAGTATCTTCACATCCAGGATGGACATTTTTAAAGTTAATTGTCCAACATTCCTGTATTTCACAAGGTCCCACAATCAGCATCTATCATGTATGTAAACTTTATGTATATAAGTCAGGACAAAATGTAAACTCTTCCCCTTGTTTGATATAAATTCCTTACAAGGTAATATCTGGGCTTAGAACAATGTCAAACAAAGTATTACAACGTCCAGTAAGTCAAATATCTCTAATATGTCATAGTGATCTAACTTAATATAAACATCCAACAAACAATGAAACCTCTGCTGGTCGGTTTTGGTCAATATTTTATATACATGAGAGCTCTGTCCTAAAAAACTGACCAATAAGTCAACAAAACACCAAGCAAACTTCCTCACTGGTCAACACTTCAAACTGTCCAGAGTTTATCCCTTTTCCTGAAATGTTTCTGATCACCAATGGTTTGTTGATCATTTAATCAGGCAGATAATCTCAGAGTATACCTTGGTGACTTTACTATACAAACAACTGTTTCCAATCACATCAATGTTTTATATTATTAAAACAAAGAACTAATACTAGCCATGAACCTAGTTCAGACATATAGTGTTTTAATCCAAGACTGAAAGGTCTGATATCAGTACTAAATCAACAACAAGTAAACAATACTTCTGATATCTAAGATAAAAAGCTACAATTTCATTAAATTCAAAAATAATTACAACCACCTGTTAGGCAATGTTTATGATTAAATAACTTCAAATGCACAATAGTGACACTTTCAATATAACAACTGCACATACGTATGTACAGCATTCAATGTTTCATTTCCAAAATCCATTTTCAGATCGTCTTCTCACAGGCTAAGTCACAAATTTAACAATGTTAAAAGCCTACAACAGATTGTATCCATCAATTATATCTTATAATGGTATGACCCTACACATACAAATTGTAATACAAAATGACAGGCCCAGGTATCAAATTTTCAATAAACTTTTCAACTTCTCTTCTTCAAATATCCGAACAAATTATCTCATGGTAACTATACCTTAGAGTAGATTTTAGTTCACTTTCTTCAAATTTTTTCCAAAAAGATTTAAACATCAAAACATCATCTCCTATTGGTTACTATGGCAACAATCATGAGCTACTTGTTACAGCACAGTTTTAATCCTTGATCCTATTCATTAAAGTGATGAAACTATTGACATCTTTCTAATCAGACACTTGACACCAATTTACATACGATTTAACAAGTTTCCCTTTCATAACATTCAGTTAGACGTGACTTCCATGTAAAGTAAATATTGAAAACATCATAAAAACCACCATTATGTAATAGAAATCTGCAATCTAATATCTCAGAATGACACTTTATGATAATTACATCACACAAAAATATTTGCAAAACTTGATCAAATTATTCAGTATGTAAAATATGCAGCAAAAAACTCTCGTAACATCCTACACAGCAAGGCTAATCCTCATCTAAACTAACCAACCATCAAAGTAAAAACTTGAGACATACGATAATGTAGGCTTTCTTTATCTATGGTCTGTCAAGGCAAAAGAGACTCCAGTTACATCAAGTTAGTGTGCTGGTGAATATATTTCCCTCAAGGATTGTTGGTAAAACCTCTATCAACATTAATCATATACATTTATGTATGATCTAAATGTAAGAAAAAATGTTGGAAAAATGACTATGGTAAAATAGCAACAACCTTTCACTCCTTAATATTTAAATCCTAGTAAAACACCTCAGCACACAAACAAAAGTCAGTAAGAACATGGTTGACTATCATTTAAATGTCTGAATAATGTTGACATCATGGCCCTATAAAAGTTCTCAATCATTTTTAGAATTATAACTACACTTTTAGCTGAAACTTATAATATCCAAATAGAAAATAAATCAAATATTCACAGCATCAGAGTATATTCATACAAAGAATTAAATTCAACAGATAGATTAAGAGAATTTCAATCCAACATTATATTCAATATTTTAATAAAGATATTCAATCCCATCTCAAATACAAATAGTTCTACTTCACTGCAAAGCCTAGCATTTAGTAAACCTGAATATTGAAGATCAAACATTTTTGTACAACAATATCGCAAATTCAATGTTCTGGCCATTAAAACAGACACATATAGAATAAAATTCAAATACCATCCATTAAGTATCCAGGCTCCTCCACACTGGGTGTTCATGAATAAAGAAATCTAGGAGATGTATTTAAAGTCTGTATCAACTTCAAGAGAATACTAATCAGTCTATAGGCCATGTGTGAGTAATAAATCCTTCAAAATAGTCTCAACTATTCTCCCATCACTAAATATTGACAAAAATCTACTAGAGAAAAACAAAGAATTCTAAATACCATTCAAATTTAGCCGATAAAGCAAACTATCTATTATAGTACATTTATAATAAAGGTCAAATCATGTTCCTAAAAATGAGGCTAGAAATGGTCAGGCATATCTTGAAAGGGGTTCAAAAATGAATAATATATTTAATTTCATTTTTGAGATTTAGACTCTCTTAAGTTTCATATATATTCAGGATGGTGGAAGTCTTAAAGGCTATTATAACCTCTCCCACAAGATCTCCCCATGTAATTAATCAAATCTCTCCCACCAGATCTTCCCATGTAATTAATCAAAGGGGGTCAGTGGTCACTTTTAACCAATTTTATCTCTCATTATTATTCAACTATCTTACATTGAATAAATATTTAACATTGAACAGTTCAAAACAAAATTAACTTATCTTCCACCTCTTATCTTCAAATTTTACATTGTTTTTGCATTAATTCAAACTTCTTACATTCTACAAAATATTTCTACAAAATTTGACCTGACTTAGATATGACATGTCATAATATAAACAGCTGCAATCTTATAGTACAACATAAAATGTTCTAAGTAGGTCTTCAAAGTAAATAGCAGCAGTTGTAAAATAAATGGAACATAAAATTATTGATATAAATATAAAATTGCAATATATAAACATATAACTATGTTTGTTACAAGTAGCAGCAAAGTAGTGAGAACAAAAAGTCAAGTTATGCTGAACAAAGTTTTATGTACCAGATCATGGTCATATCTTAATTGTAAAGCAGCATCATGCATTTCCTTATGGAAACAATAGTAGACAGGGCTTGAATTTAACAAAAAATTGGACAATTTTTTGCGAGTTGATTTTATTGCAACTCCTAAAATGAGTAAATCACCCAAATTTTTTCTCAAAATTTCAATAGCAAACGTATTCACTATGCAATAAACAAAATAGCACTATATCAAACGAAGGATAGAGCAAGGGCCTTAATGTAGGATAGACAAGGAATATCAAACATTTTTTACGGTGAAAATTTAATTGATACTATTGATTAGCTGTCTGTTTCAACACTGATTTCATTAGTTATGACAGTAATATTATTGCATCGTTTTCAATTCATGATAAATTCCGAGTTAGACTCATCAGACAAACTATGTATAGTAAGGAATATAATGAAAGTCGAATTTCTGGACTCAAGACCACACATTGTATATTAAGCCAGCAGAAAAGGTGTGACCCTCTTATATAAGCTTGACCTCAGACCAATGGTTCCAATCCACAACAAAGGACAACTAACAAGAATCAAAAGTAAAAACTAAAGACTTTAAAACTGTCATGTCCATTGATGAAGTAATTATATTGACAATAGAATAGTATTAAGTCAACAAACATAAGCTGGACACTGGTCAATGTGACTTTTATCACCAGAATTGATTGAGTGACCGATAATAAATATTTAATATTGATAAAGTTATGTCACAATAGACTGTAAATCAACAAGAATTTATTTATCTATGGATATCATACATCACTGATAATCTATCTTTATTGATTTACAGGGACCTCTGTGGTGACAATGATCTACCAACCTAGTAAGTCAATGACTTGTGGTCACTTGTCCCTAGCAAGTTTTTTCTTTGATCAAAGGTTGAACTCACTTCTCTGCATGGTCATACTTTCCACAGTTCATATATGGGACAATCCTTACAAGCGTAAAGCCAGGGTAAAATGGAGACAGTAAGACTTAGTGGTACCCTTGAACAAACAAACCATAGCCCCTTCTCACACTTAAAACCAAACCATAACCTACCCACTCCAAATTCAAATTACTTCTTCTCCCTCCAAAAAATTACATTTAAACTTTCATACCAAACATTTTTCACTAAGAATATTTATGCAATGCTATATTATAATACACGTATATAACAAACATAAAATAATATAAAAAGCCATAACATTAATAAAAACTTTTGAATTATTACAGCAAAACATAAACATAACTAAGGTCAATAAAAGTTCAATTTCTTTTACAAAATTCCTCCTTGAAGTTAAGGATATCAAAAAATCACCCATTCTTGATAACTACAAGTCAATAAAAAGTTAATAACCCTTACATCTTAAAATGTTTATTATTACCCTTGTGTTAAAATACATATACATAGATCTAAATACTTGAAAGGTTATCTTGATATTCATATAAAAAACTAAATGTACTATAACCAAAATGTTAAGGACCAGATGGCTTCAGTTTTCTAAATTTTGATATAAAATATGTATACAGTGTATCGTATGTCCAACTATAACAATAGTTAGACCACCATGTTACATTATTTCTTTATGTGACATAAAACAGTACAATAATATACATTGCATTGTAGCTTACCAGCCAACTTGGTATTTTATAACATTTTGGAATGTTAGGCAGCTGCTACCAGTCAGTTTTGTATTGTATAACATTTTGTTCCAAAATAAATAGGCTAACTACAATTCAAACATGTGCAAGACATAAGCAATTAATATGCAATTAACAAGAATTCTTAGTCTTTGAGCTGGAAATTAGAAACAAAAATTCCGGCTCTACAATTTATTAAAGAAGATGTTGCTACTGTGTTTGTTCCTTATCTAGCTGAAATTTGTATCATGTTTTCACGTCCACAGTGCACAGACTGGTAAACATTTTCAAGTGCTGACCACAGAACCTGACCTAACTGACAATTTATTTAAATCAAATGAAACATAGGCATCAAGTTCATACAATAAACATAAAGTCTATGATTTACGACTACAATACATTGTACGGTATATTCAAAACAAGGACATAAAAAACAAGTCATTATATAAGCCAAGTATGTAAGCTTTGCTCTAGTTATTCTAGTAAATTATGCATACAATATATTATATATATGTTAATACAGAGGTTTCTGGTATGATAAATAGTTGTATAACTACATAATGATAAAATAAAAGCTACAGAATATTTTATAAATGCCAAACTCGGCATACAATTGGTATTTACTTACATGTTTGCTGATATGAATCAGAGTGTTGTTTATATTTGTATTTTATGTATATATGGAAAATAAACTCCATGTAGAATGTTAGTTTACGATTTTATGACTATAAAGTGTAAATAATGCAAAAAACCCTGAAGAGATGGGCATTTCAAAAAGAAATGGCATTATATCCATTCTCTTTATAACCTAAATTTCCAAACGCTTCTTGACCTAAATCTTTATGCTTTTGATGACTTAAATCTTCATGTGCTTTGTGCCCTAGATCTTCACGCTCTTGGTGACCAATATCTCTTATTGTAATGACTTTGCAGATGCTGTGAATGCACTGTAAAAGTGATTTCTAACACCGCATGTCTGACAGTGGAAAATCAACATTATTGTCAAATTTTCATGGAAGGGTATAACCTCCCCGGGTCGGATTCGAACCCGCACCCCCTTGAGCACGAGATTCCAAATCCCGGTGCGCTACCATCTGCGCTATCGACCCGGGTTTTAAGATAAACAGTCACAAATCAATACAGCAGAAAATAACTGATGTCAAGATATTGATTCATTTTACCAGAAATTGACCATTTTTAATGTGGCTTAACATTTTATCAAATACAAGTACAATATCATAAACATGTAGGTATTATAAAAATTGAAACAAAGTACATTACTATATACAATGTATAATAGTATGGTGTTTGTTTTTTGGGGTTCAAAAGATCGAGGTCAAAACACTCATTCCGGAAATACTTCATAGGATTATTCATGATAATAAACTAGAAATCAAATATTATTTATTTGTAAATGACCGCAAGCCACAAGGACATTCAATTCTAGTCTATTGTATTTTTACAAATATAGAAACATGATGCACTAGATAGCCTAAAGAAATAGATCTCCTATTTATCTATTCAAATACCATGAGGTTAACATTTAATGGTTAGCAGAGAATGCATATGAACAATTGGGAATCAGATAATCTGCATATTTTAAATCGGTTTTAAGAGTAACAATGAATGTTGACAATCTTGTGTACAACATTTGAGTAACCTTACAACAATCAAGTTTAAATGTGAGCCAATTAAGTAGTAAAAAGGACACCAAAGAAGTTAAATAAACCCAACGAGCCAAATGAAGCCAAAGAGCTTATAACTACAAACAAATACATTCTTTGAAATAAAGAATGTGTATCAAATACCACAAAAACCTTGCAACAATAGAGAGAAAATGCATGCATGTTCGTGTCAAATAAATCTTGCAGGACTTGCAACAATGTAATTAAGCTGAGCACAAATTAAATAACTTGAAGCTGGGATTATGACCATGTTCTAACATATAAGTTAAATGATCCTTGTATTAAGTAGACAATGTTTTCTTGTCACGTTTGCACATAAACTATGCACATTGTTGATTTATTACCAAGTTTTATTAAGTTTAAGTAACTAATGAATAGCTACAATACAATAAAATACTTGCCATTTTATTTAACTAATTTTCACTATTGCTTTTTTAACCACAATCAAATGCCCCTAGTAAGATTTATCAAATTGGCTTTAAAATAAATTTAAGACCAAATTTACAGTTAAGGTTGAGTTATGTAGCATGTAGCAACTTTGTAGACTAAATGAAAAACTTCACCTTTCTATTTTCCTTTTTTGGCAAGAGTGTACTGCAAAATCATTCAATTGTAATAGTTTTCTTACTTACAAAAATATCATAGCTATGCCAGCGCTTTGAACTCTCAGCAATTCTTAGACATAGATAATTTTAACCAATGGAAGTAAATTATGGTACAAATGATGAACAATGATTATATTGGATTAAAATCAGGGCAGCTTCTGGAAAGACAGTCAGACAGCTATACAGTTCACCAAGGCATGACAGCCACCGAATTATACAACAGAGGTTACAACTAAGAAAAATATTTTTTTTAATGTTTCCGACAGGACTTAAGCTCAAAGCTTTCAGTCATTTCAAAGTCTCAAGCAAAAGTCAAAGAGACATTTTTGTACCAAGTGCCCTACAACTATGGACCAAGAGACCTTACTTAAGACGTAGAAACAAAAAACCTTCATTTCGTAAAGGGCGTAGATAATTACATTTCAAAATTTCTGATTATAATTAGCATACATTAAAAACAAATAAAACATGGTCGTATTAATACATCTGTATGTCAATTATGAAGACTAAATATTCTGTTTTTTCTGGTTTAAGTAATTTTACAAAAAAACATTTTACAAAGAATATGACAAAAATGCACATATTCGGTTAAAATTTTGGCGACATTCTCTTCAAAAGATGATACGATAAATCTAACTATGTAGGACCTTTTGTGATATAAAATTTATCCACTAATAAATTATTCATGAAATTGTTATCATTTTTTTCATATAAAACATAAATTATGAGCTACGCAGATAAATCCCTGTCTAACACAGTATTGTAAAAAAGATTTATTTATACTAAAAGAATAGTATATTATCTTGAAATATACAAAGATTTATTTTGTGTATCTTCAAAAAATACAGGTTTTATGTCAGTGTGAATAAGCCCTAGCTGTGATGAATCTCCATTAATAAGAACATTGGTTAGTTCCTTGAAAGAGTGTCAAAGCTACTACGATAAAAACACTCGGAAAAGTTTTAAGACAGTCACCAGTTGATAGAAGCACTGTCAAATTAGTGATATATGTCACTGAATGAAACTGACTGAGGCCACCATGGAACATTGGGAAACCAAAAGTGCCGCCTCCTTTAATAAAGTCTTAACTTGTACATACTGAGATTTCCTTATCGAAACTTTATTACAGTTAAGATATTATACCCCTCCAAGTAAGTTTATCATCTTCACAAAACATAGCTGTATGAATATGAACCTATCTTTTTGATAGATTAAAGATTTTTAAGAAATGAATGGTCCCTACATGTTGATTATCCGTTACATGAATGACACCAAACCAGTCTTTTACTAAAGGGGTAAGACATTAAAGACATTACAGCCCCTCCAAGTAAGATTATCCCCAACATGATACATACCTGAATGAATTTTTACAACTCTACTACAATAAGGATCATCAGAATCACTTTTAGTTCTTCTATAACGTTTACCATAAGAACCAGGAATTATGGGTACGACCCCAGTTGACCTTCCGCTACAACAATACATTCCTATACTAACTGTGATCAAACACTACATTAGTTCAGTAATAAGTTTCCAACTGAAGACACAAGTTTTGTATCCATTTTGATTTTAATTAAATTGTGCAGTTTGCATAAAGTCAATTTTTTGTTCATTCCACTAATTGGATCACTTGAAATGTTTCCATTTACAGATTAATTAATTTCTAATTAAGGTATCTCTCAATGCATCAGTATAAACAATATACAGAATGTTCAAACAGTATTTAACTTAAAATATTTTCTTCACTATGAAATAATGCAACATTTAACCATTATTTACATCCTAAACATCTTATTTACATGCACCACATACCATCAGATCAAAACAACAGAGAATGTCATCATCATGGTGTGTTTCTTGTTCCCTAAACATTTTTTTATCGAAGTTCATAAAAATCAAGTCACCTGGGCTGATTTAGTCTAAACCAATCAAATCATTGAACACAAAATCTTCAGTTTATAGTAAAATCCTATCCAGTGGTCCAGAGAACACTTTTTACTACCTAATTAACACTTTAATTGGTAAAATCAGTCAATATTAACCCTTTTTCAACCAGATGGTGTAACAAGTGCCCTAAAAAACATGTGTATCTCCACGACAGCCGTAATGAATGAATTTTAACAACGTAAAGGATGTCAACCAAACCGTGAAGTTAATATCAAAATATCATAAATGACATTATATACACATCCCAAAACATCATATGGCTTGAATAACTTAATATACACCTCGTCACCTTAAAAAATATCATCCAATACTAATATCTTTAAAACGTAGTAGAAAAGTATGTGTCCTTAAGACTCTAAAAAGGCTGGAGTTTAACGTCAATAAGTGATTATAACAATAAAAACGTTTAATAATAAAAGCAAAAATTGGGTGAGCAATTTAAAGCCAGATTAGCTGACAAAGGTCTATAAGTAATTCAGGTCTTTTTAAACATCTCAGTGGGGAGTCACACCTATCATATTTACATTGAAACGTTAAACGCCTCTCTAGTGTCATTTCTTTGGTCACTTAAACCAATCAGGGTAGACAACTCTGACAATAATCTCCAAAGTTTTTATCATAAATAGATCTTTATTATCAATTATAGATATACATCTAAGATCTTAGTCGTCCATATAAAAATTGCCAACAAAATACAATCATATATGAGCAAGTAAACAAAACAATATTTTGTGTACTGTCAGTAAAACTGATATCTTTTAAAACCATACTTCTAGCAGGGGGGTAAGGCAGGGCGGAGATAAAACCCTGTTAGCCATAGACTTATCATAAACATCCTGTGAACTTTTGTACATCATTTATATAACATAAAACAAACTATTTATCATACATTTGTATTTGTTATCACATAAAGCTATAGGGTGCAAATCATATCATCAAAATTTAAAACAATATTTATACAATGACAGATACTAGTATCAATTGGAAATGCTCTGTTTTTGTAAGACAAGGGTGCCACATGACAGAAACATCAAATGTTGACAATATTAAGAACTTTGCATGTCAGATTGTATGCCATATAATCAATCAAAAGGGAGCAAAGTTTAGAACTTCACAAAAATTAATGGAGTTACAGTTCCTGAGCTCTACATTTCAAGTCATTGCAAGGAGCAAGCATACTGTGTTTTTATATGTAAATGTATAAAGTTATGGTAATAATAATAATAATAAAGACTTTATTTTACGAGGCTACACATTTGGATAAATCCAATCTTCCATGTGGACCTCAACTATATGGTGACAAATTTACCCAGAGCAATCAAAATGGTGATGTCGTCACGTTGCCAACACAAGTAAAACAGTTGTGTTGCTTTAAGTCTAAGTCAGGTTACTCAATCAATTGGACATGCTGTGTCTCTACAAACCTGTAGATACTTTCTAGTATTGTGACTTAACTAGCTGTTTTCTTGCAAAGAATAAATTTACTATAATAAATGATATGACTTACCTATAACAGCAATCAACCAATTCAATAAGCACATCATATGAAAAGAGAAAAATAACATGACATTAGTGATATGAAAGAAACATGATACAATGTATATAAAACTTAAAGTAATGAAAGTAATAAGTAGTAGGACCATAGTATCATATCTAAGGGGTAAATTCACTGTGTCCTGTAATAAAAGGGATCTGTAAAATGTGTAACTTTCTAGAAAGAAATGTCAATGATCCAAGTTGTAGGTAATTATTGAACTGCTTTCATGCTGGCTATGCAATGATAACAAGTCTTTAAATGTCATAACCAGTGGGTCAAGCTGCTTTAAAATGAATTACTGACTTTTATAACTGGTACAAAAGAAATCATGACCATAGCAATATAACTTAAATCTCTCTCATCTTAAATCTATTCACATAATAAAATACTGAAAGTCTCTCCCCCATCAAATACAATGGTGGACTTATAACAATTATCATTTTATAAATTAAATAACATAGATCTCCTTTGATTTGAGAATATTGTATAAAAACATTAAGTTTGATATTAGTTAGTTAAAACTACATTATCTCTCTCTATATATATTTTTTACATGACATCACAAGTTTTACTAGCGGCAATGACTTTATATTATAGACCTGTGAGATATAATCAACTATAAAGAAAGTCATCTTTTTGATGGGAGGAGGATAAAAACTTAAACAACAAAATTTTATAGATATATATGACAAGATGAATACTTATGTACACTCCTATGTCAATGATCCACTATAATAACTTTATGGATCAAAAGAATGAACTAAATAGTATAGTGACAATTTTACAATGACTGACTTAGTTAATCTGTACTATGTATATAAATAATATATACTCTATTTATATACACAGGGGAGGTAACTCTCCTGATATGTTTAGCAAGGTTATTTCATCATATACAAGAGTAACAACTCTTAAGAGTTCAGAATCATTCTAATTTATTTGGCAGCTTAAATTTGCTGATGTTGGTTTTATCGTTGCAAGCAGCATAGTTCAGGAAGTCTAATATAATTTTATTGAACCTTGTTTTAGATATATCACATCAGTTTGAGCCATCTACTTGTTTAAGAAAACTGAAATATAGGTTTTTAACATGTGCCCATGAAATACCAATATAGAACACTTTGCTGATAATCAATTAGGATCTTATTCAACACTACATTCTAATATAGATAATCTTTCTCTACAAGTTTTAGATACAAGAAATTCATTTACGATTTAACCCAACCTTTCGTAACAGTTTTGTAATAATTCAATAAGTGGTCAGACATCTACTATGATCAAAAAGAAACAATCAGTTTGGAACAACCAGCAACAAACAAATCTGACTGCCTTGAGGCTTAAAAGGAAGTAGCACAGTTGCTTGCTGTCTGAAATACTTAAATTCTAAAGATGCTTAAAATTTTAATACTGAATATTTCTGCATTATTTGCATTTAAAGCCTACTTAATGCAAACTTGGAGAAATTATCATAATTCAAAATTATGTCTTTTAAAAGGATACTCAACTTTTACATTAACACAGCAGCTGATGACTGCGACACTTTTGTTAATAGTTTCAGTAAATCACCCTCAGCATCCTCATAATTGTGAATGAAAACTTCATGAATATTAATTATCTACCAACAAAAGACAAGTTTCAACTTGGTAACATATCTTACTAAAGTTACAGAAAGTATGGTACAAAAATTGACATAACCCAAAGTTTTGTAGAGACTTGAATTTAAAGAATGCCTATAGACTTCTTATATAACTGTTAAGGAAAAAAATGACATTATTTATACACTGGATTTTTGCTTCATTTTATTAGGTGACAAAACTTGAAAAAAAATGCTAAGTGTCAGTAAAATTTATAGGCAAGTACCCTATATAAAATATGTATGAATGAGGGAAATTGGCAAAAACATGCAATCTTAATTACTTATAATGTATGGACAAATTCCGAAGCAATTTAAGGGTATTCAAATGAAGCAGAAAGTTTTATAACCTGCAGCTAGGGTTTACAACTAATTCAAAATAGTTATGGTTTACATAATTAATGTTTTTATGCAATAGGTTGATGTAAAATTTAGTTAAGTCAATGTAGACTAAACATAGACAAAATACAATCTGGTTGAAATATGAGTGAAATAATATTTTGAAACTACATAGTCACTTTTTTATAACATGATAGTCGAATCTAAGCCATTTTTTTTTCGAACCACAAGTAAGAATTTTTCTATAATATGGAATCAGAATGACAATTTCCAAGATGGCAGCTTTTTTTGTTCCTCCACATATTATGTATGAGTATGTTATTCGAGCAGACTTTTATAACACTTAGAGGAAGAAAATAATTATTTATTGAGAATTTTGTTCTGTAAGCTGCAACATTGATAAGTTCTGTGATGATTCATCATTTGTATTAAATATTTTAACACATATGTAAGAACATTCATTTGTGAGAATTTAATTTTTAGAAATATTGTTTGTAAATTAACAACATCATTATACTAAGTGACTTAAATTTACCTGAATAGAAAAAATATTCCTCATGAAATATTATTCAAACAACATAAACATAGAAAGATGAAAACAAATTTTAACTTTTAAAATCCCACTCATCATACATACATAAATAATTACTTTGGTGCACATTCAAGTAAGTTAAGAACATTAAATTAAACAAGTAACAAGTACAGTAAGGGCTTTCAAGTCCATCAAACATGAACCTATAGTTCATATATTTGAATATTAAGGTTTCATATTTTTGACAAGTTTTATATCAATTTTATTTCAACCTAAGTGTGATTTACCTAAATTTACCCTAAATGCTGTGACATCATTGACCTAAAACTTAAAATAAACTAAAAATTTAAAATCTCAAGTGTTTATAAAATCCTTTACAATATAAGCGTCCCCTCTATCAATATAAAATAATACTATTTAATATTTAGAAAACTGATTTTCCATTATTTAAAATATAAATTCCTATACAATGAAAACAAGTTAAGGCTTTTAAAATTTATTCACCCAACAAGCAGGTAACATTCAACGGAAGAAAATATTTACAGTCCTACTCAGTCAACTAAAAGAGACTCAATCAATAAACATAATACAATCACTGATTATTCATTCAAACTTCAATTTCCAATCAAGAAATAGTGATCTTCAACATTGAACATAGATATATCCGTATCTTAGGTTAAAGTACATTTTGATACCGACCAATGTAACCAACAAAAATCAACTCGACCTAACTTAAAAGTCACTTCAAATGCTGCATATACTGCACACTGCATGGTATTTGTACAAGTATGAAAATATTTACCATTTAAAGCTTCTAACACAGTTATTTCAATATTCCGACCATCTTGTTCATCCATATTGAAATCCTTAACAATATAATATCCTAAACACAGTTCACATCCCACATAAGTGATGATAACAAAGTAATCATATTTTAACACATGGATTTATATCAAGTATCTAATTCCTGCTTGAAATACTTGGTCCTAACTGATAAATATGTTCACAAACTTTTATATATAAGAGTACTGTATTAGTTTGTATGAAAAATAAACTAGATTGAATTTATTTAATTCAAATTTCGTATATATATATATATATTATATGTACCCATTAAAAGTATGATAATATATTATAGAGTAGGTTTCATATTCAGTCTTTATGAAAATGTCACGTGATATATATCTTTCAAACATATACTAACAAATAATCCTATATATTCACAGTGATAATAAAATCTTAAACAAGAACCCTATCTTAAATACCATGAATAAATTAACATCATTTTCATTCATCTTAAATTTTTCTGTTGACAAATATACATTTTCATGGCTAACAAATCTACTGTCCTGTATCAGATGGTCATTGGAGTGGTCATTTCATCATACAATCAAAATTTTGATCCATGTGGTGGCGATTCAATCAACCTTCTTTAATGTAATCTTCATTTTGGAGGGAGAAATGGTTTAACTATTCGCTTCACTGCACTGTATATAGAATGAAGTCAAGTCTAAAGAAATACTATAATACTGTTTTTTCTTAATGTTGACAAATTTAAAAAGGCTGTAAGCTATTTAAGTTTCATAAAAGAACAAAATTTACTGCACCACATGTCACTAAGTCTAAGGTTGGACTAACCCAGTTCCCTCCCGCAAGCTTTTATAATAGAAAAAATATACACTAGCTAAAACACAAATCTCAATGAAATTTTCACGCTGATTACTTCATTCAAAAACTTTTAACCACAAGCATGAAACTTTTTATTGAATGAAGTAAGAATTGACATACCAATGTTTTAACATGTCTATTTAAGGGTTGTCAGCAAAAAAAGCAAGTAAAAACCGCAGAAACTATCAATCTATTTGACAACTCACTAATTGATTGAATTTACACCAATTAACAAATAAAACAGCATGGTTATCACTGTATTACCTCCCTTTAGATTGTATTATCTCCCTTTAACAATAAAATCAATCATACAGCACCATAAACAAATGGCTATTTCATTTTATTGTTTTATATTGTGCTTGAGTAATTTTGTAGATTCAAATCATTGGGATAGAAAATGAAATCTTTTGCATAGGGGGACAAGGGCTTACACATACCATTCAATAATCTATATCTGGAATTCAAATATTTGGGTTTTTCCTGCAGTACAAACAAACTTTCTGCCGCCACTATGAAAATATGTGTACAAAGAAGAAAGGATTTAATTCATAGTTCCTGCTTTTCAGCAATAATGTGTAGGAAACTTGTTTGTACGGCCTATGCACAGACGGAAAAACCCATAATTTGGAGTTCCAAATTAGATCTATTGCCCCCACCCTCTTATACATAACATTAAAATAGTACACCAGAACTATTTTTATAATCATTTTAAGTGAATAGTATGGTATTAAATAACAATATGATTCGAATGAAGTATTATATTAAATGAAAGGATGTCAGTTAGAATAGTAAGGTTATTAATGATAAGTCTCATTTATATGAAGTGTGGCACTACTTAACTAGAAACCAGTCAATACAAATGAGGTATCAATTTACAAGTATATTAATATTCCTTTACAGGTATATCAATAACAACACATGCCATAAACACAGCAAGTATAAAAGTGAATAACCTTCAACATTACGGTGTTTTTTCAGTTGAGTTTGGTACAGTTCTGAGGCCCATAATATCAATGGACTTACGACCAATTTTAGTCATAAATCCTTCTATATTATACAGTTCGAGGGTTGCCCGCAAAATGGTTAAGTTAAAGTGCATTGAGTAAAAGAGCAAGTTACTACAGTCTTGTGGGCAACCCTCAAGTTATAATATTGTAAGATATTTTGATAATTGATATCAGACCCATACAAAAACTAAGTTTTTATAAAACTTATATAGATTATATAATAATGATGTTGGCATCAATGTTTTACTTGATAGGTCAGTGTGAAACTAAGTCTACATCATTCTTTATTTACATGTAACTAGACTACTATTTTGCAATGAGTCAGCAAATTTTTTAATGCTGCTGCTTATAAGTATGGTGCCAGACTCACAATAAGTTAAGATAATAACAACATTGAAATGTGACATCCTATATTCAATGATCTCATTTCCATACAGTGAAATAGAAAAATTGAAGCCAAGCAACATTGATATGATGGAACCTTCTGTTCTGCAAGCAACATCTCATGCAAAAGGTATTTAAAGTTTGCCTGATGTAACTAAGAGAATAAGCTCTGAGTCAACATTTTGTTGTTGTTGGGTTTAACGCAGTAGCAACACATTGTATAGGTTATATCACGGCTGTCATTCAACCTACTCACTGTTCCTGGACAGGCTAAATCTCTGGAATTAGCTGTTAACCAACTACTAAGCACATACTTTCATCAGTGACTGACTAATACCCTACATGATTTTGAATCAGTGGAGGGAGGGAGAATGACCGTAGAAAATTATTTAATGACTAAGCTCCATGAAAGCATGCCCTGCCCGGGAATCGAACCTACGACCCCTTGAACAGTAGACTTGTGCACTACCCTATGTCAACATGTTTTAACACAAAATATATATAAAATATAACATCAATACTTACCTAAAGAGAATCTACTAGGATTGATACCAGTTATACAAGGACAACTAGATCTCCTATATAATACTTTCCATTTAGTTTTATCTCTTTTACTATATATATCCATAATGAATTAATAATTCAATGATCACTGTGTCTTATTTAAATATCATATTCCTATATGGTATGATTCAAGAAAGCTTCAAATATCATATCTTTTAAGCACTAACAAAATATCTTTGAGTGTAATACATTATTCATAGTCATTTCCACTTAAAGTAACAGTGTCACTTTGAATAAAGTATAAAAGACAATGATTCTGTTGATGAGTTTGTATTTTTTATTGCATGATGTTCCACATAAACAAGAACAAAAGAAGTTTTCATGTTATTTCCACTTTAAAAAATCCTTAGTTCTTGGGCCCACATTTTCAAGGGTCCTTAATAACCAATCTATAAAAAAATCCATCTATTGTCATATTATTGTAAACTTTTTGATAATATATGCTGCCCTATAGAATAGATCACATCAATGACCCAAACAATAATAGTAAGTTATAACTAGCAAGAACTGTACTCAAACACATAAGCATTTTACATAAGGCCTGCTATTATAAAGAAATCAGCCAACTTATAATTTCATAGAAAATTTCTATACAAAAAACAACAGCAATTCAGTTACAGGTGCAAAATCAATGATATCAAGAATTTTAGAGTTTTTTTTCTAATGCAAAAACAATCTCCTGAGATCATACAAAGTGTTTATTTATTCTTAGCTTACAATCCAACCCTTACATATTGTTATCAATGATGTTTTTGCATCATTCTGATTAGAATTCCAGGTTTAAAACATTCAGATGGTTCAAACTAGACAGCTTTACAGCCAGACCTGGAATCGTTCTTCTGTGATAGTGTCCATAAAGTCAATGTGACATTAGAAAGCTCTTTTACTATGCTGTGGGGTTTGTTCAACTTCAAATCAACAGACATGAAACTTAGGGTCAAGTATGAGCCTAGGAGTACAATTTTCAATATGGCCACAATGAGAGACAATCAGGTGAGCATGAAAATACTGCAAGCAGTTTATAGTGCCTGCTCAGTTCATTGCAGAGCTTAAAAGCAAAAAAAAAAACAACACCAAATTTCATATGAGCTTATACAAAAGAACTCAAATAAGCTTGAAAATGCAATGACTGCCTTGAAGTGAGCTAACACAAAAATGCTTTGAACTAAGATACATAATGATGTTTTCATAAGGCATTTTACTGGAAGCAAGCAACATATTATAAGAAAGCTTACTGTCAGTAATGCAGACCTAAGTTCAAAAGGCTTGAAACAAGTTTGGCACCAAATCAATTCCAAATATTCATCAAAATACAATTAATCATTTTTGTTTACACATTAAGTGAACTCTACAACATTTATCATGATCATGATCAGAGCATTTATACATGCATGGAAGACTTATATCTCAAAATAATGATAAATATCTGTATATGATTGAAGGGCATAATGTGCCAAAATATAACATGATTTTCATACATGTATAATATACTGTGCTTGAAGCCTAGTCCATTCTGACAGTCCTTACTGATCCTAGCACATGTGAAATATTACAAAATATAAATTGCAAGAACAAAAGATAGGAATTCATTTAAACTAAATTCAAGTGAAGATAAAACACAATGCTATGATGATAATGTCCTTGTCATATTGGTGCATTTATTTAAACTGTCGTAGGCGCATACATTAACCCTACTAATTTAAAAACTCAATTATTGAAAGTCAGTATAGAAACAGTAGTGAGTATCTAAATCAGTGGGGTTAATGAAATAACAATGATGCACCACTGACAGTTGAATAAAATTTATCAATGCCATCTGTGTAAGTCTCTATTTAGAAATCAGTACAATCACTATAAGCAATCATGATCATTAAAGATGTACCATTACATAGCATCAATGGTAAAGTATTCAGATTGCAATATAATAGAAAAAACTTGGATATCAGAGCATTGCAAAGTCATTAAATTACCACCTAATTCTAGAAGAATTCTGTTTCCAAAAACTGATTGCATTTTAGTCAGCAAACTTAGAGATGAGCTTATTACTAATGCAGTGAAAGATTTATACTGTTTCAGTAAAAAATTGAAAGAAAAAAAACCATAAAATGACTAATGGCAACGTGTAAAATGTTTAAATGGAATACAAGTTATACATCATCATATAAGTTGTTATAGTATTAGGAACTTGAATGCAGGTAAATGAAAAACCAAGAAATATGCTTATATGTAGTAATAAATCTATCATTTACCAATCAGAATAAATAATTTTTATCATGTTTTATCACCAAGGTAACCAAATAATCCAAAAACACCATAGAAACAATAAACACTATCCCTAGTAACAACAACATCAACAGAAAAATGAACTAATGATTCAATAAGTCAGTCTATTTTCAGTATTTGTAGAGGGGGGAGAGAAGAATATTACAACATATGTTTGCTTTGTACCTCATCCAAATATAAATGAAGCAGAACTTGAAAGTCATATAATAATAAATATAGATAAACATACTACCAAAACATTTACGTTGTTCAATAATTTACTTGATATTTTCATTAATAGCATTCCTATTGATAGATTATTACATAAAACTATCTATTAATACTTTTCATTTATCTTTAGTTTTTTCTCACATAAAAAGATAAAACAGTTTTTTATTTTACCAGTTCATTTATACATCAATACATTATACTATATTAATTATTTGTAATACTTACATTATATGTAATTATTACTAGCTAATTAATTATATAAAATTACTAAGTTCATTATTAATTGCCATTACGAAATACAAAAATAAATGAGAATTAATTATTTTTTCCTTCACTACAAACCATACAAATTAATATCAGTGAGAATTATATTCAGATCACTTAGTACACTGAGCGAATTTGTATTAAGTTTCTATATCCTACATAGAAGCACTCATTGGTTAGTTCTTAGAATTATCTGAAATTCATGCCAACTCCTACAAAGTTATGGTCATAACTTTAAGAAAACTTCAATGTCCTTAGGCAACTGTAACTACATTTATACACGAAAAGTGATTAAGCAATTCATATCTCTTAGCAGAACACCTGATTTTTAACAAATAAAATTCCAAGTTTCACTCAAGTATAGTATGATATTCATTCTTCGAAATAAATACAGCCTAACCTTCCAAAAACTTAACACAAAGATTACTAGTAACTCCTATTAATATTTGGTGCACAAGCTAAAAGCATTGGATCACTTCCACATAATATTTCTTGAATAGGAATTTGAAATAGAATTCAACCGCACTGCATGACTCCATTCTAATGACTGACCTAAACTTTCTAGCCCAGATATCAAATAAAACAAAATTTTATGTCAATTTTCTCTGAAATAACCTTTCATAACTTTAATACAAAAGTAAAATTACATCACTTATAGTAAACTATACCAATTTTAAGTCAATTTTATTCTGAATGACAAAAAACTGAAATTGGAATGTTCAGGTCATTTTTGATGTTGCCTAGAGTAACCAATGATGAAATTATAATACAAATATCAGTTTTATCATAAATGTACAAAACTTGGCAACGTTTGCGCAAAAAATTATGAACAATGATATATAACAAATTGTCGCTGACAAAACTGCCAGAGTAAAGAAGGTGATAATTACAAATGATAAATGATCCAGTCTGGCTCATGAACTTAAAATGGACGATAATATCCTTACAATGTGTGATGTACATTATTTTACCAAGCACCTCATGTTTTATTGGGTCAGGTATAAGCCACATTACACCTACATTGTTCTTGTCTGAAAAGCTGCCATGGTCAAACCAGTCATATGGTCATTGATTTAAATCTGTTAGACAGACATTGGTTTGAGTCTTTATGCTTTAGAATATGTTGCTTGCCTTATAAGGAAGGATTGGAGGTCTCTCACTCAGGTTCTTTTAAAGAGATATTTCATTAGCCTGAATCAATTTTTACTAGTCCAGAGTTTTGAGGCTAGTGTGGTTATGTGATGACTGCATTTTAGAGCTGTTATATGTTGCTCCAGTAAAGCCAGGGTACATTGACCTAAAATATTATTCAGAAATACTTAGTAATGCAGGTAAACAAAAAAAACAGTTCAACAGCTGAGGTATCAATAAAACAATGAATATGTTTTACCACTTATTGAAAACACATAGTTCTGAGATAGGAGTAAAAATATCTATAATTATAGTGAAATATAGGCATCAATATTTTACCTTGAACAACTTTCTCAGACAAAATTTGTGAGTAATTTTGAATACTTACACATGCATAACAATGAGTAATGTATAACTAAATTTATATTTTGTGAATATTATTACCATGAAAACGAATCAAATGTTTGAGTCATTTCAGCTTTAGGCACCGGATTATTTATTTCAGATTTTTATCTCTGTTTCAATTGATGCTCAGACATATTGTCTCCCTTAGTTATAGTTTGTGACTGCATTTAATTTCAAGTCTTTTAAACTAGACATTAATGATTCTGAGACATTTTAAGGTGTCACAGAAAGTTTACCAGAATATGAAGGTAAAAAAGGTCCATGCCTGAAAGAGCAATTTATGATGCATAATTGACTACAGAAGAAAATATGACTATTGTTTTTACTGTTTTCTATAATGTGACCTATATTATGACCCTTAACAAATCAGCATCTAACAAAGTAATGTAACAACCATCTTACCATTTAGCTAGCAAGTTTGAGTCTCATGTAGGGGTTTGCCTTCATTCAGTGGCTCAGTCTTTAGTTAAACATTTGACAGTGAATCTAACTTTTTATCTAGGGATGTCTTACTGTAACTATAATATAATGTACTAATATGCTTTATTGATGTTTCCAGATAACTTTTACCAGGTAAATGTGTTAACATTAAGATAAAATATCATAAAATTGATTAAATGTATCATTGATCAAAACATATATCTTATAATATCAACAAATTGTTGATAACTGAATGATAGAAAGCAAGAGTTTATATTATAAAATAGCTAATGAATATAGTTCATACTTGAGACATTTATGTTTAGATAACTAAAATGTTTATCAAAGGGAGATAATAGTAAATTTAATGAAATTATCTAAGGGAGATAATTATGTTAAATATAAATCTGTTTAATATCCATGAGAGCAATAAAGATATTTCATAATGCATGCATCAAACTGCATAAATTTATATCATAAATAAGGAAGACCTTTGTAAATCAAATAAAATATGCATTTTAATTTAAAATAGATATTCAAAATATTTATATTTGAAATATTTTAAAATGAAATATTTATAAAAGATGTTATTGTACGATTATATTGAACTGTCCGATTGCATAAATTAAAACGTCACATAACACGGTATATTTAATGCTCGGATATCATCGGTAGGTCACGTAGAGCTCATAACACAGATGTAGTATATTTGATTTGTAATGAGTATCTTAGTTTGTGTGGCCGAGTGGTAAAACGGTCGGTGTGCAAACCTTTTTGTCGTGGGTTCGAATCCCGGTAGAAACGTCTTTTTATATTTTTTCTCGCTTTTATCATTGTCGGATTGCGCAAAACACAATAAAGTTTCAAAGTTAATTTTAAATAATAAATCATAAATTTCGTCGGTTCTCCTTTAAGTGACGATGACGGTAGCGGAACTGACACTTCCAGTGAAACTGAATTATTTTTTTAATTATTAGTTTTATAGTACTTTATTTTTATTTCTAAAAGATACTAAAAAAAATAAAACAAACTTTTCAGAAAATAAAAAACAAGCTAACAATGCAAAGAAAAATAATGGCACCTTTAGATTCAAACTAGCACCCGGCATTTCGAAAGTAGAAGTTCTGTAGCCTTTTAATTTAACCGCACGACTATTCAGTCATATGAGATATTGACACTAAATTAACTTACCCATTGTATTTTAAGTGCAAAATTCTATAAATAGAGCGCGGAAATTAATATATGCATTGTGCGATAACCGTGTAATTATACAATCGGACAGTTCAATAAAATCGTACAATAATAAATCAAAAAGAGGTGACTTGAAAATAGTTACACTGCAGAGTTCAATAACCTGACTTAATATATTCAATAAATCAAAACAATTTTTTGCTTGTTTACAACTTGAATATTTTAATATTAAAATCATAAACATATATTAGATCTGTGAACATATTACATGGTAGAGTGAGTTAAACTATTCATATTTAAGGTGGGTGTACATTAAGCAGTAATCTAAGTTTTAGGTAGCTACAATGGTATGGCCAAGTAGAAAGATCAAGTGACGCAATCAAGGCAGCCAGTACCATGCAGGTCACAGGGACACGCAGACCCGGAAGGCCCATGTTGACATGGAACAGTTAACAGAGAGGGATCGCAGAGAATGGAACCTCTTTGCGATCCACTCTCAAGAGAGAGACACCTGGAGATCAGGTGTGAGAAACACAAGGCTTGCAGCAAGCCAGTTACCTGGAAGGGGGCCCACTAACGTGGATAATGCCCCCACATCTGCAGATTAATCAAAAGTTCGATGATGATGATGATGATGATGATTGACTTATGCAGTTATTAATATTGTTGTATCAATAATTATGCAAGAGAGTGTGCAACTTTGTGATTAACTCTACATGGAAGTTATCAAGTGATTACAGGGATAAGAAATAACTAAAACCTAATGGTACAATAAGTCCAAAAATATTCCAAATCACATCAATAAACTGAAATCAAAATCTTAATCAGCAATTTTATTGATTAGTATTCCTTTCACGTCATGTATACATACTTATTCAATTTATTAAAGTAGTCTCTATCCTTAAATTTTCTATTTACATTTATCTAAGATTTTCAAAAAGATAGAATTCCAACAAAATTAAAACTTTTCTTGAACATGAAACTTTTCACACATTATATAATAATGTACAATGCACATCATGATCCTAATTCCACTGATTCAGGCAAGGTATAGTTCTATCACAAAAATGTACGTCTGCTTCTTAATAATGAACACTTGAAAGAAATCAGTAAAATTAATACCACAACATTGTTCTATACAGCATACATTAAGTGTTACCTTAATGTAAAATATGTAGTATTATCAATAAAACACTAGGAAAAAACAACATAATAAACACAATCAATTGTTCACACATGAAGATACAAATTTAAACAATTGAGAAGATGAATTTACTACAAGAGCTATGAGAACTTCACGCCAAGAGTCAGAAATCAGACGTAGACGTAATACATCACATTGAGGATACCTATCAATAAATACTGATTCGTTTTCCTTCATTGCTTACATACTAAGTGCAGTGATCACTAAATGAACAAATTTAAAACGAATTAAGCAGTGCATTAAAGATCGAATGCACTATTTTTACACAAAAATACTCCAATTTTTCACAGCACAACTTGGCAACACATCACAGCTTTCACTATAATAGTATTACCAGTTTCCTTCTTATTTAAATGAACTTGTTTATGAGAACAGACAGTATATTAATATCTGTCATAGTATTTCCTTTATTACAAAAAGATTATTCAAAATTTGCTAACTTTTCTCTATAGCATTTAAAATGCCACCACATTTATTCAAATTAAACAAATTAAAGTCACTAAGTTCCAACTTCATTTAAAGTTTAATTACGTGAACAAGTTTGAACAGCTTATCAAAACTTCATCAAAATATGGCACATATACAATATACAAACAAAGTTATTCAATGTATTTAGTGTACACTATCTACAATCCTATGTCACCAAGTAAAACTGACCATTTTGACCACTCTTAGAAGTCAGAGTCAATGGTCAATGTATGAATGGTCAGTATAAATGGTCAGTTTGAATCTTGTATGACCCATAAAACTGACCATTGGACAAACATTTTTAATACAATATGAACAGTATGGACAGTGTTCATGTCCACCATGACAAATGTTCATTTAAGAATTATGGCCATAAACAACAATAAACGTGTTGAGTTTATGACTGGACAATCAAAACTTCATAGAAATGTATAATTAAATATAGAATCTCTAGTATGTTTATATCTTAAAACAACTGTTATAGTTTGACAAGCACATTAAGTGTTAATTAAGACTCAAACTAATTAATATTTAAGGTCACTCTATGTCCAAACTATCACAGGGTCATAGACACACACTGTCACATTTTATATTTTATGAGTTATGGTCATCATTGATACTATTCATGTACAACACTAACTGACCACTTCAAATAAATGCAAAGTCATAAAATGTTTGTTTGTCGGTCAGATGTGGTGGGATGAAATTTTCCCATACAAACATTAGAAAGTCATACATGTATATGATGATGACGATGGTGACCAGTATCATAGGATGAATTCATTGGTTTTGTTCCCTTCACCAGGCCTCTCCACAATGGTTTGGGCAGAACAACTCTTCATGCGTCATGCAGATTCATGCTCATGACCCCAGTACTAAAGCAAAGTTTCTTTGTTTGGGACTGATAACAGCTATTCAGAATTGATCAGAGGTAGGAGAATGGCCATAAAGGCATTTAGTGACCTTACTCAATAAAGGTATGTTGGTCCAACAAATGAATTTAACTGGATTGCCAGGATAATAGCTATTTGCAATGGCTTATATAAAAAGTTCAGATTGTTGCACTAACATAATAACTAAAAAGACACTTATCACAATCTTGGCTGTTACTACACATGATGAAATGTTAAGAATGAACATTATAGTATCAAGGACAAGTTATGAAAGAAAGATTCAGCTAGCAATATAGAAATAGAAACATAAAACAATATTATGCACTAACATACAATATGCAGTACTGCAATTTAATGTAACATATATTACTGTGCATAATTGTGTTACTTGAAAATGAACTACTAGGCAAAATTTCTGTAAATGAATTAAGCAGAACAAGTGAAGACAAATAGAATAAACAGTTGGTACAATTTTATAACTTATATTACTTTCCTAAAAGATCCTGCAAATATCAATATTGCAGTAAAAACTTCATAAGAGTTTTCTGCACACATTTTAGAAAACATTAATTTGGATCAAAATCAATTACTGAGAGGTTGAAGTCTTCATAGAAACTAATAGCCAAGAAACTTTAACATATTTAAAAGTTGAACCGATTAAGTGTATCAATACATTGCAGTCTAAATTTCATATGGATAACTATGCTAGAAGCAATCAAAGCACTTTAGACTGAACTGATTCTTACTCATACTATTTGTCTTTTAGTTAGATCCAATCTCTGTAAACAGATATCCTGTAGAGCGTTGTCGTACAGGATCTCTACTGTCTCTGTGGAAGGTCACGTCGAGATGAACTTTGTGTCGACCAATCAATGTGTAGCTTTCATCTAGATGAAAACACTATTAATCACATTTTGATTTTGTAATTTCTATTTTTAGACCAAGGTTTGCATGCTAATTTAACAGCCGTATTATTCACAGTTTGCGATTGGGTGGCTCATTTCAAATTGCGTGACGTAGACGATGTAAACAAGTTACGTATCACAACAATTTCGTCATGAATATTATGATGAGAAAAGGTCACATGAACTTCATTTGATTTAGATCGGGTTTTAATCAGATTGAGTTAGATCTAAACAGTTTTCTCTTTTCAACACAGACTTCTGTAATTCATACTGAAGACAAGATCTAGCACACTGAACTCCATAAAAAGCTCAAAAAAACTTCAACAAGACTTAAACCCACATGAAAACAAGAAGCAAAAACAGAACCATGGAGATGCTTTTAGGATGGGAGAGTCAAATTATCAACTTCAAAAAAGTACAAAACAACAGAACTATAAATACATCATATCATTATCACATTAGTAACTTCTATCATTGTATGATGGTATATTACCAATCCTAACATATTATAGAATATATCAGACCATAGGAAATATGTAACTAGGAGAATGAGAACAAATACATTTATATTATATATTTAACCTTTCTTTCATGTTACCATAGATTGAGAGTTATAAAGCAAAAATAATCATGATAATAAACTCATTATATTGTTAATATATGAACAATAAGTTCATTATCAAATGATATATATAATACTGGCTTGTCTTAGGTCCTAATGAAAATACCAGTGTACTGGATCTAGTTTTATCTTCTCAATTGTTTTAACAATAATATTTCACTGCAGGCAAGCATCTTTGTTGTACTCAGATTTCAAGTCTTACAACAAATAATATGTGAGCACAATTAAGTTCCTCAGTTTGTGTATTTTAATATATTTAGATATTTTAAAGATTACAAATGTATACAATAACAATTATAAAATTATATTTCAAGAGTAGGCCTACTTGATCATACAAAATTCAAATGAAAATCATAAAGGGAAGTAACTCTGATACAGATTTAAATGCTACATTGATCCCTTGCAATGAAAACATAATACAAAGGGAAATAACTCTAAAATGTATAAAATGATGCATTGATCCATAACAATGAAAATCTAAATTTTGTATTGAATATATAATCCGTAGAAAAGTAGTAGAGATATAGATTGAGACAGGATGACCAAATAATCAACTCACTAATAGCAATTGATCCTAGTCAAAAAGCTCTAAAAAATTCTTAGGGCTAAAATTGTGACGCCTAGGTTAAAACCACCGATCAAATTAATTGGTAATATTTATCAAATTTAGTATCCAATTTTTAGTAGTTAAAGAGAATTTATTATGACAAATATGAAGTTCTGCGGGTGGGCCCATACAAAACATATTTAAGTGATAATCATTATACTTAAGTTCATGACACCCTAACTAAAAAATAAACATTCAAACCATTATCATTGATATCTCCATAGAACCACTTGTTACTTGCTAGGCAACAGAATATTTTTAGTAAAATATTTGCTCCCTGTACAATAGCTGGTCCCTCAGACATACACCAGTAAATTTAACTATATCAAAAGACAAATTGATTTACTGCTGCGGGAGGAAATTAATCTGATGTAATTTATTGTCTCCCTTTTATTTCAATACATAAATATCTGCTGAAAAAATACCAGAATAGAAGTTTAGCATTTTATATTTATAGGGTTGAGCAATAAAATATGATAAATTTGGGGCAAATATTTATATGGAGGGGGCAATAAAGTTTTGTAAGTTTTCCTGTGTTAGTCTAACAAGAGTTGTCTTTCTTAGTAAGAAATTTCAAAATGTTTTTAGATGCAGAGTAGCACAAAAAAGAAATCATCAATTCTGAGTCATTAATTTTTTAGTCTAAATTAAAAACATAAAGGTAGCACTAAAGATGTGTATTCTGATATATTAGCTGCATGTTCAGTAACAACTGTTAGCTAACATTATGGGTACGGGAGAACTCAACCCAAAGACAACTCAACCTGGGCAAAACTCAACTCGAAGTTGGGACAACTCAATCCGTAAGTAGGGATAGAGTTGTCTCGGGTTGAGTTGTCTTTGGGTTGAATTGTTCCAACACTTCCCTTACAGAACGTTTTGGAACATTCAGGGTGAATAAACATACTGCAGTTATCATGGTTTAAGATCAATTGGTAGACTGCATTGGACTACAATTTTGAGGGTATGTTTTCTAGACAGTACCTGCATCATAACCTTGTCCTCCTGTCTACCTCTGTACCAACTAGGAGAGTTGTTGGCTACTGGGGAAGACGTTTGATAAGTACTTGGTTAAATTCTTGATTCCAAATACATGTATATTAGTATCTCCAGGATAGTGAGTTAAGGATGACAGACTTCCATGGCATGACTGAGAGATTGATGGCACAGGGCATAAGGCACAGAACAGTACATTTTTGTACATTAAATGCCAATATAAACCTTTGTAACTCAAATAAAACAACTACAAGGAAGTTCAACTTAATTAACTTAACCCAACTTTTGAAAATCATAGCTACATACATGTATTAGTTAATTGAAACTTTACAAATTGTAACATCTTTATAGATCAAGTTTAACCACAACAATTTTCTACATGATCAAGAAGTATAAAAGCAAATGAAACCTACCTGTCATTTCTCACTTTATAAAGGCTTAAAACAATATAATATGTAGTATTCCTAGAACATTCAATTAATATCCAATTGCATTATATAGACATCAGTATAAATAATCTTAATTAAAACAGACCAATCAATATGATACCATCATTCACCTTCCATACAAGTCACAAGACAAATATCAACTCTAAACAAATAAAACCATTACAATACTAGAAGTCATTATACTATACTCTCCTATGTCCTACATATATATACATGTATATATTATATACCTATATATAACTATTATTTACATATAACTATTATTTACGTAAAGAGAAGACAGTGACCAATAGGTCTATATATGTTATTATACACTCATCTACAGTTATAATATACGTTGTTCATTTACGTCCATGTACGTATTACCTTTCTGACCTATAAGGTGTTATACTAACGATGTACATGTGCTATAGTGACAGTACATCAACAAATATTGTCTTATCATTATGTATTTTACTAATATAGAACACGTTATTGACATTATAAGTATATTACCTTGACAACCAGTATGATTTGATACTATGGTAACCAGAGCTTTCATTAGAACTGTGAAATTGCCAGTATATTTTTTAAATACATTAACTGGGTATAATAAGGTTTCAACACAATTCAGGTTATTTTACTGTGGTCTGCAGGGAACAGGTTCGAATCCCACCTGTGTCATATATACAATTCTATGAAATTTGACAATGATGCCAAATTTCATCATTAGAATTAAAAAGAAAAATGGAGAGGTTGCTGGACTAGTGAAAGGTAAGGTGAGTACTGGTTGTAGACAAGGGTCCAAGAAATATAGGTTATGTGGGCTAGACACTGTAAAATAAACTAAATTGTGTTGACACTGCATTAAATTCAGTATACAGTATATTAGCAGTGTAAATGTTGAAGGAAGAAATTAATTCAGTGTATTATTCAGCAACACAGGATGTTAACAATGGGAGTTTTAAGTTAAGAAATCTCAGCACACAGAAATATCATTCCTACTGAGCCAACATCACTAACAAAGTAAGTTCTGCACCAAATACTTAAAGAGTCAACTCAACCATGGTGGCCTATTACTGAACCATTTATTGTATCATAGCATCTACAATAAACATAATCTAAGCCCACAAGACAGGTGGTTACCGTGGATTACCCTATATGTAAACAAACTATAAACTTAATTCAACATTTATATTCATTATCTTCTCTCTAAACACATACCAACATTCTCATTAATCTATATCAAGTTGTGTAACTCTTGTCTGATAACACCAATAAAAGGGAGATAACTAGACTTGATAAAATACTAGATAAATATCAACCACCTGATTTCAGTATAGGATTTTACACAGTGAAGTATCATAAAAACTTCAAGAAGATCCTGGGCCCCTTCTAGTTTATAAATTAATCAAACAAACCTCTGGCTTAGTGCAAAACAGCCGTAACTCAAGTTAAAAAAGAGTGAGTTATAATCATTTTGCGCTAAGCCCGCCAAACTTAACATTGTTTGTATCAGTTACAACACTATATCATCACAGAATGGAGTTATCTATCTTTAGATTAAATCTGACAGGAGTCATAAGTTAAAGATGAAATCAGAGTCATGATTTATCTCCCTTAGTAGAGCACTTCCTGGTTGAACTCATACATCATATCATATAGATCATGTATCATCATAGATCACAAAACTAAATAAATCAATTACAATTATTTCATTCATCAAACAATATTGTATAGCGTACATGTAAATGATCTTTTATCATTTCTGTAACAATTGTAATCAATTAAAAGTCACTATAGTTAGCCCTCCAAAAACTTGCACATTTGCTTCAAACATAGTCAAGCATTGCCAGCTAATAGTCCAGTGGCACATTTCACGAAAAATCTTATGATAAAAATCATGGTGAGTCAAAAGCAATAAACATTAATAATACTGTCATTTTTGGCCAATCATTTCCAAATGTTATTGAATTATGTAGAATACTGAATGCCTTTCAAATATCATATCATAGCTATTTTTATTATCCTCCTGACTTTGAACTGCAAACTTATGAAATTGACTTAAGATAAATTATTTCATAAGAATATTTGAGAAAAGGTGCACAAGGCCCTAAAACTATAAATGACTTGTTACAAAATTGATGAACTGAAAGAAGTAAATCTAGCTTGAAGTCCTTCCATCATTAGTACAACAGTTATGGTAAAAGACTTCAGTGACAGATTTGTTCATTTCATTGTGATTAATCCATTGCTGCAACTCGCAATGAATCATGAATTACTACATAGATTAGGATTCAAACTACAAACAACAGTCAAGATTTAGTCATAGCTTTAAGTTTTTAATGTCCATACACATGACATCAATTCAAGCATTTTTTGGCATGCAACATAAAATGAACCAAAATGAGTGATTCAATGAAAATGTAAACTAACAAATATTTGTAACAAACACTACCATGTATAATATACCTTGCCAGCCACAACATAGACAATGATAAATTAATTAAAACCTTAAAGGCAAGTATTTTCATTTTTTTGTGAAATAAATTTTCCATCAATTTGTAACAGTATGCAATAAAATTACAAACAACAACAACACAACTATTAATTACAGTGGTGTTTTAAAATGTTATTTATTATTGTTACTGAGGCAAGTAAACAACAACATTTTTAAAACATCTGTTTTATGTGACACTACATACATACATGTATGTTAGTACTGAGTCATTGATACATTCTATATATTTTATGTTTCTAACAATCTGAATGAAACAGACAGATAATGTTGATGAGAGGCACTGCGGTGATCTAGTTAAAGGTTGTGGGTTAAATCCTTGTAATTTTAGGAATAAACAATCAAACCATAGATTGTTGGATTGAATCTTGTAATCCTAAAGCTATTGAGTATCAGCCTAAACAAAAAGAAGTAACATATTCACCAATGTTATTCTTACTGGTACGATAACCAGGGTACAATAAAATATCAAGCCTTGAGATTCATATGCATTTCATAGGGTATAGACAAATGATAATGATAACGACAATAAACATGCATCATGATAGTTGCATTATATTTTGTTCAAATTCAGTGACCATATCAAGCACTCTCACACACAAAGTTTATTGCAGTGGAATGTCATAGGCCTTTACTGAGGACAACGACAATAAGTAACTGATTATTGTGAAGTATATAGAAGATGACTAAGGCAAATAATGGCTAACTGTTAATCTGAAATCAAATCTAACATAGTCTTGACCTACCTTTTACTTTCTTTTTCCTAATTGACCTGAATCTGTCTTCAAAAGGTAATCCTATTCCTCGTACACGATCACTAAAACTTCGTCCCCATGTATGACGTTTGTCTTTAGCTGTTGCCATAATGTATTGTAATATCTGATTGTATTAGGTAATGTCAGTATCATTTAATTGAAACTGTTTTTATACAATACTTTACAATTATTTTCAGTATTGGCCATCCTCTATATATCCAAAATTTAGAACAAATGAACAAATATATCCAATTTCTACCTCACAATTCTAAGCACTGATCTATTGAGGTCATAACAACACTGACACCTTACACTGAAGTTCCATAAATGTACTCCAAGCGTTTTGCTTTAAAAGTTATCAAAAGCCAAAACTTGCACATACATTCCACAGAATCACATTTTATCAATTATACATGCAAGTATGCGAGTCATACAAAAAAAACTGAGGGAATAAAAACAAAGACAAAAACCCATTTCTGTCGTTCTGTTTTATATCCAATATGCTATCACAAATTTGGCTAATTCACTGTAACAAGCTATGTTGTGTTTGTATTCAAGTCTTATTGTACAGTTAATATAGAATTAGTGGCTTAATTAAGTAATCTATGTGTACAGTAAGGCAAACATTAATGAGTATTACAATCTGAGAGAAGCTGGTGTACTGTAAAACAAAAAAATGGCAAGACTCACAGTTAAATCCAATTCAGAGAATTTCTCAATCCACATCAATAAATTTTAAAAACTTAAATATTTTCAATTTATACTATAAGTGAAAAATGCTCACTTCACAGGTGTCATGGTTATAAGACTTGTAATTTATCACATTTAGATATCATCACCACAATATTTACATGTTTATAACCAGTAGAAATGTTAATATCTTCATTAATGGAAACTTCTAGGTCAAACACCTGTTGATTAATTACCAATTAACACCTTGCAAATGGTCAAACATACAAATTTAACACATCACTAAGTAAAACAATAAACTACACTTAATGTCCACTTTAATTGAAATAGCATTACAATATTTTGGTACTCATACATTGACAGTTCTTCATTTTTAAACAGAAAAATAACACAATATTCAAAAGAAAAAACTTCTTGAAGAGAAGCACAAACACTTTAATGCAAAATCATTTCATACTATGATTCTCCAAAATTAACATTACGTGGAATAGATCTCATTAACAGTTTACCAAAACCTATAAAAAAGCTTTGATCAAGAATGCAAAGCAAAAATAATGAAGAACTCCTTGCTACAATTTGTTTAACATATTACAAGCATTATTTTTATGGCTAAAATGTTCCAGCATTTAGTGCAAGATATACATGAATACACAGTCTTATTATATAACCATAAACCCAACAGGTTTCTGTCTAGTATATTAGCAACCTTAGAATAAATTCCAAGAAAAACAACAAAGCCCTAGCAACATAAGGTTACTTATTATCAAGAAAGACCATTAAACCCAATGTAATAGCCACTAAAAAAGTGATAGAAATTAATATTGTAAATATCAGTAAATTAATTTAATAACCCAGTAACAAAAATATAACAATAATTATTCTCACGTCAGTCTTTAGTTCCAAGTTAAACATAATTTTTATATAACACAATGAATGGAATTTTTGTTACCATAGCAACAGAATTATACAATTATTTGAACAATATTTCCAGAAAATAAACTGTTTCTACAATGTTTATTTTATGTATTAAACATAATAATGTACATACCAATTTAAAGTTTGCCAGACAATTATATTCCTATTGAATTATTGTATTACATGTTGCTAAGCATTAATTTCCAAGAATGGAGAAATAAAATACATTAAAACAATTTCAAACAGTTATAAACGTAAGTTATGGTTAAGGACTTCACAGGAATGACTAATTTAGGATCCCTTATTATGTTCACTATACATGTAACACTCAAATCACATCCTAGCAACATGTGAAAGGTCAAAGGGATTAAATGTACTAGTTTCCCAACCAATTATCTGTTAATAAGACTTAAACCAACTTAAGCCCCTAAAATAAGCCCTTCTTAAGATTTCCCAATCATTAGCATCTGTTCAGTAACAGTTTATAATGATAAAATATCACTGATGTACCAGTAACTTAGATGTAACAGATCATCTTTGACAGTAATTTTACAATGTACATCACAACAAGGTTACTGAAGGATCGCTTAAAGTTACAGTTCAAAATTCTGACATTTATTTTTATGAACTCATTATAAAGTCTACTCTATTGAATGTTTAGAGTTAATGACCTGCCAATGTATAAGAATTCTTAATCCTTCTAACTTATTTAACTGTACCCTGTATCAATAAATCCGATTCAATATTTTTCCCTTAATTACCTCCCTTGAAACAATGCAGTGTGCATAAAATCATATACTGCATAATATAAGTACATTTTTTCTTATTTCAGCTTAAGGCCATGCCAAATTGGAATTTTGTTAAGGGTCAACTCAAGTTTGACAAACCTAGGTACCTATTCACAAAAACACACAAACCGAAAACGAAAACACATGTTCATTCTAGCTAGTATTCACGCAAATAAGTACTTGGTAGTACATGTATGTTTATGACATAAATGTAAGATTAAAGTAATTCCATAAAAAAGTATATACAACATACACATATACATTTTCATTAATCAAATACACAGAAACAAGGAACAATCAGTATTTCCTGAGACAAATCCGTTTCCGAATCGCGGAACAACATAATTATTTTTTAACAAAAATCATCTACAATTTTTTTTTTTTATTGAGGACTCTAAAACCTACGCACACGTTGATGCTTAACAAAATTTTGGTATGGCATGGCCTAATAAGAGAAGTTAAAGTTGAAACAAGTCACCAAGTAAACAACTATAACTCCTATACATCCATCAGATAACAAGCACAAGTCCATAAAATTATTTCAAATTTCAAATCACACACAAATTTTACCATATTCTCAATAGCCAGCCCATCAAATTAACCAATCTATATTGAAACAGATGTGACGGAAGTCCTACCATTATAAACTAGAAGATATACCGGTAAATTAATTTATCATTGTATCAAGTTGTATCCTGGAGCTTCCCATCAACATTCATATACATATATATAACAAACAACATATATGAGCACAACAGTGTGATACTTCAGATACTAGGACTTCAAAGGAAAACTGATGTATCTCACTTTTTTACAGATTTGGTGATTTCGTTTGACTGGACTTTAAAATTACTAAGACACATGTACCTGTACAATAGTGCTGCAATATTTCAAATATAATGCTGATTAATGAACATCTACTAGCTTAGGGCAAATATGCAGTAATTGAGAAAAATAAATAACAGTTTTTGCATCATCTGAAATATTGTGAAAATATGAGTTACAACAGTCTTCTGTCAACTCTCTGAAACATCATTGACTGACACTTTCTCATCTTATAAATTAACCAATAAAATGTAAGATAATATAATTGTTTCAATGGTCACTTCCTATTGTTCTAGGAGAGTTATACTAAAGCTTTTATCATCATAGACTAGGATTGTTAATAAATATTGAGCAAAACTTTTGATTTATAAAGATTTGAAGACGCAATATGGATATAACCATGGAAACCATACATCAAATAATGCAACTACTGCGTTTTAAATTTGTGAAGATTTGTTTACTAGTTATTACACTTTTAAGAATAGATTAGAATACAGAAACAATGTACACTTGTACAGTAAAATAGTTTTGTGACAAAATAGACTTGATTTGAAAAGTAAATTAAGTGCTTTGATTAAAAATATACATTTCACATCTACTATAGATAACAATTGTCTGTTAAATACAAGTATATTCCATTAGTTTACAAGCTTAATATGCCTCTGATTATAGTTTTGCTGCAGTCAAACACACAAAAAATCACAACAAAAATTAAGTCCTTAGAAGAAATCACTACCATCAAGGGAAGTAACTCTCCGAAATATTAATATACATTTTATTAACATATATTTTCGATGAAACTTCACACAGATAGCCATTTTAATAAAAACTAACATCTTATCTATGCCTGGTTGAACAAGAATCCAGAGTTAATTTGATGCCACGTTTTTTTTTTATACTTAATTCTTTTTATTTCAATACATCAAGCCTATAACTTCCCCTCACAACTTAAATTTGAATTTATAATAACTCATATAGGTGACATCAACTATTTATCATGGACCAAGATCATAATGACATTACCAAGTTGAAGTGATTTTTTATAACACCGAAATATTTTCTAGGCTTCATGTCAGATAAAAATTCATATTTCAAGATCATAAATAATAACCTATTTGAATGAATGGTCAACACATGAGATTTATAACAAAATAACTTTGCTGTTTTATTAGAACAACATGAGTATTAATATAAGTTGTGGATGCCCAGTCAGATTGCAGGGATTCATTTATTACTTTTCACAACTGGTAAAACTTAAAAAAATCTCAAAAAGATCATAACCTATAGAGTTATTAATCAGCCATTATGACTTCAGTTTCGCCCATATGAAAATCTTTGCACTCATAGAACAAATGCATAGCAATACAAATTGGTTCTCTCAGTTTCTCAGACATTATTGAGAAATGTTTTAAGCATTGAAAAAGATATCCTACATGCAACCTCGCCAAATTATTCTTGCTCAAGGAGGCAGCCCTTATTATTCAAGGTTCAAGGGTCTCCCAGTTGTTTCATGTTTGCAAACAGCTTGTGCATGCATCATCTCTAATGTAGCATGTAAAAAATACACTCAACTATTATTTATTAACTACATCATACAAAAAAACTCACAATATCAGTAATAGACTTCTAAAGTTAAAAGTTTATCAGTTTCACACACATGTCATAATTAACCGCTGATTAAAGTAAGTACAATAAAACAATGTTTTATCATGGGCTCTTAAACAACCTAAGCACAAGAACGTCCTATCTCAAACAGTGACTTCTTATACATACAACACTCTTGCGCATCCTCCCAGCTTGTCATTTGTTATAATTCTAGAGTATGATAAAACTTACAATAAAATATATCATGTGACTTGACACAGCTGGTCTTTGTGGTCTTTTAATCTTATATCTTGACTTAAATCATATTTTTTTATAATTAATATCATGACAAGTAAATTCATTGTTTCACACCCAAGTGCCTTCATTAATTAGAAACAATACTTTACAAAACAAGACGTTTGAGGGTTTTTTTCACAACCACTTACTTACAATTGTTCTTTGAATGGATTTAATTAGAGATTTAATAAAGGATTTTATCAATATCTAGAAACTCAGAAAAAATCATGCCACATCAAATCCATTGACATATAATTCATATTTGCTCACAATAGAAGAATTCCATTTTACCATTAACTTTAAAACCTGAGAGTTATTTCTCTGTAGTGCTCTCAAGCTCACTGTCGAAAACATTTAAAGCTTAAGATTCAAATAATCTTCCATAATCATAGGAATCATGATAACTTTAAAAACATATAATTATTCACACATTATTCCATAACTCTTAATTAACGAATATAATATAATTTCCTATAATTGAAATCATCACTCTCAGTCCAACATCACGGATAGTTCAGTCTAACGACCTCACAACAAAATCTTCACCTATTTTCATCAGTATTGTAATATACCATACAATATATTTATCCATGTAGAAGCCTCCAACATTTTATATAGATCTAATGAACCTCAAGAGAAAATGACTTCATACAATACCCTACTAATGTAAGAATTATATATAAATCCCTGATGTACTGGTCCTGAGAGTATATGTGACACTAACAAGTATCCATCATTCAACCATAGTACCCACCCATCTTTTTATAAAATAGATATATGAAAGTATTTATATATGTATGCCAGTAAACAACCCTATAAAAATATGGGTCAGATATTTTATACTTTATATCGTCCATTTTTTATGAGACTATTAAAATATAGTAAGAATATTATTGAATTTGTAAACGACCTATATGAAATTAAGTATACCATGAACTGTGAACAACATTAGAAACAATAATAAATTAAAGAATCAGGAAAATTGCACACTGTTTTCATTGATAGAATTGGTATCTAAGTTCCCAGGTAAACAAAACTTGGACTGGTAAGAAATTTGATACATAAGTAACAGTTTGAAATATGAACCAAATAGAATTAGGGACACTTTCAGTCCACTGTCCTCTAAATTTTATGTATTTTATCCATTAGATTATCCTTACTTATGATATATTTTATATACAACTTATGTGTGTACACTAAATCTACATCTGTACAAATTAAAAATCAAATTGTTATGTACTTTAATGAAAAAAAATCCAAGAATTTAATTCTTAGCACTCAAGTTTGCATAGAATACTCTGCAATCACTTTTAGTCCACTAGACAAATAAATCATTGGGCTTTCATTACTTGTATACTGGCTATATCCATTTCACTATGACATTTCATAAAATATAAATATCAGAATATAATGTACAATGTACATCAAGATTTTATAAATTTCTTTCAATAAAATTGATTATATTTATAGAAAAGCTTCATAACTGACCATAAAAAGTCCAATGAATAGTGAAATGGTGAGGATACAAAATATTATAGAAGACATTTATATATTGGTGGGTGAGACTGATGTATCCATTAGGTATACTCTACAGTACATCTTTAATCAGCTCAAAGCGTTCCTATATAATGAAATTTAGAATAAAATGTTACCTATTTATGCAAATCAGAGACAGGGCGTGTATGACTTAATGGATAAAGATATTTATTAAACAAAATGATAAAAGATTTAGCTGCCAGCCTTTTGTGTAATCTTATTAACATAATACTGAGCCAGCGTAAAGTAAAAGCTTTAGTAAAATACACAAATTTCTTCATAAAACCATCACGTCAGAATGGTGATTTTTGTTCCGTAAAAAAACAACATACCACAAAATTTCATAACCATAAACATATAACATAACATTAATCATCACAAATTGTCAACATATTCCTGTCACAAATTTGATATTTCTTTATAATTTAATAACCACAAAACAGAGCTTATTGTTCATATTTCACAAGAATGGACAAAAGTTCATGAGTACATTTCTTACTCCAAAAACAACTCTTTTTTATGTATATGAACACAAAACACCTTTCATATGATAGAAAAACACTCAGAATCACTTTAATATCAGCATGTTTTTATACAATTTCCAGCGCAAAAAAACTAACGTAGTTAAATTCTAAATATTCCTAACTCCAAACCAAACTGACCGATACCACACACACCTATTATCAAAGTAGATTCAGAGTTTATCATTTTAAGTATTCTTAAATATGTCAAATGAAACATGTATACTACTCTACAACAATAGAAAAGATGTCATGAGATCAAATGACCAGAGTATATCATTAGCGAAAAGGAATGATAAAAAAGTTTAACAATTAGAAAATTGCGGATTTAGCGAAAAACGGTCATAACTCAATATAAGAAAAGTGAGTTACCCCTTTCTGCGCAAAACCCGCAAAATGTATCCCACAATGCATCAATTTTCTGAGGACTTTTAACATTAGAGTACAAACACGTAGATAATTAGCTTTGTATATATTAGTAGTAATAAGCCATCTAATGCTGCAGTAAGTACTTTCATGACTGAATCATTTCCATGGAAATTAGTTAATTTATAGAAAATTGTTTTTTTTCCTGAAATATGTGATACAAATTACACATATTACTGACACATTATACCAACACTTCTCATTTACAGTTGACATTGCACTTAAAACTTTAAAATATATTTCCCCCATGTTTGAAACAGAAACTGTCAGCAGCTCATGCAAGCACTGTAGGTTCAAGCGCTAAGGTCTATAAATCAAAAAGCTACTGACCAGTTACAATGGCAATTGAATAAAATAGAAAGTAAGGGATTTTAAAGGGCCCAAATTTCTATCGGGCAGTGGACAAATATACTTTAAAAGACAGTAAATGCTCTCATTGATTTGCTCATATAAAATTTTCTCATCAAACTTGATCATTTATTTTATAAACGTTTGTAACAATCCCTAACCTAGACAATATGGTACCTGTATAAAGGTCAAAGACCACTAAAATGATAGTAAAAAGATAAACTAAACCAACACTTAGAAGGGAACAAAATCTCTGGACCCAGTGAGTAAATCACATCAAGTGTATGAACAAAACCCTCCTACTTGACAATGGATAATTTATTCTCCCTCAGCTAATCATTGAAAAACAATGCCATATAAACATAGAATAGATAAACATAAATATATAGGTGAATAAAAGTTCAACATATTTCATTCATATATATGTACATTACATAGGTATGGAATGTTTGTACTGAGAGTATAAAATAGTACTTTAAATACAAAACTATGAACAGTATAAATAGTATACTGTTCAAAAACCACCATATTAAATTGTTTGTTAAAATACAGATGAAGAAGAAATGTAGTAAATAGATTACCTGAAGTCATTAAGAAACATTAAGTTTTGATCTGTGTCTCACAAAAAATCTATTTCAAGAACATATTGAGCTAAAATAGAACCAAAATATATCAAGACCAGAGGAAAGCAATTTTCATGGAGCATGCAGGAACACTAAATTTTGCATATATACGATCCCGCTTTCAAGAACATCAAGTCATTTTGATAAGTCTGAAAGGCTAGATTTGAAAAGAAAAAGGTCCTTATATTAAGACCATTATATTATTTAAAGACCATTAATTTTAATCTAAATAATGGAACTTCACAGTAAATGAGCTAATTTGTATAGGAAAGCAATTTGGAAAGAGCTGTTATTAAAGAACATGTGGGTTATTTTGTACATTTTTGTATTTGGATTCTGTTTGTATGAACAGTGTTCAATGACACACATGTTGTAAGCGTAATAAAACATCATATATATGTAATGTGATGACAAATATAGCACAAAAACAGCAATAAAACCATTATTTTATGTATGTATGATCTATATATAGATTAAATACTTATCCATATTAATGAATTATGTATATTATCTTTATTTATAAGTACTACAAGGGAGAAACTGATTGATCAGCCTGCCTTATTATACAATGTTAATTCATGCTATGGCCTTAGGCCTCAACCTTTAGATATTTACATCAGTATTTTAAAATAAGATAAAGTACTACAGCACTGTAATAATAATAAGAAATAGACCTAATTCAGAACTCCAATTTAAGGGCTTTTCCATCCTTGCGCAGGTAGCACAAACAATTTTTTTAAATGAAACACATTATTGCTGAAAAGCACAAAACACAGATCAGTTTATATTGCACCATGTACACATATTTTGATTAAAATGATGAAAGCTTGTTTATACTGCATAGAAAAACCTAAATATTTGAATTCTGGATCAAGCCTTTTGGTTTATTACAAATGCTTAAGTTATCGAACACCATCAAGTGAAAGCACATCCTGGTCTTAGATGAATTTAGTCAATTCACAAGATAAATAAAGTGACCCTATTTTGCAATAGATTGAGTTCCATTGTAATGTTAGCAAGACCATTGTAAGAGTTCAAACAGCTCATCATACTGACAAAGGTTATGCAGCTTTCATGAACAGTGAGTAACATGAGTCAAGAATGGTTCAGAAAAATAGCAATAAGACATTTTCAACAATTAACCCAAAATACTTTGATGCATTATAATACTTCAGCATAGCAAATGAAATACAAACAAGTGCAACTCAGTCAAATAATTGCATACACCAAAGTATCAAATACAAACTTATGTGCAAATACCTTATACAAATACATTTAAAGTAGGTTAAATTAAAGATAATATTTTTATTGATAAAAGAACTTCAATCCACTTGTTACACAATCAAATATCATTAAATTCCATCAATATTGCTTTAAACTTAGTGCAAGTAAATAAATATAACAAATATCTTCTAAATGGACAGAAAAAAATAAACATTTATTTATTCAAGATAGGTAACTCCTTCACAACTGATATCTAAACATACTGAATAGACTGTTATGATAAAGGAGGAGATAGTCATAGACCATACCTTGTTGTTATGAATTTAATATTTGCTAAGTTAATAATTTTTTATAGTTGACTTGTATTCTATAATAAGTCAGGATAATTATTTTTTCAGATATTTAATAAGAACTTGTGTCATACACTGAAGTATGTATCAGCTTATGGTGATATATCAGATAAACAGAAAATGGATGCTGTAGGAGACATTAACAAGGATAATGAGAACTTATTAATACCATAGATAACTGAAATATGACATTTGCATGAATATATCACCGGTTTAGCGCAAAACAGTTGTAACTCAATAAAAGAAAAGAGTGAGTTACAACTATTTTTGGCTAACCTCTATGTGTATATATAATATAAATAATAAAGAACCATAACTCTTACCTGCTTCTTCTTTCTGCGTTTGTTTGGCCTGAAATTAAAGATAAAACAAGAAGTACTAAAATGTAATCATTTCACTTTAAAATAGCATTATCAGTTTTTTGTTGTACAAGTGCTTCAATTAAATTACATTAAGGACTTCACAGTGCATATTTCTGTACATCACAAGCCCACTCAAAAACTAACTTCAAGGACAAAAACATGCTTTTTAAATTATACAAACCCTTCTAACATCAAAATGTACTTGTCAAGTATCATTGTATAAAAAACAAGACAATTTTGAACTATGGGTCTGCCTTCCTCCCAGTCAACATAGCTAGCAAGTTTTGTCATTGCTGAACTTTTCTCTAAGTGGCTTTATAGTTGAATTTTTAGTAACGTAAAATAGTTAAAAATGTTTTTCATTCTATTTTTATCAACTGTTTGCTAAATACTTTCACCTGACACTTAAGGTTATACATTTAATGGCTACCATGAATATGAGCTATTATCATTATATCAATAAATAATTTACAAAATGACAAAGCAAAAAAAATAGACATTTTTAATTTATATGCTGAATTGATAAAGCTGTATGAACAGATATCAACAAATCATTGTGAAGTTTTTTTTTATCCCTTCACAACATAAATTCAAAAGCTCACACTTTTACACAATGAACAAGAAATTCAAATAAAAAGAATTCAATTTTAGTTCAGAATAACCTGTCTCTGATGACATAAAAGAACACAAGTTATTTTAGACATTTAAACCTTATTTATAGTAAAAACTGCATAAAAATGCTTCCTACCCATCATATGTTTGCTTATAAATTGTTATGTCAGCTAAAAATGTATTTGAAACATGTAGTGTGGCAACTAATTCAACTTGATTCTGATAAAAAATGTTTCAATAAAACTGCATGATTTCCATACAAAAATTAAGGCAAATTCAATGTTGCAAAGTTATTACCACAATTAATGCAGTGCATGATTGTCAAATGCTTTAATAATAAAATCTCAAATCATTGCAGTCTTTAAAAATTAAATTAATAACAATTAATTAAGAATTCATGATAATGATTAATCAATTTTACAAATAAAAAAATAAAAACAATAATGGGTTAAAGTCATAAGTTGGTCTAACCTATAGTTAACTGTCATTCAAAATGCTCATAAATTATCATTTTTGGCATGAAGAGGTCAATACCAATCGGTCAACCAGACCTCCGAAAATCTATAACCATTCATTACTATCCTACTTGTCATACAAGGGTATTCTTCTTCCAGCTGATTAAGTATGTAAGTGATTTCTGGATGTGATAATTAAATTAAAATGTTTGCTTCATGAGTTTGTACAATACTTTACAAGTTTGTTCACTGATACCTGAAACCACCTAGTTTACACTGCATTACACACTGCTTGTCTTAGCGTAAACAATTCTGTACTTAAAATAATGAAGTCCACTTAATTTAGACAAGGGACCTAACTCTTTTACTAATGATATTTTAGTCAAAGTCACGATTATTTCCCTTTTATATGCAACAATGAAGGAGCATCAAGTAGTGATAATGGTTTATCAAATAGCACAATTTTACTCTTATTAATTTTAAATAATTCTGTCTCAATAATATAATTGAATAATCTTTAACTATGACCTATAGCCCTCATGATGTGGGCGAACTTTCAAGAAAGTTGAAAGTCTAAGATGACTCTCAATGCGAACTGTAAGAGTATTACATGCTGAATAAGTTAATTAAATGTATGTTGTTTTGTTCTGTTAAAAGTACAGTCAAAGAATTTCCAAATACTAATTAATTAGAGAAAAAAAGACCTCAACAACAATCTAATGTCAATAAAGCAATTACATATAAAATTTCTATCATGAACAAGAGAGAAACAAAATATTATCATTGAATAAAATCCAGCTTACCATACAATTTTTCTTGTAACTTGGAGATGTAGCATATAACAATGCAGAAAATGGTTTAGTCTTCAATAAGAAACATAAAGGATCCATAGTCTTAATTATATCAATATACTAAGTCTGAGTGATATGCACTAGATCTTCAATTGCACACAATTAACAAATTTAAAAGTTTAGTTTCACTATCAAATTTTCGTATGAAATGTTCATGTTCCAAAAAACTCAAAATTGCTTACGGCTGCATTGATTGATTGACAGCATCGTTTTTATATCTACAAAACAATGAATTTCTTCAATTTTATAGCTGATTTATTAATCAAATTTTAATTGTAACAATTATACATTGTTTGAATTGGGCTAAATAATACATACTTCAGCAATAAGGTCATTCAGTACGATTAAAAGGTTGGTGAATTTTGATGTAATTGGTTTAATTATGAATACAAAGCACAAGTGATATGAGAATCATATCAAAACAAGTACCTTTAGGTAATTCCATGACAAATCGTAGACAAATGTAGATTATATTAACTCTAAACATTCTAACAATATCAAGAAATGGTAGCCCCTTTTTATTGTAAAATAATGAATTGCTTAATAGTTGTATTTCTTGAATATTAGAAAAGAACAAGTCTTTGTTGGAATTTAGAATAATATTTACAAATCATTTAAGATGCAGCTAGAATTATTGTAAATGGTGACATTGTAGTTTTGTGATTAATGAAATAATAAAAAATGGAGCTCAAAGAAAGTTTGACTCCAAGCTTCAAATAACAGTAAATAACTGTGAGTAAAAAAATAAGAGTAATCCTATAAATAATGTTTACAATGAAAACTATCAATGTCTTAAATTATCTATCTCCTCAAACTGCAACCAACTGAGAATGCTGGGTAGGTCCTAGTCACTAGTTACATTACATTTATAGAATTCCAACAGAATTGCTAGTCAAGCATTACCAAAACATTGAATATTTGACAGTAACATTAATTAAAAAATAGTAAACACAGATTACACAATAAACACTGTCCAAAAGTTACCACAAATAGCAAGTTACATTTATATCAAAATATTAAAATACAGATAACGATTCACATGTTTTGTTTTATTTATATATATATCAAACGTTATCTAAAATATTATCACATTCTATCCTAACCAACTCAAATATTCCGCATTACATTGATCTATGTTTAAACGATTCGAAACTAGGTCTGGGATTAGCCCACGGGGCTCAACTTTTATCGTAAAAAATTATTTCTCACTTAGTTGAAAAATTTATTGAATTTGCAAATTGCAGACAAAAAATGCTTTCAAAGAAGAAAATTTAGAACTCAAGTTTGCAGACCAAACCAAATGTATCGTTTTTTATTAAATTAAATTCTTAATGAAATGAGAAGACACTATAATAGACTGACTGCTAAACTTTGTACAATGAAAGTGCTTAATCATTAGTGCCTAGTCATAAATGAAATGTTGCATCAGGTGTCTTTTCTCAGCAGTTGAACAAATTTTTCAATCAACTTAGAACATATTTTAGAGGAAACTGCCCAGATAAGTAAGGTACTAAATGACCTCAGTGCTGTCAACAAAAACATTTACTCCTACCCCCATTCTCTAAAAGACCTAAACTTAAAAATACAAAAATTAAAAAAATCTTTTATAGTAAAATTAATGAAATTTTTTTAAAAAGTGTAACAGTAACAATTTAATTCAACCATACATTCCTACACATGCATATCTCTAAACAGTGAATAATTCACAATTTTTTAAAACTAAAACACTGTCCATATTAGTCCAACTTCTAAAAAAAAAATACACAAGACATTTCTATCCATCCAACAATCCTAGATATCCCATTTCATATCCATCCACATGTGATCAAGTAGTAATTGAGTTTTTTAAAAGTTTAAACCATCTGAAGTGAGATGTGCAATGAAGACTGACACTTAGTTCAAATATCAATTTGTCAAAATGAGTATACTATCTTCTTTATTCATGTGCAATCATGATTTAAGTGTGGAACATTGGAAACAGATAATACAAGTCTTTGAAGATAACAAACTAGGGGTTTTATTTAAACATGAATGTTAAACAATGAGTTAATTGTTTGTACTATTAAAACATTGAGATTTTTAACACATTCTACAAAGGATTAGAGTAGTAATTAAAAACTTGTAACGTTCAATGTCTACAATGACAGATATTTCAAATAGACTGACTACTGCTGTAATGTTGTTTTAAACGATCACCTCATATAAGGGTCATATATGGGCTGATGTATGGGATGACTTCTTAGGGTTGTGTCTTAAAGGTCAATAAGGTCATCTCTTCATTTATAGTGCATGTGAACCACATGATTGTTGAACATAAATTCCCTTTTCCAAAATTCATACATTCAAGAAGATGCCGCTGAAAATACCTTACTATTTTTATGAATTCACTCTATTAGTCCCCAGGTCCTTGGCACAGTTGGCTACATCCAAGATTTCAAGTCTAGTGCCCAGAAGTGGTTGCTAAGTGGAGCTTTACCTAGGCTTTTTAATTTCCATGAAAATTTGAATATGGGATATGGAGAAGCTGGTCACCTCATGGAAAGGTATGTGAGTACTGGTTAAAGACAACGATTCAAGAAAGCTAGATTAGTTAAGCTGGCTGTTGTAAAATGAAAATACTTCGTTAAAATCCAATATAAAAATCTATTAAGCCCAGACACTTGCTGAGAAAAGTTTTGAAAGTATAAAATGTTCATGGCTTCCTCTGGGAACTGAACCTTAGAGATTCCAGGTAATGTCAGGAAAAAATGTTACCATGATAATTCCCATGTACCGACTACAAGTTAACTCTGACCATATTTAGATTAGCATACTGGGGATTTAATAAACATTGATAAGAGAAATCCTAACACATTTATAAGTTATCTATACTGTATCATTGTTTTTACTTCTAAATATGTCAATAAATGAAATCTTCGATATATCAGATCTTAACAGAGGGGGGTCTCTTTGTAATACTTTAATATGAAAGATTGTTTGAACATTCTTATGGAGATTTATAAAATCAAATAAAATACAAGAATATCAGTCGACTACTAGGCTATGTTGTACGTGAAGTGACGTACAGAAGTTGGTTACATAACATATCTAGTACAACGTAACCTGGTGGATATGGAATTCATACAACTTTATATGAATCTTTTAATTAATACACTTATTTTTATACTTTAATCATAAGGCTTTGAACAATATCTCTTCAACAAACGAGAACAAATCTGTGTAATAGAGAGTTATGTTCTTTCACAGGATATCATGCTGCGATATTTACTACAAGTAGAAAAAATGTTGAAATACATTTCAACAATGTACTTAATATTGTCAACATGTAGTTGACATAATGTTTGGTATTTTATGAGTAATACAAGGGAAAGTGGTGCCAAAACGGCAAGAATATGATGACTGTTTGTCTATAAACAAGATACCTATTGACTTGAAGTCATCAAAGCCAGTCCAAATCAGTGCATGTATTGTAAAAGTACTAGGAGCACCCTCGTCATAGCCAAACATGGCAGACTGACAGACAAATCCTGTAAAAACATTAAGCACTCTGTTTAGATCAAAAGGTTAACAGGACAGACTGTTCAACAAAAAAATTTGATCTTGGTTCTTGGAATAACTATTTGCACTTCTGAATCACAAATGTTCAGTTCTTTTGGAGTATAATTGCTGCACTGTATTAAGCTGTTTTATTTACCACTATAATACTTTCATACATATTTGAATCATAATTAAAAAAAGGCTATAATATATCATGAAAAATAAAGACATCCTCTCAGTCATTTTTGACATTTCTTACACTAGATCTGACATGCTATATAATAAAATATACAAAGAGAGACAACTCTAGCAATCTTACCTCATAGATGACTTTAGTTGGTATTGGTTCAGGAGTTACTCCCCTTGCTCTTCCAAGTTTTGGAGAATATTGCACATCAGGTCTGGTCTTAATTCTTAATCTTTCTTTTGCTCTGGGAAACATTGGAGACGAATCTGAACTTGTAGAAGAACTAGAAGCACTGGTACCCGGCTTGGCTGCACTCATACCCTGTCTTAAGTATGAGGCACCACCGGTTCCCATGCGAATATTAAAGCTCTGACTGCGCCTGGTTTTCACAGTTGGTTGTTGAGATTTTAATCGAAATAATACTAAAGCTCTGGCTAATTCAGCATCTTTCTCATTTGAATATTGATCTGAACAGAACTTTTTATGCATTTGATCTAGTAATGATTTTGATGGTAAAGTTTTAGATCTACTGTCATAGCTATCCTCAGACTGATTAGACACATCACTTCTGTCGTCTTTAGAACTTTCAGCACCGTATGTTAATTGATTTAATTCTTTCATCATAGCCTTCATTTGTGGACCGTAATACTGTGTCCAGTCTGAGCTAGTAGCTCCATGCCATGTTTTAGACATTTCTGGGTCCATAAACAATGACTCTGATGGGCCATCCTTAGATTTCTTATTTTCAGAGGTCTTACTATTAATTTTTCCATTTAGTTTCATTTCTCTAGGAGAAACGTTGGGAGTACTTTCAGGGCTAGTCTCTGTAGAACTGTCAATTTTACGATATGGCCTCGCAGTATTAGATCTTCGTAACAAGACTGGACTTAAGGAGTTAAACATAACTTGTAAATCAGAAGATTGCTCAGTGTCCATTTTGGAGTTTGAATGTTTCTTGTCTAAGTTTGCAGACAAATATTTTGGTTTAGGAGGAATAGGTGGGGGAACATTGGACACAGGACTTGGTGGTCTCTTCTCTGGTGTTGGTTTTCTTGGTCTACTTTTATCAACTGTCGCATATATTGCACTAGTATCATCTTCATCAATTTCTGTTGTTTTATTTTCAAATTTTTCATCATTTTTCTGCATTTCAATTTTGTCCTTCCTGGCACATTTTACAACAGTTTTACCCTTAAGTTGGTCAAAATGGTCATTCTTATTTACTTTATCATCTGAATATTTTAATTTGTCTTTCACATTATTTTCATTAACAAAATTATCATTATCCGAACACTTAGTGTATGATTCAATTAAATCCAACATTTTGGTAAGTTCTGTGGCAGTTAAGTCACTATTCAGATCATTATTTGCACTTTTCTTCTGTCCCTTAGAATCCTCTTTTAATTTACATATAGATCCAGGTTTTATATTTTTACCAGAGTTTAATGTATCTTGTTCATCAAGCTTACTTGATGATGAAACATCATCAAAATCAATTTCCGCATACTCACTAGTAATTCCAGAATCGAAACTTTTCCGTCTAGCTGTGTCTGAAAATTTGTTATAACTAAATCCACAATTAGAATCACCACTTAGTTTTCTCTGTTTATGCTGATTAAGTGTGTCACTTATAATGTTTTCTGTCTGCTCCACTGGCGGAGGGGGTAGTGTGGGAGTATGCATAACTCTTCTACTTGAAGAGTGTCTACCTTCGCTTGAATAATTACAGTTAGAAGGAGGAGGTGCTCCAGGGTCCCATACAGGTGGTGGTAAATGTTGTGTTGTCATGGTTGATCCCTGTACATCCTGAAATAGACAAACAAAATCATTCAATAGATGAAACAGAAGACAATACATTTTATACAGCAAGTTTGCAATATTCATAGATATCATAATATAGCGCCCAATAAAATACAGAGGCCTGTATTATCAAGTGTCTTACGACTTATTTTAGTTGTTAATCCTTCAATATTATATTGATAAATGATCTTAAAAATCTTAATAATATGGTGCCCCTGTGAAACCACTTACTGAAAACAGGCAGTGATAAAAACCAAAAGCAGATCAAATCTTTGGCATACACAAACTCAACTGCTCCAAGAAAAGCAGATAGACAGACCAACCTTCCACTGTGTGGTCATGTCCTATCCCTAAACACTTGTTATCATAAATTTGCATAAGTTGAGACAGTGGGAAACCAACGTTTTGCCTAAAACCACAAAGGTGATTTATTTACCAGTCCTGCCGCATATGCTTGCAAAATGCCCCACTCACATAAACAATACAAGCAATAAGCTGGTTTCTCATGGACACAGGGATAAGAGTCACAGTAAACATTTTGTTTTCTAGTCATATCTATAAAGCATAAATTCAAAACAATGAAATGATGATAGAACCAATACATTTGGTTTATGTCTTTTTAACTTAAACATACCAAACATCTAAAATTCTAAATATATGATCAGGTATGATAATCATCAAACTAGAGTTATGTTTACTATATGTTAAAATGGATCGTGATTTTTAAGTAAACAAAAACCAGACAATTTGATTTGATTTTCTAAGTAAAATTAAGAAAATGTTGAAACTTCAAGGCTATATCATAAAATCGAGGGCTAAATGAAACACTATTGTAACTCTGTTTGAAAATAAAGGGAGTTACATTCTTTTCGCCCAGCCCTCAACTTGAAGTCAATGCTTTTTGTATTGTTGGTATCAGTCTGTTGTTTTAAAGAATTTGTTTAGCCATGATCATAGTTATCATCCTATAATGGCTGTCTGTGAGAATGTGCCAGAGAAAAATGCCATACTGGAAGTTAGCATTTTTGTTTTGTCTTGAACAAAACATGGCCAGTAGTTTATTAGATCTAAATTAATAATGTTTATACTATGTCCTGGTAATGTTAACAATGTCTGTAAACAATATTTTGAGAGAATATTTTACTGTTTTCTTTATCGTGCCAGCTTATATATGATAAGATATGAAATCTAACAAAATCTTTTTGAATTATATTAAAATTTAAGGGTTTTGTACATGTGGCTGTTACAAATAAAAATTTGTTATTTTATCAAAACCTCTTCTTATTCAGGCATACATTACAATATTATCTACAGACTACAGGATTTTTACCAAGAATTATTAATATTGTATGGCTCTAAGTGCATGAAAGATAATCTTCTGCATGTTTTAAACATTAAACAAGAAGTTTTACAACAAGAAAGAATCATCTTGTATGAAAGTATAGAATGTTCTAGAAATGATAACAAATTATTTCTATGATTTATTGTATATATCAACATGCTGCTACCTTCAACCTAACAAATGATATGATTCTTAGTTGGGAGTTATACATTTTATAAATGTAATGCAAGGTATGGTGTTTAATGCTGCATTTCAACAAATGTTTAGTCAATTTCAGCCTCAGGCCATACTCCAATAATGACTGCCATCCATCACAAAATGTTTGGATGGGGGGGGGGGGTCAATTTAAACAAATGTTTTTCGTAATTATTCCAGCAGTCAGACATTTTACTTAATGTCCATGGACATACCTACATCTCTGGACCATAGCTTTTAACCTTGTACTAAGAACTACCCACATGGCTTGCATAAGACTGAAATGATGTACAGATATGGATAGCTTTAGAAGAAAATATTTCATGACCAAACTCCATAAGCTGTGAAAGATATAAAGGTACTGTCGAGGATTGAACCCAAAACACCTTGTTAGCCAAGCCATGCCTATCAACTGAGAAAAAAACAGGTGACCAGTGTACAATATAGATATTGAAAACAGTTTCCATGCTCAAAACTTGTGTACAAGCAATAAAAATATTAGCCAGAAACAAAATTTGGTTTATGTAGCAAAAAAGACAGAGCATGGCAATAATCCCTAAACTCAGGGTATGCATGAACTAGGCATAAAGACATGATAATTAATGTAGCATCAAAACTCATAACTCTCAATTATACAATTATTATAAAATAAAGACATATAATAATTAAGAGGTTATCAAAAAACAGACTTCCTTAGAACTATTTAGAACAAGAAATGATTAAAATCTAAGATAATATTGATATAGTTCTTATCATTATATAAGTATACAAGGAACCATAAAAGAAATGAGTATTCTTTTATCATAAAATGAGTTATTTTTGACACAAATATCAACTTTTTTATCAGTTGAACACTTTAAACTGTTAGCAGGTGTGTTTAAAGAACATATTTTCTGATGTTCTAGTACTAGATTACTATCTTAACTACTGCTAGAAATCTGGTAAAAGCATCAATATACAGTCTGACATACAAGTAAACAAACAATTTGACAGATATATCTACAATGAAAAACAATAATATTACAAACCAAAAATTTGTTGTAACAAAATCCACAATCCTCTTATTAAATTTCCAACAAATCGACTATCCTCATAGATTTAACCTATATTCTCACTCAACAAATACCAAATATTATCTCTTATTGAGGATTTTCTAAGCAATGAAACTAATTGGCGCCAAATTCAATTAAAATCTTTGAAAAAATAATTAACAAAAGTAATTGGGCATTTTTCCTGGGTAGGAGAATATGTGGGCAGTTCTGGGTACTAACTTATTTACTAGAATTAATTGGGTGTTTCTAGCTACTGTATGGGAATATATAGGAGCAGCTCTAAGGGTACTAAATAATTTACCAGTAAATCATGGTAATTATATGGTGAACTGTCAATTCTAACTCTTGCTTGTAGCCATACTTAAAATCATTATCTGGATAACTAAAAAATTGGCCATTACAAAAGTTACAATTACTTATTGAACCATTATTGTGTTATGTTAGAGCTTAGACTAGAATAAAAATGTTGGTTAACAAATATGACTTAGGAAAAACATAAAGTACAGAAACTACAGAAAAAAGCCCATTATGTCTGTTCTAAAGTGTAAAAAAATCAGAAAGCATATCAGGAACAGCCATAGTAAAACAACACAGATCTTTCACACAACCAAAATGCAAAGAGGGAAACAGTTTTAGATTTTCAAACTTTCAATATTATAAAGATGCCACAGACATATAATGAAAACAACAAGTCCTAAGGGATAGTGTAAGAAATTCTGTAATAATCTTATTGCTCATATCTGCCGCAACTTAAGCTGTAGAGTATTTTACAAACAAGATGGCATTACATCAAATATCAAAGAAACAGTTTTCAGACATTACATATAGCTGCTGCCATGATCAATTCCAGCCAGAATCATGGTTTTGTCACAAAGTCCTAAGCACATCACTTGCATATTGCATATTCCTTTGCAAATTGCATTTTCCATAAATGCTTGCCATCTACGCAAATGTAAGTAAGTACTGATATGAATATGTTCCAGAAAGAACTGGTAAAGTGGAAAAGATGGAAGTGAAGTACCTTAGCTGCAAATAATCTTGTTATCAATTTTGAATGTTATGAGACTTTAAACCATGATGAAACAATTGTGTTTAAGATATTCAATCTCACTTCTTATATCTTTTGTAAAACAACTTAAACAGATGTTGTAATCTACGCAATGTACTCATCTTAAGTCATCTGATATGATAATTAGATAATCTTAAATCGTGTCTGAACATAAATTCTTCTTTAATCACACACAAAAAATATGCAAGACAAGAGAATGACAAACAAAAATTCACAATTACTATGGGAAAAGAAATTAAAAATCAAAATGTCTTAACTTTATGACATGGTTCATGACATATAATGAGAATAAAACGTTGTGGCTCAGAGCTACATGGCAAATTGCCTTCCTGGTTCAGCAAACCTATCAAAGTCAGTTAAATTTTAAATCTAACAAACTACTTGTACGTACTAACTATTTAATCAGTTAAAATTTCCATCTTGACCTTAGATCAATGTGACCTAGGCTGAGAGATATTCATTAAAATGCAATATCATCCTTGTAGCTTTTAACTGTGTGACATATGTCAGTTAAGCATCCATTGTGATACAAAGATATAAGAAATTACTTCAAGTCAAATTTCATAATGACAGGGCGAGGGCATCAGTTTACAACTCACTGACTGTCATGTATCTATTCATACTGTAATTTAAATTTCATCAAACTTTGAGAAAAGTATCCCTAACAAGACGGTGGCAAATTTTGTGCATATAGTTAAACTAATAATATATATGTTACAGCTTCTATCCTGGGGGCCTGTTTCAGCTTATTATTATACCTGGGTTCAATGATGCACCAACTGTGAAGGTTACTACTATAAGCATCTAAACATTATGTCAAAGGGAGAAACCAATTTCTCAGCAGAATAAAACACTACCATAGCCACACACAAAATAGTAGGACAACTATATTCTTTCCTAACAAGGATTATACCAAAATGCAAACCAGCATCGTGTTAAGGAACGACTGTTAGCTAACGTTACAGGTACAGGAAAACTCAACCCGTGGATAACTCAACCCAAAGTTGTGACAACTCAACCCGTTAGTAGGGGATTGAGTTGTCTCGGGTTGAGTTGTCTTTGGGTTAAGTTGTTCCGACCCTAACATTACAGAACGTTATGGAATGTTTGGGGTAATTGAACAGGCTACAGGTCATAGAAAGACTTAAATTATTTGAACACAATGAGGCAATGCATACAAGTGAAGCACGAAATTAGCTACTGTAGGAATTGCTGTCCGAGTCATTAAATTTTTCATTAAGATTCAAGATTAGAACTTAAACTTGCATTAATCTCTCAGATGCAGATCATAACCATAACAGCTATCAAACACACACTATTACATTAAATTAATTAACATGATTTAGATTCAGTGGTAGGAGGAAAAATGGCCACAGAAATTATTACATGACCAAGCTCTAAGACAGTAACAATGTCCCTTCCAGGAATCAAACTAACAATCCCTCGATCAGTAAACTTGAGCATTACCAACTGAGCTAGCTAGGCAGCTTAACAAAAGTAATTTATAGTAATAACTGTTGCTTTACAATGTTTTTTGATAACTTCAGACAGTCTACTAACTCCAAGTACTAACAGCTAGAGTCTTAGATCTCTAAGACACAAGGTTTATCAACAATAAAATCCATTGTTAATTTAAAAAATCACTATATAATTTCCACATACACTTCCATATAATATAATGCACTTGCTGTCAACACCAAAATTTTAATTACACTATTAGTTAAAACAATGACATATTAAATAAATCTCTTACAGTATAAATGACCTTATAAAACTGTCCTATATTTATTATATACATCCATTCATCTCCACAGTACAGACTTGAATTTATCATGCAATATGTTAATTACAAATTAAAATACAAAACCTAGCAGTTTTAAAGGAAGTTAACAAAGGAAGCACAAAGACAAAAAACCAGTGAATAGATAAGGACAAACTATCTAACACCAAGCCTAGAGATAGATAGTAATAAATAACATTGAAATGTTGAAATTGCATTTATTTTTTATAGTAAATCAAGTTTTTGTTTTCAAACTATGTGAAATTCAAATAAATTTTGTAAAGATATATACAAGTATAAGAGGTAATTGCAATATTTAGAGTCATACATTGTTAAATTTCATTCAACTGTCAGTGGCGCATACATTAACCCCACTGATTTAAATACTGACTACAATAAAAATAGATACCTGTATATACGCACTGGGATAATTGAACAAATATTAAGTATTTAAATCAGCAGGGTAAATGTATGCGCCTCTGAGAGTTGAATAGATGGCAGAAAGTACCATGCTGAAGCTGAACCCACCCAATTTAAAACCATGGTTAATCACAGAATGCCCATCAGCAGACATAGTTGTCAAGCCTTCATTCAGCAATGTTTAACAGTGGTACCTTTCTCATATTAAAACTTACATAAAAATATTGTCAGAAATATTATCTCACCTTTAACTAATTAAGTAAATCCATGAAAAGAGTTAATCTAATTCTTTCACCTTTAACTAAGTAAATCCGTGCGATGAGTTAATTATCTAATTCACTAATGAGCCAATCTAAACCAATTAACTAAATGTAAACTTTTAACAATCAACACTTGAAGTGTTTAAAGAACAATACAAAACTGTCCGATATAATCATATTAACTCTAAATAACAAGTATAATAAATCATATAGAAATTCCTCCTAATATTCAAGGTCTTTATTTACTAATGTTTAAATGAAGATTTTTACTCTATACGGCTCATATTTCAACATTTTTTAAAATCCACTTATCTAGTTTGTTCAATATAAAGCCACATAAGGAATAAAGTAAAAGCATACAGAGCAGGAAAGTTAACCGAATTTTCAGATAATAAATATCTCTACAGCCTTTACAATTGAACAAAGTGTCAATAACAAGCATTTGGCATAACTCTGTCTCATAAAAGTAAAAAGCAAAATAAAAGATCCAATGGTAGTATAATGGTAGTCTGAAACATATAGAAATATGTTATTTTCCATAACTATTAGTTTTAACTTAAGAAATATCCTTCATTTTGTCTAATATAAGTTTCTTCTTGGAGCTGAATAAAGCTATAGGTTTGGATGTATGATCATTAAATCACAAAGGCTTAGCATGAGAATTTTGAAATGCACATTCAAACAAGAGCCTATAAATTAATCAAAGGTGTGAGAACCTGCCTGCCTTATGGAAAGTTTAGGTGAGTACCGGTTATAGACAACAGTCCAAGAAAGCTAGGTTAGGTGCCCTGGCCACAAAACATAACCAAATTTGTGTTGACACAGCGTTAAACCAAGTATAAATCACAGGTGTACGACATAGAAGTTCATTCTAACAACTAAATACAATGTACTTATAATCAGGATTCAATCCTCTGACCTTACTTTCCTTTACAATAACGCTTCTTCTTGTACGCAAATGAAATGAACTCCAGGCTAGAATGTGTGAACAAACCAACTGCTTGATCACTATGTTAATGATGTATATCTTAATGAAGGAGTCTGCATTTTCTTCACAATTTAAATGTGAATTTGACTGCTAAATTACACTTAAAATAGCACATTAAGCGTCAGACAATTTAAATCAGATAAGTTAAAAAACTGTCAGTGAAATAACATTTAATAACAAAATAGATGAAGCGTTCACTCCTCAATTCAACATCTATACAAACTGAAAACATAAATAAACCAACAATTCATGCATAAATTAATTACCTTCATCGTCAAATTGTAATCCAACTTACATAGTAACTTCAGATACTTTAAAGATGTTACAGTGAGTCACCGACACATTGTATGTTATATCTTAAACATTATAACACAAAGTAACAGTCTGACAAGGACAGACTCAAAGAAAAATGGTCAGATTCGCAGCCTCAAGACAGATTAATAATTCCCCGCCCTGACAAAGCCACAATGACCACTAATGGACATCACATATCATTAATTAATTTTGGATTTGAGAAAATTGTAGGGCTGGCCAAGATGCTAATGAAATGATCATCAATTACTAGATCCATACACAGTAGTTAGTGGTCAAACAGTCAATGTTTTCACATAAACCTTCCAAGGTAAACAAATCAGTTGGAAAAAATCAACCTGAATTCATTAATTCTATAATTGAAACATGCAAACATCATCCAAAAATTCTTGTTACCACGGCAACAGTAATTAATAACAAGTTAATTCTAAAACATTTTGTAAAAAATTTGTGAAATCTAGTTTCTTCTGTTCTGTTCTGTTTTGGACTGAGTGTATATTTGGTGTTACTCTCCCCCTCCCTCAAAAAAAAGGAAATAAATATCCCCAAAAAATTTAAACAATTTTACTTAAAGTCAGTTCAGATCAAATCAAGAGTGGAAATTTAAGAATGAACATTAGTACAAAATCGTGTACATTTAATACATTTTTGTGTCACATTAAGATTTTGATAAATGTACAAAAATATATACATTTGTATACAAAATATAGCTATCGGTCATTTTACTAGATCAGATAAAGTTGAAAAAATTCCCATCAAAAAGTAAACAGCGTTTTATCCCTCCTCGTCATATTTATCCCCTACTCAACCATCTGTATGGATTATTAAAGTCAACCTTTTTATCATGGTACAAAAAACAAGCAAGCAGCCTTGACAACCTGTGTATTCTATATCTTAACTCAGAGATGAAATTTAGCGGCACTAGACCTTGAAAAAAAAACTGGGCTACAGCAGGAGACTGTGTGAAAATAGTTGAGATTTTTCTCACAACATAGATATAGGGTAATATGATTAGAAATCTGTAATGAATATCAGGTACAGATCCATGCTTGAATTACTTTGGAATCTGGTAGCATTAAATGGGATGGGCTTTTTTAAAACAAGAAATGAGTCAACCTTAGAATAGGGATCATTATACATGATGTTTAAAGGGTTGGCCAATCCTAAATGAGTTTTTTTCAACATTACAAGAAATGATTAACAGCTAAGATTGTTTAAATGGTAAAAGAAGTAATTCTGAAACAATATGAACATTTTTGTATAGATTAACAGCTAGCTGGAAACACTGACAGGTTATATTGTTTAAATGGATATGTTTACTTAATTAAGGTTTGGCCACCTGGCTAAGCTAAGTTGGTGGCACACATGTCTACTGATCAAGGGTTCATAGAATAATGATTCTCCTGCAGGCCATACAATGTACTTTCATTGTTCATGGTCATTAAATAATTTCCGGTTATTAAGGGTCATTCTCCCTCCTACCACAGATTTTAAATCATGAACAGCAGTTGTCAGTCACTGACAAAAATATGAGCTTTGCAACTGGTTTATAATTTCACAAAATGTCTAAATTCAATAATTTAGAGAAAGCATTTACATCTATATGTCAGATGTATTAATTTTAAATGTTGACCCAATGACCTTTTGCATGACCTTCATAAAACCAGATAATGAAAATTACTATAGCAGTGATCAATAAATTTTTATAATAACTTAACTGACCAAACATTTAGTTGAGTCAATAAATTGGGGTTTCTAGGCATAACAAGAATTCCTCTAATTTAATGTTCCATGGTAAGTGTTAGCGTAACTAAGTAATTACATCAATAAAGTTCTTGAGAATATCATGTCTGCAAATCTACACAATAGTTTGCTAAAGGTTTACTAAAATGAATGAGCTGGTTCATGATCATAATATAGTCAAATTCAAATGTGTTTTCATGTGTGAGTTTATATTTTAATTTGACCTCATTTACTATCTAGCTTCCCTTGAGTATAATTTTCTTTAACAATGACTCACTAATACCCTTCCTTTAAAATGAACTGACATATAATAACACACAGTAAAAAAATTCACAAATCCCGACCCTCCATAACCCAGAATCCTCTACAAACCCAGCATTTTTAAAGTCTCAATTTTACCTTTTATTATCTTATACAAAAATGTTCTTGGATTTAAGAAACTTGACAATATTTTTTTGACATTTATCAACTGAATTTTAACTCTTTTAAAACTTGACTAACATTTTACATTAAATAATTCAGTAGCTGGAAATCAACTGCTCTGAATTTCATGGAAAGGTATGACAAGCTACCACAAGTTAGCAATTCTAGATTGCTGAGCTTTAAGTCTAGCATATACTAAGGACTTGATAATGGTCACCACTAGCTTAAAGGCCACTGAAGCAATTCCAACAAATTGTTCTATTTATAAGTGCACAGAAAGTATGCAGAATGAAAAATTCTTCCATATAGAAGCAACAATTTTATATCAATGTCCATTTTCTTATTTTACCAGCTTCAACGCCCTAACACTTGCAATCACTCGATCACGCCTTGCTAATTTTACTAATTGATATTGACATAACCAATTAATAATTTATACAACATTGATAATATATAAGTGATTGCACAGGGTGACAGTAAGGCCAGTCACCTTATGTGATTACTTAAAAACCATGACACCAGCACAAAAATTAATCAACAAATTGATTATATAAATATCAACATGAACAGATCCTCAAAGCTCAGTTTATACCACAGCAATATGGGATTACTGAATGCCGTTTCCCAGTTTCGCTGCTGAGCCTTTTTTTAATAAATTATTCAATATGAGAGTGTTACCTAATACTTGTATAGAATGTTAGACATTTCATAATATACTTTGTCATGAAATAGAATATTTAACTATAGTATACTTTATATAGCCATTAGAGATATAGAATTGATATAATAATGAGGTACTCCAATTGTACTTGTATGGAAAGCTGTTGAGACCATTGGCATGGTATATAAATCTGTTAGCGTTGGGGAATATAAACTAAGGCAAAGGCCCATATCATAAGATGCTAGGTGTTCAAAATGTCACAAGACACCCATCAAGGGCCATAACCAGTGAATCCCCATGTAGGTTATCAGTCATTGTTTTAAATCACATGAGCCCAAATTATAACTTCATATGCAAAAGGAAAAATTTATCAACTTGCTGGACTGTATGAAATAAATAGTTTTCACTAGCCCCAAACAACTTTCACAAGTCCCTTACTTCAGGCTCGTGGTTTAAGGCAGTGACTATATACAAGTGTATTGTAGTGAACTCATGCAAGCTACTTCAGTGACTAAGATTCTGACCAAGTTTTGGTGAAGATCAGATAAACTTTTTAACTTTAAGGGGCAATCATATTACAGACCACATCTCAGATGAGTCAGACACCTACACCTCTTGATGTATCGCCTTTACATCTTGTATCATAGTTACAGCAAACAGTAACTACTTGTTACCAGGGTAATTGATAGGTTTCTCATGACAACAGTTTCTCGTGGCAACAACTGTCTTCCATAGTCATGAGGCAAAATCATTTCCCATGAAATTCTATTATTTATGTATACTTCAGTTTCTTGTGTCATTAAATAAACAATATTTATGTGTTTATTATATAAATTAAGAGTCACGAGAAACTATACACAAATCTCATTTATATTTGTATATAAAATGTATTATATGACATCTTATTTAATAGATAATGATTGAGAACCTGACAATAATCATTTTTATAAGAAAAAAATGTACTAATACAAGAAGATCTCAGCAGCAGTTAAGCCATTCTGATAATATTTTGCTCAAAACTAAAATAGTAAGAGTAAGCTGAGAGTATTGTTAATTTCAGGTCAATCCTAGTTGTATAAGGTAGATGCCAATTACTATGTTTAAACATAAAACCCATCAGTCATCGCTGTTAATTTTCTCCAACCCTAGCCCAATGTTTTATGTTACAATACATATACATCATAGTAAAGGACAAAATTATCAACCAGCCCAACTAAATGCAATTAATAATAGTAAGCAATTTTCTCTAGCCCTAATTGATTTTTACTAGTCCCATGTTTTGGGCTAGTTGGTGAAGACAATCATTCAGGACCACATACATGTAAGTAAGATGCTTCCAATGTGCAGATACATTGTAGAATGTAATCAGGTCACAACATGTAATGACAAATCATTTGAACTAACACCTATCTTGTTACTTATAAGCACAAGGTTCTGAGCCTTCACAACTTAGTATTAGTTAACAAGGTTAAACTTGCCCTCAATGCACATTGGTTTACAATTCTATGCTATGCCCTCGATGCATCAGGTATGCTATGCTCTGCTTAGTAAATAGATGACCCTTTTCAACCTTCTTTATTAATTAGGTCATAGTCACATTAGTGCAATTATCAAAATTGTCATATTTTGTAGTTGTAGCGCAACGACACAAACAGTAAGACAAAAGATAACTATACATTGTCATTAAAGGTGTTGGCTAGACTTAAAGGTCTTCAAGTGTAGGTGTTGACACTCTCATATTAGGATCAAAGCAAAACAATTTACATTGAAATTTATCTCTTCAGTATTATAAAGTATGTACAAAGTATGATAAAAATTGTACAAATATAAATAATAGTAAACAAACAAATATTCATGTATGGCCTTGGTTTATATACCTGTCATTTTATCTATCTATAGTGACAGCTGTATGTTTATCAATCATATCTATGAATAAAAAACAACCCAAAGATCAATGTCAAAATAAAATAAATTCATACAATTTACGGTCACCATGATGATGCAAAAAAATGTTTTAACATAAATAGAACATAAAGTTACCTGAAGTTAATCCACAAATTTGTACTCCCCCAATTGAATTTGTCACTTTTTAAGATCCGAATAAGATTATAAAATCAATTCTGAATCTAGAGATAAATCATAAAACTTTGTAAAACTTCGCTATACTTCACCACAACGTTTTTATCTAAAATACCAAGGTTGAAACATTTTCGCAAGTTTCTATAATCCCATAAAACACTAAAATAATGACAAATGTGTCAAAAGTATGCGATCATGATATTTACTTTCAGTAATCTAACAAGGTACATACACTTTCTTTTTATCAGTAAAAATCCAGTAAATCCAAAGTTTATCTAAACTACGAAAAAAGACATGCCAATTTTTACTATTTTATCTCCGTAAAAATACACTACCATTTTACCATTTGTAATCACATACACACATACATCTAAAAATTAACTGTTAACCTCTTCATATCAGGGTAAAAAGAAGTTACAATATTTCAGTTCATTCATTCGTACTTTAAAAACTAGATTGATATAAACAACCAGATAGATTTCAACATCCACTAAGCATTATACAAATTAATTCAGTAGGAAATATTAATATGAAAAAAGTTTGCCCCCACACAGAGTTATATTAATCCATTAACAGTTATAATCATTTTCGTATGACCAATACCAGTAGCGGAACACAGTAGGACACTGTACGTTATTATAAATCGACCACTTTACCCAGTATGATATTTTACCTTATCAACGACTCAAAGATTACGCTCAGATAAGTTAACAATGTCACCGAGTCATCTAAAATCTTAAATGTTCAATGAATGAGTGTAATTCAAACAAATAGAACTTTGTCATAAGTGTGTTACCAATAATAGAACATAATTATCTGCTAGCATGTTATTAAACAGAGGAATTTGTCCTATCATTTTACAAATAAGGAATTTTTTTCCTTTTGTCATGTACATTTTATATCTAACCATCATAAATATGTTAAGGTTAACAATTATAGTCACTATACTACTATATGTTTACATGGTAGAAGCCTTTCTAAAGGTATACAAACTAAAAATTTATAATTGTCGGTTTGAGTATCAACAGCAAGAGATTCATTTATAAAGTTTTTAATGGTGGAACATCGGGCTGAAATGAATGGAAAGAAGACCTCTTTCTAAGTCACAAAGCTCGGTCCCAATATCATCATTCAAAGTAAGGAAAAAATGACCACAAGCCAAATAAAACAAGATCACAAAGATCCCATACAGTTGGTGTATTGGTAGCCAACTGAACTTGGTATCTGACATTCTTGTTTGACTCAAGGCTGATGCAGGATTATATACATGGGAATATACCATTCCATGAAATTTTTGGCAACAATGATGAATTTCCCACATATAAGGTAGAAGTTCTTGACTCCTAGTGGAAGAATTAGCAAGCTCATGTAAAAGAAGTGTTCATGAAAGCTGCAAAGATAGTAAAGATGGCCTCCTTTCATAATCTCAGAGAATTGATGATAAATGGAGTAAAATTCAAATTAGTTTTCTAAGGGCAATACTCCATAATCAAGCCAAGAAGAGTTGTGGTTATTTCATTATTCTGTTCATCATGTTTTATATGATTACTGTAAGAAATTTCATTAAAATCTGACCACAAATGACAGAGATATATGATAAATAAAAAAACTTTAACACACTTGTTTACAACATGCCTGCTCGCTCAGGTTTTGCTATCTATAAGCTGATTTCTATTTTTCTTTGAAAAATCCAGCTAATAAACAGAAGACTCTGATGGACTATTGATTACAAATCTGTACAGGTTTGACTGAACAAATTGCAGCAGGATTGAGTCTACTACAAAATATACTGCAACCAAGTTTTTACCCTATTTTAAAGCCAATATCTTGAACAGTCTCTATACAGCCAACAGCTGCTGTCTACCATTACTGCAGCAAGTACCTTTAAAAATTTGTGGCTGTTGAAAAACTACAACATGTCAAAATTGAAGTTAAGGTATTTTACAATTCACACTAACACTCAAGTATAAGTACAAACCTCTTCAATCTATTTAAACAGCAACTGATTTATACTAGCTCATTTTTTTATTTCAAGTACCGAAAAAGGTAAAATATCACCTGTTGAGGCTAAACATTGGATGATTTCCTCTGATAGACGTTTACTGTAATTAACTAACAATTCTTGATAAAATGATGTGTTACGGTTAACAACAGTAACCATGACAATGATTAGATGAACCCTGAAATAACAAGGTAAATCAGACCAAATTACAGCCTTCAAACTCTTATTGAAATTTTAATGAGTTTTACATTAAGTGTCACAAACTCCTGCAGTGACCTTGTGAGCCGAACAATTTTGGACATAAAAGCAGAATAAATACCAACAAATTAGAATTACACCACTGAACAAAACTGACAAAATACTGACCACAAGTTGTATAGTTAAAGTAACACTGTGGTTTAAGATGAATAGAAATATGATGTAAGACAATTGTATGTTTGGTAAGAGTTGTCATGGCAGCCAAGACAAATTAACTATTTTAATGAAGAACAAGAACCCAATCTTTCCATCTCACATAGAGTTACAGCATAAAAAACTTCAGTCTTAAATGGACAATTTTAAACTAGAGGAGAAGTAAAAACCATTTGCAGTCTAATTTGTATATAATTAATGAAATATAAAACCATTTGTTAATTAAGATACCATATTTATTTATGATATTAATTCATTCAATCTTTGATTGTAAAACATTTAGATTTTACAACTTATATTAGTCTCTCTCTTGAATAATTTCCTTCAAGTCCCCTAATTCTGAGCTAGTAGGATAAAGTTTCTTGCTCAAGGAAACAACTAAGTAGGTTTCAAATGTGATTTGAACCAAGACAAAGCTGCCTATCCAATGATTACAAATCCAACATTTTAACCACTCAGCAACGCCTACCCCCCCAAGCACCTCCCCCAAGCAAACCATTGGCATTAACTAGTGTCAGACATTTCTCCAAGAACTGTTCATCAGGGATCAGCATAGAATAGCATAGTCTGCTACTGTGGACAGAAAGTAAACCCAACATTTTGATGGGAAAGCTCGGAAACAATTGAACAAACTGTGTATCAATGACCATGTATAACACAACTAGACTGTTTAAACAAACCACCATCAGTAAGAGTGTCAATCAATGAATGTCAATGAATGTTTACTTTAGAAGAATGGATCTAAATATATATTGAACAGAATGACAACAAAACAAAACAATGGTATGTTACAACAATGTAACAACAGTATTAAAACATGACATTAAACATCCTACCTTGTTTAATTTAACACTGTTTACATGAAACATTATGTATTTACCTAATTAAAGCAACATAGTTCAACAATGTAAACTAAATATTGATCAAATTTGGTACAATATAAAATAGCCACATTGTTAGTTAAGCATATAAGGTACACTGTGCTGTCAGAGCTATGATAATTCCAAACCTGTCCATGTTACAGAGATACTATGAGCAAAGTGAATCTTCAAAATATCAAGCATTCTTAATTTTGAATTAAAGTAACAAGTATAGTCTGTTTCTACTGAAATGGTTCATTATGCAAAGCAACAGGCTTCATCAAATCATTATTACATTCAGCACTAAAACCACAGATTAAAATTTGATGGCTAACCAAAAGCATATAAGAGCAACCCCACTCATTTGATATAAAACTTACAGAATAAATAAAGCCAAATTAAGCTTACTGGTCTTGCAGATAGTCATCAAGATTTTCATCTCCAAGTCTAATGGTTTGGACAAATGTATTTGTTCTTACCTTTCATTGATGTTCAGATGCAATCCTATCTTATATTCCAAATAAATTGATATAAGAGCAATAGTGAACTATTTAAGCTTGAATTTAAAGTCAAAATCAGGAGTTAAAGGATTCCATTTTATTCCAAAATGAGCCAACACTACAAATTTTAATCCAACTAATAACAAAATCCACACAAACTATCAAGCCACATCATACAGCAGAAAAAAGGTGGGCAAATGATTTTCAAATAAAAATGCTACCAATAAACTGGTGAAAAACTTAACAACCATGTATACTTTCCACTTATCTTTATAGACTAATGGAGCCAGCCTGACCATCATGTTTGTATTGAGTTACATTGGAGTAAATGGACGGTTATATCTTCTATAAACATTGTACTTGTAACCAACAATAGCCAGAATAAAACAGCAATCAATGGAAACCATCGGACAAACATTCTCTCTGCAGCCATCTAATGTACCCTATAGTAATGTATTTATTTGTATAAAAGATCATCATTCATAACAGATTATACAGAGATAGTTGCTGAATTCATACAGACAATATTTCATTCATAAAAGTTTTTAAGTGCTTCAGAGCAGTTTCATTAAATATTTACAAAAGTACTGTTATAAATGACGGAGCTTTTGAATGAATTGAAAACCATGGTGTAATATCCCATCAAATAGAACTCATATTTTAACATTATAACATACTATACAGAATGATAACACAATTATAAAACAATATAAATGCTTTACATTTAAAACATTATGAAAGACAACCTGCAATAATGGAATATGAAAATTATTGAAAAACTGATTGATCTTGAATTATTTATAAAATAACTATTGATAAAAGTTTATATAAATGGATGCTTATAATATTCATAGTTTTAAAAATGTAACAATGTGAAACAATTACTTCAGGAAAGTAAAGACAGCACCCTTTCATAAAATCAATAGAAAAATAATTAATTTTGCTTTCTCAGCTTGTTTTCAGTATATCTAACCTAATTTTAGGTATATTCAATAAATACAACCTAGAAACCAGCAATTCAGCACTGAATCTCAAAATTTCCCATGAAAATGAGACTAATGACTACTTTCATGTAATGACAAGTCACAGGTTCAAACCAAGCTCAAAAGGTCACAAAATGACCAAACATTCATGTCCATCATATAACATCACCATTATAGAATAAATTCTGATGAAAGCTGATCCCATCAGTTGAAAGACCAGTGAATATGATACAAGGGGTATTGAAATAATATCTCAAGTTATTAAAAATATATAAACATATTAATGCAAGAACATGCTATGTATGAACATATCAAAGGAGTAAATTATCCTGTACTTTAAAGTTAATTTAACATTCAAGTATTTTTGAATGATGGATATCTAATATCTATTGTTACTCTACTTCTTTCATGTTTAATAAGTTTGTCAATGTTGTATACAATATCATGGGAAATCTTGAAATATAAGAAAATTGCCATGGATTTTAACAAAATATGCATGAAACCTATTGTAATACACATGTACCAATATATATTTTTTTGTAATTTCAAAAAAAGTTGAGACAAATTAGGGACCAACATTTAAGATAAATTCTACCAGAGAAGATACGTATAATCAGACTGGTCATATAAATTGTAAACATATTTAGCTGTATGCCAAAATGTCAATGACCAAGAATACAGGTAGTGCAACAAAATGAAAAAGAACACAGAAAGCCTGACTTCTTCTGATGGTACCTTAGTTATGTTGGTGTATAAATAATATAAATATAAGTTATTTAGAACATTCTGATACTAAAGTTTACAGGACGTTTTTTAACACATATCTTGGTGGCTCTAAGATGTAACAATTCGAAAGCACGAAATGCTTAATTTGAGTAGAAAAAGGTTCCTGTTCCATAAGACCATTCTATTATTAAGACCGTCAAATTTGATAGTCCCAAAAGTGGACTGTAAATGAAATGTACAATACTAAATTTGAAATTGTCTCGCCCTAGCACCAGGTTATTAAAACAGTTAATGCTAGGTTTACATCTGGCCACGATCTCCCCGATTAGCCAGAGGCTAAAAAATTGGGGAGATCTACGATTAAATGGTATACTCCACGTTCTGTTACGCTTCCTTACGAAATCAGCACGTTTTGTTGCGCTCTACTGCGCTTTGCTACGATCGAGCCCACGATTTGCATCACGTTCTGTTACGCTTTGTTGCGATCAACACGATTGGCTTCCACGCTCCACCACGTTCCGTTACGTCCTGTTAAGATCTCCCACGACAAAGCCGCTTTGTTGCGATCTCTTGCGAGTTGACCTACGATTTGAGATAAATGACCAAGTTTTACGTCACGATTTGATATTTAAACAAGAAATAATTCTTTCTCAGCGACATGGGATGAAAAAATGTTTCCACGCTGGTCCCGATCTGTTGCGATTGTACTCCACGTTCTGTTACGTTCTGTTACGTTCTGTTACGCTTCGGTACGTTCCATTACGTTTTGTTACGAAGGCCACGCTCTGTCACGACTAGAAAATGAATCGGGGCAATCGTGGTGAAATTTAAGTTTGATTTAAAATCTGTCCCGATGCCCACGATGTCCCCGATTCAACCACGTTCCGTTACGCTCCCCCACGCTCACCCCGATTCAACTCCGCGCTCTGTTACGTTCGCCACGATGCTCTGGAATCGGGGACATCGTGGTAATCGTGGCCAGATGTAAACCTAGCATAAGGTGAAATAAAAAGTTCATTATATCAATATAAAAACTACAGCTTCAAGTAGCAACTAATGAAACCTCTTACCTGGATTTAACACTTTATGAAGCATATCATATTATTATAAAAGCTAAGTAAATATTATTCCTAATTTGGTGACAGATGTTTCCACAATAACTTCTCAGATTATAACAAGCTTTTCACATCATCTCTTCAAAACTTTGTAATACACTTATAGCATATTAAAGCATAATATTGCAAAGTCACTATTGAAACAAACAATATAATATTTTTATAAGAGAAAAAATAAGTAAATCTAAGAGAAGAACTTTTTTAAGGAAAATTCAAGTAAATGCCAAAGAGGTAAAGTGGAGCCTATAGGTTATAGTAAGAGATTCAGTATAAAGTCAATGAAAAGGTGGGTTTAATCTATTTGAAGGAGATTATCCTATTTAATAGACTAATCCAGTTAATAGTAAAGTTTAATCTTGTTAATACAATATGCAATGTTGTTAAATTTGTCACCAGATATGAAAGTATGTTTGTTTAATAGAGTGCTTCTAAAAATTGTAAAAAGAAATTCAACAAGAAGGCTTAAAAGTTTAACTAAGGTAAGAAACATGATTAATGGTTTGAAAATCAAAAAAAGAATGAATGATTCAGACAGAAAAAATATTACACAGCAACTTTACTTTATATAATTTAGGCATAAATTCTTAAATAGTATTGGTGATGGTGGAAAAAATGATGATGAAAAATAAATAAGATGAAAATAATAATGATGAAGATAACAATGATGAAAATTATGATGATGAAAATAACATTGATGAAAATAATAATGATGAAAATAACAATGATGAAAATAACAATGATGAAAATAATGATGAAAATAACTACAATGAAAATAATGGTAAAAAATAACAGCGATAAAATAACAATGATGAATAATGAAAATAATCATGATGAAAATCACAAAGATGAAAATAATGACTATAGAAATAATGATGATGAAAAAAAGAGAATAATGTTAAATTAAGATGACTATTTTCACATTGCTTTTATGTTGCATTGCAATAGTATGTGTTAGTCTTTCATTAACTTTTTAGTTGTTGTAGTTGTGGCAGCCAGGGAGCCAACACCCACCACAGGAGTCTTAGGCTTAAAGATCTCTAGACAATTGGAGTGGTAATATAAGAAAAATAATGCTCGTATCAAATGACCTCACACAAAATTAAACAACTAGACTCTTATAAATAGTTAGATCTTCAACAAATAGTGTTATATTTAAAGAAAGTATGGTTCCAATAGCCAACATGATAGATCATCACAGTAAATAGCCAGAATAACAACTATTTTTAATTTAGTTAATAAAGTATCTTTAGTTCATTGATATTCAACATAAAATACAGTTTTACATTGTACATTATAGTATCAAAACTATTTTAAATGCTTTTGAAATAGAACAAACATGTCACAGTTTATAGTAAGCTATCTGATACATAATCATAATGTTAGATGAACCCAAATGGTATAGGTATGATAAGTACTGGTACTGAAATAAACCACATCATAAAATTACCCACAAATATGTGCCTCCATTCAATAATTGACTTCAAAAATAGACACAGTGGTTTATTTATAAAGAAATAATATAATGGCATTTTGAATGACCTGAAAATGATATAAATATTGTGATTTGTGACTGGTAATCATTGGATAGCCAGCTTCGCATTGGTTTGAATCCCAAACAAAACCTACCTGTTGTTTCATAGAGCAAGAAATTTTATCCTACAAACTCAGTACTGGGAGATCAGGAAGCAGTGATAAATCTAAGTTTTACTAGAACTTGTTTCACAATAGAGCTAAATATATTAAATATAAACTATATATGAGCCCAATACATTGTAGTGCCAACTTGATTCAGATTTATCATTGTCTCAGACCATCTACATAAGTACAGATTTTGATGAAGTAAGAAAAAAAAATAAACAGAAATCATCAACTGTTAAAAAGGATAGTAAACAAAATTTTAAGCTTAAAAGCTCAAATACATGTAGTAATAAAAACCAACATTGATATTAAATTTTCAACTTTTAATGAAAAAAACTAACCTCCAACTAGTGTATTAAACCGTTTAAATCCAACTGTGAAAATTATCAACCGTAATTTTTAGTATTTCATAATAATGTCAAAGTATAATAAATTTATATTGATAATAACGCCGTATAAATGGACATATTAACCACAAAAATCCAGGTTTCATTGTATACGAAGATGAAGGTAAAATGAAATATCAGGCAAACAACTTGAAGAAAAAAACTATTTTAAAGTTTAATCCAATGGAATATTGTAAAGTAAATATATCAGAGTTCACTGGTTTATTAATACCATTTTAAAGAATGTTCCTGATTAAATAAATAGTTTAAAGTATAATATTATAGTAGTTCAGAAATAGTTAAGTGCAAGCTTTGATCTGAATGTTCTCAAAGTACTACATAATATGTAATGAAAGGACTTAATTGGAAGGTTTAAAAGATATGTTTATTCAGTGGCCGGTCATCACACCTACTGAGAGTCAGTGGTGTTTAGTTTCAATGCCATCATGAAAAAAAATCTGGGCAACAAATGCTTCCTAGCTGATCTTTTTTGGTTGACTTAATATGATATAGCAACAAACTGTATAGGTCATATCAGTTAATGTAGTAACTGCTCCTGATAAGGCTAAATCTCTGGATGTAGCTGTTAACAAGTTTCTAGGTGCATACTTCCATCGATGACTGACAACTGCCCTACATGATTAATTGTCAGTGGTAGGAGGGAGAATGACTGCAGAAATTATTTCATGACCAAACTCCACGAAAGTATGTCCCGCCCAAGAGTCAAACCCACAACCCCTCAATCAGCCCCAAGAGTCAAACCCACAACCCCTCAATCAGCCTAACACTTTAATTATCATGCAGTGGTTGATAAAAAGGTCAGCTTTCAGACATGGATCATACCTCAACAAGTGTATCAACTAACTGCATCAAAACCAGTACAATTCAAGCTAGCTATATATATTCAAAGTCTAAATAAAGTACCCAATGATAATGGTAATTGATTTTGTGATACTAAATCAGAATTAAATTATCCACAATTTGATTTGAGTGAAATATAACCCCCACACACAACCTCATTGTTACCCATATAGGGGGAGAGAGAAAAACGTGAATAGACACAATTTGAACATACGTGGACCATGATATATATACCTTTATATAAAACTCATTTAACTCATTTAACATACCAGGCCATTGAGCTATGATAAAAATCTGTCCATACAAAAATGTTGAAATTATTTCGGCAGATAAATATTCAGCTTAGAAAACAGTTTGATCATTGTTGAATGTTCAATGTTCAATATGTTTACCTCCTTAAAATTCTGCACTTGTAGTTTTACAACAACAAAAAAATCTCATAAAAATCAAGTTGTCCACTTCAAACTTGGTAAAGTCATGTTTTATACTTAAAACTTAAGACATGTAATGTGTTTTTGACGGGCAAAGATTTGTTAAATATCTCATTCTTCCTGTCGACAATTTGGCAGGCTACAGTTGTTGTGCTGGTGACAAAAATGTTAACAAGGGTCAAAAAAATAGTTTAAGTGTAAGTACATCTAGTGAAAGATTGAATTTATATAATGGGAAAATTTTCAGTTGCCAAACATTAATGGCCATAAATCAAAAGAGGGTCGTAATATTACTACTCAGTAGCCTGGTCTAACAATATTTGTTTATTAAAGATGCATAACTAACATCTAGAAAACATAACGGTCATATTTCTTAAACTAAAGTACCTCTTTACTGAACATTGATAGTTTAAAAGAAATAATTGTATTCTTGCATGGTTTTGAAATACCGGAAATTATTATTTACATTCTCCAAAAAAAGAAACCATTAAAGTTCTGAGTGATTATAAAAATGTAAATAATTTCCCTGCAAGGAATTACCGAAACAAACTTTTTGGGGTAAATTGCATTCCAATAGTTTCATTTGTCATATAATATATTTAAGTGCTTGCTTTTTTCTATTGATTATCACCAAAAATAGAAAAAGCAATGAGCTATAAATAAATAGTGAAATGAAAGTAAACTAAAATGACATATAATTGTTCATGATTGCTGGTTACAATGTTTTAAAATGATCTATAACTTTGATATTATGAACCTGTTAGTCTTTAGTACATAACAATCTAACAAGGAGTAAATTGATAACTAAACACCCATTGCATGAGCTTTTGGTATTTTTTTAGAAATATAGGAGCAGGAAGTTAGGCCATTATAATGCAGTTAATAAAACTGACTAATAAATTCCCAAGTAATGCTACAGTTACAGTTACAGCTACAGTTTTCACCCTGCATAAGGAAAAGAAATCAAAGACTTAATACAGGAAGGTCAACAAATTTTACCCACAATAAAATTTCATAGACCATTTACAAAACAGTGCAACCTGTCAAAATACCACAATATGTCAAAACTTACAAACACAATATTCATGCCTGGAAACTACACGAAAATCAAACAGAATTCCATGTAGTAACTCTAACAGAAAGAATGTTGAAATCTTATTTCTCGAAATGAAACAGAACTGATAGACAATAAAATGCAAAGCATGGCAACTGACGAAAACTGCATATGTTTGGAAAAATTCCAAACGATCTTCCTGACACCTGTTCTGTCAGGGGAAAGAAATTAATTACTTTATCAGAAGGTTTTTAAAACGTACTTCCAGGTATCTGATAACATAATATTACTGAGAAATATGTTGACTAAAGTACAAGTGTATCTATAGATACTGAAGGGTTCAACTGTGCATCTATACAGTGTCTATTATTCTATATGATATAAATAATTGTCAATTATAGATAAAATACATGATATCTGAATATACTTATTATTGCAGAACTCAATTTATTGACAGGATCCATGACTTGTTCACAATATGTTACTTTGTGAATAAGTTACTGAACAAGTAAAAATGTCTAGAAAATATCTTTTTGAAACTGGGACAACCAAACTGCTTGATTGTCAACAAGCAAACATCTTTGAGTTACTTTTTTATCTACATCTCAACTCACTGTCTTGATGATAAAAGCAGTGGAAAACTCATAGTATTTCTGTTGTAGTAAAAAGTCCTTGGCTATTATCAACAATGATTCATTCAGAATAAAAACAGAATCCCAGTTATCTTCATTTTACAAATTCTTCCATCTCAAAAACTCAGACAATAGAATGCTTTTCATTATGTCAAATACACACCACTCATGTAAACATTCTTACGACAGACCTTGAGTGCTCAATCAACAATTTAATCACCCTCTACTTAAAGTACACTATTCATTTACGTCTTAGAAATAAACCATTGATAAAACATGTAGATGAAGTAGATAGAGCCATGCATATACAGAAAAAATAATTAAATTACATAGTAAATTAAGTTTTAATCATCCAATTAATTAACAAAGTAATTAGTATCTTAAATTGATTGTTTGACATCAAACATTCTACATCATGTCAGTTTAGTACAGATCAGACTATATAAAGTGCAAGACAAAACACCATGAACATTAAAGAGAGCATACAACAAATTATATGGAGTTAAAAGACAACAGAGTACAGACATTATGCCACAAATAGAACTAATTAAACACACAAAAACCAAGAAGTTAATTCTTTAAATTTTCATTCAAATTCAACAAACAAAATTGATGCATTACATAAATCTATCAATGCAAGAAGTTTCAATTTACGGTGAATTCAAATTATGGCAAATATGTTAAGTCTCTAATAGTGACAAAACTTTGATAGCATTGAGAAACACTTAAAGGAATGTGTACCAATGTGAAAGTTGAGCAACATAAATAAATCAAAGTGGGGTAAAATTAACCCCTAGACTGCCATTGTCTCCCTAAAAGATTGTCTTGCTGTAGTTTATCCCTGGTTATGACACTCACTTCAGTTAAAGGATTGTAAGAATGGCAAGAATTGCAGAATTTGCAGATTAAGGTTATAATGCTTCTGGAAATCAGACACAAGGAGATTCTAGCATGTGATGTATTCATTATATATATGCTTGTATGCTTTGATGTGTTTGCAATTGTAAAGAATTCTTAAAAACTCTTCAATTTTAAACATAGATATTATAATATCCATAAGGTTAAGCATGGATCTAAGACTATTGACCAATATCAATGTAGAAAACATATTCAATCAAAGAGTTACCCAAATGAGTTCTTGATTCAAAGATCAAAGGGGCCCCCAGAGTAAAAAAAAAATCATCCATAAGTTAGTATGAGTATTTTACAGCATCCACCAAGCTTAGTTTTTGCTAATCACTGACTAAGTAATCTTAATATAAAATATATTACAAGTGTACTTATTATTATTATTGGTAATATTTCTGTAAATATATATTTGCAGACAAGTTTTATTGGCAATGAATTGAACAAAAAATCATTGAAATAATAAAACTAACATATGTTCTAAAGCTACACAGAAAGCATACATTCCAATAACAGCATCAATAAAATACTTACAGAATCAAATCCTGGAGGTGGCTTCAATATAGGACCATTCTCAAGCTCTGTGGAAGGTTTATCACGAAACATGGCTGGAGGTTCAAAACAAATATTATCAAACATATCATCATGGTTCTTATGACATAGTACAGAATCTGAGCTTCTTTTCTTTTCCTTACTAGGCTTCGGCTTCGTACATGATTCATATGAATGTCTTTTGTTTTCTTTATTGGCTTGACTTACTGGTGACAAAGTGTCTTTTTGTACAGGTAATCCTGATTCCAGAGAATGTCTTTGAGCAGGTTTAGGCTCTGAAGATTGCTTATTAGATTGTATACCGTTTTCAAGCTTACTTGATTGTTGTTTCAACTGGTCACTAGATTTAGGTCTAGCCCTACCAGCATTTATTTTCTCTGGTATGTTTACACTAACAATCTTGAACACTTTCAATGCATTTGGTGGACAAGAGTATTTCCTTTTCAATAAGTTTCTGACATTATTTTCAATATCATTCTGCCTTTCTTGATTATCTTTCTTGGTGTTTGAAAGTTCTGGTGTAGACAGATTAAGCTTGCTTTGAAGTTTTGGCAATGATAGAAAATTGACCATTTCTTTGTTAACAGGCTCCTTGTCTTTCTCATCCACATCATCTTCACAATTACTTAATAAACTATTCAAAGAGGAACTAGAACTGTTCATATTTGATATGTTTGTTTCATAATCATCAGTGCTCCTATAATCCTCTCCTATTCCACTAACATTTTCTAATTGTTGTTCTGCTGGTTGCTCCATAGAGGTTTCAACCATTGCAGACTCAGGCCCACTCTCATTATTATCTTTACTCACTAGATCAATATTGACAGTTTCAGGCACATCAGCATTCACTATACCATTCCATTCAACGTTTACTTCAGTATTAGGGTCTTCCTCAATGGAGCATGTTAACCAATAAAATCCAGCCTCAGTTTCAATCATTTCTCTGCTGCCTCTAGAACTACCCCCTTTTTCTTCAGTCAGTCTTTGAGGATCATTATTTAAATCTAACCCCTTGTCATCATGGCTTTCACTAAGGCTGCTAGAAATACAGCTTTCCGAAAGGTCACTCCGAGAATTAAAAGAAACTCCACTATCGGACATAACACTTTTATTGTCAACTGACCTAGTGTACGTCTCTGATGTTTTAATCGAATTCTCTTTAGAAATGCTTGTGCTGTCAGTTGATACAGAACACATACTTTGACTAACACTACTGCACATTGAAATGTTATCAAATTCTGTACCTGCCAAGCAAAAATCATCAGATCTCTTTGTGTCAAGAGCTGTTACATCATCCTTTGAATTTATGTCCATCTTGTCACATTTACTGTCACAAATTAATTCATCTATAGATACATTGATTTCATTCAAGAATTCCTCAAGGTCATCTTTCACACAAGATTGCACTTTGCTTGTACTAGAACACTGATCATTTAGTTTGAATTTTGTTTCGTTGAGCAGGTCAGGATCAGAGAAAGCATCCACATTTTCACCTTCATTAAAATCCAGTTTTTCATTAATTAAAGTTTCACAGAAATCGTCCTTCCTGACCTTACAACAGGTATTTTTAACTCCAGATTTTTCAGTTCTAACATTCGTTTTATTTTTACTATCATTTGTACTAGTAATTAACTCAATTGAATCATTAGTATAATTGCCATCATTTTCCGATATTGACACTTTCTCTGTTTGTAAACTCATTACTTTACCACCACTCTGTATCTCACAATCAACTTTTCTATTATCCAATTGACTTTTATCACCTGTGAGATAAGCCAACTGTTTGCCATCAATTTGCATATCACTTAAACTCAATGAAGAATTATCCTCCTGTACAAAGTTTTTCATTGACCCATTTTGTTTATAATTTCCTGCCACTTCAGAATACTCCAAATTTTTCTGTGAATTATTTATAGAGATTTCCTCAGTAATTGATCTCCTAGGTAACTTTTTGTAACCAGAACTTTTACAGGGCACATAAGATGATGTATTATGATTTAAATCATGAGAAATATTTCCATGGGAGCTTTGTTTTACCATCTTTGATTCACCAGGTAAATTTCTAACATTGCTACTGCTTGATGACTTTTTACTCCTTTTTTTCTTTGATACCAAATTCCCATTAGAATTCTGTTCAACAGTATCATATTTTGTAATTTCTGATGATGAAGATTTATTGCACAAATGAGATTTTGATTTTCGTGTTTTACACTTTAATGAGCTATGCTTGTATTTATTCTTTCCTCGATCATCCTCAGTAGATAAATCCATTAGCAAATCTAATTCCCTCCCTCTTACATCTTCATTCAACAAATCACAATTATTATTTGGATCCCCAGTTATGTAAGTCACCTTAGTTTCCATAGCAACTTTATTTTCAACTCCCTGTGTTACATCTTTACCAGTACAACTATCAGAGATGTCAACTTTGTCACCCGTCAAACATTCAGTATGTAGATCAGTTGTTGCTATGGTTTTGTTACAACAAGTCTTTTTAATAGTTTCGTTCTTTTCATGTAAGTCATGGCTTTCGAAATTGCTCAGTAATTCTTCCTGAAAAGATAAATTAAAAAATGCAATACTTAGATATGCTATTAGGACCATTAACAGAATATTGGTCTAAGTAGCAGATTGGTTTTAATATAAGGACATTTTCCATAATTTCATAATTAAGCATTTCAGACTTAATATCTTAAATGTAATAAAATGCATGATTTGCAATGACCAAGGAGGTCTTTACAGTGGAACTTTACTGTAATTACATGCACAGATAGGAAACCAGGTTACATGTGATATAATCTACATGTATTACCTGTGATCAGATTATGGAATAATTGGAATAACAATGATCCTCGTTAAACTGTAAAGTTTATCACAATAAGAGTTTATTCATTGCTTCTCAAAGAGAAAATTTATAAATCCATCAATAACTCTTGGCACAGTCTTAACAACAAAAGGAACAAAAATGTCTGAATTGATAGTTGAAAAATAAGTTTTCAACACAGTAATTTACAACCAATGATATGGTAGATGTATAGTGCCACTCATTTCACAGTTATAATGTTAAACTTCTACAATTATGTTGATAGATTTATAGCTATAAGCATCAACATTCCAAACAAAATGTACACATTTTTTTCAGCTGCAATAATGAAATATGTATTCCTAATAAAATACATTCAATCACATGAAAATTAATTGAACAAAGTTGCAAGTATACAAGATTCTGTTTAAACAGGAAAAATCCTAGTTTTAATGGAATAATAAACATAACTCAATTTATATCAATACTTTTTCAGAGGTATTATCAACCTATTACCAATGAATTGTAGTTAAAAATGATAGTTTTTAATGAAACGATGTTATCCTGAAACAATAACCACTATCTCAGATAAAATCACATCTCCAACATAGAATTGACAAACTAAATATGTCTATCAAAAAACACCTTACATAAGCTAAATTATTTCCTACTTCTTAATATATAGTTCATCTATTTTTCCATGGATCAGAGCAAATTTAGTCTAACTACTTGTAAATCAATAAGGATTTAGACTAGTTTTGCACTGACCCCAAAAACATTTAGATAAATGAACTCACATACCATCACACAACATGTTACATTCTATATTCAATATTTCATTTCATTATTGACCTTATGACAACAATTACATGATAAATCATATGTCACTACTGAAATGTGAATGATTTTATTTCAGTAAATCACTTTCCCATGCATGTTAATACCATAATTAAGTTTAATTAATATCCAGTTGTCCTTGTTCTCTGACTCCTGATTCAACTGGTAGATGCGTTAAACTTGCCTGAAATATCCTTACTGAGGCTGGAACAAATTTAATATCAAACCCTATACCTCAGTATTCCTGAATCAAAGATTTTAACTATGATCCAGCATTAAATCATACATGAATTTGCACATAGGTCAAACTTACCTCAGTTCTTAACCTCAGTAAATAAATAGACCATAAATGTCTAAATCATGACACCAGAGACCCTTAAAAACTTGACATAATGTTTACACTAACTTCTCACGAACTTGAAACTTATAGTTTAAAAACTACATAAAATGTCATAATATCAGATGTAGTAATTTAATCTTCAATTTAAAATCAATTAGTGGAATGATAAATGTCTTGTAATGTATGCTGATTCATATTGTACTAAACATAGAAAGTAGTAAGCCATTAACAATTGACCCTCAGACACATAGGTATATTACATTACCTAAGTCACTGAATTTTAATGTGTTTTTCTTTAAGATGTGTTGTTTAATAGAAATACTTGAACATGCAAATATACTGTATTCTTTTAGATAAGATTTGTTTACTGCTTTGACACATTAGTCATTTAGATATTACAACATTTTGCTGGTACAATGTAGTACCAAAACTTTAGGTAAGTAAACTCAGAGGGCTTACTTGAATGTTCACATAATAAGTACATATATAAAACATAAACCAAGTTTAAGCCACATACCATTGCTTTTGGTTCCTTTTTTTGTAAATATTAGGCCAGACCTTCTATATTTTTAGTCTTTCAAAAATCCCAACCCTAATTTTTCAGAAATTGAAAAAAAAGTCTTGATCATTGATTTTTTTTATTACCCATACAACTTATTTTTGTACCGAAAAAGAAAAAAAAACCACCCCAGTACGAATAAGCTCAACGTGTCAATTATCACACAATTTGATAAAAATATCATTAAATTTCTGAGACAAATATCAATTTCACTCAGAACTTTAACAAAATGGGTTTGAAAGTTGATTGTAATTGACATCTTTTATCTATTTTTTTTAAATTTTATTTCGACCTACCATACTCATTTTTTCAAGAAAATTCTCGTAAGACTAAAAATATAAAAAGTGTGACCTATAAACAATAGTGACCAAGTTACATGAAAAAGAAACCATTCTAGCACAATGAGAGTTTGAAATCTCGCAGGAATTTATTCTCTGTTTTTCTGTATGCATGTCACTTTAATCAGTCAGAGTTGTATGAAGCAAGACAAGTAACCAAATCATTGTTCCAGGGACTGAGTAGTGCTAGACGTCCATTCTCCCTATGATTGGATTGTTTTTTCCAACAATCACACAGCACAATGCAAAACTACTAAATATAAAAAGACTTTAAGCTTAAAGTTGCTTCTGGTATGGAGCATCATGGTGACTGTTACCCCCACAGGGACTTTATAAGTGTTAAAGTTTGTCATTGTCAATAAAAGCCATAAAATCTGGTTGGTCAATTAATTTGGACACATGCTGGGCAGTTCTCTCAGAAGCATTGTCTTCAAAGGCATTACCAAAACAATTATCTCCAAGAATAAAACCCTTAATAGTCTTTACACCACAGGGCCTGCACAAGGTGAAGAAAAAGGGGATTTTCACAAAGTTTGATAACTGAAATAAGTCATACAAATCCTAAGGGGATAGAAAGTAACAGCTCCAGATTTCATGTGACTGAGGTCATTAGGTCAAATGTTACAAGTACATTTTACTTCCATTTTGGGAAGAGTAAACTCAGAGTCATTCGGAATAATTTGAAACAAGAATTAAAAAAATACCAAAATATAATGACCATGGAAATCCTTATGGGCATGGACAATTCCAGATATTTTCTAATCAGACATCACTCACAACTTTTTGCAAAATGAACTGTATTTCAGTTGCACAACTACCTCATTTTATCTAATCATGTAATTTGAAAAATTGCAGAAAAAAATGGAATCAATCCCTCCTCTCTTAGACAGTATGTACCAATGAATTCAAATATTCTCAAAGACTACAGACCGAGATATATCTCACATGTTATAAGAAGTTAGAGAATAAAATAGGAAATAGAAACACACCCATTCTGAAACCTGTTTGCTTCTAGTGTAAATATTTACATAAGTAAAGAACAAATGAATGATTTATCATAAACCAATTAGTGATAACCAGACAGGGAACTGTATATAATAAATTATCTAAACACCTTGGCTTTATATCTGATAGGAATCTTTTGTCTTAAACAATTATAGAAATATCAGGAACTTAATATTAATATAGGAGGAAGGTTAAAGCGAGAACAATAAAGAAGGCATCACATTGTTAACATTAAATGTTGAGCAATTACTTGATTTTATTAACAAGTTTTCAATCATGATAAATGCATTGTATATTGTCTAAAACTTCAAATATATTAATTGCTTACAGAACTTTCTGCAGAAGATAGCTTAGTGATATCCAAATAGAAAAAAGCAGTCTTAATTATAAATCAAAGTACTGACAGCACAGATGGGATAGTGCCACTGGAATTGTAAAAAACTAATCATGATGCTACAATCCAGTAAACATTTAAGCAAAGAAGTGTTTCTTTAAAATGATGTAACTTTTCAGGAGTGTTTGGCAAATTCTGTGCTATTTATTGTCAAATGCTGATAAACAAATTTATAGCCTATTTTGAGAAACATATTCAAACTTGAGGGAGCTTCATTTTAATCAGAATGGCAGGGTCTGAAAGTGGTCTGTATGAATATTATTACTGCTTACAGTATTTGTTGCAGGAAATAGTGTGGTATTATCCAAACAAAATTTCTCACTCAATACCAAGAGAATATGGGATCAAGGGTAGCTTATGAAGTAATGCAGTTATAACTGATGCAAGACCTCAGACTTTAATCCATAATATTCAGATAGGTAGTCTTGGGCTTTCAGAAAACAACTCTACAATACAAGTCATGCCATCTAACATTCCAAAATAAATCAATCATTACCATTTTAACTCAAATTGTTACAAAAAGTCATACAATTTCAATTGTTGCTGATAACAATACATAAAGGCTTCAATCATCATAATACTTGGTATTGATCTTTGAACACATGCCATAATTAAAGTGTGGGTTTAAACAATAAATAAAAGACCAAAAATAACAATGATATAAACAAGAATAATAAAACCTGTAGAGTGGCAGAGAGATAAATATCTTTGTTAAGGTTATCAGAGGTAATCAATTAACTCTGAGGCCAAAACATTCAAACTAATTGGTTTGAAAAAGAAGAACCTCCACATGTAGCGTGTTTAGATTAAAATTTCCAATCTGTTTAGTTTATTTAGTGACCTCTTCTGTCTGTCAAAGAAGATATGTAAAAAATGACAAAATTATATATATAAATATGAATTACAGTATGTTAACAAAGTACCAATAACAAAATGGATGCAACAACTTGAACTTTCTGATACATAACTATCTAAAAGAAAAGCTGTATACATGTACTATAAATCTCGATTTTTCCTCAATCTATTTTCTGCACAAAAATTGGATTTTATAATCTTTTCCGAAAATATACTTATTAAGACTTACAAGTTAAAAATCACCCATTAACAATTTATTAAATGACCAAGCCTAGCAGGTAATCACCAGGTGTTTTATATAATGACTTAGTACATGCTGATTTACATTAATCAAGTATTAATTAAGTACCTGTCTAATCAGTGAGTTAACAAGACCACATCCATGTGTGCTTCAATATTGGTGAAAAACTGAAAACCACTGAGTAAAATTCAACCTTAAGATATATGGATATCATTAAAGAAATATCTGTAATTTCAAGACATTTACAATAACATGATAGCCGAGGTGATATGGGATGTAATGTATGTCTTTAGCAGAGTCCAATAACACTAAGACGCTAATACACAATGTTCCAAATTAAGTTTTGGTTACTGAGCTCAAACCTGCAACCCCCTTTTCATTGAGAGCTTTTTATTTAGCTTTAAAGTTAGTTGTAAGTTGACCACTCAACCACAAATATGAGTAACCCCACTGGTCATTGAACATAATGCTGTAATCCAAACTAGTACAATTACTTAAAAGCTGGGAATAAAGGGACAGGTTGTCAACCTGCCTGAAGTGCATAATTCTTGTACAATTTGTACAGCTTCCAAATTAAATTATTTTTATTGATGTAAAACTATGCGCTGAGGATATTCATATATATATTATGAAAAGGCAACTGTTCCTAAAAAACGCCATTGTGCGGTTCTTACTTCATTAATACAAAGTCATAAAATTTCTACAAAATACTGTCAGTAAATTCTAACTTAAAACTTTGTACAGGTGTTTAATTGCAGTATTCACGATGAAACCAAAACAATACAAAATTTTAAAGTGACATATTTTCGTGACAAGACATTACTTCCAGTCTTTACAAGTGGGATATAATTTCAAATAATTGACAAAAAAGTGCACAGATTACAACTGAATAAAAGGATTTCAGTGTAAGACAGTATGTTGCAATATACAATAAGCTGTTAAAGTTCAAAAGACATTTGGTAAAAACATGAAACTTGATATAGGTTGACAGAAGACATCAACTATCATATACCACTTATTTAAAATAAGGAAAATAACATTATGCATGCCATGTTTAGAAATGAAATTAATGTTAACATAAAATTTTGACATGGAGTCTGTTACACTGTTACTTTCAGTAACCTTAACATGCAACAATGTATTTAAACCTAATAGTTAAATGATTGTTGAATTTCAGTTTCGAAATAAAATATATAAAGAAATAGTTGTTCATTGTAAATGCTGAACAGTAGAAAGGTTTTTTGCTTATAGTTAAATACCTATCTCAAAGTCTGCATAATGGATTTATTTCCAACAACAATTGTCTGAGAAGACTTTGCAAAGGTTAGTTAAATGAGAATTGGAGCAAATGTACATTGTCAGATTTTACTGACCCATAAAGGTAAGTAATTCAGTTGCTCAGATTCTGCAGATATCAAACTACCCCTCAACAAAACAACATAAAAATCATCAAAAGCATTAAGAAGCACATGTTTGATTGATAGGTAAGTCTTGTGCTAACAGGTACAATGGTAGATAAACATTGTAAATCAACGTTCTATTATCAATAATGCATTCTTAATGCTATGATAGTATCTTATTCTCTCACTAAGATAAATGGCCATCAATTTATATGCATCAATAGTATCAAACACTTATAGGTCATAACCTGACCAATTGGTGAAATCTAAGAATGTTCAGTGATTGTGAAGCCTTCTACTATTGGCTTTGATACATAAAAAGTAAATGAACACATATGTTTCTGTCATATCATCCATGGCCAGTCCCAAGCCTGGTTGAGAAATGGTGAGGGCAACACTTATTTGAAACTTAAGAAGATCAGCAGAGAAATATTAAAAGTATCTTTCTAAATATGTTTACTCTAAATACTTTAGTCATACTTAAATTTCAGCCACAATGCCCATAATGCATCCTTAGAAGCAGACAGACCGACCTCCATAAAATCTGAATCCATAACAGAAGGAGGAGAACTTTCTGTCAATAAGGAAACCTTCCTTTTATCAAAATCTATTACTTTACCAGAAAAAGGACTATTGTTACAAATACTAGAAGTACTATAATACAAACCTCAGCTTTTTGTAAATAGAGCTGAATTTCTTCATAATCACTGTTTCTTTTCTCAGAGGACATTTCCAACCATTTTACTGAAGAAAATTATCTGAAAATATAAAACATTTAATTTTTCATAGGGTCATGACGCAAGAAAAATTCTTAATACAGTAAGAGATTTAGAACCTAGTTACAAGTTATTTAAGCAACAAGCATAAGTTAAAGTATTGGTAATAACATCGATAAACATTTCATGTTTACTAAAAAGCATTATGGCACAGAAATTTATTGTAGAAAGATATGAGTTGCAGCAATTTGGTGGGTTGGTCTTAGAACAACACTTTTTTAGGGATAGACTCAGAAATGTTTTACTAGTTTTTGAAATTCCTAAAAAAAAACTGCAGATTGATTGAACTCATTGTTACAAATGTTGGTCAAATGTAAAGAAACAAGCATTTGTTGATAAAAAATAGGTTTCACTAATCTTTAAAATACTAAATCTACAAGCAACAAGCAAAATAAACAAATGACGTTGTTTGAAAGCTATATAGAGCATTAGAAACAATAATTCTTAGCCATTGAAGTTACCTTGAATGAAGTAAAATCATTACAGAAATATGAGAACACACACACATGGTCTTATCTTTTTTATTTTATTAATTTCCTCTATTAAAAAAGTTAAAAGATATTCCAGAGAGCCATGTTTTTAAAGATAAGACAAAAAACAACTCAAGATTATTAATGTTCTGGATACAACATTGAAGGAGAACCTGGCAGGGTGTCACCTAGAAAAAATATTAGAAAGAAAGGCTAATATAAATGAAATAATGGAATTACATCAAAATTGACTTCATACAATATTGTAATGGTAGGCCTAAGTTTCTCATGTTGAATGTACATCAGACAAAATGCACCAAAAAAGAAGTGTTACATTATGTCTTACTTGATAGAAGATGACAAATAATGTAGTGTAACAAAAAAGTTTAAAAGTTTCTTAGAATATTCAGATCATAATCATTAAAGTCACTGGCTCCATCAACAATTCCACACCAAGAAAAATGACCTGTCTAAAGAGTGGTATTGCCATTTGAGCACTTGAAAGACAACATTTTACTGAGTATTCAACAGCTTGATGAAAATTATTATGAAATCAGTGGTCATTAGATCAGGTTTTAATAAGATTGTATCAGGTGCTACAATGGTCCTTAGGGTCCTTTGAAGGGCAACTCCTAAATGTGGTAATCTTCAAAACTACTTGTCTCTTGGTGTGAAACTTCTGGTGTTACTGTGAGGCACGTCAGTCAGTCATAGAAAGAAGTTTCAGTAGAAGCTGCTGCTGTGGGAACACCATAAACTCATGGATGTAAGAGATCATTAACCCTAACAAATATTCTTTCTAGGCAATCTTACAGGTAGTACAGACTTCCCATGTTTTTTCTGAATGAAACTATAATCTAGTTATAAGTTTTGAAGTCTACAGGTGGTTAATTCATTAATCATATTTTAAAACCTGACACTGTATCAACTGTTATGAGAGTTAAACAGGTAACTATATAGATAACCATCTGAGTAAAGTACCCATCATACAACACTCATAATGGAGGATGAGGTATCATAATGGTAAGGTATTATAGGAGTCTGAGTAGCTTGTGGGATAATCTGGCGAGGTGGGATGTAGAGACTGAGTGGCTATGTTCTATATGTACTTTTTTAAGTACCTCTCTCACTATATTGGTAGGTCATATCACTAGTGGTGGGGATTAATCCTGGAATATAGAGACTACATGTATCTGTCTAAGCTGAAGGAAATGAGGTAGGAAAAAAATATACACCAAAGTCTGAGCTGGTCATATCCCTAGCACAATGTTTGTATCAAGTCAAAGAACATGAACTAGATACTCAAGAGGGGGACAAAAATTAATGTATTTCACAGATTTCATAATGAATTAAATGTGAAATTGATACTTTTTTTTAAAAAATGCTAAAACTACATAAAAATGTGTGAGCCATCAGGCATAGCAGAAATCATATCAACTCATATCAAATGCGCTCTCACATTTCTAAAGTTTAATTGAAACTGAACACGGATGAAGCTTTAGAATAAAGACATCACAAGTCCCTACTGCATTGCAAACCCTGGGAAAGACAGAGTTGACTGTCTGCATCAACATCTTCAATATTTTGATACTTGATTTTCCTAATCCTTAAACTAAGAGAATCAGATTAAAAGAGTAAGGGAACTGAAACTTTAAACAACAGTTAATCCTGGGTGAATGCCCTCTCTCAGTTTCCCAGAGACATAGCTATAGTGTGAACATGTTTTTGGCATTAAACAAAGTTTATTTACTCGAATGCTGAAAGAAATATTAACCAGAAGAAATAGCAAACATCTTGTAAGTAATAATTAATGTAATTCAAAAAACTTAACATGAGGATTCGGAGATGAACAAATTAACTCGGCTAAACATTACAGATTATTTGTGTACAATAATACATTTTTTTATTCTTAAACATAAATGTATGGATCATCGCAAAACCTACATTCTACTTAATTTATAAGTCACTAAAATAGCTTTGCCCTAACTTATCGAAAAGCTGTTCATTCCAATGATGATGATCAGTAATTTAATTTAGCATTCATGACAATTTTTATGGCATTTTTCTTTAATAACAAAATAAAGTTAAATACACAACTTTTATGATTTGAGGAGAACATCATGGTTATTGTAGAGACTCCAGATGTAATATATAACAGGCAAGTAAGCACTTCATTCTTATAATTAACAAACATAAGGAGATGTCTGGAGAAATAATGAAAGAATTTTGTTAATCCATAAAATATAAGACCAGCGTTTGACTCTAACCGTGTCCCAGGGATTCCTAGGATCCCAAAATCTTCGGAGGAATCCAAGTGATTTTTAGAAAGGGATGGCAGGATCCCTGAAAATTGCCCTTTTCATAATGTAAATTTGAGTTTTAATGATTTTTATCACATTTGTGACTGCAAATCTGTATTCAAAGTTATGTCTTTTATTAAAGGAATCCCTAACATTAAGAAGGAATCTCTGTTTAACTGACTAGGGATTCCTTTGGGATTCCTGGTAAAAACTGTATGTGTCAAACTTTGTAGACTAGGTACTGGTTACTGTATGTCACTAATACAGGGGGACATTTGTTTGTTAATAAGTTATAATGTACTACATTGAAATATATGTCATGAAGTAGCAACACAAGTAGAGTCTAGCAATACTGACTTGCTGACTACTCAGTGGTACATCAAATCAATTCAAAGACATCATTCTGCATGATGATTCTATTAACAAGAAATATTACCAAATTTCACCTATAATTAAGACTTAAGTACATGTAATTGCTTTTGATTGACTCAGTTAAGTACCAGAAAGGTCATACTAGAACCATTATATGGGACAAAATAGTCTTTGATCATGAGCTCATAGTATTTGTTAAAATTTCTACCGAACCAAAAGGCTGTGAAAAATTGATTTTTAACAATGCATAAGGGTACAAATGTGTTAATTATGATAAACTGTATTAAAGTGTCCATGTAATTATGACCTAAACCAAAGATCTCTGTCATAATAAATGAGCAAAATATAAGTTAAGTTAACAAAAATAACTTTGATGACCTTTGACCTTGAAGCATGGTCCACAATTGACCAAAAAAGTCTAAGATCAAAAGGAAAGCAGTCTTCAAAGATAACATAAATATTGTGACAGTTATAACCACTATAATTATGTTAATAATACCAAAATATTTTCACTGAAGACGTTAATTAACACATTTTACCAATAAAAGAGTTATTGTATCTGATATCGTTCAATCTATCTATACTATTATAATACTCATAAATGAAACACAATGTTGTTTGTAATTAACTAGTGGCTGGCACAAGTCAGAGCTATTTGTAATCATTATAAAGATTTATTGGAGCCATTGAAAAAAATGATTTACAACCTATCAATTATTTATGTAGAAAATAAGCTGTTATATTTTAAAAGTCAGTCTGTCTTTTTCTTTCAGGGTTTTGTGAATGGTTTTATAGTAAGAGGTCAATAAGGTAATGGAACAATTTGATGGTTGCCTGCAAGACTGTAGTAAGTGCATTGTCAAAAGAGCATAGTTTCTACAGTCTTGTAGGCAACCCTGGAGTTATACTTTATCAAGAATGTCAGTGACATGACTTTGGGTGTAAATTTTCTAAGGTTTTTTTTACGAAAAGGTCATGACTCATAATAGAATGTTGTTCTGTAACAGAAATTGCAAATGTCATCTAATTGTCGAACTCAAACAGTCAAATGATGATAAACAGTAAGTTTTGTTAAGTTCAACTTTTGATACAACAATACCAGATCAACAAGGGAACAGAACAAACACAGGATTACATTTTTCAAGGACTTTGAAGAAGTAATAGCAGGCAATAATATTTGAATGAATTTATCTATATTTTTAGCAAAACTGAGAATTTTTAATAATATACACAAACAACAATTATAGGTCTTAGTTTCAATTCCTGGTCTTCCAGAACTTAAGTAGTGAGTATATTGATACTGTGGATACAGAAGAGGTTTGGTAGTGAATGGGATTAACGTCGTGGCAACACATTTTTTAGGTTATTTTACAGCGCCCAGCACACCTAACCTAGCTTTCCTGGACCCTTGTCCATAAGCAGTACTCACCTACACTTCCAAAAGGCCAGAAACTTCTCCATATACCTTATTAATGGAGGAAAATAGACATTATTTCAAATTTTCATGGAAGGGTATAACCTCCCCAGGTGGGATTCGAACCCATACCCACATTGGGACACTAGATTTGAAATCCAGGCACGCTACCAACTGTGCTACTGACCGAGTTGGATGAGGTCTGAGCTCTGAACTTTCAATACAAAGGTTTCACCATCCATCATTGCAATCAGTCAGACAAGCTCATCCCTAACACTGTACTTTAATATAAAAGCACATTGATTCACAACAATATATTGTAAAAACCCAAGACAATTGAAAACTGAAAAAGCTTGCTTGGAATTAAAAGGCATGTTCTACTTACTAAGTGGAAACATATCCAATGTGTTGATTATTTTAAAACTACTCATTGATTGATCCGTTTTTAATATGTAATCAACAATAGTTTTATAGCACTAATTGGCAAACAAATAAAATCCAATCAATAATAACATTGTCGTTCACAAAAGTATATAATTGGCAAACAATTCATTAATCTGGTGTCAATCAATCAAATATTTATCAATCAAATATCTATCATTATTGATTATTCTTGTCTCATTAATAATCCGTAATTCGGGGAATTTTTGTGATCCACAAATTTAGCCACACACTTTTATAAAAATCCAAGTTTGCTCCCTTACTGTTTTAAAGACACAACAGTATAACAGTATCAGCATTTTTGTTTCTACACTGTTCCTTGCAATTTCATTATTCTGATATCTTTATGCAGTGTACAGCGAATACATACCTGTAAAGATGAAAATAAATCCTCTCCAAAATAACTGGTGTACATTATTCATTAGGTAATTATTAGATTAATTCAGCCTAATTGAAGAGATAAATAATAGCATGACTTCAATCATTTTAAGAGCCAATGTGAGGAGTGTAACATTGTGTGGGTATGTGACCTTTTGAAGCCACAAAAAACATGAATCATTATCATTTTAAGCATTCTTAAAATTATTTCAATTCATAACAGAAATCCGAGAGAAAACAGTAGCGTGTTCAATTACACTAAACGTTACAGAACGTTACATTCGGAACTCCTCGGCCATTTGTTGCGAATAATCTAATCTAATACACAAATATGGGATCGTTAAGGCGATGAGTGATGTTTCAAAATTTACGGACTAAAAACGAAACATCACTCAATGCCTAAACGATCATATATTTGTTTACTTCAACACCGGTAGTTTCAAAATAGCATCTAAATATGTCCGCCATTAATCGCAACGAATGGCCGAAGAGTTCCGAATGTATTGTTATGGAACGTTTTGTAACGTTTGCGGTAACTGAACGCAGGGCTGAACTGTTTAATATGTTAACAAATTTTGTGGTTGATATTAAATTCTATATTTCCATTAAACATTGTACATTAAAATGTTTAATTGATAAAACTTACAAAACGGATCTCAATATAAAATGATCAATATTGACAGTAGATTTAGCTGATCAAACTGTTAAAATATTTTGTAAGATTTTCAATGTAACATTTTACTCTACTTTAAACATACCATAGAATGAACATAATGTATACTTTATTTACATTTCAATGATCTAAACATTGCATCATCATCATTATGTATACAACAGTTTCCCTCCAAAATTGTAAAAATGTCATTTAGTATAGTAAGATTTCTTTCAACTTACGAAGGTCACGGCGCTTACCTTTGTAAATATGGACTAAACCATTATAAAAGAGGTTGTTACACCCGATTTCAAAGAATTTAGCAACATTATAAATAATTTCTTTACATTTTTGACAATTTTTCGCGTGCTTACACGATTCAGACATGATGACCTAACTAACACTGTAAAGACATTTGGGTCGTTATATACACTCTTTGTGTGCACGAGATTCACGAGGGAGAAAAATTTGGATAATTTATATAATACCGACACCATATTATAAATAAGATGGAAAAAACGTAGCAAGGTTTTAGTCTGAAACAATATTATGCTACTGGGATTTGAACCTTAAACCTTTAGGTCTGACGGCCGACGCGTTACCACTGGGCTAAGGATATCAGTTAGTGAAATGCGTCAAAGTAATTGTAATTTACGCTTGCTAGTATTGTATTGCACACCTGTTCATCACATTCGGATCTTCTTCATGAATATTCAATGCACTTTGACCTTTGTAAGGTGAAAGAAATCTTACTATACATACATGTGTATATGAATAAAAAATATATAAAACTTGAAGTGGGCTTCCAATTAAAAGAGCTGGAATGTTAAGTCCTTTGGAGACAATGTACAGCAGACCAAAAAGACATACAAGGCTTGACATTTAAGATCGACCTATTGCCTTCTTGCCCCCAATGACCTATATTTAAGTTCAGACAACTTGTTACTGCTATTAAACATTTGATTGCAAGTAAAACATATTGTTGTTTGTGGACCAGGGCATATTAACTCATACTTATAGCATTAATACCTGCTTTTGATGTCTAAAGCACCTCTTAAGTTACTCAAAGTTACTTCATTTGACTTGCCTTTAACATAATTAATAGCTTCATGTACCATATATGTATTTACTTTAAAAAAAGAAGAGCAACCTTTGCAGTAAAGATATACAATGTAAGTTAAATAATTATATAGCTTGTATGAAGTGATGCATTTTTTTCTGAGCTGACCACAATCTCCAGTCCAGACAAAAAGTTTTATGATTCAAAATATTGACCATTTTATATTGACATAGACAAATTATTATTTTAAACACAAGTCTCAGGTAAGAGCATGGTCGCCCCTGACCTCATAAATTTTATGGTTTTAAGAGTGTATTAAAGTCAACATTTTGATTTTTATTTAAAAAGGAAGACAATATTTTAACAGCACTATTCTTAAAGGTCCTTGAACTTGTTGATTTTAAACAACCCTAAATGAAAGTTCAACTAAGTGATAATTTGTAATATAATAGTTTAGTAGTTTTAAACAATATTAGTTGTTGGTCCCATCTGCTGTACATTTTAAAATCATTAATTAGTAGACTACCTCTGAGGCCACCCTGCTCAGTTGGTAGCAAGCAAGTCCACTGATCGAGGGGTCATGGGGTCGATTCCTGGAGGGCATACTTTTGTGGAGTTTGGTCATGAAATGATTCTTAATCATGTAGGGCAGTTGTCAGTCACTGACAAAAATATGAGCCAAGTAGTTGGTTAACACCTAAATCCAGAGATTTTACTAAGCCTTTCCAGAAAGAGTGAGCATGTTGACTGAGTATGTTGACTGACAGCCATAATATGACCTATATAATCTGCTGCTATGGCATTTAACCCAACAAAAAACAAAACAAAAAAAATGAGTTAATATCTGCATTATTCCCATTTGCATTAATTGTACAATTGTAAAACCTAAGGAGCGTATGATGAATGCCAGTCAAACATATAACTAATTTGTCACCTTTACAGACCTGTGCCCACCTGATCTACTGATCTTGGGGTTCGATTCCAAGGTGAGTAATACTTTTGGTGAGCTTGGTCATGAAATAATTTCTACGGCCATTCTCCCTCCTACCACTGATTCTAAACTACATAGGGTAGTTATCAGTCACTGAAAAAATTATGAATAAACTGGCTAACAGTTAAATACTGAAATTAAGCCTTTCCAGGAACAGTGAGTAGATTGACTGACCGCCTTAATATGACCTATACAACCTGTTGCTACTGCTTTCACATCAACAAAAAGATAGAATATAGGACAAATGTAAATTTTACATTTGATATAAAGAAATTAGACCTTAATAGTAGATGGTTTGACATTGGAACACTAACCAACTTTGTCTATGCTCATGTAAGATTTATGGTGCATGTATAATTGGTCTCAATTTATGTTTATGAATGACTTTTGTGTTCAACATATATGATTCATAGTGATATCTAGAGTTAAAAAAATACAAATTTAAAAAATAAAGAAAACAACAGGGCTTTACAATAAAGCCTTACTATGTTTCTATAAACCTAATCTAAAAACAGTTGCAAACAACAACACAGGGTGTGGTAAGGGTGTAGCCTGAGACAAATTTGGCAGAACCAACAGCAGCAGCAAAATATGAACTGATATCAATTACCATGCAGCAATAATCCTGTGTATTAAGCTAATTGGTCCACTGACTGTCCACTAGGGCTCTATATCGATCAGAATGATCGATACGATATTCGTATCGATACAAAATGATCGATATTCGATAAATCATATGATACTTTTATTAATATAGATTTTTTATAAAACGACTAAACATTGTTGTTTTATTCATTTATTTTAATTGAAGTAGCACCACACTAATAAATGCATTGTCTTATTAACATTTTAAATGTTAAAGTCTTTGACGTTTACATTTTCTAAACAAATATCATTGCATCCATGCAATGAGTCTGGATCTAGGCATGAAAGTTCACTGGTTGTCTCCTGAGGTTAAAATACCTACTCAGAAGCTACTGAAATGGCCTGGGCTATTAAATGTTTAGCAGCTAATGTGTACAAATGTGGGAGTCTATAACGGTTTCCTTTGTAAAAAGCAAAGAAAAATGATATTTGGCATTTCTCTTTATGTACAAGCAAATTCTCTTTACATTGAGGATCTGCCCGAACAAATCCGAGTGTCTATAGTTCCCTGAATTGATATACTGAATATTATTTACTAAATTCCGCATTTGGATCATCTCGAACATTAATTGAATGAATAATTTCGGAAGGATTCGTGGGGGTCCACTAACATTACTGGGTTTATTCTACAAGCGCGAGGGGAAGCACGTAACAGTAATGCAAAATAGCTCTTGTCGTAAAGACATAAAGCTTTGTAAATAAATTTCTTTTACTATATGTGTGACTTTATATTGCTCAGCAGATATTGAATCGTGCATAAAATTTCAAATTATGGACTAAAAAAGAGAAATTTATCCTAGGATTTGTTTACTTCGACACCAGTTGAAGTATTTTGTTTGGGGATGTGACCCAAAAGTAGTTTCAAAATGGCGTCTAAACATGTCCGAGGTTATTCCTAGTGAATGATACAGGAGTTCCGAATGCTAAATACTGATTGTTGAATCCCAGACTAATTGAAAACTCAAGTACATATAAAGGACATTATAACCGCAACAGTTACTTCCCTCTGAAAAGAACAATACATAATGTAACCGGTGTAAGATGTTTGCGTAAAGGAGTGTCATATTATGTGATTGTTTGTCCATGTTAAGTCCACATCGAAACGGAAGCAGTAGGACGCTGATTAGGCGATACAAAATATCCACTGATTTGCAGGCCATGGATTTTATTTGTATGACTGTCATTGATCGATATTTTGTTCGATACAGAAACGTTCGATCCAATATACCTATCGAACCTACAATACCGGTATTCGATATATATCGTATACCGGTGTAGAGCCCTACTGTCCACAATAACTCTTACATTCTAAGAACTAAAACAATAAGCAGTTTTTCTCCTAAAATAAGATAATGGCCAATGTTTTGTTGAAGTGGTTATATTTTCAATGCCAAGAAATAGTAAGAGCAAACAGAAAACATGCACGCCAAAGTTTTTTAATTCAATGTAAATTCATTTTTTTATCAATTAAGTTATAAAGCCCGATTGGTAAAGGATGAGATGATTTTGGTAGTCATGCAGAGTTCATTTAAAAAACACAAAATATTTAACAAAAAATATTGATAACTTTTATCCAACTGTCAGTGAATCATACATTAACCATGCTGATTTAGATACTCATTTATCTATAGTGAGTACTGAAATATAGTAGAGAGTATTTAAAACAGAGGGGTTAGTGTATACGCCATCAACAGTTGAATAAAATTCATAAATTTCAGTTTCAAATACAGAAATATTCTAATGAAGAAATGAGGTCTCAATTCATTGAAGTAACCATGGCAATGAAATGACAATTACAAAACCAACTTTTTGATTTAGACTAAAGTCAGTGAGAGAACACCTACAAAGTATATTGACCATAAAAAAGTATTAAGCAACCACTCATAAAATTTAAATTATTTCAATACAAACAGTTTAAATTCTCACACTGATTGTAGTCTTTATTGTGTGACAGACCTAATGTAAGGGCAAAATCATTTCAATATGAAAGATAGAACGTAAAAAAACTTGAAGTGGCTTCAACAGATTTAATCCGTTAAAATCATTGAACATACAAGTTTTTCACTGTATTAACTACATAGTGAAGTAAAAAATAAAGTTGTATGAAAGAAAAAACTTGTCTAATCTTACACTTCATGACATATAGATTGATAAGATATCTATAATTGAAAAAATATAATGAGAAAAAACCTCATTTAATACTGAAAGGTTATAGAAGATATGTGATAGAAATATTCGAGTTAAGAGTTATTGATTTGTACTGAAAGTATAATGTATGGAACATGTTAGCATGAAACAATGCCGTGGTAACAAGTTCGAAAATATTGCTGACATGAAAGAGTCATAGATACTGTATATAATTATAGTAAAAAAAAATATTGGGGTGATCTTTCATGCTGGCAGTCTGTGCTTTGCAGTTCTATGACTGGTAACATGCCATGACCTGAGCTATTGAAATATGGGGATGTCAGCCTAGCACTTAAATAGGATTTAATGAAGATTAAACATCTTTAGATTACAGCTACTTAAGTACAAGCTAAAGCCATGCAATTCAGCACAATTAAGTTTAAGTCAAATCAAGAGTCCACCTAATCTTCAATAAAAATCTGTTCTGTTCTGTTCCTAATTGTGTCCACAGCAAGGATTGTAACATGTTTGCTTAAGTTCATTGCACTCGATGATTGAGTAAAGTTTATACGGTTTCAAAAGTAATAATTATAATAACTACTACTTTATAATTAAAATAATATTATCTTCTATCACAATCCATTGAAAACAGAGTTTTACAAAAAACCCAAAATCTTTCTCAAAACAAAAAATACCTGTCAGTGACCCAGGGGACATGTCCTAAATAACATGTTACAACATTTCTCTTCTCAGAATTTCCTGCTACAAGAATGAACATAATAACATTGATTACAGTTTAAGAACAACATACCAGAATAGTTTATGATCCAGTCTCCAAGCTCCAAAACATGACACTAAATTTTACCAATTACAAAATTCAACAAATTAAAATATTCATACATTTATGAGTTATATCGCATCAATGTTCATAGTAATCCCATATAATCCAATTAAATTTCTCAAAACATTTCAATAAACTCAAATGTACTTCATTGCAATGTAAAATTAATGTACTCAAACTTAATGTATATCAAGCTCACATACTGTTCCATCATTTTATTAAAATCTAAAAAGATTATTCTGATTTTCAGTTTTGCACTATATGTCTCTCATATGTATAAAATAAGAAAATGTTCAGGTAAAACAGTAGTACACGATTTTTCAAGTGTTCATGAAGCATCCATGTCTACTATAAGCATCTCTTATGATAGACTAAACTCCACAGACTCACTCACACATGTTCATAAATTACTTTTTTTCAATATAAATTATTATGTAATGAAAACATATGATCATAGATAGAAGTTATAGATTTCCAAGCATTCTAAGTATATATCATAATAACAGGCACGAGTTGTAATTAAAACAATTTTTGAAAACATCTAACTTGAAATATTGGCTCCTTGCCACACAATAAGAAACCAATACATGCATCTCTAACTCACTAATTCTTAACAACTATGATAGTAATATGCTAAACCTATCTCATACTTTTTTCTCATTTTGAATGAAGGAGTATTACTTGTACAATTTTCATTCATAATAAAACAGGAAATTGTGTCAGCTGATGAAGTCAAGGTAAAACTAATTAACAAACTGAAAACTGTCCAATTAGATTACTGGTTACTATCTAAGTAATTGAAAATTAGAAAACAGTTTTAGAATTACTCTAAAACCATGATTAAAATCATCATTAAAGTTGTCTAAAACATCTAGGCTGATTAACTTGCACAGGAAATAAGCAAATAAAAATATCTACAGAAACAAATTTGTCCAGAATTGCTAGAAACCATTAGAGAAAAGTAATTACACACTAGACATAAATGTGGGGATGATTTTAATCATTTACAGGAGTTCACCTGTGAAGATACTAAATTCATTAATTTCAGAATTCAATAAACTGCATTAAGCCTTCAAAAATTGGATGATGTACATGTAGATAATGATTTGTTCTAACATTGAGTTCTGTAATGAATATTTTGTCACTGGCTTCTTGGAACATAGGTGATTCTTAGGATTTTGGGGATCTTTTTTCTATATTGAAACCAGAACATTGCAATTTCACCCCTATCCATTGTACAACACTAAAACATTAAAGATATTATAATAGTAATTTAATTTTCATGAAAATTCATACCGATTCAATTAATGAGCATTTAAGAACTTGGTATAATAAATCTTGTAGGTAGTTTTATGCACACATGTTCTGTACTTAAAACTATAAAAAAGTCTGGCTATATTTGTGCAACCACAATAATTGAAATCTCACACCTTCATTCAGAGCAGTTTTTTTTTTCAAGATGTCAAGAATTTGCTTCCACTATTATCAGTACAAACATACAAGTATAACCATCATGCCAGACAATGTTATAATGATTTACCAACTTGTTCTATGAATACTTTAATCAGTTGGAAGACAACATTATTACAATCCTGTGATTTTAACCATAACAAAAAAAATGCATTCACTTCATTGGAACATGCATACTTTCACAATTTTCACGATAATTACCTAAATGTTGGTAGAATTCCAAATCTTTTATGTGTTTTTCATCACAGAGTCTGTTGAAAAGTCAAAATCTATAAAAAAAGTCAGTACATTAGTGTATCTCGCAGCTGTTCAAATCAAAATAAATTTTGTCTCAAATCCAAGAAAACCAATTTTAAAGTCTATGGTTCCAAAATCAACAGGAATATTTTCTAATTTTCACTTTGATGTAATATAGACGTTTTTACATCAAGAAATCAATTAGAAACCATACTACAACCAATTAACAATCAAACATACAGAATTATTGTTTGTTTAGAATTTCTTAATGATGTTTTCTATCATCAGTAGCAGTTCTCCTACCCTTTTCCTGTTTATTTTCATTACATAAGACTTTAATTAAGTATATAAATTTAACAAGAACACTTGCTGTTGTGATAATCCATACAAAAGCAATGATAATACAAAAGCTAGTTATCTAAGATTGAGTTACATGCATATCATTGAATAGAATTTTTTGTCTAACAATTTCATGCTTCAGACAGACACAGGAGCTAAAAATTCAAACTTGATGCCATTTGATAGAAGCAAGCAATCATAAACATACCAAATCAAATAAAACATGTTTCACCATTATAAAGCAAATGAAACCTTTGATGCTACTATTCCTATACATTCTGTATCAAAATGTTTGAAAGAAACTGGGGCAGCACATTATTAAATTGTATCAGAAATTTTCATCAAAAATTCAAAATGAATCTCATCTGTATATTTTTACTATTATCATAACAAACATGCCAAAATAGATTGAAATCTAAAATAAATCTCATGTACAAGTTTATAAATCATTGAGACACTAACAACTAATTATATAATGTTAAAATTGATGAGTTTTAAAATAAAATGTAGGATTTTCCTGATTAACTCAACATGTTTCTAATTTCCATGAAGAGAAAAATCACCAGCCAAATGACAAACTTATTACAAACTGTTAAGTGTAATGAGGCAATTGACAAAAAATACATCATTCTGATTTGGGATTTCTTGAGTCAATGAGGTCATTACAATCATTGGTATAAGATGGCACATCTCTTCTACTAACTCCATGTGTTTTTCCCAACTGATGATGACTACACAGTCACAGCCTGCTTTTGACTGCATTTCTTGAAGCCTGAAAATGTTTTTCTCTAATACATGTACCCAGGGAGGATTTCAAAAGCCTGAAATCAGATTTAGACTTGAAAATCCACAAAGCTGTGTCAACTTTAATAATTAAAAAGCTTATCAAGATATGAAGTGATATATAAGAAATATAAGATTTTTTCAAAACAAAACATGTGTGTCTTTACTCCAGCTAAATTTTTACTCTCCAAAACCCTGATAGTGGCTGCGTCAAAAAAAGTAAAAACCAATTTAGCAGGAAAATCTGAATCTATTTCATTATAATATTTCTCTCAGGGGAAAATCTAAACTGCATCATTGGCAGATTAATCAGATAAGACATGCTGTCTTGATGCTATAGTAAATTAGTTTTATTTTTTCTTCTCCCATCATTCCTTGCAATACTTCCTCCCTGAAGTCTAAACTACATGTGTACAAACAAACACTGAGCAGATAGACAAAAACAACTCAAAAGACATGGTTCTTAGAAACGATTATTCTTTATTTATTTATCTTAGGAATAAAAATATTTATAACTTTTCTTCCAGCATTAATCTGGTGCAGATTCTCCTGATTCCATGATAAGATAATTGTATGGCAGGCACTGGGTGCGGTATTTAATGCACAATGCTAACACTGTCTGAATTGAAGTTTATGAAACAAAAACAAAAGTTGTCTGTTGAAGTTTATCTGCTACATTAGTTGCTGGAAGAAGAACTGTTGTTATTTATACATTATAAGCATGTACGTATAAGTTTGGTAATTTGAAAACTTCAATTATCAATTTTATAATACCTGATTCAAAGTAAACATTTTGACTAAATGATAAACATTTTACTAAGTGCACAGAATCTAAAATGTGTCTGCTTCTTCAAGTAAATGAAAATGTCAAGATAATAATGCAGAGTTGTGTCCCTTGAATTTCAATAAAAAAGCCCTAACTCTATTCTATCAATACATATGTTCCTGTTAAAGAAGCACATTAATGAATGTGGATGTATCCAGAGATCTAGCCTTTCCAGGAATTGGGTGGTAAGGATGAAAGACCATTGTAATATGACCTATACAATGTTTTGCTTCACATTACACCCAACCAAAACAGAAAATAATGAATATGATGTAAAATAATGATAATATGAATAGGATCAATTAAGTACATTGGAAATAATAAATGACCAAAATATGATAATATTGAGGCCTCTCAGCAAGCAAGAGCTCTATTGTTTAATCATTAAAGTAAATGGTGCTATTTAGTAATATACAGAGGGGGTACTAATGAAATGACTAACATGTTAAATTCTAATTAAACATAATAACTTCAAAGATATTAATACAACAAGATATACATTAACTTCAGAATTGACTTAAAGCTTTCAATGATAACAATACATGGGTTTAGCGGAAAACAGTTGTAACTCAATATAAGAAAGAGTGAGATACGACAGTTTTGTGTTAAACCTGCAAATTATACATGACTGGGGGAGATGATAGAAGCCATTAAAGTCTTTGACAGTAGTAAATTCAAGTGAGCCAATATGACCCACGCAGTACAGAGGAAATCTATGGTTTCTATGATATTCTGACTCTATATAAGTGTTGGTCAAACAATGTAAGTGATTAGATAATCTATTATAATCCACTTTGAGTGCTCTGATAAAATATTAGCCTGGATTATACAATAGACATAAAGTGGACATGATATCATTAAGAAACAGACTCAATGTCTTACAACAATAACTTCAAAGACAAAACTAATCCATTGTATCACTAGGCTATAAATTACACTTCTACCATAGTTGTACCAAAGGTACTTCTGACCTAGTTATAGATTAATGACATGAATCAATATGCATCCAGGTCAAAGAACCAACAAGAGGTTTCCAAGCAACGATCAATGTAACACTACTAAAGAAATACAAGAAAGTAGAGGACAAAGCTAGTAATTAAAATGTAAATTCAGTTTTTACCACCAGTTTTTGGAATTTTTTACAAACCGAAGTTTCATCAAGATGATTGACCCTATATGGCAGAGATATCCAACATATTGAAAACTTTAATGCAAAAAATTTAAGCCGAATTTTTTCGTAGAAAAACCAGGCTAAAAATTTTATAATATAAGAAAGAAAATCTGATAAGTTAACTGATATCATATAAAATTGTTATAAAATTTCACATATTTGTGTCTAAATATGAAATAATATAATAGTCTGAAATATTTGTATTATAAAACTTCAGTCTGTAAACTGATGTCTCTATTACAGTGAATAAATTATGTCATCAAACTCACAATACATTTAGGGGCGTGTAACATATTTTATAGGGTACAAATATCATATTACATTTCCTGAAATGATCTATAATAGTGTTATATCCCCTGCCAAGTGAACGAAGTATTATAAATATCCTCTCATTGAGTGTAACAATCATTTTTATTATGCTTTTCATATTTCTGAAAAGAACATTTTAAATAATCATACAGATCTTCAGCTACTATCATGTTACATGGCTGTTCTCTGCTAAGCAAACAGACATTTTATTTCCCTGATTCACAACAATGACAATTCAAAAATTGAAAGGTAGCAAACTTTAATTCACATTCTATTTTTTTCAGTTATAAATCTTTGATAATAAATAATTGGATATTTATGAGTGTAAAAGTGGGTCATAATAGTTTAACACAAAAATATCAGCATAAAGCCCATAATTTTTGAACGCTTATTAAAAAGTTACAATAGACTATATCCGGAATTCAAATATTTGGGTTTTCCCCTCCAATACAAACAAACTTTCACTGTTATAATGAAAACACATGTACAAAGAACAATAGGATTTAATCCATAGTTCATGCTATTTAGCAATAATGTGTAGAAAACTTTGTTTGTACCGGCTGTGCACGGACGGAAAAACCCATAAGTTTGAATTCCCGATTAGGTCTATTAAGTGGTTCTACTTAAATCATAAATTCTTCTAGAAGGGTTGCTAACTTGCTATACATTTACTGGGAGACTGAAGGTATTCGTACAGCCAGAGGAAAGAAGCCTCTTCAATCGCTTAGTAAAGAAGATAATCTTCAAAAAAGAGTTATTGGTGTAGGCACTCAAGTTACCAAAAGACACCAAGAATAAATAAACAAATATTAAAGCTTGAAGCTTTCGACAGAATCAAGCAAATTATGAGTTAACAGTTCTCTCAAGTTGAATTTAACCATTAATGTGTTTTTATTGAATGTTTACAGCCTTATAATCATTGTTTACAACAAGCATATAAAAGGCAGACAATAAAACCAGAAAATGAGTCATAAACAAAATAATAAAAATTGAAAATTACTTAATTTTCTAAACAATTTCAAACTAGTTTACTGCTGAGTTTTCTATTATACATCAGGGAACAATAATTCAAACAATTATATGGCTATGGTTGCAATAAAAGAAATTATCTTAACAATACAACATCTTCAATTTTCAATGCAGATGATCAAGTTTGCTTCTAAATGATAAAACTAAATCAAATTAAGTCTCTATTCATAAACTTGAAAAGAACATTTTTTGTTAACTTTTATGATTATATTTTCCAGAATGTTTGCAAATATGAAAACCATGTTTGTTGTAGAAGACAACTACAAAAACATTAAGTACATAATATTACTCAATCATCCTTTCGTTAGTACATTAATTTCAATTTAATATTAATCATAATGAATGTTCAATCCTTGCATTAGCATCATATTGCATGTTTGTACAAACATAAATCTGATTTCTGCGAAGTATAAACAACTCATTCTGGTGTACATCATCAAAGCAACAATTCCCAAGGCAAATCATATTAAAACTCAATCTTAATTCAATTAAATCGCACATCATGAATAAGTAAAGCTACAGTCCCATAAACATAAAAATAGCCTTAAGGGCACCATACGGGCACCGTGCGATCAAGCTCCACAAGGACCCGTACGAACTCTTGCGTACCCGTACGGACTGTTACATTTTACCAGGGTCCGTGAGATGAGCCCATGATACACGTATCGGATTCAAAGTCAAATTGTGAACAAAATCGTGGCCGAGTATGGATTAAACTTGCATATCTTCCAGCTACGGCTCCGTACGGATGTGTTGTTTTGTGCCATATGCATACTGTCACCTTAATACGCAAGGCTTCCCCCAACCTACGACTGTCTCCACGTACAGGTCCGCAACAAGCCACGATTTTATGGGACTGAGGCATAAGTATAGATAGTACATCCATACTGACTTATATAAGTACATGTAAAACTGTGATAAAAGTCCAGATACTCATGGCAGTTTTGCTTGTTTGGCACTTAGAAATTATATTTGATGCTCAGTAACAAGCTTAGGTTTGAACATGCCAGCTATGTTTAATCACTAGAAACCTCTAATAATACTATGTGATCTCCATCAACTTAATATTAGACTTACTAAGGAGAGGGCTACTATATGTTACTCAGTACTGCGAGACCAGGAAGTGGGCTTGTAAGAGATTGATCTAAGTTGTAAGAACTTGTTTCACAATCAAGCTAAAATAAATTAGTATTAACTATTACTCCCACTTTAGCAGTGTATTTTCTAGTGAGCGGCATTTAAAACCAAGATATTGTAACTTTATTAATAGTGCTGCCACCAACAAATAAACAAATCTAGTGAACTGTCAACAATACTCAAAATTCAGAAAGATCATCAAAATCTGGCACATCAGACACTACTCAAAGTGTTAAGCTAAAAATCTGAGAAAAATCAGAAAATAATATCAACTGTCTAACATGTGTCAGGTCATCTCTGAAACTATTCAAGTCACTGCTTACATTAACCATGTGTTTTTTCATACATAGAATTTCCATCAGAACTTATCACACTATTATATGACTGATTGTTTTGTTAGATAATGTGGAAATAAAGTAATGAAAGTAGCCTGGATTCTGTGGAATACATTTTACTAGAACCATTAAAGATAAAACATTCCATTTCAATAAATCAACATCAATTTCACATGAATAAAATATTACAACAAGATTTAGCAGTGAGATCATTTTTTTTCAAAAAGCTTGCACAATAGTTACAATACCTTTAAAAATGCATGTGAAGTATGTTATAAAATCAATTAAATGTTCATTATCAGTCTGAAAGATGTAAGCCATATACTGGTTTAGTCCAATGATTCCAGAAGAGAAAATGAAAATCAGTCAGTTTCATAGCAAACAACATAATTTTAGGGTAAAAGGAATCCTATTGACAAAAAGAATCAAACCTATAGAGCAGAAATACACTCACATGTTATCTACTTACATCATCAATACCTACCTAGTTGGCTTACTGGGGTAGTGTGTTGGACAGCACATCCTAGAGGTCATGGGTTCAATTAGAAGATGCCTTTGTGGAGTTAAATTGATCATGAAATATTTTCTACAGACTTTCTCCAACTTGCCACTAATTATCAAGTAGGAAGTTGGAAGCCAATAGTGATTGTATGCGTTTAGTTCTAGGTAAAAAAGGTTTGGTCCTAAGATGTAGGACCTTGAGTAGGATAACTGACTAATGCAAATAGACTGAAAACATGTTGAAATATGGAGTAAAGCAACAAATCATTACCTAACATTACATCACCCCAACACTGGGAAAAGAAAATGAATGAAAATGCTAGCAACAGTATTGACAATTTTCTAGTACCACATTTGTGCATTCCTTTAAATATATTACATTGAATTCTAGGTTACAAAATATAGTTCAGAAAAATGAGAGTTTTAATCAACATGATTTTAGATAAAAAAATCTACTATGAATGATTGATGAAATAGAAATATGTCAGTGTCTGTAAGCTTCCTGTGGCTTGTATTTCAAGATATAATTAAATCACATGTATTTATTGTCTTTTCTTACAGCTATCATTAATGCCATGTTACAAAAACTTGACATATCTAGGACATTATGCCATGTATTGAAATAATTATCTAAGACGTAATGCAATGTCCTGAATTCATTGTATCTGCCATATCACAGACATGATGCAATGTTCCAACACCCAACCTTTCTAGGACAATAATCAATTCGAAAAATTCTGCTATAAAGATCACCTTAGCTATCTCCTAATCATGCCACTTTTGATGATTTGGAAGTCTAAAATGCTGAATTTGGGAAGCAAAAGGGCCGTTTATTAATTATAAGATTGTTCCACTATACAGACGATCAATTTTGATGGTTCTAATAGTAAAACTTTACTGTACATGAGTTCTAAAGCTCAAGTTCATAGTTTATAGCTTGTTTCCACCGGATATGATCAATTGACCATATAAACATAAGTTTTTGAAGGTGGATTTCTAGTTTGTTTTCCCTTGTCTGGTTTTACAGTTTATCAGTAATATTCATTTCTAAGTTCTTGTTATTAATTAATTTTTTAATACACATTGAATGAATGAGGTTAATGCGCAAAAGTTTTTGGTGTCCTATTTTTAATATTTTATAACACTGAGTGATAAAAAACATTCCATTCTACTACTTTGACCACCAATTTTGAAGGTCCTAATAGTGGAACCTCACTTCACATGAATTCTAAGTTGCAAAAATAGGCAAGCAAAAAATGATAGTATTAATTTACTATCAGGTGTATAATATTCTTACAGTACATGCTAGAAGTATTGGTGCCTTTGTGATATCTGTAATTATAAAAGCTGATGATGTGAGAATCACAGATATTGACATAAATAGAAGTATCATCAACATGGTGTAACCATTATAAACAGTTTTTTATGATTACAACAGCAGGTATATTATCAACTGTAGTCATGCATTGATACCTCATTACTTTGATAGTGTTTTTTCTTACTCAACTATATTTATTCTGCACACAAAATCACTTAATGTGTATTGATGTGTTGTTAATGCACATACATGTCAGTACGACAACAGTACAATGTATGTAAATGCAAAAATATGTTGCTTGTGCTAAACCCAACCAAAATAATTAAAGGTATAACAACAAACAGAAATTTTGTATCAATGCACAAATGGATCATATACATCTATTGTGCAAAACCATGTCCCAATAACTGTGTGTATTGTTTTTACATCATCCAGATGACAAGTATTTCTTTAACCTTTTGATCAATTACTGGTGCTTACAGCAGCACTTGAAGCGTTTCCAAGACTCAATTTTAGCTCTTTGAAAAAAGCAACAACAGAACTTGGTCCAATATTACAAAGAAGTTGTTAGCAACAGTAGTTTGACAGAATATCAAGAATCAGTGGTAGGAGGGAGAATGGTTGAAGAAATATTTCATGACCAAATTCCACTGAAGTAGGAGCCGCTTTGGAACCCAACCCAGGACCCATCAATCAGTAGACAAGCTTGCTACTGACTGAGTTAGCCAGGAAGCCCTTAAAGTGATTGACTGATTCAATAATATGATTATCAAGTTAAAACTTCTAACTTTGTCTGAAACTTGTATAAATGCAAACAAGCTATATAATAAACTAAGTATGATTCAGCCAATACTCCTAAAAAACCTTTTATAACATGAATGGCCATTTTACACAATTATGTTACATGATCATAATTTACATCGTTATGACCAATGGCGCCCATACTGACAAACAAGGCTATAAAACAACTTCTAGAGGGTCCGTAAATTAATCTTAAAGTGGATGTCTTAAATCATAATATTATCTCAACTTTAAGTTAATATTTATATACATATAACACATGTCTGCTCTTGTCAATAATTGTGATATTATTTTTAAATACATCTTAAATTACTACTATTTCTCCATATTACTAAATGATTTTCACAGATGCATTTATGTTACCTTATTTAGATAAAAACCTACCATCATAGCACACTTAAAGACAATGAAATTAGAGCATCTTGAAATAGCCAAAGCACGTTGTGAAAAAATGGCTATTTTTCACACAATCATGTCGGGACCAGTAAAGAGTAAAATGGCTGTAACCAAGATCGAATCTAAATCCAAGGCAGTTGCATTATTATAATAAAATTATGATTTTTTTATATCACAAAAGATTTCATCTAAAAGGCAAGAAGTACAAACCACAGTGGTAAACAGAATTCCTTGAGCTCTTAGAATTTAAACTCCAGGAGACAAAAGTGAGACAACCCAAAGTCACCAAGCAAGCTCTAAGTAGACAACAGCTCGAAAAACTAGCTTGAAAATAGAGTGTTAAGTGTTAAATAATATCGCTGCTACAAAATATTATCAGTATAATTAAATGTACATTACCTTGTTTTTATTTATCCTTTTTCTGTACACGAAATATATTTTTGTAAAAGAACCATTCAGAAGCAAAAGGGAACACTCCCGCCAGTTACTTATCAAATGATACCTAAAATTTGAAATTATGTAATTTAATAGCTAATAAGCATGACAAATGCTTGATTATGAATGTATTGCAAAAACTGTATGTAAATGCATAGTTGTTGAAATTAAATCATTTATAACCATACAAAAAACATTTCATGATATATAATACTTCTTGAATTTTAACTTCCTATTATGATAATATAATTATAATAAAATATAATATAATAAAGTAGATTCAAGGAATGTTACCATGATGATTTGTGTTGGCAAGGTTACTGGTATAAATCATTTTTAGAAAAAAGATCAGCTATTAATATTTGTATGCAAAACCATAGATAGAAGCATAAAATTTAAAAAGCATACAAAAGAAATAAAATAACGTGCAAAATAGTTCTCAAAATACTTAATTATTATATTTGCTGCTAAGTTGGCATAACTAATAAGTCACATGATCACTTCGATTAAACAGGCCTTTTTCGATAAGATGACATATGTTCATTCATCATTTTCACTCAAATACAGTATCCAACAATAAAACCAGGTCATATCTTAACTTCAAAGGCAACATGGCAAGTTGTTATAGTCCAAAATCATATTTACCTCAAAATAAAAATTCATTCTAAAATAAAGGCTAGCACATTAAATCATATTATAAAATCTGCAAGAATAAAAATGCCAATAAAATGTAACAAACCGAAATTATATATGATCCATACAGTGTCTCTAACAAAGTTAACTATGATTAAAGAAACAATCAGTTGTCCATTTAAATGGAAATAAAAACTCAATACATATAAACTTAGATATTCATAAAGTTTTATAGACGAGTACAATAAAATAAGGATATGACTTTTGACCTACTACCGAGAAAATTAACATAAATATAAAACTTTTAGATTATTTTATATGATACCCTCAAGACAAGTTGTTGTTTAATGATAAAACTTAATGATAAGAAAAATTTCCAGCTTCAAAAAAACAGATTTTACAGAGCTAGATAACAAGATGTTTGGATCATAAGTTCTAAGATTATCATTATGGATAAAAATATAATAATTACCATAATAATTCCAATAATTTCCCCTTACTGGAGTTTTCTTCACTATTAGAAGCAACGTTTTCAACAAAACTGCACAAGAAGAGAAAATTATTGTCAAATTTTGCATATTATCGAATGATGCTAGATTGAGGTTTAAGATCAATTTTCTACAAGTTAGGACTTTGAGACCCACACTAGAAAACAGGGACTTTTTATGGTACATTAGCTTCAATCACATGCAGTCAGAATCTTTAAAGCAAGTTAAAGGAAGGTTTTTAAAGTCTACTACAGTATCACTATTCAGTTGACTCTTGACATTAACTTCCCTGATCATCAAGTCACACACCAACTGATAACATACAGTGCAGATTGCAGCCACAGGATACATTGCATGACCCTAACAGGTACACATTTACACCTAAGTGGAGGGAAGCAATAGAAGGTTATTTTCTTGCTCAAATATTATATAAATATCTATTTGTATGAATCTATAATCTGACAATAAACTATTTAACAATACAGATTACAAGTGATTTCACAAAAACTTTCAAACACCTGTTTGATTCTTTATCTACTGGTATTACAATAATATCTATGGTAATTTCATGGGGAACAAACAGCAGGTTAAAGTTACAAAAACATAAGTTAGTCATAGATTTATCATACTGACCTGATGTAAATTTATATTTGGCACTTCCTGCTAGACTTGATTATAAAGATGATACCAAAATTCTATTTCAAGTTATTTTTCTGAAATGATATCATGAACACATAATATATTTTTCCTGAAATTACCTTGAGTCAATTCCAACTAGAGATAATGAACCGGTATGTAAACATGTTAATACAGCAACAATGCTATTAGGTCATGATGCGATGCAACATACATGTAATATTGTTAACAAGTATTAGACTAGCACTTTTTAACTTCTGTTTGCAGTCTGCGAAATTAGGATATGAAAGTGGTTGCCCAAACAGGTCAATTTAGCAGCAAGCACTATCTCTTGTTAGTAGAATTTTGGTTGCCCAACAGCAGTTTTTGGTTACCTGAACTAAAAAGTCATTGTCCCGGGGGCAACCCGACACCCACTAATTTTGTTGGCTAGTTTGAAATTAGCTGGGTGCATGGCGCAGTAGGCCATGAGCAGAATTTCTAATCTAGTGCCCTTCTTGGAAAACTAGATAATGTGAGCAACTCATCATAATCCATAACTTGTATTGACATAGCTCAAAACACAATAATTAAGTCTGAAAAATGTTATTTATACCTGTGTCTTACAAGAAATGATTAAGACATTGTTTTTAATCACTTTTACTATACATTTGTATACAATTAAGTTCTACATTTAGTTTGTTTGTTGGGTTTAACGCCATAGCAACACAATTAAAGGTTATATAACTGTGGTCAGTCAACCTACTCACTCCTCCTAGAAAGGCTAAATCTCTGGATTTAGCTGTTAACCAACTACTAAGCACATACTTTTGTCAGTGACTGACAACTGCCCTACATAATTAAAAATCATTGGTACGAGGGAGAATGGCCGTAGAAATAATTTCATGACCAAGCTCCACGAAAGTATGCACTGCCCAGAAATCAAACCCACGACCCCTCGATCAGTAGACTTGCGTGCTACCAACTGAGCTAGCTGGGTGGCTGAAAATTATTTCATGACCAAACTCAACAAAAGTATGCCTTACCCAGGAATCAAACCCATGATGATCATTTGAGCTAGGGATTTATTAGGTTATATAGGCTTGAATCAATTATCAACTAGCCTGTTTTATGTAATTTAAAAAAAATCTGTTGGCTGAATCCATTTCACTAGTGGTTGACTATAAGTGGAAGACTACATTACTCCATATGCTTCTGTTATAACTGGACAAAGGGAAACAACTCTTACACCACCAATTCTACAGCACAAATTATCAACACATTAATACCCAATATTCAAGTAACAGAATGCTATTAATATAAGATAAAATAAAAATTCTATAATCCATAATTATTGCAGAATCAGGTTAATTGATTTGTTAACCCTGCAGGTGTTATTTGATAGAACTATTAAGAGTATATTATAATGTCAGCAATACATCTCTTCACAGGCAATATTGTTTTTACCCGCTTATTTAATATAGCATCACAAATGTAGATGTACTTGAAATATTATGATGGGTGTGTCTGAGTACACAGTAGTTGCATAGAACAATAGATTATTGGGTAAATCAATGGTCACTCACCCTATGATGTTTCCATAAGGCATAAAAATCTGTGCAGATTGCATCTGACTCCAGAATGTTCTGAATACAGTGACTCAAAAGTTCTTCACTAGACCTTAAATTAATGGACAACCTAACTGTCCCAACTTATATAGAAATCATTCATGAACAAACGTGTTAAGTATTTTATCAGTTGAATCGTCATTTGACTTTTATATGAGAAAATTTCACAGAGATTTTGTGAACTTGATGACTGTCATATCTTACTGGCAATTTATATTCACCCCAAATGGCACCTAGAATAAATCTAGCACATTTTTTGTTTCTAGAGCAACAGATCACTCATGAATTTAATTCATGTACGTTAAAATTTAATCATAAAGCTTTTATCAAACACAATCTTATTAAAGCTTTTAATTGAAAATCAGGTGTAAAAATAATAAAATAAATGTATGAGCAGCATTTTTATGGCGCACTATGAATCTGATGTGATTTATATAGGGTCCTAGAGTACAGTGTATACAATGTCTTATCAGCTCTAAAAGTCTGTGACTTGCAACATTTAGCCTCTGTCAGTTGTTGGTACAGTCTAGAACATACATGCAGCTTCTGACTCATTCCCACTTAGAATGTACATTTGATGTCTCCAACGTTTATCATGTTTCCAGGAATTTAACTTACAGAATTTATGTAAATGAAATGCATATTTACAAGTGATAGTGCTATAGTAAAAGTATAAACGACATATTTCGTGAAGAAAACTTCTATTTTTTCAAAATATTGTCTCTTAATTAAGCTAGGGGGTAGAAAATCCCTATGTCTCCAATGACAAATTCTTACAGTTAGCTTAAAATTGTTAAAAAATTCAGACAGATTTCCAATTTAATATATCTTTAATATGTCAGTTATTACTAAATCCTCAAGAAAAACACATATTATAATGTAGATTCAAAAATAATTTTCCACACCTCATACAATAAACGTTGTCTCCAAACTCCGATAACGTACGGGACATTTATTTAAAGGCTTCATTAATCTCACAGCTTTGCACTCTTTACTAACTATTTTTGTGTAAGTAAAGTCCATAAAGGTATATCCTAATGATAAGACATTCATTTTAGCTGACATTTTATTGGTATCGGTAATTTATGAGCTCATTTATTAAAAAATGAATCGTAATTTTCACCACGTAACGAACGGGACAATTAGTAAAATCAAATTATCTAACAAACCGTTTCAAATAGCTTTTTAAATTCTTCATTGAACTGATCTTCAATGATTAAATAAAAAGTTTATAAAGTGTTTTTATAATTCATTTAAAATGCATATTTGTGACACACAAAGAAACAGTAAAAACAAAATGAAAAATAACGTACGAGTCCGTAACGTACGGGACAAAATGTGACACAATAATTGATAATCGTCTGAATATTTATGATTAATTGCTTTTGTAAGGTTCCTTAACATGCATTTAATCTTCACAGACGAAGATATTATGGGAACGGCAATTATAATGAAATTAATGATGTTCAAAAGTAACTAACAAGAGTGACGGGAAAATAAGTTATAGTACCTTTTATTTGCAATAAATGATGAATAGTTAGCATTGTTCTTATTTGAATACCATCTAGCTTTGAAATGATAAATCAAAACAATGCCTCGTTTGATCAAATTATAACTTTAGAATAATTTTAGCACACACTGCAATAATTTGATCAGGTTCATACATTATCTTACTTATTTAATAACGTACGGGACACTGTAGAATTGTCTAAACATGCATTTGCCGGATGATTTGGTGGTTGAAAATCGCATGTTACCCCACTACTAAATAGCTTTTATTAGTTTATGCGTTAATTTGCTATGTTTCTTTGTTAAACTTGTCACAAAATTGTTGAATGTTGTTCTCTTAGAAAAATGAAAATGGTTCGCCTAATTATTGTAATTGAGAGATATTATTGTAGTTTTATATGTAAAACACAAGTACATTGAATTGTAAAACAAATTACACAACAATGTAAGTTGTATTCTTGCAGTTTAACTTAGTTATCAATAGTTTAGATGACCAAACTGAAGTATATAACGTACGAGCCAATTTTGCTAACGTACGGGACAACAATTATATTCTTTATTGGTTGCTTTGTGGTGGTTCACATGCACACAACGTTTTGTTATAACACTAAGACAATGGTATTTAACTATTTTAAACAGTTTCATTCTATATTTAACTTGTTTGTATCGTTCTGGAACAGTTGATATGAATGCCATTTTAAAACAAATGAAACTAATAAAAATAGCGTATTCAATATTTATGTTTTTCTGAAAGTATCTGGCTTACTCTTCAGTCTTTATCATTTATTCCGAAACATAATACCTTATAGAATGCAACCGTATTTAATTTCTCAACAGTTTGACCATTGCTACTTTTAAATAAGTGAAATTTACAGCACATGTTCGATTTTCATAAGCACATTTATAAATGCTAGGTGTGACCTTTCACCAGCCTATATCTAAAAAAGTATACTAGCCCAGCTGAAAATATTTTTATACTGCGTAAAGAACATGTCTACAATGCCTTTAATTGATTTAAAACTCATATTTGATGACATGAAAAAAATGAAAAAAAATATGCCCATATGTCCACCTTAATTGGGATTGAGTCTTCTGTGGCAATGGTTATGATTAAGCTGTTGCACTCGGTAAATTTTAAGCAACTGGGTGCGCTTGGATGGAGGGGATCTACTGCTGATTAACTGCAGTTTGAAACTACATGTAAAGGATTTATGGTTATATTTTTTATCAATGAAATGTTTGTTTCATTTCCAAGCAAAACAACCATGTGATTTCACAATCAACCACGCAGAGCAGTAAAGGTTAAATTTCATAATTTATAATAAAACTGTAAAAGCAAATTGAATAATACAAAGTTAATCTAACATCAAATTACATGAGTAAAATACAATGTACTTCTTCACAGGATTCTATACTAAAGAGTCTTAGTGAAAGTTAAAAAAAGTTAAACATGGTATCTGAAGTCTACTTCTAACTAGTATCACTATTCAGTTGACGCTTGATATTAACTTCTCCGATCATTAAGTCATACACCAACTGCTAACCTATGGCACAGATTGCAGCCACAGCATACAGTGAATGACCCTAACAGGTACCCATTTACACCTGGGTGGAGTGAAGCAATCACAGGTAAATTTCTTGCTAAAGGAAATTAGCAGTGCCCCTAGTGGGATTCGAACCCAGGACCTCTCAATCCCTAGGCCCGTGTCCTACCATTGGACTAAAGCTCCTTAGCTACTCTGACATGTTTCATTAAAAACTTCCCAAAAGATAAGTTCATTGGTAGGAGATCCTAGAAAGAAAACTATTGAAAATGGTAGAACCCAATTAGCTTGGCAGCTAAAACAAAAAAAAATTAACAAATAAGTATTGATTAAGTTATCTTACAATGTATATTTCTAAGATTAATGTCACAAATGCTCTAAGTCATTTGTATCAGTTTATGTTGACTAGTTAAATACATACATTACCACGTAGATATTGTAACTGTATTTGGAAGGAAATTATTTACATAATTTTCCAAATAATAGGGAGTACTGTTAAATGAGGAGATTTTAACTGTAGTAAAATATGACAAAACTTCAAACTGTGTTATCTCCCTTTGCATAGTGTACTGAGCTTTCATAACTGAAATACAAGTGTGGTGTTTATGAGGTCAGCAGTAATTTAAACGAAAAACATCAAATTCTTTCAAAAAACATTACAACAGGCAAGAGTAACATAGGAAGCTTTCTAATGTTGGCACCCAATAATTAATGTTTGTAGAATGTATCCTTATGCCAACATTATTCTCTATAAATATTCTTTTGATGATGGATGTAACAGAAAAATAACTACCTGCATACAGATCAAATGATCAAACTACAGAATGTTTAAAATTTGTTTACAGTATTGATTTACATAACAAAGTTCCCCATCACAAATCTTTTTTGCATAAGAATTTTAGGGAATTATTTGCTGAAATATTTTATCGTACCATATATATTTTTAGACCACACATCTTTTGACGATGACATAATTGCAAGTCTAAAAACATTATCAAAGTCAAATATTTGGTCCTCATTCTGTAATGTAATATATAGCTCACACCCAGTCGTACCATTCATTCTATATATAGTTTAGTACAACTATTTTTATTAACTTCCTTATCACTATAAATTATTGTCACAATAATCAAGTTAGTACAACCTAGATAAATATTTTGTTTAAGGGTTATAGTAAATCCAGAAGGGACTAAAATATACACCCAGTGTTTTTAACATGGTGAATATGTTGTTAAATGGCAAGCTTGCGTGTTGGATGCCTAACAAGTAAAATGTTGTCATTGTTGAATGCTAGACTTAGTGATATCCGAAAATTAAGTATAATAGATCACAGGGATTCCTAATCCTAACGATAATCATTTATACCTATAATATATATTATAGCCATAGGTAAAAATGGTTATCGTTAGGAATACCTGTGCAATAGATACCGTGTTTTCACTCGTTTTACTTAATGATCTTATCAATCATTTAATTCGTACCTAGTAAGACTTCTCAAAATACAACATCTGATCAGCATTTGAAGGTAATGAGCACTAAAAAGCGCCAGTCTGATTAGTATAAGAGGCTAGCACAATCTGCTGTCAAAAATGCTGTTCGGGACAATTGGGACTATAATTTATAGAATGACGACAATTTTTGATACCGTCACGAAATACTCGCAGGTCGTGTTTCAGCAAGTCAAAGCTGATCATGAGGAGCCAACTTGAAATTTAAACAATGTTGTGTTCACACAAAAATGCCACTTCGAATCTCGAGTTAATTTTATTACAAGCAAGATTTTTTCAAAATCCGATGGCGAGCGTCCGTATCCAAGCCCCTTGCGCTGATCCAACAAATCATTTAAATGGCAATATTTCGGGTCCTGGCTGATCATCCAATCCTAACTCAAGGACCGTTATTGTAATACTAATTCTTTTGAAAAAGGGAACATGATTAATAGATAGAAAGTAGACCAAGCAAGCGATACTTACACAGTGCATTTAAAAGCACATGCGTCCTAAACAGAGACGCTAATTGTTCCAATTAAGACGCACGGAAGTGACGTCATCATCAAATTTCGCGTGCAATCAGCACATTTTAAGGGCGGAGCTATCGTCTTTCATGAAAAACATTTCTGGATATGTTTCAATAAAATTACTATTAATGACAACCAAAGTATGAAAACGTGCATAACAGAAGAATATGCGATAGTAACACTAGCAATATCATAATTTAACTGTGTCTGTTTCAGCTTCTACCTGCTAAGTGGGCGGAGCTAACAAGTAGGCGGTGCCGGTGTGAAACCGTGATTTTGTTCTCGGACAAAAGACCCGTTTATAACTGCTACATACTTCCTGCTTATTTTTGTTTTAGAAAACTTAGAGAACTTTACAGTAAGTAATTTCTTGATCATCGTGTTTTCATGTTTATCGCATTTCTGAAGGTTTTAGTGTTATTCAAAAGTTTTTATTTCATCGAATTACGCGTATTTATTTTTACAGGTGGGTGGTTTCTGTTCTAAGCGATGACTCATGATTTGTTCTGAAACAGCGAAAATGAAATCACAGACACTCGGCAATGATAGTGATGTTTTTTTATCTGTGCGTTGTATGCTTACTACATGACTAATGTTACAAATTCTACAAATGTGATGTATGATCATATATAATACAACTATCATTTTGGTACCACATTCATTTATTTTAACTCAGTATCGTTGTTTACTTGTTTGTTTGTGTATATGTGAAAGTGAAAGAAGCATGCTAATGTATACTTCATACCCATGTATTTTTAATATATAACTTACTAGTTAAAACTTGTTTCATAAAGTAAATGCCTGTATAATACTTTATATTAAGACAATAAGAGTAGGGGAAGGATTAAAACAAATTTGGACTAAAGTCAAGGTAAATATTTAATTTTTTTTACATGTATCACTAAGTGACTTGATCATTAATGATTGACAATGTCATTTGGCAGATTATTAAGGATGGAGCTAGTCTCAGCATGGATGGTTCATTTACTGAGAGCCTGGAGAGTTAAGAGTGAGTGTGGTGATCATAGGTGGTTGTATAGTCACTTCCAACAGCCTTGTTGTTGGCTTAACCCTTTAGTGACATGGTTGAGTGTCTTGCCTCCCACTCAGGAGAACCAAGTTCAATTTCCAGTCAGGGTGTATGGTTTTTATTCTCCGAATTTTCTTTACTAGAAATTGTTTCTAAAAGAAAACATATATACATGTAATATAGGCTTGCTAGTGAAGTGCCAAACAACCCATAGATGATAGCGTGGGTGAAGATTTGCTACTTGTTTAGTTTGTACAGTAGCCACATAGCAACTTACAGATAATTGCTCTTCTATCATACAATTTTATGCATGGCTTTGTTTGTATAGACCTCATACTAAATGTAAAAAAAACACATTGTACAAAACCTGTCTGCCTTGAAAGGAAGTCATTAAGTGACATGCGTTAGTCAGTCAAACCTTATGGCTGTAATATTAATTCAATGAAAAGCAATTTGAAAAGAGAGAGTGAGCTCTTAGAGTTTATACATCCTTTTATTAATTATTTATCCAAATTTATTATGTTGTAAGACACTGTCATTATTTTTATGAAATAACCAGTCCTTATGTGCATGCCAGCGGTCGACACTAACGGTGTCCCGGGATCCCGAGGACACCAAAAAATGGGAAGGGACTCCAAAACTGCCAAGCTGGGTGTTCCGTGGGGACACTCGATTTTCTGGGAAATTAAATGGTTAAACATCAGTATAAAGTACTTATTCAGACACAAAAGTACATTTTGTAAGTCAAAAAGTCGATCCAGTGTACATCTAACTCGCTAAAAGTTTTTATGGAGCGACGAATCCAATCTCTCATACAGAGTTGTATGAGAGATTGCGACGAATCGCGTAGATACGTATTGTAAGACGAAGAGGTCCGACGCAATCCGAATACAGAAGCGTCGTTATTGTGCGGCCCTATCTGCGTTCCAATGGATTTCAGTCAACCTGTCAATAGCTTGTAAAATAATAAACATATGCGTAGCTCTAAAAAATTAAAAAAGATACATAACACAAAAATATTGCCATAAATCATTATAAATTCAATAAAGATTATTGACCTAAGTTTTCACACGTATTCTCCCGCCATTGTAAGCAACATACACCATAGAGTCAATTAGTCAAACTGATAATAAAGCGCAATTTAAATAACGGGGGGATAAACTTCATATGTGAAGTAGCATAGCGATTAAAAATAAATTATTTTGTTACTAATTGACCGTCCACTCCATTGTTAATCCAGATAAGAGTTGTGAAAATTGAGACCGCCCGCGGCGATTACATGCCAATTACATGTTAATTAAACTTAATTGTCAGTCACACGCTAGGAGATTAACTCGCCGACTAAAGTATTCAAAAGGATGTCATAAAATCGATAAAGCAGTCGCCAAGTGATGTTTTACACGCTTGATGACGTTCGCATATGCATATACCATAAGTCAGAGAATATATTGTTATTAGAAAGAAAAAAGAACATGTCAATTTATTTTAAGACGTTCGACGATATCGGGGGATTTAATTTAACCGCGCATGCGCGAAAACAAGTTAAACTACATTAAATCGCGTTACTTGTAGCATCAAGACGGACACAAAAAGACAATAAGCCTTTCAATCACGAAGGAAGTTTCATATGAAAGCATTTTAGCGCGGGTCGCGAAAATATATGACAACACTTCGTATTGGTTAAAGCGATTACGTTACGTATAAAACAATATTATATCATACATAATAAGCTTTTATAGAGATAAACTGTAACACTATTGTTCGTTATCACGTTTATTAAAGAAAATTTTCGGAAAAATCGTCTTCGTTAAAATGGGGAGAAGTGTTGTTGCCAATGTTGGTTAATCCTAGAATAATGCCCAATAATGAAAATCATGTCTATGAAATGTCCAAAGGTATTTCTTTTCAATCACATGTCTAAGAAATAATTTAATGATAAAATAAACATAGATCAATGTAGGATATAATAATAGATCTAGAGTTGTTAAAAGATTTCATAAAAACGTTTATGATGAGATGACTCCTAATTGAAAACATGTCAGAGCAAAGAGAAAATATTTTGAAACAAAATTAGATTTGAGCAAGCCATTTAGATCTTAATTTGCTGATGCATGTAGTTTTTAATTGTCTATAGCAGCTAATCTTCTCATATACTTGACTGCTGTTTTATACTGCTAATAACAATCCACAGAAGCAATCCATTCCAGGGACAGACAGTGTAGACACTAGAAAGGCTAATTTTATATGAACTCAGTGCAGCATAAGACACCTACTCTGTTAAAACCTGCGAATGACGGAACACCACTTCTCCCAAGAATCCCACCACTTCTCCCTATTTCAAGTCCAGGGAGACGTCACTTCTCCCTAAAATTTGGTTCTAGCTAGACCCCTGATTGTATAGGTCATATAACGGCGGTCAGCCCACATACTCGCCATTCCTGGAAAGGCTAAATCACTGGATTAAGCTGTTAACCAGTTACTAGGCGCATACTTAAGTCAGTGATTGACTACTGTCCTACATGATTTAGAATCAGTGGTAGAAGGAGAATAGCTGTAGAAAGTATGCCCTGCCCAGGGATCGAACTCACGACCTCTCGATCAGTAGACTTGTGCGCTACCGACTGAGCTAGTAGGACAGGCCTTTTACTAAACATAGGATAGCAGGTGCTTGTGACGTCATGCTGCAACTGGTCTATACAGCTACAATTATGCAGTATATCAAATATGAATATATCTGTAATCATGAATAAATTAATTGACTGATAGAATGCCGAGTTCATTTTTTAAAACTGACAGTTCATAATTTTTGATGATCCCGTTCAGGGATCCCAATTTTTCATAAGGGACACCTTGGATCAAAAGCAGGAGTCCCGTCAGGACACCTGGCTCAGAAGTTAGTGTCGACCACTGCTGATGCAAATCCCTCAGTCACTCTTAAGCAAAAAGCTACAAATAATCTTTTTTTGTGCCTTGAGTTTCATATAATAATATTGAATATCATACCAGGAACTCATCCCTAAAAAATAAATAAAATTTATATAATTTTCTAAAAACTAGAAAGACTATCAGTCTTCTTTTCAGACAATTTTAGGACCAAATTCGTACCACATTGCTTAGCAAAAATGAATGTATTTCCTTGTTTCTTTTGAAAATTCCGCTATCAATTTTGTATTTTTTTCTGTTGGTAGTACCTAAGTTTAATCAGGCAATTCTCATCAGATTATTATTATTAATAAGTATACCTTGGATGTTCTATCACAAATTAGTTGTTGAAAATTTTCAAAAAAAATATCAAAATGTCTGCTTTCTTAGATATTGATTTTTAAATGAACCATTTCATGGCATTTCCCCTTTCAAAGAGCTGCATCACCTTTCCCCTGTAATTAAAAAAAACACCTCTTATGTTTTGCTAAAACTTGCTAAGAGTCACATGATACAGAATTCTGTGATTGTTTTCGTTAGAAATATTTTAGTCTTGGAATTTTTTAACAATGGGCTGAATCCTATTGAGAATACATAAGTTACTACCTAATAAACTATAATAGCTTAAAGGTCAATGTATTTAACAGGTCTGTTTTCTTTACAAAGGTTATAAGTATGATATCACCCTGCTGTGTTCATGTAAAAAACAGATGTTGATTGTCCAATTCTATATTAATATTGATATTTTATGTGGATTCCGTCAGCTCCTGGCAGAACCATGATAACAATACAAACAATGGTAAACAGGTACCTTCATAACTTAGTTATGTTTTTGTTTTGTGGAATATTTTTTATAAGTTTGATGTTGATCTATGTATTATAAAATACACCTAAGCCTGTTTCATACTGGGAACCAGGGGGAGTGGGTATATGATTCTGATACTAGGAAATTTATGTTTTTAGTATGATAGCCAACACTATCAATGTCAGAATAGTAATGAAAGTCATTCTGTCAGATTTAATCAAAATATATTGAACAACAGACTTATCTTTTCTCTTTCCTGGAGTTAAAAATGTATAACAAAACTGAATATAGTCTGAATATAGAACACAATATGCTAATAATATACAAATGTATGTGATTCTTCAAAGAACAGTTCCAAGTTATTTATATTTTTTCTTCCTTAACTTCATAATATTGAAGTTTAAAGAAGAATTATGTCACATATTTTTTGTATATCTTTTGGTGGTGTAATAGGAAGATAAGTACCCAATGCCGGGCTCAAACCTGTAACTTCCTGGTTGAAAATCAAGTGTTTTGACTACTTAGCCAATTGAACTGAAGAATATTGCCATCAAACATTTAAAGATTCACTATATAATAATATTTATATACAGCCCTGTAATAGAATTGAAAAAAATATGGAAATATTTATTTATTTTTTGTAATAATTAATTAACACTATTAATTTGATGTTTTATTGTTTATTATTCTAGATGGAATACTGGATTTATCTAAATGTGTAGCCTCTTAAAATAAAGTCTTTATTTTTATTATTATATTATTATTCTATTTTTACCACATTAGTTTATTCAAAATGTTTGTTAAACATTAAATCTGTAAGAATATTTGTATTGTGTTTGTTGCCTAATGAAATTTTTTGTTGTTGTTTATAAATCAATTAAAATGAAGTAATATCTGTTGCAAGGTAAAATTTCTTAATCTATGAGACTGAGTGATATATAATCATATTTAAGACTGGCCAACCAATAGGGAATTAGATAATTATTATCTTTGTCTCTGCCATACAATATTGGAGATAACTACATTTAAATGCCCCTTTTCTGTAATGTAGTGTCAGGTAAAGGATACTTTGAATGTTGAAATATTTTATATTTTGAAATACAATATTTAAAGTATTATCACAAAATTTCCCTATTTACTTATTACTGATATTGCAGTCTTAGTGCAAAACAGTCGAGACTCAATTTAGAAAAGACTAAGTTACAACAGTTTTTTTACTGTTTTGCGCTAAGTCCTCGATTATTGTAAGTTAGGAATGTTTCTGAAAGGTTGTAAGATGATATTGTAGTAAAGTTGTCTGGTATACCGGTAGTTGATTTGTCAACCTTGACCTAATGTATTCATAATTGCTGAAACATGCTGTTTATTACCTTATCTGTGAGAAAATCTTATTTTATTCAACTAAACATAATTCAACAACGATATGGTATATCATTTACATGTAGGGCTTTTATGTACATGTAGCAGTCATTTGGCAGCCAGTTCAGTGTTAGTTTGAATCTCATACACAAAACAATAATGTTGTTTCTAAGAACATTATTCTAGTTGCTTATTATTGTGTAGAGAGAGAACCAAGTAGTGAACTCAAGTGTGATTTATTGAAATCAGAAAATATTGTTGTTGGAATGGTGAATTTTAATGATTTGCTCTGTTTGATATTTTAGTTGCCTTATTGAAACAGCATTGTTCGTAGTTCCAGACTATTAATAGAGGTAAATTGAAAATCTGTCTAAGTCTAATACATAGTGTGTTGTTACTATACTTGAAGAGTTAGGAACTAATTCATCTTTTGAAATTTTCTAGGTGTAAATTAAGAGATACCTGGTTAACATCATCAGATCTTAATAACTTAATACTGTTAATACTTAAAACAATTTATCGGCCATAGAAAGTTACTTGTTAGATTGCCATCCAAGCCTCCAGATCATTACTTATAATTTTGATTCTGGAAATAAAAAGATTATAGAAAAGGTTTCTATTACCCTATTAAAGACGTAAGGCAAGCAGTTAGAATAGATTATTTAACTTCAAATCTGTCACTTGAGGTAACTTTCTCTGAGAGATGCAGTGTCAAAAAAAGTGACAAGATACTTGTAAGTAAATAAAATGCCCTATTGCATAAAAGTGGCAAAAAGGTAAATTTTTGGACAAGTCAGAACTAGTAATGGGTTTATTCAAGTCTTTACTGTGTTCAAAATAGAATAAGATCTATAAGTGTCCCCTTCATTGTTTTCAAATTCTAGTTTAAAATATATATAAGTTAGAATCTAACAATTTATTTTCTATGGCCTTGTATACTGAAAGTAGACTTAGGGATATTAGTGAAATCTGTCCTTCTGTCAGTCTTAGTATTACCACCCAAATTGTTTGAGTCAGATTCTGTCAGTGATACCTGATAGGGTCAAAATGTTTTCATTCCATCAGTAAGGAATGACTAGTAGACTAGTGTACTGGCATTCAAGTAAATGTTACATGGCAGGATTTAACTAAACAGTGAAAATTTTACAGCCCATTAATATCACTAATATCTTCTGTCAAAATGTTCTTTCCAAAAATATATTACCTGTAAACTTTCTAGTCTGATTTTGGCTTTGATTTTACATATTTGAAGTTCTCTGGCAGTCTCCCTCGGCTTTTTATTTTCGATCAATTTTATTACCACTGACTACAGGTAGAATTCGATTATGTAAAACAGATAGGAGCCCATTAATTTCTTGTTTACTGTTGTAAAAGAGAATGATTACAGCAATGATGCAGTACTGTTATCTGATGTGCTGTATTATGTGAGGATACTTTTTTCATGTGGATTTGGAGTTTTTAGTATTTAATTGTTTATGATGATACCTGTTTGGATTGTGGGTACAAAAAGTTTGACGTTACAAATCTGCATGAGACAGAATTGCTTGTGATTTTTTGTGAGTGCTTGTAATGTTTGCTACATTAATGTGTGTGTATGTTGATACGCATTATGTAACATTAATGTATTTGTACATCTAAATGTGATGTGTTCACAAGTGATAAATAATGATATATACATTTGGAATAACCTGTCTTTTAGACTAATTTGTGGGAGAAACTCATTGATTTTCAAGTTGTTGAGATTAGTATTAAGTTGTTTAGAATTGGAGCATCTTGGATTTAATGTTTTTACTAGAGTTATATTATATAACAAGTGTAATTAACTTTGAATGTGAAGTGGATATCATACTTCCTGAAAATAAGTGGAACAATTATATCGTTATAATTATAGTACTTTAGATTTTAGGTATTTTTACTGATTATTCAATTATCGTAAATTGAAGTTAATTGCTGACTTATCCTGAGCTATTCAGACTGCATGAAATAACTAGTTGATTTATTGTTTTTATTATTTAACTTTATGTCGGAGCGATTATTACGAATTAAATGGAATTTTAATGCTAGTCTTTTGTATTTTCTTTAGAATATAAAATGAAGCATATTGCACTGGTCTTACTCAGAGTAACACTTTGTTAGATCATAGCATGCTTTGAATGTTTTTTATTGTACAAAACTCTGTAGGAAAGGAAATTAAAGTTCAACCCTACATGAACTCATAGAGCACTGCTAATTTGATATTGGTATAAAGAGAAGATAATAAACAGTTCAAGCCTCATACCTTTGTGGTTTGACCACGAGGCAACTGCACTTCAAACCATGATCTATTCACTATGCAATGGGTCATGATAAATTGAAATCTATGTGCTGTTAATAAATAGTCTTCCTTTTATTGTGTATGATATAATTTGTGCATTACATTTATTATGATATTTATTTTGTTATCAATTATTTGTTTAGCTGGAGAGAGATCATTTTTCTATCATTTTTACTAATAAGTTCAAAAGAAAATGGTTAATTAAGTCATTATTACTATCACAAATAAATATATATCTTTGTTTTATTGCTATCAAATGGAACTGCACTAAAACTCCATGATATTTGGAATCAATTTTGGCACTATGTCAGTGTATAAGTTATTGAATTTAGGCTTTTTATCCCGATTTATTTATATTCTACCCTAAGAATGATTGAATCATTGATTGCTTAGTGTTAAATTACCTTTCAGATTAATGTTCCTGATGCTTTGTACTATAAATGAAAGGTTCAGAACTTCTGAAGGCTTGTTCAATATGTTTTGACCTTGTAGTTATAAGTTCACTACCGGTGTAACTGACTAATACAGTGTAACTGACATATACCGGTACTATTTACAACAATAATAATAAAGACAATACGTCTAATTTCAGATCTAAGAGTGTTGTTCCTGTTATTACAAGATTTAGATCTCTATCTCAATGGATAGTGAACATCCTATACCTGCCTTTGAAGAAGAAGAACACCTGTTTAGAACAGAATATAAACTAGACTGTGTGAAAACTGATAATGATAGAAAGTTAGGTGATAGTGTATTTGTCGAGACTACATCGGTATCAAGTACTAATCTTGGGCCTGTCACCGTGGTAACTACTTCAGGTAGGTTGATCTATTTGTTTCTTTTTTCGTGATTTATTTCACATTTTTCATATACATCTGTATTTTTTTCTTGTTTTCTGTATAGAATAGCTACCTTATAATTCTCAGTAGGGTATTTATTTATTTATCCAGTTTATGCAATTTGATTTTCCTAGGAAGTTGAGAAGAATTGAATATCATTCTTTTTAGTGGTTCTGTAAATAGAATATTTGACATTTAGGAAAATCTGTGAAGCAGCTTGAACCAACTTGATGAATTCTATTTTAGACTTACTTATTATTGTTGCTATGATATTTTAAGAGTAAATTCATTGACTTTCAAATGTTTATTCTATCTTAAACCATGGATATTTTTAAAGGATTTGAAGGTAATGATGATAAATGGTATGTAGATAAGTAAAATAGTTTACATTGATAAAGTAGAACATTGTATGATGATTACAAGAGTTTATATCTCTATGATAGTGTCTCTGATATATGTTATCTTTATACTCAATCTGAATTATGATAAATTGTTTTAAACTCTTAGAAAGTTTTCATGCTTATAGTGTATTCTATGATTTTAAAGTAATGGAATTACTGGGAATGTACTTTCTTACATGCTTGGTATTTGAATTTAAAGTGTTTGTCCACCTAGTGTCTAGGTGTCGACAAGGATAAGAACTGTGATTAGAGACATAAAATATTTTGTTGATAATTTACGTTTGATTTTGTTAGTAAGACACTATTTGATTGCTTTGTACTGGAAGGCATGGAAGCATGTTTTGAAGTTATAGCTTCCTAGATGATGTATAAACTTGCTTCACATTCAGGCTTATACTTAGATACAGATTGCTTGAAAGTTGTTATTATGTGATTTTGAGTTTATATGGATTTTTTAACACAGTTCATGAGAGCAAATCTATATCCAGAATTTTTTTTATTAGCATTAAGGAGGAAACCCTGTAGTTAATATATGAAAAGTTATGATATTATTATACCCCCGCTTCGAAGAAGAGGGGGGTATACTGTTTTACCCTTGTCCGTCCGTGCATCCGTTACAAAATTTCCGTCGCAGTTTTCTCAGCAACTATATCATGCAGCAGCCTAATACTTTGCATATTGCTTCATCCCATAGTCCCATGTGGTGTAAAGCGATTTCATGCTCCTTGCTCATCTACTTCTTGTTTGTCGCATATTTTTAGATTTTGGCGGGGGTATCACTAGTGAGCATTACCTCACAGATTTACTTGTTTTGTACATGGTTGTATTGTATATTTGTAGGTGAGGAAGAAGACAGTGTGATCTCTTCTACTGTTGTATCCACTGGAACATGTAATACCATACAGAGTCATGGTAACAGTACAGATAGTAGTGGAGTCTCAGAAAGTTGGCATATGTTAAGTGTACCACCCAATAGTGAGATAAGATTATCACAATCTTCAATGAGAGGAGAAGAAGATGAGAAAATATTAGTATTTGTTGATCCACCTAATAAAACATTGTTTTGTCGGCTATGTAACAAAGTATTTAATGATCCAGTGATAGTTACTTGTGGACATACGTATTGTAGAAGATGTGTAAATCAAAAGTCAGACAGTATATGCCCTGTAGATAAACATACGCTTGGTGTAGTGGTTGCTAACATTGCCGTTTCCGAACAAATTGGAGAATTGGTAATACATTGTAAGTACGGTTGCAGACTTTCGGATGATGGTCAAACTTACATTGTTGACCATTCAGGTTGTCCTGAGACTGTGAAGTTATCACATCGTTCAGAACATGAAGAAGATTGTGATTTTATGCTTGTAGAATGTCCAAACAATGCCGGATGTCCTCCGTTGTTGAAGAAAGATTTTGAGTTACATATGAGCCAATGTAACAATGTTAGATGTCCGTATCAGAAGTATAGCTGTGATTTTACTGGAACTCAGGAAGATTTAGACGAACATTTAAAAGTTTGTAAGTTTGACAGCATGAAGGAATTTCTACAAAGAACCGATGAAAAAATAGCTGATCTACAATTTTCACTTAGTAACAAAGACCAAGAGATTGCATTCTTGAGATCAATGCTTGGTAAACTATCAGAAAAAGTGGAAACTTTAGAAAAAGTGACTGAGGTCAAAGTTCAATTGTTAGAACATAATCAAAGTAAAATAATGGAAGAAATAGTTGATTCAAGAAGAGAGTATGCTGTCATTGCTGATGAGATGGCACACATAAATAATTACTTCAATGTTGGTACCATGACGATGGGTGCTTATGATCCACAACAGATGTTTAAATGTCGGGGAACTTTTGTAGGGCACCAAGGTCCTGTGTGGTGCTTATGTGTGTTTGGTGATTATCTTTTCAGTGGCTCGTCAGACAAAATGATCAAAGTTTGGGACACAGGAAGTACTTATAAGTGTATGAAAACATTAGAAGGTCATACAGGGATTGTTCTAGCATTATGTACCTATGGTAACAAGTTATACAGTGGTTCACAAGATTGCAATATTATAATTTGGAATATAGATAATGATTTTGATAAACTGAAAATTATTGAAGCCCATGATAATCCAGTGTGTACTTTAGTTTCAACAAGAAACATGTTGTTTAGTGGTTCTTTAAAAGTCATCAAAGTTTGGGATGTTCATACACATGAGTTGAAAAGGGAGCTAACTGGACTTAACCATTGGGTGAGAGCACTTGTAGCCACTCAGAACCTATTGTATAGTGGTTCCTATCAAACAATAAAAATCTGGGATCTAGATAGTTTAGAATGTTTACGACAGTTAGAGACCTCTGGTGGGAGTGTTTACAGCATTGCTATAACCAATCATCATGTACTTTGTGGTACGTATGAAAACGTGATTCATGTTTGGGATATAAACACACAACAACAGGTTACTACCCTGAGAGGACATTCTGGTACCGTGTACGCCCTTGCAGCATGTAACACTGGCTCTGGTACTAAAGTATTCAGTGCATCATATGATCGTTCATTGAGAGTTTGGAGTATGGACAATATGATATGTTCACAAACACTTGTACGTCATCAAGGTAGCGTGGCTAGTTTAGCTGTATCTAGGGGGCGTGTCTTCTCTGGAGCTGTTGACAGTACAGTCAAAGTATGGCAAGCCTAAACTACTTGTGTAAGGTTGATTTATAAAGAGATTGGTTGTTTAAGTTGAATTATTTTTTTACTGGAACTGCTCAATACATGGCAATCAAAACATCAGCTAATGTGACCTGTTGAACCTCTGTTTATGTATGTTGTAAGTTATAATGTTGCCCTTGATCAAATCTTGCATGTACGAGTATATCAAAATGTATTGTAGTGTTTTATATGTCAATAACTGATATACCTTTCATTTTAATGTTTATATCAATGTCAGATGACTCTTGAGGTAGATAAGATAGGTATTGGATACCAAATATTTAATGATAACATCTTCTATACTGTTTTTTTGTTCATAAATTAATTAATAATGGTACTGTTCAAGAACAAGTAATCTGTCCATATGACTCGTATCTTGAGGAAAAAAAAGTGTCTTTGGTTTCATGTATTTTAAGGCTTAATGTAATGATAAATTTGAGCAAAACTATTTATTAAACCAATGTACAGTATAATATTCTAATTCATTACCTCTTTAATACATTAATTGTGGCTTCAATCAGTTCTGCATTATACAGTCTACAAAATCAGGATATGAAAGTGGTTGTCTGAACAGTTCATTTTAAGAGCACCCACTATATCTCATTTGTAGAATGTTTAATGCCTAGAAGAAATTGTTGGTTGCCTGAACCAAAATCTGTTATCCCAGGCAACCGGTCACCAACAAATTTCATAGACTGTATGCATGTAAACATGTGTAGAAATTGCCTATTTTGAGATTAGATATTTTTTAATGAAAATGCTACAGTTTTATACAAATTACCGGTAGATATCTTTTAATGAAAACTTTACAGTTTAGTATAAACACTAGTATTTTCAAGGACAGAATCTTATTTTACATGAGTATAGAGTGAATAGAAAAAACATTTCTATATATTATGATGGGAACTGTTATAATCATACACAGTTACTGGTATATAACTGGAGCCAAATCTAGTTGTACAAGTATTGTACTAGTGTCTGATAAAATCATTATATTATGATGGGAGATGAGATGATAATTACTCCAATGTGTATGCACAATTTGAAATATTTTACCGGCTTAACATTTCTCACCCATGAGCTATTAGGTGTATTAGAATATAATAGAGTATAATAGTTTCTATTTTGAGTCTGAACAAATACAATTAATAACATTATTTACTTCTCTGTGTACTGTAAGACTGAATTTAGGATTTTTTTATTAAAAAAAATTAGCCTTGATCAAATTGTCTTATATTTTGTATTGGTAGCCATAATCAAATAGCGTCTATTTTTATAAAAAATACATAATTTGTATTATTTCCTGATTGCTTATATAAGTGATATTTTTAACTGTTTTCTGAGTGAACTGTTGACCGGGCAATAGTTTTGACTGTTTCCCGCGCGTGCTCTGACGTCACGTAATGACGTCACATATTGACGTCACGAACTGTTACTGTACTTATGTAAAGGGAAGTAACTGCTACGGGATTTTAGACTTTACCAGACGCTTTAAACATGTCAAGTACTGTTAAAATAGTAATTGATCAGGTAATAAAACAGTTATTTTATGTGTGATTTGGGAACAGTCAAACGGTTGTCCCTCGATGTCAGGAATAGTGCTTTAAACTGTTTCCCTCGGCCTACGGCCTCGGGAAACAGTTCAAAACACTATTCCCTCCACCTCGGGCCAACAGTTTGACTGTTCCCTATCACACATGAAATAACTGTGTAATATTCTATAAAAAGTAAAGTAGCTTTGATAAATAAGTTTGAGGAAGTATTGTGTTTTTTGTATGGATTTCTTCTATTGTGATATTTTGGTTGTTTTATACAAGTCACACTTATTTGCAAGAATGTTGCCAAATTGTAAAAAAAAGTTAGAACCTTATTTTATCCTCACATTTTGCAACCTTGGTAAATGCTGATAGAATTCCTTCCTTAATTTGCTGATAGTGTAACTGTTGGTATGTTTTCTTTGTATTCAGAGAATATTTTCTGTAATGTTCATAGGTGATAATACTATATACAATTTAATTCATTAGCAAGAAATTTATATTCTTTAGTTTATCTTACTGTTTTCATAAGTATTTTATTTTTTGTACAAAACTATGAAGAAGTTTTTTTTATACATAGTACATGTATGTATATTATTTTATAAAATTATATTTGTAAGCTATTTTGAATAAGGATGAATATATTGATATATATTTTTAGCTGACATTCTATTTTGTGCCAGTGTTTTGTGTGGTACCGAGATTTGCATTCACATACATTTCAGTAGTCATTTACATCAAAATGTTACCTTTCTAGCTGATATTACAAATCATTGATATTACATGTGCAAGTTTAAATGAAGTTTTTGTAACAAATCATTTCAACTTCATTTGATTTTTGAAACATGAGTTTTTAGATTTATTCATATTTTCTAAGAATTTTGCATTTTATTGTTGCTATGTCATTTTGACTTTTTGAGTTCTTTTTTTATCATATATTGTCATATTTCAGTCTGAATTGCTTAAAATTTGCATCTGTGTCAATAACAACTACATCTAAGTCGCACATAATACCAACACATAAAACTTTTTTCTAACCCTGCAATATTTTGTGTTATTACCTGATTTCTTATAATGATGTAATTTGGTACTTTTGATGTTTCCTGAAATTCTAAAAACTGTCCACATTCACAAACTGTTGACTGGTCAATAGTTTTGACTGTTTCCTATGTGTGCTCCGATTTCATGCTATGCTACTTGAACTGTTACTGTACGTAGTTTAATGATTGTTAAATTGAGAAAGTTTAATCATTAATATATTTGCAAGGCTATTTTCTTGTTGTTGTTTTTTCTTTTGTATGTACAAATGTACTAAAAAACAGTAATTGATCAGGTAATAAAACAGTTATTTCATGTATGATGTGGGAACAGTCAAGCAGTTTTTGCTCAGTGTTGGGGACAGCGTTTTGAACTTTTGCCCTTGGTCTTCTTCCTTGGGCCAACAGTTTGACTGTTTTTAAATCACATATGGAATAAGTCACAGTGTATACTGCCATTTTAGCCAGTTAGAGACACCCCTGTCTGAGAAATTTCAAGAAGCAGTATTTGGTTACAAATCTGTGTTGTATTAAATCTCGGCCTATACACAGTTGTTACTTCTATCCTAGCTATATATTATATTGTATCAATATACGAGTTGTTTGCTTATATAATTATGTGTTAATATATTGTACTGGATGTAAGAATGTCTGCAATACTTGTCATTGTTTCTTACCTATGCATCACGAAAATGTGTGTTCATATATAATGTTTTATATATTACTGGAGCACAACAACAGCTATGTAAATTTTGTGTTATCCTGATATAATGATGTACATTCTTACTGGCCTATATTATTTATTGTGATTTGTAAAAAAACTGTTATCAATTGATACATTTTATATGTAGTATACATACTTGCTTTTGGATATTTTGAATACCTTACTTTTGATTTTTCTAATTTTATTGTAAGGAGAGAAAAAATGCTATTAATAAGGGTCTGGTCAGGCCAGTTCAGTCTGTAGTACATGGTGGTTAGGGTTAGTTGGTTCACCATCAAAATAATGGGTGGTTGGTTCAATTCCTAGACAGGGCATACTACCGTTGAGTTTGATCATGAAATAATGTCTATGGCATATTCCTCCTACCACCGATTTGAAATCATGTGTGGCAGTTTCCTGTCACTGACAAAATATGTGCCCTGTAACTAGCAAAATGCTTAATCTCTGGATATAGCCTTTACAGGAACAATAACTAGATTGATTGACTGTTTCGATATTGCCTTTGCAATGTGTTGCTATGGCTTTATACCCTACATAAAAAGCTAGCTTTTTTGAATTGGTAAGCAATGAATGAGTTAAGTGAATGTTTAGTTTGGTTTTGTAGATTATATTTTTATATAAACACTTTTTGATTGCTATGGAAGTGAAGTAATTCCATGTTGTGATACAACTTGGTTTTAGTATAAAATACTACCTGACATATTTTTAAAATGTTGATCATTTCTGAATTTTCTTCCATGACATTTTAGTGATCTACATACATGTATGTTATCAGCCAGTAAGGAGTTGTGGGTATTTATATAGAATGTATGAAGGAGGATTGATGGTTGCTTACAAATGCAATTATACCAGTCAATGTCAATAATAATCTTGTACCAGAAAATAACGCATTAAATCTGTTACATTAATCAAGTGTGCTAAACTGACAATGTATGCCGTCTTGTTATGTAGGACCTTTCATAATATTTCTCTTTGTTCTAGACAGATATTTGTTTACATGCCAGTGTATTTATCAACTATGCATATGCTACAAAACCTTTACAATATTGGTTACCTCATAAAACAAATATGAGCTTTACTCATATAAAAGACCTTGTCTAAGTTATGACCCTTTTTTAAAAAGAAATATTTTAGATAGATATATAATATGACCTTGACAAACTGATGATTTTGACCTTTGACAATTATTGGCAGGCAGACAGTTTCACCTTAGTTATAATATTTATTCGTTAGGTTTAATGCCATGTCATCACAATTATGATCATTTTCAACAAGCAACCCACCTAATTTTCCAGGATTCTTGTCAATAGCCAATACTAGCCTACCCATCCTCAAGGCTGACAACTTCTGGGTATAACAAACCCATGCAAAACTCGAGCCAGCAACCCCTTTGAACTGTAGATCTGTAATATTTATCAAATTATACTTAATTTTGTAGACTGAATTACTATTTTGTAAGTAAATCTTTGTATGTATAATATTATATATTTTATGTTAAATGTTATCCTGCTGATTTCTTCCATAATTATCATCTTTACTGTATCTTTCTCAAATTTTTTTCTATTGTCTGTTATAATCTGTTGTGTATCAGTAGTGGCATGTCAAGGGAATTAATTATCTGGTTCTGATGCTTTGCTCCTTAAGAGTACACTTGATGCCTTGCTCCTTAAGAGTACACTCGATGCCTTGCTCCTTAAGAGTACACTCGATGCCTTGCTCCTTAAGAGTACACTCGATGCCTTGCTCCTTAAAAGTACACCTGATGCCTTGCTCCTTAAGAGTACACCAGATGCCTTGCTCCTTAAAAGTACAAGTCCATGATTCACCTCTAACCATATCAAATGTCTCTATATATGATCAAGATGAGACAAACTTAATTGATGATTTCCTAAACATCACTTTTTGAAAACTGCACACATATTAATTCTAATTTCTTTGGCGTGGAAAAAGTCAAATTACAACTGAAGTAAAGAAACCATAATTTTCAACAACTTGAATCACTGGGAAAAGTTGATATTCTGAACGTTTAATCCTTGGTTCCAATTAGTTTGACATAAACACCATCAGGTGACCACTTTTTATGTTCGTTAGCTGGCATGTCCTCTGTCATCCATTGACAAACTCTAACACCGCAAACAAAACATTCTACAGTATCACCTTCCTTGTTGTAAAAGAATCCTGCATTTGCCAATTCAAATTGATTAGCCGATCTTCATACTTCTAATAATGTTCTGATTTTATCTTGCTTCCTAACAGAACTGTAGAGTTTGCATTCATCATAAAATAATGTTTGAATTAGTTTTGATGTTATTACCAATCTTCGTAGTCTTCATAATAAATTTATGTTCAATGTGGGATTACACAGATGACACTTACAATATGAAATTTGATTGTAGTGAGAATTGGTGCAATCTTCGCTGAATCCTATGAATTCATGTTCAGAACATGGTTTGTTAAATCTACCACTTATTTATTCCAGTGGAAAGTCTGTGGAAGTGATTATATTATCATTTACGAAGCAAAACTTCCAAAATTGAAATCGTCATAGTCAAATGCTTGAACATTCCCAGGAATTTTATGTGCCATTTCTTCTTGCCCTCATTGTTCGTTTTCGCACTGCCTGGCTAAGTCAAATACATCCAGACAACTAGTGGGATCTGTTCTTGTAAAAGCACATTCTTCCGATTTTAGTGTATTCCTGCTTAGTGTGAAACTTCCACTGCTATCATAAACTGTCGCTTTTTCAGGTGACTAATTTCCATATCATTCTGTTGGGACTAAGAAGTCGTTTCCAAATTAGTTTGGCACTCTTCATTGCGAAATGTAGTTGTCGATGTTTTCTATTTTTGCGCTTTTTCAAGTTGCATCTCGGTGGTTTACAGTTTTTAATAACCCTTGCGATTTTACATCTGTAAACTTTGTTGAAGGTTTTGTCTTCCTGTGGGATTTATGAACTTTTTTGTACTAACTGCAAATACAATATCCACTTTATTTTTTCTAAAAACTTAAGAGCCATGCTCTCTTTGATAACTAATAACTAAATGGTTGATTGCGCACAGCTTGTTTTTATTTATAAGGTTACATACCACTAAATGGTAACCGGAAGTGAGCATTTACCAGAAATAGAAAGTGTGACATGGTCCTTATTTATTTTTTGAGAGTGCATGGATACCTCATTTGTGGTGCTTTTTAATATTGAAGAGTATGCATGTCATTGACAATGCTTTTCCTATGAAAGTATGCAAAAATTCAATGGATCTGGTTTGTTTAGTCACGAAAACTGGTTAAAAGGGGAGATGACTCTGTACGGCTGGTGAAGAGTTAAAAACCAGGACATTTTCAGGGTAGGAACTTTCAATCGAAATTTATTTTCTTATAAGTAACGTAACTTTTTTTCTGATACTGATCATTTTGAGGGGAATAGATAGATCTTTCAGCCTATATATGGTTTGGGGTATCTCACACCCCTGGGCCATAGTGTAATTTGTCATTGAAAATGAGACTTTTTATATACAACAAAGAAGGATTTCATTTAGTGGTATGTAACCTTATAAGGCATTCCTGACGTCTAAAACATATAACAACTAATATAACTATGTTTCCCTGTATTTATGCGACTTAATAGTCATCTGAAGATCATAAATAACAGTTTAGTATAATAAAGCTCATTGCTGTGGACATTAGTTTGCTCTAAATTGTGTGACGTCCATAATGATAAATAAATTGCATATGTGATCAAATTGAATATCACCATATTCCAAGCAAATCATCAAAATGAACTAAATAAATCTATGAATGCATCATACAATTTGTAACTTTTATCATGAGGAACTTTTTTGATGGTGAAATTAGTTTTACAACCATTTTAGTAAGATAACTGATTCACCTGTTCTGTTTGTATTTGAGTTGCATAAAAATCCAATTCATTGAGAGAATATTTTAGTCTCATTGCGTCTTCCCATTGTACAGAATTTTGAATACCATATGTGAAAGTTGTCTTGCATTCTTCTTCTCCGAAGTGGGTATCTTCTCAGCAGTAAATTTCTTGCAAGATCCTTTATTTTTTCCACTGCTTTATGATGATAAGCCATCAGGATATCAATTATTACACCAGTAAAAAGACTGACCAACCGACAAAAGAAATAAGCCACCAAACTGATCAAACGATACCATCTTTATCTACAAAAGAATACAAAATTCAGATTTATTTTCATCAATGATATGACAACAAGTTGGCAAACTCGGATTGCAGGACACTATTGCCCTCCTTTTGACGACACACCTCTTCGAGGACTTGTATACGCTTCAGAGCATCTGCGTTGGCCCTGGTTAATTCCTCCTTTTTTGTCTTTAGTTCTGATATAACGCTCTCACTTTCTTGAACAGACTTTTTTAAACCGTCACTCTTTACAACTAAACAGCTGTTCCGATGGTTCAAATCAGAGTTTAGTCTAATCAGATTATTCTTTTGTGATCTAAGTTGATCACGCTCAACTAGGACAGTCTCCTTGTTCGACGTTAAAGTCTCCAATTCAGATTTTATAAAGACTGCAATTCTTTCACAAAGTTTTCTTTCTCACTTTTTAATGTTTGTACTAGGGACTTGTTTTTGTACAGCTCCTGATTCAGTACATTTACTTGTCCCATGTACTCCCTAATGATGTACGTGTTTGCCTGTTTGAATTTCAGACTACATCTTGCCACTCACATCCATAAACATATTCATGAGAACGTCAACCATTTTGAGTTAGCAATGTGCTTCAGTTGTCACAACTAAAAAAGTAACAACCCAATGTGTAGCCCTGCTTTAGTTTGATTGATCAGGTGATCATATATTAAATAATGGTAATTAAAATAAGGCGACAACATTCTTGTCTCCCCTATTTAAAATAGGGGATAAATAAATATATAGAAAAGGAAATGATTATGTTTATACGATCTAATTAAGTAGAACTACAAGATTATACAAATAGAGTTCTTCCTTTACTTCAAATGGGACTAGAGGATGTTTAGTTCTTCAAACAATGACAGATAATTAAAACTATCATCTTGAAGCTGTCCCCGACCAAGTTTTTTACCTGATTCCTGTCATAGTTGTCAGCTTCTTGGATAATGTCCAGTGCTCTGATCATTGGAACCAAGCAGGCTGACATATCGCTCATTGCTCTTTGCATTTTGGCTTCAACAGCTTTGGTCAAAGTTGGTAGGTCTCTCCATATAAAAGGTTCTATCCCAGGTGTTTGCAGTTGATCTGTATTGACTGTCGTCGATGTTTTTTCTTGAGGTCTTTCAACCTCTTTTCATCAAATTCTGCTTGCATTGATTTGTTTACAATTTAACTTAACCTTCCTGACACTGGGACACCCGTTACGTCCTTTTTTTCAAATAAATCTTTTAATTCTTGAAGGAATTATTTTCTTGCTCTGGGCAGATAATTCTGCCATAGTTTTTTGAAAGTTTTGTAGGATTTGCTCCCCTTTTTCTACAAAGTCTACCACTTTTGCATTTCCCTGCTTTGTGCCCCTTTCTTTTCCTCCGCAATTTACGTCATTTAACTTTTTATGTCTGACTCATTATTATAAGACTTCACAGTGTTAATGATAAATCTGCGCTGACCAGTGTTGCTGATAAGCCAGCTTCCTCTCTCTGTGTGAGGCCCCAAAAGGGATATGCAGTTGATAAAATTTAAATTATCTGATACTCTGAAATCAAACAATAACTACTCATGTAAATAAGGAGAAATGGGATAACTAAGTCAACTGCTTTTTAAAAAAAACTGACTGTTATCTTAGATCTAATCTTAGATTAAAACACCCAAAGTCATAATTATTATATTTGAAATGCATCGACTCGTCTGAGTTATCGTTTTTTTTCATCATCATTTATAATTGCCGTCTGTAATCACCGGTTTCGAACAAAATGAACTTTTAAATAAAATCAACTGACTTTATTGAGATATTTGATATGGTAAGAGTTGAATCATCGACATGAACTCTTAAGAATCAAAGTATGGGGTGTACTCTTAAGGAGCAAAGCATCAGAATCAGATTATTTACTCCCTCTGAAATGTCACTACTTGCATGACTTGTATCATGTTTTTTCTCTCTTAAAATATTCCTCACACCATTGATTGTTTATCATCAACTGTTGACTATATTTTTATCCATATTGTTTTAATATCATTAAGTAATTAGTAATATGTAATAAGACTTATTCTGTACAGTTTGCAAAAAAGGAAAACTGTATTTGTGTTGACTATGAAATGAACATAATCCATTCACAGGTTGGAAGTAGCTAGCTGACTTACTGTGGAACTATACAAACTGTACTAAATAATGTATTCTGTTGACTATCCAATGCAGGGTTTGTATCAAACGGAAAATTTTGGAAAATGAGATTTTTTTCTGAAAAAATTATGGAATTTGTATTTCAATTTTGGGTAAAATATCATGGAAAAGTCATGGAAAATTAAAAAAAAATCATGCAAAAAGTTGCAAATGTAAACATAAATTCAAACATAAATCACTACTTTAAATGTTGGGTGCGAATCACACTCTCCTGGGTAATATAATAATAATAAAAAAAAAATGTTTTGTGTTCAGTGTGTGTTTCTGTTGTATCATGAAAAACTGAGGAGAATCATGGAAATATTAGGAATTTTGTTAGTCAAAATCTGTATGAACCCTGGAATGAAATAGACAAGTTTGTTTTATTTTTTTAGTAAACAATATTTTTTTTATATTTTTATTATTACTGTTGTTGTTGTTTTTTGTGCAAACTATAGAGTACTGTTATATCTACTCTATTTTTTTTAATACTGATTATAAATGGATGACAGCATATTGTTTCCTACTTCCAGTGGTTATGTAATTGAATTGGTAAATATTTGTATAGGTTTTTGTTTGGATTTAGATGCAAGAAGTTGTATTTGTAATTAATAATGTTTTATGATTCTACTGAATGATGGTGAATGTAAATTGTTTACCATAGTTTACTTACTGTGTATAAATTAGAGCTGTCATCGATTCCAACGATATTGATGTATCCTCAATATTTTTTGTAAAATCAGTGATTAATTTGATTTATCGCTAATAAAGCATTTATTGTTAAATGAATAGAAGTGTCAACATTTGTGAGACAAACCTTCTATCATGAGCAGAAACAGGTTTGCTGTCAAAATATGAACACATATGTCTAATACGTTGACGGCATCCCTAATGACAAAGTACCCCTATTCCATAGATGACAAATAATTGCATGTCTATAGTCAGAGTCTCAAACCCTTCAAGTTAAAGCAAATTTCAAGTCAAGTTATTAATAAAAAACACCCAAATGGGGATTTATAAATGGTCTGTACAGTACTGCAGTGAATGAATGCATCTATGTACATTGATGTATCGTCCATATTTATTTCTCGCTATATCAATGTTGATAGGCTTCGAGCCTAATCAATAACAGCTCTTGTATAAATGATACAATATAATAAATTATTGTTGGATGTTCTTTATTGTGGTTGAATTTAAATGTTTCATAGTAACAGATTATAAATCTGTTTGTTTTAGTTATTTTACTTACTGTATTATTGTTGTGTTACAAGCCCAATACAGACCTCATAGATTTTAATAAAAATTGTATTCTATTTCTGTCTTGTTTTGTATTTTTATCCGATACCCTATAAAGGTTATGTTACCTTAATGCACAACCAGTTTTAGTTCACTAGTGATGAACATCGGAGGACGGAAAGGGTTTGCCCTCTGTTCATCCGTCTGTATGTGTCTCATATCTGGAACTTATGATTGCTAAAAGGTCTAAACAGTCTAAGCTGTTTGATGAAACTTGGTATGTCAAACATTGGTATTGTAGTGTTTTCCAGCCACATTCTCTCATCATCTCACTGGTGCTGTTGGTAGTCCTGTAATCACTGAAGAATCTAGCAGCATGACGCTTGACTGTTTCCAGAAAGATATTGGTGGCAACAGTGAAACCCTCACCTTGTTAGACCGTCTATATAACATGATAGCCTTCATTATTTGTTCACTGAGTCCGCAAAAAATAATTTCATGTCTGCTCGATCTTTCATCAGGCCATTCTCCTACCAGAAGGTTATCTTGATATCTTTTGGGTACAAGAGTGTCATCTGGTCTGCAGTCTTAACAACCTTAAAATTAGGTCATTGGCTGCTGTGAAACCCTCAGCTTTTTAGACATCTATGTAATGGAGATGGGACAACTCAACCCGAAGACAACTCAACCAGAAACAACTCAACCCGTATTATATATTATCAGTAATATATCATAAAAACAGTATTTGATATCTAAATTTATATATTTAGATAAAATTTATCGTGTATAAAAGATATTAAGGAATGAAATAAATGATTATTAGGTATTCCTATTTTTTATTACATACAATAATTATAATTGTTTAATCAAGAACTATTGTCATTTATCACATTTTCGCTTTGTATTTCAACAATAAATGCAATTTGAAGTATTTAATTGTGTTTTTAATTGATTGGATTCGGCACACTTCAATCATTATTTTATCCTCAAAGTTAGTCAACTTGTTATAAGTGCATACTAAATTGCAATTACATTTACCAATTATCACTTTTTAATTAATGCTATTTCAATTTTAGGCATAACAGCTAGTCGAACTAAATCACGCTTTATAATCAGAAGAAATAAGACGTACAATTTTATTTTGTATATTGCATATCCCATATTTTTAAAATCAATATGAAAATTATTAACACAAATATTGTTTAATTATCGTTAATGTTAAAAAATTACATAATATTTGATATGCAACAAATTGAAACACAATTGACACTGGTTTTTTTACGCAATTTTCATCTACATCGCTCAAATAAAAACTCAATAGATACCAAAAATTACTCTTTTTTTAATCACAAATATACTTAAACGCAAAAGTTTTGCAACATTTTAATGGTCAATTTTAGGCACGAGTCAATGTTCATAAAAATATGTCCTGACTAAGTACCGATGTGCAGGACCCTCACAAAAACATCGTGTGTAATTTTCATCGATATGCTTATGGAGCGTATCGGAAATGCACTTTCCTCCATTTTCTCACTTTGCACGTGCACGAATTCAAAATGTTATTTTTATTCAATTCTTCCAACAAATTTGAAAGATGAGAGTGTCGTTGTATGAAAAACAATACAATATTGACAGGTTTAGGTTTTATAGTTACGCCATAAAGCTTCCAAATGAGCAACGTGCACGTGCATTGCGAATGTTGGAAGCGGGCCTTAACCAGGTTGTTGTTGCTAGAGAATTTGGTGTGCAAAAGTCGACCATAAGTCGTTTGCAGAGTTAATTTCGCGAGACTGACACAGAAGCTGACCGACCACGTACCAAGCGACCACGTGTCACCACGTTACGTCAGGGCCAGACTATACGTTTAATGCACCTGTGAAACCGCAAGAAGACAGCATAGTCCGGTATATAAACTACAAAAATCGACTGAACCGTGCATGGAATGATGTGGAAAATGTTTTTGCATTTTCTTGAAGCTAAGACATTGTAGTTTACGAAACTGGATGATGCCACTTCGGCACCCATGGGCAACTCCCAAAATTCAAGATGGCGGACAAAATGGCGGATGAAAGCTGATTATTGTATAATAAATCCATCTTTACCACAGTCTGATCATATAAATAGCTGAAATTAGTCTTACATTATCTGCAATTTTATTCCATGCAATTTTGGTACCCCTCGTTTATTATACAATCCAAGATGGCGGACAAAATGGCGGATAAAAGCTACACTTGTCGGGTATATCAACCACAATGAGCAGGATCGTACATAGAGGCATTTCAAAAAAGTTTTAATGCATTTTTGTAGGAAATACTCTTTAGTTTAGTTCATAAAACTAGTTGATGCCACACTGGCATCATTTGGCAATTTCCAAAATCCAAGATGGCGGCTATAATGGCGTATATAACTAACTGTTTGGTATATATTAGTCCGGTATATAAACTACACAAATCAATTGAACAGTGCATGGAAGGATGTAAAAATGTTTTTGCAATTTTCTTGAAGCTAAGACATCGTAGTTTACGAAAATGGATGATGTCACTTCGGCACTCATGGGCAACTCCCAAAATTCAAAATGGCGGACAAAATGGCGGATGAAAGCTGATTAATGTATAATAAATCCATCCTTATCACAGTCTAATTTTAAATAGCTGAAATTAGTCTAACATTATCTGCAATTGTATTTTTTTGCAATTTTGGTACCCCTTGTTTATTATCCAATCCAAGATGGTGGACAAAATGGCGTATAAAAACTACACTTGTCGAATATATCAACCACAATGAGCAGGATCGTACATAGAGGCATTTCAAAAAAGTTTTAATGCATTTTTGTAGGAATTACTCTTTAGTTTAGTTCATAAAACTAGTTGATGCCACACTGGCATCATTTGGCAATTTCCAAAATCCAAGATGGCGGCTATAATGGCGTAAAAAAACTAGCTGTCGGGTATATATCAACCACAATGAGCTAAGTCATAGACTGGGGTATACAAAATGGTTTCAATGCATTCTATTTCGTAGTTAATCCTTTTTTGTTTATGTAACCGATTGATGCCATATTGGTATTCTTGGATAACTTCAAGAATTTAAGATGGAGGTCAAAATGTATGATTAGAGTTTGAATATTTATTTCAATTCACATTGAAAGACATAACTCCTAACAAATGGGTATCCAGCATTATGTTTAGGTTTTTATATCTCTTGGTCTTGCGAATTTCAAATCGTTGATACTTGTTAGCTTGCCAGTTGACTCTTGAAGCAAATTGTTTCTAAGATCGCAATTTAGAGACACTATTCTGATAATATTTAATTCATTGAAAAACATATGTTGTGATATCCTTAAAATAGCGACCACTTTCCCAATATAATTGCAACTTCAATAGTAATCAATATGTATTTAAATGAGGTTATAAAAAAGAAAAAGCTAATGACATTGTAAGTATTGTGTGCATGTTCTATAATCTTTCAAGAGTATATTTATGCCAAAGCATTTGATAGAAATTCTGTTGACATTGTTACACATTTTGATAGCAAATAAGAGAATTTTGCAATTAGGATCATTTCAAGTCCGATCTAGACATCAGATATCACAACTGAATCATGAATGTTCTTTATTTCATTGTGAATAACTCTGGCCATTGATAAAAAATGGAGAACTAACAAAAGCACATTTCCATCAAAAGTGTGTAATAGAATTTGGTTTTATTTACAAGGATTGAGAGAAATTACGTGGCGTAGATGCCAATTCTTATTATAAGCGTATACACTGCTATTTGAACCCAGTGTCTAGCTCATGATTTAGCAAATAGTGTTACACTGTGCAAGAGGGTGGTTTTAAGGGATTCATTAATTACAAAACATGGCCCAGTAGAAAATTTAAAAATGTATTGTTTTCACTTAACACTAAATATCTTGAAAGAACACATAACAAATCTGATGCATCAGTGCCAAAAGTTTAAACATGTCTGAATATTAATCACATTTGGAGTATATTCACCATCAACTGCCAGGACTCCCCCAAAGAAGGATGGTACGTTGAGACAACTTGTCAATCTCGTATGTAACATTTAAATATGTTCCACTCCAGACATTTTAGACGATGCATTGCAAGATATGGTGATTCTTCATTTTTTCGGTAACATCACATATATGTTTAATCGCATAAATCTTTAAGACTTGGTACGAGAAGCACAGACAACAAAATTGTACAACAAACAACAATATTGATAGAGCTCAGTCAATTAGTTCCTTCCTCATATTTTGGCACATGCTTAACTTGCTATTGACATGTTTCAGTTTATTTTCACTGCATCGAAATATTTCAACTAAAAGTATTATAAGCTTTTCAAATATCCACACATATTGCAATCTTAAACAAAATGATAGCACTTCATAATAATCCTAAATTAAATTGTCTACTGTAAATTGTATATCAACCCAATTCTATTTTCCCGTTTTTCTTTATTTAAGTGGCTTATATTTTTGAAATTAAATTAGTTTGTCCATCACAATTCGAGGAATAAGTACATTGCGTTGAAGAGCTAGTATCTTGCAGGCAACCCTCGAATTATTTATCAAATTTTCATTTTATTTAAAGCTCGGCTTTTATGAGATTCAGACATTTTGATTGCTTCCGAATCTCACAGTGACCGAGTTTTCTCATGAAGGCCGTGTTTTTTTCTTCCACAAAAATGCCGCCATTTTGAATGTTGATACAATCTGAGCGTTTTTATTGGACCCTATCTGCGACAATGGTGAATTAAGTGTTTTCATAACGGACTGTATTCGGCTGGAGACAGTCATTATAAACCAAGACCACAGGCGAAGGCTAATATGACTGTTTTCAGCCAAATAACTAGGCCATGGTGAAAACACTTCATTATTTACAATACATTATTGCTAAAAAATGGAAGTGGTTGAATTTGCTTCGTAGTCGTAATCTTTGACCCCATCTTGAATCTTGAGTTGCTAATAGATTATCAGGTGGGATTAACTAGTTTTACAAAGTTGAGAGTTCATAAAGATAAAAAAATCATATAACAAACATTGAAACTTAAACCCAAATGTGTTTGTTTCCGTCCATGCATGTACTCGTATATTATATACTGAACTATTAGATCATATCGGCCATTTTAGCCGCCATTTTGGATTTATAATTGTTAATAATGAATTATAACTAAGTGAAATCAATCGGTTTCTTTAATAACATGAACTATTCTATAAGTAAATAAATTTCTACAGCACTCAGTCTCTTTCTGCTTGTTCTTTAGATACTGGGAAAATAGCCTTTACCCGCCATTTTGACCGCCATTTTGACCGCCATTTTGAATTTAAAAGTTTGTATAAGAATAACAAAATTTAACAACTCGATCTGTAAATGTTGAAATCACTTTTGTCCTTCATTTTAAGACCATAATGTGTAAAAATACATTTTGCATGTATAATTTAGACTCTAGCCGCCATCTTGGTCGCCATCTTGGATTCTGGGAGTTGCCCAAGGATGACAAAGTGGCATCAATCGGATTTGGAATCAGTAAGACCATGTCTACCAATAAATTGAATAACATTTTCTACATCATTTCGAGCAAGGTCATCCTTGATGTTGGCCGGACTAGCAACACGAACTGCAGCAGAGATTCCTGGAGAAAACTGGCCTCATCTTTATCAACGGTCGTGGACGAGGGGCAATGCGGCGTAACTTGGATGAGATTCTGCGCCATGTTGTTTTACCATATTTTGCTGCAAACCCCGGCGTGGTGTTACAACAAGATAACACTCGACCTCATATGGCTCGTGTAACTCGGCATTTCCTCTCGGATAACAATGTTCCTACCCTTCCATGGCCAGCATACTCACCGGATCTTAAACCGATTGAACATTTTCGGGACAACCTAAAGCAAAAACTGCGTGGAATAAATGTACAAAACGTTGGAGAATTGCAGGTAGCTTTGCGACGAGAATGGGATGCTATGCCGCATGAATTTATCAGGAGGCTCGTGGGTTCAATGCGGCAATGATGCACCGCTGTTATTCGCGCCAGATGTGGCCATTAACGGTACTGAGGTGCGTGCCATAACTAGGCTTACTTTGTGTGACTTTTCGTTTTGGGGTGCACTACTTTTAAATCGAATTACAAAATGATTCGACCATGAAAATGTAACTTTTTTATGAAATAGTATGGTCAAATGAATGAATTTTATATAAATAAAAAACAAATTGAGTTAAGTTGTTGTTTGTCTGAAATTAAAAGTTAACTAATTTTGTTGCAAAACTTTTGCGTTTAAGTATATATTCAATTCTCAATATTACGACATTTAATGTCATTTTTGATTATTGCATCATAGTTTTTATGATAAATAACTAATTATGTATGATTCTGGTTGAGTTGTCCGAATGTTTAAGTTATCCACGGGTTGAGTTGTCCTTACTTACGGGTTGAGCTGTCTCAACTTGGGGTTGAGATGTCCATGGTTGAGTTGTTTAAAAATCGTCACTTTAGACGTTACACAAACTTAGTTAAGCATCATAATTAGTTGTTTCTTAATTATGTCATTTACATGTGGGTATATAATTATTTTCATCTTTGCATCTATATTATATTTTGTGTATGTTCATAATAACATAAGCATGTATTTTGGTTTCTATACCATAGAATAACACTGATGTGTGTCACTACGTTCACATGAACCCCATTGGCCATACCCCTCTTGTTAGAAAGGTCGAAACTTCGAATCTCTCCACGAACAAGACGGAGCTCCCGGACTTGCGTCCGATCTAAGCTCGTGAGAGCCAAAAATACCCCTTATTTCCGTATGAAACAGAAGCAAAACGTTGAGACTTGCATCTATTCAAACAGAGAAATTCTTGACGAGTTATACGATATATTAGTTACTAACATTCTGGTTTAGAATATCATGGTAACTTGGCATATCAATTTCTAAGCATGTCAAATAAATCCAATTGAGCACTGATTAACATAAATCTTCATAATAAGAATATTTATGTTTTATATCAACCCTATTTTATAACATTATAAATTTAAACAGTGTAATATGCACTTATTTCTAAGTAGTACTCACTGAAGCAAGACTTTGTCTGCATTAGTTATCTTTCCCTTATAAACATGAATTTTATATTTTGTTTAACCCTATGTCCTTTAGGACCCAAAATAGGTCAGTTGGTTAAGGGGAAGACCAAGAATACGTATCTGATAAAAACAGAATTTAGAGGTGCAGGTTCAAAACCTTGTATAGCCTTATTTTTTTATTTCTTAAACTTGATTATTTTTATTTATTTATATATAATATGTTTACTAAACGTTAGACTTGTATGTACTTATATCATACAAAGATTGATTTTTATGCAGATATATAATACACGTAAAACTTATATCGTATAATGGTTATTAAAAGTGAAATAATATTACAATGAGTATTTAAAGTAAATTTATATTTTTATATATTATTCAGCTTACATTTTGGTAATTGTGATTATTAGAACGTAATTAAAGCCCCATTGTCAAAAGTGGGGGGGGGGGGGCACAGGGGGTGGGTTCGGGAGGGGTACCCCAGTGATGCAATGCGTAACAATTCAGATTCATGTTATTGATTAGCTTTTTATAAATATTCATAAAAAAGAAAATGCATTTATGTGAGTAAGATCACAGGGCTTGACACAGAGGAGTCGTTATTGGGGAGTCCGGTTGGGGTGGGTACGGGAGGGGTATCCCCTCCCGAAGATGTGGAAAAAATTTGAATTTTTGCATGTCAAAGGTGTAAATCTGAGCACTTTTGATCACACTTTAAAAGGATAAAATGAAGCTAAAATTTGGTAAATTATCATTACATTTTAAGCACTTTTGGGCACTACCTAGGAAATATTGAGCGCTATAATTGAGGTATCCTTCATGCATGTGCCCGTTTTGTTCGTTTAGATTTAATTTGTTGGCTTACTAAATCCCATTCTCGTACCCCGAAGTTTCCAAGGAGCGAGAATGTAATTAAAAATGTAATTACATTTTATAGTCTAAGTTTCATGCTTATGCACGTTCACCGACTTTACAGCAATTACCCCTGGTCACTGGGCTACTGGTATCTATCTATCAATCTCCCTGGGGAGTCTTTCTACTCCGCTTATTAGTGCAGCCGACAAATTGGCGCAGCGGAATTATACCACCCTCGCAGGTACCCATTTACACCTGGGTGGAGTGAAGCAATCGCAGGTAAATTTCTTGCTCAAGGAAATTAGCAGTGCCCCTGGTGGGATTCGAACCCGGGACCTCTCGATCCCTAAGCGCGCGTCCTACCACTGGACCACTGTTCCTACTTTTAGAATGGATAAAATCCTGATTTACAAAAAAATCAGCAATTTCATCATGTAAATGCCGAGAATTTATAAAAAAAATACACTTGTATAAAATCAACGAATGCAATGAGAAAATTCTCCGATTCAACATCCAAAAAGCCGGTTTATGATACGTTTTTTTAAATAAGAGGCTTAGTTTATTGTGTTGAAATTCAGCGTTGTTGTGAGTTTTTCGGACGTTTCAGTGGATTTACAAGAATGGTTGTTGGGACGATCCATAACGCGAAAATCCTTCGAAGAATCACATTTTTCGATTCCTTTGGAAAAAATCATTAAGAATACAAGTATTTTAAACACGTAAAATGATATAAAATGAATGTAACGATTTAAAAATTAACGAAACACAAGCCTATTAATGTATGATTGGATGAAAAAAAATTTTAACCACTGATTAATTTTTGTCTTCTTTTTCGTTAGAGACTTGTTGTAGGGTAGGTCACTCTTGAAAAGTTACTTGAAAGTTTAATTCATTTACCTACATTTTCTAATCAAAGTACTGAAAGTACTGTTGGAAGGAATTTTTGAACGATTTTAGGAGTCCAAAGTTGCTATTTCGATATCCATCATCATATCTCTATCATTCATAATCGAATGTGTTTCATATTTCATTTTACATGCATATTATGCTACTGATCGAGAATTGTATGTTTTGATTCATGGGCAGGGCATACTTTCGTGGAGCTATGCCATGAAATAATTTCTACGGTCATTCTCCCTCCTACCACTGATTCTAAATCATTTTAATACGACAGTGTTCAGTCACTGAATTGCATCTAGTAGTAATCCAGAGATAGAGTCTTTTCAGGAACAGGTGAATTGCTGGTCACGATGTAACCTAAACAATTTGTTGCCATTGAGTTAAGCCCACAACAAATTGATCACATGTTCTATGTATTTTGTTCTAAAGAATTTAGCTAAAGAGCTATTAAATTCTTTTTCCATATTTTGAATTTTGAGAAGAGAGCGAAAGCGAAGAATAAATTTGTGCGGTTTCTAAGACTTTTATTTACCATAAGTGAAAAAGAGCAGAAAAGGTATAGACTTTCTTATATGAGCCAAAATATATTTTTGCAACAAAAACAGGTCCCAGGTCATATTAACTTGTTTTTGTGATGTATGGAATATAAAACAACTTTTAAGTAGTGAAATGTACCTGTCTTGAAACATTGCACATATAAAATACACATTTACACGGAAAGAAAATGCTTTAAAAAATCAATTAATCAAGCAAAAGTGACTATTGTCAATGTCTCCCAAGTACATTTTTGGTGATTTTGGTTAAAGCTACCTGTTGAAACCTTATGCAAAAGTGATGATGTTAATACATAGTTTAGTTCATACATATTTACACAGAAAAACACACTTATACACGTTGTATAATTAGATGTTATCGTATTTTTTCTATCAGTTTTGTTGTCCCCATAAACTACTTCCGTACTGTAACAGAATTGGATAAAAAATAAATACAACGATTCCTCCATTCACAAAAGATACATCATTGTTTTCCTTTTTGAAAAGTATTCATTTATAATAATTTGCCTGCAACCGGAACACTCATTCTTGATGCAAAACACCAAAACTTATATTTTCAAGGCGGAGAGGTGGTTGCGTATATTTCTACCTGATCCTTTATGTAACGATCAGAAAACTGTTTGAAATACAGACCTCCAATATTCTGAGCGATGAATAAAACTACATTTATCACATGTAAGACCATTCTAAATAAAGTAAAGAAAACTGACATGCTGAGACTAATAAAGTGATGAAATGCATGCTATACATCCTTTATGTAACATTCAGTGTTGTAACAAAACAAAATCGTTACACCAAGGAGTGATTTCGATACAGCATGGAATTTAGCTCGAAGATATTTTTCAATTTTGGTTTTAATGGATAAAATCGATGTTCTTTTGAGTTAGATATGTGTGTTGTTTTGTATACTCGCACATGAATAGAAAAAGTTGGTATCTTTTGTGTATTTAAGATTAATCAAACAGAACTTGTTACATCAAGGAATAACTCACAATTGTTTCTAGAAGTAATATTGAAACAAACTTTAGTTTCGTTATGAGGATGTCACGTACATCTGATTACAACAGTTGTTTAAAACATAGCTAATTCTATGAAAATACCTATACAAAATATTAATATTACAATGGCATTTACATGGTGATAATTGAAACACGTTTAAGGATTATTGGAAGACGATGTACAATGTACATATGCTAACCAATTTTGGTCCACTTGTAGGCGTCGGATCCTTACCGATTTTGGTTGTTTTGTGCCGTCTAGATACCCACAGACTTTGGTTTATGTGAGAAGGTTTGCTGTCAAAGGAGTTTGGACGATGAGTATGGATAAAAACCGATTTTGTCGGATTTTGTGGATTCTGGATGCCAACCTAATTAGCTCGACTCGTGGAGTCTATTTGCCAACTGATTTTAGACGATTTTTAGAGTTCGGATGCCAACCGATTATGGTTTTATCTGTTGGGTCTTAAGACAAACTGATTTGTATTCATTTTAGAGTCTGGATGCCTACCGATTTTTTGTAAATATAAGGAGTCTTGACGCCAATCTATTTTTGTCGATTTAAAGAGCCTATTTGCTTATCAATTTTTTCCCCTTGCAGATTCTGGATCCGATTCCGATCTACGTTCATTTGTGTAATCTAGATGCTTTCCGATTTTGATCGATTTGTAAATCTCAAAATGCATTCGAATTTGGTCCATATAAACCGATTTTCGTCTATTTGTTAAGTCTTGATGCCAGCCGATATAAGTTGATGTTTAATCTAGATGCCTACCTATTTTATCAATTTGTAGAGATTAGATGTCAACCTCTTTTGGTCTTTACGTACAGGCTAGATAGCAACCGATTTCGGTCTATACGTAGAGTCTAGAAGCCAAACCAACTTGTCTTTTTGTTGATTTTATATGCAAAGAGAATTTGTCGATTTGTTGAGGCTAGATGCAGACCAAAGTTGTCTATTTATTTGGTCTAGATTCTAACCGAGTGTGTCTATTTGAAGAGTCCAAATACCAAATGAACTCGTATATTTGTTGAGTCTAGATGCAATCTTCATTTGTCTATTTTTTAGTCTAGATGCCAACCGATTTTATCTATTTGTAGCGTGTAGATGTCAACATCGTTTGGTCTAATTGTACAAGCTAGATACCAACTGATTGCGGTTTATACGTAGAGTCTAGATGCAAACCGAATTCGTCTATTTTTTGAAAGTAGATGACAATCGAATTTCGTCAAATATAAGAGTCCAGATAGAGTGTAGATGCCAACCTTATTTGTATATTTGTAGAATCTAGATGTCAACTTATTTTTGTCAATCGGTTGATGCCAATCAATTTTTGCCAATTTGTAGATTTCAAGTGATAACCGAATTTTGTCTGCAGAAATGTAGAGGCAGGATGCCAACTGGTTTTGTCTGTTTGTTGAGTCAAGATATACTTAATTATGTTTGTCAATTTGTATTGTCTCGATGTCAACCGATTTTTGTTTAATTGTAGAGTGCATATGCCAACTAATAGACCTAATCAGGAATTTAAATTTAGGGTTTTTTCCGTCCATGCACAAGCGGTACAAACGAAGTTTTTTAGACATTATTGCTAAACAGCACAAACAATGGATTAAATCCTTTTGATCTTTTTACACGTGTTTTTTATTGTCACTGTGAAAGTTTGTTTGTACCGGTGGGGAAATCCCAAATATTTGAATTCCAGCTATAGTCTATTTTGTCTATTTATAGAGTGCAAATGTCAACCGAATATTGTCTATTTGTAGAGTGTAGATGCCAACCGATTTATGAGTATTTATAGAGTCCAGATAGCAACCGACTTTGTCTATTTGTTGGGTCTAGATGCCAAACTATATTGGTTTCTTTGTAGAATATATATTTAAAGTTTTGAAGAGTCTTGATTACAACCCATTTTGTCTATTAGTAACGTCTAAAAGTCAAACGTTTGTGTCTTTTTGTAAAGAAACCAACCTATTTTGTCTATTTATTGAGTGAATATGCCATCCGATATTTCTACTTGTAGCATCTGGTTGACGATCGAGTTTGTCTATTTGAAGTGTGTACATGCCAACCGATTTTTGTCTTTTTGTAGAGTCTGGCATAGAAAATCTCAAGACAAAATGTAGTTAGATGCGAGTGAAATCATTTCACTAGCTTGCTTTAAAAACAAATCCCAGAAAAAGAATAAGTATTTTCTTTATGGTAGTTCATGGGGGATTTATTCTTGAGAATTAACATGGGCGTCTGTTGGCATCTAGACTCTACGTAAAAGACTAGATATCATTGAACTTCAGAAATATTGAACATTTAGTTCAATTATTTTTAAGGCTGAAAATGTTAGCCATTTTCCTTTGGTTATCATTGAGTGTTAGTTTATGGTGTTGGTCACCATATATTGTTCAGTGGCGAAACAATCTATCATAATAGTTTAAGACAAAACATTCAACGTAGAGATTAGATTGGCCTTGGTTGTAAATATCAAAATGCTTCTATGTCTACACATTGATAGTACAGTACTGTGTTACTTAAATTGTTTTCAGTCTGCAATATAAAGTTTTATTAACAACTTTCCTGACTGTAACAGTCATCATTCTTTCATGTAACAAATAAATATTTTAAGCGTTGACCTTACTCATTAACTTTTATCTGAAGAATAAAGCATTCAATATTGAAACCTGTCTGTGTTTATCATACTGATAGTTCAATAATGCGTGGCTAAAGTAGTTTTCAGTCAGCAATATCAAGTTTTATTTTCAATTTTCCTAACTGTAACAGAACATATTCTTTCATGTAACAAAGAAGTATATTAAGTTTTTACCTAACTCGAATAACTTTTATCTGAAGTATAAAACACTCACTAGACAACTTTTTAAATGTTAATCTTTCATTTCTTTATCATGTCCTTATTCATTGTTCATTGGTTCTTAAAATTTTAAACGAATTTCAGTAATTAACTCCTTCCTGTAACAAAAAATGTTCTCTGATGTAACGTAGCATTCAGTAGTGTAACGAGTCATGTCGGAACGTTTTATTTTCTTCACAGTTCTGACAGGACTTATGATAAGTGGTGAATTTAAAGGGATAAACAGATTTTATGAAAACAACTACAGAGATAACCATTCTGGCGCTTTTTATTTTTACAGTAAAACAAATAAGACTGGTAAAATGCCGTATTTACCCCTTCAGTGCGTACATGCAAGTCCACAGCAAACAGTCATCGTATTACAATAAACAATAAAGCCTAACATCAAAACGTATCTTAATTGAAGTTCTGCAACAGAAATTAAGTGATTAGGTGTAATCATAAGCCAGACATGGAAATATAAAAAATCGTTACATGAAGGAAATGATGAAACCAAGGTCAGGGATTATAATATTTTTTTCCCGAAACAGGTCGAAATATTGGTCATTTTTACATGGGTTGTTAAGAGTATGCTTCAATCTAACAAAAAACATACCCCAAGTCACTCTCAAACATACTTTATTTTTTTGGATTTGATATGCCAGTTTTGTTGCAAAAATATATTTTGACTCATATAACATATAACCATATATCTATAGACTATAGTGTAATCACGTAATAATTAGTTCTAGGTAATATAAAGCAAGTTAACAATTACTCTAGATGAAAATTCAATTGAATTTAAAACTAGTTAGAAGTAGGGTAGAAGAGGTTTACACCTTAATCAGTTCATACGGAAATATAACTTCATTTGTCTTTGGTATTACTTTTGTTAATACTAGACAACTACGAAGCACATATTACCCCGGTTCACTATTTGTGTACACAATGTAATTAGATTTTGGTAAATTATGCTTATGTCTAATAATATCACAAGAATTAAATCAAGCCTAATATGTTATTTTGGGACATCAAAATTGTAGGAAATTCAATGTAAATTTTTGTCCCTGTCCTATCTGCTCTCTATGGATCAATCTTCATATTTAACACTACATAGACACGTATGACGTCACACATCAAGATAAGGTGTGTAGAGTGAGTAAATGTTCAGTTTACGGTCTAAGAAAGAGTGCAGTTATCATATTTCTGAACAATGGATTGTGTCATTGTAATTTCTAGTGATGTTCCGATTATCGCCGACGTCGCCGAAATCGGTTAGAAAAATTTGAGCGACGATTAATCGATTACGATTTCTCTGGACGGCGACGTCGCGAAAAACTAGCCCGAACCCAAGGGAGATAATTTATTTTCGTGTGCGCTCTATAATGGTGGATTCGGCAGAAAATGTGTTCAAGAACAACTTTTCTTCGACTTAACCCACGTGCCCGACGCCCAAGACGAGTGAAATCGTCGATGGGCGAGCGAAAACCACAGTCAGTAGTCCGATCGGGCGAGTCCTGTTTTCGTATCCGAATCATGTTTGTATCCGAAAAAGATGTACTCGAACGCACTTTTACGTTAACTTGTATAACTTTTATTTGAGAGTTTTGCGTAATCACTCTTTTACACATTCATTGTTTCGTTTTGCAATCAAATTAAAGGTGATAAATTAATTGTTGACAAACTTTTTTGTCTTACCGCTTCTAAATGATAAAGCTTAACTTTTGGTCAAGGTCATTAGTCATTGCATTAACCAATTTTTCACGGGTTGAGAACATACAACAGTAATTTGAAGTATTAAAAACGCCATATGTAGTAAATGAAAAACATTCGTCCCCAATAATTTTCGTACACGGCACGTTATGGATTTTTTTTCAAATATTTTTTTTCATTGTGGAAAAAATAGGCATATTTAAACGAATTTATAAACACTGTTTAGTAAAAATATGTTATTTGATTTAATTGATCAGAACAGATCTTTAGTGACTCATTTGTGAATTGTGTAATGCCCTAATAGGCTATTAGTTGATTTCATTATATCATAAGTTGCTAATTACTTTGAACAGTGAACACAATTGCATAAAGCTAAAGTAGATAATGTGACTAAAATTTTGAATGCCATTTCCCAGAAATATGAAAAAAAAACAGATTAAATATATTGTTTGATGCATTAGATGTACAAAAATAAGATACTAAGGACATTTCTCTTTTCAAAATCGAGCTAGTGAGAATTGCTACCTGGTAGCCTAACCGGGCTAGTGCTGTAAAGCAACTAAAGCAAAACTTGCATGATGATATCCTTCTGGGACAATCCATTGACACAAATAAACTTAAAGACATGTAAAATACAGTTTATTTTGTTAGTTTTTTCACTCAGATGAGTGAACTGGTGCCATAATGTTTACATTAAGCTAAAAAGCAATGTAATTAAATAATGATAGACAACATCAAATCATTGAAATAGATGTATATTTTGCATGGTTATGTAAGACAATGACCAGAATTTAGCTATATAGATTTTGGCATCCAACCGATTATAATCGGAAAGTCAGTCGGTTGCGCCCAACCGATTTCTCCGATTAATCGATTGTGGATTTTCCAACCGATTGCCATCACTAGGACTGAGGCATTAGTCCATGGAACGTAAGATTTGCAGCTTCAAGTCTCTCAATTGATATGCCAACATAGATGTTCATATTCATATTTCGATGTGTTTAACAAATGTAGACTACAAATAAATAAATTGTTAAGACACGCACGTTGAACATACTATACAATATTTTCCACACTGAGAACCACACAATGTAAATGTAATTTGTTTGATGATGATTAACACAATTAAAGTTTTGCTCATTTCCGATGTACGAAAAATATTAATTACAGATTCTATCAAACGAGTATGCATCGATTGCAATCAGTATTGCAGTGGTAAACTTAATTACACGGAACGAAATGTTGCAGATACGAGAAGTTAGAATGTATAAATTACATGGGCGTATACTTTTCTGGGATAGCAACAATACAAATCAAAGCGCTGAAGGCACTGACTTTGTTCGGGTTTGAAAAGTGGAATTTAATTTTCGGCTCCAACATAACATTTGTTCACAAAGAACAGTTCAGTTATATTAGTTTGATAGGTAGATCAGCACTGTTCCAGTTCAAAACACTTTATACAATCGACCTATAAATACAACAGGTAAACCGGACAGGCGAACACACTACTGATTTTTTTCACACAATCACCACAAGTCAAAGGGGTCATTCTTAAAACAATTCAATCACTACCGCTTAAAAGTTATCATTCATGCACATTTATTCTACTCCGTCTGTATGTAAAATAAATGAAGACCACTATTCAGACATCATTCAAAGTCATTACTACGATCTTTAAACTTTTCCTATAGAACCATTCTCTTACATAAGATGTTGCAACATCTCTACTGACAACTGGCACTAACGACGGGTCGTGACTGAATCGTTGATAGCACTCTATTACAAACGATGACGTAATCATTCCTACTGAGACGCACAACATACCAGCAAATATTCTTACGATTGAGATATAGTTAGGATTACTAGTGTATAAATGCGCCCATCATAGCAGACGATCTTGATGAATTGCTCTATACATATATACTGTCAGAGGGACTACTTCTGGATTCGGTAAATTTTCAAAGTGGGAAGGGTCTGGAACACGGTAAATGTATTTGTTCAGGACTGAAGTCCCGAACAAATAAAAAGTAAATGCTTGGATTTTTCTTGTCAAAAACTTCTTAAATAATGCGTATATTCAGCTAATTACTTTTTTGTACAGTTGCTATCTCAGAAAAGAAAAAAAAGAAACATTCATCTTGCCAAACAAAGAAATAATAATGCGTCTCCAGAGTAGCTTTGGTGAAGACATTCAATGGTTTCAGAGTGCCTATATATAAGACTTTGATTAGAACTTATAATATATATTCAACATATGGGAATTGTCTGGTTAACAGTGGTGTTATGTTACACTGTTCAGGACAAGTCCGGTTAACAGTAGCATCATGTTATACTGTTCAGGACAACAACTTTAAATATTAAATTAATAAGAACAAATGTAATCAAAGCACTGAAAGTACTTGGGTATTCATTGTGATTAGATTTATTAAATTTTTGTTGGGTTTTATGCTGTAGAAACACCTTATAAAGGTTATATCACAGCGGTCAGTCCATCTACTCACTGTTCTTGAAGAGGCTTTATCTCAATATTTAGCTGTTAACAAACTACTAGGTGCACTATGACTACTGTTGTAATTAGTCAAAGCTATTAACTGTTACAATATGACTATCACATTGATTAATTAGTCTGTGTGTCAAAAAAATCTCTAATATAGGAGAGATTTAAAACTATGTCATTGTTATCTGTTATGTGTGCTATGTAGTACACATTTTTGAGTAAAGTTGGACTAACACCCTGCTGCTATTCTATGATTTATATAGTACAGTAAAACTCGGATATAACGTACTCACTGGGCCATAGAAAAAAGGTATGTTATAACCGAGGTATGTTATATCCATATAGCATACTAAGTATGTTATATACCAACTATATAACATACTCTTTTATAGCATACTGGAATACAGATTTTTACACTATCATTTTGTAGTGAATATTCTGTTTTCTTGTTACATGTATATATGTATGTAAATTATTTAGTTTGATATCAATATGTTTAATTATCAATAAAATGAATAAAGATATTACCAAACCGTTATGCAGTTTTTTATACATTTTTCTTCTGAAAACGCAGAAACAATAGAGTCAGCTTACATGCCTTATAAACTACATTTAGCTGCCAGTGACGGCAAGTGTCCGGATAGACCACTTACAGCAGGTGACTGTTTAAACCAGTTTTAATTAAACTGCATCAAACTGTCCATTCCCACATACTAGAATTCGTCATTTTCGTAGAATTTTGATTTGTCAACAGAATGGTGTTAAATGACATTCTTTATTTCAAAACAGATAAACATTTGGTATATTACTACTTTTTGTGGTTAAAACATCTTAGATGAAGCTTTCAATTGCAACAAGTCCTTAAATTTTGATGACAGATTCGACGAAAACGTGGTTATGAAACTCTCCGACACGGCCGACATTTTGTTAATGGAGACGCTTAAAAAGCCGTATTCCGTCTATTTTCCGGTATTTTCTGACGAGTTTTGCTCTCAAACTTATTACATCTGCGTTTTTTTAAACAAAAATATCTTTAGTGTATGTACATGTATTGAAATTGATTATAATTGCTTATCACCGAAGTGTAGACAAACGTCTCAACGCCTCATTAAATAAATTGAGTATAAAGTGTTTAAGTAGCTTATAATTTATTGGTCTTCATTGAAATTACAAGTGTCAACAATTGACACTTTGTTTATTGATTTTGTCTGTTTGAAGACTCAACTGGGTGTATTTTTCACTCGTTCCGTTGATTATAATATATATTATTCATTGTTTGTGACACGCTTTTGATTTCAAAATTCATTTAACCATGGCTGCTAAATACTCACGCAAATTCGCGCCAAAAGTATGTTATAAAAATGTAAAAGTATGTTTGGACTAAAAAATTGGTATGTTATAACCGAGTGTATGCTATATCCGAGTATGTTATAACCGAGCTGATTTTATATAGAATATATAAGGATGAAAAACTGGCCAGGCAAAATGGTATGTTGTAACCGAGTGTATGTTATAATCGAGTATGTTATAACCAAGTTTTACTGTAACTGAACAGAAAATAATGTATTTAAACCCCATTTCTGCTTATCATAAATGTCTTAGAAATTAATTTTACCTGCACTGATGGTGTTTAATGATGAAGGTTAAAATTTACAGGTATAATTAAGAATTAATTGTTTGATAAATTATATTTCTTTTTTTCATTCGATAACCTGATTTAACAAAGAGGTTAATGTAGTCAAGTGAATGGGATTATTTTTTGGAAAATAGTTGAAAGTGTATTATATGCACAAATTATCTATACCTTGTAAGAAAAAAACAAATGTTAAGATTCAAAGTGTTATACTAAGATTTAATACCCGAGTTCATTATTACACACAAACTAGTTATTTTGAAGAAAAAGTGATATATGTTCCAAACAATAATTATGTTGATGACTTCAACAAGTACAAATAATATATTCAATACATTAATTGATAGTAAAATAATTATCATTCCTATATTTCTATATTCATGCTATATTTTGTTCATCATTCCTATATTCATACTATAATTTGTTAATCTTTCCTATATTTCTATATTCATACTTTATTATTTTCATTATTTCTATATTCATACTATATTTTGTTTATCTTTCCTATATTTCTATATTCATACTGTATATAATGTTCATTATTTCTATATTTATGCTTTATTTTGTTCATCATTACTTTAATTCTAAATTCATGCTATATTGTGTTCATCATTTTTATATTCATGCTATATTGTGTTCATCATTTCTATATTCATGCTATATTTTGTTCATCATTTTTATATTCATACTATATTGTGTTCATCTTTGCTTTATTTCTATATTCATGCTATATTTTGTTCATTATTTCTACATTCATGCTTCAATTTATTCACCATTTACATATTCATACAAAATTTTGTTCATCTTTCCCATATTTCTATATTTATACTGTATATTATGTTCATTGTTTCTATATTGATGCTTTATTTTATTCATCTTTCCCATATTTCTATATTTATACTGTATATTATGTTCATTATTTCTATATTCATGCTTTATTTTGTTCATCATTCCTTTAATTCTAAATTCATGCTATATTTTGTTCATCATTTCTATATTCATGCTATATTTTGTTTATCATTTTTATATTCATATCTTTGCTTTATTACTATATTCATGCTATATTTCGTTCATTATTCCTACATTCATGCTTTTTTTGTTCACCATTTAAATATTCATACAAAATTTTGTTCATCTTTCCTATATTTCTATATTCATACTGTATATTATGTTCATTGTTTCTATATTGATGATTTATTGTATTCATCTTTCTTTTTATTCAGTGAATTTCTATATTCATGCTATATTTTGTTCATCATTCCTATATTAATGCTATATTTTGTTCATAATTCCTATATTTCAACATTTAGACTATATATTGTCCATCATTTCTAGATTCATGCTATATTTGTTCACCATTCATATCTTCATGCTATATTTTGTTTATCTTTTCTATATTTCTATATTCATACTATATTATGTTCATTATTTATATATATATTCATACTTTATTTTGTTCATTTTTCCTATATTTTCATATTCATACTGTATATTATGTTCATTATTTCTATATTCATGCTATATTTTGTTCATCATTTCTATATTCATACTATGTTTTGATTATCGTTCCTATATTTCTATATTTATGTTTTATGATGTTCATTATTTCTATATTCATGCTTCATTTTTTTCATCATTTCTTTATTTATGCTATATTTTGTTCACCATTCCCTTATTCATGATATATTTTGTTCATTATTTCTATATTCATACTATGTTTTGTTTATCGTTCCTATATTTCTATATTTATGTTTTATGATGTTCATTATTTCTATATTTATGCTTCATTTTATTCATCATTTCTTTATTTATGCTATATTTTGTTCACCATTCCCTTATTCATGATATATTTTGTTCATTATTTCTTTATTCATGCTTTATTTTGTTCATCATTCCTTTAATTCTAAATTCATGCTGTATTTCGTTCATCATTTCTATATTCATGCTATATTTTGTTCATCAATTGTATATTCATACTATATTTTGTTCATCTTTCCTATATTTGTATATTCATACTATATTATGTTCATTATTTCTATATATATTCATATTTTATTTTGTTCATCTTTCCTATATTTTAATATTTATACTGTATATTATGTTCATTATTTCTATATTCATGCTATATTTTGTTCATCATTTCTATATTCATACTATGTTTTGTTTATCGTTCCTATATTTCTATATTTATGTTTTATGATGTTCATTATTTCTATATTCATGCTTTATTTTGTTCATCATTCCTTTAATTCTAAATTCATGCTGTATTTCGTTTATCATTTCTATATTCATGCTATATTTTGTTCATCATTTCTATATTCATACTATGTTTTGATTATCGTTCCTATATTTCTATATTTATGTTATATGATGTTCAATATTTTCTATATTCATTCTTTATTTTCTTCATCATTTCTTTATTTATGCTATATTTCGTTCATCATTTCTATATTCATGCTATGTTTTGTTCATCATTCCCTTATTCATGATATATTTTGTTCATCATTTCTATATTTCAATATTCACACTGTACATTATGTTCATTAATTCTATATTCATGCTTTATTTTGTTCATACTTCCTTTAATTCTTAATTCATGCGGTATTTCGTTTATCATTTCTATATTTATGCTATATTTTGTTCATCATTCCCTTATTCATGATATATTTTGTTCATCATTTCTTTATTCATACTATATTTTGTTTATCGTTCCTATATTTCTATATTTATGTTATATGATGTTCATAATTTTATATTCATGCTTCATTTTTTTCATCATTTCTTTGTTTATGCTATATTTTGTTCATCATTTCTATATTCATGCTATATTTTGTTCATCATTCCCTTATTCATGATATATTTTGTTCATTTCTATATTCATACTATATTTTGTTCATCTTCCCTATATTTCTATATTCATACTGTACATTATGTTCATTATTTCTATATTCATGCTTTATTTTGTTCATCATTCCTTTAATTGTAAATTCATGCTGTATTTCGTTTATCATTTCTATATTCATGCGATATTTTGTTCATCATTTCTATATTCATGCTATATTTTGTTTATCATTTTTATATTCAAACTATATTGTGTTCATCTTTGCTTTATTTCTATATTCATGCTATATTTTGTTCATCATTTCTATATTCATGCTTTATTTGGTTCACTATTTATATATTCATACAAAATTTTGTTCATCTTTCCTATATTTCTAAATCATTCTGTATATTATGTTCATTATTTCTATATTCATGCTTTATTTTGTTCATCAATCCTTCAATTCTAAATTCATGCTATATTTCGTTTATCACTTCTATATTCATGCTATATTTAATTCATCATTTCTATATTCATACCATATTGTGTTCATTTTTCTTTTATTTCTTTATTCATGCTATATTTGTTCATTATTTCTATATTCATGCTTTATTTTGTTCACCATTTACATATTCATACAAAATTTTGTTCATCTTTCCTATATTTCTATATTCATACTGTATATTATGTTCATTATTTCTTTTATTATGCTATATTTTGTTCATCATTTCTATATTCATACTATATTTTGTTTATCGTTCCTATATTTCTATATTTATGTTATTTGATGTTAATTAATTCTATATTCATGCTTCATTTTTTTTTCATCATTTCTTTATTGATGCTATACTTTATTCATCATTTCTATATTCATGCGATATTTTGTTCATCATTCCCTTATTCATGCTTTATTTTGTTCACCATTTACATATTCATACAAAATTATGTTCATCTTTCCTATATTTCTATATTCATACTGTATATTTTGTTCATTATTACTATATTCATGCTATATTTTGTTCATCATTTCTAGATTCATACTATATTTTGTTTATCGTTTCTATATTTCTATATTTATGTTATATGATGTTCATTATTTTATATTCATGCTTCATTTTTTTCATCATTTCTTTGTTTATGCTATATTTTGTTCATCATTTCTATAGTCATGCTTTATTTTGTTCATCATTCCTTTAATTCTAAATTCATGCTATATTTCGTTAATCATTTCTATATTCATGCTATATTTTATTCATCATTTCTATATTCATACTATATTGTATTCATCTTTCCTTTATTTCTATATTCATGCTATATTTTGTTCACCATTTACATATTCATACAAAATTTTGTTCATCTTTCCTATTTTTCTATATTTATACTGTATATTATGTTCATTGATTCTATATTGATGCTTTATTTTGTTCATCTTTCCTTTTATTCAGTGAATTTCTATATTCATGTATATTTTGTTCATCATTCCTATGTTAATGCTATATCTTGTTCATCATTCCCATATTTCTATATTCATACTATATTTTGGTCAGAATTCCTATATTTCTACATTTATACTATATATTGTTCATCATTTCTAGATTTGTCATAGATAGATTTATATCGTTTGTTTTTCTATGTAGTGTATTTATAGTCAGTTAGTAGTTCCATCACCATCTCATTAACTATAGTAAAACATCAAATATTTAACACTTCATTTCATTTCATTATCGTACCACCCATCACGTGACCATTTTCCGATAACCGCGCACGATAAACTTTTAGTCACTCTGCCACTATACTTCACTTGAACCCGTTGTTCTGGTTTTGTATTAAACCAAACCTGGGGCCACTTTCACAAAAAATCTTAAGTTTTTTCATAAGTCAAGACTTAAGTTTGGACTTAAGTTGAAAGTTGTGGTGAACTTAAGTTTTTACTAAGTCAGTTTCTCGAAAAAACTTGAGACAATCTTATCTGTTCCTGACTTAAGTCTGGTCTTAAGTTTTGACTATATCAATGTTTCATAGCTACGCTGTTAAATCTGTCTATTTTAAACCGGTAATGTGTAAATCGTCAATAGTATGATGTAATACATGTACAATCTTTTAGCAATGACTTATATACACATCACACAAACACATTAAATATCAATACACGATGTCCTCGTGTTATCCTTGTACAAGCAGGGAACGAAAGTTAAGAAAAAAGAGGTTGATGTTATATATATATGTAGAGTTTGAAAAACAAACAAAATCACTCTGCAGGCAAAGCTTTCATGACTAATTAGAAAGCAGCCAAATAATTGGATTTATGAGGCTATCACTGAAAAGGTAAATCAATATTTTCTTATTTACATTCTGCATTTCGTTGCTTTTTAACATTCACAGATACATTATTCAATTTGTTTGCTTTTATTTTGCATTCAAACCTCAATTTTGTTGTCGGGTAGCTTTAATCGTCTTTACACGCATTTTTATTTGTTCGCCTCTTCATAGAAATAGTGGTACATATATGTATTTGAATGCCATTTATTCTATGAGTCATGCAATTTGAATTCTGTTATAATTGCCAGTAGCATAGAACTTTGATGCACCAAGAACTGTCCGACGATGTAAACTGGCGAACTATGTGACCTACTTGTAGGTAACTTGCTGGTCTGTGATAACCTGTTCATATTAATTAAGTATTGGTCGTCAAACACTTTTAAAAAGTTAAATATATTCTAATTATTCGCGGCCTACTCAAATGACATCTCCGAATTAAAACATTGTGCGCAGCCATATTGAAATTTCTGCTTTAAGTCACCTGTTTTAGACTTAAGTCACCTCCCTAGTAGGCTTAAGTTTTGTCTTAAGTTTATGTTTCAAAATCGACTTAAGTTTTTTTGTGAAACAGTGATAAGATAAAAACTAGACTTCAGCAACAACTTAAGTTTAAAAATGAACTTAAGTTGTTTCGTGAAAGTGGCCCCAGGTATTTAGATAGATTTTCACTCTTTCGAATTACAATTGAATATTTATTTGTTTTCACTCTTTTTGTAAATTATTGAATATTTATTACTTTATTTCATTATTTCCGTCTTCAGCTTAATTTGAATTGTTTTTAAATCTTTCATTACCAAGACTGTTGAATTGTAACTCATTTTATATCATGACCACGTGTTCTAGACAACCTTTTAATTCACTGCTGTATTTATTTTCAGATTTATTCATAAATTTATATACTTCTTTGGTTTAACCAAATTATCACCAGTATCCACGTCTACAATACAACCATGTAAAGTCTTGGTTTGCTAAAAAATAGTAAAACAGGAATAGCTCTAATTCTGTCATATTTCCACCAACATTATTGTTTTATACTTCAAAATGTTTCTCATGAAACATACAAAGTGATGCTGGTGATCAATTACGATAAAGATATTTAGCAAAAGATGTATATTCAAATTTGATGCTGCATAAATAAAAATACTAAACTACATTAAAACTTTCTTACAACAAAATTTAACATTAATTCCTTTACAGAACCTTATAGTACACATTCTAATGAAGGTACTGCAATATTTAAAACCTCAATAAATATTAAAACAAAACTAAGGCAATTGAAAAACTAAAGTGAAAGTAGAAATATGGTCGTGAAAACCCATTACACTTGTATCTGTCAAAATGTTTTTCATTTACCTTAGTTTTGTTTTAACATTTATTCAGGTTTTAAATATTGGAGTACCTTTATTGGAATATGAACTATAATGTTCTATAAATGATTTAATGTTAAATTAGTTGGTAAAAACTTCTTAATGTCTTTTAGTATTTTCAGTTTTACAGCATCAAGTTTGCAAATGCATCTTTTGGTAAACGTTTTCATCTGAATTATTTACCACCATCACATTGTATGTTTCATAAGGAACATTTTGATGTATTAAACACTGCTCTTGATGGAAGTATGAAAGAGGTAGAGCATTTTTCATTTTACTATTTTTAATGCAAAAATTTTTACTTGAACCTTAAACCAACAAGATTTGTTTTTTTATCTTGCTGAAACTACGACCCATGACTGGGATGGTCGGCGACAGATTCATGCTATATTTTGTTCACCATTCATATTTTCATGCTATATTTTGTTCATCATTTCTATATTCATGCTATATTTTGTTCATCTTTCCTTTATTTCTATATTCATACTATATTATGTTCATTATCTCTATATATTCATACTTTATTTTGTTCATCTTTCCTATATTTCTATATTCATGCTGGATATTATGTTCATTATTTCTATAATCATGGTTTATTTTGTTCATTCTCCTATATTCATGCTATATTTCGTTCATCATTTCTATATTCATGCTATATTTGTTCATCATTTCTATAAACATGCTATATTAATCTTCATTTCTATATTTATGCTATATTTTGTTCATTATTCATATATTCATACTATGTTTTGTTCATCATTCCTATATTTCTATATTTATACGGTATATTATGTTCATTGTTTCTATATTGATGTTTTATTTTGTTCATCATACCTATATTTCTGTAAATTTCTATTTTCATGCTATATATTGTGTTTATCATTCCTTTTTCTCTAAATTCGTGCTATATTTTGTTCATCATTTCTATATTCATACTATATTTTGTTCATCTTTCCTATATTTCTATTTTCATACTGTATATTATGTTCATTATTTCTATATTCATGGTTTATTTTGTTCATCATTTCTATATTAATGCTATGTTCTGTTCATCATTTCTATATTCATACTTTATTTTGTTCATCTTTCCTATATTTCTATATTCATACCGTATATTATGTTCATTATTTCTATATTCATGCTATATTTTGTTCATCATTTCTATATTCATGCTATATTTTGTTCATCATTTCTATATCCATGCTATATTTTGTTCATCATTTCTATATTCATGCTTTATGATGTTCATCATTTCTATATTCATGCTATTTTTTGTTCATCATTCCTATATTCATACTATATTTTGTTCATCTTTCCTTTATTTCCATATTCATGCTATATTTTGTTCATTATTTCTATATTCATGCTTTATTTGTTCATCTTTCCTATATTTCTGTAAATTTCTATATTCATGCTATATTTTGTTCATCATTCTATATTTCTTATTCATGCTATATTTTGTTCATCACTTCTATATTTCTATATTCATGCTATATTCTGTTCATCATTCCTATATTTCTATATTCATGCTATATTTAGTTCATCATTCCTATATTCATGCTATATTTTGTTCATCATTCTTATATTTCTATATCCATGCAATATTTTGTTAATCATTCCTATATTTCAATATTCATGTATATTTTGTTCATCATTCTATATTTCTTATTCATGCTATATTTTGTTGATCATTCCTAAATTCATGCTATATTTTGTTCATCACTTCTATATTTCTATATTCATGCTATATTCTGTTCATCATTCCTGTATTTCTATATTCATGCTATATTTAGTTCATCATTCCTATATTCATGCTATATTTTGTTCATCATTCTTATATTTCTATATCCATGCAATATTTTGTTTATCATTCCTATATTTCAATATTCATGTATATTTTGTTCATCATTTCAATATTCATGCTATATTTCGTTCATCATTTCTATATTCATGCTATATTTTGTTCATCTTTCCTATATTTCTATACTCATGCTATATTTTGTTCATCATGTCTATATTCATGCCATATGATGTTCATCACTTCTATATTCATGCTATATTTTGTTCATCATTTCTATATTCATACTTTATTTTGTTCATCTTTCCTATATTTCTATATTCATGCTATATTGTGTTCATTATTTCTATATTCATGCTTTATTTTGTTCATCATTCCTATATTTCTATATTCATGCTATATTTTGTTCATCATTCCTTTATTTTTTATTCATGCTATATTTTGTTCATCATTCCTTTATCCATGCTATATTTTGTTCATCATTCCTATATTTCAATATTCATGCTATATTGTGTTTACCATTCCTATATTGCAATATTCATGCTATGTTTTGTTTATCATTTCTATATTCATGCTATATTTTGTTCATTTTTTCTATATTCATACTTTATTTTGTTCATCTTTTCTATATTTCTATATTCATACTGTATATTATGTTCATTGTGTCTATATTGATGCTTTATTTTGTTCATTATACCTATATTTCTGTAAATTTCCATCTTCATGCTATATATTTTGTTTATAATTTCTTTTTTCTGTATTCGTGCTATATTTTGTTCATCATTTCTATATTCATACTATATTTTGTTCATCTTTCCTATATTTCTATATTCATGCTATATTTTGTTCATTATTTCTATATTCATGCTATATTTTGTTCATCATTCCTATATTTCTATATCCATGCTATATTTTGTTTATTATGCCTATATTTCAGTATTCATGCTATTTTTTGTTCATTATTTCTATATTTATGCTATATTTTGTTCATCATCCCTATATTTCTATATTCATGCTATATTTTGTTCATCACTTCTATATTTCTATATTCATGCTATATTCTGTTCATCATTCCTATATTTCTATATTCATGCTATATTTAGTTCATCATTCCTATATTCATGCTATATTTTGTTCATCATTCTTATATTTCTATATCCATGCAATATTTTGTTAATCATTCCTATATTTCAATATTCATGTATATTTTGTTCATCATTCTATATTTCTTATTCATGCTATATTTTGTTGATCATTCCTAAATTCATGCTATATTTTGTTCATCACTTCTATATTTCTATATTCATGCTATATTCTGTTCATCATTCCTGTATTTCTATATTCATGCTATATTTAGTTCATCATTCCTATATTCATGCTATATTTTGTTCATCATTCTTATATTTCTATATCCATGCAATATTTTGTTTATCATTCCTATATTTCAATATTCATGTATATTTTGTTCATCATTTCAATATTCATGCTATATTTCGTTCATCAATACTATATTCATGCTATATTTTGTTCATCTTTCCTATATTTCTATACTCATGCTATATTTTGTTCATCATGTCTATATTCATGCCATATGATGTTCATCACTTCTATATTCATGCTATATTTTGTTCATCATTTCTATATTCATACTTTATTTTGTTCATCTTTCCTATATTTCTATATTCATGCTATATTGTGTTCATTATTTCTATATTCATGCTTTATTTTGTTCATCATTCCTATATTTCTATATTCATGCTATATTTTGTTCATCATTCCTTTATTTTTTATTCATGCTATATTTTGTTCATCATTCCTTTATCCATGCTATATTTTGTTCATCATTCCTATATTTCAATATTCATGCTATATTGTGTTTACCATTCCTATATTGCAATATTCATGCTATGTTTTGTTTATCATTTCTATATTCATGCTATATTTTGTTCATCTTTTCTATATTCATACTTTATTTTGTTCATCTTTTCTATATTTCTATATTCATACTGTATATTATGTTCATTGTGTCTATATTGATGCTTTATTTTGTTCATTATACCTATATTTCTGTAAATTTCCATCTTCATGCTATATATTTTGTTTATAATTTCTTTTTTCTGTATTCGTGCTATATTTTGTTCATCATTTCTATATTCATACTATATTTTGTTCATCTTTCCTATATTTCTATATTCATGCTATATTTTGTTCATTATTTCTATATTCATGCTATATTTTGTTCATCATTCCTATATTTCTATATCCATGCTATATTTTGTTTATTATGCCTATATTTCAGTATTCATGCTATTTTTTGTTCATTATTTCTATATTTATGCTATATTTTGTTCATCATCCCTATATTTCTATATTCATGCTATATTTTGTTCATCATTCCTATATTTCTATATTCATGCTATATTTTGTTCAACATTTCTTTATTCATGCTATATGATGTTCATCACTTCTATATTCATGCTATATTTTGTTCATCATTTCTCTATTCATACTATATTTTGTTCATCTTTCCTTTATTTCTATATTCATGCTATATTTTGTTCATTATTTCTAAATTCATGCTTTATTTTGTTCATCATTTCTATATTTCTATATTCATGCAATATTTTGTTCATCATTCCTATATTTTTAATTCATGCTATATTTTGTTCACCATTCCTATATTCATGCTATATTTTGTTTATCATTCCTATGTTTCTATATTCATGCTATATTTTGTTCATCTCTTCTATATTCATGCTATATTTTGTTCATCATGTCTATATTCATGCTATATTTTGTTCATCATTTCTATATTCATGCTATATTTTGTTCATCATTTCAATATTCATGCTATATTTTGTTCATTTTTCCATTATTTCAATATTCACGCCATATTTTGTTCATTATTTCTATATTCATACTTTATTTTGTTATCTTTCCTATATTTCTATATTCATACTGTATATTATGTTCATTGTTTCTATATTGATGCTTTATTTTGTTCATCATACCTATATTTCTGTAAATTTCTATTTTCATGCTATATATTGTGTTTATCATTCCTTCTTTTTACATTCGTGCTATATTTTGTTCATCATTTCTATATTCATATTACATTTTGTTCATCTTTCCTATATTTCTATATCCATGCTATACTTTGTTTATCTTGCCTATATTTCAGTATACATGCAATATTTTGTTCATCATTTTTATATTACCATGCTAAATTTTGTTCATCATTTCTATATTCATGCTATATTTTGTTCATCATTTCTATATTCATGCTATATTTTGTTCATAATTCCCTTATTCTATATACATGCTATATTTTGTTCATTATTTCTATATTTATGCTTTATTTTGTTCATCATTCCTATATATTAATGCTATATTTTGTTCATCATTCCTATATTACCATATTCATGCTATATTTTGTTCATCATTCCTATATTTTCATGCTATATTTTGTTCATCATTCCTATATTTCTATATTCATGCTATATTTTGTATATCATTCCTATATTTCAATATTCATGCTATATTTTGTTCATCATTCCTATATTTCTATATTCATGCTATATTTTGTTCATCATTCCTATATTTTCGTGCTACATTTTGTTCATCATTCCTATATTTCTATATTCATGCTATATTTTGTATATCATTCCTATATTTCAATATTCATGCTATATTTTTTCATCATTTCTATATTCATGCTATACTTTGTTCATCATTCATGTATTCATGCTATATTTTGTTCATCATTTCTATATTCATACTTTATTTTGTTAATCGTTCTTTTATTTCATATTAATGTTAAATGATGTCCATTATTTCTATATTCATGCTTCATTTTGTTCATCATTCCTATATTCATACTATATTTTGTTATATTCATACTGTAAATTATGTTCATTATTTCTATATTCATACTATATTTTGTTCATCATTCTTTTATTTCTGTATTCATGCTATATTTTGTTGATCATTTCTATATGCATGCTTTGTTTTGTTCATCATTTCTATATTCATGGTTTATTTTGTTCATTATTCCTATATTTCTATATTCATGCTATATTTTGTTCATTTCTTCTCTATTCATGCTTTATTTTGTTCATCATTTCTATATTCATATTATATTTTGTCCATCATTCCTATTTCTTATTTTCTTTAAATATCTACATTTTGGAATTCAATAATACGTATGTATGGAAATTTTAAATTGGATTATCTCCCTTAGATATACTGTAAGAAGAATTTACCAAGTTATTGACTAATACATTTGGAGGGTATTGTATTAACATATGTTTTTTACTTTCCAAGCATAAAGAGCATACATGTTCTTGATGTATACTGACTTATATGCTTAAACATTCTTCACTATACAATTTTCAAAACACAACTTCAACAAATCACCTGAGAGCCAGCCAATTAACTCCCACTGAGACTTGAACTCAGAACTCCTCATGACATAGAGAATGATCACTAGCACAAGGTATTTTGCATTAAACTAAAAGAGTGTCATGTTGCTGGTCCCAAGTGATATGCAGCAGCATTCCACACATTAATAAACTTTTACTTTGAAAGAGCTATTAGTTGAAAAGAAAATTTTGATCATAAACTCTATCCAACATAGCTTGACTGATACTTATTTATGTATGTTGATGGGTAGTGAGTTTGATTTGTTCGATTATTATCAGAGAATAGATTATATTCGTGAATTATTCTGCTTGATTACTATCGTGGTCACTCCTTGTTTATCCAGACTTGTGACTGGCTTACATGATACAGTTAGATCATTTAAGAACTAATGCATCGATATAAGGTCAAGTTACCCACATAAAGCAATAGTCAGTGCAACTCAGGGTGGGTGAGTAGAGGTGGGGCTTGTCTTAACTCTAACTCTTAAGTCGCACCGTTTTGACATACGACGTATGCACCAAACATAGTGCCGAAACACTATGGATAATGTATACGTGTGCATACATATCCTTTGCAACCAAGGCAAATCACAACTGACCCCGACGGATGCATGGGTACGGACCCCGTTAGGGGTAGGACCTCCAGCAAGAGCACTGCGACCATTGCCGTAACCTGTGGTCTTATCTCAAGACGGAGTGGTATGCATTTTTCATATGCAAACTAAAACTAAGAGACATGGAATATTATGGATCATCTCATCTCATCTCATCTCATCTGGTTTTGGTATGTATGGAACGTCTCATCTTGGTTGGGTATATATGGATCATCTAATCTGGATCGTATGTATATTGATAATCTAATCTGGGTTGGATGTATATGGATCATCTAATCTGGATGGTATGTATATTGATAATCTAATCTAGGTTGGATTTATATTAATCTTCTAATCTGGGTTGGATGTATATTGATAATCTAATCTAGGTTGGATGTATATGAATCATCTAATCTGGATGGTATGTATATTGATAATCTAATCTAGGTTGGATGTATATGGATCATCTAATCTGGGTTGGATGTATATTGATAATCTAATCTAGGTTGGATGTATATTGATAATCTAATCTGGGTTGGATGTATATTGATAATCTAATCTAGGTTGGATGTATATGAATCATCTAATCTGGATGGTATGTATATTGATATTCTAATCTAGGTTGGATGTATATGGATCATCTAATCTGGGTTGGATGTATATTGATAATCTAATCTGGGTTGGATGTATATTGATAATCTAATCTGGGTTGGATGTATATTGATAATCTAATCTAGGTTGGATGTATATGAATCATCTAATCTGGATGGTATGTATATTGATAATCTAATCTAGGTTGGATGTATATGAATCATCTGATCGAGATTCGATGTATATGGATAATCTAATCTGGGTTGGATGTATATTGATAATCTAATCTAGGTTGGATGTATATGAATCATCTAATCTGGGTTGGATGTATATTGATAATCTAATCTAGGTTGGATTTATATAAATCATCTAATCTGGATGGTATGTATATTGATAATCTAATCTAGGTTGGATGTATATGAATCATCTAATTGAGATTCGATGTATATGGATAATCTAATCTGGGTTGGATGTATATGGATAATCTAATCTGGGTTGGATGTATATGAATCATCTAATCTAGATTGGATGTATATTGATAATCTAATCTGGGTTGGATGTATATGAATCATCTATTCTTGATTGGATGTATATGAATCATCTAATCTGGATCTGATGTATACGGGTAAATCTAATATGGATCGGATGTATATGAATCATCTAATCTGGATCGAATGTATATGGATAATCTAATCTGGGTTGGATGTATATGAATCATCTAATCTGGATTGAATGTATATGAATCATCTAATCTGGATCGAATGTATATGGATAATCTAATTTGGGTTGGATGTATATGAATCATCTATTCTGGACTGGATGTATATTGATAATCTTATCTAAGTTGGATGGATATGAATCATCTCATCTGGATCGGATGTATATGGATAATCTAATCCTGGTAGGATTAATATGGATCATCTAATCTGGATCATATGTATATGTATAATCTAATCAAGGTTGGATGCATATAAATCATCTTATCTGGATCGGATGTATATAATGTTAATCGGATGTATATGAATCATCTAATCCGGATTGGATGTATATGGATAATCTAATCTGTGCTGAATGTATATGGATCATCTTATCTGGATCGGATGTATATGGATAATCTAATCTGGATCGGATGTATATGTAATCTTATCTGGATCGGATGTATATGGATCATCAAATCTGGATCGGATGTATATGGATAATCTAATCTGGATCGGATGTATATGGATAATCTTATCTGGATCGGATGTATATGAATCATCTTATCTGGATCGGATGTATACGGGTTAATCTTATCTGGGTAGGATGTTTATGAATCATCTAATCTAGATTGGATGTACATGGATAATCTCATCTGGATCGAATGTATATGAATCATCTTATCTGGATCAGATGAATATGGATAGTCTAATCTGGGTTGGATGTATATGGATCATCTTATCTGGATCGGATGTATATGGATAATCTAATCTGGATCGGATGTATATGGATAATCTTATCTGTGTTGAATGCATATGGATCATCTAATCTGGATCGGATGTATATGGATAATCTAATCTGGATCGGATGTATATGGATCAGCTAGTCTGTGTTGGTATTTATGGATACTTTCATGTTAGTTGGTATTTATGGATAATTTCATGTGGGTTTAGTATTCATGGACAAGTTCATGTGGGATTGGTATTTATGATTAAAGTCATAAATAATTTTATGTGAATAATCTCATCTGGGTTGGGTATATATGGATCATCTCATCTGGGTTGGATGTATATGGATCATTCCATCTGGGTTGGATGTATATGGGTCAGCTATTCTGGGTTGGTATTTATGGATACTTTCATGTTGGTTGATATTAATGGATAATTTTATGTGGGTTTGGTATTCATGGACAATTTCACGTGGGATTGGTATTTATGATTAAAGTCATGAGCATATGGTATTTATGGATAATTTCATGAGGGTTAGGTATTCATGGATATTTTCATGAGGGTTAGGTATTCATGGATATTTTCATGTTGATTTATTATTTATTGATAATTTCATGGGCATTTGGTATTTATGGATAATTGCATGTGCTTTACGTATTTATTGATAATTTCATATGCCTTCGGTATTTATGGATAATCTTATATGGATCATCTCATCTGGGTTGGGTATATGTGTATCATCTCATCTGGGTTTGATGTATATGGATAATCTCATCTGGGTTGGATGTATAAGGATCAGCTAGTCTGGGTTGGTATTTATGGATACTTTCATGTGTGCTTGGTATTTATGGATAATTTCATGAGGGTTTGGTATTCATGGATAATTTCATGTTGGTATATTATTAATTGATAATTTCATGGGCATTTGGTATTTATGGGAAATTTTATGTACATTTTGCATTCATGTGTGACTTCATGTGGGTTTGGTATTCATGGATGATTTCAGTTTGTATGGGTAATTTCAGGTGCATTTGGTATATATGGATAAATTCATGGGTGTTTGGTATTTTTTGATAATTTCATGTGTGTTTGGTATTCATGGATAATTTCATAAGCATTAGGAATTGATGTATAATTTCACATGAGTTGAGTATATATGATTAATGTCATTTGGTATATATGGATAAATTCATGGGTGTTTGGTATTTTTTGATAATTTCATGTGGGTTTGGTTTTCATGTATTATTTCATATGCGTTTGGTATTCATGGATAATGCCATAAGCATTAAGTATTGAAAGATAATTTTATGTACCTTTAGTTATTTCATTTATTACATTTGATATTTTTTGATAATTTAATGTGCAACTTTATTTTTTACTTAATTCACTTTCATACATTCAGATATTCATTACATACATTTTGGACACAAACAAAAGGATTCACTAATGTAAATGTTAGTAGAACAGAACAGAACAGAATAATTATAGCTTCATATATAAAAAAATAATTGGGTTTCTTATATAAGCAACATGTACTCTATTTTTTACTTAATTGACCTTAAAACAATATTGACTAACAAAATGCTACATTAATTTTAATGTTAGTAGAACAGAACAGAGCAGAACAGAACAGAACAATTACATGTATAAAAAATAATTAGGTCTCTTATATTAACAACATGTACTTTATTTTCTACTTAATTGACCTTGAAATATAACAAACAATATTGACCGTCAAAATGCTACATTAATTTAATGTTAGTAGAACAGAACAGAACAGAACAGAACAATTATAGCTACATGTATAAAAAAATGGGTTTCTTATGTTAGCAACATGATGTAATCTATTTTTTACTAAATTGACCTTTAAAGATAACCAACAATATTGACCAACAAAATAATGCATAAGTGTTAATGTTAGTTTCTTATATTAACAACATGTACTTTTTTTTTTACTTAACTGACCTTAAAATATAAAGATCTTCATACGATATATTTGGGACACCGACACAATAATACTTAAATGTTAATGTAAAACAGAACATTAGCAACATGTACTTTATTTATTACTTAAATGACCTTAAAATATAACCAACAATATTGCCCAATAAAATAATACATAAATGTTAATGTTAGTAGAACAGAGCAGAACAGAACAGAACAACTATAGTTACATGCATAAAATATATAAAAAGTTTTTATATTAGCAGCATTGTACTTCATTTTAACTAAAATGACGTAAAATATAAAGAATTTCATAACATATATTTGGGGCAACAACAAAATAATACATAAATGTAAATGATAGTACAGTAAAACTTGGATATAACATACTCACAGGGCCAAAGAAAAAAGGTATGTTATAACCAAGGTATGTTATATCCATATAGCATACTAAGTATGTTATATACAAAATATGAAAATTGGGCCAGGAAAAATGGTATGTTATAACCGAGTGTATGTTATAACCGAGTATGTTATAACCAAGTTCTACTGTAGAACAGAACAGAGCAGCACAGAACAATTATAGCTACATGCATAAAGATAATTGAGTTTCTTATATTAGCAACATGTACTGTATTTTTTGCTTAATTAATAAAATTTATACATTATGTGAATACTAAAAAAATACAAAAAAAAGATTTAAAATAAGTTAATTAATATTAGTGTTGTTAGTTAGTATGGCCTCCAAAACCTCCCCTTATAGCCATACCCTTACCACCTTAACACTAAGAACTAAAATATGTTTCCTCAAGATATAGGTAAAAACAAACTAAAGGGTAGTAAATAAACAAAAACTCAAAAACTAATAAACTAATGTTAATGTTATTAGTAAGTATGGCCTCCAAAACCTCCCCTTATAGCCATACCCTTACCACCTTAACACTAAGAACTATAAATTATGCTTACTTAAAATAAACAAAAAAAAACAACTTAAGAATTGTTAATATAACAAAACTCAAAAATAATAAACTAATGTTAATGTTAGTAGAACAAAACAGAACAGAACAGGACAAAACAACCATAGCTACATGTATAAAAAATGGGTTTATTATATTAGCAACATGCACTATATTTTTTACTTAAATGACCTTAAAATATAACCAACAATATTGACCAATAAAATAATACATGAATGTTAATGTTTAAGTAGAACAGAGCAGAACAGAACATAACAACTATAGTTACATGCATAAAATATATAAAAAGATTTTATATTAGCAGCATTGTACTTCATTTTTACTTAGTTGACGTAAAATATAAAGAGTTTCATAACATATTTTTGGGGCAACAACAAAATGATACATAAATGTTAATGTTAGCAGAACAGAACAGAACAATTAAGCAACAAGTATAAAGTTAATTGTGTTTTTACATTAGCAACATGTACTATATATTTTTTACTTGATAGATAAAATTTTTCATGTAAGTGAATGATGAAAAAGTACAAAAAACTTTAAAACAAGTAAATTGATATTAGTGTTTTTAGAAAGTATGGCCTCTAAAAACTTCCCTTATAGCCATACCCTTACCGCCTTAACACTAAGAACTATAAATTATGCTTCCTTAAGAAAAGTAAAAAACAAACTAAAGAATTGTTAGTAAGCCTGGCTTCCAAAACAGCCATACCCAAACCACCATATATTAAACACAAAGTACTATAAATTTGCAGCTTGAAGATAAGTTTAATATAAGAAACACTTAAATCTTTACAAAACATGATGTTGAAGTAAGAAACACAAACTTAAGATAAAAAATTAAGTACTTATTAAAGTAATGTTCATAGCTTTAAGTATTCATCTGTTGATTGAGTTTAATCAGCTTAACAAGAAGAAAGTAAAATAACTATCTATTTACTGATGAGAATCTAAATGACTGTGTTAATTAATTCTAAACAATAACCAAGAAAAATTAAACCAACTATTAATAAATTTCCTAGTTCTGAACAAAGACAGAATGATGATATAATTTTAACAACCACTATGTTCACAAACCCCATACATTGTACTGTGAGTCATAGAGCTCACAATCTGAGTTTAGTTGACATGCTATTGAACCCATTTTTGTAATACCAGGCAACTCTTACAACCCCCTCAGCTCGGCGTTCATCCAGCTCTGAGGCCCGCGGACTGTTCCACTTAGAAGGAGAGGCCATTTGTAGCTATCTTCCAAACTATGTTCAATGTATACAATCTGTTAATCAAAATGGTAGTTTTCAATTATTTTCTTCCATCTGCAGATGATTCAAAATAAAGAAATTACCTTTAAGAAATTATCTTTTTCCTGCTTAATTTGTAAAATTTCATGTATTGTTATATAGCCCAAATAGATCTATTTACTTTAATCAATTGTATCTATAAACCATTACTAATATTAATCAAAGTCCTGAAAGTCCGTCTTTATAAATTCAATTTAAAGCTACTAATTATTATAGTACACTTAAATTCATAGACAAATGCTCAAGCTGTAGATATTTATAACCTTAACATTATAATTACATATCAATGTTGATTTTAAATAAATGCTTAAACCCTTAATAATATGAAACCCTAATAACATAGAGAAATACTTTTCAAGTAGTTAAAATCTAAACTTAAATCATTAATTGATATCAAAGATGTTACATACAAAGTCATACTACATAAAAATGTTAAAATTTGAATATACATGTAGCTTCAAGAATGAGGTACAAAATTGTAGTTCAACAATGTAGTTCAAAAATGTAGTTCAAAAATATAGTTCAACATTGTAGTTCAAAAATGTAGTTAAAAAATATTCAATCAAGTATTTATCTTCTAATAGTTTTATCATAAGAATTCAAAACATTTATCATTCACCAAAGGAGGAAAGTGTTCCTATATCCATCTCACTTTTTTTATTAACCTATATAGCAAGAAGAAAGGATAAACATTGTTCAGTTACAGTAAAACTCTGTTTTTTAAATGCTTGTAACAACAAAATGATGATATAATTTGACAACCACTATGTTCACAAATCCCACACACTGTACTATGAGTCATAGAGCTCACGGTTTAGTTGACATGCTATTGAACCCATTTTTGTAATACCAGGCAACTCTTACAACCCCCTCAGCTCGGCGTTCATCCAGCTCTGAGGCCCGCGGACTGTTCCACTTAGAAGGAGAGGCCATTTGTAGCTATCTTCCAAACTATGTTCAATGTATAAAATCTGTTAATCAAAATGGTAGTTTTCAATTATTTTCTTCCTTCTGATGTCACATTACATTTTACCCTATATCTGTATCCTGTTTAACCTGTTAAATGTCTAGTATAAATATATTACCCAAAGTATTCATTATTTCAATCAATGAAGTTTAACTTATTTATCAAAGTCCTAACAAGTCATATTCATAAACCTTATTAAATGCAACTATCAGTCTCTAAAACCTATGTTCAGAATTTAATTATAATGTACCATAGGCCTACTTTCATTATCATTGATCAACTTATGCATTTAATGTCTAATAATTTTAAATACTTAAAATATTCCTGACAACTATAAATGAACTACATGTATTATGGTTAAAGTCCAAGACATGAAAATTATTTAGAAACTTTGTTTAAGCCACATTTTTAACCCTGGTGGTGTAAAGAGTAAAAAATTACATTCTCATACAAAATCAAATTTCAATTTTAAGTAAATTAAAGCATGTATTCTATTGGTTTTATTTATATAATTTTTCTTTGAATGGTAAATACAAGACAGTAATTCAAAATTTAGCTAGATAGTACAGTTATTTATCCTATTATGCTCTTAAACTATAGTATCTTATCATAGAAGGTTTTTTTTAAAAAAAATGACTTATTTGATAAAAAGGCTTACGACATGAAAAAAACCTAAACCTGAGGTATAAAGGGCAGTAACTTAATATTACGCAAGGATAAGGTTCAGTTGATACATAAACTTGTTATACATTATAATTATAATATACATAAAAAACAATAAAAATTCAGACATTATTTATAACATGCATTCTTAATTCCTGACTTAAAGCTGGTTAAAGCAGCTTTTTCATATTTAAACAACATGTACCTAGAGGCAACTGTGGTAAAGGGCAGCCTCACGTTCCCACTTCCATTTATAGGATGCCACAGCTGGAAGCAGTTTTCTGTCATACCCTGGACCCAAATATTTTCAATATCTATTCATGGAATCTTTTATCTTTTTACATCTTACAACTTGGTATTTTCCTGATACTTGATATCTCCACCAATGTAGTTCATAAATAGCCGATATAGAACAGGTGGGTCAGTGGTTCGAAATAAGTAAAAAATAAAGCATTCAATGACCATGTGTTTATTTATTTGTAAAACATAAAGTATGTATTACTAATATAAAAAAACCTAAAAGCTTATATAAAGGTACACATTGCTAATATAAGAAAATACCCTAAAACCTGGAATAGAAGTACATATTGCTAATATAAGAAAATACCCTAAAACCTTAAATAGAAGTACATGTTGCTAATATAAGAAAATACCCTAAAACCTTAAATGGAAGTACATGTTGCTAATATAAGAAAATACCCAAAACCTAAGATAGAAGTACATGATGCTAATATAAGAAAATACCCTAAAACCTTAAATAGAAGTACATGCTGCTAATATAAGAAAATACCCTAAAACCTTAAATAAAAGTACATGTTGCTAATATAAGAAAATACCCCAAAACTTAAGATAGAAGTACATGATGCTAATATAAGAAAATACCCTAAAACCTTAAATAGAAGTACATGCTGCTAATATAAGAAAATACCCTAAAACCTTAGATAGAAGTACATGTTGCTAATATAAGAAAATACCCTAAAACCTTAAATGGAAGTACATGTTCTAAAATAAGAAAATACCCTAAAACCTTAGATAGAAGTACATGTTGCTGATATTAGAAAATACCCTAAAACCTTAAATAGAAGTAAATGTTGCTAATATAAGAAAATATCTTAAAACCTTAGATAGAAGTATGTGTTGCTAATATAAGAAAATACCCTAAAGCCTTAGATAGAAGTACATGTTGCTAATATAAGAAAATACCATAAAACCTTAAATAGAAGTACATGTTGCTAATATAAGAAAATACCCTAAAACCTTAAATAGAAGTACATGTTGCTAATATAAGAAAATACCCTAAAACCTTGAATAGAAGTACATACTGCCAATATAAGAAAATACTCTAAAACCTTAGATAGAAGTACATGTTGCTGATACAAGAAAATACCTAAAACCTTAAATAACTGTACAAGTTGCTAATATAAGAAATACCCTAAAACCTTAAATAACTGTACATGTTGCTAATATAAGAAAATACCCTAAAACCTTAGATAGAAGTACATGTTGCTAAAATAAGAAAATACCCTAAAACCTCAAATAGAAGTACATGTTGCTAATATAAGAAAATACCCTAAAATCTTGGATAGAAGTTCATGTTGCTAATATAAGAAAATACCCTAAAACCTTAAATAGAAGTACATGTTGCTAATATAAGAAAATACCCTAAAACCTTAAATAGAAGTACATGCTGCTAATATAAGAAAATACCTTAAAACCTTAGATAGAAGTACATGTTGCTAATATAAGAAAATACCCTAAAACCTTAGATAGAAGTACATGTTGCTAATATAAGAAAATACCCTAAAACCTTAGATAGAAGTACATGTTGCTGATATAAGAAAATACCCTAAAACCTTAAATATAAGTACATGTTGCTAATATAAGAAATACCCTAAAATCTTAAATAGAAGTACATGTTGCTTATATAAGAAAATACCCTAAAACCTAAATAGAAGTACATGTTGCTAATATAAGAAAATACCCTAAAACCTTAGATAGAAGTACATGTTGCTGATATAAGAAAATATCCTTAAACCTTAAATAGAAGTACTTGCTGCTAATATAAGAAAATACCCTAAAACCTTAAATAGAAATACATGTTGCTAATATAAGAAAATACCCTAAAACCTTAAATAGAAGTACATGTTGCTAATATAAGAAAATACCCTAAAACCTTCGATAGAAGTACATGTTGCTAATATCAGAAAATACCCTAAACCCTTAAATAACAGTACAAGTTGCTAATATAAGAAATACCCTAAAATCTTAAATAGAAGTACATGTTGCTAATGTAAGAAAATACCCTAAAACCTCAGATAACAGTACATGTTGCTAATATAAGAAAATACCCTCAAACCTTAAAGAGAAGTACATGTTGCTTACATAAGAAAATACCCTTACACCTGGAACAGAAGTACATGTTGCTAATATAAGAAAATACCTTAAAACCTTAAATATAAGTACATGTTGCTAATATTAGAAAACCCCTCAAACCTTAAATAAAAGCACTCATTGCATATATAAGAAAACACAAAACTCATAACAAAGGCATATTAAGTTGTTAATAAAAAAACTTGAAATTGTAATAAAAGTGCATGTTGTTAATAAATGACAAAAAATCCAATAACATTGTGAAGAGAAGTGTATTTTGTTTACATTACAATTAGAATACATAGGAATAAATAAATGTAAAAGTCGAAAATAGAAAAAAAATGCAACGCTGAAATAACAAATAAAAAACATGTTATTTACAGAAAAGAAAAACATGAAATAAAATAAATAAATAAATAAATAAATGAATGAATGAATGAATGAGTGAACGAAGGAATGAACGAATGAACGCATGAACAAATGAACAAATGAATGAATGAACGAACGAACGCATGAACGCATGAACAAATGAACGAATGAACGATGAATGAACGAATGAACGCATGAACGCATGAACGAATGAACGAACCAACATATGAAAACATAAACAAAATAAAAAAAACTCACATCAATATAGAGTCCATGTCTTCTTTCCTCATACCATACTCTGCCATCAATCCATGTGCTGTTCTTGTGTTGATACCAAATGATGCTTTCCTGTAAAAAGAAAAAAGAACAAAAAAAGAGTACTTGGTAATGATTACATGTAAAATAATTAAATACAAAACATTTGAATACAATATATCATACAACTCATACACAAAAATAATAAAAAAAAGGAAAAAATGATAAAAGAAAACCCATAACCCCTTAGCCATGTACCCTGAGAGAAAACCCTTAACTCCTTAGCAATGGATCCCGAGAGAGACCATGATATCAACAAAGTTTGCTTCCCCCTTCAATACCTTAGGTTGAGATACATGAACCCGTGTGCTAGGCCCTTCCAGTGGTGCTGATATCACATGGGCTGAGAACGTGCCAAAGCCTGACTGGAAAAATCCTGGAGGGTTTTTGGCATACATAATGTTCAAGTACCTTGCAGACTGGGTGACCCAAACAGTGCCAGCGAAATTCATAGGGGGTTGATAAGGAGAAGGTGGTCCGAGAGGTGAAAGGGAGCATGCATAAGAGGTGGGTGTTCATGAGGGGGAAGGGTTTAAAATGATGCTTCTCTGAGTTCTCTGAGAAAAGTGGTGCCATTTCCATGATTTCATACTACCAGAAGTTTGTAATGTTGAACAGTGTGTTGTAACAAAGAGTTAAATCCAAACCAACCATCAATAGACAGGGGAGAGGGGTCAATGGTTTCAGTCCCTGAATCTCAGGACATTAAAGAACAGAATTTGTTATTCAATGTACTAGACCCATGAACTGAGACCATTGTCTAGATACAACATACCTATACTCAGTGTTGAAACACAGAGTTAAATCAGAATGTATTGATGTGAAATGTAGATTATACACTAATATCATGCTCTAAAAGAGCATTCCTCACACCAAGCACTTTTGAGACCTAATTCAAAGTGTCACAAAATGAGACCAACAGCATAAGTCAAATGCTGAAAAAATCTACCTGGTCAAAAATGACACCATCAATTTTGATTCCATCCCATTGTGTCTAAAAAACACAGAGAAAAGTTAGATTTGAAAGTAAAATGGGTGTAAATAAACTCTATTACATATTTAAATTCATTAAGTTTAGTTTATTTTCCTTCACATGAAAAGTTAAGATCTTGTCTATTTGTTTACTATATTGAACAAGATTTCAACATCACATTTCACCATTTTATTGTACTGAATTTTATTTGCCTAAAATTTAATTGAAAGCTGATTCTATGTTTTTTCAATAAATATATTTAGCTTTTTTTACGGACTAAGTCTGTAATAACTAACAGTTCATCCCATATTTATTCTCATTTTTTTATATGAAAAAAGCCATAAAATGTGTAGAAAACTTGGTACCTTTTTTAAGCGTTTTTATAGTTTTGTCACCTAGTCTAGCCAATTATTTACCTAAGGTGTAAACTACATGTATAGTCCAAAATTCATCATGACAAACTTTACACTGTTTATTAGAACAAAAAGGCCACCAGCCCATAATACAATTACATTTATATACAACAAGTAAATTCCAAATAATGATACAATTGAATATGAATGTGTAAGGTATCAGCAAGTAATGGCAACCTGTTTTATGTGTCTATTTAACAAACTTCACAAGGTCATAATTATCATAATTGAATGTTCCTCAGATTTATCTCATTAAACTTGTTTCTATTACACTAAATCCCTTAAAAAACATTTAAAGAACATTATATTTTTACTGATTAATACTTTAAGACCTTGTATACAATTTTATACCTTTAATAGTTATACTTGCATGTTGCTGTCTAAACCTCTTAAATGTAATTTTATCAACACTCAAAGTTTGAATTTTATTAAGCGGAGAACTATAAATATATCAACATTATGAAATTTTAACCTATTAAATAAATATCATGCAAACATACATGTATTAACCTAGCCAATTTGAGTCACCCTAGTTATCAATTAAATTGCTTCCATAGACAGAAAGCTATTTTAATTTTCAATTATTTTACTGCTGAATAAACATACAAGTTAATGAGCCCCATTGCTCATGAAACATTCATGAAAGATCAGTTGCACTTATACAAAAACTAATGATAGACATTTCAATTTTAAGCAGTCAGACTTGGCATTCGTTTGAAACCCTTCTCAAACCCATCTCTTAATAAAATTGGCTGCTACATGTATTTTAATTACAGTACATAGAAATGTATAAATCTAGTTATATTATTCTAATATATACCAAAGTCTCAAGCAATAATCCTGACAAATTCCAAATATAAGTATGGAACTAAAGAATACTGGTTTAAAGCAATGTTTTAATATAATTTCTAGCTGTAAAATTAAAACATCTATACATAATGAACTTGAAAGTTCAAAATACTATAAGTTCAGCAAAATAGTCAGGCCAATTATTACATTATTACATGTATATCAACTTTAATTTATGGATCAAAACAGATCAGCTGAGAGATGGAAATAAATATAATAACTAATTTATAGCAGTATTTGAGTATCTGGCTGTAAAATTATTCACTATTGTGTACTTGATAGCCCTTAACTTAGTAGTTTTCAGCAAAAACAATATGGTCAAATCTCATCAGGTCAATTAAGTTTTAAATAGTAGAATTAGGGCTGCTGCGAGTATTCGAGTACTGGGATATTCACGATCCCAACTAGAAAACCGAGTACGAATATTCGGTACTTCTGAAATTGTCGGATCGCAATCTATTGTTACAAAAAAAAAGAAAAAAATCAGCTAAATTATCCTCGAAAATGAGCTGCGCTACGTATAAAACATTATTTAACCTGATTTGTGCACCGTGCCTTTTTAGCACATACAAAAACCTCCTTGAACCTCTAACATGACGCTGCCGACGGTTAAGCAGAAAATGTAATAAAAGCTTCTGCTATTCTTCACTATTTTGTTATATTTATATGTATACTCATACATACATGTGTTGTATTTATGAATTCCTGTATGCTTTTTTCATTAACCGTTAATCGTGGTTTGTGGTTCTTTTTGTGAATCGTTCTACATGAATTGTGGTTTGAATCAGATTGCCACATGCTCAATGATCCGCAGTCCTAAGTAGAATCAACTGAGAGATGGAAGCAACGCAATCTAGCATTTAGTCTATACATTGAAATTTTTAGTTTAGTCAATCAAGCTCTCATAATTCATTGTTCAAGCTTGTATCAGAAAATGAATGATGTAGACAAATAAAGTAAAGTAACCAGGATCAGATAATGAAGTTCTTCGGGATAGCTGGATAGTAGATGTTCATATTTTCTAGATTTCTCCAAATAAGTTTATTAAGACATTAAAAAATTGGCTAATAATGCTAGTTGCTACAAACTTGCATCAACCAAAATAATAAACATATAACCTCAGTTTATTGTACTGTTGATCATCTCTAAACCAGTGCAATCAGGAAAAATACTACATACTTATCCTCAATTTATCAAATGTTCAAACTACCAAAGCTATGGTGAGGATATCTCACAACTATAATGCAACCATTTAAAATTTATATTACAAGTCATTCATAGATGGCACAAGTTAATTTTTTACTGATTTTTCAACAAAAATAACTCAGTAAAGAGAGTAACTCACATTTCTTAGAGATGAAAAATACCCTGACTTAACAATGAAGAAATGAGAGATTCCATACACAGCTGACCAAAACTGTATAGAAAACATTGAACAAATTTAAGTAAGTCTATGGCGTAACTTAGCATTGCAATATTTAATATGTCTTCATAAAATGCAAAAAAATAGTGAAAACTCCTAATTGAAATCCATCTTCTTAATACTATATTACAGCATAATTGAAAATAAAGGAAGGTAGAAGTCACCATTATCAAACCCATGTTTGAATGTACAAAAATAAGAACAACAAAATCCTAATTGAAATCTATTCAAATAACAATGTCTATAGCATAGTATCATCATTTAATTAAAACAATAAACCATGGATACGAGTCACATTTATCAAAGCCATACACATGACCGTTCATTTTTATATATAAACCTCTATCTACAATACAAAACTTAGTAAACATTGTGCTTATGGTGAAGTTTAGTCACATGGGAATGCTTGTTATCATATACAGAACTGTGGCATGTGGTTCACCTAACCAGCTCTCTAAGAATTACCCTTCAAACCAAATCAAACATGTGACTATGGTTAAGTTGAGTTACATAGGAATGTTTGTTATCATGTAGTGGAACGTAGAATAACCTTCAACATGATTGAGGCAACAACTTTCCCTTATATAGCCTGAACAAATAAATCTTATTTTAATAACCTCTATCTACAGTACAAACCTAAGCAAACAAGTGACTATAGTTGGGCTTAGTTACATGGGAATACTTGTTATCATAGATATGACCATGGGGTGTGGTTCACCTAACCAACTCACATAGATTAACCTTCAACAAAAGACCAACAACTTTATCTAATGATAATCTTATACAAATTTCATAGAAGGGTATGACCTGCAGTGACACATGAAAGCTTACAATTGCTAAGAAACTTTTTAAATGATATATCTATCAATACATACACTTAGATGTATAAAACAACATAATTAAGTATTTGTTACAATGATAATACATTGTTAACATTTCAGTCAACTCTGATATAGCAATATAATGTACAAAAGTACATATTTCTAGCAAGAATACTTAAATAATGAATAGGATTTCATTTGAATTTAACAATGAACATTATAAATGTAACTAACATCTAAACAATACTCAATACAATGACATCTTCCGATCTAGTTATCCCCCCAGAATTTACTAGGTCCTTCACTAGATTACTCGGATAACAATACTTGATACAATGACGTCTTCCGATCTAGCTATCCCCCCAGAATTACCTGGGTCCTTCACTAGATTGCTCGGATAACAATACTCAATACAATGACGTCTTCCGATCTAGCTATCCCCCCAGAGTTAACTGGGTCCTTTACTAGATTGCTCGGATTGAAGATCTTTTACCAGTTTATCTGGTATATTATATTGTTGTTTCAATTGTATATTATCAAAGATCCATCTTTCATTTGAATTTATAAATGAACATTGTAACATCTAAACATACTCAATACAATGACATCTTCCGATCTAGCTATCCCCCCAGAGTTACCTGGGTCCTTCACTAGATTGCTCGGATTATAGATCTTTCACCAGGTTATCTGGTATATTATTCTTATATATTAGTTTCAATTGTATATTATCAATGATTCATCTTTATTTTTCTTATACTTGCTTGGATCATTTGTATTTTTTCTATATATTGCTTTTATTTATCTGTACATTTTTCTATTCCATATGATCTATTTTGTAGCATTGTTTTCAAGCATGATTAGCGCTATACACATGTATAATGTAAAAACATAGTATCTTTAAAATACTATCTAGTTTCTAATTTCCAAAATATCATAAACCAAAGAATGAAAAACTTAAGCTGACAATAATACAAAAATTATGTTGTTTGATACATTCAAATGTATATATGACCAATTATTTTGTTTCTGTAACTTCTAAACTTCTATCATATGGTATATAAAGAATACATTTTTAGTAAGATAAACAATAATCTTTTGACAGCTGATAAAATTTCAAGTGCCATCAAAGTATTGGGGGGGAGTGCACATTTAGCGCACTCAGAATAACGAATATGACAAGTTTGTTACACTATACCACTTTAAAGCTTACAAGTGTACTCAGGGAAGTGACCAAAAGAAATTATAAAAACCTTCCCCATTTATTTACACACAGTCAACTATTTTTGTATTGTAAATACAGGTAAAACAATTTTGGAACTGGAGTGATGGCATTGATTGCATGACTTGTTAGTTACATGTTAATTGATAAATTAATAACAAAAATTACAACAAAAGTATGGGTCATACTAAAGAGTGCTTACTGTATCAAAAGAATATGACTGTACTCTTTTATAAAAAAATCAGTAGTAATTTATTAATCTGTTTTTACAGTAAATCATGATTTTCATGGGTTTAGTTATAGAGGCACACTATGTTTTTACTAACAAGTTATTCAATGTTTTCTTTACAAGACTGGTCAGTCAGTACATAATCTGTTCTTATTACTAAGTATTCAAATATAATCAAATATTAATAAAAATCAAGTAAATTGTAAAGACAAAAAGAAAATAAGATAAAAGTTTGATACAAAAACTTTCCTACTTAAGCAGTTAAAATAATAATTTAGCCAGCACTTTGATTTTTAAAATTTACAAAAAAATACAGTATCATACCATGACTTGTAAGTAAACGACAAAACAGAGTCCCGCTCTTACATACAACAATATGTTGCACTGTAATTTGTGAACTCCAAACCATTGCTGACCAGAAATATACCTCCTTAGGAAGCATAAGACCTACTGTACACTATTTGAAATCTATGAAGTGCTCTTGTAAGTTATATAAGTTGCACCCTATACCAGTGCTTTAACCTACACGGACAGGCTGCTAGCTCGATGACACTCTAATTCATACATTATATATAAATTAGAGTTTCATGAAGCTAGAGACCTGGGCAGACATATTGCACCAACATCTACAATTTCCAAGTGTACAGAACAATGGAAGAAGTCAATTACCAACATTGTCATAGTAATCACCATAGTAAATGAACTTTTACAGAAGAGTTCTGAATAAGACTCACATTCATAATGTATAACTGCCTGACTTTTACAGTGAGTACAGCTTGACCTGCATGTTTTGTACATATCAAAATTGATATAGTACTTTAAAATTATTTCTAACAGTCAAAACTGTAGTTTCTTACTGGGAGCATAATCAACAGAAAATAATTATATTCTTTTTACCTGATACAAGGGAGATAACCTGAATTCAATTAACCATGCTTACTATAAATAACAAGAAAGACAGGAGTAAATTTAATCATCTAATGAAATATTTCACTAAAATGAACATTAAAGCCTGATGCATAATTCTAACAATCAACAGTATACAAACTGTAAGGTTTATATTTTATTATATTATATTAAATAATTGAACAAAAACATTCTTTCTAAATGTTATCAATATTTTCAAATCTAACAGAGGAAACACATTCAACTTTAAAAGTATGCATAAAATTATGGGGATTTCAGTTCCTGCACTATATTTTCCTGGACCTCTTTCTATAGAAAGAGTATAAAAGGATATATATATTTTACCGAAGATACAGTAATTTACTTAATAAGCTACATCAACCTATTCTATTACAAGCTAGAATCTTCCATCACAATGCTTCCCCACATGCTCCAGATTATTTCAGTTAAATATGGTATTGTTTAGAAAGAATTTTAGAAATTCAATACGCAATATGAACTTTAACAAATATGAAATCTAACCAAGTTGTCCCATGCATAAAATGTCAACTATGAACTATCACATGAACTATTGACTACATCTCAAACTCTGTGCCAAGTTTGAGTATTTTTAATAGACTTAATAACTAACAAGATTTCATTGATCAAGTGATCTAAGATGCTGGATAATGATCTTTTGGCCCTTCTCTGCTGTGAGTTTGATGCTTCTAACATACCAGCCATGAAACATAAAACTAAATGATAAATATAAAGAAAAAAAATATTAAGGAAAAATATGTGGAATCTTAAAGTTTGACTTCTACCAAATAATACAAAATGAAATATCCTAACTAAATGCTGCTATTTGGCAAAAAAACTTTGCACTTCCCAAAAGATATACAGGTAGCTATCAGAAAGTAAGAGGCAATACCATAGACAATCCAATGTCTATGGACAATCAATGCCCACGTTACCACTCCAACATATCGAATGGGGTATTTTGACCTTAAATTTGATTCCACAAAAAAAATACAATGCAAAAAAACTAATGTAAATGCTATTTATGTAACTACACACGAAAAAAATTGTGCACATCTCAAAAGATATACAGGTAGCTATCAGAAAGTAAGAGGCTAAACCATAGACAATCCAATGTCTATGGGCAATCAATGCCCACGTTACCACTCCAACATATCAAATGAGGTAAACTGACCTTGTTAAATATGCAAAAAAAGGAGGCTGATAAAATTTATTTTGGAAAAAAAACTGTTACCTTAACAAACAATCCTATCATATAACAAATTAATGATTCGGTCTTTATCAAACTCACAGCAGAGAAGGATCTTAAGATCATGATCCAGCATCTTAGATCACTTGACCAATGAAAACTTGAAAGTAACTGAGTGAATTGAAAATACTCAAACCCAGCACAGAGTTTGAGACCTGGTCAAGTCAGACCATGAAACCAACAACATGCATTCGGTACCACACAAGTTACTCTCCAATACATCGGTTTGAAAGATTCACTAGTTCACTTTCAACCTCTGCTAAAATACTATGTTCAAGCTGATATTTCTATTTTTAGACAGAGTCACATAAACATTTAAATCGCATGACTGTCACGTGTTTTTTAAAAAAAGATGCAAACAATTCTCACGCCTGTAATTTCAAAATGTCGAAATGCAAAGATGCTTGACAGTTTTGCATTAGTTAGATAATGAAAAATTAACAAAATGAAATTAAACATTGATCTTTTTAAATGTGTAATTTTGATCTTTTAACTGTAAACATAGAGAAATTTATTGAACTAAAATACAAAGTGTAGCCATGCTATATATGACGTCATACAAGGTTGCATTTGTCACTAGTATGATCACACCATATAAGGTGTTGTTTACTCGTTCAACCAATGAAATGCGTTTTTCAGCTAAATTGAAATTTGGACTTTCATTGGACGTTCAAAGGTTCATAGTAAAGGTCAATATCATAAATCGACACGTTTGAAAGCAGCGAGTAAATGTAATCTATTCATTGAGTTGCAAAGGGAGCGTACACACAAGTGAACTTAGATTAAGTTCATTATTTTGAGAAATTCCCTAAGAAGCCAATGAAATTTGCTATGCCATTAGACTACGCATCCAAAATGTTACCAGCTAGCTGTACAAGCTGTTTATTTGATTTTTAAAACATTTATGGGCTTTTTTATCAATTAAATTTAATTCTGTACATTTTGTCAGGATCAATGATTGAGACTTCAACATACATGTATAATATGAACTAAATTTATACACACAAGCAAAAAAGATAGTTGAACCCCACCCATCTCTCGTTCGTACACAATAGAAGTGTTTCTTAGATACCAAGCACCCAACCCATCTCTCCTCATTCAAATCCAGTCGAAGAGTTTTTTAAGTACCAAGCACCCCACACATCTTTCCTCATCTGAACCTAATTGAAGAGTTTCTTAGATACCTAGCACCCCACCCATTGCTCCTCGTTCAAACCCAATTGAAAAGTTTCTTAAGTACCAAGCACCCCACCCATCGCTCCTCATCCTAACCCAATGGAAGAGTTTCTTAGATACCCAGCACCCCACCCATCGCTCCTCATCCTAACCCAATGGAAGAATTACTTAGATACCCAGCACCCCACCCATCTCTCCTTGTCGGAACCCAATAGAAGAGTTTCTTAGACACCCAGCACCCCACTCATCTTTCGTTAGAACCCAATGGAAGTGTTTCTTAGAAACCCAGCACCCCACTCATCTCTGGTTAGAACCCAATTGAAGTGTTTCTTAGATACTGTACCAATCACCAAACCCATCGCACCTCATTCGAATCCAATTGAAGTGTTTCTTAGATACTTGGCAACCCATCTGCCTCTATTATTCCAAACCCAATTGAAGAGTTTCTTAGATACCTAGCACCCAATGCAACTTTCATCTTCCAAACCCAATACACAAACTATTCTTTACATCACATGTGTTGAAATGAACTCAAAGTATTGCAATACAGAAAGACTTCCTTGTACATTGAAACCTAACAAATCCATTCTAATAATTATTCCTTTCACATTAGATTCAAGTATGAACCAAGCAGGGCAAAAAATACCTGCGAAGTGTTTATTCTATCCAGTATAACTGGCAAAAACTACTGCTTAGGGTATCAACAAGATTTTACTCCCATTCATATGCTTATATATAAATTTGTTACTATAACTGAAATAAAGACTTGTCAGTTGATTGACAGCACTACATGTACAATGTACTTTTATCGCCAAAAAAATAAACTGCATAGTAAATCAGAGACACGTGTATCACTCCTTAGGTTAAACTGGTCAGGCATTTGAATTGTAGATAGATCTCGAGTTGTTGTAGAAACTTAAGCAAAATCGCCGAAAGTCTAAAAACTGTCAACAGTAAATTATAGCATGTCCATACTAACATCATAGGCTGATTCCTTTAGTTTTTATAACATTTTATTAATTAAAAAATGCTGTAAGTCGTGAAAATTTTATTATGCTTTATCAATTATCTTACATTTATTAGAGTTTTATAATAATTGCTTTTTTGAAATTCCTACAGAATATGTGAATTTTATAGTTTTTATTAATTTGAAATTCCTTTAGTATTAATACACTCAGTTTTTAACAAGATTTCATTGATCAGGTGGTTGAAACTGCTGAATCATGATCTTCTTTTCTGCAGTGAGTCTGATGTTTCTAACATATCAGCCAGGAAAACTAAAACTAAAAATTATCAGGAAAAAAATAAAGGAAAAATAAGTGGAATCTAACTGTTTGACTTCGACCTAATAATACAAAATAAAATATCCTAACTAAATGCTGCTACTTGGCAAAAAAAACTTTGCACTTCCCAAAAGATATGCTGGTAGCTATCAGAAAGTAAGAGGCAAAACCATAAACAATCCAATGTCTATGGACGATCAATGCCCACGTTACCACTCCAACATATCAAATGAGGTAAATTGACCTTGTTTAGTATGCAAAAAAAGGAGGCTGATACAATGAAACCAGAAGGAAAACTATATCTAATCTACACTAAAAAATTCTATATCTAAGCTTTATCAAACACACAGCAGAGAAAGATCAAAAGATCATAATCCAACATCTTAGACCACTTGACCAATAAAACCTTGAAAGTAACTGAGTGTATTGAAAATACTCAAATTCAAACTTAAACCAAAAGATGAATTGAATTCAATTCAAATCATTTCGATTTGATTCAATTTAATTTAATGTTTGTCTTATTTTATCTAATTTAATTTACATTGAAACACAATTCAAATTCAATTCAATGCTATCAAATTCATATTTCCTATATTTTAAATTTTCAATAATTAATGAAAGTTTACCCTATATCTTTAATTTGAAATTCTAATTACCCTAAAATTCCGAGATAAACTTTAGTTAATTAAGCTTATGAAAAGGAACACAGTCACTTATTCATACACAAAAAGCTAAGCCCCACATGTATAAGACTGTCTCAGGTTAATATGCACCAGCATTACATCAATACCCACTTAGTACCATAAGTATCATAATCTCTTAATACATTCAGTTACAAACAGTCTATGAAATTAGTGGGTGTCCAGTTGCCCAGAACAAGGGTCCTTGCCCAGAACAACACCTTTTTAATTCCGACAACCAAAATTTCTTTTGAGTAACAAAAATTTTACAAAGAAGAGACAAAGCTTGATGCTAAATCAACCTGTTTGGACAACCACTTTCATATCCTAAATTCTTAGACTGACCTAAGATGTCATATATCTAGATGAGACATATAATAATCTACATTTCACATCAATACAAAAGTCTGATTCCGCATTTCAAAGCAAACTTCAAAATAATTAAAATTCATTCACAGGTGCCAGGTATAATGTTTACCTAACTTATTCATTACATTCTATATAATGCATAAATAGCGTTAAAATTGTTCCTGGAACCTATGGTTGAGAATTGATCGTGCAGACAAGCATTGCTATCTATGGTTCTTACTACCTCACAACCAGGCTAATTGCTGTACAATGTTCTAACGTTCAAGTCAAATAACTTATAAAAGCAAGACTGTAGTTGTCATGCATAGAAATTAACAACAAAGTTCATTACTCTTTAATTACAAATATGAGCTAATGTTGAATCCATAAATCAAATTCTCACCGAAATTAATCAAACATGATTTATATACTTTTTTAATGCATTGCATAGTGCTTCCCCCATAAAAGGATCAATTCAAAATCAAAATACCGAAGAGTCCATTTTAACTTATTTGATTAATACAGACACACTATACGAACAATGTCATGATCATGAAAAATGACTTGAATTGAAAGTTATTTTTGGGTATATATATTTATTTGTCATCAGAAACAGAAATTATAAATTATTTACTAAATTACACTTAAGACCATAATACATCAGCAAACCGAAGTTTCAATTTAGTCAAAATCAGGAAATGAATTAAGTTACAGTACTTTATAGTATGTATACCAGTATAAAGTTCAATATAATGAATCCTGAAACTTAATCATGCATTTCTTGTAGATTAAGAAATATTATTTCCCTTCGCAGATTCTAAAACATATACTCAAATTACACTTGTTATCTATTAACAAATATTTTCAGATCCCCTTAACCCCTGTGAGAGAAAAGATGCACCTAAGTCAAATTCATTTGCAAAACTGTGGTCTATTCCCAATCAATGTACATACATGTGTTACTAATCACTTGAATTGTTGTGTAAGTTGAATATTAACCTCGTGCTATGGACTTTCTGGCTTTGAACTTCTCAAAATTCTCAAACGCTTCATGTTTTCGGATTTGCCCGAGAAGTCCGCAGCCAGGTTGTTCTAACTCAGAAAACACTCGCACTCAGTTAATATCCTTTACATACTTTAAGTATACAAGTCAGTATACAGTAACAACTGTAACTGACCAAGAGATCAGAACAAATTGTCAATAAATGACAAAAAAAACTTGTCATGAAACTATATCACTCCTGATAGATTACACTGTACAAGGGATGATCCAAAATTATCAGAACTATGTGACTCTAAGAAGAAAATGCATTAAAGATAATACATGAGTATGATCTTATCACAATGTGGTGATCGCATGTACACCAATATCATACCAGTATAGCATGAACACAGTCCTATTGTCATTGTTGAGTCAAAACTCGTAACTTCAATTCCAAAAGGTAAAGTCAAGAGGATTTGCCTCAACAGTGACAATATGGGAATAGCAGTCATATTAGACAGTAATGATTTGGTAAGGGTTGTTCAAAGATCATGATCTGAATCGCATCATATCTTGACTAGAGATACACAGTCCTGGTAGATACTGAAAGTCCATTCATCACAGTACTACATAACTTATGAAGTTAATGAGTTTATTTAAAATAAACAAGACTTGTTAATTTAAATAAACTCATTAACTTCATCAGTTGGACATAGTTATTTTTTTGTTTCTGTACAAACTATATAAGTACTGAACTGAGTGGTGCATTCAAATAAACACATGGACCATGAACCTTCTAACTAATTTTGGATCATCCCTAGTTCAGTCACTCTTTGTATACAACTCACTGTACAACATTACAAACTTCTGATAGCACAAAATCATGGAATACCCACCAGCCTTTCTCAGATACTTTCAGATAACACCATTTCTCACCCCACCCACAACATGAATCAGCCCAACCATCCCATACACACCTACCCTTCCATCCCCCCATACACACAACTCCCTACCATCCCTACAAACCCCACCAACACTGTCCAGATCAAAGGTTCTAAAATTTACCAGGCAATACAAGATATCAGGAACATTAAGTATGACCCCTCTAATCAGACGACACTCCACCCAACCTTGCTTAGTGACATCAACGGTACGTCCGGGGCTTGGGCTCACAACCAACTTCCAGTATATCCAGGTTCCACAAACCTTGCAGTTTCATAATCTATCCAAAAATCCATTGATGCTTGTACAACTCAACAACAACATTATTCTAGAACGAATTTTGAATAGACAATATCCAGAACTCAAATGTCCGGGTTTTCCCATGTATTTATTATAATAAAGACCATTCACAGTTTTTTGCCAAAAGTACTAAAAAAAGTTTTGATTCTACAAAATTCAATTATAAAAATGTGTAACAAAAAAAATATTCTTTTTAAAAAACATGGAAAAACACAGCACCTGAGACCTGGAGTAAGTCTATAATGAATAATAAAAGGTAACAGCATAAAATGCAAGAAATATTGATGGATCAATGCAAAACAACTCTACATTCTTGTTTATTTACATGAAGTTAAACTAGTTTTGCAATGACACATAAATATTTCATTAGGTAAGGCCACAACAAATTAAGTTCTATGGATTCGCTCGCACCTTATTTTTGACGGTTTTTACAAAAAAATATTTTTATTTCCTCGCTCGCTCATAAAAATTTGGTCAAACCACTATATAAAGCAAGTGAATAAAGACTTTATTTTAGAAAAATTCTTCGCTCCCTCACCCCATTTTTTTTTCCAGAAAAATCCATAGAACATATGATCAATTTGTTGTGGCCTAAATTTAGATATCCTAGTCACACTATTAGAATAGTAAAAAAAATATTGCACTTCTTAAAAATAAAATGAACAATTTCTTGAATTAAAAAAATCATATTAACTTACTTATATGAAGGTATATAAGAAAGTATTAAATGTTGAAAATATTAATAACAATTTAAAAGACAAAAATATGTACAATTGTAAATTACTTTTTGTAAGAATGTGTTAAATGCTTCAAGAAACAACAAAAATGAATTCACATGACAAAAATGAAAGTGATGATTCATTATCAAACTGTAAAATCATAAAAACCGTATAAAAGAAAAGTAACCATAATCTAAATAAAAGTTTAAAAAATTAAATAAAGTCAAGTTGCTAATTGTTGAAATTGTTAAATAGGCTGCATAAGATGAAAACAAACGAAAATAGAATGATCAGGTCAATTTAAATTCAAAAAATTCAAAACTTTCCAAAAAAAAGAAAATCCAAATAGAAATTGAATTAGATAATCATTAATATTGCAGCTTGAGAAAATAATAATCTTTATATATTAACCTGCATATGTAATTCAAATCTGGCCTCTATTAACTTATATCTTTCAAATAAACATTACTTAATAAGTTTATTAAAATAGATCAAAGGGAAGTAATACAGTATGTATCTTTTCTATACAGAAAAAAATCAATACTGAATTATCTCCCTTTCATTAACACCAATAAACATGAATAACGATAATATCAGATAACACAGACGGTCTGCATGGTCCCGAATCAAAAACACTAAATATACAAAGTGTTTCTGATCTGGGACCGTGCCGACAGCCTGTGTTTCAGTATACTCTAGAATAATGTTCCTGTTGCGATGCAACAAACATACAAAACCTACTAAGTAATGAATGTAGCCTAAAATGAATGTTAAAATTTACAATTCCAAATATAATACCAGTGGAAACTTACTTTTTTTGTATGTGTATAGTTGTTTTTCTAAACTGTAACATTTGAATAATTTCACAATGACTGAATAGGTTCTCTATGAAGGCAGACTATGGCACAGCAATCAGGCATTAAAACATAAAAGCTTTAAGTATATTCTACCCCATCTAAAATACCAAATATGAATCCCACAATTCAAGACAACAAACATTAAACGCAAGAAGTCACGGTGAAATTATTCATATTTTGACAGTTGAGAAAAAACAAACAAGCGAAGTCAATGATATCCTTACATCATAAGAAAGTGTACCATTTGAATAAAAGTTTACCCTTACAGACATAGAACAAAAGCAGATAGACTTTTTATGCTTAATTCCAAGAAAAAAAGATCAATTTTTACACCTAACCTTCCCTGCATATAAATATTACAAATAAATTGAAATCCCCAAAGATGAATTTGAGTAAGTACACTGTATTATCATGTAAGGTATCATTGACACAACAGTAAAACAGAATCAAAGGTGACCAGCATGGTCCAAAACCATACAAATCAATACAAGACACTATGTATATATAATAGAATCTTTGATGGTTCTGAACTGTAAAGATCATCTTTGTATTTAATAAATCAATAATAATTAACAAAACATAAAGACTTCCTGGCCAAGATCATTACAAAACAGGAATATGGAACCATCAGATTAGGATAATGGATAATACCATTGGACACATAAAAATAAAATACATAATATAAAAAAAACTTAGCTTTTGTCGTCTCTTCATTTTTTTAACTTTCCCATAAACTTTGTGTAGAGTGTTTCACCATGTCTTGTTATTCAATATGTTGAGCTCATACATATGGGTATATAACAGCACAGTAAACAACATACTACTTCCGTCTACATCTTATGGTAAACATCCTGCAAACATAAAATATTAAACTTTAAACAATATAATATATATGTTTATTAGCTATCTGCTAAGTTTAGCCTTTGGCCATTTCCATCGAGATATTTTATGGCAAAGACAAAAATACAAGTTTCATACATTACATACAGAGAATCTACATAAAAAATAAACAGGATATCTATGAATAAAATTAACAGAATATATATGAGAAATTATACAATAATTAATCATCCAAAAACATTATACATTTTCCAAAATATTTTTACGTTTTTTAATACTTTCTGAAATAAATTTGGCAGAATTTATGTTAAACTTCTTATTATTTGACGACATTATATTAATAAATTTATGGATACATGCCCATTTTGCATACGGGAGATATTTTTTTCTTATGTCAATATAGGCTGGGCAGCACATAATAAAATAATACTCAGTCTCAACAAAATTCATGTTACATAACCTACACAGTCTATTTTCCCTTAAAGTACCCGATATTCTTCCTGCTTCGATTTCTAAATTATGATTGCTTAATCTAAAACAAGTTAATTGTTTTCTTAATTTATCATTAAATACATTATCAAGATACTGTTCATAAATAAAACCATTTTTAAAATTTGCATAATACTTAAGTCTAGACATTGAATTGATAGTTGTAGTCCAGTTTTGAATAAATTGATCTTTAATTCTATCTCTGATTAAAGGGAAGTAATTATGATTTGGATTAAAGGTTGTTCTTATGTAAGAGAGACCCAGATGATCTAAAATAGAATTTAAACGTGTAGCCCAACTTCTGTTTCTCACATTTATACAAAGATCCCAGTACATTTGATTTCAGTAAGATTGATCGTTTTTCATAATTTTAGTCCAAAATTTTACAGCTCTTATTTTGCTAAGTGTGGATAATGGATAATGCCCTAATTCACCGTACACTGCATAATTAGGTGTTTGGTGTTTTACTCCTAAAATGGATTTGCAAAATCGAATATGTAGTTTGTCGATTTCAGTCTGGTTATAAACCCCCCAGACCTCAGCCCTGTACAGAAGTATTGGAGTAATCATGGAATCAAATAAAGACAATTTTGTTTCAATATCTAAACTAACCTTATCAAACAATGACATCAAATTGTGATAAGCACATAAGGCTTGTTCATTAAGTGTTTTTACTGCTAATGCCATTTTACCATTGTATAAAAAAATTAATTCCTAGGTATATTAAATTATCTACCATTTCTAGTTTTACCCCATTTATAAAAAAATCAGGATGGTTATTTAATCTCTTGTTTTCAAAAATACATACTTCTGTCTTATTCACGTTTATTTTTAAACCCCACTTTTCAGAGTATTGATAAATATTATCAATTTGTGATTGTAAGCTTTTTGGGTCTGTTGTAAAAAGAACAATGTCATCAGCAAACAGAATCATGTACATTGATAAAAGCTTTAAATCTTTTTCAGTCAATTCGTTCATATTAAAACAATCAACAATGTCATTAATAAATATAATGAATAATAATGGAGACAAAGGTTCACCTTGTTTTAAACCAACTGTTACGTTAAAAAAATCAGAAAGTTCCATACTACTTGAAAACTTGATACAAGATTGTACATCATTATAAATACATTTAATCATATCGGTTATTTTACAACTGATGCCTGTTTGTATTAGTTTTACCCATAATGCATCTCTATTAACAGTATCAAAAGCTCTTTGATAATCGATAAATATACTATATAATTTAGATTTTTTGCTAAAAACTTTTTGAATAACAGAGTGTAAAAGAAATATGACTCTCTCTAAAACCAAACTGAGATTCGTTTAGCATATTTTCATTTTCACACCATGAATAAATACGATTTCTCAACAATAGAGAAAATATTTTACCAACAATATTAACAAGAGTTATTCCCCCGTAACAGGTCTGGGATGACTTATCTCCCTTCTTAAAGATAGGTATAATATTACCCTTACACCATAACTTTGGGTAATTACAAGTATCAAATATAACATTAAATATAGTACATAGATATGGTGCAATAAAATCTTTAGTATCAATAAAAAATCTGCAACAATACATTCATTATCACAACTTTTAAAACGTTTTAACATAGATATAATCTTAATGACCTCATCAACAGAAATCGGTTTGTCTAGATCATCTACAGAAAGTGGTTCATCTCTAGTATTTGAATAATCCTCACTCCTAAAATTACCATGTGTTTCGTTCGATGTATTTTCGAAAAAAATCTTTAAATTCATCTATATTTATGTTTTCGTTAGTGTTTGATGATTTAGTTTTATTAGTAAACTTTTTTATATATTTCCAAAATGCCCTTGGTGAACGTTTACTCATACTCGATAACTTCACTTTTTCAGAGTAATAAAATTTATGCTTGGCATGCTTTTTTATTTTAATATAATTTTTTCTAGATTGCATAAAAATAAACTTATTAGCATCAGACTTATCAACGTGGTATACTCTTTTTGCTTTATAAAACATAGATTTAGACTGCCTACAGGTCTCGTCAAACCATGGTGATTTCCTATGCTTCCTATAATAACAATGTATTATCAGCGCTGTTGAAACTAGTTGGATAGCTGTCTGGCTAGCTAAATTGGTAGCACTCAAGTCTACTGATCAAAGAGTCATAGGTTCAATTACCAGGCGTGGCATTGTTTCACAGAGCTTGGTCATGAAATAATTTCTAAGAACAATCTCCCTCCTACTACTTATTCTGTATCATGTAGAACAGTTGTCAGTCACTGATGGAAGTATGTAACTAGTAACTTGTTCCATAGCTAAATTCATTTACAAGTAGGCCTATAGTCTGACAGTATAAACCTGATTAGAACTTCCTTATAAGAATAATTACACACTTCATTTACATTATATCATAAATTTTCCAAATGGGTGTATACAAATAATACAATTATAAATCAATTTTTAAAACATAGCATGTTTTTGTACTGTTAATATTGGACTTCTTAGTTTATGGGAAATGTGTAAGTCCACAATATTGTGGCACAGTTTTATAGTATCTACTCTTATCAAAACAAAAGTCATTTTTCAGTATAAGTTATTTTGTTTAACATGGTGCATCAATTAACCAAAAGAATAGTCTACCAGTGGAAAAAGGGATGGATGAATACATTCAAAAATATTCTTTTATTATCTTTGTAAAAACAAACACTCTTATTCAATGAGCCACACAAACTGAATAAATAAAAAAAATCATTGAATTTTTTACATTTTGAAACTACTCAAAGTAGCATGGACCCATGTGTTTCCCCTATTAATGGACAAAGCCAAAATTTTAAGTACAAGAACATGCAATGTTTTGAAAATTGATTATACATGTATTTTCCCTAAAAGCTTCCTATAAAGTGTGATTGATAGAAGGAGACAAAATTAGACAGTAAATACTGAGTTAAATAAATTTTTAAAAATGTCAAGCTCTGGTTAATTCTGTCCAGCTTTATCAGCATATAATTTATTATTCAGCCATCCAGCTAGCTCAGATGGTAGCACCCAAGTTGTAGGGTTGTGAGTTCAATTCCCGGCAAGGCATACTTTCCTGGTGCTTGGTCATGGAATTATTTCTATGGTCATTTTCCCTCCTAACAATGATTCTTAATCATGTAAGGCAGTTGTCAGTAACTGACAATAGTATGCACCTAGTAGTTGGTTAACTGTGAGCTTAATTCAGCGATTTAGCCTTTCTAGGAACAGTGAGTGGGTTGGCTGGCCACCATTATAATGACCTATACAATGTGTTGCTACAGCGTTAAACCCAACAAACAACAAAATTTCACACAATAAAAACTGAAAAACAGTTCTACTTACCAAAGAATGCAGGATAGACACAGTGTTCAGTTCTATGTTTGATAAGACCATGTTCATGTATGTATCAATAACAAAGCCATCAGATCCGTGTGTTTGGTAAGACATCAGATGATATGGTGATGAACAGTGAAGTCTGTGATACATGAAATAAACAAAACATAGAGTTAGAATATATGTACGTACATTAAAGGCACCTGTGGGTACAATAACAAACATAATAATAGAATATATGGGGTTTTCTCTGCATTATAGGAACAAACCACAATGTTGCTTATAAATGATCTTCAGCTAACCCATATGTATACTTTTAATTAACGGGTACTGCCACATCAGATGAAAATCACAATGTTAAAAGGTGGCCTATAAAATTTTGGAAGCCAGAACTAACTACCATGGTACAATGAAAATTAGTGAACAAAGAACAAGATACCATCTATGTTTCATGCTTTTCAGCAATAAAGTGTAAATCACTACCTTTCAAGTTTGTAATGCTTGTTGGACATGTCGTTTATACAGACTAGAAGGCATTCGCTAGAAAGCAATGTATTTTGCAGACCAAGTCACACTAACAACTTTTTATGAACAAATGCATCACCATCATCATCATAAAATACATAAATGTCAGTATTATATCTTAACAACATGTTGTGCTAATTGGCACACTCGTAATTGGATACAAGATTCTTAATTGCAGCAAGTTGATCAACATTGATCAGTTGACTTTGAAAACATTTTGAAAATTTTTCATTCATTCAATTGAACTTTTAAACCACGATCCAAGATTCATTTTATAAATAAATGAAGATTTGATATCTGAGACACACGTATATTATATCATACCAGGGAATTAGATGTTATCTATGTCTCTGATCATACCGACACAGATTTAATAAACAATCATTTTGAACCAAATTAAATCCAAATAAAGAAATCAAAAATTCAAAATGTCTTACCTGTATATAAGTATCCAGACAACTGACCAGACAGGTGCGAGCTTTGAAATTTCAATCACAAACATTTCACACATTTTACCTATTGTCTACACCATTGTATTTGGTATCAATAGAGCGCACGTGAATTATGTTTCGCTCACGGTTTTCAACCAATCAAAACTCTTACTGCTAGCGATCTTGACGTTTCATAAACTTGTCTGCGGGGCAAAACGCATGGACTTAAAAGATTAGAAAATCACTCGTGGCTACCTCTCGGATGATTCCGTAAATGACGATCAGAGTTAGCACGGGAATAACCGAGGTGTACCGAATATTTTGCCAGTCAAAGGTATGAGAAACGTGCACCGAGCCAACGACAATCCCTGTGGTCTCCAACCCAACCATTAATATCGTAGCCCATTACTCAATATGTAGCTGCGTATGTCTAAAACTGACTTTCAAGCGGAAAATATGTACATGTATGTACAGTTACAAAACTGCATAATGAAATACATAATGTACCTTACGTAAACCTTGCCTCCATTTGAACGAAGGCAAAATCAGTTTAAACTAATTAACAAAAGTTTAACTAACGTCCTAAACAATTAATTCTTGTATCCAGAGTCTAGTAGGATTCTCGATACTAGCCTCGATAATCTTGATAACCTTGGGGTACTTTATTTATTTATTTATTTATTGGAGTTTACGCCGTATCAAAACAATTTTAGGGATACGAGAATGACACAAAATAAAGTAGATATGTTTTGACATTTTTTCCTTTTCCTAAAAACTAAGTATCCTTTTTACGCGATTTGCGAAGAATTCCGACGATTTTCAGATGGAGACTGTCTTTTTATCCGATGGGAAGCATTTATTTATAAGTGATATTTCAGTTTGTTACGTCACGATCGACATTATGGGGTGGCTAAGACTACCACCCCATCCCCCTGGTCTAACGGATCTGTTATTTTCTCGAATTGAACAGATGAGCGATTATTATAGCCAAATTAATATAAAAGCCGGTTTAATTCTATCTTCAGTAGCATCCATTTTGTGTCTTTTCCTCTCCTCTCTACGAGCGCCCGTATTTTAATGTTCAAATTTGTTTCTGGTCACTTAGAGCAGGAATTTTATGAAACATGTTATATAGAATCCCTTCTTAGAGAGAAAACCTAGTTAGTAACTAAAATGATCTGACGGTTGCAATGTCGAAGAGGGGCGCCTATGAGATTATATACGCAAATATACATGTATTATTAAATATAAATATATTTGCGTCAAATCTCTCCTAGGCTTTCCGAATGGGAGATGGGTATTGAATGAACCACCCTTTAAAAACGATTCGGGAAATTTGCAATCCACAATGTCAATACATTTACAGAAAATCGCCTACAAAAACCAAGTGTTTGTATGGTCTTCGACCATTTGCGATAGCAAACAACAAGTCATCACCATAAATAAATATTGTAATGTATTTGACAAGTTGGCAACCATACAAAAATGGCAACATAGACATTAAAATACGTTTCAAGAATAATAATTTTATAACATGTTTATATTCAGTCTACGAAATTGGGATATTGTTGGCTGTCCAAACTAAAAAGTGGTTGTCGCGGGCATCCTTACACCCACTAATTTCGTAGACTATATAACAAATTATGTATGTGTGTCTGGTGCTAGGCAGAAATACAAGATATCAAAAGACTATTTTTATATTTGTAAGATTTATTTAGGACACAAAAGAGATAGACAGCTTTCAGTTTTTGCTAGAACTTAAAATGAACATTCATGCTAAGTAGTAAAGTAGTTGTTTATAGTTGGTCGTGTGAGCGCTATATGTAATGGCTTTGGCCGACTAAATTCATGCTAACGAATTGTATATAAGAAATAACTTACAATTGTCTATATTTTGTTGTCTAATAAAATATAGGCACGAGTTGTGATGCGCGTATGATTAAATCACGAGTGCTTTAGCACGAGTGATTTAATGAGCGCATCAATACTTGAAACAAAAGTTTTTTATCATAGTATGTTTCAGATGAATTCTTATTGTAGAAAATAAAAAAGACTTACTGCGAATTACATAATCTAATACTATTTGGATCAGGTATATTGAAAATTAGCGTATAAATGAATATTGTGTGCTCTTATGAAAGTATCCCACTTTTTTAAGAAATGGACACTTGGTCAAACTGAAATTCAGATAGCGGAATACATGTAGTTTGAACTGTTTAATATTGTGTCTCATATGCTTGTTATATTTTGATAATTTTATGTTTTCAAGTCTACCTATAATGAAAATGGCTTCAATTTTTATAATCGGTTGTTTTAAAGTGGGTCGGTACCTTACTCAGAGAAAAAAACGAAAGAATATTATGTTCACCTATTATGATTAAAGTTGGCAGGCATGCAGATACCTTCATGCTTCTTGTTTGTTTTTCTGGTAACCTAAGCAACGTTGTCGTTATTTTCACGACGTCATGGACGTCACAATGGATTGCGCTATAAACAGGCATGCAAGTACATACATAATTCATTAATTTTATACTTCTATACTTTTTTTATATTCGTACTTTGTCATGCACTAAGTGCAATATCTAGGGTTTTTTAACTTTACGCTATTTTTGTTTTAAAAGTACATGTACTAATGTTTCGGAATTTTTTAAACATATTTATTAAAAGGCATATTCGCACAGAAATAATCAAATGCTTTTTTACAAACTATGAAAATTTTATAATTGAACTTTAACATATATTTGGATAAAAACTATATTTTTTTTCACAAAAAATCATTTTTATCACGATATAACTTTATCAAAAGTTAATACACAATATTTGGTCGACATGACCAGTATATTTAGAGTTATTTAAAAATAAAAGTCCTATTCACACTTTATCACCTATACGCGAATAAGAGTCCTACTACTCTGGTTCCCGACGTTGTACAATAAGGGCAGGTAATCCTGACTAGAGTCCTATTCGCATACCTGTCCTATGGTCCGCAAAATAAACCTACACAAATATCGGTGACGTCATATAGCAACATACGCATGTTGTCTGTTACAACCACAAATTGGATCTAACTTTTTTTGCTGTCTTTTCGCTCTTTTTTAATACTGTGTGGTAGAGGTAATATATTTTGAACTTATTGTATTGAATAAACCTTTTCATATGTCATTTAGTAATTCATTTCACATAACAAACTGATAAACAAGGTAAAACCCTCGTCTAAGACTAAGTAGTAGTTGACACTGACAGTTCACTAACTTTAGTATGCTGAATATAGTTAACACTAACAGAGATAAGTGAATCTAAAATAATACAAGTACAAATCATCATCTGGCTTTAAATTCAATGACGATTAAATGACAAAACATCAAGTTAAACAACTTGTCATTATATGATTTTGTCATACATTGTGCTTACTTATCTAACAGATATTTTGGGCTAGAATGCACTAAAGGCTAGATTGCAGTTTACCGGTACGAGTTTGTTTACCACTTCTGCGCATGCCTAACCAGTCAGAGCAGATGCACTTCCGTTGCTTTTTTCTCGTTTAAAACATAAAAACGGGGGTTCGGGGGCAGTAGCCCCTGATATAACATGAAATCCTGTATTTTTCATTGATTGTTAGCTTTAATGATATGCCAGGCTTAGTTACTAATAAACACTACAATTTCGCGGATTTTTTACGTACCGGTAAACTGCAATTGTCCCTGCACTAAATACCGGTACGCGCCTACTGCGCATGCGTCATTTTGCATTCTTCATTGAGTCGGTGCTGACGGTGACCGTTAAAAGCAGGGGTTCGGGGGCGGCAGCCCCTGATAAGAGACAGAAAATATCATGAAATTAAAATAAAATCACTTACCTTTCTATTCAAACAGGGTTAGGGGTTAGGGTTATATTTCTACTTCCGGTGAATTACTATGCACCAGTAAAGTGCAGTAGCCCCATATTTTGTGCTAACACTGTCACGACTGTCACTGGTTTAACGTAAATTATGATGCCTTTAAATTCTAATTCTGTCCCCTTCTAAGACCACCCAACTAATGAGAGCACATCTTAAAGACTGGTTGGTAGTCTTAATAGAGGTGTTTTAGTATATATTTAAATAATTTTATTTTTTCTCAGGTTGTTTCTTTGTCATAGATAAAGATGGGAAAGAAGGTGAAGAAGGATGAAAAGCCTCCACCAGATGATGTGGTAAGTTTGTAAAATATCCATGCCCCTGTCATATTCTTCATGTATACAGTATAATCTCTGCTAACGGCATCTCTAACGAGTGGCAACCTCTGAGGAGCGGCATATCAGAATTTCCCTGTTGATTTTGCTCTATGTTTTACCTCTAACAAACGACACACCTCGAGGAGCGGTAAACAGCTGTTGAGAAGCATTCCCTTTGATAATCTTTAACCTCCATACAGCATATTCCTCTTTAGGAACCCCCCTGAGACATCTTTGGGGGAGGCATGCAAAAAAATGTCATTTTTTTGGGACAACTTTCTTAAAGTGAAATTCACTAAATCCAGTTAAAAAAAACTATAATTTCAAGCCTGTGGTGGCCATATTGAATACGTAAAAATGCAGGATTTACCTGTTTAGGGTTAATAAAGAGTAACTTTATGCAAAGGTAATCCATGACCAAAATATACATTCAACTTTAGTGTAAGATTTATCTTTTAAATGTGTGTTGATTGTTTCTTATACATTTAATTTAATACTTGATTTCAATTTCAGTTTGACACTATTTTGGTTGAAAGTAGGCAAGCTGGCACTGTGGTGTTGATGTTAAGTAGTCCAGAAGAAGATGTTCAATCTAAAGCATGTGAAGCTATCTATAAATTTGTTGACAAATGTAAGTAAATGTTAGCTTTTTTATAAACAGTGTACATTTTTCTTCAATATTTTTTTGGGGTAAATGTATAAGTTTCAGTAAAAAAACAATGTCAAAATGGTTAAGGTTTGGTTAATTATTCATGTACAAGTGTGTTGTTTTCAGTAGATACTGGTATCTATTTATTTTCATTCATTGTAATTACTAAAAGCTTTGGTTACATGATCCAGTGTGTTGTATTTAATTTGATATAATTGGGAATAGTCAGAAGCCACTACATTGGTTACAGTTAGTTCATCAATATATTTGTAGTTCTGACACATTTGATATAAAAATGAAAGAATATATAGAACATAAAGGCTTATAATTGAGGATATAACAATAATATATATTTTAGTTTATAGATCTATGTCAATTTTTACTTTTGTCTAATTTAACTGTATATTTATCATGTATATATGTACTTGCAGGTGATGAAAACAAGAAACAACTTTTAGACTTAAATGCAGTTGAATTTTTACTGGCACTAATGCAATCTGAAGATAAGATTGTACGTAGAAATGCTTGTATGGCTGTTGGTGTTATGACAGCTCATCGTAAGTAGCCTTATTCTAAGTATTTGTTATAACACTATAATTCTCTGATTTAAGCAATTGTTCAGTATGTTATGTTCTGATAACTATTAATTACTATTTAAACTATTTAGCCCAGTCTTCAAAATTTAAGTTATAAAAGTGGTTGTCTGAAAAGATCTCTTGAAGACCAAGCACTATATCTCATTTCCAGAATTTGGATGCCAAAAAGAAATTGTTGGTTGTCTGAACTAAAAAGTGGATGTCACAGGCAACCAAACACACGCTGGTTTTGTTGACTGTTAGCCTATTTATCACCATATGTGTATTGTGAATAGATACAGTAAATAGTGCTAATGAGTTCCAATAAATCAAGACCAGGACCAGAAATTTTACTAAGAGATCTACATTCAGATTTTGGACTTCGATATCCAATTATAAAACCTAAATGTATGATTGTATTGTAGTTGAAACATAGCTTACTCACTTAAATCACATATAATTTCTTACTTATGAATATATTCCTATTTCAGCTGAAGTGAGGAAGTATTTAAGAAAACAAGAAGCTACTTTTCCAGCTCTAGTTAATTTACTGGCTCCTGAAGGTTAGTTTATATTTGGTCTTTACACTCTTATATCTATTTGTTCAGAATAAATATGGATGAAAGATTTCAGAACATGTATTAACACTGATTTCAGTATTTTTAGAATTAATTTCCTAATGTAATTTATATGAAATCTGTCTATTGCTGTATTTTGAAAATAGGTTTTCAGTATTATTAAAACTTTCTACTTCTACCAATGTATAATCATGACATTGTGTTTGTACTTTCGCCATGTATTAAGAGATTCAAATGTCTGCAAATTAGAATTTAATATCTCAATTTTGCAGTTTTCATTTTTCTATAATTAGCAGTCCTTCATGACATTATACTTGATAGCTCAGATTGTTTCTTGCCTTTTGATATGGTTCAGTTTATTTGATGGGACACTACAATATGATCTAAAATATTATGTTGGAACTACATGTGTAGTACTAGTATGTGTTATTTACTGTTTTATACTTATTTAAATTATATTTTTTATCTTTTTTCACAGAGGATGCTGTTTGTCATGAATTTGCTGCATTAGCGATGTCTAACATGGCAACAGAATTCAGTTCTAAAGCTTCTATCTATGAGCATGGTGGAATTGAACCATTAGTACGATGTTTGTCCTCTCATGATCCAGATGTTCAGAAAAATGGCATTGAAGCATTAGCTCTTCTCCTTATGGTAAACTTCCTTACACTTATTTATTGTGGTTTTGCTATGAGTATATTTAATTAACTGTTTCCTGTGTGACCTTTTTATTTGAATATCAACAATTTACCCACAGACGTAACCATGTGATCTTTTGTAAAGTTGTTTTGATAAACCTTTATAAAATACATGTATGCTAATACCTAAAGTCATGTAAAGGTCCATTGGCTTATTTGTCCTGTAATTCATGCTTGGGAATAATAGTGTGGTTGTTCAATAATCTCTGCTTTAAAACTTGTTTATGAATTTTTTCAATACCACTAAATGTTGTTTGGTAAGATCACAATTTAGGTTGATGGATTTTACCAAGATGATTAATGTCCAACTATAAAAAGAAATGATCCCTTACTTCTTCTAATCCAAACAAATTTTATGTGTTTGAAAATGATATTCAGCTGGAAAAAGATATTTTCAAAGGAGCTGTAATTGTTATTTCATTGTAACTATGAATTCCACTTTTTTCTTATTGGAAAAAAATGATTATTAACTGTTGTTTAAAATTTTTCAATGTTCAATATTCATACTTATCAGCATTCTTATTTTGCTACATTGTTTATCAAAGTCTTAATGGATTTTTTTAGGATTATCAAAGTCGGACAGCTATTAGAGATGTTGATGGTTTAAATCCAATATTAGAACTTTTAAAGTCAGAATATGCTGTAGTACAGAAACTAGCATTACTTGCATTGGATAGAGCATCTCAAGATGGTGAGTTCCTCTCTTGTTTAGAATATCAGGATTCGACATTAACTTTTGAAACACAGGTTGTCTGGTTTGACAATCAGCTATACATTTTACTGGCCTGAATCAAATGTTTACTAGAAGTAACAAGTTGTCTGAACCCAAATATAGGTCATGAAGGGCAATATGATGACCTTTAATGTTGAGACCTGAAGATAAACTTTTTTTTGGATTTATACCAATTATTATTTTAATTGGATTTTTATCGGGTTACATGTCTACAAAGAGAAATCTACGAAATCCTTTTGTACTTTATTAGTTGTTTTTGAACCCATGACTATAGATAACACTTAGTACATGTACAAAGTTTACTTATTATTTTATTTGACATTTTTTACCATTAAAAATTTATATATCTCATCTAGGTGAGAACAGATCAGCATTGAGAGATCTTGAAGCTATGACAAAACTAATAGATTTTGTAGCCCATCCAGAATGGAATGATTTACATGTTATGGCTGTAATGGTACTATCAAATTTACTGGAGGACATTGAAAGTTTAGAGGTAAATAGTGTGATCACTTGATATATGGTACTTAAAATTTAATATAAATTTAAATTAGATTTTAGTGGACTGATATTTCACAATATGAGACGAAGAAGTGTAAGTCATTCTGATCATTTTACTTTTATGTTTACTGGATGAGTAAGAGCAGTAGCCCAGTGGTAGGATGTATGCTTAGGGATCAAGCAGTCAGGGGTTTAAACCCCACTATGGGTGCTGTAATTTCTTTGAGCAAGAAATTTGCCTACAGTTGTTCCACTCCATCCAGGTGTAAATGTGAACTGTGAGGCGTCATTTGCCTAAAGGTGAATGTAGTAATCAGGGGTTATTGTACAATAGTTTTAAGTCGGCTGAACATTTATATGAAAGCAGACTTAAAACTGCACTTTTTTTACTTTTTTTAACTATGTGAATTTAGATAGTAAGAAAACTCCACATGCTTATGTAAAATGGTTCTGTAATTTGAAATAGTACATTGTATTATTTCAATGGCTGAAATGGTACATTATATGATAGCAGATTAAACAATAATGTGTCTTCTAGAGTTCTAACTTGGTATTTGATATCTGCTATCTTATACGTCTTTCTTAAAACATACAATTAATTTCAGTGTACTAATTTTATTACTAAATCAATAATTCACTTGATTTTACTATTTACCATAATAATTACTAATACATGTCACTTGTATAGCGCAACAATTTTTGGAAAATATTCTATTGCGCTTTACACATTTCACTGTTTATCCATGAAATAAACTAAAAGAATGTGCCATAAGTCATGATCTAAAACTGGCCTCATTGTTAATGATTTTAAGTGCCGAGGTAAATCCTTTCAACAACTGCTAGTGATATATCCATATAAATAAATGAACAAAATATATTTGTTTGTTTTAAAGTTAATTAAGGAGACTGGTGGTTTAAAGAGACTGGTTGCTCTTATAACAGATCAGCAACCTCCGGACGAGGAAGCCAAAGGTGGCAAAGGAGCACCAGATAAAGGTGGAAAAGGTTCAAGAGCAGCAAAGAAGAGTGCTAAAGATTGTAAGAATAGTTTTTAGAATTTATCATTTTCTTGCAAGTGTCTTTTACATCTTTTAAAAAAAGAGTTCTACTAATAACTAAAGAGTGCTATTGTGATTGTGTTGATAATTACTAATTGATTTATAATGAATTGACTCTTGATTGATTGTAGATGGATATTAATGTATTAAAATTATATTTAGATGTTTGTACAATGTCAGATATATGTGTGATACTGGTACTTCAATTGAATAATACTTCTTTTTGTTTATTCAAGATAATATATAGTTTTTCCTTAGACAAATCATGTAAAGTACATACATGTAGTATCTATTATTTGGGTAAAGCAATTAGAGATGACTTAGATACAAAAATGTAAAATAATGTATGGAGGAATATTTCTAAGCAAGTTTAATTAAATTTTTAGACACAGTGATTCTAACTTTATTTGATGTGATTCTTTCATTATACTAATTTGTTGCTGTTTTCTGTGTCGTTAGAAGTGAATGTGGTTTGTATTTGTTGCTAAAATATTCACCTTCTTATTAAAAGTAAATAAATCAAAATATACTGACTTGTTGCTGAGTTAACAGGGTATAATTAGAGGTAATCTTGTATTTTAAGTAGACTTAACCTGCAGCAGCTTTCTGTTTTTTCCCCACATGTTTAATCTGTTAGATGAGCTTCATTTTACTGAGGGAGTAGTAACCTTGTGAAAATGACTGGAAGAAGCTGATATCAAAAGGATATGAATTAGAAACATAATTCAGTTTTTTGTATGACTTGAAATTTTTAGATAATTTGACTACATTACATAGCTTTGAGTGTTATAAAAAGTTAAACAAATTGTCATCAAACCATTATTATATAATTGCTTGCTTACAGATGAATATATGTGTATGTTGGTAATATAGTATTGTACAGATATTGTTATCTCTAGTTATTGTACAGTTTCTTCATACATTTATATTGTCATTGTGTATTTCTTTATATGTACATATTGATATAGTCTGAATGTTGTTCCAGTGTAAGAAATTAGAATCTGAAGGTTGACTGTCTGGAAAGGGTCCAGTACAACTCAACCCATGGACATCTCAACCCAAATTAGTCTCTCCTGACACAATTTTCCTTATTATAAATATATACTATAATAAGGAAAATTGTATCTTGCACCTGGGCACTCTATTTATGTGTTGAGTTGTCTTCAGGTTGAGTTGTCCTGACTGCATCAGAAATGGTCATTTTAGTTAGTTTTCCTTATCATTAGTCCACTCTTCAAGTCTTGAATGTAACAACAAAATGAATTCTACTCTTAATGTGTATTAGCTTTTTTTATAACTCTGACTTATTGTTTTTCTTAGCACCAAGAAAAGGTAAAAAATAAACAAACAAAGCTTATGTTAAAAAACTAGTATATTTCTTCTTTAACTTGCTATAAATTTCCAGACACATTTGGGACTTACTTCCCCATGCAGCAGCAATATATCTAAGTATTTATTCAGTTCATATACAGCTTGTTGCTGCCTTTAACTTTTCTGTGTTGCTTATTTCTTCTCTTTGTTGTGTTTTATTTATACTGTTAGATTAATTTGCACTAATTAGGAATGCATTGCACTCATCTGTCTCTTTATAAAATTATATGCAATACTATTATATACTTTTTTTATTAGTTTATATATTGTGTGATTAGAATATTATATGTTATAGCTCGTTTAGGATAATTTGAGACAAACAACTCAGTTTGTTTACATATTTGGGACTCGTGTATTACATAAAACAGGGAGGTCAGCTGATTTGTGTAATGAAAGTCTTAAACATGTCATAATGCGTGGAACGGGTGTTCTTGTACCTTTAATACATCAAAAAACACACTGATAATAGTCAATAATTATGTGTTCTAAACTTAAATTCACCTGTGTATAAAAATGGTATCGTTGTATTTTGTCTCAAGTTATCCTAAACGAGCTATAGCAGTTGAGTTGTTCATATTTTTGTTTCATTTTTATTGTTTAATATACCTAAATACAGTTTTCCCTTGAAACAGTGTCCCCAGATTCCCTGGATCCCAAAATCTCAGGAGGAAAATCTTCATTCTTGTGATTCCTTTTGGATCCCATTAAAAATACCATGTTCTTATGTGAATTTGAGTTTGTATGAATTGGTTATTACAATTTATGGCTGCAAATAATTTATGACACTTACATAAAAGTTCCTTGTTAATAGTTTACTTATATATTCTCTAATAGCTTTACTTAGCCGTATTATAATGTCTTTGCACACATTGATATCTAGCTATATATGGTTAAGCGCAGATTGCATTTGTAAGTTTAACAGCTTTTACTAAATCTAGCATTAATCAAAGTACTGAAACTACTGATTGTTAACACTGTCCAGGGTACTGGTCAACCTGTCCAAAGTGTATTGGTATAAAGTCCAATTATACTATTGAGCTACATTTAACATCAATAGTGTGCAATTCTTCATCGTTGATCTTTTTGTACCTCAGATTTTAGTGTGCTCATGTATAATACTTATTACGGAACACAAGTCAATTGCAAATCATATCATTTACATTATTTGATGAAAAAAATGTCACCACTGTTGTGAAAAGGTGTTACAGCTCAGAGGAGGGTTACTCTGTATGGAACTGTTAACTTACTGATTATAATAGTTTCATATAAAGTTGCCTTTCTTTGTTACTGTGAACATTTTTCTATGAAATTAAAAAAAAAATATGTGTTGTACATTCTATTTATCCTGATTGTTTGTTAAGTTTCAAGTGCATTTTTCAATCCTTATTATAACATAGTTGGTCAAAAACCTTATTTCATTGAATGTTCAGTGCTTAGATAACTTCTCTTTTCTATCATTTGAATGGGTTTTATCATTTAAATAACTATAGAATGTTTTTTATCAATGAAATCCCACGTTGACATAAAAATGACAGCCATGTTCTATGATTTATTCTCAACCTCTACAGCATATACATTGTGTGTTTTTATGTATATTTTAGCTAAGAAACAAGAATCAGCAGACAGTTCAGAACCTCCACCAGGTGAAGCTATCATACCAACATTACCTGATGTTAAAATGTGTGCTGCTAAAGCTATTGCTAGATCTGCTAGAAATGGTAAGCTTGTTTTCTCATACACTTAAGTTCCTGTATTAAAAACCACCTTGGTTATTGCATAATTATGTGATTTTCTAAGTCCCAGAGGCCAGTATTATCAAATGTCTTATGACCGATTTTAGTCATAAATCCTTCTACATTGTATTCTGAAATTATTGTAAGAGTTTTGATAAAATGCTGCCCAGATGCTTAATTTTAGAAGAAAAAGTCCATATATTGAGACCATTTCATTATTGAGACTTTTGATTTTGATGTACCTAAACTGAAAACACACCCTAATAGTCATAAATATTAACTTATCTGTAACAAATAAATTTAAGTATTTAGGACTGATCTTTAGGACATGAAACAAGGTTCTTTCCTTATGTTAAAGCTACTAAAATCATACAATTTAGAAATATCAGGTCTTTGAAACTTGATATTGTGAATTTCTAATTTTGATTTTTTTACAGCTGAGAACAGAAAGATATTACATGAACAAGAGACAGAGAAAATGTTAATTATATTATTAAATCATGAATCCACTGATGTACAGACCTCAGCAGCCCAAGCTTTAGCCGTCATGGCTGAAAATCTTACAAGTAGAGATTCTATCAGAGAATGGGGTATGTTATCTTTTAACTTAATTTTCAATATTTATCATCATTATTTATATATTGTCAGCCTAATGCAACATGACTCTAACTCTGTTTTTCAAAACTTTTCAGGAGGCCTGAAGTAAGTCAAAACAGGTCTTTTTTGAGTTAGAGCAAAATGCCGAAGCAGTCTTGTTGGCTTTCACAGTTTCAAATTAAATCAAACCTTATCATTTTGGATATGTATCAAGGAGTTATCTTTTAAAAATGCAAATGTGATTTTGAAAAAAAATGACTTAGAACGGTGTTGCATTAGGCAGAAGGTATTGAAAATTAAGTAAATGTCTCTCTAATCATAGATATATCAATGGTTTAGGTTTCAGTATTGGTTTACTGTACATTTTTATAATTCTGAAGGACCAAGAAATGGATTAATGAATGTCAAACATTGTTGTAACTAGATCTTTTGAATTTAAACTTGTGTTGTCTTTCTTCATATGTTTTGATTTGTTTGTTGACTAAGATTTGAATTTATGAAATTAACTATAAAAGTTATATTACATTGTTGAAGTTTGTTAGAATAGACTTGATGTATTTCTTTAATTTTTAATCATTATTATTTGACTTTATTTCACAGAGGGACTTGGACCACTTGTAAAGATGATCAGTTCAGAGAATGGTGATGTTAAAGAAGCAGCAACCTTGGCCTTAGCAAACTTGACCACAGCTAACAGCAATAACTGTCAGTAAGTAAAAAACAGTCTATGTTGAACATTGTCTTGTGACTGTGTCTTTAACATTGTGCTAACATTGTCAGTTTAGTGGATATATAGTTTTTTGTTTTTGTTGTTGTTGAAATATGTTCTTTTTTCCTGAATAAATGAAAATGTTAAATCATGTAGAATTTTTATTATTTTAAGTGTAAGCATTCAACTGACTAGAGACTTGTTTTATGTAAACAATTTGAAATGTTCAAATCACTGTAAAAAAGATAGAGGATACATTTGGATCCATGACCATTAAATAATATTTCTTTTAATTATTTGACTAAATCTATGAGTTATCAAGGTTATAATCTTTATATCATATCTTTGACATATATGTAAGTATTGTTAAATTTTATTCAACTGTCAGTGGTGCATTCATTAGACCCACTGATTTAAATACTCATTTCATTATTTCTGTACTCTCAATCAATTGAAATAAATATACATATTTAGTTATGGGGATAGTCGATCAATATCAAGTATTTAAATCAGCAGGGTTAATGTATGCACTGCTGTCATTGGAATTGTCTGATTATGCATATTTTTTATAATGAATAACAAATTATATTTGATATATTTTTCAGAGAGATACAGAATCAGAATGGTATTGAACCATTAATTAATACATTAGTTGATACACGTGAGGAAGCTGTAGCTAATGCTGCTTGTGTTCTAACAAATCTAGCACAGATTGAAGTTTTACGTACTGATGCACAAAGTAAAGGTGTTGTTAGAGCTTTGATTGAACCACTTAATTCTAGGTAAGTTATAGAGGATACATGTATTTGTCCACTTATGAGTAGTTTTATATCAACAAGTGAACTCAACATACACAACATATTTTCAAGTGTGGCATAGTCACATCTTTGATGGGGGGATGCACAAGAAGAGAAGTGTATGGTTTTTGGCAACTTCCCTGAAGTGAAATTTATAAATCTAGGTAGAATCACTAATTTCAGCCATTTTTAAGTCCAGTCATGTAAAAAAAAAAGGATTGACCAGTAAAGGGTTAAGGTTTTCTTGATTTCTTGACAAATTGACCAATGATAATAAAGATGGTACTTTGGGTTGCAATATTGAATAATAGTTATTTAGTCATGATTTCTAACTTATTCATTTTTCATCAACTTTTTCAGAAACACAACAGTTCAAAGTAAGACAGCATTAGCTGTGGCAGCATTTGTTTGTGATACTGATTCCAGAGAAACTGTAAGTAATAGTAACAACACTGAATAGTATTAATCAACATTTGGTTTCACAGTTTATGATGTTTATTGTTTTTACTTCAATGTCATTCCTTTCTTCATCATCTTGAGAAGAACCTTTTAATATTTCACTTATGATAATACGTTCTAATTATGTCGTACTTACCAAAATGATGTATACATGGCCAAACTTATTTTTCTTAGTTTTACTAACATGTTCAAAAGGGGCTCTGCATGCATTTAATATACATTCATCTGCTTGAGACATTCTACTCCTTGCAAGCATCGAAATGAATTAGATAACACTTTATTCTAAATATTTAATATTTGTGCACAATATTTGTTTTTGATTGCATGCTCAAGATAATTTCGGGAACCAAGAAACCACTGTGTTATAACAAGAACTGCATTGTAATGATCAGTGTTATACTTTATTAGTGAATTATATATTTTGTTTAATATATTTGTACAGTTCCGACTAGCTGATGGTCTTACACCTCTTGTTGCCTTATTAAGATCTGGTAACGATGAAGTAAGAAGAAATGCTGCTTGGGCTATCACTGTTTGTGCTGTAGACGAACCAACAGCTACTGAAATATGTAAACTAGGGTAAGATTTTATATAAAAATAAATCATATATTCATGCATATTATATTATGATATTATGGTATTTGACTCTAGTTTATTGAGCTCTAATACATTTGATATTTTTATATACCAATAGTACCAAACAAATACTGGAGATTTATAGTAAAATATAAAATTTTGACTTATGTCTTGGTTTAAAATCTTGTATTAGAATGGACATGCTGTATCTTGCTTCGAATGTCAAATGTGCATATCCTTTTTGAACAGCTAAATATGCTAATTGTTTTGGACCAGCTGAATATACTAATTATTTGATCTTCATGATCAAGGTAAAGTTCTTGTCTGGCAATACTGAGCTTGTAGGATACAGTTTCTTGCTCAAGGAAACAACTAGGTGTTTTTATGTGATTTGAATAGTGTTCAGTTGACTGTTTGATCATATTTTATCTCAGGTATATGTTTATCATACTCCTTCAATATAATGTATTATCTATGTTTATATTTACAGTGGTATGGAATTATTACAAGAAATCCAATCATCTAGTACAAGAAAGTCACCATTTGCTGAAGCTGCCTTACAAAAACTTCTAGATAATAATTTATCTGCTAAATATGCTCTTACTGGATGTCTTAGTAAGTTTAAGTGTTCGTTTATATTAAGTTGCTCTATGCTACAGTTTTGCAAAGTTGTTAATACAATGACCAAACTTGGCACTTTTAACCTGCACTGTAGTTTAAATTTAGTTGTTTGTCATCTTTTTAATGGAGTGATTTCTTGGATGTTTTATTACCACTGTTTCCTGATGTAAAGTTGTATAGAACAAAAAAGACTTGTATGGAAAATAAACTGTTAGCCTGTCAAAACTGTATAATTTAGTCATGCTAAGCTGGGTTATTATACCCCCACTTTGAAGAAGAGGGGGGTATACTGTTTTACCATTGTCCGTGCGTGTGTCCGTTCATCCTTCCGTCCGTCCGTCCTTCTGTCTGTCCATCCATCCGTCCGTCCGTTACAAAATTTCCGTCGCAGTTTTCTCAGCAACTATAACATACAGCAGCCTAATACTTTGCATATTGCTTCATCCCATAGTCCCATGTGGTGTAAAGCGATTTCATGCTCCTTGCTCATCTACTTCCTGTTTGTCGCATATTTTTAGATTTTTGCGGGGGTATCACTAGTGAGCATAAGCTCACAGATTTACTTGTTTTTTGCATATTTCATATAATATTGTAGCACTCCATTCACTTGTGCTACATAACATGACTTATATCCTGGAACTTTTTTGTATTTCTTAATCACCGATATTTGATTTCTATGTTAATGATAACACATTAAAGCTGAGGTATTATGAGTTTGTATTTAAAAGATATTAATTAAATCATTATAATTGATGTTATCTTCATTTTAAAGATGAACTACAGTCATTGCCTTATAATTTCTCATGCACTAGCCTAATTAATCAGATCATTTAGTAAAGAGCAAAATATCAACTAGCTTGACTATATAAAATAAGTTATTTTCACTAGCCTGTATCAGTCTTCACTCCCCCTGGGCTTCAGGCTAGTAGATTCACAGGGATTCCTAATGAAAACCATTTATACCTATAATATATACAAGGGGTCCAACATCAAAATTATGAAAATTAACCATTGCGTCACAAAAACATGCATAATTCCGTTATTTTTTCAAATATTCTCATCAGGTCTTCGAGTTTCGATACAGAAGACATTTATCTATCCAAAAGCCCAAGTTTTTTACAACAAATTAGCAACTTTTTACCATATTCAAGCTAGTTTCTCGTAAAACGTACGGAAAACGGTTAGTACGACACGGGTCTGTCCCCTCGTCTTGCCCCTGTAAAAACCGTCTTTTCCGCAAAATACCGGCCAAATTATGGATTGATTCGATAAAATACCTTATTATATTCAAGAATCCTCAACTATTCCGACTTATCTCCGTCTTTCCATGATGATAATCGTCCGTTTTCAATTTTCGAGACGAAGTCGCTACAGTGCAGCCATCTTAAATCATCTAACGAGTTTTGATGTTGGATCCCTTGTATATATTATAGGTATAAATGGTTTTCATTAGGAATCCCTGTGAGTAGATTTAGGTGAAGACTTGATTTATTATTAAAAAAAAACTTCTTTTTCATTAGTGGTGTTTGAAATAGATAAATATTTGTTTTCTTTGTAGTCAATGGACTGTGTAACTTTTGATAATGGGTCTTAAATGTGTTTATTTACAGGTAGTACAAACTATATAGAGAATGGTTTCTATGATGTTGGACAACTGAGACCTGATACTAAATTTCAAACATTAGAAGAATATGCTAAACAAGATATGAATGATAAAAGACCTATTATATTGATTAATGCTAAACCAGAGTATGTTATATAAACTTCTTGTATTTGTACAGTAAAGTTGTTTTCATCATATGATCTTAAACTAGTTTCAATTCGTGCAATGTATTGACTATTTCACAGCAAAAGTTTCTAAATTATATGAGATTTAGTCTTAGACTAGTCTTGAGTATGGACTTTGAAGTCTATCAACACCAGGGATGTGGAATTTCAAGTTTTTTCTACTTGTCCACAGACTTGTGAAATCTGAAATCAACTTGTCCAGAATCAAAATCCAAATGTCCAGAATTTCTATACTCAAAATTGTGTAGAACTATGATATGAAATACAAACTATATGTAATAATAGATACTTGACAATGGAATAGTTTACTGTTGAACATGTTTGAAACATTGAGACATCTACTTTATCAAAGATTGCTGTGTTAGTATATTTACAGCTGAAAAATAAAATTTGTCCATGGGTAAGTTGGGTGGAAATATTTACTTAGACCTATGTCCTCAGACATAAATGTATGAGTTGGACAAGTTGGGCATAGAATTTGCACTAACCCCTAGACATTGATAGAGAAGATATTAACAAGTAGTGGTGAATAGTTTATTTTCATGAAGTTTGAATATATTGAATATAGACAATTCTCTTGATGCCATGATTCATGTATTATCATGTTTATTTAATACAGTCCAGCAGTATCTCAAGCTCAGTCACAAGCAGAGATTGATGCGAAACAAGATGCTTCAAAAGTCAGTCTTACAGGAAAGTCTTCAAGAACTGGAAGAGATTCTAAAACGTAAGTATTACTGTACAGGATATTGTCTCTCTTTGCTTGATATATTTTATAATGTAGGCTTTGTATATATGTGTATTAGCTTGTATTCAATGTCGGCAATTTGATATCTGTATATTGTAGGTGTGTATATATGTCTTTGCTTTTTCTTATCAATGTTATTACACATGTATATCTGCCGCTTTTTTCATGGCTTTTTATTTAGAGTTAGACACAGTTCAATGTTCACCACCGAAATGCAATTTGATGAAGGAAACTTTGGTAATAAGGATGGAAAAGGTGAAGTTTTTTTAATAAGGGAAGATGATTTGAAACATTTATATGATATTGAGTTAGTATTAAATAGCTAATGTGGTACATATAACCTTAGGTTACCAAGTTCAACATATACTGTTGACTTCTTGAGTAATATTTCACTCAATGTTGGTTTTTGTAAGATAGATATATGTGTGGAACAAACCAGTACAATGAATATTCATGTACATAAGCATGCTTTGTTTCAGTGCTATTTAGGTCATTTTGGGAAGAAATGTGGCTGCATTTCTCTCCCTAAAAAGTGTATGTTTTCCCCTTTACAGTAGCAAAATTTCCCTGTTTGTAAAATTTTGTACTGTTTGAATGTATTTTGGCATTTTTATTGCATCATGAAGATGAATTTTTGCTTTTTTTCTCTAAAATGGGCCCCACCACATTTCCTCTTCTTAATTTGAAAATAAACTGTGTTGGGATTTGATTAGTTTTGCTTTAAAATCAATGTCAATATTACTGCTTATTTTTATATTTAAATGTATAAATGTATATATATATATCTATTTCTTATTATCATAACCGTCACTCTTTGTAATCTCTCAAACATTGAAATCATGTTACTATACATCTTCTTTACATCTTGATGGGCTAGAAACCATTGTTTCTTAGTATTTCAGCGAATTTTCGTCATTTTATGTTGTAGCTATACCAGAGTTGACTTTGAGAGGTTACTTCTTTGTATATCACATAAATTTGGAGCCTATTTTGTAAAGCTAGGCAGTGCTATCTAGCAATTTCAATGAAACTGTTTGCTTCCAAGAAGCAATAGTAAAATGTTGCAAGTTTTTTTTTGCTTACTGAAAACATTGCCCTCATGGTATATGGTTTCTTTTTTTAAGGGTGTAGACTTATTTCTTTATTTTGATAATAAATTGAAAAGCTTGTTGTTGATTAGAATTTTCATTTGTAACTGATAAGAAATTTTGTTAGTGGAAATCACCATATTTGATTTGTTAGCTTGAAGCAAAACTGTTTCATAGAACTTTTATGCTACAAAGTGCGCTTTCAAAAAGGCCATATAGCAACTTTACGAAATGGGCTCAAGTATTAATGTTTATATCTTCAGTATTATCACATTGGCCACTGTAAAATATATATATAATATATACACAATATATCATGTTAGATTTCTTTTTACAGGAAAATGTTTAATAACTGCACTTGAGCACTTTACTAATACCTGGCCCTCATTTTTGTCATCATTTATAAAGGTTACATGTATTTTCAAACATTGCACAAAAAAATGGATAAGAATTTTGTATCCACATTTTAAATTTCATTTACATCGATTATTTATTGTTAACTGAAGTAGAGGGACCGGAAAGTCTTTATTTCAAGTTTTTGCACTTAGATTTTTAAAAAATAATTTTGTTATTGTATATTAAGGGAAGGGCGATCGTAAGTATTTTGCTTGTTTGAGTGATTAAATAACATGATAATTTTTGTGTTAGTTACTGCGATTAATTTTTATGGATAATTTTTAAATCATTGTCAAAATTTCTTAAATCAAATAAATTGTCATTTTTTTCAGCAGATTTTTAATTCACATCAGTCATTGTCCTTATTCATATGGGTCCAAACATTTCACAATTACACTTGTCTGTCCTACCAAATGTTAATAAACAACCCTTGTGTGGCTCTTATCTTTATCACATTATAAGTTGAGGTTCAAATTTTAGTTTACTGTGAAAGTTTCTGATTTTTTTGTTCTAATGGAAAAGAAAATGTTGTTAACAATAACTCACTAACTAACATCACTTGTTCAGGCACTAATTAATTCTACCTTAAATTGAATCCTAAGGGTTTTATAATATAAAGGGAGGTAACCCATAGACAAGTCTAATTATTTTAGTACATACTGTGTTATGCCCCTTTGGGTTACTATTTAACCAGCTTTTGAATGAATTGTGTCATGGTGTTTAGTTGTAGTATTGTAGCAAATAAAACGTGAACTATGAGAACATACATGTATGTTGAACCATTTATATTCAGTGACGTCAAGTGGCAAACATTCTTAAATGGATGCAATTTGTGAAATGATGGCCTCCTGCTATACAAAAACAACTTTTTCCCATTCAATTTAAATACTCCAGTCAAGCCTCTGGTGATCATGATCACTTACGGTCTTGGTCTTTTTAGATGTATCCAGACATGAAAGTCTATGCAAGACTCTCAGTTCCACTGGTTGCTAGCTGGATGAGACTCTTATTCATCTTATAATATGTAGTAAATGAGAGTATCATTAAGCTTGTGACTTACGGTCAGATCATATTGTCATTGTGAACTTAAGATCTGATTTTAATTATAATGTTTTTTAAAGTAGCTACATTTAGCCTACATTCAAGAAGTTTTCGCAACCATAATAACATACGGAACTACCTCGGCGATCTTCTATGCAGATAACCCTCGGATATCATAAGGTGAAGAAATAGATCTAAAATGGATTCCACAGAAAGCGTGAATTTAGTTTCTGTGGTAAAATAGGTGTAACTACACAGAAATATGACGTGCATGACATTGTTCTGATGAAATGTTGTAAAAAAGCGTGTAACAATTCTATTATCAAGTGTTGAGATCAAAATGACAGATGGTCGTGTTTCAATGTATATGTAGACAATCCATGACTATTTTCTATAATTAAGACTTCTGAATGTTGTTTTAAAGCTAATTAGTAAAATAGCATACAAATTGTTAGATAATATTGACTTTACACGTCGATGTATAAACAAAAATAGAACTACTTGCCTGGGAGTTAATCACCAGACCTTATAACCTGATTGTATTCCTACTACGTCTGATTTCAGAGGTATATTTTCGTAGATGTTAGCCGAGGCTGTTCCGAATGCCATAATAAATATTGGACTAATGAAATAATTCCATTTCACTCAATATAGTTGGTTACATACATGTATAAATGTTTTATGATTTGGTCAATGTGTTAACTGGTTTGTTTTTCACAGTATTATCAAGAAAGATCATTTTGAGGTTAAACCAGCGTCCAGAAAGCCGAGTGGGTCAAAGTAGGTTGTCATGGAAACTAAAACTCACTTTTAGACACATTTTTCTCTTTTGTTTTACAACTTGTAACACACACAAAAATGTTCAAACTTTGACTTTACTCAATCATCTAAACATATTTTGTAGTTTAAAATTTAGTAAAGTGTGACTAAATGTATGTCACTTTGCTTAAGTAGGCCATCCTACTTAGTGTTATTCCTTTTAATTTGTGATTTTTTATTTTAAATTATTTGAATCTCTAGCACAAAAAGGTTGTAACTCAATCTTTTCTTTTATTGAGTTATGACCGTTTTGAGCTAAACCCAATCTTTAGGTGTAGGATAAAGTCCAAAATCTCAGAGCCAATATAAGAAATGTTTTTTTTTAAATCTGGCTTGAAGAGAAGAAAGGTCATGTGCAAAACATATGAAGTATCCATTTTAACACTGGTAAGGTGAATTACCCACCTTGCATAGTCTGATAAAAACTGTTATTAATTGACATAAAACCAAAGTGACAGAAATAAAGGAAAAAAGTGCTGTAAAAATCTCAGATTGAAATTTCAAAATTGTGTTGTTTTTTTGGGGGGGGGGGGTGTTTCAAATTTTTTTTACAGTTTATGTTTTAGATGAGTGGTAATGTTTAAAGGATGATCATTTATTCTAATTCAATCTACAGACAACCTGTTTTCTCACATAATATCATGATAATATTTGTAATATATACTAAATCCAAATTTAAAAATATCACATTGTTAGCTTCACTATTCAAAGAACAGTATAAGCTATCCTACTCATTGGTGTGCCAGCATTAAATTTCTAGTGAAAATTGTTGATTTAGGTAAAATTCTAATTATGAACAGCTGATGATAGTCTCTTGAAGCTTTGCTGTAGAATTATTGATACAAAAAGACTCAAGGCTTCGTTATAACTTTGTTATGCATTTATTTTCAAAATGACAATTTTCACTATGAAAAATGTTCTATATAACTGCTGAGCTTCCGAAATAGTCTATAATGTCTATATAAGAGTGCTATATGTTCACTGTCCTTGTCTTACTGCAAAATAATGATGTTTCTATAACTGAACTGACCAACTTGTAATACTTCCTCTTTATAATTCTGATTTTTTGCACATATAATTTGTAACATTATATTCTTACTGTACTGATAATTAGTTCATAGATTCTCTCTTCTATTTGTTATACTTTATGTATCTTTTCATACATAATTACATTGCATCATATTATTCTACTTTTTCATTTAATCATTTTCCTGCTGAAAGCAAAATGACAAAGCCTTGCATGCTGTATAGAGTCAAGCCAGCCTGTAACTTTATACAGTCTTGTCTGACTCTAAATTGATAGCTGCTCATCTTTGCATTTTTAACTAGAACCTCCCTACAATTGACTATAGTCGGCTCAAAATTAGATGAAAGTAAAGTACATTTTTTGACATCAGCAAGTTAAGGGTTAACTTAAAGTCATACATAATAGAGTTATTAATGTAAACAAATGAATATTAGATTTATCATGTCTGTGATTATAGATAGACTTTAGTGAAACAAGATTGGAAATGACCATTTGATTTGAAATCTTATTTGAGTGATACACTTGCATTGTATTCTATCATTATTAAGCCTTGTCTGGTCATATCATATCATGAACTAAGGGAAGTAACTCCTCACAATTTAATGTAGAGTAATCTCCCTTTTTCAATTCTAGAGTTAGTTCCCTTGATTTATCTACAGAGTTAAGTCCCTTGTCTTATTTAGTATATTCTTAAACTATAGAAAATAAACCATAATAATGCCATACATTACAGCCATTCACCAACGTAAGTAAAGCCTGCCTGTTTGATCAGTGTATATAGAAGATTGGATGTTTTAAAATACATAATATCTGTCATCAACTTACTTATACATATTGTGAATTTTATGTATTATAACATAGTCAGTTTATATCAGTCACATATAGTTTACTCTTTCATTGACATCTAATACTTAATCCATATTTTTTGACAAAGATTACTTTTGTTTAGCTATACTGTGTTTTAATTCAATTATAACAGCAAAATATCTTATTTTTAATAGAGACTATATCCAGAACTCAAGTTTTTTTCCAAGCATGTACAAAGCTTTTCCAAAATTGACTGAACTACACAGTTCAATTATTTTTGTAACACATATTTTCATTGGACAAATAAATTTGCTTGTACTTATATGGGAAAAACTCAAATATCTAAGATCAGGTGTTAGTTTATTTTTGGCACCACCATGAGGATGGAAAGAGAAAACTAAATGCGATTGGCTACTATTTATAGTAACAAAATAATGAATATTCTTGATTGTATTGAAAGTGTTGATGGGTTATCAGTCCCGCATTTTATTTACCTCCATCTTTCTATGTGTGATACAATACTGTATTCATGTTTTCTAAATCTATACATATATTCTTATAATAGCCCAACTGGTAGTCGTAGACATTCATTAGCCAGTATTGCGGCACTGCAGTGAGTAAATATATATTGGTTCCCTTGTTTTTCTCTATGGGAGTTTGGAGTTGTTTTTCATCTTTCTGGTGCAAAGGTAGAAACAGAAATTAGAATTAGAGAATACCACCTTCCTTCTGCTCCATGCTGACATTATCTTAATACTTGATATCTGAAAGTGTTCTTTGGTAACTAAAACACTTTGGAAAATGAAAATAAAGACAGCTACTATGTAATTTTTTTTTGGTGATGAACAGAAACCTCAAATCATTCCATTTAGTTCATTGTATGGGAAACTTCATAATACAAGTGTTTATATAATGTCATTTTGGAGTACATGAATTCAGTCTGATTTTTCCTTGTCAAAAACAGTTCTCAAGGTTGTACCTTGCAGGGTGGGTTAACAAAACTCTGTCTTTGACAATTCCATTTTTCTACCATTACACTGGCACTACAAGTTTAAGGAAAAGCACAGGAAAATCCCAATGTTACGGGTTTTTTTAATTCATAGTTTAGTGATTAGTTTAAACTTAACGGACCAATGATTGTCTGACAAGTTACATCAGCGAGAAATAAAGAGTAAAACTAACAGTTATTTAATTAATATTTTAAGTGAAGATATAATCTTGATGGAAATGATTGGTCGCTTATCTGCAAACACGTCCGCCAAGTAAGATAGTGCACTGTATCATGGGAATGATTGCACTGCATCATGGGATTGTTTGGTCGCTTATCTGCAAACACGTCCGCCAAGTAAGATAGTGCACTGTATCATGGGAATGTTTGCACTGCATTATGGGATTGATTGGTCGCTTATCTGCAAACACGTCCGCCAAGTAAGATAGTGCACTGTATCATGGGAATGTTTGCACTGCAACATGGGATTGTTTGGTCGCTTATCTTCTAACATGTCGGCCAAGTAAGAAAGTGCACTGTATCATGGGAATGTTTGCACTGCAACATGGGATTGTTTGGTCGCTTATCTGCAAACACATCGGCCAAGTAAGATAGTGCACTGTATCATGTTTGCAATATAATGGTTCATTGGATAATTTCATGCACTTTCTTCTATCTAGGTGACTTGTTGTTGCAAATGATTTGTTTGTAACAAATATATGGTTCTATCTCGAAAATCCATCTCAGTATTGATTTACAAAAACAATATAAATGTTTACTGGTATTTTTTAATTGTTTGATGTGATAATTGAAACTTGTTGAAAAATTTGTTTCGGAAATGTGATTTGCATAATGGAATAAATGTAATGCATGAGTAGATCTTTTTTAGAGTTTTTAGTATGATTGTTGTATTTTATGATACAGAATAGTTTGTACATTTGATGGTCACTTATTAAAGGGAGCTAACTTAATGTGGAATTGTTTTCATTAAAAGGTCCATACATGGTTAGCTCCCTTTTGTACAACAGCATGGGTAGCACTTTTGTGTGTCGTTTTACAGCATGATTAAATGTTAATTGTACATAAAAAAAAGTAGATTTTTGTTGTCATTAATTATGTATTGTTTTATTTTTGTCAACGATTAAGATGCGAATTGTAGATGTAAATGTATACATGTTGTTATCGCAAACACTGTTGTTGTTTATATTGTTGGTGTCAGCAATCCAATGTCAGGACGAAGTCAAGCTATTTTTGTCATTTTTGTTGAAGCCTATATGCATGTATATCTTAATATATGTAGACATTGCATGAGTGTGTGTTCAGATTTTTATAATTTTGTTGTTTTATTCAGGATGCATGTCATTTTTGTGGTAGGAATTGTGTTTTTTTTTGTTAATACAGAAATTGAAATATATTTTTTTATGTTCAAACTAAACACTGTCTTTAGGAAGTAAAGAGAAAATACTTATACTGTATTGAAATTTTGTATCACTTTTATGCATATTTATATAAATGAATTAATCTTCAGTCTTGATTCACTTCTCTAACAGTGTTATTGGTAGGATAATTCATCATTCTGTACATGTACCTGAATTTCGCTAGAATTCTATTTTGACTCATTACAAATTAAAGCTTTTATAATATAGAAAGTGTAATTATGACAGTGATATGATTAATTAATTGGGTTATTTATACCGGCTAGAAATATTCAATTAGAATTAAATTTGATAAAAACAATTCAGCTTTATTGATTTTTTGTATATAATGTGTATCACAGTTTGCAGACTTTGATATAAACTTTGTCTCCTTCATTTCATGAGAAAATGTTTTATTTTAAACTTTCAGGAAGACTCGTAAACAACAAGAACGTGAAGAAAAACAACGTGAAGAGGAACTACAAGCTCAACTTCAAAAAGAGGCTGAAGCCATCTCCGCAGCAGAGAGTAAACCATTTGAGACACCATGTGATTCTACGTTACTCAAATATATTGATGAAGCTGTTGAAAAGATACAACCATTACCTACTACTAGAGAACAAGTCAAAGCTTTAGCTATGTGAGTATTTTATGGTGCACTAAATTACTAAAAGGGATATACAGGAAAAATTTCAACTTTATATTTCCTGATTTTGAATTATATTTTTATAACTGTGAATGCAACAGACACACTGTTATATTACTTGACAAAATATTTCTTTATTTTGTCCTAATATTTGGGGTGTTTCCTAACTAGACCCACATGGGTCAAGTTAGCTAAAAATAGATAAGTGTTAAAATAATATGCATTTACTGATGAGAAGATACTAGAGCTTGTAATTGTGCAGCATTAGTATAATTCTATTAAAAAGATATCCTAACTGCCTAAGAATGTTGAAAAGACAAGAAGCAACCATTGAAAATGTTAAATTTCAGCAATTACGACATATAACAAATCTAATTTATTAATAATTTATGCATATAAGTGTGAAGCGCTTATGAATATATTTTCAATATGAAAAGAGCGCTATATACAAATGTGATTTCAAATGTAAAAATAATAATAATTTACATGTGCCTCTAATTGTATCTTTTGAAAGATTAATCTTTAAGTTTAACTGATATAAAAAGAAAGTCATTCTAATCAGGATTCTACTTTTGGTTACACTTGGGTTCTATTCCTTATGAAATGCTATGTAGTTAAATACTTATTTTGTGATGTTAATGTGGAAGTAGAACTAAGTCTGCATTTAAAGAATCTCATTGGTGTTCATACTAATTCTTTTTAGCTTTATTGTGTTCTTACAACTTAGATTTATCACTTTTGAGTCCTCTTCCTGCTCCCTAAGTACTGAGCTAATAGGACAAAGTTTCTTGCTCAAGGAAACAACAGTGTAGGATTTAGATGGGATTTGAAGCAACATGTAACTGCTCAGCCATGCTGGCTTCTCATTTGTAAGATATACTTTATGAAATGTGTGTGTTTATTTTCAGGTATGTGGCTGAAAAAATGGGTGGACCTATAGAAAGAGGACAACTTAGTAATTTTGGTTGGGAACTTCCTCTAAGTCAGATAAAATTTGAACTAAAATCTAATATTGTACCACTTGGTAAAATAAAAGCTGGAATACATGTTCACAGAGCATTATTATTTAAGGTGAGTAACTGTTATGTTATGATAATAAAAATTATGACAAGACTATATTTGGAACTTAAACATGTAGATTATCCGTCAATTACAATGTTTAACTAGCCTGGTCTGTGGCTTTGTATGCATGGCAAGTGTCTCAAAGCAATTGATGGTTTAAGTCTCACAGAGATGGTGTTACCTTTCCATAAATATTTGACAATAATGTTGATTTTCCTCCATTACTAAAAGGTATTTGGAGATGTTGTTGGCCTTTTGGAAGGGTAAGTGGGTACAAGTTATAGACAAAGGTCTAGGAAAGCAAGCAACGTTTATACATGAAAAAGGTGCACACATTTTGTGGGATAGGGTTAAAGTTGTATAGCTATATATTTGTTGCTGTTGCATGTTTTCAGACTTTAGCAGATAAAATAGCTGTCAGTTGTTCATTGGTAAGAGGAGAATATAACAGAGCTTGGAATGAAGTATTATTGCCTGAAGAAGATTATACAGTAAGTTTGTAACTTGTAAAATATCATGCTGGTGTGATGAAGTATAGTGAATCCCTTTAGAGTATTAATGTGCATCGGCCACTGTTATGATATTGACATAGTAAACAACCTTCCTCCACTTTGATGAAATTTTGACCTTTACTTAAATTAAATGTATAAGTGACTAGTAAGTGTCCGTATCTTTACACCCAGGATATACCTACTGCTTTGAAAATGTCATTTATTCTTTGAGAGTGGTCTTAAAAGTGGAGGAGGGTAGAATTGTCTATAAGGTGGGTGGCGTACAAAGGTTCTAGAAGGTTGGGGTCAAATGGTCCTAAAGGTGGTTGGGAGTAGTATGGTCGTAGAGATGGGTGGAGGTAGTATGTTTTTTAGAGATGGGTGGGGATAGAATGGTCCTTGAGATGGGTGGGGGTAGTATGTTTGTAGAGATGGGTGGGGATAGAATGGTCCTAGAGATGGGTGGGGGTAGTATGTTTGTAGAGATGGGTGGGGATAGAATGGTCCTAGAGATGGGTGGGGGTAGTAATAGTATGATTGTAGAGATGAGTGGGGATAGAATGATCCTAGAGGTGGTTGGGGTAGCTATTCTGCTGGGTTTTATTGTACTTCATTACATTGTGACATGACATTATCACCAATGTAGATAGTAGAATATACTGTAGTATGATTTGATGTGATTTTTAAAGGGTCACCTGTGGGTTTGTTTGTATTAGATCAGTAGTTAGAATCACTCTTATTGGAAGAAAAAAATAGTAAATTTAGAACTTTACTAATATAAGTGTTAATTGAATATTTGCATAGATTATATTTGCTGACGTGTCAACTTTTACCACTCAAGTGATGATTTGAAAAATTATTGCACATCCTGCAGTAATGCTTCTCTTTTGCCTTTAAAAGCAAGAAGTTTAAACCAATCTATATTTACTTACAATTGCAATTGCAATAACAAATTGAAAAAGTTCATAAATGGCATGAAATCCAAGAAGAAACATAGTTGTCAGATGGCGTAATCAGAGTTTGTTCTTTTAAAAGTGATTCTAAAGTATATCATGATAATAATAATATAACTTATAATCACAATATTAGATTTCAGATTTTGTCTTAATTAAGGTGGTATGGTACATCTGACTTTTTTTAGATTTGCATATAATTTTTGGTACCGTTGTAAAATTGACGATATTTCCGATTCGGATCTACACTTCATTTGACGTCATTCTTGCTAATAACGTTGCCATGACGTCGTAAACATGACGACCGCGTGCACTTTTTACGTCAGTCGACAATGGTAAGAAAACGTCTATAATGTGTTGCTAAATCTTTATTATCCGCGCCACAGCAACAAATTATGCATCAATTTAAAGCTTACATCATTATCTACCACCTGAACAGTGTAAATATACGTTTAATATTAAAATATTCGAAAGAGACAAAAACTTCCGAATTGGCAACATCAGAAAAAATCCAGAAAAATTGCCTTCAAACCGGTTTTATGAAAAATCTGCCCGATAAATTTTTGCCAAGTTTTGATATGATGTAAAGCATGGTATAGACTTTCATACAGCAGAATTTGAGAAAAGTTGTCTGTACGATTTTTCCGCTATATGCGTTTAAGTATCATCGGTATGACGTCAAAAACGTCGTTCTGACGTCAATATAAAGGATTGTCTGTTTGTCATAACCACGAATACTTGGTCATATGTTTTATTTTTCTAGACAAAATGACTAGGAACAGGAAAGTATGTAAAAATTGTATAGTTTTAACATACATATCAAAATCGAAAGATAAATTCAAACATAAAGTTTTAAATAAAGTAAGCCGTTATACATCCCTAGATACATTTATACATACATTCAATAGACTTATTTGGGAACTTAAATTTGTGGGTGTTTCCGTCCATCCACAAGTGATCAAAACAAAGTTTGTTACACATTATTGCTGAAAAACACACACTACAGATTAAACAGTATTGTTCTTTGTGGTCTGACGATGCTCAACAAAATAGACAACTCCGTACATCTTAAATGATTTTGGCGCTGTATTCCATATACTCGTATTCTTTAATAATAACATCGACATGTCTTTGTGGTCGCCTTCAAAAATAAATTATTTATGCCTTGTATATTATATGAGTATTAAATTAGCATATTGATATTTCATATATATGCGTACAAACTATTTTTAAAAGTTGAAGACACATGGAAAATGGTGATCGATTTTTCGCAGCATGCGTTCAAGTGTTATCGGTACGACGTCAAAACGTCATTTTGACGTCAACATAATAGTGCTGTAGAATAAAACTCGGCATTGGTTAAAAAGACTTTCTCTTGAAATTTTAATATAATTGCAAACGTTCTAATAGCTAGCCAAATAAATGTCGCCTAGATGAAATTAAAACTATCTTGAAATTGAAACAACACAATTTGGGTACAGTCCCGAATTTTTAAAAATAGATGCATACGTAAATGACGATGCGTCTATCTGTAACCTTATTGTTCCAGACGGAAAAGTATTAGCGAATGCCACACAGGTAAATGGTTTGAATGTATATGTTCAAAATGGAACAAGGTTGCTTTGTAAATACGCTTACGAATTTGACGCATTTCACCCAAATGAATGACTTTCCTTGTTTATTGACTGAATAGACACATGACCAGGTAACACAAAAATATGTATGCACACAACAGTCTCATATTTGACTTTCAATTCTGCATAACTAAACTGCATGATATTATTTGATTCATAAGTGATTGGTGATAACTTGTTGATGATTAAAGTCATATAGCGAGCTAAAATTCACGTACACTGACAGTTCGAGGATGACCTGACAAGAGGGGAACTATGCCTCGCTTGAAAACAACACTAACTAAAAAAAGTTGAAATCGTCAATGAAAATGAGCTTTATGTGACACCAGGACCATAAAGACACTTCGGTTTTGTAAAACATCTGGAATCCTGTGGCGAAAATAATGCAAATAGAGATAGTATTTGTTAGTTCTCTTTTATTAGTTATTGAGTAACTGTACGATATTTTGACTTCAAATTCAGGGCTGACATGTCGTTCACTACGGCTTATTACTAAATACTCAGGCACTATGGAAAAACACAAACTTGATAAAATACCTCGGCTTTTATGAGATTCAGGCATATTGATTCATCTCATAATTGCCGAGTTTTCTAATAAAGGGTATGTTTTTACCGATAAAATGCCGCCGTTTTGAATTTTGGTAAAATCTTATGTGTTTTTGATTATTGACCCTTACGTAATATCCTTTATCTATTGTACTATTTTTTTTCAGGCTAAAATGAGTGTCTTCAGCCAAATTAAAAGGCCGTTATGAAAACAATTGATTATTAACATTATATAAACTACATTACTTTCTTTCATATTACTGTATGAAGGAAGATTTTTTATGTTATAATTATCATTCGCCTTGCATTTTCCATGTGCTTTTCATACTTTTGAATAACAGTTTGTACTCAACAATATGTGTAAAAAATTAAAAATGCTGATTTAATACATTATTTATAATATTCAATACATAAACTATACAATCTTTATATATTTTCATGTTCTGGTCATTTTGTCTAGAAAAATAAAACATATGACCAAGTATTCGTGGTTATGACAAACAGATAATCCTTTATCTTGACGTCAGAATGACGTTTTTGACGTCATACCGATAATACTTAAACGCATATAGCGGAAAAATCGTACAGACAACTTTTCTCAAATTCTGCTGTATGAAAGTCTATACCATGCTTTACATCATATCAAAACTTGGCAAAAATTTATCGGGCAGATTTTTCATAAAACCGGTTTGAAGGCAATTTTTCTGGATTTTTTCTGATGTTGCCAATTCGGAAGTTTTTGTCTCTTTCGAATATTTTAATATTAAACGTATATTTACACTGTTCAGGTGGTAGATAATGATGTAAGCTTTAAATTGATGTATAATTTGTTGCTGTGGCGCGGATAATAAAGATTTAGCAACACATTATAGACGTTTTCTTACCATTGTCGACTGACGTAAAAAGTGCACGCGGTCGTCATGTTTACGACGTCATGGCAACGTTATTAACAGTAATGACGTCAAATAAAGTGTAGATCCGAATCGGAAATATCGTCAATTTTACAACGGTACCAAAAATTATATGCAAATCTAAAAAAAGTCAGATGTACCATACCACCTTAACTGCATTAAACTATAATATTTATTTGTAGAGTCAAAACTTAATGCCTCATAGTCTTTGATTAACTGAGATAGTAACAAACATTTCTTGGTGTCTAAATTATATGTTCACAGTTCTTTAATAACATCATGTAGTTTACTTAATAAATATATTTATCTTTTCTCATATTGACATGATTACAATTTTCACCATTTTCAGCTTGAAGATAGTCTTTTTGCTTTTAGTCCTACAGTAAGTTCTGCTTTAAAGGGATACTGGTTCTTAACATTCTTTTATTTCTAACTATTCTTCTCTTACATATTTCATCATCTCCATAAAAGTATTTCACTCTTACCAATCCTTAATACCATTTAAACTTATTACCATATAAACATGTTACCATTTGACTTGTGACCATGTAAGTTTGTTACCATGGTAACTTGTTACCATTTAAGCCTGTTACCATTTAAGCTTGTTACCATGGCAACTTGTTACCATTTTAACTCATTGCCATGACAATATGTTACTATTTTGACTTGTAACCATCTAAGCATGTTACCATGGCAACTTGTTACTATTTAAGCATGTTACCATGGCAACTTGTTACCATCTAAGCAAGTTACCATGGCAACTTGTTACCATTTAAGCATGTTACCATGGCAACTTGTTACCATTTAAGCAAGTTACCATGGCAACTTGTTACCATTTAAGCATGTTACCATTGCAACTTGTTACTATGACAACTTGTTATACTTTTGACTTGTAACAATTTAAGCATGTTACCATGGTAACATTGTTACCATAAAAACTCACATTATTGCATGTTAGATTATGTTATCATAGAAAGTTTCTATGTAGATAAACCTCTTGCATGCCAAGTTCTCTTTATCCTATATGTACCTTACTAGCATGACAGTTGTATATTTCTTATAGTATATATATTTAAGATATGTGTCCAAATTGTATATAAATGATGAATAGAGCTCAAGTCCTGTAATAATGTCTCTGTTCTGTTCACTCAAGGTTATTGGTAAAAAATTCATTTTTATGTACTGTAAACTTGCTTTTTGCATTTTAAACAACTTCTTTGTCATAACATACTTGGACAAACCTTGTTACCATAACTCATTTACCATACTTATCACTTCTCATAAAAACTTCTTATTTCCTTAGAAAATCATCATTACCATAACAACATAATAATCAATGGCATGTTTACTATATGTAATTATTTCCATGGATACTTCTTATCACCATTTTAACTCCTTATCTCTATGTAAAATTCCCATTGTCCGTGAAGTTTATCATTACGTTGATTTTCTGATAAGTATCTATATACAAGATTAAGATTTTTGTACAATTTGATGATGTAGAAGCATAAGTCTTCATTATCATGGTAACTCATATGAGTTATTTATTCCATTATCAACAAAAAAGTTCAGTCTTATTGTTACATTCAACTGTAAAATCATCACATTTTCATGGAAACTATTCATTTCAAAGGAAACTACAGTATTCATTTTTAGAAAAACTAATCCTTTTGATAAAAACTATTCATTGATGTAGTAACTTTACCTTGAAAGCTATACGTTTATCATGTGACCTCAGTTTATCATGTGACCTGACTATCATTTGTGTCATGTGATCTGAGTATAACATGTGACATGAGTTTATCTCTTTATCTTAGTTTATCATGTGACATTAGTTTATCATGTGATACAAGTTTATCATGTGACCTGAGTTTATCATGTGAGCTTAGTTTATCATGTGACCTGGGTTTATTGTGTGACATGAGTTTATCATGTGACTTGAGTCTATCATGTGACCCGAGTCTATCATGTGACCTGAGTCTATCAAGTGACCTTAGTCTATCATGTGACCTGAGTCTATCATGTGACCTGAGTCTATCATGTGACCTGAGTCTATCATGTGGCCTTAGTCTATCATGTGACCTGAGTCTATCATGTGGCCTTAGTCTATCATGTGACCTGAGTCTATCATATGACCTTAGTTTATCATGTGACCTGAGTCTATCAAGTGACCTTAGTCTATCATGTGACCTGATTGTCTATGTTTTGTTAATTTTGACACTTTTTCACCTTTGATTCATGTCTGTCAAAATTTCAAGCAAACTGCAGCATCAAAACATTCAAGTCTACTGGTCAATTATCTGCTTTTGAAAATACATATTTTTGCTACTGTAGTGCTGATTAAAATAAAATAATATTGTCCACAAGTTATTTGTTACTTAGTATTAATAATTTACTTTATAACCTACTGATAGCATTTAATATTCTTAGAATCAGAACTAGGTGCTTTAATGTACAATTATCTGTGACTTTATGTCATTTGTTGCTATTTAGATTACAGAAACAAACTATTTAAATCTCTGGAGTTAGATGCTAGTTTTCATAATATGGTAGTTCATTATATAGCATAGTCTCAAATGTTGAATAGGAATTTTCCAAAACAAATTCATCAATATGTTTCATTTGAAAATGTTTTGTAATGTATGTTATTTTTTTGCACAAGTAGTACAGAAATCATTGGTTTTACTTTATATCTAAAACTAACCATTTTTTTATTAAAATTAAATGGAAAAAATAATCTAATATTAATTAATGAAATTATATTATGAAATGGGTATGTGAAAACAACATGTTTTATAACTTGTCACTTAGTTCCAGTTTAGCATGTCTGATCTACATTTCTCTTATCATTTGTTTTGGTCGTGCATGCTTAGTTCTTTATTCTGATTGTTGAATGTTAACAATCAAACTGCTTATACTATAATTTCTACTGTATGTCACAGAGTGAATCATGATACATTTTTGAGTTATTTTTTCCTGATGCATTGTTTGAATTCTCTCCCTTTATACTGCATGCGGTCTAGTAGTGGAGTGCTGGATTGACAATAAAAAAGCGTGCATTTTGAGCTCAGCACCAGATGTGTTTGTTGTAGGACACATTTTGTTTTCAATATACAGTCCAACTTATAACTGATGCTTACCACTATGTTTTAAAGTGAGGGGATGTGTGTGCTGTGTTTATCAACTATACATTTCATGACAAAAACATGAGATCAGTTCAACAATATGTATTTTGTACTATGAGAATATGCCTTGAGAAACTGCTAACAGTCTCATTCATTTTGAAAATGATTAACATCACAGAACACATATTTAGAAATTCTCTTCAGATAATATTATAAAACATTTTTTTTTCAGTTTTCTCATTGAGTCTCCTAAGTTTTTTTCTGTAATCTAAAACTATTGATATTTCTTATTTTTCAGCCTGGTGCCCCAAAATTTCCACCGAAAACCTACATAGTTGATTTGATACATGAACCCGGCAACTTGTTAAGATTTGACACTCCTGAAGCACAGACATACAAGAAGATATAGCAGTGTTAATTTGTGATACAAAAAACTCATATTTTATACATTGTTAAATAGGGAACAAAAGTAAATATATGGAGTGAAAGAAATATATAATGATGAATACAGAATGTTTTGTTATACTGTTTTCTTCTTATCATGTTACAAATCTGCCATTAATAATCATGTAAAATTTATGACTCTTTTCAATGGCTTAAACTTATATTTTATTTAAACTTAAACTTAGACTTTTTACTAGTAAACATTTCTATATTGAGGCCTATATAAAGAAATGATTATTATTACTTTAGAAATCCTATGTACTGATGTTTTATACATTGTATTTACATTATTTCATTTTCATACATCATGAAAGTATGTTCAATGGTTGACATTTGAATACAGTTTGATGTATGTTTTAGCATTAAAACTATGTTATCAGCTTGCTTGAGTTTTCTTACAGAGAGGGAAGTACTATGGTATGTTATATGACTTAATCTCCAACAATTTCCTAAACTTTCTGCACAAATTCATTGAATGTTTTCAAAGGCCTTATAATAAATTGACTGATATAATATCCTTTCTGTCTTAGAATATAACTTATGGGGAACATTTATTTCTGATGAAACTATTCCATATGTGAATACATGAAATTTTGACCGATTATACTGACATAAAATTACATGGGAGGAAGTTTTAGGTTTTCACTATACTGAAATAGACAGATTTTGTAGAAACCACCTAGAGTGACACTGAAATCAGTATTGATACTGAAAACTCTTACCTATGCAACTTATCAACTACAGAAACATCCACTACAGTATTATGTAACGCAGTGAACACATACCTTAGTTATTGACCTACTGTCATTCAGTGATGTTGTCAAAGAGTTTTATTTTAACAGGAGCACCTCAGTTCTATAGTACAATCTGGTAAAATGTTTTCACTGACACAATACATTTGAGTACCCTGTCATTACCAGTGTGTAGTTCAAGTTCTGTCGTTTCCAGATAAATATGATCTTTTACATTGTTCTATAATTTATGTTTATAGTGTTTTTTGATACCGTCCTATATATTGTTATCTTTACTTACATATTGTTTTATGTATACAACAATATCTGTGATAATAAAACATTAGATGTTGAAATATGTGTCTTGGTTTTCATTTTTTTATATGATGTAAGTCAACCATGGTACTGTCAAGACCATCTTGGTAATTGCAAACTCAGTGGCAAATGTTACAGATGCATAACTTTAGCCTTGGAGTCTAAGGCTATGAAAGTTCCATAGCATTGTCTAAGATTTTGGAACTTCTGTAACTCTATACACTGAGGCTAGGGTAACAGATTCTTAACTTGAGTCATTGCCTATTGCAATGTACTGCAAATTTCAAGGGTGGAAGTTGAAAATTCTGAAAATACTGAAAAAACTACTAGCAAAAACTGAAATAGACAGTTTTCATAATATGAATTACATGGAGTGATTCATTCTCAAAATACTGACTTCAGTATAAATACTGAAAACTTTCAGTCATGTGCAATTGTTTACTATTTTCAAGTCATATATGATTAATTTGAGAAAAAGTCCTAACAATAAGACTATGTAGCAAGTAAGATCATTGATTTTACAGTCTTAATTGTAGAGCTTTACTGTACCATCAAATATACATTCTGGCTTTAAACTTGAAGAGTTTCAAAACGTCCTGATAAATGAAATTGAGTTTGAAGGATGGAGTCTATTCTCAAATTTTACAGCATTGGTTGGCATACCAACTGTATTAAATTCACCTTGCCAATAAAATATACTTATGTAAGTATATTGAAAGCACAAGTTATTTCTTGGTGATTCTAAGTCATGTAGTGCATTGTCAGTTACTGATCGAAGTATGTGTCTAGTAACTGGTAACCAGCTAAATTCAGAGATTTAGCCTTTCCACAAACAGTGATTAGGTTGACTGACCGCTTTGATACAGCCTATACAGTGTTTCTATTGCATTAAACCCAACCAAAACATTCTTGATGAACTGTGTGCAGTTGACACAAAAATAATGTTTTGACTTTGTTTGAGTATCATCAGCTGCTTTCACCAACAATAGTATGCATCACAACTTCTGTTAACATACACACTCAGTCTTTTCCATCTAACAGTTAGACACCTGAGATTAATCAGGTGTGCATGTCCAGTATTCTTAGGTTATTTATATTTATAGAACAAAATATGCTCAAAGGGTATATTAAATCAATACAGTCACTTTTCCCTCAAATATTCAAGTGATATTTCAGTACCAAGTACTAAGAAGAGATTTCTGTGAAACGGGGACCTTTATAAGTTTATATATAATTACAAGCATCAAAAATATTTACTGTTGCCATTGGCATAATTCTAAAATAAGAAACAACCAAAACTATAAGCAAGTAAACAACACTACATAATGGCTTTTTGTATTTATTGATAAATAAAACAATATAACAATACATGTAGTTTAATTCATCTATAATTCATATTTTGGAGGAATTTTAAATCAGCAAATTATAGTACATTTTAACATGCATACATTTTAGCACATGATCAAGTACATGTACATGTAGGTACATACATTTTGTGTAACTTAAATATTCAAATACATAGACGATAGACTATATCCAGAACTCAAATATTTTGGGTTTTTTGCTGCAGAACTAACACTTGCACCATTAAAATATAAACAAACGTACAAAGATCAAAAAGATTTAATTCATATTTCATGTTTTTCACAAAACTTTGTACCACATGTGCACGGATGGAAAAACCCATATATTAAAGTTCGTAAATTAGGTCCATTGTAAAGACAAATTCATTGACATTTGCAGATGTAGCAAGCCAATAGTTTCTTTGTAAGACTATTGACTACACATCATGCCAAGTTAACTCCTCAAGATGTTCATGTTTATAATAATAGTAAATATAACAAAATATCTCCTGAGTTAAATATCACAAAATAAAAAGGCTATAAAAATAACTTCATTAATCACAAAATACTGAACACAAACACAACCAGTCAATGTATCATCTCATTACATTTTTACCTAATAATGGTTCAAATAGTTTATCTAGAATTTTCTCTGGTTTCTCAGAATGTCTAGGTAATGTTCTAGCAAGCTCTGCTATCATTGATATAGAATTCTGAAATTATAAAACAACGTTATATACAGTAATGTTCTGGAATAAAGACCACCTAGATGATTGCTCAATCATGCATTTTTGACAATTGTTTTTTGTGAATATGGGCCTTGTGCTTAATATGAGAAGAAAAAGTGTCTCTATGTTAAGAGTTTTGCTCTATTAGGACCATCAATAATGATGACAAACAGGCATCATAGTCTGAATATATTGACAGTAAAACACTTGATCTCATTTACCATACGTTTGATGGTTACCAAGTTCAATGTAGGCAGAATAAGTTTCACTACATGAAGATTTCAAAGGTTTGCAATTTTTTGTTGTTTTTTATGTCATTTATCAACACATATGATTACAATGTATATTATATACAGCAGCTGTCTCAACTAACTAGCTTTCCTGGACATTTATCATTACCTTTACTTGCTTACAATTCAACAATTAAGGAGCAGACATCTTCTCAAACTATGGAGGAAATCATAATGGGATATCAAATTTCATGGAAAGTGACAAAGAGAGTACAAGAGAGAACTTGACCTTTGGATTAAGCAACAAAATGTTTAAAGTATAATTTTTAGCATTGGTAGAGGGACGTTTAAGAGTTTAGAGATGACTACTCACACAAAAACATAGGTTATCAAAAAGAAATATTTAACAACTATAAACCAAGTAAATTAATGATACAAACCATTTTAAGAAGATGTTCTTCCACTCTGGCATCCATGATTTTATTTTTTAAACGTCTAGCCTGAGTTGTTACAAATTTTCTCTCGGCATCCTCCGCATCAAGACGAGATTTTAATTCCCTTAAATGTGGTAGTTAAACAAAATTACAAAAATGATTCAAGTAATAATTAATGCAAAACAAATTTTACATTTACTTATCAAAATCTTATGTACTTATCTAACAATTAACTAGTCCTTATCATTGTTATGACTACAGTGCATTTTGGTAGACTGTTCAACTTCCAATGGGGGAAATTCCCTTCAAAAAAGTTAGATAATATTTCAGTTTTTCTCCATAAGAAGAAAATCCTTGGATTTTTTAGAAAGGATAAGGTAAGTCAGAGTGAGTACAAAACTCTATAAAAAGTTCTGATAAACAACATAAACGTCTAAAATAAAAAAGACCTAACATTTCAATTTATCTTAATCCATATCATGCAATGAGTAATAACAGGTCAATCAGATCTTCTCATCTTCTCACTGCTTAGTGCGACCTAGACTCGGGTTGCAGGTAATCCCCTGTTAATCAATTCAGCAGTGGGCTGAGCTTATAATCAGTAGTTAGAGGGAACACAGCATGATACAGGGTTAAACCAGTATGTACAAGAATAGTAATTATAATTTTCCAAACAAAGACTTCAAACTTCAATTTAACTGGGTATAGAAATTAAATGTTATATTGAACACAAACCTGCATTCTGGACATTTTTTGGGATCATGTATCTCTTCTTTAGCTGCCTACAATATTGAATAATAAGGAAATACATGTATTAAGAGTCTTCTATATTTTATGAAATATTTTAATTACAACAATAACCTCAAGTCATGACTTCGGCTGTATAGAATCCACTAGCAATTTAAAAAATGTAGATAAAATTCAATATATCTACGTCATAACTCTTGAAAAATAATGGTGGCAACAATCGGAAAAATAATAGAATCGTATTCATTCAGTCGTACAGAATAGCTTAAAGATAATACAGGGTGTCTCATAATATTTGTTACAATTTGGACTGCTTGTATGTAACAATTATGTGAAGTTACAACAACTCACAGGCAATTTACAGACATCATGCCATCAGGCTGGCAACTTCTCATTATAGTCAAATTTTCATTGATAATATAAAACCCTACAAAAAAAGTATTTTACTGAAAACTTACCCGTTTCATAGCAGACATAATATTGGTAATTTTAGCACGTTCCAATACACTATCTGATATACCATAATCACTTATTAGTTTTCCTGAATACTGTTCTACAACTTCACTGTCATATGTCTTAGTATTCTCATCAACTTTATTGTCTAAAAAAAGACAACAAATTTATAGTTAAACTCTAAAACAAAAACTAAAACATAATGGTTGAGAACATGTATGTCCTAAATAATGTGGTACATGTACATGTATCTATAATACTTGCAACAGGTTTTTGATATAAAGAAAAAATACCTAGTCATTTGTTATTTAGCAACATACAACTACATATACAACAAACAACTACAGTCATGGTCTAAACCAAAGCCTAGGGAAAATGTTGGGCTGGTAACTATTTCATTTCATATAGACTGGCTAGTGGATAATTCTCTATTATCTAATGTAACATAACAAATTGAGCTCAAGTGATTAGTTGAGGACTGCAACCATGTTTTTAAAAGACATTAAATGCTTTGATGTACTTGTAGAAATACAGCAAGTAAATTAAATGGTAGAGTGATTGAAATAATTACAATATTACTGACATAAAATTATTTTGTCTCACTAACAAAATTTACTAATGGTAATTGCAAAAGTTGCAAATTACTTCATAAGAGTAAACATGGTTCGTACAGACCATCCAAAAAAAAATTCAGGACTATTCAAGGACTTTTCAAGATTTTTTTGCATTTTCAAGGACTTTTTTATTTCTCAAGCACTATAATGTGCGATTGACTATAGATAAAATGTGCAAGAATGGCACTAAAACAACATGTAATAAATGACTTACAATTATGTGAATGTTTCAAATAATATGATATCCCGGTAAAGTAACACCTAAGTTCAAAATTTACATTTATAAAAATGGCTAGATTCATTTCACTCACATGTACTGTACAAACACTAAATCTTGACACAAACAGTAAATAAAACTACAACTATACAAAACCTTGTCTAGACTACAAACCTTTGTTAAATGATTTCTTCTGTTTGAACATCTTAAGTTTCTTTTTACAAAAATATCTCTGAAATTTGTCTTCTTCCACTGAAAATTGGAACAGAATAAAGTTATAGATCCAAAGTGATAGGAACAGTCCTGATTAGAGGTCTGGATCAGGACATAGCAACTTACATTAAAGCAATGCCTGTATATAGTTGAAATAATAAAGGAAACCCCAGCAAAAGCTGATTATGGAATAATCAGCAGGAAAAAAAGTTGCTGTTTAAATGCAAAATAACCTTAAAAGCTTAACAACATAGAAATCAATGCAAATTATCATATAATGTATAAAATATAAAAAAGGAGATAACATTAACTGAATTAAATATTTGTTAAAACCCTAGTTAAGTCTAATTATCAGATATTTCATACTTCAGCATGCATTAATTGTTAATACATGTATATAAATTACAATACACTACTATTTCAAAAATACATTGATGAGTAAATAGAATTCTATGCCAACCAGAAAATGGGTGTAACTTTTTATCAAAAGCTATTTGATTTTGTCATCAACTATCTTCAGTGTGTTTTGGACATATACAACAAGTAAACAATATAATACCTGAGTATAGAACACTTACCAGCAGTAGATTCTACTATTTCTAAGTCTGATGCTTTCTTAACTGGCTTTGATCTCAGTTTTTGTACCATTGATTTCACAAAATCTTTCTTTTTCTGTTCAGATATATTCAACTGTTGTAAATCATATTTCATCTGTAAATTTGAAATAAGTTTTAAATTCTTGCATTGGCATAATTAATTCAAAAAAGAAAGCAAATAAATCATAAAACAACATTTATTGGAAAACATTGAATCAAGTTTTAAAGTAAAAGAAAATTGATTCTTCATTCATTGGTGTATACTTGAATCAATTTCATACCATATATTATAGGGGGTCAATACCTTGATTGCATCACTGTTTAATGGGTTACCTTTATTATAAGTAAAAATTATAACAGCTCAATTAATAAACTTAAATTTATGTCTCATTAAGCTAAGTAAAAGTGACTCTGAAAGGACAGATTAATATTAAGTCAATGAAACAATATTAGATGGTACTGTGGTAGCATGATAGCATAAATAGAATATATTGTTAATGAAAAATACCTTTCCATGATCATGAACAGCATATGAAGTAGTATCTGTTGGTTCAAATGTATAACTATAATCATCATTATGTGAATCATCTTCATCATCTGTCAGACTACAAAAGATTTTAATAATAGTGTTATATCTTTAAAAAATGAGAATAATTTGCCATCATTTTAATTTTCACATGAATGCTAACATTGAATCTTAACTATAAGAATTGAAAACTGATAATCGTGAGGAGGAATATTATCATCAATTTATCAGTACCACTCATTCTCTTATTTGTATCTCTGAACATGTTGGTAACTTCTCTAACATTCTGTACAACTGCAGAATTATATTGTTTGGCATAAATAGCAATAAAGAATTAAAATCATTAATTACCAATAGTGGTAAAGAATTCATATATCATAAATAAAATAATAATACAAAATAGAATTATAATAATAAAACTATTGAGTACTAGTACCATATCTCAACATCTAACATCTACATGTTTTCATCAAACTGTCAGACTTGACATTTCTTTGATGGTGCGCAAAGAAAAGAGAATACAATAGTTACATACGAAAAAGTTATAGTAAATGTAAGAAAATAGATTGGGAAAGAATTAAAGCCTAAACAGATAAAAGAAAGAAGCAGAATAGAGGTTACTTAAAGTTCCCCTCCATCCAGACTATACCAATTCAGCATAGACCAGACCAATCCAGGTGGTACCAAGGTGCGAGGCACCCGCCAACATACCTCGAGTCCGTAATCTGGGTCATCATTTTAACCATAAATAATTTTATACTTACGCTTTCCCATCATAGTCAGGTGCAATGTAAGACCTATCTAAGAGACTTTCATCATCAGAACTATAGTCACTATATGTCTTAGAATCATAAGATTTTGTTTCTGTTGATCTAGCCGAAATCATTTCTTGTGAATCCTGACACTGCGAGTCCAATTTAGTTCTATCACTTGATTCAAATGTGTCAGTGTATGAATCAGGAATCAAAGATTTACTGTGATCATATGATAATGTATCTTCTTCATAACTTGTCCTGAATGAATCTGTTACGCCGGTACTCGTCAAATCACTGTCCACTTCCATGACAGTCTCAAGAGCACCTGTCTGAGCTGTTTCAAGAAATGTAGCATCGTGAATTTCTGATTCATCAAACGATGTTCTAAAAGATATAGCAGTTCTGATATTTTCTGTAGAAGAATCATCTTTCTGTTGATCTCTAGAAAGTGAAGTTTTAATTGAATCATTGACAAATGTATCCGAGTATGATTCACTCAAAAAAGTGTCTGAATTATACTGAACAGTTGACTTATCTTCAACAAAAGTGTCCGAGTAAATGTATTTATCAGATATTGATTCTTCTTCTGTTGATGATTGGGGAATGTTCCATTTGACAGTCACTTTCCTTGCAGTCATTTTAACTACTTAGTGACTGCATATAAGATCGCGAAAATATGTGACAAAATGATATAACTCACTTTATATAGATAAAACGTTAAAAATACACTTCAATTAAATAGAAGGTTGTACTAATAAATAAAGCAGCTAGAAAAAGTAACTCATTTATTTATTAATTTCGATTTCGTTTTCATTTTATGTGGCACGAACCTGTCAAAACAAATCAATCTGAATCAACGAAACGCTTGGTTACTGGGTCGAGGTTAAAACCCAATTCCGGTCGTCTGCATACCGATGGGATCAATGACGTAGAATAATATTCTACGTCTATGGATGGGATAATCTCTATCAGATCTAGTTGTTTTTGCCTTTTTTATACGTACGATATATAGTCATACGTAAGCGACTCCCACCGATTTACGAAGTTTGCTGCAGGATAGATGATATAACCAGTTCTGTGACTTTTTGCCAATTTTTCTCTTGTTCTTTGGAACTTGGTTTTATGTCTTATTGTAAAAGAGAACTGGTACCCGTGGGGGCACGGTCCCATATGAGTTATATCTGGGCATTTTGCTTATATACAGCCCATATGGGTCTCATCTGGGCTTGCGTGCTGGGTTGTAGGTAGTTTAAGCTCATATATGTATTTTCTAGGGATGTAACAATACAGTAAAAACCGTATTGCAATATATTGCAAAATTCAAAACCCGCATTGCAATATATTGCAATACGTACCGGTTTTTTGCTTAGACATGCAAAGCATTAAATGTTTGAATTATCAGTGTAAAATCGTCTGTTAGGAAAATGCATGGTTTGAAACAGTCTTTGAAGATAGTTTTCTATCAATTGACTAAATGTTTAACCTTTCAAAGAACAGTAAGATTAATTCAAGTATTTAATACATTTTAGAATTTATTTTAACATTTAAGTTTCAGATTCTGATAAAAACAATCAGTACGAAACATAACTACAAACCGGTTCAAGGAAAAACGAACCGGTTAAAAACCGTTTGAACTCGTATTGCAATATTAACCGGTATATTGGTTAACCGTTACACCCCTAGTATTTTCTTTAATTTGTTATCTGGGTTTACTACTGTACTACTATAGCTCATTTTCAACATTCGTCATTACGGTAATACCATAGTTATCTCTTTCATCATATATAAGTAATAATTTATGGTGTTCTTATTCATAATGATAATAAGCTAATGGCAGTTTTCTTTATTTTAGGTTGTATTATATATTTATAACCATAGTGATAATAAATTGTTCTTAATATGATGTGGCATGATTGTCCTGTTAAAGGTCCCACAACTCTTGTCTTTCGTCAACTTGTTTTTTGAAGTTCTAACGAGGATTTATTATATAAATTGCTTTTAGTCAGATACGCTTATGTAAAGTCATAAAGTCGATAAAAAGATATTCTATCATTAATAATTACAAATATTTCTGTTTGATGGAAAGACACACTGATGCTTTCAATTCAGTAATTTAATGTAACTTCATATATATATTTATTTATTTATTATAGTGACATGGTACATAACATTGTACAACATAAATATACGAACAAAACAAACAGACAAACATACCCAGCCTAACAAGGCTTATCTAGCCACTTATACTTGAACAAAACGTTAATTTATAGAAATATGAATAAATACAAAAAGCACACATACACAAAAAATGCAACAACAAAACATGCGAGTAACAAACATAGTAATAGTATAGTACAAATAAAAAAAATAAAGGTGAGGACATGAATAGAAAGGACGAAAATCATGAATCTAATGCCTCAGTCCCATAAAATCGTGGCTTGTTACGGACCCGTACGTGCAGACAGTTGTAGGCCGTGAGAAGTCTTGCGTATTAAGGTGACGATACGCACATGGTACAAACAACACACCCGTACGGAGCCGTAGCTAGATGATATGCAAGTTTAATCCATACTAAGCCACGTTTTTGTTCACGATTTGACTCTGAAACTGGTACGTATATCCTGGGCTCATCTCACGGTCCCTGTTAAAAATATAATAGTCCGTACGGGTACGCAAGACTTCGCACGGTTCCTTGCGGAGCTTGATCGCACGGCGCCCTTACGATGCCCGTACGGCTATTTTCATGTTTATGGGACTGTAGCTTTAGAGTAGATAGAATATTTATCAATATTAAATGACGAAGAAACGTATGCTGAGAAGAGACTAAAATGTCGGAGCTAAATACCATAGACAGTAGACTTAAATTGATTTGTGTACCAATCGTATTCATTGCCTTACGCTCTAACCTACCTTTGTTAAGGTAGAATTTCGATAATGCCAATTTACAGTCATGTATTTAAACAGAAAATTGTATTAGCAGCTAGCAACACAAATTTGAATGCCCGAAAGAAATATTTGGTTGCCTGAACTAGAAATTGGTTGTCCTGGGCAACCGGACACCCCATAATTACGGGCGCTGTGACGATCGAAAGAATATCACTATGTTTGCAGACAGGTTAATTATATACAAGTATTCTGTAACACAGTAAAATGTGATACATTTCTACAAAACAGTTTATAAAACGACATTCATCGCAATACAAGATTTACATGTTTAGTATAAAATTTCATGGTATTAAAGTTTCAGTAAGAATTGTGTATTTTGGAAGGATTTTAATGAATTTTGAATGAGGTAGGACAAGTCATTTCATTGGCTCTACGACGAGAAATGTTAAATTGATCTCTCAAGGGATGATACATTTTATAAGAAACTTCAACACAGACCGAGGAAACAGTGGATAGTTTAGAAGTAAGTTTTTATTCGTTATATGCTATTTTAGCTCGATTTTGAAACAAGTTCTTACAACTTAAATTAATAACTTTCGAGTCCGTTTCCTGGTCTCCACATACAGAGTGAAGACGATAAAGATTCTTGCTCAACGCAATTCATTTTTAAGTAGCATGAAGCAATTTTCTCGGTGCTTAACATATATTTAATGATTATGTACTTTTTATTATTAATATGCTGCATTATTCTGCAAAATGTATATAATACGGTTGTGGTTCGAAAGTTTGGATCCCCCCATGAAAAAGTTCGGGACCCCCCCCCCCCTTGAAAAAAATCCTGGATCCGCCCTGTCATTCCTGGCATGTTTCGCAGAACATAGCGTAGTTCTTATTTAAACATAGGTTTGTTACTAAGCTTCAAATGAAGAAAACTTCTGGTATACGCTAGGATAAAAAAAATGGCGATGCTTTAGTAATAATTAATGCCTTATTTATTTTTGATTTACAAGATCTATTTTGTTATAAATAAATTAATGCAAGAAAATTGTATGACTGTATGTACAACAGGTGTGCCCACGGTACCAAAAAAAACAACAGACATCTGGTTCGTCTATAATTCATCAAAACTTCTGATTGTCCAAAGAAAAACAGATTATTTAGTTACGATTGACCATTCTTAGATTGACTAATTGTGCTTACTAATTGACCATAGGCATACCTAGTAATTAAGTCAATATTGTTACGGAACAGTCATGAAGGAATTAAATCAGCTTCTGTCGTGTCGTTGAACTGGATATTAATTAAAAACGAAACTTGATGTATGTAAACGAGTTCAATTTATTTTGGCTGTCTTCAACAAAGCTTGCAATAAAGCAATCTGATTAAAACCCGATCTAAAATTTTCCGCTCGCCTACTTGCTAATTTAGATCTGGCCTTTTTCAAACGAAGGTCACGTTCAGGTGACCTTTTCTCATCATAATATTCATGACGAAATTGTTATGATACGTAACTTGTTTGCATCGTCTATACGTCACGCAATTTGAAAAGCCGCCCAATCGCAGACTGTGAATAATTATTTACCGCTGTTAAATTAGCATGCAAACCTTGGTCTAAAAATAGAAATTACGAAATCAAAATGTGATTAATTGTGTTTTCGTCTAGATGAAAGCTACGCATTGATTGGTCGACACAAAGTTTATCTCGACGTGACCTTCCACGGAGAAAGTAGAGATCCTGTACGACAACGCTCTACAGGATATCTGTTTACGGAGATTGGCAATAAAGTTAAAGTGTACAGATCTATTCTATATGAAAAGGATTTCTTAACTATAAAATATGCTGATAAATACATGGATAGATTTCTAACCATTTGAATTTAAAATAAATGCAGTTTTGACAATTGACGAAGATCAGCGTGGATGTGTATTCAAAAGTTGTAAGCGGAGACTGATCCCTGGACGACGGACGCCAGGGTTTTTATACCCCAGGGTGGCCGATGGCCGATAAAGTGGACGATTAGCGTCCCAGGGACGGTGGCCGATGGACAATTCTGTGACGTCAAAAACTTCCAAAATCGGGACGAAATGACGTAATCACTAGAAACTAATGTACATAATCTGACGGTTACAAAACTGAATTTATATGGAATTATCAACAATACTATGTAGTTTTAAGTGATATGGCTGGTCATATCAATGTATCTTGCCTTGGTAAACATGGAATACTTACTTAGATCAACTCATAGATCAACGGACAACGGTGGATTTAGCAATGCACAGGGACCAGAATAACCAACGATCTTACGATATATATTAGTCGTAAATCCGACTATATTTTATTGTAATATAATCGTAAGTTCTTTGATGATTCACAAGCCAGGGCAGCATATTATAGAAAATCTTACTGTTTTTTAGCGATTCAATATAGAAGGATTTACGAACAAAATTAATCGTACGATGCTCGGATATACGGAACCCAGGTATTTTAATGACTCTAATGAATATACCCGTGTATTGTTTTCTTAGTTGGGTCATATTTATCCATGTTAATTAAAGTATCAAATAGATAAAACTTCGCTCATATTAAGGACAGCACGAGCATTAAACACTTACATGTACGTTATTTTTCAAAACCTTCTTATTTATATCAAAAGTGAGTAAAAACTTAATAATTAAATATTGAATAATTTGTACATTGCATTAAAGAACGCTATCTAATCCAATCAGAATAAAACAACTGCTTTGTTTCTAGAAATTTGTTTGTCAAGTAGGTGGTCCTGTTGACTCCTTACTTAGAAACGGTAGTGTCGCATCCGTGTTGATGTTCAATTTCAGCTCTCTACAACAGTAAATGCACATCACTAATCCATAGCATATTATTGGGAAAATTTATAAATTATTTGTGCATTGTTATTCAACAGTTTCTATGTTTCACACATTATAAGTATCATATAATGCATAAAATAGAATAAAAAAAACCGAACAAATGGTGTTTAACATTTATACAAAATAAAGAATAACAATATTAAAAGGTACTTGTTCACAGATTTGGTTTACTTTTTCTATATAATTTCAAAATATCGTTCAGTGTCTGTAATTGTGTAAAAAATCAATTATTATTATTTTAAGACAAACTGACATATATGTTGCAGGAAATATACAATAACAGTTACAAAAATGCACTAAAAGTGTCTATACCGTGACATAGGGGTAGATATTTACTACGTGAAACACCATCATTTGTAGTTGTATGTCAATTTGCACTAAAATTGTCATTATCAGAACACTTCTTTCCTGCTTCTAAAAATATTTCCATACAATTTTGATGATTTAGAAAAAGTTGATACTAAAGTTGAAATCTGTGAATGAGGACCTTTAAAAGCTAGATTTACAGTCAGCTTATCAACAATAACTGTCTGCAAAATGATGTTAAAATGTGTTTGTTATCCAATTATGTTACTTTCTCATCCTATAAAATAGACATTATCACATTATATTTGACACTGAACGATTTGGCATGGTTTAAATATAATTATTTCCCTTAAAGTATGTATAAATATAGCGGGAACACACCATACATGGGACAAAAAGTTTCAAATCGACAGCCGAGCTAACAGTCGTGTACTTTTAGAACGTACGTATGTGTGCAGACGTTTTGTGATAATCAACTTTATTGGATAGAAGGTATATCAAAGAGCGGAGTAATTAGTATGGCCAATGGGTCATGACCAGCCCTGCGTTCAGTTCCCGCGAACGTTACAAAACGTTCCGTAACGATACATTCGGAACTCCTCGGCCATTCGCTGCGAATAATTTCGGACATATTTAGACGCTATTTTGAAACTACCGGTGTTGAAGTAAACAAATATATGGTCGTTTAGGCATTGAGTGATGTTTCGTTTTTAGTCCGTAAATTTTGAAACATCACTCATTGCCTTAACGATCTCATATTTGTGTATTAGATTAGGTTATTAGCAGCGAATGGCCGAGGAGTTCCGAATGTATCGTTATGTAACGTTCTGTAACGTTTTGTGTAATTGAACACGCTACAGAGTGACTTGTATATTGTCTTAAAGGTCATCTCATTTTTTTTATTTTAATCAGTTAAAATGTATACAGAAGGTCTTATTATCGTATCCTTTCAGCTTAGAGGAGATGTTCAGTGAACCAAAATAACTTGAGTTTATTTGGAATGTGTTGAAAACTTAAACTCGATTGCGAAATATATTTTTTAGGCTTTAAAGGTGGATGTTATACATTATCTATGAGCTGTCCAAGGGTTAAAATGATACAGTCAGTATTGATCAAAATCTCGTCCGTAACGTGACATACAATACGTGACTTACTTAATAATTGTTTTACGTGGATTGTCGGTGTAATTAACATTGATGTACATGTATATCCAATATTTCAGATCCAGATAGAGATATATACATGGTGATCGGTTGTGGTGGAATGGTCGCATATTTCGACGTGGCATAAACATTTATTATTTTGAAGGAATCAAGCGTTCTACGAGCGTTCTACGAACCATTTCTTACAACATTCTGATAGATGTGTAAATCTGCAATGAGCTCGAAAACTTTCAACGGACTAGTTCTCTGTGTAGCTATTTTATTCCTTTCACTGATTTATTCATATACCAACTTTAAGAGTTTCTCTTCGCCAGGTATGTTTTACTAAAAGTTTTACTATTGACATTGACTATTGATTCTGTTCTGATAAAAGAAAACGTTTGTATTATTATATTGAATTGCGGAAGTACTGTGAAAACTATTCATGTCCAACTTTTAGCCCCATACAAGATCTCAAGTCGATACTCAATTTTCAATAGAAAAGTATAGGAGGGGGGGGGGATTCTTTAAATGGCCATATCTCTTTTATCGTTTAAGATATCAATTTTGTTCAAATGATATTAAAAAGTTTAAACTTTCTTCTTTCTCATGGTTATTTTTACATTTTTGTAAAATTGTAAAATTTTGGTCTGTTTTAAGGTTTTATTTGACAACTCACGTTACTATAAAATAAGGAGGAAAATAAAAAGCATTTCCGGTTCTTTGATAACATTTGTGCAAACGACATGAGAACGCTGTGTGTTTCTAGTTTTCGGAGCATTTTTTAATTTTAAAATATCTTAATGAAGTTTTAGTCTGTTTTGCATTTTTTTTCCAAAAGTTATGGGTTTTTAACGTATTTTTTTTCTTAATTTTATAGTGTGTGCTATCAGATTTATGGACCCCTGGTGTGATTGTATAATACACTGTGCATAGCAAGGCACAGCGGGTACACTTTTATGACAGAATTACCTTCCTATTTCGTGGATGACTAGTTGTATCTGTCAAATGATCTAAGAATAAAGGTTCAGAAATAATTGTTATTGTAGACTGTTTTGAAAATACAAATGTATAATTATATATTGGTCAGAGAGTTTTACTCGACCGTATGAACCACTGAAATCAGTATTGTAAAAAATATTACTTTAAAACAAATTTAATTAAAAAAATATATTCCTTTTATTGCTTATGATATATTTAGAATGCGTATAATTGGAATGTAAATGAAATACTTAGAACTATTTATTAAGTTTTGCAGTTTATTTTGGCGGCATAATAATAACTGAAAAAAGACATGTATTGTTTTTATTTCACCTCTATAATTATAATTTCTTCAATCGTTGATACATTGAAAACTTTTTTATTTAATACTTCATTCTTGTAAAACAATTTCGATAAATGGCGAAATGTATATTCTGTTACCTATTAATACATGGACATTTTAGTCTTAGTAAAATATTGCGATGGACAAAAGAAACAAAAACTAGTTATTGACGTCTTAACAATAACGATGATGATTGAATAATTTGTTGCAATTTAAATTTATCCTTTAACTATTGTTACAGTAAAAATACGGCCTATCAAAACTAATGGATGGGCAATTAAGTAATTAAAAAAAAGATATAAAAAATATATAGATCTAATTCTCATTCAAACAAAAAAATATTACAATTGTCAATTTTGCTTCAACTAACTGTCATGTATACAAAATGTCATCTCTAAAGTACTGACATATTTATCTGTTAATTTACACCTTATACACAATGGACAATAATACATACATATACATACATTTGTCCTCCCCCCCCCCCCCCCGATGAAAAATTAAAATCTTTATGACCATGATCGTGGTCTATGATCTTTATCTTATCTTATCGATCACAACATGGGGTCATGGCTTGTAGATAATAGTATCGCAATACTGATGTTTCTACGATCAATGCTATATGGCTGTATCAAACAGTGAAAATCTTGATGGGTCTAAAAGTTGGGTATGTATGATTTTTTTGGTCATTTTTAATACAATTTTCATAATTGAAATGATCACTAACGTCGGTTATCCCACGATACATTACGCTCCTATGCTGCGTTATGTACCGTGGGCCAGTTTGTTAGGAAAATCTGGTAATCATGAATAATTAATGAAGCAGTGTTGAACCTCATTTTTCACAACCCGTGTTTTTCACAACTTGTGAAAAACGCGTACGCAATTTTCACAAGTTGTGAAAATTGCGTACGCGTTTTTCACAAATGAGCAATGTGAAAATTACGTTAGACATATTTTTCGATTTTTAGTCCTAACGCAATATTCACAACATGAGTCAATATCAAAGTATATTTTAAAGTATATTATGATAAACAAAATTAATGTTTCAGTTTTTTTAATATATCATTTTGATGGTTAACGTCGCACATGGAAGCAAGATGTCGCAACCACCCTAAGGTCTTCCACCAGCCAGATTTGTGCTTTATTTAACCACCTTTACGTGCAAGCAACCACTTACGCGCATAGAGAAACCATCTTATGGTACATAGTAAGCACACATGTCCCATGGTACTGTTATAATGTCCATATTAACAAGCTTCGCATCCAAAGCGACCGCCTCGAGGTCCATAGCAGCTGCTTAAGCACACTCTCATTGCAACATTTTCATTGCCCATAGTAATTACTTTAATGCTTCTAGCAAACATTTAGGTCCTAGAATCCTACGTTACGCTCCCTAGAAACAGCACGAATATCCATGGTAACATTTATGTCCATAGCAACTTCTACCTAGCCTTAGTCGTTTAAGTTCAAACTAGCGACTCTTGGGGCATGAAGCACATAATCCATTATCCACCCTGACACCCTCAACATTACACTTCCCAAACCAAGAAGAACAGAAATATCGTTGCAAAATTTACGTTCTATAAAGATCGTGAAACTGTAAGGCGCCAAAGTAAGGAATTGAAAGGCTCTGGTATATTTATAAATGAACAATATCCCAAAGACATAGCTGATATTCGTCGATCTCTGGTTCCAATAATGAAGGAAGCTAGGAGAAATGGCAAGAGAGCCAATATAAACTATGATACCCTGTATATTGATGGTGTACCAACGAAGCAAAATACACAAACATCCAATAATTCAACTGGAAGGCATCAATAGGTCGTAACGGAGGCTGATTTGAAGATATTTTCTTGGAATGTTAACGGTTTAACAAAATATAAACTTAGCAATAAGAACTTCATCAATACTCTTTTACAAAATCATATCATATTTTTGTATGAATCCTGGACTAATGAACATTCGGATATTGAAATAAACGGTTACACAAGCAATAATTTTTATCAAACTTTTCAACATCGGAGAGCTAAACGTAATAGCGGTGGTATCGTATTATATATTAAAGATACAATATCAAAAGGTGTTTCTATAGTGAAAAACCATTATAATACTATCATATGGTTAAAGTTAGACAAGACATATTTTGGTTTCGAAAATGATGTATTTTTATGTGGTTCTTACATATGGGTGGAAGGTTCGCCTTCATACAATGTTATCAATGTTAATTTATTTGATATATTGCAAGATGATATAAACTTTTTTTAGCATGAAGGTGAAATTTTACTCACAGGTGATCTAAATGCACGCGTGGGCAGAAAACACGATTTTATTGTTTATGACTCATATATTGACATTATTGACGACGATAATTATTCACCTGATTCACAGCTTGTTAGAAATTCGTGCGACTCAGTCACTAATTCTTACGGATTAAAATTGATTGAACTTTGTAAAAGTACATCATTGCGTATTGCTAATGGTAGATTAGCAAACGATATCGAAGGGTCTTATACCTATGTAAACAATCAAGGGTCTAGTACAATTGATTACTTATCATTGAAGGAATGTAATTTTCACAGAATAAATTATTTTAATGTTTTATCCATAAATGAATGGTCCGATCATTGCGCACTTTCTTTCAATATTGCTTGTAAAACTAGTGTACATTTTGAACATGAATCATATGAATATACGTCAATAAGGTGGTCTGATGATATGCGGGACACTTTCAGGGGTAAACTCATTGGGCAACTTCCGTTAATAAATACTATTATAAATAGTTGTTCTCATTTTAACGATCAAGAAAGAATAGATTTATGTATAGAAAAATTTACAGGCGTTATAAATGATATTGCTACGCCTCTGTTCAGTAAAACTAAGACTATCAACCCAAACAGAGAATCGGGACGTAAATCAGTTAGTAAAAATGCTGAATGGTTCGATCAGGAATGTAAAAAAGCCAAAACAGACTATCATAAGTCTATATTAGTTTTTAACAATTGTAAAACGGATCTGGCTAGGAGTAATATGACCGAATTAAAATCTAAGTATAAAAAAATGATCAATTCTAAGAAGAAAAAAAATGAATTCGAACGTTTACGTCAAATACAAAATTTACGTCATTCAAAACCTAAGGACTTTTGGAACCTTTTTAGACGAAAAAATAAAACTTATAATAATGTTAGTGTAGAAGATTTCTACCAGTATTTCTCTTCATTACAGACTGATTTACAAACTGTCACAAATCAAGAGTCTGAAAGCTTTTGCGCCAATCAAAAATTTAATGATAGCTCTTGTCGATTCGAAGAATTAGACATACCAATCACTGCACTCGAAATAAAAAAAGTTATTAAGGGTTTAAAGCGAAACAAAGCTTATAGCTTAGATAATCTATTAAATGAATACTTTATTGAAAGTTTCGATATTTTATCTTCGCATATTGTTGATTTGTTCAACAAAATTTTATCCTCTGGACATTTTCCATCCAGCTGGTCAAAAGGTTATATAACTCCAATCTTCAAGAAAAATAACCCAAATGACGCTCGAAATTACAGAGGGGTGAAGATTGTTAGTTGTCTCTCGAAAATATTCACAGGTGTTCTTAATCAAAGATTAAATGATTGGGCAGAAAAAAACGAAATATTAACAGACGCCCAATTTGGTTTCCGCAAGGGCAGATCTACTATAGATGCTGCATTTATACTACATTCAGTAATAAATAAGATACTGAGCGAAAAACAACGTTTATATTGTTGCATGATTGACCTTAAACGCGCTTTTGATTCAGTTCATTTAAATGGGTTGTGGTTAAAACTGAAAATCAGTTTTGTTCTCACCCCAGGGATCGCTGGTTCGACCCTCGCTTCTCACCCCAGAGGTCGCTCGTTCGACCCTCTCTACTCCACTAAAACTACTAAGAGCTAAGGACGAGAGAGTTGTTGATATGTATCTTAATGCGGTTGCTAGGGGCGTAAATGTGGTTACCATGGGTATTCGTGCGGTTGCTAGGAGTGCGAGACTCTTTGTTATGGACCTTACAACAGCTGCGTGTTCAGTAACGACTGTTAGCTAACGTTACGGGTACGGGAGAACTCAACCCGAAGACAACTCAACCCGTGCATAACTCAACTCAAAGTTGGGACATCTCAATCCGTTAGTAGGGGATTAAGTTGTCTCGGGTTGAGTTGTCTTTGGGTTGAGTTGTTCCGACACTTCCGTTACGGAGCGTTTTGGAACGTTCATGGTAACTGAACACGCTGCAGTTGTTAGGGACGGTAAATTTGAAGCAATTGACCTATATGCGGTTTCTAGATAGTGCGAGGTAGGATGTTAGGACCTTATGTGAGTGCTAAGGTACTAGAGTAATGAACTATAAAAGTGTTGCTTATGGCGCTAAAGTGGCTGCTATGGACCTCAAGTCCTATGTGAAGTTAAGCAGTGCTACTCTGTCCTTATAGTAATGTTTACTTATCTGATACTGTTTGTTTGATTTTGTTGGGATTAACGCGTAGCAACACATTGTATAGGTCATATAACGGCGGTCAGTCAACCTACTCACTGTTCCTGGAAAGGCTAAATCTCTGGATTTAGCTGTTAACCAACTATTAAGTTCATACATTCGTCAGTGACTGACAACTGCCCTACATAATTAAGAATCATTGGTAGGAGGGAGAATGGCCGTAGAAATAATTTCATGACTAAGCTCTACGAAAAAATGCTCCGCCCGGGAATCGAACTCACGACCTCTCGATCAGTAGACTTGTGTGCTACCAACTGAGCTAGCCGGGCGGCTTTTTCTAATACTATTGGGTGTATAAGATTTGAATTTTAGTTGTGAAAATTAAGTTCATTCTAAATATCGGATAAAATCAAATGCATTTTTCAAGTTTGTAAAGAACTCGCTCGTAATTTTCATTTGATGTGAAATAACATTTTTTGTGTGTTTCAATTGAAGAAAAAAAGCAATTTCACGCTAGTTAATTTTAGTATAGAATATTTTACGTTTGGTTTACATTATCAATCACGGTTATTGGGCTTTATGATGAACCAAGGCTCGAATTTAACAAAAACTGGGCTCGCAAAATGAAAATAATCACTCGCATTATTTCTTAGTAAATTTTGATAGCATACATGGTAAGTATTCATATATGCAATATAAAAACAACGTAGTGCAACGTTTAACTAGAGAGAACAATGGCGTTATTGAGAGATAGACAAAACTATCCCAACATGTTTTAACAGTGAATCTTTAATTAATACTATCGATCTATCTGGCCTTTTCAATGCTGATTTGAGCCTTAGTAGTTTAGATAGTAAAACGTTTGCGGCGATTTCAACTCGCGAAAAATTGCGAGTTAGAATAAAAGTTAGTCGCAGTTTTCAAAATCCACTAGCATTTTGCGAGTATGCGAGCTTAGGTTCGAGCCCTGGATAAACTGACACTGAATGGTTCGTATCAACTCTCATTTGCATTGCTTAAAAAATTCACTCGTTCACTTTCTTTACTCTGCTTAAACAGTGTGGGGAATCACGTGACGTATATGGTTCCTAACACGGCAAAAATGACGACCAGTCTGATTAACAAATTAATGCGTGAATAATGGCTGCCCCACAGTTTTTATTCAGAAAACAAAATTTTCATTTACGTTTTCTTAATCTGGCATGATCATTTGCTGATGTTAGTAACTTAAGTAGGAGTTCGGTACTACAATGTATATAGGTCATTCGATTTCAATTTTCTGATAAATTTAGCGAACGACTGACAAAAAACATGTCTCGAAGTGAACACAATTCGGACGTGGATTAATCTCGTTAGAATTTCGAATTCTTTATTTAGCATAAATGTTCCCGAACAACTAAAATATCCACTGTAATTCTTGTACAAGGATCCTTTGATTTTAGCCTGTGAATTGAGAAATGTTCATTTGAAAACATAATTATCTACTAACTTATTCATTACATCGAGTGCGGCCATTATCATACTTTGCCTGACGTACTTTTACCTGTCAAATCACGACTGGAAACCAGACAAAAATCGGCACAGTGGGTGAATTTCACACCAGTATGTTCACAGGGCTGCGAGGGCTGCGTAATTCTTATCAAGCTCTTCTTAATGAATAAATGCAGCTCAGCGTATAGTCGATCACGCATCTGCTTTTGAAACCTATGTATCATTTCTCACAAAATTTGTCTTTTTAAAGGCTGTGTTTTTTACACCCATTGGGTCGGGTGTTGATCTGTAATTACTCTTCATGTTGTTTTCATGTTTGTAATATTGTCATAACACATGTCACGAAAATAAATAACTCACTTACTTACTTACAGCTGGCAACTAAAAATTTACATGTGTGAAAAATGCGTTAGTACCAAAAAACTCAAATTTTTCAAACATTTTTTTCGCCAGATTTGATGTTGTGAAAAATGCGTTTCTATGCTCGTATGAAATTTGCTTGCTAACGTGTTTTTCACACAAGTTGTGAAAAATACGTACGCGTTTTTCACAAGCTGTGAAAAACACGGGTTGTGAAAAATGAGGTTCAACAAAGCAGTTTCATTGGTTCCGCAAGGAAATCACGGCGGAAAACTAGCTAAAGTAATGTTTTTAGACGATGCATTTGATCTCAGAACAGAACATGTCATTTTTTTACATCGTTTACATATCAAAAATATATTAATAACGAATGCAACATGACGATACAATATCAATAAACTATTGTCAAAATTGTCATTGATGTACATTTGTACATGCCATGGTATATCGTATAACAGAGAAGATCCGAGCAGAACAGCACAATCAATTTTATTACATTTTAAACAATTACAAATGACACAAGATAGTTGATACGAAGCAATGAATTACAGAAAATATTGGCTATTTTGTCTGGGGATGAAGTTGCACATATGCGTATTTAATATTAAATGAACATGATTTACAGCAAACACGTGACATATTTAATGTATTTTTTAAAAGATTGATCTAAAAACCATACAGGGCTGAAGATAGACACTAGCTGTATGGTACAAAAAATATAAGCGATGTAACATTTGTCTGATTTCCAATACTGTTTAAAAATTTAAAACTACATGTATCAAATATACAAATATTCTATCAATTTCTATATGAATTATTATCTGATATTGTTTTCTTAATGTTCAGTATAAATGTTTGTTAAGTCCTAAGTAAAACATGATTTCAGTAAGAATTGTTGTCTGTTTGTACCTTTAATTTTACCAAAGATTAACTTACCCCATATGGCACAACTTATCCCGGAGGGTGGATCAACTTACCCCACAAGTGAGTTGTCTTCTGGTTGAGTCTTCCCGTATCCGTAACTTTAGCTAACAGTAGTTACTGAACACATACTGCACCGCAGGTTTTACGTTAGATAATTCAATTTAAACTCTCCATGTACCATTTCGTGCAGAGAGATGTTGAACACACTATAAAAGACCATTAAAACAATTGTGATATAAGTCTACGACAGTATACATTGAATAATTTATGTTCTTTACCGACTCATTCAATACAATTAATGAAGTCTGTTACAAAGATGATTAGCCATGAGTTTGATTGTCTATAGTTTGATTAGTTGGACGTATTTAACACTTACATGATTTCAAGTACATAGATTAAGATAACCAACCGAGAGACAGCAAAATCGAGATGAGCGTTGTCGAGATAACGAAAAGTACAGGTCGTATTATAGGTCATGCGTGTTTTTGTACTTTTAACAATGGACTTGTCCACTAAATAGGTGATTAAGCTAATGCATGAACAACATTTTACTGATTTAAACTTACCTCTTTGATTGTAACCATTTATTCTAAATAGTGCATATGTACATTGTAAATTTTATATAATGATGTGTTAATGAAATACGTGTAATTTAACTAAACTATAAAATTGTAAAAACAATTCACCCCTAAATATAGGTGTGTAATGAAACTGGCTATGTTTACATACGCAATGTTTACATGGACGACCTAAACATGTTTACTTTTTTCATTAAAACATGAGGTATGACACACAACAGAATAAATCTTTATCAACAATTAAGTCTCTCGTGTTATTAAGTAGTTTGAATTCATTAAATTAATTTGGTGTAATCACTTCCCTTCAAACAAGGGGAAATGGATGAAACACGCATATACCACTTACAGCCAAACTCCCTAAACAATGTTTATATATATCACACAGTCTTGATATTGCTATATGTACAGGTCGTATTCTATGTCATGCGTGTTTTTGTACTTTAAACGATGAACTTGCCCACTAAATAGCTGAGTCAGCTAATACATGAACAGCAATTTAAAGATTTAAACATACCACTTTAATATCTAACTGTTATTTTTAAATAGTATTTTGCACATTGTGAATTTTATATGATGATATGTTAATAAATAAGTGTAAACTAACTAAACTATAAATTTGTAAAATTAATCACCCCTTTATATTAGTGTGTAATGAAACCGGCAATGTTTATATGTATACGCCATGTTTACACGTGGACGACCAGTAACTTATGGCAATAAAAGAATATGTGTATAGTTGTATTATCATTCATTAGATCACATTTTATACATGTATGAGTAAATTGTCTTGATATTAAGCGTGAAAATCCACGTAATACCACACAACTGCGACGTTTTAAACTAAATGATGTTGTATCACGAAAAAATAGCCACATAGTGCTATAAGTATTTTTACGGCAGAGATTGTTAGATATATAAAGTGTCACCCGAATTCCATGTTATATGATACATTTTAATTTAAGTGATATGATGTTAATATATTGTAGCCCCTAACATCAGTATATCAAACTTGTCTGAAGATATAAAGTGGGATAAAGAAAGTGAACACATTGAACTATCACAGACTATTAGACTTAATGGACGAGAAGGTTCAACAAAGTACATCTTGGTATTCGCTTACATGCATACTGGATCAACATACATGGGTAACTTATTGAGGCAACACAATGGAAGCTTTTACCATTTCGAACCGCTTAGAATGTTAAAACAAATAGCAGGAAGAAAGAGTCGCTCGAAGACAATAACTTTTCTGAATGGAACATCTGTGTAAGTTTATGTTATTTACAAGTTTATTTGATGCACTTAGTACATGTACATTTAATATTTCGACATTTTTTACCGTTAGTACATATCATTTTACTGCTGAAAGTCATATGAAATCAATGTAATCGAACACTACAATACATACATAGTTGTTTCTTTCTAAGTATATACAAGTATGTTAAATTATGATGGTATATGAAACTAGTTACTGTAGGTATAACTACCGCTTTAAAAGTTTCATTAACGAGCATAATGTATTGGATAACCAAATTTATGGAGTAGCCACGAAAAAAAAACATACCCTATTTGGTCAGTACTGTTAAACGGAGAAATTATTAGAATGTAAATATTGCCACGTGGTTTAAGGTAAACAAACATTATTTTACCCATCATGCCTGGCGTAGTATTGCAAATTCTCGTACCCAGAGGTTATCAAGATTCTCGATCTAACTTGTATCGAGAATCTTTATAGCCTCTAGGAACGAGAATGAGTATCGCACCGACTAGTCAGTGAAAACAATACTTTGGGCGAGGATAGATTTTGCAAATACCAGAAGGGTTCAAATTGATCTTCATCAAGCAAGCAAATGTTCCACAGGACATGGCTAGTTAGCGTTAGTCAGCGGTATCCTTTCGTGTCAGGCTCCATATTAACTTTCAGAAATGAGAATACTATTTACTTTTATTTACAGAGTATTGTCTGAAGATAACTATCACTTGGCCAGCAGAAATCTCCTCCATAATCTGTTTCATTGTAAGTTTGAAAATATTGATGTCTCGTCACTAACCACCCGGTATAGTGTCAACAATCTTCCCCAATATGATGATCTTGGTGATTTCTTCAACTGTATTTATGCTAGAACGAAGCCTTCAGAATTAGCGAGATATCGTTTTGGTACTTTTAAAGAATTTGCGGACTTGAAAAATGCTGCAAGACATGTAAGGCCATGTTTGACTAACCTTACAACTCAATGTCAGTCATCGGACATTCGAACCGCCAAAGTGATCCGTATGAGCAAGGAAACAGCTGAGCTGATTCTAAAAGATGAACTGAATATTCGAATTATTCACCTGTTTAGAGACCCTCGAGCTATGTTAGATTCGAATCTAAGGAGACATGAAATGTATGTAGACAATCCTGCAGTATTTAGACAAAGAACGACAGAAATGTGTGAAACAATGCTCAGTGACTTTCAAGCCATGGAAACACTGAAATCTAAGTATCCAGAACGAATACTAACCGTGAGATATGAAGAAATGGCATCGTTACCATTGGAAACGGCAAAACTAATAAATAAGTTCGTAGAACTTCCTTTTAACGACCGTGTTGAAAATTTTGTATTAAAGGAAAGTGTTGAATCGAGTAAAAATTCAACATACTTGTCTAGTAAGTGGAGGACTCATATAAAACAACCTCAATTAAATGTTGTGGAAGAAAAATGTGAGAATTTTTTTAAAACAATGGGCTATTTACCATTACATACTTTAAACAATGTAAGAAATTTAAGCATTGAGGATCATATATCATAGAATAATTAGCAATACATTAAACCATCATGATCATAATTATATGTACATTGTTCATTACCATTATCACTTATATTTTAGCTGTTTATAATTAAGGTATCCGGGTTTGTAGCGTAGTTAGTAGTGCGCCAAGGTTACGATTATAGTGTCCCGTAGGAGATATGGGTTCGAATTTATTCGTTCGTTAATTTGTTCCTCTTTTATTCATTCGTTCGTTCGTTCATTCGTTTGCTCACTCGTTCGCTCGTTCGTTTGCTCGTTCGCCCTTTCTTTCGTTCGTTCTTTCTTTCGTTCGTTCGTTTGTTCGCTCGCTTGCTCGCTCGCTCGTTCGTTCGTTCGTTCGTTCGTTCGTTCATTCATTCATTCGTTCATTTATGCAGTACTGAATTCATTGATGTATGTTTATGTAGTTTGCTACAGAACGTCAATTTCTATTGAATAATAGGTTACGTCATGTTAAAATTGCTCATGCGTAAGACTATATATTTCTTCATTTATGTCTTCCTTGGAACTGTTTTGTTGGTATTCAATAAGGATTCTGAGAAATCCTTTCGCGTCAAATGTTGTTCATTACATTCCGTTCCCTCATATTCTTAGTGTCAAAATCGCTCAATATATCATTTTCAAACTGTTGGTTAAAGCTTTAATTTTGTATGTCGTTCAAAATGAAATAAAACCAGAAAACATTGGGAAGTGTATTGTATTTTTACAAAAAAAATGAAAATATAATAAATATTATCACTCAAACGTGAATCAAGTTCACCAATGGTTGTTTTTTTAAAGTATAAGTATGTGCTTCTTAGATAATAATAGTATAAAAATACAACAATGATAATATAACATTAAACAATGATGACATAAGGAGGATAATGCTGTATGAAAAATAGAATACATGTTCATCTCCTAGTCTTAGTGTACACAAATGAATTCTATCATGCAATGCAAACACTGCATTCTCGAACATGTGCCAAGATGTTCTCAAAGTTCTTGATCGGAATTCTTGATATGCTCTGGGTACAAGAATGTAAACAACGTTCGTATAAAGTAACTGTCTCTAATTTCTAATGAAACTACGTTCCCGTCTAAAATCAGTCACCACATTGTTTTCATATGTATGTAACCCATTTACTAGCACATGCTTTGTTGTAATATGTGAATTTCTTGGATAAAACACAGACAATGACTGAATAGGAACATATAAGGGAATTGTCAGTGTCAAAATGACACCGGAAGCATAAACAGTTAGTGAGCGAGTTTAAATCACATAATCTTCGTAAGATCATACTTTCAGAACAGATTCTTGAAGCAAAGACGTCCAAATATCTTTTTGAAGAATCGTTGATGATAGAACAACACAAGAAAGACAATAAGTGCAATAAGCATACCAAAGATGACGTATACAACGACTAACATAATAAAATAGAATTGATAAAATACTCGATCACACCAGTCATTAGGATCACTCAAAGTTTGCTGAAAGTGTGGAGTGGGATTGGAAAAATACCAATAGTTCCCAAATATAAACCATATTAACACGAATACATTCATCCCTAAATCTGTGAATCGGATGAACCTTGATAAAACAGCATCCCCTTCAATGGAACCATCTCGTTGATTCTCTATCTGCTCATAATCTGGTGACTTCCGGTGACGTATAAGAATGAAAGCTATTTTTAGAATTCCAGAGGCGCCACCTACTATTAAATAAACTGGTAACATTGGTATTTCCGGGCAGTTAAGTCGGTATGATGATCCTGCAATAAATACACAGGTGACAAAATATTAAACACTATTCCCTCACCAATCAATGACCCTGTACAGGATCCTTGCCAACTACTGGCTACATTTGCACTATAAATTGCACTATAAAAATAAGTACTTTGACCGACAATCAGAACATAAAAAGCTACATCTACACGTATACAATAAGACAGTGTTTTAGTGTTGAAAACGTCGCTGAAGTTAGCAAAAAGGTTTTGCTAGCAAAAATGGCCCCAAGTTGCTATTTTTGCTATCAAATTTTTTTTATAACGAATAGCTAAAAAGTAGTTCCGTTGAACTCTATTTTACCACAACCACGCAGTTTTCTTTCATAGTACGTACAAATTGTCTTTCTTTAACGATATAACAAACAAAAATGCATCATATGGAACATAAAATCATTTTAAATACTCTGTCCCAAAACTTTTTTATATTGGGCACTTTTCACAAGGAAAGCGCTAATATGCTACAACAAATCGCTTTCAAAAGCGCTTGCTAGCGATAGCCTTTTTGCTAACTTCAGCGACGTGTTATGAAAAAGGAGAAACAAGTCATTTTATTTCCTACTCTATGTGTTTGCAAAGATATCAACTTGCCACTTTCTCTTACTCAAAGGTTAACAAGAGTTCTTAAGATCTTGCTAACCTCTGGGTTCGAGAATGACATTCCATCGACACAATCATACAGAATCATGTATTAAAAAGGAAACCAACCTTTCGGGGAAAAAATGATGTTAATGATATTTAACTTACCGGCAGCCAACATAATGATTGGAACAATCGTTGTTACTAGTAATAAACATTTCATACAAACTGAAATGAAACAAAAACAGTAGAGGTCTAAGTAAAATTACCTTGATGAAAATATACAGTGACAAAATCAACAGTCTAAACTGAACAAGAATTTGTAAAAAATAACTCCCTAAAAAGTGAAATATATAATTAAATGAAGAGGTAATAATTAAGAGGTAATAGTTTCTTATGAATGTCCGTATTCTAGATGAGTATGTCCTGTGTATTAATATTTGTATAATTTGTCGCAGAGCAAGAAATATGATGTTGGGCTTCTCTTTGAAACATACAACTTGACCGGCTGTCTTGCTTTATCCATCAGTATTTACTATTTGTATCTAAGGGAGTTAACTCAAAATGGATAATATCCAGTTAGATTATTTCCATAGACAGTTAATTCCCATTGATTATGTTTTCATTGATATGTAAACAGTGATAACTCTCATATATAACTAAATGAATAATCATAGCGCTGCATTTACCAAAGTTTTTTTCTGATCTTTGCCAAGTGAGTCTTTTATTATGACCAATGCATCCTTATTGATAAAACATATTGTTAAGTCATATTCGATTTCTAATTTTTTTACACATGCAGATTAATATGATATTTTCAAATTGTTAAAATCATATGTTTGTTTGTGTTTATTTTATATTCAATTTAATGACATGGTCATTACATAATTTCTACGGCTATTCTCCCTCCTACCACTGATTCTAAATCATGTAAGACAGTGGTCAATCATTGATGGAAGTATGAGCCTAGTAACGGATAAAAAGCTAAATCCACACATTAAACCTTCACAGGGACGGTGAGTAAGTTGACTGACCGCTGTAATATGACATATATAGTATGTTGTAACGGCGTTAAACCCCACCAAATCAAAGCGCTGAAGGCACTGAATATGTTCGGGTTTGCAAAGTGAAATTAGATTTCCGCCTCCTACATTTGTTCACAAAGAACAGTTCAGTGATATTAGTTTGATAGATAGAACGGCACTGTTTCGATTCAAAACACTTCACACAATCGAACTATAAATACAGCTGGTACACCGGACAGACCAACACACTTTTGATTTTTTTCAACACAAGTCAAAGGGGTCATTCTTAAAACAATTCAATAACTACCGCTTAAAAGTTATCATTCATGCACATTTATTCTACTCCATCTGTATGTAAAATAGATAAAGTCTATTATTCAAAAATCATTCAGAGTTATTAACTATGTTCTTTAAACTTTTCCTATAAACCATTTTATTACATAAGATAATGTAACATCTCTACTGACAACTGGAACAAACGACGGGTAGTGACTGAATCGTTGATACCATTCTTTTACATAAGATAAAAAATCATCCCTACTGAGACGCACAACATAGCAGCGAATATTCTTACGCTTGATGTATAGTTCGGATTACATGTGTACATGTATTAATGCGCCTGTCATAGCAAACGATCATTTTGAATTGCTCTATACATACATGTATATACTGAGGGACTACTTCTGGATTCGGTAAATTTTTAAAGTGGGAAAGGATCTGAAATACGGTAAATATATTTGTTCAGGACTGATATCCCGAACAAATTATTTTACTTTATGCTTCATTACTGCTAGATATCATTTCAATGGTTAAAACGAAATGATTTATCTTATTATTAGATGTACTGCACATTCTGATACAACTTTCAAAACTGAACAGCGCAAAGTAAATGCGTGACGGGCGCAGTGACATTACTTCTGAATCAACCCTCGTATTATTTAATTTATGCTTTTACATTGTATTTAGAAACAAGTTTAGAATCAATCGTCTGTGGACTATGATAATAGAATTTTAATTGTTTATACTGTTCGTTTTTTCTCAACTGTCAAAGCTTGAATAATTTCACGGTGACTGAATGCATTGTTTTTGTACTGGCGGCCTGTTATTAAAATATCTCGACTAAAACATATCATACGGCATAAACAGCTTAACTTGATCATAATACACACTTTCGGAAACTCATAAATGTATTACAACAATGATTTTGATAAACGCGTTCACCGTGAAATTATTCATGTTCTGACAGTTGAAAAAAAACCCGAACAATATAATAATATAATTTTAATAGTTTATATACCTTCTCTGTACAGAGAATCAGCTGTTTTATTGATAAAATCAATAGAACCTGTTGAATATTCATGTAGCTGTGATAATTGTCGAATAAAACTATAATCTGTAGAACTATCATGTATACTTCTGTCTGTATCATAGAATAAACCATTAGCATCGAGATGTAAACTCTGTAACAAAAAAAAAAACAAAAAAAACGTTATGATTAGAAACATTCTTGTAAATGCTTACCATTATACTCGTATTCTGTTCTGTTCTGTTATTTTCTATATTTATATTATTTCCTTATACTACATGTACTCCTCATTACTAATTTATCATTACAGTTCTATATGAATGTAAATATTTCATTTCAGGTGAATAATAGACCAATAGGACCGGGTACTTTTTGTATTTATCAATTCGTAACTTTGTAACGTTTTATATTTATATATTTTATAACTTTTGTTAACCATTGCATGGAATTTCGTGTAAGGATACTTGCAATGAAATTGGTACAAATTGGTGTTTATACAAAAACCTAGAGTTGACACAAATGCCATAACATACATTTGATATTATATTGATCTACGCATAGATTCCTGAGTCGACAAAATGAATAATTTAGCTTTTTCAAGAGTCCTATGGGATTATATATAACTTATTGGGTCACATTGAAAGGAAAAGTGGCAGAGTGCACTCAGCGACTACTTTACATATACACTGTTTGTACGTATATGGCAATGGTGATGTATACACGGTCTGAACGACGCATTTGTATCTAATAACCAAATTTTATAAGTCGGTTACAGCCATTGCGACACAAAAACGATTATAAGTAAATAATACCCAACTTAAACATTAGGTCTACATTCTGAGCTTAGCTTCATATATTCATGTTTTGTCCGTCACGTTGATGGCAAAATAACTCTGTTTGTTTGTTGGGTTTAACGCTATAGCAACACATTATATAGGCCATATAACGGCGGTCAGTCAACCTACTCACTCCTCCTGGAAAGGCTAACTATCTGGATTTATCTGTTAACCAACTACTAAGCGCATACTTTCGCCAGTGACTGACAACTGCCCTACATAATTAAAACCATTGGTAGGATGGAGAATGACCGTAGAAATAATTTCATAATCAAACTTTACGAAAGTATGCCCCGTCCGAGAATCGAACCTACGACCCATAGACTTGCGTGCTGCCAAATTAGCTAGCCGGGCGGCACGACATCGTCTCTGTCTCGATACCCGAGTTTTACTGTATAATGTTACCTCAGTGTCCGATGTCGAACATAGTTGATCAGTCGATTCTGAATGATGGTTGCCAATACGAGGGCGGTCACTTTTTGATTGTACCATAGTTGATTCCCGTAGTCTCTACCCTTATCACAGCACAGTGTACCTCCTGGAGTTAGAATTTTAAAACGAACCTGATAATAAATAAACAAGATAAAATATCAGAGATACTAATTTAATATTATCTTCTATTTATAAACATTTTACGGAAAGATGAGGGTTTAGGTGCATTAAAATTACATTACAAGACATTATACAATAGCTATCTACTTGTATTAATCAAATGTTGTTATTATCTAAATGTATTATACGTTTAGAGACGAATTCTCTACAATTACAATGCGGGTTGTAGTTTAGTTAAGTGCATTGACACCGTCGATGTAAATGTTACGCTTCTATGAGATATATCGACGATAGTAAGTCGCACATGACGTTGGTGCACTCAGTACCAGCAGTCAAAATTGAATTACCGTCTTTATAACGCTTTGGCGAATCTCCAGTTTATGTTTAAACGTTTTATATATATAGCTAAAATATCTTCAATAAATCTTATTTCTAAAAGTTATTGTTTCAAGTAAGGCAGAACATTGACAATACAGGACTTTAGTCACCAAAGATACTTTCAATGGAAATCATTGCTTTTGCACCAAATGCATTCAACGACTCGAAAATAACCATTGCAGATATTAGAAGCTTTAGAAGTGAATAAACAAGTGTTCATTTATTATTTTCCCCTATCTTTGTATCAAAAGAAATTAACACCGCTGATGTAAAGCTGTTAGTAGAATATTAGGAAATAAAACATTTTGCAAGAACTTGAGAGTTCAAAGACGTATGTCTACATGGGATGTCAGTTATCATTGCATCAGTAGTTTTGTCATAAAGGTAGTATTTGTTTTGCATACAATCTTGTATGTTTTCAATCTTATTAAAACCCGATCTACAATTTTACCGCTCGCATACTCGCTAATGTAGATCTGGCCTTTTCCAAACGAAGGTCACGTTCAGGTGACCTTTTCTCATCATAATATTCATGACGAAATTGTTATGATACGTAACTTGTTTACATCGTCTACGTCACGAAATTTGAAATGAGCCGCCCAATCGCAGCCTGTGAATATTACCGCGGTTAAATTAGCAAGCAAAACTTGGTTTATAAATAGAAATTACGAAATCCAAATGTGATTAATAGTGTTTTCGTCTAGATGAAAGCTACGCATTGATTGGTCGACTCAAAGTTCATCTCGACGTGACCTCAAAGGGAAAAAGTACAGATCCAGTACGACCGTGGTCTACTGGATATGTGTTTACGCAGATTGGTATGTTTTCATCTATCAATTTAGTTATAGAATGGAATTTACTACGACAATCGATTGTCAGACAAACAATTCGAAGAAATTCTGCAACTTTACTGAACATTTACAGAGTAAAATATGTAAAGCAAATACGATAATACTGCCAAAAACACGAAAAGAATAACATATACTTTCGCACATAAAAGACATATTTTAAGGTAAATCGCCGTTATTATGTTTTGCTTTATCCAATGAAACAATACTACGGTCTTTTTTATGCCATCCCAATTTAACAACTGGGGACCTAATTTCTCAAATAAATTACTTCTAGTCAAATATTTTATTGTTCGATTATCAAGGAGTTAAGAATAATGTTGCTCACTTCAAATTACTATTTCCGCAAAATCTCACAGACTCAACTTAGCAATAAACCAAACTTCTCTCAAAAGAAAAGATGAATAGTTAATTGATTAAGAAGGGTGGAGGTCTATAATTATAGTAGAGAAACTACCAAGGAATTATGATCATTCGTTTGGTCAAAGCCTTATAAGTCTTACATGACTGTGATAGTATAGAAAGTGGAGTAAAACAAACTATCGAACAAAATTCATAAAACTTGTAAGGTTTGTGATAGATGTATGTAGCAGTTGAACCTTTATCAACTTATTTGACATAATTCAAATTTTCATAGCGTAAAAACTACACAAACTTGTCATCCTTGTTTAATGGTATTGTTTTAAAGAGAAGCTATAAAAAGCATTTTCAGATGGGAGCTATTATTGTGTAGTGAAGATTTTTTCTGTTGGAAAAAACATCAGCGATTCTCTTGGTCTGGTTTAGTGTACATCAATTCGTTTTCAAAAGAATATCCTATATTAAAAGTATTTTTGATGCTGAATTTGCTAAATTTATCACTTAAACAATTCGTCATGGCGTCACACTTCAACATAAATGTTTATTTGTAAAAATATCATTACGTGTATACTTTTTAACCTTTTATGTTAGCATATTTATACATGTATGCATTGAGAGCCATGGCATTGAAATAACCAATGAAACAATGATCAGTTGATTATATGTGATTATCTTACTTTACAATCATAGTCATGGGAATAAACTTTAAAGCATTGTCATATTTATTCAACAAATTATTGATCAATTTAGATCTCTCAGACTAGAGAGAATATATTAATTTTCAATTTAACTGATTTAGCGGTTTTTGTTTTACCTATTGAAATTCAATTCTAATAAAATTCAATAACTCGTAACTCCTACGGATATGGAAAAAAGTTTGCTTGTCATTTATGGATAAAATGGATGATTCAAATTCTACGATATCAAAAATCATGAACAGTTTGTTTTGCTTTGTTTTTCTTCAATAATGAAGCAAAGTGGAAATGATACAACATAAAACAACGTATTTTATAATTAGCTGTATAACCTTTGGTATTTCAAAAGTTTGTTTAATATTAATGTTCCAATAATTCTTCATTATTCTCAAGAATTTCCCCCTGGCTTCAAATAAATGACTATTCAACATTTTTTGTTGATAATTACAAGAGTTTATGAATAATTTAAGACTGTTATAAGTTTGATACTCTACTGATGTTTGTATACACGACATTGTTAGATTTACAATGGTGGATCTATGCTCTCTTAGTCAAAGATAATATTCATTTATACCTCGAATATTGAACAGTTACAGTGTAATGCACATATAAAAAAAATGTATTGTTTTTCCTTTTCGTGCATGTATCTACACGGTTTGAATGTGCAAACTAAACTTCATATTCCCCTCCCTATACCATTGGTGCTAAGCAAACTATTTAAACTATATTTTAAGTATAGTCATCACATTTTGATTGAATTGCATGTATATTGTCAATAAGAATGGTTATCATTGTACATTTCCCATGAGGTAACTAACTTAAAATGTGCATTAGTCCGGTTCTTGTTAACGTTCAGGTTTCCAACCATAAACTTTGACTGGATGTGATGTTTTTGATAGATATGTCTAACTTTGGTACATTGTCATTTTAAGTAAGGCGTTACGTCGTCACTGTTTGCTGACAATTTACTCAACATTGGTACAATATAAAATCGACAGATTAATATGAAACAAAGCGACTGCAAGGCAGTAAGTCTGATTCCTAAATATACTTATAAGTTGAGTGTTGTATTGATATAGCTAGTTGTCAGTCAGATACATGCCGTTTAAAGTAAGATGTTACTTCAGCTGGAGACTTACTTCTATGGTGGTTGACAACTAATCAAACATTTGTTAGTAATAAAGCTATCATAGATTAGATTAGATTTTATTACAAATTTCACACATAGAACAACACAGTTTGACTTTTGCTAAAAAGCAATTTGTCAAACACAAAAATACAGACATATAATGATGGCATAACAGTGTTTCAAAACATACATGGATATTCAAAAAGCAAACATTTACATAACATACATACAGAAGAAAAGAAACAAAACAAAAAACCACAAAGCTAAATATATATATAAATACATACATAAGACCTCACGTTTAACAACCAACTATTTTAAAGACTTGAGGTTTAATTTTGGTTGTTTCTCATAAAATAGGAATCTCTCAATTACTATGTTAGGTTTCGTGTGGGTGACATTTGTGATTGGGTAATTATACAATATTGCTAAAGTTTTTGAAAGGTGGATATTGCTTAGACAATGGAAATGCTCACTCACATCGTTGTGATCCCCGTAATTAAATCCTAGATTGTGAAATTTCAAATTTCTAATGGATGCCTTTAACGATACTGGTTCATGTCATTTGTTATTTACAATGTTTTTGCCCTACGTACAACAAGATTGATTTCATACAACAGAAAATTTCGGTTTATAACTTAAAGACAAGTTCTTGCGACAGCATTTCAATTACTTAAATGAAATGCATATCTTAAATAGTAAACTAATAACAGTTAAGCTATCAATACCATCTTGATTATTGCAAGATCATGCGATTTGTGACAATCTTTAAGTCCTAAACCCTGGTCCGTAGCGCTGTTGGTTGCGCACGGGTGACGGGGTACGGGTTCGAATCCCACCCGGGAAGGTTATACCCTTTAATGAAAAATTTGACGTCAATTTTCCTCAATTAATAAGGTACATGTATATGGAGAAGTTCCGGCTTTGTTGAAGGGTAGGTAAGTACTGGTTATGGAAAAGGGTCCAGGAAAGCTATGTTAGGTGCACTGGGCGCCGTAAAATAATAAAAACGCGTTGAGACGGCGTTAAATCCAAATAAAATAAATTAGTTCCAAAATGTTTAATTTTAGACATAAATGGTTCCTACATTAAGTCCATGCATTATTAAGACCATCGATTTTGATTGTCCTAATAGTGAAACTGAACATAATGTGATATATAAATACAAAATTACATGTATAATTATTATCATATACCACATTTGTATAGCGCTCTTTTCATATTGAATATATGTTCAAAAGCGCTTCACAATTATATGCATAATTAGGAAAAACGAATTTAAATGAAAACGAAAATGAAAATGATTAAGAGATGATAAAATATAAAAAAACATAAACTGAAGAGAAATATAAAACTAAGAATTTGAAAATGTATACATAAAAATACAAAATACGTACGCTTTGTTTATTCTGCCAAAAGAATTGAATCACAAATTCCACGAAAACAAAGACAAATATCTAAAACCAAATATTCCAGTAATCGGAAATGGTTAGGGATTTTATATAAAATCCCTGGAAATGGTATAGAAACCAAATATGTCAAAGTACTGTTAGTTCAGATTCCATACCTTTAGTATCAGACTAGAATAATGTCTGTACATCGTTCCATACTCTCTCACACTATTTCCATCACCCGTTCATAGATTTGACTAAAACATTAGTAAATGAAGACCTATGTACAAACTTCCCAATATTGTAATTCCAAGCTAACTAATTACTTGATGTACTGTTATACAGTTCCAACTTAAATATATCAGCAGACTTAGAGAGAATGTGAGATGACGACTGTTTGAATGTAATCTATATAGCTTTCATTAAATTTTCATTAAAATATCAGAGAAATGCTACCATTGGAACGTACTATTTGATATCAGAATCTTCAAAGATCAACACAAAGTCAGATTCCATTCATTTCAATGTTCAAACTTAAAATAAACAAATACATAAAAATCGAGATGCACTAATCTAGCTCTGCGTTCAGACAATGGATCAACGCGGTCTTCTCCGAAGCGAAATAGCGGACAGACACTGTGTCCTGTTAAAATTGCCTAAAAGCTCATATCGAGCTCTGCAATTGGAAATCGAAATATTTCGGTAAAGTCCGTTGCGCGTTCGTAGAAATGCCGAGTAATTATGAGAATTCATGACACAAATTTATGAGCACGAGAAAGAGGCAACATTTCATGTATAAACAATGAAAAAAAGATTTATAACGTGAAATAGTTGTTCTATTATTAATGTAATGTATTTGATTGAGATGATTAAACTTGACTTTATAGCAACGCTGATGGCTCTGAATCTAATAAGCTAATATCTTGTTATAGAACATGTGTGGATATTGCTATGGTATGGCATTAAAGTTGTGTTTGTAAATAAAAATACACACTACCGTCTAAACACTACCATTATTGGTGCATGTAATTAGAATGCAGGTCTGGTCAACCAGTGCATCGCTTATAAATTTTGTGCACCATTTAATACGCCTAGGGCTCTGTTGGTCTAACCAGAGATCAAATATGTAATATGTATATATGTATCATATATTATGAATGGAAGCTATGTAATGTTTACCTTTTAGACAGTAAATACTGATGATGTTTCTGACAATGTTGGCTACAATCATGATGGCATTCTTTCACCATTCCTGATAACCTGGCGTCATCATTTGAACACGACTTGAAACGTTCAGTAAAACCTAGACGAAACTTTAACACATGAAGAGTGGCAGTCCAATGCATTTACAGATCGATAGGTTTCGGGTTCAAACACTTCCAAGGGCACTGCTAGTTTCTTTGACAAAAAATAAGCTGCGATTGCTTCAGTCTATCCAGGTGTAAATGGGTACCTGCGAAGATTGTATAATTCCGTTGGGCCAATATGTTGACTGAACAAAGCAGAGTAAAAGACTCCACTGGAAGATTTATAGACATATAGAACTATTCGCAATACCAGGCGTAATATCTTGCTGTACTTAAATTAGTGATTTGAATTGTTGAGAAAACTAATCATCATAACCATTGCTTATTTTTACGTTTTTTAAAGTGACAAAAAAGTTTGTATCACAAGCCTTGACTATACTTTCACTTTCGAGAACGCGTTCTTATCTTTGTTATTCACTGACGCATTTTGTTTGGATTGTTTGATAATGACCACACTTATAACATCTAGATACATGTATAGTGTTATACAATAATCTCAATCGTTGACAAACATATAAGATGTGTTGCTATTTTACCCTTTCGTATCGGTATTAGTATCGTTGAAAGACTGCACCATTCCATTGATATCGAAACCAGTATCGAGCCATTCCGTTCTTAAATCTTATTGACACCAGTTTCACGTACACCAGGTGTGCCACCATTATATCCTAGGTTCGAATCTTATAAGGGGCACTGCTAATTTCCCTGAGCAAGAAATTTTCCTGCGATTGCTTCACTCGACCCTGGTGTCGGTTGCACTATTTAGCGGAGTAAAAAGACTCTTCATTTAGATTGATAGATATTAGTAGCCCGATGATCAGGGGTAATAGCTGTAAAGTCGGTGAACGTGCGTAAGCATGAAACTCAGACTATACTATTACTATACATGCCATTACATTTTTATATACATGTATGTAAATGATGAAACATTAGATATCGATGTTTTCTCTACAATGTTTCAATGTTCAGTATAGGACAAGAGAGATGAACAGAAACCTTGTAATGAGTTAAATATATATGTAATAAATTGTCTACACATTAAATATTCATACTTAAATTACAGTCCCTAGGCATTGTTTGATTTAATATTCTTTTGTCATTACTGTAAAATTTCATTATTGCTGTAAAGTAGTAGAGTTTTGTTTAGTTTGTTTTGTTTGAGTACAAATTTTGTACAAATTAATCTCATTATGTATCGAAACGCATTGTTTGGTGACATTCACGTTTTATGAGAAAGTCCTTAAGTTTTTTATTCGAAGTTCAGAAAATGTTCAAACCCTCATTAAGAATCGCGCATAATTTTGTTTATTAATAAAGGCGGACAACCTTCATGCATTCCATTCTCGTACCCCGAGGTTATCAAGATTCTCGAGCTAGACTCTGGGTACGACAATACTTGCATTCTATAGTCGACTTCTTTTAAAATCGAAAGAAAACATCTCAAATGGGATACATAGTGGTTAAAATGTTTTAAGAGGCTAGATACGAGTAAGTGACCCTCTCAAGTATGGAGGCAATTCGAGCTGTACTGTATTTCTGTAAAGATATCTTCATTAACTTATCCATGAGTTATCACGATTCCTGACATGACTTTTGGCGCCAAGTTGAGTTTTGGTGGTGTGCGCATGCGTAATAAGATCATTAAGTTTTCGACTTACGAATTATTGATCAAAGACAACCAGTCATAATAAAACAATCAGTGTTTTCCCTTGATTATTATAAACACATTATTTCTCACAACTAGCAGAAATATTGTCATTCTTTATTAGTCCTGTATCACCGCTAACCATACACTCAGTGTTGTAAAAACCAACAGTATATTGGTTCTCTTGATACAATTACTTTGATGTTACTAATTGTGTTACTTCCTTAAAGAAGTAGTATTCTAGAAGATAGACTTGTATATTTATAATACTTCAAATGAATTTGCCGGCTTTTGATTGGTTGATCGTAAATAATTTTATTAAAAGTTGTATTTTTATTGTAATAATGTAAACAAGATTAAGTACTATGAACTTATCTTACATAAATTGTCTGGTTTATTTTAATTATACGTATACCTGCTCCGATTTCAAACAACTTGACCTGTTTATAGTTGGTTATTTTTAAACTTATTTAAAATATATCCTACCCTAACCGGGGATCCGTCTTATGTACATTGTATTTTAAGTACAATGTTCATACTGTAGCAAAAACGGAAGAGGTATCCATGGATGAGAAACAAGAGCTTGACATTCTGTATCGTACTTTGAAAAAAAAATCCTACTTGTTACTACAAAAAAATGAGTTTTTCAAAAGTACGATACAGGAAGTAAAGCTCCTAAGCATGATCGTAATTGCCGAATAGAAAGGTTCGTTCTTTAAAAAAGCGTACTAGCATGTTAAGTTCCTAAAGGTGTCCCTTTAAACTGGTGTGTATATGATGTAATACAAAACCCGTAACCAGTGAAATGTGCGATGAATTGTTATAAATTTTACATTAGTTGATGGTTGTATAACAACATTGACTAAAGTTTTTTTTACAGTAACACAACATATAACAGACATTTCTGTCATTTTATCAGCCGTTTAATAAATACTTATGAAATATTCACGTTTTCCATGGAAACCAAACAAAACCTTACTGTACAACGAGTAACAGTAATTACAGCAGACATTTCTGTGGCTTTTGATGGGATGGTTTTATGTCATCCTGTGGAAATAAGAGTTAACACTAATGCATACGTGGATCCATGTTCTCGAAAAATTTAGTATGAACATTAGTTGAGATTGTGTGGATATAAGGTACTCGCTCTCTTTGTGTTTGAGCCAGGAAATATGAAACAGCATGCACATGCGTATATGAAACTCCCAAACACATTAATCACGTATATTTATTCAATTAAAGTCATATCTATGTACAGTATGTATATATAATTTATTTACAGTGACATACTAATAATTACTAGTATGTGATCGTTTTTTCATCATATTATAAAACAATGATCAACTCATTTTACTCTACTGTTCCAAACTTGTAACACAATATTATTTGCACAATACTATTGTATTATTTTACTTTTAATTATAATCAGTCCATTGATAACTGCTGTTTATATTGTTTATCTATGTGTAAAAATGGTATTTCTAAGTGAGATGGTCTCCTGGTAGATAAGCCAGGTGCTTTATGAATGTTCATCTTTAATTAAAAATACATGTTATTATTATTATTATCATTATTATTATTATTATTGGAACACAAAACTTGTACCATACATAACAAACTTATTCACTAGCTAGAAAACACTGTAATATACAGTAACCATACTTTCTCGACATATAAATATTTGATTATGAACATATCATCTCTCACAGCTTTGTCATGATAATACTTTTATAATATATACACTTACTTCCATTGTCTTATAGACAACTTCTATAAAGATTCTATTATATACCGTATTGTGGTTGTTTCATTGTGGTTGTTTATAAATTGATTCTAAATCGCTTATTCATAGTCGAATAGCCTCTTCGGACATTTTCAATACATTTATAATTGAATACATGAACTTAAATGTCTGGAGTTGTTGTGTCTAAAGTGCTCTCGAATGTTCTCAAATAAACCTTAGTCGTTCACATTTTTAATATTCACGAAATCCGTTGTAAATGACTATATTTGTAGTAGAGATTATTTTACATTGACCGGTATGAATATCACAGATATTATAGAACGTTGTTTTCCCAAAACTACTACATTGTCAATTTTAGTAATCCATTATACACGGCATATTCATGCAATCATGTTATTGCAGTCTTGAGCTTCGATTAGTAATTTTTCGTTGTTTCTCTAGGTCCGGTAGACCTCATTTAGCTTCCTCCAACTTCAGTTCTGTTTCTTTCTAAAAATAAAAATATGCAATGAATTAACTGATTTCTAATTAATATACGTGATCATTCATATCTTCATATTTATTCTTCATTATATTATACAGCGGACCTTGTTGTAACCTCGACGTACCTCAAGGGAAAAGGCCAACAGTATTGTTGCAAAATGCACGTAGAAACATATTACAGATAGTCGCTCCGCTCAGTGTTATTATAAAGTAATTTCTACAAGGGGAAGTAAAAGGTGGTCCTTGTAGCAAGGTGGTCGATCTAGTCGGGTGGTCGTTAAAACAGATTTCACTATACAAATTTCTAAACACTGGTTAAGAATTGCATCGCGTGCATTATACTACTTCCAATTTGTAACCAATATATTTTGATGATCCAAGAATTTACGTTACTTCATAAACGTACCCTCCGCCGATTTTATTAGAACTGATTTTCTAATTGTCTTTAGATTGCTTATTTTATAATGTTAATGATAACATCGAGCTATGAACACGGTGTGATATTTAAATAATCATGAATTATTAAATAGAAACAATCTTATATGCACCAGATAGTTAGATCATGTTATTGTTAGCGTGTTTGTATACAAAATAGCTGACTCATCATGTTTTTTTTATAAATTATATTGTTTTACTAAGAATTAATGACAAACTGGAAGGAGATAGGCGGCTTTTGTATAGTTAGGTCGACGTTTGACATTTCTAAATAAATGGATAGTGTCGAAATGTTCCCATGTAATTAATGAACTAATTATTTGCCATACAACATCGCCAATACTCTCGCCATCTAGATAAAAGTAAGAGGCGTACATTCAATTACTCGAAAATGTCATCCTACTCAAGTATTAAATGTGGGCATGCAGGTTTACGCGCACATAAGTTCTAAATGAATACAAAAACAGCATTTATCGGCGAATCATAGTATTGTATGTATGATAACCCAAAGCCAAGTACAAGTTTTAGCATACATGGTCAATATTTAAGGGAAAACTCCTGTAGATAAGGAAAGGTGATACAGTTTATAGAGCCAATTGAGACTATAGATTTACAAAACCAGAAAACCAGGCTATTTTTATAGTGAGAAAAATGTTAGTCTCGACAAGGTCTCAGCCGAGTTACTGGCATGGGACAATAGCTATAATCCTACGGCTTGAATCGATTTGATCGGATTTAACGTAGTGGCAACGCAAGTTATAGTCATTTAACCTAGCTTTCAGTTATTTTTTATCAGTACTCGCTGATTACCATTCAACAAGGCTGATAACTTCTCCATACACATTTTTTATGGAGAAATATCAAACTCATGTGATGGATGGGTTTGACTATCTCGGGTGAGGATCAAACCAGCAGTAGCGCTCAATGTTGACGTACAAACGAAAAAACGCCATATTGCCGTGCTTTAATTTATCGCCAGAATGCTAAGCATTAACATATTTTAATGAATTTTATATCAGCAGATTCTTAATTTTTTTTCTATTTAGTGCTGAACACAAATATTATTTGTAAACATTCAGAAAATGTTTAATTTATATTAATATATTCTAAATCCTAGGCTTCGGCCATTGATCTGGGTCCCATCCTAGGATATCACACCAAAAGAAGCTTGTCTTACCTGCTTGCTGTCGTCTGGCTTTTCCTTTCCTTTAGCTTCCTCTTTTTCAACATCGTTGTCTATTTTACTACTTTGTAGTTTGAAGAAATCTTGAATTAAATTCATCACCATAGATAGCCATGATAAACCGATGAAAATCCAAATTGCTGTTAATATCTTATATAGCCAGCGAACATTTGATTCATCTTGCCCTGTAAAATATTTGATATTATTACAACATATTTCTTATATAATTCTTGAAGCCATCCAGATTCTGTGTGAGTCGTGACCAAACATTTTAAAAAGTTAAAACAAGTTTTAAAGGTTCGGTTTTAAATCTGCTTCTATAAACAGTTTCAGCAAATGTAACGATTTTTATGATAACTTCTGATGATTGAAATCACCTTCAGGCAGGTGATCCAATTTACACTTTGATGGAGTAGAACAACCGCAGGTAAATTTCTTGTTCAAGGAAATTAGCAGTGCCCTTAGTGTGGTTCAAACCCGGGACCTCTCGATCCCTAAGCGAGCATCCTACCACTGGATCCCTGCTCCTAGCAAAAAAGATTTGGCCAGGTGCTACATGACGTCTTTTGGAATAATTAACTTTAAATAACCGCCAGCGTATGCATGGGCAATGCTGTGTTACACTTCACAATACATGTACTGTATGATACCCATGCAGATAATTGCTGTGCTTCTAAGAATTAGAAACAATGCAACACGGTTCAAACGTTTCACTCTTTGGTCATGTTTGAAGTCACTGCTGAATATGTTAAAAGTATCCGTCAAGCTAATATGGTCAAGGTGAACGTTTTTACCAGCGCTAGTTATGTTTACCTAGAGTGTATGTTAAACAGGTATTTGACATGAAATGCGTTTGCTGCGGATCATCATTCCATCCAAGTCAGCAACTCTAATGCAGTTCTGAACCAAAACATCCGAGATGTCGTGTTATATTTTGTTATCAACTTTCAAATGTGGATAAACGAAAAGTATAAGAATACAGCTGTAACAAAAATGCCAAATGATAATACTACTTGAACTTTACCTGGTACATAATCACCAAAACCAACCGTTGTCAGGGTAACAACAGTATAGTACCAAGCTTCTAGATATGACCAATCTTCTACAGCCGAGAAGATTGCTGCTGGTATCAGAGAAAACAGCACAAAACATAGTACAGTAAAAACGATGAATTTTCCAATTCGTTCTTTCTTAGGATGGTTTTCAAAGAATTGTTTATTTTCCAATACTTTGTAAGGTTTGGTTAACTTCTCTCCGATAGAAGAAAGAATTAAAGCTGTAAAAGGAATTCCCATGATGGCGTAAAAGATGAAGAACACTTGACCACCTGATGTTGCTGGTGAAATGTGACCATAACCTGAAATTGTAAAATAGCATTTAAGTGACCCCCTTTTGACAGTCTTATCTGTAGCAAATTAGCAATGCAACGGTGATTGAATTTATACACAGCTTCTGAAGTCTGACTTTGGAAGCCGGCTTTGACGGTCTGAACGGAAAACGTGGGAGTGTATCGTACTTAGGCATCGGACTGCAAGGTTGGTGGTTTGACGAGTTACCACAGAGATTGGTGTTGACTCGGTGCACGTTCTGGTAACATAGTAAATAATTTTCCCGAAACGAACGTTGACTTTTAGAACTGATGATTTCTCTGTCGAGATATGGAAAATCCCCAATGTTCTGCATTATGTCATCGACGATTTTAAGAAAAAGACTATTTACGACAAATACATGTAAATAATTGATGATACAATTCAGAAGTATCAAATTGACATCGGTTAAAGTGTTCATAAAAGTTTCTGAAAAATAAAGTCGAAATAAAACCAATTTAATGGAAATGCTTGGCTGAGGATCAGCTTTATTCTCGACTTCTATCAACATTAACAATTTGATGCTGAAAGTAATAGTGTATATCGCTTATGGCACTGGAAACTTGCTACATAAGTTTAGTTTAAATATTCTGAAGAACTATGCACAAGTACATATAGTAAATATATTTGTCTACAATGTTGCGTAATGAACAAAGCTGGTGACAAACAAATGTCTAGTAATGATATGGTATTGGATTTTCCAAATTGAAACAATGAACTCTTCAAATCGTTTGAGAATGCATGATTAGACAATGTATGCATCACTAAGAAAACAAAGATAGATATACCTATAGAAGTGACAACTGTTATGGAGAAGAAAACAGATGGAGCATAATCCCAGTTACTTGAACTAGAAGTATCAGATGTAACCACGACACCAGAATCATAAGCTGTGATAACTGCTTGAGCAAATGTTGATAGTTCACTTGATGTAACACACGTATTGTCAGCTGTAAATATGACACATCAAATGTCTTATACTGTGCTTAAGGGGTATACAGGCAAATGACTGTGCCAAAAGTATAGAAACAAGTTAAGTATTTAAAACAGTATAAAGAACGTAAGAAATCACTTACTAATAACATGTGTCACTTATAACAATCAACTGAACGAATTAAAACATGTGGCATACACATTGTTAAGAACGAAAGTAGTATGTTGCATTCACAGTTATAAAAAGTATCATTCAAAATCAAGAAATATGTAGTTGAACTTTTGCTTGTATATCCCTTTAACGGCCTGTCAACTTTATTTATGTTATTTTACGGAGTTCTACAGCAGTCAGCGCACCTAATCTAGTTTTCCTGGACTCTTCCACAAGGCAATAATTTGTATGAACAATTTTGATATATAAAGAGACATAAAGACAAAAGAGACTATAGTTAAGATGGCAATTTTACAAGTTAATGCGTTAAAAGCAACGCTTAGTACATACAATCGTTTCTCGTCTTTTAGCAATATTATTAGATAAATGTTTTGATCGAATATGTCCAAATGGAAATATAATAATCAATATACAGAATGGAAATTGAGAATCATTAATATAGAGTGCAGAATACTTGTAATATGCAACAAACATTTCCATATCAAACATCTGGCCATTTAATGTTTGACATATAACACTAAGGTCTCGTCGTCCTAGAACCAGTCGTAAGAAATCTTAAACATATTGCCTGGAGAAATCTTAAGGTGTAAGCATTCTACAGTTTCCAATAAACTTTACATGTATATAGGAAGATCAAAATAATAGTACACTGTATTGTTAGCGAACATAGAGCATGTGAATCGAGTTAATCTTTTGAATCTGAATAATTATCATCTTTGTTTGAAATATTTTGATATTATAAAAATTATTTTTGGTGTTACCTAAAATTCGTTAAACAAATTAATTCAACGATAAATTAACTTCCATGCATTTACAATCTGTATAATTATAACTTTGTTGATTTACTATAATTTAAAATATGTAGTTATGCTTCTAAATACAATTGTTTTAACATTAAACTTCTGATATATTGTTGTCACTATTAGACTTAGTATTGTATATGTCATTATCGGCACCACACATTATGTTTGCTAAGTGTACCAAAAGCATTTATTTGCTGATCTGTAAACAGTCTATGAAATATGAATATGAAAGTGGTTGTTCGAACAGGTCATTTAGCAGTTAGCACTAAATCTTGTTTGCAGAAATTCGGTTGCCCAAAAGAAAGTTTAGTTGCCCGCTCTACAATTGGTTGTCTCGTGCATCCGGGTACCCACTGATTTCGTTGACTCTGTAACTGCAGTTCAAAATAATGAATGTTAAGTATAGATTAAATAATGTTAAATGTTAAAGTTAAGTATATAGCTTTAGGTGATGTTCTTACTTACTTAGAAACTGTGTAAATGTACTTGATTGAACTGTTTGTACATCTTCCTCATTGTCCTTTTCTAAAGCCATAAATATTGCTCCTCCTACCAATATGTAGACCAACAGAACACATGATAATATTGTTAGTGTTACCCAGTGCATTATGTTGTCACACTTGGAATGGTATTCTGTTCAATCTACAAAAAATAATGGCATAGTGCGTACAAGATAAAACGAGTTTGGGTAAACATTAAAAATGAAACAATCCATTTCTGAGGTAGGCAGTATTGAAAATAAAAGTTGTATATTTCATTTTAACAAAATTAGTGAGTGTGGCGGATAAACCACCACCCCTTGGTCAATCATGCTTGTAATGGTAGAATGCATAATCATTATTCCAACAAGACACTCATATAAATAAAACATAATGAAGTAATATGGTATTTTATTGTCATCCTGAGCATCCCCTGTCTTAGATTAGTTTATTGTATTGTTTATGTAAACAGTGTTTTTTCTGTACGAACTGTAATAAATATAAAATCCCTGATAAAAATGAGCAGTCTTGATGTTTCTTCCAGCACAGATAGTTTTATTCTGGATGAACGCTGTAAACAGCTTGTTTGTGTCGTCGACATAGACGTTTTTGTAGCTTCTGACACAGATAGTTTTATTCTGGATGAACGCTGTAAACAGCTTGTTTGTGTCGTCGACATAGACGTTTTTGTAGCAAAGCAAGACTTGCGACATAAATGCGACAAAAAACAGCGACAAACTTGAACCCATTGACAGTCACCTCGTCACGATCCAAAAATAAGACCAGAATAGATACTTTGTTACAGGGCTTGAGCAATACTCATCACCCAAGAAAGACACTATGTATATTTGAGTCGAGTATTTCGGACTGTGCTGGTCGGCTATGCTCGAACCTCTGTATAGACTGAATGGAAGAATAGATTTCAAAATCAAAAACTTTGTATTCGTCACTGCATGTGTTGAGGACATTTTACAATAAGCGTAAAAGTAACTACATGAATTAGTATCTACATGTATATACATGTATTATTATATTAAATGTAAATTTATACACATAAAATAGTTCACAGGTATTAAAAATCGAATACCCCACCCCTTATTGAAAGATTGGTAGGCTTCTGTCAATGTACATTTAAGGACCACGTGACATGAACTTAATCAAAATCTCCGTGCGTAAGGATTAAAATAACTATACAAAGTCATTCAAGGAGAAATGTGTATTGTTATATGTAGTTCTAGTTCTAGAGTTCTAGTTCTAGTTCTAGTTCTAAGAGAATACTGCACTCCCTCATTACTTTGAGGATTATGTGCAGGCGCTGGCAAATTTAAAATTTGGGTAAAAAAGAATAAAAATAAAACAGACTTAGTGATCACTTATTTACAGTGATAAACAAGAAATATAATACAGTGTTACTTTAAAACTTTGTACATAATGATAGCTGATTAATTAATGTTCATGGTTGATAGTACGACAGGGACAGTGACAACCAGTTTAAACCCGTCAAGTGTGGTTGCTTGGTGTGCAGCAGCTGGCAACTTGTTCCACTGAATTACAGTTCTTGGAAAGTAAGAATATTTATACGAGTCTTTGGATGTGCTAATATGTTTAAAAGAATGGAGATGGCTGCTGTTGCCTTGTCTTGTTTTTGATGTGTTGGGTATGAGTAAGGTAGGGTCAGGGTGTATAGCTATAAGATTATAGACAATTTTATAGAATATTATAAGTCGAGCCCTTGTTCTTCTAGTTTCTAGAGTAGGCCATATTAAGTTAGAGATCATGTCTGAGACAGAACTTGTATTGTGAAAACGATTAGTTACAAACCTTGCCGCCCTTCTTTGAACTTTTTCAATTTGATTTGTTTGAATTTTGGTATATGGGTCCCAAACACTGGATGAATATTCTAGCTTTGGTCTTACTATGGCTTTATATGCATGTTCTTTAACCTTGGGAGAATTTATTTTTAAATTTCTACGAAGGAATCCAAGAGATTGGTTTGCTTTTTTTGTTATGGTATTGATATGTTTATCCCATTTAAGATTATTTTGTAATGTGACACCTAGGTATTTTGCAGAGTTAACATTTTCAAGAATATGATTATGGAGTTTGTAACTGAATTTGATTGGGTTCTTTTTCTGGGTTATACTGAGAATATTGCATTTATCAGGATGGAACTGCATTAGCCAATCATTTTCCCATTTGCCTGCAGCTTCCAGATCCTGTTGTAAAAGTTTGCTGTCATTTATGTTGTGAATTTCTCTATAAATAATACTGTCATCTGCAAAGAGTCTTAATGTGCTGTGTTTGATGTATTCAGATAGGTCATTGATGTAAATGAGAAAAAGGATTGGACCAAGAACGGTGCCCTGGGGGACTCCAGAGGTTACTGGCACCTTCTCTGACATAACACCATCCAGGACAACCGTCTGGGTTCTATCAGCTAAGAAGTCTGATATCCAATTAAAGGCATTACATGTTACACCATAATACTTAAGTTTATATAGTAAGTGCTTGTGAGAAACCTTATCAAAAGCCTTTGCAAAATCCATAATGATGATGTCTGTTTGGTTATTTTTGTTATTTGATAGGCTTATGTCTTGGATGAAAGATATTAATTGGGATTCACAAGATCGTGAGGATCTAAAACCATGTTGAAGATCATATAAAATATTGTTGCTTTCTAGATGTGACATTACATTGCTAGCAATTATATGTTCTAAAATTTTGCAACTGATACATGTGAGCGAAATGGGTCGATAATTTATGGCATTATGTTTATCTCCCTTTTTGAAGACGGGACAGACATTTGCATGTTTCCAGTCATTTGGGACTTCGCCTGAAGTTAGTGATTTATCATATATGATATAAAGAATTGGAGAAATATGGTTTTTACATTCTTTAAGGATTTTGGCATGTATTTGGTCAGGTCCAGATGCTTTATGGGGATTGATATTTGATAGAAGTTTATTAATACCATTTTCGGTGATGTTTATGTCTGGCATGACAGGGAAGGGACTGGGACCTTTATCTGGGATAGGTAGAGACGATTTAGGTGTGAAGGCTTTTTGGAATTGGTCGTTTAATGTATTACATTTATTTAGAGTTTCTGATCTAAGAATACCATTATCACGAAGAGGTGGGATGTTAGATTGCTCTGTTTTTTGTGCTTTAATGTATGAGAAAAGATTTTTAGGTAATTTAGCATTATGAGAGCTGCCTTCTTCCGGGATTTCAATACCAAAGATCATTTTTTCAATATAAGTCCAGTAGGCTTGGCGCTGTTCTCTTTGTATTTCTGACTTTAGGTGTTTAAGTTTGTCTGATTTTTTATGATTTTTATTTTGTTTGGTTAGTTTCCGTTTGTATTTGTTCATTTTCTTTCTAAGTTCGTCAGAGATCCAGGGTAATCGATTTGTAGGTTTACATTTTTTAGTTGGTATATTTCTGTTGATTGAGTTTTGTAAATCTATTTTGAATTTATTCCAGAGGTCATTTACATTTTTATTTTCTTGGTGCTGTAATAGTTCATTGTATGTTGATTTTAAGTCATTTTCTATGCTTTTCCAATCAGCTTTAGAGTATTTAAGGATGTTTCTTGGTTTTGATTTACACCTTTTAAGAGACATATTACAAGTACATAAAATGATGTCATGATCAGCCTCGCCAACTGGAGGAATAGTTTCTATATTGTTTACAATGGATGGATAATTTGTCAGAAGTAGGTCTAAGGTTTTGTCATTTCTGGTGGGTTTGTTTACAAGTTGGGTCAAGGCATGGTCAGCCAGTAAATCTAATAGTTCTTGATGTTGTTTTATGTCTGGTTGACCAGGGATTGTGCTACATGTTTTCCAGTCAATATTACCCAGGTTAAAATCTCCGCCAATAAGTATGACACTTTTAGAGTTTTGGTTAATTCTACTTAAGGACTCATTTAAAGGATGAACTGGGGTGTTATCGTCTGGTCTGGGTCTATAAAATGAACCAATAATGAGTTTTCTAGAATCAATTAGAGTTACTTCAACCCATACATTTTCACAGTCTGATTGCAATTCTTTACACTCAAGAGATTGGTAGTCATTTTTTATTGCAATTAGGACTCCCCCGTGGCTCATACCTTTTTGGTTAGGGGGTCTGTCTTTTCTGAATACAGAGTACAAGTTTGGGTCAAAGTATTCGGCAGATGTTATTGAAGGGTCGAGCCAGGTTTCGGTACCTATGATAATATCAGGGCTGACACTGTCAATAAGGAAATCGAGTTCGGGTTTTTTATTTTTAATTGATTGGAAGTTAATAGTAATAGCTTTCAGAGCATGATTGATAGATTTGGATTTGGTGGTTTGTTTTTGTTGTTGTGGTTTGGGGGAAGATGAGGCTGTTGGATGACCAGGACTATCAAGATTGCTTAATAGGGAAAATGAGTTATGGCAAATAGTTGTTGCAGAACTAGAATTGAAAAATGTGCTAGAGAAATTTGGTAAACCACATTTGAGACAATGCCAGGATAGGTTGCTGCTGTCCATAATGTTGTACATAGAATCTGACATGCAGCCTTGGCAGTCAATGTGATACCATGTTTTACATGAATCACATTCTAGTGCTTTTGGTTTCCAGGTAACATTCTTACTTATTTTGATTTTTGATTGGCTAGGCATTTTGACCGCGCGGTTCATTGAAAATTTGTTTTCCTGTGTGCCGCCATGTTTACGGAGGAAAAAACAACAAAAATATGTGTTTTAAGTCTGTAATTACGGAATTTATATAATAATTTATCAGGTAAATAGAACGTTGATTGTATGAATTTATACAAGATCCATTGAAAGCCCCTGAAACGTTGTTGAAATGAAATCTATTTGCTGATTCGCGTTGAGTTTATTGTTGTTCATGGTTGTTTAGGGTTTCCGCCGGTCTTTCGAACTCATCCTGTTGATAGCAGGTCAGGAATGAGTTGTACATGTAGACCATTTCGTGTCATTTTCTTACATCGTGGAAGTGGACGTTAAGAATTTTCTGTACGATTGTCCATGCATTATTGAGTTCAGATTAAAAATGTACACAGTGTCAGTTGGCTTTCGATTGTAGGTTTTTACAGTTCTAGTAAAGAATTCCAGACATATATGGATCTTGGAACGAAACCATCGTCGGCAACCACAGTACTTTCTTCCGTTACACACCATACGTAACGCAGCATTGCGGAGTATTGAATCGTGGGATAACCGGCTATGGAACGACATTCACTTGATCACCGACGGTTGAGTGTTAGTTTGTCACTAAATCGTTTCAACGCGTAATACATGTATTTGAATTGTCATTAAAATGATATTGTAGTTGATTATCTCGATCATAATTGCTTCTGATGCTGTGATTGAGTTGGTATTTGGTGGTACCTTATCATTCTGGCCCCAGAAGAAATTCTTACTGCTTTTTTAATCAATTCATGAGTTCTATATCAGTATGAAATAGTTTATGACGCTACATAATTTAATTTACAATATTGACATTATACAAACAAAGTTTATGAAATTGTTCATTAGGATTCTAGTGATCGTATCATTAAAGACTTTACGACAGATTTATGTCGTAAACCGTACTACATTGTTTTGCTAATTAGTCATAAGAGTACCTTGCCCACGAAAATATGAACAAATTGTCTCCGAGTTGTTCATCACTTACTGCAAAACTTTGGAGATATGGCTCGACATCTTGATAGCTTCTGGGTACGAGAATGTTCATATGACAAAGATTAATCAAGTTTTTTCTTTTTCTTCCTCAGACAATATTTTGCTAGTAGAATTTCAGGGCTACCTTCACTTTTTTGTCTCTTATTTGAATCATTATTTTATTTTTCTTACAGCTTGGTAGAGATGTTACAAGTATACAGTTTAATCAGCTCAAGTATTGTTTATGAAGATTCTACAGAATCAATATTTCTTCAATGGGTTTTGATTTTGATATTTTATCAAAGATTTAGTGAGTTTCGTTGTCCTCATTAAACAAAGGTATGTTTATATACTGTTTTATTTGTTATTGAAAGAACTAGGGTTAGTAAATTTCTTGATTCGTCATAGAAGTAAACTCATAGATTACGATTCAATTGTAAGAATAAGACGTCAACTGCAAATATATGTATAAATACTTTTTTCCCTATTGTTTACAGTCATTTATTGATAATATTTATTTAGCGAAAACATGAAAAAATAAGAATCCACAATAAGTAATTGGTAAAATCTACGAGTAAAATTTTCTTTGAATATCAGGACAATGTAATATTATCATGAGCCTAAAACATCAAGTGTTTATGTGTTTGTAACTGTTTGATAATTTAAAGAAATTATACTTATATTTTTTTATTATGTTGTATGATATACATGTTTATATTCGTGCTGTACATAGATGAGTCTTTAAACATGTATATTTATATACATAGTACTCAAATAACTGTGTGAACTGATTTTATGTTGTTTGTTGTTTGTTGGGTTAAACGCGTAGCAACACCGTGACTTTGTATAGGTTATATCATGGCGGTCAGTCAACCTACTCACTGTTCCTGGAAAGGCTAAATCTCTGAATTTTGCTGTTAACCAACTACTAGGCGCATTCTTCCGTCAGTGACTGACTACTGCCCAACATGATTTAGAATCAGTGGTAGGAAGGAGAATAGCCGTAGAAAATTATTTCATGACCAAGATCCACGAAAGTATGAATTGAGTTAAATGTATTGATATAATGGCAGCAGCAATCCCTCTGTTGGTCAACGGAATGACAGTATAACCACGCAAATACTTTTCAATACCGTGACAATAACTCATACTTGACTCATCTAAACTCTCACATAAGATTTACTCGATTTTCTCCCTTTAATTTTATATTAAATGCGTTGTACATAATACAGTGCCGTCTAGGTTTACCTTTACACTTTTTAGATTGACGATTTGTTTCATTATTAACAATACATGTACTTGGAAAATTAAAAGAATATCTGAAGATGTCTGTACATGTTTTACACTTTTCATGTGTATAAAGATTCATTACTCCTTATTTAAATGTTACAATTTATTATTAATGTCCTAATGCGAAAATACATCTGAAAGTGAAATAGACTGAAATTGTATTAATGAAAACCAAGATTTTTTACAAGTGTAAAGGTGATTTTGGATGGCACTGCATATTATAGCAAATTTGTTGGTTTTGTTGATGGGGGTCCGACCCCCCCCCCCCTAGAATTTCCAAAATGTACCTGTCCGTTAGTGTATTTTTGACTTTATGTCATTTTTAAGTAGCATGAAGCAATTTTTCTCGGTGCTTAACATAGATTTAATGGTTATGTACTTTTTATTATTGATATGTTGCATTATTCTGCAAAATGTGTATAATGTGGTTGTGGTTCGAAAGTTTGGACCCCCTAGAAAAAGTTCTGACCCCCCTCCCACTATTAAAAAAAATCCTGGATCCGCTCCTGCAGTTCTAGTTTTAGACGAAGTCCAGGAAAACTAGTTTTGGTGAGCTGGCCGCCGTAAAATGACTATATGATATTTGTTGACACGGTGTTATATCTAATGAAAATTTAATAATAATTTGTGTTAATCTTCTTTATATTAGATAAATACAATACGATTGTTTCAAGATGGTAATTAAATAGTCACAATGGTTGTATTGGTCATCAGTAAGAAGCTAAGTATTGTTATAATAATTTATTTACAAATACATGTATTTATAAATCTGATATGCATAGTTATGAAACAGAGTGAGTAAGTGAGGTTTGGTTTTGAGTTAAACGCCTCATTTCAATAATAAGTTACAATAGACTGACAGTTCACCTAAAGATTGTACCTCGGAATCACCAAAATTAGTCTTCTATTCGTAATCAACTGATAATTTTACATATAAATAGTCATAGTAGGCTGTTGGTTTGAACCCATGACCTACAATGAGAGGCTACAATAATTAGCAGTCAGTGATCTTAACCACTCGACCATAAGAGGAGTTTAGTGGTAAAATAACGTCATTACTATACGTATACTTATCTCTACATAATATGTTTAAATATCCGCAGTTCTAATTATTATAATCAAGACTATATCAGTTGTTGAAAATTTGAAAAACATAATGTAAATTATTGATACATTTTGAAACAAAAGTGAACTAAATTGTACAATTTACTCAGTCTTTGCATCAATTGATGATAAATAATTACATAATAAATTGTCCTATAGTTTCTTATAAGTCAGTTAATTGCACATGTGCAATCAAAAAAATTAGAAGCTTATATCATTGTTTTTTTCCCAAAAAAACAACTGTAAGTATTTATTTTCTCGTCGGTGTTAGATACACGTACAATTTCATGAAATATTGACTTACCACAAAACTCAGTAACTGTGGTTTTCTTTTGTCTCTGCCTGACAAACTTACCTACATTAGTATGTACTAAATGGTCCTAAATTACGTTATAAAAGTGTTTCTTTTTCTTTCTTAAAAAAATCATGTTCTTTATCACTATGACATACTCCTGAATCAATATGATATTGACAGGCCCCAAGGTAATAGTGTCCATTGTTGCTTTAAGACATAATGTTAATCGAAAATAATCGACAAGTACCAAAATATCGCTTTTAATCTGTTTTTCTTTCTTTTCCACTGTACATGTATGACATTCATACACACTAATACAAATTTGACTGGCGCCCTATAATCATAACTGTTGTTATATTTTATTTCTTTCTTTTGACAAATATACCCACGTGGTAAATACTTAATCGACCCTATAAGCATCAATGTTCTTGTCATATTTCTTTCTTTGTCGCTGTATGACAAATACACTCACTTGGTCAATATTTTATTATCCCCCAAAACATGACTGTTGTTTTTATTTCTCTTTTTATCTCTGTATGACACACGTACCCAACAAGCATTACATCGAACCAAAACAATACATTTATTATGATCATTTCTTTCTTTGTCGTTTTGTGACACTTGTACCCATAGGTAAGTATTTGACCAACGACAAATATAAATGTTATTATTTCTTTCTTTTGTCGCTGTATGACTCATATACCCTCTACGGTATAATTTGATCAACTCCAAAAACCTAAATGTTATTATTTCTTTCTCTGTCACAGTATGACACATTTACCCAATAGGTAAGTATTTGATCAACACAAAAACTTTATGTATATGATTTTTTCTTATTTTCTCGCTGTATGTCACACACATACCAACTAGGTATTTATTTGATGAAGCCAAATAACACACTGTGTTTTGATAATGTTTTTCTCTTTTGCTATATAACATACATACGTACTAGGTAAGTATAACATCAACATTAAACAACAAATCTGTTGTGACTTTTTCTTCCTTTGTCGCTGTATGAAACATGTACCTACTCGGTAATTTTTGATCCACAACAAATAACACAATGGTCTGAAGTATTTCTCTCTTTGTCGTTGTATGACACATGTACCTACTAGGTAACTTTTGATCCACAACAAATAACACAATGATCTGAAGTATTTCTCTCTTTGTCGTTGTATGACACATGTACCTACTAGGTAACTTTTGATCCACAACAAATAACACAATGATCTGAAGTATTTCTCTCTTTGTCGTTGTATGACACATGTACCTACTAGGTAACTTTTGATCCACAACAAATAACACAATGATCTGAAGTATTTCTCTCTTTGTCGTTGTATGACACATGTACCTACTAGGTAACCTTTGATCCACAACAAATAACACAATGATCTGAAGTATTTCTCTCTTTGTCGTTGTATGACACATGTACCTACTAGGTAACTTTTGATCCACAACAAATAACACAATGATCTGAAGTATTTCTCTCTTTGTCGCTGTATGACACATGTGCCCTTTGGGTAAGTATTACACCAAACACAAAACAACACATCTGTTTTGAATATTACTTTCTTTGTCGCTGTATGGCACAAGTTCCTTTTTGCTAATTTTTGTCCACATCAATAACACAAAGTTTGGAAGTACTTCTTTTCTTTGTCGCTGTATGACACATACACCCATTTGGTAAGTATGACATACGCCCAAAACACATATCAATGTATCAGCCCTTAAAATCGCTGTTATTTCTTTCTTTGTCGCTGTATGACACATATACCCATTAGGTAAGTATTACATACGCTCAAAACACATATCAATGTATCAGCCCTTAAAATCGCTGTTATTTCTTTCTTTGTCATTGTATGACACATATACCCATTAGGTAAGTATTACATACGCCCAAAACACATTTCAATGTATCAGACCTTAAAATTGCTGTTAATAAATTTCTTTCTTTGTCGCTGTATGACACATATACCCATTAGGTAAGTATTACATACGCCCAAAACACATATCAATGTATCAGACCTTAAAATTGCTGTTATTTCTTTCTTTGTCGCTGTATGACACATATACCCATTAGGTAAGTAATACATACGCCTAAAACACATTTCAATGTATCAGACCTTAAAATTGCTGTTAATAAATTTCTGTATGACACATATACCCATTAGGTAAGTATTACATACGCCCAAAACACATATCAATGTATCAGCCCTTAAAATTGCTGTTATTTCTTTCTTTGTCGCTGTATGACACATATACCCACTAGGTAAATATTTTATCAAAACTATGACACATATATACTCACTAAATATAAAACAGAGTTGCTACAAAATATGTTGGTCCAAAGTCACCATTGTACTATTCTTATTAAATTGTTTGTTTCGCGAAATATATATGGTCTCAGAAACCATCATTTTTTGCGATTGATTGGTAATGCAACTACAAATGATTGATGAGTCACAATATTTTAACTACTACTATTTAATTAGTCATTAAGTTCTAAATTTTTGCTTGTTTTGTCTAATTTAATTTTCCCGGGATTATTGCAAAATTTTCAATGTTAACCTCTTCAAAAATGATTTATTTAAATACATTTTTGTAAATGTCTTACAAGTCATGACATGGTAATAAGTTCTTTCACATATTAAAGTCAGAGTAAGAAATACTCTTTTTTAAATTTTTGATGTAACGATGAAAATACAGTCCATGTACTTACGTTATATTTTTCCAATCCAGTGGTAGAAAATGGTCATATAATAGGGGAAGTAGATCTCTCCTTTTGCTTACATTTTACACATTCAGTTCATTAAGTCACTTGATGAAATGGTTCTAAATGTTGAGCTAACCTATTAATTTTATCAAAAATACTGTCTGATGCAAATTTAAAGCTGACAACTAATGTAAATTACTAAATAATCACATTCATAGCAGAAATATTGAATGGCTTTCACAATATTCTGTTGGTTATCACTTATAGTTTTGTTTACTATGGTGGAAGGTTTTGTAAGTGATTAACATTGCACGGACTTGTTGACACATTGCGCCAGGAAAGCACCTGCTATTGTTCTGGTCATCTAATGATTATTGTTTGATGTATGTGCTCTGTCCTACTCATACCGACTTGAGTAGGCTTAATGCATTTTAGGTGGCATTTTTGGTTATCATTATGGAGTTTCTAAATTAAAATGATGTTAGGTTAAGGTACTGGTACTGGTATAGGGTGCCAAAAATGTACCTTCCCACACCAAGAGAGATGTGGGTGAGCACATAGAAAGAGCAATTTTCTGCCGGTGGTCAGTAGGTCTTATACTCCTTGTGGTATATTTTTCGCCGGTCAGCAATGGCTAAGACACTACTGGTTATTGTACGGTTTATATACGGTATACACTATGTTCTGGCGTATATACGCTGTGCAGTAGGTTGGCTTGTCTAGTTAATCACTTACAAAGTCTTCATTAGCACCAAATTAGTAAACACAGTATTGACAATGACAATTTATTAAATTGTCCGAGCACAAGTAATTGTGCTGCTATTATGGTGCCTTTATATAAATCAATGTACAGTACCACATAAATGTGAAGATGATAGAAATGTCCTACGACTTGCAATATTTAAATTTTTGATAAATTCGGTAATGTATTTTTATAAAGAATCCCTGATAACAGGACCAGTTTAGTTCACTTGAATCAAACATTTGTTTTATTTTCAATCGATATTTCATTGTGTTCTATGTAACATTGAGTCAGCACTATTTAAAAATTACAAATCATTATTATGACACCACAAACAAAGTTCTTTCTTCCAGAATTGTCTCATTCAATCTTGATAAAAAATATTTACTCTAATTTTGACTTGTTACAAACAGCGCATCATTCATAACTTGACATACTCTTTGCATGACATATTACCTATCTAGAGAGTATTTGTCATATTAAATTCTTCATGATTTACAAACTCTTCCTTATATCTCTAGTACAATGTAACTATAAATCTTGCAACCAAATCATTGATAAGTACCAATTATTCATCCAATTACCAATTATTTATCTTGCAATACTGCATTATTACTTGCTTATCAGTTGCTAATTAGTTGATGTTTAAATACCTTTTCATAGTCTGACAATGAATCAGCAGGTCTTACTCAAATAAATAACAAGTTTAAATCAATACATGAGCTGTTTCCCTGTGACTAACACCCTTTCAGTTTCCAACACACTCACAAATATACTCTGCGGATTTCCCCTGCTCCAGCTGTCCCATCTGTCTCATTTAAACTGACCACCATATCAACCTTGGTAATCAATGTTTTCACTCATATAATGTTATATTATGACATTTCTAATTAGAATAACCCAATACAACCTCGTAGGTAAAAGGCAACAACAAATGATCCACAACAAATGACACAATGGTCTGAAGTATTTCTATCTTTGTCGCTGTATGACACATGTGCCCTATGGGTAAGTATTACACCAAACACAAAACAACACATCTGTTTTGAATATTTCTTTCTTTGTCGCTGTATGACACAAGTTCCTACTTGCTACTTTTTTATCCACATCAATAACACAAAGTTTGGAAGTACTTCTTTTCTTTGTCGCTGTATGACACATATACCCATTTGGTAAGTATGACATACGCTCAAAACACATATCAATGTATCAGCCCTTAAAAATGTTGTTATTTCTTTCTTTGTTGCTGTATGACACATATACCCATTAGGTATGTATTACATACGCCCAAAACACATATCAATGTATCAGCCCTTAAAATCGCTGTTATTTCTTTCTGTGTCGCTGTATGACACATATACCCATTAGATAAGTATTACATACGCCCAAAACACATCAATGTATGAGCCCTTAAAATTGCTGTTATTTCTTTCTTTGTCGCTGTATGACACATATACCCATTAGGTAAGTATTACATACGCCTAAAACACATTTCAATGTATCAGACCTTAAAATTGCTGTTAATAAACTTCTTTCTTTGTCGCTGTATGACACATATACCCATTAGGTAAGTATTACATACGCCCAAAACACATATCAATGTATCAGCCCTTAAAATTGCTGTTATTTCTTTCTTTGTCGCTGTATGACACATATACCCATTAGGTAAGTATTACATACGCCCAAAACACATAATTATCAATGTATCAGCCCATAAAAATGTTGTTATTTCTTTCTTTGTCGCTGTATGACACATATACTCACAAAATATAAAACAGAGTTGCTACAAAATATGTTGGTCCAAAGTCACATTGTACTATTCTTATTACATTGTTGGTTTCGCGAAATATATATGGTCACAGAAACCATCATTTTTTGCAATTGATTGGTAATGCAACTTACAAATGATTGATGAGTCACAATATTTTAACTACTATTTAATTAGTCATTAAGCTCTAAAGTTTTGCTTGTATTGTCTAAAGTAATTTGTTTTGGAATAATTGCATATTTTTCAATGTAAACCTCTCCAAAATTGACTTTTTTTTAAAAATAAATGTCTGACAAGCCATGACATGGTAATAAGGTCTTACACATAGTAAATTCAGAGTAACAAATATTTCTTTTGTATTTTCGATGTAACGATGGAACCACAGTCCATCTCCTTGTGTTATATTTTTCCAAGCCAGTGGTTAAAAATGGTCAAATAATAGGGAAATTAGATCTCTCCTTTTGCTTTCATTTTACACATTCAGTTAATTAAGTCACTTAATGAAGTGGTTCTAAATTTTGGACTAACCTAATAATTTTATCAAACTAATGTAAATTACTAGATGGTCATATTTATAGCAGAAATATTGAATAGCTTTTACAATATTCTGTTGGTTATCACTTATAATTATGTTTGTTTACTATGGTGGAAGGTTTTGTGAATGATTAACATTGCACGGACTTGTTGACACATTGCGCCAGGAAAGCACCTGCTATTGTTCTGGTCATCTAATGATTATTGTTTGATTTATGTGCTCTGTCCTACTCATACCGACTTGAGTAGGCTTAATGCATTTTAGGTGGCATTTTTGGTTATCATTATGGAGTTTCTAAATTAAAATGATGTTAGGTTAAGGTACTGGTACTGGTATAGGGTGCCAAAAATGTACCTTCCCACACTAAGAGAGATGTGGGTGAGCACATAGAAAGAACAATTTTCTGCCGGTGGCCAGTAGGTCTTATACTCCTTGTGGGTATATTTTTCGCCGGTCAGCAATGGCTAAGACTCTACTGGTTATTGTACGGTTTATATACGGTATACAGTATGTTATGGCGTATATATGCTGTGCAGTAGGTTGGCTTGTCTGGTTAATCGCTTACAAAGTCTTCATTATTACCAAATTAGTAAACACAGTATTGATAATAGTAATGTATTCAATTGTCCGAGCACAAATAAATGTGCTTCTATTAAGGTGTCTTTATATAAATAAATGTACAGTACCACATAAATGTCAAGATGATAGAAATGTCCTATGACTTGCAATATTTAAATTTTTGATAAATTCGTTAATGTATTTTTCATACAGGATCGATTCCATGATAACGGCTCCAATTTAGTTCACTTGAGTCAAATATTCGTTTTTTTTCTCATTCAATCAATGTTTCATTGTGTTCTATATAACATTAGTCAGCACTTAAAACTACAAATTATTATTCTGACACCACAAACAACGTTTTTGTTCCAGAATTGTCTCATTCAATCTTGATAAAAGATATTTACTGTGGCTTTTATTTTTGGCTTGTTACAAACAGCGCATCATTGATAACTGGATATACCCTGGTCATGACATATCATCTATCTAGAGAGTAGATGTCATATGAAATTTTTAATGATTTACAAACTATTCCTTATATCTCTAGTACAATGTAACTATAAATCTTGCAACCGAATCATTGATAATTACCAATTATTCAGCCAATTATCAATTATTCATCCAATTACCAATTATTCTCCTCAAGTTACCAATTATTTATCTTGCAATACTGCATTATTACTTGCTTATCAGTTGCTAATTAGTTGATGTTTAGATACATTTTCTTACTCTGACAATGAATCAGCAGGTCTTTACTCAAACACATAATAAGTTTAATACATTACATGAGCTATTACCCTGCGACCAACACCCGGCGAGTTTCCACCCGCTCAGACATATACCCTGCTGATTGCTCCTGGTCCATCTGTCCCGTCTGTCTCACTGAAACTGACAACCATATCAACCTTGGTAAACAATGTTTTCACTCATATAATGTTATATTACATTTTTTTCTAATCTGAATAACACAATACACGCTCGTAGTTAACATGCTTCCATATAATGTACAGGTAATTATCATACTTTGATGACCATCATATTTCTAAAATGAAACTTTTACAGTACATACTTTTGATACAGGTGTATTTTGATACAGTTATACGTGTATCAAAAGTATATACACGTACTGTAAAAGTTTTGATACTATCGATTAAATATACCTGTGTGTCAAAATAACTATGGACTTTAAATATACGTTTTACAATGAAACAACTCTTTACTATATAAAAATACTCTTTTCAAGAAATTAACATATTCTTTACATAAAGCATACTCTTTCCAAGAACATTTCTCGTTACAATATACATCCACTTTACATAAAACGTTCTCTTTACATAAACAGTGTCTTTATAAAAAACATTTTCTCTTTACAAGAACTATTCTCTTTACAAAATGAATTTTCTTTACAAAATACGTACATTCTCTTACCTAAAACATACTCTTTACATCAAACATACTCTATACAAGAAACATGTCCATTACATAATGTTCTTTACATGTAACGTACCATTTTCATAAACTATTCTCTTTTTTAACATTATCTCTTCAAGAAACATTCTCTTTACCAAAACAATAACTCAACAAAACAATAACTCAACAAAAACATATCATTTACAACAAATCAGGAGTCTCTACCCCAAACATCCCCATTTCGGACATCAGGAAACATAGATACGAGGATAACGTTCTATACCAGAGATGTTTTGATTCCCCAAGTTACCTTGTATGATGTCAACAGGTATTTTTATATAACATAATTATCATACCTTTATTTTGTTTTAAGTTCTATAACCAGTTACTTTTGATGAGAAAGTAGGGACGATGAGATGTTTCAAATTAGCTCATTAGTTATTTCCTTAATGATCATACTGTCACAAGGATATATTTGTTCTATGTTCATTGTAGTTAAACAGAATTTTTTTTTTTTTCAAATTAAGATAAAGACAGGTCGACATGCCTTGTTAGTTATGTTATAAAAAAATAAGTTTGTATGGTTATATTCATCAAGCTTATGCAGCTGAGCTCCAGTGGTAGATCGCATGCTGTGAACGTAAGGTCCTAGGTTCGAACCCTGCATCGGACACTGTTAAATTCTTAAGCAAGAAATTTACCTACTAAATTCACTCCACCCTAATGTAAATAGATACTGTGAGAGTCACTTGCTAGAAGATCGTTTCAATGGTCAGGTTTAACCGCACAAAACTGTAAAGTCGACTGAACACGTATATGGAAGCATAATTATCATAATATTATTGTTTATTTATTCTTGCTCAGGAACAGTCTGATAATTTCATGGTGTTTGTTAAATACATGTATGAGAATAGATACAGTCTCGAGCATCTTAGCTTTATAATACTACAAAAGAAAAAGAGACAACAGCTAATAGGTATTGTTGTTTATAACATTTTATTAAATTGATGATTTCGTTCACATGTAACTGCAGGCCTTCTCTGTCGACTACGGAGAATGGTCCAATTTCGCATATATATTGTGAAGCATTGGTTATTAATCTTAGATCATACTCGTGCCCACATGTTATCAAATTTCTTGGCACGAGAATTGTCTTAGACTAGTTGCTCCGAATGACTATAGATATGTATATTTCTCTCTATAAGATATGTATGAAATCATCTTACGGTATGATCAACTGTTAATACACATAGTCAAATTGTTGGTACACTGGACTTCTAGTTTGATAATCTATGATCATTCATTGTTACAACAGGTTTAATCTTTCAATCTCTACAACAGCTGATTTTTCATTCTCGTTCCCAGAGTCTAGTAGGATTATCAATGCTAGTATTGAGAATCCTACTAGACTCTGGGAACGAGAATGGGCCGAGCGGTCCGAATGACTAAATATATTTTAAACGAAAAGGCATTGTTAGGGGCTACTGTTTGATCTAACTAGTATCGAGAATATTGATAGTATCTGGGTATAAGACATTCTCGTACCCAGAGTCTAGTAGGATTCTCAATACTAGCTAGTATTGAGAATCCTACTAGACTCTGGGTACGAGAATGGGTACAAGAATGCTGTTTGATAAACATTTCTAAACTGAAAGAATTTATTTTCTTAACACGATTACGGGCTGTAATACAGGTAGTTTTAATTTATAAAAATAACCAAGTCTCTCAGCGAAAAGCTTTAAAGTCAGTAAGTTTTAAGTTATATATTATATTGATACATGGTAAACCAATTAACTTTATTTTGATACGAAATTACCAATGTTAAAAACTTTTATTTTTTACCATTTCAGACTGTTTTGTATCGACAGACTCGCCCTACATATCAAGCTGGTCAACATTACATCATTACAATACAATGAGTTTAGTAATTGGTAGAAGGATCAACAGAATATCAAATTTTATGTAAATGTTTATTGTGGTCTGCTTATTTTTAACAAGTCGTCTCGGATATTTTGTCCTTGAGATGTTTGTTGTCCAATTACATGTATTAAATTAGTGTTGGTGATCACTATTGAAACATAATGTCTATCGTTAGGTAAATGCAACACTGCTCTAGCTCTGATTCACTAAATTATCTATAGGCTTGAAAAACTACCAATACTTACATCTTTAACTTGAAGGAAATTGCCAATAAGGCATGCGTGGGCTCTCGTAGATATTCAAATTTAATGTTGTCAAATTATACTTACAGATTGTATATCACGGAATTAGTGAATAAAGTTTTGAAAAAATCTATAGTGAAAGCAATCGGGGATGTTATTTAAAATCCCTGGAGCAATGTTGCATTCATATGGGACAGTTTTTCTGGAGACTTATTGTGTCTAATGTTGTATTAACATAGACCTGCATTAGTTCAAATGAAGAGCCTGGGTATCTTAAATTTATAATTAATAGTTAATTAGCATGTGTATTATAAAGGGTCATTGATTGTACAATGAGTTTTAAGATCTATCTCAAGCACGATTTTCATTCAAATGATATAAAATAATAGTTCCATCTATTGATTAACAAAGCTTCGGTCTGTGACTGTGAGGAACACTTTCAGGGCAAGTAGGACAATATCTCTCACATTTCATAATTAATACCACGACTCTACATCTGATGCAGGTCCGTGTTAATACATAAAACATAATAACCACTCGGATTCATTATATATTCTGAGCAAGGATTCTTACATAAGTGTACCTTCTTTAGATATGCAATGCACAAAAACTCCGTCTTGTTCAAAATACCGCACAATAAGCAACAATCTTTAAAAGAGTCATTCCAAAACGTCATAGCTCATAAGCAAGGATCCTATATAAACATATGTACATGTATATTGGGTCCATGTTAGAAGGTTACTACAATTGCCCTTTTGGCATAATCTACACGTGACATACTCATATTTTATAGAATATGAGTCTGTCACCTGCATTCTCGTTCCCCGATGTTATTAAGATTCTCGATCTAACTATTGAGAATCCTACTAGACTTTGGGTACGAGAATGGTCGGTCACCTGTGGCATAATTATATAAAATTTACGGAGATACAAGGGAGACAAATCTTGTTATATTTGTACAATCGTTGACGATGGTGACAATATTTATTTATAGTCGTAATTGTTTAGTTGTCAAACCAGGAAGTGCGACAAATTAGATTTTATATTGTGCTTATTGTTCGCTGTCATTAAGGTAATATATAAATTATCGCCTAATTAACACCTTCTTATTTTCTGAGAACTATTTTTTATATTTTTTATTCTATAACCTTAATGGTGTGAAACTGGAATTAAATTGTCATATATTTTCGCGAGTATTATGACGTAAATGATAAATACCGTAATTGACTTATTGAGTTAAAACTTTGCAAAGTTTGTGTCTTGAATATATTCTTCACATTTACCAACTTAAATAATTGAAATTTTGTTCTGAAACAGGTTAGTAATTCTAAAGTTGAAAAAGAAAAGCATTGTAATCAAGTCATCTTAATTTTTTGGACTTGTGAGCTTGATGACTCATGCTTTCAGTTCAGTTTTGTTTACATGTATATAAACTGAGTTGGCTGCGTTCAGCAACTTCTCATTTGTATGTAATGTAGTTTACATGAAAAACAATGTTTATTGAATTGTATGGCAACTTCTACCACTTTCCACAGTGTAAATAATATTTACTATATTGTTATTAAAAGCTCTTGTAGTCTCTTCAGTTACCTTTCTGCCATATTTCACATTATCTCTAGTTTTCCAATTTCGTTAGTGAACAGTAGCTTATGAAAGCAGTGAACTGGCTATTTATATGTAAATTTTTGTTTTGATAAGATATGCAAAGGTTTGTAACATATTGTTTCAATAGCACAGGACTCAACATTAAAGGTCAATTGCCCACTCTACAAAAATAGTGGGTGTCTGGTTGCCTATAGGCTTATCTGGGGTTGGTACTACTATAGTATATAGTTTGGGTAACCAAAAATTTCTTGTGTGCAACTAAATATCCACAAACACATAACCGTGCTTGCTACTAAAATGACCTGTTCGGGCAACCATTTTCATATCCTAATTTCGTAGACTGCCAACGACCTATAAATGTGTTCTAGCAACTTGGTTCTACTCTTAATCATTTTGTTTAGGCAAATCAAATATATATAGCTACTTGTCCAACCATGAAACCTATTTTAAAAATTAATGTCAAACACTGTGACCATTATGGATTTAATTCATGGATCTTTGTATGGATTTTTATAGCACAACTATTCTACCTTACCAGCTTCCATTGAAAATAGATGTAATTGCTTGTGTTTTATGATCAGAGTTTTAATGGTCACCATAGATTTATTCCACAATGAATACAATAAGCTACAATTCACTTACTGAATTAGGAAATTTGAGGCAGTGTGAAGTATTTTCTTATGTGTTGATGATTTCTTGTTGAGTTTTCTTTGGGCTGAGTATTTTTATACTCAAATCATATACATGTCTGAAAATTAATGAATACTTATTAACAAGTGAACCCCTTTGCCTCTCATCAAACTTGGCATGCAGGTTCGCCTTGACTAACAAGTATTTTGGGTCAGAACATATGAGTAAATAGAAAAACAGGATGTAGCATTCTTTATTTTTTTTCAGTATTGTTTAACTACAAAGTTACAAAGCATAGTGGGGTCGATAAGTGTCATTTTTCACGATAATCTTTCACTTTGTGATACAAGCACCAAATTTGGTACAGTTGTTGTTCATAGTATGTAGTTTACAAAAAGCACGATTTCCACCTCCAAATTCAAGATGGCCGCCAGTTTTTCAAGATGGCCGCCGATTATAGGATTTTTTGTCCTTTTCATAGTAAATAGCATTTTTTATTGTTTTTATTAAAGTATATATCAAAATAATTTCAAAATTTTATTACTAATAAACAATTTTGTAAAATTCTTTAAAAAAATCCATTTAATAGCTGTCAATTCAAAATGGCGGCCATTATAAGACGCTAAATGATATAATACACTAACGCTTATTCTCGGATGAAATTCATTGCATTAAATTGATTTAAAACATTTCTCATTTATAAAAATATATCTCAAAATAAAACCAGTGCATCTGGTGACATCACAACAGTGAAACATAGGCATCCGCCACGGTTTCGGATCGAAAACATTACATATATGACCGCCTGTGCTGCGATACTCAGCATGTAGATCAGTGTCAGTTTATAGTATGCTTACTGCTGTATTGGCACAGGATATCTTTCTTTGTTTGTGTGCCGTTAAACTTAAACAGGTTTCTGTAAATTATATTAAAGTGTCCCAAATGCTATCATAACAGCCCCTTTTTATATTATATAACTATCGTTAGTCGACTTGGAGGAGCCAATGTTAACAGGGTGTACATCCCACACGGAATTCAAATAATACTGAATGAACTATTGGGTTAGATGTAGAATATTCTTTCCATTTACACACATTTAGGAATGATGATGCCGGACTACTATGAATTAAATTCAGTGGTATTCGTATCAATTAGTACAAATCAGAAATTAATCCGTTATCATCCATGACTACGGTTTGAATCTACTTTTTAACCTATTCAAAAAGTACTACATGTCTCAGTAGCTACATATCCATTTTTGTCAGTACCCAACCGATTTCCTTCCTCTGTAAATGTGTGGCCAAGATATTCAAAAGTATATACTGATAGTTGTATCACATATCTCAATGTGCTTTTACGGTAAAGCAGTAAAAAAAATTCACTATAAAGCAGAAAATGTCTACAAAATCCATCATGTATTTCTATAAAAACCGATTTGGAGAAATGCTGCTGTCTCTATCAGACACATGCAAAGTTCAAGTCTCCCCAAAATTGTTAGTAGCTCAAATGAATATTCTATATTAAATTCAGATTGTTTTTTGGTTTAATCCATCTTTGCTCGACGATGGAGCTGATATTAATAAATCTTTGTAATGCAATAGTGCAAATTATCACAAAACTTCCTTCATGAAATGATTACTATTTGAAAATTTGCTAGATAAAGAGCAGCCTAACAGAATAGTCATCCGTAGCCACACAACCAACACACTCTATACAGGTCAGAAACATCAGCTGACCAATACTTTTCAGACTACGATCATAATACCAGACAATCAACCTTTTTCTGATGCATTTTTTATTTATGGATTCTTTTTCGTACATTCTTTTTCTTAGAAAGCATTAAGAGCCTTTCGATAATAAGCTATTGAAGATTGATTACAAAAGTGCATGCGTATGAATCAAAATATAAAGGACGCACACGTGTTATTAGTTTTTGATGTTTTTGAGTGTCAATTTGATGCAAAAGAGAGCGCCATAGAGTAGCAATTAAAACAAAGTTACCACCAATTAGCAAATAGTTGTACATGGTAGTGACAACTACATTGGGTTTAGATCTGAAAAAAATATTAACCATGTGTTGTGACAATATGTGAGATTTCACTGTCAAATGCATCCATCAGTTTTATAACAGAATGAATCCTTGTAATCACGATGGATAAGATTCAATCCACTTTATACTATAAAGCAACAGGCAAAGTATGTTATAATAAAGCATGTGTGACTGATGATGTTGATATAAACGTGTTTGTATCACTAAAAATGTGCAGATTTGATAAATATTGGTTTAAGTTTGGTCAGGGGTAGTAAATAAGGAGGTTACCAATACACAAAATGACGGCTCTGAAAAATCTAATAGAATGGTGTTCTTTCACGATTCAACTGGTTGTCATTTTATGTCAGTCTTTGAAAAAGCTAAGTCAATATTTACCAGACAGGATCAAGATTTAAAAACACTTCAGATATTTGTCATAATTATGTGCGATTAGAACAGTCTTTTAGACAATGTTGCGACGTTAACTAGACTTGTCTGCCCAAGAGCAGGTATCTTATGATGCAAATCCACATACAAGGGCGTCTTTCTATCAACATGTCAAAGGTTCTGTCTTCCACACTGCATGTATTTTAGGTCAATTGATAGTTATCAAGGTCAAAATCAAGTCGACTGGCTCTGGTAAAACAATAGCGAATGGTAAGAGCTATTGGCCAACCTTTTACCAATTGCCAAAAGTTGTCATCAGTTAATCAAATGTGGTGACACGAGGGAATGTCATGAGCGATGCAAATGCTATTGAGTCGTCAGTTTTACATGAACTCGTTTATGTGCTTGCACGTGCAAATAATGAAATTATCACACAGACTAAACCATGTAATGTTTGCATTCATATAATTATCACAACAATATTTGAACTATCTATACGACATTGACCTTTAATTGTTGACTTCCTGATATGTGTGCATCACGCATTATTGCTGAAACTTTAGTTTTTAACAAGGATTATGAGAATCCTTGCTTCATTTTCGTGAATCGTGTTAAATTTCTGATAAAATCACTTTATACATATACCTTCTCATTTGACAATGACCTTTGACCTACACAACATGTGGACAACATTAAGCATAAACATAGTAAACACTTGATGAAGGCAATCTAATAGATGAATTCATATTTCATTGTCAAAATAATAGTCTCAAATAAACTAACTATTTGATTATTTAATAGTATTTACGGGGTATTAACATTCTCCTTGAATCAAGGTCAAGGTCACGGTAAATGTCTATTTATGCCTAAATATTAGTCAAAGATTCTATCAAGTTAATTTGAATAAAAATTATTTTCTATTTGCGTTTCGAACCCTACATGATCATTAAAATGATTCAAAAAGTTTGAAACAAATTTCTCATGTATGTTACCTTTACCATGACCTTGACCTTGACATTGAAAGTATATCACATGATGTGAATCAATGTCTTAACTTGTTAACATTTGTAGAATGCAAAAACACTATAATGTATCATCCTATAATACATTTAAAGCGGTAAAAAGAAGTTTAGTCGCTATGGGATACTGATTTCCAGGCGCATGCGCAGAAACGACGGCCATCTTGAATTTCGAAGTGGAAATCGTGCTTTTTGTGAATGGTAGACCATGCAGGTCATCTGTGCCAAATTTGGTGCTTGTATCACCAAGTGAAAGATTGTTGCAGTTATCGACCCCACTAAAGGAAATAAATGAAATTACTTGACATTTTTACTGCACTTAATTTTACAATTTAGTTCATATTAGTTCTTAAGTTGTAACCACTGATAAGAAAATGTATCATAAAGTAACTATAGTCCTGAATCAATATTTTATCTGATAAAAAGCACACTTGAGCATAATTTCTATGTTATTATTTCTACATGTCCAAGAACAGGCCAAATATGAAGTCCATAATCTAATTTCATTTGTCTTTAGAATGCAAAGAATGAAACCAGTGCCTGACTAGTCTTTAAATACTGTCTTCAATTAGTAAAAACTAATGTTTTTCATACTAGATACCAAATAATAATCTAAGTTAAAACAATAGATGATGATAAGTATTTTCTTGGAAATTAAAGTTTCAACACCTAAATACATAGAAATGCTAACTGTAGTTTTATTTAATTACTTGTTCATGAGCACATGGTATGATAATAGAACTGTATCCTCCAATATAACGAAATGAAAACTTTAGTTTTTGCATAATAAACTTATCATTCGTACAATATCAGTAAAGGAGACATACTTAAGAAACAAAAGCTACTTGCAGTTCTTCATTTTGAAGTCATAGTCAAGCCTTATATAATAGTTATTATTTGTATAGATGTATTCTTATGCTATGTATAGTGTCACTTAGTGTGTACAACATACGTCATTTATTCATTATAAAATATATGTACTATGGCCCATCAGGCTGACTCAGTCTGTAGAGTGTTGATCGAGGGGCTGTGTGTACATTTCCCAGTTTCATAGAGTATGGAATAAGTCAACAGCCACTACCACTGATTCTTAAGTATGTAGGACAGTTGTCAGTCCCTGACAGAAGTATGGGCCTTGTAAATGGTTAACCATTTCCAGAGATTTAGCCTTTCCAGGAACAGTGAGTAGTAGACTGTCTGACACCCGTGATATGATCTTAGTACTGATATTCAATGTGTTGCTTTGAAAACAAGACTTCATTATATAACTTGTTCACTCTTGATTTCAGTTTGAAAGGTTGTTGATGACTTGTTAGTCATGATCATATAATTTTAATCTTGTATAAAATAAAGTAGTCATAAAGATGAGTCACTTTTATTTTCACCAGGGGCATTTAGCTTTTGTGGTCAGGTGTGATATATCATTTTGTTGGTTTGGTCAGTTACATAAAACAAATCATTTATTTCATCCTGAGTCTATGATGCAGGATTTATCCAGGACTAACCGTGATTCGCGGTGTTAAGCGTTAAAAACAATAAAATGTCACTTAAAACATTTAATGTCGTTGTTAACCTGCTTTATTGACACTATCATTTTATTTTGCACCAATATCAATCAATAATCCTGTCCGAAGTGCAAAAAAATGGTTGAAACACATAAAAACAAACTACAACTGTATAACGGCAGCCATCTTGAAAAAAGTACTTTAGATTCGCGAGCTGTGACGTCATTGAAATAAGGCCAATGAAAATTATTTTTTTGTGTCTCGTATCCCAGATTTTACGAAAAACATTGCAGACAAAGGTTCTGGTTAAGTATTTTTTATGTTTTCGGTAAATAAATTGTTAATATCAAAGTCAACATATTTTGGAATAAGAAAAAGTGTGTAATTGTGTAATCTCAAACGAATTTTGCAAAAAAAATAATTTAAAACGCATTCTGTTTAAGTTAATAGATCGATACGGTAGCGTAAACCAAGTAGTAAACGTGACGTCAGGTTATAGCCTCGATTTCGAAATCTCGTCAGAGTATGAACATAAACAAAAATGGCCCCGAATCAAGGTTGGTCGCGAACTTAGGTACGTCGACGATATAATAATAATAATAACGACTTTATTTATTGGGGATAACATATTTGGTGTAAACCAATTTTCAATATGGTCCACACAGACATTTACAATGTACATACATGTACATAATAACAATAATAGAGAAACAATAGTATTAAACATACTGAAAATTTACATGCAAATTGAAGTTCAAATATATAAACATACAAGAGAGGTAATTAAGTATCTTATTAAGAGAAATTTCATGAAATATGTGAACTTATTATTTCATTTGAAATGACAATTATTACTAAGTACTTATTTTGAAAATTGATAAACATTTGTATACCAATGTGGTGCACAAGTTAAATATGGAGTTAAATATAATTACATATATACAAACATATTTTAGTAATGATAAAAGCAAACAACAAAACAACAGCATATATTTACATAGCACTACCAGAGTACTTCCACCTAAGATAGTTAGTCTTAAACTTACTTAGAGAGTCTGACTGTCGAACATTTAAAGGAATAGAATTCCAAATCACAAGGCCAGAATAACTAAGGGATTTACGAAAAAATTCGAGCTTAGGTTTTGAGACAGGAATTATCTCTTGGTCATTAGATCTTAGAGTATGGCCATGTTTGGGGTTTTTGAGAGTGGAACATAGAGTTCAGATACTCTGGACCACTATCATTCAGGGATTTAAACATTAATATTGCTTTTTTTATTTTTTGAATCTAGTCTCCAGAATGTGTTGTTGTTTTGAGCCTCACCCAGACTGGTAATACTTTTCTGTGAAAATGCTTCAATAATGTGGATTTTTAACTCCATTAATTAGGTAGACATACAGATTTCCAGACTTGTGGTAGGTTAGGTGAGTACTGGTTGTATAAAAAGGTCCAGGAAAGTTAGGTTAGGTGAACTGACCTTTGTAAAATAACCTAAATTGTGTTAACATGGCGTTAAAACCCAAGAAAGAACAAGTCATTAGTTTATAGTCATTTGCTTATTTCATAGTTCACAAATAAAAAACTGCTCAGAATTTGAAGTATTAGAAACACAATTGACATTACTTTATTCTTAATATGCTAATAAAATTGTTTAAATTATAAACAAACAATTTTTATTTGACAAATAGTTTTGAGTCATGATTTAGAGTGGTTTGTGGATTAAACTATGTATTATGGTTAATCTGGACATAGTACAATGTATTTTGAAAGTAACATATTCAGCATTGTTGTAATACTAGTTTACCTCCAAGTCTTATATTGTTATACTTAGAATGATTATGAGTAGACCGTAATACTTGAGTTATGTTGATGTGTAAGTAGCTGGTTGTTTTGTTGTATATACTCAAGTTGTGGTGTAATAAATGAATGATAAAAATAATATGTCAGATTTTTATTTACTTACTGAAATAAGCTTTGTTAAGTTGGTTTAAATATCCTGCTGGCTATTTTTACATTTTATTCTGATATTTATAACTACCTGTTTTGGTAACTTGGTAAGGGTACTTAAATACATTGGGGAAGTAATAGACCCAGTTAAGAACTCTTGTTTTGGAGTTTTTACATCCGTGCACAGGCGGTATACAAACAAAGTTTTACACATTATAGCTGAAAAGCACAAACCACAGATTAAATTCTATTGTTCTTTGTACTTATATTTTCATTGTAACTGTGAAAGTTTGTTTGTTCCTCAGAGAAAAGATAAAATATTTGAATTCTGGATTTAAACTACAAACTAATGTATTATCTTGTGTTTTTTTTTGTGAAGTTATTATTTACTAAGTCAACATTGATGTGACCATGTGACACTTGTAGAACTATGAATGTTTGTAACTGTTAACAAAACTTCCAAACTCAGCAAAAAAATTTATTTTTTTTAGAAAATTTGCCTAAAAGGTGAAAAAAACCACAAATCCAAATTCTACATAACTGCGTGTTGAAACAGCTGTCAGTACTATTGTATGTATCTTCAATACATTAAGGTTTTACTATCATATATCTCTTATTGTTGGACAGTAATGTATTGTTGTTGTATTTGTTGAAGTGATGGTATGTTTAATATTTCATTTAAATGTTTAATCAAGTATACACTATTATGGTGAAGAATAATACCTTTATAAAAGTAATAACCTTGGTTTTTGTTATGTATGTACTTGTTGACCATATATAAGTGTATATTTATTATAGTATTACTGTAAGGTCTTGGATTAGGCTTGTAGTTGATTTTAATTAAGATTTCAACCCTCGGATTCTTGTTTTCGCCATTTCTTTGGAGTGTCCCATTTATAACAAAAACTTAAAAGACAAAAAACATTTCTTTTTGAATGTGAGGAAGGTCTGTGCTTTTGACTGTTGTTGTACATGAAATGCCACATTGTTATCTTACACCTTTTATAGGGTTCCAATACATATTCCTGCTGTATATGAAAATGGTCAAAATAGTTAATATATAGTATTAAAAACTTGGGAAGCTTGCAGGCTTATATAATACTTATGGGGTATCATTATTCCTGCATTAGCTATCAAGACAGTTTGTACTGTGTGGATAAAGATGGAAATGTGACTTGATTACTGACTGGACACAGGCTGTGGACAAGAACATACTCATATCATAGTTTTCATGTTTGATTTTAATAGTCAAACAATTTTCCTCGGTAAAATGATGTTTCCAAAATAGCTCATGGTCATGTGAGTCTGACAGTCAGGGTTAGTCAATCTACCTGCCAACCCCTGAGTGATGCACCTTTTATGGGAATACATTAACCTCGAAATTAAGTACTTTGTAAATTTTGGAATTTGTAGAAATAATTATTAATTTAAAGTTATCATAGTTTGCCCTTTACCAACCAACCCGAAAAAATACATGTGGTGGTTTTTTTTAATGGTTGCGACCGTTTATCGTATTATTTTCCGGTTGTTTCTTTATGCTAATGATTTAAAAAGTGGTAGAAATAAAATATTTTTCCTACCTACAGACCCAACCCAAAAAATTAGGGTCAGTAAAGAGCAAACAAAGTATTTTTTAGTTTAGGCCTTAGTCAATTCGTAAGAAAAGTCAGTGAGGGTAATACTAAAATAAAATTTTAATTGTATTATTTATCAGTGTTTGTTCTATAGTTAAAAGTTGATTAAGTAAATCAACAATTAAAATGTTCTATTGTTTAACTGGTTTATCATCTAAGAATAAATTTATTGTATGTACTGGTAGGTCATTTATGCAAAGCCATGGTAAATTAATTATATGTTTATTATTTGTATTCTTTGTATAGCAACTGCAGGTCATTTTTTCAAAGTACATACACACAAAACAGTTTAAGTTTTGAAAATATCTTTTCTATAACGAAAGGTATGACAATCTCAATATCAAATTTTTGTACCAATTTTTGGAAATTAATTGTTATAAAAACATTGCATGCGCCTAAAAATATACGGAACTCTCCGAAGCCAAATTTTCACCATTTTTGTTTTAACATTTTTAATTTTCAAGATAGAAGATTCAAAATTACAGACTTGTGTAATATTGCATGCTCCTTCTGTTTCTGTCCTTATGTTTGAAGCTTATTAGGTTATTTATGTTTGATTAGATTGAATGTTTTAGCTCTATAGTTGAGTTTTTAAAGTTGTTGGCTTGAAATCACTATAACTCTAAGGTTATGAGGAGAATGAGTTCTGTGTTTCTGCAGTCATTTTGGAATTTTTGCCTCATTTGTTATAAGGTATTATTAAATTTTATTCCATTGTAAGTAAGGCTGTGGATCATTGGGCAAGTGGCAATCCGATCTGAACCACGATTCATGTGCAGCGATTCAGGAATCATACCGCAAATCACTTGTTAATAGAGAAGCATACAGAATTCATGTTATAACAAAAATAATTCAAGAATTACAGAAGCTTTACTATATGGAAAACCATGTACTCCAAACATTTCTATTACCAGACGTTTTATGGGCATTTTCAGTGATAACATTTTTGTTTAAATGTGTATCAATCGAAATTTAGACACAAGATAATTCGGTCCCTACATAAGTTAAAGTTTTTATTAGTAGTGCGTCTCTTCTTCAGTAATAATTGAGCTGAAAGTGTTCTTTCATTTTTTCCAAAAATAGATCGCAATCCGATATTCGGACATGACGAATATTCGTACTCGATTTTCTGGTCGGGATTGTGAATATCCGAGTACTCAGATACTCGCCGCAGCCCTAATTGTAAGTGGCACAAACTTTAACCCACATATTTAGATACTTACTCCATTGTTTCAGTATTCACTATCTATAAAACAGTTATCTGTATTTATATAAATCAGTCGAGTTAATGTATGTACCACTCATAAGTGAATGAAAATTTTAATAATAGCCTCTGTATTGTCTTAGCCTGTATGATGAACAACAAACATTTTTTTTGTGTAGCCTCACTCATATTTTAATTGACAATACAATGTCAAAGTTATGACTTTTACCTAAAAAACTTTTATCATAAAACAACAAGATACAATGAAATATGTAGATGATAACATATAATAAGACTTGGAAGATGGTTTTTGTTTTTTGTAGTCCATGAATATATTCATTGTAAGTCAGGTATCATTATTTACATTGAAGTTTTCATGTTAAACAAGTTCTGAGTTGCGCTGTATAGAACAGTTGTCAGCAGTTAAACAAGAATTGTTTTAATAAAGATTTGTATGTAGTAGAAGTACAGTTAATGTACATGTTGTATAACTCTTATAATTGCTTTTTGATGATTGATCCTGCAAATGTTTTAATTCTATACTGTTAGAAACATGTAGGTCGGCCTTTAAGTTAAGCTCAGTACTGCTTTAAACAATCACAAAGCTAAAAAGAAAAGAGTGCTGTAGTCTGTATCATACTTAAAGCCATATTTCAACCATTTTTCTGTCATAAACTCATATGGTCCGGGTTGATCCTGCTGAGAAGGATGTTGGTATGTTTTGTTTCAGTATTCAAATGACTTGTTATCTTTAACACTAAGGTATCATCATACTTAGTAGTGTTATATTTTAGCATATAAGTGTTTGTCTCATGCACTTGTTAATATCACGTGATAGATCTTATCTACAAGAACAATACTTATATTATTGTTCGACTGTATAGCCTAAATACAATGTACAGTTAAAATACAATATTTGATAATTAAATAATAATTTATACAGTAACTGGGTGAAGTTGTTTTCTTTTTACATTTGAATGTTTTAGCCTGCTTGGCTAGCTCAGTTGGAGTCACTTAAGTCTATTGATCAAGGGGTCCTGGGGTACCATCATGCATATGGGTGGCTGGGTCATATTTGTAGAGTTTGGTCATTAAATATTTTCTATGGCCATTCACACTTACAAATGATTTTAGTCATGTTTGGCAGTGTAAAATGAGTGTTGTCAGTCACTGACAGAAGTATGTGCCTAGTAACTGGTTACATGTGTATCAGCTAAATCTAGTGACCTAGCCTTTCCAGGAGCCATGAGTTGAAAAATTGACTGCCATGATATGACCTATACAATGTGTTGCTACCATGTTAAAGCCAACCAAAATATGTTTTTTTTGCCAAACTCATTGTAACAGATTTATTAAACTGCAATCATTTTATAAGATATTCATTTTGACTGTGCAGGACATGCGAAAATGTGTAATATTAATTACAATCAACAAATGATATTTTAAGTCAAAACATTTTGTATAGAAAGACTTCCTGATGTATGATAACCTAACTCATTTATTCAGGAAGAATATTTGGTAATGATAACAAATTGAAGGGAAATTTTAGAAAAAATATTTAACACATAACACATGGCCTTGCAGGCAATATGCAAGTTTACGGACTGGTTGGTCAGACTGAGGAAGGTATATGGCCCGAAGCGCAGCTGAGGGCCATATAGCTTCTGAGTCTAAACAACCAGTCTGTAAACTTTCATATTGCCCCAAAAGGCTGTGTGTTATTTGTTATATTATACCGATTTTAAATAATTTCACCCTATTAGTGCTGTCATTTTACTGTAATGTGTTTTAAAATAATGATTTTATTCTTCAGTATGTCAAATATCTCAAACCCCAGTCTGACTTTTCTTTTCAAGCAATGCAGCAAGATAACATTCTTTTCTTGTTATATTCCATTTTTGTTCAATGACTTAGCCATTTAGTCTATTTGTGTTGCCGTGAAATAAGCACATTGTGAAAGTCCCATTAAATAGGACTGGATAACGTCATAAACGGTCAATATAAGAATTATGGACCAGGTAGCCCAATCAATATGCGATTTATGGACTGGATGACGTCATTTTTAAATATAGAAGGACGTATGCGAATGAGGTATAATATGATAAAATATAATACATGTATCCAGATGACATTTTACAGTGTAGTTGTTTATATTGTGTTTGTGTCTTTTTTTTTGTTTTGGACTGTACCTCAGTAACCTGTTAATATTGTGCGTAAAGTTGGACCTCGACCTGACCTTTGTGCAAGAATATTCATTGCATTGAAAAACAAATGTATAGTATTAATACTCGATTACACTGATTACACCATTGCCGTGAAGATTATGTGTTGAAATTTAAGACATAAACATACTTCTATAATTTTATAATTGCTGCCGAAGTGTAGAATAGGCGAGGAACTGAGTTTCATTGGGATATGTGTAGATAAATATTAGATGCAAATGTTAAAGGTCAGACTGGGGTCAAACTTTACACACAATACATTCCAAACAAGTCAACCATTCATAAAATGAATAATCCCAGAAGGATTTTCATTGGAGTTTTGCTACGTGTATGAGACTAAGTACAAGTAGCAACCCCAGAATATGCTGATAAGCCTATCGGAATTTTACCAATTTTCTTGGGTAGTTGTGTTTTTTTACAAATTAAAGTTACTAATGTCACTATAATCTAAATAAACCAAATATATTTTTAAAGCTTATAAAGTTATCTTTCAAATAATGTAAAAATTATGATTTTACAAAATATTGATTTTAATTAATGAGCGATTAATTCGAGGTTTATCGAAATTTTCGGTAAAATTGACTGGTGAAGTAGACGGACGCTATTTTTTTGAGGTTATGTTTTCTAATTAAAATGCAGGCACCGATTTTATGCAAATGAAAATGAATCAACCAATCAGAGAAAAGAATGAGCTTTCAAACGGTGCATGCCGCCTTACTGTACGAAAAAAAAAAATTCCGTAATAATTAGTCAAAGTTAAGGATCAATGGTGCCCAAATGCATCAGATTATCATAAGGCGGCATGTATCATCGTATTCCCTATTTCACCGCCTTTAAATTGATGTATAAACTATAAAAATCACATGAAAAACACGCTCTGCATCTTAGTTCAAAGAGCGAGAGGTCCCAACAAGTGAAGCATGCAATGGTTATGCAAAATACCTTTTGTCATTACACTTAGTAAAGCATTTGTAAAAATATTCTAAATATGTCAGAAGTTATTGGAAGAAAGTGACCAAGGTGTTCCAAATGCCTGTTTATATTGTCTGTGTGACTCTGTCTTCTTCTTGATATTTTACTGTTTCTTAGTACAAATGTACATGTAATTAGTTATGTTAAGATATTTACATAGAACAGCTCTTGAGTATAAGCTAGCATACTTGCAATATTTGAGTGTGTTTTGAGAAATACTTCTTAAGTGTTCTGGTTATCTGCATGATCAGTTTTGCATTGGTTTGTTACACATTCTAAAGTCACTTCCTTGTTACCATGGACAAAATACTTGACTTGTTAGTTGTCTGCTTGATCACCAGGAACTAGGAAGTTAAATTATGAAAATAAACATTTCTATGAAACAATCTATATAATAAAATATCTATTCAATTTGTGATTTTAATGTGTAAAGAACTAAATACAGAAGTTATGATTTAATTTTGTTTATACAGTCCAACTTGGACTATAGAGACCCTCTGAACATTGTGTAATACTGTGATTTTACTTTCCCTGGAAGTATGTGCATCTAGTAAATGGTTAACAGCTACGTCAATAGATTTAGCCTTTCCATAAACAGTCAGTAGGTTCACTGACAACCCTGATATGACCTATACAATGTGTTGCTCTGACATTAAATGTTATAAAAAAGAGTCTCTAAACATTGTGTTACGCTTTGATTTTACTTCCTGGAAATTTATCTGTATGATATCATAGTCTGACCCTCTGTCTGTATAAAGACTGTATATTACAGTTCTTGGTACATCCTACTGGATGCCTATAAATATAGATTAGACTGATATATACAATGTATTTTTAGGCAAGACCAATCCACAAATGACCGTTCACCTTTATGTTTTTCAGACACTACTCTTCTACAACTCAATGTTTGACCTTTGACCTACAAATGACCTTGACCTAGAAGGTTAAGCTAAATGGAAAAGCATCGTTCTCTACAGTTCTGGTTGGATAGTATCAACTTATCTCAGTATTATGAGTTATTTGTACAGCATGGTGTATGTACTAGAAAACAATGTGAGAGTTTAGATAATGATACGCTGGATCAGATAGGAGTTGGCCATGAAGGTAACATTGAAAAATATTTAATCTTGTTCATATACATGTACTTATATCACTTAAAATTTTAGATTTCTTATTGTTTGGTTACCATAATTCAGCTAGCTTGATGAAAGATAGAAGTTGAAAGTTAAATTTAGGTTTAAAGTCTGCTTCCATGTACATTACAATTATATTGATGACCAAAACATAAAGCAAAACTAAAAAGCATTTCAAAATAAACAGTTATCAAGTTTTAGATAAAAGCTATTCAATAGGCCCACAAATTGAAAATGTCTCCAAACTTTTGGTGGGTACTGTATATATACATGTATATGAAAGATGTGAAAGTCAATAGCCCTTTTTTTGTAAAATTAGTTTGATGAAGCCAGTAAATACTTTATATCAATTTTGGATAGAGCAGACTTTTTTATCATACAATGTACTTAAAATAGCAAAACGTTTTGGGCTTAATGATATTTTGGGATAACCCATTATTTTAGTTACATAGGACTGTTGATAATTGACCTTAAAATATTCTCAAAATTGCACCATAATATAATTGATTGTTGTTTGATCTGATATTATAATTATTTTGTTACATGTATTTCAGATCACAAAAAAAGAATTTTAAGCCATTTACCTCGTAGAGATACATGGACGGATAATACAGAGAATTTACCAAACCTTCCACCGAAACAAAAATCTGTGAGAGATTCATACTTATATGAAAATTTTACGTCATCTTTGACTGGTTCACCTGGTAGTACAAACGACCAGTCTAGTACAACTCTTGATAATTCATGTAACCAGTCTACTGTTGTTGCTAGGGAACAATCTCAAACTAGTGACTCACAGTTAGTTTCACCCAAACCTGTTCCAAGACCTCGCCAAAGAACTACTAAATTACCCTCCCCTGCAACCACGCCAACAGAAGAAAGGCCAACTCCTGCTGCAAGACCAACCCCCACTCCTAGACGCCTAGCAACCCCTAAACACCAGGAGGAAGGATCTCAAACTAAAGTATCTGATAATAAACAAAAAGTCAATGTTGAGCATAGTGGTTCAAAATCTGAACTTGATATAAATACTAATGCAACATCTAACAATGCACCTAAAAATGATAAGCCTTCTGAATTTGATATTTCAAAAGATACTACCAATTCTGTGTCAAACTCGCCACAATCAACTTTAGCATTATCTGGGTCTATCAAATTATCAGGCGTATGTTTAGATATTTCTACTACAGATGATAATGATGGGCTGTACTCTTTTCCTGATAAAAATAAAACAAATGACAATGACCAAAGCCAAACTTCATTTGAAGATCCTTTAAAATCTAAACCTACTCATACAACTGATAATTTCTATTCTTTAGCAGGAGATATTAGGGAAAATAGCAATAAAATAGTAAAGAACAAGCCTCCAAGGGCTTCTGATGAGAATGAGGGTCATTCCAAGAGGAACAGTTTTGAACGAGAGTTTGAAAATGCCAAATTTGATCCTGTTTCTAAATTATTTATTCCAAAGTCTCAAGACAATGAACCATCAGCTTGTGGTACTACTGGTGAAGACATTAATTCCAGTGTTGGTGATGAACCTTATGAAGCAATATGGAGTTATAAGGGAGATAACTCAAGGAATACTGCTGCTACAAATAGAACATCAAATTTAATGCAGTTCTCTCCCTTAGTCAATGGACCATCTGATCATGTTAAACTAAGGGACACAAATCCGTTTATTTCTAAAAGAATATCAACATTTGCTAATAATAGAGACTCCGCCTCTTTTGATCTTCCTCACCCGCAGTTTGCTCCTCCCCCTCTTCCAGACGATGTTGCAATAACTGATGTAATAGCTGACTTTGATCCATTGACATCACAAAGACCTGATAAAAATCTTCCTCATGTTCCACCTAGACCAAAGAACTATACTCCACCAAACTTTCAACCTTATGCTAACCTACACTATCCCCAGCATGAGACTTCTGCTACTTTACCGGGTACCGATGGTGCCATGGAACCAGAACTACCATTGTATTCACCACAAAATATAAGTGGACCTGATCAATCTAATATGAGTGGTGATGACCCTTTTACACATGAAGATCCATTTGGACAATTTGAACCAGACGATGAGGACTTTGATCATCAAACTGGTGCATTCCCTCCAGCATCATGTCAAAACACTGCTAAACAAGACTCTTTTGTATGTGTTGGACAGACTAATGTGTTTAAAAAGACCGGAAATTGTGTGTATGACTTCGCTGAACAGACTGACTTTGATCCTTTTGGTTTACATAGACAACAAAGTAACGTATCATCAATATCAAGTGGTAGTAATGAGAGTAAGATACGACTGAGTGAAGTACCTCCTGCCCCTAGAAATTTTTATACCATGGCTGACCAGGATCCAACATACTCTCTGGCTGAAAATATAAGTAAGTATAAGCTATGGTTTCTTTTTTGTAAATCTGTGTGTGAGTGGAATAATATCTTTTTAACATGTTTTGTTATTAAATGTGTTAATTTCAGGGTCTATAGTCACAAATGTACTGCTAGAACATTTTGTAGGGTTTACAAAAATGTTTTTCGCTGATATCTTGACAAATAATTAAATGACTTCAACGAGCCTATAAAATAACATCTACTTTTCTTATCCCCAAAAATTTCAATTGATCATATGAGTTTTTTTTTGTTTGCTCTTAAACCACCACACAAAAATTAAGTCGAGCGGTTTACTAGGTCATGTTCAGGAATTATCTGTGCAGAAGATTCAGAGTGAACAACTACAGGCTGATTAAAATTTCAAAACTACTTTATGAATTAGTTGATTTTTTCTATTTTTTGATTGCTGTAAGAGTTTGACAAAAATCAAGACCACTAAAATATAATTCATTGTATTAATCTGCACCAATCTGCACCAATCTTTGATCAAGCAATACAGGACAGGGCCTTTTCAGCCTATCTCACAGGGCCATATATGGGCCCAATTCACAATGCCAAAAAACAATCATTTTTCCTAATTTCAAGAAAAAAATTCCCAATCTTGTTAAATAATTTCCTTTGAACATGATTTCTTTTGCCTTTACAAAAGAAAACGATGATATTTCACATGAAAATATTAAATGAGAATTTGAATTGAAAACCTCAATGAACTGTCAGAACAAACTCTTTAGGGCACTGAATACTTTCAGAGATACCAAAGCAAGGCATATAAAGGTTTAATGCAGAAACATTAATGATGAAATTTCCAAATTTGGTTGATTTGTCAATATTTGTTTCATAAATCAGACTTTTTATCGTGTTAAAAATTCCAAATTTGGGCAGGGGCCTTTTTCCCAACCACCTGAAAAAGCCCTGCAATATCTTGGATCAATGATATTTGGCTAGCTGTACTACTTCCTACATAATCATACTTGTTTCTTCCTGTGAAAAGTCATTATCAGTTTTATAAAACATGACCATTTATGATGTTTTGTCCACAGGAAAAGGTAATTAAGTATAAACTTGATTTTTAGGATATGATTAATTGATAATATGTCAAATACTTAACATAAGTAATTAAATATTTATAGTTATCATTTCATAATTTTCAAATCCTGGATCAATGTTGATATCTCATAAACTCAACAAGATTTACTAAATGATAATAAATAATTCTACAATTTTGAAAGTGTATTGATTGAATTTTGGATATTTGATTTAAGTTACATAAAAATGAATCGTGGAAGGCGTTTAAGAGAAGCCCTCAGCAGACGTGTTACTGGATTTTTACCGACTAGTGTTAATTTTAATATGAGGACTGGTTCTGTACTTTTCCCTAATCATCTTGAGCAAGGGCTAGGAAAAGTTTACATTTCGGAACCATTCAATGCTACCAAGTTGCCAAATCTGGTTGACCTTGACATTTGTATCCGCAGAGATTCAAGGTCAAGGTCATTGCCTGACATAATTGATTATGATGAAGAAATTGATAATGAGGAGGATTATTTAGTTACTTCTGAGTTATTGAATTCTATTAATTTTAGTGGTTCATATGAAAATATACGCAGGTCAAGGTCAAGGTCACTGCCTCAGCTGGTTAAATACAGATGTAATAACTAAGTTAACTCTTTGATATCTGATTCTGGATTTATTTGTCATCTGGATTCTATTATGTCATTTTAACTTAAGATATAATTTTTATAAAATTAATATTGTATTCAAAACTTAAAATTGACCATGTTCCTCACTGGCTAGAGAAGTTTAATATTGTCATTGTTTAAGTTTTGGTATGGCCAAGTTATTCATGTACATATATACCTGAAAACAGATAATTGAAATGGCAAAACAAAGCATGGAAATTCTCAGCCTTACTATTACTTAGTAGAAGTTCAAGTAATATGTATGCATGAAAGGAGGAAAATGGAATATTAGGAAAAGACACAATTCTAAATAAAAAAACCAGTTAAACATACTGCTTTTTTGACATGACAAAATTAATAAGAATCCAGAATATGAATAAAATCAAGAATATTATTGAAATTTTATTTTATTAATTTTTATCAATTATTTCTCCTTAGTTGTTTCAATTTCATTAATTGATAATAAGTTATTTGTGTGTTAGGGTTTAGAAAATGTTAAGAATTGCTGACCTGAAAATGATTTTTTATGATGAAGTTTCATGTTTGTTTATATAACTTACTATAATGTTACGAATTTTGTCTTTATTTGAGTAAAAACTTAATGTAATAAATAAGTTTGTACTGACTGATGACTGCCATTTTTTCTGTATCATATTCCGGTAGTTTATTGAGGAAGTAAACAAATTTGCTATTATTTTTTTACATCCCACCTTATGTTACAAATATTTTCTTTGGCTTATATAGACTACACAGTTATAAGTACATATTTTGTTTAATTAGGAAGTAAAATCAAATGCTGAATTGCTTAATAGATTAGCCTATTTACTTCTAAATAATAGGAGCATGGTATAAAATAACTGTAACAAGATAACCAGGAATATAATGATGAAATAGTCAAAGCATGTCTTCTAGTGAGTTGGGATAGGATAGGACAAGCCATACCATAGTCATGATATGAAACAAAAATCCAATGTGATGAAATTGTTTTTTTAGCTAGATCTTTCAACGAAAAAATTCAGCTTATTCCATGTTTTAGTATGACCCATGTTCATTAAAAGTTAGGGTTTTAGAATGACCCATGTTTTCGTATGAGTAGTTCCCCTTTGATTAGCAATTGATATTTTGATTTGAATATGCTATTAGTGAATGATACCATTTCACTTTATGTTGATTTAAGGATGCTTGCCTAGGCATGTTGATTTGTCTATCTTATGTTAATATCCTGTTTTCAATTATATTATAATTACAACCTAAACGAAATAATACAATCTGATTGGTTAAAAGTGAACACGTGACTTGAAAAAATGTGTTTTCATTTCTGTATAAATGCTGTTGCCTACAAAAATTCATTAATATTCATGACTTTTAATTACGTCATGCCGGTACTAATTTCATGAATGAAAATCTATTTTAGCGATGTCACATGCAAAACAAAAGCTATGCATGTCAATAAAAGAAGTAAATCATCGAAAACATGAAAAATGGTCCGATATTATCATATTGAAAATAAAATAAGAAATAAATGTTAACTGAAATAAACATTTCAGTTTCACTTTTATCTTTACTATAAATAGTTGACCTCGACCTTGATAAACACACAGGAATAGTGTAAAACTTTTAACTTGTTTACACATTTTTTTAAAGCTATTAAATCATGGTTTTCCCTTGTAGTGCTTTTTTATACGAATTAAAATCCATTTACTTACATTTCTTTGCATTATTGATTCTGCCCTGGAAAATTGCATAGAAGCGAAGACCAAAATGGCCGACGGCCAGTATGAAAGACCAGTTTATAAACAAAATTATTCCACACTACAATGCATTTGGCACTAAAATATAGTTCTTGATATCAACGCAATTAATAATGGTTCAGTCAACAAATTTCGCCCAGAAAGGTTGTAATTGTAAGGAATGAATTAATAGAAACTGACTTTCATCGAAAATAAATGTCATTTTGGTGCTAGCTAATTTCAGCATAAAAGCCTTCGGCCTTTATGCAAATTAGCTATAATCACCAAAATGACATTTATTTTTCGATGAAAGCCAGTTTCTATGAATGAATCATTCCTTAAGGATATTCCACTAATTAAATTAATGTGATGGTAATATTTTCCTAGAAATTGATTTCCCTCTTTGATTAAAGATTGTTTATATTTGATTAATTTAATTTTAAATTGTTGTACCTTCCTTGTTTTATTGAATCATGGCTTTCAATTAGTTTAGACCTACAGTTTTATTGAGTGTTATGTTTCTGTAGAATTTAATGAAGAAAAATAATCAAAGTGAAGTAGACTGTAGATTGCATATTTCAACTTAGTTTATTAGAGTTTTTCTGCTAGATTTTGTCTTCATTGATAATGTGTATGTATATTTTAATTTAATGGATACACTCAATAACAAATTGAAATAAGGGGTTCCGTTTTTGTGTTATCCAGGTTATTGATGTACTTTGACATAGATCTTTGCTATTCATGATTGATCATATTTATTGTTTTAATCATGTTTGATGTAATGTTTTACGTATATTGTACATTTGATAACTGAATAATTCTATCTATCTATCTATCTTTCTAACCGCATAAATCTAATAACAAATGAGTTCACCTTTGGATGTACGTTGTATCTAGTTTCAAGTTCAATTTTGTGATTCTTGAGTATGCGGCTATAAGGTGTTAGTGATCTTTTAAATTGTATGGAATTGACATGAATCTTTAATAGGGCTGTGGATCGTTGAGCTAGCGGCGATCCAATCAGAACCACGATTCATGTGTAGCGATTTATGAATTGAACCACGATTCACTTGTTAATGGAGAAGCACTCAGGAATTCATGTAATAACAAAAATAAATAAATAATTACTGAAGTTTTACTGTATGGAAATTCATGTACACCAAACATTTCTGTTACCAGACGTTTTTAATAGGCATTTTCAGTGATTTTTAGTTTAAATGAGTATCAATCGAAATTTGATACAAGACAATTTGGTCCTTACATAAATTAAAGTTTTCATAAGTGGTAATTAATCTAAAAATGTTCTTTCCTTTTGTTATACCCCCGCTTCGAAGAAGAGGGGGGTATACTGTTTTACCCTTGTCCGTGCGTCCGTCCGTCCGTCTGTCCGTCCGTTACAAAATTTCCGTCGCAGTTTTCTCAGCAACTATATCATGTAGCAGCCTAATACTTTGCATATTGCTTCATCCCATAGTCCCATATGGTGTAAAGCGATTTCATGCTCCTTGCTCATCTACTTCCTGTTTGTCGCATATTTTTAGATTTTGGCGGGGGTATCACTAGTGAGCATTAGCTCACAGATTTACTTGTTGCTTTTTTTTCAAAAAATAGATTAGGATTTGACGATTTCGAATGTGACAAATATTCGAACTCGATTTTCTGGTCAAGATCGCAAATATCCGAGTTCTAGGATATTTGCAGCAGCCCTAATCGTTAAATATCATTAGTCAAGGTCTCATGATACTTCATGAGGATGCATTAATTAACAGTCAATACAAAGAAATTTAAATGTTTATGTGAACATTAATCAATGATATAAACCCGCACAACTTCTTGAGTGGATGTATATTTTTGTAATACATTTGTGAATAATTTTTCTCAATGTTTAAGTTAGCAAATAATATTTTTTGTGTGCAAAATTTCCCTGCATTAGATTCAATATATCTTGTTGGAATTACCTTTCTTTGTCTAATATGATTTCTAGATTAAAGACCCTGTTCTGTAGTGCAGTTGGTAGCGCACTGGGATTTCCAGTCTAGTTTTGAGGGGGTATGGGTTTGAATCCCACCCTGAGAAGTTATACTCTTCCATGAAAATTTGGTAATTATAAATGTTAATTTCCGTTTATGAATAAGGTTTAGGAGAAGATACCAACCTTGTGGAAGGGAAGGTGAGTACTGGATATAGACAAGGGTCTAGGAAAGCTAGATAAAATTGCAATGGTCCCTGTGAAATAATCTAAATTGTGTTGACACTGCATGTAAACTCAGTATAAAAAAATAGTTTTGTATGTGTCATAAATTTTAGATAACATGAATTTATCAATATGTGTGTATATATAGGACATTTAAGTGATATAAAACTGTTCATATTCAATATAATATGATCTTGAAAGTTTGAGCTATCTTTATGATAAAATATTGATTATATAATGGCAAACAAAAGATAGAGATAAAATTTGAAAGATTAATTTATAAACATTGTATATTTCCATCCAGGAAGTGTTCCTACTTTCAAAGTTGTAGATATCATTGAATATATATTATTATGTCAAATGTTTGTCGAGACATTTTAGTAAAATGGATTTTAGTAATAGGAATGATTTTTTTTAAATAAATATGTGAATTGGTTGCGTAAAAATTTTTCATAGTGTTCATGTATGTAATTTGAAAGTTGAAAAATATCAGTGTTAAGATTTTAACAAATATACGCTGTGTACTTCCTTATTTTGTTTTCATTTTATTTCAAAAATTGTACTATTAATATTTTGTTTAGATTAAAATAATGTAAGACAATTGTTTTTATTTATTTTATATACATATATGGAGATAATATAAACAGGAAGAATAGATCTTTGTAAACATACAAGATGTGGGCTTAGTGAAAAATGGTTGTAACTCAAACTTTTTTTCATATTGAGTTAAAACATTTTTGCGTTAAGCCTGCAAACTATAGGGACTTAGGTTTCTGATTTATGTTATGTATCTTTAAAATGTTTCATGATTGTATAATTGTTACATTAAAGAAGATCATTGGTCAGTTTTTTTTATAGTATATAAGTTATTGTTAATTGTTGTGTAGGAAGTTTTAATCTAATCAACTGAGGCAGTGTGTTATTGTAAAAGTTAAAACTCGTTGATCTATGTAGCTAGTGAAAAATGCTCAGAAAGTGAGTTCATACAAATCTATGAAAACTGTGCTATTTTAAAACGTGGATCTGTAATCATGGAAGAAATTTTATATGATAGGAGAACAGTTAAACCTAAAGCCAAGGATATCAATTTATATTTTTATGATTCTGATGAGGACTCTGGAACAGGAAGTGGACATCCAGGTATAACAAAACATATCATTTTATATCAGCGCAGAACTAGTCTACATTCTTTACATGTAGTTAGACTAGCTCTGTGCTGACTTATCACTAGGAATTATATCATAAAATTTTAAAACATGTCAAATTTGCATTATTATTGTATGACTGTAATCTAGGGATGAAATGATAAGATGGTATAGATATCTGGGGTGCGTTGCCTAACGATTTCGCTATGTACTGCTATGAAAAAGCGCTTTCTTGTAGCTCTTCTTCATAGGAAACGGCTTGCTATTTACGTCACAAACCAAGATGGTGGCCTGTGCCAATACTCACTTTTGCGCTTATTGCAATTGCATGTTTTTGGGGCGATTTCAAACTAAATAAGTCTTTAAAAAGTATAAAATCATTGCAAAAACATATGTTTATATGAACAATTACAAATACAGTATAACCTGCATTAAGCAGCCAGTGAAGGGAAGTGACTAGATTGGCTGTTTACAGCAGGTGACCACTTAATCCAGGTTCAGGTAAAAATGCTTTGATTAGTAATTTGTAATTTATTAATTTTAATTCATCTATAGTCGGTCAAACATTTACAACCAAATTGTTGGCAAACAGGTAGTCACATTACTGCGGAGGCAGCCATTTTGATTTTATAACAGCGCTCTCGGGTAGCGAAGAATTTTTACGCTAGCTTTCGCTACATAGGGAAATGAAGCATAATCTTGTAGCAAGTCGTTTCCTATGATTTTGCTACATTGCGATACCTAGCGAAATGCTTAGGCAACGCGCCCCTGGTCTCACTAATGAAATTACATCACACGTGGAGTTAATTTTTTTCAACTTGGAGCAAATATTTATTTACCTTTATTTACACATGTTCTATGTTAAATCTCATTTTGAGTATCATAAGACATTCTTTGCATCAAATAATGTTCAGATTTGTTTCAAGTTATATTAAATGACTTGTAATTTTTTTCCATGAAGAATAACTTCGATATTTATCATGATATATGACTTTAAGTTTGTAAACCGTACTTATTCGTCTTTTCTATTACTACTTGACTCAAAAGGGACATAACTATGAATGAATTTTTTTTAGTTATGCCCCTTAATACCATAATGATAAAGGTTAAAATTTGCATGCTTATTAATAAGTACTTTATCTACACAACTACAAAGGGTTGTTACTCTGGATATATTATTTTGTGAGTTATGCCCAATTTAAACTATTTAACTAAGGTTAAAGTATTCAAAGTGAAATATTTTCAATACTGATCAAGATATTTAAATGAAAGTTGGTATGTTTATTCATTTATACTACATCTCGACAACTATAAAGGGATGCTACTGTTATGGATGTATGTTTAAGGAGTTATGCCCCTTTCATATATTACAAATATGATGTATTTATTGTTTGACCGAGTTATTGCTTTTGGAAAACTTAAGTTGTTTCTTGAAAGCACTTTGGTTAAAGATAATCCTTGCCATGAAAAAACACTGGATAAGTTGAGCACGCTGTTCTTGGACTGCTCTTATGGAAGTAAGTGGTCTAACTGCTATATATTTGACTTGCCACGACTTAATAATAGCAGAAGCAAGTTGTCTGAACTCAAATATAGGTGGTCAGGGGCAACCGGACAAACTTCTATATGGAGCCCTATGTAAAGCACCATAAACAAAACCAAGGTTACTTTTAATACTACATAGATACTTTCATTCTACCATCTATACGTCTAGTCAAGTGTTTTTTTCAAGTGGTTTCTTCTTGTTTAGTTTCATACAAGTCTTTATGTACTTAACTCTTATATACATGTATGTGTAGAACTTATATTGTTCCATTGATAAAATACTAAACATAGATAGAAAATATATGAGTCAGTGGATTTATCATTTAATTGACTGAGTTTTACATAGTCTGAGCATTGCTCTGATGAGCATTATGTGATAACTCTTGTGTTGTGTGTATTGTTTTTGTTATCTAAAATATAATTGGAATGTTAACTCTTTGGAACTTACATTATGTGGTTGAACTCTTTTTCCGGTAGAATAATATTAGTTTTGTTGAACTAGTTATTTATTTAAATGATAATTTTAATTATTAAAGATCGTGTTTTTTTGTCATTTCACTTATTAATTATTGTCTTTTTAATTTGTAAATTTACTATTTAATTGGTTATTCTACTTTATAATTGAATAATCCACTGTCTAGATGAAAAAGTTACTATTTATTGATTAATAATCAAGTCTGTGATATTAGCATTTGAAAATGGTTGTTGGAATTGGTAATTTAGCAGCAAGCACTATATCTTGTTTGTAGAATTTTGTGTGCCCAAAAGAAATATATTGGTTGCCTACAATGAAAAAGTTGTTGTTCTGGCCTAACTGTCATCTACCAATTTTCAAGACTGTTGGTTTATTTATAATTTGATATATTTACTGTTTAATTAATAAATGTCATTCTAATTGAATCATTTATTATTTAATTGGCTATAAATTCACTATTGATCAAATAATTCACTATTGATCAAATAATTCACTATTGATCAAATAATTCACTATTTATCAAATAATTCACTATTGATCAAATAATTCACTATTTATCAAATAATTCACTATTGATCAAATAATTCACTATTGATCAAATAATTCACTATTTATCAAATAATTCACTATTGATCAAATAATCCACTATTTTATTGATTTATTTTCTTGGTTTTTTTTTGTGATTTCTGTTTTATTTAATTAAAAAAATTGCTGATTTCAGATGATGCAGATTCTAGCAGTATTGGAAGTTTAGATGATTTATTAGATAGAGATCAGCATGTTGAAGATGGTGGTTCAATGAAACAAGTTGAAATATTACCTACTTCAGCTTTGTCTGTAAGTTTTTTAATCTAACATTTTAGATATATCAGTGGATTTAACTTGTTACAGTTGGCAATTTGGTATGTGTTTCTTGTTGGATAGGTTTTCATCAGGATTGATAAGTCTAAAGTGCAACTTTTTACATCCCCATCTAAGAGTGTGCAGAAGTCAAGTAGTAGGACATTTGCTCAAAGATCCAGAGGTCCTGGGTTCAAAGCCCACTAAGGGCACTGCAGATTTTCTTGAGCTAGAAATTTACCTAGGGTTTTTCCACTTCACCCAGGTGTAAATGGGTACTGAGAGGGATCACTGTGTGGATGTAATTTCAATGATAAGGGGGATATAGTGTAAAATTGTAAAGCAGGCTGAACATGTACAAATGTATATATAACTTGAGGTCCGCATGGAAGATTGGATTTATCCAAATGTGTAGCCTCGTTAAATAAAGTCTTTATTATTATTATTATTATTATTATTATTATTATTATTATATATGGAAGCAGACTTTTAACTTTTTTCAAATTTTTAACTCCTTAATTTTATCAGTTGGAGTTCATAGCTCATATAAAAAGCAGGAATATAATATTATTTTATCATTCTATTTTCTCTTGCCTGTATTTATATCTACAACTACAATTCTACCTCTGTAAAGTTTATATATTTTTTTTCTTGTAATTGTTTTTTGTTAGTTTATACAAAGAGTTTTTGTATCTTTATTACTATGAGTTGTTGATTATTTTTCTTCTAGCCTAGAAGACGTGAGAGAAGTGGATATTTGTGGAAACAGGGAGGGTAGGAGCTGAATTTTTTTTATACAATGTGCTTTATTTTCATTGTACGAAACCCATAGTTTATTATTAGCTGTTGTACTTTAGTTAAAACCAACTAAACTTGTTATATATGATAATCTGAGTTTGTTTATGGGTACTTTGACTTTAATTTTCATTTTCCCAAAGTATTTACATTTACATATAACAAAGGTAAAAATACAAAATAAACATGTAAATATACAGTGAACACAAACTATATAACATGTATGTATGTATAGCGGGCATAGTGCAAAACAGTAACTGTTGTAACTCATTCTTTTTTATATTGAGTTACAACCGATTTGCGCTAAACCCATGGTATGTATGGTTGATGCAATGTAAAGAAATCATATTACATAAAGCGGCAGCAAAAGTATCAAAACTCAAGGACAGAATAAATACAAAATCTCTAGTGACTCAGAGCGTTGGAGTCTGAACACAACAGATTGTAGACTGTTGTCAATTTAGGGTTTGAATACAATGTGTATGAAATCCTGGAGTCTTTTGATGAGTTGTGTTGGGTTATACATCTTGTTGTTTATATTTGTATTTTAAACTCAAATATATATGTATTGTTTCAGAGTGAGACAGAATAGGGGATGGAGAAAAAGATGGGTTATATTTGATGGGAAATCTTTGAGATATTATAGTAATTCCAAGGTGAGTTCCTGTAGTTGTATTTGTATTTTTCATCCAAATTAAAATAATAGAAAGAATCCTAACTTCAGCATGTTTTATAGTATTTTATAGAGGTCCAGGTTTCAAACCCCATCAGGGGCACTGTTAATTTCCTTGAGCAAGAAATTTACCTACAGTTGTTTCACTCCACCAAGGTGTAAATGGTTAATCACCTGCTTTAAAGTGATTTAGATGACCAGGTTTTATCCTACAAAATCTTTAAGTTGGCTGAACTTGTATATGGAAGCAGACATTAAACCACAATTGGACTTATTTTTTTAAGTAATTTTTATTATTTTATTTCCAATCATACATGTTTAATAATATGTATACAATTTATCATAGCTCTGATTATGTTTTATCTTGCATGTAATGGGTTATCATAACTTATTATATACATGTATGTATGCACTGAAGTTTATTTAATGAAATGTACTGAGAACAGATAAATACAGTAAACATGTAGCCTCATAATATGAGACAATAGAACAAAGAGGAGCTGCCCGGCTAGCTCTGTTGCTAACACACAAGTCTACTGATCGAAGGGGCGTGGGTTCGCTTCCCGGGCGGGGCATACTTTCATGGAGCTTGGTCATAAAATTATTTCTACAGTCATTCTCTCTCCTACAAATGATTCTTAATTATGTAGGGCAGTTGTCAGTCACTGACGAAAGTATGTGCTTAGTGGTTGGTTAACAGCTAAATCCAGAGATTTAACCTTTCCAGGAAGAATGAGTAGGTTGACTGATTGCCGTTATAATTATAACCTATACAATGTGTTGCTACGGCGTTAAACCCAACAAAACAAACAAACAAACAAAGAAGCTTTTTTTAAACAAAAACGTTATTTTAACTTAACTAAATGCAATTCCATTTGTTAGATCTTTGCAATTAAACACAAGCATGCTTTTCTTAATGACATTAGAAGCTTTACGGATGCGTGTATTACAATGAACATCAAATACCATATAAAATGAATCTAAGCTTGTAAAATGTACCAATGTTTCAAAACTACAAAACTATTTTGAAACAAGCAGCCAATGATTTCTTCATTTCTGTTAAGTCTTTTGTGTTTAAGTGTCGACAAAGCAGCTATATTTGTAATGTATACGGGGACAAATATCGGGAAGATAATTAATTCATATTTAAGACAAATGTATTTTATAGTTTAAGGGTTTCAACTTAATTCAGTGTATATTAGATATACTTACCATAGATAGTTGATAGTTTAATATTCTTCACAAAGAATTTAATTTCCTGATTTTAAAAGGACATAATTTTCATACAATTGTTGATAACTTCCTGTTGTGTGTTAGAAAATCAAAAAGTAGGTTTTATGATAGGCCCCTACTATAAGTTATTTAATTAGATATTTCTATTTGGTGCTATTGCTTTTTCAACTTTATTTTTCTGTTAAAGTCTTATATATTCCATACAAGATACAGTCAAGACTGCTTTAATGACTCCTTGATTTTAGCAACTCTCTGTCATAATTATGTAACTGTAATTTTCACCCCTCATTGGTTTTTTTTGTTGTTGTTTTTTTGTTGGGTTTAACCCCATAGCAACACATTGTATAGGTCATATAACGGTGGTCAGTCAACCTACTCATTCCTCCTGGAAAGGCTAAATCTCTGGATTTAGCTACTAAGCGCATACTTTTGTCTGTGACTGACAACTTCCCTACATAATTAAAAATCATCGGTTGGAGGGAGAATGGCCGTAGAAATAATTTCATGACCAAGCTCCACGAAAGTATGCCCCACCCGGGATTCGAACCCGTGACCCCTCAATCAGTAGACTTGCGTGCTACCAACTGAGCTTGCCGGTCGGCTATATCCCCCAATGTTTTTACTATATAAAAAGACTGAACTAAACAACTCCCTGTCACAAGCATCCTCAAAATTTGTCACCCTAATTTGTAATTAGTCTGCTTTAGCAACTTTGAGACACTCACAGTTTAAGGGGGCTAGAGTTACGGTTCATAGACACTCAAGAATGTGTGAATGTATGAAACCAGCAGATTTTTGTCTGTTTACAAAAAAATGGCAACCAATAAATGCAAGTAAAGAACAGTTCTACAACATTGGCCATTGATTAATTTAACTCTGTGTCCTGCATCTCTGACCCATCTCATTTACAAAAAAATGCTGAGCTTCTCTGTATAAGCATTCTCAGGACGCATCACAATTTTGTGTAGAGTATCTGTTGCAATTTATCCATTAAGAAGTTTATTAGTTTAAGCTATAAGAAATAAAGTGATAAAGTGTCCATAGTTTGAGCTATAAGAAATAGGGTGATAAAGTGTCCATAGTTTAAGCTATAAGAAATCACCTGATAAAGTGTCCATAGTTTAAGCTATAAGAAATAGTCTGATAAAGTGTCCATAGTTTAAGCTATAAGAAATAGGGTGATAAAGTGTCCATAGTTTAAGCTATAAGAAATAGGGTGATAAAGTGTCCATAGTTTAAGCTATAAGAAATAGTCTGATAAAGTGTCCATAGTTTAAGCTATAAGAAATAGGGTGATAAAGTGTCCATAGTTTAAGCTATAAGAAATAGAGTGATAAAGTTTCAATAGTCTAAACTATAAGAAATAGCATGAAAAAGTGTCCATAGTTTAAGCTATACCAAGTAGCGTGATAAAGAGAATACTTGTATTTGGTGAAATTGTTGACTTTCTAGATCAGATTGTAGGAATGTGATATTGACCTCTATTTTTAAATAAATCAGAATTGCTGAAATGTGATGTAGACTGTGTTCAAAAAGTAATATTGAATCTATACTTTCAGTCCTGTTTGATGTTTTTTTATGTATTTGTATTATTATGCAGAAAAAATACTGTATAACAATTTCACTAACAGAGTGGTTATTTAATAATGTATTTTCAATGTTTTACTTTCAGGACCAAGTATCAAAGAGAATAGTTCCATTATCATGTATGTCCAATGTTGAAATAGATGTTAAGGTATGTTATTATGTTAAAGTCTCTATCAGTTATACAGTAAACTTTGATTATAAAGACCTCAGAAAATAATCTTCTTATTTATTGTAACTTGTATTAATGCAGTGTTGCTAAATAAATGCTAAATTTTAGCATTTGTTGAAAATAAAACTAAATTAGGCATATTTTTTCTTGACCTATATTGAGGTTTATCATTATTATGTCATGTGCTATATTTTAACTGGATTTCATTATAAGATTTTCAATATGAGTATAAGTTATAACCCTCAAGTCAACATCTAGGTCCCCCCTTTTATTAGCAGTATGGATAATGTTTATTGCTCAAAGTAACATTAACAATAAAGAGTGTTTTGGATGTGATTTCAAACCAACATGGACCTGACTATCAACTGATTGCCTGTGTTGGCTACACCCACTGCTCCACCATGCTTGCAACTATCACATTAATTATTAAAGTAGGTTTGCCAGTTGGACAATCAGAGCCAAATGTTTTCTAGCAGTTAACAAGTTGCCTATGATATATAGGTCATCAGAAGCAATCAGACAACATATAAAAGTTTAATGTTGAGCACTGTATGACATCCAGTAATAATGTAATATTATACAATTATTATATAAAACTATGTGACATTATACAATTATTATATAAAGCTATGTAACATTATACAATTATTATATGAAGCTATGTAATATTATACAATTATTATATAAAACTATGTAACATTATACAATTATTATATAAAGCAATGTAATATTATACAATTATTATATAAAGCTATGTAATATTATACAATTATTATATAAAGCTATGTAATATTATACAATTATTATATAAAGCTATGTAATATTATACAATTATTATATAAAGCTATGTAATATTATACAATTATTATATAAAACTATGTAACATTATACAATTATTATATAAAGCAATGTAACTTTATACAATTATTATATAAAGCTATGTAATATTATACAATTATTATATAAAGCTATGTAATATTTTATAGTTATTATATAAAGCAATGTAATATTATACAATTATTATATAAAACTATGTGACATTATACAATTATTATATAAAGCTATGTAACATTATACAATTATTATATGAAGCTATGTTATATTATACAACTATTATATAAAGCTATGTAATATTATACAACTATTATATAAAGCTATGTAATATTATACAATTATTATATAAAGCTATGTAATATTATACAACTATTATATGAAGCTATGTAATATTATACAACTATTATATAAAGCTATGTAATATTATACAACTATTATATAAAGCTATGTTATATTATACAATTATTATACGAAGCTATGTCATATTATACAACTATAATATAAAGCTATGTAATATTATACAATTATTATATAAAGCTGGGTGATATACTGTCTACAGTGGAGGGTTATTCACATCGTCGCCATGTAAGTTAACACAGTAAACATTTACTCATTATAAACTCACTGGTTCAACTGATGAAACCTTTAAGGAATTTAAGAGAGCTTTGAATGTTCTTTGGTCAGGACAAAGAATGGATCAGAGACTCTAGGGCACCTTAGAAAATTTCAAAATGCATAGTAAAAAATAACATTGGTCAGAATCCCTTCCTTCTTCCTGGTAGAAGTTTTTACATGTATTGACTTGCTCCTTTGTGTCAGTTTATTTGGTATTGATGGCAGTCATCTACCTGTATCAAGCACTAGCCTAATTTCTTTTTATGTATGAAAGGGAAAAAACAATGACTAGTTCAACCACATAAAATAAGTAATTTCGCTAGGCCCAGGCTTTGGGCTAGTGGGTTAAGGTGTTGGCTGTTATGGTATATTTGAAAAAGATTGAGTTTATATTGTTGGTGGAAACTGCTTAGGTATTTAAGTAAACTTATGAATGTTGGAAGGCAATGCTCAGGTCGGACATAAAGTTGGTACTAGATGAGTTTTTGTGAGTGAAAATTTACTGTACAAACAACCAGTAACCTTAAACTGGTTCTCAGTATAAAAACTTCAAGTTCTCAGTTTAAAATCTTCAAGTTCTCAGTATAAAAACTTCAAGTTTCCAGTATAAGATCTTCAAGTTCTCAGAACGAAATCTTTATGTTCTAAGTATAAAATCTTAAAGTTCTTAGTATAAAATCTTTAAGGTCTCAGTATAAAACCTTTTGTTTTCAGTTCAAATTCTTTAGTTCTCAGCACAATTCCTTAACTTCTCAGTACAAAATCTTTAAGTTCTCAGTATAAAAATTTACGTTCTCAGTATAAACCCTTCAAGTTCTCAGTATAAAACCTTCAAGTTCTCAGTATAGAATCTTCAAGTTCTCAGTATAAAATTTTCAAGTTCTCAGTATAAAACCTTCAAGTTCTCAGTATAAAATCTTCAAGTTCTCAGTATAAAATCCTCAATGAAATCTTCATGTTCTCAGTATAAAATCCTCAAGTTCTCAGTATAAAATCCTCAATGAAATCTTCATGTTCTCAGTATAAAATCTTCAAGTTCTCGGTATAAAATCCTCAATGAAATCTTCATGTTCTCAGTATAAAATCTTCAAGTTCTCAGTATAAAATCCTCAATGAAATCTTCATGATCTCAGTATAAAATCTTCAAGTTCTCAGTATAAAACCCTCAATGAAATCTTCATGTTCTCAGTATAAAATCCTCAAGTTCTCGGTATAAAATCCTCAATGAAATCTTCATGTTCTCAGTATAAAATCTTCATGTTCTCAGTAGAAAATCGTCAAGTTCTCAGTATAAAATCCTCAATGAAATCTTCATGTTCTCAGTATAAAATCTTCAAGTTCTCGGTATAAAATCCTCAATGAAATCTTCATGTTCTCAGTATAAAATCTTCAAGTTCTCGGTATAAAATCCTCAATGAAATCTTCATGTTCTCAGTATAAAATCTTCATGTTCTCAGCAGAAAATCGTCAAGTTCTCAGTATAAAATCCTCAATGAAATCTTCATGTTCTCAGTATAAAATCTTCAAGTTCTCAGTATAAAACCCTCAATGAAATCTTCATGTTCTCAGTATAAAATCCTCAAGTTCTCGGTATAAAATCCTCAATGAAATCTTCATGTTCTCAGTATAAAATCTTCATGTTCTCAGTAGAAAATCTACAAGTTCTCAGCAGAAAATCGTCAAGTTCTCAGTATAAAACCTATTAGTTCTAAAATCTTTAAGTTCATCGTTTAAAATCTTTAAGTTCTCTGTATGAAATTGTCAAGTTCTCAGTATAAAATCTTTAATTTCTCAGTATAAAATATATAATATGAGTATGCATGAGAAATGTTCCTTATGTTCAAATTCTTAGGGTTCATCATGTCAGTTGTATTTTTTCTTTGACTTTATCATCATTGATACAAGTTATCTGAGTCCTCTAATATTGTCACATTTCTTATCTAAGGGGAAAATACTTATTATGCATGAATTAAATTTGATGTATAAAAATTGGAACTCTGCGCAATTTGTTTCTTTTTTTCTTATTTAAGGTTTCCAAATGTATTATTTGAACTTTGAAGTATTCAATCTGTATAAGTCATTATATATTTGGGTGCAAATAGTGGTGTTTTGAAGATTTTTTAAAATTAGCAGGTCATATTTTGTTGCCTCAGTGCTGTTCCTCAGTATAAACAATAATGCTCTAAATCAAGGAAAGCCAAAATTTAAACATTTTACTAATATCTATGTATAATTTATTTATTACATTTTATCTGTGGCATTTATAGCAACATTTTATACCATTGGTAAGTGACAATGTTTGCATGAGATTCCCAAGTACTGATGGTGTATTGTATAAATGTATTGTAATATTTTATATCAACCTGCTTTTAATTGTATATATTTAATGTATTATTCATTTTTCTTTACTGTCCAACATAAATAATTTCACAGTGGCTTCTTGTGTTAACTTATGTAAGTTATGTTTGTTGTCTTTAAATCATGAAATTATGATAGCATGTTATAAAGTTTGGATTCAACGGACAAATAGCTTAGCAGCTTAATTAATGCCTGCTTGTTGAGTCAATGTCCCTTTGTATCTTAATAAAGAAAACATATGTAATCAATGTGAAATTATTCAGTTCAGAAAAACGGACTATACCAGTATACAATTTGTAACGTGACAATATTGACCCTGTATAGTACCTTCATGTATGAAGATGACTGTATAGTCCAACTGAATTAACCTGAGCTTGAACTACCTAATTATAATAATTACACACTTCACTTACATTAAATCATGAGTTTACGTATGCGTATATACGGTTATACACATGTTCATAACAACCGATGTGACTATAAATCAATTTATTAAAAGTGGCATGTTATTGTACTTTTAATTTTGGACACATTATTTTGGGGGAAACAAGTAAGTCAGCAATATTATGGCCCAGTTTCAAAGTATTGATTCGTATGAAAACAATATCAATTGTTCAGTATGTGTATTTTGCTGGAATCGTACTGTAAAGTGCGACTTACAAACGAAGACAAAAATAGACTGTAAATACTGAGTTTAATATATTCTTGCATAAAGGTCAAGCTCAGGTTAATTCTGTTGGACTATAACTATGATTTATTGTTATGAAGACTGCTGTTTCATAGCCTAATGTGTATGGTATGAAGATTTATAAACAAAGTTAATGATATAGGTTGTTCAGGATAATTTGTGACAAATTTATACTGTATTCTGCATAAAAAATGTCTCATGTTATCCTAAAAGAGTTTTACAGTACATCATCATTATCATCATCATCATTACTTTTATCATTATCATTTATGTCTTGATTATTAAAACTTGAACCAGTGGATTGCTGTACATGTCCATTCCAGCATAGCAAAATGGGACATTAAATAATACTTAGTAATTGATCATACTTTCAATATTGTTATATCTATATCATAATTTCAATATAAATATATATCATATTATATAATCTTAATTTTTCAAAGGTTGTTTTTATAAAGTTTTTACTATATTGTAAATTTGTTATCTGTGCACATTTTATTTAAAAAAAACAACAACAATTTTTAGATCTCTCAATATTAATTTTATCCAAAAAATTTAAGATTATCCAAAAAATTTAAGATAACTCCTTAGAGACAAATGAAAGTTATTTATAATATATTAAATTATAATATGCTATTAAACACCTTTTTCATATATTGTGTAATTAGAGGCTTAAATTACCTGACTGAGACCAGCAGGCTGGCGTTCATTGGTCTGCTAGTGTGAGTAAACCCCAACAGGCTTGTGCTTATACTGTGAAGATTATTGTCTCCGAGCACAACTTTGTTATTTATTTATGTCTTGAATACACTTAAGTTCACTAATAAGTATAATCAGAAGCACACAAGTCTTCTGTTTGCTGGGTTGTGGGTTCCATTCCTAGGCTTTGCATGCTTACATCATGAAATAATTTCTATGGACATTCTCCCTCTTACCACTGATTCTAAATCAGGTAAGGCAGTAATGTTGTCAGTCACTGAGTGAAGTATGAGCCTAGTAACTGGTTAACAAATGAATCCGAAGATTTTACTATTACAATGTATTGCTTAGGTGTTTCCCCAGCCTAAAAAATATTTGTGTTTTTTCACCATTGTAAATTATAATAATTCAAATTACAATAATTTTGCATGAAAGAGAAACTTCAATGTATATACTCATGGAATGTACAAATATTTTTATTTCTTTGAAAGTAATATCACAAAAAAATGCTTTGTTTTAAATAGGAAAGACCGTTATCAAGAATTCTCCACTCATCTGATATTTTTGTAAGTTCAAAAGCAACTATTGTTTACCCTATTTTGTCAATCCCTCACATTTTGTTTTTTAACAACTTATCCATTCTATAGGTTATGCATACTAACACATTTTTGTTGTTTACTTATTATATTAATTACAGAATGCATTTTTGTTTATTTACTGCTTGTTTTTTGCATGGTTTTACAGTATAACCTCTGCAGATCGACCCTTAGAACATATCCTCTGTACAACAACAGATTTTGATATTTCCCTAAGGCCTCATTCTAATTAAATTTAACCTCTGTAGAGCAACATTCTATGAACGGCAACACATTTTAGTCCCTTCAAGTTAGGGCTGCCGCGAGTATCCAAGTACTCGGATATTCTCAATCCCGACCAGAAAATTGAGTACGAATATTCGTCACGTCCGAAATCGTTGGATCGTGATCTATTTTTTTTAAGAAATGAAAGAAATTTTTTAGCTTAATTACTAGTGAAAACGAGTCGGGTTTCTAATGTAAACTTAAAGTTATGTTTGAACCGAACAATCTTGTGTCAAAATTCGATTGGTACACATTTAAACAAAAAAGGTTATCACTGAAAATGCCCATAAAACATCTGGCAGTAGTCATATTTGGAGTACATGGTTTTGCGTATAGTGAAAACTTGTAATTCTTCACTATTTTTATTACATTAATTCTGTATGCTTCTCCATTAACATGTGATTCGTGGTTCGATTCGTGAATCGCTACACATGAATCGTGGTTCGGATCGGATTGCCACATGCTCAACGATCCACAGCCCTACTCCCAGTGCCTGTTGTTAAAGAGAGGTTGTACTGTATTTTGTATTTTTTACATTTTTTAAATGCATACTTGTTTGAGAATTTTTTTGGCCTCAATGTGGTGTTATTTTATGGATTTTAGATATAAAAATATTTGTGGTATATATTTCTTGGGTAAAACAACAAAAATTAAAATGTTTTTATATTGTAAGTAAAAGACTTTCTTCAATAATGTTTGTTAATCATCCCAAACAGTCTGTCTTATTTGATTCTTTATTTTATTTCATATTAATCTAGAATATTTTTAGGAAAGTTTTTGTCATGCTGATATAATCAACATAATAAATGTTCAAGTCTATTTATTTAAACTTATAAGTATCTTATTATCTGTAAACTCGCTTACTATTTTATGACTTTATTGGAATGTTTGATTTATGTGCAATAAATGTTAGAGTAGTGTTGCATTAAGCAAACATTGTATTTGCTCTTAAATAGTTTGTGCATGTCTTTTTCTTCTTCTATTATTTTATGTTTTTGTGGGTTTATTTATATGATAATGAACTTGTTTTTGTTTTTTTATTTATTGGCTATGTACTCATTGCTTTGTTATGAATTAGGGACTTTTGTCAGCTATCTTTCGCTCATAAAATCTGAAGCAATCCAATCGGTAAGTAGGTCCTTACAGTTGAAATCCTCGGATTTTATCATTGAAGTCCTATGTAAGGATAACAAAATATTTCATCTAATATCTTTCTTGTTAATGAAGGTATTAACAGAAGTGGTGAAATTTAGATAGTTCTTTACCTTAACGATACTTAGCTAGATTTTCAAACTAATCAAATGATTTACAAAAATGTTATTTAAGATTAATTATGGCAAACTGACATTGAAAAGTAAGGGTAAAATCTGGGTAATCCAACTAATAAGACCTACCTATTTGAAGAGTATACAAGGGAAAATAACTGACTAAGGTCCCTTATTGCAGATTGTATAATTTTGTATATGATTGTAGGGTGTAAATTGCTGGAACAAATTGTATTTGCATGTATACATGTGTATGATTTATGCGTACATGGCAGTTATCCTATGTTCTTGGTGCATTTGTATATTTATGCTTGTTCTATTGAAATATTTTATTAGGAAAAATTAGGAAGGAAAAATTCTCTACGTTTCTCCAAACAAGGTGTTCAAGTATGTATAAAGTGTACTGTTTGGGCTCTTTATAGTAGCTATGATTATAGCCAGATTTAGTTAGTTTACTTCTTTCACAAATTACCATCTTATATTATAAGATATATTTCTTGTATAATATTTTTCTCCTCTTTTTAACATGAATCTTATAGGAAAGTGTTAGAGATACCCATTATTGCCCACACTAGTTTAGATATTAGTGTATCAATTGGTCTAAGGATACTTCCTGACCATGAGTCTTTATTAGTTCTAAATGAGACTTAGAGAAAGCTGATATTAAATAGGAAATTTACCAATTTAGATAAATTCTGACCTTTCTATGTACTGAGGTCCTTATGCAATAGGCTATGTACAGAATTTCTAATCTAGTGTCCCGAAGTGATGGCTATAGTTTGAGCCTCGTTGTTGCTGGATATACCCTTCCATGAATATTCATCAATAATGTCCAATTTCCTCCAATAATAAGGTATATCAAAAGGTTGTTTGGCTTCCTGGAAGGGTAGGTGAGTATTGGTTATAAACAAAGGTCTAGGAAAACTCTAAGGCTAGGAGAGCTGGCAACCACAATAATACCATCACTAATTAGCATTGACACATTATTTAACCCAATAGAAAAATACCTATCTTTGAAGGTTAACAGTAAACCATTTCTGTACTTATTTCCAGGCTTTCTCTGCAGCTTGAAGCTTCTCATTCAGATTAATTACCTTAAACTCATTTATCTATCAAAGTAAACATTTCTCTAAATTTAACTCAACCTTACTATAGTAGTGTTTAAAGCCGCAACCTCGGCCGTGGTGTAGTGGTTTACACGTCTGACTTTGAAGCCAGAGATCGCGAGTTTGAACCCTGTCGCGGTAGGTCATACCACACATCAATACAAATAAAGGCTAGATGTTGTTACTAATCAAAGTATAGTGCGTACAAATTGACCCCGACCTGACCTTTATGCAAGAATATTCATTACATTGAATACGAATGTAGTATTAATGCTCGATAACAATCGGATTATATCGTCAAGGCTCGAATGTAATTATAACACAGGGATTAATTTTAAAGTACATGAAAAGCGTACAATGAGTGTCTATTACATATAGGCCGGACCAGAGGATTATAGGATGAGGCTAGCTACCAATTCAAAGGTTGTGGGTTTTAGCCCCACAATCCCCATCCCCACACCCATTTTATTATCAATTGTAATAAAAAATGTAAGAACACGAGTTTCCCGTTTGAATGCATTTGAATTGTGAGTTTGTTATACATGCGGGCTGTGTATACTCTATACATGTCTTATTATATTTTAAATACGTAACGAGTCGAAGTATAGAGTAGGCGTGGTATTGATTTTCGTCGGGATATGTGTAGATGATAATTAGATGCAAATGTGAAAGGTAAGGTCGGGGTCAATTTGTACACACTATACAAAACTAGGTGTAGGTGACTTTTCCAAGTGTTGCAATCTTGCATGCATCTAGCTGTTATATAGGTCGTTTAGGATTACTTGAGACAAACGACTTGGTTTGTATACATATTTTGGACTTTGGTATTACATATAATAGGGAGGTCAGTTGATTTTGTGTAATGAAAGTGTTAACCATGTCTTTAATGCATGAAATGTGTGTTCTCATTATAAATTTAATACACCATAACACACTAATAGTCTATAATTACACTTAACAAAAGTTCTAACCGATCACTTTTCAAATTTCGATTATTTTATAACGGGATAATGGATCCTTATTAAATTTTGCAGTCATTTTCTACCGATTTTTTGGGAAAAAATAATTTGATACGGTCCAATGCACTGAAGCGGTTTACACATTTTGGCACGAAATGTTCGTGCAGAGCGTGGTGAGCATTAAATTTTAAATTGCATAAATCCTTGTTAACTTTATAAGTGAAAAAACATAAAACATTGCACAAATGTCGATGCAGGATCATGTCGTAGCCAATGGAATGTTGAATGCTGGAGCCTCTATCCGACTGGTGAGTGGCTGTTCATAGAAATATCTTTAAAAAATATCGATAAAGTATTGTTTAAATAGAAAAATGCTTTGGACGAAGTATCAAGGGACCGGAAACGTTTCTGACTGATGCTGAAGACCAAAAAGAAAGGTTACAACTTGCGATAAGTGATCGGTTAGAACTTTTGTTAAGTGTACATGTAGTACTGTACTTAGATCCACCTGTGTATAAAAATGGTATTGTTGTATTTTGTCTCAAGTTATCCTAAACGAGCTATAGTTTAACTTTAGAGGTCTTGGAGTTATATAAGATATAGGCTGTGTCGCTGGAGGTATTGATCCCTGACTTGTTTTGAAGATATGTACATGATTATTGTAATGGTTGATGCTTGCACACCTGAGACTTGCACTTAAATGAGATGTGACTTGTTTTACTGAACATAGATTGGTTTGTTGAGGAGGGGGTCATGTTTATTGTAATGGGTGATGTTCACATGATACTTGCTTGAGTTTTATAGCACCAAGTTATTTATTGTACAATACTGTTTGTATGGTTTATATTGTCACTATTCTATCAGTCTGTAATGTTGATAAATTGATAATCTTAATAACAAAACAATTTAGGTTTATGTTATTATCTGATATTGCATAGAAACTTTTGTTAGTTTAATAAATCTCCAAAGTTCAATTTAGATAGAAGGTGATCCAGAATTATCTGTTATTCAATAAAACAAATGAAAAAAAGACACCAATATATTATATATGTATTTATAATGTGTCATATATTGTGAGTACAGTTTGATGATGATCCGATAGTTTAATATAATCCTATTTTCATTTGTTTATTATCCGTTTTTTCTCAACTGTCAAAACATGAATAATTTCACGGTGAATGTGTTTGTTAAAATGACCGTCATGATACATTCATGTCAGTTACCAAAAGTGTGTACTATGATTGAGTAAAGATGCTTATGCCGAATGGTATGTTTTAGTCATGATATATTTAATAACAATTAGGCCGCCAGTACTAAAACAATGCATTCAGTCACCGTAGAATTATTCAAGCTTTGACAGTTGAGAAAAAACAGACAATATTTATGTTTTGTTTGTTTTGTTATGTACATTTATTTACTGTGTGTATGTCATATGTATTTTATGTGATATTACTGTATTTTGTGTGCTTGGAATCATAAGCTTTGGCTGGAAATTGTTAAGCTTCAAAAAAACTATTTTACAAATGAACATAATAATTCAAAATACAACTACCATGACTGTTTTTCTTGTGAATATTACATTATGTTTAACCCTATAGTAAATTTAGTTATGTTTATGTCCATGAAGACTTTAGAGTTTATTTTCAAATAACCTGTTGCCATGGCTACAGTAGTGTATATATTCACTCATACAAGTTTACTTTAATTTATGAAAGGTGAACAATTGTCACACAGCTTATATTTGGTGAATGTATATTTTGTTATTGAAAAAATATTAGGGATTGCAGTATTAGTTAGTCTGTTCATATGTCCATCCATAAATGATTTCATGTTTGCTCAATACCATTCTTGGTTTGAACATTACCCACTGGTAGAAGATGATTTTTATTGATTTCCACATTATTGGGTTAAAGGTTTTTCATTTAGTCATTGGCAGCTATGCATAGAAAATTTTGAATCTTGCAGCAACACCATCTCTGATCATATAATGCTCGGTTCTGTTCTGTTCTGAGCATATAAGGCTCTGACTATGAAGCTCATGTTAAAGTATCCTTGTTAATAACATTTACTGTTGGTGAATCATGCCAGTTGTCATTAAAGTTGTGCCTTGAGAAATAACTCTAGTTTATATCATATATATGGTATCATATATTATCCATGTTTTTGTTTTATTTTCAGTCAAACAACTCCAAACAGTTCAAGTTCAAGTTACATTGTACCAATCGTGTGTTCTTATTTGCTGCTGATAACTTAGGTTTGTATCGAAGATTTGAATGTTTGCCATCATAAGAAGGAAAAGATTACCTTCTTAGAGTGTTAAACAAACCATTTAGAGTCTATGAATTCTATTAATAATATGCTTTTTTAATGAAATGGCATGTTTTTATTGAGTGCAAAGTGAAAATATGAAATGACTTAAGTCACTCTTAAATACAGTTAATGTGGCCTCACTCATTGATTCAGATATTAAATTTTTTTTTTATCTTTTTACCAAGATTTGAGATATATTCTCTAGCATGAAAGAAATATCTATGATTTAAGCATTATGTTTTAATATGTTTTACATTGTATGATATTCTATACCTTATATTTCAGATGATTGTCAAATGTGGTCTAACACTCTGATGGAAGCCATTATAACATATACTGTAAGTTATGCCTCAGGTTTATAACTATAGACTTTATTTTATTTTATTTTAGTCTTTTGTTGCTCTATGAAATCTGACAACGATGTTACAAATTACAGGTATAATTTATATATGAAAAAGCAAAAAAGTGATTTGAAAAAGAATGTGTAAAATCACAAACTCCTCTCAGTGATTGCGTCACGCTTTGCAACTTAATCACTGCCACCACATAAATCACATGACGCTAGTAATACCATCTATATATACGAGGGGTGATCCAGAAATTCGTAGACACCTTGCATGAAACAAAAGGTATTGAAGCCAGTCACCTGAACTTCTAGTATCTTTTTTAGTGAACATTTGTCAACAAATTTCCAAAATATTGTAAAGATTCGATCATAATTAATGATTCTGTACTATTTTATATACATGGACATGATGAAATGCGGCGCAGCTCATGGCGTTTCAAACGACGTCATGTTATCAAAAGAAGTAAACTTAATTACTACTTTGCCTTATATATCTTCAAAGCATTCCCCCTTTGATATGTACGATGCATTTCTAGCTCATCTGGTTCAATTCTGCTAACAGTTTCAAGCAATAAAAACAGAGAATAACTGAGAATCGTAAAATTATCCATATGATTTCATGCAAATTTTCCTTAGTTTTTCTGTGTTTCTCAGACTGCGAATCATTCCCTACACCTTCAAATCAATTCAAAAATTAGAGATGCTACTTTTACACTAATGTACGACACACTGATGGTTTATATGTCACACTTTCTATCATTGTTTTTGTCTTGCTTAATTTTTTTTCCGAGATTTACACAGAATTGTATAACTGTCTGCAGTTTTGCTGGTTCCGCGAGGTCCGTTTTTTATGAAGCTGTTTTCCTAGCTTCTTTTATTAAACACGAGTGTATAATGCCCGCAACGTCAAATTTCTTCTGAAACTTACAGAATGACGTCATACATGTCTAAAAAATGTTATTATAACGTTTCCTGCCATTTTCTTTATTTGAACACATTTTACACAGGTTTGAATGAGGTAAAAACATATTCATCAAGGAGAAAAAATGAGTTGCGCCGCGATTTGGATACTTCATATTTTGATGACGTCATAGATAGATGAAAAATGCAATTGATGTTTTAAAATTTTGTACGTTTATTAAAAAAGCATTGATTAATGATATCCTAACAAATCAGCACGGTAGGACGTCACGTTATGGAGATACACACAGTGTCCACGAATTTTTGGATCACCCCTCGTAGAATGCCCAAACTTCTCACAGTGCTTACGTCACGCTTTGTTATTTCTTCAAATTAGTAATTAAAACTATGTTTTTGTCTTATTGTACTTTGAACATCATAATATACTAGAAGAAGACTCAATTTATAGAAAATATTGAATTGTAATTGAAAAGATGAAAAACACATTCGGCTCTCTGAGGGAAGAATTTACTTGTGGTGGCAGTGGTTATTGATTTAATAAAGGGAAATAACCACTGCGGGAGTTTGGTCAGATCAATGTAGCTCTTTCTGTTAAGTGTTTAGTTTTAACCAGTGTCTGTCCACTTCTAAGGATTCGTTAAGTGCAGACCCTGGCTAGAAACTTAAGCATAACTTTAGTGTCTAGGAGAGTTATTTCATTTGAAGAACATTCTTCCTCCACTGATCTTCTTCATTGTTTATAATTGCCATCGTTGTTTCTCATATGGGCTTGGGACCAGCTACGACTAGAAAGATCAGTGTTTCACTAGGCTGACATATTATGTATATACAGTGGATCTTGTGTTAAGCGACCATCCAAGGGAGAGACAAAAAGTGGTCGTTTAAGACAATGGTCTCTTAAGACAAATGTTGATTACCGACCTTGAAGCCGTTCTGACAATCTAAAATTCGTCATTTTCATAGAACATTTTCTGTCAACGGGACGATTTTAACTGCATGGGCTTTATTTGAATGTCGTCAAATGCTTACAAATAATGGGCAAATCGATTTTTCTTTTTTCAAAACATCCTAAATTCAGCTTCAAATTGCAATAATTTATTTCAATTAAGTGAAACTTATGTTTAAATAACGATTGCGAAACGGCCGTTTTTGTTTACGTACATGTTAAAATCCGTTATTCCCTGACATTTTCGCCATAAAAACAACCAATATTTAGGTCATCAGAGTAAAAGCTGTTACAGTTAAAACTGTGAAATTCACACAATTTATAAGAATTAATTGTGATAATTGTCCAACACGCCAGCTAATTCTTTGTTCTAACGAGCGCTGCAACCTACATGCGTAAAAATGTTGACCTCGTTTGATATTAGAACGTGACGCTATTTTCGGAAAACGTGTCTATAATGTCCTCAATATTGACCTTTCTTTGTTTAAATTTACAAATTGTTTCTGTTTACGTATTTTTTTAATGAATATTACTTCACACGTTCTATGCACCTATCAAAAGGCAAATTTGCAGACTTGAAATGTGTAAGAAAACAATAACTCTCCACGGTGATTGAATGGTAAGAACGGATGTTTTAATTGACCCTGATATGGGGCTAATTGTCCAATGTGTATTATCATATTAGTGTCACTTAGTTGATTGTTCCCACTTACCCCTTTATCTTACAGTATTTATGACTGTCAATTATTGATTTTTAGAGCCTGACATACGACTTTATAGGTGATAGACATTGAGACGACATACTCCCGGTGTATATTTCTAATTACCAATTTCTATCGATTTTCGCCAAATACGATTTATTTAGCCGGTCGTTTAACACAAATAACTCAGTCAGTTTCGGCCAAAACCAGTGGCCGCTGGTCGCGTTAGACAAAAGTCGCTTAAGGCAAAGATTTAAAGAGTTAAAATGGTCCGTGGGAACTCAGAGTGGTCGCTTAGTGCAAATGGTCGCTTAGGAGACGTGGTCGCTTATGCAAGATTAACTGTATATTTATGTTACAGGCTCCACCTGGTGGTGAGGTCCCTGGTGAAGATATGGCTGACCCTGACATGGATGTAAGTAATACATTACAATAATGTGTCACTACTAGAATCATTAATATCAATTGTCTTAATAGCTGATTGGTCATACTGACTTTTTTTCTTCCCAAATTTAGTACCTACCATTTAAAGATATCTTACGGACTGCCGTGATTGGATATGTGGACATCCCACAGAATGTCACATACAAATGATCTTTGTGTCGACCATCCAATACATTACTTTCATCTAGATAAAACACTATTTCATGAAATAACATCAGAATTTTATAATACCTAATTTTTTATTAGGTTCTCCTACCTTTGAGGTTGATTGTTACTCTTGTGCAATCACATCAGTAATTTTATGATATAGCAAAGATCAGCTGATAGTGACCCATACAGTAGGCTAAGGCGGTGTTCACATGTGTACGCACACGTCATCCACGTCTGCACACGTCATCTGCGTCCAGAAATTGAAGAACACGCTCTAATTACTTTTTCTAGAAGTGTTCAGATGTGTACGCGTCCTTCATCTGCGTCCGCTTTGAATCGCTCACTGCTCGATTTTTGATGTGTACACGGACAGACGCAGATAGTAGATAGGCAGAACAACATGTCAAAGCAAAAGCTAATTTGTAAAAAGTGAGCGAGAAAATAATATAATAGGTGCATCAATGTGATTATATGTTCAAGCCAAGTCTAAAAGATTACGAAGACGCCAATATAACAAAAATAATTGGGAGTCAATAGTGGAGGCTATTGAAATTGGTGTTTAATTAAATTTATTATGCTGAAAGTGACATGACTAACTCTGCTCTGCTGATTTGACCACTTTATTCATTTCTCATCAAGAAATTTCATATATAAAGATACATTAGACAGATGACGGACGCGTGTACATGTGAACACACTGCGTAGATGACGTAAGCGGGTGACATACGCGGTTGGCGGACGCGGATGGCAGATGCGTCCTCATGTGAACACTGCCTTATCAGATGTAGAATAAATGAATATGCAAGCATAGAATTTCAGATTAGATTGATCTGAGAAAAGACTCCTTAATGAATCTGCGACAAGATTTCTTCATGAGTTTTGCTTTTTTTTTTAATCATCATCCCTATTGTAGAAATTTATGTCTTATATTATTATTTGTATTCGTATTACAGGGTTGGATAAAGATCAACAGAAATAGATATAAGTTTTATGTTGCTTTAAAGAAACATAAGTTATGTTACTACCAGAACCATGATGTAAGTGTTTACTTTTGTATCATGTTGTACTGGGTTTGATCAATATACTTTAGTGACTTAACTTGGTATTCTTTCAATTGGTGGCTTGTAATGATATAATCAATGAGAGACAGTGTGATAGTAGTCCACAGCATTATATCTTTACATGCAGTTTATATATACAGGCTAGTTTTGCACTGACCCATTGGAATATCACAGAGCCTGCATTCCAATTACTGCTGATTTGAATATTTATGAAATACTTTACATGTGGTAGCTGTAATGTACGTAAGCTTACGAGAAGTGTGGCTATCTCTTGACTAGTTTCATGTTTAAACTTCTTTAGTGTTTACATCAGAGTTTAAATATTGTATGACCAAAGGTTTTAGTTGGCCGCCCTTTGTTGACAACCTTATTTGCATTTGTGCTGGAATTTAATTATTCCATAATCAAAGTTTGTGAGGTCATTTCATGTATAAATATTTTTGTATTATGTTTACAGGACTATAAGATGGCCTCACCATTACATGAGATTGAAATGAAATTATCTTCAGTAAAAGAAGTTGATAGAACCAAGTTACAACTAAATACACATTATAGTACTTTCCTGTAAGAATACTGTGATTTTATTTACAGCTCTTTTATGAATTCAGCTCTTATGTTTTTTTTTGTTGGTGGCTAATTACATGTAGTAAACTTTTTTTAATTCATTAAGTGCTTTTTCTTCATTTCATATTCAATTGTGTTGTTGGAGCAGTGGTCCAGTAGTAGAACTCACACTCTTGGATCTAGGGGTCCTTAGTTCAAACCCTGCTAGGGGCACTGCTAATTTCCCTGAGCAAGAAATTAACCTGGTTACTCCACTCCAAAAAGGTGTATTGGTATTGTGAAGGTACATCTCATTGAAGGTGATTTCAGTGATCAGGAGTTATCGTACAAGAAATTTAAAGACAGCTAAATGTGTATATGGCTCCAAACTTAAAACTGCTTTTAACTTTACATAATGATATAAATAATAATAATTCATTTTATAACAATGTTATATACATGTAATTTCAGATTACATTTTGAAAGTTCGTCAGATGCCTCTAATTGGAAGATGTGTATAGAAGAAGCTATTACTGATGCTATAGGAGACAATGTGGTTTGTACAGCTTGTATTCTAGTTAGCTTAGAATGTACACTTCTTATTTAGATGTGGATTTTATTTATATTTTTGTTATATTAGTCAAACTATACTTGCCCTTTTATACTTGGTATATTTGAAACAAGGTTCCCTAGTTAAAACTATTTACTATCTACTCGAAACACTTTCATTTATTTGCAGTACATATCAATTTTTAAACCCAAATTAGGAATAAATTGTTGCCAGTAGGAATGTCATATGATACAAACAGTGCATTATCAAGTTTGAAGGACTAGAATAGCATTTCAACTCTTTATTTGATTATTATCTAATTTTGAAAGAAAACTGGAGCCTGCAAAATTTGTTGATTTATTATAAGAAAGTTATTTTATGAATATTTTTTCAGATTTTAGATCAAGTTAAAGAAAACCCTGCTAATGCTAGATGCGCTGATTGTGGGGCTAGTGGTAAGATTATTTGATTATATCATACATGTAATTTGATATTATAATTCTAATGTCTGGAAGAAATGTGGGGTTTTTTTTAATATATGTAAATCAACAGTATTAAACTTGTCTGCTCAGTATCTGTGTTGCAGAGGTATAATGCAGCGCTTGAACTCTCTTGCCTTCAAACTAGCTTTAATAGTGACATGGTAGAATGTCTGCTTAGGGGCCTTTGAATTGAAAGAGTTGGGTTTACTCCCAGCTTGGTTCATAGAACTGTATTGGGTAACATTTGTGCATGACATAAATAGCCTATTGCATTGACAAGTAGAAGACTTTAATATGGGCACGTTCCGCAAGGCAATCGCTAGCTAGCGATTCGTCTCCTGGTACCCTCGATTTGGTATCATATAGTCAATACTTTTGGTGCAAGAAAGGTACCAGAGGACGAAGCGCTATCTAGCAATTTCCTTGCGGAACGTGCCCTATGTTTATGGTAGCTGAGCCTATGGTCAAGGTCACCTGGTCAGTGAATATAATAATGTTTGTAAAATGCATAAAATACTCAACAAATATCTAACAACTACTTGTGTGTATATTATATGGTAGCATTGTTTACATTTCAGATGCACATTGGGCTTCAATGAATCTTGGTATAGTTTTATGTTTAAAATGTGCTGGTATACATCGTAGTTTTGATTTACATTTATCTAAAATTAGATCACTTAGAATGGACACAAGAGTATGGAACACAGGTCTTATTGAGGTATTGTAGCTATTTACTTGTTTTGATTCAAAAGACTGTAATCGGAATTCAAATTGTATGTTTGTCCTTGCAGTATGAACAAACTTTCCCTGTTTCAATAAAAATATGTGTACAAAAAACATCAATATTTACTCCTTGTTAAGTGCTTTTTAGCAATAATGTATTACAAACTTTGTTTGTTCTGCCGGTGCACCTATGGAAAACCCTTAAATTTTGAATTTGTTCAGAGTTATGTCTATTCATTCGGATTGAATTCTTAAATCTAAATTATATCTTTACTGAGACAAAGGATCTGTTGTTAGTACACAAGACTTGAGATAAGGTGATCCATGTTCATGAAATTATGTATATTTTAATTATTATCCAAATAAAGAAAAATTGTTGATTTCTTTGTTTATAAAGGTAAGAAAAATAGTCCCAGAATGCCAATGAGATGAGTCTTCCACCATTAATAAATGTTTAAAAGAGAAAAAAAAACAGATAGAAAAACGTTTATTACCTTGAGTGTATTGTCTGTATATATATTCCTTATACACATTATCTAGTTGTCTGTCTTAAGTAAGAGATCTCTATGTGTGTTCTATGTTAGACTGGTAATCATTGGTAATATTCAGCCCAGCATTGGTTTGAATCCCATTTAAAACCTACCCTTTTTTTTCCTTGAGCAAGAAACTTGATCTTGCTAGCTCAGTACTTGGTTTCAAAAGTGATTGATCTAAGTTGTAAGAACTTGTTTTACTATCTCACAAATTTAAATTAGTATATAAATACATGTATGTATTTTTGATATTGAATACTATTCTCAATTTGTAGATGTTCAAGGTAATAGGAAATGACAATGCAAATAATTTTTGGTTGAAGAATTTAGTGCCTGGGACCAGTATCAACAAAAACACTCCAATCAGTGAGAGGAAACAGCACATTGAACATAAATATAGAGATAGAAAATATTGTGATATTCACCAATATGCTGGCAACAAAGAATTATTAAATCAGGTTAGTTTATACAAGTTTGTATTGAACAATCAAATTGAAGTTACATAATACTATTGATGCCATGTACTATTTTATATTTTTTTACAAAATAAAGAGATTTTGAGATTGGTTTAGAAGTCTAGTCAAAACCCAGGTCTATAGCCCACTAATTAATGAGCAGGAAATAGAATCTAGTGTCCGGAGGGAGTCGCTGGTTTGAAATTTGCCATGGTTATATACTTCCATGAAAATGTGAAAATATTGCAGATTTCCTCAGTTGATAAGGTACATAGATAAATTGTCAGCTTTATGATAGAGTAAGTGAGTACTGGTGGTAGACAAGTGAGTACTGGTGGTAGACAAGGGTCCAAGAAGGTTAGATGAGCTGGTCACAATAAAATGACCATAATTTGAGTTGACAAAATGTTAAACCCAACCATAAAAAATCCTAACTTGTCTGTGTATGTTTCCTACTACTGGACTACTGCTTCAACTAGTCCATTATTTCTATGTAGATTTTTTTTAGGTTTTGTTTTGAGTTGTCATGATAACATTTTATTAATGGACTTATCCATTATTTCTATGTAGAAAGGTTGTTCAGGTTATATATTTGGTTGTCATGGTAACTTATTATTATTTCAGACATTATTACAATCAGCTCAAACAGATGATGTCTTGTTAACTTATCAGATTTTATTTACTGGTGCAGATGTAAGTAGGCTTGTCATTATCTCAAATTCTTTATTTATTATTCTTTGACTCTTGTGCGCATTGATCATCATGATTAGCTATGAGAAATCTTAATTTGTTGAAAAAATTTAAATGTAAATGATAAAACTTTTAAGCAAAAAAATCACCTTTCTGACTGCAATATCTAATTGTAGTAGCAGTGGTAATTCTATCATTGAAAAGGGAAAAAACTGCTTGACGATTTTTAGCCTCTCCAGGGACAGTAAGTTAAGTGACCACTTAGATGTGATGGAAACAGTTCTAAGAGTGGTGTAAAGTATGATAAAAACAAAACTTCAAGACTTTACAAATTTGAAAATGACTTCTTATGCCGAAACTACATATGATAATATAAAATTAAACTTATCAACACAATGTATTGCTTTACTTTCTTTGTTATATAACTTATCATTTTTTATAACTTTTTATTTTAGGTAATGTATCATATGCCTGGAAAACCAGACACTACAGGTTTGTTGATTATTGAATTTATTATGTTCTTCTTATAATGCAGAGGATATTTGCTGAATTTGGTCTAAAATAAATTTTTATTCAGTTTCTTTCATGCTTTTTCATTGTTATGTTAGAGATATTTTTGCTCAAATAAGATTTTGATGTTACAGATAAAGTTACTTACATTTTGTGAAGCATTTTACGACTCTGGTTGAATGTAATTTGAGTACAGCTTCATTTTCAGTATGTAGCAAGACTATATACAATATGTGTGTACAAACATTTGTTGATATATTCATCATGCTGACTAGTTGATTAACATGGTAGAACATGAGATATATACTAGCAGAAGTCATTGATTCAAGCCTTTTTGTTTTATATACAATGTAGCTCATTCCATTACTCATTTATTGTTGGTTACTTGATTGTTTTCTTATTTATTTTCAGCCTATGAATTAGCCAAAGAAGCTCATCAAAGAATACAAATGGTATGTGTTTAGTAATCATATACTTCTAGTTCATTTTCATGTATGCTTGTTTTATATGCCATTTGAAGACTGGTTGTATTATGTGAATGCTTGGAGACCACTGCACTGGTTTAAAATGCAGGTTTCTCTTGTTATCTTAATCCAACAGTTTTCATTCAATTTGCACTAATACAAGTCAGAATGATTGTTGTAGAGGGTATGAGACTATGACTGTCCTATTGTATAACAAGCATGTGTTTAACACATTTGACTTCTTTAGTTTAACTTAAGATTTAATGGTATTTTATTCTTTAAGTAAGTATACTGCATATAAATTTAATTTTGCAGTATGTATATTTTGTGTTTTCTATGACTTTAAATTGTGGGGTTTAAAATTTGCTCATTTGAAGGGTTTTGAATTCATGTAATTGTTGTCGACTGGGATTATATAAAAATGTATATTCATTGTTACTCATGTTTTATATTTTATATATTTTAGGAGTTCTTACTACAAAATGGTGGAGACAGTAAGTGATCCTTTCAATATTCAATATCCTAGTGATTAAATCAGCTTTAAATCATAGATAATATATTTTAACTTACCACATTTCTTTGACACTGTTTACTTTTTTATGCCATCTTTATGTAAAAAAATACTACGTGAACTTTTTATGATATATATAAACTGTAATCTTACTAGATAACTTTTAATGAATTTCTAGTTTACAATCTGTGTCTAGGACTTCTTAATCTATTAGTCAGCTAGCTTGGTTAAAGACAGAAAATCTGTATGTACAAATGACAGACACTTGCTTAAGTCTCAATGTTAATATTGAAATTACAAAGTTGTCATTTTGATGATACAACATAAAGCCGCGGCCATGGCGTAGTGGTTAGCATGTTTGACTTCGAATTGGAAGATTGCCGGTTCGAGCCCGTTCGCTGTAGATCATACCCTATGCATGAGTTAGTTCTGGTGATAGGAAAGTGTCCAGGAAACCTATAGTAGGAAGAGCTGGCTGTCGTTTATATGACCTAAATATTATTGAATATGACTTTAAACACAATTAAAAAAAATTAAGAAAATTACAAGTTACAAATTACAAAAAGAAATTACAAATTTTCTCTGAAATAATGTTTTATTCAAATCAGAGAATATATAATCATTTCTGGAAAATTAATTTGAAAAAAATTCATTTGCTATACATGGAAATTTGATAGAAGTTTATCAGACACTGGTTCCAATGCAATAGTTAAGTTTGTTTGACCTTTGCTAATTTTATTGACATGGATTGGCAGACAGACAAATTTGGCATAAGCTGAGATAAACATTCAGCATCAACCATGTTCTTCTTTATTTGATTTGCCCAACATTACTTTCTAGTATATTCAATTTTGTGTAAGTCACTTTAAATTCTACTGTTTTTTTAAATTTCATTTTTTCAGAGACCAAAAATTTTATGCCTGGTTCTGAAGAGGCTGTAAGTTGCTTTTACTGTTTATTTCTAACTTACTTGTTTCTATTGATATTCCATTGATTTGTTTATCTCCTAAAATAAGCGGCAGTGTGTATGGACATGCTATTCTACTTCAGAATTATCACTAGGTACATGTATGTGGAATTCAAAATGTGTGCAGTTTATTTAAACCTAGATCTTGAGTCTTGTTAAAAAAGTTAAAATGATAAAATCTTGTTTCAAAATTATACAGGCATGTATATATGTTAAATTATGATGTATTGTTTTGTTACAGTCATTGGTTGCCAAGTTAAGATCTGAAGTACATGAAAGTGGTTATCTATATAAAACAGGGGCTAATTTGAAAGGTAATAATGTATATTTTATAGTATTAGGTTTTGTGTCTATAAATGTTCTACCCATTTGTCTATATTCATCAATTTGACATTCTCATTATATGATACAAAGAATACTTCTTATTAGATTTAAATGGCGACCATATTGGTTAAAAATGATACAATGATTAACTTATTGTCCTTTACCCTTTAAGTCTTAACTAGCAAAATATAAGTCACATACTATCTATCAAGTTAAAAATATTTTATGTTTCTACCTTGTATAGTCTTACTTTACTTTTTGTTGAGACATTTTAAATCATTTGAATGCAAGGGAGATAATTATACCCCTTAAACTATGGGCAGTTGGTCGGTCAGTCTGTAGTTTTCACTTGTCAGCTCAATTTCTCAGCACCTTTTGTACAGATTTAATTTAAACTGTAAAGTGAACTTAAAAGTATTATATATCTAATAAATCTAACCAATCTACAATCTGCATTTGTACCATGTGACCGTCCAATATATTCCCGTATTGGATCCAAAAAGATATATTATTTTCGTAATGGACAGTTGGGTACATGTGCACTAAATGATGCTAGTCTGGTTTCTGATTTAAATCTTTAACGTTTATGATTATTTCAAAGGAAACGAAAGATATGTAATAAAAAGGTTATTATACATTTTGCAGTACAATACTGAATAAATCTGAACTCGAACACAGCTTGAAGTCATATTGGACTCGCCTATCGGCTCATCCAATATGACGTTTCAGGCTGTGTACTCGTCCAAATGTATTTCCGTATTGTACAGTAAAATGTATAATAACCTATAAGTATTCATTTGTTGGTCTTCACTTGCATAACCTATTATTTTAGATTTGTAACTTGTTTTCTTTTTTCATACACATCTATACGTATAATAAAGTCTCTTGTTTTTTCATATACATCTATATGTATAATAAAGTCTCTTGTTTTTTCATATACATCTATATGTATAATAAAGTCTCTTGTTTTTTCATATACATCTATACGTAAAATAAAGTCTCTTGTTTTTTTCATATACATCTATACGTATAATAAAGTCTCTTGTTTTTTCATATACATCTATACGTAAAATAAAGTCTCTTGTTTTTTCATATACATCTATACGTATAATAAAGTCTCTTGTTTTTTCATATACATCTATACGTATAATAAAGTCTCTTGTTTTTTCATATACATCTATATGTATAATAAAGTCTCTTGTTTTTTCATACACATCTATACGTAAAATAAAGTCTCTTGTTTTTTTCATATACATCTATACGTAAAATAAAGTCTCTTGTTTTTTTCATATACATCTATACGTAAAATAAAGTCTCTTGTTTTTTTCATATACATCTATACGTAAAATAAAGTCTCTTGGTTTTTTTCAACTGTCAAAACTTGAATAATAATTTCACAGTGACCAAATGTGTTATATTTAGCATTGTGTGGTTGGTGTAATTGAAATTGTCTGAAATAAAAATTTATCATTCTACACAAGCAGTTTTTCCCTATCATTCAACACCTAGGTGATGATAATTTAACTCATGAAGTAACACTGAAAGTATTTGTTTTTCTGCTATAATGTTACATAGTAAAACCTCAATATCTATAAACTGACTATTGCAGTTTAAAATGGTTCAAATTTTACTTTATGCATTTTGTTCCTTTTGTCATATTGGACAAAATTTATGAATAGAAATGTTACTTGTTTTAGTTTAGTTTTTGTATGAAAGTGCCAAAATTGTAAAATGTTTGTAATAACAAATGTCAATACATGTATTTTTATCAGCACTGTTCACAGTGAATCATTTAGCTGGACGTTTTAAAGAAAATGAGGGCCTATATGCTATCGCATTTGTGTAGGCATAGACCCTCCTTAGTCTTCTAAATGACAAATGTTTATATAATCAAGATTGTTTTTGAATGAGGTTTTATTATGTTTTAAATTTTGTCATAAACTTTGTTGATATATTTTCATGTCTCTATTTTGTGTATTCATATGTCTTTGGATACTCTTCATTCCAGCCAAAAATGGAGGTAAATTTTGTGTGATACATAACTTCCTGTCCTTCTTGTGATATAAAATAGCTTACAATATGTCTTCCTGCATTGTGCTCTCTCTTTTTATGTTAACGTTATATAAAGGAGAGACTCTATTCATCTTGACTAAACTTATACAGAAGTATTATAGTTATAACTTTAAATTTTGCAGCATTTCTTTTTTGCTGAATGTGGAGAGTGAAAGAAAAATAGCAACATAGTCATAGAATGAAGTTATTTATTTGCAATACGTTAGATTACATCCATTCAGATTTATATCCTGAGTAGAATGGTCTGAATATTTGACTTTGTGAAATGTTGTATTATGTTTTGAATGAAGGTTTTGCATCCATCTCTGAGTCTTTGGCTGTCCTAATATATTGATGCTTTTGTTTTGCCATGAAAAACAACTAGAGTATTTTCAGAATGATGAAACATTGCATTATTTATGCTCTCATACTTGCTTCCTAATTGTTTCATAAAGTCTGCAAAACTTTTGTTAGCTTTTGTGATATTTAAACACATTCCCTTATTCAAAAGCATTAAAGTTAGCCAAATATCTGAAAGTATATATACGTCCCTTTTATACATCCTTATTACAATCCACGAACCACTACACACTGAGCTAAGTAAAATTTTTAATGTTTACACCTGAAGAGTTGCACTGTGATACATATTGCTTTATTTGCAATTTTCAAGTTCAGATCATATTTTTGTTACCGAGAGTTGATTTTTTTTCGAATTCTTTTTTACAAGCCCTCTAAACATTATTAAGATGTGTCATGCACATCTTCGGGGACCCTTAATTGAAAGGTCAAGGTCACTTTGAGGCAAGGGTTATTGTATAACAGTGCATACTTCAAATGTATAGTGCTCTGACTCACGATGCTCTTTTCTATAATAACACAAATTTTAAGTCTACACATGTATGTTTTTTGATTCCTTAGTCAATGATATTGCATAAACTTTCATCTTTGACTGAAGATTTTTAATAATAGCTAATGAAGGAATTTAATAAGTCAATACTGTGGATATTTAATTTATGCATAATTTAATTATAATTGCTCGGTACAATTGTATTAAAGTCTCACACACATCCTTCCCCTATTTAAGTTCCCTGCTTTGTTTCTACTTATGAATTTTAATAATGCAAAAAACTGACTTTGAATGGCTTTACCTGTAAATGCAAACTTTACTGTGGCTGGAACATCTTAGCTGAACGCAAGAGTAATGCTACAGTCCCATAAACACAAAAATAGCCGTGAGGGCACTGTACAGGGGAACCAAGCTACGCAATGAGCCGTACAAACTTTTGCATACCCGTACGGACTGTCACGTTTTTACCAGGGTCTGTGAGATGAGCCATGGGTACATGTATTATTTTTAAAGCCAAATCGTGAACAAAATCGTGGCTAAGCGTGGATTAAACTTGCATATTTTCCAGCTACGGCTCCGTATGGGTGTGTTGTTTCAAGCCATGTGTGTATGGTCACCTTAATGGTCATGTACATTGCTCTTACGATTGACAGCACGGCTCTAAATTTTATGTGACCACAAACTCGTGGACACATACGCAAGGCTTTCCATGGCCTACGGCTATTTTCATGTATGGGTCCATAACAAGCTACGATTTTATGGGACTGAGGCATAATGAGTTACAATTCTTCACTTCAACTGTACCAAGAATAAAAATGTAGTGTTAATTTGTTTTAGATCATGACATAGCTTAGTTGTATTTTGTTACTCATATTGTACTGAATAAAAATTATCAGAAATGTTAATTATGTTGTTTGCTTGCCTTTAAAATAAAGCAGTTGTTTTGTAATAATTATATTATTGTGTAGTAGCATCTGTTTTTAACAATTTTTGCTTGTATTCAAATAAAAACATAATTGGCATAACAAATATGTGTATGTTTAGACTAAGTTTGTGTTTGTTTGTTAAACTGACATTATATTTTACTTGTATGTTGATATTTTGGCAAGCACGTCAATATGTTGTCAATTCAACTTGCTAATTTTTTCGATTAAGGACAAGTTTAGTATTGTTAGACTCAACATTGTTTTTGTTTATATGGACTTACTTTGCTGTTTTGATAAGTAATTTGTATAATGTGAGTTGGTAGGATGATTTAATGTTTTTAACTATATCTGCAAAAGTCCTGTATTAAATCATAAAGTCTTTATGGCTTCCATATTTGGCATATAAAATCATATAGTGAATCTCAAAACTCAACAAAAGTTGATAAAATTACGCTCTTTAGGTCAAATTCGACCTTGCACATTTTACACAGAGGAATGTATGAAATAAGCTTTTGATAAAATCTTTCTGTCTCAATAAGGGACCTTAGTCAGTTATTTCCCCTTGTATGCTCTTCAAATAGGTAGGTCCTATTAGTTGGATTACTCGGATTTTACCCTTACTTTTCAATGTCAATTTGCCAAAATTAATCTTAAATAACTTTTTTGTAAATCATTTAATTTGTTTGAAATTCGAGCTAAATTATTTTTAGGGTAAATAACTATCTAAATTTGATCACTTCTGTTAATATCCTAATTAACAAGACAGATATTAGATGAAATATTTTGTTATCCTTACATAGGAATTCAATGATAAAATCCAAGGATTCCAACTGCAAGGACCTACTTACCAATTGGATTGCTTCAGATTTTATCAGGGAAAGATAACTGACTAAAGTCCCTAATTGCATGAGGTTTGTAAGTATATTTCATTACACTGATTTAGGGGGTGTGATACTTATATATTACTTATTTTAATCATGTAGATGCACGAATAAGTTACCTAATATCAAGGCAAGTGTACTGTATACTAGTACAAAAACATGCATTGTTTATTGTAGGACCTGTAGATGTTATTGTTTGTTTATTTCAGATTTCTTAAAGAGATGGTGTGTATTAGAACATGGTCATATCAGTTATTATGTTAGTGAAGGGGTAAGTATGTTGTTATAGCAACAAGTTATAGTTTAAACTATATTTGTCTTTGGTTATGATTATTGTAGAAACATCTACTAAAAACAGAACAACATAAGAGTCTGATATCGGTAATCCTCAATGATACTGGCTCATTTCAATACATGTATTTTGTTTCCTTGAAAGTTAGAACCAGTTGGCTGAAATAAATGTGTCCGAACTATGGGAACAAAATAGTTATTGACAATTTGGCATTGAGCTATTTTTGGAATTTAGTAAATAAAGGAGTTTTGATTTGCTAATACAATGTACTGAATGCATTTATAAATACAATGAATGTTTGAATTTATTAAAATCTTCAGTTAAAACATACTAACCATGTAAGTATTATATAGTTATTGATTATTTTTATCATACTCTTGATTGTGGATATTTAAGTTTTAAATTTTGATTCTTAAGGCAGTTTGGTTTAGGGTCTGACTAACTTAAACATTTACGTTTCTTATAAGATTAGTACACTCTGAAAGGTTTAAGTTAGTTTTAATGTTAATTCATCTTAATTAAAGGTTATTCACACTTATTTGGGACCCATTGGTGACATTTAAGAAATGTCAGCAAAAGCACTTTCTGAAAAATAAAACTGAAATAGCTAAAAATGGCCAATATGTTGCCAATTGATGTGTTTTCCTTACAAGAAGGTCAACACACTACCATTGTTTTTGCATAAATGTTTAAAAAACTTACAAAAACAGGGTTTTTACTTTGTTATTTTGGTGACCTTTAAATCAAAGATTTAAGCTACTCTGGGTACAGTTTCTGAGTATTTTAGTATTTTATTTTCATCTTTTTTATTACACTAACATTTTTTATATTTATTAATACAATTTTCAGTTTGCCAATGACACATTTTATATTATGGGTTTTATAGGTATACTTAGTATATGCTGCTATATTTTATCTACATGCTATTATATTGACTCTGTGTTCTAAATTCTGTTCAATAGTAATGAGCCAATGCTATATAGTTGGTAACCATGGGCAAGTTATGTATGACCGACTGAGCAAGGGGTTGGGCTCTTTATACCCCCGCTTAGAAGAAGAGGGGGGTATACTGTTTTACCCTTGTCCGTGCGTGCGTGTGTGCGTGCGTGTGTGCGTCCGTCCGTCCGTTACAAAATTTCCGTTGCAGTTTTCTCAGCAACTATAACATGCAGCAGCCTAATACTTTGCATGTTGCTTTATCCCATAGTCCCATGTGGTGTAGAGCGATTTCATGCTCCTTGCTCATCTACTTCCTGTTTGTCGCATATTTTTAGATTTCGTTAAATGAAAGTTACATTATGATAGTCATATTTCTCTCTGCGGGGGTATCACTAGTGAGCATTAGCTCACAGATTTACTTGTTAAATCTTATAACTCATCACTACTGTACAGAGTTTTTTGTTTGTTTTTTGGGTTTTTTTTATGCCATCCAGCTAGCTCAGTTGGTAGCATGCAAGTCTACTGATCGAGGGGTCGTGGGTTTGATTCCCAGGCATTCTTTCATAGAGCTTGGTCATGAAATTATTTCTACGGCCATTCTACCTCATACCGATGATTTTTAATTATGTAGGACAGTTGTCAGTCACTGAAGAAAGTATGCGCTTAGTAGACTACTAAGCGCATACTTTTGTCAGTGACTGACATAGCAACACATATATAGGTTATATCACGGCAGTCAGTCAGTCAACCTACTCACTCCTTCTGGAAAGGCTAAATCTCTGGATTTAGCTGTTAATCAACTTGATTAACAGCTAAATCCAGAGATTTAGCCTTTCCAGAAGGAGTGAGTAGGTTGACTGACTGCTGTGATATAACCTATATATGTGTTGCTATGGAGTTAAACCCAACAAACAAACAGAGTTTTTTTATACTACAATCTAGAGTTAACTTGTTGTACACATGATTATATATTCTACAAGACCATGAATTTTAATTTATTTAAAATTAAAGGTATATCTAGAAATAATTAAAAAGAGTATTTACTAACATACACTTTTTTAAATGGACTTTAACTGAAACTTGAAATTTAATATGGTGTTGGTTAAAAGGTACAATAAAGGTACAGTACAACCTCTCTTGAGCAACACCCACTTGGAGGGACTAAAGTGTGTTGCTGTTCAGAGGTTGTTGCTCTGCAGAGGTTAAATGTTATAAAAATTACACCAAAGGGAAATATCAAAAGCTATTGTTATGTAGAGGATGTGTTCTGCAGAGGGCCACTCTGCAGAGGTTATACTGTAGTTAATTTCTTAGTACATTCTTATCTCAGAAAACAGCTATAAAACTTTGTATTTTTTAATTGACATTTTCTTTCTTTAAAAGTTTCTATAATAGAAGAAATAAGGACAATGTTTGATTCTATACAAGTGTATTATCATATAGTGTTTGGAAATCATCTCTTGGAGATTGTATTTAACTTTTATAATATGGTGCATCATACACCCTTAACATTGTACATTAATAGATTGGTTTAAGTTTGAACAATTTTAATTTCACCTCGTATAGAGGCATTTTGTGCAGACCCTATATAAAGTGTAAGTCACTGCGCTTGTGTAGAAAAGATTGATAGCAGGCAATGAAATTCAAACTAATTTTAAAGTAAATCATTAAAAACCCTCAAATACAAAGTTTTAGTTAACTTTAACTTTGGGAATCTGCTGACAAGGAAAAATAAATTTAAAAGTAAATTAAAAATTCTTCTATGAAAATAATTGTAATTGCCTTAAAAATAAGTTATTACAGAAACTGTTTGAGTGTATTGTTTTATATTTCAGAGTAAAGTAGAGAAAGGTAGAATAGATAATGAATCTATACTATTGATACAAGCTGTACATACTGACAAGTAAGTAATTTATTGTATATTAAAATTATATGTGATATTTCAGACATGGCGTAGTAAGGTATTTCTTAAATGAACCATTTTTAGCTCGACTTTTTGAAGAAAATGAGAGCTTTTACTGTCACCTGAGAGTCTGCGTTGGTGTTGGGGTGGCGTTGCAAATCAAGGTTATAGTTTTTATACGCCCGAAGGGTCGTATTATGTTATGGCGCCGCTCGTCCGTCCGTCTGTCCGTGCGTCCGTGCGTCAGTCCGTCCGTCCGTCCGTCCGTCTTCCTTGTGCAGACAACTCCTCCCTCATTTCTTGGCCAATTTTCTTCAAACTCCCTCTGATGATAAACATTGATGTCTAGTTGTGCATAAAGTGGAGATAATTCAATTTTTTTCTTTCGACTTTGAATTACTTCCCCTTTCATATATCTCTATATATGCCATATGTTAATAAAGTCAAAATGGCAAACAATGAAAAACTTGTCCTGACAATTACTGAACCACCAATGTACCTAGGTTCACCAAATATTATGTGAGGGTAGCCCTTGTGTCAAGGATATGCCCTATTGGTTTTGGGGCCCCTGGGTTAAAGGTCAAGGTCACAGGGGCATCATATTGAAAAACCTTGTCCAGACAATAACTCCTCAACGACTGAACCTAGGTTCACAAAATTTTATGTGAAGGTATCCTTTGTGTCAAGGATGTTCCCTTTTGGTTTTGGGGCCCCAGGTTCAAAGGTCAAGGTCACAGAGGCATCATATGGAAAAACTTTGTCCAGTCAATAACTGAACCACCAATGTACCTAGGTTCACCAAACTTTATTTGCGAGTAGCCCATGTATCAAGGGTATGCCTTATTGGTTTTGGGGCCCCTGGGTCAAAGGTCAAGGTCACAGGGGCATCATATTGAAAACCTTGTCCGTGTAATAACTCAACAACGGCTGTACCTAGGTTCACAAAATTTTTTATGTGAAGGTAGCCCTTGTGTCAAGGATGTGACCTACGTGTTCAAAGGTCAAGGTCACAGAGGCATTATATGGAAAAACTTTGTCCAGACAATACCTGAACCACTTATGTACCTAGGTTCACCAAATTTTATGTGCAAGTAGCCCATGTGTCCAGGATTTGCCCTATTGGTTTTGAGGCCCCTGGGTCAAAGGTCAAGGTCACAGGGGCATCATATGGAGAAACATTGTCAGGACAATAACTAAACAATGTTTGTACCTAGGTTAACCAAATTTTATGTGGATCAGCCCATTTGTCTTGGAGTAATTTGTTGATAGCTCTTTGGTAGCAGATGTTCCCTTTTGATTTGGAGACCCTAGAGTCTTAAGTCAAAGTCACTGGGACTTACTTTATATTGAAAATTTTCCGGACAATAACTCAATAATCATTGTACCTGTGTTCACCAAATTTTATTTAAGGGTAGTCTAAATGTCTAGCATATGCCCCTTTGGTTTTAGGCCCCTGGGTCAAAGGTCAAAGTCATAAGGAAATCATGAGGAAAAACCTTGTCCAATAACCAACTTTATCTTATATCTCCAAATTTTATGTACCAATACTCTTTGGGTCAAAGGTGAGAACTTATGGTTCTGAGGCCCCAGGGCAAGGTCACTGGAAGTTTGTATGGGAAAACTTTGCGCCGGTGATAACTCAACCATGGCTGTACCTAGGTTCTCAAAATCTTTGCTTTGGATAGCCCTCCAGTTAAGGATGGGACTTATTCTGATATCCAGGGGTCATTTATCAAGGTCACAAGGACTTCATATGAGATAGAACACAGCAAGGACTGCTCTCGGGCGTATAATGCCCCGCCCAGCAGAGCTCTTGTTACAAATTTAAATAACTTCAATACTATCAAAGATATTCAACTCAAACTTGGAATACTTATTCATCATCACTACTTCCACCTTACTATCAAAACCCATAACTCCGATTAAGAACTGAGAAAAGTCGAGCGCGCTGTCTTTCAGATAGCTCTTGTTGTTTAAGTAGAAGCTGTTCCCAAAATAATGACTGCATTAATGTCTAATAATGACAAGGTTATTGGAAGATTTCACTCTACTATCATTCTTCTACTTTTGTTTGTCCTTGGCTCCATTCCTTACTTTCAATACAGTGTTCATTCAGCACTTTGATAAATTTATGCGTTAATATGGATGGTCCACTGCATACAGTTAATCATAAAGATGCAACTACAAGTTGACCATTTCTGTGTGATGCATTTATAAATAAGTAGTTACAGTTTTTCTTTATTCTTAATATCATTTTGTGAACATTTTAAATTTTTCCAACTGTGTGAATTATAGTTTCCTATGGAAACAAGAAGGACTTTTTTAATTTGAAGAAAACTTTAATGAAAATATGAGGTTGATCTACACCATTAACACACTTTTATTTAAATCTGTCACTTTATCAGAGCTTGACACTAATTTTTAGACTAGGTTTTCCAAACTGACAGCAAACTACATATTTAACTTGTCTGAACCATATCTTTAATAGCAGCAACTGGTTGCCCAAACCCAAATATAGGTTGTCACAGACAACAGGACAACCGTCAATGTCAAGCCCTGCATATGTGTCAAAATATTGTGGTCTCAGAGAACTTCTCTTAATGATTGATGTACAATGATGATATTTCAGGTATCCTTATAGCTTTGAGATAAGTACTAAAAAAGACAATAGAGTATTTCTATTTGCTGCTTCTACTGATGAGGAAAGAATGAGATGGATGCAATCTATAGCAAGGGTATGTGTTTTATAAATGGATTGTATTTTTTTATGAACATAATTTTAATTGGTCATTGTAAAAATCACAGGGATTCCTAGGAATCCCTGTGGTAAAAATAGGCTTTGTCTTTGCTTATTTACTTGTAGGTATAGTCCAACAGAATTAACCTAAGCTTGAACTACCTAATTATAATAATTACACACTTCACTTACATTAAATCGTGAGTTTTCATGTACGGGTATACAGTTATACACATGTTTACAACAACCGAAGTGACTATGAATCAATTTATTAAAAGTGGCATGTTATTGTACTGTCAATTTTGGACACATTAGCTTTTGGGGAGACAAGTAAGTCAGCAATATTATGGCACCGTTTCAAAGTATTTATTCTTAAGAAAACAACATTAATTGTTCAGTACGCGTATTTTGCCGAAAGCTTCCGATAAAGCGCCATTTACAAACAAAGACAAAATAGACTGTTAATACTGAGTTTAATATTTTCTTACATAAAGGTCAAGTTCAGGTTAAGTCTGTTGGGCTATTGACTAGTTTTGCTCTGACACATTAATTTGTTTTATATGGTTGCTGACTTGTTAAACCATTTTAGTTAAACCATTATCTTTTATCAGAACTTGCTTACCATTTCCCAGCGGGTCGTACAATTCTGCATTTATGATGTAAAACTTCATTTTGGCTGAATTTTCATAAATCAAAATGGTTTAACATGCCATAACTGGGAATTAAGCCTACATTGATTGTTTTCTAAGTTGTTGCATGTTAAATATGTTATAATTTAATGAAGCACTCCGGCAAACCAAAACTCGGTTATAGCCTAGTCTAGACATGTTCAAGTTAATGGATTTTTTTTAATGTTTATTGTAGGTATTTTGTCCTGTAGATTGTATGGATCAAGTAAGACAAGAACATTTTAATTTAGCAGGTTATACATATATGAAAACAGGGTTTAATAGTGTAAGTAATTTATCATTTAGTATCTTAATCCCATTCTAACTTGTAGCAGTTTCAAAGTTAAATTTAATAACACAGAAGAAAAACTTACTTATTTTTTCCCAATATTTCGACCATATCTTACAATCTCCATCAGGTTTTTTTGAAAATTGATCATTGTGTTGGTGAAATACAATCAAAATATTGAAAAAATATGTCTAACTTGTAAAAACCTAATTTTTTCTAAAATTAGTTGACATTATTTATATGTAAAAATATATAAAACCTTTACATTTTTTCAGGAATGGCAAAGAACATGGATATTGTTAGATAATAGAAAATTGATATTTAAAGACAAGGTATTTAAAACATTCATTGTTATTTGTGGATATGGGTATTTAAATTGTTTATATAATGTACTTTTATACAATGCACATTATTGCCACCATATTTGAAATTGTCGACAACTGCTGCAAATTAAAAACATATCCTGATTTTAATTTATTGTTTTGTTACATGTACTGTTGTTTTACTCAATATTAAAAAAAATAAGTTTTGTATCCTGAGCATACTATTTGATATAGTGTGCACTAATTAAGATAGAGTCAGGGTCGGTTTTGATTGAAAAAGACAAATTAAATCTCTATTTTATAAATATATCATATTATACTGTAATACCACTATAGCATGGTTGAAAGTTTTGAAAAGTGGTATTAAAGTTTAGAATTGTATAGACACACAGAATGTCTATTTTCTATGTAAAGATGCTAAAATATATATGTAAAGTTATGAGTTTCAACAATCCCTTAAGAAACACATACTATAAAATATGATATTCCTGATTATGTATTGTGTTGTTACTATAGTTACCATACTTTCAGGATGAAACAGAACGTGAACAAGATAGTATTGACCTCAGGAAAGTTAGTAGTATTGCTAAGATAACTCAAAGTAAGTACTAAATTCAAACTTCAAAGTGTTGTTAAATAACACATGGCCTAGCATCATTTCTCAATTTCTGTTAGATCAATGTGTTGTATACTCTATCCAGACCAGTATGTTTTTCCCAGTACATTTAAAGATTGTCAGATGTTTTTATCTGTGACTAGAATGACTGATGATGAGACAAGACTAAATATTTATTGAAATGTAGTGTAAAGGAACTACATGTATATATTTATGTTCAGTTGTAGGATGCCTGCTAAGGGATTCAGAGGTCCTTGATTTGATTCTCATAAGGGGCACTGCTAATTTCCTTAAGCAAGAAATTAATCTGTGATTACTTTACTTCACCTTGGTGTACATAAGTACTTGTGAAAGTGGTAAAATTCAGTTGCACCAATTTGTCAGCTGCATGTGAGTGGAGTAAAATACTTCCCAGGGACTAGGGGAGACGATATAGCGATATATCGATACAATATCAATATGTCTGCCTGTGATACTTATTATGGCCTAGCTGGATATATTGTGTCATACAACCCTGAAATTTATAATCAGAGAAAGATATAGACAATTGTAGCATACAATTATCAAAGCCCCGATAGCGCTGTCAGACATGTGGTTTTGGTAGAGTATATGGCTGTATACAACTCATGGAAGAGTTACAAGGGACCTTTACCTTACATAAACTAGATAAGATGTACACATGCTTCTTATCGTCTGCTTGTTAACGCGTAATGCGGACTATATTAATATCAGTGGGAATTATCCCTTTATTTGCGCGCACACAACCGAATGTAATCATCTGCGACAAATTTTGATGTGGATTTGCCACAGTCCACTACTAAACATGGGGAAACCCCATGTAAAAATTACTTATATATTACATAAGATAACTATATTTCAGGTCAGGCACCTTGTGAAGCATGTTTAGAACCACAGGGTTGTAGATTTGTTATGAAAGCAACTGATAGGATATTATATTTCCAAGCTGATTTAACTAAAGATACTGATAGATTATTTAATGCTTTAGAAGTAGCATCACAGGTAAGTTGTAGATTTATTATGTAACCGATTATTTAATGCTTTAGAAGTAGCATCACAGGTCAGTTGTGGATTTATTATTGAACCTGAGTGAGTAGTCACACTGTATCCAAGTATATTCTGACCTTAGTAGACCAGTGAAACTGTCTCTAAACTTAAAGTTTGTGTAGTATTCTCTATGCACGATCTTCTGTCCATGTCTGTAGCAATTAGGGCAGTTGTCAGCCTCTGACATTGATATGTGCTCAGTACTATGTTGAATGCTTGAGTCTAGAGATATAGGCAATTTAAAAAAAAAAAGGCAGGTAAAGGGCATGCATTCAGTTTATATTTGTAAAAATATGTTTTACATAGATGTATCAAGTAGCCACATTTCTTGAACTTCTTTATTTGTGCGTATATACTTGCCAAATGGCTGTTTATTATATGGTTTACTGTATATAATAAGGAGCATGTAAACTATCTGTCTGCTGTTTTGACTGAATAAGCATCTTTGACTTTGAAGGAACCAAGCTTGGTAAATTGCTGCATTTCTTTCAACTATGTAGCTCATCTCTCATAATATATTTGTTTTTTGCGGTGAAGTAAATGATAGTTGTTTTGTTTGGTTTTTTTTTTAAGAAGTCATTAAAGAATTCATTTGTTTAATCTTATGCGCATAAAGTTTTCTGAACAAGGAGGTTAGATTAGAGTCTTGTTAGTGAATTATTTGAGCTAAAATTGAACATTGTCATATTGTGTAAAAAATGCTTATACAAATTGCTTGTTTGTTCTGTGTCCCAGAGACTGCTAATAAAGTAGTTATTATGTTTTACATGATTTTATAGCATGCTATGTGTATGTTTTACAGAAAGGTGGAGATACACTAGAAGAACAACCTTTAACTAGTGATGATATACCTGTCATTGTATCTACATGTATTGATTTTATACAACAACATGGTATGTAACACTTTAGTGTGACCTTGAGAGGTCATAGCTTTATTGTGACCTTGAGAGGTCATAGCTTTATTGTGACCTTGAGAGGTCATAACTTTATTGTGACCTTGAGAGGTCATAGCTTTATTGTGACCTTGAGAGGTCATAGCTTTATTGTGACCTTGAGAGGTCATAGCTTTATTGTGACCTTGAGAGGTCATTTATCTATTGTGACATATAGGGTGAGTTTCTTAAGTATATCGCTAGCTTGTGGTTTTTCCCCCTGGTACTCTTGATTTGATGTCCCATACCTATTCCTTTTGGTGTAAAAAGGGTACCAGAGCACAAAGTGCTAGCTAGTGATATGCTTAGGAAACTCATCCATAGAGATCATTGTTTTCAATGTTATTTTGAAAGGTCACCTTGAAAGGTCATAGCCTTATTGTGACCTTGAGAGGTCATTTATCTATTGTGACATGTAGGGCGAGTTTCTTAAGTATATCACTAGCTTGAGCTTTGCCCCTGGTACCCCATATCTATTTCTGTTGGTGTAAAAGGGTACCAGGGCACAAAGCGCTAGCTAGCAATATATTTAGAAATCTCACCCATAGAGATCATTGTTTTCAATGTTATTTGACCTTTATCAGGAATTTTATATTTTAGACTGTTGTTTTTTTCATATGACAAATGTGAGATCTTTCAATGTATCATTCAATGTATCAATTTGTAAAGCACAGGACTTTAGATAGTTGAGATATTGGTAAACCTCCTAAGTTTAATGACATTTTTATTTGTATTATTCAGGTATGAAAAACACAGGACTTTACAGAAAAGCTGAACAAGAAGCCAAAATAAAAGGATTGTTACAAAAGTTTCTTGATGGTAATTAACAAATGACCTATATTAGAATATTTTGATATCCTTCTGTGTAAAGCATTCATGATTGATTTACATGTTGGTCTATTGTAGTTTTAACATACATCCAGAAAAAAATCTAGTATTGTAGTACTGAAGTTAAATGCTATTTATGCTTGGTAATAACCAGTTGCCTTTCTTTTGTTATCTATCTTAGATGTTTTTCAATCAAATAATCGAAAATATACATAAAGCAAGTCAAGTTTAAAATCAGTGTTTCGAACTATGAATTAGTTAAATCTGGTCTAGGAGTTATGTATATCATTGACCAGCCTCTAAAAACTTATTACTATTATGTTTGTTCTGTATTTTTGGAGACACAGAGCTCAACATTATTTTCTAAACTAGGTTGCCAGGTTTGACTATCAACATCTGCTGTATGTTTCATATGCTCCAACCAAATGTTAACTTAAAGTGACAAGTTGCCCAAACCCAACCATATAGGTGGTCAGCAGCAATCTGATAACCTATTGCGTCAAGTCTTGAGACATATTAAACACAAAAATTTGCAACCATCCATTCTTCTCGAAGATGACATCAAGGGTTGATCCCAAGACTGTAATAACTTGCTCTTTAACACAATGCACTTATTATAGTCTTGTGGGCAACCCTCGACATTATTTTGACATATTTTTGACACCAAAATAAGATTTTACATTGTCAGTAGATATTTTTATTGAATTATATCATATTACACTGTACATGATTGTAGATGTCAAAACTTGTTGTTGTTTATTATAGATGCTAGATCTGTTGTTCTACGTGTAGACGAAGAATCTGTAGATCTTGTATGTAATGTTTTGAAAAGATTTCTTAGAACACTGTCTGATCCTTTATTAACCAACCAATTATATGAAAGATGGCTTCATACAGCAAGTAAGTCAAACATTGAATTTCTACTATCTTAATACCATCATCAAATCTACTGCCATACCTTTACTCAGCTATTGCTATTATTTGTGTTATCAAGATTTTTATTCAACTCAACCTTTGTAACCCAGGGTACTATTCATCAATGTACTGTTGGTTTCTGAGGATGTATTTAACTAGGATTTTGATAAGCTCTTGGTAAGCGAATGCTCAATTCTGGTCCTAAATGATTATATACATTATTGTTTAATCTTTAAGTATCACATTTCAAGCCGGATCTAAATATGTTACTCCTGGCAACACTACTCATAAGTTCATGGTAATAACAACTATTTGGCTATCGTAGGTTAGCTTTCTCATAGTCAACAACACAATTCAATATGATAGAGTAGAACCGGGTAATATCGGACACTCTTGGTCTTGTTTGTTCCTGACTTGCTTATCACTTGTGGTTTCTATACTATATAATTAACGGCATTCAGGTTACTGTATAAACTGAACCAGAGACCAGCTACAAAATAATCATTTTCTATGACAGTAATGCTTTGAAATGGTGTGTTTTTACATTGCAATCAATGTCGTGTAGTATCGGACGGGTTGAGTGTAGTATCGGACATTCCTGAGGGCTTGTATCGGACACAAAATAGATCATCGGGGTTCATCAAACTGTTAGGTTGTTAAAAAAAATCATTACTCATACGACAATTAGATCTAATGTAACTAGGCAGTAACATGAATGCCGCGAATTATATAGTTATATAACCGATACACAAGTCGGGAACAAACAACACCAAGAGTGTCCGATATTACCTGCTCCAACTCTACCATATATTGAAAAGAGAGCGCTGTATGTTGCACCCCAAACATCCAATCAAAAACTTCGTTATGAAAGTGCTTGCAGTATTTTGATTACGTCAGAATAGAAGGCTTGGGTTAATGTTCTTCTGAATCTAATTGTTATCGTCTATAATATTCAACATTTTTTGGAGTTGTGAGCAATTCAAGTTTGTGTCCGGAGAACCCTGCATGTCCGATGATACCCGGTTCTACTCTACATGTATTAGCATTCCATGATAGAGCAATGTTTTAATTATATAAATTTAAAACCATGTTTGTTACGTATTCGATGCATATTTCTTGCATGTTTGTGAAAGAAACTAATCATCAAAGGTATTGTTTTATATAGAAATTTTTATATGTTAATGAAAGGCATCAATTCAATGTTATTTGTATGTCTTAACATTTATGCTGCTAGTTACATCAGAAGTATTGTTGAACTCACTGTATGTCTAGATGGATGGATCAGTTGTCAAGTTGTATTGAAAGGTGGAAGGCTATTGGTTGGATCCCAGTTAAAAACTAGAAATTGGATTGAATAGTAAATGATGCCCAACAGTTACAGTTTTAAAGTTCACTAACATTAGGCTAACAATGGATGCCCTCTGGGCTTACAATGTATATAATACTGGGTCTTGTATGCATTAAGTGACTGATTGTATTCATATTTCCAGGTCAAACTGATCATAATGTAAAATTACAATGGTATAAATATCTTCTTCAACAGTTACCTAGGATTAATTATTTAACCTTGAAGACTCTGGCTGCTCATTTAAGCAAGTAAGTAATTGAGGGTTAAACAAATTCCTCGTAATAGTTTTTTATTGTCAAGATAATAATACATAATTGTGTGTTGTATAAGGTCCCCTTAGAATTTTGTTGAATATTTCTAAATGTATGTGTGATTAAAAATGTTTGTGGATGTGATTATAAATAGCACTAGTATTTTATCTAGAAGAAAGTACCAGTATTAATTTAGTTTTTAGTGCCTTACTCATGGGTAGAAAAGGGGTTAATTGATGCAGTCTCGTAAAGTTGATATATAGACTTGCATTGTCTGGTAGGTGATTGTGAAAGTGTTATTTACTCTTGGACCTTGACCATTCTATATTTATGTGGTGATTATAGGTGACTTTATAGTCACTTCCATCAGCGTTGCTGTTTGGTTAACTCTAAAGTTACCTGGTTGAGTGTCTTGCCTACCACCTTTGAGAACCAGGTTTCGATTCCCAACAGGGCATATGGTTTTTATTCTCCCAATTTACTTTATTTCTAATGGGACCCATGTTTTCTGTATGCTTGATCAAATGTTTTGAATGCAAATGATAAATCATTATTAATAAATTATTATTCATCCCTAACAAGAGTCAATAATCACCTCCCTTTGATGTGAAATGGTATTATAAATTTGTCTATAAAAATGCTATATGAACATTGGGTACAAGCTCTTCCAATGTGCTATCAGTTATAAGTGTTGTTGTGTTGATACTAAGACCATTAAAATAATTTGTATTGTGAGAATTCAACTTTTCAATAAAAAAAACTGATTACTCTAACTGTGTCATCAATTATAGTTACATGATGTTTTAAAGGTACTAGTTCACAGATTCGGTTTTTCCCTTATTTTCTAAATACCATTCAGGGTCTGTAATTGAGTCAAAAAATTAATTCTTGATATTTTAAGACAAACTGACCTATAGGTTGCAAAAAATATACAAGAGAAGTTACAAAAATGCACTAAAATTGTCTATACTGCGACATACAGGGTAGATTTTTACTTCATGAAACACCATCATTTGTAGTTGTATGTCAATTTGGACTAAAATTGTCATTATCAGAACACTACACTTGCTTCCAAAAATGTTTACATACAATTTTGATAGTTTTAGAAAAAGTTGATATTTAAGTTGATATCTTTGAATGAGTACTTTTAATGTTACAAACTATTTATATATTTTCAGACTATCCCAGCATTCAACAGAAAACTTGATGACATTATCAAATATATCAATAGCATTTGGACCTACTTTAATGAACACAGACAACTCAGTAAGTACATTGTAACATTGACTAAATGCCTTGTTTATTCTCAATATAGTGCAAAAAGTTTGACCCTAATTTCACCTTTCACATTTGCATCTAATAATTTTCTACACATATCTTGACGAAAATTAGTACCTCACATATTCTACTCATAACAGTCTACAAAATGAGGATAAAAATGTTGTTGCCGGAACAGGTCATTTTAGCAGCTAGCACTTTATCATGTTTGTAGAAATTTGGTTTCCCAAAATGAATTTTTGGTTGCCCAAAGTAGAAATTGGTTATCCTGGGCAACCAAACACCCACAAATTTCGTTGACTGTCATAGGCAAGTAATGTATTAAAAATGAGCAATCGATTTACATCAATTGTAAATAGAAGTACATGTACGTTTTTGTGTTAAATTTCAACACATAATCATTTTGGCCTTGGTGTAATCGAGCATTAATACACATGTACAACATTTGTATTCAATGTAATGAATATACTTGCATAGAGGTCATGTTGGGGTCAAACTTTATGCATTATACTTAAGTTTCCTTAGATAACTTTGATGTTAAAAATAAAAATCATCATTATTATTATAATGATGATGATGATTACAATGCTGTTGTTGATATTCATTTCATTATGCCAAATAATTTGGCTTGTTTTTAATTACTTCAAAGATGGTTCATATTATGAGATAACTCTAGTTGGATGACCATATAATTCTGCTAGTTTTTTTTATCTACACTCACTAAGTCTAAACAGCTTTCTTTGTTAGTGGGCCGGTTTAAAATGTTTGTTCGAGGATAGCTTGAAATGAGTAGAACAACAGGACAATCTACCTGAGAAGTTATGGTGATTAATTTATGTTATATCTGAGTATAATTGATTATTTTATGTTGTGTAGCAACACATTGTATTTGTCATAAAACAGTGGTCAGTCAACCTTCTCACTGTTCCTGGAATAGCTAAATCTCTAGATTTAGCTTTTAACCAACTACTAGGCTTATACTTTCATCAATGACTGACAACTGCCCTACATAATTAAGAATCATTGGTTGGAGGGATAATAGCAGTAGAAATGATTTCATGACCAAACTCTATGAAAGTATGCCCCGCCTGGGAATTGAACCCAGGACCCTTCAATCAGTAGACTTGCGTGCTACCAACTGAGCTAGCTTGGTGGCTTAGTATATTTGATATTCATACTTAATGATATTTTGACACTATTATATTTTCATATATTCCATATTACAGCCAGCAGTAGACAATGGTAGTGTTGGTAATGCTATGCAACTTGAAATGAAAGTTATAGAAGAGATTGTTACATATCATGTATGGTTATTTGATGTAAAAGATGTATGTGTTATATTTATTTATTTATATTGGGTTTTAATGCTTTGTCAACAGAGTTTTTGTTGTTTTATGGCGCCCAGCACACCTAACCTAGTTTTCCTGGACCCTTGTCTATAAACAGTACTCACCTACCCTTCCACAAGGCCGGAAGCTTCCCATATACCTTATTTTGGAGGACATTGAGATAATAGTCAAATTTTCTTAGAAAGGTATAACCTCCACGGGTGGGATTCTAACCTGTACCCCCTGGGCTGGGGTTGAGGACTTTGTGTCAAAGGTCAAGGTAAAAACTTTATCTGGCTATAACGCAACTATAGCTATACCTAGGAGGCTAGCCTAGAATTACCAAATTTCATGTTTGGATAGCCCTTGGGTCAAGAAGGTGCCCTAATGGTTCTGAGGTTCAGGGGTCAAAGGTCTAGGTCACTTGGACTCAATGGGAAAACTTTGTCTGGCCATAACCCAACAACAGCTGTACCTAGGAGACTAGCCTCGCTTCACCAAATTTCATGTGTGGATAGTCCTTGAGTCAAGGATGTGCTCTATTGGTTATGAACATGAGGTCAAAGGCTAAGGTCACTTGGACTCCATATGGGAAAACTTTGTCTGGCTATAACCCAACAACAGCTGTACCTAGCGGCTAGCCTTGGTTCACCAAATTTCATGTGTGGATAACACTTGGATCAAGGATGTTCCCTATTGGTTCTGAGGCCCTAAGGTCAAGGTCACTGGATTTCATATGGGAAATTTTTGTCTGGACAACAACATGACAACTGTTGTTCCTAGGTTTACCAGATCTTTACTGTGGATAGCCCTCCATCTTGTACATCCCCTGTCTTGGACAGCACACAGGATGTATGATGCCCTGCCCTGCAGAGTGTTTGTTATGATTGAGTTGAAGTTTGTTATATATCTTATTTATATTTTATATCTTTTTCACAGGATAGAAAATCAAGTGCGGTTGATGATTATATTACAATGGCTCAAAAAAAGATTGAAGCAATAAGCATTCAGGTATTATTATCATGTAATGTAGTTATCATCATGTCTGTTCTGTAGTGGATTAAGTTATTTTTAAGTTTGTTTTGTAAGTACAGTGAAAACTGTCTTATCCTGAACCTTTCTGATTGACTTGAATGTCCAGATCAGTGGAGATTCCGGATTACAGAGGGTCTTGATTAGATATAATTAGCTTTTATGTCTACTCTGTAATTAAGATTATTTTGGATCTGAACTTCAAACTGTTGGGTAATACTTGTAGGTATCAAAAATTAATCACTTAGGCCTATTTCTTAGGTGGTTAAATTTCTATATACCTGAGTTTCAAACTGTTAAGCATGGAATATACAATTGAGATTGGCATACTGCTGTATGACCATCTAAACTCAAAACTGATCTATGCACTGTTAGATCATGGCGGGTTAAATTTGAGTAACGCTTGAATGTGTCAGCACATAACTAGTACATGTTACATGTAAATAAAGAAGGATGTAGACTAGTTTAAGATAGATAGATAGATCTTTTATTGACGTATACAAATATGTACATAGTCATTTACATGAAATATATACAATATATGATAATACAATGACGTGAATAACAATAATAGCATAATGAAAAAAAGACAAATAAATAAAAACATAGTGTTGGGGAAAAAAATAGTAGATAAAAATGGAGGATGATTTTGTTTAAGGAATATGATAAGTTTACAAAGGTTTTACTGGATTCCATGTTAATAATTATTTATTACCTTTATAATTCAGGTGTTAATTAGAATTAATATCTAAACAACAAAATAGCGAAAATAGTGACAATAGATAAAATAAAGATCAAAATAACCAAATAGAAAAAAAATAGTAGTACTTTGAACTAAGTTTATAATTATATAATATGTTTATAATTATGTATTACCTTTATAATTCAAGTGTTAATTAGTATTAACATCTAACAAAAATATAGTGAAAATAGTTACAATAAATAGAATTAAGATCAAAATGACCAAATAGAGAAAAAAAAAAGTAGTATTTTGAGCTGAGCATGTTATATAGTAACATATTATTAACATGACATAAAAAGACACACATACACGCAAACACATACATACACACATACATAAATATTTACATATACAAGCCAAATATAGACTGTTTAAGCACTGATCCGTTGATGTACAATGTACAGTATATTTTACTGATATTTATAGGTTATTATACATTTTACTGTACAATATGGAAATATATTTAGACAAGTACACAGCTTGAAAAGTCATATTGGACTAGCCGATAGGCTCCTCTAGTATGACTTTCAAGCTGTGTATGTGTCCAAATATATTTCATATTGTACAGTGAAATGTAAAATAACCTTTTTGTTGTATATCTTTCATTTACTTTGAAATAATCATCATCTCTAACAAAGCAATCACTTTCGTTTAGCAACGATTAGTACACATGTACCCAACTGTTCAATACAAAAATAATATATATTTTTTGGATCCAACAAGGGGATATGTTGGACGGTCAAGTGGTACAAATGCAGATTGGTGATAGGTTAGATTTATTTGATATATAATAGTTATTTTCTATTTACAGAGTGTTGTGACACCTGATGATTTAATTATATCAGTTCATCTTCTAAATCCTAAAGGATGTGCTGAATCTATAAAGGTAAACTTGGTATTGCGCATAAAGTTTGACCCCGATCTGACCTTTATGCTAGAATATTCATTACATAGCAGTAATGCTCGATACCTATCAGAGTATATCATAAAAGCTCGAATGTAATAATTACACTGGGATTAATTTTTAAAATTTATTAAAGTTAAGTATACAATGAGTGTCTATTAAACAGTGGCCGATAGGATTATACGATGTGAATCGATTGTTTGTTTTGAATATGGTATGTGCCAAAGTGTAGAATAGGTTTGGTATTGATTTTTGTCAGGATATGTGTAGATAATTATTAGATGCAATTGTGAAAGGTCAGATCGGGGTCAAACTTAACGCACAATACTTGATGGTACAATACTGTAAAGTTTCACTTTTAGGACCACATAGTCCATTGTCTTAATATGGTCTTAATATTGGGTCCTTTTTTTCTCAAATTAAGCATTTGGGTCTTAAGATTATCAAAAATTGCACAGGTTTGGAATATTGAAAGTGGAACTTTACTGTAGTATTATTAATAATTTCTTGTATTTGTTATGAGTAAGAAACATTACTACATGCACATGATTTTAATTTTCTGTTCATGTAATTTTAATATGTTGGTCTATTGAATTGATGATGTAAATGTACAAATGTATACACAGACCTTGGTCTGAAGCACAGCTAGTAATGTGCAAGCATTTCAAATCTAGGTTCCTCAAGAGCGCACTGGTTAGAATCCCACTCTGAATTGTTATACCCTTTTATGAAAATTTGACAATATTGATTATTCTCCGGATCTTAATTTGTGTTGACAGTTAATTAAACCCATTACATAGTAAGCTATTTTTCTCTTTATACTTTATAAGGAATTTTTATATTTCTGTATGAAAATATACTATCAAAATAGATCTATACAATTTTATATTTTCACAACAATTCATAGGGTGTACAAAAAAAAATAAAACCATAAAAGAATCTATAAAACAATTATACCCTAATTTATCTAAATTACTAATCAACTTTGCTCTGTACATTATGTCCAAAAAGTCTATGTAAATACATGTGTGCTTGTGATGCCAGATTATGCTTAACTATTCACCTTTTTTGTTATTCTAAATGGAAATGAAACTATGGGAAATAACCATTGACTTGTCACTTTTCTGATTACATGTGTTACCTCCCTTTATAAACACGTTTTTTTTCTTTATGTTTGTAGATCAATAAAGAAACTACAGTTGCAGATATTGTCAACCAAATTAAAACAAAAAATAAAATGTCTGCTCCAATGACATTACATGAAATGATTAAAGAGGAATTAGGTATGTACTTGTATATATATGGTTACATATATTATGTGTCAAATTATTAAGTTTAAAACTTAGTTAACTACATATGAATAAAGAAGGTCTAGACTAGCTTTGCAATAACCAATAGATACAGTTTTATTTTTCACATTGTGATTTCGTATAATCAAATTGAATTCAGAGCCAATGCTTGGACCTGACATTTTCAACTATAAAAAAATCTTGCATTGCTGGAATTCAACATTTTTGTGTAGTCCATAAAATCAATTTAATTTGAACACTTTTTTATGGTTGTTGGTCCGATGCCACATTGAAAAGTGTAATTCATTTGTCTTGTCAATACTTACATAGCTATCTATATGGCTATTAAGCAATTTATTTTGAATTACAACTATATCTTAATATCCTACAGTAGAATATGTACAATACATGTAATCATTATTATCATGTAAGCTGATAATTATTACTATACTGAAGTAAAGTTCTGCTGTAAGGACCATCTTGGTAATTGAAGTAAACTCATGCAGTTTTGGACAATTGATGAGTGACAACTGCTTAAAAAAGTCCCTAGACTAAGATAGTTATGCTATTAGTTTTCAGTTTCAGATTATTTTGTATAATTGTACAACAATGTGCATTTACAAATATAACATAGTACATATGATAAATATAGACCTAATAGATATAATAAGACCATGGATTTTTATTTTCCCAATTTTGTAACATTACTATATATGTATATATTAAAAGATGTATCAAACAGTGTCTTATGTCTGTATTTTAGATCGACCTCTATGTCCAAGTATGAAGGTATGGCCTGTTATAACACAATGGCAGAATTGGTCAAGTGAATATGCTGCTGGGGCATGTTTATGTCTTAAATCAAATGAATTTCAATTACAAATGGAAGAAGCTGTAAGTTGTATATATATACATAGTTGTTATACTCAACTTTTATTTTACTGTAATGATTTTGTGTGTTATATGTGAGTTCATTTGACTCAGTTTAATTTCATGTTGATGGTCTTTGCATTGCAATATTGGAAAATGGTTGATAGTGTTATCCTAACTTGTAAGCAGACATTATATATCAGCTTTTGACCACATGTTTGTACCTAAAAGGGTTTTACCTCTGACAATTTGGATGAAAGGCAATAGCTTCACATATAAAACATCATTGGAACCACTTGAAGGATTTTGATCCATTTCAAGCAAACTAGAGTTCTTTTTCAAGTAATAATGACAATCATAATTTTAACTTTATACAATGTATCTATATGTTATTGTCAAAGTGCTGGCCTGTTCACATTATATGGAGCAATATATGTCAGCAGGTCAATAGCTCAGTTGAGAGTGCACTTGCCTTGCAAAAAAGGGGTCCAGGGTTCAAGTTCCAGTCAGCCTGCATGTATTTCTCACCTTGTGACTTTATGTTATAAGAAAGGTAAAATATCTCAGATAAGTTATAAAGTATATACTTGTAATATTTTAATGTATTATTTTACAGTATGATCGTAGCAAACCTTTATTTTGTGAGCTGAAGTTCAGTAATAATGAGAATAAATTTAAGAAAGTTGTGTTAGAATTTGCTCAAGCCAAACTATCTTGTTATAGAAATATCAAAGTAAGTTTTTTATATCTTAGTAATAAGTCATGTAACTAGACTTTGGAAATTTACTTTTTTGGCCCTTCTGCTTATTAAATTGAAATGGGCATAGCCAAGTTGTTATGACATTGGACTGATAATCATTGGATAACCAGTTCCAGTTGTAAGAATCTGTTACACAATTTAGCTAAAAGAGTGAGTGTAAATTGTAAACCAAAAGTGTGCACCCATTCCTCAAAAGTTATGTACTTCCTTGATTTTTTATGTTAGTAATTGCATTTTGCTAATTTATTTAGCATCATGTGGGATCTCAAAGGAGTTAAATTATATTGCATAAATAGTATTATAAATGTTTTAATTAGACAGGCAGATTGGCAAGTCTTATTGTATGTAAGTAATGATGAATGTAGACTAGCTTTGCTTGTACTAGTACATATGTTTTTTTGTATATTTTATAGAATGTTAGTAATCCATCATCAACTTGGAATATAGAAGATCTAAATGTATATATGGGACATGACTCAAAACGTTCTCCACCCACTAAGTTTGTATACTTCTCTAGTTTTGATTTTGTTCTTTTTTCATTTAAGAAAACTTCAAATCTAAAATGCTCATACTCAATTTTTTCTTGTTATATGTATTGAATAGTTAACAAAGGGTGCGTTGCTTAAGCAAATCTCTACGTATCGCTTTGTGTCCTGGTACCCTTCTTACAACAAAAGGAATGAGTGTATGACATCAAATTTTGGGTACCAGGACACAGCGATACGTAGCGATTTGCTTAAGCAACGCACCCAAAGTAACATTAGCTTAAAATCTACCGTTATACAAGTTCTTTATATACTTATATGATGTACTAAGTTGACTGATTTACTCTTTTTTTAGACCTGCATATTAACTGCTTAGCCCGAAGCAAGGGAGCTGCTTGTTTTGTATTAACCTGTTTATGGTATTATGCTGGTCCAGATTAAACATGCTTTCACAGATTTTGTTTTATCACTATATTAAATTCTTAGTCAGTTATATTTGTATGCCTTGATAAATTACATACAGTGCTGAGGGGTATGTAACCCATCATTGTCAGCTGGTGTCTACACTTGTTAAGTAAACATTTTTCTTGTACTGATATGGAACTGGGAGGCTAAAATCAAACATAACTTTACATATTTAACTCTATATTGTTTTGTTTTCAGGCATACTTTAACTATATTAGTGAAAGGAGATAAATTTGGGTAATTATGATTGTTTCTCATGTATTATAATCTAAAATATTAATATTAAAGTTTAAGAGACCTCTGTAGATGCCTGCTTGTAAAAAGCAGTTTTCTCTATCGTATATTTTATGATATCTATATACCGCCATAACATATTGACTCTTTATTTAGCATACTGTCAAAATTTTCTCACCTACCTACAAAATTTATGATTAATAGCAAAAACCACAATATGTTTAGTTTATAAAATTGACACATTTCTAGTTATTTAGTGTATATGACATTTTGAACTTCATTTATGCATCACTTTGAGTATAGTTTTGGTTCAAATTGCAATAATGAGGGGACCTCTAAACTCTGACACATTCAGGACCTGGTTTTCATCAAAACTTGAACTGATGGAAATAGCCTATGATTTGATAAGTTACAGTAATGTTCTAATAATGATGTCAGCCACTATCAGTTATCAAAAAGTTAAATGTAAATGAATAATTATTTCTATAAGTTTGAAAAAACATTGTTCATAGTTGGATTGTCTACTAAATGGACAGTTTCAAAGGCTAAATTTCTGATGTTATTTTTCAGAGAGAAAGCCTACTTTGGAAGAACTATTTGTTGTAATTCAGAGCAGGATTTATTAACGTGGTTAGCTGGTCTAATTATGGCTCAGGTAATTAGTACTCTAATTTTCTTTACTATTCTTTACCTTGTTATTCATCTATAGTTAAAGTTCAGTTTAAAGTCTGCTTCCATATACATGTTCAGCTGACTACAATCTTGTACAATAACTCCTGATCATTGAAATCACCCTCAGGCAGGCGATCCCTCACAGTACCCATTTACACCTGGGTGGAGTGGAACAATTGTAGGTTAATTTCTTGCTCAAGGAAATTTGCAGTACCCCAAGTGGGGATCGAACCAGGAACCTCTAGATCCCTAAGCGTGCGTCCTACTACTGGACCACTGCTCCTACAAGCATAGTTCCTACTATGGTTTGTATATCATAATTTGTGCGACTGTACATTCATGTAGTGTTTGGACAATTGTCTATTTAAAGCTTTGTATAGTCTATTTTTTTCTCAACTGTCAAAGTTTGAATTATTTCATGGTGATTGATTACACACTATCACAATATCTGGCATGTGAGATAAAGGGCACTAACTCTTGGAGATGGTATTTTAGTATACATGTAGAATGTTATAAGTTAATTGAGACCTTAATTGCTTTTACTTGTGAAATATTGTACTAATAACAATTGATGTTGATAAACTTGTTTGTATATTTTCAGAATTCTGGAGGATTTACATAGAACTATGATAGTGTATTATATTCTTAGCATTGTAAGTTTAATTAATGTTTTATTATAGTACAGTGTTTTTTTCAGGCCATTTTGGGGCCGAAATTGGGCCCCATTCCCCTCTCCAAATAGTATATATTTTTCCCCTTTCCAGGTAAAAAATTCCCCTGTCAAAGTGTCCTAAAACTTTTGTACTTTTTTAAAGCATTTTTGCCCATTCCCCAAGCATTACAGAGAAATCACAGATGAAAATATGGGTTCAATAGTTGAAATTTTATATAGATAGACAGAAATGTTACTCTGTTAGAGGATCCATGTTATCTCAAGTATTGACAAAAATTTCCCCTGATTTCGTTTTTGTCACTATTTTCCCCTCAAAAAAGGCCCCGCCACCTTTCCCCTAAGAGTGAAAATAAACACTGTAGTAGTAATATAAGACTCAAACATGTTTGATATAATGGCTACAAATATGTTTATTGCAGTAGGAGCAGTTCAGTTGTAGCTTGCCCACTTTGGGCTCTAGAGGTCCCAGTTTTGATTCCCCCACTTTGGGCTCTAGAGGTCCCAGTTTTGATTCCCCACTTGGGGCATTGTCCAGGAAAACATGTTTTTAGTAATAAAATCATAGAATTGAACAGTTTGTCAGTTTTATTCGACTAAATTATATGTTATAATGTTATCTAACATTATCTTTTATAGTTTTGTTTCGAAACTTCAGTTGATGGGTTTTCTATTAGAAAAACCTTGTTTGAAACAGATGTACCTGGTGGAACAAAGTTGAAGTAAAAATGTGTGTACAAAAAACAATAAGTTTTAGTCTGTAATGTGTCATGTGTGCATTTTAGCAATGATATGCATATTATATTTGTTCTGCACAGATGCATTCAGTTCAATCAAACCATTTTTTGCTGCAAAAACACAAATTTGAGTTACAAATATTGATATAACTCATTATGATAAAAACAAACAAAATCCGATGGTTCTGTTTCTGTGTTACTAAATATGCATTTGTTTACAAATCTATCAATAATGTTCTAAGTTGTTTTTTTTATCTTTTATTTGCAGAAATTCTGTTCAAGGGATTGTGCAATTGTACAAGAAAGATGAAATGAAGACTATATAAAAGATCTATGTATACCTGGTCAATGTGATGTTTTGTCTTGTAGTGGTGTGTTCTCAGAGATATAAGTATGTGCACTTTGTGTGTACAGTAATATCTCAGTATATCTCAGTATATAGTTTGACCATATATGGAACCAAACATCTTTACATGGTGGGGCTTTACAATTGTTCAATTGTAATGACCATCAGTTACATTCTGGCAAATTTGAGAGTAAATGTCAAATCAACTGTTGATAATTGATTATTTTACTGTCATGTTGTCCTCATTATTCATGTAAACTGTTACAAAATAGAATGATGATGTGTTCTATTCTGGTCTTTAATTGAGATAGGCCTTAATTGCATCTTTTTTTTCAAAATACTACAATTTCAATGTTAACAATTTTTTAGTCTTATTGAAGAGGATCATGTATTTTTTTGCTGTGTTTGATTCAGTGTGATTCAGATTAATTTTTGGCATTTTGATAGAACATTATTCTTGAAAAAAAAAGAAATTGAGATACAAAATCTCAGTTTAAGAATTGTTTTGTGAAACTGAATCTAGTTGGTCTCATTAATGAAATAGAAAAACTACATGTATAAAAAATTTGTTTGAATATAAAATTCATGTTATTTGTGTGATGGTCCTCAAGTTAGGTTTCACTGCTTAATTGTGATAAAACATGAAGATCTACAATGTTGAGGCAATTATTTCCCCTGATTTGTGACTTTGACACAAAAATTGAACAATTCCAGTTTAGTATTTAAAAGTTTTGTATTATGGTAGTCACTCAATTCTGACATTTTGTATTATAGTAGTCACTCAATTCTGACATTTTGTATTATAGAAGTCACTCAATTCTGACATTTTGTATTATAGTAGTCACTCAATTCTGACATTTTGTATTATAGTAGTCACTCAATTCTTAAGTAGTAGAGCAAGCATGGTTCCCTGGTTATAACCTTGGACTGGTTACCATGGTAAAACCATCGGAGTAAAACTCAGACTCACATTAGTATAGAAATTGTGTAAAGATACATTGTGATAGCATGTTTTTGTTTGTTTGTGCTTTTATGTACTACCCACAAAGTGGAAACTATATGATATGATTAAGTTTTCCTTTGTTTATTCCAAACCTGATACAAATTATAAAAGACCTTGATATTTTTTATAGAAAGTTTATAGATAGTTATGTATAGGGCTGTCACGATATACCGGTATATTGCAATACGCAGTTGCAGCAATACGTACCGGTATTTGGCCATATTTTTTATTTCTTCAAAAAAATTCCCTTTGCGAAATAAAAGTTGCGAAACGTCAGTTTTTCCATTGTTCATTATACCCCCGCAAACGAAGTTTTCGGGGGTATACTGGAATCACCCTGGTGGTTGGTTGGTTGGTTGGTTGGTTGGTTGGTTGGTTGGTTGGTTGGTTTGTTGGTTGGTTGGTTGGTTGGATATGTGGTCTGTCCCAAAAAATTAATACATTTGTAGTATGTTTATTTCTTAATGTATTTTAATAGAAGCTGTTATATACCATGACTTAATGGTGTATACAAAACTCATGTAGCTATGGAAACATACCTCACTTGTTTAAGATATTTAATGGTGTTATATATTTTAAATCTAATTTGATAACTGTATAGTATGCTTTTTTCTTAATAGATTTTTTTCTTGTCTTATTTTATTTTATAGAATTTGCACAGGCGTTTACAGTTGATGTTATAAGCATGTTATATCAATTCCAATTCAAAATGGCCGACTTGCGGCCATCTTGATTTTTTTAATTTAATTTAATAACTGCATGCTTATTTCTGAACATATTTTTTATTTTTTTATTTTATAGAATTTTGCACAGGCGTTTACATTTGATGTGTACATACACTTTATATCAATTCCAAATTCAAAATGGCCGACTTGCGGCCATCTTGAATTCTTTTTAATTTCGTTTAATTACTGTATGCTTATATCTCAACTGATTTAGATAGAATTTTGCACAGGCGTTCACAGTTGATGTGTACATACACTTTAACTCAATTCCAATTCAAAATGGCTGACTGGCTGTCGTCCTTTTTCTAAATTAATACAGTCTTATTTTGACTTATTATCATACATATTTTGAAAAGAAATTGCATACAAGGTCTCACTAATACAGTTGATCAGGATGACCATTCTTCATCAATTTATATTCAATATGGCTGACTGGCAGCCATCTTGAATTTTTATTTAAATTACTGTATAGTACATGTATGTGTTTTTTTACTTAATTTTATCCAAATTTCGCTCCAAAGTCTTTATTGATGTAGTTGACTTGTACATGGATTTACTTAGGATACAAATTCATTATGGCAGACTGGCAGCCATTTTGACTTTGTTTAAATAACTGTATAGTAAGCTTATTTCATCACCAATTTCTTCTTGCTGAAGTCTGATTGATTTATTGATTGATTTATTGGATTTTACGGCTTATTAATGCAAAAAGGTCATATTACGCCAAAAACAATTGATGATACTATTACTTCAATAGATAATGAAGATTGTACGTCCTATATTTATGATAAACATTTATTTCTGTCAAGTATTGTTTGGTTTTACGGTGCACCAACACAAAAAGGTCATATCGTGTCGAAACCAATCAATGATACTATTTATTCAATCAATATTAATGATGTAAAGCTCTGTATCTTATTATATACATTTATTTCCTTCAAAAAGTTAAGTATCGCATATGATGGTACAGACTCAAAAAGTTCTTCAAGTGAGTTAACTTAAAAATGTTTGTCACGGATGTATTTAAGATCCTTGCAGTCAAGGAGAACGTATTTGACATTGAAATGCTCGTCACATGGTATACATTTAGGTGCTTTCTTTCTTTTGAGAAGGTATGAATGTGTTAATATAGTATGACCAATTCTACATCTCATAGTAACTATTTATCTCATTGATTAGCAAAAATTATTGACGAAGATGAATCAAGGGTTTATGGCTTTATGTCATGTAACTTATTAAATATAGCATTATTCCACATTGTTTGCCATTTTGACTTGCTGAAGTCTATTATGTACTGCTATTTTTATCAAATTCTTATTGTTGAACTTTTTTTTTGATGTATTGATATTTTATCAAATTCATAATGGCTGATTGGCGTTATAGCTACATGAGATTTTAGATATTATTTTAACTTTACTTCTGTGAAAATAATGATCGGTAATTTAAGCTTTCTTATGGGGTGTTTGTGAAATTCTTGATACAAGATATTGTAAATACTAATTGTTTGATTTAAATTGTGCATTTTTGCAATTGCCTTATTTTTTACTTATTTATCAAAAATTACAAACACATTCTACATTTTGCTCTTCTGGTTACAACATACACATGATGAGTTTAAATGTGATCACTCTTTGTCTGTTGTCCCACTTTACATTCATAATGACCAAATGGTGTTCATTTTTATGTAAAAAATCATTTGACATATGACAACTCTGTTCATTTTGCTTTTTCATAAATCTATAGTGAATTACACTGTAATTTGCTGTTTATTTCCAATTTGATTTTTGCATCCTATTCTTTTCTTGGTTTTTATGCTTCTTACAACATTTACCCTTTTGGACTTCCACAATGTTGACTTGCTTTTATCTTGAAATGTTGCTGTTGCGGGGGTATTTTCGCCACTGGTGGCAGTTCTAGTTCCATCTGACCTGAAGTTGCAAAAATTTAATTGATTGGGGCGCGTCTCAGTCCTAAATGACCATAAATACTTAAAGAGGCTAGATTCTATCAGTAGCTGCATAGAAGATTTGCAATTTTTCTGTTAAATACAGCGGAGGAACAACTAATCTAAAAGCCCGCAATATATCGTGGTACGTATCGCGATACGATGACAGCGTATTGCAATATATTGCGGTACGCTTCCGGCGTATCGTGACAGCCCTAGTTATGTATGTACAATATTGATCGGTTAACACAAAACTATTATAACTATATGTAAATAATAAAGGGTTTATGCTAGTTTTGTGTCAATCCATCTTTTAATGCTTTGTTAATTCTTTAGGTGCTTCTTACTATTTTTTCTGTGATGTTCAATTATATATCAGGGCTTGATGAAGTATCATTGCTCCCCTTTAAAATGTTACAATCTATTACAACTGTGCTAATGTGTAAATACGTCCAAAATTAAAAATTAGTTGCATTAAGAAAACATCCCTGCTCTTTTACAAGTTTAAGTGTATTTTTGGATGGCACTGTGTTATGTTTTGCTTCTATCAATCTCTTTAATATTTTTAATCCAGATTTTTTATTTGTTGTCTTAGAATTGATTTGTAAAAACTTTTGTAAGTTTCTTTACTACTGAATAAGTTATATTTTCGAAAATATGTATAAATTTGAGTAAAAATGTCAATTTTAAACGTAATAGTAATAGTTTTAATAAAGTCATATTGATTTTGGCATGATATAACCTTTTTGTTATGTTAAACTCAACCAACAGTCAAACATCAAATTGTTAGGTCGACGTAAAACTAGTCTATCTGTAAATAAAGAAGGATGTAGACTTGTTTTGTGTTGAGGCATCGAAATACTTGCACTTACCAAGTATTGTGCACTCCATGTATGAAGTATGTATATCTACTTAGAGTGAAAGAATTAAAATTAAACTGTGTTTTTCTTCTCTAGAGGAATTGAAATCAAAGCTTTTATAATGCTGTCAGACTTGGGGTTTTGATGAAATATGTTAAGACAGAATTGTGCAACAACCAATACTAGGGAAATTTCCTGTACATTTCTTTAGAATACTAAACTGGATACCATTGTTGAAACTTCAACGTCTGTGTATTAATGAGTTAAGTGGACTACTTTTAATGCAGAAGTTTAATTGCGACATTGATATGGGGATTTGCTACAGTCCACTTCTAAACATGGTGAAAAACCCTATGTAAAAATTGTTGTTTCACCAGTTTTATATCAAGCTGTAGAAATATGGTACTTTGATGATTTTATGTATTAAATTATACATATACAGTACCCACCAAAAGTTTGGAGACACAAATTTACAACAATTCTTGAATTTTATAATTATTTTTGTAGAATCTTTATTTTTAATATAAATTTAAGTATGATTTTGTGATAAAATGAAAACAAATTTATGAATGCAGCACATTTATTAGATTCAGCATCTAACATCCTAAATCCTCCAAAACTATGTTTATTGTAATAATTTTCCATAACATAGCTTTTATGCTATTTTTGTAGTCTCAGTTATGATAATATTGATAAACAAAAGATGATGCAAAACTACAAAGCAGTTCAATTGAACAGTTACCAAATTTTAGTTAAGTCCTATTCAGTAGTGAAAATGTCTCCTAACTTTTGGTGGGTACTGTATATCCGTGCATTAAAGTCACAAACACAGTAATATACAGATATCCATATATTGGTATTTTATAAAATTTACTTTATTCTATTTTTATCTACTTAATTATCTATGTGTTCAATCGATATCATTGTTTTGATTCTAGGACATTTATTTTATATTCCATAATATAATTAATCATACATTCCAAGTATTTTTTTTATTTTTACAAAAATTTGTAAGTTCATCCTTAAAGGTCTGACTATTGTAACCAAGAACTATGTAATTATCAAATATGATTTTTTGATATTTTACAATTAATTTGATAATTGAATGACAATATTAGATTATTCAAAAACTTACTATCTTATTATAATGGATACTCTACACAGACAGTTTTGTATTCAAGTCCCTGAGCTATTTTAATGAGTGTTTTTGCCCAAAGAAGAGTTGTTTGCTTTGACACTATAAGACTGTTTTGGTATAGTCCATTTTTTCTCAACTGTCAAAGTTTGAATAATTTCACGGTGGATGATTACACACTATCTCAATATCACGAGTGTTAGACAAAGAGCACAAAGTCACTGTGAAATTATTCATGTTTTGACAGTTGAGAAAAAACGAAATATAATTATTATCTTGATTAAGTAACAAAAATTTCATGAAAGTTCATTAACAAATTGTCTTATATTAGATTAGTGAAAAATATTAAATTTGTGTTTATTCTGTTTTGATTGTAATATATTGTACTCTACTACATTACAAATAAAGTTTAACTTGTATTTTAGGTTTAATCAGACTAATGTTCAATCTTTTTCCATTTTCCAGTGTTGAAAAGCTTCCTGAATGTTTTTTCTGCATTTTTTATCCCCTCTCATGGAAACAGGGTCCTGTTATAAAATGTCCATTTTGTATGAAAGTATAGAAAGATTAGCAATAAGGTATTAATATAGTGTTCCTATTTTTATGCATTTTATATTGTTTATATACATATAGATATAACTGTGATTATTTCATTAATTATGGGACCATTTATTTATTAAATTTATCATTTGTAACAAATACATAATCTTCTCTTACCTTTTATATGATTGGTTTAAAAGTTATATGTATTATGGTGCTTCACACCCCATTTTAAGTATATTTCATTTGACCTACTCAATGTAGGAGAGACCTACATAGCTGAATGCAAGCATTTCACCTGTGCTTTACACATTGCAATACCTTTGTCAGTGACGGACATGTGCCCTTTTTGGTACATAGGTAGTCAGAGAATGAGCGTAGAATATACATGTGTATTTTATGACCATACTCTTCAAAGGTGTGCACATGTATGTTCTGTTTAGGAATCAAACCAATGACCCCCTGGATGTTTAGTGAGATCTTTGATCTAAATCAGTACTTGTCATAGTTTGATTCTGTTATATTCTCGACTAATATAATCTTTTGGTAAATTGCTTGAAACATTTTTTAACAAAAAGATCATTATTTGAAAATTTTACTTACTTTGCAACCAACAGTATGGACCTTTGAAATCATTTGCGTAACTTCATAATAATTTGCCTACATTTGACCTTTGGAATCTTTCTTTTAGACTTGCTTGCAATAGTTTGTTTCATAATTTCATTATTTGTTTAAGGGATCATTATGTTTACAATATATGAGATATAAATTATATGATAGTTATTTTATAGTCTTTATTTGTATATTTTAGTATTGAAGACTACATTTATTATCATGTTTGTTATGACTTTATTGTTTGTTTTTTTGTAATATTGTTAAATTTATATACATGTATATTATCATATTGTCATATAATGAATACTATAGATACATTGTTTAATTTAATAATAAAAGACATGAACTGTTCGTATTCTTCGTTTTAATTCTGTCCAATTTTTGCCAGTCTTACTTCAATGGCATACAAGTGACGGTCAGTTTTCATGAGCTATTTAAAACTGAACTTCTCACTCAGGTAAAACCTCACTTTATTGAATAGCGAAGATGCAATACCTGTCGAAGCTGGTGTAATGAGTTTGATTTAACCTTTTACTGATCAATCTTTATTTTCCTGTGTATCGCCCTTCAAAATGACCACCAATGGACTTGCAATTGGTGTTTTCATGAATTTAGTGACATTTCATCTTTTGCTCCACACCAGCATTGTCATGGTAACTGGGATTGGGCTCAGAAGGCTTGTCATGGAAGGCAATCAATCAGGGGAAAATGGACATTTTGCATCTCAGTCTGTTTATTAAAAATGATGTACAAGCATCGTGATATTGCCCTAATTCAAGGTGAAGAATGCCTTTTTGTTCTAGAAAAATGTTGAATAATTGCTTTAGAATGATAGACAAGGTGAGCAACACAGTACGAGTTATCAATCAACTTGTTAGTTGTTGTGCTTAGCTCTTTATGGAATAGAACCTATACATAGTAAAATATGCTCGTACAAGTTATTCATTTATTTGAGCTACATAAACATAAATCTTGCATAACTTATCAATTGGCTTTTTTTTCCAACAAACATCGGTATTTTCAATTGTCTTCTTTCAGCCTTACTGTCTAAGTTTTTAACACCAGTCTGTCTCCATTATGTTATTTAACATATGTCTATACAGTACCCACCAAAAGTTTGGAGACATTTTCACGTTGAAGGCCTACTGAATAGCTTTTATCTAAAATTTTGTGACCGTTTATTTTGAAATGCTTTGTAGTTTGGCATTATTTTTTGGCTACCATTTTAATTATAACGGAGACTACAAAAACAGCATAAAAGCTATGTTATGGAGAATTATTACAATAGACATGGTTTTGAATGCTCTAGGATGTCAGATGCTGAATCTGATAGATGTGTTGCATTCATGAAATTTGCTTTCATTTTGTCACAAACTATACTCAAATATATTAAAAATAATGATTCTACAAAATTAATCATCACAACTCAAAAATGGTTGTAAATTTCTTTTGTCTCCAAACTTTTGGTGGGTACTGTATAGTAATGTAATAGTCTTTAATTCATCATTTATAATCTTTTTTCTCTATTGCATTCATTTGATATATTTTTAAATAAAATACGCAAACCAACGTTCTTGTGGGTTTTTTTATCAAATAATTAATGCAGAAATTAAACATGACAAATTAATCTTCATATTGAGGTTAATTACTTAAATATGTATACTCCATCATGTAAATGAATAATTTTCATGAAGATCAGATTCTAATCCTTCATTTGACTATGTTAGGATTAGCTTGCTTTTGTTTTATTGTAACAAATTCTACTGCCAGTATTATGTAGACCGCTGTATCTTGGAGGGCGTGTGTTTATTACTCAATAATAAATCACATCGGCAGAGTCATGATTTTTTTCTAGGGGGTAGGTCCGACCTTTCGAACCACATTATACACATTTTGCAAAATAATACAACATATCAGTAACAGAAAACTACATAACCATTAAATCTATGTTACACACTGAGAAAAATTGCTTCATACTACTTAAAAATAACTTACAGTAATTAAATACACTAATGGACAGGTACAATTTGGAAATTCCAGGGGGGGGGGTCCAGACCCCCTGACCCCTCCGCTAGATCAGCCTATGAATCAGTAAAGAGCTAAAGATATATGCCTTTCCAGAGACAGTGAGTATTTCAATTGGTCCAGCAGTATGAATAATGAAAGTTGTACAACACCTTACATTATATTTTGGCTATATTGAATAAAAAATGAATAAGAAAAACTTTAAAACAGACAAATGAGTTTTAAACTCATAGATTGATGTTTCTATATTCAAGTACATTATTATGAATGGTGTACATGATGTATACTAAGCATAAAGTTTTGAACAAATAATCTATTTGATAACAGTTTGTCATTCAAAGCTTTCACTCAGTGAGTAAGACATTCAGAGCTTAGTCACACTGAAAAGGCCATTCAGAGCTTTCGCTTAGTGAATATGGCATTCAAAGCTTACACTCAGTGAAAGGGCCATTCAGAGCTTATACTCAGTGAATAGGACATTCAGAGCTGACTCATTGTGAAAGGGCCATTCAGAGCTTACACTCAGTGAATATGACATTTAGAGCTTAATCACAGTGAATAGGGCATTCAGAACTTACTCCCAGTTAATTGGGCATTCAGAGCTTACACACAGTGAAAGGGCCATTCAGAGCTTACACTCAGTGAATAGGACATTCAGAGCTTATTCATTGTGAAAGGGCCATTCAGAGCTTACACTCAGTGAATATGGCATTTAGAGCTTAATCACAGTGAATAGGGCTTTCAGAGCTTAATCACAGTGAATAGAGCATTCAGAGCTTACTCCCAGTTAATAGGGCATTCAGAGCGTACTCACAGAGATAGGGCCATTCAGAGCTTACACTCAGTGAATAAGACATTAAAAAACTATCATTTGGTGATAAAGACATTCGGAGCTTTTACGTGGCGCAGACTTCATAACTTTCAGTGTGCAGAGAAAGGCAATTTAATTTTTCATTTGGTGAACAGAATCAAGTAGGCCAACTTGTTCACAATTTTAAAATTTGACATCTTTGATAAAACAATGACGAGTATTTACTGTGAAATTGAGTAAATGCTGCATTTTATTTTCGCGAATCACAGTTTAACATACATCTATTTTATGTTTTTGATAGATCTATATTTTCCAGGATGTGGGTTTACTTGATTGATGCGACCACTTAGTATTACTATCAAAAAGTATAAAAATTATCAAAATTAATAATAATTAAAATAAATCAAGAGGTTTTAAAAAGTACGGTTAAACCATTTAACTAATATACATGTACTCTGAAATCAATTTTAACGTACATGTATTTACTATGTACTCGTATGGTCTTTAAATATCGTTGCATTGGATGTTCTATATTGTATTTTAGCTGTCAAATAGTTGGGACTGCTTACCCTTTTTTGGAACACGCTATTCTGATCTCCCTATGCTAGGGTGTAAAATGTGAAGTTTAAAAAAATACGATGACAAATTATCAAACAGGTGTTCGTATTTGTTTGTAATGATACAAAATAAACAATAAATAAATAGATACTTTTCATGCATTTTAGACAAAATACAAAATGATATAGAGTATATTTATTATAAGATTTTTAATTATTTTTGTCAACCACAGTCTTTTATCATCATTATACGAGTATCATTTTAGCGATCATAGTTTGAATTATGTTATACATGGACACTTATTCAGTTAATTTGCATGGTTGTATAATATTATCATCATTCTGTTGGTTTCTGCTGTTGATATATGATCAACTATTATAGCACTTATTGGCTCGGCATCCCATGTTAGTCAAACAAATATACAAAAGGTTGATTTACGCAATTGCATAACTACACTGAAATACACCTTGTAGTGATGTAGAATTGTACATATTAAATTAATAGTTATAAAATAATGTAATTTAAACAGAAACTTAGAGCATGTCCCCAAACCAGCTCCATCAAATGGAACTGTCCTGATTTACAGACGTACAAGCAATATTTCACCAATTTTAATAACGTTTTCTGATTCGCTCCTCTGTGCAATGGTTACACTACAATGTGCAATGCATTATATAAAATGAAATATCCTATCTCAAACATAACTTTACATCTATACATGAAGTCATAACATGAAGACCGATCATATATCGTTCAATCAAATTTAACAACAATTTTACTTAATTACATTTTAATTGGTCATAAAAGAAACCATTTTGTAACTACGTTGTTGATAACCAAAGCCATCACAATCTCTTCAGACTGCACGTGCAAATAAAACCTTGTAACTTCAATAAAGATAAATGCTTTGATGTATTGATTTTGTCTCCAAGACGACTCACGTACCAAATAGATTTAATTTTGTTTTTCATTGTCCAAAATAGCAGGCCAGCATAGGCGGATCTAGCGGGGGGGGGGGGGGTCTGGACCCCCTAGAATTTCCAAAATGTACCTGTCCATTAATGTATTTCTTGCCTGTAAGTCATTTTTAGGTAGCATGAAGCAATTTTTCTCGGTGCTTAACATTTATTTAATAGTTATGCAGTTTTTATTTTTAAAATGTTGCATTATTCTGCGAAATGTGTATAATGTGGTTGTGGATAGAAAGTTTGTACCCCCCCCCCTAGAAAAAAATCCCTGCCGGCTATGTGCATACCATGTGTTGCATCTATACCAGATAAATGTTTTCTTTCTTGCAGGCCATGGACAATGTTTGTCTAAATATAGGGACTTTAAAGGTGGCACCATGGTCTGCTCTCAATGTTAGTTATAATTGTCAAGTTCCATTATCATTGCTTAATCAATATATGGATTACATATATGTATATGAATATGTGAAACCATATATTCGGGTTGGTCCTTTTTACACTTCTTATAATATATAAATAAGGGATAATCATAAATGTACTATGTCCAGTCTTCAAAATGTTTTAGAAAATGGTATTTTTGATAATATGAAAACAAATAAGTTATCCCCCTCCAACATGCCTCAACTTTCAATTATATCTAATTTTACTGCGTAGAAAATTTTCAAGCCATAACAATTTATCTTAAATGAAAGATAGATTATATAAAAATAAAATGATTAAGATATTTATCAAATTAATGATTATATTGAGTCATGCACCAGTACTCTTTAGCAAACGTATTTTGAATAAATTTTGCTCTCAACATTTTACTGAAATACAATCATTGAATGTAAAAGAATGTATTTATGAATATACTATTATACATATTTAAGTACATCTAAAATATAAAATATCTAATTCCCCAACTCAACGTTCTGTGCTGCCACGTAGACTTAATCGGGGGAATAATAACAAACTAACAAATACAACAAGTCAATCAATCTCGTACCCAGATGCTATTAAAATTCTCGATACTAGCTCGAGAATTTTGATAACCTCGGGGTACGAGAATGCAAGTCAATATGACATTATGGTTTTTTTTATCTTCGATTAGAATACACGTTCGTTGTAATCGCAGTGTATGAAGCAATGAATTCAATGTCTTGTACATACCAATATATTTGACCGTAATTAACAAAGCAACAAAACTAATTATTTAAATTTTCTCATGATTAGCAGAATTAATTGCCATGAAGAGGCGTGTTGGAATGACCCATAATGATACTGTATACATGTGTATCTTCAAAAATCACACACACTACAAGTAAAAGATTCTCCGTATGGTATCTTATGTTGACTGATAGCATCTGGAAGATATATATTTCATATGGAGTAAGACAATTAAGTAAAAATACATGTATATTGCATTACATACTTTAAATGACATTTTTATTATGATTATACTAATTTATAACTTTTAAATAACACCTACAGGGATACTATAAAACCTTATTTTTTGTATTTAATCGTGATACAATATAGAGGAGGATTCACACACTGGACATAGACCATGATTGCTGATTTATACATTTCACTAACAAAATTTCCAAAAACAATCGTTATCAAATGACTTCACTGAGTGTTGAACGTAAATCCTCAACTCCACGGCTACGCTTACGTCCATCGCAAGTGATGTTATAATCATGTTGATACGGTGAACTTTGCCCAAAAGTGACCACTTCTCCTTAGCGATCATTTGCACTAAACGACCACTCAAAACTACATGGAAATTCGTCTGCATAAACATTATAAGAGGTCCGGGTGACGAGCATAAGTCTCTTTTAAGTCCAAGCATCTAATATGGTATAAAGTTATACATGTATGTGCATATTGTTGGTTACTAGTTTTCAGTTCGAATTTCATTGGTTAAAATTCTTGATTTTGAGTAAAATGTGAAACTTCGGATTGATTTTATAATTTGCGTTTGCAGCCCAGCATGACTGTTGAATCTTACACTGCTTCGGTAAAACTTGTTATTTGTTCAAAATTTGTGAAGGAATAAAACTGGTAACCATTATAACATATATTGAGGTTCTACTGTATTTCAAAATTTGCGGTACTTAGCGTTAACTCGACAATAAAATAGAAAATGTGATTAACAATTAAAAAATAAAATGGTCGTGATTACAAATGTATGCATGCATGCTTTGTTTTATTACATTCAGTTTTATTACCTATGAACATATTAGAGGATATTTAGATTTCATTTCATTTGTTTCTTAGCTAACCGAAGCGATTGACTGTTTTTAATTTTATAATCATAGTTTTGTGAGTATTTTTCCATGCGTGTAATTTTATTCAGTGATTAATGGCTTATTATTCAAATCTTGTGATAATTCCTCTGTTTATTATTTCAGTTGTTTATAGTTATGATAGCGACCACGTGATTTAGCAAGCTTCATCATAATGAAATTTTAATTACAAAATCTTTGGAATATGATGTAACCATGGCTTCAACAAGTAAGAAAATTTGTCTGGTAGGGGCAGGACCGAGTGGACTCGCAGTGTTGTTTCATTTTGCTACCATCAATACAGACGACAATGTTAAAATCGTCTGTTTTGAGAAACAGAGTACATGGAAAGGAATGTGGATATATGCAGGACACCAAGGTTTGTTGATTATATCTTAAACGATGATAAGTTGTCACCTGTATATAGATCAAAATATTTTATATTATTACAAAAGAAAATTGTACATAGATCCACAGCTAACCATTCTAAAAGCCCGATTTGTTTGATATTCAAAATAAAGTAACAACTTAGTTATCTATACCAGTAATCATTATGTTATTCCAACATCTTTTTAGAGACAATATGTGCAATTTACTAGGAAAGCTATTTCAGACATACATACATGTATAAGACTCTATCCGCTCAGATCTGAGGGTAGTAGCTCTGTCAGTCCAGGGTTATTGGACCAATATGAAAACTCTTGTCGTGTTTGATTATGGAAACTGTCTACCGTCATTCTCACTTCTACCACCGTATCAGGTAAAGCAGTGGTCAGTCAAGGACGTGGATATCACTGGTTTAGCGCAAAACGGTCGTAACTCACTCTTTTCTTATATTGAGTTACGACCGTTTCTCGCTAAACCTGCGATATGGTTATATTCCTGATTCAGAGCTTTGGTCTTACAATCTAAGCCTTTCTTGGGATATTCATAGTATGTGTGGCGACTGGCGACTGACCGCCGCGATTATTATGACTGAAAATTTGAACAATACGACATATTTCACTATAAAATTTATTCAAACTCAATTGATGATTTTTTCTTAGTTAATAGGTAGATTACTGCCTCAGTCCCATAAAATCGTGGCTTGTTGCGGACCCGTACGTGCAGACAATCATAGGCCGTGGGAAGCCTTGCGTATTAATTAAGGTGACGGTACGCACATGGTACAAAACAACACACCCGTACGGAGCCGTAGCTGGAAGATATGCATGTTTAATCCATACTTGGCCACGATTTTGTTCATGATTTGACTTTGAAACTGATACGTGTATCCTGGGCTCATCTCACGGATCATGATAAAAACGTAACAGTCCGTACGGTTACGCAAGATTTCGTACGGGTCCTTGCGGAGCTTGATCGCACGGCGCCCGTACGGTGCCCTCACGGCTATTTTTATGTTTATGGGACTGTAGCATTACATTGATGTTTGTTACAAATGATCTACTCCGGTTTTATAAAGTGGTATGTACATGTTAACTTTGCGGTCACCTTATACTTATTGTACTCAAGCATTAAATCTATCATTGTGATTGACTTGTAGAAACCGACGAGGACTTTAACAAAACAGAACATGATTGGAGAAGTGATAAAGGCTCTACACATCAACATGATATAGTGGCAGATAATTGTTTTAATAATCCCTCACACTCCAGCCCTTCAACATTATCATTGAGGGATTATTTGGAAGGTAGTTTGGTATATTATATAGATATTCTTTATTTTCTAATATTCATGTATACTATATACTTACTATAGTAGCTGTGGTTTAGAGGTATAACCTGCTTAGAGATCGAGAAACATCGCAGCATTTTATCCCAGTACACTACATGTGTATAATAGCACTAAATTTAGGAATATTTCCAAAAAACATGCGTGATCTATCTGACTTATGTTTCACTGACTGTGGCCAATACTTTATTGCTTAAGACAAAGCGGTTCGGTAAAATGCCATTTGCCTATAAAGGTATAAAGGTTGTTTTTTGTTGATTGGTCCTCTACTAAGTATAAGAGATATTAAATCTCTAAGTAAGGTCAAGCTCACTACAAATCAATAAATATGTAGCTCAGTTAAGTTACAGTTTTTATTTCTCAATTGTCTTTTTTATCCAGTTCTTTATGTTACGAGCTCGTCAATAATTGAAAATTCTATTCATTGTATGTAGTTCTTGTCTCTGTGACTTTTCACATATAATAGTGTCTTCCTATGTCCCTTGATACTTTATATCAAAGACCACAGTGGAAATAACAGTTATTTCTTTTATTCTTTTTGTCAATCTTGATGTATAATGTTGTTTAAAATGGCATTTCAGTAATTCATACATGATGTTTTTGGATATAACTTGTTTGTTTATGTTTTATAATGTATGCCATGTTTTCACTAATCAAAATGATTGTTTCTATCTACAGCTAAAATAATTATATTTTTCCATTGCCCATTTAAGTTTGATCTATTTATTCTGATGGTTTTCAGGTAGATGGAAGAACAAAGTAGATCTTGATCAGTATATTAGACCTCACGAACTGGTACGATATGTTCAATACAATGACAACCAGGATAATTTCAATGTTACATCAACAAATCTCGTAACAAACGAGACTTCCATCGAGACTTTCTCTCACGTGATCGTTGCGACAGGCATTTTTAATGTTCCTTTAGTTCCGTCTTTTCCGGGAATTGAAACATTTAAGGGACAGATAGTTTATGCTCACAGTATACACAATGCAGAAGGGATTAGGGGGAAGAGAATACTAATTGTAGGAGCCCCTTATTCAATTCAAGATCTGGCAACACGATGCATGAAACTTGGAGCAAAATCTGTTACATGTACTTACCGGACAAAACAAGAAAGTGAACGGCTGGCTAATGGAATTGAGCAGCGGCCATGGTTACTAAAGTTTGAAGGAAATGTTGCTTATTTTAAAGACAGAAGTTTTGCAGATATTGACTATGTTGTGATAGGCACAGGTTATATATACTCGTATCGCTTTATGGAAGACAGGCTACGTTTGAAACCATCTCCTACGTTCTACCCTGACAATCTTTATAAAGGTTCAGTATGGATGGGTGTTGGGCACAATAAATTGTTTTATATCGGAACACAAGATAGATTATACAGTCTAACATTGTTTGATGCTCAAGGAATATGGGTGTGCAAGTAAGTCAATTTTGGTTAATTTTATCTCAAAAGTTAATGAGTTAAATTGGGAAGACTCGTGGATGCAGTCTGAGGGATATTATAACAGATTTTAAAGAAGGGGGACAACTCGATAATGTATTACATTTTATACCGATTTATTTATCTTTCCTTGTCAATTATGATTATATTTACAGTGCAGTGAACGCAAAATAGTTGAAAGGAATAATAAAGAACAAGGAAGATTTCCATGGAGCTGGATACTTAAAATGTTTTGTACACCAATGTTTTAGTCACGGAATGTAAAACATCAATCTGATTAAAACCCGATCTAAAATTTTCCACTCGCCTACAATGCTCTACAGGATATATGTTTACGGAGATTGTGTAAAACATGTATTAACTGTTTAGGTCAATTATATCAATAAGTTATAATTATCATAAGAAACAAACCTCTGTATTGAAATACATGTACACAGGCATGTGATGAAACAATCATACTTAATAACTAAGATCAGATCCTTTCTTTATACTTTTACTATTCGTTAGACCGAATACGGATCTATTATTCGAAGTGGATTTGTATAAATAAAAAGAATAGATTAGACCCTCAACTTATCATATACATGATAACACACTGTAGGTTATCTGTCAACAGTACTTTAATCTCCTGGGTTAACCTTAAGTGCAAGCCATGTGTGGATGAAGTGCACACCAAGTTCACTTTGTCAAAAGTTTTGTTTGAACTTAATTGTAGTTTAATCGTTCAAATAGTTATATACAAAAATCTGGTTCTATTTATATGATCTATATGTCTGGAAGACCAAATTTTGAATTTTAGATGCTAAGAGTAAGATTAAGATTACTACGCAGTCTAAGAAATTAATTGGAGTCCAGTTGCCCGGGACTACTACTTTTAGTTCGGACAAAACCAACTTTTTTTCTTTTGGGTAACAAAACTTCTGCAAATGAGTTATATTCTTTGTTCATAAAATGATCTGTTCGGACAAATACTTTCATATCCTAATATAGTAGACTCCTTCTCTTTAAAAAGTTACTTATAAGCCCCGACATTATGACTAAGATAGTTGATGTAAAACCAATCACTTTTGTCTTTTTCAGGTATATTTTAGAAAAACTGTCAGACGAGCCAAAATCAACGTACGAAATGAGAAGGAGTGTTAAGGATTGGGTACGAATGTCATCGAGGGCGAATAGTCTGGATGGTTATGTCAAATTCTTGAAAGACTTTATATTAGATTTAAGTAAAGACTTTGGATGCTTGATGTATGCTTCAACGTCAGAATTAACTGCTAACAGATTGTCTAGGGCTAGATCTGAGCATGGGCATGTAACACCCTCACGAAGACGTTTGTTAAGCACACCAGAATCTACGTGTAGGTCTCATAGACCATTTGTTAGATTCCATAGTTTACATGACGATAAAGGTCATTGAACATGACAAACATGTGTGTTGTTGTTATCAATCCGACTGGCTGAGAATTATTAGAAAAAAACACTTACTAAGACTGAATGATTATATTAACATATCGTGATCGAAACGAATTAGTTATAGATCCGATGGTCATGGCTCTTTGCTGGGACACTTACTATCTAACTGAAGTTAATTATAGAAGTGATGCTCAACAGCAACAGCATGAACCCTACATATAGAGTCCTTGATCTCAGCGATGACGATTGTGTAAATTTTCACACTGATATGACATTGGATGTTGAACTAGTGATTCATGTTGATATCAAATGTTTCTATAGTTTAATGAACATGTGGATATTTATTTATTTTGTACATGTAAAGTCATTCGCAACACATCGGCGATTGCTGCGCAACATACTCGTAAGTTTACGGAATCGCCCGAGTGGTTTTCCGAATGATGTAAAGTTACAGCTGCGCAGGGCGCTTTGATTTGGGATTTCTATACAATGGCCAAAAAGGCATTTACTTCTTTGTTGATATAAGCGACATCTTGCGAGTGGCTGATGGCTCTTTCGTTATGGTATGAAAAGTGTTAACCTTTCTGAACACAGAAATATATTTCAGTTGATTACTAAATAATTCAAAACCGTTTCTGTCAAAGGCCAAGGAGGAACGCCAACACGCGTTAGTTGAGCTTGGAAGATTAATAAAACCTACTCAGAAGCAACGGCAAAATGGCGTCCTTAACATTGAAACATAAAGTCACGTGATATCTGATCTATCTACATTATGTATATAGAGCCAAGATTTTATGTGAATAGTAAAACTTATTAAATTACTACATCTATATTTTATTTGTCCTACTAAACTGTAAATTCAATGGTTAAGGTTGAAAGTGTCTATGCACATTGTATTTATAAAACTATTTGGACAGAGAAATAGACTCATGTTAAGCTTTTCTACCTCTCGACAATTACAATTGTCAATGAGTCTGTCCTTATAAAAATACCGGGCATATATAAGATAAAGAGGATATTTATTTATTTTGGTGTAAGATCGATTTTTATTTCACGAGTGGGCTAAGGAAGCAATATTTTCACGAGGAGCATTGCCACGGTTGAAAATATAATATCATCAATTCAGGAGTGAAATAACTAGATATTACACCGAAATAAACTAAATGTTTGTTTATTATATGCTTCAAACTGGCTCTTTTGAAGTTTAGGTATGATATGTCATCAGAACGGCGCATGGATCCGAACAGTGAAAAATAACAAATTTATTTTCATTGTTTCAAAACAGTGAACAATCGATTTTTATTTCACCGTTAAATCCCGGTATTCCATTAAAAAAACATAATAAATTTCATACATGTTTATATCATATTACATACGTCACTATAATCATTTCATGTACGCTATCACGATATAGAAGTTGGGTATTGGTCTTGCAAGACTTTTGTGTTAATGTCATTTTTACACGTCCAAGTTGCATTTGTCGTGTGTACGGAGCCCGTAAAGAGACATTTTTAAATACCTATATTTATTATATAATTGTATTTTCGCAAAATTTCGTTTAAACGTAATATTATTTCATTTTCATGTCATAATCATTTCGATATTTCATTTTTTTTTACGTTTTGCCAAAATATTATTTCATAGCTACGAAAAAAAGGATCTCAAAATGGCACTTCAGGGGCTCCGTATTTTTGCGACCTTTTAGATATATATTACCGATGCTATGCTTTCGAATTGAAGAAGTCGAAAGATTAATAACACAATGCAAGATCACGACAAATTGATAGTATACAAATGTACATATCATCATATAAATACAAAATGTACAGTTAAAGGTACCCTTTATCATGATTTAAAGCTCATTTAAATAAATAATACATTTATAATCATGGTCGGTCAGTGAAATTATGTACATGTATTGTCTGTTTTTTCTCAACTGTCAAAGCTTGAATAATTTCACGGTGACTGAATGCATTGTTTTTGTACTGGCCGCCTAATTGTTATTAAAAATATGTTGACTAAAACATATCATACGGCATAAGCAGCTAAACTCGATCATTTCGGAAACTCGTGGATGTATTACGACTATAATTTTAACAAACGTATTCACCGTGTAATTATTCATGCTTGGACAGTTGAGAAAAAACGAACAATATGTGCATCACCTTAATCATTCACTTAGTGAATGGGCTAGTTAATTGTTTATGGCCTGGTCCCTCTTACCACTCCGAATGTTTTGAACTGCACAAAATATTGCGAGCGGCGAAGTTAGCTTCAGCTGCAACAACACCCAGTCAAAGTTTGGCACCGCTAGACGCAAGTCCGTAGACGCTTGGAACCGCTAGGCCAACGCAAAAACTCTGGACCACCGCTGCTTTGCCAGCTTTGCCCGAGCGATTAATTAACGTTGCATAAACTTTGGTGGAGCGGTTGTAAGCGTTTTACGAGCGGACACGGATTGCTTGAACGTTGTCGGGTGTTGATTCAACGATTTATTGCGGTGATGAACTTTAGTTTGGCGTTGGTAGGGAGGTGTCGGAGCGGGACTAGAATTTAGCTATAAATTCGAGGAGAAGTGATCCAGAAGCACATTTGGATGAGCCGGGCCCATTCAGAACTTCAAATCGATCCGTTTAGCTCCGTAGTTAAAACGATATACCACTAAGCCAACTTTAAACTCCCGCCGAGCCAACGCCCGCATGCGCATGTAACGCCGCTCTATCAACGCACGCCTCTTCGATAAACCAACGCTCACTACCGTTTCCTGCCGTTAAGCCATCGCTATAGCAACGCCGGCCGCAGCGGTGCACCGCTAAGGCTAAGCCCGTGTTTTCGATTTTTTTTTCACATTTTGTGCGCGGTGATGAGCGTTGTCGAAATTCGGTTCCCTCTCCCTGCCGTTCAAGGAACGCTTCAACAAAGTTCCAGCGGTGTGACCGGGCCTTTAAAGTATAGCTCAAATATGATAACATGATAGCATTGAATATTGTTTAGATTTGTCTCACGTTATCCACAAAGACCTATATACGCATGACTTATTTTATCTTTATTTACCAAATATATGATTCAACGACCTTGTCGGTACATCGCCCCATACATTCACTGTAAAATACGATACACACGTATGTATGCCTTTTTGTCAACATCTATCGCTTGAAATAAATTATTTTGGATATATTCCGTGACGACATATTAATAATTACCACCAATATATTTGGAGGAGTTAGGTGAGTGAAATGTTCTGTTATGTTTCGTTGTTGTATTTTTACATTTAAGTATAAAGTAAACTAATTATTTAAGTATAGCATTATTGAGTTTTCAGCATAGAGTTAGATCTCAAGTTTTACATATAACATAAGGTGCAAACACTTCTTCCCTTAAATTGAACTAGTCTTTCATTGCATTAGAGGTGATAAAAGAGAAATGCAAGCTGAGAAATGAGCTTGGTTCCAGGATATAGAAACATTGGTGTTTCTCTTTTACAGTCATCCTCATTTAATTGTAATGATGTTATCACAAAACTTCAGTTCGATTTACCAACTATACTTAACGAAACTTCTAAGTACTCCGATTTCAGTATGGTAGAAAGTCTTATTTTTCAACATTAATGTTTGATCGATGAAGGAAATGTGTTTTGGACCATACTGACCTTTGCTTTTATGGCTTTCATGCTACTTTATCGATGCAAAACCATTTTTGTCGTGCAAGCGTTGATATGATAAGATTTTCTAATGGTGTTGATTGAACAGAAGATTAGCATTTGGAAGACTTACTCTGCAGGTCTGGCGAAAGACCTGTGGCAATTTCTCGTTCTTGAAGCGACACTCGATCCATTTCTTGATTTTTCGTTGTGCATATCAACACACTAATGATTTTCACTAAAACTGACCACGTGGATTTTTTGCACGATTATCACGTGCGCATTTCCGCTTTTCTGCACATGCACGACAAAACCTATTTTGCATCAATTAAGAAGCATGAAAACGATGCAGGCAGACGACAGTATAGTCCTGTATACATTTCCATTAACGATCAGACATAAATGATGAGAAATGAAAATTTCTGACAATATTGAAATCGGAGTACCTAGAAGTTTCGTTAAGTATATTTGTATGTTCCAAATTTGGCTGTTTCAAATAGGAGAAGCCCCTCGTTAAGCTCGCACTTGTTCTAGGTAGTTTTATGCAACCTTAAAATATTTATCATAGTATAATTCTACAGTACCATTATCACATTTCTCAATCCAAGTTATTTAAATATTTGATTTAACTTAGGCTATAAAGTTGAAAACCTTACTCACAATGCAAGCATATTATGTATAAGCGGTGGTTTACTTTCAATATGTACGTTTATAAAGAAGTATTTTGTACAAAACAGTTTACATTTAGAGTTGTATATGTAAATTGTACAGTGGATGTAATTCAACTCCAGCAATAGCTAACTATCATATAATATTCATAATAGTGGCAAATATTCAACGTCAACCAATTTTATTTCTAAACAAAATTATTTAAAGACACAACTTATCGCAAATTTTGACATCTGTGTTGCACGCTTTTTTGGGGCTAGATAACGGTAGTATTTCAGTATGTTACGATTAATGAACATACTTTCTGAGGCCCTGCAATGACTACATGAACCTAGTTCAAATGCAGTGTTGATAATGATCGTTTCATCACACACTTGAAAAATATTCATAATTGGCAATGATATTTGCTGTTTTGGGTTTGAGTTAAAATCTTTGATGCAACTGAAGTGATTTAAATCTGTCAATACAAACGGCGAGCAATCGGGTACAGCCGCCCGATTAGCTAAGTTGGTAGCTCGCAAGTCTACTGATTGAGGGGTCGTAGGTTTCATTTTAGAGCGGGGCATACTCTCGTGGAGCTTGGTTATGAAATTATTTCTACGGCCATTCTCCCTACTACCAATTATTTTTAATAATGTAGCGCAGTTGTCAGTCCCTGACGAAAGTATGCGCTTAGTAGGTGGTTAAAAGCTAAATCTAGAGATTTAGCCTTTCCTGGAGTAGTGAGCCGGTTGACTGACCACCGTGATATAACTTATATAATGTGTGCAACGGCGTTAAACCCCAAAAAACCAAGCAATCGAGTGCTGATACCACAGTGGATAAACAATTATGTTTTCCCGACTTGTTTTGTCGCCATTTGTGACCCATATATGGACGGTTTAGAGGGTTTGGTAGCCAAGTTTTGCACTGTGCAAGTACGCACTCAGGTATCAGCTCACGCTGATGAAATCTGGGATTGCCTCGTGCCAGTCTCGCAAATGCCCTCCTGTCTATGTATCTTGGATCCCTCCAAACTCCCCGATTGCATAACATAGCCAAGAAACACACTTAGATGCATTTTCTTTATCTTGAATACAAGATATGTCTATCTTTATTCCCTTTAGGCCACCAGTCCTAAGTGCTCATTTGTTATACATAGTGAACAGAATCATTCAGGACAATCAATAAACCCCTGAAAATGCTGTGTTCTAGGTGGTGGAGGAAGTTTTACAACTTCAATAACAACATCCCAATTTCTGTCACGAATGAAAGACCTTAGTACTTCATGTTGATCATTTGTAACAAACATAACTATCCTTCTTCTAGCCATTTTACTTGGCTGTATTTTGTTTTATAGTAGGATAAAATGAGTTTATACAAGAGCAATGATTATTTCATAAAAAATGTATAGTTTGCATAAACATGTATAATTTATATTTACCAAACAACCAAATTCAAAATTTACCTATGAACGGGCCTCAATTTATTTCACCTGCCAGCAAACACGAGAAAGTCATGAAACATGTAATACTTGAAATTTTCACGACTATTTCACGATATAACCACTATACTACAATTTTCCTTTGATGTCCAGGATTTATAAGTTGTGTCTTTAAGCGTTCGAGTACAACTCTTTACGGAGCTTGAATCTTGACTTCTAAATAAACAAGGGGTCCTTGATGACCCTTCCTCGCTTACTTGAGTACTATTGATTAAAACATGGGTCATAGTATAATGAGAATCAAGTAATGAAGTATCTTTTGCAAATAGTAAACACCTTGATACATGTATACAGAAACATCACGTGATTTATCTTGGTATTGGTATTTCAGTTCCTATGACCTAGGTTTCATCTTATATGTCATTTGACGTCAAAGAATAAAAGTGAACAATTAAATCTTACTTTCAGCTTCCCATTATTAACTTACAAATATGGCGAAGAGAAGAATTTGTGTAATCGGTGCCGGGCCATGTGGAATGTCAATGTTGTACAATTACGCCAATATGGACACAGGGAGTGACGATGAGATAGTTTGTTATGAGAAGCAAGCAAGATGGGGCGGTCTTTGGAACTTGACATGGAGAACTGGTATAGGAATTTGATCAATAGTCTTTTTTAAATTAATGTATTGACGAAAAGCAAAAAGGAATTACTCTACTTTATCGTATGGCATAATTTGATGATTTCCAATACATCATTGATAAAACAAGCCAATTTAGTTATAATTTGGAATCTTTTTCTTGTGAATGACATTGGTCTATGACTTCAGCAACTTTATCAAATTATGAAAATTATAAAAACAGATGTAAGTATTTGCGACACACGGTGTGAAAGTCTGATAACGGTCAGGTCAAAGGTACTCATTCACAGATTTCAACTTAAATATCAACTTTTTCTTAAACTAGTAAAGATTTATGGAGGCAGGAAACAAGTGTTCTGATAATGACAATTTTAGTTCAAATTGACATATAACTACAAATGATGGTCTTTCATGTAGTAAATATCTACCCCGTATGTCACGGTATAGACAATTTTAGCGCATTTTTGTAACTTTTATTGTATATTTCTTGCAACATATAGGTCATTTTATCTTAAAACAATAAGACTTAATTCATTTGACACAATAACAGACACTGAATGGTATTTTGAAATTAAAGAAAAAATTAACCAAATCTGTGAACTAGTACCTTTAAAAGTATACGTTCCATGACATACGTATTGTACATAATAAGTTACATTATATTTATGTAATAGAAATATTGTTTGATATTAGATTCCTCGGTAAATATTGCTACACAGTTGTCTTTTCATATCTCACTGTAATGGCAATCCCTATTAAGCAAGATCTTGTGAAAATACCATCAATCCTATCGTGAACAACCACACTATATTACACTGAATTACCGTGACATGTCTCTCCGTTCACAGCTATTTCGTAACGGGACCTAACCCTTCTCTCTTGTACGGTACCAGACTTTTTATGAATTCATTTGCTTATATTCTTATATGCATAGTTTTTCTTGAAAATATTATTTGATATTTTATTATTTTATATTTCCTTTGTACAATTTGTTCTGTTTTTATGTCTTTTTTAAAAGTACGATCATCATATGACTGTCATATGTTACTTTATTACTGCATTGTATTCTGCATTTGTTTTTCACTGTTATGTGTATAAAGGAAAAGGTATTTACTACATAATATAGTTGCTTTTCATGTAACAAATACAAAAATAATACCCCCAACCGATAGTGAAATATAACATAATGTCCAGGAACCAAGTCCAGAGAGGCATAGTAAAGCAGTGGTGCTCAATCAGATGTCGTTAAAGACTTAAGGGTAAAAACTTATAGTTTAACTGCCCTGCGTTCAGTTACCGCGAACGTTACAAAACGTTCCGTAACGATACATTCGGAACTCCTCGGCCATTCGCTGCGAATAATATCGGACATATTTGGACGCTTTTTTGAAACTACCGGTGTTAAAGTAAACAAATATACGATCGTTTAGGCATTGAGTGATGTTTCGTTTTTAGTCTGTAAATTTTGAAACATCACTCATTGCCTTAAAGATCTCATATTTGTGTATTAGATTAGGTTATTCGCAGCGAATGGCCGAGGAGTTCCGAATGTATCGTTATGTAACGTTCTGTAACGTTTTGTGTAATTGAACACGCTACTGCTTTATCAGTATATGAACATACTAAAATGTTACGTTTTAGTCAATAAACTTACGGAAAAAGTCCTGGAAGCTAGCTAGTTGGACTTTTTGTAAAAGGTAAACAACTGTCGCAAAATGTGACATATGCATTACATACATGAGATATTAGTACATGTAATAATGTTACATTAACAGGAACTGATGAATATGGTGAGCCTTGCCATGCTGGAATGTATAAACATCTATGGTCTAATGGTCCTAAAGAATGCTTGGAGTATCCATATTATACATTTGAAGATCATTTTGGAAAGGCTGTTCCATCATTTCCACCACGGGCTGTCTTACTAGACTACCTTCAAGGTGAATATTCAAATTATTTGTACAGCAATGCTACTATATATTATATACAATGCATTTTTTCATTAGTTGAAGTGATCTGTTATGTCAGGGTATAGATCATATTTAGAAAAGGTTTATGCCTTTGTTAGTATTTAAACGAACTTTAATGGATCATTAAAAGGCAAGCTTAGAACATTAAGCAGTCCAATCAGTGCTGGTAGTTTGAACTTATTTGGCATTATGAAAGATGCGGGCTAACCTTGTATTGCTTCCAATCGTTTAAGTAAATACCGCAAATGGTCAAAATGACAAATTGTTAGATGATTTTAAAGCGTTCAATGTGTTTACTTTATTTCTTATTTCAACTTATCCGATGTTTTGAACATTTTGTCCTAAAGCACACATATTCTGAATTCGTCAAAATTATTGAAACTGCAACTGGTTCCTTTAAACTTGTAGCCAAGTAGCGGATTGTAACACACATGATGCATTTTTTATGGACCTTCTGTTCTAATATTTATTGACATACCTTGTACTTCCTTTCAGGACGTTTGACAAAATGTAAAAAGGATCCAATGCAGTATATACAATTCAGCACAGCGGTAAGGTTTGTCAAGTACAATGAAACTGAGGATAATTTCACTGTTACATCTACAAACCTCGTGAATGACAAAACAGTTAACGAAACGTTTACTCACGTCGTGGTTGCTGTTGGTATATTCAATTCTCCAAATATTCCGTCATTTCCTGGTATCGAATTGTTTGGGGGACGAATCTTACATGCGCACAATTTCCGTGATGCGGGAGAGTTTAAAAACCAGCGCCTTCTGTTGATTGGTGCGAGTTACTCTGCAGAAGATTTAGCTCTTCAATGTTGCAAATTTGGCGCTAAAAATGTTATTTGTACATGGCGAACTAAACCAATGGGATTCAAGTGGCCAGAAGGAATAGAAGAACGCCCCTTGGTGCAGAGATTCGACTCAAACTCTGCTTACTTCAAAGATGGCACATCTGCTGAAGTGGACGCTGTAATACTTTGTACTGGGTACCTTTATACGTTTCCATTCATGGATGAAAATTTGAGGTTAAAATGTTCACTGTCTGTGTATCCTGAGGGCCTTTATAAAGGATCTCTCTGGTTGGGGGGAGGTAACAATAAACTGTTCTATGCTGGTGCACAAGATCAGTACTATACATTTACTATGTTTGATGTGCAAACATTATGGATTTGCAAGTAAGTTAACCTATGTGGTTAGTTTTCTTATATTTTGTAGGGAAATTCAGCAGGGAGTTTAGAGATTTTCCAAACCATCCTCGTCGAATTTTTGGTCTTGTTTTGTCCTCGAAATTAATATAAACATAGCTGAAAAATGTTGCGTTGATGAAGAAGGTTGTGTTTTTTATTAATTTCTTTTAATTACATGTAAATATTTTTACATGAAGTCAAACCTAAGAATTTGTTGGAACGTTATATCCTAGGGCACTGGGCCAGTCCGAATTAAGTTGAACATCGAAATGTTGTTTACTGCATGTTTCAGTCGGCTTCTAATATTTTTGTAGCATACGTAAATAATAGAATACATGAAATCTCCGTATTATTATATCTGAAAATCCCTTTTAAAGGAAAATACAGTATAACCTAAGCAAACATTTGGGGACATGTTGTCTACATGGAAGTTGTTCAATTTTAGCACACATCTTTTGTGAGTTTGACTTACATTTCAAAATGCATTATTGCTTATTTAGACGATATTTTGTTTAACTAATTGAATTACAAAGTATTATGCTACATGTACATTTATTGTCTTTCAGTTACATTCTTGGTAAATATAAACCAATATCAATGTCGGAAATGCTTGAAGACTCAAAGGCTATGGTTAAAAGACGACAAGGTCTAAAAAACTGCCATGACGACATAGATTTCCAATCGGATTTTGTCGAAGATTTATGTTCCCAAACTGGGTATGATAAGAGATGTGTTGATGCTCGTCCATTGTTTCACCAATGGGAACATGATAAGGATGAGAACATTAAAACGTACAGGGATAAATGTTTTGCTTCCATCTTCACGTCTACTATGTCTCCAGCACACAGCAGCGAGTGGTGGAATGCATTTGATGATTCAATAAAAGGTTTTGTTGGAAAAGAATAAAAAACAATGTTGAAAATTGAACAACATTTACGAGTCATTTTGATTCTTTAAAGATATTACACTATAAGTTGTAAAGATTTTTGACGGTTTATATGGGTCCTTCTACCCCGAGGGTACATATACCCCGAGGCGTTAGCGTATATTATAAATATACATATGTACATATCTATCCAAGTGCAAGGAATTATAGGTTACTGGTTGTAGCTATTATCGTGCATATTTCATTTGTTTGTATAATTTTTCAGTTTTATGAAAATGTAAATACAATGTGATATAATCCAAGTTATCTTCTATAACATTTATTGAATTTAAACCGTTTTGCATGAGTCAACACATGTTGTCAGAAAATACTCAAATGTTTTGTAATTCTGTTGATTCTTAAATTACTACAGTAAAGTTTTGCTATTACATGTAAGACCACATTTGTTATTTCAAAATCATGTGATTTTTGACAATTATTAAGACCCAAATGCTTAATTTGTGAACAATAGGATCTCTATAATAAGACCATTTCGCTATTAAGACCATCGATTTTGCTGGTCTCAATAGTGGAACTTTACTGTACGACCATGTCTTACATAATGTCATGTAATATCAACTGATCAATTATCACACCTGATGAAGGCTGTGAGATACGGTGGAACTATTAAGTAAATCTTTAAGCTTTTTTCTGTGCTATGGAATAAAACCCCTCAAATTGTCTTTTATAATGATTGTACTCCAGTAATAGTAAACATAAATAATTCAAATGTTAATGTATATATGTTACATTTTTATTGAATAAAATGGACGAAATGAACATGTATTAACATATATAATTATGTCATAGAAATAGCTTAACACAACATTTCTTCACTAATAAACATGATAATTAAATACAATGTATACGGAAAAATATTAATACATAGATTTAGCAAGTTTTCTAACTTATAATTAATTGTTATAAACCATTTATAACAGCAAACTAATTCTATATTTTATTTTTGCATTCAAGACTGTGTATCTCACGTATTCAATTATATAAAGCATTAAAGATTACATTAGGTGCAGAGATTCGGCCCTGATGGAAGTATTTTTAAATTGAGGGGAGGGGACGGAGGGATGTATAATCGTATTTAAAGACTGGTTAGTTCATAGCCATAATACTACAATGATTGTCTCAATCTGCTTAAATTGCATTACTTTCAAAAGCATTGGCGAGATATTTGTCCTTCCCTTGCCCGCTTGTTTATACAGGGCCTCTGAGTTCAGACGAATATTTGCACGCTTAATAAACAAACCCACAGGCGGCCGGCACAGTCAGCAATCAAAACATCCCAAAACTTTAACGTACAATGTGAAATATCCAATTTGATGAATTCTATGGTGTGTGGGATTATTAAATGACATATGACCTCTCATTAATTTTATGTTAGAGTATATACAAGTGTGTTATACATTGCTTTAAAAATATAAGACACTATTGTCGAATGAATGATGGCAGGATAAAACCAGAAAGGACTTCTTAGTCTCTTCTTAAAGTACAGTTAGCACTTTCTAAGCTTTGCTTTGACAAGGAAAATAAAAAGGCGATTTCGTTATGACATACGACAGAAAAGAGTGTTGATCCCAAAATGAACATTAAAGTGTCTTCTGTGACCAAGCATGATTTGGCTATGAAGTAATTCAAAGCGCTTACTTAAAGCAAGCTATTTCGCGGGGAAACCGCCATAATGACACTGCAAAACGCTTTGCAAAACTGTCAAGTTCCGTGTTTTATTGTCAATAAGTGCAATGGTAATGTGATATTTACGTCACTAAAAAATAAAACGAAACATTCAAACTACAAACATTCCTTACGATGCATTATTAGTGAAAGCTCAAGCCACATATATTCAAAAAACAAATATTTTTCATTCACAACACAAACGATAATTTTTTAAAGCGGAATGAGCTATTGCACATGATATAACAATCGTCATAAAATAAATGCAAACAATGAGTATAGATATAAGTTAAGCAATTTATACAATACGAATAGAATATTTGGCTTCAATGATAAAACACAACACTTTGACCTCTACAAACTTAACCAAATAATCATACATGCATTATTGTCTTATTTATACTTTTTGCTATTCGGTTATCCATTAACTTATCTCATTTAATGCTATGAGTCTGACAAAGATAAATATGAGTGACAAACACTTAAAATAGCTATAAACAACATCACATGGCAATGAGCTGTACGATACTTATACATTGATGGCAACATATCTCTGAACTTCTATTTCTTGCATTAGATTGTTTAAGTAAAAAATAGAGCACAATTCTGTAATGGTTATTTTACAAGTAAAAGCAATCCATTGCAATAAATAACTAATACTAATAGACCTAATATCTGCAGTTGTCATACAAAGTCGACATGTTCAATTTCTGCAATTTACTAATAATTAAACTAGCACATTATTGCTTTGCCTCTAATAGCTACAAGCAAGATAAACAAAGCATACACATCTGTTAAAACTGCTTGTGGTTCAAGAAGTTCCATAAATTTCAAATGTGTTACTTTTAAAATTGACATTGCTTTGAATAAATATAGCGGTCAAGCTTACCATCGTTCTAGCTTACTAGTGCTAGATTTAGAAGCTTACACATCTGGCAAAACCGATTTTTGCTCAAACAATTCCTGTGCTAAAACATTTAAGTCATACAGTTACATGTACATATAACACAAATAAATAAATTATAATATAGAATACATCATTCCAGTAAATTTACATAATACTGTTTAAAGTATATAACCATTAAAGAAGAAATAAAATATAAATATAATACATAAACAAACCACATTCTGATGAACATAACGTTCATACGTAAGGCTGCTAATAACGATATATAAGTAAATTGTATAAGGGTTAAACCCCTTTTCATGTACATGAGGCAACGAATAAAGAACACAGTATTTTAAGATTTTGAAATCTGACGTGGAATTGCTTTGACAATATTTATTAACGGCACCTTCTTTTTTGACAACGTGGTATTGAAGCATACATGTAGTAGTGCATGACCCCAAGTTAGCAATCGTCCAACTGTCCATAATGATCAAAATCGTACTTAATCTTGATGACCATGTGAATCTTGAAGGTCCAATTGAAGACAATGGGTTAATTGTCATAGATCATGACAGTGTAAATTTTACATAGAAAATGACTATGGTACTAAGATTTATGCCTACAAGATGCCTACATTTAAACAGTACTACAATCATCAAAATATTTCATCATCCTCTTCTTTACCAATTTTATCTTTGTCAGGCACTGTTAACTGTGCATGTTTAGGACCATCAAAATATCTAGATTGTTTATCAAGAGCTGTAGCCGCCACAAGTCTTATCCCAGCTGAACTAGTAGATGGCTTTGGTTTCCTGTTGAATCGTGACTTGATTTCTTTGGCTATTTCAACATGCATGTCTCTATCTGACGCATTCTTTGCCTGAAAATATCACATTGTATCATTCGTTATGCACTTGTTTATTTCTAGTCCAGTTCATAAACTTTTAATATATATGTCGCTCACATGTTATAATTAACATGACCATTACCATTTTAAAAATAATAGCCACAAGTATTTGCTCAGGTGACATTAGAAATAATTGAGATGCACAAAAAAAACTACATCGACCTTGTTGTTTACTATTTCATGATCCACAATCTGCCTTAAAATTTAAAATCAGGGAGCAATTTGTTTATTAAAAAATACTGTTAGGTATGCTTCAGTACATACATGTATTGATACATTTGTGTAGGCTAAAATAGTCACTTAATACATGTATTATGATAATAATTATTGTGCAAGAGACAAAAGCCAGCGTATGCATCAAGCAAGCAGAAAAAGCAATGGATAAACATTATGTTTTAAAGTAATATTTTGTGTGCTTGTTAGTTATAGATCAGGTCTTGCACTAACAATATAACATATAAAAGTAGTATATGAGTAAAAAGCCAATTTGCAAAGTAGTAGGGAGTTTGAAAGCAAAGGCGTTGACAAAATGAATGCATGAGAAATTGACACAATACACCTCTTACCATTACATTTGTGTGTTTTAATAGACTATTTTAGTCAAGCCACAAGTTGAATTATTTCATATTAATAATGTCAACCTGCTCTGTATCCAAGGGAAGTTGTCTAAATAAATATTAGGAGATACTTTAAGCAGGCAAAACTGATTACATGAACTGTACAAATTTAGAATAAAACGGTTTTTAATCCATCAATGTAATATACTTTTAACATTTTTGAATTTATCAAAATTCAGAATGCTTGTCATTCGTATTTGGAGGTAAGCTTGTTAGTTAGTTAGTTCGTCTGTTCGTGCGTTCACTACTTTGCTTGTTCGTTTGTTCATTTGTTTGTTTTGGTTTAAATGCACACCAACACAAGTCATTATGTTGCTCAGAAATTATTTATAAGAAAATCAACACACTGTAAAATGGATATTTAAGACAAAATAATTACATGACCAATGGCAGAACGGGATGTATAATGGTTAAAAAAAATTCCATTGTCTAACATTCAGCTCTAAACTATCAGACTATCATATTTGTACTATGATTGCATTAATAATTGCCATCCTAAATATATCAAACTACAGTGTTGTTGCTCAAATTATCTCACTCAAATGGTCAGGATCGCTCGAAGTAACACTAAGGTTCGAAACAAATCGTCCTCGTATTAGTTAATTTGTATTGCTATAAACAAAACAAAAATTTATAATTTATTACCGTAACCCAATCATGTTTTGTGACATCATTAGCAGTATATCTCTTCTTGGGATCTGTTATCAACATGTTTGAAATAAGATCCTTAAAAAAGACACAAATAAAAATAAACTAGATATATGGTTTATCAGCAAGTCGTGTCTGTACATATAATTATGGTTAACCATCATGATGAATTTTATCATTTAAAATGACATCGACCATTATGTTTACTAAGTCGGTATCGTGTCTGATGACAAATCTGAGGATCGTTGGCTTGATTCTTTGTGAAGTCTGGTAATGAAATATTTTCTACGGTCAGTCTCTTGCTAACAACTGTATCAAGTGTGGCAGTTGTCAACTACTGGTGAAGTCATTTGTTTAGAAGTAGGTTAAAAGCTTTGGTTAGAGATATATGCCTATCCAGGGAATATGAGTATACAGTTACGATATTAACATAAAAAAGGTTGAAATGCGAGTTAAACCACATTTTCAGGTCTGCACATAATGCATCCTAATGGAGCGGACCAACCCTCATTAAATCCAAACAAAACAAAAAAGCACTTTATATGTTATCTATGTGTTTTTAGAATGGATGACTTGTAGATGGTTTTATTTGTAAGATAATTTTGACAAAAATGTACAAAACATTTTACATTTATTACAAACAGTTGTATACATTCATACCAATATACTTTTATGAATATCATCACAAATGTAGTATTAATGTTTATTGTAATTGCTAAAATGCGATCAAAAAAGAAAATGTAATAGGTACATTTGTAATAGTACATGTTTGTTTGAAAGATATGGTGATTTTGAACGAGAAGAGTCGAGATGTAGTTACAACCTCATATAACAATTAAATGTTTCTTCAGTTCTTGAAATTTCTTCTAGTTTACAATGTATTTTACAACTAGCACGACTTCCTTTAATCACACACACATGTATTAGAATATATCTAAAACTTCAATTTTGACTACTTAATTAATTCACTATACAGAACTGCGTATATGCGTTTTCTGTTTCATAAACAAGATTGTATTGAAGACTTACCTTAGCTTGTTGTGATACGTCATTCCAATATGGTGAAGGAAATTCAAATTTCCCAGACAAAATTGCTTCAAATAATTCTTCTTGGTCATTCTTGTCACTGTAAGAAAAAAAGTAAATATTATAATAATGATAATAGCTCATACAACTGGTTTCTGTAATAAGTATATAAAGCTTGGTCACAGACTAATTTGACTTATTGCTTTGGTAAGCGATTATTTCATATTCAATTATTTCCATTTCTTCAGATTTGTTTCATTGAGTTGCTCACGTACAATCTCACAAAAAAACAACTATTTGTGGTGTGTTAAATAGTCTGATTTTAAAAGGGTTGGTTTCCATTTTTATGGCTATTCAAAAGTGTTGTATGTTTGTCCATGTTCACTTTGTATATAATTTATTTTTATATCGGATTAATTTTTATGATTTGAAGACACGGATACACTGAATAGTCGAGCGTGTTCTCCGTAAACTGATTTCACGTTCTCAACGGTTCCAACCAAGTCGAAATGACGACAATAGATTTTAACTATGATACCAAATCTCAATACCTTGCAAATGGTGGAAATCCACATAACAATATATACATGATTACACCAGCAGCCCAGACATCAACCTTTGTGTCATATCTACAATGTAAAAATAATCAATATTACTTTGTATAGCAAGTTACAAATTGATATGAGACAAGAAATAGCATTAACAATTTACAGTCATGGAGTCTATATAGATATGGCACATTATAAATGAATTAATTTTAACCTTAAATTTGTCTACTTGGTTAAGATTTACGGAGTAGCAATTTGCCTGTCACCTAGCTTGTTACTAGAAATTAAAGCATAATGCAAAGAAAGTTTCAAAGTCTTACAATAGCAAATAACCCTCAAGACTAATAACTATTTACACAATGTAGTTACTTTCTTGTTGATATAATGCATAATCAGTATATTCATGTTTAGTTTTAAACTCTTTTATTCGTGTTATTTTTTAAACACACATATGAGGTAACTAACATAATGTATGTAAATCGACATAATCAATCTTCTTTGGTTTTCACTTCTTTAACCATAACTCGCTTACGCTTCAAAAAGAAGCCGACATTTTCCATTAATTACTAATTATGGTGGTAACAGATATTGATTTCAAATTTTCTTGTCAGATGTTCGGAATCGAAGGAGAGCTAGCTATCACTGCACCAAGACAAAAACACTGGTTTGTTTGATGAACAATCACGTATGGAAGAAGCCATGATTATTTTCTTGTATAATTAGATAAAATATTAACATACCCTGTTTCTGATAGTATTTCAGGTGCTACGTAAGTCGGTGTACCACAGACTGTGAATAATTCTTCTGTAGTGTAGGTTGCTAGACCAAAATCTCCAAGTTTTAATGATTTTGTTCCATCACCATGGTCACAGACCTTGAACGCAGAAACAATGAAACTATAAATTATAATGCTACTCATTGGAAATAACTTTAAAGGAAGAAATTTCATTCTCTTACATAAAATTATTATTCATCAACGTCTGGTACAGGGATGGGATGCGTTCGTCAGCCAGCATCAACACTATCACTAACATGAGGATACTATTCGTCGAAAGCGTGGGTGTCTAATGAAGACATGGTCAAAATTTGATAATGCCGAGTCAAAAGTTTATAACCTCATGGGCTCTGATACTTTAAACAGAATCTCATTGCAATCATATGTCAGACAATTCAGACAACTACTACCTCGTATAGAACTATCTGTACAGTGTCTTTTCTCAAATTGTTTTAGATAAGTAGATAGAGGACAACACCAAATAATAGAGTGTAACAAATTCATTTTTAAACAATGTTCTTTATTCAATGATGTTAACATAAAAATGCCTCATGACCAATGCTAGTGTATGTATCAAGCAAGCAGGAAAAGCAATGGATAAACATTTTGTATTCAATTTTAAAATAATTAATATTTTTGTGTTCATGTTAGTTATAGGTCAGGTCTTGCACTTGAATATAACATAAAAAGTAGTACAGTCCAACTTGTGCTAACGGCCACCTCCGATAGCGGGCACAAGCGGACAGCGGCCATTCCGATTTCCCCCCGACCGAAAAAGCTCTTAAAAAGGCCGTGAATAACGGCCACCTGTCGACTGCGACCAGCGGCCAGTCAAAACTATCCCCGCGGCCAGTTAAGATCTGTTAACAACGGCCTGAGGTTTGTTTGATGACAGTTTTACGTATAGAGCCGATTTTGAAAGCATGCCGCCATTTTTGTTAAAGTTAAGCTAAAAACCTGTAATCCGATCTTTTTCCGTATTTATTAGTAAACAAACCATCTCGAGTACGATTTTATTAGAATTATCAAGCTGTAAACAATTTTCTCGTCACCTTATTATAAAAATATGTTAATGTATCCTTTTATTGTTAAATTTATTTGTAAATCGGGAGTAAATTACGTCATGTGATGACATTTTGTTAATCAGTTTTGAATGTATATGAATTAAAAGCCAATCGCAAAGTATTAGGATGTTTGAAAGCAAAGGCCTTGACAAAATGAATGCATGAGAAAATGAGACATTACACCTGTGATGTTTTAATAGGCACCTGTCTTTTAACAGGCTTGATAAAATGTATGCATGGTTCAACATTTGTGAATGAGTTAAAGGCTTACCAATAAATTTTCAGGCTTGACGTCTCTGTGAACAATTTTATTACCATGGAGATAATCCAAAGCACATGCAAGATTGTACACCATTGCGCATGCGTCTTTTTCAGTATATTTGGTTGCCATGGAAATTGCGTCAAATAGGTCACCACCCTGTAATACAATCAAGATAATAGAACGGTTTAAAGTGTTTCAGATACATTGTTTGTACTTAGAAATATGAGTTACAACTTATATCTATAAAACATATAAATAGTTTGTAAAAGTACTGTAAATTGTTGGTCGATTTTGTTTGTGATAATTTGTTTACTTTATCTTCATTGATTATAGAATTTGACGGCATGGTATGTCCATCTTGATTTTTCACAAATATTTAGATTCAAGTAAACACTCGACTTAGTATTGTCATACAATTGATTTCGGTGACCTAAGTACAAACCATAACCTCGTTCTTATGTATCGTGGGTTAGGCTTGTCACAACAACAGTATGAAAAGTATTTTATCACTTTTATCAGCTATGCTAAGTTATCGCTCAGAAACTTTATTCAGTCTTTTGGAGCAAGAAGCTCTTGTGAACACCCAGCACAAGGCTCAGAACTAGTGAGTTGGTCTCGTAGGCTATAGAACGTTGGTTATCTAACAAATCATAGCATTTAGATTACATGTTCTTGATTGTGTTTAGATTTTACTCAAAACTTGCTTACTAGTTTGTTCTTGTTTGAAGCAACATGTAATATACAGACACGACATGTAATGAAAGAGGAAACAATGCCACACTATTTATGATACAAGTATATTTAACATTATTTGAATTCTAGATGATGTTTAGCTGTTTACCTTTACTAATTCCATTACTAAGTACAATTCAGTATGAGAATCAAATTCTTCTATTAACTCAACAATATTTGGATGTTTTACTTTCTGTAATATAGCTACTTCACTTTGTATCATGTGTTCCTGAAAAAAGCATACACACATTGTATATTGTAATAAGTTGATTAATTAGTTAAAATGTACATTCGTATGTTAAAGTGGTATATTGGTTATTCATTTTTATGTTAATATTACAAAAGAAAAGTAAGTTACGAAAAAAACATTATAGATATAGTTTGTTAAAGATAACATGAGACATTGTTCACACAGATTATCGTTTAGATTTGTCTTATCCTAAACAACATATAACATTGTTATTTGTAAATATTCAATTGGGTCAAACATGTTATAGTTTTCTAGTTTTACAGTTCGTTTATATAAAAGGTCGTGCGGGTTCATGTTCTTTAAACAATGGTTTGTTTACTTAATAGAGCTGATGCACGTACGTCTCTTCACTGAATTAAACATACCACTTGGACATTAAAAATGGTTATAAATAGTGCATAATATTACATGAACATTGAAAGTTGCATACATATGTAAAATAACTAAACTATTAAGTTGTTTTGATATTTTATTCCAAATATTGTTTTAATGAAATTGGTAATGATAAGATGTCTGAAATGTCCACAAAAAGTGTTATCAGAATGCTGGTTTGATCGGTGTTCCCAATTAAGGTTACTTAGGTTAAACAAGTGTACATGTACAACGAAGAGTGTACAATGTGAAGCTATATAAATAAATGCTTTTTATCGCCCATCTCAAAGCTTTTATCAACTACGACATACAAAATATTTCTGCATAATACCAACCTTTCCTCGACATTTCTCTTTCTCAATTATTTTCAGAGCATATCTTTTATTTGTTCTCCTGAAGAAAATAGAACAATATTAAGTTATGAGTCTTCTTAAAAATCGATTTTTGTTCATAATGTGAGACTTTGCTGCCACCGCGTAGTAAAATAAGATAGAGAAGTGTCCTGGGAACCTACTAGGGTGACTCAGACATTGTACAACCTAATTAAGTGCTGCCATTCAGAGTAAACCCCAAATACAAGACATATCTTCATTTGTATTGTGGGCAGCAATATAGAGTAGACTGTAGAATTAAAATACAATATACTGGCTGATGACATGTGATGTGCTCTGTAGAATTAAACATTCCAAAAGAAAAGCTAATAGGTAATACATTGTTGATTTTAATTCTGTTGGTCTTCCCGAAGTTAAGATGAGTAGATAAAATATTTTTCATTCTATGGGCTTACTTAAATTAAGTCAACTATAAAGAACTTTTCGCTTATTTTCTAGAAAATCTAAACCAAACTGTTGTTGAAACTATAAATAAGACAAATAAAAGAGAAGATTGACTTGTTTCTTATATTATAGCTAAAAACAAGAAAGATAATGTGGGAGCCACATTAAAGCCGGATTTTTCTGCATATGGAAACATTGAGAACAAGTTTACATTGTTACAAAAGAAAGTCATTTGATATATTGCTTATCAGAAGGAATACAAAGGGCAATAATTAATCTTAAAGGAATAAAGAGTTTCATTAACTATATATATGTCCTATTGTATCTTTTCTGAGTATTTTGGGAAATTATCCATTTTTAAGCCAGGTAGAGTTGTGGTTACTGTCTAATTCTTTTCAACAGATCGTATGTAATCATTGTATGAAATTTCATAAACATCTAACCATAAATGGCAGAGATATCCAACAATTTGAAAACTTTAACACAAAAATAACCAAGGGAAATAATCCATTATTAAGCCAGGTAGAGTAGCGGTTACTGTCTAATTCTTTTCAACAGATGATATGTAATCATTGTATGAAATTTCATAAACATCCAACCATAAATGGCAGAGATATCCAACAATTTGAAAACTTTAACGCAAAAAAACAAAGGGAAATAATCTATTATTAAGCCAGGTAGAGTTGCCATTACTGTTTAATTCTTTTCAACAGATGGTATGTAATCATTGTATGAAATTTCGTAAACATCTAACCAGAAATGGCAGAGATATCAAACAATTTGAAATTGAATGCAAAAATTACAAAGGGAAATAATCCATAATTAAGCCAGGTAGAGTTGTGGTTACTGTCTAATTCTTTGCAACAGATGGTATGTAATCATTGTATGAAATTTCATAAACATCTAACCATAAATGGCAGAGATATCCAACAATTTGAAAACTTTAACACAAAAAAACAAAGGGTAATAATCCATTTTTAAGCCAGGTAGAGTTGTGGTTACTGTCTTAATCTGTTCATCACATGGTATGTTATCATTGTATGAAGTTTCGTAAAAATCTGACAATAAATGGCAGAAATATATGCTAAATTAAAAACTTTAACGCAATTGTTAACGACACCAGAGACCCGAAATTACAAAGGGCAATAATCCATAATTAAGCAAGGTAGAGTTGCGGTTACTGTCTAATTCTGTTCATCATATGGTATGTTATCATTGTATAAAGTTTCGTAGAGATCTGACTTTAAATGGCAGAAATATATGGTACATTAAAAACTTTAACGCAATTGTTAAGGACACCGGACGCCCGCCCGCCCGCCCGCCCGCCCGCCCGCCCACCCGCACGCCCGCCCGCCCACCCGCACGCCCGCCCATCCACCCGCCCGTGTTCGCCAAACTATTAGCCGAATTTTTTCGTTGAAAAATCCGGCTAACAATAATAACAATTTGTTACGCACAATGCTACGCGTGTACTGATGAAACACTGTACTCTTACCTATGAATACATTCTTTTACAATAGAGAAATTTCCTTCTCCTATTTTCTTTCCAATTTCATAAGTCTGAGCTAACGATGGAGGTCCACCTTGATATTCCTCTGTAAATGTAAGAGATGAATAAAACAATCTAAATATTCATTTGAGACAATCATATAAATCACTTCTCTGCGTTACAACATTACTTATATTTGTTATAGTGTTTTCTTACATTAAATGGGTTGAGCTTCCTTAAAACTAACTATTGTTTGAAATGTTTAAGGGTATGTCATTCTAGATCATGAGTTTTAATCATTTCCATCTATTTCTCAACTAATAGTGACAGTGCAATGCACCAACAATGAGTAACCTACACCCAAAGCTCGATGAATAGCGGGCACTTTTGTCTTTGAGTCCAGCGAATCCCAAATTCGAAGCCCTACGGTGACATTCCCCTTAAGTATCTGTGTTCTGTTCTTCATGAACTTTCCTGTCAATGTATATTTCTTAGACTAAGCACATCAATATTGTTGCGGATCAGTCACGAACTTGACAAAGGAATTAAATCGTGTCGCCAACTGGATTTATTCAAAACGAAACTGAATTTCTGTTTAACGAGTTTAGTTTATTCTTAGTCGATTTCAACAGAACTAGCAATATAGCCATAATATACAGGTATAATTTCTACAAAAAGGATTTCTTAATCATGACATAGACTGGTAATATCGTTGATAAATAGCTAACAATTTGATCTAAAATATTCAATAAAATGCAGTTCTGAAGAAGATTAACGTGGATGTGTACTCAATGCTTTTTGGCGGAGACTGATCCCTGGACGATGGACGCCAGGGTTTTTATACCCAAAGGGTGGCCGATGGCCGATAAAGTGGACGATTTGGACAATCGTCCTGTGGCCGGGACGATCGTCCAATGGACGGTGGCCGATGGACGATTCTGTGACGTCAGAATCGTCCAAAAAACAGGACGATATGACGTCATCACTAAAAACTGTTCGTCGCCTCAATCTAACAATGTCCTATCTCCATTTTTGAAAAAAATGAGATAAACATACCAAGTGACTTGTATGACCTTGTTCTATCTTCTAAAAAAAGTTTCGAGACTCTATCATGTCAAACAGCCCAATTCGCCAATCGTACATTATCCTATCTCCACACAATTTCTCTGCTCACAGCGTAAACATTGCTCTATGTCCAGGACATAGATCAATGTTTGGGCTGAAAATACTGTTATCCGATCAAAATGAAGTCTTCGTCACTCGTTTTATGTCCTAATTGACTCTAACAATGCTCTAAGTCCATAGAAGCTTGTTCGAACATTGCTCTATCTCCTTTCGTCCAGTCGGAGTACACAATATGATAATCGTGTTTTTTCTCTCCAGTGACATCATATTTTCGATGTATACCAAAATAAATATGTATGCTGCAACATAGGCAGTGTTACAAACTCAAAATTATAGAAAATGCGCACAAATATCATTATAATGTCTTCTTGGAGATAGCGCAATGTTAGAACGAGATGCATCAACCAAAATAAGCGAATATTGATCTATCTCCAAACACATTTTTGCAATTTTCAACATTATTATTCATAATATTTCCATTATATTCTTCAAGTATGTGTGGGATATCATTGCAAATGTGCCTACCAAGTCTCATGTCTATACAGGCTGAAACAACGAAGATTTAACCTTTTGAACTTTTGAAGTCGATTTCCCAAAAATAAAATTTTGGTAGTTAGAGCATTGTTAGATTGAGGCGACGTGTTGAAATTAAATATGGCGGTCTCAAAACTGAACTAAAATGGAATTATAGACGATAAGATGGAATGAATAACATGGAATCTTACAGTTTTGGTGAACTTTAGCATGATTCAGTCTACAGACAAATTATTTTACTAGACAAAGACTGGTTTTAAGAAACTAATGAACCCAAAGATAAATAAGTATGGCACTCAAATGCACCATAGGCCTGTTCAACAAGGTAAAAATCAATATTTAGGCCCAAACTAATAATTTAGGTTTTAGTGAGATGACTGGTCATATCAATATTTACACTACTCCTATATACAAGACCCTACGTAACACTATCAACTGTCGAACATATATGAGTATTATAAATTTTACATAAACGTTAATGATGCTGCAAAATAAAGCTCGAAAAATCGGCCTATAATCACGGGTATATTCTCTCTTCTTGAAGCGAAAACCATTTTCCAAGTTATCGCCCGGCAGTGCGGCGGGAAAAGCTGGGAAGGTAAACCCTGGTCTTTCCACCTTACTGGTGTATGATGCAAGTTAGTATCATTGTAAACAACATTGAAGTTCCAAAAGCTTTCTTAACTTCACCATTTTGACTTCATTCGTGCAGAAGCAATGACATCCATTTTACATGACTTAGGTTACCACAATATCAGTGTCTCCTCATTCTCGTACCCAGAGTATAGTAGGGTTCTCAATACTAGCTAGATCGAGAATCTTGATAACCTCGGGATACGAGAATGGTGTCTTCTAAGCAGCATCAATGTTTGATGCTACCTAAAATAACGTCACTATGTTGTTATAAGAGAAATTGCGCGACAAACGTAACACATGTAATACATTCATGCTTTAAGGCTATCATATATGGAGTTTGTATTACCCTATGGAATATATTAGACACTGTCACTGGATACAGAAAAGTTATAAATGACAAAAGATACTATACTAACCTCCATCTTGTCGTGTGTATGTACGATATTTAGGCTGAAATAAAGGTTAATAGTCATCAGAGGACATTGTTTCCATAGCAACCAGGTAAAATTGTCATCAGGACATACTTGATATTTATACGCCGAATATCATTATGATATTATATCTCAATTTTATAACTAGGCATATTGAGATATAGACTAATTTTCAAACTCAAACTCAAACAATAGATATAGACTAAATAGCCTACAGTTAAGGAGAAATAACTAAATAATCAAAATGAAACAACACTGGCATAATTTTGTATGCTCACCTTCATTAAATATTAACATTTTATATTATTTGTGTCTATTGAGCTATATAATAGATAACTTGTGGTTAAGGGGAAGTAACTAGAAAATCAAACCGAAACCACGTTTTGACTCCTAAATTCGACCGCAACGCATTTATTGATGCTGTAACATTTTGCTGAAAGTTAGCTAAACACAGATTGTGATTAGCACAAATTTCGAATACATCTTTGTATTGCTTTGAAGTCATTTTAGTATTAAGTAATATCTGTGTGTTATTCAGTTTCGGTACTATACAATCATACCAAGTGCGACATTTAACATTATAGTATCATGTCGACTTTTGTGAGACGTTAAGCGTTAGTTTTGCGACGTTAAGCGTCAATTGCCACGTTTAGTGATGCTGCGACATTTAATGGCGGTACACCGTCTACGTTGCAGCAAGGAGAAAACAAACGTTTTTCATTATCTGACTCAGACAATATGCTCTAAATTTTCACTAAATCAGTAATTAGGTATTTTAATTGTCATGGTATCTAATACTGACCGTCAAGATAGTTTGTTTCTAGCTGACATATTAATGTTTTTATACCATGAGACATTTTGTCATCACTGAGGGCCATTATATCACAAACGCAACCGCTTGGTGGATTTTTTTCTTCAATAACTTTTTAATTGTTCATGATTTTCTAAGGAATCACTTACTTACTCGTAGAGTACTCACACCTTTTAATACTTAGAAGATTTATTGAAAAGTAAACGGTAATGTTTAGTAAAGCGAAACTGCGCGTTGAAACAGTTGAAGAATCATTTCGTTACTCTTTACTAAACTGTACTGATCTTTTCCATGAAACCTTCTACACATATACCTTACCTATTAGAAGGAGCAGTCACTCATGTTATCTCATAAAATCTTAGAATAACAAAAAAAAGTTATGGAAGAAAGCTCTACCTTGAGGTAGTGTTCTTTTAGTACTAAGTTCCACACTGATAACAGAATGTCACGTGATATAGACATTGTGATGTTTGTTCATTAAAACATATATTCACGTGATAAGTATACAATACTTACTGCAGAGACTGCTCGTAGTTTCTTTGGTGTTTTTGGTGAACCTTTAGGACTTAGATATCCTGTGTCTGTAATGACAAACCATAAAACTAAAGATTAATGTACAATATTGAAATGAAAATACTTGTAGGTATGGATGAGGCCTAACTAATTTGATCTATACATGTAATCAATTAAACATTGATACACAGCGTGAATTTCAATTACAATGAACAATCTAGTAAAGACGTATATGTACTAGACAAAATATTCACCAAGAATACAGTAAATGGAATATTCATCACTTGTAGTTTTCAAACGGTGTCCTATTAGGGTACCATTCAGAGTCAACAATGAGTAGTTTCAGTTATTTTCATTGACTCATATGAAAAAATCCGAGCAAATCCTATTAAAACACTGCACAATCTCAAGCGATTTATCTGGACGATATTTTAATTTGACTCATTTTATATTTTCCATACAATAATTTATAGTAAAGTGTCCACAACAAATAAAGAAGCAAAATGCATAAACTAGTACATTGTTTCCATAGCAACCAGGTAACTAAGGAGATCAGAATGGACTTCAAACTTTACCTTCATTAAGATTCTTGTATGATGATGATCGTCTGCCTGATTTTGCTGATCTTAGAGTAACACGTTCTGTTGTACGTGCTTTATATGGAGATACATATTTTACTTCTGAAAATGAAAATAAATATACAAAATGAGACCCTAGGACTGATATTGAGTAATTTGTGTTGATCAACTGTATAAAATTATTTTGCCATTCATAATCTTTACTATTGATCCCAATTTGTGCAAAACCAATTTTAAGATAAAAATTGTAGTCTGGTAATGATTCAAATTTCTCAAGGAATGGCGAGGCGGTCTCATTATGCTTGTTAAACTATCCTTAAATAGGATGGCCTAATCCATAAATTTCAGTCCAGTGTCATAACAGCAAATAAACCTAACAGTTGTTCTAGTAATGTATACATTATCACTTCGACACGTATAGAAATGATATAAATGAAAAATAAATGTTAATTTCAGCCAGAGCTAGAATAACAAGAGCTTCTGGTACATGTCTGCCAAATGGTTTTAGCACGTCACTTTTATACAGTCTACAATAATACGTGGTTAGTATGGATGGTTTATGTTGTCTCAGAACAAAAAGGATTTCAGTTAATTTTCATGAGATGCCTTCAAAGGGTTAAGAGATATGGAGGGAACACATTAGATATGACTTAAAACATCGACATTTACCTTTGACATTGCTCTGTCGTACTTGAGCCACAGATTCTGTACGTTGTAATGGTACGAGGAATATATTATTCAGGGTCTATATGAAACTGTTAGGGAAATTAGGGAGATATGAAGGGGATTTGAAATTACAACCGTCGGCTCCTATTAACCGCCCTCAAAACTGCTTTTGGTGGTAAAAGTACATCGTGATTTAGCATATCTATGAATTGCAACTTAGTATAAAATACAACATATATGGTTGTAAGTATCACAACCTAAAGCTATTATTCATTCACAGCCTCCAAGAGAATTTTAACGTAAACTATTGTTTTAATACCCAAGAGGAAAAATGTGTTCCAATTTTGACAACTTTATATCTTATGATGTTACTGGTAATAACAGCATAGAACAGACGTCAATAAAACTACATTATTTTAGTGTATAATTTACAGACGAATGTGAAATATGTGTTTACATAATAATTCCGTTTATTTTGAGATATTTGATCGACTGCACATCTGGTTGTGAGACTTAAATCAATTGAACAATGTAATGCTGGGTGATTATGACGTTCAATTTTCCAAGTGAATTCACTCTCAAATCATACTGCGCAGTTTTAAAAGAAATGTGCATTTTTTGCGCATGGAATTCGATTCTTTTCATTTCCGGTTGCCGGTGAAACAACAGAATTTCTTATTTTATGGATAATTAAATGAGTAATTTGATATTTCTGTAAACATCTTGCAGGATACAACTTGAGTAGATCAGTTTTAGTTTCATATTTAATAACGGTATTAACTAATCACTATAAATTGATTTTACGTCATTGTTTCATGTTGCTTAGTAACAATGATGTTTTATGTTTCTACTGTATATGAGTACTTTATCTGCATTATAATAAGAAATTGAAAATGAAATTTACTTGGTATTGAAATTCGTTGTATTCTTAATCATTGTGCTAACTTTCTACAAGTTTGATAAAAAATATTCACATGGGGCCTGGCCTACTGTCCTAACCTAATCACGAATGCATGTACAGGTATAATTGAAATGACTTCACGACACGTGAATACAATCATGGTATTCTCAAGTCGCTGTATTAGACATTTCTAAACAACCAGATCAAATAAATGTTATTTAACAAAGGCAAGGACTCTATATAAACATGTATATAGGGTCCATGAACAAGGACACACCGCCGGATATGGATACATATGTAACTATTAAAACATCCCATGCTGACTGGGTGTATACTTTAATAACTCTAATCACGAAGAGTAGAGCTTTTGCTGATGTATGGACCAAAATTTACAGTCGTTTTCCGAGTATTAACTATTTTGAGATGGAGACTATATTTTAAGTATTATATGGACCTACATTAATATAGTCAATAGAGTTGATCAAAACTCATGTACATATATAGCACAAAGGTAAACAGATAACAATGCCTTACAAGTACCAACATTTTGTTATAATTATAAATCCTTTCTTGTAAAAGAGTATCAGAGCGAATATTATACATGTTTTTGGCTTTAATTACATAACTAGGTTGTAACAACCTGATGGCAGATGGGAGTATGTTAATTAAACCTATAGGATTGTTTGGTCATTGTGAACAAAGCATTATAATCCAAATATACAACATAATGCATTAAAAGCTGATTAGATAATAATACAACTCTTTGACGGGACCCAAATAGCTCAGTAGGGTAGATGGAAGGCACTATCGTTTTCACCAGAGAAAAACGAAAGTACTGGGTGCTGGTTCAAAACTTAGTAAAGCCTAAACGTTTTTATTTTTTTCTCATGAGTTACTTTGTAGTTCAGAAATAAAAGTATTGTTCTGTTCCTATCGGACGAGTCAGACAATGTTTTTATTACCCGAGTGAAAGAGTAGAAAAAGAAATTTTGTGCTACAAAACAGACTCCAATTTATGTAGCAGAAAATATTCTCGCATCAAATAATTGAGCTAAAAGTAATGATCGTGTGTATAAAAACAATGAGAAATATGGAACAACAGTTGAATGCACATAATTGGTTTCGTATTTCCAATTAAGAAAAACAAGTAGTTTGTCATTGATTTGAAACAAGTTTCTATCTGAGTATGTTGGTATTATAATTGATGGCGCCTGTATAAAGAATCAACAGATGTGTCCTAGACAGGGTTAAAGTATTCCATGAGTCATCAACAAACCTTTCTGAATAATCAAATTGATTCTGACACACTGTTTGTTTGATATCGTCTCAATGACATAAAGATATAGCCAGCTAGTCTATAAACAAAAAATATGGAGTTATGAGTAAACAGATTTGGTAAACAGCCAATTTAATGTTCTAGAACTAACATAATGCTGTGAATCATTCCAAGCAATTGTCTATGAATAAAGTACATTAACATTTACCCTAGATAAAATGCAATGTATAATTTAGGTTTTGTTTAAAGCTGAAAACGTACATCAACTTAACAGCTTTTATTCTTGATTACTAGGCAACTCGTTTCCATCCATCAATCTCTCTAAAGAATCTTTTACTCATCGACAAATCGTCGCAAGGAAATTCCATTGTCATTTGTCATAAACAGAGAAAAGACACTTGTATGTACCAAATTTCACCTTAATGAAGCGAAACAAGATAATTGCTTATTCAAGGGAAATTAGCAGTCCCTCTGGTAGGGTTTGAACCCGTCACCTCTTGATCTCTTAGCGTGCGCCCTATCACAGAACTACTGCTCGTGTCTAGTTATAGAATACAAGATACAAGAAGTTGTCTCAACGCTACACTGTATTTGTATCGCTTCAAACTGTAGACTTGTCAGCCATAAAAGTTTCTAAACATAAAAATGTTGCCAACATTTTTTTATTCTCCATACTGGATACGGTTAAAACATCTTTAACGCGTAGTTAGACTAAGCAGCTGCGTTGTATGCACGAGGGTTGTTCGTAAAGTTCCGTAGATGTTTCTTATAGATCTTGTTATCTTTTTCTGATAAATCTGAAATCATTTTTTCTAAACGAACTTTCCGAACAACCCTCTAATGATAAGCTTTTATTAAAGAGTGTGTTGTGTTCAATGGATCAAGTTAAAATGGTTGAAATCAAATGGTTAGATTAAAGCATATCTTTAAAAATGTAATAAAGTCAATTAGCATCTGACTGCAGAATTATCAAGTAAAATGAAATTTGGTAAAATTACAGGGTTCGCTGCATGCTGCATGGAAAATGTTAACTTCTGTATTACATGTACTGCTTATGCTAAAAAGACGGTAAAGTGCGATGATTCTTTCAAAACTTTACGATAAATTATATATACTAGATGGGAGCCCGCGCAAGCACGGGCTTTGGCAAACTCCTCACAGTGCTTAAGGCACGCTTTGCTACTTAATTATTGATTTGATAAAGGGAGATAACCGCTGCGGGGAGTTTGGTTTGACGTGTCTATTTTTAGTTTTATCTATTTTTAGACACAAAAAAACCAATTTTTTGTTGATTTTTGGCAGTTTTTGCAAATATCAAGAGGCTTTGTCAAAAAAGAATTGTCAACTTGATATGCCGGTATATATGTGCTCCAGCGACAAACAAAAGATTTATTCAAAGCTGCGCAGTTTTTCCACAAAACAGGAAACTCGCAAATTTAATAGTATAGATACTCTGACTCATACAGTTGAAATAAACAAGTCAATTTACAAACCAATATACCACACAGATATTGTATAGCATTGATCATTGTCACCACACTTACAATTTACTACTTCTTAAATATCCATCAAATTACATTTTGGGCATTAAGTGTCCTTTATTTTTACTGATCCATCTGTACCGAGCTCCTTAACAGACACATTATTTTTGTATTCATTGTGTAAACAATGAATACTCTGTTGCCAATAGATTAATAGTGGTATTCCGATCGGAGTCCTTTACTGACCTACATTTAATCAACGAAACCTAACAGCATCCACATCCGGATAATTCCGCTACAATAAAATAGTTCATACTGAAACTGGTACTTTATGTATTTCTGCGCGAGAAAATGACCAGACGCTCAATATGACGTCACAGAATATACTTGAAGCGATTAACTTGTAACAGAGATAAGACTGCCCACAATACTCGTGAGAGGTGTGTGGCAGTACTATTAGATAGATGTACCCTCGACGGCCTTCGCGGTCTATTTATAGAAAGTCACAGTCTAAACCACAGACGAAGACACAGTGACTGACACTATAAACAGAGAAGAATTATCAGACCATCACTGATAATGATCCTTTTACATATTGTACATTTATATATTAAATGATCAAACATGGTTGGTTTAATTTACGGTTAATAAACATTTTTTAAAGAATTTTAATGCCTCACTTATAGAGATCACTGGCGTAAGCAGTACTTTCGTGCTATTAATTGTTTAGGGACCTTTGATGCTTTGCGTTAATATTTTCTTGAAAAGAAATATAATCTTCGTTCGATTAGCCGTCGGAATATGGGACAGAGTATGTTCTTGAATTGAATAATCTGGATTGGTTATCAATAAACATAATTTCTTGCCAAATGGACAGGTTAATTATAAAGTACATGTATACCATAAAAATGAGTTTGTATGTGCTCGGTCGGAACATGACGAAATTGTTAAACTCTGACACATATTTTGCTTGAATGCTTTACTAAAGGAGATGTCATACATGCATGGCTAATCGACGATTCAAGCATTTTTGGAAATGCTAATACTTGTACTGTATACATTATTATAAGTGCTGATTCCCGCGTATTGGGTTTGTTTTAAAGATACTTATTTCCGGACTGTAACTGTTCGGGTCGTGTGCAATTAAACCCGAGGTGTGTTCAACAATGCGAGCGCTCGAGCGACCACCCACCTCGCGAATTGTAAGGCTATTGAACGACTGCGCTCATTCCATAAATAGGTGTAGATATTGGTCAGTCAGACTTGTGTACAGAATGTCGAGCGCTCGCTATAAAATCCAAGGTGACGTCAAACAGCACATTATTGAAAAAGCGGGTGGGGAAACAATTATTTCTGCTGATACACGAGATCTTTCATATTTTTTACCATACATAAATCATAGAGACAATTGACTGTACCAAATAAAGGGTACATTTAGTATATTTTATGCATTGCGTGGATATTTTATGTGGAACATGTAACACACAAGTAACACACAAGTTTGCGTCCCACTTTTCAGAAAAATTCTATGATATAAAAAAAAGAATTTCCTGCCACCATCTTTGGTACCTGTTATAATATATATTTCCAATGATATATTAATACAGTACCCACCAAAAAAAAACTACAACTCATTAATTTTGATGATTTTTTTTGTAGAATTACTTGTTTTTTTATATTTAAATATGGTTGTGACAAAATGAAAACAAATTTAATTAATGCGGCACATGAATAATATTCAGCATCTGACACCCTAGCTTAAGCCTGTTTATTGTAATCATTTTCTATAATGTATTTTGTTTGGTATTTTTGTAGACTCAGTGATAAGTAAAGTGATAAACAAAAAAATAAAACTTAAGAGCTTTTTTAAGTAATCAGTTTTCAAAATTTTGGACAAAAGCTATTTAGTAGGCCTGCAAAGTGAAAATGTCTCCGCACTTTTGGTGGGTATTGTACATGAATATAAAATCTAAAACAACATTATCTTTGATAGACAAGTTATCACCAATGAACCGTATGGCTAAATATGTTTGAACTAGTAAAGAAAAGAAAATTATTTGGCATGTGAAGTCACATTTGCTTAATTTTTGTAATATATAATATATATATATAAGCTTTATTCTTTACGATATATAAGTATAAATTCATTAAAAACAGTATTTTAGATCAAGGGAAGAAACTCATATAAACTGAAATCTATTTATATTACAATTTTTAAGCGAAACACCTCTCGAGCTGTATCGCGGCGGTCAGAACGCGGGCGCTCGATGTCACCCCGAGCGCTCGCATTGTTGAACGCACCTCTGAATTTTACGGCGCATTGGATGCAAGTCCTTAGGTGAAATAAATTTAACAAGGATAAAATCATCAATATACATTTTGTCAATGAGTATCACAATGGATAAAATACTTGCAATAAAATCCATCCATGACTGTATCGGGTTTAGATACTTACAAGTCAGTAAATTCGGAAAATCCTCTGTTTTGAAGTGGGTTTTTTTTTTTGGGGGGGGGGGGGGTCTTTTAAAAATCTTGTGTAATAAAATAGTGTGAACTATCATTGGTAAAGCCACACTATTAGTGTTGACTTTGATACATTAAGTAGCACCCCGACTTGGATACTGGAGTATCAAACCCTTTCAAGAAAATAAAAATTGATATAGATTTTTATCTCTGTGAAGGTACAGTTTGAAGCACTGTGAGAGCTAAGGGATTATAAACTCTATAAAATCTATTCAATAAAGAATAAAGGCTTATGATGGAAAAGTTTCATTTCACCAAAGTGTAATCTGACAAGATCTGGAGAAATTAAGGAAAAGTTCCTGAATAAAAAATGTTAATAAAACATACTCATTTAAAAAATACAATGACTGCATTTAACTTAAATATATTAATAATATGAATGATAATTATTATACTTTCAATTAATGTATTGACTATATTATTTGTACTTGTTGAAGTCATCAACATAATTAATGTTTTGAACATATATCACTTTTTCTTCAAAATAACTAGTTTGTGTGTAATAATGAACTCGGGTATCAAATCTTAGTATAACACTTTGAATCTTAACATTTGTTTATTTTCTTACAAGATATAGATAATTTGTGCATATAAAACACTTTCAACTATTTTCCAAAAAAATAATCCCATTCACTTGACTACATTTACCTCTTTGTTAAATCAGGTAATCGAATGAAAAAAAAGAAATATAATTTATCAAACAATTAATTCTTAATTATATCTCTAAATTTAACCTTCATCATTAAACACCATCAGTGCAGGTAAAATTAATTTCTGAGACATTTATGATAAGCAGAAATGGGGTTTAAATACATTATTTTCCGTTCAGTTACTATATAAATCATAGAATAGCAGCAGGGTGTTAGTCCAACTTTACACAAACATGTGTACTACGTAGCACACATTACAGATAACAATGACATAGTTTTAAATATCTCCTATATTAGAGGTTTTTTGACACACAGACTAATTAAACAATATGATAGTCATATTGTAACAGTTAATAGCTTTGACTAATTACAACAGTAGTCATAGTGTACCTAGTAGTTTGTTAACAGCTAAACCAAGAGATAAAGCCTCTTCAGGAACAGTGAGTAGGTGGACTGACCGCTGTGATATAACCTTTATAAGGTGTTTCTACAGCATAAAACCCAACACAAATTGAATAAATCTAAACACAATGAATACCCCAGTACTTTCAGTGCTTTGATTTCTTTATTGGACAAGCTCTGACCAATGATTGGTCAACTGTTGATAGCAACGAATTAGAAAACGAATACTGTTCTAATTTATTTGTCGACTTATTCTCGAATGACTAATTATAACAAGTTTCCATCATAATTGAATTCCAACAGAGCAAGCCAAACACTGCTCTTAAACAATAAATAATAGTGTTACGGTATCATTTTGTTAATTGTATAAATTTCATGAGTCATTTACAGCCCGTATTAGGAAATATATTTATTTAGAAGGGAGAATATTCAGGGAATTGTTATCTACGTCTCTGGAATATTTAATACTCATGAGTGATCAGGGTTGTTACTTCCTTTGATATTCCGTATTTTATATTTTTGTCTTTCCGTATTACCTTTAAACGTTTTGACAAGTGGAAATTAAGTAATTAAAAGTCAAATGAAAAGAGTCGGAGGAGGTTTGGTCATAGTGTTACTAACAGTAACTAGACGAATCCTGAAGAAAATGGTAAAAGGAAAATGTGGTATAATAAATGACTGTAGAAGATGATCAATAAAATACGTACCATTCTCATCTAGATCAAAGTCGTCAGTGTAATATCTCTCTGGTCCATAAGCTACAAATATAGTCTCCTCACCAAAAAAGTCAGACAACGATAGTACCTGAAATTAGAAAGCAACGTTTACTGCACCTCAGTATATCATTCTCGTTCCCAGAGTCTAGTAGGATTCTCAATACTAACTAGTTTTGAGAATCCTACTAGACTCTGGGAACGAGAATGCATTATATTACTCTCACGTAATGTTGAATAGGAATTGATGCGTCCGCACAGGGTTAGAGCTTAGATCTAACTTAGATAAGGCTAAATTTTGTTATCATTTTATGCAAAAACGTGACTATCATTTACTAAAAAAAAACAGTTTGTACAGGTATGTAACTATAGAAATATCACAAACGCCAAATGCGGCAAAATTGGCTTGAACAAGGTCCCTATATAACATGTAACATGTATGCATGACTATAGAAATATCAAAAACGCACAATGCGGCAAAATTGGCTTGAACAAAGATCCTATAGCCTATAACATACTATAAAGGGTCCCTTGCTTGAATGAATGTAAGAATGAGATGTGTTTTAAGCGTTTCAATGAACCGCAGACTTAATAATAACGTAAAAGATAAGTCACTCTAAGAGAGTTTGTTCATTTAGACATTTAAAAATGAAGTTTAAAATGTACATATCAAATATTTATATATAAGTATTGAGCACATTATATTTATCTTAATCGTTAAAATCATTTCAAGCAATTTCTAGTTTTACGAATGCACAAGATACATAAGTACATGGCGCATTAATTTTGCGGCTAGTCTCAAAAAACTGTATTGTGAATAGTTCTACCAAACAGCAGATTCAAATCGAGTTTTTACTGTAATTATCTCTAACTAGTACTTACTTTTTATTTGTATTGAATGCTAACATTTATTTGTTTTGAATATATAACATATAGTGTAAAACTCACACATACATAATAATTATTGTTTTTTACTTACTTTATTAATCATTATCCAAAGTAGGCCCACTCGTCTTTTATAAACTAGTTAGTGAGAGGCAAGAACGACTACTCGTGTTGAGATTGTCTTATTCCGGAAGTGTGAAAACGAAAGTTCCGCCTTCCAACGTTCTAGTTGTTTGTTTTGACTACACTGATAATCTTTTGTTTTTAACATGGCTAGCAAGGGACAATCTGTGTATAAAACGTCGGATGAAGCATTTAATTTTATCTGCACAACTTGTGATGGTAACGGTAAACTAGTGGAAGCTGTGAAGTATTGCATTGAATGCCAAGGATATTGCTGTCAGACATGCACGGACATACACAAAACATTTCCTGTATTGAAGACTCACAACCTTCTAGAAGCTAGACAAGGAAACCAAGCCACCAGTAAAGCACCAACTTTACCAGAGTTCCCTACGGAGAGGTGCAGTAAACATCAAGGGAAAATTCTAGATTTATACTGTGAGTACCATGATGCCATTGTTTGTAGTACTGGGGTAGTTACTGATCACAAGTAAGTTGGTTTCTTTGTTCTTTTAGTAGAAATAAGGAAGCATCGAAATGATGTCTGGTTAGAATGGAGACTGAGTTGAGAAACTTGAAGTCAGTATTTAACCACACAGGTACAGTTGAGTTGCCAATAACGGATCGTCGCCACTAGCGGATCAACGTCTTTAATTTTATTTTGTACGAATTTTATAGATGAAAAGTATGAAATTTAAATATTACTGATGATTAAAGTAACCTTTTGCAATGATAAAAACACTTATTTACTAAAGATGATGACCTTTTTTTGCTCTCCTGTCATGCTTTGTAAATAAGCAGGTACCCGACATGTACACAATTGAAGCCTCAGCTGAAACGGTAAATTGAGATACGTCATTATGTGCCAAATCTATTCAATATTTTTTTCCGAAAGTTTTATACCGTAACAAAGTAATGTTATCATATATCGACTTAAAAACAAAAACAATTACTTTCTGTTTTGTTTGACATTGTTGTAAGCACCAATGTATGCCCATGTGTAGTTGCCAGTAATGGATCACATCAAAGATGTGTGTCACGGTGGCATTGTTTTACCCTATATAATTACATATTTTCAAGTATTGATATTAATGTATGTTTTATTAAACATAAGGAATGTTTGGATACGGTAACTGAAGGCAAAATATGGAATTTATGTAAGAGGATTAAGAATGTTACAATGTGGACAAGTTTGTTTAAATCACAAATACATGTCTTATTAACAAATACAGAGGACAATAACTATCTTATATCTAATGTGTGAAACCAAGAGTTTTGTAATGTGTTTTTGCCAAATGTTAATTTGTATGTTGTTTTTAATAAAAAAACAGTTGTATTCAGTTAATATTGTCTGTTTTGAGAAAGTCCCTATTTAATTCAATGTCACGTGACTCTTTACTGGAGAAGTTGATCCTCTATTGGGTAATCAGCTATGGTTGAAAATAAAACGAAAATTTTTTCAACAGAAAGACTTTTGGGTTATAGTAACATTTATTAACTAGAGGTACTAATAACAATTACAAATATATATAAACATATTGAATATCTTTCATAAATCTAAAGAAATCAGTCTTTATTAGCGAAGTGATCCGTTACTGGCGACTCAACTGTATAAGAGCTTATTTGTAAATTGTATGGATTAATACTAATTGTAAAGGAAGACCTAGATTTTATTATGGCAGTGGCTAGAGTGACGGTACCGTAACTCTAGACTTATGTCACGGCACTTGCCTGTTCACATTATGGGAAGAAGGATATGTAAGCGGCCGGATAGCTCAGTCGGGAGAGCACTCGCCCTGTAAGCGAGGGGTCCTAGGTTTGAGTCCCAGTCAGGCTGCATATTTTTTTCTTTCCCTGTGACACTCAGGTTCTAGAGTTATGGAAGTTCAGTTTACGGAAGTTCCGTAACTGTAGACAACCCTTGCAAGGGTAGGCTAGAGTTACGGAAGTTAAATAGCATGCCTATGATTCAACTTTTAAACATCAGGAAGCTTGTTTATATTCATTATTATTACTCGAAATAAACAAATATATACCGACATGACTTATCCTATCGTTATTACACGCACCATTTTGGATTTACTAATAAGCTTACTGGATGTTTAATCTATGGCGATATGACGTTGTCGTCTTCAGAGTGTCACATACAAAGTTTACTTGAGTGATAAGTTATAGTTTGATTTTAATTTGAACAGAATATATATACATGTAATTTGGACCGAATTTAAATCTTTATTTAATAGAAGATTTCTTTAGTATTTTTACAGTAAAAAATCTTCATTGTCTTGCAAGAAAAAATGGCGATTTTAGAATGCAAAATCGACCATTATTTTAGACAGAATCAAAAACAAAATGTCTTCAATTTGATAAAAATGTTGATAAATGATATATTTTTACATTGTCACGTTTAAAAAATGGCAATCTTTACCTTAAACATTGACCAATTTATTGAATTTAAAAATCTCGGCAGTTTTCCCAAGATTTGCATACTAAAGAATCACGGTGCTTTACCTACTTGTACATTGTCCATTAAGAACTGAGCATTTTTTTGTGAAATTAGCAAATTTAATTGAAAAAAAACCCGAGATTTTCTACGAGATAACTGCCAAGTTTTTAGTAAAATTGCTGACTTAGGTTATAAATGGGTATTTTCTAACACGCGATCGTTAATATTTTCGTTAAAAGATTTGGTGTGGAATGACAAACTGGATTTTTTTTTCACAAAAACATCGACTTTCTAACAATTCATTTAACATTTTTCACCAAGTACTCAGCTAAATTCCCATTTTTGTTAATGAAATTTTAGTCAATTTAACGTCCGAAAACTGCCGACTTTCTTACTAGACACTTGCAAATTATTTACAATTAAAATTGCCTTTAAATTAGAAATCGTCTATTTCCTATAAATACTTGCTTTAAATTCTGTCCTGTCCAAAATTATACGTATTCAGTCCAAATTATAATCCAACTCTATAACTTACCGCTCAAGTAAACTTAATATGTGACACTTTGAAGACGACAACGCCATATCCCCGTATATTAAACATTCGATAAGTTAATTAGTAATATCCAAAATGGCATGTGTTACCAATAGGAGAGGTCACGACGGTAAATATTTGTTTATTTCGAGTAATAATGAATATTAACAAGTTTTCCAATGTTTAAAAGTTGAAACTTACGTATGTTATTTGACTTCCGTAACTCTAGCCTACCCTTGCCAGGGATGTCTACAGTTACAGAACTTCTGTAACTCTAGAACCTGGGTCTAGAGTTACGGTACCGTTACTCTAGCCACTGCCTTTTATTATTTATGATTGAATGTATAACTACTGAAATGGTATCGTTTATTTGTTCAACTTTTAGTCTTATGTTGATTTGTTCAAACTTGTTTAAGTCTTGCCATAACTAGGACAACTAATCTTCTGCTACACATGTATTTAACAAATGTACATATCTCGGATTTATTTGACTTACATGTATATTTCAATTAAGGTTCAAGTAAAGTCTTTGTTTGCTTTAAAAAGATAAAATAAAAAATGCTCTAACTCTTTCATATTTATACCAAGAGCAGTGAATTACTAAGTATACATCAAAATGTTCCTTAAGAATCATACAAACTGATGCTGGTAAGTAATTCAGATGAAAACCTTTAACGAAAGATGCAGTTGCAAAGTCGATGCTGTAAAAATGAAAAAACTAAAAGACAATAAGAATTTTGTCCAAACTAATTTACCATTAAATCATTTACAGAACATTATAGTTGATATTCCAATTATGGTACTGCAATATATATAATCTTGATAAATGTTAAATGAAAACAAAGACAAATGAAAAGCATTTTGACAGATACAATGGGTTTTTGCGACCCTGTTTCTACTTTCACTTTAGTTTTTCATTTGTCTTTGTTTTGTTTTGACATTTATTGAGATTTAAGTATTGTAGTACCTTCATTGGAATATAAACAATAATGTTCTGTGAAAGATTTAAGGCCACAACAAATTGATCATATGTTCTATGGATTCGCTTGCACCTTAATTTTGATGGTTTTTACAAAAAAATATTTTTATTTCCTCGCTGGCTCATAAAAATTTGGTCAAACTGCTATATAAAGCAACTGAATTAAGGTTTTTTTTATATTTTTTTTCTTCGCTCGCTCGCCCCATTTTTTTCTTGAAAAATCCGTAGAACATATCATCAACTTGTTGTGGCCTAATGTTAAAATTTTGTCATATGAAAACATTTATACATTTTAGAATTTTTATTTATACTTGTAACATTAATTTTACTAGTACATCTTTTGTTAAATGCATTTTCATAATTTATGAGTCTCATTATTTTGTGTGTTTCATAAGGAACATTTTGATGTATAAAACACTACTGTTGGTAGAAATGTGACAGAATCTTCTTTACTTAATTACTTTGCAAGACCAAGACTTTTCATGAACCTTAATACCTCAACACAGTTGCCAGTTACATGCGTATAACTGAATAAGCATTTGTCTTAATTATGCTTAAATACCTGTATATAACTCATTTGTCATTGGTCATGATAAGTGAGAATTTCTAAGCATGTTGCATCATAATGTCATGACACTTGTATAATCTTCTACAAATAGATTCATTTTGTTATTGTTGTTAAAGAATAAAGAAAGATTTAACACAAAGACATAATTTCCGGACAAGATGTGTTTGTTGGTACTGAGGTCAAGTCAACAACTCCACAAACATTTTCACTCAATACATTAATCATATATTCAATAAATCCATATACTTATAAAGTTTATGATAAAGCATGTTATTGTTTCTTGTTGTAGGGATTGTCCTAAGAAAAGTATTTACTCCATACCAGACATGTTGGACAAGTTATTCAAGATTGGTGAATGTAAACAGGTTCAGAGTCGTCTGAGAGACATAATTGTAACCATGACAACGTTGGGTAAATCAAAAGATGCCACACTTGAAGCTTTGAAAGATGCCAAGAAAGAATCTACTGAGAAAATAGAGAAATTTCAGAAAACTCTGGAAGCCATTATCAGGAAAATAGCCAATGCTTCGATGGAAGAAATAGAAACAAGATACAAAGAACTTGTGAAGGAAGTTCTTCAAGAAAAAGAATCAATAGAAAGTGTTGCTGATAATCTGCAGAAGACTGAAGAGAAAATGAAAAAAGCAGAAGGGAATAGAGCTCAAAAGTTTGTTTGTTCAAAACTGGCTGAGGAAAAGATGAAGGGCACCCTAGCATTTGAAGAGACAATAAGAAATAGTGATGACAAACATTTAACATTTGCACCAAGCCAACAATTGATGAAGTATGTTAACAGTTTACAGAGTATTGGTACAGTTGATGTTACTTCAAAGAAAAGGCAAGATCTTCATAGAATGATAGGTCGTAGAGGTACAAACAGTCAATTTTCTTACAATAGTAATAAAATCAATATATCAAAGAAACTAGATCTGTACAAGATTAAAGGAAGTAAAGATATCAATATGAATGTTGCAGGGGATTCTAATAAATGCATTTTAACAAGTTGTTGTCTTACATTTGATAACACACTGCTTGTTACAGATTATAATAACAAGAAACTAAAATGTGTTGATGTACAATCAATGAACATAATTGATGAGTGTAATTTAGTTGGTTCACCAAGTGCTGTTTGTTGTTTAAGTCAACATGAAGCAGTCGTTGCATTAGGAGGTTATAAAAAGATCCAGTTTGTTTCCATTGACAATAAGATGGAACCTTTTAAACATTTTAAGATGTCTCATAATTGTTTTGGTATTGCTACCTATGATAACAAGTTCTATATATCAGATAATTATTCTGTCTATATTTATGATCTGACAGGTAACTTGTTGAAAACTACACCTATAAGAATCCCAAATGAAAAACCATATCATTCAGACATTTCTTACCCAGCCAATATTGCTGTCAATGCTGATGGAAGCAAACTGTATGTTAGTGACCTGAGTGATGGCATTGCATATTTTGGTAATGAAGGTAATTATTTATTTAATTACACTGATAGAGATATGTCTTATGTACATGGTGTATGTGTAGATGGATCAAGTAATTTGTTTGTTGCTGGACGGGGTTCACACAAAGTGGTACAGTTAAATGAGGATGGTAAGAAGATAGGTGTTGTTGTTAAAGAACAAGATGGATTACAAAAACCCAATTCTGTATGTTTTCATCAGCAACTGAACAGACTGTTTGTTACCATGGAGGACAGTGATATAATGAAAATGTATGAATTGTGTTGATTGTAACATAATATTTAGGAAGTTAGTATTGTCAAATTTAAGTATACATGCATCTCCCTGCACTTGCAATAAACTGTAATTTATTTAACATGATCAGTGCTAACGTACCCAAAATAAGTACAGAATATTGAAGACTGTTACATGCGTGATATAAACAAATCTCATTCATAGCTAGGCTAATTTAGCTCGCCTCAATGAGTATAATTGCTCGTCCAAACTGTTTTTATAAATACAGGAATACAATTTAATTATTGCCAAAGAGTTTTATTATTCATTCTGCATTGTATATGTATAAATATAAAAATATAGCAAATGTCATTATGTGTATTTTAGTATAAAGTGATTTTATAGATAAATCATTGTTTATATTATATTTATTATATTTATCATACATACTTATATTATTATTTTGGTTTTTATCTTTCGCTAAGACTTACAGTGGCGTAGTTTTGGTTGAATAGATGTATAGGCACTGCTAGGATATTTTAGGGTATTATATAAGACGTTTTTTGTGTAAACCGTTGGTTATTTTTTCTGCGGCAAGCCTTATCCGATTGTTTGGACCGCATACTTACATTATATATGTCAGAACTCGAGTCTGACTTCTTATTAAGAGATCATAGGACTCTGTCGCGTTTAAACTTAAACTGTTAAGGAGAATCATAAAACATCTTTCAAGTAAATAATATTTCTATTTTAGAATTTGATTTACTATGACATTAAAGATACTTATTCACCGATATGGTTATTCTATATATTTTCAAAATATCAATTCAGTGGCTGTAATTGATTCAAAAATTAAACATTAAATTATTTTAAGACAAAGTGATCCTAAGGTTGCAAGAAATATACAATAAAAGTCACAAAAATACACTTAAATTGAAATCTGTGAATAAGTACCTTTAAAAAGATAGATTTTCAAGCATTTGTATATTATTATATATACAATATATACCTACTAAAAAGCTACTTCATGCCTGGACTCGTCTACATTATGCTACACATTATTATTACTAATATCTTACTCTACAATCTTATTCATATGTCTTTATCATTAATAGCTTGTTATAATGTTGAAAACTGTTTATTTTGTAAATATTGTGATCATGGTTTTCAAATGATACCGTACATTTACATGTAGTTAGTATACATATGTACATTACATCATCAAAAGAAAAAAGGAGCCCCAATAAATCCAATTTTGTGTATTATTTTGTCTAAACGTGTACTCCATTGCTTATTCTTCTATTTATCGTAAACACATAGATTCATGATGATATGTGTGGGGAGGGGATGCCTGTGTGTGGGGGTGCGTAGGTGTGTGCGTAGTGTGTGTAAGATTGATTTTTGTCATGGTTATTATGATGCTTCATGACTTTCTGATTTTTTCTGTCAGAGAAATAAATACATGTAATGATGTAAATGTATTTATAAAACATGTCAGTTATATCTGTTTTGTTTGGAGTCTTAAAATAGATTCTATAGTGCGTAAATATTGACCCCGACCTCACATTTCAGATTTGCATCTAATAATTATCTACTCATATCCCGACGAAAGTCAGTACCACGCCTATTCTACACTTCGGCAGCGATCGTAAAATTATAAAAGTATGTTTGTGAGTTAAATTTTAACTCATAATCCTCACGGTCACACTTTAATCGAGCATTAATACTACATTCGTATTCAATGTAATGAATATTCTTGCATACAGGTCAGGTTGGGGTCAAACTTTTCTTTATGTAATGTGATTTATGAATTGGGAATTGTTTTAATTTTTTGCCAATGACCCAAAATATAAAAAAAACTAACTATGCGTGTTTTATATCAATGATTAGATTCTTATATAATTTCATAATCATTAGTTATAGTATGTTATCGTGTACCTAAACAAAAAAAAAATACATAATTATACACCATTATTGTTATTTTTGCTTTAATAGGGGCAGTAATGTTTGTGTTTGTTTAATTTAAATATGGTACCATTTAGAATTAAGTTTTTATTAATTATGGCAACAGGATCAACTTACCAGCTCATATGAATTACCTTTTATCAGTACTAACGTACCCATTCATTTAATTTCAGTGTCGTCTGCTTCCAATTGTCAATGGCATAATTAAGCCTCCAGCTCCTGTGAATTATTTTTATCAGTACTAGCATAACCATTCATTTGATTACGGCATCGTCTGAACTAAAATTGCCAAAGGTGCAACTTATTCACCTTTGTTTTATATCACAAAATACTTGGTGCACACGTACCTTGAACTTGCACAAAAAATAATGATCTAAATCTCTGATTCCACTTTATGATTTGACATTTTGTTTTATTGATGAAGTACTAGGTGATTGATTCAACCCTGATAGTTCTAGTTTTGTTGTTACTTCATCCTTTTATAACCAAAACATAGAATCAACAAATGATTCAGCAAACTGTTCCCATGGAATTATTACTACATAATAATAGTAATAATTTATACTTGAACAAAGACCAAGCAACTCCTTAATGTACAGAAGAACTTCAATATCACATTTACAAAGTGAAATAAACATGAGAGTCTGCAAGCAGGAATGGGTGCGTGCGCATTAGTGCGTACTTGTATGCATCCGTTGACCAGTGTGTGCATACGCTTGATTTTTAACAATGTTGCCAGTGATGAAAGTTCTATTTCATGCATTAAGGAGATCAATACTAACATTACAAAAAATGAAACAATTTTTGCCTTCTTATCACAAAATAGCGTTAAAATGTGCCTATAGATAACCATGGCAACAAAAATCAGTCAATACAGTAATGTCTGATTTAGAAATATCAAGCCAGCTAAGGTTTATAATTATTACTTGGAGTGTTGTAATGGAGCGTTTATCTGTAAACAATCAGATTTAGTATTTTGAATAAAAAGATTGAAATCTTGTAACACGACCAGAAAATAGAGAACATGGTCAACAATATGAGAACAAAACGTAACATGAACCATCTAGCTTTTATCATTGTCATAGAATTATACAGTATAGGAAATTACATGTTTGATAATGTATTCACTTTATTTATTCAAGAACCCTATACGTAGGGTCTACATAGGGTCCTTGGTTTATAAATCATAGGTTAGTAAATCAGAGAAAATATATTTTCTAGACTCAAGCTTATGATAGCAAAGCAAAATTAATGTCACAGTGCATCGTAAGACTTCGTGGAGCTTGGTTATGAAATTATTTCTATGGCCATTCTCCCTCCTACGAATGATTTTAAGTATGTAGGGCATTTTTTAGTCACTGACGAACGTATGTGCTTAGTAGTTGGTTAACAACTATTTGATATCCAGAGATTTAGCCTTTCCAGGAATTTTGAGTAGATTGACTGACCGCCGTTATAGAACCTGTACAGTGTGTAGCTACGGCGTTAAACCCAACAAAAACATAAAAACAAACAAACTGAAGACTTTGAATATTTGATGATTGTTTTACATCTTCTTTGACCTTTGCTGATGTCAGTACATGTGTTGTGTTGAACATGTTGTCCAAATATCAATAGAGTTCTTGGAATGAGATATTTTTCGGCGTAGCTGTCTAAGCTTGATTTTGACCTACATTTCTGTATAATGACGTCTTGTCTGGGATTTCGGAAATCCGCCGTTCTATTGGATGATTTTATAAGCACTGAAAATGACGTACGGGGGAAACACAGAAAATCCCCTCTTCGATTGGATGGCCCTGACACGCGCGAAAAAATAAAGGCCACACTATTGTAATGCAGTGTTTTACGAAATTTTGCTTCGTTCGTAGAATATTTTTTTTGGGTAGACTTCTATTGCTTTCCAAAGTGTTTTTTTCATATTGTAACAATAAAAAGTTACGTGTCAAACACAATATTTTATGGGTAAAATGAATTACGTCTCCAGATGTGAACTGGTTTCTCGTAAAAAGTCTGACATATTACCCAATAATTATTAAGTTAGCCTCACTACGTTCAGTTTCCGGGGTTTACACTTTGAGAGTCACAGCTCCACATATATCTATTTATCTGCAGAGTTATTGGTACGTAACTTTTAAGGTTCTGGAACTGTAACTAACTTAGGTAAACTTCCACACTCGATACAATCCGGGTTTTTCCCGAATACCTATCTTCGTCAAGTTTCGTAATTGCTATTTTTAGAAATTTTCACCACGTGACGTGGGTTTTTCCAGAAGTCATAGGGTAACGCATTTTCCGAAAATGGCGAAACCAGACGCTCTACAGCGTGATCGTAGTTAGTAATCGTAAAAATAATGGTTTATCGACATAAAAACAATGAAAAGCCGTAGTGGATCATAACTTTTGCGTTGATTCTGTTTGTACAGGTGTAAAATACATTTTTTTCATCTTTTTTTACGATGTAAATTGGGTATGACTGAAACACGAAATGGAGATTTTGAGGCGAAATGTACGAAATGGAGAATTTGGGGCAAAATGGGGTTTTGATTGTTAAATCTATTTTGTGTACTGAAAATGAACAAAGGTAAAATAATCTACACAAATATCGATAAACTGGAAAGAATGTTTAACTTATATTGATTTATTGCCGAATTCCCACAAATAATCGTACCAAAGTCAGCATATAAAGACAAAATCGTTGCACATTTTCTGTTTTTAATATCATCATATTCTAATTATAAAAAACAATACAATAAACAGCATAATTTGAAAGCTAAGGCACATAATATGCCAACATTACTAACTCTAGTGTCCAACTGTTTGTGCAAAAAACGACAACAGCAGAAAACATAGCTGGTACAAGTTTAATCCCCAAATAGTCCCCTCAAGCTTGCCAAAAAGCATTGGAGAGAACGTTTTTATATGATAATGCAGAGTTTAACATACATTTTCCATCTCAAATACCAATTTTAGATGATATATTTGTATAAAGTAGTATTATTTGTAATTGACCATTTTGACGTTATTTTTCTCTATAAAATCTCTTGTAGTTTCAGTACAGTAATCTCATACAAATTCTTATAAAAAATTTAAGAAACGGTAAAATTTCTTAAATTTTTCATTATATGGGCAGTTAATACTGCAGAAAAATTTAAAACTAGCTGCATGTGTCTAACTAACTTCTAACTTGAGATATTTGCTTTTAAAGATAGGGAAATATTTTTAACATTCTCAAAAACTCGGATTTTTTGCTTGCGGGTACATGTATGCAAATCTCTGTATTTTTATATGTATTTGTCCAAAGTGTAACCTGGTTGCTCTGATTTGTCATTACATGATTGTATAACAAGAAAATGGATTAAAACTTGGAAATAAAACAGCAGAATTTGAAAAAAAAGTTCTTTCACATTTTGTCCCAGCACAATTTACGGTCTTTCTGAAAATCAAGGGTCACGTTATAAAAATGCACATAACTTAAGTTACAAACGGTAAATGTCTTTAAAATTTCAGCATTCAATGTCTTTAATAGTATAGATTCAAGAAACAATATCAGTTTAAGAATTGTGGAAGGTCACCATTACAGTTCCAGAACCTTAAGAATAAATTCATAATTTTTGTTTTGTAGCATTAATGAATAGGTTTTCACAATGCAATTTTCAAAAATCTTCTTGTCTGAAACTACAAGGCCTTGAGCTTTCATATTTGGTATATAACATCATCTAGAGGTCCTCCATCACAGTTGTTCAAATTATGCCCCTGGGTCAAAATTGACCCCACCCCATGAATCACAATATTACATTGAATTATATAAGGAAAAGTTCAAACAACATCTTCTCTTGAACCGCTTATGATAATTTGCCCTAACTCAACAGGAATGGTCCGTGTGTGGTTCCCTACCACAATTGTTCAAATAGATCTGATTGGTTGGATAAGTAGGTCACTGGGTCAAAAAATAGGTTTTAACATTAGTGGTCCTCTGTAAATGGCTCTTCTGTGACCTTTGACCTTTTCCTCAGGTGAGCACCCAGGGCCCTTTGGGCCCTCTTGTTTTTAAATCGACGCCCTTTGTCTTTTTTAAAGACATTTCTTGTTAACAACTATGCAGTACTTAAACTATTAGGTGTTATAAATTATTAAATTGAATAAACTAATGTAAAGCCGAGATGATTCGGAAAATAACTATACAGTAAACAAGGGATTCAAAGTAAACATTGATAACACTGCTTTAAGTGGGAGTTCACTGACAAAGAAATGTAGAAGTTATTTTATGTGCTATTTGAATCTTTCATAAATTTTGACTGCTGTAAGAATTTGACGAAAAACAAGAGATTTTTTTACAATCTAAAAATCACGTGACTTTATACTCTGATCATATAAGACAATAAAACTGTTATAGTGGGGCAATTAAATTTCACTTCAATAAAAACATCAATTTTATTGATTAATGATATCTTTCAAAGGTAGTAGAAAGTATTATTCACGATTCGAATTGTTTGATTTCCATTTCATTGGTTTGGTGACAGTGTCATATCGAGTCGTTATTTAATATAATTAAATATCATTTAGTAAAATAAAGTAAATAATAATTAGCAATGAATATTGATAGGATAATTTGTAGATTGCTTTTCAATGACACGATATAATACATGTATATATTTTCTCACAAACAATAAACTAAAACGATGAAAATATGATCAGGGCAAATAAGATATTGTGCTTGGAATGTTTCTCAAAAAACGATCCAATTAACAGCTTGTGTGTGAAATGCTATGGAATCAATTTTATTGTCATGTCGTTCTAAAGCTCATGGAAATCTCTGAGAAGCAGACGAAATCTTAGAATTACTATATTTTCTTTCAAAATTTTGCCTGCATAGCAAATACAGATGCTGCTAAGGCTTGGTTAATGTTTGATTTCAGAATGCCTATTTGTTAAATCTGATATAATAATATAATGATATAATAAGGCGTGCTCCGTTAGTTATAGGGTGTGAAACTGTGGCCTTTAACATTAAATTGTAAATCTTTCCATCCGTATAATTCTCTACAATCTATGAAGAGCATTCAAACAAGATCTATTTTTAATAGAAATATAACGGTCATTCTGTTCAGTCAAACTCTCACACTAAAGGAATCAATTCCTTGCACAGATTCGCGCTCGAATAGCAATGGCATAGAAAATTGGGCAAAAGAAATTCAAAATGTCACGAAATCCAAATGCATTTAATTGAATAAATGAAAAATTCTATGAATACTGAACAGAAGCAAATTGAAAACATAAGATTGATGTCTGTTTATGGGAATATTGACACAAAGATATTTTCCTAATTTCCACAGACGTCATGTCAAAGAATTTCCATCGTTTTAAATTATTTACAGCGATGAGTCATCGATGATCGAAAAATGAGAGGGATTATAGAGATGGGGCGATAGAGATAGAGGTGTCTCATTAACTAACAACTTAATAAAGAGATATGAACAATGTCAAGCTTGAATTAATATTTTTTTCCTCTCTCTTAATTTAAAAATGTTCATAATATTTGTATAAACACTGTATATTTGCTTATTACATGTAATATATAGATTTATAATATAATATTATATATATAATATTTCCAAAACCGTTCTCTCATATGTAGATATATCATTTAATGTGGTTCATGCAATATAATGTAAATGAATACATCTTCTGTTCTGTTCTGATGTGTTTTGCTCTGCCCTGGTTTCTTCAGTTCCGTATTGCAATTATCTGATATTGAACGAAAAGCTATTGTGCATTATTTTAAGGGAACAAACATACAAGAAACATTATCTTCTCTTCAGTTGCAGAACTATGTAACTCTCTTATTGATTCATAAAGCTGCACTCGAGTAAAACAAACATTCAAAACTACAGATAAATCATGAGTTATGGAAATGAATAATACAATCTGATAATTTCAAGGATAAAATGATTATTCTAATTCTTGACTCGTGAACAAATGCGTGTATAAGGTCTTCGTTGAACAGCCTTCTCTTTATACATAAGTCTCATGTTGCCATTTTTGTCAAAGTTTCAATGAAATGCAGACTGGTTTTAATGTTAAGATGAACGTATAAGATAAGTCACTAAGATAGTTTATGCCACTTAGTTGTTTACCTACGACTCACTGATTCGTAGTTTCTCTCGCTACCGACAGAGCTAACCTCAACCAAGTGGACGTATTGTAATGCAACCACAGAAATAAATCCAATCAAAATACCAAGTTTTAAAAAGAGATGAATGTTCATAGTATTTTCAACCTCGCTGTCAATGTCCATCGATTACTATACCATCAATAACATGAAGACAGCACGTGTTTTAATTCACATGAACAGATAACATTCCAGAATGATTTATGTGTTTTAGAGATTTCCCCAGTTCAGAATATGGATTAGGCAATTAACTTTAATAATAGCCGTCACTAGAGAATGCCATATCATTCTAAGACAATACCAGAATGAAACACTTCGACATTATACAATGACATGAGCCATAGTAGAGACGGTACTAAAAGGAATCTATGTGACAAATGGTATTCAGATCAGCTTTTTTATAAGTGGAAATTGAGAAAATACCTTCAAAGCAATTCCCTGTATGAATTCCCTTTCAATTCAAAATCGGAGTAAACCGTGCTGCACAGTCTTTGGCAAACAGACATGTATAGAGCTTTTTACTCCTGTAATACTTAAGTTAATATAATATTTTAACGGTATAACAGTCGACGAAATTAAAATAATTGTCCAAACAGGTCATTTTAGCAGCTAGCACGTTATCATGTTAGTAGAAATTTGGTTGCCCAAAAAGAAACGTTTGGTGGCTCGAACTAAATATTGGTTGTCCCGGGCAACCGGACACCCACTTATTTTGTAGGCATGTTATAAGCAAACGTGTGAATCAAATTACGTTTAACAATTGTTTATTTATGAAGGAATCCATCTTACTTCCTCAATATGTAAATATGTTCGATATGTTAGGAAGGAAGTTATTCTATTATAGACAGGACATTTTGATCAGACGTTATTTATCATTCTACCTGCTGACACAAGCTATTTATTATGACTTAGGGTAAAACACATCACTGAATATATTTTCCATTTGTCATGATATAGAATATTAATATTCTTTCGCTTTCAGTGGATTACAAATTGGTATTTTATGAGTTATGTGATGTTTCTTGTCGTTCATGTCACATCGGTGCCAAAATCATAGAAGTTTTTGTTTTCAACGTTTCCTAAATTAGACAATAATGATGGCTTGTCCTTGTGTGTAAATACTTCAGTATTTGCATTTTATGAAAGCCCGCGAATTAAACCATCTTCCTTTTGAAAGTCTTCGTCACAATACGTATACATGTGTACATATGTATGAGCCACTTAGTGGGGTCGATAAGTGTCATTTTTCACGACAATCTTTCACTTTGTGATACAAGCACCAAATTTGGTACACGTGTTGTACATAGTGTGTAGTTTACAAAAAGCACGATTTCCACCTCCAAATTCAAGATGGCCGCCATTTTTTCAAGATGGCCGCCGATTATAGATATTTTTGTCGTGTTCATAGTAAATAGCATTTTTCTATTGTTTTTATTATAGTATATATCAAAATAATTTCAATATTTTATGACTAAAAACAATTCTGTTAATTTTTAAAAAAAATCCATTTAATGGCAGTCAATTCAAAATGGCGACCATTATAAGACGCTAAATAATTTTATACACTAACGCTTATTCTCGGATGAAATTCGTTGCATTAAAATTATTCAGAACATTTCTCATTTATAAGAATTTATATCTCAAAATAAAACCAGTGCATCTGGTGACATCACTACAGTGAAACATAGGCATCCGGCACGGTTCCGGATCGAAAACATTACATGACCGCCTGTGCTGTGATACTCAGCATGTAGATCAGTGTCAGTATACAGTATGCTTACTGCTGCGTTGGCACAGGATATCTTTCTTTGTTTGTGTGCCATTAAACTAAAACAGGTTTCTGTAAATTATATTAAAGTGTCCCAAATGATATCATAACAGCCCCTTTTTATATTATATAACTATCGTTAGTCGACGTGGAGGAGCCAATGTTAACAGGGCTTACCATAACGGTGTACAGCTCACACGGAATTCAAATAATACTGAATGAACTATTGGGTTAGATGTAGGATATTCTTTCCATTGGAACACATTTAGGAACGATGATCCCGGACTACTATGAATTAAATTCAGTGGCATTCGTATCAATCAGTACAAATCAGAAATTAATCCATTATCAACCATGACTACGGTTTGAATCTACTTTTTAACATATTCAAAAAGTACTACATGTCTCAGTAGCTACATATCCATTTTTGTCAGTACCCAACCGATTTCCTTCTTCTGTAAATGTGTGGCCAAGATAGTTGAAAGTATATACCGATAGTTGTATCACAATGCAGTAAAAAGATTCATTACAAAGCAGAAAATGTCTACAAAATCCATCATGTATGTCTATAACAACCGATTTGGAGAAGTGCTGCTGCCTCTGTCAAACACATACAAAGTTCAAGTCTCCCCAAAATTGTTAGTAGCTCAAATGGATATTCTATATTAAATTCAGATTGTTTTTAGGTTTAATCCATTTTTGCTCGACGATGGAGCTGATATTAATGAATCTTTGTAATGCAATAGTGCAAACTATCACGAAACTTCCTTTATCAAATGATTACTATTTGCAAATTTGCTAGATAACGAGCAGCCTAACAGAATAGTCATTCGTAGTCACACAACCAACAAACTCTATACAGGTCAGAAACATCAGCTGACCAATATTTTTCAGACTATGATCATAATACCAGACAATCAACCTCTTTCCGATGCAGTTTTTATTTATGGATTATTTCTCGTACATTCTTTTTCTTATAAAGCATTAAGAGCCTTTGGATAATATGCTATTAAAGATTGATTACATAGGTGCATGCGTATGAATTAAAATATAAAACGACGCACACGGGTTATTAGTTTTTGATGTTTTCGAGTGTCAATTTGATGCAAAAGAGAGCGCCATAGAGTTGCAATTAAAACAAAGTTACCACCAATTGGCAAAGAGTTGTACGTGGTAGTGACAACAAGATGGAACTACATTGGGTTCTGATCTAAAAAAAATACTAACCATGTGTTTTGTCATGTTCTGACAATATGTGAGATTTCACTATCAAATACATCCATCTATTTTATAATAGAATGAATCTTTGTAATCACGATGGATAAGATTCAATCCACTTTATACTATAAAGCAGCAGGCAAAATATGTTATAATAAAGCATGTGTGACTGATGATGTTGAAATAAACGTGTTTGTATCACTAAAAATGTGCAGATTCGATAAATCTTGGATTAAGTTTGGTCAGGGGTAGTAAAAACGGAGGTTACCAATACACAAAATGACGGCTCTGAAAAATCTAATAGAATGTTGTTCTTTCACAATTTAACTGGTAGTCATTTTATGTCAGTCTTTGAAAAAGCTAAGTCAATATTTACCTGACAGGATCAAGATTTCAAAACACTTCCGATATTTGTCATATATATGTGCCATTAGAACAGTCTTTTAGACTATGTTGCCACCTTAGCTTGACTTGTCTGCCCAAGAGCAGATATCTTATGATGCAAATCCACATACAAGGGCGTCTTTCTATGAACATGTCAAAGGTTCTGTCTTCCACGCTGCATGTATTTTGGGTCAAGTGATGGTTATCAAGGTCAAAATCAAGTCGACTGGCTCTGGTAAAACAATAGCGAATGGTAAGAGCTACTGGCCAACCTTTCACTGATTGCCAAAAGTTGTCATCAGTTAATCAAATGTGGTGACAAGAGGGAATGTCATGAGCGATGCAAATGCTATCAAGTCAGTTTTACATGAACTCGTTTATGTGCTTGCATGTGCATCTAATGAAATCATCACACAGACTAAACCATGTAATGTTTACATTCATATAATTATCACAACAATATTTGAACTATCTATACGATCTTGACCTTTAATTGTTGACTTCTAGACATATGTGCATCACGCATTATTGTTGAAACTTTAGTTTTTATCAAGGATTTTGGGAATCCCTGCTTCATTTTCGTAAATTGTGTTAAATTTCTGATAAAATCACTTTATACATATACCTTTTTATTTGACATTGACCTTTGACCTACACAACATGTGGACAACATTAAGCATAAACATAGCAAACACTTGATGAAGGCTATCCAATATATGCATTTATATTTCATTGTCAAAATAATATTCTCAAATAAACTAATTGTTTGATTATTTAATTAGTATTTATGGGGTATTAACATCCTCTTTGAATCAAGGTCAAGGTCACGGTAAATGTCTATTTATGCCTAAATATTTGTCAAAGATTCTATCAAGTTAATTTGAATAATAACTATTTTCTATTTGCATCTCGAACCCTACATGATCATTAAAATGATTCAAAAAGTTTGAAACAACTTTCTCATGTATGTTACCTTTACCATGACCTTGACCTTGAAAGTATATCACATGATGTAAATCAATGTCTTAACATGGTTAACATTTGTAGAATGCAAAACCACTGTAATGTATCATCCTAAAATACATTTAAAACGGTAAAAAGAAGTTCAGTCGCTTTGGGATACTGATTTCCAGGCGCATGCGCAGAAACGACGGCCATCTTGAATTTCGAAGTGGAAATCGTGCTTTTTGTGAATGGTAGACCATGCAAGTCATATGTGCCAAATTTGGTGCTTGTATCACCAAGTGAAAGATTGTTGCAGTTATCGACCCCACTAACTGACAGTAGAAAAAAAATTTCACCTGCGAATTTTTTGTAATTCTTACATATGATACATATATTAAAACTTTTAGAGTATTCAGATGTTATGTCTCGAATTAGACTATAAATATATTCATGTCACACGAATTACAATGTACAATGTATCCATAAAGTATTCTTGATTTCGAACTAATTAGGATATTCAACTATTACGTCAAGCAAGACTTGTCATATACTCATGCAACAAAGAGTATCCATAAAGTATTCTTGATTTCGAACTAATTAGGATATTCAACTATTACGTCAAGCAAGACTTGTCATATACTCATGCAACAAAGAGTATTCATAAAGTAGTCTTGATTTCGAACTAATTAGGATATTCAACTATTACGTCAAGCAAGACTTGTCATATACTCATGCAACAAAGAGTATTCATAAAATATTCTTGATTTCGAACTATTTAGGATATTCAACTATTACGTCAAGCAAGACTTGTCATATACTCATGCAACAAAGAGTATTCATAAAGTATTCTTGATTTCGAACTAATTAGGATATTCAACTATTACGTCAAGCAAGACTTGTCATATACTCATGCAACAAAGAGTATTCATAAAATATTCTTGATTTCGAACTATTTAGGATATTCAACTATTACGTCAAGCAAGACTTGTCATATACTCATGCAGCAAAGAGTATTCATAAAGTATTCTTGATTTCGAACTAATTAGGATATTCAACTATTACGTCAAGCAAGACTTTTCATATACTCATGCAACAAAGAGTATTCATAAAATATTCTTGATTTTAAACTAGTTATATCTAGTGATTCATTCTCTAGTAAATATTTATAACAATTGAGATGTCGGTTTCCAAGGTAACGTGAGCTAACTGGCGTTCATGTTAAGTTCTCTATCATATCATATGAAGCCTAGTTGGCACTATAGTCAGACAAATAAGCGATATGAGAATGTTAGAAATGTAAAATTTGAATAATTACATGTATATGTAAATGCATGCAAATTTACATGAACATTGTACATTAACGCCAGGACAAGACAATTATAGTAAAATCTAGTTATCTATTTTGGTATTTCTTGTATTTAGAGACTCAATACAGTTCCTCTATAAAGACCACCATGGTTATTACAAAATCATGCATTTTTTAACGATTTGAGGTCCCAAATACTTACTTTAGAAAAATAGGTACCTAAGAGTAAATTTGGAACGTTTCACTACTATGACCACAAATTTGCATTTCGTTGATTTTAAAAGTGAAACTTTATTGTTTTAAGAAATGATTTTGTACTAATCAAATGGTAACAAACTGAATGAACTCTCTGCGCTGTTTAGAATTCCCTGGACTAATAATACCTCATACACCAATCTCTAAGTAATGATTAGGTACTAACTTAAGATATAGACCTATATAACTGTCTTAGTATACATTAGAATTGGCGACAAAGTTATCGGAGAGAAGGAAATTTACGACGCAAAATGTATGACATGACTCCCATTTTCTATGGATAATTGAGAATTTTTATGCCAGTTAATAGCACGTCTTGCGAAATTTCGCCGAATATGTTCCGGATATACTTGGCGATTTTTAGGCATGAAATATGTTTTAATACAACAATTGCATGGATGCTGTAAAGGGCACACTTACCGGTCTGCCATCCAGAGTGAAGATTCGTTTAACTGCTCCTGAATCTAGCTTAATGGCGTCTGTGATGTCAGTTAAAACTTGATCAAATGAATGCGCCGTTTTCCTGTTTAATAAAACACGTACGGCTTTTCTAGGCTTAGAACCATTTCTGATAATTGTAACAAGTTTTGGTCTTATAAAATCCCTACCATCTTCACTAGTATTGTCATTCTCGCGAGATGAGAGTGGTTCAAATGATTTTTGCGAACTACGAGATGAGAATTCGCGAGATTTGGATTTACTTCCGGAATTAGCGTTCCATGCTGGAACTATGTCATTGTCGTACTCAGCTCTTCTGAATACATCAGTAGAAGCACAGACGTAACTCTCGCCTTCCTCAAGTTGTTCCAAAAGAGTTATTTTCTTTGAACCATCTATGGTAAACACGTGACGCACTCCGTGTGGTAAAACTGCTTTATCGCCGACTGGGCTGTCAGTGAGGTTGGCTAAAAGGGATTCAAACGTTCTGAATCTCTCCGGTGACACGGCATAAACTATCCCTTTAAAAAATCTATCGCCGTTACGATAAAATCGCACCTTTTTAGCTTTCTTATCATCAGTCACTTTCAGTATACTGTGTCTTATTAAATTTCCATGTGCACTGTGAGTTGGACTGGCTCTTCCATTTCTTGAACTCAGTTTGGAAGCACGTGATCTGTCCTCACGTGGTACATTATAAGCGAAGTGTTCATCCCAACCTTCTTCAACTGCAGAATAGTTACTCATCGTATAAATTCTGAAATTACAAAAGAAGTATATTGATTAATTGCGTTGTCTTGTCAATTATTCTTAAGTGCTGATCTTCATATGAAAATAAAAAGACGATGTTGCGATGCCGGTTCTATGAATGACTGCTTGCTAAAGGTAGTATACTGAAAATTGAGAAAAACATTTTCCGTGGGTTCAGTGTTTATGGCAATAGTGAGCTTTTGGAGGCAGGGTAGCGAGAAAAAGTCCTGTAGGACTTACTGTAGGTGAGGCCATCTGGTTTACTCAGTTGGTATTACGCAGGTCTGCTGATAAAGTGATCCTGGCTTTAATTCCCGGATGGGGGATACTTTCATGGAGTTTGGTCATGGAATTATTTCTACAGCCATTCTCCCTCATACCACCAATTCTTAATCATGTGGGAAGTTGTCAGTCACTGACGTAAGTATACATATATGTGCCTAGTAACTGGTTAACAACTAAATCCAGAGATTTAGTCTCTCCATAATCGGTAAGTAGATTGCTTGACCGCCATGATATGGCCTATAAAGTGTATTGCTACGGCGTTAAACTCAACAACAAATATTAAAGATGAGACGGATGTCATACATATTCGCATAATATTCAGTGTTGACGCCCGGATATATCAAACGATGTTATAAGACCATCTCGAAAATTTGGTTCATTTAAATCTGACCAATTGGTTATTAAGGTTATATTTTTAATTATAAGTACAGTCTCATGTATGTAACTTTTATAGATTAAAATTCCCCGACTGTAGTTTGTTTTAAACACACGATAATCTGAGATTATCTTTTCATTATAATTGATCAATACATTAAATCTTACATTACATGATTAGACATTGTATGATTGTATGATAAATGTACATTATATATATTATTAAATCTCATTCAACTGTCTGTGGTGTATACATTAACCCTGCTGATTTAAATGCACGATGTTTGTTTGAACATCTTCTTTCATAAATACAGAATCTACTTTTTCATCGATCGCGTGTACAAAAGTATTATATTGACTCAATATAATATTGAGCATTTAAATCGATGGGGTTCTGTAGTGAATGAGGCGTTCCGAATGTAGTGTGTACATGTATTTGCATATCATAAAATATTTATTCAACTCTCTGGTTCACAATTAAACTACATATGTGTCAATGTTTATATAAGTATTTCCAGCGCAGCTTTTTATCTATTCCTTAAATATGATAGCTCTGTTAATGTGTTATATAAATGATTTACTTGAAATCCCTTTATCCTTAAATCAATTGAACCTAATCCATCCCCGTCAATATAAAGCAATCAATGTGTCAAGAAACTGACAAGAGAATATAGAGAAATCTATTTAACTTGATTTAGATGTCGCCTTGAGATCTTACATAGAAGTTTCTGGTATTTTATTGTAAGAGGTGCCGTCATTTATCAACGTAATATCTTAGTATCAAGTAATCAAGTGAAATAAAAATATATGTATAATTTCCAGACAATGTGGTGATAAGGAACACAAATTTGAAACTATTTTTTTTGCAACCACTAACCCTAGGTAACAGTACAGAATCATAGTTTGTAAAATGCGTCATTTGGTTAATCAAACTGAATTAGACAGGTAACTTCAATTAAATTGCAAAACGCAAAAATGATTATGATACATGTATAGAAGCATCGCTTTTTTCACATATCGAGTCGGCAACCCCATTATTCAAAGTACATAAACACGCACGACCTATTATACGACTTGTATTTGTATCATTCTACAAGAGAATATTATAAACGTAGCTGACACAAGAACTTAGGTAAATTAGTAAGTATACAATTACCCTTATAAAATATATTTATACAGCATTACCTATCAGGTTTTGTTTTAAATCTAACTGTTTCCATGGTTACAAAATATTCCTAAACAATAAAACACATCCACTTTCTCTTTGTACAAGTTCTATTATTCAAATAAAAACATATTCATAGTACATTGTCCATGCTCATTAAATTTATATTTTAAACTTTATATCCATGTTATATTGATTGAGTATTACATGAAGTTGAATAATAGTTAAGTCATATTAAAGGATATGTTAACAATAGGCTTATCGATGAGATTTGATGTAATTAAGAACACCTTATGAAACTTTCATTCCATGCGCTTAATTTGAAATGCTATGGTGGCACGTTTGAGCCATTACTTTAGAGTTTTTATTCAAAATTGAACAACACATATCAAGTGCAACTGAAAATTGCAATCTTATATGTTTCCATGACCCCTGACCCCTTCTTTCACATACCCATTAATTACATATACTAACAATCAGAATGATAATTTAAATCGATAGAAGAAAAACATAAAATGATCGATAATTAGGTAAAAATCAAAGGGCTCATAACATGGATACTATTGAAGCCAAATATCGCATGTTTAGAATGGCATGGCCGGTCTAGTTATGGCAAAATGGTACACCATAGCATTAATTGATGATAGCTTTAGTTTATAAGTTGTATTATGAACATTTTGGTTTCTGATGAAATCGTATATAACATATTTTAAAGTTAATTTTCATACTCAACGATAACAATGTCTTCGACTAACGACTTCACTTTTCATTTTGATAAAAAAATGAGACAAAAAATACGATTAAGATTTATCGTTTAAACTACACTGATAATATAACAAAATTACGACAAACATAATGGCCAAAATTTTATAACCATACTTTTCATGTCAATTTAAGTTCGATAAAAATGTAATGACCAATATTTAATATTAACAATATTTGAATGTATAAATGTAAATAGTTTACATGTACTAAATAGTAAATCACTATACCTCAATATACTGTACTCTCCCTGCCAAGATTTGTTTGTATATAATAATGGAGGTTTTAAAGAAATTTAAAAGTTAAATATACAAATACTTACTAATATTTATTCATTACTTAGAGGCTAAGAAATGTATTATACAAGTGTGTGAATTTCTTAATGAAGTAAATATCACTACAGACTAGTTCTTATGGTAAAGTTTTTTTTCCAATTTAGTAGAAAAATGAACTACAACTCAATTCACTAAGTTCACCGTGGTACTCTGGTAGCATTTATAGGGGAAATGTAACAAAATACCATTGATACTATATAAGAAAGTTTAAACCAAGTACGTGTATGTAAAAATGGCATGTTTTTTGTACTTTTAATTTTGGACTCATCCTTTCTGGGGAGCACATGAGTCGGAAATATATGATACAGTGTAAAAGTATTTAATTCTTATGAACACACGTTTTATTATTCAGTACTATTCATCTCTATGTACCATCAAATTTTATGAAAACTTGTTGTTTTTTCTTGTTAATTTAGGATAATAGAAAAAAAATTTGAAAATATTCACTCATCCTTATTTTGGCAGTTAGACTCGTCTTTTGTTAGAATGACAGGCCAGGTTAAAAAGATCACATGCACATTTTTCTTATTCAGTCGTGTAGACGTTTTAAAAAGCACATTACTATGCAATAACTTGCTTTTATAAGTCAGTAACAAGATTATTTCAGTTTATTTTATGGGTTTGACTTTTATTGTGCATTTATGTGATTTTCAGTCAGGTTGCAGCTCGAAGTAGACCGACTTGCTGGAGAGGCTAAGATCTCTATACGTTTCCTGTCAACCAGTACTATATGTACTCAAATACTATACGATACGTGCTGCTAACTGCTCTATTCGATATACACAGCGGTATGGTGACAGAGTGGCTGTAGAAATAATTTCATGACAATTTTGATCTCCTAAATCTACAGCTAATTATGAGCTACCGACTGCTCTTGCCAGACAAACTCACTTCTTTAAGCCCTCCCACTCATTTAAATAATAGTTTATCACTATTTTTATGTATCACCGATCAACCGTATACTGATTATTCAAAATGACCTCGGCTATAATGTTTCGTGTATTTTACGAATGGTACGGAAATATCCGATTATTCACGATTAAATATAACAACGACAAAATCAACCATTCGGAAAACCACTCGGGGGATTCCGTAAACTGACGAACAAGTGTGTTAAACAGTAATCGCCGAGGTAGTTTCGAATGCAAAATCAACATAGTACGAAATATACCTCACCCAGCTTATCATGTCTTAAGATTTAATCATAAAATTTCAAGATCACAATCATTTATATTCATAGACCATTCTTTTGTCTATTTCCAAACATAGTGTCCATTGTAGTTATTTTTGGAACTGTACGAAATGTTATGAATATATTATCTCATTGAGTTACACAGACTAAATATCTATTATAAAAACCCTGAAACATTTCAAGTTTGGTGAGAGTTTTTACTGAATCATAACATTGTTGACAATTGAATACTTTATTCAGTTAAATATAGCCTACACAAACTTGGTAGATAACAAAGCACTATTAAGATGAACACTTTATTTGCTTGGTGAAAAATTATCTATTCACGAGTGTTGACTAAATACAAACTTAGGTCAAGAGATCTAGATCGGTTCAGGGACAGTTAGAAGGTTTGTCGACAACCCGCTGAGATGTGACAAAAACATTGACACAAATGGTGGGTGCCTTTTCACCAACGTTTCGTAACTTACAAAGTGGCGTAACTCCGACTGATGTTTTCGCTGGTATATTGAAAAACAACATGGGTTTTAAGATAATTGATAGAGAAAATAAAACATGGTTTATATAGACTGATGTCACCAATACTATTAGTGTATGTACCACTGGAATAGTATATTACATTGCGTCTGAAACGCTTCATTGATTAGTCTGTGATTGTAGACAATACAACATTTATTGTGGTTCTAGAGTCTATCAATTCCATCTCAATACATTATGATTTTGTTTGTTTCTATTTGCCTACTTTTGACTGTTTAATTTGTATACACTATGGTGCTTTGGCTTGCTTTTATCTGAGGTAAACCGAAGTTGTTAAGAGAGTTGTCATATTTAAGAAAATGTCAAAATGGGAACTCTTTTCAGGGGTGAATTATGACCTTCAACCAATATTCATGCATGGCAATGTTGCTAATGGATTTTTTTTAAAACACTTAAGCATGTTCGAGTCCTTTCGGAGTAAAATGCAAGTGGCTTGGTCTGGACTACTTCTTCCTGTTCCCCTACCATATACAGTCATTTATGATTTTACATAAATTCTATTGAAATACATGTACAGGGTGTCCAAAAAGAAAGTTTACAGTTTCACCCCTTCGTCATTTTATCAATTGTTATGTTATATTAATAAAAAATATACCATTTTAAAGTGCATATGCTCAAGTTTTTAATGCACCTTAAATTGACTCGCTAAAATGTTTGACATCGCCATATAATGACATCAGGTAAAAACTTGTCATTTTCAAGATGGCGCGTCTGACGTCTGATCAGCGTGTTTTAATCATAAAACATTTTTACGAAAGTAAAAGTGTAACAGATGCGCAATGAAAGTTAAAAAATATGTATAAAGGCATAAGCATGAGTAGAATGATTATATTCAAAATTGTCTGGAAGTTTGAACAACTTGGAACTGTAAAAGATGCGCCAAAGTGGGGTCGTCCCTTGACCAGCAAAAGTGAGGAAAATGCAGTGCGCTCCAAGACATGCTTCAACAAAGTCTAGAAATATCTGTTCAACACGTATCATCAGAGATGAATGTTTCCAAAACATCTGTACATAATATTATAAAAAAGCGAAGAACTGTTTCCATATCAAATATAAATTATGCAAAGCTTATCAATAACTGATCAAGTGGATAGATTTGCATTTTGTGACTGAGCCACTGACGTTGTTGAAAATTACGCCGACACATTTCAAGATGTTTGGTTTATGGATGAGTTTACTTTTGTCCGGATATGTTTGCAAGTAAATTATGAAATTTTGTTCAGCTGCACAGCCCCATAACTTTGTAGACAATTTTGTGTAAAAGTTATTGACAATTTCCTGGAGCGTGTGAGTGAAGTAAAGCGTCAAAAAGGAACAACATGTGGAAAACGTTAATATTTACTAATTTGACGTCAACCACAAAAATTTGCAATTGTAGTAAATTGGTGTTTTCATGTAAAGTATTAGACCAAATAGATTACAAATGACAGGGATAAAACTTACACCTATTGTCTAAACATGTACTGTGATAATCTTGCAGAGTATTAACATGTTATAAATTAGCATCAAAACTGTAAACTTTCTTTTTGGACACCCTGTAGTTAGACGTTGAATGACATGTAACAAACACAAGTTCTCCTTAATGTACGTGTAAATATAATGGATGGACTTTGTGGGGCACTTATACAGGAAGTTCTTCCCGAAGGCTTACCCAAAGGTTTAGACATCTAAACCATAGCTTATAGCACAGCCAAGTATTGAGCTGATAGTCTTGCTAAATGAGTAAACAGAGTAAATGGAAAAATGTGTCTGGCACCACTGCATATAATGGACACTAAGAACATTGTATTAGTGATGTTGTTCTCAAATAAAAAAGGCCAATAACATTTTAAAACTGTGATATTAAACCTAACATCATAAAGTAATGTTTGGCGCTAAGGCAACTGCTTTCGTTTTGTCATTTGCCAAACACGACATTACAACAGTCATCAATATTCATGACAGAGTGACATAATAATACATCAGGGACAAAACATGGCATTTGAACTTTTAGAGAGATATATATATGACATCAATATTATACCTACGTAAAACCTAAAACGTGGTCATGTATATCGAGGGTTGCCCACAAGACTGTAGTAAGTGCATTGCGTTAAAGACCAAGTTAAGTACTACAGTCTTGCAGGCAACCCTCGATTTGCCAAGTTAAAAAACTCTTCACAAGAAGACCCTATGACTTAGAATGTCCTATGGTTACATCATACACAACCATGTATTTATAATGAAACATTTAAACGGTATACTATAGCACATGTTACATCCATATATTTGAACTCTGACCTCGATTGGAAGAAGTACATTGTATTTATCATTTTGTTTGTTTTATTTTTTCGATTGGATTCTTAATTTTTGTACGGTTTCTGTTTTTCGACTTACGAGGACTTCTATCTTAGAATTTCATTAAAATGGCTACCAGTTGCCTGGTGCACGTCACTTTATCGGTGTAAAGTTGTTGTAAATGCAAATACTTACATACAACTAAACTGTTTTAATAAACCTCTTGTATAAAGCAAGTATTTTATTGAGATTTAGAGTCGCAACACCAATGTATCACAGAATATAGACATATATCACTAAATATTACGTATTAGTTTAGTTGTATATTCAACACTGTCATTATAATTCATTGTAATTAAGCATTAAAACATTAAATTACACCACAAACTATCAAAATTCTTCACAACCTGCGTGTTAGCTTAGTCGATAGTACGTCCGGCAAAGAATCCAGAGTTCGATTCCTGAGAGTGAACAACATAACTTCGTGAAGTATGGTTATATTATGTTCTATGGCTATTCTCTCGTCTATCTCTGTATCAAGTAAGCTGTCAGCTACTGACAAGGGTATGAGCTAATAGCGATAGGATACTAGTTGCCTGGGTCTAGAAGTTTATGCCTATCTACTATGACCGCCGTGATAGAAATTCAAAATAGTTGAAATGCGATGTAATTCACCATATAATACATTACATTTTATATAAAAAATCTTCGCTTACCTTTAATGTACTTAAATTTTCCAAATCCACTAGGATCCTTATTATACAAAAATATGATATATAATTCCGAAAAACTCCCACCAAATATTTGTATCCTTATAAAAATACTATTTAAAATATATTTTTGAATATATAAATATAAATTAATTGTCCGAGCACCAAAATAAAAAATCAGTTTAAAAATCTCCACAAGATCGTAAAATTTGTATATATAAAAATTTAAAAGCTTTTATCTGCATTAAACTAAATAAATATTGATCTTTGAGTGATCAGATTAAAATTGATCCGAATAGACGAGGTGTGACACGGTATTAATTCCTTCCCTGTACTCCACTGATATCAGGATTCAGTTATTATATCTAATCAAGGTTTAAATTAGATCTTAATCAAATATCTGTATAAATTATACACTCAGTATCTATGTTACACACATTGTGAATTATATTTGTCGTTTGTAATATGATAAATTTGTTTCCTTTAAACGTATGAAGATTTACAAAATGAAAAAAATGTAAATTGTATATGGTAGAAATGTAAGAAAGTGTAAGAACGTGTTGCAAAATATCAACTTATGATCCACCATGGCTCATAGCCTATCTTAGAAACGGAACAAGCTAGACAATCTACGATGGAAGATAAGTTAATATAAATTTCTACGATAGTGCAATTTCGAAACATGACTGTAAAAAAGCACTGATAGGCTTATGATTGCAAGCATGAGTTATGGCCACATACTATACTTTTATGTTAAAGCATTTTTTGGAATTGAACTAGTGAGCATTGGTCGCGAATTGTTTCAATATAGCTCCCTAGTAGGCTGTAATAACAGTTCTATCAAAATACACGAATTACCATTTTCAAATCAAATCAGGCATTATGTACGCTACTGCCGTTAGTTTTGCCGCTTTTTGCATATGTTTGTACCATTATGAATAACAATTGTTTCAAGAAATAAAACTTATCTATAAACTCAAGGGTGTAGTTTGTAGACAAAAGTAGAATTTCTAAATACCAACTTAAATGTCATATACTTCCTATATTGACAACGTGGCACCAGATATAAAATATAAATGTGGGGTATACTAAATGTTGATATTTCTACTAAAATCTCTTATTTTAATACTATGGAAAAAATATCATCCGAGCATGATGCGGAATTTTTCTCTTTCTATAATAAATTGTGCCGTTATATAACCAGCAGCATACCACGTTTCGTCAAATTTCGCAACAATGTAGCGAGTCACGATAAAATATTTTTGGACGGTGCCCTATCAAGGTAGTGGGGAGAGTTAATAGTCAGTAGTTTCAGCATTGCCATTTGCTCCCATTATCTAAACCAAGTCAGTCCGATCAAAATTCAAAACTCGATCGAATCGTCTGATTCCACATTCGGAACCACCTCGGCGATCTTCTACGCAGGTATCTTCGTAGATAATCGCCGAGGTCATTCCGAATGCTAATTCAGGTCACGGGAATTGCCGAGTAGTTACGATTGTCAAAATCTTACGCGGATTACTTTGGTAATATCGTTATTGTTCTTATTACATCTCCTTTCATCTTTTTTGGGATCGTAAGCTAGAAATACTATGAAATATGGTCTTACGTGGAACATTCAGCTAGTTGATCACACATTGGTAAGATGTTAGTGTACTTGATTTAATCAACTCAGACCTATGTCCTATGTGATGTATTCCTGCCAACCAAAACTCCCAATGCTTGTAAAATGGACTGTTTACTACACATGTACCTCTCTTAGATATATGATTTTCCCTTATATATCTAACTATTTGTGCAAAAATTTATACGAGGTATGAAGAGTTCACTATTGAATATCTTAGAGATGTTTTCGAACGACATCTTTTGTACAGAAATGCTAAAGTGTCCTCTTTATAGAAAGTAAATGGGTAAACCTGTTAAAATACACACACTTATCAAAGAAATAAATAGAAGATGTTTTGGGTGAAAATTTGAATGGTAGAGAAATCTCGCAAGTTATGATTAAATTACATACCAAATTAAACATGGATCAATGATATTGATTTTTTATCGATCAACCATTTAGTGTTTCCATGTAACATTGAAAGTATTTATTTTATTGGGGGTCTTAAATGCGGTATGTATGGTGAAATACAAGTATACACTATACTAATGTGGTTTATTCAAACTCGTGAGTTTTTGTAAGTTTACATTTAATGGCGAAACAAAAAATGTTAGGGTTTAACAATTTTGAATATAAATTTTGAATATGTTTAAATGGTCTTTTTGCGTATTGCCAGTTATAAAAGACTGAGAAATGTGAAGAAATTGAAAGGAAAATGGCATAGATAGGGAGAATGTGAAAGATGGGGAGAAGAGGATAGATGGGAGATGGGGAGAGATAGCAGATGGGATAGAAATGGTAGGAAGCTGTGAAGAGATGGGGGATGCGGAGATATTGAGAGATATTAGAGAGAGATGGGAAGATTGGGAGATGGGTAGTGAAAGGAGGTCAAACGATGGGGAGATTGTTAAAATGGTAGGGAGAGTTGGGGAGACGGGTAAAGATGGGAGATCGGAAGATAGAGATAGATCAAAATATGGGGAGGGGTTGAGATGGTAGGGAAAGTTGGGGAGGTATTAGGTAGAGATTGAGAGATGTGTAGAGATGAGAGATCAAAAGATAGGGGAGATGTTGAGATGGTAGGGAGAGATGGAGGGATAAGAAGATGGGAGAGATGGGAGATGGGGAGAGATTGGGAGATGGTAGAGAGAGATGGAGAGATGGGAGATGTTGAGATGAAAAGATAGTAGGCAGAGATAGTAGGCAGAGATGGAGAGCTTGGGAGATTGGTTGAGATGGAAGATGGGGAGAGATAGGAGATGGGGAAGGATAGGGATGGGCAGGGATAGGGATGGGGTAGAAATGGGGAGATGGGGATAGGGAGATATTGGAGATGGAAAGATATTGGGAGGAATGGCAAGATAGAAAAAGGGAAGATGAAAGATGGGAAGAGATGGGGAGATGGTTAGGAAATTGGGTGATGGGGTAAATTAGAGATGGAAAGATGGGAGATGGGGAGATAGTTGGGAGAGATATTGGGAGATTAGTGTGTGAGAAGATAGGTGTGTGATTATGGAATGATTGGGAGAAATGGGGAGAATGTTAGAGATGGAAAGAAATGAGGAGATGGGAGAGGTGGAAGATGGGGATAGATGAAAGATGGGGAGAGATGGAAAGTGGGGGAGATGAAAGATGGGGATGGGGAGAGATAGGAATATTGGAGGAAATAATTGAAGTAATAGAAGGAAGTTCCACTAGTTGATTCATTATTATTCTGTAACAAAGTACTGACTTCATACCAATTTCATGTTTGATATTTGTAGCGGAGACGTCCTTTTCATATCGAACATTAATGCGTGATGTTGCTAACAAGTTCTGAATTTTTAATGAAAACTTGCAACTGGAGACATGTTACTAACTTCATAGACATTACTCCAGGTAATATGACTCCAACACAGTAATTATACTGTTCAATATAAATGATACATGAAAAGTACAGAGATCATTCCTAATTGATTTTCTTTCATACAATCAGTTCTGATAAAAATACTTTTTTCAAACAGTATCTGTTTCTACTCATTATTAATGGTTTATGTCACGTTAAATACCAATTAAATATATTTGATTTGTGAAGGGTGTATGTTATATCCTATATTGTCAATGTTGATATATCATGTATATGATTTAGGTTTAAAGTGAATAAGTTTTGATTAAATGAGGAATAGTACATGGAGAGATCAATATGTCATAAGTAGATCGTGTTGTATCGAATGACAATTAAAATAAAAATTGATTTTGATATAAAACGGAATTGCTTTTATAATTTCATTAAAAGATTTGAACATAGAGTTCTTAACTGTATGACTTACGCAGGTCAATAAATGTGAATTAATTAGAAATCGACTAAACTGTAATTGAATGAAAGATTTTCTGTTTCACACCGACTTTAATCACATAGATCTTAGAGATTATGTGAGGGATTGTAAATCAATTCAGACCTGTAGTATTGATTAAATATTTTGAATTAAAAAAAACTGTAATCCCCTGACTTCTTTAATGCTTTACAAATACATATATTAACTTATAAAACATCTATTTATTTATTATAGTAAACATATAAACATGGTATGGTTGACATCGAATGTTTAGATGACAGTTCTATGGCTGATCGACTTTTTTTCTGGTCACACGGTGAGCTGTGTGCAATCTCATTTAAAATCAAATCTCATGAACGCAAATAATGCAATCAACTAAAGTGGGAAATATTGGTCTTATCAGAACTATGCTCTGAATTGATGTGAACTTATATCTATCAAACGACTTCTGGTACATGCAGTACGTTTTTAGAATTGGTTTGTTCGTTCAGTTTAAGATAACTGATCATTTTCTACAAGATGATCACGTGTCAGTATACAATATGTCTTTATTCTATACTTAACACTGTATTAATCATAACATGCACAATTCAATTCCTATTCCTGTAATTTCTAAACACAGTGCCGGTTCAATGCTCGGATATTGCATGGCACATTGGAAGCATTTCACCCTGAATTATAGCAGAGCTAATATTCATATTTGTGTATTGCAGACTATATAATCGACAACCTGTCTGGCAGTTATTTACTGCATGTTTTACATTCTCTGTTCAGAAATCATATCAGGTCCTCAAATTCTGTTACATAGAGCATCGCTTTAAAAATTTAAAACAATATGTTTTTATGCATGTATACTCATTGCATAAGTGAAGTATATTGCTCTGTAAGTGTTACCATGTTTCTTAAAATAATTACAAGGTACTAGTAAGGCCACAACTTGTTGATGATGTGTTCTACGGATTTTTCTGAAAAAAAAATGGGGCGAGCAAGCGATGGAAAAAAATCTTAATCCAGTTGCTTTATATAGCAGTTTGACCAAATATGTATGAGCGAGCGAAGAAATGAAAATATTTTTTTTGTAAAAAAAACCATCAAAATTAAGTTGCGAGCGAATCCATAGAACATATGATCAACGTGTTGTGGCCTAAAAACTAATCCACACACCGTATGTTATTAAATAAGTAAATATGTCACCTACCATACAATAGAACTGTTATCCGTACAGCAATATTCTCAACTTGATACGAGACGTCAAATAATAGTTACTCAATGCTTCAAGATTCCAGACTATCGAAAAAACAATAATTACCATATATTTCTCATACCATATTAGAACAAAAGAAATCACAAACTATCATGGAATACACTCGTCCAGTTGGCAATACAATAACAATAACCTCGATAGTTATTATTCCTCCAATATTACCGTACAGTAGTGTGATGGTGCCTAGTTGGTCTGAAAACGTGCATGTCTTGTCCCAGAGTTGTGTTGTGTAGTTTGCTGTCTGTATTAACCGATAAGGGAAACAAACATCATGCATCCAGAGACACAGTGGAAATTTAGAACTCGTCAGAAAATCGATTTACTAAGCGACTTTAAACTGAGTACATGGTATGAAGTAAAAGCGTCATTTCAAGAAATATTGTCCATTATTAGTCAGTCTATTGAGGCAATTGACGTTTTCTTTCCTTGGGAAGTTTCCTATATAAGTTTACATAGTCCCAGTAGTCGAGATTTTCAATCTACAATGTATATGTTAGTTCATGAATATTCAATATGTGAAATTGTGTTCAATATTATTATAGATTTATAAATATGAATCATAACGCGAATATAGTGCTTTTTTCTAGAACACAAGAAAGAGCAGTGAGGCAGAATAAAGGGACAGGGCGTATGAGAGGGTGTAGATGTTTCTAAGTACATGTATCTATTTCGGCAAAAGTAAATAGAGCAGGAAGGAGATAAAACTGTCAGGAGCATCGCCCTGCTATTTACTTTATAATAATCATTTATGAAGTATACACAGTTTTAATTTATTCTAATGATTTGAATGACAACAGGTTTTATGCTTTCTTTTCATATTGTTTTAGAGTTAAAAACACAGGGTACTCATCCTGCTCTGACAATGACTCTGTTAATTCTATTATAATGACGTTGTCAGTCAATGTATAGTTGTCAATCACCTTTTCACATCAGTTATAATAATTGTAACCCTCAATAATCAAGTCAATTTTGTTTATTAGATATCTTTATGAAGATTGTTTTCGTTTCAGTAATGGGGGAACCAGTAAATTGATTAGTTTGAAATGTTATCATAAGTTCAATGTCTCAGCGTGTTATCATTTACTCCGGTCATTCCAAATGTCGTTTATGATTTACATCCATGAAGGAGCAGTAGTCCAGTGGTAGGACGCGCTTAGGGATCGAGAGGTCCTGGGTTCGAATCCCACTAGGGGCACTGCTAATTTCCCTGAGCAAGAAATTTACCTGCAATTGCTTCACTCCACCCAGGTGTAAATGGGTACGGTACCTGTTAGGGACTTGCACTGTATGCTGTGGCTGCAATCTGCTCCGTATGTGACTCGATGATCGGGGAAGTTAATGTCAATAGTCGACTGAATAGTGGTACTAAAAGTAGACTCCAAAAACCCTTGCGTTGCTTATTAACTTTAGCTTTAGGTTAGTTTTCTCGACCTTTGAGACAAAAACAGTCATTCGGAGCACCTTTGCGATCATACTCAGATATTTGTTGAAAACCGCCGGGGTTCCGAATGAAAAACAACAATTAAAAACATGATTTACACCATCAAAGCTTGATGCAAGAGCATCATATACAGTGTACAAATATTTGTGCTGCATTGACCACGACATTGACCCTACATACTTTTCAATGTGGACCAAAACTATGACTCCATAATGGAGTTATAACAGTACCAAATGACTGTAGAAAAAACAACACAAATTTTAAATTGTCTCTGAATGAGGGATAAATATCTCTATATGTAATATTACATCAAAATCATCTGGAAAAAACATTCTTGTGTCATATGATCAAATCGGTTTACCGAACTAAACCATTCCTAACTAAATCATTTGTTTCGCTCGAGACGTTTGATTTTTTCTGCCTAGTAAAGAAGATAGGTTTGAAAAATTTAATCGGGCACTGGAGAATGAAAGATCCAATTTGGCATGGTCGTGATTTAACGTTTTAATTTTAACCAGCGTATTATATGAAATTCTTGGCATCGATGTATATAATTGCAATCATAATTGACATCATTATCTTAGCTTCTTGGTAGCGAAAATAATACGTTTAGTACTACTACTACTATGAGTGAAACTTTATCTTCGCCCATATGCCATAATGGCTTCGGCCCTCGGGCGAGCATTTACTAAATTATTGCCCGCTATAAAAATTTAAACTATTTTTAAGAATTAACTTAATGATAGGAATCAAAAATTGAATGTAAATAACTGAATTAAAAATAAACTAGAAATAAGACCGATTTTAAAATCACCTATATCATGTAATACTATATTAAAAATATACTATATTAAAATAAATCAATCTATATTGCACATAAATAATGGAAGGGGGTGTCAACTGTTTGTTATCTATATTATGACAAAAATAAACAAAGTTTAAATTAAATCATGGTTTGACCATATGTTTAGTACATGTACAATAATTGTACACGTTTATCGATAAGGGGAATAACGCGTTAAATATTTAAAAGAAAATTAGCATTACTCTCCCTTTTAGGACAAACCTGGCTTGTATTCAATGATTAAAATTGCAATTCTGCTTTAATTAGGGGTGTAACGATAAACCGATATATACCGGTTAGTATTGCAATACGAATTCTGACGGTTTTAACGGATTCGATTTTCCTTCAATCGGTTTTTGTACGAAGTTATTTGCCATGCCAATTGTTGTTGTTTTTTCAGGATATGAAATTTAGGTTGAAAATGAATGTGTTAAAAACTTTAAAATATTTTATTGTGCGCTTGTGGGTCAATCATCTTGTAAAATATGATTAACTCTCTTCGAAAGTTTGTTTCAAACTGGGAGAAAATTCCTAACATATACTTCATTTTACACAACTCATTCAAACGTCTGTATAAGAGAGCATTTAAAACACACGTATGTATGTAATGTTGATCCGATGAGGACATTTTAAAAATGTTCATTAATTCTTGCTTCGATTGTTTACGCAAAAAAGAATACGGTTTTTACCGTATTGTTTCACCCCAACCTTTATTACAGGTACGTGTTAATTACACTAAATGCATCGGTTATTGCCAAGCACATCACTTTACCCTTCCTTACAACTCATTATCACTCTTCCAAACACAATCATTAGTTCTTACATTTCTCCTATTTTTGATTTCTCCAACGAAATTAGTTAGCCTTTTCCCATCTTATGTTTTTGTCTGCTCAAATATATTACTTTTTTGTAATAATTTTGTTTATTCTAAGTAAAAATGATTGTCATGGTAAAATATGAAAATTTAATAAGCTTTTTAACTGTTAATGAACGTTATTAAGCTCTAAGCTTTTTTGTTCATTTACCAATTTCTTCATTGTCATTTATATTTATTTATATTTATGTCAACCATTATTTTTATATCTGTATACATTGTTCGAAATAAAATAATGTTTAAACTACAGGTACGTGTTAAAACAAAACAAGAATCATATTAAGCTATAAACGGAAATGCAAAATAAATCATTAAAAAACAACCAAGGGTTCATTGAGCTAAATACAATGATGACTTGTATCAGATTGATTGGTATACGAGGGCAAATTAGGGCAAAAACTCTTCACAAGTCAGCTTATAAAACCTGTTTACAAAAATGCATCAGGCTGGCATAAATGGGGGGTGCTTATGTGGGTGGTTTTGGGCGAAATATCCCTCCCTAGATTAAAAATGAATTTTCGAATATCAAAAGTGCAGGTCTTAGTACTTTCAAACCACTTTAACAGGATAAATCCAAGTTAAACAAAGGTCTATGTCCGTCCAGCAGATAAAGTATAAATGAAGTAAGTCTTAATACATACAGCCTGATACAGACTAAATTCAAGAGATAAACTGAAGTAAAAACACAAGTCTGCTTAACATGTTTTTTATCCTTTCACTTGTTTCAAACCAGAGGAGTCGTTGGTGGTTGGGACAGCGCCGGTGGGTGGATTCCCTCACGGTTGTTCAAGTTGTTGGTGCTGTTATTTTCTAATTTTTATGTTGTTTATAGTAGTGTTGATTTTTTTCTTTCATAATGATGATGCAAAATGTTTTAAATTGCTGTCGCTGTTTTTTTACACTGGTAATGACTGAAGGTCACTACTGACATGATCACTAACTTAAAGTGGCTACCTCTAGAAACAAGAAGAACAAGGGCCAGACTTATAATAATCTATAAAATTGTCTATAATCTTATTGCTATACACCCTACCTTACTTATACCAAACACATCAAAAACAAGACAAGGTAACAGCAACAATCTCCATTATTTTTACCATATTAGCACGTCCAAAGACTCGTATAAATATTCTTACTTTCCAAGAACAGTGATTCAGTGGAACAAGTTGCCAGCTGCTGCACACCAAGCAACCACACTTGACGGGTTTAAACTGTTTGTCACTGTCCCTGTCGTACTATCAACCATGAACATTAATGAATCAGCAATCATTATGTACAAAGTTTTAAAGTAACACTGTATTATATTTCTTGTTTATCACCGTAAATAAGTGATCATAAAATTTGTTTTTAGCTATTACCCAAATTTTAATTTTGCCAGTGCCTGCACATAATCCTCAATTCCCTGCTCAAAGCAATGAGAGAGTGCAGTATTCTCTTAGAAGAAGAAGGCCTGATTATGGTGGTGATGGACATTTTGAGTTGCTGTTGTGGTTAAAGAAGTTTTGATTTTGCGAAATATCTTCAGTACTAATCAATATATTTGACTGAAAGTTTAGATGACAATTGATTAGAACTACAGCTTCATAACTATATTCTATAAGCTTGCAGAGTGCAAAAAATATTTTTCGGTCTAAATTATGGCCAGAGAACCGAGAGGGGAGTAACTCGTATACACATTTATATTTCATTATAAGAGTTATTTCCCTTGCATACCAAACAAGTAGTACTTAATGCACGAGTCTTTCAGATTTATTAATGCAAACCTTTTTAGTTTAATTATTTACAGTAAACCGTGGTCAGTATTGAAGTTTTCTAATTGTAAATGTTATACATGTTTATGTATTTCTTGCTGAATATTTCGTTAACACTTATTACTAAAATCTTAAACTAAAAAGTTAAATTGTGCGAGTTTACAATTTAAGGGCAGCAGTTTTATAAGAATCATAATCCATGTGTTAGGCTTTAATATTTCCTTTGTTCTTAGTAAAAGTGACCAAACAACCTTGTCCATGTTTAAACAAGCATGTTGGACAATCGAAGCCAATAAGATATGTCAATTATTGTTTAATTAAGCCGCCAACACATCAAAGACATTGCGACAAGTCAGGTAAATCACGTGACTTTTTTGCAAATCGAATGTGAAATCGTCTAATTTCCGTGAAACATTTGAAGCAAAATATTTTTTTTTGGATTCTTGAATTTATCATTAAATATTTTAATTATAAGATAAAGAAGATAAATTTAACATCAAAATATTGAAAACTTGGCGAATTTTGGATGGATATTGGTAAACTCTTCCCATTTCCGTTAAATGTCGGAAATGATTATCAAAATCCATTCTATTTATGTGTATTGTAAATCGAAATTGTTATGGTAAACACGGTGTTGGAGTAGCTCGCGTAAAAGTTTATCAAAATGTGACAAAATATACCGTAACTTGGAATTATTGACCTAAAAATTAGGAATTTTATTAAAAGTGACTTTCTGATTTTCATTTCGTGTTAATAAATTTGGATTTTATTATGTAGATTTAGCGAGCGAAGCTGAATTCACGTGTGGAATTGTAAATTGCAGCTAGCCTACGTACATGGATTGATATATGTTTTGTATGTATTGTGTCCTTATTGCAATATAACATTATTGTTATGTGTTATGTCCAGATTACTCTATTTTTTATGAACTGCGGTTGTTTTAACTATTATTTTTTCATAATTTTATTCCTTGTTTTGTTTATACAAATTGTAAATTTATTGATAGTAGATCTATTTCAATTAAGTACATTAAAATATTATTGTGTTTGATAAAAATCTTTACTCTATTATCAATAATAAATTTAATAATTTAGCTTTCGTAACATAGGTGGAATGTTCTGAGAATTTACACATATGTAATAATAAATATTAAGAAATAACATATAAAGCAGGCTAGTGTTTTCAACCGCTATAATAATTATTTATATGCTGTATAATGTACACACCGGTGACAGACTCAAATTTTCCTTGTTATAGTATATAATAAGGAAAATTTGGGTCTGTCACCTGTAAATGTACACATCAAAGGGATTCTAAGCGATCACCAACCATTTATATCCCTGCGGTACACATGCATATAGATCCATGGCTAGGTCTATCTCTGTCAGTACAAGCCTGTGAGTGTGAGAGCGTAGGTTGTTGTCATATGATCATAAAATAGTAGTGACATGTTTGTATGTAAATTAATGACTTGCTATGATAAAGTATACAAAAAAAATGAACTACTTACGTGATGTATATATACATGTGTTTTCAGGTGTATGAATTATGGATCCATGAAGTCATATTTTGGGACATAATGATTAACTTGTAGTAGTAGAGTCCCGTGCAATCTGCCAGGACAAATAGTGGATTATCTTCAAAAAGAAGGAATGAATTTAGGTTTTAAAGGGTAAAAATGTATAAGAGAATGGGAGGATATAAAAGCTTGGATTTAATTGTTTTAACTTTACTGTTTGGAGTAGTCAGTGTCAATGCTGAGTGTAATGATAACCCAGTGGCCACCTTGACCTATGAAATAGATGAAGGTTTGGATCCGGGTACCATAGTTGCTAACATTCAGAATGATCTACCACCGAATCTAGGTCCAGGTTATACAGCATCATTATTTCTGAATGCTAATATAAGAAACACATTTAATATAGACTACAACACAGGTGTTATAAAAACAAATATATCGCTAGATAGGGAGACTGTAGAGTTTTATGCATTTGATATTGAAAAAGGTTCTTCTACTAGCATATGTATAAAGGTGACTGTAAGGGATGTCAATGATAATGTCCCTGAATTTTCTACTCAAAAATGGACAATAGATATATATGAAGGAGTGCGGCAACATAGAGTACATACTCTTGGAAGTGTCATAGACCGAGATAAAGGTGAAAACTCCATAAAAGGTTATCAATTAGCTGCAGGGAATGTAGACTATGCGTTTAGCTTATCAGGACGTACTTCTCAAAGTCAAGACTTACTTTTGTTGGATCTAAACGTTAACGGTACACTAGATTATGAAACAACAACACACTATACCTTACTGGTTGAAGTATATGATGGAGGCAACCCAAGTCTTACATCAACCATGCAAGTTGACATTAACATTCTAGACATCAATGATAACCTCCCTATCTTTAATCAAAGCAAGTACTCGGCACTTATTCTAGAAAATACATCAGTGGGTACGAGTATTTTAGAAGTCCAAGCCACTGACCTAGATTCGGGCGATAATGGAAAAGTAACTTATTCTATAGATAGACTGCAACACCCTGCTGGAGTCTTTGCCATCAACCCTCAGACTGGAGTGATCAAATTGAACAAGCCACTTGATTATGAGACCGTCCCTCACTACCAAATATTTGCCGTGGCAACAGATGGTGGAAACCAATCCAGCGCTGCTGTCATTGAAATTGAAGTTATGAATATTAATGAAGTACCCGCTGATATTTACATCACTTATCTTGTTGCTGACAATACACCAAGAATTCCAGAAAATGCTTCTATTGGTTTTGTTGTTGCTAGAGTGTCAGTGAGTGACCCTGAGGCTCAGGAAACAGACAGTACAAGTATAAGTGTTTCCCTACAAGGAGGGGATAATCATTTCCGACTTGAAGAGACTGGTGCTAGTACATTCCTTCTGAAGGTTGATGCTAATCTTGATAGGGAAACCAAGGCATTCTATAATCTTACTCTAATTGCTGCAGACTCTGGTACCCCTCCTCTCTCAGCTTCTAAATCATTCCTGCTACAAATTGATGATGTAAATGATCATGCTCCAATTTTCAGTAAAAATTTGTATGAACCATTCATCGATGAAATGTCAGAACCTGGCAGTTCAGTGTTGTCAGTAACAGCGACTGATAAAGATATTGGGGACAATGCACTAATTTCTTACAGTATCAAAGATGTTACCGGTGGCAACTCTGACTGGTTTCAAGTTGATTCTATATCTGGATTAGTTACAACCCGTGGTCAAGTTGACTGTGAGGTGAACTCTCACCCTACGTTTTGGCTGGTAGCTACCGACCAAGGCATGCCATCTAGATCTTCTAGTGCCTCTGTCATAGTGTCTGTCAGTGATATAAATGACAAGGAACCTACGTTTGAACAAACCTTATACCATGCATCTGTTCCTGAAGACAAAGCTGTTGGAAGCTGTATATTACAGGTAAGATTACAACATCCACTATAAACAGTCATTGATTTATGTGTTTACAAGCACTGGCCTGATCTTTTTGTTTTATTGCAATAGGAAAATTATATACTAGCCTGAGTATATGAAATCAGTAACTTTCACAAGTCTGATTCAATTTTGCTAGTCCAGGGCATGGGGCTTGGGGCTTGGTGAGTAAGGGTTTGAATATTGAATGTCAAACATTCCAAAGAGTGCTATGATCTTTAAAATCATTTTTTCCTCACCAGTTATTATAGATCTTGTTTTAATGTAAATTATGTTTTTTGTAGGATCTTAGATGGGATGTGCTAATTTCTACTCTGGTTTGGTCTACAATTAATAGACATTAACTCAATCTGGCACTCTTTTCAATGTCTTTATAACTTTAATTTTAGTTAGTTTTAATATTCTCATATTATGTAAATACTAATTAATGAGAGTTACCTTTTATTATATATATCTGCTCATTCATTGACTATATTACAGTGTTTGAATTGAAAGATTAATTGTATATTCTTACATATACTGTGCCTACTTAAAAGTCTTATTGCTCACTTAGTGCCAGAGATTATACTCAGGTCGTAGAGATATGTTACACTAAGCCCTGGTATTATTAACATAAAGTGTCACACTGTGCATGGGCCCGGGTTACATCAAGTAAAAATGTTGTTTATAAAATTTACTATGATAAAATGCTTCTCAAGGATTTAAGACCACTAGGTCCTCTTGGAAGGACATAGTCTCTTTTTCCTAATTTCCATACATACTTAAGTTGACATATTTTTAAAATGAATTAGTTGATATTTTTGGAGACCCCATTGAGAGTATTTGAGACATAGGTGGCTCCAATGTTAAGACATGAGTAAATGCATACTGATTGTTGTATCTAATTTGTTTTAGTAAACAAACTTATTTGATATAATGCGTTTGTTTGGCAAACTAAGATTAAATGACTTTGGCTGGATATATAAATACCTAACAACTATACTTGATTGATATGAGCATAAAAAAACCTCTGATAATATGACTTTATGTATAGTGAGGTTGGAATGAAAGGTAAATATTTAATAGAGGTAGACCATACTGACACTTTGGTGTTTACAATTTTAGTGATAAACTGATACATGCTGGATGCACTTAGTCTCCAAAATTTCTAAATATTTTGTTCAAAATTATCACAATATCTGTAGTAATTGTTATAATGCCATATTAGGTAATGTAATGTAATTTGGCTCCAATTCTTTAAGGTTGTAAATGAATTGACCTTAAGAAACTGTAAGTTACACCCACTTAAAACCTGGAACTTGGAGAGCTCTGAAAAATACCAGTGAATTTTAGGTCTATATTTGCGTTAATTGTACGGCATCCATTTCATGTACGCATTTACTCATGTCATTTTTGTTGAAAAACTCATCTTTGTGACCAACACAGAATCTTCTGTCTCTAATAACATGTTCTATTCATTTATGCCATATTTATATAATTTTCCAGTTTTTGTAGGAGTCACAATAGTTGCTTTGAAATGAATCCCAAATGGTTTAGTGGTTTGCTATATTCAGTACTGCATGGACGGAAATACATTGTTTTTAATCTATTATGAAGATCTAAATGTGATGTGTCCATGATTTTTGTTATTTTGTTTGCTTGTTCGAAATGTCTGCACTGCTTTACCTGTGCAGTGTAACTTAAGTAACAAAACTTGAAAATCTTTTTTTTTGTCTATGTTACGCTATGAAATGGTATACATTGTTTTAATAGTGTACCTATTAACGTTCAGACATTATAACGGAGGTTGAGTCGTAGTGTTGAAACTAAACCTGTGAGGTCTAACATTCAATAAGTCTCAATTTCTCCTAGGATTTTTTTATACACATATCGGGTGACTTGATTCACATTTTTGCTACAAAGATCTGTGTAATTTTTAGACTGGTATGAATTTTGCCAAAAAATATTTAAATCTTAAACATTGAGCAGGCCATTTGCTTTGTAATTACACCTTTTCAAACTCTGATGATTAAAACCACTTTTACTCTGAGAATTTGCTTTACATTCAATATAGGAATGAAATGTTCAATCTAGAATTTCTTTGTATGATGATTTTAATTGGTTTTTTGTTGACATTTTGTAGTATGAGGTGCTATTTGTACTAGCTTTTATGAAGTCTAAATCCCTTATCCTTTCATCAATACCAGTAATGTAAATATTTCATAAAAACCTTATTGTATTCAGTTTGGCAATAGTCTGTTTGCATTGTATGTTGTCGGTATTTGTTTAACATAATGGCAATGGTATTCAGGACTGGTCACAATATTTGTATTTCTTCTTTACCCACAATTCTATGTTTTCTCGATCTCTCCGAGCCGTTTCATGTACAATAGACATTGGGAAGTTAGTATCACCATGTTAAATCTTAGTATACAATACTTGTTAGTTTTAAGCTTTAGTTTCAACTTATAGAAATTTGTTAAAATATGAAAGAATGTCCAGTCTGTATGTACTATGTGTCCAAGTTATGCAACTTTAGACTTTTATAGTCCCAACCTTTTCTATTTGTAAATCTTTGTTCAATGTGTAATTAAGCTTAAAACTGTATAATTTGATTATGACATAATATACTTTAACTATTAAGTTTCCTGTCTATGCCTATGACGCTTATTCATTTAATGAAATTATGCAGTTATTTGTGTTATTAAGTCTCATTTATGGTAACAATAGAAAGCAACCATCTGATTAAAAATTGATTTATATATTGGTTCATAACATAATTGAAATAATAAATTGTACTAATTTTACATTTGGTTTTGTATACAACATACATGTCTGTTAACTGAATAAATTTTGGAGTGAGATAATTATAACTTTTTTTACAAAATTGAGAGCAGATTAAAAATGTCTTGCTGACAAATTTTTTTTAAGCCAAATCTTTATGTGGTTACATTATACATGTATGTGAATGAGTCTTAAAATCTTTACAGAATCATTCAAGTTAATATATCAACAGCAAGTTTAAAAAAAAAAATAAAACCAGTTGGTTCATAAATGCAAAATATTATAATTTTCATCTACTTAATTTCAAGTAATCGTATAAATCGTAAAGTTTGAAAACATTTTTATAACATTGATGTAAAGGTTGTGAATACGATCGATACAGTCTGTTGAATACGTTGAATTGATAACTTTAGTCGCATTTATAATGAAGTATTTTTAAGGTATTATGATTTACAGCAAATATCTTTTGATTGAAGATTTAGGCTGCATTATGGTTATGAAAAATGGGGCACATTGCTGTATGAAATGTTAAATCTTGGTGTGAATTGTCGTAAAATGTTAATACTTTCAAACAGGTGTCTCTACACTATGTAAATGCAAAAAACGTAATTCTTTGTAAATTTCAAGCATTTGCAGGCACAGAGATTTTTCATGCATTTTGTCTTAAGTTATAACTTCTTGCATTTACAAACTCTAAGCATAATCATAAAAATATGTATGATCTCCCAATTGTGTTGATTTTGTATTATTTTCTAACCGTTATTTTATTTGACTCTTAAAATCAGCAAAATTTGAACTTAGCTTAAAACCCTCAGAAAAAACTAAGTTGGTGTTGTTATCCTGTAATGTTTAGTAATACAGTAAAAACTCTGAAAACCGTACCTGGCTCGGACTGACCAAAAAGTCCGGTTTTCAGAGGATTCCGGTTTTCAGAGGTTTATATAGAATCACTAACTAAACATAGCTATGGGTTTGTTGGGACATTTTCCTACATTAAACTTTCAGCTATATCTTAATTTATTTTTAATTAAAGTTTGGTCAATTTTGGTTTGGTAAGTGTAAATTTACTGAGAAAAAAAGAAAATTAAAATATTATAACTTTTCTTAAGTTTCATGTACATGTTATCAATAGACTTTAAATGCATTCAAATAAATAATTGATAAATATGGATGCTGTTCTCATTAAAATGAATGCATATTATCACATAACAACAATAACAACATCATATAATCTATTTTCCAATGTCTTACTCAAAATAAAAAAAAAAGATTGACTTCATTATTTTCTTACAACTAACAAACTTTAGTAATTTTGAATACTAACATGTTGCCTTTTTATTTGTATAAAAACAATATTTGAAATTAAAATATTTTCACAAATTATGTCTGTACAACAATACATGTTTATACAAAACAATCATTACAAGAATCCTAAACAATGACAGACAAGTGTTTTTCACACCTGTATAGATAAAATGCTTGGATATTTAATTAACAATTGACATCTGCCAGGGATTATGATTAACTAACTGTTACAATACACAGAAAGTTGACACTTGGTGTCCGGTTTTCAAAGGATTTTTTATGCGTATGTATCATTAGAAGCCATGGCAAAGGGTCCGGTATTCGGAATTCAGAGTTTCCGGTTTTCAGAGGATATTTTTCAATGCATTTAATAAGGAAAAATATGGTACTTTAAAAATCGTCCGGTTTTCAGAGGATTCCGGTTTTCAGAGGGTCCGGTTTTCAGAGTTTTTATTGTATTAAAATGTTACATTATAATGAAACATTACTGAAATTCAATTGACCCTAACTTGTATGTAATTGACATTTCTCTATTTGGATACATTCTTTTTTATACAATTTAAATGTGATAAAATCAAGGGGACATAATTATCATACTAATGTGAAAATACACTTATACATTTAATGACTATTACCTTTTAGCTATTTGCCTTGTTGACTTTGTACTAGGTGCTAGACACTTGAATAGTTCAACTTGTAAATGGGTTCTATTTGTTAATTGGATCAATTAAATACATTCAACACTGCCCCAAGGGCTGTAACTCTGTAAAGTGATAAAATACACTATATATTTTATATCAGTAGATACTGCCACAGGAATGTGTTCATAAATTAATTATTAATGTTATTATTCACAGTGTCCAGACATGACAACGTGTGATGATTGCTATGGACTGGTCATCTCACTGACCGATAGTTGTCCCTTGTTGTTAGTACTTGATAAAACCACAACACCCCAGTGGATATTCCGACCATTGTTGTAAATGGAATTTATGTCCCTATAAAATATACATTAACCTTGTATGAACAGTTTAGTGTGACCCCTAGTGAAGAAATTTTGCTATGAAACCTGGTACTCAATGATTAGGGCCCAGACTTTAGTTTATGATTATATTCTAGATAGTTATCACATTTGACCTTTAGTTTTTATTGTCATTACCTTTTTAATTGTACTATTTTAACATTCCTGTATTTATAGAGTAGAAATCAATTTTTATTGAATAGTTTGTGGGTTCTTTTATGACATGTATGTTCACTCTTTATGATCGTTGATATTGATTTTCACTAATAATACTTCCAAGGTGGTTCTCTGACATTGACAAAGAAAACGCTCATGAAAGAAGTCCCGGTCAATATTATAAGAACTGGTCATTATAATATTGCATGCTAGAAGTAATTTTTGAGCTGTACATGACAGTGTTTTTATGTTCTGTATCTTGTAGGTACTATGCTGTTGAAAACTTAATTAAATTCATTGGGTCTTTGTTAAGTGACATGCTATTCTGGGTTATTTTTTGTATTCATAAAATAAAAAACATTCTACAGATTGTGCATGCATTGAGATAAATGTTGTTCCTTTTTGTTGTTCTTGTTTATGAATTTATTTAATAAATTGGTACCATAACTTCTTATCAAGCATCAAAAAATGCATATTGTTTTCAAGTTATTATAAATTCATTGGAAAACATTAAGTTTATAGAAAGACAATATCATTGGTGAATTAATCTTGTAGGTCATAGAAAGTCATCCCATTTAAATCAGTATTCAAGTTAATTAGTGGCAAAAATAATGGAACTGTCATGTATATGTAATTATAAGGTGATAAAATTAGACAATTTCTGTACATAATTTAGAGTACTGGTATGTGTATGTTCTCTCAGCGGTATTGTTCACATCTGAGTATTGTGTTTTGTTCTGCAAGAATGTCATATGTTTTGCTTTGAGCAACTATTAACGACTCCACAATGCAAAAACATTCGCTCATCATGAATATAAATATCTACATACAGAACTCGCTCAGTTCTGTCCTGACAATATGATAATTTTAGGCCTTCATAAACTTATACATAGATTTACATCCTGATTGTTTCAATGGGAAGAAATTGTTTGAAAAATATATTCTGTTTACATTATGTTTGCTGTGGTTTAACTGCATAAATTACAGCCATCTTCTCTTCAATGTTCTTGAGACATTATCAACTGGCCCAACTATAAGAAATTAGTTATTTTCACTAACATGAGTCATTATTTTCACTTGTCCCTGGTTTCTGGTGAGTAAATTACTACCATGATTGAATTATTATGTGCTGACTGTTATGGTTTATTCCAAAATACCAAAAGGTACTATAATCTCAGGTGGGAGCCGGACAACTGGTTCTGGTTTATATAATATTTTGCTAGAGGAGAATCTAAGGGGTTGTGATGAAGCAATGACGCAGGGACTAAAGGATGTAAATATTGCCGTTATTTGTTTTAGCCTAACTGACTCAAAATGTGTATGTATATAATATATTTATGTAATATACACTTAACACTTGTATCCCAACATTGTCATATGTTTCTAGTGAATACTTTGTCTAGATTATAGCGAGATTATCTCAGATTTTTTGTCATTTATTGTGGAAACTTGTTGATGGATTGTTATAAATGTCCATGTTGATTTGGTTTAGTTACTGACAGAAGCATACTTGATGTCAGCCTCATTGTTTATATGTCATATGGTGCCTTTAAGTAAAAATTTGTATTTTGGTATCTTTGTGATGTGCCCTACAGAGTGGCAGGTTGTCGGGGGGGGGGGGGGGTGGAAATTCTCACAGTGGTAGATGTTGAAGTCCCTGGCAATTTGATGTTTTGAATTTCTTAGATTGTTCTATTTTAGTCTGCTTCCTGTTTAAAGTTGGCTCATCTCTATTGTTCACTTAATCCTATTTTCTTTTAAGGATTGCTTAATTCTTATCAATTGGTCACCAAAAGAAAATATCATTGGCTTTAAGTGATGAATAATAAAGGCTTGGATATAATTAAAATGGACTGTATGAACAAAGAATTGATATTAAATTTTCTTTCTTATTTTATACTGATTGGTAATGATTGTTAATAGTATATGTAATTTTTGGTCCAAGTTATTCAAATGTAAATGAATTATGCATTAGTATTATTCAAAGTCATTACATAAGCCTTCAAGATTAGCATTGTAAGGAAAATATAATTTTTAGATGAATGACTAAGGGACTTTGAAAATAGTATAATTTAAATGTCAGTGACAATAAAAGGTGACAAAGACGGAACACGTTTTTGAACAATAAAAGTTTATGTTGAACAACTTTTGTCTATGAGGATTATAAAGTTTGTTTCAATATTTGTTTGACCACTTGTGGTCTTTTTATTTATTGATTATCAACTCATTTGATAAAAATTTGGCTTAATGCCAAACTGAATATTTAATGCCAGACCTTTGTTAAAAAATGTATAAGAACTAGTTCTCTATGACAAATAATTGACATTTTATGGTGTTGGAACTCTTCATAGATGAAAACAAAAAAATGACGAATCATTTGAACAAAGCTTTATGAGTATTTTAATTCTCAATGTCAAAGATATTGTTGAATAAATTCCTGCTTTACATTAAAGAATTATTATAATGAAATGAATTTAGAATATTAAAGTGCAATCTCCATCTATAAACTTCCCATTAAAAAAAAAGATGATTAATTTATAACTTGATTTTGTACTTCAAAATTTTGCTAACCTTAGAAAATTCATTAAAAAGTGAGTCGGTGTAAGTTGTACTATTATGCACAGATTCATGAATAAAACTGAACAAACTTTGTATGAATTGTAAGTGGAGACTGGTAAAGATTTTGTACTGATCGTTATAATTGTATAACTAAACGTTGAGCTGTAATGTTGTATAGCCGTTCTGGATCAAGTAAATAACATTTTTAGCTTGAAGGGTTTTTGCATATTATCTGGATAGTTAATCAGTAGTATCGCTATACAAATAAGAAAACCTAAGATTGAATTTCATTGTACTTAATTAAAATTTAGTCCAACTGAACTTCTGAAGTCATTCGGAAATTTGCTCCCCGCATATTTTTTTATGGTATAATGCATTTTGTCATAACATTGAATGAGACTTTGAATGTATTATACAGATAACTGGCTATATGAGTAATGATAGACTAATGTATTTTGTATTATATAATTTTGAGTTTAAACTTATTCATTTTGTGCGTTCAAACTCATTATCCTTGAAAAAACCTTAAAATTTATCTTAATAAAGCCTGAAAATAGATCATGTGCAATCACAGTCAGAATTGAGATTTATCGTTAAAATCTTGATTGTTTAACTTGTATCAAATATTCGGTTGCCACGGTTACAATTCTTCAAAATCACTAAATTGTGAAGATTTTTTAAAAAGATTTCTCTAAGTCTGTATATTTTGTTTTGTTAAAACAATGCTTTGTGATCATTCTACATTATTTTATATCTAACTCCAGTAACTAATCTGACAAAAGGTGAAGACATGGTCTATAGTTTACAAATAATTTGTTTTATAATACTGCATTTGTAAGGAATCCTTTAGCCGCCTAGCTAGCTCTGTTTGTAGCACGCAAGTCTACTGATCGAGGGATCGTGGGTTCGATTCCTTGGCAGGGCATACATTTGTGGAGCTAAATGGTCATGAATTTTTTTCTACGGCTATTCTTCCTCCTACCAATGATTCTTAATCATGTAGGGCAGTTGTCAGTCATTGAGGGAAGTATGCATCTAGTAGTTGATTAACAGCTGAATCCCGAGATTCAGTCTTTCAAGGAACAATGCGTAGGTGACTGACTGTCATTATATGACCTATACAATGTGTTGCTTTGACGTTAAACCTGTTTTCACTGATCAAGGCTTTGAGCTAGTGGGTTAAGTAGATGCCAGCCACCAATTTAATATTTTGCATCTTATATGTCATGTACACTTATAATCATAAAATTATCAGTTTACTGAAAAATTTGAATTTGACGAAACCTCAAAAACTAATTTAATATGAAGCATTATAAAATGATATGTTTTTATATACCAATTAATAGACGAGTGAGTCTTTCACTGTTTTAATATTGAGCAGTTTTAATTTGTCATTACACTTAATCAAAATTTCATTTAAACTTTGTATTTACATATAATGTAATCATTTATCACACAGAAATGCATTATGTTTTTATATTTAATGCATTAAAGATATTAGAATATGAATTAAAACTTAATTCAAACAAATACATTATAATTTTTTATTACATTTAAATTTGCATTTTCATAGAAAAAATCTTGATTACTCAGATATAAAATTAACAAAAAATGAAATTGTATTATAATTGCTTTTTAAGATATTTTGAGATAAAACTATTTGCCATGCATTTGTGACTCATAGATTATTATACGCCATTCCCCCTACCTTATATTAATTACAAAATCATATATAAATAATAATAGCTGTCATAGAATGAACTGGTCATGGATCACAAAGAGTATATATTATACTTAATAGTCCCAGGTCATTGTATTACAATATAAGCTATTGTTCTTTATATGTGTTTTTTTTTGTTTATATGTTGTTTGTTACAAATCGTACCCTATGAAACCCTGAAGGGTTTGCAACACTTTGATAATAATCTTAAAATAACGTTCTTTTCTTTATTTTCAAGTGAAACTTTTCTAATTTTTGTGGCAAACATTTTTTGGCCTTTGTTAGAAATTTATAAGTAACTTGTTTGTTGGTTTGTTTGCTAATGTAATTTAGATGTTAAAGTCTTTACACCCCGACTATACAAGACTTCCTTATTAACTAAGTACTAAGTTATCTTTTTGTATAATCCACTGGCTTTGATGTCTTCCCTTCTCTTATTAGATCTACAGTTTGTTTAACTGATAATCCATTACTATGTCCAAGTAATTATTCTTTTAATCTCATGTGTGAAATTCTCAGGGTTATTTATTGTGTTTAAGATTATCTTCTTAATAAGGGATTTTAGTCTTAAGATATTTGGAGTGGCTTTTATATTGATAACTAAAACCTTAAATTAACAACATTATTGTTTACTTAATGATAATACAATATAGATATCATTGTTGTTTCTTTAAGTTTCTGGTGTTGGATCAGCTTATGATATATTATGATCTTAAGTCATTTGTCTCAAATTAACATCAGGAAGTCAAAACCAGCCTACATCTTTCCTATTATGCATGTAGTAAGGTTAGTTTTGCTCTGACCGAGTGATATAATTTTTACACTCCCTTAATGATAATCTTAATTTTGGAACAGAACAGAACTGTTCTGTTCTTAATTTTGGATACTGTGTGAGCATTTCTAAGTTTATCTCAAAGCTTTAAAGCATAATTGATGAGTAAAAAAAGCAAGATCTTCAATCTTTGTGTTTGATACTTACCATATTAAATTAATAAAGGCTCTATGATTGTTGTTTTACAAAATATTATTCAGTTACTTAACTTACTTTTGATAGAAAATTTTATGTATCCTTAATTCATGCTTTTTTTAAAGATTGATTCAGTTCCTTGATCAGTTAAAGATCTTGTACAAGGGTAAATCATGCTTTTCTTCATTTAATAAATACAATATGTCTTGATTACTGCACATTACAGATATGTCAATCTTTATTTATTACTTAAAAAATTACATTAGAGTTGTTGGCATTTTATTGAATAAGGTTTTAAGACAATAGCCTATCTAGTCTTTCCAATGGATGACTCAAATTTCTACCAAAACAATAGTATTTTCCACCTGTTCATTATTTATTATGGTGCATGTTTTGTTTTGTTCAATTATAATAATAATAATAATAATAAAGACTTTATTTATAGAGGCAACACAGTTAGGCAGGGCCCAATCTTCCCTGTGAGCCTCTTAACAAAAACATATTTACATATTATGTACAGCAAGCATGATAAACATTGAAATAAAACATTTATAAAATATATACAATGAGATAAATAGGAAATGAGGAAAACAATTAGCGTTCAATGATCATTTAAGTTACTTAGTATTCCACCACAACGTATATTTATGTTTGAAAGAATGTAAATTTCTGGCTGATTGTACCTCATATGGTAATGCATTCCATAATTTTGGACCTGAGTAATTTAGAGATTTTTTTGTAAATTCCAGTCTAGGCTTTGGTACATAAAGCAGTTGATCATTATCTGAAGACCTTAAATGACGGGTACATTCTGTATTACTTTTAATGAATTTTTGACTTAAATATTGAGGACATAAATTGTTTATTGATTTGTACATAATTATTGATTTTTTATAATCAACTCTTTCTCGGAAGTTCATCCATTTTAATGTGGAAAAAAGTTCTTGTGAAGGGGTGTTGTAATCTTTTTCCAGGATAATTCTGGCTGCCCGTTTTTGAAATTTAATTAGAATTTCCATTAGATTATCATTACAGTTTCCCCATACAGAACAACAATATTCTAAATGGGGAAGTATATATGCATTGTAAAACAGTTTTCTTATAGGTATACTAATGAATTGTTTGATTCTTTGCAGAAGATATAATTTGCTATTGCATTTTTTTATCACAGAATTAATTTGATTTTTCCAAGTAAGATTATTGTCTACCTGTACACCTAAAAGGCGCTCACAAATTGAAGACTCAATTGTATCTTGCCCTAGATTTAAGGATAAAATGTTATTTGAACACTTTTTGTTGGATGCAGAAATAATCATTGACTTAGTCTTTGTTGGATTTAATGCCATAGAGTTATTTTGACACCATTTGAATATTTTAACCATTATGTGTTATGACTCAGCTTTAAGCTGCCTTGTTGAAGTTAATGTAATTCATGTTTTTTTAATAAACCCATTTTTGAAGAAACTGTTTTGTGATGTTTAAGTATATTAAGGAATTTTAATCATATGTCGATATAATCAGCATAATTTTATAAATTTTATGTATTTACTAAAAGTACAATAAAATATACAATGTTGGAATAAAAGCACTCAGAAAAAATGTCTCATATATTTTTATGTTGATATTTTTAATTTTGTATACAAGTTATGATATTTCAACTACAAACTATTTTCTGTAATATAACATAAATACATATTACGAATAAATCTAATCTTATTACTATGTTTTATGGTTCCATGCATATACTATTATAAAATTTATAAACTGTTGAATGACTTTTACCTAAAAAGATCATATTTATGACCTGAAATCAAATTTCTGTCTCTCAGTACTTTTGTTCCTTACGTATACCCACAATGCACTGGTTATGTTTAATTGTGTGAGCCTATTAAATGACTGTCAAGCAGAAAAACGATATACTGGTAGATATATTTATTTATAACAGCATTCACATTTATTCATTTTCTTACACACGATCGCATTTCTATTAAAGTTACGAGGCGAAAATTAACGAGCTATGATTATGGTACAATGTGGGACAGGCGTACCATCACTACATATTTCGTCTCCCTTGCTCTCTCTCTGAGTTTTATTATAAAAAAATTTTCAGTATACAATGTCCTGAGATGGGAAAAGATTGATAACAAGTTTTATACATTTATTATTATAACTGAGTTTTTACTTTCTATTTAATAAACCTTAGCTCTGAGTATTTTAATGTGTTTGATATTTATTTCATAAGAGAAGAATTCGTCTTTGATTATTTTTGACAAATGCATTGTGGTATATTTCTATTCAGCCAATCAATTGACACATTTCTTTGTTATTTACCCTCACAGTTCCGAATGTGTATTACTTGTTATCGATGAATTAGTTCCGATGAAATACGTTATTTACTCTATGAATTGAATTGAAGCCAAGAGTACTTAGGGTTTAGAGATAAAAGATTCTCTTCACATTTCAAATATTGATCTAGAAATGAATATAACGCCTTGGTATTGATCAAGCGGATTTATCCCTCAAATATTATGGACAAATTTATAAATGTTATCAGTAAGCTTAATTCTTTAAGAACATGACAATATTTGGTTGGTGCTTCACAGGGAGATAGGACAGGTTTGTATTGAAATAGTTTAGTGTATTGAGTCCTTCAATCATCATACCTACCTCAAATATTCTGAGTTCATGTGGGTAACATTAATGCATTTCAGTTGAAACCAGACTGGTTCTTTTTGCATATGGTTAACTGATTCCTCAATTTTAAAAGAAACTTCTTTAAGTCTGTCTTTAATTCCATAATTTGTACAAGAAATTCTAAGCCTAAGTCTTCAATTTCATAATTTGAATAAAATAAATGAGTGATTGCTGAAACTAATTGTTGTTGCTTCCATTTTCTCAAGAAATCATAAATACCATGGATACTGAATTCACCCGAAGTTTAAAGTAATGGTCACAAAAAGCTATACAGGCAAGGTTGTTTCGTATCATAATGACTTGAGTATTTTTGCCTTCAATTTGTTCCATTCCATACATGTATGTGTCATGTTAAAGTAAAAATACATAAAATTTGAGGTGTCAACTAGTTTTCTTGTAATGTGGTGATTATATGGTAAAAGTATACTCTTTTATTGGGGGACTTTGTAATTATCCAGTTTTCTTGTAAGTAGAAATTCTTTTGCGTTTGATTAATTGGCTCCCAATAATTGGCTAGTAATTGCCTGCAATTTTCCTAATTTGACTTTTTTAGATTTGTTGTATACAACCACAAACCCAAGTATATCATTTGTCTTGTGTCCTTCCCTTTCGCACTAAGATCACTCTTGCGATAATGTAGAAAATTATACAAAATAGCTTCAGTCTTTTCACCGACCTTATCTGTCGTTTCGATCTTTGAAAAGTTGTTCGGCCAAGGTGAGCAAATGTTTAGCTTCATTGATCTTCCATACTGGTAAATGAAATTTATGAAGAATTCAAGTTGATATTTAAAGGCTTACCTGTAATAATATTTGACATTTTTGTCACATTATTAATATGAATTATTCTATTTTTGATATTTTGTTCTGAAGTGTTTTAAAGATTTGATCCAACTTTTCAGAACTTAAATGAATTTCATTAACATTGTAATATTCTGTCTTATAATGTGGTCCTTATTATTATGTACCAATATAATTATTATACAGTCAATTTGCATTATCTTGAATTATAACCCTTGTATGGACTACGGGTATTCATTATCGCGATAGAAAATCAAACGTCCTGATTTTTTCATTCTTTATCTATATGAGAAATTTATTATTAGCTTTATTTTTTCTCTCGACTTTTTCAATATCTTGACTATATATTTGAAATTATATTATACATTTATACATATTGCTTCTACATGTATGTTATTGTTTGGTGCCCGGCAGCATGATTTGAATATTTAACACAAGATGGTATGAGGGGCATTTTTATTTAAATTGTCTTGGGGCTGAGATCAAGGAACTTTACCAATGTTTTAGTCAATGATTTAAGCTACTAAACACTTCAATGTTTCTTTGTCCTCATATTGTCCTTAATAATGTTTGATATTAATATAGCCATTACTATGATTTTATACATTGTTTATCCAGCAAGCTGTCGTTGATAATGTGTCCAGTCAAACACTCCCAGCTGTCAAATTTGTCCATCATTAATTAAGTGGACACCATCGTTTGACCGATGATGGTATCTCGTGTTGTGCGTTATGTCTTTTGTTGAGTCGTTACCGGGGACCATCCATTTAAAAAGAATGGTCAACTGGTCTTTGGTTGCCATGTCGGGAGGTCAATATAAGGGTGAAACAACATTCTTTGTTGATCTTATAAGCTCTCAGCAAATTTCTCATTATATTACATGAATTCATTATTTTGATTATAAATGTTTCGGCAATCTTCACCTACATGTTGAAATTTTTTATCCTCAGTCCATTGTATTTTCTATAGATGAACTTGATCACAGTACTCACAGTACATGTACAATAAATTAATGCGTAAATATTCAAATTTTCTTCTACCTAGTTCAAAAACTAAAAAATCTCAAAATCTGCATTGTTTTCAACAAACACTCCTTGTGGTGTATTTATTGTATTTAAAGCTAATTTATCGAATTTAAATGTAATTTCTCGTTATATTCAAGGTTTGTTGATTTTGGTGGAAAAATTGTAAAAAAAATAATTACATTTACACTTAAAAGTGCATTTATTATGAATTTTCACGCTTTGACTAATATAATGGTAAAGGTTATTACATTTGTAATGTTTGTATCAGACATATAAATGTTCATATCGCCTGACTGTGATTAGACGGCTTTTATTGATACATTCTTGCTCTCAATTGACCCTCGTATTCATCAGTATTGGGTTACGAAAGGAAATAAATAATTTCACGCAATGTTCAAAACCAATGTTTTCTTTGTTAACTCACATATTTTTACCAATTTTTAGAATATCATATTCGAGATGCACTGGCGAGCCATAATGATTGGGTAATGCCATTTTTTGTTGTACATATTCACCGAGACGTGTCGAGTAGGATGGTAAATCTTGGTGTATTTATGTATAATACATTAAACACCTAAATTGTCATACATTTGTCATTATAAATTCTTTACTTACTCATTTATTGTTATCAGTTAATGTATAAATGTATATATCCTTGGCGACTGAATTGTTAAGAATGTTTAGCCACAAAGTGGATGAAAGTCATAAATGGTTGACGATGGAGGGCAACTTATAGATTCATATTATTGTTAATGAAATACAAACAGATAGATTGGCCTTATTCTACAATGAGTTAAAGAATTAATGATTCTTATAGAGCATTGGGTAAAAACCTAAACAAAGCTTTTGTGAAGCTTACAGTTAAACAATTTCATCAAACATTTACACAAAAATTGAACTTGCTTCACTCACTGTACTTATTAGGCCGCTGATGGATGGAATTTTGATATATTTGTTTGAAAAATGAACAATTGCCTTCAAGTCCTTGTATCAATGTAAGAACTTGGTGTAATGTCTTCACACCTTAGAAGTTGTGTGCTAATTTTGTCAACAATTAACATATCAACATATAAAACATCATCTCCAAACACACTGTATAAAAAATCTCCCAAAACACGTTTAGTACTATAATAGTCATAGATGATATAGAAAAATTGTAAGAAGTTGAGATCATAATAATTGAAAGCATTTTTATGATAGAAATAATGAATCAATCTGGTAGCTCTTGTTATAGCTTAAACTGTTTGACAATAACTTAGTTATAGGCTTATGTTTATTATTTTCTTTGAAGATAAGGGGAAATAAAAAGTGTTTTGCCTCTCTAGCATTCTTGAAAGAAATAATATGGCTCAATAAAAGCATCTGTCATTGCACTCATTTTCTAGGTTTGTAAAAACCATTAAGCCATCAATGTTTTCTTGTACATCTTATTTTCTGTCCATTGATCTCATAGTATACTCTCTGAATGATCTCTCTGATGCAGGAAAACTCATAGATCTTTCTTTGTTAGTACCGGTGTTTTGTGGGATATTCTTTCTTTGCACCAGAGTTCCTTGTCATTTCCTTCTTTACTATTATATTAGCAATGTTGAAATATTTTTTGTTTTTTCCCCATCATTGAAGTGAACTGTATATGAATAGCTGTAATGAACTCATTTTGTGATAGAATTTTATTATTTATGGTACTTGGATTTTGCTGCAGTGGCTGTTAGCAATTTGTCTTTGATAGAGTTATGAGTTCTGTTCAGTGCACATGTTTTCTCTTTAAAGAAAATATCAACAAAATTTGCTACATATGCTTTCTGTGTTTGTGATACTTGAACAAAGTTATGAATAGATTTTACTTTGAAAACCATTATTTTATTTTCTGTGTTAAAACTTCTGTACACTCAAATCTGAGAAATTGTTTCCCTCCTTAGATGGAGATGGTGTTATAAATAAATCTTTGTGGAAACAAAAGTATGAACTTAGTTTAAGAAATGTCTACTAAGGAAGCTGACGGGTTATTGAGACTGGTGAGACTCTGCCCCCATTCATAAAGTTTGGGTACAAAAGTGTATTATCCACGCTACAAAAAAGGTCAAATGCACGTGTTTGATATTGCTGCATTGATTTATTCCCAAAATGATCACATTAGTTATAAATAGTATTGGAAAACAAAAATTCAAAAATCATGCTCTGATCAAAACAAAGACAGACTCGATTGATCACACAACCTCATAAAATTCTTAAATTAGATCAGTTTACTTAACCTTTATATTCAAAGTTTTATTGATGAGACAAAATACACATACAGTCATATATGAATGTTTTAATTATGTATGACTGAACATTTGGTATTTCTGTTTTAATCAGATAAAAGTTTCACTTGTCAATATTACTGTAAGATCTGATATATAGTGTAAATTCCTTATACCTTTGTTTGAGTCATCAATAAAATGATTTTGTTAAAACATTGTTGAGCTGACTGGCTGCAGAGCAATCAATAAGACTGTGACACCTTACTTTAATTTCAAGATCTTGGTTCAAATCTATGTGCATACTGTGACATTAGCTCACAGTAGTAAAAGTCCATGCATTTCAATAAAAATTTGACAACAGTTTTTTCCTACTCCATATGTTGAAGTCATTGGTTCGTTACAGAAAAGAAAGTGAATACCGATTGAAGAAAATCTCATGCAAAGCTAAGTTATAGCTTAAATGGTTACGTGACCACTCAAATAATTCAATCAAATACAGTCTGAATAAAGGGCTTTAAAAGTCCCGAATGCTAGAATTTCAGAAGAAAACTGTTGCAGTATTTGAAGACCATTCTGCTATTCAGACTAACGATTTTGATGACCCTGGTAGACTCGAACTTATCTGTATATAAGTAAATAGTGTCATTTGGTAACCATTTCATGACATGGCATTGTTATCGTCGCTTACAAATAGTGAAATTATCATAGGTATTTAAACTATTGTCATAGTCTCACTTTGCTTGAGTACTCCATCATATTGAATAATTTGCATCCAGTTAGAATCATGATGATTTATTGAGGCCTTCTACTATAAAAAACAATAATTTTTATGATTGATGTTTCATTTTTAAGTGAACCCTAATCAATCATTGTTTTTGATTACAATTTTTTGTTGTATGTTAAGTGCATTTACGTGATGTAGGGTCCTAAATTTAATATAATATTTGTGTATTTTGCTCCAGGTAGGGTTGTTAGAAATATAATGGTCCAAGTTAAGTTGATCTTAATTGATATCAAGACATAAAAGATGGGACCACCCTCACTGTGGTCACTTGATAAAGGTTGGTGACTTCAAATCACTCAAACCTTAGACTCACTGATACTGAGGGACCTCATGAGTTCAAGCCTTATGATAGCTCTATTAATGATTTTTATTGCTAGAACACTGAAGCAGTTGTTTGTGGTGGAATAGGAGTTTAAAAACACTCGACAGAATTCTTAGGAATGATTGTTTCAGCTGAACTCTCATCAAATGATCTTGTTTGTTGATGAACTTTAAACAAAATATGTAAAAGATTACCAAGTTGGTACTGCTGTGCATCATGTACAGCTCTAAATTGTCTCTTATTCCAAAAATTATCGACAGTTTTAGTAAAGGAATGCTTTTATTCACCATTGATTGTATTAAACTTGTTTCTGAGTGTTGTACATGAATGTGCCTAATATAAATGCACTCATTGAGTGTTGCTTCAAATGTTGATGTTTTAATGGTGTTATGATTTTTCACTTCAAGTCATTTATAGCAACTGGCATTGAAGACTGTTCACTTCCGACAGCTGAACTATGTTTACTGACATGATGTGATGTAATTTCTTTATGTGACATTAACTCTATATACTTTATGAGGCTTGATTGTTCTGAATCAGCATGATTAGACAGCTGCCCTTATATGGACTTCATCATTCGGGATTTTAAATTAAATCAGTATATGAGGATTTTTTCTCTCCGTCAAACTAATGACAAATGACTGACAGAAATCAATGTATATTTGCATATTTATAGACATTTATTTGAAGAGATAGTATATTTTGATGTGGCTTAGATGGGATATTTAAGTATCCCCTGTGTGTTTGTTATTATATATGAATCCTCTCATTACATTGTGGATTGAAAGAATTCAATGTAGCCTAGATTCATTATAAAATATTGAAATCTTATAAAAATTCATGAATATATTATTATTTGGGTTTTATTCGTATTTTTATTTGAATTTATATGCAAACTTAAAATTTGCTCGTACGAAATAAGACTTGATCCATGAAAGAAATGGATGGATCTGGCCAGCCTGTAAATATGTCTTTCGCTTGAGGCTTCATTGAGCAATTTATCATTTCTTTATAATATAATGAGAGCACCAAGTTCTTGAATCATTTGTGCTGAACTTTATATTTTTAAATTATAGTTTTCTCTTATATCTATAAAATCTCTGTAGTTTTTACATATTACATCACTGACTTTTTATTCATCCTAATTGAGTAATTCTATGTCAGATGGTTGCTGAATTGCAGGTCCTTTGTGCAGTCAATGTTATGCCAGTCATATACAATGCACCCTCCCCCAAAATAGGAATGACTCCTAAAAATCAAAAGATTTTACACACATAATTACTTCATTTCGTAATGTAATTGCCATCAGGAAATCAGAATTACTCATTCTTTGATTTTTATAGTCTTTGATTGAACCATTCTTTACATTGTTCCACATAATTGGTGTTACAGGTTATAGAAATTCCTTCTTTCTCTCAGAGAAATGATTGAGTTTTTCTCTAAGACAGGACTTTCAACATTCAGTCAAATTATCTTTACGAACATAGGCAACTGAGTTTCATTTTGGATACATGATATATATTGTGATTACAAGCAAATGTTATATTTTGGGCACCCTGATGAATTACTCTCAGCTGTTACCTTTCAATTTTTAGAGGAGTTTGTTGTTATATGTTGGTAACAATTTGTTGATGGAAATCTGTTGTTATCAATGGTTTGTCTAGAGTTGTTAGTGTTGCTATAAAAGTGATGAAAAACATCTACATCCTGTGCTGTCTCTCATTTAAAAACCAGTTTTAAGAGATTTTGTGTTTTATTTAAATATAATGAGAACAATAATTGGAAAAAACTGTTGTTTTGATTACCTGCTCAAATTGTCTGTTTTCTCAGTTTAATGGTGTTTAAAAGTTACTGTTGTGCTTTGATTTTAAACTTAATGCATTTTACTGTGATGCATCAGTAGGTTCATTTAATTCTGTTGAACTAAATCAATAAAATTTCATATTTTATGTATTATTTTTATCATATATTTTTACAAAAGTTTACGGCTAATTTGTTTCTGCCTAAAGTACTTATTTTAATCAAATACAGTGTTCAAATACTTGAAATATGAAAGTATTTATTTTTGGATGGAAAAGATTTTGTCTCCAATTGTCCCAAATGTCACAGTTTAATTGCCCTTAATTCCTAATAATGACTATGTATACACTAAATTTGTTTGTCAATGTTTTCACCTGGACCATCGATCAACATGGAGAAGTCCTATTGACCACGAGAAGTACTATTGACCACGTGTCATGTGTGGTTTGAACAACGACATCTCCTCAATTTTGTATCACAACCAGTTATTAATATTGTCGGAAAGGGTGTGGTAATTTATGACTTCCATTATTGAGTTTTTAAGTTCTCCACTTGTGACCTCTGTTATAGTATTACTCATAAGTTATTCATTTAATATGAATTCCTAACCTGCCTGGAGTTAATTATTATATATTTCAATTTTTACTAGAAATTAATTGTTATAAATGGAGACATGAAATGGTCTTTTATAACTCCCCATTGATGAATGTTATAACCCAGCTGACGGCTTTATTTAAAATATTACATGTACATAGATTTTGGTGGAACAATCAAACAAAAAATGACTGTTGATGATCAAGGCAACATTAATGGGATCCCAGTTCAAGGCTGATGATTTTTCTAGCAATATTGACTTAGAATTGCTCATCATCAACTACAACTTAATCAAAACAAAATTTTCATATATCACATATTGGTTGTGTCCTTATGGTCAATAATTCATTTGTTATGGAAATTATTGTTGAAAGTTTGCCCCCTATAGAGAAAACATGTTATCGGCATGAATGAGTTTCTACAGAGAAAAATTGTCCAGATTTTCACTATGATAAACATTGACACGAGACAAACCACTTTGTATTTGTTGAGAATTTGAAGGAGGTGTACTCTCAGAGAAAATTGTCCATGATAATGATGAATTGATTCTATTGTTGTCAGGTTGTCTCCATGGTAATATAGAAATGATAATTGATGGCCAATGAGCAGTCTTGGAAGTTATTAATCTGATATCTTGAGTTTCATTTGTCAGGAAAATGTTTTGAGAAATTCACTCATGAGAATAAGTGTTAATGAAGCTTCTGTCCCAAATAGTTCATTATTTCTTCTCTGATGTGTTTATGGTTTTCAATCCCTATAATAATGTTGATTAGAATCATCTGTCACACTGTTTCAACAACTGACTGCTAATATAGTGAGACAAATAATTTGGTAAAAATCTTCTTCTTGGTCATCGACAAATCATCGTCCTTATTTGTAGTATGATTGCTTCTTATTTTGTCCCATGATCATTCTACATGTACTGTACAAGACACGAGGGACTTTTATCGTCAATGGACCAATTTTTGTTGTAAATTCTCCCATTTTGTTTTATCATAACATTTCTGATGATAGTTGGCATTAAATGCTGAGCTGGTTCTTATATGTGTATATATTGTGTTGTCAGTCTGTATTCAATTGTTTCATGCTAATGTTTAACCACCTTGCACCGCTGTAGGTTTGATAATGGCTTAAATGCTTGTAATGGAACATTATGAGAAATAAATGAAAATTTGACTTGCTCATTAGTGTTTATTATGAATATAAACAAATTGTACAAGAAATATTAATTACAAAAATTCTTATATACATTGAAAACATAGTAATTCTGCTCAAAAATATTTTCACCATATTTTTCATATTTCTTTTTTTCAAGTTAATAGTATTATGACCTGAAAAAAATGTTCCGAGTTGATGAAAAATTGATTTAATCTTATAAAATAATTTATTCTTACTAAATGATTGTATTCTATCTAAATGAAAACTGTGTAATTATATAGCATGATATATTAACTTATTTCTTAGAACATATATTTTATCTCATAATCATTATAAGTGGTAGGAAATAGTCCAGATTTGTATCACAGCTGTTTGTTGGATTCAAAATGTTAATATACTACATGAAAAAAAAGATTTCCCTTATGGCTTTATACATCTTACATTTTGCTCAGGAACTTACTGAGCTCTCATTTATCACTTTGGCTTTAATTTCCCCATTTAACCCAGGAATGGAGATTTTATATAAAATTTACGAATATATGAGATTTTATATAAAATTTACTAATGTATGAACGAAATTTGGAGCATGGCAATTTTAGTTCCTCTTTTCTATGATCTGGGTCATTTAAATGTTTGTTTTCATGTTTTATTCTCCCCCCTCTCTCTTAAAAATGAAGTCTGGATTATGTTAGTTAGGGTTTTTTTTCAACATTTTATTTTCTTTCAGAAAATTTGCATTTTTTATCTCAACCATTTATTATGTACATTATCATTATTAAATCCAACAATGCATCATGACCTATATTTTTTTCTTGTTTCTGACATGTTCTATGTTTTTGTTTGCCCTAGGCATGTTTCATACAATAACATTTGAATGATTACAAATAACAGGATGGGTACAAATCAACTTAAACTGTAATTTAATTCTAAAATAAATATTATTTTAAACTTTAAACAATATTTTGACATTTCTATTGTTAAAATGATGAAAAATTAGGAGTGTAAGAAATCTTGGCATTCTTTATACTGTATATAATGCATCAGTATAAAACTAGACTATATCATTCTTTATTGGTATATAGCTAGACTAGTTTTGCACTGACCTGATGAATACAGTTTGGTTGGTTTGGTTTTGGTGCTTCACAACAGAACATAGTTCCTACTTACTTATTCTGGAGCCAGACCTAAACCTCTAGACCTTTAAATAGTACCTCAGGCACATTTAACCATTAGATGTGGTGGAAAACTGTCTTACTTAATACCATGGTTTAAAGCATATGAGGGAAATTGACCATTTTGTAACTTAATTTGGGCAAAAGGTTAGGGAAGTCAGTATGAACCCATGACCCCTGTAGTGACAGTCAGGCAGGCTACTGAGTGAGATAACCTGAAGAGAGGGTCTTAAGATCTTATGTAAACTACACAAGGTATATTAGGTATAATAGACAACAAGACCCGCCACTTCGTGTTTTAAACATTGTTTATGTTTTAGGATGATTGAGGCTACATGATTTGCATATTTATTATGTTAATTAAGTGACTAGTTATTCATCAACCTGTCAGGTGTATGATAGTTGTGATGAATGATGGATATTTACCATCTTATATTATTGCTTTCTTTAACTTTATCATTGTTAACTCATAATTTATGTACAATAAGTCATGGCTCTCTAACGATTTTTAACTGGTTGTTTTGGTGCCCTTTTGGTTAAAACTAAAATGATTTTGAAGAAATGTTTTTAAGTGTGATTCAGCTCAGGTCCCATGATATATATGGAGGTCTTACTGCATACAGTATTATCACTGAGTAACACTGTAGCCAAACTTGGTATTGTGAAACTTAATAGAATTTTATCATATGGAGGATGTCAAATATCAAATGCACCTTTATTATAACATTTTGACCATGTTGTCATTATCTTCAGTTATTATATATGGACAAATTTTAACATGATGAAAATAGAAAGAAATGGCAATATTATTTATAAATATTATTTCTATGATTGGGAAGTATTCTCAGTACAGTGAATTAAAATGGCTTAAAACACTAGCTTGACCACTGTGATCACTTGACCCATTATTCTGCTAATTTTTAGATCACTACTTCGTTTCTTCTAACTTCATTATCACATGAGTGTATCTTACACAATGAATTTAAGTTGTTTTCTACTTGTATTAAATTTTAGGTTTCTAATCCTCTTCCTTGTAAATTCCTTGATAATGAATTCCTCTGGGAATTCCAAAGCTTCTCTAACATGCATTGAAGATTACCATGTATTTATATTTTATTTATATTGAAATCAAACCTGACTAAATCTGATTATTATTCCAGATTAACAGTCATGCATTCTGCTTTCATTACTTCTTAAAACTTGATTGACCCACTTAATTTTTAGCACGGAATGTTCTCATACATCATGTATAACTCCTAGAAGGGATAAGGCAGTTTCTCCAAGTGAAGTGAAACTACTAGCATGTTCATTTATCCTAAGATATTTTACCCTTGAGACCAAATAAAATATTTCTTATCAGGAATACCGATCTTAGTTAGTGACTGAAAATATTTGTGACAATGACATTATAGGAGCTCTAACTATTGAAATTTTAATGATTAATTAGATCAATAATTGAACATTGTGATATTTATCTCTCATTTTAAATCAATAAAATGAGGTCATTAAAATTTCAATCAATACTCGAAATATCCTATAGATAAATGCCTTGTTTTTAATTATGTACATATGAGAAATGTGAGAAATGCTGCATTGATGGCCCTGAGACTGGACCCACTCACTGCCCTTTAATTCGAATAAATTAAAATGTTGCATCAAGACTGCATTCACTGTAGGAGTGTTTTTAAGTAATTTTACAAGTCACTTTAAACTCAAAGTGCTTTAGAGTTAATACTAAAACCTGTCTTGTTCAATTCATAATATTTCATCTCTATGTTTGACATAATTTGGTTATGGCAGCTGGTGCATGTGGTATTAATTCAATTAATATTTCTTTAATACATAAATCGTATTTATATGCAATTAATGATGTTTAAAAACAGCATTTATGTTACAAATTTGATAGAATGTCATTCATGTATAATTTTTTATGAGTTAAGTTAGTAATAAATAATAATAATATAAATAAATGTTTGTTTGGTTTTGTTTTGTTCGGTTCCGTTCTGTTCTAGTTGCTCTCAAATATGACTGTAGTATAATTTCATCAAGGAATCAAAGCTTAAATAAGTTGCAATTTAAAATCTTCAAACTTTTATGATATTACATATTTGAGATATTGTTCACATATTATCATGATATTTAGTAACTAGTTGAGCATACCCTGGGTATATCTCTATACAAACATAGTTGGGTTTCTAAGTTTTCGTCATGTATTTTATAGATAAGAGGTGACCTCTACTTGTCATGTGACCTGTAATACTGTGAGACACTGTTTCTTACTTTCTATGTAAATATTGCATGGGTTCTCATATTGAATATTTTCATGTTGAATTTGTGAAGTATATGAAATGTACGTATATACTGTGAGGTCTTCGAAAATATTGTTTTTGCTTTGCATCTATAATTACCTCCATGCTCTCAGTATGGGTTGAATCTATATTTTGGTTGTCAAAGAATTTCTTGCACTTTAATATGTACCGGTACTTGCCGCATGACTTCAAACTAATAAACTAGCTTTGACCTGTCATATTATTATAAGTTTCTACCTGAACAAAATCATGTTCATAAATTTTATAAATTAAAGGATTTCTTATGAAAATAATAAGTTTTGAAAATAATAATTTTAATTGCAATTATTAAATTTGTCTAATATACACAAAATGCCAACTTACCCATCAGACATAAAAGTCTGATTTTTCTACATATCATTTTCATAAACTGTCTGGATTTTTTCTGAATGTTTTTATTTTCCCTATTAAAAAATTACCATCTATCTTCCATCAAGTATTAGTCAAATTTCTCATGCTCTATTAAATGAGGATATTGGAGATAACTCAGTGAAAATTATCAAAACATTATTATTCAAGGCACAACATAATAATAATATTCTATAATATCAGAACACAGACAATTTAGACAATTTATCTCAGCATTCATAGAGACTGTGGCATCATATCATCAGAGATTGCGTTTTTGTGAAACAGACAGGGGCGAGAAAGAGAGAGGGGGGATACTGAGAGACTCTTATCTGCCTTTTTGCCTGTTGGCAAACTCTAGATTCTGGCTGAGATTTTACCGTCTTATGTTTTTATTTTCCACTAAAAAATGTTATCCTCTGATTGAATGATAACTGGTATATCATCAGTTTATGTAAGATGAATTATTTTTTTTTGTTCATTAAAACATGATAATTGTACATGATGCTGATAGATATGAAGGAAACGTGTTAGTAAAAATGGCTGCCTTTGTGTGCGGGCTGATGTTGTTTTTGTTTTCTTTAAAATTTATGAATTTAAGTAGCTATAATGAAAGAAAATTTATTGTAGCATGCAAAATTATGCATTGATGTATTTGAGATTATATATTTAAAAAGACGTTGATCAGTTGATGATTTATTTACATACTGTAATTTAGCATGCAAATTATTCTAAATAAATGCTATCAACATTTTAACAGCTTTGAGAGTGTGTGCAAATTCCTCTGCTCAATTTCCTTTAATTAAAACCTCTGACCCAAGCATTTAAGTAGATTCAACTAACTGTTGATGAACCAATTTGTATCAAAACTAAAATATCTTCAAGTTGATTATATTTGTTTGTTTTGACTCTCTGTAAAGAAAATCCCCCCCCCCCTGAAGTTAAGAAACCACATGTCTGCATACTCTCATTATTTTATACCATTCTTCAACTATAAAAATTATTTTGTGTAACATTTTCTTGCTAAAGTTACATTTTATCTTCAACGAGAGAACTTTTCGTTTACTCTGACATTATTCTTCTCCAATGTTTATAGTTTTTCGTTTTTATTATGAGGGGCATGTGCAATACAAAAGATTACATAAACTGAACTTTTCTCTCTATTGCGTTATGGTTAATTCACTTGGCAGTCAGCGTATTGTTCTCTCTGATAATTGCCATTCAGTTTTAGGATTTTGTTGGTTGCCAGAGCTGATGGTTTTTACTGTGTTTCTTTGGAAAGGAGAAACACCAAATATCTCATTATAATGTTATGGCCGTCATAAAAAGACGGCTGGTATAAATTGAGTAATTTCAGCTGATAACTTTAAGAACTATCGGCTTTAAGAAGCCCTTGTAATTGCTTGCAACAATTGTATAACAGATTGTTATTTTTATGGCAGTCTTTGGGTTTAGATTTGATTTAAGGTTTGAAAAGTTTTGATATTTAAATATAACATGTTTTATATGAGTGGTCCTCATCTAGATGGATTAACCTGCTTAGAACGTTGTTACACCTGAAGTGTTAGTGAAATCTGAATGTTTTTGTTGTCAATAGTTTATTGCCAATTTGACATTTATATTGATGATATATTTTATTGCATAATACCATTAGATATAGTACTGTAATAAAATGTTTGAAATTGAGACTCTTATATTTATTTTTATTGCAGCAATATTTATTTTATTGCTCTGTTAAAATTTGTATACCCTTTATCTTGTATAAGATTTAAAAAAAAAACACTTTCTATGTGCATTTTAGTGTTTTCCACAGCAGTCTACCTTAGCAAACATTACCAGTAATGTACATGTATGTCTCAAATTTTAGTTATATAATTTGGTTTACATGAATATCATTTTCAAATGTTGTTTATTGTTTTGCCTGTTTCTTTAAGTCTTTGATATTAGAATGTTCTTTCAGTCTAACAGATTGTAACTTTATTTAAATATGATCAACTAACTGCAATGGGTAAAAGCAAATATAGTCTAACTACATGTAAATAAAGATGTATTTAGACTTGTTTTGTGCAGGCACATCATCTTGTTCCTTTATTGCCATAGTGTTATCTTCTAATACTTAATTTAATTGTTGTGTCATAAAGCTCTATTTAAAGTTCCTGTATTGTGGAACATTTTATTACAGACTAAATGATGTTTCCATGTTATTGGACTATCTTTGTTTTATGTTTCCAGTTTTTGGAGACTTAATCATTCTGTAGTATTGTTTATAGCATTATCATGGGTTTAAAATCAATGGTTTTTACATGAATGTCTCCATTTTAGAGCCCATTTATCACTTTTTATTGTAGCTTTTTATTTGATACTCATTTAAAAGGGTGGACAGTTTTTGTCTCTACTTGAGTTAATTTAGTTTTATGTACAGTCTGTATTTGTACCATGAACAGGAAGTTGTCATTTTATTGATAATTTAGAGATAGATTCTCTTTGCTGCAAAATTACTTCAATTATTTTCTGCCTTAAATTATACTTAGGGTCATTTTATTGTAGTATTTGAGTACCATGTTTGCCTTGATTAGAATAGGACTTATCTCTTAAGGTTTATCTTTTAGTCCTGCACTGGTACAACATTTAAATTAAGGTTCAATCAACGCAGAGTTCCTTTTCTCTAAGCATGCAGACTTTTATCTCTTTAGTGTTTAGTCCATTCAGGAACAAATGGACCCACTACTCTCTCCTCTTAACATTGCATGCTTAAATTCTACAAACTCAGACATTTTAGCCTTCAGTATTTGTATCATCAAAAAACTTGTCTCGATTTTTTGTGTGCCTCGAAAATTAACGATCATGTTGTTGCACTGAACTGCTCTTCTTGTCTCAATTACATTTAATTGAGCAGTAAATTAAATAATTTCAGCCTAACATTCATGGCATTACTTCACAGTATGTGTTATATGTAAAAAATACGTCATATTTACATCAATATTAAAGCCCTTGAAGTCTGTATCATTCTTGTTTAATTTAAAAGGCAGCTCTTCATTTCACCTAAAATACATAAACACTTTGGCAACATTTCCGCATTGATTATTAGAATGCAAATGTTTGCAATTACAAAAACATTGAACAGGCTTATATGCTTTTCCAGGAGAGAGAAAACATTTTTCTGAAGAATTTTCCTGGATTCATTACAATGTAATGTAGGCATACTCTGTACATTAGAAAGGGTTGGTTTGTTGTTAATGTAAAATGAATTAGATACAGCCCTTATCATTTAATATTTTAATAGGAACACTTCCTACTTATGTCGTTTAAGAATGTTGTTATGTTATCATGGTTGAAGAGCTGTTTCTTGTAATATCATATTAAATATGATAATTTTGTATTTAGGCTATATGTTTACTAAGTGTGGTACTTGTTTTTAATGATGATAATGTATTAAAATAAACACTTCTTTCAAGGTGAGAAGTAAGTTGCTTACTTTGTTGTTTTCATTCACTCTCTTTCAGTAAAAGATAAGCTTCTGGATTGCTTTTATCATTAAAAGAATTATGCTTACGCAAATCACTGGTCTTGAGTTTTGTTAGATTATCGTATCAGAATTCCTGTGCTTGAAACTTTTAGTTGCAGTTCTAAAACAATACTTTCTTTTGCCACAAGTAATCAATTCTAGAGTTATATTTATTTGATCATATTTTATAAGACTTTTTATATATATTTCTTGAAATTTTTAGAAGAATATAACATTTTATCTAAGAATTTTCAGTATTTGAAATATGATATGTCGTAAATAGTTCTAATATTCCCCTTGATGTGTGACAGCGTGATAAATGACTTTTCTGGAAATATTTTAACTTAAAAGTCTACATTATATGAAAACTTAATGACTTAAATGTCTTGTGGGAGTTCAAAGAGGTTCTAGTTTATATTTGAAATGTTCAACTTTAAATGACTGGTTTTTCTATTAAGATTTTTTAGAAACTTTGATCAGTAAAGTCTGAGTAATCTAATTATTAGAAGTATGATGTATATTTACTCTTAGCTATTTGTTTTACTTAACTTTCTTAACTTAGTTAGTGTTTTGAATACTTGCTGCTTGTAGAAATATGCCTTTGAAATATTTCACTTCGATATTTCTGAGAAGGTTTAATTAGACTGTTGCTGAGTAAACTTGTTTGAGTTTGTTTTAGAGTTTAAAAAGTTTCTCTGTAAAACAATAACCTACTTAACATGTTGTTGTTCATTTCATTTTGTTAATTTGAGGTATTTTGAAGTTAAATTTAAGACGATGTACATGTGTTTTAGGATTCATTCACTTGTAGCAATATCATGGGTTTAAATATTTTTCTGTAATAATTTAATTTTGTATTGTGACCAATTATTTATTCCTGTTGCAGGACTTAAAAATGTCTTGCAAAACATTGATGTACTTTTTTCTAATAAAGTTCAGCTTCCTCAATAATGTGTTCACCTGAACATGTATATAATACTGCATGATTGAAACTTGAAACTATTCTAATAGTTTTGTCCTGTTGAGACTGAAATAAATTCTTGTTTCATTTTTGCTTATTCATTGATTTTACATTGTGCGACTTAAAGCTTCCTTATGAATGCAGAATAAATATGATTACACTGAAACAATATAGAGCTTTATCGTATATTTTGTTTGTTTAATTCTGTAATGTTTTATTCCTATAAATAAGTAATATATTATCTCAAGCATAATACATTTATGTTTTCCAAAGCAGAAGAGTTGCTTTCATTGGTAAAATCTGCATTTTAAAGAACATTAGGTTGGCGTAGGTTTGTTTAAGTATTTTCAATAATTGATTGCAAATTTAAGTTCAATAAATGTACTAAATAAATAGAAGTTGGCTTTTACTTTTTGTTTTAATAAAGAATGCTGATTGCGCTTATTTTATTCTTCATAAGAAATATTTCTGTCCGACATCTAATATTCAAGTGTGATATAATAATCCAATGTGATGATATCTTTGATAGCAGGTAAAGTGATTGCGCTTTAGTCAAGAGCTTTTGCACTTCATAGAACTTGATAATGTCAAGACCATTAAAATGCATGTCCTTGTTTTAAGTCTTAGTATAATGTTTTAGTACCCGTATGGTTCAAAAACAAAGTCATTTTAAACTTTCAGTGACTGTTTATATGTCTATTATGTTTGTTTGATATAAAATTCCTTACTTCTTCATTAAAGTGTCTTTTGTTGACATTGTCCTTGTACAACTTTTTGATGTTTTTAACATACCATGCTGTGAGGGCGATTATTTTTGATAAAAATATAAAAATTTGAGTCTTGTAATTGTTTGTTAAACTTAAACGTGTGAAACCATTCCTGATAGCAAGATTGCTTTGTCTTTGATGTTGGTTGTAGTTAAATGTTTGAATACTTTTAATTATCTATAAGATTGTTTCATATAGGTAAACTAAAGACCCAACAACCTGTGAGTTGAAGGATCTTAATGTCGTATGTCCTCTGTTTGGGGTGTTAATTATGGTGCTGATATTAAAGTATAGATATTTTATGTGACAGTTTTTAATGATATTACCTGGGTTAAATAAAGTTTATGTTCTGTTCTGTTCTGATAATATAACCATATTGTCAATGTCAACCAGAATGTTACTACTAAACAGTGATTGGTTTGTTTTATGTTGTAATAATACTGTCACATTGTGTCAATATTTTTATTTTGTTTCTCTAATGACATTGTAATTAGTTAAGTCATTGTTTGTACAGTCCATTGTTTGTACAGTCAGAATTTGATCTCACTTGACCATCATATATCTTTAATATCCCTCTATGAAAAATTGGCAATGATTAAATTTTTATTGATAATTGTGAAGAAGTTGTCCGGTCATGTTGTTGTTTAATCTAAGGTTTACTTTCATATAATTAAAGTGTAACAATTTCGCTATTATTGTTTTTCCCTTTGGCGCGATATGACCTTTTTGTGTTGGTGCGCCGTAAAACCCAAACAAACAATGTTTTCCCTAAAAGTTAATTTAACTGACAATTCCTTTTAGTTTGGTAATCTACTTTTTTCATAATTTTTCATAAAATGTTACTGCAAATAATTATAGCATGCATACTTATATACATACTTTCGACATACAAATATTATATAATATATTAACAATTATATCAGATGTGTCAGCCTCTAGTATGAGTCTATGACTGTTGTGGAATGTGGTGTTAAATATTTATAACAGAAATAATGGTGACTAGATGACTTAGGTTAACACTATATGACAACTAGTCTAAATTTTCTGTGTTATTTTCCATGTTACGGAAATGTAAGTGTGACAAACTCTATGTAGGGACATTGTGTAAAATGTTTTTATGACAAAATGAATGTATATATTGTATATACTTTTTTTTTGTTTTTTTTTGGTAGACAAAAATGGATTCTTTTATAATGTCTTGAGTGTTTTACACTTCAAAGTGATGAGTTTTTGTCTGTGCATGTACTTTTTCTCATTTTTGTATTCAGTGATGTTAACTCGACATCGCTTTTTGCCAACATTGCTTTTTGTCGTTATTTTGTTGTTGCTATGGAAACACAAAAATTTTCAATTGTATCACAAAATAAAGTAATTGCCATGCACTTAAACATTGTTGTTATACACTTAAAATAAAAATTGATAATCAAGTTGTATTCAGGGGTTTGTCTGCTTGTTTTAATGCAATAAAGATTTAATGTAACACCACCTTTATTATGAAAGTACAAGTTTATACTGCAACTCGGGACTACAGTTTTATCATGGCTTATCATAAAATGCTGATAAAACAAGTTTAGTGAATTTCTGTTTATGTCAGTTCACTGGGCAGTCTGATTCAATTATTTACTGTTGTGGTTTTAAGAGTAGGTTCTTAGATAGGAAGTAAACCTCTAGAAATGTTGTCTTCAAACCAGGAATTATGAGAGATTTTAACTACCTGCAGTATATGTTACTGAAGTGTTTCCATACAATATCTAAAGCTTCAAAATGATAATAATGTTCATAAATAAGACTCTGCTGAAATAAATAGATTAATAACAATTTACCTTACTTTGTAACTTACAATATGCTGTAGTCTGGAACTGATTTATCATTTTCTTAAACTGAGCCTATTAATAATCCCAGGTTTAACAGAAATATCAACTTCACTTTTATCAAATTTTGAAAATAGATTTCCATTATGTTTTCAAACTCCATTTGGCTGGTTGTCAAATTTGGAAATTGTCTTTTAAAAGAGCCTGGTGTGCAATAAATGTCTCTAGAGTTCAGAATGTCAGTTAGAATTAAAGAAGCCATATTAAACGAGCCATGAATGTCAGTGTAGTGTCAGGATGGATTGCACCCATAAGGTTTCATCATATACCATTTATCTGGCACTGAGATAATGCATAGTTCACACAAGGGGCGCTTACAATCAACTACTTGAAATCATATGTGGCTCACCATAATCATTTTAAGGGACAAAAACGTGATCTATTGTTGATGCTAACTTCTCATGAGGGAAAGTTCTGACATTTTCATGAAAACAAGTTCTGTTTGCTTTAACAGGAGTCTCATGAGACTTAGTAATCCGATTGTATTTTCAGAAAGTAAATTAAATTTTCCATCATCTAATAGAAAAAGTCATGCCAAAGAAATTAAGATTTATTTGGCAGCCATGTTTGTTTACCCTAGAGATGTTTGGACTGTGACACAGTATGGTGCTATCAGAGCTCCTCTTTTCATGTGAAAATTTATGGACACAGTCTAATTTAGCCAGTAAATATATGACTGGCTCTAATGTTACATTGGAATTAGTGCTATTGAATTTTGACAGGCAATTCACTAACAAATGTTAGTTGATGGAAGCTATTGATGTTGGTTTTTGGAAGTATTTGTGACAAAGTCTGTAGTTTATAGAGAATTCATTTATGAAATCCATTGAATAATTTCATGTAAATTATAGCCAATCAATTAGTAAAATGCTTGCTGCATGACCTTTGTAGGATTCTGACCTTTTGATAGTGTTCTATCATGGTTTATAAATTATTCCTTAGCCTGATATTAGATACCAAGGATGTGGCTAATGATCAGAGATGGTATTAAATATCGTCACATTATAGAAGTTGGGCAAAATTCTATGTTCATGTTGTATGAATTGCGAAATGTTAAAATATTTAATGAATGTAAAATCACGTTCTCAAAGGGCATAATTTATCATAAAATTACATAATGGCCATTTTCAAGTCAATTGTGCATTTCAAATCAAAGAAATTATTGAAATTATCATATGGTTTATTTTTATTTTGCGGATGGTTTAACTAAAAAAAGTATAACTGATGAACATTGTAGGGAATTTCTATGTTATAAAGTTGACTGAGATGTTTTGTTTCGTTTATGAATTATTTTAGTGACACTTACAAGCTTAATGCTTCACATGTTGTTAAACTTTACAACAATTACCTTAACTGACTTAAAATAAGTAAAACTGTTATAATATTGTCCTAATTAACTCCTGTTATTTAAGTTGAATGTTTTCATCCCTCGGATTGCTTTTTATTATACAATTGTAGTTAATGACAGCACATTTTTGCTCTAGGCGATGTACAAATTGCGTGTAAGAATAGATGTATTGTTCTTTTGCCATTATTATTTTGACATATGACAAGCGAGATTTATTTAAGTTATATTTGATGAGGAAAATTTGTGTGGAGAGTTTTTTTATGTAGTTTTGTGTTGTAAATGTTCATTGAATTTGAATTAATTAATTCTGAACTTTACTTCTTTCTCGTTAATAACAATGCCTTTACAATGAATAAGGGATTTTTTTACTTTCTAAAATAATAAATGTTGTATTTTAACAGCTGTAGTAGAGGATTTTAATATCTTGACTTATTAAAGTCTCTAGATCACTTATAAAGTGATAAGCTGATTTTTTATCCTGATGAAATTTATTTCAACCTGAGACTTTTCCTGTGTACTTCAGCTCTTTAAAGTCAAATTGTCTGTAAGTTACCTTTTTCCTGGCCCCATACAAATTTCAAGAGCTCCACTGCCAGTGTTATTGGTCGCTGATAGCCAAAACTTTTAAACACATCAGATTACTTCTCCAAATGAACTTCAAGATGTTAATTTCCTCGCACCTGTTGTTTCATTATAGAAAACAATTATCTACAATATGATTTATCTTCCTTCCTGAGATTATCTCTCAGTGGTCATCAGTTTTAATTATCAACAATAATTGTAACACTTCCTGTTTCTCTCTCTCTTTCTTTCTCTCTGGGCATTTATAACTTCATATACATCTAATCTAGGTGATTAAAAACATCTATATGTAATTTCAGAACCCTGATTTACATCCCTTAGAGCATTTAGATAAGAATGTTGTTGTTTTTTATATAAAAAATGTGTTTGTATTTATTCATTAATGGAGTTGACTAAGTTAAAATTTTATGTTCACACTTGCTCAGACTGTAGCTACAAACTTGCTGTGTCTCAAATTGCCATGATATCTACAGATAAACAATGTTTCCACGTTGTTGTACATTATCATAAAATACTTGACTATTATCACCTACATGCTTGGTCTGTTTCTAACAATGATTGTTAATTGTCCGGCACCAAGATTTCACCCCACGTATCATAGAGATATCACACAAGATTTATCACATTACTGATTGTTGGTATGCTTGAAGATGTTGAGAGATGCTGAGAGAAAATAGGCAGCAAATACCCAGATATGCCAAGAGAAAATAGGGAGCAAATACCCAGATATACCGAGAGAAAATACCCAGGAGAGATGACGAGACATTTTACCCAGGGATTCTGAGGAAATGGTCTTGCAGAAAGAATGGTGTTGTCAGAGGTGTTAGGAACTCAGGTCTCCACCATTCTAATCATACTCTGTTAATGTTCTCTGGTACTTTATCACATTATATTCCACCATGGTTACTCCGAGGAGTTCTCCTAATGTTTACATTCTTCACAATGATTGTATTACAAGTGATACAAGATTTCACCTGCAGATATAATTGCCTTTTTATTTGTTTGTTTATAAATTCTTGAAGTTTCTGAGGTGCTTAAAGATGAAGCTTGATGATTACCCTGTAGGAATATTTAGAGTTAAAGAGTCGGTAAAGTTTATATACAAAATGAACACAAAATGAACTAACAGCTAGTTGATTATCATGATGCTAATTCTTTTAATGTTTAACAAATGTTTGATACATTAGAAAATCTTGTATCTCATTCAATCTCACAGTATGTGTCTAAAGTTTCTAAATTCATTCAGTTCCTGTCTGTAAGACTTTGATTTCATTCACTGTTGTTCCAGTCTAAGAATTTGAATTTGTTAGTTTCCTGGTTTACAGTTTTTTTGGTACTTTTTTATGTGGATCTTTGTGGAATATTTATTCCATCAGACTGTGGGAGATTATGTGCTTTTCTTAGATTACAGGAAGCTATTTTCATGGAAGATTTTTTTTTAGTCTTGATCTCCTGGAATAGATTTGTATATGGGTTTTTTGTAAAGCTTTTTGTTGATACCTTGTAATGGATGGTTTAAGTTATTTCCTAGCTTGAGTTGTTTAGTTGATTTTCTGCAGCAGTCAGTATCTTAAATCAATCATAAATTTGAACAGTTTTTAATGTATTTACCAAACCTTTATAAAGTTTGTCTGTGTAGTCAATTAGTAGGTTTTTAGTTATTGACTTGGAACAAATTATTTTCTAATATTTTAGCTGATTACAAACTTGGAAGTTAATTTTAAAGTATTTCTTAATTAATTGAATGATGAATTGTTATTCAATTAGCTAGTGGGATGATTTAGGTAATGATGTATTGATGTATGTCTGAGCTCTAGGATTTTGTTGGCTCTTTGATTAAGTGAGGCATGTTGATTAACTTCACAGACTTGCAATTTAAAACCAATGCACTTAACAGTGAGTCCATTTCCTGGGTTATGTACCTAATTATCCAAAGGTATGAAGTGGAGTGAATTTTGAGGCTTCATAAGAATGAGGACCTTTAGCTATAGCTTAGCTTGCAATAATTGTCTGGATTGATTGATGTAGGTCTTGTGTTCAAAAATGCTTAGACATCAAGAAGTTTTTGATTATCTGTTTGATCAAATTTAGATGTATAGTTAAGTTAAGGCATTGTTTAGCATTTATAAATAAAAAAAGATTTAGAATTTTTCTCATGGGTTTCTTTACATACCAATTGCGATGTCTAAAAAATGAAAGGCTTTGCAAAGGCTTATTATAGCTTCACTTTCACAGAGCCATTGTTGTATTGTCCTTCATTATTATGCTGGTTTGAATATTCTCTATGCAATTTTATTGTATTATTCCTTTACATGGTGTATAATTTTTGTTGGAGAAATTCCCATCTTTGACAGTAAGGACAATGGTTGATTGACATTGCTATGCCTTATATTATGTGTAATAAAGAATGTAAATGATTAAACTGCAGTTGCAAATAACTGCATACTGGGGTACTTAATTCATCTTGTCTAGTTTCTGATGTTTGAAATACTATAAAACCTTTACCATACTGTCTCATGATTGTCACAAAAAACTTTTGTTCATTAAAACATTTTGATATTTTTTATGGTATTTACTCATACTCGTACTGAACTAAGTAACTATCAGAGCTCAAAATGAAAAATGATTAAAATTTCTTTTTCAAAAAAGTGCTGTATTCCAGGCAAAAAAGGTCATGGATTAATTTGATGTACATATTCATAAATCAATAGGTTCATGAATTTCAACTTAAATATTAAGTTAAGTCATATCTTGATTATTACTTCACGAACCATTTCATGTTAAAATAGGTTCATGAATTAATTCATCAATTAGTTCATGAATAAGAATTAAAGTTTCATGAAGCTTGTGAACTAACATGAAATGTTCATTATGTTAATGTTAAGTATTTCTTGAAAGCGCAATGTTCATGAATGATTGACTTATAGTTTCGTGAATTTGTTTTGAACTTATTCATAAACTTCCATATTATTCATGAATTTGATGAGTCTCTTTCTGGAATCAGATGAGATGTGCTAAAATAATATAACCGGTCTCACTAGTTTTAGATATCAGAAGGTTTTACTGTATCAGGGTATTATTATATAACATAGGATCCCATTAATCTATCATTTTGACAAGAAATGATTATATGATTTGACAGTAAATTACTGGTGTGCATGAAATTAGATATACACCCATTTCTATCAGATTCTTCTAACTAAAACATAGTGTGAAAAGCTAAGTTTTTTGTCTGTAGTTGACAAAGTCAGTTGTACAATGATAGCATGAAGAGAATGAGGATACTAGGTTTAAGTTTCAAAGATGTTTGTTTTTCCTCATAAATAATTATGTGTTATATAAAGCTTGGTTTTGATACCAACTGTAGATAAAAGTAAGAAAACCTCAGAGGTACTAAATACTTTATGTTAACAGGTGTAAGTTAACACTATAAATATTGTAAAATTTATTGCTTGGATATTCTCTATACATACAGTTTTTATTGTTTTATTTTGTGTCAAATATCACCGTGTCTTATATAGCAAAGTTCATTTTTACATTAAAAGTCTTGATTAAATGGTTAGGGGTCCTGAAAAGTGCTGTTTTGGGTGGATTTTTTGTTAGAACTTGTGTAAAAAGGTTGAGTATGAAGCTTCCTCTTATCTAAATGATTGATAAACAACTAGCATTTTAGAAAATGCTCAATACATGTGATGCCATAGGTTTTGTGAAAGTAATTTACTTATTGCAATAAATTCTAGCCCTTTATGTCCTGATACTGTCATTAGCAATGTGAGCCTCTGCATCATAGTGTATAAAATGATTTAATGGTCAGAAGTTATGCATTTATTAGTAAGAAACTAATGGTATATATAATGTGCTCTCATGAAAATTTAAATAGACAAAAAATATGAAGTTATGTTAAATTTTCCCATACATGTTTATTGTTTAAGTTCAACATTTTTGTCAGTTACATAATTATGTCTGTACTGGGAATGCTATCTTAATAATGTCATAATTACTTTATTATAATGATATGTTCATATTTGTTAATGGAATCCATTTATGAAACACATTACATTATACTCATGTTTTGAGGTCCAATTTTTTGCATGATCCTTAAGTTGAAAAAGCTTTAAATACAAAATTTTATGTAGTAATTGAGAAGTGAATTATAATTTTTGCCGAATCTATTCACGGAGCTCCAAGTATGTGTCTACAAGCTTAATGAGATGAGATGAATAAATCGACTCCATTTAGCAAGTCATTAACGTAATATACATTACATCGCTTTACAAACTTCTTTGATATTTAAACATAGGATGTCAGCATGTATGTTTTTGTTCAATTTACATTACAAAATATATGAATAGACATTAATTGAAATTCTATACACGATACAATGTCAAACTAGAAAAAGCTATGAGACAGATTGCCTCGTTGTGACCTTTAACTCCACCGCTATGTTTGTCAGTCCCATAACCGTGAGTTTGTCAAGATAAAATATTCTTGTCTCATAAAAATATATAAACAACTAACTAACATCTACAAAATTTTATCAGTATGTTTTTTTTTGGTGTATGTTGATATTTTCTTGTCTGTATTATAATTATAATCTAATGTATTTTTCACTTTGTCTATTTTCAGGTAAGACATTTTATAACATACAGTTTCTGAACTTTAAAAGTTTGTCTTTACATCATGTGTGTCAGTGTAGATAAGTATTACTTTACGAGGGGTGTCCCAGTAAATCGTGGACTCTGTTTACGGAGGAAAAATTACGCGCAACTTTAGCACCAACTTTTAACTGCCATTGAATGCATGTGTTGTGAGTAAGTATGCTAAATTTTAAGACGATTAATTAAAAGATAAATGTTTTGCTTCGATTTATAAGACACTAGGTATGACAACGCGGCGCAAGCCAACGTCATATTAAGACGTCAGGTCTATGAAATCATTTTTATTCACTCTCCAAGTTTGCCTTGTTATGAACAGGGACAAATACTGGCAATGTATTTACTTCATATTTACTTCAACAAATTTGTTTTTGTCTTACTTTTGTTACAAATTTGTGACATCAGTCTCAAAATATCAGTATGGTCAATGATAGAATGGTCCATGGGTTAAGTATCCAACTTAATTTTGAATAACACATTCAGCAGTTTTTGGTACTATTAATTCAGTGGATATATTACACAATGAATAACTACTCCACAATATGTAGTATGCACAATGTATACTTAATGATTCATTTTGTCTGTCTATGTGTTTAAATTCAAATTTATACCCATCCAAGTTGTGCTAGGTTGATCATGAAACTCAGTTCCAATTACATAGACTCAATCTTGTTCTGACGTCACGATATCTCGTTGATGTCACAATTTTTGTGTTTTGGTGCAAACGCGTATGACACTCTTGTATACGTATTTTATGATTAGAGATTTGGCGTGATAATATATAGATAATTTCTGCGAATGTCTATGTAAAAATAAAATGCAATTAAAAAGTTTAAGTTTAAATTTTGCTGCACACTTGAACTCAGTATGAAAGAATATACAAGTGTGAAAGTGGTTGCGCCGCATGCACATACCTTGTATTAGCTGAACATTAGAATGACGCCTTTAATGTAAATACTTATAGGTCAAATGCTTCATTTGTATAAAAATAAGGCTAACAAACAGTCTTGTAAATTATGATCATCATGAGACGTAAGGAAAAAAAGTTATGAACAAAGTACACGATTTACTGGGACACCCCTCGTAGTTTAAATTCAATGTATGATCATTATATAGTTTAACCGTTGGACAATTTTCGTGGAATTGCACCAGCCATAATGTTGCTAACTTGCTCTAGCAATTTGCTCAACTTCAAATCTGGTGATCTGGGTTTGAATCACAGACAAAGTAGGTTGTACTTCTTAAGTCCAAATTCCAAAATAGTGTCTATTGTATTAAAATGATATAGAAGTTGTTAGCTCTTTGTTGAAATCAGTTAGCGAGTACCAGGCCAAGATAAGTGTCCAGGAAAGCTAGTTAGGTCAACCTCAGGCTGTTGTAAATAACAAAATTAAAATAGTGGTTGGTGAATAGCCTGAAATTGGTTCAAATATAATGATGTCTGGATTTTTTGGCAATTTGAACATTTCAACTCCTTGTAAATATTATTCACCTATCTCAGATAAGCATACCTGTTGAATGAGCCATGAAATATATAAACTAGCTCTAATTATATTGTAGTACATCATTGCTTTCTGTGTAAGATCAACATTAGTATCCTTATCATTAGCAGGATCAGTTAACATTCTCGGAGTGACTCTACGTACATTATCATTTATCATCAAGTAAACTTTGTCCATTTCTATCATTAACTGCATGGTCTTCTATTTCTGTCTTTTCTTTTTTTTGTTGGGATTAATGCTGTAACAACACATTGTATACTAAAGATCATATTATGATGGTCAGTCAATCTACACACTGGTTCTTAAAAGGCTAAATCTCTGGATTTAGGTGTTACTTCCATCAGTGACTGACAACTGCCCTACAAAATTTCAAATTAGTGGTAGGAGGGAGAATGGCTGTAGAATTAATTTCATTCCAAGCACCACAAAACACATAATGCTTTGCTTAGGAATTGAACCTACAACTTCTTGATCAGTAGACTTTTGTTCTATCAACTCACTGAGCTAGCTTGAGGCAGTTTAATGTCCACTTTTATTATCAGTTGCATGGTCTTCCATCATTAAGTTCAGTCTTTAACTATTCTCTCACCTTAATAATTCAATGTTTTCATTCAGTGTTTTATAAATTATAGGGTTCTCTCTAGGGTTTGTTTCCAGTTTATTTATAAAAGTTAACTTTGATCATTCCTATACATTGTATTTTATCTTGGAGTTAATGAACCTCAACTGTTTCATCTTTTGTCACTGAGATGATGTATATACTTTATGTAAATCCTATCATGTTGTTAGTTTTAAGGGTCCTCTGCAGTATTAGGTTACATATATACATTAAGGGGCTGTCTAGGTTAATATTGTTGGCTCTTTACTGTTCCTTTGTTTGAGTGTTTGCCTGCATGAAGATTTAAGTATCAGATTTGTTTACATTTTTTTAAGCCACAGTGCATAAAATGACTGACTGAAATTTTTGTCCTGACATCAATTGGTTTGGCATTTTTTATGTTTCTTGATGATGGTCTTAATATTCATTTTAATTTTTATTAATATTTATTAATCTTTTAATGATATTTAGATGGTTATTAATTGAACTTTTTGTTATTAATTGAACTTTTTGTTAAGATGTTGGATATGAATATTTTTCTCACAATTCAAATCCTTAACTTTTTGAGGTGGTTGTTGTTATTCATTTGTTAATATATAATGACAGCATAATTAGGCTTGTCTACTTCGGAGCACATACAATTTATATATCAGACAAAATTTATTTATTTATTTGTTGGAGTTAACGCCGTGTCAACACAATTTTAGGTCATTTTACGGCATCCAGCACACCTAACCTAGCTTTCCTGGACCATTGTCTATAACCAGTACTCACCTACCCTTCCGCAAGGCCAGAAACTTCTCCATATTATCTAATCAATGGAGGAAAATCGACATTATTGTAAAATTTTCATGGAAGGGTATAACCTCCCCAGGTGGGATTCGAACCCGCACCCCCTCGGGCACGAGTATCCAAATCCCAGCGTGCTAACAACTGCGCTATGGACCCAGGTTACATCAGACAAAAATAATATAAGGCAGAGAATGTTTTGAATTAAATACACTTTGAATAAAAAACTAATACATTTTGTATATCTAATAAACTATGATAATATTGTTAAGAGTTTATAATGGCTTATCTTCAGTAATGGAATATTTTACTTGATAACAATGTCTGCCTTGGTTACTTAAAGGTGAATTTGTCTTTAAAGTTATGATAAAAAAATTATGATGTATTTTAGTCATCTACATATATTTTATGACATAATGATAATACTTTACATATAAGTTAGACAATATTGTTATAAATTCTTCAGTAGCAAGTTTAAGAACAATTTTCTGGCAATTTTGTTTCAATTTCACGCTTGACTGAACATATATTTTAAAACTTGGCAGAAATGTAAAAACAGTCATTGATGTACAACCGAGTGGTAAAATTATAGCCTGTATAAATATTAGGATAAAAAATAGAAATGTTCTACATTCCATGTAGTGATACATGTACCATGTCCAGGGACCAGGAAATTCGCCGAAGTCAATCGGTCCAAAGCCGTCCGAGTACCGGATACGGGTTTTAACGTGTACCGTACGGACCCGACCGTTTACTGTACTTTATTCACGACCATGTTAGTATTTATTTTTTGCTCCCTTTTATTAGGAATGCATACGATACATTGGCATTGTTTGTTTAAATTTTTACAAAACTTAACTTCTATCTAGCATAAAAACGTGTTTTCCGAAATTACTCCCCGCAATCGTCGTTCAGTTCAATAAACAGAACTTGAAAAAGGCTGTTTCATCTAGTTCTAATGTTGTTGGAAAACTCCGTCATAATGTGGAGTATTATTTTAACTGCGCATGCGCAAAAAAGGTCCAAAGTAAATGTCTCGCATTTTTAAGCATCGTTTGCAAACGTAAAATAATGATAAGCTTTTTTAATTACACACGTAGATTAAAACGTTTCTCATACGAAGTGACGATTTAGCGTGGGTCTCGAAAATGTATGACATCTCATCACAATGGTTCAAGCGGTTTCGTTTAACACAAAAGATTATCAAATCGTGCCAAGTACACCTATTAATAGATAAATTAATGACAAAACTGTTCGTTTTGAAAATTATTTTCGTTGAATTTGGAATTTAGACCAGTTCATTGTTATTGTTATGATGTCTATAAATAGTAACAAGGAGATGATAAAAACTACAGGTAACCGTTTGCTGGTTGGCAAGAAATGATAGCGAGTAAATACAATGAAAACACAGTAAATTTAAAATTGCAATTACTAAGTCATTTGTCATCAAACAATTAAGTATTTTATATCACTAGAAAGGTCTTGAAATTCATATTTTGAATATTTAAAAATTATTTGTCAAAGAAGAATTGTTTTTTATAAGCGAGTGTTTAAACCTAGTGCTTCAAACCGGCAAGAAGATAGACAAATGATAGTTCAAATGACAGGTTTAAATCACCTCGTATATTTTTTTTAAATCAAAATTTTGGCAATTTTCTTATATTTTAAAAATATGAATTTCAAAAGCTTTCTATCAATATAAATATCATAAAAATCGGCCAACAAATAAAAAAGTTATCTTGATTTAAAAATTCTGCTGCTATCAAATGTATGTAAACTTTGGTTTCTTTCTGTCAACCAGTAAATCGGCCAAAATATAGGTAGCAGGTGCTTGTGACGTTATCCGTAAACTGGTCCTTTATCATTTGTTCATCAAAGAAGAGAGAAGTGAGGTTGAATTTTGATCATCAACAACTGTACCTTCGATTTATAAGAATTTGCGTAGATACATGTCCTAAGATAATTTCTTATTATTCACACCTCAATTTAAGGCGTAAAAATAAATCATGAATCAAGTCAAACAAATCAAAGATTAAACGAATACATCAATCAGGAATTGACAACAGAATCAATTAAATTGTTTTCTTTAATTATTCATAAAACATTCTTTACAAAACATTATTGTTTTTAACAAGTTTACAGGTTTCAAACAGACCGATTGAAAAACGTAATCGGTTCGATGGACACGATTATGTAAGAACATATTCTTCTGCTGTTCTTCAAATTAATCGAGTGCAAATCAAGCGTACCTTGCTGTGCTCGATCTTAAAAAAATATCACTGTGTCAACCCCCGATGATACATGTAACCATGGATACATATACAGGGTCCTTGATATAACCTATGGACAATTAATCAGGATATTACTGCTATAAACAAGTGGGTTTATTCAACTGATCGATGTATGATAACATTTTATCAAGACGTTTTCTTGAAAATTAAAGGTTTGAGGTCAAATTTTGCGAGTTTTTCCCGGACCGATTTTTTTACGGATTTTGAAATCTCAATCGGTCCAAAATGAAAAAATCGGTCCGAAAACCGAAAAACCGGCGATTTCCTGGTCCCTGACCATGTCACTATTATTGTAAAATAATTGGTTTTTATTCATTCCATTTTACACTTGATTGGGCTCCGATCTATTGCTTCATAATGCAGGTTTTTTTGTTAATTCTCTGTATAAATTTATAGTATTTATTTTCCTTAAGATTACCTTAAATTCAACTGGAGACCATTTCTGTGGCTGAATATCACAACTATGTGTAAATTAAATATATTTTATATAAAATATAATAGAGCTTTTATACTTATTTCAATTTGCTGTTATATATTTTTTATAATTAATTTTGTCTGTGGTCGTGTCTATGACTGCATGTCTTTATATCACGATTCTATTATATTGTTCAACATTTGGTTAAGTATTGCAATATGCAACAAGCCTAATTTTCAACTTTTCTTTGGTCCCCTCTTTTCTCATTATATAGACTTTTTGAAAAATATGAAAAAATAAACAAAATGACAAACTAATAAATGTAAATATTATATTTTGGTATTATATTTTGTTGTGATAATTTATCCTTGATAATGATAATACTGAGTTGTTCTTCTATCAAAGGAAATGATATAAATTTCTTTTTCTCTATTCAAATGTTAAGACTCCATCGTTCTGTGTCTTTCATTTCAAATTTAAAGATTTATTCATATTATAATTTGGTACAAATTGATAACATATTATTATTAGTCAACTGTTGCCCATTCCATGCATAGTTTTCATCTTAGCCCTTTAAACCCTTATCCTGTTTAAATGAGTGCAATATTCTCTAAAAATCATCTGTCATATTTTCTAAATGGTCTATCTTGTAATTTTACAGTTTTAATGGCCTACAAATATTTTCATACTTGATTATTTTTGGAGAGAGAAGATTTAAGTTAATATTTTTTATAAAATTTTAGTTTTTTGTTTGAATAGATATATGGAACATCTGCACGAATGCATTCAATGTCTTGTTAAAGTTTTGAATCTATATTATCTATGCAAAAAATGAAATTTTCGTCTTCAAGTGCTACTTTTGATATGTGTTTTGACTTCATATGCCTGATAATATCTATTTCTAGTTTGAATTGGTTGATAACAAGTTGAGGTGAAATATCTTTAAGTAATTTTATATGTTCTTACATAGATTGCCTTATCGGCTATACAAACACTTAAATTTGGTACGGTTTGAAATTCCTTGGTTCACTGATCAAAATATTGAAAAAATTATTTGCGAATTTTTTGTTGTTTCTAATTTTGGGACTTTTGTTTTAATTTACGTCTTAAGATTAATTGTTTCTATAATATACAAGCAAAAAACAACTCAAAATGCATTTAATTGGTAAAAGCTTTTATTTTACAAAATTTTCAACCATATTTTCGTACACAATATATCTTTCATCGAAACTTGAAAAGACTAAGTGAACTTTGTACAAAAAATTAACATCATATATTTGATAGAAAGATAGATCGGTGGATTTTATTTTACAAGTATATTTCTTCTTTTTTGTGATTTTTTTACTGTAGAACAATTGTTGAACAAATAAGTTGTGTTGATTATAAAGCCCCCCTGGCTTATTTTGTTCAAAAGAAAAGTATTTTGAAGTGATTTAGTTGAAATGAAATGTTTGTTCGATGCATGATATATTTTTGTATATTTACTTAGGGTAAATTGAAAATATAAACCATAAAAAACAATATATGAATGCATACAATGTATTCCATTTTGGTCAGAAATACAATTTAAATAGAGATTATGACCTGTATATTATAGTGTGTCACACTGATAGGAATTTTTTTCTTTAGTTTATTGTTGCAGGCATTTGTTAACTGCAACCATTTAAACTTCTGTTCATGAGCAACTGTTGAAACTGTTATGAGATTACAGTTTACATTATGTAAGAAGTGATGATATGTTTGTCTCCAATATTGTACTACATTTAATTTAAGTATCTATTACAAATAGTTTCCAGGGCTTTTTTTCCTTATATAACAGGGGCTGTTTACAGGCTCCTTGACCCCTTCTGAAAATTCTTTGAAATCATGAAGTTTTCCCAAAATTTTTCATTCCTCTATCAATGAAATTGCGATAAAATTTCCCCATAAAGCATTAGCCCCCTGAGGCGCCTTCCCAATCACAGAAAAAATGCCCTGGTTTCATAGCCAACTGACTTTTGTTAAAACAGCATTTTTGTTAATAATGCTTACTTCTGATTTCCTCCCTTTGTTGCTAATGTATTTAAAGTATTTAGTAATTTCAGTATATAGTCACCATAAAATAAAAAATATTGATAAATACCAAAGTAGGTTAATAAATTGACAAACTCAGTATATTTGAAGTGGCAATTACTGCATTAAATTTTGTTTTAGTAATATGAAAATTGCTGCAAACAGTATACAGTCATGTTTTATTTTACTTTGACCAATGGATAAAGAATAGTACTGTCCCTTTTTTACTTTAGAAGTGAATGGAGCAATTCATAAAAAGTGAGTGTTATCTAAAATAAATGATTATAATGTTTTGGCACATTATTATGTCTCACTTGGCAACCATGTTTTTATTGTATTCCCTATCAAATATATCTGATACCTTAAAGTTTTATAGTTCTGTATACCTCTATAGTTTGATAGGGAAATTGGTTCAACATTAATCTAAATGTACATGGTTTCACCTTAAAACATACAGTGCAATTCAAAAGTTTTATTTACTTAGGAAATTTGGAAGAAAAAAAACTTATTATGTATTGTAACCACCGAAAGTTCTTGAACAAATTGATGAAACTTTGAGAAAAAAAAATGATCATGCATACCACAAGACTTAATAATTTAACTAAAATTAAGGCTTATTCATGTAACATGGCATTTTGAATCCCTAATGTTAATTAACTAAACTATGCTGGTTTTGGAATTTGACTTGTTTCTTTTTTAACATAGATTTTATATGTACATGTAATATAATCCTTTTAATCTAAAAACTAAATTTTGTCTAAGAACCTTTGGCAGTCACTGTAGTTAATACATTGATAATTTAGGTTTAGAGATAACCTCCGTGATCCAATCAACATTTTGGGTGCCTGATAGAAAATACCATATGACAGAATTAGTTTATGTTCTGTTTATTTTAGACTTTGTTGGTTTGAATTTCACATCATACAATATTTGTACCTCTTGTGATAGATTGTCTAATAGGGCTTAGTCTTAAAACTTCTTTTTACAGTATGTAATTTTTTTTGGAAATCAATCTGGCTGATAGTTTATTTTGTGGTAGGTATTTTGTTATGAAGTCCGAAGTTAGAAGTTTCCTATCACAGTGATTTTTAAAAAAATCCATTTACATTGTATTTAGACATACAGGTGACCTGAGCCAACTTCAGGGGAATTGTGGCCAATTGGGTAAACCAAAGTGCAATTTCAGTGCAATCAAAATATCATGTTTTTGTACCGTATTTCTCTGCATTACTAATATCAGTTCTGATATCAATCAGTTATTGCAAATCCAACCCAACTTGGCCAACATGTTAATAAAGAAGGATTTATTGTAGTTTTGATGACCCAGTCGTATGTGAGTCAAAGCCTTACACTTTGTAACAAGTGCCTCTATTTGTAAACCCAAGAAAAAAACTTCACTTCACATTGCAATATGCCTGTCTGTAAATGGTAAACATGTAATAACTACCAGTGTGCAGGACAGTTATATTGTACCATGTCAGTGTTGAGGAAACCTAACCTGTCTTACATGTTAGTAATAATGGTCCCTTGTTCTTTGAAACAATATTTTATACATAAATGTCATATAACATTGCTTCATTCTACCTTTAGGAAAACATTAAAACTTGTCATAAACCTTGAATTAACTATGACATCTAGGCTTTTAGTAATTTTCCCTAGAAAATGAAGAAAGGAAACGCAAGTAGTAAAAGGAAATATTTTTAGACACAGAAATTTATCTTGTTGGCATTCTGGTGATACATTTTCTCTCAGGATCAGCAGAATTTCATCTTTTCCATGGTAACACAATCTACTTTGCATGTGAAACAGTCATCAATATTTATGTGACTTTGCTATTACATTATTTCTGCTTAGAATTTTCTTGCTTATAATGGAAATTTGTTTTTGGCTTTTTGTTCTGTGAATTCTGAACTGGTGATCACATTCTGTGACCTTTTGTTGGAACTTATGGCTGAGGAATTGTTAGACAAGTTCTGGTGATGACTTTATTTCTGAATGAGAATCAAAAATGATAAATCTTTGACCATTCTAAGATGTTGTACTTGTTAGATCTTTTAAAAACATTGCCACTTTAAGGGTTTAATCCCCTCTGAGGGTCGCAGTCAAAATTGCACTTAACAACAATTGTAAATGTAATTTGGAGGTTTTTTATACTCTTTAAATTGATATTAGAATTTTGTCAAGATTTTAATTAAATCTTTTTGTAAGTATTTGCACTGTGTGTGCCATTTTCTGTAAAAAGAGCTGAGTTTTCCATTTCTGAGTCAACTGCTATATGCTAATGTGGTTTTCAATGTTTCTAATGTTTTAGGTCTACAAAAACTTGATATAAATGACTTCATTTATTCGGTTATCTGAGGAAATTTAAAATTCTAGACATAACTTCTTGCTATTGTAAATAGTACAGTAAAACTCGGATATAACATACTCGCTGGGCCATAGAAAAAAGGTATGTTTTAACCGAGGTATGTTATATCCATATAGCATACTAAGTATGTTATATATCAGGATGAAAAACGGGCCAGAAAAAATGGTATGTTGTAACCGAGTGTATGTTATAACCAAGTATGTTATATCAGAGTTTTACTGTAAACATATTTTGTTGGGTCAGTGCGAAACTAATCTACATCCTTCTTATTTTACATGTTGTGAGACTAGTTTATCCTAAAATATTAGGGGTTTAGTGCAAAACAGTCGTAACTCAATATAAGAAAAGGGTGAGTTACAACCATTTTGCGCCAAACCTGCGATATGTACTCCTTTATAGTTATGACTAATATTTTTGTCGCCTGAACAATTATTCATTTTCTAGTATTGTAAATATTTTATTACTTTAATGCTACACAAAGCTACAAATGTTACAAAATTTGAAAAGAGACAAGTACATTTTTTCGACATGTTTATTTGTAGTTTTACTTTCTATCCCAGCTGAGAGTCATACATCAACTCTTATCATTGAGTACATCAGGGTATCAGTGTAATGTCTCATTGAATAGAAACCCTTCAATTATGTGATCACTTCAAACATTTTCTTTACTATTCCCATTTCTCCATTATACCCGATCACCGATCACCACAGAGAAATTTAACTATTCATGACTGTGGCTATTATATATATAGACTGCAGCAGGGTAAACTTTCTCTACTCACATGTCTAATAATTAATAATCTACCCTTTTTGAGATTTTTTTAAATTAGTGAAATTTTTATAGAAAATTGTTTCTGTTTGAGTCATTATAAGGAACTACATTGATTTATGTCTGTCTGTATGTTTTTTGTATTTTGTGTGTACTGAATGACTTCATTAGGATTTATTATTCACTTTAAACATTTGTTAGACATCAAAATAAAAACAACAATTTTTTCTAACTTTTGGGAATTTTTGATGAAGTAGATTATCTGTAAATTATCTCTCTTTAGTTAATGATAGTTTGATTTTTCTGTCATTAAAATTTTTAATCAAATTATGATTTTTTTCATTTTACAATGTATAACATGGGTGAACATTTTAAGGATAAATCCTGAAATTCTTTTTAATAGGGATCTGAGCAAGTTACACAAATCTAGCTATTCCTCCTAATGATAAGAGATGATGCTCTGATTGAAGCATTCTGTATGTAGCGATGCCAACATGCATTTCATGAAAATGTTTGCCAAGTACAAGTTAAAAGCCTTTTAACTTGTACTTGGCAAACATTTTAAAAAGGCATCAGGTTGCATTACACCAAACAAATCTAAAATCACTCTTGTCATACAGTTTATAGAGTACAATATACTTTCAATGTATTAAATAATTAATCGTCATATAGGAATAACTAAATTAACTTAGACTTAAAGATTAATTGTGAATTATTGAAGAATTAGTATTTTAATCCAGTCTACTATTTTAAGTTTGATTACAGTATGTAAAGTTAAAAATCCCCCGCATGTTGACAACCAAATAACTAGACCAAAGTAATAGTAACTGCAGCTGTCAATCAGTTTTATTTATATTTACTTATTAAATCCCTATAATAACAAGTCTTTAATCTTTGAATGAAAGTTTTCTACACACAAAATGGGTTTAATTGTTTTTATGGCATTAGTCTGTAGAGGTCGTGTCTGTTCATGAGGTACTTAAAGCACAGCTGAGGACACATCTTTGGCTCTGAGCCTCAACTCAAACTTTGGACTGATTGCATATTTTATTTTGTGTTATAATTGTTAATTAGTGTATGGTTGTTCACTTTGAAATTTTTCATCTGATGAAATAAAACAAAATTTGTAACATTTATAATGCAATTGAATGTGTATCCTTAAACTTTTTGTTGAGAAGTTCCAAACAGGGTACCATGCATGGTTGTTGAAATTGATGCCAATAATAATTTGTAAGCTTTAATTATATAGATAGTATCAAAGCTAAGCTTCCTGGTGACTTACTTCTATGTTTGATGATAGGAATATGTAATCATGGTTGCTCTTTGATTTATTTTTGTTCTTACTAAGTGATTTTCAGCATTTAAAATTGTCTGTTTTCTATAGTGCTAATGATTTGCTACAAATGGTTACAAAAACCCTTCTAATTTGAATACAAAATGTATATTTGTCTTACTTACTTTAGGCTAAGTTATTCATTTACAAAATACTCTATGATCTTTCACTTTTCTTGAAATCCCTAAGTATCTGAATGCAATTAACCTAAACCGTCTTCTCATAGAAAGTTTGATTACATTGTGAAGATTAGGGACTTAGATATACAAGGAAAGTTCATTTGTTGGTGGTTTGTAAATCCCTGTGGGCGTGGCTAAATGTGTTGTATAAGTACCAGCTATAAATGTGAAGAGTTTCCATTAGCTTTTATTCTAATGAAAAATATATAGGGTTGTATCCTGTAAAACCTAAGGGTAATCATAGAATACATTCAGTGTATGTTTCCTTATTATTGTAAGGCCAACCCTATTTAAATGTTGGGAGTTACACATACCCCGCCCCCTTTTTTGTTAGTGGGTATGACTATGATGAGCATTTTGTTTGAAGCATATATTAGATTGATTGAATTCTTGTGATAACGAATTTTCTTAACTCGAATAGAACCTCTGATAACTCAGCCATAATGCCTGCAAATAAGGTACAGCAACTAAACATTTTATTTTGATTGCATGTCTTAGCTCCATAATGTTCAAGTTTTCCAGAAAAAATGCAGTTAATTTTAAATAAGTAAAAACATGATCTCAGTTCTATTTTTAACTATAGGGTACAATAACCAAACATTTTCATTGCATTGCTTTCTTCCTAATGTTTCTGTAGTTCCAGGAGAATGGATGGTAGTTAATTTTGAGTACCTTGTATTTCCAATCTAGTGAAGAATTAACCTGGTTTTAGGTTTAATTAATTTTCTCTATCATCTTTGATGTTATCATTCAATGAACATTCTCTCTCGTCCTCCCCTTCTACTCTCTCATTCTCTTTGTATTTCTTGTTCAAATTTCTTGAACAACTTTTGATGATTTTGGTTTGTTTTATATAGAAACAATTTTGAGATGATGAAATTAACATACTTTGTTGTTCTAAATTTCTTTAGATACAAAATGGCTGTTCTTATTTTCAAATTGTATTATGATTATTAAACTTATGATAATCACTAAGGTAATGTAAAAAGTATTCAAATAACTTTTAAATTTCTTAAAGTTAGGATGGTTAGTGTTCAAATTGTTTGCTCCCATGAGTAGCAATGTGGCCAAGCAGTTATAAAATTAGAATGACAACTCTTGCATTAAGTTCAATGTATATGCTTCAAAACCCACGAAAACACCCATATCATTATTTCCATATGCAAGAAACTTTACCTTGACCATTTTAGTACTCTAAAGACCAGTTAACTGACTCCCCATTACTAGTAGATGATTGCTAGTATTTATGTCCATGAAAACTTGTTATAATATCTTTACAGTATCATATTGATTACATTCTCTTTATTATAATGATATAAGATATTCTCAAGTTTTTAATGTATTTAGCATTACAATTGACTGTAATAGGTTACATTCACAGATGTAAAATAGATGGTTCATATATTCTAGTAGTTTAATTTATTCAATGTGAAACATTCTATGTTATTGTTTGATAGGGGTGTGAGTATTTAATTTCACTACCCACATGTTTCATTGTAATCACATTTCATTGTCACACACTCTGTGAATAATTGATAGACATCTTCTCTAACTGATTTGTAACTGAGTTCTGTCAACACTGTCCATGCATCCTGTCAACATTATCATTTCAGCCTGTCACCATTGTCCTTGCAGCCTGTCAACAATATCATTACAGCCAGTCAACATTGTCCTTGCAGCCTGTCAGCATTATCATTACAGCCTGTCAACATTATCACTGCAGCCAGTCAACATTATCACTTCAGCCGGTCAACATTATCACTACAGCCAGTCAACATTATCATTACAGCCTGTCAACATTATCATTGCAGCCGGTCAACATCATCACTGCAGCCTGTCCACATTATCATTACATCCTTACAACATTATCATTGCAACCTGGCAACATTATCATTGCAGTCTGTCAACATTATCCTTGCAGCCTGTCAACATTATCCTTGCAGCCTGTCAACATTATCCTTGCAGCCTGTCAACATTATCCTTGCAGTATGTCAACATTATCAGTGCAGCCTGTCAACATTATCCTTGCAGTCTGTCAACATTATCATTGCAGTCTGTCAACATTATCCTTGCAGCCTGTCAACATCATCCTTGCAGTCTGTCAGCATTATCATTGCAGCCTGTCAACATTATTATTGAAGCCTGTCAACATGATCATCCTTGCAGTCTGTTAACATTATCCTTGCAGCCTGTCAACATATTTATTGTTTAACTTGTCAACATTATTTTGTTCAGCTTGTTACTTACTTAATCCCTTCATCCTGCAGCCTGTCAACATTTTTTTCCAGCCTGTGTCAACATTGTTCTGTTAATGCATTGTTCTTGCACCTTTTTGACATATCATTTGCAGCATGTCAATGTTAATCTTAAAAGAAATTTATGTAAACTTTTCTGTAATTTAAGTTTGATCCTATCTTTAGCTTAGGTAAAAATATCATTAGCCCTTTTAGAAAATGGTTTTTCAACCATTTACAGGTCAAGAGGTCACCATTTGCCCTTTAGCTGAAATTGCACTTTTAAGATTGGTCCATGATAAAAAATGAACTATTTTAAATTCATTAAGATAAGTTGGCTATGTATTCAGGAATTTGTAAACTTCATTAAATAGGTTTAATGTTTCCGCTGATTACGTTATTATGAGTTGCTATGATGTTTAAACATTCTTATTCATCATAATGGTAGTTGTTGGCTGTCGGCAGATTCACAGTTGGCAATGAAAGTATTAACATAGAGAGTCTGAGAGACTTTATCTTGGGAGGAATTGCTGCATTCTTAGTAAAACATGGGGAAATCTTATCAATTTAATTTATTTTCTGGTTGAATTTCATCTGGAAATTGTCAAAATACTTGATCGTTTTTGCATGTTTTTATGTAATTATTGTACAAGCTTTTAGCAACAGTCTGTGACTGTTGGCTAAGGTCTTATCTGATCACATGACACGTGATTCTCATGATAGATGGGTCTTTTATTCTTTTTTAAGTTGAAATCTTCTAAGATCCTCCAAGGCTTGTTATGCTGTTAATTTTTTGTACACACTTTAGCAGCTGTTTTGGCACACTGTGTCAGGGGAACGTACTTCTTCATTTCAATTATTTTTTGTATTTACAGTTGAACGTCTTTTTAAAACATCTATCATAAGCTTCTATTATGGAACCAACCGTGGTATTTCTTAAAAGTCTTAGTAATAATCAGGCTTTCAGAATACTGAAACCCTTCATAAGGTATTGCCCATGACTTAGGGGACCCATAGGGGCCCCAAACAAGATTTTTCCTCTTTTGTGAACTTTCTAATCACATTCTTAAGTTTATTAGGTGTTATTCTAATCAAATGATATTCTATCTAGCTCAAGTTTTAAGTTAGGTGACCGTCTCTTCTATAAGACCGCTCAACATGCAGACGGGTCTATGTTTATGATATTGAGGTATTATTGTATTTCCATCATATTCCCAGGAAACACAATTGTGAAAATGTCTTTATTGATGCATTTCTGTGTTGATTCCAAATTTACAGGCTGGGAAATAACTCAAATTGTTGATTTTGTATTGTTGGCTTCCAAGTTTCTTAAATTATGGATTTCTGTTAATGCTGTGAAAATTTGATTCTATGTCTTCGGATGCCAGTTCATGGGGTTTGGTTGTCTTATTATTGTCTGCTTTCCAAGTGTAATCATCTCAACAAATGTGAATTATAGAATTGACAAAAGTATGCACCAGCAATGAATATTTTATAACCAGTTGATCATTTAGTGCACAAATTATACCAAACATATTGTTTACTGCAGCAAAATCTGTTGGTAATGTGTTTTCAGAATAAGTTTTGTGACACTTTAAGAAATTAATATTTCTTATTTTGTTCTATGATTTATGCTTTTTAGAATAAAAGCCCCAAGTTCTATGATATTCTTATATTGTTTCTTTTATTCATGAAACTGTCTTGAAAGTAAATTCTACTGGTTTTATAATTCTTAACTGTCTATAAAAGCTATATTATTTAAACTCCCTGCCTCTTTGTGTCTGCTTACTGCTTGTCTGTATAAAATTTATGGTGCTGAAAATTGGGGATAGTTAGTCATCTTCTTTGAGTTTTATCGGAGTGTGCATCAAGGAATTTCTAGAGCTGCTGCCATCCTGTAGCAGTCTTTGTTTTTTCTTTCTTGATTTCTCCTGATTGTGACCTTCTTGATTCAATCAGATTATTATCTCATCTTGATGAGCTCTCATTTGCTATAAATGAACCCAAAGAATCTTTATGAACTATTTTTTGTGTGAAAAGAACCCAAAGGAATGAAAACTACTGAAAAGGGCATTTTTATAGCTGTTATAAAGCCCATTTATTGATTTTATTCTTTTTTACAGTCTGAACATTGAAAATAAAGCTCTAATTAGTTGAAATTTAAAGGCTTTTAACTTTGTTTGTTTGAATCTGTCTGGTATTTTGTTTGATTTGATGATTTGATATTCAAGGCTTGGCTTAATTGCTCAACATTTAGACATTAATTGGAATTTATGTTCTTGTGAATGATGTCAGTGATAAATAATATGATTTATTGTGGTTAGGTTTGATGTCTCTGTTTACAAATATAAAACATAATACTGAATAACAAAATAATTATTATTAATATTTTCGAATCATTTTTCTGTCATTCTGATAATAACCTTCATAATACAGTTTTTCTTAAGAATTTCATACAGTTTGATTTTAAACTATGTTGAGATAAGTTAAGTATTAAGAATTTAAAATTAAAAGATTTAGTTATACATACCTGTGTAATTATTGATAATTATCTCTCGTATACACTGGTATAAGAAAATTTTATTTTAGGTTTTAAGTAAAATGTCTCAGATATTTGTCAATGTCACAACTTACTCTTGTGTTGAATGTGGCCACAGATTTTTATCATATTTCAGACTTTCTGTGACCTGGTAATTAATTGCTCCTTAGTGTACCATATTCTAAGAATCACTCCATAGAGAAGTTTTTTATTGCTATATAATTTGATAAATACTTCATTTGATGGATTAAGACCTCTTGGCCTTGGATTGTAATTGATGCTTATTCATTTTAATGCAATTAATACTTTAATGATCTCATGCTTTGAGAAGATTTTTGTAAATTTTGATGACCTTTTAATCTTATTCTTGTTCCTCTTATACAAAACATGCCTACAAGGCAGTGCAAACTATTCTATATCTTCTGTATTTACATGTAGATAGGCTAATTTTACACTGACCCATCTACATGCTTTGTAAATCAATAATGGTATGGCTTTTTTGTCTTACAAATGACCCTGAAGCATTGTCAAATTTCAAATTAACAATTTTCTGATTTTATACTTTAATAATGAAGAGGGTGCCAACAAGTATTGATCAATGATTGTGAATTGACTTTTGGTGAACAACTGTTTTATTGTGTTTGCTTCCCCAGTCTCATATTTAATACAATGATCTAAGAATTTACGTTGAATATGTAGACAAACTGTTTTGCCTTAATTTAAATTGTTTCTGATGTCTCTTTGTAAATTGTCCTGGTATTTAGCTGTTCAAATGTTATTGTGAGTTTCTTAATAAAATGTAACAATTTGAAATACTAATTCATCACTAAGATCATGGTTCAATGAGAAAGAGAAAATTCAAGTTATTTCTGTTTTAAATTTCTTTTTTCCTGATAAGATTTATGTACATGCTTGATAGTATGGCGACTTTTTTTAGCCAGCTGGCTTATTGGTCTTCATAATTTTGTTGTTGATATATGTTAGTCAAAGTCTCCTATGTATTTTAATATTAATGTATCCTGAGTAAAATAGATGTAACTTAATTGAACATTATAATTTAGATGGCTGATTTGACAAATTGATTCATTTTAATCATTTATTAGTTACTAATGTTTCTTGTAATGATCAAAGAAACATTTTACAACAAATTGTTGGGAAAATTGAAGGAAATGACAAAATTAAGTTGGAGGGATAATTTGTTAATTTTAGTGAAATTTTTCTGACTAATGGTAACTGTCACATGTTGTGTTTTTGTACATTTTGTGTATGACTCTTTCAGTCACGCTTCATCAGTGTTCCATATTGATGTTTTAGTGCATAACTTATGAAGCAGAAAGGAAAAGTTTGAATAAAAACTAATAAAAATGGTTTTACCATTATGATCACTCTAGGGCCATAAAACTTTGTTATGGTTCATAAATTGACTTGATGTCTTTATTTCTATATTTGTTTAGAAATATATTCTCTGTATCCCCTTTTAGTGTATAAAACTAGTTTGTTACTGAATGGTACATGTATTGAGGTTAGGTTTTTGTTAATAAAAGGGAAACAGATTAATGGTTAATATAAAGTTGTAGTTTATTAATGCATATTAAAGGTATGGGCTCTGTTGACCTTTTTTATTAGGTTATCTTTATTATACCCCCGCTTCAAAGAAGAGGGGGGTATACTGTTTTACCCTTGTCCGTCCGTTACAAAATTTCCGTCGCAGTTTTCTCAGCAACTATAACATGCAGCAGCCTAATACTTTGCATATTGCTTCATCCCATAGTCCCATGTGGTGTAAAGCGATTTCATGCGCCTTGCTCATCTACTTCCTGTTTGTCACATATTTTTAGATTTTTGCGGGGGTATCACTAGTGAGCATTAGCTCACAGATTTACTTGTTAAGAACTGGTGAGATATGTAGATTATGTTACTGTCTTATAATGAATTATGTTGTTGTTCAGATGTTTTATTTTATTTTGAACTTTGGCTGAAACTTTCGTAGGTTACATACACTGGTGGAAAGCTAACGTGGGACCTGCATATATTATATATCAATGTTCTTACAACCCGATCTTGAGTGACTCGTAAATCATTCTATATTGTATTGTTTATTAACAATCATATATATATCATAAGATATTTTTTCTTATTGTTATCATTGTGAATAGATTTTCATCCAATGGTCTTTCATAAGTAAAAAAAGATTCAGTTAAATCAGCTCCTAATTACATCCTACTTACATAATTAAAGTAAAATATTATTCAGACATCATACGTTCGTGTATCTAACTCACTATCAGATTGTCACTAAAATAATTCAGCTGATATAAATTCTAATTTAATTACTATTATTGTTTAATTCTTGATAAAAACTCCGGACTCGATTTCCTCGGCTATAAAACCCATGTCAGTCAGTGCTTGACCATTGTTGACCATGAGACACTTGATACACAGCTTCTTCCAAAACAAAATTTATAAAATTACAGTACATTATATTTTACAACTGAAGTATTCATCATATGAAAAAGTTTTTCTCAATGATAATATTTTGATTAACCTTCTATGATCTTTTATCTGATCAGTGAATTCATATTGAACCTTTCGTGTACATGGAGAGTATAATATATTCTATGGTTCTTTGTACATTTAAGTCAATTATTTTTATATTTTAGATATGATATTCAATCAATATACACTGTATGACTCTGAACAGATCCTGCTGACAAGAAAGTCCACTCATACAATACTGTGAACTCTCTCCATTGTCCAGTTGTTTCCATTTCATTTACTCTTGATACAGATCTGATATCCCTCACCTGTACACCTGACTAGTCATGTGACCAATTGACCTTATATGACCTTTACCTGTGACCTTTTATTGCTTGTCGAATGTACCTCTGGCCTTTTATGGGAGTGATAATTAGAGGGCTACTTAATTAGTTTAAAATGAGCATGGTAATTTGTTGACTATAGAGAACATCAAGTAAAGAGAACTCTTGACTTCATCTTAGAGGATTATTATTGTCCTTGGGATGGAATAAAATGTATTTATTGGTCAGCATGAAATTAGTCTACATCTTGCTATATTTTCCTGTTGTTAGACTAGTTTTGCACTGACTGATTGATATAATAATGTTAAGGGATTTCATTGTTCATGATAATGAATCAATGTTATACTCAGTGAGTCAAGAAACAATATTTAGAAATCAAGACTAAAATCAGGCTTAGTATGTTAGTTTATGGTTGTTTGGTTAGTGATGTATGGACCATGTAATTTGTTGTTCCTGGTAATCCTTGGCTTTTATATGATTCTGTCATATTCTATATTATTAATATTTCTCTCTTAGAAAATAAAAGAAACATTAGCAAATATCTGCATAACATACATATATTGATTTGTGTGCAGGAATAATGTAATATGTATAGAAAGTTATATAGAAACTCAAGCCATTATGTAACTGTTTGAGTGTTGCCAGCAAGACTGTAGTAAGTGCATTGTGTTTAAGAGAGAGTTACTACAGTCTTGCAGGCAGCCCTTGTAATGTTTAACACTTGTTTCTAAGCTACATGGGTTTAATTGAATTAAATTAAAAACAGAAAATGTTTTAGAAATGTTGGGTTCTATTTTCTATTAATACCAAATTAGCATGAATTACACAGCATGTTGTCTACCTTCTTAAATTAAAATAGATTCATGAATATTGTGCTTCATTGGAAATCCTGCCACAGATTATTTTTGCCATAAGATCTTTTGTATTAGGATTCCAAAGACATAAGGGATGGGCTTAGAAGTGGTTGCTATTTCTTTACCAGCAAAGTTCCAAGGTTTATTGACTCAGGTTGAGTTATCTTTTTAGATGTTTGTCATGATATGAATTTAATTTACTTGTAGTCACCCAAAAACATCATGTTTATCATTGTAGCCATTCCTGATTAATTATCTGAACTTATCAGAAATAAATATAAAAAATACTTCTTAAATTTATGGCAAATATTTTCTGATAATGTATAATAAGCCTGAAGGGTTTTGTTTGATAAAACAAGTATATTAATTGTAGGGAAATGAAAAAAATACAGAGATTCTATTTTCTGATAAAATAAATGGCAGGTGTACTCTGAGTTGTACTTTGATCAAATTTTAGATTAAAAAGTGGCAATGTACTAAGGATAAAACAATTTTGTGGGTAAACATTTAAAATGTTCAAAATTGATAAAAATATTCATATTTTGAGGCTCCTATTTTCATCTGTATAGCTTGTTTCAAGTTAATACCCATGCTAAACATAATAATGTCTGGTCCCTTTTCTTATACTTAATTCAAAAGTTGCCAAAATATTTAAAAAATATTATTTTTTTTGCATCTTCATGGCATGAGTTTCAATGTAACTTCTGTAATATTCATAAGTTGCTAAAAGTAATATGTATTTACAATTTTTGTGTGGTCCATATTTTAAAATTATCAAGTGTGTCTCCTATATAGATTTCTTCAATAAGATATGAGTATGTCTTTTATTAACTAATTATTATAATCATTACATACTTAATGGAGTCATATTTCCATAGTATATGTTGGTACAAAAGGAAAGTTGAGATTTAGTGGTGTGTAACCCAATATTGTGCACATAATTTGATGTACCAAAGTGTCAGTTGTACATATAATATACTGAAAGAATAATTTGATATTTTATTATTTATGGTTGAACTTTTATGTTATATGGATATTAGCTACTAATATCTTTGTACAGAATGTGACCTTTACTTTAATTAAACTGTTTTGATAATTATTTATGGTAATTTATTCTGTTTTATGCTGCTTTTTGTTGATTCTCTGTCATATCGTTATTATTATCTTTTTATGATCTGAAGTGGAGTGACTGCACTGTTCTTAGAGAGGCTTAGACCTCTTAAAAACTTTAGTATATGCTTTGAATTAAAATTAGTAGACTATATCTTAGTTCCTTAACAAAATCTTTAGTAATTCTGAATATAACTGACAATTAATTACAAATCATTAGAATGAAAATAACAAAAATATTTATTTTTTGACACTTATCATTCTCTGAACTGACGAACAACCAAACATCTATGTTGTTTATTTAACTTGATGATACTAATTCATGACGTACAATGTACTTCTCAATATTATTTCAATGTATTCAAGTGTACACTTCCATTTTTTCACTCAGGAGAGGGACAATGTTTTCTATACATTAAGTAATTAATTGTTTGATTCATCAGGAATGAGGACTGTTTCTAGTTTCTCTTGCAGAGTGAAATGTATCATTTGTTCATCATTGTATCTATAGCCAGCTAGGTATATGACACAACTCATCTCAGACATCCAAACAACATTAATTGATTCAATGTTAATCAACAATAGACCAATTATCACTATTGTTGATGTATTGATGTTTTACTATCAATGTTCACAATCTTTGGAGCTTATGTTTCTGTACATCTGGTGTTGTTTTAAAATGTCTGTTGTTGAATTTAATTGGCTTTTTAAAACAACATTGTTATAATTAAAGTGCTTTTCCTGATAGTTCTGTATTTGATTACAGAAGTTTTGACATCTGTTTTTCCATTTATAGTACTCTATTTCATTTTAGTTCTAAAGCAATGAACTGAATTTTGTATCTAAACAGATACTCAATTACAAAGTATGATAGAAAATAATTATAATATGACATTATGATAAAACCCCTTGACAAATTTTATTATGCAGCTTAAAGCTTCATTAAATTTAATGATTGTTCATCATTTGGCAATTTGTCCTATCAATATCAACATTGCATTTGTCAGAATTCATTTTTGTAGTCAATACATGTAGTATTGTCAGAGTATTCTAATATATGTGGGAGTCTTGGAATAAATTCCAGATAGGGACACAGATGAAGTCTACAGAGTTATTATGAAGCAAGAGTCTAATAACTAAATAATGCTGTTAACATTAATGACTGTATTTTACTTCAACCCAAGGTCGAAGCAATTCTCATGTTTGAGTTTTGATAATTATATTAAAGTATCCTTGGATCTTAATATGTTGATATACATAATATATATTAACCTGTAAATTTCTAACTTCAAAGACTAACAACTCTTATTACTGTCCTATTTCTTGGCTCATTGAACAAAGAACTAATTTCAGGGGAATGGGTAATTTAAGTCTAAATAGCTAAATTGCATGTGATACATTTTATTTAAATTTCTATATACAAATGTATGTGTCTATATACTAAGACTTACAATCTTTTGTATATTGGTGCAGTGAGAAACTTTGTTTCCTTTTTTTGTGTAGCAAGAGATGGGGGTTATAGAATCCAATGTGACTTTTTTGGCTCTTACATTGTTTTAGAAATTGAAGTTGGCCATGTTGCATACTTCCTGAAGTGTTATGTATGAATACGGGTAGTTGATTGGTTACCTCTGCATTGATTAATTGATTATTTAAACTTAAATTAAGAACAAAATGTAAGATAGGTTGTAAGTATGAATGACATTTTCAAGGCTGATTCTAAAGTTTGAGTTTGGGTCCAATGAAGCCTATGTGTTCTGCTATGTAAAAGGTGCTGAAGTAATGAAATTCAAGATTTCAAAATTTTCCATGTATTTGTCTATTTTGATGATACAATGTATTTGATTTTCATGTACATTTATTTATTATTTCAGGTAAATGCTACAGATCCTGATTGTGGAGTTAATGGACAGATACAATACAGTATTGTACGTTCTGAAGTCTCCAACTGGTTTACTATAGAACCATTATCAGGACAGATTTGTCTCAACAGAGAACTAGACTATGAAACTTACTCTATATATCAGTTTGCTGTCGTTGCCACTGACTCAGGTAATATTAACTATATGTTTATTTAAAATTTTTGCCAGGTCTATGAATTTAGGGTTTGAAAATGGTTATCTTAAAGAGTTCTGACAGATACCTTCACTATACTGATAGGTCACCACAAAGCTAGTTTAACTACTGGTAAATAAAGAATGATGCTAAGACTAGGTTTTATGCTGATCAATCATTATGTATTGGATGTCCAGACTCAAAGTGGTTGTACTGTATTATACAACCACTGCTTACTTTACCGAAGTGTTGTAAATGTTGTTCCATTCTGTAAATGTTTCATTCAGACATTTTATTTCTAAGAATTAAGGTTATACAACATCTAAATATGGTGATATAATGTCATGTATTGTATTCTAATTTGTCTGGACTACATCACATGTCTTTATATGTTTGTATATATTGGATTATAAATGTCTTTCCCTGTCAATTTCCCATACACTTGTCTATATACAATCTCCCATTCTTACTCATGTGTATAAACTATAAATCTCACATAGTCTCATGTGTATACTAAAATCTTATGTGGATAAAACAGGATTTGAAGCATACTCTTGTCACATAAGTCCTACAAGGTTTACTCAGGCTTTTCTAAGACATGGTATTGTCTTTTTTCTGTCTGATTTATTGTAATCAAGGTTTGATTGATTGTTTAACAGTGATGTGTTACCTCCCCTGAATTATAAAACTTAATTAGGATCAGAATAGTTATTTCCCTTGTTTAAGCATTCAATATTGGATTTATACATTGATACTAAAATTTATCAATAAAAAGCATGCAGAAATTAGCAACTTTCCTAGTAAAGTAACCTAGAGTTCACTTTTTTCTTGAGTTTTTATTATAAATTATTTACTCCTGAATTTAAGAAATAATTCATTTGGTAACTCCTGAAAGTTTAAAACACAGGTTAGACTGTATATGTATATAAAAGCTGTAGGTAAAATGTTTGATATAATTTCTAGATGGTAATTAAACAAGTTGTTATATTATATGTCTAATGTCAACAAGTGAACATTATAACATTGTTTATATGACTACATGATGTACGATGGTGGTCTTGTCTGGTCGTATCATAATTGTATTAATTATATTTGTTGCTGTGTTGTGGTAATGTTGTTTTACATATACTTTAGTATAATGCATTTACATAGTGAAAAATATGAAAAATTATATTAAAACTCTATTGGGCTTAAATTTTTTGAGCACTAGGTAAATCTATTTTGTTATAATAATATAGTATAAGGCAGAATTATCAACTAGCCTGAATAAGTGAAATAAGTAAATTCTCACTAGCCCAAATCAATTTTCATTTGTTTGTATTTTATTGTGGATTGAAACAGAATTTTAAAAATAGAATCTACAGGAATAGAAATATAAATAAGTTGAATTTCTGTCTGTAGCACATCTTCCCACCAATGCAGGGGCAGTGTGCTAGATGCCTAGCCAGAACCTTCAAGGCTTTGAATAGTTTGGTCATAAAATATCTTAAGTAAGATTATACTATAATGTGTTTTATTTATTATTTCAGGTAATTTTACAACAACAGCTAATGTTGAAGTTAATATACAAGACATCAATGATAATATACCAGAATTTTATCCCAGAAATTACAGTATGAATATACAAGATAGTTCTCAACCAGGTTCTAATATAATAACTGTACAGGCCAGTGATGAGGACTCTGGTGTCTATGGTGTTGTTACATATAGTATAGTGTCTGGTAATGAAGATGGAAAATTTATCATTGATGGAGATTCTGGTATGTATATTTTTTGCCGGATTTTACTACAAAAAAAAATTGGCTAATAGTTCGGCGAAATACGGGCGGTTGGGCGTCCGATGTTGTTAACAATTGCCTTAAAGTTTTTCTTTTCCATATATTTTTGCCATTTAATGTCAGATCTTTAGGAAACTTCATACAATGATAACATACCATGTGATGAACAGAACAGATTTAGAAAGTAACCACAACTCAACCTGCCTTTATTATGGATTATTTCCCTTTGTAATTTTTGTGTTAAAGTTGTTAAATCTGGCTTTAATGTGGTTTCCACATTACAATTGTTTGTTAATATTTGAAGAAGAAAAATGAAGTCTCAATCATAATCCTTGAAGTTATAAAAATATATAACAATGATAAAAAAATTTGTGTGAAGTACAAATCTGAGTATAATGCTAAGCTGTTATTGTTTTCCTTTAATGCAGTAAAGTTCTGCTATAAAAACCACCTTGGTTATTGCAAAATCATGCTATTTTATTTATCAAATGCCTAATTTGAGACCTTTATTTAGTCCCTATATTAAGACCATACCCTTGTTAAAATCATCAGTTTTGGTGCTGTGAAATGACATTCATCTTAAACAAAATAATGTTTCGTAAAATGAAAATAATATTTCATTTTAACCATATAATGTTGAAATCAAAAAAAGTTTTTCCAAGTGTCACTTTATGGGCTACAAAATGAATCAAACCATTACAAGTTTGTTCAATGTATTTCCAGGTACAATATCAGTATACAGTAATTTACCAGCTGGTGAGAGAGTATATAGACTTGTTATAAATGCTGTAGATGGTGGTGGACGGTCATCTCTACAACAAGCTGAAGTCTATATAAGTGTTACTGGTCCTGATTCTAATCCACCAACATTTGAACGTAGAGTTTATAGATTTGATATCTCTGAACAAGTTCCTGTAGATACTTTTGTTGGTATTGTTAGAGCTACTTATGCTGGAAGTTCTGAGAGTAAGTGTTCTTACAACTTGGTTGTGTCTTTAATTCATTCTTTTGCATATAATGATTTTTTAACATCAAAAGATGAAGATTTTTGTAAGAGGTTTTTTTGTGTTAGATTATGAGTCACTTTTTAACTTTTGTTAACTGTTTTGTTGAAATCCAAGTGAACTGAGCAATGTAACATTATTTCTGTAAAACTTGTACTACATTAAATATTATTGTTATTTTAATTAATAATTTAAGGTGAAGAATTAAGTAGTGCTGTCCCAATTGTTGGAGCAGTAGTACAGTGGTGGGACCCATGCTTAGGGATCAAGAGGTTCTAGGTTCGAATTCCACTAGGGGCACTGCTAATTTCCTGGAGCAAGAAATTTACCTGGGATTGCTTCACTCCACCTAGGTGTCATGCACTGTATGCTGTGGCTGCCATCTACACCGTATGTGACTCAATGATCAGGAAGTTAATGTCAAGAGTGGACTGAATAGTGATACTAATAGTAGAATTCAAAAACCATTGCTTTAAATTTAAATTGTTTTTGAAAATCAAAAACTAATCAGACTAACCTGAAGGCAGCAACAATCAATAGTCCTTCTTTAAAAACTGATTATTTTTGTGTTCCATCACTGCTGAATCACCAAGGGCCAAAACTCTATATACACAGTTCACTAGTAGTTTTTTACTGCACAAAATGGCTGACAGCAAGGGATCAAATATTGAAGATTTGTTTCCATACTGGAAGGATTTGAACAGTAACTATTGGCTGACAATTGATTATCGATAGTGATTTTGAGTACGATACCCAACACTTGACATAACTTGTATAAGGGAAAGAAATTGTAAATATATATGTTAAGCCTAGATGTATATGTTATTATTATTTATAATTTCAGATATAAGTTATACAATATCAACTGGTGATAAGAATTCATTCTTTAAGATACATATTGATACTGGTATTATAAGAACAGCTAAACCATTAGATCATGATGAATATCCATTTCTTGTTCTTGGTATAACAGCTAATATTGGACGTACACCATTGTTTGGATCTACACAGGTTAGTGATTAATAAGGATTTTATATTGTAAAGTTTTGTTATAAAGACCATCTTGACTTTTGCAAAAGCATTCAAATTTTAAGTCCCAAATCCTGAGTTTAAGAAGAAAAAGTTTCCTATATTAAGACCATTTTCGCAAATGCTTATATTGAGAAAGAAAAATGTCCCCTATATTAAGACCATTCTGCTATTAAGACCATCTATTTTGATGGTCTTAATGGTGGAACTTTACTTTACATATATTAATTTGTAAAACAGCAATGTTTTTACTAGCAGTATATAGGTCGGCCAGCCTGCACATGATGTGTTTGTAAATGTGTGGTTCATTTCTTTTCCATCAGAATGGCTATTTAGGAATTTTGAGTTAGACAATTTATTGCTTCAATGATGTGAATATAAAGTTTAAAAAACAATATTTTAAAAGGATGCATAAATGGTTATATTACCTTAAGCATTTTTTGAAGTTAAGTTTCAACTTTACTTTTTGTTCTTAAAACTTTCAATTTGTGCTTTTTTAATGTCATGGATGTAAATTTCAGTATTTTAATTTTGTACTTTTTTCAGGTAAATATTACTGTTAAAGATGAGAATGACAATGCCCCACACTTCAGTAGTCTACATGTAACAGCCTCAGTATCTGAGAGTGCTAATTCTGCTGTTACCATCTACTCAGCACATGCTACTGATAAAGACAGTCAGGAGAATGGTAATGGTGTGGTACGTTACTCACTTAAACGTAACCCTGACTACCTCTTCAATATAGATCCTACTAGTGGGGAGATTCGTTTAGCAAACTCATCTAGGTTGGACTACGAGATTGCAACACAACATGAATTGGTCATAGAAGCTAAAGACCAAGGTACACCAGTTAAAAGTTCAAGTATGACGCTAATGGTTAACGTACAAGATGCCAATGATAATAGACCAATATTCTCAGAATCTGAATTTGTTCTAAAGATCTCCGAGCGTGCTAGCATCAGTGAAAAGATTGGTAGAATTGTTGCGGCTGACCGTGATAGCGGAGAAAATGGACGAATTTCATTTAGTATTATAGATACAACAGTGTCTACAACATTTGGTATATTTCCTTCAGATGGAAATATTTACCTTAAAAATGTATTGGATAGAGAAACAGTTGATCGGTATACATTTAAGGTACGTGCACGTGATCATGGTCAGCCATCTTTGTCTGCTACGGCACAAGTTACAGTCTTTGTTGAAGATTATAATGACAATGCTCCAAGTTTTCCACAAAATGATTACCATTTCTACATTGAAGAAAATCTACCATCACAAACACTTGTTGGTTCGGTTCAAGCCTTCGATGCCGATATTAATGATAATGCTATACTAAACTATGACATCAACTCTGCTAATAATGATTTTGACATCACAAATGATGGTGATATCTACACTAAAAGATCACTAGACCGTGAACTTACTAACGATTACAATGTTGAAGTCACTGCTCGAGATCTTGGTATACCTTCCCTACAGACAACAGTATCAGTACATATAACAGTCACTGATATCAATGATCATGCTCCTGTAATACAGAATACACAGTTTGTAGAACATGTGGATGAGAACAAATCTAAAGGTGTAAGAATTGTACAGATTGTAGCTGAAGACCCTGATGCAGGCGATAATGGAACTATAACATTTAGTCTAGCACAAGGTAAGATTTCTTTTGGATCTGTACATGAAATAACATTATGTAACAACAATCTCTAGCGAAAGCTATTCAATGATTTTCAGTCCAACAGCATAAAAGCTCAATGCTGCCAATTTTTGTAAGAATGTATGAGTATGTTTTCTCATTAGGTAGGACATAACACATTTATCATTAAAATGGGTAAGGTATTATATGTATGAGGTTTTATAATGGTACTCTTAAGATCTTTCTTTTTTATTTCATCTCTTGTTTAGAAGTTGGAAAATTATTGGGATAGATAGTTGAATACTAATCACATCTTATGAGGTTAAGCAGCTGACATGTTTTATCTGCAGTGTAAGATTTAAAATTAATATTGTATATATTATATTTTTCTTTTGTATTTATTTCGCAGATGGTGATGCTTCTGCATTAAAGAACTTTGCCATACATCCATCATCTGGTTGGATAACAACAAAAGAAGTTTTAGATTACGAAGAAAAAGAATCGTACACATTTCAAGTTGTTGCTACGGATGCAGGATCACCCCCAAGATCAAAATATCAACGTTTTGAAATTAAAGTGAATAATTTGAATGATGGTGGACCAGTGTTTACCAAGAACGCTAATGAAACATTTTATGTTGTAGAAAATACTCCTATAGGAACAATTGTAGGTAGTGTGGAAGCTTATGATAATGATAGTGGTGATAACGGTCAAGTTTTGTACTATATCGTCGGTGGTAACAGATTTGGATTATTTTCTGTTGCCATGGAAACTGGTGTTATAACAACCATTAGAGATATAAACTATGAGGAATACTCATCAGATGATATAACAATTAAAGCTATAGACAGAAGTGTATACAATCCTAAAAGTAGTAATATTACAATTAAGATCAATGTCATTGATGTAAATGATAACACTCCAATGTTTGATAAAGATCCAGTATTTCTTACTGTAAGAGAAAATATCCCAATATCAAGTGTGATTCATAAATTTACTGCCACCGATGCCGACACAGGGGTTAATGGTACTGTTCTATATGAGATCATGAGCGCTTCAGTTGAGGGTAAATTTGAGATTGATCCAAACAATGGAAGACTTACTGTGTCTAGCCTTATTGATTATGAAGAAGTAAAAAGTATTGATCTTCTTATACGAGCCATTGATCAAGCTCCAACATCAATGAGTCGATTGTTTAGTACCGTTACTGTATATATACTTGTACAAGATGAAAATGATAACGCTCCTGTGTTCCACAGTTATCAACCAATCAATCTACGTGAAGATGAGCCTGTAGGTTATCGTGTCATGTCAGTCATAGCAGCAGACGCAGATGGTAATGTGAATAAAAGTGGAAATAATAACGTGACATATTCAATTACAAATGGAAATGTTGGAGATGCCTTCAGTATCAACTATTTGACAGGTTTGTTGTATTTTTGTTACATTGTTATCTTGTTCAAAGTAACCAATCAATATGCCTTTATAAGTAATACCGTCTGCTCAACTTATGTTAAAAAAGAACTCGGTTCAAACTGCTTTATAAGTACTGAGATTTGAAAGAAGTGTGATTCATTAGTTGATAGATTTATAAAGGTTGGATAGGTAGCCATTTGTGTACATTGTGTTATTTAAGTAAAATGTATGACAATTTCCATGTTGAGCAAAAATCAAGACAACTTCCAGAAGACTTAGATAAAAAGTTTGAAAATTGTACTTTGTTGTCTTCAAGCTAGCTATTATGACAACATTGGTAGATTGCTTACAGTTTGACATTGTAGGTTCAATCCCAGCTCAGACCATGTCTTTGTTCTGAGTTTGGTTTAACATTAACCAAGTTGAACATTATTAAATATCTTCCAATGCTTCTATATTACAGGTGTTTTAACCATATCTTCACCATTAGACAGAGAGACAGTTAGATCTTACACATTACTGATTACAGCCAGAGATCATGGATCACCATATCTAGAATCAGAACTTAGTTTTGTTGTACATATAACTGACGTCAATGATAACTATCCTGTATTTCTGCAAACAGAATATCAAGCTAATGTTACAGAACATAGTATAATTGGTACACATGTAACTAAAGTCTCTGCTATTGATGATGACGAAGGTAGGTTGCTGGTACATTCATTATTTTGTGGATTGAGTTTAATGCTTTGTGAACACAAATTATGGCCATTTTTACGAAGACCAAATTGAGTTTAGTTTTCCTAGACTTTTGTTTGTAACCAGTATTCACCTACCCTCCACAAGGCTCTTCATATACCTCATAAAAGGAGGAAATACATTCTTCTTGTCTGATTGTTATGGAAGGGTATAATCAGCCGTTTGAGACTCAAACTAGCTAACCTTTTGGGACTCCAGATTCAATATCCTGATCCTGTGGTAACAAGTCCTTCTGAGCAAGGACTTGAGTGGAATTTAGATAAAGCCTAACCTGTGTTCAAATAAAATCTGTAGAAGATACCTTGGTTACCATGTAGTATATTTATTCTTGATGCTGTTGGGTTTAACACAGTAGCAACACATTTAATTGGTCATATGACTGCAGTCAGCCATTTTATTCATCATTCCTGAAAAGGCTATGCTGTTAATCAGATAATGGATGCATACTTCAGTCAGTGACTGGCAACTGCATTGATTGATTTAGAATCAATGGTAGGAGGGAGCATGGCCATAAAAATCATTACATGCCCTACTAGGGAATTGAACCCACAACCTCTCGATCTTCTTGCTTGTGTGCTACGGACTGAGGTAACCGGGGAAGTTGATTACATTTTATTATATTTATTGTTATATTCTAGGTGAGAATGGATTATTAACTTACCAAATATTTGACGGTACATCTAAGGACAACTTTGATATAGATCCAGCTACAGGTAGCATCACCTTGGCAACAGATAATCTTGATAGAGAAGAATCTAGTTCTCATACATTGACAGGTACATAGTTTACTTCTATGTAGTATAGTTCCTGTATGAGGATCATCAAAATTGATGGTCTTAATACTGAGTAGTGGAATGGTTTAAATATTGAGTTCTTTTTCTTGTCATCAAGTATTTGAAACTAATAAATGGTCAAATATTTCATAATTTTGCAATAACCGTGTAGCAAAGATTTACTGTATGATTAAATACTGACCTCTTTTTTTTGGAGGGGTAATGGAACTGATTAGTTAAATGTAGATTTCCCATATTGTTGATTGTGTTTACAAATAAACTGCTGGATTTTGGGGACTTTTGTCAGTGTGTATGAAAATCATGAAATTCTAAAATTTCAGGATCTATGCAATTTTCAATTTTCACACAATGATATATATTGCATTCTTTTAAAGATTTCTTAGTAAAAGTTTAATACACATAAATATAAGATTGTTCATTGTCTTCAAATAACTCCACATTTATCTTCAGTATGAAATATTTTGTTTTACATAGACCTTTATGTATGCTCATACAAATTGCTTAAGGAATGGTGATATTTTTCTTGCTCTTGTAATTCTGATGACCTCATCAGCAGTAAAAGACTGTGTGATTATTGGGGTGTTTTACTGATATAATTTTATTACATTATTTCAGTGTATGTACAGGATTCAGGCTCTCCAACATTATATCATACAGCCATAGTAATCATCAATGTCACAGATATTAACGACTCGGCACCAAAGTTTAAAGATTCCCTTTATCAAGCTAGTATACCAGAGAATCAGACACAAGAAGAAAATATACATACATTTGTCGCTTATGATGCTGATGTTGGTGATAATGCTCATGTAACTTATAGTATCAGCGGTGAGTTTATGAAATATTGATTGATTAGTGATAATTCTAGAGCCCTGAAAAAGGCAGGGAGGTAGAAAAAGGGGGCAAGACGTATCAGGATGATGTAACAAAGTAACTATTTCTGCAGAGAGAGTCGCAGAATAGGGCAGGGAGATAAAAATAGGACAGGGCTTATCAGAGGGTTAATATGTTACAAATTAACTGTTTTTGGTAAGGGAGGAACCAAAAATTGGCTTGGAGGCAGAAAAAACAGACAGAGCGCACCATTTTTGCTTAGGGAGGAGAGAAGATGAACGAGATGAGTGCAGGGGCTGATACTCACATACAGTAGAGTCTCACCTAACGACCGGTCCGATAATAAGACCAACTACATAATACGGGCAGTTTTTGAAAGACCGGAATTATTTTCTATATATTTCAATAGTCGTGAGGTCCGATAATAAGACCGGTCCGCTATTCCGTAATACGACCGCTTTTTTAGACCCAACCAGTCTAATTGCACTAATTTGGGGTCCAATAATACGACCAGTCTACAGCGGTCGTTGACACGTTGTGTAACAACTTTTTAACGAGTATATACAACTTAATTGATTTTTGACATGTATACAATTACGTAATAGGTATGACAAGATACCCATAGTAACCACAAAATAAGTGATAAAACAGCGTCAACATTGATCAATAACAAAAGAATTGTTTGTAAATGTAATTGTCAATGATTGCAAATGTTTGATGAAGTGAAACGGCGATTAGTCCCTCAAATCAACTAAACTTCGTTGCGAATTAATTTTTGATAATTTAAGATTAATTAAAAAGAAAGTTAAACAGACGGACTGCGATAATTTATGATTTTTGTTTGATATATCAAACTTAAATTAGTTAAGAATGCGTTTCGTCAGCTTACGTAAGCGTTCCTACAGAGCGTTCTAAACAAAGAAAACGAAAGTAGAATTTCCTTTACAACTATGTGAAAAGTCGTCTGTCTCATTAATTTGCGTACGGTTTTGAGCAAATATGTTCCAGTTATCTGATTATTTTGCGTACAAATCTAATTTTAATTTGTTAAAATTAAAATAACTGCCAAAATTAAAATTAAACATAGCATCGTGTCGGAAAGGTATAAACTCCAGTATACGGAACAGCACGATGGGTACAAAGTCCTGGGACGGTACGGACTTGGTGAATTTTGCGGTGACGAAATTAAATTGTCAGTCAGTTTCTTGGTTAGATTATTAATTAACAAAATATCATTAAAAGCATAAGCAGATCTAGCAGGGGGGGGGGTCAGGGGGTCTGGATCATCCCCTAGAATTTCCTAAATAGACTTGTCCATAAGTATTTACTGACTTTAAGTCATGAAACAGTTTTTCTCAAAGCTTAAAAAAGATTTAATGGTTATGTAGTTTTTATTACTTAAGTGCTGCATTATTCTGCAGTAAGTGTATAATGTGGTTGTGGTTCGACCCCCAAGAAAAAGTTAAGAACCTCCCCCCTTAGAAAAAAATTCTGGATCTGCCCCTGAAAGGACTGTGATTTAAACAGTGTCTGAAATTAATAAGTTAAATGCAGATGTTTGGAAAAAATAGCATGAGTATTCTTACTTTCTATTTGTACATTGTAACCATTAACAAGACATTTTAACTATATGAATAGTCACTGGCAACGTTAATAATTTTTGATACCTAACTGTTATACTCAATATATAAATAGGTGGGTTCGCTATTAAGACAGACTCGCTATTAAGACCACTTTATGTAAGACCGCCAGGTGGTCTTATTAGCGGAACTTTACTGTATTAAAAAATTGCTCATTATGCCATCATATTGTACATGTTTATATTTTATAATTATTTATTCACATATTGGTAAATACTATAACTTGCAAAAGAAATATAATTTTGCTCTGTTTAAAAAAAATTCTTGCTATCAAGTCTACAGTTTAAAACTTTCTTTTAATATTTATATACAAATCCATTTCTTTATTGATTATTTGACATATTTCTCTTATACTTTCAGATGGTAGCTATAGAAACAGATTTTCTATAGATCCAGAGACTGGTGTCCTGACAACAAGAGAAGCTTTAGACAGAGAGTCTGTATCTTACTATGTATTAACAATCCGTGCTACAGATGGTCTATACTCAGACACATGTAAAATAAATATCACAGTTCTTGACCAAAACGACAACAACCCCATCTTCCTTCAGGATAAATATGAGAAATTATTGTATGAGAATGCTGTGTTAGAAACCTCAGTTATAACTGTGAAAGCTACTGATTCTGATGAGGGTGACAATGGACGTGTCACATACTCTCTACACAATGACTCTGATGCTAGTTACTTTGAAATTGATCCTACATCTGGAGAAATCAAAACAAAAGGGTAAGTATTGGCTTAGGACCGATTAGACATGAGTTAAAGTTATTGGGGCTGGTCCTGAAGTTTCAGGATTTTCATAATCTTAGAAAGAACTCTGTCGAGAGATTTAAAGACTACTGAAATCATAAAATTATTAATTTTCAGTATTTTAAAACTTGAACTTTAGTCAGTATAATGATTATTTTGTAAAAAATTTGTACTTATAAGCACAGTTGGAAAAAAAATCTGTTGTTTATTATTATTTGCAACTTTTAAAATTACCTCTGTAAACATTAAATGATATTTTATGATAGTTTTATTGTTGATGGTTTTAACTGGGGATAACTATTGAATCTTTAATTCAAAATTGAGCATTAGTGTTGGTAGTACCTTTGTGTTAAAGTTAAGCTGCTCCAAATATTTGTAAAGTTTATGTTGATGTATGTAGATCGATGCATTTATGAATTGATCATTAACTATTTATCCTGATTTTGCTTTTCTTTCAGAGTATTTGACCGAGAAAAGCAATCCAAGTACATATTTGAAGCTATAGCTAGTGATGAAGGGTTATATATCAGAAGGTCAAGTAAGGTCAGAGTAGAGGTCACTATTGGGGATATCAATGATAATGCTCCTGTATTCCAAGAAATGCCTTACAAGAAAACAGTAGAACAAGGTCTTAATGCAGGTTCTCCAGTCCTTACTGTAAAGGCTGATGACAAAGATGCTGGAGTTAATGGTGAGGTTTCTTATCAACTCAGTGTTGAATCTGATGCTACTTCTAGGAAATACTTCAAGATTGATTCATCTAGTGGTGTTGTCAGTACTAAACTTGCTCTTGGTACGGAGGCTATTGGATATCATAACTTGAAAGTTATTGCTTCAGACAAAGCTGAGACTCCTATTAGTTCAACAGGTAAATATGGCTTTTATAATTTCTTTATTACTCTGCTTAGTGTTTATTTAAATTTAAACTTCTTATGCGAATTATTAACTGTAGCCACATTGCAGTGGAAGACCGCTTATGTTGGAATATGGTTATACAGACAAGTTGGTTATGATTTTTTTTCTGCTGTGCTTAGCCTAATAAAAACAGCTGATTACTAGCATTAATGTATTATTATTATATTAATTTTGAATCTAAAAATGGGCTAAATGATCAACATATACACATATAGTGCGTAGACATATTATAAATTTCTATACATCAATGCCATGAGATACTTTTTATAATTATTGAAATAAAAAAAGTTATTTAGCAAAATTTCCAGATTTGCAAACTTATTACGGACTGTGATAATATATCAATCATGTTTTCTTGTTATTAAAGGTGTGGTTGAGATAACAGTTGGATCTGCTAATGGAAGTATGTTACAGTTCAAAAATCAGAATTATTCTACAAGTTTACATGAGAATTCTGATGTTGGATCTAAAGTTATAACTGTAGAGTTAGAGAACTCTCCATCTGGTGTCACATTTAGTTTTGCTGGTGGAAATTATGGTGATGCATTCTTCATTGATACAAAGGGTATAGTTTATATTGATTTTTTTTACTATCAAGTCTTGGATCCTCAAGAGGGCTGTTGGAACCACTGTGGACACTCCACAGAAATTTCTCCATTTTGGTCAAAATACCATTCTCATTCCTGGAATTTATGCATTCTTTCTACAGTTTATTGATATTCTATTGGCTTCAATGGAAAACGACTTTTTTTTTAGTTGGACTCATGTAGAAATTTAGAGATTAAAATGCTTTATATTTTTATACTATGAAGATATATAAATTATTTTGAAGATATATAAATTATTCATGTTTAAATGTATTTGCAAGTAGTTACTCCACAAATAAAGTTGATTTCCTGTTACATTTGTGCTTTGTTTATAAAGACATAATATTATAGTTAGTGAAAAAGTCATTAATTATTCTAAACTTTCCACTTTTCCTAGTTTCAATCTCCAAATGTTTACTGTAAATGCCATCAAGATTTTTTTTGCTGTTACTTAGTAACAGTGAATGTGCCTCCATTCAGAACTTTTGTAATAGAAACTTCCTCTATAGAACAGTTAGTATATTAATAACTAAATCTATTAATTTTTCTCTTATTGTTTTGCAGGTTTGATTACAGTTATAAATTCAGAACCAATAGACTATGAAGCCTTTACATACATGCGTCTGATAGTGTCTGCTATGTCAGGTGAAAAATATGCATATACAACAGTGTGGGTGAACTTGATAGACATTAATGACAATGCACCCAAATTCTCTCAAGATAAATATGTCACTAAAGTTTATGAGAGTCAATCTAGAGATACATATGTGATGCAGGTAATATTTTGATTTAAATTTTTATTGAGACTGATTTAAGAATATGTACGATTGTTGGTCTTTACTTGAAATTGAATATGATTTCTATTTACTATAAATTACTATGCTAAAATAAGTGGGCTTTGTTTTATCTATATGGTCTTACAAATAATTTTTGTTGTAAATCCTATAAAAATTAAGTTTATTGTAACATTTGATAATATGACCCCCGGAATCTTAAAAAAATTAGTATGACATTGTATAATGTCTTGCAAGGTTTTGTCTGACTCAACCATATTCTACTTAGTTATGCCCTATATATTGATACTAGACCTATTTGTAAAACCTTAATGGTTTGTTATTGCCTTCTGCTTCCTTTCATATCACCTTGAACATCTGCAGCACCATGACTTAAAATCTGAATCAAGTCAATCTTTTAACATGCAGTCTAAGAAATTAGTGGGTGTCCAGTTGCCTTGGACAAACACTTTTTAGTTCGACAAAAACAATTTCATTTGGGCTATCAAAATTCTGCTAATGAGATATGATCCGTTGGGACAACCACTTTCATATTCTAATTTCATAGAGTGTTAAATAAATTGCCTACCAAGTCATTGACACTAACCAACTTGTCTAATATTAAATAGTATACTAGAACCTGGAAGTTCTACATAACTAAATTTTCATAACTTGTTTATATTTCTCCAGGTAACAGCTACAGATGCAGATGGTCATAGTCCAAACTCGGATATAATCTATTACAATATAATACAAGGAAATACTGATGAAGCTTTTACTATTGACCCACCATATAGTGGTATTATCAAGACTAATGTTATGTTAGACTATGAAATAAGACAACAATATCGTATAACTATTGAAGCCAAAGATAATGGACATAATAGAACATTATCAAGTACATGTGTTGTAAAGATATCTGTGATAGATACCAATGATAACCCACCTAAGTTACCAAAACCTAAACCTGTTTACATCAGTGAATGTAAGTATTGATACAGTTTATAATTTCTTATCAATGTGTTTTTACTTTAGTGGTCCTAAGTTAATTTGAATGGTTTTAAAATTTTAAAAACACTAGGTCTATTGAATTGAAATTTGCTAGTGTTAACGAACAGTGTTCCAGGACTTGACATTGGTTATAGTAGGTTGCCCAATTTAACAAGCAGCTATATATTTTACTTACCCGCATCAAATGTTTACTAGTGGTAACAAATTGATCGAACCAAATATAGGTTGTCGGTGGAAATAATGATATCTCACCAGATTTAAATTTATACACTTATGATTTCTTTGATATTTTTGTTGTCTGTTGCTAATATTAAAGTAACATATTTTGATGACACCATTCTATGTTTTATGTTAAATCTTAACTCTGTATTCTCTCTCTATGTTTTCACAGCTACTGAGGTAGGATCAGTGATCACCATGGTTACAGCTAATGATATAGATGTGAGTCCACCAGTGATGTATAACTTTAGTTCTGATGGTAATCCAGATAGAATGTTTAGTATAGATCATTATAGTGGTATGATACGTCTATCTAAACAGTTAGATTATGAGAGAAGACAATATTACGTTGTAGGAATACAAGCTAGCGATACTAAATATACAGCACATACTGATCTAGAAATACATGTACTTGATGAGAACGATCATGCTCCGGTATTCTCACAACAAAGTTATCAGGTAAATTTCTTTAAATATTTTTAGCTCAACTTTTCATAGAAATGGAGAGCACTCCTACTCGCCCTAGCGTCCTCGTCCATATTTCTGATTAAAGTTTTTGTGCAGTAAAATATATTTTACTATAACTTTTTTTATTTCTTAAGGTATCAACTTTAAACTTTAATATAGATATGTTCCTTATTATCCACCACATCTCATGTGACAAATACTTACTTAGTCGAGCATGCTGTCTCTACTGACAGCTCTTGTTTTAAGTGTAGTCATAGTCGATATGTAGTATGGTTGGTTAAAAAGCTCTTTAAATCTTATGTTTACTTGTTATTATTATGTCTTGCTGACTGTAAATAAAAAACTTAGTAACCTATCTACTTACTTTCTTACTTATTCAGTGTATGAATGTTATAAATTCAGTAAAGTTCTACTTTTAGGACCTTGAAATCCATGGTCATAATAATGGAATGGTCTTAATTTAGGGACTTTTTTTCTCAAATAAGCATTTTGATCTTAGAAATGGTAAAAAATTGTATAAATTTCAGGATGTCATGATAGCATAACTTTACTGCATATCAATAGGTTTTGTCATTTGATTTGAGAAAAATTTAGCCCTGGCCTAAAGATCGAAATAAAGGGACATAGAAAGTTTTTTTTCCTTAACCAAAATTTTCTCATATGACCACTTGATCTCTGTTTACAAATTCAAAAATGATGAACGAATTGATAAAAAATATTGAAACATGATGATGCAGTTACATTTTATGATTTAATGGCAAAGTCATTCTTTGTTATTGTTCAAAGACTTTTTCCATTAAAATTAAATTTCAAAACTAATAAGAAATGTATGAACTTGAAACCTCCCTATTTATAATACATGCTATATATTTTAGGTATCTCTAGCAGAGTCAACAAAAGCTGATGTCTCAGTAATCAAAGTAAATGCTACAGATGAGGATGCTGGAGAGAACAGTCGTATCACATATAGTCTTGTTCCTTCATTAACTGATGCTTTCTATATCAATGAACAAACAGGTAAGACAATGTTTCATTGACTTAAAAATGTTGCTTTATATTTTTTGTCAATTCCAGTTTGTAAGTGATCATCATACCTTTCAATTGTTTTATTTGTTATTTTACACCATTTAATATTACATGTACAGCAGTCACACAATAATATCATTTTTCGTTTATTGATAAGGTTTATGGAGGAGTTGCCAACCTTGTTGAAAGGTAGGCGATTACTGGAGCAAGTTTTTTAAGCATATTGCTAGCTAGTGCTTTTTGCTCTTGTACCCTTCTAACACCAGGGGGTACCAGGGAGCAAAAAAGCTAGCTAGCAATATGCCTGGTTATAGGAAAGCTAGGTTAGGTGTGCTAGGCTCCGTAAAATCATCTTAGTTTTGTTTGAAGTGTTCAACCCGATGAATAAATATTAATTTAAATGTAAAGACTACAATGTATACCTCTGTATTTTCAGGTGTTATCTACACTAGACATAATGTCACCTATCAAGATAATCAAGATATAATATTACTGGTCGTCAAGGCAACAGATAATGGAACATATCCTAGATCAGCTGATGTTGCTGTTTATATCCAAATATCTAGTGTTAATAATTATGCTCCTAAATTCCTTAAAGAAACCTACATGTAAGTTATCATTATTGTGTACCTTTGTTTATGATCAAACCTATAGGGCATACATTTTTTCGTACCCATTTCTTCATCTAACATCAATGTAAGCACTAGGGTTTACAGTGAACCCGTTGTTGTTAGATTCAGTAACCCTCTTACTTGCTATGGGGTATGTGAATAATGGTACAAAATGTAATTATACCCCCGCTTCGAAGAAAAGGGGGGTATACTGTTTTACCCTTGTCCGTGCGTCCGTCCGTCTGTCCGTCCGTTACAAAATTTCCGTCGCAGTTTTCTCAGCAACTATAACATGCAGCAGCCTAATACTTTGCATATTGCTTCATCCCATAGTCCCATGTGGTGTAAAGCAATTTCATGCTCCTTGCTCATCTACTTCCTGTTTGTCGCATATTTTTAGATTTTTGCAGGGGTATCACTAGTGAGCATTAGCTCACAGATTTACTTGTTTCTAGCTTAAGTAATGCCTAGTCGTGTTTTCTAAGGACTATGCTTCCTTTTATTTTTAGTGCTTTTTGTGTATTTATTTAGTAGTAAACATCTGTCTAAGATCAGATATTTTCATGCTTGTGAAATTATAGTAGATGACCATTGTGATTTACACGAGTTATTATTTGATAGATTTGAAATTCAAGTATTATTGTTTTAGTATTATTTCTACACGCTATGTTTGTTTTGTTTTCAGTGGATCTGTAAGTGAAGATACTGCCAGAGGATTTGTTGTCTTACATGTTGAAGCTATAGACAAAGATACGTCAGGAAGAAATAAGGAAATTGATTATCGTATCGTCCATGGCAACACTGATAACACATTTATGATAGATCAGAAAGGAGGCAGTATCATGTTGAATGGTGTACTAGACAGAGAGAAAGATCAAGGCTCGGAGTATAACCTGGTTGTCATGGCCCAAGATCGTGGTCTCAAACCTAAAAATAGTACAGTCAGTGTACAGATAATAGTACAGGATGTCAATGATGAAGTACCTTATTTTGAACCAGGAAATTGTATGAATGGTGATTATTGTAAAGTGTTGAATGAATCATTCCCTGATTATGTTGGATTTATGAAAGTTAATGCCCTTGATAATGATATCGGGGCTAACAGTAAGATTTATTATCTGATTACCTCCGGAAATGATGAAGGGTTATTTATCGTCAACGGGACAACCGGAGAATTATTCATCACACCAAATGAAACATTAGACTACGAGCGTCAAAATTATCATAAACTAATCATCAAAGCAACTGATTGTAGTGGATGTCTTGCTAATAGTCCAAGGTTTTCCAATTTTACCACAGTTCATATAAATATCACTGATGTAAATGAATATGCCCCAGAATTCCCTGTAGCTTATTACAGTGAAGGTGTATCGGAGAACTCTACCATTAATTCAAGTGTATTTAAAGTTCATGCTAATGATAAGGATGGTGGACCTTTCGGGGAAGTAGAATATGTTCTTACTGGTTCTACTGACTTTTCTATAAAACCATCTGGATTTATTACAACGAATAGAATGTTTGATTACGAGACAGCCCCTCAACGAGAATTTCAATTTGTAGTTACAGCCACTGACAAAGGTGGAAGATCAGCATCTGTTAGTGTGTTTGTTTACCTGGAAGATTATGATGAATATGATCCATACTTTGTTACCACAGACTATACTTTCGAAATACCTGGTCGAGCTACTAAAGGTGCTTTGATTGGTAAAGTTCAAGCAACGGATAATGACAGTGGCAGTGCTGGAAAAATTGTTTATCAGTTAATACCACCACATAATTACTTTGGAATTAATGCATCGACTGGTGAGATTAGAGTTACTCATGATCTTAATAGAGAAATTTCTGATTCTCACAGACAAAAACGTGAAGTGAACACATTAGTGATTATAGCTAGTTCTGGAATGGAAGATTCTAGAAATGCTACAGTTGTAGTAGAGATTGATGTAGATAGATCTTGTAATGGTTGTGAGATGCAGTATATAGTACAGGAACCAGTTACGACTGCTTCTATGAATGTTGTCATCATCGTTGTCGTGCTGGTTTCTGTCATTGCTATTGTACTCATAGTCATCATTGTCATTATTCTTGTACGTCGACGCAAACAGGGCAAGACTCCGCCTCCAAGCGAGACTCCAATGTGTGACAATGATGAATTTGATTCTTTACCACATCCAAACTCCAATGGTCTACCTACATATGGAGATGTTATTCGATATCAAAGCAAGTATGGTGAAGGAAATGTAACCACATCTTCCGACATGTCAGCTCACTCCCACAATTCTGGGTCAAGTGGGCGTGGCTCAGCAGAAGATGACGAAGATGAAGAACTAGCCATGATTAATTCAAGTTCTCCAAATTATCTGAATAATTCTAATGGATTTAGGAAAAATATGCCTGACTCTGGTATACAGGATGATGATAATACTTCAGAACCATCTGTACAGAATCATCAAGACTATTTAGCTAGACTTGGTATAGATACCGCTAAAATAAACTCTAAAGCCAAGTCTGGATTAACACATTCTGTTGAAAGTATGCATCAGTTTTCTGACTCTGGCGGTGGGGAAGGTGATGGTCTTGAAATAGACAATATTGATTATTCTAAACTACAAAACTCCCATGTTACAAATGAGACCATGATTGATAAGAACAATGATATGGGATTCCATGAGCCAGAACCTCATATGGGAGGTTCATTATCTAATGTGATTAATAGTGAGGAGGAATACAGTGGATCATATAATTGGGATTATTTATTAGACTGGGGACCACAGTATCAACCTTTAGCTCATGTGTTTTCTGAAATCGCGAGACTTAAAGATGATACTATTCAACCCAAAAAACAGGCTGTACAAATAGTTCCTCAAAGACAATTAAGTGCAAATGTACAGCCTCAGGTACGAATGGTGCCGCCACCTATGATTACTAACGCTCCGCCAAAATCTGTTACGCAACAACCTGTGTCAAGATCAAATAGATCTAGTCATTCCTCTAATATGAACTCTCGTAATAGTACAATTAACACTTCATTGCCAAGTATGCCACGTTCACCTATCAGTCATGAGTCAAGTTTTACTTCACCTGCTCTTACTCCATCTTTCACCCCATCTTTATCACCCCTAGCAACAAGGAGCCCATCAGTGTCACCAGTGAATAGTGGGCGTGGCATGGTATCAAATCACAGTTCAGGTCAAACAACGCCCAGAAGTCGTAACTTAAACTTGAACAATAATAATAAATTTGTGTTCAGTTCATCAAGCTCAGAACAAGAATTGAGAATATAAGAACTGTGAAGACTTTAGAAACAAAGACATGTGACTAGTATCTGTGATTTTATAATAATTGTCTTCAATATTTACATTATGTACATGTAAGCATTTCGATGGGTCGGGGCAAAACTAACCCACTTTATTTGTTATTTACTTGTATTGAGGCTAGTTTTGCACTGAACCTATGATATACTTCATTAAATATTTGTATTTTATTTCATGCAGGCAATGAATGTGTTTCTATTAGGAATTGTTTCTCGTATTTCGTATGTTATAATACTTTAATATTTTGTATGGTAATCAGTTTATTGTACTTCATTTTTTATAATGATGTGTTACATTTTGCATGGTGAATTATATGAATCATTTTACATGGCAAAATAGTTTTAATATTTTACATGGCAAAATAGTTTTAATATTTTACATGGCAAAGTAGTTTTAATATTTTGCATGGAAAAATATTTTAATATTTTACATGGCAAAGTAGTTTTAATATTTTACATGGCAAAATAGTTTTAATATTGTACATGAAAAAATATTTTAAATTTTACATGGCAAAATATTTTAATATTTTACATGGCAAAGTAGTTTTAATATTTTACATGGCAAAATTAACCATGATTATTTTACATGGCAAAATGGTTTTAATATTTTCACATAGCACAATGATTTTAGTATTTTACATGGATAAATGATTTTAAAATTTTATATGGCAATATTAACCGTGATAATTTTCATGGCAAAATGGTTTTAATATTTTACATGGAAAAAATTAAATTGTGTTGTGGCAAAATGTTTTTAGTATTTTACATGGCAAAAAAATCATGAAGTTAGCTGAACTTGGCATATGAAATCATTTTATTTAGCTCAGCTAAGTGTTTTAATTATTTTACATAGTAAAATAAATCTTATAGATTATAATGCATGGCAAAATTGTTTTAGTTATTTTACATGCAAAATAAATCATGAAGTTTGTTTTACATGGAAAAATAAATAATATAAATCATGAAACTTCTACTTTAAAATACTGAGAATTTGTAGGAATATTTGAATCAAAGTAGTTATTTAGTAAATTTTGATATTTTGTACTAACCGTAGTTGTTTAGATCTGTTTTAATGTATTATTAAATCATACATGGCCACCATCATTCTTTTCTTGCATTTTTTCTATTTTATTCTAAATTGTGTTTTTAAAGCGCTATCTTGAACTTCACTGAGGTTTTTTTTTCAGTTTTTAGGAAAAAATCACTATAACTTTAATGAATCAAGTTTTATATTTTTTAGAAATAAAGGTGTGTGAAGATATATTAAGGGTTGTGTTTTACATGTCAACTACAAGATGTTTATATATTTTAATGTACATGACATTGTATACATCAAGTCTTTAGACTCTAAACTAATTGTCTTACGCTAATAATGTTTTAACATTATGTATTTTATCAGACTGGTTGTGTTTTTTTTATTTATTTTATGACCAATCTATGCTATTATAATTTTTATCATGATAGTAAGTTGTGTTATTTGTAATTATATCATGGCTTTGAAGTTTTTTTATGATTTCAATAAAATGGCTTTACCGACACCTAATTTATTACAGTTTTTTCTTGAATTAAATTGGAAAAAATATTTATTTGACACTATGTTTTACATATTAATAATGATAACAATCATTTATGATGATTCAATTAGTTTCACAAATTTAAGTTGAATTTAGATTAAATGAAGATGGTACTATTTTCTCTAGTTTTTGATTACATTATATTTTGATTCCAATTTTTAGAGCAATCCCTTGACTGTTGTAATTTTTCTTGTAAGTTGTATTTATGTCTCTAGTGCTAAAACTGATAAAACTGGTGTCAAGTGTCGCCATGATGTGCCAAATGATATATTTCAACTGTTGACTCCAAAGCTTGATTGTAATGTTTGAATACAGGTGTGTGGAATTTCAAGTTTTTTTTTTCATCTTGTCCATGGAGAAGTGAAATCTGAAAATTATCTTGTCCGAAATCAAAATGCTTTTGTCAAAATGTTCAGTACTCAAAATGTAAATATTTAGAACTTTGATATAAAATACATAATGTAGTGATTATTGATTGATAATGAAATTGTTCCTTGTTGAAAATGATTAAAATATTGAGACATCTTAATTAGTCAGTAATGTCATTATATTTTACAGCTAAAGACATGAGTTGTCCTCTGACAAGTGGGCTGAAAATAGTCACTTGTCCACAGGCATGTATGTACGAGTCAGACAAGTCAGGCATTGGAATTCCACACTCCTGTTTGAATGTCAAGTTTAAATATGCATGTATATTATATATTTTTCTAGAACTAACTATATAATGATATTTTTGTACATGATCTGACAAATTATGACTTGTTTACTCAGTCATCTCTTTAAATCAGCCAAAGACACTATGATATTTTTGTATAAAAGACATTTCTTTTACATTTTTGATTTCATTAAAAGTTCTGACTTTAATTGAAAATATTTTGATCATTTGTGATTTTTTTATTAATGACAAATAAAACTTTTCATACTATAGTTTTGTCACATTGAATAAAACCTGATTTAGAGATATAATATTTAAGGACAGAAAAATAAATGTCATTATAAATTTACCAAAATTACATTGAATATAACAAGTATAAAATCAGTGTGACGGGTATGAAGAAATTGATAACTTTTTATTTTTTATAGTACATGTAATTGTAAGACATTCCAAAGCAAACAAGTGTTTTGATATATTTTATGGTCAGTAATGATTTTACCTATTATTTGATATTCATTTTCTTCTTCATGGGTCAGTTGCTTAAGCATATCGCTACATATCGCTTTGTGCCCTGATACCCCTCTTACACCAAAATTAATAAGTATGTGATATCAAATTAAGGGGGGCAAAGCGCTACCTAGCCATATGCTTAGGAAACTTGCCCCATATTCCCTCTCTCACTCTTTCTATCAAATACTTACAAGCCTTTCATTGACCTAGACTTACATCAATTTCCCAAAGCATTGCACTTTTTGATACATCTAAATATTCTTTCTAATGTCTAATGTTTATTTATTTTGTTGTATTTTTCCAGCTTGTACTGTATTTTCTAATAAATAAGATTGTGTAATTAAGTAAATTTATTCTAATCTCTGTTTATTTACAATGTTAAAATGTCTTATTTATATTATAATTCATTTACACCAAAGGTTTTCCTATTGTTCCCATTAATTCCTAACTGAATATTAATGATATTCATGTCTTTACCTTAAATTGGAACTGTCAATTAACAATTCTAGGGTGATCTTAGTTTTACCCAGGAACAGTCTATTGTCAATTCAAGGGTGATTTTAATTTTACCTTGGAACAGTCTATTGTCAATTCAAGGGTGATCTTAATTTTACCCAGGAACAGTCTATTGTCAATTCAAGGGTGATCTTAATTTTACCTAGGAACTGTCTATTGTCAATTCATGGGTGATCTAAATTTAAATTGCCAACTTGAGAAGTCACTAGAATTTGGTCTGACCAGACTACATGAATATGAAGACTGACCTGACTCTATACTAGAGACAAGGGAATTGTGGGTTTGTCTCCAACATGGTACAGGTTTGGATGAATCATGCAAACCCTGGATGTGCAGTTATAAGACTGTGATGCTTTTCACAAAAATTCTTACAAAAAATCTTTGTAAGTCAGTTTTATATAATAAGCTCTTCAAAGTCAGTGGGTTAATAAGCATAACCATGCTATGATATTCAAAGGGTATACACAATTCTACATAATTTTTATAATATTTAGAATTGATAAGCCAAAAAATGAGTTTATTATTGATGCTTCTTGCTTTTGACTTGCAAAGATTTTTTGTTAGAATTTTTGTGAAATGCACGGCTGGTTAATTTCATTTATTCCATGACCTGTTAACAATTCAAATGTTTTACATATTACTATTGTTTATACATTCTGTCATTTATATTTAATAATTCGGCTGGTCTAGAATGGCTTTCTAAGAATACCATGAATGGCCTGTCATGTATTGATTTTTGTCATAGTTGATATTTTTTATGTTACTTAGCAATAGAAATTTTTAAAAAAATCTGTTTTGTATTTCGTATGTTTCTTTTGTATATTTATGATCATCTTGCTATGGTCAGTGACTATATTATCATTGATTGTCATCTATGTTAAATAATGCATCATCCATGATCTGTTAACTTCATATCTTTAACAGAAAACTTTATATTATTAATAAATAAATAAAAATCTATGGTATAAATTTATGTTTCTGTTTTTATTAATACTAGAATTCTTGCTTGTCAATAATGAGTGCATACTGTAGAAAATATACCTTATTCGGAACTCCAATTTATGGGTTTTACCATTCGTGCACTGGTGGTACAAACTTTTCTACACATTATTGCTGAAAAGCATGGAACACAGATTGTAATGGTCAAGATTGGTTTGTACCGTACAAAAAAACCCTAAATATTTAAATTCCGAATATAATCTATTGTTACTTAGTTGTCTAAAATGCATAACACATAGACTTGATTTGCTATGTGCTCACAAAAGAGACCAGTGGTAACCTTTAACCTGTAAGCTAGCTTGATAGGTTCATAACAGGCTTACATGGGACACTTGAGTGCTTAAAATCCTAAGTTGCTGACTCAAATCATGAGTTTATGATATGGTTCCTGGCTGAATTGTAACTTAACTTACAGTCTTACAGATGAGACTCAATGTGTTGTAAACACTGCTAGAATTGTATCAGATGTTGAACTGAAGTTGGAGCTGAGAACCTACTAGCATTAAATAATCTCTGGCCTTGGACTTGGTTGCACCCCATTAGTCAGTATAACAGATTCTTAGCCTGCTATTGGCTAATTACAGGGTCTTAAACCAATTGATCTAAGTAGCAAGAAACTGACAGAATGGTTATTATGGACAACACAATGGAATTAACTTAAATAGAAATGAATAGGAAGGTAGCATAGCCTGTGAAGCCTGGTCTGATACTAGAAATACACCTTAAATATCATATGACACTAGATGAGAGCCCGTGCAAGCACGGGCTTTAGGTAATGACATTTTAGGTTATTGATTTAATAAAGGCAAATAACCGCTGCGGGGAGTTTGGTCTATTTTTAGTTTTATCTAGAACTATTTTTAGACACAAAAAAAACACTATTTTTGTTGATTTTTGGCAGTTTTTGCAAATATCAAGAGGCTTTGTCAAAAAAGAATTGTCAACTTGATATGCCGGTATATAGGTGCTCCAGCAACAAACAAAAGATTTATTCAAAGCTGCGCAGTTTCTTCCACAAAACAGGAAACTCGCAAATTTAATAGTATAGATTATGTTGAGCTCGTATATACGTAATATCAGTGACCCATTATAGTCACTGAAGTATGAAATGTGTTAAACTGCCTCAGGTCAATTGGTCCAGTCTATAATGCCAATCTATAAATGAACCTCAGTTGCATATCACAAATAGAGAAGATCTTCAAGCAATCTACAGACTTCTGGAGGTTCGTAACAGTAGATTCTCCACAGCCAAGTTATTCATATGTCTCTGAATGAAGAAAATCTTATGAGATGCAAATCTGTGGAATGTAGATGAAATTAATTGTCCAGAATAGATGGTAAGGTAACTTGGTCGCCATGAACTTTTAAAAAAGTTATTATAAATGGCATAAAAATCAATAAAAAACAATAAGGACTGATCTATAGAATTTATATTAGTATTGAATGTATCATACGTGCGTATATATATACATATATATACTGGTATATTCATTAGCAAGAAGATACCAGTTTGATTACTGAAGCATAAAATGAGTTAATCTGTCTTGAGCAAGTTTGCCCCAACTATTGACCCAATGCCTATTTATAAAAGAACCTTAGTTTAATACCACAGTGAAAGAAGATCTTCAAGCAATCTACAGACTCCATAGAAGTTTCCTAACAATCAGATTGAGGATTTCCTTAGTCAATGTTTTTGTACATCTATGACTGAAGAAAATAAGCAATCTTATGAGAGTTCATAGTACATGTATATACTAAAACGAAGATGAAATAATTCGTCCAGGACAGGATAGTAAGGTCAGTTGGTCCCCACGAACTTTTATTAGGTTATTATGAATGGCATAAAATCTCATAACACAAATTGAAGATAAAAAATGAGATTTTTAGCAGATGACATTAATACATTGACACCAATACAGATACATTGTGTATGATATATATAAGAGATCTATAAAATTAATATGAGTAGCGTACATCTTATATATATACACTGGTGTAGTATATCATGAGCAAGAAAAGACTCATAATAGGGGCAAGAAAGGGGTTTCCTATCTAAATGAAGGTTATTATATCAATAAAAAAGAAGATATAACATGTGGTCTATAACACAGGCGACCGGCACGGTCCCTAATCAAAAGCACTATATATACGTATATATATACAGTGCTTTGGATTCGGGATCGTGCCGGTCGCCTGTGGTCTATACTAATTATTATACAGATAATTTATTATACATTTTACTGTACAATACGGAATATATTTGGACGAGAACACAGCTTGAAAAGTCATATTGGACGAGCTGATAGGCGAGTCAATTATGACTTTTCAATCTGTGTATGAGTAAAATGAATAATAACCTTTTTATTATATATCTTTCGTTTACTTTGAAATAATCATCATCACCATCATCCCCAACAAAGCAATCACAGCTATTTTTTATTACCACCACCACCAACAACCATGTATATGCCTTATATATACACATAATAACATATATAGTGCGCACAAAAAACAAAACGTGTTTTGGTAAACATTAGAAATGAGACAATTCATTTCTGGGGTAGGCAGAAATGAAAATAAAATGTGTGTAATTCATTGTAATAAAATTAGCATGATGGATACCACCATTTGTTGGTAAATCGTGCATGTGTTGGTAAAAATATTTTCCATTACACTAACAACTAAGACAATCGTAAAACATATTACATGTTTATGTTATTGTCATCCTGAGCGTCCCTCGTCGTGGATTAGTTTATTCTATTGTTATTGTAAACAGTGTTTTGTTTTTTTGTTCGAACTATACATACATGTATTACCAATTATAAACAATAACACGGTATGTGGCTTGTGATCAATCAAACATGACACCTTATATAGACACATAATAACATATATAGTGCGTACAAAAAAACAAAACACTGTTTATAATAACAATACAATGAACTAACCCACGACGAGGGATGCCCAGGATGACTTTAAAATAAACAACTGTAATATGTATTACAAGTGTCTTAGTTGTTGGTGTAATGGAAAGCGTTCTACCATAACAAGCATGATTTACCAAGTGGTGGTGGTTTATCAACCATGCTAATTTTGTTAAAATGAATTACACAAATTTTATTTTCAATACTGCCTACCCCTGAAATGAATTGTCTCAATTTAAATGTTTACCAAAACACGTTTGTTTTTTATACGCACTATACATACTGTACTTTTATTACCAATAACAATGACGCTGAAGTTAGCAAAATTTTTTTGCTAGCAAAAGTGGCCACAAAGTGCTACTTTTGCTAGCATTTTTTTTATTTAACGAATCGTGAAATTATAATTTAGCCCTAAAACGGCATACATTAACAAGCTATTTAACATGGTAAGTCCATTTGTCCGGCCTAAAGCCACTAGTCGGTATTATGTGTTTTGTATATAAAATCGGCCCATCTGAGTGCTGATTTTATACAAAAAACGTAAAATACCGACCTTAAGTGGTCTTTGGCCCAAAGCCACGGAATTTTCCCAGGGTAGCCGCTTGATTCGAGCCCTAAAACATGGCCCATCTGAATGCTGACTTTTCTACACAAAACGTAAAGTACCGACATTTTGTGGTCTCTGGCCCACCTCTAACGTGGTATACGCCAGTACCCGACCAATTCGTTTAAACACAAGATTCGAGCCTTGAAACATGGCCCATCTGAGTGGTGTACTATGCCCAGGTGATAGCCCTAGGTCATGTCTCAAGCGTGATATGGCCAGTATCCGGCGAAATCGCTTTAACTCGAGATTCGAGCCTTGAAACATGGCCCATCTGAGTGCTGATTTTATACACAAAACGTGAAGTATCGACCTTTAGTGGTCTTTGGCCCAAGCCCACCTAATTTTCCTGTGGTTGCCACTATGCTCACGTGAAAGCCCTAGGTCATACCTCTAACATGGTATACGCCAGTACCCGGCCAAATCGTTTTAACACGAGATTAGAGCCCTGAAACATGGCCCATCTTAGTGGTGATTTTATGCACAAAAAGTAAAGTACCGACATTTTGTGGTCTCTGGCCCAAGTCCACGGAATTTTCCCATGGTAGCCGCTATACCCACGAGCTAGTCCAAGGTCAGACCTCTAGCGTGGTATACACCAGTTTCCGGCTAAATCGCTTAAACTCGAGATTCGAGACCTGAAACATGACCCATCTGACAGCCGATTTTTTACTCAATACACATAATACCGACTTGAGGCCTTAGACCCAACAAATGGACTTGCCATGTTTAATAGCTCGTTATTCTTTAGTTGAATAATGTTCCATAATTTTGACCATTGCTTTTATAATGTCAATTCCGCTTTAAGCGATGTCATTCCAATGAGCCTTAGCTATACGTACATGTATGAAAGGTATTTATTTCTTTGGTTATAATGATTTATCTTTAATCATTATCCATTAATTTATCACGGCCTCCTTTTAAGTAAAATCTCATTAATTTTTCATTTCATCCGTCAAGTGACGACAACGATGCTGCATTGAGTCGTTTTCTTTTTACTCTTACAACACGCATGCGCTTTAAGCACAAAATGGAGCACGTGAATTAGTATGATTTCTTTCGTCGTGTCTTACATTTTATTAAATGATTGCATATTTTGCTTATATTTGCAGGTACGTAAGTTTTGTTATTGTTCACATGTTTCCATTGTTTATTTTGCATTACTTCATTATGGTTGTCATTGCCATTTTATATGCATTTTTGATTAAAATGTTGGAGCACATTGTCACATAGTCCACCATGCTCTCCAGACTTACAGGTGTTTCAACCCCAAGACGTTTCGACCCTAGGTTTGACGGAGACTTTTCGACCCCAAGACGTTTCGACCCCACGAGGCTTCGACCCCAGATGGTATTTTAGGTTAATGTTCGTATTTGTATTGTATTTATGTACATTTTGTATATTTTGATAGAAGGTAGTTTGCTTATCACATCTTAGAATTTGAATGTAATATTTTAGAAGATTTTAAAATGAAAAAAAACCATAACAATTTATTAGGAAGAAAACAGACGTATGAAAACGGAAGAGAGTGATCTGCTGCACCAAAAACATAACTTATTAGAACACACAGATTAATATTTTAACTAGCAATGACAACCCCGCCACTGCGCCAGGTGTCGCTGTGAACCGTGAACAAGAAAATCTAAAAATAGGCGACCTCGTAACAACCTGGAAAACCCTATGTTGTTTTACGGTCTATCCCGACTTTAAACCTCATGATTGGTCGTTAAAATTAGACTCAGCCTCGAGATGGATAATTTATGCGTCTGTAACCGTTTGATCTTTAACCTCAACATTTAATAATACGGTAAAGGCCAAGAGTTGAAAGATTCGAATGGGGAAAAAAATATGTTACCGTCCTATTACACCTTTTAAATATCCGTTATATAAAATAATAATCCATATTGTAATGAAATAACCTTTGTTTTTCAATGTGTGATGCTGACAAAGTGTTTATTTTCGCTAATTTACGTAATGACATATTCGCGGGAAAAATCGATGATGTTCGGTTTTTGTCGTTCACACTCCGCGTCCAAGATAAAGAGTGCCTTGTTTTGACGGCGTGCAAGCATCAAATTCACTGACAAGAATCTGTAATTCTACATAGTTGAAGTGAGGTTTGTGTGTATAATATATGCCATATTGTTCATTTATGATCGTGTATCATTATCATATAACCTTTTTTGATTGACATTCACCAGGAAACGAGCGTTGATGATAATTCATGCCAAAAAATAGACTGGGTCAAGTGGGTGGGGTAGCGTAAATGGTGATGACTTAAACTGAAAGTGAAACTAGAATAAGTAGTGCGTCTGTCTACGGCCTTTATGTTGATTTGATGTATTCATCACTTTGTAGAATGGATTGTTAGTTTTTAATATGAGAAAGCATATAATTTTATTGATTACTGCCTGATATATGAATCATGAGTGACCCAGTTGCAGTGAGTGATTGTTTACGTTTTTAATATGGAATGTAGCTGTAGGTCGGGCAGGGTTATTAATGGTAATGTGGTTGCATTGCATGATAGATCATTGCATCAGAAGGTTGCATTCCATGTGTGCATTTGTCTTACTTTCTAACTATTGTAGATCTAGTGTTTTTTATAGGAATAAATAATGGTGCATGGTGGTTGTCACAAAACTTGTGTCAAATATTTCATTGCTGATCAAATAACTATTTTATGAATGTTTGATCTTTGCAAATGAGAACCTTTTATTGAATGTGCCAAGCCTATTGGCTATGGCAGATTTTTTCATTATCTGTTATTAACTTGGTCTTTATGGAATTAACACTTACAGGAGGGAAAGATTGAATCGTTTTGCAAAATTTGTGTCTTTTTATCTTAGTACATGTACTGTCAAAGTAAATTTTCTTACCAATCTGCAGTGAATGCATTCAAACATTATCTTAACTGTCAATAGAACACCAGCTTACTTGTATAATGTGTGATACTTTATTCAATAGATATATATAATGCCCTTGTGATGCATACTGTTTAAAGTTATTCTAGACATAAATAAAATTTTGTATTTTGTATATTTTTTTTTTTTAGTTTTGATATTTAATATAAAGAGATGAAGAAAACATATTTGTTTGAATGTATAGATATTCCTAATTGCTAATGGATATTGGACATATGTAATGAATCAGTGATACATTGATATCATGATTATGGATGATAGCACCAACTCTGAAACTTGACTGAAAGTGTTCAAAATTTTTCTGATATTTCTTATAAGTGTAGTAAATATGTGCTGAACATCACATGTCTATTTCAAATGATAAATGAGTTACTAATTTCAACTGATATTGATGCACTTTAAGTTATATATGTCTAATATGTTGTAAATATTGTTTTAACTGCAAGTGTATGTATATATGTGAAAGTGCATGTGCGTGCTAGTGAGGCTGCTGGGATTTTGGGTGTGCGTGTGTGTGTGCATGCATGTGTGTATGCAATACATGTTTCTCGGTTGTACATCTGAAATACAGTGCCATTCAAAATTACCTTTACACTTGCAAAGGAAGCTGTTTTTTATTTATACAACTATATTTTATTTCAACTGTATATACATGGAACATTTAAAAGGGGAGTTATCATACATTATACAATTGTAATTGTATATGTTGCTAAAGATATGTTGTTAATATCTGAAAACAAATCATACATTTACAAAAGTGTAAAGGTAATTATGAACAGAACAGAACAGAATATATGGATGTCACTGTATATCAATTAACTTGCATTTTTCATACTTTTGACAAAAATTCACTATTGGAAATTTGTAAATGTGCAACCATTTTAGTACTTGCATATATATTTGGTATATTATGTTTGATGTACCATTTAGTGTGTTATTAACATGCAAATCACATGTATTTTACAGCTTTTCTATCCACCATGTCAAAAACCTGGAGAGAAACAATATTTGATAGACAGATAAAGCAGTCTCAAACTCTTTATCAATTAGTATGTTTCACAATTGACATGATAGAACCTGAGGATGAAAATGAAAAGCCATATTGTATCCGTATGAAAAAAATCATTAAAAAGCTTTGCAGGAATCAAAGTGTTTGCCATGTTGTTCATGACATCTTATGTCTATATTCTACTGTACCAGCAATGGCTAATGTTTTCCTATGTTTGAAGGACAAGTTAAATGAGAAATTTTCAAATAATCAAAGGTGCATGAACATGCTTCAGTTACTAGAGAGAAATTATTATTACATGTATATGTAGGAACTCATTTGACATTAAGATTTGAATCATTACTGTTTGTTAACTTTAAAATCACAAGTTAGTGTTGTACATATTTTTTTTTTAATGTTTGAAGTTTTCATGTTTTATATTGTGACACAGTTTGTGGAGTACATCATTATTAAAAATGGATGTTCGTCAGATTTGTATTACTAAGGGCCAAGCTTTGGAACTTTTTCTTAAATATAAAAGTGGAAACTTGTCCGACGTGGAATTGGTGAAATGTTTCAGTGAAATGTCAAATTTGAATAGTGAAAATATTAATCTAAAAGCCCTTATTGCTAAACTTTATAGAACAAACAATGATTTAAAGAGTAAAAGGGGTAGATATAGGGACATATTTTTATCAGAAAATTTCACAGTACCTGTGTGTACAGCAGTTATCACTGAATTACCTGAAAAGGAATTAATTGAAGAAGGTAATGTTGAGGTGGGAAGTATAGAAAAGAACATTTGTGAGACTGAGACTGTATCAAAGCTAGAGGAGAGAAGAACAATGGTTAAGAGTTTAAGAGAAAAGAACAAACAATTAACTAGAAAGCTGGAGAGAGTGAAAAGAAAAATAGATACTGCTGCTGAAAAGAGTGATGATTTAAAAAGATTGAAGAAAGACAATTTTGGAATTATTAAAGAGAATGAAAAGTTAATGAAGAAAAACAGAAACCTTTTTAATCAACTGAAAAATGTAAAATCATGCGGTAAAACCTTAAGAAACAGGGTTGTTGCGTTGAGGAAGCAGAAAGATCGTATAAGTTATCAACTGAATGAGACAGCAAAACACTGTACAGAATTAAAAACACAAAATGAAAATTTAGTGAAAGAAAACAAACAATTGAAGTCTGAAGCTGTTGATCTTAATCAAAATTGTGACTATCTGAGCCAGTTGTTGAACGATGACTCTGTAATTGAACTTTATGATAATGTTTCAAATGCATACTCTACTAAAACAATGGAATGTGTAATGAATTTAAGTAATTGTAATGTTGCCCATCATAATATACCCAAAGTCATGGAAATTGTTCTTTCTCTCGCTGGTAAGACACCAAACCGTTTGCCTAAAAGAAGCACTATTGACAACATAATTGCCGCAAAAGCTGTTCTAACACAGAAACAACTTTCTAGTGTCTTGCCATCAAAACAAAATTTGACTTTGTATACAGATGAAACGCGGAAGTTTGGTCAGACATACAATACCTACATAGTGACAGATGAACAACAGTCACCATATTTTCTTGGGTTAAGGGAAATGTACAATAAAGCAGCTCAAACAGCATTTGACACATTGCAGACCATAATGCATGATTTAAATGAATCTTATGTTGACCCTGATAACAATGTTGGAGACAAGATTATTTCAAATATTGTCAACACCATGTCAGACAGAGCTAGTACCGAGAAGGCATTCAATGGTATTCTAGAAAGTTATAGAAAAACTGTTCTTCCAACTGTTACTCGAGACTGGATGGATTTCAATGACCATCAGAAAGAGGCCCTAGGTAAAATGAACTCATTTTTTTGTGGACTGCATTTGTTAGTTGCTTTTGCGGAAGTCAGTGATAAGTGTTTGATGGAGTACGAAGAATTGGTGAAGGTTGATATTAATGATGGTGACAAGGATGAAGAAGAGACAAATGAAAGTGTCAAGACTCAATCTGAAAGTTCCACAATACAATTGATCAGAGCATCTAGTAAATGTTTATCAAGGGGTGGGGATGAAAAAAGTGGATGTTTTATGGACTTCAATACTTATCTTTCAACAATTTCTAAAAAAGTCAAATTCGTGCGTTTCCATGGCAACAGATTTAACATTATATTTCTTCTTGCTGAGGTGCTCTATTACCACAGGGATGATATTACTTCTTTTTTTGAATCCAAACACCTTCCATCTAATAGACTCCAAAAAGCTGTACTATCCGGTGTGAAGAAAGATATTCTTATGGCTGGATGCAAAGTCCTGGGCCTTATTTCAAAGTTAATCACTGCACCTTTGTGGCGAATCCTTGAAAATGGTGTGCATGTTTTGGAAATGAATGAATATTATCTGAAGCTTGTGAATTATCTCCAGAAGGTTTCTGATGACCCCTCACTGTTTTTAAGTGGAGAGGAATATGCTTTTGAGGAATTTTATGTACACAAGGATGATGTTTTTACTTCTTTAACTAACCCAAATGAACAAGTGGATACATTTGCTGAACAAATATCAAAAACTGTAGCGACAGCCTTACAGTCATTAATTAAAAGAATGGTATCTGAACATTTACCTGGTGGAAAGTATGAAAACTTCAGTGAGGACTTTAGAAAAAAAACTGCATCTGTCATTCCACATAACAAATTACCTGAATTCGTCTTTGGTGTATTGGATTTTCAATTGAGATACCGTCCCAATGCTACTACTTTAGTTAATGAATCTTTTTTAATGTACTCGATGAACAAGACTAGGGAGTGGTTGGACAAATTAAGCGATGAAGAAAAGAATAAACTGATTTCAGATTGTAGAAAGGAGGGAAGAAAATATAGAGAAACTTTCAAAGCCAGGTGTAAGGAAATTCATGAACATAGAAAAAGAATTCTGGAAGAAAAAGCTAAAGAAGCGGAGAAAAGTGAGAAAAAGGCTAGACAGAAAAAGGAGGAAATTGTTTCTAATATATTGTATGATGGGTTATGGCAATCCGAGGAAAGTATTGATGAAGCTTTAGGAATTATCAAGAGTAATAAAGAAAAGAGAGACTCATTAATTTGGCAATTGAAATTTAGAAAAACAATTTTACAACAATCATACTCTGACAAATCTGTTTATAAATTTAGTAAGAAAGTGTCTGACTCAGGGAACAAATATGTAAATCTTACAATAGAAGAACTGAGAGAAAATTTATTAAAACTCATTCAAGATTCATTAAAAGGACCTACAATCGAAAAGAAAAGAGTCAACACACCTTTACTGGTTGGAAAGAAAATAGAACACAAATTTGGTGATGGTGAAATTTATTCTGGGAGAGTTGTGTCTGTAGTGCCTGGATACCCTGATTGGTACAATGTGGTGTATGATAATGACCAAGCTGTTTATTCTTATAAACTTCATGAAGACTACAAAAACAGTGATCTTAAAATAATACCTGAAAGACCAGAGGTATTTCTGTCAACAGTTAACCAGTTCAAGTTTTCCCATGCATGCAAGCAGTTCTATAGTTATGATTCATTGCGTGCTTTAAAACACAGAAAATACTGTGAGATTATTTTAGTTAGCTACTATAGCTCTAGTTTTAGACTTACAGTTAAACTAATAGACAATTATGGGTTGAATGAAAACAAGGTAATTCCTGATATACAGTCTTCATGTTTATATTTGTGTGTTATGGAGTGTCTATGGGAGAGTTTTGTTTGAGATTGATTGACAGTCTTCCATTCAGTTCAATATTTACATTCTTGCCATATTTCATATGCTTGTTGTTTTCAATTATTTTAATGTAGTCATATTATATGTTAAATAGCTGTGGCCATGTAGCTGTGGTAATAATATATGAGTGAAGATCTAAAATCAAGGGTTTGAATCCCAGTCTGGACTGGTCATACCATGTTCATGAGTTGTTTGCTACATGAAAAGTTGTTGGTGGTACTTGATTGTGCAGGAAATCTAATGAAATGAAATAAGCTAGATGTTTTTCTCACATATGTTACTGATGATGAAACAGCTTTTTTGCTTCTTTAAGTTACAGCAGGTCTGACTTTAAAAGAATGGAGTGCAAGGGTAGTTAACACCTGCGTAACACATTTGCTATACTAATCATTGCAATGGCATGAAGATAATATGCCAACAATTGTTTGCATGATGTTATTGTGCCTTTTCATCAACTAATAGTTTTGTTTTGTTCTTATTTAATTATTTTCATTTATTATTTCAGTTTAAGGATTTATTTTTATTGCATTTTGGACTAGAATGATACACCAGTTCATTATTGGTATAAATCAAGGTATACATGATCAATAAGTTATCATCGAAAATAGTATTTCCTGTGGGGAATTCCTTAAAGTTATTACATAACAGTAGTAAAAGCTGTAAGTTAAAAGTAATACATTTTTTGGGTAAATGCAACAAATCTTTTGTTGTACATATGTAAGTACCAAGACAGGTTTATCTATTGTTTAAATGAAATTTTCTCTAGTATCCTTCACTAATTTATTATTAATTCATGTTGTATTTGAAAATGTACAGCCACAAACTTTGAAAAGAATTCATGAAAACTGTAGCAATTTAGGCTGGTGTAGTATTAACAATAGTGTATGTCAATTCACATTATAGTTAGTATAACTATTACAAGTATCTGGTGTATTATCAGCAGGACTTGCAGTAAATATGAAGATTGAATGAATGTATTAGATCAGTAGAAAATTTCAATCACATATGTATATTGTTTCCCAACTATTTTATCGCAACCTGAAAGTATCACTCCAGTCCAAATTGCATGTGATATCAACCCCCAAGATATGGGTATTTTGCTGCATGTTTGTTTGAAAGTTGTTACATTGTTACCATGTTGTTATATTGTTGCTATCTTGTTACGCTGTTGTTATGTTGTTGCTATGCTCTTACATTGTTGCTATGTTGTTACATTGTCTTCATTTTGATAAAGAAGTTACAGTTTATCAGTATTATGCAATTCATGTTTGCCACATGTATAAGTAGATATTTGTATTCAGAAAAAATAAATAATAAGAAAAAGCTAGTTTTACTTAAAAATTAAATGTAATATTCATTTCATTATAATACTTTGTAACTGTTGCTTTCTCATTTCATACATGTAAGTTCATATTGTAGTATTCATGCAAAATGTAAACATACTTGACAAATCTTGTCAAAACCTGCAATGTCTAACGCCTTGCTTTGAGGCTCTAGTTTGACCTTTTAACCTATTTCTCATGTGACTGATCCTAGGCTCTCTGGACCCTATTGTTTATTCAAAGAATCTAAGACTGTTAAAAACATTATTCAGCTGGATTACATGATGACTTTGCATGAACATTAGATCATCATTTCTAATTTCATTTTAACAAAGCTTTCTGATGTTCATGTATGACAATTACAGAAAACGGGGGGGGGGGGGAGGGGGGGGGGGGTTCAGCCCCTTTTGTGTATCCACCTGTAAAATAGTGTTTTTTGTCCCTTAGATTCATTGAAATGAACAGTTCTGAATTCACTTTGACTTAAAAACCTTATTTTCTTTTTTTCAGAATTTGTAAAGAAGTGTTTCTTGTGACCACGGAGACATAGTGTTTATTTATCAGTGACAATATATAAATTATACTAGTTTTAGACATTTCCAGCAAGTAATATATGAAAATAGTGATTATATATGATTAATGGTAAAGAATTCATGGATGTTTTTACTTGTGAAAAAACTTTTGACCTTAATTTGATGAAAATTAGACGTTTAGGGTGTGAGGTCATTTTTGACCATTTTTCTCAATTTCGTGACTTCCTTGTTGTTTAAAAACCGAAAATTAAAAAAATCGTAAAAAAAAAAGTTCTTGTTATATTTTCATGGAATAAGTTTTTTTTACATATTTAGACTTCTATCTAATAGAAAAGGGTGTCAGCAGGTTGAAAAAATATTTATATAAAAATTGTGTAGCATTGCTAATTAACAAGGCACTCTTTATCTTGGACGCGGAGTGTGAACGACAAAAACCGAACATCATCGATTTTTCCCGCGAATATGTCATTACGTAAATTAGCGAAAATAAACACTTTGTCAGCATCACACATTGAAAAACAAAGGTTATTTCATTACAATATGGATTATTCTTTTATATAACGGATATTTAAAAGGTGTAATAGGACGGTAACATATTTTTTTCCCCATTCGAATCTTTCAACTCTTGGCCTTTACCGTATTATTAAATGTTGAGGTTAAAGATCAAACGGTTACAGACGCATAAATTATCCATCTCGAGGCTGAGTCTAATTTTAACGACCAATCATGAGGTTTAAAGTCGGGATAGACCGTAAAACAACATAAGGTTTTCCAGGTTGTTACGAGGTCGCCTATTTTTAGATTTTCTTGTTCACGGTTCACAGCGACACCTGGCGGGGTTGTCATTGCTACAAGAACTTGAATAATAATAAACAACAAACCTGATATTGTGTAAATTCATAATTTTATTATATGTTTAAATACTCATGAGAGTACATACTATTTATATTTAACATATCAACAAGCAACATATTGATTCATCAACTTCAATAATTTATCATTTATGTAAAATAATGATAATATAAAGTTCTAGATCTAGATGTATAAATTCAATTTTATTGATTTTCAAACTTTTAAGTGTTTATAAGTTTACACTTAAATACATATTTATGCTCTTGGATTGAAATACATCTACAACATCATGCTGCATGTCGATCACAAACCCTGCAAAATAAAATAAAATGATGTAATGCCATAATTTCAATAATATAACGATTCATAATTTATTTCGTATATAACCTTATTTATCATTTATAATATTATCTATAGACTGGGGTCGAAACGTCTCAACTCTGGGGTCAAAACGTCGTGGGGTGGAAATGTCTCCATAAAAGGCTCGGGTTGAAATGTCTTGGGGTCGAAATGTCTTGCACCCATTTAACGCTGTGTCAACACAATTTTTTAGATCATTTTACTGCTCCCAGCACACCTAACCTAGCTTTCCTGGACCCTTGTCTAAAACTTGCAATCACCTACCCTTCCACTAGGCTGGAATCTTCTCCATATACCTTATCAATGGAGAAAATTGACATAATTGTCAAATTTTCATGGAAGGGTTTAACATCCCGGGGTGTGATTTGAACCGGTACCCTCTTCGGACACTAGATTCAAAATCCAGGCCAGGCATGCTACCTACTGTGCTACCGACCTTGGTTGTACTATAATAATGAATGTATAGGTAACAGTGACAACAGTAACAGCAGAAACAGCAATTAAATTGATCTTATTGCTGTATTGTTGTCTACAGCTAGATTAACACTCAAGCAGTTAGATCCACTCAACCCAACCTGGGCCCCTACTAACAACCCCTCTTGAAATGGCCCTGTGCCTCTATGAATTATATAATTGTATTTGTTTGAAAAGTTCACAACAAGAGTATTTCAGATAAATGACCACAAAATATTGTGTCATTGCAGATTGTGTTTCATCCTGAGTAGAATCATAGATTTGTTTCCATGGCAACAATAGTGGTAATGTGAGTTTTGTGACATTGTGACACAACTGATAGATCATCTAAATGATGATAGAGAAGTGATAGACATGGCTTGCATGGTACGTTAACTGTTTACTTACATACTTTATTTAAATGTATAACTAGGACTGTGGATCATTGAGATAGTGGCGAACCGTTCCGATCTGATCGATTCACCAATCGAACCATGAATCACCTGTTAATAGAGAAGCATATACAGGAACTCATATGATGAAAAAAGTTAAGAATTACAGTTCTAAACTTTTACTGTATCGAAAACCATAAACTCCCTAACATTTCTATCACCAGGCATTTTCAGTGAAAACATTTTTGCTTAAATGTGTATCTATTAAAATTTTGAATTAAATTAACTAAATAAAATTAATTTTCATAAGTAGTGCGGCTCGTTTTCAGTGGTAATTAAGCTGAAAATGTTCTTTCACCATTTCCAAAAATAGATCGCGATCAGACGATTTCCTATGTGACAAATATTTTTGTACTCAATTTTCTGGTCGGGATTGCAAATACCTAAGTACTTGGATACTCGCAGCAGCCCTTTTTTCACATGTTTTAGGTTATTTTACAGTGTCCAGGGCACATAACCTAGCTTTCTATGACCCTTTGCTGTAACCAGTACCCTTCAACAAGCCCGGAAACTTCTCCATATACCATATTGTTAATGAAAGAAAATTGATATTTAATATTGGCAAATTTTTATGGAAGGGTATAACCTCCCCAGGTGGAATTCGAACCAGTACCCCTTTGGGACTAATGTAATCTATAGCAGTCACATATAAGGTAACCAGACCTTGCTTCTCATCAATTTCTCTTTCTAGATAAATACTAGATTGACACCATGAAGCACATTAGATAACCTCTACCTTCTTTGTCCCATTCTGAATTGATTCACTATAAATCATTGATCATTTGCTTCGAATCCTCGGCACAAAAATTTCTGTTTTGTATTTTGAGTATTAAATTGAAAATGATTGCTCTTTCTTTTGACGCATAAATTATTTATATTTGGTAAAAATTGTTGACTCAAGGTTACCAGTCTGGTTAATTCTGGATCATTACTTGTATTCGGTTAAAGTAATAAACTTGGTACATTGAGCCTGTTCTGCAACGCTAGCTTTATGTATCCATACGTAGTGATTTAATAAAGAACGGTCTGCAACAAAGTAGCAAATTGCACCACTCCTCGCCATATCAGTCAGAATCCCTCTGTTTTTCAAAATGGCAGCTCCCTTTGGAAATTGGTTTCTTTTTTAGTAATACATATAATTACAATCCAATTGTCTCCCTTTCCTCTCAAATTTGTTTACTTATTAGAATAAAATAGTACCCGGTAATTAGTTTATTTGGATGGTCCTACGCTAAAGTGAACTAACCCACAAGTTGGTCAAAATTGAGTTATCTGTCCCTTTGTGTTCTTCAAACCATGAGCTTTCATTTGGTCTAGTAGACTTCAGATAGCATTCTTAGATCAAAAGTTATTTATAGGGTGTACTAACCCACACCTATATTTAATATAGCCTATTTCACGCTATAGTGAACTAAGCTGGTTAGTACATTCCAGTGATTATGCAAAAGTGAACTAACCCCAAAGATCTTAGTTTTAACAATTAAATGCATTATTGTCGTTCGGAATTTATAGCATTTCAGTTAAATATCTATAAAATCTATCAAATTTCCAATTAGTTCTATACATTTGGTATTTTAATTACATGTACATGTAATTCAAGTTCAAAGACATTGTCTGTTTTCCATGTTATATAACCAATACATATTTTTATACACTTCCCTCCAAAAGTTTCTTCACAGTACAATTAATTAAATTGCTACAATTTTTCAGTTCTAGTTTGAAGTATTATCATATCATTGTTGGTTTCATCCATTATTCATGCTATGGAAATGGAATTTCTATTGATACCTTCTATTTTTTGAGTTGCAGCCTAAGTTATCTATCAGCCTCCAAAACTATGGTCAATGTATCTCAGTGAACCGTTATCAAGTTTGAGATATCCATAAGACAAATTTTCTGATTAGAAAAAGCTCAATTGAAAATCACGTAACAGTAAAGTTTTTACAACATTTTGAAATTCTATTTGGTACAATATAAATTATGAATTTGTGAAGAAACTTTTGGAGGGCAGTGTATATGTGCATGTTATAAAGCAGCGTCATAACGTCAGTTTCGCCTGTAGTTTCTAAAGAAAAACGGAAGGAAAAGCGCCTGTAAAACTTCGAACAAATTTATTTTTATCGAAGTCAATGCGTTTAGTTATTTCATATGAAGAATGATCTCACATTGTTGTCATGATTAAAATATGAAATTTTAAGGAAATTTTCTTAGAAACAAATATTGCCAGAGCCTCGACAAGTTCTCTGATATGGTCCTTACAAGACACAGCAATGGTTTAAAGAAATTGGTGTATAGAAATCACCCAGGTACATTTGATAAATGCGAACTTACTCAATTTAACAATAACATTTCAAAATGTCAAAATCTTACAAAATTGAATCTTCAAAACAATATTTTGTTAGAGACAGTGTTCATTGTACTTTGTTAAGAATCTAAATAATCTGAAGGTATTAAACATAAGTGGGTGTGGCTTTCTTGACTTCAAGGAATTAGAAAGTCTACAGGGACATGCCAGATTAAACATTTTAATTATTAAATTTGTCCCCTATCTGAGGATCCACAACAAAAATCCTATATACTTCTACCACAGTTTTTACAAGGGCTTTTGGAGCTGAATATTGAAAGGACTGTTTACTTGAGCCCAATGGAATGTGAGGAACTTTTATCATGTTTATTAAGCAGTACTTGTCTTTGTGTTTTCAAGTTTTCACCCAGTGGTAGTCTGCACGGTTTGAATTCTTTGACGAGTTAAAAAATATTAATTTTGGTGACGATTTTATGTTCCTTATAAAAATATATGATGGTTTCATTTGCAGCCATCAAACAGATATGTGTAACAAAATGCCATATTGGATGTTATTATGACTCTGTCTCGTTAGACAGTGACTAACATTTTTTAGGCGTTATTTTGTTCAATTATCAGAATCAGTTATTTTGGTGTGGGAAGTTTGATTTGACACATATTGATGTAATGTATATGTTATAGGCAATTTGTAAATTTAGGCAATTTTTAAAATGCCTAAAAATTTAGGCATTTTATAAATGGCCTGAACGTGTCAGGCAATTTATAAAATGCCTAAAAAATCTAGCCATTTCACAAAATGTCTGAAATTTAAGAACGTTTTTTACAAATTGCCTGAAATTTCGGGTAAAAAATACATTAGTTTAAATGTAAAGCTTTGTAAATAATGATTGCAAAACATTTTTAGATTGAAATTATAATTCCTAGTATGGAAAATAATGTCAATCAAGTCATACATGATAATTGGAGAAAACCACACATACTGTATTGCTATCAAAAACTGATAATTTAACAGGTCTGTTGATGTCTTACATGTATAAATGACATTGATCATGGCAAACTGTGTCATATTTAATACATTTGTATGTTGAGAATTAGTTGAAGAACAGATACAATTTGTACAACTTGCCACATACAACAACAACAACATTTTGGCATTCCATAGAGCTCATATAATGTATTGTGCACTGTTGATGCACAAAATGAATTTGTCATATCCCGTACTTCTTTATGAAACTTTATCACTTATTTAGCATTTGAATCTGTCGTCATTTGACCAAAAATGCAGACATTGGCTCTTTGTATAATGAATCGTATACATTTGGTATGAATTATTTCTGTGATTTATATCAGATGCAATACACAGAGTCAAATTGCTACGAAATGACCATACATTTTGTCAAGTCTAAAATTTTGTAGCTGATGGAGTCAAAATGAACTGAAAATGTGACAGCAAAAGTACATCATTTTGTTTGTTAACCTTCTTATTTGAAGGTTTCTTTGCCTTTGGGTTACTATGTCATTTGCTGCTGAAAGTGGTCCAGAGTCCAAAAGACATTTTTATGTAAACAAAGGAACAAATCACCTTAATCAAACAAGGATTGGAATCCAAAAATTTCAGACCATACACTATATTTACTATTTTGGCAATTTGTAAAATATTGAGCTAATTTTATAGGCATTTTGTAAAATGCCAAAGAATTTTAGACATTTTACAAAATGCTTAAAGATGCCAGGCTATTTAGAAAATGCCAAAAAATTCAGGCATTTTACAAATTGCCTAAATTTACAAATTGCCTGTAACATATATAAACACTTTTTAAGCATTTCATAATACATTTTAATGTTTGTACAAAATTAAAATGAGTAAGACATTGAGACCATGTAAATGTACATAAACATCAAGTTTAAAATAAAAGTGTGTTTTGAAATGATTTTTAGCATTAATTGTGCTTCATTCTTTTAAAAACAATCATCAGTGGGGATAGTTCACTTTAACATGATTTCTCTCTACATACAAAACAAAGCCACGCAATAGTGAACTACCCCACAAAAGCTGAGTTTTAAAAAAAGTTAAAATTGAATTCTTCATTAACTCTATTTGTTTTCATTGCTTTAAATGTGTTCTAGACTATGTATACAATTTCGTTATATTGAAATTTGAATTAACTCTTGGGAACATGCAAACTCTTTAAATGCCATTTTCTCAAAATCATACATTTGTGGCTTAGTTCACTGTAGCGTAGGGCCATCCATTTGTCTGTGATAGATGCTTACTATAACTAGTGTTAAAATCTAATTGTTGAAAAGTTCTACATCAGGACAGTTTTCAGTATATGGGGAAGGGGCCTGGCTTCCTCAGTTTAATTACGTTTTAAAAGTAGGCTGTAGAAAACAATAAAATTATCATCAATTGGCAATTAGAGAAGCACGATTTACAGAACAAACCTGTAAAAACCACACTATCCTATAAAAACCCAAAACCCTTTTAGTTTAACCCAGATCGATAGTGCAGTTGGTAGCACGCCGGGATTCCGATTCTTGTGCCTCAAAGGGGGTGCAGGTTTGAATCCCACCTGGGGAGGTTATACCCTTACAAGAAAATTTGACAGTAATGTAAATTTTCCTCCACTAATTATATAATAATATGGGGAAGTTTCCGGCCTTGTGGAAGCGTAGTTGAGTACTGGTTATTGACAAGGGTCCAGGAAAGCTAGGTTAGGTGCGCTGGATGACGTAAAATGACCTAAATTGTGTTGACACGGCATTAAATCCAATAAAAATAAAATAGATAAAAAATTTTTAGTTTGACTATTTGAAGAAAATGAGACCTTTTTTAAAGCTTTATATCTTCAACACTATTGTAGATATTTTATTGGAAGTTAGTATACTTATTCAATGGACTATATCAACCATACTGTGAAAGGGCATAAACTTATTATTACCTGAATGCTTATACAAGTGTAATTCAATATTTTTAACTGTTTTCTGAGTGAACTGTTGACCGGTCAATAGTTTTGACTGTTTCCTGCGCGTGCTCTTACGTCACGAACTGTTACTGTACTTGTATAAAGGGAAGTAACTGCTATGGGATTTTAGACTTTACCAGAGGCTTTAAATATGTCAAGTACTGTTAAAATAGTAATTGATCAGGTAATAACACAGTTATTTTATATGTGATATGGGAACAGTCAAACGGTTGTCCCTCAATGTCAGGAATAGTGCTTTAAACTGTTTCCCTCGGCCTACGGCCTCGGGAAACAGATCAAAACACTATTCCCTCCACCTCGGGCCAACAGTTTAACTGTTCCCAAATCACATATGAAATAACTGTATATTGTCAGTACTATATCTATGCGGCATACAAAGGATGTAACTGTGGAAGAATTATTTTTGCAGTTGTGCCTCTTTTTTAACTTCTAACTAATTAAAGTTAAAATGTTTAAACTGAAATATTTTTTGTGCTAATCAAGGTACGTAACTGTATGGTGGTACACTTATTCATTGGTACCACATCCACACAAATTTTAAGGGATAGAACTCTTCATGGATTATTTTTTGAGTTATGCCCTTTTATGCTGTAATATTTAATGTATAAACTTGTTTTATTTGAAGTTACTATCGCAGAAGTTAGTTTGCTTATTCATTCATACCACATCTCAATGTAGTATTTGTTACTATAATGTTTGTTTTTGAAGTTTTACCCCTTTCTTATTTTACAAATATGAATTTGATAACTTTTTGACTGATTTATTGCCTTTGAAAAACTTAGTCCTGAAAGCACTTAAGCTTAAAGATAGGCCTTGCCACGTACAAAACACTCACAAAGTTGACTGCATTGTCCTTTGACTGCTCTTATGTGTTTTTGTGTTGTTTTTTGTTAAAAAAGAGTTGGGCCATGATCAGCCTTTTACAATTTCATTATCATTACCCAGTCTGTTCTTTCAAGTTTGATTTATCATTTCAGATATACAATATAACTGTGTGGATGATTGTTTTAGATGATTATGAACAAGAAATTTATGGTCATCAGAAAAAAAAAGATAAGTGCAGTTATTTTATTATTTTTTCAAATAATTATTTTATAACTCTTTTGAAGCTTGATTGTAAAACAGAGTGAGTAAGTGTTTTATTTTAAGCTTCATTTTCATAATTATATGCCTGAAAGATTTTTGGACATATTGTGTTATACCCCCTGGCGTCCGTCCGTCCGTTAGCAATTTGGTTTCTGGAGCATAACTGAAGTTCCATTTGACCCACAATATTCAAACTTCATAGGATGATTGTCCATCTCGGGTAGAAGACCCCTGCTGATTTTGGGGTCACAAGGTCAAAGTCACTGTCACTATCCGACGCATAATATCTGTGTTAGCATTCTATAATACAAATTTACGTTTCATTTGGCCCACAGTATTCAATTTTCAAGGGAGAATTGTCCATGGTATCTTTTTTCTCTACTTAGTTTTCAACAATTATCATAAGATGATATTCATATCAAATATTCTCATGTCTTACAAATGCTTCATCTTAACCAACTTATGGACGTTTGATTTCGCCGCCCCTGTATCCGGTAAAAGACCCCTATTGATTTTGGGGTTTCAAGGTCAAAGGTCAAGGTCACTATTACCTTAAAACTGAAAACAGTTTTCAGAGCATAACTTAAGTTCCATTTGGCCCACAGTATATATGAATATTCTCATGTCTTACAAATGCATCATCTTAACCAAAAAAAAACTATCAGGCATGTAATGCTCCGCCTAGCGGTACTCTTGTTGTGTAAGCATTTTACAACTGAAAAAAAAAACACTTGGTAAAATCACTTCTTTCTTTGTCACCATATGACACATTTATATTGTGTATGCATTATATAACTGAAAAATAATGTATGGAAAATCGCTTCTTTCTTTGTCGCTGTATGACATATTTTTATTGTGTATGCATTATATAACTGAAAAATAATGTATGGAAAATGTCTTCTTTCTTTGTCGCTGTATGACACATTTTTATTGTGCATGCATTATATAACTGAAAAATAATGTATGGAAAATCACTTCTTTCTTTGTCGCTGTATGACACATTTTTATTGTGTATGCATTTCATAACTGAAAACAATACATGGTAGAATCACTTCTTTCTTTGTCGCTGTATGACACATTTTTATTGTGCTTGTATTATACAACTGAAAATAACACATGGTAGAATTATTTCTTTCTTTGTCGCTGTATGACACATTTTTATTGTGTATGCATTTCATAACTGAAAACAAAACATGGTAGAATTACTTCTTTCTTTGTCGCTGTATGACACATTTTTATTGTGCTTGTATTATACAACTGAAAATAACACATGGTAGAAATATTTATTTCTTTGTCGCTGTATGACACATTTTTATTGTGCTTGTATTATACAACTGAAAATAACACATGGTAGAAATATTTATTTCTTTGTCGCTGTATGACACATTTTTATTGTGTATGCATTTCATAACTGAAAACAATACATGGTAGAATTACTTCTTTCTTTGTCGCTGTATGACACATTTTTATTGTGCTTGTATTATACAACTGAAAACAATACATGGTAGAATTATTTCTTTCTTTGTCGCTGTATGACACATTTTTATTGTGTATGCATTTCATAACTGAAATATAATGTATGGAAAAATTGCTTCTTTCTTTGTCGCTGTATGACACATTTTTATTGTGTATGCATTTTATAACTGAAAAATAATGTATGGAAAATGTCTTCTTTCTTTGTCGCTGTATGACACATTTTATTGTGCATGCATTATATAACTGAAAAAAAACCACATGATAAAATCACTTCTTTCTTTGTCGCTGTATGACACATTTTTATTGTGCATGCATTTTACAACTGAAATAAAAAACACAAGGTAGAATCACTTCTTTCTTTGTTGCTGTATGGCCTATTTATATTGTGTGTGCATTGTATGATGCATGGAAAATTGCTTCTTTCTTTGTCTCTGTATGCCACATTTTCATTGTGTATACATTATATAACTGAAAATAACACATGATAAAATTGCTCCTTTTTTGTCGCTGTATGACACATTTTCATTGTGTATGCATTATATAACTGAAAATAGCACATGATAAAATTGATTCTTTCTTTGTCGCTGTATGACACATTTTCATTGTGTATGCATTATATAACTGTAAATAACACATGATAAAATTGATTCTTTCTTTGTAGCTGTATGACACATTTCCATTGTGTATGCATTATATAACTGAAAATAACACATGATAAAATTGCTTCTTTCTTTGTCGCTGTATGACACATATTCATTATGTATGCATTAAATAACTGAAAATAACTCATGATAAAATTGCTTCATTCTTTGTCGCTGTATGACACATTTCCATTGTGTATGCATGATATAACTGAAAATAACACATGATAAAATTGCTTCTTTCTTTGTTGCTGTATGACACATTTTCATTGTGTATGAATTATATACCAGGAAACTGGAAATAATACATGATAAAATTGCTTCTTTCTTTGTCACTGTATGACATATTTCCATTGTGTATGCATTTTATACATGAAAATAAATCATGATAAAATCATTCTGATTGTGTGTGCCTTATATAACTTATATAACTGAAAATAACACATGGTAAAATCACTTCTATATTTGTTGCTGTATGACACATTATACCCTAAATGTAACAAAAACAATACTCAAGTCTTGACAAACCTTGGACGTACATGTATATTGTAATATTGCATCGTGGTGATATGCAGTTCATGTGGTGTTATGCACATTCAATATGTCTTAAAATGTACCATCTCTTTCTGTTTCTTTGAATCTTTTTCTATCTTTTCATGCTTTAGTATACACAAACCTATTATTAATATAGAAATGCATGTTGTAGTGTGCACTACACATTAAATCTTTCAAATACACATACCCATTCTTACTTTTTTCTTTGTATATTTTCCTATTTTTCTATCTTGTCATTGGTAAGTCTACTGTAAACATTCAATGCATGGAAAGCAATTTGCATTTCATATGGTTTCAGCAAATATTTTACCTGGGGTGTTAGTCTAACGATAGAAGACTTTAATTATCACAATTTCACAAATGGAGATGGTCGATATCACTTGGTCACTGAGTCTTACCTCTCCAATTAATATTTATGGAGTTCATGATGTGTTCGCATGTTTTTTCTTTATTTGACTTTTATTCCCTATTAAACAATTTTTTTCTGGTAGTTTATTTTATCAATCTTAGAATTTTGCTCGTAGGTTAGCTTTTTGCATTTGATTTTGGTTATTTATTATACCCCCGCTTCGAAGAAGAGGGGGGTATACTGTTTTACCCTTGTCCGTGCGTGCGTGCGTGCGTGTGTGCGTGCGTGCGTCCGTCCGCCCGTTACAAAATTTCCGTCACAGTTTTCTCAGCAACTATACCATGCAGCAGCCTGAAACTTTGCATATTGCTTCATCCTATAGTCCCATGTGGTGTAAAGCGATTTCATGCTCCTCGCTCATCTACTTCCTGTTTGTCGCATATTTTTAGATTTTGGCGGGGGTATCACTAGTGAGCATTAGCTCTCAGATTTACTTGTTTAAAATGTTTTACGAAAGTTTTTTTTTCATGCGATGGACAGTAGGCTTTGTTCAAATGAAAATTGATTGAAAAATATGGAGTCTGTGATGTATTTGCATGTTTATTTTCTATATAAAGTTAAAATTTTGACTTTTTCATTTTTAACTTCAAATTTTGCTTGTAGGTTATTTTTTTATCTTAAGATTTTTGCTGGTAAGTTATTTCTTACAACTGATGTAAGGTATTTTTGTACGATTAAGTATTGATGTCTTTATGTTTCTTAATTTTTTATAGTATATTTTTTAAGCAAGAGTTTTTTTCAAGAATAAATTGTTTCACTTAAAGTAGCAATTATTTTTATGATAAAAGTTAGTATCTAACTTAGTATTTAATTTTTTTTATAAGTGTTAGGTTTTGTATGTGAAAGACATTGCACATGACAAATTACGGGCGAGGAAAGCACCTGTCATTGTTCTGGTCACTCATTTTTTTAGGAGTGGTCAGTAGGTCTTATGCCTTCTTGTTGCTCATTTGGGTAATGTGGAGGTATATTGTTTGCCGGTCAGCAATGGCTAAGACAGTACTCGTTAACTTGTCTTGTCAATCACTTACAAAGTCATTTTATTTTTGTTTTGAGCACTAAAGATACATAGGTTAATTTATTAAAATTTCGCTGGTAAGTTATTTCTTACAACTGATGTAAGGTTTTTTTTGTACGATAAAGTATTGATGTCTGTATGTTTCTTAGATTTTTTTAGTATATTTTTTAAGCAAGTTTTTTTTCAAGAATAAATTGTTACACTTAAAGTAGTAATTATTTTTATGATTAAAGTTAGTATCTAACTTAGTATTTAATTGTTTTAAGTGTAAGGTTTTGTATGTGAAAGACATTGCACATGACAAATTACGGGCGAGGAAAGCACCTGTCATTGTTCTGGTCACTCATTTTTTTAGGAGTGGTCAGTAGGTCTTATGCCTTCTTGTTGCTCATTTGGGTAATGTGGAGGTATATTGTTTGCCGGTCAGCAATGGCTAAGACAGTACTCGTTAACTTGTCTTGTCAATCACTTACAAAGTCATTTTATTTTTGTTTTGAGCACTAAAGATACATAGGTTTATATTTAATCTATTAAAATTTCGCTGGTAAGTTATTTCTTACAACTGATGGAAGGTATTTTTTTGTACAATAAAGTATTGATGTCTGTATGTTTCTTAACTTTTTTGAGTATTTTTTTAAGCAAGTTTTTTTTTCAAGAATAAATTGTTACACTTAAAGTAGTAATTATTTTTATGATTTAAGTTAGTATCTAACTTAGTATTTAATTGTTTTAAGTGTAAGGTTTTGTATGTGAAAGACATTGCACATGACAAATTACGGGCGAGGAAAGCACCTGTCATTGTTCTGGTCACTCATTTTTTTAGGAGTGGTCAGTAGGTATTATGCCTTCTTGTTGCTCATTTGGGTAATGTGGAGGTATATTGTTTGCCGGTCAGCAATGGCTAAGACAGTACTCGTTAACTTGTCTTGTCAATCACTTACAAAGTCATTTTATTTTTGTTTTGAGCGCTAAAGATACATAGGTTAATTTATTAAAATTTCGCTGGTAAGTTATTTCTTACAACTGATGTAAGGTATTTTTTGTATGATTAAGTATTGATGTCTGTATGTTTCTTAATTTTTTTAGTATATTTTTTAAACAAGAGTTTTTTTTTCAAGAATAAATTGTTTCACTTAAAGTAGTGATTATTTTTATGATTAAAGTTAGTATCTAACTTAGTATTTAATTGTTTTAAGTGTAAGGTTTTGTATGTGAAAGACATTGCACATGACAAATTACGGGCGAGGAAAGCACCTGTCATTGTTCTGGTCACTCATTTTTTTAGGAGTGGTCAGTAGGTATTATGCCTTCTTGTTGCTCATTTGGGTAATGTGGAGGTATATTGTTTGCCGGTCAGCAATGGCTAAGACAGTACTCGTTAACTTGTCTTGTCAATCACTTACAAAGTCATTTTATATTTGTTTTGAGCACTAAAGATACATAGGTTAATATTTTATCTTTTAAAATTTCGCTGGTAAGTTATTTTTTACAACTGATGTAAGGTTTTTTTGTACGATAAAGTATTGATGTTTGTATGTTTCTTAACTTTTTTTAGTATATTTTTTAAGCAAGAGTTTTTTTTCAAGAATGAATTGTTTCACTTAAAGTAGCAATTTTTTATGATAATAGTATCTAACTTAGTATTTAATTGTTTTTAAGTGTAAGGTTTTGTATGTGAAAGACATTGCACATGACAAATTACGGGCGAGGAAAGCACCTGTCATTGTTCTGGTCACTCATTTTTTAGGAGTGGTCAGTAGGTCTTATGCCTTCTTGTTGCTCATTTCTGTAATGTGGAGGTATATTTTTTGCCTGTCAGCAATGGCTAAGACAGTACTCGTTAACTTGTCTTGTCAATCACTTACAAAGTCATTTTGTTTCTGTTTTGAGACCTAAAAAACATAGGTTAATATTTAATCTATTAAAATTTCTCTCAATAGATTTAAATTAGAGCCAAGTTATATAACATAGACTTTTAGGCTTATTTGATTGCATTTTACTAGTATAATTAATATATTGGTACATTTAAGTGTATTAACTGTTTCTTTATGACGCAATTTGATATCTTAGTAACGAATTCTTTCTTGATTTTTAGTGGAAGGTTTTGTAAGTGATATACATTGCACGGACATGTTGACACATCATGGCTAGGCAATGCCTAAGACGGTACTGGTTACTGTACAGTGCATTTAGATACTGCACAGTAGGTTGACATCTCTTGTCAAGCACTTACATTTTGTTTTTGTTTTGAACTCTAAAGATGTAAAGTTTAATTTGTCATCATAATTTGTCAATAGATTTACATTAATGTGCGATTTATTTAGACTAAGTAATTGGCACATCCACTTCTTATTTCTTGTATCCTTAAGTTCGTTGGCAAAATTTCTAGGAACGTTGTTTCTGATAAGCATGTACATGCATTCTATTTTTTTATATTAAGTTAGAAGTTTTTATGCTTAATTAAATTAAATTTTATTTTTGAGTGTATATCAATAAGAAATTCAAAGGTTTCATGGTTAATAACCATTTGGCTTAAAGTATGTCAAACCATCTTGGCACTCTTGTCAAATGTTCTACTATGGCATTACGTCATTGCAAGCAACAAAGCCAGCATCAAATTAGATCATTTGCCCCACAAAATGTTCATTTTGGTGGAAATATATTTTTATCTTGATAATAGTTCTGATTGTAAGCCATGCCCCACCTCCTTTTTGTAACATCTAGTGTACTATACATTAATGAACATACCCAATACATGTCACTGTTTCTTTGTCTATGGAATATATGTCAGAAATAATTCATTGTGATTTATACTTACTCTTATCCTTAGTGATACAGATATCTTTAAATGGAATTATATTATATTACATCTTTTCTTACACACATGTGACTGGTGTACAAATGGTTTATTCTGAATATAATACAACTTCAGTTTTTCTTTCAGCCATAAATAGCTTCTTTGCTTACATACACTACTTGAACCAAGCCATGCCCTACCTTGCCCTATGTCAAGAGAAGCTGTTTTGACCAGCACACTATCTTAGTTAGCTTTTTACAAGCAAGTGTTTGACTCACACAGCAAAGACACATATGTATTCACTTTAACAACACTATAGAACAGTTGTAGGCTCAACAAAATCATTTTACTTGTACACAAACATGCCACTATAACAAACAAAATCTACACATGATGTACATACTCGTAACTTCTTTTGGGTTTCTTTTCTCTGTTTTTTTTTATTTATTTCAGGTTGAAATCATCGCTTATGAGGTACCAATGTCTATTTGGAAGAAACAAGATAATTTGAAAAAAACAGTCAACAGTATTAGGACAAAAACTCAATAACAGTAAGATGGATCTTATTGCTGTACGGGTCGATAGCGCAGTTGGTAGCGCGCCAGGATTTGGATACTCGTGCCCAAGGGGGTGCGGGTTTGAATCCCACCCGGGGAGGTTATACCCTTCCATGAAAATTTGACAATAATGTCGATTTTCCTCCATTGATTAGACAATATGGAGAAGTTTCCGGCCTTGTGGAAGGGTAGGTGAGTACTGGTTATAGACAATGGTCCAGGAAAGCTAGGTTAGGTGCGCTGGACGCCGTGAAATGACCTAAATTGTGTTGATACGGCGTTAACTCCAATAAATAAATAAATAAAACTTATTGCTGTAGGCTGTAGTTTTCATCTTACTGCTTGCATTACCGGCCTGCTCAAACTTGTTAATATTGAAGTCACTTAAAAAGAATTATAGTTTCTGAGCATTCTCATTTGAGGGAAATCAATAGTTCACCAAAGTTTAAAAATATCTTTCGTTTAACTTCAATTCAAGGGTTCAGTTTTTAGTGCTGGTACCAAGGTCACATAATTTTTAACCTTAGAAATTTAATTTTGCTATGTAAAGTATGCTAAAATCTTGTTCTCCTGGATTTTTAGCAGGATTTTGACTAATAGTTTGGCAAAACACAGGTGGGGTGGGCGGTTGGGGGGTTGGCGGATGTCCAGTGTAATTAACAATTAAGTTAAAGTTTTCAATTTAGCATATATCTCTGCCATTTATTTCAGATCTTTATGAAACTTAACACTATAACATACCATGGGATCAACAGAATAAGACAGTAACCACAACTCTACCTAGCTTTATTATGGATTATTGCCCTTCGTAATTTTTGCGATAAAGTTTTTAAATACGGCTTTAATGTGGATTCAACATTACATTTCTTGTTAAATTTTAAATGCCATCTCGCAGGTGCCGGTTACAATTTTCCTACTAATTGTGCATCTAGTGAGTCTCTTTATATACAATAAGAAGGAAAATTGTGTCTGGCACCTGTGTGCCAACCATATCAAATATCATTTTATTGTAAAAATACTTGTACATGTATTTCAGTTACAAAGTGTAGGAGGTAGTCAAGTGATTTTCACTAATGATCCAAAATTGACAGCTGTATATATACTAAGATTGAAGAGACTAGACATTCACTATATGTCAGTAATCTAGATGGAGTAGTAAGTATATTACTTTTCTTATCTTCTGATTACTTGGGTTACAAGTTTATTTTTCAAGATGGGTCATGAAATCAGGATTTTGGGGACTGAATATGTATGGGTCCTTTTTCTTATGTAAATGTTTCTGACATAAAATTCTTGAGTTTTAGTTGTTTTTTAGATGGTCCATGTGTTTAAGGCAAATATATTGTAAAATTGTAGTATATGATTAGTGGGTGTCTGGTTGCTGGGACAACCAAAACTTTCTCTTGGGCAATCAAAAATCAACAAACGAGATATATAGCTCTCTACTAAAACAATATGTTTGGACAACCATTTTCATATCCTAATAATGTAGACTGTAATTGAAAAGTCATTGGGTTTTGATTTCAGCTGTTATGTCAGGCAAATGACCCAATGGATAAGACTAATTTAAGTGAGAGCAAGGCTTAGTTTTATCTCTAAAGTGCATGAATGTCAGAAATTGTTCTATTATGCAAAAATTGTTTAGGTTCAAATTTGCACCTTATATATTTTACTTATGGTATTTAAGCTAAAGTTGAAAAATATACAAATGGGACAACTATTGCACTGGTTCAGTTAGTCACCGTCTGCAAAACATGACCGATGGACAAATCTTGTAAAAGATTAAAAGGTCCATGTAGATCTTCAGATTAACAGGACCCATTTTCCAGGGGATAATTGACCTCATCTGCATAGCTTTAATGCATCAAAACATTTAAAATGTTTCCAGTCCTGTAAGACTTGGTTAATTCCTTGTAAAATTTTGATCTTCACAGGACCTTACTGTACAGTAATTAACTGTTGAGTTTTGCAGTGACTGGGTTCAGTTAAAAAAAACCTTTATATCTTATTGATGAAAAATATACTGTTCTCTTCAGGCTCTGTTGACACAATGTGTACTGGCAGGAAACTTATTCTGGAACAACTAAAGCAAGATCTATAAGTCATTGTTAGATGGTTTTGTCATTTGATTAAGAACCTATGATCATCAGTTATTATCATCAACTGAATGCCTATCAGTTTAGGACTCCTCTTTGACATAGAAAATGAGGTGCTGTGACTGAGGGTATGTTGCACTGGGTAAGTCATCTCTTGACAACAAGCTCTACTATGATTAGAATTATTCCAAGGTTTGACTCTATAAATGTTTTTATCAGAAATCCCAAAGGAACCCCAATTCAGTAATTCAGGGATTCCTCCTTAATGTTTAGGATTCCTCTAATAAAAAACCCCAAATTTTGGTACAGATTTGCAGTCACTAATTGCAGTAACCAATTCATGGCTATTTTCAGGGATCTTGATAGAATCCCAAGCTAAGGATTACTAGGAATCCCCAAGTTTTTGGGATCCTTTAAATCCCGGGACACTGTTAGAGTCAAACACTGGAATCTTTTTGAAATATCATTATCATCATTGTTTTTTACCATGTTTTTTTTTAGAAGTGAACCATATCTTGTCTTATATAGTTTACAAATATGTTATAGGCAGCAATAAACACTGAAGGAATAAAACGTTCATGAAACAATGTTCAATATGGGTGTAATAAACACAAAGTTCTGACACAGAATAACATTGTCACATGGGTGATGTATAGGTAGTTAGTGTTAAACTGGGACACTTGAAACATAAAATATCTCAATGACTATCAGATGGAATTAACTGATATTTATATGTGATCATAACTAGCGTTTTCCTTCTCGAATCCAAAATACCAGAATTTTGTTTAAGGGGTATGTGCCATAATCAGAACAGCCATATAACAAGAGATGTTAAGTTATAGCTAAATATGAGGTCCCGACACTAAATTGATTGACATCCAATTAATTTAAACTGTACATTAATTTAAAATTTAATGCATGTTTTATTACAAGTATAATAAAAAAGACAGCCCTAGGCTTAAGCAGACTGTCAACTGTTTATTTTGGCATCAAATCCACTGTGAGTTTTAAAAGAGCTTTTGTATAAAAACAATGAAGGTATGACAATGTTAATAATCTGAACAGTTGTTTATCCTCTCTGAATTTTTGATAAAAATGCAAATATTTTGCATTTCACCATATGGATTTTTTTTTTATTTATTTGTTAAATTTTCAAAAAAATCTTAATTCAAGAAGGAAAGTTGGAAAAAGACTGTGCAAAATCTTAGCTAAATATATGTTGTAGTCATATAGATCATTACATGTTTTGGGAGTTCCAGGATAAATGCAAACTATCTATATCCTTTTTTATGGGCCAAATAGACAATAGTTATTGTACTATCTTATGGCACACACTATGAATGAAATAAGTTTAATATTTATCTCATATTGTAGGTTACTGGAGAGCAGATAATGACATTTATTGGATGAAGTAGTTAGATAAAGTTTGTCATAATGAGTGGTGAAGATGTAGCTGGTTATAAATATGCTTACATTCAGTCATAGAGTTTTCAGATCTAAGATCTATTGCTACAACTCCAACTTATAATGGTGTCATGTTTCAAGGGCCACAATTGAGGTAACTGTTGTTAAACTTTTCTGTGTATCCGAAAGATACAGAATTGGATAAAATGCGGTAAAGTTATTGGCAACATTTCATTAGCTAAAAAAATATACTGCATCCTTGTGGCCTGCAAAAATGTATTTTATGCTTATCCCATGATAACATTTCAAAAAAATTTGGTAGTTTTTTCGAATAGTGGGCTATCCTACTCAGGTGGGCGGAGGCGTCGGCTTCAGCTTAACACTTCTTGGTTAAGTTTTTAGGTGCAACATTTTTGTTTCTTTTATATCTTTGCAAGTACTGGAGGGATTCACTTAAAACTTTATTTGTGTTCACGGGGTTATCCTGTAAGTTCAAATACCAAGTTACCTAACTCTTGGATGAATTTGGACTGAATTATGGCCTTATATACTTAGAAATTTCTTGGTTAAGTTTTTAGGTGTAACATTTTATCTTTGCAACTACTGAAGGGATTCACTTTAAACTTCACACATGTCTACGTGGTACCATTGATGTTCAGATACCAAGTTACATAACTCTAGGATGAATTTGGACTGAATCATGGCCCTTTTATACTTATAAATTTGTTGGTTTTTTGGTGCAACATTTTATCTTTGAAACTATTGAAGGTCAACTACCAAGCTGCATAACTCTTGATTAACTCTTGACTGGATTATGGCCCTTTTATACTTATAAAATTTCTTGGTTAAGTTTTTTTGTGCAACATTTTATCTAACCCTTGGGCAGGGTTAATGTATTCACCACTCACAGTTGAATAAAATTTAATTAAAGTGTCCATGTTTAAAAAAGAAAGTGAATCACTGAGTTCTTTACCTTTTTGTTTGTCTTTTTTTACAGAATCACCCTGGAAGGTCCACTGCATATAGTGTATCACTGAGCTTAGACTATAGTGAAACTGTAAACAAAAACATCCAGGATCATGCATGTGTCATGTGACAAAATAGAAAGACACGTAAAGGTATATTTTGGTTATTATACATGTAGTTGTTTTAACTGATAGATCATGAAATGTTAGATTTCTCTGCTGTTCTGGTTTGAGTCAATTCATGGACAACTCAACACAAACTAGATACTGCTGAATGTGTAAGTAGAGACAACTCTTCATGTGAACAACTCAACCCTTAGTATACAGGGTCTGTAGTCATGCAATCTACAGCAATAACTAGGGGAATTTGAAGATAAATCCCATATGCTTAATTGAATAGCGTGTTAACTTGTCATTTAAGTAGCTGGCACGAAATTGATAATTTACGGTCTTGTTGTGTTTGTTATTCATTTGTTCTCATGTTTTTTGTGTAAACTGAGACAAATAATTGTTCTGTCATAAAAATGTTCTGTTTTGTTATGTAACCGACCTATGCCGTCAATATATGTGCTTGTTGCTTGTTCGACATTGTTTATTTTTAAAATGCTTACGAATACAACTGTACGAAAACAGAGTATTTTTTATTTTAGAATCAGACAATAAATGACGTTTCTCATAACCATTGTTACAATTGATTTTAAACATGATACACATAAAATATATTAGTAATTTCTCATTCGAACTAGAAAAAGATATAGATGTAAACTCATAAAAAATCATGTTTTTCACCGATTTCTCCTTCTAGACAATATTTCCTCCGAATTCCCCAGTTAATCTCATAGATATTGATAGCCAGTTAAAAATCGTTAGTACGACATCGAACAGACAATAAACTACGTTATTTGCAAAATTCAAAACTTATGCAACCAACTTGAAGTTAATAATTACTATTCACAGGCCAACATTAGCATTTTTGGACATAAAAATGTAATTCATTTTATGTGCTATTTGAACTTCTCTATTGTTGGGCTGCTGTTAGAATTCAATGAAAAATGAGTTCTAATTAACATTTTAAAGATCACTGTTATGTTTTATTAGAAATTTTTTAAACCCCGGTCTATAGTGCAGTTGAAAGCGCATTGGGATTCGGAATCTCGTGTCCCGAAAGGGGGGGGGTATACCCTTCCATGAAAATTAGACTATAATGTCAATTTTCCTCCATTGATAAGATAATATGGAGAAGTTTCTGGCCTTGTGGAAGGGTAGGTAAGTTCTGGTTATAGACAAGGGTCCAGGAAAGCTAGGTTAGGTGCAAACCCGGGTCAATAGCGCAGTTGGTAGCTTGCCGGGATATGGAATCTCGTGTCCTGAAGGGGGTACGGGTTCGAATCCTACTGCGGGAGGTTATACCCTTCCATGAAAATTAGACAATTATGTCAATTTTCCTCCATTGATCAGATAATATTGAGAAGTTTACAGCTTTGTGAAAGGGTAGGTGAGTACCGGTTATAGACAATGGTCCAGGAAAGTTAGGTTAGGTGCGCTGGACTCTGTAAAATGACCTGAAATGTGTTGAAACAGCGTTAAATCTAATTAAAAAAAAATAGTTATTTTTTAGTTTAAAAAACCACCTTTTAGCTCTCATTTGATTTTAAAAGTGTAAGCTTTATCATGTTGTGAAAGTATTAATGAAATGAAAACAATGAATATTAATTTAATGATAATAATAATAAAGACTTTATTTATAAAGGCAACACTGCTAGGCAAAGCCCAATCTTCCCTGTGAGCCTCACAAAATATTTATGTACTAGATATAGCAAGCATGATAAACATTAAAATAAAACATTTGTAAAACATATAGGGACACATCTAGTTTAGCGGATCCCGGAAGTAAATATAAATATGGGTGCGCAGCGTTCTGTTTGGTCATTTGAAAACATAATTATCCAATACCTAATTCATTACATATCATATGGCACGGCCATGATCATGGTTTGCCTGACATACTTTTACCTGTCAAAGTACGTCTGGAAACTAGACAAGCAAATAGTACGCAATTTCTACAACTTAGTCTTGCATAGGTATCATTGAAATTTGACTAAATTAGAATATTAACAGCTCTTTAAATCGAGGCAAATTCTTTACTTTTTCTTGTCGAAACTGTAGTATTTGGAATTTTAAAATAACACAATTTTCATATCAAAGGGAGATAATTTTTCACTTGGATTAAAGTTTTTATCAATAACTTTTCTACAGAATTTTGTTTGATGAATCTAATTCATGCTTTTTTATTATCATGATGTAATGAATGAAAAATATTATGTTTTGTAATAATTTATCATGATTTTGAAAAAATATTCATAACTGTAAAATAGCATTATGGGTTATTCAAAACATCAATAATTTTATGGTGACTTCATGTATGTTAAATTGTTGTCATCTCCTTACATTTGTGATTTATCAATGGTGTGTTTCATATTGTGATTGAAATTTTTGTGTTGTAGAATAAGCTTTTTGCTATGATATTTCAGTTAGGCCATGGGCAAATAAACCCAGGTTGATAGCGCAGTTGGTAGTGCACCAGGATTTGGAATCTCGTGCCCAAGGGGGTGCTGGTTCGAATCCCACCCATGGAGGTTATACCCTTCCATGAAAATTTGACAATAATGTCGATTTTTCTCCATTGATTAGAAATATGGAGAAGTTTCTAGCCTTGTGGAAGGGTAGGTGAGTACTGGTTATAGACAATGGTCCAGGAAAGCTAGGTTAGGTGTGCTGGACGTCGTATAATAACCTAAATTGTGTTGACACGGCGTTAAATCCAATAAATAAATAAACAAGAGCAAATATATAAAATTATCCGATTTAGTCATTGTGAAATTATTCATGCTTCGACAGATTTCGGATCAAACTGTAAAAACATAGAATTAGAAACTCTTGTTCAATTTTATTCAGTTTTTAGTGGCCGTAAATTAGCCCCTTTGATTTGAATATTCACTAAAGTACTACAGTACTCTTGATTGATAGATTTAAATAAGGGAAGTTAATGTATGCGCTACCGACAAATTGAGCATTACATGTACTTTGAAAAATGCCCACTTTTGTTTTTCATTACATTGATAGTTACCTCCCTTTCTTATTTCAGATCTAGACAGTATTTAGTGAAGTTATAAATGGTTATCTCCCTTTGTTATTTCAGTACTAGAATGTATTTAGTGAAGTTATTAATGGTTATCTCCCTTTGTTATTTCAGAACTAGAATGTAATTAGTGATGCTATAAATGGTTATCTCCCTTTGTTATTTCAGAACTAGAATGTTTTTTGTGAGGTTATAAATGGATATGGTAACAATAAAACCATGAATCTCTACTCTTCAGACCCCCATTACCAGAACTAAGCAGGTACTTTTATTCCTTTATCTATATCATATAGAATGAGATATGTCAGGGTCAGTTACAACTCCAAGGATGATCAGCTCAACCCTAAGTAGGGACAACTTAACCCCTAGGATGAGACAACTCAACCTGTGGACAACTCATCCTGTATCATACATATAAATATAAAATTGATTTTAATTTAAAATCATTGTTTTATCATTATTTTCCATTAAATAGATGAATGGTGATTTGTTAAAGTGAACTAACCCTCATTTTGGAAAAAACCAAGTTATCTGTCCCATAAAGATCTCCAAACTCTCAGCATCAATTCTGTCTAGTTGAGGCGTGTATAGCATGCCTACAACCTAAGTTATTGTTATTATGTACTAATCCACATTTTTCCCTTAATAAGTTATCCCACAAAACGTTTGTTTTTAAAAAGCAGTAGATAGTATAAGTTAAAACCAAACTGTTTATTAATGCTTTAAACTGTTTGAATTTAAAACTCAGATAACATGTAGTGAAAAATAAATCATTTTTGGGGGCACGTAGAAAAGACTAAAATGTGATTTTCTCTTAACAAGGTTTTTGAGGGTTAGTTCCCTTTCACATATCGCCATCCAGATAATATGCCTAACGGAAGTTGTTTAGGGTCTGAGTTGTCTACGTGTTGAGTGGTCCCTACCCACAGCATAAGCTGTCTTGAGTTGAGTTGTTTTCAAACTGAGTTGTCCTGATCCACTTTTGTCCAATTGTGACATGATTGATATGCAGTGAAAACAGTGAATTCTCAGTGGCAACCAAATGTTTTGTGACAATTTAACTTTGTAGGTCTTCTAAATAGCTTTCATTGAACTTTTGAAAATCATTATTGTTACTTGTAGTTGTAGTTATAGATAAGTCAACAAAAGCATTACATTGATCATGGTTTTGAGGCTTTTTCTATGTCAGATACTGATTCTTATAAAAGTGATGCATTTATCAAGTTTTTATTTATCACCATCCATGCAAAATGTACTTAAAATAATGTTTCTACAAAACAATTATTGAAGTTAAAGAATTTAGCTGTTTATTTTCTTGTCTCTTAAATTTTGATTGGTCCTGTACACAAAAAGTATATTAATCAATTGAAGGTTGTTTTATACCCAAATGCAATTAGTGGCTAGTTTCTTTAGTATAAATAAATATACCCGTGTTACTAAGTTAAATATGTGCCAAGTCAGCAATACAGCAGTACAACTGTAACTTTACTGCTAGAAAGTTTAGTAGCTCAGCAGTAAACTTATGAAGATGGTGGTTGTATTATTCCAACTTTCAGTAAAAATGAAAATAGTTATGATAGGGATATAGATAGTCAAGTTGAACTATTAAATATGTTATTATATGACAATCTGTCATGACAATGTCAGATTTGATTCCTAGGTGGGGCATACTTTCATGGAGCTTGGTACAGCCATTCTCCCTCCTACCAATGATTCTTAATTATGTAGGGCAGATGTCAGTCTTTGATAAAAGTATGTGATTAGTAGTTTGTTAACAGCTAAATCCGTCGATATAACCTTTCCAGGAACAGTGAGTAGGTTGACTGGCCGCCATTATATGACCATTACAATATGTTGCTATGGCTGAGAATTTTATCAAGATAAGTTAGCATTTCTAATAGTATTTATAAAACATGAAATTATTCAAATTTTAAAGATTAAACCTAGTTACTCAAGCATAGGGGCATAAAGATTATGACTTTGTCATTTGAATTTGCAAAAGTTGTCTAAATTGGTGAATAAAGTCATTGTCCTAGTTTGAATTCCACTATCCATGCTGAATTTATTATTCCTTAGAAAAGTACATTTGTAGTTGAATGTTCACTGAGGATTTGTGATGCCGATTTAAAATACAGCGCCCTCCAAAAATTCTTGAACAAAATCTTGGATTTAAGATAAACTGATTAATCTTTATTCATGAATATAAGGAAGAAAGAGTCATCTGAGCAAATTCTTAAGTCAGCATTGATTACTTTATGAACATATGATTAAAACAATATTACATCAATAAAGCCTAATGATAGTTAATTTGTGTTATGCATGATCATTTTTTCTCAAAATTTTATTTGTCCAAAACTTTTGGAGGGCGGTGTAATATTACAAATGAAAACAATAAATCAAAACATGATAATCTAAAGTAAAATGTTGTTGCTTGTTACCATACTCAACAGTGTTTGAAGGATGGTTTTACATTGCGCTTTGAATAAACTTGCTATAATTAATTTACAAGGGGTAGTTAGTTGAAACAATTCTTTGGTTAATTTATTGAATATGAGTGCTTTTATTGTATTCTCAATTTATTTTATTTTTATGTTAAGTTTAACACCATAGTAACATATAGTATAGGTCATATTTAGGTGGTCAGTCCTAGACTCGCTGTTCCTGGAAAGGCTAAACCAACCACTAGTCGAACACTTTTGTTAGTGACTGATAACTTCCCTACATCATTAAGAATCATTGGTAGGAGGGAGAATGGCAGTAGGAAAGTTTCATGACTAAGCTCCACGAAAGTATGCGCTTTCCAGGAATAAAGTCCACAACCCCTCAATCAGTAAACTTGCATGCTACCAACTGTGCTAGACAGGCGGCTACTTAATTAGGGACTTTAGTCAGTTATCTTGATAAAATCTGAAGCTATCCAATTGGTAAGTAGGTCCTTACAGTTGGAATCCTCGGATTTTATCATTGAAGTTTTATGTAAGGATAACAAAATATTTCATCTAATATATTTCTTGTTAATTGAGATATTATCAGAAGTGATGAACTTTAGATAGTTCTTTACCCAACAAATACTTAGCTTAAATATCAAACAAAATAAACAGTTTACAAAAAAGTTACAATAATTTTGGCAAATTGACATTAAAGAGTAAGGGTAAAATTCAAGTATTCCAACTAATAGGACCTACTTATTTTAAGTGTATACACATGTGGGGAAATAATGACTTAAGTCCCTTATTTATTTGAAATTTTGGAACTAGCCCTGAGCTGTCTACTTTGTAAATTTTCATAATTACGAGTTTTTAATTGGACTGAACAAATCAATGATGATTGAGCAGTAAATGTGTTTAATGTTTTGTTAGACACTGTAGGTCTACTTTAGTCGGTCAAATATTGCACTTTATTTAAAATAAAGTAACTTGTTTGTTTTATTTCAGATCGTAATGAGCAGAAGTACTGATGTAGCACATCTAACTGGTGAATGTGAAACAAGTAACCGCTGCTGTAGAAGAATCAACCCAATGAATTTCATGTACAATTGGTCCTTCTTTTCCAACAAGTCATCTCGGACGTTTTGTCCTTGAGATGTTTGTTGCCCAATGTCCTGTACTTGATTTAATTTGGCCTGCTGATATTTAACAAGTGAACTCGGACTCTTTGTCCTTGAGATCCTTGTTGTCCAAGTAAATTGATTAACTTGTGTTGTTTTATCATTTATAATGGTTTAATAGTTGGTTACACTATTCGGGATGGATGGTCCCTTGATACCTTCATACCTAATAGTAAGTATTGTTCGTTTTTTCTGAACTGTCAAAACATGAATAATTTTACGGAGTTCGTGCTTTTTGATAGTGTGTAATCATTCTCCGTGAAATTATTCAAACTTTGACAGATTAGAAAAAACGAACAATACAAAATTGTAGACGAATCCAAATCGTCGGCTCTCTCTAACAATGTTCTATCTCCATTCATGAAAAACAAATGAGATACATCCAAAGCTACTAGTATGACATTGTTCTAAAAAGATTTTCTTGCCTCTATGCATTGTTAATGTGCCTGCCAAGTCTAATGTCTATACATAATGAAACAATTAAGATATGAACTTTTGAACTCGATTTCCTGGAAATAAAAATATGGTAGTTCGAGCATTGTTAGAGTGAGGCGACAAAATGTTGATTATTCGTCTAATGAGGTTTTCGTCCCTAAAATAGTTTACTAAAATTTCTCAGGGAACGAATACGAATGTTAACATTCGGAACTAGCTCGGCGATCAACTACAAAGATGCACCTCGGATATTAATCGTAGTAGAAATACAACTAAGTTGTGAGGTCAGGCGATTAAGTGCCGGTTTACATCGACATGGCAGATCATTTTGCAGAAAGTATCGAGTACACAAAATGTTCGAGGATCAACTTTGATTTGAGTGAATATCAGTTACAGGCATTGAAGAGCTGTAACTGCCCATAATCGTCCGTCACTTTTGGTGTGTGCCAGCGTTCCAAACGTCGGGAACGAGGCTAGATTCCATGATGAAACTTTCGCTCCTCGTGATATCCGAGGTTTATTTGCGTGAAAAATTGCCGAGGTAGTTCCGAATGGAATGTTAACTTATGTTCGTCCCCAAATATTTTCGTACATAAAGATTAGTATGAAGTTTCCTTGGACGAATCCAAATTTAAACTATCTCGTTCCCTAATATTTTCGTACCTAGAAATGTGTACTGAAATTCCTGGAAACTAATCCAAATGTAAGCATACATCCCTCAATATTTTCGGTCCATGACAAGTGAGTACGAAAGTTAAAAGGGGGCGAATCTTGATAATGTAAACTTAAGATTCGCCCTCGGAACTTTCGTACATGACTTTCTGGTACGATAAGTTGACTGACGAATCGAAATGGTTACAAAAAAGTCCCCAGAACTTTATTTACCTATTCTCTGGTTTTGAAGTCTGTGGACCGGAATGTAAATAGGTCGTATATATTGTTACGAAGTTTTTGGCGAACAAGTCTCCAAGCTTTTCATTTTACGAAAAGTTGGGGACAAATCGAAATTAAAATTTTAAGGTTCGTCCTCAGAACTTTCGTACCAGAACTTTTCTGGTTACGAAAAGTTAAGGGACAAATTAAAATGGTTAGACTTAAGTGCCCAAGAAATTGTCTACTGTTTTTGGCGTGATATAACCTTGGGGTTAATACGCCGTAAAACACAATTTATTCGTTTCCAGAAATTTCGTATTCAACTTTTTGTTTCAAAGTTTGGGGGCGAATTGAAATGTATGCAAGGTTCGTACCCAGAACTTTCATTCCCAACTTTTAATTGTTTCGAAAAATTGGGGATGAATCAAAATATAAGATTTGTCCCATGGACTTTCGTACTTTACCTTTTCAAAGTTTCGAAAAAATGGGGACGAATCGAAATGTAAACAGATTTGTCCCGAAATTGACTTTCTCAACTTTTTGTTATGAAAAGTATTGGGACGAAACAAAATGTTAAAATTTGTCCTCTAACTCTTCATCTTTCAAAAAGTTTGGAAACGTCGAAATTCGTCCTTAGAAATTTCGTACCTATCTTATTTCTGGTTAGGATAAGTTAAGGGACGAGTCGAATTAAAATCGGATTAGTTTCTAGAAATTTCGTAACCAACTTTTCTTGTTATGAAAAATTTGGGGATGAACCGATTTATAAATCAATTCATCTCCAGACATTTCGTACCCAACATGTACTGGTAACAAAAAGTTGAGCACGAATCAATAGTATGCAAGATTCGTCCCCAGAAATTTCGTGTTCAACTTCCTGGTTACGAAAAGATAAAGGACGAATCGTTATGTATTCAAAGATTCGTTCCAAGAACTTTCATCCCGAACTTTTTATGGTTACGAACAGCAAACAACAAAATGCCTATTAAACGTCTGGTAATAGAAATGTTTGAAGTACATGGCATTCCATATGGTGTAGACCGACAATACTAACCTGAGCTTGACCTTAATGCAAGAATTTATTAAACTCGGTACTGGGTCTATTTTTGTCTTCATTAGTAAATCGGAAGCGTTCGGCAAAATACAGGTGTTTTACGATTAATTTTGATTTCATAAATAAACAAATGCTTTGGAACAGTGTCACAATATAACCCCCCCCCCCAAAAGAAAAGACTAATGTGTCCAAGATTTAAGTACAGCAGCGTGCCACTTTTACAAATTGATTCATAGTCGTATAAGTTATGAACGCGTGCATAACTGTATATGTATGTAATTATCATAATTAGGTAGTTTAAGCTCAGTTTAATATTGTCGCACAATGATTATTCAGTAATTTTTCACTTTTTTATTACTTCTTTTTATTGCTTCTTCATTATTGTTCGTTTTTTTTCAACTGTCAAAACATGAATAATTTCACGGTGAATGCGTTTGTAAAAATTATTGTTGTAATACACCCGTGAGTTTCCGAAAGTGTGTATTATTATTGAGTAAAGCTTCTTATTCCGTATGAAATGTTTTAGTCAGTATATTTTTAATAACAATTAGGCCGCCAGTACAAAAACAATTCATTCAGTCACAGTGAAATAATTCAAGCTTTGACAGTTGAGAAAAAAACGGACAATGACACTCGATTCCTAAATCACCACGCATAAAGACGTCGCTGAAGTTAGCAAAAATTTTTTGCTAGCAAAAGTGGCCAAGTTGCTATTTTTGCTAGCAAAATTTTTTTTATGTAAATAGTGAAATATTAATTTAGTGCTAAAACCAGGTACCATAACCAGTTATAAAACATGGCAAGTCCGTTTGTCGGGCCTGATGCCTCTAACTAGTTACTAAACAACTCCTATGGGTCATGTTACCATTTTTATAGACATGGGTAGTGCTACCCACTGATTTCGCCGGGTACTTGCGTATACAAGGCATGAGGTCCGACCTTGGGCTATCACGTGGGCACAGTGGCCAGCCTGGGAAAATTCCGTGGGCTCGGGCCAAAGACCACTAAGTGTCGGTACTTAACGTTTTGTGTATAAAATCAGCACTCAGATGGGCCATATTTCGGGGCTCGAACGTCGAGTTAAAGCGATTTCGCCCGGTACTGGCGTATACCAGGCAAGAGGTCCGACCAAGTGCTTTCACGTGGGCACAGTGGCCACCCTGGGAAAATTCCGTGGGCTCGGGCCAGAGACCACTTAGTGTCGGTACTTTACGTTTTGTGTATAAAATCAGCACTCAGATGGGCCATGTTTCAGGACTCGAACGTCGAGTTAAAGCAATTTGGCCCGGTAATGGCTCAACCAGGCGAGAGGTCCGACCTAGGGCTATCATGTGGGCACAGTGCCCACCCTGGGAAAATTACGTGGGCTCGGGCTAGAGACCACTGAGTGTCGGTACTTTTCGTTTTGTGTATAAAATCAGCGCTCAGATGGGCCATGTTTCAGGGCTCGAACGTCGGTTTAAAGCGATTTCGTCCGATACTGGCGCATACCAGGCGAGAGGTCTGACCTAGGGCTATCCTGTTGGCCAAGTGGCCAGCCTAGGAAAATTCTGTGGGCTCGGGCCAGAGACCACTAAATGTCGGTACTTTACGTTTTGTGTAAAAAATCAGCACTCAGATTGGCCATGTTTCAGGGCTCGAACGTCGAGTTAAAGCAATTTTGCCCGGTACTGGCGTATACCAGGCGATAGACCCGACCTAGGGCTATCACGTGGGCATAGTGGCCACCCTGGGAAAATTCCGTGGGCTCTGGCAAGAGACCACTAAGTGTCAGTACTTTACATTTTGTGTATAAAATCAGAACTCAGATGGGCTATGTTTCAGGGCTCGAACGTCGAGTTAAAGTGATTTCGCCCGGTACTGGCGTATACCAGGCGATAGGTCCAAAGTAGGGCTATCACGTGGGCACAGAGGCCAGCCTGGGAAAATTCCGTCGGCTCGGGCCAGCGACCACTTAATGTCGGTACTTTACGTTTAGTGTATAAAAAAAGCACTCAGATGGGCCATGTTTCAGGGCTCGAACGTCGAGTTAAAGCAATTTCGCCCGGTACTGGCGTATACCAGGCGATAGGTCCGACTTAGGGCTATCACGTGGGCACAATGGCCACCCTGGAAAAATTCCGTGGGCTCGGGCAAGAGACCACTAAGTGTCAGTACTTTACATTTTGTGTATAAAATCAGAACTCAGATGGGCTATGTTTCAGGGCTCGAACGTCGAGTTAAAGCGATTTCGCCCGGTACTGGCGTATACCAGGCGAGAGGTCCGACCTAGGGCTATCAGGTGGGCACAGTGGCCACCCTCGGAAAATTCCGTTGGCTCGGGCCAAAGACCACTAAATGTCGGTACTTTACGTTTAGTGTATAAAATAAGCACTCAGATGGGCCATGTTTTAGGGCTCGAACGTCGAGTTTAAGCGATTTCGCCCGGTACTGGCGTATACCAGGCCATAAGTCCGACCTAGGGCTATCATGTGGGCACAATGGCCACCCTGGAAAAATTCCGTGGGCTCGGGCAAGAGACCACTAAGTGTCAGTACTTTACATTTTGTGTATAAAATCAGAACTCAGATGGGCTATGTTTCAGGGCTCGAACGTCGAGTTAAAGCGATTTCGCCCGGTACTGGCGTATACCAGGCGAGAGGTCCGACCTAGGGCTATCACGTGGGCACAGTGGCCACCCTCGGAAAATTCCGTTGGCTCGGGCCAAAGACCACTAAATGTCGGTACTTTACGTTTAGTGTATAAAATAAGCACTCAGATGGGCCATGTTTCAGGGCTCGAACGTCGAGTTTAAGCGATTTCGCCCGGTACTGGCGTATACCAGGCCATAAGTCCGACCTAGGGCTATCATGTGGGCACAATGGCCAGCCTGGGAAAATTTCGTAGGCTCGGGCTAGAGACCACTAAGTGTCGGTACTTTACGTTTAGTGTATAAAATAAGCACTCAGATTGGCCATGTTTCAGGGCTCGAACTTCGAGTTTAAGCGATTTCGCCAAGTACTGGCGTATACCAGGCGAGAGGTCCAAGCTAGGGCTATCACGTGGGCACAGTGTCCAGCCTGGGAAAATTTCGTAGGCTCGGGCTAGAGACCACTAAGTGTCGGTACTTTTCGTTTTGTGTATAAAATCAGCACTCAGATGGGCCATGTTTCAGGGCTCGAACGTCGTGTTAAAGAGATTTAGCCCGATACTGGCGCATACCAGGCGAGAGGTCTGACGTAGGGCTATCCTGTTGGCCTAGTGGACAGCCTGGGAAAATTCTGTGGGCTCGGGGCAGAGACCACTAACTGTCGGTACTTTACGTTTTGTGTAAAAAATCAGCACTCAGATTGGCCATGTTTCATGGCTCGAACGTCGAGTTAAAGCAATTTCGCCCGGTACTGGCGTATACCAGGCGATAGATCCGACCTAGGGCTATCACGTGGGCACAGTGGCCAGCCTGGGAAAATTCCGTGGGCTCGGGCCAGAGACCACTTAATGTCGGTACTTTACGTTTAGTGTATAAAATAAGCGCTCAGAAGGGCCATGTTTCAGGGCTCGAACGTCGAGTTTAAGCGATTTCGCCCGGTACTGGCGTATACCAGGCGAGAGGTCCGACCTTGGGCTATCACGTGGGCACAGTAGCCAGCCTGGGAAAATTCCGTGGGTTCGGGCCAGCGACCACTAATTGTCGGTACTTTACGAATTGTGTATAAAATTAACACTCAGAGGGGCCATGTTTTAGGGCTCGCGATTTCGCCCGGTACTGGCGTATACCAGGCGAGAGTTCCGACCTAGGGCTATCACATGGGCACATTGGCCACCCTGGAAATATTCCGTGGGCTCGGGCCAGATACCACTAAGTGTCAGTACTTTACGTTTGGTGTATTAAAATCAGCACTCGGATGGGCCATGTTTCAGGGCTCATGCGTCGAGTTTAAGCGATTTCGCCCGGTACTGGCGTATACCAGGCGAGAGGTCCGACTTTGGGCTATCACGTGGGCACAGTAGCCACCCTGGGAAAATTCCGTGGGCTCGGGCCAGAGACCACTAATTGTCGGTTCTTAACGTTTTGTGTATAAAATAAGCACTCAGAAGGGCCATGTTTCGGGGCTCGAACCTCGAGTTTCAGCGATTTCGCCAAGTACTGGCGTATACCAGGCGAGAGGTCCATGCTAGGGCTATCACGTGGGCACAATGGCCAGCCTGGGAAAATTTCGTAGGCTCGGGCTAGAGACCACTAAGTGTCGGTACTTTACGTTTTGTGTTTAAAATCAGCACTTAGATGGGCCATGTTTCAGGGCTCGAACGTCGGGTTAAAGCAATTTCGCCCTTTACTGGCGTATACCAGGCGACAGGTCCGTCCTAGGGCTATCACGTGGGCACAGAGGCCACCCTGGGAAAATTCTGTGGGCTCGGGCCAGAGACCACTAAATGTCGGTACTTTTCTTTTTGTGTATAAAATCAGACTCAGAAGGGCCATGTTTAAGGACTCGAACGTCGAGCTAAAGCGATTTCGCCCGGTACTGGGGTATACCAGGCGAGGGGTTCGACCTAGGGCTATCACGTGGGCACAGTGGCCACCTTGGGAAATTTCCGTGGGCTCGGGCAAGAGACCACTAAGTGTCGGTACTTTACATTTTGTGTATAAAATCAAAACTCAGATGGCCCATGTTTCAGGGCTCGAACGTCGAGTTAAAGCGATTTCGCCCGGTCCTGGCGTATACCAGGCGAGAGGTCCAAGCTAGGGCTATCACGTGGGCACAGTGGCCATCCTGGGCAAAATTCCGTGGGCTCGGGCCACAGACCACTTAATGTCGGTACGTTACTTTTTGTGTATAAAATCAGCACTCAGATGGGCCATGTTTCAGGGCTCGATCGTCGAGTTAAAGCGATTTCGCAGGGTACTGGCGTATACCAGGCGAGAGGTCCGACCTAGGGCTATCACGGGGCACAGTGGCCACCCTGGAAAAATTCCGTGGGCTCGGGCCAGAGACCACTAAATGTCGGTACTTTACTTTTTGTGTATAAAATCAGCACTCAGATGGGCCTTGTTTCAGGACTCGGACGTCGAGCTAAAGCGATTTCGACCGGTACTGGTGTATTCCAGGCGAGCGGTTCGACCTAGGGCTATCACGTGGGCACAGTGGCCACCTTGGGAAAATTCCGTGGGCTTGGGCCAGAGACAACGTAGTGTCGGTACTTTACGTTTTGTGTAAAAAATCAGCACTCAGATAGGCCATGTTTCAGGGCTCGAACGTCGAGTTCAAGCGATTCCACCAGGTACTGGTGTACACAAGGCGAGAGGTTCGATTAAGGGCTATCACGTGGTCACAGTGGCCTCCCGGAGAAAATTCCGTAGACTTAGGAAAGAGGCCACTTAGTGTCGGTACTTTACGTTTTGTGAATAAAATAAGCACCCAGATGGGCTGTATTGCAGGGCTCTAACGTGGAGTTAAATCGATTTCGCTGGGTACTGGCGTACACCAGGTGAGAGGTCCGACCTAGGGCTATCACTTGGGCACAGTGGCCACCCTGAGATAATTCCTTGGGCTCGGGCCAGAGACCACTAAGTGTCGGTACTTTACGTTTTGTGTATAAAATCAGCACTCAGACGGGCCATGATCAGGGCTCGAACGTCGAGTTAAAGCGATTTCGCCCGGTACTGGCGTATACTAGGCGAGAGGTTCGACCTAGGGCTATCACGTGGGCACAGTAGCTACCCTGGGAAAATTCCGTGGGCATGAGCCAGAGACCACTGATTGTCGGTACTTTACGTTTTGTGTATATAATCAGCACTCAGATAAGTTTCATGGCTCGAACGTTGCTGTAAAGTGATTTGGCCTTGTTATGGCGTATTCCACGCCAGAGATCAGACCTAGGCCTGTCACCTGGGAGAATTGGCTATCCTGATAAAATTCCACTTGACCCTCGTTCTATCGGGTTTTTTTAAGATTCCTTTAAGTAAGACTTAGTTTCAAGAGAAAATTGGCGTAACCAAGTAGTATGAACTCCGTCGATAATTCACCATTACAAAACATTACACAGATTGTTGTCATAATGGCTTTATGGCTTTTAATTTGCATTTTTTTTAGCTCGGCAAACCGCTAAATTCGCTTCTGACAGGTGCTTTTGTGTATTTGTGTCAATATTTTGAAAACCAATTTCAATGAAAAACCAAAATGCAATACTTGCCGTTGATACTTTAAATATAGCAATCAAAAACATTTTAAACTACAAAAATGCACTTGAAATGCAAAAAAAATCTTGAATTTTAATTTTGACCCTGGTTAATTCGACGCGGCGGCTAAAAAATCAAGTAACTGCATTTAAGCTGTTTTTGTTTAAATTACTGCAAAAAGCAATTGTGGTGAAATTATCAAATTTGTCCCCTTTTAGAGGTAATGATAATGAAACAATTGACAAGTTGGGAATACATAGATCTAGTCGGGTATGGTAGGCAGCGAAGACTGCCATATTATAAATATATTATTCTAATTTCACCATAGACCATAATCAACAGATTTCGATGTAAATCTTAGGAGTCTGAAACTCTTAAACATAGATTAGTATTTTAATTAATTCTTAAACAGTTTTTTTTCTTGGAATAACTTAATAAGGTCTTTTATGATAATGGTTATTGTTTTTTAATCTGGATAAAGATTTTCAGAGCCCAACACTCATTTCTTAATTCATGCTGTGGTTAAAGTTCGTTTGAACTGGCAAATGAACTACAGTTAATTTAAGCCGTAGTAAGCCGTAGCTGGAAGATTTGTGCGGTTTCAATACATATAATGCTACGAGATTGTCACAGTGGGAGCAGTAATCTATTGCTTAAGGATCGATCGGCCCTTGTTTCGAATCCCACAATGGGCATTGCTAGTTTCCATGAGCAAGAAATTAACCAGCGATTGTTTCCACCCACGTGTAAATGGGTACCTGGGTATAATTTGCACCAATTTGTCAGCTGCACTAATAAGCGGCGTAATAGGGAGACTGATAGAAATATACCAGTAGCCCGACGAGCAGGAATAATAGCTGTAAAGTCGGTAAAAGTGCGTAACATAAAAACTCCGACTATAAAATGCCATTGCATTTTTTATTAAGCTCTACAGCCTTTGTAACCATGCATGAGTCTGTACACATCTGCAAAGTCCTATTATCATATCTATTTGACTATAAAATAACTTCTGATTCTTAAATCATAAAATATAGCAATTAAATTGAAGTATCAGTATGAGGGTGGGATATATTTACATGTCTGTGCTTAATATTTATAACTCTGGATTATTACTATCAATGTACAATTAGGTCCACACGTTTCTTTACAATTGTTATAATTAGATATTCTTCAAATGTTACTAGAACGTAAAGCAGAGTATCGATAAAATATGGTGTCGATCTCAAAATAATAATTTTCATGATAAGAAAATAAACAATATTCTGTGTAAGATTTTTTGCCGTCTTTTATTGGTACGTTTTTGAACTGTAACATGAATACTAGCACAATATTTCAGTCATAAGTCAGTAAAATGAAGTAGCACGTTTAATTTGATACGTTCTTTAAAAAGGATAGTATTTTAAGGATCATCCTTAATTGTCAAGCGTCTGCGATGTCTACTCTTTTTACTTCAAAGGTCATACAGCTTTCATCCGACCCAACCCAAACCCAGTTATTTTTTAAAACGTTTGTTTTTAATTTTTTTATTTGAATTTTATCAACACGTTTTATTTGATTATTGTTTTATTTTTTTACTGAGGCCAGCTCACCTAACCAACTTTCCTGGACATGTTTAACTTTACCAGTACTCGCTTACCTCTTCATCTCCCTTTATAAATTATTCCTAAATGTTTTCTTCGCACTTCCTTGGCAGCACATATCCAAACAACTACAGATAACAATTCTCTGGGATGTCGTCATACGGAACATATGCATTTGTAGATTTTACTATTAGCTGTGTGCTGAACGAAAATTCTGTACCATGAATGATAACGATTGAAAATTTTTAAACGTTTTCGTCGCTCGTGACCTTGTTTAGTACGAAGCTGACGCGTATTGTTAGGTGTTGCGAGTGGATGACCATTTGGGTATATTTTGTCGGCTTTAAAAGAACGCAGTTTTCAGGAAATGGCAGTGCTGCTGAACCGATTTGATTCATAAGCATATATAGGTGCGCGTCATTTTGATGGCCAAAAAAATCCTGATTCCACATATCTCATCAGGCCTGCATTGTCTATAACTATCTTATTGTTTTATACTGTATCTAAACTTTACTATACACGTATCATGATCATTTCAGTGGTAAGTCATATGGAAATGCAAAAACACTTAGAAAATCAAGTTCATTTATTTTGCTTGGCCTAACAATTTGATTGAAAATTGCTTTGAGAAAATCCCTTCGATTTGTACGTATTCAGTCATCCGCTCTCCGTCTAAGCTGTCCGCGTATACATCTCTAATAAGCCATGCATACATGATCAAACGCTTTAATTTATTTATTGGAGTTAACGCCGTATCAACACAATTTAGGTCATTTCACGGCATCCAGCGCTCCTAACCTAGCTTTCATGGACCATTGTCTATAACTATTACTCACTCATCCTTCCACTAGGCCGGAAACTTTTCCATATTATCTAATCAATGGGGAAAATCGACATTATTGTCAAATTTTCATGGGATCATACGCTTTAAAATCAGTGTAATACTTTTATGATGATATTCAAATCAATCGCGATCGAATGCATGGCGGTCATCTCGTCTAATTACCTCCGATAATTTCAATCTTAATAAAGTTTGACTCTTTCCGGTTACTTCGTTCATCTCCGTGGATTGAGTGACGTCATAGAAAAATAGTTCGATATCCTTGCGGGTATTCATATCAAGGGGCATGTTTAACAACTTCATGTCTGTCGCTAGCTAGCGCTTTTTTGAAGGCTAGCTAGCCAGCCAATTTTGAGTAGCATATTAGCACTCGCCTTGTGAAACGTGCCCAGTATAAAACGAAAAGTTTGGAACAGTTTGTTTTAAATGATTTCATGTTCAACAAGCGCTTAACTTAAAAATGATTATAGAAAAAACATTCTCTAATTAACTCATATTAAACTTACTGTATGCTTTTAAACAACCGTTTCAAGTCACATTCATGAAATCAATTATTATGTTACTATAATTGCTAATATGATTTTGACTAAATATTAAACGAATAATAATAATAATTATATTTCTTTTTTAACCTGATGGTAATTGAATTAATAAATGTTATACTACAAAGTCTTCTGACTTGATGTGCTATACATATGAATACTAAAGCAAAATAAACAATACGTGTTTATTTAGATACTAGGCTTATCAGATTGAAATGACAGATTAATGGTTCATCCGCTGTTAAATTGACTGAAGTGGCCAGATAATGTTTTCATAGTGGTTCTGGACATAACGGTATCAGTCCTACGTCTTACACCAGTTGAGAGCATCCAATGGATGATGGGGCTTATCAGGGAAACTATAATCGTTTTATTGACCACAAGCAATTAGCACAGTCATAAATCTACATTAATTTGGCACTTACTGTGCTGGCTTGTTTGATTGTGATTGATCATGAACATGTGTACTATTTACACTGAATGAGAAATAGAAACATAACACCAGTGTTGTTGTATTTGTGAGCACGTATTATACTGTTTTAAATTTTAAATCATATTTCAAAAGATCTTATTTTGTAAGAAGAGTGAACCGTTTTACTACATCATTACTGCATCTAATAATACACATGTAATGACTTATGTTTTTATAAAATGCGTCTTATGACTATAATTTTAGGAACACAATCCATTTTATACCCTATGACTTTTTAAAACATGAATTTGATTGGTAAGGACATCAGATTACAGACACCTTATCACTCATTCTGAAAAGTAGATGTTGCTACATGTATGAATAATAATGTGACATTGAAGTATTTTCACTAGAATAATTTAGATGATGTGATTTGTCTATTATGCTAATATACTTGTTAATATGTTGTGTGAAGCGTCACAATTGGTAAGTCCGTTTTTCTCCTACCTTAGATTTATCATCATCATCGTCGTCATCCTAATCAACATCCGGTTTTAAGTTTAGTACAAGCCGTTGATTATTCTTTCGGCAAGGGTGAGGTTTGTCTTTCTTGTGTAGAAGTGTTCCTCTTCATATCTGGTGGTCCTGATGGTTGGTGTCATACATTTTAAGTTACAATCGATCACGCTCTTCCAGGTCTTCCCAGGTTAAATCTGATCAACCTTGGCCATGGTGTGCTGTGATCTTCAAATTTCTCACTTGGGAGGTCCAGCTTGTGACCAAGCCATCTCAGCATCTTGGTTGTACAAAACTATTATATACTATTATTAAGCTTAAGTGTAAAATTCAAGTTGTATATTGGAGTTTTTTTGACACGCAGACTAATTAAACAATATGAGAGTCATATTGTCACAGTACATAACATTGACTAATTACAACAGTAATCATAGTAATAAGTAAATTCAATCGGTCTTTATTGTTAAATGACCCAGGCAGATTTTTTATTGTGAAGAGAGAATGACAAAACATGTAATCGACACATTTGATAACTCCGGCCATTCTTCCTCCTGCCACTGATTCTCAATCATGTAGGGCAGTAGTCAGTGACTGACAACGTATGCACCAAGTAGTTTGTTAACAGCTAAATCCAGAGGTTACGTGAGTAGGAGGACTGACCGCTGTGATATGACCTGTACGGAAATGAATTACGTCAAGGCAAGACATAAGCCCTAAAATTGGAACCATCTAAGTGCTGATTTAAGAAGTATACGCAAGGTACAAGCAATTAAAGGTTTAAGACCCATGTCTTCACATCTTTTCGAGATAGACACTGTGGTAACGCGATGGCCGTGGGTCAGAACTTATGCCTGAAATAGGCCTGTACTCGGTCTGTAATCGCCTTCAAACAGCCCATCGAAATGTTGATTTAATACACCCCATATTTTATACCCTAACCACATTAAGTGGTCTCGCGCCAATGCCCAAGAAAATTCCCCAGGGTAGTCACTGTGCCAACGTGATAGCCCTAGGCCGGACCTCTCGCCTGGTATACGCCAATACCCGGCAAAATCGCTTTAACACGAGATTTGTGCCCTGAAACATGGCCCGTCTGAGTGCTGATTTTATACACAAAAAGTAAAGTACCGACACTTAGTGGTCTCTGGCCCCAGCCTACGGAATTTACCCAGGGTGGCCACTGTGCCTACGTGATAGCCCTAGGTCGGACCTCTCGCTTGGTATACGCCAGTACCGGGCAAAATCGCTTTTACTCGACGTTCGAGCTCTGAAACATGGCCCATCCGAGTGCTGATTTTTTACACAAAACGTAAAGTACCGACAATTAGTGGTCTCTGGCCCGAGCCCACGGAATTTTCCTAGAATGGCCACTGTGCCTACGTGATAGCCCTAGGTCGGACCTCTCGCCTGGTATACGCTAGTACCGGGCGAAATCGCTTTAACTCGACCTTAGAGCCCTGAAACATGGCCCGAGTGCTGATTTTACACACAAAACGTAAAGTACCGACATTTAGTGGTCTCTGGCCCGAGCCCATGGAATTTTCCCAGGGTGGCCACTGTGCCAACTTGATAGCCCTAGGTCGGACCTTTCGCCAGGTATGCACCAGTACCGGGCAAAATCGCTTTAACTCGACGTTCGAGCCCTGAAACATGGCCCATCTGAATGCTGATTTTATACACAAAACGTAAAGTACCGACACTTAGTTGTCTCTGGCCCGAGCCCACGGAATTTTCCAAGGATGGCCACTGTGCCCACGTGATAGCCCTAGGTCGGACCTCTCGCCTGGTTTACGCCAGTGCCCGGCGAAATCGCTTTAACTCGACGTTCGAGCCCTGAAACATTGTCCGTTCGAGTGCTGATTTTATCCACAAAACGTAAAGTACCGACACTAAGTGGTCTCTGGCCCGAGCCCACAGAATTTTCCCAGGGTGACCACTGTGCCCACTTGATAGCCCTAGGTCGGACCTCTCGCCTGGTATACGCCAGTATAGTGGTCTCTGGCCCAAGCCTACGGAATTTACCCAGGGTGGTCATTGTAACCACGTGATAGCCCTAGGTCGGACCTCTTGCCTGGTATACGCCAGTACCGGGCTAAATCGCTATAACTCGACGTTCAAGCCCTAAAACATGGCCCATTTGAGTGCTGGTTTTATACACAAACCGTAAAGTACCGACACTAAGTAGTCTCTGGCCCGAGCCCACGGTATTTTCCTAGGTTTGCCAATGTGCCCACGTGATAGCCCTAGGTTGGACCTCTCGCCTGGTATACGCCAGTACCGGGCGAAATCGCTTAAACTTGACGTTCGAGCCCTGAAACATGGCCCACCCGAGTGCTGATTTTATACACCAAACGTAAAGTACTGACATTTAGTGGTATCTGTCCCGAGCCCACGGAATTTTCCCAGGGTGGCCAATGTGCTCACGTGATAGCCCTAGGTCGAACCTCTCGTCTGGTATACGCCAGTACCGGGCGAAATCGCTTAAACTCGACGTTCGAGCCCTGAAACATGGCCCATCCGAGTGCTGATTTTATACACAAAACGTAAAGTACCAACACTTAGTGGTCTCTGGCCCGAGTCCACGGAATTTTCCCAGGGTGGCCACTGTGCCCACGTGATAGCCCTAGGTCGGACCTCTCGCCTGGTATACGCCAGTACCGGGCGAAATCGCTTAAACTCGACGTTCGAGCCCTCAAACATGGCCCATCCATGTGCTGATTTTATACACAAAACGTAAAGTACCGACACTTAGTGGTCTCTGGCCCGAGCCCACGGAATTTTCCCAGGGTGGCCACTGTGCCCTTGTGATAGCCCTTGGTCGGACCTCACGCCTGGTATACGCCAGTACCGGGTGAAATCGCTTAAACTCGACGTTCGAGCCCTGAAACATGGCCCATCCGAGTGCTGATTTTATACACAAAACGTAAAGTACCGACACTTAGTGGTCTCTGGCCCGAGCCCACGGAATTTTCCCAGGGTGGCCACTGTGCCCACGTGATAGCCCTAGGTCGGACCTCTCGCCTGGTATACGCCAGTACCGGACGAAATCGCTTAAACTCGACGTTCGAGCCCTGAAACATGGCCCATCCGAGTGCTGATTTTATACACAAAACGTAAAGTACCGACACTTAGTGGTCTCTTGCCCGAGCCCACGGAATTTTCCCAGACTGGCCTTTGTGCCCACGTGATAGCTCTTGGTCTGTCCTCATTCCTTGTATACGCCAGTACCCGGCGAAATCGCTTTAACATGAGATTCGAGCCCTGAAACATTGCCCGTTTGAGTGCTGATTTTATCCACATAACGTAAGTACCGACTTTTAGTGGTCTCTTGCCTGAGTCGACGGAATTTTCTAAGAGTGGCCACTATGCCCACGTGATAGCCCTAGGTATAACCTCTCGCCTTGTATACGCCAGTACCCGGCTTAATCACTTTAACTCTGGATTCGAGCCATGAAACATGGCCCATCTGAAATCTGTTTTATCCACAAAACGTAAAGTACCGACTTTTAGTGGTCTCTGGCCCAAGCCCAAGGAATTTTCACAGGATGGCCACTGTGCCCACGTGATAGCCTTAGGTCGGACCTCTTGCCTGGAATGCGCCAGTACCCGGCAAAATCGCTTTAACTCGACGTTCGAGCCCTGAAACATTGCCATTCTAAGTGCTGACTTTAAGTGGTCTTTGGTTCAAGCCCATGGAATTTTCCCAGAGTAGCCACTATGTCCAAGTGATAGCCCTAGATCAGACCTCACGCGTGGTATCCGCCGTATCCGGCCAAATCGCTTTAACATGAGATTCGAGCCCTGAAACATGGCCCATCTGAGTGCTGATTTTATACACAAAACGTAAAGTACCGACATTTTGTTATTTCTGGTCCAATCCACGGAATTCTCTAAGGGTAGCCACTATGCCAACGAGATAACCCTGAGTCAGACCTCTAACATGGTATACACCATTATTCCAGTAAAAAAATTGCTAGCAAAAATAGCACTTTGTGGCCAATTTTGCTAGCAAAAAAAATTTGCTAACTTCAGCGACGTCCAATAACAATGTATACAATAACAAGGTATGTGACTTACGGTAGTCTTGCCCTTATACATTTAAGGAATCTTGAGTTGCTCAAGATGTTTATTTCAGGTGGATTTAATATCCAATGATTCCATTCATCCAGGAGTTCCTGTGATGGTTGTAAGGTAATAGATCATAGTTGCTAGTCTGCTTGAAGCTTTGATTTTATGGTTGATATAACCCAATGCTCATGAGAGGGTTAATAAAGTTTGGAAGATTAAGACTGTAAGACCAAATGGAAAACTTCTCTTTTACACTTGGAATAAAAACACTATGAAAATTATTGTATTGACAAACATAAAATTTATAAAATGTCAAATTGTAACAATACACCCTTAAATATAATTGATAAATGATGACAAATTGTGCAGTAAATTCAACTATAGATTTAAATGTTAAAATGTAACTATTTACGCTTCAAATAAATTTAGAATGATAAATAAAAATACACAGAAAAAACAATCGTAATATTTTTATATTCAATATATATAATATACAAACATGCTGCACCATTACACGAAAACATTTTTTTCACATTTAAGCATACGCGTATTTACAACAAACGCATAAAGCAAATTAAATTGATGTAATTTAGAGTATAATAAAATACACAAAATAAAGTAATATATCGTATATAAAAATATTTTTTTCTCAAATGTAAAAACATGAATAAGTTCACGGTGAATTCGTATGTTAAAATTATCGTCGTGATACATTCGTGATTTTCCGAAAATGTGAATTATGATCGACTAGAGCTGCTTATTTCATATAGGACTGTGGATCGTTGAGCAAGTGGCGATCCGATCCGAACCACGATTCATGAGTAGCGATTCACGAATCGAACCACGAATCACTTGTTAATGGAGAATGCACATAGGAATTCATGTAATAACAAAAATAAGTGAAGGATTACAGAAGCTTTTACTAAATGGAAAACCATGTTCTCCAAACATTTCTATTACCAGACGTTTTATGGGCATTTTCAGTGAGAAACTTTTTGTTTAAATGTGTATCAATCAAAATTTTGAATTAAAATAAAATTTACATTAGTAGTGCGGCTCGCTTTCAGTGGTAATTAAGCTGAAAATGTTCTTTCATTATTTCCAAAAACATAGATCGCGATCTGACGATTTCGGACGTGACGAATATTCGTACTCGATTTTCTGGTCGGGATCGTGAATATCCGAGTACTCTGATACTCGCAGCAGCCCTAATGTCATATGATAGGCTTATAGTCAAGATACTTTAATAACAATAAAGTCGTTAGTATAAGATAATGTATTCAGTCACAATGAAATTATTCAAGCTTTGACAGTTTAGAAAAGACGAACTATATATGATTCCAAGTTTTCCAAGTTTCAAAGTTTATTTTAATAAATACCAGGAAACCGTAAGCTCAAGCGGCAAATACAATAAACAAATTGACATTTCATTAAATTAATGATAATATGCATAGTAAACACTAAAAAAATAAACAAGTTATATTAATATGCATAATAAAGAAAATCAAGTACTTTACATCGATATGCATACTAAACATAAATAGTTTATGTATCAAATACAGTGTACACAGTGAGGTACAGCAATGGAAGATTAACATCAATTGCATTCCAAGCTTATGGTACAACATGGCTTTATTTACCTCTGTTTTGACCATCACTGAGAGGCTACAACATTGCCAAAGCTTTTATCAAAATCAAGGTGGTAACATCAGGTTCAATTCAATTCCACTTCAAGTTCATATAACATGGCTTGAACTACATCACTTTTGACAATTTGGTAGGGTCAAGAACAAGCAAATAATATTAATGAGCTTAAAAATTGTCTTTCACAATTTTAACTAAAGATTTTAAACCTATGTGAGTTCTTTATTAGATGATGAAAACTCTGCAAGTTTTAACTCACACAGTACTGAAAATGTCCATGAACTGTTCATGAACTGGTCAAGAACCAGAATGTACCTATTACTGTATGCATGTTTTGTTCATATACATAAACATGAATAGTGTATCATCAAATAGCTGATATAAAACAGCAGGAGAGCCGCCCAGCTAGCTCAGTTGGTAGCAAAGTCTACTGATTGAGGGGTAGTAGGTTTGATTCCCGGGTGGGGCACACTTTTGTGGAGCTTGGTCATGAAATTATTTCTACAGCCATTCTCCCCCCTACCAATGATTTTTAATTATGTAGGGCAGTTGTCAGTCACTGACAAAAATATGCACTTAGTAGCTGGTTAGCAGCAAAATCCAGAGATTTAGCCTTTCCGAGATGAGTCAGTAGGTTGACTGACCGCCGTTATATGACCTATACAATGTGTTGCTACGGTTTTAAACCAAACAAAAAAAATAAAACAGCAGGATAATCTATCCATTGTCAAGTAGTAGTATGATCCTTGAAAAATATTACTTAGAGGCCTAAAGTTTCGTTTTTCCTGAATTCAAGGGAGATTACTGTGTATTAACTTAATGAATATACTGACTTTTACCCAATCTTTAATAAATTCAAAGATGGCTGAAACCAGAAAAGTGTGTTTTACCGCCTATTTCAAAAAAGAAGATTTTTACTTAAAGTTGAATAGTTATAAGGCATCTATTATAACCATCAACTTATAAAAGATGCAAAGGCAATATGGTAATCTTGTATTTGATTCAAAAAATCTGCAGCATGACAAAAATGATAAAAACAAGTAAGTATAAGTGTACATATTTTCGGATAACAATTTTTGGATAACCATATTGCTTTTAAGTGGTAGCTGTTTTTTTCATTTTGCATTACTTGCAATCAAGAGCAGAAAGTTCAATGATTAACATTGATAATCAGTAGGTTCTTAACAGCTAATGTTAGCTGATGCTAACAGCTACCTCAAGTGTTATGTTTGTTGTTGTAAGATGCATTATCAAAATACACATTGTCAGTTAAAACAGTTTCCGTCTGGCTTCTCCCCTTGTTTATGGTAAAGGAATGGGAATGCAACCATTCTTCTTATTTCTTCAATGTCAAGTCAGGAGTCTTCATAGACTGTAATTATGACCTAACTAGGGGGATGAGACAATAATACCAGGGGCAGATCCTGGATTTTTTTCGGGGGGGGGGGGGGTCTGAACTTTTCTACAGGGGGGTCCGAACTTTTCTAGGGGGGGGGGGTGTCCCAACTCTTCTAGGGGGGGTTTCAAACTTTCGAACCACATTAACATTATGCATTATTTGCAGAATAAGGCATCATATTGATAATAAAAACTACATAACCATTTAATATATATTAATCACTGAGAAAAATTGCTTCGTGATACTTAAAAATGACTTACAGTCAAGAAATACACTAATAGACAGGTACGTTTTGGAAATTCTAGGGGGGATTCGGACCCCCTGACCCCCCTCTGGATCCTCCTATGCACCCTGTTGCCTATTTTAAATGAAATTCCCCATATGGAGCTTGTATTTATGTACAGGATTTAAATTATTTACAAGCTACGACTGACTACGCTGTTCTAGAGGGTGAGGCGCTGAGCTAGAGCAGTCTTCTAGACAGGTGGTATCTGTGGCTGTGACTGGTAGCTGGTTCCACTCACGTATGGTGCGTGGGTAGAAGGAACTGTTATGGACAGTAGATGCTGCTGCGGCCTGCTGTAACCTTGATCTTCCTCTGGGTCTGGTGTCGCCGCATTGGAGGATAGTCCTGGATCTATGTCTACCAGTTTGTTCTAGATCTTGTAAAGAAGGTCTTTTCTTATCTCCAGTAGTTGTTGCCATGCAAGATCCTTGAGCATACAAGCATGACACACAGCCTGGAGTTCTGTCCCAGTAGTTGTTGCAGACAAACCTTGCTCCTCTTCTGGTGGATGGCGTTGATTCCATGCCTTTCATTATTTCCAGTTCTTTTTTCTTAATTTCTATTGCAAAAATTTAATGGGCATCAATAGGAAGTCATTAAAAACCACTTAATCCTGTTCATTATATTTTAATGGCACCATGAAAAACTAGTAAAACCCATTTAATGGCATAAGAATACCATTAAAAAAAGTAATGGCTCTTATCCTTTAACCTGTTAATGGGATTTTCATGCCATTATTTCATGCCATTTTTATGGCCCATTAATTATGTACCCATTAATAAATATTCATGGGTTTTTTTGAGCCATTACTTTTTTTTAATGGTATGTTTAATGGCTTAATTTCATGGCACTTAATATGTAGCATTTTTTTCATGGTACATTTCATGGTCCTTAAAATGATAGTTTTAACAGCTTGTTTTAACACGATTTTAAAAGGCTGAAGTAATGGATTTTTAATCAATGCCATTAAAAAATGACCATTAACAGGTTAAAGGTTAAGAGGTTTTTTTAATGGCATAGCATGAAAACATCATGAAAACTGTGTTAAAATATTAATGGTATTTGCATGGCCTATTTAATGGTTGATGCGCGCAGTAGTGATATTTAGTTTATTGCATTTGAAATGGAATTTAAAAGTGTGTTAAAGAGTATTTGTAGAACAGAAGTGATGGTTGACACAGTGAGACATCAACAATATCATTGTATGAGTTTTATGCATTATATTTAGAGTACACTATTTTATCGCTGCGTATAACTAAATGAATTTTCCATGATTACTTACGGCAGTTATATATTTGGGATTGTTTAATTGAGTAACTTCGGCGGACTCTTACCGTATCGGCTAAATGACGTCCAAACTACACTATGTACTAATTAAAGTCAACTTTACTCAGAAATTGGAGCAAAAGTTACTTCTTTCTGCTAAAATCTCGTCATTGTATAGTACTTCATACGACTATATATTCCTAGGTGTCACAAGGTTTCAATCACATCGATCGAAGCCATATTGCACATAACGGACTCAAAACAACCACACTTGATGATGGTTTCAATCACACTATTATTATAGTTAAAGCCAATTACTGATTCCAGCTCTATTAATAATCAAAGCACTGGAGTGCTGGAGGAACGATGTCCTGAACTTATTTTTTGATTAAAGAATATATAATTTTGTCAAAATATAAATATTATTTCAACGTTGGCGTCGTGTTTTAGATATGCACAGAACGGTGCGAACAAAAACTACCAAAATCGTCCTTAATGTATTGACATAAGTAACACAATATAATACGATCATTTAATAGACCAGTTCACGGATGACGTCACAAGCACCTGCTACCAATATTTTAGCTGATTTACTGGTTGGCAGAAAGAAACCAATGTTTACATACAAAGTCATTTGATAGCAGCAGAATTTTTAAATAATGATAACTTTTTTATTTGTCGGCCGATTATTTTTATATTTATATTGATACAAAGCTTTTGAAATTCATATTTTTAAAAATATATGGAGATAGCCAAAATTTTGATTTGAAAATGAAATATAAGGAGATTTAAACCTGTCTTTTAAACAATCTTCTTGCCGGTTTGAAGCACTAGGTTTAAACACTCGCCTATAAAAAACGATTCTGTAATGACAAATAATTTTTAAATATTCAAAATATTAATTTCAATGCCTTTCTAGTGATAGAAGATACTAAATTGTCTGCTTAAAAAATGACTCAGTAATTGCAATTTTAAAATTACTGTGTTTTCATCGTACCTACTCGCTATCATTTCTTGCCAACCAGCGAACGGTTAAGTGTATTTTTTATCAGCTACTTGTTACTATTTATAGACTTCATAACAATAACAATGAACTGGTCTATATTGTTTATTACAATCGAATGATGTAATTATGCTACGCATATAACATGCATTGTCAAAAACATCGTAGGCCCTTTTTACTCCAACAAGTAATCATTGCAGTTGTCACGGGTTGAGTTGTCTACGGGTTGAGTTGTCCCGTCTCCATTGCAAAATTTATATGTCCTGAGAGTAACCTCCCTTTTCCTGAAGAGTTTCAAGAACGACAACACAACCCAGCGTTGTATTACATTTAAATGAGATGTTAATGAGTTTCACGCTTGAACTATGCCTCTTTGTCTATGTTGAAAATTGTTGAAGTGTCTTAGGACATCGTTCCAAAAAGTTCAGACAGGAATGATGTTAAAAGGACTCCTAGTCCTTAAATTGCTAGTTGTACGTACAGTTTACTAGTGTATACTGTATCACATTTACATTTTAAAAATGATCTATCGTATTACAATGACATTCACCGTGCTGGGTGAAAATTTTCAGGACTGGTCCAGAAATTCAGGGTTTTTTTTCCTGTTTAAATGATGTGAAAATCGTAAAATTTCAGACTTAGAACATTTCAAATTTACAATCATTTATAAGTCTGGGGTCTTGTTCAAACATCAGAACAAAATTGAAAGTATGAGAAATATTTTGGCTACTTATTTCTATAGATTCATATTATAACGAATTCATGTACTTGTATTTGTAATTTTAGATTATGGGTTAAAAGTTGGTAAAAAGGATTTAAAATTGGTTGTTAGTTGTAACAATGTACAACTTCTTATGTATACTTGTTTTGTAAGTATTGGTAAGTACTGTACATCATTTAAAATAAAATTTTGATAATTTTTAATGGTTTTGCGGTGGTAACAACAGATTGTACTGGTTATATAACTGGGGTCAGTCAACTAACTCACCGTTCATATAGAGGCTAAATCTCTGGATTTTAAGTGTTTAACCACTTACTTGGTGCATACTTCCGCCAGTGACTGAAAATTCCCTTGGAAAACTATCTCCTTTCATCGTTCTACGATGACGAGTCTTCTGGTCCTTTTTGAATATGAAAAATGATGATAAGTTTTCCAGGGTTTTTACATAAGTATAAAACTGGCGTTGGAGCTGTAATGCGCAGCCAATATTATACACGTTTCTGCTGAGCCTCTTGACTTAAAATACTTACAGCTCTTTAAATCTTTGTGTAGATGTGGTTTTTATCGTTTTCTTCACCAAACTGTTGTATTTGTGATGACATAGTCACATAGTATTTCTACTGTGTTTGATATTGTTTTATTTGCTGTCAATATTTTCAAGGATAAGATGTTTTAAACTATGATTCAACAATGATTTTAATAGAATAAGTCAGTTATGTCAGTAATGAACGATGAGAACCTTCAGTGACTTGATCCATGATCAAGTTAATTTATTTATTTAAACTGTCAGTGCATTTAACACATGGACCTGGCCGAGGTTCAATAATTTAAAAACTAAGTACATGTTTAATAAAGGTTTTCTGGTATAAAATGTAGTCGTGTTTGGAACAACATGAAAACAAATCTGTTATTTATAGTAAATGAAGTAGTTTTACATTCGAGTCTGCTTCCTGGTCTCTCAGTACTAAGCTTGTCAGATTAGGAAATAATGGGGTAGGTTTTGGATGAGATATAAACCAACCTTTATTTTGAGCATTTAACTCATTTAAACTTTTGTATTCTATGGCCATGTTTCAGATAGTTACCTTATGTGTTAGATTTCAGTAACCAGATGATGACAGAGTTAAAGAACATGTATACAAGTATTAGTATTAATGTTGTTATCCTATAAAGATCGTGGTCAAAGATTGGATCGAACCATGATCTTACGAGTCAGAAGTGAAAACTTTAATCTATCCAAATGGAAGCTTTCTTCATGACAAGTGAATATATTATCATATCTCTGCTACGTTCACTACCTTCTTTCCAGAAATTCTCCTCGATTTTCTGGCGCTTAAATATCTATGAGGCATTCTATGGGTGCAAATAAACTTGTTGAATATTAACTTTGCTCAAGATTGTGATTCCACAACCTTCTGAGTAGTAAACAGACATCACGATAAAAGCTTGTCTTGAAGACAGTAAAAGAAAGTTATACCTCGGCTACAAACACTACCTCCTATATAGAGTTTGTCCTTGAATAACTAGAGCATTGTCTCTGCTAGGATCAAAACAACAGTTTTGAATGTTAAAATGTTAGTGTGGTAATAAGTCTGCTTCTTTATTTGTATATATTCAGCTGACAACAATTTTTGTACGATATAACTCCTGATCATTGAAATCTCCTCCAGGAAGGCGATTCTTCACATTACCCATTTACACCTGGGTGGAGTGGAGCTAATGTACATGTAGATTAATTTCTTACTCCAGGAAATGGGCAGTGCCCCAAGTGGGGTTCGAACCTGGGAGTTCTTAAACACTCATCCTATTGCTGGACCTCTGCTTCATAAGCAGACTCTATTATCTTGCAGTAGATACATTGTTATTGTAAAAATATTTGTTTGTCAGTAAAACTTGTATTTTAATACAGGAAACTTATCTGAACTTTTGTGCAGTAATCCTTCAATTTCATTTTTGTTGACCTCTTTCAGCAATAGTTCATGTCTCAGACATACATGTATATATACAACTAGATTGGTTTTATGATGGTAGTGTATTTGTATATTAAAAATAATAGATTTCTTCTATTATGGTGAAAGTGTGTGGATGACGATAGATTTAGGGTAAGGTATAAGTACTGATCCAGTATTCAACATTATATATTGTTAAATTTTACTTAAACATCAGTTGTTCATACATTAAACATAATTCCCCTAGGATAAAGTTTATCAACTTGGAGTACATAAGTACTTTAATCAGTGGGGTTTATGTATGCACCTCTGTTAGTTAAAATAAAGTATAACAATATTACTGAAACAATATAATATAGTGAAAGTTTTGTCAACACAGATATAATGTATTCAGCACAGTATATTTATTATCATATGTATTCAACAGGGGCGGATCCAGAATTTTTTTCTAGGGGGGGGGGGGTCCTAACTTTTCTAGGGGGGGGGGTTCGAACTTTTCTATGGGGGGGGGGGTTTCCGAACCTCGAACTACAACCACATTATACACATTTTGCAGAAAACAATGCAACATATTGATAATAGAAACTACATTACCATTAAGTCCATGTTAAGCACCGAGAAAAATTGTTTCATGCTACTTAAAAATGACTTACAGGCAAGAAATACACTAATGAACAGGTACATTTTCCAAATTCTAGGGGGGGGGGTCCGGACCCCCCTGCTGGGTTCGCCTATGTTCAAGCAATTCCTTTTATGCCATTTTGTTTAATGTTGAAGGAATCAGTGAAAGGTGTATGTCTAGTAATTGGATATTAACTTTAGACCCTGAAACTAACCAGCTCACTTGCTTACATGTAAACCAAATACAGTACCCATCGAAAGTTAGGAGGCTAGAAATCAACTACAATTCTTGCATTTTGATGATACAGTAAAACTTGGTTATAACATACTCGGTTATAACATACACTCGGTTACAACATACCATTTTTCCTGGCCCATTCTTCATATTTTGTATGTAACATACTTAGTATGCTATATGGATATAACATACCTCGGTTATAACATACCTTTTTTCTTTGGCCCAGCAAGTATGTTATAACTGAGTTTTACTGTAGTTGTGATAGAATCATAATACTTAATATGTTTAAGTATGAATTTCATGGATGCAACACATTAAAAGATTCAACATCTGACATCCTAAAGCCAGCAAAATCAATTTAATTCTCTACCATAACATAGTTTTTATGCTATTCTTTACACTCCCCTCGCAGCTCAGTGAATACATTACATTCATAGAAAGTGAACGAGTACAAGTGAATCTTTCGAACCGATGCAATGGAGAGTAGCTCTCAATATTCTTGTAATCTCAGTTTTAAGTATATTGATAATCTAAACAATAAAGCAAAACTAAAAGGCGTTTTAAAATAAACAGTTATCAAATTTTAAATAACAGTTTTTCAATAGGCCTACAAAATGAAAATGTCTCCCAACTTTTGGTGGGTACTGTAGTTGCGAGCCGCCCGGCTAGCTCAGTTGGTAGCACGCAAGTCTACTGATTGAGGGGTCGTGGGTTCGATTCCCGGGCGGGGCATACTTTCGTGGAGTTTGATCATGAAATTATTTCTACGGCCATTCTCCCTCCTACCAATGATTATTAATTATGTAGGGCAGTTGTCAGTCACTGACGAAAGTATGTGCTTAGTAGTTGGTTAACAGCTAAATCCAGAGATTTGGCCTTTCCAGGAGGAGTGAGTAGGTTGACTGACCGCCGTTATATGACCTATAAAATGTGTAGCTATGGCGTTAAACCCAACAAAACAAAACAAACTGTAGTTGTGCAATAATAGACTAGGGTTCTTTATGTAACATCAAGTGACTGTCTGTAGCTCTACCACTCGGGCTATGGTGGTCATTTTCACAAAATCTTTACGCTAAAATCAAGTCCAAGGCTGGAAACATGCATAATCCTTCAGTCTTTGTCCAATTAATTGATTTTTTTAAAAAATATTTAGAATAATAAATACTAACTGAAATTCATTTAATTTTATTATATCATTTAGGCTTTGAACTTTAATTTTTTAAAATTGACTTTATGTGATAATTTTTTTGGAAAGATTTTTGAGAAAATGACCAATGGAATATATCCCTCTAGTGTGTTGGACAAAATATCAAAATATAATGGACTCCACTTGTGTTGATAATAAGTGAGGATATAAAATAAAAAGAAACTCTGACGATTAAACACTGTTTATTTGGGATAGAGCCTTAACAATAATATAGTAAGATTAATCAAGTGAGTATTTAAACAAGAGTAAAATAATCAACCATTGACAATATTTCCCTTAATTCATTAAAAAATATTTGTTAACAGTCAAATGCAATTGTTCTGCCAACAGATTATGGTTTTCTAAAGAATTTAGTATTAGAGAAAAAATGACATTGTTTAATATAGATATGTCATTTAGCCCCCAAATTAAGAAAAGAGTACAGTTCAGACTGTAAAGACAAGCAGACTGTTAAGACAAGTGTGAGGTCATAGAACGGTGGAACATCATTAGTATTAAAAATGGCCGATGTACGCTACAGTTATATTAGCAGTAAGACATACTGAATTATGATACAAACATGGATACAACTTTTATCAACATTGATGTATGAAGCAAAGGGCTTAGTTAGCATGTAATGAATAATATTAAACAAGCAGAAGCAGTGTAGATTTAAAACAAATTGGATTGAAATATAATAAGTGTATGCAACATTTCGACCAAGTAGTGTAGCTGGGCACTACAATATTAAAAGTACATGTATATATATAGGTCGTTTGCGTTAAAGCTGGACCCCTAAAATCATGAAATATCTCACCAACTATCGGATGGAATTAACTCGAACTTTGTATGTGATCGTAACTAGCATTTTCCTTCTCAAATCCGAAAATTCAGAATTTTTCTTTAATTACATAACATACTTCCCATAGACATGCAATGCAAATTTTGAAGCCAAAAAGCGACTTTTGTTAAATGGATATGTGCCATAATCAGAACAGCCACATAACAGTAGATACAAAATAATAGCTAAATATGAGGCCCGGTTAGAAATTTTATTTGATAACAAAGTATAACAGTATATACAAACTCGAATATCATCACTGTCGTCTGTATCGTCAAAATCTATACAAATTCTACACGTACGGTTTTAAAGACGGGCCTCTGCTTTACAATTCAGTAGACCGTCGAGTGTTTATTTAAGCGACAAATTTACAGTAAACGCACGGGACTTTGTATAAATACATTGGAAGTATGACAATGTTATAATCAGAACAGCTTATTTTACCTCCCGCCGGATTTTTGATAAAAAATTCCAAATATTTTGCATTGTACCTTATGGAAAACTTTTTTATTTATCTATTAAAAATTCTGAAAATTTAAATCCTAGAAGGAAAAATTGAAATAAGATTGTATCAAAATTTTTAGCAAAATTGCTGTCATAGTTTAAAAAATATTTACGGCAAATAGGGGTCCAGCATTAACGCAAACGACCTATACAAGTACACTAAGAAAAATATAGCCAACGTACCTTGCTAAGTCATTGCTTAAGATATGAAAAATGAAAACATTCATAATAATTTGTATTAAGCTATTAAAAAATAAAGTAATAAGTATTCCTAATGACCATCAAAAAACAATAATTTTTAAGTGAATGTTCTCATATGATAATTTGTAAATTGTCACTGGTGAATACATTAACCCCGCTGATTTATGTATTCCATATTTTTTCAATAAATTCCTGTATGTGAATACTTACTACAGTACATCAGGGGTGCGTTACCTAACGATTTTGCTACATATCGCTATGAAAAAGTGCTTTCTTGTAGCGCTTCTTCTTAGTTAACAGCTTGCTATTTACACCACATATCAAGATGGCAGCCTGTGCTGATTAACACTTTTGGGCTCATTGCAAATTTATTTTTTGGGGGGTGATTTCAAACTAAATTAGTCTTTAATAAGTATAAAATCATTGCAAAAACATATGTTTAAATGAACAATTACAAATATTTATTGATTTCAATTCATTTTTAGTCAGTCAGACATAAAAACCAAATTGTCGGCTAACAGGAAGTTACATTACTGCGGAGGCAGCCATTTTGATTTGATAAAGCACTCTAGGGTAGCGAAGATTTTTTTGCTAGCAGTCGCTACATAGCGAAATGAAGCGATATCTTGTAGCAAGGCGTTTCCTATGATATTGCTTCGTAGAGATACCTAGCGAAATGCTTAGGCAACGCGCCCCATTACCAACCATGAACAAAAATAGCCGTATTTATGCACCATGATTAGCAAATCAGCTGGGTTTATGCATGCACCACTGACAGTTAAATTAAATTCATCAAAACTAAAGCAAAATATTCATAGAAGCAAAGGTACATATAAAGTGTATTAAGTAAAGTTCAAATAGTGTTATTGACTTGTATTATTAAAACAAGACTTTCATAGAAAAAGATAGCTGGAGACTGATTAATAGGGCTGCACTAATTAACTGCGAAGTCAATTCAATGCGATCCTATTTATTTAATTTTTACTCAATTTATTGAATAGTGTAGTTTATTCCAAATAATTATATGAATCAATACATTTATTTAAGCTTCGAACTAACTTTCATTGAAAAATATTTTATTTTCTGAAATGTATGTACTATAGAAATCTAAATTAACAGTTTCCAGGACACATTACATGTACTTAAAATCATGATGGATCTTAAGAAAAACAGAACAAAGTGAAACAAAGTCACGCTCATTGTCTACTAGGTGCACCTAAGCTTTAATCCTTACAATTCTATATAGACACATTTAAAATGAAATTTAATTAGCACCCACACAATCGATTTTAGATGTATGGAGTCGTTTCAACCCTAATGTTAAACTCTTTTTACTTATTTGTCACTGAATTTTGAAAATTCTATTTTGTTGACATGTCTTGTTGATACATTAAGTTTTGATTCATTCTTTCATTTTAAGGTCACAGCAAATTGGTTGGAAAAACTTGAAATGATTGTACTTGACATAAGATTGTTAGACTTAAGCAATGTGGCTAGCAGGAAATGAAAATAAGTAAATACTGATGACATTATTACAGATGAAGATTTCAAGAAATGAAGAAAAATTGAAGTGATTTTCCTTCCGTAAAATTGTAGCTGTGTGTTTAAGGGGCAGAATAATCCCCATGCTATACTTTAAAGTGTTACTCTATTCAATGGATAAAGAACAGAAGAAGAATCAAAGCATTGTGAGGAAGATAAACTAACTTTAGTATTGATATTTGTGATTAACTATTGTCTTGTATTTTGAGAACCATGTAATAGTAAACAATGTTGAACTTTCCCTCGATTATCTTTCATATAGATTGTCGGATTTAACTCGCAAAAATGAATGAATATATTTATTTGGCTTAAATTATAAATTTAGTTCATGGTTTACAAAGTTTGGCTAACAATTGTACAAGAGTATGCATCGAGGGCAAGTTCAACCTTGTTTATTAATAGGTTCAGCTCACCTGATCACATAGTGATTATTGTGACTTATTTTATTGAGGGGGTTATCCAATGATATACATTGTAAGTCATCACACTTTCATTGCTAAACAGCCTAGTGGCTATACCTAGATTTCAATTCTATCTTAAAAAAAATTGAATTTACTCTTAATACGTATAAAAACTTGATAAAAATTAAATTTAAATCTAAAATAATTAGCTTTACTATTGATACATATTGAAACACAAAACAATTTTCTGCATCAAATGTTATTGAAAGCACCATAGTGTAGCACCATAGTGTATACTCGAACCCCATTGTATCGATCTATCCATTGTATCGTGCTATTTATTGATCTCGCGATATTTTGATTGCCGATTGTTTACACCATTAACTAAGTCAAATTTACTGTTGCATGGCTTTTGATGAAATTTTACGATGGAAACAAGTTTAAAGTAGCGTTTTTTGCATGATTTCTCCATTTATCTCGTTTTTCTGCATGTTTCTGAAAGTTTCTTGTGTAAGATCCTATAAAAACCCACCTCTGATGTCTTAATCAGCTTCCTTTTAAATGATAAATGATATTTTAAGAGAGAGGGACTCTGTCAGTATGTCAACAGTTGTAAGCACTAAAACAACTCTGGCATTCCATAATTTGAACTGTTTTCCCACAATGCATCGATACAATGGCGTGACGTAATATTTCCCTTAGACTTACCCCCCTTGTGTATATTGACAAGTTATTTGCCGAAATTAAAACTTATTGAAGAAACTTTCGATATAATTGGATTGAACGGACATTAAAGACTATTGAAATGCAGAAATATCAAGATAAATGGTTTATTTTGTTTTGAAATTTGATGTTTACAATTAAGTAGATCGATACAATGGGGTTCCAGGCTATGTTTATTAAGTAGTGACTTGCCAAAACTTACATTTCCAAAAAATATATCATATAAGCCTGTAATTTATTATTCAATGATGATAATCCGTCATTGTTGCAATATTAACTAAAATTCTTGTTTATTTGAAGTCGACTGAGAAAAAACATTAGAATCTTATTAAAACATTAAAAGAAATATATATGTAAATATCATACATTCAGTTGACATTATGAATGGGTTGGTTAATCATATCTTGAAATGACACATTTCAATGCAAAACTTTGTGGCTTAGTAAAGAGCAACAATATTAACCTGAGCTTGAACTGCTATTGTAATAATTTAACACTTCATGTACATTTAATCCCGAGTTCCCGCATGCATGTATACAGTTATCCACATAGAGAATATTAGGTTAGTGTCAATCTGTATCTAGTTTATCCGGCAAGTTGGAGAAAGGTTTATTCGGCAAGGCTTGCCGAGTCGAATAATCCTTTTGGAGACGAGCCGGATAAACTAAGTACAGATTGACACTAACCTAATATTCTATTTATCCTACTCGCATTTGCTTAATTTACTAATTTAAAATCCGAAAATTCTGCGTTTAACATGCTTTAAATTCAGATGGCCGAATTGTAGCACAGTGATTGTGTTAAGCGGTCTTATAAATGTGTGCGTGTCAAGAAATAATCCCAATGATGGATCCATTTTAATAAAGTATAGGCAATGTTTTAAATGAAAGAAATTACTAAAATAATCTCGACTTTTTAAATAAACAAAGAACAATTTATTTTTGGGCGATTGAATCACTTGCGAATTTTCCGAGGACTAATCAGTTTTTTATGACGTCATGTAAGTAAAGTTTGTAGTCAACATGGCGGTCATATTTAGGAGCGTTTGTTTGATTCATTTGACAAGTTTACTCTCATTTATCGCTGATTTAACCGATATTATCAGGAGACTGAAATGTATAAGCGTTGATCAAACTTTAAATTTGCGATATGGATATAAGGATTAAGAAGGGAAATGTACCCAGCGACGCTGATGGGATGTCATCGATGTTCAGAAATGGCCAGGACTGTCAGTGTCGTGAACGTAGACGATGATTTTAAGCCAGTTTCATTATATTGAGTTTATGTATGGCTTGGCTTTGGTAAAACAATAGTCAACCTATGTATTTACTGTATAATGGCTGGATATTCGTCAAATTATGAACAGAATGGAATGCTGTGCAAATTTTGGAGTACAGTAGGAGTTCGCTTCGGTCAACGGTTGAGTTTCTGTTGAATTTGAATCAATGACGAAGTATAAGTGATTTAAAGATTAATAATGAAATTGTTTGGAAAATCTCGTATTTGATTATTTTGTGCAAAATGTATTTGTTTAGTTGGCGTTAAAAGAATGAAACGCAGCCGCATTTGATGCCCAATGTTATGATTATGTAGAAAAGTAGTTCGTCAATTCGTAGTCACGTGACTGCCGAATAAAGCAACGGTGCCGAATAAAGATAGGTTTATTTGGTCAATAGGTTTTCCTTCTAAAAGATCAGTTTGGGGTAGGATAAATATTTATAATAACCTATATGTAAGTGACTATAGATCAACTTTGTAAACATGGCATGTCATTGTACTTTTAATTTTGGACACATTAGTTTTGAGGGAACATGATAAGTCCGCAATATTGTGGCACAGTTTCAAGGTATTCATTCTAAAGAAAACAATAAAATTGTTCAGAATGTGTATCTAGCTGAAAGCTTTCAATAAAGCACCATTTACAAACAAAAACAAAAATAGACTGTTAATACCGAGTTAATATATTCTTGCATAAAGGTAAAGTTCAGGTTAATATTGTCAGACTACACATACACTATTTATAATTTACTATAAATATTATACATGTATGTTTATCAGCTATGGGCTATGTTAAACGAAGTATAATACATACATGTACATTACATACAGAGAATCTACATAATTAAAATATTAGAATATTTATATGAAATTATTATAATATTGAAATATTGAACTCTTAATAAAGGTGATGTAGTACTGACATCACCTTATGACACAAATTGAATCGACAAGTCAAGTTTTTAAGTTCATAAATATACCTGACCTAATGTTCTAATTGAAACTAATAAGGCTAATTTTCCAAGGGAGCTAACTCAGTATCTATACTCTTATGTATATAACAGTTATTTCCCTTGTTATTCCAGACAATGAAATAAAAGAAATATATATATACTGATTAGGGATGGGTATTGCCGGAAATTTCGTATTGCAATTCATTGCGATACGCAACAGCGTATTGCAATACGTATTGCAATATATTGGGAGGTTAGAACAAAAGCTTTTTTCAGCACCCATGCTTGTATTTTACTGACAATATGAAGATTCAACACAATTATACATTGTGAAAGCTTTATTTAAGCTATTGCAAACATTTAAGACTCAACTTGCCAAAATGCTTCCAAACATTGGACTTTTTTCCCTTGGGATTTTTCACTGCGCTGAAGTCACCCATGTTTGTCAACGTTTGTGGATTGAATAAATTCCTGTACCACTCGTTCTAAAAAGGGGTGCAATCGAAAAAAGGCGGACACGTAAGCAGACGATATATAGAAAAGGCGGTCAACAAGGGATAAGAGCAAAAAATGCGGAAGCATACAAAATAAGAAAAAGTTTAAATTTAAATAAACTATTAATGATGCCAGCTAAATTGTACGAAAATAAATATTCTTTTCGTATCTTACTCAATGCCAATTCATAAAAAATATTCATCAGTTCCAACCCCCCTACTTAATGTTAAAGTCGTCACAGGTAGATACGCCAATACTTTAAACTAGACCTTTATGCTAAAAATATATTAAGGAAACCAAAAATGAAATAGTTTCCGGCCAAATTCTGCCACAAAAAAGTAAAACAGCTCATGTATGTACTATTAGTCTATAAGATTAAGATAAAAATATCGTGATTTATTGCGGGACCGTACCGGTACGTATTGTGTTTGAAACGTATTGCAATATACCGGTATTATCGCGCATCCCTAATACTGATACCGTCATGCTTTAACATTTTACACTATTTCTGTAGGAGCAGTGGTCCAGTGGTAGGACGCGCGCTTAGGGATCGAGAGGTCCTGGGTTCGAGTCCCACCAGGGGCACTGCTAATTTCCTTGAGCAAGAAATTTACCCGCGATTGCTTCACTCCACCCAGGTGTAAATGGGTACCTGCGTGGGTGGTATAATTCCGCTGCGCCAATTTGTCGGCTGCACTAATAAGCGGAGTAAAAAGACTCCCCAGGGAGATTGATAGATAGATACCAGTACCCCAGTGACCAGGGATAATTGCTGTAAAGTCGGTGAACGTGTGTAAGCATGAAACTTAGACTATAAAATGTAATTACATTTTTAATTACTATAGTAAAATATAGAAAGCTCACACTAAAAGTTTGTGACAAAAGGTTTAAGCAAACAGGAGATTGATCACAGTTCACTATAAACATACATAAAATAATATACAAGTCTGTTGACTTCCCTATTCTGTATTTACCAAGGACCATTTTTATTTAACCTGGGTTGATAGCGCAGTTGGTAGCACGCCAGGATTTGGAATCTTGTGCCCGAGGGGTTGCTGGTTCGAATCCCACCCGAGGAGGTTATACCCTTCCATGAAAATTTGACAATAATGTCGATTTTCTTCCATTGATTAGATAATATGGAGAAGTTTCCGGCCTTGTGGAAGGGTAGGTGAGTACTGGTTATAGACAATGGTCCAGGAAAGCTAGGTTAGGTGCGCTGGATGCCGTAAAATGACCTAAATTGTGTTGACAAGGTGTTAACTCCAATAAATAAATAAATAAACAATAAATAAATAAGGCTTTTTTAGCAGACCCTAAAAAAATGCTCATGATATAATGCTTTATCCTGTCTGTGTTTAGCTACCACAAGCTATATTTGTTTGTTTAGTTCACTGTGCCAGATTATTATAAATAAACAAAAAATAGTGTTCTAAATAGTGTAACAGAATACAACAAAGCACTTAAATTTGTATAACATTGTACTGGTAATATTTCAACAGCCATGTATATGTAGTTTCAAAAAGTCACTTTTTTTTACTTTCTCACTCAGTGTCCAATTAATCAGGTTCTGTTGATCAATTTTGAATAGTATTCATCTTCTATTTGGTATTATCAGATGACTAGATCTTCTGTAACCTTCATCTTACACAGTACACACAAATGTCTTAATTATTCCGATGGAGTGTGATGTATGACTCTGAGTACAATATTCAGATCTTAAACTAATAATTTGCGACCGCAACTTATTTGGTTGGAGAAAGTACATTGGCCTGTACTGTTACATACACCTTATCATGGCTGAGTTAATTTATTAAAGTTTAGTCTGAAGAGTCTGTATTAAAGGTGTTGTTACCGTCCAGATTTAGCAGGCATGAATCTCCTTCCCTGAGTATCATAGTATTACTGAAAATAAACATCAGGTCTATAAGAATATATGTATTCAAAACTAGCATTGTAAAATAATTGAATCTCCTGCGCAGACGTATGGGTGAGATTATGGGAACTTGGCAACATAGCACTATGGCAAGTAATTCAGTTTAAACTAAACCAGCTCAAGAAAACCGAAGATAATTCTGTCTCCATTCTTCATTGATTTATACAAAATTCAATTGTTATCAAATGATGTTGCCACAGACGAGCGACTTTGCTATTTAAGTTACAATTGCATGATGGAACTTGATCTAAAATTATTTTTCCACGAGCTTTTTGATGATGATGTTTAAGCTAAAGATTATGTATAGGAGCAGAGGTACAAAACAGCACTGTACTCCTTTGCCTTCAAGCTTGTTTTATGGTGACATGGTATAGTGGGAGCTAACAACTTCTAAAGGCAATGGATTCAAATCTTTTTATCTGGTTACAGTAAGAAAATAGAGGCATGTACGAACAGATAAAGCAGTTACTCATAGATAGATTATAATGGTTTGGAAAGTTTAACTCATATTCATGAGGTAAATTTGACTGAGAATCCTAGCCAATAAACCATTGACCTGACTTATATGACAAATTAAGAATGACCCTAATAAACAAACACATACCATGATAAACCAGTGACTATCTTCATTTACATTCTTCTATCATACCATCCTCATCAACAACCGTTATAATCGTTATAATCGTAATTGTAAGACTTCTATAATGTTTCACTGAAAATACAAATCAAATTATAAACGACACTATTTGCATAAAGAGCAGGAGGTCCACTGAAAGGGTTCAATTTAAAAACACCTAGACTTCACTTTTGAACACACTAACATCATAAATTATAAGGAAGAAGCATTTGTTTATGATTATTACTGTAAATAGCATAAATCTGCATAGTGGTCGGGATATATTGAATATGAAATAGTATTGCATACAAAACATGCACATTGAGATATACATGTAACTGGCCAAACACAAAATGGTTGGTTCCCTAGAGAGGGTTGGGTCAGCGGGTATAGACTTAAGCAGGTCAAAATAGCAAACAAATAGATATAAAGTCCAACAATATTAACCTGAGCTTGACCTTTATGCAAGAATATTATATTAAACTCAGTATTTACTTCTATTTTTGTCTTCATTAGTAAATCGTGCTTTATTGAAAGCTTTCGGTCAAACAAAGTTACTGAACAATAAATATTGTTTTTATAAGAATAAATACATATGGCACATTGTTGCAGACGTACGTGTTTTCTCACAAAGGAATGAGTAAAAAATTATAAATACAATAACATGCCATTTTAAGAATTTGATTAATAGTCACATAGATTGATATAAACATGTGTATTACATACGGAAACTCACCATTTAATGTAAGTGAAGCGTGTAATTATTATAATAATGTAAGTGAAGCGTGTAATTATTATAATAAGGTAGTTCGAGCTGAGGTGAATATTGTTGGACTATACACAAAACTAGTTATTTATACCTGAATGTACTTCAAAGGAATTGTAACCAATTTTAGGATGTTTACAACAGATCAGTAGTATACAGATGTATGTTCAACCATATATATGTTTACCATACAAGAAAAATCAGCAAGATACATGTTTGTATTCACTTTGATGAAAAGTCCCACTGTTAATAATTTATCTGGAATGCATGTACCTAAAAACAAATGTCTAATCAAGAGAACGTGACAATACAGACAACAATTAACATTAGTGGTTGTGCAAAACTAAACATTTGTTCCATAGATATAATGGTTAGATATAACGGTTACCTTTCATCACCAAGCTTAAGGTAGAATTAATATGTAGCATTTTTCTTAGAAAAATAATTTAGCACTATTTCTAACATTTTTATTACGATGAATGATTTTATAACTATATTGGCCATTATCAAAGGGAGATAATAAAATTTCTAACATTTTTATTACGATGAATTATAACTATATTGGCCATTTTCAAATATCAAAGGGAGATAATAAAAATGATAAACTTGATGTAATGACTGAAAGCTATGTTTGATATCAATTTTCTATAAATGGTTGTAAATTGACATTATACATATATAGTATGTATAGGGATTCTACCTCAAATTGATATTGACTTCACTTGAAGCATCACATTACATATTCAAATGAACTTAAGTCTTACAGTTGATGAGACAATATTGAAAACTTGAGTGATTTTAAAAAGGCCAAGTGATTTCATATGAAAACTACACACTGGAGGATATATACATGTACATATATTGGTTTAATCATGACTAAGTCATTGGAAATGGTTATCCATTTCATGTGGTTGCTCCCCTTTTGTCCAGACTGGCAACTGGCTTGAACCTACTTGAACCTCAGCCATTACATCATTGAGAATGTCTGTAGATTTTTTATGAGGCCTAAACCTAGAAAAGACAAGACAATAACTTCTATGAGTAATACCAATATATACATGCGCATAATATAATTAGTTTGAAAATATTCTACCAGTCAATTATAAAAGATTTATTCTTAAAATAATTCTTCTCATTGCATTAGAAATTATTGTACCAACTATCAGATATAGGTTTAGACCTTTTACATAGTTCAAGGTAGGGTTACCCACAAGCAGACTGTCAACCAATTAAGATATATTCAAGGTAATCCAAAGCGTTTAATTATTTCAAAAATGTACCCTTTTTACTCTATCTGTTTGTTTTTATTTTATCAATGTTTTCAATACTATGCAAGGATTTTCCCTATCATGGTTATTAAACAAACTGAATTAAGTACTAGATAATTGTTTTAAAAATCAAATTACAGTGTGCAGACTTACATGAAATGTGATTAATCATAAAGAGACATAAAAATGTAACCCCTATTGAAAAACAAAACACATTAATTTGTTGACAGACTGCAAAAACCATTTAGACATTCACATGATGGGTGGGTGCTTGTACCTAAGCTTAATCATGTGAACCAACGTGCTGGCACGAACCTTCCAGCTGGGCAGTCTGAAAGCAGACATTTAAATATAACCAACAGCTTATATAAAGCTGCATACATGTGGCCTCCATCCTACCCCTTTATAGCCACCCTTCACCTCCTTGTATAATTTAACCAGTTTGGATACGAACAAAGATTAATCACAATAACTATGCTTGAACATTTGTTCAAGATAGTTAACTTCTTCAGTTGTTTCTCCACGTAGTAAACATGTAACTCAGCTCCATCATTGTTGTTGCAGCATATGAAATAAAAAAATTAAAGGAATTATAAAAAACAAAATGAGAATAAAAGCAATTTACATTGTGAGCACAAAAGTATCACTTACACAAGAATAAAAAACATTCTATTTTAAGTAATAATTCGAAAGTGAAAAAATAACTTAAATAAAAGAAGCCCTACACACATTTTGTTAATTTAAGGAAACAAAAACATGATTAATTGGAATAATTTAAATTAAAAAAAAGGAAAAATACATACATGTATAATATGTCCTGTTTCTGCTGTAAATAAGAAAAAGTAGAATTAATAACTGGCCCAACTGTAAATGATAAATATAAATCTTGTGTTGTTGTGGATATAAGAAACGATCATTGACATTACTATCAGCCTGGTAGACATCCTGTAACCCAATTCGTACGTACCAGCCAACTCTTTACGCACCCTCACTTTGGCGTACATCCATTGCCGTAGACTGTGGACTATTCCTGTTCGAGGGCGAGGTCATATGGTGCTATCCATCCTAAGTTCTTGTCAATGGGCCAATGCTATCCACAACACATCTGTATGAACCTGCATCAAATTCAAATATATATTAGTAAACAATTCTGTCTGAGCCTAAAAACTAAAAAAACACGTTAATAAATAATTCTGCCTGTGCCTAAAAACAAAAAAAAACGCATTAGTAAACAAATCTGTCTGTGCCTAAATCTAAAAATCACATTACTAAACAATTCTGTCTGCACCTAAAATTTAAAAAATCTCATTAGTAAATAATTCTGCCTGTGAAAAAGATAGAAACTTATTATTACTGTATTTAAAACTGTTAATCTTGTGGAAAAAAAGAATAATTGCATAGGTGTATAAAAAAGTTAAAGGTTAAACTTGCATCGCTGTGGATATGATAAACGTTCATTGACATTACTATCAGCCTGGTAGACATCCTGTAACCCAATTCGTACGTACCAGCCAACTCTTTACGCACCCTCACTTTGGCGTACATCCATTGCCGTAGACTGTGGACTATTCCTGTTCGAGGGCGAGGTCATATGGTGCTATCCATCCTAAGTTCTTGTCAATGGGCCAATGCTATCCACAACACATCTGTATGAACCTGCATCAAATTCAAATATATATTAGGAAACAATTCTGTCTGTGCCTAAAACTAAAAAAAACACATTAGAAATAATTCTGCCTGTGCCTAAAACTAAAAAAATGTATTAGTAAACAATTCTGTCAGTGCCTAAAATCTAAAAAAAATCACATTATTATGTTCTTCCTGTGAATATAAATAATATGATTAATAATTGGGCCAGTTGTAAATACAAAATAAGTCACATGTCGAAGTTGTATTGTTGTAAATTATATACGAGTATGGTTTTAAATTTGTATTGTTAAGCTTAGTTGGGGAATGATGATTAAAAGTCACATATGCATTAAGAAAGAACTAAGTAATAATAAGAATGATACAGTACATTAATCTATCAATGGTTTGATGTTCTTGTGTTGATCTATCGATGGTTGGATGTTCTTGTGTTGATCTATCGATGGTTGGATGTTCTTGTGTTGATTTACGGATGGTTTGATGCTCTTGTATTGATGTGTTGATGTTGCAATCCTCTTGTAGTACTGATAACACTTGTTTTAAACTGTAAAATTAACAAAAAATGCAAATTAAAAACTTATATTATCGTTCAACCCTGAAAAATACATATTTCCCACATCATGCCAAATCACATACTACCCTATTCTTAACAGCCATAAAGGTAGACACACTCAAAAGATATTATTATAAACTTATCACTTCCTAATGAGATCCTTTAATCTGTTGAAAAGTTAAAACATTTAAACATCATCAAAAAGTTCCTATAATACTTATTGTGTAGTAATTGTACGTACAATATTTTCTAAGCATAAAATAAATACCCAGATTCAAAAATGATTAATATGACACAAAATATGAATGCTTTTAACTTGATATGAAAACAAGAGGATCCATCTTATCCTGGATGACTCACCAAAAAACTAAATTCTAAGGGCATCTGACAAACTATCTTTTAACTGTATGAAAACTGTGACCTTGAAGTCAAAATCCAAAAATGGAACCTCTAGGCCTTTCATTAGATAAGAAAATCTAACATTTCCTTATAAAATACTATATAAACCAGGTGACCTCTGGGACAGGGAATTTGCAAACCTTGTGACACCTAGAATGGGGAACAATCAAGATCCAGTATGAGGCCTTGAGGTAATGTCAGATGCAAAAATGTACACTCTAGGTTTTTGAGAAGATTTTTTAACATTTCTATATGTAACCCTGTGAAAACCTTGTGACCTAGGACAGTGGCATAATTAGAACAATCTTAGTAGAGGACCTTGAGGTGATGCCACATGCCAGTAATGAAATCTCTCAGCCTTACTGTTTTTGAGAACTTATCTAACATTTTCTGATTTCAATCTGTTGACCTCTGGGATGGGGTACATGTTGACCTGTGGGGTATAATTTGAAGTAACAGTAGACTTTATGGTTTCTGACAAGACATTTTTCATAAAGAAATTATTTATGACAGATGGGTTTGCATCAGGCCAGACTCCCACAATACATGTAGCTCACCTTGAGCACTTTGTGCTTTAGTGAGTTAATCAGTAATATTGAAGAAAAATAAGAATCTGCTGGTATTTCAAAAATAGTTGGTATTCTAATACCTTATCCAGCATAAATGTATGTCTACCAAGATGGCTGCCAAAAGGTTTATGGTCAGTATCTATGACATCACATGGGAAATATGTATAAAAGAATCATAATTAGAGCAAAAAATGCAATACAAATAATCAAAACACAATACATATAAATATAATTCCTATCAGGTATTTTATATCACAGTATCTTGCAACCTTAGCAAGGAAATAAGAGAGACAGAAAACAGAACAAAAAGTCCATTAGATAGATATTCAAAAATGCCAAAGCCCTCCCCCCAGCCACTCAGTACAGCCCATGCTCGGGCCACCCCAAGCATGCCCCATAATAATACCCAGTGGACTCGAACATCAATGCGGTGTATACTGGTCAGTTATATATAAGTTTCCTTTGAGTTGTATGTTGGAGTTCACAATGACATCATCCCGCATCACAGTTGTCAGCATCTTTTCGTATTCAATTAAGTTTGGGGGATGCAGTTTGTAATGTTTGAAATGCAATGCAGGGGAGGGGGCTAAAAGAAAAAAGACGGTAATACAGACAAAGAGTGATCACAACTATAAAGCTCACATGAGCATTATGCCCATGTGAGCTGGGGGGGGGTGCACTAAATTCATTCAGAGGAAAAATAGGTTCACAGAACTCTCATTATACTCGAACTGAGTACTGCTATATTGTCCCATTACACCCGAACAAACATATCCGTTTATTCTTCATGACTTGTACCAAAATTGTGAACAACCATGTGAACTGTGACAAATCTTATATTGGCTGCTGACATCACCATGTAGTTTTAGAAAAATTACATTGTTACATGTTAGCACAATGACGTGACCATACATTGACTGATGACAATGAACTACATTTATTAAGTATCATACACTGAAATATTTGCTAGTTGTCTTAAATTTAACTCTGTTTAGAACAAGGAAACTGATTGATTCCCCGACAAAAATTATTAATGAAACATTTACTGTGGATCGTAATATAAGTGAATTTGCATTTTCCTTAATTGACAAGTAAGGTGAACATAAGTTTGGCTTTTACAATACAAATTATATTTACATCACAACAATTGAAATACTATTGCTTTCACTGGTAACTACTGTATTACTAAAAAAATTTATGCAAAATACATACAACACAAGTGACTTGATTTTAAGATCTCTTGTATTCCATGTGTTATCACTCAAAATAAGTTCATAGTATTTGAAATTTTGCCATTAATATCACTACAAAAGTTTTAAGTTTCCTGGTCATGTTTCCACTCTAAAGATCTTAAGAGTTGAGATGTGCTACTAATGCTCAAAAACACAAAATGGTTGATGGTATTTTTATCAAAATAAACATGAAACAGTAATTTTTGTGTATAATATGCCTACTTTTTACTTTCAAAGTTAGCTATTTCAATTACAATGTAGTTCACCCATGTACTTGTACCTAATGAACTTAAATGAACAAAAAACTTATAATTCTTTAAAAAAGTTTAGAAAGATAAAAGTTTATTTTTCATTCAAGTATATTAAATATTCATTCAATAATTCTGCTTACAGATGTTATTCATGCAATTTTTCCGACTTAATAAAAATTTTCAGAGAGACTATGTAAATCATTGATGTCTTTATGATTAATGTGAAATCTCTTATCATTGGTCACTTACACATTTACAGAAGTATTGTAATTCTCTGCATTAAGATTTTATCATCCTCTGGTATTCAAATAAGCAAAGCACCTATTTTTCATGATATGTAGTTTTATATATAATAAGTCAAAACAATGTATCATGTGATATTCAAATCATAAATACAAGAGCAGTTGATGCAAAAATGGCAAATTTAGGTAAAGTTAATATTTCTACATAATATTGAATTGTTTAGTAACCATCTAATTATATCTATTACAAGCATCTTAGTAAATTACAAAATGGAGTAATTGAACTGATTCAGTCATTATCTATATTTCTACAGTTTAAATTGATCATTACATTAAATAACAGTTCAATTTAGTTGACAGTTCCTCAGTTCCTGAGTTGATTTTTTTACCTATCAGTTGGTCTATAATTTATGATAAAAGCCAAGATTAACAAATCTATCTAACTTTTAACTAATTATGTCTAAATGATTGAGTACTGTTGGTAATTAATGTAGAGAAGAAACACAGGATAAACTATAAATGATATGTATAATCTAATGATTCAAGTTTATCAAATAATAATTATAAAAGTCATTGTAACATTTTTCTGCCATTAACAATTTCAATATAAAATTTCACCATCTTTTATAGCTTACTAATCTTTTCTTTTCAAAGTTATATCAAAGTAACATTTAATTACATCACATCATCAAAGTCATATACGTACTAATCATCAGTCATAATTCTTTACACAAGTTATCAACCCTTATCATTCTGTAGCACACTAAGTCATAAGCAAATGTAAAATTCATTTTCACATAATAAATATTGCTATATTGATAGTTAAAGAATAACATTCAATATCCCTCCTTTCTGTAATATAACAAAATAAGTAACCACACAGCATTAACAATAGCAAAATAACTGAAGGTTTCAAATGATCATATTTCTGGTTAATCTTTCTGTACTTCAATGCAGTACTGTATATAATATATGTAAATGCACCTTAGCTAGATTCCTTACTATACCCGACTACTGTACATTGTACAATTATACAGATTTCACTTCAATCAAGCAATCTTAAACAGTATAACCACCACAATCATGGTTGATACTGTTAAGTCTGCATGAAGCATTCCTGTCATATCTTTAGATCTATCATTGTTATGTTTCTCATTCTACAGATTTCACTTCAATCAAGCAATCTTAAACAGTATAACCACCACAATCATGGATAATACTGTTAAGTCTGCATGAAGCATTCCTGTTTTATCTTTAGATCTATCATTGTTATATGTTTCTCATTCTTTTATTTCCATATATGTCTGTCATACTTTCATTGCCTTTCATCTTTCTTATTTTTCTCTTGTTTCTTTCTTCTCTCAATGTAATTTAGCCATAGTAGATCACTACCTAGCATCGTTAGTGACAACTACATATATTTTGAAATATCTTTTAAATAAAGTGATTTGAATTGAAAAATATTTAATGATGTTAAGCAACTACATTTTGTTAGATTCATTAAGTGAAGGTATGACTATCATTCTATTAATATGTAGCATTATATATGTGAACAATGATTTTACACCAGTTGCAAGAATCAGCATACTCTTTTTATAATAGGTTGAATCATGTACTTGTTTGAATGATTTGACTGAATGACATAGAAGTAAAGACTATACTTGATATAATTAATTAATGTTTCTAAGTGTGATCTTCTGTTAATGGAACTCCACTATATTAAGCAATACACCTAGAGTTTGTGAATAAATTAATTTACTTTTTAGCATCAATAACACATTTTACATAAATGTTACACCATGCAGACAAGGAATTCAAATTTAATTTTGATATGAAGTAAACATGAAGGGTTGAACATTACTTGGCATCTAAATGTTACAATGATCTTTTACAAGTCTATATATTCATTTTCAGATGATATTTAACACCACTGTAACGAAAACTGATGGATTGTTTCGTTAAATAGTTTGAGCAGATTTAAAAAACATTTTGTGAGAAAGAGACGTCAACTTGGCAATTTCAAACTGAGGTTTTGAAACAGAAGACTTAATACTTAATGTGATGATGTTACTTAACTACAGCACTTTTATGTAAATAATATGTTTATAATGATGGCCTGAAAATGATGTTAAACTGAATGATTACCAGACAAAACTTAGCCTAGATCTCAACACAACTTATCAATTAACAAGAATTTCTCATTGGCATACAGCTTATATGAACATTAAAATAAATTACTTGAATCCAAGGTATTTTTGTTCTGATGTCAACAAAATGATGTAATTCTCTGTTGATTAGTAAATAACCATTGTAAATTGATTATATACTAACAATAATAGAAATACTATCAACATATTGGTCTATGAGCATACTCATCCTGATGATTAAATTGCTCTCTTGCGCAGTGAAAGTAATTTGATCATCAGAAAAAATATATTCAAAGTCCAGTATGCTGATATGCTACCACCATATTGGTCAATGAACATGCTCATCTCAATAATTGAATTACTCTGTTGCGCAGTGAAGTAATTCAATCATTGAGACAAATATATTCAAAGTCCAGTATGCTGATATGCTACCACCATATTGGTCAATGAACATACTCATCCCAATAATTGAATTACTCTGTTGCGCAGTAAAGTAATTCAATCATTGAGACACATATATTCAAAGTCCAGTATGCTGATATGCTACCACCATATTGGTCAATGAACATACTCATCCCAATAATTGAATTACTCTGTTGCGCAGTAAAGTAATTCAATCATTGAGACAAATATATTCAAAGTCCAGTATGCTGATATGCTACCACCATATTGGTCAATGAACATACTCATCCCAATAATTGAATTACTCTATTGCGCAGTAAAGTAATTCAATCATTGAGACAAATATATTCAAAGTCCAGTATGCTGATATGCTACCACCATATTGGTCAATGAACATACTTATCCCAATAATTAAATTACTCTGATGCGCAGTAAAGTAATTCAATCATTGAGACAAATATATTCAAAGTCCAGTATGCTGATATGCTACCACCATATTGGTCAATGAACATACTTATCCCAATAATTAAATTACTCTGATGCGCAGTAAAGTAATTTAATCATTGAGACAAATATATTCAAAGTCCAGTATGCCGATAGCAATATTTCATTATTGATGAGTATATAACCAATACACAATGGGTTATATACCAATATTTAGAAAAAAAATATTTTCCACAACTTTCCATAAGTTCATTTAATCATACTGAATTTATTGACATTGATGTAATATTGTCACTTAAAGCCATAAAATGCTGTCAGCTGTTACATAAATTGATATTTGTAGGCTAATTCAATAGTACATGCTCAATCGGTCACTTGCTGTGAGCTAGATCTTAAAAGATGTCAGTGTTGGCCTTGATTTTTAATGATGTTAAGTATTATGTAAAGTAATAAAATTACCAAAACTAACCATTTTCAAACCAATTGTACTTATACTTAGATTAGAAGATCACATGTTACATTCTTAAAACCAATTATATATGAAACGTCATTTTATGAAAAATAGCTACTAAACTTTTTTTGAAAAACAGAGGATGACAAAAGCTTAAAACATAAAATTGCGATATTTACATAAATGTTTTAATTGATCAATGATCATGGATTATTTATAACATTTCTTCACAATTCAGATGTTATTTTGTTAATCCTATCTATAATGATTATTATTACCTTAGTAGCAGTCTTTGTCTATAAAACTTGTTGTTACCATATGATAGCCTCTTCTGTATATTGATAGTCTCTTCTATATATCATTATAAGGAAGGTTTATAGTTAAATTGATCATTTAATCCATTAAGTTAGTACAGGATGACAGAAACTGGCATGAAACTTAAACTTCTTTATGTTTTACTAGCCACAGTCTTGACAAAAAAGCTTTTAGTATTATCAAAAATATTTTTATCTCAGAAATTTAGACCTTATAAAACATTTAGTAGCACAACTCACCACTATTCTCAGTTAATATTTGAATCAATGTTTTAAAGATTATATAACACTTGGATGGTACAAAGTCAAGTATATTTATAATAGCACACTAGTTACCAACAATAGCAATAATAAAGCAATAGTAGTTTTGACAATATCAGTTGTATTGTAATAGCCAATTTCCATATCTGACATAAATGTTTGATGCAGTTATCACACCCACTGTTTCCAATAAACAATTAACAAAATTAGAGCTAAACTTCCTTGGGTGATGGTATAAATGGTTTATTTTAAATAATTATTTTTAAATCTAAATTCTAAGAGGACAGATGTAATGAACTAAGAACATGAATTAATTGCATAAATATTATCATTTATAAACTATTTGTAGTTGTGGAAAGAAACTGTATTCTAACTTGACAACAAAATACTTAATTAAAACCTGTCCACAAATGAAACTCTAAAGATATTGACTGTTAACTGAAGTGGAAAAAGAAATGTACATTCTAACTTGACAAAAAACAAACATGGATCTCATAGAGATGACTAGTCAATTTAAAATCTAACTTCAATAATAATAATAATATGAATAATTATTATAACTTTATCAATTATACAGGTGTCATCAATATTACTTGGAATTTAATATAAATAATAGAATAATAACTAGCTGTGTATATGGCAGTGCTGGCAGACAAAGCTATATACCTAATTAAAACCTGTAATATATATTAAACTCTAATGCAACATTAACTGTTGAAAAATGAAAAGAAATTACATTCTAACTTGACAAAAAACAAACATGGATCTCAGAGAGACGACTTGTCAATTTAAAATCTAACTTCAATAATAGACAGGCTTCAGTTGTTATCATGAAAGTTACTAGGAAGTCAAGGAGATAAGTTGTCAATTTAAAATACAATTTCCATGGCAGAAGTATAAATGTTTTATAAACATTAACATTTTGTCAACAAAATCATGTTCTTATTTCAAAACTGTAATGACAAGATAATAGATTTAAACATAACTTACAAAATAAGACCAATCTACCCTGAAGACTACTTTTTTTCAAAGCAGATGACATTTAACTTTACTACAGACATGTTCGATTTCATTCTACATAAAAAATGATATCATTTATATTTAAAAATTGATGACACATTTAGCTGTTACGAATTTATATGAGTTAATAATGACCAAATTACTCATTTTTATGTTTCAGTATGTAATGTTTATCTATTAATTGGAGAAATCAATCAGTTACTTGTTCACAAGAGTATGAGTGAGATGGTCAGCTGCACTGTGTTTAATACTAGTTGGCACAAATTGAGGTCATTTTACAGAGGCCAGTGGGCCTAACTTGGTTTTCCTGGACCTTTGTCTATAACCAGTACTTACCTACCCTTCCACAAGGCTGGTATCTTCTCCATTTACCTAAATGGAGGAAAATTGACATTACTGTCAAATTTTCATGGAAGGGTATAACCAACCCAGGTATGATTTGAATCTGCTCCCCATTGGAAAACAAGATTTCAAACCTCTGCACACTAACAACTGCGCTACAGACCCAGGTCCCCATTTTGTCGCCTCCTACGACATGCAAGGGGATACAGTGGTCCTATTCTTTTAACCCCCCGAAACCACACAGGGATATGGTGACCTTTACACTCTGGCCACAACCACCTGAGTATCATAATTATTCACCATACAGAGTATTAGTTTTACAATGATTAAATTTGTGCCTTGAAATCAGATCTTAAATACATCTAGTATTAAGGGAGATAAATCAGTCATTCATTTATCAAAGTACAATGGATGAGTTATTTACCTTGCACTAACAGACAAATACAATACATTAGATGTTAAATGCAAAAAATTAATATTTGATGGTATAGTTGTTGACTGAAAATATTCAACAGTAGTTTTAAAGTGTTTTTCTTTCAAATTATTGTCTAATCAATGTGATTCAGCATCAGATCTTAACTAAATCTCATTCATTCTAAATAGAATGCAATAACCCAAACTCTGAATGTCAGCTAATTTTCAAAAATCAAAGAGCTGATTAGTAACAGTTCACAACTTCATATTCAATTAGTCACAGTTCACAACCTTGCATTGAATGAGTCACAGTTCTTAATTTCATATTCAAGAATGTAAATACCAAGCTCAACTCAACACTTTAGCACACCTACATAAGCACAGTTTTCCAAATTATGTTTGTTCAGCATTTTTAGGACAAAATATTGCTTTTTCCATACTGGTTAGAGACCTAAAAGTTGACACTTTCTAAAGCATTCAATTTTCTATTTGCATGAGGTCTAGAAAGAAATGACAACTAAAATATGCCAGTGACAAAAAAATGACATTTTTCTCCTGTCATGAAGGCATTTCATTGCTGATGTTTAGGAGAGTGATCTAGTTCTGAGCTCTTGAGTGGTTCTTACTTGCTAGAAATGTACACACTGTTTTAGAAACACTTAAATAGATTACTCTTAGTTTACTACATGTAAGTGAGTTTTTCACACAAATCTTAAGCAAAAATTATGCATAATGATATATGGAATTGTCAATTTTATAGCAAAAACATTATAAATCTGTCCCATTTAGGGTCTCTAACCAGATGGAAGATCCACTTTTTCTAACCATACCAGCTAAATATCTAGCAAACTCAATCTTTGCTAAGAATTCATTGATATTGTGACGGAATACAAGTCAAAGTTATAAATGAACCTAATTATCCTCTGAATGATTTTACTGCACCCCCTAACTGTTGCCACTGGTAGTAAAATGAAACTGGCAGCACTTATGGGACAACAAGAAGAGACAGTGCTTGCAAAATCAAAGAACATGACAGGGCTGGACATTCAAGGTTGTCTGAGTGCCAATGGTGACACATATGTGGCATCAGTTAGCCTGTTACTGCTAGCTAACATTTGGTTTTGCCAAGCTTAACTAAAGCTGCTTGGGCAACCTAGTTTGAAATTTAACATCAAGCCCTGTATGACAATAAAGACTCTTATTATTAAATGTTTTTGTATTGGCTGATAGCATAATGTAACAACAAGACATAAGAGTCTTATCTGATTCTAACTTTGGATTGATTTGAAAGATACAAAAACAAATTGAAATGAAAAAAAATTCAACACTTAATTTATACCAGTAAATACAAGTATGGTGCTATAAATGATGGTGTGAGTTGTCCAAATGGACAAGTAGACAAATTTAAATGTTAAATGTATTCATTGGTTGATGGTGTAAATAGTCTAATACTAGAAAGAGTCATTTTAGAATCTAAATTCAAGGGTACAGACGTGATGAGCTAAGAACATGAATTAATTGCAAAAATGCTATTATATATGAAACATACCTAATAATGGTAAGATATTAAATTCTAACTTGACAAAAACACACAAGCATCCCTAAGAGATGACTAGTCAATTTAAAATCTAATTTCAATGGTAAAAGTGTAAATGTTTCATAGACATTAACATTTTGTCAACAAACTCATGTTCTTATCACAAAACTGTAATGGCAAGACAGAAGATTCTAATCTGATTCAATCTGATTAGACTATAACATTCAGAAAGAAAAATTAATCAAAATAAATTAACACCAACTTGAACCAAAGGGAGACAACTCAGATACTTACTAGTACAATTGATGGTAAAGATTATCTTTCTTGAATGCTACCTTGAATAGCATGTAATACTTTTTACAGCAAAATAGATGTTTAAATATGCTGTTATTGCATACACAAATTGATGATATATGATGATAATTGCAAGCACTGTCCCTATCCCCAGAGTGCCCATCCCCCATTTAGTCGCCTCTTACGACATGCAAGGGGGAGACAGTGGTTCTATTCTTTTGATCTTATGGCTCCCGAAACCACACGGGGCTTCCTTCACACATTAGATAACTTTAGAATACCATTTGAAATGCCGAAAAATATTTGCATAAAGACTCAATTTGTGACATTTGTCATTTTAATGTCAGAATATAACTGAACACGTTCATGACATTTTACTAAGTTTAATAACTAACATAGGTTACAAGCAACCAACACCCAGCCAGGTAGTGTCCCACTCAGTGAACACTGCCGAGTGTCTCTCTTTTGAGTGTACAGGCACAACTATCCTGTCTGCAGTGTCTGGCTTGTGAAACTTAACTTGCCAATAATCAACCTTGACATTTGTTGTATTAATTGACTCAACTGATCATAGATAAGGGTGTACTATATGTATTTAGTTAGTGATATATAATGTTATATAACAAAATCTGCATCTTGACATATAAATAAGATTAGGAAAATCATGTCCAATTCCAGCATTTTTACTACCAGAGCAACAGTTAACTAACTAATTTTAATCAAATTTTCTTCAATTTGCATAATTAACATGCAAAACAAAGTACTACATCAGTACCAATGACCACAGTCACTGGTAGTGACGGCACACAGAACATAGGGCTGCAACGATTCGATTCGATACATCGAAACTCGATTGCAAGGGTGCCGATTCGATTTCGATTCGGGACCCGCGAGTTTCGATTCGATTCTGACTTTTAAAAGTGTCTACATAAGTTATAACGATATAAAAGCAAAGGCGCGCCTAAAAGTCAAAGTATACCAATATGTACAATAGAATACCAAGAACTGCATCTTTCTACAATTTATGATCCATGCTGTCTTTACGTTTTAAGTCGAAATTACATTAATAATACATTTGCGCGACCTTTACATTCGTACCCAATCCATTTCGTACTTGAATAAAGCAAATATTAATTATCAGATTTTCGAGTTTCGTGTTATCCAATTTTAGTAACAATTTTATTTTATTAATATTATTTAGTTTTAAGCTCAAATATATATGTATAAATGCATATTTGTAGTAAACTGTATTAATAAAAGAATCGAATCGAAAAAAATCGAATTGAAAAAAAAATAATCGAATTGCATCGAATCGACTTTCGGGTGAATCGTTGCAGCACTAACAGAACATGTGTGACCTAAGATCTTACACAATGTAACAAATGCCCCACACATTATTCAGACTTATGTGTCTTGACCAGATGTAGGCCAAAGTCACAGTAACTGTAACTGACTTCAAGGATAAGGCCTGTTCTATGTGCATGTTGTCTGTCTCAGTTAACATTCCAACAGTACAATGTGTAAATGTAGCGCTCAAATAATCTCACAAATTTTGTTATTGTGCACTACATGACCAATAAGTGTCCATGCACCTTAAAACAACATGAAATTAAATAAATAGCTCAAGTTAGATGATATGAGACATTGTTTGCATGTAGTAGCATTCAGCTTTGTCACTCAAGTAATCTTAAACAACCTATACCAGGTATAGCATGCTGGATGTAGTCCAAAAAATACATTCTTTTTTCATCAGAGAATCTCTGACTGTCAATACTTGGTACCAATTTATATCACTTTTGATGTTTTTGTCTTAAGTCACATTTTTATGCCAGTAATAGATGTGAAATACTTGATATTTGCTCCAAAACTCACAAAATTAATGTTTTTCTAATTGTATTTTTCATAGCACAAAACCATAACTGAACTCATATTCAGTCAACTTAAATTGAAAGTCTCATTTAAAACAGATACTCCACGTAAAATTGAGTTCTATTGTAATACCCTAAGATTAATTGGTACCAAAGCTTATAATGGATCAATATGTACATCTTTCCACTAAGGAAGACAGTGCTTCCGAACTAAACTTGTGATGTATAATTTATAATTTGTACAAGAATTCCACATCTTACTAAGCAGATGTACAATGTACACTGACAGACTTACACCAAGCAAATAGTCAACCTGCCCGTTATTTTGTCACAGAGATGACTGATACATAGACAGACAACATGCACATGGAATACCTAGTCATACATGACCATTGACATGTACAATGGTACATGACTGGGACATAGTCCAGGTTCTTAACCTGTCAAAATATATAATGTCACAGACTGTCCAGTCCAACAATATTAACCTGAGCTTGACCCTTACACATGAACATTTAAATCATTTTCTATGTTTTGCTATAGTGCCGAAACACGATAACTCAGACCCTGATTAAACCATTGGCCATAATGCCTCTATGACCAAATATTTGTTCATAAGCATTAGAATAATGCAAAATACATCATGATACAGTAAAGCACCGCTATAACAACCCTCTTGTTATTTCAGAATTGTGCAATTTCTGACAATTATCAAGTCCTAAATGCTAAATATGTACAGCAAAGGGTCCCTTTATCTAGACAGTGTTGCACAAGAAAATCATCAATTGTGATGGTTGTTTAAGTGGAGCTTTACAGTTCCTTCACAAAAGTTCATGGTCCAGTAAATGAGCGACATATACTGCTACATGACATTCTATCAGAATCTGAGTCATCTAATAGCCATAATACCTCTATTATGACTGATAATTATTTCACATCAGTATAATCTTGGGTGTGTTTGATTCAGTCTACACCGAGTACTACTGTCTACTCTGCAAGCACCAATGAATCAAATGTCTAAAAGGTAGGTGTATTTGGAGTACTCTGAGAGCGAGTGTTCTGAAATGTTCGATTCAATTTTTCAATGATCGAAGTACTCCAATAACCCAGATCTAGCGAATCATACATGCCCCATGTATACATTATAACAACCTAATTGGCGCAGAGGTTAATGGTCTTGGTTTTTGCTTCAAACATTTCTAGTTCCTATTCCACTTGTAAAACTCTGAGTGTGCTCATTGGTCCTTTAACATGGCAGTAAAAACTTGGTTAGGTATAGCAACTCAATACATGAGAAACCACCTACCAGGCTCCACTGGGCCACTAGTCTCATTATGAGTTCATTTATCTATTGGATAACACTAAATGTATACAGTTTGCCTAATATTGTACACACTCAAACAGAAACTTGAGGGAAAATTGTATTTCCCATGATAAGGTAGTTCAAGCTCAGGTTAATCTTCCCGTTCTAGTGAGTTCACCTACAACTCCCTTGTGGTGATCCAGCAGCATCACTACTATCTCTTGTAAAGACCCCACGGTTGTCTCTAATTATTTTGACAGGTTAAAAACCTGGACTATACCCTAACAAATACACACAAAGGGGATCTGCATCTCAAACATTACAAACTGAAGGGGAAAAGAATGATTTCATGATTCCATCACCAGATAGTGTCAGGAGACACTCTCCCAACAAGGAGCAAGGCCCGCCTCGACCTAAATATTGGGCCCAGATGGTGTTTGGAGACACTCTCCCAACAATAAGCTGGGCCCACCCTGGCCTAAGTATAAGGGCCACATGCCACATGGTGGCAAAAGACATTCTCCCAGCAAAACCCTAGGTCTACCCAGACCTAAATATAAGGGCCAGATGGTGTCAGGAGACGCTCTCTGAACAATGGACTAGGACTACCCTGACCTAAAAACCATTAGGGTCAGATTATGGCCACAGGTTTTTCCTATCAATAGACTTAGACTACCCTTACCTAAGATATTTTGGACAAATTGTTGAAGGAGATACCTTCCCAAATATTGGCTAGGACCATCCTTGCCTTAAATATCAGGGTCATATTGTGTCTTTTCCATAAGTTTTTATTCTTTCATATTGGTTTTATCAGTCATTGCCATATCCCACAGCACAAAGCAATGTGATTAGTGATTATCTGCCAGTGATTATTGCTACTACTTTTAGTCAGGCCAGTTGATACCCTTCCAACATAACAAAATATGTCAGACTAAAGCTTGAAAAAATTTAAGATGATGACTGGGTCTTGGTCTTTTGTTCCCTAAACCAAACAAAAATACACCAGGTAACTGTCAGAAATTCATTCTGGAATTTTAAATTAAAAAACAAACAAAAACTAAGAGCATAATTTAAGAAACTGAGATTTAAAAATAATAAAAAAATCCTAATAAAAATAGTTAAATATAATCAACAAACCAAAAGAGTCCTATAATAACAAAATGAATGTTCACAGTAAATTCTACTGCTAGGCAAAAAACTTTGAACCTCCCAACTGATATATAGTAGGCTATCAGAAAGCTATCCACTCCTGGAATCGCCACCGACTACATACACAATCTGGGGTAATTTGACCTACCTAACCCTACATACTAACAAAAAAATGAAAAAACTTTGAACCTCCCAGTCGATACATAGTAGGCTATCAGAAAGCTATCCACTCCTGGAATCGCCACCGACTACATACACAATCTGGGGTAATTTGACCTACCTAACCCTACATACTAACAACAAAATGAAAAAAACTTTGAACCTCCCAGTCGATACATAGTAGGCTATCAGAAAGCTATCCACTCCCAGACTCGCCACCCACTACATACACAAACTGGGGTAATTTGACCAAATACCCGATTTAGTCGCCTCATACAAAATGCAAGGCTGGACTCTATTTATGAGAGCGACAGGAATTTCTGACAGTCACTTGATGGTTCACTACATTATTTCAATATCATTAAATCAATGACATGACCTTAACCTCAAATAGATTAAGACACATTCACAATTATTGCACAGTCATGGCCATAATTCACAGGCCAGAAGAAAGTGAAAATTACTTATTTCATATGGTCTTGACATACTTAATAAATCAGGACAGAGCTGTATTAAATTAAGGCAATGACAATTCAGACACAGAATAACCAAAAACACTATGTTAATACTTGCTGAATACATACACATTTGTATTTGTATCCATCAATAAAAATTTTCTAACATGATGACCTTTGTTATCACAATACAGGGCAAACAAGGATCCCTATAATCAGGGTAGGAAATAAGTTATCCAACCCTGGAAACCCAACATTTAGGACACCATACAACATTGGCTAAATGAAATAACCCAGGGAGCCCAACACTTAAGGCACCATACATAATGTTAGCTAAATGTTTGAACCAAGGGAACCCAACATTTAGGGCACCATACATAACGTTGGCTAAATGTTTGAACCCAGGGAGCCCAACATTTAGGGCACCATACATAATGTCAGCTTATCATTAGAGTGCACTATCTCCATTTTTGTCATTTTTAGATATATATGTCACTATGCGGTATAAAACTCTTTATAAAATCATCGGCTCAAGAGCTTTCATTAATAATATTGAAATGAAAAGTAAGACGCTCACACTATGCATTACAATTCCAACAAAATAGAATAGTAACACATGATGAGAGTATCTTACTTTTCATCTCAAAATTACTGATGAAAGCTCTTGAGCCAGAAATTTTCATAAAGAGTTTTATACAACATATATTAGATGCAGAATGGTCTAACTACCAAAATGCATCACAACAAATGATGGTGAAATGTACAGTCAGCACTGTACATTTGAAAATCATGTTCTTTGGTTAAACAAGTGTTTCAAAGACATAAATAGACAGCATAGAAAAACCTACTGGCAATTATTGGTCTTAATGAACAATGCCATCAAGCTGAAGCTCTCAGAGCTTTATTCATAATTGCCATCAAGCCATCATCTACTGTGCATAAGCCCAGAAACAAACACTGCAAGTATCTAAAGCAATGACTGATATCAATGAGAATCCCTTTGGCCAGTTTTTAACTCACATGTTATACTTGATCTTTTTATAAATGAGCTTCCTTAATAGCATATAACATGCACAACACCCTGGATAGGGAATGGTATCAATTAAAAATTAGGAAATAGCACTTTAAATGACAAAAAACACTGCAAATGCCTTAAGTTTACCGGATGTAATGTAATCATAAATCACCAGTAATAATTTGAAAACTTGCTAATACTAAGACTTACTGAAATGCTTGGTTATCTCCCTTTAATATAAAACTAGAGTATTTTTGTCTATACAGAATAACTTAATATGATTTCAAAACCTGGCTTGGTAAAGCATTAGAAATACAGTTACCTATCTAAAGTTTTGAGGCTTAAGAAATTTATGACAAATTTTGAATTTTGATGATTATTCTTGCTGAATCATTATTTCTAATATACATAATATACATAAGTACGGTTTTTGATGAAATGAAAACAAATTTTATGATTGATAAACACAAGTCCATAGATATGACATCCATAAGACTCCCAAACAATGTTTATTATTATCATATTCCATAACATATGCTATTTTTTCAGACTCATTTATAATACCAAAAAATAATGCAAAGTTACAAAGCATTTCAAAATAAAAAGATTACCAAGTTTTAGAAAAAGCAATACAGTAGGCCTACAATCTGAAAATGTCTCAAAACTTTTGGTGGGTACTGTACAGTAAGATAGTAGTTTTTTGAAAAAATTGCTGTCACCATAAATATAGTTTTGGAATTTACCTTAACTACCAAAATTATTTTTTGCTACATTTAAAAATCGGTTCAAGAGCAGAAAAATGTAAATAGTAACATTTCCTATTAGTAATGCCTTGCCATATTCTTAAGATATTTCTATGCTAGAATTTTCCTATTCAAACATAAGTTTGGTGTGACATGACATCCTTTTCCACTTGCCCATAGAAAACAACATATTTTAAGCAGCTTTTGAATGAATTACATATTACACATGCTATTGTCAAATTAAAAAGATGACATAGACATTCCACAGCTGACTTGCAGATTTTAAGCATTCATTTGTCCGTGGAAAAGTGGAAAAAAGTTGAATTCATGTCTATATATTTTATCCTACGGCCAAACATATTTTGTACTTTTCAGCAATAGGCCCAACAACATACAGATAAGATACGCCACAAAAATGCTATCAATACAGCATGTCAGTTTTACTATGATCAAACCTGACCACAAGAAAACAGAAACTTGCCGTCCAGTAAAATGACAAATATGGAGAAAGTGCACTCTAACTTGAAGCCAACAATGAGATAACTCCCCACAAAGGAAACACCCCACAAAGGGATCTTCCCACAAATGGAACTCCCCACAAAAGGAACTCCCCACAAAGGGAACCCTAACAAAAGACCCAGTGATAAAATCATGAAATCATTTCTTATCTAGCTCACTGTACACAGCCCAACAGAATTCAATCAATCTCATCAAATCAGACCACTTACACCTAGATCTCACCAACACGCACGGCCAAAACCTCACCAACATGTAAGGCCAAAACCTCACCAACATGCACGGCCAAAATCTCACCAACATGTAAGGCCAAAACCTCACCAACATGCACGGCCAAAATCTCACCAACATGTAAGGCCAAAACGCTCCTCGCATGCAAACACCTTTGCAACAACAAAATCCCTACTCTCAGGACAAATCAGTATGGCTGCCATGGTACACCTTAGGGCTCAGTTTCAACTTCCAGTATGTGTGCTGTGGTTCCATAGTATTATGCTTTCCAGATGTATACTGGGATTTATCAGTGAAATAAAAATCAATATTCCATTGTTTGGAAACAATTAAAATAAATTTGGATATGCTGTTTGAGGCATATCAGACTTACACTTAAGATAAGGTTTAAAATAACCACAACATTTATTTATTTCAATTTAAGATCTATTTATTTCACATGTGAGCTAAGGATATTAAATTTTCACAAGTAGCCACTCTCCAAATATTGCATCCTTATCTCACTAGTGAAATAAAAGAAATAAAATTGATTTTAAACTGAAGTAAACGCATATCCTCTATATATTACATTATACTTGAGTTAATTAGCAACACAATAAATATCATTTTTTAAATATTAATGAGATGCCTAAAATTTTAAGAGCGCTAAAATTTAATGTCCAAAAGCATTAAAATCACTAAACATTTTATTTTTTGAAATAATGATTTTTAAATATGAAATATCAAATTTTGGCATCATAATTATTATTATGAAATATTACCAAACATAGGTATCATCTCAAAAAGAAATATCAAATATCAGAATGGTCTCAAAATGAAAAAATATCAAATATCAGAATGGTCTCAAAATGAAATATTATCGAAAATTGGAATCATCTCAAAATGAAATATTATCAAATATTGAAATCGTCTCAAAATGAAAAATTATCAAATATCGGAATCATCTCAAAATGAAATACTATAGAATATCAGCAGCATCTTTTAGATATGTTCAGTATTTTAGCAAATCAATCAAATGATTAATTTCCTTAATAAGACCATGTTCGCGGGACATGTATACTGTATATACCTAGACAAATGTGCTTGATATACTAGCTCGCAATATTAAGTTACGCCTAACTCTTGATCAATCAATCCAAATATGGATGAGGCCACCATATTTCAGACAACTTATATCCTTTTAATAGCACTTTCTGGTTTGTTATAAAGTACTGCTGGATTATTTTAGTCATCCATCATACTGATTATTTCCAAACTTAAGTTTGAATGGTTCAAATCATTGTTTGCCAATGTCTGAACTAGGGATGAGACAATATGGCAATTTATTGATACAATATCAATATGTCAGTTTCACGATACATATTGTGGCCTAGCATGATATATCACGATACAACTTATGATACGATGAAAACTACACTTATTGTATCGTAAATAATCATTTCGACCCCTTTATATCGATAAGTATCATTGATGACCATTTCATCTCATCCCTAATCCGAACAGTGAACCAAATCATGAGCACTAAGCTGCAACCTACCATCCTAAGGTGTACCCTGGCAGCTCTACTTCCTGACAAACATTTATCACAATCACATCCCAGAAACATCTAGGCAATCTCTCCTACAGGTTTCCAATCAATGGAACTTAACTTCCATAACAAACTTGTGGCCATCAATTAGGCCCAAACTATGAATTTCTCAGATTTTCATAACAATCCCATGGCCAATTTGGCCCCAACCAAATTTTTATAACTTTTACATGAAAATCTTGTAGCGATGTAGCCCCCAAACCATACTTTTTTAATTTCCAAGGCAATCTAGTGGCAACATGGCCCCAACCACTTTGATATTTCATGGTCACTGGTCAGAGATCAAAGAAACCAATGAAGATTTGTGATGTTACTATTATTTAGTAGCAGCAATGTCACTTAAATTTTACTGCAACTGATATAGACCTCCAATAGGTCAAATTCAGCGACTGCAACTTTAACTAGCCAAGACATTGCCCTGGCAATGTTTCTTCAATCCCTACACAGTAGAATAATTTCACCACAACATCTTGGAGACATATCAGTACAATCGCTACAAATGCAAAGGCATCTCAGTAACATGGGGAGACCATAGGAGGCTATGTCATGGGCCTCATGGTATTCCCACAACAGAGTGGCATTCCCACAACAGAGTGGCATTCCCACAACAGAGTGGCATTCCCACAACAGAGTGGTATTCCCTCTAAACTTGTTGCAGGGACACCACAATACTGCCACAATGGGGCAGAGAAGACGGTGACGCAACCACCACCCAATGGTAGTTGCAATCAGTGAGATGTTAGCATGTAAGTGATCTGATTTTAATGAGATTGAAATTCAACTGGTGGACTATGACAGTGAGCGAGATCCCCTGTACACCCCCAAACAGAATTGAACAAGAAAAAACACTGACAAAAGTGTTGTGAAATAATGCCATTGCTTATCCAACATCAAACTCGCCGGAATCTTATATATAACTGACTAGTCAGCTGATCCATCAATGCTACTGCCACCAGGATTTACTCATCATGGGACTGGGCATACCTCGCAGCAAAAATTTTGATTTTGAAATCTACCCAACTTTCTTAAAGTCTGTTTTCTGGGAATGCAAGAGACAGGAACCAAATAAGAGACGGAAACTTAACTAGTATTAATGATAGATTGATCAAGGCAAGATCGCGTTGGCAATCTTGCGTTGATCATTCTAAATTACGGAAGCCAACAGACACCTAACAGAAAGAATGAATTTGCGCTCTTGAGGTTACAAGATACCGTGATATAAAATAAATGAATGCAGCAAATACAATGAAAACAAAATAAGATAAATCTCCAAGTCAAATACTGTCATTTACATAATGATAAATGTGTATTCAAAAGGTTGGTAGTTGGCTTAATAACTAACGTTAAACATCATGAAAGATGATATGTAATTCTAATGAATTGCTTATCCTCTTTCATGACTTCGACTACAGTACTGTTAAAAAAAGTGACTACCTCGATGATATCTTAAAAATTGTAATATAGAATAAAAAGTGAAGTATAAAATATTTAAAAAGTGTAACTCAAACATGGAAATGTTTATTTTTAAATTGTAATACCCTCTAAAAGTACTTAACCTTATGTAGTCTCAATTTAAAGTGTATAAATCTTCATCTTTTGCATATTGATTAGTTTGCAGTAACTTAATGAGAATAATTTCTAAGTAAACCAAAGATTGAATAAATCTAATAATATTTAATGTCAAATGTGAATTGAAGTGTAATGAAATTTTTACAAAATTTGTGTGGCAATAATTAAAATAAGAAACCAATAAAAGCTAACACTTTTTGATGTTAGAAGAATTTATCTGTGAGACATGGAAGATTTATACACTTACAATACTGTAGCCAGAGTTAGTTTTCTAGAACTCATACCTGAATACCAGCTTTTCATCTTACAGAGTCTTGTAGAAGATACACAAATGACACAAGTGCCTGGTTGGTAGAGTGATAATATATTTGGTCTCTCCATCAAATATCTAGGTTTAGTTGATGATCAATGATTTCTCATGTATTATCACCTTAATACATTGTAAAAGGTCGAGTGGTTCATAAAATAATAAGTTGAGTTGCATACAGACTGTAGATTGTTTTATCTCAAATGTCAAAAATTAAATAACTTCACTGTGACTGAATGTGATATAATTTTAACACACAAAGTAACACAGCAAGTATTCATATCGTTGAAATTTGAAACAGACAAGCAATACAAAGTTCGTTCAAAGATAGAATGTAGACAGAAGAGAAATTTGAAACTTGAAAAGAAATAGAAAACATTAAATGTATAAGTATATTAAACTTTAACAGACATACATCCTTAGAACCTATCAATCTAAACATTTAAAATATGAAAATATTCAATAACTTATGCATCTACTTTAAACTTAATTTCCTATCACCAAAAGTGTTAAAAATAATGCAAAATGTCTTAAGGCTAGAGTCCTATAGAGTAAATAAATTTATTTATCTGATCTTGTGCATGTATTAAACAATAAATGAATATGCTTATCTGGGACTTAGAACAGAAAAATATAGGATAGCTAGAATAATGTAAAAGTAGAAGATTGAGTAGTTAGTGTGATTAGTTGAACCTAAAAATTTCATACAGTAAACTGTCTTAAAATCTAATTTACAAAATTGAATTCTCATTTCTCTTAAATACATGTATTATACTTTAACACCCCAGCTATTCTAAAGAGTCATTTTTTTGAAAATAATTTAAAGTTATGACAGTTTCCTATATGCCTTTAACATGTTGGTTAATTTTGTTAGACAATATAGTACTACAATCTAGGACTCCATACCCAAAACATTCATTCACTTTGTGATATATCTAAAAGGCTATTTAGATTTAACTGTAATTCTTTGTAAGCAAATTAATACACCAAACTTTTCTACAGGAAAGATTCAAATATTAAAGTTAAACTATCAAGCAATGTAAAGAATAAATGATCAATAAGGCATCATATAAAAATAATCAATTAAAGTTACTCCCACAATACAGATTCTTTAGATATTAATTTTCTAACAGTGACCAAACGATAATGTGATATTATTTATATCATAAAGCTATATAGAACGAGCCGAGTGTGGCCAAGTGGTTACGACGTTGGACTTGAAAATGTTCAATAGATAGCCATGTTGTTTCAAATTGCATACAAAATTAACCTAATAGTTTTCCTAAGCAAGAAGTTTTATCCTATTACCTAAATATTGACAAACCAGGAACCAAACTTAAGAGTGATTAATATAAGTTGAAAGAACTTGTCTAAAAAATCCAGCCACAGTGAATTAGTTAAAATGTACGTAAATGAAAGAACTTATCATTAAGGTTTAAATATAACGTTTAATTACAAATGTTTTAGCATCACTTATGTAAATAAGTCAGTCTACTTTATTTATCATGAATAAATCAAGTCTTATACTAATAAAGCAGGATTCACAAAATCTTTTGGTCACTGTATATGTTTATTGAGTAAGGAGTCGTAGACATTTGGGGTGTGGAAATCTGGAAATCCCAATATATTCTGTACGTCTAAGATTATGAAAAATTAACACCTCTTGCTCCAAAGTTCATTATCTAATGAATGATTAAAAGCTGTCAAAATAACGTCTGTGATTAAATAATTGCTATGTACATGAACAAAATATTAATTTATCCCCAATCAAATCAGAAGCAAAATTACGTTTTCTAAGCAAACAGCATGATAGTTATACATATTGTACAATACCATTCCACACCCCTTCCTTAAATACATCATACTTTTCCTCCAATTTTTGTGAATACAGCTTGTTCATATTGACCAAAGACAAATGAATACAATGAACATTTTATTAACAACACTAAGACTAACTTATCTACTGACTATATAGTAAGTGGTAGTAAAAGTGTAAACCTAGTCTCTGGTCAACATGAGTGAGCTATATATGATAAAAGTCCTGATAAAGAATGTAATTTTGGTAACTTATAAATTTAAATGTAAAGAGCCAAATCGGAGCTCATCATAAATTATCAAGGCGAACTTACAACAATCTAAATTCTACAATGAAAATTACAACATGTATATTACTAAGCACAACATTAAAGGTCGTCCGATCGCCCCTGACAACCTACTTATAAAATTAATGTCTAGAAGCATGAATTAAAGCAATGTCTATAAATAAAGCACCTTCTGATCACTTGAAGCAATTACAAGAAAATCAAAATCTTTGTTTAAACAGCTAGGTGAATCAAAAACTACAATGAAGTAAATGCTCAATAGAGGAAAAGTAGATCATCTAAATATAGACTTTTTCTCTTTCTATTCCATAATTACCAAAGAACTAAGAATCTTATACATTAAGTGGCATGATATACAAAAGTAAAATGAGGAGACATTTTACTTCTTCTCAATTACAGTGATAGACTGTACTATGAATATTACTGAAGTTTGGACAATAGGAAATTCATAGAGAAAAAGTCCCAGGTTAATCTATTGCTAACTAGCCAACTACCAGACTTCAATAAAAATGAACGCTTGCCAGTTTTACACCAAACCATGAAAACTTGCGACATTAACAGGTACTCTCGTGCCATTACCTTAAACTATACATTAGCATATAGACTTACATGAGTAGACAACAATTACAGCTCCAGTTAACCCCAAAGTTTCCATATAGTGGATTGGTAAAAAATGGCAAACAAATATTCCAATGAAGTCAAATTTGTTGGAAAAATGATCACTTTAGATATCCTAACTATTCTTTGAATATGGTAAAGCAACCATTTTGAGAAAGGGGTCAACAAATATCCGTATATAAAGACAGTATTGACTTGGCAAAAAAAACTAGAAGTAATGTAAAGATCTTAGCGTGTTTTCTTCACTGTCACTGTGTACGTTCAAGCCATCTGGTCTTCCTGATCCTTCCTTCAAGTTGTATAATGAATAGCTCCATTGATTTGACATCATTTTGTTAAATCCTGAAAACGAAGAAATAACAAAGATAAATCAATTATGTAATAATATTCACAACAATAACACCTAAGATCTTATTATATTTATTTATCTGACATTTCGGCTCAGTGCCTTTTTCATGGTAAATAAATAGTCAAAATAGTTTTGTTTTTTTGTGTTGTTTTTTAAGATAAATCAAGAAATTACAATGACTAATTTTTAATAAGGATGTATGCTTGCTTTACAATTGCATAAGTTAATTGCTTTCCAAAGAGTCACTTCATAGTTATATAGAGTAGTCAATGATGAATTAATGGGTCAGCACTAAACTACACTAAATACTTGTGTATTAACATATGGTTAGACCAGTTTTGCATGAACCAATCAGTATCCATTAAGTATTTTTAGTTTGGTTTTCAATAGTCAGTAAATTCAGACAAAAAGCAAAATAAACTAAAAAAAATATTTTATTGAAATGTCCCTGTACCTTTCTTATCATGACAGAAATACGTAAAATGTATAAACCTAAGGGAAAATGACCACAGTGTTCCTTTTTACAAAATATATACATGTATAAACCATTTTAGTATATTTCATCAGCATACGAAGAAGTTTAAAATATTTTATAAAAAATCACACTGGCCAGTAAAATAATAGAAGTAACTCTTTCATAAGAACTTACACTTACCATAAATAAGTGAAATTTCTTGCTATATACATTGAAGAAAGTCATAAGGTTGGTTTGTCTAAAAAACAAAATAAAATTCTCAAAAGATTTTCTTAATAAACCATGTAATCTGCTGTCATAGGAAGAATGACTTGGTCACTACATATTAGAAGATGAAATGAGGACTTGCTAGCTTTATAGGTGATAACTAACCATAATCTTAATAAATCAAGTATTTAATATGAAATTGTCTATGCCCACACTTTTCATAAATAATAAACACCTATAAAGCTGAGAATACTCATAGGCTAGTGGGTACCTACATATGTTTTTCTCAATTAGAAAAAGGCATGAAAAGTTTTACTAAGTAAACAGCCAAATTAGACTCAAAATATGTATAAAAACGCAGTTTTGTTCAAGATGTACCTATAGTGACAGCACCATTACTGATTCACGTTCACCTTCCTGAAACTCAAATTGATTGAAACAGTTTTTTCTGAACAAAGTCGTTCTTTGTATTGGCAAAACATTCAGACAATCTCTCAACAGTTAAAGTCTTATCTTTGGGCAACCCTTGTAAGTGTCACCAAGTAAGTCCTTTAATGATTACAGCCTTATTTTGATGCAGCAATAACGAGTGAAGTCTGTTACATAATGGCTATAGCCTTCTCCTTGTCGTAACAAGTATTACAAGCGAGAACTATGAAGTAATCTTAGTTGTAATAATTACTGAAGAATGACTTTACATAACCATTAAAGTCTTTCTACGTTAGAGCTTTTAGGAATGAAGACTATGGTACATAACCATTAAATAAGATCATACCCTGGCAACCTGTACTGATGAAGACCGTGCATAACCATCAAAATCTTGCCCTCCTGTAAAGTTTAGCGCCGATCAACTTCAACCCAGATGAAAAAATCCCATCCAATGAGAGTTAAAAGGGAAGATGATTTCAAAGTCAGTATATAAACTAAAATTAAGTATTAAACCAAAAAAGCCCAACTAAGACCTAAGAGCAGTTCACTTAGAGCACCAGTCCATTTCTATCATGTTATCAAAATACTAAAAGGTTGCATGAGTATGATCAATTCAATGTACAACATGGACACTTAAAATGATATAAATATTCATCACATCAAAATAAATACAACATGAAAGAAAGCACTTAGCTGTAAGTCACATTGAGTAGATCTACACCAGTGGTCACAATCCAATCATAACAATATCAATAATTCACATGAGCATTTAGTCAAACCATCAGTAAATATCTGAAAATAAAGTCAAAACTTTAAAAATTTGAAACAATTTCATGGAAACAGCACATTTCAACAATTTAAATTGTTTAATCCAGAGCAGAAAATATTCACAAGGTCACACAGCTTATGGCCTGATTTACCAACTGGTAATTTGATTTGATATCATATACTTATTATTTTTGGTGAAAGATGGGTTCAAGAAGACAAAGCGCATGGTAGCAATTTCCATAGGAATCTGACCATTTGATTAGAGATGATCAAGGGGGTTAACTCTGTAATGTTACTTTAATGCACCAAATATTTTTTTTATTAAGTTATCTCCCTTACGCAAAAAAATTAAACTTTCTACTTACTGTGTCATTGGTCTGTGAAGTACAAACATACTTGTTTAACAAAAATCTTTGGTCTCTTCTAAAACTTAAAGTGATTCCACTGCAAACAAAAATAAAAATTCTCAAAAGATTTTTCCAAATAAGGAGAAAATGTTTGTTCCTAGTAAAGGGTAACTTGATCAGTACATATTAACCAGTATATCAACAACATAGTTAGTTTTTAGATTATCTCCCTTTGTATGTGACTTAATTTGTTTGTTTTATGTTCATAGTAAACATAAGAGAGATAATTCACCTAATCAGCATTTCCTTTGGAAGAACCAGTACTAGATAATCATTCTCTGTAACTAACTGTCTTCTTCCTAAAATTTATCATCTAGCCTTAAGAATATACATAGATGATGAATGAAAAATGTGTCAAAATGCTTACCATTTTTTGTCTTGTTCAGAATCACAGTAAAAAATCTGAGTTCAGTCGACAATGTATAATATCAAAATTTCTAGTCGGTAATAATATGTACATGTCTATCATATGATCACCATTTATTGAAACTCATCCAGAATGGCTGACTATCTTCATCAACATCTGAAAAGATGAATAAATTATTACAAAACAAGTTATGCAATTATGTAATAATTACATGTATAAAAAGGGTCCTTGGTCAGGGCTAGTGAAATATTGGTCAGGGCTAGTGGATTAGGGCATTTACTAGCCAGACCGGACTTGTAGGGAAAAAAGTAATGTAGAGGCCCGACTGCAGGCTCATTTAGTGTATATCAGATGTGAAACTAATAACAACATGTAAACTATGCAACATGCTCAATAACATCATAATTCAACATGCCTAAAGAAACTTTTGGATCCAAGTGTATACAGCGGCGGCTCCAGGATTTTTTTCTAGGGGGGGGGGGGGGTTCCAAACTTTTTCTAGGGGGGTCCAAACTTTTGAACCATGCAACATATTAATAATAAAAACTACATAACCATTAAATCTATGTTAAGCACCGAGAAAAATTGTTTCGTGCTTATTTAAAAATGACTTACAGTCAAGAAAAATACTAATGGACAGGTACATTTTGGAAATTCTAGGGGGATCCCGACCCCCAGACCCCCCCCACTAGATCCGCCTATAGTATACTACATGATGTCATAGCTCTACATTAAATAAGATTACAGGTCCTTGATATGATGTACCATAAAAATACAAGTCAATTTTAAAATTACAATCAATTGGTTAAAACAATAGATACTCACATAAGACCCGTCTTGCTGTTTAACCTTTATAGACAGCATTACACCTATGTTACCATCATTTCTTATATAGTTGATACTCATGCATAGATATATGTATAACTATCTGACCTGAAAGAATAAAATAACACACATAGCCATTATACATTTTTAAAATTCATTTATTTAATTCATTGATCTAAGATGCTGACAGCCATTGTCTTGATTTTTTAAACACCAGCCAGTTTTAATAAGTTCCAGGCAAAATTTTCAACAAGCTCAACTATATGAAACAAGACTTAGTAATTCTCACTAATCTAATTCAATTGTCAGACACTTTAAGCTATTTGGTTAATTCAGGCATGTAGGAAGCATTTTCAGATGGGCGGGGGGGGGCTAATTTGTTGCGATTTATTTTAAGAAAAAGAAAACGTTTCCTAATGTAACAGTACTTATGTTTAAGTTCAATTTTACACTGCATTTGAACATCTTGTTCCATAAAAGTGTTTGCAATATTGATTTTGCCGAAAAAGCACTCATGTATCAATCAATTTAGTGTGACAGATTAAATAAAGATCCTCAATCACTATAACTGCTGAAAATATTGGGGGGGGGGGGCTAAGACCCCCCCCCCCTAGCCTCCCCCCTGTTCCTACGGGCCTGAGTTAATGATAAACCAAGTAAAGTCCCAGGATTTTGACTCTTCATCCTAAAAACTACGAAGTACATCAGTGCACTTCATATACTGAACCTTAAACATGAATATGTACATGTAGCTACCTTGAATTTGAATGAAATATTTTGATCATCATCCTCATAGTCATAGTCAGTACTTCATTGTACAAGAGTATGTGTGTTTTACATTAAAGTAAATGGTAACAATGTTTAAACATAGATAGTTCCCGTACATTTGAATCCAGCGTTTGATTTTTTCCATTCAGCAAGAAACCCCGTTTGTAGCTAGAGAAAACTTACTCGCGCATGCATGCTTGCAAGTTGCAGTTGCACGTGAGTCTGCAATGAGCTATATCAGCACCAAGACCTGTTTCGGCATCTTTTATTCAACATATGAGAAAAGGAGCATGAAATATGGCATAAATTACAAAATTATTCATTCAAACATAAAATAACTTACCCGAAACAAAAATCCATCCTTCCAAACAGAATATCAACTAAAATGGCGCTGATCCCAGCGATTTCGCGCCTATAAATGAGCAATCACGTGGTACATTGAGTGAACAGTTACACATAGCTTCGAAAGCGCGAAGTAATCGCCTGGGGCAAATGGTAATACCATATATACCATAATATCTGAGTTAATTCTGTCAGTGTAGTAAGTTCATGCAATTCACGAGATCAAGTCAAATCAGGTCGTCCACGTAAACATTGCGTATATAAACAAAGCCAGTTTCATTACACACCAATATTTAGGGGTGAATAATTTTTACGATTTTATAGTTTATCTAGTTTACACTTATTTTATAATCATATCATTATACGAAATTTACAATGTTCATATACACTTTTTAAAATGAACGTTAAATATCAAATTGGTACGTTTAAATCAGTACAATGCTGTTCATGCATCAGCCTTTTCACCTATTTAGTTGGCAAGTCCATTGTTTAAAGTACAATAACACGCATGACCTAGAATACGACCTGTAGCTCGTTTAGGATAACTTGAGACAAAATATAACGAAACCATTTTTATACACAGGTGGATTTAAGTTTAGTACACGTAATTATCGACTATTATCAATGTGTTTTGATGTATTAAATTTAGTACGAGAACACACGTTCCACGCATTAAGACATGTTTAATACTCTCATTACACAAAATCAGCTCACCTCCCTGTTTTATGTAATACCTGAGTCCCAAATATGTAAACAGGCTGAGTCGTTTGTCTCAAGTTATCCTAAACGAGCTATAGTAAACACTCCCTAAAGTAGTTATTTCTCTTTATAAAATCATTAATCAAAGCATGACGTAAGCACTGTGTTGAGTTTTGAAGCCAAGAGTACACGAAGTTACTATTACGTCAGTAATCAAACTGATGCATTCGCAGGCGCGTATGAGCTGGGGCCGCAGGGGCTGCGGCCCAAATATTCCGGCAAGCAGCGGCAATGGGACCGTGAGGTAATTTTTCATGACACAATGTCATATTGAAAATCTTGAGGTGTAATACAAAGATTCGTTCTTAAACAGGGGGTACTGAAAGAGCTGGAAATCGAGTTTCAGTAGCTTATATTCACAAAAATTTTCGACCGGTCGGAGGGGACATTCCTCCCATACCCACCCCATCTGTGACCCCAATGTTCATATCCTCCTACGCGCCTGATTCGGAACACCTCGACGAGGTTTAGATCTACAGAATCTCCAGAGAGTTGTCCCAGCTGTAAATATGTCTGTCACATAAAGTCTAATACAACAATTGTCGGCCCCTTAAAGACTTTAGTCTTAATCCTAAAATTCTATCTAGTTAATATTCACTAATATTAATGAATACGTCAATAAAAATGCAAAACACTGTTTCCACTAAATTTAACACATGGGTACAGCCATTCTGTACACAAACGGTCTGACTGATATCTTCACCGTCTATTTATAGAATGGGGTACAGCTACAATTGATCAAACATCACTTGAACAGTGACGCAGACTCCATAGCTGTCTTCATCAACTCCACACAACTCTGGATACGTGACGTCATATGTTCCCTTGCTGTGTATAATTATGTATAATTCACAATACTACTGGCGACAAGCAGAAGACAGGACAGAAGTTTTCACTTTCTAATGTCAATGCCCCTAAATATTCAAACATACTCATATAAAAAGAAGTACATGCTTCGTCAAGTTGGTTGCTGGTTTCGCGTATCCGTCAAAGAGTTGTCAAAAAGGCGATCGATCGAGATGGCAAATGGGTTTTAAAAGGCAGGTTTACAGATCTGCACAAATTTAGCTTTATGAACTAAATGAAGCCTTGTATGTTCGCTTAGTTCAGTGTGGGCTCGGTTCAGAACGAGTAGGACTCAGTTTTAGGCCCAGATTGTATCGGGTAGCTCTCGGATTTGCGTCACGATTGGATTGTGGCATAATAATAATTAGTCATTAATAAACAGGGTTGAAAAGGTTGAAAACTGAAAGTGTCAAGTTTTGTTCTGTTACAGGATCCAGTGGCACTCTTTCTAAGGCCCGCCGTGCCGAGTCTTTCATATATCTTACTATGGAAAGCCATAAGTCCCGAAGGTAATTTAGAGAGAAAGTTCGCTAATCGGAATACAACCCGAAGTCCGCGTTTCCGCACTTCCGAAGTTACAAAATCCCGAACTCCGAACTTAACGCTAATCGGCATACAATCCGAAGTCCGCGTTTCCGCACTTCCGAAATTACAAAATCCCGAACTCCGAACTAAACATTTTACAGAAACCGGCTACATTTTCATGACAAACTTATAGGCCCCCGTTTTACAGGGCCTATTTGGCACTGATACCTAGCTATTATTGATGAACATAAGCGCGCAAACAATTTTAGTAAATATTCCAATTATCTTAATTAGATATAAGAAATATTAAGATCTTACACTTATAGAGAAAAAACGCTGTCTCACAGGTATAGCGTCCTTTGACTGTTGAAAGGGTTTTTGATGGTTCTAACTTTTTACACACATACAATACCTTATTCGTTTACAGTGCGAGACCTATGACGTCATGCGGTATACATACAAATATGTCAAGGTTAGATCGAGAATCTTGACGAAAATGCACTTTACTGGTTTTTTTTTGTAAATATCTAAAAGATAATTGTAACATACATTTGACAACAGCGATTAACGATCCATAGATCAGTTTAAAGTTGCCAACGCAGTCCCAAACCATAGACATATGGGACCCGTATTATCTAGCAATTGCTCCTGTACCGGTTACCCTGTTCTTATGAAATACATAGATATATAGATTTTATTTCAAATTCACACATAAAACAACTCAGTTGAACTTTTCTAAAAAGCAATTTGTCTATCGTAAAATGTACAAAACATATAATACAAGAAGCCCTATGTTTTCATGTACATGTATTATCATTTAGTGTGACTAGAGGTATTTTTAAGTATAACTTAATTGTCTCCAAGGTTTTAATATATGTAAATAGTGTATAGTGCGTACAATTTGACCCCGACCTCACCTTTCACATTTGCATATAATTATCACCTACACATATCCCGGTGAAAATCAATACCACGCCTACTCTACACTTCGACTCGTTACGTATTTAAAATATAATTTAACATGTATAAAGTATACACAGCCCGCATGTATAGTGCGGACACATTGACCCCGACCTGACCTTTATGCAAGAATATTCATTACATTGAATACGAAGGTAGTATTAATGTTCGAAAACAATCGGATTATACCGTCAAGGCTCGAATGTAATTATAACACAGGGATTAATTTTAAAGTACATTTAAAGTGTACAATGAGTCTCTATTACACATAGGCCTGACCAGAATATTATACGATGAGGCTAGCTACCAATTCAAAAGTTGTAGGTTTTAGCCCCACAACCGCCATCCCCGCCCATGTTATTATAATTTGTAATTACAAATGTAAGAAAACAAGTTTCACGTTTGAATGCACATATATACTCTATACATGTCTTGTTAAACTTATAATGTAAGCCATAGCCGACATTACACCCTCAAAACCTACAAGCCCCATGCAACCCTACTAAGTATCCGCCGATGCTATTTACAATCAATGTAAATACGTAACGAGCCGAAGTGTAGATTAGGCGTGGTATTGATTTTCGCCGGGATATGTGTATCTGATAATAAGATGCAAATGAGAAAGGTAAGGTCGGGGTCAATATGTCCGCACTATATAACAACTTACGATTCAAATGCATTCAAACGGGAAACTCGTGTTCTTACATTTTTTTATAACAATTAATAATAAATGGGTGTGGGGATAGTGAGTGTGGGGCTAAAACCAACAACCTTTGAATTGGTAGCTAGCCTCATCGTACAATCCTCTAGTCCGGCCTATGTGCAATAGACACTCGTTGTACGCTTTAAATGTACTTTAAAATTAATCCCTGTGTTAAAATTAAATTCGAGCCTTGTCGATAAAATCCGATTGTTATCGAGCATGAATACTACATTCGTATTCAATGTAATGAATATTCTTGCATAAAGGTCGGGTCGGGGTCAATGTGTCCGCACTATACAAGCAAACATTTGTCAGTTAATGCGAGACAACTTCAACATACTCAAATTTAGTCGATTATCTCCCTTATAAAATTCAAATTTATTTATTTATACTAGATTTAACGCCGTGTCAACACAACTAATTTTTGGGTGATTTCGCGGTGTCCATCGCACGTATACTAGATTCCAGGACCCTTACCTACATTCCCTTCCACAAGGTCGGAAACTTCATATACCTTATTAATGGAGGAAAATTGACATTATTGTCAAATTTTCATGGAAGGATATAAAACATAAGAAGAAACTCTCAAGTGATAGTATATTTGATTATCAACGGTCTGACAAGAAGTATTGCAGTCATATAAATGTATTGTAACTACATGTACTGAAAAGAATTGAATCCAAATCATAAAACTAGGTATACCTGTTTTGAAGTATAAATGTTTCATAACCTACATCACAGGAGCTTGACATTCTGTATGGTAGTTTAAAAATTCCCACATTTTTATAATAAAACCTATTGTAAGGAGGGAATTTTTCAAACTACAGTCAATTCTTGTTATCTCGACTTTGTTGGGACCGTCGGAAAATAGTCGAGATAATGAGTAGTCGAGATAAACAAAATTTACTAAGGAATGTAAGTCGGATGTTTTCAGCAGCACTTTTACCAGTTCAAAGCGTGTAGTTTTTTAAATAATTGCTTTATAACAACTGTAAATAGGGTTTTACCATTTATATCACAAATATACTGCATATTTTATGTATGATACAGAATGGCAAGTTACTGTAAACTAATGTAGCATGATAGAGAATTTTGAGACATAAATTTGCAGAGTAGGCTTAGCCTGTAATCGTCCTAATTTGAACCTAAGACCAGATCAGATTCTCACTTGTTCGGTCAGGCAATTATAAACTAAACGTGCATGATTTTGCCTACAGTAGGGAGAAACTGTTATTCGCCCAGGAAAGCTACTCAAATTCGGGGCGACTAGATTTGCATGCCGCGGTATTGTACCGGTGTGTGCTGGTTATAAGATCGGCAAGTGGCGACATATGTATATGAATCCAGACATATGGTTAAATTAATGCTTATACAATGTAGTTAAATAAAATTTTCAACACAGTTCTTTATCAAGTTTTGGTTGTTTATCAATATGACTAATTATGCGTTCAAGTAACGCGTCTGCTGGGTTTGTTAGAAGAAAGAAAACACAGCGAACGATCCTTCTGCTGTGTCTGCTGTGTCTGCTGAGTCTGCCAACTTTATGTTCATGATTTGTAACGATAAGTAAATGTAATAGATTTTTATCAAATTTCACTGTCGTCGCTATCATTTTGGCCTTTACGGAAAACAAGTATAGCAAGTTTAAATAAATATATTCACATGAAATTTTGTACCAGTACCATTCAAATTGACATAAATGTTAGGAAAAATGTGTTTCCAGATGATTTTGATGTAAATTACGCTCACAGACTGTTTCACAAAATAATGCATTTTCCCGCCGATTGGCCATTTTTAGCCTCATTTTACATACCTAAAGTCATAGTTTCGGTCATAATTGCAACAATTTTTAGTCAAAAACTTCAGAAACATTCACAAGTTGCATGGAAGACATGTACAAAAACATAAATCAAGTATTTAAACTCTGGAATAGTTTGTACAGCCTGCTTCAGCCAGTTATAGACAGTGACGACCGAGAAAATTAACAAGAAATGTCTTTAAAAAAGACAAACGGCGTCGATTTAAAAACAAGAGGGCCCAAAGGGCCCTGGGTGCTCACCTGAGGAAAAGGTCAAAGGTCACAGAAGAGCCATTTACAGAGGACCACTAATGTTAAAACCTATTTTTTGACCCAGTGACCTACTTATCCAACCAATCAGACCTATTTGAACAATTTTGGTAGGGAACCACCCACGGACCATTCCTGTTGAGTTAGGGCAAATTATCATAAGCGGTTCAAGAGAAGATGTTGTTTGAACTTTTCCTTATATAATTCAATGTAATATTGTGATTCATGGGGTGGGGTCAATTTTGACCCAGGGGCATAATTTGAACAACTGTGATGGAGGACCTCTAGATGATGTTATATACCAAATATGAAAACTCAAGGCCTTGTAGTTTCAGACAAGAAGATTTTTGAAAATTGCATTGTGAAAACCTATTCATTAATGCTACAAAACAAAAATTATGAATTTATTCTTAAGGTTCTGGAACTGTAATGGTGACCTTCCACAATTCTTAAACTGATATTGTTTCTTGAATCTATACTATTAAAGACATTGAATGCTGAAATTTTAAAGACATTTACCGTTTGTAACTTAAGTTATGTGCATTTTTATAACGTGACCCTTGATTTTCAGAAAGACCGTAAATTGTGCTGGGACAAAATGTGAAAGAACTTTTTTTCAAATTCTGCTGTTTTATTTCCAAGTTTTAATCCATTTTCTTGTTATACAGTCATGTAATGACAAATCAGAGCAACCAGGTTACACTTTGGACAAATACATATAAAAATACAGAGATTTGCATACATGTACCCCCAAGCAAAAAATCCGAGTTTTTGAGAATGTTAAAAAAATTACCCTATCTTTAAAAACAAATATCTCAAGTTAGAAGTTAGTTAGACACATGCAGCTAGTTTTAAATTTTTCTGCAGTATTAACTGCCCATATAATGAAAAATTTAAGAAATTTTACCTTTTCTTAAATTTTTTATAAGAATTTGTATGAGATTACTGTACTGAAACTGCAAGAGATTTTATAGAGAAAAATAACGTCAAAATGGTCAATTACAAATAATACTACTTTATACAAATATATCATCTAAAATTGGTATTTGAGATGGAAAATGTATGTTAAACTCTGCATTATCATATAAAAACCTTCTCTCCAATGCTTTTTGGCAAGCTTGAGGGGACTATTTGGGGATTAAACTTGTACCAGCTATGTTTTCTGCTGTTGTCGTTTTTTGCACAAACAGTTGGACACTAGAGTTAGTATGTTGGCATATTATGTGCCTTAGCTTTCAAATTATGCTGTTTATTGTATTGTTTTTTATAATTAGAATATGATGATATTAAAAACAGAAAATGTGCAACGATTTTGTCTTTATATGCTGACTTTGGTACGATTATTTGTGGGAATTCGGCAATAAATCAATATAAGTTAAACATTCTTTCCAGTTTATCGATATTTGTGTAGATTATTTTACCTTTGTTCATTTTCAGTACACAAAATAGATTTAACAATCAAAATCCCATTTTGCCCCAAATTCTCCATTTCGTACATTTCGCCTCAAAATCTCCATTTCGTGTTTCAGTCATACCCAATTTACATCGTAAAAAAGATGAATAAAATGTATTTTACACCTGTACAAACAGAATCAACGCAAAAGTTATGATCCACTACGGCTTTTCATTGTTTTTATGTCGATAAACCATTATTTTTACGATTACTAACTACGATCACGCTGTAGAGCGTCTGGTTTCGCCATTTTCGGAAAATACGTTACCCTATGACTTCTGGAAAAACCCACGTCACGTGGTGAAAATTTCTATAAATAGCAACAAGAAATGTCTTTAAAAAAGACAAACGGCGTCGATTTAAAAACAAGAGGGCCCAAAGGGCCCTGGGTGCTCACCTAAGGAAAAGGTCAAAGGTCACAGAAGAGCCATTTACATAGGACCACTAATGTTAAAACCTATTTTTTGACGTGGTGATGGATTGCCAGATTCCGTTAGTATTTGCTCATACAAGTTGTGACCACGCATCATCACTTCATCAACAACATTTGCAGACCAGTTTCGCAGACTTGGCACATGATTGCCTACCGTAAACAATATGACAGCCAATGCAATTGCCGTACACTGATAACCACAGGGAATTGTCAAGTTACCTCCCTTTGATTTTTCCAACATACCTTTAATATACTTATATACAAGGGGTACAACTGCGTTTACTAGACCGATTCATCTAGATTTCTTATTTTGTGGCTCACAAAAAATACTGATACCCTAGTAGCACTTTAACCGCACGATTAAATTGATTAAACATAACTCTTCGAGCTATGAATATTAAATGTTTCATAGGGCAGATCATTAAAACACTCGCCATCAAAAAACAGTTCTTTTTGACAAATAATTTTTAGATATTCAAAATATGAATTTCAAGACCTTTCTAGTGATATAAAATGCAAAATTGTTTGATGAAAAATGAGTTAGTAATTGCAATTTTAAAATTACTGTGTTTTCATTGTATTTACTCGCTATCATTTCTTGCCAACCAGCGAACGGTTACCTGTAGTATTTATCAGCTCCTTGTTACTATTTATAGACATCATAAAAATAACAATGAACTGGTGTATATGTGGAGCTGTGACTCTCAAAGTGTAAACCCCGGAAACTGGACGTAGTGAGGCTAATTTAATAATTATTGGGTTATATGTCAGACTTTTTACTAGAAACCGGTTCACATCTGGAGACGTAATTCATTTTACCCATAAAATATTGTGTTTGACACGTAACTTTTTATTGTTACAAAATAAAAAAACACTTTGGAAAGCAATAGAAGTCTACCCAAAAAAAATTATCTACGAACGAAGCAAAATTTCGTAAAACACTGCATTACAATAGTGTGGCCTTTATTTTTTCGCGCGTGTCAGGGCCATCCAATCGAAGAGGGGGTTTTCTCTGTTTCCCCCGTACGTCATTCTCAGTGCTTATAAAATCATCCAATAGAACGGCGGATTTCCGAAATCCCCAGACAGACGTCATTATACAGAAATGTAGGTCAAAATCCAGCTTAGACAGCTACGCCGAATAACGAAACTTGACGAAGATAGGTATTCGGGAAAAACCCGGATTGTATCGAGTGTGGAAGTTTACCGAAGTTAGTTACAGTTCCAGAACCTTAAAAGTTACGTACCAATAACTCTGCAGATTAATAAATATATGTGGAGCTGTGACTCTCAAAGTGTAAACCCCGGAAACTGAACGTAGTGAGGCTAACTTAATAATTATTGGGTAATATGTCAGACTTTTTACGAGAAACCGGTTCACATCTGGAGACGTAATTCATTTTACCCATAAAATATTGTGTTTGACACGTAACTTTTTATTGTTACAATATGAAAAAAACACTTTGGAAAGCAATAGAAGTCTACCCCAAAAAAATATTCTACGAACGAAGCAAAATTTCGTAAAACACTGCATTACAATAGTGTGGCCTTTATTTTTTCGCGCGTGTCAGGGCCATCCAATCGAAGAGGGGATTTTCTGTGTTTCCCCCGTACGTCATTTTCAGTGCTTATAAAATCATCCAATAGAACGGCGGATTTCCGAAATCCCAGACAAGACGTCATTATACAGAAATGTAGGTCAAAATCCAGCTTAGACGCCGAAAAAAAGCACTTCGTTACAAATCCCTGTTATATAGAATCCCTGATTTTTCTTATGAAAAATTTTGATTAAGGTATTCATTTCTACTTAAACCTACGCTGATCTGAATTACAGGAAGCTGAATAAGTTAAAGCAAACACTTATTAAATTCATTGTATTCAGATATTGATTTAGTTACTTCTTAATTCTAGTGACGCGCGATAGAACCGAATCGTATCGCTCATACCGCGGTACTATGTGCAGTTATGAACAGTAAGTAATAAGCTCCCATATAAATTCAACAAGAAACTAATCTATTTGCTTTGGTCTGGTTCCCAGTTTCTACTTTCTATACGAATGGGCATGTAATCCAGTCTATTTTTACTTATAATGCACATTAATTACGTCCCCTGATTACTATGACGTCATGACGTCGGACGTCGTATCATAGATACGTCGTTTAACACGCTAACTAGCATACACGCATTTTCAAGCCGCTTTATTATAACTATTTATTCAACACTGGTTTTTTGAAACATGATTAAGGTATGTTCATTTATTGTGGCAAACATTTTCTTGCATTTTTAACCTGTAAAAGAAGAATTTTAAGTTTTAGATGTAAACATTCAAACATCTCAGTCTTGATTGAAAAATCAAATGCTCCATTGAATACAATGCAAGAGCAAAAAGAATTAAACTTTGGGACCTGTGGTAAATCTCTTGGGGTTTTCAAACTATATCTAATGTTCAAATTTATTTTCATTAGAATAAATTTATATTATTTGTTATTTAAATTCATTCTTGTAATAATAGTAATAATCGATCCCGGGAAAATGTTATTATATAAGGGAATAACCGTAGTTTTCGTGGGCAGACCTTTTTGACATTTTGTATCGTATGAGTAGTGTGAATGTATATTCTGTATATTTTGTATGATAAAATAATAATGAAAATAAACTTATGTTTAAACTTAATATGATGAAACTGTGTTCAATTGCCAGCACTATTGTTTGGAGTACTGGTATTGCGACCTGTATCTAGCCCAGGAAATACCATATCATATTCATTACTAAATTATTATGTGGGTTAGATTCTTAGGTATTTTGTATCATTTGAATACTAATCATTTACCCCATAGATCTGATCTTTGATACTTTTATTTCTGTTTCCGAAAACTAGAATTTACAACTACATTTGTTGTTAGTAAAAAGTTTTAAAGATGTTTAGCTTTATAATAAACATTCTCTTTTTATAATATAAAAATATATATTATGTATTTGTCAAAATAACATCTAGTTATACTTTATGAATTTATCTCGGTGGACCAGGAGGTGTCCTTTCCATAGGTAGTTTTTCTTTGGTCAAGTAAATTACGAGAGCTGTTTTCGTTTTTAGCATCTGTTTTATGTACATGTTTTTCTAAAAAAGTTCATCGAAAGTTTTGTCTTAAGACTCACCCCCTATATTTCATAGACTGATTAAAAAGAAACTTTAACAAGGTTCATAGGATATACACTTGTATTATAGTTAGATATTTCATTTATCAAGATCAGTGTTCTAAGTAAAATTTTGTTAAATAGGCTCAAATAGAAAAGTAATAGGCTATCTAGAGCAGTCCGAGGCAATTTCTTTCTTTGTTTTTTGCCAATTTTAACAGGCCTTTTAGTCTTTCTAACAGGCTGTTTGGGTCAACAGCCCGTTCCTAATGAGAACACTGATCAAGATCCTATTTTCTACTTTCAGACAGAAAATCCAACATTACAGTCTGTTCTCAAACAGAAATACAACATTGATGAAACCCTGTACGCTGAGGGAAGATTTGTCTCCCTTATTGGTGACTATGCTCCAAGTCTTGTATGTCTTGGTCTAAGCCTCAAATGTTTGATTGTAGCAAGAGTTAACTTGAGTGATGACGTCATGGATTACGATTTATTGTCTATCATACCACTTACAGTATTATCATTTTCATGTGACTGGATCCATCAGAAAATTAAGGTACATATATATTGATTCATACATTTAATTTACATATTTCAGTTGTACAGCCTGATCACTTTGTCAGTAAACCTAAGGTTAAGGTTATAACGCATAAGATGAATTTCCTATTCATCCAAATTACGGTTTTTGATATGACCTTCATTATAAACATTATGAAGTTCAGTCATTAAATTGTCATTCTCGAATCTCGATTAACTAACTCTGCACGGTACTATGGCACAAGAATGAAGGTCGATGTATCCCAAGTTCAAACCCCGCAAGGATAATGCTAATTTCATAGAGCAAGAAATTCGCCAACAATCGTTCCACTCCATCCAGGGGTAAAAGAGTACTGTGAGGGTCTGACCTGCTTGAAGAGATTTCATTGATTAAATGTTATCGTACAAAGTTGTTTAGTCGGCTAAACATATATTATATGAAGCAGACTTCAAACCGCACTTTAACTTTGAATATTTAAACACGGACGGATTGCTAACAGATACAGGGGTTTATTTTGATAATGATACGTATAAGTCTGAATAGTTAAGTTTGTCTATTTAGCAAGTACATTTTTTGTAGTTTCTGCTTGTTATTATTTCTCGTTTTTTTAACAAACATATTCTTACCATGTATATGGTTTGTCTACTTCAGATTAGAAATAGTTTCAAACCAGTCCACGTGTTCCAACTTTGTTCGTCTGCAAACCAAGCAGAAGTGTGGGACAACTTTACCACCATTATACAGATAGTGCAACAAGAAAAATGTGAAATTTGGCAAGTAGCGTCATTGAAACCAGTCAGTTATGCAGAATGCCCATGGTCGCCAGTTAAAGCTCAGCTCACTCCTCGAATATCTTACAAAGAGGGAATCAATGATGTTCACGATCACGGCTTCATGGATATGAAGTTTGAAAGCTTTGTGAATGAAATCATAATCTCCAACGACAACAATAACAACGTGGGAACATCTGATATTCCATTGGCTAAAAAAGAAAAAGAGCCATCTGCTGGTCGTAAAATTGCAAGATTCTTCAGTGGTTTGTTTTCACGCTGTAGAATGTCATAAGAAGTAGACAAGAGATGGCTCAATGTTGATGTGCAATATTTTTATTTTTTATACTTTTACATTATTATTTTTATATTATCACTTTTTGCATAAAAGAATCAAAATGCAAGTTTTTCTTTGTTATAATATTGTTTTTATTTCATTAAATATTACAATATCAGTACATGTATTATTTATCAATACTGGGGTTTACGCTGTGCCAACACAATTTTTAGGTAATTCTACGGCGTCCAGCGCACCTAACCTAGCTTTCCTGTATTTTTGTCTATAACAAGAACTCACCTACCCTTCCACAAGGCCAGAAACTTCTCCATATACCTTATTAATGCATGAAAATTTACATTACTGTCAAATTTTCATGGAAGACCAGTATTCTAGTTCAAATTAAAATGTAATATCAACTTTTGAATTATCACTACAATAATAGTAAAGTTTCTCTATTACGTCTATCTAACTCCATGGCACAAACTCACATCAATTCGACATTGCTTGAAAAAAATCCAGATATCTCGCACAGAAATATCTCCTGAAGTATTGTTAATGAACACTATAACATAAGATATGAATGAATAAAAAGTTAGCAGAAACAGCAGAAATATCGATCCTTCTGCTGTGTCTGTTAGCAGAAAGATTAATATTACAACAGGTAGATTTGTCCGCCTGCTGTTTCTGCTGTTAATTCATAAAATATAAAAACTTTATGAATACAGTTATCAAAAAGGTATACATACATGTATATGTCAGTAAGTAGCACCGTTAAACTTAACCAAGTTAGCTATCAATTGAACTTTCGTCAAAACTGCATGGTACAACCACGAATTCATTGGTTGACCACTTGATAACCTCGGGGTACAAAAATGCTGAAGACTGTCTTGAACGCTTTTTTTCAGTACTCACATATCTTTTCATATCGAATTTCATGGGAGACTATGGCAACTACCGGAAATCAAAACCGGATTGTTCCATTCGTAGTCGAGAGTGCTGCCATGACAACACGATCACTATTAAAGGAGGTGACCAAATACAATATGGGATCATTGTTTACAAGGATGACAATGGTTATACTAGAGATAAATAACTAAGATTGTTATAATCTATATTCATTTGAAGCATCTTTAAGCGTCGCACTCAAATTTCAATGTTATTTTGTCGCATTGAACAAAGCTTAGAAAGAACACCAGTCACTCAATTCGTAGCTGTATGGAAAACATGCATGGTATTCTATGTGGCTCAAATAATTGACCTAGAACGCGGATGCTGGTTTCATTGTCTCTAGTTCTACGCTTTGAGTAGGGCTCACAACCTTAGTTTATTTAGAATATATTCTGGCATGAGGAACAAGCTGTTTTATGTTCACTTTGCTCTCAGGTAATATTTTATACCCTGTGTGATAAAACGAATGTTCTGTGAAAGTTAGGCTCGACTGTTTCCGGTGGATCATTCCATTTCTCAGCAACGTCACACAGCCTCGTTTTCTTATGTTGTTCAATGTTTCAAACTTCTTGCACAGATTTCTAAAGTCATCAAACCTTATTGGATCTATTTCATTTTGAAAATATTTGCTTGAAGGAACAATCACTGAATGCGCATGCGTATCTGGTAGGTCACGTGACTTGAAGTCTCTCATGTATTGGTTGAAATGTAGTGTGACGTAATTTGGGCCAGTGGCATCAATGTCCTGACTAAAATGGCTGAAGTCAGGTAAATTGTCCATCAATTTCTTAAGAAAAGGATGCCCAGCTTGACAAAACATTATTGAATTCGTTACCATGAAATTTGAGTTGAAAATCAAGGAAGAATGTTCGAAAGGTTCTGGTGATAGAATACACGAGTATTTGTTTAAAACACGATCTAGGTTACGTAGACATGTTGTATCTAAATCTGCATAGACACCACCAAACTCATACAAAACAACATATCTGAAATAGATTAGGTTAAGAAAACAAATCACCTACACTATCTGAACATTTAGCTTATACTAAATTTAAAAGTTAGGACTACCAAATGTGACTATACTTGAGGAGTCAAGCTTCAAATGACCCTGTTGTAATGTTAATCATTTACATGTAAGTGTATCGGTCCTTACTGATGGGACTGTGCCTTATAATTATGTCAAAACGAGTAAAGCTTTTTCTCCCCAAATTCAAATGAGTTCTGCGTTTTAAAAGTATATTGATCAGTGTGATTTAATTCTCAAATTTGATCATTGCATGAAAATCAAAATACATGTACAGCCCAACAGAAACTTGAAAATGCATAGGATACTCGGTGTGTATTAAATTATTACTTGTAGTGCTTGACATTTAACTTGATTCATGCTTTTTGAAATAAGACTGAATAATAACTAAGTCGAATAATATATAATCCAATACAGCTTAATGTAATTTAAATAAACCTACCTTAACATATCAGCTTTTCTTACAGGCTCTACATAATTATCAAATGTTTCCAATAATTTATAATGTCTCTCTTTAATCAATTCCCTCGCACTTTCGTCTGTCCAATAATGATAATCATAATCAGGATTGAGTTTAATGAATGAACGCACATTATCTTGGAAAACAGATGGTACCTGATCATCCTTCCATGTTTGATGAATTATTTTAGGGATTCTTGAATGTTTATGATAATTAAGTTCATCCAGAACAGGGAAATCTTCATTAAGGTCTGCTTCATATGGTTCAATGTTTGTTAAATCCGCCGTCCCGTTACCTAGTATAATTTCTGACTCCGTGAAAACTAGAAAGTTGATTAAATATAGCACGAACATTAACATAACTACTTTTAGTACTGTTTTACTTAAACTTAAATTCTTTCTTAAGAAAACTTTTCGACACAATCTGTACATTATGTTTATCTTGAAGTTAAAGATTTCTTAAAAACCATGAAACTAAGTCCTTTGATACCAATGTTTAATTCAAAATGTTGTCTTATTTGTAAAGGTCTTGAAGACGTCTACTACACGAAAACTATTTAATTCATAGTTAGTTTTACAAGGTTAAAAAAAGATATACATTTGTATATTGATCGAATGGAGCAAAATCAGTCTAACTACATGCAGATAAAGAATGGTATGTAAACTAGTTATGCTCTGACCCATCAATATACTAGTCTCGTCTTATCTCATGATGTTTATCTTTATACTAGTTTTAGAAGTACTTCTATTTAGGCGATCCTGATATACTACAGTCTTAGCCTGTTCAAAGCCCGGTTGGGAAATGGTGAGGGCGACACAAACTGGATACTTAAAAAAGACCAGCAGTGGAAGAAGATTCATGAACTTCCAACGGAATATATCACTCCGGATCTATGGCCGGCACGAATCCGGTCCATCTAAGGCACTATATATACAGAGGGTTTTAAGTGAAAGTGTATTTTTATAGATAAAGAGAAATCAGTCTGTCCTCTGATCAGCTTGTTTTAGTGGACAGGGTTAAGAATAATAACTACACATTGAGCAAAGCTTACACATGATATAAAATATATTTCACAGGCTTTAACACAATATCAGTAAATGTCCATGACATAAATACATGTACAATGTATAAGACATTTGCTCAACAGACTGGTTCAAAACACATGTATATAATGGTCTATATGGTCTGTATATAAACATCTAGCACCATGTTGATATAGCATATAACATTTCTGAGACTGATCATGAGTAACCCATATATGACGATTTCCTTATATCTTATGTTTAAATCTAAAAAAAAACAGTGTATATATCCCATGTATGTTATTTACAAAGCATCTTAAGTAAACAATAAATTTATCAAAAAGTTTATTCATTTTTTATTTATTTTGTATTTATATGTAAAGATTGTCATACATAAGCAAAATTAAACGTTTTGAAATGTAACAAATGTAAGACAAGTTGATATTTAGGCTTATGAAAAACTATTTTAAAATATAAAATGTCTTAATTATACTTTCCATCCCCGAATTGTATAAAAAGAGATGTGAGAACATAACAGGAGCAGCAATAGAAAAAATAATCTGCTTACCCGCAATCAGAAAGTAAATCGATGTATATATACTTTTTAGAATTTTTATATTTATGTTACATAAGGGCACCAAACGAAAACAAATAACAAAATAAGAATCTAATGGATTTAGATAAACAAGTTCCTGATTTCATGTGATCCGAGTATTATGTCCAGAGTTTCACTTATTAAAAAGGAAATGCAAGCGTCTACGTTTGTCAATAGTTAACAATGGCAGTACTATATCTAATTATCATGTATATGTCCACAATATCAACAATCAAAGTCAGCGTATCCTAACCAAGCACTGGTAGGATATACAGTAACATTAACATAATCTGTTGGTCGTAGTACACCAAAGAACTTCTCTTCTAAAACATTAGTAACATTGTACCCTTCTGCTTCTGTTAAACCTAGTCGGGAAAACTGATAACTCACCTTAAAATAGATATATTTGATTTTTATTATACACCTGTATATTGAAGTTGCTTTTAATATCACCGAGGTAATTGCAATATCAGGCAAGTTTTTTGACAAAATTTTAGACCCAAATGCTAAATTTAAGACAAAAATTGCACTTTAATCTATGCTTGAGGATCGTGATGCTGTAGACTTCATACAGCACTTCAAAACATAGTGACCCATGGTTCGAAACCCACCTGGGCTGGTTATACCCTTTCATGAAAATTTAACAAAAACATTGTTTTCCTCGATTGATAGGGTATATTTTCAGTCTAGTGGAAGAAGGTAGATGCGAGCAGTTTATGGATACATTTATTTTAGGGTCTAGAAAATTAAGTGAGGTGAGCCAGCTACCGTAAACTTGCCATAATTTGTTTTGACTAAATAGTTAAACCAAACCAAAATAAGAGAACAACTAACAAAATATTGATCACTTGTTTACCTGAACAGGTGTACCATCAGTTCCAAGGTTAAGAAATGCAAAAGCGACAGCCTTGGCATTGATTCCCATTTGTTTTGTCCAAACCTCAACATTTCCATCCTGTAAGAAACAATAAATGTTAACAGTTTATTTGTTGGTACAAGGAATAATTAAGGTGCAACTTTGACTAATTTTACAGCTGTATCCAATGGTATAGCTGTGTTGTGTTGTGTAAATTATTTTATTAGAAGAAGAGTGCAGTGGCGCCTTTTAATATTCAAATACAGAACTTGGAAGCTCATGTTTGTTAATGACACAAAATATTTTCTATACTCGCTAAAGAACCTATGTCGTATAGTCGCTGAAACATTCTAAACAAATTGGTGTTTGATTACAAATTGTATCTCTATGCATTTCAAAAACTATATCTAGTATGGAATTATGGAAAATCCTTATTGCTTTTTAAAAGACAAAGCAGTATCCAGTAGAAAAACCATGGTTACCTTAATTATTCTCTTTCCTTGTATACCATACATGTCTTGGTTAATTCTTAAAAGCATATCATTCTGTAGTAGATCTCTTGATTCCTCTTTCATATTTCTTAAATCAGCAGATATCATCATTGGAGCAGCAAGGATTGCCCATATAGACATTTGTATAGTTTGTTGTCCATAACTTAACCCATAATCTCCCACAATCAACTGAAAATGAATAAATACACGTAAAAATGACAGAAGACTGAAGAAATGCTCTTCACAATGGTATGTTAATTGAATTTTCTATTTTTTTATATTCTTGTTTACTTTGTTCTTTACAATGTATATCACAATAGCTGATTTTTAAGACGATCATTTATAATCAAACCAATCAGTATGAATAATTATAATTAGTACTCAATATAATTATTGTTAATGGTTCAAGCTTGTTTGAATTATAGGTTTGTGACATCACAGTATCAACCGGATTAGTATCAAGTCAAATTTGAATCCAGGAGTCGTGAGTTCGTTTCCCAAGTGGGATCTACAAGCGTGACTTCGTGAAGATAAGTCATGAAATATATTTTCAACAGACATAATTCCGCCTACATCTGTATCATGAAGGGAAATTGTCTGGTCATGGTACCTGCTTAGTATGTGGATAAAACCTTGAGTATGTGCCTTTTCATCGACATTAAATGACTTACTGCCAATATAGAACGAAAAATGTTGAAATGCTGACTGAAGCACAATTCTTTTATACAGTCGTATCTAAATTTCCTTACTTATTTAGTAATTATGATTAAAAGTTACAACAAATTACATGTTAGCCATCTATGTTGTATTGTGTTCTATTTACAAATTACAAAAAGTAACTACTGACCATGTCTGGGTCATTGAACTGTCCTGGTTTAGCAACTTCAGCAAAGTTTCCAGAATTGTTGGCGTAAAATTCCATGATATCTTTGACACTGTCCCATGAATCTTGAACATCTTTATAATTTCTCCAGATATTACAGTAACTAGCAATCTTCTTATAATCGGGCTGAAATTTTAACATAATAAAAATGTAATGCATACTAAACAACAACACGCAGAGTGAATTTATAAAAGTGTAGTTATATACATAGAGAGAGCCAAACATGTTTTTCCATCACAAATATTGTTCAGAATTCAAAATGAGAGGTATCCACAACATTCAAGATCACGTAAGTACAGTTTGAGGACACTCACTTCCTAGCTAGTCAATCACTTAACTTTTAGACAATATATTAATCTTAATGAGATTTCTGCCACTCCCATCAATCATTTATAGCGCTCATCACCAATTAAGAATCAGGCATCACTCACTATGCTACACTGTCACTCGTTGAGCCATATATAACACTCACTACGCCTGTCAAACATCCTCTTAGCCGTAATCATCATTCACTATGCTCCACTGTCACTCATTTAGCTATACATAACACTAAGTCTGCCCAACATCCTCTTAGCCGTAATCATCACTCACTATGCTCAATTGCCACTCAACACTCACTTAGCCCTACACTCACAAAGCCCAAAAATTACGTATTATGTCTCCAATAATCATCCCCTAACCCCCTGCCTCTCATATAGCATTCAAATAATGATATTTAATTATATTTTCATGTTATTTACTGTGTTTTACAATCTCTGAAGTACCTACCACGACTCCAGCTTCTACTTCATAAGCTGGCCAACTACATGAATACAAGATTGGTCTTCCAGTTTGGTTAAGATAATATGACATCTGTGGGTAGCCTGTAAACATAAAACATATTTATGAATTCTGTATTTGATACCATAATATAAACTACATGTCAAATTCGTATTACCCTTCTATTCCTGTACTCGCCTGTGCATCGGTTGAAAGTTGCACTCGTTCACTTCCTACCTCTGCCAAAAGCCTATGTATAAACCGATATTTCTATTTTCAAGCAGAGACACATACACGTTCTGATCGCATGACTGTAACGTGGTGTTTTAAAGATAATATTTCATATTTACTTATCAGAACAATTAAATGGTATATGTATATCCTTCAATTCCTAAAATGTTCCTCAGCTCAGAGTGTTTTTGGTAACGTCACTGACAATGACTCAAGAAGTAAACATATGTCAACAGCTTATTGTAGTAGTTTAACACAATGTCATAGAAAATACATTTTGTTTAAAGTTTAAATAAGTGGTACATTAAACGCGGGGTGCATTGTAACGTGTGGCCTTTTTCATAATGTTAAAATTGTACATGAATGATAATTTTTTGTAAATGTATGAATCCTTACTGATTATATTATATAACTTTGCTCTGTTCAATATTTAAAAGTATTATTCAATATTTCTAGGAACTATAAAGACCTTAGACTACATTGACAATAGATAAACTACCTGTATTCATGTCACTCAATGATGCATAGCAACCATCAAGTTTTACCATATCAACACCCCATTCAGCAAAGGTCTGTGCATCTTTCTGGAAATAATTCTGACTTCCAGGGTATCCACCACATGTTTTTATACCAACATCTCCGTAAATACCTAATTTTAAACCACGAAAATGTACCTGTCATAAAAAATGAACATGTCTGTACATTGGTAATACCTAACTTTAATCTAAGAAAATATAAAATATACGTTGTCACAATACAGCATATTATATAGATTTTTCTGAGTTACAACATGTATTTAATTTGGGTACTTTGATTCGAGATAGACAGGGTTGCATCGTTTCTTATGGTTTAAATCACGTTGAGATTTCTCGTTTATTTTTGTTACATTTGTGTTAGAAGCACTATGCTTACTGTACGACACGTGACAACTAAAAAGTGGGAAAAACAAGGATAGCTACATTTTCGGAAACCATGTAAAGCACATACGTGTATTTGATATGTTCAGTAGTAATAAAAGTTTCTGCCATTAAGCTTAATTTTGTAAAATTGTGTGAATTGTGCACTTCAGATAAAAAATATTGGCATAAACAAAGTTCATCGCCAAAAATCATTTCTGTCGAATGTTACAAAGTTTTAACTTATAAACAATTGGAAATATATGTACATGTATAAAGAAAAGAATGATCAGTAAGTAAACATGGCAAAATACATGTTAATGCTAATATAAAAGTTTCAATGTAAAATCGTACATCATTGGATAAAATCAGAATTTTTATTCCTCCAGATTCGGAGTGCAAACATATATATTCGCACAAACAAAAATGTTCACATGGGTCTATTGACCGATTGATTTCAAAAATAAACTCTTCTTCTATATACATATACTTACATAATCTGCAAGCCATTTAATACCACGAGGAAATCTTTCTCTATCAGCCACTAATGTACCATTACTGTCACGTGACATTTCACTCCAGCAGTCATCTATATTTACATATTGATATCCAAATTCTTTGTAACCTTTAAATACCATCATATCAGCCATCTCTACATACAAGTTTTCACTGTTTGTAAAATGATATAAAATGAAAGTAATCGTGTATGCAAAGAAAACATAAAAATGGAAGAAAAATGTCAAAGATAAACAACAAGTCACATGCATATACAACCAAAACTCATAAATATGCACCGGAAGCTCACAAATATTTAAAAAAACTCATTATTACGCAAATAGACTCATACTCTTGCAAAGAAAAACAATAATTATACGATAGAATAGATAGAAATTTATCCAAATAATATTGGACAAGTTAATACTTTGATTGATGAAAAACTATTTCAAAATATAAGACGCCTTAATTATACTTTATTTCCAATTTTTGCAAAGAAAAACAATAATTCTACGATAGAATCGATAGAGAAAAATGAAAAATATACAAATTTATAAATTACTTTTTTTGCTCAACAAATCGCCGTTAGTATAAGGCAAATCAGTTAAAATGCTATGATACGTCTGAATGCACCTAATTACATAGAATATACCATTGCAATGATAAAACCTAAATGCAATAAATATACTTGGACAAAGATACATGCGCACAGGTTGTGCGTGTTATACTCGTGTATACTTGCGAGCCATGAAAACCATTGCCAAAATAAAACGCTAGATGCTTGAAATTTATAAACAAGACTGTCTATTAAGCTTATCTTCATAGTGGAATATTTAAACTTTAAAATTTTCATGAAATGCTGCCAGGGCATATTTTGTATATAAAGACATGATTAGTGTCAATTTGTAACTTTTCAAAAGGGGTGTGTTACTCTCAGGTCCATTTTTGAATCTCAAGATTTGAACCTCATGGCCACTAAGTATAACCATACACTCGTTGACTCAACGAAGTATACGTATACAGTATTTTGATATTGTATGAAAACTATGATATAATATATTAAAATTATCAGCCTTCATTGTAGTTGCAAAGATAATTTTATATCAGTTATCTTAACTTACTGCAATCAGTAAGACTGTGTTATCTTGTCTAGTTTATGTTTATCGGTCAAGGTGTCCGAAAATTGCTGATTTATAATTTATGAAAGTGACTGATCTAAATATAAATGGTTGTGATAAAATAACGAGTCAGTTAAAATTCTTATCTAAGACCATTGAAACTTCCACATGGAAATAATGTTAAAGAATTAAGCTTCAATCACTTTTTACTGACAACTTACCTTATACAGTTTTTAGGATCGTTCTTGCAATCGATATTACAACGAAATCGTTCCCATGACAACCATCCCATTGGTGGGGTCAAGGCTAAACCATTGTCAAGACCAAATATCAATGTCGAACCACCAATACAAACCAAGGCGATCAGATAGATGTTCATATTTGCTGTTGAATATTAATATATCAATATATATTTTAAAATATATCACCGTAAAATGAAAATATATTCATTAGGAATATCGCAACTAAGATCTAAGCGTTCTCGTCGTGCAATTCAAAAGCCGTGAGTTCTAAAGTTGTCATCTTTGGCCACTTTTAGAAATTTCTATGAATTATATATTGTTCGTGATTTTTTTCCTATAAAAGCTTTTTGATATGAATTCTTCGTATCTACATAGAACTTTGCCTGTTGAAATGATCTGATGCTGAATAAATAAAACCACAAAATTATTAATTTCCTTGGATTATGATATTATGTTATTTTCTTATTAATTTATGTAAACTGTGATACGAACTAAACAATGGCACTCAAACCGCGGTTTGAACAGAACTTCAAGGCTGGGCAACCTAAGCACCCCTATGACTTGTTATAATACAATTAACAATATATTAAACAACTGAAATAATTACAATATAATGACAAATGAGTGCAATACTAGTCTACAACCTTCATTCTTTGCATGTAGTTAGACTAGTTTTACACTGACCCATCAATATGTAATAACATTAAAATATAATTGAACTCTTACCAGTTAACTAATCCACAAATACTGAACTAGGTAGAAGTTTGAGATAATAATGTCCTGTTTAGTATTTATCATAAGACAGATATCTGTACATATATGTATATACATGTGTATCAACATCTTATAGGGCCAAACAATATAATTCATTGTTTCTGGTTCCTGTACCATAGGGACAGGTATATCTCTTTTTTGAGTAATATTTTAAACTGTCTACAAGCGTCTTATCAGGTTATGTATACTATTGTTATCTGAACTAGCTTTCATGGACACTTAGCAATTACCAGTTCTTACTACACAGAGTTTTCTCCCAAGTTTTAAGAGTATCATTTGATCATCGTAAGGAAAGAACACATTCTCCTTTATACCTCGACTTTCAGTGCTATTCTCATATTCTTAGTGTTCCTTTATTGATGTTAATCTTGCTCAGCAGCTTTAAGTGAATAGGCTATAAGCTAAAATCCACAAAATTATCTCAGAGCATTATATTCCCAAAGCATAAGTCATTGAAAAATAAATTACCTTTGTTCCCAATGACCTAAACCTATGATGGACCAACCAGGATGATTTGCAACAAGTAACCCAATATTGATTACAAAATGAAGGTCCAGATCAAAATTGCTAATGGAAGAATGTACAGACGATGCAAACCATTATATGATCCTTCAAGTGATTGAAAAAGATCTCAGAAGGATCTTTTTATGTCCATTCACTAAGGGTTGAGACAAGAAACCTTTTCACTCAAAATGTACGTTCAGATCACATCACTCATTGAATAATATTTCAATCTAAGTACATGTACTTACAAAATAAAAAAAAGACAAGTAATCAAGGCTTATTTTAAAAATTTATTGATACATAATTATAACTCTAAAAATATCAATCACTTAATATGACAATATAACAGTACAAGAGATTCAATGTTCAAATATATTACAATGGTGCATACCAGTTAACATTAGAATATAACAGGAACTATTAACTTAACTAGAATCTACATACTTAGAATAGTTCATATTCTCTATTTTTTCCAGCTGATCAAGATTTGTTTGAACCAGATGCATCTGCACAGAAGGAAGTTAATTAATATATTATTGCAGAAAGGCAAGCAACACAAATTAAATGCTATTGTCTTGTGTACCCCGATGTTAATTTCAACGTTAAATTATTCTGCACAAGTACATTAGGTACAAACAAAGTTTTTCTGCAGTAACAATACACCAACTTGAGTTCTGAATATAAACCATTAAAAAGGAACTATCAACTAAACTGGAATCTACACAGTAACTTAATGATTAGAATAAACTAAATGATGATACAATCACTTGGTGCTGAATTTATAATCATTAGTTGAAAAGTTTATTATATTCTCAATTTTCATTATTATTAAAATAAAAATGATTTGTTCAAATTATTTATGACTAACCTGGTAAATGACAATAATTGGAATTTAATTGTACATTCAAAAGTTTTAATACATAAATTTTCCATAACAAATAAAATGAGTGTATAAAACAAAACATATCAATGCTAAAAGAATATAAACTGTAGTTCAATCCTTCTTGCAAAACTTTCAGCAATATCATAAGTAAAACTTAGGGAACTTTCCGCAAGGCCATCGATAGCTAGCGCTTTTTGAAAGTGATTTTTTGTAGCATAAGAGGTCTACAGCACAGTTTGCTTCAAGCTAGCAAATCCAAGATGGCGATTTCTCAATCAAAAAGTTCAGAATAGTAACAAAGGAAAAATATTTAAATCAATTATCACCATGATTATTCTATTTAATGGCTTTGACGAAATATATGAATTAAATGAAATATTTATCAGCATTCTTGAAAAAGAAACACGTTCCCACAGGAGGAAGCCATTTTGAAAAAGGCAGAAACGTTCCAAATGATATGGCTAGCAAGGAAAAAACTTGCTAAGTATCGCTAGCTAGCGAATCAACTTGCTCGATCGTAGCAGACCATTTCGTAGGAAATCGCTAGCTAACAATACAAAGTGCTCCCATGGCGGAACGTGCCCTTAGTTAGAATCAATGGAAACCAAAACATCTTCGAGTTTGATCACATCTATTTAAGGAGATAACTCCCTATAACACAAATATAATTAAAATATAACAGAAATTCATTATTTTAACATTTATGTAAACTAGAATTGTCTAATAATCAGATTTTTCACTACCAATATGCAGTAACAACAAGTAAATCTGTGAGCTAATGGTCACTAGTGATACCCCCGCAAAAATCTAAAAATATGCGACAAACAGGAAGTAGATGAGCAAGGAGCATGAAATCGCTTTACACCACATGGGACTATGGGATGAAGCAATATGCAAAGTATTAGGCTGCTGCATATTATAGTTGCTGAGAAAACTGCGACGGAAATTTTGTAACAGACGGACAGACGCACACACGCACGGACAAGGGTAAAACAGTATACCCCCCTCTTCTTCGAAGCGGGGGTATAATAAAAAATGAACAAATGTGTCAACAATGAGTATCTACATCTACAACAATAACAGTTCACAGCCAGTACACTACACTATTTCCAGAGAAATACTGATTTTCTGGCAAGCCCTTACACATGAGTGACATTTCAAGTTAATCAGTTTCATTGGTTTGATGTGTTAGAAATTGCAGTTAAAAAAAGTTTTTCCAAAATATACAAAGGGGCATAACTTATTCTTGATCGTAATTTTGACCTCATATGGTAAGCGTGTAGACATGTGCGAGGTTTCAAATGAATTCCTTCAGTGGTAACAAAGATAACAAAAACTTTTTTACGAAAAAACCTTAACCAAAAGTGTACAACTGAGAAGGATATAACTGTTAGAACTTTAAAAGTCAAGCTAAAAAGTGCATAGTTTTTTAAGTAGAATATCTTTAACTTCTGATACAGAAGTTATCTCCATGCAAAGATGAATAATACAGTATATTGTCAAAACATATGAAACAGATTTAATAATAGAAAAACCATAGTCAATTTAATACCTAAGCCTGAGAATATCTAACTGATAAAAATGTTTAGTACATAAATTTGGCAAAAAATATTACTAACATTCAGGAATTTGAACTCCTTAACATACTTCTACTTATAATAAACCTTAAAGAAAATATTTTAAACAAGTCTGATTTAAACATTACATCACAAGTCAACAATACAAACCTAGTAAACAAAAAGTATGTAATTAGGTTAAAAAGGGGAAATATCTATTTATTCTTAATTGTGAAATGTGGTGTTTTTCGATAAAAATACACGATTAAAAAAATAAATTATCTTACAATTTCATAGTAAAGAAAATATAATTTCAAAACAACATCTTTAAAGAAAAATAACACCATCGTAGAGGAGAAATGGTGTTGGAATATATTTGATTTAAAAAGTCAAAATAGAACTCAGAAAAAAGTATGAAAGAAACAAAATTTCATCAGTTTTTGAGAAACTTTTTTTTATTTTCACTTGAGGCCGCAACAAGTTCATCATATGTTCTATGGATTTGCTCACACCCTAATTTTGATGGTTTTACAAAAAAAATATTTTTATTCCTCGCTCTCTCATAAGAAATTGGTCAAACCACTATATAAAGCAACTGAATTAAGATTTTTTTTCTTCGCTCGCCCCATTTCCCCCCAGAAAAATCCAAAGAACACATGATCAACTTGTTGTGGCCTGAAGCTCAGAAAATTAATTAATATTTTCACATATGGCAAAGCAGCTCCTGAAAATATGTTTTCAGAGCTCACTGGGCGAATGAAAAATTTATCTTACACCAAAGTTGACTAATATCCTCTACGTAGTAGCTTAACATAGGGGAATGCTGTGCAACATTGATACAACAAAGTATAAATATGTATCTATGTTCGTAAAATTATAAAAATCAAAGATTACATAACACAAGGCACAGAGAGCCTATCACAAAAATCATAATCAACAATGAATACATAGATAATATCATTAATAAAAATCTCTGCAAAAATCTGACAGAAGGTTTAACCTATATAATATACTGTTTGTTGTGTACAGTATAACATTGTATCAATTAATTTTCAAAACATGGCAGTTTATTTTCATTTTAATGTAGGCTTTGTCCGTTTATGGGGATAACACACAAGTCCACACTATGAAGTATGATGTAACAGTTTCAAAGCATTTATTCTAGTAAAATCAAAATTTATTATTCAGTATGTGTGTCTCAGTGAATAAGAGTGTAGATATTATTACTCAAAATTGATTTTGTTTTATATAGAAAATGGTAAAAGATATTATTGAATATATTCAACTATCCCTATTATAGACAATTAGACTATTCTTTTGTTAACTCGACACGCCAAGTTAAACAAGTAAATCTGTGAGCTAATGCTCACTAGTGATACCCCCGCAAAAATCTAAAAATATGCGACAAACAGGAAATAGATGAGCAAGGAGCATGAAATCGCTTTACACCACATGGGACTATAGGATGAAGCTATATGCAAAGTATTAGGCTGCTGCATGTTATAGTTGCTGAGAAAACTGCGACGGAAATTTCGTAACGGACGGACGGACGGACAAGGGTAAAACAGTATACCCCCCTCTTCTTCGAAGCGGGGGTATAAAAAATCCATTTATATATTATACTGAATACAACAAGTAATATAAAACCTATGATATACATTTTTAACAAAACTTGAGAAATTAAAACTATATTTTTTTTGTACATGTATAATATTTGATTTTATCTTCTCAAAACTTCTGAACTTAGGAATAGTCAGAGCTGGACAATGATTTTTTTATGTAGGTTGCCCTGGAAACCAGCATTATATTACACCTGTTTGAACTATATGTTTATTAGTTGCCCAAACTAAAATTTAGGTTGCCAGGGGCAATAAGACAATCTTAATGTCGAGCCCCGATTTATAGAATGTATTAAACTAATAGAATTTCATCTTTATCTTCATCAACTTCTGTGTCATCTTGTCCAGGTAATATAGTAGATAAAGTATTGTTAAATGTAAAATCAATACCAGGTTTTACTGGTGTACTATGCATATAATTTGATGGTCTCCCCATTGTTTGTCTTATACCACCTAACCTATCAACTATACTACCTGTTCTTCTGTCACTAATAGTTTGACTATCTCCATTTATACCAGGTCTAATATTTCTATTACTTTGTCTAATATTTTCTTTATTATGGGAAGTCGGTTTAAGCTTCGACGCAACACTTGCACTTGGCATTTTAAAGTCATTAAAAGCTGGAGATTTCTGTTTTGTAATAAATTGAGGAGTAGCACTTTTACTATTATTTCCATTCATTGATGAGAATAAACTTCTCTTTGTCTTTGGAGAATGCTTAGATGGTGAAAACATAGACTCACTGACATCAGTCCAGGCAGTAGCTTCTCTTCTACTTTCATTCATCTGGCTACCATCCTCTCTGATTTCATCACAATATTGATGGTATACATTATCATCAGGGTTGACTGGTTCTCTCTCGTCAGTGTTTTTCTGTTGATCATATACTTGGTCGCACCAGTAATTATTACTGAAATCATTACAGTCTCTTAATCGATCTTCACTTTTATATGACTGGTTTTCATCAATTAAATGAATTTTGAATAACAATGGATTTGATTGCATTTGATCTAAACTTATAAATGTTTGTTGAGAATCTGTTTTCTTATGTCCAGAGTGTGTTAACCTTTGTTCAACTAATCTGGAATTACTGCCTTGTTGAATACTGTGCCGAGGGTTAGAATTTGGATTATCATTTATACAAACATTGGAGGCAGTATTCGGCTGTGCAGATCCTGATTTTGGTGTATGTAGTTTCATCTTGGCTAAAGAGGTACTAGGTGAAAACTCTTTATTTTGACGATTGACCCTGTTGATAGTAGGTGACCTGAAGTCATTGTGATCATCTTTGATTTGTCTTGATGTTGAAGAGGGTGACATAAATTCAGGTTTCCTAGGTGCCTGATTTGATGATTCTCTTTTAGGAGAGTCAACATTTTCATAATTCTGAGAATCAACATATTTAGTTCTAACACTGTTTCTCAGAGGTGACTCAGTCTTGCTACTCATATTAAACTGTCTACGGTTATTTAATGGCGTGCTATTAGCATCTATGTTCCAGTGTTGAGGGTCAGTTTGCATATTTCTATTAGAATGTTTATGACTTGTGGGATTATGATAATTTCTGGATGGTGATATCAGATTATTAGAACTATGTCTTACTTCTGAAAGGATTTGATTAGAACCAAAATTTCTTTCATTATATGACCTTTGATCTTGAGAAATTCTTGGTTGCCTTGGTAACCTTTGATCATCAGGTGATCTGGGTTGTCCTTGAGACCTCACGTCACAAAGTTTTTGTTGCCATGGCGACCCATTCTCAACTGTCGCTTGTGGTCTTCTGGGTGATTTTTGTTCACTAGGTCCTGGTTGCAATGTTGACCTCAGCTTACCAGGTGATCTCATTTGTCTAGGGGATTTTTGCTCACAGGGTCTGGGTTGCCATGGGAACCCATGCTCATCAGGTGATCTTGGTTGTCTAGGTGATTTTTGATCACTGGGTCTTGGTTGCCATGGTGATCTCTGTTCAACTGTTGCCCTGGCTTGTCTAGGTGATTTTTGTTCATTAGCTGGTTTTGACATTCTAGGTGACCTTTGATTTTGAGAAGGTAATCTATGAGCTTGGCGTGGTGACCTTACATTGGTATTTAAATCATAACATTCAGAGTCATCTTGTTCTCTACCATACTGAGCATATCCTCTACTTCTATTATTGATTTCCCTATACCTTACATCTTTCATTATCTGTCCTCTATCATTAGACAAATGTACACTAGTATCTCTATCAAACTGCCTTGTATCATTTTTATAACACGGATCACTATTATCAATAGATTGAGATAAATAGCCACTCCCTCTTTTGGAACTTTGATTAAATGAATTAAAATTGTCATATTCTTGATTTGTTCTAGTGTCCAATGAAGAACGTCTTTGTTTACCAGGTGATTTAATATTTTGAGACTGAATGGCTGATTCATCATACAAACTGTAAGAATGGTTATTATTAGTGTTTGATAAACTGTTATGTGTATCTGGTATATAGCTAGACATTGATGATCGTCTCATTTCCTGGTTTCTGTCAATACTTGCAGGATTATCAACAAAATTACACATAGTATATGAATTCTGCTGATGTCTAGATGAACTAATATCATGATCTGAAGTGTGAGCTGTGTCTAGATGACCTATGTCAGTACTTGTATCATTAGACATCATAGTGTAACCATGGCAACCATTTCTTTGCAGGTTACCGGCCACTATTCTATCATCAATGGGCTGGAGATTCCTTCTTACTTTGGGTTTAGAACTAACATTCAATTTCCTTACACTAGACTGAGCAGGGTAAGTATTCAAACATATTAAATCATCATTTACATTTTCCATGTTATTGTAACTATAGTCTTGACCAATATTGTATGAACTGTTATGACTTGGCGACTGAAAACTGGACTGTAATGACTGAGATAAACTAGGCGACTCAAAGTTTCTGTAATTAATCGAACTTCTCATAGCTGACTGATTAAAACTACTTGAATGGTGTTGAAAACTGTTACCATGATACATAGAACTATTATTTGAGTCACCAAGGATACTGTACGAATAACCATCAGCCTGATTAAATTTTCTATTGGAAATTCCAGCACTTGTGTTTAAATGTCCATCAGCTGGTCCCACTTTTCTGTTAGAAATTCCATTGTTTGAATGTAAAATTTCTCTAGAATTAATGGAAGAGTTAGTAAAACATCTAGGATCAATTTGAGTAGATTTAGAACATCGGTTGACGTCAGAAATCCTCCTACTTTTAGGTGGAGTCGGCACAACGTTACTTTCATCATCTGATATATTTATATCATTTTCATGGCTTATAGAGCGTTTACCAATATAGTCAACCTTTTTACGCGGAGAAAAACAATCACCCGATGATTTCATAATGATTTCACCAAAATGTTTTTGAGCATTTATACCCTGTTGGAATAACTTTTTTTGTGACCTATGCGCTTTCACTTTTGTTCTTTCACTATCGGGAGTAGCATTATAACTTTTATGTGGTGATAAACCTCTTAAATAGTTCATTGATTTTGGAGACTTTGGATATACAAGATGAGATCTGCTGTCTGTAGAATTGCTAATATTTCTTTTATCATAGACATGCTGGTCATGTTTCTTTGATGTTTCCAACCTTTTTTTACCAGCCATCTTCACCTCAGATGTTAAAATATCTTGTTTTGAATTTCGTCCTTTTTGTTGTTCATCAGTACAAGTCATATCATCATTATTGCCTTCAGCCGTATCAACTTCTTCTCTTTCCTTAGATACTTTATTCAACCATTTCTCAACATGATCACTTTTCTCTAAAGTTAGTCCAGACGTATTCATTGAAATGTTAAAGAACGAAGAGTCACTCAGATTTGATTGATTAAACTGCCTCAGATTCTGGACAGTTAATGCTTCAGGTAGTTCAGCATGACTAGGTGTAGATAAAGCAAAGCTCTCATCATGGTTAGTACTAATACCCGAATCTTTCTTTGATAATTCTTCATGATCGAAGTCATAAAACCTTTTCATGTTGTTTGTAGTGGAAACTTTAGCAACATTAACTTTCCTACATTGTAAAGGTGATAATAGCTCTCCAGACTCTCTTCTTTCATTAGATACTCTGTTGTCTGAAGACTTACTATGGTAATATCTATGTGATGGTGATGGTACTAAATCATTGGGCTGTCTAGAAACCTTCATAGGTACATTCAACTTGGGTCTAGTCACATTGTCAACAAAGTTTGTTTTACCAGCACTATCTTTAACTTTTCTAACATATTCTTCAGTTGTTTCATACATGTTTTCAGCACCCTGATTATCAAAGTTTAGTGTTTCATAATTTTGACTATGTTTATTGGTTTGTTCATTTGTTTTTGTGAGATTTGACTCAGTTCTTCTCAGAGGTTGTTCATTACTAACAGCAAACTGCTGATTTCTAGGTTCAATGTTATCACTACTAACAAGTGTCTTCTTCAATCTATTCATATCATTACTCTTACACCAAGACTTGTCATTAAACTCTTCTTGTTGTCTTCCTATATCTAGATCAGTTTTTTGACTTTCATTATTTTGTTCTTTATGGTTGGTCAGAACATTTCCTCTCTGGTTTCTCTCAACTAAATCTACATTATGACCATCATCAGATTCAATAGTAAATGTTTCATTTGACAATCTGTAATTATGCTGAAAAGATACAAGATAAGATTAAGACATTCTTGAAATGTGCATGGTTAATTACTATAAGAGTTCCAGATAAGATAATTTGAGTTGATCATAAGATTGCCAGCATCTGGTCCTAAGCAGAACCCCAGAACCTATAAAATAGTAGCTTGTTCAGGCATGCTCACTCCCGTGTGCATATTTCATCTATTATACTACACCACTAAGCTCAAGTTTTTTCATTTCCTATCTGGAAATTAGGTTAATGATTGACACTTGTAACCTAACACTGTCAAGAATAAATATGGAAACAACTAATGTATTTTGATTCAATTGTGAAACAAGTTCTAACTATTTATATATCTCTATCTCAAGTTTGTTTCGTTGTTTCTCAGTACTTAGCAATCAAGACAAAGTTTCTAATTAAAGAAAATCAGATGATGTGAGATGAGATTTGCATCAACACAGAGCAGTCTATCAATTTATGACCGGTTGAATTTTACAACAGACTCAGTTTGTTGTTCACTAACTAGTACATACTAAGGTTCTAGTACTCTATTACTAGTAAAACTTTCAAACATCATATCACGTTGAGATTAACCTTGAACTTTCCATTTCCTTCCAAAACAGTCAAAGACCATGAATTATCAACTGCAGATCTTTCCGTAACTAGACCTATCACCGAATGTAATTAATACCCAACAATGGGTATATGTCAAGAAGTTTGAATCAAATCTGTACAATAGGTGCTAAGAAATGAGCAGACAAGAATTTTCATCAAAGGGCCACAACTCTGCAAAGAATCAATGGACCACAACCAAAATAAAACATGCACATGTCTGCTTAATACCTGGTCTATAAGTGAAGTTTGAATCAAATCTGTACAAGGTGCTTAGAAATTAAGGCAGACAATTAAACCTACAGACAGACCAACCCACAAGCTGACTCCTAATACCAAAAACTTACTTTTTGGGGGGAGGGGTATAATGATAAAACTCCCTCTTCGTAGAAAAAACATAATGCATAATTAAGATTAAAATACTTACATTTTTATCAGTATTTTTAAGATTGCTAGCTACAACATTTTCTGATGTTTTATAATTTACATCACCATCAACTTCATCATATGTATTGTGACCATTATCAACTGTATAACTTCTCCAGGAATCTAAAGAAATCAGAAATTTTGTATAAAAATCATAAATATGTTTTTATTTACTGCTTGCAATACAGTACCCACCAAAAATTTGGAGACGACGGAAATTTAATGATTTTTTCAAATTTCATTGATTGTTTTCAGTAGAACCATTATTTTCAATACATTTAATATGCTTGATTTCTTGAATGCATCACATTTATAAGATTCAGCATCTGATATCACAAAGCCTCCAAATCCAAATTCACTGTATTATTTTCTATAACATAGATTGTAAGCTACTTTGATAGTCTCAACTACATATAGTGTTTAAAAAATAAGCAAGACAAACAAGTAAATCTGTGAGCTAATGCTCACTAGTGATACCCCCGCAAAAATCTAAAAATATGCGACAAACAGGAAGTAGATGAGCAAGGAGCATGAAATCGCTTTACACCACATGGGACTATGGGATGAAGCAATATGCAAAGTATTAGGCTGCTGCATGATATAGTTGCTGAGAAAACTGCGACGGAAATTTTGTAACGGACGGACGGACACACGGACAAGGGTAAAACAGTATACCCCCCTCTTCTTCGAAGCGGGGGTATAAAAATCATTTCAAAATAAATGTTAATCAAACTTTTGATAAAATTTATGTAGTAGGCTTACAAAGTGAAAATGTATCCAAACTTTTGGTGGGTACTGTATTTGTATCACAGTAGTTGTATGACAATGAATCACAACAGAAAGTAATGATTGATATGAAACATTTCTTACTTGATACACAGCATAATGTATTAATTCTGACTGCTTAAAAACTAGAACAAAATATTACATGCCACAATCTAAAACCATCTAGTATCAACATTCAAAAGTTTAGAAGTCATTAAGAATTTTGGTTGCCATCGATGATTGAGTCAGCTTTAATTTAAGGCCCTGGTAAGTTTACAAGTAAGAAATCTTCAAATATAATGAAATGATGGAATTATAAACCAATCCTCAAGTTTCACAAAGAGCTAACAGAATCAATTTAGTTTTCTTATCTTCAATGTTAATAGAAAAAAGAATGCATTTTTTTGTATTTTAATCATTTGAACATAGAAATAATGAAAACAAAACAAATCAATTTGATACAAAACACATGAAAAATGAAAACTTAACATAAACAAGAGCTGTCCGTAAGATAGCGCGCTCAACTTTTCTCAGTTCTTAGGAATCGGTGTTATGGGTTTTGATAGAAAGGTGGAAGTAGTGATGATGAATAAGTATTCAAAGTTTGAGTTGAAAATCTTTGATAGTATTGAAGTTATTAAAAACTTTAACCTTGATTTTGGATGTTTTCTAAGTAAAAAAAAATTCAAAACTCCTAAAACAGTGGAGCCAGGGTTATGGGCCTTGATAGTAAGGTGGAAATAGTGATGACGAATAAGTATTCCAAGTTTGAGTAGAATATCTTTGATAGTATTGAAGTCATTTAAATTTGTAAAATCTTTAACCTTGATTTGCAACACCAACGCCGACACTCAAGTGACAGTAACGCTCTCATTTTCTTCGAAAAGTTGAGCTAAAAATAAAATAAGATTGCCTATAAAAAATTTTATTCTCTGTGTTGCCTCTATAAATAACATCTTTATTATATTTTTCTAAGATATAACATACTGTATTGTTTGTGTTGAGTTTCTTCATCCAAATGTGTATCGGTTATTTCATCATAATCACTTACAACAGTTTCATAAGATGTATTACTGGATGATGTACTTAATGTTTCAGCATCACTTGGTTCTTTACAATCATCGTCTATTATACCAGCCATATATGTACTCACATCTGTTAATATAGACATATATATACATTTGTACAAGGGTGACAGTTAAAAGTTTTGAATATATTGAAAACCGACGATCAAAATACCGAAGAAGAGAGACATCATATAAATTCAATAGTGTAATGTATTCTCAAAATATTGAAATAAGGCTTGTATACTGATGATAAAAACTCACATTCTAACATGGGTGAGTGTTTTTATTATTAATACTGTGGCAATTTTCAAAAAATTTATCTTACGATAAAAAGCAGCATAAGTCAAAAGCAAGAAACATAAATAATACAGTGATTTTTTTTATGAAATTGACGTAAGATTACTTTTTTCATAAGAACTTTTGTAAAAAACTGCACAGTCCTGAAAACTGTTATCCATATATACACCGTGCTGCCAAAATGGAATTTTGAAATATGACGAATGCCGTCGATCTCTTGTAAAAAACAATCTACTGGAAAATACAGTATTTATGTCAGATGACCATGTATGTTTAACATTTCAAAGCAACTGCTAATACAAGTTACTACTCGCTGGAGGTAAAAAAAGTTGCTAATAATACTCAGAAGCCAAAATCTTCTGAAATCAGCTGATCCAAAAAGATTGGTAGCCATGTATACAAAGTAAGAGCAGCAGTCCATTGTTAACTAGAAGATCCTACATTTAGAGATTGAGATGTCTAAGGTTCTAATCCCAACACAGCATTCCTATTTACTTGAGCAAGAAAGTTAGCTGTAAGTGCTTCTTTTCATCCAGGTGTAAATGAGTATTGTAAAGTTAACCTTCTTGAAGTTGATTTTGATGAACAGGGGTTCACATACCAAAGTCAATAGACTATATCCGGAATTCAAATATCCAGGTTTTTCTCTGAGGTACAAACAAACTTTCACGAAGAATATGTGAATATGTGTACAAAGAACAATTATAGGATTTAATCTGTATTGCATGCTTTTCAGCAATAATGTGTAACAAATTTTGTTTGTACCGCCTGTGTATGTATGGAAAAAACCATAAATTGGAGTTCCGGATTATTGTGTTAGATGGTCTGAACATGTGTTTGGGTGCAGACAGGTTCTTGAATATACTTGATGTCAAAGTGAATTATGAGTCATATCACTGCTACTATTTCTAACACAGTTCTTAACTTGGGAGAAACAAACATCAAAATAAAAGATTTCACACAGACACAAAGTTTGAGTGCTAGCTATATAATAAATTACAAACCTTGTAGAAATCTGTTTTCTTCTGGCTTACCAAATATACTTTCATCAAAATCAGTGATCTGCATAATAAAAAAACAAACAATACATGTCAAATGCTGTTCAGACAGAGGTGAAAGACTTTAGTGGGACTTTGTGCCATTATACTGCCATGAAAGCTGACATGGTTAGGTCATGATAGGTAAAAAATAGCCAAGTGCTTCTTTTTTATCATGTCTTGACTCATCTGGTTTCTCTCTCTTTACAATTATTTCTCATTTATACTTTATCTGCATACACTAATAATCTATGAAATTATGATATGAAAAGGGTTGTTTGCCGAAATGATAATTTTAAGAGCAATTTCACACACAGAGTTAGTACAGGGTTCATACAGATTTTCAACACCAAATTTCCATGACTTTTCCATGATTGCTCTCAGTTTTCCATGGTACAACAGAAACATAAGAACCGAAAACTAGTACAATTTGAAAACATCGTATCACAGCAGCCAAATAGAGTAAAAACACAGAAAATGGTCTGGTAGTAAAATTCTCAATTTTGTACCCAAGCGTGATTTGTACCCAACATTTACAGTTCTGATTCATGTTTGAATTTATGTTTTTTATTCATTTTATGGCTTTATGAAAGATTTTTCCATGACAACATGAACTTTTGCATGGTGTTATCTAATTTTCCATGACTTTTCCATGATATTTCTACTAAATCCAAAATTCCATGATTTTTCAAGAAAAATCTCATTTCCCATGCTCTTTCCAGTTTGTATGAACCCTGTAGTACAATAGTGCTATATATAATGTTATAATACATACATCATCGCATTCTTCATCTTGGTCATGTGTCTTGTATACTAGAATAAAAGAAAATATTAGTTAGATTTAAGCTCATACAAATGTTTTCTAGGTCAGCATTTAATGCTCTCTGTTTATTATTGTGACTATAGATCATCTTTCATGGAATACAACAATATTAGACCCAAGTCCTTAGAAAGAGACAGTTAACTTTCTCACTGATATTTATGGTAAAAACTTGACTTGAATCCACATGGAAAGGTTATAGCAATTTAAAGTCAGATACGGGTATCATTGCGATTAACCATTTGTGTTTAAAGACTAGAAAATTATTAATAAAATTTTCCGGCATATTTTTGAATCAGTATTCACTTACTCTTCCCAATGAGTCAACAGTTTTTCAACATGTGGAGAAAAAAACAACTGGTATTCAAGTGTTCAACTAACTGTATAACCTATCACAGCTGGAATTTGAACCAGGATTGCCAACCAAATATCAAATGCCTTATTATTACATTGTTATTAGAGGTCAACAAATCAGATCACAACACAACAGCACCACATTCAATATGAGTGAGCTTTTTTCTATTTTACAAAATCATCTAAAAAGTGCATTTTTACATCATGGAAAGAAAAAATATCTTACATTCTTTAGAGGCTTTAAATTTTTCAAATGCAAAATTTTCTCTCGAGAATAATCCTGAAAAAATACATATAAATTATCCAGAGTGACTGCAGATCAAGGTTAATATTATAAGAGACATAGTTTGAGTTCTATCACGAACAAAGCCTCCTAAAAGGGGAGACCAACCTTGCTATTGACACTTTCACCCCTGCATGACTAAACACAGACAGAGATTAATAATTAACTATAAAATAACATAATTAATATCAGATCAAATAAAAGATACAAACAAAGGCATATACACATAAATATATTTTCAGCAATTTTCAACTGTGCCAACAATCTTTGAATACCAACTTATACTGAAACTGAAAGCAGTGTCCCAGTGGTATGGAATTTGAAGTTTTTTTTACTGGAACTTAGACAAGTGACATCCAAAACTAAACCTGTTCAAGATTAAAAATCTGCTTGTTTAAAACTTCAAGACTCAAAATGATTGAAACTATTGAATATGATTGAATCATTGAGACATGGAGACATCTACATTACGAAGCATTGCTATGTTTAGTATGTTGAGTTAAAGAAATTACAGCTAAAAATATTACTTGTCCACAGACAAGTAGGGTTGAAATATTTCCTTGTCTACAGACATAACTGTACGAGTCAGACAAGATGGGAGAAAGAAATCCACAACTATGTGTCATTATGGAATAAGTACATCATGAATGGATGTTGATCTACTCTAGGTACAAAATTTCACATGATCAACAAGCATGTTGATAATTTCAACGGATTGATTATGTGTTATAAATGAATTTATTATGATACCTTTTCTATCCCTAATTATATTACCATTAGACAAATTGACAACACTATCTAGTTCATCATCACTAGCTTCACCATACTGAAAATAAACAATTTTATCAAATCAACTCAATGAAGAAGAGCAATGTATGTGGACAACATGATCAATTTCTTAACTTGTTACCTGAAAGGCAAAGTTAAAAATAAATACCCTCATGGTATTGAAGATTTGAAAAATAAGCAATCATACTATGCAATTGATGGATATTATCAGTTTGACATATTAACCTAGTGGTTGTATTATAAATTAAGTCTGATTTATATTGGGACCTCTGACAATTTCACTCACACTTCATTGATGTTGTTATTTATCAGAGCTGTCACGATACGCCAGAAGCGTTTTGCGATATATTGCAATATGCTAGCACTGTATCGCGATACGTACCACGGTATATTGTGGGCTTTTAGACTTGTTTTGCCTCTGCTGTATTTAACAAAAACATTGCAAATCTTACATGCAGCGACTGATAGAATCTAGCTTCTTCAAGTCTATACGGTCATTTAGGACTGTGATATTTGTTGTACAACCAATCGAACGAGTCACATTCAGTTAAACTTCTTTTGTAACTTAAGCTTAAATTGAATGAACGATGGAAAAACTGACGCTTCGGTACTTTCATTATGCGAAGGGGTATATTATCCAATGACATAAAAAATCGCCTAATTACAGTACCTTAAATTCGTACCGTGGTACATATTGCCGCAGCTGCGTATTGCAATATACCGGTATATCGTGACAGCCCTAGTATTTATACCTATTTAAATGTTGATATGTAATTGTTACAATTATTCTGCCAATAAATTAAGTTTGTATTGTTTTAATGATCCATGAAACCAGTACTTTCCCTGACGCAGGAATCTTGTGTCATTGTCGCATTGAAGAAGCCCCTGACTTGGTATCCTTCAAGCAGGGTCTACCTCAACTACACTTCTAGACCTGCAGTTTGCGCCCAGCTACAAGTAACTTCTTATAATTTTCAAAGCTCTGCATTTTGAGATAAAGGGGTGAAAATGTAGCTGGCCACAACTTTCAACTTAACTCTATCTTTTAACTATCAAGCTCTTCTTACTTTCCTTTACTCTTTATATTCTCTCTCTTAAATTCTTTTGACTAGTAACCACCCGTAGCGTAATAGTCAAGTGTGACTGTAAAATGTAGATGTAGACATGAATGCAATGTACCAAATTTCATTTTATGTCACAAGTGTTTACAGTCTGTCATTTTACGAAAACCTACTTTCACTTTACTCTGGCTGGGATACTAGACTAGTATTAATGTTTTCCGTAGCTAATGCTAATGCGAACCAAGTCTAATTCCAGTCCGAAGCAGTTTAAGTTTCTGACTGGTTTATATACATTATCAATACGTGTCGCTGGCATGGTTATGCTAAATAGTAAAACAAACCAGTCAATTTCAAGTCTACACGAGTACCAGCGTGTACAAAACGTTGCAGTTCAAGTCAAAAGAATTCTGTCATCTGCAAGTTCTAAGAGTAGTTGTAAAAATAAGACCCTTTGTAACTATTTTCTCATTTGGACATTTTCTGTTATGTAGGGTCTTTACGGGTTGCTTTAAAAACGCAAAGCAAAAAATATAGAATACAGACATCGATTCAGATCTGAATGTTCTACACGTTTTATTCATAAAACTCTCTCTAAAACTATCTTCAATCTCAACATCTATGTCTATAAAAATCATATTAAATTTCTTTTGTGTTGCAGCATCCTGAAAAATAATCTCAACATTACTACAATTTCCAAGATCTACTATGATGACAAATGTTTTATTGTAAACATAACTTGTCAACAGATCTACAGTCGCGAAAACTAATTACATTAAGAGATAAATATGCATAAAGAGGATCGGTAATATGCTTAAACTTTATAAGTTAATAAAGTATCACAGGTTATTATACAGACCTTGTCGATCAATGATTCAAGCGCGTTTTTGTAACGGGTTTTATTTTTTACATATCTATGTATAAATTTCGTTAAATCACCCGCCATTTTAATGGGGCATATCAAATACCACTAAGACACTACTAAGCGCTACTAAGCCATCACTAAGCGCTTATAAGACAATTGTATAAAATGTTAATAAATGTTGATTTAAGAACATAATACGACATTTTGAGACGGTTTTGGTAAAAAATCTAAAAGGTGATATTGAAGCACAACTTATTTAAATGAATGGATGAAATCATTCTTCATTACTAAGACCCTGCGTACGCTTCCCGCCTTATTAAATTTGCCAAAGCAATGTTTTCATGAAATATGATTTTATAGGAATATATAAATGTCAAAATATTAACAGTAAGTTACGAGACTGGGAGAGCAGTAAAACAATGACATAACGTACAATTCACAAACTGATTCTTCTAATTTTTTGTAAGATTTTAATTAAAATGATCAAACAGTTGTCAGAAAATTATATGATGTATCTAGATGTTTTTATTGTATATACCCTGGGAAAAGACAATTGAGGTTCTGGAAATTAATGTGCTTGAATCCCTTAGAAATGACCTAAACTCATGAGCTTCCGAAGGCCTCCGCCCCATGGACCCCTAGCCAGGCTTTGCCCTGGACCCTCAGTCTGCTTGTTCATTTCCTGTTCCCCTAACTAGAAATCCTGGATCCGCCTATGCAAATGCTCTAAATACGATGTACAAAGTCATACTACACGAACATGACACAAACAAAACATGCAGGATGCGTTTTAAAAAAGAATCCATTGTGTTAATTAGGGACATTTTACCTAGACAGGCTATTACACACTGGTATTTAACAAGAAAAGTATGAATAGTTGAAACATTCTGTGCTTAGCATGTCTATAAAACTGACTAGACTGACTTTAGATGTCTGATACAGAGAGACATACAGTTAACATATTGCTGTTAGTGGCTGGAGTCAAGTATATCTGGGCATCAATATAAACAATATTGTTGTGTACTTGTATCTCATAAAAAGTCGAAATTGTAGCTTGTCATATGCTTCAGACCATATCTAGTTCTAACTGTTAATATTTCACATATGCAACTATGATAATATTATCAGAAGCATTAATTAAGACGTGCATGTATTGAAAACTGTTTGATTGAAATAATTTCATGGATGAATGCCAACATGCTGAAATTAAATGCAGGCAGGACAGAAGTTAAGTATGTTGTTCTTTTCAAAACATAGTCGTAAATATGTTGGAGATATATGTCCATTAGACTAGGTGATTCCATCATAAACTCTAAAGACTGTATTAGAAATTTTGGTGCTTATACTTCACACCACACATAGATATGGAAAAACATACAGATATCATATGCAGATTTTCTTATACTATCAGCTAAGAAATATCAGTCGCATAAGAAAATTTCTTACAGTGGATGCTACGCAGATATTAATTTAGTTAAGTACAATCTACTTGTAACAACTCGATATATATATAATTAAATACCATCATTTGCTTCATTATTGTGATAAAACAATAATCATTATACTCGTCAGGGGGTGCATTCATTAGCACCGCTGATTTGAATATTCACTACAGTACTTCTGTACTTAGATCGATAAAATTAAATGTAAATCAGCTGAGTTAGCGTATGTGCCACTGACAGATAGATAAACTTGAACAATACAGGCGCGTAGGATTAAGGATCTGAATATTGGGACCGCAGATGTGGTGGGTACAGGAGTGGGGTCCCCTCCCGCCGGTCGAAATTTTCTCTGAATGTAAGCCTCTGATAATCGAGTTCCTGCACTTTCAGTACCACCAGCTTAAGAACAAATCTTTGTATTACAACGAGACCTTGTAAGATGTTCAATATGTGTCATGAAAAAATAACTCACGGCCCCATTGCCGCTGCTTGCGAGAATATTGAGACCGCAGCCACAGCCCCTGCGGCCCCTGCTCCTACGCGCTTGCAATATAATCAAGTTGTCTGATATGTCGAACAAATGTTCATGCTTTCGGTGCACAGATAACTAGTAGGCCTTTATTATAAGACACCACATGCACATTTCACACACATTATGCTCCATGCTGTCTATCGGATTGTTAAGTAGGCTAAAACAACGGAGTATTATTAACTGTTAAAATGAATAATTTTTATTTCATTTTCTTTATATTATTTCTTTATGAATGTTCAGCAACTGAATTTGACATAGCTTCTTTGGATATTGAAACACTGCTTGAGAACAGTGAAGCGTTTAAGCAACTTAAACAGCGCGTGAGTCTATTAGAAGAACGCGATGCAGAACACCAACTTATAATTTCAAAGCTTAAAACTGACATTGCACAGCAAAAACAAACGAATGCTAAATTACTTGAAACAATCGCCGACTTAAAATCTCGTGTTGTCGCTGATACTTCAACAACAGAAGATTTCAACCATACAGAAAACTACAACAACGGTTCCACGCCACTCAAATCTAAACTACAGAAAGGATTATCTCGAAATGAAACACAACGTGTAGGGAGAGGTAGTATGGTGTTGATGTATTGCTTAAGATTTGCTTCGGATAAAATCTATCTATATTTTGCATATTTTATTCTTGTGCCGATGCTTGAACTTTCTTTCAGTTGTTTTCGGTCGCATTCAGTTTTCTCACGGCGACCTCCTTCCCTTGAACTTTTCTGAACTGTTTTCTTCAAAGAACCGAAAACTGAACTTTATTTACAATTTATAGAAAAATCGACATTGTTGTGGAGGGTTAAGGTTTGTTGCGACAAGGTATTACTAGAATAATATACATATAGCCAAATTCTAAGATCAGGGTACTAACCAATGGATCAGGTCAGCTGAGCCGTTGCTATCAGGTTAAGATCATGTCGTATCTTCTAAATCAATTCTTATCATTATATATAGATTCACGACCTGACGTGTCGGCCACATATTCTAACTCGAATTTGGTATTCGTCCCAAAAGCAATTATTCTGATCAATAATCGATAGCGTACTTGAACTCGCTCAGTAGAAGAATAATGGGCGATAATGTTAAACAGGGACCGTTCTTCATAATCCTTTCTACTGAGTTTGGTTTTACCATGGACCTTATTTACATGTTTATACAGGGGCCTTGGTTATACAAAATGTTATTTCTCACAGCATTAATGAAGTGGCAGTAGATAAATTGTATGAAAAGAAATATCAGACAAAAATATAATTATTTGTGAGGGCATGTTCCTTTAATAATGAAAATTTAAGAAACCATTTATCAGACTGAGTGCTTTTCTAAACAATTAGTTGACAGAAATAACATGGTTCAAACCGAAGCACTGGTGTAAGTTTAAATATTAATTCTTTATATTTCATAGGAATAACCAGACGGCAATTGTCGTACGTGGCGTTTTCTGCTGGATTAACTGAATCTATGAGTTATGAATTTAACCAGAGCATCATTTTCGACTATGTACAAACTAACGTTGGTAATGGTTACAACGCAACTAAGGGTGTATTCGTTGCTCCAATTGGTGGTACCTACATTTTTCATGCATCCATTATGACGAACACCGACAAGGAAGTCTATTGTCGATTTGCCATCAACCACAACAAAACCTTGAATGCTATGGTTGCTTACGGATCTGATGGACGACACGGTCAAGGCACCCAGACGGTCACAGTCACATTAAAACAGAACGATACCATCAGTGTGGTCACTATGGATCCTGAAAGTATGATTTTCAGCAGTATTGATCTTTATACTTATTTTACTGGATTCTTGTTAGCAGCTGACATCTAGCGTTCGTATGATTGACATAAGGTTGTAAGACGTTGTATTTAACTGAAATATACAAATGGTTAAAAAATCAAAGTCTTTCTTATTATGCGTTAATTTTCATATTTTGTGCAAAGTTCATTTAATCTAAAATAAAGTAAAATGTACTCATATGGTAAAGTTTCGCTACTGAGACCTATCCGGTTGTTGCAAACCCATGCACTGTTTTGACGGAGTGCTTCATTTGAGATGAAAAATGTTTCTACATAATCAAAGCACTGGAAGCACTGGTGTTGTTCGACTTAGAAAACATGTATTGCTGTAGTCTATTTTTTAACGTCGCATTCAACACATATATAGGTCATATACACGACGGTCAGCTCTTCCTTCTATAGGTTTCCTGGACACCTTTTCTATCATCAGTACTAACTTACCCTACCACGAGGCCGACAACTCATGTATAAGGTATGACCTGCCGCCACCGGGTTTCGAACCTGCGATCTCTGAATTCGAAGTCAGACATGCTAACCACTACGCCACGGCCGCGGCTTTGCTGTAGTCACTTGTTGTGGTCAGATAATAGAATTAAAGTATGTAGAATAACATTTTGTCCCTTTGAAGATAGACTGCAGAACTCTCATGGTAAGAAATTCACCTGCAAAATGGTGCTGTTTGTACACATGTACTTGGTTACTGTACAGTCATGATTATACAATATTCATTGGAATAGCCGAAAAAGAAACTGACCAACCTCAACACAGAGCCACTTTCCGGAAATCCATTAAAGTGGCTTAATTTGTAGAGGAGGTGGCTTTGTCATGAGGTTTTCAGTCAACCCATAATTTATGTTGAATTTTTTATGTGATAGCATATGTCGTTTTTTTCAAGTATCGTACAGTACTAGAATACATATTGGATGCCGGAGATTCTAAATTTAATATACAGTTTGGTACAATAGTCGATCTGTTCAGGAACATAGGCTAAGCTCATAGGCTCGACATAATGATAATTCAACTACTAGGTTGTAAATTCAAGCTGAAGTTGGACTTCCTTTAGTGAGCCCTGGCTGTATTTTTCAGTGTATTATATTCAGAATAATTCTCATGATGCGAATCTAAATCTATTAATTTACATTAATATACCACAAGTCACAATTTAATGAAAAACTTCTTTGAAACTAGACATAAATATCAGCACACTGAATAAAATCCAACAACAGCAACACCATTAGTCTATTCAAAATGTATGAACATTAACTGGCATGCTTGAAACTGAATAAAATATTGGAATATTCCACTTCAACCAATAACCTAAAAAATACAATAACAAAGTGTTACCATAACTTTGATGAAAAATATTTAATATTTTTCAATGAGTAAAATAAAATACGATGTCAGCAATCAAATAATTAAATATATTTAACAATTATAAACATTAAAAAAATTATGGGAATATTCCAGGATCCGGACGCCATATCCGGGATCGAATTAGAAAAATAATAGGAAAAAATGAACTCTATATTTATGTTGATTATTGGTGTCCTCGTGCTATCCTTGTACAAGCAGGGAACAAAACTTCAGCAAAAAGAGGTTGATGTAATACATGGGAAAACAAAACAAAGGCACCATGCAGGTAAAGCTTTCACAGATAATTAATAAGCAGACAAAAGACAGGATTTGCGATGATATACTGAAAAGGTAAATCAATTTTCTTAATATTTGAATTCTGCATGTATTTCCTTGCTTTTTAAAATTCACTGCTACATTATTTAATTTGTTTGCTTTTATTTTGCATTTAAACCTCAATCTTGTTGACGGATAGCTTTAATCGGCTTTACATGCATTTTTATTCGTTTATCTCTTCATATAAATATTGATGTATACATGTAAATGAATGTCATTTATTCTAAAAATGAGTCATGCAATTTGAATTATTATATTATTATTATATACCGCATTTGTATAGCCTCTTTTCATATTGAATATATGTTCAAAAGCGCTTCACAATCATATATGCATAATTAGGAAATACGAGTTTAAATAAAAACGAAAATGAAAAATGAAAAAAGAAAAAAAAAACCAAAAAGATTAAAAGATGATAAAATATAAAAACATAAACTGAAGACTAATTAGGTCGCAATAAATTGTCTTGCAGTAACTTGCTGGTCTGGATAACCTGTACATACATGTATGTATTTATTAAGTATTGGTCGTCAAACACTTTTATAATGCGTTAAATATTTCTAAATATTTGCAGCTTACTCAAATGACATCTTCGAATTAAAATATACGGGTCGCTGCCATATTGAAAATTCTGACTTAAGTCACCTATTTTAGACTTTTAGTTTTGTCTTAAGTTTATGTTCCAAAATTGACGTAAGTTTTTTGTATAAATTATAAAGCTAATCGTCCACACATTTGGTTAATGCTTATTATATTTTAGAACTGCCTGTCAGTGCCTGTAATAGAGTGAAGCAAATAAAATTTTAATACCTAAAGAAAAATTGACCAGTTGACAAATTGTAAGGCATATGAATAAAACTTTGAAAAACACACGGTTACTAACGGAGTATGTTGTAAACATAAAATCACTGTCTTTTTACAATAATTGCATATCACAATGACGTAGAATTACAATGTTATTTTACGCCATTGGTACGTCAAGTTGCGCTAAAATTCCATAGACCGTTTGTGTACAGAATGCTAAATCCGCGTTAAAGCGAAGAACGTCTACGTCGAACTTTATATAAACGAAATTACAAAAGTTACTCCCCTTGCGGAAGTAAATTTTACACGCCATTTGCAAGTTAATCAATAAACTGTTGCAAAAGTGTAACTTGAAGAAGACAGTGTTTTCGTCTTTCTAGAAGTTGACACTAACTTAGATTAATGTAAATAATTCTTTATTGTCTTGTAACAGTGTATTAGCAGTTTATTGTTTGTTTATTAACTATTACAGGCGTGTGAATGTGATTCGTACTCGGAAGTTTCGTTCTCTGACATTTATTATTGTTGATCATCACTTGTTGCATATAACTTTTAATTGAACAGAGGACTTTAATACATTGAAAACGGCATGGAAAACATTAGCGCTTGTGTTTAAAATCCAGTTTTCTTCAATGAATACGTTTTCAATTGATTTTTAGTTAGAAATATGTATGTAAATACAGTTGAGATATCGGATAGAATCTAGCTTAGCAGACCCTGGATGTTTGCTGCATTCTGAAGCTATTGCGCATGTTCGGATGTTGCATTGTTTACAAATTTTGACACCTTTTTGTTTTTTACCAATGTAGTTTTTATTCATTTCTTAAATGAATTATTTTCAGTAACGATTTTATAATGCTTCCTTATTATTCATTTTGAATGTCAGCAGGGGGGTGGGGGGCGGGGGCGGGCAGCCCCCATAATAACAGAAACTAAGCGGCACTTACCTTTGAGCGTCTGCTCATTGAAACAGCATGCTGCACACGCATATTTACATTTACTTCTGGGGTCCGCTGAACTAGATGTGTTCTGAGATATCTACAGGGTTTAGACTAATCTTCTTATAATACTAATTATCTTTTGAGGCAACAAAACATGAAAACTTATTTACTATCCAAGATAGATAATGTGACTATTTTGCATTAAGGATGTATGCATCCTTAGATTAAGGTGAGTTTCAGCACTCGGACAGACAGAGGATTATCTTAAGGTCTCTCTATCTGCTGATACTGCCAGCCCCTCTCTTGAGTGCTACAGGCAGGTCTTCAGTGAACCTGTGTGTATACTGTTATAATGCCTCATCTGTTAAAAATCAAAATCTTAAAAAAGTGGCTTGTGAAATTTTGGAAGTCAGAAGTAACCGAGGACTAATGTTTGATTGTTTTGACTTCATATTTACTAAAAGGTAATGGTTAGATGTACAGAATCATAAAATATTGAAAACAACAGTTAATATATGTGTAACCCAATAAAAATCCATGGTCCGAACTAGGATTCGAACCCACAACCTCTCGAGTCGTAAGTGGACACTCTACCATGTCGCCTTAAAAGCTAGCTTGAAGGCAAGGGAGTTCAAGTGCCGTATTATACCTCTGCTACACACACCCCCTCCTTAACAGAATTCATCCTCGAGTTCTTGGAGCTTGATTGTCTGTGGGACTATCTAAGGGTGCAATCAAACAATTCCAAGTGGGTTATTTACGTTAGGCGACGAATGTAACCCAATAAAAATCCATGGTCTGAACTAGGATTTGAACCCACGACCTCTCGAGTCGTAAGCGGACACTCTACCACGTCGCCATTAAAGCTAGCTTGAAGGCAAGGGAGTACAAGTGCCATATTATATCTCTGCTACACATGTGCTAAAGTGTAGAGGAAGAAATTATAGATGACACTGTGTAGTTTCTAAGGTTGATTTGGACAATTCTGACCACCTTTATTTGTTAGTATAATTCAATACAATTAATTAATATATTTCAGAAGCCATTGTAACACATCAATAAATTATTTAGTTTTCTCGGATCATGGGAAGATAGCTACTAGAATGCTTGTGGCTGCTGTGATAGCCTCATTTATACTTGGTGCTGTTTTTATACTGGTTGTACAGTTCTTTATAGCTAGAAGATGGTTACTATATCAACCGAAACTTTATCCACCATATAAGCAGCAACATGAAAAAGTTCAATTACCAAAGGTAATACTAATTTATAGGAAATGATTTCTGACAAGTTTGTAATTGAAACTTAACTCAATTCTAAACCTAATTACTTGCATTTATTACTCTGGTTGACTGATCTATTCTCTCATATAGAGCACCTGTTTAATACTTATAATTGAATAAATAGTATCAGTTAAATGGATTCTAGTGATGTATGCAAACCTTAAAGGCAGCAGCCTGTTGCCCTTTATATCAGGGTTTTACCCTATTTTTTATTACCAGGGATCTGAAAGGAATCCCTAGTCAGTGATTCAGAGATTCCTACTTAACATTAGCCCTGAAGTCTTCCAGTATAAGACAATAATGTTGTGTATAAATTTGCAGTCACTAATTGTGGTAAATTATTCATGGATACTCAAATTCAAACTTAAGGACAGAGCAGTTTTCAGGGATCCTGATTGAATCACAAGCAAAGACTCGCTGGGATTCCTCTAAATTTTTTTAGGATTCTCAGAATCCCAGAACCTTGTTGAAACCTGTTATGTACGCATTATAAAATCATGTTATGTTTCAGAGTCTGCATGGTGCATTGCACGCAACTGGTAAACACCCTGGTCCTAAAGTGGATAAATCAGTTCCTGATGAAAAGAAGAAAGATATATCTCTTATTCTGAATTTGTTGTTCCAGTTTTTGTTTGCAGAATTGAAGGATACTGCTCGTGTTAGAAGGTAAGTATTGTTGTAAACAAGGTTTAATCTCTAGTCTGTATATCATTTTCTGGATATCACTTAATTTGCTGATACATGTATCTGTGAACAAGAGATATTCCTTGCCGAAAGAAAATACAAGATGGTTTTGCATTTAGACTCTTGTTTAGCCTCAAAGTAGGAATGCACAGTTCTCGATACTACTGTGCTAATAACCTGTTTTATGTAAAAAGTCTAAACTCTGATAGTTCTTTGTCTGTTATGTGGAAGAAGAATGAACAAAGTAATACATGATTCTATGATAAAATTAAGGATTTAATACTTAGAATTGATATAATTTTGTAATATTAGAATAAAAATATCTTACATTTGCAGTCACCACCGTCATTTTTCTCAAGTGCTAGCCGGATTTGATCATATTGTCAAGGGCAAAATTTTATGAAATAAGTAACTTTGAATTTACCAAACCAATTTTCACACCCCTTCGGCTTGGGGCTAGTGAGATAAGCTGACAACTGCATTTGCTTATGATTTTTGTGGAATGAAAATTATGCCCTAGTTAAGAGTTGCTTATTGAATCATTCATCCTACAAACTTTGCATGTCGAAAATTGTCAAACTTATGAATTTTGAAATGATTATAGGACTCAAGTATTTTTTCAGATGGGCTGCAAGAAAGTTGAATATAGAATTTGAACAAATGTTGGCTTCAACTACTGGAAAATTGATGAATCAAATTCAGGTATAAATTGTTTAAAACATTTGGACAGTAACAAATGTACATTCTTGTTCATTATGTACTCAATATAATTCTTCAGAATTCTGGTTATAATTAGTAGTCGAAACTAAAGTATTTTATCTTTATGATATAAGAACCAAAACTGTTCTATTTGTTTTAAAGATGAGATGGTCAATATGTAGACAAGTCAAAATGTTGACAAATTGGTAAAATTGTGGACATATTATTGTTCAAAGCATAGATGAAGGTTTGGTCTAGCAATTGCTGGAAATTCTTAATATAATGTATTGGTTGATAAGTGAACAGTTTCAGCTTTGCAATCAAATGTTTTCTATTTGTATAGGTACGAGATTTCAACTTTGGAGACAGTTTTCCTCTGATTGGTGGAATAGAATTAAATAATATTGAACTTTCTGGTGATGAAGAAATTATAGAGGTTAGTAGATATAGCTATCAACTTGTAGTTAAAAGTAGTAATAGAGCCTGTTTGACTCACTGAATATACTTTGGTTGTTCATACACATCTTTCCAAACAGCTCAACTATTGAGACATTTACTTAATTCTTAGCATTGTGTGTTTCTGAATTGTCCAGAAATGTGATACAACAACTGTAGCTGAAAAATACTATTTATAAGAAAAAAATCCATTAATTGATTATAATGACTAGTTTATAACAAAACTCTGCTGTATGAACATGCTTTAATTCATATGGGTTGCAAAGCTGGAGGATGTTTGAGTATAAACATGCTAATTAAATATGGAAACAATTGCTCAGATGTTTTTTTCAATATTTAAAACAGTTTTTAGTCTTTAGTAGATACGCAAAGCTGTATATGTTTTAGTAAATTATTCTAAAAGTAAATACCTATGTTATTTATTGAACAATATTGGTTATCACCTTAACCTACTAGCCCCAAAAGCCTATAACTAGTGAAAAAAGATCAGGTATGTGAAAATGATTAATTTCATGTAGAAATTTGATGTCAAGCCCTGGTTGTGGGTTTGGTCCAAAGTCAATCCATGGGTTTTTATCAGGTTACATTATAATCCCTATATCATGGATGAAAGATATCAGTATTAATACTGATTTCAGTATTTAAAGAATAAATTACTCTATGTCATTTATATGAAATCTGTTTATTTCAATATTTTATAAGGAGGTTTGCAGTTTTTTCTAAACTTTCAACTTCCACGTATGCTATATTCTTATTGTTTTATTTTAGTCCATAGATGTTATATTAGACATAGATTATGGTGGAGGATTTCAGCTAACACTTGATGTAGATGTTATATTTGGTGCATGGGCTTACTTATCAGTCACTGTTACCAAGCTTGCTGGACGAGCTAGGTTACAGTTGACTAGGGTACCCTTTACTCATTGGTCATTTTCTTTTTGTGAGGTTTGTACATGTATATCATTATCTTATTTTTAATGTTTCTTTTTTAAATCAATTATATCATGTCTGAGTGGAACAGAACATCATTCAACTTAATGAGTGTACAGAGTTGCAAAGTTTCAACATAATAATAAATATTCACATGGTATTTGGTGATGAAACAAAGAAAGATGGTTTATCTTTAAGATTTTGAAATTGACTGTAATTTGAATTTAAAATTACTATGTTTCACTAATGTGAGAGATGGTATTTCTCTATAAGAAAATATTATTTTTCACGGGAAGTCAATTGTGATGTCTCAATTACTGAGTAGTTATAAACTGCAAACTAAATATTCTGTGTAAGAATTATTGTTCATTGCTGTATTTGTTTTTTTTTTAATTGATAATAATTCTCACCTTGTTTTGTTTGTTATTACTATAGGAACCAAGAATGGAATTTAATGTAGATTCAAGATTTAATGGCCGTCCTATACCACAAATATCATCTCTTATAGTTAACCAAGTAAGTATAATGTTAGTTGAAATCTTACTTTCAGGTTTATTTTTAAACTCCAGCTTAAACTTACAGCTGCATTTAAAAGTTTTGTCTACTACCAGACTGTGAAATGGTTATGTGGAAGAACAGATTCAATAAGTAATTGGTTTCAAATAATTCCCTTTTCACTACATAGTGATTGGTCATTTGATATTTTCTTCGACCTTTCTCCTTCAACTTTGTATATTCAACTTTGTATCAAGTTGGACACTTATTAAGCACTAAGTAAGAGCTTGGGCCTGGATATCTTAGCCCCCTGCCATAAAGAGTCAATTGGACAACCGACTACTATAATGTTACTTAAAAATTGTTGAAAAAAGCGACATGAAGCAAGATTAGATAGCATTGCCTGAAATACCAGTTTCTTGATAAAAAATAACCCTTATTTGTTGTTAGCAATAGCTGAAACAACTATATACATTTACAAGCTATGAAATTACTGCAAAGAAAATGTTGTTTGAATCTCTTTTACTTTTCCACTCCTGCCCAGCTAGCTCAGTCGGTAGCACACAAGTCTACTGATCCAGGGGTAGTGGATTTGATTTCAGGGCAGGTCAGCTTTTGTGTTGTTTGATCATGAAATAATTTCTACGGCCATTTTCCCTCCTACCACTGATTTTAAATCTTGTAGTGTTGGTGTCATTCACTGTTAGAAGTATGGGCCTTGTACACACTAAATCCATAGCCTTTCCAGTAATGTTGATAAGGTTGACTAACCAGGGTGATATGTCCGATACAATATGTTGCACAGGGAATTGTCAAGTTACCTCCCTTTGATTTTTCAAACATACCTTTTATATACTTAAAATCAAAGGGAGGTAACTTGACAATTCTCTGTGATATGTTGCTATGGCATTCGACCCAACCTAAAAAACCTTTTTCACATATTTTTTACTTTCTTTCAGATTAAGAGAACAATAAGAAAGAAACATGTATTACCAAGTTACAAGATGAGATATAAACCATTATTTATAAAACCAGAAGAAGCTTTTGTTAATCCTGATATATGTTTCCATGGTTTCAAACTTGGTCCTGGAATTCTATCTGTTAAAATACTACATTGTAGTAGATTACAAGAGATGTCATCTGAGAGTAAACTATTCTGTACTTTATCTGTTGGTATGTTGAATTTATATATAAACATTTCTCAGTATCTTTTTATCTGGAAATCAAAATATCTGGGTTTTCTAACCTGGGATGTAGAACTTCAAAATTTTTCCATTTAACCACAGACATGTAAAATTTGAATCTTTCGAATCAAATATAATTTGGACTGGAAATATTTAGTTGTCTGCAGACGTATAGTTTGTCGGACAAGTAGGGCATAGGAATTCCACACCTCTGCCAACTAGCACTGGCTAATTAGGGACTTTAGTCAGTTATCTTTCCCTGATAAAATCTGAAGCAATCCAATTGGTAAGTAGGTCCTTACAGTTGGAATCCTCGGATTTTATCATTGCATTTCTATGTAAGAGTAACAAAATATTTCATTTAATATCTTTCTTATTTATGAAGATATTAACAGAAGTAAGAGAAATAAGATAGTTCTGTAACTTAAAAATACTTAGCTTGGATTTCAAACAAATTAAATGATATACAATAAAGTTATTTAAGATTAAATTTGGCAAATTAACATTGTAAAGTAAGGGTAAAATCCGAGTAATCCAACTAATTAGACCTACCTATTTTGAAGGGTATACAAGGGGAAATAACTGACTAAAGTCCCTTATTACAAACAAAGATTTTTACACTATGTGATAATTGCTGAAAGTCACTAACTACAGAACTAATACTGTTGTTATCTTAATGTATATGGTAAATTGTAAGGTTAATTATTGTTTGTATACATGTACTGCCCAGAAAATACATAAATGTAGAATAGTAGTATTTATTTTATGCATTATTTGATGGCATTCAGTTATTTGAAAGAGAAATCCGTAAAAAAACCCTTTTGTTTACCTTATGAGTTGTTGTTGTAGATCTTTTAAATACAGACTCAGTTGTTTATACTTTGAAAGTTATGTTGTATATTTTATATTATTTTATGTTTTAGACAAAGAAGAGATAGAAGAAGTCTGGAGACAAAGTTGGTCTGACCTTGAACTTGAATTAAAATTTTGTGCAAATCCTGGCCTCAATCTAAAAGATGTAAGTTCATTATAATATTCTAAGACAGAACTTGCATTTTATAAGCTGAAGTGTATGGGTTTATTGCCATAGATCAAAATACTATACATGCATACAAATATATATTGTTTGTTTTTTTCAACAGTCAAAACATGAATAATTTCACAGTGATTTTGTCTGTTAGAATTGTTTGTTGCCGTACAATTGTGAAATTGCAATACCATGAATTCAGTCTCTGTGAAATTCAAAATTTGACAATTGAGAAAAAAAAGACTATACATAACATGCAGTCAAAATGTAGTTTAAAAAAGAGAATGGCATATTCTTTTTATAAAGTTTATAATCTTGTTATTTAAGAACTAAGGGTTTAAAATAAAATTTAAATTTTCATAATGTTTCATAAAGAGATTTTTTTCTATATGGTTTATTACTGTGCTTCTGTTCTTTATATTTCTGTATCTATATATTAATGTGCTTTGTTAATTGAATAATTAGATATTTATTACGTATAACTTAGACACATGTATTTGTTTCTTCTTAAGCCAAATGGATTGCTATATCTACAATAAGTTTTTACTACAACAGTTTTTCCATCATGCCCTAATACTATATTTGTGTTATTATTTCTATATTCAGCAATTATCTGGTGGTAAGACAGAAAAGAAAAGAGTTTTAGTTGATAGTATTGTCAAAGACAGTCCTGCTGCTGAAGCTGGATTTCAAAGGGTATTTTATATTATTTTACTGTAGGTTTCTTTCTTTTTTTATTTCCTGTGTAAAATCTGAGTCACTCCTGGAATGATAAGAAGGTGAAATGACCCTGTGATTGGATTGTTTAAAAAACAAGTCAGCGCCTTAACTCACTAGCTCGTAGTCTGGTACTATTGAAAATTTATTCTGGGATAAACTTTTAATTCTAATGAACTGGTTTCTTGCAAAGCTTGACACATTTCTCAACTTGACCAGTCTCTAAACTTAGACAGTATACTAGTCTTTGAATTTAGACGGTAGATTGTGGACTAAGACCACCAAAATCACATATTTTAACAAAGCATTAAGAACTTTCGGTTCAATAAAGATTGACACTTTGCTGGACTGATTGCCCAGTAGTAATGAAAGTTCACAATCATCATATACTTTTTTGAATTATTACAATAAATTAAACTGTGAAATAGGAGTCATGTAGTTAAGTATATTTGTATATTTCAGGGTGATATTGTTGAATATATTGGTGATATAAGAGTGCTATCATTTAAACATGCTTTAAAATTATTGAAGAATGCTCCTAGCAGTAATGAAAAGTAAGTTATTTGTCTATAAACATGTTTTCCAATTTTCAACAGATCAGCTGATTTATGAACAAGTTTGAAAATCTTCCTCTGAAGAGATGAAATCCATTTTCGTATTATTCTAACAGAGACTTTGAATTGTAATATACAGTTGAATTACAACTTTTAAAATGGCATCAGGCTGGTCGTCTTGACCGTGAGAAATCTTGAGAAATTGTTAATTTGAGATAATGCTGTCTAAGGGGTAATACCCACTCATTTTGACTATTACTTTAAGTAAATATTAACTCCTTCTACCCGAAGATAAATACGCCTATATTAACCTATCGCTGTTATACCGGTCTTTACCTAGTACATAAACTCCTTATATCCCTCTGTACACCGAGACAGGTTTAACGTATACACATTGCTATGACGGTGTTAAATCAGAACTATTGCGGCGTATCAAAGCTTTGTTTTACATGAAAAAACAGCGGCATCAAAAAATCGGAAACGTACATAATGTGCATATTTTAATTGATTTTCTTATGTTGAAAACAGAATTAAAATATTCGCATCCAGAAAAAAGTTACATGTGTATTTGTTATGCGAGGTAAAAAATCCAATTTTATCTGTTACCTTTAAAGTTTATCCCCACATTTAACACGGACATCATTACCCATGACAAACAAAACTAATTTCAATTAAATTTAAACTTATTACTTCCTAACATGATAATTAATACATTCCTCTCCAATTGATTTCCTGTCTGACTATAAACCAAGATAAGCGGCGGCTATTTTCTTTTGATCAGTAAAGCACCGCACCATATGACGAATTTAGCGCGTGCCATATTGAATACTTCAAACAAACACCGCAATACAAGTATAAGATTGGGACCAAAAGTATTATTATAGAAAATGTATTCGTCGGCGACAATTTATTTTAAGAAGGTTACGTATCAACACTACCCGTGTTGACATGTCCCATTTATCTCTCCTCGTGTTGATATTTTAACAGCATACATAAAAAAATTAATAATTAAAAAATAATCTTCGGTCATAAAGTTTGTTCTTTATCATAAGTTCTTTTTTAAGGTATTTGCGCGTAGTTTTAATCAGTCATTTTTTAATAAAATTTAATAGCGTTTTTTTTTCAAGAAACAATTTATTTGCATTATTCGCTTGTGTTGTCGCGTCATTGACTTATCATAATCTCGTTTATGATAGTTAATTTAACGTGTTGTGAAGTGAAACCAGATTTATAATCTTGTAAGATTTATAATCTTTGTTTCACGAAAAAATCGTTTTGTAATAGATAAAAGGTGTTACAAATATTAATAATACGAATAACAATTACAACAATAATCAACGAAACATTCAATAAAAGACACGCTAATATATGTCAATTATGAATTGCAAACAAATGCACTTGAATGGAAAAGTGATACAAATAAAATAAAGAAAAAAACATTATGAAATAATAAATTAACTTTCATAATAATTTCTAGGCAGTGACCTAGCTTTAAATTGTTAATAACTTGCTCCATTTAACACCAAATCATCTTATCTTTACCCGCTGCGCTTATCGATAAAAAGATCGTCTGTATACACATGACGGATATACGCGTCACGCGGCTATCAGAGGTTTAAATTTCTTGACGGATATACGAGTCAGTCGGCGCCCCGAATGAAGTTTAATTGACGCATATATACGACACTCGGTGTAGAGAGCAGCAAAATCGTGACGCATATATAAGTCATTCGGAAAGAATGGGTTAAGGGTTGTTGTTCATATATCATTGCTTGTCAAATTATTTGAAAGTTTGATTATCCAATTATTAACATAAAAAATTGTTACAATCACATGAATACAAAAGTTAGAATTGGTGAATTGATGGCCTTTTAGATTAATATTATTATGATTATACAGAAAGTTTATATTATAGATCTGCAAATGAAAAGAAGACTATTAGTATAAGAGTAAAGAGACAAAGTTATCGATCCTCATTAGATCAAAATCATCTATATTTAGAACAACCATTAGATATTGAGGTAATTTATTGTTGTTAACTTCTCTGTTAGAGGAGTGGGGTTTGTGTTTAGTTCTTACCTGGTTTTTGTATGTGAAGGATGGGATCTAGTACTGGTGAAATAGGGTTTGAGTGAACTGCCTACTTTATATGATTCTTGACTGCTGAGGGTCAAAAGCTTTGGGTCTTAGGCAAACATTCCTTAAAGTATTTTCCAGCTTTTGCCAGATTTAATATGTTATAATTTTAGTGTAGAGCAAAATTATCAACTTGCTGGACAACATGAATTTACCTAGTATTTTTTGCTAGCCTGAATTACTTTTTACTAGTCCTAGGTATGATGCTAGTAGATTAAGGGGATAAATTGACTGATATACACTTGTTAATTCTTTTGTTATCATTTGTTTACAAGTCTTTTACTGTGTAAAAGAATTGTGAAGGAATGGATAAGAATTTCTGTTCCACTCTACAGTTAAAATACTTGAACTAATATGTTAGTTTTGTCTGAGTTAATGTTATAAACTGACTATGCCTAGTAAATATATTAAAGCAGAATAGTATTGAGCTGCGTCCTCCCGTTTTTCTCTCCATCCTACTTATTTTAGCTTCACTCTATACTGAAATAGTTACTTTTGGATATTTACTCTCAGATGTATATTGCCTCCTTTTCCTGACTTTTTCTGAGTTCTGGAATTATAGCTATTCTTATTTTAAGAGTATATTTCTGTATTTTCAAAAACTTACAACTTCCATCCCTATTATTGTAGGTTGAAGAACCAGATTTGAATGGTGAGATGAATGATGAGATGTGTGAATATGTAAATATAGGTATAAAATCCTCCAGATCTCAATCATTGGGTGTACCAGGCAATCAAGAATCTCCGAAATTGTCAGAAAAATTTACCAAGAAAATACAGTCTGGAAAACGTAAACTACTTGGTAATAAGGAACTAGAATCTGATGTAAGCAGTGTTGACAAACCAATGTTACCACATGATGTAGATACTGCAGGTATTGTATATAATATTATAATTATGTGTCTAGCTGAAATGTACAAATTTGATTGGTTGTGAATAGGTCAGATGGGTGACAATGTAAAAGTGATATTATAGGCATACATGTGATTCATTGTAATGACTGGCATTTTAATTTAAACTGCACAGGCATTATATCATATGCCAGTGTCATCAGAAGAATAATTTTCTTAAAACTGATTAAAGTTCAAGGTCAATGGCAAGTTTACGTGTTCTTTGAAACACATATTGTTACAAAGTAACTGTTTGAATAGGGAGGAGTAAAAACGACCATGGAGACAAGAAAAAAGGTAGGAAGAAGCACCCTACTATTCTGATTTAGATTAATCACTATGCATAGTTAAAAATAGTCTTGATTTTTTTCTCCAGCATTTTTGGAACCTTAAAATGATCTCTTTTTCAATGTAGGAATTTCTGTTTGTTTAAAAGGGAATTCACTCCTGTACATGTAGATCTATACAAATGTACATGTTTGTATAATTATGTGTACGAAATTTATAAATTTTAGGGTTTTGACCCCCCATGTTCATGCTTTAGAATGTACGTGAGTTAGTCTTGTCGCACTAGGAAATAAAGTTTTTGATCAATTAACTGTGATATTATTTTATCATTTGTTGTTTATATCAGAGGATGTTGTTGCTACACCAGCCAGTTTTCTATCAGATAAAAGTCAATCAGCTAAATCTTCGCCACAACGAAATATAAAAGATATAAGTAGACAGAGAGCTCATAGTGATACTAGTATAAACAAGGTAAGTTAGCATATCTCCCTTTGACTCTAGTATAAACAAGGTAAGTTAGCATTATCTCCCTTTGATACTAGTATTTACAAGGTAAGTTAGCATATCTCCCTTTGATACTAGTATAAACAAGGTAAGTTAGCATTATCTCCCTTTGATACTAGTATTTACAAGGTAAGTTAGCATATCTCCCTTTGATACTAGTATAAATAAGGTAAGTTAGCATATCTCCCTTTGATACTAGTATAAATAAGGTAAGTTAGCATTATCTCCCTTTGATACTAGTATAAACAAGGTAAGTTAGCATATCTCCCTTTGATACTAGTATAAATAAGGTAAGTTAGCATATCTCCCTTTGATACTAGTATAAATAAGGTAAGTTAGCATATCTCCCTTTGATACTTGTATTTACAAGGTAAGTTAGCATTATCTCCCTTTGATACTTGTATTTACAAGGTAAGTTAGCATTATCTCCCTTTGATACTAGTATTTACAGGGTAAGTTAGCATTATCTCCCTTTGATACTAGTATTTACAGGGTAAGTTAGCATATCTCCCTTTGATACTTGTATAAATAAGGTAAGTTAGCATATCTCCCTTTGATACTTGTATAAACAAGGTAAGTTAGCATATCTCCCTTTGATACTAGTATAAATAAGGTAAGTTAGCATATCTCCCTTTGATACTAGTATAAATAAGGTAAGTTAGCATATCTCCCTTTGATACTAGTATAAATAAGGTAAGTTAGCATATCTCCCTTTGATACTAGTATAAATAAGGTAAGTTAGCATATCTCCCTTTGATACTAGTATAAATAAGGTAAGTTAGCATTATCTCCCTTACTTAGTAAATCATATGCCTTTGTATTTCAATATATGTAACAAAAATGATTTTGGAAAACTTGTGTATACTGGTAAAAAATATCCCTATAATTGCTAGTTTGAATACTAGTGAAACCAAGTGTTGTATTATAACTACTACATTTGTTAGATGAGTTTACTGCTGTTTAAAAAGTAGAAAGTGTTGATGTACCTCTTAAAATACAAATAAAATAAATAGAAGAGTTGTCTGGACCTCCTCAACAGAAAAGTGGGGTGAATTGTTTTTAAAAAATGTTTAACTATACATGTACTTCGTTTCAGGCATCAGAAGGTGACAATACTAGTGTTAATAGTGATCTTGGTTGCTATGGTTACCCAACTCAACAAAGAAGGATTGGTGAAGTAACAACAAGAGAAGTTGACTTTAATGTTGTAAGTATGATAAGAATTTGAACAGTCTCTGTCAAGTTGAAACACATCTTTAACTATTCGTCAAAGTAACATTCATTTATTTTAAAATTAATTTTATGATGGTTTGTATGGCATGACAAACGTTGAAATATTCTATAGTGGAAAAATTATGTGTAACAAAAAAATATTTGTCTTGTATAAAAATATAGATGTTTGATAAAAAATATATATGTTGTAAAAAATATTTATGCGTTGTAAAAAATATATTTGTTGTATAAATTATATATGTAGTTTAAAAAAATATATATGTTCGATAAAGATATTTATGTTTTGTAAAAAAAATTATGTTGTATAAAAATCTTAAAAATATATATATGGTATAATTAGCATGATGGGAAATAAAGTTTATTGTAACAAAGGCTCTGGTTGGTCGACACTAATATAGATGGTAATTAGAGTAAACAAACCAATTTTCTATTCATTTTTAGATCGTCTACATAGAAGGCCTTACAACGTCTGGCATCTTGATAAGCAGTTTTAAATTTATAACAGTATCAGTTATATATCGGAGAACACGAAACCGAGTTGACATTGTGCTTGAATCTAGGGGAAGTAACTACCCCTTGCACCCGATCCTGCAGCTGTAAAAGGTTCGAACCAGATGCATTAGTCATAGACAACTGATGTGTAGTTTGTTTTCACCTGGCATATCTCCTAAAACTATGAATTATGAGTATACTATTTCACTTGGCTGACAAGACTAGTTCGACCCTTTGGCTGCTGTTGAACAGAGTACAAGGGATAGTTTCTGCTGTTTATTTTGTAACTGTAAGTTTTAGCACAAGCCCCTGATTGTTTATTTTATTATCCACCGTATAACAGCTACATTATTGTCGACCAATCAGATCCCTTGTTACAATAGACCTTATTCCCATCATGCTAATTGTACCATATATATATTTTTAAAGATTTTTATACCACAAATATATTTTTTTGCAAGACATAAATATTTTTATTAAACATATATATTTTTTATACTACATATATATTTGTATACAAAACAAATATCTTTTTACAGCACATAATTTTTTTTTACAACACAAATATTTTTTTACAACAAATATATATTTATCAAACATATATTTTTATACAAAACAAATATTTTTTTTGTAACACATAAATTTTTCAGTTTAGAATATTGCAACGTTAGTCATGCCATAGGTTTGTTTAGGCCCATATTGTTTTCAAATACTTTTTATTCATTTCACTTTCATTGTGTGATCCATTAAATTTTGAAAGCATTGTGAAGATAGAAAATTTGTGCCAGGACTATTTAGACAGAACATAAAGTCTAACAATGAAATTGTACTATATATTGTAGAATCCAGAATGGAATGAAGAATTTGAGTTTGAATGTAAGGAGGAAGATCATTATGTTAATATATGTGTTTATTGTAAGATAGAACATGTTGAAAGATCATCTAAAACTGTGGCAAATACAAACAAGTTAGATAATCAACTAAAAAATACCCCACCTACTGGGGATTTACCTTCATATGATGTGACTACAAAAATTGGTTATGTAAGTTGTATTATTAGTTTTTGTAGTTTTGAAACATAAACAATATAATCTTCATCATTTGTTATGGTTATTACCTCAATGTCTTGAGCAGAAACTGACATATTATAAAATCTGTTTGTAAATTAGTTCTTCAGATATCAGCCAGTCAGCAATGGCATTTCTAAGGGCATTTATTTTGATATTCAAAACATCTTCAATTATGGACTTTTATCTATATAATTGCTAGAACTGACCACTTCATATCTTTTATAAGACAAAAGCAAGCCTCTTACTGGTTAAGCAAAAGACAATAATAAAGTCATTGAAGCTTGGTTGCTATCGGACCTAGTGATAGGGTCTTTTAATGTATAAATAATAACAATAAATATTAAAACTTTAAGGGAGAATAAAATAAAAAAAAGAAACGTAAAAACATATCATGGACAGCAACAGTAAAAAGTCATAAAAAGCAGAGAGGGAGCTGCTATATTTAGAGAGTTTCTAAAGCAGGTTAGCGTGTATACCGAAGTAGGCTATTTAAGAATTATTAATTACTACGTTATCATTATATTATTTTACAGGTGAGTGTACCACTGGCTGATATAACTGCAGGTTGTTTGTTAACTTTACAAGGTGATACACAGTATACTATGTATCTAAGACCTCCAGAGGAAACTATAACAGCCAGGTATTGATTACTTTGTTTATGGGAACAAGGACCATTTACTGTCGTTAGTAGAAGCTGTAGTTGAGTGCTAAGACATGCTCTAAGGGATTGATAAGTCCAGTCCAGGAAGTAAAAGCTGAAATCTAGAGCGAGTATGTCTGCTAAGGAATCAAATGGTCCAGGGTTGGAAACACATGGCAATGCAGTCTTGAGAATGAGATAATTTGGCAATTACTTACTTTACCATGATATAAAGGGGTACTATCAGTGACACCTGCTTAATGGTCATATAGATAGTCAGGGGTTATTGTACTCTATTGTTTATAGCTGCAGATTTTAATAATAATCTTACAAAAAAAATGAAATTTCATTACAATAATCACGATTACACAGCTTTGGTATAGGATTGGTGGTTAGCAAGTTTAGTGGATGTTGCCAGAGATTCGGGTTAGATTTCAGGTTGGCAGTGGTTGTATGAGTTTATAATGATATTAAGTGCTGTAATATTGCTTTTTCTGCAAATATGATTTTTGGTTGTTAATTTGGATATTTTGCACTCATCTTGTAATTCAAACAAATACATTTTCGTTTTCAGTCGTACCAAGTTACCGTTTTCTGGTCATATAGGATTTGATCCAAGTATATGTTATGGAGATATAACATTATCATTTGTACATAAACCATTTAAAACTATTACTACATCTACTAGACGGGAAATTGTTCGTGATATTTTGTATCCTCCTGTGATGAAGGCTAGAGCCAAGTCACTAGAAAGAGAGTAAGTGATTATACATTTACATTCATGATTACCTTATAACTTGTAAAAAAGCATGTTTTGTTTTATACAATCAAAAGTTATTTCAGATCTATTTTACACATTACAATGTACTATTGTCCGTTTTTTCTCAACTGTCAAAGCTTGAATAATTTCACGGTGACTGAATGTATTGTTTTTGTACTGGCTACCTAATTGTTAATAATTATATCTTGACTAAAACATATAATACGGCATAAACAGCTTAACTCGATCATAACACACATTTTCAGAAACTCATGAATGTATCACGACGATACTTTTAACAATCGTATTCACCGTGAAATTATTCATGTTTAGACAGTTGAGAAAAAAACAAACTATATAAACATAACAGATGCTAATATATACATAATTATTTACCCTTTTTATACTTGTGTCATTTTATAAAATGTTCTTTAAAAATTAAAAATCTTATTTCAAAATACTCGGCCAATTATCATTAATTTTACAAAAATGGCACAAGCTTAAAAATCTGATGGCAAATTACTCTTATGTATATATATGAATGAAAAACATATGGTACTTAAATGTCACACAAACAATTTGACAATAAAGCCTAAAGTTGCATCAACTACCAGGGTGACAAAGACTAAAAACAGATGGAGCAAGTATTATTTCACTACTTAGTGATTCAATTTACTATGTTGTTGCAAACTGTTTCATAGGAAATCACTATATAGTGCTAAACTTATGGAAGAGCCTCCATGTCTTGACTTTGCACCTCTTGCAGTTTTTGTGTATCATTATAATCAGTATCATATCTTTATTACAGACATGTTGAAGGTCAACATAATTTTCGTCAATGTCAATTTACTTCTAAAACATACTGTCATTTTTGTGGCAAGAAGGTTTGTACATTCACCTTGTTCATGAAATAACTTTAATTTATCTGTATTTTGTTGTGGAATATAGTGAAAGCAAGACTTTTGATTTTTAGCCAGTAGCCACAAGTACAATACCCAGTCATATAGTGAGGCTCATACAGAAGTCTAATTTTATTTCATGACAATGCATCGACAAATTTAAGTCATCTTAATTCTTACATTTTGAAATATATCACATTGGGGTGTATTAACCCAATTTTTATCATTTAGAATATCATATGACTTTGTTTGTTAATCTTTACATAATGCAAGCACTATGTTAGAATTTTTAAGGGTTTAATTCCATAACACAGAAAAAAACTTACATGTTTATCCAATATTTTGACCACATCACATAGTCTTCATTTGGGTTGTGAGAATTGATCAAGTGCCTTGGCTCCGTCATTTGTATGATGTTTGGTGACAGTTGACAATGGTTCAAAAATCAAGACAGAAAGTTCCTCTTAGTGTTAACTAATGTACAAGTAGATTGCTTAGAATACTGACCTATATTCTAACCATCACTTATTTATCTTCAACAAGGAGCCAACTTCTCCAAATATGGAGGTAAAAGTGTCTTTAATGTCAAATTTTCACGTTGGAGTATAAACTGCCAGTACCAGGATAAAAAAGATTACTGAGTCAGAAGTTTAGTGTACATGTACTAATCTTCAGTTGACATCTATTTTGTTCATAAATGTATACAGTATATATATATTTTCTAGATATGGTTAAAAGGTGGATTAAAATGTGATATATGTAACATGGTATGTCATAAAAAATGTGTAGAGAAGTGTAATATTCAGACTAAATGCTCAAGGTAAGTGTATACACTGTAGTGTTGGATATAAAATCACACACTTAAACACACCCACACATTTGTTTTATATTTACATTCATTTCATTACATATTTGTGGTCTAAAGCCTTTAAGGACTATGAAATTGTTGAAATTACAGAAAGGTACCTTTAAGTACCGGCCCTCAAAAAGTTGGTTAGGGTGAATGCAGTGCTAAAAATATCATATTGTTTAATCATCCCTCTTGCCTGAAATCTTTTGGACCAGGCAATTTTATCGTAGGTACTTCACATCACCTGTGAATACAGAAATAAATACGTTATTTTCTGTGCAAGTTTCCTTTTATTCTAGCGAACAAATTCAGAATACATATGCAGATATTGAATGCACTAATATTACTCTAGATGCACTGAGGCTTACATTTTCTATATCTGTGACTGAATTTACATATATGAACAAACAAATAAGTGGGCTCTGTAATCAAAATTTTGGCGTCCATTTTGTGTGTATTAAAAACTTATTCATTACACATCTTTGCGGAAGTCAGGGGCTTATCATAAAAGCGTGTGTACATACGCGAACTGAACTTCTATATAAAGATTGTAAGATTTCGATGAAATGTCTAAAGAATGGTTTATTTTTTATGAAGTTATTACTATATATGTCTGTAGATTGGATGATTTATTGTTTTAAGGTATTTATTTGACGCCACGTGGGAACTTTTTTGTGCCTTATTACTTTATTTTGACATCCATCGGTTCCGTCTTAAATTGGTCGATGTTTTTTTAGCAGATGACCATTTATTGTGTCATACCACCTTTGTTTAAATTGGCCGTGTATTGAAAAATCAAGAGTATGGTGGCTCGGTATAGCCCTCTTGCATTTTCTTCGAGAGCTTCTAATCTCCGTTTGTGAAATTGTTCGTTGAAGTTTGTGGAACATATTTTTTTCTTTAAATGCTTTGCAGTTTATAATGTATTGTTGATAACAAATCATGTGACCAAAATTTGAGGGCTTCACTACTTGACGTTGACTTAAGTCAGATCGTATTGAAGCAAAGGTTTTAAGTTTCAAGAGCGTCTTTGAAATTCTCTCATCGTAAACGTAAGGTCAACGTAAGTAAGTATAACGGAAAGTTTGCAATCTTACGTAAGATTCTTATGAAACAGTCCCAGTTCTTTATCAGCCCTGCGTTCAGTAAGCATTTAACGTTAGTCAATCACCGTTACCGTTATGAACGGCTAAGTGAACGATCCGTTGAAGCGCGAACGTTTAAAGATAGCGGACAAAAGAATCTTTACTTCAATTTATTAGAAGAATTCGGAGAGGAGGAATTGTTTTCTTGTTTACATTTTTTGTGTAAATTTATTGATCTAAATCAACGGGAGTAACACCGCCATCTTCGTTGTAATGGCACATTTGCACAATATACTGGAACTATTTTGTTTCAGGTTGTTTCATACTTGCGTACTATATACTTAAACCGTTTTTGTTTGTCTGAAACGTTTTCCACTAACAGGCCGTTCAATAATGACATTAGTGAATTATACCTATTTTAAGTGTGTACCTTTCATTACCTGTGTCCATTATTGGACACCATACTTTTTGTTTGTACTACTTCTTTTGTGTAAAGTTATATTTTGGACATGTTGAAATTTATAAAATTTAGTATATAGAGATATTTTATTATACTGATTTCAGACAATGTATGAATTATTTTGTATTTTTAACTCTTAGTGCATCTGTACGGGGTTGTACACAATCTGATTGGAATATTTATTTTAACTGTTTTCACTGTACTTCATGTAAACTTGCACAAAAGTTTACATGTTTAAACTCACTTTTTTTCATAAAAAATAAATATTACTAAACCACTTTTTTGATATTTTTCTATTAAACTTACTTATTTATTTCATTAGGATTAAAATGAAAACTGAAATTTATGAAAATTATTTGTAAATTTCAATTATTGCAACCACACCTATTTTAAAGTCATGAAGGACATTCGTAAATTACATAGTCCTTAAATAGATTAGGTTTTATCCAAAATGCAGATTTATGGGGTTTTCCTGCGATTCAAATTAAGTTCTACTGTTACTGTAAATAGTATGTGTACAAAGTACAATATGATTGATTGTGAGTTTTTACAGTTTTTTACAGTACATTAATGGTCAGCTGTGTAGAGCACCTTGGTCCTAACCATAATACACTAATTGCAAATAAGTCTTTCCTTTAACAACTAAGAATTTTTATAAAAATGTTACTAAAATGAGTGATTTTTATATAAATGTATACATGATTCTTTATATTGGGTACATGGAATGGTACAGAAACAGGATTCTTATCTCATGTGTTCGAATACCCGAGCAATCTGATTAAAACCCAATAAAAAAATTTTCCGCTTGCATACTTGCTAATTTAGATCTAGCCTTTTTCAAACGAAGGTCACGTTCAGGTGACCTTTTCTCATCATAATAATTATAACGAAATTGTTATGATACGTAACTTGTTTACATCATCTACGTCACGCAATTTGAAATGAGCTACCCAATTGCAGAATGTGAATAATACCGCTGTTAAATTAGCTTGCAAACCTTGGTCTAAAAATAGAAATTACGAAATCAAAATGTGATCAATAGTGTTTTTGTCTAGATGAAAGCTACACATTGATTGGTCGAAACAAAGGTCATCTCGACGTGACCTTCCACGGAGAAAGTAGAGATCCTGTACGACAACGCTCTACAGGATATCTGTTTACGGAGATTGATACCTGAGTTTTGTGTCTAGAATGACAGAGCTCCATGTGAGATAATTGAAACAAAAGATGTATTGTGTATATTTCCTGTTATTGATAATACTATGAACTTATATATTGTAGAGATGGACCAAAGATTGCATCTAGACCAGAGGATCCTTGGATTCCACCTGCTAGAAGTCAGGAAATAGAGAAAGAGAATAGTTCTGGAAAATTCTGGAAGTTTGGTCAGAAGGGACAACCTTCATTACCTTTAAATATTCCAAATAGTAAGATTTTGGTATTTGATTTAATAATTATGTATTGAAAGTTGGTTTCAAGTTTTGACTTGTAATCTTTTGGGTTTTTTTTCAATCTTGTATTTCTTAGGAAACATTTTGAAGTTGCTCATTGTGTATTTCATGTAATTTGTTCTATGCAGTTTTAAACATTGGCCTCTAAAATCTTAAAGAAGTCTATGTTCTCTGTCTTAGATGTGGTTTGTTAACTACCTCATAGGTCTACTGCCATTACCCTCCTTCCACTTAATTAATACTCGCCAATACATCGGTTCGAAAGATTCACTCGTTCACTTTCTACCTCTGCTAAAATACTACGTTCAAGCTGATATTTCTATTTTTAGACAGAGTCACATAAACATTTAAATCGCATGACTGTCACATGGTTTTTTAAAAATAGATGCAAAAAATTCTCACGCCTGTAATTTCAAAATGTTGAAATGCAAAGATGTTAGACAGTTTTGCATTAGTTAGATAATGAAAAATTAACAAAAATGAAAGTAAACATTGATCTTCTTAAATGTGTATCTCTGATCTTTTAACAGTAAAAATAGAGCAACTTATTGAACTTAAACACAAAGTGTAGCCACGCTATATATGACGTCATACGAGGTTGCAATCGTCACTAGTATGATCATACCATATAAGGTGTTGTTTACTCGTTCAACCAATGAAAATGCGTATAAAGTTTTTCAGCTAGATTGAAATTTGGTAAACTTTCATTGGACATTCAAAAGTTCATAGTAAAGGTCAATATCATAAATCGACACGTTTTAAGGCAGCGGGTGAATGTAATGTATTCACTGAGCTGTGAAGGGAGCATACTTTATTAAGTAAGACATTTGTCAGCCTTTTGCTAAGATGTGTGCTTAGTAAAGTTTAACTGCTTTGGTTTAAATAACTAATACTCGGAGTCTGTGGTAAGGATGACTGATAACCAAATAATAACTGAAGAGGTTTAAAGTGGCTTTATTTGGTTCAACCTCTCAACAGATTGTTCAGTTTCTTTATTGTGTGTATTTCTTGTGAGAACAAAGAAATTTTAAAAGCAACATATTTTGTTTTTCTTTCAATCATTAACAATAGCTATTTTTTATAACGGCTACTATGAAATTGTAATAATATAAGAGTAGAGTATCAAATTAAGCTTGTTGAACAATTTAGTATACCTAGATTGGAACTCTACTTATATGTCTTACTTAAATGTATATTTTTAGAACAAAATAAAACCCAACCTTCACCAAGTCCTAACAGAAGTCCTATGAGAAGTATCAGTCCATTTGGTGGTTATACTGAACAAGGAGATACTTTAATGGTTTCTGGAAATATGAAGAAAAACTTATCAAGCAAATCTCTACAAGGAATTGATCGGGTATGTCTGACTTTATTCTTTCAGGTGGTCATCAGGTGGACATGTCTGTATTTCAAATCTATCTTTTCTTTCAAAACACCTTTTCAGATGTTCTGGACTTGAAGCTATGGTATCTGTCATTAATGCCTTTAGCATTGTTGAACAAGGTTGATTTAAACCTGTTTGGCTAGCTCAGTTGATAGCACACAAGTCTACTGGTCCAGGGGTTGTGGATTCAATTCCTAAGCATGGCATACTTTAGAGAGTTTGGTCATGAAATAATTTTTACAGCCAGTCTCCCTCCTACCATTGATTCTTAATCATGTAGTTGTCAATCGCTGACAGCAGTATGCACCTAGTAACTAGTAACAGCTAAATCTAAAGATTTAGCCTTTACAGGAAAAGATGAGAAAATTGCCTAATGTCTGTGATATGACCTTTACAATGCCTTGCTACATTGTCAGTCCCAATAAAAAACAAGAATGAGGCTATAAATGTGAGTCTGTCCTAGACCAACATAGACTAAATGTGCTGGTTAACATGTTAAAGTCTCTATAATTGTGAATATGAATACTTAGGGTTATTTATCACCATTTTAGTCTGTACAACAGTAAATTGGAAGATGAGGAAAAAAATAAGAAATTATTTTCTTACTGGAACCAGTTAATGATTTATGGATTATGTATTAGTTGTATACATTGTATAAATGTGTTACAGGATGATGATTCAGATGAGGAGATGAGATATCGTCAACCTAGTTACAGTTTAGATGATCATGTAGTTATAGAAGCTAAAGAAAAGGGGAAAGAACTCTATTCTAACTTATCACTTCCTGATAGGAAGAAAACATTAGATGAAATGGTAACAATTTATTAGTTACATATGTTATTGCTAAAATTTATTCAACTGTCAGTGGTGCAGACATTAACTTCATTGAATGAAATACTTAATACTTCTTAGATATTCCCCATTCATAAGTACAGGTATCTATTTTAACTGATAGTGAGTACAGAAATACTGTTGTGAGTATTTAAATCAGTGAGTTTATTGTATGTACCAGTTGAATAAAGTTTAACAATTTATATTTTTTTATCTGTTGGCACACACTGCTTTTTGTGTGTTTTAATCACTTTACCAAAAGCATTTTTAGACTCATTCCCGCTTAGAATGTACATTTGATGTCTCCAACGTTTATCATGTTTCCAGGAATTTAACTTACAGAATTTATGTAAATGGAATGCATATTTACAAGTGATAATGCTATAGTAAAAGTATAAGGGACATATTTCGTGAAGAAAACTTCTATTTTTTCAAAATATTGTCTCCTAATTAAGCTAGGGTGTATAAAATCCCTATGTCTCCAATGACAAATTCTTAAAGTTAGCTTCAAATTGTTAAAAATTTCAGACAGATTTCCAATTAGATATATATTTATTATGTCAATTATAACTAAATCCTTCAGAAAAACACATATTATAATGTAAATTCAAAAATAATTTTTCACACCTCATTCAACAAACGTTGTCTCCAAACTCCGATAACGTACAGGACATTCATTTAATGGCTTCATTAAGCTCATAGCTTTGCACTCTTTACACACTTTTTTGTGTAATTAAAGTCAATAATGTTATATCCTAATGATAAGATATACATTTTAGCTGACATTTTATTGGTATCGGTAATTTGTGAGCTCATTCATTAAAAAATGAATCGTAATTTTCACCACGTAACGAACGGGACAATTAGTAAAATCAAATTATCTAACAAACCTTTTCAAATAGATATATAAATTCTTCATTGAACTTATCTTCAATAATTAAATAAAAAGTTTATAAAGTGTTTTTATAATTCATTTAAGGTGCATATTTGTGACACAAAAAAAACCAGTAAATACAAAATGAAAAATAACGTACGAGTCCGTAACGTACGGGACAAAATGTGACACAATAATTGATAATCGTCTGAATATTTATGATAAACTGCTTTTGTAAGGTTCCTTAACATGCATTTAATCTTCACAGACGAAACTATTATCGGAACGGCAATTATAATGAAATTGATGATGTTCAAAAGTAACTAACAAGAGTTAAGGGAAAATAAGGTGTAGTACTTGTTATTTGCCAAAAATGATGAATGGTTTGCATTGTTCTCAATTGAATACCATCTAGCTTTGAAATGATAAACTAAAACAATGCATCGTTTGATCAAATTATAACTTTAGAATCATTTTAGCACACACTGCAATAATTTGATCAAACGAGACATTATCTTACTTATTTAATAACGTACGGGACACTGTAGAATTGTCTAAACATGCATTTGCCGGATGATTTGATGGTTTTAAATCACATGTTACCCCACTACTAAATAGTTTCTATTAGTTTATGCGTTAGATTGCTATGTTTCTTTGTTAAACTTGTCACAAAATTGTTGAATGTTGTTCTCTTGGAAAAATGATAATGGTTCGCATAATCATTGTAATTTAAAGATATTATCGCAGTTTTATATGTAAAACACAAGTACATTGAATTATAAAACAAATTACGCAACAATGTAAGTTGTATTCTTGCAGTTTAACTTAGTTATCAATAGTTAGGATGACCAAACTGAAGTGTACTACGTACGAGTCAATTTTGATAACGTACGGGACAACAATTATATTCTTTATTGGTTGCTTTGTGGTGGTTCACATGCACACAGCGTTTTGTTATAACACAAAGACAATGGTATCTAACTATTTTAAACAGTTTTATTCTATATTAAACTTGTTTTTATCGTTCTGGAACAATTGATATGAATGACATTTTTAAAACAAATTAAACTAATGAAAATAGCATATTCAATATTTATATTTTTCTGACAGTATCTAGCTTACTCTTCAGTCTTTATCATTTATTCCGAAACATAATACGTTATAGAATGCAGCCGTATTGAATTTCTCAACAGTTTGACCATTACTACTTTTAAATAAGTGAGATTTGCAGCACATATTCGATTTTCATGAGCACATTTATTAATGCTAGGTGAGACCTTTCACCAGCCTATATCTAAAAAAGTATACTAGCTCAGCTGAAAAGATTTTTATACAATGTACAGATAATGTCAACAATGCCCTTAATTGATTTAAAACTCATATTTGACGACATGAAAAAAATGAAAAAAAATATATCCATATGTCCACCTTAACTGGGATTGAGTCTTTAGAAAGAAATATATATTCACAACTCTTAAGATGAATAGAGCCATACCAGGATTTTAACGTAGCAGCCATCATGGTGCAGTAGTTGCATGCTTGACATTGAATCAGACAATCACACTTGAATTTCTGTCTACAGAATGTCATACCCTTCCTTACTTACTTAGAACTATTGTTCAGAGAGGAAGACAGGCCACCATTGATGACAGCCCTTTAATACACACACAATTTTGGGTTTCTTTTACTGTGTTATGCCAGTTCTTGTCCTAGATGGTTCTGAGTCAGGGTCTGGCATGTAATGATGAATGGTGGCTTCCTTAGGGTATGTCTAATCAATCTTCACTTGTGGCTATGCCAATCTTGAATATATGTCAGTCACCACCAAATTTGGCAGACTGATGGACAAAACCTGTATAAACATAGAAGGTCCATCTAGATCTGGAGGTTTATGGGAAAGACTGTCTGGCAAAAAAATTGATCTCATTAACACTATTTCATTTCATCAAAATATGTAAAATGTCTTTGGTCCAAAAGAATAGGTTAGGTCTTGTAAAATTTTGATCTTCACAGGACCTACTGTCCTGTGATAAACTGTTGAGTTTCATGGTGAAGAGCACGCAATTCCACTGATCAATGAGTCGTGGATTTGATTCCCGGGCGGGGTATAATTTTGTGGAGCTTGGTCATGAAATTATTTCTATGGCCATTTTCCCTCCTACCAACGATTTTTAATTATGTAAGGCAGTTGTCAGTCACTGAGGAAAGTATGGGCTTAGTAGTTGGTTAACAGCTAAATCCAGAGGTTTAGCCTTTCCAGGAAGAGTGAGTAGGTTGACTGATCGCCGTTATATGACCTATACAATGTGTTGCTATGGCATTTAACCCAACTAACAAACAATAACAAACTTTACTATGACTGATTTGTTTTTTAGCTAATTTAGTGGAATAAAAATAGATGTTACACTAAAGTCATCAAGTAGCTAGATGATTAATTATCTTCTATTTCTACTCTAGGTAACTAAACTACAATATACAATAGATAAAGAATCTGAACATAAAGCAGAATTAATGAAAACTAGTCAAGAAGTTCAGGATCCTGAACTTAGAAGAAATATTTATCAACAAATGTCGAAATCTGATGAGAAAATGGATGCTTTAATGATGATGATGGTCCATTATTGTGCTGGTCTACAACATTGTTTAGGTAATAGTTTTACCTTTTACTTAATTTAATATAAATTTTATTGAAAATAATAGATCAGATGACAGGCATATACTTTTAGAGGAAAGATGGCACTGCTGTCTTTGAGGGAATAGAGCGACAAAAATGAATTAGGGGAAAAAACTCTCTCATTTTCAAAACTATAGATGACATTCACTAAAAGAGTTTTATTTTCAAAAGTATATATCTGACTCATTAATTTTTCAGTATTGAAGCAATATATTCCTCTGAGATGGGGAATAATACATACTTTTTTGGTAGGGCCCAATATTGGCCACGCAATGGCCTGAAAAACGCTGGAAATTTCAACCAATACTTTATGATATTTCAGATCAAGAAGAAGCTCATAAAAGATTAACAAGTTTAGAACCAGTGAGCCTGGAGGAGGACACTGGTATACAGTTTGTTGTCACAGATTCTACCCTGGACTCAATATAATATGTTTTATATTTACCTCATTATCTAATAATGTAATGTCACAAGGACTTTAAATGTGTTCTATAACATTTGAATACTGACAGCAATGGTGGATAGATACATGTAATGATGTATATATATTTATTATTTCTCATTGACTATGGTTTTTATTGATGCTTAAGTTTTCTTTTAACGTTTGTATGTTGTTATTTTCTGTAAGATATTTCAATGTATATGGACTATCATGTACACTATTGTTAAGTCAACAGAAAATGTATTTATAAGCATTCTTTAAACACCTTTTTGTAGTAAAAAAGTTTTGTGTGAGATATTTTTGTGTGAAACACTGGCCATTGGTGTGGGAATGTTTTTGATATAGAAACTTACATACTTTTTGCATGAAGATGATAGTGTTTTATATCTATTTGATAATGTATTAGGTACAGATATCCTGGACCAGATATTGTTAGTTTTGTTGTTGTTATATATCTCAGATGCAGTTCACATAATTATTATAAGGTTTGTGAAGTACTTTAAATGGCAACAATAAGTGTTCATTCCTGTATAAATGTAGAATGCTGATTGAGGTATTTATGTGAAGATGTGAACAAGTCTATTTAAAGATTAATTGTTAATGTGGGTATTAACAATTTTAACACCAATTTAAATGGAACTCTACACAATTGAGTTTCTACTTTTGTACTTCTATGCATTTTTACATGCATTTCTAAACTACTGAACTAAGAGTATAGGAAACAGTGTCTAGTAGTAGTTTTATCTATCATTTTACCAGTAAATGTTTTTTCTGTTACTGTATCTAGATATTTTATCATTCGTTTTCATGATAATGTTTTGCTTGATGGTCATCACTGTTGACCTATATACTTCATTCTGAATTAACTTTATACAGATCTTGGGTTTTGGGATTTTCAATGAAGGTACAAACAACATTTTATAGTCTTATTTTGAAGAAAAGCTTGGGATAAAATAAATGCTATTGCATCTAGGGCTGGGCCTATATACTTTTGCTGAATTTATTCATCAAATACATCTTGGCTTTTCTAGCATTACATATATTTTCATTATAGCTGTGAATGTTTGTATCTACATAGAAATATCAATTTACTTGAGATCTGGAGAAAGTCTATTCCTCAGCTTAGCTAATGGTAGAAGGATTTTTTATACTTGTATAAATTGTTTTGATTTGTCTCTCTTAGAGTTACTCTCCTTGTTATGCCATAGAAAGTTAATCGTAGTTTCTCATCAGGGAATCTGATACATGGGGGTAAGTTGGCAATTTTGAGTACAATAAAGACTTGTATTAAATCGAATTGTTAACAACAGTTTGTTTCAGATATTTGCTAATTGGATGTTTAAAATAGTAAATTTGAACATCTTAAATTTTAGCGAACTTGTTTATTTCAGAATTTAAATTAAAAGGAACAGAGTGGGAGCTTTTTAGAGTTTTATACTGGGATAAGAATCTAACAATTTACTTTTTATAGCCTTCAAAGTTTTGATAATGATTTGTTTTAATTAGATATTCTGTGAATAAGTTAGTTAAGATTAGCTAAAATAAGACAAATTTAATATATGGTATATACACGGAAATTACTCTTGTAAAACATAGTGTTCTCATTTTTTTGTATAGAGATATTTATAAAACATATCAATACAGTAAAGTTCCACTATTAGCACTAGCATGGTCCTTGGTCGTAATAGCGGAACAGTCTTAGTATAGGGACTGTGGTACTATCAAAATTGATGGTCGTAATTAGTTGTTATTATAGGGACCTATGTATTCGTTAAGCATTTTCAACTTAAAATTCATTTAAAAAATTGCATGACTTTTTGATAGTCTTTAGAGTGGAACTGTACTGTACTATAATTATGTGCAATAACATTCAGAGATTTTTGTTGCATTTATTTTTGTGATATTTATAATTATGCGTTCTACAATCTATTATTTTTTCTTCTGTCTTGAAATGCATTACAAAAACTATGTACTATATATTATCAATGTACTTCTTCTGGATTTTTCATTTAATCATATTGACTTGTCTCAGCTTTGGTCTTGTGATTTATTATCTTTTAAAGTATGCTGTGACTGTAGAACAATTTTAAGTATTGGTATATTTAACTGTCAGGGGTGCATACATAAACCTAGCTAATTTACATAGATATGGATAAGTATTTTATTGCTGAGTACTGAAGTACCATAGTAGTTGAATACTCAGAGTTAATGTATGCACCACTGACAGTTTAATAAAATTTTATCTATATACTGGGTATGGAACACAATAATCTGGGTTATATTTCTGGTTGTGTAAGGGCAGATGTCTTCAAGCCATAAATGTTTGATCTCGTAATTTTGTAACATTCCATAGTTTATGTCTCAATATTTACAAAAAATCATGTTTAAGACATTATATTATATAAATGTTTTATCTATAGCAGAGGTTTAATACAGCACTTGTACACCCTTGCCTTTAAGCTAGCTTTTATGGCCATATGGTAGAGTGTCCACTTAGTTTGGACCATGGATTTTTTATCAGGTTACATATGCTATTTATTACTAGCACTAGACATGTGTTGAGAAAACTTTAGACTGGTATTATATGCTTGTCTTTTTGTTATTAGCTGTGGGTATAGGCTAATTCATGAATCTGTCCCTGGCCCCTTCAACCTGACAAGAATTTTAATGACACATTAATGATATCTCTAGTAATCAATTGAAAGTTTACTGAATTTTACATCACTGTTTAAACATCTTAAATGAGTAATTAACAAACTAATTGAAGTTTAATTTTCTATTTATATGTATTGAAATTCAGAAGGAACATTTTTTTTAAAGATCCAGATAGTTTTTCCTACCTGTTTCATTACCATAGTTGTTAGTATATAAAGATCCATGGTAATAAATGGAACCATATGTAATATTTGCTTGTTATATCAGTTTGAATGCAATATTTAATAGTTATTATTATATTGCAATAGTTAATCTACAGCAACCACACTGCTTTCTTTTATTTCACTTCATATGTGAAGCTAAGTGTAGCACATTTTTTGAGTGGATCTTGCAAATACATTATTAAATGGATTCACACAAACATTGTTGAGTGCAAAACTTTATACACTTTTTTGTTTTCAATTATCACAATACTTAATCTCACTACTTAGTTACATGTACTAACTATGTATGTCACTTACAGCATGGCATTCAAATTACTCGTACTATTAGTAAGATTACTTTATTTCGAGGACTGAACGAAACACTTTTGTAACTCCCTTTATTTTCAAATATAGTTACAATAGTGTTTCATTCAGCCCTCCATTTATATCATTGTTTTGAATAAAGTCACTATGATAAGCAATAAAGCAGGTATCTTTGGATTGTTTGCTCTTGAATGAATAGTTTTATAGTATAAGAAGTATAACTAACTGATTGTGCCATTAAACATTTGTATTTATAAACTTAATTGTTCTAACATGCAATCTTATGGCCGCAGCCTGAAGACATTTTATGCAAAATGTCTCAGTTATTTTATCCATATAATATATAAATGATGTATATTTAAGATAATGTTCTACGGAAAAGTGCTTGTAAGTTGTGTTTCTTTGACTATATATGACATAAAATATTTCCAATTAAATAATGAAAATAACTCCAACCTTGGTCTATTTTGTTTTCTGGGATTAATTTTCTTTTCACTACACTTAAAATATGCTGCCATTTAAAATGTTATGTGTTCTTAAGTCTGAGTGCATTAATACTTCTAAAGTGTTTCTTGTATGATTTATTATTTTGTCAAGTAGTATTACAACAGATATTATATTAGTTGACATCATACAGTACCCACCAAAAGTTTGGAGACAAAAGAAATTAAGCAAATTTCTTATATTTCAATGATTGTTTTTGGTAGAACCATTTTTTTTATATATTCAATATGGTTGGTGATGAAATGAAAACAGATTTGGTAAATGCATCATATTATATAAGATTCTACATCTGTTATCACATAGTCTACATAGCCATCATCAATGTAAGTATTTTCTATAACTTAGTTAATAAGCTTCTCTAGTAGTCTCAACTACAAAAAAGTATCATAGCAAAATAAATAAGCTAAACTAAACGGCATTTAAAAATAAATTATTATCAATTTTTTTATAACACCTATGTAGTATGCTTTTAAAATGAAAATGTCTCCAAACGTTTTGTGGGTACTGTATGTTTTTGTCAAGGTATATTTAATGAATATCATATGATTTTTATCAGTCTATCACCCCTACCAGCTTGTTACAAAATGTATAATTCTTGTTAAAAAATATGCATTATATTTCTTTAAATTATTTTGTACACAACAAACATTAGTGTGTCTAAATTATTCATGTATATTATTTGTATACTCATGCACTTTGGTTTTGGTGAAATATTTTATATACAAATTTCTCTATATTTCTATCATGTTTTAAGTTTATCATATATTTAAATATGTATAAAAATGTCTGTATCCTTTTCACTCTTTACAAAAATACATGGTATTTGTTTACTTTGATGCAAGATCAAATTTTATATCACCTAGTTAGCTCAGAAAACAGTTTTAAGCATTGCATTGCCATTTAGTGCAAGATTAATCTTTATTTTACCAAGTTAATTTAGAAAACACATTTTCAAGCTTGCATAGCTGTATGAGTACATGTCATTTACAGGACTCCCAAGTTGAAATAATAACATTAAAATTATTGTAATCTATTTAAGTCCATTGTAAAACCAGTTCTCACAACTTAGATTGTTTCCTTCTCAAGGAAACAGTGGGATAGGTTTTGGATGGGATTCAAACCAATGCAGTGCTAGTGCTGGCTATTCAATGATAACCAGTCATATTTCAGAATGGATGAATTAAAATTGTTTCTTTCACACTTTTCTTATTTTGTTTGGGGTACATTATTTGATAGTAAGTACAGTCAATTCTCCTCTTATGTGAATGTCACTTTATAATATTTATTTAAATTTGTTTCGTAATATCTTTTTCATGATAAAATCTTATCAGTTATGTTTGTGTTGAAAGAGGTTTTTTAGCAATGAACAAAATATTTTTGTTATGGACTGACTGATTTTTGGTTTAACATGGGTCCGTCAGCACCAAATGGTTGCATTATGTGCATACCCCATTTTTTTGTTTTAGTATGCTTTGTAAATAATGTACATAATATACGAACTAGAATTGTCACAAATTTTAGCAGTATATAATTTTTCTATGTATATTTCAAAGCGATACTTTGTTTATAAATAGTTTTAGTCTATTATTTTTCTGTCTAATGGGATCTTTTTATAGACTTATGTTTTGGCATGTTTTACAATTTACTCCTTGTAACAAATGGTCAGCAATACTGGCATTACTCTTCTATGCATCGGCTGACTTTCATTATTGTTCCCTTCTCTCCATTTACTGAACTGTAAGGGGAGCATATACTGGCATCTATCAATTTATCTCTTGGTACTATTTGTTTTTACTTCTTTTTAACCAATAAAGTGTGACTTTGTAAACAACTGAACATAGGGTAATGAAATGAAGATATTTTCTTTTGCAATTGATGTATTTTATAATTGTAGTTGAATCTTTTTTTATATGGATTAGAAAACACTTTTCTGATAGAGCGTGTTAGTATGTTCACCTACCTAGGTACTGCACAGGTGTTTACTTAAACATTTGTCTGAAAATAGGGGCCAACCCATTTAAACATGAATTCTTTCAGGAAAGATACAATACTGTAGTATTGTTAACTTTTATTCTTCTGTCTGAGGCACATTACCTCAGCTGATTTAAATATACTTTCATAGATCATGGGCCCGTATTATCAAGAGACTTACGACTGATTTTAATCGTAAATCATTCTTTATTGTAATTTTAAATTATCGTATGATTTTTAGCTCGACTTTACGAAGTTATGTAGAGCTCTCCTACTCGCGTCGGCGTCCGCGTCATCATTTCTGATTAAAGTTTTTGTGCAGTAAAATACTTTCTTCTATATCTTTGTTATTTCTTAAGATATTAACTTCAAACTTTAAATATATGTTCCTTACTATCAACCACATCTCATGTGACAAGGTCCATAACTCCAAACACATTTTTTTAAGAATTATCTCCCCTTGAACGGATTGAAGTTTTTGTGCATAGATTAAAGTTTTTGTGCAGTAAAATACTTTTTTCTGTATCTTTGTTATTTCTTAAGATGTTAACTTCAAACTTTAAATATATGTTCCTTTCTATCAACCTTGATCTCATGTGACATGGTCCATAACTCTGAATGCATTTTTTTAGAATTATCTCCCCTTGAACTTAGAGTTTTCTTAAAAAAAAGTTTGTTTTTACTGCAACTGTTTTATTTCTTTAGGTATTGATTTCAAACTTTAAATATATGTTCCTTATTATCAACCACATCTCATGTGACAAGGTTCCTAACTCTGTATACATTATTTTCAAAGTTATCCCCCTTGAACTTATAGTTTTTTTTAATAAATATTTGTTTTTACTGCAACTGTTTTATTTCTCTAGGTATTGACTTTAAATGTATGTTCCTTATTATCAACCACATCTCATGTGACAAGGTTCATAACTCCAAATATATTTTTCAGAATTATCTCCCCTTGAAATTAGAGTTTGCTTTGAAAAATGTTTGTTTTTACTGCAACTGTTTTATTTCTTCAGGTATTGACTTCAAACTTTAGATATATGTTCCTTATTATCAACCACATCTCATGTGACAAGATTCATAACTCACCCTTGAACTTATAGTTTTCTATTTTTTTCTTTTTTTTTCTTTGAATTTGTTAAGGTTATACAATGTATTTTCAAATTTTAAAATATGTATGTTTCTCATCATCAACCACATCTCCTGTGACAAACACTTACTAAGTCGAGCATGCTGTCTCCTCTGACAGCTCTTGTTGATAATATGCTACACTGGAGTACAGATGTACTGTAGTAACATTTAAATCAGCACTTTTAATGTATGCCCCTCTGACAGTTGAATGAAATTCAGCATAAAAGGTTTAACTCTTCTTACTTGTTATGTTACCATTTACTCTTTGAATCAAGTATTGGAGTATAAGTGTACTTGCCTTTTAGGTTAAAATTATATTAGTACTCATAATGAAACAGTCCCTCACAGAAATTGTGATAATTATTTAGAATAGTACATAAAGTGCTTCTTTATTGTTGTTGTTTGAGAATACTGTTACAAAGCTTGGCTTTTTGCTTTGTTAATTGCTGTGATAAGAAATATTTATTGTTGCTTTTTGTCTAATTGTTGTTGTTATTTGGAAACATTTTTGATTAAGTGTTAATATCCCACTTTTAAGCTTTTTTTAATTAAAGTTGTTGTCCACTTCAGGGCTTGGTATTTATTTTAAAGTTGGTTGCCTGGTTGAAAAACCAGCTATACATGTATATCTCACTTGCTTGAACTAAATGTTTACTAGCAGTAACTAGTTGACCTAACCAAAATATAGGTTATCAGGGGCAATTGGGCAACCTTTAATGTCGAGCCCTTTTTTTTCTAGCTTTGGCACATTGTGTATATTTAGTATTATTCTTTTTCATCTCTACAACACAATATATTAATCTATGTATGTGGTGCATAAATTATAACACACAGTGCTTAAAGTCAGTGCTAATTTTACTTTTAAATTAAACTTTATTAAATTTAAAATAAAACTAATTTCATATCCATGTCTGTATTTTTATTTGTAAAGATGTAAAGTTGCCTATCACAAAAATATCAATAGAGTCATAATTTTGAGTCTTAACATTATTCCCAATAGTTATTTTTAGTGACTGTTATAATCCGTTTTTTTCTCAACTGTCGATGTTTGAATAATTTTATGGTGACTGAATACCCACTATTGCAATTTCAAGATTGTTAGACAAAGTTCAATTTTAATAGGCATAGTCACCATGAAATTATTCGTGTTTTGCAGTTTAATGTTTTGACAGTTTAGAAAAAAAGAATTGTAAATGGCATTGACTTACATATTTGTTATCATCTGAAAAGCTGTTTGTTTTTGTGCAATACTCATTTCAAGTTTAAAGATTGGAACTTGTTTAATTTTCACTTTTTGTATGTTGGTTCATAATATGTACATTGGGTTCACCAAATAAATAAATAAACATCTTCTATGTCAAGACTTGTCTTTTATTCAGGGTCACTGTCCTTGTTTCCCATAGCAACAGTTAACTTGTCTTAAATTATGAGTTTGTTTTACAAGATATTTTTTTAAGCCCATCCAGCTAGCTCAGTCAGTAGCATGCAAGTTTATTGATCGAGGGTTGTGGGTTCTATTTCCGGGTGAGGCATACTTTAGTGGATCTTGGTCATGAAATAATTTCTACGGCCATTCTCTCTCCTACCACTGATTTTAAATTCTGTTGGGCAGTAGCCAGTCACTGAAGAAAGTATGCGCCTAGTAGTTGGCTAACAGCTAAACCCAGAGATTTAGCCTTTCCCGGAACAGTTAGTAGGTGGGCTGAGTGCTGTGATATAACCTATACAATGTGTTGCTATGGGGTTATACCCATCAACAACAAGAAGATATTTTATTGAATGTGGCAAGTAAAATGATACTAAGAGAAATAATACAAGGAGCTTTATTTAAAGATGGGTATATACACTGCTCTTCAAAAGTTCCTTCACAGTCCAATTAGCTAAATGCTACAAATTTCAAATTTGAAGAATCATTACATTGGTGTTCATTTAATTTGTTATTCATGCAATGGAAATGGAATTTCATTTTCTGAGATGCAGCAGAAGATTTATATCAGCCCCCAAAGCTTTGATCATTGTATCTAAATGATCCAAATTCAAGTTGGGGATATTTTTGTAATTTCATATTGAAAAAAATGTACCAATTGCAAAAAAGCAAAATAGTAAAAAATTAACAATAAACTGCTTTTACAACTTTTACAGCTCTATTGAGTACAATGTAAATTTTAAATGTGTGGATAAACTTTAGAGGGCAGTGTATAATAGGAAATGAACATTAGCAAATAAGCTATTTTTCCAACAAAATGTAGCACTCAAGTCTACTAGTGTAATAGTAATAGTTTGATCTATGGATCATTTAACTGCCAAGTTGTTTCATGGGATCAAACTTAATGAGAGGAAATATAAATATAGGTGCACATAGTTTATTCCTGCCAAAGACAGCCGGCACAGTTGAAAAAAAAAACCATCACAGACACTATAATTATATCATTTTCACATTTTTGTATCAGAATACAAGAAGACTATGATACATCTTATCACAGTGTAAATATAAGACCCAATTAATCACCAATTAAGATGATAATTAAAATACTAACAAGACTGTTAAAGGGAGAGAATATAAAAATCAATGAAAAGTTGTATGCCCACATGATATACTATACATACTATATATGTGTTATAAGGTGAATCTCCCAAGTGTTTTTTTGGATAACATATTTAATACCAGTAGCCTGTTCAGTTACCCAGAATGTTCCATAACGTTTGGATTGGGACAACTCACCCCGAAGACAACTCAACCTGAGACAACTCCACTCGCAAGTTGGGACAACTCAACCCGTACGTAGGGACAACTTACAAAGTGAGTTATCCATGCACAGGTTGAGTTGTCTTTGGGTTGATTTGTCCTGGACCCCTAATGTTTGCTAACAGTCGTTATTGAATTGCTGTCTTCTGTGAATTTTATCTAATCGCAACTTACTCAGATTAATTGTTCCTGTATTGTTCCTGTATGAGGTGTTGTAGAATTATCTCCTTCATAATATTTACACTTGCAGTCAAATGTTCTAACTAACATCAATTTAATACATCTAATTTGAAACTTGTATGACTTACTTATAATAGATAATTCTATGTATTTGTTTTTAGTGTATATACATTTAGTTTCATACAGTGACTTATAGGTCCATAGGGCCGGGTGTATTTTGTACTTATATATCATTGTTCTTTATATTTATATACTGTATCTTACACATGTCACTTTAATAAAAACCTTACTTACTTACTTACTTACTTACTGTATGATTTATTCTACCCAAATGATATACCCATACATCTAACTTAAGTACTTTAAATATAATTACTGAAAACATACAGTACAAAATAAACCTTGTACAAGTACATGTGTAGTTCTGTGTACATTAATTTTTATCATATCAAAATAGTTCATGTTTTTTACTTGAGTAGAAAGTTTCATTAATTTGAGTTATAAATCAAATCTATTTAATCAATGTTGACAGAGAGACTATAAGCGCGCTGTGGTATTAGTTTTGTTGTTGTTGCGCAGGACTCGAAATTCAAAATTGTCCTTTAGCCGCTGACAACCTATACATTGTATTTGCTTTTGGGCAACTTGTTACTGCTAGTTAACATTTGGTTAGGGTAAATAAAATATATCTGGTAGTCCAACTAGGTTACCTACTTTAAAAACTAATGTCAAGCCCTTTTGTAACCCATATTTGTATGAGGACTACTGTGGGGCTGTCACTATATACCAGTATACCACTATATATTGCAGCTACCGCAATACATACTGTGGTATGAATTTAACATACCGGTATCAAACAATGTTTTGTTTCATTTGAAAGGTCTTCCCTTCGCAAATGAAAGTAGTGAAATGTCAGTTTTTCCATGATTCATTCGACTAAAACTTAAAATTCCAAAAATTTAACAGATTGGGACGAGTTCAATTAGTTGAACAGAACTTGTGCTAACCTGTTCTTGAATCAAATACCTCAGGACAGGAAGTTGTGAACAACCATGGCATCCAGAAGCTTACCAGTAATTGCTGTGATGTTCTGTGGCTAAGATGGGTAATTGTTTCTTCCAATCAATGCATCTTTTTTAATATGCAAAATATATAAATCACATTCCTAAATGACAGAAAGAGAAAGATACATGTAAGATTTGCAATGTTTCTGTTAAATACTGCGGAGGCACAAGGAATCTAAAAACCCACAATATACATGTATAGTGGTATGTATCACGATACGGTGCTAGGGTAATGCAATATCTCGGGATACGCTTCTGATGTATTGTGACAGCCCTAGACTACTGTAGATAAGTAGTTTGTTATGGTTTGCGTTGAGTAATTTGATGGATCAGCACAAAACTGATCTACATTCCTTATTCCATTAAAACATAAGAAGTTTTGCACGGATCTATCAAATTGTTTTATCTTTAGGCACATAAATCTAGAAGATCTGTAGCTGTTTAATTGAGACTACATCCAGACATCAGTGCTTTAAAGATTAATCGAGACTTAATACAAATATAGTTCAATTTTATCAACCAACCAAAAATGATCATCATTTCACAGTATGTACACACATGTGTATAACATTCATCCTTTCCTGCTTGGGTCTTGACTGGATATTGCTTTTATCCAGCATGGCTAAATTGATAGGCACAAATTTAGTCATCTTCAGCTTGCCTGGTACCCAACTGGAGCCAAAAAATGCCTATGAAGGTGTTAAAAGGTTTTTTGATTTGATCAAGTGACCCAATATGACCCATAATAGAACTTGTTTACAGTGATATTAAAAGAGCTTTTCAACCAAGTTTGATGAAAATTGGTAATAAATGTAGCCTCTAAAGTGTAAACAGTGGAAAGTTGACAATGAACATCAAAATATGGCCACTTAAAAACTTGAAAAGGAGGAAAACTAATGCATCAATAACAGGTTAAATGAATGGGGTGTTGATTTCAGGATGAGTGGAGACTGTGAAATAATGTTTATTCTACAGGTCAACGGAGTTTGGCTGTAGAAACCTGGTATTTGAACTAATAGGTAAGACAAAATAAGAACAAAATGTTTAGTGAATAAATTTATTTTTATAGACACAATCTTATACATGTATATTAATTCATTTAAGCATAACATAAAGCTTATTAGAAGAAAATATTTGTCAATAAATGGGTTAATATCAGTAAACTATAAGAGAGATATTTGTGATTTAATTCTAGGCCTTTCAACAGTGTGCATCTATACAATAGGCCAAACGAACATTGAACTTAACGTAAAACAACATAAATTTACAAATATATTACAACAGATCATGTAATAATATCAGAACCAATAAACAATCTTGATTTACTTTAGTTTACAAGTTGACAAGTATCAACAGCTTTAAGTAGCTTAAACAAAATAAAATAATTCTTAAGTTCTATTTAGATGCATCAAGTGGGAGGGGATGGTTTATTTTAAAATTTTACGAGAGAACTAAATGTATTCCTGAAGTGCTTCTTCAGTCACATGACACAAATTACAAACCTAATCGTAGATCCTGAATTAAGATGGAAAAACGGTGAAAAATCTTATGTAGATGATAATATAAAAATTTATAGCCAGTTGATAGACACAAGTTTTATCAAAAGCAAATGAAGATTGTACAAACAGCATAGAATTTTAACCTCTACATTTTCATCCAGCATGTACATTGCATCCAATAAATCACTAAAATTTTAAGGTTGTTACATCCTATTTCAATATCATCTTATTAACATTTAACTAAAAAATCAATAATTGTAGTTTATTTAGACAAATTAATTGTTAAATGAAAAAATAAACTGAGGAAAGTAATGTGCTCACAACAAGGCATGGCATGAAAACTTAGATATAAGACTGTTCATAAATATTCTACTCTAACAAGAATAAATTTAACTAACTGTATATCTTTATAAGTTAAACTAGCACTGTCAAGTCAAATGAAGTAAATTTAAAAATCAATTTTCAATGGTCCCAGGCTCAATGCTTAAGGATTTAAACATACCTGTAATACAAGTACAATGTATTAAACACTACATAGCATTTACAGGTAGAATATAAAATGACAACAATGATTTGTAAAAGATAACAAAATACTATTATAATAAATTACATTAAACTCTAACAGCATGGTCAGCTAACAGATTATAGAACATTGAATTCTATGTTTAAAAATAAAGGAAAAACTGGTATGTATTTGCTGTTAATTCATTAATTAGACACAATTATTTCTACATGTTATATAACAAAAAACAAAAATAAAAATTTAGGAAGTGCAATTTAATTAAACGTATATAATTTGGCAATGTTGAATAGTTATACACATGAATATTATGAAAGGTAATGACATCTCTAAATGTAATGGCTAAAAATTACAGTGTGCTAACTTGTGTTTTACACTTTTTCAGGTCCATTAAAAAAATCTTTGTTAACTGCGTAAAATCGAAGACATGTTACAACAAAATACAGCTTTTTAATTGGATCTGTTAAAAATTACAACTCCAAGTTAAAGCTATAAACTCTTAGACTAACTGAGTACTGCATGTTAGAATTAAAGCCTATAATAAAACATGAAAAAGAAAACAACAACATGATAATACTATAGTCTGACTATAAGCAAGGACAAAATATGAAATTTCACAAAACAACTCAAACTCATATTTGCCTCAAGTCCAATTTTAACATCCTGATAAAAGTAAACATGTACCTTCATCCGTGACATGATGTAGTGGTAGGCAGAAAAATGGCCCAAGATAATTGTTCACAACTTTACTCAACAATGGTATGAAAGTTTTAAAAAATATCTGAGAAAAAATCAATTTTGAGCAGTTTTGTGAAATAGGGCCAAGGACTACAACATAAGATACTAGAATTCAAAACAAATAACAAATATTGAGTATAACCACATTAATATCATAGTCTGAAAAGTGTATGCTCAAATCTTTTTTTAATAATTTCAGTAGATGAAACAAGTAATGTTTATTACCATAATAAGACTACTCACTATATTGAACATTGGTTTGCCATATACATGTATGTTCTTCACAACAAAATAAAGTTATCTTAACATCATATTGCAGTCATCTATAACTTCTATAGCCATTTATTTTGAGTAATAACTAAACTTTCAGATTTATGAAACATGATTAGAGAAAAAATGTTAAAACCATAATTTATACATCACTTAAATTTTGTAAATTAACAGTGTTTAACAATATACAATGAAACTACTCAAAAACACTGTTATAAGGTAAACATTTCATCTTATAATAAATTGTTGCAAAGCAAATGTCATTAAAATGTATAAATTAAACCCTCTGATTAGATCAATATTTTAATGAATACATTGCCCTCTATTTATAAAAGCAACTTTTAGAACAACATTTATAAAATTATCAAAATAACAAGAAATGTAATGTGGAAACCACATTAAAGCCGGATTTTAAAACTTTAACGCAAAATTTAAGGGAAATAATCAAATAATAAGGCCAGGTAGAGTTGTGGTTCCTTTCTAATTCTGTTCATCACATGGTATGTTATCATTGTATGAAGTTTCATAAAGATCTGACAATAAATGGCAGAAATATATAGAAAAGAAAAACTTTAACACAATTGTTAACGACACCGGACGCAAGCCTGCCCACCCGTGTTTCCCCAAACTATTAGCTGAATTTTTCGTTGAAAAATCCGGCTAAAAACATGATTTGTGATACAAAATTTCAACATAGGCCTGTGTGTTGCAATACACAAAAAAAACTAACATCCTCGAACATGAATCAAGGTTGAAAATATGGGTTAATGACAAATAATATATTTTTAATTTGAATTAATTTACACCAAGATGTCAATGTTTTGAGTTGGATTAAAAACACATTAAAAACATAGGCACTTCTTTAAATGGGCATATCAAATCATGAGTATTATGTTTTTGTGATTTTATGTCAGAGAAAACACATTCATGCTGGTATACCAAACATAAAGAAAATTGTAACTTATTTCATAAATAAATCTGCATAATCACTATAAATGACAGTTCATCAGGAATGTGTTACATATAAATACAGAAGAAAAATTAATCAAACATTAATTAAATCCAATCATTCAGAAATGTTCATTCATAACTTATAGTAGAACAGAGAGACAAGGCATGTAGAAGAGACCACAACCATTGGTTAATAGTATCATAGTTTGTAGATATATCACATTATAGTATATCTGTTGTCTTTTGTGATTAACATCATCTTGTTGTTAACCTGAAAATATAGATACATGTGTACATCATGTAACTTGTGGAAAAGTAATATATTTTCATATAGGGTTTCTAAAAAAAGGGCCCATACTTTTGTCAGTGACTGACAACTGCCCTACATGACTTAGAATCAGTGGTAGAAGGTTGGTGGTAGAGATTATTTTATGACAGGGTTCCCACAAAGATAAGAAATAAAAATTCCCTGACTTTTCCCTGATTTTTCCCTGACCAAAATCATTTTTCCCTGACCGGTAACAGTGTCAAGTTTTCACAATCTTTGAGCACTAAATGTATAGTTCAATACTTATCTCCTTCCACATATTGATTACTATTGTACAATTTGGGGATTATGCAGGAAGGAATTATCCAATGCCATTCTAAAATTTCCAAAAAGAGCTTCGCATTGTAATCCTCGACAAGCCATTTGATGCACCATCTTAGGCCACAACAAGTTGATTATGTGTTCTTTGGATTCGTTCGCACCTTAATTTTGACGGTTTTACAAAGAAATATATATTTATTTCCTTGCTCACTCATAAAAACTTGGACAAACCTCTATATAAAGCAACAGTTTACTAAAATAAGATTTTTTTAAACATTTTTTTTCTTCGCTTGAAATTAAGTTCAAATTCTAATAAACAATTGCATGTCCATAAATCTAAACCTGAATTCTAGTAAAGACCAAGAAATTCAGTCTGGATATTTCAAAAAATAATTTTGAAACATGGTTTTTCAATCGAAGGAATAAGAAGGCATTTTCTATTTTTAGTATGATATTAATATATAGTAGGATAATGCAATCAAAAAGTTTCAAAGTGTTAGCATTTGTCACTTTTTTATGCCACTTGAATGCTAGGGCCACTTTTAGAGACTATTTTCTTCAAGACAAATAGTTTTAAACTTATAAGAATATCCTAAGAAATAAAAAAAGTATAGCACACCAAACTTATGAAAAAAACTTATTTCGTAAAAAAAGGGGGTACCCCTGTATAAAATACAAAGAATATTTTTCTTTTATTGATTAACAATATATTAAGACCATAATTTTATAATACACATCAATTATGATTATAAGACCATTCCCTGAAAATTTTAAAGTAATATCTTGAAAAATAAAGAAAATATAGCAATTTATTTATCAGGACTTTTACAGCACTGTAATAACTTTTTGCGCAAATTGGCCGCAGGGCCATTTTCTGATCAATATTGCTTAAAAAAGGAAAGAAATAAGAATCTAAAGGATTATTAAACTCAAATATTAACCTAAATGTGAGTACATATATGGACTTAAGGGACTCTGAGAACTCTTTTTCTTTATAACTTTTGCCCTCAAAGATGGCTCAAAACTGATCAATTTCTAACTTCAATAATAGTGCAGTACGTACCAACTTCAAATGTCTATATCTCAGAAACTATTTAGAGCACAATACTAAAATTTTTGATTTCTCCATGAATAAGGTTTAATTTGATGTGGTTAAAATTTCAGCAAAATCTAAGACTTGAACTGGGATTTTTTTTGTTTTTTGAGTGATTTGGAATGACCCTTAAGCTGCTCATTTTCATTAATATGCATACACTTATCCAAAATGAGAAGTATTTGATAACACATGTCACGCTCAAAGATATTACATTCTTAAACATACATTAGAGGATTGACTAAAACAGGCACACATTTTACTTGAATATAATTATTATAGTAACCAATGGTAAACTAACATTGAACAAAAACAATAAGACAGGTAATGAAAGAGCTACATAAAAAGCAAAATGCAGTAAGGCAAAGGACGCTTAAACCCCTTTCAACTTCTTCCTGGAGAACTTAGTTACTGTATCCTAATCTTTAGACATAAACATGTTTTCAGAGTAAGATGTTAACAAGAATAATAAAGATACTCATTATGATAAATATCAATAAAATATCCAAAATAATAGAAGACTGCCTTAGCCTTTACTTATTTTGCTTCCTACTGTTTGACCAAAATTCTTCTCTAACGAAATTCCCTGACTTTTCCCTGACTTTTGCTTATTTTTCAAACTTCCCTGACTAATTTCAGAATTCCCTGACTTTTCCCTGACCTTGAAAAAAATTCATTTCTCCCTGACTTTTCCCTGACCGTGGGAACCCTGTTATGACCAAGCTTCACAAAAGTATACCCAGTCCGGGAATCGAATCCCTGGATTAGTAGACTTGTATGCTACTGAGCTTGCCTGGCAGCTGGGGAAAATCAGATGTTTAAAACAACACTTATATGATCAGATCTGATTACCTTATGTCTCTTGTAATCATAAAGCATAAATTTTATTCAACATATAGTGACTATTCTAGGACTCAGAAAAGGACAGGAAGGCAAATAAGAGGCAGGGTTCATCACAGGGTTGATGTTTCAAAGTACATGTAATCATTTCCACTAAGAGAGGAGCAGAAAAGGCCCGAGAGCCCCAAAAGAATACAAGCAGGGGCAGCCTTCTGTTATTCTGATTTAGAATAATCACTAGATCTAATCAGCAAATTGCTTTCACTTGGCTGTAAGTAAAATAAATAGAATAACTACCCTGTTATATTTTGAACCCATCCTAACCAGATCATACCAAACCATTATTACCTGACTACTTTACATTATGGATAAAGTGCAAAGTTTTTCAACATCTTGAAACTCTCTAATTTTAATAAATTCAGCAGCTTTTACAATCAAAAATCTTGTTTCAAGTCCAAACATTCTTAAACTACATGACTAGACATGAAAACTCATCCATGCTAAATAGCAAGTACTTTCTTACACATCAACTAGAACTGATACATCATTTAAAAATGTTGAGAAGATTTTACTTTATAATATATTCATGAAAGGATTACTTGTGACTTGACCTGGAATTAAACCAGAATCTAAGTCCAGGGCAGCATTATAGCAAATATCTTATGATAATGTAACAATAGAATATAGCAGGATTTACGACTAAAATCGGTCCTAACACTGTTGATAATATGGGCCCCAAGTAACTAAACACTAGACCCAAAATGACCCAATTCTGATTTTCTGTTCAAAATCAGCAGAAATTTGATGAGTATTATTATTCTTTTATTCATTTCTCTTTTAAGTTTACATATTGCGAGTTTAGTGCAAAACAGACATAACTCAATATAAGAAATGAGAGAGTTACGACCATTTTTCTCTAAACCTGCGATAAATTGTATTATATACAAATGTACTTGTTAAATTTATCAAGTTACCATCCAATTAGATATGAAATCATAACTTCATTCATACTTCATTCTGCTTTTCCAATATAAGTTATTTCCTTTCCTGTGTTTTTTAAAGTTTCTAAGATTTGATCAACTGGTAATGCTGAAGTCACAGTAACAGTCTTGGAGGCTAAATCTGCCTCAACATCTTCAACTGAAATATGAACAGAAATAATGGAATCAATCTTTGATACAAAACCAAACTTACTGCCACACTGACAGTTTACATCTTAATATAGGAGCCCATTTTATTTTAGGGTTTTTGACAGTCTGCATCAGTACACCAAAAATTGAACATGCCTATTTTTTTAACACCTTATTCAACACATATTTAGGTCATATATACAATGGCCAGCTCTTCCTACTATAGGTTTCCTGGACACTTTTCTATCACAAGTACTAACTTACCCAACCACAAGGCCGACAACTCAAATATAGGGTATGACCTACTGCCACCGGGCTTTAACCCGTGATCTCTGGATTCGAAGTCAGACATGCTAATGATGATAGGCTAATCACTACGCCAGGGCACGGCTTGAACATGCCAATATAAAACACCTCAAAATATCATATTATTTAAATAAACTGCCAAGAAAATAGCCAAATGCAGAAACAAAAAGAAGCTATGGTTTTCAGTTTTTTATATACAAATGTATTTATGATTCAGAGTATGTAGCAGAGGTATAATACTTGTACTCCCTTGTCTTTAAGCTAGCTTTTATGGCACCATCATGGTTAAGTGGTTGCTAAGGGCTTGAGAGGTCATGGGTTTGAATCTTAGGACCTTGCATTTGTATTGGGTTTCATGTATACCAGCTGAGGCCAGCAATTAAACCTCGACAGATTTAAAATTGAGCATACTACAGTACCCCTGACAAGGGCTTTCACTTTTTCAAAACAATGACAAGAAAACATCCATATAATGGATCCAAGAATATAAAAAAATACAATTTGATATTATAGGATGAACTTACCTCCGATTTTTTTTAGAACCCTCTTAGCAGCTCCAATACAACCTTCACAGGTCATTGCCATAGAAAACTGATGTTTTGTCTGAAAAAAAATAAAATAAATGACACTATAATTTAGCAGGGATTCAAAATGTCACAAAAATATCTGTCAATACCACAATGATGAAGATTATATCAAGGGTCATAACTCTTGGTGAATATGTGTATTGTGTATTTGAACTTGATTATCAAACTAACTTGAATCCTCATGGCAACCATCATTCTGACTGGGCTAGGTGTCGATAAGGTGAAATCCATTAGCTTACAGAGCTGAAATAACTATCACCCAACCAATCAACTGCTCATCTAGTCAGCTGCACATCATGGGTATTTCATATGTAATAAATGTTGAACCCAATTTCAGTTTTATAACAAGAGCCTTCAACGGACAGCTGACTTGACTTTTTGAGGTATTCATATAAACTACAGCAACAACCAGTCAAAATGCATGCTAGAGTTATGCAACTTGATATTTGACTTCCAATAGTAAACCTGTATACATATCATGATGTGTGAAGTTTCAAGTGAATCCCTTCAGTAATTTCGAAGTTAAAATGTTGCACTAAAAATTAACCAAGAAATTTATAAGCACTAAAGATTATTCAGTCAAAAGTCATGCTAGAGTTATGCAACTTTTAAACTTCAATGGTAATCCCATAGACATATGTAAAGTTTCAAGTAAATCCCTTCAGAAGTTTCAATTTCTTTATTTATATATACTCGGTTTAACGCCATGTCAACACATTTTGGTTATTATACGACATCCAGCGCACCTAACCTAGTTTTCCTAGACCTTTTACCAGTGCTCACCTACCCTTCCACAAGGCAGGAAACTTCTCCATATACCTTATCAATGGAGGAAAATTGACATAATTTTCATGGCAGTGTACAACCTCCCAGGTGGGATTCGAACCCGTACCCCCTATGAAATACTAGATTCCAAATTCCAGAGCCCTACCAACTGCACTACCCACCAGGGTTTCAGTAGTTTCAAAGATAAAAAAATGTTGCACCTTAAGAAACTTAACCAAGAAGTGTTATGCTGCTGCCAACACCACAGCACAACTGAGGAGGATAGCCCCACTATTCTCCGAATAGTCGAGCTTAAAACTAATAATGATAATAATCAGAGATTTTATCCTAAACTTGAAAAAAAATTGGACGTTTTACTGATAACAGATTGACAAAAACAACAAAACAAGGTTTATCATCAATAAAATCAACCCTCAAGGTCTTTATATCCTAATAAGTATCACTTGAAATAACAAAATGAATATCATTAGCATATAATTATAATGCAGAGTGAGTAGTGAGTACATGTATATATATATATTGATCCTATCCTAAGCTACATTATGCCTAATATTATGACACTCAAGTAAGAGTAAACACTTGCATGAATATTTGCTAAACTTATTGATTGGAAACTTAAGATTTGTTTTCTTGTCTAAACATTTCCATATGTAAGAGTGTCATAATGGCCCTAGGTTTCCCTGAAATGTAATGTAAATTTGTACTGAGGATGCTACCTGACAAATATAAAAGCTATAGATGGTTTTAGACATGAAATATAAGAAATATTGAGTGTCATAATTAAACACCTGGTAGTAGATAACAAGTAAAGTCAGTTGGTTTCTAGCTCTAAGTGGTACTGTGAATAAGCAGTATTATCCTCATACAACAAATTTTGATATACTTAAATGTGGACTGGCCAGGTATCCAAACTTCTTGAGACATGGCTGCAGTGTCCTCATTATTTCAAAGATGTAGAGGTAAGGTATGTAGATAGTCAAGACAAGGACTTGGCTGAACAGTGCATACATTTATTTATTTTGCTCACAAGAATGATCCCTCGCTTTTACAATCTTCATAGCTTTATCTTTATCTGATAAATTACCACATGTACACACTAAATATCTAATATTAATATCAATAATTCAATAATACTGTTCACACACCCTAGTACAATACCAGTACCTGATTATACATGGTATTTCACTTTGACGAGTTTGTATATAAAACATAAATTTGTTTTATCATTTCATATTCAACATGTTTTAAAGTCTGTTACAAGTATTAGTTTATGAGCTTAAGTTTTTATTTTATTTCCCTTGTTGACTTAAAATAAAATTTACAACAGTATCTCAACTGGTGCCGGTAAAATCGGTTAATAACAAAATCTGTAAAAAGATAATATAGTGTTACTGTAAATGGTTAATATATGTAATGGCCAGTTTAAAAATTGATGATTTTTCTGTACAATTTTTCGATGAATTCTGAGTTTTTTCTTATTTTTGTTGGATTTAACACCCCAGCAACATATTGTGAATGGCATAATGGCATATTACGGCAGTCAACCCACATTCCTGAATAGGCTTAATCTCTGGGTTAAGTTGTCAAACAGTTAATAGGCACATACTTTCTTCAGTAACTGACAACTGCCCTAGACATGATTTAGAATCAGATATAGGATGAAGGAATGGCAGTAGAAATCATTTCATGACCAAACTCCTGGAAAGTATGTCCCGCCCTCGAATTCATAGTTTTTCTGCCATAAAAATACCGTAATTTGTCAAACCCAAAAAGAAGTTGATATTTTTATTGGTTATCCATACAAACCATACAGAAAATAAGATTCTTTTTTCATCAATTTATCATTATCAAATAAAATATTGTACATTAATGATTTTTAAATTGTCAAATGTATACAACTTTCACCACTATATATATTTACCATTCACATTGTATCATAATTTGCTGATTTTACTATAGTTTTACATAGTCCTAAATATAAGACCCTACGTAACTTTTTTAGACAGTCAATTTATCCATTTAAACTCCTTCATTGACAAGTACTTTCAGTTTGCAACAATGACCATGCAATAATCGTCAAGGCAATCCGAATTTAAATTGGGTTACGGCATTTGTAAGAATTGAATTTGAACCAAATAATAGGGTATAAAAGCCAGTATCCGGTCCGCTCTGGGTGTAATATTGACACAGTTTGTAGTAAGAACGACTACTCTGGATAGAAAAAAATTTGTTCAAGCAAAGCGAAACTTAATTTACCGACATATGTCAAATTCAGTTCAAAATGGCTGACAGCAGCGACAACACCTGATAGCAGAAAAAATTATTGGTGTATGGAAAAAAACTGAATATTATCTTCTGCTTTATGGAAGGAATAAAAGAAAACTTTTATCTATCGATTAGTGCTAATTTGACCAATATTCATTTACTTTAAAAAAAAATATTTTGCTATGCGTTTTTGAAGCAAACCGTTAAGACCTTACATAACAGAAGAACGTCCGTATGATAAAATTGTTATGTAAGGTCTTATGTTTAGGACTAAGTTTTACACTATTATGACTATACTATCAATTTAGTAAGGTATCTGGAGACTTCGGTAAATGACTATATCGGTAAATTGATTTTATATAGTAACTCGATTGGAGAGATCGGTAAATTGATATTGTATTGTGTAAATTAAGTAGGTGTGAATAACAGTATAAGTGCTTGTGGCTAATGATTAAATAAAAATGAATTAATTAAAATGTACTTACATTAAACAAAATATTTATAATTTAAGTTGTCCTATTTGACAATTTATATTTTGAAATTAAGAGGGTTTTTTTACGATTTACTATTGTAAAAATTACAATTACACGCTGTTGTTGTTTTTCATTTTACTATTACAGAAGACAATTAAGATACATTGGCAGCGACAGGAAAAAAGTATAATAATATCATTTATTTATCGTTGTTTGTTCGCTTTTGAAGATGTTCATATATGAAGTAAAATATTGGATGAAAATGTTAAAGAATGTGTTTTGTCTGATCTTATATTCTCTTTTCTATGTATCTATTATCCATTGTATTAAAATAATTTCACGTTTGATAAAGTAAAGAAAGTGTATCATTGTGAATGTGTATTAACTTAGATGAAATAGTAAATAAAATTTATAAAGCAATTTTATTGTTGACTTTTTTATCAACTTAATAACAACAAAATGTTGTTGTTGTTGTTATCAACTTAATGACTGATATGAAATAAAGAGGTACAACAAATATTGTGCTAATTATGTTTGAACAAATATGAACAATCATGATTGTTTTAAACGCAGCGGTATTTCATTAGCTAATTGGCAGTCAGCAATGGTAATTTATCTTCTGAGTGAACATAGTTTTTTCGACTCCAGTTTTTTTTTATTGTTTTATGTTTCAGGCTCGTTTCTGTGGATATATTGCATTTTATAACAAATACATACGATGTAATTTTTTTCACATGGTTTTGATAAATATATTTCTAAAAATGCTGTATTATCTTATACTTTTGATTCGGTTTTAAGGCTTGATTCCCGTGGATTAATTAAAAAATTCATTAAAATATCTTTTGGCTTCATTAACATTTAATAAAGAATTTTATTTTTTTACCTTTTTATCGTCTTTTTTTCAGGCATTGTTTGATTTCCGTCGATATACTACAATTTTTTTATTGATACATGTGTATAATTATAATGTTCTTGTTATAATGACTTGAGTTAATGTATATTAAATGTATTATTTTATACTTTGATCTAAAGTTGTTTCGTTTATTTCAGGTCTGGTATGATTCCCGTCGAAAATATTGGAATGAATTATTTATCTATATAATGTAATCTTTTAATAATTAATTGTTTCATGAAGTGCTATCAACTGTCATCTATTTTTTTTGTAAATATGACATATTAGTGCATGGTGTATTTGAATGGAACAATAAAACAGATGAATGCATGTTTGTTGTTTATTATTCTTATATCTTATTTTAAAATATGCAATTTGATCTGAAATCCATGACTTGTATGAATCACTCGTATATATCAAGAAAAAGGAAAAGATTATTCAATATTGAGAAATTATGATTCTATTAAAATATAACAATATTTAACTAACAATTTCAAACAATAATATACAAACAAATCATAATGAACTTTGATTATCACACATTCAGAATAATTACACTATACAATATCAATTTACCAATCTCTCCAAACAAGTTACTATATAAATTTACCGATATAGTCATTTACCGAAGTCTCCGTAATCCTTTAGTAAAGATGTGTTTTACCCATTTTACCGTAAATCATCTTATCTTTAGCTAACACAGTCACAAGGATAATAAGAATTACCACTAGCATGACATTTTTTCTGAACTAATGAAATATGTTAATGATCATGTCAAATGAAAAACTAATTTCAATAAAAGTAATACATTTTCCATCTCTATAGATCTAACCTCATCAATAATAACCCAAATATTTCTAAAGAGCGTCTACACAACACAGACGAAAATTTACAAATAATTTCGATATACTTATAGTAGTATTTTGTAGCTAATTTTCATCGAAAATTCCTTTCACTGAGAGACAAATGCTAATTTAACTAGCTTCATGTAAGAAAATAATGATGACAAAACAGGAAATACTCACAGCGGCGGCTGACATATTTCACACTTTGATGTCGACTGGGAAGTAGAATAGACTATAATGCGTTTGTTCAACACGGAATATTTATTTGATAGCTGGGGCTAACTAAAACACGAAATGGGGAATTTGGGGCGAAATGGACAAATTGTAGTAGAAATTGGCGAAATTTAGATTTAATTGTTAAAAAAGTATTTTATAACTATTTTAATGCACAATTAGTCTACTGATAATGAAAATAAAGTTTAAACGACACAAAAGCAATAAAGATTAAGACAAATATTTTAATTAGTTCGATATATTACCACAGTCCGACAAATTATCAAACAAATCTCCAGTTAAAATGCAAAATCGACCACAACATGGAAAATTAATCGTTTCAAATATTTTTATCGCTTTGTAATTACATTTTAAACTGACTGGTTGCAACAGAAAAAAATCCCACATAGAATATGACAAATATCTAACCCTGCTTAATAGTACTCATTCCCTTAGAACTAATCACCCTTACCAATACCAAAGAATCCTATCCTACTCAGATGCTCTTAAAAACTTATTTTCCCCTCGGATCATACCAATATGGAACTCTCTTGCGAGGGAGGTGGTATCTCTTGACAAAGTTAATACCTTTTAATCCAGTTTGTCCCATTAGATTATCATTCTGTACTTAGTACAGATCTACATTTTTGTAAATAGTTTAACCATTGTGGCTCTGCAAATTGATTATTCATATATCTATTTTAAACTTATTTTGTACAAAATGTTATTTTTTATAAGCACTTGATTAAGTTAAATGCCATCCTCTACATCCTGCCATAATGCTCAGACATGAACGTGTGCAGTAAAGTTAGATAATTACATATAAGGTAGTAAAGATAGAAAAATATACATAAAATATATAATGTATAAAATAATTATAAAGATACAAGTTGATTTTACACAATAGAACAGTTTTTGTAAAACAAATCTCCATTTCACAGTCCATATTTTGTCTATAGAATGAAGTTTTTGTTTGATAATTTGAAGGAAATAGGTTATATATCCTGCTAGATTATCTCTAATGTTATTCGTTTTTTCCCAGAATATAGCTTATTTTCCAGTGCTTTGACGTTAAACATTATTCTGTTAATTACTTTCACTTATTATATGACTTTCAAGAACAATTAAGCTGCCCTGCACATTACAGTTCACAATAAAATAAACTCTGTAAACAAGACACGTCATAGCATTGAATCACATAATACCTCAATGAATCACATATTATTTCACGCTTGACTTGTTATCTCATGGAATCATATACCATTACGAACCATTGAGTTCATGGAATGGCAAACATTCCATTAAATCACAAAGAACCTCATATTGTTAATTTCATTTAGCTCTCAGTGATGCAATCTCATCACATATAAATTTGTTGACAAGCTAAATTTATGTATAAATTTACATGTTTTTTGTTGCGTTTTGACTTTGATGTGGATATTTATGTCAAAATATTTTATCGCATAAAGGTTAAGAAAAAAACAGAGTATTGGGTCACCATCTCAGGTCATAGAAAATGATGTTCAAAAACATGATTTTTTTCTGTTGCAATTTAACATCAGACTTATTCAGATTGTAGGTGTATCTTTTATATATATATTTGCATCCAGCCAGGTAGTATTTTTTCGAAATTACAATATTGTGCATCAGCGAAGACTGAATAATAAGTGACAAGTAGGTAATTAGTGGAGGATTTCAGGGTATAGTTATAAGATTCATACGAAATCTCATATATTTTGGGTCATTATCTAAGTTTGGAAACGAACGTAATTTAATTTGAATAATAAAATCTGCTAAATTGCAATGCAAATTATGATGTCCCTTTTTAGCTAACTTAAAAACAAGGTGGTATGTCAAATGTATTACTAGTATGTGATAAAAGTACCCTTTGCTACATATTTGGTTTAACACTTTTTGAATATGTAAAAATGTTCCAGGCAGGCACACAAAAGCATTACTTGAATTGTAGTGCACGGATCAGTCAGTTATTGCTCGTTAGGTTGAGTGACAACTATTCCTTCATTAAACAGTTCGAAAATCGCTTATATAACGGCTTTTGGCGAATGACGTCCGCCTTACAATATGCTTGACATTCTCTTACTGTCTTACAATAGGTTTGACATTCGCGGATTGGCTGGACAGTGTGTTTAACATGCATTGCATGGCTTGAAAGAGTATGGTGGTTAAAAACGTTTACATTACCTATTTTTAAAATGGTCATTACTTGCATCGAAAAAAAGAACTGTTTATATTACAAATTATTGTTAAGATTTACAAGCTATGAATCTTAAATAAAGACATAACGAATGAATTTAGCATACTTGGTATGTCATGCATCGTAAACAAAAAGTATAGGTGTAAATATTTAAGCGAAAAAGGCAACGAAGTCCCATTTATTGTTGTTAACTTGTATATATATTTAGGGGATAGTGAAGGTATTGAATAAAGGTATGATTGCAATGGGTTATAATACGATAATAATTATAAATTTAAAATTAATGGAATTGAATAAATTAATTAATCAATTTTCTGTTAGAATGATTGTCATCTCTAAAATCTTAACAGAATGATGATCGATTTTGATATTAAAGTATTTATTCGTTTAAATCTGCTAGTTTTATAATTATTTATATGATAATACAGAAACTCAACCCTGCCAACACTAAGTCTTGAAGTAGTGCAGGAACAGTCATACTCCGTCTCACAGGAGAGTGGACGAATACATTCAACGATGAAAGGAATCGTAGCAGTTGAAAATCTGTAACTCTTATGTAAATTACATTCTATCTTCCAACATACTTCCTAAACCACACTAAGTGTTCCTTCGTCGGAATTCCCGTCGTTTAGGGACTCTATAGCCAGTCAAACATAAACTTTAGACAACCGTTTAATCATTTGTTTATATCTAAGTAATGTTTACATTTGGTTTAATCTACCGGTTCACTCGATTAAATTTTCACTCATAACTTAGACTATTTAAGAACGGATTAAACTGTAAAATGTTTGTGAAACTCACTTTAACTTAAACAGTAGGGAATACTTCCCGTTCGGGAAACAAGGGGGTTCCCCTTCAGTGCTTCCCGATCGGGCAGCAAATGTCAAAATATTTCCCGATCGGGAAGCATTTTGGCCTTTTTTGACGTACCTTACTAAAAGTGACCGCTGCATAAAAGTATTCGACCTACAAAAATATGAAAAACACCATCTAATACAGGAAAGATGTATCTAAAATCCTACCGAGTCGTTTTCTTTTAAAATGCCTACAATTAAAATAATCTGAAATTGAAATTCAGAAAAGAAATACGACTTCAAAGAAAAAAGTTGTTTCCCGTTCTGGAAACATTGCTTCCCGATCAGGAAGCAAGTTATATTATTTCTAATGTAGTTAGTATGTAATGCAAAACTGATTTCACCAAGAGACCTTTCTATTTATTTGTAAAGAAATTAAGGCTACATAGTCCAGTATAAACATTCTGATTTTCTACCAGAATAATCTGATCAAAACAAAATTAATTGTACAAGTAAACTTTTATTTATGTATATAGTGATATATTTAGTAATATGAACTATATATCACATTTAAATATAATAATATTTGATTCATTTCCTAAATCTGTAATTTTATGAGAAAATTAAAATGAGCCAAGGCTGGAAAGTCTGGTATTCTTGGTTGTCAAATGTTGGTTCTTAATCAGTTGTAGATGGCTGGACTTACTATGTTTTTTCATTACTCTACATATAAGATAAATACAAACTATCGAGATTTTCATTAATGTTTCAACAGAAAAAATAATTATGAATATTGGGTTCAATTTCATATTGTTTGCTAGTTTTGAAAAATACATAGCTAACAGTTAGAAAAGCAAGTGTTTTGCATGATGTTTTAAAAGAATATGTAAATAAAATCAACGAGCATTTATGAATTGAGAACAAATAAATGCTTTAAATTGGATTACATACTGTTAAAAGGTTAGTGGACCTCTTGTAGTCTATTTCTTGTGAAATAATGATAGAAATTATGATGTGACTGTGCTTTAATCATTCTCATTATTTTCCTTAAAAATTGAAAACATTTCACATATCCTTAGATGTGCGGTATTTATGTAAGTCATTTGGCCTATACCCATTTTAACAGCAAACAAGATGGAAATAAGATAACCCTTTCTTCACTTAGTTAACTTGTTAAAATAGTTTCACAATACTGCTCAAACTTAATTTTTATAGCAAAAGATTTACCTATGGCCGCCAGGTGTCATTGCTTACTCCTTAATACAATGTATTCTATTTTTACTGGAAATTAAATAATTCAAGTAAATTTATAGTAATTGGAAACTACATGTGAAACAAATGAATTGAACTACATTTGAAATTTTATGTTAGCGTTTATTGATAAGTTTTTATCAGTTTATATTTGTAAAAATCGTTAAGTATACCGCTGGTCTAGATTAGTTGGTAGCATATTAATCTACTAAATTAGGGTTCAAAGAGCTTGGTCATGAAATATTTTCTACGACTATTCTCCCTCTCACCACTTATTTAAATCATGTAGAGCAGCTTTCAGTAACTGACCAAGTATGTGCTTAGTAACTAGTTAACTGCTCAGTTCTGAGATTAGCCTTTCCAAAAACAGTGAGTATGTTGACTTAGAGCTGTAATATGAAACATGACTTAAACAATGTGCAGCTACGGTGTTAAACCCAATCAATAATACTTTACATTTATACACATGTCAAACCTTTAAATTGATTATAAGTATACTGATAGGAATATATTTTGGGATGTTATGAATATACATATAAAAATTGAAAAACGTGATTAAATTTCTATACAATTCCCTTTAAGGGACACCTAAATTACTATGAATGGTACATGTGAAAGGTGTTTCTTACAAATGCGTTGGAATCAATGCAATATTTCCATTAACAAAAAATTGTCTATAGTTGAAGTTTTATTTGGATAACATACAATCTATATTAAAAATAGTATAACTTGCTTCCTGATCGGGAAGCAATGTTTCCGGAACGGGAAACAACTTTTTTCTTTTGAGTCATATTTTTTTCTGAATTTCAATTTCAGATTATTTTAATTGTAGGCATTTAAAAAGAAAACGACTCGGTAGGATTTTAGATACATCTTTCCTGTATCAGATGGTGTTTTCATATTTTTGTAGGTTGAATACTTTTATGCAGCGGTCACTTTTAGTAAGGTACGTCAAAAAAGGCCAAAATGCTTCCCGATCGGGAAATATTTTGACATTTGCTGCCCGATCGGGAAGCACTGAAGGGGAATCCCCTTGTTTCCCGAACGGGAAGTATTCCCTACTGTTAAAAATGCTAAAAATAGAAAATTTAAGGTTAATCTAGAAATTTAAGATAGGAATGCGTTCGTGAAACCGGGCCCTGGACAAATATATTTACCGTATTTCAGACCCTTTCCCACTTGAAAATTTACCGAATCCAGAAGTAGTCCCTCAGTATATATGTATAGAGCAATTCAAAATGATCGCCTGCTATGACGGACGCATTTATACACTAGTAATCCGAACTATTAACGAAACTTCTAAGTACTCCGATTTCAGTATGGTTGGAAGTCTTATTTTTCAACATCAATGTCTGATCGCTGATGAAAATGTGTTTTGGACCATACTGACCTTTGCTTTTATGGCTTTCATGCTACTTTATCGATGCAAAACCATTTTTGTCGCACAAGCTATGATATGATAAGATTTTCTAATTGTTTTGATTGAACAGAAAATCAGCAATTGGAAGACTTACTCTGAAGGTCTGGCGAAAGACCTATGGCAATTTCTCGTTCTTGAAGCCACATTCGAGCCATTTCTTGATTTTTCGTTGTGCATATCAACACACTAATGATTTTCACTAAATCTGACCACTTGAAATTTTTGCACTGTGCTTGAATGATAACTTTTAAGCGGCAGTTATTGAATTGTTTTAAGAATGACCCCTTTGACTTGTGTTGATTGTGTGAACAAAAATCACAATTATGTTCGTCTGTCCGGTTTACCTGCCGTATATATATAAAGTTCGATTGTGTGAAGTGTTTTGAATCGAATTAGCGCTGTTCTACCTATCAAACTAATATCACTGAACTGTTCTTTGTGTACACATGTTGTTGGAGGCAGAAATCTAATTTCACTTTTCAAACCCGAACAAATTCAGTGCCTTCAGCGCTTTGATTTATGTATCATATCGAATCATTGCAGCCTTATTACCGTTCAAGGATTGCAACATGTTTCACTTAATACTGAAATTACATTTTTCGCATCAGATAGCTGCATGGTCACAATGCTTTCTGTCATCTTAATTGTAATTCCTACAGCACATTTATAAATGATTTGTGGGGAAACAACTAAATGCATTTATTGTTACAACTGAATCGTTGAAACCTTTGTCGTTGGCATACTTTTGTATCAAAGACTAAAGTTAATGGGTTGTTCTAAAATGATAAAGAGGAGTGAGAGTGGCCGAGCGGTTACGATGTTGGAATTGTAATCATTGGATAGCCAGCTCAGTGTTGGTTCGATTTCCATCCAAAACCAACCCCATTGTTTCATTGAGCAAGAAACTCTATCCTACAAGCTCATTACTTGGGGACTAGAAAGCAGACTCAAAAGTGATAAATCTAAGTTGTTATAACTTGTTTCACAATCAAGCTAAAACACGGGCGGTCAGGCGGGCGGACGTCCTTTGTCGTTAACAATTTCGTTTAAGTTTCCAATTTAGCATAGATTTCTGCCATTTATTATCAGATCTTTATGAAACTTCATACAATGATAAATCCTGTGTTAAATCCTGATCTGTTTTTCGGATCATTTTAATTATGCTTTTGGTTTACGCCAAGGTGAGGTTTTGTCTTCTATTTTATTTTCATTGTTGGTCAATGATCTGGAGTTATTATTACAAAATTATTGTGAATCTGGTTTACATTTTGACGATATTGTCCTTATTATTCTTTTATTTGCAGACGACATGGCTCTTTTAGCTAAAAGTCCACTAGAACTACAAAACCATTTAAATATGCTAAATACTCATTGCAACAATTGGGGTCTTAAGGTGAATACACCCAAAACGAAAGTTATGGTTTTTAGAAAAAGGGATAAATTATTGAAAGATGAATCCTGGACCTATGATGGGGAAAGTTTATATGTAGTCGATAGTTTTAATTATTTAGGTAAGCTAGTCAAAATAAATGAAGAGAAGGTTTTTATATGATAATGAAGAGCCTAACATAGATTTTTCCATCCCCAATAGCAATTTTAGATGATATATTTGTATAAAGTAGTATTATCTGTAATTGACCATTTTGACGTTATTTTTCTCTATAAAATCTCTTGCAGTTTCAGTATAGTAATCTCATACAAATTCTTATAAGAAATTTTAGAAAAGGTAAAATTTCTTAAATATTTCATATTGTGGGCAGTTAATACTGCAGAAAATTTTAAAACTAGTTGCATGTGTCTAACTAACTTTAAACTTGAGATATTTGTCCAAAGTGTAATCTGATTGCTCTGATTTATCATGACATGATTGTGTAACAGGAAAAATTATTAAAATTTGGAAATAAAACAGCAGAATTTGGAAAAAAACGTTTTTTTTTCACTTTTTGTCCCAGCACAATTATTGGTTTTTTTTGAAAATCAAGGGTCACGTTTTAAAAATGCACATAACTTAAGTTACAAATGGTAAATTTCTTTTAAAATGCACCATTACATTTCCGGAACCTTAAGCAAGCTGGTACGAATTAGGGAACTTTCAGAAACTTAATGTAATGCTTCAACTTATTTATTGTGCAGAGTTTGTTTACAAAGGATACGTTTTGTGTACTGCGTGTATTCATCAATTCTCAATAAACACGGAAGCCAATAGCAAATATATTGAACAGTATACATGTATTTGGTAAAATCATTTTCAAGAACATCAATAAAAAGGTATTGTCATGGTATAATATGCAATAGAGGGAGAAATAATGCAAATTCATACTGTTGTTATGTACGAGTATCTGGTACTAAAGCTAGTTGGAACCTTGAAATGACGAGTTATCTACATTCATGCTTAATGAATCGTCCTTCACTGATGTTAGCTAGCACATGTACTGTACAGTAGCGTGTTGTTGTGTGTCATCTCTTGATCTCACTATGTTTACTAAACACTAATTTGTCATAATAATGATTAATACCATGCTCATTTTCTATTCAATGTTGGTCATATTATTGCATATAACATTTAAATCTAATGCATTTTGATAACAAGAACTAACTTTTTCAAGACCGGTTAGATAAATGAGTCAGTCATTTCAGTACTTTGATTGTGCTCTATGCGTGAGAACAGGTCTATTGAACAATATCATTTGCATGTGTTTTGATCAGTTTAGAACATTATCTTTATTCATATTTGTGTAATTTATTATGTATTACTTTTCATTATCAGTAAACTCATTTTGTTGCATAATTTCAAACACATAAATTTCCATTTCGCCAGTATCTTATCCATTTCACAAAAAATCTACATTTCGTGTTTTAGTTGTCTTACCTCGAAGAACTTCGGTCATTTTCGTTGAAACACGACAGAAAATGGATGAAAGATTCAATTTATCTGAGGTTCATGTATTTAGAAGCTACGAAGAGGTTGAAAGCTTTATGAATGTATACGAAACCACCAATTGTGTGCTGTTTTCCAATTCAAAATCTTCTAAAGGGTTTGGAACTTTCGGTAAATGCGATTAGTGGTTTGTTTCTTTCAAGACGGACTCGGACTTTTCGTACCTCCGAACCATTTTGATTCAACTAATTAACTTTTCAATCATTTACATTCGCTTTTTCAGATCTCACATGTTGTAAATTACTATTATAGTTTGTCACAGATTCATATAAAGCATTGGCTACAGTTATGGCACCGTTACTCTAGGCTACCATCTAAAAGTCTAGAATAACTGGAGTGTCATACCTCTAAGCAACCAGTGTTTATTTTCACTCTAAGGGGAAAGGTGGCGGGGCCCTTTTTGAAGGGAAAATAGCGACAAAAACTAAATTAGGGGAAATTTTTGCCAATACTTGAGATAACATGGATCCTGTAACAGAGTAACATTTCTGTCTACCTATATAAAATTTCAACTATTGAACCCATATTTTCATCTGTGATTTCTCTGTAATGTTTGAGGGAGTTACAGACGTTTCGACCCCAAGACGTTTCGACCCCAGGTTTGACGGAGACATTTCGACCCCAAGACGTTTCGACCCCACGACGTTTCGACCCCAGATGGTATTTTAGGTTAATTTTCGTATTTGTATTGTATTTATGTACATTTTGTATATTTTTGATAAAAGGTAGTTTGATTATCACATCTTAGAATTTGAATGTAATATTTTAGAAGATTTTAAAATGAAAAAAAAAAACCGATTTATTACTAGGAAGAAAACAGACGTAAGAAAACGGAAGAGAAAGGAGAATGATCTGCTGCACCAAAAACATAACTACTTATTAGACTACACAGATTAATATTTTAAGGAACTTGAATGATAATAAACAACAAACTTGATATTGTGTAAATTTATAATTTTATTATATGTTTAAATACTCATGAGAGCACATACTATTTATATATACATATCCTGGAAAAGAAGTTTTTTATTATCATATTATACAGATTCACAAATACACAAAATATTGAGAACAAACATAAATATTTAGTAATTCCATTTGTGTTCATATATAAGCAGTTACTAATATTATAAATATATATCATTAAAAAATAAATACTCATAAAAGTATATGATATTTACACATAACCTGGAAAAGAAGTTTTTCATTATCATATTATACATATTCACAAATACACGAAATATTGAGAGCAAACATAAATATTTAGTAATTCATTTTGTGTACATATATAAGCAGTTACTAATATCATAAATATATCATCAAATATATATTCATCATATATATATAGTAATCAAAATTAAATACTCATAAAAGAATATAATATTTACACATAATATAAGCATAAATAAGCAGTTACTAATATTATATATATATATATATATGTATATATATATATATATACACACACTTGAGAGTATTTAATATATCATCATCAAATATTAAATACTCACAAGTGTAAATAATATTTACACATAACCTGGAAAAAAAGTTTTTTTATTATCACACTATACATAGTCACAAATATACAAAATTTGGAAAAACAAACATAAATATTTAATAATGATTAAATAAAAAAGACAAACAATGTTTGATTGTGAGGTAATTGACTTTAATACCAATGAAGTTTTCACATTATCAGTTTTTGTTTTAAAATTTACCATTGATTAATATATATATATATAACTGTAGAAAACAAAGATTTCAGTATTAATTAATCTTTTGTTTAAGTAGATAATTTTAACGGTTATCGCAAACAAATGATGTTTAAAGGCATTCTTCAATTCACTTAATAATCACATATACACTTTCATTTTCAAAGTTTGTTTCTGTTCTATAGAGATAGTTGGAGGTAATTATCGCTTATAACGTATACAAAAATATTCTAGTGTAATTAAATTCGGGCTAAATGATATCATGCTTTACAAAACATCCCCGTTTGAAGTTTAAATACTTGCCGCTTCGTATAATTGTTAAAATAGATTTATTGATTGTATTTAACCTTTTTATATGATAGACCGATGTATGCTTATTACATAATATCAAAGTATAATTCAAATCAACGTACTGAGTACTACTCATCTTTACATTCATACATCATACATCAGGTCTTGAAATTATTGAACAATTTCCATCGGAAAACACATTCATATTTACTGTAAAAACATATCAACAAGCAACATATTGATTCATCAACTTTATTAATTAATCATGTATGTAAAATAATGACAATATAAAGTTCTAGATTTAGATGTATAAATTCAATTTTATTGATTTTCAAACTTTTAAGTGTTTATATGTTTACATGAATATACATATTTTTGCTCTTGGGTTGAAATACATCTACAACATCATGCTGCACGTCGATCACAAACGCTGCAAAATAAAATAAAATGATGTAATTTCATAATTTCAATAATATAACGATTTATAATTTATTTTGTATATAATTTTATTTATCATATAATATCTATAAACTGGGGTCGAAACGTCTCAAATCTGGGGTCGAAACGTCTCAAGTCTGGGGTCGAAACGTCGTGGGGTCGAAATGTCTCCATAAAAGGCTTGGGGTCGAAACGTCTTGGGGTCGAAATGTCTTGCACCCGTTTGAGGAATGGGCAAAAATGCTTTAAAAAGTACAAAAGTTTTAGGACACTCTGACAGGGGAATTTTTTACCAGGAAAGGGGAAAAATATATACTATTTGGAGAGGGGAATGGGGCCCAATTTCGGCCCCAAAATGGCCTGAAAAAAACCACTGGCAACCCTGCAAGGCTACAGTTAGCCACTGCCTTCATTAAGTTTATATATATTCCACCACCTCTTCAGTAACAATGCATAGTGATGTATAATGAGAAAGGCAGTGGCTAGAGTTACAGTACCGTAACTCTAGACCCAGTACGGAAGTTCTGTAACTGTAGATAACCCTTGCAAGGGTAGGCTCGAGTTACGGAAGTCGGATGACATGCGTATGATTCAACTTATAAACATCGGAAAACTTATTTATATTCATTATTACTCGTAATAAACAAGTATTTACCAATGTGACTTATCCTATCGTTATTACACGTGCCATTTTGGATATTACAAATAAACTTACCGGATGTTTATTATACAGCGATATGACATTGTCTTCTTTAAAGTGTCACATACATAGTTTACTTGAGCGATAAGTTATAGAGTTTGACTTTAATTTGAACAGAATATAGAACCTGGGTATTGTAACTCTAGCCACTGCCAATGAGAAATGTCAAAATGATAGGGGTATACAGACGATTCGTCCCCAAGACTATTCTCCCTCTAGACGATCCGTCCTCAGTCACATTCGTCCCTAGACGATCCGTCCCCAAAATATCACAGTTTAGACAATTCATCCTCATTTTATAAAAGTGTATACGAGAATTGATTTATACGAAGATTTATGTACAGATATTCATCTTTTGATGAGATTTTTTGCCAATATTTATTCATAAATGGTCAAATGTTAAGTATCTAATGTTCAGCATCTTAAATGTTATATGTGAACAATATATTTAGATTCAACTCGAAGTTCTATTTATTTTTGTATAACTTATACTATGAAGTCACCTTGCACATGCCGTGTCCAAGTTTCCCGCTAAAGTTTCAGCATTTTAACTAAGTGTTATACACTTTACAAACATCTTCAATTCTTATATTAATTATCATTTAATAAAAATGATAGGTGAAGTTAGGAATTACTATATTAAAGGTCTCTGTTAGTTATTGTCGGGTTCAGAAAATTAACTTATTTTAACATATAATTGCTATAATTAAGTTGCTAAAAATAAAACATCATATGTAATAAAACGGATTTTTTTCCCAGGTTAAAATTTCCCCGGTCAGAGTGCTATAAAACTTTTGTACTTTTTATAGCATTTTTGCCCATTTCTCAAGCATTACAGAGAAATCATAGATTAATACACGTGTTCAATAGTTGAAATTTTATATAGGTAGACAGAAATGTTAGTCTGTTAGAGAATTCATGTTATCTCAAGTATTGAAAATAAGGAACTATTTTTCCCCTACTTTCATTTTTGTCGCTATTCTCCCTTCAAAAAGGGCCCCGCCACCTTTCTCCTTCGAGTAAAAATAAATAGGGCTGCAACGATTCACCGGAAAGTCGATTCGATGCGATTCGATATTTTTTCTTTCGATTCAATTTTTTTTCGATTCGATTCATCTATTAGAATAATTTACTCCAAATATGCATTTATACATTTATTTGAGATAAAAACTATTTATTATTGATAAAATAAAAGTGTTACTCAAATTAAATTCACATGAAACCCGAAAATCTGCTAAATTAAGATTGCTTCTTTTAGTATGAATGGACTGGGTACGAATAAAAAGGTCGCAAAAATGTATCATTAATGTAATACCAACTAAAACGTATCTATATATACAGCATGAAACATAAATTGTTTCAGAATATGCAGCTCTTAATATACTGCAGATAACGCCTTGCTACTTGATTTAATAAAGGGAAATAACCGTTGCGGGGAGTTAGTGTCTTTTATGTGCCCTTTTGCTTTTATGCTTATAACTTATGTAGATACGTTTAAAGGTCAGTATCGAATCGAAATTCGTGGGTCCCGAATCGAATCGAATCGTTGCAGCCCTAAAAATAAACACTGACACCATATAAGGACTCATTCTTTCTTTGTAATATCTCCCCAAGGAACAGTCTACCTACAAGAAGTAATTGTTTCTCCACTCATTTCTGACCAGGTTGTTTCTCCCATATACTGCCTCATGAATGAATCAAGGACAAATACACATAATCCTCAAAGTAATGAAGAAGTGCATTATACCTCAAGAAGGAGAAAGTCACAAACTTTATTTCTTATATTATTTCAGACATAAAGAAATGTGATATTTGGAAGAAAATGATTTACTGGCCAGATGATATCCCAGTTATGATGTGTGGATCAAAAATGTTACAATGTCGTCACAGAATACCTTGTGGTAAAGAATCTAAAAGACTATCGGTATGTCATTGTGATGTTTTCAGACTTTGATATAGTGATCCATGTTAAGAGTGGCAAGTTTATCTCGTTTCTTCTGTTGATGGCCTTTATAATAGAATGTGAACTATTGATTTTTTTCAATTTAAAAGCTATGTGTACCAATTTCAGAATTAGTAAGGTGCAATGGATTTTTTAGACTACAGTGAGAAAAAAATGAAACTTTTCCATGTTTTATACGTGAAAATTCAAAATTTCACTAAGTTGTTCTAAGTTGAGTATGACAATTTTTGTTTGAACACTGAAGTTATTGTACAAAGATAGCACAGTGACAGAATAAAATTGAGCTGTTCGCTCCATTTTTGGAAACATCTGTGTTATGTATTTCGAGACCTTTTGGTATTGTCAATTGTTGTAAATATCAATAGCAGGATTTTTCAATGAAACAAATTTTTTGACTTAAAGTTTGGCAAAACCCTGCTGGGCAGGCGGGTGGTCAGTGTCGTTAACAATTGCATTAAAGTTTTTTCTTTACCATATTTTATACCAAACTTCATACAATGATAACATACCATATGATGAACAGAATTAGAAGTAACCACAACTCAACCTGGCTTTATTATGGATTATTTCCCTTTGTAATTTTGTGTTAAAGTTTTTGATATGTTGGATATCTCTGTCATTTATGGTCAGATCTTGATGAAAATCTGGCTTTAATGTGGTTTCCACATTACATTTCTTGTCATTGTTTTACTTTTTTTATCGTAAACTAGCTTGCTAGATTATTGTAGACATTATGTAGATATAATAAAAATTACTTTTTTTTCTGCTAAACTTAATCACAGGTGCCAGACTCAAATTTTCGTTATTATAGTATAATATGATGAAGAAAGTTTGTGTCTGGCACCTGTGAACTTAGTGTTAGTGGTGGGACATCGGCTGAAAATTGTAATCGATCATCAGTTGGAATCGGTTTCTGTTGTTGATGCGATTCTTCCGATTAAAATCGGTTCCTGATAAGTTTGTTTTTGCATGCGTCTTTTACTGTGAATCCTTATAAAATTCATGTACTATGGATTAGGAAATATTTTTTCTTTAGCCAAATGTGTCAAAAACCTAATAAAAATTAAAAATCAAAGAAACTGATAAAAATAAATGATCAATTGCCTAGTTCCCTTGACTAGTATAGTAGCTGTATTTTTGGAACTTGAACTAGATATATCAGTGTCCAATACAAGTCAGACACAAATGACATGTATTTAAAATATTTTTAATAACAGTTCAGATACGTGAAAATATGTTATTGTCCTTAAATAGCCTATCCTCCTTTCTAACCCATGATCGATTATGATAAATTTTAATCGATTATCAGAATCAGAAGCTTCAAACTAGTCGTTAATCGATTTTCCCGATCATCGGTACAACACTATTTAGTGTATTAATATATATATTAATTATTACATTTATCATAGCCATTGGTATGACGCATATAGTAGATATTGAAGACTTGATTTTCATGTTTTATTTTAGTTAGTACGTGAACATACATATGGTACTAAAGGTCACACAAGTATTGCAGATCTGAGGGATGATAGATGTCCAGCTAAAATTTATATAAAAGAAGTTTTAAAGTTTCCTGATTTTAAGGTATTAAGTTTACTTTATTTAATTCCAATAAAATTGTACTGTGATCTGTTGGCAAGTGACATAAACATTCATGTTTTGTGTCTGAAAAGTTTCAGACATTTTCAATTATTTTTCTGACTCTAGACAGTATTGATTTACTACGAAATGTTAATTTAGCTGACTAAGATCAATAATTGATTATTCTTACTTAGATGGAAGTAAACAAATCCTAAAATTTAGACAAATCAGCTTTGAAGTGCAGTATAATTATAATAGTGAATAATTTAGATGTCCTTCAGAAATAAAATTGGTTTAGATTTACCAGTATTTTAATGCATGTTTATCATTACATTTTGAAAGGATATTGTGGCAGACCTTGATTTCCAATAATAAGCAAATCTGACCTAGAGGTGGTTTGAATATAAATGGTCACCTTTTTTTATATTTTCTTGAATGGATGGCTTATTGTATTCAGTCAGTTCTGCCTAATATTAAAAGTGAAATTGGTCAATCTTGTGCTTGAAATTATTAAAGTTTGAACATTGTTACCAATTTTAAGTTTGATTCATATTTAAAGCCATTGCAGTATCAGTCAATTTGATTTTGATAAATAATATAACCCGTCTCGATAGTGCAGTTGGTAGTGCGCCGAGGGAGGTTATACCCTTCCATGAAATTTTGACAATAATGTCGATTTACCTTCATTAATTAGATGATATGGAGAAGTTTCCGGCCTTGTAGAAGGGTAGGTGAGTACTGGTTATAGACAATGGTCCAGGAAAGCTAGGTTAGGTGCGCTGGATGCCGTAAAATGACCTAAATTGTGTTGACACGGCATTGACTCCAATAAATAAATAGATAAATAATATATACAGTCTAAAACTTATTTGTTATGTCTTCTTAATGACTTGTTAACCAAATCCTCCTTCTACATGTACTATCTTTGTAACATTTACAGATGAAAAAACCTGATATGTCATCAATGTCAATTGAAGCAAAATTTAGTTTATAGATACAGTCAGACTTAGTTTTGTCACACTTTATTTTTTTATCTGATACAAATAAATATTACCCAATCATGTGATGCTTTTCACAAAAATGTTACGAAAAAAAAATCTTTGTAAGTCAAAAGCAAGAAACATTAGTAATATGCTCATTTTTTGGCTTATCAACTCTAAATATTGTAGAATTTTGTTTACCTTTTGAACAACAAATCGTAGTTATGCTTATTAACTGTCTAACATTGAAGTGCTAATTATATGAAAATGACTTACGATTTACGAAGATTTTTTTCGTAAGAATTTTTGTGAAAAGCATCACAGGAATTTAAAGTTATTTTGTGTTAACATTGAATTGTAGTCCAAAATCATAACACCCTTACTTAATATGCATGTATTGCAAATGTACTAAGATAATCCACTAAAAATATCATTTTATCAGATCATTAAAAAAAAATTTAATGTTGTTTTTGTAAATTTTGTAAAAAGTTAATTTCTTTTTTCAAGGCTCACAATATAACAAGGTCACATAAAGAAAAAATAAACAAACAAATCAAAGATGCTGTGACTGAAGATTGTGATTCAGTAACTGTAAATAAAGTATTCTATTGCGAAATACCTCATAAAGATATGCATGTTGGGCATAGTCTAGGAAATGTAAGTATTAAAATTACATGGTAATTTACATATTTTGGACTAGTAATCATTGGATAGCAAGCTCCCAATTAGTTTAAATCCCATCCAAAACCTACCGTTTTTTTCATGAGCAAGAAACTTTATCCTACCAGCTCAGTACTGGGGGACCAAGAAGCAGACTTGAAAGTGAATTATTCAAGTTGTCAGAATGTTTTTCACAATCGAGCTAAAATAAATTTGTATGAACATAGCGATCTCATGTTTTTTATTTCTCTGGCAGGCTGTTTGTTAGTTTTAATGTCTCTTTTATGCTTACTGTCTTTTCTTTTGCTATATTGTGGTGAGGTCAGCTTACAACTTGTAATCAGTATTAGCACTAAATTCCCATCTGTATGCTACTACTTATTCTTATAACATAAAAAGCTATAGTTGCTAACTGGGCTTAAATCCTTAACCTATCAGCGAATGTTTACAGTGATTTGTCAACTTTAACCCCTTTATTTGGCAGATTTCTTGTTCAAATATTTAGTGCTAAATTGTCCCATATTTCAACTGTAATACATGCCTTGTTGGAACAAAAATTTTGGTTTTTATCCTATACTCATGAGCAGTCATTGCCATAACCAAATAGCCCATAGCCCAGGATTAGTGTGAATTGATCTGGGCTTGTGAAAATTACTTACATCTATTTCATAAAGGCTTTTGTGTTTAATTTGCCAATTACCATAAATAGTATTACAAACTGAGCTAATGCTTGAGTAAATTAAATGGTGTGACTGGATGAGTAACTGTTAGAGTATGAGATATTATAATTTTATTAAGTATGTATAACTGAATCAGTCATTGCATTTGTTTCAAACATTTTTTCTATCATTATTATAGATAAGTGTCAAGAATCAAGATATGGACAATTTTTTATCATCAGAGATAAGGAAATTAGCTCATCAAGGAATAACAGACCCTGAGGAAGTGAAAAAACATTTAATAGAAGCCGTTGAAGCTATAACTGTTATACCTGTGAATAAAGAAAATGGAAAATTTTATAAACCTTCATCGGAAGTATATGATCAAATAAAAAATGCTAAACGTGTTTCTGGTGAACATTCTGAGGACATTGATGAAATAGTTGTGATTCATGTTAGTTAGTTACTGGCTTTGGAGAGTAAATGTTATGTTTGAAACTTATTCAAGAAGTGTCCTTATACTAACATGCAAATAAAAGAATATGTATTTTGTATTTATGTGTTATGTAAAACTTCAGTCCAGAGATATATACCTAGACTTCCTAGATAAGGAGATGTGAGTTGGATGGCAGATTGCTGCTATATGACTTCATAACTGAAAACTGTTCAAGTGCCATATAGCACTATAAACTTTGTAATATTCCTTATGTAAATAAAGGTCATCAATGTTCATCTAATAGATTGTTAAAAAAACTAGTCTAAGTCACTCAGTCACTACTTTCGTTTTCTATGTTGTTTTGTAGACTGATAGCCTTTTCAGGAAATATTTTACCAACATTACAGTGCTTGTTATTACATGTATCAGTGTATATGAGTCAGTTATTATGCATATTGAAATGTGAATATCAGTGTATATAATTGTAATTATGTACATAATGTATTATATAATAATTAAGCTCTGTTTCAGTCAAACGTTTTACTGATGTGTACACTAAAGTGTTAAGAAATGTACCCTACTAAAATGTACCTTTTAGATTTAAGGATCATGTGTCAGTCAGAAAATATTAAAATTACTATCACTTTAGGTGGTCAATGTTTCTTCTAAGAGATTTATACATAACCTATTTAGAAGTAATCTCAACCAAGTGGAGAGCATTTCAGTAGGGTATTTAATTGCAGTCTTTTAATTCTGTCAGTGGACCATGGACCAAGTCCATCTAAATCGCAGTCGGTCCAGTGACTTTTAGATTGTTAGTTGCCTGACTGTCCACCAACTTTTTACAGTTTTACAGCATACATTAAAAAAAACACGTTTACTGTTATATTGTTTATTCAATCTTATGATATACTATGCTAAATCATTAATATTGACTGCATATTTATTCATATCACCATTCGTGAAGATTAGCTTTGGTCTAGTAAACTTTCATTTTGTCCTGTAAAATATTTCAATATTGCTGTACCGAATGTCCAGTGCTGACAAAAGTTTGTTGTGAAGACTGTAATTTTTATTGTTAAACTCATCATTTCATTAACATTGTATATAAAATGTTAAGGTTATGTTTTTGAGATACATGTATACTGATGTACAATATTTGAAAAAAACAACAACAAACAAACAAACTTTTGAGTCTTTTTTCTTAAATGAAATATATTGAAATAAAAGAAATTATATTTCGGTGTGGCTGAATGGTCACAACACTGGACTGGTAATCTTTGGATAGCCAGCTGGGCATTGGTTCAAATCCCATCAAAAAACCTAACCCTTTGTTTCCTTGAGCAAGAAACTTTATCCTATTAGCTCAGTACTGGGGGACCAGGAAATAAACTCAAAGGTAATTAAGTTGTAATAACTCAATCAAGCTAAAATAACTAAGTTAGTAAAATAACAAATAATATTTGTTGGACAGTATTCTTTTTCTATACTGGGTTTAACACTGTGTCACACAATTAAGGTTAATTCACGGCCAGTTCACCTATATGACCTAACCTGGCTTTCCTTGACCTTTGTTTATAATCAGTAAATTACGACGCTACCCTTCCACGAGGCTAGCAACTTCTTCATACAACTGAATGGAGGAAAATTGACATTTGTGTCCAAAGTTTTGGAAAGTTATAACCACCCCAGGTAAAACTTAACCTCTATTCCCTTTGGGAAACTATATTTCGAAATTCCTGCAGGCTTCCAACTGCACAACAGACAGGGGCTTGGAAAGTATTTTTACTACTTGGTACTAATCTAGAAATTTATTTTACAAACCTCTCATGTTTAGACTTGTTTGTTACAAACTGCTGAGAGGCATTTTCCAATTGTAATTTTTAAAAATTGCTGTAACACAAAGAGTACAATTTAAATCACTAACATGTATTAAATCTGTCAGTTGTAGTGTAGTATGTGTTTTGTAGTAACTTATTTCAGGTCAATTTGAGCATACTATGTCAACACTGCCTGTATTCAGGCATACAAAAAAACTTCACCTTGATAAAAATGAAAATTGGTAAAATAACATTAAATATTATGGATTGATAGTGATATAACTTTGGCTGAAAAGATTCATGCATTGCATGATTAAAATCTTGTATCATTTATTTATGGATAATTTGGCTATACCCATAATAACAACAAATATATTACATGATGGAGTAACATCTCTCTCTCTCTCTCTAGAATATACTGAGCATGGTACTTGACTTAGGACTTTGATAAAAATGTTTTAGCATGACATGAACTTCTGACCACAGAGAAAAAAGAATATGATAATCTAAAGTTCAATGACATAGAGTTTGTATTTCAATAACTACTCCTGTCTTCTTCCCATTAAGTTCTGTTGGTTGTATGACTGTCAACAAACTGTTGTGCTACTTGTGGGTTTGATTCCCAGGGAGCATATATGATTATCTGTGGAATTTGGCCTTGAAATACTTCGACAATTATTCCTCGACAATTGATACCTCTGTATCAAGTATTGTTCAGAGGCTAAGAGTAGGATGACTTGCCTCCATAAAATGATTAAACACCAAAGAGAGACAGTCAATAAACCTTTTGTTGACATGATTAACTTGGCACAATTTTATTAAACTGTCACTTACACAGAATGTCAGATAATGAAACGTGTACAACATTAAATGATAAACTAGTTGGATTATTTATGTAAAAAATATAAAAGAATATGAACACAGCAATATAAAATGATGTTAAATTTAAATGCAATTTCTAAAGTTAAAGAAAGCTTTGAAACATCAACATTCAAAGCAACATGTTCTTTAAAATTGCCTTTCTGCATATTTTTGAGTTCTAGAATGATCACTACCTCATACAATCATACCATATAACAAGAACAACTGTACATGGAGTGAAAATGACAATTTTAATCCATCTATACTTTTTAATCATCGAGTGTTGCAGACCTAGCTGTGAAACCAACAATGAAGAATATTATAAGGAAAAGACTGAATGATGCAGGAAACAAAATCTTTGACAGATTATCAACTTGTAAAGCCTTTGATCTGTTTTCTTGAGCTGTTGGTAGATAACGCTCCTGAAATGACATAGAAGTGTAAATAACAATAAGGAGACTGCAATGTAAATATTTGATATGTTATCAATAACGGATGGTCAAAGACCTTTAGGATCTAGCTCAGTCCTTTATTTCAAACCATAGTGCATGCTATACATGTTATGCATTTGGATAATTGCTGATTTATTTCAGTTGTGTTCATACAGAACTACCACATAAGATGGTAAATGACACAAAATTAATAGCAATAACATGACTACTTGTTATGTATCAGTTGTGTAGTATCAGAAATTAATTGTTTGTTTGCTTATGATGGAAACTATTAGAAAGTCGGAGCAAAGCAAACTCAACAAAACCTATGCTTATATAATGCTGAGACAGTTCAACCAACAATCAAATATTAAATTCCATGGAATAACATTTTATTCAATAATATTATTTTGTCAATTAATATATCTTCATTTAGTGGCTTTAACAACAACAAAAAAACAGTTCCGCACACTTATTCGTGCACGAGTTTACTATATGTTAACTACATGTATAGGCCTATAAATGGACGTACACATCATTCAATGGTTTCAAGTTATTGAATTTGATGCCAGTAAGATTTATGTATTGGTTAAGTTAGGTTAAATAAGTATCAACTTTCCATTAACAAAACAACTTACCTTGAACTTTGCAAATTTAGATGCAAATCTAGATTTGTTCTCAGAATTAGCAGGGGTTGCTTCAATATTATCAAAGTCATCTTTGGTTTTATTTTTTTCATTAGACGTAGGTTCAACCTGTAAATACCATTGAATAATGAAAGTTGAATTTGAGTGAATTGCATTAAAACATGAGAGTTAAAGAACCCATTGATTGTTATTCACCTTTTAGTAAGAAAATAATTCATATTTTTTAAAAATATCATTTTGCTTCCTTAAACGATTTTAGATCTTTAATTGGCTGTGGAAGAGTAATCTGAATTGTTAATCCTTAATTTGAAAGAAACTTTTTAACTGAATAAAACATGATTTAGTTTGCAGCTTATTATACTATACTTCTCTTTCGTTATTCGTCTTGATCGGTCCTTCATAATTCTTTAGCAAAAAGTGTAAGATCTACAGTTTAAGCGATAGATGGTCAAGAATTAAAGTTCGGTATGTTATATGAAGGACATCACTAAAGGGTTAACAGTTTATTTATCAGATTGTACCAACATTCAAAATGGCGGCATTTTTTGTGGGAAGAAAAAAACACGTCCTTTATGAGAAAAACCGGCCATTATGAGATTCGGAACAAATCAAAATGCCTGAATCTCATAATATCCAAGGTATTTCATAAAGGCCGTGTTTTCCCATAATGGCCGAGTATTTGGTTATAATGATTTCAGTGAACGCCATATCAGCACTGAATTTGAAGTCCAATATCGTACAGTTAATTAATTAAGTCTAAGAAGACATGGAAGAAGACGTTTACAGGGTATTAAATTACCTTGGAGTTTTTTGTTGGTCGTCGTATTATCACGTTGACATAAGCAAACTCCAAGAGTGCGGCAAAAACAAAAATTAAACAAACAGCCATCCATACATCTATGGCTTTCACATAGGACACTGGTGGTAATGATTGTCTAAAACCAGCACTTTGTGTTGTCATAGTTAGCACACATGTAACCCCTAGTGATACACGTGCAGGTACAGCATTAGGATCTACCCAAAATGATACCCAGGACAATACCACCAACATAATACTAGGAATGTAGACTTGTAGAAAATAGTAACCAACATTTCTTACAAGATCCATCTCTAATTTTAAAGTTGAGAATGAGCCAGCTGAAATTTAGATAATATATGAAGGTCATAGTTTCTAAGTACAAACTCGTGTACAACTAAAATACATGTACTTCATAATTTATGTTGGTTCGAAAAAGACCAATCTTTTTATTCTGACTTAAAAAAATTTTGGTTAGAATATTCCCCTGAAAGTAAACATCTTCAATACATGTATTTCATAACGGAGTCGGAATAGGTTGCACAGTCAATATCATAGTCTATATATAGGCTTTAACAAAAATGTTTGAATATATATCCTCTTTTGTCAGCAACAGCTCTTTAATCAAACCGTTTCAGGGGAATCGATTGTTTAGTAAGAAGTTTAAGTTGATTGGTAACCCATGATAGAAAACTGACCATGACCATATGACTAGTATTTAAAACAGAACTGTATAGATACGCAACGAGAACCATGAGTACACGACTGCAGTCCACGAAATTAGCGGGTGTCTAGTTGTCCTTGACACTCACCTTTTAGTTAGGACAACCAACGATTTCTTTTGCCGGGGCAACCAATTACGGCACAAAATACTGCAAATGAGATATAGTACTTGCTCTTAAAATGATCTGTCCGGACAGCCTTTTTCATATTCTAATTTCATAGTCTGAGACTGTGGTAGATATTTATGATTTTTGTATACTTACTAGATGACACGTCTATAGAGTAATCTGAGGTCTTAATATCTCCCTCTAAATCAAACTTTGGTAGTTCAAGATTAGATGGTAGTTTTACAGGTTTAATGTCATGCCATTCAAGATCAATATTCTCATCGGTGTAACCATCTACAACATATGAATAATGACTATATAATCTATCTATTGTATTAACTCCCCCCCAAGTGTATGTCTAAGAAAGACAACTCTTAACATGTTACATTGTATTCATTTATGATTTGAAGTTATCTCCTCAGTGGAGATGTTGTGTCTCTGTTGTATTTTAAAGATAATGATCCAATATTGATTCCAGCGAGTAATCAATTAATTTCAACATAGATCAGTTTTTTTGTCATTTTAGCAGTGTTTACAAAGGGGAGGTTATCATGAATCATTCAGTATTTAGAATTATAATTTGATTAGCCACGTGAATGTCTTGCAACCACTGTTAAATTACTAAAACATGAAAGTCTATTACTAATATCTAAATTATTGAAGTAAATACTTATAGAACAAAATGAGATGTACTTACAGCTTTGAATCATTATTGAACACCTTTGTTTGTCAAATGGGTAATACTGTAACTTCATGGCACATCCTAGAGTCATAGCAATCCTACGAAATAGAATTAAAATGATACTAAGTCAATGAAATGGGCGTATATTTTAAACGATCGAGGCCATTCTTTGACATTTTTTAATGAATGCATTATTTATTCTAATGAACACATTTGATCTTGCAGTGGAAAACATGTTTACGCTAAGTTCCGTTATGTATAACACGTCACAGTCATGTAATTTTTGATGATTTTTAAGCGTCAATGCTTTAGAAAGATGGAAAACGTTCTTATGTTATCCCGCCATATACTAAGATCATCAAATTTGATGGTCTTAATAATTTATTGGATCTTTACTGTATTGTGCAGAGGCAAAGTAGCCGCATTTGGATAGTTGATTTTTGACAAACTGATGTATCTATAACACTGCAAAGTTTGATTTCTTTAATGGGTAGGTCATAAAGCATGTAAACCAAGATTTAGTGCCAATTTACCTAATACTATAAACGACAGTCCCGTTTCTATGAATATGCATAAGTCTGTTTGGGGTCGTCACAGAATGGATGCTTGCTGTCTTTTCATTTCTAAAGAACACATCAGGCTGCCATACATTGTCAATATTTCTAGGGTCAAGTTCTAACTTAGGTTTTGTACTGAAGTTACTGTAATCTAAACGTTCGTCCATCCATTTCATTCTAAGGTAAACATCAATAGAATATTCCTGCAAAATAGGAGAATTCAAACTAATACGAGTTAAAGCCACTATATGAAGATATATTCATTTACAGCAGATAATATTTAATAATTTTAGGGCTTAATCATGTTATCATTATGAGACTATTGCAAAATTGCAACAAGGTAAACATCGGTGAATTATTTTGTGTTTTTCCCGACCATATGCTCTAGAGTTAATTAACTTCCTTCCATTTCTTTTCGATGTCTAGATCAGTAATGTTTAAATCTCACATATCGTTTATTTACTTTACCAGTGTCATAAAACCAAGTGAATTAACTTCCTTATGGTCTTTATTATTACTTAAGGAAGTAAACAAACTCAATTCTCAAACATTAGATAACCATATTGTGTAGACATTAACGATTTTATAACTTGGCGTTTCTATCTAACAAAAGAAAAGTATAACTATCAAAACCACGTGAAAATTAATATGTTAGGATGTTTTCTAATACCATAGAATTAAAAAACAAATTTTCTTAAACTTATTTGATATGTAGCAATGAATAATAAAAACTGTACCATTTTATTTTGAACTTTTGCGTGTTCCCCATGAACGGATAAATCATAAATAGCAAGTAAAATAACATGCCATCAGGGTCGTAGCTTGCCCAAAAAAATGTGTGGGCACAGAAAACCTAGGGGGGTTCGGGGGCATGCTCCCCCGGAAATTTTTTAAATTCTACATCGCAGTAGCTGCATTTTAGAGTATTTCAGGTCATTTGTTAGTATTTTTACCTGTTATATGTAAAAAGAAATCACAACACTATGTAAGTCTTGTAGTTAAGTCCTACAGTGAACATCGTAACTAACACAAGAACAGTACTACATTCACTTTTTACATTCACATTATGTTTATAACAGTACAACTTTGCTGTCAACATTCAATTATTTGAGAACCCTTAAAAATAGACCACTCTACTACCAATACCATCGCGTGACCATGAACCACATTTCTTGAAGCATTAACATCCTCACCATAACCCAAACCATGTATTTCTAATAGTACAGTATCAACAATCATTATTACAGATACAGCATATCCCTAAAGAATACAGTTTTTGTCATGCATTAATTTCTAGAGCAAATATAGCAAAAAAAATTTGATATGCATGTGCCGCCACAAGTCTTTGATGCCATACAAGTTTTATTCAACTGGCCCATACATTAACTCCGCTGATTTAAATAGTGTAATGGATCGTATAGTACAGAAGTGCTGTAGCGATTATTAAAATTCACAGTGTTAATGTATGCCCCACTGACAGTTGAATAATTTAAACAATAATGTTAGTGATAAATCTTACCATTGCCGTTTCACTGATTGAATGCATATTATGAACTGTAAGTTGAATTGATACATTCGTTGGTACATCTGAAATATTGAAAACGGTAATTTGTATTGAAAGTTTAAGTACTTGTATTTGCCGCTTGGTCAAAGAGTTCCCGGTGTTTATATGAATAAACTTGTAAACTTGTTATATAGTGCAGACAATGGAAAATTTGATAATTTAGAGTCACATGACAAAAATGAAATGCATGTGAGTTAAGATTGTTTTAGAGGACTGTAGAAATTGACTACATCAATAAATGAATATATATATTTCACTGGCACCAGAGTCCATATCTTATAATCATACAATAATGCGTACGTCCCAATATATAGTTCCCTGTGCATACATACATACATGTATGTACACTACATAATATTATGAATATTATAATGATTGTATAGATCTAGTTATAACTCGTACACGGTAATGAATACGGGAGCGATTTTTAATTGTGTTTTTTGACAAAATATTATATGTGCGTGCATTTTTTAAAGAATGTGAGGACTCTAGTGCCAGTGATATATTTCGCATTGCCCTATGGGCTCATTCGTTATATACATTGTATGGCAATCGGCATTCGTCCAGGAAAGTAGGCTGTATACAATAATTGTAGTAAATTATAGTCAACAATTTTGCAAGTAAATGTTTTAAGACTACATTGTATAATGATAAAAATATCAAGCAACTATAGTGTGATTAAATTTGACTTTCTCGACATCATTATTTTTCTTCGATGTATGAGGGGTACTTTACTTAATTGTTGAATTTGCAATCTGGAGATGATCCACTTTTGGCAATTATAAAACAACACACATTTGCAAATATATAGTTATCCTAGTATGAGTTATATTGGGAACTTATCAAAATTTGGCCCAATTTAGACTCAAAATTCACTCTTCAAGGGATAATGATTCACATTCTGTGGTATGCACATAATGCATCCTTAGAAGCGGACGGACCCTTTATAAAACATCAACATCACCATCATCAACTTGTATTCAATTATTATAAAACGCCGAATCAAGCAGCATTCTCTTAGACTCATATATATTGAATATGAATATTACTAAACTCCACGAACCCTGGTCGGAAGCGCAGTCGATAGCACTCCGCGATTTTGAATCTAGTGTCTCAAAGGGGGTACGAGTTCGAATTTCTTCTATCTACCCTTCAATGAAAATTTGACAACTTCAATTTTCCTACATTTATAAATTATAATGTATATGGAGAAGTTTCCGGCCTTGTGGAAGGGTAGGTGAGTAATGATTATAGAAAATGGTCCAGGAAAGCTGGACGCCGTAAAATAACCAAAATGTGTTGACACGTCGTAAAACCCAGTTTAAATTGATAAATAAATTAATAAATTTTATTACTGAACTGTGCGTTTTTTACCGTCATCTTAGAAAAGTGTTGCACGTACCACCTGTATTTAGACAATACTACGAACGAAAGCATGTACATTTGTAGGTTGGAGAGTTAAAGAAAACGATTAAACTTTATAATAATGTATCTTTATTTCGTATGTATACCTTTGTCAAAATCTGGAACTATATTTGGATCATATTGTGTCGGATCAAGTAACTTAGCCATGACCTCCCTCCTGAAACATTCAAGAAATATAAATAGCAAGTACATCGATTTAGATGAGTAACGGCTTAAGGCATAATTTGGACTTTTATGTCTCTATATTATATTTGTCACTAGGGGCGAATCCAGGATTTTACTTAAAATGGTTTACAGTTACAAAAAATACGCTCATGGATGGGTACATTTAGGACCCTCATGACCCTCCGCCAGAGACGCCTATGGTTACTCTCATCATGCACATAAAATTCTTCAATTGAACAAAGACAAACTTTGTAGTACACCTACCTCACGTACATGTTTTTACACCTTCAAAGATTACGACAGTGAGCCTTGTGTGTTCATATTTGCGATTATCAAACGACTATCTGTTGTTTCCCTGTTGTAATTTGCCTAATTTGCAACAGCAGTTGGGAAATCTAGTGCTTTATTGTACCATAAACTAGAACGTTGTATGGTGAAGATACTATAGTACCCTCTGATGTTTTAGGTGTAACAGAAAAATCAAGTGTATATATGTGATTGGAACCAGCTATAGCTTCTATTATCTTCTTCAATTTGGAGGCCAATTTCATCGAGTTCTTCTAAAGCTTGTTTACTTTAGCTCGATCAGGATAACTTGAGACAAATCTAAACGACATTCCATGTATACAAGGTCTCATGTTAACCAATTCATCAGTATCCTATCCTGTCATTTTTGTATTTAAAAAAAAATATCTCTCAACAATTTTTATCGTTTATACATAAATTATGCATTGTAATTGTGACGCCCCTTTGAACATATTTTCAGTATGAAAGGAGCGCTATATATACAAACGTGGTATAAAATGATAATAATCCTAAACGTGCCATACATGATAAATGTGATAATATATTTTACCTTGAGAGATCTTCATCCTGTGTGTATGACGGTAGAATCAAGCATTCAAAGTATAACAGATGAACAATCCAACATTTCACGTTAAAATTCATCTTGATCTTATAAAGTTATTTCAACAATGAACACAATTATGTAATCTCAAATTTAGCGACTATTTTCACGTCATACAGGACATACAGCATATGTTACAACATATAGGCGCTAACATTGATATGCAATAAAATTAATGCTTTCTGCTTGTACATTTGAATATCCATTTAGATAATTGTATAGTATTACAAGCCGTCGTGATATTTACGTATATCAGATAACTTCCTTTTCATACCTTTAAATGTTGATATTCGTGTGTTTTTTTTTTTTACTTTTAAATTTCCTTGTTTTTACCATACTTACTTACTGACTTACATTAATTTTCCGGTTATGATCATAATTTTGTTGAGAAAAAAACTACTAGTTACGTAACCACTTAAATTACATATTAATAGATCTATGTGAATATCTGGTGGCAGAAATATGCCACCATACATTTGTAGATTACGTCGTACAAAATATATGATGAATAATTAATATCATACGAAAAAGTTTGCTCAGTGGAAGATAAATGGCTAATATCACAGACCTGTTTATCATTCAATTAAGAACCGAGCATAAATCATAGGAGCTTGACATTCTATATCGTAGTTTGAAAAAGCCCTCCTTCTCAGTTTTTTATCATAGGAGGACTATTTTCAAACTACGGTGTAGAATGTCAAGTTACTGTGATAATATTCACATTACTACAGAACAGTTTATTTTCATATGATGTCTGATAACTTCCTCTGTGTGTTCGTTTTTTCCTTTTCCTCCCCTTTTTATTCATACTAACGCGAGTAATGTTACACCCAAAACAATTTTATGGTAGATATTATGCATTTTCTGCATATAAAGTTGCACGGTAGTTTTTTCAATTGGGTTTCACGCATTATGGTTAAGCAGACGCAATTTCATATTCAAAATAAAACTTAATTTTCAAAAATCTTCACATGTTGCCTTCCTTTTCATAGGGGCTTATAGAATTTATACATGGTATGTTTAATTATCCAAATACTAGTACAGCCAAGTCCCAAACACTTAATTTGAGAAGAAATGGATCCCGATATTGATACCGCTCAGCTAAAGGCCAACGATTTTGATGTTCCTTGTAGTGGAAGTTATCAGTGTACCAATGACCATAAAATTTGGTTGTTGATTTGACTGGCGGAATTTTCGTTCAGTTGATGTTATGTAGCCATATTTACTTCAAGCATTCTTAGCAATGTTCCGCCGAGAAAAAAATATACTTACCATTAATCTGATTAAGAAATGTACTATAGTTCAACAGACACAGCATAACCGGTATACCGACGAATGACTTATCCAAAGAAAATATTATTCGTTTGTTTTGGATATTTTTTTAATTAACTGTCGATGTCTGTAATTATGTTAAAATCTTAATGCCTAATATTTTTAATGAAAACTGACCAAAAACTTAATGAAAAATTTAACCTGAGTCGATAGCGCAGCTGGTAGCTCGCCGGGATGTGGAATCTCGTGTCCTGAAGGGGGTACGGGATCAGATCCCACCCGGGGAGGTTATACCCTTCCATGAAAATTTGACAATAATGTCAATTTTCCTCCATTGATTAGATAATATGGAGAAGTTTCCGGCCTCGAGGAAATCAGGAAACCAGGAAATCTAAATTAGGTGCGCTGGTCACGTAAACGTTATTGCGTGCGCACGTAATAGCTACTGCGTGGCCACGTAAACGTTATTGCGTGCGCACGAAAATTTAAATATTTCTACATGTCACCTTTATGCCACCGTACAACATGCATGTAACTTAATATATTACGATAAAATCATTTTAATTGAAAAAAAACCCAACAAATTGTTAACTAAAGTGTTTTAATCTTTATTATTGTAATTTTATATAAAATTATGATAATGAATAAATGATACACGATTCTGAACATAATTTATTATTATTTGTATTCCAATCATCAAACTTTCTAAGACAAGTTCATGGAATAGACTTAACATAGGATGATCTAGTGGGGGAGGGGGTGGTTCAGGGGGGTTCGGACCCCACCTAGAATTTCCAAAATGTACCTTTACGTTAGCGTATTTATTGACAGTAAGCCATTTGTTTGTAGCATGAAGCAATTTTTCTCGGTGCTTATCATAAATTAATGGTTATGTAGTTTTCATATTATTATGTTGCATTATTGTGAAAAATGTGTATAATGTGGTTGCGATTCAAAAGTTTGGAACCCTCTATAAAAATTTCGGACCCCTGCCCCAAGAAAAAAAATCATGGATCGCCCCTGTTTAAGATTATTTTATCTTACGACTTTTTGTTATCATCTTTCTGGTGATCCATGTTTTAAAGAAAACAAGACTTTATAACGTTTCAATAGAATCTATTTTAGGTATAAATACTTAAGATACACAAATTTATAATCAAATAAATGAAATACGAGTCTAATTTAATGGAAAACCAGTAATTTGTATTCCTCATAAAAAACTAAAAATATGATGTAGAAAACCTCAACGAAAAATACCGATGGTCTCCGAACGTAACAGCATCCGAATTTTTATTTAGTAAAGATGTCCCACAAAATATTAGAAGTCAGTTATTTTTTTATGTTTTATGTTTTGATACACATGTACATATATGTTAAAATATTTTAAAGCCACTATAATATGAAGTTACATTTGTTTACAACACACATGGAAACTGTCCTAAACTAAGAAGTCATTTAGTAAAACAAGCATACGAGACACAATGAAATGTCTAACCACTTTAAATTTGACAAAATGTTCACTTCTAAAAAGGGATGATTTTTGAGAGCACACTATATTCATTTTTGTTTATGTTGAATATATCTTATCCAATATCGTGTTTTAGTTTTAAATATGTATGTTCAGTGACAACACTGCATCTTAAGTATACACTATCCTCCACTAGTAAGTATATAATTATTTGCTCTTAAGCAAATACGTTTTATTGGCATTTTATTCATATTATATCAAATTCATTTGATATTAAAATTGTGTCAATTAAAAGTCTGCATAACAATAACTTGGGTCATAAAACGTCCTTAAGAACTTTATTCAAGTCTAAAACAAAACACCACTTCACAACAAGATTAGCAACATTGTCGTGCTTTATTGATAATTTTCGTTCAACGATGTGATATTATGTCATTTCAAGCTTATTTTCAAATTAATTTAATTATTAAGATGGAATTTATGATGACAAAATCTCTCTGGAAATGTTGAATGTATACACTTTTCTACTTAGCATCGCGTTCGTAGTGCCTATCGATGAATTCTGATAAAAATTAAAAGACTTACATCTCTAATATACAGCTCATACAAAAATAGAGTTAATTACTGTGGAATACTACCGTACGAATTTATCAAACCAGGGGTTTGCTGTTTTCAAACTCTATGAAAGGATAGTCACTGCCATGGTGTTAATAAAAAAAGAGAGAATCAAAGCCCATATCTATCAGTTGAAGCTGACATTGTATTGTTAATTTTATTCAACTGACAGTGGCACATGTATCATAAATGTGCATTATTATAATAGTGCAAGTAAATGTATTATATTTACTGCATTTAATGTACATGTATGTGTATCTACACTATTTAAATTTTGTTCAAATTTTTCAATACGTTTGTAACATTGTTACTCTAACTCATACATTTTCATTATATCAGAGTCCGCCATTGTCACATATATTCTATTATGTCCCTGATGAAAGAATATTGCACAAGGTTTGTTCAATCCATCTTCTTGTTTAACAACCACACCAATCTTCTTTCCATCTTCATTAAATTGTACAACATTGTTAGACCAATAACCAGTAACAAATACATTCTCTCCACCTTCAGTACATACACATACTGCACCATTTAAATCATTGTCCGTGATGGTAGACAGATAATTGCATGCTCCATCAAAACAAACAAGTCCTTTAACTGCATCTCCAACAAACATTTTGTCTCCGCTCTCATTAAATGCAATATGTCTTATCTCAGAAAACAGTTTATTTCCATCATTGTCATTCATAATTGTTCTCAATAATGTACCATTCATATCATAAACATAGAGAGAAGTTTTATCATCTGTAACGTAAAGATGATTATCTTTCATAGCAATACCATAACAATTATGAGATGTATCAATCTTCCGTGTAGGCTTCATCGTGTTTTCAATGGAGACAAACTGGATCTTGTCAGGAGACTGGCAGGCAACCACTGCCTCTTGTTTATTGATACATACTATTCCTACAGGAACACTGTCCAATAAACAAGAAGCAACAATATTCAGTGTGCTTGTATCAATGCGCTTTACTTTCCTGTTGTTAATATCTGTAACTAGTAGTTGATTATCAGGTGTTAAACAACATCCAAAAGAATTGCATGTCTTTGCATCATTGGATTCTTTGATATTGATATCTCTACTACTTTTTACTTTGTATATATCACACCTCATCTTCTTATCAACCAGTATATCACCAATACCATGTATACCCTGAATATAATCCATTAGAGCCTGGTTTGGATAAAAATATATCTTAGCATCTGTTTTATCAGCCGTCTCATGTTTAATCTTTTCATTCTCTGCTTCTGTAATTCTTTTCTCGGCTTCTTTAGAACAGACAAATCGTTGGGCTCTGTTGGACGCAGCTTTGGTAAGCTTTTCATCTGTTTCCTTCAATTCGGCGTTGATGTCATCAATAGAATGTATAACTTGCAGTAGAGCGTTCTCTTGTTTCATAAATTCCTCCTCTACTTTCTTCTTAGATTGTTCCGCAGCATTATGAAGCATGGCTTTAAGAACATTTTCAAATTCTGTAATTTGATCAATTGCTTCAGTTTTGGATTTCTTAACTGACTCCAGTCGAGAAATTTTTGCTTCATGCAGTGAAGCCAAATCAATCATCATTTGTTGTAGACGACTTTGTATCTGCTTACTGTCTGAGAGGTTGAAAAGAGTTCCAATCATATCTGGTACAGAGAAAATTTGACTATCTGGGCAAGATCTGAAATAAAATAAATTGTATTGTGCAAAACGCTAAAACGCTCCCAAGTAGACTAAAACAAATAGTTATTTCCTACGGAGGGGCTAATAGCAGATCTTATCAGTAAGAAAAGAGTCACAAATATCAGCTATAAATCTACTTTGCTTAATTTCTTAAACAATTCAAACACTAGACTTGAGCAACTTTATCTATTTCAAAATTCACATCTTGATCAGTCCCTGTACATAAGAAGATAAAAATAACCCTGTTATGCTCAAAGGTCGAAATTTAGAACACAAGAAATAGGTCATAGTAAATTATTCAGTTAATAAAGTTTATCATGTATTGTTCGACACACTCTATGCTTTTTTAACGTACTCTCAAATTTACAATTAAACAAAACAATTATAATGAAATAATTTGTATAACGAACTAAATTAAGACTTACTTATGACCCGTAGCCATACATGTACAACATCCTACTTCGTTGTGCTCCTGACAGAACATGTCTAACACCTTGCCAGCATGTTTGCTGCATCTCTCTGTCGAGAATTCAGAAACGATCGATTGTTGGTTACCAGATTGGTTTCCTTGTCCAACATCTAAGAAACTGTGTCCAGTTAAAGGTGGATACCACTCGTGCATGTCAATGCATGATTGACAGCAATAAACTTTACACTGAACGCAATATTTCACTGCTTTTAATGTTTTATTCTTTTTATCACATCCAGTACATATGTAATCATATGTTTCCTCCGACATTTTACTCAGTGAAAACCTACTTTCGGCCATCGTTAACAAGTTAAACTTTGTTTCTCAAGACGTTAAGACTTCGCCCACTTTCGATTTCAATTTAATGATAAAAAGAAATAAAACCGTGTACGAATAGCATTTTATCATTTTCGCGGATGGATAGAGTCGTCTCCAGATTTGAAATTGTGAAATGGTACCCTATCAATGCCTTAATGAATGAAAAAATAGGTATCAAAACATTTTATTAATGGTCTATCATTCAATGATGTGTCATTCGCGATGATTGTTATGAAAAAAATTGAATTATTGCTTATCTAAATCTATTTATTGTTTCAGAGACATAGATAACACATCTCTGTAGGCGTGCACCAACCTAACAAACGTTCCAAAAGAACAACCAATAACACTTTGTCCTCCACTAGACGATGTTGCGTTCGAAAAACATGCAATTCGTAAAACATAAATATTTTACGAGAAGTGTAACGTGGAACCACATTAAAGGTACTCATTCACAGATTTCAACTTAAACATCAAATTTTCTGAAACTATCAAAATTGTTCGGAAACATTTTTGAAGCAGGAAATTAGTGCTTTAATAGTGACAATTTTACTGCAAATTGACATACCAGTACAAATGATGGTGTTCCAAGAAGTAAAAATTTACCCCGTATGTCATGGTATATACATTTTTAGTGCATTTTTGTGACTTTTATTGTATATTCCTTGCAATCTATAGGTCAGTTTGACCTGACACATTAAGACTTACTTTTTGACACAATCACAGACACTGAATGGTATTTTGAATATGTTGAAAAAAGTTCATCAGTTCTGTGAACAAGTACCTTTAAAGCCGGATTTAAAAACTTTAACGCAAAAATTGCAAAGGGAAATAATCCATAATAAATGCAGGTTGAGTTGTGGTTGTTTTCTAATTCTGTTCGTCACATGGCATGTTATCATTTTATGAAGTTGCCTGGTTTCCAGTCGTACTGGCAAGTAAAAGTACGTCAGGCAAACCATGGCATGGCCGCGCCCTATGTAATGAATTAGATATTGGATATTTATGTTTTCAAATGAGCATTTCTCACTACACAGGCTTAAATCAAAGGATAATTGTACAATAATTGCAGTGGATACCTTTTACTTTAACTTCTATCACAAAATATCATTTCGTTGCTTAATAAATCGCTAACTGAAATGGATCATTTTGCCGTGCATTTGTTTACACACGTACCGGTCGACTACGGTCGGTGGTTGTCGATATTTTCCGTGCCTGGCGGGAGAAATCCGCTAGAATAGATCACGCGATTTTTTAACTAATTTTTAAGGGTATACAATTTCTTACCGTAAAAACTTCCATTGCACCAGATATGACTATGTTAACATCATAGCTTTACATTTCCATGCGGCTTGTTTTTTACCACCTACGCGAGGCGAAACACGTAACGGTTATGCAAATAGGCTTGGTAGTACTCACAAAGATCTTTGTAAAAACATAATTATTTCTATGTTATATATTGAACTATAAATATTTGTTTACTTCAACAACAGTAGTCTTATAATGGCGCCTATATATGTTCGAGGTTATTCTTAGTGAATGGCCGAGGAGTTCCGAATGGCGTTTCATTAGTCACCGTTCGGAACATCACAGTGATCATCCACGAAGAAAATCACCATGGAGTTCCTAATGTATTTGTCGCATGTTACTACAGCGGCACGTGATTTGTGATGGCTGCGCATGACTTGTCTGGTTCTCAGTCGTACTTAGACGGGTAAAAATACATCTGGCAAAGCAGAACAATGGTGGTGCTCGTAAATGAAAGAAAATTTTGTTATCTGGCGATAACCAGGTGAGCGCCACCATTAGTGCGCTTTGCCCGACCCATTAACGATAGTGGTAAGGGGCAGGTAATCCACACTAGGGTGTGACTAACTGGTGTGAAGATTTTGATTATCACAAACTGGTGTTAAACCATTCTTGTGCAATGATTTTGAGCACTCGATCAAAACTCATAATATTATATAGGGTCGAGAGTGACTCAAAGTGACAACAGGGCCGAAGATTATACAATTTGAGTGGGAACTCCGTACTCAAAACGAAGTTTTGATAACAACTAATTCATAAATTGAGAAGCAACTTAAAACCCCGAAGTATACAAGCAGTGCCTACTTCCTTGTAATTTAATCAGTTTTACAATGATTTAGAACAAAACTTTTACGTCATGCAAATACAACTTGAGAACAAAATTGAGTATTTGAGCATGGAGTTCATTTTCAATTGTTACAACTTCGGTCCGAGATCCAGTTGATTTTAAACCCAGAGAAGTCATCTGTCGTCATACAACTGTCGTTTTATGGCTAGACTGGTATTGGTTTGTTAAGTCCAGACTCCTCTGTAATCAATGTTGATATTAATTAACCCACTTTCTTGAGAGTCTGTCGAGTGGTTGAGTGGTTAAATACAAAGTTGGAGTGATGCTCTCTAGATAGCTATGTTAATATTTTAAACCAATGCACAGCTTTCACCTTCAATATGCAAGAGGTAATACCATGCTGTTTAAGTTTAAAGAAACAGGCTTATAAAAGTTAGACATGGGAGATCGAGTGGTTTGTTTGTACATCAGTGATGCCATTTCGTTTTAAAATCGGACAAGATTGCTCAAAGAGGTGTACCTTACTCCATGGAATTGACAGTGAATAAATAACGAATGAAAGTCTGTACTATGTCAATCTCAACATCAGAATACCAGCAATAGGGAAATATTTAACTGTAACAAGTTCAAAAAGAATTGTACAAGTCCAGAGTAGAAGCACAGTTTCGTCCAATGCTTCTGTCGACTTTTTACTAAACTTTAAACACGCAGTTAAAGTAAATAAATGTATTCAGTTTCCACAAAAGTTACATGACGTCTCGTAAAAGTAAGCTCCAGATGAGTAAAATGCAGATTTGGAAAAGGGTAACCCAAATTGTCATCATAAAATACACATAATGATGGTATTTGCTTTTAAATATCATTTGGTAGTTATTGTTTCTATCCTAGCTTATATACCCTGGTTATAGTTCTGATAACTCAAAACTTGTACAAAAACAAGCCGAACATGTTACAGTTAGTTATTTCCCGAATAGAAAAATGACAAACACTTAGACAGCACACCTAGTCGTTGAGCATTACATGCTCGGGTATGCTTAAAGACCATGCAGTTATAGTTTAATAGGTATAAAATACAAGTAAATTCTAATATCGTAGTATTGTCTGTAATTGTTGTTTTGTACCACGACTTCTTGTTGATTCAAGCATTGACATCCTTATTAAACTTGGTAACGATGATCTTATTGTATATAAACCTGCAGAAAATATAAAAGAACATCATAAAATAACAAACAAATACAATGTGGTTTGTATTGTTAAATTGTATTTAACTGTCAGTGGCGCATACAGTAACCCATACAGCTGATTTAAATACATAGTTCAGTACCCCTGTACTCATGAGCGATAAAATATATATCCGTATTAATGTATGTGGACTACTGATAAAAAAACCCATTTAAATCAAAGGGGTTTTATGTTAGCGCCACTGACAATTGAATAAAATTTAACCATAGAAACATACGAATTCCTTTTTATGTTAATTTTAATTGTAAAATAGTTTTAAAAACATATGCTTGTTTAATTTCCGTTCAATACATCCTGGTAATCGTTTTGTTTGGATTAGATTAATAAAAGACAAAAGACCATAACAATAATATTTAAAGAAAGGGCCCAGTATCCCATCCCTTCGAAAAAAGGTGTAGTTTCTAATTTTTGCATACAATAATGAATAATTAAAATTTCTGACTTAGTGTAGATATACTTTTTAGTATTACAATTGCTCTCTAACCGCAGCCGAAGCAATTAATTAGGAGAATTCGATTTCGATTTTCATGTCAGAAAACTAATTCTTGAATTATATAAGTTACAGTTCTTATTCATGTTTTATCAAATATATACGTAATATCATATGACAAACATATATATTCAAACAAATATTCATATACACGTATTTTATGCAAAAAAATGAATAAAAACATAGTAAATGGATATTGTTTGGAAAGTATCCAGGTTCTGGGGTTTGCAAAATGGACTTGATGATAATGAACGATAAGGTCTACAAGAGAAACACAATGATCGCAGATTTCATTGTGAATTGACAAGTAAGAGTAAATGTTACTCGAAAAAAGGTTTTCTGTCTTTATCATTGTTATTTTAGTTAATTATGACTTTTATAAAAATTGAATCAACGCATAAAACGTCATTCTGAGTCTGACGTATCGGTACCATTCATACTGCAAGATTGTCCATGTAGCTAAGGACAGAAGCAAAAGATTGTTCTGGTATCGATAAAAAACAATACAGCTACTAATGTGCCAGCTCAAGATTCAAGCCTCATGTGCCTGCTTCAAAAAGATTACCTCGTGTGTTAAAGCAGATTAAACTTTTACCTTCTTTGGATCCTGATGATCTGACATGGGATGGGCTTGAATAATTCAACGACGATTATCATATTTTGTCTTCAGTAATTCGAACATTCTACAAAAAGTAAAACCTGTTCAATTTTAATTAATCAAATAAAACTCATGGTACAATAATAACATACAGGTTTACCTATCTGACCATTGCAAACTACATTTTAGTTTCTGTATCGAACATTTAGGGATGGCGCTATATCGCTGGAACCTTTCTTTAGGACATGACACTATTTCCCTGGAACCTTTCTTTAGGACATGGTATTATTTCGCTGGAACATCTCACTAATATAGGAATGTGAATTTGAACCTAGTTATTGACCATGTGTTTTTTTGAGAATGTACGTATTTGGTATGAAATTACATCACAAGAACGATGGATGGGTAATCTATATAACCTATAATCATGTTTCTAAACCAATTCAAGCAAAACATGACCAAAATACGGAACAAAAGATATTACTGAAATGAAAATTATTGGTTATGTTTCCCATGGAGCTTTATGTCGCTTTTCAACATCTTTCAGTCATACCGCGGTGGTCAGTTGTGCTACTCACTTTTTCTGGACACACCTATATCGCTGGACCCAAGCTTGTAAAGTAGTACTAAGCACATAGTTTAACTATCAACTGCCCCTACTAGATGTAGTCGTTGCCAGTGAAATGGTCGTAGAAAAAATTGAAAAATATCCAAGGAGGTATGAATGTCAAATCGAATCAACGGACGCCAGGTATGTAGTCAGACGCTTTTCACCGAGCTTAACATTGTTTTGTTGGGTTTATTTATTTAGTTATTTATTTATTTATTGGAGTGAACGCCGTATCAACACAATTTAGGTCATTTCACGGCGTCCAGCGCACATAACATAGCTTTCCTGGACCATTGTCTATAACCAGTACTCACCTACCCTTCCACAAGGCCGGAAACTTCTCCATATTATCTAATCAATGGAGGAAAATCGACATTATTGTCAAATTTTCATGGAAGGGTATAATCTCCCCGGGTGGGATTCGAACCCGCATCCCCTCGGGCACGAGTGTCTGAGATGGTTTAAATACATATACATAAACTATATATAAATAGTCTGGAACCGCGCTTAACGACCACACCAATGCTAATACCACCATGCTAATATAATAGATTTTGAAAAAGACTGATTTTTGGTTCAATTTTAATGGTCCTAAACCTCGAAATTAAGACCATCCCGCAACAATTTTGTGAAAGTACTTAGACTTGATATTATGAACACATGGTATCCTGATAATACTGTTATATAAATATTTTAGTCTTTATTTTGAATAAAAAAACAACAACAAAAAAAACATTTATGATGTATGTATTAAGGCGACTCTAATCAAAAGCACTGCAACTATGAATTTGTTTAGATTATGAATGCAATATTTTTAAATTTCATATTCCGCGAGCTTAGCGCAAAACGGAAAATTTTATAAAATGAGTTACGCTGACCATTTTGCGCTTAACCCTCGATTAAAAGTAACATACATAGCATTATAAGATGTCATCAACTCTAACCGGGAATTTTACTGGGATAATGATTGAAGCAAAATGTAGCGCAAGTAAATATTAGATGGATATATACATGTACTATATTTTTACTATAAATACTTAAGATTAATTGCTAAAAACATCATATTAAGTAGCGTAAGGTGAACAACGAAGCTCATTCCCGACCTTGTGCACTTTCTGGTGTATTTCTTATGAATTAAACAACTTTGATGCCGAATGATATATTCCTATTTAATTTTTTAAAATACATGTACATGTATATCTTTTTTCTTTGGCAATACTTGTAAGTTAACAACATTTTAGTTTAGTTTAAACAATATTTATTATCAAATAAGTACATATACAAATGTATGAACATGAAATTTTTTTAGATCATTCAATATGAGCAAACTCTTCACAAGGAACTTATTATGTAAGTTCAGCATGTAAATCAAATCCACAATCCTTCAGATTTGTGGTCAGATTGTGCTACTAGCTGAGCAAATAACGAAGGTTCAGATGACAAGCACATAATAGACAATATGTACATGTATATGGACGTAACGAGTGCCCCCGGTTGACCAATCTCATCCCGCTGATTTACATGTCATGTGACGTTTTCTGTCAGGTTATATATAGACCTCTGTCATTGAAAATTAATAATGGAATATTTAGCGATTTCCAATGATACTTTTTGCAGTCATGTCGATGCATAAAGAAGGGTTCCAGGGCTTGAAAACAGATTCAAACCACACTATACTTTAACTTTCACCAATTAGGTTACCTATTTCTCCTGGGCAGCATTTTGGTCATGGAAACACGTAGAAACATTTAAGTATGTATTAGCTGTGACAGGATTAAGCATCTAAATTGGAGTTATTTATCAAGCCAGGGGCAATTTTGGGCATTTGGCTGGCAATTGTAAACTCAATTAGACTTGAATTTGCAATACTTTTTTAATGTTCATATGAGTATGAAAGGCTCGAAGTTGGTTAATTTTACATTCTAACCCGAGTTTATAGTAGCAATCCGTTTGAACTGTTTTTAATTGCACTCATGATTCCAGGGAAATAAATCGTACATAATAGTACAGTGTGAACGGATTGACAAAATTGACGGAACTTTATACCCATCTGTTTTTCACACCTTTGTGGTCTGGTAGTTTCAGTTTCATTACTAAGTGTCATTCAGCTGTAAGATGAACATGGAGAAACTTCTGATTTTCGGTGACTCTTCAGTGAAGGGATGGCAGAGATTTTCTGACCGTGATACAGTTCTTGATGTACCGTACGAAGTCTTGTGGATGGGGAAGGGAGGCTTACGAGCTGATAGCATCCCACAGGACATGTTGGAAAAGGCTCTGGCAGTGAAGCCTGATGTTGTCGTTTTAAGTTTTGGAGGGAATGACATAACCCCAGTGTCATCTCCAAGTAAAATCTTTGCTAACATCAGGGAAGTTGTGAAGCAGTTCTATGCTGGTGGGGCACTGCGTGTGATAATATGCGAGATTATCACACGCTTCAGGTTCAGGTGCCAAGTGTTGACCAAGGAAGCCTTTGATAGGCAAAGGATTGTGGTGAACAATTTGTTGCTGCGTTTTTTTGGGTATGACCTGGTTCGCATTCCCAAGATAAAGTCAAGGTCGGCGTTTCTGGGTGATGGTGTCCAACTGGGTCCCAATGGTTACTATATGTTCCAGGGTATGGTACGTCGTGCGATACGGTCAACAAAGAACATGTAGAAGAAAAAACGGCCCTTTTCAGGGCCAGCTGACAGATTTGTCTGTTATAACAACGGCCCTTTTTAGGGCCAGCTGACAGATTCGTCTGTTATAACAACGGCCCTTTTCAGGGCCCCAATAAATTTACGAAGAATGTAATCTCAACATATGTCAAGCTATAACCCTAATCCAAGAACCTATATATAAAGCTTTATAAATAAATAAATATAAAAGCAGAATAAAGCTTGCACCTAGTCCCTATTCTGTCATCTGAGCTCGGATACTTAAAGTTTGAGTACCAGAGTGATAGAGCCAAGGTGCCGAGTAAAATGAGCCGATCTTCTTAAATAAATCAAGTAGAAAATATTTCATGATTTAAATAAATCAATATTTTTTTATAATATTATTAAAGAGTCCAAACAGCTTGATATTTTCAGAGGATCTAGGCACTAAATAACCAACTGGCTCACAAGGCAACACACTACCCTGAAAAGCTAAAGGCTGGCTTGCTGTGTACAGTAAATTCTCAGCAGCCAAAAATTTTAACTCTTCTATGAAATATATTGAATTATTGTATAAGTATGATACATTTAAACATGATTGGTCAAGTGTGAAGACTTACCTGACGCCAAACTAGCCTGCGTTTAGGTGAACAATATTGAACAGACCTGAATAATCATTATACATGGTATTTAATGTTACATGTATAACGTTTATAATGTATAGTCCATGACTAAAAATATTGGAACAACCAAAATTTTGGCATAATAGTACAAATGTAGTCAGATACGTAATAAACAAAATATAAACAACAGAAATATTGAAAATCATTTATTTTAAGAATACATATTCAAAAGCAATATCAATACACTTTCTATTAAGGCTGTATTAACATTAATAATTTATGAGATATCGCATAAGATTATATTTACTTGACAATAGTCACAATGCCTAAAGTCAGTCATATATGACCAGATATTATCAAAAGTAACGCTGTTTTTTTGGACTGCAAATTAAGTCAACATTTATCAAAAATCAATTAAATGAAAATATAACTTAATGTTATTAATGGCATTTAAAGTAAAAGTAGATCAAAACCATAAGTAGAATTTTGTTGTCAATACTTGAAACAATAGTTTTGATTACAGAATGAAATCTTCTTGTAGAAAAAAGTTACTCTGAATTACATAATTAAGCTCTATAACAATTTTGAATCAGGAATATTGAACATTAGCTTAAAATGAATAAATCATGCTCTTATATAAGTACCCCACTTTTTTTAAAAAATGGACACTTTGCCAAACTTAAATTTAGATGTTTCGAACTGTTTATTGTGTCTCTAATGCACGTGATGTTTTGATAACTTCATGGTTGTAAAACAGTTTTCAAGTCTACTGTTAATGAATATATCTTCATCAAGTGGCTTTAACTTTTATTTCTGATAATTATACAATGGTTGAAACATGACTATCCAAGTTTATCAGATGACATGTTCTATGGTAGAACATTTAATGGTATATACAGACAACTAAAGTACAAAACAGAAGGAATCACTTGGCTATTTATAGATTTTTATAAGTCATACTTGTGGACATTAGATATTTCCATTGGTTACTTTAGGTCAATTTAGCCATCTGATGCAGTGAGAGTATCTCTGTGGTAAAATTGTATTAATATTGAGCAGTAACAAGTATTTGTATCTTCAAACCAGTAAGAATAACTGATTTTATAGTCTGGCTAGTTGATATTTTTCCATGAGTTACTATAAAACATTATAAATCGGGCTAGTGCTCATGAATATTTAAGGTAATATCTGCTTCAAAGGCCTATAAAAGTGTATTGGCTTTGAAAAATAAGCATCTTTTCATGCAGTCATCGCCTTTAATTGTCTCCAGCACTAGCCAGATTTATTATGTTTTTTTTGTAAATGAAAAAAAAAAAACTTTATATGATAAACAGTAAAATAATCAACTAGCTCAGCTAAATTAAACAAGTGATTTTGACTAGCCTGAATAAATTTTCACTACATGTAGTCACAGGGTTAGGGCTAGTGGGTTTTACAAGATGACTTATCTCTATGTCAATATCAACTTGTCTGAACACATTACGTGATGCTATAAACAAAGACACAGTTTTTACACATTTTCAACGAAGTCAGCGTTTTGTTCTTGTAAATTTTTCTCATACATGTCTTTTAATATCACCATACTATTGTTATATTTGAGTTCATTTAATCTTGCAGCATTGATCCATGATTGTCTCACATTCTTCCAACGTTCCATGTGCCGTAATAATAATTCTTCAGGTGCTGGGTTCAAGTCTGGATCCTGAAAAACAAGAGTAGAGAAATCACTATATAAGAAACAAAATTAGGTTGACAATCTAGTCATAAATGTTTACTAGTATATCTGAGGTTCATGCCTATACTTCATCATTTTTCCATTACTTTTTCATTATAAAAAAAAATATACTTAAGTTCTCCGTATCTCATGATTTTTCAGAATGGAAATTCCACAATTTTCCAAGAAAAAAGGGACATTTCCCATCACTATATCCAACCTTGTAAACTAACCCTGAATATATAAACATCTCCTAGATATAGTCTTAAATCCAGATCACCATTAATACCTAGATTAACCCTACTTGTACTCAGAGGTCATCAGGATTCTTGTTTAGATTAACAATCTTGTCCGAGCTGCAGTCTACGAAATTAGGATATAAAAGTGGTTGTCCAAACAGATCGATCTGAGAGCAAGCACTATATCTCATTTGCAGACTTTTAGTTGCCCAAAAGAAATTGTTGGTTGCCTAAACTAAAAAGAGGCTGCCCTGGGTAACCGGAATCACAGTGATTCTCAGCTCGGGATTCAGTCAGGACCCCTGAAAATTGCCATGAATTGTTAATTACAATAATTAGTGACTGCAAATATGTATCCAACATTTTTGTCTTTTATTGGAGGAATCCCTGAGTAACTGACTAAGGATTCTTTTGGGATCCCTAGTAAAGACAGTAAGCCTCAAAACCATGTAGACTGCAGTCACATGTAACCGTACTTTATAAATTAGTGTTACATTACCTTATGTATATCAAGTGGTGGGTCAGCAGATAGTAATGGAGGAGGAATTCTCGTATCTTGAAATCGTGAACCACGTTCAAACTTTAACTTCATCGGTGAAGGCATTTTAAATACACTGTCACCATCATCCTGAAATAAACACAAAAACATACCAGTAGCATTTAACTATGAGACAGTAGACACTATCTTCCTATAATAAGGATCCTTGGAAAACTGGAACCCCAGGAAACTGGAACTGCAGAAAACCAGAACCTCAGAAACCGGTAACCTCAAAAAACTGGAAAGCTCACAAAACAATATCATGATTGTGGTCAGGAATTCTCTTATAGTTGTACCTCATTTTACAATATTACACTTAAAAAAATCATACCTCATCATCAACCTAACATGCATAATTATATTGTTCTATCAACAAACTCAAAATAGCCTACACCTAGTCCATCTGTTTAAATACTGAATTTATCACAAAGCAGTCCAAAGCTAACACCATACATAGGCAATATGTATGCACAGGGTCTCAGTTTAAAATCAAACCATACATATGATGTGAACAAATAGCAAATTCACAATTTAAATGAATGTATGGTGCTTTACGCTATATCTGAGCAATTTTTCAGTCATATTGCTGATACACTAATAGCTGTAACCTTTTTTCTACCAGGAATATTTTAATTTTGTTTTCAAAATTAAAAAGCTGATTAAATTCTGCAAAAAATGTACATTTCAGTTTTTAAGGTTACCATTGATTTTTTCCCGTAAAATTCATTTATTTACAGTGCTCTAATTTTAAAAAAAAATTATGTAACATGCATGTCTTGAACTTGTATTATTTTTTTAAATTGAAATAGCACAACAATGAAAGTCTTTTCATTGAATTTAGAATTTAATTTATTTCCAACAATGCATATTTTTATACAATTATCTTTTGATGGTATGCCATGAGAAAGACAACTAGTGTAAAAATACCTGAAATTACCCATGGATGTGTATCCAGTTTTTAAAGGGAAATAAAACATGGATGTGTAATCCGAATAAATTTGGTTAATTTTGAGAAGAAAAAGGTCTTTGTATTACAACCGTCCTGCTAAGACCACATATTTTGATAGTCCTAGTAACGGAACTTTACTGTACAAGAAAAACTAAACCTCTTGTCCTACCTTCTCATTATTATCATCATCATCTTTGGTTTCATCGTCATCATCTTTGTTAGTCTGATCTTTCATCCAGGTTCTAGCTATAGGATACAATGGAGTATTCTCGTTAAACTGAGCCATATCTACACTTCTATCAAATAATTTCATTACATAAGCTGTGTCTACAATATATAAACAACATTTTATAACAAATAACAGTCCTAAATAAACAACAAGTTCAGTCTTTGCCGTACATTCTCTCTAGCACTAGCCAGATTTATCATGTTACAATACAGCAATGGGCAAAGTTATCATCTAGCCTGACAATATCAAGTAAGTAGTTTTCACTAGCCCAAATCAATTTTCACTGGTTCCAGGCTTCAAGCCAGTGGGTCAAGACAATGATTTAATACAATGGGTTATATTTACTACCTAGTTCTAAATAGCAAGATATATAGGCACTTATAAAAACTTAGTCATTCAGAGTAAAAGAATAGTGTAAAAAACAATAAACCCATTACAAAAACGTAAGACAGATTCTGTTTAGAGACCTTGTTTAGAGTCAAATTGTCAAAGGACTGAATCTTCAAACTTTCACTACAGTTACCATTAAATAAAATGATCAAACTGAAAAAGTGTAAAAAACTTAGTGGACAATTATCATAATTCAATAGACTATATCTGGAATTCAAATATTCCAGTTTTTCCAGGGGTACAATCTAACCATCACCATTACCATGAAAATATGTGTACAAAGAACAATAGAATTTAATCAGTATATTAAGCTCTTCGGCAATTATGTAGAATAAACTTTGTTTGTACCACATGCATAGGACAGACAAACCTGCATATTTGAGTTCCAAACTACTGGTAACTCTATTAAAATGATGTCATACAGTCAACACCAACATGGCGGACCGATGGACTAATTCTGTAAAATATTATCAGATCCATCTAGATCTGCAGGTTTACAGGACAGACTGTCAGACAAAGAATTTGATCTCATTCACACGCTTTTTAATACATTTAAATATGTAAAACGTCTTCAGTCTACTATCCAGTATAAACAGTTGAGTTTCACAGTGATCGTTAATACTAGTTGGCATCTCATATCATTTGTGCACATGAAAGCTGACAACAGTTATGACAAGATGAAGACTAAAAGGACTAAATACTTACGATGATATTTTGACCCAGGCTCTACAGTATAATCTCCAACTTGTTTCTTCTTTCTTTTCTTAGGTCTAATAACATTAGAACCACTAGATGATGGATAAACTCGTTTCTCAGGAGAAGCAGCAGGGGAACCACTACATCTTACAACTTGTACTGTGATAGGGAGAGGTACATCTGAATCATCATCACTCTCGGCAGTGCTATATCAAAACAAAAAGTAACACAGATAATGATAATATTAAATTAATTATAAAGACTTTATTTAATGAGGCTACACATTTGGATAAATTTAATCTTCCATGTGGACCTCTAAAAATAAAAACAACATCCCTAGGTGGGCATGAACCACCAACCTTTCTAACAGCTGAATATTATATGCAAGGATGGACACTAACAGAGTCCTGGAATTCCAAGGATCCCAATAAATTGGGAGGAATTTTTGTGATTCTTATCTCAGGATTCCACTAGGATCCCTGAAAAATTGCCAGGATATAACATGAATTTGAATTTTTATGAATTGGTTGTTGAAGTTTGAACAAATCTGTTCAAAAGTTTTTAATGCAAGGAAACACAAACTTCAAGGGGGAAACCCTGAATAAATCACAAGAGATTCCTTATGGATCCCTTGTAAAACCTGGAACACCCTAAAAGAAACAACTGCTTATGACAGGCCAGTTAATTGAGAGCTTCAACTTCAAGTCAGCTCTAACAGGTTGCAACTGAACACAGAGCACTCCCCAATGCATTACGCCAATAGTGGTCACAGCATAAAGCAACTACTGATACAGAAATCTCTTTACATTACATTAACTATAAAATTTACAAACCTTTCAAAGCTGTCATCTTTTTTATCTACCAATGATTGTAATGTAGCATCCAATCTTGTCCTAGCATTAGTCACTTCTGAAATTAACAATGAAAACTAGAAATCCCAGTGTTAGTGGTCCAGTGCTGGGCTAAACATTTAATGTTGTCCTTTAGCCACTGATGACCCAAATTTGGGTTTGGGCAACCTGTTACTGCTGTTAAAGATATGGTTCTGGAATGTTAAAAATATAGCTGGGCTATGCTAACTGTCCATTTGGGTAACCTAGTTTAATAGCTAAAGTCAATCCCTGCAGTGGTAGATAAAAATAATACGAAGAAAATATAAAGCAATGATTGAAATTAGTGAGTAGATCACCACCTTGATATAATGCTGTCAAGTGTATTTTAGAATGCCAGTTATCCCATGGTCCATCAACTTAATTCAATTGTTCCAATGAATTTAAATCTGGGGCACACTAGATAGTCATACTTTTCAGGGTTTTTATGGAAAACATATTTTGTGTTTAAAGATAGCATAATTTGATATGTTCCTCTTAGTGTGATTGAAAATTAATACTTTAGAGAATACTCAATAGCCAGATCTTAATAAGCGATCACATTATTTTAGAACGGGTTTTAATCAGATTGAGTTTGTCTATATTGTCAATATTATCCTTATGTTTATTCATAAAAAGGGTCATACTTTTCTCATTATAACAATTATGATGCAACGTTTAGTAACTTGTTTACATCATCTATGTAACGCAATTTGAAAAGAGTCATCCAATCACAGCCTGTGAATAACACCACCATGAAATTAGCGCGCAAACCTCACTCTAATAATAGAAATAAGGAAATCAAGATGCTATTGATAATGTTTGTCCAGTTAAAAGCTACTCATTGCTTTGTCAACACAAAGGTCATTTCAGCGTGACATTCCGAGCAATCATAAGAGATCTATACGACAGCAATCTATATACTCCAGTGTCCATTATTTCGTCACCTTAAGAATTTAAATGGAAATAAGTAAAAGCACAAGGAATAGATAATTACAATAATTTGCACTTAAAATCACTCAAATTTAAATACAATGAATCATTTTTCCCATGGCAACCCACCCGCACCTGTTAAAATTTGGCGGTATCTCAACCAAAACAGAAACGGTGACGAAATTAGGACAGGGACCAAAATAGGACATCGGAGGATATATCCAGGAATAACTTTGATTCGCAGTTTTAAGCATTCAAAACAATAAAATGTCACTTAAAACATTTCATATCATTGTTAACTTGCTTTATTTAGAATATTAATCTATTTTGCACCAATATCAATCAATAAACAAGTCTGAAGTGCAAAAATACCAGTTGAAGCACATAAAAACAAACTCCAAATGTATTACAGCAGCCATCTTGAAACATGTACCTTAGATTCGCAGACTGGGACGTCATTGAAATAAGGCCAATTTAAAATATCCATTTCCTGTGACTAGTATCACAGATTTGATGAAAAACATTGCAGACAAAACTTTGTGGTTATGTTATTTTTATGTTTTTGGTGAATAAATGGTTAGTATTAAAATCAACATATTTAGGAATAAGAAAACAGTGTGTTATTGTGTAATCTTAAACAAATTTAGCAAAAAAACTATTCAAACGCATTATGTTTAAGTTGACAGATCGAGACGGTAGAGTAAACCCAGAAGTAAATGTGACATCAGTTTATAGCCTTGGTTTAGAAATCTTGCAAGAGTTTTAACATTAACAAAAATGGCCGCAAATCAAGGTTGGTCGCGAACTTAGGTAAGTCGACAATATGATGTGTTTACAGAGAAAGAGACAAACTGGACAAAAGCAAAGAAAATGTGGGGCTACTGCACTTTACCGGTACGTAGTAATTCACCGGAAGTAGAAATATAACCCTTACCCTAACCCTAACCCTGTTTGAATAGAAAGGTAAGCGATTTTATTTTAATTTTGATATTTTCTGTCTTTTATCAGGGGCTGCTGCCCCCGAACCCTCGCTTTTAACGGTCACCGTCAGTACCAACTCAATGAAAAATGCAACATGACGCATGCGCAGTAGGCGCGTACCGGTAAAGTGCATTCTAGCCGAAAATGTTCATGCATATCTTTCTATGGAATATTCACTGTTGCACCTCATCTAATAAATTCCTGATAAAACAATTACATTTTAGCTAATTCAAACCAATGTCAAATATTGCATAAAAAAACAACAGAGTAAGAATGTACATTGTAAGTGATTAATCCGAAATTAACTATCCGAAAAATACCACATTAGATTTATAAGCACAGTGCAGTCAGATCTTGTTTTGGACAGTCAAAAGTACGCTTACCTTTTGTATATAATGATTTGACATGTTTGCCTCTGTTTGTTACATACATAACGTAAATCAAATAATGAAAATGTTTAAAAAATATTTGTTTTGTTGTGAATTTTTATTTCCGCCGTTTGGGCAATGTCTAAGCATCTCACGGAATCGTTGTCGTCTGTTCCCAAAAGAAAAGAACCAATTTTATCATTATGTACAAGGTTAAAAGTAACAATGCTGGACTGTTACATTTTTTGTTTATTATATATTTGATCACTAAATATGTTTCTTTTTTGTTCAAAGATTTGTCGATCACCTGGACATAGTGCACTAAGTAATAAGGGAGTGCAATTAATGTGGGATGAAAAATAACTAATACGTAAAAGTCAGTAAGATGAAAAATAACATAAATAGACGTCGCTGAAGTTAGCAAATTTTTTTTGCTAGCAAAAGTGGCCACAAAGTGATATTTTTGCTAGCAAATTTTTTTTAAAACGAATCGTGAAATAATAATTTAGGCCTAAAACGACATACAATAACGAGTTATTAAACATGGCAAATCCATTTGTCGGGTCTAATGCCTCTAGCCGGTATTATGTGTTTTGAGTAAAAAATCAGGTCTCAAATGGGCCATGTTTCAGGGCTCGATTCTACAGTCAAAGCGATTTGGCCGGGTACTGGCGTATACCATGCATGAGGTCTGACATAGGGCTATCACGTGGGCATAGTGGCTACAATGGGAAAATTCCGTGGGCTTGGGCCAAAGACCACTAAAGGTCGGTACTTTACGTTTTGTGTATAAAATCAGCACTGAAATGTGCCGTGTTGCAGGGCTCGAATCTAGAGTTAAAGCGATTTAGCCGGGTACTGGCGTATATCACGCAAGAGACATTACCTAAGGCTATCACGTGGGCATAGTGGCTACCCTGGCAAAATTCCATGGGCTTAAACCAAAGACCACTTAAGGTCGGTACTTTACGTTTTGTGTATAAAATCAGCACTCAGTTTGGCCATGTTTCAGGGCACAAATCTTGAGTTAAAGCCATTTTTCTGGGTACTGGCGTATTCCACGCGAGATGTCTGACTTAGGCCTATCACGTGAACATAGTGGCTACCAAAGGAAAATTCCGTGGGCTTTCGCCAAAGACCACTTAAAGTCGGTAAATAACGTTTTGTGTATAAATTTAGCACTCAGATGCGCTATGTTTCATGGCTCGAATCTGGAGGTTAAGCGATTTGGCCGGGTAACGTATACCACACGAGAGGTCAGACATAGGGCTATCAGGTGGGAATAAAGGCTACCCTGGGAAAATTCCGTTTGCTTGGGCCAAAGACCACTTAATATCGGTACTTTACGTTTTGCGTATAAAATCAGCACACAGTGAGGCCATGTTTAAGGGGTTCGAATCTCGAGTTAAAGGGATTTTGCCGGAAACTTGCATATATCACGCGTGAGGTCTGGCCTAGAGCTATCACGGAGGTATAGTGGCTACCCTGGGAAAATTGCGTGGGCTTGAACCGAAGACCAGTTAAGTTCGGTACTATACGTTTTGTAAATAAAATCAGGATTCTGATGGGTCATGGTTTAGGGCTCGAATCTAGAGTTAAAGCGATTTAGCGGGATACTGGTTTATACCACGTTAGAGGTCTGACTCAGGGCTATCTCGTGGGCATAGTGCCTACCCTTGGAAAATTCCATGGATTGGACCAGAGATAACAAAATGTCGGCACTTTACGTTTTGTGTAAAAAATCAGCACTCAGATGGGCCAGGTTTCAGGGCTCGAACGTCGAGTTAAAGCGATTTCGCCGGGTACTGGCGTATACCAGGCGAGGGGTCCGACCTAGGGCTATCACGTGGGCACAGTGGCCACCCTGGGTAAATTTCGTGGACTCGGGCCAGAGACCACTTATTGTCGGTACTTTACGTTTTGTGTATAAAATCAGCACTTAGATGGGCCATGTTTCAGGACTCAAACGTCAAGTTAAAGCGATTTCGCCGAGTACTGGCGTATACCAGGCGAGAGGTCCGACCTAGGGCTATCACGTGGGCACAGTGGCCAGCCTTGAGTATCCGTGGGCTCGGGCCAGAGACCACTAACTGTCGGTACTTTACGCTTTGTGTATAAAATCAGCACTCAGATGGGCCATGTTTCAGGGCTCGAACGTCGAGTTAAAGCAATTTTGCCGGGTACTGGCGTATATCAGGCGAGGGGTCCGACCTCGGGCTATCACGTGGGCACAGTGGCCAGCCTGGGAAAATTCCGTGGGCTCGGGCCAGAGACCACGAAGTGTCGGTACTTTACGTTTTGTGTATAAAATCAGCACTCAGATGGGCCATGTTTTGGGGCTTGAACGTCGAGTTAATGCAATTTCGCCGGGTACTGGCGTATACCAGGCGAGAGGTCAGACGTAGGGCTATCACGTGGGCAAAGTGGCAAGCCTTGAAAAATTCCGTGGGCTCGGGCCAGAGACCACTAAGTGTCGGTACTTTACGTTTTGTGTATAAAATCAGCACTCAGATGGGCCATGTTTCAGGGCTCGAACGTCGAGTTAAAGCGTTTTCGCCGGGTAATAGCGTATACCAGGCGAGAGGTCCGACCTAGGGCTATCACGTGGGCACAGTGGCAAGCCTTGGAAAATCCGTGGGCTCGGGCCAGAAACCACTAAGTGTCGGTTCTTTACGTTTTGTGTATAAAATCAGCACTCAGATGGGCCATGTTTCAGGGCTCGAACGTCGAGTTTAAGCGATTTCGCCGGGTACTGGCGTATACCAGGCGAGAGGTCCGACCTCGGGCTATCACGTAGGCACAGTGGCCAGCCTGAAAAAATTCCGTAGGCCTGGGCCAGAGGCCACTAAATGTCGGTACTATACGTTTTGTGAATAAAATCAGCACTCAGATGGGCCATGTTTCAGGGCTCGAACGTCGAGTTTAAGCGATTTCGCCGGGTACTGGCGTATACCAGGCGAGAGGTCCGACCTCGGGCTATCACGTAGGCACAGTGGCCAGCCTGAAAAAATTCCGTAGGCCTGGGCCAGAGGCCACTAAATGTCGGTACTATACGTTTTGTGAATAAAATCAGCACTCAGATGGGCCATGTTTCAGGGCTCGAACGCCGAGTTAGAGCGATTTCACCGGGTATTGGCGTATACCAGGCGAGAGGTCCGACCTAGGGTTATCACATGGGCATAGTTGCCAACCTGGAAAAATTCTGTGGGCTTTGGCCAGAGACCACTAAGTAACTGCTCTTTACGTTTGATTATAAAATCAGCTCTCACATTGGCCATTGTTTCAGGGCTCGAACTTCGAGTTACAGCGATTTCGCCGGGTACTGGCGTATACCAGGCGAGGGGTTCGACCTAGGGCTATCACATGGGCACAGTGGCAAGCCTTGGAAAATCCGTGGGCTCGGGCCAGAAACCACTAAGTGTCGGTTCTTTACTTTTTGTGTTTAAAATCAGCACTCAGATGGGCCATGTTTCAGGGCTCGAACGACACGGGAAAAGTCTCGAGGAGTTTATCAATCAATCAGTTTACGCCGGTAAACGCGTCATGATTAAACCGGAAGTGAACAGAGACACTCAATCGCTGCAAAATGATAGTATTGAAATTACGATTAATTTCATAAAATAACCGTTTAAGATATAAAGTTTTTGAATAGTCAGTTTTGTAAGGAAAGGTTTAATCTACAAAACGAGACCGATATTTGCATCCAAATATATTGGTAAAGGTAAAATAAATCTGTCAGACCGTACCTACTATCAAAATGGTTCAATACCATGTGAATATTATAATGATTGTATAGATCTAGTCCTAACTCGTACACGGTGATGAATACGGGAGCGATTTTTAATTGTGTGCGTTGACAAAATATTATATGTGCGTGCATTTTAAAGAATGTGAGGACTCTAGTGCCAGTGAGAATGGACGAGAATAGACTTGGTTCACATTTTCGATGACTACGTACATTTCCGGAAAACTATTGATGAAAATGATTACCTCCCCTAATCAGTTAAAATTTAGCACATTAAATTGTTGGATGCTAATTTATATTCTACAATTTTATGATTTATTCCGTTATTCTTTATTTATTTCAAAATAAACCTGGTAGAATGTGTTCAAATTTATTAGCTTTAAATGATATGACTATGAAAGAAACCCTTTACTGAAAAAATCAATACATATATTCTAAAAATCATATCGTTACGGAAAATTATTTTGAGTTTTCAATACTCCTACACACCAAAATAATGAGAGACCATTCTATTGTCTTGGCGCTATTTATGTCGATAATTTTGTGACTGAACAATTAGAAAAAATATGCACAATAGAAACGTGTTGCTGAAGTTAGCAAAAATATTTTGCTAGCAAAAGTGGCTACAAGTTGCTATTTTGGCTAGGAAATTTGTATAGGGAATAGTTTTATGTATTTATTTTATTTATTGGAGTTAACGTCGTATCAACACAATTTAGGTCATTTTACGACGTCCAGCGCACCTAACCTAGCTTTCCTGGACCATTGTCTATAACCAGTACTCACCTACCCTTCCACAAGGCCGGAAACTTCTCCATATTATCTAATCAATGGAGGAAATTCGACATTATTGTCAAATTTTCATGGAAGGGTATAACCTCCCCGGGTGGGATTCGAACCCGCACCCCCTCGGGCACGAGTATCCAAATCCCGGTGCGCTCCCAACTGCGCTATCGACATAAGGAATAGTAAAACATTAAGATGATTTCTTTTTCTTACAGAGTATTTCAAATTGTTGCTTTCTTGTGATCTGAAATAGATGTGTGTTAACAAACCAATTAACCGGGGGTTTTATCCAAAATTATGATTGTACCACAGAGCCTAATAATTTTTAGGATACCTGGTAACCAATATCAATATTGTTTTCTTTTCCATGCCCGAATCAGAGTAAAGATTAAGTAGGCTAAGTTTCATACTCATTATTTCAAATCCCACTCGGAAAGGTTATACCCTTCCATTTAAATTTGACAATATTGTCAATTTTCATTAATTAATAAGATATATGGAGAAGGTTCTCGCCCGGGAAACGAAACAACGACCCCACGATCAGTAGACTTGTGTGCTACCAACTGAGCTAGTCAGGCGGCTTTCTGTAATATAATACAAAATGTATATAGGTGAAAATATTGCATTTTATATGAGGATTGCTTGATTCAGGCGAGTTCATCGATTAAATTTTGGTAGATATTCTCAAAGTATCAATTTGATTCGACCTAAACTATGAGACATAATGCAATCGGTCTTATACAGATGCCAATACTCGGCGATATTTGCGCTACACACGCGTCCGTTTACGGAATTACCCGAATAGTTTTCCGGTGAAGAAACTTCGCCTATAGACGGACGAATACACACTGACTTGACCACACCCTATTATTATCATTATTATATTGTTCATGAAAAAGTTTAGGCATTATGGAAAATCTAGCAGACGATTCTTTGTTGGTTCTTGTTTTGGATCAGCAGCATGTTCAGAAATGACTGTTAGCTAATGTTACGGATGCGGGACAACTCAACCCGTAGACATCTCAACCTATGGATAACACAACCCAAAGTTGGGAAAAACTCAAACCGTTATTGAGATTCTGATTTTTTTTGGGTTGAGTTGTCTTTGGGTTGAGTTGTCCTGTATCTATCGTTACGGAACGTTTCGGAACATTCGAGGTAATTGAACACGCTGCTGATATTTGCCGTCGCTTTCTTAATTATTTCCAGCAAAATTCTGGCGACTAGTTCAACTGAGCAGTTTTTTTTGTATAAACTGACCATTATTAACTAGCACGCGCAATAAAAATAAAATCTACAATGTACTTTTGTGTCAAATTGTAATGATTTGTTTAACGTGTCTTAATTAGGAATTTGAAACCAGATCGACAGGTAAAAGGTATTTGAACTAACAACTAACAATTTGATCAGGGCCATGTCATCTGAATTGGTTAAGAAAAAATACTATTTAAAGTCAAAAGTAGGTACATATCATAAAATGTACGACACCTTTCACAGGTCTTTCTATCCAACAAAGTGTAAATTGCGCAATAGTGTTGCATAATTATCTTCTGATTATCTTGTCATTAAAGTGCATTTTGATATTACGACTTTCTACGGTAAATAACTTCACTATTATACACAAAATTGGTCTTAACATTTGTTTGTAAACCAATGCCTGTAGCACAGTTTGCAGCGCGCCGGGAATTTCGATTCTAGTTTTCCGATGGGGGACGAATTCGATTGATTTCTACCTGCAGGCGGTTCAGATTATAACCTTAAATGAAAATTTGAAATTGTGACAAGTTTTTCACTGGCACCAGAGTGCTTAAAACCGATTTTACGTCAACTTATGCTTTTATTCGGAACACCTCGACCTTTCATGAATGAGTAATTCGTAGCGAATGACCGAGGAGTTCCGAATGATATGCTTTATCAACGGACACAATTTAAAGACGGACCCGTATAAATTATCGTGTACGACATGTAACTATACTTTCATTATCATAGTATTGTTATATAAGGCAGTGTTTATGTATTCGAGACACTATAAATGGGGTCGTATGCTTTATTTTATGATCAAAAGTAATGGAATCAGTGTCAGTGACTTTTCTCCATAGGTTAGGTGCACTGGTCGACGAATTGTGTTGACCATGCGTAAAACCCAGAGTAAAAATGTGAAAATAGCAAATGTCTAGTGCAATTACTGGATGAGAAAACGGATGAGTTGCATAACTTTTCCAAGCAGTATACAAAACACAATTAATTCCAAAACGAGGCAATAAGCGCTCTGCACGTGAAAAACGTTCTATGCGTACTGAAGATTTGAAGGCCTTATTAAATCAGTCGAAACCGGTTTTATTACGCAGTTGTTCGATATTTTTTGTATAATTGCAAAAAAAGGATTTTAATAATTATATAAAAGTGACATTTGAGGCAAATGCATTTATTAATCGATAATTGAAAAAAAGGAAAATTTATGGCACGCAGCGGAAAATGTCGAAACATTCCGATCGAGCTACTTATAGTCTAGGCGTCACTTCTCGGCTATTTCCGTGCATTCCCGATACAATTTGAGATACATGTGAATATAAGCCTCGTTCTGATTGGCTGAATCTTAGCCAATAGAATTCTCAAGCTGGCCTAGCCGGTTCATCATCGCCATTACCTCATGGCTAGCCCAATTTGTTTTCCTTGTATTTGGACGAATTCATGGATTCTTGGTAAGTTTTTGTACCCTAATTGATCAAATATTGCAATAATTTGTAATTTGACATACTTGTATTCTTTATTCAAGCTGTGAGTCATTTGATATTCGATGAATTCTATGTTCAGAAATGAGGATGCCCAGAGCCATGCCAAGCCATGTGCCTGTCTAGGCCTGGACTGCTGGTCTGTTGCTTGACATCATACTTTTTCAGTTGATGAAAACATATCCCATGCAATGTACGTATACGAATTGTAAATGTTATGCTCGTAGACCCAATTAGCGCATAGGCGGATCTATCAGGGGGAGGGGGGTCCGGACCCCCTGGAATTTCCAAAATGTACCAGTCCATTAGAGTATATCTTGACAGTAAGTCATTTTAAGGTTCAAGTAAAGTCTTTATTAGCATTAATAATAGTAAAATGAAAAAATGCTCTAATTCTGTCGTACTTTCATCAAGAACAGTGTTTTATACATCAAAATGTTTCTTAAGAAACATACAAAGTGATGCTGGCAATTAATTTAGATGAAAACTTTTAACAAAAGATGCATTTGCAAAATTGATGCTGTAAAAATGAAAATACTAAAAGACATTCAATTCTTTTTACAAACTAATTTAACATTAAATCATATACAGAACATTATAGTTTATATTCCAATGAAGGTACTCCAAAATTTATAATGCCAATAAATGTTAAAACAAAACAACGGTATATGAAAAACATTTTGACAGATGCAAGGGTAATGGGTTTTCGCGATCCTGTTTCTACTTTCACTTTAGTTTTTCATTTGCCTTAGTTTTGTTTTAACATTTATTAATGTTATAAATATTGGAGTACCTTCATGGGAATATGAACTATTACGTTCTGTAAAGGATTTAATGTTAAATTTTGTTGTAAGAAAAGATTAATACTTTTTAGTATTTTTATTTATACAACATCATTTTTGCAAATACATCTTATGTTAATTATTTTTGTCATAATTGATGACAAGCATCACTTTGTATGTTTCATAAGGAACATTTTGATGTATAAAACACTACTATGAGTGGAGATGTGACAGAATTAGAGCATTTTCATTTTCACTGAATTATTTTGCAAACCAAGACTTTACATGAACCTTAAGTAGAGTGGGTGGACCAGTGCTCGGCTAATCGCGTATTTTTCGCAGTATTATAAAAAATGTCGACGTCTGACCTAAATAAAACCTGCTGAATTCAATTTGTTGTCATCTGACCTAAATTTCTGTGATAATGCCAACTTCCGGTTTGATCACGTGACGTCACCGGTTGCAGATGGAGGACAACTCTTGTTAAAACTCTTTTCATAGTCGTTTAAACTTACTTTTCTTCAAGTAAACTTAAGATAATCGAATAAAAATGGTTTAATTATTCAACAAAAACATTCTTCTATTATATGTAATAGTTTCTTGTGATAGTTTGGCTGAAAAGTTCGTGAAAGACGCATTTAACTCACCCCTGTCAACAACAGCCGATATTAACCAGGCCCGGATTTACCGGGGGGGGGGGGGCACAGGGGGCACATGCCCCCCCACCTGGTCCCACAGATATTGTCACTCATACAAAGGAAAGGGAACAAAATCGGCACCATCAAAGCAATATCAACTAGACTTTTACATTAATTGTACTATAAAATCATTCATCCGATCAATCGAAATAGATAAGAATCTAAATTGATACATTTAAGCATCTCAGGGTACCCAGATCGGGCCTTATCAAGCGTTCAAATCATTGATTGTGCAAGTGTATGGTCCTTCTTTACAGACACATACTAGATATCAATAGCTATGCACATACATCAACAGTATATTTCAGACCGCCGCCAACGAAATTACCATGGTAACAAGCTTACGAGGCCTAAATTTGGTTATTATGCACTCTGTTACTAGTTTACTAGTGTATATCATTGGCGTTTTCAGTGAGATGGCGAAAAGACGAGGACAGCAACACTAGTCGAGTGCATTTTTACGTCATTATTATGACACTTGAACTTGCACGATTGTCTGATGTTTTTTTATGCTATTAAAATTCCGAATAACTTATAATGAGTGACCACGAGCCTAAACATAAATTAATTATTTATGGAGGACATCGGCGATTTTCATAGCAAGTTAGATTAAGAAAGCCGAGTACAGCCGAATGATTTTTTTTCATTAAAATGATGTACATATTTTTTTAATATCGGAAAAAGTGAGTGTTTGATTTTTTTTAAAGAAAATGAAGATAAACGAATTAAACTTTTAAGTAACTTTTCAAGAGTGACTTACCCTACAACAAATTTCTTACGAAAAACAAGACTAAAATTAATCAGTGGTTCAACATTTTTTTCATCCAATGATTAATTCATCGGCTTTTGTTTCGTTAATTTTTAAATCGTTGCTTTAATTTTATATCAATATGAGTTTTAAATATTTGTGTTTCTTATTTTTTCCAAAGGAATACAAAAATATGTTTTTTCTGCGGATTTCCACGTTTATAATCGTCCGAGGAATTATTCTTGTAAATCTGCTGAAAACATTTGAAAAACTCACAACACCGACTTTCAACACAATAAACCAAGCCTCTTTATATAAAAAACGTATCTTAAACCGGCCATTTTTGGATGTTTAATCGGCGAATTTTTCTCATTGCATTCGGTGATTTTATTTACAAGTTACCCGGTGTATTTTTTTATGAAATTCTCGGCATGCATTTTATACCATGAAATTGCTGGTTTTTTGTCCATTCTCGTTCTTTCAAAACTTCGGGATACGAGAATGGACTTTATTAAGCCAACAAATTAAATCTAAACAAACAAAAAACGGACACATTGAGGAATGATGTCTCAATCATAGCGCTTATTTGTTATAAGTACATAGTAGTGCCCAAAAGTGCTCAAAATTGCTTTTTGTCATCAATTTTTTCGTCAGGAGGGAAACCCCTCCCGAACCACCCAATTCAACAACTTCGTCGTTCCGACTAGAATGTTTAAGTACAGTGGTATTAAATGGATTAACGTGTTTTTAATTTAACACTGGGTATTAAGCCAAAAACTCGGATTTACATCATAGTTTTTTACGGGCCGTATTTGACTTTTGTTAAAATGTAATGATAATTTACCAAATTTTAGCTTCATTTTATCCTTTTAAAGAGTGTTTAAAAGTAGGGCTGCAACGATTCGATTCGATACATCGAAACTCGATTGCAAGGGCGCCGATTCGATTTCGATTCGGGACCCGCGAGTTTCGATTCGATACTGACTTTTAACATGTTTACATAAGTTATAACGATAAAAGCAAAGGCTCACCTAAAAGACAAAATACGTTGACAGTGAAACTGGGGTTAACTTTGTTACATTTCTCTAAAGTTTCCATTACGATTTAAGTAGCATGGAAACTCTGTTCCAAATATTTATTTACAGTATATGCCCCAACGCTACGCAAATTGGGTCGGTGTGATTGAATTTTACCGGTCAAGTTTTGATGTTAGTTAATTCAAATTTCAATATATTTGCCTTCAAAGCTTAGGTTTATGTTAAATGTACAGTAGTATATCAAGAACTGCATCTTTCTACAATTTATGCTCCATGCTGTTTATACTTTTTTAGTCGAAATTACAATTATAATACATTTTCGCGAACTTTACATTCGTACCCAAACCATTTCGTACTTGAAAAAAGCAAATATTAATTTAGCAGATTTTCGAGTTTCGTGTTATCAAATTTCAGTAACACCTTTAGTTAGTCCATATTATTTAGTTTTAAGCTCAAATTAATGTATAAATGCATATTTGAAGTAAATTATATTAATAAATGAATCGAATCGAAAAAAATCGAATCGAAAGAAAAAGTATCGAATCGCATCGAATCGACTTTCCTGTGAATCGTTGCAGCACTATTTAAAAGTGCTCATATTTGCACCTTTGACATGCAAAAATTCAAAATTTTTCCACATCTTTGGGAGGGGATACCCCTCCCCTACCCTCCCCAACCATGCTCCCCACCAATGACCCCTCTGGATCAGGCCCTGTGATCTAACTCACGTGCAAAACATTCCCTTTTATGGGTATTTATTAAAAGATAAACATAATCAATGAGATGAATCGGGATTGCTATGCATTGCATCACTTTTCTTCAGAAGAAAATGCTACATTGTAATTCGCATTGTTTTAACCTCATTCTTTTTTTATTAAAGAGCATTTTGAAGTGCTCAGATTTGCACCTTTGACATGTTAAAATTCAAAATTTTCCATACCGTCGGGAGGGGATACCCACCCCTGTGCCCCCCCCACTTACGACCCTTCTGGATCCGGCCCTGTTAACATTGGCTATGTTCGCGTAACCGTAATTTATACAAGAGTAGTCCTTCTTGGATTAGAACAACGATTTCAATTTTTGATTCTATCTTTTAGTCGTTAATATCATCTTAACTTACATAATACTATTCAATTTATAATTATATCATATTATATCAGCATTTGACTTTAAAATGGTCAATTTAGTTAATGACCACAGATACCACTCATCATTACCCTCTATTAGGGCTGGGTACCGCCAGGGTTTTTTTACCACGGTATACCGTGGTTTTTTACTAAATACCACGGTAAATACCACGGTATACCACACTATAATTAAAATACACTTTTCAGAAGATCATTAATTAACTTTTAAAAACACAAAAACCCTAATTTAAGGGTAATAACTATAACAACTTAATCACCATTGATTTTGTTTGTTTTTTTTGCTCAAATTCATTGAAAATTTGACGATGTTTCTTAATCCAAGTTGAAAATAACGAACCTAGGTTAAAACGAATCAGTCCGTCTATTAATTGTAGCATGACGACATACGTGTTGTTAATACGAGGCATTTAAAAGGGATTTATGCTAAAACTTACTAAGATTAATCGGGGAATAAATACGGCATTTTTTGTGGAAAAAATGAAAATGAATAAAACAATCGTTGAAGGAAACCCATGCATACAAAAATTGCGTTCCACTGCTTTTAGAACCGATCTCGAAATCAAGAATTAAATCAAAATATTTTATTTATGTAAACTAAAATTTACAATCAACTTATAACAGAAAATGACGACTGTCGTAAATTAGTCAACGTTTCTTTCTTGCAGAATACTTGTACACGGACAAGTCAAAGTTAAAAAAAAACTTAATGTACCGCTGAGACAACCGTTGATTTTGCCAACCCTGACATGTATAACATGTAAAACCATAATCACGGGTACTACTCGTTCACGTGTACTGTAATACCGGTATTTCCGAAAATACCGTGGTACCGTACCGCGAGATAAAAAACCACGGTTACCGCTTTACCGGTAATACCGCGCACCTCTACCCTCTATCAATGATGTGAAAATATTCACAGTTCGGGGAAATATTACAACAAAACACAATAATAATATCATATTTTTTATTATATGTAATAAATTATTCCATATATAGATATGTTCAAAATTATTATTGCTTCCCTTCTGGTGAACAAACATGTGTTGATATCAGTCTTGTCTGCACTTCAGTTTGTTTATGCATTTCCTACAGATATACTGAAGAGAAGAATACATGTAATTACATATTTTTTTGCATTTTCGTAGTCATAGACTACAAAGAAGTAGAGAATCATATATATCATAAATGTGATCAAGAATTGCTCTTGATATCAATCATTTTTTATACGCCTGTTTAGAAAAAACCGTCGTATTATGTTATGCTGTTGTCCGTCTGTCCGTCTGTGGACAATTGCTTGTCCGGATGATAACTCAAGAAAGGATGTACCTAGGTTCCTCAAATTTTATGTGTGGATAGCCCTTGGGTGGAGGAGGTTCCCTATTGATTTTGAGACCCCAGGCTTAAAGGTCAAGGTCACTGGGACTTAAAATAGGTAAAACTTGTCCGGACAATAACTGACCCACAGATGTACCTAGGTTCACCAAATTTTATGTGAGAGTAGCCCATGTGTCAAGGATGTTCCCAATCGGTTTTGGGGCCCCTGGGTCAAAGGTCAAGGTCACAGGGACATCATATTGAAAAACCTTGTCCGGACCATGACTCAACAACGACTGTACCCAGGTTCACCAAATTTTATGTAAGAGTAGCCAATGTGTCAAAGATGTGCCCAATAGGTTTATGGGGCCCCAGGTTCAAAGGTCAAGGTCACAGTGGCATAATATGGAAAAACTTTGTCCGGACAATAACTGAACCACCAATGTACCTTGGTTCACCAAATTTTATGTGAGAGTAGCCCATGTATCAAGGATATGCCCTATTGATTTTGGGGCCACTGGGTCAAAGGTCAAGGTCACAGTGGCATCATATTGAAAAACATTGTCCTGGTAATAACAATTACTGTACCTAGGTTCACCAAATTTCATGTGAGAGTAGCCCATGTGTCAAGGATGTGCCTTATTAGTTTTGGGGAAGCAGGGTCATGTTTAAACCTTCAACCAGAAGATATCAAATTACCATGCAGTGACTTCAAATGTTCAATCAATATGTTAATAAAGTCAAAATGGCAAACAATGAAACACTTGTCCAGACAATAACTGAACCACCAATGTACCTAGGTTCACCAAATTCTATGTGAGGGTAGCCCTTGTGTCAAGGATATGCCCTATCGGATTTGGGGCTCCTGGGTCAAAGGTCAAGGTCACAGGGGCATCATATTGAAAAACCTTGTTCGGACAATAACTCATCAAGGACTGTACCTAGGTTCACAAAATTTTGTGTGAAGGTAGCCCTTGTGTCAATGATGTTCCCAATAGGTTTTGGGGCCCCAGGCCCATAGGTCAAGGTCACAGAGGCATCATATGGAAAAACCTAGTCCAGACAATAACTGAACAACCAATGTACCTAGGTTCACTAAATTTTATGTGAGAGTAGCCCATGTGTCATGGTTATGTCTTATTGGTTTTGGGGTCCCTGGGTCAAATGTCAAGGTTACAGGGGCATCAAATTGAAAAACATTGTCCGTGTAGTAAATCAACAATGACTGCACCTAAGTTCACCAAATTTCATGTGAGAGTAGCCCATGTGTCAAGGATGTTCCCTATTGGTTTTGGGGCCCCTGAGTCAAGTTGAAACCATCATCCAGAAGATATCAAATTACCAAGCAGTGACTTCAAATGTTCAATCAATATGTTAATAAAGTCAAAATGGCAAACAATGGAAATAATGCTATATTTAATAAGTAACATGAATTTAGTTCATCAAATTTTATGTGAGGGTAGCCCATGTGTCAAGGATGTTTCTAATTGGTTTTGGGTCAAAACTGGGTCAAAGGTCAAGGTCACAGGGGCATCATATGGAAAATCCTTGTCCGGACAATAACTAAACAATGATTGTACCTAGGTTAACCAAATTTTATGTGGATCAGCCCATTTGTCAAGATGTAATGTGTTGATAGCTCTTTGGTATTGGATGTTCTCTTTTGATTTGGAGACCCCAGGGTCAAAAGTCAAGGTCACAGGGACTTAATTTATATTGAAACATTTTCCGGACAGTATTTAATAATGATTGTACCTAGGTTTACCAAATTTTATTTAAGGGTAGCCTAAATGTCTAGCATATGCCCCTTTGGTTTTAGGCCCCTGGGTTAAAGGTCAAAGTCACTAGAAAAATCATGAGGAAAAACCTTGTCCAACAACCAACTTTACCTAAGATCACCAAATTTTATGTATCAATACTCTTTGGGTCAAGGGCGAGAACTTTTGGTTCTGAGGCCCCAGGGTCAAGGTCACTGGAAGTTTGTATGGGAAAACTTTGTGTCTGTGATAACTCAACCATGGCTGTACCTAGGTTCTCAAGATCTTTGCTTTGGATAGCCCTTCAGTTAAGGATAGGACCTATTCTGAGATCCCGGGGTCATTGGTCAAGGTCACAGGGACTTCATATGAGATAGTACACAGCATGGACTGCACACGGGCGTATAATGCCCCGCTCAGCGGAGCTCTTGTTAATTATTATACAATGTTTTCATTCATATATTGAAGAGTTTACAAGTGTGTAAACACGTATTTTGAATGAGATTAAACGTAGCTTAATTATGAATATATTTTTTTTAATTTTCTACATATTTATGAAAAATTGCATGCATTTTCAGAAAATGATGATCGAGTCTTGAAAAATAGTTCGTACGCACGTGTTGCGTGCGCCGAGCATTGGTATCGGTCATCAGAACCATAGTCCAAAAATACAGTGTCTATTTTTAGCACATTTTCGGAAAATTTGACGACTTATTTTCAATTTTCTTTACAATGGAATTTCTTTCTGGGATAGTTCTTCAATTTAAACTGCGAGTATTAAAGATAAGTTTAAACTTTGCATGGTATTTTTAGGCAAAGATAACTTTACGCCGAGCACTGGTCCACCCACTCTAGCATGAAGCAATTCCTCTGGGTGCTAAACATATATTTAATGGTTATGTAGTTTTTATTATCAATATGTTGCCAGGTGTGTAGCTACCAGTATGCAGAGTATGCAGCTGCGTACATATTGATCCAGAGAAATCGTAAAATTACAAACGCTAAAAATGCAATAAAAACTTGTGTGTAAAACAAAGATGTTTGTTATATTTCAATACTCTTGCGTCAAGTTACATTTCAATGGGACGTGTGAGTTGAGTTTACGGTTAAAATTCGTTGTATTTGACTCCAGTCTTTATAATTCTTAAACGCTGGTTGGAAATTAATTATAATTGGTACCAATGTCTTCCTATGTTTGTGCCCGGAATGAATTATACTAACTCTTTCCGTAAAGTTGTCGAATTTCTCCTGAGATGATCTACAGAAAAAACAAATTCGGGGGGGGGGGGTGCCCTTGACCCCTAGAGTTCTGTGTACACATAAAAAAGCTCTTGCTACGCCCCTAGTTGCATTATTCTGCAAAATGTGTAAAATTAAAATATGTTTGTGGTTCGAAAGTTTGGACCCCCCCTCTAGAGAAAGTTTGGACCCCACCAGAAAAAAATCCTGGATCTGCCTCTGAAGCGAGAGACAATGAAAGAATCGTGGTAGTCACATGGTTGAGCCACGATGCTGACAAAATTCCTTTATTCCTAATTCATGTCTGTCCGTTCAAGCTAACTTATATAGCAACATGGTAGTGTCTGCTTACGACTATTGAGGTTGTGTGTTCGCATCTCAGTTTGGACAATGAATTTATAAGGATTTGCAATTGGTGTCCAAGGTAAATATTTTACTAGAAACATGATTGTACCCTCAGAATTGCCACAGACGATCATGCTCCAAGAATCCGAGGACAAATTCAGCTTAGGAGTCATTGGTGTATGTAGCAGAGGTATGATATGGCACTCATACTCTCTTACCACTAAGCTCGATTTTATGGTGACATAGTAGAGTATGGTCTTATGACTAGAGTCTAGAGGTTGTGGGTTCAAATCTGATCAGACAATGGATTTTATTTGGTTACAATGGGTTCAAATTTGAAAAAAGAATATGGGGTTTGATGTTAATAGTTATTCTTTTATTGTCTTTTCAGATGTTAATGTAGATTTGGTCAGTTGAATTTGGTAGAATAAATGGTAACCCAGTGTATGACATCTAGATATTGTTAGCTATGTGACTTATTGATGTTCATCTACATGTATTTAAAATCAGCCTTACCACAGAGTTTCTACTGTAGTGCAATACTAAACAAGATAAATGGTAAGCTATTGAGTATTGTCATTTGATTTATCCAACATTTTTATTTTCAGGTCTGATTAGATATTGTATTGGTACTATTACAATCAACAAAACACTGATCGTCTGAAACTGCTTAGCATAAGTATTGAGAAACCAAATAGTACTTACTAGAATTAAAGATTTTGTATTGCATTACTTTTTAAAAAAAATTAAGGAGTTGCTTAACCCAGGTCAGAGCTCAATTTAAGTAGCACACCTGGATTTCCTGAATCTAGTGTCACGAAAGGTGTACCGGTTTGAATCCCACCCAGGGAGGTTAATTATACCCTTTCATGAAAATTTGACAAATTTCATTTTTCCTCCATTAATACGGTATATGGAAAAATTTCCAGTCTTGTGGAAGGGAAGGTGAGAACTGGTTATAGACAAGGGTCCAGGAAAGATAAGTTAGGTGCTCTGGACGCCGTGAAGTAACCTTTAAAATAGTGTGGACACGTCGTTAAACCCAATATAGATAATTAATTATACAATGGTGGACACATTGAGTTAGCTCCCCCTGATTGTTAAAAAGTTTGCATATAATTTTGTGGTATTTATTAATTCTGGGTGTCCCTGGTGATCCTATGTTTAACTAGTATCAAGCTTTCTTCTTATGATATCTTATTTGACAACTTATTGTTTATATATTTATTAGAATCATTTCAAAAGATCTAAATCAATATGTGCACAATTTTATACATGTAACCGGACCACTAAAACATTTAGAACCTGCAGCATTTTATTAATTATAAAGCTTGATTTTTCCAAAACATTAGAGCTTATCCTTTGGCATCAGCATTGTCATTGCTTGTAAGGTTAAAGTTTTTTTTATTAGTCTTATATCTTCAACACTATCCTACCTATTTTTTGAAAGTTGGTATACCTATTCAATAGGACCTTTATTAACCATACTGTGAACGGACATAAATTTGGATGATTTTTTTTATTAGTAATTAACCTTTTACTCTATACAAATTGCAAAATATGAGGCAAGTTTTTTCTGAATAGAGTTTTTTCAATACTAATCAATATACTTAGGTTGTCATAAGTATTTGTCATTACTACATGTACATAAATATTAAGGGAGGTAAATCTAGATGTATTATTTTTGAAGTTTTGTCCCTTTATAACATAATATTAAGATTAAAATTTTGTTTAAATTGAGATATCAAGTGCTACATCTACATGACATTTTAAGGGAGGTAATTCTCGACAAATTATTTTGCAATTATGTCCCTTTGTACTACAATATTTAAATTTGTTCAAATTCATCAGTACTACTTGTTTATTTTGGATTTATCAATAGTTGTTTTGTTTTAGTAATTTATTGGGAATTATGCCCATCTGTTATGATGTCAACATGTTCTTGTCAAAATTCACCCTAGATCACCAAGTTGGCCTCAACAAAGATAGTAAACATTGTGCACTTGTGGGTCTGCAGCAAGCCTTACTTGTAATTTGAAAATTATAAAAGCTAATATCATGCAAAGTGAATAGACTAAAAGCTGCCATATGCGGCTGTTAGAATCTCTTAATGGTCATTTACTACAATGTTGCCTTCATGTTCTGTGTTTCACTACTCCATCTCCCTCTTTGCCAGATTTGTTACAGTCAAGGTTGCAAAACCTACATTAACAATTTGGTTAACAACAGCCTGGAACATGATATGTTAATGCACTTACTGAAATATTCCTCGTATGTTACTCTGCAAGACACATTTATATACAACAGTACAGTTAAAAACATTATTAGTACAAGACAAGGTTAACTTAGTTTGGGTTATCTCCCTTGTATCAGGTTTATAATAAAACATTATACCCATTTTATAATAAAACATTATACCCATTTAATTGATAACATTAATGATTATATGCTTGACCATTTATTGTGGCCCATAAGCACATAAAAATGTATCATTTAACAATATGAAAAAAATACAAGCAGGTCAAATATATATTTATGATAAATCTACAAGAAAAGACACATGTTACTGATAATTTCTGGTGTAAATGTTGTTGTTTTTTGTAGTAATACTAAGATTTTGTTTGTGATTGACACCATCCATTGTTTTGAACATCCAGTGATTTTGTTTGCCTGATGTGCATTGTCTAAATTTAAATTTTTATTTGTCAAAACTCAGTTAATCACCACCAAGTAAAGAACCAAGTGTATTTTTATGCAAATCAAATACTTTGTTTAAACTTGAATGTCAATTAAGGTTACAGATACTGGTATAGGGTATCAATAGTGTAACCTTTCCACACCAATAAAATTGTGGATTCTAGCCCATCAAATGAATAATTTCAATGGGTGTACAATAGGTCTTATGCCTCCTTGGAGGTGTAAAGCTGGTCATACGATGGCTTTGAGTTTTCTATCTACTGTATAACAATTTTGTACAGTTAACGCCCGTTAACTCTGTTGTGTCTTGAACTTACAAAGTCAATGTATATTACTATATAAACATACAACACCGTGGTCATAATAAATCTCATACCTGATACATTGTAGCAAAAACTTCAATGATTATTGACTTACATTGCCATACAATAATTTTTAAACAATGGCATCTGTTTGTCTTTAATCAAACATTTATCTTCAAACAATCTTTATCATAAAACCATAAAGTATGATAATATGCACAACAATTTGTCAGCCAGGATCCAGCCCTGTTCACCTCTCAGAATTACACTCGGCCAGGATCTAGCTAAATTCTCCTCTCACTCTCATACGTGCTTAACACTAAGCCAGTATCTAGCACTGAACTCCTCACTCTGATACATGCTGAAAAGCTAGGCAGGATCTAGTTCTGTACTCCTCTTACTCTCATACATGCTCAACAGCTAGACAGGATCTAGTACTGTACTCTTCTCACTCTCATACATGCTCAACAGCTAGTCAGGATCTAGCACTGTACTCTTCTGAATCTCATACATGCTCAACAGCTAGCCAGGATCTAGCACTGTACTCCTCTCACTCTCAGAGTTAGATGGTCAACAGCTTGCCAGGATCTAGTACTGTACTCTTCTCACTCTCATACATGCTCAACACTAAGCCAGGATCTAGCACTGTACTCTTCTCACTCTCATACATGCTCAACACTAAGCCAGGATCTAGCACTGTACTCTTCTCACTCTCATACATGCTCAACACTAAGCCAGGATCTAGCACTGTACTCTTCTCACTCTCATACATGCTCAACACTAAGCCAGGATCTAGCACTGTACTCTTCTCACTCTCGTACATGCTCAACAGCTAGGCAGGATCTAGCACTGTACTCTTCTCACTCTCATACATGCTCAACAGCTAGCCAGGATATAGCTCTATACACCTCCCACTCTCAGAATTGATGGTCAACAGCTAGCCAGGATCTAGCCCTGAACACCTTAAGAGTTGTATCTTAGCCATGGCTCTTTATTTCTTATCTGGTGACAAATACTCACCCTGCCTCTGTTTCTAAACAGTTCAACTATTATAATTAGGTGGTGCATAGGAGAGGCGCAAGCTGGTGTTTGGCCCCTTTCATTGTTTGATTTTTTTTATTATTTACTTTTATGTACTTCGGACTAGTTTCAGAATTCTAATTCACATTATAAGTATTATGAATGATTTCTTTCTTTATTCATATCTACTGTTTTATTTAATCACTGTATCGTTTTATTCATTTATTTGATTATCAAATGTGAGCACAGGAAATATCTGTGGTATTTTTCCATTCTCTATTTTTGTAAAATTTTTTTAACTGTAGTATTGACAATAGACTATATCTTGAAATCAAATTGTTCGTTTATTTCCTGCAGTACAAACAAACTTCCATTGTCACAATAATGATATGTTTACAAAGAACAAAAAGGATTTGTCTGCATATATACAACAGTACAGTTAAAAACATTATCAGTACAAGACAATGTTAACTTAGTTTGTGTTATCTCCTTTGTATCAGGTTTATAATAAAACATTGTACCCATTTTATAATAAAACATTATACCCATTTAATTGATAACATTATATGCTTGACCATTTATTGTGGCCTATAAGCACATAGAAATATATCATTAACAATATGAAAAAAATACAAGCAGGTCAAATATATATTTATGATAAATTTACAAGAAAAGACACATGTTACTGATAATTTCTGGTGTAAATGTTGTTGTTTTTTGTAGTAATACTAAGATTTTGTTTGTGATTGACACCATCCATTGTTTTGAACATCCAATGATTTTGTTTGCCTGATGTGCATAGTCTAAATTTAAATTTTTATTTGTCAAAACTCAGTTAATCACCACCAAGTAAAGAACCAAGTGTATTTTTATGCAAATCAAATACTTAGTTTAAACTTGAATGTCAATTAAGGTTACAGATACTGGTATAGGGTATCAATAGTGTAACCTTTCCACACCAATAAAATTGTGGATTCTAGCACATCAAATGAATAATTTCAATGGGTGTACAATAGGTCTTATGCCTCCTTGGAGGTGTAAAGCTGGTCATACGATGGCTTTGAGTTTTCTATCTACTGTATAACAATTTTGTACAGTTAACGCCTGTTAACTCTGTTGTGTCTTGAACTTACAAAGTCAATGTATATTACTATATAAACATACAACACCGTGGTCATAATAAATCTCATACCTGATACATTGTAGCAAAAACTTCAATGAATATTGACTTACATTGCCATACAATAACTTTTAAACAATGGCATCTGTTTGTCTTTAATCAAACATTTATCTTCAAACAATCTTTATCATAAAACCATAAAGTATGATAATATGCACAACAATTTGTCAGCCAGGATCCAGCCCTGTTCACCTCTCAGAATTACACTCAGCCAGGATCTAGCTAAATTCTCCTCTCACTCTCATACGTGCTCAATACTAAGCCAGTATCTAGCACTATACTCCTCTCACTCTCATACGTGCTCAACACTAAGCCTGTATCTAGCACTATACTCCTCTCACTCTCATATGTGCTCAACACTAAGCCAGTATCTAGCACTATACTCCTCTCACTCTCATACGTGCTCAACACTAAGCCTGTATCTAGCACTATACTCCTCTCACTCTCGTATGTGCTCAACACTAAGCCAGTATCTAGCACTATACTCCTCTCACTCTCATAAGTGCTCAACACTAAGCCAGTATCTAGCACTATACGCCTCTCACTCTCATACGTGCTCAACACTAAGCCTGTATCTAGCACTATACTCCTCTCACTCTCATCTGTGCTCAACAGCTAGCCAGGATCTAGAACTGTACTCTTCTCACTCTCGTACATGCTCAACAGCTAGGCAGGATCTAGCACTGTACTCTTCTCACTCTTATACATGCTCAACAGCTAGCCAGGATATAGCTCTATACACCTCCCACTCTCAGAATTGATGGTCAACAGCTAGCCAGGATCTAGCCCTGAACACCTTAAGAGTTGTATCTTAGCCATGGCTCTTTATTTCTTATCTGGTGACAAATACTCACCCTGCCTCTGTTTCTAAACAGTTCAACTATTATAATTAGGTGGTGCATAGGAGAGGAGCAAGCTGGTGTTTGGCCCCTTTCATTGTTTGATTTTTTTTATTATTTACTTTTATGTACTTCGGACTAGTTTCAGAATTCTAATTCACATTACAGTAAAACTTGGATATAACATACTCGCTGGGCCATAGAAAAAGGTATGTTATAACCATGGTATGTTATATCCATATAGCATACTAAGTATAATATATATCGGGATGAAAAACGGGCCAGAAAAGATGGTATGTTGTAAACGAGTGTTTGTTATAACCGATTGTGTTATATCCGAGTTTAACTGTATAAATATTATGAATGATTTCTTCCTCTATTCATATCTACTGTTTAATTTAATCACTGTATCACTGTTTTATTTATTTATTTATCTAATGTGAGTACAGGAAATATCTGTGGTATTTTTCCATTCTCTATTTTTGTAATTTTTTTTTAACTGTAGTATTGACAATAGACTATATCTTGAAATCAAATTGTTCGTTTATTTCCTGCAGTACAAACAAACTTCCATTGTCACAATAATAATATGTTTACATAGAACAAAAAGGATTTGTCTGCATTTCATGCTTTTCAGCAATAATGTGTTACAAATTTTGTTGGTACCTCCTGCACATTGACCAAAAAGCCCATAAAATTGAGTATTGAATTAAATTAAAAATTTTATTTTTTATTTTTTTACTGGGTTTAACACCATGTGTCAACACAATTTAGATCATTTTACAGCATTCAGGGCACCTAACCTAGCTTTCCGGGACCCTTGTCTATAACCAGTACTCATCTTCCCCTACCATAAGGCCAGAAACATCCATATTTTCTAATCAATGGAGAAAAATTGCCTTTATTGTCAAATTTTCTTGGAAGGGTATAACCTCCCTAGGTGGGATTCGTACTCATACCCCCTTTGGGATACAAGATTCCAAATCCCGGCGCACTACCAACTGTGCTATAGACTTGAGTTTTAAATGGCGAAATAAATTTTACTTTACTTTATATAAAAATAATTCTCAAGTATTTACGAGCAGACATCCATGACTGTCTTGGGTCTGAAATGCAGTTGGTACGAGTAACACGCTGGGCTTGCAAATCTGGTTTCCTGAAAGGGAATGGGTTAAAATCCCTCCTAGGGTAGTTATTCCTGTCCATGAAATTTTGCGAATTGTGATGATGTAAATTTATTTTATGGAGTTACTTGTATTAAATTTATTAATAAAAAAAATAATTTGGTGTATTTATATTTTTGCAGTTCTGTATTGTGTTCTATTAGTCCTGGGTATGACTTTAAACTGCATCCATCTGTGGCATCCCAATGTGGATGTGGGAAAGTGAGGCTGCCCTTTACCACAGTTGCCTCCAGGCTCCCCTTAGGCAAGGGTCAGCACCTGAAATTGCCTCCCTTCTCAGGGTTACGAGCTGCTTCAACAAGAAAGAAAGAATCACATTGTGGTCAGACTGACCAATGCAGTAGCCTTAGTGGATTGGTGGATGAACTTTGTTTGTGGTCAACAACAAAAGGGCAAAGGTATGAAACTATTTACTTAACACTCTTTCATTTTATGATGAAATCACTAGATCCAGCAATGAAATTAAAAATAATTATTTTGAAATAGATCCAAGTCTTGAATGAAATCAAGATTTAGATTTTAGACTCATCTGTTTATGGGAGAAACACACTAGTCCACAATATTGTAGTGTGGTTTCTTAGTACTTGATTTTATGTAATCAAAGTAATTTTTATTTAGTGTGTGTGGCCTAGAAAATAAGAGCATAGATATAAGACATTCCGAAAAGTGTTTTGACATTACTAGACATTAGGTCCAGTGATCTTAAAGAAGAATCACTCGACAGAATCAGGTTTTGTTAGACTGAAGAAATCATCAAAATAACAGATTTTTGCACCTTTATCAACAACAATTTTTACTACTAATTGGATTAATTATGGGAATTCCATACGTCATGACAAATGACTGTTTAGACGCTACTCAGTCATTATAAATTATTTTAACTTTTAACTGAAGACAAACACAAAATAGGTTCCATATACTTATCAAGAATTTTGATAAAATAGCTGATAATTGTCAGGATTTTAATTTTAAAAAAAGAAATTGAACTGGACTTTCGGACCAGCTATGACAGAATTTTTACTGGACCTAATGGAAATTTACCTTCAGGTCCGTTGGACCAGCACTTTTCGGAATCTCTGATAGATATTAATCACTTGTTGTTATATGGATATAATTATAGAATATTTCTGACTATATTCATTCATTCCTGTTATTGAAAGCTAGCCACATCTTTTGTTAGATTGATGCCCTATGTTAAAAATTCACCTGTAGTTGGTTTCGTTTTCAGTTACAAAAATTCACCTTGGAATCAGCTTGTAATTCAAGAACCATCCCTGGTAAAGGAAGATAACAAGATTCATAAGATAAGTTACTGTTTCTTATACAATTATTTAGTGCTGTATTTATACTGAATACGGTTTTGTCATATTGGAGCTTTTTGTATAAGTTGATATATCAGACGCGTATCTGCCATTACGCACTTTACCCATGTGTGTAACCTGGTTTCCAGAAATCAAAATCAAGTGCCAAAAACACATGAGAAATAGAATGCAGATTTCATAAAAATGGGATGGAACAAACGGTATTTTTGTTGTCTAATTAGCATACAACCAGTGGCCAAATTATCACCAAAAACATGGCAAAATGTACCTTAGCAAATGTAGCGAGAACAAATTTCCAAGGGGGGGGGGGGCCTAGAGATGTGTCTGTTTATTGCAATACAAAGTCAAACCATTGTACAAACATTTTTTTATTTAAATTCTCCTTAAATTATTCTTGTAGTTTTAATGTACCATGATAAAAATCATAATGTTTGTAAAACTTGTTATAAATTTTCAGTATGTCATAGCCAGTGAACAGATTTCATCAGAAAAAGAATATAGTCAGTCAATAGATAAAGATGACAATGTTATTGTAGTACAGAATCAATAAAATTGTAAGTGTAGAATTTTTGTGTATCATTTGTGAAGAAGATAACTCGACATAGATTGTTTGACACTGTATACCTGGTAGTTTAATAAAGAGTTAACTCCCTTGAATATCCCATGTCAGAAGATTGAAATGACTGGAGTGTGATTCAATTCGACATTTTTTTTTTACAAAACAAGCAACAAATTGAATGTAAATCTTGTCTTAGTAGTCAACTTAAAGCCCCATTATCAAAAGTTATACTTTTTGGACTGCAAAGAAAATAGACATTAATTTATTTCAAACACCTCAAATGAACAAGATTTTTTAAATAAATGCAAGTATTGCTTAAATATATATATGTTATTTATTGCATTTTAAAGTGAAAGTAGAATGAAACCCAATGTAGAATTTGGTCGTCAAAAATTGAAACAATAGTTTTGGTCACAGTATGTTTAAGATGAAGTCATATTATAGAAAAACTTACTCCCAATGACATAATTGAGCTCCAAAACTACCCGGTATTGTGGATCAGGTATATTGATCATTATCGTATAATCGAATATGGTGTGGTCTTATAGCAGTACCCCACTTTTTTTAAGAAATGGACACCTTGTTAAACTTAACTTTAGAAAGCAGAATGGTATGAACTGTTCATTGTGTCTCCAAAACATGATATAGTTTGATAACTTCATGATTGTAAAAGAGTTTTCAAGCCTACTGTACTGATAACAAATGTATCTTCATATAGTGGCTTTAAGTTACAGTGTATTATTATTGTTAACTATTATTTTAGAATAAAATGAAGAGAAAAGCAAAAGCTGAAGAAATAGAGATGTTAGATGAACAATTTCCAGCTTTACTATTGATGTAGGATGAGGTAAAAGCTTTCATTCATTGTACTTGTCATGTGTTTTTGTTTGTTTGGGTAAGCAACGTAGCCTCACATTGCACTGGTCATATCAAGGCAGTCAGTCAACCTACTTATCTGGAAAGGCTTAATCTCTAGATTTAGCTGTTAACCACTTGCTAAACACATACTTCCATGAGTGACTTACAACTGTCCTACATGATAAAGAATCAGTGGTAGGAGGAAGAATGTCAGGAGAAAATATTTTATGACCAAACTCCATGAAAGTACATGTATATCCTGCACGGGAATTGAAATCATGACTCCTCAATCAGTAGACTTGCATGCTAGCAACTGATATATAGTGGGGTGGCTTGTATATGATTTAATTTAGTAAGTGGTTTCATTTGATAAATCTTAAATTATTTGTTTTAAGGATGACAACATAAACTAATGTCATGACCAACTGGAAGAAAGAAATCAGACGACAAGTCTTTAATTGGATCAGCACATCGACAGAAGAAAGATAAGCTAAGAACTTTACATTTACCTAAATCTTTTTTCTGCCAAGTCAATACTGTCATTAGATAGAGATATATGTTGACCCCTTATATCAAAATGTTTACTTTACAGATCCAAAGAATAGTTTGGATATCTAAAGTGATCATTTTCCCATGAATCTGACTTCATTGAAATATTTGTTAGCCATTTTTTACCAATCCAATATATGGTGCACTTGCAGGTTAATTGGTACTGTAATTGTTGTCTACTCATGTAAAGCTATATGCAAATGTATAGGTTTAAGGTAATGGCACAAGAGTACTCATTAATGTTGCGAGTTCTCATGGTTTGGTGTAAAACTGGCTAGCCTTCATTTTTTATTGAAGTCTGGTAGTTGGCTAGATTAGTTTAGAATATAGTTAGATAGTTTGGACTTTTTCTCTACTCATTGCATGTGGAACAAAAATCAATCATGTACAATGTGTATTCCATATAAAAAATACCATAATTGCCTTTACATTTGAATTAAAATAAGTAAAATGTTTCTTCATTTTACTCTGTACTTTATACACTCTTATATGATTTATAAAATTTTAAATGTCGACTTAATTCTAACAGTATTTACAATTAACAGAGAGAGAGAAAGTCCTTCGTGCAAACATCTTTTCCTCCATAGCTGTTGCATGAACCTAATTATTGTAGTTTTTGTACTCTGAGTCATTTCGGCGGCTCTGGTTTTGATTTTGCTTCCAATACTTTTTAAATTATCGAAAACACATGCTTACATTTTTTCATCGGTTTTGCTTTTAGTTAAAAAGAATCTTTTTCATTGTACAAATGAAATCTAATGTTTGTTATTTTTTTAGTTGCTTTCTGTAATAATCTGTCATGAACTCTCATTGTTTTACATTCAAGCTTATTGAATATACAAAAAATATTTATTTTTGTCGGAACTTTAATCTTGTAATAGTTTACTCACATTGACCCGAGACTAGGTTTACAATTACTATATCATTCATTTATTTTTGTTAGATAAGTTAGTCACAGAGTTGATACTAAACGTTAATTGTATTCATTTGTTTCTGGTCAATATGAACAAGCTATATATTTGTAAATATTGGAGGAAAAGATGTAATTTTAGTGTGGAATACCTATGTTAAACTTGTCATTCTTATGTAGGAGCAGTAGTCCAGTGGTAGGAGATGCGCCTAGGAATCGAGAGGTCTTGGGTGTGAATCCCACTAGAGGCCTGCTAATTACCTGGAGCAAAAAATTTACCTGCCATTGCTTCACTTCTCCCGAGTGTAAATAGATACATGCTAGGGTCATGCACTGTATGCTGGGGCTGCAATCTGTGCCCTATGTTAACAGTTGGTGTGTGACTCAATGATCGGGGAAGTTAATGTCAAGAGTCAATTGAATAGTCACCAAATACTATAAAATAGACTTTAAAAATCTTTAACTTTAACTTTTAACTTTACTTTGTCACAGCTTGCTTGCAAATTGATGCAATATTGCATCTGATAATTTTGGGATAAGGTATAATCTTTACTTGAAAATACAGCGCCCACCAAAAGTTTAGGGACGAATAAAAATAATTAAAATTCATAAATTTCAATTTTTGGTAGAACCAAATTTAAAAAAATATATATTTTATATGGTTAGTGATAAAATGAAAACAAATTTCATGAATGCATCACATTTAAAGATTCAGCATCTGAAATCCCAAAGCCTCAAAAACCAAGTTCAATGTATTTTTTCTATAACACTGATTTTTTATCTACTTTGTTTGTCTCAACAACAAATCACACCAGCAAAAAAGTAAACAAAAGTAAAAGTATTTTAAAAACCAACGGTGATAAAATTTTGATACTATGTAACAGGCTTAAAAATTGAAAAGGTCTTCAAACTTTTGGTGGGCACTGTATTCCCATGCCTTTATTTAATGGTGTAGATATTAATGATGAAGTTAGTATAGTCCAACAGAATTAACCTGAGCTTGAACTCCCTAATTATAGTAATTACACACTTCACTTACATTAAATCGTGAGTTTCGGTATGCGTGTATACGGTTATACACATGTCATTAACAACCGATGTGACAATAAATCAATTTATTAAAAGTGGCATGTTATTATACCCCCGCTTCGAAGAAGAGGGGGGTATACTGTTTTACCCTTGTCCGTGCGTGCGTGCGTCCGTCCGTCCGTCCGTTACAAAATTTCCGTCGCAGTTTTCTCAGCAACTATAACATGCAGCAGCCTAATACTTTGCATATTGCTTCATCCCATAGTCCCATGTGCTGTAAAGCGATTTCATGCTCCTTGCTCATCTACTTCCTGTTTGTCACATATTTTTAGATTTTTGCGGGGGTATCACTAGTGAGCATTAGCTCACAGATTTACTTGTTGTTCATTTAATTTTGGACACTTAAGTTTTTGGGGAAATAAGTAAGTCAGCAATATTATGGCACAGTTTCAAAGTATTTATTCTTATGAAAACAACATTAATTGTTCAGCACGTTTATTTGTCCAAAGCTTCCGATAAAGTACGATTTACAAACAAGGACAATAATAGCCTGTAAATACTGAGTTTAATATATTCTTGCATAAAGGTCAAGCTCAGGTTAATTCTGTTGGACTATATTTTAAATTGAAATTCTGATCAGTCTCTGCTAGACTGCTGTCAAATGGAAATTTCTGTTTTTTAAATGGACTTATTTGAATATATTAGTGTTTCCACATTCTTAGGAGTCTATCACTCCTAACACAGCCTATTTGTATACATGTAGGTACATACAATCTATAATATTTAGTATTCTTATCTATTTATAGTCTTAACCCGGGTCGATAGCGCAGTTGGTAGCGCGCCGGGATTTGGATACTCGTGCCCCAGGGGGTGCGGGTTCGAATCCCACCAATGGAGGTTATACCCTTCCATGAAAATTTGACAATAATGTCGATTTTTCTCCATTGATTAGATAACATGGAGAAGTTTCTGGCCTTGTGGAAGGGTAGTTGAGTACTGGTTATAGACAATGGTCCAGGAAAGCTAGGTTAGGTGCGCTGGACGCCGTGAAATGACCTAAATTGTGTTGATACGGCGTCTGAAAATATATTTAGGCTAGTGAAAATTATTCCTTCAATATAGTCCAGCTTGTTGATAACTTGTTTTCTTTATTTGGTATGCAATGTATCGATATCGGTACAATATTTCTGTGAAAGTAAATGGTGGGTAAGGAGTTGTAGACTTTCATTCAATCTAATCCAAGGAAAACATATGTCAAGGGCTTAATGGGAAACATTTCTTTCTCATATTTAAAAAAAGTTTTTTTAAATATCTATGGAAATACCAAGTATGAATATTAGTATTTTAATCATGCAAATGTGTATAATATCTGAGAGAATTTGAAAAATCTAAAAACTTGTGAAAGTTAATAACATTTATCTGTTAATCCCTTGACATAAAGTTTATTAATATTAACCTGTTTAAATGAGTACATCCACATCATTTTTGATCCCAGAGGTGATTAGGATTCTCCTAAATGCTGAATCCAGAATCTGATTACTTCCAGGTTCAAAAATGATGCAACTTTTCACACAAAATCTTATAAAAATGTTATTGTAAGTCAATTTCACAAATTTGCTGTTCAAAGTCAGATGGATAATTAACATAACTATGATAATGTTTTTATAATACTCAATGTATACAATATTCTACCTAATTCAAAAATATTTGGACTTGATTATCTAGAAAATTACCGTATTAAGAATGTTTCTTGCTTTTGACTTACAATGATTTTTGTCATAAGATTTTTTGTGAAAAGCTACATACTAGATATGTTACTTTGAATCTTCCTCTGGAACAGAGATGAGAAGCTGATATTCAAGTATAAGTTGTAGAATACTAACACTGTTTCTTGCTACAGTACTTTTAAGTGTATAAATCTATAAGATCTGACAGATAATTGTTTTAAAATAAAAACAAAATGAAATATGCATTTGTTTCTATTCTTAATGTTTGTCACACAAAAAATAATTTTCAGTGAAATTTAGTACACACAGTTGTTTGCATTTTAATAAATTCTATAATATCTGAATCATTGCTTGTGAACAATTTCAAATAAAATTTTAAAACCTAAAGTCATGTTTTACAGCATCCATTCATTAGTTATTGTACTTATTCAGGCTATTTGGAGTAAATTTTCATATGATACTGTGAACTAGTGAAGTACCAAACTGTACATGATGTGCAATATATATACTATATATCAGATATATGGTGGCTGATGTACGCCATGAAACATTTTATTAGTCATATTGTCACATATATTGTTGTATTTTTGTTTCTTTGCCGCAAAGATTAGAAAAAATGAAAACACGAATATACAACAATCTGTTAATTTGAGGTATCTTTGGTTTTTCCGTTTTCTAATTTTCACGGCAAAGAAATGAAAATATGACAATTGGCATAAATCAGCCAGCATACATATAAGATTAATACACTTAATAAATTGCTAATGGGACTATCTCATGTAAAGTGCTCTTGTTTGTTTGTTAGGTTTATTTTCCATGAAAATGTAACAAAAATGTCAGTTTACTCCATTAATACAGTATATAGAGAAGTTTCTGGCCTTGTTCAAAAGTTTTTATTACAACTGGGGTTGTTTATTACTTGTAATATTTATATGTGTTAAAATTCTTAACATTTCATTTAGATAGTCACATTAGCTGGACAGTACTGTAGTAAAAATCATGAAAGGGGATTTGTAATGCATGTAAATTACATTCAGTAGAAGCTGAGAATACCACACAGCCCTGGGGACTGACAAGACTGTTTCGTTTTCCCTAACAGTCCTGTATTCTCAATGCAACAAATAACTTTAGAAGCAATATTTTCTGGACCAAATATAATTTTGTGCAGTTTCTCAACTTTCCCCTTTTCAATGTGTGAAATTCTCAGCTTTTTCTGTAGAACCCTTCATGACATTTAACATTAGTTAAAAAGCCAACTACCAACATTTTAGATACACATTTATCTTTATGTAATAGACAATATTTGACTTGGACATATGTTTTATTATGTTTACTATTTTTATATTTCTATGTCTTTAATATAGTTATCTAAATAAGTCATGTATTTTAAGAAAGTTGGGATAGATTTCAAAACTCAAAATTTGTAGCTACAATATATGACCAATAGGGGGGAAGGGGGTGGGAAGTTTCGGTGGCAGTAGTGTTGATGGATCAGTTGACTAGTCAGTTATATATAAAATTCTGGCAAGTTGCATGTTGGAGAATTACTTCACTATTGCAATCTGTGTTGGTAAAACTTTATTTCAGTTTTGTTTGGGGGATGTATGGGGATCTGGCTCACAGTTATAGCCTACCAGTTGAATACCAATCTCATTACATTCATGTTCAAGCTACAATATCTGATCAGGACACAGAAATGACAAAATTGATTACTGTTAATTTCTTTGAGCAAGACATTTACCTACAGTTGTTCCATTCAAGTTCAACTCAGGTGTAAATGGATACTGTGTGGAATCAGCTGCTTGAAGAGGATTTCAATGATCAGGGGTTAAAGTATGAAATTGTTAAGTTGGCTGAACTTGTACATGGATGCAGACTTTAAACCACACTTAAACTTTTTTAATAAAAACATAATGTTCATGGAGACTGACTGCATGGAGATGTAGTCCAACAATGTTAACTAGAGCTTGAACTACCAGTATTATGATAATTACATTGTATATGCTTTAACTACATCAAATTTTGAGTTTCTTGTAATAGAAGCATGATAGTAATTGTGGCCATTATTATTATTCAGGATGGTACACACTTATAAGATTAGCCTCAATTGTAGGTTATAAGTTCAGCCTGTATGTCCTTGTGATTGAAATTCCCGAACTTTCAACACTAAAAATTAGACAAAAATTCAAAGTATTAGATAAATGTGTATTCATTTATAATGATCAAGCTTATGTTGATATTGTAGGACTGTAGGGGTGTAACAATACGGTAAAAACCGTATTGTAATATATTGCAATATGCAGAACCCGTATTGCAATATATTGCAATACGTACCGGTTTTTCGCTTAGACATGCAAAGCATTAATTAACGCATGTACTTCGTCCTAATTGGATCAGCATAGCACGCATATGGGTATTTTCAAATGATCTCTTATCCAAATGTTTGAATCACAAATGTAAAATGGCGACTCTTGAAGATATTTTCTTTCAATTGACTATATGTTTAATCTTTAAAAGCACAGTAGTACATGTATTTCAAAAATTCAATTCATTTTTATATTTGTTTGAACATTTAACTATCAGATTCTGATAAAAACAAGCAGTATGGCACTTAACTACAAAAACCGGTTCAAGGAAAAACGAGCCGGTTTAAAACCGTTAGAACTCGTATTGCAATATTAACCGGTATATCGGTTAACCGCTACACCCCTATAGGACTGTGATAAGTTTTTTAGTTACAAACTAGACCGCAGACCAGTGAGATGCATGTAATCTGACTTTAATGAGATTGGTTAAATTCTGTTAAATTATACTGTGAGCTAGATAAGTTATGATTTCATGATATCATCACCAGGTCTATTTCATGTATATCATCACAGGTGTTCCCTGTGTAAGGAACTAATTCTTGTGATTGGTGCTCTATTTTGTTGGACTACTTATGTAGGATTGTTTCAAGGGCTGTAATATTAAATCGTAGATTGATTATAGCTAGCTCAGGATAACATGAGAACTATATAATTGACATGTTTATTGAATTGTGAATTCAAGTCTTGTTATGACTTAACTACATGTAGTTATGTTTCTAGGGTTTTTTTTCAATACATTTTTAAGATTGTATCAGTATAAATGCAAGTAACAGCCATTTTTTATTATTTCACAAGCTTAATGTTAAGTGGTTAACTAGTTACATAGATTGATAACCTGTTATCACTTTTCTCTAAACGAAATTGATGTTGCTACATTGTATTGATACAGTCACAGAGCTGGGTGGATAGCGCAGTTGGTAGCGCGCCGGGATTTGGATTCTCGTGCCCGAGGGGTTGCGGGTTCGAATCCCACACGGGGAGGTTATACCCTTCCAGTAAAATTTGACAATATTAAATGTCGATTTTCCTCCATTGATTAGATAATATGGAGAAGTTTCCGACCTTGTGGAAGGGTAGGTGAGTACTGGTTATAGACAATGGTCCAGGAAAGCTACTAGGTTAGGTGCGCTAGACGCCTTGAAATGACCTAAATTGTGTTGATATTTGCGTCAACTCCAATAAATAAATAAATAAAGTCACAGAGCTAGGAGTAAGCATGACAATGGTGCAATATGCGTATTTTAGATTTTGGGCAATTTCTATTTACAGATAAGTTGTGATTTACTAGTTATGTAACCACTTAATCACTTAAAATAAAGCTCATGAAATAATACAAAAATGGCAGTTGTATGTAGTAACTTACATCTATTTTCGGTTGTGATCATTAATGTAATAGAAAAACTAGTGATGTAATTAGTTTACCATATGATGAACTTGTTAATTTGGTAGTTAACTAGTTATGTAGTTATGTAACTAGTTAACTACTTAAATAACATGTTGATTATGTAGTTATATGGTGGCAGAAATATGCCACTGTAGAGAATGTCTCCAGACAAAATCTGGTGATGAAATCATGAAATCATTCTTTTCCCCTTCAGTTTGAAATGTCTGTAATGCAGAATCAAATTGATGGCATACATTGGGAACATCCTCGGCCATTCGCTACGAATAACCTCAGACATACTTAGGCGCCATTTTGAAACTATGTAAACAAATACACAATCGTTGAGGCGATGACTGAAGTTCCGTTTTTAATCCGTAAATTTAAAATTACACAGTTCAATGATACCGATAAACAAGATTTGTTTCAATTTAAAACAAATAACTCTGTATAGACAAAGATCTGTGTGTATACTATAAGAACTATTTTGCATAACCGTTTCGTGCTTTGCCTCGCGTAGGTAGTAAAATCACCAAAATCCAATGAAGACCCCCACGAATCCTTCCAAGATTATTCATTCATAAAAGGTCGAGGATGTTCCGAATGTGATGGCATAGTCTAGTCTGGATTACCTGCCCCTTACCACTATCATTATCGGGTCAAGCAAACCGTAATAATGGCTGCCCCCCTTAGTTATTATTTGGGTAACAAAATTTTTGTTTACCTTTCTTAATCTTGCATGATTGTTTGCTGATGATAGAACTTAAGGCCATGCCAAATCGGAATTCTGTAAAGTGTCAACTCAAATTTGACAAACCTAGGTACCTATTCACAAAAACACACAAGCAGATAACGAAAACACAAATATTTTTATGACAAAAACAATGCATTATTCTTATTTTTTTCAATGGAATAACATCATTGTAATATGAAACAATGGTCTGAACTTATTATAAAATGACTAGTGATTTTTTTACGTAAAATGTATATTGTATTAATGTCGCGGTTATGATAAATTGTTAAAGATGAATAACGTCGTTGCCGAACTCAATTTTCCCTGAATTAAATTGTCGTATTGAACCCTTAACATAGGAATTATTTAAGAAAATGTTACCAACAATTTTGTTTTTATATGCCCGAAAGAATTTCGGACATATGTATTACTCCCTGGCGTCCTTCAGTCTATCCGTCCGTCCGTATGTTAGCAATTTGGTTTCCGGAGCATAACTTAAGTTCCATTTGGCCCACAATATTCGAGCTTCATAGGATGATTGTCCATATCGGGTAGAAGAACCCTATTGATTTTGGGGTCACAAACTTGAAAGTCAAAGGTCAAGGTCACTATTACCTTAAAACTGAAAACAGTTTACGGAGCATAACTGAAGTTCCATTTGGCCCACAATATTCAAACTTCATAGGATGATTGTCCATATCGGGTAAAAGACCCCTGTTGATTTTGGGGTCACAAGGTCAAAGGTCAAGGTCACTATTACCTTAAAACTTTTTTCTCTACTTTGTTTTCCACATTATTCATAATATGATATTCATCTGAAATATTCTCATGTCTTACAAATGTTTCATCTTAACTAAAAAAAAACAACACTTTCAGGCATATAATGCTCCACCCAGCGGTGCTCTTGTTTATTTTGATTGAGGACTCTAAAACCTACACGCACACGGACGCTTATCATGATTCCGATATGGCATGGCCTAAGTAGGAGTTCGGTGCTACATGTATATAGGTAATGATTTCGATTTTTCTGATTGCACATATATTTAGCGAATGATTAACAGAAAACCATGTCTTAGAGTGATCACAATTCGGACCTGTATTAGTATCGTTAGAATTTGGGATACTTAATTTAATGATCCTTTGATTTAAGCCTGTGTAGTAAGAAATGTTCATTTGAAAACATAATCATCGAATACCTAATTCATTGGGCGCAGCCATTATCATATTTTGCCTGACATACTTTTACCTCTCATAGTACAACTTGGAACCAGAAAAGGCATAGTCCAGTTGGCCTTTTCACAAAACTTCCTAGGAAAAAAACTATAGTATTTTAACAACATCTGTGATTTGGTGACCAGTACAATATTGATATCATTTTTTAAAGAGTTTTTAAAAAAGTTTTTTAAATATTGTACATGTACCATTATTTTGTCATAATGTACAGTACTTTTAAACATGTTAATGTACATTAAAAAGTGTGTAAGAAGCTTGGTATATAATAATAATAATAATGATAATTATGATAATGATAATAATTATAATAACAGTAATAATGATAATAATAATAATGATGATAATGATAATAATTATAATAACAGTAATAATGATAATAATGATAATTATGATAATGATAATAATTATAATAACAGTAATAATGATAATAATAATAATGATAATTATGATAATGATAATGATTATAATAACAGTAATAATGATGATAATAATAATAATGTTAATAATAATGATAATGGTAAAAATTATAATAATAACAATAATAATGATAATAATAATGATAATAATGATAATGATGACAATAATAATGATAATGATGACGATGATAATGATGACAATGATAATGATGATGATAATTATTCTAATGGTGATAATGATAACAATAACAATAATGATAAAGATTATGATTATAATAATGATAATATTATCATTGGTATGTAATTTTAGTTGAAGATGTTAGTATGATAAAAACACAATTACAACATGACGTTCAGAATTATATTATATTCTTCATAATTTTAGAATATTTTGATAGCGCAGTTGGTAGCGCGCAGGGATTTGGATACTCGTGCCTGAGGGGTGTGGGTTCGAATCCCACCTGGGGAGGTTATACCCTTCCATGAAAATTTGACAATTATGTCGATTTTCCCCCATTGATTAGATAATATGGAGAAGTTTCCGGCCATGTGGAAGGGTAGGTGAGTACTGGTTATAGACAAGGGTACAGGAAAGCTAGGTTAGGTGCACTGGACGCCGTGAAATGACATAAAATTGTGTTGACACAGCGTTAACTCCAATAAATAAATAAAATAAATAAATAGAATATTTTGAATTGATAGTCTTGTACTAGGCATACCAGAAAATAATGGTGTAATGAATGTTTCTAATTGCTTCAGACTTACAATGATTTGAATCACATGAGTTTTTTAGAAAACGGCCACAGGTTTTTATCTTAACTACTTTGTTTGAACGCATTAATTGGTTTTAAAGGAATAAAATAGTCTGTTATTGGTAGGACATAAGTAATCTTTCTATACCATTTGATTTGGCAAATGTCTACAAATAAATAAATTTTGACAAAAACTTTTAACAAGACTATTAGTAATTACCTTCCTTGCATATGAAAGTAGGATATATTTTAAAATTGTGTCCATAAAAAGTCTATGTTGACATTATTGAAATATCTAACATGGTTATAAGTTTAGAAATACTTGCAGAAACAAATAAAACTATCTGTAGAATTATTTAGCTGCCTTACATAGCTTTTAGTTGGGGATTTAATATCTTGAGTATATTAGGCATAATCAATGTTCACTGACAGATATAAAGCAAGCTTCTTATGATATGCCCATTTTAAAAAAAACTGTCCTATTATGTTATGGTGCTGGTCTTCCGTTCATCTGTCCATAATATCTTGTGCACATAACTCTTCATTCACTACTTGAACTACTTTCTTAAAGTTCTCTCTGAAACTCTCACTGAAGATGTATAGTTGTGCATAAAGGGAATGTTATTAAAATCATCATTTACTGATTCTGAATCATGTAGGCCAGTAGTCAGTCACTGATTGAGTATGCTCCTAGTAGTTGATTGACAGCTAAACCATGAGATTTAGCCACCGTGAGTAGATGGACTAACCTATACAATGTTTTGCTACGGCATTAATCCCAACTAAAAAACAACAAATAAAATTTAATATCTAAGTAACATGAGGTTATAAAATTGATATTCTATATAATCTAATGAAAAAATATTAATAATTACAAAGTAAATGATAATACTTCCCTTAATTACATCATAAAGATCATTTGTAAAGAATAAAATATGAATAGTTGATGAACAATAATGAAAAAACATTGATAATTTAAATAAAATGAATAATTTATATATCTTGACATATAAAATGATGTTATGCTAGACAGTTGTCGTTAAAATCAGTAAAAACTGCTGAAGAATATCTGACATTTAAGTTTCTGGACTTGAATTGGGCAAAACCATTTTAACCATTATATAGTGCCAACTATGTTCAACCCTTCATATATTTATTCTTATCAAATTTAACATTATAATGTAATATTACTGCTAAGTGTGTTATCAGTGGTTATTGAAGCATCATCTCCGCAGAACAAATCCTCTGCACAATAACAGCTTTTGACATTTCCCTTTGGCATATTTTTTATTTGATTTTAACCTTTGCAATGCAAAGGCATTAATAGCCACATTCTTAAGTCTCCCAGTGGGTGTTGTTTAAGCGAGGTTGTATTGCAATAATTAGCTATATTCATATTCAGTAGACAGATAAGATTAAACTTCGAGTTATTATAGAAATCATATCAAGTAAAGTTATTACTTCAATGTCATCTAGTCTGAGCATTAATCTGTATGTACTAAATCATTTCAACCTTATTTTAAAGTACAATTTTAGTAATCTAAGCCTGGCTGTGTGAAATCATTGCTCATGTATAATGCTATTTATTAAAATGCATGATTGTCATACCTAAACTGAATGTATCTCACAAAACAAGTTGTCATACATGTACATCATTACCTGTAGGAACTTTTGATTCTAAAACAAACACCAATTGCAAAATTAATTTAAGTGATTTTAAAAGATATATGTAGTTGTCACTAATGATGCTAGAAAATTGGATATAAAAGGAGTTTTGATCCAAGCAATCTAGAGGTATATGACCATGTTTCCCAGGGTGGTTATACTGTTTAGACTGCTAGATTGAATGTAAAATTGTTCAATGAACAGTTACTGTGGCACTGAAATATATCATGTGAATCTGGCTAGGGTGCTCTTACATATATACTGTACATTTTGGTACAAATTGATGAAATTTAACAAAAAACTCACCATAATTATTAGAAACGTTTGACTAAAAAAACCAACACTAATTGCAAAATTAGTTTATGATAATTTTAAAATATATGTAGTTGTCACTAATGATGCTAAAATATGAGATATAATAAAGAGCATTGATCCATTGGCAACCTAGCGGTATTTGACCATGTTTTCCATGATGGTTAAACTGTTTAGCCTTCTGGATTGAATGTAAAATTGTTCAATGAACAGTTATTGTAGTAGTGAAATATATTATATCATGTGAATCTGGCTAGGGTGCTCCTACATATATATTATATTCTGTACATATTGGTACATATTGATGAAATTTAACAAAGAATCACCACAATGATTGGAAACTTTTGACTAAAAAAACCAACACTAATTGCAAAATTAGTTTATGATAATTTTAAAATATATGTAGTTGTCACTAATGATGCTAGAAAATTGGATATAACAGGAGTTTCGATCCAAGCAATCTAGCGGTATTTGACCATGTTTTCCATGATGGTTATACTGTTTAGACTGCTAGATTGAATGTAAAATTGTTCTATGAACAGTTACTGTAGTAGTGAAATATATCATGTGAATCTGGCTAGGGTGCTCCTACATGTATAGTAGTTGTCACTAATGATGCTAGAAAATTGAATATAAAAGGAGTTTCAATCCAAGCAATCGAGCGGTATTTGGCCGTGTTTTCCAGGGTGGTTATACTGTTTAGACTGCTAGATTGAATGTAAAATTGTTCAATGAACAGTTACTGTGGTACTGAAATATATCATGTGAATCTGGCTAGGGTGCTCTTACATATATTATATACTGTACATATTTGTACAAATTAACGAAATTTAACAACCACTTGCCATAATTATGATCATTAGCATGGTGAAGTCATATTCAAATATTTTATTTTTACTGGTAATGTGAGATGAACTTGTTTAGCTGTTTTACAGTCAGTACAGGGTATTGAGTGTCATGTGATTTATAGGCTATATTGGGAAATAGTTAATAATCATGAATATAGCAATATAGCAATATTTATTATATGATAGTGATGTTACACATGCACATGGCTTTGTTTACTACATTTTTTACTTTAGATAAAGGTTAATAACTGGTAAAGCTGTTTGTGACTGGATGACTTGTTAGTATATATTACTTTATTGTGATTTAATTGGGTTTTTAAGTATTAAGCTTTTAAATTCAAAACAATGAATTTAGTTATTATATTTTTTTGAGATTGTAATAAATACAAATGCATGTTACCTATAAAGTGCAAAAAAAATTATAAAATATTCTATTGCACTTTACACAGTTTATTAATTAACCATCATGTATTCATGAAAATAAACTAAGTAAAATAGCTTTAAGTATTGATCTAAAACTGGCCTCGTTGTCAAGTGCCAATATTTGGAGGCATTTTCTGTTTTAATGTGTCACATAGCTTAAATGATGCATCCTCCCAATTTTAACTAAATAGGTTACATAGAAAGTAGTTGTAAGAACGATTATTTACAAAATCATGGCACAAATGTTACAATGGTTTTTACAATGGTAATTTTATAAATTAAAGAAATCGAATGATTATGTATTAACCATTATCCTGTGTTTAGTCTCTACAGTTAATATAAACTGTGCTCATTAAGTTGACATTTTTAACATCCTTGCTTAAAGCATTGATTTCAAACATTACTAGTATAATACATGTTGTCAATTTCAAAGTGAACAACCCCTAATCAAAACAATGTTTTAAGTTTTTTATGGCCGCTGTAAATTTCTTGAAATAGTTAAACTAGTTTTTACATACCATTTATAAACTTTCCAGCATGTTAGACATTTAAATAATATATACACAGACTGTTAATGGACATATTTAAAATTAGTTTATTTTCATATACAAGGGAGGTAATTCTGTTAACATGTTTAATCAAATATTTTTGAAATCTCAAGTTATGTAATGAATCAAATCCATACAAAAAGATTGATGGTCTCAATTGCAAATTACAAGAAAAACAATTATACTTTTGAGATCTTCTTACCAATACATGTAATACATATAAAATGCTGAATTTTTAATTTATTACTTGCTATGTTGATCAGTAAATCTTTCTAGGAAATCAATACGTCTGCTTTGATCTATACAAAGTTCAATTTCCGTACATTGTTCAATTTTAGTCATCTTGCTAGTCATAATATCTAGTCCAGTTAATGTCTACTTGTTTGTTTGTACAGAGTTATATTATGCATACAGAATATCCTTCATGGATATAGGACTTAAGATAAAAAAATTGTTGAACTTAATTTCTTGTTCTGAATGAACTTACTGCGCAAAAAGAAATATGCTCACTGTGAACTTCATTTGTGATCACTTTTTGTCTGTCCGTCCATCAGTTAGTCCCCTTATTTTTGTTAGTCCTTTTCTGCATTTCAAACATTTCAAACTGCATCCTCCAAACCAAACTGAATTCCTATAAGACTGACACAGATTGGGATTTTACATTCAAAGCTCTAGCATACAACTTTAAGGAAACTTATATATAACTGGCCAGGATATTTCCGGTTATACTGCATTGACATTCGAGACCACCGAAACATTACGAATGGGGCATTGGTCATATGGCGTGGCTGGGGGAGGGTTTTGGCATTACTTTGAAATCTATCCTGATGTTCGGTTTTTTTTAATTTTAATTTTCTCTTTCTTATATTATATTATTATTATATAAATTATTTTGATATTTATACTTATACTTGTATTGTATATATTATTGTAATTCTATTTTTTTTCCATTTTTGTATTATATGATTATGCATTACTTGTTTGTTTTACACCATTTCTTTTTCTTTTCAGGTAATCAATCGTAACTATGGCAACCAGTACTACAAGATCACTTTAACATCAATGTAAGTAAACCATTTTTCTTATCATGAATTCTGAATTTGTCAAATATGGTAGCATATTTCTGCCACTAGATAACTTTATAATTAACATGTTAATCAAGAAGTTAATTAGCTATCTAACTAGATTTTTCAATGAAATAGTGATCATAACAAGAGATAAATGCAAGTTAGTGCCTACAACTGCCTTTTTTTGTATTTTTCATCGGCTCAATGGAAGTTGGTTAACTAGTTATATAGTATCACTTACTAAACTTGTTACTTAAGTGACAAACTAGTTACGTTATTAGATAAAGGCATTCCAGTTAGTGATATTGCGGATAAGTATTAAGTGATAAACTAGTTACCGTAACCTCTTAAATAACGTTAATTAAGTAATTTAACCCGTTGATAGCGCAGTTGGTAGCGCGCCGGGATTTGGATACTCGTGCCCGAGGGGGTGCGGGTTCGAATCCCGCCCAAGGAGGTTATACCCTTCAATGAAAATTTGACAATTATGTCGATTTTCCCCCATTGATTAGATAATATGGAGAAGTTTCCGGCCATGTGGAAGGGTATAGACAATGGTCCATGAAAGCTAGGTTAGGTGCGCTGGACGTCGTAAAATGACCTAAAATTGTGTTGACACGGCGTTAACTCCAATAAATAAATACATGTAAATAAAGTAATTATCTAGTAACGTAACTAATTAACCTGTTACCACTTATAAATTAATTGCGTTTTGCTTCGATGGCTTGTCTGACTGTGTATCAGTTTTACAATAGAGCAAAACAATGCTATTTATAAATAAGCAATTACTTGTAGTTACGTAACTAGATAATTACTTAAAATAACTAGTTAGTTAAGTGGTTAACTAGTTACGTAATTAGTTAACTACTTAAAATTAAGCTAGTCAATTAATACAACAACTGCAGTTGTAGGCATTTACTTGCATTTATTTAATATGATCATTAATTTATTTGGGAAAAACTAGTAACAACTAGTTAACCACACAATTAATTTGTTAATAATACACTTATCTGGTGGCAATAATATGCCACCATAGTTAAAATGTAACCCACTCATTTCGATCGTGTTTAAATGTGTTCATATAAATTTTGTTGTTACAGTAAAAGTATTGTTAAAATCATGTTAAAATTAGATTATAATTTTTTTTTTACCAAGTAATTTCAGAGTTTTCAAAAGTAGAATTACCATAAGAGAAAATGCTCTTTTTTGGACAACACGTTCAAATAAAAATGTGTTCTTAAAATTTCCTAGATGTTCTACATGGTTTTTTTTGCTGTTTCATATTCTGACATTTTATATTTTTTATGAAATATTCTTACATCTCATTTCAGATTGTATTGGACTAACACATTCATCAAAATGATCTAACAGTCAAGCTGGTCGATGTAACATGGTTTCAATGGTTTTTACAGAAAACTTGAAGAATCAACAGAATGTCAAATTTCTTGTACATGATATAATTATGGCCTGCTCCCTTTTAACAAGTCGTCTCGGACATTTTGTCCTTGAGATGTTTGTTGCCCCATTACATGTTTTGAAAGACTGGGTTTTTTATTTATTAAAATGGGTACATCTGAAGGCGAATGGAATTGGTGGGCAAATCGAAATATCACCATTATTTCTCGTTTTTTCGCATCCAAACGAATAGAATTTTCGTCCTCTGAGCCTTTTACTCCTTAATTTGGGTTCGAATTTTCTTTCTCGTTCTTGAGACGTTTCGCTCCTTGAGGTACGAATTTTTGTGGAGCAAATTGAAATGTGTTCAAAAATTACTGCATGTTAGCACCTCAAGTCATCCTTGTTTAGATAGAAGTAGTATATTTTTTTCAATTTGCACACCTGGAAATTTCGCATTCAATAGGGAAACGAACTAAGGGGCGAATTGAGACATTTTTATCCTTCACATTGAGGACGAACGAAAATTTCAAATCGCTTCCCAAAAATTCGTACCTCGAGGAGCGAAACGTTCAAATAACGAGGAAGAAAATTTCGATTTGCCCTCCAAAATCGCTGAAGCAGTGAAAATTCTAGAGACCGAATTTCGTACCCGAGGATGCAAGATATTTCGAATCCTTTCAAATTTCGTACCTAAATAAAGGAGCAAAAAGTTCAACGAACGATAATGGAAATATCGGTTCTGGAATTTTCGCTCTTAATTGGGTATGAATTTTTTGTGAGGGTAATCGAAATTTCCTTTTTCGTCTTAAAGCTCCTTTATGGGTACGAATTGTCCGTGGGGCGAATCAAACGTCTTCTGAACTTAAGTTTCTTAATCCAAGAACGAATTTTCTGTGGTGCGAATCGAAATTTCATTTTCGTTATTGGTTTTTAGGAGGAATCGCCCCATAAATTTCGTACCCAGATTAAGAAGCGAAAACTATAATCGGAATAACTTTTGTCCTCTGAAACATTTCGTTTCTTAATTACTGTACAATTTTCGTCCTCTGAACTTTTCGCTCCTTAATTTGGGTTCGATTTTTGTGTGGAGCAAATTGAAATTTGTGTCCAAAATTACTGCATGTTTTTGCACTTCGATTCATCCTTGTATAGCACGAAGTAATATTATTTATTTTCGATTTGCCCACTGGGACATTTTGCATTCTATAGGGAAACGAACTTGGGGACGAATTGAGACATTTTTATCGTTCACATCCCCGAGGACGAACGGAAATTTCAATTCGCACCACAGAAATTTGTACCTCAAGGAGCGAAACGTTCCAAGAACGAGAATTTCGATTTGCCCAACAAAATCGCTGAAGCAGTGAAAATTCTAGAGACCAAATTTCGTACCCAAGGATGTAAGAAATTTCGAATCGCTTTTCAAATTTCGTACCTAAGTAAAGGAGCAAAAAGCTCGGGGAACGATAATGGAAATTTCGATTCTGGAATTTTCGCTCTATTGGGTAAGAATTTTTTGTGGGGGTAATCGAAATTTCCTTTTTCGTCTTAAAGCTCCCTTATGGGTACGAATTGCCCGTGAGGCGAATCAAACGTCCTCTGAACTTTAGTTCCTTAATCCAAGAACGAATTTTCTGTGGTGCGAATAGAAATTTCATTTACGTTCTTGGTTTTTTAGGAGGAATCGCCCTATAATTTCGTACCCAGATTAAGAAGCGAAAACTGTTATCGGAATAACTTTTTTGTCCTCTGAAACATTCCGTTTCTTAATTACTGTACAATGTTCGTCCTCTGAACTTTTCGCTCCTTAATTTGGGTTCGATTTTTGTGTGGAGCAAATTGAAATTTGTGTCCAAAATTACTGCATGTGTTTGCACTTCGATTCATCCTTGTATAGAACGAAGTAATATATTTATTTTCGATTTGCCCACTGGGAAATTTTGCATTCTATACGGAAACGAACTTTAGGGACGAATTGAGACATTTTTATCGTTCACATACCCGAGGACGAACGGAAATTTCAATTCGCACCACAGAAATTTGTACCTCAAGGAGCAAAACATCGATTTGCCCAACAAAATCGCTGAAGCAGTGAAAATTCTAGAGACCGAATTTCGTACCCAAGGATGTAAGAAATTTCGAATCGCTTTACAAATTTCGTACCTAAGTAAAGGAGTAAAAAGTTCAGAGAAAGATAATGGAAATTTCGATTCTGGAATTTTCGCTCTTTATTGGGTACGATTTTTTTGTGGGGGGTAATCGAAATTTCCTTTTTCGTCTTAAAGCTCCCTTATGGGTACAAATTGTCCGTGGGGGCGAATCAAACGTCCTCTGAATTAAGTTTCTTGATCCAAGAACGAATTTTCTGTGGTGCGAATCGAAATTTCATTTTCGTTCTTGGTTTTTTAGGAGGAATCGCCCCATAAATTTCGTACCCAGATTAAGAACCGAGAACTATAATCGGAATAACTTTTTTGTCCTCTGAAACATTTCGTTTCTTAATTACTGTACAATTTTCGTCCTCTGAACTTTTCGCTCCTTAATTTCGGTACGAAAGTTTTGTTGGGCGAATTGAAATTTATTACATCATTTCTACCACAGAATATTTCTTTGGGAACGAAATTTCTGAGGAGTGAATCCAAATTAAAGTTGAATTTTGGCTCCTTTAGTGGGGTACGAAATTTCTGTGGGGCGAATAAAAAATTTCTTTCTCGTCCTCGGAACTTTTCTCTCCTTATTTTGGGTACGAATTTCATATGGGGCGAATCAAAATAGCCTTGTTTGTCCTCGGGAATTTTCGCTTCACAAAGGTACAAAATGTATGGGCGAATAGAAATTTCGTTTTTCACCCCTTTATTTATGTAGGGCGAATCATAATTTTCTTTTTAGCCTTTAAGTTTTCGCTTTCTAATTTAGGAACGAACTTCTTGTAGGGCTAATTGAAATTTCTTTCACGGAATTTTGATCTCTTTAGGTACGAATCAGTATGTGTAGTAAAAATTGATTTTTTTCTCGTCTTTTTTTCGCTCCTTCATTTGGTTACGAATTTTCTGTGGGGCGAATCGAAATTTCTTCTAGTCTTGGAAACTTTTAACCACTCAATTTGGACTACAAAAGTTCTGCAGGGCTAATCAGAATTTCATTTATTCTGAAGTTTTCGCTCCTTAATTTTGGTGGGTACGAATTTTTTATTGGGGCGAATCAAAATATTTATTTGTTCTCGAAACTGCCGCTTTTTTTTGGGTATGAAATTTCTAAGGAGCGAACTGAAATTTTGTTCGTCCTCGGAACTTCTCGCTCATTTATTTGGGTGCGAATTTTCTGAGGAGCGAATCGGTATTTGCTTTTGCGTCCTCAGAACTTTTCACTTCTTCAGTTGAAACGAAATTCTTGTGGGGTGAATCGAAATTTCTGAGGGATGGATCTTAATATTAGCATTCGATCTCGAAACTTTTAGCTCCTTATTTTGTACGCAATTTTGTGGACGATTAGAATTAATTCGTCCTCATACATTACGTTCCCTTATAAAATTTCACAAATCGTTCTCAATTATCGCAGCCTAATTACTTTGGGTACAATTTTGTGCAAGCAAAAACGTCACACAATTTGTCAATTTGTTCGCACCCAAATTTGGTTTGTCTTGTTCCCAGTCGGATAATGGCCGCGCCCTATGTACGAAATTAATTAGGTATTGGATAATTGTTTTCACGTGAGCATTACTACACAAGTTTAAATCAAATGATCATTGTTCAAGAATTATACTGGCTATATGTTTGTGTTGTTCGGTTATATTTATGCTAAATAAAGTATCCGAAATTCTAACGAGACCAATCATCGTCCGAATTGTGTTCACTTTGAGACATGTTTTTTGGGTTAATCGTTCGCTATATGTTCGTGCAATCAAACAAAATCGAATTACCTCAAATGATCGTGCAAGATTAAGAAAATGTAAACGAAAATTTTGTTACCTGAATAATGACTAAGGGGGGCATTATTACGGTTTGCCTGACCCGATAACGATAGTGGTAAGGGGCAGGTAATCCAGACTATTAAAAGTTGGTTAGGAATTAATGTGAATGATAAGAATTTCTCAACTCGTCCCCAAATTATTACGATTCCCTATCGGATGCGAAATTTCTGTGGGCAAATCGAAAAACAAATATATAAACCATTAGTTCTAACAAGGGTTTTCAAATCGAGGCGCAAACACCTGCAGTAATTTCAAACACGATAAATAGACGAATTATTTATTTCGTTAACTATTTAATCAACGATGCCATGTACGCTAATCAACGATGCCATGTACGCTATCTGTGTTTCTGCTCTATATCAACAACGTCTTAGACGCTATCTATGTTTCACATAGAAACATCGCTAGATGCTATAATATATAATAGCTTTAACTCGAGATTCGAGCCCTGAACAGGACCCATTAGAGTACTGATTTTTACGGATAAAGCTAAATAACATCGCTAGATGCTATAATATATAATAGCTTTAACTCGAGATTCGAGCCCTGAACATGACCCATTAGAGTACTGATTTTTATGGAAAAAGCTAAATACCGACATCTAGTGGTATGTGGCCCAAGCCTAAGGAATTTTCCCAGGGTAGCCACTATAATCACGTGATAGCCCTAGGTCAAACCTCTCGCGCGGTATACGCCAGTACCCTGCCAAATCGGTGTAGCTCTAGATATCAGCCCTGACACATGGCCTCGACAAATGGACTTTCCATGTTTAATAACTCGTTATGGTTCCTCGTTTTAGGACTAAATTAATGTTTTACTATTCCCTATAAAATTTGCTAGCCAAAATAGCAACTTGTAGCCACTTTCGCTTGCAAAATATTTTTGCTAACTTCAGCAACGTCATAAATAGATGAATCTATTATAAGATAAACAAGGAAATCTAAATTCTAAAGCATTCAAAACACATCTGCCAGATCATTCAATCAACAACATCGTTCCAATGGTCCTGTCAGCATAGGCGGTTCCAGGATTTCTGGTTAGGAGGGGCAGAAAATTCTAGTTAGAGGGGCGTAAAATGAATTAGCAGAATAGGGTTCCTAGGGGCCGTGAGAGCTCTGAATGGTCCAGGGCAAAACCCTGACCAGACGACCAGGTGACGGCGGCCCCGGAAATTCCTTAGTCTTGGTTATCTCTACGGGATTCAGGCACATTTTCAGTGCCTCAACTATCCTTTTACAGCGTATAAAATATAAAGCATCCAGATAATTATATCATATAATTTTCTAAAAGCCACTGAATTATGTTAAAATCTTACAATAATGAGAAGGAATTGTTTTATAATGTATGCTATTGTTGCACGCGTATCATATTTCATGATAGAAAAAACTTTGCTTGGCAATTTTAGGGGGGGAGGCGTACGCCGGGTCCGTCCCCCCGGATCCGCCTGTGGCCAGTCAAGCCAGTGACATAGATCTATGTCTCTGATCAAGGACCATAAGTATATATAGGGTCCTTGCTTTGATCAAGCGTGAACAACTTGTTGATTGATAATTACACTATCAACAAAGCCCACAAGATACACGATACAAACTTTTATTTATAGTCGGTATTATATACAACAGTTAACATTAGCTATGAATAGCTATTAGCCGACATAAAATACAAATGTAGCTGTATTACCCCTACGCAAGAGATTAGCGACCGAATGATAGCAATTAACTGCTTTGATAACGGACACACTACGGACCATAATTTGCATTCAGCCTAGCTGGCAAACGTATCTCTAGGCTGAGATGGGAGGGTGCTGCAGCCCTGAATCCCAGGGCTGAATCCGCGGCTGTGACATGCTTTGATCCAATACCAAGGATAACACAAAAACTAGTCTTTATTTCTATTACAAATGGTACTTGAAATTAAATGCTTCACCATCTAGGGCACCTGAAAAACCAGGTCCAGATACCGAGAAACCCCGTGCAAATCTTGCGACACCAGGATGAGGGGCGACTTTGGGGCTCTGTAGCCAACGCACATCTCAGTGCGCAGGTATGATATTTGTGCAAATAGGTTGCTAACTACGTAGGGCATTGGGAAAATGTGTTTAAACAAGTAAAACACTACATTAAGGTACCAAAAACCCCGTGCAAATCTTGCAACACCAGGATGAGGGGCCGATTTTTTGCTGTTCTATAGCCATATATAGCCATATTGCACGGTATACTTTGCGGCTCTGTTGCCATGGCGCACCTCGGTGTGCACCTGTGATTTTTGTGTAGTTAGGTTGCTAACCATCTAGGGCACCTGAAAAACGTGTTTAAACACGAAACCCACCAGAATTTGATCAAAAACAAGACTTAATTAGTTTTAGTTAAAAATTTAAAGATTACGTGACGTCCAACATACTCTGTGTATCTTGATCATTGCTTTTGCTGATCGAAGAAGTTACAACAATTGTCATTGCATACTTCAAGGGTCTATGCTTACTTCTCGATCGAGCTATTCCCTTAAAGCCATTCTGAAGAATCAATTGCTGGAATTCCATTTAGAGCCTGTAATTACTCTAAAAATACGTAAGAACTTTCGCACGTTTAAGTAACGACATTTTGTCCATTAGTCTGAAAGCGAAACCACAACTTCAAATTGAATGGTAATTGCTATTAGTCGTCTTATCAAATATTCTATCAGAGCACTACTTCACTTAGTCAAAACGTTTTTTTCCTCAATTGTGAAAGTGTTGGAAAAGTTGATATTTAAGTTGAATTCTGTGTACGACCCACCAGCTTTATAGAATAAACCAAGACGATTTTTTGAACAATAGTAAGCCTAAGCAATATCTAGCAGCGCCAGTTAAACCACCCCCGAAAAAACTGCTTCCCCAAACGGAAATAACCCCTTGTTTCCCCAATTTGGTCTTGAAATTCCCAAGTCCATTAAAATTCCCCAAACTTACACTTCAGCCTGAAGGCCAGGATCAGAAAGTTTATTTTTCAATTTGGAAATAGTCTATGTAGTTTCTTTTACCAAATAACTATAAATGGATTATCTAATTGATTTTGTAACACCCATAATTTAGTAAATTTATTTTCTTCCTGGCAATTAAGTGGGTCCACTTTCCCATATTAAGTGAAAACCGCACTTATTTCCACAAAAAAATGACTGAGGCTCCTTCCCCAAGTATAATGTTTTGGCCCTGTCCGAATTGATCAGGGCAAATAAATCTACAGTCACATAGTGCCAGACAACTTGATTTTAACAACAATTGTTTACTGTTACCATTAGCACCGATGTTAACATTTTTGTTCATAAAGTATACATGTAGTTTGTGAAAATTGACCGGAGAATTTCATCTATTATCAATAATGTTATATTGATTTCCACACTTTGACGAACATCTATATCTTGACAGTAAAATATTAAAATTTTCTCAAGTCAATATGCACAAGTATTATTACAATTACATAACCTTCAATGATTTATCAAATTAAACTTCTAGGATTCAATATTGACTGAGGCCACATGTTGTGTCTTGAAGTTTTGTAAGATAATATTTTCTCTCTTTGCCTGAAACCAATAATTAGCCTCGAGTTTAGCTAAGAAATCTGTATAGCTTGCTGGTTCACCTGCTAATTAATTAAAGAGCTGAAACAATAATCAAATTTGTTTGGATTATAAAATCACTAATTTCAAAGGACCGGAATTTTTTTTTAATTTATAAGAAAAGACAGTTGACCAGAAGTTAAGAGGGTCAGATTCATTACATGGCTTACGATGGCAAAATTATTTGATAATAACTGTAATATGGAGTAAGTAATTACAGTTTGTTATTTTACAAGTTCTTTAACACATTGTACGTCCAAAAGTAGGTTCCATTCATTTGAAAATAGAGCAGTTTTTAATATGTCCATAAAAAGTCTGAAAAGTTGAAAATCTTAGAAATACAAGAAATACAATGTACTTGTAACAGATGTATTTATTTCTAGAATGTTTTAGCTGCCATAAAACATTCATGTAATTATTAATAGTTAGGGTTTGTTTAACTTAACCGTGAACATCTCTCGTTATGTAACATACATTACATTATCTTATTCGACAATTCTAATTGGAAAGATATGCAGGTTTCTCTATCAAAAATATTGACTAGAGTACAAATGTCACGCTGATTTTGTCCCTTATTCTGAATACTCATTACTCCATTTTAAATCAGTAAGTTGCGTGACAATTCTCAGTAATGATATTTGACAATCTTGAAATTTCGTGATAACAATACATTCAATTAAAATCATTTTTTCCAAAGATTCCTTAGCTCAGTAGTTTTGAATGTGAAATAATTTCATTAATTTATTCTATCGTAAGATTGTTTTAAAACATTGAGATTCTTTAGTTAACACTGATTGTGATCTCAAGGAGTCACTCCTGACTTTAAATTAAATATTGGAATACCCTATGTTGTCGTTGGCATTGCAATAATGTGAAATATATGTACATGTACATACATTGATTGAAAATGTTTATCAAATCTAGTGAAATCATTTGACATTCTGTTGAAAATTCGTAAAATTTACTTTGCTCAAATTTCTAGTTTTCAATGATTATTTAAATGTTGATTATTCCATTCAGATTAGAAATAAACATCCAAATTTGAAGAGTTTTTTTTAAGTTTAACACAGTAAGTATGTATACAACCGTATACAATTCTCGATTTGGTATTGTAGTTTTCAGCATAGCTTATTTACCATCAAGAATACCCAAACTAATGTTAATTTAGCCATGCTCTTAAAATAGTACATTTTTATTAAACTGAAAACTGAAAAATTGTCAAACAATTACTCAAGTGTCCTGTGTGCTATGATCCAATTTTCAGTCGGAAAGATAAGTCCTTGTATTTATTGTTTTTATTATACCACTGTATTTGTTATTGATTGGTATATGAAGTAACTTATACTTCTTGTTATAATTTAATTCAAAAGTCTTTACCTACGTTTAGAACATATTCGTCACAAGTCATTCTGAGGAATGAAATGTCAACAATTAGATTTCAGAAACTCATTACTGTACTCTAAAGGAAACGTTACAGGCTATTGGGAAGTTTGCGCTCATTTAATTAAAGGCATCAAATCGATTAGTCTTAAAACGGAGCAATGTTGTAAATGTTGAAATGTTTTCACTTGTGTTTAAATGTTGCCTTTCTCGTGTGGCCAAAGAACAATCAAATACTATAATTATACATACTCTCATTATCACAGTATTAAACTCGCCACTATAGCATAAAGTATTCTCTTATTACATGAACCCAAGACATAATAGGAAATGACATAGACATAAATTAATAATGAATCTTTATATCAACGTGTCAATTGTCTCTCAGACATTATTCACTGGTATAGTTACTTTACTTGATTGTTATTCTTAATTTTCTAGGTAAACGTGTCAGACCATTCAAAGTATTGTCTCCATTATGAAGATTTATATTATGTTTCACTTATTTTATAGCCTGGTTTTGAGGTATGGAATTAATTTAACTTGTCACTTGTCTGTAGAACACTTTTCAAACTCGTCTAACTGGAGCCTGTTCAATTAAATCGTTCAATGCGGGCACCGTTAACCATCAGAATATTAGTTGTGTAGGGTGTTAGCATGATACCGAAAAATAAACAAAAATTGAGAGATGGTAACCAAACATTTGTGAAAACTGAGACATAATACAACGGTTTGGTCTTTATATTGAGCCCGGTCAGTAGAAATAAGTGACCGATGGTGATACAACACTTCAAAAACACATATATTGTAATAAACTTTTCACAGTTTTCAGTTTTAAAAAGCCACATCAATTTTTCCTTTTTTGGTGCCTCATTCCCACAGGGTACCATTTACCAACATCAAATTTTCATTTTTGTGCCTCACTCCAACAGGGTACCATTTACCCTCATCAATTTTTCATTTTTTGGTGCCTCACTCCCACAGGGTACCATTTACCCACATCAATTTTTCATTTTTGGTGCCACACTCCCACAGGGTACCATTTACCCACATCAATTTTTAATTTTTTGGTGCCACACTCCCACAGGGTACCATTTACCCACATCAATTTTTCAATTTTTGGTGCCACACTCCCACACGGTACCATTTACCCACATCAATTTATCATTTTTGGTGCCACACTCCCACAGGGTACCATTTACCCACATCAAATTTTCATTTGTTGGTGCCACACTCCCACAGGGTACCATTTACCATCATCAATTTATCATTTTTGGTGCCACACTCCCACAGGGTACCATTTACCCACATCAATTTTTAATTTTTTGGTGCCACACTCCCACAGGGTACCATTTACCCACATCAATTTTTCATTTTTTTGGTGCCTCACTCACACAGGGTACCATTTACCCACATCAATTTGTCAATTTTCGGTACCATTCTAGATAGCACCCTAGGCTACTTGTATATTTCCATCTTTAGTTTTTCAGCCAGTTTAAGCATTACACCAAACGATATGCAAGTTGCACTACTGTAATCATTTACTCATGCAAATCCACATGGGGTGTTTAGTCAGCATCATAAAGCATTGATACCATGTCAGAATTTCTATTTTATAAATCAATATGTTGCGAGGGTGTGGAATTTCACTCCCCTGTATTGTGAGTAAATATTCTGTAATGAACTTCGACAATCTTGAAACTCCGTGACAAAAGCTCATTTTATATTTTCACTGTTTTTATATCGCTGACTTTTTATATTCCAGAAGGTCCAGTAATTTTGCTTATTTATTCGTAGTTGATATTGATGTTCGCACTTTGCGACGTTTAGCGGCGTTGCGACGTTAAGTTTGGTTTGTTTGGGTTTTACGGCGCATCAACACAGAAAGGTTATAGCGGCGCTACAACGGGTATTTATAAGTTATAGCAAGTAGAGTTATTAACTGTTTTTAATATTTTATTGTATTGGTATAATTACGAATGTACCCAAAAATGTTGTTATAAAACCACATTGTGTATAGCAAAACCATGCCATTTTTCAAGAATTTCAAGTCCTAAATTCTTAATGTTTGAAGATCAAGTTTACTACGACCATTCTGCTATAAAGACGTTCAACTGTGAAGGTTCTGTTGGAGAAATTTGACTGAACATGAATGAAATTAGAAACATTACCATAACTCGACTAATACAATAGCTGATTATCCTCAAATATTGTTTGCTCGTATTTCAAGTTTTAATTGACGGAGGAAAAATCTTATTTCTTTGAGTAGAGTGGTTAATTGAATTAAAAGTTGTAATTGTTTCAGTTCTAAAATTCAGACAAGAGACAAAATCAAATTTCGAAGAGTTGTATTTTTAATTTAATAAAATTACTATTTCAACTTCAAATCTCGATTGGGAGAAAACAGTTTCAACAATTCTTTTTAAGTTTTCAAACAATGGAGGAAAATAGCCATTGGATTTGACCTTTGTGTCCTTGTGGTAATAGGTCTCTGCTATAGCTAATTGCAGTAACTTTATTTTGTTTTTATATATCAATTCGATAGTTAATGCATAGAGGTGGTTCGTTCGCAACAAGTCATTCTGTGCAATCTGTGCAATTAAATGTCGACAATTAGATTTTAGAAACTCATTATTCCGTAAAAAGGAATTATGGACATTTAATTAAACATCCGATCGATTTCTGTTAAATCAAAACAGTAATTTAATTTAAATACCCCATCTCTTCTAGTGATGTTTATATATTGTTTTCTTAATGGCTTCAATCAGGGACCATTATATCACATATATCTGTAACATGTCTTCATTATAGAATGGGCTACATATAGTCTCTGATGGCAACAGCAATACAGTAGCTAGACTAAATTGTATAGGACATATATTAAGTGCAAAGTGGTAAATTTTGAAACAAGACACTATTTTCTTCAATTATTTGATAATTGAAGTGGTGCATAAAGAAATTAGACCCTCACTAGACCCTCGATATATAAAATGGTCACTGGATTGTATTTTCATTTCTGATACATTTATTATAAAAGATGTTTAAGGACATATAACAGTCACAGAGTAAATGCGAATCCTCATATTTGGTATATTACAGCGAAAAAAAATGTTGCTTCGTCAAAATGTTTAGTTTTACTTTAAAATTTGACTACGGTAAAACTGAGTTATAACATACTCGGTTATAGCATACACTCGTTTACAACATACCATTTTCCCCGGCCCGTTTTTCATCCATATATATTTTTATAAAAACAACTCGGCAATAACATACTCGGAAATAGCATACACTCGGTTATAACAAACCAATATTTAGGTCCCAACATACTTTTACATTCTTTAAAATTTGACTATAAATATATATATATATATATATACCTTACAATATGACAACAAAGCTTTTACCTCAGAATGTTTCAATATATTTAAATCGAAATTTATATTTATTTCTACCTTGTCACATTACAAGAACTGTAAGATTTTGTTTTATTGACATCTTAAATAATTCATCAAACAATTCATAAATATTCATGAAGATATTAAATGTCAGATATAAATGTATGTAAAATCTCGTGGTACCATCTATATGACACGAAACTGTTTTATAACTTGACATGTCATATATTTGGATAGAAAACTTTCTGGAAATGTTTAGTTTACTATAATACTAAATTCCAATTCACCATTCTTGATCGAGTAGTTGATGTCACAAGTCATCTTCCTTAAAGCTGTATTGTGCCAATAAATAACATTGACCGAACAGAAGGAATTAAAGAACCTTGTTTTTACACTTGTTTTTAACTTGAAATATAAAACAGCTCAATAAAAAAACATACAAAAACACAAAATACACAAACACACTATTTAACATCATGTGTGGTAGATTTTATTTTGTTTTGTGAAATTGTATATATTCATAGTGGAGGGTTTTTACTCATTTATTACTGTTATTTAATATTTACCTTTTCATACAACGCCATTGAATATGTAATATAGAAATAGGCGTTCAATCAAATGAAGAAGTTTAAGTTTAAGAAATAAGAATAAGATTTAAATCAGCATCCCATTTCATTTCATTTGACATTCATATGAGTACAATAAACATTTATCTGTTTATGCAGGTGACATAGTTGTCTGTGGTTTTGTTTTTAAATGTTATTGTTTCCTGATGCTATTCTTGAGGAAAGTACTGTCACTAAAAGTTTCACACTATAAGACAGAGAAATGGTCCAAGATTTACGACACGTATTTATTACATTGGAGGTTGTTTAATGTTTAATAATAAAAAATACATTTTTTTTCATTAAAAACCCACTAATTTAAACATGGCAAAATGTTGGTTTTTTGTCTATCTATTTTCTTTCTACACCAATAATTCAAAATGCCTACATATATTTAATAAGTAAATGATACAACCAGACACTGTATTAAATTTCAGATTTTATTAAAAAAAACAACAAGAAATGTAATGTGGAAACCACATTAAAGCCGGATTTAAAAACTTTACGCAAAAATTACAAAGGGCAATAATCCATAATAAAGCCAGGTAGAGTTGTGGTTACTGTCTTATTCTGTTGATCACATGGTATGTTATCATTGTATGAAGTTTCATAAAGATCTTACAATAAATGGCATATATGCTAAATTGAAATGTTTAACGCAATTGTTAACGACACCGGACGCCCGCACCTGCGCACGCCCGCAGGACGGTGTTTCGCCAATCTATTTGCCAATTTTTTCGTTAAAAACTCCGGCTAAAAATGGTTGTTATGTTCAACCCCTTTTGTAAAATAACCCGTCTTGTAATAATTATTACAATTCGGATTTTTATTACAAAACAGATTGTAACAGTGCACCAACCGCACCTTTGCCCAAACTGGTTCACTATGAACAAACAATAACCCATTTTCTTGATGGAAAGATATATCTAGATAACATTAAAACGTGTCATTATGTGCTAGACAAAATAAGAAAATACATTTGTATTTAATATTTCCTCTTAGTAAAAACGTATTCATATTTTTGTAGACTGACAGTCTTGTCTAATGGCTTTAAGAAAATTATATTTTGTTTGATAACCTAACCATCTCTTGGTGATATCCTTAAACAAACACAAAGACATTGTAACATGACGAGTAGACATTTATATAAACAGTGTTCTCGTTGTCAACATTAAGTTCTAGATTATACAAGAGACGTTCAAAACATAACAGACAGGAAAAATATTTCAAAGACAAATTAATGGACAGTGGACTTTGAGTAATATAGTAAAGCTCTCGAAAAACATTGATGTTACATAGATCTACTCTTGTCAAGAAGCAAATCTTTTCGAGTATCCTCTTGTCATACCTTATCTGAATACATTGGGTGAGTCAGTGTGACTGGTATCATAAATATTATTTAACAGTTTTGAAATTCCGGGTCACTTTGCGGTCAGTTTAAAATATCTTTAATAAAGTAGGAGCAGTAGTCCAGTGGTGGGACACGCGCTTAGAGATCAAGAGGTCCTGGGCTCGAATCCAACTAGGAGCACTGCTAATTTCATTGAGCAAGAAATTTACCTGCGATTGCTTCACTCCACCCAGGTGTAAATGGGTACCTGTTAGAGTCATGCACTGTATGCTGTGGCTGCAATTTGCGCCGTATGTTAATAGTGGGGTCGATAACTGCAACAATCTTTCACTTGGTGATACAAGCACCAAATTTGGCACAGATGACCTGCATGGTCTACCATTTACAAAAAGCACGATTTCCACTTCGAAATTCAAGATGGCCGTCGTTTCTGCGCATGCGCCTGGAAATCAGTATCCCAAAACGACTAAACTTCTTTTTACCGCTTTGAATGTATTATATGATGATACATTATAGTGTTTTTGAATTCTACAAATGTTAACCAAGTTAAGACATTGATTTACATCATGTGATATACTTACAAGGTCAAGGTCAAGGTCATGGTAAAGGTAACATGCATGAGAAAGTTGTTAAAAACTTTTTGAATCATTTTAATGATCATGTAGGGATGGAGGTGCAAATAGAAAATAGTTATTATTCAAATTAACTTGATAGAATCTTTGACAAATATTTATAGACATAAATTGACATTTACCGTGACCTTGACCTTGATCCAAGGAGGATGTTAATACCCCGTAAATACTAATTTAATAATAAAACAAGTTTATTTGAAACTATTACTTTAACATTGAAATATGAATACATGTGTTGGATTGCCTTTATCAAGTGTTTACTATGTTTATGCTTAATGTTGTCCACATGTTGTGTATGTCAAAGGTCAATGTCACATGAGAAGGTATATACATATATAAAGTGATTTTATCAGAAATTTAACACAATTCACGAAAATGAAGCAAGGATTCTCATAATCCTAGTAAAAAACTAAAGTTTCAACAATAATGCGTGATGCACACATGTCTAGAAGTCAACAATTTAAGGTCAAGATCGTAAAGATAGTTAAGATATTGTTGTAATAATTATATGAACGCAAACATAGATGGTTTAGTCTGTGGTGATTTCATTATTCGCACATGCAAGCGTACAAACAAGTTCATTTAAAACCGACTCGATAGCATTTGAATCACTCATGACATTCCCTCTTGTCACCACATTTAGTTAACTGATGAAAACTTTTGGCAATCGGTGAAAGATTGGCCAATAGCTCTTGTCATTCGCTACTGTTTTACCAGAGCTAGTCGACTGGATTTGATCTTGATAACCATCGATTGACCAAAAATACACGCAGCGTGGAAGACAGAACTTTTGACTTGTTCATAGAAGGACGCCCTTGTATGTGAAATTGCATTATAGGATATTTGCTCTTGGACAGAAAAGTCAAGCCTAGCGTCGCAACATTGTCTATAAGACTGTTCTAATCGCGCATAATAATGACAAATTTCTAGAGTGTTTTGAAATCTTGATCATGACTGCTAAATGTTGACTTAGCTTTTTCAAAGACCTACATAAAATGACTACAAGTAAAATCGTGAAAGAACAACATTCTATTATATTTTTATGAGCCGTCATTTTGTGTATTGGTAACCTCCTAATTGACTATCCTAGACCAAACTCAATCCAAGGTTTATAAAATCTGCTCCTTTTTAGTGATAGAAACACGTTTATTTAACAGCATCAGTCACACATGCTTTATTATAAAAAAAGTTATGCCTGTTGCTTTATAGTATAAAGTGGCTTGAATATGATTCTTCGTGATTACAAGGATTCATTTTATTGTAGAAACAAATGGATGCAATCTCACATTTTGTCACAACAACAACATTACAAAAACACATGGTAAGAATTTTGTCGGATCAGAACCCAATGTAGTTCGGTCTTGTTGTCACCACCACGTACAATTTTCTGCCAATTTAATCGTAAATTTGTTTTGAGTGCTTCTCTATGGCGCTCATGTTTGTCTCTAACTGACCCTCGTAAACATCGAAACTAATTACATGTGTATGTCCTGTTATATTTCGAGACATATGCATGCACCTATGGAATTAAATCTTTAAAAAACATATTATCCAAAGGCCCTTAATGCTTTCTGAGAATCAGAATATACGAGCAAGAATCCATAAATAACAGTTGCATCGGAAATATGCTGATAGTCGGGGATTATGACCGGAGTCTGAAAAGTATTGGCCGGCTGATATTTTTGACCTGTATAGTTTGCTAGTGTCAGTTTGTGTGGCTACGAATGACTAATCTGTTAGGCTATTCGTTTTCTAGCATATTCAAATTTGCAAATAGTAATCATTTGATGAAGGAAGTTTTGTGATACTTTGCACTATTGCATTACAAAGCTTCATTAATACAAGCTTAATCGTCTGATCAAGATGGATTAAACCTAAAAACAATCTGAATTGTCCTATGAAAGGGTGATATACTTGGAGTTAATATAGAATATTCATTTGAGCTACTAACAATTTGGGGGAGACTTAAACTTTGTCAGATAGAGACAGCAGCACTAGTCTAAATCGGTTGTTATAGAAATACATGATGGATTTTTGTAGACATTTCCTGCTTACAGTTAATCTTTTTACTGCCTTACTGTAAATAACATTGAGATATGGGGTACAATGTACAACCGTCTGCATATACTTCTAAAATCTTGGCCACACATTTACAGAAGAAGGAAATCGGTTGGATATTGAAAAAAAATGGATTGTAGCTACTGAGACATGTAATACTTTATGAATATGTTGTCAAAGCAGTTTTTGGATTCAACCAGTCATGATGATAACGGATTTATTTCAGAGTTGTACTAATTGATACGAACGCCACTGAATTTAATTCATAGTGGTCCGGATCATCATTCCTAAATATGTGTCAATGGAAAGAGTACCCTACATCTAACCAAATGATTCATTCAGTATTATCTAAATTCCGTGTAAGCTGTACACCATTGTAGTAACTTAAACCCTGTTACCATTGGCTCCCTCACGTTGACTAACGATAGTTATATAATATTAAGAGGGGTTGGTTCGATAACATTTGAGACTTTTTAGTATAATGTACAGAAATCTGTTTGATTTCAACAGCACACAAACAGAGAAAAATATCATGTGCCAATACAGCAACAAGCACACTTTAAACTGACACTGATATACATGCTGAGTATCAAAGCACAGGCGGTCGTATATGTAATGTTTTCGAACCGGAACCGCGAATGATGCCTAGGTTTCGTTGTAGTGATGTCACCAGATGCACTGGTTATACTTTGAGATATAGACTAATAAATGAGAAATGTTCTGAATCAATTAACTGCAATGAATTTCATCTGAGAAAAAGCGTTAGTATATAAAATTATTTGGCGTCTTGTAATGGCCGCCATTTTGAATTGACAGCCATTAAATGGATTTTGTTTTAAAGAATTTAACAGAATTGTTTATTTGTCATAAAATATTGAAATTATATTGATAATTACGTAAATAAAAATAATTAAAAAGGCTATTTTATATGAACACGACAAAAATCCCTATCATCGGCGGCCATTTCGAAAAAATGGCGGCCATCTTAAATTTCGAGGTGGAAATCGTGCTTTTTGTAAACTAAACACTATGTACAACAACTGTACCAAATTTGGTGCTTGTATCACTAAGTGAAAGATTGTCGTGAAAAATGACACTTATCGACCCCACTATAACAGTTGGTGTGTGACTCGATGATCGGGGAGGATAATGTCAAGAGTCGACTGAATAGTGATACTAAAAGTAGACTTTGAAACCATTGCTTTAATTTTAACTTAAACAATGGAAACAGTTCGTTCAATAATATTGAAATATATTTAACGTCATGTTTGCGGATGCTCAATTGTAAGTGATTTGTATTAAATAATTAATTCAACGTAATCTTGGCACAATTTTATGAAAGTTTAAAAATATCGTATTAGACATTCCTTTGCTGGCAAACTCCCTTAAGACTAGTTAAGTCTTGAAACGTATTGAAGACATAATAGACATCTTCACATATATTGAACACATGTGTGATGTTGGAACAACTCACCACAAGTTATTCCAAATAATTCTATACCAACAATTTGATTTTAGAAACTCGTTATTTTGTATACAATGTAGAACACGTTTAACTTACTTAAAACATGCTTACTCTGAAAACCTCATTTAATATAAGATAAGTTAACTGCTTGTAGGAGGTTTTAATGTACAAATGTTAAGACTTTCTGTTAGGGCAAGAAACTCGCATTCAAAAGTACGTGTCCTATTTATATCTTACTTTGCGAATGATGATGGTAAAACAGAGCCGATTTTTAGGTGGTATTGCCTGTTGTGATATGTGGACATACAGTACATTTGCGTCTCGTAGGACAATGTTGAAAAATCTTATTGTAACATAACTCTTACGAACACACGAAAGTCTCTGCTATGTTTGTTACTTTTATTTATAAAATTCGTCATCTACATAACATCGCCTAAACACCCAGCTAGGGTCTTATTACAATCCCGTTCCATTGACTAAGTGGCTACCCGCTACACACTTTCCTCTCTGGTTGGTGAAACTATACCAACTATATCAAACTATATCAATCTTGGTAGTTGTCGAGTGATTTTAGATAGCCACTGGCTACAAATAAACTGACATAGTATTATGTCACACTGATTATTTTAGATTGCTCAATGCTAGCAACTTCTCGGCCTATTTCTGACGTTGGTTACTTGGTATAGATGTATTCAATATGTATTTTGAAACTATTACATTAGATGCAGTACAATAACTTTATATCCTGAAACTTTGTATATTAAAAGTTATTATAAATGAATTTATTGTCATGTTTGTTTTTATTCTTAACTACTGTAAATGTATATTCGGACATCAAAAGTTTCACCACAAGACAAAATATAATACCATGACCACTTGTAAATACTTAACAGAGCAGAACAAAACGGAAAGGAAATCTATTCAGAAAAGTACAAAGTACATATTTATAAATACAATAATTAAAGCATAATAGCACACATGATCAATATAGTAACGTATACATTTGAATTATAACAAGAATATGAGCATTTTAAAACTTATATGTTAGAAAATTAGCTAATGTTACCATGTTCCTACTTAAACCGACCTTAAATAAATAAATTTCTTGTATCTTGTATTATTACAAGTCTACATAAATACGTGTTGTTATGTTGTATGTTGTCTTTTAAATTAAATACTTACACCTAATACATAACATAACTTGCAACGTCTGGGAAACTTATAGAATTTGACACTTAGCAGAATAACATCAATATTTAATCATGGTTTATTGTCTAGCAGGTTTGATGAAAAGCAATAAAATCACAGTTACGCCTTACAATGGAATACTAGTATTGTCTGTAAGTATCTATTTCATCTTAATTGAGAAACAAGTACTATTACTTAACAGAAACCAATCTCAAATATGCTTGGTTTTCTTAGTTGAAATCATGTACATAAATTTCAATACAGGGATATACTTATCTGCCCGCATTGTCTTATTTTAACATGTATTAAACATGACGTTAATTTATGTATGACCTGAAACACCATATACATTACTCTCCAGTGCATCGGTTGAACGTTTCAGTCCTTCACTTACAGTGAAGTAACGAAGATTATTTACTGAGCTGCTAAGGAAGCGTACATATACATGTACACGTACCTGAAATCAATTTTGAAATGTTTGAGTTATGTAAAATAATAGTCAATCTGACCAGGCTTTTTAGTCTAACTATCATCAATTGTGCTGTTTCGGTTCAGAATAAAGCATTGCTCGTCTAGTTTTAGTTCGAATGATAATAAAATGAAGTGGCAAAGATTTGATGCCAATAGAGTTGTACATTTTATGATGAAATGCACTTAGAGCAATAAATGACAAACTTTAAATACGGACGTTTAACACTTGAAACAAAGTAGACAGAACAATTACATCCTGTTTATATTGTTGCCTAATTTAAGGTAGCATTATTACCCCAGCTTTTACAATTGTGAAATACTTATCCATAGACAATAAGAAGAGCTTGTTTTCTGTTGAAACTACTGAATTAAGAAACATACATTCATTGTGCTTTATGTCGTGCTCTCTTAATCACTTCTACATTTATAACGCTCTTAGCCATTTGTCAATCAAATTTATAGTTTCGTCCGTTGTAGATTCTAATTTATAAGAAAATACAAAGTGCTTGGGAAATCATTTGGTTATTTTTGTCTTACGCACAATTCTATGTAATTAAATATTATCTTTTCATGTAAGATTGTCTAAATATGCGTGTATACGGAAAACAACAATACGATTACAAAACGAATAGATTCTAATACGATATTATTTATATCCACAACTACTAAGATCTAACCAGTTTGTCAACATTACTACTATCCGTTGAAGCTTGTTCTGATGGTTCATAGAATAATGAACTTGACAAAGATCAAATTGTATAAAGATTTTGTCATTTATTATACAAAATTAAAAATCGCGCATATGATAAAACATTATAGTAAGAAACATAACATAAGTATTTACATAGCTGGGATAAGCAAATTCATTCCGTTTCAAAATCTTTACTTTGTAGTGAAACCATTTATAATCATATTTGCTTATCCCAGCTTACAATTGTCAATTATACAGTTAAAAGCATATATAGTCAATTATACAGTTAAAAGCATATACCAAAACAAGGTAGCGCAACCCCAAAAAACATGTGTGAGTGAGTTGAAATTACACTACGAATGCGTTGTAGTTCAAACGTGTACCGTGATAACTATGTTTTATTAATCATGTACCATGTACCACATCGCGATATCAGAATAAATGTATCATTATTATAAAATGCCAGAGCATGAATAAAATTGAAGAGTATAAAAACGCCACACTTTGTACAAGTTTTACAAATTTCCATCAATGAATATTCATACAACTAAAGGCAATACATTTAAATGTACGTCTTATTTAGATCAACCTTATCACATTTTATTGCTCTAGCATTTTGATTTATTACAATTTCAAACGATTCAGTTGACGACAAATGAATATTTATCTTGAAGATGCAAAATATGTCTTCCAAAGATGTTAAAAAAAAAAAACTAGGTCATCTCTTGATTATTTCCATCTTCTTTCTTATAGCATACCATCAGACGATTTTCTCGTGTTAATCAAATCATTCACTTGGTAGCGTCTTTCACTTTCAATAAGAGTAGGAAATCTATTTGATTTATTCGAACCATTTGTTTAACGTCTTAGACTATGTAAGCTTATTAAATCCGTACCAGTAATCATGATTTATTGACCCAGACAGATTAAATAAGTTTTTACTCATCGAGATTGTAGTCTCTTATAGAAGCATGTAGCACAAATCAAACTGAAGGCAGATGTAGTTCCAAGGACTTCAGTAGACATTAGTTATCAATGTATATGTTTCAAATTGTAAAAAGAAAATAATAAGTATGATAACATTTAGTTTGCTTAAGCGGGATGAACTAATAATTTTATCTTTTTCAATCTGTTTAACGATTGATAAAACCTTTTAGACAGGGGCGGAATTCCTATGCCCGACTTGTCCAACTCGTACATTTATGTCTGCGGACAAGGTACTATTTCTACCCCACTTATCCGTGGACAAGTTATATTTTAGCTAAAATGTACCGAGTTGTTTTTTGGAAATAATGATAAAACGGTAATACATAAAGAGAATATTGTTTATTCCAAACATGCGTCAAGAACTAGAAATTGTTTCATGTAATTTTCTTTGTGTTATGATGAACCAAATGAAAATATCCTAATCTTGGCTCTTCTTGTGGATGGTTGTGCAATTCCGACCTTGTACATACAGTACCCACCAAAAGTTTGGAGACATTTTCACTTTGTAGGCCTACTGAATAGCCTTTATCTAAAATTTGATGCTTTTTAATTTTGTTTATTTTTTTGGTAATAATTATTATTGTATCCGAGCCTACAAAAATAGCATAAAGATATGTTATGGAAAATGATTACTATAATCATGGATTTGGAGGCTTTAGGATATCAGATGCTGAAGTTTATAGACATGTTGCATTCCTGAAATTTGTTTTTGTCAATTTATCACAAACTATACTTAAATACATTTAAAACAATGATTCAAGAAAATATCAGTTAAATTCAAGAATTGTAGTATTTTTTGTCTCCAAACTTTTGGTGGGTACTGTATTCCCATTTCCATAACACCGTATAATGCATTAGAAAAAATATGTCATCAATATCAAGTACGACATTTAAACTTTGATAATCCTTTAAATGATGGCTTTATCATTGTTGAGGAAGATTTCCACATAAATATCAACAATCATTTGTTTTTCCTAGACAATCTGATTACTGTGAATCACAGCTCAAGTGTGTTTTAATTTGACAATATTTTATCTATCTATCTATCAAACTATGTTATAGACAACATACACTGCCACGGCAGTCTGATTGGGCATGTTATTACAACAATTTCCTGTATTTGACAAGACGTTCTTATTTTCTAGAGAAGAAACTACTTATTTTTATTTGAGTTAAACGTTGTACAACAACGTGTCTTTTTTATACTAAAAGCTCAAAATAAGTCACAATTAGTCTTTTTGTGTATATTAAATGCGATGGAAATCTTTTTTAAATAATAAATTAAAAACAATGAGGAAATTTATCATATTAAAATCGAATAAAGGTTCAAACCATGTCACCTGTCTTGTATAATTTTTCATTTAGTATTTCATTAAAAAACACAAATGATAAGCATTGGCTATTTTCTGATTGAATGATTGAACTCTTGCTGATTAAATTTTGTTATTTTGAAAAGACTTATCCTTTAACAGATCATGAGTAAGATAAGTAATGTGATAATGTTTATGTTTTGCATAACGCTTTGGGGTATTATACTAGTATTTCATTATTTGACATACAGAGCGGAGAAAGGAATGGTTCTAAGTAAGTATGATGTCTACATTGTATGACATTTGAATGTCGTTAATCTATGGATACAAGACAAATGGTCTTGGCCAAATTGATCTTTTCTTCACCAATTAATCCTTTGGGTCTATTGAAGAAACACTTTCTGGAAGTTATAGTCTGGAACAAGTAAGAATTAATACATTTACATTGACGTTTTATAAGTAACTTGTAACAAGAATATAATTAACTCTGCTGCCCTCTCATTGTGTATAGCAAGTTTTATGATCAGCGAATAGACATTCATTTTAAAGTTGGCTATGATACAGTTGATTCGTGCATCGTTTGAATGTACCCTTTTCGAGTTATCGACGTTCTCGTACCCAGATGTTATCAAACTTCTCTATATAAACAACATGTAAATCGAGAATCTTTATAGCTTTTGGTGACGAGAATGGATATCAAAGACTAAACATAACGTTCATGAACCCAACCTTAAGGCCATTCAGTCGCAGACTTAGAACATTCCGTCTATTTTGTATATGCCGCAACAAAGAGTATCATAGTTACACAATGTAAGAATTTGTTTCATTGTTAAATAGTTACTAAACTATGACACTTTAATATGATGAGAATATAATGAGTTAAAATTATGTGTTCGTTTAACCATTTTTTTCAATAAACCTGAAATATAATGACACAATCAAAACTAGTATAGCTAACGATGAACTCTCACGTAAGACATTTTGATGAAACTGTACCAAATATATATACATGTAGCAAATCATGAATCGCATTTATTAAATAAGACAACATCAAGCATATTTGGTTTGAAAGAAACAGTATGAAAAGATGGATAAAACAAGCTTAAGATTGTTTCATAAAAAGACGGTACAGACTGTATTTTGCTCTAAGTCCAGAGAATGGATCAGGGGCACGTATTATCAAAAGTCTTACGACTGATTTCAGTCGTAAATCATTCTATATTGTTATATTAAATTATCGTAAGATTTTTGATAATATGATGCCCAGGGTATTTGGTAACCACTGCGGTATGATTATCAGAACCGTCAGAAAGGGGTTTAAAGCCACATACTTTACCAACTTAACCTGAAAATGAATGATATCATCGCTATGCAGTTTAATTGAAACGATTTGTTATGTAAATTCATTGGTCTGGGAAAGGTTAGATAGAATTAAAAGTACTGCACACTTCATAAAGAACATCAGCACATTTTTTTCACTTAAATATTAGAAAGTTGTCAATTTAAAAAAGGACTTGCCATATAATACAACAATGTGTCAAAATACTGATTTAATATTCTTATACAGACATATTTATGTCTGACATTTTTAAATCTTCATAAATATTCATAAGATGTCTACTGAATTATTTAAGATTATAGTAAATCTAAATCCCAGAACACTTACAATGTGACAAGGTAGAAATTAAATGAAAGTAGATCTTAATGTAGTGTCACATTTTATGGTTCAATTATAGTTCAGGGCATAATCATGGAACTTTTGCAGTGCGGTACAACCTTTCTTTAACAACACCCACAGGGAGGGACTACGGTGTGTTAAGCGTGAAACGTGGTGCTTTAGTTTTAAAACGTTTGAATTATGTTTTTGACAAAAACACTGAATCAAAACTCGACCTTTAACCTATTTACTGAAATCCTGTAAAATAAGTCCAAATACTCGTATTATATGGATATATATATATATCAAAGCTTTTTATACTTATGCAGTATAATATGAATATATATAAATCATATAGTTTATCAAGTCAGTCAAGAAACATGCAAATATTTGACATGCAGAAAAATCTACAAGTACCATAGATGTTTACTTTTAATTTCAACAACAGTATGAAAATGCTTTGCATTAAAGCGTACCACACACAATTGTCTACACAAAGTTTACAGGAAATTATATTTCACGCAGCAATGGGTCGGAAATGAAACTATTCTGCTATCTTGACAATTCGACAAAACAAACATATCTTTTGGCAGTAAATAAAATACTGCATACTTTACCAATATTGTGAACGTCCTGAATTACTGAGATGCAATAATTACAACTGATTTAATGTCGTGCAAGTCAATGAGTGACTGGACCATCTAATGCTGTTTTTTCGCGGAATTACTAAGATGTGGAAAATTATCACAATTTAATAATGAAATGTTCAATAGGTGTTTTTTTCAGTATATCAAACACAGTATTATTTACATGAAACCATTTAAGATGGCAATACGTGCAGCAGCTTTGAATATTGTAGTAGAGACAATAAATGTTAAAAAGAAACATTCCTGTCTAACTTATAATGACAATGTCTTAAGGTATCTAGAGACATAATTCTAGATGTCTAACAACATTAAATCACTTAAAGTCATCTAGGACGTCAAACAGTTCAGAAGATATCAACATTGAGATACTTGGCAAATACTAAATTCAAATATTGTGTCAAGCACATGCTTAGTCTTTCTTTGAGATTGTGAAAATATGCTGGGTCATTCCATCTCAAATCAACCAATGCTTCCCAGGTCACCCTCTCAGATCTGCATGTAACTTTCAACATGTATTTGTACATCCAATTCATGGACACAAATGAAATATTTAGTCAGTATCTTCATTACTTTGGAAAAATGGCTTTTTAAGTATAGGGGGATAATTTTGCAATTTATGAATTTCATCCTGAGGCAATGTTTAGACACCTATAACTCTTAAAACATTACTTTTGTATTTCTGAAAGTGAAATATATCATGTACTTTTACCAGTAGAGTAAGAAATGGTGCTTAATCAAGAGTAAATTTTTTACTTTTTTGTCTATAGACCTCTAAAAAATCGAAAAATCTTGAATTTGTCATAAAATTTTCCAAATTTGAACATTATTTTTTTCAAAACCATTTCATGTTTAGAATTCAAATTTATTTACAACTTTTTATTTTTAAGCAAATTTGAATGAAAATTATCATTTTCAGAATTCACAATCTGTGGTTAAATTAAGCGAGATCTCAAAGTTTTACGAAAATTGCCTATGTTTGAACACCAAAATGGCCATGTCAAGCGTTCCCAAGTATTTTCAATTTTTGTACATGTATTCTATCACATGTAAAGATGACTTAATCAAATTTGTTTTGTTAATGAGCTTCTCCATGGAGTTTGACGTAATTTAAGAGGTATTGAATTTTCAGTTTATATAGTGTTTTTGCTTCGGGACCGTGCCGGCCGCCTGTGTTTTAGAACTTACGAAATAAAGTTATTGTTGTATATTGTCACAGTTCCCTAATTTTAAATCACCAAGTATTTTCTTATTAACCAAAGATATTATTAGACATTCTCTTATTAAATGTCAATGGGTTAGTTCAATTTATAGAACATTATTTGGGGAAAAAGTTCTGTGACAAAACTCTGCAAGGTAAAATGATAAATCGGTTCTGATTGACTACTTTTTAAGGATTGATTATTTAAAATGTGTAGATACGTGACATCGTAGATTTTACAGCGGTCACTCAACCTACTTATCGTTCCTGGATAGGCTAAATCACTCAATTTAGCTGATAACCAGTTACTATGTGTATACTTTCGCCAGTGAATGACAGCTGCCGACATCATTTTGACAATGGCAGGAGGGACAATGGTCATAAAAATATTTTAATGACCAAGCTCCACGAAATTATCGAACCTACTATTCATCGATCATTAGACTAAGCCAGCCGGGCGTCTAATTGAGCTGTCTCTTTACTAATTAAACCTTTGGATCAGTTTAAGAACTGTTTGATAACAATAGTATGAAATTATCGCGACTTGTTACTTATACATATGCAAACGTAACTAGTTACATGTGTATGATTATTATTGCAGAACTCTACAAAATAAAAGGAAACGATTGAAATTTCTGGTTTGAACTAAACATTAGGTTTCTTCATATCATACGTCAAATCTATGTTTGTCGTCTTATTGCAGTGAATACTTTTCCCTGTTTGTCACATGTCGCATTGGTACAGGAAATCTGTTTATTGACAATTAAATTCTGGGTAATCTTACACTGAATACATTCTTGATTAAAGAAAATGTCTACTAGAAACTTAATTTTAACAAGTTGTGAAATTTAATAAACCGCGCCTCATAAATCCTACTTAAGACTGATTGCAAGGTTCTTGCTTTCTGAATAATAGAATTACCGAATGCATTTGCTGTGATGAAAACTGATTTAAATCCATACACAACCTTTAATGTAATAAATCCTATTGTGAGTTTCTGCTCATATATATTCTTCTTTGAAAGAAAATATCATGAAAATATTTTCTAGTACTACATGTTATATGAAAACTAAAAAGAGATGAAATCTGTATGAACAGATATAGTCTAGTAATGTCAAAAGATAAAACGAACACCGCTCGATAACAGACACCTCTACCAACGGACACCACCGAAAATGAGATTTAAATTACTTCTTGACAGCCGTCACCTGTCGTCTGCGGACAGCGAACACCTGTATTGCTTCTCAAATCTACAAAATTCCAGAAGCCACGAGCACGCGGAACTTAAAATGTTAACACTGTGTTCCATTACTGGTACAGGCACGGTTCACCGAGGGACACAGGGGCACGTGCCCCAACCATGCCCCGGGTATACCGGCACACATATAAACTATATGGCACAAAATCGGATGCATCCTGTATCGAACAGACATCGGCTCGACATTAATCTTAATTTGACAATTATTTTTTTAATAAAAATTAGAGAATTATCTGAATCGAGTTTTTCATACATCTCTATGTTTCTGGATAGGGCTTTAACAACCGTTAAAAATTATGCATTCACCATTTCAATTTCGCACACCCCAGACGATATATTAAGACCCGTCCATTGCTACCAGCCTTCCATGCCTAGATTTTGTTATTCTGCTAACTTACGGAAGATCTCGGTATTTTTTATGGCGTCCTATATATAGCAATTCAAAAGAATCGGGAGAAACAGAATGCATTTGTTTCGTCGTTATCATTTTGACATTTTTATGAAATAAAAGCGAATGTAACGTATGACGCCGTTGACCGGTTGCGAGTTACTATGTTTGAAGGCCTATCTTGTAATATAAAATGCTGGAATTATATCATTGTTTAGTTTAAAGAGTGACCATTCCTAGAATATTCACGTATTATTTGTATAGCGTAAGTGTTTTACGAAAATATAGTACTTTTCAATGGCGCTGCTGTTCATGCAATTGTAAGTTCATAGCGTTGTGTTCGTCACTTTCTCAAAATCGTTGATTATTCAATTTGTGGGTAAATCTAAAACATTGCTTCCCGAAAAAAACTTATATTCCTGATAGTTTTGTCAAGAACTAATAATGAAGATTCGTAATACGAAACTTATTGACTTTTATACTCTCTTAATGAAGCATGGACTAATCATTCAGTGACTAATCTTAATCTTAGAATTGTGTCCAACATAATTATTGGCTAAGAATATATAGTTTACGTCAATAAAATGTTTCGAGTTGACTTTGACTTGAACATAGCTGATATTTGCCAACTTAGCAGAATGAAAAGGACAGTAAAAAACTACAGACTTTGTTACAAGGAATTTGAAGTACGTTTTCTTGTCACGATTGTCTAAAACCTTCATGGAGATTTCTCACGCAACTTTAAGATAATCTATCCTTGTGGCCAGATATTATCAAGATTCTCCATCTTAAAAAGTTGATCTAGATTTTTAATAAGAATGGTGACAAATTAATTTTATAGAATAAATTCAGGTGTGATATTTATGATTGCCCGCGTTTGAAGACTTAATCCAGTTAGGAGTTGATGTCCAGTGGTAGGACGCTTGCTTAAGGATCGAAAGGTACCGTGTTCGCCACAAGGGGCACTTCTTATTTCTTAAGCAACAAATTTTTACTTACACTTGTTCCATTGTTCCCAGGTGTAAATTGGTATTGTTAGGGATCACCGCGTGCAGGAGATTTCAATAATCAGGGGTTATCGTACCAACATTGAAAAGTCGGCTGAATATATGACTTTAAACCGCACTTTAACTTTTTAATTCAGTAAAATGATGGTTATTCGTTAAAGGAAAGAGACACACTTTACAATATCACATTTTACAAACCAGGATATAATGAAAGTCTAACAAATAATATATATTTATAACTGAGACAAATCTTTGACTTGACTGACACGTGTTAACTACAAATTTTGGAATAACAATCAAAGAACATTCTATACGATGACAGTGACATTGACATCTAAGAAAAAGGAGGCTGTTAAGACATAAGTTTGACACCAGGTTATGTATATAAGTATACATTTATTGCTTGACTTTACTTATAATTACATCATATAGATGTTAACATATATGTATATAAATGTAAGCATGTATAACACCTTGTCTTACATGTTCACATAGATTTCGTTTGACACTGCATTCCTGTGAATCTGAATGCTAGTTGTAATTTGCTATGTTTATTTTTATATTTATTCTGTTATATTTGCTGTAAATAATTGTATGATCTTCAATCTTTTGGAGGAAATAAACTATATACCAGTTAAGACATAAGTTTGACACCAGGTTATGGTTGACGATCATGTAGTCTTGTTGTAAACTCGCGCCAGTTTTTTCATACTTGGTTTAACACCGTGTTGACACAATTTTGGTTATTTTACGACGGCCATCACTTCTAACCCAGCTTTCCTGGAACCTATAATCTATAACCAGTACTCACATCCCCTTCCACAAGGCCGGTAACTTCTCTAATATATTATTAATCGATGTAAATTAAGATTATTGTAAAAAATTATGAAAGGGTATAACCGTTTTAAGTGGGTAACGAACCCATACCTACTTCGGGAAACTAGATTCGAAATCCCGCTGCTTTACGAACTGTGCTACAAGCCTAGGTCAATGCTTGTAAGGTATTAGAAATTTAAAACGTAAGATTTTTTTATTCCTTGCAATGTTCAAAAACAAGTTCTTACAACTTAGATAAATCACTTTCTAGTCCACTTCCAGGTCCCCCAGTAATGAGCTCATAGAATAAAGTTTCTTGCCCAAGAAATCAACAGGGTAGGTTTTGGATGGGATTCGAACCAACTGAATGACTTGTTTCAAGATTTTGCTTACTATTTTTCGAATCATAATCGTACTTAAATCGGGATACTGGAAGACGTCATAATACAAATGTCCGAACGGAACTTAAGATTCCTTTTTGGGATAATGATTTAATATCCATTGAACTACAGAAGGGGAAAATATTTGGCCTTCAATGCGGTATATTATAAGCGAAAACTCTATTTCACCTGTTTCAATTGCTTACAGTATACGAAAATTTTGAGCAGTTAGTTTCTACTTAAGCTTACCCAAATTCTAGTATCTGTATCAGTAAGAGACTTTCTCCAGCAACTGAACTTCAATAGTGTTCTGTAATTTAATAAGCACTGCTTAGTAAATCCTACTTAAGACGGTATCGAGCGTTCTCGTCTTCTGAATAACATAATTAGTCAATGCATTTGCTGTAATGAAAACTGAAATTAGCCGATACATTTCTTTAATGTTGTAAACTCTTTTTGTGAGTGAGTTCTCCAAATCTTATTGAAAGTCGTTTTCAACTTAAAAGATTTCTAGCTTGACATTGGAATTGACACATTGGTAAAGCATTGCGTTGGGAAGACAAGTTACTTGTAGGAACTGAAGAATTACATTGTCACTCAAGAAAATCTAATGAGGTGAGATAACTACACTAAATTTTGTCAGTCATAGTTTGTTTCTGGTAAGAAGAAATGTGGAAATTTAAATTGTTTTACATTTCAACACTACAGCTCTAACATTGCTTTAATTATCATTTTACATTAGACCAGGGGTGTGGAATTCCCAGGATTTTTACACTTGTCCTAGGACAAATGATATCTTAAAACGTACTTTTCCAGGGTCAAAATACACTTGTCAAGAAGTTCAATAATACAAAAGACGTATTTATAACTATGATATTAAATACATATTTTAAGTAATAATGAATAATTGACAATATGATACACTGTAGTTAATTTATTAACTTGTCCGCAGACATACATGGACGAGTCGGACACTCGGGCATAGGAATTCCACACTCCTGATTAGTCTGTTTACAATATCCAGATAGCAGCACGCTATGACACTTCTCAGCATTATTCTTCATTTAAGAATTGTTTGTCTCCATGTAAACGTAGAATATATTATAAAATATTGTTAGGATCGGATCCATTGCTCGTAAAATATTATCTTTGTCATTCGTCAACGTCGATTACTGCCTAATCATTTGTAATTTAGAACAAAACACTCATAAAAAGATAAAACTTCTTAAACATTTTATGTATGTTACTTCTGATGACAAAATATATTCTTTTGCCTGCTTTCTGTGTGACATCAGCCTAATATATATCATTCTTTATATCTAAGACACATTCAAATTGCTTGTATTTCGTGTCAAAAGTATGTCAAAACGTCTTAAGCTCTTAAAATGCTCATTTCAATTTCCAAATATATCATTTTATAGGTATCAGGTTTGGTTGGACACACAAAAGAATCATAATAACGGATAAGTATTCAAAATTTAAAATTCAAAATATATGTGCTCTTTACTTAAATCCATGCAGCATGGATTCTTATCTCAATTATTTAATATAAGACATCTCTCATCGTGAACGCAATGATAAGAATCTCACTCAGTAACGGTCAAATCATAATGAACTGTACAGAGAGTAGCATCTTGCGATGTTGAAAATACCAAAAATACGAAGTATTCTGTTCAGAAAATCCGAATCTTGTCAGTGCAGAAAATCAATGTTTAAGTTTGATAGATGGATAAAATATCGTCAAATCAAAGATTTGTAATGTCTGTGATACATGATAATATGATTGTCTAGAAAAATAAACCGTCGTTGATATTGATGTTAAAATGTTGCCTGACAATCTTACAACAATAACTTATGATTAAGCCTACAGTAAATCAAATAATAATTATTAAGCTTTATGCCAAATGTGTAAGGATAACATACGACAAAATAAAAACATGCTGTGCAGATAATGTACATGGTGTTTATCATTTTCTTATTTTTTTTTCAGTTTTCATATCATCTTTATCTTATCTTTAAAGTTAAAAGTTAAAGAAGTGGGGTTTAAAGTCTGCTTCCATACACATGTTCAGCTGACTTTACAATCATGTACCACAAGTTCACAACCCCTGAACATTGAACTCACCTTCAGGCAGACGATTCAAAACAATACCCATCTACAACTATGTGTAGTGGATCAAGTTGGTTAATTTCTTGATCAAAGCAATTAGCAATTCCCCAAATGGGGATTGAATCCGAGACATCTCCATCACAAAGTGGGGGGGGGGCTGCTACTGGACCACTGCTCCCAGCTCAAAATAAACTTCAAAAACAGTAAGCAACAATTACGTCATGATGCACTAAGGTACAGATTAACTGTGCATATAAATATATATAGATGCACAGAAGAAACACATTATTCGTCCGTGTGAGCGAGGACACGGATATTTTCTCCCATAGCCGAGCTTTTTGCAAAATGATATTCGTTGAACTTGAAACAGCACTGTAATTCAAACAAAACGGGTATCATTTAAGTGATCTATTTCAATGAATATAAAGCATAAGTATTCTGATAAGTCTGTTGAAGTACAATATACAAACAGAATGATGAATGATGCCGTATTTGATTATTCCAGTGAAGCAATCAAATATGGGATATTAACAAAACTGCTAATATTCTTTCATTTTGGACGTGTTTGCATTAAAGCGTGCCACATTCCATTGTCTACCGAACGTCAAACGGAAATTACATTCCCTGAATCAGTGGTTCAGAAATGTAACCATTCTGTTATCGCGATAAATAGACAAGGCAAACATATCTCTTTTCATCATGTAGCGTCTCTATTTTGATTCAACAATATGGTTGACTTCTTCATTTAAAAAGCATTCAAAATAGTTGCCTTAATGTTGTTCGAGTGAAGTATACTTAAAAAGTGTTGTAATGATTGACACAGTACTGTCGCTATAAAGGGATGAAATGTATGGTAATGATAATTCAATTGACAATAATAAAATGGTTTCTTTGTCCACTGTAAAATTCAACAAAATTGGTATGGAAACATATCAGAAGCAGCAACAGGATACGAAACACATACTTCCAACACAGTCAAAAAGCAAAGAGTAGTTTAGATATTTAAACTTTTGCTATACAACGGACACCAAAAACAAATAACAAAAACAAGAACCTAAAGGGTTTTGCCTTGGAACGACCATATGCAAAACAAGCTATAAATTGAACAGAATGTCCTATCAGTGTAATAAATGAGATACGCTTTACAAAAGTAAGCAATGTAAAAAATATTCAAAAGATGTTCAACGGAAACTAACATTTAATATATCTTGATTTTGCTCTCAGGCAAACATTAGTGTTCTCCTTTATAACATCAGCAAATTTAATTATGACGACTAAAGCCATTACGGAGAGGACACAAATATCCCTATGTTGTCCAATATTGGTACATTAGTCTCTTTGAAAGATTTAATTTAAAGGAAGTCAATATTGTATAACGTGTATTACATTTAATAGAAGGGTTTTCTAGATGTTTTCCTCACGAAACTTTTGAAATATAAATACTTCAAACTTGACCACCATACAAACTCAAATAAAACTCTTTATAAAGGTTCATTTTTTGACGAATGCAATTTTATACATTTATAATTTCATTAAACACAGACAATTTGATTTTTTCAATGAGTCTTTTTAAATGAAATCCATGCATACGTATCCCTATGCCAGGCTTATGCAAGTCAGTATCACAAAGCTTCAAAGTCGCACTGCTTGTAAGAGCAGGAGTCCGTTGGTAGGACGCGCACTTAGGGATCGAGAGGGCCCGGGTTCGAGCCCCACATGGAGCGCTGCTGATTTTCTTGCGCAAGAAATTTGCCTACGATTGCTTGACTCCACCCAGGTACAAATGGGTGCCTGTGAGGTTGGTATAATTCCGTTGCGCCAATTTGTCGGCAGCTTGAACCGGAGTTAAAGACTCCCAAGGTAGATTGTTAGACAATTAACAGTAGCTCGATGACCAGGGATAATAGCTGTAAGGTCGGCGAACGCACGTAAGCATGAAACTTTGACTATGAAATGACATGTTCTTTTTTCTATTAGGTAGTAAGATACTTTTAAATTAACCGTTAGAAGTATTCTTAGAAAAAAAGATTAAAACTAGTTTGTTGTTACTTCATTCAATAGTGTTGTAATATCTAATTAACATTGCCTTTCAAATTTTTCATTACGCTGAACCTAACGATCACGTCTTCCAAATAATTGAATCACTGAATGCATTGTTTGTAATAAAAAACTGATTCAGTCATTTCAATCTCTTTAATGTAACAAATTCCTACGGTAAATTTCTGCCTATGCCTTTTTGATAAAATGCACCATATTTTTAGCTATGACACTGTTTAACAACGTGCTGAAACAAAATGACAGTTATGATGGTGCACGCTTATTCTCCGCAGTTTTAGTATATCGCGACGTTAAGTCATCCAACTCACAGTATCTTTAAAGACCTCGTTTTTAAATACAAGGTTTTTGTTACTAGTGTTCTGAATTAATGTGTTCTCAATTACTTCATTTTCAACTTCTGAATGTACACGTTGTGCTTTTTTGTCTTGAACATTTCTCATAATATAAATAATCTTTATTAAATGCATATGTTTTGTAATGCTACAGTCCCATAAACATAAAAATAGCCGTAAGTGCACCGTACGGGCGCCGTGCGATCAAGCTCCGCAAGGACCCGTACGAACTATTGCTTCCCACGTCCTACGGCTGTCTGCACGTACGGGTCCGCAACAAGCCACGATTTTATGGGCTGAGGCATAACAATGTTTTGTCAAAGATTGTAAAAACAACACTGCCTGAATAATATTAAGAAGTATCCAAACTGCCTTAACGCAGAGCAAAAACGTTAAAACTGATGATTATGCAAACTGGGTAAAATAACAATTCATTTCAACATAATCATACAATTTACTTTCTTCAATCTTTCAAACGTGTTTACCCATAAATTATAATTCAATATTGATGTTTTTCTACTGAGTGTTAAATTTCATTTGTTCCCCAGACATAACAATTATTTTGTATATTGAGTCTAGCTTTTTTCATTTCGAATACAAAAGAAACTTAGAATAATGTTTTAGAAACCATATAATTGTCATTCTGGTTCTATGTAAAAGTTTTGGTTAAAACATAATACTGGTAATTCAAGAAATCAATATCTAAAATAAAGTCATCTTATTATTTTCTAATATATCTCTATCTTTTTAAACATAACAAGTTAAAAACCAGCATTTGACTAAATATACAAAAAAGGTCTAAATGTACATGTTATCGTTTGTATATGTGTATACTAAGTGCAACAGAAACACGCCCACTTAAAGCAAATATCTTACATAAATAATCATGATAATGGTTCACGGTGATACAATAAAACACATTATTAAATAACTACATGTTATTAGTCCAATAAAAAAGCACCTGCCTCATTCAATAACACGCTGGCCTGCCTTATAACAAGGCCAATATCTATATCACTTTTTTGGCCCCGGGCCGAAAAGTGATATAGATATAAAGCCCGCATTTGAAGTATTTTGATTGGGTAATAAAGCAGGGCCAAAAATGATATAGATTTCAGCAATTTAAACTGGTAAATGGCGGCCATTTTGTAGGTCTATGTGTAGACGCCGACAGGTTGCATAAATGAAAGAAAATATTCTCAGTTTCAAAACATTCACGTCATTATTTAGTAGTGTTTAACCGATTATGTTAAAAATTACGACGTGTATTAGATCAATGAATTGCAAAGTCGTCTGCGACTAGGGACTACAGAAAATGTCGAGAGATTCGTCGCGCGGCGAAGAAATATTATAATTAAAGGTTTTATTTAATAAAATTGTCAATAAATAAGTGATTTGATATTGGCCCTGTTATTTGTCCCCGGGTCAGTTGTATTGGCCCTCGCGGCCTTCGGCCTTGAGCCAATACGACTTCTCTCGGACAAATAACAGGGCCAATATCAAATCACTTATTTATTAACATATAATACAATATGGCCATGATACAATACAAGCAGTTTAACATAACGTGGAATGCATATAATTTATGGCACTGAACGAAAGCTTTATATTTGTGATATTATCTTCTCTTGGACTAATTTGTATATAAACTATATTTTATTACAGACCAATACTTATATGATCTATAATATTTTTTAGTTTATTTAATTCATTTTAGCTCGTTTGCGCAGCAACTTCTTACAACTTAGGTTTATCACTTTCGAATCTGCTGCCTGATATTCATAACCGAGCTAGAAGGACAAAGTTTCTTGCTCAAGGAAACAACGAGGTAGGCTTTGGATGGGATTTGAACCAACGCTGAGCCAGCTATCCAATGATTACAATCCCAACCCGTCGTAACCAATTCTGTTTAATTGTCGATTTGTTTGTTTGTTTGGGTTTAACGCCGTAGCAACACATTTTATAGGTCATATAACGGCGGTCAGTCAACCTACTCACTCCTCCTGGAAAGGCAAAATCTCTGGATTTAGCTGTTAACCAACTTCTAAGCACATACTTTGGTCAGTGACTGACAACTGCCCTACATAATTGATAATCATTGGTAGGAGGGAGAATGGCCGTAGAAATAATTTCATGACCAAACTCCACGAAAGCATGCCCCGCCCGGGAATCGAACCCACGACCCCTCGATCAGTAGACTTGCGTGCTACCAACTGAGCTAGCTGGGCGGCTTTAATTGTTGAAAACTATTATTTAAATAATAACATGTAGATTTAGGAAGACAAGTCTTCATATATTTAAAACATATTCCACAGAGATTAAACGAGATGAGATTTATCCAGACTTGGTCCTTCATCGTCTGAAGATTCTCCGGTGTTAATTAAATAACTCACAAACTGACGCATTTCGAGTTTATTTCTGTGATAAAGAAAAACAATTGCATTATAGGCAATTAAATCTTACTCCTTTAGATGTTGTAAACTAATTAGTGGTATACCTGTGACAATAATTTTGATTTACTGACTGAGAAACATTGGAGAACTTGTTAGATATAAATTTTGTTTGTTTTAGCAAAGTTACTTGTATGTGACTGATGTCGAAGAGGAAATACATGTATGTGGCTTGTGTATCATATCTTCAAACAGAATTTTCATTAATAACATTGAGACGGTAAAACTTCTTATTTATATCCCTATTTTGAATCTGCTAGGCAAATTGTTCTTTAATGGGTTCAACGCCGTGTCAACACAGTTTTAGGTCAATTTACGGCGCCCAGCGCACCTTACCTAGCTTTTATAGTCCCTTGTCTATAGCCAGTACTCACCTACCCTTTCACAAGGCCGGAAACTTCTCCATATTATTTAATGGAGGAAAATTGACATTATTGTACAATTTTCATGGAAGGGTATAACCTCCCCGGGTGGGATTCGAACCCGTACCCCCTTCGGGACACGAGATTCCAAATCCCGGCGCGCAATCAACTGGGTTTTAGGCGAATTCAGACAGTGAGTTCCATTCAATTTATGATGAAGACACTTCTTTAAAGAAATAACAAAAAATATCGCATTAGTATAATTTTTTAGCTTACCACAAACATGTTACGTATCATTTGAATGCTATAGTCACTAACAGGCTAATAGATTTGGTTTCATGGTGTAGCATGCACATAGAATTTAAAGATCTTAACATGTTATTGAGCGCAGTCATAAAATATTTATAAGTTTGCAAAAAAACCTCTCGGTCCAAGGACTTCTATTATGTTTATAATATTATCTCCAACAAAAATGTTCTTTTTAGGATGTCCTTAAGACAAATAATACAACAATAATATACGATTACATAAAACAAGCACAGCAATGTTAACATATCAGAATGGTGTTCGTTTAAAAGTAACTCGATCTTCAAATCTAATCAAACACATTGTTTGTTTATGCCTTGAATGTTTGCTAGTCCCTGTTTTTACTCACGTTTCATCGAATGTATTTTCTAAAGATAAAGTATTAACATGCATTTGAACGCTTTTGAGACAGCATACAAAATAAAATTGTAATATTACTATAACCTTCTAACAGCCCTATTGTTTTACCAAATGTTAAAATAGTAAATCAAATAATGTTGATCTTCATAACAAGGCCAACTTAGTCACCATTTAAATTTGCGTTCAACTGAGACCATAACAGCATCAATTGTATTTTGTTCGATAAAATCAGTTTTGTTTTTGAGAATAGGAGAGCGCAACAGTTTACACTGGACTGTTTAAGTTAAGTCTATATTAATTTGACTGAGCGGAGAGATGCTCCCATTATATCACCAACAGTGAGCGACAGCTACAAAAGCAAGTAACATTATTTGACTTTTTTTCTTGGTAACCCTTTGGTAGTCTGGATGTATTAATTATTTCACTAATCTAATTTATCTTTAATAATAACAAATACGTGCCTAGAAAATGAAATATATAATTCTAGTTTTTTTCTTCGAAGTTGAGGCGTTTGCAAACGGAAATTAATTTATCCTGTCACTTAACTTGTAAATCAATAGGAGCAGGATAACAACCCGTCGTATGAAATGTTTCTTAATCTGATCACTCTGAAAGTCTCTCAAATAATTATTTGATCTTTATCTTTCTTTGATATTATACAGAAGACGATAAATATTGCTTCTAAATGTTCTCATACAGGTTTAGTTTGCTGTTGCTTTAACACAGAGTTTAAAACATTAAGAGCGGAGCAGATTAGATCAATTTGACTGATTAAAACAAAGAATTTAATAATACAATAAAACCAGTAATATATGCGTTTCTCTAGTCCCTGTTTGAGGCTCACGCACGCTAAACAAATTCATAACTACATAATTGCAGTATGAATTCATTAATTTAAATGAAATGCACTAGAAATGCACCATTAGACAAAATTGTAAAGAAAAGAAAACTATAGTTTTTTTTAAAAAATACGAAACGCCTGTTAGATATTTGTAAAATTTTACGGATTAAAACTGTGACGCGGCACAACAAAATATTGTTCATCTATTAAAGTTCATAATCCTACATTTCGAAAGGTTTTGCTTGTATGACTTGTCTACTACGTTATCATTTTATAAAAATATTTCATCCTGCCATTTAGTTAGTTTCATTTATATTCATTTATATTAGCTCGATTGTGAATGAAGTTTTTACAACTTAGATTTATCACTTTTGAGTCCGCTTTCTGGTCCCCAAGAACTGAGCTAGTAAGATAAAATTTCTTGCTCAAGGAAACAACGGGGTAGACTGTTTGATGGGATTTGTGATGATTACATTTTATTCATGAGTTTCTAATACCAGTATGTTTTTATAGTTTTCCATGTGTAAACCTTTCTTGGAATATAGACAGAATCATCGTCTTATCTGTGACCAATGTGTGTCTGACTTTGTCTTGATAATAGATTTAATTCTATTATAGAATATGTCTGAATAGATTTTCAGCTATTCAAATATTTCTCTAGATTTTGCATTTTATGCACAGAATGTCGTTTGCTTGTGATTTGAAAGGTAGAAAACAGATTACATAAACTTATTAATGTCTGAACTAAATCAAAATGTCATAGGAGACCTAGATTTCTACTTTAAGTTCAACTTGCATACGTCTATATATGATGTGATAATATTAATATACAAATGTAATTGACAAAGCAGTAATTCAAATGTATGTATAATAACAATCAAAGCGCTGAAAGTACTAAACGAACAATTATTTTAAAAGTATGTCACACTTAATTCAGGACATACAACGTTTTGTTCATACTTGACTGAGATGTTATTTCACGGCGTCTCAACGCCGTGATATTGTGGTGGGTAGATTTTGATAGCAATGGGCAAAAGTCACGTGATAAAAAATGATAAAAATCCTTTCGATTTCCACTTCCGACAAATTTATTGTTTTTAATGCAGTCATAGTACAGCCCATTTCCGTTAAAAGTTAAATAGAAAAATCATTTTGGGGGGAATCCATATAAACAATTTTTCTTGCAACAATGCAACACACGAAAAATCAGCGTTTTATATCAACACATTTCCGCAAATCCTTTCGAATCACACGAAAAGGGGTAGGTATAAATCGCGAACCAACCGGACCAGGAGACCAGTTTAGTATACGGATACAGTTTAACAAATATGCGTATCATAATGTGTGTATAGTACATATATTATTGATATTTGCCAATATTTTATTTGAAAAGATAAGACACCAATATCGAAATTATATTTTAAGAAATAACTTTGCAGACTTTAACTATTAAAAGAATCGTCGATTGCTTCATCACATATTGTTGTAAATATTATATATTTCAACTGTTAGAGCATTTATCATTTGAAAACTAATTTGATATGATTCATATATTTTAATAATATACCTTTTTTCTTATTAGCCGACTGTATAAATAAAGAAGCGTAATCGTGTAACATTGACTCTTAATTCTTACTCTTACTGAGCTCTATTGGCGATCTTTTCTAACTATGATTAAGTGCAGCGGACCAGTTAATTTTAAGAGCATAAGAGTTACGGATCAGGGTTGAGTTCAGTAACTGCGAACGTTATAGAACGTTCCGCAACGATACATTCGGAAGTCCTCGTCCATTTGCTGCGAATAATCTCGGACATATTTGGACGCTATTTTGAAATGTCCGGCGTTAAAGTAAACAAATGTATGACCGAGGAGTTCCGAATGCATCGTTATGTAACGTACTGTAGCGTTTTGTGTAATTGAACTTGCTTCTGGTTATAGATCGAGCAGATGTATTATTTTTGCAGACTTTTTTTAATTATGAAAAGTTTGGTACTATATTGACGGACTATTGACCAGACGGACCAGGTAATTTTAAGAGAGTTAAAATGACGGACATTTACACCCAGGTGAAAAGCTCGTCCGTTTTTAATTTGTTCGAATGGAGTATGTTTTCTCGAGTCCGAGTGAATTCATTATTAAGAAAAATGATTTCTATTCGAAATAGCTTGCCTTTTGTATTTAAGTGCATCTTTTCGAAATTAAAATACATGTTAAATCCTTTCGTGTATCCGGCAACAAAATTCTTCCGTAACAAGTAAAGGTATGACTACTCTCTAATACACTGGTTTGAAAGATTCACTCGCTGACTCTCTACCTCTGCTTAAATACTATGCGCAAACTGATATTTCTATTTCAAGGCAAAGACACACACATTTAGATTGCATGGCTGTCTCGTGATTAAAAAATAAATGCAATAAATGCAACAAATGTTCACGCCTGTAAAATCAAAATGTCGAAATTCAAAGATGCTGGACAGTTATGCATTAGTTAGATGATTGGTTACACGGATTGGTAAGAACAGATCCGCAATGTGAGGAGCACTTGACTAAACAGAAGCGATAAGTCATGTAAATAGCTTCTGTTCTGAAGAACTATGTTTTCCCTTCTGCCGATCTTTTTAAGCGTCATGCAAATTTGAATTACTGGAAATAAATCCAACTAAAACCAAACATCCTGTCGGCATAAAGATGGTGTCTAGATCCAGACCATTCGCGTACTCCAAATTTGTCAAGATTCTCAATCTAACTAGTATCGAGAATCTTACTAGGCTTTTGGAACGAGATTGTTACATTTGAACAGAAAAACGTTTTATGACAAGTTACCTTTTAATTGCTGAAAAACCTTAACATGACAATTCAATATAATGCTCTTTTGAGTTACCTTTAGATTATACTTAATCATTCTTTTTTGTTTGCCGTGACAATCCCTTTGCTGCATTTAGCAGCAATTTTTTACTTGTTGAATTATGTTTCAGGAACAGAGCCGAGCACCAAAAGAAAATGTAAAAGAAATAGTTCTATGAAAATTTATACACATAACGAAGTACGCTGTGGATAACATCAATAAATTTATCCTTTTTTCTATATGTTACGAGTATTTCGTGTTATACTTGTGATTGTTATCCTTGTTGCCATAGTAACCATTTTTTATGTAATTGCATGCCATTTCAAGAGATCGGCTATTATAGATTATACTATAAACTTGAGAGCTATTAAGAAACTCTTTCTGGCCAGAAAATTCAAACAAACAAATACATCGATATTGACAAATATGTAAATATTTGCGTCCAGCACGTAATGGCTTCAGTCATCCAAATTAAATTTGCTGACTTAGTACAGAAGACCATTACTGTTTGCCTATTTGCCTCTAATGGTTTTAAAACTGATATTAGTCGATATTGTGGTAAAGCTTTATTACTTAATGGTATCATCTATATCAAGACATTTGTCTCGCTTTTACGATAAAGAATTGTTGTTTTCTCTTTCAGATGTCGTAATATTTGATTGCTTAAAAATTGACCTATTAGTAGATAAATGACAAATAAGTAAACATAAAGTAGGATAGTTAAAATTGTGGTATTACAAATGTATCAAAATTTGTCATTGAAACGGAACAGCGACTTAGTTATATCGTAATAGAATAAAGCTCCAGAACCTTGGTGCGCTTTTGCCCCACGCTACAAATTCTTCATGCCGTACACTAGGATTATTGAAATGTTGTCAAAATATTCACTATAGTAAAATACACCTTACAACTGGCGTGTAGAAATGTATGAGATGTATATGATGAAAACAATGATTGGTTTACTATGTGTTCTCCGATTTTCATGATCGGTTGTTTTTATTTTTACCGAATGGCAACATTTTCTTAAAATAACGACGATTTATTTATTTAGACAAGCTGCAAGTATTTATCACAAGTGTGTATTAATTTAACAATATATTCGCCCATATATCAAACAAACTCCATTGAGTAATTATATTGATCATTGACAGACAAAATCAAACGTCCAAAGGACATTATTGTACCTTATATATGTCTTCATTTTTGTACTGGAAAAATATACAAGTATATTTTAATGCTAGATTAATGCATAATGGTAGGGTATATTTTGTATAATTGAGTTTGATCTATCCATACAATAAAACCTTTATGAACTTTTTGATAGATTTTTTCAATTTCAATTTTAACACATAAAACGTCATTTACTCGTATACAACAAACACGATGCCTTTAAAAACAAGACTGCAAACAACTGAAGATATGCACTGACATATTTCAGAAAAGTAAATACAAAAAGACAGATAGGCAAGAACAAAATATATAATTCTATCTAAACTTCAAGAAAATTCAGCGGATAGAAAACAAACAAAATTATACTTGTCATCAAAAGTAAGATGTAGTATTAAATTAACAGATGGAATTTATCATCAGACACGTGTTGTATACCAGATGTCAAGTAACATGACAAGTTAGAGAAAAACAAATTTATCTTCATATTTATCTGAGAAAATATTTCGATACGGTAGAAGGTTTAGAACAAATGCAATGTAAGCATAATATGCAAGCACACGTTACCACTATTACTTAACAGTATAATTTGGAACATTTGAACAATTGTAGTCTTCTTCATTTTTATTTATTTAGAAAAAGATTACGATGATGTTTCTTGTTTTTGTAAGTTCATTGAAAATAAACTTGAACTAAATATATTTTATATAATCTTTCTACATGTATCAGTCTTTACCTACAATAAAATGATATCAAATCACACAAATTACAGTTTCCTTTTTGTCATAAGTTAATATTACATTGGAAAAAACACTTTCTGCCTCAGACGTCCTAAGGTTATCGAAGTCAATAGATCATGATTATTGGTCAGATAAAATTACATGTAGCTTACAATGCCTTTAGGGTTAACAATAAATGTCTTGCCAAAATTAATCATCTTTCTTAATCATTGTAGACGAGTGCAAAACCGCTACTTTGAGAGGAATTTAATTTACCAATACCAGGATATCGTTAGATGTATGTCAAGAAATACTTGTCAAGTTTTGGTCAACTTTATACTGACTATATCTAATCAAAGCACTGAAAGTACTGGGGTATTCATTGTGTTTAGATTTATTCAATTTTTGTTGGGTTTTATGCTGTAGCAACACCTTATAAAGGTTATATCACAGCGGTCAGTCCACCTTCTCACTGTTCCTGGAGAGGCTTTATCTCTGGATTTAGCTGTTAACAAACTACTAGGTGCATACTTCGTCAGTGACTGATGACTGCCCTACATGATTTAGAATCAGGGGAAGGAGGCAGAATGGCCGTAGAAATTATTAATGGTGTCGATTACATGTTTTTTTAATACTCTCTTCACAATAAAAATCAATAAACAATATGATTACTGTTGTAATTAGTCAAAGCTATTAACTGTTACAATATGACTATCACATTGTTTAATTAGTCTGTGTGTAAAAAACCTCTAATATAGGAGAGATTTAAAACTATGTCATTGTTATCTGTCATGTGTGCTACGTAGTACACATTTTTGAGTAAAGTTGGACAAACACCCTGCTGCTATTCTATGATTTATATAGTAACTGAACAGAAAATAATGTATTTAAACCCCATTTCTGCTTATCATAAATGTCTTAGAAATTAATTTTATCTGCACTGATGGTGTTTAATGATGAAGGTTAAAATTTACAGATATAATTAAGAATTAATTGATAATAAATTATATTTCTTTTTTTTCATTTGATTACCTGATTTAACAAAGAGGTTAATGTAGTCAAGTGAATGGGATTATTTTTTGGAAAATAGTTGAAAGTGTTTTATATGCACAAATTATCTATATCTTGTAAGAAAATAAACAAATGTTAAGATTCAAAGTGTTATACTAAGATTTATCTAAATACCAGAGTTCATTATTACACACAAACTAGTTATTTTGAAGTAAAAGTGATATATGTTCCAAACATTAATTATGTTAATGACCTCAACAAGTACAAATAATATATTCAATACATTAATTGATAGTATAATAATTATCATTTATATTATTAATATACTTAAGTTAAATGCAGTTATTGTATTTTTTAAATGAGTATGTTGTATTAACATTTTTTATTTAGGAATTTTTCCTTAATCTCTCCAGTTCTTGTCAGATTACGCATTGGTGAAATGAAACTTTTCCATCATAAGCCTTTATTCTTTATTGAATAGATTTTATAGATTTTATAATCCCTTAGCTCTCACAGTACTTATACACAATACTATACCTTCACAGAGAAAAAAATCTACATCAATTTTTATTTTCTTGAAAGGGTTTGATACTCCAGTATCCAAGTCAGGGTGCTACTTAATGTATCATAGTCTACACTAATAGTGTGACTTTACCAATGATAATTCACACTATTTTATTGCACAAGATTTTCAAAAGAACCCCCCCCCCCAAAAAAAACCACTTCAAAACAGAGGATTTTCCTAATTTACTGACTTGTAAGTATTTCGATATAGTCATGGATGGATTTTATTGCAAGTATTTTATCCATTGTGATACTCATTGACAAAATGTATATTGATGATTTTATCCTTGTTAAATTTATTTCACTTAAGGACTTGCATCCAATGCGCCGTAAAATTCAGGTTTAATTGCACACGACCCGAACAGTTACAGTCCGGAAATAATTATCTTTAAAACAAACCCAATACGCGGGAATCAGCACTTATAATAATGTATACAGTACAAGTATTAGCATTTCCAAAAATGCTTGAAATCGTCGGTTAGCCATGTATGACATCTCCTTTAGTAAAGCATTCTTGAAAGCAATATATGTGTCAGAGTTTAACAATTTCGTCATGTTCCGACCGAGCACGTACAAACTCATTTTTATGGTATACTTTATAATTCACCTGTTCATTTGGCAAGAAATTATATTTATTGATAACCAATCCAGATTATTCGATTCAAAAACATGTTCTGTCCCATATTCCGACGGCTAATCGAACGTAGATTATATTTCTTTACAAGAAAATATTGACGCAAAACATCAAAGGTCCCAAACAATTAATAGCACGAAATGCTGCTTACGCCTGTGATCTCTATAAGTGAGGGATTAAAATTTTAAAAAAAATGTTTATAAACCGTTAATTAAACCAATCATGTTTGATAATTTAATAAATAAATGTACAATATATAAAAGGATCATTATCAGTGATGGTCTGATAATCCTTCTCTGATTATGGTGCCAGTCACAGTGTCTTCGTCAGTGGTTTAGACTGTGACTTTCTATAAATAGACCGCGAAGGCCGTCGAGTGTACATTTATCTCATAGTACTGCCAGACACCTCTCACGAGTATTATGGGCAGTCTTATCTCTGTTACAAGTTATTCGCTTCAAGTATATTCTGTGACGTCATATTGAGCGTCTGGTCAATTTCTCGCGCAGAAATACATAAAGTACCAGTTTCAGTATGATGTTGCAAATCATGAACTACTTTGTCTCGGAATATTCTGGCTTGGGTGCTGTTAGGTATAGGCGATTAAAATTGGACTCCGATCGGAATACTACTATTAATCTTTTCATAACAGAGTATTCATTGTTAACACAATGAATACAAAAACAAATCTGATCATATAACACAGTGATGTCTTAATTGTGTGTGAAATCGGATACCTTTTGGTTCGTTCTGGCGATTTAATAGACCAGTGTTCATTATTTGAACCTAGTACATTGTAACAAACTTACAACACTTTTAAAGTAATTAAATCTAAGCTTTAAGGGTCAAGGAATGCAATATCGGGATGACAATTGATATCTAAGAATGTGCCACATATTTACCTTATATTCAGATTATAATAATTATTTCAGCTCGACTTTTCTTACTACTTAGATTAAACACTCTTGAGTCAGCTTTCTGGTCACTCAGTACTGAACTGTTAGGATAAAGGTTATTTCTTAAAGAAACAACGAGATTGGGTTAAAATGTGATTTGATACAGCTCGGAGCTGGTTTCAGAGGATAAATATGGACTGTGATGATCAGTAAACCTTTATATTGCTTGTCTTACGTTGGTGGACATAAACGGGATTGTTATTATTGGCTTATGTCTTTCAAACATCTATTATGTCGTCAATTGTCTTTTATAATCATAAGCTGGACAGACAATAGAAAATAGATAAACATACACTTGTAATAAATATATGATTTACTTTACTATGTACACTATTTAGTATTGTCAACACCGTAACTGGTTGCTCTTATAATGTTGAGACAGACATAAAGTTAACAAGTATTTGTTTTTCTAGACACTCAGATTATTATGTATCACAACTCAAGTGTTTAATGTGAAAACATAGTACTCGTCTATCAAAATAAATTTTCTTAAATGACAAATCTGAATGTTTGAACAGCAATATATTGCACTTTAAAAATATGAAAATATTCTATATTTAGATTGGCGGAACGGTACAATAGTTTCTGTGTACACTAAGCATACAAATGTGATGTAAATACTCAAACATTATATGTAACAAATGTAATTAGAAAAATAATAATTAAAAATTAACGCTAGATAACAAATATTTCAATGTCTTTCAACTTAATATTGCAATGTTTGTTACCTTAGTATTGTATATATTCTTTACTGGTATATAATTCTTGTAATTCCTTTTTCACAATCGAAGGTCATTCATCAGACAATTGAAATTTTGAATCTAGATAAAATCATGGATAGATAAATATCTGTTTTAAACATATTCCAAAATTTGAAATTTAAATTTTCAATTTATAGAACAATTTTAAATTGTTTTCAATCACGGTTCAAATAAACAAAGTTATGACAATTTTATCACATGTGTTATTAACTATACGTCAAGTTATCGTACACAATTGTAGGTTGCTGAAAGACAAGCAGTGTCTGAAAATATCTTAGAAAGATCTTTATTACGTTACTATATTTTGTTTAATTTGAACGTGTCGTCATGTCATGCTATAAAAATACAGATTATTAATGATGTTCCATCATAATTTAACATCAACCTCTTAAATAGCAAAACGTCAATGATATATCAAAACTTTAAACACAAAATGCTTAAAAAACTAGTATAACCATGGTCTGAAAGTGATCGACAAAATCACCTTTTACTTGTGTTTGTCTTTTACTTTTAATTACTGAGTTTGACTCTACTTTTACTAGTAGTGTCATTTTGTTATGCGATGTATTAATATTAATTTGACAAATGGAATGGGGTGTTGACTTTATCAGTCACCTTTTGCTTGAGTTTGTCCTTTACTTTTAATCACTGAGTTTGACTCTACTTTTACTAGTAGTGCCATGTTGTTATGCGATGTATTAATATTAATTTGACAAATGGATAGGGGTGTGGACTTTATCAGTCACTTTTTGCTTGAGTTTGTCTTTTACTTTTAAATACTGAGTTTGGCTCTTCTTTTACTGGTAGTATCATTTTGTCATGCGATGTATTACTATTAATTCGACAAATGGAATTGGGAGTTTATTTTATCGGTTTTTGTATTCATTGTGTTAACAATGAATACTCTGTTACCAATAGATTAATAGTGGTATTCCGATCGGAGTCCTATATTGACCTTTGTTGACCTCTATTTAATCAACGAAACCTAACAGCATCCATATCCGGATAATTCCGCTTCAATAAAATAGTTCGCAAATAGTTCTTTTGTTTCATCGATCATCTGTGTATTCCTACGCGTCAATTTAAATATGCATTTGCTGACAGACATCGGAAGACAAAGGAATTGAAGGAAAGTACTCGAAACTAAATCTGTTTCTCTAAATGCAGTTTACAGTCATTCACATTATTGGAAGGCAAACAATTCCTTTCTATGTCAGCGCTCTCAGAAATTTGAAAAAGAACGAACAACACATAATTGAACTCTGTTTCGACCAAGAAAATAATTGCGCATTTCTATCTGCCATGCATTTGTATATGTATATAAATTTAGCTGTACTTCCCTGTCGCGGCAGTGGCCAAGTGGTTAGCATGACAGACTACCAATCATGATAATGCAAGTTCGAATCTTGGGCGCGTCAAGTTTGAAATTGTTCTTGTTTTTTTTTTGGTTTAGGCTACAAAAATTTGATCATGTTCGTCAGATTTACGCACTTAAAATTCAGAAAATGAAAAAAAAAATTTGCTCTAGTTACTTTTCACTTATAAAATGAAAACATCAATTATAAATGCAATACACGTTTACCATAAACTTTATCTTAACACATGATCATCAGTTGAACACTGACGTAAACTTGATGTTTTCATCAACTCTACACAGCTCTAGTTATGTGACGTCATGTCCCCCCCCCTGCTGTGTAAAAATTATTCAAAATACTATTTACGACAAACAGGTAAGACGGGGTAGAATATTTAACATTATAATTGTTAATGCCCCAAAATACTCAACCGACTTATTTTGAAATAAAGTTGTATTTTGAATAATGTACCCCAAGACTATATTTATATACCTATTTTTTTTCGCTGGCTCGCTCTATTTTTTGAGACAAAATTCATAGAACATATGATCAATTCATTGAGGCCTTAACGCCATAGCAACGCATATTGTATAGGTTATATCACGGAGATCAGTCCATCCACTCACTGTTCCTGAAAAGGCAAAATCTCTGGATCTAGCTGTCAACCAAAACGAATTCGCATCGATTACTGAGAGGTAGGAGGGAGAATTACCGTAAAAATTATTTCATAACTAAGCTCAACGAAAGTATGCCCCGCCCGTGAATAAAACCTACGACCCCTCAATCAGTAGAATAATGGGCCTGTAAAATGAAATATGAAACACAGTTGACTATGAATGATAAGAAGGTAATGAGTGATATCGAAATAGTATCTTTGAACTCGTTGAAGTCATCAACATAATTAATGTTTGGAACATATATCACCTTTTCTTCAAAATAACTAGTTTGTGTGTACTAATGAACTCGGGTATTAAATCTTAGCATAACACTAATCTTAACATTTGTTTATTTTCTTACATAATATAGATAATTTGTGCATATAAAACACTTTCAACTATTTTCCAAAAAATAACCCCATTCACTTGACGACATTAACCTCTTTGTTAAATCAGGTTATCGAATGAAAAAAAGAAATTTATCATACAATTAATTCTTAATAATATCTGTAAATTTTAACCTTCATCATTAAACACCATCAGTGCAGGTAAAATTAATTTCTAAGACATTTATGATAAGCAGAAATGGGGTTTAAATACATTACTTTCTGTTCAGTTACTGTATAAATCATAGAATAGCAGCAGGGTGTTAGTCCAACTTTACTCAAAAATGTGCACTACGTAGCACACATAACAGATAACAATGACATAGTTTTAAATCTCTCCTATATTAGATTTTTTTTGACACACAGACTAATTAAACAATGTGATAGTCATATTGTAACAGTTAATAGCATTGACTAATTACAACAGTAGTCATAGTAATACGTAAATTCAATCGTTCAATATTGTAAATGACTCAAGCAGATATTTATTGTGAAGAGAGTTTGAAAAAAATGTAATCGACAGCATAAATAATTTCTACGGCCATTCTGTCTCCTTCCCCTGATTCTAAGTCATGTAGGACAGTCGTCAGTCACTGACGAAGTATGCACCCAGTAGTTTGTTAACTGCTAAATCCTGAGATAAAGCTTCTTCAGGAACAGTGAGTAGGTGGACTGACCGCTGTGATATAATCTATATAAGGTGTTGCCACAGCATAAAACCCAGCAAAAATTGAATAAATCTAAACACAATGAATACCCCAGTACTTTCAGTGCTTTGATTTTTATTGTTAATGTACGGTTTAGTTTGAAGTTGAAGTTGGATGATTTTTTTAATTACAAAGTATTTGCAATTATTGTTTCCTAAGAAACCAAGTTTTATGTAATTAATTTTATGACATTCACGTAATGTTTCATTAAGGAATATATCGAGAGAATACAACCATTATACAAAATAGAAAAAAAACTTGAAAACAATAATGGACGTCTTACAGGCTAGAGATTTCGAACAATCAAATACAACGATATCGACAAAAATACAAACGTAAATATTTGCATCTAGCACGTAATGGCTTCAGTCATCCAAATTAAATCGCTGACTTGGCACAGAAGAACATTACTGTTGGCCTATTAGGCTCTCTAATGGTTTTAAAATGATACTCACTGTAATTGTTGTGAAGCTGTATTTGTATTTGATTCAACAATATCAAGCAATGTGTCTAGGCAAAGAAATAAAACAATTACTTGATGTTTTTGTCTTCTAATATTGATCTTGGGTCTGCATTTGTTAAAAGAATGAATACTTGAAGGGTAATAACACCCAAGTAAACTTACAAAATATATCCTTTTACTAAGAAAGTTCATGATAGATCTAAGGTATTTAAATACTATTGTGCATTTGATTTCTGTTTTTATTTTTTTGGAAATGACACTTTGAATGTCACTACGACAATATCTTATGCAAAACAGCTGCTTAGACGAAATTTACAATAGATCCTATTGTGGAACACTTTTTTATTTTCTATTAACTACAAACAGGAATGCACTTTATGGTCATGTCATAAGATGTGATAGCTTTGTTCGGTGAATTTTGTTTTAGTTTGATTCATAAGACCAATTATAACACATTCATTCAGTAAGCATTAACTCTGAATGAATTTTCTAATATGTCGTTATGTTTTACTTACACCGAAATAACTCTTCGATTTTACACGTTTCTGTTTGCTTTGATTTGTGATAGCTCCTACTGTGAAATGACATTTCTATTTCCATTAAGACTCAAATTTGAACTATAATGTACTTTCTGATACTGTCATAAGATTTCAATAATTGTGTTTATTGTATTTTTGTGCTACTCATTTTAGATTTTGATTTAACTTTTATTACCAAATCCATATCACAAAATGATATAGTAATGTTTCGACATTGTTGTACTAAGAGGATATGATTGTCCTTATTCACGTAGTTAATAAACAATAAGTTGTTTCTAAACTCATGTTTACTTTTTTCTATATATTTTGACAAACTTAAAAATAGTTTTCTATCCCCTGATTATCAATTTACAATTTCCTCATGCTGGAGGTTTATTATTGTTCATTCTCAAATCCCTGATATAAACAATAGTTGCTTTATATACATATATATTCGTAGTAACTATACTTAAGTCCTGTTTGCCTCATGATGTCTGTGTCAAAACAGTTATGTCGGATACAATAATTTTAATATTGTCTTTATTGACGAACGATTTTATATAAAGTTTTAATTGCTATTAATATAGCAAAAATAGGATACTTGAAAATAGATCAACAATTAAAAACTTTGTGTATTATAACGTACAACAGTATATATCACTATCTATCCTGTAAATGATGGCTTTAACATTGTTGAGAAAGATTTCCACATAAATATCAACAATCATTTGTTTTTCCTAGACAATCTGATTACCGTGTATCACAGCTCAAGTGTGTTTTAATTTGACAATATTTTGTCCATCTATCAAACTTTCTTAAACATATTGATTTTTCTTGACATGTTCGGAATGTTTGAATTGCATTGTCTTTCACTTGATTATACAACTGTCTTTTAGATTCAGGCAATGATCGGAGTATAGACTTAAAGTATATTTTGATGAATAAAAATTCAAAAGTTGCCGTAAAAATCATCTGGTTCAATAAACAGCTTTTCGTAAAAATTACTTCTTGAATGTTTGAAAAAAAAAAGTTATTACTGTAGTAGAAAATCTAAATCGAATTATTTACAGTCATGAATATGAAAATTAATATTCTGAACAGAAAAGCTCTGAATAGCATCAAATCATAACACTGCAATGTTCCCGCAGATCTTTCTTGTAAATAAAACCGCTATTCAATCAGAAAAAGGCACATGATTTAGAGATTGTTTTGAATAGCTGAATAACTATTGTGCTAGATATATTCACGAGAACAGTAAAAATTTAATACGACGGACAAACAAGTACAATAAAACTTTCTATACGTTCTATATTTATATAGACTTAACTTCTGAAGACTTTTTTTAACATTGATATCATTGACCCTAACAGTCTCGACTATTAATCATTCGGAACACCTCGACCTTTCATAAATGAATAGTCTCGGAAGGATTCGTGGGGGCCTACCCTGGCGGCTTGGGATTTCACCACCTACGCGAGGCGAAGCACAGGCGAAGCACGTAACGGTTATGCAAAATTGTTATTGTAATATACACACAGATCTTTGTCCAAACAATATTCTATGTTATATATTGAACCATATCAAATTTTGCTATTTGAGAGTTCGAGAGTAAAGTTTATATTTATGGTGTTGCAAATGCAATGTACATAGGTCAAGTCTTCGGTGATTATATAAAATTTGTGAATTTGCAAATGTTTTTATCTGTTTTACTATCATCTGGTTGGTACATTTGTGTCATGAACACCTCTTTGGGAGACTTTGCTCAAAGAAAAAAGCAGTTTCAACTATTAATAATTATTAAATGTGGCTATCTGACAACACATTTGTTTCATTTTATTGTTTAAACCTTCATTAAGTACAAAACTTTCAGCCAACACCTATTACAGGATCATCACATGCCATAGCCATCCAATGTCTATCACAGGCGTCCTTTACTGTCCCGAATCTTAAACACTATATATACATGAACATATACACTTATTGTTTTTGATTCGGTACCGTGCCGACCGCCTGTAATGTTTATAGTTAAAGTTTATATAAGTTAATCTGTTTTTAATGTTTATGATGATATAATAATTTATTGCATGCTCAGACATACTATTGAAGACCAAGGTTAATCCTATTGCAAACAATGGAAATGTTGATGACTTATAGTCATTTTCTGCAACCGTAACCAATATTTCATATTGTATTTGCTGTAAAGTTCTTCTTTATAATTTGTAATTGACTTTTGTATGGATTGTTGAAAGTTTTTGTCATAATGTGACATAAGGCTCCCTATGTTGACATTACGACTTTTGTAGATTGTGCGACTTGGAAATACTAGTCTGAAAGTTCAAGTTTGATGTCTGACAGACCTAAATTCAAATTTATATTCTTAGTGGCAAAGCTGGCACGGAACAATTAAAACAGACAGTTATAAAAAGTTGAAATAGGGCTTGAATATTCTGAAGCTTTTGCTACATGATGCATTTATATATAAACCAATCAACGAGCAAGTAATTTATTCAAGGCCACATGGACAATCTTGACGTTTCCTAACAAAATGTTTTTCATGTTTCCCAAGTCTACTATAAGCAACCTTTGTTCAACGTGTTATATGTACTTGCTGACTTTACATCATTAACATTTACATTATTAACAATATTGTATTGTATAAACTTTACTCAATTTATCATAAAGGAAAATGTGTCATTGTCCAACTAAATTCTTAGATCTCAACTGTAGCGTGTTCAATTACACAAAACGTTACAGAACGTTACATAACGATACATTCGGAACTCCTCGGCTATTCGCTGTGAATAACCTAAGCTAATACACAAATATGAGATCGTTAAGGCAATGGGTGATGTTTCAAAATTTACAGACTAAAAACGAAACATCACTCAATGCCTAAACAATCATATATTTGTTTACTTTAACACATGTAGTTTCAAAATAGCGTCTAAATATGTCCGAGATTATTCGCAGCGAATGGCCGAGGAGTTCCGAATGTATCGTTACGGAAAGTTTTGTAACGTTCGCGGTAACTGAACGCAGGGCTGACTGCTGATTGGTATACGAGCTGCAAGAATTGTAAGAAGTAGAGTTACTGTTTCAATGTGTTCTAGTGATATCAATATTTTATGGTCTTCGTGTGAGTAAAAAGATCAAGCTTAACATTGGAGATATTTCTCGTGAAAATCGGATTAGTATAAATACCATACGACGGGTTAGTGGCGGTCGATTGATTCACGACTTTGGCGATAGGATAAATTCATTTCCGTTAACAAATGCTCAGAAGAAAAAAAGTCGAACCTGATAAAATTTATTTGCTGGTCATGTCTTTTTTATAATTAAAGATAAATTGGGTTAGAAAAATATGAATAATTCATCCAGAATGCAAATGAACGCGTCGGGGAAATTTTGTCAAATACTTCGTTTGATTTTTATAGAGGCCCCCTGTGGGATAATAAACTGGAATTGCATCCAAAGTAAAATTGGCTGATGCCAGTTCAATAAAAGGTCAATTGTAGAGTAATGAGCCCCTTATAGTCTAATTTGTGACTTCAGGGACAACCTTTACATATCTACTCGTGTAAAATTGTTTCCGTTAATTTATGTTTTGTCAGATGAGTTTATATCTCGTTTTGTTTGATTTGAACGTGACGTGAAACAAGTTCTTACAACTTGGATAAATCACTGTCGAGTTCACGCATACTAGTCAGCAAGTACTAAGCAATTAGTTTCTTGTATAGAGAGAAGCAGCGAGTAGAATGTTAATTTTAACATATTTATTCAGAAGAACGACATAGAAAATGCACTTATTTATGAATTAAACAGTTGGATTTGATGGTAACTTTGGGTTTAAAGAGTTCAGTATCAAAGTACAATACGACAGTGTTAATACCATGTGACATTCTGTGATGAGTGGTGTCATTATATGGAAAAACAGACCCTAAAAGATATTTCTACAATGACTAACACTGATCACGAAAGACAATGTAAGTTAAATACACAATTATTGCCATTTTACGGTTGATGGTTCACCTAATGAAACTCTTCTGCATGTTGTCTATAACTAGTACTTACATATCATTCCACAAGGGCGACATCTTCTCTTTCTAACTTATTGGTGGAAAATCGACATAGTTGGTGAATTTTCATGGAAGGTTATAACGTTAGGGTTTAAAGTCAGCAACACCTTTGGGACACTAAATCTTGCGCAAATATTTCTTCTACAAGGGCCCCGTTTATTGAAATGTGAAGAAACTTGCAATTTCATATATTTGGTTTGTTGTAAGGTTTCCAAGGTGTCCATATAGTTTTAGTTATACTATAGTATGACTATGTCTATTTCACCTCTTCGCAACACACTCAATAAAATCCTTATTAAACATACATACTTACATTTTCTGCTTTGATGACATTTACAAGCGAAGGTAATTTTCTGAATACTTTATATTCTCTTTTATCATAAACGAAGGAGGAAATATATCAAGCAACCCATTGGGTAAATAAGTATTAACATGATCTCAATCAATATCCATCTAAACGTCAATGCTATGAATAGTTAAGTTGACAGTTTCATGGGTAAGATACATTATCAATCCCTAAAATATAACAGTTACTCTATAAACCCATCAGGAAAACATAAATATTTTATACCCTGTTGAAGACCATTTTGTCGGAAAAGGTTTACAATCAAATTACCGGAAACTTTAGCATATTCTCGAGCCACTCTCTAGTGTAAATGATGCTTCCATTATTAATCGCAGCGGTAATACCTCGCCAAGAGTGTCAACAAAGCTACAACGGTGCTGGCTAGGTGTAAAGTAATAAAGAAGATATGAGGATTTCGTGCCATCGTGAGGCGTGAAGTAATATAGAGGATGTAACGTCTGTCTAAAAATGTGAGTAGTAAATATAGGAGAATTTTACACTCAGGAGACAAATAGATGTTCTCTGGTCTCGCGATGTATCTAGAATTTCATTAGTGAAAATGTTTTCTGGACGATCATAGCAAAAACGTTCTATGCAATTTTAAACACCGTTCATTTGTCTTCTGCATCAAGTATCGGTTTGTGTAGGAATTTCACTTTCTGACTTCACGTGGAGAAGAATAAGAGATGCTGTTTTTATTTATAAAGTTGTGTACTTTGAATCCGAATGTAAATTTCGATTGATTTAATTTGGTTGAATGGAGAATAGCGAAAAAATACCGAACCGTAATTCTTCTTCACCACGAGTAAATCAGATTTGCTTTAAAAACTTTGCGTTTAATTGTAACATGGTGCTTGTTTGATTGAGGTTTGTAGAAATTAGATATTGTACAAAGCGAGTGACTGTTATATATTGGAAATGGTTTAACGTTTAGAATTGGCTTCCAGTTATTGGAGAGCACATGATGTAATGGTGAGTACTCCTAATGAGCTTAGAAATATCATTGTACATGAATAAATGGTTGGTGAATATCAACAATACGTTATTGGAGAATAAACTATTACATGACCACTGGATAATGTTAATATTAATGAATATGGATAATAGATAGGTATGTATATGAAACATCTTTGGTTATATTATATTTTATACACAAGTCAAATGTTCTAACTAAATACAATAATTTCACTCATTTTCAAATTGTCAATTTACGCATTCTATGCAAATCGATGTGACCTAAAATTTTATAGCATTTTCTCTTAGTTGATGTAATTTTAATTGCATTTATCAAAAGTCTAACATTTAGTTAATATGGTTTACATAATGCATGTGTGAGATTACATGTCTGAAAACAAAACAGTCAAGATCGGATATACAGTTTCACCAAGGAATTCAAACCAAGAGAATTTCTATATTGACACAGTGTTTTATTTATTAAGATCCATTTCGGTCAACTAAATGAATACTCTTTTATCTGATATAATTATCTTAATTGTTTGCCCAGCTGTACATGTGTTTGTCATATAGGACACACGGTATTGTATTAACATTGCATGTACTGATAATAATAATACTGAGCTCACAATAATTTTGACAATAAATGTGATTTACTTGAATAATTTAATGGAACAATAATGAAAAAAACACTGATGTTTTTTGCCCACCCAACACACCTTTCTTACAAAACTTTTTAGATCCCATCTGAATGTTATTCTTACTTAACTGCATAAAATAGTGAATATGATTTAATTGATGCCATGTTTGAAAATCGTCTTTAATTTTGCTTTTTTACATACACAAATTTATAAAAAAAAAACACTATAAATGAGGGGTCTCCTTCTTCGTTGATGTTGTTTCCTTGACGTTATTCATTTATTTTCCTCATTTATTTTCCTTTGTTAACTTAGCAGTAGTCTGACAATTTACTTTAAAATCTTGCAATATTTTTTTAGTTTTTGTAATTTTATATGCACCTAGTATATTCTAATAATTTTGATGATAATAGTTATAATAATAATAGCAATAATAATAATAATGATAATAATAATGGTAATTATAATGATAATAATAAAAGATAATGATAATAACAATAATAGTGATAATGATTATTGTCATAATAATAATAATAGTAATGATAATGAGGATAATAATATTCACAATTATCAAATCCAGGTTGTACTTACATGCAATATTATACAAGAATACTATAGATTATAAACTAAGTACAAAATAGTTTGTAAAATGTCAATGGCTCTTAGAACATTCGCTTCTAAAAAATCACGTTCTTCTCTTTAATCAGCTGATTCGGATGTTAAATTTAATGACTGCATACATTCATTCCACAGTATCTCAGTTACCGGATCGATTATTTTAGAACAACATGATATCCCATTGTTGATGATATTGACAAAAACTGTATTTATAATTATATCTTTAGCTGCCATTTAATGTCCATCTGACGACCAAGAGAGTCGTAAAGAGACCTTGTTAGCATTATTGGACCTGAAAGGCTCACAAAATAAAACGTTTTTTTTCTGATTAGTTCTAATAAGGTCGCAGAACGATAGAATAAACTTTTCTCTCACAGGACGTACTAAGTTCAACATTATTTGAGATTGGTACAACGGAGTGTGATCAAGTGTCATGAATGCCACTACTTGATTTTGTAATTTTATTGAGGCTACACGTTAATCACGTGACTTTTTGTATCTGAAATGTTAATGATATTTTCACAAGAACTTCCTTTATTATTGAATTAGTTCTTGTGACTTTTGTATCGACTTAACTAAATCTGATTTGATCGTGATGTTTGAAATAGGCCTACAGACTAATATTTTGGGCGTGTGCAAAAGATGTTAATGTCGTTCGAAATTTAGCAAAGCCTTAGCAACGCGTGCATGTATACACATAAAATAAAAAAAACATGATGGAGAAACTGGACTTTAATTGAACTTGGTAAAAAACTACTATTTTTTCAGTAATATACCTTATATGTATATGTATATATAGTGTTTTTGATTCGACATCTTTCCGACCGCCTTTGGTTTTGCCCCTACATCTATCACATCATGGCCACACTCATAACAATAAATGCGAGAGGTGGCGAATAACCAGTAAAAAATTTAAAAGTGAGAAATATGTACAATGCTACATTGTAGTAAGAACAAGAGTATAGAGTCAGAGTGTTGTTTGCAAGCGTGTCATCGAAAGCCTCGACTGGGCCTGCTGCTACTTAGTCCGGTGGTAAATTATTTTTATCCCTTTATCGTTTTTGAAGTAATAAATGTTGGCGGTATGTGATAGATGAGTAGTGAAAATCGTCACCAACCTTAAAGTGTGATGTTTCGACACCTTTGGGGATGTATTTAGGGCCCTTTAAAGGTGATGTTTCGACACCTTTTGGGAAATGTCTGGTTAACAGAGGCGTTATGTTACACTGTTCAGGACAAGTCCGGTTAACAGTAGCATCATGTCATACTATTCAGGACAACAACGTTCTATATCAAATAAATAAAAACAAATGTAAAAATATAGTCGAATCATGAACTGTGATGAATGAAGGTCCTATATGATATATGAAAAAAATGCACAATCGCACTATATATATTTATGGTGGAGGGTTTTTACTTATTATTATTGTTATTATTAATCTTTTTGTACAACGCCATTGAATATGTAATATAGAAATAGGCGTTAAAATCAAATGAAGAAGTTTAAGTTTAAGTTTATTTTAAAGTGGAAATAGCTTTTGTAATACTGAACTCTATGATAACTGTATCTTATAACAATATGTATAGTTTTCTTACAGTATATCATATTGAAATAAATAACTGACACATAATTATGATGGAACACTTTGTCATGGAATCGTACGAGAAAATAAGTCTACGTATTGACTGAACTACATGGTTTTCCTTGCAGTAGAATGTTTATAGAATATATAAGTGATTTTAAGAAAACACGTTTATCATATAAAATATTTATATATTACATATTATCTGTCTCTATTTATTTTAGAATCAGACAGGGATAACATTGATGTAAGAATACAAAGTGTATATGTGGAATATTACAAGATATAAAGGTATGTTGTTTTCTATATCAAGCCAACTATTCGGCGGCGGCGTGGGACCGAGGTGGCCGAATTTCTGCCTATTGACTTTTCAAAATATTGAAATGTTTATTCATATTCATATTGTTTGGGATTCAGGTGCAAACTCGTGGAAATTGTGTTTACTTGTATGCATCATATTAAGCAATCCATGGGTCTTGCGTGAACATGTTACAATGATACTGGTAATCATTGGAAAGTCAACTCCGCGATGATTCGAATCACATCTAAAACAAATTCCACTGTTTCCTGACGCGAACAAGAAACTTTATTGTATTACCTCAGTACTAGGGACCAGAAAGCGGACTGGAGAGTGATAAATCTAGTTTAAGTACTTGTTTCACTATCAAACTTGAATAAATTACATATGGTGTAAACTAAACTAATGTAAGGGTCATATACCACATGTGCAGGAGCTTGACATTTTGTATCGTAGTTTGAAAAAAATCCCTTCTTCTAGTTTTGTCATAAGAAGAGATTTTTTTTAAAAATACGACAACGAATATCACGTTCCTGTGCGTATACTAATCTATATGTTATCACGATTATCGATCTCAAGGTAGGCGGATGGTTCTGGTCCAGAGTAAGGCATTTATTCTGTTCACTACTTGTAGTCTTAAGCGTTTTCAAACAGTTTTAGATTGTTACATTTCTTTGTAAATTCTTAGTTACTTGTTAATTGCTAAATACCTAAAGTCCAGGGTCTATAGTCCAAGTTATAAAACAACAAAATGTAAACAAAAACAGTTTTCGTCGACTACTCTTAAAAACAAATAACTGAATGATATAAATATCGCAAAAAATACTAATAACTTTTCCAAAAACATGTACACGGTCCTTTGATCAATAGCTCCGAATCCTCTGCACAACAATCGAACGGTATACTAGGTCATGTGAAAGAATAATCTGAGCAGAAGATTCAGAGTACACAATTACAACTCACTGGTTAATGTAGGCATTTTGGACTTGGGCTTGTAAAGTTATTTTATTATTTATTTCATCAACTTCTTTTTTGCTGGCGAAAATATACGACGAAAAACAGGTGTTGGTTCACATTCTGAAGATCACATGACTATATAATTTTATGAAACAAAAGGTCGTAGGCCCGATTCACTGGCTGGGTTATACGCGTAGGTCTAGAGATATAATATCTCTTATCGGGAACAGTATGTAGGTCGCCAACTGTCGTAATGTGACTAAATGACTAGAAGTGCGTCGTATCACATCACAAAACGGGGTACATGCATTACCTAAACATTAACTTACCCAACCCTAATAGAATGCCTACTCGTACATATCAATATTTTATTATTTGCATATTGTCTATAATACCCTGACATTTTGATAAATAACAACATCATAATGTTGTACATGATATATCATTCTCTATGAAAATTGGTATATTTTACTTGAATTTACAAGACCTATATATCATAAAGTCACAAATTGATAATACATAGTACAAGACTTCAGTATTATGATAAATGAGACCGTCGTTCAATGCGTTTTATTTGTGTGAATACATTGAAGATTTCCTTTTTAGTCCATCTTAAAATAATTATTGTATTCAGCTTTAACCGATATCCAATATTTAAACCTTCTGCTATTAAGCATTCTGCTATCAAACATTCTGCTATAAATACCACCTTGGTTAGTGCAAAACCATGCGATTCTTGAGAGCCTTAAAGCCCCATTATCAAATGTTACACTGTTTTTGGACTGCAAAGAAAGTAGACATTTATCTTTTTCAAAAATGTACACATCTAATGAAAAAGATTATTAATTAAGTGCAAATATTGCTTGAATATGTTTATGTTATTTATTTCATTTCAAAGTGAAAGTAGATCGAAACCAAAATTAGAATTTGGTTGTCAATACTTAAAGCAATGGTTTGATCACAGTATGTTTATTGTGCCTGTAATGTTTGTTATATTCTGATAACATTAATTTTGTAAAACAGTTTTACATCTACTATATTTTCATGTAGTGGCTGTAAGTCCTAGATACCTAATTTGAGAAGAACAGGGGCTCTATTTTACACAATTTTGTTAGAGCATAATCGATTTTGATTGTCTTAAAAAGTAGAACTTGGCTGTAGATCTTCCTATTAGAATGAAAAAGTCCCGTACTCAAAAAGTGTTTAATATAATATTGTAAAATAGCCGCGGCTGTGGCGTAGTGGTTAACATGTCTGACTTCGAATTCGGAGATTGCGGGTTCGAGCCATATCGCGGTAGGTCATACCCTATACATGAGTAGTCGGCCTCATGGTAGGGTGAGTTAGTACCGGTGATAGAAAAGTGTCCAGGAAAACTATAGTAGGATTAAGGAAGAGCTCGCCTTCGCCGTATATATAACCTTAATATGTGTTGAATACGACGTTAAAAATGTAAAAATGTATGATGCTAAACTCTACATTCTTATATTTTCATTGAGAAGGGAAATGTTTAATATTTATCTAAAGATAAAATTCTTCTGGTGTTTTACTCAATATTCCAAGATGTTTTCAGTCATATTACGACTATCAGTCATCATACTCACAGTCCCTGCACAGACCCAGGCATCAGAACCCAAGCGTGTACCAACGAACTAAACACCTAACCTCGCTAAGGGTTGACAAATGCCCTACTCAATACAGTGGAAGGCAGTAGAATTTTCATGCACAAACTATACGAATGTGTGTAGGTTCTCTCTGGGGATCGAACCTGCGAGTGTATGACTCTTGATTCACAATTAGATGCAAAAATGACTTAATTTAATGAGCTAATTTAGCAGGTTGCTCCTACCTCAATGGAGCTTATCTCTATTAATGAAGTGAAACACTTTTTGAGGCCTTATTCTAATAGCAACTGATCAACTATCACCCATTGCTATTAAAATTATGTCTTTTCGTTCAAATGATTTTCAACCAAGTTTCTTATTTTTGTACTTTTAATAAAACCTCAAAAAGCAATTATCTCTAAGTCTAACCAAAACTTATCTCTAAGAAACATTCATGTAATTCCCTGTTGCATATTACCGTGCCACAAAGCTCTTATTAGCAGCTTGTTAAGCCTTGCGTATTGTTGTTGAAAAAATTAGATTCTGAATCATAAGATTTTAGGTGAGTTTCGATAGGGAAAGCGAAGTGGTTCTAGAAAATGATTTAATTCCTAACTCCAAACCCATCGTTTTATCATCTCTGTAATTGAACTACTATATCCATGTGTCAACGCAAAACTAGTGTAACTACATTGTATATGTAAATGAAAAATGACGTAGGCTATTTTAGCTGACCCTCTGGTATTCTAGGTTAAACATATTTTGTTGAAATAACTTATTCTTGTTAGAGCAGTACATTAGATATATTGTTGAAATAACTTATTCTAGTTACAACAGTACATTAAATATTTTGTTGAAATAACTTATTCTAGTTCCAACAGTACATTAAATATATTGTTGAAATAACTTATTCTAGTTACAACAGTACATTAAATATTTTGTTGAAATAACTTATTCTAGTTCCAACAGTACATTAAATATATTGTTGAAATAACTTATTCTAGTTACAACAGTACATTAGATATTTTGTTGAAATAACTTATTCTAGTTACAACAGTACATTGAATATATTGTTAAAATAACTTATTTTTGTTAATAGAAAAGATGGTACTTGAAATAAGTGGTTCTTTCGTTTTTACGCTTTCATTGTATACTTTATCAAGACGTTTGCTCCTTATGTACAGATAAAACTGAAATATTGTACACCTTTAACAAACCGCTTTAATAAATATCACAGGAATGTGTGACTGATTTTGGCGAAAATAATGATAAAGATTTGTAAGTCTGCCTTCTTGCAGGAGGAGAAATCACATCTGCGTCTGCTTGGAATATAATGTCCTTTCTAAAGATGAATGACGCAATCACGCTAGGGACTATCTGTCATTTGTCGCAGACGAATACATTAGTTCTTAATAAATGTCTTTTAATTGTCTCGTTTTTAAGGCCTTTTTGTTAATAATCTGTCATACATTTTCTTTTGCAGACAATAAAAAAATCAGTGAAATGTTTACCTACATTCTAAGCAGACGACTTTTAAAAACATATATCATACTTCCGCTTTTCGTGTACGCATGCCTGATGTACCGGATGTTGGAAAGCTCATGTAGCCATAACCAGGTTTCAACTGGAATAACATTGATGAATCTACGAAATAAATATGACGCTGCGTCTAGGAAGATTATGCAATTACGTGGCAATGGAACTGAAAAACTGACGGCGATAATACAAGAATATAAATCACTTGAAGAAAGCAGACGAGATGTTGTGAGTACATTACGTCATATTGTGTCACGTGATGACATTCGGGACGGAAACGGTGTTGATATTGATCTTAAAATTCTATTACATGATGTTGAACCTGTCTCACAGACGGAAGAAATGATTAAAGTAACACAAAGTGACATACCAGTGTCAGACAGTAACCCTAAACATATAATAAATTGTTCTAACATACATGATGTTCATCTACAAACTAAGATTGGTCATGGTGTGTCTAAACAAACTTATAAAGCCACATTTAGAGGTAGACCTGTCGCAGTAAAAATGGTTACACGTCATCAGACCGAAGTGAAACAATGTATTGAAAGGATTAATGACAACCATCCACAGAAGATTGATCTACGTGCTAAATGTTTCGTGTTTCCAACCATGAGACTAATGAAAGAAATATTACTATTAGAACAATTAAATCATCCAGGATTTGTCAAGTTGTTAGGTTATTGTATTCGTAGCGAGGAAAGTGAAACAACTGACCTCACTGAACGTGGTGTCGTCAGTGTGTTTGAACTTGGTGAAAGGATTGTGTTCTATAACATTCAAACGTTGACATGGCAACAGAGACTAACACATGCCATGCAATTAATGGATTTTTTAAATTATTTAGAAAACTCACCGCTGGGATCATTACGTGTTCGTGATTTTAAAGAAGATCATTTTCTGATGGTAAACAACGAATTAAAAATGATAGATTTAGACGATGTAGATAATTTAGAACCTTCTTGTAATGTATACGTTAGTGCTGATACACAATCAGAATTAGCTAAGAAAGGTATTACTAATGGTTGTGAATTTGACTTGACTTGTCGTAGAGGAATGTGCGTAGGTTTTAATGCTAAACAGAACTTAAAATTCATGAACAAATTATTTTTAAAACATTTACTGTCTCCCTTGGTATTTCCACGACAGATTTCTCAGGATATTGGAGCATTGCTTGCAGATATAGATAGCTCTCTTGTCTCGGCTTATGATGTTTTCACACGACTTAAGAATTTTCAGAATACTTGATTTCTTATTGTTATAAATAGGAAATCATTATTTAAATTTTACACTTTCTATAGTGATTGATTCTCACTGGCTTGAATAATTATTTTTGTATTCCCCTGTGTTACTTGCTTTGTTGATTGAAATTCTCACGCGCGGTACATCTTCATTTTTTCAACTGCTCATACATTTTCATTTTTTGTGTAAAGAATAAAACATAATTTCATGAAAATCTAAATGTTGTTTATTACGTTTTTGTGATAGATTTAGGGTATGAGTTATCACAGTAAATTTCCGCTATTTGTAGCGTCATCATCGATAGTCTTAACAGCGGAATGGTCATATTATATGGACATTTTTCTTTTCAAATTAAGCATTTCGGACTTTAACATCGTCAAAATCGTATTGTGTTTGCATTACCCGATGTGGTGTTTATTGCAGAACTTTACTGTATATCTAAAAATTGTGTTTTTGGACCAGCTTCGAATCGTCAGAACGATCAATTACATTCTTTATTGGAACCAGTAATATGCCAAAGACGAACATGCTGGAGAAGACGCATGGACTAGAAAAGTATTTAACTCTTCTGAAACACTTTAACATCTATCAAAACTGAAATTAAACTTAATTGTATAATATTAAATTAGAATAGAATAATCTTTAGAATAATCTTTATTTTTTAGTCGGTACATAATAAATAAATAAGGTAACTTGGAGATGTGACATCTTGCATGCATTTTGACAATTATACTTTCCATATGATGTATTGTCTAATATTGTCCAATAAATAAATAGTTCATATTCCCCTGAACAAAATACATGACAGCTTGAACCACTTGTATAGACACAATTCTGACGCCACTTCTGTATGATCTGTCGATGTCACGTAATTTTATGTATCATTTGTTGAATTAAGATCAGCATGGGTCTACTCAATTTCTTTACATAATTGTTCAATTAAAGTAACTAGTCCCCGGTCGATTGATCAACATATAATGGATCCAATAAATAGAGAATTGCTTGTTCCAAATGTGTTTTGGTTCCGTCGACAAAGTTAATGTATACGTAGTGTAATTTATTGATTTGTCGGTTAGTGAAACTATTTGAGGTTCATAATGAAAAGTTTCTACATAGAACAAATGTTTGACCTTTTTTGGCGCAGATGTCTAAGCTAACTTTTAAACAATGCAATTTGCTCTGTTATAACTGTTTGTACAATAAAATTGTGTTACGGTATATGGAAATGGATAAAAGATATGGTACTATTTGTTATTTGTGACAAACAGGTGCGTAGTACGAAGTAGGCTACATTGTAGTTGTTGACTATTTACTGTGTATTATGGGTGTCTCACTTTGCTATTGATTATACATTCGTCGGTATGACTGAACAACGAATATGGCTAATTAATTATACTTCAAACAAAATGAATCCTGCATAGCGCCGAATAATTTTTTCAAAGATATTTCTTGTTTTACATATACGTGTATTTAAAATGCGTACTTACAGCCATTTGGGGAGTAGCAACAGATCAATTTCAAAATAAGTTCCATTTTTATTTTAGAGATTGATTTTAACGTGAATGACATTTGTCAAATGTCTGCTAGATTTTAGTAATTTCATATTTCCGGACGATTGTGCATGTTGTAGAAATTTTATCAGTTATAGAATCATTCATGATGTACGTGCCAAACGTTAGAAAGATAAATAAAGTGTCTCGACTTCAAGTACGGTAAAGTCCCACTATTTTAGATTGTCAAAATAGATGGTATTGATACTAGAATAGTCTTTATATGTAGACCTTTTTCCTCTCAATTTAAGCATTTGGGACTTGAAAATCCTCAACAAACGTATGATTTTGCGAATATTTACCGTATGATGAATAATGACTAATATCTTATGTTCGAAAAGCAAGGAAACGAATATTTAATTCATGCTTTGAAGTACCAGCTACTGCATCATAGATCTGTTCTTTCTTGAAGAGTATTCGATATAAACTATAGATAATTTGATTTATTTCAAATCACGAAATCAAGTATCTAATATCCATATGACATGGAAGCTGGTTAAGTCAGTGGTCACTTTTCATTAATTTGTGATATGCGTTAGTAAATGCTGAAAGAAAAGTATGCAGTCTACGAAATTAGGATATGAAAATGGTTGACCGAAAAAGTCATTTAAATAGCAAACACAAAATCTTGTTTATAGGTTTTTGGTTGTCCAACAGAAATTACTGGTTGCTCAACGAAAAAGTACTTGTTCCGGGCAAATGGACACCCACTAATTTCGAAGACTAAAGGTATTATCATATAATTTATGATATTAGAAAATAAAGATTTATTCTGTGCTGCATGCTCTGTTCAAGAAAAAAACTGCAATCCCAATATGCAGCTTAAATCACGTGACTTTACAGATCACGTATTACCCATAAATCTTACAATGTCGTTGCTAAGATACGTGATTCCTTTCAGATGATAAGACATACACATTTACATATGACAGATGTACGAAAACGTGAACAATAAACAGTCTGACTGTCAAATAATTAAAAATTATCTCTGCATATATAATTGAATAATTCATGTCCTTTGTCATATCAAGACAGTGTGATATCTTCTTAACAATTTTTAATTTTCCAATATAAAAGCAGGATTTATCACCGTGAATCAGTTTGTCTCTCTGAAATATTCGGATATCTTCTGTTTTAATTGTACAATTTTCCAGTGTAAATACATTTAGCGAAATCACAGTCGTCTCATAAATGGATATGAGACCGTATAACCTCTGATGTTTTAAGATTAAGTTCAGAAATGCATTGATTTAATTTAATACCAGATAAGATGTCTTCGTTTGTTCGGATAATTTGGATAATAATATCAACTAAGATGCTTGAAACCAGTTGATATTAAGTATATGCACTGCTCTCCAAAAGTTTCTTCACAGTAAAATTAATAAAATTACTACAATTTCTATGATCAAATTTGAGAATAATTATAATATTGTTTATTCTGTTCATTATTCATACATCAGAAATGAAATTTCTATTTGTACATTTTATTTTTTTGAGTTACAACAGAAGATATCCATTAACAATGGATCTCAATAAACCAATATCAAGTTTGTGATTTTTTTTTGTAATTTCAAATTCATAAGACAAATTTCCTGAATTTGAAAAAGCAAAATTGAAAATCATTTAACAATAAACTGATGTTACAACTTTTTGAAATTCTATTTAGCACTATATTAATTGTGAATGTGTGAAGGAACTTTTGGAGGGTAGTGTATATGACTCACGTTTTGGACTAAAAGGTCCCGAGTTTAATTCTTATCTGACGTACAGCTAGTGTCATTAAGCCAGAATGTACCTGATTCATTTCAATTATGTGTGTAATATAACGCATACATATATTTTGGGCATATCAGCCTAAGAAATAATGTGTAATAAACTCTATATATTTATAGACATAATATTTCAAAATATTTTAGATATTTTCTAAATGAATGAATAAATTATTTCGTAAAAAGGAAATAATCCTAATCTAAATGTTACAATTCTACGTTTGCCCGCAAGACTGTAGTAAGTTCATTACATTTGGGAGCGAGTTACTACAGTCTTGTGGGCAATCTTCGAATTGTCGTTTAAAGAGCTTCATGTATACGATACGTGTCATTTTCTTCGACAACCAATTTAATAAAATAACAAAGCCGTTTAATACAGAAGTCAGTAACTCAGAATAATAATATACTACATGTATTTGTAATTGATTTTGAGATCAACCAATCTAGTCGTAAGGTTATCTAACTATGGCAATCAGTTTGACTTTTTGTAACAATGTTAGTGTGGTAGTGAGGCATAATGATATAAGAAAGTTCCCTATTGACATTGAGGATGTCTAAGATAGAGCTATATATCATTGTTATACGTCATTTTATAGACATATAATGTAATCTTTTATCGTTTATATCAATATATGATGTTAAACTATATGGTAAACAGTTCTAGAACTACACCCTACAGTACTCACCAAACGTTCGGAGACATTTTCACTTTGTAGCCCTACTGAATAGTTTTGTCTAAATTTTGATTACTGTTTATTTTGAAATGCTTATGAGTTTTGCTTTATTTTTGGTTATCATTATGATCAATACTGAGATTACATAAAAAGTATAAAAGCTATTTTATGGAAAATAATTACAATAATCATGGTTTTAAAAGCTTTCGGATGTCAGATGCTGAATCGAAAAAATGTATTGCGTTCATGAAATGTGTTTACATTTTGTAACAAACAATACTTAAGAATATTAGAAATGATGATTCTACAAAATTGTGTCTCAATACTTTGGATGGGTACATTGATTCAACTTCGTCCTGAGTGACGTTCTCAGCTTTAAATACTTGAACGTTACGACTGTGGGAGAATTTTAAATGGTAAATACCATAACGTGAGTTGAATTGATTTTAATTACAAATCAGTTTTGTGCTGAAACTAATCTTTGTAATCAACCCTTTAATTGAAGTCAGTGTATTTTTATCACTTTTCATATTTCTTTGATAGTTAGGCACCTTTGGTTTTCTTCTTAAGTGTATAAATAAGTTTGTAACGTGTCAGGACCGTATTTATTGTATAATAATCATTCAGTTTTATAAGTCTGACAACCAAAGTTTGTAAATTTATTAACTGACGCTATAGTTAGGGGTCGTGTAGTATAGGCACATTATTTCAATCGTCGGAAACCCATGGTACTCATTCGTTGACGAATAATAATATACTGGGTTTACCGATGATGCATTATTTCATGACAGTCAATATTTCGAATAAAATTCTCGAATAAGAAGCGTTCGTGAAATCAAGTACAAACAGTTTCATTGAAAATTCGTGATTTTACAAATAGTTCATTTAAACCAGTTTGTTTTACATGTGAGCAAGTTTTCAAGTAACATTCTATCAATAAATTCCATCATTATTACCCACATTGTCTGCTACACGAGACATAATAGATTAGTCCTTATTCTCTTGTCAGACTCTACCGAAATGTTAACTTTACATTTCTACAGACTGAAAGGATTTTTTTCAGTTTTTTTTGATAGTCTCAAATACATTAACTGAGAACGCAAACAGACTCCTCCATAAATTCTTGGACAATTGAGATTTTTTAAGAAAACTGTACATGCATACCACAACAATTCATTTTATCATACCTCACGTGATTTGTTCACTATAATCTATATTGCCTTATAATCTATATAGCTCAATGTGACGTCACCGGGTTACAACCCGTAATGATACCCTCTGCATGGACATCACCTATCGGCCCTCTTGACCTCACCTATCGACCCGCTTAAAGCGATGGGTAACTAATGCGTTTGATGAGTTTGCTCATATCGGGAACCAAGTTTTTAGCCATTCAATATGAGTAACCTCCCTTGCGCAGACACTTGCTTTTTACGAAACAACAAACTTAACGGTGTAAAATGTCTTCAATTTCAGGAGCAAATAAAACAGATAAAATTAAACTTTATATGCCTATTTAATTGTCAACAATTTCTGACTTTTGTTGTTCGGTATAATAAATAAATCACAAATATCACATCCTACAGAGGGCGATAAAACGGAATGTGCACCCGAGACTAGCAATGTTAACCGAGGTTGACATTACTTGTCCCGGGTGAACATTCTGTTCTATCGCCCCCTGTAGGATGTGATATTAGATATTACTATAATCAATACTTCATATAACATGTTTGAAAACAAATGTATATAATCTGATAAATGTTGATTATCTAATTGCTCAGCTGACTCTTATTGTTTCATTTTATTTACACTAGAAATCAGATTTTGTCCAAGGACTTTCTGAGGGCACCGTATATACCTATATTCTGTAGAAGCAGTAGACCAGTGGTAGAACGCGCGCCTAGGGATCGAGCGGGCCTTGGTTCGAATCCCACTAGGGGCACTGTTAATTTCCTTGAGCAAGAAAATTACCTGCGATTGCTTCACTCCACCCAGGTTGAAATGGGTACCCTTGACGGGGGTATAATTCCGTTGCGCCATAGATACTAGTAGCCTGATGACCAGGGGTTATAGCTGTAAAGTCGGTGAACAGGCGTTAGCATGAAACTTTGACTATAAAATTTCATTACATGTTCGTAACATAGTTTCGAGGTATTGTAGTGATAACACAAAAATCTTATGACAGCAACTATGAAATAACATATCATATGCCTCATATAAGTCCATGCCAAATTGGAAAAGTGTTAAGCGTTAACTCAAGTTTAACCAACCTAGGTACCTATTCCCAAAAACACACAACCGAAACAAATACACAAATATTTTAAGACGAAAAACAATGCATTATATATTTTAATGGAAAAAAACACATCATCATAATATGAAACAAAGGTAAGAATTACGAATGAAATTACTAGTTTAAGAACAGACTCAAAACATATGGTTTAATTCAAAATGACTAGTTGTTTTTTTTCACGTAAAATATATAAATTCAATTTGTTTTAATGGCATGGTCATGATAAATTGCTTGCAAAGAATAACGTTGCCGAGCACATTATTCCGGAATGAAATTTCGTTATCGAATCCCGGAACATCGGAACTTTTTTGGAAAATTTCACCAACATTTTTGTTTTCTTTACTTTAAAATCTACGCGCATGCAGACGCTTAAAACTTTTCGGTATGGCATGGCCTAATGCTATAGGAATGTTTGACCCTATTCGGCGCAGCTTTCTAAGCAAACTTTTAACCTATATTTGAACCAATACAATTTGCTTTGTCATAGCTGTTTGTCCAATGAAATTGTCTTACGGTTTAGAGAAATGTATAAAAGATATGGAACTATTGGTTATTTGTGATAAACAGGTGCGTAGCACGGACAGTAGTTGTTGACCATTTACTGTGTGACTCACTATGCTAATTGATTATACATTCGTCGGTATGACTGAACAACGAATATGACTATTTATACTTCAAACAAAATGAATCCTGCATAGCGCCGACTATCTTTTTAAAGATATTTCTTGTTTTGCATATCCGTGTATCTAAAATGCGTACATACAGCCATTTCAGAACTAGCAACAGATCAATTTCAAAATTAGTTCTAGTTCTTTTTAGGGTTTGATATTAACGTGAATGACATTTGTCAAACATGTAAAACTAGCTGCTAGAGTTTAGTATTTTCACATATCAAGAAGATTGTGCATGTAGGAGAAGATTTATCCAGTTACAATCTGATTAAAACCCGATCTAAAATTTCACCGCTCGCATACTCGCTAATTTAGATCTGGCCTTTTCCAAACGAAGGTCACGTTCAGATGACCTTTTCTCATCATAATATTCATGACGAAATTGTTATGATACGTAACTTGTTTACATCGTCTACGTCACGCAATTTGAAATGGGCCACCCAATCGCAGACTGTGAATAATACCGCTGTTAAATTTGCATGCAAAGCTTGGTCTAAAAATAGAGATTACGAAATCAAAATGTGATTAATAGTGTTTTCGTCCAGATGAAAGCTACGCATTGATTGGTCGACACGAAGTTCATCTCGACGTGACCTCGCATTGACTAAGAAGAGATCCAGTACGACAACGCGAGTAGAACAGGATCTCTGTTTACGGAGATTGATCCAGTTATAGAAAACATTCATGATGTACGTACCATACGTTAGAAAGATAAATAAGGTGTCTCGACTTCAAGTACAATATATAGTTCCACTATTTTAGACTATTGAAATGGATGGTCTTAATACAAGAATAGTCTTTATATGTAGACCTTTTTCCTCTCAATTTAAGCATTTGGGACTTGAAAATCCTCAACAAACGTATGGTTTTGCGAATATTTACCGTATGATAAATAATGACTAATATCTTATGTTCGAAAAGCAAGGAAACGAATATTTAATTCCTGCTTTGAAGTACCAGCTACTGCATCATAGATCTGTTCTTCCTTTAAGAGAATTCAATATATACTATAGATAATTTGATTCACTTCAAATCACGAAATCAAGTATTCTATATCTACATGGCATGGAAGCTGGTTAAGTCAGCGGTCACCTTTCATTAATTTATTAAAAGCGTTAGTTGATGCAGAAAGAAAAGAATGCAGTCTACGATATTAGGATATGAAAATGGTTGACTGAGCAAGTCATTTAAATAGCAAACACAAAATCTTGTTTATAGGTTTTTGGTTGTCCAACAGAAATTACTGGTTGCTCAACGAAAACGTACTTGTTCCGGGCAAATGGACACCCACTGATTTCGTAGACTTAGTATTATCATGTAATTTATTATACAAATGTATTAGAAAATAAAGATTTATTCTGTGCTGCATGCTCTGTTCAAGAAAAAAACTGTAATCACAATATGCAACTTAAATCACGTGACTTTACTGATCACGTATTACCCATAAATCTTACAATGTCGTTGCTAAGATACGTGATTTCTTACAGAAGATAAGACAGGCAGGTAACTCGCCCCTAAAGTGGTTCTAGTGTGCTAGGTTCGTGACCTATACCGGCTGGGCGGCGTTCCGGGTTGGGTCCGAGCCCAAAACCCGAAGTAGGTCCCCATTGTTTACATATGTACATGTCCATATATAGTCTATATAGCAAATAAAGTACCTAGGAAAGGTAGGTAACTCGCCCCTAAAGTGGTTCTAGCGTGCTGGGTTCAGGACTTATACCGGCTGGGCGGCGTTCTGGGTTGGGTCTGAGCCCAAAACCGGAAGTAGGTCACCATTGTTTACATATGTACATGTCCATATATAGTCTATATAGCACATAGAGTAGCTAGCAAGGGCAGGTAACTCGCCCCTAAAGTGGTTCTAGCGTGCTGGGTTCGTGACCTATACCGGCTGGGCGGCGTTCCGGGTTGGGTCCGAGCCCAAAACCGGAAGTAGGTCACCATTGTTTACATAATTTATGTACATGTCCATATATAGTCTATATAGCACATAGAGTACCTAGCAAGGGCAGGTAACTCGCCCCTAAAGTGGTTCTAGCGTGCTGGGTTCGTGACTCATACAGACTGGGCTGACCCATACCGACTGGGCGGCGTTCCGGGTTGGGTCCGAGCCCAAAACCGGAAGTAGGTCACCATTGTTTACATATGTACATGTCCATATATAGTCTATATAGCACATAGAGTACCTAGCAAGGGCAGGTAACTCGCCCCTAAAGTGAATCTAGCGTGTTGGTTTCGTGACCTATACCGGCTGGGCGGCGTTCCGGGTTAGGTCTGAGCCCAAAACAGGAAGTAGGTCACCATTGATTACATATGTACATGTCCATATATAGTCTATATAGCTCATAGAGTAGCTAGCAAGGGCAGGTAACTCGCCCCTAAAGTGGTTCTAGCGTGCTGGGTTCGTGACCTATACCGGCTGGGCGGCGTTCCGGATTGGGTCCGAGCCCAAAACCGGAAGTAGGTCACCGTTGTTCATATATGTACATGTCCATATATAGTCTATATAGCACATAGAGTACCTAGCAAGGGCAGGTAACTCGCCCCTAAAGTGGTTCTAGCGTGCTGGGTTCGTGACCCATACCGATTGGGCGGCGTTTCGGGTTGAGTCCGAGCCAAAAACCGGAAGTAGGTCACCATTGTTTACATAATTATCTACAGGTCCATATATAGTCTATATAGCAAATAAAGTACCTAGCAAGGGCAGGTAACTCGCCCCTAAAGTTGTTCTAGCGTGCTGGGTTCGTGACCCATACCGATTGGGCGGCGTTTCGGGTTGAGTCCGAGCCAAAAACCGGAAGTAGGTCACCATTGTTTACATAATTATCTACAGGTCCATATATAGTCTATATAGCATAGAGAGTAGCTAGCAAGGGTAGGTAACTCGCCCCTAAAGTTGTTCTAGCGTGCTGGGTTCGTGACCCATACCGACTGGGCGGCGTTCCGAGTTGGGTCCGAGCCCAAAACTGGAAGTAGGTCACCATTGTTTACATATGCACATTTCCATATATAGTCTATATAGCACATAAAGTACCTGATAAAGGCAGGTAACTCGCCCCTAAAGTGTTTCTAGCGTGCTAGGTTCGTGACCTATACCGGCTGGGCGGCGTTCTGGGTTGGGTCCGAGCCCAAAACCGGAAGTAGGTCACCATTGTTTACATATGTACATGTCCATATATAGTCTATATAGCACATAGAGTAGCTAGCAAGGGCAGGTAACTCGCCCCAGAAGTGGTTCTAGCGTGCTGGGTTCGTGACCCATACCGACTGGACGGCGTTCCGGGTTGGGTCCGAGCCCCAAACCGGCAGTAGGTCACCAATGTTTACAAACTAACATGGCTATATATAGCCCATGCAGTGCACATAGCACATGGCAGGGGGAGACAACCGGCCACTAAAGTGGGTCTAGGGTGCCGGATCCTTGACACATTCCGACTGGCAGAGGTGCCCGGGTGGGTCCGAGCCCCAAACCGGAAGTAGGTCACCAATGTTCACAAACAAACACAGCTATATATAGCCCATGCAGTGCACATAGCACATGGCAGGGGGAGACAACTGGCCCCTAAAGTGGGTCTAGGGTGCCGGATCCTTGACACATGCCGACTGGCAGAGGTGCCCGGGTGGGTCCGATTCCCAAACCGGAAGTAGGTCACCAATGTTTTCAAACAAACATAGCTATATATAGCCCATGCAGTGCGCATAGCACATGGCAGGGGGAGACAACTAGCCCCTCAAGTTGGTCTAGGGTGCCGAATTTTTGACACATACCGACTGGCAGAGGTGCCCGGGTTGGTCCGAGCCTCAGTGTCTAATGTTAATGAATAATTCCAAAGAAAGTTTGTCTTAGTTTTTCAATGGCTACCTTAAGCATGTAAAATGACGTAAAATCGCGTAAAATGATTAGTTACTATATTGTATTCTTCATTTCAGACCATATCAAAATGACTTTGTGTTTAGCGTTCTATTTTATCTATTATATAGGCAGGACAAAAAACGTCTCAGGCAAAAGAAGACACACAAAGTCTAAGTTCGATACATCAGTTTGATAGGATGGTTCTTTTTCAATATATTGTTCCTGTTTTTATTAACGGACTTTGAACACTTATTGGTGTAATTTGTTCCGGTCAACATTTCAGACCAGTTTATACTATTTTGCGCTATATTACGTACTTAAGGCACATCATTCGGAACACTACGGCGATCATCCACGAAGAAGATTTTCGTGGATGATCGCCGAGGAGTCCTGAATGCATCAGTCACATGATACTACTATCATCACGTGATTTATGTGATGGCTGGCGTGAGTATCCTATATGAGGAGTTTGGATTTCAAAATGCAATCATTCTAAAGTATTGTCACTTTTTTCTCAACTGTCAAAGCTTGAATAATTTCACGGTGACTGAATGCATTGTTTTGTACTGGTAGTCTATTTTTTTGTTAAAGATATATTGACTAAAACTTATCATACGGCACAAGAAGCTTTACTCAATCATAATACACACTTTCGGAAACTCATGGGTGTATAACGACAATAATTTTAACAAATGCATTTACCGTAAAATTATTCATGTTTTGACAGTTGAGAAAAAACAAACAATACTCGATCAAAACACAATAATAGTGTCGAGAGTGACTCAAAATGATAACATAGCCAATGATTATGAAACCCGAATATTATCTCAATACTCAACTTAAAACACATTTATATATGAATAATTATTTAAATTAAGACTAAATGCAAACGCAGAAAACCGAAACAAGTATGTAAGCAGTATTTAAAAATATATAGGTTTTACTTTAAAGTATTGTCCATTTTTTCTTAACTGTCAAAGTTTGAAAAATTTCATGTTGAATGATTACACACTATCTCAATATCACGTGTGTAAGACAAAGAGCGTTTATTCATGTTTTGACAGTTGAGAAAAACGAACAATAGTTCATAGTTTTAAGTCATTAAAGTATGCCGCAAGTTGAGTATGGAGTCAATTCTCAAGTTTTACAACCATGGTCTCGGATCTATAGTTGATTCTGAATCCAGGGAAAAGTCATATTTCTACATCTTCGTGGTTAAGTCTAACAATCAATTTATGACTAGACTTGTACTGTTTTTCTTTTCTTTCCATGTACCTCTGTATTCAACGTTAATATCAACCTGATACAGATCTGTAATAATACAACTTTATTCAAGAGTCAGCCACGTGGTCGAGTGGTTAAATACAATGTTAGTGGGATCAGCTCTAAATATCTAGTTTAATCTTTTACACTAGAGCATAGATACACCTTTAAGTATGCAAGAGGTTGTATTTCATTGTTTAAGTTCTAAAGCAATGCCTGTTTCTCTAATCAAACGATACAGCTAAAATGGAATACTGTCCCGAATTGAATTGGCATAGCATGATGAATTTACTATCATATTATAGTCAATAAACCAATAAGGAATGAAGATCTGTACCAAGTCATTATCAACGTTAAAATACCAATACAAATGTACCAGCAATAGGGAGATATTTAACTGTAACAAGTTCAAGTTGCTTCGAAGTAAATTGTACAAGCATGTTTGCTTATATTGCTTCTGTCTGTTGTTTTTACTTAAAATGTATTTTCAAGTAGACTTGATACAATTTAAATGGAAAATGTTACGTGTACAAGTTATTAAACAAATGATGACTATCAAAATTATTCACATTGAAGAGTAAAATAGAGAATTTGAAAAGGATAACACAAATTATCATTATCGAATATACCAAATGATGATATATATACTTCTTAAAGTCATTTGGGTTGCTATCCTAGCTATGTACTGAATATAAGGATAATTCAAGTAACATACTCTCGTTCTGTACAAAAGCAAGATAAACATGTTTCAGTTAATTATTTCCCAATTAGCAAAAAAAAGACAAACACTCAGAAAGCACACCTTATCGTAGAGCAATATTTGCTCAGGTACGCTTCAACACCATGCATATAATTTAATAGGTATAAAATACATATAAATTCTAATCTAGCAGTATGGTCTATAAATGTTGATTTTGTTCCCTGACATCTATTAGATTCATACGTTGACATCTTTATTCAACTTGGATACGATGATCTAATTGTTTACAGACCTGAAAAATATATATAACAACACAATTAAATAATGTTGTAAGTACACGGTGTAACACAACAACCCACCCAACACCTCGTCAAGCTTAGACCACGTTTATTCATATGTTTGGTATGCATGTACATGTATATCGAGGGCTTGACGGAAAACTGTCATAACTCATATTTTCAATTTTTTTCAGGAGAAGTAATAAACTGTTCAACATTTTTCTCTCATGTTATTCTGTAACTATTTTTGATATGTGGGTAAGGAATTACATGTCTTATGTAATCACACTGTGCTAAAAACTAATCATTTTGAATGTAAAAGTTTTTTGACTTACAACAGTTTTCCACTGAAATTGGGAGTTATTCCGAACATGGAATATAAATAAAATTATGTACTTTATAAATGTAATATTTTGATGAAATTTGGTAGGAAAATGAATTAGGCATATTTAAAGCCAAATTTAACAAAAAGTCATTTTTAAGAAAAAAATTAAAGTAACGACAATTTTCCGTCAAGCCCTCGATATGCAAGCTTAGACCCCTCATGCTCGTCATGTTAGACCAGTTATGCCAAATAATTATCATTATGGCAAATCCGTCCCTTCCAAAGAAGTATTCATCTTATGTCAATTTAATGTAAAATGGATTTAAAAAAAACAACATGCGTAATTAAATTGCCGTTCAATACAATCAGTTAATCATTTTGCATGTGGAAGAATATTAAGACAAAATAACCTTACAACATAATTTACCACTTCACGTACGAAATACCGTTATTATCTCCCTTTAATAAGGAAAGGTAGAAATTTATAAATTGTTACATAACAATGTGTGTAACTCAAAATTCTGACACTGTGCAAATATAAATTAGTTTTAGAAGTCCATAAATTGTTCTCTCACCCTTTAATAAGGGAAATTCTGATTTTGCCAGAAATGGAATTGTAGTTGACATTATTATGAATAGTTCTTATTCAGTTTTTATCAAAATTAATATTACACGAACAACATATCCGCACAAATACATGTATATCACTCAGCAACTTTTCTAACGGAGTAATGTATCGTGGCATAACCGACAATGTATATTGTTTAAATATGGAATGTGTCATATAACATGGAATTCACTACACTCACTAGACAATCCCTTATGTTCAATAAAATAGTATATACACAATTTATTTCTTACATTTCCCGGCCTATTGTTGAGTTTGAACGTATATTTTTATTAATACAGGTATTGAATCACAAATGCCAGGACATCTTACAACCGGGCTCAAATCTATGACATTCGACACTAAATTCAGTGCATGTGACGCATAAACAAAATTCTCTGGTCTGTTATGACCTATAACTAGTATATTTCTATATGTTAACCTATAGTTGTGAACTTTCTTTATCCTCTGTATACACAAATAAAAAAAATCTTAGACTTTCCATACGTATGAATAGTGAATATGCTATAATATTGAACATAAAATATCATACAGTGCCATCCAAAAAAAAACCTATACACTTGTAAAATAGTTAGTTTCTCTTTAATGCAATAAGGGACTTTAGTCATGTTAGTCAGTTATTTCCCATTGTATACTCTTCAAAATAGGTAGGTCTAATTAGTTGGATTACTCGGATTTTACCCTTACTTTTCAATGTTAATTTGCCAAATTTAATCTAAAGTAACTTTTTTGTATATCATTTAATTTGTTTGAAATTCGAGCTAATTATTTTTAAATTAAAGAACTATCTAAATTCCATCACTTCTGTTAATATCTTCATTAACAAGAAAGATATTAGATGAAATATTTTGTTACCCTTACATAGGACTTCAATGATAAAATCCGAGGATTCCAACTGTTAGGACTTACTTACCAATTGGATTGCTTCAGATTTAATCAGGGAAAGATAACTGACTAAAGTCCCTAATTAAATTTTATTTCCAATGTATTACACATTAGGATAGTTAAAATAGATTGTAACATTTGAAAGTGGAGTAATGATACTTTATACATTTGAAATTTTCATACATGCATGTGTATCTATAGATATGTTGTTAATTCATGAACATAAAGTTGCCAGACTCAGCAGACACAGCAGAAGGAACGATCCTTCTGCTGTGTCTGCTGGCAGAAGGAGTAATCAACAGCAGAAGGATCAATCTTTCTGCTGGGTCTGTTGGCAGAGGGATTTAATTTATAACAGAAAGATTAATCCTTCTGCTGGGTCTGTTAGAAGAAAGAAAACATTACACATGAACATAAAGTTTGCAGACTCAGCAGGAACGATCCTTCTGCTGTGTCTGATAGCAGAAGGATTAATCAACAGCAGAAGGATCAATCTTTCTGCTGGGTCTGATGGCAGAAGGATTAATCAACAGCAGAAAGATCAATCCTTCTGCTGGGTCTGTTAAGAGAAAGAAAACAAGACTCATTTTCATTGAAAAAAATCAAACCAAACTGTCGAAGGGCGAACTTTCGTAGGGGGTCTACTAGTAATATCAACATACATTTTGTCCAAATTAAAACGAGTTATTCACACATTTATACATCGAAAGAAAGCTTGTTCTATTGTCTGTCTAATTATGTGAATGAATTTGTATAATGATTAGAAACACGCTTTAATTAACAGCATAAGGATGTCAGTTTGAACACAAAATGATACCCGACAATAGGGCTACGTTCTACACTCGCCTTGTTGTTATTGTTGATTTATTGCTTGTATATGTATTTATTTTTATTTTTGTTTTCGCTGTAATGTTTTCTTTCTCTTAACAGACCCAGCAGGATTGATCTTTCTGTTAAAATTAAATCCTTCTGCCAACAGACCCAGCAGAAAGATTGATCCTTCTGCTTTTGATTAATCCTTCTGCTATCAGACACAGCAGAAGGATCGTTCCTGCTGAGTCTGCAAACTTTATGTTCATGTGTAATGTTTTCTTTCTTCTAACAGACCCAGCAGAAAGATTGATCCTTCTGCTGTTAATTAATCCTTCTGCCAGCAGACACAGCAGAAGGATCGTTCCTTCTGCTGTGTCTGCTGAGTCTGCCAACTTTATGTTCATTGTTAATTTCTAAAGAGTTGGTAAAAATTTAGAAGAAAATGTGTTTACAAAGGTGTAAAGGTTATTATGGATGACACTGTACAGGAAGAGTATATGGATACAAAATTTGATATATCCGTCAGATAAGCCCAGGTTTCAATAGTATGGGATTGTAGTTTAGATATTTGTTTGTCTCAGGTAGATGAGGACTCGAAACAACGGGTTTTGACAACAGTTTAATGTATTATCTTCTTCAATTATGACTATAATGAAACAACGCACAGAATCCCCATTCTCTGTCAGACGTATCGGTAACTTATTTTACTACAAGATATATAACGTAACTTTATTTTTTTTTTTATTTATTGGAGTATCAACACAATTTAGGTCATTTCACGGCTTCCAGCGCACCTAACCTAGCTTTCCTGGACCATTGTCGATAACCAGTACTCACCTATCCTTCCACAAGGCCGGAAACTTCTCCATATTATCTAATCAATGGAGGAAAATCGGCATTATTGTCAAATTTTCATGGAAGGGTATAAGCTCCCCGGGTGGGATTCGAACCCGCACCCCCTCGGGCACGAGTATCCAAATCCCGGCGCGCTACCAACTGCTCTATCGACCCGGGTTAGGGAACGTAACCATGGATTGAAGCAACGTTATTTCTCTGATATTGACGAAAACGGTTCTGCGGCTGATTTGCCTCCTTAAGTCAAGCCTCAAGTGCCTGTTTTAACAAACAACCTCGTGTTCAAAATAATAGTAAACTTTTACCTTCTTCGGATCCTGATGATCTTGCATGTGATTATGTTGAATCAATTATTAAATGTTTACCATAATCTGATGTTGAATGTTATTTGAACATTCTACAAAACTGAAACAAAAGAAAACAAAGAACTTAAGACAAGTTTTGAATACAAAATGTACATGTAAATAACAACTTATACACAATTATACATAATTAATTTAACACATGTTAGGCGTTTACCCATCTAGCCATTCCAAAGTTTTGTTTAGTTTTAGTGACAAAGGTTATAAAACTAGGCAGCATACGTATAATTTAACAATGCAAACGTATATTGTTCTATATTCAAATAAAATATTCTTCGAATGTATCAAATAAGGCCATTGTCAGTCATTTGCGAGGGTATATGCTTGGTCCTAGGTTACATGCTTGGGCTAAGAGTCAGAGATCTATGACGTCTATGGAATGTCAGTATGACTGAAAAAAGTAAATTTGCTTCGTAAAACAGTATACACTGGTTTACCGTATGTTTTCCAAATATCACGGTGGCAATATCACGTGACTATGGCATCAAAAGTGCATTTGTGACGTCATAGTCACGTGGTATTGCCACCTTGAAGATGGTCATATGTTTAACTCGATTCGTTTGTAAACGGTTTGAAATGTCAGAAAGTACGGGCCGATTAGTTTTACCTATATATCTATCATTCCTTTGATGTAGATTCATACATTTATAGCAGTTGTCTTCCTTCTCACATAGCCAACATAGTCGACAGCTGGGGCGAGTTTCCTGAGCATATCACAAGCTAGTGTTTCAAGACCTGGTACCCTTCTTACACCAAAAGAAATATGTATGTGATATCAAATTAAGGGCACCAGGGGTGGGCAAATTGTAAGCTGGCGATATGCTAAGGGAACTCCCCCCCCTAGCTATCGACTATGTTGGTTATGTGAAAATGTAAAAAATCAGAGGCTCATATTATCAAGCGTCTTATATGCTTCCAAAAATATTTCCAAATAGTTTTGAAAGTTTAAGAAAAAAGTTGATATTTTAGTTGAAATCTGAAATGAGTACCTTTAACATAATAGTATATTGACTGTTCATTCGTATTTGAAGTCTCAGATTTTAGCATTTTGTTCATACGGTCATGAACAAAAATCACATTTTATGTTGTATACCATTATGGTCAATAGAGGCTAGTATGATAAATTTTGTTCATACGCCGCATGTACTTAATTTAGGGTTGAAGTGCATAGTTTTAAATCCTATATTAAATATGCTGACAACTGGGTTCAATACCTACATTATGAAAATGATGATAAACTGGATGTTCAATTTAGAGAATCTAAAAACAATTTTTATAAGATTAACAATAACTAAGAGCAGTCGATATGCTACATTGTAAATAAGGTTGAAGCAAAGTCAATGTAAAAAGAGTATAGTAAATTCCATGTCATATGATAGAATCCGTAATTAAATATTATGGTGTTTGAAGACATGGAGCAATGGCACTTTCGTGACAAAGGTGCATAATACTCGTTTGTACAGTAAAACTCGGTTATTACATACTCAACGGTCATATAGAAAAAGTATGTTGTAACCGAGGGTATGCTTTGTCCGAGTAATCAATAGTCGAACTGACTTTATATAGAAATGAAAGGAATGAAAAGCGGGTCACGAAAAAGGTTTGTGATAACAGAGTATATTATTACCGAGTTTAACTGTACATTTTTTACGTCAGGAAAACGAACTTTTGTGTCAAAAAAGGTTAATGAGTTGTATAAATTGTCAAAAGTTTAAGACTGCGTATTTTTGCCGTTCCCTCAAACCTAAACTGTAACAATAAGTAAAAGTAAAGTAATAAATTCTCTAATTCAAAAATTCGTAGCATTTTGATAGACAATTCAAGGTACATTAATATATGCGATGTTTTATCTAAAATAATACATTTCATAATGCAGTATTGGAACATTGCTCATAAATCAGCATTAAACAGCAGATTTATATCAGTACTTGGTGAATGGAGAAGTTGTCGTCTCTTTTTATGAAAAGTTAAACGTGTACAAGTAAAACAGTGGCCAGTAAGTTAAGTTAGATTTGTTGGTCACTGCACATGACATGGTTGCTGATGTATGTCTTAAAATTTTATGAAAACAACAAAATACTTACATTTCTATGAAAATGTATTCTACTACACAACATTTCTATGTACATGTATTCTTCTACACATCATGGTATCGTTGAATTCTAGTATATATCTTAGCACTGATCTAGTTGATATAATATGGTGATCAATCTGTAATATATAGATTTGAATGCAGTAAAACCTCTGCACAACAAATCCTCTCCAAAACATCCTTTGATTTTCACTCAGGTATAGTTCTATTACATTAACCTGTCACAACTTGAATAATTACACACTCACTGAATGTATTATTATTTAACCTCTTTTAAAACATTGAGCCACAAATCCATATTTATTATTGATAATCTAACTATACATGGTACGATTTTGAATATCAGGGAAATAACAAGTTCGAAAGGGTTAAAAATAACAGATTCAGTGACCGTGTAATTATTCAAGTTGTGACAGTTTAATGTAATAGAACTAATTTATAATATAACATCTGCAGAGCAACAACCTATGAACTGTAACACATTTAAGTCCTACTAAGGGGGTGTTGTTTAATAGTGGTTTGACTGTAGTTCAATAAGATGTATTATCATACGGAGCCGATAAAGTAAATAACCAAATAATATTACATTTTAACTAAATAATCTTGAAAATAAAATATCACTTTATGGGTCAAGTATAATTATCATTGTACACGTCATGCATGATTAAAGTTGCATTTTTTGTACCGTATTTGATATTTTTAATACATAAATCATATTTATGGTCAGCGCATAGGAACTAGGAGCCTTCGTAGTTTGAAGAGATATATTTAATATATATTCAATGGTGTGGTGAAAGTGCCATCACGACAATAGCGATCCGAACCGAACCGTGAGGTAAACAAAAAGTGGCAGCTCTAAGTGTTAAGTGTACATGTATTGTTTTTAGTTTTTTTATTAAGAATTTCATTTCAGGGGCGGATCCAGGATTTTTTTCTAGGGGGGGGGGTCCAAACTTTTTCTAGGGGGGGGGTCAAACTTTTAAACCAAAACCACATTATACACTGCAGAATAACGTAACATATTAATAATAAAAACTAATTAACCATTAAATCTATGTTAAGCATCGAAAAAATTGCTTCATGCTACTTAAAAATAGATAAGAAATACACTTATAGACGGGTACATTTTGGAAACTCCGGGGGAGGGGTCTGGACCCCCTGACACCCCCCCTGGATCCGCCTATGCATTTTACTTACCACTGGAATATCTTTTAAACTTGATGTTTCTATTTATTCCAAAAACAATTTCAAAGTGGAACTAAGTTTCTTTACTTTTCGCCATGATTCATAAGTCACAACCTAAAATATATAACAAACAGAAGAGAACACAAACCAGACAGAATTGTTTTCTTTTGCCGATATTTCCCTTAAAACTTAAAATATAGAAAATGTAATCTAATCACAACATCGTCCACACGAATCAAATACAATGAGTTAAGTTATACAATTACGAAGTCAAATATTATATTAAAAAAGAAAACACTGCTTAGAGTTATATATTACTGTAAACGCATTAACTAAATATGGTAAAGTGGTTAAAATCATATTATATTGGTCTCTTGATTGTTATTCACAACGGAAGGGGTCATAGTAGAAAGATCTTACAACAAAAATCATCGTAAGTCAATTCTATGTGTTTAAAGAATATGGTTTGGTGATTGAAACACTAAATTTTACGATGCGTTAATTCAAGAGGTATACATTAATTGAATGAGCTTACACTTTTCATAATTGATATAAATAAACATTGAACATTTAATTAATATTTCTTGCAATTGTTTTACGACGAATTTTGTCGTAAGACCTTTTTGTAGTATGACCATATGTGACTAATTATTATTTTTCTTTTCTTGTCTGGTCCACTTTTCTTGATCCATAACCATCAGTCACAACCTGAAATAGAAGAAAACACGAGAAGAGAAACCGGACAGAAATATTTGATATGTAAAATAACTCAAGAAAATAAAAAGAAAGAAATGCTGAAAAAAAGAACAATAAATTAGAATGGAAATTGGACAAGGAGAAGCATGCATACGGGACAGGGAGGGGCACGGGCAGGAATTTTTACTCCATGGGGGGGTTTATGGTCCGTTTAGGGCGGTCATTTCCGCTACCATTCTCACCTATTCACCAGGGCTATAGGAATTCTCTGATCACCATTATTTCAAAGCAGCTGACATGGACGAAAATGTGTTTTATCTAGTTAAGACCAATCTATCAATAACCCAAAATCCAATACCCAACCCAGATACCCTTAGTTATCACTCCTACCTTTGCATTAACCACAACCCCCGCCCCTAGAAATCTGCAACGCTAATGCCCATGATAAAACTGCACCATACCATTTTTTGAATAAACCTAATCAAAACTTAATTTACTGATTACTCTCATTTTAACTGGGGGTTTAACGCCGTGCCAACACAATTGAGGTCATTTTACGACGTCAGCGCACCTGACCTAGCTTTCCTGGACATTTGTCTGTAACCAGTACTCACCTACCCTTTCACAAGACCGGAAACTTATCCATATTATCTAATCAATGGAGGAAAATTGATTTTTTGCCAAATTTTCATGGAAGGGTTTAACCTCCCTAGGTTGGATTCGAACCCGTATCCCCTTCGGGACACGAGATTCCGAATTCCGTCGCGCTACCAACTGCGCTATTGACCAGGGTCTGATTACTCTCATCAAAAGTTCCAAGCAGAAATGGTGTTTTCAATATTTGATATTTTTATATAAATGTTATTCGTATCAAAATTCAATACCCTTGGACTTAATAATATTTAAAAATCAATGTTCACGTCTCTACTTGTGAGTCAAATCATTTTTCTCGTGTGATTAAAAAAAAGACAAATCTAACTTAATGTTAATTTAAAAACACAAAGATGTCACAAAAGAATATAGAAAGACAGAAGAGTTTCGCCATATAAAGAAAACATACTTTAAAATGTCCATTTCTCTATATTTCAATTTCGTATAATAGACAACTGTTCTTAATCATTTATTTGTTTTTAATTATTTATGCCATACAATGTTGAAAACTTATTGATGTACTGTGTACATTTTGTACTGTATACTTTTCTATGTAGTATCAATTTTTCGTCTTGACTGTTTGTTAAATCAATTTTGAATGCTTTCTTAAGTATATAAGACTTTAATATGTTAGAGAGACTAAAGAAGTGATCGAGTGCAAGCTGAGAGTGACATATTTTATTGTACACAAAATTATCAAAACTGAACTGTGGTTGATTGTGCTTCATTATACGGGACATTTATGGTGAGTCTGAGAAATGGATGATAGAGTCAGGATGTATGTAGACATCATATGCCTGTTATCTAATACAATGTTAGCTGTGAATGTGCATTAAAACACATAGAGTGAATCAGTGAGTATTTGGTATGAATAAGCATGGTTACTTGACAGTGTTATTGTAAGTAGACGTATTATATGTAACCGTTGCTGAATAAAGAAAAATGTTCTGTTTTATTAGGCTTATGTCCTGTCCTGTTCTGTTCAGATGAAAAGCAAGCAGTTCTTCAGGATAAAAAGATCTGAGCGAAGTCTTTGATTTGTTTTAATGTGCTTTGTTAATTAAATGTGTAAGAAGAGCCTAAGAAACCTTTAGATACAGTTTCAAGTTTAGTTTGGATTTTAATTGATCAAGTTTTGGCTGTACTGTAAATCAGAATTCGGTGTTTGTTATTATGAAAGGAATCACAAATCTTGAGATAAATACAATTACAACACTGCAAATGGGTATACTGTGCTTACACAACCTTGTGTTTTCTTAATAAACTTGTAGTGTATGCTATTAAATTGGGTATTAATAGGCGAGCAAACAATGGGCTCATAGAAGTAATTGGATGGTGTGTTTATAGACGTAATTGTATTGAAACTATACATCAGTGTCTTACAATAAAAGGGATAATTGTGTGTCGGAAATTGTTCCACCAATGTTGTTCGTGTTAGTGATATACTTCACTTACAACACTTTTCAAAGCCAAAAAACGCAAGTTTACCTTATTGTCTCTGGACAACTTTGATACTTATGACTATTGTCAAACAATCAGAAAATTTTTGACATAAAGGATAGAGGAAAAAAGGTCTTGTAGAAAGTCTTCGCAGTATAATATGGAGAAAACATATCAGGAACAACAACAGAAGAAAACAACCACATACCTCCATAAAGACAAAAAAAAACAAAGGAAGAATTTATTTTAGATGTTTACATGTAACAGATAGTGGTTAAACAACGACCACTGGGGGTTAAACTATGTTTTAGTTGAAACTATCGTGCAATAACCTTACATGGTAGTCATAGTTAGATTGTTCGGAGCTTTAACAACATATTTTAGCTCATCTAGTAATTAAATAATCTAAATCAATTTGCGCGCGCAACATAATTGAAAGTAAAATCGAATATTACAATAATTGAATAATTAACTGAACAAGAAACAACAAGAAAATATTGGAATAATCAAAACACTTTTTTCTCTTGAATGAGTGAATATAACTATAAAAAACACGTTGAAAGGATGATACTATTTAAAGTCCTTTTATTAGAAAAAAAATATTTCCTCGTATAAATTACTTCATATGTAAAAAAATCTGGATCGTACGAGAATACTTTACAATCACTGTATTCACGCCAACAAGTTGAAATAATATTGTTATTAAACATGAATACAATATTGTGATCATTAACATTGATTGTATACACAACTTAATTATCTCTTTCAAAAATAAAAATATGAAAACAGCATTTACAGTAATTCAGAATGCATTATGATTATAAACAAACAAGTATATATACAAGAATGATCTCTAAATTCATTAACTGTTGAGAATTTAACTTTTTAACAATAACCTTATTACATAAATCGTATAACAAAATGCATATGCCTATAAAAACAAAACTGTCAGTAATTTATAATACGTAATTCAATCATTTTAGTTATTTCAATAAATAGCTATAGAAAATACCTCCCAAATCCATGTAAACAACATGTAAATCATTATATATAGTATTTTAAATTGCAAGTTGCCTATATTCCAAATTAGTTATAAACATATACATATAATTAGATGCTTAGCCAGACTTAGTACTATCATAATCTTCATTATTCTGTGAATTATATACAGCATCTTACTTATATAAGGTACTTTTTGCTATTTTGGTTAATGTAATGTGAATTCTGATCTAGTTATCCTCCCATAAAGGGCCCTTCACTAGATTGCTCAGAATTATGTTGTTTAAACTCTTAAGAATAATTCCGATCTAGTTATCCTCCCATAAAGGGTCCTTCACTAGATTGCTCAGAATTATTGATACATTTATCACGTTTTAATTACAAAATGTTTAGTTTTTACTACTTATCTGTAAATACAAAAATCATAAACTTAGTACATCATTATCAAGCATCATCAGCACTAATTACATGTATACAAATGTATTTTAATTAACAAAAGATATATTTTGAAATTTTGTATGAAAATGTTTATATTTTGTTTTTGTTTAGACACATAAAATGTTAAAAACATACGATATACAATGACTATGTTATTAGATACATGGAAGTGTAGGAATTTGTAAAATTCTTTCGTCTATGGTATGGGTGATCTAAATGTCAAAATTCCATTGAATATAACAAATAAAAAATAAAAATGTAAACGATAGTCCCAACATTAATAAAACAAATAATTCTACTGATCGCCCTTGGTATTGAAATATATTTATTGCAAAGAACCAATATTTTAAAAATATTCCAAAGTTTTCTTGTTGTATTATCCTGTATGCAGATACATTTAATGAAATAATTCAAAGTTGTTATCATTCTTTATATTTCAACTAACAGCTAAATAGGAACACATAATCGGAGAAGAAGTTTTAAGAGGAAATAATAACCTAAATGGCAACAAGGACCGAATAATATGTTAGGATAACTATGTAAGGTAACTGAACCGCAGACCGATGCCACCATGAGAATATAAATTGATTGAATGCCACATTGTATGTATGTTTATTACCTTCAATTTAGACAGATACCAATATGAGAAAAGGCAGAAACCTACAGGAGAGAAATGATAGAATGACCGTTCATATTTAGGGTGTGTTATCTTAATTAAAGATGTTAACATACTTGAAAAATTGAAAGAATGACAAGTCATATCGTGTGTATGTTTTCTTAAGTGAAGACTGATACTTACCTGAGAAAATTTGAAAATGCAATGTCATATGTGTGCATGCTATTTTAATTGAAGACAGATATTTACCCTAGAATAATTTCAGAATGATATTTTACATTGTGTGTATGTCATCTTGTTAAAGACAGAAACCTACATGAGAGAAATGATAGAATGGCATGTTTTTTTATGCGTAGGGTATCTCAATTGAAAACTGATACTTACCTGAGAATAATGTTAGAATGACATGTCACATTGTGTGTACCTTATCTTATTTAAGACAGAAACCTACATGAGAGAAACGATAGAATGACATGTCATTTTATGAGTAGGATATCTCACTTGTAGACAGATAGTGCGTGCTATCTTATTTAAGACAGAAACCTACATGACAGAAATGATAGAATGGCATGTCATTTTATGAGTAGGATATCTCAATTGAAGACAGATAATAACCTGAGAATAATGTTAGAATGACAAGTCACATTGTGTGTATGTTATCTTTTTTAAGACAGAAACCTACATGTGAGAAACGATAGAGTGGCATGTCATTTTATGTGTAGGGTATCTCACTTGAAGACAGATAGTGTGTGCTATCTTGTTTAAGACAGAAACCTACATGACAGAAATGATAGAATTGCATGTCATTTTATGTGTAGGGTATCTCACTTGAAGACAGATAGTGTGTGCTATCTTGTTTAAGACAGAAACCTACATGACAGAAATGATAGAATGGCATGTTACTTTATGAGTATGGAATCTTAATTGAAGACAGATACTTACCTGAGAATTATGTTAGAATGACATGTCATATTGTGTGTATGTTATCTTATTAAAGAAAGAATCTTACATGAGAGAAATGATAGAATGACATGCCATTTTATGAGTAGAGTATCTCAATTGAAGACAGATACTTACCTGAGAATAATGTTAGAATGACATGTCACATTGTGTGTATGTTTTCTTAATTAAAACAGAAACCTACATGAGAGAAATGATAGAATGGCATGTCATTTTATGAGTAGGGTATCTCAATTGAAGACTGATAATAACCTGAGAATAATGTTAGAATGACATGTCACATTGTGTGTATGTTATCTTTTTTAAGACAGAAACCTACATGAGAGAAATGATAGAATTGCATGTCATTTTATGAGTAGGGTATCTCACTTGAAGACAGATAGTGTGTGCTACCTTGTTTAAGACAGAAACCTACATGACAGAAATGATAGAATGGCATGTCACTTTATGAGTAGAGAATCTTAATTGAAGACAGATACTTACCTGAGAATTATGTTAGAATGACATGTCACATTGTGTGTACCTTGAATTAATTTAAGACAGAAACCTACTTGAGAGAATTGATAGAATGGCATGTCATTTTATGAGTAGGATATCTCACTTGAAGACAGATAGTGTGTGCTATCTTATTTAAGACAGAAACCTATATGACAGAAATGATAGAATGGCATGTTACTTTATGAGTAGGGAATCTTAATTGAAGACAGATACTTACCTGAGAATTATGTTAGAATGACATGTCACATTGTGTGTACCTTAAATTAATTTAAGACAGAAACCTACATGAGAGAAATGATAGAATGGTATGTCATTTTATGAGTAGGGTATCTCAATTGAAGACTGATAATAACCTGAGAATAATGTTAGAATGACATGTCACATTGTGTGTATGGTATCTTTTTTAAGACAGAAACCTACATGAGAGCAATAATAGAATGGCATGTCATTTTATGAGTAGGGTATCTCAATTGAAGACTGATAATAACCTGAGAATAATGTTAGAATGACAAGTCACATTGTGTGTATGTTATCTTTTTTAAGACAGAAATTTACATCAGAGAAATGATAGAATTGCATGTCATTTTATGTGTAGGGTATCTCACTTGAAGACAGATAGTGTGTGCTATCTTGTTTAAGACAGAAACCTACATGACAGAAATGATAGAATGGCATGTCACTTTAAGAGTAGGGAATCTTAATTGAAGACAGATACTTACCTGAGAATTATGTTAGAATGACATGTCACATTGTGTGTACCTTAACTTAATTTAAGACAGAAACCTACTTGAGAGAAATGATAGAATGGCATGTCATTTTATGAGTAGTATATCTCACTTGAAGACAGATAGTGTGTGCTATCTTATTTAAGACAGAAACCTACATGAGAGAAATGATAGAATAGTATGTCATTTTATGTGTAGGGTATCTCAATTGAAGACATATACTAACCTGAGAATAATGTTAGAATGTCATGTCATATTGTGTGTATGATATCTTATTAAAGAAAGAATCTTACATGAGAGAAATGATAGAATGGTATGTCATTTTATGAGTAGAGTGTCTCAATTGAAGACAGATACTTACCTGAGAATAATGTTAGAATGACATGTCACATTGTGTGTATGTTATCTTAATTAAAACAGAAACCTACATGAGAGAAATGATAGAATGGCATGTCATTTTATGAGTAGGGTATCTCAATTGAAGACTGATAATAACCTGAGAATAATGTTAGAATGACATGTCACATTGTGTGTATGGTATCTTTTTTAAGACAGAAACCTACATGAGAGAAATAATAGAATTGCATGTCATTTTATGAGTAGGGTATCTCACTTGAAGACAGATAGTGTGTGCTATCTTGTTTAAGACAGAAACCTACATGACAGAAATGATAGAATGGCATGTCACTTTATGAGTAGGGAATCTTAATTGAAGACAGATACTTACCTGAGAATTATGTTAGAATGACATGTCACATTGTGTGTACCTTAAATTAATTTAAGACAGAAACCTACTTGAGAGAAATGATAGAATGGTATGTCATTTTATGAGTAGGATATCTCACTTGAAGACAGATAGTGTGTGCTATCTTGTTTAAGACAGAAACCTACATGAGAGAAATGATAGAATGGTATGTCATTTTATGTGTAGGGTATCTCAATTGAAGACATATACTAACCTGAGAATAATGTTAGAATGTCATGTCATATTGTGTGTATGTTATCTTATTAAAGAAAGAATCTTACATGAGAGAAATGATAGAATGACATGCCATTTTATGAGTAGAGTGTCTCAATTGAAGACAGATACTTACCTGAGAATTATGTTAGAATGACATGTCACATTGTGTGTATGTTATCTTAATTAAAACAGAAACCTACATGAGAGAAATGATAGAATGGCATGTCATTTTATGAGTAGGGTATCTCAATTGAAGACTGATAATAACCTGAGAATAATGTTAGAATAACATGTCACATCGTGTGTACCTTATCTAAATTTTAGACAGAAACGTATATGAGAGAAACGATGGAATGACAGGTCATTTTATGAGTAGGATATCTCAATTGAAGACAGATACTAACCTGATAATAATGTAATAATGACATGCTATACTGGATGTATGTTATCAGAAAGAAAGAAATGAAACTTACAGGAGAAATGTAGAAATAAAGAACTTAATATTGTGTGTATATCTGGATTTAAATCAGACTTATTTATTAATATATATTTATTTATTTATTGGAGTTAACGCCGTGTCAACACAATTGTAGGTTTTTTACTGCGTCCAGCGCACCTAGCCTAGCTTCCTGGACCCTTGTCTATAACCAGTACTTACCTACCCTTCCACAAGGCCGGAAAGTTCTCCATATTATCTAATCAATGGAGGAAAATCGACATTATTGTCAAATTTTCATGGAAGGTTATAACCTCCCCAGGTGGGATTCGAACCCGCACCCCCTCGGGCACGAGTATCCAAATCCCGGCGCGCAACCAACTGCGCTATCGACCCGGGTTTTTAAATCAGACATTAACCTGAGAATATTGTCAGAGTGAAAATTCATATTGTGTTAAGTTATCTTAAATTAACACAAATATTTTCTTGAGAATAGTGTAAGAATGACATCTCAAATTGGGTGAATGATATCTTAGTTGAAGATGGAAACTCATAGGTTAAAAATGACAGAATAGCATGTCATTTGTGCGTTTTACTATGTTATCTAAATTGAAGAAAGATACTTTACTGAAAATAAAATTCAAGCATTGAAGTAAATTTGTTTTGTTTCCAAATTTTGGTGGGTACTGTAAATCATTTTCGAAGTACATTTGTGTAAGTACCATACGGTCTCCCTCACTTTTAATTAGATTCCCAAGCAATCTCTCCCATTGCCTAAGTAACATGTAGCCCACTTACAAATATCGTATTTTAAACTAAAACCACACCAAATATTTCCATTCTAAAGTAAAAAGCTATCAAGCATTTAATTTCTTAGAATAACCCCACAAACAAACCTCCTTCAAGTTATCCAATCATTTACCCCTGTGACTACCCCATACTATCCCCAAAAGATATTTGTGTCTAAACTAGATAAAAGTAATAAAGTCCACACGCCAGCATGAATACAAATAATAGTGACCAAAGCTTTCCGAACCCTGATGCTGGGAGATATGAAGCCAATGACTCTTAAAAACCCCAACAGACCGAACCCTCCTCATGGGGGAATAGGACAGATAGGATGGGGCATGCATGCTGAGACCTGAGATATCGGTGCAAATCTCAAATCAGACACGGGCAACATGGAGACCAAAAACAGAAAAACTGTAAAAAATAAAATCAGTTAAACAACAACAACAAGATTAAAGAGTAAAATAAACTAGACATGTCATCTGTTGATAAAGTATGTATAAGTCACAGATATTTCAATAAGAAAGGAAATCTGATATTTGACTCACACTAACACACAGTAACACTCATTGCTCATACCCACCCTACACTAACTAAGTATTTGTACACACCCCATCCCCACATTCACACTCCTTGCTCATATGGACCCTTACCCAAGCACTCATACTCAGTACTCATACATACCCCCATCCCACACTCACACCTAATATTTACATTCCGTACTCGTACGGCCCCTTTACCCCTGACACATACTCAGCGCTCATACACACCCCTGCCCCCACATTCACACTCCCAGCTCATACGAACCCTTAATTCTTGACTCATATTCAGTGCCCATACATACCCCGCATTCACACTCTAAGTTCATACATTCCGCACACTTGCTTACACTCAGAGCTTATACTCACCCCTGCACTCATATTCAGTGCCCATACATACCCCGCATTCACACTCAAGTTCATACATTCCGCACACTTGCTTACACTCAGAGCTTATACGCACCCCTGTACTCATACTCGGTGCTCATATATACTCTAAACCTACAATCTCACACAGAAAGAGAGATCGACATGTTCAAAAGCCAATAGATATGCAATGTACAGTAACAAATACTTAAGTTTATCAACAAATGACATATCTACAAAATAATAAATAAAAAACTCACCAATTCTTCGCTGTTAGTGTTTAGATCTTCCAGCACTCACCAATTCTTCGCTGTTACTGTTCAAATCTTCCAGCACTCACCAATTCTTCGCTGTTATTGGTCAGTTCGTCCAGCATGGTAAAGCATTACCCAATTATTTGATATTAACTGACACTATTCAATTACAAATTTTAAATAGCTCAGATTTAATAAATACTTAACTTATAATAACAGCGACTTAACTACCATTAGCTGAAATAAAAAGAAAAAACACGGCAGAAAAATTCAAAGACGAAAATTTAGTTTTTCTTCAACCTGGAAATCTAAATAATCGAAAAAAATAAAATTAATCAGACATTATTGAGTCAAACTGACGGGGCATATACATGCACAATGCACTTAGTCACAGACAAAACTCTTTGGAACTAAGCTTACAACTTCGTGACTGTCAATTGTCATACAGCGATTAAAAAATGCCGTGGAAATTATTCCACTGCCAATGTCCACAAAGGTTTGTAGGTAAATCACACGAAATGTGGGTTTCTATTCAGAAGCACAATCGTCTAAGCTGACAGGGCCGGTTTCAAAATATAATAAGATTTCGAAATACTTTTGTAAGCAAAGAATGTTTTATAATATCTTAACCACATCTATATAGGCTTACTGGGTTCCAACCAAATATATATAATGTAGAATCAGAAGTCTAATGCATGCACTTTCCAAATGTAAATTAGTAAAGGCACTTTCCAAATGTAAATTAGTAAAGAGGGGTCATACACGATGGTAGTTTATTTATCGGGTATAATCGTACCGTATTGGTATGTCGACTTATCGGGAATAAAATAAGCAGATTTTGAAACTGAATTTTGGCCATAAAATGGTCTTTGCGCATTAGAATTTGAAAATGTACTTCCTTTATCAATAAAGTGAGGACTTGGATGATTTTCATTAAACCAAACTAAACACAAACAGCTAATTATATCACAGCAATACTTCTATGACATCTATTTCCACTGGGAATATAACAATTAATCACCCGGGGAGGATTCAATATTTTTTTCTAGGGCGAGGGGGGGGGTCAAAACTTTCGAACCACAACCAAATTATACACTGTTTGCAAAATAACGCAACATAATAAAAAAATATTAAAAAAACACACAACCATTAGATCTATGTTAGGCCACAACAAATTGATCATATGTTCTATGGATTCGCCCGCGCCTTAATTTTGACGGTTTTTACAAAAACATATTTTTATTTCCTCGCTCGCTCATAAAAATTTGGTCAAACGGCTCGTAAAGCAAGTGAATAAAGACTTTTTTTCTTCGCTCGCTCGCCCCATTTTTTCAGAAAAATCCGTAAAACATGTGACAAACTTGTTGTGGCCTTAAGCACTAATGCGAGCAAATCGAACCCGAGAAAAATTGCTTGAACGCTATTTAGCGAGAGCTGTCAGTAGAGACAGCGTATTTGACTATTCGGGGTGCTAGAGTAAAGAAAAATATAAAAGTAACAAGCATTCATCAGTAAAAAGGGGGAATAATGTTGTATCAAATGTGTGCCAGAGTTATGAATCTTATCATACATTATGAGGGTGAGGATAAGGAACAAACGTTTTAAGTTTAAAGTAGATTCCTTAAGAAATAAAGAAGTTATAGTAAAAATAAAAGATAAAAAAGAAAGAAAATTTTAAGTTCAAGGGGAGACAACTCTTTAAAAAAATATTTGGAGTTATGAATTTTAGTCTTATGAGATGTGGTTGATAATAAGGAACATAAATTTAAAGTTTGAAGTTGATACCTAATGAAATAAAAAAAGTTATAGTAAAAAATATTTTACTGCACAATCATTAATCGAGTATTAAAATCATCTGTTTAAATACTGACCACAGCTGTTTAAATACTGACCACAGCTGTTTAAATACTGACCACAGCTGTTTAAATACTGACCACAGCTGTTTAAATACTGACCACAGCTGTTTAAACACTGACCACAGAATTTCTGTACTCCAATCAATAATCAAGTATTTAAATCAGCTGTTTAAATACTGACCACAGCTGTTTAAATACTGACCACAGCTGTTTAAATACTGACCACAGCTGTTTAAATAATGACCACAGAATTTCTGTACTCACAATTAATAATCGAGTATTTAAATCAGCGAGGTTAATGTATACGCTACAGACAGTTGAATCCAATTTGCCAATACATGTATGATTTCTTTCAATTGTAATACTAATAATACCAGTTTATTTGTTCAAAATTAAACAAGAGGGCCCTGAGGACCCTGGAACGCTCACCTAAGTATTAAAAGCTAAGTATAGCTGACAGAATATTTTTAACAGTTTTAGCTGATGAAAACTGTGAACTCTGGGACATTTGATTTTGAACCCAGGTGCATAATTAGAACAATTTTTGTACAGAAATTTCAAAGTGACATAACATACTAAATATGAAAGCTGAAGGTCTTGTCATTTCTACGAAATTCCGGCATGATATGACTTTTAGTGTTGATATGTTGTAAAACTAAACCAAGTTTTAGAGAAGATTTTTTAACATTTCCTTATATAACTCTATGTAAATCTTGCGACTCCCAAGGCGGGGCCAATTTTGACCCAAGGGGCATAATTTGAACAATCTTTGTAGAGGACCTTAATATGATGCTACATGCCAAATATCAAAGCTCTAAGCCTTCAAGTTTTAGAGAAGATTTTTTAACATTTCCTTATATAACTCTATGTAAATCTTGCAACTCCTAAGGCGGGGCCAATTTTGACCTCAAGAACATATTAATTTGAACAATCTTTGTGAAGCACCGTGATGCTACATGCCGAATTTATTAACTGTAGACATTACGGTTTTTGACAAGAAGATGTTTTAAGAAATTGTTGACGACGGACGCACGCATGCGCGCACACACGCATGCACGCACTAACGCACATTGGTCAGACCCCCCCCCCCCCCAATAGCTCACATTGAACACTTTGTGCTCAGGTGAGCTAAAAAAAGTAGAAAAAATGGCAGCAATGTGACTTGGTCGGCAATATTTGATTTCTGAAGCAATGGTTGTTAATATTATTCATGTGTATATTGACTATGTAATTTACGAATGTCCTTCATGACTTTAAAATAGGTGTGGTTGCAATAATTGAAATTTACAAATAATTTTCATAAATTTCAGTTATCATTTTAATCCTAATGAAATATATAAGTAAGTTTAATAGAAAAATATCAAAAAAGTGGTTTAGTAATATCTATTTTTTATGAAAAAAGTGAGTTTAAACATGTAAACTTTTGTGCAAGTTTACATAAGTACAGTGAAAACAGTTAAAATAAAATATTCCTATCAGATTGTGTACACCCCCGTACAGATGCACTAAGACTTAAAAATACAAATTAATTTATACATTGTCTAAAATCAGTATAATAAAATATCTCTATATACTAAAATTCATAATTTTCAACATGTCCAAAATACAACTTTACACAAAAGAAGTAGTACAAACAAAAAGTACGGTGTCCAATAATGGACACAGGTAATGAAAGGTACACACTTAAAATAGGTATAATTCACTAATGTCATTATTGAACGGCCTGTTAGCGGAAAACGTTTCAAACAAACAGCTAACCGTTTAAGTACATAGTACGCGAGTATGAAACAACCTGAAACAAAATATTTCCAGTATATTGTGCAAATTAGTAACTGCCATTACAACGAAGTCGGCGGTGTTATACTCCCGTTGATTTAGATCAATAAATTTACAAAAAAAACCAAGTAAACAAGAAAACAATTCCTCCTCTCCGAATTCTTCTAATAAATTGAAGTAAAGATTCTCTTGTCCGCTATCTTTAAACGTTCGCGCTTCAACGGATCGTTCAATTAACCGTTCATAACGGTAACGGTGATTGACCAACGTTAAATGCTTACTGAACGCAGGGCTGATAAAGAACTGGGACTGTTTCATAAGAATCTTACGTAAGATAGCGAAATTTCCGAAATTACTTACTTACGTTGAACTTACGTTTACGATGGGAGAATTTCAAAGACGCACTCGAAACTTAAAATCTTTGCTACAATACGATCTGACTTAAGTCAACGACAAGTGGTGAAGCCCTCAAATTTTGGTCACAAGATTTGTTGTCAACAATACATTATAAACTACAAAACATTTAAAGAATACAATATGTTCCACAAACTTCAACGAACAATTTCACAAACGGGGATTAGAAGCTCTCGAAGAAAATGCACGAGGGCTATACCGAGCCACCGTACTCTTGATTTTTCAATACATGGCCAATTCAAACAAAGGTGGTATGACACAATAAATGGTCATCTGCTAACAAAACATCGACCAATTTAAGACGGAACCGATGGATGTCAAAATAAAGTAATTAGGCACAAAAAAGTTCCCACGTGGCGTCAAATAAATACCTTAAAACAATAATCATCAAATCTACAGACATATATAGTAATAACTTCATAAAAAATAAACCATTCTGAAGACAATTTATCGAAATCTTGCAATCTTTAGATAGAAGTTCAGTTCGCGTATGTACACACGTTTTTGTGATTAGCTCCTGACTTCCGCAAAGATGTGTAATGAATAAGTTTTTACTACACACAAAATGGAGGCCCAAATTTTGATTACAGAGCCCACTTGTTTGTTTGTTCATATATGTAAATTCAGTCACAGATATAGAAAATGTAAGCCTCAGTGCATCTAGAGTAATATTAGTGCATTCAATATCTGCATATGTATTCTGAAATTGTTCGCTAGAATAAAAGGAAAATAACGCATTTATTTCTGTATTCACAGGTGATGTGAAGTACCTACGATAACATTGCCTGGTCCAAAAGATTTCAGGCAAGAGGGATGATTAAACATTATGATATTTTTAGCACTGCATTTACCCTAACCAACTTTTTGAGGGCCGGTACTTAAAGGTACCTTTCTGTAATTTCAACTTTTACATAGTCCTTAAAACGATGTCGGTTGATCATGCAAGGTAGTACATTGTAAAATACTTCGTATGAGAATGATAAGTAGGTACCAGTAGGCCCTATATTCCATTGACCAGGGTTAAAATGGTAAACTTATAACGACATTGTTGAACCAACAACATTAATCATATCTGTATAAACTCTAAAGAAATTACTGATAAAATTAATGAATTTTACAATAACATAAGGCTACAAAATTTATAAAAAAAACCTTGTAGCAAGGTGTATGGAACAAAATGAAATATAAATTACCTTAAAACATGTAATCAAATAATAAAGATCTATTTAAATATAAGTCACTGGATACCAAATAGAAAATTCAAATTCAAAATGGTTGTCATGAATGTTATGATCGTGTTTGATTGGATAACAGATTAGTGTTGATTTGAATAAGAATAGACAGAGGTTAAAGTTCATTGATGACAAATTAATGGGTCAGCACAGAACTCGTCTAACTACAAGTAATTAAAACATGGTGTAGATTAGTTTTGCGCTGATTCGTCAAAATGTGCACATGTCAAACTTAAAGCTCATGTCAAGTCCTTCGCACCTTTTTTACAAAAAAATCTTTCGATAAAGTTATCATAAGTCAATTTCATAAATTTTGTAGTTCTATGTCCGAATGATTATTAACATACTTGAATAGGGATATCAAAACGTATACAATATTCTACACAATTCAAGAATATTTGAAATTGATTGGCAAAAACTGATCGTATTATGAATATTTTCTGCAATTGACTTACAATGATTTTATCGTAAGATTTTTTGTGAAAAGCACCAAAGATTAACACAAATATTATAGAAATAAAATGATTTAATTCTGTCACACTTCCATCAAAAGCAGTGTTTTATACATCTAAATGGCCCTTAAAAATAAACATGTACAAAGTGATGCTGGTAATCAAATCGGATACAAATATTTAATGTGACAGAATCAGATAATTTTTATCAACTATTGTTTTTACTAACTAAGACCTTACTTGAATCTAAAACAGTTAATAGTCGACGGCTTTGCAGTTACTGATGTGCATTGAGCAGAAATCATGCTTAATTGATTATTCCAATTGTATCGAACCAAAGGCCCTAAAAAATATGGTCCATGCCTAAGTGCGCACTCTACCACATCACCATAACGCAAGATTAAAAGCAAATTAATACAAGGGTCGAAATCATTCAGAACTCCTCAGCCTTTCCTTCTTAAAAGGCCGAGGTGTTCAGAATGGGGTCGTTATATACCTTGACTACAGGTATAAAATGTATGATCCTAAGATCATCAGAAATATGAAACTTATTGACTCTGTTACTAGGTAACCAGTTCCAGTAAATACATGTATAATATAACTACCACAGAAACACGCAACAATAAAATGTAGTAGACACTCACTCATGAATCAATGGTATCCACTTTTTAAATTGTTTTATTCCAAACATATCACGTAATGTGTAGTCCAAATATAAGAACATTTTAGTATGAATACTTTCGAGAGGACTGACCGGATGATTAAATTAAGAATAAATGGAATGCTTACTCGTTCGTGTAATTTTAGCATAACATCAAGTCGTTTTGGGATTATTACCCCATATCACTGACAGGAGCGGATCCAGATTTTCCTTAAGGATGGTCTAATTTTTTTGACCACAGCCACATTATACACTGCTATCAGAATAACGAAGCATATCAGTAATAAAATCAACAGAACTATTAGATCTACATTTTTAGAACACAAGGACGAGCGAAGCGAGCCCGAGAAAAATTGCATCATGTGTCTTAAAAATGGTTTACAGTAAAAAAATGCACTCATGGACGGTTATATTTTGGAAATTTGAGGGGGGTCCAGACCCCCCTCGCCAGAACCGCCTATGAATGAACGTTTAAAAACAATAAGGAAAATAAATTCGGAGTAAGCACGTGAAAACACATCGCTAAAAATGGCATAGGAACCATTTTCAAATTGGCGTTTGTTTTTTGTAAAGAATATTTGTCCCTATCTATACTAGGACGAAAAAGAAACGCCGGGTAACCTATAATGATTGTTTCAAGGGATAAATTGTATTATTGGATTATTATATTTATTTTTGTATGAAATGTCATCTGTATGGAACCAGCTGTTGAAGTTTCAATCGATTTCCGATGCTGATTATGTGAAAAAATACCCCCTTTTAACGATGACCCTTCTTGTTTTGCGAAACACGGCCGGACATATGTGTTGCATATTTTATGTACCCGGCGTTTCTTTTTCGTCCTAGTATAGTTCAGTATTAATCACTCAATTTCAAAACTTGGGGGGAGCTGGAACCCCTACTCACCCCTTTTCCTACGGGCCTGACTAAGAGCATGTTGAGAATATTAAAATAGTCTAATGTCTCATTCATTCAAATTAATACACATTATAATAACACAGGCGTGGTTACAAAATAATCCCTATCATTGAATTCACGATTTAAGACAATTAAATCCCGTGCGCTTTATCAATATTGCTTGTCGTATTAGCTCACGTGTGTCCGTATTTTCAAAAACTTCATGGTTATCTCCCTTTAAGGTCCACTTAAATTCCCTTATAATATTTGCTTTATAAGTTATATTACTGCTCATATTAACATAATATAGTCCCAATTTGTTAACTTGCTCCTCTGAATACATGTAACTTATACTTAACACATTACCTACAAGCTATAGTGTATACATGTAGCATAAGTATAATACTCCCTTGCCTTCAAGCTAGCTAACGATTCAAAAGATCGTGGGTTCAAATCTCACTTCAAACCATGGATTTTTATCGGGTTACAGTTGGTGCCCAACGTAAATGACCCATCAGGAGTTGAGTGATTACATCCTAAGATTGTCCCACAGACATTCAAGCTCCAAGAATTCGAGGACGTATAATGATAAGGAGGGTTGTGTGTAGCATAGGAATAATAAGGCACTTACAAGCACTCCCTTGCATACAAGCTAGCTATTACGGAGATGTGGTCGAGTGTACGCTTAGGACTAGAGCGGTAATGGTTTAGAATCTCAGTTCAGATCATGGATTTTTATCGGTCTAAAACTTTTACCAAACTATATCAACTCTAGTAAAGTTCATTTTATAAGAATGAGCATGCGTTTACATTTTGCAAGCATGTCACATAACACTAATTTAGGAAAGTATGATGTTTAGTTTACTCATTCTAACCATGTCAAACAAGTTTATTCTAAAAGTATACAAACACACAAACTTTGGAACTACAGGTCGAATTCTAGGCCATGCATGTTTTTGTACTTTAAAATACAATGGACTTCTCCATTCAATAATAATTATGTGAATTAGATTACTCACGTATATCGTTTTACAGATTGACACACTGCCCTAAAATACATCTTATTTATTTATACTAGGTTTTACGCAAATTTTAGGTTATTTTAGGGCATCAAGCGCACCTAACCTAGCTTTCCTGGACCCTTGTCTGTAACCAGTACCCACCTACCCTTCCACAAGGCCAAAAACTTCTCCATATATCTTTTAATGGATGAAAATAGACATTATTGTCACATTTGTATGGAAGGGTATAACCTCCCAAAGTGGGATTCGAGACCGTACCCCAGGCGCGCTACCAACTGCTCTGCCGACCCGGGTTGGATTCGTGTTCATCTAGGGGCGGGGACACCTGCTCTTCCACCTGGCCCCAGAAATACCAGCACCTTTGTAAAAATACGCAAAATCGGTAAAATCACATGTTTTTGTACTTTAAAACAATGGACTTATCCATTCAATATATGAATAAGATTACTCACGTACATCGTTTTACAGATTGACACACTACCCTAAAATACATATTATTTATTAGAAACTGGCTCGATGCTTTGCTGAACTTGACCATTAAAACCCCTATTTATCAACATTACCACGAGGTCGACTTACTCTGCAAGACAAACCTAGTTTATACATAATGTATAAGCTCATTTAGGGCTACAAATATCATACGATAGCAATAAACACATAATCTATTATTAAAATACAATAATTAATAAAAAGATTAGTAATTAAAGAATATAGTGTAAGTATTTAAGCTTACCTTTCTAGTCGATTGTTGACCACATCTACAACTATAAAATTCAGTCCCTCAACACAAGTAGGCATGGAAAGCCCGTGATTCACGCTCGGTGAATCTTGTTGAATAAATAACTTTAACACATTCGTTCCAACTCATTGGCTACCATACACTTCATAATCATAACAAAGAGTAAAAATAGCCCGTTTGTTTATGCTTTTATTGAAACTCCACATTATGTAACCAGTAGCAACGTTTATTTTTCTTTTAATCTTATAAAATACAATCGAAACCTTCTAAAACTGGTATTGCTTTCGTGACAATAAACATTTTTAAGAGGTTTTCGCTATAGAGGGGTTCTACATTTAAACAGCTAATCTTACTTATACTTACTTAAGGGTGCGTTTTTAACTCATCTGAACACTAAGTAATCAATGTGAGCTATTGTAGGGGTCTATACAGACTCCGTGCTAGCGGGGGTGCATGCGTGGGTGCGTGCGTGAGTGAGTGCGTGCGTCTGTCATCAACAATTTCTTCAAAATGTCCTCGTCAAAGATCATACAGCCTACAGTTACCATATTTGGTATTTAGCATCACCTTAATGTTCTCTACAAATTATGCCTCGTGGGTCAATATTGACCCCGCTGCAGGGGTCAACCGACTTAAATAAGGGAAATGATAAAACTCTTCTTTTTCTATAACTGTAAGGACCGGAGCTTTGATTTTTAGCACAATGCATCACCTTAAGTTCCTCTACAAAGATCCTTGGAATTATGCTTCAGGGGTTATGATTAGTACGGCTCTAGGGGACACAAGTTAGGTTTATTTAAAACATTGTTTAAAAATATTTTTTCTCAAAAACTGTCAGGCCTTGAGCTTTCATAATTGGTACGTAGCATCACCTTAAAACCTTTTTTTTATAGATTTTTGAAGTTAGACCCATGAGGTCGATCATTTCCTGTGGAATTTCTATTCAACTTACAGTGGGCACACATTAACCCTGCTGATTTTAAATGACAATGAGTATATAAATAGGAGAGTAGTCTAGTGGTAGAACACAAGCTTAGGGATCGAGAGGTCCTTGGTTCGAATCCCATTAGAGGGCACTGCTAATTTCCTTGAGCAAGAAATTTACCTGCTATTGCTTCACTCCACCCAGTTGTAGATGGGGACCTGTTAGCGTTATGTATTGTATGCAGTTGCTGCAATGTGCACTGTATGTAAACAGTTGGTGTGTGACTAGATGATGAGGAAAGTAAATGTCATGAGTCGACTGAATATGATACTAATAGTAGACTTCAAAACCCTCACTTTAACTTTATCTTTAAGTACTGTAGTGAATATTTAAAGCAGTGGGGTTAATTATGCACCACTGACGGTTGAATAAAACTTAACAATACATCCTTTTCATTTGACATGCTCAAGTTTACCTCAATGATCGTAATACAATCCAGTATAACTACAGACCTCCTACCGGAGGAAGAAAATTTAGAAAAATAAACAATAGTACAAGCCATTTCCTTACTTTTTTATTCTAATATGTACAAGTTTCCTCTGTATAGTTTGGTACAACGTATAATTTGGTATGCAAGATTCGGACTTTTTAAAAAATAATGTCTGTAGAAGCCATTTCCCTGCATTTTGTTCTAAATATGCGCATAATTTCTTTAAAAAAGTGTTTTAGACATGGTAAACTTTCTCTCAAATACATGTATCTGACGTGTCACGACAATTAAACTGTTTTCTTGCATCGTTTGCCAAATTTTACATACACTAAGTTTTCCTAACAAAATTTGAACTTTTATTTACTTACTAGGCTCGTTCGTTGGTCCCTTATAGTTCTCTACGTGTATCGTTTTTTTTAAATACCATACTTCTCTAAGTTTGAAGATAATGGAAGTCGAAGTCCACCAAAAATGTGATAATCGAACACACTTCCTCATTTCGAAAATTAAAAGTCAATGTATGGTTTTACTCAAGGTCATTCAACTCAATTGTTTAACTGAGCGACATTCGTGACATCTTCTACGCTGGTATATTTGTACAGAAAAAATGCTAAGGGTTTCCGCACGACTTGGACAAGTAGGCTATCTCCTAGTGTAGGAGCAGATAGAGGTCCAGCGGCAGGACGTCCTTAGGTATCGGGTAAGAATCCGAATAGGGCTACTGCTAATCTCATTGAACAAGATGCCCCACTCCACCCAAGTGTAGAAAAGTACTGTCAGGGATAACCTACCTGTAGCCTGTATGCGCATTATCATGGTTTAAATAACTTCAACTAGTGATTCTCAAAACGGTTCTACCGCGGCAACTGATGATGATGGATTTCTTATTGTTGTGCTCTTGCTTGTAGTAGTTTTGATTTTTGAAATTGGTAATTGACTTTATCCAATGCAACAAATGCTGAATATACTAAATAGTCCTTTATAAATATTCGGTGATCTAGGAGCACGATAATTATGTTAAAAGACGAAATCTCAAAGCTCAATGATACTTACTTTAGTTTGGTGCAGGGATTTGTAACGATAAGTAAATGTAATAGATTTTCATCAAATTTCACTGTCGTCGCTATTATTTCGGCCAATACGAATAAAGATATTTACATGAAATTATGTACCAGTACCATTCAAACTGACATAAATGTTAGGAAAAATGTGCTTCTAGATGCTTTTTAGGTAAATTACGCTCACAGACTGTTTCACAAAATAATGCATTTTCCCGCCAATCTGCCATTTTAGCCCCATTTTAAATACCTAAAGTCATATTTTCGGTCATAATTGCTACAATGTTTTGTCAAAAACTTCAGAAACATTCACAAGTTGCGTGGAAGACATGTACAAAAACATAAATCAAGTTTTTAAACTCAGAAATAGTTTGTAAAGCCTGCTTCAGCCAGTTATAACCTATATAGCACAACAACGACATTATTTGTATGTGTTGTTTGATTTTACAAGTTTGAATAATATTTATAAACCCGTGTTTTATTGTCCCAGTGTGGTGCCCGTTTTCTGCAGATTCCCACAGGAAAAATGACGAAATTTCACAAAATTATTATGCTAGGTTTACATCTGGCCACGATTACCACGATGTCCCCGATTCCAGAGCATCGTGGCGAACGTAACAGAGCGTTGAGTCGAATCGGGGTGATCGTGGGGGAGCGTAACGGAACGTGGTTGAATCGGGGACATCGTGGTCATCAGGACAGATTTTAAAATAAACTTAAATTTCACCACGATTGCCCCAATTTATTTTCTAATCGTGACAGAGCGTGGCTTTCGTAACAAAACGTAACGTAACGTACCGAAGCGTAACAGAACGTAACAGAACGTAACAGAACGTGGAGTATAATCGCAACAGATCGGGACCAGCATAGACACATTCATCATCCCGCGTCGCTGGGAAAGAATTATTTATTGTTTAAATATCAAATCGTGACGTAAAACGTGGTCATTTGTCTCAAATCGTAGGTCAAATCGCAGGAGATCGCAACAAAGCGGCTTTGTCGTGGGAGATCTTAACAGGACGTAACGGAACGTGTTGGAGCGTGGAAGCCAATCGTGTTGATCGCAACAAAGCGTAACAGAACGTGATGCAAATCGTGGGCTCGATCGTAGCAAAGCGCAGTAGAGCGCAACAAAACGTGCTGATTTCGTAAGGAAGCGTAACGGAACGTGGAGTATACCATTTAATCGTAGAGCTTCCCGATTTTTTTTTGCCTCTGGCTAATCGGGGAGATCGTGGCCAGATGTAAACCTAGCATTACCAATCTTTCGCAATCAGCATGATGTTTGGGGCACATTATATTACTATGATTATTCATAGCCCACTCCTGTGCTTATTTTATAAATACAAATGTTCCATATTTAAGTCTATCATTAGTAACGGTTTCATGGCCAAATGGTCTAATTTTTTAGACGTTTTCTTCTCAAATTAAGCATTTTAGAATTAAAGTTTGTCTAAACATCGCATGATGTTGTAGATAACCAAGATGGATTTTATAAGGTTACTTTATTGTACATTGTATACCCTTACTTCCCTTCACTACACTTACGACTCAAACATTGCTGCTATGAAGTTTATCTAATAAAAGTTTGTTTATATCAAATCATGAAACATGACAATAAATACAAGCGATAAAAATTATCAAACAATGAAACTCTATCAGCGAAATGATATTATAATATCAACAGATTTTCTGTAAATATCCATACGCCTATGAATAAGATGTCTTTATTACATGGGGATATTTTGCTTGTTCCTTATACAGAATAACATGTCAGGTCAACGTTACATGCAAGTATCACCTACCGATGTTCCGACTTTATTCCATTGCCATATATTTAAACAACTCTCCTTTTCTGTTTCAATGTGACTGATGTGTTCCTAGTTTAGTTATAGTTCTATATATACCCTACCTTCACATGGACAGATAAACCTTTTTCGGAAAGCAGCACCGAATCTGCTGTTAGGCATAATTAATAACACGTTTCGCCATGTTTACACTCTTCAATAATTATTTTTTTCATTATTGTGTAGGTCCTTTGCTCTATTCGATCAATGTCCCTCAACAAACCTCGGTCTCTGTAATCGAAAGAATCACCTTGCACTAGGGCTCTACACCGGTATACGATATATATCGAATACCGGTATTGTAGGTTCGATAGATATATCGGATCAAACGTTTCCGTATCGAACAAAATATCGATCAATGACGGTCATACAAATAAAAGCCATGGTCTGCAAATCATTTCATATTTTGTATCGTCAAATCAACATTCTAGTGCTTCCAATTCGGTATGTAATAATATGTGGACGAGCAATATCATAATTTGACATTCCTTATAGCAGATGTCTTACACCGGATACGTCATGTTATGTCGTTTTTCAATCGAAGGAAAGTAACTGTTGTGGTTAGAATATTCATTATAATGTACTTCCGATTTCAATTAGTCCGGGAAACATTATCAACTATCAGTATTTTAAATACAGATCAATTTTAGAAGCCAGAAGTTTCTTGAATTTGTTCGGGTAGATCCGCAATGTAAAGAGAACTTGATTGATCAGAAGCGATATTCTTGTAAATAGCCGTTAGTTTGGTGTCATATAAATATGAATTACTGGAGATAAATCTAACTAAAACATCAATAAAATTATTTTATTGTAAGTGAATCTGTCATGTGTATGTAGAATATTTACGAGTTTGTTTGATAAATTTCCGTCAATTAGATCTATTGTCCATTCTATGAACACTGAAACGGAAAAATCAGCACAAAATGCCTCACGCACCAATTCGCGGCACGTCACCAAGGCAACGTTTTAATCATTTTGAGTACCAAAACCGAAAAGACGGATCTTTAATTGACATGTGTTCTTAATTTGAGCAAGATCGAAGGAAAGTCGAAAATTAATTAGTAAAGTGTGGATCTATCTTAAATCCGACGTCGGGCCGTCATAGAAAACCATATAGGTTTGATGTCGGGCCGATATAGAATGTTGGCTGGGGTCAATCTGATTAAAACCCGATCTAAAATTTTACCGCTCGCATACTCGCTAATTACGACAACGCGAGTAGAACAGGATCTCTGTTTACGGAGATTGGGCTGGGGTGGTTATATTTTAAAATGCATTTACTTCTTTTTAAAATATACAGTTAATTAGATTTCTTTTAATTGTCGTGTTTATTGAATACAATCAATGCACTTATTTGAAATACTCAAATTGCATCTGTATATCTGAGTGTGATTTGGTTATTATAAAGATAGTAAGTTAAGTTTTTACACTGTTTAAATCAGTAAATATAATTGCTACTGCTCTCTTACAAAATATAGGATATCAAAACTAATGAATTCAACCACAGAGGCCAGCTTCGCCCCAAACTTTTTGATTTGGGACTGTGCTGGCCACAAGATGCGTCGATTTAGCATTTACTCTTCAGTGAAGAACTTACTTTTTGTTATTTTTCTATCTTTGAGTTAGTTGAACCAGATTTCTGTCTCTTGTCGCTACCCAGCCAGCATGACCATATCGGGCCGATATACAATTAATGTCGGCATGTCGGCAAAATGTGCCGACTTAGGGCCGACATCGGACCGCTGCAGTGCCGACATACTCAATATTTTGAAAAATTATAAATGCAATTGAATTGCTTACTTAATTATGTTAATAAATAGTCCTGTGTATGATTTTAATTACTAGAAGCACACTAACCCCATTTCATGTTACACCAAAATAGTATATCGGGTCTGCGTCGGGCCTACATGATCAATTAATGTAACTATTTTGTATATCGGATTGACATCGGTACGATAGTGAGTTTTCTGCTACACCTCCATATATTGTTAAATCGTTAAAATATTATGAAATAAATTAATTCTAATGAAACACCTTTGTTATCTACTTATTATATTTATGTACTGTCATACCGGCAAAATGTGCCTATTTTGGGACCGACATCGGACCGTTGCAGTGCCGACATACTCAATATTTTGGAAAATGCTAACTGCAATTGTATTGTTCACTTAATTAGGTTAATAAATAGTCCTGTGTATGATTTCAATTTCTAGAACCACACTAACCCTATTTCATGTAACGTCAAAAAACGTATATCGGGTCTGCGTCTGGCCTACATGGTAATGAACGCAACTATTTTGTATATCGGATTGACAACGGTACGATATTGCGTTTTCTTGTTTACCATGCAGCAAATAATTGTACATTTTGGTATGAATTTTAAAATAATTTTAGCTGTGTTTTGAAATGAAATGTTGTTTGCAATTGAAATCAATATTTTTTAAGTACATAAAAACCACTCTTATATAATAATATTATTTCAAATGAAGAACTGGCAAATATTCACTGCATTCCTTCTTTCAACTGAATAAGCGCCAAAGAAAACTAAAAGTCAAAGGAAGGTGATGAAGGTGAAGTTTATTTTCTTTTAAAAGTAGATCTAATGATGATTTAACAAATGTGTAAACACTGTATAGTTACTTCATTTTAACCATTTGAGCGATTGAAAAATACAAAATTTATCTGTTTGTCTTATCTTAAAGTAAAATTATGGTTGAAAATATTTGTAACATAATTTCGCGACATGCATTAACAAGGCCGTGATTATCATTTGCTCTTTATAGTTAGAATATACTAAATATTCGCTTTTATAATCTTTTTTGTAACAAATCCGTTTGTTTTTTGCATACTGGCTGTTTATTTTCACTCCACGGTTTATAAATGTACATGTACACCGCTATTGTTTTGATGTTAGCCCGATGTAGGCAAGAAATATCGGGCCGATATTGTTTAGACATCGGCCCGATATTGTACTACCGATGTCGGGTCGACATCATTCCAATTTGCAGCCGAGGTTTAATCCGACGTTGGGCCGTCATAGAAAACCATTAAGGTTTGCTGTTGAACCGATATAGAATAATTTCTACTGTTGACTGACATCACACCGCTATTGTTTTGATGTCGGCCCGATGTAGGCAAGAAATATCGGACCGATATTGTGTAGACATCGGCCCGATATTATATTACCGATGTCGGGTCGACATCATTCCTATTTGCAACCGAGGTTAAATCCGACGTTGGGCCGTCATAGAAAACCATATAGGTTTGCTGTCGGACGGATATAGAATAATTTCTACTGTTGACTGACATCACACCGCTATTGTTTTGATGTCGGCCCGACGTAGGCAAGAAATATCGGGCCGATATTGTGTAGACATAGGCCCGATATTGTACTACCGATGTCGGGACGACATCATTCCTATTTACAGCCGAGATTAAATCCGACGTCGGGCCGTCATAGAAAACCATATAGGTTTGATGTCGGGCCGATATAGAATGTTGGCTGGGATCGTGATGTGTCTTTTAACAAAAACATTCAGGCTGGGCTATCACTCATAAATTTTATGTTTCCCACCGGATAAAAGACTACCTCCCTCTGAAAATCGTCGGAATTATTCGCAAACCGCGTAAAAAGGATACCTAGTTTTCAGGACAAGGAAAAAATATGTATAAACTTATTACTTTATCTGTATCTGTATATATACGACTTAGTGACCACTGCTGGCGTGATGCGTCGGGGAGAGCGATGTGGTCAGTTGCGACCCTGGAGAGCTGTCCTAAAGCCCTCGATTGTCCTTGCTCACGCGATTTCCTCTTCAAGAGCGTTCCAGTCGTGAATAGTTTTTACGAAAAATAAATTTTTGTATTGCTGGGTTTTTGAAGTTTTTGTTTTGAAACAGTAAGAATGGTTTATGCAAAATTTAGACTTATTACATGTACCTTAAATTGTGTATGATACTTAAAGCATTGTTTCAGTTTCATGTATTCAGTTTAAATTAATTTTGCATTCGTTCAAATGGAGGGAAGGTTTACGTACGGTACATTATGTATTTCACATTTTGCAGTTTTATAACTGTACAAACAGTCATACATGTACATATTTTCCGCCTGAACGTTATAAGTCAGTTTTAGACATAGGCCTACGCTGCTACATATTGAGTAATGGGCAGCGAGATTAATGGTTGGATGGATGACCACAGAGATTGTCGTTGGCTCGGTGCACGTTTCTCATACCTTAGACTGACAATATATTCGGTACGCCTCGGTTATTCCCGTGCTAACACTGATCGTCAAATTACGGAATCATCCGAGAGGTAGCCACGAATAATTTTCTAATCTTTTAAGTCCATGCGTTTTTGTCCCGCAGTCAAATTTATGAAACCTCAAGATCGCTAGCGGTAAGCGTTTTGATTGGTTGAGAACCGTGAACGAAACTTATTTCACGTGCTATTGATACCTAATACAATGGTGTAGACAATAGGTTGAATGTGTGAAATGTTTGTGTTGAAATTTCAAATCTCGCACCTGTCAAATCAGTTGTTTGGATACTTTTATGTAGGTAAGACATTTTGAATTTTCTAAATTAATTTTGTTATTTGGAATTTATTTTGTTTAAAAATGATTACATGTATTTTTTAAATCTGTGTCGGTATGTTATGATATGTCTTTATGGGTGTGTCTCTGATACCAAATCTTTTATTTTTGAAATGAATCTTGAATCGTGGTTTAAAAGTTGAAATGAGTGAATGGAAAATGTTTAGAAAGTCAACTGATCACATTCTCGTACTCAGAGGTTATCAAGATTCTCGATATAACTGGTATTGAGAATCATTCTAGACTCTGGGTACGAGAATGACTGCTTAATGATAATCAACTTTCTGCTATTGAGAAGAATCAGGTTTCCAATTATGAGTCTGCCAATTAGCATAACATGTCGTTAAGATATAATACTGACATTTATGTATTTTATGATGATTATGCGTTTGTTCAGTAAAGTTGCTCGTCTGACTTGACTTGGTCTGCAGAAGACACTGTTTTCTAGTGATCATCTTCTCATTTTTAGATTTTATCAACGGCATTTCCAATTTATGTTTTTTTCTATCTGTGCGCATGCTATACATAAGCAGATTTTACACTTTATTGCTGGAAAGTATGAAACTTAGATTATATCCTGTTGTTTTTTGTACACTCATTTTCAATTTACCATGGTAGTTAGTTCTGGCTTTAAAGATTTTATTAGTCAAGTAAATTTTATTTATAAATATATAAGATATAATTGGATACATATAATCATTAAATAAGCCAACTTTTTAACATTTTGATTTTCATCAAATGCAGCAGTACCCAATTATTAACAATATATGCACATGGTCACTGACCTTGAGCTACATTGTGTTTTGTTTGATGACTGCTGGGAAAACCCAAATATTTTAAATCTAATATAGTCTATTATATGTTTGTTATTGTACCCACAGGTGCCTTGTATGTACTTACATATATTCTAACTCTATGTTTTGTCAATTTCATATATCACAGACTTCATTGTTCATCACCATATCATCTGATGTCTTGCCAAACAACATAGAACAGATGGCTTTGTTATTGATACATACATGTACATGGTCTTATCAAACATAAAATTAACACCTGTGACACTGTGTCTATCCTGCATTCTTTGGTAAGTAGAACAGTTTTCAGTTTTTATTGTATAGTTCATACAAGGGCAGTCATTCAACCTACTCACTGTTCCTGGAAAGGCTAAATATCTGAATGTACAAGTTAACCAACATACTTTTGTCAGTGACTGACAACTGCCCTACGTAATTAAGAATCATTGGTAGGAGGGAGAATGGCTGTAGAAATAATTTCATGACCGAGTTCCAGGAAAGTATGCCCTGCCCAGGAATTGAACCCATGACTCCTTGATCAGAAGACTTGCGAGCTACCAACTTAGCTAGCTGGGCGGATGCATAATAAAAACAATACTAAAGCTGGACAATATTATCCTGAGCTTGACCCTTTTGCAAGAACTAATTTGACTCAGTATTTACTGTCTAATTTTGTCTTTTTATATAAATTTCGGGGGAAATACATGTATAAATCAATTATTGAAACATGGCATGTATTTGTACTTAAAATTTGGATTCATCCATTTATATGGTAAACACATGGGTCCATGCTATTTCGAATAGATTCAAAGTATTTAAATTCTTGTGAAAACAAAATTATTCATTCAGTTTGTGTGGCTGATTGAATAAGAGTGTAAATATTACTCACTTGTTTTATGTAAATGATAAAACAATATTTTTGAATGTTTTCATCCATCCTTATTTTTGACTGGTAGACAATTCTTTTGGTAAATTGATGCACCTTGTTAAAAAATTTACTTATACACTGCCCTCCAAAAGTTCCTTCATTCATTCACAATTTATATTGTAAGGCCACACCAAATTGATTACTTGTTCTACGGATTTTTTTGGGAAAAAATGGGGCTAGCGAGCAAAAAAAAATATTTTTTAGCAAATGAAAAAAATTGAAAATCAATGAGATGCTTAATAAAATGTGTGTACATATGTGTCTGAATTTAGACAACATCTTTAACTTTGAACTTAGATTTTCATTTTGAAGCATAAACATGGAAGTTATTTATTGTTTTTAGCTCGACTTTTCGAAGAAAATGAGAGCTATTGCTATCACTTTGGCGTTGGCGTCGGCGTTGGCGTTGGCGTTGGTTTTCAGGTTAAAGTTTTTTGAAACACTTATAACTTCAACACTATCCAAGTTATTTTATTGAAAGTTGGTATACTTATTAAGTGGGACTATATTAACCATTCTGTGAAAGGGGATAACTCTGGATGAATTATTTTATGAGTTATTGCCCTTTTATAATTAAATAATTGCAAAATATGAGGTTAAAGTTTTTCCTATGTAGAATATCTTCAATACTGATCAATTCATTTGACTTAAAGTTTGTATACTTATTTGTCAGTACAATATCTACACGACTGTGACGGCACGTAACTGTGGATGAATTTTTTTAGAGTAATTGCCCTTTTATACTTAAGAAATTGCAAAATATGAGGTTAAAGTTTTTCCTATGTAGAATATATTCAATACTGATCAAGGTATTTGACTTAAAGTTTGTATACTTATTTGTTGGTACTATATCTACCCGACTAAGAAGGGATGTAACTGTGGATGAATTATTTTTGGAGTAATTGCCCTTTTATACTTAAGAAAAATGCAAAATATAATGTTAAAATCATTTCTATATGTAATATCTTTAATACTAATCAAGATATTTGACTTTTAAGTTTGTATACTTAGTTATGGGTACTATATCTACACAACTATAAAGGGACGTTACTTTGGATGAATTATTGTTGGAGTTATGCCCCTTTATACTTAAACATTTAAGATTAAAATTTGTTCTCATGGGATATATTTAGAACTTATAAATATATTTGAATGAAAGTTGGAATGCTTATTCATCAGTTCTTCATCTATCGGACTATAAAGGGACATAACTCTAGATGAATTACTTCAGAGTTATTCCCCTTTATACTTTGATATTTAAGGGTTGTTTGCTCAAATTTAATATATTTTGTTTGATAGAAAGTTAGTATACTTTTTCATCAGTACTACATCTAGTTGAATACAATGGGACGTAATAATTGATGAATTATTGTTGGAGTTGTGACCCTTTTCAACTTTTTAATTCGGGAGAAAGTATTATGAAGTGAAATATTTTCAATACTTAAGAAGATATTTAAATGACAATTAGTATGCTTATTCATCAGTACTACATCTACGCGACTACAAAGGGACATAACTCATGATGTTATTTTTTGAAGTTATGCCCCTTACTTTAATTTTGAATTTTGTTCAAATTGAAATACAATGTATTTATAGTTCTTCATATTGATATTTAAATGAAAGTAGGTATGCTTATTCGTTGATACTATGTCTACTTTATTCTGAAGGGGCGTTACTATGGATGAATGTTCTAGGAGTAATGCCCCTTTTATATTTTACAAATATGAATTGGTAATTATTGTTTGACTGAATTATATACTTTCAAAAATTATGTCCTGTCTTGAAATTACTTTTGTTTAAAGATAAGCCTTGCCATGAACAAAACACCCGAAAAGTCGAGCGCGCTGTCCTTGGACTGCTCTTGTTTTGTTTTATTACAAACAATTGCATGATCATGTGATTTTTTTCAGCCAAAAAAGCTGCTTAAAATATATCAGATCACAATAGCCGTGCTATATTAGCTGAGGCTAGCCAAATTTAAATTGGGTCGACTCGCATCATTTGTATGAATTGATTTTGAACAAGTACTACTACGACTACTCTGGATATAAAAATTTTCCTATAAGTAAAACAAAACTTTATTTACTGGCACGAATTCAGTTCAAAATGAATGGTAGCGGCAACAACCCTGGGTAGCAGGAACAGGAAAAGTAATAAGTGTTTTTGTAAGCTGAAAAACTAATTATTTTCTTCTGCTTTTGGGAAAGAATAAAAGTTAACTTTTACTTATCGATTGATGCTAATTTGACTTATATTCATTCACTTTTTGAAAAAAAATTTTGCTATGCATTTTTGAAGCAATCTGTTAAATCCTACGTAACAGAAGAACATCCGTATGATAAATAAGTTATGTAGGGTCTTATATTTAGGACTAAGTCTAACAGATCTACTATTTAAAGAATCAATTTATTCCCCGGTGAAATGAAATTCGTGAAATCATGTATTTTTCATCACCATTATGAATTATTCATGAACTGTTCTTCATTACTTCTTAATCTGACTTCATGAAGTTTTATGCATGAAGTGTCATTTGGTCCACTTCATGAAGATATCAAGATTAAATGACAATTTAAAAAAATTCTTGAAATATTCATGAAGTAGTAGACGAATTAATCAAGATTTTTTCATGAATGAAAATTTAGTGACATAATTCAAGAAAAATTCTTGAAAAAAGAAGATGAACATTTTCTGTACAGTTTTATAATAAATTATTTCTGAAACATTCATAACTCACAGTTCCTGACAAAAAGTCATGAATATTTTATAATGTTTCTACAACTACAATTCTTGAAATCATCTTAAGAAAATCGACCTTAAAATACACCTGTTGATGAATAGTGCATCAAAAATGATTGATATACATTGTAAAATAGCTTGGCATTTATCAATGGGTCATAAAATGTGTATGGTGATCCTTAAAAATGTAACTAACAGTAACAGGCCCAGTACTTAAATGCTTTCAGGGGAAACTACTGTGTATTTAATAAATACAATGTAAACACATTTGGACATGTTTTGTTTTTATCGTTCCCATGAATAACTTGAACAAGCATGGTTGCCTTGTTTCCCGCTCAACATTTTAAAAAGGAAAATTTTACCAAGAGTGGAAATAAATTAAGAGATCTGTTGTCATCATCAGCTACTATAAGATGCAAAGATTATATAGACATCTATATACTTTAAAAATCTGCTACATTAGCTAAGGCAAGTAAGGTTTTAATTTTAGTGTACATATTTTCGGATAGCAAATTTTCGGATAATCTTTTTTTTAAATTCGTTATAATGATACATTGTTCTAATAAAAAGATGCATGTTAAAATGACCTAGTTGGTCTATTTAAATTTCCTATGAAAATTATTAATTTTGTGGCACTCTGGTAATGAACTGTGAGCTAGATTAATAAACTGCAATTCATGAAGTATTCATGAATTAAAGAACTACCTGCTGGGGTGACGTCAATAAGAGTTTTTCACTAAAGATCTTATCATGTTTATGCAGAGCTAATTGATCAAACTTTTTAGATTAACTTGATTGGTTATGTTTTTCCTTTTTTCTTAGACCTACCAACTTTCATTCAACACTTCATTATTGTTGTTCACCTCGACATAGTCATAAGTTTTGATCATCAAATAATCTCATCATAAACACTTCTTGTTTTAAGAATGTTTCACATAATGTTCTATAATAAAGATCAAACTTTATTTTTGATATAAACAAATAAATACTACATGATTATTTCAGGAAATAGTGTGAAGTGAATTTTAATAATGTACTAAGATAATTGTTTTGTATTATTCATGAAATATTCAGGAAAAGCACAAATATGATCATGATTTGTTAAGAATATTTATTCTTGAAGTGTTCATGAAAAAAACATGAAGTGCAAATGAGACATTAAAATAAAGAACAAAATAATGCATGAATTTTTCCTGAAGTACTTTTCCAGAATTTTTTCTTGCATTCTTCATGAAGATCAATAAATAAATACTTCATGAATTCTTCATGAACACAGGCAATGCTTAATTTCATGTATTTGTAATGCATTAACAACTTCATGAATAATTCATGAATCTGTTATCATGAGTGAATGATGCATTTGTCTCATTTGCAGTTCATGTTTTTTCCATGAAGACTTCATGAAGTTGCCCCTTGAATTTTGGCTGCAACTCAAAAAATAAAAATGTACCAATTGAAATTCCATTTCCATTGCATGAATAATAATTGAAATAAACAAAAAATGATAATTCTTCAAATGAACATAGAAATTGTAGCAATTTAGTTAAATTTATTGTTAAGAAACTTTTGGAGGGCAGTGTACTGAACAATGACTTTCACTGTGCCACAATATTGAGGACTTACACCTTTCCCCACGAACAAATAAGTCCAAAATTCAAAATACAAAAACATGCCATGTTTACAAAATTGATTCATAATTGTATTATTTGTATACACGCATATGGAAACTGACAAAATAATACATTTTTTATGAGGTAGTTCAAGCTCATGCTAAGGGCCCCGTTACACCAAACTAGTTCGCAGAACGTTTGACCCCGTCCTAAAAATATCGCGAAACTGGTTGTGAACGAGCTAGGACGTGCCGTTTCAGTTGGAAAATGTCAGCTTTACGATCATAAATCGTTCAGAACCAGTTCCCAATAAGTGCATTTCGTTTTTATCCTGTCTGTAGTCAGTTTGTATCGGGATCAGATCGGGTAAAATTGCTCGTTCTCGTCACGAGACACCGTCTCCAACTAGTCCGAACCGTTCGTAGTCTGTTTTAACTCGTTCATAACTAGTTCTTCTAAGCTCTTTTACTATTGACTATCCCGTTAAAGACAGAACTACTTGTTCTAAGATGTTCCCATCTCCTTCTAAGAGCGTACTGAACATAATAACATCACGTTCTGATCCGATTGCTATGAATATCCAGGACGTTTCTACCGGTTGGCATTCTTATTCCACGGTATAAGCTGTGAAAACACAATTTGTCAAGCATCACTGTGACCACCATGCTTCCAAAAAAGAGCAGAGCCTGACAGGCGGCACATGTTAAGACAATCGCTTCCAAAAATCACCTGCTTAGATGAAGCTTTTGAAGACCAGCCTCTAGTTAAGCCTAAGAATTCTTAGCCTCCTAAGCCAGTCAATGAAAATAAGGGTGTTGTATCTCCTGCTCCTTCTAATGACTCAGACAGCCAGGTTTCGGGAGAAGATTTTTGGCAAAAAAGAAAAAAGAAGAAAACTAAGACATACACCCATCTCTTGGTGAGAAATGGTCTGTATTTATACCAAACCTTGCCAGATCGTACTGTAGACGTTATTGTGTTGTACGAACTGCATACGAACGCTATAAACGTATTAAAAACGTGTAGAATGTACCAAAAACCTACTGCGAACTTTAAGAACTGTGTGTAAACGTGTTGCAAACTGGTTCAGAACTTAATAATTTGTTTTCATACATTTAGACGGGATAACAACGCATTATGGACGTAATCAAGGCGAGTTAAGTCTTTGTGCAAACAGAATCAACCAAGTTACAAACGGAACAGGTCGGTGTGTAAACGTACTGCAAATTGATGCCCGATCGAACTACGACAAGTCGCGTGTCGAGTAGGATGCTAGTACGGCAATTTCGTTCACGGTACATCCATTCCGTTGCCAGTACGTTGTTACTCAGTCTAGTTGCAGAACGGTGTGGCTGCAGAAAATTTTTGAGTTGACTCAAAGTTCTAAAACCCCATTCTTGTTCAACCCCGTCCGAGCTCATTCATCACGTTCGTACAAAGACTGTAGCAAGTTGCTACTACGTCTATTCCGTTTTGACACAGTTGGAACTCGTTCGGTCCAATTTTTCCAGAATATAGTGAGAACGAGTTTGGTGTAACGGGGGTAAAATATTGTCTGACTATAGGCCTATTTGTAAATAAATGTAGCTATTTAACAAGTTATTTCATGTGGTATTCTAGGTCATGCATGTTTTTGTTCTTTAAACATTGGACTTGTCCACTCAATAGGTGAATAAGCTGATCCATAAATAGCATTTTACGGATTAAAACATACAATTTTGACATTCAACATTTATTCTAAATACTGTATATGCACATTTTAAATTTATATACAGTAAAACTTGGATATAACATACTCGCTGGGCCAAAGAAAAAAGCTATGTTATAACCAAGGCATGTTAAATCCATACAGCATACTGAGTATGTTATATACAAAATTAGAAAATTGGGCCAGGAAAAATGAGTATGTTATAACCAAGTTCTACTGCATGGTATGTTTATAAAATAAGTGCCAAATAACTAAACTATAAAACTGAAAAAAGAATACACCCCTATATATTGGTGTGTAATCAAACTGGCTATTATATGCAGTGTATTCGTGAACGACCTGTAGGTACATACTTCCATCAGTGATTGACAACTGCTCTACATAGTATAGAATAAGTAGTAAGAGGGAGATCATCCATTATTATTTCATTATTTCATGACCAAGCTCTGAGAAAGAATGCCCTGCTGGGTGTTTGAACCTATGACCCTTTGATCAGTAGACTTGTGTGCTACCAATTTATCTAGCCAGACGACTATCCAACAACTTTCAACAGTGTTGATAAAACATGTACATTGTTATTATATTATTGAAAATGTAATATTTTTATGTTTTCAGGATGTTTACCATAAAATGTGGATGGATGTAGTTGTTGTTTACTGTGTTGTTATATACACATATGTATGAGCTCAACATATTGAATAACAAGACACGGTGAAACACTTGAATCAAGGAACATGGAAAAGTTGAAAGAATGCAGAGAAGACAAAAGCTAAGTTTTTATATTTCATTTTATGTATTTCATACCATTATGTGTTTGGTAGTATTGTCCATTTTTCCACCAACTCACGGTTCCATATTCCTGTTTTGTAATGATATTGTCCAGGAAGTCTTTACGTTTTGTTCATTATTATTATTTGTTAAATACAAAGTTGATCTTCATGATCCCGAACCATCGAAGATCCTATATATATATTGTGTAGTGTATGGTTTTGGACCATGCTGGTCACCTTTGATTCTGTCTTATTGTTGTGTCAATGATACCTTACATGATAATACAGTGTACTAACTCAAATTCATCTCTGGGGATTTCAATTTATTTATTGTATATTTCTCTAAAGGGTAGATTAGATATTAAAATTGATCATTTTTTTCATTGGAATTTAGCTTACAAAGCCTATCTGCTTTTGTTCTACTTCTGTAAGGGCTAACTTTTATTCAGATGGTACACTTTCTTATATTGTATGGATATCTTTGACTTTGTTTATAGTATACTTGTGTTGTAATGATCTTAGGATGTGTTTGATTTTTCTCAACTGTCAAAATTTGAATAATTTCACTGTGACTTCTTGCATTTAATGTTTGTTGCCTTGAATTGTGGGATTCATATTTGGTGTTTTCTGATGGGGTAGAATATACTTAAAAGCTTTTATAATTTAATGCCTGCTTGCTGTGCCAATGTTTGCCTTCATATTTATATAAGAGAACCTATTCAGTCATGAAATTATTCAAATTTTACAGTTTAGAAAAACAAACTATACATGTAAATATAAGTATCCCCTGGTATTATTTTTGGAAATATAATTTCCATCATTCATTTGAGGCTACATTAGTTTTAGTAGGTTTTGTATGTTTGTTGCATCACAACCGGAACATTATTCTAGAATATACTGAAACACAGGCTGTCGGCACGGTTCTTAATAAAAAACACTTTGTATATATAGTGGTTTTGATTCAGGACCATGCAGGTTGTCTTTGTTATGAAATATTTCTGATGTTATTGTTATCCATGTTTATTGATGTTCATGAAAGGGAGATAATTCAATATTGATTTTTTCTGAATAGAAAAGATTCATACTGTATTAGCTCCCTTTGATCTATATCAATAAACTTTGTAAGTAATGTTTATTTGTTTTCAAATGTACATAAAAGATACAAATTAATAGCATCCAGATTGAATTACATGTGCAGGTTATTAATATGAAAAGATTATTATTTTCTGAAGCTACTGTATTAATGATTATTTACTTGAATTTTTATTTGGATTTTCTTTTTTTTTGTTAAGCTTTGATTTTTATTGAATTTAAATAGACATGTTTATTTTATTTTGTTTGTTTTCATCGTATGCATCCTAGTTAACAATTTCAGTAAGCAACTTGACTTTTTAAAACTTTTTTTACTTTTATTTTATTCAGATTATGGTCAATATTTATTTTTGTTAGCATTCTTTATTCTACAGTTTGATAATGAATCATCACTTATTTTTGTCGTGTAAATTATTTTTTATTGTTTCTTGAAGTGTTCAACACATTCTTAGAAAAAATAATATACATTTGTAAATGTTTTGTTTTTTGAATTTTTAATTATATTTATCAATTAAAAATACTTTCTTATATAGCTTCGTATAAGTAAGTATTTTTTTTTTCAATTCAAGAAATTGTTCATTTTATTTATAAGAAGTGCAATATTTTTTTACTATTCGTATTCTAATTGTGAGTCTAAGGATATCTTAATTTATCTAATGAATTATTTATGTGTCAGTGCAAAACTAGTCTAACTTCATGTAAATAAACAAGAAAGTAGACTTGTTTTTGCACTGATCCAGCAATATTTCTTGCATTTTATGCTGTTATCATTTACTATTCATTACTTTCTCCAGGTCTCAGGTGCTGTGTTTTTCCATGTTATTTTAAAAAACATTTTTTGTTACACACTTTTACTATGGAATTTTGTTAACAGAATTTTTTTTTTGTACTTTTGGCAAAAAACTGTGAATGGTCTTTTATAATAATACTTACATGGGAAAACCCGGACATTTGAGTTCTGAATATTGTCTATTGAAAATTCGTTCTAGAATAATGTTCATGTTGAGTTGTTCAAGCATTAATCTTAAGTCTTGGATTTTGGGATAGATTATGAGACTGCAAGGTTTGTGGAAGCTGGATATACTGGAAGTTGGTTGTGAGCCCAAGCCCCGGACGTACCGTTGATGTCACTAAGCAAGGTTGGGTGGAGTGTCGTCTGATTAGAGGGGTCATACGTAATGTTCCTGTTATCTTGTATTGGCTGGCAAATTTTAATACCTTAGACCTGAACAGTGTTGGTGGGGTTTGTAGGGATGGTAGGGAGTTGTGTGTATGGGGGGATGGAAGGGTAGGTGTGTATGGGATGGTCGGGCTGATTCATGTTGTGGGTGGGGTGAGAAATGGTGTTATCTGAAAGTATCTGAGAAAGGCTGGTGGGTATTCCATGATTTTGTGCTATCAGAAGTTTGTAATGTTGTACAGTGAGTTGTATACAAAGAGTGACTGTACAAGGGATGATCCAAAATTAGTTAGAAGGTTCATAGTCAATGTGTTTATTTGAATGTACAACTCAGTTCAGTACTTAGTTTTTACAGAAACAAAATACTTAATTGAAAATAAATTCACTAATTTCATAGGTTGGTACTATGGTACTGTAATGAATCAGTAACTACCAGGTATCCTTATCTAATAAACAAATATAGGATTGTTAAGGCAATGAATGATGTTTCAAAATTTATGGACTAAAAAGAAACATCACTCTTTGCCTAAACGATCGTATATTTGTTTATTTCAACACCGGTAGTTTCAAAATAGCGTCTAAATTTGTCCGAGATTATTTCGCAGCGAATGGCTGAGGAGTTCCGAATGTATCAATACGGACCGTTTTGGAATGTTTAGGGTAACTAAACTGGCTACAGGGATGTGTATCTCCTGTAAAGATGTGATGTGATTTAGATCATGATATCGTAGTTGTGATACAGTATGTTTCATGATATAAGTAAACAATATTGAACTTGCCCTCAATAAACTTTCGTACTGGTTATGGGATAAACTGCCTAACCAATGAATCTTAAAATACGTCTTTCTGGTTTAAAGAGTAATCTCAGTACATGGTTCACAAAGTTGGCTGAGCATGACATCCAATTGTAAACAAATATGCATCAAGCGCAAGTTCAACCTTGTTTATTAATACATGTAAAATTCCAATGAAAATTTTATTATAAGAGAAGTGATAGGTTATTTATCAGAGTTCATAATGTAGATGTTCATGAGACAGTCTGTATTTATTAAGCTGCTCCTATGTAATTATTACCCTTACAGTAAGAATAACTTTCCTATTATCAAATATTTAGTCATTTTGTTTGTCTTTACATTGAGGTATTATGGTGTTTTTATTGAAATTCTACAAATTATTTTTGTTTCCAAACAGAAAGTTTATTTCATTTCACTAATTGGTCATTTGAATTGCGATTTAATTGTCGTTATTGTTCCATTATACGGTTTGGCAATACATCAGTTTGACAATGCAGCCCTAGTATTGATAGCGTACTATTTGTTTGTTACCGAATTCAACTTGTGAGTTTGGTGAATTCATTGTACATGTATATTTATATATTTTTTGTGTGACTTTACATTCGGTCTGTAGGCATAATTTGAGCATTTATTTAGTATAGATATTGGTATGAATATTTGTTAGCATGCAGCATGCTACAATTACTTCAATAACTGGCTCACAATTGAATTGGCCTTTAAGCGACTTAATGCTCTTAATGCTCTTAAAGCTTAGAAATTGAACGTCTCGTGAAGAAAATGCATAATTGTTAGAGTTGCTTTGGTTGACTAGCCTCACTGTTGGATTCATTAAGGATGAGCCATACAGTTTGTGTCTACGAGTAGTCTGTTGCTTCGAATATTTGAAGAGAAAACTCTTTGAACACTTCTTACCAAATCATTTCAGTCTAACATGACAGTTATTCTGATATGAATGTGTTCATGTTAAACTTGTATGATATTGGTGTACATGCAGTCACCACTGCGTGATAAGATCATACTCATGTATTATCTTTAATGCATTCTCTTCTTAGAGTCACATAGTTCTGATAATTTTGGATCATCCCTTGTACAGTATTATCTATGAGGAGTGTTATGGTTTCATGACAAGTGTTTTTGTCATTTATTGACAATTTTCAGACCTCTTGGTCAGTTACAGTTGTTACTGTGTACTGACTTGTATACTAGTATCTAAGTATATAAAGCTTTAGGTGAATGCTGTGTATGTATGTATGTAAAAACACATAGCCATTTTTTACATTCTGGCATACCAGCATTTTCCACAATACATACCTTTGTATGAATTTAACATATTGGTATTTAGCGATATATTTTTTATTTCATTGAGAAATTCTTCCCTTTGCGAAATGAAAGTAGTGATAAGTCAGTTTTCCATGGCTCATTTGATTAAAACTTATGCTCCAAGAATTTAACCGATCAGGGTGTGTTCAATTGGTTGTATGGAATTTGTGTTAACATGCTCTTGAATCAAATACTTTGGGATAAGTAGTTGTAAAACAAGCATGGTCATATAGACCAAATGAGGCTAGATTCTATCTGTAGCTGTATGTAAGATTTGCAATGTTTCTGATTATTCAGCGGTGGCTGAAAAAAATGTTGTCAACTTCTATGCATGATAATTACAGTCTTGCTTCTAAAGGTTTTTGTCTTGAACATTAGGAAATTGTACAGCAATTCGCAATGTTGTAAGATCTTTAAAACCATAGATAGCAATGCTTGTCTGCACCGATCAATTCTCAACCACAGGTACCTGGAACAATTTTAACCCTATTTATGCATTATATAGAATGTAATGAATAAGTTGGGTAAACATTATACCTGACACCTGTGAATGATTTTTTGATACTCTGAAGTTTTCTTTTGAAATGCAGAATCAGACTTTTGTATTGATGTGAAATGTAGATTATTATATGTCTCATCTAGATATACGACATCTTAGGTCAGTCTAAGAATTTAGAAAAAGAAAGCGGTTGTCCTACATGTAACAGGTTGATTTAGCATCAAGCACTATCTCTTGTTTGTAAATTAAATCAAATTTAATTAAATTGAAATGAACTGAATAAAATTGAATTAAATCGAATTGATTTGAATTGATTTGTATTTTATTCAATTTGATTTAAGTTTGAGTTTAAGGTTGAATTAAATTTAAATTTAACTCAGTTTCTTAATTTAAAGATTTCATTGGTCAAGTGGTCTAAGCTGCTGGATCATGATCTTAAGATCCTTCTCTGCTGTGTGTTTAATGTTGACTGATAGGATTGTTTGCTTAGGTTACAGTTTGATTTTTTTCCAAAATATATTTAATCAGCCACCTTTTTTTGCATACTTAACAAGGTAATTTTACCTCATTTGATATGTTGGAGTGGTAACGTGGGCATTGATTGCCCATAGACATTGGATTGTCTATGGTTTTGCCTCTTACTTTCTGATAGCTACCAGCATATCTTTTGAGAAGTGCAAAGTTTTTTTTGCCAAGTAGCAGCATTAAGTTAGGATATTTCATTTTGTATAATTAGGTAGAAGTCAAACTTTTAGATTCCACATATTTTTCCTATATAATTTTTTCCTGATATCATTTAGTTTTATGTTTCATGGCTGGTATGTTAGGCGCATTAAACTCACAGCAGAAAAGGACCAAAAGATAAAGATCCAACAGTTTCTACCACTTGTTAATAATGGAGTGTATTTACTATACTAAAGAAATTCAAATTATTATTCATTCTGTAGGAATTTCAAATAAACGATCATTATAAAACTAACTAATATATGAATTTTAATGGATAAAGCATAATAAAATTTACATGACTTGCTGGATTTTTTTATTCATAAAATGTTACAAAATTTAGGAACCTGAGCCTAAGGTGTTGGCATGGAATGTGCTAATTTTTACTGTTGACAGTTTTTTTTTAATTCATCACATGTGATGTTAAGAATAGTTTATGTATTGAGTTTGGAAGAAGAAAGTTAGATTGGGATCTAGGTATCTAAGTAACTCTTTGATTGGGTTCGGATGACATGAGGTTGGTGGGGTGCTATGTATCTAAGAAACTCTTCAATTGGGTTTGGTCGAGGATAGTTGGGTGGGGTGCTAGGTATCTAAGAAACTCTTCAATTGGGTTCGGTAGAGGAGAAGTGCGTGGGGTACTTGGTATCTAAGAAACTCTTTAATTGGATTCAAAAGAGGAGAGATTAGTGGGGTGCTAGGTTCCTAAGGAACTCTTCAATTGGGTTTAGAAGAGGAGAGATGGGAGGGGTGCTAGGTATCTAAGAAACTCTTCATTTGGATTCGGTAGAGAAGAGGTTGGTGGGGTGCTAGGTTTCTAAGAAACTCTTCAATTGAGTTCGGTCAAGGAGAGGTGGTTGGGGTGATTGGTGCCCAAGTAACTCTTTGATTGGATTTGAACCAGGAGCGATGGGTTGGGTGCTGGGAATCTAACAAACCCTTCAATTGGGTTGGGTGTTAGGTTTCTTAGAAACTTTTCCATAAGGTTTGGAGGAGGAAAGATGGATGGGGTGTTTTGATATCTACGAAACAGTTTAAAAGTGCATCTTAACACAACTGTCTATTTTGCTTGTGTGTATAAGTTTAGTTCATATTATACATGTATGTTGAAGTCTCAATTAATGATCTTGACAAAATTTACAGAATTTATTTTGTTTGATAAAAAAGCCCATTACATTTATCAAAATCAATTAACAACTTATATGACTAGCTGTAAACATTTTGGATGCATAGATTTCTAACCGTATAAAAAATTTCGGTTGCTTCTTACGGAAATACTCAAAATAATGAACTTAATCTATGTTTACTTGTGTGGTACTGAATGCTTGTAGTTGGTTAAATGGTCTGACTTGACCAGGTCTCATACTTTGTGCAGAGTTTGAGTATTTTCAGTACACTCAGTTACTTTCAAGATTTCATTGGTCAAGTGGTCCAAGATGCTTGATCATGATCTTTTGATTCTTTTCTGCTGTGAGTTTGATATAGACAGAATCATTAAGTTTTTATTTGATAGGATTGTTTGCTTAGGTTTCAGTTTAAGTTCTTACCAAAATATATTTTATCAGCCTCCTTTTTTTGCATACTAAACAAGGTCAGTTTACCTCATTTGATATGTTCGAGTGGTAATGTTGGCATTGATTGTCCATAGACATTGGATTGTCTATGGTTTTGCCTCTTACTTTCTGATAGCTACCAGCATATCTTTTGAGAGGTGCACAGTTTTTTATGTGTAGTTATATAAATAGCATTTACTTTAGATTTTTTGCATTGTATTTTCGTATTATGTGGAATCAAATTTAAGGTCAAAATACCCCATTGGATATGTTGGAGTGGTAATGTGGGCATTGATGTCCATAGACATTGGATTGTCTATGGTTTTGCCTCTTACTTTCTGATAGCTACCTGCATATCTTTTGGGAAATGCAGAGTTTTTTTTGCCAAGTTGCTGCATTTAGTTAGGATATTTCATTTTGTGTTATTAGGTAGAAGTCAAACTTTTAGATTCCACATATTTTTCCTTGATATTTTTTATTGATATCATTTAGTTTTATGTTTCATGGCTGGTATGTTAGATGCATTAAACTCACAGCAGAGAAGGACCAAAAGATCATTATTTAACATCTTAGACCACTTGATCAATGAAATCTTGTTAGTTGTTGAGTATATTAAAAATACTCAAACTTGGCACAGAGTTTGAGACCTAGTCAAGAGTTCGTGTGATAGTTTATTCTTGTCATTTTTATGCATCAGACAACTTGGTCAGATTTCATGTTTGTTAAAGTTCATATTGCATATTGAATTTCTTATATTCTTTCTTAACAATACCATATTTAACTAAATTGATCTGGAACCTTTAAAAAGTAAAAAGTCTCAAAGAGACAATCATTCTTCCACATGTGGGGAAGCATTGTGATGGAAGATTCTAGCTTGTATTGGAATAGGTTGATGTAGATAACTAAGTAAAATATCGTATCTATGGTCAAATATATGTATATTATATATTTATATATCTTTTTACAAACATCCAATAGGAAGAGATTGTCCAGAAAAATATAGTAACAGGACCTGTTTCTCCCCTCAGTTTTATGTCTACTTTTAATCTTGAATGTGTTCCCTCTGTTAGATTTCAAAATCAAAGCACTTGTTAAATATTGATAAAATTTAGTAAGAATGTTTTTGTTCAATTATTTAATACCTTACAGTTTATGCTGTTGATTGTTAAAATCATGCATCAGGATTTAATATACATTTTATTGAAATATTGCCTTAGATTTATAAATTTACTCCTGTTTCTATATTTTTTTTCAAATTAGGCTATTCATTGACTAAATTATGGAGAATAGTGTTGTAATAGATAAATGTAGCTTATTTTTATAGTTTTTATAACATTTACAAGGTATAAAGGCCCAAATCTACAATATTGACCCATTATATATAGTATTCTATAGTCTTGATATACTGTTAGGTTTTAATTATCATTATCTGCATCCATAGTATGCATGGTTAATTGAATTCTGGTTATCTCCCTTGTATCTGGTAAAAAGAATATTTTATTTTCTGTTGATAATACTCCCAGTAAGAAACTACAGTTTTGTTGTGTGGAAACCTCGGTCAGAAATTATTTTAAGTGAGTTATTCTGAACTATTCTGTAATAGTTGAGGTTCATTTACTATGGTGATTACTATGATAATGTTTGTAATTGACATCTTCCATTGTTCTGTACACTTGGAAATTGTTGATGTTGGTGCTGTAGGTCGGCCCAGGTCTCTTGCTCCATGAAACTCTAATTCATATATAATGTATGAATTAGAGTATCATCTAGCTAGTGACCTGTCCGTGTAAGTACAAGCACTGGTATAGGGTGCAAATTATATAACTTACGACAACACCTCATGGATTTCAAATAGTGTACAGTAGGTCTTATGCTTCCCAAGGAGGTATATTTCTGGTCAACAATGGCTTGGAGTTCACAAATCACTGTGCAGCATATTGTTGTATGGAAGAGTGGGATTCTGTTTTGTCGTTTACTTACAAAGTCATGGTATGATACTGTATTTACTCTAGTAACATATAAACCTGATACATTGTAGCCTTATCCATATAATACTCATTTTGCCATAATTGAATGAATGGCAATAGTGCCTCTTTTGTCAAATATATATGGTTTAGGAAAGCATAGTTGTAGAAAATGTCATGACCCATGTTTTTATGCCTACATTTGATCTTAAATGTGTTCCTTTTTTGTAAATTTTAAAAATCAAAGCACTGGCTAAATTATTATTAAAACTGTTAAAGTAGGAAAGCTTTTGTATCAAACTTTTAACTTATTTTCTTTTTGTCTTTACAATTTACTTGATTTTTGATAAATTGAATACTCTGTATAAAATGAAGAAAATAGAGAATAGATTTATGTACTGACTGACCAGTATTGTAAAGAAAACATTGAATAACTTGTTAGTAAAAACAAAGTGTGCCTCTATGACTAAACCCATGAAAATCATGATTTACTGTAAAAACAGATTAATAAATTACTACTGATCCAATGTTTTTATAAAAGAGTAAAGTCATATTCTTTAAATACAGTAAGCACTCTATAGTATGACCCATACTTTTGTTGTAATTTTTGTAAGTAATTTATTAATTAATATGTAATTAAGAAGTCATGCAATCAATGCCATCACTCCAGTTCCAATATTGTTTAACCTGTATTTACAATACAAAAATAGTTGACTGTGTGTAAATAAATGGCGATGGTTTCTATAATTTCTTTTGGTCACTTCACTGAGTACACTCGTAGGTGGTATAGCGTACTAAATTTGTCATATTCCTTACTCTGATTGCACTAAATGTGCACTCCCCCCTCAATACTTTGATGGCACTTTGATGCCACTTAACACAGATGATTATGCCTTCTTTGACTGATTGAAGATTTATACTTCAAGATTTATACCGAAACAAAATAAATGATAGTCATATACATACATTTGAATGTATCAAACAACATAATTTTCGTATTATTGTCAGCTTAGTTTTTCCATCTTTTGGTTTATGATATTTGGGAAATTAGAAACTAAATAGTTTTTAAAATATATTTATACATTATACATGTGAAAAACACTAATCATGCTTAATAATAATGCTCCAAAATAGATCATATAAAATAGAAAAAAAATGTATAGATAAATAAAAAAAAAAAAATAAAAATACAAATGATCCAAGCAAGTATAAGAAGAAAAAAAAGATCGATCATTGATAATATTATACAATTGAAACTATATTTACAGAATAATATACCAGATAACCTGGTAAAAGATCTATTATCCGAGCAATCTAGTGAAGGACCCAGGTAACTCTGGGGGGATAGCTAGATCGGAAGATTCCGAGCAATCTAGTGAAGGACCCAGGTAACTCTGGGGGGATAGCTAGATCGGAAGATGTCATTGTATTGTTAAGATGTTATAATGTTAATTTATAAATTCAAATGAAAGATGAATCATTGATAATATACAATTGAAACTATAGAATAATATACCAGATAACCTGGTGAAAGATCTACATTCCGAGCAATCTAGTGAAGGACCCGGGTAACTCTGGGGGGATAGCTAGATCGGAAGATGTCATTGTATTGAGTATTGTTTAGATGTTAGTTACATTTATAATGTTCATTGTTAAATTCAAATGAAATCCTATTCATTATTTATGTAAATTTGCTAGAAATATGTACTTTTGTACATTATATTTGTATATCAGAGTTGACTGAAATGTTAACAATGTATTATCATTGTAACAAATACTTAATTATGTTGTTTTATACTTTTAAGTGTATGTATTGATAGATATATCATTTAAAAAGTTTCTTAGTAATTGTAAGCTTTCATGTGTCACTGCAGGTCATACCCTTCTATGAAATTTGTATAAGATTATTATTAGGTGAAGCTGTTGGTCTCTTGTTGAAGGTTAATCTATGTGAGTCAGTTAGGTGAACCACACCCCATGGTCATATCTATGATTACAAGTATTCCCATGTAACTAAGCTTAACCATAGTCACATGTATGATCTGGTTTTAAGGGTTATTCTTAGAGAGCTGGTTAGGTGAACCACCTCCCATGGTCAAGTATATGATAACAAGCATTTCCATGTGGCTAAACTTTACCATAAGCACAATGTTTACTAAGTTTTGTATTGTAGATAGAGGTTTATATAAAATGAACAGTCATGTGTATGGCTTTGATAATGATGACTTTGATGTATCTACTGTTTATTGTTTTGATTAAATGATGATACTATACTATCGACAATTTATTTATTTGAATAGATTTGAATTAGGATTTTTGTTGTTTTTATTTTTTGTACATTTGAACATGGGTTTGATAATGGTGATTTTTACATACCCTTAATTGCATCCATACTGTAATATAGTAATAATAGGAAGAATTTCAAAAGAAATTTTTGGTTTTTGTCCATTTTATTATGACACATTAAATATTGTAATGCTATGTTGTGCGATAGATTTACTTAAATATGTTCAATGTTTTCTATACAGTTTTGGTCAGCTGTACATAGAATATCTCATTTCTTCATCGTTAAGTCAGTGTTTTTTCACGACTATGAAATGTGAGTTACTCTATTTTCTAAGTTATATTTGTTGCGAAATCAGTACAAAATTATCTTGTGCCATCTATGAATGACTCTTGTAATTTAGATTTTATATGGTTGCGTTATAGATGTTAGATATACCTCATCCTAGCTTTGTTTATACTTAGAACATTTAATAAATCCACAGGAGCTTGACATTTATAGTTTCCCTCCTTCTTATAATACAAACTAGTTTAAATTATAAGAAGGAGAGAGTCTTTCAAACTATGATACAGAATACCTAGCTTTTGTGATAAATCTAAGTTGATTATGTAGTATTTTTCCTGATTGCACTGGTTTTGAAATGATAGACAGTAACATAAACTGAGGCTTTATATTTATTATTTTGGTTGATACAAGTTTGTAGCAACTAGCCTAACTTCTATAACATGGTAACTTTATATTGATATGATTATTATTCTAGTATGAGGTAATTAGTTTAATGTCTCAATAAACTTTTCGGAGATCTAGAAAATATTCAGCTATTCCAAAGAACATAATTTTTTGAACCTGGTTACTTTACTTCGGAGCTTTTTTTCAGTACTTGGGGAAGGGGCATTGGGCCTTTTTATATATAGAACATTTGGGGAAATTTTATCGCTATTTTATAGAAAGGGGAACAAAATATCCAAGGTAAACTCCAAATTTGGGGAAAACTGCATGATTTCAAAGAAATTTCAAGAGGGGAAGGCAACTGTTAACGGCCCCTGTTATATAAGGAAAAAAAGGCCTGTACTTTGTTTTTCTACATCAGCATTTTCTGTTACAGGCTAAAACAACAGCTACTTCCCAAATTGTGTCGTTTCCATCTCTGAACTGATTCTATTAAATAAAACTTAATTGACTTTATGAGATTTGACCAGATTGTTTTTGCTGAGAACTATTGAGTAATAAGTGCTTTCAAGTACATGATAGTGAATAACTTTACAGCCAGATACTCGAATACTGCTATGAATTAATTAACATATTCAATTCATTTCCATCTCTCAGCTGATCTTTGTTGATCTATAAATTACAGCATAATTATAATGTAATATTTGGCCTGATTATTTTGCTGAAACTTATAGAATTCATTAAGTATATATATTATGATTTTACAGCTAGAAATTATATTCAAACAATTGCTTTAAATCAGTATTCTTTGGTTTCATACTTACATTTGGAATTTGTCAGGATCATTTCTTGAGACTTCGGTATATAGAATAATTTGATCGCTAGATTTTTACATTTCTATATAAGTAAGCAGCCTATTTTATCAAGATATGGGTTTGAAAAGGGTTTCAAATGAATGCTATGTCTGACTGCCTAGAGTTTAAATGTCTATATTAGTTCAACACAACTTCCATGATTGTTTCATGAGCAATGGGGTTTATTAGCTTGTATGTTTATTCAGCAGTAAAATAATTGAAACTTAAAATTTGCTTTCTGCCTATCATAGAAATTTAATTGATAGTTTAGATGACTTCGGCTAAGTTAATACATGTACGCTTGCATGATTTTTATTTAATAGGTTAATATTTTATAATATTGATATATTCATAGTTCTCGCATTAAAACTTTAAACTTTGAGTGTTGATAAAATTACATTAAAGAGGTTTAGACGGCTGTAACATGCAAATTTAATGATTAAGGATATAAAATTGTATACTAGGTCTTAAAATATAATCTTTGTTCTGTAAGTGTTTCTTTTAGGGATTTAGAGTAAAAAAAACCAAAATTAATGAGATAAATCTCGGGAACATTTGATAATAATAATTATGACCTTGAAAAGTTTGTCAAGGTGAACTTTTGGACTATACATGTAGTATATACCTTAGAAAACTAATTGACTAGTTGGTTTCAAGATGTACTAAAAATATAAAAATGTTTTAAATAAGTTTTTTATGCATTTTATGGCTTTTTTCATATAAAAAAATGAGAGTAAGATTGCGATGAACAGTTAGTTATTACAGACTTACTTCAGAAAAAGCTAAATATTTATAGAAAAATGTAGAATCACCTGGTTTCCATAAAACTTTAGGCAGATGTAATTAACACAATAAAATGGTGAAATGTGATGTTGAAATAATCTTATTCAGTACAGTATACAAAATAGATATGATCTTTACTTATCAAGGAAAATTAGCTAAACTTAATTACGTACTTAAATATTTAATACGGTATATTTTCCCATATTTTACTTTAAAATCTAACTTAATTTTTTCTGGGTGTTTTTTTTTTTAGAAACAACAGCATGGGAATCAAAATTGATGATGTCATTTTTGATCTGGTAGATTTTTTTCAACATTTGACTAATGTAATTGGTCTCATTTTGTGACACTTGGAATTATGACTCAAAAGTGCTTGGTCTAAGGAATGCTCTTATAGAGCATGATATTAGTGTATAATCTACATTTCACATCAATACATTCTGATTTAACTCTGTGTTTCAACACTAAGTATGTTTCAACACTGAGTATGTTTCAACACTGAGTAGGTACACTTTGTCTAGGCAATCTCAGTTCATGGGCCTAGTACATTAAACAACAAATTCTGTTGTTTTATGTACTGAGATTCAGGGACTGAAACCCTTGACTACCCCCACCCTGTCTATTGATGGTTGGTTTGGATTTAACTCTTTGTTACAACACACTGTACAACATTACCAATTTCTGGTAGTATGAAATCATGGAAATGCCACCACCTTTCTCAGAGAACTCAGAGAAGCATCATTTTAAACCCATCCCCCTCATGAACACCCACCTCTCATGCATGCTCCCTTCTGCCTCTCGGACCACCGTCTCCTTATCAACCCCCTATGAATTTCGCTGGCACTGTTTGGGTCACCCAGTCTGCAAGGTACTTGAACATTATGTATGCCAAAAACCCTCCAGGATTTTTCCAGTCAGGCTTTGGCACGTTCTCAGCCCATGTGATATCAGCACCACTGGAAGGGCCTAGCACGCGGGTTCATGTATCTCAACCTAAGGTATTGAAGGGGGAAGCAAACTTCGTTGGTATCATGGTCTCTCTCGAGGTCCATGGCTAAGGAGTTACGGGTTTTCTCTCAGGGTACATGGCTAAGGGGTTAAGGGTTTTCTTTTATCATTTTTTCTTTTTTTTATTATTTTTGTGTATGAGTTTTGTGATATATTGTATTCAAATGTTTTGTATTTAATTATTTTACATGTAATCATTACCAAGTACTCTTTTTTTGTTCTTTTTTCTTTTTACAGGAAAGCATCATTTGGTATCAACACAAGAACAGCACATGGAATGATGGCAGAGTATGGTATGAAGAAAGAAGACATGGACTCTATATTGATGTGAGTTTTTTTTATTTTGTTTATGTTTTCATATTGAGTTTTATTATGCTTCTTATAACTTTGACATTATTTATGACTCTTTATTTATTTCATTTATTTGTTCATTCGTTCGTTCGTTCATGTGTTCATGTGTTCATTCGTTCATTCGTTCATTCATTCATTTATTCATTCATTCATTTATTTATTTATTTATTTTTATTTATATTTTCATACTGTGTTTTATACTGTACTTCTTATTTAACTTTGACATTATTTATGACTCTTTATTTATTTCATTAATTCGTTCATTCGTTGGTTCATGCGTTCATGCGTTTATGCGTTCATGCATTCATTCGTTCATTCGTTCATTCATTCATTCATTTATTTATTTATTTATTTTTATTTATATTTTCATACTGTGTTTTATATTGTGCTTCTTATTTAACTTTGACATTATTTATGACTATTTATTTCATTTATTTGTTCGTTCGTTCGTTCATGCGTTCATGCGTTTTTGCATTCATGCGTTTATGTGTTCATGCGTTCATGTGTTTTTGCATTCATGCGTTCATTCCTTCATTCATTCATTCATTTATTTATTTATTTATTTATTTATTTTTTATTTTATGTTTTTCTTTTCTGTAAATAACATGTTTTTTTATTTGTTATTTAAGCGTTAGATTTTTTTTTCTATTTTCGACTTTTACATTTATTTATTCTTATGTATTCTAATTGTAATGTAAACAAAATACACTTCTCTTCACAATTTTATTGGGTTTTTTGTCATTTATTAACAACATGCAGTTTTGTTATGATTTCAAGTTTTTTTTATTAACAACTTAATATGCCTTTGTTATGTGTTTTGTGTTTTCTTATATATGCAATGAGTGCTTTTATTTAAGGTTTAAGGGTTTTTCTAATTTTAGTGATGTGTACTTCTTTTTAATGTTTGAGGGGTTTTCTAATATTAGCAACATGTACTTCTATCTAAGGTTTTAGGGTATTTTCTTATGTTAGCAACATGTACTTCTATTTAAGATTTTAGGGTATTTTCTTATATTAGCAACATGTACTTGTAGTTAAGATTTTAGGGTATTTTCTTATATTAGCAACATGTACTTTTATCCAAGGTTTTAGGTTATTTTCTTATATTAGCAACATGTACTTCTATTTAAGGTTTTAGGGTATTTTCTTTTATTAGCAACATGTACTTCTATTTAAGCTTTTAGGGTATTTTCTTATATTAGCAACATGTACTTCTATTTAAGATTTTAGGGTATTTCTTTTATTAGCAACATGTACTTCTATTTAAGATTTTAGGGTATTTTCTTATATAAGCAACATGTACTTTTATGTAAGGTTTTAGGGTATTTTCTTATATTAGCAACATGTACTTCTATTTAAGATTTTAGGGTATTTTCTTATATTAGCAACATGCACTTCTATTCCAGGTTTTAGGGTATTTTCTTATATTAGCAACATGTACTTCTATCTAAGGTTTTAGGGTATTTTCTTATATTAGCAACATGTACTTCTATTTAAGATTTTAGGGTATTTTCTTATATTAGCAACATGTACTTCTATTTAAGGTTTTAGGGTATTTTCTTATATTAGCAACATGTACTTTTATCAAAGGTTTTCGGTTATTTTCTTATATAAGCAACATGTACTTTTATGTAAGGTTTTAGGGTATTTTCTTATATTAGCAACATGTACTTTTATCAAAGGTTTTCGGTTATTTTCTTATATAAGCAACATGTACTTTTATGTAAGGTTTTAGGGTATTTTCTTACATTAGCAACATGTACTTCTATTTAAGGTCTTAAGGTATTTTCTTATATTAGCAACATGTACTTCTATTCCAGGTTTTAGGGTATTTTCTTATATTAGCAACATGTACTTCTATTTAAGATTTTAGGGTATTTTCTTATTTTAGCAACATGTACTTCTATTTAAGGTTTTAGGGTATATTCTTATATTAGCAACATGTACTTAAATCAAAGGTTTTAGGGTATTTTCTTATATTAGCAGCATGTACTTCTATCTAAGGTTTTAGGGTATTTTCTTATATTAGCAACATGTACTTCTATTTAAGATTTTAGGGTATTTTCTTATATTAGCAACATGTACTTCTATTTAACATTTTAGGGTATTTTCTTATATTAGCAACAAGTACTTCTATTTAAGGTTTTAGGGTATTTTCTTATATAAGCAACATGTACTTCTATTTAAGGTTTTATGGTATATTCTTATATTAGCAACATGTACTTAAATCAAAGGTTTTAGGGTATTTTCTTATATAAGCAACATGTACTTCTATCTAAGGTTTTAGGGTATTTTCTTATATTAGCAACATGTACTTCTATCTAAGGTTTTAGTGTATTTTCTTATATTAGCAACATGTACTTCTATCTAAGGTTTTAGGGTATTTTCTTATATAAGCAACATGTACTGTACTTCTTATTAAGGTTTTAGGGTATTTTCTAAAATTAGCAACATGTACTTCTAGTTAAGATTTTAGGGTATTTTCTTATATTAGCAACATGCACTTCTATTCCAGGTTTTAGGGTATTTTCTTATATTAGCAACATGTACTTCTATTTAAGATTTTAGGGTATTTTCTTATATTAGCAACATGTACTTGTAGTTAAGATTTTAGGGTATTTTCTTATGTTAGCAACATGTACTTCTATTTAAGATTTTAGGGTATTTTCTTATATTAGCAACATGTACTTGTAGTTAAGATTTTAGGGTATTTTCTTATATTAGCAACATGTACTTCTATTTAAGATTTTAGGGTATTTTCTTATATTAGCAACATGTACTTCTATTTCAGGTTTTAGGGTATTTTCTTATATTAGCAACATGCACTTCTATTCCAGGTTTTAGGGTATTTTCTTATATTAGCAACATGTACTTCTATTAAAGATTTTAGAGTATTTTCTTATGTTAGCAACATGTACTTCTATTTAAGATTTTAGGGTATTTTCTTATATTAGCAACATGTATTTGTAGTTAAGATTTTAGGGTATTTTCTTATATTAGCAACATGTACTTCTATTTAAGATTTTAGGGTATTTTCTTATATTAGCAACATGTACTTCTATTTAAGGTTTTAGGGTATTTTCTTATATTAGCAACATGCACTTCTATTCCAGGTTTTAGGGTATTTTCTTATATTAGCAACATGTACTTCTATTTAAGATTTTAGGGTATTTTCTTATTTTAGCAACATGTACTTCTATTTTAAGGTTTTAGGGTATTTTCTTATATTAGCAACATGTACTTCTTTTTAAGGTTTTAATGTAGTTTCTTATATTAGCAACATGTACTTCTATCAAAGGTTTTAGGGTATTTTCTTTTATTAGCAACATGTACTTCTATCTAAGGTTTTAGGGTATTTTCTTATATTATCAACATAAACTTCTATTCCAGGTTTTAGGGTATTATCTTATATTAGCAACGTGTACTTTTATATAAGGTTTTAGGTTTTTTATATTAGTTACACATACTTTATATTTTACAATTTAAATAAACACTTGGTCACTGAATGCTTTATTTTTTTACATATTCGGAATCACTGACCCACCTGTTCTACATCAGTTATTTATGAACTTACTACATTGGAGGAGATATCAAGTATGAAAAAGCTGCTTTAACCAGCTTTAAGTCAGGAATTAAGAATGCATGTTATAAATAATGTCTGAATTTGTATTGTTTTTTATGTATATTATAATTATAATGTATAACAAGTTTATGTATCAACTGAACCTTATCCTTGCGTAATAATAAGTTACTGCCCTTTATACCTCAGGTTTAGGTTTTTTCTTGTCTTAAGCCTTATTATTAAATAAGTCATCTTTTTTTATAAAACCTTCTATGATATGATACTATAGTTTAAGAGAATAATAGGATAAATAACTGTAATATCTAGCTAAATGTTGAATTACTATCTTGTATTTGCCATTCAATGAAAAATTATATAAATAAAACGAATAGAATACATGCTTTAATTTACATAAAATTGAAATTTGATTTTGTATTAGAATGTAATTTTTTACTCTTTACACCACCAGGGTTAAAAATGTGGCTTAAACAAAGTTTCTAAATAATTTTCATGTCTTGGACTTTAACCATAATACATGTAGTTCATTTATAGTTGTCAGGAATATTTTAAGTATTTAAAATTATTAGACTTTAAATGCATAAGTTGATCAATGATAATGAAAGTAGGCCTATGGTACATTATAATTAAATTCTGAACATAGTTTTTAGAGACTGATAGTTGCATTTAATAAGGTTTATGAATATGACTTGTTAGGACTTTGATTAATTAGTTTAACTTCATTGATTAAAATAATGAATACTTTAGGTAATATATTTATACTAGACATTTGACAGGTTAAACAGGATACAGATATAGGGTAAAATGTAATTTCTTTTATTCGACGTGACATCAGAAAGAAGAAAATAATTGAAAACTACCATTTTGATTAACAGATTGTATACATTGAACATAGTTTGGAAGATAGCTACAAATGGCCTCTCCTTCTAAGTGGAACAGTCCGCGGGCCTCAGAGCTGGATGAACGCCGAGCTGAGGGGGTTGTAAGAGTTGCCTGGTATTACAAAAATGGGTTCAATAGCATGTCAACTAAACCGTGAGCTCTATGACTCATAGTACAGTGTGTGGGATTTGTGAACATAGTGGTTGTTAAAATTATATCATCATTCTGTCTTTGTTCAGAACTAGGAAATTTATTTATAGTTGGTTTAATTTTTCTTTATTATTGTTTAGGATTAATGAACACAGTCATTTAGATTCTCATCAGTAAAGAGATTATAAGTTAATTTACTTTCATTTCTTCTTGTTAAGCTGATTAAACTGTATCAACAGATGAATAATTAAAGCTATGAAGAATACTTTCACAAGCATTTAGTTTTTTATCTTAAGTTTGTGTTTCTTACTTCAGCATCATGTTTTGTAAAGATTTAAGTGTTTCTTTTATTAAACTTATCTTCAAGCTGCAAATTTATAGTACTTGGTGTTTAATATACGGTTGTGTTGGGTATGGCTGTTCTGGAAGCCATACTTACTAACAATTCTTTAGTTTGTTTTTACTTTATCTTAAGGAAGCATAATTTATAGTTCTTAGTGTTAAGGCGGTAAGGGTATGGCTGTAAGGGGAGGTTTTTAAGGCCATACTTTCTAATAACATTAACATTAGTTTATTAGTTTTTGAGTTTTTGTTTATTTACAACCCTTTAGTATGTTTTTTACTATATCTTGAGGAAACATATGTTTATTGTTCTTTGTGTTTTAGGGTATTTTCTTATATAAGCAACACGTACTTCTTTTCCAGGTTTTAAGGTATTTTCTTATATTAGCAACATGTACTTTTATTTAAGGTTTTAAGGTATTTTCTTATATTAGCAACATGTTCTTCTATTTAAGGTTTTAGGGTATTATCTTATATTAGCAACATTTAGTTCTATTCCAGGTTTTAGGGCATTTTCTTATATTAGCAATGTGTACTTTTATATAAGGTTTTAGGTTTTTTATATTGGTAACACATATTTTATATTTTACAAATTTAAATAAACACTTGGTCACTGAATGCTTTATTGTTTAACTTATTTGGAACCACTGACCCACCTGTTCTATATCGGTTACTTATGAACTTACTACATTTGAGGAGATATCAAGTATCAGGAAAATACCAAGTTGTAAGATGTAAAAAGATAAAAGATTCCATGAATAGATTATGAAAATCTTTGGGTCCAGGGTATGACAGAAAACTGCTTCCAGCTGTGGCATCCCAGTTATGGATGTGGGAACGTGAGGCTGCCCTTTACCACAGTTGCCTCTAGGGACATGTTCTTTATATATAAAAAAGCTGCTTTAACCAGCTTTAAGTCAGGAATTAAGAATGCATGTTATAGATAATGACTGAATTTTTATTGTTTTTTATGTATATTATAATTATAATGTATAACAAGTTTATGTATCAACTGAACCTTATCCTTGCGTAATAATAAGTTACTGCCCTTTATACCTCAGGTTTAGGTTTTTTCTTGTCTTAAGCCTTATTATTTAAGAGAAAAATAGGATAAATAACTGTAATATCTAGCTAAATGTTGAATTACTGTCTTGTATTTACCATTCAATGAATAATTATATAAATAAAACCAATGGAATACATGCTTTAATTTACATAAAATTGAAATTTGATTTTGTATGAGAATGTAATTTTTTACTCTTTACACCACCAGGGTTAAAAATGTGGCTTAAACAACGTTTCTAAATAATTTTCATGTCTTGGACTTTAATCATATTACATGCAGTTCATTTATAGTTGTCAGGAATATTTTAAGTATTTAAAATTATTAGACATTAAATGCATAAGTTGATCAATGATAATGAAAGTAGGCCTATGGTACATTATAATTAAATTCTGAACATACATTTTGTAGTTTTAACAGACTAATAGTTGCATTTAATAAGGTTTATGAATATGAATTGTTAGGACTTAGATTAATTAGTTTAACTTCATTGATTGAAATAATGAATACTTTAGGTAATACATTTATACTAGACATTTGACAGGTTAAACAGGATACAGATATAGGGTACAATGTAATTTCTTTAATTCAACGTGACATCAGAAAGAAGAAAATAATTGAAAACTACCATCTTAACTAACAGATTTTATACATTGAACATAGTTTGGAAGATAGCTACAAATGGCCTCTCCTTCTAAGTGGAACAGTCCGCGGGCCTCAGAGCTGGATGAACGCCGAGCTGAAGGGGTTGTAAGAGTTGCCTGGTATTACAAAAATGGGTTCAATAGCATGTCAACTAAACTCAGATTGTGAGCTCTATGACTCATAGTACAGTGTGTAGGATTTGTGAACATAGTGGTTGTTAAAATTATATCATCATTTTGTTGTTACAAGCATTTAGAAAACATAGTTTTACCGTAACTGAACAATGTTTGACTTTTCTTCTTGCTATATAGGTTAATAAAAAAGTGAGATGGATATAGGAACACTTTCATCCTTTGGTGAATGATAAATGTTTTGAATACTTCTGATAAAACTATTGGAAGATAAATACGTGATGGAATATTATTAAATACATTTTTGAACTACAATGTTGAACTATATTTTTGAACTACATTTTTGAACTGCAATGTTGAACTGCATTTTTGTACCTCATTCTTGAAGCTACATGTATATTCAAATTTTAACATTTTATGTATTAAGACTTTGTATGTAACATCTTTGATATCAATTAATGATTTAAGTTTAAATTTTAACTACTTGAAAAGTATTTCTCTATGTTTTTAGGGTTTCATATTATTAAGGATTTAAGCATTTATTTCTAATCAACATTGATATGTAATTATAATGTTAAGGTTATAAATATCTACAGCTTGAGCATTTGTCTATGAATTTAAGTGTACTATAATAATAAGTAGTTTTAATATGAATTGATAAAAATGGACTTTCAGCACTTTGATTAATATTAGTTAGAGTTTATAGATAGAATTTATTAAAGTACATAGATCTATTTGGGCTATATAACAATACATAAAAGTTTACAGATTAAGCAGGAAAAAGATAATCTCTTAAATGTAATTTCTTTATTTTGAATTTACTGCAGATGGAAGAAAATAATTGAAAACTTCCATTTTAATTAACAGTTTTTATACATTGAACATAGTTTGGAAGATAGCTACAAATGGCCTCTCCTTCTAAGTGGAACAGTCCGCGGGCCTCAGAGCTGGATGAACGCCGAGCTGAGGGGGTTGTAAGAGTTGCCTGGTATTACAAAAATGGGTTCAATAGCATGTCAAATAAACTCAGATTGTGAGCTCTATGACTCATAGAACAGTGTGTGGGATTTGTAAACACAGTGGTTGTTAAAATTATATCATCAATCTGTCATTGTTCAGAACTTGGAAATTCAGGTTTAACTTTTCTTTATTATTCTTTTGGAATAATGAACTCAGTCGTAGATTTAAAAATATTTTCCTTAGTAAATAGATAGTTAATATACTTCCATTTCTTCTTGTTAAGCACATTAAACTCAGTAAACAGATGAATACTTGAAGTTATTAACATTACTTTTACAAGTACTTAATTTTTATCTGTCTGTTTCATATTTCAACATCTTTTTTTGTAAAGATTTAAGTGTCTCTTATATCAAACTTATCTTCAAGCTGTAAATTTATAGGGCTCAGTGATCAATAAAAGGTGGTTTCGGGTATAGCTGTTTTGAAGTTTTGGAGGCCATACTTACTAACAATTCTTTAATTAGATATTTTACTATATCTAAAGTAAGCATGATTTATAGTTCTTAGTGTTAAGGCGGTAAGGATATGGCTGTAAGGGGAGGGGAGTTGAGGCTATATTTACTAATTATATTAACATTAGTTTCTTGATTTTTGAGTTTTGTTGTATTAACAATACTTTAGTTTGTTTTTTACTATATCTTAAGGAAGCATAATGAACCTCAGTGTTAAGGTGGTAAGGGTATGGCTGTAAGGGGAGGTTTTGGAGGCCATACTTACTAATAACATTAACATTAGTTTTTTGAGTTTTGTTTTATTGACAATTCTTTAGTTTGTTTTGTTACTATATCTTAAGGAACCATAATTTATAGTTCTTAGTGTTAAGGTGGTAAGGGTATGGCTATAAGGGGAGGTTTTGGAGGCCATACTTACTAACAACACTAATGTTAATTTACTTATTTTAAAGTTTTTTTGTATTTTTTCATCATTCACTTACATGTATAAATTTTATTAATTAAGTAAAAAATAAAGTACATGTTGCTATCATAAGATCTCAATTATCTTTTACCATAGCTTAATTGTTCTGTTCTGTTCTACTAACATTAACATTTATGTATTATTTTGATGTTGCCCCAAATATATGTTATTGAAATCTTCATATTTTATGTCAATGAAGTAAAAATGAAGTACAATGTTGCTAATATAAAACATTTTTTATAATGCATGTAGCTATATTTGTTCTGTTCTGCTCTTCTTTCATTAATATTGATGTAATAATTTTATGGTCAATATTGTTTGTTATATTTTAAGGTCAATTAAGAAAAAAAGTACATCTTGCTAATATTAAAGACCTATTTTTTTACACATGTAGCTATAATTGTTCTGTTCTGTTCTGCTCTGTTCTACTCTACTAACATTAACATTAATGTATCATTTTGTCAATGTCCCAAATATATGTTATGAAGATCTTTATATTCAAAAAAGTACATGTTGCTAATGTCAGAGACCAAATTATCTTTTATATATGTAGCTATAATTGTTCTGTTCTGCTCTGCTCTGTTCTGTTTTTCTAACATTAGCATTAATGTATCATTTTGTCAGTGTCCCAAATATATGTTATGAAGATCATTTTTTTCAAAAAGTACATGTTGCTAATATTAGAGACCTAATTATTTTTTAAACATGTAGCTAATATTGTTTTGTTCTGTTCTACTAACATTAACATAAATGTATCATTTTGTAGGTGTCCCAAATATATGTTATGAAGATCTTTATATATTAAAAAAAGTACATGTTGCTAATATAAGTGACCTTATAATTTTTTATTCATGTAGCTATAATTGTTCTGTTCTGCTCTGTTCTGTTCTACTAACATGAGCATTAATGTATCACTTTGATGGTGTCCCAAATACATGTTATAAAGATTTTTTATATTCCAAAAAGTACATGTTGCTAATATAAAAGACCTTATTTATAACTTTTTATACATGTAGCTATAATTGTTCTGTTCGTTCTGCTCTCTTCCGTTCTATTAACATAAACATTAATGTATCATTTTGTCGGTGTCCCAAATATATGTTATGAAGATCTTTATATTCCAAAAAGAACATGTTGCTAATATAAGAGACCTAATTTTTTTTGCACATGTAGCTATAATTGTTCTGTTCTGCTCTGCTCTGTTCAGTTATATTAACATTAATGTATCATTTTGTCAGTGTCCCAAATATATGTTTTGAAGATCTTTATATTCCAAAAGGTACATGTTGCTAATATAAGAGACCTAATTATTTTTTATACATGTAGCTATAATTGTTCTGTTCTGTTCTGCTCTCTTCCGTTCTATTAACATAAACATTAATGTATCATTTTGTCGGTGTCCCAAATATATGTTATGAAGATCTTTATATTCCAAAAAGAACATGTTGCTAATATAAGATACCTATTTTTTTTACACATGTAGCTATAATTGTTCTGTTCTGCTCTGCTCTGTTCAGCTATATTAACATTAACATTAATGTATCATTTTGTCAGTGTCCCAAATATATGTTTTGAAGATCTTTATATTCCAAAAAGTACATGTTGCTAATATAAGAGACTTAATTATTTTTTATACATGTAGCTATAATTGTTCTGTTCTGTTCTGCTCTATTATATTCTATTAACATTAATGTATCATTTTGTCGGTGTCCCAAATAAATGTTATATAGATCTTTATATTCAAAAAAGTACATGTTGCTGATATAAGAGACCTAATTATTTTTTATACATGTAGCTATAATTGTTCTGTTCTGAAAAGAAACTAATATACTCACATTAACATTTATGTATGATTTTGTTGGTTATGTGTTAAGGTTAATTAAGTAAAAAACAAAGTTCTCATTGTTATCATAAGAAACCCATTTTTTACACATGTAGCTATAATTGTTCTGTTCTGTTATGTTATACTAATATTAGATTTAATGTATCAATTGTTTGGTCAATATTGTGTGTTATATTTTATGGTCAATTAAGTAAAAAATTAAAGTATATGTTTATATGAGAAACCCAATTATTGTTTATACATGAAGTCAGAAGTGTTCTGTTCTACTTATATTTACATAAGTGAATCATTTTGTTGGTGCCCCAAATTATGTTATGAAAATCTTTTAGTATGAATGTGAATTATGTAAAAAATAAAGTTGCTCATTAAATCATTAAAAAATATCAAATGCCCATGAATTTTATTCATAAATACAAAACCCACATAAAATTATGAAAATTATTAAAGGTACATGAAATTATCTTTCAATACTTAATGCTTATGACATTATCCTTTAATTAATATCAAACACACATGCAGTTACCCATCAATTTAATAGGCACATGCAATTATTCATAAATACAAAATTCACTTGAAATTATACAAAAATACAAAACCCTTACGAAATTATTCATAAGTGTCATATCCTCATGGCATTAATCATAAATGCCAATCTCATATGAAATTATACATGAATACCTAACCCACATGAAATTATCCATAAGTACCATACACTTATGTCTTTAATCATAAATACCAAACTCATATGAAATTATACATGAATACCAAACCCACATGAAATTATTGATAAATACTAAAGGCACATGAAATTATCCATCAATACCTAATGCCTATGAAAATATCCATTAATACAGAACACACATGAACTGATCAAAAAATTCCAAATGCCCATGAATTTATCATTAAATACCAACAACACATGAATTTATCCACGTATACCAGACTAGCTGATGTGCATCAAACCCAGATAAGATAATCCATGAACATCAAACCCAGATTAAATTATCCATACATATCCAACCAAGATGAGATGATCCATATATAATTACATCTAAATACCAAACGCATTTGAAATTATCAATAAATTCAAAAAGCTCACGCAATTATTCAAAAATACAAAATGCCAATGAAATTATCAATAAATAATAAACTAACTTGAAAATAACAATAAATACCTATCAAACATGAAATTATCCATGAATACCAAACACACTTGAACATACATCCATATTAAAATAACGCATATGAAATTATCAATTAATTCAAACAAGCACATGCAATTATCCAAAAATACCAAATGCCCATGAATAATTATCCCACATAAAATTATCAACAAATACCAAACATACATGCATATCCATAAATACCAACCCAGACTATCTGATCCATATACATCCAACCCAGATTAGATTATCTATATACATCCAACCCAGATGGGAATATATATATATATATAATTATCCATAAAAACCAGGCACACATGAAAATATCCATAAATACAAACCCAAATGAGATCATCCATATACATCCAATGCAGATGATATTGTCCATATATATCCAACCCAGATGAGATGATCCTTATAAAATAACCCATAAATACCAAACACATGTGAAATTATCAATAAATTCAAACAAGCACATGCAATTATTCAAAAACACCAAATGCCCATGAATACTTATCCTGCATAAAATTATCCACAAATACAAAACACACATAAACACATATCCATAAGTACCAACCCAGACTATCTGATCCATATACATCCAACCAAGATTAGATTATCCATATACATCCAACCCAGATGGGAATATATATATATAATTATCCATAAATACCAGGCACACATGAAAATATCCATAAATACCAACCCAAATGAGATCTTCCCTACACATCCAAACCAGATAAGATCATCCATATACATCCAAACCAGATAAGATCATCCATATACGTCCAAACCAGATAAGATCATCCATATACATCCAAACCAGATAAGATCATCCATATACATCCAAACTAGATAAGATCATCCTTATACATGAAACACTGATGAGATCATCCATATACATCCTAATCAGATAAGATCATCCATATACATCAAACATAGATGAGATCATCCATATACATCCAAACACAGATGAGATCATCCATATACATCCAAACCAGATAAAATCATCCATATCCATCCAAACCAGATAAGATCATCCATATACATCCAACACAGATGAGATCATCCATATACAGCCAAACCAGATAAGATCATCCATATACATCCAGACATATTCATCCATATACAACCAATACAGATGAGATCATCCTGATACATCCAACACAGATGAGATCATCCATATACATCAAAACCTGAAAAGATCATCCATATACATCCAACTGAGATGAGATCATCCATATACATCCAAACCAGATAAGATCATCCATATTCATTCAACCCAGATGAGATTATCCATATGCATCCAACCTAGATGAGATCATCCTTATACATCCAACACAGATAAGATCATCCATATAGATCCAAACCAGATAAGACCATCCATATGCATCCAAACCAGATAAAATCATCCATATTCATTCAACCCAGATGAGATTATCCATATGCATCCAACCTAGATAAGATCATCCATGTACATCCAAACCAGATAAGATCATCCATATACAGCCAAACCTGATAAGATCATCCATGTTCATCCAAACCAGATAAGACTATCTATATACACCCAACACAGATGAGATTACCGTATTCATATACATCCAACCCAGATGAGATTATTCACATACATCCATCCCAGATGAGATTTTCCATATACATCCAACCCAGATGAGATTACCCTGATACATCCCACTCTGATTAGATGATCCATATATACCCAACCAAGATGAGACGATCCATACATACCAAAACCAGATGAGATGAGATGAGATGATCCATAATATTCCATGTCTCTTAGTTTTAGTTTGCATATGAAAAATGCATACCACTCCGGCTTGAGATAAGACCACAGGTTACGGCAATGGTCGCAGCGCTCTTGCTGGAGGTCCTATCCCTAACGGGGTCCGTACCCAATGCATCCGTCGGGGTCAGTTGTGATTTGCCTTGGTTGCAAAGGATATGTATGCACACATATACATTATCCATAGTGTTTCGTCACTATGTTTCGTGTATATGTCGTATGTCAAAACGGTGCGACTTAAGAGTTAGAGTTAAGACAAGCCCCACCTCTACTCACCCACCCTGAGTTGCACTGACTATTGCTTTATGTGGGTAACTTGACCTTATATTGATGCATTAGTTCTTAAATGATCTCACTGTATCATGTAAGCCAGTCACAAGTCTGGATAAACAAGGAGTGACCACGATAGTAATTAAGAATAATAATCCATGAATATAATATATTCTCTGATAATTATTGTACAAATCATACACACCACCCATCAATGTGTTGCATGCTGCTGCATATCACTTGGGACTAGCGACATGACACTCTTTTAGTTTAATGCAAAACACCTTGTGCTAGTGATCAGTCTCTATGTCATGAGGAGTTCTGAGTTCAAGTCTCAGAGGGAGTTAATTGGCTGGCTCTCAGGTGATTTGTTGAAGTTTTGAAAACTTTATAGTGAAGAATGTTTAAGCATATAAGACAGTAAACATCAAGATCATGTATGCTCTTCATGCTAGGAAAGTAAACAAAATATGTTAATACAGTACCCTCCAAATGTATTAGTCAAAAACTTGGTAATTTCTTCTTACAGTATATCTAAGGGAGATAACCCAATTCAAAATTTCCTTACATTTGTATTATTGAATTCCAAAATATTGACATTTAAAGAAAATAAGCAATTAGAATGATGGACAAAATATAGTATGAATATAGAATGATGAACAAAATGTAGCATGAAGATAGAAATAATGAATATAAAATACTGTATGAATATAGAAATATAGGAAAGATGAACAAAATATTGTACGAATATAAAAATGATTAACAAAATATGGCATGAATATAGAAATAAAGGAAAGATGAACAAAATATAGTATGAAAATAATTATGATGAACAAAATATAGCATGAATATAGAAATGATGCACATCATATAGCATGAATAAAGAAATGATGCACATCATACAGCATGAATATAGAAATGATGCACATCATATTGCATGAATATAGAAATGATGCACATCATATAGCATGAATATAGAAATGATGCACATCATATTGCATGAATATAGAAATGATGCACATCATATTGCATGAATATAGAAATGATGCACATCATATTGCATGAATATAGAAATGATGCACATCATATTGCATGAATATAGAAATGATGCACATCATATTGCATGAATATAGAAATGATGCACATCATATAGCATGAATATAGAAATGATGCACACATATAGCATGAATATAGAAATGATGAACCAAATAAAGCATGAATATAGAAAAAAAGGAATGATGAACAAAATAAACCATGTATTTGGAAATAATGAATAAAACATATAGCGTGACTAAAGAAATGATGAACAAAATATAGTATGAATATAGGAATGAGGAACAAAACAAAGCATGAATATAGAAATGATGCACAAAATATAGCATTAATATAGAAATATAGGAATGATGAACAAAATATAGCATGCATATAGGAATGACGATCAAAATATAGCATGAATATAGTAATGATAAACAAAATATAGCATGAATATAGAAATAATGAACAAAATACATGTATACAGTATGAATACAGAAATATAGGATAGATGATCAAAATATAGTATGAATATAGAAATAATAATCAAAATAAAGCATGAAGATTGAAATAAAGGAAAGATGAACAAAATATAGTATGAAAATAATAATGATGAACAATATATAAATCAGGAATAAAGAATTAATTAACAAAATAAAGCATGAATATAGAAATAAATAACAAACTATATCAAGAATATAGAAATAAAGGAAAAATGAACAAAATATAGTTTGAAAATAATTATGATTAACAAAATATAGCATGAATATAGAAATGGTGCACATCAAAATGCATGAATATAGAAATGATGCACATCATAAAGCATGAATATAGAAATGATGAACAAAATATAGCATGAATATAGAAATAAAGGAATGATGAACAAAATAAGCCATGTATTTGGAAATAATGAATAAAACATATAGTATGAATAAAGAAATGATGACCAAAATATAGTATGAATATAGGAATGATGAACAAAACATAGCATGAATATAGAAATGATGACAAAATGTAGCATGAATATAGAAATATAGTAATGTTGAACAAAATATGGCATGCATATAGGAATGATAAACGAAATATAGCATGAATATAGGAATGATCAACATAATACAAGTATACAGTATGAACATAGAAATATAGGATAGATGAACAAAATATAGTATGAATATAGAAATAATGAACAAAATAAAGCATGAATATAGAAATAAAGGAACGATGAACAAAATATAATATGAATATAGAAATGAATAACAATATAAAGCATGAATATAAAAATTATGAACATCATACATGCATAGCATATAAATATAAATGATGAATGAAATATGGCATGAATATTAAAATAAAGAAATGATAAACAAAATAAACCATGAATATAGAAATAATGAATATAATATACGGTATCAATATAGAAATAGTTAAATGATGAACAAAATGTAGTACGAATATAGTAAGAATGAACATTATATAGTATGAATATAGATATATAGGAAAGATGAACAAAAAAAAGTATTAATATAGAAATGAATAACAAAATATATCATAAATATAGAAATAAAGTTGAGATGAATAAAATATAGAATGAAAATAATTATGATGAACAAAATATAGCATGAATATAGAAATGATGCACATCATATTGCATGAATATAGAAATGATGCACATCATATAGCATGAAAATAGAAATGATGCACATCATATTGCATGAATATAGAAATGATGCACATCATATAGCATGAATATAGAAATGATGCACATCATATTGCATGAATATAGAAATGATGCACATCATATAGCATGAAAATAGAAATGATGCACATCATATTGCATGAATATAGAAATGATGCACATCATATTGCATGAATATAGAAATGATGCACATCATATTGCATGAATATAGAAATGATGCACATCATATTGCATGAATATAGAAATGATGCACATCATATTGCATGAATATAGAAATGATGCACATCATATTGCATGAATATAGAAATGATGCACATCATATTGCATGAATATAGAAATGATGCACATCATATTGCATGAATATAGAAATGATGCACATCATATTGCATGAATATAGAAATGATGCACATCATATTGCATGAATATAGAAATGATGCACATCATATTGCATGAATATAGAAATGATGCACATCATATTGCATGAATATAGAAATGATGACAAAATGTAGCATAAATATAGAAATATAGGAGTGATGAACAAAATATAGTATGAATATAGAAATGATGAACAAAATATAGCATGAATATAGAAAGGATGAACAAAATATAGCATGAATATAGAAATATAGGAATGATGAGCTAAATATAGCATGAATATAGAAATGACGAACAAAATATAGCATAAATATAGAAATATAGGAATGATGAACAAACTATAGTATGAATATAGAAAACAGAAAGATAAATGAAATACATAGCATGAATTAAAAAAAATACAGAAATATAGGAATGATGAATAAAAATGAAGCATGAATATAGAAATAATGAACATAAAATACTGTATGATTATAGAAATGTAGGAAGATGAACAAAATATAGTATGAATATATAAATGATAAATAAGAGCAATAAAGCATGAGAATGGTAATAATGAACAAAATGTAGCTTGAATAAAGAGATAAAAGAAAGAAGAACAAAATTGAGAATGAATATAGAAATGCTGAACAAAATATAGCATGAATATAGAAATGATGAACAAAAATATAGCATGAATAAAAAAATATAGGAATGATGAACAAAATATAGCATGAATATAGAAATGATAACGAAAATAGCATGAATAATAGAAATAATGAACAAAATGTAGCTTGAATAAAGAGATAAAAGAAAGAAGAACAAAATTGAGAATGAATATAGAAATGCTGAACAAAATATAGCATGAATATAGAAATGATGAACAAAAATATAGCATGAATAAAAAAATATAGGAATGATGAACAAAATATAGCATGAATATAGAAATGATAACGAAAAATAGCATGAATAATAGAAATAATGAACATAATATACAGTATGAAAATAGAAATATAGGAAAGTTGAACCAAATAAAGTTTGAATATGTAGTAATAATGAACATATTTTAGTATGAATATAGAAATATAGGAATGATGAACAAAATTTAGTGTGAATATACAAATGATAAACAAAATATAGCATGAATATATGAATGATGAACAAAATATAGCATGAATCTAGAAATGATGGACAATATATAGTATATATGTAGAAATATAGGAATGATGAACAAACTATAGTATGAATGTAGAAATATAGGAATGATGGCCAAAATATAGCATGAATATAGAATTAACTGAAATATGGGAAAGATGAACAAAATAAAGCATGTATGTAGAAATAATGGAAATAATATGCAGTATGAATATGGAAATATAGGAAAGATGAACAAAATTGTGTATGAATATGTAAATGGTGAACAGTAGGGCTCTATACCGGTATATGATATATATCGAATACCGGTATTGTAGGTTCGATAAATATATCGGATCGAACGTTTCCGTATCGAACAAAATATCGATCAATGACAAACATACAAATAAAATTAATGGCTTGCAAATCAGTTGATATTTTTTATCGCCAAATCAACATTCTACTGATTCTAACTTGGTATGTAATAATATATGATCGAATAATATCGAAATATGACATTCCTTTAAACAAACGTCCCACACCGGATACGTTATGTATGTCAATTTTCAATTACTAGTAAAGGGAAGTAACTGTTGTGGTTAGACTGTCCATTATATGTACTTTCGCTTTCAATTAGTCCGGGAACCAACGATCAGTACTTAAAATACAGATCAATTATGGGAGCCAGAAATCTCTTGGATTTGTTCAGGTAGATCCGCAGTGTAAAGTGAACTTGATTGGTCATATTAATAGCTGAAGTATGCCACCATCGAAAAATAAAGTTTGGGGTTATTAAATTGCAAAAAGAATGAACGGACCAGAATGTCCAATATGCTGCAAAAATGTTGTAAGCAAAGGAGGCAATTCAACAAACTTGGCCGTGCATGTCACCCTGTCAGCAGAAAGATCATGTCTAGACACAGACTCATTCATTTTCATACCCAAAGGCTATCAAGATTCTCGAGTTAGATCGTGATGATAACCTTTGGGTACGAGAATGAGACTCACTGAGTAAAATGATATTTCTTTAAAAATGCAAACATCAAAGACTTGAACATTTAAAATATCAATAAGACAGTGCATTTAGTGGTGTGGTGTTACAATAATCAAAATAAATGAATAAAACATCACTGTTCTTCAGTTTTATAGAAATTCTATTTATCATTAAAATATCATATGATATATCGAATATCGATCATTTTGTATCGATACGAATATCGTATTGATCATTCTGACCGATATAGAGCCCTAGTGAACAGGGTAAAGCATGAATATAGAAATAATGAACACAATATAGCATGAATATAGAATTAAGAAGGTATGATGAACAAAATATAGTATGAATATAGAAATGATGAACAAATATATCATAAATGTAGAAATTATGAACATCATATCGCATGAATATAGAAATGATAAACAAAATGTAGCATGAATATAGAAATAAAGGAATTATGAACAAAATAAAGCATGAATATATAGAAATAAGGAACATAATATTCAGAATGAATATAGAAATATAGGAATTAAAGTTGAACGAAATAAAGTATGAATATGTAGTAATAATGAACATAATTTAGTATGAATGTAGAAATATAGGAAAGATAAACAAATTATAGTATGAATATAAAAATGATGAACAAAATATATAATGAATATAGAAATAATGAACATCTTATGGCATGAATATCGAAATAATGAACGAAATATGGCATGAATATTAAAATAAAGAAATGATGAACAAAATAAACCATGAATATTGGAATGATGAACAAAATGTAGCATGAATATATAAATATAGGAAAGATGAACAAAATATAGTATGAATATAGAAAAAAGAAAGATAAATGAAATATATATCATGGATATTAAAAATATACAAAAATATAGGAATGATGAACACAATGAAGCATGAATATAGAAATAATGAACATAAAATACTGTATGAATATAGAAATGTAGGAAGATAAACAAAATATAGTATGAATGTTTAAATGATAAATAAGATAAAGCACAAGTATAGAAATCATGAAGAAAATATAGCTTGAATATAGAGATAAAAAAGGAACAAAATTTAGTACATGTATGAATAAAGAAATGATGAACAAAATATAGCATGAATATAGAAATGATAAAAGAAAAATAGCATGAATAATGAAATTAAGGAATGATGAACAAAATAAGGCATGAATATAAATATAATGAACATAATATACAGTATGAATAAAGCATGAATATGGAAATAATGAACATAATACTTGTATGCAGTATGAATATAGAAAAATAGGAAAGATGAACAAAATATACTATGAATATAGAAATAATGCAAAAAATATAGTATGAATATAGAAAAATAGGAAAGATGAACATATAATAGTATGAATATAAAAGTGATGAACAAAATATAGCATGAATTAAGCATGAACAAAATATAGAATGAATATAGAAATATAGGAATGATGAACAAAATATAGCATAATTATAGAAATATAGGAATGATGAACAAAATATAGCTTGAATATAGGAATGATGAACAAAATATAGCATGAATATAGAAATATAGGAAAAATGAACAAAATATAGCATGAATATAGAAATATTAAAATGATAATTAAAATATAGTATGAAGAAAGACATGATGAACAAAATATGGCATGAATTTAGAAGTGATGAACAAAATATAGCATGAATACAGGTACAATGAACAAAAATTAAGTACGAACATAGAAATATAGGAATAATAAAAATTTAAAGTATGAACATAGGAAGAGCAAAAATAGTATGAATATTGGCATAATGTACAAAATTGAGTATAAATATAGAAATATAGGAATGATGAACAAAATATAACATGTATAAAGGTACAATGAACTAAATATTGTATGAATATAGGACTGTATATAAGAAAGATAAAAAATAAAGTATGAATATAGAAATGAATAGCAAAAATAGTATGAATATAGGCATGATGTACATAATAAAGTATAAATATAAGATATAGAAATGAAAATAGAAATGATGCACAAAACATAGCATGAATATGGACATGATGAACAAATTAACATGAATATATAGAAATATATAGAAATAATGAACTAAATATAGCATGAATATAGAAATATAGGAATGATGAACAAAATATAGCATGAATCTAGAAATGATAATCAAAATATAGCATGAATATAGGTACAATGAACGAAATATAGTATGAATATAGAAATGTAGGAAAGATAAAAAAATAAAGTATGAATATAGGAATGAAGAGCAAAAATTTTATGAATATAGGCATGATGTACAAACTATAGTATTAATATAGAAATTTATGACGTCACACTTACGAAATATTTCTTTGTTTTCGATGTGTTTTGTATGACATGTAGTATGTAAGTATGATATTGTTTGCGAGTATTTTTGTATGTGGAATTACAGATAGTTAATATAGCATTTGTTATACTTATTGTTTTAAATAAACATTGTACATATTAGATCTATGTTGCTGATGTCATTGTGACGTATATTTAAGAAAATACTCGTTTGAAAATACACATGTGATACAGTTAATTCATAATCGCTGATGTGTTCCTCATGTCGTTTATTCCAGGGTGCTTGTTTATTCATACCACTGAGTACTTCAATTGCATTCTATAAATAGAAGGTGAAGATATCACCTCTATACTAAGACGCACAACCGTCACAAAATTCGGCGTTTGGTACGCAACAGAATATAGTGCGGCGCATGAAGACAAAATCGTTGGATTTTTTTCGTTTTTTGACAAAATCGTTGTTGAAATGTAAAATAAATGATCACTCTGAGCTACAGGAATATAAATCCATAAATACACAGTACTTTTAAACCTCTATAGGTATAGGTGCATAGTTAAACCGTGTATTCTACTTTCGATTTCAAATTACTGTGTAAAGAATGACAGATGTAAACACGTTATGATGAAGGTTTAACTACCGGTTAAAAAGTTTAATTTAATGAGGATAGTTGGTTGGATAGTCAAATTTTATTGAGTAGACACAAAATTCATACTCTATTTGTTCAGTATACTTGAGGGGGGAAATTGTTGTAATGTAAACATTGCCACGTGTTTTCGGGTAAACAAACAGTTTACCCATGATGCGCGGCGTATCCGTACAAAGGTCAGTCAGACCGTTTGTGTACAGAATGCTTCAATTGGTGAAGTCAGTACTTTGATTATATTAAGTCAGAGTAACTCCCCTTTATTACTCGCTGAATGAAATGCTTCATTTATTTATTCATTTATTTATTTATTGACATTTAAGATCATTAGCACATTATAACACAGTATCACAGAAATATTCAATAAAATCACAGATAAAAGTTAAACATCAGTATAATTATATGATGATAAGACATGATGAACAAAAAACTATTGACTAGCATATTATGACTTAAAACAGTGTACAACCATAGCTCGACGTACTTTTAATAATATATTTGAATAGACATGTGTTGTAATCAAGTACTAAGAACCTGAGGATAACCCATTAAGCTGAAAACTTATTTCCAATGGGGTCCATTTAAGGGAATAACAAATTGTTTTTCAAAAAAATAGAAAAAATAACAATTATTAAGGAAAAGACTTTGTTCAAAAACAGGATTATTAAAAGTATGATACAAGCACATATTATCACAGACGAATGTGTCTAATAAAACAGATCAATAACATATATCTAACAAGTAAAAAATTGCTGCGAAATGCAGCAAAGTGATTGTCTCGGCAAACAGAAATTATTATGTATAATCTAATAGTAACTCAAAAGCATTATATTGAATTGTCATGTTAATGTTTTTCAGTAATAAAAAGGTAACTTGTTATAAAACGTTTTCCTGTTCAAATGTAACATTCTCGTTCCAAGAGCCTAGTAAGATTCTCGATACTAGTTAGATCGAGAATCTTGACATTCTTGGAGTACGCGAATAGTCTGGATCTAGACACCATCTTTATGCCGACAGGATGTTTGGTTCTAGTTGGATTTATTTCCAGTAATTCATATTTGCATGGCGCTTAAAAAGATCGGCAAAAGGGAAAACATAGTCTTCAGAACAGAAGCTATTTACACGACTTATCGCTTCTGTTTAGTCAAGTGCTCCTTACTTTGCGGATCTGTTCTTACCAATCCGTGTAACCAATCATCTAACTAATGCATAACTGTCCAACATCTTTGAATTTCGACATTTTGATATTACAGGCGTGAACATTTGTTGCATTTATTTTTTAATCACGAGACAGTCATGCAATCTAAACGTATGTGTCTCTGCCTTAAAATAGAAATATCAGTTTGCGCATAGTATTTAAGCAGAGGTAGAAAGTCAACGAGTGAATCTTTCGAACCGGTGTATTGGAGAGTAGTCATTACTTTACTTGTTACGGAAGAATTTTGTTGCCGGATACACGAAAGGATTTAACATGTATTTTAATTCCGAAAAGATGCACTTAAATACAAAAGGCAAACTATTTCGAATAGAAATCATTTTTCTTAATAATGAATTTACTCGGACTCGAGAAATCATAATCCATTCGACAAATTAAAAACTGGCGAGCTTTTCACCTAGGTGTAAATGTCCGTCATTTTAACTCTCTTAAAATTACTTGGTCCGCTGCAGTGATACGTCTGGTCAATAGTCCGTCAATATAGTACCAAACTCTTCATAATTGAAAAAAATAATCTTACATTTGCTCGATCTATAACCAGAAGCAAGTTCAATTACACAAAACGTTACAGTACGTTACATAACGATGCATTCGGAACTCCTCGGCCGTACATTTGTTTACTTTTACACCGGACTTTTCAAAATAGCGCCCAAATATGTCCGAGATTATTCGCAGCAAATGGACGAGGAGTTCCGAATGTATCGTTACAGATCGAACGTTCTATAACTTTCGCAGTTACTGAACTCAACCCTGGTCCGTAACTCTTACGCTCTTAAAATTAACTGGTCCGCTGCCCTTAATCATTGTTAGAAAAGATCGCCAATAGAACTCAGTAAAAGTAAGAATTAAAAGTCAATGTTACGCGATAACGCTTCTTTATTTATACAGTCGGCTAAAAAAAAAAGGTATATAATTAAAATATTATATTTGAATCATATCAAATTAGTTTTCAAATGATAAAGGCTCTAACAGTTGAAATATGTAATATTTACAACAATATGTGATGAAGCATTCGACGATTCTTTTAATAGTTAAAGTCTGCAAACTAATTTCTTAGAATATAATTTCGATAATGGTATCTTATCTTTTCAAATTAAATTTTGGCAAATATCATTTATATACATGCATGTACTATACACACATTATGATACGCATATTTGTTAAACTGTATCCGTACACTAAACGGGTCTGCTGGTCCGGTTGGTCTGCGATTTATACCTACCCTTTTTCGTGTGATTCGAAAGGATTTGCGGAAATGTGTTGATATAAAACGCTGATTTTTCGCGTGTTGCATTGTTGCAAGAAAAATTGTTTATATGGTTTCCCCAAAAAATGCTTTTTCTATTTACCTTTAACGGAAATGGGCTGTACTATGTCTGCATTAAAAACAATAAATTTGTCGGCAGTGGAAATCGAAAGGATTTATATCACGTGACTTTTGCCCATTGCTATCAAAATCTACCCACCACAATATCACGGCGTTGAGACGCCGTGAAATAATTTTAATACAATTGTACCATCTGTACCTATTGTCAACGCATTAAAAATACTGATTAAATCAACGATATCAAATCAATTATCATAAAGATATATAAGTGACGAAATTAAAGAAAATTAATTTTGCAAAAAAAACATTATTGACATATTGTATTTATATTTAAATAGTTTTTGACATGTTAAAAAAAATTAAAAAGTATCCGCCTCTTGATTTAATTCAATTATGAAATTTCATAAATATTTTAAGACATGCCATGTCCTAAAAGATTTAAAATCCACGCCGAAAATTACCGATCGTTTCCGTAAGTCACGTGACTCGCATATTTAAAGACACAACTTATAAATCCTGGACATCAAAGGAAAATTGTAGTATAGTGGTTATATCATAATAGTCGTGAAAATTTCAAGTATTACATGTTTCATGACTTTCTCGTGTTTGCTGGCAGGTGAAATAAATTGAGACCCGTTCATAGGTAAATTTTGAATTTGGTTGTTTGGTAAATATAAATTATACATGTTTATGCAAACTATACATTTTTTATGAAATAATCATTGCTCTTGTATAAACTCATTTTATCCTACTATAAAACAAAATACAGCCAAGTAAAATGGCTAGAAGAAGGATAGTTATGTTTGTCACAAATGATCAACATGAAGTACTAAGGTCTTTCATTCGTAACAGAAATTGGGATGTTGTTATTGAAGTTGTAAAACTTCCTCCACCACCTAGAACACAGCATTTTCAGGGGTTTATTGATTGTCCTGAATGATTCTGTTCACCAGGAGGGCATTTGCGAGACTGGCACGAGGCAACCCCAGATTTCATCAGCGTGAGCTGATACCTGAGTGCGTACTTGCACAGTGCAAAACTTGGCTACCAAACCCTCTAAACCGTCCATATATGGGTCACAAATGGCGATAAAACAAGTCGGGAAAACAATAGTTTATCCACTGTGGTAACAGCACTCGATTGCTTGTTTTTTTGGGGGTTTAACGCCGTTGCTCACATTATATAAGTTATATCACGGTGGTCAGTCAACCGGCTCACTACTCCAGGAAAGGCTAAATCTCTAGATTTAGCTTTTAACCACCTACTAAGCGCATACTTTCGTCAGGGACTGACAACTGCGCTACATTATTAAAAATAATTGGTAGTAGGGAGAATGACCGTAGAAATAATTTCATAACCAAGCTCCACGAGAGTATGCCCCGCTCTAAAATGAAACCTACGACCCCTCAATCAGTAGACTTGCGAGCTACCAACTTAGCTAATCGGGCGGCTGTACCCGATTGCTCGCCGTTTGTATTGACAGATTTAAATCACTTCAGTTGCATCAAAGATTTTAACTCAAACCCAAAACAGCAAATATCATTGCCAATTATGAATATTTTTCAAGTGTGTGATGAAACGATCATTATCAACACTGCATTTGAACTAGGTTCATGTAGTCATTGCAGGGCCTCAGAAAGTATGTTCATTAATCGTAACATACTGAAATACTACCGTTATATCTAGCCCGAAAAAAAGCGTGCAACACAGATGTCAAAATTTGCGATAAGTTGTGTCTTTAATGAGGTAAACCAAAGTATGTGCCGCATATTTCAAGCTTTGACATTTATCATGATTACGTTTTTTTTACCGGAACACCGTTTAATATGCAAATTAGCAACTGTCGTAATTTTCCGATGACGTACGAGTCTTATCGGCCATTTCCGTGAAATGGCCTCTGAAAGGAAAATTGGGTTATTTCATCCGTCGTCATCTGTGTGATGGATGTTAATCGCTGCATTTTTAATTCATAGTTAGTAATTTTAATGACCAAAGATCACTATTATGCAATTTTTTTGCTTTATTTGATATCATGATGGTTCTTATTTCTCGTCACTTTTATGACTTAACAGTTTGACTCCATTCAGAAGCTATAAAAATATTATAATACACGTGTTCTGGAGTATACATATGACACGCGTCAAAAATGCTACTGTTTTTTATCGCGGCAATCCGATAACAATTGTATATACATTTTAGAATTGTATATTCATAACAGGTATGTAATATAATAATTCAATTAATATTAAAGAAATCAATGTCAATGTTTAATGTAAAGTATTTTAAATATTGAGTACAAAAATCTTTTTTTTACAAAAGCTGTTGGTAACAAACATTATCTATAAGATAATTATAATGATTTAAATAGATTGGTGTAAATTAGTTAATACTTACCGAGAATACAATACAATACAATACAATACAAATTCTTTTATTCTCTCATTTCACATATACATGAATAAATGAGGTACATAAATAGATATAAATATTTTTACGAGGCACATGGTAAGGATAGAAGTACAGGTATAAATCAACAATGTTACATAATTATAAAGTATAAATAAATGAAACCAAATAGGGTACCATTCTCGTTCCCAGAGACTATCAAGACTCTCGATACTAGATCGAGAATCTTGATAACCTCGGGGTACGAGAATATTAGGGTAGCAATCAGGAACTAATTTAATAAGTTATGTATTTATATATATGTGTGTTGGTGTCCTCTTAAGGGCACCGGAGAGTCATAATAATATAATGGTACATTGAAATTATGTTATACAATTAGTAAATATTATTAGCTAAAACTAAGAATGTTATACATATAAGCAGTTCTTTATCATAAAGATGATAAAATTATCTTAAGGAGTTTACACACATTGTTAAACTGTTGGGTTGATGAATTATTGAATAATTGATATAATTTGTACGTATTTGGACGTCTTATGAAATACGGTTTCAGAAGTAGTTTTCTATCGTTTACAAATAAACTAAACTCAAAGAGATAATGATATTCATCACCAAGTATATTGCAGGTACTACATAAACGTTGGTTATAAGGCAAACCATGCCAACTGCCTGTTTCAATGGGTAGTTTATGGTTGCGTGTTCTAAATTTGATGATGTAAGGTAGAAGAGTTTTGGGTATTTTGTTCAGATATTTTTCAAAGCCAAAAGATGTTTTAATTACTTTGTAAAACTGGCAACTATTAGAGTTTTCAATACTTGAAAACCATTCATTTATAAACAAATCCCTCAGTTTTTGTTTTATAGCTAGTTTTAACCATTTGTCGTTAGTCACAGACTGGGTATTCCATATGTCTGGGAAACCACATTTATTGATAATGGCTTTTACTTTGTAAATCCAAGGAAAAATGTTTCAAATTTTAATTACTGTTTTTACAAATATAATAATAATTGTCTTTGTCAAGTGTTAAAACACAACACAATAGGATTAAAAGTTGAACATAGACAACTTTGTCGGCACTTTCGTTTGGTACTTCAAAATGAAATAAGTACGTGTTATAATGTGTCATCGTTAAAGCATAAAGTGTGACATACATTATTTCAACTAATCACACATTTGGTCTTGTTTCAATTATGCTTGGGAAAACTTTTTAAAATGTTCACTAATTGTATACAACATCAAAAACAACTTTTTAAGCCCAAACATTTAAAAATTGTTAATTGCAAACAAAATAAAATGAACTCGTGAAATTGGGTATATTAAAATTCATAGTTTCACGTTAATCTAAAACTCTCTAATTAACAATATTACTTATATATGCCTCCTTTAAATCGGAATATATTTGCTAATTTCAAGTCTTGGCATGCGTTTAAAAAAACATTTTATAAAATCTATTATATAATAACCAATTAACATTTGGGCGAGTAATTGCACTTTTGTATGTTGTTTTATGATATATGGAAAACATTTCTAGCGATCCATATCATGTTATTTCTATGGATAATTGCATATAGCAATTGTGATTTTACTATCATCTCGTTTACAATTAGTTTATCTCAAACTAGTATTTCTAAAATTAAAGTAACAACTATTATTTAGTACTATAAAAATGCGTTTGTTTAAGTTTTGAATTCTCGGGGGAATCAAAACTTATCCACACGGATATTTACCAAAGAATTTTCTGCTGTAATTTAGAGGTGCATTTTTATCAAATAGACATTAATTATTACATTGCTTAAAGTTGTACAATGAAGTTTTTGCTAAAATAAGTTTGTAATAAAAGCAAAAAAAAAAAAAAAACATTTGGACGCATAATAATGTTTTTATATGTAGTTTCATGATATCTGAGACATATGAAAATGTCCACTCATATATTTCAACTGAGAAAAAATATAGAATTTCATACGGTATATTGAAGGTTTCTTTTTGTTATTATTTGATTGAATTTTTTCCATTTTTCTTTTAGTACTTCAAGTTTGATATAAAATCTGTTGAATAAAATAAAAAATACAACATTTGGACACATAATGCTTTTGTAGGGATTTTTATCTTATCCGGGGAATCCAAACTGGATTTCGCGGATAAAATATCTTTGATGTCACAGTGTGTTTTGTAATGCCAATTACAACTAAATTAATCCAAATATTTGATTTTTTGAATTTTATATCTCAAGTCTGATATAATATCTTCATTATGAAAGAAAAACATTAAAATTTTATTAACAAATAATGCTGTAGTAAGTAGTTTTATCTTATCCGGGGAATTCAAATTGGATTTAGCGGATAATTTTTTATGTAAAAATACCAAACTTTAGACGTAAATTTAGGGTTCATTTAAATTCATAATTTCATTTTTTTTACTTTTATGTAAAATTGGATGTGTCTTAAATATCATACACAAAAAATTATGAAAATTGAATATATAATAATGCTTTTACAGCCCTTTTAACATACTTGATATTTTATCCGGGGAATTCGATATTTTATCCGCGGAATAAACCTGCCCTCGCTAATTCGGTATCTTTGGGTTAGTAATAACAGGAAGTGGATTTCTTAAGATTTTTAGGATTAGGAAGTTGATAGTTTTCATCTTTTATCTTCCTCCGTAAGTAAGCATACATATTTTGTCTTTGATTTAAGATGACAATTGTTGTAGACAATCTACTCCTATGGAATTTTAATTATGTTCTCTTTGTCGAAGTAGTTTATATCCTTACGGCTCGACTTCCGTCTCAAGGCTCAAGTGTAATTTGTAAACATCACTTCTAGTGGAACATTAATTATTTAATATGACTAAGGCAAAGCCTCAAAGCGAGCTCGACGAATTTTAACTTATGCACAGGGGCCAAGCTAGCTTTTTTTAACTTTTGATCCATAAAAGGGAAAAGCCAGACAAATGGAGATTAAAGTACCAAAATGAAACTTCCGAAGGAAATCTATCTTCAATGTATGCCTCTTTCTCATTACTCCATGCCTTCTCATTCGATTCGTGCCTTAGTAGACACGGTATATCAACATGCACGTACATCGCATGTGTCCGAATTCTATGCAAGTTTGTAGCGTTTGACCTGCTCAATCAGTTTACAGAAAAATATTCAGAACTAACATGTATTATTGCTTGAAGAACAAAAATCAATATGTTCTCAACACTATTTTGCCCAAAATTGATATAAAATAACCATATTTCGCTAATTTGATGCTAAATCTAGCCTGACCTACTTGTATTTAATTTTCTTTTACACATGGCGGCCATTGTTTATGTGTGAGCAAGTACGACTTGTTTCATTGGTTGACCTATTTTGCCTAGCTAGGGGGTTCATTGTGGGGTATTGATTTGCACTCGCTATTCAATTAGCACTTAAAGTTGGCGTTAATTAAGTCTAATTTAACTTTTTAAAATTGGTTACAACGGACAATCCAAACAATTTTTGTGGTTTTATAAAAGTCCGTTAATTTCCGTGTTTATTGTTGACTGTTTTTGGACTTCTCAATATATTTTAGTTATAGAATCTACGTTATAAAAAAAGTTATTAACTTATACATAGTTACAAATATATACAAATAACATTAAGTGACGGAAACATACAGGTTTTATCATCTTCAAAATACGTCATCAGAAGAAACGGTGCGTTGGTAAGTATTTCCGTTGTAAATAGTCATAACAGGGATCATTCGGAACACCTTTCATAAATGAATAATCTCGGAAGGATTCGTGGAGGGTCTTCACTGGATTTTTGTGATTTTACTACCTACGCGAGGCAAAGCACGTAACGGTTACACAAAATAGTTCTTGTAGTATACTGTATACGCACAGATCTTTGTCTAAACATATTTATTTGTTTTAAATTGAACCAAATATTGTTCGTCGGTATCATTGAAATGTGTAATTTCAAATTTAGGGACTAAAAACGAAACTTCAGTCATCGACTTAACAATCGTGTATTTGTTTACTTCAACATCGGTTTTCCAAAATGGCGTCTAAATATGTCCGAGGTTATTCGTAGCGAATGGCCGAAGAGTTCCGAATGATTAAATAAATATATTTTGTTGAGGAAATTAACGAATTAAACGACCAAATATATTTTGGATTGTTAATATAGTAGACAAATTTATCAATACCTTCAAGAGTAGTGATTGTTCTGTTAAATATCATAACATTTGTTTTTGCATTCGAGATTATCGATCAGCAGTAAATGCCATTCAGAGCTACCTCGGCAATCTTCACCACAGAGAAACATTTTGAGCCAATGAAAAGACGCCACTTACTTTACCGCGTTAACTCTCTTCCTATAACTTTCGGATGCGCAGAACGGTTCAAAAATCAACTTCCGCTTAATTGTCAAAATACCATACTGTACAGAAACATATTCGCGTTACTGTAAAGCTATTCAAGCGTGCCCTTTGGGCACGCTCTTCGAGCTTGCTATAACTTACTTATTGGCTGATCTGCAATTTTCTGATTCTTATTATCATTGTGCATACTTAATATAATTATAGGCATGGCCTATTGATGGAAAAGACATGCAATTTAGTGAGGAAGTTAGTTGGTCATAAATGCCATATTTTTAATAAACAATTAAATCTCCATTTCGCCCATGTCTGCTTCAATTCACTTCATGGCTTGTTTTAGTCATACTGTCCTACAATGCAACAATTGGTAAGCACAGGAACCAGAAGCGTTCCGAACATGGGAATTTAGTTTGAAAAAATGTGGGTATGTTATCACCCTTTTATATAATTTTTAGAAGGACCAAAGGGAAGTTACTAGAAACCAGAAGTGATCAACAAAAGTTCAGTTTGGACAGTATACAGAGATTAATCCATCAAAACTCTAGCGATACCTTAAAGTAGAACAGACATTCGTCTTTTCTATATTATCTAACTTCCAATTCGTCAGCCATGTAGGGAATTAGGTTATATGACATAATGACTACTAGTCATTAAGTGTTCTCATTAGGAACTGGCTGCCGACCCAAACAGCAAGTTAGAAAGACTAAAAGCCCTGTTAAAATTGGCCCAAAATAAAGAAAAAAGAAAGAAATTGCCCTGGGACCCCCTTACAAAGCCTATGACTTATCTGTTTGAGCCTATTCAACAAAATCTTACTGAGAACACTGGTCATGATCGCTGTCATTAAGGGAAGAGAGAAAGAAAGGTTCTGTTGATTATTGTAAACGAGAAGTTTGCCAGTTTTGTTTCTTTGTTGCAAACAAGTTTTCATGGTCATGTTTTCTTATGCAACAGTGGTAGTGTGTGAAAATGTTTGCATTTATGTGATTGTCACCTTTACTGTAATGTTTGTAAACAATTTCATGATACTTGAAGAAAGACCAGAGTACAAGGAATGATAATTAGAAAAGTCATTTACTAACAATAAAGAAGCTAAATTCTTAAATACATAAACCTAAATTTCTGATGTAAAATTCAATAAATTTTCCCTTTAAGTTTTCTTTTCAGACTATATAGTATATTTTGTTTGTTTCTACTTCTGACACAATTCACCTAATTAATGATCAATTAAAGTTATCTAGTTGAATTTAGATCATGAATCATGATTAGTCAAAATCCAATCTATGGCCTTCAAGATTAAAGTGTCTTTCTTTAACTTTAGGTGAGGTTACATGCCATCATGGCCTCTGGAGAAAAAATTACTTTGACGGATGCGTTACAGAACGTAGATGTGCTTGATGAACTACCATTACCTGATCAACAACCATGTATAGAAGCATTGTCTCTATCAATTCACTACCAGACTAACTTTGATACAAATTTTGAAGATAGGTCAGCTTATGTTACTGGTGTGGCTAGATATATTGAAGAAGCAACAGTACATGCTGATCTGGTAAGTTAATTTTTCGGAATCAGCTTCACGTCAGTAGTGTCCTTTGGGTTTGGTACCAGTTGACTTTGGAATTTTACTGGGTTACTATTGGTGCCCCAAAAAAAACACACTTGGATTTGGGTGGTTTCACTCTTGCATTGTCCTGAAGTTATTCCAGCACCTAGAATTTGAACACCAATTTTGGTAAGGAGGGTATGTATGTAATAAAGATCATATATTAATTGTTATGTATATCACCTGTTCTCCCTTGCCAGTAAGCTTTAATAGCTATGTAGTGTCAGCTTATTATTAGGAAGGCTGTGGATTCAATCCCTGTTCTAACCATGGAACGATTGTGTTTATCACCTTTTATTGATACGTTTTTATTGTAAATTTATTTTATAGAACAAGTTATTAGAAGAAGGCCAGGAATATGCTGTTATGATGTATACATGGAGATGTTGCTCTAGAGCATTACCTCAGGTATAGTATATCTGTAGTATAAGTAATAATTGTGAAAGGCTGAGTTCAATAGCAAAATTAGGACCTGTCAGTCTGCTCTTTTTGATTACTCTTCTTCCGTCTAATCACTCTTTTCTATGTACATAAATACATGTAGTTGTGTTGAAATCTGCATCACATTGTTGCATGCTGTATTTGCTGCCAGTTCTTTTTCCTGATGTCAAAAACTATCATTTACCAGTATGCTGTTATATGGTTTGTTTGATTTCTATAATACTGCTACTAGAAAGATCAAGGGTGTCCAGGTTTAAACCCTTTATTTCCTTTTGCAAGAAATTTACCTGTGATTGTTTTTCCACCCTGGTGCTAATGGGTACCTGTAAGGATGGTTCAATTATGTTAAAAAAATAAACCATATATTAATGTAGCAGTTGTTAGATGTTTGTGTTTAACTTTATACCTAATTTTATAATGTTGATATTCACTATAATGTATTATGTTGATGTATTTTACAGATAAAAAGTAATGAGCAAGAGAACAGAGTTGAGATATATCATAAAATAGTAGAAGTACTAGAACCACAAGTATCTAAACTTCGAAATTTTATGTACTTCCAAGTAAGTATTGTATAATATACTTATTAGAACTACTAATGTACTTCTATGTCATAGTTAACTGTAGGTGACTAGACTAATGATGACTATTTGTGAATTTTAATATATAGAGCCATTCTAGCCTTCAAATTTTAGTATTTTTTTACCGACACAAGCTCATTTTATTATATTTTATTGTTTAGGGTCTAATTTTCCACTTGCCTACCTTCTTGAAATAGGTATATAATTTTGACTTCATAGGCTTGAAGGTAATGGTAATGACTGCATTGAGCTATTTTTTTTTACATCAAATGATTCCTGAAAAATCTTGTATGTACTTAAAACATTATGTTTGTAAAATTAAATAGACCTGTTATTATTCATGCCATATAATTCTAGCTTTGCTTCAGTCTAAATATCTTTGGTCCAACTGACCAGTTTATAAACTTGTATAAAGCTTGTGAGGCGATGATTTATATTTGTCATATACATATATATTTATTTTTTTCATACTACTCACTAGTCACTATGGATATTATGTATTTATTATGGGCAAAAGATTTTAGTATTAGTACTGATTTCAGTATTTCAAGAATGAAATCCTCTATATAATTTATGTAAAATCTGTCAATTTCAGTATTTTAAGAATGAAATCCTCTATATAATTTATGTAAAATCTGTCAATTTCAGTATTTTAAGAATGAAATCCTCTATATAATTTATGTAAAATCTGTCAATTTCAGTATTTTAAGAATGAAATCCTCTATATAATTTATGTAAAATCTGTCAATTTCAGTATTTTTAAAGTAGGTTTTCAGTATTTTTGTAACTTTCAACTTTCACCCATGTATTTTATGAAACTATAAAATTTACATTGTTTGTATAAATTGTATAGACAAGAGCTATAGAAAGATTCTGTGGTGAAGTGAAGAGACTGTGCCATAAAGAGAAGAAAAATGATTTTGTATCAGAGGCTTATCTAGTTACTTTGGGGAAATTTATAAATATGTTTGCTGTTCTTGATGAACTTAAAAACATGAAATCCAGTGTGAAAAATGACTACTCTGCATATAGGAGGTAATTTGTTAATGGTTGGTGATGTCAGTCGCTATGGAAACAGTTATGGTATTTTCAATTATAAGTTGGTATTGTGAACAAATTTACCTTTTTGAGGTTGGCATTTTATGCCATAATGGGTAAACATATTTGAGCATTCTAAGAGCTTACATGTACATCTAGTATGTTTAGCAATACAGATGCTTGCCAGACATACCTTTGACTGTCAATTCAAAATCTAAAATCATTTATAATGATAGATTGAATTCTGTGGAATGAATATTAGATGTTACTAGATTGCCAATTATATGAGGAAAATATCAAAGTTGTTTCATGGCATTGTTTATGTCTTTGTTTTCATATTGGATACTATGTCACATCATGTGTGAATTTGTTATATTTATTTTGCTGTGTAAGTACTATGTACGGAAGGTGTAAAAAATTGCTTAAAAATTAATGCCTTAAACTTTCACAAGCAAGGACCCTGATTATAGTAAAGGACCATACTGATCAACTGGCAGAACAATCTAAAATAAGTAATTCTCATAAATCTGAATCATAAGTTCAAGGTGTCCAGCTGGTGGGTTAAGACCATGAAACTATAGAAAACAAAGACATAAATGTGATATTTTAATTGTAAAAATTGTATGATTGACCAGTGCTGCATTGTACAGTTTTGTCTTGCTACTATTCTCCACAGATTAGAGTACAGGAAACAGTTGAAACCTTATTTAGACAAATGTGTCATAAAAAGAAGACATCTGACTTCAGATCTACATCTCAGAAAATGATCATTGTTAAAATATTACATATGATCATTGAATTAGATGAGCTTTTGTCTCGTAAATCTTCAATAAAAAATGATTACTCAGCATATAGAAGGTAGAAAGAAATCCCTTGTAAAAATATGTATATATACATGCACACTTGATCCTTGCACTCTTTTATTAGGTACTCTCAGATATAGATTTGTACACTTTGAGTTTGCATTATATTCACTGTAAAATATAGTTATATAGCTCATACCAAAGTAAACATACTGTCCCAATTACATGTATTGATGTACCATAAAACACTTCTCCAAAGTATTAAAAATAACAATCTTGCACAAGCAACCATTTGCACTAAGCCACCACTCTGAATTTCTCCAAACCAATTTTACTATTTAAATCTTTGCCCTAAGCAGCTTTTTCTTACTCATCTACTGATTTTCTTGGAAAATTTACTGATCTCTGCGTGTTTCTAAAATTTGACCTTAGACAAAAATACAATTTATATCTCATTTGCATACATATCAGTTAAAAGGAGTGTAGTTACAGAAGTGTGTTATGTATTTTATCTGTCTCGGGTCAAAAGACCAAATCGAAACTCCACTTTATAGATTTTCCGTTTGTGAACAGACCTTAAAACAATTTTTTACACATTATTTCTGGAAAGCACAGATCAACTCATGTTGTGATTTTAGCCGGATTTTTCAATGAAAACATTCGGCTAATAGTTTGGTGAAACACTGGTGGGCGGGCGGGTGGGCCTCTGGTGTCGTTAACAATTGGGTTAAAGTTTTCAATTTAGCATATATCTCTGCCATTTATTGTCAGATCTTTATGAAACTTAATAAAATGATAACATACCATGCCATGAACAGAATTAGAAAGCACCACAACTGTACCTGGTTTTATTATGGATTATTTCCCTTTGTAAATTTTTGCGTGAAAGTTTTTAAATCCGGCTTTAATGTGGTTTCCACATTACATTTCTTGTTTACATATATTTTCATTGTTACTGTGAAAGTGTATTTGTACCGCAGGGAAAACACCTTGGATTTGAATTCCAGATGTAATCTGTTTGCACAAACTATACAATGTATACATCTTTATCTTGCAGAGCTGCTCAGTTCTTGAAAGTGATGGCTGATCCAGCAACGTTAGAAGAGTCACAGAATCTCTCAATGTTCTTAGCTACACAAAACAAGATCAGAGATACACTGAAGACAACATTACTGACTATAGCAGGATATGAGGATCTACTTGCTGACATCATCAATATTTGTGTACACATGTATGAACATAAAATGTATTTGGAACCAAGTGAGAAATACATGTTAGTCAAGGTAATTGTGTACATTATTATTTATGATATGGTGTATACAGTACCTATCAAAAGTTTGGAGACAAAAGAAATTTACTATAATTCTTGTATTTTGATGATTATCTTAATAGAATCATTATTTTTAATATATTAAAAGTATTTTTTTGTTAAAATGAAAACAAATTGTGTGAATGCAACACATTTTATAAGATTCAGCATCCGTATCGTAAAGCCTCCAAAACCCTGTTTATTGTAATTATTTTCCATAACAATGCTTTTATGCTACTTTTGAAGTATAAGTTATAATTATAAAGATAACCCAAAAAAATAAAGCAAAAGTTAAAAGCCTTTCATAATAAACAGTTATCATATTCTAGTTAAAAGCTATTCAATTGGCCTACAAAGCGAAATTGTCTCCAAATTTTTGGTGGGTACTGTATGGGTCAGCACAAAACTACATGTAAATTATGAACGATGTGTATTGTTAAATTTTATTCAACTGTCAGTGGCACAAAATATATTTTTATTGATCATAAGTACAAAAATACTGTAGGGATAAATGATTCAGGGTAGATTATTTATGTACTACTTTAATTTAATGAAATTTAAAATAATAGTTCTGATCTGAACCATTGATATTGTATGCTAAGATATAGAGGATATTCGTCAACTTTGGTGTAAGATCGATTTTTATTTCATCGAGTGAGCTCAGAAAACATATTTTCACGAGATTACCTGGTACCTATAGAGTGGAACAAAAAGTTCAAGATGTGTGTTTGAAGATATATAATTGTACTATATCTTTTGTATATTCTTACAGGTGATGGCATTTGGTATATTTATGATGGATAACCAAGAGAATAGTGTCTATAAAATGGATCAAAAGAAGAAAATTAGTATCTCAAAAATTGATAAAATTCTCAAGGTAGATAAACTTCATAGACATTATCTTTACTAGTGTACTATTACAATGAATCTTTCCATAGCTTATCATACATAGAACAGGCCTACAGTTAAATATTGTCCCACTAACAAGGTTTTTAACAAAAAAGAGCACATGGTTATGCTTGTTGGGAAATGTATTGTTATTGATATTAAAAAGTTCTCTTAGTATTGGTTTACATTAATTTTGTAAGCTGATATTTTGGAATGGTCTAAGGAATTATTAATGACCAAACTTTACGAAAGTATGCTCTGCCTGAGATCTTATCTATGACCACTCACTCAATCAGTAAAATTGTGCCTTACTTACTGAGCTACCCAGGCCACTATGTTACCCAATTATTAGTTGAGTATAAAATATTATTTCATTATTATATTCTATTTCAGCAACTAGAGATTGTACCACTTTATGGAGATATGCAAGTTGCTCCATTCCAGTATATTAAGAATAGTAAAAACTTTGACTCCTCTAAGTGGCCTAGTTGTGAATCTAGTCAAGTCAGTCCACAGTCTAATATATTAGCTAATCTTGAACCAATCAGAGAAGATCATATGTCATATATAAGTCAGTTGTCAAGACACAGTAATGAGGTAAGATATTGGTTGATATCAGGTTTTCTCAAGCATTAGCCTGGACCTGACATTAGTTTTTAAATCAGGTTGCCTCGTCGGACATCCAGCTATTTATACAATAGAACATAGGAATTCCACTCTTCAGTTTATTAGGTTATACTGTTAAGTGTGAAAATGTCTTTAAATTTTGTTACAATGACTGTCATGAATAGATTGATAAGAGATTTTCTGTAAAGAAATTCTGGTCAACAATATCTTACATTAAACCTCTGATTATTGAATTTTAGTCCTACCATATTTAATAGATAAGAATTAGCCACCGTAGGACTCTACACCGGTATACAATATATATCCAATACCGGTATTGTTGGTTCGATAGATATATCGGATCGAACGTTTCCATATCGAACAAAATATCGATCAATGACGGTCATACAAATAAAATCCATGGTCTACAAATTATTTGATATTTTGTATCGCCAAATCAACATTCTACTGCTTTAATACGGTATGTAATAGTATGTGGACAAACAGTATCATAATTTGACATTCCTTTAAGCAAATGTCTTACACCGGATACGTCATGTTATGTCCTAACTGTTGCAGTTAGAATATTCATTATATGTACTTTCGTTTTCAATTAGTCCGGGAACTATTTAGATAAATGCTTTATGAAATGCTAGATTGTATCGATATTCCAAATTGCGAATCGATATCAGATCTTCTGTCAAGAATCGGTGATACATCGATATAACAATTTCTGATGACAGCCCTAGCTATATGCAACTTGCTTCACTTTATTTTCAAATCAATTTACTTTGATATTTACTTGTGTTAATGACTGTTATATTTTGGTACATTGAACATTGTTTGAAATAGTTTACAGTGATATTGCAATGTATTTACAGCATGTAATAGTTAAACATATTTCTTCTGATGAGGTAAAGCATGCAAACAATGCACTTAATGGTTGAAAATTTACCATACACTGGAAATGTTGCACTGTTTTTTTTTATTACTGCTATAAAAAGTTTTGAAAAGTGCTGAGACTTTAGTTTGTTTGCATAACATTTGACATAAATTTGATTTATTTTCATATATTATTACAATATACTGTTTACTCAATAAACATACAGTAACTGTGGTAGAATTGTAAATTATGAAGCATTTGGTTTTAGTTGAAAGTATTTTATCAATTGGGTCACTGGATGCAACTATTGCAAACGAAAAAATCTATTTACTTGTTTAGTTTTTGCACACAACACTTGTATTGGACTATTTGGTTTGTTTAGTAATAAATTTTGTTAGATACATAGTATATGTATTTGGCAATGTTTTGAAAGGTTTTGATAACTTTACATTATCAAAGCTGTGGGTTGACATGCTCCTTTTAACAATTTGAAAAATTGTCAGAAATTTTAGATGCCTTAAATGAAGTAATTGCTTTATTCAGTATAAGTTTATTCATGATATTGTTATAATGTTATCCAGTATACCATTTTTCTGTCTTTGAGGAAATTTTATCCTCAGGATATTGTTATTCTGTTATTTAGGATTTTGTTATTCCGTTATTTAGGATATTTTTATTCTATTATTCAGGCTATTACTACAACAAGAGAGACTCCTAGATCTGATGCTGAGAACAAAGATTTATATGAGTTAGCTTTGAAAGGTTTACAACTTTTATCAGCTTGGACACAACAAGTCATGGAACTGGTTTGTATATATTAATGTTATACTTTAATATGTGAGTTAAATTTCATGACACAGAATTTCACTTACCGAAGACTGTATTTCTAATATTTTGACCATAGCTCACAGTTTTTATCAGGCTTGTGATTAGAGCTGCGGATTGTTGAGCAAGTGGTGATCCGATCTAAGCCACGCGTCACATGTAACGATTCACGAATCGAACCTCGAATCACTAGTTAATAAAAAAGCATACAGAAATTCATATATATAATGCATATACATATATATAAATACAGTGTTAATATAACAAAATAAGTGAAGAACTACAGAAGCTTTTATTACATAGAAAGTCATGTAAAAAATTTAGAAGAGGATTTTTGCGAGTGCCAAAAATGTATGATTCTGGAAATAATGGCGGTGTGCTAAATAGTTATATTTATGTTTTCAGTTGTAGTGCAGCTCATTGTCCGTGGTAATTTAGCTGAAAATTATCTTTCTTTTTTTTGTAAATCCGACAATTTTGGAAGTGCTGAATTTTCGAAATCGATTTTCTGGTCGAGATCGCGAATATATGCAGACTTGGATACTGGCAGCAGCCCTAGTTGTGATTAATGATCATGGATGCAGACTGTGAGATATGGTCGAAATACAGGAAAAATTGCCAGAATAACCTCTGAAGTTGTATTATAACATAGTTTTGAAAACATGTGATTTATAATTCTGATAGGTGTTTTAAGGTCTTTTTGGACTGAAGTTTGGCCCCATTTGCCTCTCGAAAATATTTGTGTTTTTCTCTTATGCAAATTTTCCTGTCTTTTATATTAAGTTTCGTACAGTTTATTTCATTTATGTCAATTTCTGAAGTTTTCTGGAGCATTCTAAGAGAAATCTATTGTTTCAATAGTTGAAACTTTTTAACAAAAAGACAAGAAATATTCATTACATTTTTATGTTTTCTTATATCTGAAGACCCTGCCACCTTTCCTGTGAAGGTGAAATAAACAATTGATTTCTAAGAAATTATTTATGTGAGTTGAATTTGTTAATAATAAATAGATATGTAACTTGTTCATTGTAACTGAGACAAGGAGAAAAATGAAATTCCATTATATTCATGTAATCAGCTAGACAAAGGGCATACTGAAGTAAGATATTTTCATTTATTTTAACCCATCAACTTCTTTTGGCACTATATGACTGATTTTTCTTGATATGCATTAAGTGCCTCACATTACAATTTACCTTTTGTTGTATTATATTTGCAGTATTCTTGGAAATTGTTAAATCCTACAGATCCACATCAAAATAAAGATTGTCCTACTGAATCAGAGGCGTATGAAAGAGTAAGATTTCTTTATTTGTACAGTGTTAGATTTTTAGCTAGTAGACCGTGGACAAATCCACCATGATTGCCTCTGGTCTAGTCACTTTTAGAGTGTGAGTGGTCTGACAGTCCATCAACTTTTTACAGCCACCATCTTCGATAACAGGCTCAGTTTAAAGTTTATATTAATATAAAGTTATGATGCCTTAACTTTCTAATGAATACAATTATATTAAAATCTGTTCATACTTTCTAGGCAGTTTTTACATATCAAGGATCATAAGTTGCATGAAAATAATTTACTCACCATTAAGCCATTAAATATCAATTCTGCAGATGTAAAATGACCATAATGAATCGCCCTGACCCTGCTCAGTTTTCTATAACAAAGCACTTAGATAACAGACTTTTTTCTCCTATGTATACCAGGGGGCATTTACAGGCTCCTCCCCCTCATGAAATTTCTTTAAAATCCTGCAGTTTTCCCAAAATTTAGAGTTTACCTTGAATTGTTTGTTCCCCTGTCTATGAAATTGCGTAAAATTTCCCCAAATGTTCTACATAAAGAAATACTGAAGTGAAGATATGTTATACTCTTATTTCCAGTCAACACGTTACAACTATAGTAGTGAAGAGAAGTTTGCTCTGATAGAAGTTATAGCTATGATAAAAGGTTTACAATTACTGATGTTACGTATGGAATCAGTATTTATGGACGCCATTAGAAGACATATATATGCTGAGTTACAAGACTTTGTACAACTTGTGCTGAGAGATCCTGTAAGGAAAGCTATCAAGAAGAAAAATGACGTCATCAAAGTGTAAGTCAATTCTAGATATTTTGTTTCTTGTCTACTGTGATCAACCTTTGTTCTTTATCTGACAGGGCTCCATATCATGCATTAGTTGTCTCTTAAGAATCATCTCCTTAAAAATGGAGAGACTGGCCCTTAATTGAACCTGGTTAAAAAAACATATCATTTTGTCAGTAATATACCTTGTATGTGTTGTTTTGACTCAGAACTGTGCTAGTCACATTTGTCTTCAATCATAAAAACTAGATCTACCACCCATGGTATGTGGTAACAAAATTCTTTCAAAAGATGTCCTTTGGGTTAAAATTGACCTCTGTATGAAGGGCCAGCAGTGTTACTCAAGAGTTTGAAAGTTTGATCCATGGCATGGATTGAAATGCTTGATTCATTAGATGGAATATAGATGTAACCTAAAATAAAGGTGGAGCTTGAAGTTTTGCAATTATAAGGAGATTTTTTTCCTTAGTATTCTATGAATGACGGAAAGATTTTACAATATTTATATGCTCGTTATTCCAGTATTGTTATGGCTGTAAGAAATACATGTGTTGATTGGTTACGTGGTGTAGAACCACATGAAGACCCTGCCATGAAAGGAAAGAAAGATCCAGATGAAGGGTTTGCTATTAAAGTACCCAGAAGAAATGTTGGTCCTTCAACTACACAGGTAATTGTTCTATTATAAATGGTCTAAGCATTGATTTTCAAAATATTGCACCTTTAATGGCCAGTTATCATTAGGGTATAATAAACCATTTGTGTGACATGTCATTGGTCACAAATATACTATAAAAACTTGAACAATTTTTATTTGATATTAGTAAACAGATGTGTAAATTTGTTGCATTGCTATAAAAATAGCAAACAAATACAATGACCATTTGAAAGATGTAATCGCTCAAAATCTTGATCATTGAATGTTTTTGTAATCTACTTGTCTTTTTGAGCAATCCTGAATGATCCTTATTTCCACAGTCCTGGTAAACAGGAAGGGTTGTTTAATAACTGAATGGTACAACATTGATGAGACCTAAAGATTTATGTTTCTGGTTTCCTAATTAACCCTATTTTGTTTTGTCAGCCTTAATTATTTTTGAAGTTAAAATCAATTTTTGATAAAACATCCAAAATGTGGCATGAAAAATTATCAAAAAAATCAAAAATTTGACTCGGTGAGAGCTCATGTACTGTTTATAAAACAGAACTACAGCACTCATCTAAAAGTGATTCTGACTGAGACAATGTTTACAAGTAAATATCGCTGAACAATTGACAAAGAAATTAAACAAAAAAGAAAATGTATCAACCTACCGACCCTCTTTTTTGAGGGGGGGGGTTGAAACCTGACGCAGAAATCTTGTTTTCTGACATGAGAAACATATATAATTACTATATAACTAACCTAATAGTGTATATATTTCAGCTATACATGGTTCGTACCATGTTAGAATCATTGATAGCAGAAAAGAATACTGGAGGAAAGAAGACATTAAGAAAGGACATAGATTACCAACACTTTCTTGCAATTGATAATTTCCATAAAAACTCATTTTTCTGGTCCTATGTTCTTAATTTTAATGGTAAATTTACTGTTGTTTCAATCTACCTGCATGATGTTACTATGAGGCATGTTTGGTATGGTGATGCATGTTGTTTCTATAGAATGTTGTTGTAAATATATTGTTTCCTTTGCATGCCTTTATAATCTCTGGCTTTCAGGTTTCGTACTGACATACTTTATCCTCTAAAGTACAAGAATTATCCATTATTTTTTTGCAGAAATTTTTAATTGTTACTTTGTTGCTAGATTTTATTAAGTTAAAAAGAGCTTTTCCAAATAAGCATGAATCAAATAAGCCTATGAAATTAGGATAAAAAATGGTCGTCCCAATTAGTCATTTGAGTAGTCTGTACTATATCTTCTTTGTAATGTTTTTGTCTTGCAAACTAGAAAATGTAAGTCCTGATTGCCCAAACATTTGCTTTTATGTAGACTGAAAGGTTCTGCATGTCAAATTTTAAAGAATTTTCTACTCATTGTTTAGTTGGAAAAGTCCCTCATTCACTTTGTTATTGTTGTAGCTTTTTATGTTAATCTTTATTTTATCCTTTACCTTTTATAGAAAAAAATATTTACAGAATAGTGAGTGGTTCAAAGATAAATTTCTGAATCTTGACATGCATGTAAATTACAAAGACTTAACTGCAATGTCCAAAAATTATGACTACTTTGTGTTGTTTTGGAGTTTGATTTCAGGCTAAGCATATAACTTGGTGATTTCTTACAGATAGAATTTTTGATATTTAATAAATGAAAAAAGTTAGCTATTAATTTAAGATGTACAAAAATTGATTCAACTCCTAGTTACAGAATTTATCTTTGACCACTGTATTGTAAGGGTGTTCAAAATGATTATCCTTGTTTTATAAACTACAGTACCCACCAAAAGTTTGGAGACAGAAGTAATTTACTACAATTCTTGAGTGTTGATAATTATTTTTGTATCACTATTTTAGAGATATTTGTGTATGGTTTGTGATTAAATGAAACCAAATTCCATATTCAGTAGGCCCACAAAGTGAAAATGTCTCCAAACTTTTGGTGGGTACTGTACATGTATCAAAATTACTTGATATTCTATGCCTTGATATTTGTGTAGAGTTTTGTTGTTTGTAGCACAAGTTTCAATGTTAGAAATTCTCCCTTCTATGAAACTAATTGACAACTACAACTATGCTATTAATCTGAATTAGAAATCTGTTGTGCATAATTGTGCTTCTTTGACAAGCTCTGTACCATAATGGAACTATCCTATGGTATACAGTGTCCTCCATAAGTACTTGGATGAATGAAAAATTGTAGGTAACTGATCATGACCAAAAGTGATTTAACTATTTATAATCAAAGCTTATTTTTGTATCATAGGCACATCAAATATTGATTGACTAATTTATGATGAGTTTTAAATTTGCCTAGATGACTCTTTGTTGTTGTTTTTTTATACCCCCGCTTCGAAGAAGAGGGGGGTATACTGTTTTACCCTTGTCCGTGCGTCCGTCCATCCATCCGTCCGTCCGTCCGTTACAAAATTTCAGTCGCAGTTTTCTCAGCAACTATAACATGCAGCAGCCTAATACTTTGCATATTGCTTCATCCCATAGTCCCATGTGGTGTAAAGCGATTTCATGCTCCTTGCTCATCTACTTCCTGTTTGTCGCATATTTTTAGATTTTTGCGGGGGTATCACTAGTGAGCATTAGCTCACAGATTTACTTGTTTTACATGGGTAAAAAGTAAAATAGCTTATCTTAAAACAGGATTTTGTCCAGGGACTTATAGAGGGTAGTGTATTTCTGTTACTGTGGTAATGTTGATACTTAACAAATCAAACATGTTGATTGATACATAAGTGGTTTACTTTTGAACACCTAATCTTAATACCTTTAACCTGTAGCCTTACACTCCTGCATGTTGTTCTAGCTGTGTTAGGTATATTGTATTTGTTTGCATGGGTATTTACAGTTATATATGGTACGTACGATGATTGAATCACTTATTGGAGATAAAAATGCTGCTGGAAAGAAGACATTGAGACGAGAACTTGACTTGAAAGATTTTGTATCTCTTGACAATTTTCATAAACATACATTTTACTGGAGTTATTTATTGAATTTAAATGGTAATATTAAATGTATATGTTTTTTAACTTAATTTTAAAGAGCAGGGTTATCTGCTCAACAACCTCATTTCATCTTTTGAATTCCCTATTGGTCCTGTGATAATTGTTAACTTCAAACCCTCCACACAAAAATTGAATCGAACAGTAAACAAGGCTTTTTAGCCAGATTTTTCAACGAAAAAAATTGGGTTGTAGCTTGGCAAAACCCGAGCGGGCGGTTGGGCTTCCGGCTTCGCTATCAATTGTGTTAAAGTTTTTCTTTACCATATATTTCTGCCATTTATTGTCAAATCTTTATGAAACTTCATACAATGATAACATACCATGCCATGAACAGAATTAGACAGCAACCACAACTCTTCCTGCCTTTATTATGGATTATTTCTCTTTGTAATTTTTGCATTAAGGTTTTATCCCCAAAACTTTTACAATTCACAGGTTAGCATGTACATTTTTGCACGTAGAAATGTTTTAAGATTTTGATGAAAAAGAAATAGTTTATTCATTTATGTATTTATTTGCCAGTTACTTTACATGTATCCAAGAGAAATAGACTTAAAACTGCACTGAAAACATGTGAATGAATTGACAAGCTAAGTTTATTTTTAGTGAACTAATCAAAATTGCAGCACACATAATACAATGATCATATATACATTTGTATATGCTGGATACTTGTAGATTTAATGTACTTTCAACCTATTATTCCTTGTCTTTCTACATAGTAGGTAGATAGTACTAGAATGAGCTACTTTCTTTCCTTGCTATGTATAATTTTAGCAACCAACTGGTAAATTGTCCTCTGCACTTCATTATACTTTATGTACTAGATCGTGTATTTGATATTGTATACATTTATGTTATTGTCAATTAATTCTTAATTTATTAGCATGCTTTGAATGTAAACATTCTCTACTTTTTAATAAGTTTAGAAAATGAAGGTTATCTTAAAAGATTATGAGGGGCAGACAATTTTGTCATCAAATACTGCATTTTTTTCTTAATTTAAAAAAGAATTTAGTTACAAATAATTGGCATGTATCATTGATTAGCTACTGAAATTCAAGGCATACCTGATTTCTTTTGAAATTTTTTAACTACTTGTAAATGCAAAAGTAGTGAATGATAGAAAATGCTCTGGCAAAATGATGAGTAATATATAACTATAAAAAAGGAATAATTCCAATTACAGTCTTAAAGCTTGTTTTAATCATCTTGAAATTATTTCTTACATTAATAAACAGAGAAGCATGTCTGGTCTAAGACAGACTTAAGTTACATACTTGTCAGTTGTTCATGATTAATTATTTTTATTTTTAAAAGGAAGTGTTTATAATTGTTATATTTCCTGGCCTTCAAAGAACTTTTTATTCCATGAAAATTTGACACATTTTTTACCTTCCTCCTTATAGAGTGAAGTTATGTCAGCTTCTTGTGAACTGGTAAGTGAGTACTGGCAATACAAGTGTCCAGGAAAGCTGGTTAGATGAGTTGGCAGCAGTTCATTACCTATTCATAAATTTTAATAATGTGATATTTTTGGACCTGTCTGAATGTCCTTACCATTTCAACAGTTGGTTCTACAATAGCCATTGTAGACAATGTTTGCCTATTTATTTTGTAATCAAAGATGAAATGAGATTGACTTTTTGACAGGTAAAAATACATAATTAAAGTATTTATAAACATCATTCAATTAAAAAACAATATTTATTTATATATGAATGTTAATGTTTATATTACAGAATCCCTACACAACAGTTGTAATCTGTCACAATTATGGTACAGAGAATTCTTTCTAGAAATGACTATGGGCAGCAGAATACAGGTTTGTTGATTTTATCAATCTATACAAATGCCAATCTTGTTATTGTTCGTTTTTTCTCAACTGTCAATACATAAATAATTTCACGGTGATTGCGTTTATTAAAATCATTGTTGTAATACATCCATGAGTTTCCGAAAGTGTGTATTATGATCCAGTAAAGCTGTTTATGCCGTATGATATGTTTTAGTCAAGATATTTTTAATAACAATTAGGCTGCCAGTACAAAAACAATGCATTCTGTCACTGTGTAATTATTCAAGCTTTGACAGTTGAGAAAAAACGACAATACATTACTGATCATTGTATTTGAAATTAAATCATTAATTATTTTATTAACAAAATTTGGGACATGTAGATTTAGCTAATGAACTAAACTTAGAAAAAAGAAAAAGGTTAATGAGATAACAAGGAGTGTGAATCTGTTAGATGTTGGTTCCAATGACTCAATTTTGTGCACAGCGAGTTTTATTTTGTAAAGAAAGAGAGAATATTGTCAGGTAGAAGAGTACATGTAAAGGCACAGAGTGCAGCACTCTGCTACCGTGCCTTAGAAAAATCATTAAATAAGTCTTGTAATATGTATACAGTATAATTGATTTATTGATATATTTAATATTACAGTTTCCTATAGAGATGTCAATGCCATGGATTCTTACTGATCATGTCTTAGAAACTAAAGAACCTTCAATGATGGAGTAAGTAGACTTGTGTTTCCTGTTCTGCTAACACTATGATCTTATGAGGATTCTGTTTTAAAGCTTGACTATTTAGGATAGCCAAGATAACCCACTTTGTTGTGTGTCTAATACACTTCTTAGTTCTTAGTTAAGGTTTTTGTTGCAACATTTTTATATCTTTGAAACAGCTGTAGGGATGTTTATTATTTAAGGCAAACCCACAATATTCTAGTTATTTCGTTTCAAACTAAAGTACTAAATGTGGGTCTGGCTTAACAGTCATCGTAGTTTATTCAAATAATTTTAATACTCATTTAATGTTGGAGCATTTTTATGTTGACATAAAAATATGTTACTGAGTATTTCTTTCATGCTTTACGATGAAATGCTGTGTTATACGATGAAAATAAACGATGAAAATATCGGTTTATATTTTCACTACGGTGAAAATATAAAAAATGACGGACTACTTTTTTCAAGGGAGACAGACAAGCTAGAGCTTTTTCAAACATCATATAAGCGAGTTCAATGGTGACAAATGCATTAGTTGATGCTAAAGCAGGAGATGATATAAACAAATCCAACATATCCTGTTGCTAACTAATTTTTAAAACGAAAGTCTACAAATTTAGTCGACACAGCTCAGTCCAGATTACACGGCAATCACGCGACTGCATAATGGAGATTTTTTGTACATAATTGGGGTCAAATGCGAGAGTTTCGCGCTTTTAATGATTAGTCTGATACAGGTTTTCATGAGAAAATTCATTACAAATCTTAGAATAACTTACGTCACCATTCAAATCCAGCGAGGAAAAACTCAAACATGTCTGAACGTTGACTGTATCAAAGCTGCATCGTGTGCATTGCCATTGGATTCCATTCGTTGATTCATTTGACGAATATCCAGTCATTATACGGTAAATACAAAGGTTGGCTAGCATAAATCCAAGCCAATCTGCGCATAAATTAGATATAATGAACTGGCTAAAAATCATCGGCTTTCTTGAGTCTTCGCCATTTTGACAAATCAATGAAACATCCCTTCAGCGCGTAGATCTAGATTCTATGTGTTTCCTTACATTATCCTTATATCCATATCATAATTGTGAAACATGTACTTTCCAGTCGCTTGATAATATCGTTTAAATCCTTCCGTTTAACCGCGTAATATGACATCACAATAAAAACTGTATTGATTTAAAATTCGCGTAGACCAACTCAGACGTAAACACATTTACCTTGACATTGACTGTTCATGCAGTACACATTTGTCTCCTTCCGCGTGAGGAAACTGTTACACGATTTTCGAGTTTAAAATTGTTTTCCCTCATACGTCTTTAATGTAACAAACATGGATTAATTAAATTTGGATGGGTAGTGTCTTAAGAAATGAACGATTATATTACAATAAATTATGCACGCTGGAACTACTTATTTTCGCTCTATCACATTAATAATGAGTCATACGGTCTGTCCATGAACTGGCACAGGTAGATCTAGATAGTCTTGCATCATTTTTCAGGTGAACAGCATGAAAGAAACAGAAAATTCGCCGATTTCGGTGTAAGATCGATTTATATTTCACCTTGTGAGCTCAGAAAATGACATTTTCACTCGTGGCTATGCCACTCGTGAAAATATGTTTTCTAAGCTCACTCGGTGAAATATAAATCGATCTTACACCAAAATTGGCAAATATCCTCTATATATTTGTTGCATGGGCTTACAGCCTTCCAGTATTAATTTGAATTATTATATCAAGCTTATCAAAACTTATTTTTATTTGTAGATATATACTATACCCATTAGACCTGTACAATGATAGTGCACATAATGCATTGATATTATTTCATCAACAATTTCTATATGATGAAATAGAAGCTGAGGTAGGTTTACCTATATTTATATCAGTAATTGCACATGTATTAAATTATTATCACAGAAACCAGTTGCCACCAAACATGGAGGACCAACAGACAAACCTGTGAAAAAATACAAGGTCTGTCTAGTTTTTATAAGGTTTATTGAACTGACTGTTTTTCAAAGAATTTGATCTCATTCAAAATATGTAAAAATGTCTGTGGTCCTAGAAGACTTGGATTAGGTCCTGTAAAATTTTAAACTTTTCAGGCCTACTGTTGTGTAATAAACTAACAGAAACACTAGATTGTTCACACAATTAGTGTAAGACTTTGGGGAGGGAAGAGTGTTGTTGAGGCACTTTTAATGTTTGAAGATTTGTTTGGGACATAGTATTATTTATGTGTTTCAATAAACTATAAAATGTATTCCTTTTTATGTTACCTGGTTTACTTTTTCTTAGTAAAATTGATATGAGTATTTTGCATCATTTTGATACTCTGTTTAAAACCTTTACTACACAGTGTATTTACTATTTTCCTAATCTACTTCCAGGTTAATCTCTGTTTTGATCAGTTTGTATATAAACTGAGTGATCAGATATTTGCTTACTACAAACATTTGGCTGCTAGGTATGTGTACCATTCATAAAATATTTCTGTCTTTAAATTTGGATTGTATATATGTTATTGATGATGTGATTGAATTGCTCTTAATGGCAAATTGTTTGTGAATTTATTAATTCTGCCAACTCCCTATTGTATGTATGATATTCCATTGGGCAGTGGTTTGGACTCACAACCTTTGTGTTGTAGGCACAGACTAATCCTGGCCATTGCAGGTCCTAGTTCCTTGAAAATTCTACAATATTCTTGATTTTCTCCCTAAAGGGAATTTGTTTGCTCCTTGTGGAAAGACAATTAGTACTTGTTAATTAAAAAGTGAAGGAAATGTGAATACCAAAGCATGTTATGTATTTATCTTGTATTGGGTCAATTTGGACATACTATACTTGTATTCCTATAGTTACAAAAGCATTTAATATATTAATATGTCTCGGGTCAACCTGTACAAACTGTACCTGTATTAGTATTTTACCAAAGCATTTAATGTATTAATCTGTCTTGGTTCAATTTACACCAACTATACTTACATGTTAAATTGTTAACTCTATTTCAGTATGATGCTAGATAAAAGATTCCGTGCAGAGTGTGCAAACAATGGTATCAATATAAGTTATCCTACAGCCAACAGATATGAGACATTATTAAAACAAAGACATGTACAATTACTGGGTAGATCTATAGATCTAAATCGTCTTATTGGTCAAAGAATCAATGCTAATTTACAGAAATCCCTGGAAACTGCTATCTCAAGATTTGAAGGAGGTGATATAACTGGGGTCATGGTGAGATATATAGGATATTATTTTAACTTTATTACAAGACAAGTTCTTTTGCATATTTTCCAATATATCGACAACATCTTCAATAAGGTTGTGATAATTGATCACTTGGTATAATGTGACATTAATGTAAGAGGCTCACAGGGAAGATTGGGCCCTGCCTAACTGTGTTGCCTCCATAAATAAAGCCTTTATTATTATTATTATTACATTTAAATTCTTACAACTTATATGAATCACTCAGTTCACTTTCTTGGCTACCTAAGTACTAGACAATTGAGAAAAATTCTAATTATGTAGTAAATTTGTTTCTGATCACAAAATCTTGCAGTGTCTTCTTTAAAATTTGGACCTGGTTTATTGCCTGTTATTATATAAGTGAAATAGTTGTAAAAATGTATTGATAACATTTTAGTTATTTGACAATCCCAGTTTATGTAAAGTGATCACATGACTTGATAAGGGAACAATAATTTTACTGATATATATATGAATATTTCAGGAGCTAGATGGACTCATAGACTGTAACAAGTTGACTCACAAACTTCTACAAAAGTTTCTAACTCTCAATGAGTTTGACGCTATGTTACGTGAAGCCAATCATAATGTCTCTGCTCCATATGGAAGGATTACCTTACATGTGTTCTGGGAACTTAACTATGATTTCTTGCCAAATTTCTGCTACAATGCTGCCACTAACAGGTTTGTTTTTAGTCACAAATTCCTTTTAGCCTGTAACTGGGGTGTATGTTTTGAAATCAGTCAAAATATCTGACAGAAATGTTAATTAACCATGTACAATTCAGAAAAAAACACAGAAAAATACTTAGGGTAGTACATTGAAGTCAGTCCATGAAAATGTGATGGTGGCAGTGATTTTAAACAGGTTTACTAAAGGAAACCACAGGTTATTTAATTGGTTAATTTAACTACAATCTGTACACAACTCGGCTAAATAGTAGGAAAACCAGGTTTTTGGGCAATTCTTTACTATTATTACTGACATATAGTATATTAAACTGCTAGCTTAGCTGTAGCTTAGATGTTGGTACTTGCTTTAAGAAGATGCTTAAAGTTATCTAAATATCTATGTTTCTATGTTGAAATGTTTAAAACTCAATGAAGACATAGTACATAGTATTTTTACGTATATACTTTTAGATTTGTGAAGACAAAGTTAGTATTTGTTGAAGCCAGTCAAAGAGAGAAGCCACCAAATCCATCTCAACAATTTATATGGGGAACAAAGGTGTGTATATTAGTATAATACTTCATCATAACTTCTTTTTTAATTCTTAGGATCTTGAAATACTGTTAATGAATCAACTCAAAAATAATGTGGTAAATACTGTGATTTTTTGTTGTTAGTTAGATTTTATGGCACATGCTTTCATATGGTAAACAATGGTTGATAGATCAGTGCAAAACTAATATATCCAGGACTGACCTTGATTCGTGGTGTTAAGCATTCAAAACAATAAAATGTAATTTTAAAAAATTATATCATTAATTACTTCCTTTATTAACACTATTAATCTATTTTGCACCAATATCGATCAATAATCTGGTCTGAAGTGCAAAAAAAACCAATTGAAACACATAAAATCAAACTCCAACTGTATAACAGCAGCCATCTTGAAACATGTACCTTAGATTCGCGAGCTGTGACGTCATTGAAATAAGGCCAATTAAAAATATTTATTTGTGTCTAGTATCACAGATTTAACGAAAAACAGTGCAGACAAAACTTTCTGGTTATTTTATTTTTAAGTTTTCAGTGAATAATTGGTTATGTTCAAATCAACATATTTAGGAATATGAAAACGGTGTGTAATTGTGTAAACTCAAATCAGTTTAGCAAAAAAACCTGTTTAAAACACATTTTGCTCAAGTTGACATATTGATACGGTAGAGTAAACCCAGTAATAAATGTAACGTCAGTTTATAGCCTCGATTTCGAAATCTTGCGAGAGTTTGAACATAAACAAAAATGGCCTCGAATCAAGGTTGGTCGCAAACTTAGGTATGTCGACAATATATCCTTTATTTATTTGTACTTATGAATTTTTAGCTTTGTATAACAGTGTATATAATATTTTTGTTTATAAATCTCATGAACTATTTTCAGGCATTGACAACATCTTTCAATACAATATACAGTCAGTATGCTGGGTTTGTTGGTCCACCACATTTTAGAGTAATGTGTCGTCTACTTGGATATCAGGGTATAGCTGTAGTGGTAGAAGAACTGTTGAAGATAGTCTCAGAACAGGTAATTATTATAAATGATAAACATTTAGCTGTAACTATAACATCTTAATTGCACAAGATATATAATATGTATTATTATTTGTATCAATGATAAATCAGATAAAAATTAGTTTATTGTGCTACTTGTTTATGCTCATATCCCAAAATACACACCAACCCAGCAAATAACACATGTACAAGTAAAATTGTACTTGAATTATTTACTGTGATAATAAAGGTTCGGCTATAAAAACTGCCTTTAAGATTACAAAATGATGCTTTGAACTTTTTATGTTTTTAAGCCCCAAATGCTTAATTTTAGTAAAAAAATCCCTTTAGATCATTCCACTGTGAAGTCCATCAATTTTGATGGTCTTTATAATGAAACTTCACTGTATTTTGTTATTGCTGTATTTCAATCTGTTTAATATTAATATTTTTCTACTTGCAGTTGAAGGGACCATTAATGAAGTATACAAATACATTGATGACAGTAATGCCTCAGAACTGTCGTCTGCTACGTTATGATTATGGTTCACCAGGTGTTATGGGATATTATCAAGCTCAACTCTCAGAGTTAATACAATATCCTGATATGAGAACTGAAGTATTTCAAATTCTACGTGAGATTGGTAATGCTATATTGTTCTGTATGCTGGTGGAACAAGCTTTGGTAAGTTGATGATTATTATACCCCCGCTTTGAAGAAGAGGGGGGTATACTGTTTTACCCTTGTCCGTCCGTCCGTTACAAAATTTCCGTCGCAGTTTTCTCAGCAACTATAACATGCAGCAGCCTAATACTTTGCATATTGCTTCATCCCATAGTCCCATGTGGTGTAAAGGGATTTCATGCTCCTTGCTCATCTACTTCCTGTTTGTCGCATATTTTTAGATTTTTGCGGGGGTATCACTAGTGAGCATTAGCTCACAGATTTACTTGTTTTATATTTAATTTTGTAGACTTGTATTATGTCACCAGTTTCCTAAGCATATTCCTCTCTAGCATTTAGCCCCCTGGTACCCTTGGTTTGATATCCTGTACTTACTACTTTTGATGAAAGATGGGTAAGAGAAGACAAGTGCTAGAAAACTTGCTATTTGTTGTTTGACTTTAAGAAATGGTACTGGGCACAGCACAATGTAAATTTCTCTCATGTTTCAAGAAGGGAAAGGTACTTGCTAAGTATTTATTAAAAGTTTTGGTCCAGAGATCAAAGATTCTACAAGGACAGTGGGTAGAATGCCCTCTACAATATGACTTTGTAATTGTTGAAAAGGGAAGAAATCACCATTCTAGGCACTAATGATTATTCCAAAGCTGAACTGCGGGGCAGTGTGCACACCGCCCCTTTTTCTCTCCCCCCTGTCATTTTTTTCACTCTTATCTATGAAGAAATAGTTACTTTAAAACATCAACCCTTTGATGTGCCTTGTATCTTTTTTGTCTCCCTGCCTTTTTTGAGTTGTCTAATAATCACTAATGTCACTTTTAATGTCATGTTACAAGTTGATGTATATGAGATATAAACTGTATGATGTTGTTTTATATTATAGACCCAGGAAGAAGTTTGTGATCTTAAACATGCTGCACCCTTCCAGAATATTATACCTAAACCATTTATACCAACCAAAGGTAGGTCAAGTGATGTATGTTTGTTCTAAATTTAATGTTGTACATTGCAAGCTATAGCTGTGTGCTTTTTATAATTGACCAACTTACTAAATAAGTATTTGTGATCATTTTATACACTTTCTTGAATGTACTGTTGACTTTTCCTTTATTATTAGGATTAGCTCCCGGATGGGACATACTTCTAATGAGCTTTGTCATGAAATCCTACAGAAAATACAAAATCCTTACTGTAATTCTCACTCCTACCACTGACTCTAAATCATGAAGGGCAGTTTATGACATCAAAGTTCATTGTTAATATTTTTTATTTCTCCACAGAGGGTGAATCAAGAAAAGAAAAAGAACAAGAATTAAAAGCTATGGTTAAAAGATTAGAGTTAAGATACCAAGCATTACAAGTTGTACCTGTCATTGGAAAATTTGGTAATCAAAAGGTTAGTACATTATTGTCTCATATGATCTCATTATTGTCTTATAATAGTGTGGTCTGTAGTACTGTAGTACTGGGTTGTACCCTAGAAAACTCATCAAAATGAATATTCCAACTCAGACTAATGCATTAACACAATAATGATACTAGGCAACCACTATGACTATATTGTGTTCGTAAAAAAAACTGTGGAACATATTTTTTCTACACTTATTTTCTACGATTGATCACTCTGCATTAACCAGGTTCAGAGTCCTGTCTTAGACATTTAGCTGGATGGGTGACTGTTGCGATAAGACTGAACACTGAAAAAAGAGGCATTGTGCACTATGAATTACTGTACAGTGTCATTCATAATTACTTATATACTTAAGTTACTGTTCTTAAATTTTTACCAATATTTGAGAAATAGACATAATCCGGAATTCAAATTTATGGGTTTTTCCGTCCGTGCACAGGCGGTACAAACAAAGTTTTCTACACATTATTGCTAAACAGCATGAACTATGGATTTAATTCTATTGTTCTTTTTACACATGTTTTCATTGTAACAGTGAAAGTTTGTTTGTACCGGAGGGGAAAACCCAAATATTTGAATTCCGGCTATAGTCTATTAAAACATCTTTAGAAACATGTACATGTATAACAGTTACAATTGTATAAAGTTAAGTATCATCACTCCCCTTTCAAATATTACAATCTGTTATAACTATCCTGATATGTAAATACATCTGAAATGAAATTTAATTGTATAAATGAAAAACCATTTTATGTGGAGTAAATTCAGATGACATTGTACATTGTATGTTAATTGTTTTTACCATCCTTACATGTTAATACATGTATATTTTCTATTTGTAGCAATCAGATATAGCACAAGAAGGTGATTTGTTAACAAGAGAACGTTTATGTTGTGGTTTGTCAATGTTTGAGATAATATTAAAACGCATACAGTCATTCTTAGAAGATCCTATATGGCATGGACCACCTCCAGCTAATGGTGTCATGAACGTTGATGAATGTACAGAGTTCCATCGTCTTTGGAGTGCTATACAATTTGTATTCTGTGTACCTGTGGGTGAACATGAATACACTGTAGAGTAAGTATTGATTTAAAGTTGTTATGGGTTTGAAATATACATTTTTGCTGTTATCAATATTTCTTATTTTACATTATGTAAAGCAACAGACTTGCCTTTCCAGTTTTCCTGTGCTCCAAACCAAAACTTCCTTACCCTTCCTTCAGGAGTTCTCAGCAACAGGGTGCACAGTTTATATTATTGCTAATATTTCATGGAATGGAATAAGGGACTTTAGTCAGTTACTTCCCCTTGAATACACTTCAAATAGGTAGGTCCTAATAGCTGGATTACTCGGATTTTACCCTTACATTTTAATGTCAATATGCCAAACTTAATCTTAAATAACTTTTTTGTAAATCATTTAATTTGTTTGAAAATCAATCCAAGTATTTTTAGGGTAAAGAACTATCTATATTTAATCACTTCTTATAATATCTTAATTAACAAGAAAGATATTAGATGAATTATTTTGTTATCTTTACATAGGACTTCAATGATAAAATCCAAGGATTCCAACTGTAAGGACCTACTTACCAATTGGATTGCTTCAGATTTTATCAGGAAAAGATAACTGACTAAAGTCCCTAATTACCTGCTATGGCCTAGAATCAAGCCCTGTATTGCTGGTTTGATTTTCAGTTTGCTTCTACTCCTTTAAAATATGTAATATAAAAATTAGCTGATAATATTATTATCTCTATGATTAAGCATCCTTCTGTAAAATATGTTGAAAACTTGTGCAATCATGGTTCTTTTGACATTTTTACCGTAACATTTCTTTGTATACAAATGAATGGATTTATTGTATTATATTTTTATTTATTACAGGGAATTATTTGGTGAGGGTTTGAACTGGGCTGGATGTGCTATTATTGTATTACTTGGTCAACAGAGAAGATTTGAAGCTTTAGATTTCTGTTATCATATTCTTAAAGTGAACCGTGTAGATATGAAAGATGAATGTGTTAAAGGAATAGTAAGTTTGTTTATTTTATGTTGTTTTTTATTCACTAAACATAACATATTCCTTATTTGATAACATACACATGTAGATATGATGTATTCAAGTAAAAAAATCAATAAAATCAATCAGAAAAATTTATTATGGCTTACATTGAAAACACACATTCTGTGCAGGACTGATTTTCAAATCAAGGCACATAATTATTTTTTTGTGAATTTTTGTTTCATTCCCCATATTTGACCCAATGAATGGTAAATATGCAGCACATTGCTAATGCATACATTGGGCACAACCACTATTTAGTTTTAGTGAAAAGATGAAAAGAAACAAAGGGTAAGCAAATGTAGAAAAAAAACAATAGTGAAGTGATGCTGTTATAGCTATAGAATAGCAGATTTTAAGTCCTTCTTTCTGTTTTCATGTATATGCATTCATTCTTAGTATTTTGAGATGTCTGTACTGATAATTCATCTTAGTAAATATTCATTTTTTCATTTCAGCAATTGAAGAAGATGGTTGATCGTATAAGGAAGTTTCAGATTTTAAATAATCAAATATTTGCTGTATTAAATAAATACTTGAAGTCAGGAGACAGTGATGGTTTGCCTATTGAACATGTCAGATGTTTTCAACCACCGATACATCACTCACTTGCTACAACTATATAATATTATATATCTTGCGGCACTGATGACTATGCAGTGGTTTTGTGCTTCAAAAGGTCTTTTCACTATGGAAAATAATTACTAAAATTCACAAAAACATTACCAAAATTTCACAAATATTAGCAAGATTATTCCATGCCAAAAAGTTCAAATGTAATAGCAACTATTTAATGTCTGGTTTTTTTTTGCAAAAGTGTTTCTGCCAGTGCTTTTCAGGAAAATGAAGTATTGAAAGACAATGATTTAAGTAAATAAGTATAGTTTTTTTTATACCAATTGCTTAACATTTGTTCTCTCACAAAGCTGAGAATAAAGGGTAAAAATTTGCATATAAAAAGGCAGGGATTGTTTAAAAAAACTATAAAGAAATCACTGCAATGTGTCTTGAATGTACCATAGATCTGATTCAGTCTTGATATAAGGAAATACTTGAAACTTACATGGATGAAATCTGATAATGTGTTTGTATAAAGGATATTCTTTGTACCATGTATACTGGTATAAGTATAGAGTAAAAGGAAATATCTGGACCTTAAAGATAATACAGTGGAATGTTTAAGTATTATATAATTATAACATTTGCTTGCTTAAGCAATAATGTTGAAGCTTTATTATAAACCAAATTTTGTTTACATATTACTACAATTGTAATTAATGTTCAAATGTATGCCTTATTACTTAATGTATGGATGTAGAAAACTTCAATGAAGTAAAGAAGTTACATGACTACCACATATTTAATGGTATATGGAAAAAATATATTCGTGTAATTTGAATTCCGTTTTTTAAGTACATGTATATAACATTATAAAGTAGAAGTTGATCTGTCTGCTCTGGCCCATCAATATACAGCACAGTGTATATTCAAGCAACAATATTTAATTAATATTACATCACTATGAGATGGGTTTTTTTACAAAAATGCCTTATTTTGGTCAAAAATGAACACGCTGTATGTAAGGGTAGGAAGAAAGGAAAATCAAGCCATAAATTAATCAACACTGCATTAAAGGGGTGGTAGGAAAGAAAATGGAGCAAAACATGTATCAAAGCCTTATAATATTTATTTAAAAAGTATGCATGTGCTTTATTTAATATGATATATTGTCTTCCATCAGTATATATTACTCTCTGACAGATTGTATTAATCAGGATTAAAAATTTTATATAGATAATTATGCATTAAGTTATAAAAAACTGCATCTTGCAATAACTGTTTTCATTTATTCTGCTCGCCTGAGTTCAGGACTGGAGAAAATTCATCTGGGTTGGTGAAATATTTATCTGTACACCAATCTGATTGTGTTATACATTTATATATTGATAACATTTATAATATTGTATTTTTTTACCTTGTATAGCTTGTACAAATTGACTTGAGATTTAGAGCCAGTAGGAAGTTGCTACCTAGCATTTTATATGGTTACTAAAGTACTTTTCCTTCAAGATATCTAACCCAAGATCGCTGACCCTCTGCAAATATCAAGTACATCCAAAATGGATTCAGCTAGCAAAAATGTTTTGTCTCTTACGTTTCAATTTTGGTGGCTCAGATCAAATACTAGTGATGCAACACTCATATGCTTAGAATTAGAATTCCAATAGGCTTTTTTTTCGATATCTTTTGTTCCAAATAAAGAATACATGACAAAAGTATCCAAAGTCAACTTACAGGCATCCATGTACCTGGTAAGTACATGTAGTCACTTTTAAGACCAATTGGTTGCCCATGAGGAATTTTAGCTGTCATGGGCGAGTGTTCAATTGGCACCCTAAGTTTTGGTTGTCTGTAAAGAAAAGTGGAAGTTCTGGAAAACACAGACTGAGGTTTCAGACTATGCATAGTACATTTCTAATTATCTGCCTTAAGTCATTTTGCACAAGTTACTTAAGCATTCATATTATTATGTGCAATATATATATATTGATAATAAAGTGTGTGTTTGTATGTTGTATATTATTCATTTTTTATACTTAGTGTGTTAAGGAGATATTAAACTTTTATATTTAATGCTTAGATGTAATCAGCTGCTTATATTTGATATTCCTTTATTTCTAATTTTGACTGCAGATTTTTTTCAATATGATTATGTGAACTCTAAGATAGAATCAAAATGACTTGTTCATTATTCTATTTAAAATGCCATGACATAAATAAGCTTTTTGAGATTTGTGAAAAGAAATTATAAATTTTTTATGTAAACTGATGAAAAAGTTCAGAATTCTGACAATTATATTCAAATTTGGTATAATTTTACTATCTTGTATTTACTTCTTGTATATATGAATATATGTTTGTTGTGTCATGTAATATGCATGTTTTTTTCTACATTTCCAGTACATATTGTGCTATTTATTACAAGACAAATTATTCACCTTGATAGTGTCAAAGGTTGTACAGTTGTCAATCTCAATCACTCATCTCTTGACATAAGAGGATCGAGTATTTTGATTCTAGTATAATAAAGTATTATAGTATATTAGCTTAGACCTTTACTCTAGATAATGGATCTGTATTATTGTATGGGATAATAAATTTACTACACAAATTATATCTTGTTTCTTATCAATCTTTGAGTAAGACTGTGGACCAAGTCTGTCTGTCCTGTGACTTATAGAATGTGAGTGGTCTGGATGTCCACCTATCTTTTACTGCCACTATTTCCCTGATTCAATAAAGATCATATACTTAATAAGAAATTTTACATATATAAAAAAAAACAGTGTTGTAATTTATTAATAATAATCTGTAAAATTTTAAAATAAGCTACATGTAGTAGACCAATGACTAAATTATTAGCTGCAGTCAGTGACTAAGCAACTTTATACAATATGATAGCTTTTTTCACTATTACCGAATGTGGTTTAGTGGTTAAAGCCTGCTGCGATTTGGAATCTAACATTTTTTGCATTTATTATTGTCAATTGGAGCATGCTGACGAGGGGACCACAAACTACAATACACTTAAACTAACATCCAGTCTAGTTTAACACTTGGATTACAGATACAAACTTTCATTCTTCAAGGTAAGTACATGTTAGCATTCATGTACATACTTTCTTTTTATTTATTATCCTAAAAATATGAGTCACCAAAGGGAAGTAACAAGTTAATGGTTGACAGAATATATTTGACAGGAATTTCCAAATGAATTAATGAACAGTTATATTTGAGGGAATTTCAATAACTATAGGTGAATGGTTACATTGTTCAGCTGGAGGCTACCAATTGGGATATCTGACAACACTTAGGATGCTCATCCAATTGTACAAATGTCACTGTAATAAACAAATTATCTATCTATTTACCCTTTCACAAGGCCAGCAACTTCTCCATACACCTTACTTATGGAGGAAATTGACTCAATAGTCAAATTTTTTTGAAGGGTTAAACCACTTCGTTTGAAATTCGAACCTATACTCCTTTTAGAAAACTAGATTTGAAATCTCTGCGTGCTACTAACTGCACTTCAGATCCAGTGGTGCTTTTCACAAAAATTCTTACGAAAAAAATCTTCGTAAGTTAGTTTAATTAGCACTTAAAAGGCAGACGTATATTAAGCATAACTATGATATGCTATTCAAAAGGTATACACAATTTGTATAATATCTAGAATGGATAAGCCAAAAAATGAACGTATTATTAATATTTCTTGCTTTTGACTTACGAATATTTTTTTCGTAAGAATTTTTGTGAAAAGCACCACAGGTTTGTAAATGTATAAAACAAAACACATGTTAATAATAAAATATAATTTTATTGTTCACAAATATATATATATATACTGGTATATCAAAAAGCACAATAAAAACATCTTCATAAGCAACAATATACTTAAACAATATGTTTATACAATAATTTTGTGGACTAAATGTTCATACAAATAAACTCTATAATCATGTAGTCACAATCCATTTATAGAGTACAGAAATTACTTAGGGAAGACTTGTTCTTTAATCAATGAACATACATCAACACCAGCATATTGTTTTAACAAGGTATTTCCAATACCAAGTACTGCGACACCAAACAGACCTTTCAGTGCTCTAATACTGTGATAGAAGGGTTGTATTCTGTAAGAAAAATAAACAATAGTTTTTAATATTTACATGATTGATCAATGTTCAAAATTTGAAAAATATCCATATTATTAAACTCCTGTAACTCTAGCCTCACCTTGTGGGGTCATCTAAAGCACAGGGATTCCAAGCAATCACCAACCATATAAACCTATATATATATCGTAGGTATACATAGTTGATGATCGCTTGGAATCCCTGTGATTTAAAGTTCCAGCACTACTGTTATTCTAGACTCAGAGGCCAGAGTTTCAGTACACTAAAGTGGTGACTGCAAAGGCATTAAGTGAGTTGAGTAGACACCGATCATATGAGAAGCATTATTCAAATTACAACTGAGACTTAAACTCTGCAAACAGATATCCTATAGACTGCTGTCATACAGGACAGGAAATTATTGAGTAGGTTAACAGAGAACATTAGCTTGGGTTTTAATCAGGTTAAACAGAGACTATGTTTGTACTTGAATGACAATTTAAAACAATAAAGTTTATTTTAGTGATAAAAATGTAAGTAAATAACTAACCTAGCATCAGGTGATTTAATGTATCCTTTAATGTATTTATGTCTAGATATCAAATAATAACATCCTAACAAAGCACTTGGCACTGAAATAATCAAGTTAAAGAAGCTGTAGTGAGGTTTTTTAGTCTGCTTCTATACACAAGTTTAGCTGATTTAACATTCTGTAAGATAATACTTGATCAATGAGATCTCTTTCAGACAAGTGAACACTTACAGTACCAACTGCAGGTAAAGTTCTTGCTCAAATTAGCAGCACTCTAAGTGGATTCAGTCACAGACATCTCAATACCCAAGCACACATCCTACCATTGGACCACTGCTCCAACATGACCACTGCCTATTGATATACCATCCTTATATAACAGTGAAGAGTTTTGATACATAGGAATAAAATGGCCAAATGTAGTGTAATTGACAGTATACCACCAAAGGGCATATACCATTTTCATTTGAACATCTATACTATTAAATTTGCGAGTTTCCTGTTTTGTGGAAGAAACTGCGCAGCCTTGAATAAATCTTTTGTTTGTCGCTGGAGCACCTATATACCGGCATATCAAGTTGACAATTCTTTTTTGACAAAGCCTCTTGATATTTGCAAAAATTGCCAAAAATCAACAAAAATAGTGGGTTTTTTGTGTCTAAAAATAGTTCTAGATAAAACTAAAAATAGACCAAACTCCCCGCAGCGTTTATTTCCCTTTATTAAATCAATAACCTAAAATGTCATTACCTAAAGCCCGTGCTTGCACGGGCTCCCATCTAGTATTTTATTATTTTTAAGAACAAATATACCAGTATGTAAGAACTACTAATCATCGCATACACAGTTAATAATAACCCTATGTTATATCTTGTCAACCTGTAGCATTTATTCTTTGGAAAGAAAAATCCAGAAATAATGTTAGAATAAAAGATTTAAGGTGGATCGGTACCTTACTCGGAGGGAAAAACGAAAAAAATATTATGTTCACCGATTATGATAAAAGTTGGCAGGCAGATACCTTCATGCTTCTTGTTTGTTTTTCTGATAACCTTAGCGACGTTGTCGTTTTTATCACGACGTCACGGACGTCACAATGGTTCGCGCTAAAAACAGGCATGCAAATACATTAATCCCATATATTTAAAGTATTGAATGTCCGAGGACAAAGATAATTATACCAAAATGTTACTGAAATGTTGTTGCATACAACCATTTTGTTCAGATTATCTAAATATCACGTCATTTGTAAAGATTGTACATTTCATCACTAAATTTAGGGTTTTCACGTCTAAAAGGTTTCACCAATTGCCGAGTTATAACGTTTATTTTCAAATTAAAGCAGAACGGTGGTCAAATTCTTATCGCGATTTTTGAAAACTACACACTTTTTGTGTCATTTTAATGAAATAAAAAAGGAGAGTGAACGTTCTCAGTTTTTCACAATATCGCTTTCAATGTAAAATTACCTTCAAAACAACGACGTTAATATTACGTTGCGCTGACGTTGTAATTTTGAGTTATGTATTTAATTTTCTTGTAAATTAAATTTTGTAGTTTCTTTCCAGTTCTTAATTAATTTCTTGTGACACTCAGCATCTGACCTGTTCAAAATTAATTTAACATAAGTCAATCAAAATCCGCTTCTACTTATTTTTACGACAAATGCTTTAATCACAATGTCAGCGTAACGTTATATGAACGTCGTTGTAATGAAGGTAATTTTACTTTGAATGCGATATTGTGAAAAACTGAGAACGTTCACTTTCCTTTTTTATTTCATTAAAATGACACAAAAAGTGCGTAGATTTCAAAAATCGCGATAAGAATTTGACCACCGTTCTGCTTTAATATGAAAATAACCATTATAACTCGGCAATTGGTGAAACCTTTTAGACGTGAAAACCCTAAATTTAGTGATGAAATGTACAATCTTAACAAATGACGTGATATTTAGATAATCGGAACAAAATGATTGTATGCAACAATATTTCAGAAACATTTCAGTATAATAATCATTGACCTCGGACATTCAATATCTCAAATACGTGGGTTTAATGTACTTGCATACCTATTTTTAGCGCGAACCATTGTGACGTCCATGACGTCGTGAAAAAAAGACAACGTCGCTAAGGTTACCAGAAAAACAAACAAGAAGCATGAAGGTATCTGCCTGCCAACTTTTATTATAATCGGTGAACAAAATACTTGTTTCGTTTTTCCCTCCGAGTAAGGTACCGACCCACCTTAAGTACAGTTATAATTAATAAAAGTGTAAAAAAGCTATTTCTGATGATATATTATCTGACAACAATGTTATACCTTGATGACCAAATATGGCTGATGTCCATAAAACTAATTCAAATGGTACAGCAAATTCTAAGCAATTCTGTCTGAAAATATAAGAAATATATTTCGTCAAGTTTTAATTTATAGGTACATTGTGTTAGTTTACAGTGTAAGAATCAGGTGTTGAAAAATGCTATGCAACCAGTTCAACGAAACTTATTTCATTATTGGCAATAAACTAATGATTATAAATAGAAAAAATTATCTAGCAGATACAAAGAATGTATCTAACAGGATTCATAATGATTACACATTTTAGAAAGCACAAAATATGTACAGTTGATCACAATCAAATGTATTATCTGTGCAGTTTGCAATAATGATATAAATAAGATATACAAGAGGGTTCTGAGGACTCAGCACAACATACTTGAGAACTAGATTCTTAGGGTGCCTAGCTGATACAAGATTTTGTAAAACTTTTCACTGGAGTAGGGCTAATTTTGATTCCAGCCCCATAATTTGAACAATCCTTGTATATCTTAAGAACCTTAAGGTGATGCCACATGCCATAATTCGAAACCAGCTTTTACAGTTATTGGTAAAAAAGGGTTGATGATGCAAGCATTCACAACAGAAAGGTCACAATAGCTGACTCTGAGCACATTGTCCTCATGCGTGTGAATAAGTTTACTTACTGTGCCCTTAATGCGCGAACAAAATCAGGAGGACCATCAGTGACTGGGGGTTTTATCTCATGTTTCCTTCGTAACTGGGCTACTTCAGTAGCTGCCATACCTGTAACAGAACATGAAGATTACAATATTGAAAGCAGAATTGGTTAAAAAGCATGCATATATATTTATACCCAAAGAATATAATACTTGTGAGATATTATGTACATTATTGATTTTAAACTAAAACGAAACATTAAAATTACCATTCTTTTAGTATTAATAAATCGTTTTCTACTCGAGGTCAGAAATAAGAACATTGTTTAGAAATTGAAGTTGTGCAGGTAAACAGAAGATAACTCAAGAGTTTAATGTGCTAAACTCACCACTTAAGTGTGCATTAAAACCACTTCATACGAATGACAATGTAAATGTGACAATACGTCAAAAAGAAACATAGCCCATCACAGATCAGACGCTGACTTGCCTGCACTTGCTGCAGTGCAGATGATGTGCTCACACTGCTCAGTTCCAACTTCTAGATCGGAAACTCCCAAACAATCGAAGAAATCTAAACAAAGAATATACTTGACATGTCATTTATATTTAAATATTATACAGTAAAAGCCATACCTTCCTGCCAAGCATGTGCCACTGCAACCGCGGCTACAAATACAAAGTCTTCCTTCTGCATTTTGATGTTCCTACTTTCGTTTTACACACCCACTTGGATAACTTCGGACCTGATATAGCCGGACTAGACCGTGTAGAGAACTGAGTTGTCTCCCGCGATATTAGGATATTAGTCATGAACTCGTTATTTAAAATAATATATTAATAAATTATGTTATCATATTTATATAGCCAACACAATATCGATTCCACAAACCGCTATCTGAAAGACGTTACATGTGCAATCATTTGAAAAAGGAAAGTTAAGCCACTTGACTCAGTTGGTCTTGTTTAAAGGAAATTTGACGTCGATGGACATCGACAACAATAGACCTCCACAATGTTTTTGTTGTACCCTAAAAACAATGCCGTCAGTTTAAGTCTATAATTGTTTTACAATAATAATTGATGCTAATGACATTAAAGTTATTTGTCGGGACTACAAAATATAGAACTTTGCTTATACACTGTCAGTAAAGACTGCCACTTGTTATTTGGACTCATTTATGAAGACATATTTACGTCAATCGTAAACTCTAAATCAATTCAAATGTAAGCTGTTTTTAATTATTAATGTAAAGAATATTGAATTTTTAAAAAACTTTGGTGTTAAAACTAGTTCCCAATGCTTTATGCAGTGAAATGACTAAGTTATTAACCTGCTATAACTTACGAAAAACGCGACGTTAACATGACGTCGCTTTTATTTTCTTGTACCGATTATCGAATTTCAAATCACCATAGCAACGTCATGAATTGAGATATTTTAATAAATTATACATTTTTGGAAAGTACAAAGCCTACTCTTTCATTTTCTGTAAAAATCTCAATTTCGAAAAATTTGACCTTACGGGCCCTTTTCTCACGTTGCGCATCATATATATAGTCAAGATGAGACTCGTATAGATCCCAGATGTGACCAATATCGCGGGTATAGCGCAAAACAGTTGGAACTCAATGTAAAAAAAATTGAGTTACGACTGTTTTGCACTGAATCCTCTATATAAGTAGCCCATATTGGACACATTTCGAGCCCGGTTACAAAACCCTTTGGGATTTATATAGTTTTGCTGACTGGAATATCGCTACATGTACAATGTCCTTTATTAAGTACACAAAGAACATGTTATTTTAGAGAGAGTAGAATAAGACATGACAACAGAAAGCATGTCAGACAGACTCATTGGCTAACCTAAAGACACATATAAATTCTCTTCTACCCTTATTTAAAATTCAATAATTCATGACTTGTCTTACAGTGTACAGAATTTCACTATGTCAAGTTTCTATTTCATCATGATTTAAACTCAAGTGACACTTATTTTACCACTGTCCGTTCCGAGTTGGAAACCTCTCATGTTCTTGTTTTCGTTATTTGTTTGTGACATCCTTTTTAAAGCAAAACATAACAATCTAGATACATATCTCACTCTTTGCTTTTTGGATGTGTGGAAGATGTGTGTTTTAAGATGGTTGCCGTTCCTGATATGTTTTCAGAAACTTTTTACATTCAACACCGAAACCGTGATAAAACGCCAATCAAAGAACAAGGAAGATTTACATTGTATCATTAGCTGATTCTAGCTGATATCAAAATTCTCTAAATCAAGTAATTTTTAGCTCGACTTTTCGAAGAAAATGAGAGCTTCTCGTATACTGTCACACGGGCGTCGGCGTTGGCGTTGCAAATCAATGTTAAATGTTTTACAAATTTAAATAACTTCAATACTATCGAAGATATTCAACTCAAACTTGGAATACTTATTCATCGTCACTACCTCCACCTTAGTATCAAGGCCCGTAACCCTGGCTCCCCTTTTTAGGTGTTAAGCCCCTTTTTTACTTAGAAAACATCCAAAATCAAGGTTAAAGTTTTTACAAATTTAAATAACTTAAATTCAATACTGTCAAAGATAATAATTATTCAACTCAAACTTGGAATACTTATTCATCATCACTACCTCCACCTTACTATAAAGGCCCATAACCCTGGCACACTGTTTTTTTAGGAGTTATTCTCCTTTTTTACTTAGAAAACATCCAAAATCAAGGTTAAAGTTTTTACAAACTTCAATACTATCAAAGATTTTCAACTCAAACTTGGAATACTTATTCGTCATTACATTGTACTACTTCCTCCTTACTATTAAAACCCATTCACTGATTAACTGAGAAAAGTCGAGCATGCTGTCTCCTCTGACAGCTATTGCTATAATATGGACAAATAGTAAGAGAATTCCTGTGCTAGGAATTTCGAACATTTTTCTTGGTACAATTTAGGGGATATGAACTTTAAAAAACTTGCGAAACATGTAAAACACCAAATATAAGAAGAATGTGCTGTGAGTACAGTGAATTTCATCTTACAGTATGCATCCCTTATTCAGATAATACTGTGCTTCAAGACATTTTTAAATTAGACATTTTTATTGGCCAAAAAAAGTGTTCAGAGCGCTGTTCAATTCCTTTTGGTATTAAGGTATTTTGAAGATGTTGAATTAAATACATTTCTGTAGGTCTCTATAATAATTGTGTGTCATCACTTTTGGGTAAAGATAAACTACACGAATGTCTAGATGTAAAAAACTAGGTACAAAATTTTATTTTTATTTATACAACATATAACTTACTACGTACATTTCATTTTCAATAAAAGCTATGTACTATTTTACGCAAATCAGGCTACATGTATTTTGACTTGATCAGAATATTATTTTTCTTCACCAACTGGTAGAAATCTGCCTTCCAAATTGAAAGATTTGGAATAGTTTTGTGAGTAATACGATATAGACTTAACCATCATATTAATGATTAATATGATGTTAAAACAACAGAAATTATTTTCTTTCCCGTCGGAAGTATAAATTATGTGTGTAGTGATGAGTGCAATTTCAAAATATATATGTGCAGAAACACCACCACTCATCTGTAGAAATAACTATTATCTATGCATCGTCATTAAACCATTCTTCAACAGTCTTGAATTTCCTCTTCTCTTTCTCAAATTTCAACACCAGATCACTGAAACAATATCATAAACTGGTACAGTTAAGTCCGCCATATAAAAACACATTTGTTATTGCAAAAGCCTACGATCCATTCAGATCCAAATGTTTAATTTGAGTAGAAGAAAGCATTTGGAACACCGTGAATCATTCACTGATCGAAGACGCAATGAATGACAGTTCGAATGATGAAAATTATCTTCATATTTGGACCGTTCCGCTATTTAGATAATCTATTTTGACGGTCCTAAAAGTGGCACTTCACTGTTACAGTATAATATTGCTACAATATAAGGTCACCAAACTCCTCACACCAGTTTCGTCACCTTATGCTGCCATATAACTCTTTCAATACAGCGAAGTTTCCGCTGTGGAGAATCTGTAGTATGACCTATAAATTCTGACACGTCAGGGGACAAACGAGTCCGTAGTGTTTGCATTCAAGGCAGGGGCGGTTCCAGGATTTTTTTCTAGGGGGATTCGAACTTTTCTAGGGGGGGGGGTCCGAACTTATCTAGGGGGGGGGGGGTCCGAACCACATTATACACATTTTGAAGAAAAAATGCAACATGTTGATAATAAAAACTACAAAACCTTTAAATCTTTGTTAAGCACCGAGAAAAATTGCTTCATGCTACTTAAAAATGACTTATAGGCAAGAAATACACTAATGGACAGACCTGTACATTTTCCAAATTCTAGGGGGTCCGGACCCCCCTTCGGATCCGCCCATGCAAGGAATTTAGTTTAAATCGCGCTTTTGATTTCTAAGAGTACCACTCCGAACTCGATTGGGTTTGCTTCATACAGTTAGGTCACGGAAACTGTCGAAAAGGTACGATTGTCACGATACATAGCATTTTGAACTTTTTAGTGATTTTCTACATTAATAGATAAGCTTGGAAGACGGCACATTCTCATACCCAGAGGCTATCAAGATTCTAGATACTAGCGAATCTTGATAACCCATGGGTACGAGAATGCGTAGAAGATTGTCGAGGTGATCCAAATGGGCACATGGAATTTTGAGGCATGAATTTGTCCGAAATAAATACAAAATGTATTATCAATTAGAGTATAGGAGAGGTTTGGCATGACAAGTTAATGAGGCGGACACTATCTTATACGTTAAATTGCCGGTGAGTGATTGGAAAGAAAAGATGTACGTATTTTTTTTTTGTATTTCACGAATTAAATAAATCATCAGTAATATCAAAGGGTTACATGAGTAAAAACATGAATTGTAAACATATGATTGCTTAAAACATTTAACACCAATACATCACATTTAATAAACAAACAATATTTTATCAATGAATCACATGAACATATAAATAACACAAATGGTTCACGTGATTGAAAAAATGTTAATTATGAACTTAATAGCCACACAATTAAACTTACTCGATTTCTTTTTCAACATCTACATTCTTCATTATAGAATTATCATCATCTGATGGCTTGGTAACAGTTTTACCACGTCTTCTGTCCACACGCCAAAGTGCTTCTGTTTCAGTAACAAGCAAGGCTACAACCAACAAAACAAACAAAATACGATAGATGTATGAATTCCTCATGTTTAAATCACACTCCTGAAACTTAGCGACCGATTTTGGTGTTGTTTCTTTTACCAGATGTGACCAAAATATACCCTGGATGATTTGAATAGATATCACTGGTCACTGAACATGAAATGCTCCCGTTTAATTTGCTTATTGACTAGTTCACATTGACTACAGTTAAAACCTATTTTCAAACTTATCAAAAGTATCTTCACAGTACTTGAATAAATCAATTTACATCAACACTCAAAAACTCAATGTAAATAATCATGTATTCATAACCCGCTTTACTTATTGATGTTTCGTAGTTCAAAAATATATTAATTAATAGAAATACGATGTCACACCTCACTGAACTAAATCTACATCAAGTTGATCTCATATGCGTTTTTCAACTTCTTCAACTATATTTTCACTGTCACATCTATACACTTAATGCATCACTTTTAAAATATATCAAAATTATTTGGAATTTATGGATATTTTGATATAATTAGTTACCCCACCCACTTGATAGATTTTTTCAATTTCAACAAACACATGACAAATGATAAACCCTTAAATGCACTAAACTTCAGCGCTTTCAGCGCTTTGATTTATCTTAATGCGGAAATGCCAGATACAGCCATTCTTTGTGTGACTCGTACCATTACAGCTCAAGAAAAATGTCTAACCTCAGGATCCAGAAGATGCTGGGCTTATCAGCTACAGTGATCAGTGACTGTCAATTAAATGGCCATAAATCTCGATAACCTGCTGAGCTGACCACTATCAGGAGAAACATTCCCGATCTAACAATCCCACATAATTAATTGATAGCAGACCACATGTTTGCTGACCATTTGCTTATACATATAAACACAGTTTCATGAATGTGTTCATAATATAATATCTTGTAAGCCAGATTTTTTACAGTGAAAGAAATATAAAAAATAGTTAGAAGTAGGCAGAATGTGCAAAATGTAAGTACACTTTTTATACAGTTAATATTCTATGAAATTTAGAGGTTAATTATTTGTAAAATAATGTTATTTAAACAGGGGTTTTCTATTCAAAATGACAAAAAATTTAAATGTAGAGTCAGGATTTTCCTTAAAAATCTTTTTATGATAAAACTGAAATCATCTTGAACATTTTATACGTTTCTGGTTTTTTTTTTTCAGAATACGTTTCAACTGAAAATGTCGTTTAAAACACCAATTTTAAAGGATTTATCAGTCGTCAGCGATGAAAATGGAGTGTGTTGGATATATTTCAGTGATCTCCGGGAATTCATGAACGTTAGAAAACATGAGTCTGAAAATAACATAAAGAGCAGTAATGTTTTTAAATGGCTAAAAGGAAAAGACAGAATAGTTAAAGAAATCAATGGGAAGCCAGTATTTAGTGTGAAGGTGTGCTTCAGTTCTTTTTTGCCCACACAGAAAATTATCATGTCTGTCAGAACATTTCAAAAGAATTTCAAATACATCTTATGACAAATAATTCTGATAGTTCAGGTATGCTCACCAGTGTGAAGGATGTATACATGGCTGCGTCAAAGGCGGATTTCTTCGAGAAAGAGCTCTTGTCAAATATAAAAATAACAGAAGGTGAAATAGAAACTCTTCATATAGCCTATAAAAGTGAGTTTTCCGAATATGAATGGAGAAAAATTTGTTTCTTTTAAAAAAATTCCATGCGATCTCAAAAGCTAAATTTAGCTAATGAAACATACGAAAGCATTGTTATGAAAAAATCTTTGTATTTTGAAAATGCCGTTAAAACAAACGCCATTGCAAAGACTTGGTTGGAAGATTCAAGGAATGAAACCATTCGAAGAATAAAGCGTAAAGAACTGGCTGATGAAGAAGCGTGCATCTTTTTGACAGGGAAGCATTTGCACAGTCCGTCTGTCCTTGAAATGCAAATTATTGATACCTTAACAGACAAATCATTAATCAACCATTTGTTCTGTGTTGATTGTACAAAGTTATGTAATCATAGGCCATCGATTCATGTGTACATTGACATTCAAGAGAAAAATGAAGCATTTATTTGCGATTTGGCAACATACATTAGATCATTTATCGAAAGAGAGCATGATGACAATTGCGCTGAAATAATTGTCTTTTCAAGCAATACCATGAAAGCTTATACAGATGAGGACTATGGCAATTTAAGATTTCAAATGAGAGACAGTGTTATAGCAGGAAAGTTGCTTCATCAGATAATTTACACATGGAAACACAGAGTCATTTTTAAACAAAATTAATGGTCTTAATAGCAAAACGGTCTTATTATAGAGACTCTTTTGTTAACAAATTAAGCATTTTGGCCTTAAGAATTTTCAAAAATGGCATGATTTTGAAAAAACAAAAGTGGTCTTAAAAGTGGAACTTTACTGTATATAGATAGCTTTATTGTTTTCTTCTATAATTATTCATTTTTAGGGTATATGTATATACGAAGGAAAGGGTTAAAATAAATCCTAAATATCCCATCTGATGTCTTTCAATGATTTCATATAGATAATTTCTCCTAACTGACCAAGTACTCCTTACTTTGTAATTTGATACGGCCATTAATAGAGCATTAGCTGGGCAAATTAATGACTCCTGGGGTCAAGCATGTTATTATAATTTCATGGATACTGATCATCTAGCAGATAAGAAATCCAGGTAATTCAGTGAAGTTTAGACTTGTTTCTTGGACTGATTAGGCAGATCTGACAGCGCATACCGATACAAGAGAGGGCTTAAAATCTGCCTTCAAGAAGCTCGATTAGGACGCCTCCTTCTCGTCAGTTTATACCAGAAGTGGTCACCTGACGTATAATTATAGACACAGACCTGTGTTACGTACACAGCGTGTTGAATGTTATACTAGTGTTCAGACACCTTACATATGATGGAATCGTGCCTATCAAGTACTGATTAAATATATACACATACAGAACTCTAGCATGTAAACACATACACGTGAGTTATAGACACAGAGAAAGTGGTTGCATAGATACACATAGATAGTGGTCTTGATTTCTTACGCTTGTGTTCTTAACTTGTAATATTTAGATAATTGATATTTGGTCAGTTTATATTATTGTTCTTTGTGCTTCGACTTATATTTTGTTGCTGTTTCGGATATGAGAATAGAAATACGACAGCGTCTGGTAAGTAATATAGTATTGTGATTTTATTGTTCTCTAAGTTTATTTACACTAGAATTGGTGTTTAAATCATGAACCATATTTTGATTGACAGAAGTTTGGGAACATCAAAGTGAATAAAACAATACATCGTTATATTCATAGGACTAAATGCATTTCAGACCCTGTGCATTGCTGAATGTTTAGTTATCATTTGATGGCCAGCTTCTCGACAGTCACATGCAAAACTATAACATGGTTGTTTCCTTGCCCAAGAAACTTTATTCAACTAGCTCAGTACTAATGGATCAAAAAAGACATCTGGTAGTGTGATTTATCTAAGTAGTGAGCTTTTATTCCAAAATTACTTATTTGGCTAAACAATATATTAACTGAAGTATTTGAAGTGGTACTAGATACAATTTAAGGGCTATCTATGAATAAGGTCATTGTATACGTGTAGGCCATACACTCGTGATTCATAGTAATGAAACATATTTCGTAATCATATCTCTTTATCATACTTGTGCTCTTACATAATTATACTTGAAAATAATGAATATTTTGTAATTTTTTAATAAATAACTTGATGAATGCATGTTGCTTCTCTATCAAACATTTAAATGAATTAAATTTGCACAATTTGTTGATATGGCGTTGACGATGCAAGAGACTCACAGACAGGGCTCGAATTTAAGCTCGCATACTCGCAAAATGCGAGTGGATTCTGAAAATTGCGAGCCTAACTTTTATTTTAATTCGCAAATTTTCGCGAGTTGAAATTGATGCAAAAAGTTAACTGTCAAAACTAATAAGGCTTAAACAGCATTGAAACGGCCAGATAGATTGATATAAGTATTAATCAAAGATTCACAAAAAACATGTTGGGATATTTTTTGTCTATCCCACAATAATGCCCTTGTTCTTATAGTAGTTATATGTAGCACTATGTTGTTTTTGTTTTGCATAATTATGTGAATAGAAACTATGTATGTTATTAAAATCTGGAAAAAATGCGAGTGATTTTTGACATTAAATAAATGCGAGTTGAAATAAAATTAACTCTCAAAAAGTTGCGAGTCCAATTTTTTGTTGAATTCGAGCCCTGCTCGAAGAGCTTATTCAGCCAGTTTCTAACCGTCTCAAGGGCCATCCCCTAGGACCGGCCATCTTACCTGGGCCACACCCCTGAGCTAACCACCCAGGACCAACCCCCACCCAAAGCCGAACCCACCAGAGCCAACCCAAGGATTCACCCCCTCCCAAGGGATTGTAATTTTCGTCTAGCAATATGGGACTACCTTTCCCACTTTAGCTCAGGGGAGCGAGGCTCTCCCAGAAAGGGGGTGTGCTACTCGATCCTTTCTTTTCCCACCCAGGGGATCGGGTATTCAAATCGTGAGAGCCGAACACAAAACTTCGCTATAACTCCGTAGAAAACAGTTAAAACGGTTCGAAAAGCAGATCCCTAATAATAGAGAGACTACTCTTCCCAAATTGTCCCTAAAAGGGACTTGGTTTTCAACTCTAAAGAGTCAAACACAAAATATGTGTCTCAATATACTAAAGAACGGAACCAAAGCACTTGGGATTACACCGAACTACAACATGAAAACCTTGAACCCTTATTCACAATATTAATGACAATAACTTGGTTTGTAGAAAAGCACACATCTAAGTTTTAAACATGTCTAGTAAATTAAAACGAACATTTTCTATAACAAAGCTTTTCTGGAAACACGAATATGTTTTATACTGTATAAAATATATTTTTATATTTAAATACTTATTTTCATAACAAAGATTTTAGTATTAATCACAAAAGAAGAAGACATGTGATACTACCATTTAGTATATAATAATAAATTATAAAGTTTTATGCATAGAAACTTGTACTAAAAAATTACGAAAATAAAAAGCAATTGTATTCGACATTGGTTTTTTACATGGGGTTTCCCCATGTTTAATAGTGGACTGAGGCAAATCCTCATAAAAATTGTCGCGGACGATTACATTCGGTTGTGCGCGCGCAAATAAAGGGATAATTACTACTGCAATTAGTATAGTCCGCATTACGCGTTAACAAGCATAACAAACTTATCTGGTTTATGTAAGGCAGAGGTCCCTTGTATCGCTTCCATGAGTTGTATACAGTCATATACTTTATCAAAACCCCATGTCTGACAGCCCTGAACAAATACATTTGACTTATTTCAGACTCTTATCCACTTCGAAAATTTATCGAATCCAGAAGTAGTTCCTCAGTATATATGTATACTAGAGCAATTCAACAAGATCGTCTGCTACGACGGGCGCATTAATACACTAGTAATCCTGACTATATCTCAATCGTAAGAATATTTGCTGGTATGTTGTGCGTCTCTGTAGGAATGATTACGTCATCCTATGCAATACAGTGGTATCAGCGATTCAGTCACGACCCGTCGTTAGTGCCAGTTGTCAGTAGAGATGTTGCATCATCTCATGTAAGAGAATGGCTCTATAGGAAAAGTTTAAAGATCGTAGTAAATGACTTTGAATGATGTCTGAATAGTGGACTTCATTTATTTTACATACAGATGGAGTAGAATAAATGTGAATGAATGATAACTTTTAAGCAGCAGTTATTGAATTGTTTTAAGAATGACCCCTTTGACTTGTGGTGATTGTGTGAAAAAAATCAGAAGTGTGTTCGCCTGTCCGGTTTACCTGTTTTATTTATAGGTCGATTGTATTAAGAGTATTGAACTTGAACAGTGCTGGTCTACCTATCAAACTAATATCACTGAACTGTTCTTTGTGAACAAATGTTTTGATGGAGCCGGAAATCAAATTTCACTTTTCAAATCCGAACAAATTCAGTGCCTTCAGCGCTTTGATTATATACCTTCCAATACGGATGTGAGTTTCATTTAAAAACAAAAATGACTTATTTCAGTTTATTTAAGCCAAATAAGCTGATAAGTAAAATTAAATATACTGTCTTATTCAGGATAATTTCACGAGCATACGTGACAACTAAGAAATTATTTTTGTTACACCAATTAAGTGCATAGCGATGCATCATCAAACTAAATATATCAATCGCATATAGGATCTTGACTAAGGCCTGAATTAAAATCAAGTTTTTTGCCCTTTACCGACCGACCCGACAAAATGCCGCCGACTAAAAAAAATCATTCGAAAAATATATGTGGTTTCTTTTATTGGTCACGACCGTGCATCGTATTACTTTCTGGTATAGTTTTTCACGCTAATAATTCTGCTTTAGGAACATACTGAAATCATAGAATATTAGATAAATATAATTTATATATGTACATGAGCAAACAATTTGTATTGTCGGATCTACCTATTTGAAGAAAAATTCTTGAAAAAAAAATTCCCACCTACCGACCCAACCGAAAAATTTAGGGTCGGTAATGGGCAAGCAAAGTTTTTTTAGTTTAGGCCTAAAGAGATACCAAGCAGTATGCTCAATTTAGTACTTCGCCAGTAATTTTCAAGAGTTAATTCTCTTCACTGATCTTAAATTATAATAACTTCTTTTGTTGTATATTTGTTGTATATTTGTTTAATCACTTGTCAAATGTTTTACCTTGCTTATTGCATATACTTTGTAAATACTGTTGTTAAGAGGCTCACAGGGAAGATTGGACTTTGCCTAACTGTGTTGCCTCTATAAATAAAGTCTTTATCATTAGTAGTAGTATTATTTGCTGGTCTGCACTGCACTCCATTGCATTGTACTGTGCTGAACTATACTGCTCTGTACTGAACTTCATTGTACTGCACTGCACTGCACTGCACTGCACTGCACTGCACTGCACTGCACTGCACTGCACTGCACTGCACTGCACTGCACTGCACTGCACTGCACTGCACTGCACTGCACTGCACTGCACTGAACTGAACTGAACTGAACTGCAATGTTCTGCACTATACACTATGAACTGGACTGGACTGTATTGCACTGCATTTTACTGTATGATTATTATACTGCACTGCACTGCACTGTACTATGTACTGTACTGGACTGTACTGCACTGCATTGTACTGTATAAAAATTTTACTGCACTGCACTGCACACTGCACTGCACTGTACTGCACTGCACTGCCCTGCACTGCACTACACTGCACTGCACTGCACTGTACTGCACTGCACTGCACTGCACTGTACTGATCGTATTTGAATTGATGGTATGTGCTCTATCACAATACCGTAACGTATCTTCGTGTAACATATTGCCTTGGTTCTGTTACAATGTGTTCATGTTTGCACACGCCTACTGTTTTATTATGATAGCACTGCACTTCACTGCATTGTACTGTACTGTATAAAAATTTTACTGCACAGCACTGCACTGCACTGCACCAGCACTTGTTCTGCACTGAACTAAACTATACTGTACCGTGGTCATTTGCTTTTGCAAACATGTTGATAAAAACGTTTGGAACAGTAACAGCTGTTAACTTGCACCACAACACAACACAACACAATCAGTCTTTTTTTTGAATTTATGATTTACTTGATCATATTTAAATTGATGGTATGTGCTCTATCACAATACCGTTAATTATCTTCGTGTAACATATTGCCTTGGTTCTGTTACAATGTGTTCATGTTTGCACACACCTACTGTTTTATTATGATAGATAGTAAATCTAAAAAAAATGCCACATGGCTATTAATCTACATGTGCACTTTAAAATATTATCAAACGTTTTGATTTATTTAGTGTTCCGAATTACAGTCACGTTTGGTTTCAGTTAGCTATTATATATTAGATACTTCTAATCTCCCATCTAAACCTGATTCTATTATTCAACTACATACGTTGGAATTCGAAGGAGGCTTTCAAAGTTTGTTAGCCCCATTGGTTGCATTCGTGTTTCATATCCATTAAAACCGAGACTGATCTCCGGTTGGATTGATATAAAGAAGTAAACTGTAAACATTTTATATTCTTAATCTGTTGATAAATAACGACGTAATGTATTCTTATACGTGTATTTTTGCATATTATTAACATGAATAAAAAATATTATGTTTTTCAACGAAAAAAAAAACGGCTTATAGTATGGCGAAACCCGTAGCGTGTTCAATTACACAAAACGTTACAGAACGTTACATAACGATACATTCGGAACTCCTCGGCCATTCGCTGCGATCGAATAACCTAATCTAATACACAAATATGCGATCGTTAAGGCAATGAGTGATGTTTCAAAATTTACGGACTAAAAACGAAACATCACTCAATGCCTAAACGATCATATATTTGTTTACTTTAACACCGGTAGTTTTAAAATAGCGTCTAAATATGTCCGAGATTATTCGCAGCGAATTGCCGAGGAGTTCCGAATGTATCGTTACGGAACGTTTTGTAACCTTCGCGATAACTGAACGCAGGGCCGGGCGGGTGTGCGGGCAGGCGGGCGTCCGTTGACGTTAACAATTGCGTTAAAGTTTTCTCTATACCATATATGTCTGCCATTTATTGTCAGATCTTTATGAAACTTCATACAATGATAACATACCTTGTAATGAACAGAATTAGAAAGTAACCACAGCTCTACCTGGCTTTATTTTGGATTATTTCCCTTAGTAATTTTTGCGTTAAAGTTTTTTAATGCATTGCATATCTCTGTCATTTATGGTCAGATCTTGATGAAAAATCCGGCTTTAATGTGGTTTCCACATTATATTTTTTGTATTACATATACATTGATGACTGTAAATTGGCATATAAAAGGGAATTTAATTAATTCTTACTTTAAAACAATTAAGATGGTGTTTCATCTATCTAAGGGAGACAACTAGAGTCGACTTAACGTGAACTCACTGACGAAGCTAGTTTGGTTAAATTTTGAAAACATTTTAACTTCATATTATAAGTGACGTTTCTTAACTTTGCGCGTCGATTTGACAAAAAAAAATAGTCTGTCAAAATAAGGATGGGTGAATATATTCAGAATTATTCTTTATTATCTATATAAAACAATTAAAAGTGAGTAATATCTACACAGTTCTTCACTGAGCCCCACATACTGAATAATTAATTATGTTTGCACAAGAATAAATACATTGAAACTGCTACGCATAAGTGTGGACTCATGTGTTTCCCCACTAACGTATGAATTCAAAATTAAAAGTACAATAACACGCCATGTTTTGAAAATTGATTTAAAATTGTTTATATATACATCATGTACATGTTTATTTGATAAAAGAATAAATATCAAGCATTGTATACTGAAGTGTTTAAAGCAACAAAGGTCATTTTCTATTTATTTATTTATTGGATTTAACGCCGTATCAACACAATTTAGGTCATTTCACGGCGTCCAGCGCACCTAACCTAGCTTTCCTGGACCATTGTCTATAACCAGTACTCACCTACCCTTAAGGTCATTTTCACAGATACAATGTTATCGTTTTTTAGTGATTTGTCTTTCTGATTAGCCATGGCTCCAACGGAACGATTTTTGGAGTTACTTAGTAGGACTGTAATAACGACGCGGATGAACGCGAATATTCAACAAACGTAGTGCAAACTAGCCTGAAAAACTCGAGAGAGTAGTTGGCAGCGTGTTAAAAGGAATTGCAAGGTAAAAGTTCAACTTCATATTTCCTGATTTAAAATTATATTTTTTATAACTGTCAATGCAACAAACACACTGTTATATTACTTGGCGAAATATTTCTTTATTTTCTCGTAATATTTGGGGTGCTTCTTAACTAGACCCACGTGGGTCAGGTTAGCTAACAATAGATTAGTGCTTAAATATGCATTTACTGATGAGAAGATACTAGAGCTTGTTATTGTGCAACATTAGTATAATTCTATTAAAAAGATATCGTAACAGCCTAAGAATGTATAAGACAAAAAGCGACCAATGAAAATGTTTAATTTCAGCAAGTACGACATATAACAAATCTATAAATAGCTTGGTGATTCCCTCGGTATCCTTTCTTTTCAACAATGTGTATGCAACATGTTTTAGTTAGTTCAGTTGAATGTTATAAGTGACAAATGTTATTAGTAAGTGATTAACGTTCTTAATACTGTTTTAAAGACTAAACTTGGTTCTATACTTTTGGCACAGTCATTTGCCTGTATATCCCTTTAAATTAATAAACGCATTTCTAAATACAACATGTATTATGAACGAAGTACAGAGATCTCGTCAACATACACACACTATCAGCAACTTGTAATTAGAATATTTCAATCTATGTGTCATACTTTTATAATTACAAACATGTTACTAATGAGCATATTAGACGTTTGATTCAATTCTATGTATAGTTTCAATTTGCCTCAGGCCTTGAATACATTATGACAAACGTTCCGGGTGAGTAACTCCATAAGACTTCATTCTAAATCAATGATAGATTTTTCTGTGCGTTCATTGTACCACAGTGGCAATTTAAACTGAGTCGCCTTTGTGTTAACCCACTACCCCTGGTATTAAATACGATACAATAGGATTTATAAAATTGGATCTTTACATAGGTTTGAATTTTAAGTTTATAGTTTATATGTATAGTAGTTTAGATATAACATATGTTACCATGATTTATTCAGCAGTTATTATAATATAAATGATTTACTCAATGTTTCAATCGTGAAGCATGTGCGTGTTTATGTTATTTTCTTCCTCAAACCCCATGAAGCTTTAAGAGTAATGCCGAAAAGTAGGCTACTCATTCACTATTCTTTTTTCACTTAAAACATAAAAGAATATCTCTTGGTCTTACCTAGAAAGCCATGTGCGTTTTGTCCATTAATTTTATAATTGGCATTTCCGTACTTGTACATTCAATGTAAAGTTTAGAACTGTAACCATAGTATCAGAGATTGTAATTGAGTATTAAACTGTGCTTGTCTTCCAACATTTGTTTAGTTAACTTACAGCGATCAGTCGTCTTATGGTGATTGTGTAAGCTTAGATCTCTAAACCAAAGTTTTTAATCTACTACCAAGCATGTTCTCCGCATCCTCATACCCAGAGGTTATCAGGAATTCGATCTAACTACATGTATCTAGAATCTTGATAGCCTCTGGGTACGAGAATGGTACCCCCGCTAGCGGTTGACAACTTCCCTACTTGTTACAGGGTTAGCCATGTGATTGGTCGTAGAAAATATTTAATTGTCTAACTTTATGAAGGCACATGTATATAGATCCCCAGCCGTAATCGAACCCACGATTTGTAGTCAGATGTGCTACAGACAAGACTTACTATGTGTATATTGGTTTCCTTATTGAGTATGAACCTTGGTGATATAAAGGTCCTGGAATATAACTGTAATAAAATGGTTATGCTTGTTCATAAACACTATATTCCAATTTCCTATATTAATACGCTAAAAAACATTTGCAGGCCCGGAATTACCGGGGGGGGGGCACAGAGGGCACCTGGCCCCACAGATATTGACTCTCATACAAAGAAAAGGGCACAAAATCGGCACCATCAAAGCAATATCAACTCGACTTTTAGTTTAATTTTAATATGCAATCATCCACCCGAGCTATTAAAAAAGATAATGATTAAATTGATACATTCAAGCATCTCAGGGTACCCAGATCGGGCCTTATCAAGCGTTCAAATCATTGATCGTGCAAGTGTATGGTCCCTCTATACAGACACATAGATACCAATTGTTAATTGTCTATATTACACATACCTCAACAGTATATTTAAGACCGTCACCAGTGAAATTACCATGGTAACTAGCTTACGAGGCCTAAATTTGGTTATTGTGCACTCTCTAATCTTATTTACTAGTGGATATCATCGGCGTTTTCATAGCAAGTTAGACAGAGAAAAGACGAGGACAGCTAGTCAAGTGCATTTTATACGTCTACTATGACACTCGAACTTAGTTAATTTCGAAAACATGCACGATCGTCTGATGATTTTTTATGGTATTAAAATTCCGAATAACTTTTAAAAAGTGACCGAGCCTAAACATAAATTAAGTATTTATGGAGGACATCGGCGTTTTTCATATCAAGTAATAGACTGCGAAAAGCCGAGTATAGTCGAATGAATGTTTGTCATTAAACTGAGTTAATTAAAAGTTAGTTAAAATCGGAAAAAAGCGAGAGTTTTATGTTGTTGTTTTTTTAGAAAATGTAGGTAAATGAATTAAACTTTCAAGTAACTTTTCAAGAGTGACCTACCCTACAACAAGTTTTCTAACGAAAAAGAAGACAAAAATTAATCAGTGGTTAAACATTTTTTTCATCCAATCATACATTAATAGGTTTGTACGTGTTTCGTTAATTTTTAAATCGTTGCTTTTATTTTATATCATTTTACGTGTTTAAAATACTTGTATTCCTAATGATTTTTTCCAAAGGAATCGAAAAATGTGATTCTTCGAAGGATTTTCACGTTTTGGATCGTCCCAACAACCATTCTTGTAAATCCACTGAAACGTCCGAAAAACTCACAACAACGCTGAATTTCAACACAATAAACTAAGCCTCTTATTTAAAAAAACGTATCATAAACCGGCTTTTTTTTAATGTTAAATCGGAGAATTTTCTCATTGCATTCGGTGATTTTACCAGTTACCAAGTGTATTTTTATAAATTCTCGGCATTTACATGATGAAATTGCTGATTTTTTTTTTGTAAATCAGGATTTTATCCATTCTCGTTCCTTGAAAACTTCGGGGTACGAGAATGGGATTTAATAAGCCAACAAATTAAATCTAAACGAACAAAACGGGCACATGCATGAAGGATACCTCAATTATAGCGCTCAATATTTCCTAGGTAGTGCCCAAAAGTGCTTAAAATGTAATGGTAATTTACCAAATTTTAGCTTCATTTTATCCTTTAAAAGTGTGTTCAAAAGTGCTCAGATTTACACCTTTGACAATCAAAAATTCAAAATTTTTCCACATCTTCGGGAGGGGATACCCCTCCCGTACCCACCCAACCGTACTCCCCAATAACGACTCCTCTGTATCAGGCCCTGTGATCTAACTCACATGAAAGCGTTTTCTTTATTTATGAATATTAATAAAAGCTAATTAATCACATGAATCTGAATTGTTACGCATTGCATCGCTTTTCTACAGAAAAAATGATAAGTGACCTAGTTTTAGCTTCATTCAATTTGTTTAAAAGAGCATTTTAAAGTGCTCAGATTTGCACCTTTGACATGTGAAAAACTCAAAAATGTCTATGCCGAGGGTATCCCTCCCGAACCCACCCCCTGTGCCCCCCCCCCCCACTTACGACCCTTCTGGATCCGGCCCTGATTTGTATGCATATAATATATGTCAATGGTGAATGTTTTATTCATAAATTTTTTACTAAATACTGTAATTTCAATAGTGGAAATCTTTTTATATAACATTTATACAGATTTAAACGGTTTGATTTTATTTAATATAAATTTACGAAGTCTTTGAATTATAAACGAATGCATTGCGGTTTACATGTAGTTATATTGCTGCATTTATTTCGGTGTATACTGCAGTCGGATATTTTGATATATTTGAGGCTTTTTAATTAACTGATGTAAATTTAAAGTTGTAATATGCGAGTTATAAGATCAGAAAATCACCAACTGATTGATGAAGATATAAATATGATAAAGACACCCCTGTATTATATACAGAGCCATTTACAATCATTCTCGTTCCCAGTGGCTATCAAGAATCTAGATAACCTCGGGGTACGAGAATGTTTACCTTTCTTTTCAAAACTATTGCATTAGCCCCCAGTATGATGTATTCAAATATGGTATAACATTTCTTTACCAAACACTAAATGACTTTGTATTGTTTAGTTTGCTGTAACCAAATATTTACTTATTGTACTTGCTGAAACAGATATTTATACCATGTATACACAACTTTTAGCGCGTATGAACAATATTTTAATGGCATCGATTAGGTTTTTAGTGAGATTTTCACATAAGTTTGTCTGTTTTATTATTGAAAGCATATATTCGGCGTTTGGAAATATCTGGTATACCGGTATATACCTTCGAATTCTTCTCCCAGTAAAATACTATTGACCGTCACCCAACACTTGTACTATTTTACTTAGATATTTGTTTGACCAATTAAAATTATAAAAGTACCTTGAAATTCTAACACCTAATTTAAATACTAAAACCAATACTAAAATTGATTTATGAACATTTGTTTTTATGGCCATTTTGTATTGACAGCATAACTTTTCGAATAACGAATAGGCCTACGTGTTAAAAGTATCTAAAACCAAGCTTTAGCATAAATAAACTGAAATCGCAATTTCGATCGCCAGATGGGCCACCATGTTAGATATCCTTAGTCATCAATAAAAATTTTAGTCGCCATGGGCAATTGACCTTGCGCAAATTTGAGAACCTTGTCATTTTGGGTTTTATGATAGGGCGAGATATCTTGCTTTTAGATCTTAATCATGAATATAGACAATAAATATCGGCGGTGTGGCTTTGAACCATAACATAAAAAGAAATGAACTATGGAAAAAGACCGAATTTATCTAACTGCAAGTATATATGAGGGACAGAACCCAAGACAATCAAATGTAGAGGATGATAAGGGAGTGGAGTTTCTCAAATAGTAACATTGAACTCTTATAATCGTTCAATAAATCATACTGGACATTTTCAAGTCAGGGCTTTTCTTAGACTCACACATTCTCTGTAAAGGACGAGAGTCACACCCCGGGATCTGCATGAAAGACAAAAAGGACCGTTACCTTTATATAAATCAAAAAGTCTTTGTCATTATTTCTTCAATCTTATACCATCGTGTCAAAATGATAGTACAGTAATTAAGTTTGTATATTATTATTGAAATAATTAGGCCACGGTCAATATTTTAAATTAACCACAAAATATTTCCCTGCGGGAGTTTATATATTAATATGATATCATAATTTATTTATGATATAAATAACTAAAATAAGGCGCAATAAATGTAGTTTGTCGCCATTCTCTTGTCAATTAGTATTAAGAAATCCAGTTGTCTTTACACGTTTGTGAGGTTATATACGGAGGTCATCACACATGTCTTTTTTCACCCGCATTTGTCTTTACTATACTTGCTTACCCTTCATAAAAACGACAACGTAAAAAATGTAATATGAGACACAGCAAACAATTAAAGACAAACAAAGACTGTTGACATATTTGCTGTACAATGTATATAGGTTGAATTGCTCACTTTAATAACTTCACATATCTTGAAATTATTTATTCGAATATATGTAAAGCCTGGTAGACAGCTTATTATTCGAATAAATAATTTCAATCTTAAACCTATGTCAGGACGTATGGTAATTGAATATGTATTGCCTGTCTGAAGAGACGTTGTAACGAATTTCTACGTCATGATAGAATTCAGGAGACAATTGCCCACGTTTTCCAATGAGTTTGAAGTTGTAAAGTAGTCCGACCATTTGGGTGTAATGTACTGCGTACTGAGCTCGACCGTAATTCTTTACCTTGTTTGTCTTTGGTCATATGTGATCAAACAAAGGCACTGTATAAGTGATAGGTTACATCGTTGTAATCCATACCATCAATTTTGAGACGTTCTCATGTGGATCGTATCGACTATTATCCTTAAAATTATACACTTCGGAAGAAATACGAAACCTCGGCAATTTCCGCCTGCAGTCGGTCTTGATGCGTGGAAAACTAGTCGACATGTTCCGATTTGGTACGATCATGTGCGGAAATACCTGACTTTGTACTAATTTTATACATGGGCGTTTATAAGCTGTGGGTCAATTACAAAGCCTTGTCAATAAAATGTAATACAATTCTAAAACTATTCAAAATAACCTCATAAGACCTAAATTAATTCATTATTCGTGTAATATAAAGAGGGATGAGGTACGTACAATACGTTTATTATCAACCGGCGTGGAGCAAAAAAAGTTGGACGCGCTATCGAATTAGTTTACAGGACAGAACAGAACGTCCTTAACTTTTCACTGGTACATGTAACATGGTAACAATTTGTGACAACATATATATAAATATATTTATATACTGTAATTATAAATGTCGAATTATGGTTTTAGCATACAAATAGAAAGGACATAGTAGCACCCTACTTTAGGGTGTGCAACACATTGATGTTAAAATCGAGACATGGACCCTAAGTTTGTCTATATGCTACGTATCAATGCAATTTAGGGTCCAAAGCTCTGATAGTGCCAACTGAGCGTCGTTTTAATTCTAATGTAGCAATTATTTGATTTTTTAAGTAAACCACATGTTTCACTCTTTTCTATCGCAAGTAATTTTGACTCCATTTCGTAACTCTCTTAAAAATGAAAGTTTTTCAAATTGATATATACGTGTTCTATGAATCATTCTTTAGAAATAATAAAGTTCAAGCACCTTCTAAATTATCATAAGATTTTATTATCAATTGAAACACTAACCACTCAATATCGTTACTAAAGCGACAAAAGTAGTAAAACGTTTTAAATAATAAATCATTTGACTGAGTGAACATTGTCAATAGGATTCAGAGCAGAAATATATTATAATTTATATTGTAGTTGTAACAATAGAGGTATGTTTCTTAACGATGTAATAAATACGACACAAAAATACCCTATAAACAATTCGAATGAATTCGGATAAAAGTAGTAAAACGTTTTAAATAATAAATCATTTGACTGAGTGAACATTGTCAATAGGATTCAGAGCAGAAATATATTATAATTTATATTGTAGTTGTAACAATAGAGGTATGTTTCTTAACGATGTAATAAATACGACACAAAAGTATCCTATAAACAATTCGCCTAAATTCGGATAAAACACCACAGGTAACTGATGTATGAAGTCAATTCCATGATCAGACCATAGCTGGATATAGATTTCATGTCACAATTTTTTTACTGAGTTTAACGCCGTGTCAACACAATTTAGGCCATTGTACGGCGTCCAGCGCACCTAGCCTAGCTTTCCTAGACCGTTGTCTATAACCAGTACTCACATCCCTTCCATTGACATTATTGTCAAATTTTGATGGAAGGGTATAACCTCCCCGGGTGGGTTTCTAAAACGGGAAATATAGCTCATATGAATTATACTGGCGGCCAGTCCGGTAAGCGAAGATACCGGTATTTAACGAGTGTGAGGTCTCTGGTGCCAGTGGTAACAAACTTAGGTACTCTTGTACCGGGACGATATCCTGCTTTCTCAACGGAGACCGAATATCTGAATTATTTAATGACTCGTTACGGACTTATGATATGAAAGACAGCAACATGCGTACACCTTATCATTTATTCAATCATTATAACTGAGATCTGAACTGATACAACCATATTTATAGTATAATAAATCAACACGAGTATTGTTAAATGTTATTCAATTGTTATTGGCGCATACATTAACTCCGCTGATTTCAATCTAAATTTATCTATCGTGTATGCAGAAGTACTGACATGGCATACTATATCTATTTGTGCATCTTTGAGAGATGAATAAAAAATCAAAGCAGTATCAAAGAACCGTTTCATGGAGTTCAGTGACTGATACATGTTGTACAAGTTCTTGATGCAGAGGTCGGCTGGATAATGACCGTAGAAACTTATCGTTGTATGTCAAAACTCATCAATAGTATGTAAGTCTCGCCCGGGAATAGAATTTTGACTTCTAGTTATTAGAATCGATGTACATCATTCATACAGATTTTAATTGACCCGAGTTTGAACCCTGCAGCACACATTTTTATTATTAAGTGCACGCCATGTTTATGGAATCACTTTTGATTTTTTTCCTGCATGCATGCGCAAATCTTCGGCTTTTTACTGCTCTACTCATTACTCTCTGAATAATCATGGGCACCGCCATTGAATATTCCATTACAATTCTTGTTACTACATGTAACTCGCTGATTTAAAGCATGTTGGTTAACATGTCACAGTCATCGCACAAACAATTCGCCAGAATGTCACGGTAGTAATGCCAACGTTTCCAGAGTTCAATCATATGCCCTGACTGTATTAATGATGAGCATGTACGTTGTAAGTGGGTCATACTCGGGTCCGTATCAAAGTTGGTAGCGCGTCGGAATTCGAATCTAGTCGCGCGAAAGGATAGCAGGTTCGAATCCCATCCAGTTCGTTTAAAGCCATTTAAGAAAAATTGAGAATAATGTAATTTTTTCTCCGTTCATTTGGAATATTGAGACGTTGTCGACCTTGTGGAAAGGAAGATGAGCATTGAGTATAGTCCAAGAAAGATAGGTTTGGTGTGCTTGTCACTGTAATATGATCTTAATTTGTGTTGACACAGCCTTAAACCCAGTAAAAAATGTTCATTTGTCAATATTGAGGTTTGGTTTTGTCGCTAATGACATGTTTTATCAAAAGGCGATAAATGATATCGAATAGTAAAAAAAACTTGAGTTGTTTGAACTTATTTCTCGAATCAAGGACCCGTAACTTAAGTTATAGTTTAATCAGAGTTTTTCAGAGCTAGATGCGATGCTTGAACTGGTATTAAATGATGCATTCATGTGTGCTATCCATAATGAGGGTAATATACATGTTTATCATAAAAAAATATTTTAGTATCTGGAGCATTTTACGCATAAAATTAATTGAAAAAAAAAACATAAGAAACTTTATACTTGGTAGTGAATTTATTGACTTTTGACTTAAAAGTTTTATTTCCAAAAAGTTCATACATGTTTTATGAATTTATATTTTTATATGATAAACATTGACAAGATAAGTATTACGAGAGTTTTTAAGTATATTATTTTACTTCTAAGTTATTTTTTTTTTCGAAATAGATAGATCTAGATTCCGTATTTATACCATGTGATCAATTGACCCCATTTGACGATTCATATGAAATTGTTCAGTAAAAAATAATTACGGTTGTCATGGCAATAGCTATCAAAAATGTACATCAAGCGTTCATGGACGTGAAATATTCCAACACACCGAATTGGCGCCGCTGTATAATGAACAGTATGCATGCTACTCTCGAACATGTAATAACAATATGTTGCTTGAAATGAAATGAACAATGATCATTTAGAGATATGCTATTTTCTCTCAAAGTAACATTGCAGAACTTTGTATACATGTCAGGGGCGGATACAGGATTTTTTTTCTAGGGGGGGGGGGGTCCGAACCTCGAACCACGACCACATTATACACATTTTGCAGAAAAAAAAGACAACATATTGATAATACAAACTACGTAACCATTAAATCTATGTTAAGAATCGAGAAAAAATTGCTTCATACTACTTAAAAATGACTTACAAGCAAGAAATACACTAATGGACATGTGCATTTTCTAAATTCTAGGGGGGTCCGTACACCCTGACCCCCCCGCTGGATCCGCCCATGCATCTACATGTATATTGAATTTCATAATTTTGTTAAAATTACTATCATCTAAGATGTGTAAGGAGCCGTTTTCTGTTTTTCCCTATTCATCGGCATGTTTTCAATCGTAACTTGTTTAAATCAGATTCAGATTTAGTAAAGTCTCTTCAAGTTGAAAAAGTATTACACCCAGTGTCAGTACACAAAATATCTGACATCAAAGATATTAATAAATTTAACAATATCGTGTTACTAAACCGAAGTTTTTGTGTGTTTTTGGCATATTTTTATCAAGATAGTTTTGAATTACATTCACAACCTCATATTTTTAAGCAATTTAAAACAAATTATACGACTGTATAATTATTATCAGTTATAAAAGCTTATTGAAATATGTGTTAGTATGAAATGCGACTTCGCTAATCAATGAAAAAGAGTAGTTACTTAAAATACTAGTTTTGGTGTTATTGTCTGTAAGCAAACTCTAGCACCTTGCTTAAAATACCCCCTTTGTGATTTATTTTACCTGAAGTTTCATTGGCGAGGTGGTAGATGGCAGGACTTCGAATCCGGTGTCCAGGATACCGCGTCTGACTACGAAGCCATGTGTCGTGGGTTCGATTCACGAATGGGACCTATACATTCCTTCGTGGAATTTGGTAATAAATTATGTCATTCATCTGTCTGTCTTTGTATTCAAACTATAGAAGATATTACATGTATATACCAGTTGATCTCTCATTACAATAAAGTCTTCATACATCAATATTATGTTAAATATTCGTGACTTAAGTATCGTATTCAAGTTTCATTCTTTGTTGACTTTTTCTTTCAAAAATGGGACGAGGAGACGACACAGCTCGTATTACAAAATGTATACATGTATTTAGGGGCATACAATTATTATTAATTATTGCTATAAATAGTTGAATCTACTGATTTCTAACTCTGTCCGCTGGCTACCTGATAGACCACCGTCCAAAAGTAATGGTCGTTAACTGAGGATGATTTTTAGAAGCATAAAATACCATTTATACTTTAATTTTCATCTTCTACATTAGATAAAATTAAAATGTGATGTTTTACTCAAAACGTCGATCATTCATGCATAGTTACTGAAAATGGCAGCAATAAAATATACACGTATTAAGGGAAGTGATGTTACTTAAATAATGCAAACTTGTGTGATCGACTTTTTGAAAAAGAGATCACAACTTTTGATTTGATATCATGTAAGAGGTGAAAATAGTTCACTAAAAATGTAATTTCAATGTATAATTTTGTCATGCCTTTAAGCTATACCAAAAATACTCATTCTTACTAGAAAATGATTATTGAACAGTCAGTAACGTAGCATATTCATACGTCTATATACTTTCTATACTCATTAGCGGAGGATCGAAAATGAAACCAAAATAAGTGAAAATGCTTTTTTAGAGAAATTGCGATGGTGTATTGGATAGTAAAGATTGAAAATAAAGATAAGAACATTTTTTGTGATTGATTTTGTGCGAGAAATTAGTGATACAATTGCCTAGATTCACTCGTTCTCAACTTATTAATAATAAATCTTTTACGTGTTGTGGGGGATCCTCGTATCATCTTCGTCAATATCAAAGTAATTTCAGTGCCTTAACTTTCAAAAAAGCTCTAGCTATACGCCTCTGACAATATCATTCATTATAAATCAGTTCCTTACACATGGTGCTACATTAAAGAAGTAATTATTGGACCATTGTTCTGTTATACAGTACTACCTGTGACAGAAAAAATACCCGTATGTGAAATCGATCTAACTGGCTTCTAACTAGACTTGAAATAGTCTTATTCATTAACAAAGGAAAATGTAAGATCAATATTTCTTTGCAGCTCTTTTCATTTACGACTATATAGACACCTAGTGTACTTAACGGAACTTGAAGGTGTGTATTAAGTAATATTTTGCATCGGTTATAAGTATCATAAAATATTGCAATTAATTTTAGATTTTTTAAGACTTGTGATTTTTGATGTAAAAAAGTGAGTTTCCATCTATTCCATGTAAAGGATGGATTTATTGTATTAGTTGGATACATTAAACAGCTAGGTATGAGATGCTTTACAGCCGTTCTCCAGAAATCGTTACCATTTTGAAAAATACGTGTCTCCAGGTTATATACGACTATATACACAACGTAAAACAACACTTATGGTTTTAATCATTTGGAAATGTTAACTTAGATTGTTGTTGCTAAAGTGGTACAAAAGAAACATTGAAAACTTGCGCCTTTTGGCAAAAGTTTGCTAAGCAAAAACTTCAATAAGAAGAAAAAGACCGTGTCTCCAGCTCTATTTTTAATATTTGCTTTGAAAAAAAATTAATCTAAGGTTTGTTATTGCTTGTAATATGTATTTATTTTCCATATATGGGTAGTGAATTGTATGATTTTAAAGATATTCTACTGATACGAATATGAAATTCTAAGATTTTCTACTTTTTAGGGTTGTCTCCAAAACAGTCCTATGTTACCGAAACTATTTTTGCATGGTTAAATTACTTTCCAAAAGGTGTTGTTGTTAATTGTTAAACCGTGTACTAATACTGCAATGAGTCAAATATCGTGAGAAACAAAGTTTGAATCTTATCTGTCCTAAGGAGAATGAACAAATTAACCCCAAACTCAAATTTTTAAATGTCGCATTTAAGAAACTATGCTTCCATAACGAGCGTAGCACAGTTGCTAGCGACAATATAGGTGTTTTTACATTGAATTGTGGTTTGCCACTCCACATTGGTGTGATCAAGTGCAAGTAACGCGTACATTTATTGTTACTTGTATTTTTATTGAGGGAAACTTTAACGGAACACAGGGATTCCGTAACGACTATTCTCCGTAACAAGTATTTGACATACTATATGATATAATTTATGGAAGAAACAAGCTGTTTTTGTTTTCGATATTCCTCTTTTGATCATTTGATCATGTTAAAAGCAAAATTAGGCCTTAACACTAACAATTACGGTACATGTGTAAGAAAACATATTTTAGTGCAGGTACAGGATGAAGGATAAATATGAAATCTGTGTTATGGATGACTGTCATAGTATTAATATTACAATTATTAATACATTCGTTGACATATTTCTTTAAGTGGAAAGAAAAAATGTTGATGTCTCTTTAATTGAGAATGAAAATTCATTTCGTTACGGAGTATAGAGGGCTTGTTACGGAACATAGATTGTAATAATAACAATTTGTGCGATCATTGAATTAAATTGAATGCATTTAACATTATCACAGTACTTTTACTACGTAAACAGACTAACTGAACGTTTTCCAGTCTTATATGATGAAAATTGATGAAAATAGTTGCGTCTGTGGAGATTTTCATATTTGACACACCTGTATGTGTTTCAAATTTGTAACAAAACAATATTTGTGTAACTAATTTATGCAAAATTATGGTCATAACAACAATAAAGAATATTTAACAAATTGGCAATGTCTAAATCGAATTAACAATGATTCTTACACATTAAAACAATGACCTAAAAATCAGCATGTCTAAAGATTTGACAATGTTGACATTCAAAAGTTTCATTTTATCTTGTGCGTTATCAGTTGAAATTTCCAGTTATTGCTTCGAAGAAATGTCTTCACCACTGATGACCAATATCAACATGAGCACCCATCAGAGACGTTGCACAAAGACAATTTTAAACGTCTCTTTCACCTACGACACATATATTCAAAATCCGAATAAAACAGCTAGGAATTTCGGAACGCATAAAATATGATGGAATATCTTATCAAATTTCTTTAAAGACCACATCTGCTAAGCTAACTTTAGATACCATAGTATTTATTATTATTTAATGATATTCTTACTTTATTAACTTTTATCATGGGGTAAGAAACAAGTAATTACTTTAATAAGTGATTGCAGTATTTTAATGAAAATAAAATATATTACAAAATAAATTTAGCAATACCAAAGTGTTTGCCAGTTCAATTTTAGAAATACTTTGTAAATACACATATGACAAAACAGTTTCCTTTCATTTTAGGTATATATCAAATGCAATGTTTGACCAAAGTTAAATTTAAGCTAAACTATGCATAAAATTTAAAAAAATGTTTCTGGATTTGATTTCATTCCAAAATGTGATTGTTAATATAAAAATGTTTCTCACTAGTTTTAGTCTGATCGCGTCCTCGAGTTTTAATTCGCCCGGATTTAAAATTACCCATTTTACTGCATAATAGTTATTTGGCCTACTCGGTCACCAAAAATTATTATGTCAAACCCAAACGAATGGGTTGTTAATATAATCATTTCCCATCGTGGTGCTTAGCATATGTTCCGTAACGCCGCTTAGCGTAGTAATTTTTCGCAAATAGCTAATTTATTGACTATTTATAATGTTCATCACGATCAGTGTCGTATATTTCATATATCTACATGGTATACACACTAGAACATATCAGTAAAAGTGCATTTTAGTTAGGTTAATACCATCATACTTACTTCATATGTCTCATTTGTTATATTCAAAGCTCAGTATTATTGTAATTTTGTAATATGGCAACACTTAAACTTAAATTTTGTTAAAAACATAAGGAAATACTCTGTGCTGTTAATAAATCATACTTTTGTATTGTTTAATCGATATTAAAATGCAGTTTTGTTCGAGTTGGCAAGACCTTCTAATTTTTACTATGTTCCGTAACCCCATGGCACATCAAATATGTCATTATGTATGAGTATACAGTGTCATGTTTCAAACTAATTTACATTTTATTTTGTGCCTTATATGTTGTAGTTTTCATCAATTTGGAAAAGAATAGTCCACATGTCTGTATGTGACAAATACACATGTTGACATAATTGTGTTACGTTATCTTATCTTAACAACAAAAAATGATGATGACTTCTACATGCGCTATTCTGACAATCATGTATATATTGCGAAGTAGTTTGCTTAAATTTGTTTCACTACTCACCATTGAATGATATTCCATACTTACATGGACAGAAATACAGACTTGCATTTTAAAACTAGGTATCTACTACTTGAGCTCGTGATTCTATGCTCCGTAACGTAGGAGTTGACGTATACTTTTTGAACTCGTACATCTTTCTCAGTCTTAGAATGGTGTGCGTTATATTTTTGTTTCGAGACTACGAAGGTTTGAATTTTGCAATTATGTTAAAAAATAAAGGTTTACAGTAAGTTCATTTTTCGACATTTCACTTTTTAAAATGGTAACGATTTCTGGAGAACGGCTGTTTAAAGTATCTTGTTTTTTTATGTTTTGATTAATTATACTTGTTTTAAAGCTTGTTAAACATGTATAATGTAATGTATTACAGTTCGTTGCTTAGGTCATACATAATCTTGTACTTTCAAAATAAAATTGTTCTCTAACTAATGTAATGTATTACAGTTCGTTTCTTAGGTCCTACATAATTTGTACTTTTCAAATAAAATTGTTCTAATTACTGTAATGCATTATAGTTTGTTTGTTTGGTCAGTCATAAATGAAGCTGTTCTCTATTTAGGTAATTCATCGGGTATCTACTTGGTTAAATATGTAATATAAATGAAACATCTTTGTTATTGGACATGCTTTTGTTATAAGGAATAAATATTCAACTGATGAGCTTTGCCTACTAAACTTTAAAATTTTATAGCTATATATATTTATAGCTCTCTAATTCAAATAATCACAGCGTAAAAATATTTCTAAAAACCTGTCTGAGGCTGTCTCTGTGATTTGACATACATTGTACCTACGTCAGTCACCGTTTATAATTTTAAGACGTAACTATTTCAGTCACTGTTTATATTCTTTAATAATTTGTACATTTTCGTATCGATGAATTAGTGCAAAAATGCTCTAAATGCATGCATTTCTATAAGGATGTAGTCTAGTTTTTGTACTGATCAATCAATAACTTGATAATGAATGCTCCTTAATCTTATAACAAGTTGGTTATTTATATCTTAAATATCAATATTTGTTTTATCACATGCATGTACAATATTGCATGTAGAAGAGCGTTTGAGTAGGTTTTATGACTTCTAGGGGCTACATGTAAGATCTCTTGAAATTTATTCTTTTATGTCTAAATATAGTGCCTTAAAAAGAGAGTAGGATGGTCCAGTTAAAACTGAGTTTTCTCAACGAATTTTTGTAATCAACATTAATCAGTTTATGACGATTTGATTCAAACTACGATACACAGTTTATTTTAAGTATTATTTATCAGTAGGGAATACTTCCCGTTCGGGAAACAAGGGGATTCCCCTTCAGTGCTTCCCGATCGGGCAGCAAATGTCAAAATGTTTCCCGATCGGGAAGGATTTTGGCCTTTTTTGACGTACCTTACTAAAAGTGCCCGCTGCATCAAAGTATTTGACCTACAAAAATCTGATACAGGAAAGATGTATCTAAAATCCTACCAAGTCGTTTTCTTTTAAAATGTCTACAATTAAAATAATTGAAAATTGAAAAAAGGCCAAAATCCTTCCCGATCGGGAAACATTTGGACATTTGCTGCCCGATCGGGAAGCACTGAAGGGGAATCCCCTTGTTTCCCGAACGGGAAGTATTCCCTACTGTTTATAGTACAATTGCTTGCAATATGTATGATCAATTTTTTTTCCAAAATTTCATTTGTCCAGTAACTTTTGGATGGTGCTGTATATAAATGTAGGTTAGAGATGTAATACAATCCTGCTTGTAGAAAGTAATGTGAAACATTATAACATCCATTTATATAATGAAACAATGGGGAAGGAGAAGGGTTACGTATATCAGGCGTACATACATGTATATGATACATTACTACATGTAAATAATTTTAGAACGATGAAGACTAGTTTTGTACTGACACAATCAATTCAATATTCTTTAATAGACACAGCTGACTGAATCACAATAAAGTAACTCTGCCACTGTGAGGATGGAGAATAGCCATAGAAATTATTTCATGGTCTAGCTTCACGAAAGTATGCCCCATCTAGGAATCAAAGTATGACCCCTCGATTAATAGGCTAATGCCCTACAGACTGAGCTAGCTGGGCAGTTGACTGCAATCGGGCAAAATTCAATGTATTCATAGAAGCAGGTTATTATATAGACTTAGACCATACCATGTAAACCTTATACGAAAGTGGCGGCAATGTGTTAAATATTTCTTTTTATCTCTCTTACAGAAGGATCCAACCAACGCCATCACAATGGCGGTAGACAACATCTTAAAGAACAAACAAAATGCTTGTTATACAAACACTAAACGAAGTTTTATATTAACAATAGTGTTAGTTATATTAACTATAACAGTGATGTATGGAACTACTGAACATTTCTCAATTACAGCTACTAGTGCCTTTCAAACTGTTAGATCATCTACTGTATTTAATATGAATGTGTCCCATATATTTAAAACAATAAATAATAGTGTAACAAATGATAATTATGATTTATCAAAAATCATGGCAGCTAAAGATAGGGACCTTGTAACCAAACATTTGAATATTGTTCAAGACAGTATTAGTAAAGTGAATACAGACAGTACTGTATCAGTGCTTACAAAAACAGTCAATTTCTCCAATAGTACACAAGTAAACACAGATAAGATTAAACAGCATTTATTTGATGTTGTTAATCAGATAAAGAAAGTCAATCAAAATAATGATCAAGAACCACCAGTCCAAACAAAGGAAGAAAGTAACACTGTTGCAAAGATTGTAACAAACAAGACTGTTGATAAAATAAATGTAGTTAATCAAAATAATGATCAAGAACCACCTGACCAAAGGAAGGAAGAAGTTAACTCTGGTACAAAGATTGTAACAAACAAGACTACAAGTGTGGAGTTTCCAGGAATGCCTGATCCATGTGCTCAACCTAGACGCAATACAGGAGTTCAAGATTTACTATGTATGGTATGTTAACATGTTATATATCTTATGTCTTTCACATATGTTTGTAAGTAGTCTTTGAATTTAGCCAGAGGACTGTGTCCACCGAAATTGTTGTAGATCCAGTGACTTATTAAATGTAAGTGGTGTTGTTTTAATTAGTATTTACTTAATTTTTGGATGTACAGTAAAGACTGTCCAAAAAGTCCGGTTTTCAGAGGATTCCGGTTTTCAGAGGTTTATATAGAATCACTAATTAAACATAGCTATGGGTTTGTTGGGACATTTTCCTACAGTAAATGGATGGTTAAGCTATATCTGAATTTATTTTAATTAAAGTTTGGTCAATTGGTTTGGTAAGTGTAAATTTACTGAGAATAGAGAAAATTAAAATAGTATAACTTTTCTTTAGTTACAGGTACATGTTATCAATGGACTTTAAATGCATTCAAATAAATAATTGATAAATATGTATGTTATTCTCATTTTAAATGAATGGATATAATCACATAACAACATCATATAAACTATTTTCCAATATCTTACTCAAAATAGAAATAATAGACATCATTATTTCTTTTCAACTAACATACTTCAGTAATTTTGAAAACTAACACCTAGCCTCTTTATTTGTATAAAAACAATATTTGAAATTAAAATATTTTCACAAATTATGTCTGTACAACAATACATGTTTATACAAAAGACACATTAAAAGAATCCTAAACAATGACAGACAATTGTTTTTCACACCTGTATAGATAAAATGCTTGGATATTTAATTAACAATTGACATCTGCCAGGGATTATGATTAACGAACTGTTACAATACACAGAAAGTTGACACTTGGCGTCCGGTTTTCAGAGGATTTTTTATGCATATTTATCATTAGAAGCCATGGCAAAAGGTCCGGTATTCGGAATTCAGAATTTCCGGTTTTCAGAGGATATTTTTCAATGCATTTAATAGGGAAAAATATGGGACTTTAAAAATCGTCCGGTTTTCAGAGGGTCCGGTTTTCAGAGTTTTTATTGTATTATGCTCAATCATTAAATTGAACTGCATATTTTGACTTTTCACAAGGAATTTTTTTGGTTCAGTTTATTTTCATTTGATTGAGTAGAAAATTTAATTTTGATGGATTTTAATGTCCAGTGCTGTTGCAACTTTGTTCAGAAGACTTTGAAAGTACATGTAGTTAAGTCAAAATAGTATGTGAATATTGTGCATTTGTTAGCAAGTTCAACATACCTTTTAAAAACATTTGTAAAGACAGGTGCGGACTGAGTATGGCTGAGTCAGGCTTCCTTGAATAAATCACATTTTTGTTCAATTATCTATACATTTGTTAACATAGCCGTGAGCCATAATGAAACATTGATTCTCTGTACTATGCATGAAGTAGGTAAGATGTTGTGGTCATGGAAGTTAGCAATGTCTCTGGTAGGGTTTGAACCTTGGGCATCTTGATCCCTAATCATGCATCCTACCAATTACATGTTTAAGTCACCAATATTATTATACATTTTAATGATGTATTATTTTAGGAGCCACCAAAGTTTTTACCTGACTATAAGAATCCATGTTGGAAAGATAATGGAGTATTTAAATGTCTACCATACTTTCATCTGATTGGTATTTGTAAGAGTGGAACATCTGATTTCTTTAAGAGATTATTACTACATCCAGACATTGTACCTAACAAGGGAATATTTGGAAAGGAAATTTGGTTTTGGTCATGGAAAAGATTTGCAATAAGTGAGTATTTACTTAATTTAGATACATTAGATAAAGACTTATTAAAGAGATTACACAGACAGAGCCCAGTCTTACATTTAAACCATTTATAATTATATCAAATGATAAATTATTATATTTTATTGTTATTATATATATGTGTATTGTATTGCATCGTATGGTATCATACGGCAATGGGTCCCATCATGTCATATCACATCACATCATATCGCAACAAATCATATCATATACACATATTTGCATTTATGAATATATAATTTCAATGTGAAACTTTAGTTTTTGTATTTGAAAATATAAAGGAATATTAAGAAAGTGTAAAAATAATTATGACCAGTTCACATGATACATGATATCTCACTAGTGTTATCAAAGAAAACAGTATGCTGAAATCAAATCCCAGTTACCTTTCACAATGGTGGGTCGAGTGTTCAAGCGGAGTAAACTACACTGAATCTCTATGTAAGGAGGTAATTAAGTAACTTCTCACAAAAGAAGCAAAGCTCTGATGCATCCTTAGTACGTTTCTTTGGTAAACGTGAAGGACAAAAAGGAATGTAAATAAAGAAACCATTTATATATTCATATACATCATAATTTTAATAGTTCTTGAGTATTTATTAAAACTATATTTATAATTTCAGAGGACCGAGGTGGAAGATTTAAATATGGTATGACTCTTAATGAATTTACCAATCAATTTAAAGTAGATATTATACGTACTTCAGTAGATCAGAATGGATATCATAATAAAGTAACAGGTAGGTCCTGGTTTACTAATTCAGAGTAAACTTTTATTTCTCTATATTTAGTTATTCTATATAATACTCTCAGTACCACAGGTTGCTAACTTGATGATTCTCTCAGTTATTATATTACATTGAACAGTCTACAAAATTAGTGGGTGACCAGTTGCCTGGGACAACCACTTTTAGTTCAAGCAACCAACAATTTCTTTTGGGCAACCAAAATTCTGCAATAAGATATAGTGCTTGCTCGTAAAATGATCTTTTCGAACAACCACTTTCATGTCCTATTTTCATTGACTGAATGAATGTAAGTATCATCAAGCTAGCAACCTGTGCTCTTTACCAGGATTATGTTAATGCCAATACTTCTTAGATTCTTTGCTATTATCATCTTTGTTAACCCTTCTAAAGTCTGATTGTGTCATGTACACTACTGTTCACTGACTGGGCATCAGAGGAACTTCAAGTAATACCATTGTTCATTTAATCAAATTTTTATTAAACCATATGTTCTAAGCTACATCACAGGTGCTTGAACATTTTAAAAAACCATATCTAAAATACAACTTCTGATTTCATTCTACTGCATATTAACAGATTGTAATATGATAACTTGTTGCTCAGGCACACTCTAATTAGCAAAACCCATAACAAGCTATCAATAATATTATTGTTCAGTTGATTCCGGTTTCTGCATTGTTACAATATCAGGTAGAAAATACAAAAAGTAGTCTGAACATGAATAGAATTGCTTAATTAAGTATAACTAGCCTCAGTAGCCTGGATATCAATATACATGTATGTAAATGGTAGCATGCCATAGTCTAAACATGACTGGAATTAATTTATAAATAATTGATAAATACATAATTAGTCAAGATATAATATATATTTTATTATACACATGGCTGCTTCAATTACCGTACAAACAACTGTATGAAGCATGGATTTTATATCAATTTTTTTTTATACTTATTATCATTTAAATAGCTGAAATTAGATAATCTGGCTTAGAATATTTTTACAATGATACACAATATTTTGAACCTTAAGTTCTCAAGTTTGATTTTCAGCCACAATAGGTAACACCCTATTTATGTATAATTATTCATTGTACTGTGTACATATAAGACTATAACTAGCATACACAGTTTTATAACAATGGTAAAGCCCAGGATTTGGATTTCAGAATCTCAGGCTCAATTCCTGGCCACAGAAGGTTATACCCCCTCCTCGAAATTTGATATTTATTGATTTTCCGCCTAGAGGAGGAGTTGTATGCTCTCCTAGAAAAGATGAGCCAGCATTGGTGATATACACGTTATCAGGAAACCTAATATTGTGCATCTGTCGCCATATATAACCTAATTAAAAGTGAAGATAAAAAGTCAATAAAAACGAAATATGACACCTCAAATCAACCTAGACAAAGGAGCAACAATTAAACATTGAATTGAATAATGTCGAGGTCTTTGCCTGGCATTTTTCAATTGTATCACAGCAACATATGACCATGACAATATTAGAATTGATTACAAAATATGTTAGAAATAAACATACGAGGTGTCCTCGAAGGGATTAGTTTTTGTAGAGATGTAACTAAGAGTTATAAATACTTCATACCTTGTAAATAGATGTAAAAATGTTATGATATCTAGATTGTTGAAGCAGTTCATTGATATATGACATAAATACAGACTTTCTTAATTACAGTCTGCTTCTAGACATACTGTGGTTATATTGAATAAAATATGACCACAGGTACCTGTATCAAGATAAATTTGACCTTGATACAGTTGAGTTGTACAATGCTATATTGCTGAATTTCATTTAGCTCTCTTGGTGTATTTATTAACCCTGCTGATTTAAATACTCACTATAATACTTCTGTACTCTCTCTGAATGAAAGTATTGAGGAACGCAACAACAACAGGTAGATATTTTCCCAGAGTTTATTACAGATACGTCTTGTACCGTCAAACTCAGTGGGAATGGTAGAAATACTCAAACAAAACCAAAATACGCAACGCAACTTAGAAATCATTTCTTGTCATCATGGCCGTACTGCCACGTATACACAACTGCACGGATCTATCATGCAAAAAAGGGAAGTAACTTCGCAGGTACAAAAATCAAAGTACTGAAAGTACACCTGAATTCCGTGTATAAAAATATTTACTGAATCATATCATTATATAAGTAACTAACAAAAAACGAAATTTGCAAAGGAGAATTGAAAGGCTGTTACATGGCTCCCCAAATTGACACAACAATTTATAAGAAAGTAGTAATTACGTACAAACGTCTTAAAATGATCATTTGCATATAATAACAACAACAATGATATCAAAAATACATACATGTTAAAAAAAAAAAAAATACTTCACAACTAAATGACATCAATACAAATGTTTGACTATATAATCATAACATCAATATAAATGCATGACTATATAATCATAACATCAATTCAATACCCTGTATTTTCATGTTTATATACTTTCAAAGTACACAATACATCTACAATATATAAAAACTTATATATGTCCTTGTACAAATTTCATACTTATGGCTCCCCGTCGGGGAATTCCTCGGTCTCTAGTAAAACTATAAGTTTATGAACTGGACGTTCCAAATAAATAACTGTTACACATATTGTACTGTTCAACTGTAGTCGAAACATCATGATAAACCGTAGTAGAAGCTTTGTAATAAACTGTATGTAGCGGACCTCCTTAATATATAAGGGACCAAAAAAATCAACTGCATAATATGTAAATGGGGGAGTGGGATCAAGCCTATCAGTAGGTAAATCTGACATCTTCTGATCCTGAACTATGCCTCGAAGCTTACGACATGTTACACATTTATATATGACAGATGATACAACAGAACTAGCTCCAATTATCCAATAACCGTTATTTCTTATTTCATTCATTGTTAAACCACGTTCCTGATGGTGAACTTTTTCATGAAAGTATCTGACTAGCAAATTAGTCACATGACACCTTTGAGGCAAAATAATTGGATGTTTCAACCTTTCAGGCATATCTGACTTATGCAGACGACCACCAACACGAAGCAAATTATCTTTATCTATAAATGGATCAAGTCGCTGCAACTTTGAACTACCTTTAAGGCAAACAAGACTTGAACTTTCAGATGAACAGTTATCTTGATCCATAGTGGCCTTTGTAAGGGACAACATATCAGACTTAAAGAAAGAATGCTGAACATGTCTAAGAATTTCACATTCAGCTGACCTTAATTCAGATACAGAAGGAGAGCTGTAAATTTCTTTACCATGAGACTGTTTAATTGTGCCACTAGAAACAACTCTGTCCAAAAGTATGTTTCTGAACCTAAAACATAAGGCAACAGCAACCTTTGCCCGATGCCAATCTGAAAAGTAATCAATGCGATCAAGCAACGAACCATGAACAACCTTATCTGACACTGTTGCTAAACTCCTCACCCGTTTCACCTCTGGATCTATATCAGCACACACCTCTGTATCAACTGTTGTAACGCTAGGTAAATCAGAAGACCAAAGAAACTTGGAACCATTGAACCATATACAATTTTTAGGAATTTCCTTTGCGGTAACACCACGTGAAGCATAATCAGCTGGATTATTTTCCGACTCAATATATCTCCATTGAGACAATTCTGAATGGTCTCTTATTTGTTGAACCCTGTTAGCAACAAAAACATGGAATCGTTTTGCATCATTTGCAATATACCTTAAAACAACTTGACTATCAGTCCAATAAAAATGACTAATATTATCATACTCAAGTTCTTGCTCAAGCATTAAAGCAATTTTTACAGACAATAATGCCGCTGTCAACTCAAGCCGAGGAATAGTAACAGGTTTAAGTGGAACAACCCTCGATTTTGCCATAACAAGAGAACAATGTACTAAACCAGAAGTATTAATCAGACGAATATAGGAACACTGACCGTATCCGGTCGTACTAGCATCAGAAAAATGATGCAACTCAACAGAAGCGACGTCACCAAACTTGTCTGGCTTCAAACATCTTGAAATTTTTACTACCTCAAGATTAGGTAAATCACCACACCATTTCTGCCACCTACATAAAATTTCCTCAGGTAATGGATTGTCCCATCCAAAATTATCTGCACATAGTTGCTGAAGTAACTGTTTAGCAACCAACACTACAGGAGAAATTAAACCTAGAGGGTCATATAAAGAACCTACAGATGACAAAATACCACGTCTAGTGAGGGGATGTGGCTTTAAAACAACTCTGAACTGAAATGTATCTGAATTTGTACACCACTGAATACCAAGGGCTGTCTCAACAGGTAAATAATCATCTAAAATGTCGCTAAGTACTTTACCACGATCATCAGGGTACATTTCAGACTGTAGAACCTTCTCTGCATGTCCATTCTTAATGAGACTTTGCATGAAATCAAAATACTTCTCATGAAAGCTAGCATCTCGCACGAAACGTTTCTTCAGTGAGGAAAGTCTATTAAGGGCTACCTGTCTGTTATTAGGTAAGAAAGGCATATCATTCTGAAATGGAAGTGGCATCTCATAATGGTTATTTTTCAAAACAATATTTTGATCCAGAACAGAAAGAAAACGTTTATCTTCCTGAGAAAGAGATATTCCACAAGTAGATGCATCTCTAAAATCTTGCTCCAAAATCTTAATAATGTCATTGGGCATAACTTCCTTAGTTGAAGTCCTAACAGAAAAGGTTATACTAGAACTACTTGAATGTGAGAAAGGAGCCTCAAACGTTAAAATGGAATGACTTACACCAATGCTGTCTTCTTCAGGACAAGGTCGGACAATACCAACTATTCCCCAACCCAAATCAGTTTTTTGTGCATATGGGCCATCATCAACAGGAGGAATAACTTTTCGAGGTAACAAAGCCCTAGGACAATTATATCCAATAAGTAAACCAATTTCACAAGATTGTTTTGGTGAGAGACAATCTGCAATACATTGCAAGTGGGGCCACAACATTGCAGTATCAGGTGTAGGAATATGGGAGTGACTCGCAGGAATAATACCTCTTGTGTAAGTATCTGGCAATGGAATTTTCGTATCATTGTCAATAGCACGCACAATCAAACCTTTAACCTTACTACTCTTAACTATCTTGTTTTCAGCATGCATAGTTGAAAGTGAAAGATTTACCTCCACACCTTTTAAACCTAAATTACGACATGTGCTATCTAAAATGAAAGTGGTGTCACTTTGTGTATCAAGTAATGCGTATACAAGCTTTTCCTCGAGAGGATTATCAATATGTGACACGAATACAGGAACAATCATAGAACATTTGCTACATTCAATTGAGCTAAAGGAATCATTTAGAAATACAGTACCTGACGGACTTGTTTTATCAAGTGTCATGTCCTTATTAGATCTAATATCACCGTGAAGGCATGTAGGGTGTAGTTTGTTACAATTCTTGCAGCGAAGTTTAGTTGTGCATGACTTAGAAATATGACCAGAACCAAGACAACCAAAACATAGTTTATTTTCAAACACAAAACGTTTTCGATCTTCAAGCGATCTTGCAAGAAATTGGGTACAACTATCTAGGGGGTGTTGGCCATTACAGAGAAGGCACAATAATGTATCAACATCAGAAGATGGTTGTGAAGAACAGTCATTAACGGAAGCTACAAACGACCGGGAATTGGTGTTCTGTTCTGATTTAAATTCTGACTTCTCACCTGAAGATTTAATCGATTGAACTGAAGTCAAAGGATTACATGCAATTTTTGCTTCCTTAGCTATGAAATTGACAAAGTCAACAAAGGGTGGGAAACGATTATGACAAGCCGTATAGTCAATGACAATTCTATTCCACCTAGAAATCAACCAGTCGGGAAGTTTGCACAAGATTTTTCGATTTTCATTACAGTCGTCCAACACAGACAAACCAGGAACAGATTTCATAGCCGTCAAACATTGTTTCAAGAAATCAGAAAGTTTTAATAAAGACTGTGAATCTTTGGGTGCAATCTTGGGCCAAGAATCAAGTTTTTTACGGAAGGCACAAGAAACCTTAAATGGATCACCATAACGTTCATCAAGCAAACTTTTAGCCTGTTCATACGATTCTTCATTAGAAAGCAAAAATAGATTTGCTACAACATCTCTTACAGAGTTACTCAGATATTTTCTTAGATAATGAAGTTTTTCGGATGGGGGTATACACCTCTGCTCAATAAGTGTTGAAAATGCAGATTTCCACCCTGGATATTGAAGGGGATCACCATCAAAGACAGTAGGTTCAGGGGGTGGAAGACGACTAATCATAAGTTGCTCAGTAAGTGTTTTAGTAAGATCAACTATCTGTTTTGAAACAGTGTCATCTTGACGTGAAACATGACTTGAATACATTTGACTCTGAGGTACAAATGATTCAACAGCAGGATTTAAAACAGAGACATTTGCCTCTCTAACAGATTGAGGTTGAAAAGTAGGTTGTGAATTTACTTGCCTGGATTGAAATTTACAAAGTGAACCCTCTGGAGGAATTTGTGGTAAGTCATTTGGTTCAGGGTTGCAGTTACTTACAAAATTGCTAACAAGTACACTTTTAGGAACAGTGGGAACTGGAATATCAACTCTTACATTAGAAACATCTGAAATAGAATTACAATTATCATTCAAAATTTCTAATTTCAATTGAGCAAATTCTAAATTCTTTTGAGTCACAATTTTATCATGTTCTGCCTTTAATTTTGCTTCAACATCAATATATTTCAATTTAGTTTTTAATAAGGCAGCTTCAATAGCAACATTTGAACGTTGAGTTATATTTGATGAACTTGACTTTGCCTTGGACTTCGTAGCAGAATGTTTAGATGATCGTTTGGACACACTTGACTTTGCTGTACCACATTCAGACTTGATATCGTTTATTTTGTCAGCAATTTTACATAAGAACTGTTGATGTTCAATTTCCAAATTTTCAAGAATATTTGCTATATGAGTGTTCTCTGATTCATCACTATTTAAATCTTTCAAACGAAGAAATATTTCATAAACCTGGCTCATAGCATTGTCTAAATCGTCTCTGGCTGCTCGAATTTCATCAACATTTTCACTGTCAGACAATAACTTAGAAATTTTTCCAACCTTAGTTCTCCATTTAGATACAGCAGATTTGAAATCTTTTTCACTCTTTTCAATTTCATACGATAATCCCTTCTCTGTTAATTTTCTTTCACGTGCCATACCACTGAGTTTGACTATTGAGGAACGCAACAACAACAGGTAGATATTTTCCCAGAGTTTATTACAGATACGTCTTGTACCGTCAAACTCAGTGGGAATGGTAGAAATACTCAAACAAAACCAAAATACGCAACGCAACTTAGAAATCATTTCTTGTCATCATGGCCGTACTGCCACGTATACACAACTGCACGGATCTATCATGCAAAAAAGGGAAGTAACTTCGCAGGTACAAAAATCAAAGTACTGAAAGTACACCTGAATTCCGTGTATAAAAATATTTACTGAATCATATCATTATATAAGTAACTAACAAAAAACGAAATTTGCAAAGGAGAATTGAAAGGCTGTTACAGAAAGTATACATCTGTATATGTGTACGGGGATTATCAAACAAATATTGAGTATTAAAATCAGCAGGGTTAGGCCACAACAAATTGATCATATGTTCTATGGATTCGCTCGCACCTTTTTTTTGACGTTTTTTACAAAAAAAAATTTTTATTTCCTCGCTCGCTCATAAAAATTTGGTCAAACCGCTACATAAAGCAAGTGAATAAAGATTTAAAAAAAAAAATTTTCTTCGCTCACTCGCCCCATTTTTTTTTCAGAAAAATCCATAGAACACAAGTATATGTATGTATATATATGTATTATCAAAAAATTATTGAGTACTTAAATCAATGTGGTTAATGTTTGTGCTACCGACTGTTGAATAAAATGTAACTGTACTAGGTGAAGTGTTGTTCCTATGTCTATTTACTTAAAAGTGTGGAACTTATCATTTCATTGATTCTGCATTAAAATACATTTCTGATCAGGAATCATTGTTTGATGTTTTATTTATATAGAAATAGTTTTATTACAATTAAATCAGGGGCGTAGCTTGCCCAAAATAAATGTGTAGGCACAAATAACGGAGGGGGGTCCAGGGGGCATGCTCCCCCGAAAATCTTTTTAAATTCTACATCTCAGTAGCTGCATTCTAGAGTATTATAGGTCATTTGTTAGCATTTTTACCTGACTCGTATACAAAATCACAACACTAAGTCAGTCTTGTAGTTTAGTCATACAGTGATTTTTATTGCATTTTTGGCATTTTTAGCCTTTTTATTTTTTTTCGAATTTTCAAATAAATATGTAGGCATGTGCCTTGTGTGCCCATAGGAAGCTACGCCAATGTAAATAGCTGTGTGAAATATGAATATGGACCCTATGCAAATGAAATGTTTCAATCAGATTATTGTGTTTTCAATGTTTGTAACTGATAGTTGAATGACTTTATCAACATTGTTGAAATCCGTTTTTACTTGAATAGAACTAACTTTTATGATATGAAAGTATTCTTAAAGCAATTCTATGTCAGTATTAAATTTTAATTCAAAATAAAAAAAAACAGTGAAACTGGATATCACAATCTTTGACAAATGTTTATCTTTGTTATTTTTATTTGTAATGTTATAAGTGGCCTTTAATTTGAGTGTTTTATACAATAACCTGTGAGTACAACCAGAAAATGTCTGTAGTTACCATGTGTTCAATATTTTGTTTATATTAGTTACTATATATGGTCTATATTGATTGAACTATAAGAAATCTGGGGAGAGAGAAAGATGGGGGTAACCATGGCTTGCTAGTGTAATTATATATACCGGTTATTATGGCTTCTGAATTAATCAATTATTTCAGTACGGACTTATAACATATATTTATATTCGGTCCTGATTACAGTTAGCTCCTTTCATATAATTATGTTTCTTCTCTTCAGTATAGAATAGCAAATCTTTAAACATTTAATGATTTTATCCTCTTTTTTGGCTGGGTTTAATGTTATAATAACACATGTATAGTATATGTCATATTATGGTAGTCAGGACAACCTACTCACCATTTCTGGAAAGACTAAGCAATAACTAGGTCCATACTTTAGTCAGTAACTGACAACTACTATACATGATTTAGAATCAGTTGTAGGAAGGAGAATGGCCAAAATGGTTTTATGACCAAACACCATAAAAGTATGCCCATCCAGGGAATCAAATCTACAATGATCAGTAGACTTGCGTGGTTCCAACTTCGCTAGCCAGGCAGTTACTAATGGCTTTTTCAAAGAGTTATGTATATCTTATTCACTGGTTGATGTACAAAACATAATATATAATATGAAAGGTCTCTTAAAACATAATCATTGAATATTATAAAGGGGCAAAGCTGGATTCATGTTTATAGGCCATAGAAAGTAAATTATGGGTTTGGACTAAAATGCATTTTTCCTAACCTTCACTTAGATATTAGAACGAAGTTAATGGGAGATTGCATAGCTAGTCTAACTAAACGTAAATAAATGAGAATGTATAGAATATTTTTGTGCTGATCCATCAAAATGTTTTGTCAATGATTGTTGTAAGCGCTCTTGATAAAAATGCTAAAAAAGTAGTCTTACTAAGTTGATTATAAACTTTATCATTTCAGGTCATGGTGATCCTATGGATATATGGGACAGATTCCGTGAAGAAGCCACCCCTCAAAATACTCCAGGTGCTGAAGAGTTGCTATGGACAACACCTTATGCTGTACGACATATAAATCCTAATGTCAAGTTACTGCTTATGCTTAGAAACCCAGTAGATAGGTAAGAAACATTTCAAAAAGTTGTACAGAATGAAAATATAGGAGAACATTAGACAAAATGGAAATCAAAGATATGGAAAATAGTTCCAGAATACCACAAAAAAGACTTAATGTTTGTATGGATAATCATCCATAGATGGCAGTCACTAATTAACTACCATAGTAAAGTAAGAAGGTATATTATATGTTCTGTACATTATCATGTTGTTATTTAGCTTTGTATCCAATAGAAATTCATGAGTTCAAAGTTTAGCTTGGGTACCTACTTAGTATTAATGTATCTAAATGCTAGAAAAGTGACATTTTATAATGTAGGATGAGAGTCTAACATTGATGCTTGCCTGAACAGTTTTGTACTCAGATGTTCTCATGGTTCCCAGTATCTAGAATCTTTATATCCTCACATTGGCGGATCCAGTGGGGGGGGGGACCCCCCCTAGAATTTCCAAAACATACCTGTCTATAAGTGTATTTCTTGACTGTAAGTCATTTTAAGTATCATGAAGCAATTTTTCTCAGTGATTTATATAAATTTAATTGTAATGTAGTTTTTATTATCAATATGTTGCATTATTCTGCAAATAATGTATAAGGTTAATGTGGTTCAAAAGTTTGGACCCCCCCTAGAATAGTTTGGATCCCCCCAAGAAAAGTTCAGACCCCCCCCCCCACTAGAAAAAAATCCTGGATCCACCCCTGAATCCTCGGTGTTCTAGACTGATTCTTGGAAAGATGATAAGGGTAACTGTCACCCTCACATACATACATAAAGTTATTTGGAGATAAATTCAAAATACACTCTGAAATTTAATTATCTTAAAGTAAAACTTATTTAAATTTACATGTTCTGGTGTATAACGGCTGTTAAATGAGCAATAAAAATGTTCAGGTATTTGAATGTTTTGTGTTCATGGACTTGTTATTTTCAACTTGATGCCAGTATTGAACTTGACATCTGTTACATTGTATGAGTGTTCATATTTCACTACATGCAAGGATGGAGTAATGAGATGGTATTATTTACTCAAGTAGACTATGAGAAAAAACCTATCTAATTACCTTAACTATTGATGCATCTCAAATAACATTTTAAACAGGATACAGAAATACCTTATGTTTAACAATTACAAAAACGTAAGTTATTGTTGTATTACAAAGTTGTTGATATAATAAATGTAATGTTGAATAAATAACCTCTCAAACCACTGGTCCATGTTATTACAGAATATATAATTAGAAAAGTCGATCAAACATTGTGAACAAGTGTTAGACTTGATCTTGATTACCTATTGTTTAATAGGAAATAGGTCTCATTAATATATTATGAATAATTGAAGTATGTCAAATGTTGCGTGATTACCAATGATTGCCATAGAAGATTCCATTTAAATTGTTTCAAAACTATTGAAATTTTCAATATTTTTATTATATAGCTCTGTTCAATTAGATCTCAAATATGTTTTATTGATGATTCCCAATGTCATACAAATGTCCTTGAAGAAATTCATTGGCTCAACACTAAACTAGTATACATCCTTCTTCTACTATTATTTACAATTTATTAGACTACACTCCCTGGTTCTCCAGGAATAAGCTAGTTGGATAACGTTGTTTTAGCTCTAGGAAAAAATGGAGTAGGTTTTGGATGGGATTCAAACCAAGGCAGATCTGGCGTTCCAATGATTAGTGATTACCAGTCTAACATCATAACCACCTGGCAACGCCTGCTGATTATTACTGACATAACAAACCTCATTCATCTACGATGACATATTTTTCAGGTTATATTCTCATTATTTTCATGGAGGTTATGGAACATCTTCACAAAGTTTCCATGATCATGTGATACAATCTATTGCTCAATGGAATACATGTACATCTAAACACTCTGTCAGACATTGTATATACTCACCAAGCGAAAAACAAGCCATGAAAGTAAGTTATCATAAAATTTCAAATTTTGATTGTTAATATAAAGTAATTGTATGGTGCTTTATGTCCCATTTCATCATATACCCGGTACTTAACAAAACTTCTAAGTACCCCAATTGCATTTTTTGTAGGATATCTTTTCTTGAAAACCATGCAAGCAGACGACTGTATGTTTTTATACACATTTCCACTATCAATTGGACATAAATGTTGATAAATTAAGATTTTCTACAATAATGCAATCAGAGTACTTAGAAGTTTTTGCTAAGTATATTTTCAGTCATTTTATAGTGGTCACACTTCAAACTTGCTTTCTCTGGACTGACTTAGATATCATGACATAAGCTTTTGACATAGAACTAGGCACATACATTCACCAGAAGTTGACAATTGTCCAACTTGATACAGAAATAGACTGGAAAAGAAATTTCGCTTACATAGTTTTGTCTAAATTTTAGCCTTTTTAAAGGATTCTAATCAATACTTAAACATCTAAATTATCAATTCAGTGTATATACGTGTATATCAGATGTCAAGAGTTACTTCCCTTTCTACTATATAGAAATACACTGATGAGCCATACAGGCGAAACATGTTTGTGATTTAGTAACTAAAGAAAATATGCATGTGAAGTCACTTTCACTTATTTTTTAGTATTTTTTTCTGGATCTGGGGACTTTTACGGTATATTTTATATATACCTATTTTTAGCTCGACTTTTCGAAGAAAATGAGAGCTATTGCTATCACTTGGGCGTCGGCGTCGGTGTTGGCGTTGGCATTGGCGTTGGTTTTCAGGTTAAAGTTTTTTGAAACACTTATAACTTCAACACTATCCAAGTTATTTTATTGAAAGTTGGTATACTTATTAAGTGGGACTATATTAACCATTCTGTGAAAGGGGATAACTCTGGATGAATTATTTTATGAGTTATTGCCCTTTTATAATTAAATAATTGCAAAATATGAGGTTAAAGTTTTTCCTATGTAGAATATCTTCAATACTGATCAATTCATTTGACTTAAAGTTTGTATACTTATTTGTCAGTACAATATCTACACGACTGTGAAGGCACGTAACTGTGGATGAATTATTAATAGAGTAATTGCCCTTTTATACTTAAGAAATTGCAAAATATGAGGTTAAAGTTTTTCCTATGTAGAATATATTCAATACTGATCAAGGTATTTGACTTAAAGTTTGTATACTTATTTGTTGGTACTATATCTACCCGACTATGAAGAGATGTAACTGTGGATGAATTATATTTGGAGTAATTGCCCTTTTATACTTAAGAAAAATGCAAAATATAAAATCATTTCTATATGTAATATCTTTAATACTAATCAAGATATTTGACTTTAAGTTTGTATACTTAGTTATGGGTACTATATCTACACAACTACAAAGGGACGTTACTTTGGATGAATTATTGTTGGAGTTATGCCCCTTTATACTTAAACATTTAAGATTAAAATTTGTTCTCATGGGATATATTTAGAACTTAAAAATATATTTGAATGAAAGTTGGAATGCTTATTCGTCAGTTCTTCATCTATCGGACTATAAAGGGACATAACTCTAGATGAATTACTTCAGAGTTATTCCCCTTTATACTTTGATATTTATGGGTTATGTTTGCTCAAATTTAATATATTTTGTTTGATAGAAAGTTAGTATACTTTTTCATCAGTACTACATCTAGTTGAATACAATGGGACGTAATAATTGATGAATTATTGTTGGAGTTGTGACCCTTTTCAACTTTTTAATTCGGGAGAAAGTATTATGAAGTGAAATATTTTCAATACTTAAGAAGATATTTAAATGACAATTAGTATGCTTATTCATCAGTACTACATCTATGCGACTACAAAGGGACATAACTCATGATGTTATTTTTTGAAGTTATGCCCCTTACTTTAATTTTGAATTTTCTTCAAATTGAAATACAATGTAATTATAGTTCTTCATATTGATATTTAAATGAAAGTAGGTACGCTTATTCGTTGATACTATGTCTACTTTATTCTGAAGGGGCGTTACTATGGATGAATGTTCTAGGAGTAATGCCCCTTTTATATTTTACAAATATGAATTGGTAATTATTGTTTGACTGAATTATATACTTTCAAAAATTATGTCCTGTCTTGAAATTACTTTTGTTTAAAGATAAGCCTTGCCATGAACAAAACACCCGAAAAGTCGAGCGCGCTGTCCTTGGACTGCTCTTGTTACTTTTATCGCCAGATTTAGCTTTATACACTTTAAGATAATTGTACCATAATGTACCAACCATCAAGGACTTATGAGTAAATACATATAGAGGTATCAATTTCTAGATGCTTTTAAAATATCTTATATAATGTCTTTATATAACTTTTTCTACTACATATTTGTACTTAAAAGAGTCTGAATATTACAAGGTATGAAATATTAATGCATGTTCTATAAAAGTCATGCAATTATAGATTACTCCATCTAAGTATTGATTTTGTTTATTGTAACTATGTGTCAAATGATAATTGTAGTATTGGATATCATTAGTCTATTTAAAGTTGGCTGATTAGTCAAGTTGCTGAATAAACTCATTAAGTTTATTTTAGGGACAAGATATTGATTTATACTAAATTTAAAATCATTTACTCCATCCTAACATTATGGCCCATGGCTTTATTTAAATGTAAACTTCCATTGAGATATACTTAAGGTTAAATAGTACAACCACAAGAATAAAACAATATACATGTAACTTATAAACTTAACATAAATTAAATTGATGATAAAACATGTTTTCATTACAAAGCGAGGATAAAATGTGATTTCCAAATGTGAAACCCACAGGTTCCCAGCTGGCTTGTTATTCATCTATTGTACAGTTATTGAAATATTTTCCTTAGTTAACTGAAAACATGGGCACCATACAGTATATAGATGTATACATGGTTTTTTTCTTGATGGTTGTTCAATATAATACATGAAACAGCTGCCTCCTTTCTAGGTTTTTGTATTATATAAATTATACATGATGTTTCTATGTAAATGTTAAGGTGGTTTTTCATATTTCATTTCTTCATCAAATGTGATGACTATTAATTATTGATATGGTGAAATGTGTTACATATTGATTTCAGTTTATACCTGGAAACTATTCAATATTGAAGAGCTATTCAACAGCCATGTTACAAAATAATTATTAGATTAAGTAAAAGCATGAATTATTAAAAATTTGATGAGGTTATAGACAATTTTAAGATTTAAAATAAACATACATTGGTTAAACATGCTATTTGTAATAATTGCTCTCATTGCTCGTTCCTACCTGTCAAGTCTCACCTTGAGACAGATGCATTTAGAACAGAAATCCCACTCTAATGCATGTGATTCAACTGCTCATGCAAATTCATTAATATTTCAGATAAATATTGTTTTAAATCTGTAGATCTACTATTTGATTACATTATTACATTTGCTCATTATTTAATACCTGACCAATCTTGCACATTCGCTTGCTGTGAGGGACCAAGACAACAGTGGACACAGTAGGATAATTTAAAATCTCAAAAAAATTACAAATCTGTGAGCGAGTATCTTTAAATATTCTCTGCTATATTTTCAGGCTCCAATTTTCACCAGTTTCTATATAGTTCATTTAAAAGAATGGTTAAAGGCGTTTCCAAGGGAACAAATATTTATATTTAGAAACGAAGATTATTCTAAAGACATAAAAGGAACAATGAAACAGATATTGAATCATCTTAATGTTTGTAAGTAGCTAAATATTTTATATTATGATTTATGTGCTTTATGTTCTATGTGAACATTAACAGTCGTGGAAAAGTGGTCTAATGGTATGACACATGCCTTGTGATTGAAAGATTCCAACGAGGGGCATCTTTCTGGATTTATTGCATCATTGATTAAGATAAAGTAGAGAATCAAAAAGCCCATGAAAATAACTTTTTCTTTTGGGAGATGTCCTCATTTGCATGTGAATTGTAATATGTACTCAGTATCTTCTGTACAAAACGAAATGGCAAATGACCTAGTTTTGTGCAGGGGATTTGACCTTAACAATAAAAGAAAATACAGGATCATGGAGTTATAATCAGTGAAAGAATACCAGGATGTGTTTTATGTGCTATGTTTGTCATTCAATGTACTTGAACAATATCAGAGATAACTTCAGTGCAGATACAAATGTATATTATTCACTTTATATTTAGTTATTTTATTTATTTATTGGATTTAACACCGTGTCAACACAATTTAGGTCATTTTACGGCGTCCAGCGCACCTAACCTAGCTTTCCTGGACCATTGTCTATAACCAGTACTCACCTACCCTTCCACAAGGCCGGACACTTCTCCATATTATCTTATCAATGGAGGAAAATCGACATTTTTATCAAATTTTCATGGAAGGGTATAACCTCCCCGGCTGGGATTCGAACCCGCACCCCATCGGGCACGGGTATTCAAATCCCGGGGCGCTACCAACTGCGCTATCGACTCGGGTTTTATTCACTTTATAAAATGTTGTTGTTGTATATGGCATGACTATGGACACTGAAAATTACTTTGATGCACATTGAATTAATCTTAGGTGATGAAACTTGGTCCTCTCTTAACACATTATTGTTTTGTGTTTCAGCCATACCAAGTGATCAGATATTAAACCAGATGAAGTCTTTACCACATTTTTATGAAACAAAAAGGAAAGCACAAGCTGGACCAATGAAACAAGAAACAAAAGAATTACTTCTAGATTTATATAAACCATACACAGAAGAACTTGCCACATTTTTAAATGATGAAAAATTTGCATTTAAAGATTGAACATCAAACTCATGGACATTGGATTATAAATGATAAGGAATACAATGTTGAGTGTGGCTAGGAAGTGTTCTAGTCAGTGATGAACTCAATGAGACAGTCATATGCAAAACAACATTGCTATACACTTAGGTGGCTTAAATTGTGTCAGCAGTGACCATGATTTTAAATAGCTAAAAGAATGGTTGAGAATAAATTAAGGTCCAGAATGAATAAATGCTTAGATTAATTACCTTAACTTGGGATTTACAGCTGAACTTAAACATGAACGTTGTAGCTAAACTAAAATGTGAAATTTACAGCTTACCTTTAGCATGGACATTATTTGTGAAATTAAATGTGAAATATATAGCTTTACTAAGATGTGAAAATTCATTGCTTCACTTTAAATGTGAAAATTTATGGCTGAACTAAAATGTGAAATTTTACAGCTGAGATAAATATAAAAATTCAAAGCTGAACTTAAATGTGAAAAATTATGGCAGAACTTAAATGTGAAAATTTACAGCTGAACTTCATCATTAACATTATAGCTGAACTTAAATGTGAAATAATTAACAGCTGAACTTAGATGTGAAATTATTTACAGCTGAGCTTAAATGTGAAATTCACATTTGAAACTTTGACAAGAAATGTACAGCTGAACTTGAATTTTAAAGAAATTAACAGCTGACTTTAAACATGGAATTTACTACTAAACATGTACATAAAAGTTTCTGCTGAACAAATTTTTGTCAGTTTAGAAATTAATCAAGGGACCAAGGACATATATGTATGAATTGAAGCATAATTAAATGTACACACACTAATAGATTGTTGTAACTAACATTATTATTTTGTTTTTGTTTTTTTAGTATTCAGAACTTACGAGATTATTTTTTATAGATATATTTTTTTCTCAATCTTGAATCATGACTTGTATTAATCGTCATGTTATGTACTACGGCCTCATATGTGTGATATTTGATTAGTTTAGTCAAGGCCTATCGGCAGGGACCCAATCCATCAAAGACACCATATACCATGTTGGTGGCCTTTAGTTATAGTCAATTTGTGATTGTGTTTCCTTATTATTAATTTGTCTACGATGAATATATGGGCCATATATGTTTACATTAATTAATATTCTATAATATGTGATAAAGTTATAAAGTTAACTATTTATGGTGTCGTCAGTTTATTGTATTACAAACCACTTGACCATTTTATTTTAAACACCATATACAGCAGTCATTGTTAGGCTGACTGAAAGCATGTTAGAATATATTTGCTGTTCAAAAACTGTTTTCACGAGAACTTATATGTCTCCAATAGACTTATGTAGTGGCATTTTTCTTCTTTCTTTCTCAGTAGAACTGTTCTTCCTCATTAAAACTATTTGACATCCTATGAAATCCAATTTGGTATACTGCTTTTTGCAATTAACTGTTCCTTGGTATTATTTTCATATTTTACATACATAATAGAGCCAGTCTTGCCCATTAAAATAGCCCTATCTACTGTGAAATCCAATTTGATGTATAGATCTTGCAATTACTTTTGTTTTCTTTGAACAGTGATCAATATTTTGAACAAAAGAATATTTCAATTGTAACTCAAATGATAAAACAAGAATTATTGATTCAATAAATTGGCTGATGTAAAGTGACTTCCCATTTGGGTTAATACAACACAACCTTTGTGAAAGTTTACCTGATTTGTTTATTTATGTATATAAATAGCATGAAATAGTTATAAAGGGAGAGACAAAAACTTAGATAAAGTGCTTGATCGACATTTAGAGCATATTGCAGGTCTATTGGGATTTTATATTACGGGTAACACCGATACTTTATCATATATAAATACCAGTTTATACATATATATTACGGTATATGCGTTGTTAAGGTTTTTTGTAATAAAATTCAATAAGTATGAATTCCTTTTTCTGTTTTTAAATCTTTTATATTGGCAATCAATTGAAGTAATCCATAATATTATTATGTCCATACAAAATCTTGGGAGGAACCCCAGTTATTCTCAGCTGGAGATTCAGTCAGGATCCGTGAAAAAATACAAGTGGTGACTGCAAATATGTATCCAAATTTTTTGGGGTTTATTGGAGGAATCCCTAATGTTAAGAAGGAACCCCTGAGTAACTGACTAGGGATTCCTAGTGGAGAGTAAGTGTCAAACCCTGTGTCCATACATAACTGTGATAGAAAATGGACATCTAAATTTTTAATTATTATGATCGTTTACTTATATCATTAACATAATATATCATTTTCACTGTGATATTTTTACTTGCTCTGATAAAATAAATACTCAGTTATGTAAGTCCTGGGATACACCCATGTCAAAAGCCAATGGGGCACAATGGTAGAGTACTCTATATCAATCTCTATTAACTTTTGATGGGTATTGAAGAAGTTAATTGTTGACTCCTTGTGGAACAGCCCGCTAGTTTTTTATGATCAAAACTGGTAACGTGAGCTGATCATTGTAAACATGAAGTTAAAATGCCAATTTACAGCATAAAATTCAAAGAGCAAGTTATTTGAAACTCTGATATTGTAGAATCTCGTCAATTACGTAATTTCCCGAGACTTGAAATATTTTGATACAAGTTCATTTACAAAGAATTGAGCATAATTTTTTTTGAATATGTTTTTATATATATGCATTTATTTGTTGATATCATAGATCTTTGTTATTCATCATATGTTTAAAGTATATCATAACAATGTTCAACTTGATTTTAAACTGGCCAAATTTATCTATTGGTAGAGTATCAGTCTACAAATCAAGATGTCATGAGTTCAACTCTCATGCTAGACCTTCACACCTTGGTGGAGTTAGTGTATGAAATATATTTACGGCCATTACTTGACCTTCTCAGCTACTTGCAAGGGTTTGTGCTTAGTATTAAGTTGAAAGCTTTGTTTCAGAGATTAAAAATCAGTCTTAATCAAGGATTGTGAGTAGGATGGTGGACTACCACAGGAGAATGACAGGAAAATGTTGTAATGTAGCTAAGTGCACAAATTATTACTTCACATGAAGTTGAAAGTCATGCTATATTTGAAAATATATTGTGAATCTATAAATATGTTTTTTGTTAATAAATAATACTATGTAAATACCAAGTTGTTGTTTATGTAGACTACAATATGATGTGTGAGAAATTGGTTACCCAATAAAATTTTGGATTTTAAAAACATTGTAGAAATTTTTAGGTTTCCATTATGTTGGTTGAATACTAAACTGACTGTTTGTCCTGTACTGCTAAGGCATTCAATATCATGGAATGAAAACTGGTGTTTGAAGTTGATTTCTATACATGATGAACAGTTAACTAGTAATCAACCTTATGGATAATTACTTAAGAGGAGGCTCCAGAAAATCAACCTTTTTTTGGTTAAAGACTGTAGGAACTAAAAAAGAAAAGTAGAAATAGTATGTGGACCAAAACAGCAACTTTTTAACAAAAAGAGCTTAAAAGCCAGCGAGATTTGATATTGAAAAAAATGGTAGTCCTTTCCTTGGGAGCACCGAGGGCAACTTTGAGACAGCTAATAGATTGTCATCTCTGTTTATATGTGTACAAGATGTTAATTTTCATACTCAAGGCTTATATGGATACAAAAAATATACAGTGATATGTTAGATCATGGGCTTCATGATGATCGATACTTGGTTGATGAGAATTTAAAATATATATTTATATATATATATTCTCAGCAAATACACTTAAAATTATTTTAAAGTTCAATATAATTAGTCAAATAAGCTTAATACATGGTCAGAGAAGGCAAACATACAGGTTTTCTTGTGATTAGTTAAATTGTATATGAATCTCCAACAGAAATTTTGAAATCAGTTACCTCCCTTTGAAATTGACCAGTACACTTTTTGCTGCACTTTCTGTGTTAATAACAAGTCATGTGGTCACTATTAATGAAACTGGACAAGTTGATACACTAACATGTAGTCAGTTCAATTTTAGTATTTTTTCACCTTGATACTGAATCTGGCAATAAAAACAGTAGGCTAAGTTACTCTAAACGTGACACTGAGAGTCCTTGTTATCAAAAAACAGAATTTCAATGGTATCAAATCCACATAAGATATCAGAATATACTTCATTAGGATTGCCAATATTAGCTAATGAAATCAGCTGAAAAGGTTCAATCACTTCTGACAACAAGTTCATTTGGTCCATTTTGCTCACTCTATCCAATAAATTTACATATCATTTGTCAAATGCCTCTATATAGTATATAGTTTCATATCCTCAAGGTTCTCTATTTTGAATTCAGTTCATCATATATAAAATTTATTAGCAAATGATGATAGGAAGCCAAGTATGCTGAAATCAGCCATTTTCGGGCTGTTTTTGTCCAAAGTCTGTGAACTTGCTTATTACAGCCCACAAGGTCATGTAAACCTTGCTTTAACTTTTTATGTATTTAAGCTTCATTTTATGTTTTAAGTAAGAATCTTCTGAAGTATGTAATTTTATCCATGGGAAAAGATACAAATAGTCATGTAAGCTTATTCTAAAATAGCTTAATAGTTATAATAGTTTTTTGAGGGCACAAAATGTAATTCATTTCTATCAAATATACACCAGCAATCATAAAGAAACGGGGAGACTCGAGATAAAAAATGATAAAAAACTTATTAAAAAAAGTAATTTGATGCTTGAAGTAATCTATTGTTAAACTATTCCTAAATGTTATGATCATAATTATGTTATTTGATATAAAAAATTCACTTATCAAATATATAAAACATTAGTTAAACATTGTATTGACAATTCATTTCATGGATGAAAACATTAAGACCTACCAGAATGAAATATTGCTTCAAAATATACATAAGAAAAGAAGTCTAGGGTTCACATAGTATTAGTACTTAAGCTGCTGAAATAGTTCAAATTAGCTATGTAATCATAAAAAATCATTTTTAGTCAACTCACGATGAAATCATAAAAAATACACTAAAAGTCTATCCATTACATCATGGAAACTGCTTACATCATCTGGTTGCTTATTCCAGAACAGAGCAGAACAGAACATAAATCTTAAATAAATATTCACATGTTACTGAGATAAAAAGTATCAAGTAGTTCCATTACATCTTGCCATTTATGTCTCTGATGTTTTCTCTCTATTAAATAGTTTAATAAAGTTTTGAATCATTATCATTTCGAGGGTTGCCCGCAAGACTGTAGCAAGTGCATTGTGTTAAAGAGCGAGTTACCACAGTATTGCAAGTAATCCTCGATTTCAAGACCAAAGACCACAGGCTAATGAGCAGAATGGTCATAGGAAAGGTTGCTTATAACATTTTAATCAAATGGTAGTATTGTATAGTAAGACTGAAGCTGGATAATTTCTGCAGCCTTGGATGTCTTAGACTTAATCTACTGTGGAAACTCATCAACACTTAGGTTACACTTCAGGTAAAAAATAACAAAGAACATAGTTTACAAAATAATTATATAGACAAAATATATTTCATAATTATATAACATATCACAGGTAAACATAAACAATATAATTAACAATAAAACGGAATTACTTTAAGCCTCTGTCCATTTAAAAAGGTGAGCAATCAGCTGGGTTGGTACTGGTATATAAATAGGCACTATCTGTCACTGTATGCTTATTGAAAATTATCATTTTGTCATCGAAGGCCAATTAGCACGAAATCATATACTTGTAAAAGAATATAATTATTTATATTAACAGTAACTCTTGATATATCATATTTCTCAATAAGCAGGTGACTCTATGTGCCTCTCAAAACTTAGAATTGGTCGTTTTACTCTCAGAAGTCTGAAAAATCAAAGACATAACTCAGACATGGCCATCTAGTGGGGTTAATAAATAACAATCAATTTTGTCACTAAATTGATATACAGAATTTTCATTTGCTTACAAACTTGACGAAACTCAGGATCAATTCAGTTTTATACAGGATATAATCTAGATGGTACTTAGCTGTTAAATAATTTTTGCATGAATTCACAACAATACAAATTTATACTTTTATCATAATTTGAAGTCAAATTCAGTAATTGGCAAAACATTTGACAACAAAGTTCTTTTTCATTTATATAAAAACAGAAGATACATGTATTTGATTAATATACATCCTGATCAAAATCTATGATAAGATGTTTCATATTGCATGTTTATGCATCATAGGCTACAGTTATCAATACAATCTTTAAATTAAAGATATCAAAGTAAAGAATGCAACACATACATTATTTTAAATTTATCACAAAAACCAAAGCGGTTGACAAAATAAAAATGCTATTACATGTGCTTTTTAGAGATCGTTTCAAACACCCTAGATCAGTGAACTCAAACTTTTAGCATACTACTACCCTTTTCAGTAGCTGACAACTGTCTCACTTAATGCCGAGTTAGAACCTAGAAATATGAACCTTAGGAAACTATTCATAACCCCAACTCTAAAAAGGTAGCCTATGTAGGTCCTATTGGGTAATCGAACAAACAACCTCTAGATTCTTAGCAAGACACACTAGCTGACTGAGCTTACCAAGCAGGTATAATTGGCTACAAAAGTCTTTCACATCACATCTTACAATAAACCAATTGTGAGTCTTAATCATAATTTTAATAGTGAAAGATCTTAAGATTAATATATTGAATTCTTTAATAAAGTCTCCTGCTTTGAATCACAATTATGTTTTAAATTACATTGATAGATATTTAGTGAAAAATTTCACAAGCTTTTGTATAAATATTTTCTTTATATTTGAAAACACCATGCCATTCAATTCAAAGTATTTTTTGCTCATGCATTTTAAATGAAACAGTTTAATTTTCACAATGATTGAGGGTAAAAATGAGATTTTGTATTATAGCATTTTCCCCAAAAATTTTATCCAAGATCACCAGAAAAAGTAACAAGCTACAACATTTACCTAATATTAGCACTGATGACACTTTATTGCCAGTATCAATTAAATAGCAAATGACACAATCACAGTAGAGGAATAAAAAGAGAACACTGTAAAACAAGCGCATATATTAGTTAAAATATGATGACATTTTGTAATATATTAAATTAACACATTATTACTGTACATAGGTCTGAAAATGTCTTAGTCCACATTGTCTGTTATTGATAGCACATTACCAGGGTTTTGTAAGCCTGGTTTAGACTTTGATTGTTCAGATTTCACTTTCTTATCACCTTTAACATTTTGTTCCTTTTTATTCTCATTTTTATTATTTTCTGAAGATTTCTCCACTCTTGATGGAGTCTTAGCAGCTTCAGATCTTCCAGTTGGTGGCAATCTTCTAGAACTGTCTGTAACATTAGATTCTGCCTGGGACCTCACACTGACCTGTGGTATGGTCACTTGTGTAGTTTCCCTCGATGCAGTAGTCCATGAACGATGAGTACTTTCTGGGGCATCGTCAGCACTATGTGGGCGTCCTGTGGATGATGACATCATCGAATGCATACCAGAATCTGCAGCTGTTGTGTGGAACGTGCGCATGCGCAGTAGACGAAGTCCTAGTTCAGATGGTGGAGGTGGGACATTTACTGGTTGCTTCTCTTGCCAATACCCGGCTCTCTCGAATAAGTAATCTCTACCATGACTTGCTAGATTTCTGGTTTCTAGAGCAGCATTTGTTGGCAATTCTGAAATGTAAATATAGAGAATATTTGTCAACTTTTGGCAAGATAAATTTTCATTTCATTCATGTAGCAAGACTTAAATGCTATATCTTCATACTTCAGGTAATGTACATTATATTACCAGTAAAAGGAACTGGCAATTTTTATGTGGCAATTAACTTATATATAAATAATGCCAATTATATAATTTGAATTGACTGTGTTCCTTGTAAGTTTAATTTAAATATACTGTACTTCAAAGTTACCACCAATTGTATTTTGTCACTACTACTTGGTTAGTTTCACAGCTGTCTTAGACATTGTGCAAATCAGACATTTAGACATTTATTAAAATCCACCTGTTGAAATGTTGCTTCCAAATAATTGGTATCTCTAAAAATTAAGTACAAGTTTCTTACTCTCAGTATCTAAGTAATATTGGAAGTATTTTTGATCAGGATAAAATTCAGGCATGATTTTCCTAAGTCGTCTGTCTCCACCTGAGAATGGTCGAACAGAATCAGGTGCGGTACGCATGCTCATATCTGTCAAGTTGGAGGGTTCTCTTGCTTGTGTTTTGTCCAGCTGAAATAAATAAAAGAACCCATACTAATAATAATATTCTTGAAAAAGTTAGTACCAGATATAATATCTCTAAATATACAGATATTTAAGCCTAGCCTATGGACACTATGTAAAACAAAACTGTATCATATCAATACATGTTTATAACAAGAGTGGGTGGAATTTAATTTGAATTAGATTTATTGGGATTCAGTAACGCACTCAACAAGTTTAAAAAGAACATTTTTGTCAGTTTCAAGATATTTTGCAGCTAACTGCCCTACATAAATACATGACACACATTTTACTTATTTTATTGAAGATATTACCTACATTTTGTCACCATGGAGTTATTAAGTTCAATAAAAACTAGAGTGAACTAAGTGCATATCATATACCAAAACCCGGGTTTTTGCCAATTTATTTTAACAGAAACAGCAATGACACGTTGCATTAAACTAAAACTTCAATTTCAAAATATTGTTAGATCAAATAATGATAAGCTTATTAGTGATGTAATTATCATTTTTATACCCCACACTGTAAATATCTTATTATCGTTGTAAGGTTATACATTTTCCTAGTTAATACAGGATGTAATTATGATTAAAAAAGCATGTCTGGTGATAATGATGTAAAGTCTAGATAGCCACAGTTGACTGCTTTAAAATGACATTACCCTGCTATAGACTATATAGTATAATTATACAATAATAACAGATTGTAAGTATTCAATTAAATGTCAAAATCAACATATTTTGAGCTCCAGCATGGACTTTAGTTCAGATTTGCATGAATGAATGTCAAAAAGACATATTGTTGATTTCCTTTATAATTCGCCATCCGCAAGGCTGTCCACAATGTACAAAAAATTGCTTCAATGCTTACATGCAAATTGTATCATTCAAGGTAAATAGCTAAAATTTTATCATTTACCGCCGGCCTGAAGGCCGGTGGTATATTGGTATCGTCAGAATCTGATGATCATGGTGGGAGCAGTTCATGACTTCTTTTACTTGCGTCCTGCTTTTTTATTTACAAATGTTGACAGTGCTTAATTGTAATAATTTTTAGTTTTATAGTACTGCAATAAAAAATTCTGTTTTTTGGGGGGCATTTTATAAAGAACATGTTATCCTTATTTATAGTATAATGTAATACTATGATCCTATTTGTTCCTTGTAAGAACAAGTCTTGGCTAGTGAACGAACAACACCCAATGGTGAAAGAACTAAGTTATACAAAACTTCAAAGGGAGAGTGTAACTAAGTGGTTTATGTATGTTTGAAAGGATGTGTGTAATGTAAAAAAATCATTGACTACAGAATATACTACATGAATGCAATTATGAATAAAATCATAGTCCTATTAAATGAACCCATCTTTATAAATACACTTCTATGTTTTGATGGACAAACCCTTTGCATGCTTCCTCCAACTAATATAAACTCATCAACGGATCCTATGTTATGTGAAGATCTCGTCAAGCCCTGGAAATATAAAAAACATTTAAATTATGGTTTTACAATAATAAATATAGTCTTATAACAAAATGAGCATATAATATATCTTTAGACCTAAGCTTTAGCACAAGCCTATGATAGTGACTGAAAATGGCCTCACTTTGGGTGATAGGAGGAAGAATAACCCTAATATAATAAATAATTCATGACTCAACTCCACAATTGTATGTTGGTTCCACTCGATAATCAAACATAAGACCTCTGAATTAAAGGAAAGATGCCCAACTCAGTGAGCTACCCTGCCAAACAACAAAAATACACAGCTTCCTACACAAACTTTAATAAACAAAAAACAATTATACACAAAAATCTATGACATTTGTAATATTTGTTGTATCATTCACACAGAATATTGTTTAGATAGGGCTCAAGTTATCCTAAAAGAACTAAAATTTTATCAAATACCTGAATTCCTTTTGTTTGACTGGTTGCTGATTCATTTTCTTCAGGTATAAAATCTGGAATGGTTGCTTCACGACTAGACCATGATGAACGTTGTCCTGTAAAGAAAATGTATAAATACATACCAAGTTTGAAATAAGCATGCTTTGTATTGCTTACATTTTCATCATTTTTATAAACAACATGTAGAAGCATAAATTTTAATGTTTTTATCATTATCCTGATGTCTAATAGCTAACTCTCTGTGTCTGACATTACCTAAATGACTTGTGCATGTTTTACCAGAGGTCCACATGGAAGATTGGATTTATCCAAACATAAATCTTTATTGTCATAATTATTATTGGCGTTATTTCATCTATTTAATAAATGCAATTAGTCATTTGACAATAAACTACTTAAAAGGTTTAATGGGTCTTAAAAAGTATATTCACACTTTCTACCTTGAATTAATATGTATATGCTATATGAATATCAATTTGATAAACAAGTACAAAGATCCCTTTTTTCACCTCCTACTTGAAGGCTTGCTGATGTTATCATGCAAAAGTTATAAAATGATTATTATAGCAAAAATTACATCAGAAATAATTATATTTGATATAAGAAATAGGCAAAAACTACTCATTGCATACAAAAACTAACAGTGTAAACCCTATACAAATAGTATGAGTAATAAATACACATGTAAATATTTCACTAGGAAAATAATTTGACTGCATATCTTACTTGCAGCAAACTTACTTGTATTTCTACGTAGTTTCATTCTCCCATCATCAAATGTGTCAGATCGTTTTATCATATTGTTTTGTTTATTTCCAGGAGGTGGTTTATTACAGTCTTGTCTTACTAGTTGTTTAGCATCTATATATACAGGCTCAGATTTTACACCACCTTTCTTGATGTTAGCAAAGAATACCTTTATAAAATTGAATACAAAAAAAAATATTTAATTAAAATGTTTGCAATAAGATAATGGAGAGTTTAATGACTAGAGCACATACTTTGATATCAAGTGATTTTATGTTTGATTTCTGGCCTCAGTTGGGAATTTCCTATGTATTTGTGGGTAAATGAGTACTGATTATAAAAATATAAAATATGGAAAGCCATTAAGGTGAGCCCATTGTCTGAAATAAACTAAAAAACAAATATAAAATTCTAATGATGTAAAATCATTAAAAAAAAGTTAAAGATAGAAATGTCTATCATCTTTCAAGGTCCATGTGTTTGTTTGTCAACAGTTGATCACAAAATGAGAATATTAGCTATTGAACATATATCTGTATGTAGTTTATTACAATTTTAAAAGCAATTGCTTGGTATAAAAACTATTTCATACTCACTGGCACTTCACTGGATTCTTTTTGTTGTTTTGCCTCAAACAATCTTTCATTCAACTTTAGCCTCTCTGCTGAACCAAGTTGTCTTCCCTTAAATGTATTTATTCATTTAAATAAAACACAGTTCACATTTACCAATAAAAAAGGGAAACAAATAGTAATTTGAGCAATCGTCTGTCAACTTATGATTCATACTACAATTCATAAATAATTTTACCGGTAATTAAAGTTTAAATAATACGAGTGTTACGCATAGTCAGTATGTTACCTCAAAAGATCATTTGTCCAAGCACTATTTCAGGGCACTGCATATTGCACAACAAATCAGGATACCACTATCTGACTTGACTTTCAATATGCATTTCTGTCATGGCAATGCAAATAATCACATAAATTTTGTACCTGCTGTTTGAAAATCTGTGAGGTTTTTTTACTTTATGTAAATTTTAATTTCCATGTAAAGTAAGAAATAAATTATGTAGAGTATGACAAATATGATATCACAACATGATATTTCCCAATCATCATAATAATTATGTTATACATTTGGCATGGACAAGATTCATTGTTCACGTTTGCAAAATAACAAGGTATAAATCTCAAATTTTAATGAATTTGAAGAATTACATCCGTTTGATACAAATTCAAAGTGGTTTATTGTTAAATTTTATTCAACTGTCAGTTGCACATACATTAACCCTACTGATTTAAATACTCATTATGGTACTTCTGTATTAATGATTGATAAAAATGAATATTCATATTTATGTAAATTATATTAAGGTAGTTCAAGCTAAGGTAAATAGTGTTGCACTAAGCCAAATAAAGTATATTAAGAAAAAAGATCATGATTTCATCAATTGAGTACTTGTATATACATTTTTATAATGCTATGTCACATGAATTTATTAAAAAAATGTGTCTTTTACAGATTCAATACCTTTATAATATTGTAATCAGTCTCCATTATAGGTGAGGAAGGTGCAGTAGGTCCATTTTCTACACTGAATGCTACTTGTCTACCAGAAATTGGTCTGTGTGACTAAAATAAAAAAGTTTACAATTGACATATTGATGTCAAATGTCAGCCACTGGCAAGGATATTTGTTCAGTACTTTCAAAGCTTGGATCCAGATATTTAGACCTAGGGCTGCGGATAGTTGAGCACGTGGTGATCCGATCCGAACCATGATTCATGTAGAATGATTCACGGATCGAACCACGAATCACCGGGTAATGAAAAAAACATACAGGAATTCATATAAACAACACATATTTGTATGAATAGACATATAAATATAACAAAAATAAGTGAAGAATTACAGAAGCTTTTATTGCATTTTCAAAATGTTAGAGATTCAAGGAGGTTTTTTCGCGTGTGCAGAAAATGCACGGTGCACAAATCACGTTAATTAATGTTTTCATACATAGCGCAGCTCATTTTAGATGGTAATTTAGCTGATTTTTTTCACTTTTTGTATTAATGGTTCGCAATCCGACAATTTTGAAAGTGCCGAATATTTGTACTCGTTTTTTTAGTCGGAATCGCAAATATCCGAGTACTCGGATACTCGCAGCAGCCCTATTTAAACCTGTCCAAGGAACGTGAGTAGGAGAAATGACTGCTATTATATAAGTGAAAAAAATGCTTTAAATGAAATATAAAGCACTATGCATAACACATTATTTACCATTACAAACAACTGTTTTTTTCTTCTGATAACGATTTTTGTTACAGTTTTGTGAGTGAAATTTCTAATGAATCTTTACCTCTGGTTTCTTGTGTTCATCCTCTTCTTCCTTACCACTTGGTAAATCACCATAATCCCATTCTTCATAAGGTCCAAACTCATCATTCTTATATCCCTATAATATTTACATATCTTGTATAACATGCACTTTGTCAAATACGTGACTTGTAGTACACACATAATGCTTTCTGTTGTATCACTCCATTCTTTGTGAAGCTTAGTGTAGTTAGTGCATCAGGAGATTTGATGATATATTGTACATACAAGTGTAACTGAGTTGTATATTTAAGTTAAAATAATTTGTGGATGATATTCATCCACTTGATTAGCTCAGTTGGAAGCAGAGTCATGGGTTGGTTTCCTGCATTGAGCAATTAACTTTTTCTCCATGTAAGATTAAATTGAGACTGAAATCAATTTTACCAGTTGACATTTCATTGAGTTAAAGTAGAGGAGATAATTGTAGAATTGGAGACAGGATCAAAGTATAATGAATTGAAATGACATAAACAAACTTCTCAGTACAAATATATACCCCTATATAAGTAAAGCATCACCGGAGAATTAAGAAATAAGCTGTCTCCCAGAAGGAATCAAGGTTTAGAACATAGGACCTCACAATTCTTAGCATGCTTCTTACCCACGACCACAGCTCCTACTAACTTATTTTAATTTAAATTCAATAAATAATAAGTTATGAAAGATTTATTCTGTTTCTGTATATAATTTATTTACCCCAAGTGGTCGTCCATCAGAATTTCGTATCAATCTTGGTATGCTGAAAACATGACCAAACTTCTTTCTGTTTTCCATCATTTTCTCATATGCTTCCTTTGGTATTTTCTTACCATCAACATTGCGCTGTAATAAGGCAAGGTAGTAATTTCTTATATGTGAAAGGTTTGACTTTTGCCACAAAGCATAAAATGAGGTCATGATTTAGAATTTGCTTCATATTTATCACAATTACCCCACGTCTGTTTAAGTAATGTTGTTACATTGTAAATTTGTGTATTATTTTCCTTTTTATCAAATACTCAGACTACACATGCATTTTTTACCTTCTCATAGGGAAGGAACTATTGACCAACTAATTAATTTATACCCTTATTGGGTGTTTAAATAAACAGTTTAATTGCTTTAGAATTAAGACTAAAATGATTTAAAAAGTTAAGATGCATGATTTGGCAACCAGAATGAACAGTTAAGCAGTTTGAGTTAGGGAAATGGCATACAATGATGGTTTCACACCATATATCTATATAGTCTATGATTTTAAGATATATTTGGTCCCAGCATCCCCGGACACATACATGCTATATACCTATAATGGACTTAAATTTGGCATCCAAGTCCAAGCAGTCGGAGAATAAACACAAAAAAAATATGAAATTAAGTGTACTGTACATTAATGACGTATAGTCATGAAAACTTTGAACGTAAAATATTCAGAATTTCTTTTTTACAGACATTCGTCCGTTTTACGGGAAAACATTAGGATAATCAAAGCACTGAAGGCACCTAATTTTTTATAATGAAGTCAGTGGGCACCTTTTATACCGATTTTGAAATTCTAGATATTTTCTAAGCAGACTATCTTTGACATTTTGTAAACCAGGGAAATAAAAATAGATAAATTGAATAAGATGTTGATTTAAGATGTTGTGTCAATGCAAATTAAAGTTTTGGTTGACATAAGTTTGTTCACAAATTACAATATTTTTTTGGCTGACAAATCTTAAAATGAGTGTGATCTTGACAAATGTGTTCTAAGTGTCAGGGCTTGACAATAATTTTTAAGTAGGTTTCCCATTAGAACAACTAGCTATATATTTTACTTGTTTGTATATCTTTAATGTTTAGTTCCCGAAACCCAAAAACATGTATATGTTGCCAGGGACAATCACACAACCTTCAATGTCCAGCCGTGAGTGGGTGAGCATGTTTTAAGACTTATAAAATATCATATATCAAACAATATCACACATGTATATCACTCTATACATACAATTATATTTCCATCTTCATCAAAATGAAAACCATCAGGAAGGGAGCCATCTTCTTCAATCACTAATTCTTTCATACCATAAGATTCCCATTTATCCGTTTCATCTTGCATTTGTTGTGCCATGCCACTAGCTTCATCTTTAGTAGGTTGTTTTAGATTAGAAGTTGTCATGTTGGTTTTCTCTCTCATCACTTTACGTGGTGAAGTTGACTGAATTATACAAAAGTTAAACCAATAAACTAGCTGTGTAACATGGCTGTATAAACAGATTATTATTAAATTGTGTTTAAATTACTTGTGAGTTATATTCATTGCTGGATAAGAACAGTTGGGAGAGCACATGACTTGCACGCAAGAGGTCATGGGTTTGATTGCTGCATCAGACTCTAATTTTTCCTCCTCCAATTTCATGGGTACAGGAAATGTGTTAAAGTTAATCACTTCATAAATTGCAGTTCAGTAAGTTTTTAACTGGAAAACTCTTCGGAAGTGCATGCTCGTATAATTTACTTAATTAATTGTATGTACAAGTTTCAAGGAGAACAGGCAAAGAGTGAATTGCCACGCTGCATGCCAGAGACATACCAAGATGAAAGGCTGCTGTTCATGCCCTATGAGACACTGGTGGCTGATGGAAGTTGTAAGTTTCTAAGGTCGTGTACTTACATCATCGGCATCTGACATAACTGTTGGTATTGGTTTCATCTGCCAGAAATCAATGTCATCAAGCTCTTTTTCAATGCCTTTCTTTTCCTTATACTCCTTAGTGAATGGTGCTTCGATACCAGCTGCTCGTCTACGACGTCTCTTCTTTCTCGAGACGTCACCTTCACCATCTGTGTCTGACGTCTCTACATCGCTTGGTGATCTTAATTTCTTCTTGGCAATTTTCTTTAGATTTTTCTTACCATTTTTCCGACGATTAGCCAACATTTCTTGTTCCTCACGTGTCGTCAATGAAGTTGTCATGTCAACAGGTTCACCCTATATTGTTGAAAAATATACATCAATAAATAATCAATATTTTAAGTTAAAATGATAACATACATTTATTAATATATTTTTTACAGTATATTCCCTTTGGAATAATATTAGATGTAGACATAATAATTATGAAACATATAATTTATTAACAACATTTGATAAGTTAACATGCCTATGTAGATACAGGTATTTGAACCTGTTTAAATATTTTGTATAAATTGATTAAAATTATTCTACATACGTCTAAATATTCTCGTTTTTTCTTCTTCCCAACAATTGTACCATCAGCAGTAGCCCCTGTAGGTGACCAGCCAGCAGCGTCGAGACGTTTACGCTAAAAATATAAATAAGTCAAATAAGCATAACACAGAAAATAAAAATATTCTGATTTGTAAGATATAGTATAACAGTATGTTTAAATTATTTGTGTATAATATTTATCTGCTTGACCTTTCCTCCAATAAAAAGTACATGTTTATGGTTTTTTATCAATATTATACAACAATTGTCTGTCCACTTCGAAATTGCATTTTGAATGCTGTTCATCACCATTTTGTTGATATATGATATATTGTTGTACATTGTGTATTATAATTACCAAATGATCAATTTACCCCAGCTAAGTCCACTCTCTAAATATGTCATTTTGTTGAAAAAAAACTTGAAGAGCAATATGTGGCTAACAATTTTCATGAGAAAGCTTACAGATAAAAAGTAGAGATATCATTTTACTTACCTTTTCCAACAGTTTCTGAATTCTTTCATTTTTATCATCTTCATCCGTCTAAAAGATAAAGAAAAGATAACACAGATAAGTTCCACTACAGAGACCACTTTTGCTATTGGAAAATCATGGCATTTTTATGATTGTACTTTAACATATTTCTTAGAAACAATTTCAATATTCAAATATGTGTAAATGCCAATGGCATTAATGAATGTAGAAGCATGACAGGGATGTTGGTAGACAAGGTATTACACATTTAGAAATGCTTCATTCTGTTCTATACCATACTTGGTTCTGCAATGATACAGCAGAAAATCTGTGTGCTTTCCTTTTATGTATAAATGTTATTCTCTCTACTTTTTTGCTTGGTACTTTTATTACTATAAACTAATTTGCTTTACAGTTTGGTAAGTCAACTTTCTCACTGTTCCTGGAGAAGCATGGAATTCAAGACATGAGTTTTTACCCAGGGTTCAATCACAAAACCAGAGCATATACTTGTCTGTTCCATATGGGTAAAACCTGTTATTTGAATTCAAGTGGAAGTCTGTTCATTGGGGACCAGTATAACTTAGAATAAATTTATACAAAATGCCATACCTCATATTCATCACTGGAGGAAGAATGGATATTTTTCTTTATTACCTGAAAATTATAACATGCTTGAGCATTACAATGTACAGCATATGAAGTATTTTGTTTGATTTTATTTTTCACTTCCTTTTCATTTTGTCATATACATGTAGCATGATATCACTAAATATGCTAAGTATCCCATATCTAGACTATGACCATGATCACATAATGTTGTCAATAGCATATAACAAGGTTATTATGGTAGTCAGGAGTAGTTTGTCAGCTAGAGAGTACAGTTGGGCCCTGGTACATTACAACAGTGTTTAAATCAGAGTGGTGTAGAACCTGGCTGGGTGGTGTAGTGTTATATGTTCCACAATAGTCAAAGCAGAGACAGTTTAACCAAAAAGAAAGTTCTGGAATAAACCATGTCTACACAAATCAATTACTTTGTTCATCTAATAAAGAGCCTCAGACAGCAGCTTCAAATCTACATTAATTTTGTTGTAACAATGAATAAAACTTGGGAGCTTCAAACTAAAGATGTTCAGCTAGCTCAGTTGTTAGCATACAAGTCTACTGATGAAGGGGTTATAGGTTAAAGGCTCAGGCAAGGTATACTTTCATGCAGCTTGGTCATAGAGTATGGCCATTCTCCCTCTATGTAGGGTAGTTGTCAGTTTACTATCATTTAGATATTTGGCATAATTGTCAACCAACATTTTTTTATTATTCTAAAGAATTTGTCGTCAACATTGAGTAACTAATTCACAAAACCTACCCTGCTTTCAGGTTCTTTATCCTCTATCTTGTCTTGTGTTTTAGTCCTTTGATCTTTTTTCTCTTTAGCTTGATCTTTCTTTCTTTTCTCATCTTTTTCCTTCTCTTTTCTCTCCCTTTCTTTCTTAATTCTTAACAAAGCCTGCAATATAGACATAGACATTATTTGTATGTACAGTAAAGCTCCACTATAAAGACCACCATAGTCATTGCAAAATCATATGAATTTTGACAGTTGTTAAGTACTAAATGGTTAATTTGAGAAAAAAAGTCCCCATATTTAAGGACCATTCCATTATAAAGACCATCATTTTAGTAGTCCTAAAAAGGGAAATTTACTTTTTAAGTGTATATATTTGACTTTTAAAACACAATCTAGATTGTTATTCCATATAGCTTTATCAGTTGGCCTCATAGATGACTGCCCTAAATATGTTAAGCCTACAATTTTGTATGATAATGCTTGATCATTGAAATCACCTTCAGGCAAGTGGTCTCTCAAATTACCCATTTACAGCTTGGGTCAAATAGAGCAATTGTAGGTAAATTTCTTGCAAAAGGAATTTAGCAGTGCCCTTAGTTGGGATTAAACCCGGGACCTTATTATCCCTTAGTGCACCCTACCACTGGATCACTGCTCCTGCTGTATTATACACTTACAGTATCCTCAGCATCAGGTCTAGGTGTAGTTGGTGGTATGGCTTTCTTTCCTGGAGGAAATTCTATACGTTTCTCTGAAACATTGTCTTCACGTTTACTCTTTATAGAACCTTCACGTTTACTCTTTATAGAATCAGTCTTTATAGATTGTTTTCTTTCAACTTGTGGTGGAGGAGTTCCAGGCCTGGGCTCTGGTTTCTCTGGTTTCTTCTCAGAGGTTTGTGGAATTGGTTTAGTCTCTATAAGGTCCTGTAAGATATAGGAGTTGATTATACACATGTGGTTGAAGAAATGAAATATCTTGTGATGAAAATCATTGTATGCTTGATAATTTTGAGAAAACTATTCACTATACATTTAATACTTTTTTTGATTACATGTATGAGTAAATTACAGGATTGTTGACCATCTACGAAATAAGTGGGTGTCCGGTTGCCCAGAAAAAAACACTTTTAAGTTAAGGCAGTTAATGATTTCTGTTGGGCAACCAAAAATCTACAATCAAAAAGTAGTGTTTGCTACTAAAATGACTTGTTCAGATCCTAATTTCGTAGACTGGTTTATTACCTTAAAAGGTTAGATATATATCAATGTAACATGTAATATCATGATACATATTAATCTAATCTATGCCAATGATAAACATGGAGTAATGAATGGAATACATTTTGTTTTGTAATTATTTAGCATGGTTTCCAATGATATAAACGACTGTAGCTTGGCATAAGGGGAATTCTAGCCTAAGTTTAAACCAATTCAGGTGTTTCTTACTTTTATTACCTCTGGTTTTATCTTTGAATCTTTTTCAGCTGGTTTAATCTTCGGTTCTTTTTCTACGTTCATGTCTTCTAACTTGTTTGATTTATTTGGTTTATTGACTTCTTTCAGAGAGAATATCTTCTCTTTCTCTTTGTTCCTTTTCTTTGCTTCTGAGATTTCATCATCGCTGAAAGTAACAACCATTACATGGGAAAACGTAACATATTACCTTATCAACTTTGATTGGTAGGTTTACCAGTACTAGCTTATTATTTAAAAAAAAAATGGATTTGATGATAGATACAGCTCTTATATGCATGTATGCGGCTGCCCGGGCCTGGCTAGCTCAGTTAGTAGAAGGCAAGTGTACTGATCGAGGTGTATTGGGTTCCATTCCTGGGTGAGGCATACTTTTGTGGAGTTTGGTTATGGAATGATTTCTACTGCCATTCTCCCTCCTACCATTGATTCTTAATCATGTAGGGCAGTTGTCAGTCACTGATAGAAGTATGTGGCTAGTAACTGCTTTACAGATAAATCCAGAGACCAACGTGATTTAGCCTTTACAACGTGTTGCTATAGTGTTAAGCCAACCAACAACAAAAATGCATGTATGTGTGTTTATTCATAAGTGACTTGCTAGCAAATCAGCCCACAAATAGTGAATGAGCAAAGCCCAGTAGTTTTAATCTCAGACTGGTAATTATTGGATAGCCAGCTTTGAGTTGGTTCAGATTACTTTCCAAACCAATCTTGTTATCCTACTAGCTTAGTGCTAGGGGACCAGAATGTGAACCTAAGAGTGATTAATCTAAACTTTAAGAACTTGTTTCGCAATTAAGGTAAAATAAACCATTATAAACCAAATAGTGAAAAGAAAATATTTACAATCACATGACATACTATGAGTATGTATACATGTATTACATGAAATGTGAAACCTTTGTTGAACAAAAGGCTTTTATCTCAGATCTTCAAAAGTAAAACTTGGTCTTCACCGAAAATTAAACTTAGTTTTTATTAAACCAAATGAATAAATGGACAGTATAGATATACTTACGTATCAAAAGACTCATTTATAATGCCTTTCTTTTTAGCTTTCTTCAAGTCAGGATCAGGTAAACTGTCTGGAGATGACTGACGTTCTGTGTCTAAATATAATAACAAAAATGTTACTAACTGCTCAGTCTACGAAATTAGTTGGTGTCCGGTTGCCTGGGACAACCAAAACTTTCTTTTAGGTAACCAAATTTCAACAAACAAGATATAGTGCTAGCTGCTAAAATGACCTGTATAGGCAACCACTTTAATAAACAAGATAAAGTGCTAACTGCTAAAATGACATTTACAGGCAACCACTTTAATAACCAAGTTTCATAGACTGGGTGCTTACGACTGTTCAGTCTAACATCCAACAATGTGACTTTTTCCATACTTAACAATTATTAATGAAGTGCCACGATAACTGAAGGAAATATATGGTGAAAAAAATATCATTATTCACAAAATGGCCACAAAGATAGGTAATGCTTCCACTCATGTAATGAATGATGTACAAGCATTGCAGAACATTATGAACTAAGAAATACATAAAATGATAAATTTCTACTATTAGGACCATGAAAATAAATGGTCTTAACAGCCTAATTGTCTTAAAGTAGAGATGTTTTCCCTAATGAATTAAGTACATGTATATGGGACTTGAAAATTGTTAAGCATTGTTGAAAATTGTCGAAAATTGCTGATTTTGCCAAAACCTAGGTTATTTTAATCTACAGACTTTACTGTATAATTAATACTAACCCTTAGCAAAGCCTTCTTTATCATCACCAACATGTCTAGATTTTCTCTTATACAAGAACCATAATACAAATATCACTATCAGTGTAATACCAGCTAGGATACAAAGTACTATTAGTACTATCACCCAAGTTTCTAATGGTGGTTCTGTTGTGTCTTCTGTTGTTGGTGTTGTTGGAGTTGTTGGAGCTTTATATAAATACATGAAGTCAAGTAATTGCATTTTAAAGTCTAAGTTTCATGCCTATGCATTTTTAATGGACTGTACAGCTGTTATCCCAGTTCATCTGGCTACAGGGGCCCATATCATCAAGCATCTTATGACCGATTTTAGTCGTAAATCCTTCTATACTGTATTGTAATTTTATCCTAAGAATTTTGATAACATGCTGCCCTGGTTTCTATCTAGCAATCTCTCATTGGAGCTTTTGCTCCACTTAGTGCAGCTGATATATTTGCACAACAGAATTGTACCACTCTTGCAGGCATCTATCTACACCTGGATAGTGTGAATCACTTGGATACCAAGCCCTTTTAGTACTATTTTGATAGTAAATTTCTTGCTCAGGAAAATTAGCAGTGCCCCTGATGGCATTTGAACCCACCTAAGACTTTTCGACACTGTTTTTATTCAAGTCCTCAATGTTTTTGTTCTGATTGCCACAGATTATTCTCTTTGTTCAAGGTGCAATATTAGTTTAGTGAGCCCGAACCATTCAATACAATATGTCAACAACAAATTTTTGTAAATTGTTAGGAATAGAACAGAGGACCCTGTATTTGTAGTCAGATGGTCTACAAACTGAGCTAACCGTGTGGTCTAACAAGTTATGATACTATTACTTCTCTTGATGTTTCATTTGCAAGTTTGCACCTTATTTTTTACAACTTGCACTAGACGTATTTATTGTTTTAAAACAAAGGGCTATATTGGCAACTAGCCTGAATATATGAAATATACATGTACATGTAGTACATACTTAAATTTCACTAGCCCAAATCAATATTCACCCTGGGAATTTTTGCTTATTTGTTATTTAATGTGAAGGCTGTTCATTTAATGTTTTAATAAACAATTATAATTCATTGTAAAATAAACAATCATTTTGAACAGAAAAATATTGAACTTACCGCAGGTGTCTGAAAATTTTATAGAAAATGAATAATTATATATCAATTAGTGAAAGTATTTACATATGTTAATTGGAAAAATAACTTAAGTTTACTGTTCTCTTGACCAAATTTAGTCATTGGGACATATTTATTTGATACAACAGTAAGAGGGATGGTCATAATATATTATTACCAAAAATAGTCTGAGATTAAGAAACAGGCTTTGTAGATTCTCTTACATATTTGGTTAGGTTTTATCTTACGTTTGTAATCATTAAACTATGAAACTAACTCTAAATAAACGTATACTTAAATTTTTAGCGATATAACTGCATTACATATGCTTTGGTTCATTTACAATGAAAAGACTAGACAATGGTCAATACGTTGATATTATTTAGTCTTGAAAAAACTAATTTTATGAAGCCGAATGTTGCTATCCTTTAGTTACAAGAATAGTACTTCAGTAAACCTTGTATTATATACTTACAATATGGTATAAAAGTAAACTTCTGTCCACCATAAGCTACTGATGTTGATGTTTGTTCTTGGATACATTCATTAGGATATACTGTTGCTTTTACATTAGACCCACTTATACCTATTACCTGTTATCAAACATTTTAAACATGCATTAGGGTGTGAAACATAGTTTGAATTTTTCAAACCATTACTGTTGAAGTATTTAGTAATTACATTAATATAAGTTTCATGCTAACTGTCTTTACTGTGCAGGCTTACAAATTTTACAGCTTTTACCCATGGTCATTTGGTATGGTATCTTTTACTTCACTTTTATGCAGTTGATAAATTGGCATGACAGAATTATACCAACCTTGCAGGTACCCATTTTTACCTTGAGTGAAGTGAATTTCATGCTCAAGGTAATTAGCAATGCCTTAGGTGGGGTTTGAACCAATGACCTCTTGATCCCTAGAAGCATGCATCCAACCTCTGGATCACTGTTGTCACAATTCTAATTTTTGAAAACTGCCCATGTTCTTACATAATGTTTTTCCACTAGGAGCTGTTTTTGACCATTTCATGATATTGTAACGGTTGAATTTCCATAAGAGTTATGTGATGTTTATGTCAGTTGCCACTTGATGGCAAATGTTAAGTTAGAAGAAATATTAATGCAAAAGGTTACATGACAATGTTGTTATCAATACATACCCAGCATGCTATTTGATATGTATTTATTCCATCAACACTGGTATCATTATTGTATGTATGTAAGTAAACATTGTTACCACTGGATACACTGTATATGGCATGTAAAATATCTCCATCTAAAAAATATAATATACATGTATGTGATAAATTATGCATAACATTATACTTCTGTATTACTGTATTTGTACCCAAAGTCACATTATTATCTATGGTCATGAATTCACATGCACAGCCGCCCAGCTAGCTATATCCGTAAGGCCCAAGTCTACTGATTAAGAGTTAGAAGGTTCAGTCCCAATGCGGGGCATACTGTCATGAAGCTTTGTCAGGAAATGATATATACAGTCACTCTCTTTCCTACCACGGAATATAAATCATGTAGGGCAGTTGTCAGACACTGATGAAAGTATGCACCTAGTAACTGGTTAACAGCTGAATCCAGGGATTTAGCTTTCAGGAAACACTGAAGAGGTTGAAACGTTGCCATAATTTGCCCTGTAAAGTGTGTACCTACGGCATTTAACCCAACCCCCAACCCAACACTTCAACAAATGCTAAAAAAAGAGCTGAAATGAAAATTTAGACAATAAAAATGTCATTTTATAAATACATGTTAATAAGAAAAATGAACTAATTCTTACTTGTGAATGCTAGATTTGTTGTAGGACTGGAGTTATTGAAGACCATAATAGTTTTATCTGTACATGAATCCATATTAGAGCCTGATATCGATTCACTGTTAACATCAACATAATCTACACTGTAATTACCTAATATATTATCAGGTAAATTGATGGCACCTGCTGTCTCTGAACCTGTATGAGAGTAATAGATGGATTTTTCCTTAAACATTCATTGTGTATAATGTTACCATTCTTGTTCCCAGAGTCTTGTAGGAATATACTAGCTAGTATTGAGAATCCTACTAGACTCTGGGAACGAGAATGAATGTTACATGCTATTGTTGTTTTTATCAACTATCAGTGGCATATACATGATCTCTGCTGATTTAAATATATCTTTATTGATGAATAAAATAGTAGAAATGAAAAATATAAAGTAAAGTTCTTCTATTAAAAACCACCTTGGTTATTTCAAAATCATGCTATGTTTCATAATTTAGTCCCAAATGTTTCAGCTGAGAAGACAATTGTCCCTATATTAAGACCATCCTACTATCAATATCTTAATAGTGGAACTAAATCACCAAATTCGAACATTATGCAGTTCATTTGATTTGTTTTGCCTTATTTTACAGTAGAAAAACAACTTCTTCTAAATGTATGCATTTTCCCATTTATCATGTAAGCTTAACTAACTATAACTTTAATATAAAGCCTCGCAGTGTGGCTAATAGAGAATATCTTCAATACTTCTACCCCCATCCTTGTATTTGTGCACATTTATCACCATAGGAAGTTATATAATTTTTGACATGCAAATTATCTATAGATGTATCTCTTAAAAGCTAATACTTACCACCTTTCAATACAATATGTGTATTAACTGGTGTGTTATAATTAGAATTACTACATGCACTGGCTTGATCACTGGTAAATTGTTCACCAGTACTTGCATCTGTAGCTGTAATATTAATATAATAAAATACATGTTACATATCCAAGGATCAACGTAAAACTACATGTAGTGTGCATTATCCTTTATTTACATTCTAGGCTACAACATTGTATTTGAAACTATTATTTTTATTTTGGCATCTCTCCTGGAAGAATCTCAGGTTTGGACCTCTGTGAGTAATTATCTCCCTTTTGTGTTAAAAAAGTTCAACTTTTATTTTTACCATTATAAATACCACCTTAGCTGTTGCAAAATCAAGATTTTTGACAACTATATTTGGTCCAAAATGGTTCATTCAATAAGAAAAAGGTCCTTTAGTAGAGTGTATTGATTTTAATAGTACTAACAGTAAGGGGAACTTGACTGTATTTTAGCAAGTACAAGTAAAGCAGTTAACCAAAGAGAGTCTACATAAGATGATAGTGAAAACTTACATACAAGAACAAAAGTGAGTCATTCTACCGCCAGTCTGAAGGCCGGAGGGGGGGGGTGTATTGGAATTATAAGTTTGTTATACTTACAAGTGACTATATAGTAGACATAACTATTAGGTGATCCTTCTATTGTTACAATATCTAAACAAGTATATACATCTATTGTTACCATGAAAAATAATTCAAACTGTGTTCTATAATATAAAAAAATATACATGTCTAATATCAATACATTACAGTGAACATGAACTTCATATAACTAGAACATTATAAAGACCCTATATCAGGACTAACACTGTCCACATACTGGGGGAAAAATAGATTATTATCAAGTACAATTATGTTATGTAGAATTTCAAATACGTCTAACATAAAACATTTTGATTAAATGAAAGTTTTGCTGATACAATTAAATTTCAGAGTGAAAGACCGCTGATTTTTCAAGTAACATTCTACATGTGCTTCACTTAATATAGAGTGGTCATGTGTTCTACCTTATCCCTTACGAAAATGGTGAAATAGTAAAAGTCTTGGAAGAAAAATCTGTACTCACCCTAATACATATTTGGACCCACTGTTTGATACACAGTTTAATGTAGCTGTTCTTAATGTAGTAGATAAATCAGCATCAAAGTTAGTTATAACTGTACCACTGTTAGATACTGTCCATGTACCACGTGTTGATGATATCCATGTTCCATCAGTAAATGGTAGAGTACATTGTCCAGCTGAAACATACATACACAGTTAGGAGTTTATTCTAGCTTCAGGTCTTCAGTGAACATTTGTCTAAATGCCACTCTCATAAATATTGTAGTATGTTATTTTTCGTAAGCAGTATATTAATATTGTAGTATATTTTACATCTCAATTCTGTATGTCAAGTCCTATATATATGCAGATGAATGCATTGTCTTTTCCATTTTAAATTTGTCTTATCATAGATCTGTATTTATTTGTATTTGAATGTTTTGTAAGATGATGTGCCTTTGTTGTGTCTTTCATATAACATCTGTTCATGTTCTGTTCAATACTGTTCAACAGATAAACAAAATGCTTTTAAAGTTTTGCAAGCCAGAACTAAGTCTATACAATTTTAAGAAGATAATAGTTTGACAGGTTCAACTGATACTAAATAAAATGTGCTTACCTGAATTTGGTAAAAATATTCCAATTAATAAAATAACTCTATATAAAACATCCATTTTTTACGTTTTTTACTTTCCTAATTCTACTTAATTCTATTAATTTTACAAATGTTTAACTGTCCACCATTTTGTCTCTAAGTTTATTGTTTTACTGTAACTAGTGACTGTAAAATGAATTAATGTATAATTTCTTTTGTTTTTCTCTGATATTTAAAAAACAAAAGTAGACATTGAAATCCGACACTCAGTCCAAAATGAATAGTCTTTTGTGTTTGGTCAACAAATCATGGTATTGTATTGTTTGTAGAAATGTGTGTTATATATAATGACAATTGGAACAAAGGTGTTAACAAATTAGTGAGCATGTTAGTAATTATTCATAATTCATTATTATAAATTGAATTAAGAAGCCTGTCTAAGACATTCAGGGTTTTTCAATACATGTACATGATACAACCTTACAATATGTGATGCACTTCCAATTTTAAAATAGACAGTCATCAAGTATATACTGTGACAAAGTTACTCCATTTGTAGATTGGCATAAACTTGTTTTTGTAACAATGCTCTTCTGTTGCTATGGCAATGAATACTCAAAAACCTATCCCGACAAGCAGACAGACAAGGTCTCAGTTTCACCACCTACAATAGATGCCAGTCACCAAGGATTAAAAATCAAACTGAGCAGACCATTATATACTGGGTTGATTTAGGATCCTTGCAGATAGCAAATGTAACACAATTATCTAGCGCTGTCCTTTATTTTTTTACAGGGTGCAGTCAAAATGAGTACATTTAAATTCCATCCATACATTAACCCCACTGATTTAAATACTTAATATTTGTTCTATAATCCCCGTCCATAAATACCTATATCTACTTTTATCATCAGTGAATACAGAATGACTGTAATGAGTATTTATATCAGTGGAGTTAATGTATGCATCACTGCCAGTTTAATCAAATATAACAATACATGGATGCAGTAATGTCTGTGAGGTAATAATAGTGATATTATAGACAGATGAAGATGGTATTGTCAATTTAAAGACTGTATAAATCATAACCTCATGTGGTATACATGTAATCTACATATTTTGAGTTGGCACCAATTAATTTTCAATTACAACACTGTTGTATACAGTCACAGTCTCAAATTTTCCTTATTATAGTATATATACTATAATAAGGAAAATTTGAGTCTGTCACCTCTGTATACAGTATGAATGTAAAGTTAGCAGTTACAAGATCAACTTTATTCACTTCTTTGTACCAAAGTTCCTTTTTCTTGCCCTTTTTGTACCAGTTGAGTGTCCTGAACTTCATTCTTCAGTTTCATACCAACTTGAATTCCCCAAACCTGGACGACGTCAATAATCATATATTTGGTCCCTGTATGCTAAGCATACAAAATAAAGTTTCGTGCTCAAGACAAAGTGATGGTATATTGTTGACCAATTTTTTTTCTAAGATGTTTTCCTTTACACTGTAGCTAGAGCACTGTCTACTATGTATGACAATAGGATGAAATATGTAGATTATAGTGTTAAGATTTTTTATGTCCATTCCTCCTCATGCGATTGTTATGAATACAAGATTGCTAGTTCTACTCTATGAATGCATTGCCCTTGGTATAGTAACGTGATGTTCAAAATATAAACTAACTTCTTGTTTTCATCAAATCAGCAGGGTTTATGTATGCACCTCTCACAGTATTTTCTTTAAGGTTCAATATTGCCTATCGGTCAAGCAGGAAAGTTGATAAATAACACAAGACTTATATCAGACATTTATCATTTATTATACACATGACCATGGGTAACATCATCCCATTAGATGGAATATGTTAGAAGAAAAATACAAATTATGAGAGATTCAAATAAAAGATTAAAACAATATTTCTGAATATAAAATATTTTATTCACTGTGAATGATAAAACTATTCTATTGAGTTTTGTCACAAATAGAACAAATAAAGTCTTTAAGTCTGCACATAATGCATCGTTTTAGAGCGGATGGACCCTTATATAAACTCTAATCATCATCATCTAGAACAAATAAAAAGATGACTAAACCATGCTCTTTTTAGAGTTTTCAACGAAGAGCATGGGTTTATATCAGCAGTAACTGTTGACAATAAAGTCACCAAATATAGTACCCATTTAATATAAAAACATCTTAACAAACACTGATATTTGCACTTACAGATATAAAGACATGTACAATATATCAAGAATAAAAAGTTAAAATTTATGTATGCATGATAAAATGAAAAGTAATCTTTTGTATTGATAAATTTTATTTAATTGTCAGTGGTGCACACATTAACCCTGCTTATTTAAATACTCATAACAGTATTTCTGAACTCATTATCAATAATTGAATATTTAAATCAGCGGGATTAATATATTCTCCACTGTCATTTGAATAAAATTTACCAATAGATGTATAATCTATTGTCAATGTTTATCATCTAGATTGATGCAGGCTTCTTTTAGAACCAATGATAAGATTATTTTTAGGTGTACAAGATAAAGGTTTTAATGAACATAAAGTAACATTGTAATCATTCTCTCTAGCTAGTTCTGCTCTGTCTGTATCCACTAGATTCATACAATATCGTCCTAAAATATAGAGAAAATATAACAGTGCTAGTAGTAGTGATAGTTGACAATAAAATTTGGAAGCTTAGCTTAGAATAAAAGTCTCAACCCATATTACAATCAAGGTTACAAACTGTGAGGAGGGTAATTTTTCCAAAGAAAATTCTAAACTCCATGAATGTAATTTCAAACTTATTCAAAGGGGTTTTCTTGCAATAAGGGTCAAATGAGTGAATTCGAAACCCTGTGAATATAAAAACTCTATAGAAAACAGAAAATATAGAAGCCAAATACAAGTAAAAATTGAGTCAGGTAAGTGAAAATTACTTTATACAGTCAGGCTAGTTCAAAATTTTGCCCCATACTTTATAATACAAATGTACAACAATAACAAATTGTGCTTGAGAAAACTTGAGACAATGACTGTATTTTACTGCCAGTAAATAAAATGATTTAAATCTCAACCTAGTAGAAAACATACAAACCTTGATCATATAGTTGTATATCAATCTCTGTCTGATCAGCTGCATGACCTAGTATAATAACATCCTGTAAATATATATAAGAGATTACTATGTTTTATATCTATAATACAAGAAGTCTAAGGCGATCTTCTTCAAACCCTTGACTTGTCCATCACACACTGGTATCTTCCCTCTACATGGAAAGCCAGTGATAAGAGGTTTATACCAATGAAAACAATTGATATGAATTTCTTGATAGGCTACTTGTAAATAAACCATTTTCAAAATGTGCTGCAAAGCCTCCTCCACAATGTCTTACTTCCAACAAAGGGAAATAATCCAGTGAAATTGATCAAAGCATGGGTGGAAAGTTCTGAAAATACTGGACATATACTTTAAAATACTAAAATTAAAAAAAGATTTCTTGTAATTACACAGAAATCTTTCAGCCATGTCAAAGAGAATTTAAGATTAACATCATTATTGTTTTAACTTATCTGTCCAGAGAATATTAGTTTTACTCAACTCTCAAAAATATGCTTTATAAGATCACTCGATGAAATGAGAAAGAAACATTCCGCATAAATTAATGACTATCTCCATATTTTTACCAAAAAAAACAAGACTAACCTTATCTGTTAAATCAGAATTTCTATAGTGTATACTTCTAGGATATGAGATTAAATGTGTATTCTGTATGCTACCATAGCAACAAGGACATATAACAAATGAAGCATTTTTATCTAAACATTGTTGTAGAACAAGATCTGTAGCTACACCACATGCATGGAGACATACACCAATATCAAATGGTCCTTGAAAATAATCCAAGTTACACTGAAAAAACAACAACAAAAATATCAATATAAAATAATGTCAATTCATAAATTCACTACAACTTTAAGCATCAGTTGTAAGCCTATCGGCCTATGAAACAATGTGTCTCTAGTCTGATTCCCAGTCAGGACCAATAAAGCACTTTTGTGGAGTAAGGTGTTGTTTTTATGCTACAATCATTTTTTCCACTATCCCTGAATCAATTATTGCAGTTGTCAGTTTCTGGAGAAGATACTTGTTATAAATTGGGTCTGGAGATCTAGATTGTGTATGTCAACTGATTTCTGTGAAAATTGAGAAATTGCCCAAAAAAGCATTAAGCTCCATCATTATCCACTCAAAGGGAGGTAATTCTGAAACTACACACAATAGAAACCATTATTTTGCACTGCACTTCCAGTGAAAGCAAAATCATAGCAGAAAAGTCTTAATATAAGACATCTTTAACATTAAATAAAGCATTTGAGACTCAAAATTTGCAATATTTTGCAATAAACAAGATGCACTTTATAGTTGAACTTTACTGTATCAATAAAACTGAACTATCTCACCTGATACAATGAAGTGTTATTTAACTGTAATATATTTACGCTTTGTGCAGCAAGTATTAATGCATCTTCATTGCTTTCAACTAATACAACCTAAATATGAAAATTAAACTCTTAATAAACACTATGAATGTATTTACCTGGTAACAAGTGACATTATTTAGCTGTAATTCATTGACTCTGTCTTGAGCTCTAACCAATGACTCTTCTTTATTTTCTATTAAATATACCTAGAATTCAATAATGTATCGGTTAATAGAGAAAAGAATATTAAATATACCTAGAATTCAACAATATATCAGTTAATAGAGAAAAGAATTAAAAACTAGAAAGCCACTACTGACAAATTAAACGACATAAACTTAAAAATGTATAAAATTTAATGGTCTTGCATGGTAATGACCACAGCAAACAGATTTTTTTCATATTTTATCAATAAGTACTAAACTAAATCAATCAAAGTGTCTGACTGTCAAACCAGTGATGAGTTCCATTTTCAAGCAATAACAATATGAAGAAGAAATAAGTCTACCTGACAATCTGGAAGTAGATGAGCAATAATTATTCCTAAATGACCCTGGAATAATACATTATATGATATAATTATAAAATGTTATGAAAAAGACAATAGTATGAGGATCAACTTTGGAGAATAAATTAAATTTGAATTATGTGTCTGAACATTTCTGCATTTTTTATTTGAAAAGAATCTATATATAATTGTCTGGTTGGAATTTATAAAGTCATTGTTTCCTACAGCAATGTAATATCAACTTTAATGGGTGCAATTTCATAATCATTTACTTCTTGAACCTGTATGAAGATACTAGTTTGGAACAAATCAAGAAATATCCTAGTCAAGAGAGGTATTTATTCTGAAAAAAATGGTGAATACGTCAAATTTGAATTAAGACTACGAAAATCCACCTCCTTGCCTTCATTATAATAATGTCTTCGCACTAAGTTTTTCACTTACACTAGTCTGTTCCTTAATGTTTTATAGAAATAAGCCAAATTATAAACTAGCATAATTATACAAAACAAGTAATTTTCATGTGCCCCAGACTTCAGCTTAGTGGGTTAAGACTGAAATATTACAATTTCTGGACCAGATCCCTGAATGGTAAACCATACAACATACTTACAGCACCACTACAGAAATCTACTATTATATCACCAGGTTTAGATATTGACTTCACAGCTGTAGCTAGATTCTCTAATTGTTCACATTTTCTACCAACTCTTTTCTCTGGTAACTCTAGAAAACATGAATTAATATTGATATACTTGTTACTAAATACAGTAACAAGCTTGAACATTTTGTGAGCATGATTTAAGGTCACATGACTGATTATTTCTTTCCTGTCTTGTCTAAAGGGTATTATTGTGCATAATCAGAGTGATGAAGCATGACATTGCAATGATAATATCATGATTGAAAACAATTTTTTCAAAATTTTATTTAAAAGTCTACCAATTAGCTGCAGAATGATCTAACTAAGAAATGTGTATCTATAGGTTGGTTCAGAAATAAGTTATGGCCATTTTTCTGCCGCCATATACATGTACAATGTATATCCCTGTATGAACTGCCATATCACGTCAATAACTCAATGCAGCTTTATATGACATCTTATGCCAATGAACATGTACATATAGAATTTACTGTGTACTCAATTAAAAATAATTTTGGAAAGCATTTGAACCAGATAAAATGTCTTTTCTGAATTCTAGAATAATCCGACAATATAACAAACCTATTCTAGGATGAGCGTGTAAAGGTACAGAAGACCAATCTATTTGTACATTATCACCACATGGATGTTCTCCAACTTGAGGTTCTAATCTCTGTTCCTATAGTAACAAAAATAAAACAACTGTTAAAAATTATAACAAAACAGTTATATACATCAGGGCTCGAATTTAAGCTTGCATACTCGCAAAATGTGTGTGGATTTTAAAAATTGCAAGTAACTTTTATTTCAACTCGCAAATTTTTGCGAGTTGAAATCGACACAGAATATTACTGTCTAAACTAATGAGGCTAACATCAGCATTGAAACAGCAAGATAGATTGGTATTATTGATTAAGATTCACCATTAAAATGATTGATATTCTTTGCCTATCCAACAATAACACAATAATTATTGTTCAATCTACACTTAAATATAGTACTATGTCGTTTGTAAACTACATAAAAGCATAGAAATCATTTATGCTATTAAAATTTTGAGAAAAAAATGTAAGTATTGTTTTGATTTTGCGAGTTTATATAAATTATACTCGCACAAATTTGCAAGACCAATTTTTTGTTAAATTCGAGCCCTGTACATATACAATATATATATTATAACACTGAATATTAAGTGTGGTGTTTCATTTCAGAATTATGAATATGTACAGTACTAAGGTTCAAAGATCATAGGGTCAGACTTCCTACATGACTCAAACCAGTCACCAATCTTTTTACCTTCTTTACCTAGTTTGGTGTTTTAATTCTTTATTTTTAATATTAAGTTAGGAGTTTTAGTTCATTATACCTGGTACTGAGTTTAAAGTTTGGGGTAAAATCAATAGTATTTCACAGAGAATGCACAAAAAGGTTGACATAGCCATGGGTGAACAGGACATTTACTGGTCTCACAAGCTGAAATATCTATAATAGTTGCACAAGTATACTCCTTTTTGTTCTCCCTTGACAGAACTTTAAATAAGAGCCAATGCAACTTGGTTGTATAAGATATATACAAGGCAAAATATATAATTTAAAGGTTAACCTATTCTGTTAGACTAGGTGAAGTTCAATGACATAATATATAACCTAAATTCTAAATCAATTCCATTACTACAATATTACCATAGTAATAAGAAAGTAAGAAAACCTGTAGTTTTAAATAACAAATAATATAATAACCTTCACTTTTTCTAACACTCTGACAGTCTCTTTCTTCAGTGCTTTGTGCTTTGCTTTAGAACTTCGACTACAAAATAAAGAAATACAAAATAAAAGGAGGGACTGTTATAGCATGTATTAAATATCATATATAAAGACATAAAGGCTAATAACAATTGCTAAAAGATTGAGTTCAACTAATTCATACACTTAAACCAGTAACTCAGTCTGTTGTTATCCAAAAACAGATTTACAGTTTGAATATTTGCAAAAAAAACCACAAGGAATAGTAAATTTAAACCATTTCAAAAGTTAAAAAAAATTGAAGTGCATAATAAATTATAATATACATGTTCAGCCAACTTTACAATTTTGTATGATATCCCTTAATCAATGAAACCACCTTCAGACAGGTGATCCCTCACAGTACCCATTTACACCTGGGCAGAGTGGATCAACTGTAGGCAAATTTCTTGCTCAAGGAAATTAGTACTGTCCCCCGTACAAACCCCGAACCCCTCGATCCCTAAGTGCACCTCCTACAGCTGGACCACCTCTACTACCCGTTCAAGAAGGAGTCCATATTTCTCATTCAATGTGAAAAACATTATACTGACATACCTTATCTCATTTGTGTCCTCTTCAACATTCAAGATTACTGCAGGAATATTAAACACAAGGCTTCCATTATGATATGAAGAATCAATCACAGCTGTATCCATAGCAACCAAATCAAACCCACATTGAATTGCTGTCCGTTGAATTCTGGGTAATGTTAAAATATGAGTCAACCATTTCTTTATATTTGGAAGCTTCAGGAAGAGTGTTGAGCACTTGAAATCTAGTGATTTCTGAAACATAGTAAGATGAGGTTATAACTACAAACTTCAGAATATGTATTTAGTTCATACAATTTTGTAAATGATTAAGATAATTTAGTCTGATAGTAAATGAATTTTTACAATTCATCTTAGCCAATTCATGATCCCAATACTGAGAAAATACATTGTAAAAATAAAGTTTCTTGTTCAAGGAAATGTTTTGCTACTAAAAAAATTATTTCAGTGCATTATCTAAATGAATGATTTCCAAATTAAATATAAATGAGTAAATGAAAAACCCATCAAACTGTTGAAATAATTTATAATTATAGACAATTAAGTAATGATTTTTTGCAATTAAGAGCAATTGTTGAAACTGCCACCTAATAGTTAAAAGACGTCAATGATAATAAAGCCTTGCTAAGACAAGAGACCAGTTACTTACCATAAGATAATATATATACACAAACAATGCCAGGTCAGAGATAGTCAAACCAACACCTTCAGCATACACATGTTCATATATTATATCATATAAAGTTAGAGTAGATACATAGTCTGTTAATTCATCTATCGTTGATACACCAAAGTCACTCAATCTCTTGTCACTATTTGTAGATAGATCTAGGTGTGCTAATGTATTTGATAGATCAGCTTCTCTGTTGCTAAGATCAGATTTATGGTTGCTAGGCACAGATTGATCATTATTCTTCACAGTTTCATTATTTGCTTGTTCAACTAGTCTTGAGTTATTCATTTGTTGTATTTTTATTTTCTGTCTCAGTTTTTCTCTTTCATTACATTTTGCACACCATTTTACCAACTTATTCTCAGTACATCCAAACTTACACACTTTCCCATCATTCCAATTTTGAAATTTCTTTAAATCCCTCTCATTTTTTCTCTGTACTCTGTAATACGAGCTACCATGTGGCATGTGAATTTCATAGGTTTTAAAAAATTGGCAAATAAATTTTTCATCCAAATCTAGGGCAGGTAACTCTGTCTTTGATTTTTCTTCTCCAAGATGAGAAATTTCAGATGAAGAATCTTGTGTCAATTTCTTCTTAGCATTCAGTTGATTTAAATCTTTCTGATATTTTTGTTGTATAGATTTTAACAATACTCTTTTCTTCTTGTCATCATTATGAAGTAATGGGGGTTTATCAAAATGAAGTTCTAGTTTCATCACATCCTCTGGTATATCTATAGTCATTCCAGGATTACTTCCCCTGAAAAATACATTAATGAGTGAATTGTTAAGACATAAGAGTGTGGGTGCTGTAAATGAGTGAGAGATAGAGTACCAGCAAGAGTGTGGAGAACATGAGCAATAGGGTGATTGAATGAGCTATATGAATAAATTTATTGTCATTATCATTAATTATCACGAGCACTAGCCCAATTTATTTCTATATAGTAATGAGCAAAATCATCAACTAACCCAATTACTTGAAATTATATACATTTTGATAATTCTCACTATTCTGAATTTACCTTCACTAATCCCTGGGTTTGGACTAGTGGGTTAAGGCAATGACTACCAGAATATAAAGTTATTAATTTATAACTGGCCTGAATCAATTTTCACCAAAATTAGTCAATGATTGCAAGAGATTAGTTTATTTTGCAAGACTAAGAAATAGCATGACACAAAGCTTGGTGAATTTAAAACTCATTTAAACAAACTAAGCCGTCATGAACTTACTGCACTGTAGTTATCAAGTTTGATATGGACAAGGGTAATTCAACTTCACATAATTTAGTCCATCCAGACACTTCAGAACATGCCTTCAAACTAGCTGCTCGAAATCCCTACAAAAATAGAAAAGTAAAAATATACTGTAAATTGATAAAATTGCAAGACAAAGGGCCGACTTGATTTGCCCGGGCGGCTTACGAACCGGCATAAGCCGATAGCCGATCGGCACGCCCCGGTGTGACATATGAATCAAGCGATCCGGCTAACTAATTACTGTTGCAGACGGTCGCATTTCAAGCAGTGTGTGTAAATAAACCTATATCAGTAGTTAAAATTTTAAATTCGTGTCTGGCGAGTAAAATGTGTACTTGTAATATAACTCTTACACAAATGACGCATAAGAAAGTTTAATTGAACACATCAATTAGTAAATTTTTGTAATAATGGTTTCACCTGTATCTATTTTTAGCCATATTTGTCACATGCTCGCCGCTAGCCGCTCTAACGAAACCGGCGCATTCGGCGTGCGCCGGTTGTTGACCCGGCTCAATCTCGGAGCAAATAAAGCGAATCGCCAGTACCCGTTTCTGAATCGGCGTACGCCCGTTTAAGCCACCCGGGCAAATCAAGTGGGCCTAAAGGCAACCATTCTGAACAAATATACTCCATGATGACAAAGCTTGACAACTATGTATGATAATTCCAGATGACTGAAAGTACTTTAAAGCAGGTGATCCTGCTAGTACCTTTTTACATGTGGGTGAAATAATGCAATCAAGGGTAAATTTTTTGTTCCAGGAAATAAGTGGTGTTTCTGTTTGGACTTTGAACCCAGGACATCTTACTCTCTATACTACTGGTCCCTTACTCATAAGATCATAATGAGAAAGAGTAGCAAGAATCATCACCAGTCTCTGAATAATACAATAACTCAGTGTTGGAATGTATGTATGTATACAGTCATGTACCTACCAATAAATCTATATAAGAGTCTTTGTCTTCACATCCTACAGCATTATGGGTAACTTTAACAATGTGTCTAATAACACAACATAATCCACTACGTATCATATAATCATTGGAATCCTGTAACATTTACAAATAAAGTCTGTTAATTTAATATACAGTTCATGCAATAATCTAAGGCAGGCTTCATAGCCATAGATGGATAAACTACAATTTAGTAAAAGTTCAAAACTACAACAATTTCTGGTATTTAATGTAAATCATTCGAGAACTGAGTTTAAGAAGTACCAATATTAAAAGTTTATTGATACATGTTGTAAGGCGATTTCCATCAGATTTTAGCTACTACAATAATGAACTTAACTTTGGGAACAGTGTGTTGTAAAACCATGTCTTCTTTGACCACTATATAAACGAGAAGTACTTGTACACTGCAAGTTATCAATTTCTAATATTATCCTACTAATAACTAAATATGTAAAATAAACATTTGTACCTCAATCACTGGTAAAACACAGTTGGCAACTTTGGCAGGAACTTGATCAGGTGTTACAAAACTATGCTCCACTAAATGTAAGCATTGACTTGACATTTGAACAGTAACAGATTCTTCATTATGCTTGTTGACAAACACAACATGAAAATTTCTTGTTTTACAATAGTTTAAGATGTATAAGATGACAGCAGACGGAAGTTCTACAGAAATGAGTCCATTGCCACCTCTCTGTCCAGAAATAAACACTTTCATTTTTTCTTATTTTATCTGAAATTCATAAAATAAAATACAAATTCTGCTTTTAAAAAATATTTTAAGCTTAAGGATCATTTACCTAATCTAGAAGCCAATTGAATAGTATACTGTTATACTCATACTCTGGACCAAAACTGACATCAGTGTAACACACACGTTATGTACCAGAGCGAATACATTGAGTTCGTAACAGTTTGAGTACGAAACATCTAATAATCTCATAATCGATCTGCTTCGGACAATTCCCACGAATTCATCGGTAGGAGTGTAGCGTTAAAATTCGTGCGTTTCTAACAAAGTGATTGAAGATCAGTCGGTCTATATTAAATGTAAGATGTTTTGCCTATGTAAAATAATTAAAATAACAGCAAATCATTTCGATAAGAACTTACAGACACTAATGTGGGTCATCAACTATTCGCCGACTTGCTGTCGCCATTTGACATGACGTCACTCAATTGACCTATTTGCAACATGAGAAAATAAACCCCTACCTCGACGGTAATGAGTCCCAATTTCACAGGCTTCAAACATTAAAATAAGATAGCATTTCATGTTTTCTGTGCTATGCCAATAGTTCTTGTGAACAGTATTGAATCAATCGTCAGAAATATGCATTGACTTGATAGTTTGTTATTTTTTTGGCGCATTAATATTTCATACTGATTAAGTTATTAGTCCTTCCGTCACTCTGTCGCCAGTCTCAATGGAGAAATTTTCTCTCAAATTTAGTGAAAGTTCGGCCATGTTTTTGTAGAGAAAGTTACACACGAGATTATTGACCCATACCTTACTGCTGCAAATCTATTTGTTTGAGAAAAAGTAAGTAAACTCTTACTTCTCGTCATGAAATATGAAATTAATACATTCGCTTTAGACGCAATACACAACTTTTTAAGATTTTCGTTGTTTTCTTTAAACCATGTGCTGAATAATTATTTATGTATAACGTTACCTGTGTGTAAATGTGCTAGTTGATTGTACCCAGTTGTAAGTAATGACGTATGATTTGCTTGGTGACACCTATTTGTTTATCTGATCAGTGTCAATGAAGATTGACATGTGAATTAACAATTGATGTAACCAATCAGTGATGTGATGGTAACTTCTTTACTCTTAAATTGATAATGACATAGCCTACAGCTATTTGAAGGAATTGTTATGGTTGGGCTGAGCAGACATGGGACTTTTTTGTTTGCCAGGGTAGTGTCTCAAACAGCTGTAGCTACAGAATCAAAACCAAGTGTCTGAATTGATTACATCAAAACTTTAACAACATTCATCAGTCAGTGTTCATGTTTTCAGTTAGTTCTGGCTATCAAAACTTTATTACCCGCCTTTTTTACATTTTGATTTTCATCAGATGCGGCAGCCCCCACTTTTTTATACAAGCCCTGTGAAGGATGGCAAGAGTGAGGAGTGGATTCCAAGGGGCAATTGGCCCTGGTAAGGGGAGCCCACGTCAAAGCCAACAGTGTATTCTCTATGATTTTTTTATGTTATGAATTTTAAAAAACAAAAACACATTTGTGCTCAAATAAATGTTAATACACAATAACTATTAACAGTATTATAGATGCCAGTGCATGAGCGGTTCTGAACAAGAGAACCATTTTTTTAAAGTTCTCATCATTAAGTTGCTGCACCACCCTAGCAGCTTCTGATTGCACTGCTGATTTGCATTTAGCTTGGTAAATTGCCTGGCACATTAAATGGGACTTAGATGGTTCGTGCAGTTTCACAGTCTCTAACTTATAGGACTTGGCATTAGATACAGTAATGTAACCTGGGTTGATAGCGCAGTTGGTAGCGCCCCAGGATTTGGAATCTCGTGCCCGAGGGGGTGCAGGTTCGAATCCCACCTGGGGAGGTTATACCTTTCCATGAAAAGTTGACAATAATGTAGATTTTCCTCCATTGATTAGATAATATAGAGAAGTTTCCGGCCTTGTGCGAGGGTAGGTGAGTACTGGTTATAGACAATGGTCCAGGAAAGCTAGGTTAGGTGCACTGGACGCCGTAAAATGACCTAAATTGTGTTGACAGGGCGTGAACTCCAATATATAAATTAAATACAGTAACTGCATTTCATACCGTCCTCCGTATTTTTCAACTAGAGTCGATTAGCTGCCCATTCTGATAAAAAGCTGCGCAAGCATTTATTTTTGTCGTAATTATTGTAGTATACTTTTTTGTCTTCCGTCGTCAACTTAGCTTTCTTTGGCTCGCTAACACCATCAATAAAACGCCACATATTCTACTTTTAAAGTTGACGAAAAGGCGTTGCCATGTTGTTTGTGTTAAAACCTGTCCAGTTAAGATATGACATTGCGGATAATTGCATTTAATCTACAGCCCGTTTTCAGTCGCCGGCTGGACGACCATTTCAAATTTTAGGTGGTCCATACGAAAATAAGGTCGCCATGGAGGACTGGGTGACCGCTAATTTTTTTCCCTGTTACAAATGTGCATATTCTTGCATTACACTTATGTTGTCGGTTTTGCTGCACCCTTGCAGCAAGTGACATCACTTTTTAATATTGACAAGAAGAGTTGGGATTCATTCCTCACAGCAAGCCTGTTCCTCTCATTCTGAATGGGTGAGACTCATATTTTATACTTTGAGAAAAGTGGTTTTGTACACTGCATGAGCTCAACCAATAACTGCACATTATTTATACAGTGTCTGATCTGGGTTATCTTAACCAGGGCTTTTTTTCAGTATTTGGGGAAGGGGCCGAGGGCCTTTTTTATATAGTACACTTGGGAAATTTCATCCCAAATTCATAGATAGGGGAACAAAAAAAGTCCAAAGTAAACTCAGAATTTGGGGAAAACTGCATGATTTTTAAGAAATTTCAGGAGGGGAAGGCGCCTGTAAACAGCCCCTGAAAAAAAGGTCTGTTAACATATGGTGAATAATTTTGCCAGTAAGGCTCCATATACAAACAATTGGGCTAATATTGGATAATCATTTTTTAATATTCTTCCTAAATCAGTTTTATCCAAAAATATCAAATCAATATTTAGGTCCCTTAAAGGATAGAAGTCCAGAGGGTTGCTTAACATTATTTATGAAGGGGAATACAGTATAACCTCTGCTAACGGCACCTCTAACGAGCGGCAACCTCCGACGAGCGGCATATTAGAATTCCCCCCGTCGATTTTACTCTATGATTTACCTCTAATGAACGACACCTCTGCAGAGCGGTAAACGGCCGTTCAAATAAATTCCCAAAGTTAATCTTTACCTCTATACAGCGACACTAAGTCTAGCAAGGTTTACATCAATAATCGATAATTATCTATAACCGGATGATTTAAACAATAAGCGAAACCCCTAATCGTATAACACTACCCTCAAGTGTCATGTTGCTAAATCATTTGTCTAACAGGGGTTAATATACAAGTGACATATGGTTTCCATGACACCAACGAACGGACCTTAGATGAGGAGCGCTTTGTTTGGTAGGCTGACGTCATCAAGTATCAGATGCACATACGTCTAGCTAGTTGACGATAATAAATGAAACTTATTTGTTATTGTTCTTTTTATTAAAAGCTTCGATGAAATGAATTCTGTTTTAAGATTATTTGAGGTTTAAGATAATATCAGATATTTACTCCCGAAAAGACGACGATAATTCCTGCTAAATAGTATTCGCCATTAGACAAGTATAAAAACATTTGACAGTAACAGAATCGATTTCTCTTGTGTATTGCTTTCTTTAGCATAAAACTAACCTTCATGCTAGGAATTGTCAACCGTGATAATTATTTATTTAAAAAACTTTGTAATCTTATTAAAACTTTTTTTACTTTTGTCGATCAGCGCTCGCTAAAAACTGTATTTACATTACGGAACGGATAAAGGCCAGTTTTCCGGACCGAAAACGGCCGTTTTCGTGATCGGTAGAAAAAGTCTACCTCTGCAGAGCGACACCTCTGCAGAGTGGCAATTTTTTCAAACTCCGCCGAAAGTCGCTCTGCAGAGGTTACACTTTATAGACAAATACTTCAGGCATGATACCTTAATTTGAACATGAATTATACCTTAGTGCTAATAATTGTTACTTAATGTTCATTTGTTATTTTCATAATTATAGATAGTGCTATACAGTACTGACCTAATATGTCAATAGAACAGTCATAATGAAAACAGAAGCTCTTATGTAGGTATTAGATGAAATCATTAATATATCTGATGAAATGCCAGATATTTCTATAAATAGTGGATACTTGGTTTTTTTCTATGATTATTATGTGTAGTTGTATAAAACTCATTGTTAAGAAATTTGATAGATGATGAAGCAATGAATCGCTCTAAGTCAAATTTGCCCATAATAAGGTACCTCACCACTTGTATTATTATTTTAGACATGGTTCTTAAGTTGGCCACACTTGTGCTACAGTTTAATAAGTGACAAGTAAAACTGGCTAATGTGCAACTGATGGTTATTTCACAGAATACAGACTAGTGTTCCTCCTCTGTTGATGGAGTCTGAAGCTTTCCTAACGATAATATTGCCTTTGTCAGTGAGATATTAAATTCATGACCATGTATTAAAAGATGGAGAAAAAATCATGTATTATTATCATGGATAAATACAGCCCAATCTTTGACTTCATTTTCCTCATTCTATCATTTATTGAAATCATGCAAAAGTGGAATAAATAGTTCAATGGAGCCAAATCAGAGTTTTTATTAATTAGTTATAGTTTCTACAAGATTCCCAGATGATATTCTTCTCTCTCTGGCGACAATAAAGTGTGTAATTTTGCTATTACATTGTTCTACCAATGTAGTTTCATACAATTAATCCTGGTGAAGCGGTTAATTTAAAAAAAATCCTGTACCATTATCTGAGAAATTAAAGTAGTTACCCCTGTTTAAAGATATTAAATTAATAAACAAATTTAGATCATTAACTTACCAGGGCTGATATTATACTTGGTAAATGATAGGTATTTTTCTTTTAAATTGAACAGATTCTTGTGATTTAGTCTTTATTTCAATGATTTGTTAGTAAAATTAACTTATTTTTCCTACTCTAGCATGGCACACTTTCATGTTTTTGTCCTTCATTATTTTGAATGAAGTGAAAGATACAGCCTCAGTTTTTTTATTTTGAAAGTACAATAAAACTTTGAAACATTGACTATCCATCTATGTTGCTGCCCTGGGCCATACTTGATCTGAAATTGATTCCTGGCCATTTCCTTGATTTAAATTTGTTATAGGTTTGACATTTCTGTCTTATAAAAGTTACCAGGTGCTTGGGAGGGTTAGTAAGAAGTGATTAGAAACTATAGTCTAAGACCTGCCTGTTGTGTCTAAAGAAGTATTGAGAGAATGCGTATGTAAGTTCCTAACATTGATACTGGACCTTGTTGAAATGTCTTTAATTAGTGCTATTACAGTCTATATTCAATACAGTTGATGTAAGTAAACCTAAAATAGACATAAAATGTGTGTTTATATTCTTATATAAATTATTTTTTACATTAGTACATTCTGATGATCTTGAACCAGGCCAAACCTAGTTGATCTAATAAATTTGTAATATCTTCTTCTGGTGTAAATGTGTTGTTTAATCATTTTCTTTTCAAAATTATTGTAAATTTATTTGTTGAATTAATGATTATTTTCTATCTTCCTTTTACCTATTTTACGGTCTGTAATAATTATAAATCAGTGTGGTTCAACGATGTGGTCTTTTACCGGTTTGATATAAATTGTCCCTAGGATATTTTGTTTAAGCCACAATGTCTCCAAGTTGATTAAGACAGGATTGTTGAATTGAATTATCTATGCAGGTTTAAATAAACCGTAAAATTTTGCTTTGTAATGGTTTGTTTACCTAATTCTTGCATCCACTTTATATGTCACACTTCACAAATACCCGAGATGGTTTTTGCTTATATTTTTCTTTGCATTGGTTGTCTGGCTAATACTTCACAGAGAGTTTAAAATACGGTAAAATCTTTACTAAATCCTGTTCCAGGACAGTAGTTAATTGGCTGTAAAAAAGGTGAAAGTTGTAAAGTGTTAATACAAAAAATTTTTGTACTATTACCGGTACTTTGGTCTTCAAGTCATTTTGAGGTGGCTGTTGTTCAGAAGTGACTTTCATTTAATAGGCGACTACTAAGTCAGGTTTCATTTAAAAGTTATTTATTTTATAAACACTTGTTTTTTTTAAAGACAATTTTCTTTCTGAAGTCTCCTTTTTTTAAGGAGTAAGTTTTTTGTTTAAATAATTATTCTTTCTAGCTCTGCACATAGATGGGTCAGTGCAAAACTAGTCTACATCTTTTATTTAGATGTAGTTAGGCTAGTTTTGTGCAGACACAGTGTCATGTTTGAGGTTCAACTCATTCAGCTGCTTCCATTCTGCCACTTAATTTTTTTTTAAAGAGCTTGATATTATAATAAAACTTGACTTGTTAGTTGTTTTCTCAAAATACTAAAAAAGAATGAACTTAAACTTCTTTTAACTGTGGGTGGTATTTGTGGTATTATATTCTTTATATTATTATCATGGTACTCATTTGACTCTTGTATTGATATTAAATTGACTCTTGAAGTATGAAGCTAGTGACTCTTGAATATTGTTTCTGTATAAATGGTACTACTAGTGTCATAAATACAAATTTTCTGGGAGTTTCCATGAGTCATTTATGAGAGATGTCAATAATCATAACTAATGTTCAATGCACACCACTAGTGTAGAAAGTGAGAACACCATTTGTTGTTACAAGTCATGCAATTGGTAGTCATTGTTTTAAATTTTCTTGAGCACTAGCCCAATTTAATTTGTTATGTAATGAAGGAAAATATCATCAACTAGCCAGACTGTAAGAAATAATTTTGTGAAACCCTGGACTAGTAAAAATTTATTTAAGCTTGTGAAAAAAAAACTTATATTTTATGTATGATTGGGCTTGTTGATAATTTCTTACTTTTCTGCAAAACTTCTCAGGCTAATGCTTGAGGTAATGACTATTAACTTATGGAGTCAACCTTTTAGCTGATGTAGTTTTGTCGTCCATAGATTAAGCAATATGAAATGTTCTACTCTTCTGTTTTATAATTGTGTTAATATTATCATATGTATATATGTATGTAATAATGTTAATGTTCACATAAAATCTCTGACTAGATTGCATACTCTTATAATTGTAGAAGATTGCATATTACGTAAGCTTGTGCAGCTGTTAATATTTCCTGTTAATATTACAGCTTTTTTCGTTTGTATTGATGTTTTCTACAAATGAATATAAAAAATGTATAAGATCTTCTGGTACTGATATTACCAAAAACTCCCATCCGCTGAAAGTTAAAAAGCTTTAAAATGCTTTGAAAATCAATACAGATCCTTCTCGGGAAACTTTATAGTTCCTTGTCGTGAAACTTTATGAAATTCTCCCATGTTCCCGGACAATATCCGTAGTATGGTTTCATGTTTAACATTTTTGGCATTTCAGGGTTTGAGTTATTGCAGAAATGCATGATGTTTTATTGGCCACACATTCTAATTTCCATAATAATTCAAAGTGAATAACAGAATTACGCGGTTTGGAAAATGTCTTGCTCGTTTTTTTATGAGTTAACTATCGATTTGCTCGTTGTTTTTGACAGATCTTCTTCGTTCCTGTTAATGAAAAGCAATTGCTTTTAGTGATTCACTTTCATTTCTTGAAAGAATTTTGTATAATTTGATGAGTCTAAGGACTATATTCAGATGTAATTACAGCTTTGGGAATGTTGAGAAGATTGTCGGTGAATTATAGAAAATATTCAACAGATGATGGTTGGGTTAAGACAAGCAACATGTTTTAGACTTGACTTCTGGAATGTATTGTTTTCTTTTGGTTGTTTTCTATGAAATGAAATTTTCGTACATTTCGCCTTCTGTCGGTCTATAAGTTTGTTGTTTTTACCTCTATGTTTCAGTTTGAAGAGTTCCAAACCTTTATTTAAGTACAGTCATTTTGATAAATGAGTGTACATGTAGTTTTTTGACATTCACTCTTAATATTGAATTCATTGACTGAAATACAAATGTATAAAAATCTCATTTTAAATTTCTGTTTAATGTAAATTGTGAAACGTTGTTGAGTAGTCTCATTAGGAACTGGCTGCCGACCTCAACAGTTGGTTAAAAAGACTAAAAGACCTGTTAAAATTGACAAAAAATAAATAAATAAAAAAATTGCTTCAGGACTGCCCTAGAAAACTTATTTCTTTTCTATTTGAGCATATTCAACAAAATTTTACTGAGAACACTGGTTATTACATTGAATATGATATGAATGAAACATTTCATGAGATATTATATTTTGATTATATGGCTACTTGGTTTGTTGATAAGAACACTGTAGACCCTTCAAGGTCAAGTGGTTTAAGTTTTTAGCTTGTAATCAATTGACCAAACTCAGCTGCCGGTTTTAATCTCTTTGAGGTTTGATACAAGTTATTTTATTGTTAGGGGTTGTGGCTCTATGCCCAGGTGTTGATCTGACGTGGTTCTTTTCTCCACTTATGAAGCATGAACAACAAACTGGCACTAACTTTCTGTGTAACAGTTGACAAAATGTCAGACCGTTAAGAATGGTGGTCAAAGTAAGAAAAAGAAACTTATCTGATTTTTACATTGAAATTGACTAGCAGCTAATACCTTTAATTTTCACAAGTCTAAGCTGAAATTATTATATTTTATGGTAATAGGCAAAATTATCTGCAAGACCGACCTCATGAAATCATTAATTTCACTAGCCCAAATCTGTTTTCACAAGTCCTGGGCTTTGGGCTAGTTAGTTAAGGTGATGTCTGAGTAAGTTAAACAATATGTGTAATGATTTAAATTAAAGTAATAAACCAAACATTTGTGTGCCTCTATGAGACTGTTGATTGTGGGTCACTATGTACTTGTATCCTAGTAGATTAAGATGCAATGTTAACTTTAATCGAACTGTATGTTTTGATCAGTTGAACTTACAGCTTTTAGTCCCATTAATTTTATACTATGATTTTTTTCTGAAGTTTTGAAAAATGTTTGTATTGATGAATTAATTTAGCTTGTTTCTACCAAACTTATCTTTAATAATGGTATTTTTTATGTCTCATGATATATTACATTGTAAAGTATGATTAATTTATACATGAAAATTGCATGTTGCAGTAAGGCAGTCCGTTATGTGTATCAATTATTTTTCTTGAATTAATTTTCTCTTGCTGACAGTCTTCATTTAAATTTGTCACTTTTGTATCGATGTCACCATGGAAGCCGACATTCTCTGGTGCCACAATGCCAGGTTGATCTAGTTTCCATGTCTAATAAATTAGAAAATTTCTTACATTCTTTTAGTCTAAAGAGAATTGTTCTTTAGTTGAATTAAGTCTACAATGCTCGTTCTTCTTGAAAATTTTGAATTAATTTAAAATTTGGTTGTTAATTTTAATTAGTTAATGAATCATTGTCAAGCTGCCCTGTCTCTGGATAATATCTGTGTTATTAGTAACATGAACATTTTAACATTGTTATTAATGTATTTATTAAAAGTACTTGTTTCTGTTTTGACCTAGTGTTATGTAACAGGTCGAGAAGAGAATTTAATAAATTATTTATGTGTATCTTCAATTTAGTGTAAGGGAGTTTTAAGTTTCAGAACATTTTGCTTTTTCAAACTTTTTTTCCTCATTAAATGCTATTACATGTTTAGTCATTGCCTTAAGCTCTAGCTCTGTTATTTATTGATATTATGTAACATAGTAAAGGATCAAATATAACTTGCCAGACTACAATCCCATGAAATAAGAAATTATTAAAAAATAAGAAATGAAATAAGAAAGGGCTAGTTGATAAATGAGCTTTTTCTATGTTACCTAATAAATTTGGATAGTGCTTGAAACAGATTACTATTATATATCTTTGATGTAAGACTAGGATTCAAACTCAATGCTTCATGAAAAAAAAAATATTCTGAAAAGAATTACATTGTCTGAAAATAGTATTTTCTATTCAAACCTCAAACCTTCAAATCAGAATAAGTTTCTCTCACTACATATGATAATATTTTATACTTCAGTAAATTTATTTAGCATTTACCAGTAAATTTTCTCATGATCTTTTGTCCCCTTATTTGGATAATTGATGCAACAAATTACATTTATTTTCTCATAGAAGCTGGGGTTGTTACATCCCAGCTAGTTATACAGTATAAAGTTAAGTTCATGTGGAAAATAGAATCTTGAATTTTGCAGTAAAGTAAAGCCACTGCTTTATTCCAATGATAAGTACCTTGGGTTCGGTTTTCAAGCTTTGTGCTTTAAACTTTAATTCTAGATTTTTAAGGTTTAATTCCTGGTAGCAGCAGGTCAGACTGTTTCATGAAAATGTAATAATGATCATCATTTTCACATTTTTATAAAACAGTCTGACCTGCTGCTACCAGGAAATGATGATGTTAATTTTTCTCAGTGTAAGGTAATTTGTCAGCTTTTTCAAGGTCTTGTTGAAGGGTACCAAAAAAGTACAAGCCCAAGAGAGCTGGTGTTGTAAGCCAGGCAATGTAAATAACTATAAAAAAGTTTGATTTGCTAAAGTAGCTACTGTCAAGATTTTGGAACGGCCAATTACAGGCGACTGAATATTCTATTTGGTGAACTAAATTTCACAAAGAAGGCTGTGAGTTTTCAGTTTTCCAAATATCTAATTCACTGACTTCATTAAAACTGGTGTAAAATTCAAATGAATCTAACAGAACTTGGATTAACATAGAAAATCAGTGCATGTATTTAAACAACATTGTTGCCGAGTTATGTATAAAATAAGTATAAAATTATAAAAACTTGACATTAAAATCTGTATGTAATGATTGGAACCTTAACGAACATACTGAGGAATTATAACTGATGCCAATTTTCACATTTGTTTTCTCTCTGTTTGCAAAATGTGATCTAATTAATGCTACTCTGGTAAAGTGAAGTGTCAGATTTCCCCCTATTAGTGGGTAGAACAATTCAACAGCACATGTTAACTATATCTTGCCTTGTAATAAACATACTGATTATTTCCAAACTCTCTCGTTAGTGGCAAAGTTTTGTACACTGTACACTTGCCGAGATTAAGTTTTTTTGTTCAGTTGGATAGACTTTAGACTTTTGAGTACAGTCCTACGTCTTACGCCAGTTGAGAGCATCCAATGGATGCTGGGGCTTATCAGAGAAACTAATAGTTTAATTGCCCACTATCAATTTGCACCGTTTTAAATCTCCATTAATTTGACACTTGCTGTGCTGGCTTGTTTCGTGGTGATTTATCATGAAGATGAGAACAGATGGCATTTACTTAAAATGAGGACAAAAGAAACATAAAAACACTGTTTTATTGTTGTAATGTATTTGTTTGCTTGTATTATATAAATTTAATAATATTGAGCCTAATTTTTATTTTGTAAGAAGAGTAATACAACACCGTAGTGTATTTATTAATATTGTAAGTTGCATTTATAATACTTATAGTTCATGCTTAATGAAAATATTTCACTTTAAAAAGAGCATTAATTAATGGTAAAGGGATGAATTAATCGGCTAGTTTTGTTTTTAACCACATTCCATGGTAATGCAAGAATTAAATTGTTCATGCGATTATTTCTGCGTTTGATTAGCAAACTTTCTTCAACTTGATTTAAATCGTATTTATTTAATGATTTTGATTCTATAAAATTTGCTTTCCCGAATGACACTGATTTTTTATGGTGATGAGGGGCGCTAAGCCCCCTTCAAATCCCAGCAACAAAGGGGCACACCCCCTTTGGAACCCCTGATGGGGAGGTGTGCGAAAAAAGTTCATGTTTTCTGCAACTTTCCTACAGTGTAATTCACCTAACCCAGTAAAAAATATATAATTTTAAGGCTGTGCGTTTGTGTATTTAATAGTATCATTAATTGCTTTCGGCGCAATAATGACCTTTCTGTGTTGGTGCGCCGTAAAATCAAAACAAACATACAAACAATCTAAACGTGTTTTAAATTAGGATCAAAACGTTGTTCATACCCGAGTACAATTGCAAAATTAAACCTTATACTAAGAACCACATTATACATGTTTGACTACGTATAAATTGTTCTTTAAAGAAAGATGATGTAGTCAATTTCGATGAACTGAACAACCTTTTACCAGCAGTGTGATTATTGATGGAAACTTTGAAACCAGTTCGGACACAGTTGATGATATTGAAAGTTTGCAGCTAAGTGACATTGAGATTGATTGTGCTGAATGTTTGTCTGATGATAACAGCGATATGCACGACATTTCATACTTGGATGAACTGATTGATGATAATGATGTATCTTATATCAGTGCTAATTCAACTATTGAAAACATTGATAATTGTGAAGTTACTGATGCCAGTGTAATCAGAGAAGATATTGAGTCATTGTTACAGTACCTTGGTTTTGCGCAATACAGACCACCACCACTCCTGACTAGGCACCCACCTCCTGCATTAGGAAGAGATGATGATATTCAGAAACTGCAAGAAGTATTAGATGATGTATTGGTCAAATCTGATCACAACCACAAATCCGCCCACAAAATTTTGTTTGGTCCTGATCATGAGACAGCATCAAATTTAATGAAGTTTCAAACCAGGAATAAAAGTACAAAGTTTTCATTCTGAAATTCCCCTTTAACATGTTCGCAAATAAAAATTACAATCTTAACGCTATCCAGTGTTCTCAGTGCGGGCTATGGGTACATTGGTCCATTTCATGCCAACCCTATTTATGTGTGCCCAAGATTTTGTGGGCTGTCTCGTCCCATTGATGGTAGACCTTGCACACAAGTGGATGTCGATGGAACAGTACTTGATGTTGAACCAAGTTTCTGTAACCTGGGTGATATGCTTTGCGCTGGTGGAGGCTGCAAGCTTGCCATAATCACTAGAAGTCGTATGGCCTGGGGAAAATTCAGAAAGCTTCTACCAATCATGACCTCAAGACATATCTCTTAGTGCTCGTGGAAAAGTCTTCATTGCCTGCGTCCGGTCTACACTCTTTCATGGCAGTGAATCCTGGGCGCCGTCCACTTCAGACCTACATCGATTACAACGTAAAGATAGAGCCATGGTCCGTTGCGGTGTCAAGCCTAATGATAATGTTACAACAGATTCTCTGTACACCAAATTAGGAATTCAAGAGATAGCCATAGCTCTTCTTACCAAACGCCTGATGTGGTTTGGCCATGCTTCTCGAAACAATTGTACCAACACCATTATGAACATGGATATTCCAAGCTCCCGTGGGCGTGGAAGACCAAGAAAATCTTGGTCTGATTGCATCAAGACTGATTTAAGTGTATGTGGTATGGGCAATACCAGTCCACACAACATGGACGGATGGAGAGCTGGTGTTAGACGTTTAAGCCGCCTGCTGCCTACCTCAGTATCTGGGACACCTGCAGCAGATGACAAATAAACTCAGCATATGTATGTATGTAGTGCGTATAAATATGCAGGCATTCTTCACATCTTAAAATATATGCGGGACGAAGATTTCCAAGAATGGGAGAAGTTGATATCAGCAGAAAACATTGAAATGGCCACAAGATATATTCGCTGATTAGCCATTGCTCTTAATATTGCCTTTTTCTGTGCATTTCTTCTAAGTTTGTCTGATGAAGATCAGTTATCAGTGATGGACTAAGACAGCAGGATGATCATCGACAAATATTTGGAAAATTTCCGAGAATTTCTGTCAGAGGGACGAAGAAACACTGGAACTTTTGCGCTTCATCTAGACAAATTTAAGCATTGTAAAGAAGTTTGGTCTGGCTTAAAAGTTATGTGGTAAGAATGGATACACTTTGTAGAGAATGGCTCACACTTGCAGCGAATAATAATTTGTGAAGAAAATATAATTTCACACCAGATGACTTCAAAGCTGCAAAACGATCACAGAGAAAACAAATGATTTGACCATAACTCACTTGAAAACTAAAGAAGAAATGCTGTCGTTCAACAAATTTGACAAAGCTTCAATAATAACTACTTCTGAAGGAAAACAACTTGTCAGTACTTTCTTGCCAAGAAATATTAAGAAAAATTGACAGTATGTGAATATCTTACTGTTGCTGTAGATAGTGAATACATTATGCAGACTAATGCTAACCTCATTCAGTCAGTGGAAAACATTTTGAGCTCACTACACTTCTTTTTGTCACTTTTGGTACAAGTTCACAAGAACCAGTCATAAAATTACTGACTCATATACAACAAGGAAACGGTGAAGCTGAAATGGCACAAATATATTGGTTGTTAGAGTATCAAGAGGAGCTGAAGCCAGAAGAGTCATGCAACAACATTGTTACATCTGGGGATTATGATGCTGTTGTACTTCATGGGTGCCTTGTCAAAATGCCTGATGGTCAAATTGAGCCCAGAAATCGGTATCAATTTATTGTCGCTCAAATTTTTCTAACCGCTTTCAGCTTCGTTGGTGATAATTGGAACGTCACTAGATATTAGTAATTACATAACATTATTAAAGACTCGTATTAAAATGAATTTTGATTGGTAAGGAAGCCAGATTACTTTTTGTAACTCATTGTGAATAATAGATGTGACTAAATGTTTGTATACCAACAGAGTATTTTCTATAGAATAATTCGGATTATGTGTTTTTGTCCATCATGTAAATATAATCATGTAATATACCTGTATATATTTTATACCTATGTGATAAGTGCCACGGTTCCATGTCCAATTTCTCTAATCTCAGATTGTCTAGAGGTATTGTTTTGTTGCTGAAAAGGACATTTTGGTCAGTTGAAGCTTATAATATTTGCTTAAGGTTTATTTAAATTCATGCACAGCTCACTTTTAATTTTCAAAGTTTGTTATTTGTTACTTATCGGTTTTACAAAACTTCATACAGTAAATAATCATGATAATGAAAAAGATAAATTTGTTCTATCCAATTGTTTGACATGTGAGTGTAGGATTTAATTTTTATTCACTTTCGAGGTAATAGAATTGCTTCTTAATGGAAATTATATAAGTACATGTATAGGACATTATAATTTATATATATATATATATATATATAATTAATCAATTTCAATCAAAATCTCATCTTTTACCCGTAACGTTAGTGATATAATTATATGAATTACTAAGTATAAAGTGTTGATACATTTCATGTAATTCTGATTTTATTTATGTTATGTAAATTGCTTTTGTGTTTTGATGATGATATTCACTCTGTAATTGTATATATCTACAATACATGTACCTTACATAGGACAAGTAAAGGTTGTTTTTCACAAATCAATAAAGTAAATTCTAACTTGATACAGTACTAAATGATTTAATCTTGTTAATTTTTGTACATTCAACAAAACCACAAACTTCAAATCAGACTACAAAACAGAAAATTCTAAACTTGTTAACTTTCCTCTCTTGAGGTAAAATGATACTACAGCTGGGTGTAATCTGATACTACCAATAAATTATACCATGCTGACCTGGGCATCATCAACTTATGATAAAGGCAATTAACACCAACATGTTTATTACCCCCTCGAAAAAGCAGGATTTTCTCTAAAACTGGCGTAAGACGTAGGACTGAGTAGTGAAACATTTATTTTTCTCTCCTAATTTCCTAATTAATCCGAGTAAATATAAAAATTTTGTGCGGAGTATTTCTAGAGTGTGTTTTAAAGGTAAATAAAATATAGTTGGTATTTGTATTAGTGTTATTTTTAAGATTTGGTTTGAATGGTTGAAGTTTTATATGACTAATGAAGGTCCAAAATTTCATAGTAAAGGGATAGTTTAAGATAAACAAAGTTCTATTGACTGTTGTAAGATTGTTTGTTTTGTACTTATAGTAATTTCTCAATATATTTGATTCATTAAAATTCTGTTCTTTTTCATTGGGAGTGTCCGAATGAAGTGTATTTATTTTTTAACTTCTATTAATTTTTCTATGTTACAAAAATTTCTTCAATTTTGTTTCACAAATTTATTAATGTTATAACTTTAACTGGCAGATGTTCTGATTAACTTTATTTTTTTCCATGTTGAAGCGTGATAAACTGGAAATTCAGAGATATTTAAAACAAACCTGGATAGTTTCAGACAAAAAATTGGATTAGAAATCATGTACATATGAAAGATAGACAGATATGAAATCTGGAATATATATATATATATATATATATATAAATATATACATGTATATATGACTGGTACAGAGTAACCTGGGAAATAGGAATCTTGATAAATTTGAAATAGGATTGATAATCAACTTTTTTATTTGTAGTTAAAGCTGTGAGTTTATAAGTTTAAGGACAGATGGCTGAGAATCAATCTTGTTTTCAAAATATTATAAGATATATGATAATGTAATTAAAGGTTCTATTAAAAATGAAAGTATTATGCTCACAGCTATGAAATAATTAGATTTTTCTAAGATGTTTCCTTATCTAACTAAGAAATTCTTTCTTATTCTACAAAACTTCAGTTTTTAGCTATAGTTAGTTTTATAAATATTTTAACCTGTGGACATGGTTACATTGTATTTCAGTAAAGTTCCTCCATTAGGACTATCAGAATTAATGGTCTTAATTACAGAACTGTATTCATATAGGGACTCTTTTTTTTCTCAAATTAAAGATACAAGATTTTAAAATCATTGATAAGTACATGATTTTGCAATAACTAAGGTGGTCATTATAAGAGAACTTTACTGTATTTTGAATTGATGTAACATATGCAAATGATGTTGGTTTTTTAAGAAAAAGTTTAAAATTTGAAATCACAATCTTGTCATTTGTATGTAAGTAATATTGTACAATGGTTATTACATCCTAAATCATATTCTGTAGAGTCATTGTGACTTTTAATATTAGTATATATATCAAATATACAAACATTTTTACTACAATACTTTTACTAACTTGACAATTGGGGGACTACTTTTATTTAGATTGCCGTCTGATAGCTTAGAATTTAAATGCACAAAATATGATTTGTTGACAAAATAATTTTTATTATTATTCATATGGGGTTTGTTGGTGTGAATCTGATATGAGGAGAATGGCAGATTATGTAGGAAACCCTTTCCTTAAAAATTCAAAAATATTTGCAAAAAACATTGAAAATAGAATTCATGACAAGTTTTAGTGTAAACATTTAGTAACAGTCTAGGCCTGGCTAGCTCATATCCCAGGTCTAATGGATTTTGGCTTTTGAAAATGAATGATTTGATAAAAGCAGGCTAATTGATAATTCGGTCCATCATTAAAAACATAATAAGTTTGGCTAATGTTTGAAACCATTTCAGACGAAGACTGTTATAATGTCTTGACTTTATTTACTTGTTTGGTACTATGGGTGTTTATTCATGTATGATTTCTGTTGAACATTATTGCTTTCTAAGCATGCGATGGTTCCAGACAGATCAGAATCATTGCATCTTAATTAGTTGCAATGCTGTATAGGTAAGCAGGGAGTTTTGAAAATGTATATATGTACACCCTAGGGCTACAATGTTTTCATGATACTTGCAAAAAATACATTTCACATGGTGTTTGGAAAGATGTGTATGGTGCTAAGAACATCCATCCATCTTCTTGCATAGAAATTTGTAGATTGAAGTTCCCTGTTCATCACCTCACTAGCCAGAAGCCCAAGACTAGTGGAAATTGATATTTGGCTAGTAAAAATAACTTAATCCATATAGTTGGGCTAATTGGAAATTTTGTGCTAAGCTATAAAACATGAGTATTTCTAGTGCTTAATAAAAGTAAGTTAATTCATAAAGTTAGTTGATGATTTTGTGCTTGATGTAAAACATAATAAATGGTGCTAGTGATTAGAGATTAAGAAAATTTAAGGTTATGCTAGATTCTTTATAAAAGATATCTGGATCCACACCTGTCCACTTGCCTGTCAAAGAAACATCCACTTGTTAACCTGTGTTTTGTTATAGAACATAAATTGTATGAGTCAGTGTAATTACAAGTGATAAAATAGTATTGTTATATAAGTAGTATAATGGTACCCACCCATACAATATAATATATAGATATAAAACCTTATGTCTGTAAGCTGTCTTCTGATATCATATACTGTATCCAGGGCTGAGTGAAACAATATTGTAACTCCATTTGAAAATAAATGGAGTTACGATAGTGTTTTGTTCAGCCCTTGATACTATGTCATGATATATTTAACTCACTATATCTAACTGCCATGCATTTTCACTGGATCTATGTTCATGTTTTTTACTTTTCTCTACCTTAAAGTTTTAAAATTAGGATGGAAAAGTGGTTGTCCCAACATATCATATAAGCTGCCAGCACTAAGTATTCTTTGCAGTTTTTGGTTGTCCAAACTAAAAAAATAGCTGTTCAGGAGAGCCTGACTCCTGTTTATTTTGTAATCTGAGCATCTATAATAAGATAGTTAGTTTATGCTAATTTATTTTCTGCATTTGTATTAAGACTTAAGAAAATGCATGATTTTTGGGGGAAGGGGAAGTAGAAATAATCCCCATAATGACCTGAAAGCACTGCACATCTAAGGACCATGAAGCAGATATGTTTGTGGTTATTCTAAATTATATGACACATCTTTCGTAATTAAGAATACATATTTGTATAGTTTAAATGTATTTTTGTCTTGAAATAAAAATGAGTTCCTTGTTCACTCTTTGATGATAAACGTTTCTCCATGTTTTAATCAAGACACTCTCAGTAATCAAGTAGAGTGCATTATTTTGATAATCATGTAGTTGTAGCATTTGATTTCACTAGAAAGGTTTTGATGTGTGAAACATAAGAAATTTATCATATCTTGAATTAGGGTGGTAAATGATTTATATGATATGAAGCTAGTTGGTCATGCCTTTGTGTTTGATGATAAATCTAGCCTCTCATTTCTTGGTTTATTTTTACAGTGAAACCTGTCTTTTACAGACAGTGACTGGCTAAAGCCATTGCTACATTAGTCAACTTGCTGTCATCTCCTTAAATTTTCTCAAGAACTAGCCTAATTTATCAAGGCTTTACATTAATTTTTAGCTCGACTTTACGTAGTAATGTAGAGCTCTCCTACTCGCCCCAGCGTCGGCGTCCGCGTCCGCGTCCACCTTTCTGATTAAAGTTTTTGTGCAGTAAAATACTTTCTTCTATATCTTTGTTATTTCTTAAGATATTAACTTCAAACTTTAAATATATGTTCCTTACTATCAACCACATCTCATGTGACAAGGTATATAACTCCAAACACATTTCTTTCAGAATTATCTCCCCTTGAACTGATTAAAGTTTTTGTGCACAGATTAAAGTTTTTGTGCAGTAAAATACTTTCTCCTATATCTTTGTTATTTCTTAAGATATTAACTTCAAACTTTAAATATATGCTTCTTATTATCAACCACATCTCATGTGACAAGGTTCTTAACTCTAAATATATTTTTTTCAGAATTATCTCCCCTTGAACTTAGAGTTTTCTTTCAAAAATGTTTGTTTTTACTGCAACTTTTTTATTCCTTTAGGTATTGACTTCAAACGTTAAATGTACATTCCTTATTATCAACCACATCTCATGTGACAAGGTGTATAACTCCAAATATATTTTTTCAGAATTATCTCCCCTTGAACTTAGAGTTTTCTTTAAAAAAGTGTTTGTTTTTACTGCAACTGTTTTATTTCTTAAGTTACTGACTTCAAACTTTAAATGTACATTCCTTATTATCAACCACATCTCATGTGACAAGGTGTATAACTCCAAAAATATTTTTCAGAATTATCTCCCCTTGAAATTTAAAAAATGTTTGTTTTTACTGCAACTGTTTTATTTTTTAAGGTATTGACTTCAAACTTTAAATGTACATTCCTTATTATCAACCACATCTCATGTGACAAGGTGTATAACTCCAAATATATTTTTTCAGAATTATCTCCCCTTGAAATTTAAAAAATGTTTGTTTTTACTGCAACTGTTTTATTTCTTAAGGTATTGACTAGGTTTATAACTCCTTATACATATTTTTAACTCCTGTGACAAACACTAACTAAGTCGAGCATGCTGTCTCCTCTGACAGCTCTTGTTTAATTAGGTTCAGGACTTTTTTAGGGGGTTTTGGGAAAAAGGCCCCTGCCCAAATTGGGAAGTTTTAACGCTGTAAATAGTCTGATTTGGGAAAAAAATATCGACAAATCAACCCAATTGGGAAATATCATTATTAATTTTCCTGCATTAAATTTTCAATTGCTTTGCTTTGGTGTCTCTTAAAGTGTTGCAGTGCTCTTAAAGACTTTGTTCTGACAGGTCAGTGAGGCATTCAATGCAAACTATCATGTATTTATTATTTTTACATGAAATCTCGTGGTTTCTTTTGTAAAGGCAAAATACATCCTGTTCAAAGGGAATTGTTTAACAAGATTGAGATTTTTTTCTTGAAATTGGGAAAAATGGTTGTTATTTGGCATTGGAATGGGGCCCATATTCGGCCCCGTGAGGTAGGCTGAAAAAGCCCTGAGGTTGCCTGGTTGGACAACCAGCTATATGATTTACTTGCCCTAATGAAAAGTTAAATAGCATTAACAAGTTGCTGAAACAAAAATACACATTGTAGGTTGTCAGCAGCGTTAGGAAGACCTTAAATGTCGAGCCCCTTTTATGTAATTCAGTATAAAAAAGGGAAAATAATCAACTCTATTGACTACATGAAATTAGGAATCTTCATTAGTCCAAATCAACTCTCTCTAATCCTGGGCTTTGGGCTAGTGGGTTATGGCAAGGGCTGGATTTGTTGTAGGGAAGTGTCATTTTTATTGGTAAACAACTTGAAAAGGGATGACTTTGAGGTGACTGTTGATGAGAGTTAGCTGATATTAGGAAGTGGCTGTTAAGGAAGATTTAACTGTATATACAAAACATCTGATGAAAGATATACTGTATACATCAAATACTAGAGGACTTTACTCTTACTGTCAAATGGTGTGAACATTATGGTTTCTCAGATCTATGTGGGTGGTCTATTTATATATATTTATACATGTATGTCATTTACCATATTGATGTATCATGCAATGATGACGGTTTCATTAAAAAAGTGTTTTTGAGGTTTTTTTGATTGATCGAGATAAAAAAATTCTCACACGAAAAATCAACAAGTTAAAGATGAAGAAAACTCATTATGTCCCCTTAGGGTTCCCTTTAACTGATTGTGATTTGATAATAATTAATTATAAGATCATATTTTTAGGGGTTGTGATGTAACCTAATTAAGGGTTCATTATTTGCCACAAACAATTATATGATAACCTATTAGGGTTTTATTTGTGTTGAAGTTAGCTTGGGGCCATTTGTTGGTTATGAAAGATGATCAGTTTTGATTGTTACTGATATTTTTATCATGTTTCATGCATTGAATATTTCTTTAAAATAATTTGAAGATTAGATGAAGGGTTGATACTGTCAATGAAATAATTTGGTTAAAGGATTCAAAAAGCAATATTTATGTTTTCATAATGTTTATTTTATTGTTTATTCTTTTACAATCATATGATACAATTTTATACTGGTATTCTGTTTGAAATCAGACCTACTTTTATACAGTTACAACCTTGAACTGGATACTGTTTTATGGTCCTCAACTTGTTACTACCAGGTGCAAATGTAATACATAAAATTATATTGTCAATTATAGTACATTGTCACCTATCTTGTCATCCACCCCTCAACAACAGTCACCTCTCTACTACAGTCACCTCTCAACAACATTAACCTCTCAATTACAGTCATTTTAAACAACAGTCACCTCTCAAACACAATCACTTAGCAATAACAGTCATTTTAACAACAGTCACCTCTTAACAACAGTAAATTATGTACCAGATGTAAGAGTTCAAGGTTTGAACTTCTCATGCACCAGCTAAATATCATCATCAAGCCTAGTTGATGTAACAATTCTATAATTCAAAGTGTAATTAAGTAGTTGGTTACCAAGTTTCTGTAGATGTAAATAAAGGTGGATGTAGGCTTGTTCTACACTGATCCATGGAATTGCTACATTTAAGACTGATCCAGGGGTTGTGGGTTCAATTCCTGGGCAGGGCATACTTTCGTGGAGCCTGGTCATGAATTTATTTCTACGGCCATTCTCCCACCTACCAATGATTCTTAATTATGTAGGGCAGTTGCAGTGTGTTGCTAAGGGGTTAAACCCAACAAAACAAACAAACAAACGAGACTTGCCATATTAAATGCTCCCATTATTCTTGATGCCAAACTTCAGAATTACAGTTTATCTGTAACATTTATGGTGAATATTATATCAGTATATCTCCATAATTCTGACAATAATGTTATTAATAACATGTTATTATGGTATTAATTGTTATAATTAATTCTTATACTTGTGGTAATTAGTTTAACAGTGTAATAACATAGTGATGAGGATGTATTTCATTAATTTTATAGAAAACTCTTGGATATACAGAAATCATCCATTAATCTCCTGATAACTTGTACTATATTCGTTTACTTTGATATTATATTATCCTATCAGCTTATAATCCTAACCTTGAGTGCAGGTTTTAATTCTATTGCTCATTTTGCTAAATATCTTTACTTCTTTCCAGATTGAATAATAATATATATATTTTATATATCTGTAATTGTTCTATATAGCGTAGCTTGGCACTATATCTTGATTCTTCTTCCTCCCCTCTTAGATTTTGCTAAGAAAATGACTTTAGTAAAGAAATGGTTCTGTTGAATGGAGATGAACCTCATCTCTTTGCTGCCTTCCTATCCTTTTCTGAGTATAGGAAGAACTTAGAAAAAAGAAGTGTTATATTTTTTCTTGCTATAGTTTTGGACTTATTATATTTATGGACACGAGGCATGGGGGATACGTCTGTGTCACATTTTGTTTTCAGTATTTTGGAAAGTTGTCTGGTACCAGGGACTGTCCAACCTTACATTATTTAGTAAATTTGCATCTCAATGTAATAGATAGGGGAAAGAAAATTGAATGATTTACTCTAAATTAAGGGAAAACTTCATGATTTCAAAAAAAGTTAGAAGGGGCCTTTAAACAATGAAAAAACTTGATCATTTAGGTTTGAACTAGAGTTGGTAGGGAGATATAGTTGTTGGTGTATGATTAGATCTAAATATGACTAATATAATAATTAGTTCTTTGGTACAGTATTTTTTATGTTTATAAAACAGTCATAAAAGTGCAATTTGATTGTATTATGGTTGAATGATACTAGCAAAGATAGTTATCATTGTTTAGTTGTATTTTAATACTACGGCAATTGTTCTCTTCTATTCTTCCATTGTAAATATGTTCCCATATTAAAACGCCCAGTTTAAAAGGTTTTAATTGTTTTCAAAATCTACCCTTAAGGTTTCTCTGGTCTTTGAAGTAACTTGAGATAAATATCTCCAAGTAGTAAAAAAACAATAGCATTATGGGTAAAATGTTGGTAAATGAGTGTCGCCTCAAGGGCATCAAGTGCGCAGGGAGATTTTGGTAGTATAAAAGTATGTGTGTCAAATTTAACATGGGATATTTGAAATATAGATGTTTAATGAGACACATACTTGTCAATATCATTTTTATGGGAATTTTTTATAGGAATTTATAATATAACCATACTAGGACAATACATTATTGTTTAATTCAAGTACTTCATGACTAAACTATTAGTATGTACTATCCGTCTGCTTTAGTATTATTGTATAACATCAACATAGTATTCTGACTAATAAAAAGAAGTATTGAGTAGCTCAAGGGAGTGAACTCTTTGTTTAAACTAAACTAATACTTTGAAGTTTGGTGTTATTCTCTACGATGATTGCCATGTGAACAGACATACACAAGGAAAGATTATTGGATATTTTCATATTTCATGTTAGTTTCGTCAAAATATCACCACAGACAAGGTTAGTTTATTTTGTAGTCTATGAGGTTATGAAAATTGTCGTTTGTTAAATTGATCATTTTAAATTGGATAAAATATCGTGATAAGAACTTGTTGATAAAGCAGGCAGATTTGTGTACATAACTTTTTATTACATTGAGTATTTTATTAGAATAACACTTGGTGTATGACTGCTACATAGATTTGGACTACCAGAAAATTTGATTATAACTTTATATTTGTCCATATTTTAGACTCGGTTAGTCGCCGGTAGTTGTTGAAATTGAGATTTTTATTTAAACAATTTTTGCTATTAAAGGAAAGGAAATATGTTGGATATTTAGTTTTTCAACTTTGATAATTTGTTTTAAACTATTTCCTGCGTCGACTCTGGACATTTAGTTGTGACTAGTCGATTACCTTAGGTAAACAATGTTACTCTTTTCCTTGTTTAAATTCTGACTTAATTTTTAATTTGTAATTTGATTTATGGAAAACTTACTTCCTATTTGTACTTGTTATAAAAACTATATAGTTTGTTGCAACATTTTCTCATTTTGTAGTGTTTAACTTGTAGTGATCTACATGAAAATCATGTGTGTTTTCCAGTTATTGCCTTAAATTTTCTTAAACATCAGCCTGATTTATTATTTAATTTGGTAACGGGCAAAATTATTAACTAGCTGGGCAATAATTATGTAAAATATTTATTATTTACTAGTCTTTGACTTTGTACTTGTTTGGTTATTGAAATGAATGTTTTTAAAATTGTTGCACTTATAAATTTGATGTTGTCATTCACATTCATGATGTTTGTAGTATGAGTTTAATTAAACTATCCAGATTTTCATGTTTCCAATCATTGACTGAACCCACTAGCCCTAAGTCCAGGACTTGTGAAAAATGATTTGAAATTTCTTATTAAATAATTATATTTGGGCTAGTTGATAACTTTGCTATTTTGATAAATAACATAATTAATAGAACTAGTGATCAAGAAAATTTAAGGCGTTTACTGTGTTTCAGTATTAATCAAAGTTACATAATTGTGATTTGTTTCTGTTGAGTAGTTATATTAAATAAAATAACTGAAAGGAATGCTGTAACCTATATTAATGTGTCTCAATTGTAAGATATTTAAACATTATATCAGATGATATTATCTAATGTATTTATACTAAAGAAGATTTTATGGTTTTGTCAAAGAGACACTGAAGCAACTTATCCTCTTTGATCCGGGGAGATTAAAAAAAGTATAACTATAAAATAGGTTACAATTAATCACGCAGTCAATTTTAGTTGTCAGTATTGGAGCCTTGTATTTTATGTTTAATGATGTATTTTATTATAGCCCGTGTTTGTTGTTAAACAATTTACATTGATGTTAGAATTAACATGTTTGATGTCAATGTCTTTCTGAACTTATTTCATAATTTTTTGTGAGTGTTGATATTCAAACTATGTTAGTGTTTGTCGGCTCCTTGTGGAAGGGTGAGGCAGTGCTGGGTAAGAAAAGTGCCCTGGAAAGCTTACTTTGTTCTGGCCGATGCAATTAAGAGTAAAATGTTGTTAGATGGTGTACTATGTAAAATTAGTTGAATAACAAGCAGAACCTGTTATTATGGTTCACACAGGGCCTTGAAAGTCCTTGAATTACATTCTTAGTCCTTGATTTTTTTTTGGATGGTCTGTATGAACCATGTTAAATTTAAAAGGACCAAATGTTCTTTTTCACTTTGAGATCTTGAATATTTTACTGTATTGAAGCCTCTGCAAGTAATTCAAATTGTCTGGGAATTGAACTAGGAATAATGAGCTTGTAGCCTTTTGTGTCATTTTGATTTGATCTCATTTTTCCTGTTTGATTATGAAAAAATAAAAGATTTAAGATGTGTATATTTTTTATGGTAGGTTCAAAGTCCAAATGATGAAATTCAAACACTATTATTCTTCACTGTCATTTTGTTGAAAATGGTGTATATTTCAATATGGATTGTTCATATGTCACTTCATATATTCATATTATACTGTCAGTTTATTTAAAGATTTTTTTCTAAGTTCGTATATACTGGTGATAGATGGTACTTATTATTTGATAGATTTGACCTTTTACATTGTTGAACCATTTTTATAACCTTTTGTGTATAATTTAACTGGACAGTTGAAAAAAGTCAAGTATGGTTTGACTTTTACATATGACAGAATCTATTTACAATGTAAAAAATGAACTAGGAATGTATTTTTTTATCTCAAATGAGGAAGATACAATTTTAGTATCTTATTTCTAGTGTGGTTTATCAAGAAACACATTGTCTGATCTCTATAATCTTTTGCCTAGCCCATGACTGAGCCATATGTTTCTATGCCGTTGTCAACTATACCCATTAGTCTGAATTCGGAGACTCATGAATAATAATTCAGGCTTGTGAGAATTACTTGTTTCATATTGTTGGGCTGGTTAGTAAAGTTTCCCATTACTTTATAAATCTGGCTAATGCTAAAGGAAGTTCTGGTAGATGTCATTTCCATCCTGGTTTTAAACAAACCCAAACTTGTATGATTATATAAAAGTCAGACAAATTATTCAAAATTAATATTTTGATTTCCCCTAATATATGAGTATTGTTTGACTTAGTTGTGCTAAGTGTTTATTATTATACTATGATATTGTCTTATGGCATGTATTATATTATATAAGATAACAATTGACAACCTCTTACAACATACTTCAACATGACATTATACCAACATTATTACATTAATATCAAATATAAACAGTAAATTGATTTTAGAGTATGTTGTAAAACAACATTATATAGTGCTTCAATCCTTTCTTGCCATAGCTGTTCTTGTATCCATAATGTTATAATACTTTCACTTGTTTTTGTATATAATACTTTCACTGATGTTTCATTAGGTGCTTGGAGCCAAAATGTGTAGTAAAGTTCAAGATTTCCAGTCTGAAGGTTTTAGGTTTGATTCCAAGTTGCAACCGTATGCAAGGGTTTTAAAATGAAGGCAATTTTCATAAATTCTTGTAATATGACCTTTAAATAGAAGTAGGATGGCCATCCCATTAGTACTGGAATAGCATTCATTGAGATTATTTTAGATCTCAAAAAGAAGGCAGAGACAGGGGCAAGTAATTATTTCTGCATAAGAAGGAGCAAAAATGGTAGGGAGGTGAGAAAAAAGGGCAGGGTGTGGTACCCTGCTTTTAAGCTTTAGAATAATCACTAATATTCTGTCAGTGGTATATTACTGTGGTCTACTAGTGTGTTTTTTAGTCATATATCATAATGCTAAGACTTATAGAGGAAGTTTTCACTTGATTTAAGTAAATTCAGTTGTGTTCAAGTACTTGTTTGTTTGTGTTGCACAACCCTTGACCTTGTTTTTATGTTCTGACTTCATACTTTAACTAAGGGATTTGATTTAAACATTATAAGAGTTATGATATCATGTATACTGTTAGAGCGAGATGCCTGTCTGGTCATGAAGTAAATGTTTTGTATATGTGAATAGAGCCGAGAGCTGTGTTTCGGTATGTTTCTATTTTTTTATCTAAACATGTGTTACTTGTAAGTTAAGTACCAAAACGTTATATTGAATTTCTGCAATTAGGTACATCTGATATTGGGGCAATAAAAAGCTGTTGGTCATAAAATGCAGATGGTGATAATGTGAAATGTTTACAAATTACTCATAAATAGTGTGTATGAAAAATGCAGAATAATTGATATGATACAATGATATCAGGTTAAACAACTTGGCAGATTTATACCCTTGTCAAATAATTTATAAGTACAATGTTCTTGTGATTTCGTTTTAATTTGTTGCATAATTTTGATATGCTTACTGATTTTATTTGCATTTTAAGTAATCAAATATTGGTTCAGAATTTTTAGTCTGTCTTGTTTGAAAATACTGGTATGTTTGGATATTAAGTGTGAAATGATAAAATTTAAATTCAAATTTCAAGGTTTAAAGGTTTTAAGTTTTAAATTTTCAAAAACCTTGTGTTTTTGCTGCATTTAGACATCTTCCTTGTAGCGTTCTGTAGTTTATTGTTGAAGGTCTTGCTTTATTGCAGCATATTGATACTCATGCAGTGTCCATGAAAATAGGTTCATTCTGTTGTCTGCTCTTCTCTGCTGTGCCCTGCCCTGCTCTGATGAATGGTCCTTTTTAATAGAGAGCAGTTTGTTGAGTCAATGATTGAATCATTGGAAACATTTGACAGTCAGTCAGAGTGAATCAGTTAAGCCTCAAAACTTCTGATCTTTGTTGAATTTAAAATTTGTTGTAGTCCAGTAGTTAGTACACTGGACTCATATTTGGCATCCTGTTTTAATTCCACATGTTATAAGTTGAAACCGGTCCATGGAAATGAAATGATTATTATAATTTTACTTCCCTTAGGGAAAATCTGCAGGTTCATAGAAGAGGAAGGGTAAATAAGTGCTAAGTCCGGAACAGCTGATCGAAAACAAAACAATATAAATAAATTAATGTCTCATCTTGCTGCCAATTACATATGGAAAGAATCAAGTTATAATTATATTGCTGTTATAATTGAATTGCAGTAATAGAAGCTGGTTTTTATTTATTTAAGATTATGTAAGATTTTCTAGTCTAGTAGGAGTTAGTGCCCTTGATAATGTTTTGTGTGGAATTTATTATTTGTGTTTGTATACTTGAGGAAACCATTACTTGTATGATGTGATTATTTCACAATATGTAGTTTATATGTAAAAACCTACTTGAATACTTGATGACAGCTCTTTATCTGTAGATGTAATCATTAATGATAATTACAGTGAAGTAATTCCTAATACCTTTGAGGCACGCACTTGATTCAGTTTTCCACAGCTGTCCGAGAACTTTTCTAGAATTACCATATCTGTTTGGCAGATTTGTTTAGAGCAATAAATGTGATGTTTGCACATTTGGGTGTGAAATAAATGTTGTAACAATTTACAGGTGTAACAGCTATAAATCTATCTAGACAATCATAAAAAAGAACTGCATTTATATTTTGATGATTCCTTATTGGCTAGCATCCAGCTATGAATTTAAAACAATTACTTTGAAAACTGATTTTTATATACTTTTATACTTGCTATGGTTGCACTGTTTTGAATGTACATGTTGAGGGTTGCCCACAAGACTGCAGTAAGTTCATTGCTTTAAAGAGCGAGTTACTACAGTCTAGCGGAAAACCGTCAATGTATATGTATATTGTTACATGATTTTAGTGGGGGTTTTGATTTTAGTGGGGGGGGGGCTCAGTTAAATTCCTAGTACACCGGTATATTTTTTAGAAGTTGTAAATTAAACTTAAATTTGAATAAGTGCTAACTATAAATTAACTGTTTTATTCTTCTATACACTTAGTGTCTTCAGTCAGCATAACAGTTTATTTATGACATTTGATAATGTTTTATATATAGAGCTCAAAAGCATAATAGTGAAAGTAGAAATGTGATTTATGGAATTGAACTAATTGGTTGTGATATTCTTTGTGTAATTAAATGTTTGGTGCTTTACACTACATTACAATATTTCTCCATCATATTGCAGCTGATAGTTGTTGTATTCACGGTCCCTGGTCCAGTGGATAGATCTAGATCTCTAAAAACAAAGTTTAAGCCTTCACTAAGCACATACTGCCAGTGGCTGACAACTGCCCCACTTAATAGAGCTAATATCACCTTGGTTACCATGACAGTATGCCACAAGGTCAAGGTCTGTTACAGTGTGGGACTTGCTATCATTCTGTAGTCAGCTCTTTTTTTGTTTTATGTCTAAACCCCCATCTTTTAGCAAGAAACTAATTCCTTACTATTTTGGGTCCTGGAAGCACACTTTAATTTTGTCTATCCTATTGTGGTTGACCCTTCTATTCTGGCCAGCTATTGGCCTTCTAAACCCTCACAAAGTGATATAAACTATTTGACATTGACATTAGTTGACCTGCTAATGTCATTTAATCAAATAATCTGTTAAATAATTGAGTTTTTGTTTAACTGCTATGTTTAATACTTGATTAATATATGTAAGCAAAAAACAAAACAAGAAGAATGCTGACTCTATGTTAGATGTGGCATTTACTTTTTTTGTTTCGAAATTTATTGTTTTATTTTAATAAATTCTATCTAAGGAACATGTATTGAAAGCTTTTATTGATTGTTGCAGTACAATTTGTTAGGAGAGAGAGTGAGAGTAAGAGAGAGAGAGTGAGGGGGGAGAAGGGAAGAGAAATATGAATGCAAATGATTCTTACAGATCTTTATGTGTTCATCTTGTACAAAATATTGTTATATTATTGTAATGATCATTTCTCCATACATTATTTCTATAACAAAACATTTCATTGTTATATTAACACAGAATTGTTATAAGGCCATTATAAATTAATTGTTTGGATTATGTTTTTATGTAGTATCTATCAACTTATATATTATGGTTTCAGTCTTTGTCTCAAATTTTCACTAGCACTAGCCAACGTTATTATATTTTATCATAATTTGTTAAATTATCAACTAGCCCTATTGTATGATATAAGAAAATTTCACAAGCCCATTGTTTTACTTCCCTGACCCTAGGGCTAGTGGGTAAGTCTAAGACTGCTATTTTCCATTTGCCCCAATTTTGGGGAAAAAGGTTGATAAGCATGCAATTAATTTCTCATGGCCTTTTCTATGACTGATAGATTGATTTTCCAAACACTTGAATGTGAATTATTTCTCAAGCTTTCTAGTACCTTGATTTTTAGGGTGCTAAATTAATCTATAGTGTGGTTGTCAAAGTATCATTTTTTCAATTGTAAAAAAGGTTACACATTGTCTAAATGGATCAAATTGTTGTATAATAATATTTAGCGAGTTCTGAACAAAGTGTCAAATCTGCAGACTTATGGTCTACATGTATGTCGGCTTTATTGAGAACGATGAAAATTTCATTTCTCCAAAGTGTTGCCTTACATGTGCTATGGGGATTGATGTAATTGCTTTGTGTAAATCTGATGATGTTATTGGTGTTTTAATGTTGTTAGGAACTATTTTTTCTTTCTTGTAGAAATGAACAGAATATTTCTATGAGCCTGGATTCATATTTTAAGACAGCTAGACAGTGGCTGTTACATTGTAGGTTTCTTTGTTGGGTTGTCATCTGAATATATAGAGCTTCATTTTTTAGTTTACCAAAAAATATTTTCGTCTATCCTTCTTGAATAAATTGGTCATGCAGCTTTTTTTTGTTACTGTTGTTTTTAGATTTTGATGTTATTATGAAATTTAATGAGTTACGGTCTTCAATAAAAAGTCTTGATTTTTACAAAAATTTCAGATTTTTACATCTACATCTATTCTTTTTGTTGAACTGAAGTTGTGATTTTGTCAAATTTGAACTAGATTTAGAAAAAAAGGATTTGAAAGGTTAGAGCAAAACAAATCTACATTCTTCTTCATTTACATGTAGATAGACTAGTTTTGAACTGAACCATTGAAGTAATTTGACTTTTTTTTCTTTTAGTTTTTATGGACAGTTTCTTCAGTTTTTCTTCTATACAATTATGTTAATAACTTCAAAAATATTGATAAATTGTGTGAATTTCAGACAAACAATTAAATTACTAAGGCCTTGAAAACTAAATATAATTAAGTTTTAATTGTTTTTCTCAAATGAAAATCTCATGATATTAGATATATGTTATAGTGTATACTCTACTTGCAGATGTTAATATTAAGTATTTTATAATTAACTATGTGATTAGGGATGATAAATTGCTTTTGTTTTGCTGGAAAAATAAAGTACAGCCAAAAAATCAACATCATGTTTTTTTTGTTGGATAATAATAATACATATGATTTGAAGACGAATAATTTATCATTTTATGTCAACAGTATGCTTACATTCTACTTCATTCTCCTATGAAAATGTTTTACAATTTTACATTATAGTAGAATTAACGAAAAAAAATTCTGGGGATTTTTCCGTTAAAAAATGAATTGTGTTAATATGATGAATTCACTGTTAAAATTTGGACCATACAATGTCTAGTGTGTACGAATGATGGATCACTTGAATTGTCTTGGCTTTCTTCTAACATTTCATGTTAATTATTGTCATTATTATGTATTTGTATTGTGGTTTTGTAAGTTTTGTTGTAATGTCTAGAGTGAACTATACGATGGGTTATATAACTGTTTCTATCTATAGAGATTGTTTACAGTGGTTGCCTAGGAACTTAAAACAATAGATTCTACTTGTGTTTAATGTATCAATTCATGTTTTGACATCTCTTGTATCCAATGGTATGATGTCTGGAAAATGTTGATAGTTTTGTAACTAAATCATTTTCACAGCCCTTTAGAAAAGGGCGAAATAGGTTTAGTGGTTAAATTCAGTACCTTTGTGGTTTGATCCCTTACTTGATAAGTTGTGGTCTTTCATTATTTGATATGTCACTGTATCATTGTGTGTTTGTGTGGGAGAGTATGGGTTGGGGTACTGAAATCAAGCATCACTTTGACCTTTCTATGTCTGCCTGTTTGAAGTTTTGTGTCTGGATTACTTACTGGAATTTGACAGCTTAACTTTTTATTTGGTAAAAAAATGTGATATGTAAAATATGGATGAAAACCCTTCCATTGTTTTGATTTCTTGGTGCCGTACAGATTACTAAGTCCCATGGTATAGACACTGTCTATATTATATCTTTCATTAATACATTGGTTTGCCTGTCTTGTATAATATTTCAGTTGATGAAATATGCAGTATGTTTTCATATTAATCAAATGTCATATATCTAACTTGCATAATTTTCTCTATAAAATCTATTTTTCAAAAACAGAGACAGTTCCTAGAACAAAATTTTCAAGGATAAGATTTAATAGGTCAAAGTTGGTGTAAAATCCAAGTTGACAAAACAAGCAAACAAACTTATTGTATGCAGTCATTTCCTTAATCTACTAGCCTGAAGTCCAGGACAAGAGAATTTGATTCAGGCTAGTGGAAATTACTTGGGCTTGTTGATTATTTTGCCCTGTCCTTCATACCATAATATAGGGTATCAGGCTTGTGCTCTAGAAATTGAGTCAATGAGTCGATGGCCAAATCATTACATAAATCTATTATTGTCTATTTTCAGAATTGAGGAATGTCCTCCACAATATCAAGCCTTAACAGTTTATTCTCCTTTACCAGTCCTGCTGTCAAACGATTGCTTGGCTGGAAACAGGGAGATGAAGAGGAGAAATGGGCTGAAAAAGCTGTCGATTCATTGGTGAAAAAGTTAAAGAAAAAGAAAGGGGCTCTTGAGGACCTTGAGAAGGCTCTAAGTTGCCCAGGACAACCTAGTAAATGTGTTACTATACCCAGATCTCTAGATGGTAGACTACAAGTTTCTCATAGAAAAGGATTGCCACATGTTATATATTGTCGTGTCTGGCGTTGGCCGGATCTACAGAGTCATCATGAGTTAAAGGCTCTTGATTGTTGTGAATTTCCATTTAACGCAAAACACAAAGAAGTCTGTATTAATCCGTACCATTATAAAAGAGTAGAAAGTCCAGGTAAGCATTAATTACCGTATTTGTTGTGTTGCATCATGGGGATTTATTTAAATGAGATTTAAAATGTTGATCCTTAAATCTCATTATTTGATTACGTTGGAAAAGTAAATAAGTCAAGTTTTAAGAGACTTGCTTACATCATCCTATGCTCTTTAGAAAGCTGATCAACTTATGGCTCTAGTGTTACCTTGAAATGATTTTGCTTGTGGTTTACAAAATCTATAGTACCTGAAAAATCTCAGTTGTTTCCATATTTTTACAAGCACCAGCCTTATTTAACGCACTATCCCAACTTATGTTTTATTGTAATGGGCCAAATTATCCACCAGTTCAAATAAAATTTATGTAATAAATTATTTCCAAGAAGTTAAGTTTTACTGGTTTTATGATTTCTTGCATTCAGATATTATAAGAAAATAGTATTGAATTCAGAAGTGTCTAAATTGCTCAAGGTTTTATACATAATAATATACATTAATTTCCTCTGTGGTAAATTTGTAAATCATATTTAGTTGCCCCTGATGTCGACACCTTAAAATAAATTTAAGTCTTAATTATATTGTTGTGTTTGGTCTGAGTTAGTTTTACATAATGTATGGAGCCATACATTATGGTGCATTGTATACATGTATGGTCAAACAAAGAAATGTGAAAGTCTGCTTGAGATTTATCTTAATGAAGGGGTCTGGTTGGTAACATTGTTAATGTTTGCGGTTTAAATTTAAGTTTGTGGTTTTTACTTGCACTTCGTGATAAAAACATTACAGTGAACCCCTTTTAAGGTGAGTTTTTCCCATATGGGTCACCTTTCATCAACAGCCTCCTTAAACTTTAAAAAGCACCCTGATTATGCTTTATCCAACAAAAATGACCCTTTATATAACTTTTACATGTAACCCCTTGATAAAGACTATTGAGTTTGTTTCAACAACTGGCTGCTGTAGAGAGGCTTTACTGTATATTGTATACATACAAATATGTTGTACTTGCATGTTAAATATCATATATTAAATGTCTACCTTTTATGTGATATATCAACTCTTAAGTTGAAATAGAGATCTTAAGTTTTGTGGATTATCTCAACTTGTATTTTCAAAGACATCAAAACATTTGAAGGCATGATCTTAGTAAAGTAGTCTATGCTGTATATGTAAAGCTTTACATGAAGTCTGACTTTTTTCTTCATATCAAACTATAGAATGATCTAGTCATTGCTGGTAAAATATTGCACAAGATTGACCAGTGTTTAAATTTACTTTGATGGGAAAAGTTGCTGGGCCCTTTTCAAGCAAAAAAATGGAAGCAAAAAATTAGGGAAACTATGCTTTCTTTATTTCTAAATCTTACTGTTTGAAGCAGGATTTTCCTCAAGGATTTTTCCAAGACAAAAGAGTGTCAGTACTAGCCCAAATTTAAGGGACAGCTATTTTTTTTTAAGAAAATGAGACATGTATGCTTTTGGGGAAGGGAATGGGGTTGAATTAAGCCCCCCCCCCCCCCCAAAAAAAAAGGCTTGTAAATGACTCTCTTTTGGACATACAATTTACAGTATTATAAAAATGTTTTGTTTGTTTGAAATATTACTTTTAAAGTTTTATGTATTTATTTTCTATTTTCAGTTTTACCACCTGTTCTAGTCCCTAGATATAGTGAGTTTCCAGCCGGGCAAGGCCCACCATCTATGCCCCCATTTCAGTCAGTGCCCGAACCCTCCATGCCACACAATGTCACTTATCCTAATAACTTCCATTCTGGTCCACAATCCCCTGCAAGCTCAGGTCCAGGGAGCCCTTATGGTCTTCCAGGTATGTATTATTTATTTAGTTATAGAAGTTAAGCATTGAGATTGCATTGGTGAAAGTTTTCAGGACAGGTTCTGAAGGTCTGGAATTTTGAATCCTAAGAAAGGGTTTCTCCTTAGTAAAAGTTGCTGAAATCATGAAAATTCTGGAATTTAAGAACTTTCGAAATTTATTCAACTTTGTTTAAATATTTATTAAAAGTGAGTTCACATTGATTTGAGACACTGAATATATATACAATATTATTCATTTAACCATAGTGTAGTAAGTAAAGTGTGAAGATCATTATGAATTGTGTGTAGCTTGATCACATTAGTCTATCAATTTATAGATAACAATTTACTTATCAAAACTAGCAGCATTAATTCCCGTCAGGACACTATGAACTAGCTATAGATATATGACCATATAGTAAGTAAGGTTAATGTATTGCAGCATGTAATGACCATGATTGTAATGAGTTTGGTTTAATATTACAGCTGACACTCCTCCACCAGCATACCAGGCTCATGATGATAATAGTAGCCCACCTAGTAACCAAAATAGAGGTCAACAACCAATGGACACAAGTATGCCTCCACCTAGTGGACCCCCACCATCTGTTAATATACCAATGAGTGACAAATATCCTGCTCGTAAGTATTCAAAAATTCTTGTTTGATACACATAGACCACTTGGTCTGCAGTAGTTTATTGGTTTCAACAGCTCTTGGTCTGCTCTAGTCTAGTTAGTATCTTGGCTAGAAAGAGGAATTAGCTCTGTAAATCTAATATACACTCACATGGTCAACTCAGCTGGTAGTGCATCTGACTACCAATCCCTAGGTTGTGGTTTTGAATTTGGGGCAGGAGCTACATAACTTCATGGAACTTGGTTATGAGATATTGTCTACGGTCATTTTCCCACCTACTTCTGTAGCAAGAGGGGTGGTTGTCAACCACTGGCAATGTTATGTGCTTAGTACTAGGTTAAAAGCTTATATATAGAGATCTAGGCCATTCCAGGGTCTTAGTTGGAAAACTGCCTGCTGCACTACGACTGAGAAAATGTTGAAATGTGGACATAAAGCCCCATTCATTATATACAATGATGGGAATGTAATGTATTGATTATAATCTGTCGTTATTCTAAAAATCCTAGAATCAAATTGTGGACCATTCTTGTATCTCAAGTCGTATCATTGATCATTAAATTTTTCAAATTGTACATGTCAATTAACTTTAACATTAACCTCATGTATCTCACTGATAATCTTTGACCTTTGTGCTAGAAAAACTAAACTAGAATTTATTTTATATTCAAAGAGATTTGGTAATAGAGTTTTGTTGGATTTACTAGATAAAATCTAATTTTCTTAATGCAAATGCATTTTTTCTGTCTCATACTTGTAATCCTATTTAATGCATAGAAGGATTGTAGTTTTGCCCGCTAGACTTAAGTTTTTTACGAGTAGAAGATATTGTTCTAGACAGGACCGTTTTAAATGTAAATTAAGTTTATCATCAATTATTTAAAAGGGAAAGGAAAATGTAAGATTACTGAAACTGTGTGATGTCATTATTGTGCAGTGTATGTTAAGTTTTATATGTTTTCTTCCTGTTTAAATCCCATTGGTTCGATGCAAAGTTTGTTTTTTGTATGTAATTAAAAATAAAATTTGTTTATAATTCTAATGGAATTATTTATATGCATAATACATGAACACGAATGCAGTATTCATAATATCACGTAGGTTGACTTAAGCTGACTGGATTAACCTATTTTACATAAAATTTGAAAATGAGTAATTTTCTGCATAATAAAAGAAATGATTTAAATATTTTTGTTCTACATAGACTGTTATTAGTTAAATTGACTTGACAAAAGATCTTGTTGTTATTAAATTATTGAACTGTTCCAATGACCAGATTTGATCATGGATCTATGCTCATGCTGGTGTTTACTTAATAAAGATTCCCTTATTATAATTTTAGACTTTTTTTCATGTTGATGCAGTCTATTCAGCAAGGCATTGAAAACTTATATCTATAAAGCTGTTGTCTAGTTTCCCAGTTTTTTTTCATCGGGGTATAACATTTTTACTATAGAAACCAGTTTTGCTACAAATTATGGAATTAGCATAAAGTTCAGTTTCAGGCAAAGACTGTACCATTTCAATACTTATTGGACAGTGTCTCAGTCATGGTGGGACATTGTTATTAGCCTCAATTGTCTTTCATTATGGACACAATTTGTTCACGTTTGGTATGAGCTTCAGTGTATTTGAGAGGGAGGGGGTTATATACCAAGAATGATAGTTCTGTTATATACATAGTTATGTGAATTTTCAGTACAAGTAATAATATATACACTAGAGGTATGAAAAGAAAGCTTTGTGTCTAGACTTGAACATTGAGTGATATATTGTTAATCTACCATGCATATAATATGTATTGTTCAAATGATTTGAAGCGGAATGGAGATGTTTGAGAAAATGTACAGAATTCATGCAATCTTGTCATTGAATAAATTCAGGGGATTGATTTTTGGTTGTTGTTCCAATTTTTATGCAAATGAAGTCATTTCGAGGCAATGTTATAGAATTTTTTTATTCGGCAGAAATATTTTTTTCTTTTTCTTGGAAATGATCAGGATTTTTTGATGTTTCTTTAATGTGGGAGAAAAACTTGTGTTAGATAAAATTTGTCTGAAATGGATTATTTTTTGGTGCATTTAGTTTGGTGTATAGTTGCAGTAGTTCACGATACTTTCTCTTTAGATCTTCTTAATCAGTTTACTACAACACTAACTTGATTTGTTGTGCATTTAGTTTTGATAGGGATATTACCCTGGTTCATATGTGGAGACCCCTCCCCCCACACACCCTCAAGTTTTGACAAAACGTGGAACAGACAAATTTCAGTAATTATATTTGCACCTCTCCATCCACACCCATTTTGGTCAACGGACAGGACTTGAAAACCTTGTGGTTTTTTTATTGGTAAATAGAAGCAAAATCACTAACATTTGTTAACTAACTTGCCAATCATTGAAACTGAGGTTTTAAGGGTGTATGTTTGTTTACTTGAAGAGTTTACACTCTAATCAAATTGGTCAGCACAAAACTAGCCTAACTTCATGTAAATAAAAGAAAGATGTAGACTAGTTTTGCACTGGCTTAGCAAAATGCACCCTTTAATCAACATAGTGGTGGCAATCTTTTGGTGTGCATTTCTTAACAAAGAAATTTTAAGTTCTTAACTTGTCATGGTAATAATTAGTTGAAATATTACCGTAGAAAGTTTAAATTTATGTTTGTGACAACACCTGCTGAAGGTATTAAAATAATGTTCACTTGTCTGGAACAATGATTGTAATTTAGGTTTTAACTAAAGTGTTAATATGTATAAATCTGTTTATGACTGTGTATTATTTTTAGGCAAAATATTTATTCCTGTTATGAGAATTGCTTCAGAACGCCATAATCATATCAATTGTTATATTATCATACACTTGGTACTCCCTTTTCAGTTTTGTAAAAGTATTCTGAGTCGTAAAATATTTATAAAATCTATATATGTTTCACACTGAACATGATTGACTGTAGTCGAAGCCCAATGATAAACTGTAATATAGTGGACGAAAATAATAGCCTTTCCTGTGACATTGGACTGGTAATCATTGGATATCAGTTCCAAGTTGACTCAAATAACACCCAAAACCTACCAGGACTTGGCTTTCTTTATCAAGAAACTTAATACAACTAGCCCAGTACTATTTGACCATGGAGCTGACTTGTGAGTGATAAGAATAAGTTATAAGTTTTTGTTTTACAATCAAGCTAAAATAAATTGGTATAAAGTAAACTTTAACTCAAGATACATATGAACACTTTGCATGTTTCAATATTTTACTAATTTGTGATATTTACATTTCAGACATGCAGCCTGTAACGTATCAGGAGCCTCAATATTGGTGTTCTATTGTATATTATGAGTTAAACAACAGAGTTGGTGAAGCATTTCATGCCTCACAGACTAGTATTGTTGTTGATGGCTTTACAGATCCTTCCAATAATGCCGACAGATTTTGTCTAGGTCTACTCTCTAACGTAAACAGGAATTCTACCATTGAAAATACCAGAAGACATATTAGTAAAGGTATGAATTATCTTTTCTAAAATTTATTATTTGTAAAAAAAAAAGTTATTGCATTTTATTGTCTAAGTTTCATGCTTACGCACATTACCCCTGGTCACTGGGCTACTGGTATCTATCTATCAATCTCCCTGGGGAGTCTTTTTACTCCGCTTATTAGTGCAGCCGACAAATTGGTGCAACGGAATTATACCACCCTCGCAGGTACCCATTTACACCTGGGTGGAGTGAAGCAATCGCAGGTAAATTTCTTGCGCAAGGAAATTAGCAGTGCCCCTGGTGGGATTCAAACCCAGGACCTCTCGATCTTGATTTGTATCCAGTCATCGCCACTAGCCCAAAGCCCAGGACCAGTGAAAATTGATTCTGCACTTGTACTTTCTTGTCGTAATGCTAGCCTTATACAATTGTTTTTGAGTGTCTGATTTGAGATGGAGTGGTAACTTTGTTTTAAACAGTTGTTAAAACCCACCCTGTTAGCTCATCTAGTAGCATGTCTAACTTAGAATTGAGGGATCCTGGGTTTGATTCCCAAGTTGTAGAACATGCATGAATACCTAAATGGAGTACAGTCTTCAAAAAAATATTGTGGCCATTTTCTCTCTACCTGTTTTTCAAAGCTAAGTCTTATGTTAGATTCAAGTGGCCAAGGTTTTTCAAGAACACTTCATAGATTTGACTTGACTACTTGATTCTGAGACTTTATTTTACATAACCTTGTCGTATAAAATAATATGTATGGAAGATTTAAACAAGTATTTCATTGAAATAAATCTCCAGACTGTCTTCTGTTTTATTTCACTACAACAAGCCTACATTTATCAGACACGGATAATTTTATATGCATGACGTAATTTTATCATTGTCTTTAAGTAATGTCTCTATTACTGTCTTTGTCAGTATTTGAATGAAAAACAATTGAAAATAATTCTCTCTCAGGCAGACAAAGAGAACATCATGGAGATAATCAAAACTTTTACTGATACACATTTCATTGTCTATAGGTCTAAAACATATAATTGCAGTATTTTCCAATTGGTCTATTTTGTCCCATTTTTGTTCATTTTTATAAGCCCCATAAAAAATTGGTCATTTAATGCAAACACCCATGGCGGGCGGCTGGTTTCTATTTGGAAAATTAGAACTGCAGTTACCATTAAATGCTATTTGAATTTATGTTTTTGGCTTATCTTAGGTCTGGAGCAAGGTCTAATACTGAATTTGTCATTAACTATTGCTATTTTTTAGATTAAGGTCATAATAATTGGATTGATGCTTAACTAGATAAGAAAGTACATTACTGGTTCATTCCTTTAAGAAATAAATAGGAACATTAAGAAATGGTTACATATTACATTTGATGGTTCAAGTATGGAGTAAAATAGTTAAACATTTAGAAAGCACTGTGACTGCCTGCTGCATGTAAATATCAGTCATTGTGTTATGATACTAGCTGAGGAATAGTGAAAATGGATTTAGGCCATTGAAAGTTACTTATTTCAATCAGGCTAATAGATAATTTGCACCATTACTATGAAATGTAATGAATTGGGCTTGTGTTGGTAAAAAAAATGCTACGGCAAGTGGCAAACTCAGTGATTGGCAATTTCAGTGTCTACAAAACAGTCTAGAACTTCCACTTATTTTTTTTATCTGAAATAGTATCTGCAGGACCAACCAACTGTTTCAAATTTATAGATGGGCTCCTGAAATTTACAAGTTATGAGCCCAAGTGGTCCCAGGACAAAAATGGTGAATTTGTTTCCCTGATTATATTGTATGGCTAATTTTGATTACTTTTTCTATTCACAGGAGTTCATCTGTATTATGTAGGAGGTGAAGTATTTGCTGAATGTCTCAGTGACAGCTCCATTTTTGTTCAGAGTCGTAATTGTAACTATCACCATGGTTTTCACCCTACAACAGTATGTAAGATTCCACCAGGATGCAGTCTTAAAATATTCAATAATCAGGAATTTGCTGCTCTTCTCAGTCAGAGTGTTAACCACGGATTTGAAGCCGTTTACGAACTTACAAAAATGTGTACTATACGTATGAGCTTCGTTAAGGGTTGGGGAGCAGAATATCATCGACAGGATGTTACTAGTACGCCATGTTGGATTGAGATCCATCTAAATGGCCCCTTGCAGTGGTTAGACAAAGTTCTCACTCAAATGGGTTCACCTCATAATGCAATATCATCAGTGTCCTGATTGCTTTACATTGTTTGCTAAGATTGGTGATCTACAATCAAAAAGATAAAAAATTCAAACTTTTTTCAAAAAACCATCAATATTACATTTATCGTTTCTATCGTTAACATCATGACATTGTGTTATTACATTAAATATCATAATTATTTTCATGCTATATGAATCTTCATTGTCAGATCTGGTCTTTTAAGAATTTAAGGTCTGTGACTTGTTTTCTTTTAAGGGCCTCTCAAAATGTATCTGTTTTCTATAGAATATAAGAAGTTTTAAATTTGTTGTATTGCTTAGAGTTATATAGTATGTTACAATCCATTATTTTTACTGTCAAGTTTTTTTACTAAATTTCTTAAATTGTATAGAAAACACGTATAATTTTTTGGCCTAATTAGAAACTCATACGCATGTGTGTGCTTTCTTCTGTACTAAGTGTGATTCTTTGCTTATTTACAAAGAGGGGTGTTTATACATATATGTAATTGATAAAAAGTATGATTGATTAAAACTAAAAACACAATGTAAAAGTAATGCTGAAAGTTGACTGGTCAACTTTATATGTTTGATACTTAGTCTGTGAAATTATGGTCTTGATGAAAAGTTGTCTCTAAGAGCTTATTTAGTTGCAAGTACTATCTTTTCTTATTGTATAAAATGATATCAGATGATGTATAATTTGCCAAAATAGAATTTCATGTATTGAAAGGCCAAAATTAAGACAAAAATGATTATGTATACACCCATGTATATTAACTCAACTACACAAACATTTTATTCTTGTAGAATATTTTATGTCATTCTGTACATGGCTATATTTCTATTGGTAAATGTTCTGTTTTGTCATAATCAACTGTGTCTGTTAAATGACAAAGAGATTTTATACAGAAATTCTTCATGCTTTGATTATTTGAATAAAAACCAATAAAGATTTATAAATTTACACTTTAAAATTTCTTTAATTGCGCATGAAAATATTAGGTTTTTTCCTGAACTTTAAAGTGGATGTCTTTGACAAAAGGACTACTGCTTATTTCATAAACTGTTTTGCATGTTTTAACTTCTATCCCTTATAAGAGTAATTGTATTGTGAATTTATTTTTTTTTGAAGTTTATATATTATTATAGTTTAAAGTTAGGTTGTATTATTTTTAATAGTTGGTTGATCAATATTTACTTTGATTTTTTTTGTAGTGCTTTTACAATATTGTTACACTTGATTGTTTAGTCATCTTTTGACTCTTGCTCAGCTGTATTGGATAGACACAATAAATTAACAATCACCCCTTTTACTTTTCTAGCCTGATTTAATATGTCATATAGTAAAGGGGCAAAATTATCAACTAGCCTGACTGTATGGATTAAATATAAAAAATTTAATTAAATTTTCTCTGATTGACAATTTTCACTTGTCTCAGGATATGGACTAGTTTAAATATGCCATGACTGAATGTAGAGGACTTAGGTTTAAAATAAATAGAGAATATTTAACCTACATATTTTAAGGTGATTGAAATAATTACTTAATTATTATAAAATGTTAAATAATCAACTTTATCCACAATTCAAAGTTATGGGTACCTGCAGCACAAATATACATGTACCATTACAATGAAAAGTATATGTACCAAGTACAATAGAATAAATTTTGTAACATGTTATTTTGAGCAATAATTTGTAAAAAAACAAACATTGCTTGTACCTTGTCAATGATGGTGGAAAAAACACCAATATTTTGAGTTCTGGATAACATCTTATTGAAGGTAGAGTTTTCCTAATGTGCTTGACATGATGTTGCCTTATATCATGCAGCATCAGATTTCAATGATGTTGGGGACAAAGTCACATGACATGTGACATCACATACCCATAATGCATTAGGAAAATTCTACCTTTACAGAATATTACTGATTATGGTATCTTTTCTTTTCGTAAGTGCAATGATTTGTTTATTTCTTTGAAATTTTTATTACTTAGATAATAGACATATATGAATGTATGAGATTGGAGTATTGCCTGTGAGCTGCTCACTTATTGTATGTTTGTATCTTAAAATGTTGATGGATTTCTTACCATTTTGATCAATATATATTTTATATAGTAAATATGTATTATATAGTGTTTAGTTGAACAGTGTTGTTTCTTTTGATATGTATGACTTTAAATAGCTCGTTGTTGAACTTTACCAAGTTAAGATTGCCAGAGTGGGCTCTAATGAGAAATTGTGACTCTAAAATGTTGAGGGCTACAATCTATAAAGTGATGACTTGAAACTGATCCGAAATAAAAGTTAATCACTAGTTATTGCAGATCAAAGTATAACTGAAGTAATTTGTCAACTCAACACATATTCAATTGTTGGGTTAGTTGTGTGATCTGGCTTTCACATCCATCTTTGAACAACATTTGAGCAAGTTGAGCAACTATGAACAGAGAAACAACAGTTTTGAACTAAACAAGTTATGTTACATGGTACATGCACCTCTTCAAAACCGCAATAGCTAGAAGTTAGTTCATGTTGTATCCGGTGATGTTTTAGGGTTTAGTTGGGTTGTAATCTGATTGTCTTGATTTGACAATGTACATGTATTGTTCATGGGTCAAAAGATGACAGAAATGGTTATGAAATTCAGAAAGACTTAGAGTTCTTTTTCTGTTTACCGGTAAAAATACTGAAATCATGAAAATTAAGAATTGTAAAATTTTGAAGTTTGGAACTTGCACCCATGAGTATTCATGTTTGGCATTGAAAGTGAGTTTTATGTATAAGAATAATTTGGAGCTAGTTAAACAATTTCTAAAATTTTATCTGTGCATTCTACATGTATTTGTGGGTTTAATCCCTACATGAGATAGGTATTTACACAAAGAAACTATGACTTTAGCTCTACTTTTCTTATATGCTAATACAGGAGAGTCTTGCTCAAGAAAGATTTGAAATTTTGAATATAATACTACAGGAACTACATGTAGTAATATTTTATGGTAAAAGGGTTGTTGCTCAAAGGGGTTATACATTGAAGAGGTTGTTATGTACAATTTTATATTGTTGTTTTTTCTCTATGTATTTTTTGTGTAAGTTGATCTCAGGTTTAGGGGTAGTGTTATATTAGATAATACCAACAATAAATCTGCTATTATATGTTGTTAAATTGATGGATTTATGAATTTCTTAGCCTGAATGTAATGATCAAGATTTTACTCCCTAATGTATTTTTAGACCCCCTTTGTACCAGTTGACTGAAATACACTGTGAATTGAATGACAATGTAGCTCAGTGTGTAGGATGAAATTTGCAATATGTTATGCCAATTTATATTGTGAACTGCTTGGATAGTGGATATTTCATGGCTGCCTGGCTAGCTCTGTCATTAGCACACAAGTTTACTGATGGAGGGGTCTTGGGTTCAATTCCCTGGGGTGAGTTTTTTATTGAGTTTGGTCATGAAATGATTTCTAAAGCCATTCTCCCCCTTCCACTGATTCTAAATCATGTTGGACAGTTGTCAATCACTGACAGGAGTATTAGAGCAATGAACAATGGTCATTTTATTACTGATGTGTTCAATTTGATTTCAGTCAACTGGATGAGGGATACTTGATGTTCCTAGTGTTGGGTTGAGAGCTGCCTAATTTTGATTTTTACACAACAGTGTGCATTTGTTGAACAAATTTATTGCTGATCAAAACGATTTATACAAAAACCATGATTTTTCCATGTGTTATACATGTATTGTGAAGCTATTGATATTTTTACCGTATAAGGTATTTCAATAGTGAGACTTTACAATTTTACTAGTACTTTACTGTAGTCGGTGCTTTTTTCATTTTTTGTACTAAAATACTAAAAATAACAAATTGCTGCATGAGTGCTTCTTTTATATCAATTTTGATAGATTCCGTTTATTTGTGATAGTAATGTTATTTTGTACAATGTATGGTTTGCTAGGTGTTTGAAACCATCTCATATTGTAATAGTGCTTAAAAGTAACCTGGCAACATTCACCTTGCCCTAATTTATTGGGTGAAATCAATTTGCTAACTTTGTTGGAACAAGAAATATGATTCATGTTGGCTGGTTGAAATTTGCTGGACTGTTTTATAAATGAAACCATTTATTTGTTTATAAAGGGAGGTAACTGAGTATAAAGACGCTGTCAAATTAATGGGTTTTTTTTTCAAAGTATGGGGAAAGTAAAGTTTTTTTGGCATTATCAGGACAGAAATATTGATTTAAGTTCAGTTATCTATGTTTATAATGATGTTTTCTGAAGACAGTGTGTCACTCTATTTCAAGTGAGATAGTTTCTATCTAACATTGGGTGTATATTGATTTACATTTTTTTTTACATTTTTGTTACATATTTGTATTGAAGTAACTAAAATCATTCTGGTTTTTTTTTGTAAGTATGTTTTATTATTGTACGTCAATGTTTCATGCACTGCGATATGTTTTTTTTTCAATAGTCATTATATTTTTTTGTATGCATTCTTTATACTATACATATATTTGCATTTATATATGCAATGTTCTATTGTAAATAGTTTTGTAAATAGTATTATTAGTTTGGCTGAAAACCTTAAAACAAAACCTGATTTTTTGTCATAAATATCTCTCATTAAACTGAAGCTCAGTTCTACTTATATAGTCTTTTTGTTTCATCTAAATTAATCATAGAAATTGTCACTTTACTTGGTATATCCAATACACTTTCTGAATATATTATTTCTATGATTATGATCAGTCTCTTTGATGTAAGCTACTACCAAATATATAGAGATATGAAAACTTACACTTTGGAGGATTTCTTTCCTAGACATTGCTCTGGACAAGTGGTTTGCACTTTTGACTAAGAATCTGAAACATGTTAGTTCAGGTCTGATTCCAGTAGGTCATACCCTTCCATAAAAATTCAGCAAAAATTCATTTTTCCTGCATATAGAGAGATTTCAGTTATAAATTAAAACTAAAACTGTTATAGGTGTAGTTCAACCTTAAAACATTTTTTTAATATAGAAAGATTTGTCTATTCTCTTGTCAATTACATATTTCATATTTAGTCCACTAAGTCCAATGTTATAAGTAGTATGTTGTGTTATTCATCATAGCATGTAGATCATGTACATTAAATGTACATTCATTAAATTCTGTAAATTTGTTTCAATGGTCTTCAAAATATTTTTATATACTTTAATGTAATGTTATTGTAAAGCTATTTGATGTAATGATGGTGTCTGAGGAAACAGAATGCTGGGGTATAAAAATCATTTCTTGTCTACAGAAAGTGAAATCTAAAACTCCATATTCCAGGACTCAAAAAAACTATGTTGTTTTTTTCAACAAGAAAAATAAAGAAATGAAAAAAAACTGTTAAAAAACTATACTACCAGTTTGGCTCACTGATATAAACATTTATTGATCATATTTCAGTTTACTTGAATCATAATTATGTACATGTGCTTATATTTATAATAATAAAGAAATTCAGACAATTTGCTTGGCTGAATCATACCAAAGCATACTGTTTTACATTCATTATGAAAGTTTAGCGCAAATGGTTTGTAAAACCCCATTGACATGCTTTATACCAAAGTTCCATTGACTTACTTATTCTTGTACAGACTTTACATTGGTTTACATTACTTCAATCATTCACATATTTTGACCATATCTTGAAGTAAAATATGTCTAATTAGAAACTCCTTACATGCTTGTTTTCTTCAGTTTTTCTTGGTTGTATTCTGCTATTCTAAAAAAAATAATCTTATATAAGTTGAGTAATGACTTGATACAGTGTACATTTCTTCTACTTGGAAATTGAGTTAGTTGAACTTGTAGACTAGTTAACTGAATAGTAAGGGACTGATTATGTTATTTTATAATCATCATCTATGTACTGTATTCTATTTGTGTATTATAAAACTTAATAGAGTGGTTAAAATTTAAAGGTTTCGGCCTCTCAGATAGAATGACCATTTATGAAATTGAGCTGTTCAAAATTTTGACTCTGTTATTAAGCATCTGCTGTAGTGTGAATTATCCACTGGCTATATTGTTTCAATATTTGCTATGCAGAGTCATACAGCTCACCAAAATTCGAGAGTTTTCAATTGTTTAGATTATTTTTCTTATTTTTTATTGTTATTAAGATTGTATGTCAGGTATATACAATAAATGAAGAATTGTATACTGGTCAGAGACATTAACTACTCCCACCTTTGTAGAAAGCTGTTGTTATGATTTAACTAAAATAGATATGGAGAAATACACCAGATATACTTGTATATGTAAATAAGAGAGAGTGATGTTTCAGATATAATAATTTCTAAGTAGTTTGTATGCATTTAAATATTATAATTGTTTACCTTTTTAGATGATTTAATTTGTTATTATTTTGTTCATGAATTTATTAGTACAATTTAGATAACTATGTATACTTTGTCATTGTGCATCTTATATCAATACATTTCATACACAATGTGAAATAAATACATCTTATGCTGCAATATGTCTTTGTTATTATTCTCAAAATTCTGTCACAGGCAGGTTGTATAACTGAACTACAATGAAAGTTTTTTACCCATTCTCCACAAGGAAGGGTTGGAATGTTCATCACCAGAATTGCTTGGATGGGAACTTCCAGGACACAGTGTTATTATATAACCCTTGGGTTGTACTATGTCATGATTAAATTAGGTTTGGCAGCCATTTGTTGATGTGTTCACCGTGTGATATATAATCTAGTTTGTACTGAGCAAGCTGCAATTACTGAGAAGTAACTTAATTGGAATACATTTACGTCTGAATATCCATATAGGTTAAAGAGTTGAATTCTCATCTTGCAATTTCAGGATCAATAAACATATCCCAAACATTTAATACTAGACTGGAAGAATTTGTGATAGTTAATCTATATTTTAAGTCGGCTCATTTATAAATATATAAAATAAGCTCATAACAGACTAAATATTACATAGAGTATAAGAACATCAACAGTATATTTTATTTCGAATATCTCTTGTACTAAGAAACGTTTTACAATTGAGATAAAATAAAAGTATATCATCTATTTAACTTTTATGCTGTTAGTCCCGGTAGTAAGGGAAGTCATCTTGTCTTGGGCAAGCTTATAAATACATGTACAGGTACTTGCAAAGAAAGAACTTCCAGAAAGTTGGTTGGTTGAACTGTGAAGGAATTCATTCAAACTGATATACAATTCTGACTATAAGTAATGATTTATTGTTAATAAGGAACATTTAACGACTATATTTGTAGTTAGTGTAAGTTGGGATAGTTTCCACCTTGATAAATGAACGATAACTCTGGATAGATTTCGTGGCAAAATTAGTGGTGTTTGACCCTATTTCTGGGAACGTCCTAGATATTTTTTTTTGTAAATTGTTATCGTATTCCATTTCGTGATCGTTTGTCTGTTCAGAAAGTATACATACGATTCAATTTTATTGCAGATGTAAGTTTATCACATGACAATGCGTGTCTTATGTGGGACAGGTGTATTCCCCGGACCCACCTATATATTTAACGAATTTGGGAACGATTACATGGACCCACCCCTTAACTTTCTTAATAATGAATATATTACTAAGATGAAGGTACCGTTGGAAAGATGAGACAATATGCTTTCCGAAAATGTAAACAAAATAAAAATCCGACGGTGATAAAGATATATTTATTTAAGTTGAATATGACTCATTTTTCATCGATATTTTACTCAAAAAATATCGCAAAGATTCCATGGACCCACCCCTTAATTTTTTTATTTCTCTACATATTTTTGAAATTTGCTCATCATTTTAATGCTAAGGTAATGTAGTTTTCAAATATGTTTTTCTTTTTAAAATCTGATTATTAAAACGAATTCTACGAGCATTCAAAGTTTGGTGTTATCTTTGTTAATTTTGGCGCGTATATTTTTTATGTTGGAGCAAATGGACCCACCTTTAAAAAATTCATTTTTGAATGGATATTCATAATTAATATATCATTTGAAAGCTATGAACATGCCATTTTCAGAAAAGGTAAGATGAACAAAATCGGACGGTAGATTACGGATAAGCATGCATTTGAACACAGCTACGTCCAATGTAAGTGTATTAGTCGTTATATATTCCCATACACAGATATTTAACCAAAAAAATATCGTAAGGATTCCATGGACCCACCCCTTAACTTTTTTGTTACTAAATTTATTTCTTAAAACTTGTTAACATTTCAAAGCTTAGATAATGTGGTTTTCGCATATGTTTTAAATTTTAAAATCAGATTATTAAAACAAAAACTAGGCTTATTTAAAGTTAGGTGTATTCTTTCCAATTTTCGCGCATATTTTTTGTTGGAGTAAATGGACCCATCTTTTATTCTATTTCTTATTTATGCATATTTATAAATAATATATCAATTTAAAGCTATTTGAAAGAATTTTTCAGAAATGTTACGATGAACGAAATCGGACAGCTACTCATGGAGTTGTATATATCAACACAACTATGTTTAATTCAAAAGCATGACAATTATTGCTTATCATCCTGCATGAAACTTATTGAACACATGGGAAAATGTACCCACCTATATAAGCCATTTATTTCAATATCCACGGACCCACCTATGTTTTTTATAGAAAATGGAACGATTACATGGACCCACCCCTTAACTTTCTTAATAATGAATATATTTTTTATATGAAGATACTGTTGGAAAGCTAAGACAATACGCTTTCCAAAAATGTAAACAAAATAAAAATCTGACTGAAAATATGTATATGTGTATTATCGATGAAAAATGAGTCATATTCAACTTAAATAAATATATCTTTATCACCGTCGGATTTTTATTGTGTTAACATTTTCGGAAAGCATATTGTCTCATCTTTCCAATGGTACCTTCATCTTAGAAATATATTCATTATTAAGAAAGTTAAGGGGTGGGTCCATGTAATCGTTCCCAAATTCGTTAAATGTATAGGTGGGTCTAGGGTGTAATGAAGGTTGGAGCTATGCCGGTTGGGTAAATACCCATTAGGCGCTACACTAGCCGGATTGGTCTAATTCTGAGCTCCTGAAGCAGTATGGATACTTGCTTCTCCTTCAGTTTCTATCTTTGATCTGACTCTTCTACCTTTCTATCAATAATCTAATCATTATCTTTTACTTTTATACTTTGTCTTACTATACCACACGAAACATAATGGTCAAATCGATGACAGACGTTCCGAAACTAATAGATGTAGAACTTGTTGTGGCCTAAGACAAAATTCAAATGGATTAAATAATTGTCATGTCGTTTCCTATCTGATTATTATAATCAGAAACAGTATATTTGATGACGTGAAGCTGGATATTTTATGGAATGTTATTAATCGTTGTCATGTTGGTGTGTCAATTAGCCGAGTTGATTAAATCAACGACCTTATAGCCTTGATTAAATCAGTGCATTTTGAATTGTTATGATAAGACAGTTAAATGTGCAGTACATTTGACAATAAGATTAAAGTACGCGATGATACTAACTACAATTTTAATTGATATGACATCTTAACAATTGTTAAAGACAATTCACATACTTTACAGTAAAATATGTCCTGATTCTTGGTAGTTTAAAATGCAATATAAAAGCAATAGAAAGCGTATATGTTCTATTAGCCTGTCCTTTCTATCGTTCGATTCGTAATGATATTTATTTCCAAAATGTTCATAAATTTAATAATAATTTAATAAATTCGTGTTGATGTGTTGATCATTGTATATAATTATTTCGATTGTTAAGTGACTTATAGACCCATTTGATCGGTTGTACATGTATAAAATGCATTTGTATATAAGTATCTATCTATTCTAACAAGTAAACAATATCTGAAAAAAAGTGTTTAATGTAGGGCTTTCGATATATCTTCAGATTCACGGAATCACAACTTTTTGAAAACATTTTTTTAAATTATATAATCATTTAAAAAAGGACACTAACCTTTAAATCGTGTTCACTCTTAGTATGTCAATGGTAATTTTTTTCACAGAATATAGGTATAAATTTTTATTGTTATTAATTAATTTTGCCTTTTTTATACGATTTTAACGTTTATACATTACATGTTCAACATTGTTTACTAATATCATAGATTTTCGAAATAGCGGTCTTTTAAAACAAGATAAAAATGGTACTATAATAGAAAATAATAGACGTAGTAATTATTTATGTGACCTCAGAATGGTCTTAAATTATACAGGTACATTTGTTTTACACCAAACCTCTTTAACTAGAAAAAAATAAAGGCTTCAAATGTTTTAAAGAGTTTTTTTTATGAAATGAGATAATAAAATAATTTGTATTTTGTAATGTATTGTATTATTCTGTTCTGTTTATTAAACCACGTGTCAAGTGTGCTATCCTTACATTCTTCAGTGATTACGTTCACAGTTCATTAATCATATGCAGCATATTTGACACTTATCAAAGATTAGTTAAAAAGGTGTCATAATAGTATAATAATCAACACGTGTCGCGTAAAATTCCAGTTTGTGATATTTTGCTTATCGCTTGATTAATTATATTAGCTCCTAGATTGATGTATCGAAACAACTTTAGAAAAATCGTAAATTTCGATATAAAATGGTTTTAATAGTATAATTATAAGATAGCTTTTAGCTCTTAGTACTTCATTCTTTTTTGTCAAAAAATATTCCTAACATATATTTTACAATTAATTATTAACAGTTTTTGTTATTCTTAGCAAATGAAGTGTGACATACCAACTGATCAACAAGACAATAAAAATGTACATTCGCACATATAGCTGTGATTGGATTAAACGCTAACTTGAATAGCGAATAATTGGATTAACTGCTAATTGGATTAGCGATTGATTCATTTATTGCCTCATTTATGAATGATTATTATTTAATAGTATGAAAACCCAACTTAGAACGTATGAAGAAATAGTTTTCAAAAAAGTATTTTTATAAGTAAAACATAATCGAAAAGGTGTATTTGGGATACAAATAGTAGAGAAAAAAAACATCTCAGGGGTTGAATACATGAAATCGCAGAAGTATGAAATATAATTGCATAATGGCATATGTCTGTTGGTGCATTTTCCGACATGTTCAATAAAAATGCCATATTGTTCTGGGTTTGTTCAAATGCATGCTTATCAGTAACCGGCCTTCCGATTTTGTTGAAATTAACATGTCTGAAAATGGCATTGTCAGAGCTTTTAAATGATATACCATCTACAAATATGCATTCTCAAATAATCAATTTAACGGTGGGTCAATTTGCTCCAAAAATATATTACGGGTAAAATTTCAATGGGATAACTTACTTACAATGTCTATAGTTGAAAGTTCACGTGCGCTAGACAGAGTTGTGTTCAAATGCATGCATATATATTACTACACATCCGATTTCATTCATCTTATTATTTTTGAAAATGGCATTATCATAGCTTTCAATTGATATATTACTTATGAATATCCATTCATGAACAATAAAATTAAAGGTGGGTCCATTTCCAATAAAAAATATACAAATATAATAAGTGCGCAAAAAATCAATGAAAACATTTAACTTTGAACGTTGACAGAATTCGTTTTAATGAGTTGATTTTAAAAAGTAAAACCATTAGCGAAAAGCTACATGACGTTGGCTTTAAAATGATGTCCAGTTTATAAAAATATAATGAGAAATAAAAAAGTTAAGGAGTGGGTCCATGCAATCTTTGCGATTTTTGAGGGGTAAAATATCGATGGGCTATAATACATACAATATGTATAGTTGATTGTTCATGCGTGCGGGACAGAGTTGTGTTCAAATGCACGTTAATAAATTACTACGAATCCGATTTTGTTCATCTTAATCTTTTTGAAAATGGCATTGTCATAGCTTTCAAATGATATATTATTTTTAAATATTTATTCATAACTAAAAAAGATAAAGGTGGGTCCATTTGCTCTAACAAAAAAATATACGTGAAAAAAATATCACCAAATTCAACTAAGTTTGAACGTTTGTAGAAATCGTTTTAATGATTCGATTTTAAAAAATAAAACATACACGAAAACTACATTACATTAACTTTAAAATGATGTAAAGTTTTTTAAAATATGTTGAAAAATAAAAAAGATAAAGGGTGGGTCCATGAAATCTTTGCGATATTTTTGGGGGTAAATTATCGATGAAAATGAGTCATATTCAACCTGATTTAATGTACATATTTTCCGTCAGATTTTTATTTTGTTTACATTTTTGGAAAGCGTATTGTCTTAGCTTTCCAACAGTATCTTCATATAAAAAATATATTCATCATTAAGAAAGTTAAGGGGTGGGTCCATGTAATCGTTCCATTTTCTATAAAAAACATAGGTGGGTCCGTGGATTACACCTGTCCTCTTATGTGGTTAAGTTGATTTTCTTTTTTGTCATATGTTTTCGCGACCAAAGGTTAGGGTTGTTAGGGTTCTGCTTGATCTTTTAGACAATGTTAGCAGATTAACTGCCACAATAAGACAGAACCTTAGAGAGATGATAAATTAATAACATGTATCAAGCGTCACTAAATTTTGTTTGTTGAAAGGCCATGGGCAAAGGATAATTGACATGAGTGTGATGCCTTGTCATGCTTTACTTGTTACTCTTGATTTTCTTTTCTGTTATTAATTGATGTTTAATGTATAGTTGCTTCTGTTTTTTCTTAGATGGATCCTGCTGAATTCCAGAAATATCTAGGTGGTATATATCAGAATGGACTTGTTATGTTATCTGTAGCTCTTGGTCAAGAATTAGGTATATTCAAGTTTATGATATCATCAAACAGATCATTGCATTTATCTGAGATAGCTGATGCCTTGGATCTAAAAGAAAGGTAACTTTCAGTCTTTCAAATCAGCACTCGCCTATTTGTCCAGGCAAGCAAAATAAGAATTGGGTGACTGATGGAGTAAAATTTAGTGGTATTTGACACATATTAAATTAGTGTGAGAATAAATTATTCCAGCTACTTTTGTAAAGTAAGTGGTCAGATTTGGAGTAAAGTCAAAAAGTTAATTTCAAAACTGAATTTTTATTGTTATATTTAGTATTTGAGCACACCGAGTTATACTTCATACTCATGGACATCATCAAATTATTAGTTTCAATATATCTATCTAGCATTATGGCATTAGTATTTACAAATTCCCCTTATCTATACAGATTTTCAATTTTTTACGACATTTAAATCTGTGTAGACACTGGCGCTTAAATTTGTATAGACTTTCGCAATAGCCTGTATTTTATTCTAGCTCTGTGATCTAATCATTTATCACAATTAGAAAAATGTAAAAACTTTTCATGCTTAGATTTACACTATGTTAAATTCATTAAACTCGCTATTAACAGACAAATCACCCTTCTGAATCACTGTATTTTCGTTGATTAATTTAATAAATAACCAAAGTTTTGAAGTTGATACAAATTTGTTTTAACTGGAGAGTTTTTGCAACTTAGATTTAAATCACTCTTTAGTGATTCCTGATGTTCCAGCTTTGTGCTAGTAGAATGTAATTTTTTTGTTTAAGGAAACAACAAATTGGGTTTTGGATGTGATAGGAACCAGTGTGGAGCTATCCTCTTGACCACCCCAGTCATAAATAGAGCGTTTGCTATTGTTTGCTTTCTAATGGAGAGTTTACATTATGCAACCCTTCTTTGGTCACAAACACTATGGTTAACTGCTAACAAATGTTACGAGCGGTAATCATTGGATAGCCAGCTCCGCGTTGGTTCAAATCCCATCCAAAACCAACCCTGTTGTATCCATGAGCAAGAAACTTTATCCTACTAGCTCAGTCCTGGGGGACCAAAAAGCAGACTCAAAAGTGATTAATCAAAGTTGTTAGAACACTTGTTTCACAATCGAGCTGAAATATGAATGTATACCAAATGTTACCTAGTTAGGTTCTTCTGCTCTTATATCTCAGTATGAATATATTACAGGTATACAAAAGAATGGTTATCATCAATGGTAGCTGCAGGTATAATATTTCAAGATAGAGAAACAAACATGTATACATTACCTGAGAATCATCATCCTGCTTTAAAGATGGCTGCTAGTTTCTCTCCTATCATGATAGTATGTTCTAAACGTTCAGATAAATTGTTGAAATGTTTCAAGAAAGATGGACCCTATGGTATGTATATTAGATTTAGATTTTCAAATACTGTATTGATACATTTGTCAAAAGCAGGTTGTATTATGTAACATCCTTAACAAACTGCTAGCTGGCTAGGCAAGTTGGTGTCAGGTATGTTTACTCTTTTACAAAATCTACTCAGATACATTTTTTTTACCTTCAACTAATGAAATTCAAAAATACTTAGTTTTATTTTTCTCCAGTTGAAGAATCAGAATTGATGTCCCAACATTCTGCACACTTAAGTTAGGTCTGTATCCGAGATACAAATATCATATGTACATGTATAATCAAATAACAATCCTCTCTCACTATGACAAACATTCAATTCTGAATATTATGGCCAAGCCTTTTGGTTAAAAGAAAGATAGAGAGCTCTAGTCCTTTCCAAGCTTCTCAATCAATGCAGCTGGACTAGCACTGTGATAAAAAGGTGCAATTACTAATGTTATTAAATTTTTAAAAGCCTCAATGACTTGCAATATGTTCAGAAAAAAATAGTGCAGAAAGCTGATATTAAAAGGTTAAAAAGGATGATAGAACATTATATTGTGCTTTTATATCTATATTTGTTAACTACTGTAGGTATAAGTTATCAAGATTCACCAGAATGGTTTGATTGGTTTGATAATTATAGATCTACTATGTGTGAAGTAGCAGTAGATAATGAAATCATTCCTTTACTTAGTAAACAAGAAGGTGTAATACCTAAACTGGGTAAGTATGGTAATTTTTTTCTGTCTTTTCAGGTTGATGGATTTCTCTCTAGTATATAGGAGTCTGATTTAATTCATAAAAGATGTATTATGTCATTGTCAAGTGATTGTATATCTTATGTAATTCATTTGTGTGTTCACAAGCATCTACTGAGACACTGACTATAATGTAGTTTTCTTTGAAATGGCATCAATTCTTACATAGAAGTTTGACATCATTTTGGTATATTGTATGTTGCAATAACGTCTTTGGTAAAAATCTAACATTTTAGGATAGCATGTTATGTGCACAGCAAAGAGAAATGTTATTTAACTAATAATGTAATACTACTTTATGCATTTTGAGCAACACAATTTTCAGATATGTCATAAATCATTAAGGAGAAGGGGTGGCTGAGTGGTTAAGTTGTTAGTAATCATTTTACAGGGTGCATACAAACTGGAAAAATCATGGAAAATGAATTTTTTCTGGAAAAATCATGGAATTATGATTTTAAGGAAAAGTCATGGAAACTTAGAAAACATCATGCAAAATGTTTAATGTGTCATGGAAAAACTATTATATGCCTAATTTATTTCAACCCATATAAATGAATGGAAAAAAATGAAATCAAACATAAATCACAACTTTAAATTTTGGGTAAGAATTGCACTCTTGGGTACGAAAATGAGAGTTTCACTACTACACTATTTCAAAAATTTAATTGTACTTGTTTTGGGTTCTGTGTTTCTGTTGTATCATGGAAAACTGAGAGAAATCATGGAAAAATCATGGAAAAGTCATGGAATTTTGGTATTAAAAATCTGTATGAACCCTGTTTTTTAGCCACATTGAAATTGTTTCAAAACCAAACTAAATAGATTAGTATAAACCATTGATTATTAAAGAGTTTTTATTTCTGTTTACATGTACATTTGTATTTTTAATTTCAGAGAAAGGCATTAGTGTGATAGATGTTGGTTGTGGAAGTGGTAGATTCACTAATGTACTTGCTAAACGATTTCCTAACTCTACATTCCTTGGCTTAGATTATTCTGACAGAGGAATCGAACTGTCCAATCAGATGAAAGCTTCACTAGCACTTACAAATGTAGACTTTGTGAAAGGAGATGCTCATAATTTACCTGATGAATATAGTGAACGTTTTGATATGGTGTTTGTGTATGATGTCCTCCATGATTTGCCAAACCCACATAAAGCTCTAGAACAGATTTATAAGGTTCTTAAACCTGATGGGTTTTTTAGTTTAATTGAAATTGGTTTCCATAGCAACCCTGTTGATAATGCTGGTGATAAAGCTGCTGCCATGTATTATACTTGTAGTATGTTTATATGTCTGGCTTCCAGTATGACTGAGCCTCCTCATGTTGGATATGGTGCTTGTTGGGGTGTAGAAGAAATTGAGAAGGCCATAAAAGGGGCCAATTTTAAACTGGAAGGAAAATCCTCTCTAGTTATCATGGGGACTAAGACTTTCTTCTTCAGTGTAAAATAAATTATTAAGATTTTTATAAAATTCATCAACTGGATTTATTACCCACTAAGTCCAACAGTATAAGTCACAACTGGGGAGGCTCAAGTTTTATGTACTAAGAGTTACATATTGTAGATCACCATAACCAGAGTTTATCAACTATTTTAATACAGATTGTAATCCTATATCCTTCTATATTGTATTATTATATTGTCATAATTATTTTAATAACATGCTGCCCAAATATTAATCTTATTATACCCTCCAAAAATAATTTTTTAGGGATATATAGGAGTCAGCTTGTCAGTCGGTTGGTCAGTCGGGTCAATTTCTCACCACCTATTTTACAGATTTGATTTAATCTTCACTCATATACCAGATATCAAGCAGACATGAGCATATCCCATTTTGGTTGTGGTACATTTATTTTTACAGAGTTATGTTTCTTGTATGGAAGATCTTGTCCGCTCAATTTTTCAGCACCCAATTTCTTGACAAACACCTGTTGAGGGGGGAGAGAGAGAGAATTTAACACAGTCAGTGATAGATTTAATTGTACTAGAAACGATTACCTAAATAATTTTTCACTCTGTATTTCTGTTTATTCTTATATCTATGATACAAGTTACAAACAGCTGTAATCTAACACTATGTGACTATGACCGTGATTTATTCACTTCTAAAACATGGTGTGTAGAACTATATTGCCATTCTAATTATAGGTAAATAACAAAAAATCAAAACTTTTTATCAAGAAATTCATAATTTCATCAAGTTGTGTACATCATTTTAGATTTAGTGTACTGTGATGAATGTTATATAGTTTATCTAGTCACGGTTTGAGTATTTATTTTTCTAATAAACTTGAATTTAATTTCTATGTGTTAATGTAAATGGTTTTTATATTTGTCATCTAGAAAGCAAATGTGTGTTGTCTTTATTTGGAATTTAAATTTATGGGTTTTTTCCAACAGTATGCGTAAAGGGAACTAATAAATTAATTTACTGCTTAATGATTTTTAGTAACATTGCCGTTTGTACCTCTTCAGTGATGGTGACACCCTATATTTTGAATTCTGGATTGTTTATTTAGCCATGAGATTTTTCTGTGATTTACGTTGTAAGATTTTTCTTTGATTTACATGCCATGAGATTTTTCTGTTGATTTACATGTCGTAAGATTTTTCTGTGATTTACATGTCGTAAGATTTTTCTTTTGATCTACATGTCGTAAGATTTTTCTTTGTTTTACATGTCATAAGATTTTTCTGTGATTTACATGTGCTTTCTAGATACATAAGGGTTGTTTCTTGCTTTCATTCCAATATACATGTAAATGTTTGCTCAAAAGTCAGTTTCGATTTCATGAAATTTATATTTTTTCTTAATAAATTTCTCGTGTTTCTGTGTTCAACTTTGATAGTTTGTGATATTACTGTTTTATTGTTTTTTTTAGTTTTTAAGCTTTTATTATCATTCTTTCAGTTAGTATCCTTCTCTTATACTTTTCTCCTTGATGCTGTTAACAAAAAGGATACTTTATTTAATATGGCAGATAACATTTAAAAAGGTGCATACATCTTTTATTGATTTGCTTATGTGGTGCTTGTGATTTGTTTTGTTATTTTGTATTTATTTTTTAATGATATTAAGGCCTCAACAAGTTGATCATGTGTTCTACAGATTTTTCTGGGGGGAAATGGGGCGAGCAAGAAAATTAAAAAAAAAATCTTGATTCAGTTGCTTTATATGGTGGTTTGACAAAAAAATTTATGAGCGAGCGAGGAAATAAAAATATTTTTATTTTAAAAACAGTAAAAATTAATGTGCAAGCGAATTCATAGAACATATGATCAACTTGTTGTGGCCTAAAGTTGTATTTATAAAGACTTATTGTGCAATAAACAGATTCATAGTGCGTAGAAAAGCTATGTATAGCTGTATATTTACTTTTATATTCCTGATATGTTGGCGGACACTTTTTAATATACATGCTGTTCATGTACAATGTATAATAAAACAATTGTTTTAAATAATGAGTTTGTTTTTAATGAAGTATTTTCTATGTATGTTCATGAACATGACTTAGAAACCTTGCCTTTGAACAGCTTTAGTATATTCCCATGGTAGACATCTACTCAACAAGTCTCACAAAGAATTTAGTGTTGTGACTAGTCTTCACTTAAAACAGTATAGCCTATCTTGGTCTAAAGAAGTTTTCAGGAAGCAAATGGTGTTTTACATTCTTTCAGCAATTTAAGGATTGGAACCTTTAACAGTTTTTACTGATGATTGCAATAATAAATTAAAGGGTTAGTGCAAAACTATCTTAAACTACGAAAAATAAGGAAGGGTGTAGACTAGTTTTGTGCTGGCACATTGGAATGGTTTGCTGAATTGTCCTATTCAAATGATTGGCTGTTATATGCTGCATTGAACAATAAACATTATTATCTACTTGTATATTATACACACATATTTACTGCGTTAAAAAATTCTAGACCGTTTATTCATTCAAAGATGGTTATACATTCTGTGTATTAATTTCTTATTCTCAATCACATCTGAAAGTGAATATGCCTAAGGTTGCCAGCACAGTCCTGAAGCAGAACAGGCCAACCACCTTTATAGCAAGTGATGTAGTCCTCAACTAGATTTCTTTACCAGTATAATAATTTTGACTTGAAATATAGTACTCCCATACTGGTATAAAAAGGCTAGGCCACAATCGTAGATGTTAACTGTTCCGAGTACTATATGCCAACATTCTTACACCCATACATAACAATACTTGACATTGTCTATCAAGTATCTTCTCATTTGGTTTGGTCAATGTAGATTTTTTTTTTAGTACCAGTACAGGACTTGTGACATTTGTATAGTCCAACAGAATTAACCTGAGATTGACCTTTATGCAAGAATATATTAAACTCAATATTTACAGTCTATTTTTTGTCTTTGTTTGTAAATCGCGCTTTCGGCAAAATACACGAACTGAACAATTAATGTAGTTTTTAATAAGAATAAATACTTTGAAACTGTCATAATACTGCTGACTTACTTGTTACCCCAAAAACTAATGTGTCCAAACTTGAAAGTACAATACACACCACTTTTAATAAATTGATTTATAGTAACATCGGTTGTTATAAACACGTGTATAACCGTATACACACATACGGAAACTCACGATTTAATGTAAGTGAAGTGTGTAATTATTATAATTAGGTAGTTCAAGCTCAGGTTAATTCTGTTGGACTATAGCACTATAAAAGGTCCTTTTTCCATTTCTAGCCTCAAGCCAATATTTTTTAAGTTTAATTCACACTAGATGAATAAGTCGTAGTTCCTCTAAACCTAAATTCCGTACAAGCCCATTTGTACAAGTCAACAATGTAGCATAGCAAGACTTTACAAAAGCCTAGTTCAAATGTCGGCATTAGTTGAGAAAATTCCTTCAGTAATGCCTCAGTCCCATAAAATCATGGCTTCTTGCGGATCTGTACCTGCAGACAGTCGTAGGCCGTGGTAAACCTTGCGACGTTACGCAATTTGCACAAATCAACACACCCGTCGGAGCCGTAGCTGGAAGATATGCATGTTTAATCTATACTCGGCCATGATTTTGTTCACGATTTGACTGTGAAACTGATACATGTATCCAGGGCTCATCTCAGGGACTCTGGTTAAAACGAAACAGTCCGTACGGGTACGCAAGTTTGTAGGGGTCCTTGCGGAGCTTGATCGCACGGTGCCCTCACGGCTATTTTTATGTTTATGGGGCTGTAGCATTACTATGCAAGGCCTCAACACCAATGATGAGCAAACTTCTACTGTGATTTTCATATATCTGAATTAGTACTGGTTAATTTTTTCTGGCAGGCTCATACATGTTCAATACAAGTAAAATATTTCAGTCAAACAAGTTTATAATCAACAAGGTGGTTTAAATGTCACAAAATATTCCTGCCAAATTGTTCAAGGTCCAGCACCGTGGAGTCCTTGGGTAGATCTGCCTGGTTAAATATCTTGTACAAGCTGCCTACCATGGGTTTATATACATCCCATTAAACATCTGGGGAGGCTGTTTTCATCTTTTGGCTACAGTCAAATTGAGTAGTTAATTCCATAACTTAAAAAAACTACAATTTTTTCTCTGGGTCAAGTGATACCCAATTGACATCACAACACAAAGAAGACTGAATTTCAGTAGAAATATTAAATTAAGTTTTTTCTGAGTTATGGATTAAACTACTCAATATTGAACAGCGTAAAATAATATTAATGAATAAAAAATATAAAGAACTTAAGAAAGTTTCCAATCCACATCATAGTTTATTATATATTTATTTTATACATTTTTATTATGACAGTATTTGACATGCTACAATGTACAAGGGGTGATCCAAAAATTTGTGAACAATGTGTGTATCTCCATAACGTGACGTCCTACTGTGCTGATTTGTTAGGATTTCATTAATCAATTGATAAAATTTTAAAACATCAATTGCATTTTTCATCTATTTATGACGTCATAAAAATATGAAGTATCGAAATCGCGGCGCAGCTCATTTTTTCTCCTTCATGTATAAGTTTTTACCTCATTCAAACCAATGAAAAATCTGTGCAAACAAAGAAAATGGCAGGAAACGTTATAATAACGTTGTTTAGACATGTATGACGTCATTCTGCAAGTTTCAGAAGAAATTTGACATTGTGGTCATTATACATTCGTGTTTAATTAAAGAAGGGGTGAAAACAGCTTCATAAAAAAATGGACGTCACGGATCAAGCAAAACTGCAGACAGTTATACAATTCTGTGTAAATCTCGGAAAAACATTTGACAAGACAAAAACAATGATTGAAAGTGAGACACATAAACCATCAGTGTGGCGTACACTAGTGTATAAGAAGCATCACCGATTTTCGAATGGATGGGAGGGTGTAGGGAATGCTTTGTGGTCTGAGAAACAGAGTCAAAGAAACTAAGGTAAGTTTGCATGAGAAGGTTAATGAAATCATATGGATAATTTGAGGATTCTCAGTTATTATTGGTATTTATTGTTTGGAACTGTTAGCAGAATTGTAACAGAAGAGCTAGAAATGCATCGTACAGGTCAAAGGGGAATGCTTTGAAGAGTTATAAGGCCAAGCAGTAATTAAGTTTACTTCTTTTGACAACATGACGTTGTTTGAGACACAATGAGCTGCGCCGCGTTTCATCACGTCCATGAATATAAAATAGTGCAGAATCATTAATTATGGTCGAATCTTTACAATATATTGTAAATTTGTTGACAAATGCTCACTCAAAAAGATACTAGAAGTTCATGTGATTGGCTTTATTAATTTTGAGTTTATGCAAGGTGTACACAAATTTCTGGATCACCCCTCGTACATATATAACCGAATGAAATATGATTCAAATATACAAAGGTTAAACAAAAGCAGTCTAAGGTATGGCTTATTTGATTTTCCAATGCTTAGTTGATCACAGAGCAAGCATGCTATCTACATATTTTCAGAGATTCAAAAGGGTGAAAATTTAGACATTACTAATTAGTAATACATTAATCATAACCTTTTACAATACAGTATACTTGATTCAAATAAATCTGTTATGAAGTTTTAATAAGACAAACTAACTTTTATAAAATAGTGGCCGAGGTTTAAATCTAGGAGAGCATCATTTTCTATCAATTAGCTTGGCAGTTATTGAACGCTTAAAAATTATTAATCACACAAGACAAGCACAAAAATTTTGTTGTGATGCTTGCTCTCTTTCTTCAAAAAGTCAAGCTAAAGAGCTCATGTACATAAATTTGATCATAATTTTCACACAACTTTCAAAATTATAACATCAAAAATAAAGAAACAGACATGAAAAATAACAGCATGATAAATTTCTACACATCAACTTTCATACACTAAGAAATAAGCTCTGTTTAATATAAACATGTACACGATTACACTTTTAAACACCGAGAATCAAACATTTCACACACATTTCATCACAACAAAAAGTATGTCTAAATTAACACAAAATTTTGGAAATACATAAACATATATTCAAGATAGTATTGATACAAAAACAATGAGTAACATAGCAAATATACAAAGTGAAATGAACCACAGTGCGCATTTATATCTACAATTTCATGCAACAATTAAAAACATACATTTTTTTCTTTAAACACAGTTAATCATTACAGCAAGTATGTATACCAGTTATTACCTTTTTTTCAAGCACTAGCCAAATTAATTATGTATTTAGCCAAGGACAATCAACTAGCCCAACTATATGAATTAATTCAGTAATTTTCACTGTCAGCCTTTAATCAATTTTCACCAGACCAAGGCTTTGGGCAAGTGGGTTAAGGTGATATCTGGTATACATGAAATTATTGTTCACAGATACAAAACAAAGCAGTCTAAAATAGATATATAGTGAACAAAGCTTAATTTGATCTGAACAAAAATCCATCGTGAAAAGATCTGTCATAAGAATTTGGTTTCATACAATTAATATCTTTTGTCAATGTCAAAAAATACAATAAGGGACTTTAGTCAGTTATTTCCCCTTGTATACTCTTCAAAATAGGTAGGTCTAATTAGTTGGATTACTCGGATTTTACCCTTACTTTTCAATGTTAATTTTCCAAATTTAATCTTAAATTACTTTTTTGTATATCATTTAATTTGTTTGAAATTCAAGCTAATTATTTTTAAGTTAAAGAACTATCTAAATTCAATCACTTCTGTTAATATCCTTTTTAACAAGAAAGATATTAGATGAAATATTTTGTTACCTTTACATAGGAATTCAATGATAAAATCCAAGGATTCCAACTGTAAGGACCTACTTACCAATTGGATTGCTTCAGATTTTATCAGGGAAAGATAACTGACTAAAGTCCCTAATTCTTATACAACTCCTGTTAAAATTGAGATAAATAAGCACTCTAAAAATTGCATCAAGTTCTCATTCATAAGCAGCATGGTATAACATAAGCATAATTATCTACATACTTTCTCAACGGATTCAATATAAAGGTTTTAAGTAAAACAAAATATACAAATAAAATACAATGTCATACTAAAACTAAATGCGATAATAAACATTCATATCACCTGTCTGAACACTAATACATGTACACACCATTAAAAGGTTTTCCGTAACACAAACATACTAATGACAATCTCGGAACAAACATGGAATGAATTTTTTACGAAGTAAAAATGGACAATTACGATGTCTTCAAATATATAACAAAGTTAGTTTTTTCAGTCACAAATAACTACCATTGTAAGACAGTCAAATTCTATTCAATTAATATTGAAACTGTGATTTTTCACAAATTACATCATTCAAAGCTTTCATGTGCTATTTTTTAGCATTTTAAGGAAGTAATAATACAAATTACACAAGTTTTAATTTGGTCGACCTGTAACATATCAATGTAGTTGGACTATACATAAGATGTTTAAAATAAAAATTTTTTATTTCTAATCTCCATTTATCATTATTGTACAGCGGCTTCCCCATCTTGCATAGCATACTGTACAGTGCCACCTTGATTAACGATAGCCTGTGTAACTTCATTAGGATCATTGGTTTGTACAATGATTATAGTTTCTTGACCTTCTTGTCCTTGTACGGCTTGTATAGCTTGATATTGACCATCACTCACCATAGCATACTGACCCTCCGATACTGTCACATAGGTATTACCATCTTCACCTTGTATTTGTTGCATCTCTTCTCCTTCCTCCTCCTCATCATCCATTTCTTGTTTAACGTAGCTGTCATCATCATCGTCATCTTCATATTCAATCTCATACTTTCTGATAATAGCTTGGGCCGATTCACCAGCAGATACGTGAACTTTACCAATATGTTCAAGAAGCATCTTCTTGCGTTTGAAGGTTTCCTGACACATGTCACACTGATACGGGCTCAACTTCTTATGAACAAGTTGAATGTGTGACATCAGGTTAGACTTGTTGTTGAAACAGCGACCACAATCATGACATTTATGTGGCTTCTCACCAGTATGGATCAACATGTGACGATCTACATGGTATTTCTTAGTGAATCGCTTCTCACAGACGGAGCAGATAAAGATCTTCTGGTTTGGTGATTTCCAACCTTCATGGACACGCTTGGTGTGGCCAATAAGGGCTCCAAGGGTCTTGAATGCTGCTTTGCAGGTATTGCAAAGATATTGACGGGTATGCAAGTGCATTCCTTTGATGTGGGTGTTCAGGTTTCCTCTGAAAGCAGAAGCATAGTCACAATGAGGACATTTATATGGTCTACGTCCAGAATGTACAGTCCTCATGTGTGAACTCATGCCAGTCTTCAGAACCACTTTACCACATATCGGACAAGGTATCTGCATACGATTCTGTTGATGAAGTTCCATATGGCGTTTTAAATTCTTGGACATTTTACCACATTCTGGGCAAGGTTCACCATCTTCATTCTCACCCATAGTTGACACTTTCATAATTCTCTCCCTCCATTTGGCATTTCTCATCTCTTCCTCAAAGTCAGGCTCGTCTTTATGCTTAGTTTTGATGTGTTTAACAAGTCCAATAAAAGCTTTGTCACAGAATGGACATTTCAAAGCTTCTTCTGCATTTCTCTTAAATGATCTTCTTCTGTTCTCAGTGTCTTCAAACAGACCTAGACCATCATCTTTCAGTCTTCTCTTTCTTGGAGTATCATCCATTTCAAAGTCATCTCCTTCAGCACCAAGAGGACCAAATCGTTTCTTCTTCAATCTTGGATCAGTTTGAGTCATAACAGTTCTTTTACCAGGAGATTCACTAAAAGTAACAACTTCAACAAAATTATCAAGTTCTGTATTTTCAATTGGAGTTTGTGTGGAAAATGTCTTCATTACAGGTATTGGTGTCATAGGTGATTCAGAGACGACAGCTTGAGATGTTGATGGTTGTGGAGTACTGTCCAACTCTTCAAATGTGTATGGATCAGCAGAAGGAACATTTCTCTTAATAATAACTTCCTCATATTCTTCGTCATCCTCATCCATTTCATCCATGTCCTCAATCTCTTCTTCCTCCTCATACTCTTCTTCATCTTCGTCTTCCAGAAATTCTTCCTTAATGGTTTCAGTTTCCATCTCACCCCTTTGTTTTTTAGATGGCGTATTAATTTCCATATCAAATACTTGTGTACGTTTTCTAGTATTAGGTTGACTTTCTTCTTCTACTTCCTCCTCAACTTCTTCTTCTTCCTCCTCAACCTCTTCTTCTTCCTCCTCTTCCACTTCTTCTTCAACTTTTTTACCACGACCTTTCTTAGGAGTAACAACAGGAGTTACAGATTTTACAGCTCTACCTCTTCTCCTAGGTGTAGGTAACTCTTCAACTTCCTCCTCCTCCTCTTCTTCCTCTCCCTCAATTTGAATAGTAACTCTCTTTCCTTTACCTTTTGCTTTCTTCGATGGACTTTCATCTTCCTCTTCTTCAACCTCTTCTACTTTCTTAGCTTTCCCTCGACCTTTTCCTTTGGTGGGAGTTGCTTTGCTTTCTTCAACAACATTTTTACCTCTACCTCTGCCTCTTTTGGTTGGACTTTCTTCCTCAACCTCTTCATCATCATTGTCTTCAATTTTATCTTCTTTCTTAGGAGTGCCTGCAGCAGCTCGACCTCTTCTAGGTTTCTTATCTTCATCCTCAGCAACTTCCTCCTCAACTTTTCCAACCTTTGCAGATCTACCTTTCCTTGGAGATACTTTTTCTTCAGGTTCTTCTACTTTTGCAGTAACTTGCTTACCACGTTTAGGACGTCCTTCAGGGGATGCTACCTCCACTTCTTCAGACTGAGTACCACCAGATTGCCTTCCCTTTCTTGTTCTAGTTGCACGCTGTGGTTCCTCAGCTTCAATAACAGGAGCCTCTTGATTACTACTCTCGGCTGTCTCACCCACGTCTTTCTCTTCTTCAAGCACAGGTGGTGACATTGATTGCTCTTTACCAGCAGTTTCATCTTTTAGTTCAACTGGTATTGTAGATACTACAACTGTTTCAGTAACAGTACTTTCAGCATCACCATCTCCAAGGGGTGTGTATACTTCAGGAACAATGGTAGCTTCTACAACAGCAACTTCTGAAATTATACAGTGGATGTGTTAATACTTCAAGAACTTTATACAAGCAGAAAAATAATCAACTCAATATTTTATGACTCGATTAGGCCATATCTTTGTTACTTGAACATTAAAAGCCTGGAATGCATGGTTCTTGCTCACACCAAGATTTAAGTCATTTAAGTCAAAGGTGACTAAATTATTCCCCAAATAAGCAAAACATAATTTGTCAAAGGGAGATAATTCCCAAATTCACACAAAAATGGAGAATGTTACACCTTTATGCATATTTATCAACCAAGTAGAGCATATCATCAGAGGTTTTCCTGTAGATAATGGGTGGCTGAAATCCACTCAAGAGGACCCAAGTCCAAGAATCAGACATCAGTGGAATAAGTTCTAACAGATATTCTTAAGCAGGTTTCACAATCAAAACGAAAACAAATAGCAAAAACAAACCTTCCTGTCCTGGTGTTTGTGTAAACAATTCTGCACTACCATTTAAAAATTCCTGTAAAAAAGGATAACTATCAATTCAAGACCTTAGCTAAATAGGTTTGCATGAGAAAAATTTAGAATGTGTTTAAGAAATAATGATAGTATCAAACAGTATACAGTGTCTATTCATACACAGCAAACTCCCGTACACCTACACACAAGAAATTTGATACATAAATGAAGCCAACTGATTGATTTTAACAAGGGTCCATTCACTCCATAAGGATGCATTTATGCAGACAATGAAGACAACTTTTTTATCTTAAAGCAGTCATAGATTAGCTTTCCATTAGCAATCCTTAGTAAACAATTCAGCAAGATTTCACAAATATGTCTCTTATGCAATTCAAGGACATTACATTTTGAGATCAAAACTTTCCAATGGACATCATAACCAGTCAGCTTTCCAAGAGAAGTGTTCACAAATTATCCATTATTATTATGTATTAATTTATAAGTATAATAATAATAAAAATCAATAACTTCTAGATATGTCACGCTCTAATCAGACCATGACTAGTTTTTAAAGTGTATTACCTGTTGTTGGGTACCCTGGTCAGCCATAATGACTGGTGGAACAGAATCAGTCACAGGTTGTATAGTTTCATAACCTTCACCTGAAATACAAGACCATCATGCAATGGATAATTATTGATTTAGTAAAGTTACACGTATTGTTATACTTTCAGTGAATCAACCATCAACATTGCTACAAAAACCTTTGGTCAGAATAGTTCCTGTATAAAAAATTTAGTGATTTTGGCTGACATGAATTTCAAGGAATTGAATAAATATCAACTCAAGTAGAAGGTACTTTGTGCTAAGCATTTAATAATGTAGATTTAGATCACAGAAAAAACAATTCCTATTATTTCAAAACAAACACAACAATGCAGTAATGAGTCTGTGTTAGTCACAAATATAACCATTAAGGACTATGACCCTGGTGCTGTCTAACTCATCAAAATTATCCAGATGGCTAACTTTTTGACCACCTTTGCAATGATTCCGACATTTTGTGACTAATAGAATTATCCATGTCCTTCTTAATAAAATTTTGTCTTCCATGTATGCATCAAAAAATTTTAACACAGAAAAATTAAATGTACCTGTAGCAGCCTTCCCTTCTTCAACTATAGGAATAATGGTTGCTTCTTCCATGATCAACCTAAAAAAAGAAAAAATACCTAATAAGAAACAGTAATGTAGCAGAGGTATAATACAGCACTTGTACTCCCTTGCCTTCAAGCTAGCTTTTATGGCAACGGGTAGAGTGTCCGCTTACGACTCGAGAGGTCATGGGTTCGAATCCTAGTTTGGACCATGGATTTTTATCGGGTTACATTTGGCGCCCAACGTAAATAACCCACTTGGAATTGTTTGATTGCACCCTTAGATAGTCCCACAGACAATCATGCTCAAAGAATTCGAGGACGAATTCTGTTAAGGAGGGGGTGTGTGTAGCAGATGTATTATATGGCACTTGTACTCCCTTGCCTTCAAGCTAGCTTTTATGGCAACAGGGTAGAGTGTCCGCTTACGACTCGAGAGGTCGGGGTTTCAAATCCTAGTTCGAACCATGGATTTTTATCGGGTTACAGTAAGTATAAATTTGTATTGTCCATTATAAAGTGAAGTAGTTTTAGACACAAATAAAAAAATTCTTTATCAAAAGGAAGCAGCGCATTTTTCCTACAAGTGAAATGCCCGCACCTTAAGTTTTCTATACATCAGGGTTCAAACCTGTTCACATTATGGGGAGAAGGATATGTAAATAGCCAGTTAGCCCTATCAGGAGATCACTCACATTGGGTGCAAAATGTCACAGGGTGAGAAAGTATGCAGCCTGACCAGGACTCAAACCCAGGACCCCTCACTTATGAGGCAGGTGCTCTCCAGACTGAGCTACATCATTACAATTAACATAACATGTATCTGACTGCTCACATATGATATCCTTCTCTCCATAATGTGAACAGGCTAGTACCAAGACAAATACATTATGTATGAATAAAAGTATCATCAAGCAAGCAACCAGTAAGTTGCTCCTACCACTGTGAATATATCAGATTGTATTGACAAAAAGTAACCGTATTAAATTTAATAATAGTCGCACAGATCAGACCGTAACAGTTATTATTAGGAACTAATTCAAGTTACTGGGTCAGTTGAACAAATTCTCTTAAAATTCTCAGCAGTAGCCCAAAGGAGGCATTTACTTCTCATATAGAACAGACAATCATCAACTGTAACTTTAAATATGGCATATGTGTACTATCTTTAATTTCTTTTCAATAACTGAATAATTTAAATTTTGAACAAATCATGTCAAATGAGGTCAGACAAAACTAGAACTTTTTTCAGGATCAAGGACCACTAAATTCACAAAACATAAGAAATGATTGTGGTATATAATAAGAGCCTCTTTCAAGAAAGCAAAAGCTGTGAAATATCTAACCGGCATTTTTTCACGTTTCGTATCCCAGTAAAAAAGGCCACAAAAATCGAATTCCGCCATTATCGCCACGGCGTCTTATCATGTGCAACAAAGGAATTTAAGTTAACAGGCTCATAAAAGACGCAATTAACTCAATTTCTGGTAAGCATCTTCAGTTACATAGCTCCACTCCAACAGTGACCATTATTTTTGCAAGGTACATAATTTTTATGCAATTTGGCACAACGTTTGTCCCCCTTCTTTCAAGGGCACGTAACTAAACTCGACGCCATCTTGAGACTCGCATAAATTTCGATAGCTGGTTATCGCCCATATTATCATGGCAGACAAGCGGTAACGACGACTAACTAGCTAAATTACTTACCTATAAGTTGATGGCAGCTTCTAAAACTTTTACTTGAAACAAAATGTATTTTTTTAAAGCTGCACAGTCGCTAATATTGACTAAAAAGTACTGTCCTCGTCCACTTTGTCGTTTATTCCAGGAAGGCACGCCGACTGATGACTACCCAAGATGCAACGCGTCGTTTCGCGGTGCAAGGCCTACTTTTATGAATGAAGTTAATTTTAGCGTGGGAAAATAGTAAAGGGGCGCTGGTAGGATATTTCGATCAGAAACGTTGTTGTCAAAAGGCTACGTTTACTTATAAAAGAATAGCGCTTTCGTTAGTTTTATACAGATCCTACGAGATCATTTAAACCAGACAAAACAGCATTTATTTTTACAGGAGCACATACAAAATTGAAATAAATTGGTACAATAACAATTTGAATTTCTACTCGTCCATGACTAATAAGTGGGTTTCTTCAAAAAAAATACAGAATAATTTCCTACAATTAAAAACTTATATTAACATTTACTTTCGATTTCAAGCCGAGTGTTTATATAAATAGGTATACTACGTTTTATTTAGGACCCTTGGTCTGATAAATTATCGTATAACCTTCAAGCTTTACTTTCGGTTTCGATTTGTATGTACAGTGTACTTTCATTTTCGAATACAAGAAATAAAATAAGAATCATTTATACAATTGTTCATCAAATACACAAAGAATATGCTTAAAGACAAATAAAGATAAACTTTACAGATTGAAATATGTATACTTTTGTGTTAGGTGTTTTGCGTAGTTCAAGTGGTTTCCCCATTCCAAAACGATACTACGATGACTAGGACCTATTCTTGGGCACTTTCAAACTAAAACAAGAATTCTAGCACTTATTAATATTATTGATTGGATCGACAGCCGAAATGATAGCCCACATTTACTACATTATAACGGATTCAGTGATTAGGACGTAACTTGCAGCCAGGTGCAATTGAAATGCTGATTGAACGGAAAACCTTTAAAAGCGAGCACTAGGCGAAAACAAAACACCAAAAAAAGTAACGACAATCTTTACTGTTTGTGAGCACAGGTGACAGTCTTAATTTTTCTTTATTATAGTATATATAGAGAATATAGAGTATATATAAGGAAAAATTGTGTCTGTCACCTGTGTTTGTGAGCTGCTTTTGAAGGTTTTACTAACGAAAAACGACCAGCATAGTCCCTAATTTGGGACCGTGCCAGCTGCTTTTGGGTATATACAGGGAATTATCTATGTCTCTGGTATATACAAGAAAATGCAACAAGAGCTAGTGAAGTATTTATTCTTGTTAGCATGAAGACCTCACACATTCTATTCTTTTGCAGTGGTCTTGAAACATGGTCAGATAAAGGTATGCAGAACGTGTATTATCGTAATTGGTTATAATAACCCTCGGATTTGTTGAAAATTCTGGCAGTTTCGCCACACCCCGTCCAAAGCCAGGTTCTGTATATAAGTCATTGAAAACGAGGTGCTATCATCGGCTATTAAGGTAGCCGGTTAAATGGTGGCCATGGAGAAATCTTGTGAATTACCTCAAGTCTGGGTTACTGATGATTAGCAACTTAATTGCTAATCTCTCTATGTCAGTGAGAAGGTGATAATCACACACGTGTGGCTGTCACCTTTGTATTTATAAGGTAGGTGACAAACATCATGCTATCACGCGTATATATGTCTTAATCATTTATAAAGGATATACATAATTAAAGAGCCTCCGTGACCGAGTGGTCGAGACCTCGAATTCTACAAACTTTAACTTTTTCACTGTATGAGTTTCATAGGTTCGAGCCCAGCTAACGAGCATTTTATTTTTTTTATATATGTGAAAACGCATACATGTACACCGGTCCTTTAGCAGATCTACATTATGATATTTGATTATAGACAAATGTACACTATATGATTTTTTTAAATTAGAATTTGTTTAAAACTTATCAAAAGGAATTTAAAGAATTTTTATACCATCCATATTTATACTGTCTGTGCATCAATGAACCCTATATTACATTTATTAGGGACTTCGGTACAGCACACGTGAGTTGTCATTGTTTTAGACTCGTTGGAAGTTTTATTTTTCGTTAATTAAACTTATTTAAAAGTGATTTCCCTATTAGTGCGTGTTTTTATACCAGAATTTTATATAAGGGCAACAGATGCGTGTTACTATTGAACGATGATCGTGTTCATATAGATATATAGCATCTTTTAAATAATAAGATCATTTAATGAAACGATCATACTAATGATATGTCGCTATTTTAGACCAGGGTGGTAATGATAAAAAACATATAGAGCTATAATAAGTTTTATATATATATTAAATAATACGTTCTGATTTAAAATGTATCTAAACAATAACATTTTATATAAATGTTCAACTTCATAAGTTAGATTTAAACTCTTTTTAAAAAAGAATAAGTTCAGACGTATTCTTTTCCACTCCGTCGCAGTGAAATAGGTAAGCTATACCGATTTGCCACTAGCAGCAATATTCGCCATGCAAGGTGCTCGGAAAATCCGTCATATTACGAAAATGTCCGTATACTGCCTGTGATGTCGTAAATATCCGTAATATCATTCTTTAAGTATGTGAACCAATCGCACACTTTATATTGTACCACGTGGTATGAATAATTTGTTTCCGACTATTTTATGGACGTTCGGGAAACTTCGGTCCTTTCTGTGACAAGCGTAAAAGTTTTCATCAACAGCCGCCATCTTGAAAGGAATTGGACGTGAAATTGTAATTTTTAAACCGAAAAATACGGAATTCATCGGTGTCTGGAGCGATTTGGTGGTACATAGTGGTTCGATGAAAGTCTCATTAACGTTTTAAGTACGAAACATCTGATCTTGGACGGATATTTAAGAAGATGTGAGGATTATTCCACTCGTGATCCCCGGCTTGGTTATTGTGAAGAGGAGTACGATTTATTTTGGGAATCCCGTGCTCACTTTTTGGAAATAACAATGAGTGAATTTTTCATTTTTATTCAGAATGGTTGAATGTAAAATTAAAACAACATTTATTTGAGTATGGATTGAAAATAGTGTATTTAATTATTTGGTTATTTCGGAAATTTCCGATTCCAAAAAAGAAAAATGGCCGACATCGCTGGAGATGGTCCTCCGAGCAAGAGACAAAAACTTCAATCACCAGCCCTCACACCGAGTGGCAGTGAATCAGGTAGGTTACGATTGATTTTTCGAATAAAAACGTTTGTTGATCTATTTTCGATTCATTTGAGGTCCTAGCTTTTCGCATTTTATTAAAAATTGTGGTTTGTTTTCATTTTTCATTCGGAAAGAAAATCCAGCCTCAGTTTCGTTATTAGCCTAGATCGTTGATTTTGAGGCGACATATCTTTTTCTCTGTGGCTTGTCACTTTTAGGAGCTCTTTCATACTGCCATTGATCGATGTTATTATTTTTTCTTACAAAGACTGCTTTCTGTTAACAAATTGGTGCTATAATTTCTTGTTTCCCTTTTCTGCATAAATTATCTTTGATCAGTAATGCTCAGTTTGGGTTCCATTTTATGACAACAATGAGGAATTCTGTGACAAAGTTTGCTTGTTTAAACATAGTTCTGGTCGTTATTGCTCTATTCTTGATTGTTCATTTTACAATAATGTTAACTGTTTTTAGTTCTAACATTATCTCCGTTTAAAAATGAAGTAATGACCCCCTTTTCATTTGAAGCAAATTGATATGTCTGCATTCATACGAAAGCATGTTCATCAATGGTTTCTTTTTTATAGTTATAATAAATCAGTAATGTTGTGTCATTTGTTTATCTTATTGAAACCTTCACTAGCATTATGTTTCGGTTCAGTGTTCAGGCTCTAGTTGTGTATTAATTCAGGGTGTTCGTTGTAATTACTTAAAATTGTGGTTCGAAACTTGCTTTTACCATAAACATGCCCTCAATATCATGTGTAAGAATTCTTATAAGAATTGACAATTTCATAGTATTTTTAAAACAACATTGCTCACCATTTATTCAATGAATGACCAGTTTATTAACTTAATTTTAAACTGTCAATAGTATTATGCTGGTGTTTGATAGAACTTTCAGCTCAGTAATTGTATGTGATCAGTGGCAATGACACAACATTATGCAGCTAGTCAAGGTTTAAAGACAAAACTGATATCTACCTGGCTTGATAGCTTGCCATTTTGTACCTAGAATATCAGATAATCCATCAGTAGTGAGACATAGCATGATGACAGTCTTGTGACCTTTATACACAAGTTTTTTCTTGCATGTCCTAGTTCGCCAGTTTCGGCTAAAATATAAATGTCTGATAGAGACATGAGAGTAATGTTCCATTTATGCTATTACGATCCTTTCCTGGATGACTATGAGGCTTATTACTTTATCAAATGCCTTAACTGTTGAGATACCTTACATAAAAGTACTTTAGTAAATTCTGTGCATATACTGAGAATGTACTGATGTTATATATCATGTGCTTTCTCAATAATGTTTTTAACCTTTTTTTCATTGCACAATGATATAGTATGGATAATTTTGTTTCTCAGTAGAATTGTTTTACGCTTCTCTAGTAAAACCCTATACTGTTTAATGTCTCTTTATTTCAGAGTTTAATTTCTTCTTGGACACTATTGTGACAGATCTACCAGATGAGTTGATGTGTGCTAGTGACAAATCATCAGCTCAGAATGGAACTACAGATTCTGGTCCACTACTTGGATGTCAGGATAGTGCAAGTCAAAGACATCAACAACTGTCACAACTTTTATCAAATGTGCCAACCCCAGCAAGTAGTGCTAGTAACACTAGTATTGCCAATACAAACATAAGTATCAATAATGTATTGAACAATGCAGTTAAAAGCCCTATGTCTAATAGTTTACAATCTCCTCCCCATGGACTTGTGCAAAACAAGCCAGTGGCCCCTACATCTTCACATTATTCATCAGACAATAATTCATTTGTGTCAAGTAGTGCATCATTTTCTTTAGCAAATTCATCATCAATTTCATTGTCATCCATGTCCATGCCTAGTTCTATGTCGGGAAATGTGATGAACTCTCTAAGTGTTAACAATATTCAACATCCACCGAATCAAATGTTAAATGGACCTCAGTATTCTGCAAGTGGTGTTAGACAGCCACAAGTGAGAGGCATGATGATGCCAAATACGAATACTCCCCTGCAATCTCAAGGTATGGGGAACATGGGTATGTCCCAGCAGAATATGATTGGAGCAATGAGCAATCCACAGATGGCGAGACAACCTTTGGATCACGCTGGCATGATACCAAGTACTCAGCAACAAATGATGAAGGTAAGATCCTTAGCTGTGAATTTTTATGTTCGAGTTGTAGTTTTAGTTTTATCACTTAACTTAATTTTACAATTCACTTCCTTATTAGCAAATAGTAAACAAGTTCAGTAGAAGATCTAGAACAGCATGTTGATTGTAAAATGGTTAGGGGTCTTAGTAATGTCACTTTAAAATGCACAGTAATATGTAAGCATAGCCATTACAAAAATGCATGTTATAATCAATTCAAAATCTTGACAAATTACATTATATTTCTAGTTGAAATATGCTTTTGTTCTGTTACAACTTTCGATTTATACAGTGATGTATTGAAGTTCAATTGTTTGTCTTTCGTTATTTTTATTAAGTTTTTACTTGTTTAATTTCATATAAAAACATATAAAATTCAGAATGTTTAGATATTTAGTGCAATTTTAGTTTGAACAAATTTGAAACATCATTTTTTTAAGTTTGACAAAATAATTTAATAATGATTCATATGCAGGAGATATGTCATGTTCTAGATTTTTTGAGGTTTGAAAATTGGGGGAGGGATATTTATACCTTGGGGACCTGGATGAGTTTATTCCATGCAATTTGAATTTCTCATCATTAAAAGGAATGATCACTTTAAAAAAGAAAGCTCAAGCAGGTTTCTTGAGTCAGATCTTTAGTTTTGGTGGCAGCTATTTATACTTTACTTGTTCATGTGAAATAACATGAAATTTGGTGTGAGCATGCAGTTTAACGTTTATGCTAACAGAGCTCTTTAATTTCAGCCAAATGGACCGTTAGGTGGAGGTGGAGGGTTCGGTAGCTATAATCAGGTACAAGGCGCTGGGCATCCAACCACGATGCCCTCCTCCAACTACAATTCAAACTCAAACAACAATCCTTCAACTGTTCTATCATCTATGTCCTCCCCACCACACAGCATGTCTGCCCATAATCTAAACACTGTAAGTACCAGTCAAAACAACCTAGCTGCATGTTGCATTGTCTGTCAAAAATTCTGTCTAAGATACTAATTATGGTGGTGAATGTGCACATTAATTCCAAACGGATGCATTTATATCAGAGATGACACACTTTGTGGTGTTGTGATGTCAGACATTGTCTTGCTAAAAGAGTTTTCTATGCATGACCTGGAATTTTGGAAATCAATTTTTTATCATCAATTTTAATGATCTAGAGGGCATGTATTATGAGCCATATATGTTGCTTTCTGAACACATGTTTTGTATTTTTGCTTGCAAGAAATTAAAATCTAAGATAAAGAAATGACAGTTCTTCATTAATATGTATTTGAATGTAACCGGGTCTTTGTTTATAGTTATGGATAACCTGTTAAAGCCCAGCTCCTTTATCTTTAACCTAAAATAAATTGGCACATGCATTTGGAGATCAGATAGTAGTAAAAATCTTACAATAATATAGCAAGCCAGTTTAGAAAGATTTACATCATGAATAATGTGGAGGACATATTCCATGCTTTTTAGCTTACTGATTATTGAATCAATCAAAGGTTTATATTAAAAGTGTTGTTGGTTGACCTGTAAAAAATATGAAGATGTTGTTGGAAATCTTAAGTTTGGTTGTGTTGACATGAAGTATAACCTCAGTCCATTTAGATTGGTTTTCAAACCTAAAAATAATTATTTGAAAAAGAAATTTAGATTATTTATTTCTATGATAGGTATATTGCAATGAAAACATAGACCACTGTTAGTATTCAATGATGGCTTGTTAAAGTGACTATAAATTGATTTAACTCTTCTCTATGTTGCTACGTGGTTCCTAGGTGTGTGAAGGGTGGGAAATATTGAAATAGGCATCAGCCTGCCCTTATGGCGTATGAAGTATTTTGTTTGTACTTGTGTTATTATGTCTGTGTTATTTTGCATGTGGAATAGTTATGCTTTGTCATTAAGTTTCACCTTTTTAATGTCTCAACTACGCAATGGTGACAGGTATTTTTTCAAATAGGCTTAGTTTTTATGATGGCTTATAAGTCGAAGTAGGGAGCATTGTGTTTAAATTGTTCAAAATGAAACTTTAAGTTACCTACCATGTACCCATGTCAGATTATTACAATAAAATGAACACCTTCATTAGACTGATTAGAACCGCTATTTCAATCTTTAAAGTGAAGTTTTTGCTACCTACTGAATGACTTCTATTCTAAATTTTTATTTCGCAAGCAGAAAATGAAGAATGGTTGTTTCAGTAATAAGACTCTTCTAATTTTGGAAACTGGCCAGTGTCTTTTCTTCAAAAAAATAATTACACCCATGATCCTCTTCAGCTGAATGGTTGGTGTTACATAATGTGCAAATATTACCTTAGAGAGTGTGTTAAGATGGTACAGACAATATGACTGCAGACATTTTAACTTAGAAGTGTTACATGCTGTCTTATAACATCTGTGGTTTGATTATTTGCTAGTTATTTTTTTCTGAGAAATTGACAATTACCTGAACATGTCATATTTAAGCCTATGTTGATTTATGAGTTTTGTTACAATTTATCATTGTAATATCATTTTTAGAATCATTTATAATCAGCTTTTATATCTTGAATATTATTTTATAAGTTTAAGATTTATATTTAAGAATTAGAGAAAGCTTCATGAAAAAGCAAAGATTTATTATTGAGGTTTGCAATATCTAAAATTTAGTATAGGTATGTCTCAACCCTTCAATTGGTTATGAGTACTTTGTGGAAGTTAAATGCTTCCTAAAAAAAGAGTATTCTCTGAACTAAGAGACATTTTCAGAGTTTTATAATATGGCATTGATTGAGCGTGTGAGAGATCTTTGTATTCTGATCAGTTGAAAGTAGGATGGGTTACAATTCTCCTTGTCTTATGCATTGGAAAGTCATTTACTCTAATCTGTTGTTAAAGATTAAGCCTGTAAAAAGCATCTGTAAATTTCAAATACGAACTAAGTTAATATAAAAACAAGACAATTCATTGGAATATGTTATTCAATCTAGCTAAGAGTAAATATATAATGCATGTTCATTGCACTGCTTTCTTTGCACTTCGCATGATTTTTATTATTTGTATTTATAAGACACTGTCATGTGATTTTGACATGCTTAGCTCACTGCGGCTACATCTATTACACTTTCATTTCATTTTTTTGCTATGTTAAAAATATATGTACATGTATATACAGAAGATTGTAGATATGAACTTGTATGCTTTTACTGATTTTTGCTTCTGTTAAGGTGTATACAACTTTGATTAGTCTTTTTGTTTCGCATCATCAAATTAAGAATAATTTTCCAGCAATAGTTATTTTTAAAATTGGTGCTTTATAGTTGTAGTAATTTTATTTGAGAATTTTTAATTAGTTTTAAGTCCTGAGCTTCTTAAACATTCTTTTTAATATACCATGTTAGTATAGCTGGTCTGTATTGTCAAGACATATTTTGTTATATGATAACTTATCTATTTACAGCAGCAAGTACCACAGACACAGCCAGTTCCTCATACTGGTGTGCCAGGGGCACCAGGACCACCAGGACAGTCTGCTACAGCTCAGCCACAATCTGCGGACCCTGAAAAACGTAAACTTATACAACAACAATTAGTATTGTTGTTACATGCACACAAGTGTCAGAGACGAGAACAGAAGAATGGTGAAGCTTGTACGTTACCACATTGTAGAACAATGAAGAATGTTTTAAATCACATGACTACTTGTAATGCTGGAAAATCTTGTCTAGGTTAGTACTGTTTTGATTATATGTTTTTGTTGTGTCTTGACTAGGTGATACTTGTGTTGTCAGTGGCACTTTATCACCTTTATGTCAAATGCCTGGGAAATTGGTATGCATTGCTCTTGTAATGATGTAATGTCCAGTGCAGTGCTTAAGCATTGTGATTCAAAATTGTGCGGTTTGGAAATTCCACTTTTGATTGTAAGACAATATATCTAAATATTCGGGAGTTCTTGTTTGCAGATTTATATACATTCTCTGTATTTTTGCGCATTTCCTGTAGTACAGAAGTTGATATAATTTTGTATTATAAGAGCCACAAAAAGCTGTTCAATCAAGCCATTCTTACTTATTACTGAAGTCAGTCTAGCGTTACATTTTACTAATATTACTAAGATTAATCTTTCTAAAAAAGCAAAAAGCAAACATAAATACTTAACTTTGAACTAGTTTGATCAATGTATGCATGTGCTCATTGTGTTGTGGTTTATCAATTCTCCTATATTAATGATTGTCTTCTTATCTTTACAGTTGCACATTGTGCTTCGTCACGACAGATTATTACCCATTGGAAGAACTGTACTCGTCAAGACTGTCCTGTGTGTTTACCTTTAAAACATGCATCTGACAGGCAAAAACAGCCAGGGGGTAAGCTGAATATTGCGTTTCCAGCTGAAGGTACAAACTATTCTTAAAAATTAATGTATTAAAACATGTTTGGTAGATAGTTAGCTTGTATTTCAGCTGCATTTGTTAGTAGAGCTTGTTCATTTTGACCTGAGACATGGAATACTATTTGAATATTATTATGTTAGACTCAGTCACTGTTTAAAGAAAACTGTATTTATCTGTCTCGAGTTAATTTGAACAAGCTGAAAGAATCAAGACATTTTGATGATTTCTTGTTTGATATACACTAGTAATAGTAAACATTACAAAAGAAAGCAGAGAGAATGTGTTATTTAGTTTGTTATATTAGTATTGGTAATGAAATTACTCAAATCTTTGAACTTAGTAAACAACTTAACTTATCAATCTTCTTATAAGTTGATTATAATTTATACATACATGTACATTAATATGTTTATATTTATGTTATATATATATGACAGTTAAAAACAAAGTAAATTATAACAACCATTGTGTGACAGCACATCTTTAGTATATACATGTGTCACTGTCTGACTTGGAACTTACTGGTTGATGTAATGGTTGATCTTTAGTATTATTCGAAGTTTTTCTAATTTCAGCTGCAACAGGACCTCAACAGACAAATACTACAGCTCCTGCAGGGCCTCCTAGTACTGTGAACACTGCTGGTCCCCCAGCTGTTCCTCCTGGTATGAATGATGCACAATTACAGAAAGCATATGCTGCTCTTGGTTTACCCTATAATGGAAACAAGACTACAAATCTGTCAGCAACTAATCCAAATAGAACTCAAGTTAATAGTCAAGGTAAAACTATAATGATGTATAATTTTTTCACTGATATATTACTATTGCATATAAATGCAAAAATAAACTAATTAGTGAAATTAAAAGTTCATAGGTAAGCACCGTAATAGAGCTGATATATGTATAACAGACTTAAAGATCTTAGGATTTTACTTCTTTACTAAATAATTACTGAGATATTACCTTTGGCTTAATGTTGGACTTAAATGGTTTCAATTGGTTTGTTTTATGTGAACACCCTTGGTGAGCATCTGGATGACTGATCATCTGGGCATTTGTGATAGCATGTACAAGTTAGACAATCAGGCTAATCTTAACTAAGACATTATAGTTATATTCTTCATCTTGCTAAAGGAATATTTTTCTACATTGCTTGAATATATTATTTTTAGCCGGATTTTTTTAACGAAAAAATTTGGCTTATAGTTTGGCGAAGGGGTGGGGTGGGCGGCATCCGGTGGTGTTAACAATTGCTTGAAGTTTTTTCTTTACCATATATTTCTGCCATTTATTGTCAGATTTTTATGAATCTTCATACAATGATAACATACCATGTGATGAACAAAATTAGAAAGTAACCACAACTCTACCTGGCTTTATTATAAATTATTTCATTTTGTAATTTTTGTGTTACAGTTTTTAATATGTTGGATATCTCTGTCATTTATGGTCAGATCTTGATGAAAATTCACCTTGGATGTGTTTTCCACATTACATTTCTTATTTATTGTAAATTCTTTATTTCTTTTCAGTTAATGTTGGTTTGAATGCTGGAGGACAAAATGCAGCGAGTCAATTATTAGGAAATCAGAATAACCCAATGAATTCCATGTTAAATACAGGAGGTACTTTACCTGGCAATGAATTACAAATCATTGCTCAGACAAACCGTGGTACGAAAGAATGGCATCAGAGTGTTACACAAGACTTGCGGAACCACCTTGTGTATAAATTGTAAGTTTCTTATTGATTGTTGATATATATTTTATCATTGTGTTTACTTTATGTATTTCCTGTTGATGTTATTGAACATACAGTAAAACTTGGATATAACATACTCGCTGGGCCAAAGAAAAAAGGTATGTTATATCCGAGGTATGTTATATCCATATAGAATACTGTATGTTATATACAAAATATGAAAATTGGGCCAGGAAAAATGGTATGTTGTTACCGAGTGTATGTTATAACCGAGTATGTTATAACCAAGTTTTACTGTAGTCATTACACTTTGAAGTTAGCTTTCTGTTAGTAAGTTAAAATTTGCACTAACATATATTTCACTTGCCTAAACCAAATGTTTTCTAGCAGTACTTAGTTGCCGGAACCCAAATATAGGTCATCAGGGGCAATCAGACGACCTCAATGTTGAGGCCTGAAGTTACTGTTCATAACTGCTGCTAAAGATTTACTTAAAATTGGTTGATTTAGCTACTTGTTAATTTCCTTATGAGTTCCATGGCATACTTATAAGCATCTTGTTAAAAAAGTTATTTGAAATGGTAGTTTACTGGCTTTTATTGTTGATTGATAAACATGTATCAAGATATGAGGAAATATGTTATTTAAAGGCTCATTGCTCTACATCATAAGCTTTGTGAACTAACATGAGAATTAGGGGTGTAAAAGAAGAAACCATAAATTTATGTAACTGGTATTGACATTCCTGTGGGCTGCTGTATGATTTTATGATGATGGTTTTAAAACATGCTTAATAATGATGGATATGTTCGAAAAACCATATCAAATGTATAAATGATTATAATAAATTCTACCTTCTTGGACTTGATAATACATTGTCTCGTAGTGTCTTGAGAGTCTTACAATGCCAGCTTCCTTAAATGGTGGCCATAAAATCTAATCAGAAATCCATGTATCTGATCTGGTAATAGGTAGTTCAATTTAGATCATGGTTGGAAACCTTATTTCCAAACAATCTTCTCCATCCTACCACTGATTTAAATCATGTGGGGCAGTTGTCGGCCACTAATGGAAGTACTCACCTAATAACTGGTTTTACAGCTAAATCCAGAGATTTAGCCTTTCCAGTAACTGTAATAAGGTTGACTAACTGCTTTGATATGACTTCTATACAATGTGTTGCTACAGCATCAAACCCAACAAAATCACACAATTACTTGGAATGGCAGTCTGGTACAAAAATAAAGCATGTGTAAGTTTCCTCTCTGGTAGGTGATTACTTCTGTTACTTTCATAAGGCTTATTACCTTATGATATCTTATCAAAGATTTGGTTCTATTTGTAGAGTACAAGCTATATTTCCTACACCTGATCCTGCTGCATTAAAAGATAGAAGAATGAATAACCTTGTGGCTTATGCTAGAAAAGTAGAAGGAGATATGTATGAAACAGCCAATAGTAGGGTAGGTGCTACATCGTTTGTACTATGTGTGTAGTCAACTTTTATTTGCCATCATTTCTGGATGATGTAACTTTAAACTATCTTTTTTATAATGTCACCTGCTACTTTGGTTAATAAGGTAATGTCCGACTAAATCACTGCTATTTTCTCTGATGGAAACTTGTTGATTTGAGCTCAGCATTGTCCACAACTGTGTATGTGAGTAAGGAGGCAGTAGTCAATTCTGCTTAACTATAGAAATATGTATACATGCATCAATGTTGCACTTCTCAAGTTAATAATTTTTGAAATAGACAAAACTGGTTTTTTTTGTATTTTTGTTTTGTTGTTTCCTTTTGTAGATTAAGTTAGTCTCATATGTATAATTGATGCCTTTTGAATGTTAGTATGAATCTGAGATGGATATTATATTTTAAAAGAAACATTGAAAAAATGTTGTTTAATCAAATCAAATACAGAAACAGTAACACACTTCCAGACATTTTATGTTTGTTTTAAAATGTTAAAGCTTCCAATTTAAATTCAATTCTATAATTTTTTGATACTAAAATTTTGTTGTATTTTATTATTTAGGAGGAATATTATCATTTTCTGGCTGAGAAAATCTATAAGATACAGAAAGAATTAGAAGATAAAAGACGTCAACGCCGTGAATATCATGAAAAACATCCAACAACTGATCAGAATGCTGCTGGTATTCGACCACCTACTAGTGAGTTGCCTTGTTATTCTATCACTTCATTTCCATTGAATCAATTATCTAACTGATTTGCTATACATAATTCTTTGTTTTTGTTTCTCTTAATAATAAGCGTTATAAATAAATATTGCCAATTCATTTAGTCTTTGGTTGTCCCTAAAATTATAAAACAATGTAGATATGAAAGTCTTTACCCAGTTAAACGATTTGATTGTGGTTGAAAAAAATTTTTAGGAGTGGTCCTGCAGTACAGAGGTCCTGAAGTTTAGGATTTTTGGGACCAGAGAAAGGGTTGTTTTTCTGTATTAATGTAGTAATGAAATTCGGAAATTACAGGATTACTAGATATTTTAATTTGCACCTGGAATGAATGAATGTGTGTGTATATTTCTTGAACAAGTTTTATGGACTCATTCTGTAATCTTCAATGATACTGTGCATAGTTTATCAATTTTCAATGTTTTCTTTTTTCAGATGGACCTATGACAAATGCATTATCTAATGTTAATTTAGGTACAGGCAGTGCTGATCCATTTTTGGTCAATCAAAATATAGGAGGACCAAGAATGCCTGGAATGCAAGCTCCTCATCCAAGGTCTACGCCTCCATTGGTATGTCCAACTTTAATTATGCTGTCAGTCACTTGTTTCTTTTTGTAAAAGAGTAAATGTTTTTTTCATGGAACTCTTTTATCATTAAGAATTTGGCTTCATAGAAATTGTAAATATTTATACCCCAGCTTCGAAGAAGAGGGGGGTATACTGTTTTACCCTTGTCCATGCGTGTGTGCGTCCGTCCGTCTGTCAGTTACAAAATTTCCGTAGCAGTTTTCTCAGCAACTATAACATGCAGCAGCCTAATACTTTGCATATTGCTTCATCCCATAGTCCCATGTGGTGTAAAGCGATTTCATGCTCCTTGCTCATCTACTTCCTGTTTGTTGCATATTTTTAGATTTTTTTTTTTAATGCTTTTCTAATTTTAAATATTTCTAAAAGCAATATTAGAACAGTATTAATGTAAGGTAATTATCAAACAATTATTGATTATTTAAATCAGTGGAATTTATGTATACGCTACTAATAGAGTAAATATTACCAACACTCAACCTTTTATCATGGAAGTTTCATAATAGTTGACATAATTTGTCATTATTTTAAGTCCATAGAACTTAGTAAGCTGAAAACTGACTGATTTGTTTTACTCTACCTAAACGTGTATATAGTATGTAGAAGGTTAACTATATTTCATATCAATTCAGATAGTCAATGTTTCTTAAGGTTATTAAAACTATTAAAAATAACTTTACTGTTTTTCAGATGAACATGCCTGGAAATCCTAATCAGATCAATCTAGGGTTAAACAATAGTCAGTTTGACTCTTTAGGTAATAGACTACCAGGTAATCATGTCATGAATCAACAACAACAGTCTCAGCAGCAACAACAGCCACAACAACAGCTGCAGCCTCATCTTCAACAACAACATCCTCAGCAGCAACAACAACAACCTTCAAACCAGAACATGATGGCAAATAAACCTCGAGGAATGTCCCCACAAGTACATCAGCAAGGTGTAATGATATCAAGTCAATCACAAATCCAACAATCTCTCCCAGCTAGTAATAATCTTGCATCTATGGCTAGTCGTTCATCTACTGATACTCTTGTCTCATCTGTACAGTCTACACTGGCTACATCATCATCAATACAAACCAGTATAGGCATGGTAAGTAATAGTTTTAATATTTGTTATCATTTATAAAATGTTTAAGTGTAGAATCAATAACAACTGAACTATTGCTTCGGTAAATAATTATATTTCTCATGCTCAAAAAGGAACAATGACAAGAACCAAAAATCTATTCTAAATGACTGACTGTTGAGTCTTTTTGTGAGTGAAATCCTTTGGTTTGCTTATATATAAATATTAGTAATTTCCGGTAATCTTGGTCCATGGCATGGTATGTTTTATATAGATTTTTCAATCTAGTGATACCAAAGGGTTGCTTTTTCCTCCATGATTTTGGTACATGGAGAAATAGTAGGCCTTTTGGAAGGTAGGCAAAGACTGGTTGAAGACAAAATGTTTAGGAAAGTTAGGTTAGGTGAGGTGGTCTTTGTTAAATGACTATGGTATGTTTTGAAATGGCAATAAAAATAAATTAAAAAAAAAAACTAATGGTTACTCTACCAATCAATTTTTAATGCTACAGTGTTCAACCAATCATAAAGTATTAGGATATGCCTTAGTCCAAGTGATGTAAAATAATTCTGACATAAATAAATTGTAACAATAATGTATTCTTGTAGGATGTACTTACTTCATTGAATTCAAATCAAGAGAAGAAAATTAAACTTGAAGGAGCAATGGATGTGAGTACACAACCTCAGACATTGACAGAAGTGTTATCATCACCTAACCCTGCCTCATCAGAACAAGGTCCAACAATGTCTACTACTTCTGTTGTAACATCATTATCATCATCAGGTGCCATTACCAGTACAGCTTCTAAGGCTATGGATAATATTAAACAAGAAGTAAAAACAGAAATGATGTCTGATGTAAGTATTGTTTTATTTTGTAAGCTCTGCTGTTAGAATGATACATAAATTTAATAAATGGATGAATATTCATAATTTAGCTTCTTGATTTCCAGTTTCTATCTTTTTCCTGTGGAAATACTCCAATTTTGACTATTGTTCATGTTTTTATCCCAGTAATATAAGATTTTGAAGTTTTGCATCAACATTTACATGGGCATCTTTAGATACTTATATTTGATGTGAACATTCATTGAGTTCAAATAACCAAGTATAGGAACCCTCATTTCACTACAATGATTTACTTTCTTTTCTAAACTTGTTAAAAAATGTCAGACCGATATATATTTTATGATATACTTAGTGAGCACACTCTTGCCAAAATAAAAGTTGTCTTTCTGTTGTCTTCCAATTGTGACATATCCTATAAAATTTAATAGATTAGAAAATATTATGTTTAATGTCATTTGGCCATTAACCCATTTGGTTGTCAACCAAATTATCCATTACAAAGTATAGCATGTAAAAATTGACCAGATGCATAGATTACAATTTAAACACCATACATACATTTATTATGTAAGCAATAATATAGGCAATAATAAATGTATCTATATTTATCTGTCTTTGGTCAAATTGCACAAACTTAACATGTATTTAGGAATTTTTCCTAAACATACAAGTAATTTAATGTCAACTGTGTAATTACAGGTAAAACAGGAACCAGGAGTTGTTGATGTAAAACAAGAGATTCCTAGTGTTGATTCTACTGCTGTACCCACACCTAAAACTGAACCATATGAAAAATCTGAGGATGTTAAACCAAGTCCCATGGATAGCAGTCAGTCCACTACACCTGTTGCATCACCAGCCCCTGCTAAACCTAAAGCTAGAAAAAGTAAGTTGAAAATAAATTTGAGATTGTCTTTTTCACAATATGATTTCATATGTTTAGCATTGTATCAAATTAAAGATTTTGGAGTTTACACTCTTTGTATTATGAAACCAGTGAGTGAAGATTCTTTTACTTGAAAAATATCTGGAGCTCAGGGCAGCATATTATCAAATATCTTACGATAATACTACAATGCAAGATAGAAAGAGTTACAACTGAGATAGTTGTAAGACGATTGATGTAAAAAAAGTAGAGTGTGACATTCATTTATGCTAGGAAATGATATACTTGAAATAACTGAATGAATATAATTGTTAGTTTAATCATGTTTTCAATGTTTTTTCCAGTATTCAAGCCAGATGAGTTACGTCAAGCCTTAATGCCTACATTAGAAAAGCTTTATAGATTAGATCCTGAATCATTGCCATTCCGTCAACCAGTCGACCCTGTAGCCTTACAAATACCTGTAGGTATCTTTCTGTTGTCCTTTTATTACTGTTTTTTACTAAAACTTATCATTGTATCGCTTTTGCAAGTTTTTGAATATTGTCTTTTCTATGGCCCAATTGTAAAATCATGTCCCTACTTGTACAAGTTATAACATTAAACCAACGTCCTATTTGCTGTTTCGTTGCCATTTTCCTGATTTCTGATACTTTAGTACTTAACTACCTCAGGCTAGGCCTCAACTGTTCTCAAGGGCTATCCCCATTGTATGAACTAGCCCGAATTAATTTTCACTTGCCAAGGGCTTCCCCTTAGTGCATAAATATAATAACTGCTATTTTATTGATTCATGCTAATATTTCTGTTACATGTTTATTATAGGATTACTATGAAATAGTACGCAAACCAATGGATTTATCTACAATAAAACGTAAACTGGACACGGGTCAATATAAGGATCCATGGGAATATGTTGATGATGTTTGGCTTATGTTTGATAATGCATGGGTTTATAACAAGAAATCTTCTAGAGTTTATAAATTTTGTACTAAGGTATGTATTCAGTGTGTCTACATTTCTGTTTAATGTAATTGAATAGCACAATATTTTTGCTTGAGATAATTATATAACTATGAAGGTCATAGAAATATGGTTGGTTATGTGGAAAGAAATTCTAGTTATGGCAGGTGAACCCCTCCCTTGTATTATCACTTGTTATGTTAGTCTTAAAAGAGGTGTTGCAAATGAACTATTTTAACCTCTGTGAGAATGAAACAGTTTAATTGCTGAAATTACCCTTTTATGAAAATGTTGGGAGTGTGTTACCTAGATGTATGACCATCCGTGAACTGACATTTTAAGTATATAATATCAGTGTTTAGTTAGTCAAGATGTAGAGATGGACTAATTAGTTTTCTTCTTAATTGCATGTACTAACTTATCATAGAACTTAATGAGGGATGGTTAACTTCAGTATTGTATCCTCTAACTGTTCAACTTGTAGAAGTTCCTTGTTATTGAGATGCTGGCATTTTCGGCTTGCCTGGGAAATAATATTGTCATCTTTATATCACATGACACAAACTTGGCATGCAGGTTTCATGCAATGTCTAGAAGTACAGTGAACTAGAATTGTAATTCCATAGTGTAAAGATGATAAAATATTTGTAGATTTCAAACAACTCTTACTATAGCTCTATTCTTTGTGGATTAAATGCTCTATGTTTTTATTATTTCAGTTATCTGAGGTGTTTGAGTTTGGAATCAATAGTGTTATGCAGTCATTAGGATATTGTTGTGGTATCAAGCAATCATTTAGCCCACAAGTACTATGTTGTTATGGTAAACAATTATGTACAATCCCACGTGAGGCAGTCTACTACAGTTATCAGAATCGGTCAGTATCTTATTTTGATGTAATTTGAATTTTGTATTATAAAAACTCAAGTAATACAGTTTGAATATCTGAATCATTTTTGTTGTCTGAAATTAGTTAACTGTTATTTAAAGGAATCACAATGGTAGGGCTATTGACAGCTTTAGAAATCAAAATGGCACATCTGAATGTCTAAGCACTAAAAAATTGTTCAGTTTTCAGCTTTGTAACTTTTCTTATTTTATGATGGTCTAGGTAACATATAATTGTTAAGTTTCAAAATTTGATTTTTTCTATTAATATTTACCAGAAGCAAGTTTGTTTCTTTATATGATATTATTGAATTTTACATGAATTACCTAGAGCTGTGGTTCCATTACTTGGAAAGATGACAGTTTTGATTTTCTTTTGCATGTGGAAAAGTTGTCCACCCCTTCTAGTAGACTATAAAAGTGAATACTGGTAAAAGAAAATTTTCCAGGAAGCCTGTTATGTAAACAAGTCAATAAAAATAACCAAAACTATGTATAGATAAATCACATGCAATACAAATGAAGAAGACACCATTACGAGCAAGGCTGAAGCGTCAAATCTTATGATATTTAACATCTATTGTTTTTTAATATGCTGCATTTTTTGTTATTTTTTGTAATGTATTTGATGTTATTCTTAAGTAATGTTTATTTATGTCAATTGCTTGCTGTTCTGTGGTGGTTTTGCTTATGTATTTATGTCTGTATATTGTGTTATGTAAGACTATGTTGCCTTCAGCTTTACTTCACAGGGCTCGACATTAATTTTTAACGTATGTAGCCTCAGCCTGATGGACTACAAGTAATATGTTTTACTTGGAGGAACTAAATGTTTAGTAGCTGTAACAAGTTACCCAAACCCAAATATAGGTTGTCAGTGGCAATCAGATGACCTTATAATGTCGAGCCCTGCTTCATCTTCATTTCACCACCTCATCACTACATCTCTAATCTTTAAAGATTTGTATCACCTCACATAGTGAAATTGACTGTTGTCCAGTTGCAGGGACAATCTGATTTTAATTAGAAAACAAAAAAATACTGCTTGCACTGTGGAAAGTATGCAAAGAAACCATTGATCAAATAGCCGAAAAGGCTTCCATCTGTTCAGATCTTAATTTTTAAACCGGTCTACTTTTAATTACAGTCTCCATGCCTGCTTGTTTTTAACACAAAATTCAATGATCATCAAATGCTACTTTCACTGTCATTGTCTAAAATTTCTAAAGCACTTGCCAAATTTATTATTTATTGTAATCAAACTGACTTCATAAAAAGCAAAATTTTCTTTAGCCCAAATCAATTTTTATTAGTTTCAAGCTTGTAGATAAAGGCAATGACTGCTTTCAACATTTTTGTACATTCTTTTATAATACCAAATAATTAATATTGGTATTTCAGCATCTTGATATATTTATAAAAATGGTATAAATCAAAAGCACCTTTAATTTTTTAAAAGAATTGTGTTTACAAGATTTTTTCAGTCCAAGACTGTTAGTTTGGATATTGTTCTGAACAAATTGATATTTATGATTCACTAATCATTTTTGTTTCTATATTTCACTTAGGAGGTTGACTACAGCACTGTACTGTATTTGCACTATATGTTTGACAAAGTTTGCAACTTTCCAGGATTCTACTATTTACTGAGAAATTTCAAAATTATATGTAACATTTGGATGTTGTTTTTTTCTTTTGGTTTGTTGGGTTTAACACCATAGCAACACATGGCAATTATGTATGATAAATAAGACTGATTTTATGATTATCTAAGAAAAATCCCCGACTTAAACTACTGGAAAGTTGCAACCATTGATTCACTTGTAGTTACCATTGTTCGCACCGTCCTCATCCTTCCATCATGTACATTTGTTCATGCTTTGCGTTTTTCTTCCATTTTATTTCATGCATGAACGGTGTGTGTTGCTTGGTCGTGTTGGACTCATACAGATCAAGTACCCTTCTCTCTGACAGATATACCTACTGTGAGAAATGTTTCCTGGACATACAAGGTGACGAAGTGGAATTAATGGATGATCCTTCACAGCCTACTTTGTAAGTATCCATTGCCATGCTGAACCAGGGAGGTTAACCTGGGTGGGTTAAATTACGAGACATCTTGCACCAAAAGTAGTCAAAACTGTTTTACATTACTTTGTCACAGAAGGTTTGTTAATTAGTATACAAATTTAATGACACTTATTGTTAAGGTATTAGGTGTAATGAAAACTTATTTAGAATTGATTGATATGGAATGTTAATGGACAATTTCTGCAATTAACTTATAACAGTTGTTCTGGCAAAGTATTTGATGGTAGTTATGAATGTTTTATTAGTTCCTTGTATAAATAGCTGACTTTACAGAAAGTTTTGTTGTAGATGCTGATATAGTTATTGAAATAAGGTTGGATTTATTTGATAGGAATACATAAGAAAATACTTACCCTTGATCTCTTCTTTATAAGTATAAAATCCAATTAATTGGTAAATTTAAGTTAAAATAAAGTTCTTACAACTTATGTCATCATTATCACTCTCTAATCTGTTCTTCTCACTAAGCATTTAGGATGAAAGTTTCTTGCTCCAAGAAACCAGATGGATTTTGGATGACTTGAACCAATGTGAAGATAGATACATAGAGATGACCTGCCCAAAGCTCTGTCATACCCTTTCATTGACAATGAACTTAATCTCAAAATGTTATCTTTTGTCCATATCCTATATCTGCAATCATTTATTCCTTAAAAAATGTTATACTTGTCAGTATATTTATTCATACTTCTGTGTGTTTTCAGAAAAGTGAGAAAAGATGAATTCAGGAAACTAAAAAATGATGTGCTAGAAATGGAACCGTAAGTACCATAGTTTACCTTATAGTACCTTATACCTGGTGTGCGAAACTTGTGTATAATATTATTTAGAAGTTTGATAAATTTGCTACAATTCAGAGTTTGTAGGTCCTTGATTTCCTTGTTGAATTAAATAACAAATTCTTAACTGTTTTACTTGGCAACTTACTGGTCTTTTTGATTTTATTAGATTTTATACATGTTATACTTTATAATTTACAGATTTGTTGATTGTGATGAGTGTGGTAGAAAATTACATAAAATTTGTGTGCTGCATTTTGAACCTATCTGGAACAATGGGTAAGTCTTGATCTATACTTAATATCTCATACATTTAGTGACCTAAGTCTAAGGGCAAAAAAATGATAATAACAAAATTTACTCTGATCCAGTCTGCAATCTGAACTATTTGTTTGTTCATTTCATGTTAGACATAGTATTCTAAAGCAGAATAGCAGGACACTGCTACGGTTTTCAGCCCCCCCCCCCCCCCTGCTCTTTTCTGTGTTCTATAATAATCACTGTAGTCAAAATATTTATATTTTAAGAGGGGGTAGTATAGTGAAGTCATCTTAACTTGGGGTGTTTTAATGTATAGTTTGGTTTGTAGTTCTGTTGTTGATTTTTTTGTTATTAAAATTGACTAAGTTTCAAAAAAGTGATTTCTGTCTTATAAGTAAAATCTTGTCCATTGATGTATTAAGGTTTGAATGTTTCTAGATATTTTATCTTCATGTTTGATGATTTATATTTCAGATTCACTTGTGAAAATTGTTTGAAAGCTAAAGGTGCAAAACGAAAAGAAAACAAATATTGTGCAAAACGTAAGTCCACATTTATCTATAATGTAACAATATGTTGAAAGGTTCATGGTATAAATATTTCAGTTAAAGGTTTTTAGGGTATAAAGAAAAGCTAAACTGCTTGGCACACTAAATTCTGCTCAAAGTCTGTAAATTCTATTCGTAATTAAGATTTGTTTAAATTTACTTGTTTATAATTCTTATTTAGCTATCAGCTAGGTGTATGCTCATCTGATGTTAACATCAAAGTTTTACTAAGTTTTATGCAGGTTGACCAGGGACAATAAATCCATTACATGCTTTTGTAACAACACTATTTTAAGGTGATTAAATTTGGAAATGATATTTATATAATATTTCTGTCTCGGGACATTTAATCTACTAATCTATTTATAATTTTAAATGTATGTTATTTTTATTTATTACAGGGTTACCTGGTTCAAAGTTAGGTAATTATTTAGAAAATCGTATAAATACATTCTTAAAGAAGAAAGATGCTGGTGCCGGTGAAGTCTCTATAAAAGTGCTATCTAGTTCTGATAAATTAGTTGAAGTTCGACCAGGAATGAAAACTAAGTAAGTGTTCTAAATGTCTCATTTTTTATCAAAACTTAACAGTTGATTTATATCAAACTAAAAAGTTCATCTTATGTCTAAGTTTTTGTAAATCAAAGACAAGATAATTATATGAATACGTAAGATCAGATGTTGATATGTAGGCTCTCATTGTTGTAACAGTTCTCATTTGATATGTACCAAAACTGATGAAGCAGATGAGCCAAACAAACTGGTCATACAACCTAGTGACTTAGTAAGGATGGCACTTAAATTATTTGACAGGCATATTTTGTGACAGTTGGACTCTGTTCTGCTCCAGTTCCTTTAAATCATATGTTTATCTATGAATTCAGTTATGAGTTATCAGACATCGGTTCTAGCAAGATTTATTTTGTTGTACAGTGAAGGACAAAATTATCAACTAGTCCCACTACATGATATAAGTAATTTTCACTCGTCTGAATCAGATTTCCCTCTAGTCTCAGGCTTTAGGCTTGTTGGATAAGGTTATTGTTACCTGAAGTTTGCTTTTCATTGTCTTATGCTTGAAACTTATATTTTTACAGGTTTGTTGATAATGGAAGTTTTCCTGAACAGTTTCAATATAAAGCTAAGTCAATGTTTGTATTTGAAGAAATTGACGGTACAGATGTATGCTTTTTTGGTATGCATGTACAAGAGTATGGCTCTGAATGTCAACATCCAAATAATAGGTATTACTCTATATAAATATGATATTAGTTATTTTTCAGCCTGATTACTTCCCTTTTTGTTTTGTCAATAATGAAAATGCTTGTCTATTGGTATAGGTATTGGTTTAGGATAACTTGAGACAAATTTAACCGGTATTCTCTGTAAACAATGTCTCATGTTATACAACGTGCTATTTATAAACATAGGCTAGACAAATGTCACATCTGTCTGTTGTTTTATACTATTTACAGTTTTCACATTTTGTTTCGTAACTTTTTACAGAATAAATTGAACTACATGTAGTTGTTTCTACTTTTAATGTGTTTAATCTGTATTAGGTTGATTTTGTCAAACTATTCTATATATAACGAGCCAATTTTAAATGGTATTTTTTATTCTAATATTCTATTGCCATGATTTATTTCAGACGTGTGTACATCTCATATCTTGACAGTGTTCATTTCTTCCAACCACGACAGTTACGTACAGCAGTGTATCATGAAATTCTCATTGGTTATTTAGAATATGTTAAATCTCTTGGTTATGTATGGGCTCATATTTGGGCGTGTCCTCCAAGTGAAGGGGATGATTATATATTTCATTGTCATCCACCGGAACAGAAGATACCTAAACCTAAACGATTACAAGAATGGTATAAGAAGATGTTAGATAAAGCTCTTATAGAAAGAATTGTTATAGATTATAAGGTAAGACTTGGTTGTTTGTGCCTAACAGATTAAAGCTGGCTCGAGCTGTACAAAAAATCAGAAAACCTTCTGATTAAATATTAAAAGTTCAAAGAAAAAAATAAATAAGTATTCTTTTCAATTCTGTTGCAATTGTCTTATATCATCATTGTTTAAACTAACTGTTTATCATGGAACGAAGAATTTAAACATACATTAATGCCTTTTGAATGTTGCTGCATTTCTGTTACTTTCTATGACATAATAAGTGTGGCATGGTGTAACTATTTAAAATATTCTGATTTTTGTATTGTTCATGACATCAGTCATCACTTTATAAAGCACTAGCTCAATTCATTATGTTTTACACTAATGCACAAAATTATCAACTAGCCTGACTATACAATTTTTTCACTAGTCCTGGGCTTAGGCTAGTGGGTTAAAGCAAAGACTGTTGACATTTGTGTTTTGTATATTTACAGGATATATATAAAGATTCCATAGAAAATAATGTTACATTGGTAACAGACTTGCCATATTTTGAGGGCGATTTCTGGCCCAATGTATTAGAAGATATAATAAAAGAACAGGAAGAAGAAGAGAAACGTAAGAGAGAAGAAGAAGAAGCTGCTGCTGCTGAGGCTGAAGGTTCTACAGGACAAGATGATGGTGAAGAACCGAGCCAGGTGGTAAGTGTCTTTGTGAAATGTGGATGGTTTGGGCTTGTCCTAAAGTTAGGGATTTTTGTCAGTGCTTTATCAGGGTATAGGACAGAGTTAACAATTCGTAATTTCAGCAATTTGCATTTGCTTTTATGAATATAAACAAAGCAGTGCTAGTTTGATTTAAAATACGACAAAATCATAATGCAAATTACTTGGGCAATTTCATTTAAATTGCAGTCCAAGAGAAAGAGCACATTCAGTGAGTTTTGTTTCTATTGACTGTAGCAGAGTATAGATCTATTATCAGTGGTTAGCAGTATGGGTCACACATTTTGTCCTGCACTGTAAAAACCAACCTCCTAGCAAAAGCATTGTGTCATGATTCAGCTGTAATATCAAGTTGAACCACACAGTTGTTTAAGACTTGGGTGTTAGACATTTTGTAGAAAAAAAACTGTTGGTATTTAACCTTTTTTGTCTCAAGTGTTAATTCATATGCAATCTTTATGTATTCTCATTCTAGGTTTTGAATTTTGTCTATTACATGATTATTAAAGTCATAATAGACATAAATGAAACATAAGTCATATTTATTTTTAGGAGGGTTCTGGTAAAAAGAAAGGAAAAAGTCAGAATAAGAAAAAGAATAATAAAAATAATAAAAACAATAGAAAAGCAAATTGTAAGAAGCTCAATCTTCCACATGGTGGCAATGATCTCACTGCTAAATTATACTCTACCATGGAAAAACACAAAGAGGTAAGATAAAGAAACAAATTTTTACTTAGATACATGCATTATAGAATGTTTCCTAGGTTAGTGACAGTATTAATAATATTCTGGGAAATTGTAGTTGTCTGAAAGATCATCTTCAATTGACTGTTTAATTTTGCCTGTGTATTGTTTTGGTTGCCTAAGAAAAATGATTTGTTCACAGAAATATTTTGTGGTTGTCCTGAACAAACTGACATAAGACTAATGCCAGATAGATGCATGAAAAGAATGTTCAAAATATGTTTATTTTTGTACTATTGCTGTTTAAACTGTTTAAAATTTTATGTTGTTTTTAAGGTTATATATTATACAGCTAATATTATACACACTATTGTTTAATTTTCAGGTATTCTTTGTGATTCGTCTTCACACTCAACAAGCTGCATATAATCTACCACCCATACATGACCCTGATCCTCATATGAGTTGTGAACTTATGGACGGCCGTGATGCTTTACTTACATTAGCTAGAGATAAACACTATGAATTCTCATCATTACGTCGAGCTAAATATTCCTCCATCGCTTTACTATATGAGTTGCACAATCAGGGAAAAGAAAGCTTTGTGTATACATGCAATACCTGTGAAGCACAAGTTGAGACAAGATGGCATTGTACTGTTTGTCAGGTAAGTCTGCTGATGTTTGTATTACACTAATTTTGTCTTATGGTTGTGAGAACCTTCTTTATGTCCCCAAGACTATGATAGTTTTATGTTCTTTATGTCCCCAAGACTATGATAGTTTTATGTTGGTCCACTGAATATTGGAAGAGTATACAAGTACTGGTTTTACTGCTGTAAATAACAAAAAAAATTAGACTTACTATCAGTGTTTACGTTAAATTTGATAGAAATTGGTTTCAAGTATTCTTCATGTTATGAAATTTTAACTGATAAAATGCAGTAAAAATTTATAAATTGAATATTGATTGTAATTTCTATTTAAATCCTGTCTAACCTTTTTGCATGCTCATGTTTAATAATGTTAGTTTACATCATCAACTCTTATCACGTAATGCATGATTTCCATAACTTACATAATTATTTTAAGGTTCATGTATTATTATTGTTAATTGCTTTCTAATAAGTTCCCCTTTTTGGTAATTTTAGCCAGGTTCTTGGTCAAATGGAATCATTTATATATTGTAGCTATTCATTTCTCCCAAATTATCCTCTATATTGGGAGAAATTGTTAGTTCCATATGGAAATATAAGTCATCACTGTGAAAGAAGGTTTGATTAGCTGGCTGAGAAGTTGTTAAAAAGCAACAACAACAAAAACAGTACTTGTAACATTGAATATTCTAACAAGTTGTTTTATTTATTTCAGGACTTTGACCTTTGCAACACTTGTTACCAGAGAGATCGTCATCACCATAAAATGGACCGTCTCGGTTTCGACCTGGATGACGGTTCTTCATCAGGAGATAAACAAGATCCTCAGGAAAATCGCAGACAGTCTATACAGCGGTGCATTCAAGCATTAGTGCATGCGTGTGGATGTAGAGACGCTAACTGTCGTTTACCTAGTTGTCATAAGATGAAACGTATTGTGGCGCATGCAAAACAATGTCGCAAAAAGACAAATTCTGGTTGTCCTATTTGCAAACAGCTTATCGCTCTGTGCTGTTATCATGCAAAACACTGTAGTGAACAAAAGTGTCAAGTGCCATTTTGTGTTCAAATTAAGCACAAGCTGCGACAACAACAGTTACAACATAGGTTACAACAGGCTCAGTTAATGAGACGACGTATGGCCACTATGGCTAGAAATACTGGTCCATCAATAACTCAGACAAGTGCTGTGCCAACACCTCCAATGGCCAGTGCTGGTGGTGGAGGGAAACCTGCTGGTGGGCCACCTCCTGCTGCCATGCAGGCAGCACTAGAAGCCCAGGAAGCAGCTCAGAGACAGAGTCAAACCATTGGTGGAAGTCTGGGAAAACCTACCCTTAGTACCATGCCTCCTCCTAAGGCAAAGCCCCAGGTAGCTGCTGGTGTTATGGCACAAGCTAGTTTGCCTCAACAATGGTCTCAGCCAAACCAACAATTGCCTCCTCAGCAGCAACCACAAACAATGGCTCAAGCTACAATGTCCCAGAACTTTACCCAGAATCAACCAGGTATGGCTCCTATGAGACCAATGCAACAGATGCAACGTATGCCAACTCAAAACCCAGGTATGGTGGCGATGAATCCAGGTGTGGACATGAACTCTAGTATGACTGTTAATAGGCAGATGATACCACGTCCTCAAGGTCAAGGTCCAAATGAAGCATTGGATCAGCTGATTCGTACTTTGAAATCTCCTACATCACCACAACAACAGCAGCAGGTGATTTCCATTCTCAAAGCCTATCCACAACTGATGGCAGCTTTCATCAAACAGAAACCCCAAGTTGGAGGCCTCACTCCAAATCAGATGCAGCCACGCCCTACCAATCAACAAATGCCCATGCAAAATATGGCCCAGAATCCTAACATAATGTCACAGGATATGTGGAATCAACGTATGAGAATGCAACAAGTTCAACAGCAGCAACAACAACAACAAGTCCAACAGCAACAACAACAACAAATTGGTCAGCAGCAGCAGATGAGTGGTCATTTTAATCCTCCATTTAATCAAGTACAACAACGAAACCAGATGCCATATGGGCAGCAACGTTTTCCCAATGATAACATGCATCAATATCAGAACTCTAATCATCAAATGATGCAACAGGTTCAACAACAACAGCAACAATTTAAACAACAGATGGCTGGTGGTCTTGGTGGTCAGCCGGTCAGTCCACAACAAATGTTGTCTCAACAAAACGTTAATTCAAACATAATGCAACAAGTTCGTTCTCCGCCAGCATCGTCGTTACATCAAACTGTCCGCTCGCCACAACCCACCCCATCACCTCGTCAGCCACAAATGTCACCCCATCAAAACATACCTCTAAATCAGTCACCGCATCCTAATATGCAGGGTGCACCAACAGACTTTAATCAAATGAACTCGGATCAGGTGATGCTGCCACAGTTACAATCTCATAATTCCGTACAACAAGTACAGAATACAGGACTTGATATAAGTCATAGTTTACAACAAGACACTGAAGTGAATCAACTGGCTCCACAAGATCAGTTATCTCAATTTGTGGATACTTTGTAGCAGTACTAAAAGTGTGGGTTTATATAGTTTATATATTAAAAAACAAACAAACAAGTATCATGTGATTGTGTTAACTTAAATACAGATGTTCAATGAGGATATATATATGTGTATATATTATATATATAAATATATTTTATGTGTCCATTGTTTATTGGGGAATATGTGTGTCGTTGAGTAATTTAAGGACTGATTGCTATTAATCTTCTCTCTAATTCACACTTATGTTTTTTTCTCTTATTGTACAATACTAAGATGTTTAGAGATATGTTTTTCTACATTGTTTTTTCAGTTGTTTTTTGTGTGTGTTCTTAGACTTGAACAAAAACTGTGTGATTTATGTTGGAACGATTGTATGTATTTGTATAGGAAAGTAAAACATATGTTTGTGAGACATTGTATAAAAGATGAATTCTATTTTAGTTACAAAAAAAGAGGTGTACAGTACTTCAATGATGAAGTTGTCATTTTATATATAGTTCATTTATCATATTATAATTATTAATGTAATTATATCTGTACATTCACAAATTCTACCATTTCCAATTTTTGTTTTTGTCATACATTGCAAGCTATCAGTGAAAACATACAGTCCTGACTTTCACCCATGTCATAATGATTAATTCCATTGCTCATTAACATTTTTTTGTTTTATGTAGATTGGTAAAATATAGTTTACTTTTTATGTACTACAGACTTTGATTCTGCTACAATACAGTGTTGAAGTCAATATATTGTGTTTCTTTTGTTTCTTTACAACTTTTTTCTACTCTTTCTATCTCTACTTTATTTTTTAATTTCTCAAGCTGAAGTATTTATTGCATTATTAAAGGGTTTTGTGTCTTCTTAGATTTTTAAACAAAACTGAAAATCATTGAGTCATGATATATGCAGGGTCATAACCTAGGAATCAAGTTTGCTTTAATATTTAAAAATATCATATTTAGGTTTTGCATGTTTTCTAACATTTAATTGTTAAGTTAAATGGTGCTAAACATTTTAGGAACTAACATTAGTTAAAGCTATCACTCTTAGATTCTGGTCAGTAGATTAAACGTCTTTGAAATTACACTCTTAATAGTAATTGGAAGTAAATATTTTTAAGATATACACAAAAACTTTCATTTTTTCGATCAAAGTTTTTAAGACCCTTGTACATGTACCTCTGTTGACTTTCATTGTGGCTTTAATAAGCTTAAAACTTAAATTTAAAAACTTACAAATGAGAAAGTAATATAACCAACCTTTTTAGTGTTGAAAACAGGGTCATTGATTGATGCTCAAATCTACTAGTAATGAAATGTAAACCGGTTTTTATGTAGATGATGTAGTAATATAAACATATCCTTATTAAGAGTAAAATGTTTTACTCTTTGTTTTCACTGCAAGGTTTTTAGAAATAACAGAACATATTGCAACATATCAAATAGTCTTTATTGTTTTCAATTATTTATAATATAATCAGACATATGTTTTCATATATAATGGTTATGAAACTTTGATATTAAGCATAATGAGGATCATATTTTGTATTTTTTAGAGAGGGCTGTTTTTTTTTAAGAAAAAAAGAAAGATTATTTGCTGCATGTAAAGACTATTTTGTTGCATTTGTTTAGTTTTGTACCCCCACACCCCACCCACCCCCTGCAATAATTCATGATTCATGTGATATATATAGGATAATTACATCAACCAAGTTGAGCTTGGAATGTGTCTGTCCGTCTTTCATTGTGCAAGTCACTTAGTATCACCTGTTTTGTTTTTCTTGTTTATTGCCCCCATATTTCTTTTCTTCTTTGTTACTCACTTGAAAAGTCTGGGTTCCCACATTTTCTACTTATTTATATTTCCAACATTTTTAATTTAAAAAAGAGAATTGGGGAACCATTATTATGAATCCATACCAAAGGATCTTTGCAATTTGTATACATGTTTGTTTGTTTCTTCTTCCTTCCATTGTTTATTTTTTGTCATCACCTTGTCAGGAGTGCTGATAGTCACTGCAAATAATGTAAAAATAAACATTTCATATTATTACATCAAATTTGTTTTATTATTTTGCTCAAATTGCTGATTGCTAGTTAATGTACAGTATCTGTATAAAATACACTTGAAACAAAAAATAGAACAGAGTTTTCATTTTACTCTTGCTCGCTTTCCTAGTGTCCAGACCTGAATATGTCAACTGTCATCAATTTACCCCCTAAAGCATACCCACAATGGCAATACCAAATGACTTTGATATCATAAATGCTACAGTTTGATGAAGAAGAGTGAAAAATCTGCATTGACTCAAAGGTATATTGAGCATTTAGTCTTTTAATTCTTGTCAGATTTCCATGATACCTACACAAGGCCGAAAAGTGTTTACCTTTTGCTGCACATCACATCTTCAACACCAGTTTTAAACTTTGGGTTCATACAAACTGGTATAATCATGGAAAATAAGATTTTTCTGGAAAAATTATGGAATTTTGATTTTAGGGAAAATATGGAAAAGTCGTGGAAAATTGGGAAACATGCTAAAATTTACTGTCATGGAAAAAACTATTATATGTATAAACCTCTAAAAATGAATGAAAATCATACATTCAAACGTATATCACAACTTTGTTTGGTAGGAATTGCACTCTTTAAATGAAAATTTGCTGCTGCACCATTTCAAAAATACAATTGTACTCCTTTTGGGTACAGTATGTGTTTCTGTTGTATCACGGAAACTGAAGGGAATCATGGATAAATCATGGAATTTTGTTATTAAAAATCTGTATGAACCCTGTATACTTTTTGCTAAGACCCTTGAAAACCAGGGCGCTATGTGACAAGTCATCGTATTTTGATTAGGAATAACGTTAGGTTTGCAGTAAGTATAAAACTGGCATAGGAGATGTGATGTGTTGCAAAAACTCTTGATATGGATTCACCGTTTTCTACTTCAAACTGTGGCATCAGTAATATCATAATTACTTTGCATTGCCACTATGATAACTATCTATTAATGCTCCACCAAGCTATTGATGAATGGTGCCTCAGTTCTAAAACCTTCGCTGAACTGTGTTAAATATTCATTTCATGATCAATGTGATTTAAACAATTGATACAGGTAGAATTCAAGATGAGCGTTTTGGTTGGGTTTAACGGTAGCAACACTTAGTATAGGTCATATCACGGAGGTTAGTCAATTTTATCGCCATTCCTGAAAAAGCTAAATCTCTTGACTTAGATGTTGACCAGTTACTTGGCGTATACTTTCAAGTCAATTTAGAGACTGACAACTGCCCTTCATGATTTAGAATCACTGGGAGGAGAACAGCTGTTGAAATTATTTTATGACCAAACTCCACGAATGTATGCCCCTACTGAAATCTAACCCAATACCTCTCAATAGATTAGTGTGCTACTGACTGAGCTGGCAAGATAGAGCCTGTTCACTGAGAAAATGAGATATCCTTTTTTGCTGAAGATTCTTGCTCTGGTTGAAAGCTGCTTAAAATACAGTCGTAGATATAGACTATTGTAAAGTAGCTGGAAGAAGACTTGGAATCGGTAATCCAGGTCTGAATCTGGATAAGGATAGGTTATAATATTTTAAAGAAATTGAGACAAACAATATTCAATCATTTAAGGAGTTGTAGATTCCAAGGGTTAAGGGTAACTATTAGTAAAGGTAGATTCTTTTTGCAAGACAAAAGATAATGCATGTTTAACTTGCAATACAATACAGGACAATACACCACGGTCGGCCCTGCCTGAGAACCTTGGACTACTTACCTGAGAACTGGATTCTGAGGGCATACTGTCACGAAATCTTTAACACTCATATTTAGCCGTATAAAAACTGACATTGAAGTTAAAATCCAAAAATGAAAGCTTTTGGCATTTCAGTATTCGAGAAAGTTTTTTTTTAACATTTCATTGTATAACTCTATGTAAAACTGGTGGCCCCTGGGGCGGGACCAATTTTTGACACCTGGGGTATAATTTGAACACTCTTGGTAGAGGACCTTGAGGTGATGCCACATGCCTAAAAGTGAAAGCTCTATGCCTATTTTCATGTTTTTAAATGAATATAAAAACAGCAGCCAACATTTGTTAATACAGAGCGTCTGATTATTTCTACACACTGTAAGGCCAGATTAAAACCATCGAATTAACATGTGCTGTCCAGACATATTCCGATAGCACACGTACAAAAGCATTATAAATCACGGTGTATAAACGAAAACGAAACTGTACGATCGCTGTTGATCGGTATTTTATGACTTTCTTCGATATCCAACCTTAACACTGAAAACTGAAGTAAAATAAGATTAAATTCTGTACGATGTCTGTTGATGTGATGTAAAATGATGTGTACGACGTCTGTTGATTTGTTTGTCCGACTTCTGTTGATGCAAATTTTTGATTTGTTACATTCTGTTCGATGTCTATTGATATTAATTAATGATAATATACTTGTTTCTTTATCATTTCCGCCACCGAAGTAAAGAAGTAGACCATGTTGTGAAGATGTGCATAAAGAATATAACCTCTGGTAGAATTTTAGATAAGGGAGATATTTCACTTTAATTTTGTACAATGACAATTGTAAGCTTGAGAGCAGTAGATACACAAAATTTTTCATACACTGACCACAAAAAAAGTATACAGTCCATTAAAATTTATTTCATTATATAGCATTTTATGATCTTCACTTTCGCTTTTGTAATTTCATTTTACATAGTGGAAAAAACATGCTTAACATTTATTTATATTTCAATACAATAACAACAAATTCAATATAATTGAATAATCAAATTTCAATCAAAATTACAGGAGAGGTCCGTAAAGGCCTGTCCACGACGGCAATACAAATAACACTTAAACACAGTTAGTATTTGGTGTAACCCTCTACAACAATCGTGCGTGGCATACCTCTAACCAGCCTCTGGTACTTCTCCACAGTGGTTCTGGACTTGTCCGATTAAAGATTAGCTTCCAGCTCTGTAACGTTACGTGAGCGATACTGTCGCACAGCTGTTTTCAACTTAAACCACAAGAGTTCAATAGGGTTTAAGTCTGGGCTCTTCGGGGCCAAGATATCAGTTCCATGATGTCATTATTCTCTTTCTGTTTATGTGTTCATTCATTCTCCTGCGAAAGTAAAACCCACCATCATTCTGGAAGAGAGTGAATCTTGACTCATCTGTACACAGATGTACATCACTTCAGTCTACCCTGGTCCAGTCTGCATGATTGATGGCAAATTCCATCCGTTTTGCACGATGAACAGCTGTCAGGGGTGGTTTCTTCACTGCTCATTCTGCAATAGAAAAAAATGTTTAACTTGGGTCAAATAGGCAAAAGCGTAATGCACTTAGTTTCAGGTTCAATCTGATAATAACCCAATCAAATTTCCGCTTGCATATCGCTTATCCTGGACAACAACGCCCTACTGGATATCTGTTTACGAAGGTTTTTTTAAGGTCAAAACAACAATGAAAGTGAAAGAAGAAAGAAAATACTAAGCAAAACCTTACCTTGTTACTCCCTTTCTCCGGCAAACTTGACAACAAGCTCCCTTTGCTGGAACTTGGCCGCACACTCAATCCTCTGTTCAATTGTTAGTCACATTATCACTTTTCTTCTTGAAAATAAGTGTCAGCAAAAGTGAATAACTACCAATACCATTATTTTAAGGCATTTCATTCATTTGATGAGTACCAAAGTAAACAAAATTTTAATCCCCCCCCCCCTCATAGCAGAATACTGAAAAAAAATTCCTTCCAACCTATGAAATTGTGTACCTTAAGGAAATTACCCCTTTATTTTTTAATTTAATATACTCCTTTAATGGACAGTTATCTCCCTTCTTAAAATGTAATATTTCGGCCTTCTCATGCAGAAAAACTGATGTTTGGTCATATTTTGTCTGTAAAATTAGTTTTAGACACTGTATACTTTAATTAGGTGGACACAAACAAAGGGTACAAAAGTACAATTAAGTTAAATTCACCCTGTTTTATGAATTATGCATTGCTTAAGATAGTGGTACATGACTAAACTCTTTAAACGCAATAATATCATATTAAATCACACAATTAAATCAAACGAAGTCGTACAATACTTTAAAGCCCGTGTCACATATTCGCGAGTTGGTACTGCGAGTTTCCGCGACGATGGGTGAGTTTAATCTCGTGGCCAAAATGAAAGAGTTGTCACGACATTTGTTTATAAAGAGTCTTGCACGACATCTGCTCGAGTGTTGTACGACACTCACACGAGACGTCCACGATCATCGACGGTCAGCGACGATTCATAGTGATCGACTACAAGCGACATGTACACGATATTTTCTCGACATCTAACGACATTCATGCGAGCTACTACGAGTTTCGACGATTTATCCCGATTTAAACGCGACATGTTAACGAGTTCATTACGATCTGTGGAGAGAGTAGTGCGACACACATTTTAGATGACACGACATCTTGCGAAGGCTGTATAAATAGCAAGCAAAGCGCATGAGCACCAAAAGGAGAAAGACATGCAGGATGATCAGACTGGTGGCATTGATGGCGCATGTTGACGAAGAAGATGCCGATGATGAACTTGAAATATCAAGATTGATTTAAAATCGTTTAACAAGAGATAGTATTGGCAGAGCGCGCCGACAGTGTTGGGTTAGACCATGGATTATGAGAAAGGTTGACTTTGGACATTATGACCGTCTGATGCGTGAGCTTGAAATGGAAGACAAAAAATCGTTTACCAACTTTCTGCGTTTACATCTAGAGATGTTCATCGAAATGAATGTTGACAGATTTCTTCCGAAGTATATTTAACTCGCGATAATGTCGTGTGATTGTCGCAAGGAGGTCGCGCAAACTCGTGAAGATGTTGATAAAACTTGCAAAGACTCGCGCACATATCGCGGTGGTAGATTTCACGGCGACATGTGACGACATTACTACGACACGAGTACGAGTTTTCATGACATGCATACGACATCCTCTCGACATCTACACGAGATAAAAAGTTCGGCGACCCATCGCGAGAATTTTAAACGGTTTAAAATTGTCGCCGCGACAAGCCAAGACGCTGCGACATGTAGAGAGATGCATCGACATCAGTACGAGATCTACACGATACCAGCCGAGTTGCTGCGAGTTGCAACTCGCCGACACTCGCGGTCAAATTTTTTGCCTGTGTGACACGGGCTTTACATAAAATCGTTAGTAGTCGTACACAATCATTTGTCAAAGTCGTACAGTATGTCAGCGAATGCACATGACATAAACGTCAAGTTTACACATAGTTGCATTCAACATTCTGATAAATTATTGATATAATACAATAAATAATTTATTTTATACCAAAAAAGTCTTCATACAATAACATGAATGTGATTTGTTTTCTCGAAATCGAGTTTACAAGACAAGCTATGGATGTCAACAAAGCATAATAGTTCGTGATTTGGAAGTGATTGTTAACGTTTTTATTATAAAAGAACGATATGGAATCAGCAAAACTGCTGCAGATAGTTTATCACGAGCTAAGGTTTATTTTGGAAATCTGTCTATGTACCAGAAGATTTGTTATCCCATAAAAATTAATAAATTGTACTTCTGTATAAATTCACTACCAATCGCAATCACTGATGTCGTACAGTCGTTTATACACCGTGTAAATGGTAGAATTCACAATTTTGGCATTTAGAAATTATATTTATTTGATTGGCAAACCGGAACATTCGATTTAAGAACATGTTTACTGCCATATATAAAATTAATTAAATGTAGATAGAGTCTATATAGGTTCACATCGGAAAGTTAACTCAAAATCAAAATACTACCGACATGTTTGTTCCGGACTTGCATATCGGTATACGATATACCGTATAATAATAACTTATACATGTAGTAGTACATACAGTACCCACCAAAAGTTTGGATACAAAAGAAATTTACTACAATTCTAGAATTTTGCTGATTATTTTTGCTGATTCATTATTTTTGATATATTTAAGTATGGTATGTGATAAAATGAAAACAAATTTCATGAATGCAATACATTAATAAGATTCAGCTTCTGACAACCTAAAGCCTCCAAAAACTATGTATATACATGTAGTAATTATTTTCCGTAACATATGCTATTGTTTTAGTCTAAGTTATGATTATGATAATAACCAAAAAGCAAAACTACGAAGCATTTAAAAATAAACAGTTACCAAATTTTAGATTCAAGCTATTCCGTAGGCCAACAATCTAAATCAAAGCGCTAATAGCGCTGTCAGACATGGGGTTTTGATGGAATATATGGCTTATACAACAAACGGAAGCGATACAAGGGACATATACCTTACATAAGTCATATTAGATATGTATGAATTTCTTATGAACGTAAAGTTGGCAGACTCAGCAGACACAGCAGACACAGCAGAAGGAACGATCCTTCTGCTGTGTCTGCTGGCAGAAGGATAAATCTACAGCAGAAGGAACGATCCTTCTGCTGTGTCTGCTGGCAGAAGGATACATTTACAGCAGAAGGATCAATCTTTCTGCTGGGTCTGCTGGCAGAAGGATTGAATTATAACAGAAAGATGTGTCTGTTGGCAGAAAGATTTTATAATAACAGAAAGATGTGTCTGCTGGCAGAAGGATTAAACAACAACAGAATCAATCTTTCTGCCACGACTGTTGGCAGAATAATTGAATTATAATTTCAAGCCTCAATTTAAGCAAAACATGTGATATTATGCATCATTTTAAAGCTGATAGTTATGAAAATGTTTTGATGAGTACATTTTGAACAGTAAATAAAGAATAAGGGCCTGGTGAGTAAACAAAACAGGCCCATTTCGAATGTGAATTTTGTGTTCGACTGACATCCTTCTGCTGTTATTTAACACATGTTTTATTAATCATTTCATCTATCTGTTCACAAAATCAAATTTTATATAGAACAAGCTTTAATCTGGTATATAGATGTGCGATAAACTCTATTTAATTGCGACAAATTATACGTTAATATATCGAGTACGAAAATTCTCAGTGCGGAAGTTCGGTTCGATATTTTCATTAAAAAAGTGCCAATACATGCTATTTACCGAGTCTTATTTTAAGCCACAATTAAGACAAAATATGCTATATTATGCATCATTTTAAAGCTTATACCTAGAAAAAGGTTTAGACAGGTCGATTTTGAATTTTTGTAAAAGAATAACAACAAGACGAGTGTATAAAGTAGCCCTATTTTCGGACGTACATTTCGGTTTGAGTGACATCCTTCTGCTATAAATAAATACACGTATTCTTAATTAATTTAAAAACTAAATCACAAAATCAAACTGGCAATAGAATAAGCTTTCTTTTGATGTATATATGAGTGAATAACTCGACTTAATTTGGACAAAATATATGTTTATATGTCAAGTTCGTAAATTCACCCGACCACAGATTGGTTTGATTTTTTCATTGAAATGTGCGAAAACATGCTAATTACCGAGTCTTATTGTAAGTCTAAATTTAGGCAAAACATGTGATATTATGCATCATTTTAAAGCTGATTGTTGTAAAAATGTTTTGACGGGTACATTTTGAACAGCAAATAAATAATAAGGGCCTGGTGAGTAAACAAAACAGGCCCATTTTCGAATGTGAATTTTGTGTTCGACTGACATCCTTCTGCTGTTATTTAACACATGTTTTATTAATCATTTCATCTATCTGTTCACAAAATCAAATTTTATATAGAACAAGCTTTAATCTGGTATAAAGATGTGCGATAAACTCTATTTAATTGCGACAAATTATACGTTAATATATCGAGTACGAAAATTCTCAGTGCGGAAGTTCGGTTCGATATTTTCATTAGAAAAGTGCCAATACATGCTATTTACCGAGTCTTATTTTAAGCCACAATTAAGACAAAATATGCTATATTATGCATCATTTTAAAGCTTATACCTAGAAAAAGGTTTAGACAGGTCGATTTTGAATTTTTGTAAAAGAATAACAACAAGACGAGTGTATAAAGTAGCCCTATTTTCGGACGTACATTTCGGTTTGAGTGACATCCTTCTGCTATAAATAAATACACGCATTCTAAATTAATTTAAAAACTAAATCACAAAATCAAACTGGCAATAGAATAAGCTTTCTTTTGATGTATATAAGAGTGAATAACTCGACTTAATTTGGACAAAATATATGTTTATATGTCAAGTTCGTAAATTCACCCGACCACAGATTGGTTTGATTTTTTCATTGAAATGTGCGAAAACATGCTAATTACCGAGTCTTATTGTAAGCCTTAATTTAGGCAAAACATGTGATATAATGCATCATTTTAAAGCTGATTGTTGTAAAAATGTTTTGACGGGTACATTTTGAACAGCAAATAAATGATAAGGGCCTGGTGAGTAAACAAAACAGGCTTTTTCGAATGTGAATTTTGTGTTCGACTGACATCCTTCTGCTGTTATTTAACACATGTTTTATTAATCATTTCATCTATCTGTTCACAAAATCAAATTTTATATAGAACAAGCTTTAATCTGGTATAAAGATGTGCGATAAACTCTATTTAATTGCGACAAATTATACGTTAATATATCGAGTACGAAAATTCTCAGTGCGGAAGTTCGGTTCGATATTTTCATTAAAAAAGTGCCAATACATGCTATTTACCGAGTCTTATTTTAAGCCACAATTAAGACAAAATATGCGATATTATGCATCATTTTAAAGCTTTTACCTAGAAAAAGGTTTAGACAGGTCGATTTTGAATTTTTGTAAAAGAATAACAACAAGACGAGTGTATAAAGTAGCCCTATTTTCGGACGTACATTTCGGTTTGAGTGACATCCTTCTGCTATAAATAAATACACGTATTCTTAATTAATTTAAAAACTAAATCACAAAATCAAACTGGCAATAGAATAAGCTTTCTTTTGATGTATATATGAGTGAATAACTCGACTTAATTTGGACAAAATATATGTTTATATGTCAAGTTCGTAAATTCACCCGACCACAGATTGGTTTGATTTTTTCATTGAAATGTGCGAAAACATGCTAATTACCGAGTCTTATTGTAAGTCTAAATTTAGGCAAAACATGTGATATTATGCATCATTTTAAAGCTGATTGTTGTAAAAATGTTTTGACGGGTACATTTTGAACAGCAAATAAATAATAAGGGCCTGGTGAGTAAACAAAACAGGCCCATTTTCGAATGTGAATTTTGTGTTCGACTGACATCCTTCTGCTGTTATTTAACACATGTTTTATTAATCATTTCATCTATCTGTTCACAAAATCAAATTTTATATAGAACAAGCTTTAATCTGGTATAAAGATGTGCGATAAACTCTATTTAATTGCGACAAATTATACGTTAATATATCGAGTACGAAAATTCTCAGTGCGGAAGTTCGGTTCGATATTTTCATTAGAAAAGTGCCAATACATGCTATTTACCGAGTCTTATTTTAAGCCACAATTAAGACAAAATATGCTATATTATGCATCATTTTAAAGCTTATACCTAGAAAAAGGTTTAGACAGGTCGATTTTGAATTTTTGTAAAAGAATAACAACAAGACGAGTGTATAAAGTAGCCCTATTTTCGGACGTACATTTCGGTTTGAGTGACATCCTTCTGCTATAAATAAATACACGTATTCTTAATTAATTTAAAAACTAAATCACAAAATCAAACTGGCAATAGAATAAGCTTTCTTTTGATGTATATATGAGTGAATAACTCGACTTAATTTGGACAAAATATATGTCAAGTTCGTAAATTCACCCGACCACAGATTGGTTTGATTTTTTCATTGAAATGTGCGAAAACATGCTAATTACCGAGTCTTATTGTAAGCCTAAATTTAGGCAAAACATGTGATATTATCCATCATTTTAAAGCTGATTGTTGTAAAAATGTTTTGACGGGTACATTTTGAACAGCAAATAAATAATAAGGGCCTGGTGAGTAAACAAAACAGGCCCATTTTCGAATGTGAATTTTGTGTTCGACTGACATCCTTCTGCTGTTATTTAACACATGTTTTATTAATCATTTCATCTATCTGTTCACAAAATCAAATTTAATATAGAACAAGCTTTAATCTGGTATAAAGATGTGCGATAAACTCTATTTAATTGCGACAAATTATACGTTAATATATCGAGTACGAAAATTCTCAGTGCGGAAGTTCGGTTCGATATTTTCATTAGAAAAGTGCCAATACATGCTATTTACCGAGTCTTATTTTAAGCCACAATTAAGACAAAATATGCTATATTATGCATCATTTTAAAGCTTATACCTAGAAAAAGGTTTAGACAGGTCGATTTTGAATTTTTGTAAAAGAATAACAACAAGACGAGTGTATAAAGTAGCCCTATTTTCGGACGTACATTTCGGTTTGAGTGAAATCCTTCTGCTATAAATAAATACACGCATTCTCAATTAATTTAAAAACTAAATCACGAAATCAAACTGGCAATAGAATAAGCTTTCTTTTGATGTATATAAGAGTGAATAACTCGACTTAATTTGGACAAAATATATGTTTATATGTCAAGTTCGTAAATTCACCCGACCACAGATTGGTTTGATTTTTTCATTGAAATGTGCGAAAACATGCTAATTACCGAGTCTTATTGTAAGCCTTAATTTAGGCAAAACATGTGATATAATGCATCATTTTAAAGCTGATTGTTGTAAAAATGTTTTGACGGGTACATTTTGAACAGCAAATAAATAATAAGGGCCTGGTGAGTAAACAAAACAGGCCCTTTTTCGAATGTGAATTTTGTGTTCGACTGACATCCTTCTGCTGTTATTTAACACATGTTTTATTAATCATTTCATCTATCTGTTCACAAAATCAAATTTTATATAGAACAAGCTTTAATCTGGTATAAAGATGTGCGATAAACTCTATTTAATTGCGACAAATTATACGTTAATATATCGAGTACGAAAATTCTCAGTGCGGAAGTTCGGTTCGATATTTTCATTAAAAAAGTGCCAATACATGCTATTTACCGAGTCTTATTTTAAGCCACAATAAAGACAAAATATGCGATATTATGCATCATTTTAAAGCTTATACCTAGAAAAAGGTTTAGACAGGTCGATTTTGAATTTTTGTAAAAGAATAACAACAAGACGAGTGTATAAAGTAGCCCTATTTTCGGACGTACATTTCGGTTTGAGTGACATCCTTCTGCTATAAATAAATACACGTATTCTTAATTAATTTAAAAACTAAATCACAAAATCAAACTGGCAATAGAATAAGCTTTCTTTTGATGTATATATGAGTGAATAACTCGACTTAATTTGGACAAAATATATGTTTATATGTCAAGTTCGTAAATTTACCCGACCACAGTTTGGTTTGATTTTTTCATTGAAATGTGCGAAAACATGCTAATTACCGAGTCTTATTGTAAGCCTTGATTTAGGCAAAACATGTGATATTATGCATCATTTTAAAGCTGATTGTTGTAAAAATGTTTTGACGGGTACATTTTGAACAGCAAATAAATAATAAGGGCCTGGTGAGTAAACAAAACAGGCCCATTTTCGAATGTGAATTTTGTGTTCGACTGACATCCTTCTGCTGTTATTTAACACATGTTTTATTAATCATTTCATCTATCTGTTCACAAAATCAAATTTTATATAGAACAAGCTTTATTCTGGTATAAAGATGTGCGATAAACTCTATTTAATTGCGACAAATTATACGTTAATATATCGAGTACGAAAATTCTCAGTGCGGAAGTTCGGTTCGATATTTTCATTAGAAAAGTGCCAATACATGCTATTTACCGAGTCTTATTTTAAGCCACAATTAAGACAAAATATGCTATATTATGCATCATTTTAAAGCTTATACCTAGAAAAAGGTTTAGACAGGTCGATTTTGAATTTTTGTAAAAGAATAACAACAAGACGAGTGTATAAAATAGCCCTATTTTCGGACGTACATTTCGGTTTGAGTGACATCCTTCTGCTATAAATTAATACACGCATTCTCAATTAATTTAAAAACTAAATCACAAAATCAAACTGGCAATAGAATAAGCTTTCTTTTGATGTATATAAGAGTGAATAACTCGACTTAATTTGGACAAAATATATGTTTATATGTCAAGTTCGTAAATTCACCCGACCACAGATTGGTTTGATTTTTTCATTGAAATGTGCGAAAACATGCTAATTACCGAGTCTTATTGTAAGCCTAAATTTAGGCAAAACATGTGATATTATGCATCATTTTAAAGCTGATTGTTGTAAAAATGTTTTGACGGGTACATTTTGAACAGCAAATAAATAATAAGGGCCTGGTGAGTAAACAAAACAGGCCCATTTTCGAATGTGAATTTTGTGTTCGACTGACATCCTTCTGCTGTTATTTAACACATGTTTTATTAATCATTTCATCTATCTGTTCACAAAATCAAATTTTATATAGAACAAGCTTTAATCTGGTATAAAGATGTGCGATAAACTCTATTTAATTGCGACAAATTATACGTTAATATATCGAGTACGAAAATTCTCAGTGCGGAAGTTCGGTTCGATATTTTCATTAGAAAAGTGCCAATACATGCTATTTACCGAGTCTTATTTTAAGCCACAATTAAGACAAAATATGCTATATTATGCATCATTTTAAAGCTTATACCTAGAAAAAGGTTTAGACAGGTCGATTTTGAATTTTTGTAAAAGAATAACAACAAGACGAGTGTATAAAGTAGCCCTATTTTCGGACGTACATTTCGGTTTGAGTGACATCCTTCTGCTATAAATAAATACACGCATTCTAAATTAATTTAAAAACTAAATCACAAAATCAAACTGGCAATAGAATAAGCTTTCTTTTGATGTATATAAGAGTGAATAACTCGACTTAATTTGGACAAATATATGTTTATATGTCAAGTTCGTAAATTCACCCGACCACAGATTGGTTTGATTTTTTCATTGAAATGTGCGAAAACATGCTAATTACCGAGTCTTATTGTAAGCCTTAATTTAGGCAAAACATGTGATATAATGCATCATTTTAAAGCTGATTGTTGTAAAAATGTTTTGACGGGTACATTTTGAACAGCAAATAAATAATAAGGGCCTGGTGAGTAAACAAAACAGGCCCTTTTTCGAATGTGAATTTTGTGTTCGACTGACATCCTTCTGCTGTTATTTAACACATGTTTTATTAATCATTTCATCTATCTGTTCACAAAATCAAATTTTATATAGAACAAGCTTTAATCTGGTATAAAGATGTGCGATAAACTCTATTTAATTGCGACAAATTATACGTTAATATATCGAGTACGAAAATTCTCAGTGCGGAAGTTCGGTTCGATATTTTCATTAAAAAAGTGCCAATACATGCTATTTACCGAGTCTTATTTTAAGCCACAATAAAGACAAAATATGCGATATTATGCATCATTTTAAAGCTTATACCTAGAAAAAGGTTTAGACAGGTCGATTTTGAATTTTTGTAAAAGAATAACAACAAGACGAGTGTATAAAGTAGCCCTATTTTCGGACGTACATTTCGGTTTGAGTGACATCCTTCTGCTATAAATAAATACACGTATTCTTAATTAATTTAAAAACTAAATCACAAAATCAAACTGGCAATAGAATAAGCTTTCTTTTGATGTATATATGAGTGAATAACTCGACTTAATTTGGACAAAATATATGTTTATATGTCAAGTTCGTAAATTTACCCGACCACAGTTTGGTTTGATTTTTTCATTGAAATGTGCGAAAACATGCTAATTACCGAGTCTTATTGTAAGCCTTGATTTAGGCAAAACATGTGATATTATGCATCATTTTAAAGCTGATTGTTGTAAAAATGTTTTGACGGGTACATTTTGAACAGCAAATAAATAATAAGGGCCTGGTGAGTAAACAAAACAGGCCCATTTTCGAATGTGAATTTTGTGTTCGACTGACATCCTTCTGCTGTTATTTAACACATGTTTTATTAATCATTTCATCTATCTGTTCACAAAATCAAATTTTATATAGAACAAGCTTTATTCTGGTATAAAGATGTGCGATAAACTCTATTTAATTGCGACAAATTATACGTTAATATATCGAGTACGAAAATTCTCAGTGCGGAAGTTCGGTTCGATATTTTCATTAGAAAAGTGCCAATACATGCTATTTACCGAGTCTTATTTTAAGCCACAATTAAGACAAAATATGCTATATTATGCATCATTTTAAAGCTTATACCTAGAAAAAGGTTTAGACAGGTCGATTTTGAATTTTTGTAAAAGAATAACAACAAGACGAGTGTATAAAGTAGCCCTATTTTCGGACGTACATTTCGGTTTGAGTGACATCCTTCTGCTATAAATTAATACACGCATTCTCAATTAATTTAAAAACTAAATCACAAAATCAAACTGGCAATAGAATAAGCTTTCTTTTGATGTATATAAGAGTGAATAACTCGACTTAATTTGGACAAAATATATGTTTATATGTCAAGTTCGTAAATTCACCCGACCACAGATTGGTTTGATTTTTTCATTGAAATGTGCGAAAACATGCTAATTACCGAGTCTTATTGTAAGCCTAAATTTAGGCAAAACATGTGATATTATGCATCATTTTAAAGCTGATTGTTGTAAAAATGTTTTGACGGGTACATTTTGAACAGCAAATAAATAATAAGGGCCTGGTGAGTAAACAAAACAGGCCCATTTTCGAATGTGAATTTTGTGTTCGACTGACATCCTTCTGCTGTTATTTAACACATGTTTTATTAATCATTTCATCTATCTGTTCACAAAATCAAATTTTATATAGAACAAGCTTTAATCTGGTATAAAGATGTGCGATAAACTCTATTTAATTGCGACAAATTATACGTTAATATATCGAGTACGAAAATTCTCAGTGCGGAAGTTCGGTTCGATATTTTCATTAGAAAAGTGCCAATACATGCTATTTACCGAGTCTTATTTTAAGCCACAATTAAGACAAAATATGCTATATTATGCATCATTTTAAAGCTTTTACCTAGAAAAAGGTTTAGACAGGTCGATTTTGAATTTTTGTAAAAGAATAACAACAAGACGAGTGTATAAAGTAGCCCTATTTTCGGACGTACATTTCGGTTTGAGTGACATCCTTCTGCTATAAATAAATACACGCATTCTAAATTAATTTAAAAACTAAATCACAAAATCAAACTGGCAATAGAATAAGCTTTCTTTTGATGTATATAAGAGTGAATAACTCGACTTAATTTGGACAAATATATGTTTATATGTCAAGTTCGTAAATTCACCCGACCACAGATTGGTTTGATTTTTTCATTGAAATGTGCGAAAACATGCTAATTACCGAGTCTTATTGTAAGCCTTAATTTAGGCAAAACATGTGATATAATGCATCATTTTAAAGCTGATTGTTGTAAAAATGTTTTGACGGGTACATTTTGAACAGCAAATAAATAATAAGGGCCTGGTGAGTAAACAAAACAGGCCCTTTTTCGAATGTGAATTTTGTGTTCGACTGACATCCTTCTGCTGTTATTTAACACATGTTTTATTAATCATTTCATCTATCTGTTCACAAAATCAAATTTTATATAGAACAAGCTTTAATCTGGTATAAAGATGTGCGATAAACTCTATTTAATTGCGACAAATTATACGTTAATATATCGAGTACGAAAATTCTCAGTGCGGAAGTTCGGTTCGATATTTTCATTAAAAAAGTGCCAATACATGCTATTTACCGAGTCTTATTTTAAGCCACAATAAAGACAAAATATGCGATATTATGCATCATTTTAAAGCTTATACCTAGAAAAAGGTTTAGACAGGTCGATTTTGAATTTTTGTAAAAGAATAACAACAAGACGAGTGTATAAAGTAGCCCTATTTTCGGACGTACATTTCGGTTTGAGTGACATCCTTCTGCTATAAATAAATACACGTATTCTTAATTAATTTAAAAACTAAATCACAAAATCAAACTGGCAATAGAATAAGCTTTCTTTTGATGTATATATGAGTGAATAACTCGACTTAATTTGGACAAAATATATGTTTATATGTCAAGTTCGTAAATTTACCCGACCACAGTTTGGTTTGATTTTTTCATTGAAATGTGCGAAAACATGCTAATTACCGAGTCTTATTGTAAGCCTTGATTTAGGCAAAACATGTGATATTATGCATCATTTTAAAGCTGATTGTTGTAAAAATGTTTTGACGGGTACATTTTGAACAGCAAATAAATAATAAGGGCCTGGTGAGTAAACAAAACAGGCCCATTTTCGAATGTGAATTTTGTGTTCGACTGACATCCTTCTGCTGTTATTTAACACATGTTTTATTAATCATTTCATCTATCTGTTCACAAAATCAAATTTTATATAGAACAAGCTTTATTCTGGTATAAAGATGTGCGATAAACTCTATTTAATTGCGACAAATTATACGTTAATATATCGAGTACGAAAATTCTCAGTGCGGAAGTTCGGTTCGATATTTTCATTAGAAAAGTGCCAATACATGCTATTTACCGAGTCTTATTTTAAGCCACAATTAAGACAAAATATGCTATATTATGCATCATTTTAAAGCTTATACCTAGAAAAAGGTTTAGACAGGTCGATTTTGAATTTTTGTAAAAGAATAACAACAAGACGAGTGTATAAAGTAGCCCTATTTTCGGACGTACATTTCGGTTTGAGTGACATCCTTCTGCTATAAATTAATACACGCATTCTCAATTAATTTAAAAACTAAATCACAAAATCAAACTGGCAATAGAATAAGCTTTCTTTTGATGTATATAAGAGTGAATAACTCGACTTAATTTGGACAAAATATATGTTTATATGTCAAGTTCGTAAATTCACCCGACCACAGATTGGTTTGATTTTTTCATTAAAATGTGCGAAAACATGCTAATTACCGAGTCTTATTGTAAGCCTAAATTTAGGCAAAACATGTGATATTATGCATCATTTTAAAGCTGATTGTTGTAAAAATGTTTTGACGGGTACATTTTGAACAGCAAATAAATAATAAGGGCCTGGTGAGTAAACAAAACAGGCCCATTTTCGAATGTGAATTTTGTGTTCGACTGACATCCTTCTGCTGTTATTTAACACATGTTTTATTAATCATTTCATCTATCTGTTCACAAAATCAAATTTTATATAGAACAAGCTTTAATCTGGTATAAAGATGTGCGATAAACTCTATTTAATTGCGACAAATTATACGTTAATATATCGAGTACGAAAATTCTCAGTGCGGAAGTTCGGTTCGATATTTTCATTAGAAAAGTGCCAATACATGCTATTTACCGAGTCTTATTTTAAGCCACAATTAAGACAAAATATGCTATATTATGCATCATTTTAAAGCTTATACCTAGAAAAAGGTTTAGACAGGTCGATTTTGAATTTTTGTAAAAGAATAACAACAAGACGAGTGTATAAAGTAGCCCTATTTTCGGACGTACATTTCGGTTTGAGTGACATCCTTCTGCTATAAATAAATACACGCATTCTAAATTAATTTAAAAACTAAATCACAAAATCAAACTGGCAATAGAATAAGCTTTCTTTTGATGTATATAAGAGTGAATAACTCGACTTAATTTGGACAAATATATGTTTATATGTCAAGTTCGTAAATTCACCCGACCACAGATTGGTTTGATTTTTTCATTGAAATGTGCGAAAACATGCTAATTACCGAGTCTTATTGTAAGCCTTAATTTAGGTAAAACATGTGATATAATGCATCATTTTAAAGCTGATTGTTGTAAAAATGTTTTGACGGGTACATTTTGAACAGCAAATAAATAATAAGGGCCTGGTGAGTAAACAAAACAGGCCCTTTTTCGAATGTGAATTTTGTGTTCGACTGACATCCTTCTGCTGTTATTTAACACATGTTTTATTAATCATTTCATCTATCTGTTCACAAAATCAAATTTTATATAGAACAAGCTTTAATCTGGTATAAAGATGTGCGATAAACTCTATTTAATTGCGACAAATTATACGTTAATATATCGAGTACGAAAATTCTCAGTGCGGAAGTTCGGTTCGATATTTTCATTAAAAAAGTGCCAATACATGCTATTTACCGAGTCTTATTTTAAGCCACAATAAAGACAAAATATGCGATATTATGCATCATTTTAAAGCTTATACCTAGAAAAAGGTTTATACAGGTCGATTTTGAATTTTTGTAAAAGAATAACAACAAGACGAGTGTATAAAGTAGCCCTATTTTCGGACGTACATTTCGGTTTGAGTGACATCCTTCTGCTATAAATAAATACACGTATTCTTAATTAATTTAAAAACTAAATCACAAAATCAAACTGGCAATAGAATAAGCTTTCTTTTGATGTATATATGAGTGAATAACTCGACTTAATTTGGACAAAATATATGTTTATATGTCAAGTTCGTAAATTTACCCGACCACAGTTTGGTTTGATTTTTTCATTGAAATGTGCGAAAACATGCTAATTACCGAGTCTTATTGTAAGCCTTGATTTAGGCAAAACATGTGATATTATGCATCATTTTAAAGCTGATTGTTGTAAAAATGTTTTGACGGGTACATTTTGAACAGCAAATAAATAATAAGGGCCTGGTGAGTAAACAAAACAGGCCCATTTTCGAATGTGAATTTTGTGTTCGACTGACATCCTTCTGCTGTTATTTAACACATGTTTTATTAATCATTTCATCTATCTGTTCACAAAATCAAATTTTATATAGAACAAGCTTTATTCTGGTATAAAGATGTGCGATAAACTCTATTTAATTGCGACAAATTATACGTTAATATATCGAGTACGAAAATTCTCAGTGCGGAAGTTCGGTTCGATATTTTCATTAGAAAAGTGCCAATACATGCTATTTACCGAGTCTTATTTTAAGCCACAATTAAGACAAAATATGCTATATTATGCATCATTTTAAAGCTTATACCTAGAAAAAGGTTTAGACAGGTCGATTTTGAATTTTTGTAAAAGAATAACAACAAGACGAGTGTATAAAATAGCCCTATTTTCGGACGTACATTTCGGTTTGAGTGACATCCTTCTGCTATAAATAAATACACGCATTCTAAATTAATTTAAAAACTAAATCACAAAATCAAACTGGCAATAGAATAAGCTTTCTTTTGATGTATATAAGAGTGAATAACTCGACTTAATTTGGACAAATATATGTTTATATGTCAAGTTCGTAAATTCACCCGACCACAGATTGGTTTGATTTTTTCATTGAAATGTGCGAAAACATGCTAATTACCGAGTCTTATTGTAAGCCTTAATTTAGGCAAAACATGTGATATAATGCATCATTTTAAAGCTGATTGTTGTAAAAATGTTTTGACGGGTACATTTTGAACAGCAAATAAATAATAAGGGCCTGGTGAGTAAACAAAACAGGCCCTTTTTCGAATGTGAATTTTGTGTTCGACTGACATCCTTCTGCTGTTATTTAACACATGTTTTATTAATCATTTCATCTATCTGTTCACAAAATCAAATTTTATATAGAACAAGCTTTAATCTGGTATAAAGATGTGCGATAAACTCTATTTAATTGCGACAAATTATACGTTAATATATCGAGTACGAAAATTCTCAGTGCGGAAGTTCGGTTCGATATTTTCATTAGAAAAGTGCCAATACATGCTATTTACCGAGTCTTATTTTAAGCCACAATTAAGACAAAATATGCTATATTATGCATCATTTTAAAGCTTATACCTAGAAAAAGGTTTAGACAGGTCGATTTTGAATTTTTGTAAAAGAATAACAACAAGACGAGTGTATAAAGTAGCCCTATTTTCGGACGTACATTTCGGTTTGAGTGACATCCTTCTGCTATAAATAAATACACGCATTCTAAATTAATTTAAAAACTAAATCACAAAATCAAACTGGCAATAGAATAAGCTTTCTTTTGATGTATATAAGAGTGAATAACTCGACTTAATTTGGACAAATATATGTTTATATGTCAAGTTCGTAAATTCACCCGACCACAGATTGGTTTGATTTTTTCATTGAAATGTGCGAAAACATGCTAATTACCGAGTCTTATTGTAAGCCTTAATTTAGGCAAAACATGTGATATAATGCATCATTTTAAAGCTGATTGTTGTAAAAATGTTTTGACGGGTACATTTTGAACAGCAAATAAATAATAAGGGCCTGGTGAGTAAACAAAACAGGCCCTTTTTCGAATGTGAATTTTGTGTTCGACTGACATCCTTCTGCTGTTATTTAACACATGTTTTATTAATCATTTCATCTATCTGTTCACAAAATCAAATTTTATATAGAACAAGCTTTAATCTGGTATAAAGATGTGCGATAAACTCTATTTAATTGCGACAAATTATACGTTAATATATCGAGTACGAAAATTCTCAGTGCGGAAGTTCGGTTCGATATTTTCATTAGAAAAGTGCCAATACATGCTATTTACCGAGTCTTATTTTAAGCCACAATTAAGACAAAATATGCTATATTATGCATCATTTTAAAGCTTATACCTAGAAAAAGGTTTAGACAGGTCGATTTTGAATTTTTGTAAAAGAATAACAACAAGACGAGTGTATAAAGTAGCCCTATTTTCGGAAGTACATTTCGGTTTGAGTGACATCCTTCTGCTATAAATAAATACACGCATTCTCAATTAATTTAAAAACTAAATCACAAAATCAAACTGGCAATAGAATAAGCTTTCTTTTGATGTATATAAGAGTGAATAACTCGACTTAATTTGGACAAAATATATGTTTATATGTCAAGTTCGTAAATTTACCCGACCACAGTTTGGTTTGATTTTTTCATTGAAATGTGCGAAAACATGCTAATTACCGAGTCTTATTGTAAGCCTAAATTTAGGCAAAACATGTGTTATTATGCATCATTTTTAAGCTGATTGTTGTAAAAATGTTTTGACGGGTACATTTTGAACAGCAAATAAATAATAAGGGCCTGGTGAGTAAACAAAACAGGCCCTTTTTCGAATGTGAATTTTGTGTTCGACTGACATCCTTCTGCTGTTATTTAACACATGTTTTATTAATCATTTCATCTATCTGTTCACAAAATCAAATTTTATATAGAACAAGCTTTAATCTGGTATAAAGATGTGCGATAAACTCTATTTAATTGCGACAAATTATACGTTAATATATCGAGTACGAAAATTCTCAGTGCGGAAGTTCGGTTCGATATTTTCATTAAAAAAGTGCCAATACATGCTATTTACCGAGTCTTATTTTAAGCCACAATTAAGACAAAATGTGCGATATTATGCATCATTTTAAAGCTTATACCTAGAAAAAGGTTTAGACAGGTCGATTTTGAATTTTTGTAAAAGAATAACAACAAGACGAGTGTATAAAGTAGCCCTATTTTCGGACGTACATTTCGGTTTGAGTGACATCCTTCTGCTATAAATAAATACACGTATTCTTAATTAATTTAAAAACTAAATCACAAAATCAAACTGGCAATAGAATAAGCTTTCTTTTGATGTATATATGAGTGAATAACTCGACTTAATTTGGACAAAATATATGTTTATATGTCAAGTTCGTAAATTTACCCGACCACAGTTTGGTTTGATTTTTTCATTGAAATGTGCGAAAACATGCTAATTACCGAGTCTTATTGTAAGCCTTGATTTAGGCAAAACATGTGATATTATGCATCATTTTTAAGCTGATTGTTGTAAAAATGTTTTGACGGGTACATTTTGAACAGCAAATAAATAATAAGGGCCTGGTGAGTAAACAAAACAGGCCCATTTTCGAATGTGAATTTTGTGTTCGACTGACATCCTTCTGCTGTTATTTAACACATGTTTTATTAATCATTTCATCTATCTGTTCACAAAATCAAATTTTATATAGAACAAGCTTTATTCTGGTATAAAGATGTGCGATAAACTCTATTTAATTGCGACAAATTATACGTTAATATATCGAGTACGAAAATTCTCAGTGCGGAAGTTCGGTTCGACATTTTCATTAGAAAAGTGCCAATACATGCTATTTACCGAGTCTTATTTAAAGCCACAATTAAGACAAAATATGCTATATTATGCATCATTTTAAAGCTTATACCTAGAAAAAGGTTTAGACAGGTCGATTTTGAATTTTTGTAAAAGAATAACAACAAGACGAGTGTATAAAATAGCCCTATTTTCGGACGTACATTTCGGTTTGAGTGACATCCTTCTGCTATAAATTAATACACGCATTCTCAATTAATTTAAAAACTAAATCACAAAATCAAACTGGCAATAGAATAAGCTTTCTTTTGATGTATATAAGAGTGAATAACTCGACTTAATTTGGACAAAATATATGTTTATATGTCAAGTTCGTAAATTCACCCGACCACAGATTGGTTTGATTTTTTCATTGAAATGTGCGAAAACATGCTAATTACCGAGTCTTATTGTAAGCCTAAATTTAGGCAAAACATGTGATATTATGCATCATTTTAAAGCTGATTGTTGTAAAAATGTTTTGACGGGTACATTTTGAACAGCAAATAAATAATAAGGGCCTGGTGAGTAAACAAAACAGGCCCATTTTCGAATGTGAATTTTGTGTTCGACTGACATCCTTCTGCTGTTATTTAACACATGTTTTATTAATCATTTCATCTATCTGTTCACAAAATCAAATTTTATATAGAACAAGCTTTAATCTGGTATAAAGATGTGCGATAAACTCTATTTAATTGCGACAAATTATACGTTAATATATCGAGTACGAAAATTCTCAGTGCGGAAGTTCGGTTCGATATTTTCATTAGAAAAGTGCCAATACATGCTATTTACCGAGTCTTATTTTAAGCCACAATTAAGACAAAATATGCTATATTATGCATCATTTTAAAGCTTATACCTAGAAAAAGGTTTAGACAGGTCGATTTTGAATTTTTGTAAAAGAATAACAACAAGACGAGTGTATAAAGTAGCCCTATTTTTGGACGTACATTTCGGTTTGAGTGACATCCTTCTGCTATAAATAAATACACGCATTCTCAATTAATTTAAAAACTAAATCACAAAATCAAACTGGCAATAGAATAAGCTTTCTTTTGATGTATATAAGAGTGAATAACTCGACTTAATTTGGACAAAATATATGTTTATATGTCAAGTTCGTAAATTTACCCGACCACAGTTTGGTTTGATTTTTTCATTGAAATGTGCGAAAACATGCTAATTACCGAGTCTTATTGTAAGCCTAAATTTAGGCAAAACATGTGTTATTATGCATCATTTTTAAGCTGATTGTTGTAAAAATGTTTTGACGGGTACATTTTGAACAGCAAATAAATAATAAGGGCCTATTGAGTAAACAAAACAGGCCCATTTTCGAATGTGAATTTTGTGTTCGACTGACATCCTTCTGCTGTTATTTAACACATGTTTTATTAATCATTTCATCTATCTGTTCACAAAATCAAATTTTATATAGAACAAGCTTTAATTTGGTGTATAGATGTGCGATAAACTCAATTTAATTGCGACAAATTATATGTATATATATCGAGTACGAAAATTCTCAGTGCGGAAGTTGGGTTCGATATTTTCAATAAAAAAGTGCGAATACGTGCTATTTAACGAGTCTTATTTTAAGCCACAATTAAGAAAAACACGTGATAGTATGCATCATTTTAAAGCTTATACATAGAAAAAGGTTTCGACAGGTCGATTTTGAATTTTCGTAAAAGAATAACAACAAGACGAGTGTAAAAAGTAGCCCTATTTTCGGACGTACATTTCGGTTTGAGTGCCATCCTTCTGCTACAAATAAATACGCGTATTTTTAATTTATTTACCAACCAAATCACACAATCTGACTGGCAATAGAATAAGCTTTCTTTTGGTGTATAAATGAGTGAATAACTCGTCTTAATTTGGACAAAATATATGTTTATATATCAAGTTCGTAAATTCGCCCGACCACAGTTTGGTTTGATTTTTTCATTGAAATGTGCGAAAACATGCTAATTACCGAGTCTTATTTTAAGCCACAATTTAGACAAAACTTGTGATATTATGCATCATTTTAAAGCAGATTGTTTGAAAAATGTTTTGACGGGTACATTTGAACAGTAAATAAATAATAAGGGCCTGGTGAGTGAACAAAACAGGCCCATTTTCGAATGTGAATTTTGTGTTCGATTGACATCCTTCTGCTGTTAATAAAAACATGTTTTATTAATTATTTCTCCAATGTATTCACAAAATCAAAGTTTATATAGAACAAGGTTTGTTTTGGTGTATAAATGTGAGATTAACTCATTTTAATTGCGACAAAATATATGTATTTAAATATATCAAGTACGAAAATTCTCAGTACGAAAGTTCGGTTCGAAATTTTCTCACATTTGTATACCAAAAGAAAGCTTGTTCTATATATAATTTTATTATAGATTGAATAGATTGGTGAAGTAATTTTATAAAAGATGTATTTATTAATAGCAGAAGGATGTCGATCTGTCGAACAAAAGTTTACATTTGAATTTCAGAAAATGGGTCTGTTTTGTCCACTTGCAGTGCCCTTATTGTTGACTTATTTTTCAAAATGTACCCGTGAAAACATATTCCAAACAATCAGCCTGAAAATGATGAAATTCTGACAGTAAGGCTTTACTGCTGTACTGCTGTACTGCCGTTACTGCTGTCTTCACATACATGCACTAATTGACACTTATTTTTTTTAAATTGAAAAATGTTCACTAGAAAACTGAGGACCTTAAAAGATTCTCCTTAAAAATCACAGTGATTGTTACTTTTGGTTTTAGATACAAATGAGTACAAAGTTATTTACTTCTTGATCAAAGGTTGAAGCACATAGTGCAGAAACCTCAATCAAAAAGCAAAACAATATTTGTACATGAAATACATTTATTTCTATGGTTGCGGGGATCCAAACAGAGTGCAAGTACCGAGTAATTACCCCGGTTATTTTTAACAGGGTAATTGGATCTTTAGGATTGGAGATCCTTTTCTATTTATTAAGTTTAAAGCCAAATTTTGACATATTGATGTAGAAATCAAAACTATTTAGGGAAATAAACTTTAATTGATGAAATTGTATAAACTATATATACTTATAAAGGTTTTTTAAGATTAATATTCCAGCTATTTTCATTTCTAGAGTGGAATATAATGTTAACAAAGTGTGAAAAATCTAAAATATTGAGAATTTTAGTTCTGAAATTTGAAATTCTTATGTTTTTAATATTGTTAATGTCATTTGGTTTATATTACAATGGTTGCATTGATACTATTATGTTTAATGACATCTTTATATGTCTCCAATCCATAAAGAGTGATTTTTTTGTAAAAATTTAAGGTTTTTAACCCTAATATGCAGTCTTTTATTGAAGGAGATGGGCAAAAAATTGTCCTTTTTGTCAAAAATATCATTCTTTTCAGTATTTAGTATATGTAAGGTAGTAATTAAATAGAAGAAATAATAAAGTTGGTGTTTTCCTAACCCGGAAAGTTATTCAGAATGATGTTTTTAAAGAATTTGACCCTGTTTTGTTTAATAATTTTTGGTTTTAGGTCTATGTATTTTGCTATTTAGTAAAAATCACTTGAATTTTAAACAAAACTAGTGGATAACAGTTTATATAAGAGGTTTGAATTACCTCATTGTTATAGTTTTATAGTTTATTATGTGAAAAATAGCCATTTAAATGGTATTTTCTGCATTATGGTGTTATGTATACAGATTTCATTGAAACTCTTGAGGTACTTGCACTTATATTGGGTGATATAAATGAAATAGACTGAGAATGGGGGCTCTAGATCTTATCGGTCATTTGGCAATCAACTATATAAGTTTCTAGAGCCATATAGACTGAACTCCTGACCGCCTTGCTTGGATCTAGTAGGATCTGGATGTCAAAGGGGACATCACTGAAACCCATTGTTGCCTTTAGGAGCTCAATTTTGGCTCCAAATGGTGTAAGAGTATTTTGGAAGCTCCTGTGGCAGAATGAACCAGTCCCAATGATGGCATTCAGGTTTTTTTTTAAATTTTTTTGGTTTGAGCCCTGGCCCAGAATTTAACAGCCTGCCCAGACCTGAAAATGAGTGGGATGACTCCTGCCTCTGCTTCTAAAAGATGCTGTGGGGTGGTTGGTAAGGCCCTTAGAGCAATTCTCAATGCTTAATTCTGTATAATATTTAGTCTTTGGAGTTGGGAGGGGCTAGTTACAGAATAAATTTCAGCTCCATATTCATTTTTTGATCTTGTGAGAGATTTGTACATTAGTAATAGACTGTTTTAATCAGTATTCTAAAAAGTTTAAAATTTTACAAAAAAATCCGGGCACGTTAAAAGATTCCTTGTAAAAAATCACATTGACTGGTACCTTAAATTTTTGTAACAAAAGATTAAAAGTTACACACAATGTAGTGTACTTTTTGAATGAAATCTTCTGTACAGAGCACAAAAGACTCAATCCATAAGTACTATAGAAAAAGTTAAACAATAGTATTGTATTATTAATTGCGGGGATCCCAAAATAGTGCAAATACCAAGTAACTACCCCGGTTTATTAAACATATCCGGGGTAATTGGATCTTATGGACCGGAGAACCTGTTGATATATTAGTATACATATGTCAGTTGTTGACATATTTTTGAAAACTCTATAATATTTTCTTAAGAGTTATTCATTTTGATAATTTTTTTCAGTATTGGAACAGAAAATGAACTTTAATAGGTGTTCCAATAGATTTTTTGTTGATTTTTTAGTAAAAATATAATGTGAAATTCTAAAACCTAAGACATTTTAGCTCTAATTTAAAAGAATTTTGTCATTAGGTATATTAATGAAGTTTTTGATATATATATTACTGTGTTTAAGATGGTAATTTCAGGTCTTTTGTTTCTTTTACAGGTTCCTAACCCATAATTAGTTTAAGAAATTGTTAAATTAAAGGTTTTAAAGCCTTTTAATAGGCTAAATTGTATAAAATTTGTATTAAAATAGACAAAATGATGTCTTTTTGTAGTATAAAACATAAATTTCCACATTATATGATTAAAATATATATATTCTTGTATAGTAGGAATTAAATAATGTAAAATAATTTTAAGATTCAACAGATTTGTTGAATATTTGTTAAATTTATGGGTTTTAGTAACCCGGTAAATCTGGTAATAGTGTTTTATCTGGGTAAAAAGACCCTGATAATGTATATTTAAGTAGGATTTGCATCCTAGGATATATTTAATTACAATGAATTTAAGGCATTTTTAATTTTGCTAGTAAATAGCATTAAAATTAGGGGTTTTGGGTACCTCAGAATTGATTTTAAGTCTTTTCAGTACTTTCAAATAAGTTTAATTAGATGTTTTAACTGCATTTTGGTGTTTTTATGCAGTGTTTATGTAACACATATGGTATTTGCACTTAATTGGGTGGAATAAATGAAATAGACTGAATTTGTGGGATCTAGATTTTGTCTTTCATTGTAGATTACTATGTAGATCTCTAGAGCCCTATAGACTGAGGTTCTAACTGCCTTGCTAGGATCACCACCAAATAACACCAAAATAAATCTTATTCTATTGTTAGTCTGATTTTGCGAATAGGTTGGTAAATTAATAAAAAAATCGTGTATTTATTAATAGACCAGTTCATTGTTATTGTTATGATGTCTATAAATAGTAACAAGGAGCTGATAAAGACTACAGGTAACCGTTCCGCTGGTTGGCAAGAAATGATAGCGAGTAAATACAATGAAAACACAGTAATTTTAAAATTGCAATTACTAAGTCATTTTTCATCAAACAATTTAGTATTTTATATCACTAGAAAGGTCTTGAAATTCATATTTTGAATATTTAAAAGTTATTTGTCAAAAAAGAATTGTTTTTTACTGGCGAGTTTTTAAACCTAGTGCTTCAAACCGGCAGAAGATAGTTCAAAAGACAGTTTTAAATCATCTCATATATTTTTTTTTGAATCAAAATTATGGCAATTTTCTTTTATTTTAAAAATATGAATTTCAAAAGCTTTCTATCAACATTAGTATCATTAAAATCGGCAAATAAATAAAAAAGTTATCATGATTTAAAAATTCTGCTGCTATCAATTGTATGTAAACATTGGTTTCTTTCTGCCAACCAGTAGATTAACCAAAATATAGGTAGCAGGTGCTTGTGACGTCACCCGTGAACTGGTCTATAGCAGAAGGGTGGCAGTCAAACATAAATTTATATCCGAAAACAGGGCTAACTTCTACACTCGCCATGCTGTTATTCTTTATTATTTTTTTTCCCAAATAGACATTTCAAAACATTTTTAATCTGATGCATAATGTGTAAGATTTAAGTCGAAACATTCTCGAAAATTCCTCTCGAAAATAGACCTGTTACTAGTCATTTCACAAAAAAGACCGAACCCAAATATCATTTAGAAAAAACTCAAACATCGATCCAGTTAGTATCGTTCGGCCTTATAAAAATCGAGTTTTGTATGTTAATATATATCAAAAGAAAGCTTGTTTATCTTCAGTCTGATTATGTGTATGGATTTGTAAAATACATAGTCAAACATGTTTTTGTTTACAGCAGAAGGGTGTCAGTCGAACACAAATTCACATTCAAAAATTGGCCTGTTTGTACACTCGACAGGCCCTTATTGTTTATTTATAGTTCTAAATTTACCCGTCAAAACATTTTCCAAACAATCAGCTTGAAAATGATGCATAAAAGCACATGTTTTAACTTAGTTGTGGTTTAAAATAAGAATCGGTAGTCAGCATGTATTTGCACATTTTTTTAAAATATCGAACCGAACTTTCGTACTGAGAATTTTCGTACTTGACATATTTAAATACATATATTTTGTCGCAATTAAAATGAGTTTATCGCACATCTATATACCAAATTAAAGCTTGTTCTATATAAAATTTGATTTTGTGAACAGATAGATGAAACGATTAAAAAACATGTGTTTATTAACAGCAGAAGGATGTCAGTCGAACACAAAATTCACATTCGAAAACGGGCCTGTTTTGTTTACTTACCAGGCCCTTATTATTTATTCACTGTTCAAAATGTACCCGTCAAAACATTTTCACAACAATCAGCTTTAAAATGATGCATAATATCACATGTTTTGCCTAAATTGAGGCTTAAATATGACTCGGTAATTAGCATGTTTTTGCCCATTTCAATGAAAAAATCAAACCAAACTGTGGTCGGGTGAATTTACGAACTTGACATATAAACATATATTTTGTCGAAATTAAGTCGATTTATTCACTCATTTATACATTAAAAGAAAGCTTATTCTACTGCCAGTTTGATTTTGTGATTTAGTTTTTAAATTAATTAAAAATACGTGTATTTATTTGTAGCAGAAGGATGTCACTCAAACCGAAATGTACGTCCGAAAATAGGGCTACTTTATACACGCGTCTTGTTGTTATTCTTTTACAAAAATTCAAAATCGACCTGTCTAAACCTTTTTCTATGTATTAGCTTTAAAATGATGCATAATATCGCATATTTTGTCTTAATTGTGGCTTAAAATAAGACTCGGTAAATAGCATGTATTGGCACTTTTTTTGCCGACCAGATATGTTCTAAGTTCTAACTAATGTATGTATTTATCTATGTCTTTTGCTATGTCTATGGCATTTGAATAAATGCCCCTTATCAATCAATCAACATTGTGTTTGTGTTATAACTTATCCCATACGAGTTCAACCCAGTCAGTGTTTTCTGTTTCAAATTTTGGACAATACATAAATAATATTTTATGCACAACATAAAAATTTTTATGTGATGGTCAAACGTCTTATTTCCTACTTACAAAGATTTATATCCCGTATTAATTTCTTAACGGGCCGAATGGTTTTTACACTTTTGGCTCTCATCCAATGGGGGCTTAGAATTTGATCACGTGATCTAATTCAGCCAATCAGGAGCTCTAAAATCACTTCCTTTGTTTGATTCTAACAAGTCAGTCGAGAAAATTTTTCTCCACAATTTTGTAACCACCACCTTCCTCTCCTCCTCCTCATATAAGACGTTTGTCCAAGTATATCATTTCGATACGATATTCAGCATTAACATAGGTTCATTATTTATTTAATTTATGGCGGCAGTTACTTGCCGACAAGCTATGTTTCTAGTTATAACTTATGTAAATAATTATTCATGTCCTTTGTTATGTGGCGGTTGATTGCCGACCAGATATGTTCTAAGTTCTAACTAATGTATGTATTTATCTATGTCTTTTGCTATGTCTATGGCATTTGAATAAATGCCCCTTATCAATCAATCAACATTGTGTTTGTGTTATAACTTATCCCATACGAGTTCAACCCAGTCAGTGTTTTCTGTTTCAAATTTTGGACAATACATAAATAGCATGTATTGGCACTTTTTTAATGAAAATATCGAACCGAACTTCCGCACTGAGAATTTTCGTACTCGATATATTAACGTATAATTTGTCGCAATTAAATAGAGTTTATCGCACATCTTTATATCAGATTAAAGCTTGTTCTATATAAAATTTGATTTTGTGAACAGATAGATGAAATGATTAATAAAACATGTGTTAAATAACAGCAGAAGGATGTCAGTCGAACACAAAATTCACATTCGAAAATGGGCCTGTTTTGTTTACTCACCAGGCCCTTATTATTTATTTGCTGTTCAAAATGTACCCGTCAAAACATTTTTACAACAATCAGCTTTAAAATGATGCATAATATCACATGTTTTGCCTAAATCAAGGCTTACAATAAGACTCGGTAATTAGCATGTTTTCGCACATTTCAATGAAAAAATCAAACCAATCTGTGGTCGGGTGAATTTACGAACTTGACATATAAACATATATTTTGTCCAAATTAAGTCGAGTTATTCACTCATATATACATCAAAAGAAAGCTTATTCTATTGCCAGTTTGATTTTGTGATTTAGTTTTTAAATTAATTAAGAATACGTGTATTTATTTATAGCAGAAGGATGTCACTCAAACCGAAATGTACGTCCGAAAATAGGGCTAATTTATACACTCGTCTTGCTGTTATTCTTTTACAAAAATTCAAAATCGACCTGTCTAAACCTTTTTCTATGTATAAGCTTTAAAATGATGCATAATATCGCATATTTTGTCTTAATTGTGGCTTAAAATAAGACTCGGTAAATAGCATGTATTGGCACTTTTCTAATGAAAATATCGAACCGAACTTCCGCACTGAGAATTTTCGTACTCGATATATTAACGTTCAAATTGTCGCAATTAAATAGAGTTTATCGCACATCTTTATACCAGATTAAAGCTTGTTCTATATAAAATTTGATTTTGTGAACAGATAGATGAAATGATTAATAAAACATGTGTTAAATAACAGCAGAAGGATGTCAGTCGAACACAAAATTCACATTCGAAAATGGGCCTGTTTTGTTTACTCACCAGGCCCTTATTATTTATTTGCTGTTCAAAATGTACCCGTCAAAACATTTTTACAACAATCAGCTTTAAAATGATGCATAATATCACATGTTTTGCCTAAATTAAGGCTTACAATAAGACTCGGTAATTAGCATGTTTTCGCACATTTCAATGAAAAAATCAAACCAAACTGTGGTCGGGTAAATTTACGAACTTGACATATAAACATATATTTTGTCCAAATAAAGTCGAGTTATTCACTCATATATACATCAAAAGAAAGCTTATTCTATTGCCAGTTTGATTTTGTGATTTAGTTTTTAAATTAATTAAGAATACGTGTATTTATTTATAGCAAAAGGATGTCACTCAAACCGAAATGTACGTCCGAAAATAGGGCTACTTTATACACGCGTCTTGTTGTTATTCTTTTACAAAAATTCAAAATCGACCTGTCTAAACCTTTTTCTATGTATTAGCTTTAAAATGATGCATAATATCGCACATTTTGTCTTAATTGTGGCTTAAAATAAGACTCGGTAAATAGCATGTATTGGCACTTTTTTAATGAAAATATCGAACCGAACTTCCGCACTGAGAATTTTCGTACTCGATATATTAACGTATAATTTGTCGCAATTAAATAGAGTTTATCGCACATCTTTATACCAGATTAAAGCTTGTTCTATATAAAATTTGATTTTGTGAACAGATAGGTGAAATGATTAATAAAACATGTGTTAAATAACAGCAGAAGGATGTCAGTCGAACACAAAATTCTCATTCGAAAATGGGCCTGTTTTGTTTACTCACCAGGCCCTTATTATTTATTTGCTGTTCAAAATGTACCCGTCAAAACATTTTTACAACAATCAGCTTTAAAATGATGCATAATATCACATGTTTTGCCTAAATCAAGGCTTACAATAAGACTCGGTAATTAGCATGTTTTCGCATATTTCAATGAAAAAATCAAACCAATCTGTGGTCGGGTGAATTTACGAACTTGACATATAAACATATATTTTGTCCAAATTAAGTCGAGTTATTCACTCATATATACATCAAAAGAAAGCTTATTCTATTGCCAGTTTGATTTTGTGATTTAGTTTTTAAATTAATTAAGAATACGTGTATTTATTTATAGCAGAAGGATGTCACTCAAACCGAAATGTACGTCCGAAAATAGGGCTAATTTATACACTCGTCTTGCTGTTATTCTTTTACAAAAATTCAAAATCGACCTGTCTAAACCTTTTTCTATGTATAAGCTTTAAAATGATGCATAATATCGCATATTTTGTCTTAATTGTGGCTTAAAATAAGACTCGGTAAATAGCATGTATTGGCACTTTTCTAATGAAAATATCGAACCGAACTTCCGCACTGAGAATTTTCGTACTCGATATATTAACGTTCAAATTGTCGCAATTAAATAGAGTTTATCGCACATCTTTATACCAGATTAAAGCTTGTTCTATATAAAATTTGATTTTGTGAACAGATAGATGAAATGATTAATAAAACATGTGTTAAATAACAGCAGAAGGATGTCAGTCGAACACAAAATTCACATTCGAAAATGGGCCTGTTTTGTTTACTCACCAGGCCCTTATTATTTATTTGCTGTTCAAAATGTACCCGTCAAAACATTTTTACAACAATCAGCTTTAAAATGATGCATAATATCACATGTTTTGCCTAAATTAAGGCTTACAATAAGACTCGGTAATTAGCATGTTTTCGCACATTTCAATGAAAAAATCAAACCAAACTGTGGTCGGGTAAATTTACGAACTTGACATATAAACATATATTTTGTCCAAATTAAGTCGAGTTATTCACTCATATATACATCAAAAGAAAGCTTATTCTATTGCCAGTTTGATTTTGTGATTTAGTTTTTAAATTAATTAAGAATACGTGTATTTATTTATAGCAGAATGATGTCACTCAAACCGAAATGTACGTCCGAAAATAGGGCTACTTTATACACGCGTCTTGTTGTTATTCTTTTACAAAAATTCAAAATCGACCTGTCTAAACCTTTTTCTATGTATTAGCTTTAAAATGATGCATAATATCGCACATTTTGTCTTAATTGTGGCTTAAAATAAGACTCGGTAAATAGCATGTATTGGCACTTTTTTAATGAAAATATCGAACCGAACTTCCGCACTGAGAATTTTCGTACTCGATATATTAACGTATAATTTGTCGCAATTAAATAGAGTTTATCGCACATCTTTATACCAGATTAAAGCTTGTTCTATATAAAATTTGATTTTGTGAACAGATAGATGAAATGATTAATAAAACATGTGTTAAATAACAGCAGAAGGATGTCAGTCGAACACAAAATTCACATTCGAAAATGGGCCTGTTTTGTTTACTCACCAGGCCCTTATTATTTATTTGCTGTTCAAAATGTACCCGTCAAAACATTTTTACAACAATCAGTTTTAAAATGATGCATAATATCACATGTTTTGCCTAAATTTAGGCTTACAATAAGACTCGGTAATTAGCATGTTTTCGCACATTTCAATGAAAAAATCAAACCAATCTGTGGTCGGGTGAATTTACGAACTTGACATATAAACATATATTTTGTCCAAATTAAGTCGAGTTATTCACTCTTATATACATCAAAAGAAAGCTTATTCTATTGCCAGTTTGATTTTGTAATTTAGTTTTTAAATTAATTAAGAATACGTGTATTTATTTATAGCAGAAGGATGTCACTCAAACCGAAATGTACGTCCGAAAATAGGGCTTCTTTATACACTCGTCTTGTTGTTATTCTTTTACAAAAATTCAAAATCGACCTGTCTAAACCTTTTTCTATGTATAAGCTTTAAAATGATGCATAATATCGCATATTTTGTCTTAATTGTGGCTTAAAATAAGACTCGGTAAATAGCATGTATTGGCACTTTTCTAATGAAAATATCGAACCGAACTTCCGCACTGAGAATTTTCGTACTCGATATATTAACGTATAATTTGTCGCAATTGATTAGAGTTTATCGCACATCTTTATACCAGATTAAAGCTTGTTCTATATAAAATTTGATTTTGTGAACAGATAGATGAAATGATTAATAAAACATGTGTTAAATAACAGCAGAAGGATGTCAGTCGAACACAAAATTCACATTCGACAATGGGCCTGTTTTGTTTACTCACCAGGCCCTTATTATTTATTTGCTGTTCAAAATGTACCCGTCAAAACATTTTTACAACAATCAGCTTTAAAATGATGCATAATATCACATGTTTTGCCTAAATTAAGGCTTACAATAAGACTCGGTAATTAGCATGTTTTCGCACATTTCAATGAAAAAATCAAACCAATATGTGGTCGGGTGAATTTACGAACTTGACATATAAACATATATTTTGTCCAAATTAAGTCGAGTTATTCACTCTTATATACATCAAAAGAAAGCTTATTCTATTGCCAGTTTGATTTTGTGATTTAGTTTTTAAATTAATTGAGAATGCGTGTATTTATTTATAGCAGAAGGATGTCACTCAAACCGAAATGTACGTCCGAAAATAGGGCTACTTTATACACTCGTCTTGTTGTTATTCTTTTACAAAAATTCAAAATCGACCTGTCTAAACCTTTTTCTATGTATAAGCTTTAAAATGATGCATAATATCGCATATTTTGTCTTAATTGTGGCTTAAAATAAGACTCGGTAAATAGCATGTATTGGCACTTTTTTAATGAAAATATCGAACCGAACTTCCGCACTGAGAATTTTCGTACTCGATATATTAACGTATAATTTGTCGCAATTAAATAGAGTTTATCGCACATCTTTATACCAGATTAAAGCTTGTTCTATATAAAATTTGATTTTGTGAACAGATAGATGAAATGATTAATAAAACATGTGTTAAATAACAGCAGAAGGATGTCAGTCGAACACAAAATTCACATTCGAAAATGGGCCTGTTTTGTTTACTCACCAGGCCCTTATTATTTATTTGCTGTTCAAAATGTACCCGTCAAAACATTTTTACAACAATCAGCTTTAAAATGATGCATAATATCACATGTTTTGCCTAAATTTAGGCTTACAATAAGACTCGGTAATTAGCATGTTTTCGCACATTTCAATGAAAAAATCAAACCAATCTGTGGTCGGGTGAATTTACGAACTTGACATATAAACATATATTTTGTCCAAATTAAGTCGAGTTATTCACTCATATATACATCAAAAGAAAGCTTATTCTATTGCCAGTTTGATTTTGTGATTTAGTTTTTAAATTAATTAAGAATACGTGTATTTATTTATAGCAGAAGGATGTCACTCAAACCGAAATGTACGTCCGAAAATAGGGCTACTTTATACACTCGTCTTGTTGTTATTCTTTTACAAAAATTCAAAATCGACCTGTCTAAACCTTTTTCTATGTATAAGCTTTAAAATGATGCATAATATCGCATATTTTGTCTTAAATGTGGCTTAAAATAAGACTCGGTAAATAGCATGTATTGGCACTTTTTTAATGAAAATATCGAACCGAACTTCCGCACTGAGAATTTTCGTACTCGATATATTAACGTATAATTTGTCGCAATTAAATAGAGTTTATCGCACATCTTTATACCAGATTAAAGCTTGTTCTATATAAAATTTGATTTTGTGAACAGATAGATGAAATGATTAATAAAACATGTGTTAAATAACAGCAGAAGGATGTCAGTCGAACACAAAATTCACATTCGAAAATGGGCCTGTTTTGTTTACTCACCAGGCCCTTATTATTTATTTGCTGTTCAAAATGTACCCGTCAAAACATTTTTACAACAATCAGCTTTAAAATGATGCATAATATCACATGTTTTGCCTAAATTTAGGCTTACAATAAGACTCGGTAATTAGCATGTTTTCGCACATTTCAATGAAAAAATCAAACCAATCTGTGGTCGGGTGAATTTACGAACTTGACATATAAACATATATTTTGTCCAAATTAAGTCGAGTTATTCACTCATATATACATCAAAAGAAAGCTTATTCTATTGCCAGTTTGATTTTGTGATTTAGTTTTTAAATTAATTAAGAATACGTGTATTTATTTATAGCAGAAGGATGTCACTCAAACCGAAATGTACGTCCGAAAATAGGGCTACTTTATACACTCGTCTTGTTGTTATTCTTTTACAAAAATTCAAAATCGACCTGTCTAAACCTTTTTCTATGTATAAGCTTTAAAATGATGCATAATATCGCATATTTTGTCTTAATTGTGGCTTAAAATAAGACTCGGTAAATAGCATGTATTGGCACTTTTTTAATGAAAATATCGAACCGAACTTCCGCACTGAGAATTTTCGTACTCGATATATTAACGTATAATTTGTCGCAATTAAATAGAGTTTATCGCACATCTTTATACCAGATTAAAGCTTGTTCTATATAAAATTTGATTTTGTGAACAGATAGATGAAATGATTAATAAAACATGTGTTAAATAACAGCAGAAGGATGTCAGTCGAACACAAAATTCACATTCGAAAATGGGCCTGTTTTGTTTACTCACCAGGCCCTTATTATTTATTTGCTGTTCAAAATGTACCCGTCAAAACATTTTTACAACAATCAGCTTTAAAATGATGCATAATATCACATGTTTTGCCTAAATTTAGGCTTACAATAAGACTCGGTAATTAGCATGTTTTCGCACATTTCAATGAAAAAATCAAACCAATCTGTGGTCGGGTGAATTTACGAACTTGACATATAAACATATATTTTGTCCAAATTAAGTCGAGTTATTCACTCATATATACATCAAAAGAAAGCTTATTCTATTGCCAGTTTGATTTTGTGATTTAGTTTTTAAATTAATTAAGAATACGTGTATTTATTTATAGCAGAAGGATGTCACTCAAACCGAAATGTACGTCCGAAAATAGGGCTACTTTATACACTCGTCTTGTTGTTATTCTTTTACAAAAATTCAAAATCGACCTGTCTAAACCTTTTTCTATGTATAAGCTTTAAAATGATGCATAATATCGCATATTTTGTCTTAATTGTGGCTTAAAATAAGACTCGGTAAATAGCATGTATTGGCACTTTTTTAATGAAAATATCGAACCGAACTTCCGCACTGAGAATTTTCGTACTCGATATATTAACGTATAATTTGTCGCAATTAAATAGAGTTTATCGCACATCTTTATACCAGATTAAAGCTTGTTCTATATAAAATTTGATTTTGTGAACAGATAGATGAAATGATTAATAAAACATGTGTTAAATAACAGCAGAAGGATGTCAGTCGAACACAAAATTCACATTCGAAAATGGGCCTGTTTTGTTTACTCACCAGGCCCTTATTATTTATTTGCTGTTCAAAATGTACCCGTCAAAACATTTTTACAACAATCAGCTTTAAAATGATGCATAATATCACATGTTTTGCCTAAATTTAGGCTTACAATAAGACTCGGTAATTAGCATGTTTTCGCACATTTCAATGAAAAAATCAAACCAATCTGTGGTCGGGTGAATTTACGAACTTGACATATAAACATATATTTTGTCCAAATTAAGTCGAGTTATTCACTCATATATACATCAAAAGAAAGCTTATTCTATTGCCAGTTTGATTTTGTGATTTAGTTTTTAAATTAATTAAGAATAGGTGTATTTATTTATAGCAGAAGGATGTCACTCAAACCGAAATGTACGTCCGAAAATAGGGCTACTTTATACACTCGTCTTGTTGTTATTCTTTCACAAAAATTCAAAATCGACCTGTCTAAACCTTTTTCTATGTATAAGCTTTAAAATGATGCATAATATCGCATATTTTGTCTTAAATGTGGCTTAAAATAAGACTCGGTAAATAGCATGTATTGGCACTTTTCTAATGAAAATATCGAACCGAACTTCCGCACTGAGAATTTTCGTACGCGATATATTAACGTATAATTTGTCGCAATTAAATAGAGTTTATCGCACATCTATATACCAGATTAAAGCTTGTTCTATATAAAATTTGATTTTGTGAACAGATAGATGAAATGATTAATAAAACATGTGTTAAATAACAGCAGAAGGATGTCAGTCGAACACAAAATTCACATTCGAAATGGGCCTGTTTTGTTTACTCACCTGGCCCTTATTCTTTATTTACTGTTCAAAATGTACTCATCAAAACATTTTCATAACTATCAGCTTTAAAATGATGCATAATATCACATGTTTTGCTTAAATTGAGGCTTGAAATTATAATTCAATTATTCTGCCAACAGACGTGGCAGAAAGATTAATTCTGTTGTTGTTTAATCCTTCTGCCAGCAGACACATCTTTCTGTTATTATAAAATCTTTCTGCCAACAGACACATCTTTCTGTTATAATTCAATCCTTCTGCCAGCAGACCCAGCAGAAAGATTGATCCTTCTGCTGTTAATGTATCCTTCTGCCAGCAGACACAGCAGAAGGATCGTTCCTTCTGCTGTAGATTTATCCTTCTGCCAGCAGACACAGCAGAAGGATCGTTCCTTCTGCTGTGTCTGCTGTGTCTGCTGAGTCTGCCAACTTTACGTTCATTTTTTACGCCCCATGCTATCTAGCTAACCAATACGATATCTTGATAGATGCACGTTGTAGTATATTATGGATGTTATGAGTATTATAAACACTGTTAAGAGTTCTAGAATAAAGGTTATACTATTAAACATCGTTTTGGGTCTGTTATGATATACAATCCTTATTCAGGGTCGGATAAGTTCCAAGAATATTACAAATATAATTATAAAAAACATTTTAATCAGATTATAAACACCATGGATCCGTAATATCAAGAGTCTTACTTGTATGAGTGATTTTAGTCGTAAATCATTTTATATGGTATTGTTAAATTATCGTTAGATTTTTTTATAATATGATACCAGATATTGTTAATAAATCACTTTTAAACCATATTACAATCATGTTCACTGATACATGTACAAGAAATTCATTTTAACTCAATATATGTATTTACAAAATCCAAGGAGTTTGGTCGATAAGTCCAAACTTCCGCACCACTGAAGTAACATACATGTTATATATATATATATACAAACTCGTATATCGACCACTTTGAGTTTAACTTATTTAGATGCAGTTCCAGCTATGCTAGGATTAAGCCAATATAAAAGCTTTGATTGAAATCGTTCTATTTGAATATCTTTCAAACTACTTGCACGAATATAATCTTCTGTTTCCCTATGGACTGAACATTTGTCGAACAAAACATAATGAACTGGTTCCATCAACGAGTGCAAAAATCTTGTCCATGTGTTTTTTCTCGGCGGCTACGCGCTCAACAAAAAGAAACATTCCACCCTGAAAATACATGTATATATTTGTAAATTTTGATACATGTATACAATGTATTTAAATAAGCATGTGTATAACTTGTTATGAATCTTCACCTTCTTTGGTACAATTCTAAGAGGAGTTAGTTGTCTTCCCAACACTTCCAAGTTTTTTTTTCTCCAGCTAATGTACACATATTTATAAGACACTGAGCTATGCCAGCGGGAACTTGTCCCTTGTAGAACTTTTGCAAGCCGGATAGATCACTTCTACTATTGACATTGTGGTGATATAGTAGCTGACTGGCTTTCTGTTTTTTCTTCCTTTCCTGTATTGGTACCCCTGAATAATTCTATACCTCTTACTTTCCTATTAATTTTGTATATATCTTTATTTTAATTAGCGCACCGTGATATAATTGCCAAAAAATTGACCATTCTCGATACTCGTGAATCTTGACAACCTAGGGGTACGATAATGATGATTGACAAAATCAAGTCAGGCGCGTAGGAAGGATCTAGATATTAGGTCCGCAGATAGGGTGAGTACGGGTCGAAATTAATTAAAGTGAATGTAAGTCTCTGAAATTCGATTTCCAGCACTTTCAGAACCCCTGTTTAAAACATAACTTTGTGTTAGACCTCAAAATTTTCAATATGAAACATTAACTCGCGGTCCCATTGCCGCTGCTTGCCAGAATATTACGGCCGAGGCCTCTGCGGCCTCAGCTCCTACGCGCCTGCAAGTGTCGTGTAGATGTTTACATACTTAAGTTATGGACGACATCAAATGATACTAAACTTATTATTTCTGCTAATATAAACCCATACAATCAAAGATAAGATACATTTTCCTCCAAAAAGCTAATTAATTTTATACTAACACTATTCAGTAGAGCTCAGAAGAGTGTGTACACATAGAAGTATCTCGTGCACATTACAACAGCGGGGATCCCACGTGACTTTATCCGTGCATATTTATTATTTTATCCTCGGTATGGTTTTTGCTTTTTGGAATTTGCCATTTGGCATATTTTCCCCAAAATACGCACAAAAAGCTCCTTTCGAGTTGCAACTGTCGGGATTTATTTGATACGTAAATTGTCACCCAAAATGCGCCAGAACGGCTGCATTTTCCACAAAAACTTTTACTGCAGCACTTTCCATATATGGTCAAAATCTTGGATGAAATCGAGACCGAAATTCCCCACCGTGATAACGAACTGTAATACTATTTTCTACCTCACAAAAAATCGATTAATCACAATTTCTTATTGCAAATTGCAAGTGACACGATTATGAAGATTGCAGGATAATGTACAATTTTTGGGTTGAATGCCATTGCATTACTTTGATAAGTCAATCTATTCGCCGTTTGTGGGAAGACTTCATCTCTGGGTTTAGCTGTTAACCAGATACTAGCAACTGACCAAAATGATTTTAACCGGTGGTAGAAAAGAGATTTGCTGTAAAATTATTTCATGACAAAGCTCCACGAAAGTATGCTCCGCCCGGGAATCGAACTTACGAACTCATCGATCAGAAGAATTGTGCGCTACAAAATGAGCAGCCATGGAGGTTGTAAGTCAGTTATGACGCGCTTTTAAAACAAATACTATAGAAATCACCCTGAGTCAAAAGCAAGAAACTATAATAATACAGTTAATTTTTGGCCAATCGATTCTAATTATTGAATTATGTAAATAGTGTACACCTTTTGAATACATGTATATCAAAGTTATTTTTATTATCTTTTTGACTTTAAGACTTACGATAACTTGTTTTGAACCACTTTTGGGGCGAGTTACCCGCCCTTGCTACTCACTCTATACGCTCTATAGACACTATATGGACATGTACATATGTAAACAATGGTGACCTACTTCCGGTTTTGGCCTCGAACCCAACCCGGAACGCCGCCCAGTCAGTATGGGTCACGAACCAAGCGTTAGAACCCCTTTGGGGGCGAGTTACCCACCCTTGCGACTCACTCTATACGCTCTATAGACACTATATGGACAAGTACATATGTAAACAATGGTGACCTACTTCCGGTTTTGGCCTCGGACCCAACCCAGAACGCCGCCCAGTCGGTATGGGTCACGAACCCAGCGCACTAGAACCACTTTGGGGGCGAGTTACCCGCCCTTGCTACTCACTCTATACGCTCTATAGACACTATATGGACATGTACATATGTAAACAATGGTGACCTACTTCCGGTTTTTGGCTCGGACCCAACCCGGAACGCCGCCCAGTCGGTATGGGTCACGAACCCAGCGCGCTAGAACCACTTTGGGGGCGAGTTACCCGCACTTGCTACTCACTCTATACGTTCTATAGACACTATATGGACATGTGCATATGTAAACAATGGTGACCTACTTCCGGTTTTGGCTCGGACCGAACCCGGAACGCCGCCCAGTCGGTATGAGTCACGAACCCAGCGCGCTAGAACCACTTTGGGGGCGAGTTACCCGCCCTTGCTACTCACTCTATACGCTCTATAGACACTATATGGACATGTACATATGTAAACAATGGTGACCTACTTCTTTTTTGGCCTCGGACCAAACACGGAACGCCGCCCAGTCGGTATGGGTCACGAACCCAGCGCGCTAGAACCACTTCGGGGGCGAGTTTTCCGCCCTTGCTACTCACTCTTTACGCTTTATAGACACAATATGGACATGTACATATGTAGCGACCTACTTCCGGTTTTGGCCTCGGACCCAACCCGGAACGCCACCCAGTCGGTATGGGTCACGAACCCAGCGCGCTAGAACCACTTAGGGGGCGAGTTACCCGCCCTTGCTACTCACTCTATACGCTCTATAGACACAATATGGACATGTACATATGTAAACAATGGTGACCTACTTCCGGTTTTGGCCTCGGACCCAACCCGGAACGCCGCCCAGTCGGTATGGGTCACGAACCCAGCGCACTAGAACCACTTTGGGGGCTTGTTACCCTCCCTTGCTACTCACACTGCTACTCACTGAGCGGTCAAGAGTGAAATCGGTCCGCCATGTTCAGTACAGTCATATACATGTATAGGCTACTGTACTATTATGTCTATATGAGAAATAGACCAGATTTTCAGGGGGAGACAATCCAGCCGCAAAGTGGTGATCGGGTGACCTGTCCATGACACGTGACAAATGGCAGTGCTGGTTATGCTGGCTGTGAACGGTCAAGCGCGAAGTCGGTCCGCCATGTTCAGTAGAGTCATATACATGAATAGCCAACTGTACTATATGTCTATATGAGAAATAGACCAGATTTTCAGGGGGAGACAATCCAGCCGCAAAGTGGTGATCCGGTGACCTGTCCATGACACGTGACAAATGGCAGTGCTGGTTAGGTTGGCTGTGAACGGTCAAGCGCGAAATCGGTCCGCCATGTTTAGTAGAGTCATATACATGAATAGCCAACTGTACTATATGTCTATATGAGAAATAGACCAGATTGTCAGGGGGAGACAATCCAGCTGCAAATTGGTGATCCGGTGACCTGTCCATGACTCGTGACCAATGGCAGTGCTGGTTAGGCTGGCTGTGAGCGGTCAAGCGCAAAATCGGTCCGCCATGTTCAGTAGAGTCATATACATGTATAGGCTACTGTACTATATGTCTATATGAGAAATAGACCAGATTTTCAGGGGGAGAAAATCCAGCCGCAAAGTGGTGATCGGGTGACCTGTCCATGACATGTGACCAATGGCAGTGCTGGTTAGGCTGGCTGTGATTGGTCAAGCGCGAAATCGGTCCGCCATGTTCAGTAGAATCATATATATGAATAGCCAACTATACTATATGTCTATATGAGAAATAGACCAGATTTTCAGGGGGAGACAATCCAGCCGCAAAGTGGTGATCGGGTGACCTGTCCATGACACGTGACCAATGGCAGTGCTGGTTAGGGGAGTAACGGTTAACAGATATACCGGTTAATATTGCAATACGACTTCTGACGGTTTTTAACCGATTCGTTTTTCTCTAAACAGGTTTTTCTAGTCATGTTCCATACTGATTTTTTTTTATCGAAGTCTGAAATTCAAATGTTAGAATTAATGTTAAAATGTGTTCGGGAACTTGAAATATTTTTCGTAAAGTGAGATAATAATTATCTTTGAAAGTCCATTCAAGACCTATTTTTATAACTTATTCAAACATTTGCATAATACGTGTAGATCATTTGAAAAAACAAATATCTATGTACAATGTTGATGAAATTGAGACGATGCACGTGCATTGATTTATGCTATGCATGTATGCAAAAAGAATGATATGTATTGCAATATATTGCAATACGGGTTTCATGTATTGCAATTAACTGCAATACGGTTTCTACTGTATTGTTACACCCCTAGTGCTGGTTAGGCTGGTTGTGAGCGGTCAAGCGCGAAATCGTTTTGCCATGTTCAGTACAGTCAAATATATGTAAAGGCTACTGTACTAAATGTCTATATGAGAAATAGACAAGATTTTCAGGGGGAGACAATACAGCCGGAAAGTGGTGATCGGGTGACCTGTCCATGACACGTGACCAATGGCACTGCTGGTAAGGCTGTTTGTGAGGCGTCAAGGGAAAAATCGGTCTGCCATGTTCAGTAGTCATATACATGTATAGGCTACTGTACTATATGTCTATATGAGAAATATACAAGATTTTCAGGGGGAGATAATCCAGCCACAAAGTAGAGATCGGGTGACCTGTCCATGATACGTGACCAATGGCAGTGCTGGTTAGGCTGGCTGTTAGCGTTCAAGTGCGAAATCGATTCGCCATTGTCAGTACAGTCATATACATGTATTGGCTACTGTACTATATGTCAATATGAGAAATAGACCAGATTTTCAGGGGGAGACAATCCAGCCGCAAAGTGGTGATCGGGTGACCTGTCCATGACACGTAACCAATGGCAGTGCTGGTTAGGCTGGCTGTGAGCGGTCAAGCGCGAAATCGGTCTGCCATGTTCAGTAGAGTTATATACATGCATAGGCTACTGTACTATATGTCTATATGAGAAATAGACCAGATTTTCAGGGGAAGACCATCCAGCCGCAAAGTGGTGATCGGCTGACCTGTCCATGACACGTGACCAATGGCAGTGCTGGTTAGGCAGGCTGTGAGCGGTCAAGCGCGAAATCGGTCCGCCATGTTCAGTAGAGTCATATACATGTATAGGCTACTGTACTATATGTCTATAAGAGAAATAGACCAGATTTTCAGGGGGAGACAATCGCGCTTGACCGTTCACGGCCAGCCTAATAAGCACTGCCATTGGTCACGTATCACGGATAGGTCAACCGATCACCTTTTTCTGGCTATATTGTCTCCCCCTGAAAATCTGGTCTATTTCTCATATAGACATATAGTACAGAAGGCTATACATGTATATGACTCTAAGGACCATGGCGGACCAATTTCGCGCTTGACTGCTCACAGCCAGCCTAACCAACACTGCCATTGGTCACGTGTCATGGACAGGTCACCCGATCACCACTTTGGGGCTGGATTGTCTCCCTCTGAAAATCTGGCCTATTTCTCATATAGACATATAGTACAGTAGCCTATACATGTATATGACTCTACTGAACATGGCGGGCGGACAGATTTGCGCTTGACCGCTCACAGCCAGCCTAACCAGCACTGCCATTGGTCACGTGTCATAGACAGGTCACCAGATCACCACTTTGCGGCTTGATTGTCTCCCCTGAAAATTTGGTCTACTTCTCATACAGACATATAGTACAGAAGGCTATACATGTATATGACTCTACTGAACATGCCGGACCGATTTTGCGCTTGACTGCTCAGAGCCAGCCTAACCAGCACTGCCATTGGTCACATGTCATGGACAGGTCACCCGATCACCACTTTGCGGCTGGATTGTCTCCCCCTGAAATCTGGTCTATTTCTCATATAGACACATAGTACAGTAGCCTATACATGTATATGACACTACAGAAAATGGCGGACCGATTTCACGCTTGACCGATAACAGCCATCCTAACAGAAGGCTATACATGTATACGACTCTACTGAACATGGCAGACCGATTTCGCGCTTGACTTCCCACAGCCAGTCTAACCAGCACTGCCATTGGTCACGTGTCATGGACAGGTCACCCGATCACCACTTTGCGGCTGGATTGTCTCCCCCTGAAAATCTGATCTGTTTCTCATATAGACATATAGTACAGTAGCCTATACATGTATATGACTCTACTGAACATGGCGGACCGATTTGCGCTTGACCACTCACAGCCAGCCTAACCAGCACTGCCATTGGTCACGTGTCATGGACAGGTCACCCGATCACCTTTTTGTGGCTGGATTGTTTCCCCCTGAAAATCTGGTCTATTTCTCAGATAGACATATAGTACAGTAGCCTATACATGTATATGACTCTACTGAACATGGCGGACCGATTTCGCGCTTGACCGCTCACAGCCAGCCTAACCAGCACTGCCATTGGTCACGTGTCATGGACAGGTCACCCAATCACCACTTTGCTACTGGATTGTCTCCCCCTGAAAATCTGGTCTATTTCTCATGTAGACATATAGTACAGTAGCCTATACATGTATATGACTCTACTGAAAATGGCGGACCAATTTCGCGCTTGACCGCTCACAGCCAGCCTAACCAGCACTGCCATTGGAAACGTGTCATGGACAGGTCACCCGATCACGTTTTTGCGGCTGGATTGTCTTCCCCTGAAAATCTGTTCTATTTCTCATATAGACATATAGTACATCAGCTTATACATGTATATGACTCTACTGAACATGGCGGACCGATTTCGCGCTTGACCGCTCAAGGCCAGCCTAACCAGCACTGCCATTGGTCACCTGTCATGGACAGGTCACCCGATCACCACTTTTTGGCTGGATTGTCTCCCCCTGCAAATCTGGTCTATTTCTCATATAGACATATAGTACAGTAGCCTTTACATGTATATGACTCTACTGAACATCGCAGGCGGACTGATTTTGCGCTTGACCGCTCACAACCAGCATAACCAGCACTGCCATTGGTCACGTGTCATGGACAGGTCACCAGATCACCACTTTGCGGCTGGATTGTCTCCCCCTAAAAATCTGGTCTATTTCTCATATTGACATATATAGTACAGAAGGCTATACATGTATATGACTCTACTGAACATGGCGGACCGATTTCGCGCTTGAATGCCCATAGCCAGCCTAACCAGCACTGCCATTGGTCACGTGTCATGGACAGGTCACCCGATCCCCACTTTGCGGCTGGATTGTCTCCCCCTGAAAATCTGGTCTATTTCTCATATAGACATATAGTACAGTAGCCTATACATGTATATGACTCTACTGAACTTGGCGGGCGGACCGATTTGCGCTTGACCGCTCACAGCCAGCCTAACCAGCACTGCCATTGGTCACGTGTCATAGACAGGTCACCAGATCACCACTTTGCGGCTTGAAAATCTGGTCTATTTCTCATACAGACATATAGTACAAAAGGCTATACATGTATATGACTCTACTAAACATAGCTGACCGATTTTGCGCTTGACTGCACTGCCATTGGTCATGTGTCATGGACAGGTCACCCGATCACCACTTTGCGGCTGGATTGTCTCCACCTGAAAATCTGGTCTATTTCTCATATAGACATATAGTACAGTAGCCTATACATGTATATGACACTACAGTACATGGCGGACCGATTTCACGCTTGACCGATAACAGCCATCCTCACAGAAGGCTATACAAGGATATGACTCTACTGAACATGGCGGACTGATTTCGTGCTTGACTGCTCACAGCCAGCCTAACCAGCCCTGCCATTGGTCACGTGTCATGGATAGGTCAACCAATCACCTTTTTCTGGCTATATTGTCTCCCCCTAAAAATCTGGTCTATTTCTCAAATAGACATATAGTACAGAAGGCTATACATGTACATGACTCTACTGAAAATGGTGGACCGATTTCCCACTTGACTGCTCACAGCCAGCCTAACCAGCACTGCCATTCGTCACGTGTCATGGCCAAGTCACCCGATCACCACTCTGCGGCTGGATTGTCTCCCCCTGAAAATCTGGTCTATTTCTCATATTGACATATAGTACAGTAGCCTATACATGTATATGACTCTCCTGAACATGGCGGACCGATTTGCGCTTGACCGCTCGAAGCCAGCCTAACCAGCACTGCCATTGGTCACGTGTCATGGACAGGTCACCCGATCACCTTTTTGCTGCTGGATTGTCTCCCCCTGAAAATCTGTTCTATTTCTCATATAGACATATAGTACAGTAGCTTATACATGTATATGACTCTACTGAACATGGCGGACCGATTTCGCGCTTGACCGCTCAAAGCCAGCCTAACCGGTACTGCCATTGATCAAGTGCCATGGACAGGTCACCGGATCACCACTTTGAGGCTGGATTGTCTCCCCATAAAATCTGATCTATTTCGCATATAGACACATAGTACAGTAGCCTATACATATATATGACTCTACTGAACATGGCAGACCGATTTCGGGCTTGACAGCTCAGAGCCAGCCTAACCAGCACTGCCATTGGTCACGTGTCATGGACAGGTCACCAGATCACCACTTTGCGGCTTGAAAATCTGGTCTATTTCTCATACAGACATATAGTACAGAAGGCTATACATGTATATGACTCTACTGAACATGGCGGACTGATTTTGCGCTTGACTGCTCACAGCCAGCCTAAACAGCACTGCCATTTGTCACGTGTCATGGACAGGTCACCCGATCACCTTTTAGCTGCTGGATTGTTTCCCCCTGAAAATCTGTTCTATTTCTCATATAGACATATAGTACAGTAGCTTATACATGTATATGACTCTACTGAACATGGTGGACCGATTTCGCGCTTGACTGCTCACAGCCAGCCTAACCAGCACTGCCATTCGTCACGTGTCATGGACAGGTCACCTGATCACCTTTTTGCGGCTGGATTGTCTCCCCCTGAAAATCTGTTCTATTTCTCATATAGACATATAGTACTGTAGCTTATACATGTATATGACTCTACTGAACATGGCGGACCGATTTCGCGCTTGACCGCTCAAGGCCAGCCTAACCAGCACTGCCATTGGTCACCTATCATGAACAGGTCACCCGATCAAAACTTTATGGCTGGATTGTCTCCCCCTGTAAATCTGGTCTATTTCTCATATAGGCATATAGTACAGTAGCCTTTACATGTATATGACTCTACTGAACATCGCAGGCGGACCGATTTTGCGCTTGACCGCTCACAGCCAGCCTAACCAGCACTGCCATTGGTCACGTGTCATGGACAGGTCCCCATATCACCACTTTGCGGCTGGATTGTTTCCCCCTGAAAATCTGGTCTATTTCTCATATTGACATATAGTTAGGGGTGTAACAATACGGTAAAAACCGTATTGTAATATATTGCAATATGCAGAACCCGTATTGCAATATATTGCAATACGTACCGGTTTTTCGCTTAGACATGCAAAGCATTAATTAATGCATGTACCTCGCCCTAATTGGATCAGCGTAGCACGCATATGGGTATTTTCAAATGATTTCTTATCCAAATATTTAAATCACAAATATAAAACGGTCTATATGTTAGAACAATGCAATGTTTGAAACAGAAATTTTTCTTTCACTTGACTAAATGTTTAACCTTTAAAAGCACATTAAGAGTATTTCAAGTATTCAATTCATTTTAACATTTGTTTAAACATTTACCTATCAGATTCTGATAAAAACAAGCAGTATGACACTTAACTACAAAAACCGATTCAAGGAAAAATGAACCGGTTAAAAACCGTTAGAACTCGTATTGCAATATTAACCGGTATATCGGTTAACCGTACACCCCTACATATAGTACAGTAGCCTATACATGTATATGACTCTTCTGAACATGGCAGACCGATTTGGCGCTTGACTGCTCAAGGCCATCCTAACCAGCATTCCCATTTGTCACGTGTCATGGACAGGTCACCCGATCACCACTTTGCGCCTGGATTGTCTCCCCCTGAAAATCTGTTCTCTTTCTCATATAGACATATAGTACCGTAGCCTATACATGTATATGACTCAACTGAACATGGCGGATTGTTTTCGCGCTTGACTGCTCACAGCCAGCCTAACCAGCACTGCCATTGGAAACGTGTCATGGACAGGTCACACGATCACGTTTTTGCGGCTGGATTGTCTTCCCCTGAAAATCTGTTCTATTTCTCATATAGACATATAGTACATCAGCTTATACATGTATATGACTCTACTGAACATGGCGGACCGATTTCGCGCTTGACCGCTCAAGGCCTGCCTAACCAGCACTGCCATTGGTCACCTGTCATGGACAGGTCACCCGATCACCACTTTTTGGCTGGATTGTCTCCCCCTGCAAATCTGGTCTATTTCTCATATAGACATATAGTACAGTAGCCTTTACATGTATATGACTCTACTGAACATCGCAGGCGGACTGATTTTGCGCTTGACCGCTCACAACCAGCATAACCAGCACTGCCATTGGTCACGTGTCATGGACAGGTCACCAGATCACCACTTTGCGGCTGGATTGTCTCCCCCTAAAAATCTGGTCTATTTCTCATATTGACATATATAGTACAGAAGGCTATACATGTATATGACTCTACTGAACATGGCGGACCGATTTCGCGCTTGACTGCCCATAGCCAGCCTAACCAGCACTGCCATTGGTCACGTGTCATGGACAGGTCACCCGATCCCCACTTTGCGGCTGGATTGTCTCCCCCTGAAAATCTGGTCTATTTCTCATATAGACATATAGTACAGTAGCCTATACATGTATATGACTCTACTGAACTTGGCGGGCGGACCGATTTGCGCTTGACCGCTCACAGCCAGCCTAACCAGCACTGCCATTGGTCACGTGTCATAGACAGGTCACCCGATCACCACTTTGCGGCTTGAAAATCTGGTCTATTTCTCATACAGACATATAGTACAAAAGGCTATACATGTATATGACTCTACTAAACATAGCGGACCGATTTTGCGCTTGACTGCACTGCCATTGGTCATGTGTCATGGACAGGTCACCCGATCACCACTTTGCGGCTGGATTGTCTCCACCTGAAAATCTCGTCTATTTCTCATATAGACATATAGTACAGTAGCCTATACATGTATATGACACTACAGTACATGGCGGACCGATTTCACGCTTGACCGATAACAGCCATCCTCACAGAAGGCTATACAAGGATATGACTCTACTGAACATGGCGGACTGATTTCGTGCTTGACTGCTCACAGCCAGCCTAACCAGCCCTGCCATTGGTCACGTGTCATGGATAGGTCAACCAATCACCTTTTTCTGGCTATATTGTCTCCCCCTAAAAATCTGGTCTATTTCTCAAATAGACATATAGTACAGAAGGCTATACATGTACATGACTCTACTGAAAATGGTGGACCGATTTCCCACTTGACTGCTCACAGCCAGCCTAACCAGCACTGCCATTCGTCACGTGTCATGGCCAAGTCACCCGATCACCACTCTGCGGCTGGATTGTCTCCCCCTGAAAATCTGGTCTATTTCTCATATAGACATATAGTACCGTAGCCTATACATGTATATGACTCAACTGAACATGGCGGATTGTTTTCGCGCTTGACTGCTCACAGCCAGCCTAACCAGCACTGCCATTGGTCACGTGTCATAGACAGGTCACCAGGTCACCACTTTGCGGCTTGATTGTCTCCCCCTGAAAATCTGGTCTATTTCTTCTACAGACATATAGTACAGTAGCCTATACATGTATATGATTCTATTGAACATGGTGGACCGATTTTGCGCTTGACCGAAAACAGCCAGCCTAACCAGCACTGCCATTGGTCGTTTGTCATGGACAGGTCACCCAATCACCACTTTGCAGATGGATTGTCTCCCCCTGAAAATCTGGTCTATTTCTCATATAGACATATAGTACAGTAGCCTATACATGTATATGACTATACTAAACATCGCGGACTGATTTCGCGCTTGACTGCTCACAGCCAGCCTAACCAGCACTGCCATTGGTCACGTGTCATGGACAGGTCACCCGATCACAATTTTGCAGATGGATTGTCTCCACCTGAAAATCTGGTCTATTTCTCATATAGACATATAGTACAGTAGGCAATGCATGTATATGACTCTACTAAACATGGCGGACCGTTTTCGCGCTTGACCGCTCACAGCCAGCCTAACCAGCACTGCCATTGGTCACATGTCATGGACAGGTCACCCGATCACCACTTTGCGGCTGGATTGTCTCCCCCTGAAAATCTGGTCTATTTCTGATATAGACATATAGTACAGAAGTCTATACATGTATATGACTCTACTGAACATGGCAGACCGATTTCGCGCTTGACCGCTCATAGCCAGCCTAACCAGCACTGCCATTGGTCACGTGTCATGGACAGGTCACCCGATCACCACTTTGCGGCTGGATTGTCTCCCCCTGAAAATCTGGGCTATTTCTCATATAGACATATAGTACAGTAGGGCTCCTTTACATGTATATGACACTACTGAACATGGTTGGCGGACTGATTTCGCGCTTGACCGCTCACAGCCAGCCTAACCAGCACTGCCATTGGTCACGTGTCATGGACAGGTCACATGTATATGACTGTACTGAACATGGTGATCCGATTTCGCGCTTCCTAACTCAGAGCCAGCCTAACCAGCACTGCCATTGGTCACGTGTCATGGACAGGTCACCCGATCACCACTTTGCGGCTGGATTGTCTCCCCCTGAAAATCTGGTCTATTTCTCATATAGACATATAGTACAGTAGCCTATACATGCATATGTCTCTACTAAACATGGTGGACCGATTTCGCGCTTGATCACTCACAGCCAGCCTAACCAGCACTGCCATTGGTCACGTGTCATGGACAGGGCACCTGATCACAACTTTGCGGCTGTTTTTTCTTCCCCTGAAAATCTGGTCTATTTCTCATATAGACATATAGTACATTAGCTTATACATATATATGACTCTACTGAACATGTTCACGTGTCAATGACAGGTCACCCGATCACAACTTTGCGGCTGGATTGTCTCCCCCTGAAAATCTGGTCTATTTCTCATATCATAATGTTCAGATTTTTAGGGGGAGACAATCCAGCCGCAAAGTGGTGATCGGGTGACCGGTCCATGACACGTGACTAATGGCAATACTGGTTAGGCTGGCCTTGAGCAGTCAAGCGCCAAATCGGTCCGCCATGTTCATTACAGTCATATACATGTATAGGCTACTGTACTATATGTCAATATGAGAAATAGACCAGATTTACAGGGGGAGACAATCCAGCCGCAAAGTGGTGATCGGGTGACCTGTCCATGACACATGACCAATGGCAGTGCTGGTTAGGCTGGCTGTGAGTGGTCATGCGCGAAATCAGTCTGCCATGTTCAGTAAAGTCATATACATGTATAGGCTACTATACTATTATGTCTATATGACATCTACTGATACATATATGACTCTACTGAAAATGGCAGACCGATTTTACGCTTAACCGCTCACAGCCAGCCTAACCAGCACTGCCATTGGTCACGTGTCATGGACAGGTCACCAGATCACCACTTTGCGGCTGGATTGTCTCCACCTGAAAATCTGGTCTATTTCTCATATAGACATATAGTACATTAGCTTATACATATATATGACTCTACTGAACATGTTCACGTGTCATGGACAGGTCACCCGATCACAACTTTGCGGCTGGATTGTCTCCACCTGAAAATCTGGTCTATTTCTCATATAGACATATAGTACATTAGCTTATACATATATATGACTCTACTGAACATGGCAAACCAATTTCGTGCTTGACCGCCCACAGCTAGCCTATCTGGTATCTGATTGTCAGGGGGAGACAATCCAGCTGCAAAGTGGTGATCTAGTAACCTGTCCATGACATGTGACCTATGGCAGTGCTGGTTAGGCTGGCTGTGAGCGGTCAAGCACGAAATCAATCCGCCAAGTCAAGTAGAGTCATATACATGTATAGGCTACTGTACTATATGTCTTTAAGAGAAATAGACCAGATTTTCAGGGGGAGACAATCCAGCCGCAAAGTGGTGATTGGGTGACCTGTCCATGACACGTGACCAATGGAGGTGCTGGTTAGGCTGGCTGAGAGCGGTTGAGCGCGAAATCGGTCCGCCATGTTTAATAGAGTCATATACATGTATAGCCTACTGTACTTTATGTCTGTATGAGAAATAGACCAGACTTTCAGGGGAGACAATCAAGCCGCAAAGTGGTGATCCGATGACCTTTCTATGACACGTGACAAATTGCAGTGCAGGTTAGGCTGGCTGTTATTGGTCAAGCGCGAAATCGGTCTGCCAAGTTCAGTAGAGTCATATACATGTATAGGCTGCTGTACTATATGTCTATATGAGAAATAGACCAGATTTTCAGGGGGAGACAATCCAGTGGCAAAGTGGTGATCGGGTGACCTGTCCATGACACGTGACAAATGGCAGTACTGGTTAGGCTGTCTGTGAGCAGTCAAGCGCGAAATCGGTCCGCGTCCCATGTTCAGTAGAGTCATATACATGTATAGGCTACTGTACTATATGTCTGTATGAGAAATAGACCAGATTTTCAGTGGGAGACAATCCAGCCGCAAAGTGGTGATCGGGTGACCTGTCCATGACACCTGACAAATGGCAGTGCTTATTAGGCTGGCAGTGAGCGGTCAAACGCGAAATCTGTCAGCCTTGTTCAGTAAGTCATATACATGTATAGGCTACTGTACTATAATAATATTACGTCTGTATGAGAAATAGGCCAGATTTTCAGGGGGAGACAATCCAGCCGCAAAGTGGTGATCGGGTGACCTTTCCATGACAGGTGACCAATGGCAGTGCTGGTTAGGCTGGCTGTGAGCGGTCAAGCGCGAAATCGGTCCGCTATGCTTAGTAGAGTCATATACATGTATTGGCTACTGTACTATATGTCTATATGAGAAATAGACCAGATTTTCAGGGGGAGACAATACAGCTGCAAAGTGGTGATCGGGTGACTTGTCCATGTCACATGACCAATGGCAGTGCTGGTAAGGCTGGCTGTGAGCAGTCAAGCGTGAAATTGGTCCGCCAATTTCAGTAGAGTCATATACATGTATAAGCTACTGTACCATATGTCTATATGAGAAATAGACCAGATTTTTAGGGGGAGACAATCCAGCCGAAAAGTGGTGATCGGGTGACCTGTCAGCCACTGTATGTCTTAAATATACTTATATAGAAACTATATGTACATGTACATATGTAAACAATGGTGACCTACTTCCGGTTTCGGGCTCGGACCCAACCCGGAAACCCGCGCAGTCGGCATGGGTCGCGAACCCAGCAGGCTAGAACCACTTTGGGGGCGACTTATCCGCCCTTGGTTCAGCTACTGTATGTCTTATATAGACTTATATAGAAACTATATGTACATGTACATATGTAAACAATGGTGAGGACCCGTTTTGGGGCGAGTTACGGGCCCTTGTCTACGCTCCATAGACTCTGTATATGTACTATATGTGCATGCACATAGTAAAAAAATAGGTAAACAATGGTGACCTAGTTCCGGTTTCTGGCTCGGACCCAACCCAGATCGCCGACCCGGCGGCCTGGGTGTCGAACCGACCCGGCTAGGACCCGTTTTGGGGCGAGTTACGGGCCCTTGTCTACGCTTCGTAGACTCTGTATATGTACTATATGTACATGCACATAGTAAAAAAATAGGTAAACAATGGTGACCTAGTTCCGGTTTCTGGCTCGGACCGATCCCAGAACGCCGACCCGGCGGTCTGGGTGTCGAACCGACCCGGCTAGGACCCGTTTTGGGGCGAGTTACGGGTCCTTGTCTACGCTCCATAGACTCTGTATATGTACTATATGTACATGCACATAGTAAAAAAATAGGTAAACAATGGTGACCTAGTTCCGGTTTCTGGCTCGGACCCAACCCAGAACGCCAACCCGGCGGCCTGGGTGTCGAACCGACCCGGCTAGGACCCGTTTTGGGGAGAGTTACGGGCCCTTGTCTACGCTCCGTAGACTCTGTATATGTACTATATGTACATGCACATAGTAAAAAAATAGGTAAACAATGTTGACCTAGTTCCGGTTTCTGGCTCGGACCCAACCCAGAACGCCAACCCGGCGGCCTGGGTGTCGAACCGACCCGGCTAGGACCCGTTTTGGGGAGAGTTACGGGCCCTTGTCTACGCTCCATAGACTCTGTATATGTACTATATGTACATGCACATAGTAAAAAAATAGGTAAACAATGGTGACCTAGTTCCGGTTTCTGGCTCGGACCCAACCCAGAACGCCGACCCGGCGGCCTGGGTGTCGTACCGACCCGGCTAGGACCCGTTTTGGGGCGAGTTACGGGCCCTCGTCTACGCTCCGTAGACTCTGTATATGTACTATATGTGCATGCACATAGTAAAAAAATAGGTAAACAATGGTGACCTAGTTCCGGTTTCTGGCTCGGACCCAACCCAGAACGCATACCCGGCGGCCTGGGTGTCGAACCGACCCGGCTAGGACCCGTTTTGGGGCGAGTTACGGGCCCTTGTCTACGCTCCGTAGACTCTGTATCTGTACTATATGTACATGCACATAGTAAAAAAATAGGTAAACAATGGTGACCTAGTTCCGGTTTCTGGCTCGGACCCAACCCAGAACGCCGACCCGGCGGCCTGGGTGTCGAACCGACCCGGCTAGGACCCGTTTTGGGGCGAGTTTCGGGCCCTTGTCTACGCTCCATAGACTCTGTATATGTACTATATGTACATGCACATAGTAAAAAAATAGGTAAACAATGGTGACCTAGTTCCGGTTTCTGGCTCGGACCCAACCCAGAACGCCAACCCGGCGGCCTGTGTGTCGAACCGACCCGGCTAGGACCCGTTTTGGGGCGAGTTACGGGCCCTTGTCTACGCTCCGTAGACTCTGTATATGTACTATATGTACATGCACATAGTAAAAATATAGGTAAACAATGGTGTTTACTATAAAATAAACATAATTGTTTGAAAGATAATGTTATAAGTTTTACATTTCATTGTTTGATATATCGAATTAAAACTTCCTTTCAAACACTATCTAATTGTTAAAATAATTAAATTAAAATAGAAACTTACTTACACAATTTATTTAAACACTGTTCTGTAAATATTTCAATGAGTCACTCTCTAATTAGGGACTTTAGTCAGTTATCTTTCTCTAATAAAATCTAAAGCAATCCAATTGGTAAGTAGGTCCTTACAGTTGGAATCCTCGGATTTTATCATTGAAGTCCTATATAAAGATAACAAAATATTTCATCTAATATCTTTCTTGTTAATTAAGATATTAAAAGAAGTGATTAGAGTTAGATAGTTCTTTACCCTAAACATACTTGGATTGAATTTCAAACAAATTAAATGACTTACAAAAAAGTTATTTAAGATTAATTTTGGCTAATTGACATTAAAAAGTAAGGGTAAAATCTGAGTAATCCAACTAATAGGACCTACCTATTTGAAGTCTATACAAGGGGAAATAACTGACTAAAGTCCCTTATTGTAATTAAATATCTAATTGCTTAAGTCTGAAATTTTCAAACATAAAATGCATGTACTGGTAAATTTATATTTATTGTAATACACTTTATACCATTGTTCAAGAACATTTAGGTGACACTCAATCTTATTAAAACTTGATCTAAAACTTTCCGCTCTCTACAGGATATCTGTTTACAGAGATTGGGTGACACTTATGTACAAGTTCATAACTTGATAAAAGTTACTTCCCTAAGTTGGAAGAATAATTGCCCAAGAATATCACTTCATAAAAAGAATATTACATTCAGTTTTTAAAGTAACAAAATCGCAGGATAAAAACACAGTTAACTCATGTTTATGTCAAAAACATTTTTTATGTTATTCTATTTTTTGTTGATTTTCTGTTTTCTTTGATTTCTTCTTCACCTGAAACAAAATTGAAGACAATTAAATATTGTTACATTTGTATTTACATAAAAAGGTGTCCAATTTAGACCTCACAATTATTGAGCTATAACAATGTTAATTATATAGAATGTTAGAATCAGCTACGTGTTACTATAAATAGAATATTTGATTTCATTTTGTTGCTATGGTTACTTCATGAATGGAAGACATCAAAAAAGTGTTAAAAATATAAAGAAGCTAAAAATATCACAATTGGATTCCGGACTATATGTTATTTTAATACATAGTGAATAAAATCATAATCTAAGTTTCATGTTTATGCACATTTACTGACTTTACAGCTATTACCCCTGTAGACCTTGAGCCAGTATATGACATTGCTCCCCCCCCCCCCAGGGGGAATTTTCAAGGGTATGATTTTCTTAACCCATATGGTGGTAGGCATTCACTGATGAAAGTTTGCAAAGTTCTGTTGGGGCTTTACAGAGTTATGGGACTTTGAAATATCACCCATTCCCATTTTCTGGTCAAATCCATAACAGACCTTGAGCCAGTATATACCCGCACGGGGAATTTTCAAGGGTGTGATTTTCTTAACCCATTTAGTGGTAGGCATTCACTGATTAAAGTTTACAAAGATCTATTGGGGCTTTACAGAGTTATGGGACTTTGAAATATCGCCCATTCTCATTTTCCAGTCAAATTCATCATATCTTTGAGCCAGTATATGACATTGCTCCCCACATGGGGAATTTTCAAGGATATGATTTTCTTAACCAATGTAATGGTAGGCATTCACTGATAAAAGTTAACAAAGTTTTGTTGGGGCAATACAGAGTTATGGGACTTTAAATTATCGCTCATTCTCATTTTCCAGTCAAATCCATAATAGACCATGAGCCAGTATATGACATTGCTCTCCACATGAGGAATTTTCAAGGTTATGATTTTCTTAACCCATATAATGTTAGGCATTCACTGATTAAAGTTTACAAAGTTGTGTTGGGGCTTTACAGAGTTATGGGACTTTGAGATATCGCCCATTCTCATTTTCTGGTCAAATCTTTAATAGACCTTGAGCCAGTATATAACATTGCTCCCCACATGGGGAATTTTCAAATGTATGATTTGCTTAACCCATTTAGTGGTAGGCATTCATTGATAAAAGTTTATAAAGTTCTATTTAGGCCTTACAGAGTTATGTGACTTTGAAATATCGCCCATTCTCATTTTTTGTTTAAACCATAAGTGCTTTTAAAGCAAGTTTAAGACGTTGCTCCTTCCTGGGAGTAACTATCTATGGTATATTTTTTAAACCCACATGAAAGTAACAGTTCTCTGATAAAAAGTTTGCAAACTTCTGTTGGGGCTTTACAGAGTTATGGGACTTTGAAATATCGCTCATTCTCATTTTCCGGTAAAAACCATAAGTGCTTTTAAAGCCAGTACATGACATCGCTCCTCCTGGAAGTAATTATCTATGGTATGATTATTAAACCCACATGGTAGTTGCAATTCACTTATAAAAGTTTGCAGAGTTTTGTAGGGGCTTTACAGAGTTCTGGGACTTTGAACTTCATGACCCCCTATGGCCATTTTCTATGCCAAAATGTTCTTATTACTGCCCTCCGGTATTCTAATTCGACGCATCTTAATTATGAAGCCATTTTGTTTTTGACAACGATTTGGATTTTGGGTTACCCTGTAACGTCATTCCTGTGCATTTCCGATTGTAAGCAGTGTGGTGATTTTTTAACACCAATATGTGAGGAGGCAGGGATTTTGAGGGACTCTTTTCATACCTCTTTTCAACACAAAAAATGGTGCTTTTTCTTATTACGTTCTTAGTTTAGTTTTGAACATGCCATTTTTTCTAAAACAATAAATATAACAGACAGATTGGCGTCCCTTATTTCTTGCTATTTCAAGAGAGTCACTTGACAGGTAGAGTACTTTCGTTTTGGCAAGACTAAAAATAGAAACAAATCAAATGCATCCTTTTTCTGTTCTCTTATGTCAGCCATATAGGAAATCTCCACTTTACATATTTTTATTTCTTGATTTTAATGATAACTTTCAGTTATTAATAAAAGTTTTACAAGATGGACAAATGAATAAAGTATTTACAGGAAGGGTCATTCGTTAGTCAGACTAAATAAATTTTACACATATTTGAATAAAAGCACCTATTTTCTATGGTAACGTATGTTTCTATACGGACCACACTAATAAAACTTTATTTTTTTTTTCGTCTGTATTTGTATGTTTGTCTATGATTTAAGCACTTTAGGAAGGCAAAGGGTTGATACTGGAAATACATATACATGTACCACAAAATGATAAATTCAGAACGCCCCTTCGCTCAAATATGACTTAAATTTTAGATCAACTTCAGGAAAATTACAGAAATACATTTATAAACCTTGAAACAATGACTTTCAAACTTGGAAAAATCGAAAGAAACTTAAATACCATAGCCGTGAACAGTCAAAATCAATAAATACATTTTAAAACTTTATATACTTAACTCACCGAAAAGTTCATAATTATGAATGCCTAAAGAAAGAAATAGGTAGTAACGTATGTTACAACAACACTGTTTAAACTATCACATCCCAATTTTATCTGTCACACCCAGTACAACAGTTTAAATAATTTAATGGTAGCACAAACTATTTTCTATGTACTATGTCATATCTAAATACTGTTGATTAAATCAATAAGGATTGCCTTCAAAATTAAGGGAAACATGTTAAATTAAGAGTTTAAAAGGTTACGAATTAGTCTCAGAAAAGCATAACAGATCAATTGTGTTCAAAGTTCATGTAGTAATTCACTTTGAAGTAAAAATCAAAACGTTCTCCTAGATATTCCATTAGGTACTGGCACACTTATTTCATATAAAAAGTCATTTGTCACCCAAAATTACATCCCCAAGGGTTTGCCATTGGATAAGAGATCGGCGTTGTTGCATGAACGATGTGTTTGTTTCCTTATCATTATCAATTTGTTGTACCATGCTTATGTACCATGTTCCCTTAAATATTTCTGCAACAAAATCTTCCGCGATGTATTATAGTTCATCTACGACAAAAAATAAATTCCGACATAAATTGTGCTGTTTTGTTGTAAGGAATTACAACAACCTGTGGTTACGTGTGTTTATAAAGTCCAACTACATTATTTCGCTGCTGTTAAATTCAACAGACATTTTGTGTTCCTTTACACTCAAAGACATGGTATAAAAGAAACATTCAGAACTTAAACGTTTCAAGTTTTCAAAAAAAGCGAAACATTGTGAAACAAGCAAACAAACAAGCATCAACTATGATACATTTCATATGAAACATACCTTACCAAACGTAACGTATGTTTCAATTCATAAAACCATGTTTTATTGAATAAGAAGCGAACAAAGGACGCTTTGGTTACATTTGAGATTTGGTTACATCTAGTAAGAATTGAAGTAACAAATGAATTGCAAAAATATCGATTTGAGTATTGCTATGAAGGATTCTATGCTTATATTGCATGCAATGGTTAAAAAATCTTCATAGTTTAATTTATCAAAGCCATTGAGATGCACACAGTTTCATGTTTTTTTAGTCTGGTTGAAGATGTCATATATTTTTCAATGAGATAATAACGACTTTATTCATTGTGGATAACATTTTTGGTGTAAACCAATTTTCAATATGTCATCGTTTAACCCTTCTCCGCATTGCAAGATCGGTATATCATTTTAACGGTAACGTATGTTACATCACATATGTTACATTTGATACTTTAGACATCATTATCTCTAGACGATCCTGAGGAATGGCAAAAGTAGTAATCATAAAATGAAGAGTTCATTAGAGAGACTAATTAGTAAACATGAATTCAACTAAGATATTTAACATTAGTTGAAAAACCATGGTCACGTATGTTTCATGTTTAAATGTCTACCCGAAAATTTTGCTAAAATGTGAAATTTAATGAAATGTCATTGAATACTTAATGACAATCGTTTTTATTTCATATATATTCATATCTGATCTTATGTTTTAAAATATTTTACAAGTATGATATCTTTTCCAATTTGAAAAAAATGGATTTTTTATGGTTATGTATGTTTCAACACTCTTGGTGACAAAGTTTAAGAGCTGTGTGTAAGTTAATATTTCTGAGGAACAAGATAAAAATCGTATTCTTACATACAACAACATTGTATATCTTAAAAAGCAAGTGTATTATGACTACTTTATGTGGCTATGTTTCATAGTCTGCGCGCAAAGGCACAGTAACGTATGTTACATTTTAAGGTACTTATGAGCTCAGTATCAACAGCAATTTCCTTTATAAAACACAAAAGACACATTTTCTTTTTAATTGACAAACAATATCAAGAGAACTTGGTGTTGCAAACATGATTTAATGGTTTTTGCAAAAATAAATCGATAAAATGGAACAAAAATTGCTATTTACCTATACAATTAAAAGTTGATTTTCTCAGCAATGCCCCACTGGAAACTTGCAAACTTTGTACTGTTGTACTCAGGACAGATAGGGGAATAAAAAAATATGGGTCTTGAAAATTCCCCCTGGGGGGGGGGGGAGCAAAAGTGTATCTGGCTCACGGCCTACTGGTCATCGGTCTACTGGTATATATCCAATCTGATGAAAACCCTATCTAAAATTTTACACTCGCATACTCGCTAATTTAGATCTGGTCTTTTCCAAACAAAGGTCACGTTCAGGTGACCTTTTCTCATCATAATATCCATGACGAAATTGTTATGATACGTAACTTGTTTACATCGCCTACGTCACGCAATTAGAAATGAGCCGCCCAATCGCAGACTGTGAATAATACTGCTGTTAAATAAGCATGCAAACCTTGGTCTAAAAATAGAAATTACGAAATCAAAATGTGTTTAATAGTGTTTTCGTCTAAATGAAAGCTAAGCATTGATTGGTCGACACAAAGTTCATCTCGACGTGACCTTCCACGGAGAAAGTAGAGAGCCTGTACGACAACGCTCTACAGGATATCTTTACGGAGATTGGTATATATATATCTTCCTTGGGAGTCTTTCACTCCACTTAGTGCTGCATATACAAGTTGGCACAACAGACTTATATAATGGTGAATGATGGAAGCTGTGATCCCTTGATCTCTAAGCCCCCTTAGGGCTATCTAAGACTATACTGATCCTGTGAAAAGCATGAACTACATTGGTGTTATGATTTTCAGGTAAAAACTAAAAGTCTTACAGATTTATAAATTCTTTCAGCTTCTAATCTTTCTGATGGTTCAATTTTTTATCATCTAAAACTTCAAGTTTTGGTAAACGACTGATCACAAAATATCTGTATAAAGATATATTAAATTATAAATAGTAAAGTAACAAATACAAAATTGCTATGAAAATATGTATTTATTATTTGTTTATGTTATCATTTTTTATTGATTATGGATGGACAAATGGACAGACAGACGGACTTAAACTGAAATAAAAGTTTAAAGTCTGCTTCAATATACATGATCAGCCGACCATGTCCATCAAAATCATCTTTAGACAAGCGACCTCTCACAGTACTCATTTACACATAGAAGAAGTGGAACAGCTATAGATTAATTTCTCCAGAAGGAACTGATCAGTGCCCCTAGTGGTGAATCAACTCAATCACTGTGTGTGAATTCCCCCACTAGACTATTGCTCCAACATACAGATAAAAAAAGAAACAAATGGTAGGACCCATCTACAGACAGACTGACTGAGATAGACACACAGACAAACGAACAAATAAACAGACACACAAACATAAAGACCAACAGACAGACACATTGACTGACAGCAAACAAACAGACAGACTAACAAACAGACAGACAAACAAACACACAGAGACAAACAGACAAACAAACACACAGACAAACAGACGCACAAACAGACAGACACACACACACAAACAGACTGACACACAGACGAACAGACAGCAAACAAACAGACAGACAGACAGACAGACAGACAGACAGACAGACAGACAGTCAGTCAGACACACAAGCAGACTCACAAACAGACAGACAGACAAGCAGACAGACAAACAGACTGACAGACACTTACACAGACAGACAAACACATACTAACCTATAATCAATGTACTGTTGTAACGATCCTTTATTAAAATAACTTGGAGCAGCTTTGTTACTCATCATTGATAGAAATCTTAAATTGGGACAATGTTTGGCTAGAGTTCCTACAAATAAACCTAAAATATAAAAAAGAGAAAGTTTAATATTAGGCTTACCCTTGTTTTACTCGCCCTTACAACTTTGATTTAAACATAGATGATAGATATAAAAAATAAATTATTATAATAAGTTGAGGGTCCTTTTGACCAACCAAGTGAAAGATAATATTATTACACTCGAAAGTTTTGCTCAAAAGTGGATAAATTCAAATTGCCTTTCTTTCCCCTAAAACTCACAATTGATCCTGTTAATGCAATGATAACGTCAAATACCCCATACTAAACTAATCGAACGGTAAATTGCAAGATAATTTTTGTGCAGAGAATTCATAATAAACAATTACAACTCACAGACATACGTGGTTGTTTTCAGACTTAGAAATGTAGTACGCACTATTTGAATCTTCTATTTTTGACTGTTATAAGAATTTGATGAAAGATGTTGTTTGTAGGGCTGTCACGATATACCGGAATATTGCAATACGCAGCTGCAGCAATACGTATACGTACCGCGGTACGATTTTAACATACCAGTATTTGGCGATATTTTTTATTTCAATGGAAAATTCTTCCCTTCGCGAAATAAAAGTAGCTAAACGTCAGTTTTTCCATTGTTCATTCCATCTAACATTACGTTACAAGAATTTAACTGATTGGGGCGCGTCACAGTCCTAAATGACCGTTTATACTTAAATAGGCTAGATGCTATCAGTAGCTGCATGTAAGATTTGCTATGATTCTGTTAAATTCAGCGGAGGCATAACGAATCTAAAAGCCCAAAATATATTGTGGTACGTATTGCGATACGATGCAAGTGTATTGCAATATATCGCAATACGCTTCTGGCATATCGTGACAGCCCTACTTGTTTGTTCACATTCTGAAGACTATGTGACTACATGTACATTAGGGGTGTAACAATACGGTAAAAACCGTATTGCAATATATTGCAATACATATTGTTCTTTGCGCATACATGCATTGCATGAGTTAATGCACGTGCATCGTCTTAATTTGATCAACATTGTACGTAGATATTTGTATTTTCAAATGATCTACACGTATTATGCAAATGTTTGAATAAGTTAGAAAAAAATGTTTTTGAATGGACTTTCAAAGATAATTATTTCCTCACTTAACGAAAAATATTTCTAGTTTCCGAACACATTTTAACATTTATTCAAACATTTAAATGTCAGAATCTGATAAAAACAATCAATATAGAACATAACTAGAAAAACCGGTTCAGAGAAAAACGAACCGGTTAAAACCCGTCAGAAGTCGAATTGCTATATTAACCGGTATATCGGTTAACCGTTACACCCCTAATGTATATACACTGATAGTTAGAGAACTTACTTAGATTTTCAATTCTGTTGTGGTTGACCCATAATGTCTGTAGAGTTGGCAAGTCTGGCATTTTAACATGTGACGTAATCACATTATGATCTATAACCATTGATGATATCTTTGTGTAGTCAATTAAAAATCTTAAATCATTAAATAAATTGTTAAAGATATGACAATTTTATTTTATAGAAATTCTCCTCGATAATGTCCGAGTAATCAGAATTTAATTATAAAATACATAATTTTTGCCGGGTTAAACTCCGTGTTACCAAAACATATGGTCATTTTACGGCGCCCAGTGCACCTAACCTAGCTTTCCTGAACCTTTTCTATAACCAGTACTCACTTACCCATTCTCGTACCCAAAGTCTAGTAGGATTCTCAATACTTGATGACCTCGGGGTACGAGAAGGTCGCCTACCCGTCTTCCACGAGTCAGGCAACTTCTCCATGTATACTTTATTAAGAATTGTCAAAATATAAACAAATGTTCATGGAAGGGTTTAACTTTTCGCGGTAAGATTCGAACAGATAACCCTTTCAAGAAACTAGATTCGAAATCCCAACACATAACCAATGGCAATATAACCCCAAGTTACAATAATCCTAGACTGGATTTGACACAAAAAATCTTTGAGTTACTCAGGCCTAAAATTATGGAATGCCCTACCAAAAGAGGTGCAAACCGCTAACACTTTGAACTCGAGATATAATGTGTGGTGGAATACAAAATCATCACAAATCATTAGTACATCTTTTATTGTCTCAATTGTATTTGTTTTAATTAGGTTTAATCACTTTTCAAATGTTTTACCTTGCTTGTTGTATATATTATGTAAATACAGTTGTCAAGAGGCTCACAGGGAAGATTGGGCTTTGTCTAACTGTGTTGCCTCTATAAATAAAGTCTTTATTATTATTGTTATTATTAATATTTTAATAATATAAAAGGATATGAGATTCTATTATAAGATAAGTCAAGTTCTTCAACATATTTTGCTGTTTTAGCAATAAGATCTGCTGGGACTTCTTGTAAGTCATGATAGGATATGTCTTAATGCTTGTAGTATGCTGCCATAACCTGAAATATAGTGATATAAATACTGACTGAAATATATCGTCCTCTAGGTACAGTTTTGCTGCTAAATAACAGCAATGACAATGAGGGACTTCTGTCAGTTATCTTTTCTTGATAAAATCTGAAGCATTCCAATTGGTAAGTAGGTCCTTACAGTTGGAATCCTGGGATGTATCATTGAATTTCTATGTAAGGATAACAAAATGTTTCATCTAATATTTTTCTTGTTAATTAAGATTTTAACAGAAGTGATGAAATTTAGATATTTATTTGCCCTAACAATACTTAGCTAGATTTTTAAAATTAAATGATTTACAAAAAAGTCATTAAATATTAACTGTGACAAATTGACATTGAAAAGTGAGGGTAAAATCCGAGTAATCCAACTGATTGGATCTACCTATTTGAAAAGTATACAAGGAGAAATTACTGGCTAAACCCCTAATTGGGTTGGACAACAAGTTTTCAAACTAAGTTATGGACCTCCACATGAACATTTTAAAAAATAATTAACAAAGAAATGGTACTTCAGTCAACAGATATCTAAAGGGGTAATGATAAATTTTATTCAACTGTCAGTGGTGCCTACATTACCCCCGTTGACTTAAACACTCCTACAGTACTTCGGTACTTGCTATCAATTACAATAATAGATGGTTTTTAAGTACGAAGAATTTTAAACAAATATTGAGTATTTAAATCAGTGGGGTAAATATGCTTCACTGACAGTTGGACATTATCCAGAACAGTTCTAAATAGAGAATCAAAGGTACAAAATTGGAAATACTTAGAAAAAGAAGGCAAGAAAATATTAATAACCTCTCAATAAAAGAAAGATATCATCCAAACATATTATAATCCAAGTTAATAATTACTTCAATACACATTAGAATATCTAAACACAAATATAACAAAATCTCAGTCAGTCAAATAAACAGACTAATATAGTAACAAAATTATCAGTTAAACTAAAAGATAATAATATTTGAAAGATAAACTTATGTAAGTGAGTGAGCCTGAACGTCTATCTCAACACAGCGACATCAACACAGCGACATATATACATACAGTGGCTACCAAAAGTTTTGAGACATTTTACTTTGTAAGCTTACAATATAAGTTTTATAAAAAAAATGATTACCATTCATTTTGAAATTTGTACTTTTAGTGTTGCTTCTAGCAGTACCACTTCTGTTTCACTTTAGTAGAAGTCCACAGAAGTAAGTAAAATGTTGTGTATTTTGGGAATATGTATCTGTGGTACCATTCTTGATTGTCTATGTCACAGGCGGAGTACCATTTTTGTTTGTCTATGTCACAGGTCGAGTACCATTCTTGTTTGTCTATGTCACTGGGTGAGTACCATTCTTGTTTGTCTATGTCACAGGGTGAGTACCATTCTTGTTTGTCTATGTCACAGGGTGAGTACTATTCTTGTTTGTCTATGTCACTGGGTGAGTACCATTCTTGTTTGTCTATGTCACAGGGTGAGTACTATTCTTGTTTGTCTATGTCACTGGGTGAGTACTATTCTTGTTTGTCTATGTCACTGGGTGAGTACTATTCTTGTTTGTCTATGTCACAGTCGAACACAAATTGGCCTGTTTTGTACACTCGTCATGCCCTTATTGTTTATTTATTTTCAAAATGTACCCGACAAAACATTTTCTAACGAATCAGCTTTAAAATGATGCATAATATTACATGTTTTGTCTAAATTGTGGTTTAAAATAAGACTCGGTTATCAGCATGTATTTGCACATTTTTATGAAAAAATCGAACCAAACTGTGGTAGGGCGAATTTTCGTACTTGTAATATTAACATATATTTTGTCAAAATTAAAACGAGTTATTCAGACATTTATACACCAAAAGAAAGCTTGTTCTATTGTCTGTCTAATTTTGTGAATGAATTTGTGTAATGATTAGAAAACACGCTTTAATAATCAGCAGAAGGATGTCAGTTTTAACACAAGAAAAGACATCCGACAATAGGGCTACTTTCTACACTAGCCATGTTGTTATTGCTGTTATCTTTCCGCTGTACTGTTTTCTTTTTTTTTCTAACAGACCCAACAGAAAGATTGATCCTTCTGCTGTTGATTAATCCTTCTGCCAACATAAGCAGCAGAAGGATCGTTCCATGTTTTCTTTTTTTTAAATACCAGCAGAAGGACTGATCCTTCTGTTATAATTCAATCCTTCGGCCAACAGACCCAGCAGAAAGATTGATCCTTCTGCTGTTGATTAATCCTTCTGCCAGCAGACACAGCAGAAGGAACGTTCCTTCTGCTGTGTCAGCTGAGTCTGCCAACTTTAGGTTCATGATTTTTTGTAAATGTAAAAGGTCGTTGTGTTAAACTAGCATTTATGGCGACGTAGTAGAGTGTCCACTTACGACTCGAGAAGTCGTGGGTTCGAGTCTCAGTTCGGACCATGAATTTTTATCGCGTTACATTTGGCGCCCGACGTAAATAACCCACTAGGAATTGTATGACTGTACCCTTAGATAGTGTCACAGGCAATCAAGCTCCAAGAATTCGAGGACAAATTCTGTTAAGGAGGGTGTTTGTGTAGCAGAGGTATAATACTGCGCTTGCACTCTCTTGCCTTCAAGCTGGCTTTTATGGCAACATGGTAGAGTGTCCACTTATGACTCGAGAGATTGTGGGTTCGAATCTCAGTTCAGACCATGGATTTTTATCCATTAGGAATTGTATTATTGCACACTTAAATAGTCCTACAGACAATCAAGTTCCAAGAATTCGAGGACAAATTTTGTTAAGGAGGGTGTGTTGCAGAGGTATAATATGTTTCATATAATTCCTTGCCACCAAGCTAGCTAGCTTTTATGGCAACATAGTAGAGTGCTCACTTATGACTCGAGAGATCGTGGGTTCGAATCTCAGTTCGGACATCCGGTTACAGTAGTAACAATTTTCTGGGATATACATGTATACCTAAAGCATGTTCCCTTATACGGTTCGATTAGAAAGTTGACATGTCCTGGTCCTTTCATGTTTAAAATCTATAAAACCATAATATTTTCACATTTTCTTACCTAAGTATATGGTACCGAAAATACGATACTGTATGGTGAAGTATTTTTGCTCTGAATCCTTTGTACATTTAATAAAATATCTAACTATTTGATTCAGCTTTTTACGGGAAAAATTGGAGCTAACAATCAAAACACGCTACATCTATTTGAATTGTTTGGGGAAAGAAATCTATTAGTTGTTAATTTAATGCTTTTTGATGCTGGTAGCCTTGCAGTCGCTTTTACAAATCGGACAAACTTTTACAAAGTTAGGCTTAGCTTATACTAAGTTACGTGAACGGTTAAGACTATGTCAGTTTAAAGACTGTGGTAGTTGGAATGTAACATTGATTTCTAAAGCTGAAAGTACAACGAAATTCTGTGTACGGGTATTGATGAACGGAATCACCCGAGAGGCTTTCCGAGTGACGTCACGAGAATTTTGTATTTTATGCTCATTTGAATTGATATATTGACCATTGAGTCTATACAGACTTGAAAATTTGCCTTGCGGCCAAATTTGAGAGATCAACAATCTAAAGTTCTTGATCAATAACGGTAAATTTTTAAAGATACATTCTGATTGGTCGAGATTACATGAGTGAATATTTTTCGTGCGTTATATTGAAATCTAAACAATGGTGTTACCTGAATGTATTGTTGTTTTGAATGGAAGGTGTTGGTTTTTATACATCAAGTAAAGCTCGCACCTGCAAAATCAGTCGTTTGGATATATTTATAGAGGTAAGACATTTTGAAATTTTGAATATTCGATTGGATTTTATTGCATTTAAAAGTGCTTGTTAATTAAATTTCTGGAGGATGAAATGGGAGTCGCGCAAACTAGTTTTATATTGAATTTGGAAATGAAACTTGAAGTGGGCTACATCTAGTGAGTTAAAATTGTTTTGCAATTCAATGATACCAGGCTGGATTGACTCTATGTAGAACCAGGTTTCAAGTTATGAGAATACCCTAGCTGTGATATTACTGGATTGTTAAGATATTTTACCAACATTCGTGTAACTATGTGTTTTAAGGTGATGATATGTACGATTATAAAATTGCTTGTACGTTCATGTGGCTGGATTTGTACTGGTCAGTTCTTATCAAATATGACCATGTTTAGACAGACATGTTGTTACAGCGTATTTATATGATTGTGAAAGCAATCTGATTGAATAAATCTACGAATCTATCTTTGACACCACTGAGGGTATTCTTGAAGGTGCTCAATTATGTACAGTATGAATGCATAATGTTAATCATTAGATTGTATTTGTCTCCGCGCCACAGTAAATTAATTATTACTCATGTATGTTTGTTATTGTTTATGAAGTACAGATTCTAACCCTGTTTGTTTTTTGTTTATTTCATGTCTCACAGACTTCATGATTGATACACAACACTATACTACATGTACATGTATTTGTTGTCCTACCAAACATAGAACAATGTATGATATAGATGTATTGAGAACTAAAGACTGATCTATCATCATTTATACCTTGGTAAGTAGATTGTTTGTTTATGTTATTATGTGATTATTGGTCAGATCTGTTTGTGAATTTTTAACTTGATTTGTCTACAAAAGGTGAGTCTTTGGCAAAAACTGTCATTGTTGAATATTGAAGTGTTCCATTATCCCTGATATAAAAACAAGTTTTCATGTACCAATATTATAGTTAGATGTCATATAGTGATGAATAGTACCGAACCATTTATTTGTTTTGTATTAGAATTAAATACATTGAAATTGTGCCACAACAACATCTTGGACTTAAGTTTTTCCCATATAAGCTTGAGTCCAAAATCAAAAGTACAAAACATGCCATGTTTACATAATTAATTTATAGAGATATTAGGTCTATATCTTGATGTTAGATTTTATATTATTTATATTTGAAATACAAGTTCACCTTTGTCTTTGGTTAGTTTTGAAATATTAGTTTACAACAATAATAGACCACTAATTGTGAGCACTAGAAAAATGGGATTAAAAATTAAAAAAATAAATAAAAAACATTTTTGCTTCTGTTTTTCTGTATTACCTTTGACTATTATATATTTTGTTGCGAAAGTTTGAGTTGAGTTAAAACTGACTATTTTACTTCATAGCCAATTTCTTAACTTATCATGAAGTATCTTCATGCATTCATAGTAGGGTCAAGCAGCTGTTTAGGTACAAAACTCCTAACCATGATAGTATCTATCAATTATGTCATACAATCTCTATTAATCAACACAATAGTATTGTTCTATTCAGCTCTTAGTGGCACATACATAAACCCTGCTGATTTAAATGTGAAATATTTGTTTGTTAATTTCAAAACATGAATACTGATATCTAAGGACAAATATTGTAAGATGTTCATTACTAAATAGTATTTGATTTATTATTAAATGCATGTATTTCCGTTATATTAGTGCTTTACTGTCAACATTTAAGATGATTATGATCATCATTGAAACAATTCAAACAATACATGTCCTTGAATAGAAATATATATGAAAAAGCGAATATGTTTGTGGTACCAACTAGGATCATTTTGTCTCTTTAAAACATTTGTATAACATTTTTACATTTCATAAGCCAAGATTTTCATTGTATAGCATTGTAAGCTTGATGATAATCTTGTTCTTATTGTTCAAAGTATTGATTAAAGTACCAATACCTCTTTGAAACAGTATTAAAACCTGGGTTGATAGCGCAGTTGGTAGCGCGCCGGGATTTGGATACTCATGCCCCGAGGGGGTGTGGGTTCAAATCCCACCCTGGGAGGTTATACCCTTCCATGAAACTTTGACAATAATGTCAATTTTCCTCCATTGATCAGATAATATGGAGAAGTTTCCGGCCTTGTAGAAGGGTATGTGAGTACTGGTTATAGACAATGGTCCAGGAAAGCTAGGTTAGATGCGCTGGATGCCGTAAAATGACCTAAATTGTGTTGACACGGCATTTACTCCAATAAATAAATAGAATATATAAGAAACAGTATTAATTGGTACTATTGAAACAAATACCAATACTGCGTTATGATAAAGTAACAATTATATAGTTGTAATTATTTTTGTTGTTGTTGGTTTTACGCTGTATCAATACATTGTATAGATCATATCAAGGCAGTCAGTCAACCTACTCACTATTCCTGGAAAGGCTAAATGTCTGGAAAAGTTTTTAACCAGTTACTATTAGGCACATACTTCCATCATTGACTGACAAGTGTCCTACATGATTTAGAATCAGTGGTAGGAAGGAGAATGGCGTAAGAAATCTTTTCATGACCAAACTCCCTGAAAATATGCTTCGCCCAGTAATCAAACTAATGACCCCTCTATCAGTAGACTTGTGTGCTGGGAATTTGTTTAGACAAACTTCTAAAGCAGAAAATTGTGTATTAGTTATCATTAACATGTTTTTTCAGTGTTTTCAATAAATATTATTTATATATCTATGATTTCAAAACTTTTTCAATTATAGATACTGATGAAGTTGTATGTTTTTATGAGATGTCATGAAGTCATGAAGTCAAATGGTCTTGAAGATACATTTTTATGTAAGTTATAATTTCTTTAAATTTCATTATTTTGAACTGATTTCTTTCATGCTTTATGGTGAAATAAGGTGATATTGGATGAAATATTCAATGAAAATATACAATGAAAATATACTATGAAAATATATGATAAAAATATGGGATGAAAATTTACGATAAAGTATAAGATTTTACTGTATTTTTACATATTCATTGTAGTGAAAATTAAAATTCAAAATGACATTACTTTAGAATATTAATGGAGGAAAAAATGATGTCTCACTACATTTTAGTATATTATCTCTAAAAGAACACATAAAAAGCATGAACGAAACAGTTTTATGTCAATTTTGGAGTAACATTTTTGTATATCTACTCATGAGCTCAGAAAATGATATTGTCATTTGTGGCTGCACCAATCTTAAAAAATATGTTTTCTGGGCTCATTCAGAGAATGAAAATTTGATCTTACACCAAAGTTTACAAATACATTGTATACTCTTTGATTTTATGATTATTGACTAAGAGATCTATGGGAAAAAATGATCATATTGAAATATTTTCCTTAAAGCCAAAGTTGGCCATTGATGCATGCTGACCAACCTATCTGTACTGAACTGATATATGAAATCCTACTGTGGGGTAAATACCATAATACTAAATAGAACTGGGGATTTTTGGAGTTTTCAATTTTTTTTATTTGTTGCTATTTCAAAATGAAAACAATTCTTTAATACAATTTGTTTAAGTATTTGTTAGAGTTGGTTATTCATTGTATTTTATTGCATAAATGCAATATTTTTTACCAAAATGTTTCAAAATCACTAAAAAATGCACATTTCTGACTATTCTTCTCTGTACATTTATTCTTAAACATTATATTCTCTGACAAATTCTATAAAATAATATAATTTTAACACCAATTGTTGACGCAAAATTCAAACTTAAGATATTGAATTGATGTCAAATTTTTTAATGTCAAATGTGTTACAATGCCAAACAATACAGGAAAGTTCTGGAATCTGCTTTTTTGTGCCTCGATTTATGCAAATTGAAGCTTGAACAAATAACTATTAAGTATTTTGTTTAAAAGAATTGTATCATTTTTATCATTTTGAATTGTTTAGATTTATAAAACAATGTTCAAATGACAAGTTTATAATGAAAGTAACATTCAGAACGACCTCGGCAATCTTCTTCACAGATAAACCTCAGATATCATAAGGTGAAAAAATAGATCTATAGGAATTTGGTTTGTGTGGTAAAATAGTCTGAACTACACAGAAATACAACGTGTGTGACATTGTAGTGATGAAATGATGTGATAAAGCATGTAACAATATTATCATTGAATGTTGAAATGAAAATAACAGTCGCCAGACCTAATAACCTGGTTGTTTTCCTATTATGTCTGATTTCCGAGGTATATCTTCGTAAATGATCATCGAGTTTGTTCCTCCATGGGCGGATCCAGCAGGGGGGGTGTCAGGGGGGTCCGGACCCCCCTAGAATTTGTAAAATGTACATGTCTATTAGTGTATTTCTTGCTTGTAAGTCATTTTTTAGTGGTATGAAGCATTTTTTCTCGGAGCTTAACATAGATCATTTAATGGTTCGGTAGCTTTTATTATCAATATGTTGCATTTCTTTTCTGCAAAATGTGTATAATGCTTGTGGTTCGAGGTTTGGACCCCCCCTAGAAAAGTTCGGACCCCCCCTTAGAAAAGTTCGGACCCCCCTAGAAAAAAATCCTGGATCCGCCCCTGAAATGATTGTGCAAAGTGTCAAGTACATGCTTACCAAATAGGGCACTTAACATTTATTACAATATGTACATCATTTGTACCAATTAAATTCATTACATGACATGTGATTGTTAATTAGTTGATATTAAGCCATCTATATATAAGTATTTACCTCCCTTTTTATGTGAAAATAAAGCAATTTTAGATAAATACATTAAAGTTATTTAGAAAACTAATGTGAAACAATTTAATTATTTCTAGAAATTGTAGCAGCCATAATTTGAGATTTATGACTCTAAATATTAAAAAAACTGCTAATTTTTGGAATTTGGCTCTTGAAACCTTTTTAATAGTAACTGCAAATTGATGGAATTTGCTGTTAAAATCTTTGCAAATTGACATTATACAAGTTAAAAAATAGAATATATCATGCAAATTATTAACTTAAGAAAAATGAAGATTTTTTTGTTAAGTTTATGCTATGTCCCCGGTGAAATGAAATTCATGAAATCATGCATTTTTCATCACCATTATGAATTATTCATGAACTGTTCTTCATTACTTCTTAATCTGACTTCATGAAGTTTTATGCATGAAGTGTCATTTGGTCCACTTCATGAAGATATCAAGCATTATTGACAATTTAAAAAAATTCTTGAAATATTCATCAAGTAGTAGAAGAATTAATCAAGATTTTTCCATGAATGAAAATTTATCGACATAATTCAAGAAAAATTCTTGAAAAAAGAAGATGAACATTTTCTGTACTGTTTTATAATATTTACTTCTGAAAACATTCATAACTCACAGTTCCTGACAAAAAGTCATGAATATTTTATAATATTTCTATAACTACAATTCTTGAAATCTTCTTAAGAAAATTGACCTTAAAATACACATGTAGATGAATAGTGTATCAAAAATGATTGATATACATTGTAAAATAGCTTGGCATTTATCAATGGTTCATAAAATGTGTATGGTGATCCTTAAAAATGTAACTAACAGGCCTAGTACTTAAATGCATTCAGGGGAAACTACTGTGTATTTAATAAATACAATGTAAACACATTTGGACATGTTTTGTTTTTATCGTTCCCATGAATAACTTCAACAAGCATGGTTGCCTTGTTTCCCGCTCAACATTTTAAAAAGAAACATTTTACCAAGAGTGGAAATAAATTAAGAGATCTGTTGTCATCATCAGCTACTATAAGATGCAAAGATTATATAGACATCTATGTACTTTAAAAATCTGCTACATTAGCTAAGGCAAGTAAGGTTTTAACTTTAGTGTACATATTTTCGGATAGCAAATTTTCGGATAATCTTTTTTTTAAATTCCTTATAATGATACATTGTTATAATAAAAAGATGCATGTTATTATAACCTAGTAGGTCTATTTAAATTTCCTATGAAAATGATTAATTTTGTGGCACTGTGGTAATGAACTGTGAGCTAGATTAATAAACTGCAATTCATGAAGTAGGATGGAGTTCGGTAATATCGTGGTACTAACAGTAACAATTACTAAACATCCCTGCGTGGGCCTCTTATTTTTACTACTGATTTCGTCAGCGTTTAGTCCCGCCCACATACGTCATTCATTGACTGCAGCCATTTAATTCATAAAAACAATGCAGCAGACGAACTTTTTGCAAAATTCAGAGTGCTGGGTTGGGTTTTCATTGAATAAAAGCAGTTTTAGGTGACATGGTGGTACGGAACATTTACGGGATTTCAATTTTGTTGATGGTTGAAGAAAAAGTAAGTTTATTCACCATTTAGAACGGCATGTATCAATTTTTGTTTGTATACGTAACTGATGACGTGTGACCTACAAAATGGCGTCACTGCAATCATCGCTAGGTGGCGCATCGGGAATAATAACAACAAAGGGACAATACCGCAATATTACCGAACCCGCGATATTAGCGGACACCACTATATTCATGAATTAAAGAACTACCTGCTGGGTGACATCAATAAGAGTTTTTCACTAAAGATCTTATCATGTTTATGCAGAGCTAATTGATCAAACTTTTTAGATTAACTTGATTGGTTATGTTTTTCCTTTTTTCTTAGACCTACCAACTTTCATTCAACACTTCATTATTGTTGTTCACCTCATAAGTTTTGATCATCAAATAATCTCATCATAAACACTTCTTGTTTTAAGAATGTTTCACATATGTTCTATAATAAAGATCAAACTTTATTTTTGATATAAACAAATAAATACTACATGATTATTTCAGGAAATAGTGTGAAGTTAATTTTAATAATGTACTAAGATAATGTTTTGTATTATTCATGAAATATTTTTGGAAAAGCACAAATATGATCATGATTTGTTAAGAATATTTATTCTTGAAGTGTTCATGAAAAAAACATGAAGTGCAAATGAGACATTAAAATAAAGAACAAAATAATGCATGAATTTTTCATGAAGTACTTTTCCAGAATTTTTTCTTGCATTCTTCATGAAAATCAATAAATAAATACTTCATGAATTCTTCATGAACACAGGCAATGCTTAATTTCATGCATTTGTAATGCATTAACAACTTCATGAATAATTCATGAATCTGTTATCATGAATGATGCATTTGTCTCATTTGCAGTTCATGTTTTTTCCATGAAGACTTCATGAAGTTGCCCCTTGAAAAAATCATGAATATTTCATGAATTCTTCATGAAAAATGAGAATCCATTTCGCCGGGGGTGTTTTGGGCAAAATGTAGCAATATTATAAAAACTGGAAAATTTTGAATCTGCCTCCTTTGTCTCAATTAATTATCATGTTAAGAATTATGAAATTAAATATATGCACCAAAATAATTGATTAAACAAAAATAAATACTGAGTTATGAATAAATACAGTTTTTTTTTTGAAAATATGTGAAATAGAACTATTGTGAGTCAATGAAAATTATCAATATAGCTTTACTATATAGGAAGTTAATTATTTTTGGTTTTGCCTGCTGTTCATTTTTCTAACCTCATAATGAATATATGTGTTTAAAGAACAATTGGATTTTATCTATGTTTCATGCTTTTTACCCATGTGTATCAATACAAATGTTTGTATCTCCTATGCAGTAATAAAAAGCCACAAATTTGAGTTCCAAATTACACCAGTTATTGTAGTGTTTTAGAAAAAAAATTGCCTGATGGGTGAATGCTTTACTTTGCTATAACAGTATAAATGTAGTACACAAGTTATCTAAGAATTTATTTTAGCCAAAAATATTGATAATTAAAAGCATGGTGAAGAATTAAAATAATAATTTTTTGTTAGGCATTCTAACACATTTTCCAAAATGTTGGTATTGATTCATTGTTGTTGGTTTTTTTTTACATCAGTAAGTATTAACCGCACTGTAGACTTTATATTTGTATTCAACAAAAAGTATAAAAAGCATTGGAAGGAGATAGCTTTGTCTGTACCTTTTCAAGATACTTACTCCAAAATTTGGGTTTCTCGTAATAGTTCAGTTTAGGACTTCAAATACTGAGAACTATTCAATAGCTTGCATTAATGGTCACATTTCTGCCAAAATTGGTTCTAAACAAGTTGTTTTTTATTCACCTTTGCTTGTTCTATTTTCCCAGAGCTATCATATGTGTTAAGGTATCCAGAGCTGCAGTGGTCTTACTTTTACACTTTTTTCTTGGACAGTCATCAATATCTAGCCCTAAGTGTACTCATCACATACTTTTTCCAATAGCTTAAAACTTCCTTACTTGATTAAGTCTTATATTTTAAATGATGGGTATTAATGTATGCCCCACTGACAGTTGAATAAAGTTTGCTAATACTTTTCATTGAAACAGTACATGTTTATTTGTATTCCACTGTCCATGGCACATACATTTACCCTGCTTTTTAACATTGATGTCGATAACTTTTTTGTCGAAAGTAAGATTGAGCATACAGTAGCGAGTATTTAAATCCATTGGGCTACTGTATGCACCATAGGCAGTTTAATAAAATTTCGCAATACTGCAGGAAAAAAAACCTATATTGGAATTTCAGAAATAGTCTATTGCTTAGCCTGATCTTATTGAGTGATAAAATAAATTTCTAAAAGATATTTTACATATGTGTACATTTAACAAATAAAACATGGCCTCAAGTGCGGTATGCCAGTTAAGTCTGGTTAGTCAGACATTTGAATAGGGCTGGGTTGAGTATCTGAGTACTTGGATATTCACGATTTTGACCAGAAAATCAAGTACGAATATTCGTCATGTCCGAAATCGTTGGATCCCTATCTAGTTTTGGAAAACAATGAAAGAACATTTTCAGCTTAATTACACCTGAAAAGAGTCTCAATACTAATATAGCCCTACCTTGGAAGGTATTGGGCAGCTGAGAGTCATATACATACATCCTTCCTTAGTCTAAACCAATCCATAAACTTACATATTGTCCATCAAGCCCATGTTTTATTTGTTATATAACCCCAAATCTAAATATTTTCACCCATTTTTTATGTCATTTTCACTATAATTTGCTTTCAAATTATAATCTTATATGTATACAGTGTGTGAACTATCACAAGCCTTCGTCAGATTTTTTATTATTTTTTATTATTTTCAAGAAATTACAGCAATAAAATATAGCTCTATTTTTCATATTACATTTTTTGTGAATCATTTAATGTTACAAGGCAATAATCGTGGATTTTAAGAATTTCACAAACTGCATAAATAAAATTTAAAGAGGCAAATTGAATCAGTTAGTAGTGGGTCTGTTTGCAATTTACATTCGGAACATCCTCAGCCATTCGCTACGAATAACCTCGGACATATTTAGGTGCCACTTAAAACTATGTAAACAAGTACACGATCGTTTAGGCGATGAATGAAGTTTCGTTTTAGTCCGTAAATTTGAAGTTACTAATTTCATTGGTACCGATGAACAATATTTGATTCAATTTAAAACAAATAGATACGTCTAGACAAAGATCTGTGTGTATACTACAAGAACTATTTTGTGTAACCGTTACGTGCTTCGTCTCGCGTAAGTAGTAAAATCACCAAAATCCAGTGAAGACCCCCCACGAATCCTTCCGAGATTATTCATTCATGAAAGGTTGAGGGTGTTCAGAATGTGCAATTTATAGACTTGATGACAGATAAACAGTCTGTATAAGAATCAGTGACTGGGTAGCTGGTCTGTACACAATTTATCAACTGGATGACGTCATATTAAATAAAGAAGGGCATATACCATTGAGTAATAATAATAATAATATATTATTTTTATCAGTTTAGGATGTCAACCAGAAGATGTGATGTACCAATATATTGACGTATGAAAACAATGTGATTCAAGCTTCACAATGATTTTGACAAGTTGAAAAAAGATGAGAAGACAAAAGCTAAGATATTTATATTATTTTTATGTATTTTGAATTCCTATAAGTCTGATGGCAACCCTTTTATTTACCTACATATACTTGCTTGATGAATGTTTAATTTTAAAATTAAGTGATATAAGTTGCTGCCTTAGTCTGTTGAGTACTTTGATTCAAGATTTCTATGAAAGCAAACTGTCTCAGGTCACAGCTGATCTTCAACTGTTGATCTTATACATATTTATAATATTTATATATATGTAAGAGACCAAGAGATGAAGATCACTTGTGTCTCAGACTAGCTTACACAGACTGGTTTGTTATTCCATATTTTTATATAGAGTAACATTCTAGTCTTGAATATCTATATTTGATTGATAACTTTGTTAATTTTCATTTGTATTTAATTGAATATGAGAGATGAATGAAACTCCCTTGTGACTCCATTTGAAAATAAAGGGAGTTATAATTGTGTTTTGTTCTGCTCTTGATTCAAGATATATATAATATGAACACAAACCACCTGATTAACATTTAGTTAATTTGGTGGTTTTTGTTTGCTTGTTACAACACAGGAAGAACATTATTTTAGAACTTGATAAAGTCTTTTATCTGATTTTTCTAAAAAATTGTGTGTAGATAATGCTTTTGGAAATTTAATGATTGTAGATATTTATTAAAGGGAGATTACTATGTATTTAATCTATATGAGAATAGTTATATACTGATTATCTCCCTTTAATCAGTATCAATCATTTCAGTTCAAAATCGTTTCATGTTTAATTGGTTTGTTCTTACGCTAGATTTAGACTTTGTCATTTAAAGGATAAAAGCTGATAGGATACAGGCTCAAATTAATATTTGTTTTTGTAATTGTACTAGCATTTATGTTGTTTAATTGTCTTTACAAAATTATTGCGTGTGTAAAACCTGAATCCTTTCAGATAATGCATGACAAATACAATGCCCATCAAAAGTTTGTAAAAGTTTGGAGACATTTTCATTCTTAAAATTTGATAATTGTTTATTCTGGACTAATTAATTTCTGTTTTATTTTTTGTATACTTCTACTTAAATCTAGGATTAAATTTTTGACAATTAATTTCATTTTTAATCTATAATTTCTTTTTGTTAGAGTAATATATTATTTAATGGTATATACTGAATTTTGATTGTCCTTTGATATTTGTTTGCATGGTACCTTTAATTTCAAATTGTTTTTACTTTTAAGTTTTAGATAGTTAATTACAAGTTTTCAAATAAAGTCATTCTATGTATATTTTTAATATGTACAATTTGTTAATGGTCATTATTTATTATCATAATAGTTTGGTTAAGATTTCAAATAAGTCTACTGTATTTTGTCATGCATTTTTGAAGCTGTTATCCTTAACTTTTCATTATGGACTTATTCAGGATCTCTGGTTTATTGTTTTTTAATCTAGGTACAAAAACACTTTTAGTGGCACAATAAAAATGTGAGAAATGATATTCATTTTTATTCAATTTTTGGTCGAGGAAACTGCTAAAAGTTTTGTTTGTACCTACATAGAAAAACGTAAACATTTGAGTGCCGGTTATCTGTCTATTGAAAAGTATCTGGAATAATGTTCTTGTTGAGTTGTTGTATCTGATAATAAACAAGTCTTTACATCAAGTCATGGATTCTGGGGTAGATTATGAGAAAGCAAGGTTTGTGGAACCTGGATATACTGAGGGTTGGTTGTGAGCCCAAGCCCTGGACGTACCGTTGATGTCACTAAGCAAGGTTGGGTGGAGTGTCGTCTGATCAGAGGGGTCATATGTAATGTTCCTGTTATCTTGTATTGGCTGGTAAATTTTAATACCCGAGACCTAAACAGTGTTGGTTGGGATTTATAGGGATGATAGGGAGTTGTGTGTATGGGGGGTTGGAAGGGTAGGTGTGTATGGGAAGGCTGGGTTGTTTATGATGGCGGGGTGAGAAATGGTGTTATCTGAAAGTATCTGAGAAAGGCTGGTGGGTATTCCATGATTTAATGCTATCAGAAGTTTGTAATGTTGTACAGTGTATTGTTCCCAATAGTGACTGTATGAGGGATGATCCAAAATAAGTGGTTTAGTAAGTGACTATTCATTCAGTGTTGTTTACTGTATAGCGCTTTAATTTTGTGGTGTCTTTATTTGTAGATCTCCTATGGGGTTATAGCAGAGATATATGCATGGGGTTTAGAATTCATTGTTGACTAAGCATATGCATGGGAAATTTAAATTCCACTAAATTTACCGCTATGTAGTACTTGAATTACTCCTAATGTAACACTGAACCTACATGAATGTAGTTTGCGCAAAACTGTCCGCTCCTCAGGTTGGACTTATTCACTGGTACATGTAGTTGAATAATTTTCCCGGCCTGCAGTGAACGATCAAAATTTGACTATATTCAACCTGTTAGTTGATATTCTTTAATTGTTCATTTACACATTTGAAATTTATGTTCTTGTAGTATCACATATAACTTATTTGTTAAGAAAATGCATACATTTTCGGGTTTATATGGTTGACTCGCTACATGTTTTAACTCTTTATGAATGCGGGGTACAATATGACTTCTATGTCAGTTGCTACAGTATCTTAGCTTAGGAAGCTTTTTGAACACTTCTCAACCTAATCATTGTCAATCTAGTGTTGTCATTTATCTCATATAAATGAGTTCATACGAAACTTGTGCCTAGTGTCGTATTATTTTAAATTTTATTCAACTGTCAGAGGTGTGTACATCAACCCTACTGATTTAGATACTCAATACACTATGTCACTACTCATGATTGATTTAGATCGATCATTGGTAGTGAGTAGTGAAGTGGGTATTTAAATCAGTGGGGTTTATGCATGCATCTCTGATAGTAGAATAAAATTTTATGATGTACAGTCACCACTGTTATATGTGGGTAGACTGATGTACAGTATTCTCTGTATGCATTTTCTTCAGTTATGTGTTGTATAATTTTGGATCATCCCTCATACAGTTAGTCCTTGTTGAGTCCTTAATAAGGTTTGGTACATGTGATTTTCTTTTGTCCTTTGATTGGACCCCTTGACCCCTTGGTCTATTACAGTTGTACTGTATACATGTACATATTGTACACTTTAAGTATTAAAGTGTACAATTTTATATATCTATTGATATATTTGCGCTGCAATTGAATCATTTAATTCATGATGAGAATCACCTCTGAAGGTTTAATTGATACTCAATGCATAACTAAACTGTATTACTGTGGCAAACTTTTGTAACAGTTTCCAGCATTATAGTAACACTCTAATGGGGGGACAGGATTGAACTATTTGCTACATTTTTTGGCATTTAATTTGGCGATGTTCATTTTTGCATGATTTTTAAGGGGTTAAAATTTGTAGACTTTAGAATTTTGGAGCTTGACCTATATCCTGTCATTACAATTTGTGTAGATACAAATATATCAACAGGGTTTAGAATTTGTGCTATCTTTGTTGATTGACTATTTAGCAAAAATTAACCCCTGTGAAAATTATCTGAACTTACCTGCTGTATGAATAAAACATCTCATATAACTTTATAGAACTTACCTTTAGGATTGAAATACTGCTTGTAGTAGATTCAAAGTTCTAGTATTTTGATAATAATTTCGATGAATTATTATATTGGGCTTGATTCCATCTCTGTTTGTTAATAGCATCTTGTAAATTTTATCCATTGAATTACTTATTGCCAGGTTTTGATTTTTAAGATAATATTTGTCAACTTGTCATTGATTAATTAATTTATTGATAGGGGTTTCAACGACCAAGTAGTAAAAACTGTTTGTTTATGATCTCTTGAACCTTCAATTATCTCATTTTTCATTTTTTTGGTTTTAGTCTATTTTATAAGCTTCCAAAGTGTTAAAAAAGATAATAAACGTCAGTTTTAAGCTCATTGGGTATAATATGGTGGTGACTGTGGAGCAAGGTAAAGGCTCCCTCATCTATAAGATAGCGATATTATGTCTTTTGAGAAGTTCAAAGTTTTTTTCCTAGTTAAGCAATTGATTTTGCTGATTATTTTTTATTGTAATAATAATCATGTAGTATTAAACATCAGTGCAAGTCAGTTAAGCTCATCAGATATAATATGGTGGTGCAGTGGACAATGGTTATTGATCCCTCATCTATAAGATAGCGATATTATATCTTTTGAGAAGTTCAAAGTTTTTTTGTTAAGTATTGTAGATAACATTAATTTTGGACTTTTTGTAATTATTCTTATTTTGTAATAGGGTAGCTCTTTTTGATTTCATTAATTTGTAATTCATAAATTTGTATATCATTTTGCAGTGTTTTTCATCACTCATTGTAATTCAGTAGTTAATTTTGCACTATAGAAGGATGAAAAGATCATAAACAAGCAATTAAGACCACTTGACCACTGATACCCCTATCTATAAATCAATCAAATAATGTGGACATTTATATTTTGAATAGAGGTTGAACCTAATTTTCATCTATAGAGTTTTAGACCTAGTTTTTTACTGAAATATTTAATCTTAGATTTACAGTTCATCTAAGCAGGTTCTATTCATCTGCGTCTAAACGCATCTTAGATCAAATTCAGGTCAAGCATCAAAATGAGTCTATGATGAAATCAAGCAATCAGTTTCATTTCATGTCTAAATTGTTCTAGGCATAATTTAACAGTTTAATGGTTTGTAATACTTAAGAATTAATTACAAATCCTAGGAGTTCATAATGACAGTGCCCCGTCAGGTCTTACCAGGGCTATCTATCTGAATTAAACTTTCGTAGTAGGGTCGCTTTGAATTCTTCAGGAAATTGATTTCAATTTACTGATAATCATTTGTGCCTGAAATCAACAGAGAACTAGAAAATTGTCTGACAATTAAGAAACAACACAAGACAGTGTTTGTGCTTGTATCTTACTGGTGTCTTATACTGTTGTAAGCAATAATATGATTTACATAAGCACATGCCAACAGTGTCTGTTTGTTATTTCCTAAATGACAGCCAATTGATGGCCAGAATTGATGTCAAACCATAGGAGTTGGAAACAATTTTACCTTACTTATTTATGTTACAGAGTATTATGAATATGTTGGGTAAAACTTGTTCCTGCCCCTGTGACTGATTTCAATTTTCCTAATTGTGTCAGTTTTGTTTGAAATGCAGAGTTTTACTTATTGTATTGATGTGAAATGTAGATCATTTAAATGTCTCCTCTGGATATATGACGTCTAGTACTGAATGTACATGTCTTAATAGTTATGATATTATAAAGTCAGACAAATTTTACTTGAGCTTGAACTACCTTATTATAATATAATAACATGCTTCACTTTCATTAAATTGTGAGTTTACGCATGCATGTATAGGATTATATATGTTATAACAACCTAGTATGTGACTGTTAATCAATTTTGTAAATTATGATTGCATATTATTGCACTTTTAATTTTGACTCATTCCTTTATGGGAAAACCTGTAAGTCTGCAATATTGTGCAACAGATTAACAGTATTTTTTAATGTTAATTGTTCTGTACAAGTAATTTTTTGAAAGCTTCTGATAAAGTGTGATTTAGAAACAAAGACAAAAATAGATTGTTAATATTGAGTTTAATATATTCCTGCATGAAGGTCAAGCTCAGGTTAATATTCAGTGTTTATTTTTGGTCAATTTTATAGCCGTTTATGGGCTTTATTCCCAATCTAAAATCATATTTTTTTCCCAAATTTCAATACAAAATTCCCAATAAAACTTGAAAAAATATTTTTTTGAAAAAAAGACAGATGTAAGTATGTTTCAGCTTAAATTATACATCCCAGTAATCTTTCTTTTTAATAAAATTAATTAAGAATGAAACTAAAAACTTTGTTAAATCAGCTTTTGTTATTAAATTTGCTTGACATTTTATCCCAAATAAACCAAAATGCCGATAAAATTCCCAATTCTAGGGGTATGGGTCATATTCCCAAATTTGTGGAAAAAAACATTGAATATTGATGGACGATACAATTGACTTAGTTGGCTGATATGCATAGCTTGTGCAGATTGACCTGAGGTAAATCATAACATGACAGGCTCAAGCAACTAAACTTTCGTTAACTGATTGAATGATTGTGAATGATATTTAAATTGTGCTCCTTGTCTCACTGTGCTTCTGTTAGCATTTAATAACATATCAATTTGACTCCATAGTGCATAACCTGAAAGTTGAATGAGCTAAGAAATCTGAGTAAATTCCAGTGCTTTAATATGGTATGATTTAAACTATGTATTGTAATTAAGTTTTAATCATAGTTGAAATGCTAGCAATTTGTTTGCAAATTGCTTTGGGATTCATTAAATAGTTAAATACCAAATGAATTTTATGTAAGCTTTTTTTTAATAAATATTAGGTTTAATTGCTTGAATAACAAAACTATATTTATTAGTGCTGAACTTTTCAAGGAATATTTACAGTTAAATGAACTTAGTATTTTCAATGTTGCATTATGATGCTTTTTAAATTAATTACCATATTTCATGATTTATGAAGACAAATTAAATATTATTCATTTTTGTAACAAAGGGAGGTAATAACTCATTTAAGTTTAACATTCTTGAAAATGATTTTGCTGACATACTTGAATGAAGGGATCTAATTCATGAACATGATTTACATATTGTAATGAATAATGACAAATTTGATGTTTTATTAATATATACATTACTTTGAGAGCTCGCTCATCAATAGTTCATTAAAGAATTTATTATAATGAATGAAAAACGATTCATAGACACATTGACTTGATCTTAGTGGCCTCTTATTAAAAATCATATTAGCTTCATTAGCATCAAGGGAGATAATTAAAATTAAAAAAATTAAACAAAGTTACTTCCCCTGAGAAACATTTATTAATCTTGTCTTAAGAATATTTTAACAAATGTATTTATGTTTCAATTGTTTTAGTTAAGCGTCAGAAAGTGTCTAAATTCTAAATTCAGAACTATAATGTGATATATAGTCTGTGTATCACCAATCTCCGAAAAGAGATATCCTGTAGATCGTTGTCTTATGATAGCTCTTGACATCGCACAGAGGGACATTCTGATATACCGGGCCCTTTGTGTCAACCAAACAATGCGTAGCATTCATGCAGACAAAACACTACTTATAGCATTTTGATTTTGTAATTTCATTTTATGCCAGAGGTTGCATACTAATTTGAAGGTGATGTTAACCATAGGCTGTGATTAGATGGTTCTTTGCAAATTGTGTGATGTAGACGATATAAACAAGTTACTGAACACATGATCGTGTCATGAATATTATAAAAGTAAAAGTCAGTGGAAAATAACCCATATGGTAATGTAACCAGATTCAAAATAAGCGAGCATGCGAGTGAGCTGATAATTTAAGATCGGTCTTGAATCAGATGGGTTCACCGCTTGTTGTAACTTATGGTTGATAAACATGTTGCTTTCTTACATTTCATTAAATGTAAAATGTTGCGTGCTTGATGTACCAGAGCAATGCGGGGGGGGGGGGGGTACTTGAACGAACTGTGATTGTTGGAATTATTGTACAACTACTATGACATTACTGTATGTAATGTTTGTATGAGTAAATCTAGCTAATATTATCAATTTAGGCTGAAGTCTTTAAATCAATGATCTTGACACAAAAAAAACAACAGAGCTACCAGTATTTCATTTGAATTGAACTTTATTAGTTCACAATAGTTTACAACGGATACCTACTAGTTGTTTAAGATTTATGTGTATGTGTGTCTAAATATTCTTATAAATTTATTGACTGACTTAGAAATACTTGAATAATGAACTTATTCTTAGTTTACTCAAGTCTTTCAAATTGAAGCTGGCTGTAATCTGATCATTGAGCGCTCACCGAAGTGAGCACTCTTATATAGAATGCGTTTTGATTTAAATTTTGACTGTGGTTCAAAATTAGGTTTCTATTGTGAACAGTTGATACTAATTAGTGGAACTGTTAAAGAACACCACAGCATGATAAATCTTTTATCAATCAAGTGGTCTAACTATATACAATCTTTTGACTCTTCTCTATTGTGAGTTTGATCATGACTTAAAATATTTTTCATTTATATGGAAGAAGTAGAAGTTGTTTTATTAATTTTTTAGCTGTAAATCAAGTGTAATACCTATCATAGTAATAGTAAAATGTGGAATCAAATATCAGTAATGGTCAGTTTTAAGCTCATTAGGTATAATATGGTGGTGACTGTGGAGCAAGGTAAAGGCTCCCTCATCTATAAGATAGCGATATTATATCTTTTGGGAAGTTCAAAGTTTTTTTCCTAGTTCATCAATTCATTTGATGTAATAGTTATTTATAGAATCAAACATCAGTTAATGTTAATTAAGCTCATCAGATTATAATATGGTGGTGCAGTGGACAATGGTTATTGATCCCTCATCTATAAGATAGCGATATTATATCTTTTGAAAAGTTCAAAGTTTTTTTTCTCCTTTTTAAGGCATTCAATTTTATTATTTTAATTAATTACATTTTAATTTGGTAATTTGTCTATTTCTTTATTTAAAATCCTCATTCCTAGCTAAAATTTCAAAAATCAAAATTTCAGATTCCACTTATTTTATTTACAAATATTTTTTTCAAACATCAAACTAATAGTAGAGAGGGGTCAAAAGATTATATATAGTTTCGACCACTTGATTGATAAAAGATTGATCATGCCTCAGTGTTCTTTAATAGTCAAGTGTGTGCTGAGTTTTAGACCCAACCATCAGCTTGTGCGATATTGTTGAGTTGATTCAAAATCTTTAGAGGGACTTAATCCTTCTTTCATAAATGGTTCTGCATTGTCTTGTAAGAATCTAGCTTGTAGTAGATAGGCTGGTTTGACTCACTGACTAAAACCCATTGCATGGAACTAAAGGCTGATAAAAATTTGTTATTTGTTTCTATTTTTAGTGAAAAATAATGACTACTGTAACACTTAATTAATAGTATTCTTTTTTTTATAATTCACATTTTTTTCATACTCTCATTCAAAATCCTTGTCAGTAAGTTTGCAGGGTAACAAACTCTAACTGTACAATCTCAACTCATTAACTCTAGTATCGATTATATCCATAATTTTATTACACTAACCAGTTATTGATTCCATTGAATGCATGGTTAATTAAATTCAGGTTATCTCCCTTGTATCAAGTATAAAATATTACATTTTTGTTGAAACTTTTTTGTACTGAACTTTTTTGTAGACTGAAGTTCATTTACTTTGGTGATTTCTATGATAATGTAAGCAATTGACTTTTTCTTTAGTTCTGTACACTTGGAAACTTTAGATGTTGGTGTTACTTGTCGGCCCAGATTGCTCGCTCCATGATATTCTAATTTATATGATATGTATGAATTAGAGTATCATCGAGCTAGTGACCTGTCCGTGTAAGTACAAGCACTGGTATAGGGTGTATATAATAAAACTTACGAGAGCACCTCATGGATTTCAAATGGTGTACAGTAGGTCTTATACTGTATTTTTGATAAATTGAATACTTGGTTATTATTTGAAGAAAATAGAAAATATTATATTTATGTACTGACTGCCCAGTCCTGTAAAGAAAACATTGGATAACTTAGTAAAAACAAAGTGTGCCTTGTATGTTTAAACCCATGAAAATCATGATTTACAGTCTAAATAGGTTAATAAGTTAATAAATTTTATCATTTTTGTGATTCAATGTTTATGTAATAGAAGTATTGTTTCTTTCTTTAAATACAGTAAGAACTCTATAGTATGACACTTGTTTTCTTAATATTTTTGTTATTGTTTTATTAAATAACATGGCATTGTGAAGTCACACAATCAAAGCCATCACTCTGGTTCCAAAATTGTTTGACCAATATTTGCAATACAAATTGAGTAGGGTGTGCCTGGCTAAGTTGCCCAAGTTTGTACAATTGGTCACTTCATTTGTGTACACTCTTAAATGGTATAGTGTACCAAATATTACATGTTACATATTACTTTCTGTGCTTTAAGTACACCTTATGTGCGCTTTTTAACCCCCCCCCCCTTCTCTAGGTCACTATTTATTGAGAGCATTTGAAATTTTAATCACTATATCAGTTGATTTTTCTATGCTTCGCTGAAAACTTACACTGAACCATATAGAAATTGTAGGATCAAATTTAATGATAGTCAAACATGAATTTGAAAGTATCAAACAACACAACAATTTGTCTATTGTCAACTTAATATTTTCCAAATTTGGTTAAAAATACTTAGAAATATAGAAATAGATTTCAATCTTTTAAGAATATTATAATTTTACATTATACTTGAACATAACACTAATCATGGTTGATATCAATGCTCCAAAATAAAATGAATAAAAAAAAAAGATCAACTGGAATAGATATATATAACAAATAATATATACAAAAAAATAATGGATTCAAGCAAATGTAAGAAAAAAAAAGATGGATCCATGATAATATATATGAAATATATAAATGATCATGAAAAAAAGGGAAAAAAAACAATCCGAGTAATCTAGTGAAGGACCCAGTTAATGCTGGGGGGATAGCTAGATCGGACTTTAATGAAAATCCGAGTAATCTAGTGAAGGACCCAGTTAATGCTGGGGGGATAGCTAGATCGGACTGTAATGAAAATCCGAGTAATCTAGTGAAGGACCCAGTAAATTCTGGGGGGATAGCTAGATCGGACTGTAATGAAAATCCGAGTAATCTAGTGAAGGACCCAGTTAATGCTGGGGGGATAGCTAGATCGGACTGTAATGAAAATCCGAGTAATCTAGTGAAGGACCCAGTAAATTCTGGGGGGATAACTAGATCGGAAGATGTCAGCTGTGTTAAAATGTTAGTAGTAACATATATAATATAGTGTACAATTATAAATTCTAATAAAATCCTATTATCACGAAATTTATAAGAAATATGTACTGTTGTACATTATGCTTGTATATCGTAGTTGACAGAAATGTATTATCATTGTAATACATATAGATACTTAGTTATGTTGTTTTTTATATCAAATTATTTGTGCTGATATATCATTTAAGAAGATTCTAATGAATAATAATGGTTCATGACTCACTGCTAGTCATACCCTTCCATGAAATTTGCATAAGATCAATACTGGTATTACGAAAATATGTTAGCTTCTTGTTGAAGGTGGTTCTAAGAGAGCTGGTTAGGTGCACCACCCGCTACCATTCATTTTATGATAACAAGCATTCCTGTAAAGTTACACTTGACCATAAGCACATTGATTACTTGGGTTTGTATTGTAGATAGAGGTTTTTATGAATATGAACATGTGTATGGCTTTGATGGTGGTGGCTTTTTTCATACCCTTAGTTTAATTATTGTTTAGTTTTGTTGGACTTTACTACGTAATGATATAGTTTTTAGTTACTTAAACAGATTTCAATGAAGATACTTGGTTGTTTTTTACTTCTAATGAAATTATTTATAGAATTGTCATTAGTCTTGCTATCATGGGTTTCAAATAAGAATAATGTTTGGTTTTTGTACATTTTTGTTAAGACATATTATTTTTTTCATACTAGGCTTCACTATAGATTTATAACAGTATATTCAATGTTTTCTGTACACTTTTGGTCAACTGTATAATAAATGTAGAATACTTTATTTTTCATGATTTAAGTCAGTGTTTCTTTTCCATTCTAAGAAATATATTTTTTTGATGAGAAATCAATTAAATGTATATAGCACCGTCTTTGAATGAATCTAGATATTTATAAGCATTATAGTTGAATAGTTATGAGAAATACAACATCATAATTTAGATTTTTTGAACATTTACTGATACTTGAATACTTTTGAGTATGTTTTTGGATACTTTGAATCTAACTTGATACAAGTGGTTTTTCCTGATTTATTTTTCTGATGAAGATAAAAAATAACCAGAAATAGTTTTTATATTTTTTGTTTTGGTTTATACAAGGTGATGATCAGTAATTTCAGTCTATAATTAACTTTGTTGATATGGTTATTGTTCTAATATGGTATAAATGGTACATTAAGTTTAATGTCTTGATAAAAATATTAGATCTTTAAAAAATATGAATATCAGCAATGCTAAGAAAATAATTATCAGAACCTGATTTCTTTAACTGTTTGTGTGTCTACATCAGCCTTGTCTATTACAAGCTAGAACAACAGCAGATTATGAGATTATGATTGACTGAGGTGAATACTTCAAAACCCGGGTCTATTGCACAGTTGGTAGCGCGCCGGGATTTAAAATATCGTGTCCGAGGGGGTGCGGGTTCGAATCCCACCCGGGGGGGCTATACCCTTCCATGAAAATTTGACAATAATGTTGATTTTCCTCCATTGATTAGATAATATGGAGAAGTGTCCTGCCTTGTGGAAGGGTAGGTGAGTACTGGTTATAGGCAATGGTCCAGGAAAGCTAGATTAGGTGGGCTGGACGCCGTAAAATGACCTAAATTGTGTTGACATGGCATTAAATCTACAAAAACAAAACAAAACGAAAACTTCAATATATATAGAATACATGCCAGATCGTGGTTTTTTTCCATTTCTCAACTGATCAATAATCTAAGAGATTCTATGTATTTAAAACATAATATATTTTTTCTCAGTGAAATTTGACCTGATTGTTTTTGCTAAAAAACGTAGACTTAAAGACTTTCGATCAAGTTCATTACAGTTACCGCTAAAAGTTTTATTGCCAAATAATCAATCAAATATTGTTTTGAATTAAAAGCTAAAGTTATAATAATAAACTAATGTTGAGTAGATTTTGTATGTGTTAAGATTACAGCAGAACACTGTTGTTTATATGATGATATTAGCTAGATTTGTATATCCATACATTTGAAGCTTCTAGTTGGAGTTTAAATGGGGTTTTGAACTAACACTAAACTGAAGGGGCAATTTAAAGATGAGCTTCTTATTGATATCAAAGACTGAGATATCGCAGAATACGTTATTCCATAATTCGCGCCGCGTGAAGCAAGTCCTTTTGCGATTGTTATCACTGTCAATTGATAAGGTTTAAATGTTTCTTGAAATGAAATATTGATGAGCTCAATAACTTGTATGTATTGATTTAGCATTGATTAGGGAATTGGTGCAAATGAAAACTGAAACATGCTTTTTGAGATATTTTGATATCATTGAATATTTTTTGTCTTTTCTGTTAAAACTTAAGAATTTTGTGTGTTGATAAAAATTAAGCTATAGAGGTTTAAATGGTTTCAATACAAAAATGTAGTCTTTTACATTAAAATTTTGATTAGTTTGGAATCAATCACCTGTGAATATATGATCCTAGTCCTTTAATTGTTTATTTTTGGGGTGAAGAGTTATAGAAAATAATTTAATGAAATGAGTTATTACATCATATCAATTATTCTGACTTTGTACAGTTTGTCATCGTTAAACTCCATCTTTGGGCTGTGTATGCATTAAATGTGAATGTGGTAGGCTGTAGGAATTAACATATCAGATAAATTATGAGGCTAAAAACATGTGAAACAATATCTTTAATTTATTCTACAAATAATAGTCACAATGGTATGAGTTGGATATGAGAAATAGAAGTAATAATGTAACTATTGATCTGGTAGAGAAAATATAATCTAGATTGACTTGTCTATTAATTTGAACATTTGACCTAATGTCATTGGATTTATCTTGTGATTCTTTGGTAAATGATTCTAAAGTTTTGGGTCTTAGTAATGCACTTATAATGTGCATGATTTTAGTGTATAATCTACATTTCACATCAATGCATTCAGGAAGAATTCTGCATTTCAGCAAAACATAGGTATATAGGGAATGTTCTCAGTTCATGAATCTAGTATATCAGACGATAGGTTATGTTGTTATGTACTGAGGTTCATGTACTGAAACCATTTCCATCCCCGGGCCCATCCATCCTAGGGTGTTTTAAATTAAGGTTTTGTTTTGGTACAATACACTGTACAACACTACACATTTCTGATAGTATGAAATCATAGAAATGCTACCAACTTTCTCAGAGAACTCAGAGAAGCATCATTTTAAACCTCTCCCTCTCATAAACACCCACCTCTCATGCATGCTCCCTTCTGCCTCTCGGACCACCCTCTCCTTGTCAACCCCCTATAAATTTCGCTGGCGCTGTTTGGGTTACCCAGTCTGCAAGGTACTTGAACATTATGTATGCCAAAAACCCTCCAGGATATTTCCGGTCAGGCTTTGGCACGTTCTCAGCCCATGTGATATCAGCACCACTGGAAGGGCCTTGCACGCGGGTTCATGTATCTCAACCTAAGGTATTGAAGGAGAAAGCAAACTTTGTTGGTATCATGGTCTCTCTCAGGGTCCATGGCTAAGGAGTTTTTTACTTATTTTACATGTAATTAATTCCAAGAACTGTTGTTAGGAACTCAAAATGTTTCAAAAATTTTTTTGTTCTATTTTCTTTTTACAGAAAAGCATCATTTGGTATCAACACAAGAACAACGCATGAATTGATGGTAGATTATGGTATGAAGAAAGAAGATGTGGACTGTATATTGATGTGAGTTTTTTTATTTTATTTATATAATTTAATATTGTGTTTTATATTATGCTTCTTATATTGATAACTTTGATATTTTTATTGATTTTCATATTAACAACATGTAGATTGATGGTAGTGTTTAGGATGAAGAAAGTTTTTATATTAAGGTGTTTTCTTTAATCTTTTAAATATATTTTCATATTTTGTTTGATAGTATGCTTCTTATGTTTCTTATTTTTATAACTCGGCTTTATTTATGACTCTTTATTTGTTTCATTTATTTGTTCATTTATGTTATTTCATGTTTTTTTTTGTGTAAATTATATGTCTTTTTATTTGTAATTTTAGCGTTTGGTGTTTTTTTTCTATTTTCTACTTTAATTTATTTATTCTTATGTATTTTAATTGTAATGTAAACAAAATAAACTTCTCTTCATATTTTTTATCATTTATTAAAGACATGCACTTTTGTTATGATTACCAAATCTTTTTTATATTAACAACTAATACCTTTGTTATGAGTTTCGTGTTTTCTTACATATACAATGAGTTTTTTTTATTTAAATTAAAATGTACTTTCTTATATTAGCAACTTGTATTTCTTATTAAGGTTTTAAGTGTATTTTATTATATTAGCAAAATGTACTTCTACTTAAGGTTTTAGGGTATTTTCTTATATTAGCAACATGTACTTCGATTTCAGGTTTAAGGGTATTTTCTTAAATTTGCAAATTGTACTTCTACTTAAGGTTTTAGGGTATTTTCTTATATTAGCAACATGTACTTCTACTTAAGGTTTTAGGGTATTTTCTTATATTAGCAACATGTACTTCTACTTAAGGTTTTGGGGTATTTTCTTATATTAGCAAGCAACATGTAAATCTACTAAAGGTTTTGGGGTTTTATCGTATATTAGCAACATGTACTTATACTAAAGGTTTTAGGGTATTTTCTTATATAAGCAACATGTACTTCTACTAAAGGTTTTAGTGTATTTTCTTATATTAGCAACATGTACTTCTACTTAAGGTTTTAGGGTATTTTCTTATATTAGCAACATGTACTTCTACTTAAGTTTTTAGGGTATTTTCTTATATTAGCAACATGTACTTCTACTAAAGGTTTTAGTGTATTTTCTTATATTAGCAACATGTACTTTTATGAAAGGGTTTAAAGTATTTTCTTATGGTAGCAACATGTACTTGCACTAAAAGTTTAGGGTATTTTCTTATAATATTTGCAACATGTACTTCTACTTAAGGTTTTAGTGTACTTTCTTATATTAGCAACACATACTTTTATATAAGGGTTTAAAATATTTTCAACATGTACTTCTACATAAGGTTTTAGGGTATTTTCTTATGTTAGTAACATGTACTTCTACTTAAGGTTTTAGGGTATTTTCTTATATTAGCAACATGTACTTCTACTTAAGGTTTTAAGGTATTTTCTTATATTAGCAACATGTACTTCTACATAAGGTTTTAGGGTATTTTCTTATGTTAGCAACATGTACTTCTACTTAAGGTTTTAAGGTATTTTCTTATATTAGCAACATGTACTTCTACTTAAGGTTTTAGGGTATTTTCTAACATTAGCAACATGAACTTCTACTTAAGGTTTTGGGGTATTTTCTTATATTAGCAACATGTACTTCTACTTAAGGTTTTAGGGTATTTTCTTATATTAGCAACATGTACTTCTACTAAAGGTTTTAGTGTATTTTCTTATATTAGCAACATGTACTTTTATATAAGGGTTTAAAGTATTTTCTTATGGTAGCAACATGTACTTGCACTAAAAGTTTTAGGGTATTTTCTTATAATATTAGCAACATGTACTTCTACTTAAGGTTTTAGGGTATTTTCTTATATTAGCAACATGTACTTCTACTTAAGTTTTTAGGGTATTTTCTTATATTAGCAACATGTACTTCAACTTAAGGTTTTAGGGTATTTTCTTATATTAGCAAGCAACATGTAAAGCTACTAAAGGTTTTAGGGTTTTATCGTATATTAGCAACATGTACTTATACTAAAGGTTTTAGGGTATTTTCTTATATAAGCAACATGTACTTCTACTAAAGGTTTTAGGGTTATTTCTTATATAAGCAACATGTACTTCTACTTAAGGTTTTAGGGTATTTTCTTATATTAGCAACATGTACTTCTACTTAAGGTTTTAGGTTATTTTCTTATATTAGCAACATGTACTTCTACTTAAGGTTTTGGGGTATTTTCTTATATTAGCAAGCAACATGTAAATCTACTAAAGGTTTTAGGGTTTTATCGTATATTAGCAACATGTACTTATACTAAAGGTTTTAGGGTATTTTCTTTAATTAGCAACATGTGCATGTACTTATGGTTTAAGGGTTTTTTCTTATATAAGCAACATGTACTTCTACTAAAGGTTTTAGGGTATTTTCTTATATTAGCAACATGTACTTCTACTTAAGGTTTTAGGGTATTTTCTTATATTAGCAACATGTACTTCTACTTAAGGTTTTAGGGTATTTTCTTATATTAGCAACATGTACTTCTACTTAAGGTTTTGGGGTATTTTCTTATATTAGCAAGCAACATGTAAATCTACTAAAGGTTTTAGGGTTTTATCGTATATTAGCAACATGTACTTATACAAAAGGTTTTAGGGTATTTTCTTATATAAGCAACATGTACTTCTACTAAAGGTTTTAGTGTATTTTCTTATATTAGCAACATGTACTTCTACTTAAGGTTTTAGGGTATTTTCTTATATTAGCAACATGTACTTCTACTTAAGTTTTTAGGGTATTTTCTTATATTAGCAACATGTACTTCTACTAAAGGTTTTAGTGTATTTTCTTATATTAGCAACATGTACTTTTATGAAAGGGTTTAAAGTATTTTCTTATGGTAGCAACATGTACTTGCACTAAAAGTTTTAGGGTATTTTCTTATAATATTTGCAACATGTACTTCTACTTAAGGTTTTAGTGTACTTTCTTATATTAGCAACACATACTTTTATATAAGGGTTTAAAATATTTTCAACATGTACTTCTACATAAGGTTTTAGGGTATTTTCTTATGTTAGCAACATGTACTTCTACTTAAGGTTTTAGGGTATTTTCTTATGTTAGCAACATGTACTTCTACTTAAGGTTTTAAGGTATTTTCTTATATTAGCAACATGTACTTCTACTTAAGGTTTTAGGGTATTTTCTAACATTAGCAACATGAACTTCTACTTAAGGTTTTGGGGTATTTTCTTATATTAGCAACATGTACTTCTACTTAAGGTTTTAGGGTATTTTCTTATATTAGCAACATGTACTTCTACTAAAGGTTTTAGTGTATTTTCTTATATAAGCAACATGTACTTTTATATAAGGGTTTAAAGTATTTTCTTATGGTAGCAACATGTACTTGCACTAAAAGTTTTAGGGTATTTTCTTATAATATTAGCAACATGTACTTCTACTTAAGGTTTTAGGGTATTTTCTTATATTAGCAACATGTACTTCTACTTAAGGTTTTAGGGTATTTTCTTATATTAGCAACATGTACTTCTACTAAAGGTTTTAGTGTATTTTCTTATATTAGCAACATGTACTTTTATATAAGGGTTTAAAGTATTTTCTTATGGTAGCAACATGTACTTTTACTAAAGGTTTTAGGGTATTTTCTTATATAAGCAACATGTACTTCTACTAAAGGTTTTAGGGTATTTTCTTATATTAGCAACTTGTATTTTTTTTAAAGGTTTCAGGGTTTTTTCTTATATTAGCAACATGTACTTCAACTTAAGGTTTTAGGGTATTTTCTTATATTAGCAAGCAACATGTACTTTTACTAAAGGTTTTAGGGTATTTTCTTATATAAGCAACATGTACTTATACTAAAGGTTTTAGGGTATTTTCTTATATAAGCAACATGTACTTCTACTAAAGGTTTTAGGGTAATTTCTTATATAAGCAACATGTACTTCTACTTAAGGTTTGAGCATATTATCTTATTTTAGCAACATGTACTTCTACTTAAGGTTTTCGGGTATTTTATTATGTTAGCAACATGTTCTTCATTTCAGGATTGCGGGTATTTTCTTATATCTGAAACATGTACTTCTATTTAAGGCTTTAGGGTATTTTCCTATTATAGAAACATGTACTTAATATTTTTACAATTTTTAATAATCACATGGTCACTGAATGCTTTATGTTTTACCTCTTTGGAACGACCGACCGTCTGTCCTATATTGGTCATTTACAACTTACTCTATTTGAGGCGACTTGGAATATCCGGAAAATACCTAGTTGAAAGAAGTAAGAAGATAATAAATTCAGTGAATAGATTATGAAAATCTTTGGGTCCAGGGTATGACAGAAAACTGTTTCCAGCTGTGGCATCCCATATATGGATGTGGGAAAGTGAGGCTGCCCTTCACCACAGTTGCCTCTAGGTACATGTTGTTTATATATGAAAAAGCTGCTTTAACCGGCCTTAAGTCGTGAACAGAGTGTATGTTTTAATAAATAAAGTTTGAATTTTGATGTTTTTTTTTAAAGTTTTATTTATGTATATTATATTATGTATCAGAAGTTTATGTAGCAACTGAATTTTATCCTTGCATTAAAGTTACTGACCTTTATAGCTTAGGTTAAGGTTTTCATGTTTTATGCCTTATTATCGAATTGGTAATCTTTTTTATTAAAACCTTCTATGATATGATACTATAGTTTTAGAGGATAATGATATAAATGACTGTAACTATTCTTGCTAAACGTTGAATTACTGTCTTGCATTGACCATTCAGTTGTAATAATGAAAATAAAACCAATAGAGAACATGCTTAAATATATATGAAATTAAAAATTTGATTTTTTGTGAGAATATAATTTTTCTCTTTACACCATCAGGGTAAAAAATGTGACTTAAATGTAGTTTCTAAATAACTTTCTTGTCTTTGACTTTATCTGTAATAGTTCACTTACAGCTGTCAGGAATAGTTTTAAGTATTTAAAATTTTTAGACTTTCAATGCATAAGTTGATCTAAGGTAATGAAAGTAAACCTATGGTACATTATAATTAAATTCTGAACATAGTTTTTAGAGACTAATAGCTGCATTGAATAAGGTTTATAGAGATGGCTTGTTAGGACTTTGATTAATTAGTTTAACTTAATTGATGAAATTAATGAAAATTTGGGTAATGTATTTATACTAGACATTTAACAGGGTAAACAGGAAACATATATATGGTAAAATGTAATTTCTCTTTTCCGACGTGACATCAAAAGGAAGAAAATATTTAAACACCATTTTGATTAATAGATTTTATACATTGAACATAGTTTGGAAGATAGCTACAAATGACCTCTCCTTCTAAGTGGAAGAGTCCGCGGGCCTCAGAGCTGGATGAACGCCGAGCTGAGGGGGTTGTAAGAGTTGCCTGGTCTTACGAAAATGGGTTCAATAGCATGTCAACTAAACTCAGATTGTGAGCTCTATGACTCATTGTACAGTGTGTAGAGTTTGTAAACATAGTGGTTGTGAAAATTATATCATCATTTTGATGTTACTCGCATATAGAAAACCTAGTTTTACTGTAACTGAACAATGTTTAACCTTTCTTCTTGATAATATATAGGTTGATAAAAAAGTGAGATGGATTTAGGAACACTTTCTGCCTTTGTTGAATTATAAATGTTTTCAATTCTTACCATAAAACTATAAAGAGATAAATACTTGATGGAATATTTTTTAACTACATTTTTGAACTACATTTTTGAACTACATTTTTTGAAACTTATAATATTCAAATTTTAAAATTTTTTATGTAGTGAAACTTTGTATGTAAGATCTTTGATATCAATAAATAATCTAAGGTTAAAATTTTAACTACTTGAAAATTATTTGTTTATTTTAGTAGGGTTTTATATTATTAAGGATTTGAGCATTTATATATGATCAACATTAATATGACTAGTAATTATAATGTTAGGATACTAAATATCTACAGCGTGAGCATTTGTCTATGAATTCAAGTGTACTGTAATGAATAGTTGCATTTAATCAAATTCATTTAGATGGACTTTCAGGAGTAAAATTTGATATTTAGAATTAATTAAAGTAAGTAGATCTATTTTGTCTGTATAATATTACATAAAAGTTTACAAATTAGGAAGGAAAAGATACCGGTATTTGCTAAAATGTCATTTCTTTAATTCGACTTTACTACAGATAGAAGAAATAATACAAAAACTACCATTTTGATTAATAGATTTTATACATTGAACATAGTTTGGAAGATAGCTACAAATGACCTCTCCTTCTAAGTGGAAGAGTCCGCGGGCCTCAGAGCTGGATGAACGCCGAGTTGAGGGGGTTGTAAGAGTTGCCTGGTCTTACTAAAATGGGTTCAATAGCATGTCAACTAAACTCAGATTGTGAGCTCTATGACTCATAGTACAGTGTGTGGAGTTTGTAAACATAGTGGTTGTTAAAATTATGTCCTCATTTTGTAGTTACTCGCATTTAGAACACATAGTTTTACTGTAATTGAACAATGTTTAACCTTTCTTCTTGATATATAGGTTAATAAAAAAGTGAGATGGATTTAGGAACACTTTCCTCCTATGGTGAATGATAAATGTTTTGAAATCTTATGATAAAACTATAAAGAGATAAATACTTGACGGAATATTTTTGAACTACATTTTACTATTATGAATAGTTGCATTTAATCAAATTCATTAAGATGGACTTTCAGGACTTTGATTTGTATTAGTAAAATTTGATAGGTAGAACTAATTAAAGTAAGTAGATCTATTTGGGCAGTATAATATTACATAAAAGTTTACAAATTAGGAAGGAAAAGATACCGGTATTTGCTAAAATGTCATTTCTTTATTTTGACTTTACTACAGATAGAAGAAATAATACAAAAACTACCATTTTGATTAACAGATTTTATACATTGAACATAGTTTGGAAGATAGCTACAAATGACCTCTCCTTCTAAGTGGAAGAGTCCGCGGGCCTCAGAGCTGGATGAACGCCGAGCTGAGGGGGTTGTAAGAGTTGCCTGGTCTTACTAAAATGGGTTCAATAGCATGTCAACTAAACTCAGATTGTGAGCTCTATGACTCATAGTACAGTGTGTGGAGTTTGTAAACATAGTGGTTGTTAAAATTATGTCCTCATTTTGTAGTTACTCGCATTTAGAACACATAGTTTTACTGTAATTGAACAATGTTTAACCTTTCTTCTTGATATATAGGTTAATAAAAAAGTGAGATGGATTTAGGAACACTTTCCTCCTATGGTGAATGATAAATGTTTTGAAATCTTATGATAAAACTATAAAGAGATAAATACTTGACGGAATATTTTTGAACTACATTTTACTATTATGAATAGTTGCATTTAATCAAATTCATTAAGATGGACTTTCAGGACTTTGATTTGTATTAGTAAAATTTGATAGGTAGAACTAATTAAAGTAAGTAGATCTATTTGGGCAGTATAATATTACATAAAAGTTTACAAATTAGGAAGGAAAAGATACCGGTATTCGCTAAAATGTAATTTCTTTATTTTGACTTTACTACAGATAGAAGAAATAATACAAAAACTACCATTTTGATTAACAGATTTTATACATTGAACATAGTTTGGAAGATAGCTACAAATGACCTCTCCTTCTAAGTGGAAGAGTCCGCGGGCCTCAGAGCTGGATGAACGCCGAGCTGAGGGGGTTGTAAGAGTTGCCTGGTCTTACAAAAATGGGTTCAATAGCATGTCAACTAAACTCAGATTGTGAGCTCTATGACTCATAGTACAGTGTGTGGAGTTTGTAAACATAGTGGTTGTTAAAATTATGTCCTCATTTTGTAGTTACTCGCATTTAGAACACATAGTTTTACTGTAATTGAACAATGTTTAACCTTTCTTCTTGATATATAGGTTAATAAAAAAGTGAGATGGATTTAGGAACACTTTCCTCCTATGGTGAATGATAAATGTTTTGAAATCTTATGATAAAACTATAAAGAGATAAATACTTGACGGAATATTTTTGAACTACATTTTACTATTATGAATAGTTGCATTTAATCAAATTCATTAAGATGGACTTTCAGGACTTTGATTTGTATTAGTAAAATTTGATAGGTAGAATTCATTAAAGTAAGTAGATCTATTTGGGCTGTATAATATTACATAAAAGTTTACATATTAGGAAGGAAAAGATACCGGTATTCGCTAAAATGTAATTTCTTTATTTTGACTTTACTACAGATAGAAGAAATAATACAAAAACTACCATTTTGATTAACACATTTTATACATTGAACATAGTTTGGAAGATAGCTACAAATGACCTCTCCTTCTAAGTGGAAGAGTCCGCGGGCCTCAGAGCTGGATGAACGCCGAGCTGAGGGGGTTGTAAGAGTTGCCTGGTCTTACAAAAATGGGTTCAATAGCATGTCAACTAAACTCAGATTGTGAGCTCTATGACTCATAGTACAGTGTGTGGAGTTTGTAAACATAGTGGTTGTTAAAATTATGTCCTCATTTTGTAGTTACTCGCATTTAGAACACATAGTTTTACTGTAATTGAACAATGTTTAACCTTTCTTCTTGATATATAGGTTAATAAAAAAGTGAGATGGATTTAGGAACACTTTCCTCCTATGGTGAATGATAAATGTTTTGAAATCTTATGATAAAACTATAAAGAGATAAATACTTGACGGAATATTTTTGAACTACATTTTACTATTATGAATAGTTGCATTTAATCAAATTCATTAAGATGGACTTTCAGGACTTTGATTTGTATTAGTAAAATTTGATAGGTAGAACTAATTAGAGTAAGTAGATCTATTTGGGCAGTATAATATTACATAAAAGTTTACAAATTAGGAAGGAAAAGATACCGGTATTCGCTAAAATGTAATTTCTTTATTTTGACTTTACTACAGATAGAAGAAATAATACAAAAACTACCATTTTGATTAACAGATTTTATACATTGAACATAGTTTGGAAGATAGCTACAAATGACCTCTCCTTCTAAGTGGAAGAGTCCGCGGGCCTCAGAGCTGGATGAACGCCGAGCTGAGGGGGTTGTAAGAGTTGCCTGGTCTTACAAAAATGGGTTCAATAGCATGTCAACTAAACTCAGATTGTGAGCTCTATGACTCATTGTACAGTGTGTAGAGTTTGTAAACATAGTGGTTGTTAAAATTATATCATCATTCTGTCATTGTTCAGAACTAGGAAATTCATTGACAGTAGATTTAACTGTTCTTAATTATTGTTTTGGATTAATGAACACAGTCATGTAGATTTAAGAATATTTTCCTCTGTAAAAAGATAATTAATATACTTCCAATTCTTCCTGTAAAGCACATTAAACTAAGTAAACAGATGAATACTTAATGTAATGAGCCTTGTAACTTTTACTAGTACTTAGTTTTCAATCTTTCTGATTCTTATTTCAACATCATTTTTTGTAAAGATTTAAGTGTTTCTTATATTAAACTTATCTTCAAGCTGTAAATTTATAGTGCTCAGTGTTCGATTTTAGGTGGTTTGGGGGATAGCTGTTTTGAAGTTTTGGAGGCCATACTTACTAACAACTCTTTATTTAGATATTTCACTATATCTAAAGTAAGCATAAATTATAGTTCTTAGTTTTAAGGTGGCAAGGGTATGGCTGTAAGGGGGGGGGTTGAGGCCATATTTACTAATAACATTAAATTAGTTTATTGATTTTTGAGTTTTGTTTTATTAACAATTCTTTAGTTTGTTTTTTTTACTATATCTTAAGGAAGCAGGAAGCATAATTATGTTCTTTGTGTTAAGGTGGTAAGGGTATGGCTATAAGGGGAGGTTTTGGAGGCCATACTTACTAATAACATTAACATAAGTTTCTTGACTTTTGAGTTTTGTTTTATTAACAATTCTTTAGTTTGTTTTTATACTATATCTTAAGGAAACATATTATATAGTTCTTAGTGTTATGGTGGTAAGGGTATGGCTATAAGGGGAGGTTTTGGAGGCCATACTTACTAACAACACTAATATAAATTTACTTATTTTGAAGTTGTTTTGTATTTTTTCATCATTCACCTACATTTATAAATTTAATAAGTAAAAATACAGTACATGTTACTAATATAATAAATTCAATTATCTGTATACATGTAGCTTAATTGTTCCATGTTCTGTTATACTAACATTAACATTTATGTATCATTTTGTTGTTTCCCCGAATATATGTTATGAAAATCTTTATATTTTAATGTCAATTAAGTAATAATGAAGTACAATGCTGCTAATATAAAACATTTTTTTATCATGCATGTAGCTATAATTGTTCTGCTCTGCTCTTCAAACATTAATATTTATGTATTTTTTTGTTGGTCAATATTGTTTGTTATATTTTAAGGTCAATTAAGTAATAAAATCTTTATTTTATTTTTATGCATGTAGCTATAATTGTTTTGTTATGTTCTGCTTTTGTTCTACTAACATTAACATGTATCATTTTGTCGGTGTCCCAAATATATTATGTTATGAAGATCTTTATATTTTAAGGTCATTTAAGTAAAAAATAAAGTACATGTTGCTATTATAAGAAACTGATATACTTACATTAACATTGATGTATTGTTTTGCTAGTTATATTTAAGGTCAGTTATGTAAAAAATTAAGTACATGTTATTAATTTAAGAAACCCATTTATTTTTTTATACATGCAGCTATGATTGTTCTGTTCTGTTCTGTTCTTATTTGTTCTGTTATACTAACATTATCATTAATGTATCATTTAATTGGTAAATTGTGTTTGTTTTATATTTTAAGGTCAACATTAGTTTGTTATTTTTTTACTGTTGTTACATTAACAATTCTTTAGTTTGTTTTTACTGTATCTTAAGAAAGCATAATTTATGTTCTTGGTGTCAAGGTGGTAAGGGTATGGCTATAAGGGGAGGTTTTGGAGGCCATACTTACTAACAACACTAATATTTATTTACAAATTTTGAAGTTTTTTTGTATTTTTTTATCATTTACCTACATGTATAAATTTGATTAAATAAGTAAAAAATACAGTACACATTGCTTATATAATAAACTCAATTATCTGTATACATGTAGCTTAATTGTTCCATGTTCTGTTTTACTAACATTAACATTTATCTATCATTATGTTGTTTCCCAAAATATATGTTATGAAAATCTTTATATTTTAATGTCAATGAAATAATAATGAAGTACAATGATGCTAATATAAAACATTTTTTATCATGCATGTAGCTATAGTTGTTCTGTTCTGCTCTTCTAACAATAATATTTATGTATTTTTTTTGTTGGTCAATATTGTTTGTTATATTTTAAGGTCAAATAAGTAAAAAGTAAAGCACATTTTGCTAATATAAGAGATTTAATTATTTTTTATACATGTAACTATAATTGTTCTGTTCTGTTCTGTTCTGTTCTGTTCTACTAACATTAACATTCATGTATCATTTTGTCGGTGTCCCAAATATATGTTATGAAGATCTTTATATTCAAAAAAGTACATGTTGCTAATATAGGAGACCTAATTATTTTTATACATGTAGCTTTAATTGTTCTGTTCTGTTCTACTATATTAACATTCATGTATCATTTTGTCGGTGTCCCAAATATATGTTATGAAGATCTTTATATTCAAAAAAGTACATGTTGCTAATATAGGAGACCTAATTATTTTTATACATGTAGCTTTAATTGTTCTGTTCTGTTCTACTGCATTAACATTAATGTATTATTTTGTCGGTGTCCCAAATATATGTTATGAAGATCTTTATATTAAAAAAAGTACATGTTGCTAATATAAGAAACCTAATTATTTTTTATACATGTAACTATAATTGTTCTGTTCTGGTCTGCTCTGTTCTGTTCCACTAACATTAACATTAATGTATCATTTTGTCGGTGTCCCAAATATATGTTATGAAGATCTTTATATTAAAAAAAGTACATGTTGCTAATAAAGGAGACCTAATTATTTTTATACATGTAGCTTTAATTGTTCTGTTCTGTTCTACTATATTAACATTAATGTATCATTTTGTCGGTGTCCCAAATATATGTTATGAAGATCTTTATATTCAAAAAAGTACATGTTGGTAATAAAGGAGACCTAATTATTTTTTATACATGTAACTATAATTGTTCTGTTCTGTTCTGCTCTGTTCTGTTCTCCTAACATTAACATTAATGTATCATTTTGTCGGTGTCCCGAATATATGTTATGAAGATCTTTATATTCAAAAAAGTACATGTTGCTAATATAAGAGACCTAATTATTTTTTATACATGTAGCTATAATTGTTCTGTTCTGTTCTGTTCTACTAACATTAGCATTAATGTATCATATTGTCGGTGTCCCAAATATATGTTATGAAGATCTTTATATTCAAAAAAGTATATGTTGCTAATATAAGAAACTAATATACTCACATTAACATTTATGTATAGTTTTGTTGGTTATGTGTTAAGGTCAATTAAGTAAAAAATAAAGTACATGTTGTTGATATAAGAAACCCAATTTTTTACACATGTAGCTATAATTGTTCTGTTCTGTTCTGTTATACTAATATTAGATTTAATGTATCTTTTTTTGGCCAATATTGTGTGTTATATTTTATGGTCAATTAAGTAAAAAATTAAAGTACATGTTAATAAGAGAAACCCAATTATTGTTTATGCATGAAGTCAGAAGTGTTCTGTTCTGTTCTACTATTTTTTACATCAGTGAATAATTTTGTTGGTGCCCCAAATGTATGTAATGAAAATCTGTTTGTATGAATGTGAATTTAATAAAAAATAGTTGCTCATTAAATTATAAAAAAAATATCAAATGCCCATGAATTTTATCCATAAATAAAAAACTCACATAAAATTATGTAAAAATATTAAAGGTACATGAAATTATCTTTCAATACTTAATGCTTATGGCATTATCCAAGAATACCAAACACACATGCAGTTACCAATCAATTCAATAGGCACATGCAATTATCCATAAATACAAAATTCACATGAAAAAATACAAAACCCTTATAAAATTATTCATTAGTGCCATACCCTCATGACATTAATCATAAATGCAAAACCCATATGAAATTATATATGAATACCAAACCCACATGAAATTATACATGAATACCTAATCCACATGAAATTATCCATAAGTACCATATGCTTATGTCATTAATCATAAATGCCAAACTCATATGAAATTATACATGAATACCAAACCCACATGAAATTATACATGAATACCTAATCCACATGAAATTATCCATAAGTACCATATGCTTATGTCATTAATCATAAATGCCAAACTCATATGAAATTATACATGAATACCAAACCCACATGAAATTATTGATAAATACTAACGGCACATGAAATAATCCATCAATACCTAATGCCTTTGAAATTATCCATTTTTACCAAACATGCATGAACTCATCAAAAAGTTCCAAATGCCCAATAACACATGAATTTATCCATATATACCAGACTAGCTGATCCATGTGCATCAAACCCAGATAAGATAATCCATAAACATCCAACCCCGATGACATTATCCTTATACGTCCAACCCAGATAAGATTGTCCATATACATCCAACCCAGATGAGATGATCCATATAAAATTACCCATAAATACCAAAGCATATGAAATATCAATGAATAATAAACCACTTTGAAAATACCAATAAATACCAATCCAACATGAAATTATCCATGAATACCAAACACACAGTAACGTATATCCATAAATACCAACCCAGACTATCTGATCCATATACATCCAACCCAGATGAGATGATCCATATAAAATTATCTATTAATACCAAGTACACATGAAAGTATCCCTAAATACCAACCCAGACTGGCTGTTCAATATACATCCAACCCTATTGAGAGTATCCATATACGTACATCCAACCCAGATGAGATGATCCATATAAATTATCCATAAATACCAAGCGCAAATGATAGTATCCATAAATACCAACCAGACTAGCTGATCCATGTACATCCAACCCAGAAAATATCCATGAATACTAATCCCGCATGAAATTATCCATAAATACCAAACATACATGCACGCATATCCATAAATACCAACCCACACTATCTGATCCATATACATCCAAACCAGATAAGATCATCCATATACATCCAACACAGATGAGATCATCCATATACATCCAAACCAGAAAAGATCATCCATATATATCCAACACAGATAAGATCATCCATATACATCCTAACCAGATAAGATCATCCATATACATCCAACACAGATGAGATCATCCATATACTTCCAAACCAGATAAGATCAGCCATATACATCCAAACCAGATGATATCATCCTTATACATCCAAACCAGAAAAGATCATCCATATATATCCAACACAGATAAGATCATCCATATACATCCTAACCAGATAAGATCATCCATATACATCCAACACAGATGAGATCATCCATATACTTCCAAACCAGATAAGATCAGCCATATACATCCAAACCAGATGATATCATCCTTATACATCCAAACCAGATACGATCATCCATATACATCTAACACCGATGAGATCATCCATATACATACTAACGAGATAAGATCATCCATATACATCCAAACCAGATAAGATCATCCTTATACACCCAACACATATGAGATCATCCATATACATCCAAATCAGATAAGGTCATCCATATGCATCCAAACCAGATTAGATCATCCATATACATCCAAACCAGATAAGATCATCCATATACATCCAACACAGATGAGATCATCTATATACATCCAAACCAGTTAAGATCATCCATATACATCCAACACAGATGAGATCATCCATATACATCCAAACCAGATAAGATCATCCATATACATTCAACACAAATGAGATCATCCATATACATCCAAACCAGATAAGATCATCCATATACATCCAAACCAGATCAGATAATCCATATACATCCGAACCAGATAAGATCATCCATATACATCCAAACCAGATGATATCATCCTTTTACATCCAAACCAGATATGATCATCCATATACATCTAACACCGATGAGATCATCCATATACATACTAACCAGATAAGATCATCCATATACATCCAAACTAGATAAGATCATCCATATACATCCAACTCAGATGAGATCATCCATATACATCCAAACCAGATTACATCATCCATATACATCCAAACCAGATGAGATCATACATATTAATCCAACTCAGATGAGATCATCCATATACATCCAAACCAGATTAGATCATCCATATACATCCAAACCAGATAAGATCATCCATTTACATCCAACTCAGATGAGATCATCCATATACATCCAACACAGATGAGATTATCCATATACATCCAACCCAGATAAGATTACCCTGATACATCTTAATCAGATGAGATGATCCATATATACCCAACCATGATGAGACGATCCATACATACCAAAACCAGATGAGATGAGATGAGATGATCCATAATATTCCATGTCTCTTAGTTTTAGTTTGCATATGAAAAATGCATACACTCCGGCTTGAGATAAGACCACAGGTTACGGCAATGGTCGCAGCGCTCTTGCTTGAGGTCCTACTCCTAACGGAGTCCGTACCCAATGCATCCGTCGGGGTCAGTGTTCATTTGCCTTGGTGACAAAGGATATGTATGCACGCGTATACATCATCCATAGTGTTTCGTCACTATGTTTAGTGTATACGTCGTATGTCAAAACGGTGCGACTTAAGAGTTAGAGTTAAGATAAGCCCCACCTCTACTCACCCACCCTGAGTTGCACTGACTATTGCTTTATGTGGGTAACTTGACCTTATATTGATGCGTTAGTTCTTAAATGATCTAACTGTATCATGTAAGCCAGTCACAAGTCTGGATAAACAAGGAGTGACCATGATAGTAATCAAGCATAATAATCCATGAATATAATCGATTCTCTGATAATAATTGAACAAATCACTCACACCACCCATCAACATACATAAATAAGTATCAGTCAAGCTCTGTTGGATGGAGTTTATGATCAAAATTCACTTTTCAACTAATAACTCTTTCGAAGTAAAAGTTTATCAATGTGTGGCATGCTGCTGCATATCACTTGGGACCAGCGACATGACACTCTTTTAGTTTAATGCAAAACACCTTGTGTTAGTGATCAGTCTCTATGTCATGAGGAGTTCTGAGTTCAAGTCTCAGTGGGAGTTAATTGGCTGGGTCTCAGGTGATTTGTTTAAGTTGTGTTTAATTTATATTTTAAAAATTGTATAATGTTTAAGAATGTTTAAGCATATAAGTCAGTATACATCAGAAAAATGTATGCTCTTCATGCTAAGAAAGACAAAAACATATGTTAATATAGTACCCTCCAAATGTTTTAGTCAATAACTTGATAAAATTCTTCTTACAGTATATCTAAGGGAGATAATCCAATCTAGATTTTCCATTCATATGTATTATTGAATTCTAAAATGTTGATATTTAAAGAAAATAAGCACCTAATTTTTTATTACCTTCCCCTCTTTATTACTGGAGATTACAACATTTGGAACTCCTTGGCCATGTGCTATTAATTCATGAATTAAAAGGTCAAGGTGTTCCAAATTGATATTACAGAACAGCTAATGTATTAACTATTAAACTTGTATTTGGTAAAACCTGTGTAAGCAAATAATTACCGATGTATATTAAGCTTGTACTTGTTAACTTTTCAATTCATTAAAGATTTCAGGGGCGCAATATAGTCTAATTAACCTTTTTTATTTCGATATTTATAGATTTGATGAGCAGATCCATACTGTAGACTATTATGGCTACATTCTGTAGCAAAAATGACTAGGCACCTTAAAACCTTAAAATGCAATTAATTACAAGAACCACTTCTTCACTTATTTGCACAAAATTATATGCCCATACTTCTCATACTTCAAATCATGACACAGCATATTACATTAATTTTGAGATACAAACATCCACAATATGATTACGTCTGCTTAGTAGATGCATGATCAACAACTACATTTATGACGTCACACTTATGACGTCACACATATGACACATTTCTTTGTTTTGGTGTGTTCTGTATGACATATAGTATGTAAGCATGGCATTGCTTCAGAGCATTCTTATTTTTATCGTCTTAATAAACATTGAACATATTGTTGCTGTATGTTATTGTATAAATATAGAAATATGTGAGTGACAGACAAAATAAGTATGAATATAAGGATGATGGACAACATTTAGTATAAATATAGAAATATAGGAATGATGAACATTTATAGAATGAATATTGAAATGATGAACAAAATGTAGTATGAATATAGAAATATAGGACTGATGAACAAAATATAGTATGAATATAGTAATGTAAAATAATGAACACAATATAGCATGAATATAGGAATGATGAACTAAATATAGCATGAATAAAGAAATGTTAAACAAACGAAAGCATGAATATTGAAATGATGAACAAAATATAGCATGAAAATATCAAATATAGAAATGATGAACATAATAAGCACAAATATAGAAATATAGGAATGATGAACAATATAGCATGAATATAAAAAAGATGCACAAAATATAGCACGAATATAGAAATAAAGAAATAATGAACAAAATATAGCATGAATAAAGGAATGATGAACAAAATATAGCATGAATATAGATATATAGAAATGATTAACAAAATATTGCATGGATATAGAATTGATGAACAAAATACAGTATGAATATAGAAATATAGGAATGGTGAACAAAATAGCATGAATATAGAAATATAGGAGTGATGGACAAAATATAGCATGAATATAGAAATAAAAATGATGAACAAAATATAGTATGAATAAAGAAATATTGGAGTGATGAACAAAATATAGTATGAATATAGAAATATAAGCATGATGAACAAAATATAGTATGAATATAGAAATATAGGTATGATGAACATGATATAGTATGAATATAGTAATATAAAATAATGAACAAAATATAGCATGAATATAGGAATGATGAAATGATGAACTAAATATAGCATGAATATAGAAATGTTAAACAAACGAAAGCATGAATATTGAAATGATGAACGAAATGTAGTATGAATTTAGAAATATAGGAATGATGAACAAAATATAGTATGAGTATAAAAAAGATGCACAAAATATAGCATGAATATAGAAATATAGAAATGATGAACAAAATATAGCATGAATAAAGGAATGATGAACAAAATATAGCATGAATATAGATATATAGAAATGATTAACAAAATATTGCATGGATATAGAATTGATGAACAAAATACAGTATGAATATAGAAATATAGGAATGGTGAACAAAATATAGCATGAATATAGAAATATAGGAGTGATGAACAAAATATAGTATGAATATAGAAATATTGGAGTGATGAACAAAATATAGTATGAATAAAAAATATTGGGAGTGATGAACAAAATATAGTATGAATATAGGAATGTTGAACAAAATATAGCATGAATATAGAAATATAGGAATGATGAACAAAATAAAGCATGAATATAGAAATATAGGAGTGATGGACAAAATATAGCATGAACATAGAAAAATAAAAATGATGAACAAAATAAAGCATGATTATAGAAATATAGTAGTGATGAACAAAATATAGTATGAATATAGAAATATAGGAATGATGAACAAAATATAGCATGGATATAGAAATATAGGAATGATGAACACAATATAGCATGAATATAGAAATAATGAACAAAATATAGCATGAATTTAGAAATATAGAAATGATGACCAAAATATAGCATGAATAAAGGAATAATGAACAAAATATTGCATGAATATAGAAAAAAAGAAATGAACAAAATATAGCATGAATATAGAAATATAGAAATGATTAACAAAATATAGCATGGATATAGGAATGATGAACAAAATACAGTATGATTATAGATATATAGGAATGGTGAACAAAATATAGCATGAATATAGAAATATAGGAGTGATGGACAAAATATAGCATGAATATAGAAAAAAATATGAACAAAATATAGTATGAATAAAGAAATATTGCAGTGATAAACAAAATATAGTATGAATATTTAAATATAGGCATGATGAACAAAATATAGTATGAATATAGAAATATAGGAATGTTGAACAAAATATAGCATGAATATAGAAATATAGGAATAATGAACAAAACATGGCATGAATACAGAAATATAGAAATAATGCACAAAATATAGCATGAATATATGAATGATGAACAAAATATGGTACAAATATTGAAACATAGGAATGGTGAACAAATTATAGTATTAATATAGAAATATAGTATTGATAAACATATTGCAGCATGAATATTGCAATGATGAACAAAATATAGCATGAATATAGAAAATCAAAATAATGAACAAAATATAGTATGTATATAGAAATGTTAAACAAAATATAGGACGAATAGAGAAACAATGAAATATTATAGTATGAATATAGAAATGATAAACAAAATGTAGCATGAATATAGAAATGTTAAACAAAATATAGCATGAATATAGAAATGTTAAACAAAATATAGGACGAATAGAGCAACAATGAAATATTATAGTATGAATATAGAAATGATAAACAAAATGTAGCATGAATATAGAAATGTTAAACAAAATATAGCATGAATATAGAAATGATGAGCAAAATATAGTATGAATATAGAAACGATGAACAAAATAAATCATTAAATTAGAAATAAAGAAATGATGAACAAAATGTATCGGGAATATCGTAATCAAAAGTAAAGCATGGATATAGAAATGACGAACAAAATATACCATGAATATAACATATAAAAATTATGAACAAAAACAGTATAGATACAGAAGTATAGACATAATGAACAAAAAAGGACATGAATATAGAAAAATAGAAATGATGAACAAAATATAATATGAATATAGGAATGATGAACAAAATATAGTATGAATATAGGAATGATGAACAAAATATAGTATGAATATAGAAATAAAGAAATAATGAACAAAATAAAGTATGAATATAGAATTATAGAAATGATTAACAAAATATAGCATGAATATAGAAATAATAAACAAAATATAGCATGAATATAGAAATGATGAACAAAATACAGCATGAATATAGGAATGATGAACAAAATATAGCATGAATATAGGAATGATGAACAAAATATAGCATGAATATAGAAAAATAGAAATAAACAAAATATAGCATGAATATAGAACTATAAAAATGATGAACAAAATGTAGCATGAATATAGAAATCATGAACAAAATGTAGCATGAATGTTGAAATGATGAACAAAATATAGCATGAATATAGAAATATAGTAATGATGAACATAATATAGCATGAATATTGAAATGATGAGCAAAATATAGCATGAATATAGAAAAATAGAAATGATGAACAAAATATAGTATGAATATAGAAATATAGGTATGATGAACATAATATAGCAAGAATATAGAAATGATGAACAAATTATAGCATGAATGTAGAAATATAGAAATGATGAACAAAATATAGCATAAAAATAGAAATGATGAACAAAATATAGCATGAATATAGATATACAGTAATGATGAACAAACTATTGCATGAATATAGAAATATAGGAAAAATGAACAATACATAGCATGAATATAGAAATATAGGAATGATGAACAAAATAAAGTATGAATAGAGAAATATAGGAATGCTGAACAAAGTATAGCTCGAATATAGAAATATTAGTATGATAAACAAAATATAGCATGAATATAGAAATCATGAACAAAATATAGCATGAATTACAAAAAAATGAATGAATACAGAAGTATAGAAATAATGAACAAAATATAGCACTAATATAAAAAGATAAGAATGATGAACAAAATATAGCATGAATATAGAAATAAAGAAATAATGAACAAAATAAAGTATGAATATAGAATTATAGAAATGATGAACAAAATATAGCATGAATATAGAAATTATGAACAATATATAGCATGAATATAGAAATGATGAACAAAATACAGCATGAATATAGGAATGATGAACAAAATATAGCATGAATATAGAAAAATAGAAATAAACAAAATATAGCATGAATATAGAACTATAAAAATGATGAACAAAATGTAGCATGAATATAGGAATGATGAACAAAATACAGTATGAATATAGAAATGTTAAACAAAATAAAGCATGAATATAAAAATGATGAACAAAATATAGCACAAATATAGAACTATTGTAATGATGATCAAAAAAGAGCATTAATATAGGAATGATGAACAAAATATATTATGAATATAGAAATATAGGAGTGAAGAGCAAAATATAGCACATATATAGAAATATAAAAATGATGAACATGATATGGCATGAAAATAGAAATAAAGAAATGATGAACAAAATATAGCATGGATATAGAAATGTTAAACAAAATAAAGCATGAATATAAAAATGATGAACAAAATATAGCAAAAATATAGAAATATTGGAATGATGAACAAAATATAGTATGAATATAGAAAAATAGAACTGATAAACAAAATATAGAATAAATATATGAATGATGAACAATATATAGCATGAACATAGAAATAAGGAACAAATCGTGGTATGAATATAGAAAAAAAGAAATAATAAACAAAGAAAAGTATGAATGTAGAAATATAGAAATTATGAACAAAATATTGCATGAATATAGAAATGTTAAACAGAAAAAAGCATGAATTTAAAAATGATGAACAAAATATAGCACAAATATAGAAATATAGGAATGATGAACAAAATATAGTATGAATATAGAAAAATAGAAATGATGAACAAAATAAAGTATGAATATAGGAATGATGAACAAAATATAGCATGAATATATAAAAAAAGAAATGATGAACAAAATCAAGTATGAATATAGAAATATAGGAATGATGAACAAAATATAGCATGAATATAGAAAAATAGAAATGATGAACAAAATATAGTATGAATATAGAAATATCGGAACGATGAACAAAATATAGCATGAATATAGAAAAGATGAACAACACATAGCATGAATATAGAAATTATAGCAAGAATATACAAATGATGAACAAAATATAGTATGAATGTAGAAACATAGAAATGATGAACAAAATATAGCATGGATATAGAAATTTAGTAATGATGAACAAAATATAGCATGAATATAGAAATAATGAACAAATTAGAGTAAGAATATAGATTATAGTAAAGATGAACAAAATATAGCATGAATATTGAAATGATGAACAAAATATAGCATGAATATAGAAATATAGTAATGATGAACATAATATAGCAAGAATATAGAAATGATGAACAAATTATAGCATGAATGTAGAAATATAGAAATGATGAACAAAATATAGCATAAAACTAGAAATGATGAACAAAATATAGCATGAATATAGAAATACAGTAATGATGAACAAACTATTGCATGAATATAGAAATATAGGAAAGATGAACAATACATAGCATGAATATAGAAATATAGGAATGATGAACAAAATAAAGTATGAATAGAGAAATATAGGAATGCTGAACAAAGTATAGCTCGAATATAGAAATATTAGAATGATAAACAAAATATAGCATGAATATAGAAATCATGAACAAAATATAGCATGAATTACAAAAAAAAGTATGAATACAGAAGTATAGAAATAATGAACAAAATAAACCTTTATATAAAAAGATAAGAATGATGAACAAAATATAACATGAATATAGAAATGATAAACAAAATATAGTATGAATATTAAATGATGAACAAAATATAGCATGAATATAGAAATGATGAACAAAATATAGCATGAATATAGAAATACAGTAATGATGAACAAACTATTGCATGAATGTAGAAATATAGAAATGATGAACAAAATATAGCATAAAACTAGAAATGATGAACAAAATATAGCATGAATATAGAAATACAGTAATGATGAACAAACTATTGCATGAATATAGAAATATAGGAAAGATGAACAATACATAGCATGAATATAGAAATATGGGAATGATGAACAAAATATAGTATGAATATTGAAATATAGAAATGATGAACAAAACCTAGCAAGAATATAGAAATTTAGAAATGATGAACAAAATATAGCATGAATATTGAATTGATGAACAAAATATAGCATGAATATAGAAATGATGAACAAAATATAGCATGAATATAGGAACAATGAACAAAGTAATGCATGAATTAAAAATAAAGAAATGATAACAAAATGTATCATGAATATTGAAATCAAGAACAAAATTTAGTATGAATAAAGAAATATCAGAATGATAAAAAAAATATATAGTATGAATCAAGACATTTAGGAATGCTAAACAAAGTATAGCTCGAATATAGAAATATAAGAATGATAAACAAAATATAGCATGAATATAGAAATATAGGAGTGATGGACAAAATATAGTATGAATATAGAAATACACAAATGTATAGGAATGATGAACAAAATATAGTATGAATATAGAAATATAGGAATGATGAACAAAATATAGTATAATTATAGGAATGGTGAACAAAATATAGTGTGAAAATAAAAAAATAGGAATGATGAACAAAGTATAGTATGAAAATAGAAAAATATGAATGTTGAACAAAATATAGCGCGAATATAGGAATGATGAACAAAATATAGTATGAAAATAGAAAAATAGGAATGATGAACAAAGTATAGTATGAAAATAGAAAAATAGGAATGATGAACAAAATATAGTATGAAAATAGAAAAATAGGAATGTTGAACAAAATATAGCACGAATATAGAAATATGGGAATGAAGGAGAAAATATAGTAAGAATATATGAATGATGAGCATAATATAGTATGAATATAGGAATGATATACAAAAATAATTTGAATACAGAAATATAGGAATGGTGAACAAAATATACTGTGAATACAGGATTAATGATCAAAATAAAGTGAAAAATATAGAAATAAAGGAATGATGATCAAAATAATGTGTAAGTTAAGGAAAATATAATGAATGGACAAATTTAGTGAAAAATATGAATATATGAATGATTGACCAAATATAGTGAAAATATTGGATAACATGAATAATTGACAAAAATATAGTGTAAATATGGGAATAAAGGGTTGATGGACAAATATAGTGTAAATATAGGAATATGGAAAATTATGGATAAATATAATTTAAATAAATGAATGTATGATAAATGATCAAAATATTGTGTTAATTTAGGAATATATGAATAATAATAAAAATATATTGTGTTAATGTATGATTATATAAATAATGATCATTATAAAGTGTAAATATGTGAATATATAAATAATGATCAAAATATAGCGCAAATATATGAATGATTGACGAAATAAAGTGTTAATATCGGAACATAGGAATAATGGCAAATATAGTGTAAATATAGGAATATATTAATAGTGATCAAAATATAGTGTACATATATGGACAAATATAGTGTAAATATTTGAATATATAAATAATGGACAAATATAATGTAATTATAGGAATGATGATCCAAATACATGTATTTTAGTGTAAAATATCCATAAAAGAATGATGGACAAGTAAAGTGTAAATATAGCCTACTGTACTATATGTCTATATGAGAAATAGACCAGATTTTCAAGGGGAGACAATCTATACCAAAACTGGTGATCGGGGTACAGGTCCAACCCACTTACCCACTGGCAGCGTCGCCGTAAATTCGGGCGCGGTCAAGCGCGCAAGGGCAGACAACCATGTGATTACACTATATATATATATATATATAGTTAGATCTACTATGCATATTCTATATGAGAAATAGACCAGATTTTTAAGGGGAGACAATCCATACCAAAACTGGTGATCAGGGTATGGGTCCAACACACGTACCCACTGGTAGCGTCACCGTTCCATTTGGGCGCGATCAAGTGCGCAAGGGCAGACAACCATGACTTTGTGCTTACACTATATATAAATAGTAAGATCTACTATGCATATACTATATGAAAAATAGACCAGATTTTCAGGGGGAGACATTCCAGCCGCAAAGTGGTGATTGGGTGACCTGTCCATGACAGGTGACCAATGGCAGTGCTGGTTAAGCTGGCTGTGAGCGGTCAAGCGCAAAATCGGTCCGCCATGTTCTGTACAGTCATATACATGTATAGCTTACTGTACTATATGTCTATATGAGAAATAGACCAGATTTTCAAGGGGAGACAATCCATACCAAAACTGGTGATCGGGTACAGGCCAAGCACACATCCCGACTGGCAGCGTCGCCGTTCCCTTCGGGCGCAGTCAAACCCGCAAGGGCAGACAACAATGTGCTTATACTATACATATATATATAGTTAGATCTACTATGCATATATACTATATGAAAAATAGACCAGATTTTCCGTAGAAGACAATCCAGCAGCTAAGTGGTGATTGGGTGACCTGTCCATGACACGTGACCAATTGCAGTACTGGTTAGACTGGCTGTGAGCGGTCAAGCGCAAAATGGGTCCCCCATGTTCAGTACAGTCATATACATGTATAGCCTACTGTATTATACGTCTATATGAGAAATAGACCAGATTTTCTAGTGGAGACAATCCATACCAAAACTGGTGATCGGGGTACGGGTCCCATACATGTACCCACTGGCAGCGAATCCATTCCATTTGGGCGCCGTCAAGCGCGCAAGGGCAGACAACCATGTGCTTACATTATATATATATATATATATATATATATATATATAGTTAGATCTTCTATGCATATACTATATGAGAAATAGACCAGATTTTCAGGGGAAGACAATCCAGCCGCAAAGTGGTGATCGGGTGACCTGTCCATGACATGTGACCAATGGCAGTGCTGGTTAGTCTGGCAGTGAGCGGTCAAGCCCGAAATTGGTCCGCCATGTTCAGTACAGTCATATGCATGTATAGCCTACCAGTACTATATGTCTATATGAGAAATAGACCAGATTTTCAAGGGGAGACAATCCACACCAAAACTGGTGATCGGAGTATGGGTCCAACACACGTACCCACTGGTAGCGTCGCCGTTCAATTCGGGCGTGGTCAAGCGCACAAGGTCAGACTACCATGTGCTTGAATACACTATATATAAATAAAGTTAGATCTACTATGAAAATACTATATGAGAAATATACCAGATTATCAGGGGAAGACAATCCAGCCAAAAATTGATGATTGGGTGACCTGTTCATGACACGTGACCAATGGCAGTGCTGGTTAGGCTGGCTGTGAGCGGTCAAACGCGAAATTGGTCCGCCATGTTCAGTACAGTCATATACATGTATAGCCTACTGTACTATATGTCTATATGAGAAAGAGAGCAGATTTTCAAGGGGAGACAATCCATACCAAAACTGGTGATCGGGGTACGTGTCGAACCCACCTATCCACTGGCAGCGTCGCCGTTCCATTCGGGCGCGGTCAAGCGTGCAAGGGCAGACAATCATGTGCTTACACTATATATATATACTACTATGCATAATTATACTATATGAGAAATAGACCAGATTTTCAGGGTCCATAATAGTGTCTATAGAGCGTATAGAGTGAGTAGCAAGGGCGAGTAACTCGCCCCCAAAGTGGTTCTAGCGCGCTGGGTTCGTGAACCTTACCGACTGGGCGGCGTTCCGGGTTGGGTCCGAGGCCAAAACCGGAAGTAGGTCACCATTGTTTACATATCTACATGTCAATATAGTGTCCATATAGCGTATAGATTGAGTAGCAAGGGCGGGTTACTCGCCCCCAAAGTGGTTCTAGCGCGCTGGGTTCGTGACCCATACCGACTGGGCGGCGTTCCGGGTTGGGTCCAAGGCCAAAACCGGAAGTAGGTCACCATTGTTTACATATTTGCATGTCCAAATAGTGTCTATAGAGCGTTTAGAGTGAGTAGCAAGGGCGGGTAACTCGCCCCCAAAGTGGTTCTTGCGCGCTTGGTTCGTGACCCATACCGACTGGGCGGCGTTCCGAGTTGGGTCCGAGGCCAAAACCGGAAAAAGGTCACCATTGTTTACATAATTATGCACATGTCCATATAGTGTCTATAGACCGAATAGAGTGACTAGCAAGGGCTGGTAACTCGCGCCCAAAGTGGTTCTAGCGCGCTGGGTTCGTGACCCATACCGACTGGGCGGCGTTCCGGGTTGGGTCCGAGGCCAAAACCGGAAGTAGGTCACCATTGTTTACATACGTACATGTCCATATAGTGTCTATAGAGCGTATAGAGTGAGTGGCAATGGCTGGTAACTCGCCCCCAAAGTGGTTCTAGCGCGCTAAGATCGTGTTCCATACCGACAGGGCGGCGTTCCCGGTTGGGTCCTCGGCCAAAACCGGAAGTAGGTCACCATTGTTTAAATATGTACATGTCCATTTTGTGTCTATATAAGTCTATACAAGTCATAAAGTAGCCATACCAAGGGCAGAAAATTATCCCCAAAAGTGGTTTAAGCCTGCTGGGTTCGCGACCCATGCCGACTGGGCGGCGTTCCTGGTTGGGTCCGAGCCGGAAACCGGAAGTAGGTCACCATTGTTTACATATGTACATGTCCATATAGTGTCTATATAACTGGGCGGCGTTTCGGGTTTGGTCTGAATCCGAAACCGGAAGTAGGTCACCATTGTAAACTTACATATGTACATGTCCATATAGTGTCTATATAAGTCTATAAAAGACATAAAGTAGCCATACCAAGGGCAGATAAGTCGCCCCCAAAGTGATTCTAGCCTGCTGAGTTCGCGACCCATGCCTATTGGGCGGCGGTCCGGGTTGGGTCCGAGCCCGAAACCGGAATATGGTCACCATTGTTTACATTTGTACATCTCCATATAGTGTTTATATAAGTCTTTATAAGACATAGAGTAGCTATCCCAAGGGCCGATAAGTCGCCCCCAAAGTGGTTCTAGCCTGCTGGGTTTGCGACCCATGCAGACTGGGCGGCGTTCCAGGTTGGGTCCGAGCCCGAAACCGGAAGTAGGTCACCACTATTTACATATGTACATGTCCATATAGTGTCTAAAATGTCTATATAAGAAATATATTAGCTATACCAAGGGCGGATAAGTCGCCCCCATAGAGGTTCGCGACCCATGCCGGCTGCGCGGTTTTCCGGGTTGGGTCCGAGCCCGAAACCGGAAGTAGGTCACCATTGTTTACATATGTACATGTACATATACATGTAGTTTCTATATAAGTCTATATAAGACATACAGTAGCTGAACCAAGGGCGGATAAGTCGCCCCCAAAGTGGTTCTAGCCTGCTGGGTTCGCGACCCATGCCGACTGCGCGGGTTTCCGGGTTGGGTCCGAGCCCGAAACCGGAAGTAGGTCACCATTGTTTACATATGTACATGTACATATAGTTTCTATATAAGTCTATATAAGACATACAGTAGCTGAACCAAGGGCGGATAAGTCGCCCCCAAAGTGGTTCTAGCCTGCTGGGTTCGCGACCCATGCCGACTGCGCGGGTTTCCGGGTTGGGTCCGAGCCCGAAACCGGAAGTAGGTCACCATTGTTTACATATGTACATGTACATATAGTTTCTATATAAGTCTATGTAAGACATACAGTAGCTGAACCAAGGGCGGATAAGTCGCCCCCAAAGTGGTTCTAGCCTGCTGGGTTCGCGACCCATGCCGATTGCAAGGGTTTCCGGGTTGGGTCCGAGCCCGAAACCGGAAGTAGGTCACCATTGTTTACATATGTACATGTACATATAGTTTCTATATAAGTCTATATAAGACATACAGTAGCTGAATCAAGGGCGGATAAGTCGCCCCCAAAGTGGTTCTAGCCTACTGGGTTCGCGACCCATGCCGACTGCGCGGGTTTCCGGGTTGGGTCTGAGCCCGAAACCGGAAGTAGGTCACCATTGTTTACATATGTACATGTACATATAGTTTCTATATAAGTCTATATAAGACATACAGTAGCTGAACCAAGGGCGGTTAAGTCGCCCCCAAAGTGGTTCTAGCCTGCTGGGTTCGCGATGCATGCCGACTGCGCGGGTTTCCGGGTTGGGTCCGAGCACGAAACCGGAAGTAGGTCACCATTGTTTACATATGTACATGTACATATAGTTTTTTTATAAGTCTATATAAGACATACAGTAGCTTAACCGAGGGCGGATAAGTCGCCCCAAAATGGTTCTAGCCTGCTGGGTTCGCGACCCATGCCGACTTGGCGTGTTTGCGGGTTGGGTCCGAACCCGAAACCGGAAGTAATTTACCATTGTTTACATATGTACATGTACATATGGTTTCTATATAAGTCTATATAAGACATAAAGTAGCTGAACCAAGGGCGGATAAGTCGCCCCCAAAGTGGTTCTAGCCTGCTGGGTTCGCGACCCATGCCGACTGCGCTGGTTTCCGGGTTGGGTCCGAGCCCTAAACATGAAGTAGGTCACCATTGTTTACATATGTACATGTACATATAGTTTCTATAAAAGTCTATATAAGACATACAGCAGCTGAAGCAAGGGCGGATAAGTCGCCCCCAAAGTGGTTCTAGCCTGCTGGGTTCGCGACCCATGCCGACTGCGGGTGTTTCCGGGTTGGGTCCGAGCCCGAAACCGGAAGTAGGTCACCATTGTTTACATATGTACATGTACATATAGTTTCTATATAAGTCTATTAAAGACATACAGTAGCTGAACCAAGGGCGGATAAGTCGCCCCCAAAGTGGTTCTAGCCTGCTGGGTTCGCAAACCATGCCGACTGCGCGGGTTTCCGGGTTGGGTCCGAGCCCGAAACCGGAAGTAGGTCACCATTGTTTACATATGTACATGTACATATAGTTTCTATATAAGTCTATATAAGACATAGAGTAGCTGAACCAAGGGCGGATAAGTCGCCCCTAAAGTGGTTCTAGCCTGCTGGGTTCGCGACCCATGCCGACTGCGCGGATTTCCGGGTTGGGTCCGAGCCCGAAACCGGAAGTAGGTCACCATTGTTTACATATGTACATGTACATATAGTTTCTATATAAGTCGATATAAGACATACAGTAGCTGAACCAAGGGCGGATAAGTCGCCCCCAAAGTGGTTCTAGCCTGCTGGGTTCGCGACCCATGCCGACTGCGCGGGTTTCCGGGTTGGGTCCGAGCCCGAAACCGGAAGTAGGTCACCATTGTTTACATATGTACATGTACATATAGTTTCTATATAAGTCTATATAAGACATACAGTAGCTGAACCAAGGGCGGATAAGTCGCCCCAAAGTGGTTCTAGCCTACTGGGTTCGCGACCTGTGCCGACTGCGCGGGTTTCCTGGTTGGGTCCGAGCCCGAAACCGGAAGTAGGTCACCATTGTTTACATATGTACATGTACATATAGTTTCTATATAAGTCTATATAAGACTTACAGTAGCTGAACCAAGGGCGGATAAGTCGCCCCCAAAGTGGTTCTAGCCTGCTGGGTTCGCGATGCATGCCGACTGCGCGGGTTTCCGGGTTGGGTCCGAGCCCGAAACCGGAAGTAGGTCACCATTGTTTACATATGTACATGTACATATAGTTTTTTTATAAGTCTATATAAGACATACAGTAGCTGAACCAAGGGCGGATAAGTCGCCCCAAAATGGTTCTTGCCTGCTGGGTTCGTGACCCATGCCGACTTTGCGTGTTTCCGGGTTGGGTCCGAGCCCGAAACCGGAAGTAATTTACCATTGTTTACATATGTACATGTACATATGGTTTCTATATAAGTCTATATAAGACATAAAGTAGCTGAACCAAGGGCGGATAAGTCGCCCCCAAAGTGGTTCTAGCCTGCTGGGTTTGCGACCCATGCCGACTGCGCGGGTTTCCGGGTTGGGTCCGAGCCCTAAACATGAAGTAGGTCACCATTGTGTAAATATGTACATGTACATATAGTTTCTATAAAAGTCTATATAAGACATACAGCAGCTGAACCAAGGGCGGATAAGTCGCCCTCAAAGTGGTTCTAGCCTGCTGGGTTCGCGACCCATGCCGACTGCGGGTGTTTCCGGGTTGGGTCCGAGCCCGAAACCGGAAGTAGGTCACCATTGTTTACATATGTACATGTACATATAGTTTCTATATAAGTCTATTTAAGACATACAGTAGCTGAACCAAGAGCGGATGAGTCGCCCCCAAAGTGGTTCTAGCCTGCTGGGTTAGCGACCCATGCCGACTCCGCGGGTTTTAGGGTTGGGTCCGAGCCCGAAACCGGAAGTAGGTCACCACTATTTACATATGTACATGTCCATATAGTGTCTAAAATGTCTATATAAGAAATATATTAGCTATACCAAGGGCGGATAAGTCGCCCCCATAGAGGTTCGCGACCCATGCCGACTGCGCGGGTTTCCGGGTTGGGTCCGAGCCCGAAACCGGAAGTAGGTCACCATTGTTTACATATGTACATGTACATATAGTTTCTATATAAGTCTATATAAGACATACAGTAGCTGAACCAAGGGCGGATAAGTAAACCCCAATGTGGTTCTAGCCTGCTGTGTTCGCGACCCATGCCGACTGCCCGGGTTTCCGGGTAGGGTCCGAGCCCGAAACCGGAAGTAGGTCACCATTGTTTACATATGTACATGTACATATAGTTTCTATATAAGTCTATATAAGACATACATTGGCTGAACCAAGGGCGGATAAGTCGCCCCCAAAGTGGCTCTAGCCTGCTGGGTTCGCGACCCATGCCGACTGCGCGGGTTTCCGGGTTGGGTCCGAGCCCGAAACCGGAAGTAGGTCACCATTGTTTACATATGTACATGTACATATAGTTTCTATATAAGTCTATATAAGACATACAGTAGCTGAACCAAGGGCGGATAAGTCGCCCCCAAAGTGGTTCTAGCCTGCTGGGTTCGCGACCCATGCCGACTGCGCGGGTTTCCGGGTTGGGTCCGAGCCCGAAACCGGAAGTAGGTCACCATTGTTTACATATGTACATGTACATATAGTTTCTATATAAGTCTATATAAGACATACAGTAGCTGAACCAAGGGCGGATAAGTCGCCCCCAAAGTGGTTCTAGCCTGCTGGGTTCGCGACCCATGCCGACTGCGCGGGTTTCCGGGTTGGGTCCGAGCCCGAAACCGGAAGTAGGTCACCATTGTTTACATATGTACATGTACATATAGTTTCTATATAAGTCTATATAAGACATACAGTAGCTGAACCAAGGGCGGATAAGTCGCCCCCAAAGTGGTTCTAGCCTCCTGGGTTCGCGACCCATGCCGACTGCGCGGGTTTCCGGGTTGGGTCCGAGCCCGAAACCGGAAGTAGGTCACCATTGTTTACATATGTACATGTACATATAGTTTCTATATAAGTCTATATAAGACATACAGTAACTGAACCAAGGGCGGTTAAGTCGCCCCTAAAATGGTTCTAGCCTGCTGGGTTCGCGATGCATGCCGACTGCGCGGGTTTCCGGGTTGGGTCCGAGCCCGAAACCGGAAGTAGGTCACCATTGTTTACATATGTACATGTACATATAGTTTCTATATAAGTCTATATAAGACATACAGTAGCTGAACCAAGGGCGGATAAGTCGCCCCAAAGTGGTTCTAGCCTGATGGGTTCGCGACCCTTGCCGACTTGGCGTGTTTCAGGGTTGGGTCCGAGCCCGAAACCGGAAGTAGGTCACCATTGTTTACATATGTACATGTACATATAGTTTCTATATAAGTCTACATAAGACATACAGTAGCTGAACCAAGAGCGGATGAGTCGCCCCCAAAGTGGTTCTAGCCTGCTGGGTTCGCGACCCATGCCGACTCCGCGGGTTTTAGGGTTGGGTCCGAGCCCGAAACCGGAAGTAGGTCACCATTGATTACATATGTACATGTACATATAGTTTCTATATAAGTCTATATAAGACATACAGTAGCTGAAACAAGGGCGAATAAGTCGCCCCCAAAGTGGTTCTAGCCTGCTGGGTTCGCGACCCATGCCGACTGCGCGGGTTTCCGGTTTGAGTCCGAGCCCGAAACCGGAAGAAGTTCACCATTGTTTACATATAGTTTCTATATAAGTCTATATAAGACATACAGTAGCTGAACCAAGTGCGGATAAGTCGCCCCCAAAGTGGTTCTAGCCTGCTGGGTTCGCGACCCATGCCGACTGCGCGTGTTTCCGGGTTGGGTCCGAGCCCGAAACCGGAAGTAGGTCACCATTGTTTACATATGTACATGTACATATAGTTTCTATATAAGTCTATATAAGACATACAGTAGCTGAACCATGGGCGGATGAGTCGCCCCCAAAGTAGTTCTAGCCTGCTGGGTTCGCGACCCATGCCGACTGCGCGGGTTTCTGGGTTGGGTCCGAGCCCGAAACCGGAAGTAAGTCAGCATTGTTTACATATGTACATGTACATATAGTTTCTATATAAGTCTATATAAGACATATAGTAGCTGAACCAAGGACGGGTAGGTCGCCCCCAAAGTGGTTCTAGCCTGCTGGGTTCGCGACCCATGCCGACTGCGCGGGTTTCCGGATTGGATCCGAGCCTGAAACCGGAAGTAGGTCACCATTGTTTACATATGAACATGTACATATAGTTTCTATATAAGTCTATATAAGAAATACAGTAGCTGAACCAAGGGCGGATGAGTCTCCCCCAAAGTGGTTCTAGCCTGCTGGGTTCGCGACCCATGCTGACTGCGCGGGTTTCCGGGTTTGCGCCGAGCCCGAAACCGGAAGTAGGTCACCATTGTTTACATATGTACATGTACATATAGTTTCTATATAAGTCTATATAAGACATACAGTAGCTAAACCAAGGGCGGATAAGTCGCCCCCAAAGTGGTTCTAGCCTGCTGGGTTCGCGACCCATGCCGACTGCGCGGGTTTCCGGGTTGGGTCCGAGCCCGAAACCGGAAGTAGGTCAACATTGTTTACATATGTACATGTACATATAGTTTCTATATAAGTCTATATAAGACATACAATAGCTGAACCAAGGGCGGATGAGTCGCCCCTAAAGGGGTTCTAGACTGCTTGGTTCGCGACCCATGCCGACTGCGCGGGTTTCCGGGTTGGGTCCGAGCCCGAAACCGGAAGTAGGTCACCATTGTTTACATATGTACATGTACATATAGTTTCTATATAAGTCAATATAAGACATACAGTAGCTGAACCAAGGGCGGATAAGTCGCCCCCAAAGTGGTTCTAGCCTGCTGCGTTTGCGACCCATGCCGACTGCGCGGGTTTCCGGGTTGGGTCCCTGCCCGAAACCGGAAGTAGGTCACCATTGTTTACATATGTACATGTACATATAGTTTCTATATAAGTCTATATAAGACATACAGTAGCTGAACCAAGGGCGGTTAAGTCGCCCCCAAAGTGGTTCTAGCCTGCTGGGTTCGCGACCCATGCCGACTGCGCGTGTTTCCGGATTGGGTCCGAGCCCAAAACCGGAAGTAGGTCACCATTGTTTACATATGTATATGTACATATAGTTTCTATATAAGTCTATATAAGACATACAGTAGCTGAACCAAGGGCGGATAAGTCGCCCCCAAAGTGGTTCTAGCCTGCTGGGTTCGCAAACCATGCAGACTGTGCGGGTTTCCGGGTTGGGTCAGAGCCCGAAACCGGAAGTAGGTCACCATTGATTACATATGTACATGTACATATAGTTTCTATATAAGTCTATATAAGACATACAGTAGCTGAAACAAGGGCGAATAAGTCGCCCCCAAAGTGGTTCTAGCCTGCTGGGTTCGCGACCCATGCCGACTGCGCGGGTTTCCGGTTTGAGTCCGAGCCCGAAACCGGAAGAAGTTCACCATTGTTTACATAATCACATGTACATATAGTTTCTATATAAGTCTATATAAGACATACAGTAGCTGAACCAAGTGCGGATAAGTCGCCCCCAAAGTGGTTCTAGCCTGCTGGGTTCGCGACCCATGCCGACTGCGCGTGTTTCCGGGTTGGGTCCGAGCCCGAAACCGGAAGTAGGTCACCATTGTTTACATATGTACATGTACATATAGTTTCTATATAAGTCTATATAAGACATACAGTAGCTGAACCATGGGCGGATGAGTCACCCCCAAAGTAGTTCTAGCCTGCTGGGTTCGCGACCCATGCCGACTGCGCGGGTTTCTGGGTTGGGTCCGAGCCCGAAACCGGAAGTAAGTCAGCATTGTTTACATATGTACATGTACATATAGTTTCTATATAAGTCTATATAAGACATACAGTAGCTGAACCAAGGGCGGATAGGTCGCCCCCAAAGTGGTTCTAGCCTGCTGGGTTCGCGACCCATGCCGACTGCGCGGATTTCCGGATTGGGTCCGAGCCCAAAACCGGAAGTAGGTCACCATTGTTTACATATGTACATGTACATATAGTTTCTATATAAGTCTATATAAGACATAGAGTAGCTGATTAAAGGGCGGATAAGTCGCCCCCAAAGTGGTTCTAGCCTGCTGGGTTCGCGACCCATGCCGACTGTGCGGGTTTCCGGGTTGGGTCCGAGCCCGAAACCGGAAGTAGGTCACCATTGTTTACATATGTAAATGTACATATAGTTTCTTTATAAGTCTATATAAGACATACAGTAGCTGAACCAAGGGCGGATAAGTCGCCCCCAAAGTGGTTCTAGCCTGCTGGGTTCGCGACCCATGCCGACTGCGCGGGTTTCCGGGTTGGGTCCGAGCCCGAAACCGGAAGTAGGTCACCATTGTTTACATATGTACATGTACATATAGTTTCTATATAAGTCTATATAAGACATACAGTAGCTGAACCAAGGGCGGATAAGTCGCCCCCAAAGTGGTTCTAGCCTGCTGTGTTCGCGACCCATGCCGACTGCGCGGGTTTCAGGGTTGGGTCCGAGCCCGAAACCGGAAGTAGGTCACCATTGTTTACATATGTACATGTACATATAGTTTCTATATAAGTCTATATAAGACATACAGTAGCTGAACCAAGGGCGGATAAGTCGCCCCCAAAGTGGTTCTAGCCTGCTGTGTTCGCGACCCATGCCGACTGCGCGGGTTTCCGGGTTGGGTCCGAGCCCGAAACCGGAAGTAGGTCACCATTGTTTACATATGTACATGTACATATAGTTTCTATATAAGTCTATATAAGACATACAGTAGCTGAACCAAGGGCGGATAAGTCGCCCCCAAAGTGGTTCTAGCCTACTGGGTTCGCGACCCATGCCGACTGCGCGGGTTTCCGGGTTGGGTCCGAGCCCGAAACCGGAAGTAGGTCACCATTGTTTACATATAGTTTCTATATAAGTCTATATAAGACATACAGTAGCTGAACCAAGGGCTGATAAGTCGCCCCAAAGTGGTTCTAGCCTGCTGCGTTTGCGACCCATGCCGACTGCGCGGGTTTCCGGGTTGGGTCCCTGCCCGAAACCGGAAGTAGGTCACCATTGTTTACATATGTACATGTACATATAGTTTCTATATAAGTCTATATAAGACATACAGTAGCTGAACCAAGGGCGGTTAAGTCGCCCCCAAAGTGGTTCTAGCCTGCTGGGTTCGCGACCCATGCCGACTGCGCGTGTTTCCGGATTGGGTCCGAGCCCAAAACCGGAAGTAGGTCACCATTGTTTACATATGTATATGTACATATAGTTTCTATATAAGTCTATATAAGACATACAGTAGCTGAACCAAGGGCGGATAAGTCGCCCCCAAAGTGGTTCTAGCCTGCTGGGTTCGCAAACCATGCAGACTGTGCGGGTTTCCGGGTTGGGTCAGAGCCCGAAACCGGAAGTAGGTCACCATTGATTACATATGTACATGTACATATAGTTTCTATATAAGTCTATATAAGACATACAGTAGCTGAAACAAGGGCGAATAAGTCGCCCCCAAAGTGGTTCTAGCCTGCTGGGTTCGCGACCCATGCCGACTGCGCGGGTTTCCGGTTTGAGTCCGAGCCCGAAACCGGAAGAAGTTCACCATTGTTTACATAATCACATGTACATATAGTTTCTATATAAGTCTATATAAGACATACAGTAGCTGAACCAAGTGCGGATAAGTCGCCCCCAAAGTGGTTCTAGCCTGCTGGGTTCGCGACCCATGCCGACTGCGCGTGTTTCCGGGTTGGGTCCGAGCCCGAAACCGGAAGTAGGTCACCATTGTTTACATATGTACATGTACATATAGTTTCTATATAAGTCTATATAAGACATACAGTAGCTGAACCATGGGCGGATGAGTCGCCCCCAAAGTAGTTCTAGCCTGCTGGGTTCGCGACCCATGCCGACTGCGCGGGTTTCTGGGTTGGGTCCGAGCCCGAAACCGGAAGTAAGTCAGCATTGTTTACATATGTACATGTACATATAGTTTCTATATAAGTCTATATAAGACATACAGTAGCTGAACCAAGGGCGGATAGGTCGCCCCCAAAGTGGTTCTAGCCTGCTGGGTTCGCGACCCATGCCGACTGCGCGGATTTCCGGATTGGATCCGAGCCTGAAACCGGAAGTAGGTCACCATTGTTTACATATGAACATGTACATATAGTTTCTATATAAGTCTATATAAGAAATACAGTAGCTGAACCAAGGGCGGATGAGTCGCCCCCAAAGTGGTTCTAGCCTGCTGGGTTCGCGACCCATGCTGACTGCGCGGGTTTCCGGGTTTGCGCCGAGCCCGAAACCGGAAGTAGGTCACCATTGTTTACATATGTACATGTACATATAGTTTCTATATAAGTCTATATAAGACATACAGTAGCTAAACCAAGGGCGGATAAGTCGCCCCCAAAGTGGTTCTAGCCTGCTGGGTTCGCGACCCATGCCGACTGCGCGGGTTTCCGGGTTGGGTCCGAGCCCGAAACCGGAAGTAGGTCAACATTGTTTACATATGTACATGTACATATAGTTTCTATATAAGTCTATATAAGACATACATTAGCTGAACCAAGGGCGGATAAGTCGCCCCCAAAGGGGTTCTAGACTGCTTGGTTCGCGACCCATGCCGACTGCGCGGGTTTCCGGGTTGGGTCCGAGCCCGAAACCGGAAGTAGGTCACCATTGTTTACATATGTACATGTACATATAGTTTCTATATAAGTCTATATAAGACATACATTAGCTGAACCAAGGGCGGATAAGTCGCCCCCAAAGTTGTTCTAGCCTGCTGGGTTCGCGACCCATACCGATTGCGCTGGTTTCCGGGTTGGGTCCGAGCCCGAAACCGGAAGTAGGTCACCATTGTTTACATATGTACATGTACATATAGTTTCTATATAAGTCAATATAAGACATACAGTAGCTGAACCAAGGGCTGATAAGTCGCCCCAAAGTGGTTCTAGCCTGCTGGGTTTGCGACCCATGCCGACTGCGCGGGTTTCCGGGTTGGGTCCCTGCCCGAAACCGGAAGTAGGTCACCATTGTTTACATATGTACATGTTCATATAGTTTCTATATAAGTCTATATAAGACATACAGTAGCTGAACCAAGGGCGGTTAAGTCGCCCCCAAAGTGGTTCTAGCCTGCTGGGTTCGCGACCCATGCCGACTGCGCGGGTTTCCGGATTGGGTCCGAGCCCAAAACCGGAAGTAGGTCACCATTGTTTACATATGTATATGTACATATAGTTTCTATATAAGTCTATATAAGACATACAGTAGCTGAACCAAGGGCGGATAAGTCGCCCCCAAAGTGGTTCTAGCCTGCTGGGTTCGCAAACCATGCCGACTGTGCGGGTTTCCGGGTTGGGTCAGAGCCCGAAACCGGAAGTAGGTCACCATTGTTTACATATGTACATGTACATATAGTTTCTATATAAGTCTATATAAGACATACAGTAGCTGTAACAAGGGCGAATAAGTCGCCCCCAAAGTGGTTCTAGCCTGCTGGGTTCGCGACCCATGCCGACTGCGCGGGTTTCCGGTTTGAGTCCGAGCCCGAAACAGGAAGAAGTTCACCATTGTTTACATAAGTACATGTACATATAATTTCTATATAAGTCTATATAAGACATACAGTAGCTGAACCAAGTGCGGATAAGTCACCCCCAAAGTGGTTCTAGCCTGCTGTGTTCGCGACCCATGCCGACTGCGCGTGTTTCCGGGTTGTGTCCGAGCCCGAAACCGGAAGTAGGTCACCATTTTTTACATATGTACATGTACATATAGTTTCTATGTAAGTCTATATAAGACATACAGTAGCTGAACCAAGGGCGGATAAGTCGCCCCCAAAGTGGTTCTAGCCTGCTGGGTTCGCGACCCATGCCGACTGCGCGGGTTTCCGGGTTGGGTCCGAGCCAGAAACCGGAAGTAGGTCACCATTGTTTACATATGTACATGTACATATAGTTTCTATAAAAGTCTATATAAGACATCCAGCAGCTGAACCAAGGGCGGATAAGTCGCCCCAAAAGTGGTTCTAGCCTGCTGGGTTCGCGACTCATGCCGACTGCGGGTGTTTCCGGGTTGGATCCGAGCCCGAAACCGGAAGTAGGTCACCATTGTTTACATATGTACATGTACATATAGTTTCTATATAAGTCTATATAAGACATACATTAGCTGAACCAAGAGCGGATGAGTCGCCCCCAAAGTGGTTCTAGCCTGCTGAGTTAGCGAACTATGCCGACTCCGCGGGTTTTAGGGTTGGGTCCGAGCCCGAAACCGGAAGTAGGTCACCACTATTTACATATGTACATGTCCATATAGTGTCTAAAATGTCTGTATAAGAAATATATTAGCTATACCAAGGTCGGATAAGTCGCCCCCATAGAGGTTCGCGACCCATGCCGACTGCGCGGGTTTCCGGGTTGGGTCCGAGCCCGAAACCGGAAGTAGGTCACCATTGTTTACATATGTACATGTACATATAGTTTCTATATAAGTCTATATAAGACATACAGTAGCTGAACCAAGGGCGGATAAGTCGCCCCCAATGTGGTTCTAGCCTGCTGTGTTCGCGACCCATGCCGACTGCCCGGGTTTCCGGGTTGGGTCCGAGCCCGAAACCGGAAGTAGGTCACCATTGTTTACATATGTACCTGTACATATAGTTTCTATATAAGTCTATATAAGACATACAGTGGCTGAACCAAGGGCGGATAAGTCGCCCCCAAAGTGGCTCTAGCCTGCTGGGTTCGCGACCCATGCCGACTGCGCGGGTTTCCGGGTTGGGTCCGAGCCCGAAACCGGAAGTAGGTCACCATTGTTTACATATGTACATGTACATATAGTTTCTATATAAGTCTATATAAGACATACAGTAGCTGAACCAAGGGCGGATAAGTCGCCCCCAAAGTGGTTCTAGCCTGCTGGGTTCGCGACCCATGCCGACTGCGCGGGTTTCCGGGTTGGGTCCGAGCCCGAAACCGGAAGTAGGTCACCATTGTTTACATATGTACATGTACATATAGTTTCTATATAAGTCTATATAAGACATACAGTAGCTGAACCAAGGGCGGATAAGTCGCCCCCAAAGTGGTTCTAGCCTGCTGGGTTCGCGACCCATGCCGACTGCGCGGGTTTCCGGGTTGGGTCCGAGCCCGAAACCGGAAGTAGGTCACCATTGTTTACATATGTACATGTACATATAGTTTCTATATAAGTCTATATAAGACATACAGTAGCTGAACCAAGGGCGGATAAGTCGCCCCCAAAGTGGTTCTAGCCTACTGGGTTCGCGACCCATGGCGACTGCGCGGGTTTCCGGGTTGGGTCCGAGCCCGAAACCGGAAGTAGGTCACCATTGTTTACATATGTACATGTACATATAGTTTCTATATAAGTCTATATAAGACATACAGTAGCTGAACCAAGGGCGGATAAGTCGCCCCCAAAGTGGTTCTAGCCTGCTGGGTTCGCGATGCATGCCAACTGCGCGGGTTTCCGGGTTGGGTCCGAGCCCGACACCGGAAGTAGGTCACCATTGTTTACATATGTACATGTACATATAGTTTCTATATAAGTCTATATAAGACATACAGTAGCTGAACCAAGGGCGGATAAGTCGCCCCAAAGTGGTTCTAGCCTGCTGGGTTCGCGACCCATGCCGACTTGGCGTGTTTCCAGGTTGGGTCCGAGCCCGAAACCGGAAGTAATTCACCATTGTTTATATATGTACATGTACATATTGTTTCTATATAAGTCTATATAAGACATAAAGTAGCTGAACCAAGGGCTGATAAGTCGCCCCCAAAGTGGTTCTAGCCTGCTGGGTTCGCGACCCATGCCGACTGCGCGGGTTTCCGGGTTGGGTCCGAGCCCTAAACCGAAAGTAGGTCACCATTGTTTACATATGTACATGTACATATAGTTTCTATAAAAGTCTATATAAGACATACAGCAGCTGAACCAAGGGCGGATAAGTCGCCCTCAAAGTGGTTCTAGCCTGCTGGGTTCGCGACCCATGCCGACTGCGGGTGTTTCCGGGTTGGGTCCGAGCCCGAAACTGGAAGTAGGTCACCATTGTTTACATATGTACATGTACATATAGTTTCTATATAAGTCTACATAAGACATACAGTAGCTGAACCAAGAGCGGATGAGTCGCCCCCAAAGTGGTTCTAGCCTGCTGGGTTCGCGACCCATGCCGACTCCGCGGGTTTTAGGGTTGGGTCCGAGCCCGAAACCGGAAGTAGGTCACCATTGTTTACATATGTACATGTACATATAGTTTCTATATAAGTCTATATAAGACATACAGTAGCTGAACCAAGGGCGGATAAGTCGCCCCCAAAGTGGTTCTAGCCTGCTGGGTTTGCGACCCATGCCGACTGCACGGGTTTCCGGATTGGATTCGAGCCCGAAACCGGAAGTAGGTCACCATTGTTTACATATGAACATGTACATATAGTTTCTATATAAGTCTATATAAGAAATACAGTAGCTGAACCAAGGGCGGATGAGTCGCCCCCAAAGTGGTTCTAGCCTGCTGGGTTCGCGACCCATGCCGACTGCGCGGGCTTCCGGGTTGGGTCCGAGCCCGAAACCGGAAGTAGGTCAACATTGTTTACATATGTACATGTACATATAGTTTCTATATAAGTCTATATAAGACATACAGTAGCTGATTAAAGGGCGGATAAGTCGCCCCCAAAGTGGTTCTAGCCTGCTGGGTTCGCGACCCATGCCGACTGCGCGGGTTTCCGGGTTGGGTCTGAGCCCGAAACCGGAAGTAGGTCACCATTGTTTACATATGTACTTGTACATATAGTTTCTTTATAAGTCTATATAAGACATACAGTAGCTGAACCAAGGGCGGATAAGTCGCCCCCAAAGTGGTTCTAGCCTACTGGGTTCGCGACCCATGCAGACTGCGCGGGTTTCCGGGTTGGGTCCGAGCCCGAAACCGGAAGTAAGTCACCATTGTTTACATATGTACATGTACATATAGTTTCTATATAAGTCTATATAAGACATACAATAGCTGAACCAAGGGCGGATGAGTCGCCCCCAAAGGTGTTCTAGACTGCTGGGTTCGCGACCCATGCCGACTGCGCGGGTTTCCGGGTTGGGTCCGAGCCCGAAACCGGAAGTAGGTCACCATTGTTTACATATTTACATGTACATATGGTTTCTATATAAGTCTATATAAGACATACAGTAGCTGAACCAAGGGCGGATAAGTCGCCCCCAAAGTGGTTCTAGCCTACTGTGTTCGCGACCCATGCCGACTGCGCGGGTTTCCGGGTTGGGTCCGAGCCCGAAACCGGAAGTAGGTCACCATTGTTTACATATGTACATGTACATATAGTTTCTATATAAGTCTATATAAGACATAAAGTACCTGAACCAAGGGCGGATAAGTCGCCCCCAAAGTGGTTCTAGCCTGCTGGGTTCGCGACCCATGCCGACTGCGCGGGTTTCCGGGTTGGGTCCGAGCCCGAAACCGGAAGTAATTCACCATTGTTTACATATGTACATGTACATATGGTTTCTATATAAGTCTATATAAGACATACAGTAGCTGAACCAAGGGCGGATAAGTCGCCCCCAAAGTGGTTCTAGCCTACTGGGTTCGCGACCCATGCCGACTGCGCGGGTTTCCGGGTTGGGTCCGAGCCCGAAACCGGAAGTAGGTCACCATTGTTTACATATGTACATGTACATATAGTTTCTATATAAGTCTATATAAGACATACAGTAGCTGAACCAAGGGCGGATAAGTCGCCCCCAAAGTGGTTCTAGCCTGCTGTGTTCGCGACCCATGCCGACTGCGCGGGTTTCAGGGTTGGGTCCGAGCCCGAAACCGGAAGTAGGTCACCATTGTTTACATATGTACATGTACATATAGTTTCTATATAAGTCTATATAAGACATACAGTAGCTGAACCAAGGGCGGATAAGTCGCCCCCAAAGTGGTTCTAGCCTGCTGTGTTCGCGACCCATGCCGACTGCGCGGGTTTCCGGGTTGGGTCCGAGCCCGAAACCGGAAGTAGGTCACCATTGTTTACATATGTACATGTACATATAGTTTCTATATAAGTCTATATAAGACATACAGTAGCTGAACCAAGGGCGGATAAGTCGCCCCCAAAGTGGTTCTAGCCTACTGGGTTCGCGACCCATGCCGACTGCGCGGGTTTCCGGGTTGGGTCCGAGCCCGAAACCGGAAGTAGGTCACCATTGTTTACATATAGTTTCTATATAAGTCTATATAAGACATACAGTAGCTGAACCAAGGGCTGATAAGTCGCCCCAAAGTGGTTCTAGCCTGCTGCGTTTGCGACCCATGCCGACTGCGCGGGTTTCCGGGTTGGGTCCCTGCCCGAAACCGGAAGTAGGTCACCATTGTTTACATATGTACATGTACATATAGTTTCTATATAAGTCTATATAAGACATACAGTAGCTGAACCAAGGGCGGTTAAGTCGCCCCCAAAGTGGTTCTAGCCTGCTGGGTTCGCGACCCATGCCGACTGCGCGTGTTTCCGGATTGGGTCCGAGCCCAAAACCGGAAGTAGGTCACCATTGTTTACATATGTATATGTACATATAGTTTCTATATAAGTCTATATAAGACATACAGTAGCTGAACCAAGGGCGGATAAGTCGCCCCCAAAGTGGTTCTAGCCTGCTGGGTTCGCAAACCATGCAGACTGTGCGGGTTTCCGGGTTGGGTCAGAGCCCGAAACCGGAAGTAGGTCACCATTGATTACATATGTACATGTACATATAGTTTCTATATAAGTCTATATAAGACATACAGTAGCTGAAACAAGGGCGAATAAGTCGCCCCCAAAGTGGTTCTAGCCTGCTGGGTTCGCGACCCATGCCGACTGCGCGGGTTTCCGGTTTGAGTCCGAGCCCGAAACCGGAAGAAGTTCACCATTGTTTACATAATCACATGTACATATAGTTTCTATATAAGTCTATATAAGACATACAGTAGCTGAACCAAGTGCGGATAAGTCGCCCCCAAAGTGGTTCTAGCCTGCTGGGTTCGCGACCCATGCCGACTGCGCGTGTTTCCGGGTTGGGTCCGAGCCCGAAACCGGAAGTAGGTCACCATTGTTTACATATGTACATGTACATATAGTTTCTATATAAGTCTATATAAGACATACAGTAGCTGAACCATGGGCGGATGAGTCGCCCCCAAAGTAGTTCTAGCCTGCTGGGTTCGCGACCCATGCCGACTGCGCGGGTTTCTGGGTTGGGTCCGAGCCCGAAACCGGAAGTAAGTCAGCATTGTTTACATATGTACATGTACATATAGTTTCTATATAAGTCTATATAAGACATACAGTAGCTGAACCAAGGGCGGATAGGTCGCCCCCAAAGTGGTTCTAGCCTGCTGGGTTCGCGACCCATGCCGACTGCGCGGATTTCCGGATTGGATCCGAGCCTGAAACCGGAAGTAGGTCACCATTGTTTACATATGAACATGTACATATAGTTTCTATATAAGTCTATATAAGAAATACAGTAGCTGAACCAAGGGCGGATGAGTCGCCCCCAAAGTGGTTCTAGCCTGCTGGGTTCGCGACCCATGCTGACTGCGCGGGTTTCCGGGTTTGCGCCGAGCCCGAAACCGGAAGTAGGTCACCATTGTTTACATATGTACATGTACATATAGTTTCTATATAAGTCTATATAAGACATACAGTAGCTAAACCAAGGGCGGATAAGTCGCCCCCAAAGTGGTTCTAGCCTGCTGGGTTCGCGACCCATGCCGACTGCGCGGGTTTCCGGGTTGGGTCCGAGCCCGAAACCGGAAGTAGGTCAACATTGTTTACATATGTACATGTACATATAGTTTCTATATAAGTCTATATAAGACATACATTAGCTGAACCAAGGGCGGATAAGTCGCCCCCAAAGGGGTTCTAGACTGCTTGGTTCGCGACCCATGCCGACTGCGCGGGTTTCCGGGTTGGGTCCGAGCCCGAAACCGGAAGTAGGTCACCATTGTTTACATATGTACATGTACATATAGTTTCTATATAAGTCTATATAAGACATACATTAGCTGAACCAAGGGCGGATAAGTCGCCCCCAAAGTTGTTCTAGCCTGCTGGGTTCGCGACCCATACCGATTGCGCTGGTTTCCGGGTTGGGTCCGAGCCCGAAACCGGAAGTAGGTCACCATTGTTTACATATGTACATGTACATATAGTTTCTATATAAGTCAATATAAGACATACAGTAGCTGAACCAAGGGCTGATAAGTCGCCCCAAAGTGGTTCTAGCCTGCTGGGTTTGCGACCCATGCCGACTGCGCGGGTTTCCGGGGTTGGGTCCCTGCCCGAAACCGGAAGTAGGTCACCATTGTTTACATATGTACATGTTCATATAGTTTCTATATAAGTCTATATAAGACATACAGTAGCTGAACCAAGGGCGGTTAAGTCGCCCCCAAAGTGGTTCTAGCCTGCTGGGTTCGCGACCCATGCCGACTGCGCGGGTTTCCGGATTGGGTCCGAGCCCAAAACCGGAAGTAGGTCACCATTGTTTACATATGTATATGTACATATAGTTTCTATATAAGTCTATATAAGACATACAGTAGCTGAACCAAGGGCGGATAAGTCGCCCCCAAAGTGGTTCTAGCCTGCTGGGTTCGCAAACCATGCCGACTGTGCGGGTTTCCGGGTTGGGTCAGAGCCCGAAACCGGAAGTAGGTCACCATTGTTTACATATGTACATGTACATATAGTTTCTATATAAGTCTATATAAGACATACAGTAGCTGTAACAAGGGCGAATAAGTCGCCCCCAAAGTGGTTCTAGCCTGCTGGGTTCGCGACCCATGCCGACTGCGCGGGTTTCCGGTTTGAGTCCGAGCCCGAAACAGGAAGAAGTTCACCATTGTTTACATAAGTACATGTACATATAATTTCTATATAAGTTCTATATAAGACATACAGTAGCTGAACCAAGTGCGGATAAGTCACCCCCAAAGTGGTTCTAGCCTGCTGTGTTCGCGACCCATGCCGACTGCGCGTGTTTCCGGGTTGTGTCCTGAGCCCGAAACCGGAAGTAGGTCACCATTTTTTACATATGTACATGTACATATAGTTTCTATGTAAGTCTATATAAGACATACAGTAGCTGAACCAAGGGCGGATAAGTCGCCCCCAAAGTGGTTCTAGCCTGCTGGGTTCGCGACCCATGCCGACTGCGCGGGTTTCCGGGTTGGGTCCGAGCCAGAAACCGGAAGTAGGTCACCATTGTTTACATATGTACATGTACATATAGTTTCTATAAAAGTCTATATAAGACATCCAGCAGCTGAACCAAGGGCGGATAAGTCGCCCCAAAAGTGGTTCTAGCCTGCTGGGTTCGCGACTCATGCCGACTGCGGGTGTTTCCGGGTTGGATCCGAGCCCGAAACCGGAAGTAGGTCACCATTGTTTACATATGTACATGTACATATAGTTTCTATATAAGTCTATATAAGACATACATTAGCTGAACCAAGAGCGGATGAGTCGCCCCCAAAGTGGTTCTAGCCTGCTGAGTTAGCGAACTATGCCGACTCCGCGGGTTTTAGGGTTGGGTCCGAGCCCGAAACCGGAAGTAGGTCACCACTATTTACATATGTACATGTCCATATAGTGTCTAAAATGTCTGTATAAGAAATATATTAGCTATACCAAGGTCGGATAAGTCGCCCCCATAGAGGTTCGCGACCCATGCCGACTGCGCGGGTTTCCGGGTTGGGTCCGAGCCCGAAACCGGAAGTAGGTCACCATTGTTTACATATGTACATGTACATATAGTTTCTATATAAGTCTATATAAGACATACAGTAGCTGAACCAAGGGCGGATAAGTCGCCCCCAATGTGGTTCTAGCCTGCTGTGTTCGCGACCCATGCCGACTGCCCGGGTTTCCGGGTTGGGTCCGAGCCCGAAACCGGAAGTAGGTCACCATTGTTTACATATGTACCTGTACATATAGTTTCTATATAAGTCTATATAAGACATACAGTGGCTGAACCAAGGGCGGATAAGTCGCCCCCAAAGTGGCTCTAGCCTGCTGGGTTCGCGACCCATGCCGACTGCGCGGGTTTCCGGGTTGGGTCCGAGCCCGAAACCGGAAGTAGGTCACCATTGTTTACATATGTACATGTACATATAGTTTCTATATAAGTCTATATAAGACATACAGTAGCTGAACCAAGGGCGGATAAGTCGCCCCCAAAGTGGTTCTAGCCTGCTGGGTTCGCGACCCATGCCGACTGCGCGGGTTTCCGGGTTGGGTCCGAGCCCGAAACCGGAAGTAGGTCACCATTGTTTACATATGTACATGTACATATAGTTTCTATATAAGTCTATATAAGACATACAGTAGCTGAACCAAGGGCGGATAAGTCGCCCCCAAAGTGGTTCTAGCCTGCTGGGTTCGCGACCCATGCCGACTGCGCGGGTTTCCGGGTTGGGTCCGAGCCCGAAACCGGAAGTAGGTCACCATTGTTTACATATGTACATGTACATATAGTTTCTATATAAGTCTATATAAGACATACAGTAGCTGAACCAAGGGCGGATAAGTCGCCCCCAAAGTGGTTCTAGCCTACTGGGTTCGCGACCCATGGCGACTGCGCGGGTTTCCGGGTTGGGTCCGAGCCCGAAACCGGAAGTAGGTCACCATTGTTTACATATGTACATGTACATATAGTTTCTATATAAGTCTATATAAGACATACAGTAGCTGAACCAAGGGCGGATAAGTCGCCCCCAAAGTGGTTCTAGCCTGCTGGGTTCGCGATGCATGCCAACTGCGCGGGTTTCCGGGTTGGGTCCGAGCCCGACACCGGAAGTAGGTCACCATTGTTTACATATGTACATGTACATATAGTTTCTATATAAGTCTATATAAGACATACAGTAGCTGAACCAAGGGCGGATAAGTCGCCCCAAAGTGGTTCTAGCCTGCTGGGTTCGCGACCCATGCCGACTTGGCGTGTTTCCAGGTTGGGTCCGAGCCCGAAACCGGAAGTAATTCACCATTGTTTACATATGTACATGTACATATTGTTTCTATATAAGTCTATATAAGACATAAAGTAGCTGAACCAAGGGCTGATAAGTCGCCCCCAAAGTGGTTCTAGCCTGCTGGGTTCGCGACCCATGCCGACTGCGCGGGTTTCCGGGTTGGGTCCGAGCCCTAAACCGAAAGTAGGTCACCATTGTTTACATATGTACATGTACATATAGTTTCTATAAAAGTCTATATAAGACATACAGCAGCTGAACCAAGGGCGGATAAGTCGCCCTCAAAGTGGTTCTAGCCTGCTGGGTTCGCGACCCATGCCGACTGCGGGTGTTTCCGGGTTGGGTCCGAGCCCGAAACTGGAAGTAGGTCACCATTGTTTACATATGTACATGTACATATAGTTTCTATATAAGTCTACATAAGACATACAGTAGCTGAACCAAGAGCGGATGAGTCGCCCCCAAAGTGGTTCTAGCCTGCTGGGTTCGCGACCCATGCCGACTCCGCGGGTTTTAGGGTTGGGTCCGAGCCCGAAACCGGAAGTAGGTCACCATTGTTTACATATGTACATGTACATATAGTTTCTATATAAGTCTATATAAGACATACAGTAGCTGAACCAAGGGCGGATAAGTCGCCCCCAAAGTGGTTCTAGCCTGCTGGGTTTGCGACCCATGCCGACTGCACGGGTTTCCGGATTGGATTCGAGCCCGAAACCGGAAGTAGGTCACCATTGTTTACATATGAACATGTACATATAGTTTCTATATAAGTCTATATAAGAAATACAGTAGCTGAACCAAGGGCGGATGAGTCGCCCCCAAAGTGGTTCTAGCCTGCTGGGTTCGCGACCCATGCCGACTGCGCGGGCTTCCGGGTTGGGTCCGAGCCCGAAACCGGAAGTAGGTCAACATTGTTTACATATGTACATGTACATATAGTTTCTATATAAGTCTATATAAGACATACAGTAGCTGATTAAAGGGCGGATAAGTCGCCCCCAAAGTGGTTCTAGCCTGCTGGGTTCGCGACCCATGCCGACTGCGCGGGTTTCCGGGTTGGGTCTGAGCCCGAAACCGGAAGTAGGTCACCATTGTTTACATATGTACTTGTACATATAGTTTCTTTATAAGTCTATATAAGACATACAGTAGCTGAACCAAGGGCGGATAAGTCGCCCCCAAAGTGGTTCTAGCCTACTGGGTTCGCGACCCATGCAGACTGCGCGGGTTTCCGGGTTGGGTCCGAGCCCGAAACCGGAAGTAAGTCACCATTGTTTACATATGTACATGTACATATAGTTTCTATATAAGTCTATATAAGACATACAATAGCTGAACCAAGGGCGGATGAGTCGCCCCCAAAGGTGTTCTAGACTGCTGGGTTCGCGACCCATGCCGACTGCGCGGGTTTCCGGGTTGGGTCCGAGCCCGAAACCGGAAGTAGGTCACCATTGTTTACATATTTACATGTACATATGGTTTCTATATAAGTCTATATAAGACATACAGTAGCTGAACCAAGGGCGGATAAGTCGCCCCCAAAGTGGTTCTAGCCTACTGTGTTCGCGACCCATGCCGACTGCGCGGGTTTCCGGGTTGGGTCCGAGCCCGAAACCGGAAGTAGGTCACCATTGTTTACATATGTACATGTACATATAGTTTCTATATAAGTCTATATAAGACATAAAGTACCTGAACCAAGGGCGGATAAGTCGCCCCCAAAGTGGTTCTAGCCTGCTGGGTTCGCGACCCATGCCGACTGCGCGGGTTTCCGGGTTGGGTCCGAGCCCGAAACCGGAAGTAATTCACCATTGTTTACATATGTACATGTACATATGGTTTCTATATAAGTATATATAAGACATACAGTAGCTGAACCAAGGGCGGATAAGTCGCCCCCAAAGTGGTTCTAGCCTACTGGGTTCGCGACCCATGCCGACTGCGCGGGTTTCCGGGTTGGGTCCGAGCCCGAAACCGGAAGTAGGTCACCATTGTTTACATATGTACATGTACATATAGTTTCTATATAAGTCTATATAAGACATACAGTAGCTGAACCAAGGGCGGATAAGTCGCCCCCAAAGTGGTTCTAGCCTACTGGGTTCGCGATGCATGCCGACTGCGCGGGTTTCCGGGTTGGGTCCGAGCCCGAAACCGGAAGTAGGTCACCATTGTTTACATATGTACATGTACATATAGTTTCTATATAAGTCTATATAAGACATACAGTAGCTGAACCAAGGGCGGATAAGTCGCCCCAAAGTGGTTCTAGCCTGCTAGGTTCGCGACCCATGCCGACTTGGCGTGTTTCCGGGTTGGGTCCGAGCCCGAAACCGGAAGTAGGTCACCATTGTTTACATATGTACATGTACATATAGTTTCTATATAAGTCTACAAAAGACATACAGTAGCTGAACCAAGAGCGGATGAGTCGCCCCCAAAGTGGTTCTAGCCTACTGGGTTCGCGACCCATGCCGACTCCTAGGTTTAGGGTTGGGTCCGAGCCCGAAACCGGAAGTAGGTCACCATTGTTTACATATGTACATGTACATATAGTTTCTATATAAGTCTATATAAGACATACAGTAGCTGAACCAAGGGCGGATAAGTCGCACCCAAAGTGGTTCTAGCCTGTTGGGTTCGCGACCCATGCCGACTGCGCGGGTTTCCGGGTTGGGTCCGAGCCCGAAACCGGAAGTAATTCACCATTGTTTACATATGTACATGTACATATGGTTTCTATATAAGTCTATATAAGACATACAGTAGCTGAACCAAGGGCGGATAAGTCGCCCCCAAAGTGGTTCTAGCCTACTGGGTTCGCGACCCATGCCGACTGCGCGGGTTTCCGGGTTGGGTCCGAGCCCGAAACCGGAAGTAGGTCACCATTGTTTACATATGTACATGTACATATAGTTTCTATATAAGTCTATATAAGACATACAGTAGCTGAACCAAGGGCGGATAAGTCGCCCCCAAAGTGGTTCTAGCCTACTGGGTTCGCGATGCATGCCGACTGCGCGGGTTTCCGGGTTGGGTCCGAGCCCGAAACCGGAAGTAGGTCACCATTGTTTACATATGTACATGTACATATAGTTTCTATATAAGTCTATATAAGACATACAGTAGCTGAACCAAGGGCGGATAAGTCGCCCCAAAGTGGTTCTAGCCTGCTAGGTTCGCGACCCATGCCGACTTGGCGTGTTTCCGGGTTGGGTCCGAGCCCGAAACCGGAAGTAGGTCACCATTGTTTACATATGTACATGTACATATAGTTTCTATATAAGTCTACAAAAGACATACAGTAGCTGAACCAAGAGCGGATGAGTCGCCCCCAAAGTGGTTCTAGCCTACTGGGTTCGCGACCCATGCCGACTCCGCGGGTTTAGGGTTGGGTCCGAGCCCGAAACCGGAAGTAGGTCACCATTGTTTACATATGTACATGTACATATAGTTTCTATATAAGTCTATATAAGACATACAGTAGCTGAACCAAGGGCGGATAAGTCGCCCCCAAAGTGGTTCTAGTCTGCTGGGTTTGCGACCCATGCCGACTGCGCGGGTTTCCGGATTGGATCCGAGCCCGAAACCGGAAGTAGGTCACCATTGTTTACATATGAACATGTACATATAGTTTCTATATAAGTCTATATAAGAAATACAGTAGCTGAACCAAGGGCGGATGAGTCGCCCCCAAAGTGGTTCTAGCCTGCTGGGTTCGCGACCCATGCCGACTGCGCGGGTTTCCGGGTTGGGTCCGAGCCCGAAACCGGAAGTAGGTCACCATTGTTTACATATGTACATGTACATATAGTTTCTATATAAGTCTATATAAGACATACAGTAGCTGATTAAAGGGCGGATAAGTCGCCCCCAAAGTGGTTCTAGCCTGCTGGGTTCGCGACCCATGCCGACTGCGCGGGTTTCCGGGTTGGGTCTGAGCCCGAAACCGGAAGTAGGTCACCATTGTTTACATATGTACATGTACATATAGTTTCTTTATAAGTCTATATAAGACATACAGTAGCTGAACCAAGGGCGGATAAGTCGCCCCCAAAGTGGTTCTAGCCTGCTGGGTTCGCGACCCATGCAGACTGCGCGGGTTTCCGGGTTGGGTCCGAGCCCGAAACCGGAAGTAAGTCACCATTGTTTACATATGTACATGTACATATAGTTTCTATATAAGTCTATATAAGACATACAATAGCTGAACCAAGGGCGGATGAGTCGCCCCCAAAGGTGTTCTAGACTGCTGGGTTCGCGACCCATGCCGACTGCGCGGGTTTCCGGGTTGGGTCCGAGCCCGAAACCGGAAGTAGGTCACCATTGTTTACATATTTACATGTACATATGGTTTCTATATAAGTCTATATAAGACATACAGTAGCTGAACCAAGGGCGGATAAGTCGCCCCCAAAGTGGTTCTAGTCTGCTGGGTTTGCGACCCATGCCGACTGCGCGGGTTTCCGGATTGGATCCGAGCCCGAAACCGGAAGTAGGTCACCATTGTTTACATATGAACATGTACATATAGTTTCTATATAAGTCTATATAAGAAATACAGTAGCTGAACCAAGGGCGGATGAGTCGCCCCCAAAGTGGTTCTAGCCTGCTGGGTTCGCGACCCATGCCGACTGCGCGGGTTTCCGGGTTGGGTCCGAGCCCGAAACCGGAAGTAGGTCACCATTGTTTACATATGTACATGTACATATAGTTTCTATATAAGTCTATATAAGACATAAAGTAGCTGAACCAAGGGCGGATAAGTCGCCCCCAAAGTGGTTCTAGCCTGCTGGGTTCGCGACCCATGCCGACTGCGCGGGTTTCCGGGTTGGGTCCGAGCCCGAAACCGGAAGTAATTCACCATTGTTTACATATGTACATGTACATATGGTTTCTATATAAGTCTATATAAGACATACAGTAGCTGAACCAAGGGCGGATAAGTCGCCCCCAAAGTGGTTCTAGCCTACTGGGTTCGCGACCCATGCCGACTGCGCGGGTTTCCGGGTTGGGTCCGAGCCCGAAACCGGAAGTAGGTCACCATTGTTTACATATGTACATGTACATATAGTTTCTATATAAGTCTATATAAGACATACAGTAGCTGAACCAAGGGCGGATAAGTCGCCCCCAAAGTGGTTCTAGCCTACTGGGTTCGCGATGCATGCCGACTGCGCGGGTTTCCGGGTTGGGTCCGAGCCCGAAACCGGAAGTAGGTCACCATTGTTTACATATGTACATGTACATATAGTTTCTATATAAGTCTATATAAGACATACAGTAGCTGAACCAAGGGCGGATAAGTCGCCCCAAAGTGGTTCTAGCCTGCTAGGTTCGCGACCCATGCCGACTTGGCGTGTTTCTGGATTGGGTCCGAGCCCGAAACCGGAAGTAGGTCACCATTGTTTACATATGTACATGTACATATAGTTTCTATATAAGTCTACAAAAGACATACAGTAGCTGAACCAAGAGCGGATGAGTCGCCCCCAAAGTGGTTCTAGCCTACTGGGTTCGCGACCCATGCCGACTCCGCGGGTTAAGGGTTGGGTCCGAGCCCGAAACCGGAAGTAGGTCACCATTGTTTACATATGTACATGTACATATAGTTTCTATATAAGTCTATATAAGACATACAGTAGCTGAACCAAGAGCGGATGAGTCGCCCCCAAAGTGGTTCTAGCCTGCTGGGTTCGCGACCCATGCCGACTCCGCGGGTTTTAGGGTTGAGTCCGAGCCCGAAACCGGAAGTAGGTCACCATTGTTTACATATGTACATGTACATATAGTTTCTATATAAGTCTATATAAGACATACAGTAGCTGAACCAAGGGCGGATAGGTCGCCCCCAATGTGGTTCTAGCCTGCTGTGTTCGCGACCCATGCCGACTGCGCGGGTTTCCGGATTGGATCCGAGCCTGAAACCGGAAGTAGGTCACCATTGTTTACATATGAACATGTACATATAGTTTCTATATAAGTCTATATAAGAAATACAGTAGCTGAACCAAGGGCGGATGAGTCGCCCCCAAAGTGGTTCTAGCCTGCTGGGTTCGCGACCCATGCCGACTGCGCGGGTTTCCGGGTTTGCGCCGAGCCCGAAACCGGAAGTAGGTCACCATTGTTTACATATGTACATGTACATATAGTTTCTATATAAGTCTATATAAGACATACAGTAGCTGAACCAAGGGCGGATAAGTCGCCCCCAAAATGGTTCTAGCCTGCTGGCTTCGCGACCCATGCCGACTGCGCGGGTTTCCGGTTTGGGTCCTTGCCCGAAACCGGAAGTAGGTCACCATTGTTTACATATGTACATGTACATATAGTTTCTATATAAGTCTATATAAGACATACAGTAGCTGAACCAAGGGCGGTTAAGTCGCCCCCAAAGTGGTTCTAGCCTGCTGGGTTCGCGACCCATGCCGACTGCGCGGGTTTCCGGGTTGGGTCCGAGCCCGAAACCGGAAGTAGGTCACCATTGTTTACATATGTACATGTACATATAGTTTCTATATAAGTCTATATAAGACATACAGTAGCTGATTAAAGGGCGGATAAGTCGCCCCCAAAGTGGTTCTAGCCTGCTGGGTTCGCGACCCATGCCGACAGCGCGGGTTTCCGGGTTGGGTCTGAGCCCGAAACCGGAAGAAGGTCACCATTGTTTACATATGTACATGTACATATAGTTTCTTTATAAGTCTATATAAGACATACAGTAGCTGAACCAAGGGCGGATAAGTCGCCCCCAAAGTGGTTCTAGCCTGCTGGGTTCGCGACCCATGCCGACTGCGCGGGTTTCCGGGTTGGGTCCGAGCCCGAAACCGGAAGTAGGTCACCATTGTTTACATATGTACATGTACATATAGTTTCTATATAAGTCTATATAAGACATACAGTAGCTGAACCAAGGGCGGATGAGTCGCCCCCAAAGGGGTTCTAGGCTGCTTGGTTCGCGACCCATGCCGACTGCGCGGATTTCCGGATTGGATCCGAGCCCGAAACCGGAAGAAGGTCACCATTGTTTACATATGTACATGTACATATAGTTTCTATATAAGTCTGTATAAGACATACAGTAGCTGAACCAAGGGCGGATAAAACGCCCCATAAGTGGTTCTAGCCTGCTGGGTTCGCGACCCATGCCGATTGCGTGGGTTTCCAGGTTGGGTCCGAGCCCGAAACCGGAAGTAGGTCACCATTGTTTACATATGTACATGTACATATAGTTTCTATATAAGTCTATATAAGACATACAGTAGCTGAACCAAGGGCTGATAAGTCGCCCCAAAGTGGTTCTAGCCTGCTGGGTTCGCGCCCCATGCCGACTGCGCGGGTTTCCGGGTTGGGTCCGAGCCCGAAACCGGAAGTAGGTCACCATTGTTTACATATGTACATGTACATATAGTTTCTATATAAGTCTATATAAGACATACTGTAGCTGAACCAATGGCGGATAAGTCGCCCCAAAGTGGTTCTAGCCTGCTGGGTTCGCGACCCATGGCGACTTGGCGTGTTTCCGGGTTGGGTCCGAGCCCGAAACCGGAAGTAATTCACCATTGTTTACATATGTACATGTACATATGGTTTCTATATAAGTCTATATAAGACATAAAGTAGCTGAACCAAGGGCGGATAAGTCGCCCCCAAAGTGGTTCTAGCCTGCTGGGTTCGCGACCCATGCCGACTACGCGGGTTTCCGGGTTGAGTCCGAGCCCTAAACCGGAAGTAGGTCACCATTGTTTACATATGTACATGTACATATAGTTTCTATAAAAGTCTATATAAGACATACAGCAGCTGAACCAAGGGCGGATATGTCGCCCCCAAAGTGGTTCTAGCCTGCTGGGTTTGCGACCCATGCCGACTGCGGGTGTTTCCGGGTTGGGTCCGAGCCCGAAACCGGAAGTAGGTCACCATTGTTTACATATGTACATGTACATATAGTTTCTATATAAGTCTACATAAGACATACAGTAGCTGAACCAAGAGCGGATGAGTCGCCCCCAAAGTGGTTCTAGCCTGCTGGGTTCGCGACCCATGCCGACTCCGCGGGTTTTAGGGTTGGGTCCGAGCCCGAACCGGAAGTAGGTCACCATTGTTTACATATGTACATGTACATATAGTTTCTATATAAGTCTATATAAGACATACAGTAGCTGAACCAAGGGCGGATAAGTCGCCCCCAAAGTGGTTCTAGCCTGCTGGGTTCCCGACCCATGCCGACTGCGCGGGTTTCCGGATTGGGTCCGAGCCCGAAACCGGAAGTAGGTCACTATTGTTTACATATGTACATGTACATATAGTTTCTATATAAGTCTATATAAGACATACAGTAGCTGATTAAAGGGCAGATAAGTCGGCCCCAAAGTGGTTCTAGCCTGCTGGGTTCGCGACCCATGCCGACTGCGCGGGTTTCCGGGTTGGGTCCGAGCCCGAAACCGGAAGAAGGTCACCATTGTTTACATATGTACATGTACATATAGTTTCTTTATAAGTCTCTATAAGACAAACAGTAGCTGAACCAAGGGCGGATAAGTCGCCCCCAAAGTTGTTCTATCCTGCTGGGTTCGCGACCCATGCCGATTGCGCGGGTTTCCGGGTTGGGTCCGAGCCCGAAACCGGAAGTAGGTCACCATTGTTTACATATGTACATGTACATATAGTTTCTATATAAGTCTATATAAGACATACAGTAGCTGAACCAAGGGCTGATAAGTCGCCCCAAAGTGGTTCTAGCCTGCTGGGTTTGCGACCCATGCCGACTGCGCGGGTTTCCGGGTTGGGTCCCTGCCCGAAACCGGAAGTAGGTCACCATTGTTTACATATGTACATGTACATATAGTTTCTATATAAGTCTATATAAGACGTACAGTAGCTGAACCAAGGGCGGTTAAGTCGCCCCCAAAGTGGTTCTAGCCTGCTGGGTTCGCGACCCATGCCGACTGCGCGGGTTTCCGGATTGGGTCCGAGCCCAAAACCGGAAGTTGGTCACCATTGTTTACATATGTATATGTACATATAGTTTCTATATAAGTCTATATAAGACATACAGTAGCTGAACCAAGGGCGGATAAGTCGCCCCTAAAGTGGTTCTAGCCTGCTGGGTTCGCAAACCATGCCGACTGTGCGGGTTTCCGGGTTGGGTCAGAGCCCGAAACTGGAAGTAGGTCACCATTGTTTACATATGTACATGTACATATAGTTTCTATATAAGTCTATATAAGACATACAGTAGCTGAAACAAGGGCGAATAAGTCGCCCCCAAAGTGGTTCTAGCCTGCTGGGTTCGCGACCCATGCCGACTGCGCGGGCTTCCGGTTTGAGTCCGAGCCCGAAACAGGAAGAAGTTCACCATTGTTTACATAAGTACATGTACATATAGTTTCTATATAAGTCTATATAAGACAGACAGTAGCTGAACCAAGGGCGGATAAGTCGCCCCAAAATGGTTCTAGCCTGCTGGGTTCGTGACCCATGCCGACTTGGCGTGTTTCCGGGTTGGGTTCGAGCCCGAAACCGGAAGTAATTTACCATTGTTTACATATGTACATGTACATATAATTTCTATATAAGTCTATATAAGACATAAAGTAGCTGAAACAAGGGCGGATAAGTCGCCCCCAAAGTGGTTTTTGCCTGCTGGGTTCCCGACCCATGCCGACTGCGCGGGTTTCCGGGTTGGGTCCGAGCCCTAAACATGAAGTAGGTCACCATTGTGTAAATATGTACATGTACATATAGTTTCTATAAAAGTCTATATAAGACATCCAGCAGCTGAACTAAGGGCGGATAAGTCGCCCCCAAAGTGGTTCTAGTCTGCTGGGTTCGCGACCCATGCCGACTGCGGGTGTTTCCGGGTTGGGTCCGAGCCCGAAACCGGAAGTAGGTCACCATTGTTTACATATGTACATGTACATATAGTTTCTATATAAGTCTATATAAGACATACAGTAGCTGAACCAAGGGCGGATAAGTCGCCCCCAAAGTGGTTCTAGCCTACTGGGTTCGCGACCCATGGCGAGTGCGCGGGTTTCCGGGTTGGGTCCGAGCCCGAAACCGGAAGTAGGTCACCACTATTTACATATGTACATGTCCATATAGTGTCTAAAATGTCTATATAAGAAATATATTAGCTATACCAAGGGCGGATAAGTCGCCCCCATAGAAGTTCGCGACCCATGCCGACTGCGCGTGTTTCCGGGTTGGGTCCGAGCCCGAAACCGGAAGTAGGTCACCATTATTTACATATGTACATGTACATATAGTTTCTATATAAGTCTATATAAGACATACAGTAGCTGAACCAAGGGCGGATAAGTCGCCCCCAATGTGGTTCTAGCCTGCTGTGTTCGCGACCCATGCCGACTGCGCGGGTTTCCGGGTTGGGTCCGAGCCCGAAACCGGAAGTAGGTCACCATTGTTTACATATGTACATGTACATATAGTTTCTATATAAGTCTATATAAGACATACAGTAGCTGAACCAAGGGCGGATAAGTCGCCCCCAAAGTGGTTCTAGCCTGCTGGGATCGCGACCCATGCCGACTGCGCGGGTTTCCGGGTTGGGTCCGAGCCCGAAACCGGAAGTAGGTCACCATTGTTTACATATGTACATGTACATATAGTTTCTATATAAGTCTATATAAGACATACAGTAGCTGAACCAAGGGCGGATAAGTCGCCCCCAAAGTGGTTCTAGCCTACTGGGTTCGCGACCCATGGCGACTGCGCGGGTTTCCGGGTTGGGTCCGAGCCCGAAACCGGAAGTAGGTCACCATTGTTTACATATGTACATGTACATATAGTTTCTATATAAGTCTATATAAGACATACAATAGCTGAACCAAGGGCGGATAAGTCGCCTCCAAAGTGGTTCTAGCCTGCTGGGTTCGCGATGCATGCCGCCTGCGCGGGTTTCCGGGTTGGGTCCGAGCCCGAAACCGGAAGTAGGTCACCATTGTTTACATATGTACATGTACATATAGTTTCTATATAAGTCTATATAAGACATACAGTAGCTGAACCAAGGGCGGATAAGTCGCCCCAAAGTAGTTCTAGCCTGCTGGGTTCGCGACCCATGCCGACTGCGCGGGTTTCCGTGTTTGGGTCCGAGCCCGAAACCGGAAGTAGGTCACCATTGTTTACATATGTACATGTACATATAGTTTCTATATAAGTCTATATAAGACATACAGTAGCTGAACCAAGGGCGGATAAGTCGCCCCAAACTGGGTCTAGCCTGCTGGGTTCGCGACCCATGCCGACTTGGCGTATTTCCGGTTTGGGTCCGAGCCCGAAACCGGAAGTAGGTCACCATTGTTTACATATGTACATGTACATATAGTTTCTATATAAGTCTACATAAGACATACAGTAGCTGAACCAAGAGCGGAGGAGTCGCCCCCAAAGTGGTTCTAGCCTGCTGGCTTCGCGACCCATGCCGACTCCGCGGGTTTTAGGGTTGGGTCCGAACCCGAAACCTGAAGAAGGTCACCATTGTTTACATATGTACATGTACATATAGTTTCTATATAAGTCTATATAAGACATACAGTAGCTGAACCAAGGGCTGATAGGTCGCCCCCAATGTGGTTCTAGCCTGCTGTGTTCGCGAGCCATGCCGACTGCGCGGGTTTCCGGATTGGATCCGAGCCTGAAACCGGAAGTAGGTCACCATTGTTTACATATGAACATGTACATATAGTTTCTATATAAGTCTATATAAGAAATACAGTAGCTGAACCAAGGGCTGTTGAGTCGCCCCCAAAGTGGTTCTAGCCTGCTGGGTTCGCGACCCATGCCGACTGCGCGGGTTTCCGGGTTTGCGCCGAGCCCGAAACCGGAAGTAGGTCACCATTGTTTACATATGTACATGTACATATAGTTTCTATATAAGTCTATATAAGACATACAGTAGCTGAACCAAGGGCGGATAAGTCGCCCCCAAAGTGGTTCTAGCCTGCTGGCTTCGCGACCCATGCCGACTGCGCGGGTTTCCGGTTTGGGTCCGTGCCCGAAACCGGAAGTAGGTCACCATTGTTTACATATGTACATGTACATATAGTTTCTATATAAGTCTATATAAGACATACAGTAACTGCACCAAGGGCGGATAAGTCGCCCCCAAAGTGGTTCTAGCCTGCTGGGTTCGCGACCCATGCCGACTTGGCGTGTTTCCGGGTTGAGTCCGAGCCCGAAACCGGAAGTAGGTCACCAGTGTTTACATATGTACATGTACATATAGTTTCTATATAAGTCTACATAAGACATACAGTAGCTGAACCAAGAGCGGATGAGTTGCCCCCAAAGTGGTTCTAGCCTGCTGGCTTCGCGACCCATGCCGACTCCGCGGGTTTTAGGGTTGGGTCCGAGCCCGAAACCGGAAGTAGGTCACCATTGTTTACATATGTACAGGTACATATAGTTTCTATATAAGTCTATATAAGACATGCAGTAGCTGAACCAAGGGCGGATAGGTCGCCCCCAATGTGGTTCTAGCCTGCTGTGTTCGCGACCCATGCCGACTGCGCGGGTTTCCGGATTGGATCCGAGCCTGAAACCGGAAGTAGGTCACCATTGTTTACATATGAACATGTACATATAGTTTCTATATAAGTCTATATTAGAAATACAGTTGCCTAACCAAGGGCGGATGAGTCGCCCCCAAAGTGGTTCTAGCCTGCTGGGTTCGCGACCCATGCCGACTGCGCGGGTTTCCGGGTTTGCGCCGACCCCGAAACCGGAAGTAGGTCACCATTTTTTACATATGTACATGTACATATAGTTTCTATATAAGTCTATATAAGACATACAGTAGCTGAACCAAGGGCGGATAAGTCGCCCCCAAAGTGGTTCTAGCCTGCTGGCTTCGCGACCGATGCCGACTGCGCGGGTTTCCGGTTTGGGTCCGTGCCCGAAACCGGAAGTAGGTCACCATTGTTTACATATGTACATGTACATATAGTTTCTATATAAGTCTATATAAGACATACAGTAGCTGCACCAAGGGCGGATAAGTCGCCCCCAAAGTGGTTCTAGCCTGCTGAGTTCGCGACCCATGCCGACTGCGCGGGTGTCCGGGTTGGGTCCGAGCCCGAAACCGGAAGTAGGTCACCATTGTTTACATATGTACATGTACATATAGTTTCTATATAAGTCTATATAAGACATACAGTAGCTGAACCAAGGGCGGATAAGTCGCCCCCAAAGTGGTTCTAGCCTGCTGGGTTTGCGACGCATGCCGACTGCGCGGGTTTCCCGGTTGGGTCCGAGCCCGAAACCGGAAGAAGGTCACCATTGTTTACATATGTACATGTACATATAGTTTCTATATAAGTCTATATAAGACATACAGTAGCTGAACCAAGGGCGCATAAGTCGCCCCCAACGTGGTTCTAGCCTGCTTTGTTGGCGCCCCATGGCGACTGCGCGGGTTTCGGGGTTGGGTCCGAGCCCGAAACCGGAAGTAGGTTACCATTGTTTACATATGTTCATGTACATATAGTTTCTATATAAATCTATATGAGGCATAGTGTAGCTGAACCAAGGGCGGTTAAGTCGCCCCCAAAGTGGTTCTAGCCTGCTGGGTTCGCACCCCATGGCGACTGCGCGGGTTTCCGGGTTGGGTCCGAGCCCGAAACCGGAAGTAGGTCACCATTGTTAACATATGTACATGTATATATAGTTTCTATATAAGTCTATATAAGACATACAGTAGATGAACCAAGGGCGGATAAGTCGCCCTAAAAGTGGTTCTAGCCTTCTGGGTTCGCGCCCCATGGCGACTGCGCGTGTTTCCGGGTTGGGTCCGAGCCCGAAACCGGAAGTAAGTCACCATTGTTTACATATGTACACGTACATACAATTTTTATATAAGTCTATATAAGACATACAGTAGCTGAACCAAGGGCGGATAAGTCGCCCCAAAGTGGTTCTATCCTGCTGGGTTCGCGCCCCATGGCGACTGCGCGGGTTTCCGGGTTGGGTCCGTGCCCGAAACTGGAGTTAGGTCACCATTGTTTACATATGTACATGTACATATAGTTTCTATATAAGTCTATATAAGACATACAGTAGCTGAACCAAGGGCGGTTAAGTCGCCCCCAAAGTGGTTCTAGCATGCTGGGTTCGCGCCCCATGGCGACTGTGCGGGTTTCCGGGTTGGGTCCGAGCCCGAAACCGGAAATAGGTCACCATTGTTTACATATGTACATGTACATATATATTCTATATAAGTCTATATAAGACATGCAGTAGCTGAACCAAGGGCAGATAAGTCGCCCCCAAAGTGGTTCTTGCCTGCTGAGTTCGCGCCCCATGGCGACTGCGCGGGTTTCCGGGTTAGGTCCGAGCCCGAAACCGGAAGTAGGTCACCATTGTTTACATATGTACATGTACATATAGTTTCTATATAAGTCTATATAAGACATACAGTAGCTGAACCAAGGGCGGATAAGTCGCCCCCAAAGTGGTTCTAGCCTGCTGGGTTCGCGCCCCATGGCGACTGCGCGGGTTTCCGGGTTGGGTCCGAGCCCGAAACCGGAAGTAGGTCACCATTGTTTACATATGTACATGTACATATAGTTTCTAAATAAGTCAATATAAGACATAGAGTAGCTGAACCAAGGGCGGATAAATCGCCCCAAAATTGGTTCTAGCCTGCTAGGTTCGCGCCCCATGGCGACTGCGCGGGTTTCCGAGTTGGGTCCGAGCCCGAAACCGGAAGAAGTTCACCATTATTTACATATGTACATGTACATATATTTTCTAAATAAGTCTATATAAGACATGCAGTAGCTGAACCAAGGGCAGATAAGTCGCCCCCAAAGTGGTTCTTGCCTGCTGAGTTCGCGCCCCATGGCGACTGCGCGGGTTTCCGGGTTAGGTCCGAGCCCGAAACCGGAAGTAGGTCACCATTGTTTACATATGTACATGTACATATAGTTTCTATATAAGTCTATATAAGACATACAGTAGCTGAACCAAGAACGGATAAGTCGCCCCAAAATGGTTCTAGCCTGCTGGGTTGGCGCCCCATGGCGACTGCGCGGGTTTCCGGGTTGGGTCCGAGCCCGAAACCGGTAGTAGGTCACCATTGTTTACATATGTACATGTACATATAGTTTCTATATAAGTCTATATAAGACATACAGTAGCTAAACCAAGGGCGGTTAAGTCGCCCCCAAAGTGGTTCTAATCTGCTGGGTTCCCGCCCCATGGCGACTGCGCCGGTTTCCGGGTTGGGTCCGAGCCCGAAACCGGAAGTAGGTCACCATTGTTTACATATGTAAATGTACATATAGTTTCTATATAAGTCTATATAAGACATACAATAGCTGAACCAAGGGCTGATAAGTCGCCCCCAAAGTGGTTCTAGCCTGCAGGGTTCGCGCCCCAAGGCGACTGCGCGGGTTTTCGGGTTGGGTCCGAGCCCGAAACCGGAAGTAGGTCACCATTGTTTACATATGTACATTTACATATAGTTTCTATATAAGTCTATATAAGACATACAGTAGCTGAACCAAGGGCGGTTATGTCGCCCCAAAAGTGGTTCTAGCCTGTTGGGTTCGCGCCCCATGGCGACTGCGCGGGTTTCCGGGTTGGGTCCGTGCCCGAAACCGGAAGTAGGTCACCATTGTTTCCATATGTACATGTCCATATTGTTTCTATATAAGTCTATATAAGACATGCAGTAGCTGAACCAAGGGCGGATAAGTCGCCACCAAAGTGGTTCTAGCCCGCTGGGTTTGCGCCCCATGGCGACTGCGCGGGTTTCCGGGTTGGGTCCGAGCCCGAAACCGGAAGTAGGTCACCATTGTTTACATATGTACATGTACATATAGTTTCTATGTAAGTCTATATAAGACATGCAGTAGCTGAACCAAGGGCGGATAAGTCGCCCCCAAAGTGGTTCTAGCATGGTGGGTTGGCGCCCCATGGCGACTGCGCAGGTTTCCGGGTTGGGTCCGAGCCCGAAACCGGAAGTAGGTCACCATTGTTTACATATGTACATGTACATATAGTTTCTATATAAGTCTATATAAGACATACAGTAGCTGAACCAAGGGCGGATAAGTCGCCCCCAAAGTGGTTCTAGCCTGCTGGGTTGGAGCCCCATGGCGACTGCGCGGGTTTCCGGGTTGGGTCCGAGACCGAAACCGGAAGAAGGTCACCATTGTTTACATATGTACATGTACATATAGTTTCTATATAAGTCTATATAAGACATACAGTAGCTGAACCAAGGGCGGTTAAGTCGCCCCGAAAGTGGTTCTAGCCTGCTGGGTTCGCGCCCCATTGCGACTGCGCGGGTTTCCGGGTTGGGTCCGAGCCCGAAACCGGAAGTAGGTCACCATTGTTTACATATGTACATGTACATATAGTTTCTATATAAGTCTATATAAGAAATACAGAAGCTGAACCAAGGGCGGAAAAGTCGCCTCCAAAGTGGTTCTAGCCTGCTGGGTTGGCGCCCCATGGCGACTGCGCGGGTTTCCAGGTTGGGTCTACATGTATAGGCTAATGTACTATATGTCTATATGAGAAATATGCCCGATTTTCAGGGGGAGACAATCCAGCCGCAAAGTGGTGATCGGGTGACCTGTCCATGACACGTGACCAATGGCAGTGCTGGTTAGGCTGGCTTTGAGTAGTCAAGTGCAAATCATTCCTCCTGCCTTGTTCAGTAGAGTCATATACATGTACGGGCTACTGTACTATATGTCTATATGAGAAATAGACCAGATTTTCAGGGGGAGACAATCAAGCCGCAAAGTGGTGATCGGGTGACCTGTCCATGACACATGACCAATGGCAGTGCTGGATAGGCTGGCTGTGAGAGGTCAAGCGAGAAATCGGTCAGCCATGTTCATTAGAGTCATATACATGTATAGGCTACTGTACTATATGTCTGTATGTGAAATAGACCAGATTTTCAGGGGGAGACAATCCAGCCGCAATGTGGTGATCGGGTGACCTGTCCATGACACGTGACCAATAGCAGTGTTGGTTAGGCTGGCTGTGAGCGGTCAAGCGCGAAAACGATCTACCATATTCAGTACAGTCATATACATGTATAGGCTACTCTACTATATGTCTATATGAAAAATAGACCAGATTTTCAGGGGGATACAATCCAGCCGCAAAGTGGTGATCGGATGACCTGTCGATGACAGGTGACCAATGGCAGTGCTGTTTAGGCTTGCTGTGAGTGGTCATGCACGAAATCGGTCCGCCTGCCATGTTCAGTAGAGTCATATACATGTATAGGCTACTGTACTATACGTCAAGATGAGAAATAGACCAGATTTTCAGGGGGAGACAATCCAGCCGCAGAGAGGTGATCCGGTGACCTGTCCATAACACGTGACCAATGGCAGAGCTGGTTAGGCTGGCTGTGAATGTTCAAGCACGAAATCAGTCCGCCATGTTCAGTACAGTCATATACATGTATAGCCTACTGTACTATATGTCTATATGAGAAAGAGACCAGATTTTCTGGGGGAAACAATCCAGCCGCAAAGTTGTGATCCGGTGACCTGTCTATGACACGTGACCAATGGCAGTGCTGGTTAGGCTGGCTGTGAGCGGTCAAGTGCAAAATGGGTCCGCCATGTTCAGTAGAGTCATATACATGTATAGGCTACTGTACTATATGTCTATATGAGAAATAGACCAGATTTTTAGGGGGAGACAATACAGCAGCAAAGTGGTGATCGGGTGACCTGTCCATGACACGTGACCAATGGCAGTGCTGGTTAGGCTGGCTGAGAGCCGTCATGTGCGAAATGGGTCCGCCATATTCAGTACAGTCATATACATGTATAGGCTAATGTACTATATGTCTATATGAGAAATAGGCCTGATTTTCAGGGGGAGACAAACCAGCCGCAAAGTGGTGATCGGTTGACCTGTCAATGACACTTGACCAATGGCCGTGCTAGTTAGGCTGGCTATGAGTAGTCAAGTGCAAATCAGTCCACCTGCCATGTTCAGTAGAGTCATATACATGTATGGGCTACTGTACTATAGGTCTATATGAGAAATAGATCAGATTTTCAGGGGTAGACAATCCAGCTGCAAAGTGGTGATCTGGTGACCTGTCCATGACACATGACCAATGGCAGTGCTGGATAGGCTGGCTGTGAGCGGTCAAGCGAGAAATCGGTCAGCCATGTTCATTAAAGTCATATACATGTATAGGCAACTGTACTATATGTCTGTATGAGAAATAAACCAGATTTTCAGGGGTAGACAATCCAGTAGCAAAGTGGGGATCGGGTGACCTGTCCAAGACATGTGACCAATGGCAGTGCTGGTTAGGCTGGCTGTGAGCGGTCAAGCGCGAAATGGGTGCGCCTTATTCAGTAGAGTCATTTACATGTATAGGCTACTGTACTACATGTCTATATGAGAAATAGAACAGATTTTCAGGGGGAGACAATCCAGCCCCAAAGTGGTGATCAGGTGACCTGTCCATGACACGTGACCAATGACAGTGCTGGTACGACTGGCTGTGAGTGCTCAAGCGCAAATCTGTCCGCCTGCCATGTTCAGTAGAGTCATATACATGTATAGGCAGGCTACTGTACTATATGTCTATATGAGAAATAGAACAGATTTTCAGGGGGAGACAATCCAGCCCAAAGTGGTGATCGGGTGACCTGTCCATGACACGTGACCAATGACAGTGCTGGTACGACTGGCTGTGAGCGGTCAAGCACAAAATCGGTCGGCCATGTTCAGTAGAGTCATATACATGTATAGGCTACTGCACTATATGTCTATATGAGAAATAGACCAGATATTCAGGGGTGAAAAACCAGCCGCAAAGTGGTGATTGGTTGACCTGTCCATGACACTTGACCAATGGCAGTGCTGGGTAGGCTGGCTGTGAGTTGTCAAGAGTGAAAACGGTCCGCCATGTTCAGTACAGTCATATACATGTTTCGGCTACTGTACTATATGTCTATATGAGAAATAGACCAGATTTTCAGGGGGATACAATCCAGCCGCAAAGTGGTGATTGGGTGACATGTCCATGACATGTGACCAATGGCAGTGCTGGTAAGGCTGGCTGTGAGCGGTCAAGCGCAAAATCGATCTGCCTGCCATGTTCAGTAGAGTCATATACATGTATAGGCTACTGTACTATATGTCTGTATGAGGAATAGACCAGATTTTCAGGGGGAGACAATCCAGCCGCAAAGTGGTGATCGGATGACCTGTCCATGACACGTGACCAATGCCAGTGCTGGTTAGGCTTGCTGTGAGTGGTCAAGCGCAAATCGGTCAGCCCGCCATGTTCAGTAGAGTCATATACATGTGAAGGCTACTGTACTATATGTCTATATGAGAAATAGACCAGATTTTCAGGGGGAGACAATCCAGCTGCAAAGTAGTGATCGGGTGACCTGTCCATGACACGTGACCAATGGCAGTGCTGGTTAGACTGGCTGTGAGGTGTCAAGTGCGAAATCAATCAGCCATGATCAGTACAGTCATATACATGTATAGCCTTCTGTACTATATGTCTATATGAGAAATAGACCAGATTTTCAGGGGTAGACAATCCAGCCGCAAAGTGGTGATCGGGTGACCTGTCCATGACACGTGACCAATGGCAGTGCTGGTTAAGCTGGCTGTGAGCCGTCAAGCGCGAAATGGGTCCGCCATATTGAGTAGAGTCTTATACATGTATAGCCTACTGTACTACATGTCTATATGAGAAATAGACCAGATTTTCAGGGGGAGACAATCCAGCCCCAAAGTGGTGATCAGGTGACCTGTCCATGACACATGACCAATGACAGTGCTGGTACGACTGGCTGTGAGTGCTCAAGTGCAAATCTGTCCGCCTGCCATGTTCAGTAGAGTCATATACATGTATAGGCTACTATACTATATGTCTATATGAGAAATAGAACAGATTTTCAGGGGGAGACAATCCAGCCCCAAAGTGGTGATCAGGTGACCTGTCCATGACACGTGACCAATGCCAGTGCTGGTTAGGCTTGCTGTGAGTAGTCAAGTGCAAATTGGTCCGCCCGCCATGTTCAGTAGAGTCATATAGGCTACTGTACTATATGTCATGCGAAATCAATCAGCCATGATCAGTACAGTCATATACATGTATAGCCTACTGTACTATATGTCTATATGAGAAATAGACCAGATTTTTAGGGGTAGACAATCCAGCCGCAAAGTGGTGATCGGGTGACCTGTCAATGACACGTGACCAATGGCAGTGCTGGTTAAGCTGGCTGTGAGCCGTCAAGCGCGAAATGGGTCCGCCATATTCAGTAGAGTCTTATACATGTATAGCCTACTGTACTAAATGTCTATATGAGAAATAGACCAGATTTTCAGGGGGAGACAATCCAGCCGCAAAATGGTGATCGGGTGACCTGTCCATGACACATGACCAATGGCAATGCTGGATAGGCTGGCTGTGAGCGGTCAAGCGCGAAATCCGTCAGCCATGTTCAGTAGAGTCATATACATGTATAGGCTACTGTACTATATTTCTGTATGAGAAATAGACCAGATATTAAGGGGGAGACAATCAAGCTGCAAAGTGGTGATCTGGTGACCTGTCTATGACCAATGGCAGTGCTGGTTTGGCTGGCTGTGAGTGGTCAAGCGCGAAATCGGTCCGCCATGTTCAGTAGAGTCATATACATGTATATGCTACTGTACTATATGTCTATATGAGAAATAGACCAGATTTTCAGGGGGAGACAATCCAGCCGCAATGTGGTGATCTGGTGACCTTTCTATGACACGTGACCATTGGCAGTGCTGGTTAGGCTGGCTGTGAGCGGTCAAGCGCGAAAACGATCCGCCATTTTCAGTAGAGTCATATACATGTATAGGCTACTGTACTATATGTCAATATGAGAAATAGACCAGATTTTCAGGGGGAGACAATCCAGCCGCAAAGTGGTGATCAACTGACCTGTTCATGACATGTGACCAATGGCAGTGCTGATTAGGCTGGCTGTGAGCGGTCAAGCGCAAATTCGGTCCGCCATGTTCAGTAGAGTCATATACATGTATAGGCTACTGTACTATATGTCTTAATGAGAAATAGACCAGATTTTCAGATGTAGACAATCCCGCCGCAAAGTGGTGATCAACTAACCTGTCCATGACACGTGACCAATGGCAGTGCTTGTTAGGCTGGCTGTGAGCGGTCAAGTGCGAAATCAGTCTGCCATGTTCAGTAAAGTCATATACATGTATAGCCTACTGTACTATATATCTATATGAGAAATAGACCAGATTTTCCTGGGGAGGCAATCCAGGCGCAAAGTGGTGATCGCGTGACCTGGCCATGACACGTGACCAATGGCAGTGCTGGTTAGCCTCGCTGTGAGTAGTCAAGTGCAAATCGATCCATCCGCCATGTTCAGTAGAGTCATATACATGTATAGGTTACTGTACTATATATCTATATGAGAAATAGACCAGATTTTCAGGGGGAGACAATCCAGCCACAAAAAGGTGATCGGGAGACCTGTCCATGACACGTGACCAATGGCAGTGCTGGTTAGGCTGGCTGTGAGCGGTCAAGCGTGAAATCGGTCAGCCATGTTCAGTAGGGTCATATACATGTATAGGCTAATGTACTATATGTCTGTATGAGAAATAGACCAGATTTTCAGGGGGAGACAATCAAGCTGCAAAGTGGTGATCTGGTGACCAGTCTATGACCAATGGCAGTGCTATTTAGGCTGGCTGTGAGCGGTCAAGCGCAAAATCAGTCCGCCATATTCAGTACAGTCATATTCATGTATAGCCTACTGTACTATATGTCTATATGAGAAATAGACCAGATTTTCAGGGGGAGACAATTCAGCCACAAAGTGGTGATCTGCCATGTTCAGTAGAGTCATATACATGTATAGGCTACTGTACTATATGTCTATATGAGAAATAGACCAGATTTTCAGGGGGAGACAATCCAGCCCAGAGTGGTGATCGGGTGACCTGTCCATGAAACGTGACCAATGGCAGAGCTGGTTAGGCTGGCTGTGAGCCGTCAAGCGTGAAATCGGTCCACCATGTTTAGTAGAGTCATATACATGTATAGCTTACTTTACTATATGTCTATATGAGAAATTGACCAGATTTTCAGGGGGAGACAATCCAGCCGCAAAGTGGTGATCGGGTGACCTGTTAATGACACGTGACCAATGGCAGTGCTAGTTAGGCTGGCTCTGAGCGGTCAAGCGCGAAATCGGTCCACCATGTTTAGTAGAGTCATATACATGTATAGGCTACTGTACTATATGTCTATATGAGAAATAGACCAGATTTTCAGGGGGAGACAATCCAGCCACAAAGTAGTGATCGGGTGACCTGTTCATGACACGTGACCAATGGCAGTGCTGGTTAGGCTGGCTGTGAGCCGTCAAGCGTGAAATCGGTCCACCATGTTTAGTAGAGTCATATACATGTATAGGCTACTGTACTATATGTCTATATGAGAAATAGACCAGATATTCAGGGGGAGACAATCAAGCCGCAATGTGGTGATACAGTGACCTGTCTATGACACATGACCAATGGCAGTGCTGGTAAGGCTGGCTGTGAGAGTTAAAGCACGAAATCGCTCCGCCATGTTCAGTACAGTCATATACATGTATAGCTTACTGTACTATATGTCTATAAGAGAAAAAGACCAAAATTTCTGGTGGGGGGACAACCCAACTGCAAAGTGGTGATCTGGTGACCTGTCTATGACATGTGTCCAATGGCAGTGCTGGTTAGGCTGGCTGTGAGCGGTCAAGCATGAAATCGTTCCGCCAAGTGCAGTACAGTCATATACATTTATAGGCTACTGTACTATATGTCTATATGAGAAATAGACCAGATTTTCAGGGGGAGACAATCCAGCCGCAAAGTGGTGATTGGGTGACCTGTCCATGACTTATGACCAATGGCAGTGCTGGTTAGGCTGGCTGTAAGTGGTCAAGCGAACATCAGTCCGCCCGCCATGTTCAGTAGAGTCATATATATGTATAGGCTACTGTACTATATATCAATATGACAAAAAGACCAGATTTTCAGGGGGAGACAATCCAGGCGCAAAGTGGTGATCTGGTGACCTGTCTATGACACGTGACCATTGGCAGTGCTGGTTAGGCTGGCTGTGAGAGGTCAAGCACGAAATCAGCCCGCCATGTTCAGTACAGTCATATACATGTATAGCCTACTGTACTATATGTCTATATGAGAAATAGACCAGATGTTCATGGGGAAACAATCCAGCCGCAAAGTGGTGATCCGGTGACCTGTCCATGACAAGTGACTAATGGCAGAGCTGGTTAGACTGGCTGTGAGTGATTAAGCACGAAATCAATCCGCCATGTTCAGTACAGTCATATACTTGTATAACCTACTGTACTATATGTCTATATGAGAAATAGACCAGATTTTCAGGGGGAGACAATCCAGCCGCAAAGTGGTGATTGGGTGACCTGTCCATGACTTATGACCAATGGCAGTGCTGGTTAGGCTGGCTGTAAGTGGTCAAGCGAAAATCAGTCCGCCCGCCATGTTCAGTAGAGTCATATATATGTATAGGCTACTGTACTATATATCAATATGACAAAAAGACCAGATTTTCAGGGGGAGACAATCCAGGCGAAAAGTGGTGATCTGGTGACCTGTCTATGACACGTGACCATTGGCAGTGCTGGTTAGGCTGGCTGTTAGAGGTCAAGCGCGAAATCAGTCTGCCATGTTCAGCACAGTCATATATATGTATAGCCTACTGTACTATATGTCTGTATGAGAAATAGACCAGATTATCAGGGGGAGTCAATTCAGCTGAAAAGTGGTGATCAAGTGACCTGTCAATGACACGTGACCAATGGCAGTGCTGGTTAGGATGGCTGTGAGCGGTCAAGCGCGAAATGGGTCCGACATGTTCAGTAGAGTCATATACATGTATAAGCTACTGTACTATACGTCTGGTTAGGCTGGCTGTGAGTGCTCAAGCGCAAATCGGTCAGCCCGCCTTGTTCAGTAGAGTCATATACATGTATTTCGCGCTTGACCGCTCTCAGCCAGCCTAACCAGCTTTGCCATCGGTCCGCCATGTTCAGTAAAGTCATATATATGTATAGGCTACTGTACTATTTGTCTGTATGAGGAATAGACCAGATTTTCAGGGGGAGACAATCCAGCCGCAAAGTGGTGATCTGAGTACCTGTCCATGACACGTGACCATTGGAAGTGCTGGTTAGGCTGGCTGTGAACGGTCAAGCATGAAATCGGTCTGCCATGTTCAGTAGAGTCATTTACATGTATAGGCTACTGTACTATATGTCTAAATGAGAAATAGACCAGATTTTCAGGGGGAGACAATCCAGCCGCAAAGTGGTGATCAGGTGACCTGTCCATGACACGTAACTAGTGGCAGTACTGGTTAGGCTGGCTGTGAGCGGTCAAACGCGAAATTGGTCCGCCATGTTCAGTAGAGTCATATACATGTATAGCCTACTGTACTATATGAGAAATAGACCAGATTTTCAGGGGGAGACAATCCAGCCGCAAAATGGTATCAGGTGACCTGTCCAAGACACGTGACCAATGGCAGTGCTGGTTAGGCTGGCTGTGAGCGGTCAAGCGTTAAATCGGTCCGCCATGTTCAGTACAGTCATATACATGTATAGGCTACTGTACTATATGTCTATATGAGAAATAGACCAGATTTTCAGGGGAGACAATACAGCCGCAAAGTGGTGATCGGGTGACCTGTCCATGACACATGACCAATGGCTCTGCTGGTTAGGCTGGTTCTGAGCGGTCAAGAGCGAAATCTGTCAGCCATGTTCAGTAGAGTTATATACATGTATAGGCTACTATACTATATGTCTGTACGAGAAATAGATCAGATTTTCTAGGGGAGACAATCAAGCAGCAAGGTGGTGATCAGGTGACCAGTCTTTGACACGTGACCAATGGCCGTGGTGGTTAAGCTGGCTGTGAGAGGTCAAGCGCAAATTCGGTCTGCCATGTTCAATAGTGTCATATACATGTATTGGCTACTGTACTATATGTCTATATGAGAAATAGACCAGATTTTCAGGGGGATACAATCCAGCCACAATGTGGTGATCGGGTGACCTGTCCATGACACGTGACCAATGGCAGTGCTGGTTAGGCTGGCTGTGAGCGGTCAAGTGCGAAATGGGTCCGCCAAGTTCAGTAGAGTCATTTACATGTATAGGCTACTGTACTATATGTCTATATGAGAAATAGACCAGATTTTTAGGGGGAGACATTACAGCAGCAAAGTGGTGATCGGGTGACCTGTCCATGACACGTGACCAATGGCAGTGCTGGTTAGGCTGGCTGTGAGCCGTCAAGCGCAAAATGGGTCCGCCATATTCAGTAGAGTCATATACATGTATAGGCTAATGTACTATATGTCTATATGAGTAATAGGCCCGATTTTCAGGGGGAGACAATCCAGCCGCAAAGTGGTGATCGGGTGACCTGTCCATGACATGTGACCAATGGCAGTGCTAGTTAGGCTGGCTATGAGTAGTCAAGTGCAAATCAGTCCTCCTGCCATGTTCAGTAGAGTCATATACATGTATGGGCTACTGTACTATAGGTCTATATGAGAAATAGACTATATTTTCAGGGGGAGACAATCCAGCTGCAAAAGTGGTGATCGGGTGACATGTCCATGACACATGACCAATGGCAGTGCTGGATAGGCTGGCTGTGAGCGGTCAAGCGAGAAATCGGTCAGCCATGCTCATTATAGTCATATACATGTATAGGCTACTGTACTATATGTCTGTATGAGAAATAGACCAGATTTTCAGGGGTAGACAATCCAGCCGCAAAGTGGTGATCGGAGGACCTGTCCATGACACATGACCATTGGCAGTGCTGGTAAGGCTGGCTGTGAGTGGATAAGCGCAAATCGGTCAGCCCGCCATGTTCAGTAGAGTCATATACATGTATAGGCTACTGTATTATATGTCTATATGAGAAATAGACCAGATTTTCAGGGGGAGACCATACAGCCTCAAAGTGGTGATCAGGTGACCTGTCCATGACACATGACCAATGGCTCTGCTGGTTAGGCTGGTTGTGAACGGTCAAGCGCGAAATCTGTCAGCCATGTTCAGTAGAGTCATATACATGTATGGGCTACTATACTATATGTCTGTACGAGAAATAGACCAGATTTTCTAGGGGAGACAATTAAGCGGCAAGGTGGTGATCAGGTGACCAGTCTATGACACGTGACCAATGGCCGTGCTGGTTAAGCTGGCTGTGAGAGGTCAAGCGCAAATTCGGTCTGTCATGTTCAGTAGAGTCATATACATGTTTAGGCAACTGTACTATATGTCTATATGAGAAATAGACCAGATTTTCAGGGGGAGACAATCCAGCCGCAAAGTGGTGATCGGGTGACCTATCCATGACACATGACCAATGGCAGTGCTGGTTAGGCTGGCTGGGAGCAGTCAAGCACGAAATCGGTCCACCATGTTCAGTACAGTCATATACATGTATAGCCTACTGTACTATACTTGTATGTCTATATGAGAAATAGACCAGATTTTCAGGGGGAAACAATCTAGCCGCAAAGTGGTGATCGTGTGACCTGTCCCTCTCATGTGACCAATGGCAGTGCTGGTTAGGCTGGCTGTGAGCGGTCAAGCGCCAAATCGGTCCGCCATGTTCAGTACAGTCATATCCATGTATAGCCTCCTGTACTATATGTCTATATAAGAAATAGACCAGATTTTCAGGGGGAGACAATCCAGCCGCAAAGTGGTGATCGGATGACCTGTTCATGACACGTGACCAATTTCAGTGCTGGTTAGGCTGGCTGTGAGCGGTCAAGCGTGAAATTGGTCCGCCATGTTCAGTAGAGTCATATACATGTATAGGCTACTGTACTATATGTCTTTATGAGAAATAGACCAGATTTTCAGGGGGAGACAATCAAGCCGCAAAGTGGTGATCGGGTGACCTGTCCATGACACATGACCAATGGCAGTGCTGGTTAGGCTGGCTGTGAGCAGTCAAGCGCAAAATCGGTCCGCCATGTTCTGTAGAGTCATATACATGTATAGGCTACTGTATTATACATGTATGACTATATGAGAAATAGACCAGATTTTAGGGGGGAGACAATCCAGCCGCAAAGTGGTGATCGGGTGACCTGTCCATGACACGTGATCAATGGCAGTGGTGGTTAGGCTGGCTGTGAGCAGTCAAGCGGCAAATCAGTCCGCCATGTTCAGTACAGTCATATACATGTATAGGCTACTGTACTATATGTCAATATGAGAAATAGACAAGATTTTCAAGGGGAGACAATCCAGCCGCAAAGTGGTGATCAGGTGACCTGTTCATGACACGTGACCAATGGCAGTGCTGGTTAGGCTGGCTGTGAGCGGTCAAGCTTCAAATCGGTCCGCCATGTTCAGTAGAGTCATATACATGTATAGGCTACTGTACTATACATGTTTGTGTATATATAAGAAATAGTCCAGATTTTCAGGGGGAGACAATCCAGCTGCAAAGTGGTGATCGGGTGACCTGTCCATGACACATGACCAATGGCAGTGCTGGTTAGGCTGGCTGTGAGCGGTCAAGTGCGAAATCGGTCTGCCATTTTCAGTAGAGTCATATACATGTACGTATAGCCTACTGTACTATATGTCTATATGAGAAATAGACCAGATTTTCAGGGGGAGACAATCCAGCCCCAAAGTGGTGATCTGGTGACCTGTCCATGGCACGTGACCAATGGCAGTGCTTGTTAGGCTGGCTGTGAGCGGTCAAGCGCAAAATCGGTCTGCCATGTTCAGTAGAGTCATATACATGTCGAGGGTTGCCCGCAAGACTGTCGTAACTGCATTTTTGAAAATTTTACAGGAGAAGCAAAAAACTGTTTAATTTATTATTGTATGAATATTACACCAAACTTTTTTGTTTTATTATTAGAAAATATGTTTAAAAACAAACAGTTCTAATGAAATGCATAAATTTGAAATAAAACTAGATATTTGATGATTTTGTTGAGTTACTACAGTATTGCGCTTAAATCTGTCTGTTTTGTGTTATTATATTCCCAGCAATACTGTAGTAAGTCAACTTACTACAGTATTGCAGAAATTTTTAACACATGATTTTTGATAAAATTTCTGCAATACAGTAGTAACTGAAAATTATTATCAAACACAAAAAAGAAAACGAATCAAATGTTTTATTTTCCAATATATATCAACCCTTCACTGGTTGTGGCATGTGCAAAAGTCATTTTTTTCAGCATAACAAGCAAAAGCTATTTCAAGACGCTCTAATTTCATTACTAATTATTAGGCATATATGCAACTTAGCCAAGTAATTTCCTTGGTAACTGCCTTTCAGAAAACCCAATTTGAGCCCTGATCCTAGTTACCATGGCAATGCTGGGGAGGAGCAAAATGTGAAAAAAATGCAATTTTTGCTCTTTTTCTGCACTCAACAACCTGATTTTTGCTGGTGATGAGAGGCGTTGTGCACCCTTCAAACCCCAGCTACAAAAGGGGGGGTGCACATCCTCTCTTCAGAACCCCCCTGAGACATCTTTTGATGGGGGGAGGTGCACGAAAGAAATATCTTCTTTTGGGGACAACCTTCTTAAAGTGAAATTTTCTAAATCTAGTTTAAAACATACATTTCAAGTATTTGGAAGCCAATTGAAGGGGGGTCTAGACATGTAAAATTGCAATATTGACCCACTAAAAAATAAAGACCTTATTTGAATTTAATGCACACAAAACACATTCTTAGTTCCAGATTTACTATTATTTGCCTTTTTTAAAAAATTCTACAGATAAGTAATTTATAGTTATAGTTTATGCTAGGTTTACATCTGGCCACGATCTCCCCAATTAGCCAGAGGCTAAAACATCGGGGAGCTCTACGATTCTCCACGTTCTGTTACGCTTCCTTACGAAATCAGCACGTTTTGTTGCGTTCTACTGCGCTTTGCTACGATTGAGCCCACGATTTGCATCACGTTCTGTTACGCTTTGTTGCGATCAACACGATTGGCTTACACGCTCCACCACGTTCCGTTACGTCCTGTTAAGATCTCCCACGACAAAGCTGCTTTGTTGCGATCTCCTGCTATTTGACCTACGATTTGAGACAAATGACCACGTTTTACGTCACGATTTGATATTTAAACAAGAAATAATTCTTTACCAGCGACGCGGGATGAAAAATGTGTCCACGCTGGTCCCGATCTGTTGCGATTGTACTCCAAGTTCTGTTACGCTTCAGTACGTTCCGTTACATTTTGTTACGAAGGCCACGCTCTGTCACAATTAGAAAATGAATAGGGGCAATCGTGGTGAAATTTAAGTTTGATTTAAAATCTGTCCAGATGCCCACCATGGCCCCGATTCAACCACGTTCCGTTACGCTCCCCCACGATCACCCCAATTCGACTCCACGCTCTGTTACGTTTGCCACGATGCTCTAGAATCGGGGACATCGTGGTAATCGTGGCCAGATGTAAACCTAGCATTACATGATGATAATAATGTTGAAGTTATATTGCATTTAAATGAATTATCATAAATCATACAAATTATGAATACAAGACATGCCTTAACGTTTGTTGTTTTAAAATAAATAATTTTATGATTATCAAATTTGTTTATCTATCATTCAGTTATATAGACACAATACAGTATGTATTTTATTTGTTTGAACAATGTAACATTTTGAACATATTAAACATTATATGAGCATTGAAAATATTATTTTCCTAAGCCCATAATTTAAAACTTGTGCAGAACATTAAGACCACGGTTTACATACCACAAATGGCAGCTCGAAGCTTTACTGTTTAAAAGAAAAAAATTCAATCAAGGATAACATAACAATTACAGTTCATGTTTATTTTTATAAAATTTGTAAGCTGTAACATTAATGCATTGAGTGTTTTTGAATGACTGTTGGGTGTCAGTATACCTGTTTGAGAAACAATTTGCTTACAATGTTGTTAAGACTAGGCAAGGGGGGTCCCAACATTACTAGGGGATGTCCGAACTTTTCAAGGGGGTCTGAACTTTTCTAAGGGGGGGGGGTTCCGAACCTCGAACCACAACCACATTATACACATTTTGCAGAAAAATGCAACATATTGATTATAAAAACAGCATAACCATTAAATCTATGTTAAGCTATGAGAAAAATTGCTTTATGCTACTTACAATGAATTACAGGCAAGAAATACACTAATGGACAGGAACATTTTTTAAAATTCAAATGCCAAAACATGTACAGTATTATAGCTTCCTTACAGGTCCTCATTTTCACTTGAGTGAAATCAAGCAATTGCTGGCACATGATTTCTTTCTCAAAAAAGTTAGTAGCTATTCTTGTGGGATTAAAAACTATTTGGACCCTTCCGAAGAAGTTAGTAGCTATTTTTGTGGGATTAAAAACCATTTGGACCCCTCCAAAGAAGTTAGTAGCTATTCTTGTGGGATTAAAAACCATTTGGACCCGTCATTCACTGCCAATACAACTTTCCACTGCTTCTAAAATTAATTTCATCCAAACTGTATGTACTAAAGCAACAGACAAGAAATATTATTTAAAAAGTCTGCTTTTCAAAATTTGACAAGTCCAGAGGTAAAATGATAACCAATTAATATTGTCTCTGCCCACAATTTTCGGGATCAATGTTTCCAGAACGGGAAACAACATTTTCCTTTGAAGTTTCTGAATTTCAATTTCAGATTATTTTAATTGTAGGCATTTTAAAAGAAAACGACTCGGTAGGATTTTAGATACATCTTTCCTGTATCAGATGGTGTTTTTCATATTTTTGTAGGTTAAATACTTTTATGCAGCGGCCATTTTTGGTAAGGTACGTCAAAAAAGGCCAAAATCCTTCCCGATCGGGAAACATTTTGACATTTGCTGCCCGATCGGGAAGCACTGAAGGGGAATCCCCTTGTTTCCCGAACGGGAAGTATTCCCTACTGAATAGTTCTTTTAATTTTGGTAAACACTAGTTATTAGGCTCTGATGTATCAAAAATATGTTTACTCAATAATAGGTGAAACTTATTAAAATACAAATACTGAGAATTTGAAATGTATGACACCATTAATGAAGTCATCAATGATGAAGTCAACAAAGCACTTTGCTTAACATGTATTAATTATTATCTTTTATTTCTGGTAAATCCCGCATTTTTATAAGTCAGGACCCCCTTCAAATTGCCTGCCACATATTTTTTTTGAATGGATTTAGTTAATTTCACTCAAGGGAATTTGCCCTCCCCCACCACTTGACTTTTTCATGAAAATATCACAATCAAAAGAAACCTCACAAGGTCTCAGAGGGGGATATGCCTCCCTCTGGAGCTGGGGTTTAAAGGCACACAGTCTCTCTTATTCCTGAAAAAAATTGGTCTGCAAGTGCAGAAAAATGCCACAAGATGACAATAAGATAACATGCTTTCAGTCTCTGAAAAGTACTAGCAGTTTAGACCTGATTTTGAGGAAATATAACTGAATGAAATGCTAAATTTGAAGTTAAAAACCCCAGCCAAAATTGCATTTTTCCCCCTTTTTTGCTCCGGTCCAGTGTTGCCATGGTTACTGGGATCGGATTGCAAATGGCTTAATTTGAAAGCCAATCACCATGAGAATAACTTCACTTAGTTGCATATCTGCCAGTCAGTTACTAATGAGAAAGAGCACCTTAAAATCTTAAAATAACCATATGGCATAGAAATGAAAAATGACCAATTTCGCCCATGTCATAATTATATAAAGGGTCTTGTATACAATAAATACCTTATTAGTAGCATAAATAAATAAATTAAACTGAATTGGTGATTTAATGAGTGACCTTATTGAAGTATGATGTGATTTATTTTGATTTACTACAGTATTGCAGGAAAAAGTTGAAGAAAGTTTAATAGAAAAGTTTGCGCAATACTGTCGTAAGTTGACTTACGACAGTATTGCGCCAACTTTTTATTCAGTTTTCAGTTACGACTATATTGCATTTTTGATATAAATCACTTTCTAGAGAGAAGTGTGCCAAACTTTTTTTATCAGTGATGTAAAACATAAAAATAAGTATAAAAATTCAAAAAAGTCTATTTCGTAAAAAAGTGCAGTTACGACAGTCTTGCGGGCAACCCTCGATGTATAGCCTACTGTACTATATGTATAAATGAGAAATAGACCAGATTTTCAGGGGCAGACAATCCATCTGCAAAGAGGTGATCGGTTGACCTGTCCATAACACGTGACCAATGGCAGTGCTGGTTAGGCTGGCTGTGAGCGGTCAAGCGCAAAATCGGTCCGCCATGTTCAGTAGAGTCATATACATGTATAGCCTAGTGTACTATATGTCAATATAAGAAATAGACTAGATTTTCAGAGGGAGACAATCCAGTCGCAGAGTGGTGATCAGGTGACCTTTCCTTGATAGGTGTCCAATGGCAGTGCTGGTCAGGCTGGCTCTGAGCGGTCAAGCACGAAATCGGTCCACCATATTCAGTAGAGCCATATACTTGTATAGGCTACTGTACTACATGTCTATATGAGAAATAGACCAGATTTTCAGGGGGTGACAATCCAGCCGCAAAGTGGTGATCTGGTGACCTGTCCATGACACGTGACCAATGGCAGTGCTGGTTAGGCTGGCTGTGAGCGGTCAAGCGTGAATTCGGTCCGCCATGATCAGTAGAGTCATATACATGTATAGGCTACTGTACTATATGTAAATATGAGAAATAGACTAGATTTTCAGGGGGAGACAATCCAGCCGCAAAGTGGTGATCCGGTGAACTGTTCATGACACGTGACCAATGGCAGTGCTGGTTAGGCTGGCTGTGAGCAATCAAGTGGCAAATCGGTCCGCCATGTTCAGTAGAGTCATATACATGCATAGGCTACTGTACTATATGTCTAAATGAGAAATAGACCAGATTTTCAGGGGGAGACAATCCAGCCGCAAAGTGGTGATCGGGTGACCTGTCCATGACACGTGACCAATGGCAGTGCTGGTAAGGCTGGCTGTGAGCAGTCAAGCGCGAAATCGGTCCGCCATGTTCAGTACAGTCATATACATGTATAGGCTACTGTACTATATGTCTATATGAGAAAAAGACCAGATTTTCAGGGGGAGACAATCCAGCTGCAAAGTGGTTATCGGGTGACCTGTCCATGACACGTGACCAATGGCAGTGCTGGTTAGGCTGGCTGTGAGCGGTCAAGCGGGAAATCCGTCCGCCATGTTCAGTAGAGTCATATACATGTATAGGCTACTGTACTATATGTCTATATGAGAAATAGACCAGATTTTCAGGGGGAGACAATCCAGCCGCAAAGTGGTGATCGGGTGACCTGTCCATGACACGTGAACAATGGCAGTGCTGGTTAGGCTGCCTGTGAGAGGACAAGCGCAAAATTGGTCCGCCATGTTCAGTACAGTCATATATATATAACACAGTCCGGAATACGTTTGCGAATCCGGAAATCTTGCAAACTTACTTTTTTTTGTTTTTCATCCGATTTATTTCAAATTTTCAATAAATGTAGATCTACATATGGGCATAACATCAGTAAACACTTTCATCCAGATATCTTTACTAGAAATATGTTTAATTTCAAGTCAAATGTCAAAATTCCCATGGGAATTGGCAAATTCCCATGGGAAAATGGCTCTCCCATGGGAATCCCATTTAGAAAATTGGAATTTTCTCCCATGGGAGAATCCTCCCATTTCTAATTCCATTACTAAAGGTCACAGCAAGGTAAAAATATAAACTTGGCATCATACTGATATTCTTAACAAGAATGTGAAAAAAATTATTTAAGAAGTGCAAAAATAAAAAATTCCCATATTTAAGAATGGGAGAATTCTCCCGTGGGAGAAATCCCATATTTCAGAATGGGAGAATTCACCCGTGGGAGAAATCCCATATCCAAAATGGGAGAATTTTCCCGTGGGAGAAATCCCATTTTCAATATGGGAGAATTCTCCCGTGGGAGAAATCCCATTTTCTAAATGAGAAAATATTCAAAATGAATAACTATTGCAAGAGATATAAGAAAAATTTGATATTGAGCTGAAGTTTCTAGAGACGGCTTGTAGATATTTTGAATGATTTTAAAATCTAAAATAAAAAATGCTTATTGTTTATTCTTTTTCATTTCTTAAATGAAGTTTTCATTCAAAATTACTATACTTTAAATGATTATTTGGTTGTAAATAAATTATATATAAATCTAAATTTGTTAACCTGCTCCTATGAATACATTCTGTAGATGGGCATGATGCAAATACTTGAATACAGGCTTCCCTAAATTTTAAGTTTCATAAAAAGTACAGAGTAGATAACACTATTATTCTATTACTTTATACCATTAATCAACTTAACCCAGTAGCCTGACTCTAGTTTACTTAATTCATACAATCGGGCTAGCTAATAATTTTGCCTTAAACTTCATAACATTAATAATGATCCTAGTGCGCAAGAAAATTTAAGATGGCAGTCATCAACTTAATCCACGAGCCTGACTCCAGTATTAGCATACATAAATACAGGCTTGTGAAATCTACTTGATTTATACAATCTGGCTAGCTAATTTTTCGTCTTGAACTTCAAAAAATTAATAATGGACCTAGTGCTCAAGAAAATTTAAAATGGCAGTCATCAACTTAACCCACTAGCCTGACCTCAGGACTAGCATACATAGATACAGGCTTGTGAAATCTACTTGATTCATACAATTGTGCTAGCTGATAATTTTGCCTGAACTTCATAACATTGATAATGGTCCTAGTGCTCGAGAAAATTTAAGATGGCAGCCATCAACTTTACCCACTAGCCTGACCCCAGGACTAGCATACATAGATACAGGCATTATTGGAAACCAAATACATTATTCATCTTAGGTAATTTTGGATATTTATACATGTACCTCCCTACAAGATAATCATGCTGCTAGTGGGCTAGTTGGTTAAGGTAAAGACTTATTTGGGCTAGTGCTTGATTAAATTTCAGGCAGTGTTTGTGAATATCTCCCTTAAATGTACTAGTACTAGTTACACAAGTATGCCAAATTTGATCTGGTTTGTAAAAAACCCCCAATAAAATCAGTAGTTCACTGTTGTGACAGGACACTTTATAAAACATAATCATGAACAATTTACAAAATATATTCAACAGCAGCGTGTTCAGTTACCTTGAACGTTCCAAAACGTTCCATAACGGAAGTGTCGGAACAACTCAACCCATAGACAACTCAACCCGAGACAGCTCAATCTCCTACTAACGGATTGAGAAGTCCCAACTTTGTGTTGAGTATTGCACAGGTTGAGTTATCTATGTGTTGCGTTCTCCCGTACCCGTAACGTTAGCTAACAGAAGTTACTGATCACAGGGCAGAAATTTAAGTTGAGGTAATGAAATAGGCAAATGATTCAATCATGCTATGTAATCAAAAAGATTAGGGCTGTGGATCGTTGAGCTAGTGGGGATCATATCCAAACCGTGATTCATGTGTAGCAATCCATTCATCGAACCACGAATCAGTTGTTGATAGAGAAGCATACAGGATTTATGTTATAAGAAGAAAATAAGTGCAGAATTACAGAAGCTTTTACTGTATGGAAAACCATGTACTCCAAACATTTCAATTTCAAGCATGTTTGAGACATTTTCAGTGATAATATTTTATTATAAGTGTATCAATCAATGCCATGCAATCCATTTTCAGTGTTAATTAAGCTAAAATATTTTTAAGATATTTGAAATATTTCAAAATATTTTTTTTCAATAATAGATCGCGATCCGACAATTTCTGGCGTGATGAATATTTGTACTCAATTTTCTGGCCAAGATTGCGAATATCCGATATTAGCAATTTTTAGGGGTGTAACAATACGATAAAAACCATATTGCAATATATTGTAATATGCAAAACCCGTATTGCAATATATTGCAATACGCACCGTTTTGGGGTAGAAATGCAAAGCATGAATTATTTCATGCGCACCGCCCTAAACATCCTCGGTAACCCAGGGTATTACGTCAATGATAATAATGTTAAATATTAATATTCATAATGTATGAGTACCGTGGGTTACCGACGATGCGCCCTAAATTGGATCACCATAAGACGCATTCGTGTATTTTCAAATGATCTCTAATTCAAATGTTTGAATTACTTGTGTAACATGATCTATATGTCAGAAAACTGCATGTTTTGAAACGGACTTTTGAAGATGTTTTTCTCTAAATTGACTAAATGTTTAAACTATTAAAGCACAATAAGTGATGTTGAACCACCGCCCATTTCACTAATTAATACTGTTTCCGGTTCGTTGCTATTAACAACGCTCGTTCTATTAGACGAATCTACATTTTAATCTACGGACATTTTAGTATCTTACTGATTTCTTCCATGTATAAGGATATAAACATTAGAAATCATAGGCGGATCCAGGCGGGAGTGGACCCGGCGTACGCCCCCTTCGAATTGCCAACGCAAAGGGTTTTTTATCATGAAATATGATATATTTATAGGAAAATACATGAATATAAATGTCAAAATTTCGCACGCTACACGTGCAATTGACTGATAACAAGACCGGAACTACGCTAGTACAATGACATAAAGTACAATTATTCAAGGACAATACCTTCTAAGTATTTGTAAGATTTTAACATGATCCATTAGTTAAATTATCGTAAGATTTTTGATAATATGCTGCCCCAGTCTGCTTGTTCATTTTCCGCCCCCCCCCCGTAACTTGAAATCACCACCCCCTGTAAGTGGAAATCCTGGATCCGCCTATGGAAATCATCCATACAATGTTATTATAATATTTATTCATGTATTTTTAGTATATTTTGTTGTTTAATGGGCCGTATTTGCCGTTTTACTTTAGAGCAATAGAGCGCAGTGCAGTGCTGATGCATTATGGGACCGTTAGCGCGACGGCGAAGCAGTCTGTAATACAATATTTGTAGCGCTGCCGCGTTATCGCGACGTTTGCTGTCGGTCTGCTACTGTGTAGCACTTTCTGCACAGGGAGCACTATATAAGTCCAGGCTGTGCCACGATCGAGGACTTCAGCACTTACTCCCAAAGTCTGCACATGGTTCTCTTGTAGTTCAGCTGAATGAAGGATAAGAACCATGGGAGACCGTTTAGTTCAAATATACTTGCCCACAACTTAAGGCGTTTATCATGAAGTTTATCACAGAAGCATATTTTATGAATAATGATATTGTCAGTAAGGAGTAAACATTTTTCACATGTACGATAATTATACTGTTTTGACACAAGCGTAGCAATAGCATGAATGATTGTCTTACATATTGATTTCATTATATAAATGTCAGTATCTCGAGCTATATACCATATAGGACTAAGACTATCATCACATACAATATTTGTTAATAGTGAATCCTTTATGTTGATTAACAGACGATTCCTCAAAAGAGATATTTCACGTTTAAATACATGAATGTTTAAAATTTTCTTCCACTGAAACTTAGATGGAAACAAACCACTGTCTATATATCCATTAAAATATGATTCGAGTTCATACTTATGAAATAATCTGAATGCGTCAGGTATGAATCATCGCGTTTGATGATCACGATTAACAAAACGAATAAGTATATGAACAAATATTTCTTTAGCCTGATAAAACCAGGGTAATCTACACAATTGACCAAAATATTTCAGTTTTTTTATGTTTATCATTACTTCAATTGATACACAATTCAATAAGGAAAGGGTCAATCTTCGTGGTTTCGTTTTTTTGTTTCTTCGCGGCGAAGAAACGAAAATACGACATGGCATAAATCAGTCTCCATATATTTTGTAACATGAGTGCATCAGAAATTGTTTAGATCCGTGTTGCATGATATGATATTTTTATTTCTACTCCATAAACTGACATGAGCAAAGGAGAGGGGGCTAACTAACATCAATTCCTCGTGTATTTGCTTTTTATATCTATGAAAATTGCATGTACCTGTGTAGCAGTACAGACCAGAGACCCTATATACATATTTTATCAGGGCCTTTAAGAGACCGAGTTAGTCGATCTTCTGATATGAGAGATGATTCGATATAAAGTCATACAATTCATTAGCATGAATTTAGTCAGGCAAAGCCATTAAATAGTACTCATACGACCGACTATACACAAATACATGTACTTAAGTACTTAGCATGAATGTCCATTTAAGTTCTAGCAAATATTGAAAGCGGTCTATCTATTTTGTGTCCTAAGTAATTTTACAAATAAAAAAATAGTATTTTGATATCTTGTATTTCTGCCTAGATCCAGTTACACATACATAATTTGTGACTGACTGTACACATATCGTTTAACTATATATATAAACTTTTACATCATCAATATATAGTCTACGAAATTTGTGGGTGTCCGGATGCCCGGGACAACTTCTATCCAAATTTCATAGACCATAAACATGTTATAAAATTATTATTCTTGAAACGTATTTTAATGTATATGTTGTCATTGTTGTATGGTTGCCAACTTGCCAAATGCATTACAATATTTATTTATGGTGGTGACTTGTTGTTTGCTATCGCAAATGGTCGAAGACCATACAAACACTTAGTTTTTGTAGGCGCTTTTCTGGTAGTATTGACATTGTGGATTGCAAATTTTCCGAATTGTTTTTAAAGGGTGGTTCATTCGATACTCAAACCCGTCTCCCACTCGGAAAGCCTGGGATAGATTTGACGCAAACATTAATATTTAATACATGTATATTTGCATATATATTCTCATAGGTGCCCGTCTCCGACATTGCAACCGTCAGATCATTTTAGTAACTAACTAGGTTTCTTCTCTAAGCAGTGATTTTACATAACATGTTACGTAAGATTCCTGCTCTGAGTGATCGTAACAAATTTGAACATTAAAATACGGGCGCTCGTAGAGAGGAGAAGAAAAGACACAAAATGGTTTCTACTGACGATATACCAAGACAATATAAACTTCATGACACAATATTAGAAACAGTGTCTTCTGCAAAATACCTTGGTGTTACATTATCAAATGACCTCTCCTTTAATAAACATATTGATCTTGTAACCCTCAAAGCAAACAGAGCCCTCTCATTCCTCCGCAGAAACCTAAAATCCACTAAGAAAAGTTAAAATCTACTGCATACAAGACCCTGGTCAGGCCTCGGTTAGAGTACAGTGCTACTTTTTGGTCCCCTCACACAGCTGTTCATCTCGACCAGCTTGAGTATGTACAGCGTGGAGCTGCTCGCTGGGCATGCATGACTTCAACAGAACCTCAAGTGTTACTGATATGCTCTCTTCACTAGAGTGGAGACGCCTTGACCTTCGTCGTATTGACCAACGACTCATTATACTCCATAATATTGTAAACAATAAAGCTGCCATTCCACTCCCCCCCCCCCCCCCCTACGTCAAACCCCTAGGGAGGACCTCAAGAAAATCTCACCCAAATGCTTTTCAAAATATAGCAACAAAAACCGATTATCACAAATGCTCCTTCTTCCCGAGAACAACCTTTCATTAAAACAACCTACCCCCTGATGTTGTCGCCCTACCAGGTCCCAGGCTCAGTCTCGTTGTAAGCCAGATTGAACATGTCTCCCCATAATTATGCCTGCCCTGTTTTTAAACTGTTTTAAACCTTACTTACTCATATTTTTATACTCTTTTACTCATTTCTTATTGATACTCTTGTTGGTTGACGCGCCAATAGTCTAAGTCCCCACTAGGGGTTTGACTTAATGGAAGATAGATAGATAGAATTAAGCCGGCTTATTTATAAATTTGGTTATATTAATCGCTCATCTGTTCAATTCGAGAAAATAACAGGTTCGTCAGACCAGGGGGTGGGGTGGTAGACTTAGCCACCCCATAATGTTGATCGTGACCTAACAAACTGGGATATCACTTATTTTAAATGCTTCCCATCCGATATAAAGACAGCCTCCAGATGAAAATCGTCGGAATTCTTCGCAAATCGCGTAAAAAGGATACTTAGTTTTCTAGACAAGGAAACATTAGTAAAAACGTCATAACTTTAAATTGTGTCATTCCCGTATCCCAAGGTTATCAATAACTATCGAAGCTAGTATCGAGAATCCTACTAGATTCTGGGTACAAGAATATATTGTGTATAGGCTGTTGGTTAAACCTTTAATTGTTAATTCAGTTTACATTAATTTTGCATTCAATGAACGGAGGGAAGGTTTACGTACGGTACATAATGCATTTCACATTTTGCAATTACAGTAAAGTTCCGCTATTAAAACCACTTTCGTTGTTTCAAAATAATGCGTTTTTTTACCATTATTAAGACCCAAATGCCTTATTCATGAACAAAAGTGCCTCTTTAATAAGACCGTTTTGCTATTAAGACCATCAAGTTTGCTGGTCTTAATAGCGGAACTTAACTGTACATATTTTCCGTCTGAATGCCTTCAGAGTCAGTTTTGGATATACGCAGCTACATATTGAGTAATGGGCTGCGAGGTTAATGATTGGATGGGTGACCACAGGGATTGTCCTTAGCTAGCAAAGTATTTATTTATAGTCGCCCGTATGCATGCTGCTTTTGGCATATCATTTCATATGTCGTCTGCTAACTAAATAAAGTTAAAACTATTTAAAAATTCTCTATAGTAAAAAAATCTATGTTTAAAAATTATGTATTATTATTTTTGTTTACAAAAGTAAACTCTCAGCTAAAAATCTATCTTATATAACTGTATATAAAAATCTATTTATAAAACCTCTATAGTTTATAAACTTATAGAAGTTTTACTATATTAGAATAGGTTTCAATCTATTTGGAAAAACTATTTGGTCGACTGTGTATAAATCAGGGGGGGGGCGAACATGGATTCCCTGATTTTACTTTATACTACACTATATAACTTTATGGGGATAAATAGCCTTGAAAAAGGCCGCGCATGTATATTTCAAGAGATCTTTGAAAGCCCTCAAAAGGGCTTGTACTTATTTAACCCCATGCTTTTTTAGGGTAGCATAATCTGTTTTTCAAATTTACCGGCATGGTTGAATATGTTGGTTTCAGTTTTGACTACTACCTGATTTTATTTGGTCTAACTAGGTCTTACACAATAGGGTGGGGGCTCAGCAGTGCTTGAGAGGAGGATGGATTTCTTGGAAGCCTCTGTTTTTGATATTATTAATACTAATACTAATAATATTTCTGGGTGTTTGTCTGTAATGCTCGATGGTCCTGGGAAGACACGACGCCCACAGGTACCACCGAACGAGACACACAGTTATGTATGTGAGATTTACAGGCGCGTATCTAGGTCGTTTTTGAGGTTACGCACAAAAATAGTGGGTCGAGGGATTTTGATGATACTTAAGCCGCCCGTTGTATGCTAACAGTAATACCCTTCGTTCAATCCTATTTTAAGGCAATCTGCAATTTCATACGGGCAAATACGAGTAAAAGGTGAACATTTTGAATTGAATAGAACACTGCGTAAACATGATCACATTTACAAACAATAGAAACTGTAGCAAACATGATAACTTAATCATGCTACTCAACCTTCAAACAAAAAATAGCGCAAGACGACGCTGTTTTGGTGAGCAAAGGGATCAATCACTTTATCTATGTCAATAGAAAATTCTCTGTGAATAGCCATAAGATCCGGTTCTGTTGTCATTGCAGACCTCGGGTATTTCTTTCAAAGTAATATACAACAACTTTAAATGTTGTCTGAACAATATGTAAGTAAGACATTAAACTGAGATGGTGTTTATGATAAAATCTTAAATTTAAAGTTTGTTTACATATCAGAAGCGAAAGTAAGCAACAGAGGACAAAGGTCGCTCACCATCAAGGCCTTATTAAAGATTGGTTTTTCCCTACATTAGATAAAAAGTTATGAATGCAGTAATTAGAAGACATATGTGCACAAAACATTATCTTATTTATACTGTTTAAATGTCAATGAAATATAAATACCCAATGTGTGAGAAAACAGAGTCTGATGGTGTACGGCCTCAGTCTTGTAATATCTACTTATGGGTTTGAAATGTTAACAAACTTTTGAAACAAAAGATTTTCACATACAGGCACTATATATACTACTTTTCAGATAGTAAACACGCGTGGTGAGCCCTAAGATTTATATCTATCTTTACAAAATTAGTTTTTAAATCACTCTTTGTAAATAACGAGGATTTGCACGCCAAAATGATCATTTGCATTGACTATAAGCACGATTTCTAATCATATAATTACGTAAATAATTGTTATTGGTCATGACTCAATAGTCTTTTTGAAAGAAGTTTCAATGTGCACAAGCAGACAAAGAAATTAATCTGTGTATTTTAATGAGTCATTTCATATGACATTTCATGGAGTAAAGATATGACAAAACACAGTCTTTGGGCACTTTAAGAATTCCGATTTCTGGAATCGAGGTTACGCACGTTCGTAAAATGCGTAATGGCAGATACGCGCCTGAGTGAGATTTATTGCTGAGTGGTAGACCGGTTAATTCAGACTGGTCTAACTAGCAAATTATCATAACCAGACAGCCCTTGGCCCCAGATATGTATTGTAACACATGCCACTTAGATACACCAATGGAGACTAAGACTATCCGATTAAGTTTGCTATATGATGTTTCATATGTGATATCACTTTTGACTGCCCCTGTCCTGCATTGAACCAACCGGCCCGTAGATGCTAACAGGGTGCAGAAAAGTGATCTAATAATGTTCAAAGTGAACAACATAAAAATTTAAAAAGCATCAAGGGGGCCTTTTGTTGGGGGGTGGCCACAGGGCTAACACCTCACAGTGTGGAGTCATCATCACCACTGTGAGTATGTCGTGATAGCCCCAAAAATTAGGTCGATGGAGCTACATAATTTTAATAAAAACGAGGCGTTAAATAAGGGTATCTATTTAAGTATGATGGCAGACATACATTGAAGGTCCAGGGCAAATAAGGCGGATGTCGCTGCATAAGGATTGCAGACGGCTCCGCCCCAGGTGACCTACCCTTATGACATGGTATACACTTGTTTTGTGTTTCAGAGGCAACCCAGTCAAAACGACCCCCCGGTATAGGTGGGCCAGGGTTACTCTCCCGTCAGAACGTATTTCTCAGTCTATATCATTTGGACAAGCAGACAGTCAATGTGATTTGAGCGAAAATTCGCATTTAAAACTAAGTATTTAATATATATAGGTATGAGAATTATAATAGTGTGCGAGAGTATTTTCGATTTTAACGCGAGTGTGCGAAGTATGCGGTAAGTATTTTGAGTATGCGGTAAATCGTGCGGCCGCAGGTATATAGTTATGAAATAGAGGAGACAATTGTTATGTATGTTTATTTGATATGATAACAGAAAAAAATGATATTTATATACTTAGCATAGAGAGCTTATTACATTGAATTAAATTTGTAAATTAAATTTAAGGGATTGTCGTTGGCTCGATGCACGTTTCTTATACCTTTGACTGGCAAAATATTCGGTACACTTCGGCTATTCCCGTGCTAACACTGATCGTCATTTTACGGGATCATCCGAGAGGTAGCCACGAATGATTTTCTAATCTTTTGAGTCCATGTGCGTTTTGTCCCGCAGTCAAATTTATGAAACATCAAGATCACTAGCGGTAAGTTTTCTGATTGGTTGAGAACCGTGAACGAAACTTAATTCACGTGCGCTCTATTGATACCTAATACAATGGTGTAGACAATAGGTAAAATGTGTGAAATGTTTGTTTATGAAATTTCAAAGCTCGCACCTGTCAAATCAGTTGTTTGGATACTTTAATACAGGTAAGACATTTTGATTTTTTAAAAATTTATTTGGAATTTATTTTGTTTAAAATGATCATTTATTAAATCTGTGTCGGTATGATATAATATGCATTGTACGTGTGTCTCTGATACCAGATCTTTATCTATTTATGAAATGAATCTTGATCAATGTTGATCAACTTGCTGCAATTAAGAATCTGGTATCCAATTACGAGTCTGCCAATTAGCATAACATGTTGTTAAGATATAATACTGATATTTATGTATTTTTTATCATGATGATGGTGCATAAATTTGTTCAGAAAAGTTTCTCGTCTGACTTGGTCGGCATAAGACATTGTTTTCTGGTGATCATCTTCACGTTTTTAGATTTAGATACACACGGGTTAGCTGAAGATCTTGTTAAGTAACATTGTGGTTTGTTTCCATAATGCAGAGAAAACTGAATGTTTAATAAATTCAAAATATGTTATATTGTATGCCTGTTATTGTACCCACATGTGTCTTTAATGTACGTTCATATATATTTCAACTCAATGTTTTGTCTTTTTCATGCATCACAGACTTCACTTTTCATCACCATATCATCTGATGTCTTACCAAACAACACAGATCTGTTGGCTTTGTTATTGATACATACATGTACATGGTCTTATCAAACATTGAACTGAACATTGCCTCTACCCTGCATTCTTTGGTAAGTAGAACTGTTTTTAAGTTTTTATTGTGTGAAATTTTGTTGTTTGATGGGTTTAACGCTGTAGCAACTCCTTGTATAGGTCATATTACTGTGGCCAGTCAACCCACACACTGTTTCTGGATAGGCTAAATCTCTGGATTAAGCTGTTAACCAACTACTAGGAACATTCTATTGTCAGTGACCGACAACTGCCTTAAACGATTAAGAATCATTGTTAGGAGGGAAAATGACAGATGTATGCCCTGACCGAGAATCTAACCAATGACCCCTCAATCAAGAGACTTGTAAAAATGTGATTTGTCTATGATTTTTACCTGTACTTGAGAAATTTAAGAAAAAAAATGTTTGTACATGTACATGTTCAACACCTACTACTGTATAAATATCATAATTCATCTTTCACTTGTTGAAATCTAATGCATATGTCACAGGGATAGAAAAATATGCAGCCTGACCGGGACTCGAACCCAGGACCTCTCACTTACTGGGCGAGTGCTCTCCTGACTGAGCTATCCGGCCGCTTACATATCCTTCTTCCCATAATGTGAACAGGTAAGCGCCGTGACACATAAATACAGCTGAAATTTGTTTAACTGTTTTAATATAAAAAACTTGTTTACTAGTGTACATGTAATGATAATTTTTGATGGCACTGTGTTTAGGTGTAGCATAAGGGAAGAATTTGTCTAGTTCAGATTTATGTTGTAATTTTATTATAATACAAATAAATGATACATTTAATTTAACTTTTTATTCAACTGCCTGTAACAAAGTTTTGTTGTTTTTTTTTTATTAAAAAAGTAACATTATTTTCTTTTTCCTTGTGGCCTATCAATCTAAAAAAATAATGATAATAGTCCAATTCATAATTCATTACATTTTGACTTAGTACATTTTGGGAGGAATCAGTCAACAGTTTACTTATTCTCGGACGTCATGTGGGAAAAGGTAAATTTGCCACATACATGAGTTCAAATTAATTTTGGTTTTGAAACTTAAGTATTTGAACATCAACCAATCAGGTTAAGAAACAGGGCTAAAAACAACACAATGGATGATATTCAAATTTCTTATAACCTATTTATAATTTTTTGTTTTATTTTCCATCTATATAGGTACGATGAAGTTGTGTGTATTAAAGTACTCAGAGATGATGTCTTGTCAAGTCTTTGAAGATCTCTATTTTATGTAAGTCTTTATGTTTTTCAGTGAATTCATTGTTATAGCAATTGCATTCCATAATTTTTTACCTGTTTTACCAAATCCAAGCTTATTGTTTTCTTGAGCAAGAACCATCAAAATTCAACCTTGTTGATACTTAACCCTGCGGAAATGATTACGTCCAAATCAATGCTGACCATGTTTAGACCATGGTTATCAATGATATGACCTTGATATACCATCACGGAAATTGGGGGCAATGAAATGGTTGTGGTATGACTATGAAATGACCATGTCCATATCATTGATTAAAATTGTCAAAGCAGCAATATGTTTTGACCATGATAATGATCAAAGACATAACAATAGCTTATCATGGTTATCCAATTTAAATGAAGACCATAACATGTGGAATATTTTGGCTATGTTTTGAATTCAGATTCTGTTCAATTCCTTTTCATGTTGATGCTAAGATATGGCATGATTTACCTGTTTTGACCATGACAGTTATGATAACTACAATAATGCCAGCATTTTGGTATGTTCATGAACAAGCAAAAAAAAATTCATGAACTGTAAAGAATGTCTTTACAATTTTAACTTAAGATTTTAAACCTATGTTTTAAAAAAGTTCTGCTAGTTGTACTGCTCACAATACTGTCAATGTCCATGAACTGTTCATGATCTGTTTATGAACAAGTATGGACATTTTAATTGAATGTTCATATACTTTGGATGAATAGTGTATCATTAAATTGTTGAAATAATTGTTGAAATAAAACAGCAGGATAATCTTTACGTAGGAGTGATCCTTATAAATATTACTTAGAAGCCTAAAACTATTTTTCCTAAATTCAGGGGAGACTACTGAGTATTATCTTACTGGTTTTTTTCACAACCTTACAAAAGCCATTTGGAACACCCTCGACATGATCGTAGCGAATGGCCGAGGATGTTCCGAATGTACAAAAGCATGACTAAGTGTTTTACCGCTATTTTATTAAGGTTATTCCGTTAAAGAGGATTTAACTAAAAGTTATTATGACATTAAGCATCTTTTGTCATCAACAACTTATAAAAGATGCACTCATAATATGGATATTATCTATTTACTTTTAAATATTTGCCAAGTGACAACAATGATAAAAGATAAGTAATTTTTTAGTGTAAATAATTTCGGATAACACTTTCGGATAACCAAATTTAATTAAATTCATTTTTCAAATATTATATTCTGTTCTAATGATGGGATGTATGGCTGTGCTTTTAAATAATTTTAAAGCAAAAATTGATAGCTATTTTATTTTTATTTTATACTTGTTATCAGTAGCAGAAATTCAATGATAAACATTGTCAGTGATAGGTTCTGGCTTCCAAAACTTAATAAGCCGCTTTTTTAACATATTGATTTCCTTCAGATGCGGCATTAAAGTTTTGGATCAGACCCGTTATGAAACCTCACCAGAATAACACCCATTCGTTTAAGCTCGTTTTTCTAATCAAATACCCATTTGGTAATAAGATCGTGTGCATTATTCAATAAAACATTCATTTAAACATCATTTTACCCCAAAACGGTCATTGAAATATCAAAGAATTAAAAAAAAGCCGTTTTCGCTAGGAAACATTCAATCTCTTCGTCTAACAGACATTTGAAGCTGAGCGAGATCTCGTTTCAACCGGAATTCTCGGTTATGTCATAACTTATGAGTGTTAACGAACATAGAGTAATTAAAATAAAGTATACAGGGTATACTATATACCGGTGATGTTATTTTTAGACCGTATTTTCACTAACCAATCAAAGAACTGCAAGCATGCTATATTTACTGATTTATAAATCCATGTCTTCTTAACAGATTACAATTTTCAGTTTACGAAAATCCTGACAGAATAAGTTAAATTAAAGCCATTCTTGTAAGTTGTATCAGTAGTGTAATTTGTCATCTTTGTTCCAATATATGTATTACCGGTGACTAGTTAAAAATTCTCCCAAGGTCAGTGACGTCATACGTAAACAGCAAAGTAAATGTGCGCAGTTAAACTTCCAACCCATTTTAATCAATCGATAAAGGAAAATTTCTTGCAGTTATTTATTTTTTTTAAAAGAACAACAACTGAAAATAGCATGTAACATTTCTCTATTTTCTGCTGGATTTATATCAAAAATGGCACGGCTAAAATATTCATATTCATTTTCGCGTAAAAAATGACATTTTTAAACAACTTTCACTCCAGACAAATGGCGGAAACCAACGTAAAGAAATTGCATAAGACAAAGAAATCTGTTTGCCGCACATGCGTCTATAATCGGGATATCATTGTTATCACCGGTGTTTCAGGTTCACCGGTAATTGCCGTATTCAGTATAAATAAAATTTTATTAACTATGTAAAACTAAAGAAAAAATATAACATTTTATGTTTATTTTCAACAAACATACTTAGTAAATAAATGTCGCGTGGTTGAAGCACATGGTATTGTTATCATGACGGTCAAGGTCAATCTCGACGTCACGTGCAGGGCTCGACATTAACCATTGTCCGACTGTCCGGGACAAGTGAAACCAAGGTCCGGACAAGTCATATAGAAAGCTGATTGTCCGACGGGACAAGTAGTTTGGGATATTGAAAGGCATGTCTTAACCCATTCTGTACGAATGTAACTATTGCGTAACTATTTTGCTGCTCTCTATAACGAGTGCCGCTAATATGCGTCCCTTAAACTTCAATCGATTTGCCGACGGACTTGTGTTTGTGTCTTAAAATATGAACCTCTGATCGCCGCGTGACACATATATCCGTCATGTGTATGCAGACGATCTTTACATCGATAAGCGTAGCGATAAGCACAGCGGGTGAAGATAAGATGATTTGGTGTTAGATAGAGCATGATGTTATTAACAATTTCAACCAAGGTCACTGTCTGGAAATTAATTCGCGCTATTTCAACAGTTAATTTATTCTGCACAAATATTTTAATTTCAAAATGTTTTTATTTTTATTTTAATTTGTAACACTTTTCCATTCAAGTGCAATTGTTGATAAATCAATATTGACAAATTGTAGCGTTTCTTTTATTAAATGTTTCGTTGATAATTGTTGTTATTATTATTTGTATAATTAATATTTGTAACACCTTTTATGTGTTACCAAACAACGTTGTGAAAATAACTTAGTGCTTCCTTTTTTAGATCTGGTTAAACTTCTCAACACTTTTAAATAAATTATTACAAGCAATAGTTCATTGATGCGACAATTACATGTGAAGAATGCAAATAAATGGCGACTTGAAAAAACGTTGTTAAATTTTATCAAAAAAATGACTAATTGATAATAGGCACAAACATGATCTAATGAAACTTATTATCAAGAACAATTACAATAAACTTTATGTCCGAAGATTATTTATTGTTTATTTATTTATTTATAATTGTATGCTGTTATAATATCAACAAGAGGAGAGATTAATGGGACATGTCAACACAGAAAGTTCCCTTATTAAAATTAATTGTGCCGACAAACAAATTTTCTATCATACTTGGGGTCCCAAACTTTATCTTGTATTGCGGTGCGTTTTTGAAGTATTCAATATGGCACGTGGCAAATACGTCATATGGTGCGGTGCTTTTGTGATCAAAAGAAAATCGTCGCCGCTTATCTTTGTTAATAGTTAGACAGGAAAGCAATTGGAGAGGGGTGTAATAATTATTTTGTTAGGGAGCAATAAGTTGGAATTTTATTAAAATTAGTTACGTTTGTCATGGGAAATGATGTCCGTGTTAAAAGTGTGGATAAACTTAAAAAGCCTTAGGTAAAATCGGAATTTTTACCTCGCATTACAAATACACATGTAACTTTTTTTCTGATGCGAAAATTTTAATTCCATTTTCAACATAAGAAAATCAATTAATAAAAGCGCATTATGTCCGTTTCCGATTTTGGTGTTGCCGCTGATTTTTTCAGAAAAAAATCGCCAAACAAACGTTGGATTTTAATTTTGCTAAATTTAATTTCTAATAAGTAATGATGCGAATATTTTAATTCCATTTTCAACATAAGAAAATCAATTAATAAAAGCGCATTATGTCCGTTTCCGATTTTGGTGTTGCCGCTGATTTTTTCAGAAAAAAATCGCCAAACAAACGTTGGATTTTAATTTTGCTAAATTTAATTTCTAATAAGTAATGACATTGCTAGCTTTTCTATTGTAAAGGATGATACAAAATTAAAAGTAACATCATTGGATGCATAATTTAATTTTCTTACCAAAAAATGTTAACTTTTGAAAAATATCTGTTAACATAACACCGTCAAAACAATGTATACGTTAATTGTTAGTTGTTTATTCTCAGTTAAATAAATAGTTCTGTTATTATGAGTTTATCTTTCAGTATTTTAAGTAAAGCATACAAAATGGTTAACTTGGTTACAAGTTTGAATTGTCATTACCCTTATTGAAACTACATTTGTATTTCAAATCTATCCCGTATGACCGAAGGTCAGGACAAGTTAGATTTTGGTCAGGACAAGTGGTATTTAAAAGAACTTGTCCGACAGGACAAGTTTAAAAAAAAGTTAATGTCGAGCCCTGCACGTGGTCCACATTTTGTCAAGATGGCGGCAGAGTATTAAATTTTAAGACCTATTGGAACTTTGGCGTATTTTACGTTCAGAATAGGCACTTGTTAGGTAGTAAGTTGTCAAATTAAAAGATTATACATTATTTTGTATTGTATGAAAACAAATTATAAAGTTCTGAACCAGTTTGCAACACGTTAACACAACGCAGTTGGTTTTTGGTACAGTCTACACGTTTTTAGTAAGTTTAGTGCGTTCCTGTGCAGTTTGTACAACACAAAAAAGTCTACAGTACGATCTGGCAAGGTTTGGTATAAATACAGACCATTTCTCACCAACAGATGGGTGTATGTCTTAGTTTTCTTCTTTTTGTCTGGCTTCTGACTTTCGCCAAATCTTTTCCCGAAACCTTGCTGTCTGAGTCATTAGTAGAAGCAGGAAATACAACACCCTCATTTACATTGACTAGCTCAGGAGGCTCAGAATTTATCATAAAATCGTAATGGAAATTTAACAGAAATGTAACAAAGTGAAACCCAGTTTCACTGTCAACGTATACTTTGACTTTTAGGCGCGCCTTTGCTTTTATCGTTATAACTTATGTAGACACTAATAAAAGTCAGTATCGAATAGAAACTCGCGGGTCCTCAATCGACATTGAATCGGCACCCTTGCAATCAAGTTTCGATGTATCAAATTGAATCGTTGCAGCCCTAAAAAATAGCGTACGCGCATGCGCATTTACATGGACGGGATTCCCCCGCGCGACGTCCTCAAGAATTTTTAAGTTAATTGACATAAAAGTAAATATCTTCCGTCATACTTATCAGACTGTTATAATTTTTTGTACACAGTTTAATTTTGTCTTATTGAATATCACACAAACACTAATTATCTTCTGGAAAGCATATAAAACGCGTAAAATCAAAATCACAGGTACTACTCGTTCAACACTACCGCTCGCATACCAGTAATGGTATTAAACAAAGTTTCCAGAATATAGCAGCAATACAGTCATTTCATAACTTTAACATGTTTCAAATATGCTAATTATGTTGACAAAACAAGGTTGAATTATGGTCATTTCATAAATTGAACATGGTCTACCATGTTATGGAACTGGGGGCCAATTTACAAACGTGAGCGACCATGTTCCAAACATGTCCAAAACGTTGTGATAACATCTTATTTGGACATGTTTGAAACACGAACGACCATGTTTGAAACATGTTTGAAACATGGTTTGACCATGATCATTTCCGTACGGTATGAACAAGAACTCATTTGCATTACATGTTTTTGTTGATAATTTAGCAACAGATTGAATTTTTTATGTTATTTTAGCTATTTAAGGAGTAACTAGGTACAAACATCTATCAGAGACTGTTTTCTTTATATAGAATAAGTTGTAGGAGGGAGATCGTCCATAGAAATTATTTCATGATCAAGCTCTGACAAAGAATACCCCACCTGATAATTGAATCTATGACTCTTGGATCAGTAGACTTGTGTGCTACCAATTTATCTAGGCGGACAGCTTTCCAACTAGTTTCAACAATGCGGATAATACATGTTAATTGTTATTATATTATCTATAATGTAATATTTCTTATGTTTGCAGGACGTTTACCATAAGATGTGGCTGGAAGTAGTTGTTGTTTACTGTGCTGTTATATACCCATATGTATGAGCTCAACATATTGAATAACTAACACTCTACACAAGGAACATGGGAAAGTTGGAAGAATGAAGAGAAGACAAAAGCTAAGTTTATTTTATTTTATGTATTTCATACCATTATGTGTTTGGCAGTATTGTCCATTTTCCTAATCTGATGGTTCCATATTCCTGTTTTGTAATGATCTTGTCCAGAAAGTCTTTATGCTTTGTTAATTATCATTAATTTGTTTAATACAAAGATGATCTTCATGATCCCGAACCATCAAAGATTCTATATATACATTGTGTCTTGTATGGTTTTGGACCATGCTGGTCACCTTTGATTCTGCTGTATTGTTGTGTCAATGATATCTTACATGATAATAAAGTGTATTTACTCAAATTCATCTCTGGGGATTTCAATATATTTATAATATTTTTTTACAGAGAAGGTTAGGTGTAAAATTGATCTTTTTTCTTGGAATTTATCTTAAAAAGCCTATCTGCTTTTGTTCTACGTCTGTAAGGGTAAACTTTTATTCAGATGGTACACTTTCTTATATTGTATGGATATCATTGCCTTTTTTTCTCAACTGTCAAGTATGAATAATTTCACCGTGACTTCTTGCGTTTAATGTTTGTTGTCTTGAATTGTGGGATTCATATTTGGTGTTTTCAGATGGGGTAGAATATACTTAAAGCTTTTATGTTTTAATGCCTGATTGCTGTGCCAATGTTTACCTTCATATTTATATAAGAAAACCTATTCTGTCATGGTGAAATTATTCAAATTTTACCGTTTAGAAAAACAAACTATACATGTACAAGTATGTATCCCCTGGTATTATTTTTGGAAATGTAACTTCTATCTTTCATTTGTGGCTACATTCATTACTTAGTGGGTTTTGTATGTTTGTTGCATCACAACAGGAACATTATTCTAGAATATACTGAAACACAGGCTGTCGGCACGGTTCGTAAGCAAAAACACTTTGTATATAATAGTGTTTTTGATTTGGAACCATGAAGGTCGCCTGAGTTATGAAATATCTCTGATATTGTTATCCATGTTTATTGGTGTTCATGAAAGGGAGATAATACAGTATTGATTTTTTCTGTATAGGAAAGATACATACTGTAGTTAGTTCCCTTTGATCTATATCAATAAACATAGGAAGTGATATTTATTTGTTTTGATGCATTTAAAAGATACATGTTAATAGTGTCCAGATTGAATTACATACGCAGGTTAGTAATTATATGAAGATTATTATTTTCACGAGCTACAATATTAATGATTGTTTAGTTGAACTTTTATTTGAATTTTCTTTTTTTTTGTTAAGTTTTGATTTTTATTGAATTTAAATTGACCTGTTCATTTTTCCCCCCTGTTCCCCGTCATCTTATACAGCCTATTTAACAATTTCAATAAGCAACTTGACTCTTTAAAACTTTTTTTAACTTTTATTGTTATTCAGATTATGGTCAATATTTATTTTTGTTAGCATTCTTTATTGTACAGTTTGATTATGAATTGTCATATCATTTTTGTCAATTTTTGTGAATTCATTTTTGTTGTTTCTTGAAGCGTTTAACACATTCTTAGAAAAATTAATATACATTTGTACATATTTTTGTCTTTTAAATTCTTATTTGTATTTTTAACAATCAATACTTTCTATTATACCTTCATATAAGTAAGTGAATATGCTTTTATTTCTCAATTCAAGAAATTGTTCATTTTATTTTTAATTAAGAAGTGCAATAATTTTTTACTACTCTATTAGTGCTGCTAGGATATCTTAATTATACCCCCGCTTCGAAGAAGAGGGGGGTATACTGTTTTACCCTTGTCCGTGCGTCCGGCTGGCCGTCCGTCCGTCTGTTACAAAATTTCCGTCGCAGTTTTCTCAGCAACTATAACATGCAGCAGCCTAATACTTTGCATATTGCTTCATCCCATAGTCCCATGTGGTGTAAAGCCATTTCATGCTCCTTGCTCATCTACTTCCTGTTTGTCGCATATTTTTAGATTTTTGCGGGGGTATCACTAGTGAGCATTAGCTCACAGATTTACTTGTTAATCTAATGAATTATTTATGTGTCAGTGCAAAACTAGTTTCACTTCATGTAAATAAACGAGAAAGTAGACTTGTTTTTGCGCTGATCCATCAATATTTCTTGCATTTTATGCTGTTATCATTTACTATTCATTATAGACTTTCTCCAGGTCTCAGGTGCTGCGTTTTTCCATATTTTTTAAAATACTTTTTTTTGTTACACACTTTTTAAATGGAATTTTGTAAACAGAAAACTTTTTTTGTACTTTTGGCAAATAACTGTGAATGGTCTTTATAATAATACTTACATGGGAAAACCCGGACATTTGAGTTCAGGATATTGTCTATTGAACATTTGTTCTAGAATAATGTTCTTGTTGAGTTGTACAAGCATCAATCCTTAGTCTTGAATTTTGGGATAGATTATAAGACTGCAAGGTTTGTGGAACCTGGATTTACTGGAAGTTGGTTGTGAGCCCAAGCCCCGGACGTACCGTTGATGTCACTAAGCAAGGTTGGGTGGAGTGTCGTCTGATTAGAGGGGTCATACGTAATGTTCCTGTTATCTTGTATTGGCTGGTAATTTTAGAACCTTAGATCTGGACAGTGTTGGTGGGGTTTGTAGGGATGGTAGGGAGTTGTGTGTATGGGGGGATGGAAGGGTAGGTGTGTATGGGATGGTCGGGCTGATTCATGTTGTGGGTGGGGTGAGAAATGGTGTTATCTGAAAGTATCTGAGAAAGGCTGGTGGGTATTCCATGATTTTGTGCTATCAGAAGTTTGTAATGTTGTACAGTGAGTTGTATACAAAGATGACTGTACAGGGGATGATCCATAATTAGTACGAAGTTTTATAGTCAATGTGTTTATTTGAATGCACAACTCAGTTCAGTACTTATTTGTGCAGAAACAAACACTTGTTTATTGAAAATTACAATTATTTTCACGAGTGGCGTAGCCACGAGTGAAAATGTCATTTTCTGAGCTCACAAGGTGAAATATAAATCGATCTTACACCGAAATCGGCGAATTTTCCGTTTCTTTCATGCTTAGTTTTATGTTTAATTTGATGCATTTTACACATATTATAACGGGACGTCATTTCTACTCCAAGTTGACGTCATTTATCTTCTAATATGACGTCATGAACGATGAAAATATAAGGTTATATTTTCACTACGATGAAAATATAAAATTTATATTTTCAATGTTTATTTTTTCATCGAATAACGCGCTGCTTCACCATTAAGCATAAAAAATGATAGGTTATTTATCAGAGTTCACAATGTCGTTGTTTATGAGACAGTCTGTATTTATTAATCTGTTCCTATGAAATTATTACGCTTACTGTAAGAATAACTTTCAAATTATCAAATATTAAGGCATTTTGTTTATTTTTACATTGAGTTATTTTGGTGTTTCGTTGAAATTCTACAAAATATTCTTGATTCCATACAGAAAGTTTATTTCGTTTTACTAATTGGTCATTTATATTGCGATTTAATTAGCCTTTTTGTTCTGTAATATGGTTTGGCAATACATCAATTTGACAATGCAGCCCTAGTATTTATAGCAGTACTTTTCATTTGTTACTGAATTCAACTTGTAAGTTAGATGAAATCATTGTATTGATTATATAAAGATGTTTTTCTTGAGACTTAACCTTAGGTCTGTTATAGATATTGGTATGAATATTTGTAAGCATGCAGCATGCTACAATTACTTGAATAATTGGCTCTTAAATGCTATTGAAGTTTAGAAATTGAAGTATTTGTGAAGAATAGCGCAGTTGGTAGCGCGCCGGGATTTGGATACTCGTGCCCGAGGGGGTGCGGGTTCGAATCCCGCCCGGGGAGGTTATACCCTCCATGAAAATTTGACAATAATGTCGATTTTCCTCCATTGATTAGATAATATGGAGAAGTTTCCGGCCTTGTGGAAGGGTAGGTGAGTACTGGTTATAGACAAGGGTCCAGGAAAGCTAGGTTAGGTGCGCTGGACGCCGTGAAATGACCTAAATTGTGTTGATACGGCGTTAACTCCAATATATAAGAAAATGCAAAAATCTAAGATTTTCTATGGTTGACCTAAGCCACACTGTCGGATACATTAAGGATGAGCCATACAGTTTGTGTCTAGTCTGTTGCTTCGAATATTTGAAGAGACAACTCTTAGAACACCCCTTACCAAATCATTTCTGTCTAATGTTGTTGCTATTCTCATATTGTCACTGTTGAGTCGAATGTCTTAACTTTACCTTTCCGAATTGAAGTTACGAGGTTTTGACTCAAGAATGACAATATGACTGTGTTCATGGTAAACTTATATGATATTGGTGTACATGCGATCACCACTGTTTGCATGAAAAGATCGTACTCATGTATTATTATCTTTAATGCATTTTCTTCTTAGAGTCACATAGTTCTGATAATTTTGGATCATCCCTTGTACAGTTTATCTATGAGGAGTGTTATGGTTTCATGACAAGTGTTTTTTGTCATTTGATGACAATTTGTTCTGATCCCTTGGTCAGTTACAATTGTAACTGTATACTGCACAGGTGAACGAGACAGATATTCCTTATTACAGTATACAGAGATAATTCTCTACATATACCACAGGGAATTGTCAAGTTACCTCCCTTTGATTTTTCAAACATACCTTTTATAGTATATAAAAATACTATAAAAGATATGTTTGAAAAATCAAAGGGAGGTAATTTGACAATTCCCTGTGATATATACTATAATAAGGAAAATTTGGGTTTGTCACTCACCTGTGATAAACTGACTTGTATACTTTAAGTATTGAAGAGTATAAAGCTGTATGTGTATGTTGCATGTGTACATATGTAAAAACTTATTTTTAGCAGTATGTTCATATGCTGCAATGTCATAAGTTTTGTGCTTTTTTGAAATTTATTTGGCATATTATACCATGCTCAGCAACAGCTTGACTGAGCGCAGAATATCATAGGATATTTATACATCAGAAGGCTTTGCTTAAGTACATGATATGTATGGATGTTTCCATGACTTTATCTGTGTTCCTTTTCATAGGCTTAATTAACTAAAGTTTATCTTGGAATTTTTTGGGTAATTAAAATTTCAAATTAATGATATAGGGTAAACTTTCATTAATTATTGAAAATTCAAAATATATGAAATATGAATTTGAAAGCATCAAATTGAATTTGAATTGCATTTGAATTTAAATTTAATCAGGTAAAATAAAATAAAGTTAAATTGAATTGAACTGAATTGTAGTGAATCCAATGGAATTTATTTGAATTGAATTGAATTTTAATTGAATTCAATTGAATTTGAATTCAATTTGTATTTTGGTTTAAGTTTGTATTTGAGTATGTTCAATACACTCAGTTACTTTCAAGGTTTTATTGGTCATGTGGTCTAAGATGTTGTATCATGATCTTTTTATTCTTTTCTGCTGTGAGTTTGCTATTGCTTGAATCATTTAATTGTTTATCTGTTAGGACTTCCTTTAGGTTTCATTTAAAAAATGCTTGACTTGCCAAAATATATTTTACCAGCCTCCTTTTTTTGCATACTAAACAAGGTCAATTTACCTCATTTGATATGTTGGAGTGGTAACGTGGGCATTGATTGTCCATAGACATTGGATTGTCTATGGTTTTGCCTCTTACTTTCTGATAGCTACCTGTATATCTTTTGGGAAGTGCAAAGTTTTTTTGCCAGGAAGCTGCATTTAGTTAGGATATTTTCATTTTGTATTTATTAGGTAGAAGTCTTTTAGATTTCACATAATTTTCCTTTATATTTTTTTCTTCATATCATTCAGTTTTAAGTTTCATGGCTGGTATGTTAGAAGCATCAAACTCATGGTTGAAAAGAACCATAAGATCATGATTCAGCAGTTTCATCCACTTGATCAATGAAATCTTGTTAGTTATTGAGTGTATTAATACTATAGGAATTTCAAATTAATAAGATATTATAAAATTTTCATATTCTGTAGGAATTTCAAAATAGCAATCATTATAAAACTCTAATTAATGTAAAATAATTGATAAAGCATAATAAAATTTTCATGACTTACAGCATTTTTTAATAAATAAAATGTTATAATAACTAAAGGAACCAGCCTATGATGTTAGTTTAGGACATGCTATAATTTACTGTTGACAGTTTTTAGACTTTCGGCGATTATGCTTTAGTTTCTACAAGTCGAAAACTGTCAACAATTCAAATGCCTGACCAGTTTAACCTGAGGAGTGATACACGTATCTCTGATTTACTACTCAGTTTATTTTTATAGGCGATAAAAGTACATGTAGTTCTGTCAACCAACTCACACGTCTTTGTTTCAGTTTTACTGACAAGTATAAGTGCTAGGTATCTAAGAAACACTTCAATTGGGTTGGAACGAGGAGCGATGAGTTAGGTGCTAGGTATCTTAGAAACTGCAATTGGGCCTGGAATAGGAGAGATTGGTTGGGTACTGTCTAGGAAACACTTCAATTGGGCTCGAAAGTGTTAGAATGAGAAGCAATGGGCTAGGTGCCAGGTATCTAAGAAACATATCAATTGGGCTTGGACGAGGGGAGATGGGTGGCATGTTAGGTATCTTAGAAACTCTTCAATTAGGTTTGGAGAAGGAAAGATGGATGGGGTGTTTTGATATCTACGAAACTGTTTAAAACTGCATCTTGAAGCAACTGTCTATTTTGCTTGTTTGTATAAACTTAGCTCATATTATACATGTATGTTGAAGTCTCAATCAATGATCTTATGGAATTTACTGAATTAAATTCTTGGAAAAACCCCATAAAATTTATCAAAATGAATTAAAAACTTACACTACTTGCTGTAAACATTTTGGGTGCATAGTAACTGTTGTCTAATGGTAAAGCATATTTCATTGGCTTCATTTAGAAATACTCAAATAAATGAACTTAATCTAAGTTTACTTGTGTGGTACTGAATGCTTGTAGTTGGTTTAATGGTCTGACTTGACCAGGTCTCATACTCTGTGCCAAGTTACAGTATTTTCAATACACTCAGTTACTTTCAAGATTTCATTGGTCAAGTGGTCTAAGATATTGGATCATGATCTTTAGATTCTTCTCTGCTGTCTGTTTGATATAGACAGAATCATTTAGTTTTTTTGTGGTAGGATTGTTTGCTTAGGTTTCAGTTTTTTTTCCAAAATATATTTTATCAGCCTCCTTTTTTTGCATACTAAACAAGGTCAATTTACCTCATTTGATATGTTGGAGTGGTAATGTGGGCATTGATTGCCCATAGACATTGGATTGTCTATGGTTTTGCCTCTTACTTTCTGATAGCTACCAGCATATCTTTTGAGGGGTGCACAGTTTTTTTTTGGTGTGATAAATAGCATTTAATTTAGGTTTTTTGCATTGTATTTTTTGCGTATTATGTGGAATCAAATTTAAGGTCAAAATACCCCATTTGATATGTTGGAGTGGTAACGTGGGCATTGATTGCCCATAGACATTGGATTGTTTATGGTTTTGCCTCTTACTTTCTGATAGCTACCTGTATATCTTTTGGGAAGTGCAAAGTTTTTTTTGCCAGGAAGCTGCATTTAGTTAGGATATTTTCATTTTGTATTATTCGGTAGAAGTCAAACTTTTAGATTCCACATATTTTCCTTTTTTTTTGATATCATTTAGTTTTAAGTTTCATGGCTGGTATGTTAGAAGCATCAAACTAACAGCAGAGAAGGACCAAAAGATCATGATTCAGCAGATTCGACCACTTGATCAATGAAATCTTGTTAGTTATCTAGTGTATTAAAAACACTCAAACTTGGCACAGAGTTTGAGACCTGGTCAAGAGTTCATGTGATAGTTTATAGTTGACATTTTATGCTTTAGACAACTTGGTCAGATTTGTTAAAGTTCATATTGCATATTGATTTTCTAAAATTTGTTCTAAACAATACTATATTTGCTAAATTTATCTGGAATCTTTAAACAGTCTCAAAGAGACAATCATTCTTCCACATGTGGGGAAGCATTGTGCTGGAAAGTTCTAGCTTGTATTGAAATAGGTTGATGTAGCTTACTAAGTAAATTACTGTATCTTCCGTCAAATATATATCCTTTTATACTCTTTCTATAGAAAGAGGTATAGGAAATTATAGTGCAGAAACTGAAATCTCCACAATTTTATTCAGACTTTTAAAGTTGAATGTGTTTCCTCTGCTAGGTTTCAAAATCCAACCACTTGTTTAATATTGATAAAATTTAGTAAGACTTTTTGTTTCAATTATTTAATACCTTACAGTTTGTATACTGTTGATTGTTAAAATTAGGCATCAGGATTTAATATTCATTTTAGTGAAATATTGTACTAGATGAATAAATTTACTCCTGTCTTTATTGTTATTTTCAAAATAGACTATTCATCAACTTTTAAAAATATGAGGTTAAGAGTTTTGATAGATAAGTTAAATGTAGCTTATTTTATCTTTTTTTAAAAACATTTACAAGGAACATGTATAATTCTATAGTCTTGATATACTTTTGGGTTTAAATTATCATTAACAACATCCATAGTAAGCATGGTTAATTGAATTCAGGTTATCTCCCTTGTATCAGGTAAAAAGAATATTATTATTTTCTGTTGATTATTCTCCCAGTAAGAAACAATAGTTTTGACTGTTGGAAATTATTTTAAAGTACTATATCAATTTTGATACATACTAAACATGCAGGTTAAGTTGTACTCGCTGTAAAAGTCAGACATTTATACATTACGAATGAGAGTACTATTCTGAACTCTTCTGTAATAGTTAAAGTTCATTTACTATGGTGATTACTATGATAATGTTGGTAATTGACTTCTTCCATTGTTCTGTACACTTGGAAATTGTAGATGTTGGTGCAATATTTCGGCCCAGTTCTCTAGCTCCATGAAACTCTAATTTATATATAATGTATAAATTAGAGTGTCATCGAGCTAGCGGCCTGTCCGTGTAAGTACGAGCACTGGTATAGGGTGCAAATTATATAACTTACAAGAGCACCACATAGATTTAAATAGTGCGCAGTAGGTCTTATGCTTCCTAAGGAGGTATATTTCTGGTCAACAATGGCTTGGAGTTCACAAATTACGGCGCAACATATTGTTGTATGTAAGAGCGGGACTCTGTTTTGTCATTTACTTACAAAGTCATGGTATGATACTGTATTTACTCTAGTTATAAATAAACCTGATACATTGTAGCCTAATAATGTTCGATAATACTCATTATTGTCATAATTGTCTTAATGGCAATAGTGCCTGTTTTGTCAATTATTTTTGGTTTAGGAGAGCATAGTTGTAGGAAATGCAACGACCATTGTTTTTATGGGTATATTTGATCTTAAACCGGTTCCTTTTTGTAAATTTTAAAAATCAAAGCCCTGGCTAAATTATTATTTTAACTGCTTAAGTAGGAAAGTTTTTGTATCAAACTATTAACTTATTTTCTTTTTGTCTTTACAATTTACTTGATTTTTTAATAAATTGAATACTCTGTACCACATGAAAAAAAATAGAGAACATATTTATGTACTGAATGACCAGTCTTGTAAAGAAAACATTGAATAACTTGTTAGTAAAAACAAAGTGTGCCTCTAGGACTAAACCCATGAAAATCATGATTTACATTAAAAACAGATTAATAAATTACTACTGATTCAATGTTTTTATTAAAGAGTATTGTGATATTCTTAAGATACAGTAAACACTCTATAGTATGACCCATCCTTTTGTTGTAATTTTTGTAATTAATTTTCAATTAATATATAACTAAGAAGTCATGCAATCAATGTCATCACTTGAGTTCCAAAATTGTTTAATCTGTATTTACAATACAAAATAGTAGACTGCGTGTGAATAATGGCGTAGGTTTCTATAGTTTGTTTTGGTCACTTCACTGAGTACACTTGTAAGTTGTACAGTGTACCAAATTTGTCATATTCTTTACTCTGAGTGCACTAAATGTGCATCCCCCAGTGTACCAAATTTGTCATATTCTTTACTCTGAGTGCACTAAATGTGCATCCCCCCAGTGTACTAAATTTGTCATATTCTTTACTCTGAGTGCACTAAATGTGCATCCCCCAGTGTACTAAATTTGTCATATTCTTTACTCTGAGTGCACTAAATGTGCATCCCCCAGTGTACCAAATTTGTCATTTTCGTAACTCTGAGTGCACTAAATGTGCATTCCCAAACTTTGATGGCGATTGAAGTTTTATTGGCTATCAGTTGGTTATGCCTTCTTTGTTTGGTTGAAAATTTATACTTTATATACCAAGTGATAGAAGTTACAGAAACAAGTAAATGATGGTCATATACATACATTTGAATGTATCAAACAACGTTATTTTCGTATTATTGTCAGCTTAGTTGTTCCATCTTTGGTTTATGACATTTGGGAAATTAGAAACTAAAAAGATTTTAAAATATATTTATACATTATACATGTGAATAGCTCTAATCAGGCTTGATAATAATGCTCCAAAATAGATCATATGAAATAAAATAAAAAAAAATATAGATAAACAAAAATAATATATAGAAAAAATACAAATGATCCAAGCAAGTATTATTAAAAAAAAAGGTGGATCATTGATAATATATAATTGAAACTATAGAATAATATACCAGATAACATGGTAAAAGATCTAAAATCCAAGTAATCTAGTGAAGGACCCAGTTTATTCTGGGGGGATAGCTAGATCGGAAGAAAATTGTAAAAGATCTACAATCCGAGTAATCTAGTGAAGGCCCCAGTGAATTCTGGGGGGATAACTAGATCGGAAGAAGATCATAAAAGATCTACAATCCGAGTAATCTAGTGAAGGACCCAGTGAATTCTGGGGGGATAACTAGATCGGAAGAAGATCATAAAAGATCTACAATCCGAGTAATCTAGTGAAGGACCCAGTGAATTCTGGGGGGATAACTAGATCGGAAGATGTTATTGTATCGAGTATTGTTTAGATGTTAGTTACATTTGTAGTGTTCATTTATAAATTTAAATGAAATCAACTTGCTAGTAATATGTTAGCTTATGTACATTGTATTTGTAAATCAGAGTTGACTGAAATGTTTACAATGTATTATCGTTGTAACAAATACTTAATTATGTTGCTTTATACATTAAAGTGTATGTATTGATAGATATATCATTTACAACGTTTCTTATTAATTGCAAGTTTTCATGTGTCACTGCAAGACACATCCTTCTATGAAATTTGTATATTAAGATTATTATTAGGTAAAGTTGTTGGTCTCTTGTTGAAGGTTAATCTATGTTAGTTGGTTAGGTGAACCACACCCCATGGTCCTATATACGATAACAAGTATTCCCATGTAACTAAACTTAACCATAGTCACATGTATGATTTGGTTTGTACTGTAGATAGAGGTTATTAAAATAAGATTTATTTGTTCAGACAAAGTTAGGGAAATTTGTTGGGTCAATCTAATAATGTTGAAGGGTGATTCTTAGAGATCTGGTTAGGTAAACCACCCTCCATAGTCCTGTATATGATAACAAGGTTAGGTGAGCCACCCTCCACGGTCCAGTATATGATAACAAGCATTTCCATGTGGCTAAACTTAACCATAAGCACAATGTTTACTTATTTTTGTATTGTAGATAGAGGTTTATTTAAAATGAACAGACATGTGTATGGCTTTGATAATGATGACTGATGTATACACAGATTATTGTTTTGATTAAATGATGATACTACCCTCTAGACATAATTATTTGAATAGTTTTGAGTTAGAAGTTTTGTTGTTCATATTTTTGTACATTTGAACATGGGTTTGATTATGTTAACTTTTATTAACCCTTATTTTCACTGATACTGTTATATAGTATTAAGAGATTCAGGATTTCAATTTAGAGTTTTCACTGTTTTTGTGCATTTTATGAAGACATATTAAATATTGCAATGCTTTGTTGTGCGATAGATTTACTTAAATATGTTCAATGTTTTCTGTACAGTTTTGGTCAACTGTATATAGAATTTCACATATTTTCACATGGTGCATGGTTGATGATTACTTCCCTTTGTAATTTTTGCATTATAGTTTTTAGATCTGGCTTTGATGTGGTTTTCACATTACATCTCTTGTTTAATTTTTAAGTCAGTGTATTTTCATTTTTAAGAAATGTGAGTTACTCTATTATAATACCGAGTTATATTTGTTTTGAAATCAGTATAAAAATATATTGTGCCATCTAAGAATGACTCTTGTAATTTAAATTTTAAATAGTTGCATTACAGTTGTTAAGATATACCTCATCATAGCTTAATGGTAGTTCGAACATTTAATAAATTTAAGATAAGTATGCAGTATTTTTCCTGATTGCACTGCTTTAGAAATGATCAACAGTAACATAAACTGAGGTTATATGTTTATCATATTGGTTGATGCAAGTTTGTAGCAACTAGCCTAATTCTTATAACATGGTGATTTTATATTGATATGATTATTACTCTATTAAGAGGCAATACCTTTAATGTCTCAATAGACTTTTTGGAGATCTAGAAAATATGGATATCAACTATTCAGCTATCCCAAAGAACTAAATTATCTGAAGCTGGTTACTTTACTTTATTGTTTGTCTACATCAATCATATCTGTTACAAGCTAGAACAACAGTGAATTTAGAGAGCTTGATTGACTTAACTGAATAATTTTACTGCCAGATACTCTGATACTGCTTTAAATTAAAGCCTATTTCACATCTCGCTTGCGGCAGCCGTACAACAACATTTTCTGAAAAATTGCACAAATTCATACAAACGCCGCAAGACAGTCATGCGTTTTTTCAGGTGATTGCATCGTCGTAGACGTAGCAAATCAAATTTTCACCATGTTTATTTTTCTTGCGATCTCGTTGCGATTTTTGGAATTTTGGAGCCCGCAAGACAGTAATGCGACTGCCGTAACACAAGGTACGTCATTCTTGAGACAGTCTCACGTCAGTTAAAGAATTAGGCGTTTGCATGAATATCGTACGACTCTTGTAAAAGTTTGCGTTTGTCGTGCGATTGACCTACGGATGACGTGCGAAACTTTTTGAAATCAAACGACGTAAACACGAACAACCTACGGCTCATGAGAGCGTCGTACGACCGCTATGCGACGATTGCATTTTGATATTTGATGTATCTGCGGCAGCTGCGATTCGTCTGCGATTTCGTTCGCAGTAAAAATCATACGAGAAAAAAATTGCACGGCTGATGTGAAACAGGCTTAGTTAATATATTTGATTTATTTCCATCGCTCGGCTGATCTGTATTGATCAATAAATTAAGTTGAAATAATAATGCAAAATTTGTCCTCATTATTTTAGAATTCATTAAGTTTAGACTTTATAACTTTACAGCTAGAAATAATATTAAAACATTGCTCAGTATTCTTCAGTTTCATACTTACATTTGGAATTTGTCAAGATCATTGCTTGAGATTTCAGTATATATAAGAATATATTGCCTATTTCATCAAGGTATGGGTTTGAAAAGTGTTTCAAACAAATGCCAAAGCTGACTGCCTATAGTTGATATGTCTATCATTAGATCTTGTAGCAGTACAACTGAACTTCCATGATTGTTTCATGGGCAACGGGGCTCGTTAGCTTTTATAGTTATTCAGCATTGAAATAATTGAGACTTACGATTGCTTTCTATCTAACGTAGCAATTTAATTGATAATAAGGGTGACTTTGGCCAGGTTAATACATGTATGTTTCCGTGATATTATTTTAATATGTTAATATTTCATAATTTTCTGCTTATAATAAACTTCAAACGTTGAGTGTTGATAGCACTGGCACTAGAGTCCTCACATTCTTTAAAATGCACGCACATATAATATTTTGTCAACAAACACAATTAAAAATCGCTCCCGTATTCATCACCGTGTACGAGTTATGACTAGATCTATACAATCATTATATATGTATGTACAGAGAACTATGTATAGGGACGTACGCATTATAATCATAAGATACGGACTCTGGTGCCAGTGGTTGATAGAACTACATTAAAGAGGTTTAGAGGGCTGTAACATGCAAGTTTATTGATAATACGTAGAATCTAATTTCTATGATACTTTAGGCAGATAAAATTTAGTACAATAAAGTGGTGAAATGTGATGTTGAAATCTTGTTCAATATAGTAAACAAATAGACATGATCTTAACTTATGATGTGAAGGAAAATTAACTTAACTTAATAGATTTAGATATACATGTATAATAGAGTATATTTACGCACATTTTACTTTCAAATTTAAAAATGGAATCAAAATTGATGATGTTTTTTTTTTACCAGGAAGATTTTTTCAGCATTTGACTAATGCTGTTGGTCTCATTTTGATACACTTTGAATTATGCGCAAAAGTGCTTAGTTTGAGGGATGCTCTTATAGAGCATGATTTTAGTGTTTAATCTACATTTCACATCAATACATTCTGATTTAACTCTGTGTTTCAACACTGAGTAGGTCCGTTGCATCTTGACAATGGTCTCAGTTCATGGGCCTAGTACATTGAATAACAAATTCTGTTGTTTAATGTACTAAGATTCAGGGACTAAAACCATTGACTTCTACCCCCTGTCTATTGATGGTTGGTTTGGATTTAACTCTTTGTTACAACACACTGTACAACATTACAAACTTCTTGTAGTATAAAATCATGGAAATGCCACCACCTTTCTCAGAGAACTCAGAGAAGCATCATTTTAAACCCTTCCCCCTCATGAACACCCACCTCTCATGCATGCTCCCTTTCGCCTCTCGGACCACCCTCTCCTTATCAACCCCCTATGAATTTCGCTGGTGCTGTTTGGGTCAACCAGTCTGCAAGGTACTTGAACATTATGTATGCCAAAAACCCTCCAGGATTTTTCCAGTCAGGCTTTGGCACGTTCTCAGCCCATGTGATATCAGCACCACTGGAAGGGCCTTGCACGTGGGTTCATGTATCTCAACCTAAGGTATTGAAGGGGAAAGCAAACTTTGTTGGTATCATGGTCTCTCTCAGGGTCCATGGCTAAGGAGTTAAGGGTTTTCTCTCAGGGTACATGGCAAAGGGTTTTCTTTTATTATTTTTTCATTTTTCATTATTTTTTATGAGTTGTAAGATATGTTGTATTTGAATGTTTTTACTTATTTTACATGTAATTATTACCAAGAACTGTTGTTACGAAGTCAAAATGTTCCAAAAAATTTTTGTTCTATTTTCTTTTTACAGAAAAGCATCATTTGGTAACAACACATGCATTGATGGTAGATTATGGTATGAAGAAAGAAGACATGGGCTGTATATTGATGTGAGTTTTTTTATTTTATTTATAATTTAATATTGTGTTTTATATTATGCTTCTTATATGTGTAAATAATATGTCTTTTAATTTGTAATTTTAGCGTTTGGTGTTTTTTTCTATTTTCTACTTTAATTTATTTATTCTTATGTTAGCAACATGTACTTCTACTTAAGGTTTTAGGGTATTTTCTTATATTAGCAACATGTACTTCTACTTAAGGTTTTAGGGTATTTTCTTATATTAGCAACATGTACTTCTACTTAAGGTTTTAGGGTATTTTCTTATATTAGCAACATGTACTTCTACTTAAGGTTTTAGGGTATTTTCTTATATTAGCAACATGTACTTCTACTTAAGGTTTTAGGGTATTTTCTAACATTAGCAACATGTACTTCTACTTAAGGTTTTTGGGTATTTTCTTATATTAGCAACATGTACTTCTACATAAGGTTTAAGGGTATTCTTATATTAGCAACATGTACTTCTACTTAAATTTTTAGGGTATTTTCTTATATTAGCAACATGTACTTCTACTTAAGGTTTTAGGGTATTTTCTTAAATTAGCAACATGTACTTCTACTTAAGATTTTAGGGTATTTTCTTATATTAGCAACATGTACTTCTACTTACGGTTTTAGGGTATTCTTATATTAGCAACATGTACTTCTACATAAGGTTTAAGGGTATTCTTATATTAGCAACATGTACTTCTACTTAAGGTTTTAGGGTATTTTCTTATATTAGCAACATGTACTTCTACTTAAGGTTTTAAGGTATTTTCTTATATTAGCAACATGTACTTCTACTTAAGGTTTTAGGGTATTTTCTTAAATTAGCAACATGTACTTCTACATAAGGTTTAAGGGTATTTTCTTATATTAGCAACATGTACTTCTACTTAAGGTTTTAGGGTATTCTTACATTAGCAACATGTACTTCTACATAAGGTTTAAGGGTATTTTCTTATATTAGCAACATGTACTTCTACTTAAGGTTTTAGGGTATTCTTATATTAGCAACATGTACTTCTACTTAAGGTTTTAGGGTATTTTCTTATATTAGCAACATGTACTTCTACTTAAGGTTTTAGGGTATTTTCTTATATTAGCAACATGTACTTCTACTAAAGGTTTTAGGGTTTTTTCTTATATTAGCAACATGTACTTCTACTAAAGGTTTTAGGGTATTTTCTTATATTAGCAACATGTACTTCTACTTAAGGTTTTAGGGTATTCTTATATTAGCAACATGTACTTCTACATAAGGTTTAAGGGTATTCTTATATTAGCAACATGTACTTCTACTTAAGGTTTTAGGGTATTTTCTTATATTAGCAACATGTACTTCTACTTAAGGTTTTAAGGTATTTTCTTATATTAGCAACATGTACTTCTACTTAAGATTTTAGGGTATTTTCTTATATTAGCAACATGTACTTCTACTTAAGGTTTTAGGGTATTTTCTTATATTAGCAACATGTACTTCTACTTAAGGTTTTAGGGTATTCTTATATTAGCAACATGTACTTCTACATAAGGTTTAAGGGTATTCTTATATTAGCAACATGTACTTCTACTTAAGGTTTTAGGGTATTTTCTTATATTAGCAACATGTACTTCTACTTAAGGTTTTAAGGTATTTTCTTATATTAGCAACATGTACTTCTACTTAAGATTTTAGGGTATTTTCTTATATTAGCAACATGTACTTCTACTTAAGGTTTTAGGGTATTTTCTTATATTAGCAACATGTACTTCTACATAAAGTTTTAGGGTATTCTTATATTAGCAACATGTACTTCTTCTTAAGGTTTGGGTATTTTCTAACATTAGCAACATGTACTTCTACTTAAGGTTTTAGTATATTTTTCTTATATAAGCAACATGTACTTCTACTTAAGGTTTTAGGGTATTTTCTTATGTTAGCAACATGTATTTCTACTTAAGGTTTTAGGGTATTTTCTTATATCAACAACATGTACTTCTATTTAAGGTTTTAGGGTATTTTCCTATAATAGAAACATGTACTTAATATTTTTACTATTTTTAATAATCACATGGTCACTGAATGCTTTATGTTTTACTTCTTTGGAACGACTGACCATCTGTCCTATATTGGTCATTTACAAACTTACTAAATTTGAGGCGACTTGGAATATCCAGAAAATTCCTAGTTGAAAGAAGTAAGAAGATAAAAGATTCAGTGAACAGATTATGAATATCTTTGGGTCCAGGGTATGACAGAAAACTGCTTCCAGCTGTGGCATCCCATAAATGGATGTGGGAAAGTGAGGCTGCCCTTTACCACAGTTGCCTCTAGGTACATGTTGTTTATATATGAAAAAGCTGCTCTTTACACCATCAGGGTAAAAAATGTGACTTAAATGTAGTTTCTAAATTTTTTTCTTGTCTTTGACTTTTACCGTAATAGTTCACTTATAGTTGTCAGGAATAGTTTTAAGTATTTAATTTTGTTAGACTTTTAATGCGTAAGTTGATCTAAGATAATGAAAGTAGGCCTATGGTACATTATAATTAAATTCTGAACATAGTTTTTAGAGACTAATAGCTGCATTGAATAAGGTTTATAGAGATGGCTTGTTAGGACTTTGATTAATTAGTTTAACTTAATTGATGAAATTAATGAGTATTTGGGTAATATATTTATACTAGACATTCAACAGGTTAAACAGGAAACTGCTATATGGTAAAATGTAATTTCTCTATTTCAACGTGACATCAGAAAGAACAAAATATTTAAACACCATTTTGATTAACAGATTTTATACATTGAACATAGTTTGGAAGATAGCTACAAATGACCTCTCCTTCTAAGTGGAAGAGTCCGCGGGCCTCAGAGCTGGATGAACGCCGAGCTGAGGGGGTTGTAAGGGTTGCCTGGTCTTACGAAAATGGGTTCAATAGCATGTCAACTAAACTCAGATTGTGAGCTCTATGACTCATAGTACAGTGTGTAGAGTTTGTAAACATAGTGGCTGTGAAAATAATATCATCGTTTTGTTGTTACTCGTATATAGAAAACCTAGTTTTACTGTAACTGAACAATGTTTAACCTTTCTTCTTGCTATATAGATTAATAAAAAAGTGAGATTGATTTAGGAATACTTTCCTCCTTTGGTGAATGATAAATGTTTTGAATTCTTATGATAAAACTATAAAGAGATGAATACTTGATGGAATATTTTTGAACTACATTGTTGAACTACATTGTTGAACTACATTTTTGAACTACATTTTGTACTACATGGTTGATCTACATTTTTGAACTACATTTTTTGAAACTATATTCAAATTTAAAAAAAAATATGTAGTGAGACTTTGTACGTAAGATCTTTGATATCAATTGATGATTTAAGGTTTAAAATTTTACTACTTGAAAATTATTTATTTATGTTATTAGGGCCTCATATTATTAAGGATTTGAGCATTTATTTATGATCAACATTAATATGACTTGTAATTATAAAGTTAGGGTACTAAATATCTACAGCTTTAGCGTTTGTCTATGAATTTAAGTGTACTATAATAATAATTTGCATTGAATTGAATTCATTAAGATGGACTTTCAGGACTTTGATTAATATTAGTTAAATTTTATAGGTAGAATTAATTAAAGTAAGTAGATCTATTTGGGCTGTATAATATTACATAAAATTTTACAAATTAGGAAGGAAAAGATACCGTTATTCGCTAAAATGTAATTTCTATATTTTGACTTTACTGCAGATGGAAGAAATAATACAAAAACTATCATTTTGATAAACAGATTTTATACATTGAACATAGTTTGGAAGATAGCTAAAAATGACCTCTCCTTCTAAGTGGAAGAGTCCGCGGGCCTCAGAGCTGGATGAACGCCGAGCTGAGGGGGTTGTAAGAGTTGCCTGGTCTTACGAAAATGGGTTCAATAGCATGTCAACTAAACTCAGATTGTGAGCTCTATGACTCATAGTACAGTGTGTGGAGTTTGTAAACATAGTGGTTGTTAAAATTATTTCATCATTCTGTCATTGTTCAAAACTAGGAAATTGAGGTTTAACTTTTCTTGATTATTGTTTTGGATAAGTGAACACAGTCGTAGATTTAAAAATATTTTCCTTAGTTAATAGATAGTTAATATACTTCCATTTCTTCCTGTTAAGCTCATTAAACTCAGTAAACAGATGAATACTTAAAGTTATGAACATTACTTTTACAAGTACTTAATTTTTTATCTGTCTGTTTCTTATTTCAACATCATTTTTTGTAAAGATTTAAGTGTCTCTTATATTAAACTTATCTTCAAGCTGTAAATTTATAGTGCTCAGTGTTCAATATTAGGTGGTTTCGGGTATAGCTGTTTTGAAGTTTTGGAGGCCATACTTACTAACAACTCTTTAATTAGATATTTTACTATATCTAAAGTAAGCATAATTTATAGTTCTTAGTGTTAAGGCGGTAAGGATAAGGCTGTGAGGGGGGGGGGGATTGAGGCCATATTTACTAATAATATTAACATTAGTTTCTTGATTTTTGAGTTTTGTTGTATTAACAATTCTTTAGTTTGTTTTTTTTACTTTATCTTAAGGAAGCATAATTATGTTCTTACTGTTAAGGTGGTAAGGGTATGGCTGTAAGGGGAGGTTTTGGAGGCCATACTTACTAACAACACTAATATTAATTTACTTATTTTAAAGTTTTTTGTATTTTTTCATCATTCACTTACATGTATAAATTTTATTAATTAAGTAAAAAAACAAGTACATGTTGCTATCATAAGAAACTCAATTAACTTTTACATGTAGCTTAATTGTTCTGTTCTGTTCTACTAACATTAACATTTATGTATTATTTTGTTGTTGCCCCAAATATATGTTATTGAAATCTTAATATTTTATGTCAATTAAGTAAAAATGAAGTACAATGGTGCTAATATAAAACATTTTTTTTATCATGCATGTAGCTATAATTGTTCTGTTCTGTTCTTATAACATTAATATTTATGTATTATTTTGTTGGTCAATATTGTTTGTTATATTTTAAGGTCAATTAAGTAAAAAATAATGTACATTTTGCTAATATTAGAGATTTAATTATCTTTTATACATGTAGCTATGATTGTTCTGTTCTGTTCTGTTCTGTTCTGTTCTGTTCTACTATATTAACATTAATGTATCATTTTTTCGGTGTCCCAAATATATGTTATGAAGATCTTTATATTAAAGAAAGTACATGTTGCTAATATAGGAGACCTAATTATTTTTTATACATGTAGCTATAATTGTTCTGTTCTGTTCTGTTCTACTAACATTAACATTAATGTATCATTTTGTTGGTGTCCCAAATGTATGTTATGAAGATCTTTATATTTAAAAAAGTACATGTTGCTAATATCGGAGACATAATTATTTTTTATACATGTAGCTATAATTGTTCTGTTCTGTTCTGTTCTGTTCTACTAATATTTACATTAATGTATCATTTTGTTGGTGTCCCAAATATATGTTATGAAGATCTTTATATTTAAAAAAGTACATGTTGCTAATATAAGAGACCTAATTATTTTTTATACATGTAGCTATAATTGTTCTGTTCCGTTCTGTTCTACTAACATTTACATTAATGTATCATTTTGTCGGTGTCCCAAATATATGTTATGAAGATCTTTATATTCAAAAAAGTATATGTTGCTAATATAAGAAACTAATATACTCACATTAACATTTATGTATAATTTTGTTGGTTATGTGTTAAGGTCAATTTAGTAAAAAATAAAGTACATGTTGTTGATATAAGAAACCCAATTTTTTTACACATGTAGCTATAATTGTTCTGTTATGTTCTGTTATACTAATATTAGATTTAATGTATCATTTTTTGGTAAATATTGTGTGTTATATTTTATGGTCAATTAAGTAAAAAATTAAAGTACATGTTAATATGAGAAACCCAATTATTGTTTATACATGAAGTCAGAAGTGTTCTGTTCTGTTCTACTAATTTTTACATCAGTGAATCATTTTGTTGGTGCCCCAAATGTATGTAATGAAAATCTGTTTGTATGAATGTGAATTAAGTAAAAAATAGTTGCTCATTAAATTATAAAAAAATATCAAAAGCCCATGAATTTTATCCATAAATACAAAACACACGTAAAATTATGTAAAAATATTAAAGGTACATGAAATTATCTTTCAATACTTAATGCTTATGGCATTATCCTAGAATACCAAACACACATGCAGTTACCAATCAATTCAATAGGCACATGCAATTATCCATAAATACAAAATTCACATGAAAAAAAATACAAAACCCTTATAAAATTATTCATTAGTGCCATACCCTCATGACATTTATCATAAATGCAAAACCCATATGAAATTATATATGAATACCAAACCCACATGAAATTATACATGAATACCTAATCCACATGAAATTATCCATAAGTACCATATGCTTATGTCATTAATCATAAATGCCAAACTCGTATGAAATTATACATGAATACCAAACCCACATGAAATTATTGATAAATACTAACGGCACATAATATAATCCATCAATACCTAATGCCTATGAAATTATCCATTAATACAAAACACGCATGAACTCATCAAAAAGTCCCAAATGCCCAACAACACATGAATTTATCCATATATACCAGACTAGCTGATCCATGTGCATCAAACCTAGATAAGATAATCAATAAACATCCAACGCCGATGACATTATCCTTATACATCCAACCCAGATAAGATTGTTTATATACATCCAACCCAGATGAGATGATCCATATAAAATTACCCATAAATACCAAACGCATATGAAATCATCAATAAATAACAAACCACTTTGAAAATAACAAAAAATACCAACATGAAATTATCCTTAAATACCAAACACACAGGAACGTATATCCATAAATACCAACCCAGACTATCTGATCCACATACATCCAACCCAGATGAGATGATCCATATAAAATTAACTATTAACACAAAGTACACGTGAAAGTATCCCTAAATACCAACCCAGACTAGCTGTTCAATATACATCCAACTCAATTGAGAGTATCCATATACGTACATCCAACCCAGATGAGATGATCCATATAAATTATCCATAAATACCAAGCACACATGATAGTATCCATAAATACCAACCAGACTAGCTGATCCATGTACATCCAACCCAGAAAATATCCATGAATACTAATCCCGCATAAAATTATCCATAAATGACAGACATACATGCACGCATATCCATAAATACCAACCCAGACTATCTGATCCATATACATCCAAACCAGATAAGATCATCCATATACATCCAACACAGATGAGATCATCCTTATACATCCAAACAAGAAAAGATCATCCATATACATCCAAACCAGATAAAAATCATCCATATATGTCCAAACCAGATAAGATCATCCATGTACACCCAACTCAGATGATATCATCCATATACATCTAAACCAGATAAGATCATCCATATACACCCAAACCAGATTAGATCATCCATATACATCCAACACAAATGAGATTATCCGTATACATCCAAACCAGATACGATCATCTATATACATCCCACGCCGATAAGATCATCCATATACATCCAACTCAGATAAGATCATCCATATACATTCAAACCAGATCAGATCATCCATATGCATCCAAACCAGATAAGATAATCGATATACGTCCAAACCAGATAAGATCATCCATATACATCCAACTCAAATGAGATCATCCATATACATCTAAATCAGATTAGATCATCCATATACACCCAAACCAGATAAGATCATCCATATATATCCAACACAAATGAGATTATCTGTATACATCCAAACCAGATACGATCATCTATATACATCCCACACAGATAAGATCATCTATATACATCCCAACCAGATAAGATTATCTATATACATCCAAATCAGATAAGATCATCCGTATACATCCAACTCAGATAAGATCATCCATAAACATTCAAACCAGATCAGATCATCCATATGCATCCAAACCAGATAAGATAATCGATATACATCCAAACTAGATATGATCATCCATATACATCCAACACTGATGAGATCATCCATATACATCCAAACCAGATAAGATTATTCAATACATCCAAACTAGATTTGATCATCCATATACATGCAAATTAGAAAAGATCATCCATATACATCCAAACCAGTTAATATCATCATATACATCTAAACCAGATTAGATCATCTATATACATCTAAACCAGATTTGATCATCCATATACACCCAAACCAGATTAGATCATCCATATACATCCAACATAAATGAGATTATCCGTATACATCAAAACCAGATACGATCATCTATATACATCCAACGCTGATGAGATCATCCATAAACGTCCAAACCAGATAAGATCATCTATATACATCCAAACCAGATATGATCATCCATTTACATCCAACACTGATGAGATCATCCATATACATCCAAACCAGATAAGATAATCCATATACATCCAAACCAGATAAGATTATTCAATACATCCAAACTAGATTTGATCATCCATATACATGCAAATTAGAAAAGATCATCCATATACATCCAAACCAGTTAATATCATCATATACATCTAAACCAGATTAGATCCACCATATACATCCAACTCAGATGAGATCATCCATATACATCCAACTCAGACAAGATCATCCATATACATTCAAACCAGATCAGATCATCCATATGATCCAAACCAGACAAGATAATCCATATACGTCCAAACCATATAAGATCATCCATATGTATCCAACACAGATGAGATCATCCATATTCATCCAAACCAGATATGATCATCCATTTACATCCAACACTGATGAGATCATCCATATACATCCAAACCAGATAAGATAATCCATATACATCCAAACCAGATAAGATCATCCATATACATCCAAACCAGATAAGATCATCCATATTCATCTCAACCAGATAAGGTCAACCATATACATCCAAACCAGATAAGATCATCCATATACATCCAACTCAGATGATATCATCCATATACATCTTAACCAGAATAGATTATCCATATACACCCAAACCAGATTAGATCATCCATATACATCCAACACAGATGAGATTAACCATATACAACCAACCCAGATAAGATTACCCTGATACATCCAACTCAGATGAGACGATCTATACATACCAAACCAGATGAGATGAGATGAGATGATCCATAATATTCCATGTCTCTTAGTTTTAGTTTGCATATGAAAAATGCATACACTCCGGCTTGAGATAAGACCACAGGTTACGGCAATGGTCGCAGCGCTCTTGCTTGAGGTCCTACTCCTAACGGAGTCCGTACCCAATGCATCCGTCGGGGTCAGTGTTCATTTGCCTTGGTGATCAAGGATATGTATGCACGCGTATACATCATCCATAGTGTTTCGTCACTATGTTTAGTGTATACGTCGTATGTCAAAACGGTGCGACTTAAGAGTTAGAGTTAAGATAAGCCCCACCTCTACTCACCCACCCTGAGTTGCACTGACTATTGCTTTATGTGGGTAACTTGACCTTATATTGATGTGTTAGTTCTTTAATGATCTAACTGTATCATGTAAGCCAGTCACAAGTCTGGATAAACAAGGAGTGACCACAGTAGTAATCTAGAATAGTAATCCATGAATATTATAAATTCTCTGATAATTATTATACAAATCAAACACACTACCCATCAACATACATAAATAAGTATCAGCCAAGCTCTGTTGGATGGAGTTTATGATCAAAATTCACTTTTCAACTAATAACTCTTTTGAAGTAAAAGTTTATCAATGTGTGGCATGCTGCTGCATATCACTTGGGACCAGCGACATGACACTCTTTTAGTTTAATGCAAAATACCTTGTGCTAGTGAGCGTTCTCTATGTCATGAGGAGTTCTGAGTTCAAGTCTCAGTGGGAGTTAATTGGCTGGCTCTCAGGTGATTTATTAAAGCATGAATATATAAATATAGTAAATTATGAACGAAATATAGCATGAATATAGAAATGATGAACAAAATGTAGCATGAATTTAGAAGTGATGAACAAAATGAAGCATGAATATAGAAAAAATGAACATCATATAACATCAATATAGAAATCTAAGAACGATGAACAAAATATAATATGAATATAGAAATAATAATCAAAATATAGCATGAATATAGAAATGATAATCAAACTATAGCATGAATAAAGAAATATAGAATTCATGAACAAAATATAGTATGAATATAGAAATATAGAATTCATTAACAAAATATAGCATAGATATAGAAATGTAGTAATGATGAACAAAATATAGCATGAATATAGGAATGATGAACAAAATAAATCATGAATATAGCAATAATCAGAAATATAGAGTTGATGAACAAAATTAAGCATGAATATAGAAATAATGAAGAAATTATTACATGATTGTAGAAATAAAGGAAAGATGGACAAAATTAAGCAAGAATATAGAAATGATTAACACAAAAAAACATGAATATAGAAATGATGAACAAAATTTAGCATGTAAATAGAAATGATGAACAACATAAACCATGAATATAGAAATGATGAACATCATATGGCATGAATATAGAAATGATGAACAAAATAAAGCTTGAATATAGACGTGATCAACAAAATACAATATGAATATAGAAATAATGAACATAATATACAGTATGAATACAGAAATAAAGGAATGTTGAACAAAATATAGTATGAATATTGAAATGATGAAAATGATATAGTATGAATGTAGCATTTAGGAAAGATGAACAAAATTTAGTATGAATATAAAATTGTATAAATATAGAAAAAAAGAAATGATAAACAAAACATACAGCATGAATATAGAAATTTACAGAAATATGCGAATGATGAACATAATAAAGCATTAATACAGAAACAATGAACATAATATACAGTATCAAAATAGAAATATTAGAAAGATGAACAAAACATTGTATGAATATATGAATGATGAACTAAATATAGCATGAATATAGAAATAATGAACAAAATATGATATGAATATAGAAATAATGATCATAATATACAGTTTGAATATAGTAGTTTAGGAAAGATGAACACAATTTAGTATGAATATAGAAATGATGAACAAAATATAGTATGAATATAGAAAAAAAGAAATGATAAACAAAAAACATACAGCATGAATATAGAAATTTACAGAAATATACGAAGGATGAACATAATAAAGCATTAATACAAAAACAATGAACATAATATACAGTATGAATATGGAAATATGAGACAGATGAACAAAACATAGTATGAATATATGAATGATGAACAAAATAAAAGATGAATATAGAAATAATGAACAAAATATAGCATGAATATAGAATAAAGGAATGATGAACATCATAAAGCATAAATATATAAATGATGAAAAATATAGCATGAATATAGAAATGATAAACAAAATATAGCCTGAATATAGGTATATAAGGATGATGAACAAAATATAGCGTCAATAAAGGAATGATGAACAAAATATAGCATAAATATAGAAAAAAAGAATGATAAACAAAATATATAGCATGAATATAGAAATTTACAGATATATATGAATGATGAACATAAAAAACATTTATATAGAAACAATGAACATAACATATAGTATGAATATAGAAATAAAAGAAAGATGAACAAAACATAGTTTGAATATATGAATGATGAACTAAATATAGCATGAATATAGAAATAATGATCATAATATACAGTTTGAATATAAAAATAATGATCATAATATACAGTTTGAATATAGAAATTTGGGAAAGATGAACACAATTTAGTATGAATATAGAAATGATAAACAAAATATAGTATGAATATAGAAAAAAGAAATGATAAACAAAACATACAGCATGAATATTAAATTTACAGAAATATACGAATGATGAACATAATAAAGCATTAATATAGAAACAATGAACATAGTATACGGTATGAATTTAGAAATATATGAAAGATGAACAAAACATAGTATGAATATATGAATGATGAACAAAATAAAAGATGAATATAGAAATAATGAACAAAATATAGCATGAATATAGAATAATGGAATGATGAACATCATATAGCATAAATGATGAACAATATAGCATGAATATAGAAATGATGAACATATATAACATGAATATAGATATGATGAACAAAATATAACATGAATATAGAAATGATGAACAAAATATAGCATGAATATAGAAAAAAGAATGATACACAAAATATTTATCATGAATATTGAAATTTACAGATATTTATCAATGATGAACATATAAAACACATATAGAAACAATGAACATAATATACAGTATGAATTTTGAAATATAAGAAAAAATGAACAAAACATAGTATGAATATATGAATGATGAACAATATAAAAGATAAATATAGAAAGAATGAACAAAAGAAAGCATTCATTTAGAAATAATGAACAAAATATAGCATGAATATGGATATCATGAACAAAATATTACATGAATATAGAAATGATGAACATTATATGGCATGAATATATAAATGATGAACATCATATGGTATGAATAAAGAAATGATGAATAAAATACAGCATGAATATAGAAATGATAAACAAAATAAACCACGAATATAGAAATAATGAACATAATATACAGTATGAATATGGAAATATAGATTGATGAACAAAATATAGTATGAATATAGAAAAAAAAGGAATGATAAAAAAAACGTTCAGCATGAATATAGAAATTAACAGAAATATACGAATGATGAACATAATAAAGCATTAATATAGAAAAAAAGAACATTATATACTGTATGAATATAGAAATATATGAAATATGAACAAAACATGGTATGAATATATGAATGAAGATAAAAAGATTAATGAAGAAATAATGAACAAAATATAGCATATACAATGTATATAGAATAAATGAATAATGAACATCATATAGCATAAATATATAAATGATGAACAATATAGCATGAATATAGAAATGATGAACAGATATAACATGAATATAGAAATGATAAACAAAATATAGCATGAATAAGGGTATATAAGGATAATGAACGAAATATAGCATGAATGTAGAAATAATGAACAAAATATAGCATGAATATAGAAAAAAAGAATGATACACAAAATATATAGCATGAATATTGAAATTTACAGATATATATGAATGATGAACATAATAAAGCATTTATATAGAAACAATGAACATTATATACAGTACAAATATAGAAATATATGAAATATGAACAAAACATGGTATGAATATATGAATGAAGAAAAAAAGATTAATGAAGAAATAATGAACAAAATATAGCAAATATATAGAATAAAGGAATAATGAACATCATATAGCATAAATATATAAATGATGAACATTATAGCATGAATATAGAAATGATGAACATATATAACATGAATATAGAAATGATAAACAAAATATAGCATGAATAAGGGTATATAAGGATAATGAACAAAATATAGCATGAATGTAGAAATAATGAACAAAATATAGCATGAATATAGAAAAAAAGAATGATACACAAAATATATAACATGAATATTTAAATTTACAGATATATATGAATGATGAACATAATAAAGTATTTATATAGAAACAATGAACATAATATACGGTATGAATTTAGAAATATATGAAAGATGAACAAAACATAGTATGAATATATGAATGATTAACAAAATAAAAGATGAATATAGAAAGAATAAACAAAAGATAGCATTCATTTAGAAATGATGAACAAAATAAAGCATGAATATAGATATGATGAACAAAATATAACATGAATATAGAAATGATGAACATCATATGGCATGAATATATATACAAGATGAACATCATATGATATGAATATAGAAATGATGAACAAAATTCAGCATGAATATAGAAATGATGAACAAAATACAACATGAATATAGAAACGATGAACAAAATAAACCATGAATATAGAAATGATAAACAAAATAAACCATGAATATAGAAATAATGAACATAATATACAGTATGAATATGGAAATATAGAATGATGAACAAAACATAGTATGAATATATGAATGATGAACAAAATAAAAGATGAATATAGAAATAATGAACAAAATATAGCATGAATATAGAATAATGGAATGATGAACATCATATAGCATAAATATATAAATGATGAACAATATAGCATGAATAAAGAAATGATGAACATATATAACATGAATATAGAAATGATAAACAAAATATAGCATTAATAAGGGTATATAAGGATAATGAACAAAATATAGCATGAATGTAGGAAAAATGAACAAAATATAGCATGAATATAGAAAAAAAGAATGATACACAAAATATATATCATGAATATTGAAATTTACAGTTATATATCAATGATGAACATAATAAACATTTATATAGAAACAATGGACATAAAATACAGTATGAATTTTGAAATATAAGAAAAAGTGAACAAAACATAGTATGAATAATGAACAAAATAAAAGATGAATATAGAAAGAATGAACAAAAGATAGCAATCATTTAGAAATGATGAACAAAATATAGCATGAATATAGATATGATGAACAAAATATAACATGAATATAGAAATGATGAACGTCATATGGCATGAATATATAAATGATGAACATCATATGGTATGAATATAGAAATGATGAATAAAATACAGCATGAATATAGAAATGATGAACAAAATAAACCATGAATATAGAAATAATGAACATAATATACAGTATTAATATGAAAATAAAGGAATGATGAACAAAATACAGCATGAATATAGAAATGATGAACAAAATAAACCACGAATATAGAAATAATGAACATTATATACAGTATGAATATGGAAATATAGGAATGACGAACAAAATATAGTAAGAATATAGAAAAAAAGGAATGATACAGAATACACAATGAACAAAATATACTATGAGTATAGAAATAATGAAAATAATTTAGTATGAATATTGAAATTTAGGAAAGATGAACATAATTTAGTATGAATACTAAATTGATGTACAAAATATAGTATGAATATAGAAAAAAAGGAATGATAAACAAAACATACAGCATGAATATTGAAATTAACAATAATATACGAACGGTGAACATAATAAAGCATTTATATAGACACAATGGACATAATGTACAGTATGAATATAGAAATATAAGAAAGATGAACAAAACATGGTATGAATATATGAAAGAAAAAAAAATTAATGTAGAAATAATGAACAAAATATAGCATATATATAGAATAAAGGAATAATGAACATCATATAGAAATGATGAACATATATAACATGAATATAGATATGATGAACAAAATATAACATGAATATAGAAATGATGAACAAAATATAGCATGAATATAGAAAAAAGAATGATACACAAAATATTTATCATGAATATTGAAATTTACAGATATTTATCAATGATGAACATATAAAACACATATAGAAACAATGAACATAATATACAGTATGAATTTTGAAATATAAGAAAAAATGAACAAAACATAGTATGAATATATGAATGATGAACAATATAAAAGATAAATATAGAAAGAATGAACAAAAGAAAGCATTCATTTAGAAATAATGAACAAAATATAGCATGAATATGGATATCATGAACAAAATATTACATGAATATAGAAATGATGAACATTATATGGCATGAATATATAAATGATGAACATCATATGGTATGAATAAAGAAATGATGAATAAAATACAGCATGAATATAGAAATGATAAACAAAATAAACCACGAATATAGAAATAATGAACATAATATACAGTATGAATATGGAAATATAGATTGATGAACAAAATATAGTATGAATATAGAAAAAAAAGGAATGATAAAAAAAACGTTCAGCATGAATATAGAAATTAACAGAAATATACGAATGATGAACATAATAAAGCATTAATATAGAAAAAAAGAACATTATATACTGTATGAATATAGAAATATATGAAATATGAACAAAACATGGTATGAATATATGAATGAAGATAAAAAGATTAATGAAGAAATAATGAACAAAATATAGCATATACAATGTATATAGAATAAATGAATAATGAACATCATATAGCATAAATATATAAATGATGAACAATATAGCATGAATATAGAAATGATGAACAGATATAACATGAATATAGAAATGATAAACAAAATATAGCATGAATAAGGGTATATAAGGATAATGAACGAAATATAGCATGAATGTAGAAATAATGAACAAAATATAGCATGAATATAGAAAAAAAGAATGATACACAAAATATATAGCATGAATATTGAAATTTACAGATATATATGAATGATGAACATAATAAAGCATTTATATAGAAACAATGAACATTATATACAGTACAAATATAGAAATATATGAAATATGAACAAAACATGGTATGAATATATGAATGAAGAAAAAAAGATTAATGAAGAAATAATGAACAAAATATAGCAAATATATAGAATAAAGGAATAATGAACATCATATAGCATAAATATATAAATGATGAACATTATAGCATGAATATAGAAATGATGAACATATATAACATGAATATAGAAATGATAAACAAAATATAGCATGAATAAGGGTATATAAGGATAATGAACAAAATATAGCATGAATGTAGAAATAATGAACAAAATATAGCATGAATATAGAAAAAAAGAATGATACACAAAATATATAACATGAATATTTAAATTTACAGATATATATGAATGATGAACATAATAAAGTATTTATATAGAAACAATGAACATAATATACGGTATGAATTTAGAAATATATGAAAGATGAACAAAACATAGTATGAATATATGAATGATTAACAAAATAAAAGATGAATATAGAAAGAATGAACAAAAGATAGCATTCATTTAGAAATGATGAACAAAATAAAGCATGAATATAGATATGATGAACAAAATATAACATGAATATAGAAATGATGAACATCATATGGCATGAATATATATACAAGATGAACATCATATGATATGAATATAGAAATGATGAACAAAATTCAGCATGAATATAGAAATGATGAACAAAATACAACATGAATATAGAAACGATGAACAAAATAAACCATGAATATAGAAATGATAAACAAAATAAACCATGAATATAGAAATAATGAACATAATATACAGTATGAATATGGAAATATAGAATGATGAACAAAACATAGTATGAATATATGAATGATGAACAAAATAAAAGATGAATATAGAAATAATGAACAAAATATAGCATGAATATAGAATAATGGAATGATGAACATCATATAGCATAAATATATAAATGATGAACAATATAGCATGAATAAAGAAATGATGAACATATATAACATGAATATAGAAATGATAAACAAAATATAGCATTAATAAGGGTATATAAGGATAATGAACAAAATATAGCATGAATGTAGGAAAAATGAACAAAATATAGCATGAATATAGAAAAAAAGAATGATACACAAAATATATATCATGAATATTGAAATTTACAGTTATATATCAATGATGAACATAATAAACATTTATATAGAAACAATGGACATAAAATACAGTATGAATTTTGAAATATAAGAAAAAGTGAACAAAACATAGTATGAATAATGAACAAAATAAAAGATGAATATAGAAAGAATGAACAAAAGATAGCAATCATTTAGAAATGATGAACAAAATATAGCATGAATATAGATATGATGAACAAAATATAACATGAATATAGAAATGATGAACGTCATATGGCATGAATATATAAATGATGAACATCATATGGTATGAATATAGAAATGATGAATAAAATACAGCATGAATATAGAAATGATGAACAAAATAAACCATGAATATAGAAATAATGAACATAATATACAGTATTAATATGAAAATAAAGGAATGATGAACAAAATACAGCATGAATATAGAAATGATGAACAAAATAAACCACGAATATAGAAATAATGAACATTATATACAGTATGAATATGGAAATATAGGAATGACGAACAAAATATAGTAAGAATATAGAAAAAAAGGAATGATACAGAATACACAATGAACAAAATATACTATGAGTATAGAAATAATGAAAATAATTTAGTATGAATATTGAAATTTAGGAAAGATGAACATAATTTAGTATGAATACTAAATTGATGTACAAAATATAGTATGAATATAGAAAAAAAGGAATGATAAACAAAACATACAGCATGAATATTGAAATTAACAATAATATACGAACGGTGAACATAATAAAGCATTTATATAGACACAATGGACATAATGTACAGTATGAATATAGAAATATAAGAAAGATGAACAAAACATGGTATGAATATATGAAAGAAAAAAAAATTAATGTAGAAATAATGAACAAAATATAGCATATATATAGAATAAAGGAATAATGAACATCATATAGAAATGATGAACATATATAACATGAATATAGATATGATGAACAAAATATAACATGAATATAGAAATGATGAACAAAATATAGCATGAATATAGAAAAAAGAATGATACACAAAATATTTATCATGAATATTGAAATTTACAGATATTTATCAATGATGAACATATAAAACACATATAGAAACAATGAACATAATATACAGTATGAATTTTGAAATATAAGAAAAAATGAACAAAACATAGTATGAATATATGAATGATGAACAATATAAAAGATAAATATAGAAAGAATGAACAAAAGAAAGCATTCATTTAGAAATAATGAACAAAATATAGCATGAATATGGATATCATGAACAAAATATTACATGAATATAGAAATGATGAACATTATATGGCATGAATATATAAATGATGAACATCATATGGTATGAATAAAGAAATGATGAATAAAATACAGCATGAATATAGAAATGATAAACAAAATAAACCACGAATATAGAAATAATGAACATAATATACAGTATGAATATGGAAATATAGATTGATGAACAAAATATAGTATGAATATAGAAAAAAAAGGAATGATAAAAAAAACGTTCAGCATGAATATAGAAATTAACAGAAATATACGAATGATGAACATAATAAAGCATTAATATAGAAAAAAAGAACATTATATACTGTATGAATATAGAAATATATGAAATATGAACAAAACATGGTATGAATATATGAATGAAGATAAAAAGATTAATGAAGAAATAATGAACAAAATATAGCATATACAATGTATATAGAATAAATGAATAATGAACATCATATAGCATAAATATATAAATGATGAACAATATAGCATGAATATAGAAATGATGAACAGATATAACATGAATATAGAAATGATAAACAAAATATAGCATGAATAAGGGTATATAAGGATAATGAACGAAATATAGCATGAATGTAGAAATAATGAACAAAATATAGCATGAATATAGAAAAAAAGAATGATACACAAAATATATAGCATGAATATTGAAATTTACAGATATATATGAATGATGAACATAATAAAGCATTTATATAGAAACAATGAACATTATATACAGTACAAATATAGAAATATATGAAAGATGAACAAAACATAGTATGAATATATGAATGATTAACAAAATAAAAGATGAATATAGAAAGAATGAACAAAAGATAGCATTCATTTAGAAATGATGAACAAAATAAAGCATGAATATAGATATGATAAACAAAATATAACATGAATATAGAAATGATGAACATCATATGGCATGAATATATATACAAGATGAACATCATATGATATGAATATAGAAATGATGAACAAAATTCAGCATGAATATAGAAATGATGAACAAAATACAACAAGAATATAGAAACGATGAACAAAATAAACCATGAATATAGAAATGATGAACAAAATAAACCATGAATATAAAAATAATGAACATAATATACAGTATGAATATGGAAATATAGAATGATGAACAAAACATAGTATGAATATATGAATGATGAACAAAATAAAAGATGAATATAGAAATAATGAACAAAATATAGCATGAATATAGAATAATGGAATGATGAACATCATATAGCATATATATATATGATGAACAATATAGCATGAATAAAGAAATGATGAACATATATAACATGAATATAGAAATGATAAACAAAATATAGCATGAATAAGGGTATATAAGGATAATGAACAAAATATAGCATGAATGTAGGAAAAATGAACAAAATATAGCATGAATATAGAAAAAAAGAATGATACACAAAATATATATCATGAATATTGAAATTTACAGTTATATATCAATGATGAACATAATAAACATTTATATAGAAACAATGGACATAAAATACAGTATGAATTTTGAAATATAAGAAAAAGTGAACAAAACATAGTATGAATATATGAATGATGAACAAAATAAAAGATGAATATAGAAAGAATGAACAAAAGATAGCAATCATTTAGAAATGATGAACAAAATATAGCATGAATATAGATATGATGAACAAAATATAACATGAATATAGAAATGATGAATGTCATATGGCATGAATATATAAATGATGACATCATATGGTATGAATATAGAAATGATGAATAAAATACAGCATGAATATAGAAATGATGAACAAAATAAACCACGAATATAGAAATAATGAACATAATATACAGTATTAATATGAAAATAAAGGAATGATGAACAAAATACAGCATGAATATAGAAATGATGAACAAAATAAACCACGAATATAGAAATAATGAACATTATATACAGTATGAATATGGAAATATAGGAATGACAAACAAAATATAGTAAGAATATAGAAAAAAAGGAATGATAACAAAATATACAGCATGACTATAGAAATTAACAGAAATATACGAACGATGAACATAATAAACCATTAATATAGAAACAATGAACATAGTATACAGTATGAATATAGAAATATATGATATATGAACAAAACATGATATGAATATATGAATGAAGAAAAAAAAGATTAATGTAGAAATAATGAACAAAAGATAGCATATATATATAGAATAAAGGAATGATGAACAATATAGCATGAATAAAGAAATGATGAACATATATAACATGAATATAGAAATGATAAACAAAATATAGCATGAATAAGGGTATATAAGGATAATGAACAAAATATAGCATGAATGTAGGAAAAATGAACAAAATATAGCATGAATATAGAAAAAAAGAATGATACACAAAATATATATCATGAATATTGAAATTTACAGTTATATATCAATGATGAACATAATAAACATTTATATAGAAACAATGGACATAAAATACAGTATGAATTTTGAAATATAAGAAAAAGTGAACAAAACATAGTATGAATATATGAATGATGAACAAAATAAAAGATGAATATAGAAAGAATGAACTGAAGATAGCAATCATTTAGAAATGATGAACAAAATATAGCATGAATATAGATATGATGAACAAAATATAACATGAATATAGAAATGATGAACGTCATATGGCATGAATATATAAATGATGAACATCATATGGTATGAATATAGAAATGATGAATAAAATACAGCATGAATATAGAAATGATGAACAAAATAAACCACGAATATAGAAATAATGAACATAATATACAGTATTGATATGAAAATAAAGGAATGATGAACAAAATACAGCATGAATATAGAAATGATGAACAAAATAAACCACGAATATAGAAATAATGAACATTATATACAGTATGAATATGGAAATATAGGAATGACAAACAAAATATAGTAAGAATATAGAAAAAAAGGAATGATAACAAAATATACAGCATGACTATAGAAATTAACAGAAATATACGAATGATGAACATAATAAACCATTAATATAGAAACAATGAACATAGTATACAGTATGAATATAGAAATATATGATATATGAACAAAACATGATATGAATATATGAATGAAGAAAAAAAAGATTAATGTAGAAATAATGAACAAAATATAGCATATATATATAGAATAAAGGAATGATGAACAATATAGCATGAATAAAGAAATGATGAACATATATAACATGAATATAGAAATGATAAACAAAATATAGCATGAATAAGGGTATATAAGGATAATGAACAAAATATAGCATGAATGTAGGAAAAATGAACAAAATATAGCATGAATATAGAAAAAAAGAATGATACACAAAATATAGCATGAATATTGAAATTTACAGATATATATGAATGATGAACATAATAAAGCATTTATATAGAAACAATACACATAATATACGGTATGAATTTAAAAATATATGAAAGATGAACAAAACATAGTATGAATATATGAATGATTAACAAAATAAAAGATGAATATAGAAAGAATGAACAAAAGATAGCAATCATTTAGAAATGATGAACAAAATTTAGCATGAATATAGATATGATGAACAAAATATAACATGAATATAGAAATGGTGAACAGCATATGGCATGAATATAGAAATGATGAACAAAATAAACCATGAATATAGAAATAATGAACATAATATACAGTATGAATATAGAAATATAGGAATGATGAACAAAATATACTATGAGTATAGAAATAATGAAAATAATTTAGTATGAATATTGAAATTTAGGAAAGATGAACATAATTTAGTATGAATACTAAATTGATGTACAAAATATAGTATGAATATAGAAAAAAAGGAATGATAAACAAAACATACAGCATGAATATTGAAATTAACAATAATATACGAACGGTGAACATAATAAAGCATTAATATAGACACAATGGACATAATGTACAGTATGAATATAGAAATATAAGAAAGATGAACAAAACATGGTATGAATATATGAAAGAAGAAAAAAAAATTAATGTAGAAATAATGAACAAAATATAGCATATATATAGAATAAAGGCATAATGAACATCATTAAGCATACATATATAAATAATGAACAATATAGCATGAATATAGAAATGATGAACATATATAACACGAATATAGAAATGATGAACAAAAAATAGCATGAATATAGGTATATAAGGATAATGAACAAAATAAAGCATGAATATAGGAATGATAAACAAAATATAGCATGAATATAGAAAAAAGAATGATAAACAAAATATATAGAATGAATGTAGAAATCACAGAAATTTAGGAATGATGAACATAATAAAGCATTAATATAGAAACAATGAACATTATATGCAGTATGTATATAGAAATATAGGAAAATTGAACAAAACATTGTATGAATATATGAATGATGAACAAAATATAGGTTGAATATAGAAATAATGAACAAAATATAGCATTAATATATAAATGATGAATAATATAGCATGAATTAAGAAATGATGAACATATATAGCATGAGTATAGAAATGATGAACGAAATATAGCATGAATATAGAAATAAAAGAATGATGAACAGAAAACCATGAATATAGAAATAATGAAAATTATAAACAGTACGAATAAATTAATATAGGAATGTAAACAAAATATATGAACATAATATACAGTATGAATATAGGAAAGATGAACAAAATATAGTATGAATATACAAATGATGAACAAAATATGACGTGGATATATGAATGGTGAACACAATAAAGCATGAATCTAGAAATTATGGACAATATATAGTATAAAAGTAGAAATAAAGGTATTATGAACAAAACATAGTATGAATATAGAAATTCACTAAATAAAAGGAAAGATGAACTTAATTTAGCATGAATATAGAAATAACAAACATAATATACAGTATAAATATAGAAATATAGGAATGATGAACAAAATATTGCATGAATATAGGAATGATGAACAAAATATAGCATGAATCTAGAAGTGATAAACAAAATATAGTATGAATATAGAAAAAAAGGAAAGATAAAAAAAAATAAAGTATGAATATAGGAGTGAAGAGCAAAAATTGTATGAATATAGGCATGATGTACAAAATATAGTTTTAATATAGAAATATAGGAATGGTGAACAAAATATCGCATAAATATTAAAATGATGATCAAAATATAGTATGAAAATAGAAATACAGGAATTGTGGGCAAACTATAAAGCATGAATATAGGAATATGCAGTTATATAGGAATGATGAACAAAAAATAGTATGAATAAAGAAAGGATGGACAAAATACAGTAAAATATAGAAATAGAGGAATGATAAACAAAATATAGCATGAATATAGAAATGATGGGTAAAATACAGTATTAATATAGAAATATAGGAATGCTGAACAAAATATAGTATACATAAAGAAATGTAAGAAGGATGAACAAAATATAGCATGAATATAAATATATGAATATAGGAAATATGAACAAAATATAAAATGAATAAAGGAAAAGTGGACAATATTCAGTATGAATATATGATGATTGAAAAAATACAGTATGAATATAGAAATATGATGAACAAAATATAGGTTTTAATATAGATATATTGAACAAAATATAGTATATATAAAGCAATATAGAAATGATGAACAAAATATAGAATGAATATAGAAAGATAAACAAAATGTAGCGTTAATACAGAAAAATAGAATGATGAACAAAATATAAAATAAATATAGAGTGATGAACAAAATATAGAAAAATAGAATGATGAACAAAATATAGAATAAGTATAGAAATATAGAATGATGAACAAAATATAGAATAAATATAGAAATATAGAATGATGAACAAAATATAGAATAAATATAGAAATATGGAATGATGAACAAAATATAGAATAAATATAGAAATATAGAATGATGAACAAAATAAAGAATAAATATAGAAATATAGAATGATGAACAAAATATAGAATAAATATAGAAATATAGAATGATGAACAAAATATAGAAATATTGAATGATGAACATAATATAGAATAAATATAGAAATATAAAATAATGAACAAAATATAGAATAAATATAAATATTGAATGATGAACAAAATATAGTAAGCATATTATGAATGATGAGCAAAATAAAGTATGAATATTGGAATGATGTACAAAAAAAGTTTTAATATAGAAATATAGGAATGGTGAACAACATATTAATATGAAAATATAGGAATAAAGGAATGATGAGCAAAACATTGCGTAAATATAGGAAAATATAGAATTAATGGACACAGTAAGTGTAAACATATAAATACATGAATTATTGACAAAATATAGTATTAATATAGAAAAATATAAATATAATGATCAAAATATAGTGTAAATTTATGCATGTATGAAAAATGATCAAAATATAGTATAAATATAGGAATCAAGGTTAATAAAGGAAAAATATAGCGTAAATATGGGAATATAGGGATGATGGACGAATATAGAATGTATGAAAAATGATCAAAATATAGTGTAAATATTAGATTACATGAATATTGGACAAGTATAGTGTAAATATTAGAATATGGGGTTGGTGGACAAATATAGTGTAAATATAGGGATGATGATCGAAATACATGTATTATTGTGAAAAATATCCATACAAGAATGCTGAACAAATAAAGTGTGAATATGGGAATGTGGGAATGATGGACTATTATAGTGTGAATATATGAATAATGATCAAAATATAGTGTAAATATATGAAAAATATAAATAATGGACAAATATAGTGTAAATATTTGAATATATAAATAATGGACAAATATAATATAATTATAGAAATGATGATCCAAATACATGTATTTTCGTGTAAAATATCCATAAAAGAATGATGGACAAATAAAGTGTAAATATAGCCTATTGTACTATATGTCTATATGAGAAATAGACCAGATTTTCAAGGGGAGACAATCCATACCAAATTTGGTGATCAGGGTACGATTCCAACACACGTACCCACTGGCAGCTCACCGTTCCATTTGGGCGGGGTCAAGCGCGCAAGAGCAGACAACCATGTACTTACACTATATATATATATATATATATATATATATATATATATATATATATAGTTAGATCTACTATGCATATACTATATGAGAAATAGACCAGATTTTCAGGGGGAGACAATCCAGCCACAAAGTGGTGATGGGGTGACCTGTCAATGACACCTGACCAATGGCAGTGCTGGTTAGGCTGGCTGTGAGCGATTAAGCGCGAAATCGGTCCACCATGTTCAGTACAGTCATATACATGTATAGCCTACTGTACTATACTGTATGTCTATATGAGAAATAGACCAGTATTTCAAGGGAAGACAATTCATACCAAAACTGGTGATGGGGGTACGGGTCAAACCCACCTACCAACTAGCAGCGTCGCCGTTCCTTTCGGGCACAGTCAAGTGTGAAAGGGCAGACAACCATGTACTTACACTATATATATATATATATAGTTAGATCTACTATGCATATACTATATGAGAAATAGACCAGATTTTCCGGAGAAGAAAATACAGCAGCTAAGTGGTGATTGAGTGACCTGTCCATGACACGTGACCAATGGCAGTGCTGGTTACACTGGCTGTGAGCGGTCAAGAGCAAAATTGGTTGCCATGTTCAGTACAGTCATATATATGTATAGCCTACTGTACTATATGTCTATATGAGAAATAGACCAGATTTTCAAGGGGAGACAATCCATACCAAAACTGTGATCGGGGTACGGGTCCCACACACGTACCCACTGGTAGCATCGCCGTTCTATTTGGGCACGGTCAAGCGCGCAAGGGCAGACAACCATATGCTTACACTATATATATATATAGTTAGATCTTCTATGCATATACTATATGAGAAATAGACCAGATTTTCAGGGGAAGACAATCCAGCCGCAAAGTGGAGATCAGGTGACCTGTTCATGACACGTGACCAATGGCAGTGCAGGTTAGGCTGGCTGTGAGCGGTCAAACGCGAAATTGGTCCGCCATGTTCAGTACAGTCATATACATGTATAGCCTACTGTACTATATGTCTATATGAGAAATAGAGCAGATTTTCAAGGGGAGACAATCCATACCAAAACTGGTGATCGGAGTACGGGTCAAGCGTGCAAGGGCTGACAATAATGTGCTTACACTATATATATATATAGTTAGATCTACTATGCATATACTATATGAGAAATAGACCAGATTTTCAGGGTCCATATAGTGTCTATAGAGCGTTTAGAGTGAGTAGCAAGGGTGGTTAACTCGCCCCCAAAGTGGTTCTAGAGCGCTGGGTTCGTGACCCATACCGCCTGGGCGGCGTTCCGGGTTGGGTCCAAGGCCAAAACCGGAAGAAGGTCACCATTGTTTACATATGTACATGTCCATATAGTGTCTATAGAGCGTTCAGAGTGAGTAGCATGGGTGGTTAACTCGCCCCAAAGTGGTTCTAGCGCGCTGGGTTCATGACCCATACCGCCTGGGCGGTGTTCCGGGTTGGGTCCGAGGCCAAAACCAGAAGTAGGTCACCATTGTTTTCATATGTACATGTCCATATAGTGTCTATAGAGCATATAGAGTGAGTAGCAAGGGCGAGTAACTCGCCCCCAAAGTGGTTCTAGCGCGCTGGGTTCGTGACCCATACCGACTGGGCGGCATTCCGGGTTGGGTCCGAGGCCCAAACCGAAAGTAGGTCACCATTGTTTACATATGTACATGTCCATATAGTGTCTATAGAGCGTTTAGAGTGAGTAGCAAGGGTGGTTAACTCGCCCCAAAGTGGTTCTAGCGCGCTGGGTTCGTGACCCATACCGCCTGGGTGGTGTTCTGGGTTGGGTCCGAGGCCAAAACCGGAAGTAGATCACCATTGTTTACATATGTTCATGTCCATATAGTGTCTATAGAGCATATAGAGTGAGTAGCAAGGGCAAGTAACTCCCCCCCAAAGTGGTTCTAGCGCGCTGGGTTCGTGACCCATACCGCCTGGGCGGCGTTCCGGGTTGGGTCCAAGGCCAAAACCGGAAGTAGGTCACCATTGTTTACATATGTACATGTCCATATAGTGTCTATAGAGCATATAGAGTTAGTAGCAAGGGCGAGTAACTCGCCCGCAAAGTGGTTCTAGCACGCTGGGTACGTGACCCATACCGACTGGGCGGCGTTCCGGGTTGGGTCCGAGGCCAAAACCGGAAGTAGGTCACCATTGTTTTATTGTATATGTCACGGCAATGTCACTGGATTTAAAAAGTTGGTCTAACTGAAATTTTATTGCAATAAAATATTTATTTTAAAAAGAATGTTGTTTATTATTTATATAAGAACAAAAAATGCGAACAGTTGACGTTCCGAAATTCATCAATAACAATAAACAATGACGTCGCCCTTAACAAATCACGGATTTTCACGGAAATCACGGAAATCACGGATTTTCATATTTTATGTAGTTTTTTACTAATTTTTTCTCTAAAAACGTACAATTATCGGGAATTCTTACCGAAATATACGTAATTATCCATAAAATCAACATATTTGTCACGTGACAAATCTCGAACCGCTCCAGCAATAAAACATTGTCAACAAAATGAGCATGCATTAATTTTATAGCCCAGGACAAACATGTTCAAACATAAGGTGTAACACTGTGTATGTCATTTTGTTTTTACTTTTCAAATAGGCTTTGAACAATAACTAGATAAAAATACTCACTCGAGTACAGATGTATTAAGAAGTAAACGAATTTAATCTCGGTTATTGAATATAAACCCCGACTCTTATGTAGGGGCGCGTCTTTCTCAGATATTGGGGCGGGGGTTTTCTCTCAAGTATAACGATTTAGACACTCTTTAGTCACTGGTCAAAACTAGATACCACTGCAGACCCAAATTGCAGTTCATGTTACTTACCAGAAACTGTCAATCACTACCTCTTTGACTGTATCAAATATGAGTCAGAAAGATTAGTTCTAGTGGGAGCGGTGGAGGATATTATATATAAATACCAACTAGACTGTCCAGTTATATTTATGTCTGTCTTGGTAGGAGAAGTTGAAGATGCCTGTGATGAAGCAAAGCAAAGCTTTATTCAAGCCCTCCAGTCATTCATAAAACAAACCAATAGATTTTAGTATGCTTACAGCGCTTTGATTTTGTATTTGTGTATATAATGATTATTTATGTATAAGTTTAATTATTTATTTTTTGTATTTTTCTAAAATCTCATGATCAAATTGTTTTTGTTTTTTTCTACATTTTGTAAACAAGATTTTTGTAAATGTCGTTAATCCCGTAGTATCAAGTGTTTAAAAGTACATAGATATTAAGTACAAATTGTGACGATAACGATGCACATAGAAACTATCAGCTACTTCGATAGCGTATTAGAAATACAACAACAACAACAACTCTTGGTTTCTGAAGCATTGTAATTAATTCAATAGTTGGGCCTTCTAAAAGAAAATGTTTAAAAAGTAAGTAATATTTACCACTGTTGTATGGTTGATAAACACACTGGCGTATATTTCCGACTCATTGGTGTGGCTGTACTTGTCGGAAAGTGTGATCGCATGCCCGGCTTACGTGTAATTTAATTCGGATATAAAAAATCCGGATATTTCAATTTGTTCTAAAGTAGTTTTGTCACGAAAGAAAAGTTAACGAGTGCATCAATATGGCAGTACCTGTATTTCCTTTCACATTGTGTTTGTTATTTTTAGCATTCACACTTATTACTGTATTTAGTTTATGTATTACTATTTGAGGCTTTGTGAAAACAACAATTAGACTAATTGATTTACAATTGACAAACATGTGATATTGGCCTTCATGTTCTCTGAGTAGTTCTTTTTTACCTTGCTTAAGGTCTTCAGCAAACCTGTGTGTATACTGTTATTGAACGGGTAATGCCGCACCTGATGAAAATCTTGAAAATTTTGGAAGCCAGAACTATTTTTTACCCAGTGACTTGGTGTATAGTGGTGTCCGCTAATATCGCGGGTTCTGTAATATCGCGGTATTGTCCCTTTGTTGTTATTATTCCCGATGCACCACCTAGCGATGATTGCAGTGACGCCATTTTGTGGGTCACACGTCATCAGTTACGTATACAAACAAAAATTGATATATGCCGTTGGAAATGGTGAATAAACTTACTTTTTTCTCAACCATCAATAAAATTGAAATCCCGAAAATGTTCTGTACCACTATGTCACCTAAAACTGCTTTTGTTCAAAGAAAACCCAGTCCACCACTCTGAATTTTGCAAAAAGTTCGTCTGCTGCATTAATTTTATGAATAAAATGGCTGCAGTCAATGAATGACGTATGTGGGTGGGACTAAACGCTGACGAATTCAGTAGAAAAAATAAGAGGCCCAAACAGGGTTGTTTAGTTCCCGGTGCAAAAATTGCGTTGACATAAAAAATATTTTTTTTAATGTATTTGCATCACAGGTCTTGTAAAAATAAAGCATTCTTGAAAAATAAATATACTAAATTGAGACATGTCAAGGGTTTAAAGGTTTAAAAAAAATAAACTACCAAAATGTGCAATTTAAGGAATTATCATTCAAACTCTTTGTTTAAAACCTGTTTCTTCCATGTTAACAGGAGCGGCGCTGATAAAATTATATTTAACATTCCTTTTAAAAGTTTTTCCAATGTGTTTTAAACTTTATTTGCGATAATCTGTTACTTCTTTTAATCAACTTTGTTCAATTTTTTGCGTGGATTAACATTTTGTAGTGCCTCAACGAAAGGCCGCGATATTAAAGAACTTGGAGATTATGTAAGTAGGTCAAATATGGCCGTCGTTTTCTGGAAATTCCCACGCTTTATTGACATGGATTTTAAAATGATTGCTGCCAGTTATAGAGGGAAGATGACACAAAATGATAATACATAAATAGTTTTAAAGTAACTTATTATTGTTTTATTGTTTTTGTTGAAACTGTTAGTACCGCGATATTACCGAACTCCATCCTAAATAGAAACAAGTTTCTATATAAGTGGCGGAATGTCATAGACCCATGCGATCACCATATACATAGATGTGACAATCATGAAAACATAGGTTACGTATGAAAATAGTATAAATAAGATACATATATATTGATATTGGTAATATAAATATTGGTGATATATGATTTGAGCAACATTTAGCGTTCTAGTCTGAAAGCGAAATACTAGAATACTGAGTGATGGTCATCTCATTTACTTAGAAGTTAGAACTATACATAAATGGCAACTACTTTTAGTTTTGCAAGCTTTAGAAGACACTGGACCGTTTCCGAAAACTGGGCCGAAACAATTCTTTCAATCAGCCTCTGTGAAATAGAATAATCTAATTTTATGTTAAATTATTTTCAGATTTGATGACAAGGAGAATGTATCTGGTGTAAATAATGCTAAATCATCTGTGTTACGTGGTGTTAGAGCTTCTGTTTTAGAACAATTTCCATATATAGCTGATTATATGGATCAGATATTACCTAAGAAAGATGCATTGAAACTTGTAAAATGGTATAATTTTTGTTAATTGTTATTTGACTCTTTATTGTTTGATTTTAATGTTTGATTTCAAGTGACTCCCTGCATGTAAATGAAAGCTTGATTTAATATAACTCATTAATATCAAACCCTGTCAAATATACTGAATCTATATTGCTGAGTAGGTTGAAGTTGTCTTAATTTTGATATGTTTAAGTAGACTCTCTAGTAATTTAAAATGTTGCAGTCTTGTTATTATTATTTAAATTGTCAATGGCACATACATTAACCTAGCTGATTTAAATACTCAATGCAGTACTTTCTGTACTCACTATTGATAAAAATAGTTACTAATGTCTTTATTTGGGGATTCTCATACAAGTATACAATATTTAAATAATTAGGGTTAATGTCAATCTTTGTAAACAGATATCCTGTAGAGCATTGTTGTACAGGATCTCTACTGTCTCCGTGGAAGGTCACGTCGAGATGAACTTTGTGTCGACCTATCAATGCGTAGCTTTCATCTAGACGAAACACTATTAATGACATTTTGATTTCGTAATATAATATTTAAATAATTAGGGTTAATGTATGCACCACTGTGTTGGACAAAATTTAAATTTTCATTTATGCCTAAAGCTAGTACTGATAATTGTTCTTTATCTATGTAAAAGAAGGGGTTTTGTAAATTAAGTGTTTCATAGTTTAATTTGAATATTTTCATATACTTAGTGTTCACAATGAAATTTCATTAGTGCTTACTTCATTACTCATTACCAGCTTTCATTTCATTGTCTTGTCAGTAGAATGCTCTTGATATCTGAGATATCTTCATGTAATGAGTTGTTCTGTATTTGTAATATTTATAACCATTGTATTTATTTCAGTCATGAGCACATAGAAATTCTAGCTAATTCATCTGGTGAACCAGTTTTCTTTAAACAAAGAGATGGACCTTATTTCCCTACATTAAAGTTATTACATAAGTGTAAGTTATAATCTGTATTAATTTAAAGGCTGACATATATAGCATGTCTGTTTAGTTGGCTCTGTCTGTAGAAGTAGTCATTTCTATCTGTTTGTAGCCTCACAGGACCAATTATCGAAAGGAACCAATTATCGAAGAAAATCGATTGGTCTTTAAATTTTCTTCCAAATTGGAACAATGCACAATTTAGTCTAAAGAATATAAGTGTTGGTAGTGAACTTAACTGATGTGACCCAGTTTCAACATTCTAGCCTCGTTATGAAATCAAACAAATGCAGATGAAATTTACAAAATGTGCCATCTACGGCAAAATTGTCAGAAAAATGTGTTATTTTTTTTAGATTTTTAAGAATTTTTACCCCTATTTAGTGCTGAAGGGTGCAAAAACAAGTCCAATTTATATTCCAGACCATCTTTTCATATTGTTGACCATGTTAAGTAAACAAAACCCAAAGTTGGCAATACCCCATCCACTTTCACTTTGCTTTTTGCATGCTATTATTTTTCTAATTTAATCGAAAAAAGGTAAATCTGGATTACCTGCCCCTTCCTTTATGGATGAATGGAGATGAAAAAATGGCTGCCGTTTATTGAAACATAAGTGCTGATAAATTGGTCCTGTTAAAATGTGTTATGTTAGATTAACTTTTAAATCCTACATGTTTTGTATGTATGGCAGTTTTGTTCAAGGTAATAAGAAGTATTAAATTGAAATAAATGAACAGATGTTGAGATTTTAACAATATGCACAAGTTTTGATAATTGGTTTCAAATATGTTCTGAAAATACTAAACAGGTGCACCTTAACAACATGGCCGCCTGACAAAGAATAAGGTCATTGCAAAATATTTGCAGTTGAATTACAATGACGAAAGTTAAGGCAATAAAATCAAACAAAAAATTTATCTAAACTCGCTCTTTAAAAGTTGCTCATGTTAAATCTGTAATCAAATCTTTCGATAATTGGTACCCGAGGCTAAGCTTTTAACCATTACAAAGCTCATGACTTGCCATGTTATGGTTGTAAAAAAACCAACAACATAGAAGCCTTTCTAGATACAGTGGTATTGTTAAGTGTTATTTAACTGTCAGTGGCTCATACATTAACCTCTCTGATTTAAATACTCACTACAGTACCTCTGTACTAATGATCATTAAAATAAAAACCTGTATTTATGTACAGGGATTATCACACAAATATTGAGTTTTATATCAAGCATGTGCCACTGACAGTTGAATAAAAGTTACCAAAAAACCAGTGCTAAGCTGTAAAAGTATTTTATGACCTATCTTTTACATGAGAATTGAACCTTCAAGTTGACAGTCAGATACTTAACAGACAGAGTCTACAGTAAAAGCAGTAGTCCAGGGGTAGGACCTGCATATAGGGATTGAAAGGTTCTGGGTTCAAACCCCACTAGGGGCTTTGCTTTATTCATAGAGCAAGAAATTAACCTATCATTACTTCACTCAATCCAAGTATAAATGGATATCTGCAAGGGTTGTATAATTTCATTGCGCCAATTTGTCGGCTACTCTAAGCTGAGTAAAAGACTCCCTAGGGAGATTGATAGATAGATGCCAGTAGCCCCATTATCAGGTGTAATAGCTGTAAAGTTGGTGAACGTGCATAAGCATGAAACTAATTGTGACCATATAACGCCATTACTTTTAACTTTATTAGAAAATCTTATAGAAAAAAATTATATATGCAAAGTAATAGTCTTGAAAATGTATTGAAAAGATGGACCCTATTTAACTTTTTTCCTTCATAGGTTCATGAGTGATGAGTCTTAAGTTTCTGATAATATTTTATAATACTATGTTATTGTTTATTTCAGTTCCATTTATATTACCACACATGCAAGTAGATAAAGGTGCTATAAGATTTGTATTAAGTGGAGCTAATATAATGTGTCCTGGTCTTACATCACCTGGTGCAAGAATGACTAAAGTGGATGATAATCAAATTGTTGTATCCTTTTTACCCATGTTTAGTTGTAACAAATCCTTATCAAAATTTGTTGCGGACCATTACATTTGGCTGGTATAATAACTTCTTTAATTGATTTAGTAAGCATTAACATGCAGACAATATGCTGTTTGTGCAATTGAAATGTATGCTGTCCTGCTTTTGTATGGGAAAGTTCCCTTGTATCTCTTCTGTTTGTTGTGTAATCCTGTGGTTATATACTCCACCAAAACCCCTTATCAGACAGCCCTATTGGTGCTTTGATCAATTTTTATATAATTATATTACTTATATGTATTTGGAATTCAGATTAATTATTAGTTGCTAACCATATATAAGGATTTGATGATCAACTATTAGCATTAATTCACATACATGTATTTTTAGAAATTTTGATTTGCTGTGGTCATTTGGATAAATGACCCATAAATAATCATACCTTTAGAAATTTTTGCGAATAAATATGTGAGTTGAAGACATATAAACCCTTCAAGGACCTGCAAACTAAATTAATTTTATGATTTTTCACTGTAGTCCTTAACTTGTTGATCAGGCTATTATGGCAGAGGGTAAAGAAAATGCTTTAGCTATTGGTTTAACAAAAATGTCAACACAAGATATGTAAGTACACCTTTGTTAAGTTGCTTGTCGTATTCCTTCTTAACAAATTCATCATCAATAGACAGTATATCATTCTAACACAAGCCGCGGCCGTGGCGTAGTGGTAAGCATGTCTGACTTAGAATCCGGAGATCACGGGTTCGAGCGAGGTCGCCGTAGCTCATACCCTATACATGAGTTGTCGGCCTTGTGGTAGGGTAAATTAGTACTGGTGATAGAAAAGTGTCCAGGAAACCTATAGTAGGAAGAGCTGGTTGTCGTATATATGACTTAAATATGTGTTGAATACGACGTTTAACCCAATCCAATCCATTCCAGCACATATTACATTCTCTATATCAGGGCTCTACATTAATATTTCTAATAGGCTGCCTGGTCAGACAACCAGCTTTAATAAATGCCTGAACCAAATGTTTACTAGGACACTATCAAGTTGTCTGAACCGATAATAGGTCCTGAGGATGACCTTTTAATTTAAGGTGCAAATGGAAGTGAAATTTCTTTGTATACTTGTTATTTAACTCAGCATGTTATCCTAGTTATATTTTGTTGGAGTTATGTCCCTTTTATATACTTACATGCTCAACTTATTAACTTACTTAACTTTATCTTAGTTATGTCCCTTTTTATTTACTTGCATGGTCATAGTGTAGTATTAATAGTGTTTATTGTACTTTTAACCACTTTTTGAAAAAAATTCAGGCAGCTGTTAGTTGACCTGCTTGCTATTTAATTATTCTGCAAACACAGAGTTTCAGCGTTCATTTATCACAGTTTCAATTGTAATTGGTTTTAAATATAGTTAATAATATACTTTTGTATTTCTTCTATTTAAGATTGGACAAGAATAAAGGTATAGGAGTGGACAATATACATTATCTAAATGATGGTTTATGGAACATGAAGACTGTGAAATAACATATGATGAAATACCTAGTGTTTTTATTATGGAATAAATATCTAGTACTAAATTGAACATAGAGTCTGGCTGATTGCCACAGTTCTCTGATGTTCTAACCTATTTCTTACATCTGTTAAACAACTAAATTCAATTTGAATAAAATAAACAAACATTTAACTGCATTATTATATGCGTAGTAATGTTAATTTTTTTCTGTAGCAATCCCTCTCAATTTAGTGGCTCTCTGTGCAATCGATCTCATTTTAATCTTCCATGAGATTGAAAAATATAATTATTTAATTCTAGCTTCAATACCTTCAGTCTATACAGACTGTATTCGGTAACCTCCACTAAAGGAACTTGAGTACAGGTCAGTCTGTATCTCCTAAGCTACTGAAATGCCCAATTAATTCTTACAGTTTCCGCTTATTTGGCATGGTTTGAAAGTGTTTACAGAAGCATATCCCCCTACCAACAGTTTAAAAGTGCTTGTGCAGAAACGTATCTCCCCTACCAACAGTTTAAAAGTGCTTGTGCAGAAACGTATCTCCCCTACCAACAGTTTAAAAGTGCTTATATAGAGGGTTCCCCCTAAAATGACATATCGAGAATAAATCTTACCTCGATAAGATATACATGCTGATATAATGAATTCTGGGTTTGTTGAACATCATGTTTGTTATTTATTTCAAGTCCCAATGTCACATACAATGTGTTAATGAGTTTGTATATTATGATCAATGATTGTTCATTATTATATTAAATGCTCAATGAAATGATTGTTTGTTGATTATTTGTTAAATTTGATTTGTTGATTTGATCAATGAGTACATACTAAAGTACCATTTTACTTTCAATATGGTGACCATGTCATTTAGTCACATGCAGGATCTTAATTATACATCTATGGTTACAGGCCCTTTTTACTTTAGTGAGTCCATGTTTTTTAAGTTTCCTATGGGAGTTAAATAGGGTGTGGCTGCATTGATAAATATTGACCATATGTTTACCCTGAAATTGAGAGTTTTGAAATTTGTGAATGAAACCCATTGATTGACTTGGTCATGGGTTAGCTTTGTCAATTTTTATGATTCTTTTTATTCCTGTATGAGACTAGTGATTGTGGGCCTACTTTTTGTATACACAATAGCCCTGTCTATATACAATATTTATTTACATGTGGCATTGTTTTGTGGTATTTCATTTTTTATTAAGTTTGCAATAGAATAAAAAATGTCGAAAGTGTCAAAAAACATAAAATCTGAAACAAAATTGGTAATGGAAAAATTTTTTACATGGGGTTTCCCCATGTTTAGTAGTGGACTGTGGCAAATCCGCATCAAAATTTGTCGCGGACGATTACATTCGGTTGTGCGCTTGACATAAAGGGATAATTACCACTGCAATTAATATAGTCTGCATTACGCGTTAACAAGCAGACGATAAGAAGCACGTGTATATCCTATCTAGTTTATGTAAGGTAAAGGTCCCTTGTATCGCTTCCACGAGTTGTATACAGCCATATACTCTACCAAAACCCCATGTCTGACAGCGCTATCGGCGCTTTGATTATTCTTATATTCTGACATCACCGTCGATATTTCTTCTGCATAAGGTATACATCAATGTACTTTATCATAACCAGGATTTAACACCTACTGTTTTTACCAGGAATTCAATAGGAATACTTATTCAGTTTATCAAAGATTGCTCCTTGACGTTGGGGATTCCTTTAAAAAAGGCAAACATCTTTTTATTATTGTTTCTTATATACACTGTCCATACATATGGTTCATGGTAAAATTTTAAAACCGATATTATGTAATATGTGCTGTAATGATATGTTGGTAGTATCCTGTTTAAAGTTAAAACTCAATTTTGTAATATTTCATTATAATAATTTATTATTTGTAGTTCATAAATGACATACATGACTTATTGATATATTGAAATAAAATCTATCCAAATTTACACTTAGTTTGTGAGATTTATTTCTGTTTTTTTTAGTTCACCAGACCACAAAGTGCTCATGGATGGTTGTCCTGTGTTTTGTGACAACTTTTTATTGGTAGCACTCATAAAGTCATATTTCTGCTCTTAATTTTCATCAAACTTGGTCAGAAGCTTTATATCAGTAACTTTCAATCTGTTTAGAAAATGGATCATGTGAGGGCAAAAACTAGGTCAAAAAAGGAAAACTGAACAAAATGGAGGTCACATTTATATGAACTTGGGCAAGTGCATTTTGATTTTGGACTAGTTGATTTTTAGATTTCACTCGTCTATGGACAAGTGGGAAAAAATTTGAATTCCACAACATAGTGAGTCATTTTCAAGATAGTGAAAAGTGTTTCTGAGATGTATAATTGTGAAGTATTTTCCCCAATCTATATATTGTACCAAGTCATTATAACATTACATTTGAAGTTTGCAAATTAAGTACATGTACATTACTTAGTATTGTATTGAAATTATGATAATTGAACATGGACTTCAAAACTTCAGAAATTTTGAAGTGTTTAACAATTAAACATATCCTGTTATTGTCTCTGGTACATCAAGGTACTTGTAAGATATTAATAGATGATGATATATAAAATTGATTGTTATCAGACATATGACTTCATGATGAAATAAAGATAAGATTAACTTGTGGTTTTTACAAGATCAGTGATATCGAGTGAAGTGAGAACTTAACTGACATAATGTTGGGAAAGTTTCAATAATTTGGTTTACATAATTCATATTACAGTGGAAGCAAGTTAAATTTTAAGTCACTGTTGTTCTGGTTTGATTTCCAGCTGCAGCAAGTTATACGAATCTCGTACATGTACTTCTTAATTAAAGTTCAGCTATGTTGTTTCTTTTGATACCTGGGATGTTTCTAGGGTGAGGGAGAACTGGTAAAAAGAAATCATTCTTAAAAGTTGGTTTGGTGAATATACCCCAATACATAAGCTAATAAAATAGTGTTTATAAACAATGTACCATCCAAAATAAGATTCGTTGTGATATATATACAAAATGTATGTATATATTTGTCTTCATGATCAAAGCATCGGCCATATTCCAGTGATTAGTACACTGGACTACAAATTCTGTGAAAATTGTTAGATTTTAGCTTGCAAAAGTTGATATTCAACCATTATAATAGGACAATGATGTTTGTTATACTCTGTTTATGTAAACTTAGTAAGTTTCTGGCGAGTTGTCAAAATATTAGATGAATAATTGTTTCGTCAATAAATATATCCTTATATATAGCTTTATACAAAAGAAGAAAGATGATTGAAAGTTAACTATGAAGTGTAATTGTAATACATCCCATGACCTTACAAAGGTTAATGCAAGTAAGGTCAAACTTTCAAAGGAGATTAGGGGCAGATTAAATTATAGCTACTTACTAAAATCATTTGATAATAAAACCATGTAAGCGTCCCACCCTCATTTTAAGTGTATTTACAAATGTTACTCATCCCTTCTTATTTTAAAAGTGTCAGCATCCGGTTTTTAAGGAAGAATATTTCACCAAAAGGAGGTTAACACTTTATAATTAAAGGCCAAAACAATTTTCATCTTGAAGTTTTCATTTAAAATACGTGCACATTGTAATTGTGACATATCACTTACCAGCTGTAACTCAAGACTTATTATGAAAACTAAATCTACGCAATAAACAACACAGCACAAATAAGGTAATATTGTCTGTAATAAATGTATGCTTTTATAAAGCCAAATAGATCGTTTCAGTGTTAGGCCCACATGAAAATCCTGTCAAAACCTCTTTACAGTGACTTTTATCAACCTGCAGACTGAGTTATATTATTGAATTTCTTCAACTGTCAGTGTTTCCTACATAAATTCCACTGATTTAAATGTTATGATTTTATCAATTGTGTGTACAGAAGTACTATTTTGAATATTTAAATCAGCAGGGTCAATGTATGCACCATTGACAGTTGAATAAAATTTAACTATACAACTGTGCACCTGGGGCCCGTATTATCAAAGGTCTTACGACCAATTGTAGTCCTAAATCCTACTATAACGTATAGCTAAATTATCGTAAGATGTTTGATAATATGCTGCCCTTGATGATTCAAGTTCAATTTATGACTTTGATACTATATAATTTAGTATAAACATGCATTTTATGTTAATGAACCATGTCCTCATATGCTATCAATCATTCTTTACAAGTATTAGACCATATAATTATGTTATCAATACGGTCAATATTTGCAACTACCATCATAAAATGCCCACCAACGTCGATTCATTGGTAAATAATAAATTCTTAATTGATAAAATATACATCATTTGTTAAATATGCATGAATGTATAAAAAAGCAGAATATACAATGTAGTTTAGACTACATGTTTTTAGGAAAAAAATCGGTAACATGTTATGTTTTTTGGTGTTTTATTTAAGTAGTGAATTTATTATTTATTAGACAAGGGCTAGAGTTACGATCAACGAATATAAACATGTTTTTAATATTTAAAAGATGAAAAATATTGATACTGAAAACGTCTGTATCTCTAGCCTCGCGTGGCAGGGTTGTCTAGGCTTACGGAACTCCCGTAACTGTACTCCGAGGCTACTCCGAGGCTACTGCCATTGTTTTACTACATGAACAATCGTAAGTGCATTTCTACTGAAAAGTCACACGTGCATGTTTTATTATATTTATAACTATTAAATGTCAATCTGATATATATCATTCATGCACGATGTAGGCTAGAGTTTGGCACATATTACAACTTTCGTGTTTTCAGTTTGTTTTACAGCTCAACTCATGATCGAGTGATTAGAACTACGGATTTTCTGCAAGTGCTTAAAACCGAAGAAGGCCAATGCGGAGCCTTAATATACATGTACATCTTTGGCACGGATAAGGACCATGTCGACCGCTTTGGTGTCCCTAACTTCAATGCTCAACCAAGTCGTTTCTTGAAACAAACAACTACCAATTCTAAGCACATTGGCCATTCATATGCAGTGAATGGCTGAGGAGCTGTATTTCAGTTTAGGCTCCTTCATAAGCCATAATGGCTTCGGGCGAGCATAATCTGAGGAGCTCCCAATGACAACGTCCTAGAGATCAAAATACCAAATTCGAGTCCGACGCGGAAAGCTGTGCACAGCTCCACTGTGCTCCTTACAAATGAAATAAGTTAAATAGTACTAGACACACCCTTGGCTAGACATATGAATACAATGAAATGTTAGCCTTGACCTCCCTGAAATACGAGTGCCCTTAAATAAAATGACCGACTGAAAACCGCGACGACTCCATATTTATTTTATACGCCACAAATACATTCATCATTGCTATTGTTTTTTACTCATTAACATTAATAAAGCGGTGTGTCCAATAACAAACACCCCAAATATACCTGTACAAATGTAGGCCCACTTGATTCAACTTAAATCAATGTATAAATATAACAGTACAAATAGCGCCTAGTTAAAAATTTGCGCGGCGAGAAAGTTGTCAAAAAATCGTCCAACAATTATGTTTACTAATTAACAAAGCATGAACTGATAAATAAATAAACAATTGTCCACATATGTTAGGTAAATGAATGTATACTGTCGAAAAATGTGATATCATTTATTATAGTATATACGTAAAAAACATTGTTTTCCAATCATGTCATACATTTAACTATCGTTTATTGGTCAACTTTTGTTAGTGGTTACATACATCATACATATTGTATAAACTTGGCCTATGATAATACAGTAAAACCTCTCAGCGACCACCACATTGTGTAATTATTATTATTATTATTATTATTATTATTATTATTATTATTATTATTATCATTATCATTATCATCATCATTATCATTACTATTATAATTTAAGCTTTACCATGAAACAAGTTCTTACAACTAAGATTTATCATGAATTAATTATCATCATCACCATCAACAACACCAACATCATCATCACCATTACCATAATCATCAACACAACCAACATCATCATTATCATCATCATCAACATTATCATGATTTTTATTATAATTATTGTTATCATTATTATTAAGATTATGTTTCTCATCATTATCATAGTGATTATTATTATAATTACAGATTTATTTCAACTTAATAAATTCTTACAACTTAAAAAATACAGATCGACTCAATTAACTTATGTTCCAGTACAGAGTAAGGATAACATTTCTTGCTTAAGGAAAAACAACGAGATTGGTTTTAGACGCGGTTTAAACCAACGAGGAACTAATTACCCAGTACTAAACCAACGTCGTAGCCACTTAACCACACCCTTCCACAAAAATGACTTCCACTCGACAACGCTCAGCACAATTTTAACCATTTCATACAGATTCTAATGAAAATGATTCTCCGAACAGCGGTCACGTATATATATATAACAACCACTTTGTCCAAATCCCATCACCGGTCGTTGCAGCGAGGTTTCACTGTATCTAATATATCAATAATATACATCTTAGTATATGCTCATCTTATCATATACTTAAATAGTTAGGTATCGGCAATCTCCTATTAATGGTGTATATTTTTGTGATGTTTTAGTGATGACCATTTACCGACATGTATCGTTGTAATATACAATGCATATTGTATGAGTATGATGACAAAATCATTTAAACAACAAGGAAAAACTGTATACATATTACAAACTTAATATATACATGTACATGCTCATTAGTTAACGGATATTATAACAACAAATTATAAAATGTAAGTTGTCATTCTATTGTTCTGTATTATATTTATTGTTTACTTTAAATTTATTTATTTATTAAAAAATGTTAGGAGTGGAAAGAAAAATATAAGAAATACTTGGTAATGTATTTTAGTCTGTTAATTTGAATTGTCTAATTAAAGTTTGTCATGTCGCTTTTAGTTTATTTTAAATTTGTTTAATTCGATTGTGGAAGAAGTTCTGTGAACTTATCATTGTGTAGCCCGCTCCCAGGTCCCTAAGTTCTGAGTCATTAGGATAACGTGTATAGTATTGCTGAAGGAATCAACGAGGTGCGTTTCTGATGTGATTTGAAACAAATTCATAGATTACTAGTCCAACCTCGTAACCACACGGGCAACGCCCACACTCTTGGGGTTGTGAATGCGTCAATTTGTCTTCGAAATAATGTTTCGTCACTCATATTTTGTTAAAGCTATGTTTTACTAATTTTTCTTTTACAAAATGATAATTTTTTATTCCAAAGTAGATGGCTATCTTACCAAATTCAGTGGTGCATGTTTTATTAATAGCTAGTTTTGATTTAGGAAATATACTGAGTATTTTTTATCCATGCTATCTCTTATATAGCTTGTCTAAAGTGACCTGAGACAAAAATGAAATAAAAAGATATAACTTGCATTCATTAAATCAGTTAAAAGTTGCGTAGTTAACGAAGCGTGTATTGTAGGCTATTATTAATTTGTATTAGGTCAATTTGCAATAACTAAAGCATGCTTGACTTTTACATGTTCTAAGTCACCGAGAATTAGCATTCAGCAGACTGATTTTGTCCTTATTGGTTCTTACTTGTTTTGTAAAATGACAAAGCATCATACTCGACTCATGGAAAGCCATTCATTTGAATAAGATTTTACAAAACTAAGCAGGTCCGATGCGATATTGTGACAATATAGGTACTACAGTTATAAAGAAAGTTCATACTTTTGTATTTATGCCTGTAACTCTAAAACACGCGTGCTCCTTGACTAGACTTTGAATCAGTAGAGAGTGCACGGGTCTGTTGCAAATTCCATTTTAAACTGTACATATTGAACGCTACATTTAGAAAATTATATCCATGCACACATTCAGTATGTTTATAAAAGCTTATATTTGCGTCATTAAACACTTGTTTTGGCTATGGATCCTTATTGAATTGAAAATGTACATCCCCTTTTAAAGTGTATACTTCCGAGGGGTTTCACCAAATTGGAGTCACTTTTGATGCAAATTTAGTAACGTCATTGTCCTTTAAAAGTTAGAGTCTAAAGTATGACAAAAAATCTTATTTGTCAATTTCGATGTAAGGTCGATATTTAATGCTCCGCGTTAGCTCGGATCATATTTTCAAGAGCGGCATAGTTACGACTAAAATATCATTACAAAAGTGATAATATAAATACATCGTAAATGCTTAGATGAGGCAGTCAGTTATATTTGCACAAATAAGTTAGGTCCCTTATTGGTATTAAATACAATGCATTCCAAAGGACAAAGTTCACGAAGGATAAAGATTGTTCCCATATTTAATTTTTACTAAATGTCGTTTTATAAAAGATATAGAACATGCACATGTATAAGGTAATTAAAAAGGATTATGGTCTTTGATCTCAGAATTCTATTCGTTTAAGATTTTTTTAAAGGCACTGTATATAAACATAGTACATATTTTATTAATGTTATTGTATACATGTATGAACATAGCCGTAAAATACGTACATGTAATTAAGAAACCATTTAACGCTAAGATGTGCAATAGGGTCATGCAGCTGATAGTTCGAAAAACGATTTGAATAATTTCAAGATATTTAGCATGTATCATTAAGTAGATGTACAATGAAAATAGTCAAAATATATCCGGTAGACAAGTAACTGATGTTTAAGATTGTAATCTTAAGTCAAGATCGAAGTTGTTTGTGAGATTTAAGAACATGATCTCAAGTTATATTCTGTAGTATACAAATGTATGTAACATACGACGTTGTGACAGTAGGAATACTATAGTTAAGACAGTTTCGCGTTTCTGCATACATGATCGTCTTTAAAAAAAACCGTGCACTCTTAATACATACTTATATGCTGTAGACAAACTATATTTGTACAATGAAACAAATGGAATTTCAATTTTGAAGTGAATGTTTAGCTTATTGATTGGACAGTACTTTCATTATTGAGGTGACTATGATTTTGACATCATTATCAACATTTTGGGTCATCAGGGGTTTGTTTGAAACCCCTCCCTTGATTATTTTATAATTTAAATGATATGTATATTTTAAGATCTCCTTATAATCATACACTGAACGTCCAACTACATTTCTGCTACAGACGTGTAGCGATAGTGTACATAAGATCTAATGTTATTGAGTTTGATTTCTAAGCACGATAGTTCTGTGCTAATAATGATCTGATCATTTTCTTTTTTAAATAAATTACATACATGATTTAGTTAGTTTGCGACTGCGGTAGCGTAGACCTTCATGTGATTTAACTTTATTGAGAATGACCGCTATGTAAAGTTATACTATGTTCTTTACATCAATATTGAAGATTTCGTTTGAAAACAAACCATGCGCGGTTTTAATTGATATCGCAAAAGATGTCTAAATATAAAAAATAGCAGAATTGGTCAAAATGATTAGTTTTGCTAGCCCGCCCCCCTTCCAATAAGTTGTTTAACTTCCACTTAAGGCGACGAGGTTTCATCCCGATTATTTTGAGGAAACAATATCAGTATATTATCGGCTTATATTATCAACGAATCTTGACTTTGTAGTCTCCTGGTATACTTTAAAATATGTTGCGGAAAATTAAATCGAAAGTGAAAGTCTATAATCTGATATGAAAGGTCAGGGTTCTGACATCTTTCCAAATACTGAACAGTAAATATTTATACACATGTGTGTATTATGTACAGTTGTTACTTATATAAGTGAGGACATAGTTTATTTAAATGTAATACAGTTGCTTAGGGCCTGGTTAATTATAACACTGACATATATAATGCAGCTTAGGTATACATGTACAGCAGATCAACTGTATTGTACTCATTTAGTCAGTTATCTTTCCCTGATAAAATCTGGAGCAATCCAATTGGTAAGTAGGCCCTTACAGTTGGAATCCTCGGATTTTATCATTGAAGTCCTATGTAAAGATAACAACATATTTCATTTAATACCTGTCTTGTTAATTAAGATGTTATAAGAAGTGATTAAATTTAGATAGTTCTTTACCCTAAAAATACTTGGGTTGATTTTCAAACAAATTAAATGATTTACAAAAAAGTTATTAAAGATTAAGTTTGGCAAGTTGATATTAAAAAGTAAGGGTGAAATCCGAGTAATCCAACTAATAGGACCTACCTATTTGAAGTGTATACAAGGGGAAATAACTGACTAAAGTCCCTTAATGTCAATGGTGCGTACTTTAACCCCGCTGATTTAAATACTCGATTTGTGTTCGATTATTCCGAATTTTCCGATTTATCCATGAAGTAAATATAATGATTAAAGTATTACTGCTACGAGTTTTTATATCAGCGGGGTAAAAGTATGCGCCACTGTGAGGTGAATACAATTTATCAATAAAATAGTTGAAATAGAGAGTGTCAAATTTACTTTTAGCGTATCTTAACACATCAGACACCTGTTAGGAGTTTCTCCATGGACTCACTTCTATGTCCATGCTCATTCCTATCGCTATAATTGTACCAAGCTGGGCTGTTACTCGACGGCGAATTTATGTGCAAAGTACAGGTAAAAACTTATTTAACTCAGTTACTAGTCCATTAGATAAACATTAAATAGAGCTGCAGCTTGGGAGATAAGGTAATATTTCAATTGTCTTTATAACTCATAAGTAAGCCATGTTCTTGTAGAATTATAAGATTGTTTTTTCCACATTTTTACGAGCTCTTTTCTTTCTTCAGTTTTAATTAGACTGTTCGTTTTTCTTTTCAGATGTTGAAAATAAAAGAAAAATGGCATCGTCTAAGGAGGCGACAGACACCAGAGGAAAAAAACGACAAAGGTACTCGACGAAAGAGATTGTTAAATGCTCTACATATCCGCAAGCTAGACTTCTTGTCGAAATTTAAGAAAGGTCATAAACCTCATGCAGAAGTAAATGAAAGACCACCAACCCCAGAGACTCCTGACGAGACAGATGATGAAGGCATTGAAGAAACTAAATCAGCAGCTGGAGACGTCTGGTGTGGTGGGCATTTCATACATAAAGATAACAAAAGCGTCGGTGATGAGACAGATCACATTGAAGGCGAGGAAGGGGATGATAAACAAACAAATGATATTGAAATTAATGGTGATATTGGAAATGACAATGTTGTACGTATACAAGTAGAATGTCATGAGAATGGAGACGACCAACCATTTATTCGAAATGCTAATACTCCTGACCGTGCTTCTAAATCGTCGTTTGGTTCACTAGGACTGCTATCCGTTTCAAGAGCTTCAATGTCTAAAATATCTATCTCAAATATGTCAGTAGGAAGTTGTCGTAGTATCAGGTACAGGAATATGAGAACTGTATGGACTCAGATCTCGGTTCTTCCTGGTGTGGAATTAAACGGTTTCGAGAGTCAGGACATATCTACTGGTTTAGCAGTAGAACTGAGCACAGCTGATCAGTCATTCAACTCTAGTATAGATTTTGGCATCGAAGACGCGCTAAATGACATTGTAGCGAATGAAAAACTCTTGGGAGTTAAGACAAAGATAATAGAGCGTTTAACTTATCCAGATTTGTCAGACTGTGAAACAAGCGTCTGTGTGGACATGATTAACATATCCAAGGTTCCATTTCTCGTTGAATTGAACAAAAAGATACTTCTTGACGAAGGTTATTTCAATGAAGAGTTTATAATGTCATGCGGTGTTGACATGTTACTGAGAGAACTAGACAGGATATCTGCACGTGGTCTGTCGGACCTTGCTGACGTCACAAAATCTGTGTTAATATCTGAATGTATAGCTGCACTATTTAATTCTGAATCTGGTCGGAAATTTATTATGGAGAATGGTGAACACATTGCCTGTGTAGCTAAAGGTGAGTAAATTGAGGTCTATTTATCTCACCATCTTTACCCAAGGGTCTGTATTGTTAAAGGTCTTACGATAATATTACAATACAATATATAAAAAATTATATACATATGAAAGGATTTTCGACTAAAATCGGTCGTAAGAGCATTGATCATTCGGGTCCCTGCCCTTCTAAATACATGTACAACACACATACGAGAACGATATATGTATTTAACATGAGCTATCTCAAAATATGTTTTGATATACATGTACAATATAAAAACGATCATGCAAATGTTATTTCCGAACAATTTGATTTAAAGTTTAATACTTTGGATAATCCAGAATCATCCTGAATTTAACTCTTAAACGAAATGACGTACTACATAAAGAAGAAAAAGGCATCAACATCAAATTGGTTTGGTTTTACATATACGGTGCTTCGACCGACCATAGCACATCCTTTTTCAACACGCTTTGTTGTAATTCCACTGTTAAAGCTGTTGTCAGTATAATGCTGAAATATAAGTCATTATGATTGTTTACTTTACATGGTATTGTGTAGAAAACAAATATCTTGCGACTATCGTGTGAGGATTTGGTTTCATATTTGCATTGTAGCTACATAAAACATGTACTTGTACGTGACCCCACAAACCGACAAAATAACCTAGATTCAATAGCAAAAATAGAAACAATGATAGTATAAAACCTGATTGATCAACTCTGATCGTTTTATGTTAAACATGATTATTGCAAATAAATCATCTCCGATATTTTTGTATTTCTCAACACCGCTATAACTGTCAAGAAGTACATTTATGTATATTTTGTTAAAAGGGAAGTAACTCTAACTCACACTAATTGAAAAATATTATTAAATATTGAATTATCTCCCTTGTATTGAAGAAATTGGTGGTTTAACCATTTTAACCGCATCCACTTCAACATTAAACTTGTTAATATGAACTAAAATCACAAGAATAAACAATACGTAACGTATATTATTCTTTCCTTAGTGAATGCTCAAGTGTAATCAGATATGTAAATTCATGTGATTGTTTAAACTGTTTTAACCATTTGTACTGTAATTTTATCAACTCTGAAAGTCAAAATTTAAAAATATCATGATTATCAAAATTTCACAAAATGTAAGGGAAATTACTGTAACTCACAATTGTGAGTTAATCGTACATGCATTTTGAGTTGTCTCTCTTCAATTGCCGGTTTCGACGCGTATACAACTGGTAATTCGCGGAGTGCACATGTAACTAGGTGTGTACTTTTGAGGACCAGACGAGACAAGTGGCTCTTGAAAGACGTTCAAAGTGTGCATTTTGGTATAGCTACTAATTGCTGTCTATTTAGTTAGGATTTCGTGGTGTAATACTTAACCGTTTATAACAAAATACGGAAGTGCACTGCAATGATATTACAAAAAGTGCAGTTTATAAATAACATACTAAAACATAAACGTCTTTTGTCCTTTTCATCTTCCTAACATCTACAGCCTGGTGCTATTTGTTAGGGTGTGTCAACAGCTTAAAATCTAAGGACAAAGTGTATCATTAACGTATTATTACATTAAAAATGTATGATATTGACTTTTCTTTGGTCTCATATTCAAATAATCACTACTTTTGAACCAGCTTAATAAAAAGCCATTCTCATCAAGATTGATAATCAAAGCACTGGAGTGCTGGAGGAACGATGCCCTGAACTTATTTTTTGATTAAAGAATATATAATTATGTATATTATCTATAAAATAATTTATTAAGTGTCAATCAACAGAATTTAACAAAAGGATAGCACTAGACTTCTCAAGTGGTTTGCTCATGGCAAGGACCAAACCAAAGATTATTCTGGACTATTTTCTTTAACCACAAGGAGCTGACAACTTCTCATTTTTAGTTATCAATGGGTATTTTTTAACGAGATCGTTAATATTTTCGTTAAAATTTTAAAGATTTGATGTGGAATATCAAGCTGATTTTTTTTCACAAAAACATCGACTTTCTAACAATTAATTTTAAGGTTTCCCCCTAAGTACTTATCTCTTATGCATCAAGCTACATTCCCATTTTTGTTCACGTATTTTAAGTCAAATTAACGTTTTGCACTTGCAATTTATTCACAATTAAAATTACTCTAAGAATCGTCAATTTCCTATAAATATTTGCTTAAAATTCCGTACAAAATAATTATGCATATTCATTCCAAGTTATAATCAACCTCTATAACTTAAAATCGCTCAAGTAAACTTTTAATGTGACACTTTGAAGACGACAACGTCATATCGCCGTATATTAAACATCCGGTAAGTGTATTAGTCATATCCACAATTCCGGGTGTAATAACAATTGGATAAGTCACGTCGGTAAATATTTGTTTATTTCGATTAATAATGAATTTAAGGTAGAATACCCACAATACACATATCAAGGAATTAGCTTTTTGCTTCTTCCTTTATCATCAGGATCACAGCCTAGATTCACTGGCAAAATATATTACGGAACTTCCGTAACTCTAGAACCTGGGTCTAGAGTTACGGTACCGTAACTCTAGCCACTGCCTAATATAATACGATTATTTAATATTGTTTATTGCTATCAAATGATGTAATTATGCTACGCATATAACAGGCATTGTCAAAAACATCGTAGGCCCTTTTTACTCCAACAAGTAATCATTGCAGTTGTCACGGGTGGAGTTGTCTACGGGTTGAGTTGTCCCGTCTCCATTGCAAAATTTATATGTCCTGCGAGTAACCTCCCTTTTCCTGAAGAGTTTCAAGAACGACAACACAAGCCAGCGTTGTATTACATTTAAATGAGATGTTAATGAGTTTCACGCTTGAACTACGCCTCTTTGTTTATGTTGAAAATTGTTGAAGCGTGAAAAGAGTAATCTTATACTTTCTTGTTACCATTGGAACGATGTTAAAACATCGTTCCAAAAATAAAATACTTCTCAACTAGAAATCGGAAAAATGTTGTTGTACGTGCAACACCTTATTCACTTTTGGGCAGACAAGTCAATTATTTAAAGTGCATAAATACGAATGACCTATTATACGACATGTACATTCAAATATTATGCCACATATTATTTATTCTAGGAATTCAATGTATACAAACGAGCCTAATGTCATAGCCTTTGGTGTAGTTTTACTTAAATCAAGTCTAGATCGGTCTTGATGACTTGACGTTTTATACTTATTTACATTTTTTACAAACTACATAAATTGGTAAAAAGGTAATTTGTTATTATTACTCATTAATGTCGTTTATAACGACCTTTAATAATCATTTTATCGCGTGTTACTCTCTCATTCATACATTTAGTGTTTAAGGTTAAGACCTCGGTTTAATAGCTTAATTTCTGACTTAGTGAAGAAAGTTGACTCACTTGAATAAAATATACAAAACTCTGTATAATAATATGATTCATTTACAGTGCTTTGGTGACTACCTATGTAATTAGTATTCCACACTCCTTATAGTTATACTTTGGTGACTACCTATGTAATTATTATTCCACACTCCTTATAGTTATACTATTAAAACTTAAGTTAAAGCATATTTTCCAAAGTCATCCTACAAATGCTTAATTTTCGAGTTATGACCACTAACACTATTTGCGCGACATTTGATACCAGATGTCTGATTGTGGCCAATCAAAGTTTTACTGTTTACTTTCAAATATTTCACTTTATTAAAACATGGTTGAATCGTCAACATCTACAAGTTTCGTACATATTGCCTACGAATGAGCAAAAGTGTACATTGTATTGAGACTTGAATGCGATTGTCTTACAGGACATTGCCATTAAAGTTTAGAGGATGTTGTACCTCGATTTATTACTTCATTGCAAGTAATTAAACACAAATTCTTTGATTGAATGTCTTGATAAAAACACTATTTTGAAGCGTATTGTCCCTTTCATATAATTCAAAGTAGAACTCTTTAAAATTACAACTATTTATTATTATTTCTTTACATTCTTTGTCCTTAAGTTTATGTTCTAACACCTTTACCGACCAATGACATAAATATTATGAAAGCAAAGGTTTGATATTATTATAATTTTTTATATGACCAGTGAATACCACTTGCGTATCATTGTTTTGCGTGAATAATAGATTTATGACAAAAAGCGATAAACGTTTATTTAAGTTCAAATTATATAAACAGACTTCATTGAAGCAGATTTAATCGAATCAACAATATATACGTTCATTTAAACCTTGTTCTCTTTTTGGTCGTTGACCACAACAAATAGTAATAAGCATTCTTAACAAAAGCATTAAGTTTTTACATTTAACTTACTAATAAAACGAATGGCAAATCCTGGTTAGCTGAGAATGTTGTCGTAGAAAATCCAGGCTGTAAAAAGTGGATTTACGACATATACCAAGCTAACAAACGAACGAACGAACGGACGACGGACGGACGGACTGGCAAACGAAAGAACAAACAAACAGACGGACGAACGAACACATGATCACACAAATATACAATATATGAACACATTCTAGTCAGTCGAAGAGGGAAATAACATTGACGAATCATTATTTAAGCTTAGTTTTTTCCGAAATAGTGTTTTGTACAGGTTGTCCACTTAAACATTCGTATATAAACATAGACAGTTGCATTTCACACCAATATTTTAGGGGTGAATTATTTTTAGAATTTTAAAGTTTTGTTAGTTTACACTTACATGTATCTTATAAACGTATCGTCATATAAGATTATAATGTGCATTATGCACTAATTTAAATTAATGTTTAATATCAAATAGGTAGGTTTAAATCAGACAAATGCTGTTCATGCATCAGCTTATTCGCCAATTAACAGGGCAAGTCCATTGTTTAAAGTACAAAAACACATGTATGTTCTGGTCGTATATTAGGTCATGCGTGTTTGTATACTTTTAAGTTATGGACTTGACTATTAACTAGGCTAAAAAGGGGATGCTTATACATCATTTTATCGTGGTTTAAACCAAATCACTTTGACATTTAACATTTGTTATAAGTACATGTGTGCATATGTACATTGTGAATTGTATATGTTAAATGTTGATATGTAAATAATACTAACTAAACTATTCAAATAGTAAGGTATAATGTTTCACCCTGTAATATTAGTGCTCAATGGAACAGGCAATGTTTATTGTTGCATTGTTTGTAAGGACAACATGTATATAGCTTCTCATGAATTTACCTTATCCCACTCCGATAGACACTGTGTTACCTCATAGATCCTTACGTGTTAATATTCGTTCTAGTGGATACCGTCCTAGAAATATTTTTAAAACAACCTACTACTTCACATATTTTATTAGTATCAGGTGGTTTCGTACATTACTTAAATTTCAGCATAAAATTTTACCAAGATGAACTTTTGACTAACTCAGATGAAATTGATACATTTAAATATTTTAAAACTGTGTCACATAAAGCCATTGTTTGTCTATACTCGTCATGAATGATACTATACTAGTAAACTAAACACAAGTCATTCATAAACAACGTTGATTTTAATGTACATGTAACATGAGCAATCTGGGGTTAGGGGCTCTCTGGGGCTGAACAAAACGTTTGAAGTTTTTAAGATATCTCATACTTTCACATTTAGGTTTATAAAAATGTGGCCAAGGAAATCATTGAGAAATTCAGAGGATTTCGAATAATTCAGGTTTGGTGCATTAATTAGCAAAAACGTTATTATTAGTAATTTACATTTAACTTACGATTGAAACGAAAGGTCAAAGCTGGTCAGAAGTGTTGCTGTAGTAAATATCCTTTGTCCAATGAAAACATTATGCTCGAGATATACGTGAAATGCCGAGTTAAAAGGACATATTTGCAGGGCATATTTACTATTATTTTGGCAGTTGCAGCGTCCACAAAGATTAATTTTAAATTCTTAAATCATAAACTTACACCATATTAGTGTACAAGGCTTGACAGCTGCAGCGTCTATTAGTATCCAAATTCAAAGATCAAACTTACAGTGTACGCTGTATATGATTATATAACTTATACATAAAGCCCGTAATTATATTACGATTACTTATCAATTCAATTAGCCAAACCGTATAGTGATCTTTTGTTCTTTGTGATAAGTAATTACCTATCTATAATGAAGGTAACAATCGCTTTATTACTCGTAACATTCAGTATTCAGTACATGCATGTAACACACATGTTTTACACCTGCTAATTACTTCATTACCTAAAACATGTTGCTATTTTCAATCACATTACGTAGATGTCCGAACTGTGCCAATTATAAACGATCATTTCCGAACTTAGCCGGAATTTATATAAATCATAGTGCGCCGTATTAGAATTGAAATTCGATGCGCCACGAACACCTTCCCAGTACTCTGCGAGTATAGTCGAATGAACACTTTCGTATATTATAGATTTACCTATGTTTTTGATTGCTAAGGAATTCTGACTCACGAATTCTGACTGGAATGCAAACTATTCTCTTTTTATTCATGTATACTTTACTCTTCCAAAACATATCCTGTGATCATGAAATGATTTAGACAGTTAGTGTGTGGGGGAGAAAGTTTAACTATTTTAATAGCGTTTTTATTAACAAAGCTCACATTTCATTAATTAGTTGTTAGTTGTTGCTGACCGTTTCGATGATTCAGTAATTATATGTTAATGAAGTTGTTTTAAATTCACAAACAAACCACAACATTCAAATGAGTACTACCTGACTTGTGGTAAAAGTTTAACAACAAAATTTTATATTTTCAAAAGAAGTTTAGTGTAATCGAGTGTTCAACTTTAAATATCGGCTATTCAACTACCACTCCGTTTACTCCAATCATTGCAATGCTATAATACGGAATAGTTTGTTGTGAAAACATAGCGTACGATCGTTGATGGATGTGTGGGCAAATGTTTATAACATTTCGTTGTTGTAAATGAATGATCACTTTATGAACTGAAGGCGATAGAGAGCGAACACCGCGAGTGTATAATATATAGATATATACATAGCTAGTGATGTAACCACGGCACATAACTGGACTATTTGAAATACGTGAACATACTTAAAACATAAGTAGTTAGACTACGTTATAATTCTTTGGATAGTGAATTTAAGGATCTACATCAAAGTGTTTTTGTTTAAAAGTGTAAAATCAAAAGGGAAGGGATATTTTCAATCGCCAGTATGGCATCCCGAGTTCAGATGCTTTCAAAAACCTTTATGAATGGAAATGCCAAGAGTGATTCTAATTCTATTATTAATAAGGATAGTGACATCAGACTTTCAAAGGACAGATCTCCATTTAGTAGATCACCCAACAGTTCTGAGAAGAGCGCGAGTTCAAGTCCTCAGCCGCGTAGAAATTGTGTCACTTTAAAGTTGAATCAGGGTTCGAGTAGCCCTGCATCATCACCGCTTGCTAAGAACTCAATTAGCAGCGTTCCTGTGAAATTGTTACAACAGAAAGTTACCGAGAAAGCAGACGATCAGAAACTAAGCCGTTCCGGTGGTAACTCTACACCAGCGCCATCTACCGCTAAGAGTCCTGAAAGAAATGAACCAAAACGAGATAAAGTGTCACCAGGAAATTATCAGAAGGACGATAGGTTTTCAAAATCGAGAACCAGAAGTCCATTGTCCAACAAGGAACCGACTAAAAGGGCAACCAGTGCGGAAAAATCAAACCAAATGGAAGTAAAACCAGTGACTCACGCTGAAAGTCCACTGACCACCAAGGATAAAGTAAGCGACAACAAGACCGCAACATGTTCAGTACCCAGCCCATTGGTCACCACAGAAAAGTCAGACACTACAAAGGAAGTCCAAAAGAGAGACACAAAGAGCACCAAATATCTTATGAGAAAACAGAAGAGAGCCAAACGACACAAATCCGACGGTTACATGCTAGGACTTGAACTGGCGGCAAATTCATCAGAAGACGAGGGTGGACTAAATGACAGTTCAATAGGGGACGCCATAAATTTCCTTAATTTAATCAGAAATCCGACATTACAAAACTTAGCAAAATTGCGTCGAAGTATTAAAACAAATGATAAAGATTGGATGAAGGAATTCTTGGAGTTTGATGGTCTAGGCTTGTTGTTTCAATTGTTGAAAGATCTTAGTAAGATCCAGGGTTTTCATTTCACTGACATGGTATTGAAAATGGAATGTGTTATGTGTATCAGAGAAGTGGTTAACTCACAATCTGGATTAGACTGTCTCCTACATCTTAAAGATAGAAGTGAGAACTTATTTGGTCGACGATTTGCTTCTGGTACGTATTGCAGGGCTTAATATTGGGTTGCCCATTATAGTGTTATTGTTGTTTCTTTTGTTCGTCCGTAGTTACTATGAATGTTAATTATATGGTCAGCGATTAGCTACCGATACGTATTGTCGGTCTTAATGAAGGGTTGATAAACATTTAATTTTATTACGTTCTTTTCGTTCGCTTTTAGTAGCTAAAACACTGTCTTATTTGAATATGGAATGTATCATTTAATATGGAATTCATTATACTCACTGTACAGTTCATTTTGTTCAACAAAATAGACTGTAAGTAGCCTATTCGTATTGTAGTTTTCAAATTTTGTTCATGCCGCGCATGAACAAAATTTCTATTCTAGTTCATTATACTAGTTATTGGTCGATAGAGACTGTATAAATTGGATTTTGTCCATGCGGCGCATGAACTAAATTTGGACTGGATTTTAGTGTTTAATCCTTAGTGAAGATGTCCCAACACATGTGATACATTTAGTCTCATATTTATAAAGGGGCTACATGAAGTCTCATGTTTATAAGGGTTAAAGGGGCTACATGAAGTATCAGCTTTATAAAGGTTAGAGGGGTTTCTACAGTGAGTATAGTGAATTCCATATTAAATGATAAATTCCATATTCAAATAAGACAGTGTTCTAAGACTGACAATTGAAGATCTTTTATTCTACAATTACTTCAGCTGGAGGCCTTATTATTTGGACCATGCAATGCCTGAAACTGGCGTTATGACTTAGAATGATAAAATATTCGCTTTACTAAATTATATAATCTAGACTCTATTTACTTATCTCTATCTGGCTCCACCATAAATAGTGAGTTTTTATGACTCGTGTACTGGCAAACCTTGTTGAAAAAGTTGATGTTTGAATCTTGTACTTAAGTCACCAGCTTTTTTCGAGACATAGTTTGTGCCTCTAGCTTTGCTTCACCCCTGTTATACGTCAAAGTTCTACTATTATAACTATCAAAATCGATGATCTTAATAGCAGAACCGTCATATAAAGGGATATTTTTTCTTTTCAAATTAAGCATTTCCATGGGACTTAAAATCGTCAAACATTAAGTATTCATAGCGGAGCTGCACTGTATACTGTAAATCTTGTGGGTATTATGTTTAAGGTTAGGAGCAGTAGTCCAGTAGGAGCACACGCTTAGGGATCAAGAGGTCCTGGGTTCAAATCCCACAGTACCCACTAGGGACACTTCTAATTTTCTTGAGCAAGAAATTCACCTGCGATTGCTTCACGTCACCCAGGTCTAAATGGGTACCTGTTAGGGTCATGCACTGTATATTGTGGCTGCAATCTGTGCCATATGTTAACAGTCGGTGTGTGACTCGATAATCGTGGAAGACAATGTCAAGAGTCAACTGAATAGCGATACTAATAGTAGACTTCAAAACCCTTGCTTTAACTTTAATGGGAGAGTAGAATCATTCCCTAGGTTATGTGGCTTTTACCTATCATAATCGTACGTAAAAGGCATTTACTTGTTTTGACTAAGCTAATGTCTTAGCAATAGGACCATGTATTTTAGGAAATAGTAAATTCTTTTATTTCGATTGATCTTTACCATAAATATTTGTGGTTAATATTCGATGGACTTGGAATCAGTAAACTGCTTTTGATGTGTGTTTTCTACTGTCTGGGTTGATTTTTTCCTCATGTATAAAACATATCAAGTCATTAAAATCTTCAGTTGCGAAATATTAGTATTTTAAAACTGAGATGCCTTCCATTAAAACATTTCTTTATCTTGATTTTATCAATGAAGTCAGATTAATTTCAACATGGAGAACTCCATAACATTTTAATGTCGAAGCATTCACGATCATAATGAGTTGAATAAACGTTGATAATATGGTCCCAAAGTTCTTACTTTGCATCAATCCAATTGCAGAAAAGTGAAGTTTGATTAAACACAATCCATATTATCTTGCATAATATCGTTACGTCAGTAGATGACTCATTGACATATGGCAGTTATAAACACTTATATAGACATTAACATAAGCTTGTAGATTTTATATTATTATTATTAAACATATCGTTTTGAATACGTCTGTCAAAATATGAATGAGATCATGGGGGGTATTTTAACTGTGAAGTCATCATATGCTAATCATGTAGCTTACATGAGGATATATATGTAGAAGATTACACTGTAATCCTTCATGCAGCATACGTTTACAGCTTGGTCAGGGTAGTGATTCCATCATTGACATTTTCATAGGATGGAAAACTGTAGCGTGTTCAATTACACTAAACGTTACAGAACGTTACATAACGATACATTCGGAACTCCACGGCCATTCGCTGCGAATAATCTAATCTAATAAACAAATATGCGATTGTTAAGGCGATGAGTGATGTTTCAAAATTTACGGACTATAAACGAAACATCACTCAATGGCTAAACGATCATATATTTGTTTACTTTAACACCGGTAGTTTCAAAATAGCGTCTAAATATGTCCGAGATTAATCGCAACGAATGGCCGAGAGTTCCAAATGTATCGTTACGGAACGTTTTGTAACGTTCGCGATAACTGAACGCAGGGCAGATGTGTTGATACAAAATGATACAATATTATGACACTTTATAAGTGTATAAGTGAACAATGATAGACAAATAATAAATTGATAGTACATTTAGATGCCTAACTAGTATGCAGTGTGTGATGAGCTTCTTGTTTCACTTATTGTTCTTTCTTTTCATAAATTTTGAATAAGTGAAAAATTTTGCATGCCACTTTGCAGCAAGTGTCGAACTGGAATCTTGAACTCTGTTTGACGTTCAACTGTTAGGTTCTCTACTTATCTTTAAAGTCAAACTGGTTACCGACCTCGCACAGCGAGAATTGATCTCTTAAACAATTACAGTTGTAAGCTTACGTATAATGAGCATATAATACTGATGAAAATGTAGAAACAGATCTCATATGAAACACGGAAGTGTCTGTATAATTAAAAGTTTTAAACTTGAGCTATTCAAACATGCATTCAAAGAATGTGCAGTAAGATCGATGCAAATTGAATCATTTTCTACATTCACACTGCGTACAGATTTATTTTCTACCAAAAAACTTGCCATACTTGAAATATTGCCCAAATTAAAACGCAGTTATCAATATCAATTAAATCAGTACGGAAGGAACGTGTGAGTCGTGGTTTTAACCAATCTCAGTTGAAAATGCTTCACAGCTTTATTAATATCATTGAAAGTACAAGAGTATCAATCAATTAGACACGTTCTTACGTTTCTACTGGATTAATGAATTGACTGGTTTTAGAATACTGCTAAAATAAATGAAAACTACAAGTTTTCTGTATAAACTGTTTATATTTTAATTTAGAATCCATTACAAGTTAATTGGCGTATGATTGCCTTCGTACTAAAATGGCGTAGATTAATTTCTGACGTGATTTTGGGTGCGGTCATTTAATATCTAAGAAAAATAAATCTTCACAAATTCGAAGTCATGCTCCGTTTATGCTTGTATTTTATTAAAGAGTCGTTCATTTTATTATGATTCAGAGCTTACATTGCATATCTAGCAAGAAATCAAACATATATTTGTTCAAGAGGAAGCCATTCAGTGAAATAAACAAAAAACACATGTATCATTATTCCACTAGCTAGCTCCGCATTTCTTTTTTTACAAAATAAACAATCAATAAGTTGTGCCGACAAACGGCAATATGGCTCTAACCTTTGACCAATTTAATGCCACCTTAACTGATTTAGTACCGCTATAGTCAAGTTAGTGCCACAACATCAAAGTTTTGCCTCAAAAGCAAAATTTGTGATTCGACAGTTGTCAAGATAGAGCCCAAACAACCAATTTAGGGCTGCAATTACGTTTACTGTCATTGTTTGTTAGGCTTTGAAATTAAAAAAAGTACATGTTATTTCAACTACAGTTACTATCAAAATTATTTGTCTTCATAGCAAAGTGTTTTAATGGTGGAATCTATTTCATTTCACACTAAGCATTTCTTGGACTTCAGAATTGTAAAAAAATCATCAATTAGAATTACGTTAGGTGGTCTTTATAGCGGAACTTTATGCTACAGTCCCATAAACATAAAAATAGCCGTGAGGGCACCGTACGGGATCCGTGCGATCAAGCTCCGCAAGGACTCGTACGAACTCTTGCGTACCCGTACGGACTGTTACGTTTTTATCAGGGTCCATGAGATGAGCTCAGGATACACGTATCAGTTTCAAAGTCAAATCGTGAACAAAATCTTGGTCGGGTATGGATAAAACTTGCATATCTTCCAGCTACGGCTCCGTACGAGTGTGTTGTTTTGTGCCATGTGCGTACCTTCACCATAATACGCAAGGCTTCCCACGGCCTACGGCTGTCTGCACTTACGGGTCCGCAACAAGCCACGATTTTATGGGACTGAGGCATTACTGTATTGTAAACCAAGATAACTAGAATTTAAGTGTTTCTTTATAACTTAGACATACGTAGATGCATACAAATTATAATACATTGAAATCAGATTGCTTTTAAATAGCATAAACTGTTCGTGAATTCATGATTCAACATAATTTATGTTAAGTTTTGTAGAAACAATTAAGATTTCAACTGAAATTGAAGACATTATGTTTTACAAAGTCTAAACTTCACAATAAATCAATGTTTTGTCTGACAGGAGTACATAAACCACCGTATCATAATATTTCAGGTAAAACTTTTCAAAAACAATAAACTATAATGTAAGAGTTTTGTATACAGGCTTGTTATATGTAGACATTAATTGTATAAAATATTTTTGTTTCCACTGAAAATAAACAAGGCTGGAACGATTCCAGGTAGATTCTATCTATTTAGCTGTATTTTGATACTTTCTGATAGACGGTAAAAATATTCTGTCGGTTGTTGAAGAAGTTGCTTTTGTATAACATACATTGTGGTTTTTACCTTACAATTTATACGTAATACCGTATCAAAGTCTACGAGCATCCCTGATTAAAATACAGATTGCAGAATGCCCCGAAGCATTTTGGTGCTATTCTTTTGCTGTTTTACCTTGATATAAAATTATCGGGTGTGCTTTCAGAATGGTGTTTGATTTAAGATAAAATAAACTGTTTTTTAGCTGAAAAATGAATGCTTTTTCGATTATAAATCAATTTTGGCCGTTTGAAGTTCCATTGTTTATTTAAGACGTAAACCGATCTGTTAGAGGTGAACTAACTCATAATTGGACGAGTTTACTCTCAAGAGTACATAAATATGTACAGTTAAACAATAGAACTTTATTTCATTAAATGATTGTATAGCAATACAGTGTAACTCGAGCAATGCAAACATCACTAAGACCAAATAAACAATTCGGACTCTATACTGTCGTTGCACCAACTTAGAAGTTACAGTGTTTCTGAAAAAATCTGAAATTTGTACAAACTCTCGAAAGTCAAGGCGTATGTAAAACACAATATTATTAAACAAAAATGTTATTTATTTTTATTATTTTCACGTCATCACCATTGGCTAGACCTGTACTAGAATGAAGAGTTCGTATTTTTCAGTGTTCGTTTTTTTCAGGTCACACTGTAATGTTTTGATAGCACTTAGTAAATGGAGTACTTGAGTGCATGACTCATTGTAAAAAACTTCAAATACCAATACTATAGAGTTGATGAAATTTAATTTGAAAACAGTACTCCCGGGACTAATGTATTCTATGTTCACTTGTTGTTACATGCATCAAGAATGCTTAAATAATTTATTGATTATTTTACTCACATCTGTCTTAAGACAGCAGCTTAATGGATTGAGTTATATCCCTTCTTAAACAAGTCTGAAAACAGCGCTTAAATTGACTGCGAATACGCAGAAGATCGATCGATTGTTGACGGGATTACCAATCTGAACTCGATTGGGTTTTGTCCAATGAAAACACACCTTTTTAGGTCACGGAAATAGACGAATAGTCACGATTGCAGAATTGCCAGAAGGTTTCCGAATATCTTTCTGAAATAACTGTCAACAAAATAGAACGAATTAAGTTAGTGATAAAATTTAGAGTTTTAAGTCTTAAAGAAAGCATCCATTATGAAAGAACTTAAGTCAGAATAGTTGAATGAAAGAATTGAAAAAAATCACTAGGAAACATTGAACTGTCAGAGTTCTGAGTCATGGATTTGAGTTGACAAGATATCTCATTATGTAGTCACTAAAAGTTAGTTAAATAGCGAGTTACATGACGATAAAAGGTGCAAATGATCGGAGTTTCATTATTTTAGTGTGTCTTAACACTTGATCAATAGGTGCAAGCTAAATGCAAAGTCTTTCGAGATTATTCATTTTAAACTTATTACCTATACCACTTGCACTCAAACTCAGTTATAATACACAGAAGAAACCAATCTCTAAGACACATTCAAACAAAATTCAAACTTTCAAAATTTCCTATTATCTACCACCAGTCATATTCTAACATAAATTCCTTAACAATACATATGGAAAACTTATCATTGTCAATACGTATATTTTATATTTTCAGCATTAGACACAAAGAATCTTATAGTAAAGATGCAGATATTTGAACTATTATCAGCATTGTGTGTATATTCTAAAGATGGGTACTACCTTACATTAGATGCCATAGAACGATACAAGGTAAAACATCAGTATTTCACACTTATTATATACCATAGAATTTATAATTTTGTAAGCCTCGACTTCTGTTGTTCTGTATAAGGTACGTTGGAATTATTGCCTTAGCGTATCATTGCTTAACATGGCTTTTGTCATGTTTAATGGTTGTCATCCTTTTTACTTTTCATCTGGATTTCGACACACAAATTACAGTTTTGACATTTTTGAAATTAAAGGTTTGAAACTCCTTACCATCTAATTGAAGCCGCTATTTCAATATACCAATAAGGTTCGATTCCGGTCGACATAGATTGATAAAAACAAATGTATTATAAAAATACATGTATATGATATGCTGAAAAATATTAACGTTATAAATGTTTTTTTATCTTCTATCTGTACAACCGGGATAGTAATTTATATAACTTATTAGTTGCATATTTCTAAAAATCTCCAATATTTACTCAAAGATATCTTGCTCATCATTAAGATTCCAAGGATTTTTAAAAATCGAGAAGTTTGCAATATGTAACAACTCACCGAAGTATTTTTTCTTAGTTTTCTTAAAAGTTATATATCATCATATTGATCTTAAGGTCAACGTTTTCTTACTCCATGTCTACATTTTCGGTCATATTTCGGCTGTCTGCCGCATACTTTTACTGTCCCTTAGGGAGGCTTAAATCTATAGATAACTTTAGAAGTTTTTACTATTTTTTAACACACACCCTGTCAGTGAATGACAATTACCTTGGTGCATATATCGGTAAAGGGAGAATTTTCTTTTTAAAGAGCCATCTAGACAAAGAAACTCTTACCCCTGGATTTTCAGCCGGACGCTATACAAACTGAAACAGTACGGTGGGCCAAAATTCTTCAAAATAAAAATTTGCTTGGTTAGCTGTAAATATTGTATTGAACTTAAATGAATTGCAACAGAGCAAATAAAATGTCGATTTTTAGAAGTTAGACGTAGACCTTAATGCCTCTATGATAAGTATTAATGCATTTTTATCATTTATCAAGGTGTGATGTTTCAAGAAGTAGTTGTGAAAGTGTGTTCTATCAATTCTTTTATATCAACCTATAACATCTGTTTTTTCTATATCTTAATCATTTTTTGAGAATCCTCATATTTATCTTGGGTAAATATGCCATTACCCCAGTGTATGATTAATAAACCTCACCAAGTCTCATCAGAGATGTACATGTTTTATGGATGCACGTATTTCCCCCGTGTAGCTACACCGCTGTCATACCACCAATAAGTATAAAAGTGTTTCAGTTTGTTAGGTTTCCACTTTGTCGAATGGTTTAAATCGTTTATTCATTTTGAACACTCAGGTTTGTTTCACATCTGTTTTAACTGAGTAAAATTAGTTGAGAGCAAATGGTTAAACTTGTCAATGGTTATTTCCAAATTGAAATATACATGTCCATTTATCATAATTAAAAATGCGATTAACGATCCTAGTCTAAAGCTTGCTATCGAAGCAACAAAAGTATATGCAACATATCAACTGTGATTAAATGAAGGGAATGGACCAATCCTTAAAAGTATTGAAACGACAATTATGAATATAGATTAGGAATAATTGAAAACATCATCGGACACACACACCAAAACATTTACATTTCTCTTGCCGTGAAAGAAAACAGTCATACCTGGGCATATGCTAACAGTATAGATATTACCCGCGCCTATTTCTTTTACCAATTCAATATACTGATGTTATGCATGGTGTATGTTATTATTTTTTGTGTATCGTTTTCAGAGTTGGCAGAAGTTACCATACAGAATGTTAGTATTGGTCAATGAAATCCGTAAATCAGAAATGACAACATATAAAACAACTCTCATGGCTTTAGTTAACTCTATTATATTTGCTAATGAAAATATCAGAGACAGAATGAGAATCAGAAATGAATTCTTAGGTAAGGTATACTTCATTCCTAAGCTTAGATCAAACCTACCAGTCAACCATTTGATTCTTCTAAATAATTATCTTTGTTTTTGTCATCATCAGTATCATCTACATCATTATGGCTGCTATTAATATCGTCTCAAACATTGGCATTTTCAATATCAATATCATAAGCAATGCAATCATTACCATCACCAATGTAACAAATGATATCACTGTTGCTAACATCATCTTTTCATGATTATATCATATATACCGTCATCCTTTTATCAATAGTCAATTTAGTTATTTTAATCATTACAATTAAAACCATTATTTGTATATTTATCATTTCAATACCATCCTTTTAATATAAACATTATTGCTTTTATTATCATATTCTTCATATTCCTCATTAATTCAATTATTATTATCATCAACACACTATCATAATTATCATTATCAATTTTTATCAATGCTCTTGAAAATATTGTCCTTTTATCAAAATTCAACATGTTTGTTTACATTTTGACAACTGCTTAGTTTTTGTGTTTAACTAAACCAGGTTCAATGTACTTAGAAATCACCTTCATTAAGATCTTCAGATCTTACGTGAGAAAAAACACAATGTTGGCATTAAACCAAAGGAGACGCCTTGTGTGGTTTGAAACTTATATAGAAAGTTAATCTGAAATTTTGAAAATAAAGGTCACGTTCTAAATGAACTATACTATATTACAAATTAAGAATTGTTTATAATACATCAGATATGTAGATAATTTACTTATTTAAGAGCCTACCACTAGTCACCAATCCTTCCTAACCTAGTGACAGTGTTTCTGTCCACTTGAGACACTTCAATAGAAGTGCTATGTCGCATTCTTGTTTCATCTTTTTACGAGTATAAAATAGTTCACCAAAAATAGCTGTGTGTGGTAAAAACTATCGTGAGAAATTCTTAAAATAGAACTATTCATTCATAATTACACAATTCCTGAAACCGCCCACTTGCTTATGATGATGATAGTGGATATATTAAGGGCTGATGTCGGGGTCTCAGTGTCACTTCGTGTTCACTGTCTCTTAAGTTTGCATTTAGTGAAAATTATAAAATGGTTGCTAAGAAATTTGGATATGATCAAAATGAATGTAAGTTAATATTTGTTTTAAATGAAGATTCAAATAATCATCTTTTTATTAAGTTTTGTCAACTACTCTTTGTTGTTAGACACTTGAAAAATACTTTGGTGTTTGTCTTTTCTATTGTCTAAAATGTTTTTTCTGTCATTGTTTTACAAACACATTTTTGATAACTACTAGTCACGTAGAAGATGAAACTATTAATATTGTTTTTGGTTTTCTGCTTTTAAAACATTGTACATTTATAGCAGGGTCGTTAAACTCAACTTACTTTCTTATGCGAACATTTACAGCCTTTAATACCCATAATTAAATATGTTTTACTTTAAAAATCTCTGAAAGAATAGGAACAAAACAAAATACTCTTGCCTATAACAAAAACGAAATCGTATCTAAAATCTACATTTTTGTTTCCTTGAGCAAGAAACTTTATCCCACTAGCTCATTACCGGGATACCAGAAAGCAGACTCGAATAATCTAAGTTGGAAGAAATACTTTAGTGTATGTATTTCAAAAAACCTTATTTAGTTGACAACTCTTTTAGATTGTCCAATTTGTTCAATTTCAGCGCTAGACTTGTTAGATACAATTGGTTGTCTAAGATGTGAAGACGATAATTTACTACAAGTGCAATGTGATGTGTTCGAGGAAGAATTACATGCTGACACTGAAGCATTAGAAGATGTAAAATCTGGAAAGGTTAATCTTAATGATCCAATGTCAGTCTTTACTTCTATACATAAAAGGGTATGTGTATTTTTGTTTGTTAACATTTAAATACATTCTGTGTGATTACATACCAGATTGGATGAAACCGTTCTTACATCTAAGCATTAACCGTATTTTTGAACTTAGACAATCAATTAAATAATATATCATGGCATTTTATTAAGTTCTTGAATTTTTGTTGCATGTATAAACGAAGTATGTTTAAACATTGATAATTCAAATATATATCATATACCACGGCAGCTTGCAAAGCTATTGGATATTTTGTAGCGGGTTTGAATAATTTTGACATTCGCAATATACGAGACGCATTATTGATACATTATTTCTGAACGTGTTAACCACTTTCTTTATGAATCACTATGTATTTCAATGAAATTAAAAATTATTAAATGTGAGTACTTTAATATTCACTGGAATAACATTAGTTTTCAGCATATATGGTTCCTTTTAATTGTCTTCTATCATGCTGTGTCATCTATGATTCTAACATCAATGTCTCCGATTATTGTAATAGTTAACCTAACAATTTCTTTTATTGTAATTATGATTTGCATGTATTCAACTATTTATTCTTAAATGTTTCATTACTTAATGTAGGTTGATGGAACTCCACTAAACGCTGCATTCTTAGGTATTCTGCATGGATTGCTTCAAATTGAATCACAGTGTTCACAAAGGTAACTTAATTTATTACATAAATTTGTATAACCTCTTTTTTTCTTTATAGTATGACACATTATATTGCCAATGATATTTTGTTTTAAATCATCACTATATTATTCTCACATAGTTGAACCATACCTGCTTATTCATTTTGATCTTTAATTGTTACAGTATTTTCAATAACTACTGGTAATTATTATGTTCCGTTTAATTCACAAGCCTTAGGAATACATTTTTTACCAGCTTAACATAATTCTGACTGCTACATAACGATTTAATATACAGGGTTTTGGGACTAAAGTTAAATCCATATGTATTTTAAGGTTGATAGTACTGACCTCCTGGTGCATAGTGATATTGACTCTAATTGAAAAAGAAATAAGACATTTAAGACATAAGTTACTAATATAATATCCGATGTAAGAAGTAATGACTATGCGACTGACTTATCAAAGTTGCTAATGAAATTTACTTTTTCTTGTAGTGAAACTGTATGGAATTTAGTTGAACGCCTAGTGCAGGATGCAGTGAACACTGACAAGTACAAAGACTATGGTAAAGGTGGCCAGAAAGGAGATAAAGACCAAACTACAACAAAAGACCAAGATACACAAACAGACGCAGTATCAGAGAAAGATATTGACACTAATACAAGTACACAATCTACAGGGGTTATACCAACACCTCCCCCTCCGCCACCACCGCCACCGGGAGTCCAAGTACCACCTCCTCCACCGCCTCCTCCGGTGCCAGGAGCACCACCCCCGCCACCCGTGCCAGGCGTCCCAGGAGCACCACCACCGCCACCAGTACCAGGAGTCCCTGGAGCGCCACCGCCGCCCCCGGTGCCAGGAGTCCCAGGAGCACCACCTCCGCCACCCGGGGTACCTGGTGCGCCTCCATTGCCTGGAAGTGTTCCAGCTGCACCTGCTGAGCCTCAACCAAAACCAATTGAAACACCAAGACCCTCAAAGAAGATGAAAACTTTAGCTTGGAACAAGATTCCTATGTTCTCTTTTAAAAGTAAGTCTTTGAGCGGAGATCTTTTTTATTATTCAATGTTATAAGTACTTAAGAGTGATACCTTTCTAAGAGTATTATCTGTCTTCGTGAGTTTAAAGAATTATAGACAAGATACGTTCTACATCTGCAATTGTTCTGCAGTTTCCGCACGATTCAGTTTAATCTGAGAAAAGCCATATTGTGACGGAATTGCAACATCTCTTACTTCCGTATGACAAATTCACAACATTTGCCTTACTGTCCTAAAATGATATGTTAATACCATTCAATACAACTGATTTTTCTTTTATTATTTAGAGAGTGTATGGAATGACGTTTTAAACATGGACGATAAAGTTGATGTTGATTACAGTAAATTTGAAGAAATGTTTGCACAGAAAGAAGTTGAACCAAAAGTTAATCTAGCCGTTGATAATGATAGTACCATTACTAGAAGAAACTCGGGACATGCCACTGAGGTATATACTCTTGATATTGTTACAAAATAGCTTATAAGTTTTATTCCGGGTCAGTAATTATAAGGGATTACATATATGATATGCCTGGCTCAGTACATAGTTCATGGGCAATTATTTCTTAACCTGTGGACAAATACTTTTTTTATGCTTGTACACCGATGAATAATTGGTTCCCTCATTCATTTTTTCAACCGTTTATCTTAACTCAAAATAAACGTTAATATTGGAAGCTTTGTTCCTTGCTACGTAAATTAAAACCATTGCCCTGACGTTAAAAAGTACATCTAGTTATTTTATATGTTTCAGATTACATTATTGGACCCAAAGAAGAGTATGAACGTCAATATTTTCTTGAAACAATTTAGAAAACCTAATGAAGTTATTATTGAGTTGATCAAAGCTGGTGATGCTAGAGGGCTTGGTGTAGAGAAGTTGAAAGGATTATTGAAACTAATACCAGGACAAGATGAGGTAAGCTATATCTTACTCTTAATCTCCATGGACCATTCCTGGCAAACTTATTGCGTTTATTGTGCTATATCTCATCTAATTGATGTTTCAACCCTTTAGCTAAGCAGCAATTGTCATTGACCTTTGTTTGGGATGACACAGTATACGGTTATACCTTAAATTTATTTGTTACAAGTTCTTCTTAATTTATGTTCTTGATGAAATTCATTAAAACATCTTCTAAAATAGACAAGAATAAATTGTAAATTGTAAATCTGATGATGTGACAATGCATCGTGCGATAGATCGAAGTAACAAGTGTATGCAGGACGATTTGATTTTCTAAAAGTCCATCTGTTTTGCTAACATTGGATTGTATATCTTACAGGTTGAAATGTTTCAAGGGTATGAAGGTGAAGTAGAAAAGCTAGGTAATGCTGAGAGATTTTTCCATCAACTGATACATGTACCAGATTATAAACTACGTATAGAACTCATGTTATTGACTGGTGACTTTAATTCACAAATTGGATCAGTGAAACCTAATTTACAGTTGTTAACAAGTGTTTGTAGAATGCTTATGGATAATGAATCATTGAAAGTGTTCCTTAGATATGTTTTACATGCTGGAAACTTCTTAAATAAGGTATGAATATTTTCAAATATCAAAGATAATACAAGGGATAAGTATGGTTTGGTGCCGGACGTCTTGCTATTAAGATGAAAGTAATTTCGGAATGTAAAATATTCTGATATTTAATATACAAAAAGTATTTATTTTGTAAAATAGATTTGTACCTTTTATGACATAAAATTGATATTGATAATTGTGATGAAAATAATAACAAAAACTATGATGATGATTATGATGATAATAAAGATGGCGATGAGGATTATGATAAATAAAAAATAATGGTGATTTGTCGCTATTGGCACTGTCAATAGTGATAGTATATCTATACTATTAAATTTGCGAGTTTCCTGTTTTGTGGAAGAAACTGCGCAGCTTTGAATAAATCTTTTGTTTGTCACTGGAGCACCTATATACCGGCATATCAAGTTGACAATTATTTTTTGACAAAGCCTCTTGATATTTGCAAAAACTGCCAAAAATCAACAAAAATAGTGGGGTTTTTTGTGTCTAAAAATAGTTCTAGATAAAACTAAAAATAGACACGTCAAACCAAACTCCCCGCAGCGGTTATCTCCCTTTATCAAATCAATAACCACTGCCACCACAAGTAAAATTCGAGTTTGATTCTCGACGTGAAGTAAAATATTTCTGATCTTTACTGAATCGAATGTAATCACATGACTTTAACTGATGTATTATCATGGGGAATTACCCAGAATACGTGCAACCTTCTTTCCATTTTTTGAATATTCACCAAGCATGCGTTCTTTGTTCTCGAAATAATACCCATAAACGGCATACTCATCCATGCTTTTTAAACATGCCTGTTTCGAGGAACAGTTTCGAGAAATGTCATTACCTAAAGCCCGTGCTTGCACGGGCTCCCATCTAGTCATATATGGAAATATGTAATGTACACAAGTTCATTTGGAGATACATGTAGTTATGTCCTTTTAAAACATTTGACAATGTCAACGTTGATGGTCATCAAAATCCATGTAATATTCATACATGTATTACATTTTGTATTTTACAGGGGAGCAGTTCAGGAGAAGCAGTAGGTTTTCGTATAAGTTCATTAAACAAGTTACTAATGACAAAATCCAACACTGCTAAAATGACCTTACTCCATCATATCGTTGAAGAAATACACACTAAGAACAAAGAAGCATTAAGCTTTGTTTCTGAATTATTAGTACCACTACAAAAAGCTTCCAGGTAAATTAACCCTCTTTACTTTGTATGTTACAAATAAAAACCCCATCTGAGTTTATATAGCAGGTAATTGATTATCACTGATTGACTACCCTAGATCAATTAGCCATTTACCTCGAAATTAGATACATCAATGATATTAGCTTCTCTCTAAAGATAACATCTAACATGTACATGTAGTTGTTATCTAGCGATAAATTGTTGATGTTAATGTTCTATACCCTGAAGAATCAATGGGAGGTTAAGCAACAACTTTTTTAATTTTCAAAATACTTCAGAAATGATAAAATAATGACATGTTGAAGTCTGAATACCCATTGAATGAATTATATCCAGAGTGTATACCATTGAGAGTTCGTACGCTCTTCTATGTGTTTAGCAAAAATAAAAAAAGAATTAAATAAAAATTCGATAACTGTAAAATTTTGAGTAAACTTGGTACATTATTGAAGTATAAGGGACAGAAAAGTTTGTGATCGTAAAATGTAAACTCAGAATAAACTTGTGTTTGATTGGACATGTTAGCTCAGTTTTTCAGTATTCTTGTATCAACAAGTTTACTGAAACATTCTATCAACATGAATTGATAACGGATATACATCATGCATAGTTGATAATCATGTTTTGAAATCACTGATTGACCAGTTCATGGTTAGCTTATCTGATGTTAAATGGGTTATTTCATTCTAAATGAGATTAAAGCTGAGAATAACAAACTTTTTTCTTGGAGATAGCTTTACTGATACAAGCATCAGAATATATGTAACTGTAAAAATCAAAGCCATGTCAATATATTTGATTGTCAGAACCGCCCGGCTAGCTCAGTAGGTAGCACACAAGTCTACTGATCGAGGTGTCGTGGGTTCGATTCCCGGACGGGGCATACTTTCGTGGAGCTTGATCATTAAATTATTTCTACGGCCATTCTCCCTCCTACCAATGATTTTTAATTATATAGGACAGTTGTCAGTCACTGATGAAAGTAGGCGCTTAGTATTTGGTTAACTGCTTAATCTAGAGATTTAGCCTTTCCAGGAGGAGTGAGTAGGTTGACTGATCGCCGTTATATGACCTATACAATGTGTTTCTACGGCGTTAAACCCATCAAACAAACAAACATTGATGGAAGGAGCCAAATGAAATTCTGGACAATCTTCTATGGGTTAGTTCTTGTGTTATTGTTGAGTTTAATATTCATTTTAATGTTTATATATATATATATGATTTCTTTTTCTGTAGATTCACGTTGGACGGCATGATTGGAGAATTTGATGTTCTTAAAGCCACGGTATATCGGCTTAAAGCTCAACTTGAACATGCTGATGAAGAAGTTACAACACAATTCTCAACTTTTTTATCGGTATGTTTATCTGAATTAATCTTTTAATCAGTATTTTTACTGTTGCTATTCCTGTTATGTCTGTTTTTAAAGAACATAAGCGTTCATTTGTATAATAATTATTGGATAATTATACTTGATAAGGTTTTCCGCCACCTATTGCTCTTGAAGGTATAACTAGCGTTAAATGCTGGATGGTTTGATCTAAAAATTGCAATACAGCACTGTATGCAAATGCGTGTTAGATAAGTAGTACGGTTGTATTTCTATATGTTATCATGTATAAGAACCAAAAGCGTAGATTGGAAATAAGATCGCGTTCTTCAGTATTTAAATGTATGATCTATAATTTCAGGAAGCCGAAAAAGAAATAGATGACATAACTGAGGCAATCGACAGAGTAAAGAAACTCTCCAATAAATTAGCTATACATTATTGTGAAAATGAAAAATCCTTTAAAGCAGATGAATTCCTTGAAGCTTTTAAAGATTTCTGTGAGAAAGTTAAGACTTGTGAACAAGATCTTGAAAATTGGAGAATAACAGCAGAAAAAGCTGAACTAAGACGACGAACACAAGCTGAGTTGGCTGAAAAGAGAAAAAGTAAGCATCTTCTCGACTTTACTTACTACTGGTTTAAAATATTTACTTATTTTTCTCACAAAAAATACGATAAAAATTATCGTAGGTCAAAAGCAAAAGAAATAGATATCAGATTATTCAATATTTTTCATTTTACTTCCAAAATTGTGTTAATTACATGAAAATTAATTTCTGTGGCCAAAAAAGGCTCTACATTTAATTAATAAGTGATACAGTTATGTGACCAAACTAAATAAAGAACTTCAACTCTATACACTCTCAATGTTAACAAATAATGTTTTTATTTCTTCTATATGAATTTTCTTTCTTCTTTCAGCTGATCGTCCACAAGCTACATGTGTAGGTAAAGCTCCACAAGACAGAAAGATTGTTGATAATATTGTTAATGAAATAAGAAAAGGAAGAGTTCTACGTCGATTATCAATGAGAAAGAAACCAGCCGACTCGTAAAAGCATCTCAATGTTTCTATATAAGGAAATACTGTACTGCATACGGAGAGACGCACAGAGCGTTGCGCTTTATAAGTCTGTATGACTAAATGCTTAGTAGAGCCTTAGCAATGTTGTTGCATTGCAGGGGAAGTAACTCTGTACAATTCAATTTGGCATGAACAAGAGTTACCTTTTCCTAGCTATATACAAAGAGATGCTTTCACTGTCTTTTCGAACAAACCTCTTGCAATACGATGAAACAACAATACATTACCACAGACTATAACACGTTGTCACTGTTTTCAAATGGAGTAATTTTGTTGGAATGTATTTATGTCTTAATAACCCAACCTCGTACTGACGTAGTGCGAGAAATGGTGCGAGTTTTGCTGATATTTAGCAAGGTTTTATTGTTATTAAGTTACAGATGATTTAATATAATCATTTATCCTAAATGTTTTATTAAATTTCATATAGCTTTTTAATTAAATATTATTTATATTATGCTCAATTTATGGACTTTGTCTCATCTTTCACTTTCCTTATCTAACTTCGTTTGTTATAAAGAAGTATTAAATTGGACAGTGTAACTTTTACTGAGATTGCTATGAGCTTTTAAAAATACATAATTTATAATTATAATTTAATTTAAAATTACTTGTCTCGTTAATGTGCTAGCGTTTATATTAGAATCTTAATGCCAAAACTTTGTTACTTTAATGGCACAAATAAGATGTACGAGCTATGTATGCTAATAGTATATAATATGTACATTTAAAGATGAAAATGTCTATTTATTATAATGAATATGCTTATTATATGTTGAAATATATGTGTTATATTTAAAGGAAACTGCAATGTATGTATTCCTATTTTATAAATTGCTTTTTATACTTCAATTTTGTGAAAAAATCTTTTTTATTTATTTATATGTTATATGTTTTTGTATATTATGTTTGACTTGTTCTAAAATTATCCTTCTACCTAAATGAATACAATAAAAACTTGAAAAAAGATATTAGTTTTTTGTTTCGCATCAAAGTTTCATGAACCACATTAAAAATGTCACCTTGTTGCTTTTTAACACAATGACTTAAACTATAAGGAAACAATTATTTTTGCTGTTTTGTGTGTGGGGGAGGGAGGGGTAGTGGTCCGGGTTATGTATGGTCCCAGGGGGGGTCTATATACAACAGACACCTGTATTATTATTGGTGATGTTCGCAGATTGAGTGCATGAACATAGCTGGGGTGGGTAGGGACAAAATAGTCTAAATGTAGATACTCTGTTCGCTACTTATTAAACAGATAACTATTTTTTCTATTTTTATCTAATTTAACAACAATGTATATTCTACTCTGTTAAATAATATGTACATATACGTGTATATACATGTAACGGTACAAATGCAATAATTTTCAGCTTTTTGTTGAAGAGTAAGCAGGTGCTTGGATCTAAAAGGGTCCATGAAAGCTGATTAAGCGAGCATTGTATAAAATGGCAAACTGATAAACGACGCAAATGTCAAATAAACTAATGAAGAAGACGATTTAATTTTGAATCAGCAGGCCATTAGATCATTGTGAACATACACATAAATAACACAAAATCTACAACATGTACAATAATATAAACATAATTTCATCAACGACCCTAAACGAGGGAATGGGAGATAATCCATTTAATACTAATGAATTATGAAACAAGCATTTGAGTGATTAGTTCCCTTGACTCAAGAGGACCTAAGTGAGTTTTTATGATAATTAAAGAAGCATGTTTTCGACATTATGTAAGCACATATGTTTTAGTAATGATAGTGTTATGTGGCACTGGCACAGTTCAGAATATAATACAGTTATTTATTGTTGATGTATTTATGAAGGAAATATCACTGTGACAGACTGCTAACTGATATGTGAAGTATGTAGATTTAACTGATAATGTGATTTTCAAACGAGAACTTATTTCATGAAATAAGGCTTCATTTGTACTGCAGAAATTTCAAATTTAAACTGCATGCAACACAGCAGGAGATTTCAAATTTTAACTTAACGCTACGAAAAAACTTTTAGATTCTTTAATGTAACCTGACATGGGCCTTTAAGAAAACTTAAACTCCCTATTTAAAAGAAAAGCATGTTGAAGTAAGTTCACAGCGAAACTGTTAGCTTGCTGTGTGACGCCTCGTAAAATTATGGCGAATGAACAGAATCTAAACTCAGATTGGGAAAACTCTAGAACTGAACAAAAACCCAACGGACTAAAATACCCCGCTGTTGTGTTCCCCCTGACAAACAAACTGTATTGTCCATGGACATTTTGTCTAAAATTTAGAAATTACATTTTTATTACATTTTTATTTTTTACAGTCGGTTCAATTCTAATAATTTTTATACATTGCTGAAATGAGGTGCAATTGAAATTACATTTAACATTTTCTACGGCCATTCTCACTCCTACCACTGTTTTAAAATAATGTAGGACATTATGTCAGCCATGACGAAGGTATGTCCTAGTAACTAGTTGACAGCTAGAGCAAGAGATTTAGCCTTTCCAGGAACGGTGTGTAGGTTGACTGATATGACCTATAGCAGGTTATACAATGCATTGCTATTGAGTGGAACCCATCCCCCCCCCCCAAAAAAAACACAAAACAAAAAATACATGATATAAAGAAATCTGTCGAAACTGAGCCTTTATTTGAATTTACTATAAGAATGAAGATGTTTTAGTCCTTATCGAGCGTAATTATTACTGTTTTAATGTACAAAACTAGTGCACATTTGTTGATATATCACTGTAATAAATTTAATGAACAAGACAGAAACGCTTCATTGCGGACACATTATCAAACATTTACACATGAAAGTTATTGTGCTCATCATTTGAAACATTGAAGCATGCATCTGTCATGTTTCGTGTTATAATCAATAGACAATATACAAGTTAATAAATAATTATTGTCTCATTAAATGTAATCATGGTTTAAATAGTTGTCATTTAGTGCACACGTTGTGTCTGATCCTACTTTATGCATGACACTGTTGTTCTGCGGATCATAAACTTTTTTTATGATTGGTAAATGAAAACAATGTCATAGCCTACTTGCCCAGTCGCCCAATGCGAGTTAAAATAGCATTTGACGCACATAGTTTGCAAGTGTGTTCAAAATAGTTCCTACATGCCCTGAACCTAAGATTCTCCATCTACGAGAGGTTATTGGGATTTCGAAGTAAGATTTGAAGGCCCTTAAATTGCACCTGTCAGGTTACATCCACAAACAATTATTCAGTGACTACATGTAAGTGGTGTGTTACACTGTGACATGTTTTCAATGGACTTATAGTTCGGGTCATTGAATGGCATGGGTCAAGATAATAGAATGTCTAAAATCCGTAATGGTAGACACATTTTAAATTGTGCCTTAAAGATGGTTCCTCTGAATCATCCTAGAAAAAATATTCACGTCTAAAAGGATATAAATGAACAAAGTATCCAATCGATTGATATAAAACATCACAACTCACGTATTCAAGGTCAAACCCCTTTTCACGCTTTCTGGGTGTTGACGTATTTTAAATGAAGAGAGTACAAACAAATCAGTTGATCTATACAAATAAAGAAAACATCTTTATAGTGTCCTAACATGAACCAACTCTTCACTGATAGGGATCTTAACATTAAACAAGTGAAAGCATCAAACGTTTGTAAACAGATATTTTCGGGGGATGCATGTAGCGTGAATAAACACAGAACAGAAAAAATCACTTTCTGTTTTTTCTTCTTTCAGAGACGTCCAGCGATGAATTCTGAATAGCAAACATTTTAACAATACGTTATTAGTCGAAGCATCCCAGCAACAATAGCAATTGTTATAATTTTCATTTTTACAAATCACTTCATAGCCCCTTTCCGCTTTATGAATAAGCATTAAATGAAAGTCAACGCATTGACTGTGTACGTTTAGTATTTATGAACGTTCCAATTTACGATGTAAAATTTGACAACCCGTCTTTTTACTGAGTATACTGTTTCACAAAATGTCCCATAAAACATCTAAATATTTTTCAATTGACTTCAGGTAGAACGCAAACTGGACCCATTTCAGTATTTGATGTCTTTACTTTACGACCAATTTATGTCGCACCGTCATTTTTATAATAATCGTATCTTTGAAAGGTTGATGTTATGGTATTCAATTAACCTCAATTTATGGTTGCATTTCATTGAAAATAGATCAATATCCACTGCGTTTTATGATAGACCTTTTTAACAACCATGAAAATATACCTACTCATTACTTAAGGTTCACTGGTTAAAGGGCAAATACGCATATGGCCTTCGTATAAAAACAAAACTTTAATATAAGGGTACATGCTTTTCGGTATGTCTAGGGTTAGGATATTGACCATGGGGGTATTGGGTATGAAAGAAGGAATGTTTGGGTAGTACAATTAGTATTATACTATAGGGTAGGGTTGGTGTGTTTTGATTCAACCGTCTTATTCAAAATAAACTGAATCAGTTTTAGCTACCTATTGCCTGAATATTAACTGATGGGAAAGTTCGTATGCGTAAGGGACTGTTTATCTGTCGGTTTTCATTGTTCATCGTATAGTCTTTCTTTGGTATATACATTCGATTGTCTTTAATCAGTAACCTTGACAAAGCATAATAATGCATATAACAAATTTAAGACCTCACCAGCTGTGAAGAGAACACTGTTAAGTAGACTCTGTCACATGATTTTTTAGCTAAAATGTAAAAAAATCTAATCAGTGAATGATATGCAGGTTGTGGCTCCAAGTCTTATTTCTGTTGAATTATATTATGTATATTCATTCATTATGATAATAAGAAGCGATAGCGTACACGCATTAAGGTCTTCTTCTTATTCAATTTTAATGCCGAAATAACTATATTTTCCCTTAAATAGAAATCCCATCGTAGTGGAGTTATGTAAATAAACATGCATTTGAACATGTATTTGAAATGACTAAATTCAATTTGGTTTTTCTTGGCATAAATCTGAGCACTGCATTTCTGCCTTGTTCATAGTGTTGTTATACTATCGTTTTTGTAATGACCCTGGATCTTTTAATACATAAGTGGAATTTGAACAGTATTATATTTTCAACTGTAGAGTTATTAGCAATTTAGCAATGATTTTGATCTTTAATATCCTTTTATTGGAATTTACCAATGAAATCAAATAAAAAGCTAACATTCTTTGTATTGAAAGATCAAAGTTAAAATAATATAGAATATTTAAATATACGGCGAGATCTTATCCTTTTTAATATGTATAATCAAATTAGTCACATATTGTAATTTGAGCCCAAATTACAAAAACAAATTATTTGGTGAAAGGGGCTAATACTTTTGTTGTCCTTCGACAACTTTTGAAACTAATATCCCATCCAACCTTAAACCTAGCTTCCTGCCCTCAACAGGCGCATAATTAACCCTTAATAGTTAGTTATTAACAAAATATATCGCAGCCTGGACTGCTATCAAATTTCTTGTTTTTTCAATAACTGATGTTTATGAATGGAAGACAAATGTTTGATAAAATCTGGGACTTCATGAGAGAGTGATTGTTAAATAGAGTACGAGGGTAACTTGAGCTTTGGTAATCCTTTGAAGACATCGAAACCTTTAATACTTCTATTAGATTTTTTTAATTTTGTAATATTTACGTATGTAATATATGGTCATCAAAACTATACAAATATTGAGAAAGGGTGGTTAAGGACAATGGACACATTTATAGAAATTACTTTTTCAGTGTTTAGTATGATTTTGACGCTAAAAGATCAAATGGAACACTACAACAAATTTAACAGATAAAAGTATGGTTTAATCTACTCACCTGTCCCTGAATATTGCTTCCCGTGGGTGGTATCTTGTCATACAGATTAGTAATAATATTTAGAAAAAGCAACATCCATTTTGTTGAACCATTTTGTCATACCGTTTAATTATTTGTACCGGTCCCATATTATGTTTCTTTATCTGCATTTTGTTGGTTATTAACGGAGAACGGCATGCATATATAGCCATCTTGGGTAGACTGGACGTTTTTAACAGTCATCGTCTGTCCTTCCAAAAGAAACCAGAATCGCCATTCTTTAAACAATAAGTATGACAATATTTTGAATTTTTATGCATATAAACAATCTGTTTCGACAAGAAATTGAACTCGGGTCACTGGTTGCTGAATGAATTTTTTTAATCATTTGTCCCGTGAAAATTTATCTCACTAAATTCGAAGTGTATACTAACATTGCTTTTATTAACGTTAAAAAGGCAAAGCAAGGGTTTTTGGAGTCTACAATTAGTATCACTATTCAGTCGACTCTAGACATTAACTTCCCTGATCATCGAGTCATACACCAACTGTTAACACACGGCGCAGATTGCAGCCACAGCATACATAGCATGACCCTTACAGGTACCCATTTACACCTGGGTGGAGTGAAGCAATCACAGGTAAATGTCTTGCTCAAGGAAATTAGCAGTGCCCCTAGTGGGATTCGAACCCAGGACCTCTCGATCCCTAAGCGCGCGTCCCACCACTGAACTACTGCTCCTGTATGCAACGTTCTGAAATGACATTTAGCTATATTATTCCGACTGTATTAATCAGCTTTGTAAAGTGGTTCCTTTTTGTAGGATTTTGTGCCACGCGCATTTAATCTTCAGATGCAAATATCAAAACGGTGCTTATTACAATGAACCCCCTTTGTTCCCAGCTTTTATAAAAATGTTCGGCTTAAGGTCAGGGATCATGTAGAGATTGTCGTCGTTTGATGTCAAAAAGGGAATCCTACACTGAACCGAGCATAAAAGGTTTGCTTGTTGTCATTTTTGTAGAAGTTGTTGTGATACACACAGTTAATTGTGCTTACATACAATAGTAAATGTGATAACTCATATATAGGTAGTGATCCATCGGGTTAGTGACAAACATAAATAAATCTCTTGTTTTCATTGGTATAAAAATCAAATAAGAATTTGTGACCCACGTTTACTGGCAAAACTACCTATGTCAGGATAAAGTTGTTTCTTTGAATAATTAGCGTTGTAGTTCCTGATGGGGTTCAAACCAACGTGGAGCTTGCTATAGAGAAAATATCAAAACTATTTGGCGATGCCTGTTCATACATCTGGTTTTACCCTACCATAAATCTATGTACAATAGACAAGATGAAATAAAAATCACAAGCTCTAATTTTAATAATCTATGAATAAAACGAAACAGTATTTCCAGATGTAATTGCGTAAATGAAAATATAACATTAATATTTAATACAATGTTATCATTATAATTGGAAGCAATCAAATGTTGTATCGAATCTATTGATCAAATATTGATTTTTGACATTTTGTAATTTGTATCGATTGGAATGTTTTTTATTTTATTTTCAATTTATTATCATTTATTCAACTAAAATTCCCTCTGACTTTTCCGTTTCATCGAATCAAAACCACACAAATTAAATTTTATGCATCACTTAGCAAAAATAAAGAGTTGCATCGAAAACACACGTGTTACATAAACACGGATTGTACCAAACTTTGTTTAAACGTACCTTAACTTTTAAATGTTGCAGTACATGCATTAAATGCATTTATTACAAAAGTTAGTGTTAGTTTTCTTAACAACGAGTTTGTCAGAAAAAGCCATTAAACTTCCATTAATCTTCGACATGTGATTGCTCACTACGATCGTCAATTGATCCAAACTGATCACCAACTTTGATAATATTATGTCATAACCTTCGTATAAATTGAGTTTTCATTAGACAGACAGACATGGTGTCGTGTTGAACCCAATTTGTAGTCGTTCAATACAGACTGTATACGTGTTTTAGTCGGGAAAAACTCATTAAGTTAATCCTTACAACGGTAAAGAAAACGATTCATTCAAAGTTAAATTGTTTAACTTGATATCAAAGGTTATCTTATCTGTATACAATTTGTTGACATTCTGAACTCATTTTTCTTCTTTATGTCCTTATCAAATCTTGAAGCATTTCGTTGTCAGTTGGCTGAGTTTTAGATCAGATAGTTCACAACGTTGAAAAACATGTATAAGAATCTAGTTTGTATTGAACTGTATTTCTTATATCTGAACGACATTCTTATTTGCGAACAGTAGGTTACGTAGCAAAACCTATGCAGGTGGTCGTTTTCTCGTCAAAGAGTTGACAATCTTCGAATTCCAGTAAGATGTTTAAAACATTGCAGACATTGGTATTCCTTGTCTGCATGCACTTCGGTCTTATCACATGTTTGAACTCACCTTGTCAAATGTTAACGGACGCAATGAAAAGCATTAAGAACCAAACAGACGCTAACAAAAATTAAACGTGTCACAATTATGGCATTACCAACATCAATAAAAAATAAATAATTGATATAAACTGGAAATATCGTATTATACGTTTTACTGGTCAGAAATGTAAGTCATCGTTTAGTCATAGAATTAGTCTATTGGCAATCATGAAACTGAATTTAATACCTTGGTTAATAACGTACGATCCAATTTAGTTTCTAATGACTTACGTGACGGTCACAATACTTGGTAATTGAACTTCATGAAATGATAATTGGGTAGGTCCGCAAATTCCTTTTTTGTATTTCATTCTTTTGTCAGACTTCAGTCGAATAATCAGGTGTACAAATTACTACTAGCTTGATTAATTAACCGTCTGGTTCTAATCACTTGTATATTCCTTTAAAGAACAAATAGGACCATTTCAGAAATTCTGAGACTAGCTACTCTATTCAGAAATAAAAACGACCCTTTTGTCTCACATGTGCATGCATGCAAGAATACAATTTGTTAGTAATTTGGATTTTTGTCTTTTTCATCTCACGGTATTAATCACATTCAGACGAGATTAGGAAATAAATACCGTGTAATGACCGAGAAAAAATCAGTTAAATGACCATTTTATGCTCATTATATTGTTCTAAATGTATGGAAGAATAATTAGTATTGCACTAGAATTGGTAATAACTTGCTAATGTATTGCTTTTGTGCACGAAATGTCACAGTATTTAATTTGTATCTTTTACTTCATTGGTAATTAATGGTCAGTTTTGATGCTATGGTACGTAGGAATATTTCAAACCACTATGATGAAGATGAGGTACTGATCAAATTGCTACATGAAATTCATCCATCTAGTATTACAATTAAAAAATCTTCGATGTCCAAATGAGCTCAGAGGAAAAAAAACATGACGAGCAGAAAATATCTTAACCCCATGAAATATTACTCATCAATCACTGATTGATTTAAACATTTATCCTTGACAATGTTAGATTTGAATTTGAACTATTTGATAAATTATTAGTCAATTTGTTTAAATTGATATCATTTTCCTAGTAAGAGTTTTACTCAGATAAACTAAATATTCTGAAACTACTTTTGAAGTAACAAGTATAATCTTTGTATTTTCATTCAGACATAAAATCTCAAACATTTCGCAGCAAATGTGGACATAAAACTAAACATCCCTCGTAAAATTGCCAAATTAAACATTGCCAAACAGAACTTTCAGAGTGTCCTTAACTGATTTAATAAATACAATTCTAAGCTTGCCAAAAAGTCGCACTGTCAGTATATAATACTGTTTTATGGTGATACCTCTCAATGTCTTGTGTAAATTATCTATTCAGGCGATGCTGTGGGTTGCATGTTTTCACATGCCTTTTCTTTAACAATGCCTAAGTCTATTTCACACGCGAATGCATTGACAACTATATCAAATAAAACGGAATTAATTGTTAAGGCAGAAAAATAGATGAATATATTTATTGCTTTATAACAACATTATATTGAAGTCGGTGTGTTTTACAATCCATCAATTGACAGTCAGACAAGTGCTCTTATTAGATATGCATCCCAACCCGTCCTATTGATAAAGAGTCAAATGATTAAGGTTGTTTTAATCCAGAGAATTGTTGACGTTTTTTAATCCCCACTCGAGTCATTTCGGTTGTTTGGCCCAAGGGGTATCTTTGCCTTTAGATAGCCAATAATGAAAAGCACTCCAAGTGTCGCCAACTGTTCAGATGAGCAGATATTACTCGTCCGAGCAGAAAATTATTTTCTAAAGAGCTTTGAAAAGCTGCAGTCGTGTAGAAAATTGCAGATTAACCATGAGTTAAATATTGCTCGATGGCGATGCGTCCATCGCTTATACTATACCAAGCTTCATTAGTCATTAAAAGTGTGTAGCAACGGTCGGCAAAGATTTTAGAAAGTTCACACCCGATGGTGTGCCAGTCGCAATTACTTAAACTTTGATAGAGTCTAAGCGAAAAATTTGTTATTTATCAAACTTATCCATGTCTCTATGAATTTAATAATTACATTCATTTCTTCTGATACTTCAAACAGAAATTCATTTTCTTTGAAATAATGTCAATTTTAAGCAAATGATTATTTTTTTAGAAGGTAGTACATAAACATCAAATCTTTAACCTTTATCATTTTGAAGTAGACATCAATGTTCATATAATTTACTGGCTGAACGGTTTTTTGTCGATTTGCTTGTGAATGTTCAAAAATGACTAGATGCGTTAATTAATTTTGATAAAGTAAATGATGGATCTCTTTATCTTACCCATCATATGATTGAAATGAATGTAACATCAAATAGTTCTTGATGAATATGATAATGAATAATATTATTTGTATCTACAAATTTGTGACTTTTTAGGAGTATTGGTCATGGAAATGTGTAGTAATATTACGTAGAGCTGAATGTTTTTGCATCTCCATTGAAAAGAAAATGGTATTTGCATGTCTATGGCATGTTGTCTATGATAAATATTATCATGTATAAGATTTCTTTTGTTGTATATCTTTGTAGCCACATCAATAACATCAATTATATAATGTACATGATTTGGCTTTTCCATTGTCCTTTCGATAATTGTTCTGTCATATTGTTGCGTTTATTTGATCAACTCGCTCTCTAAAGATTTAGACCTATGTGATGAAACTATATTGCGCACATTGTTTTACGATGAATGTTAACAACTCCAGACAGGTCTCTGAATACTTGATGCATGGGAACAAAATATTAAGGTATATTGAAAGAATTTCATATAGTAAAATTTACTATTTGAAATTCTTTCTTATTTGATAATTGATCGTATGTAATCATACAAAGTCATACTAAAAGCCATAGACGCAGAAAGGACATGACTCTATTTTCTGAAATATAAAACTCTTCTTTCATCATTTAATTCCAAACAATAGGCGCCTATACCGCTTATAATTATATTAAATCACAGTAAATGGTTTGCTTCCAACAAAGGTTACTTCCACCTCTTTACATGTCCATCGTAATATCCATGTGATTCATATTTGTATATGTCTAGTCAAGTCATTTATAAAACTAATCCACCCAGAGATTGATATACATTAACATTTTATTGACCTCATATTATCCCTGTATCATGGGCTATGAATTTTGTGATACCTGTAAAACAAATATGACACACATGTTAGCACACCACGTGGTCTATTGCATGTTGTCTATGATAAATATCATCTTTTATAAGATGTGTTTTGTTGCATATCTTTGTAGCCACATCAATAACACCAATTATACGAGTATAATGTACATGATTTTATTTGTCCTTTCGATAATTGTTCAGTCATATCGTGGCGTTTGTTTGATCAACTCACTCTCTGAAGAGTAAGACCTCAACGGTCAGGCTATGTAATATAGATTAAAATAAGAAATAATTGTTAAGTATATGTCACACATACAAACTTTTGACAATATACTTCGTTTACGGGAGTATATTTAAATTCTCATAGGAATATTACGTGTTGTTTTACATTAGCTTGATTGTTCCAAGCAAAGATGTTTCAGAGTGTTTTGTGTGTTTATTAGCTCTGGTATTATTGTCATCATGTTTAGCTACGGAACGGTTATTTGCTCGTCTAACCTTGTTCCCGCGTAAAATCGGCTTATCATTTTTCATAGGAATTTGCAACCTTTTCACATACATTTATAGTGGAACACCTTTTGACTTTTTACGACCAGTCGCATGTAGTAATGAACAAGGTTCGTCAGGTTCGGAGTTTATTGTAATGCTTATTGAAACAGTGCCAAGACTTTCTTTAGATTTACTGATTAAGTACTAGTTATAATGTATTAGTGATATGTTTTTTAATGATTACGTAGTACATTAACATTTTTGGATAGAAAGATAATCACAATAGCATATTATCATGTTATGGAACTTTATGTGTACAGTATCTTACATTATTTGTTTATTATATAATTAGTATGTCTGCACCTGATAAAACAAAGATGAATCATGAAAGAACGAATTCAGTGGATTGTCAACATTCTTTGTTTTTCAATTCCAGTACTTCGCCAATTACATCATTCGACGGTGCCTCATAAATAAAGCTAATGGAATCTTTGTGTATTAAGCTCCAAATGTGCCAAGTATTCCTGATGTAAACAAAATGTATTTAACAGTCAATTCGTCTTTCACTATAATTTAATATAAACAACATAACAGTGTAGATAAACAACAGAAATATTGTAATGACATTCCTGATAATGTCGTTATTTGATCTGAAAACATAGCGCTTTCTTGATGGTTTGCATGGCTCTACATGGTATGAATAGCTTTGCAATGTCAACATTATCAATTCCTTCATACATCACAATTATGATATATTGCCAAAATATGAAATATCAAATTAAGTATAGGACACTAACAAGAAGATAACTTGAGCACTGCAACTGACATAATTGCTAGTATGGGACTTAAGCAAGTTGACTAGGCAAATGCAGCATGCATGATTGCAAGTATATTGTATATGTAATGGATGGCTAATGATAAGTTCTTCAATAATTAAAAGGCTTGGTGTGAATTTTGGGACTGATTAGTTCAAAATGAAATAAAGATAATAATGAAATAATGCACTTCTTTCAAAAACAAAATTATTAATAATATGCTGAGATGAAGGCAATGCTGACAATTTTTTTGACGGATTTAAAGACTAAGCGATCAGGAAGTTCCAAATGAACACCCCATAGATCGATAGCCTAATAATCGTGGATTCTCTTTCAACATCTGACCCTACGATGATAATTTTTCTCCGGGACAATGGAACAAATGTCTGGGATTGATTCATCATTTGAATATAAAATAATTCTCCGTCTTTTTGGCTAAATGTGCTGGATTAAATGAGAAACATCGGTCCTAATGTCTTTTATTTTTTGTGAAGAAATGATAATTAGATAGATGGTCACTCATATTTTAAATATTAGACTGTTGCCATAGATATTTCTGATTCCTTTGTGCCAGGAAATCTCGTCCATTCTCTTATCTAAGCCGTCTTATCCTTAGGCGGTTGGCCAAGATAATTTTGACGAATACTTGGTTCATTTAATGATCTTTTTGTCAAGTAACAATTTGGAGTAATTTGAGAGGCTGGCGTATGGGGTCTTATTAGATTTTTTACTATGTTAGTAAGGTCCGAAATTTCTCCTAATTCACCGAATTAGTGTTTGTATGATTGCCATAAGGCTGGCAATATAAAGACCATAATACAACGTCTGTCGTGGTTTCAAACAAATGTGCTACAACTGTTCAAGGAAAAAACTGTCTCGTTTTATTAAGCCTCTGATCAATCAAAAATGTTGTAAACTTTTCTCGCGGTAGATGTATTATTTTCCTTTAGGGATAATTATTTGTCTGGGTTATATGGAATTTGTATATTTTGTAGATACTTATGTAGGTCTGTTTTATGTTTTAAGTCATTTTTAGTTTTTATGTTAGTACGCCTTGATGGGTTCTAAAACTTCAATATTAGCATCGAGTTGTTCTATCTGTTATGTTTGCTTGTATATATTTCTCTTTTGTGTACCATAGGCATGTGTTCAACATTTAATCAATCAATGCGTATATTCAATATTCAAATCCATAAATACTAGACTGAGTGACTAAAACAAGATCTGCAAGAATAAGACAAACATAAAAAAGTTTGTAACCCAAAGCAACATACCACTATGTCAAAAATGTATTAATCTCCTTTTGGCTTTGAAGTTAGGTGACTTAGTAATGTTTCTTTTTTGAAGAAGGTCGTTAAGATGACCTAGATGAGTTTGTAGAGTGTATCACGAGTACCTTGCTAATATGGGTTTCCAAACGGATGCTTTAATTATTCCATAAACAAATTATCTATTATAGACAATTGTAAGTTATTTAAATTCTTACATAGCAAAATGAAATTGTATCATTTTACGGTTAACTGTATTTTATTGCAGAATCTTGCTTATTTCTCTTGTACATTTTAAACGCACGTTACTGTGTTAGAATAATTAGATATCAGTTCATAGTGCTTTTAATTTCAACATTTTCATATTTCCTTAGGGGTTGATAAAAAATGTAATTTTCAAATTAACAATATTTAATTGGCGAAAACATATTAGTACACCCAGTAATTGAAATTATGGTAAACTTATTTATACATTAAAATTGTGTATTATAAAAGTGATTGATACGTTTTCCTGACTTCAAATGTATCAAAATGTTTGTAAATGTATTTTAAACACGTTACGGTGTTTACCTAGGGTGCGACAAATATAAATACAACAGTTATAGGCACAAAAGTATATATACTGACTTTACCTCGACCTAATTTTGATGGTAAACCCTATAATTTTGGAAATAAATACATTATTGAAATGGGTACAACAATTATTTAGACATTTTACATATATTTTACTAGAAAATTAAATGTTTAAAAATAATTAAAGGTACTTGACACCACTGGCAATGTTATCTGATACATGTCAGAGAAAATAACACAGTAATTTGTACTTGAAATAACCGATGGGATGCAAATTTAAAATCTGTTACATATCTTTGATGGATCCTGTGCTGGGACAACAATACATGATTGATGAAATTTAACTTTACATTTATCAGAGAATAAATGTGAATCTACCTATTCTTGTACACGGATAATCATTAAGTTTTACTGTTGACTGTGGTCATTGTAGGGAGCATATATCAAAGCTATTCATTTGTCCACTTGGTAATCTAAAGAGTTGTAAAAAAGGCTTACTGCCTTGACTTCTCTGTCGTTGGAAGTTCAGGGTACTCATATGTTATGATTTTTTTTTTCGTTTTCGGATATCAATACCCTGGATTACCGAGGATGTGACTTCTCAAGTAAGAAGCACACTTATATAAGTCGTGTATCAGCCTTAATTAGTTTGTATTTAAGAACCAACATAGAATCCTATCTTTTATTGTTGATTTTATTAGAGGTTTTACAAGAATAATTTCCAAAATGTTTCTTTTGACAAAAAATTGTCATAAATCAATTTCATGAATGGTTTAAAAACGTTATTATACAACAAACATAGTCGCCATTGTATCATGTACAAAAACGAAATTAATCTGAAAACACATTTATCATTCAGAGACATTTCCCTTACGATTAGAATTTTTAACTGAACTATTTTCTACTACCAAAATATATGTAGTTTTCTTATTTAGAGATATTTGCTCTCCGGCTATGTACAAATTAGAAAAAATCTGAATTAAGCGATTTTTTTATGTAAAAAAGCTGGTATCAGAGAGCAACTGTTTGTCTTAACAACTGCGACAATTCTCACGAACTGAACTCTATGCTGTATAATTGGACACACTATTTTAATCATTATACTCCGGAACAGAGCCCCAGCAACATCCGATGTCTCTCTATACCATTCATCAAAGGGACAGAACACATTTCATGGCGGCAAAACTCATCCACTAGGAGTCTGAAAAACGTCACCTTATTCTTGATAATTATGTTATAGTAACTACAGTGACAATTATTCATGGCATACATCAATAGAGTCTAACACCTAAAAGACTGATCAGATATCACGTTTAACAGACTTTATTGATAATTGGTGCTTTCATTTCGAGGTTTTCTATAATTGGTGACGAAATAAGCAACTCTACCTGTTTTTGACATTTCGCTGTACCTCTTTGACTGTTTCAATGGTGTATGCCTACTTGGCATACCCTTCCCCATTAGGACGTTTTCTTTGGTTACATTTTGTTCTCATGAAGAATTAATTGTTTGTGCTGTGCACGACGCATATGCACATGTACTATGTATAAATTAACGAAGTTAGTTCTCCATGATTTGGAGTAGCTTCAAACTCTTCAATCTTCGTGGAAGTGTCATTATAGAATTGGCACAACACACTAGCGATAATAACTACTTTGAAACTCTTGAATAGGTCAAGTGTTGCCAACTTATCTTTGATTTGTACCATGGAGTAGTTCATACCCAAATGAGATTTGGACATTTTAATAAAAACTATCTTTTTTTTATTTGTATTTTTTACTTAAAGCTAGATATCAACTTGTTTATTCTGTAATTAGCGAATGCTGGGTTACCTTTCTGACCGTACTAGACCGTGGTTTTTTACAGGTCACCTGTGCGAAAGAACATACTTTTTACATAAACTTTTTTACAGATTGGTATAACACTTGGTCATAGAAATTGCTCTAACATTGTCTGATTCAAACTCCTGAGCATTAACCATGATTACAACAGCAAAACAAAGCTATCAGGAGTACAAAAATAAAACGTCATCTTATTCCTGATAACAATGTAATAGTAATTACAGTGACAATTATTCATAGCATACATCAAAAGATTCTAACACCTAAAAGACTGATCAGATATCACGTTAAACAGACTTCATTGATAATTGGTGCTCTCATTTGAGGTCTTCTATAATTGGTGACGAAATAAGCAACTCTACCTGTCTTTTGACATTTCGCTGTACATCTTTGACTGTTTTAATGGTGTATGCCTACTTGGCATACCCTTCCCCATTAGGACGTTTTCTTTGGTTACATTTTGTTCTCATGAAGAATTAATTCGTTTGTGTTGTGCACGACGCATATGCACATGTACTATGTATAAATTAACGAAGTTAGTTCTCCATGATTTTAAGTAGCTCCAAACTCTTCAATCTTCGTCTTCGTGGAAGTGTCATTATAGAGTTGGCACTTCACGCTAGTGATAATAACTACTTTGAAAACTCTTGAAGAGGTCAAGTGTAGCGTCTTTATGGCCAGTTCATCTTTCAATTGTAGCATAGAACGGTTTGTACCCGAATGTGATTAGAGCATATTTTTTTTATTTAAGACTGTTTTACGTTGTTTGTGTGTTTATTAGTTTAATGCCGTTTGTCCATATATTTTGTAATTTACGAGTAACGTACTTTTTTCCTATGCTATTTTTGGCCACTGCACGTATCTGAATAACCTTTACAAGGAAACCAATTTTGTATCTCTTTGAACGGAGGACATTTTGTCAAAACTTTGTAAAAAAGGTATGACATCTTATGAAAAAGGCTCGAATCTGGCTCATCAGGGAAGTTACCCCTAGACTACGGTCGCGACTTCTGCATCTTACAAACAATTATGCCGCAATTGAAGAAATACTTGACATAGGCGTATTTGTGTTGCAACTCGATATCTTGCACTGTACTCAGTCAACTTTCTCAAGCTCAATTGTCATTCCATGAAGACAAATGATTGATTCCATTATAGAAATGTATCTTTACTTTGCGTACTACGCGTACTTTGTATGTTTCATATTTGTGGAACATTGCTGCTGTTACAGTGATTGTAAAACAGATATTAAATCTGGAATAAATTCTGTGCGTAATATTATAAAAGAATATGAACTGTTAATATTATTATATTGAGCCTTGGTTATGCCCTCGTCGCAATTGTTCGGAATGCATTTGTCATGTAGATGATGGTATATCTTTCTATTGATTAGGTATTTTATTTGCTGTATACAAGAAATAACATACTTGCTTTTTTAGGTAATAATAATTTCTGTAACAGAACCCTCTGTTTGCATGTGTTAATTAATTCACAACAAAATTGTTCAACTTTTAAACTTCTTAAAAACTTTTAAACTTCTTAAAAATTCTTAAATTATCGTGATCGTATAGTTTTACATATTTGATTATTTAATTCAAACATTATCTCTTACTTAACAAATTAATACCTCAGAGAAATCAACACCGCAAATCTAACGCCGCACTGCGCAACACCGCTTTTTGGAATAGGGCTCCTTGGTTTTATGGACAATGTTGAATTGATGTGACAAGTAAGGTGTTGCCTAAATAAACTAATGAGATTAATTTTAACATCTCATTTCAACCAATCAATATAACTTTGACAAAACATGCTTTTGGAGAGTTCTCACGAAACCCGTGTCAAAGTTATATTTTACCTTGCCAATTTTTAGTGAATTTGTTTGTACCAACTGTCACTTTTTGATGTAATGTACTTAAATATTGTTGCATTTTTTGTCAGCACTTGTCCAAACAATAACAATATTTAAATTACTATTTAATAAACAACTCACTAACATCTGTGAGATCAATAGGTTATCTATTTGCTTCAGTGCCAAATATAAATAAACATGTATGTAAGTTTTAATTCTGTTAATTTTGAAAGTTATACTTGTCCCAACATTCCAACATTTCCATCTCTTATGATCATTAATAAATTCATACAAATAAAAAAATATCAATTAAAATACATGTATGAGGCTACTAAGTTACATTTCTATATTAAATACAAGTAAAGAAACATAGCATAATGTTCCTGAAGAATTGACGCATGTTTATGACGTGACGGAAGCAATGCCCAATGGTAAGAGAACCTTCTTTGTTTGATAGTTAAATGTTATGTAATGTTGTAATTAGGATGGCCAAGTGATAAATACATAGTATACACGTGCCTTTTCTTATTCTACGTTTTAACTAGCTTTGTTTTTGTATGCAATGGTCATTTTAACATCGAACCAGTATACGCATATGCCGTATGTGTTCGAGTACGGCTCATTTTGAATTTGATTGTTGTTAGTGCACTACATTTCCTACAGCCTGTCCGGTTTTACTTACATAAATACATTTAAAAGGCTTCTGTAAATTTTATAACTATCTAAAATTACTAACATTTACTGCATTTTAAAGTGACTTTGAAAGATTTACACCTATTTTAGATTATGAAACACTTAACAGACTACAGTCATCATTTCTTCAATGTAATAAAAACAGTTAAGTTATTTGATTCTTTCACTTTTGTAAGGTGACAAAGAGCGTACATTAAAAATATGAATCACAAAGGAGGATTTGCATCGTTTTGTTGTATGGCCTGTGGTGATGTCATTCCTTTTCGTACGGTCATATTACCTGCTAAACTTGCTTAATGGGTCGGTGGTCTTATAAAAACCTAAACTCGTTTTGATTAATAATCAAATTGCACAGAGGGTTGACCTAAGTGGTAACCAGATAGCTTTGTACAGCAAGCATCAGAATACGTGTATTGTTAACATAACAAAATGTTTATTTTATAACAATGTCTATATTTGCATTTGAATTTTTCCACTAAGTGACAGGGGGCTATGATAAATGAGTATGTCTCTTTGACAGTCGTTCAACTACAAGGCTCAAATTACTAATTATTCGCCTGGATTAAGTCGTTACACTGTGATGAATGACAAAATATACCCATTTTAACAAATGTGACTTTTTTAATAGAAGGTGGGTAACCTCGGGCCTTGACGTCCAAATGTCTGATCGCTAACTCGACAGAACCCATGTCTTATTTTTAATTACGTTTTATGAATGTTATTTTTATGAAACATTATATTTCCTTAAATTTGTTAACCGATCTAATTACGGTTAATAATAAGTAAGAGTTAAACATATTAAAGGGTATATAATGCGTTGACTTAGTAGAGTTTAATGTATCAAAATGTTACCAACTCTTGTATGCTTAGACTTTTAATGGGGGAATAATGTCTCGAATCAAAACAGCAGAACAGAACAAATCAAAGCAGAATAAACATTTTATTAGCGAAAGCACATGGACTTATATACGTACATCAGAATGCTACATGTATGTACATGTACAATAGAAAACAATAAATACATCAAAAAGGAGAAGAGGATGAGTTATATCTTACTCCAATATTATCACATATTTTACGCGGTTATAATGCTTTTAATGTACTTATTGTTACAGTATTGCAGGTATGTTCCTAAAATGTCAAAGAAACGGCCAAGTATCGATGGCATATCATTTAGCTCTATAGCAAGAACTTATGACGTGGTTGACTTAGTCAAGATTAGAGGTTCTATGTTCAAAGCTAAGGGGACAATAGGGCTACAGTTTCTTTTTTCTATGTTTTGTAGTATGCCATTCCAAGGAACGCAGTAGAAATTGTGATTCGTATCATCTCAAATTAAGCCAATATCTCTCAATCAAGTAGCTCTGTGGTAAACAACGATACCCAAATTCTGGAATCGTTGTTCAATATTGCATTCATGCAATCGTCTATGAAAGTTAAACGTATCTGGTATTCAACTGTTGGAGAATTAGATATTTTATGAAAAGCCAAAAGCAAAAAGGGAGGTTCTTTAAGATTTGACTAAAATTATCAAAGGAATGCAACAAACAAATGTTCTTTTTTTGACTTATAATATTTGTGATAAATAAGTTTAATAAAAGTATCAGTAGCCAAATGGACAGTAAATGCTGCGCAGGTATTAGACTGTCAGTAACACATGTAAAGTATGAGGACATGTACCTATATTCATGACTGAAGGTTGAGTGGTTATAACTGTATATCACACATTTATGTCAGATAATGTCAGGTTGTTGTATGTAGTGTAGAGTTAACACCATAAAGTGTTTTAATATGCAGTGATACACAATAAAATATGCAGCTGGATAGATGTATAAGTCACCTCTGTCATATTAGGTTGATTTACTTATAGGTTTTACATAATAATAAACATAAATCATCATTCAATTTGGTCTTTGCCAGATTCATTATCCTAACAAGCTGCGTCAATAGCCAGTAAGGTTGACAAGCTGGTTAGATTCCAGTAATTGCGGATATTATATATTACTATTATGGGAAACTCTTTTGCAGGCACTTGGAAAGGCACTAAAAAGAAAAATGTTGGCTAATTTTTTTGAATACTCGTATCTACTGTTTTTCAATTGTCAGCAGCAAAAGTTTTAAAATTATTTTTTATTGTATGTTTTCAATAACCATATTTCCTGTGGCAACAATGGTTGAAATGGCTACTTTCTTTTAAAAGGGCGAGATACTTTTTTCAGATTTTACTTTAATCTTTTTCATTTCATTAAACGACTATTTCTATTTTTATATTACATATTCAATGGTGTTGTACAAAAATATATAATAAAAATAATAAATAAGTAAAAAACCTTCACCATAAATACATAATGTATGTATACAATTACACAAAACAAAATAAAATATCACACATGATGTTATACAGTGTAGTATTTTGTGGGTTTTTTGGTATTGTTTTTATTGAGTTTTGAATTTCATTTTTGGAACGATGTTTAAACATCGTTCCAATGGTAACAAGAAAGTATAAGATTACTCTTTTCACGCTTCAACAATTTTCAACATAGACAAGAAGGCGTAGTCCAAGCGTGAAACTCATTAACATCTAATTTAAATGTAATACAACGCTGGCTTGTGTTGTCGTTCTTGAAACTCTTCAGGAAAAGGGAGGTTACTCTCAGGACATACAATTTTTGCAATGGAGACGGTACAACTCAACCCGTAGACAACTCAACCCGTGACAACTGCAATGATTACTTGTTGGAGTAAAAAGGGCCTACGATGTTTTTGACAATGCCTGTTATATGCGTAGCATAATTACATTATTCGATAGTAATAAACAATATTAAATGATCGTATTATATTATGATACTTATGTCAATACATTAAGGACGATTTTGGTAGTGTTTGTGCGCACCGTTCTGTGCATATCTAAAACGCGAAGTCAACGTTACAAATAAGGCAGTGGCTAGAGTTACGGTACCGTAACTCTAGACCCAGGTTCTAGAGTTACGGAAGTTCCGTAACTGTAGACAACTCTGCCAGGATTGGCTAGAGTTACGGAAGTTATATAACATGCGTATGTTTCAACTTTTAAACGTCTAAAAACTTGTTTAAATTCATTATTACTCGAAATAAACGAATATTTTCGACGTGACTTATCCAATTGCTATTACACCTGCCATTTTGGATATGACTAATACACTTACCGGATGTTTAATATACGGCGATATGACGTTGTCGTCTTCAAAGTGTCACATTAAAAGTTTACTTGAGCGATTTTAAGTAATAGAGTTTGATTATAATTTGGAATAAATATGTATAATTTTGTTCGGAATTTTAAGCAAATATTTATAGGAAATAGATTCTTAGAGTAATTTTAATTGTGAATAAATTGCAAGTGCAAAACGTTAATTTGACTTAAATTTCGTGAACAAAAATGGGAGTGTAGCTTGATGCAAAAGAGCTTAGTACTTGGGGGAAAAACCTTAAATGAATTGTTAGAAAGTCGATGTTTTTGTGAAAAAAAATCAGTTTGTCATTCCACACCAAATCTTTAAAATTTTAACGAAAATATTAACGATCTCGTTAAAAAATACCCATTGATAACCAAAAATGAGAAGTTGTCAGCTCCTTGTGGTTAAAGAAAATGGTCCAGAATAATCTTTGGTTTGGTGAGATGGCTGCTGTACATGACCCTAAAATATGTTGATGAAAATTAATTCTTTGACTGGTTTATTTTGTTTGATAAAGTAAGATAAACCTTGCCATGAGCAAACCACTTGAGAAGTCTAGTGCTATCCTTTTGTTAAATTCTGTTAATTGATACTTCATACATTATTTTATAGATAATATACATGATTATATATTCTTTAATCAAAAAATTAGTTCAGGACATCGTTCCTCCAGCACTCCAGTGCTTTGATTTTATACCTACATCATTCACACTTCATGATTCGATTTAATTTTACATTTGTATCTATTTTTAGATATTTGAAAGTTGGTGTCCTGAACAGTATAACATGATGCTACTGTTAACCGGACTTGTTCTGAACAGTTGGAGTATTTGCACATGTTGATTATATGACTAAATATATTCATTTTATACAGCAGAACACAAACACTCATCTCAAACCCTTACTAAGCAGCAATGGACAAAAATTAGTATTCAAAAGACGAACTTTTGTTTTTAATGGCAACAAAGTTACATTAACTCTATAATCCTCTGTGGAAAAAGAATGATCAGTAATAATTTATGTATGGACTTATGATACGTATTGTGATATGTCTTTTAACAGTTAATTTATAACTTCTTCTATCGTATTAAGGTGCCGTACACTATACGTGGATAATTGACAGTGTCATATATTCAAATGATAGAAAAAATATATGAAAAAAAACTTATAAAACGAAATTGAAATAAAAAAAAAAAATAAATGAAAATTTCAATTGTTCATCTATTTGAAAAAGAAATATATATTTTTTCATTAAAATAGACGATATGACAGGCTGTATAGAGTATTATGAGTTGACATAGACTTGTCATAATAATCGTTCATATGACAAAATGATAAACCGGAGTCACGTGACTCATAAACATGGTTGTAAAAATATACTTTTTACAGGCTGGAGTGTGAAATTATGAATACATCACTTCTAGTGTTTTATGAGGTGTCGGTTTTTATCCTACATCGCAGATGTTCAATCACTATCCATTTTAACTGCACACTCACTTTTTGTTAAGTAAAAGTTTAATAAAGTCTGAATTCATACAACGCAATAAACGATATTTGTCATCGTATATTAAATATAAGCGAGGAAGTGTAATAATTATAGCTAGTGTACATCAAATTTCAATTTTGATTTTGTAACGAGAATATATTATTAGAGTGATGTTTGGATAAGCAAGGCCTTCCTTGAAGACCAGCATTACATAACAACTCATTTTTATAGCTATCAATTCCGGTTACGACTAGCTCTAAATAAAAGCTACAGCTGAAAAATGGTCACCACTAAACATAAGCTGCTCAAAAATAGCGGCGACACCTCAACAACATTCAACGATTACTAACAACTACATGTATCAACCGTAATATCAAAGTCATTATTGTCAATACCTTTCAATGAAATAGCAAAAACATGTGATTTTTTACAAGTTTAAGTTTCAAAATGTTTTGAGATGAAATATGGTTCTATATTAGGACATGCTTTACTAAGACGATCAATGTTGTTGGTCATAATAGTGGAAACTTTACTGTATAATAATAATAGCGCCCCAAGACTCTTTTACTCGCCATTTTTGTCCTCTACGTTACAAGTTACTTTTCCAAAGTGTCGTTTATTTTTCTGACAGTGAGGTAATTAAGTGGCTTCATCTTGATATCCCATCTATTTCTTTATTTCTTATAACATTTCCTTGTCATATCCTTCATAAATGTTTTGGACAGTATGATTAAATTCATATATTAGTTTCCATCTTAAACATTACATTAAAGTGATAGTATCTTGAGAGCTTTATCCACTTGTCTGGTCTCAAGTTAATAAGTTATTATAAAATGTTACGTAGTGTTACGGAATATGAAGTGGTTTGGGCAAGTGGTAATACAATATCATTGCAAAGCAAAGATAAACGTCTACATTGCCGATTATTGCTTTCATTTTAGTTTTAAATCAAAATTAAACATTTCTTAAGACACAGTATGAAGGTGGAAGACGGGCTAAGCGATTATCAAGTGGAAACCAAAGTTGCCATTGTAAAACCACGTTGATAATTGTTGATTTCGACCTACTCTTGCTAGAATAAGCTCGAGAAATTTTCGCACTGCCATTAATTTACATATGATTTTTATTTCTTTTTTTTCTTTTCTTTTTTTAACGTCGTATTCAACACATATATAGGTCATTTATACGACGGCCAGCTCTTCCTACTATAGGTTTTCTGGACACTTAATCGATCACCAGTACTAACTTACCCTACCACGAGGCCGACAACTCATGTATAGAGTATGACCTGCCGCGACCGGGTTTCGAACCCGCGATCTCCGGATTCGAAGTCAGACATGCTAACCACTACGCCACGGTCGCGGCTTGATTTTTATTTCAATCGCCAAGAACTAGGTTAGTTGGAGAAGATTGACCTGAGGCAAAAATACAATTTAAATATCATTTGATGTATGCAATTAACTAAATGTAGTGTAGACACCAAATGGTTATTCAGATCTGGGCTTTATTCCCGGCCCCGGTTTAGGTTATGCCCTTTCATGGAATTGCCATACTATCGATAATCCTCCGTTGAGGAAGACGCTGTATGCTCCTTGTTGAGGGATGAGTTATTATTTGTTAAGGCATTGTCCAGGATTGATTAGGTGATCAGTCACTGTATATAATGTAACAAAAGTGTTTGTAAACGCAGAAAAATGCATATAAAAGTGTTATCCATTCATAGACACAAGACCAATGAGCTTTGACTATACCAGCTTACATGTCTATACAATGTTCTTGTATCCATTCCAGAAACGTACTATTGTTATTCTAGTATCTAGTACTTCCCTGTGGTGTTTTGTCTTATAGTAAACCAAGGTTAGTTTATGTTTTACTTACATGAAAACTATCTAATTATGTTGTTATATGATGTCTGGTAGGCATCTTCTGGCAAATATTTTATGGATGATCATAAAGACGTGTTATATTGTCATTCCGTTGTCAGTGGAAACAACAAACAACATTCTACTTACGTTGTCTATGTGTTTATTATATTATTTAAGACACAGACAATGGTGTATATTATCTCTATTGTTCCTGTCTATCTGGAACATGAATGTTTTCTTGTTTGCTGTGCTACAGTAAACTTCTACTATAATGACCATGGAAACCAATGGTCTTACTAGTGGAAGGGTCTGAATACTAGTGTAGGGACCCTTTCTTTCTCTAATTAGGGAATTTGGACTTAAAAACCGCCAATTTGCTTGATTTTGCAATAACCAGTGTTGTTATAGCGGAACTTTACTGTATTTGACATTGAAAACTAATGGCATTACTAGTGGAATGGTCTTTTATCAGTGAGAACCTTTTTCCTCTCTTAGGGACCAAAACATTATCCATAACCGCATGACTTTGCAAAATTGTCTTTATGGAGGCCGCTTTGGAGGGACTTTACTGTACAGTCTGCCGTTTGTAACATTAGACTACGCGTGTTGATATATAAATGCAACATGTATACATGTACATACATGTACTGTTATTTAAAAAATAATAGTTTTTCGTCTGGTAAAATTTATCTATTAGTTTTGATGAAAATATTTCATTTTCTATTTATGTGATGGGCCTACTATTTCGAGTCATGATCTACACTATCATGGGCATTCTCGCTCTGTATAATGTACAGTTTAGACTTCAACAATGTGAGTTGCTATAAGGACCAACCACTGACATGTCACATTGCAATAATGTACATTTTCATCCCCCGTAGATATTATTATTATCTTATTATCCGAAGACAGAACTATATTTCTCTAAAACACCATTATAGTACTACATGTATATCATTAATTATTTAGTTTTATTATGTTCTAATAGAATATACGGCACCCATGCCAGATAGAAGAATTATTCTTTATTAAATCTAAAAATCTCCAGGCATAAAGTTTTATTTCATGTAGAGAAAACAGCCTCCTGATGAAAGGCTGGGAGACATTAAATGAAAAACAAAACAAAACACATCTTGTATGATTAGGAAAATATATGAAACAGAGCGACCGAAAAAGTCATCTAAGATCCAAGCATTCCGCACTGCCTCAAATCAGGCACTTTCTTGCTTACAATGCTGAGAAAATGCGGTTTTCAATAGTTTTCATGAAGCTGTAACTTTACATTAAAACATGGTTGTCATAACTTTGATGATTTGGCAGTTGGCATGTGGGCTTTCATGGAATTCACGGCATCCAACAAACATTTCTTATTTAATGCTCAAAGGCATTGCGAGGAAACGCGCCACAATTAAAACAGATCATCTGCTGCGCTCAAACATGACATTAGTTTTGTTTTAATACAAAACATATATAAAGCCTAGTTCATTAACTTAGCTATGCTAAAATTGCTAAGCAGGAATGACTAGAATTTTTGACAAGTACATTAAGCTTGCGTTGCCTCTGTAGTATACAGTATACAGACTTGAGGCAGGGAAAAATAAGACATATTCCGTGGGTTGTGATTTCAACGCTACAGTATTAATGTCAGCACATTATTTTAATTGAGAAAATTTATTTGTCAGGAATTTTGCGTCTAAATAACTATTCCCACGCTGCGGGGATCGACCGCGGCCATTTTCAAAAACCACAAAAATATGCGAATATTAATACAAGCAAGCGATAAATGAAATAAAGGCCTTGCGAAACACGCCTCTTGGATGTTTTGGAAAGCCCTAGACAAACTTGACGCAAAAACGTTATTACATTAGAATAAAACATAAGAATTTTATACCTGTTCTGTTTTCAAGTTTTCAACTTTTACGTATTTTTTCACAATGTAATTTCAATGACTTTGTACTTGGCTAACTCTACAGTTTGAAGTAGTTATGTAACTGGTTCACCAGAATTGTTGATTTCTCGCTCACTTTATCTTTTAGTGGTTTTCCTAGATAAAGACCAAACATTTGAGTACCAGAGCGTTTTAAAGAATGTTAATTCATTTATGTTATCAAACTGGCTCCTTAGGCAAGTCTTAACATTGACGACTTTATCAGTATTAGACATCTCTTTAACTGTAAAACTAAGTTCTGTAATATTTTCATAATTATTATATGCCTACAAGACTATAATGTATTCAGGTTCCTAATTACTTAAAGTTTGTATCAGGTTATCATGTATTAAGGTGGTCTGTAGAACGCACTTGATGTTGGTATCTTTGATAACTGATTTTAAATTAAACGGTTTATTTGCCAGCTTATAAAATTATCTCATGTTGGCCTCGTCATCAAGCTACGGCGTTTTCTTCTATATTTCATTTGGAATATATTCTTGGCTATATCCAGTAACGTCAAGCCAATAATTTGGTTAAGATTTTGAGTAAGAATCTGATAACTACTTCTATGTGCCTCCCTCTTACCACTGATTCTTAATCATGTAGACAGTTATCATTTACTGACGGAAGTATAAGGCTAGTAACAGCTAAATTCAGAGATTTATCTTTTCCAGTAACGGTAAATAGGTTGACTGGCCGCCGTGATCTATACAATTTGTTGCGTAGGCGTTAAACCCATTCAAAACAAAAGGAGGTACATCTAACAGGGGCGGATCCAGGATTTTTATTTTATTTTAGTGAGGGGTCCGAACCTTGAACCACAACCACATTATACACATTTTGCAGAAAAAATGCAACATATTGATAATAAAAACTACATAACCATTTAATCTATGTTAAGCGCCGAGAAAAATTACTTCATGCTACTTAAAATGTCTTACAGGCAAGAAATACACTAATGGACAGGTACATTTTCCAAATTCTAGGGGGATCAGGACCCCCCTGACCCCCCCCCCCCCCGCTGGATCCGCCAATGTCTAACACAGAAACAAGTTGTCGTTTGACTAAAAACACATTTGATTTTTAGTGGCAAACCTTCCGTAAAAATGTGTTCAAAGAAAAATCAGGGTATCACAAAAAAAACATTAAATAATCTTAAAAAACAGAGGTTTTCTGTTTTGTGCTGGTATTTTAAAGTGGTTCTATAAAACATCTAAAATTGCATCTTGGAAGTCAAACATGCGGGTATTTGAACGTTCTATGGTTTCCAGGGCACTTTCAGACCATTATAAGGAGTTTTCAACTTTAGCATAAATTCAATAGTGACTTTTAATAATGGTTTTTCGTGCTCTCAATTTATGCAAAAAGTATGAAAATTATTCTAAATTTTCCTTAATTATACGTTCATAATTACAATTAAATTGATGTAAAACCATCAATAAATTGCTTTGTCAAGAACTTTATTTGCTTTTAGGTACACGTGACACTCTTCCCACACGTGTTGACCACGTGTTTCCGAATTTAAACGCAGTCGCACGGATTTTGGCGATTAAGCGTTTTAAAGAGCCGAGTTTCCGTCTTGTGTCAGCTATGAGCGAAGCAGCTAAATATGTCCTGACAGAACCGTACAATTACTGTCGAAATGTTGAAAGATTATGAAGTAAGTCCCATTTTCTCAGACAAGGAGGATATTTTCATGAGGAACAATGCTAATGTGACAATTAATTGTTTAAGACTGAAGCGTAAGGTTGCCATTTCTTAAAATTAATGTCATAAGACGGCGACCTATTTTAAATAACAAGGACGCTTAATATCAGCAAAAAAAGCTTCTAATCGCCAGAAGAAAACCGGGATCATTGTGTACAGAAAAATGGCGCAATATAGTAACAAGATTATATGTATTCAGTTCGTGAAAAGTTCTTGCACTAAGGAGCCCATTTTTGGAAAATATATCTGAATAAAACGCAAATTTAGGGTTAAAAATAACATAAATTGCATCAGTCAATTTGAAATGAAAGAATTGCATCTTGAAATTACCCTATCGCGTTCAGGTGATGAAAATGCCCTTTTTTCCCATGTCAGTACCACCACCTTGATTAATATCGGGGTTGTACTGTATAAGATATATAATTAGACTAATGATGTACAGTACTAAGTTTTTCTTCTGAATAGTTTATTTTCTCCTTCAGGCTTTGTCTAGAGTCGAGGAGGACAAGCCTACTCACTAATGTATAATTTAGAAAACAATGTTACATGTTTATGAAGAAATTACTAGGCTTGTATTAGAAAATACTTGTACGTAATCAAGAGTCTTTGAAGAAAATATTTTTCGAGACGGTTTAATGTAATAAAAAGGAACCTGACATACCAATGGCTTTTACTAACATTTTTCTACGAATACAAGGCACAGTTAGGAATGTTAGTAATTCAAGGAAAATATGTTGTTTTATTTACCAAATGGTGAAAGCTTTTGTGCGAGCTTTCAGCCTGCGTGAAAACATTATATAAGTTGTTGACTGATGAGTATATATGTAGTGATTACTTCATTTTCTTTCCTAGTAACTAAGTTAACTTTTTTCTCTATGAAATTTCCGGCGACGCTTTTGAAAAAAGTATTAAAAAGTGTAAGCACATTTATGACTATTGTTTCTATATATTTGGCACGGCTTTATTTATATCTAGAACCCTGCCATAAGTAAAATAGCAATTCAAGTTACACTAATCTAATATATATTTGTATATATTTATTGACAGATGGTTATATGTACCAAAGGCCTGTGATGGCCGAAATAATTTTGAATATTTGTTTGAAATTTCGCCTTCTAATGTTATGATTGTTTACATTGTTAAACTATTTGTTTATCTATGAAATTTCCGGTGACGCTTTGCAAACTATTTTAACGTGTAAGCATATTTATGACTATGGTTTCTTCTCAATCGGCATCGCTTTCTTTACTCTAAATACCCATCCATTAGTAAAAGAGAAATTCAAGTTAAAAAAATAATCTAATATGTATTTGGATAATTTTTGTTGACAAAATGGCTACCAAAGGCCCTGTCATAGCCGAAATGATTGTGTATGCTTGTTTGAAGATTCGCGTTTAAGGTTTATGCGAGACAGTTTATCAGGAATGTTACGTATTGTATGTAACAAAATGGTCAGTGGCTACTATAGGCTATCATTTAGGCTACCATTGGCTAATATATTATGGAGTAAATACAGACGAGTTCCGGATAAGAGAGTGGTAGCTGTTACCACGCTGTTACAGTGAGCGCATTTGCTTTTCTCTCGTATTGTTAGTCATTGTGTAAGGCACTTACATTGTGCTTACACCCTATGGTATTTCCATCATCTTTGGAACGAAGACACCTATACATGTACAGATTCCAGAAACATAGGTAACAATCTCTGAGGTTGTATTTTTACGCCATCTCGACAGTAATTGGTCATTTTACATAGTTTGCACATATGGGAAAAAGTATCGTCGAGCGAATGCTTTCAAGGTGGATTGCAACTTGTATCTCATACGAATGATTCGTCAAAATAGTAAGACTGTGAAGTTGTAAATTTGGTATTGGTATTTTAGGAACGCGTTGAATTTGGTTCGATTAACAAAATAATACACTTGCCGTTCAGTTACTAGTTTTTTCGTTTGATGTACGCTACCGCAACCTACCATCAGAATATATTGAACGCAATCTTGGTCATAATGATATATAGTAAAAACACAAAGGCATGTAAAGCAACACAATATTCATGCACATTGTTTCAGTAATAGCCCGAATAACGTTTCTTGTTTCAGGAACAATCAAGCCCAGTCGTGCTTTATCGTGTCAGTATATTTGTGGCCATTAATTTCTTGTTTCTTCTGTTTAAACAGCGAGAGAAATACATTTTGATAGTGTTTAGAACACAGCTGTTTGCAAGAATCATACTTCTAATTCAATCAGTGTTTATGACGTCAAAATTATTGCTCAGCGGGAAGTAAGGCTATAAAATCGGACATCACCTTCGAATAAAATTGCTAAGAACATCTCTCAAAACTTTGTTCACATTAAATTCTTGGCATGTTTTAATAGCCATGAGCGGTCAATAAAAGTATAAATGACTCCACAGGTTTTGTCAGAGATTGTCAGCGGCTGTTGATTAAATTTCACGATTTCATGTTTCGGCCAGATTACTGTGGCACATACTGTATACGTAGTTAGTAACTTGTAATTAGACTATATTTAGTTTATACGAACATTTCTTAAGTTGATTAAGAAAAATGATTACAATTTAGACTTATCATTCTCGAGTTAGCTTCCAATTCCCATAGCACTAAGCTGGCAGAATAAAAACAGTTTTATTATAAAAATAATAATTATAATTAATTATATAATAAATCATATTAATAAAACGTTTTTTTCAACATGCATGTGATAAATGATACTATTAAATGATATAAGGCAAAATATAAAATCTTTTTTTGTCCTGTGTTTCTCTGAATAGTTTTATTTTATCTTGTGGACGCAAACAGATATTTTCGACAGCTCAGATCTGTAGCAAGTTTTTGTTGGATTCTATTATACTACTTTACGTTTCATTGAAACTCTGCTTGATGCTTCATTGGTACCCTCGGGAAAACACACGTGTAGTGTCAATCCTCTTTTTGGTGCAATCAAAATGACGGTCCAATTAAGTTTTATATAATTTGTTAGTGCAAGCTTAACGTATGTTTATCCTGCAATTCTATTAAATCAGAGACAAAAATTAAAAAAACTATTCATTCGTCCTCAATAACTCCCACAAACCCCTTCACATCATGTATTACAATATCATGCACTTCTATGATCATTAAAAATGCCTCACCCTAATGTTGATAAATACAGTAAGTGGGCGGTCTATTGCACATATTGTACACATATTAAATCTCGGTGTTTTAATGCTGGGAAATATCTCTAGATCTCAAACAATTAAGTAGATGAAATATGATCTAGAATAAAAACCTGCCTCCCTACACGACTACATGCTAATTATATTCATATCATTTATAAAACCTCCTGACTCCAAGAGAAATTAAGGCGATCCTCTTTGATAACAAAAGTCATGAAGTTGATGGATAAGCACCTGATGTCTAGAGGCTTGACTGTTGAAAATTTGTGATGCATTTTTGTAGACCTTTAAACATGGCTCGAACTATATGTTTTTACATTTTCCCTTGCCTTTCCTAATGCCAACGTAGAGAAGTGGACACCAAGGTGGTGAGAACTCTGACCAATCACTTTTAGTCTACGAAATTAGAATATGAAAGTGGTCCCCCAAACATGTCATTTTAGTAGCAAGCACTATAGCTTGCTTGAAGATTTTTGGTTTCCCAAACGAAATCTTTGGTTGCCCAAATTAAATAGAAGCTACCCGGGCAATTTGACACCCACTAATTTCGTAGACTGCACTTATACTTACATGTAAAAAATTGGTGCCAACAGAAATACAAAACTACTAATTTTATATTAATTGGATATAAATTTAATCTGTGACTTCTCTGGGATTCTGAGATCTCAGTATCGACTACATCAACTCTAAGGTTTAACATTGAATATGATTTGAATTTCTTTGCTCTAGCATTTTTATATTATTTGATCACTAAAAAAGAAAACAATGAAGCGTCAGTACTAGAACTTCATAAATGATATTTTGGACTAGGTGCCTCGTCCAAATTGTCCAAATGCATTGCTGACTGTTGTCGCTCGGCTAATTCTGCACTGATAATAATAGCATTTTCTTTGACTCAAACTTTAAAAGTGTAAACCGAGCTTCATCATTCTACTATTTGTTTCATCGTGCAAATTCCAAGCGCCAAGAAAAAGTGTGAATGGCATGGAAAAAATCTATCTGAACTCATCAGAACTCTTGAATAGTTAATTATAGTTGATTGCCTTTCACAATATTGATACAACAGTGTAGCACCTGTCCTCGACATGTGAAAGCATTTCAACACATAATTAACTACGAATGAAAACAACGTTTTTGTAACAAATCCCGGATCTTAGAAATTAACAATGAAACAAAAGCATACAATGACACATTCATTGTTTATAATAAAGTATTATCCACTGTAATCGAATCTTAAGATAAATTCTATGAAGTATATTGTTCTCGTCAGATTGGAGATAAAAATATATTTTCTAGACCTTTTGTTTTCGTAATAACTATGGGAACTCTCTAATTACATTGTAATTGTAGAGAGGGAGAGGATTACATCTCGTATTTTTCAGGAAACTAGTTTTTCTTGCAGCTTGTTATCATAGATAAGTCACACGCGAAGTAATGCAAAGCCAGAATAATTTTAATCGAATGTTAATCATGTTTATGGTACGTTTTGCCACTTTGTGGCAATTTGTAAGTCACATCGCGGTGAAAAATTCATCTTATTACATGCTCTGGAATTAGAGGGTTTTAGATCTCTTAATCCTATTCTTAAAGTTTAAACCCTTGATATTTTAATGTCTCTCTTTCCACAATTCTTCAGTCTTATTTGAACGGAGTGTTGTCCTACGTACCGATGCTGGACTGGAGATGTTTAGATTGCAAGACCAAAGCTTTTTAGGCTTAACCCTATAAGAATTCGACCAATTTACAAAATATTGTCATTATTGATACATAGTAGTTTGCTGATGTTCATATTCAAAATAATAATCAACTTTGAAGTATAAGGCTTTATTATTTCAGAAGATGCCAGATGTTCCCAGAATTAAAATTCAAAGTTAAAAATGCTGACAGTTTTAATTTTCGATTGGTGACTATCTGGGACAAGATGTGAAAAGAATTACAATCGAGCATGGAGAATTGTGCTAACAAACATTGACAAGACATAGGGACTATAACTTCTTGACTATCTGGTATACTCAATTGATAGAAACCATTTATAAGAAACAATATTCTCATTCGCGATCTCCTGAAGTGTTTTCAGTTTTCACTGAGAGGACCAAAATTTGTTAAGCTCTCAATTTTTGCTTCATTTGAGATTATTTTCTCTTTCAATCGAAATTAAGCCTCCCTATGGCTAGAAGAATGTAAAAAGTGGGAAAGGGTTATATATAAGTTCATATCCCAGAAATTGGAAATCAAGGGTTCCATTTTCTATTTTCACTTTCTACCTAATTTGGAAATAATAACAAACTTCACACATTAGTTTTATTCGAATGGTAAATCCAAATAGTATCTGATAGCCGGTTTGGCAATTTTGTAATTGAATACTAGTAAGTACTAAAATACATTCAATCTGTGTTATTTGTTTGTTTGTTTGTTTGCTGGGTTTAACGACGTATCAACACATTGTATAGGTCCTATAACGGCGGTCAGTCAACCTACTCACTCCTCCTGGAAAGGCTAAATCTCTGGACTTAGCTGTTAACCAACTACTAAGCGCATACTTTGTCAGTGACTGACAACTGCCCTACATAATTAAAAATCATTGGTAGGAGGGAGAATGACCGTAGAAATAATTTCATGACCAAGCTCCACGAAAGTATGCCTCGCCAGGGAATCGAACCCACGACACCTCGATCAGTAGACTTGCGTGCTACCAACTAATCTAGCCGTGCGGCTTATCTGTATAACTAAACTACATGTATCATTTTTAAGATCTACTTTAAAATGCTCGATTTAGACTTCAACTTTTAAATAGGGCTCTTAACAATTGTGTCCGTTTGTTATTAAAAATTTCTAGAATAAAAATAGTATAGTATAGTGTAATAAAAAACAGTCGATACTACTGCATTGTTGGACCAAACATTCATGCAATAAGCGACAAAATACTGGCTGTGAAGACCATGGCCTATTTAATTGGCAAATGCAGCTTGGATCAGGGTGATCCGACCCCTTAAACTTTCGTATACCAACATGAGCAAAATGTTTTCGATGTTGGTGTGATTTATTTCTAAGATCATTGTAAAAAACTACATTTCCATTGCATAAAATATGTTTTAAAATTGGATTTTTAACCACATTTGGACCTCCTGGGAAAATGTTCTTGGTCTGCTCCTGAATGTAATAACAAAGACACGATACCCCAGTCATAGTGACAAGATGACCACTGTGAACTGCACTGCATGATCTTAATAATAATAATAACAGTCATTATTCATTAACCAACATTATCAATGAAATGAATATGAGTATCTATAGAAACATCATGACATGTTTTTATACGGTACCATATTGTTTCTCCTATCAGCTGTCATGCAAGGCAAACATCGCATAGACATCGTATTATCATGCTATGATTAATTTGTTGCTTATACAACAGTATGCTGTAAATTCCACACTTGACATGTTTGTTGCTGTGTGTAATTACGTATGCTCACAGTATGACACATTCTGACATAGTGTTTCTAGGGATGAACGCATTTCATATTTATCAAAATGTTAACTTGTAGTCTTTTTACTGTGAGTTTAATTGAGGTTTTATTTACTTGGGAACGTTTCTCAATATTTTGTTTTGTTTGTGTTATTCTCTCTCATGGTTCGCTCAGTAGGTGGCGCGTTTGACTACGAATCCAGTAGTCGCGGTTTGAATGACGATTCAGGGCTTAAACGCTTTGGTACAATCTGATTAAAACCCAATCTAAAATGTTCCGCTCGCATACTCGCTAATTTAGATCTGGACCTTTTCAAACGAAGGTCACGTTCAGGCGACCTTTTCTCATCATAATATTCATGACGAAATTGTTATGATACGTAACTTGTTTTCATCGTCTACGTCACGCAATTTGAAATGAGCCGTCCAATCGCAGACTGTGAATAATACCGCTGTTAAACTAGCATGCAAAACTTGGTATAAAAATAGAAATTACGAAATCAAAATGTGATTAATAGTGTTTTCGTCTAGATGAAAGCTACGCATTGATTGGTCGAAACAAAGTTCATCTCGACGTGACCTTCCACGGAGAAAGTAGAGATCCTGTACGACAACGCTCTACATGATATCTTTTACGGAGATTGGGTTTGGTATTGCAATATTTTAGAGTCATGCCCCCTCCTACATCTTTTTAGTTGAAGTTAGTCATAGGTGGCGGGTCTAAATGCAAATCCAGGAGTCGTGGTTTCAATTTTGGTGCAGGGTTTAATCACCTTCTTAGAGTTTGGCATTGCACTATTTTAGGGTCATGCTTTCTCCTAAATCCTCATTAAGTTAGTGCTTGTCAACTATTGATGGGTGAAGGTATGTGATTAGCACTGTTCAAAAGCTAAGGTCTAGAAAGCTATGTTCTCTGTAGGGACAGTGTGCAGGTCGACTAGTCGCTGCAATATGAATGAACATTTTTGAAATGGGGCGTAAAGCATTGTACATTACATTGATTTTAGGGAAATTTACCCTCTATTTGTGTTTTAAAATAACACCAGGAACTCCTCTTCGATATTTACGCAAATGTATGATCGTGAAGGACTGCAGAGATGTTCCGAGTGCTAAAAACAAGGCAGACACAATGTTATCACCATTAAGAGGGTTACCTAACGTATATACTGAATACAACAATTATGTACTCGGTATTAAAATAAACGCTGTAGAAAAAAAGATAATTGCAACTGCATGTTGCACTCGTTAATGACATTTCAAAAGCTTATTACATTTTATCTTTGTCACTGCACTGGATTATTATGGTCTATGTAATGTCTAAACAATAAAAGATAATAGTTACTGATTCGTAAACTGGTCCTGTTCTCTTATACAAAAGTATTATGTTTGAGCCTAATGCGTGCTGAGAATATGTCTTTGATAAATAAGTCATTTGTCTGAGTTAGATTCTTACTTCTGCCTTATTACTTAATTTTGGATATAAAACTAATATGAAATAAGCAATATATAATTGATACACGATTAGTTCATAATTTGTGCAATTTGTATTGCATTATGTGATTTGTTGATTTCCATGTGCGATCATTTAAAGTCTACTTAACACTGACTGAGCGGTGCTCACAAGTTGTAGCTTTACTAAGTATGAACACTTAAGAAACCAAGTTTTGCAAGTTACATTTCACAATAGTTGTAAATCACCACGAGATTGGAGTTATCACACAAAATATTGTCTTTCTTGCTGTTTGGTGTTTCTGTGTTGCAAAGCAACATCATGAAGTGCCCTTTCCATCTGCGCAAATACCTTCCGCAGATTGTATGGAGATCCTGCGTTGCCAATGCTTCGGAATCCCCCTCTCGACTTCACTGGTGTTCAGAGGAGAGTAAAGCAATACGACTTGGCATCACGTTGGGTGCAAGAACTGCCAGAGAGGGTGCCATACTGCAAGCAAAACGCCTACGGGGTTCCTAGTCGCATTTTTCTTTACCGAGAGCCAATGATTATTGAAAGACAATAGTATTCCTACTTGGCTCAGTAATGGGGTGTCATTCCGGAACATGTTATGTGAAAACAGGGAGTATCAATTAAAGGTAATGGTGAGGGTCATGTGTAAGAACCAGTAGAAAGTTTAACCCGTAGCAGTCACTGACATTTGGCAGAGCAGAAATGAAAGAGCATGTGCATCTAACTAGCATGAGCGGGAATCCCGGCCCAGACTTCGTTATTTCCGTTTATATTACAATATGCAGAAAGGAAAACGTGACATAGCAATAAGAAAAACTGTAGTACGAGTATATGATTATTTTAGAAAACAGTTTTATCAACAAAAATATATTTCTCTTAACAATAGTAGCATTGATTTATGACAACTTGCATGACATAGAACGTGGTCTAAAAACGAGAAAAATGAACAAAGTCAGCTGTTTAGTATATGCCAACTTGACAATGGCATCATGGAGCCATGACCTCGAGTAACTCATAGACTCACACACTGAGTTCTGGTAATAAATCTTACGATGAAATAAATGCATTCTTTTGTACAAGAATACAAGAGCATACTTGACATGTAAAGGGTTGTAAAGCATGCTCTAAGGAACTTCACATAAATCAAGACTGGCTTGAGTTGGTGTATCATAATTTAGACTGACGTATACTGACCACTTACATTTATCATGTAGATACTCCCAGCTCTCTGGTGGAGATAACGTTCCACATAAGAACGACTTTCACACAGTTAACACTATTTATTTTATTGGCTTATCAGTTGGATCTGAGAGAAAAATTTCTTGGCTGTAGTAATCAGTACCGTTTGTCTGTATAACAGTGCTAAAATGTCATTGTTCGTATCCTTTGTCTACATAACAAAATAACATGTAGGAAGTCAATGACATCATAGGCAATCTGTAAGATGTATTTAAAGTTAAGATAAAACGTTCAGAAAAATGATAATACTAATAATTATTACAGTTTATATCATTTAATAATGGTCATTATCAGTAATGATGAGAATACAAAACGAATCTCGGACAATTTGTGAAATGGATTGATATTTATTGAACCCACTAAGAAAGGATTACTTAGAATCCCGAGGATGACTAAGAATAAATCTAAGGTTGTGGCAAGGCATTACCTTGCGTTCTTTGGCATCTGATAAACACCATGGCTCGTATTGTATGATTTGTCGGCAAGTTTGTTACGTGACAAAACATTTTCTATAAAGTATCTCGCGTGGTTGCTGTAATTGAATGATCATTATCCATAAGGCAAAATAACAAAGGTTGTCCGTTCACTTGGTGTTGGTGTGCGTCCATTTTCTACAGTCTGTGGGTCAGTGGGTCTAGATGAACTCTAAATGATAGCTTCTAAACTTAATTTATGGTTCTTTATGTTACTTATTGACATTTTCTCAGCCACATCGTAGCCGGTCAATCCTCTTCACAGTCCTTCATGATGTAAAAATCTCTAGATTCAAACTATATATTAGCTATAATTCTAAACACATAACTTCGCCAGTAGCTGAACCTGTCCTATAAAAAGTAAATAAAACTGAAAAAGGGTAGGATGACGGTAGAAAGCATTTATTGCATAAATCTAACCAACAAACAAATTGTATACATGTTGTTTCTCTGTAAAATAGGATAAGAGTCGTGAGTACACAAGTGTAAAACTAGGAAGAGAAAACTCATTGAGTAAAAACAACCACTTCGTAGTGGGTGGAGTAATTTTATTTTACTTACATGTTAAATTAATTATAACTATTCATGAATAAACACTTATATTATATTTGACAGGTGGCTTATTCTAAAATTTTCCCACTCTTGATAATTTCATCTTAGAACGAAATTTATTGGAATAACTTGAGCTATGATGTAAGTATTTCGCTATGGCGAAGTTATATGGTCATTGTTTTGAAGTTCAATCACTTCTTAAAGCCTGTGGACATTAAATATTATACAATTTTGTTTGTTTATTTGTTTTTATATTGTTGTACGTCTTTCATCAACACATAGTATTGTATTTTTGGTGGTCGACTCATCTTGGCTATTTATGGAATCAATTTTTATTGTACCCCCTTCCACTGTGAGGTGACGATGGAAAATTGAGCATAAATGTTGTAATTCATTTTACTATATATCGGTTATGATTTACTAAGGCCAGTTGCATATCCGAATTAAATTTTATAAGCAAACCATATTAACTTGTATACATAGAATTTGCTTACCATTATGGTAGATACTGGATGAATAAAGGTGACTTATACATTTGATATTATAATTTTTATTGACTTGCGTTGCACTTATCATTCGTAGTGTTTTTTATTTCCCCATCAAAGATGAATATGCATATTTTAATCATTGTTTGTTAGGGCAATGAAGAAACCGTTTATTGCTTGTGGTATCGTAATACTACATGCTGGAATTTTGTATTATTTTGGGGAATCTTTTCACAGCTTGGTGTAAACAATTTTTATTCCATGTATATGTCAAAACAGATCGTGTCTTCGGTAAGGGTATAATTTCGTAAAATTATCTCACGGGCAAGATCTCTCACCAAGCACTAGACTACAGCAATGGCTTCGGGCGTTAGAACGTGTCTTCAAGAAGACAGTCGCCCTTTTTCACATCGGTCTTGGAGACAAACTCAAAACAAAGCATCAAATTTATAGACGCGTACTACAAAACCCATTTCAAAAACCAATTACTATTTGGTGTAAGCCCCAAGGATCAGATGTTTGCTGGTAACTAATTTAGTCGAATACAAGAAAAGTTTCAATGTTTTCTGTCAAGAAATAAAATTGATGAGTTGATTTACGGACTACATTCAGATACCATGTCATTTTTTTCTTGAGAGGATAGCAGCCGCCATTTAGAGCCAATTAGAATTCTGAATGGTGAATGTTTTTTCATGATACTTTAATCAGTAAAAAATAGAATTTGATCACGAAGTATCCATGGTGAAAAAGATGGGATGAGCTGTGTTTGTTTTTATCCACACGTTTAGCGTTCTGTCTGTAATACATTGGTGGAACATGTTGACTATTTGATTGGCTGTTTAGTGTTTAAATGTTTTTGATCTTGGAGTCGTTCTTGTTAAGTTTACATTTTGTTTGACTTAAATGCTTAAATGCGTTCTTGTTTCGTTGACTTCACATTTCTGCATTTCTACTTAGTAAACAAATTGAATTATTGAAATTTTACTATTACAAGTATATACTTCCTCAATAAGTAATTATGCGGCAATTTCTGTAATCCGACATTAGACGAACCCGTCTACTTCCTATGATGATTTTTCTTGCAAGTGTTTGTCTAACTAGCGTCAATTTCAACAAACTTGAGACCTTGAAGAAATTCAGCGGGGACAATTGGTGCGTATTCTTCTTAGAGTTTTCAAAGCATTTTCATTTCAAAAATCGTTGAAAATGCGATTTAAAATACTAAATTTGGTCTCTCTCCTCCAAAAAAATTTAGCTTCGTCACTGACCCTATCGGTCAAATGGCAATCAAAATATCAATAATAAAATAACAATTCCCACCATTTCCTATAATAATGTCATTGACTCATCGTCCAGTTCATAATTCTTTATATTTTTATGATTCTACCCGGGTGATAATATATAAAAAATGATCATAGAGTTGTATGGTGTTTTTTCACGGTTATTAATTTATATGTGTTTATATTCAATCAACATTTTATTTCCTCACTTGACATCGTATCGGTTTATTGATTTATTTCTGCCCAAGTTAGTATCACATAAAACAAGTCTTTGATGTGCCAAGCGGAAATATGAAAACAATGAAATATTACAATAAGTTTTTTCTAGAGTCTTGGTGGAGTTTTAAAGGGATGGAAATGATATAGAAAACATTGATCTGATTTTATAAATAGGATTTTTCTTTTCATTGATATTTGGCTTAACACACTGGTCAGAACAATACAAAAAGATTTATTTCCAACACATTAGGTCAATTGGTCCTGCTCTAAGGAATTGTGAATATTGGTTTTAGGCTTTAGTCTGGTTTCCACATTTTTCACGACAGGCGATGAAAACATGCTGTAATTTTAATAAGTTCTGGCCGGTTTTTTATATGTTTAGTATGATTTTGGCTCCTATTACATGTTGAAGGGCCAACGCAACACTTATGTATATCAGGCTATTTGGAACGTAGTTTTAATACTTTTGTGTTGACCAATCGATTAAGTGCTAAAAGAGTCATCTCCTAACATTTTGCCAACATTTGATTCCTTACTATTTCTGACTTTTGCTGCTGGCTATATTCAAACATGTTTACTGAATGCATTCTGTGACCATTCTAATTAATGTCTTGCTTGTAAAAACTCATATCACTATCATCTCACCATAAGACATATCAATTTGACTTTTTAAAATTAGTATTAGTTAAACATATAGTTATGAAGTGGAATTTCAGTAAAATCTGCATAAGCATCGAGATGATATTTCTTTGTTGACGACCATTTGTTCTCTTGGTATTTTACTTATATAGTTGCGTTCCTCTTAATTGCTGTACACTGTCATACAATGCACCAAGAGATACGTATGTAATATAAAGATTGTCAAGGGGTTTTTACATAAGTTTCATACAGCATTTCATTATATAACACATTCAAGTGGAAACTACCGCTGCCTCTGGAGAGATCGTTTACTTAAGGTAGCTACATGCAAAGGCGATATCATAACAGTTTTTTAAACGTTTTACTTTTGATTCTCAAACCTTATGGGATTCAATGTCATTTGCTACATCAAGTGTGTTTAAGAGCGATATTGAAACTAGATCAACCTATCTGTGTTTTTCAATATGTATGACACGCGTCAAAGATATGTTGATGCAGTGGTTTTTTTAGTGAAGAGAAATTGTTTTTCACTCGTTAAGTACTACTTCGGTAGTTTCCGTAGCCTGAAAGCTTCATTGGACATATTGGTTCATAGTGCACGAATAATACGAAAATATCCGATTTTTAAGAAAACATGAAAAAAGTTGGGTTTTTTTTGGTGATGCATGCATGCAGTGCTAGTATTTCGCATGTATTAAAAATCGAATTCAACTTTAGTTAGCATCATTAGTCTAGCTAGAATCACGGCTTGAGCATCTAAATAACTCGAGTTAGAATAAATCTGTTATAATGGATATAGTAATCGTATTTAATGCAGAATTTATCATAATATTTTAATTAAAAATAATTGATAGTACCTTCGGCCTAGATTTCCTTTTTACCGACGCTTGCACCAAATGCAAACTTAATTAAAGCTAATTTGTTTTTAAATAGACAACTCGAGTACGTATTTGGCCCCTAGTTGCTAAGTATAAGTGAATTTGAAGTTAATTGATATAAAATAGCTGCTGTCTTCAGTTTTATCTATGTGCTTGGTTGACAAAATCTTTCGGTAAGACAAAACCTTTGATTGTTGTAAACCTTCTTGATAAGCTGCTGATAATGAGTTGACTTATGTTTTAATAAGATACCTAAGTATGTCATCCTTCATTCTTAAACAATTAAGGGTATTTACAGCACAAGATAACAAAGACTACTCATAGCATCTGCACACTCTAAATTCACCTATCAACTTCTTAAAGCTTCTTGACCACAGTTATTTTATATATTTAATATACTTTACCATGGCTAGGCTAGAGTTACGAAATTTGCGTGACTCTCAGACTAGCCTCACCTAGGATAGCGGAACTCTCGTAGGTCTAGCCTCCGGGACTGAGAGACTGACACGGCTGTGGAGATTTGGAAGTAATAGTTTAGCTTGCGCTAAACTGTAAATTACCTTTAAGTGTCTGTAATTTTATTACAAAAATGTAGTGTTCGCATTTTAAGTTACATTGACCTATAGATTGTAATAAAATAGAAAAATGCATCTTTATAATTGCTAACAGAGTATGTTTTATACATAAAAATCACCGTTTTTATGGTTAAATTTCATTTATTCAACTGATAGTGACCCATTTATAAACCCCTTTGATTTAAATATTCACTACAGTACTTCTGTATTCACAATCTATTAAAATAGATATCCGTATTTGTCAATGGGAGTTATCGATCAAATATTGAGTATTTAAATCAGTGGGGTTAATGTATGCGCCACTGAGAGTTAAATAAAATTTAACAATACATTTGTTCGTAAATTTGCCGTAAATTGTGATACGACACTGCTGTCTGTGTTAAAACACTGCTTTTCTGCTTCAAAAATGTTCTATCATGACAACTTTGGGCGTTTAAGGAAAGTTGATATTAAAGTTGAAATCTATGAACGCCTAGCTTTAATTTTATTCAAAATATATGTAACCAGGTATTGAGAATATCCTAGAAAACCTTATTTAGAATTCAATTTACACCGTTCATCATACAAATAGCCCTTTATTTCTGTACAGATATCACTTACTCGCTGCTAAGATTACCCTTTCTGATCATACCGACGAGATCTGTTTGATCCGCCGTCATATAATTGTATCAAAACTGATTAGAAAAATCGAGTTTATTTCAATCGGAATTCTTCTGTTATCATCGAAGGAACGGGTATTATGAGATATTCGAATATTACGCTGGAGACAAGGAGGGCCTTTCAGCGGTCACTTTCGCTACCGTTTCAAAGATAACGCAAACACAGATGCATTATCAGTGCTTTCATATAATCGGCGAAATCGTAAAGATTTATGTATTGGGTGAAATTTTAATCAAATACTTAAGTATTGAAATCAACCTGGGTCAACATGGCAATTTTTCACTTTAGAAAAACATCGTTGACAGGATGGGCCAAAGATTTTCGGATATCCTTGGTTTTCTTGGAGTGCTACATCATTATATCACCTGCTGACCTGAATATACGGATAACATATATGCTATTCCTCTTAGATGTGGTACTTCACATGTTCTTTTGTACAAGGTCATTCTTTTATGCAAGGTCTCTCTCGTGGACTTTACAAAGTGGACCTGATTTGGACACCTGATCATACATTGTATATAAGACATTCTTCTACCAAGATCGAGAATCGTAATATTCTATGAGTATTAGAATAAATTTTAAAAGTCTTCTTACATGTACCTAGATGATACACATAACATTCACGTAGTTTAACTCAATTCTGGGTTCTCTTTAGTTTTTGGTTGGGTTTCATGCCATTTAAAGCACTTAAAGTAACTTTACTGTATACAGCTACATCAAGAGATTTAGCCTTTCTAGGAGCGGTAAGTAGGTTGCCTCACCGCCGTGATATGACCTATACATTGTGCCGCTACGGAGTTAAATCCTACAAAAATATATCATGCGGACCCGAAACTTGTCTTTTACTGTTTATAGCAATCATGCCACCACCTGTTCAATAATTACATTACATTACATTACTTTAGTATTATAATAATATCAGCAAATACATAGAAAAGAATATACAGACTTATGCAAGTAAAATAAATGATGCTATTAAAACATGTTCAAACCTAACACTAGGCTTATATTCAAACTTGTTTGAGAAATGACCAACGTAAACACTGTCAAGATGGTAGTTTACTACGGGAAGTAAACATAGGCTTAGATTTGATGAAACATGAGACCCTATGCCTCCATCAAGTTATACAACGTTTACAATTGACTTAGAATAGGCATTCAATAACAAAACATTACAATACTTAAAACTCTTAACCCACACGTAGAATTTGGGCTTAGCCCTCTGTATTACCAGAATTTAACCTCCCTGAAAGAAATTTAAGATCGAACAAATACAGAGATAAGATTTATTTCTGTATCAAAATATAAATTGATATTTATTCACATGTAAGGCCACAACAAATTGATCATATGTTCTATAAATTCGTTCGCACCTTAATTTTGACGGTTTTTACAAAAAAATATATTCTTATTTCCTCGCTCGCTCATAAAAATTTGGTCAAACTGCTATATAAAGCAACTGAATTAAGATTTTTTTAATTTTTTTTCTTCGCTCGCTCGCCCCATTTTTTTCTAGAAAAATCCGTAGAACATATCATCAACTTGTTGTGGCCTAATAATAGAGACATGTCTATAAGAAGATGCCACCTAAATTTCATGTTGGAAAATTTTCAGTGGTGCATACATTAGCCCTGCTGATTTTAATACTCACTACAGCACTTGTGTACTTACGATCGATAAAGAAATAAAAATAGTTAATATCCGTATTTATGTACTGGGATTATCGAACACAGTCATGTCGAGTATTTAAATCAGTGGGTTAAATAAATGCGCCACTGACTCTTGAATAAATTTAAAAACCAATGCAAAGAATAACAGTATAGATTGAAAATGTCTTAATCCAAAATGCAACATAACTATGGCTAAGGTTTTATTCATGTCGAAGGAATGAAAAAGATGCTGTTCATAATATATTTGTTGATAATCACTCTGATTGAGGAGTGGATACCGTTACAAGTGAGCTCATTATTATAATTTAACAAGTCCATATTGGCCCTGATTGCTCCTTTGTTAACAAACTTTCGAAAATCATATGTAAAACATTTTTTAAGCTGTGTTAGAGGTAAACATCCTACGTTGCTTATTGTACAAATAAATCATCTTGTGTTGACTCATATACCCCCAGTACTGCATTGCAAAGAGATAATCAATCTGAAATTAAAGCAATGTCATAACATTAGCTGAAAACTCAAATAAAAAAGTATGAACAAAAACTGCCATAACTCATTACATACCCGATACTATGTGCAGCGTGGCTGTCATTTTTTATCCAAATTCAAAAAGTGACATTAACTTTTACAAAAAGTCACATAGTAAAATGACTGAAATAACATGCTCATCTTTTGTACTCGAACACAGTGAACATAAAACGGTGTGCGTCGATTTGTAATGAAATTTTATATCATGATAATTTTATATTTTATTTTGTAATAGAAAATTAATTGCGTAATGAACGCTCCGATGTCAGAAAACACAACTCTATACATTTTGTACAACACCAGTTTTATTTTACATCATTGTGACATTAAACTTCAATAAAAGTGCAAGTATGACGAAGCGTTAAGTCATAAATATTCAATTTACTTTGTAAATAATGTATCATGTAAGATATGTTCACTGTATTCACATTTCACAACAAAATACTGATAAAATTTATAACTGAAGAGACAGTAAGGCTTCTGTGGTTTAGCTTACGAAAAACAATGTGCATCAACCTTCTAATGCATGTTAAAACGTACATGTCCTTTAGCGCTAAACATTCAGCTTTCGAAAATCATTCGCATGTATTTCAAATGCTGTCCTTATAACGAGTACTGAACGGAGAGATGCTTTATTCCATTTTAGGAATCTGTTGAGCAAATCAAGTTTCAAATTTTCTCTTAGTTATGATTTTGTAATGATCTTTATTTATGTGTCTTGTGAATGCTAAAGTTTGATAATATTTGGTAAATAATTGTGATTGGTATTTTAAGCACCGAAAAGTCAGTTTTAAAAGTTACATTTAGTTTCGAACGTTTTAGCCTTCGATATATATAAATAATTATGTTAGAAAGACCGACTTTATTCACAGACTGATGCTGGGCAAAATAAAACGAAAGTTACACATAAGTTGTCTGATAAAGGCGAAATTGATAACAAAAGGAAACCCATTAGCGCCGCGTCTGTGAAGTTAGCGGTTGTTTTTTACTTCATAGATCACCGATGCGGGCGAAATTATTAAATAATAATGTCTGCGGAACTATGAACCCGTTGTTTAATTACACCGCATAGACAAATCTAAGTACAGAAAAAGTCTACTCCGCAGACATCGAAATGTCAAATGTAGATTCAAATTTCAACTCGGTTTCTGTTTGGGGGTGATTAGAGTAGACGACAACGATATTGAAATATTTCATTCGTTGAATAATTTGATATATTATTTCGCTGTAACTAGTTTATTAATTACTAGTTTCGGAACATTAACGGTTGTCTTGAAGTCGATAAATTAGTAACTGAAGCGTTAATGGGCGTTGAAGTATCAATAATTTGGCACATATCAGGTTACGTTGATACCAAATCAAGCTTGAGACATCAGTAAGGTCAACATGATCTTTCTTGTTTTCTTGTAAAATATCAAATTGTTGGTCAATGCATTTTGTATAAGTTTTGAATTACGATAGTGACATGCTGAATGATAATTGTTAAATGGGATAGCCCAGTGACATGCTAACTCGCTGAAGGACTTATCCCATGGTTGTCAATTAGACTTTGCTTGAGACACGAATCATTTGGCGATTTTAGTTTAGAGTTTGTATGGTAAGTGGGTGATCGGAGAGGAGTTGTTTGTTGGAATAATGATTTGAAATGTTCTAAGTTTCTATTTTATATATAAGGTTTCTATTGTTTGATATTGTAAAGAGATGATTCCTTTGACAAATCTAACTTCAGTAATTTAGTCATTGTTGTCTAGTTAAAAATATTGTAAAGTACATGTACATTTGAATGCATGTACAGTAAAACCTGGATATAACATACTCGCTGGGCCAAAGAAAAAAGGTATGTTATAACCGAGGTATGTTATATCCATATAGCATACTAAGTATGTTATATACAAAATATGAAAATTGGGCCAGGAAAATGGTATGTTATAACCGAGTGTATGTTATAACCGAGTATGTTATAACCAAGTTCTACTGTATCACTTTTACGGTTTGGATCTGGTCGAAAATATCGCTCTTACCAGCAATTAGGTTAATAAGTGTAATATACAAATGGTTTAAATTTTAGGTTGATTGTCAACTATCAAAATTACCTTTGATCATTTATATTAGTCATTGTTCCAAGACCTTAAGAAAATGCCTCAAATTGAAATCTTGAAATCCCTTAGCTCACTCGTTGAATAAATCTATTACAATTCATGCGAAATCAGAACTATTATGCAAATTGCAATTGTCTATCGGGACTTTATGATTCTGATAGTCGTAGATAAAATGTTCAATTTCATAGCATCTGGTAATCTGTATCATCCTATAATCCTTATAATATACATACTTGATTCAAGCTATGAACAGAACAGAACAGACAGAACAGAATAGACAGAACAGAACAGAACAGAACAGAGCAGAACAGAACAGAACAGAACAGAACAGAACAGAACAGAACAGAACAGAACAGAACAAAATAATTATTTTATTTTACAGTTTATGTAATTCAAAACATGTAATTATAAAGTAATGAATCAAATAAAAATCGGTCAACGTCTTGTTATATAGGGACTGTGGTAAACAGTAAAATCATATATAAAGATATTGAAAAATGAACATTTTTTGTGCTGAATATATGGCACATATACAAGTTCTTGTATTACTCATGCATTGGTAAATGAAATGGTAGGATAGTAAATTGAATAGTAAAATATAATAGAATATATATACGGTCAATACACATTGTATAAGTTTCATGTTACGTTGGTGACATGCTGTATGACACGCTAGAACGGTTATGACGTCCAACAGAACAGAACAGAATTTAACCTTAGTTGTATATTCATTGTATCTTATCTTATGTACGAAAAAAGGTAACCATTTGCGTGCGGAGAAGTTGAAACTAGTTCTACTGCATTGCGTGATGATCAATTGAAAATAATTAAAGTAAGCAATCATTGGCATAATGGCAGTTTTCTTTGATCATTCATGACATTAGAAATATTCAATATTAATATAACCTTATCGTAGATGCGCATATACAATGTTTAATAATGACATTCACGGCTGTAGAAATAAACTAATAGATGCAAGGGTATGATAAGATGATGAATGCAAATTTTGCATATTTTTTCATATTGACAGATATCATTATTTTGAAACAGTCCAGTGATTTGATGCAATTGATTTTTATCATTTCATTTCTACAATGAATTGGAGAAGCATAGCAATTATGCAAATTCTTAATTGACACTTGTTGAAATCTTACATGATATCTTCGGAGAGCTCCTGGTCCATGTCTGACAAGATTTCTCAACATGTGTATTCAGTCAAATGTAATTAAAGCGCAATATTGAATTGTTTGAAAAAACAACTATACTTCAATTTCAAATTATTTGTGGAAAAACAACAACAATGAGATTGGGTATATTAATAGATTTATGCTAGCTATTGTGACTGAGCTTACACAATTTTGTAGTTAACATCTTCATCCGTTAATTGGACGAATCGTCTATTGAATCAGGCGCACTGTACTTCATCTGTAGGTAATCTTATATGGCCTAAACATAATCCCAAATCACTGCCTTGAAGAAGAGCCTGTCAATTATATCTTTGCATAGTAAATATATGACTTAATGCATGAATGTCCCATGTACATACTAAACATAAAACATTTCTTATTCTTTGTCGAAAGTCGTAGCTCACTAGTTAATATTTATACTATACGGATGTTCATTTTTCTCACATAATATGACACCAAAATTATTTTCCTTCATTTTTTCAGGACAATATATCTTCCATGCCAACTTGTTAGGAAGTTCAGCCGGTCCGTAAAAAAGTTGTGTATTAGTAAATGAAAAACCTATTGTTTCCATGACAACGTATACTAAATTTTGCTCAAAAATGAATTTTCACATTTTGACATTATATGGCAAAACAAATGTTTGCTTGTTCGACTTGATAATAATGTTTTGTCTCTAGAGAGAAAACTTAAGTATAATAGTGTGTATTAGCGAGCCATAACTGTCAGTTACATACGACGAGGTCATTTCTGTGACAGTCCTCATTTGTACCGAGTACAGTTTTAGGTTAAAAGTTAGGGACGTGATGAACGCATCTATCCGACACTAAACGTGCGACATAAATATATGTTTTGAATCAAGACAGCTAGCTGATTGATGCTGTGGCTTCACAAGTTGTGTTAATGAATTATGTAACGCGTGGTTACAGGTAAATGCATATATTACTACTTGTTGTTTTGTGGGAGTGGGTTTAACGTCGTAGCAAAACATTGTATCGGTCATATTACGGCGATCGGTCAATCTAATAAATGTTTCGGAAAAGGCTAAATCTCTAGAATTAGTTATTAACCCATTATTAGGCGCTACTTACGTCAGTGACTGACAACTGCCCCCAAGATTCAGAATCAGTGGTAGGAAGTAGAATGGTGTTACTTGTGTAATGCATACGACTGATTTTCGTCGTAAACCATCTGAGTGTAAGAAATTTGGTAAACCAGAGTCATGAGTTCACAAAAACTTCAAAATTAAAATAGACTTAATATTAAATGTGCGGAGACCTACTTCTCGACAAAGTTAACATTAAAAGTTCACTAGAATTCACAATAATAATTACAAGTACTTGAAACATGTTTTAAAGTTTATGAAATTATATTTGTTTTAAAGCAGATAACTGAGGCCTTGGAATAACATTATCTTCAACTCTGCACATTTACCTAGAGAAAGCATGCATTTAATATTTAGAGAATGCTTTTTTCACTTGAATTTCAATTGTTATAGGTGGTTTTTGTTTCTTTGATGCATTAAATTTCATTTCATTTTAAATGATAGCACGTCAAGTGCCAGTCTTTTGGGGGAGAACATAAAAACTAAATTTAATTCTGATATTTATTTTTGTGTAGAAAACCAAGGTTAGAAAATCTGCCACGCCTAGAATTTCAATGAGTCCTTTATTAAGAGCAATTGTCTGTTTTTATTATTCGGTGAATACTATACAATAGATAATTATTCAAAATTGAATTCAAACTAAGACAGACAATACCTTTCCATGAAAATTTGCAAATTATTGTAATGTCGTTTTTTTCGTATACGATGAAATTACCGGCTACCCTTTTATGGAAGCAGCAAGGGTAAGCGAATACTGGTAAAAGAAGTATCACACAAATTCATTGAGTGAGTCAGCCACCTCACTTAACTTTATACGAAACAAAACAAAAAAAAACGGAGTTAAATCCAAAAATTTAGGCATTCTAATACATATTTTTGTGACACGGTTTCGTGCAATACCTTAAATAGAGATGAGACCGATTACAATTAAATTGCAATTAAACTTTCAAGCAAGGTATCAGGGTAGATAAGTATTCGAATTTCTTATTAAAATCACACACTGACATTTTTACAATATTTTATCAGATGAAATTATCTATGTAATTATTAGTTTTAAGATCAAATGCATGATGGTCTATCGATCTTGAATTGTTTGTGTTAAGTCAATGTACTCACATGGTATGTTATGTTTAGAGTACAATAAATTAATTTTCTGATAAGTTTTGTTGTTGACAGGACACAGGGTACCTGTCGTTTGTGAAAGTGATTATATTTCATCATGTGTCACTTTATTGTTGTTATGGTTACGTAACTAACGTCTCTTCTCAATGTAATCAACGTCCTTGACATATTTATGTAAGATAGAGACTATAAACGTCCATCAGAAACAAGAGTTATAAAATAATCAAGAAGAAATAATTATAAAATGATTTTCATTATCAGAAATTGTGGGAAATATGAAAGTTATATTACCCTGATTGTTTATATTGGCTCCAATAAGGAGCTTGTCGCGCCTTGATAATTGAACTTAACTTTCAATTTACGACAGTAGTCTTTAATGTCTTAACGAAATTGGCCATTTTCGGAAACTTTCACACAGCTTACAGAAAGTGCAATGTTAAATATCGCTATCAAGTCGAACAATTTTCGGGTCCTTGGAAATCGTATCTTTAATCTATACTGAAAGAATCTTGAGACAAAAGTATACCTAAGTAAAAACAATCGTAACCATTGCAAGTCAAAATTCATCGTAAGTGAAAATGAGAAAACGCCCATTAAACGCTTAATATTTAATCAACTCTTACCAAACTGGCTTAAATTATGAAGAATATTGTGTACTTTCTGAATATCATATAATATTTATTATAATCAATCTTACGACCATCTTTGACTTATTTTCGAAATTGACTTACGATGATTTTAATATAAGATTTTAAGTAAAACATCATTCTTGATTGCTGTATGCTTCTAGACTAGATTATAATAGTATAACAATATGATTTATGTTCACAGCATCAATGAAACTGTGTAAGGAACATTCTACAGACGAATATTAAAGTATTTAATGTTCTATGTCTTTCTCTTAAAAAGAGAAAGTTAATGGACATTACTATCATATAATGTATTTTTATACTTAAAAATGGACGAGTTTTATTGTGGCAGCCATGTTCCGTTTGAATTTTTGTTAACCGTACCTATATTTCCATTATGGCCCCTTTTATAATACCTTTTTGTGATATTATATTAGTAGTACTGACGTTTTTTTTTATTCAAAAACACATTTTAATCAAAGACAATGAATATTTTTTTGTCGATTTCAATACCTTCAAACGAAGCTGAATACCATGAAAATGATAAAAATATATAATTTGATTAGAAAATGTTTTGAACTTGTATATATTTCAAACGGAATGTCATATACATGTATATGGATATGTTTTTTTTTCAACATTCATATAACAATCTGCAGAAAAAAATCATTTGAAATTAAATAAAGTACAAATGACCATACTGATGTAGACTCTATGAATATAATTATTATTATTCCAATGTATGTTTATGTAAAGCCATTACTTATATTATTACTTATATATATAAAATATTAAAATACAAAATGATAGAGAGAAATGAAACAAACAATGAATGCTAAGCAAGGGTCAGCTATCTTGTACCCAATGTCAAAGGAATTGAAGAAAATGACCATCCAGATGCTGTGTTCATTTAGATAATAACTTGCTAAATCTTGAAAGTTAGTAAGGACGCTTGACCATTCTACATGATTAATATCAATAAAGTTCGGGGCAATATTTCTGAATATTAAAGTGATTTAAGAATTCTATTAGATCGGCGAAAATTTTCTAGGGTACTAATTTACTTCTTAACGTGTCTAATCCGTTTTTGATTGGCTGGATGTTGAACCCCGGTCAAATTTAGCGCTGGAAACATTACTTTCAGTAGACTGACCAGAGAAAAATGACCACATGTTTCAGTTCACTGAGAATATTTAGTGCTAAATTCTATTTTAGGAAGTCGTTTAATATCTAATGAAGTTTTCACTCTCTAGCGTCCATTTTCTTTGATTTTCAAATCAACGATCGACAATTTCTAAATGAAAATCAAAATGAAAAAAAAAATGCAATTATCGTTTCATGAAATGTTTGCTATTTTTTCTATTTTACTATTAGATTATTTGTTTATTATCGAGTGTGGTATATTAGAATGATATAGTTGTATTTATGAATATATTTTCATTTCAATTACTCGAACAATTTTTTTCTCTTTTTTCTTATCAACATTATTAAAATCTCATAGCGTTCCCTCCTGTCAAAAATACGAATTTGATAATTGAAAACAAACATTGGCGACAACACTGTCATTGAAAGGTCTTTGAAGATGGCTCATATCTACAATTTTGTTTTTGCCGATATCGATCATTAAAGTTTGATCTGAATAAAATCAGTGAGAATTGAAATATCTTTAAACATTTAAAAGCAAATAAATAAACACGATACTGATGACAGCTTTTGTTGTTAGCACAGCGTTTTACGCATTGATCTCTGTACACTCGCGCGCAACGCTATTGGATAACAGCGGTTATGGTGGGCGGGGCTAACTCAGCGATACGAATCTACGACATACAGTAGTCCCGTATTTTTACATCCACTTGTTTTTAAACTCAACCGTGGGCAAGTTCACGTTTTTGGATTATATTATTGTTGGAGAGGCTTGACATTTATTATTTCGATGAACTTTAAAGTGTGAAAAAGTTTACAAAATGAAAGTAAATCTTTAATTTTGGAATATTATTTTCAATAATTGGCTTTTGCTTGCAGTGGTTTAAGGACTGTAGAACATATCAGACAGTTTATCGCAATATTTAGTTATACAGTTTTCAATTGAACTTTAATAGATAGTTGCTTTGAAGGATTTTTATTTGATTTTGAACTTTTTTTGAGTGAACAGACAGTGGAAGAATTGTGATGTGGAACTATTTGATAAATTGACATTCAATTCAAAAAACGCGCAAAAATGTCGCGGAATAATTTCAGAAAATCTTACATCAGTGCAATGAACATGCTTATCTATGGATTATCATTAATTCTTTTGATATGTCTTAGATTTTCATTCGCTGAAGGAGCTGATCTCACTTATTCAGTGCCGGAAGAAAGTGGAAATACTTTTATTGGAAATGTAGCGGACGATAATGATTTGCGTTCAACAATGACACAAGACGAATACTTGAATCTAGTCTACAGAATATTATCATCAGGGAATAGTTTTGCTCATTTTTTCAAAGTCATAAATACCACTGGTGAACTCTACACAACTGACCCTATAGATCGAGATTCCATTTCTCAGTGCTCAAGAACAGTTACATGTATACTGAAAGTAGACATTGCAGTACAATCCACCATAGGAGCTTTCTTTAGAATAATAAGTGTTAATGTTCAAGTACTCGACTTAAATGACAACAGTCCCGTATTTACTGATAGTATTAACTCCTTAGTATTCTTAGAGAACTCAGCAATCGGTACCTCGCCGGCTTCTATCGACGGTGCTCAAGATTTAGACGCAGGGAATAATTCAGCGGTGAATTACTACGTCGAAACCACTGGTGTTCCATTCGACGTAATTCCAGAAAAATATCCAGACGGTAGCTCAATTGTTAAAATTGTTGTGACAGGCGAGCTTGACAGAGAGAGTAAGGATTTTTATCAAATAAGAATAGTTGCCGAAGACGGTGGCACCCCAAGAAGAAGCGGTTTTATCGATGTCAACATAAGCATTGATGATGTAAATGATAACTCCCCTCAGTTTGATAGGTCATTCTATAATGTTACATTAAATGAAGACACTCCGCTTAATACTGTGTTTGAGACCATTAAAGCAACTGATAAGGACGAAGGTGCAAATGGACAAATAGTGTACAGCATTAGTACAAAAGGAAACGAAGCCATCACTGATTTGTATGCAATCAATTCAACCTCTGGTGAGCTCAGTGTAATAGGACAGCTTGTTTACATGCCAAATGAAGTAACTAGGCTTTACGTCGATGCAACTGACCAAGGTTCCCAGCCACGTGTATCACAGATCGCTGTTTTTGTGAACATTCTTGACTCCAGTAATAACCCTCCGGAAATCAATGTAAACATCTTACAAGGTGACATAAATGCTAGAATTTCTGAGTATGCTAACATTGGTGCCCCTGTTGCTCACATTGGTGTTGTCGATGATGACACTGGACGTAATGGTAAAGTTGAATGTATTGGAATAAGTGACTACTTTGGATTAGAAAGATACGAGGAGAAGGAATATAAAGCTGTTGTTATAGCGTCTCTGAACAGAGAACTGATTCAAACTCACCAAGTTCAAATAGTTTGTAGTGATAGCGGCTCGCCGCCGATGAATTCAACAGCAACATTTACAGTGGTTGTTAATGATGAAAATGACAATCCACCACGATTCACCCAGCAGACATACTTTGTTAAAACTGAAGAAAATAACAAAGTCGGCGAAATAGTTGCAACAGTGAAAGCTGAAGATATCGATGCCGGCGATAACGCTAAAATTGAATATAAGATTATTAATTCGGAGGGGTATAGTTTCTGGATTGACCCTGTAAAAGGTGAAATACGAGCCAACTTTGTCTCGGACAGAGAGAACGTTACACAGATTAGTTTGACGATAAAAGCCGAGGATAAAGGCAAACCGAAGCTATCATCAACATCTACTGTTATTCTTACTATCAGCGATCAGAATGATAACTATCCTATTTTCTCTCAACCTAATTATGAATTTTACGTGTTAGAAGGTGTACCTAATAATACCACTGTTGACCAATTAACAGCCACAGATAAGGACTATAGGGAAAATGGCACAGTTTCGTTTAAATTTCAAACCTTTCCCACGTCAAGTTTCCCTTTTGTGCTTTATTCTGACGGAACTATTAAAATGATACGGACCTTGGACAGAGAAGAAAGGGGCAATTATGAATTTGGTGTAGTTGCGTATGATCATGGAACCCATTCCTTAAGTAGTTCAGTTACTGTCACTATATCTGTCCTAGACGTGAATGACAATGCTCCTGTGTTTGTATTCCCTGATGCAAGCAATAACACTGCAGTGATTCCACTTTCTAGCAAGGTTGACTCTGTGGCCATCATAGTGGTTGCCACTGACAAAGATGATGGCAGCAATGGCGACGTTTCTTACTCATTACTAGACTACAATAAGACTAGTTTATTCTATATCGAAAATTCAAACGGTGTTGGAAGTATTAAATTGAATAGATTTCCATCTTCATCTGAAACTCTGCAATACAATGTAGTAATTAAGGCTGAAGACAGCGGTAAGCCTAAACAATCAACAATCACAGCATTGACTGTAGTGTTCACCAAAGACACAGCCGATTCCGGTGGACAAAATTTCAAAATTGCCATCATACTAGGCTGTGTTACAGTAGTGCTCTCTCTAGCTATAGTAATAACAATTTATCTAATTCGACGTCATGATCGACGTCGACAAAGTGCTGCTGAGAGCCAGTACAAAGACAAAGTTGATATGGAGATAGTACCAGATCCATATAAACCTCGTGAAGAGTTAGGTAGTGTATCTTCTGACAGTAAAGAAAGTTTAAAGAAAGTTAGTTTTTCTACGGGTCATAACTCTAGTATTGAAGGTGATTCCTCAAGGGACGTAACTCATACACCTTTAGTTAATAGTTTTGATTCTTTTAAGGTAAGTTGAATTATTTATAACATATACATAACTTACTTATATTGTCAAATTTTATTAAATTATCAGTGCTGCATATCGTTGTTCTATGGACCTTTATTTAAATCAGCGATGTCCATGTGTGTATCACTGACAGTTGAATAAAATTAAACAATACAGTGTATTATACAGGGGTTTTCACTTTATTTGATGGGGACATATTTAAGGCCTCATCCAAATGTAAAATTTTCATAAAATCATTTCCTTTCCAAAAATTCTAGACTCACGCCTGTTACTCTTCCCAAAATCAACAGTCTTAAGTCCTTATTCAAATGAAGAGAGAGAGAAAGCCCCTGTATTATTATTTCATCTACGATATATAACCATAACTATATAATCCATCATTCAACTCTAGCTTATATCACATGAATTATGACCATACGTTCGTATATTATGATCGTACGCTTTGTTCGATCGTACGTGTTGTACTTGTAAAACGATTACCATAGATAGATAAATAAGGATACATGTTTTTATATAAAATCGTTGAATAATAATGCTTCATTTGACATTAGACTTTGATGAATTAATAATGATATAATATTCGTATTGAACTTTGATCTATGAGTTTGTGTCTTGTATATAAAAATTAGTACATGTAGTATAGTTAACTTGTTCAATTTGACCTGGGATGAATTAAAACTAGTGCATATAGCTTGTACAAGGTGACCAAAGACAGAATGATACATTTTTTAAGAACTACATCATGGCTGACTAATTTAATGCTAAAACCTATGTTGAAATTAATGTTCAAATTCTATTTAAATTGCATTTATTTTCTCAAGTCAATGTGAATAATGCCTACAGTCACTACTTTTACTCTATGACTAACTTATTTAGTTAATGTAAATGGCGTATAAATTGTATTTACTGTCTCAGGTCAAAGGGAACTTGTGATTTAGCAGCTACACTGTGACTTACTGATTTAATTTATGTTATTGATATATGAATATGTATTTCTTGGCTCAGGTTAATGAGAACAAGCTATATGAAGTATTCTATCTAATATTTTGTCTGATGTAGATACCTTAGAAAAAACTCTAATTCTAATCATTTCCTTAATTTCGAGTTCCTGGATGATTACTATAAGCATCACTTCAAAAGCTCTCTTAAATCATCTTGCATGAATATTAGTACTAAAAGAATAACTAGTTCTGAATAGTCCATGTACTCTAACAGTTTTCTCACTATTATATTTCTCACCAATATATGTTTAGATTTTCTGTTGTAAACTCACAGACTCTGTACATTCTGCAATCAGACCATAGTTTTATCATTATAGCTATCGTTATATAGATGCTATCAGCTGACTTTATGGATATTTGTTACTAATGTATTTTCTCCTATATTGTGTCAAACAGGGGTGTTAAACGAACATTAAAACTGTTGTACAACACCCGTAAAATTACTTTATTACACGAACTAAGTATAAGGTTTCTGTTTCAAACATCCACTCTGACAAGTTCAAAATTTTCATAATGTGTTTAATAATTTGACAAATGAAAGTAATCGGTTGACACACGTAAACTTATTTGAAGGACACACTCCGAGTCCACATTCCTAAAAAACTGTAATTTATTCGCATGGGACATTTCACACGGCCAAACGTATGACACTAATTTTTCACTGAATTGAAAATTAAGATTTAGCGTGACCCATTCGATTCAGTTAATACAATTCAATTGTGACTCGCTCACCGAGTACTTGAACTCAAACACCACGCGGACGATTTTCGTTTCTTAGTGCAGTATGGCAGTGGTTTTTGTAAATCGTGCGGTCGCAGGTCTTCCGGTGAACGGTTACTAATGTGCTACATGGCAAATAACAAAACCCAAAAATATCCTCCGAGTGAATCCTGTCTGTCATATGATATCATAGTGAAATAAAGAATGCCCCTGTATTTGTATCGTGTTTCAAATTTCACGTTTTTACGATGTAACTTACTAAATTGTTGCTGACAATACTTGGTATATATGATATGACATCGACTTGATTTTACACCATTGGGATAATAGAAAGTTGATGGGGGAGCGGTTATTTTATTATTGCTACATAGTGGATCCCAGGAGCGGTTGTTATATTATTGATACATTTTAAATAAAAAACATATATTTTTATTATTTTTATACATGTACATAGTTTGTGGGCTGTCATGGGGTATGAGTCATTGAAATAAAGATAGGGTCCCTGGTGTTACACTTTGTCACTGTCACTTTCAACCCTGGTTTAAAGTTGTCCGTTGGTTACTAGATAGGTTAAAATTTGAAATGTTATCCTTCTTGCTAAGTATTAAGGAGATTGTACGCTGAATAAGAGTGACTAAAACAATATATTAAAACTTGTTTCTCGTTCGCTCTGAAGTCATTCGTATACGACGTAACATGTGTTAATTATGATGATGTAAAACCTATGTGAAATGACAATTTAATGAATTGACCGTTTGGATATTTATAATATAATATATAATATAAAATATAATTTATTATTCAAGAATTGAGCTAAGCATTATTTGTCGGAATATATTGTTACTTATATTCTTAGATTGATTCAGCCATTGTAATTCATAGAAATAACGATCACATCGTGTTTTGTATGGGTTGGGATTAAAGTTCAGTTCTCCCATTAAAACCGGTTCAGTTAAGTCAATATAGGTACAAACAAATGTCAAGGTATTAGTTTATGTCTTGGCTACTGTGACATATTTAATAAATAATGATCCCTACTACGGTTTCTTGACCTAATCGTGTTGAAAGCCCTATAAATTTTGTACTATTGATTGCTATCTTTAGACTATTAGATCCCTAATTACTGTTGGTAATTATCACCATGAAATTGTATAGTTCCATGTATACATTGATCACTGAGCTATAAGATCACCTTCAAGGTCTGAAATCAAACACTCAATATGTGAGGCCATAATAATAATAAATATACATAGTACAATAAATATATACATTAAATAATGTATACATTTGTATTCAATGATGACGCGTATTATTTTCATCTATTGACATTTTAGTGAAACCCATATTCAAATATTTAAGTCGGAGTTATTAAAAGTCTTTAGGGGTCTTCTGAAATGCCCTCTTTCCGTTCACCTGTCATTTTCAACAATTAGCCAGCTAATAGTTTGTTTGACTTTTACCCACTTCAGATTTCCGTCGTGTTACATTTAGAGCTTACTACAATCTTGAGTTAAGACAACCCAACTTAACCAAGCCCACTCCACGTCTAATATAAATATTTATATTTTTATGTGTATTAAGCCCGGATTGAATATTTTCACGCTAACCAAATATTACGGAACACCTATAGTAAAATTCGTCTGCTTTACAAAAATCGTAGCAAAAGTTTTATATGGTTTGTAAACAAACGGAATTAATTCCGAAAATGTTTATTTTATTTAATTAAATGTCAGAAAAAATTGCGACATGGTTGCCTGGTTTCTAGTACGTTTGATTTAAAGCCATCTATAAAATGTTCAAAAAGCTCTCCGCATAGCAAGCAGGCTTGTAACTAATCGAGCATTAATGATAAATATTCGTAATGACAGTATAAATTAATCAAACATTTGGTCCTTTTGTTGTATCGAAACTCCTTGTAATTACTGTTTAATGACTAATTTCAAACTTTCTAGAAGTAGATTTAACTCTCAGCTTCTTATTGTAATTCAGGACGACATTGTGATATTTGATAGTCAGTACTAGTGTACTGCTAAATATTTAAACATTGATGTCAAAATGTAAATACCACATGGAGAAGATTTTTTGGACCAAATTGAAGAGTTGTCCTAAATTACTTTACGTAGATTTTCATGAAATTCTGATCAGTTATAACATGCTAAGCATTGTCTCTTCGATACATGTGTATTTTGTTTTTCATGAAATTTTGGCCTCGTCCGTGATATCAATTTTAGTTATCACATGCAAGGCATTTTCTCTGCGTCAGACTTTGAAGACTAATACGAGAGCGTAATTTTTGTTGTTTAACTTATTCCAACCTGTCTCCATGTATATACGTAAAAAATCTCAAAATCACATGAAATCACATGGATATCGAACATTTTTTGACCTGGCAATAGATAATCACATACAGATACTTCAAGGCGTGGCTATAATTTAAAGCATTGATAATATCACGAATCTTAAAACAGTTTTATTCCGATTAATAAAACAAACATTGGAAACTGTATTTTTATCACAATTGGTGAAGTACCATTGTAGCACTTTATACAAGTTACCGTATGAGAGTAGATATCGTTGTAACACGAAAACATCATATTGTCAATGTACTTTAATATAGTATTGTTTTTTATTTAACATAAAGCTTCACTTTTGTGTATTCTATACGCAATGCACAATAATCTCTACTTGACACTGCAATATTTTGCTTTAACTAATTTGAGTGAAAATTCGGAATGCTTTTAGACCAATGGTGATAGCTTTCGTTCATAAAAGCAGACATTTATTTTTTGTCTTTGATGGTCAATATCGGACTCTAATGTAAAAAATATACATGAATCTTCAATCAAACCACAATGATTTTGTCACCTGTTAATCAGCCATGCATCAGTAGTCATTTTTTCATAGAAATTCATTTGATATTTCTAATATTATTTCCTGTTTTTATTGTATTAATATATTCTAGATGTTAATAAGCCTGGTAACCATAGCAACCAGTATTTATTAAACAAAATTGGACATTTATTTTGTACAGTTTTATGCAGCTGAGCAATGTTTATATCAATTCGTACATACTCATTTGCATGATAGGAAAATTATGCATACTTATGTGGGAGCAATTGGCCAGATCTGTTTAAATGATCCATAGAATATTCGCCTTCCTGGTTTTGTCTCATTAAGGTTCTACTAATTACATGCAATTTTCAGCTTTGCTAATTTCATGCATAGTAAAGCTTTAGTTATCAACTCTACTTTATTACTTAATTAAAGCAACTTTTGAACAAAAATCATGGGTTTTGTACTATGATTATTATTCATTTTTCAAGGTTATTTTGATTCTGTAACTAAACCAGACGGTCTTAAGTCTATGTGGCTAGTAAATACTACGTAATAAACATACAAATGAATAAACAGTTGCTTTTATCAAACGAATATAATCAACTAGCCGTTCAAATTTAAAAAAAAAACTAAACTGGATAAACCATTAATAGTTGATTTTGTCTTTAAATTGTTATTATATATATTTTTATGCATTGAATCTACCATTGAACTCTATTTAGAAACGAATGTAACATACAATATGCGCATGGGTCATTTCTGACCTAATGCATATCTGCTATCTTGAATCTACTTTAATATTAATAAAACTCTGAAACTCTGTGTACTGAAGTGCTAGACGAAATGAGAAATTTAGCTGAACAACATTTGCTCCGAGTTATGATGATTAATTAAAGCACGATCGGTCCGAAACCGAAACCTTTTCGTGGCATTTTTCTATGAAGAATTTCCTCGTTTTCAAGATAAGATAGTAGGATAGGTTTGGCGATTAGTGAAGAAAACAGTAATTAGGAGTGATAGAAACACGATGTATGAACCACTGTCGATTTTAATAAATATACTATTATACCTGTAAAAGAAACAAGCTACTTGACTTTTGTCTTAAGACGTTCCTTTGATAATGATAGCTAATAGCATTGAAAATTGTGTGAGTGACCGAACCTTTAATAGATTAGGCCTGAAATGTGAAATAATTTGAAATGATGTATGGCTATGTATATCTTACCCCCCCCTCCCTTCAAACAACAAAAATAGTAACTGATGGTCGATTCATTAATGAGTTACTGTGAAACCACTTTACTACAATCAATGGTATGACTGTACTAAGTTGGCTGTTGGATTGAGATCACTGATGCTGTTTATGTCATTGCATTTCAAAACATGAAAATGGGTTACTTTTAGGTGGCTGTTATAGAGAGATTACTGTTCTTGGAAGATTGTTAGCCGTTATCGTGGTGTGAAAAAGAAAAGGGTTACTATAAGGGGGACTGTTATTAAGAGTTAATTGTTGTTGGAAGGTTGATAACCGTTATATAATATACAACATTCTCATTAAACGCACGCTTATCAAAACCGAAAGTGGACATCAACACATTCTTTACTTATCTGTATACAAAATAGTCAAGTTTGTTAATAGAATGCCTGAGTAGTGTTTCACCATTGTCAAACTATACTTTTAATATGTTTGTGACGTAAATTTTCAGTCAAGTTTTTTTGTATAAACCGGACGTATTAAAGGTCTTTAACCCATGACAACTTCCGAGTTGGTGTCTTCACCTCCGACGTAAGGTTTACAAAAAATGGACATTTCACTCTGTCTTAGTACAAACGCGTTAGAAAGATAGTCGCGTACTTGTGAGAAAATTTCAAGTTATTGTTGTGAAATAATACAAACCCTATTCAGAGACAAAAAACTGTCACATAATGACTATGTTTTATAACAAACATTTAATTTTATGTTATCAGAGACTTAAATGTAATGAAATTGATTTTTTTCAAGATGTCAACAATGTTCGTTGAAGTCACGTGACAAGCTAAATTGTTTTGTATTGTCATTTTTTTAAAGAAAAATAAAAACAAGATTTTTATCAAATTTTGGTGTCTATTTAACACAAAAACATGGCATGTTAAACACATCCTAGGCTTGTTGGGAATTATTTAAAACAAATACACATTTTTGTAAAACTTTCAATTTCCCGCGGCCAATTTTAATTTAAACATTCAAACATGATGTAATTGTGTTTTGCTTGTTCAAAATGAAGTTCCGTTGAAGCGAGAGGCTGATATTGGATGTATTGTAAAGTTGCCTCGAGGTGTATCTCCCTTTACAATAAAATTTGTGTTGTAAATAAACACAGCTTCATTTTAGATACAAGCTATCTACTCGGACATCTGCTCTGTTACCGTCTATAGCCTTGGTTTGGGAGATCTTCTTACCCGTGACCTCTGTATGCAATAGATTTCAGGCGGCATAGCAGGGTTAACTAAACACGAATTTCAATAAAGAAATGATACAAATTTGTTTATATAAATTAAGAAAACTATTTCAAATTAAGGTCATTGGAACGTATATAATAGAAATTTTATTTTGATTCGCAGGTTCCCCATAAAACGAAATATCTTAAATTAAATTTTTTTAGATTTTGTCCGTAAATATTATTACGCCTATGGCAATATCAAACTTTCCTATACAATGGACAGTAAACTTATCGTTTCTGATTTAAAAAACAATATTATTCTTTGTAGTACCTGACCGCCATATAAACACCGACTGTGATCTTTTACTTACCGGTCTTCACAAAAAATACTATATAGCCATGATGGTATATACAAACACTTGTGTCTTGCAAATTGCCGTCTAAACCACAGATAACGATTACTAATGCATGGCGTATAATAAATTACGACAAAAACCGCATGACTGATAATATAAACCGATAAAATTTCAATTTAAAATATAATTTTTGATCTATCAAGTTAGATAATGACCAATCAGAATGAAGAACGCCAACGTATAGATTGGTAATAAAATATGATTATGTATTGTATTAAAGTTAAAATAATATGTAATTTTGACAAACGAGTTTTTAACAATTTTGATTCTCTGGACAAAGCAATGATTGGGACTTCAATTTTAAATTCAGTCAATATTAAAATTTAGTTATATTTAGCTTGCAAAATATTCTCGTATACAGAGGTTATCATGACTCGCCATCTAGTATCTTGATAACCTCTGGGTACAAGACTTCTAACGGAGCAATGTCAGCTCTTTATATACAACTGAACTTGCAACCAATTTCCGTTCTGTTTGGATAACAAAACACTATGTCCTCTTATACTGCTTGTTGTAGTCTTTAAGTTTCAACATCAATGTCAGGCTGCACATTCTTTCTTAGCTGTATATATCTCACTATGTTAACTTTAGCATAAAAGTCATAGATTCAAACTTCTATGCCTCAAAGAATGTTTTTCATTGTTATTCTTTCAAATGTCAGAATGTTAAGGCCAGAAACCTGTCTCAGTTACTCAGACAATACGCAAATCTAAACCATTTAAATGTCATACTAGTTATTACTACATCGAAATTAATTATACTTCCAATAGTCTATACAAACCATAAAACAAACTGTTAATGTAGTACTAAACTAAACTCCTGAAAACTGTTAATACCTACTTGGGTAGGTAGACTTGACTGTGAGAAACTGTAGAGCTGGCAGTTATGTTTATGTCTCTGAACCCCGGTATATCACAGCATGTCAAAGTAGGAGTTATGGCAATTTCTACCATAAAATTAATTTATTTCAAATATATCATCACACGGACTGTAGTACACCACGGCGATACACATAGACACACTCCATTAACCAAAGGTTTTTTTTGGATAATTTTCGCCCGCATCATATAGACCCCCCTAATTGGCACGTAATTTATACGTATTTCACAGTATCACGTAATGTATGATATATGTCAAGAATAACTGATTTATTGAATGGTATATTTTCATAATTGTAATCAATATTTAAACTGCGATTGTCATCGAACCAGATGGATGGGAGCTCAAAATTCACACGTTTATTTTAAGTTAAACCTAAAACTTATGTAGGCAACTTTACTAATCTGGTGTCCGTATTATCCAAGATCGTACGACTGAATTTCATCGTAAACCGCTAACCGTAAATTTTCGAATTATCGTAAGTTTTTTATGATGGTAGATACAAGATCATTGAATTTTTTTATTATACATGTAAAAAGGATAAACTAGCTATAAACCAAAATTATAATACAATGGAAACCCTTTTGGAAAAAAGCTCATCTTTTTTATTAATTTGCTCGGTTTGAGAAATGATAAGGGTAATTTGATTCCAGCAAAAAATGGCAAGAAACTGCTTTAAACGTGACGAATCCTAATATTATATCACATCCAAAGTAATGGCTTCGTGCTGCATTGGAACTTGCAACGATACTTATCTACGACTGGCAATAAATGTGTATGATAATTTTTTTGATATTTTAAGTTTATTATCTCATTTTGGCAAGTTATTCACGCGGGTCTTAAGCAATCGATTAAATAAATGGGCAGAGGAATATTTTGTATATGTTGAGGCCCAAGCGGGTTTTAGGAAAAAAACATATGAGTACTACAGAAACTTTATTTATTTTACACGGACTTATCAATCATTGTTTAAATGAAAGAAAGCAATTATTAATATGTTTCGTTGATTTTACAAAAGCGTTTGATTACCTTGTCAGGGAAAATATTTATTACAAACTTATTAATTATGGAGTCAGGGGCAAAATGTTAAATATAATTAAATCAATATATAGCATCGTAAATGTTGAAATGAATGTATTTTAATGTATTGTATTAATGTAAAATCATGGACATATTGTCTAAATTTTGAAATAAATTATCTATCTATTTATGTTTATTCTTAGTAATTTCTCTGTGTTTACCGCCGAGAAAACTAAACTGAAAATGCTGATAAATTATCAAGGAACACATTTTTACCTGATATTATATGGGATGAGCAGGTACATAAATACCAATTTTATTATAAGTGCCCCTTCCACATGTGGGGTTATATTCTCATTTCGTATGGTTTTAATTAGTACAAATTATTTATCCTTGTTTATTGGCAGACGATTTTGTCTTTGATATAAGCGACAATAATTTTGGTTGCCATAGATGAGCGTTCTTGTTTTGTTATTTGATGTAAGCGACTCTGACACATCAGGCCTTGTTGAAGAGTATCGACAGTAATTGAAAATGAAAGATAAAGACTCTTGATACTTGGCAATGGTCTCCAAGGTACTAACAGAATACATCAAAGAATGTAGAATAAATAACTGGTATAATAAAAAGGTTCTATGATGATGTAGCGTATAATGAACTCATCTTATGTTAGTTATAATAAAAAAACTTAGTATTGTATTCATTTGGTATTCCCTCCCCAAGAAATCCGAACTCATCCGAACTCCCATCATTCCATCATGTCTAATTTTCTATGATTAATTGCACACTAGATAGGCCCGATGGTTTATACATTGCTCCAGGCCAGAACATTGTCTTGGACATTCATAGACTCGACAAAAGCTGAGAACATAGCTGCCAGATATGATAAATCAGAAAATTCTCAAAGACATTGGCACCACAAACAGAGTATTGACAAAACCATGGCATCACTAGTTGAATATTGACTATATCATTAATATTGGGTGAATAATACTCATACTGGTCAAATGTGCACATTTCTCAAATTCTTTTATTATAGTATTGATTGGAACAGTAATAGAAATTCCAGAGACAATATTACTCCGCTTTCTTACAATAATTTTCAATATGGCGACGTCCCATATGCACGCACATGTACAATGTAGTATAGTAAGACGTAGAGCTGACCTCTGTGACATTTGGTATGTACATTGTAGCTGCTTATTATGCGATTCCTGTTACCAGTTCCACTAGATTGCAGTGTGAAATAATATTATTTTCTTTTTTGACAGGAAAAGTAGATCTAATTGATTTCATTAATATTGCTAAACAACATATTTACAACACTTAATTATTTTATATATGGGTGACTATTTTGGTCATCTCTCAGTTGTTAAAGGTAAGACCCAACATTTACAAAATTTGGTGGACTCACACTCAAAGCGTACATTATTACAAAAACCTGAACTACCGTTAATCTTGTGAGATAATATTCCATTAGTTTTAATACAATCAAAGAAATAGTTCTATATGAGCTCTACATATATTTGATTACAAAGGATCTAGGGACAGATTTATATTATCTTTCAACACTTTCATTCTATCAATACTATTCAATATAATTATGTAACGGAGATTACCTTATCCTAACATATTGAATGATTTTTCAGTATTACTGAGTCACGTGACACTGATAACGTATTTTACCGTACAATACGAGATTTTACGCAATAATGTGATTACGTCATTATTGAACCGTTCATCGGCATTGTTAAGTACGAATATATCCCAAAAAGTGAAAATCCAAGTGGTGGTACACAGCTCTTAATTTCATAAAGTCATAACGTACCTTTGACTAGAATTGGGTAAAACCCAAAATAGTTCATTCTATTTCATTTTTAAGACTAAATCGTGCATTTTAAAACATATTCTATCTTAACAGCATTCGGAACACCTTGACCATTTATTGAATTAATCATTATTCATAGTGAATGGCCGAGGAGTTCCAAATGATTCACAAGGTATGGTCATGCGACGAGGAGAATAATTTAAATATCATTGGCATCTATTAAATCAGTCAGTCGCAATGTAGGTATAAGGCTATACTGCAGTGACCAACGTTTTAAATTAGTCTCAAGCCAATGTACATAGCTATGCTATGCTACGAAGTAAGATACATGAGGAATAAATTTGTATTTTATCACTCCAAATATCTTGTTTTTAAAGTCAACTAATCCGCAGATTTAAACATCTGTCGATTAAATGAATCCCTCTGATCTGTAATAACTGATATCAGAATAAAATACGCAATCTATATTCTAAATCTAACATAAATTGTGGACTTAACAACATAGTTTCTGATACATTAGAGCAATCAGCAATAACTTGTATAATTGCTTGCTATGAGTAATGATGTAGCTTGCAATTACACTAGTATTCTGGTTGTGATAAGGACACAATTGCATTCGCGTCATAAATAGAAGGGGAATATCCATGTTTAGGCCAAGACTCTTCAAAGAACGGGGTATTTTTCTAACATTTTACCATCCAACTGTCTCCACAAGGCGGGGAATTTACCGAAGAGTTGCTTATAAGTCACTTTTACCATCTACATGTACGCAAGTCTAATTTATTATCTAAGAATTTCTTATAAGACACCACCGTTCTACAGGGAGGGGTTAAAGGTGACAAATTACCGATGCCTCAAAGTTTTCTTGTCAGATCTTGTTAGCGTAACCAATGACAACAAATTGACCAAACCTTGACAAGAATCTTAGTCAACACAAACCAAGGACCATGATACCATGTATTGACTATATTAAAGATTATTATCAATGTAATTAAAACTGCTTATCGATTGTCATATAACATCCAATAAACCATTGTCATGGATGATAATTTGTGAAGAGCTTACGGCGGTCTATTGGTGGCAAGACGCGATAATTTTCTACTCCCAGATGTTAAGACGCGGTTAATTCCACCGAATTCCTGCAAATGGCTTTAAATCACATTTATGCGCGACAAGTCATGTTCACAAATGAATATAAAACCATATAAATGTCTTAATAGAGCTTAGAAGATGATGATTGTTAATAAGGAAGCCCCTGTGATGACGGATATATCGTAGCATCGTCTTTGTTCCAAGCCCGCGCATAATGCTTACAACTGTTCGTGGTCGCTATCTTAGTCCGCCTGACGACCACACTTGAATCTAATTGGAAATCGGCGATATCAATAAATTCACCAACTTATCGTACAATGTAATCCCTACCCACTTTAGGAAAACGAAAAATATTAAAATATGTAGAGTTATCAAGCTGTGATATTGCTATAACGTTGAGATATCTTGTCCGTCTGCGACAAGATAGAGCGGTAGTTAAATGCCGTACAAACACGGGCGATAGATCGCTCCGGTACAAACAAAGCAGTTTGTCATTCAGTTGCAATCTGTTTTGGTACTCGAACCTGTCAACGTAAAAGTATTTTATTTTATATAAGAGTCAAAATGAAGACATACGTTCTTGTTTCAAGTGTTAAACAAACAAATTTGTCTCAACGTTAAAGCTATATTACATAGACAACGCGTAAAAAACCTTGTAATTTTTTGAAACTTTACAAATATCATGTCGTAGCCATCGTACAACAAATATCACTTATTTGAATGTGTCGTTGTTTTTTCCTACTTATCAAACATGATAATAGTGTTAAAATTAGTTATATCTTGATAAATTGAAAAAACAGGTGGCATTAATTGAAAAGCACGGGGGTAGACCAATTGTAGATTCAGTTTTCAAAGTGCTTCTGACATTTTTGTGAAACACGCGGAGTGGCCATGGCACTGTTACCATTGCCCGCATGACGTTTTATGCCGTAAGTCAAACCTAAAAAACCTGAAATGGCAGAAACCTTTAATGGCTAGTTACTGTAATATTTAAATATTCAATTTAACTTACAGTGAGCATATACGAATGTTAAATTGTTTTATCTTAAAATTTGAAAAAAAATATCGTTTTATTTGACTGTTATGTAGCATTATTGCAGTCAATTGATAGTTAGGACAAAAAGTTTATAGCCCAGCCTAGTCTCTTCAAACAGCAGAATAGTGTCAGTTTCACTTTCGATACATCCCTGTATCTTAGATCTACACTGAAGATGTTTTTACATCTCAGCACACTTACACCTACATACTATCACTTACATACGTACTGTTACTCTCCTGAAATTATTTCACTGATGTAATTAAAAGGCAATTAGAGAACATAAATAGTTAAATGATTCCTAGTTTCTCTTAGAGGCAGTAAACTAATTAAAGTATCAATACTGTCTTAGAGTAAGACCATAGGAAAACAAAATGTAAGATTCTTCTAAATAATGTAGTAAATTTTCAATTATTTACTAGTTTTGTGTTTTCTAAAAAGGGTTATTTGAGTGTCTTAACTCCTTTTCATTTGCAAGCTTGGAATCGGAACATTAAGGAATTCTGTGGGGGTTTTAAGGGTTTGGCGTGGATAAGAATCTTAGAATTAACTTTGTTCGGCCTTAATTGTTGGTAGATAGGAAATACAGATCTCGTTCTGAGGCTTAAACAACTATAAAGACTAATTTCATAAACAATTGAATAAATATCCTTCAAGAAACCTTATATTGGAATCTTCATTTCCTGATGTAGTAAGAACTCCTACGAAGAGTTGAAATTATAATAGCATTTTTTGTAGTTCTATGAGTGTTTTCCTCACACTTCGTTTCTAAAAATAATATTTTGCAGACAGTATTCTTATTTTAATACATGTTTATTGATTTTAAATTTATAGTACTTAGAACTTGGAAACTAGAATTAGGTTTTCTTCAAGTATAAGTGCGGGATTTATACTTTCTTAATTTCAAAAGCTAATAAAAAAGCCTAAGACAGAAGTTGGCGTAAGTTCATTTTACGATTTGTCATAATAGGTGCAAAATTCAAAATGCAAGTTTTATGAACTTATGATAAGAAGGTATACAATTTTATATATAATTAAAATCTATTTGAAACTGACAGGAACAGATATTGAACATTTTATGAATGTTTTCTGCTATGGACTTACGTCCGTCTCTTTCAACAGTACTAATGGAAAATGAAAATGAGTCTGTATCACGTGTACATACTTGTAAATTTATCCAAACTACTTATAATGTATCTGATAGGAAGAAAAATGTTTCTGTCAAAATGAGTTTATATTGTCCTAAGCATCTGCTTGAATATGTTACATTTTGTAGTCTCGCTATCGTTTTAACTAATCTATTCTACGAGGAAAATTGAAAGATATATATTTATCATGCTCTTACATTAAGTATGTTTGTTACTATTCAGCTTAATTATGTTTGTTTCTGGTTGTAACAAGTGTGGCCATTAATCATTTGAATTACTAGAATTTAATGAAATGTACATTGAGGAAAAGAGTAAAAGTCACCATATGTACGTTAAGGAAACATTAAAAGCCACCATTTTTATCTTTATTTACTCAACGTTGAGTAATGGTACGTCGTTTTTTTACGTTTATTTATGAAACTCTTGTTCTTGCAGTACCTTACGAAGTATTTTCAGCCTGGGAGATGATAGGAGGCTAATTTTTAGTGGAAAGATTTATTTAGGAAAAAACATAATTTATTTATATTCGTAATTTAAACACTGGCTGTTATTATTAGCAAACTTTCTTCCAGAGATGTGCTTCATACATTAGATATACCAAGTCTTATAAATTAGTTATGACGTTATCCGTTTTGGTCAAAGATACCGTCTTTTAATCAATGAGACGCTTGTCGTCTTAGTCAAAGAGAAACTTCCCGTCTTGGTCAATATGACCCTTCCCGTCTTTGCCAAAGAGACGCTTGCGTCTTTGTCTAAAAGACGCTTCCTGTCTTGGTCAAAGAGACGCTTCCTGTCTTGGCCCAAAGGACGCTTCGGGTTTTGGTCATAGAGACGCTGCTAGTCTTGGTCAAAAAGACGCTTCCTGTCATGGTCAAAAGCAACATCGCCCGTACTTTATCTAACTAGATCGAGCTAAATAAGTAATTAATAGTTGTAAAGGTTAATTGCTGATTGGGAACGATTCCAACTCAGACCCTCCACATTCTTAGCGAATATACCAGCCTTTTAATGGTCGTTTGAAAAAGACGCCTGTTTAAAAAATTAGATATTTGGTCTATATTTGAATGACAATATACAACAGAGATGATTTTTACTTTTCAAAAATAGTTTACTCTAAAAACTCTTCCCTACAAACCCTTTGATAACCAGAATTTAAATGGATGTCATTCAAAACTTAGAAAAAAACTTATTTTTATTAATTTGCGGTGGTACATAAAGGCAAAGCGAAAATAGTGTGAGTTATTGAATAGAGATATACAAGACGGAACGTTTTTACAGTCATTTAGGAGAGTAATTGAATACTTTAAGATCAAGGTGAGCGACATTTACATTAGAAAGATGATTTAAGTAAATAAATCAGTTATATTCTATAATAGTTAAGAAGGTTGGGAGTAAAGTTACCTAATGTGCCGTAATTGACTTTAGGTCTATATCTTTATTCGGAATACTTTTGTTATATAGGTAATTAAAATGTAAATGGAAGCCAGTAATGTTTATTTCACATCAAATGACGTGTCATTCACTGTAGATGACTCAATCACTAATGATAATCACATAGTACATTATAAAACTGATCTATTTTTATCTATTGACTGATGAGCCCAGGTTTGACATAAAAAATCGGTGAATGTACGGCCTAGTACGGTTTACGTCAAACGGCACAACCATTCTTTATCCGGTCGTTCTGAAATCACTGCAGCCTCTCAATCACTGGTAAACCGCGTGCGCAAAATATCAAACGCTACTTACGTTAATTGTACAAAAAAGAACAAAAATGACCATGATTGTGTGAATGATTATACTTTTATCTATTTAAAGTTTAAATGAACTATTTGCTACGTGGCTGAGGCTTATTTGATGGATAATAACGTTTGATTGTAAAATGTTTTGTTGATGTTCGAATTTATTTATTAGTTTCTACATGTATGTTAAATGAAGCTAATTAAGCGTTGATTTTAAAGATTGATACATTAAGTAGTTAATGTTGTTAGAATGTCTAGTTAGAGCTTGATAGGTGCTTAGTTATCTAGTCCAGGCTATATATATAGTTTATATAGTGTCTGGATAGAGCTTGAAAATGTCCTGGAATAGATCCCAGATTGAGCAATGTTTTTTGGGTAACATATTATATCTATTTATTATTTCTACTTTCAGAATCCTATGATAGAAAATAGAAGACAAAATAATTACACTCCTACGTCATCACATTATTCTACGGGTCCACCTGATGGGGACTTGCAACGTTTAGACCCAGCACGTGTTCTTCAAATACATCGTTCATTAGTTCAGTCACGTGACCCCGCGTGGACCAATCACAGAGACTTACATACAGTGAGTATAGTTCATTGTTAAACTCTCGATAAATGATTTTTGTTAGATGTTTGAGTCTGCTTTGTTAAAGGAGATGAAATTTCCATTTTATACCAAAGGCAAGGACGACTGTGTATTGTTGTACTGGAAACATGGGTGAAACCGGAAGAGCTGGGTTAAGGGTGGCGCGTGTCCCTTTTGCTTGACCCCTTTTTGTATGTTTTAAAATGTATTCAAAATTGATATTAAAAGTTTTGTAGTGCTTTTTATAAATACTAACATACTCGAAATCATTCCTATGCATAGATTACGTATATCCGTGTATTTATTTGTATGTACATTAACCCCGCTGATTTAAATACTCGAATACCGATAGTGAGTACAGAAATACTGTAGTGAGTATTTAAAACAGTGGGGTTAATGTGTATGCTACTGACAGTTGCAGTAAACTTGACAATGCTAGAATAAAGCTGTGCGAAACATGTACATAAGTTATGAAATATCTATACACATAATACTTTATATATTATTGATGTAAATATATAATTGTATTTATATAAATGTATTAAAGTATACTCTACCGTTTATAACATATAGACTTTACATGTTGATAAAAGTTACATTCAAGATTTTAAACGGGTTTTACATGCAAGTTTTACAATTAAAGCCTCTCTTGAATAAATCAAGACTGCCCGGTCGAAAATTTCACCTTGTTTGCTCAATATAATTTACAATTAGAATTTAAGTTAAGATTGTATTGACAGCGTTTAATGTAGAAAAAATGACACAGTTAGTTGACTTAGTTCCATATTGCTTGTTTTGGGATATTGTGTTTATTAACATGTCTAATGTTTTGACCGGTGAGCTATGTGGAATACTATATACCTTTCATAAAATAACAACATACATGTATATATGATATCAAATTACTAAGGTCATAATTTATGTTCTAGAATCTGTGACTCAAAAATCGCATCTTATGAATTATGAAAGGCATACATTTGTAAAAGCAGTTCGCTTATTGCTAAATAATGCGTTTTAAGCACACATTAAAGATATTCCATTGCAATTAACCAAACAACCATATTTACGTCAGAGAACAGTAAAGTTATGGCACTAATCAGGAACACATACTGAAGGCATTCTATGACACTGTCATTTTAATCCACTGGGCGTTTTTGTCGGCATGATAGTAGTATCAAAATAATTAGAGTGAGCGCTATATTCCACGTTAGTCTCTGAATAATTAACGAAGACAAACGCGTATAGTTTTACTACAAGTTGCCTCTTAAATCAAACGTCAAGGTTTAAGTGACTTTATGTCAAATGTCTAAGTAGGCCTGCAAAAAATGAGGTAAATACACATACAAATCACCATAGCAGGGTCAGTACAAACATTAAGGTACTTATACTCCCATTTATTTGATAGTAAAATCTCACCATTTATCATTCTAAACATACAAACAGGTTGTTCTGTTATGTAAGAAAAAAACATTAATGCATGTATCCCACCCTGAGTTATGGAATTACTCTATGAGAAAATAAACCAGATTTTAATCTCTGCTAATAAAAATAAAAAAAACTGCATAAAGTGGTTGAAATTTATCTTTAATATTTGTGTATTGCTGTTACATTTTAAGATTTGTGCGCAAAACATAACCACGTACTTCGGAAAACAACAGTTGAATGTACTTGTATAATATGAGTATATTTTAAAGACCCGTTACGATGGAAACAGATTATAAGCACCGTAGATTAACCGCCATTTTTAATACGAAAATGATTCAATATTATTTTATATGACTATTATACGAGTATTAATTCATTTTGTTTAATTTATAGTAAATTATTTATATCAATAAAAATAATTATCACCATTACATCTTACGGAAGGGTTGGGCTATATTAAGTATAATTCACTTCGGCTGATTTCCTTTGATCTCTAAATAGTTTACCGATTCTTGTTTACTTTTCTATTATCCTCATAATTTTATCATTAAAATTGCGTATTCAAATCCGGAACTTTGACATTATTGTATAATTTCCGGCTAACACAAATCAATATTAAAGTCAATATTATTGTATTATTATGTTTTTATTTCATTTTTACAAAAAAGCTCCGACTATAGAAAAAAATCATGAAAAACAAGCAAGTCTCGCCGAAATTTCTGTAGTTGTCAAAAACTCATGTCATCGTTTAGCTTTAAGGTTTTAATTCATCTTTCGATGACAGATTATATTGTTGAAATGAAAGCCTTCATCATTCACCGATCAAATCGATAGTAATCAGCCATCCATTGTTTTCATATACAACTACACGACATGACACAATAAAACTGTCATTAAAACAACATGTTAGGTTTAATGTATTTTTATTGAACGATTGAAAAGCGTTTAATGTTTAGCGTTTGCAAATCCAACCTCCTTATCATTTCTGTACTTTTAGAAGTCCTTGGCTATGTTCCTCAAACATTATTACAGTTGGATGTATTCGGACATTTCCCAATGTTGTTTCTTTGATATAAGCTTTAGTTTTCCGAACAAGTTGTAATTTCATATTTGTATTGAAGGTTTCTTAGCAAATTAACAACGTTTGGGCAATGAATAAATTATGATAAACTGTTGTTTTATATTGGCGTCTAGAGCATTTCTTAGACTTTCCAAAGTTGAAGGTTGATACTAGAATTGATTGACTATATTAAGCTCTCTTAAAGACCTCATGAGTCAGAAATAAAATGCTTAGTGATACAAGAGAAGACGATAGATTTTGACTTCAAATTACGGCTAGTCATGTATCAATTCTGCTACATTTATGTATTTAAGAGACAGTTTTCCAAACGTACTACGATAATTCACTGTGACAGTGACATTCTTACTTTCAAGTAATACTTCCTTCTCATAACTATGTTTTAGTTTAACAGCGTTAAAAGTATAACTAATGAAAATTAACATACGATAAGCAATTTTAATATCAATACATCAGTTATCATTTGTATACATTAAGTCAGTTAGCCATAGTGTATTTTCCGAAGTCTGGAATGAAATAATCCATCTCAGGTCAAATTGTTCAAACTCTATGTCTATGCAACAAGTAACGAGTGAAACACAACAGGTGACTGTATGAGTGAAATCTTAGTAATAACAATGAGAGTAGCTTTTGAGTTCAATATGTATTCATGTGAATTATGTTCAAACAGGTGCAACTATTCGATCAAAGCATCCGTTTCGATCTATATACTTTGTCCAGATTCGTGTTTTATCCGAAATTAGCGTCACTTTCTTCTACTAACGCTAAAAACCATTGTCAGTTGATATTTACCGTTAGCATTGACTCTATGAGAACTATTCACTTCGTAGCGTGGTAAACATTTTTCATAAACAAAATTTTGTATAGTACATGCGTGCATTGAATTTGGATTTTTATATATTGACTTTACAAAATGGTAAAACAGTTTGAGAAAAATACATAATAAAAGTTATATTGTGCCATATGTCGTTTAACTGTCAATATCTTATCAAGATGGGATCATTCATTGGGTAGTTTTTATTGACATTACATTGAAAGAAAAAAGCAAGGCACGCGCTATGAGACAATTACTAGACCATATTTGAAAGTATTAAATGATTCTTTTTGTGTTTATCATAATAATTAAAAAACGTTTAGTGCTTGTTACAATAGTATGGGGCCCCTAAAGTGACATCTGCAATTTTCCTAGAATAATTCGTTTGTTCGACATAATAATTTTTTAGTACAAAATAGTGTTTCGTAAAAAACGAAAACATATTTTGTAAACACGTAACATTAATTCGTAAAAAAAACGAAATAATATTTCGAAAAAAAAGAATGACTTTTTTGTTAGAACGGAATAATTATTTCGTAAAAAATGAATTATGTTTCATTAAAACGAAATACTACTTTTATAGGAACGAAATGATGATTGGTAAAAAATAATAACATTGCATAAAAACGAAAACAAATTTCGTAAGAAAATTTAGTAAAATCGAAATAATTTTGAAAAAAGAATTTAAAATGTCACGTTAAGGGCTTCGTACAATCGCTCTGATTTCATTCAACTATTTACTAAGATTTGAGGACAAAAGCCAATGGGACAGATGTTCTACTCAAGGAGATACTTTTATCAATATCATGAAGCCAACGTGAAACAGAGAAAACTTAAAACATTTCGCTCTAAGCGTTATACTCTTCTATATTACCAATTATTAGTCCTGCTTTGTGTTAAGTTTGCCAAGTATAATTGTTAATTCCTAATGTACTAGCCTAGGGTTTGTCATAGTTGGTATCATTTGGGGTTTAAGATGAAAATATTGTGTGGAAAATAAACATCACAGTTTTCTATCACAAGTAGACTGCCATAGACAAGTTGAAACTAAACATTGCTGAAGAAACTTACATTTTTGTATCTTCTTTGTCTATGGATTGTTTGGCTTCCATTTGTTTCTTCAATATTTGTGTCTTGTTTGTTGGGAGGTTATTGGCAACATTAGCTATACACGCACTTTATTAGAATTTTTTTGTCTCATGCCAAAATAGGTGTTTAGATTTATATCTTATTTTTTGCTAGAATATATACACGAGCTAAAATCATCGAGTCTGCTAAATACCATTTGGTCAACGTACCCACAAAACAAGCAAATGTCAATTTTTCCATTTTTCTATCGAGAATATTTGCCTTATTTTGCATAATTTGTTTGACAACCAGTCATAAATTAGTTCCATAAATTTGATAAAACTGTAATTCTACCACGCCTGAACGTTTTAGAAATCAAAGCGAGAACAAAACGTTTATTTCGAATCGAAACCTTGATATCAGCTCCAGAAACTACTGGACAATGAAAACGCCGGCGTCCAGTATAATTTGACCGTCTAGGAGTGAAATCTTCCGCATAAATGGTTCTCCCTGAGAGGAGGTTAGCTTAATGAGACGTTAGGTTTGGTCTAAATGACAGGTTTTGGTTAAATTAGCAGGGTGATTTTGTTTGATTTTAGGGTCTGTCCTAGTTGACGTATCACTTTTCATCAACAATTTTTATGCCATAGTTGATTTCTATAAGGAATTTGTAATATTGCTATTTTTCACCAGGACAATTATACATGATCCCAACCCATGCATCAGAAGTTTGGACATTTTGCACGACGTTTGAATCATTGTGTTTAAAGTGCGATTTTTCTCGGTACGGTTGGTGTTAGGTTTTAGCCATCTTTAATCATTACTCAGTATCAATGACCGCGTGTTACAAATTTAAAGTGTCCGCAATTATATTTTTCTTGCAATTTGATATTTTTTGACATGTGTGTAATTTTGGCATTTTACATTTTTTCAACAAAAAATCAAAGCAATTGCCGAGCTGTCATTGACATTTTGTTAACATAAACTGTGAAGCGTAGAGCCAAGTTTTCATTTTAAACTTAAAAAAATCGAATTTCTTATACATTATTTTTTCGATTGGTTTAAAAAAACTTGATTTCTTAAATTTTTAGATATGGTATATTTTTCACGATTGGGTTATTTATAAATGACGATGCATAAATTTCAATATAACAAAACTAGGGTTATCTTCAGATGTCATGGTTGAACATGCAATATATTTTTACTTAACAGGCGTATACAAGTGAACGTTTGTGTTAGAAAATAAAATTATTTATTACATACTGTTGATCAAAGGGTTAATTGAAATTTAAATACCATTTGATTATTTGTAACAAGGATAATTTTGTCAGCACGTGGCTTGTACTATACATGTACATATAAACATTGTAAGTTGTTGTATATGTATCTTTTGTTGTACAGTGTATACGTTTTGCTTAATTGATGTTCCTATACGAATTATTGATGTTTTAATTTTGTAAGTTGCATTAAATGCTTATATCATAGAACAGAACAGAAGATAACAGAACATGATTTCGTTTACTACTCGTATCACGGTTAATTATGTAACACTCGAGTCAAATATATGCACATGCAAGTATAAATTAGCATTTTACTGTGATCAAGTCATTTAATAACCTAACAATTATGTTTACTAGCTCATAAACGTTTCTCCCGTTCGTTTGGTCATAAATCTTTAAAGCCGACATGGAAAAACTGAAGGTGGTGGATAAAGTCAAATAATCCCGTGACACGTTAAAACCCGGTATAACACGTATCATTTTTTATACAAAAATCCCAGCGTCTTACAACTTAATTACATTGTAACAATGTAAGAGGTTTATGATAAATGGTTGTACGTTAATTTTGTTACAAGAACATGATACAAGACACTTCTTCCGTTCATCCCGGTTTCTAATGATTCATTATCAAATAACGTATTTACGAAAATACGATCTTTAAACCTTACCATATACAATTCATCTTAAAGACCAAAACAGCGGACAAAGTTGTGTAGCCTAGTTTTCTACTTCGAATGATTAATGAAAAATACGTTATCAATCTTATTTCTTATTTTTCTGTATACCTTTTACCTTAAAATGAAGTTTTCTTCTTTTTTTTTCAATTTCATGGTCACGTGATTTTGAAAAGCTCGCATTTTCCACATTTGTGTTGCTCAAGGGAAAAACTTGAAATTACATTATTTTGTTATACAAATAGTGAAATGTTATTTTTATGCCTTATCTCGGAGTCTGACTGGTAAATAAGAATTGTTGAATAGAAACACTCGATCTATTTTCATTGTAAAAACCACACTGTTAAGTTTTTATTTGATCATTCTGATTATTTTAATGATATTTCGGCTGATAAATCATTTGCAAGCATACTTGGGACACACAGTACATTTTAACCATCGGGTTTGTTAAGGTGACACCTGTACAATTTCTTTACGTAATATATAATTAAATTAATCAAAGATGATCTGATTAAGAGCATTATCTAATACTCTATTGTTAAAGGTACTACTTAACACATTCTCTGACCGTAACGCCCCCTTTGATATTAGTGCAAACTTTGCTCCACCCTACAGCTGTGATTTCCGTCGACTAGACCCGGCTTTTCCATTGATGTACACACACACACACATATATAATTAATATGTTATTTGTATGTATCAAATGATCAGCAGAAAAATAAATAAATCAAATATACAAGTTATGCTTTCATGAAATGAAAGCTACAGTAATGACAGCGAGTGATAAATATCTAAAATTGGATCCATGTTTGATCACAATTTCTACATATATTTATAAAGAATCTCATTAAATTCAAATAGAAATCCTCTGCATCTCATTAGAGTTTTAATCATATCTATCAATTAGCGCTAATGTATAATATTCATTATTCAAAAGTTGATATGTCATTACGTAATATATTATGTTGAAGCAATGTTTGATACAGTGAAACCTTTCAACAACAGTCAGTATGATGGCAATGCTGAATGTGCTTTTTATACAGAGGTGGCTCTTGTTTAGATTTTATTTTTTTCAATAAAATAGTACTTTTTACAAAGATGGCTGATAAAGGGGGGTCAATTCATTGCGCACTATAATGGTAAATTTTGAGATGTAGTTGTATTTGATATATGCCTGTTTAGGTTTTAACTGTATTTATATTTGTTTTCATTTATACATGCATGCAACAGATTTGTGTGTAAATTGCTTAGCAGTATTCAACTTGCTCTCATGGATAGTATACAGTCACTGAAATAGCAACTTCTTAATATGCATTCAGGGCAAGGTCAATACTGCTAGGTCATACAATGTACATGTATATTGATACTTCACTGGTCTTACATCAGTTTACCACAATTTTCCTTCTTGCATCGTTGTATTTCATATTTACGCTTGTTTTTTTCCTTATTAAAATCATATACTCAGCAAATAATTTAGGCGATCGAAAATTCTGCTTAAAAACAAAACAAAATGCAGTTTGAATGAGTTTTTGATATTATGAATTTGAAATAATTTTACGTACATGTATAATGTTACATGTTGGCAGTGCGCAGAAGTAATCAGGATTCTCGATTTAAAATTTGGGTACAGAAGTAGGCAAGACCACCAAAATTCCAGACTGGGCTGTGTTCTCAACCGTGCATTGAATAAGCAAAACATCCGAAATAATAGTATTTGAACGCTTTGATCATATAGAATTTTCTACTAATCATGTACAAATTGTGTGACAAATGATTTTTTTCATTTTGTTGATTTCTGCGTTGAGTATATGCTTTTAATTTCTATATTATTATTTATATTGTCTATCGCTTTGCTTATTGATCTCATGTGTTTTTGTGTTTGTTTTTGTTTGTCAGTCGTCACCCTTAACCAAAGAACTTCTGGTTCACAATGAAGATAATGGCTCGGAATCATCAGCAGAAACTGCCACATATGACAGTGGACGAGGCGGTAGCGAGTCCGATATCCAGACATCTTTATCACAATCACATGATCACGGTATGTCACATGACTGCACTCTTGTATTATCACGTGACCATTATCACGTGACCGAGCATCTCATCGTATATACATGTATCTACAAGTAGTTATGATCCACTGGTTATAACTTTTCATGTTAATAAAATAACACTAAAAGTGATTAAAAGGCATTATCATGCGTGTTGAGCATCTGAAACTGCATTTTTTTATTTTACTAAAACATTCATCATTTTGAATATGACCTAACTTTTCGTGCATTGTTCAGCTGGGTATTTAGTTTTTATAAACAAGTTTAATGTTATAGCAGATTTTTTTCGTAGCATACATAGTATATTGTAGAGGACATATAGTGGATGCTATGAAATTTAGATTATTTGCATTTAATTATTATAGAAAATTTATATTCCATTTAATGTGTAGCTAAATTGTCACAATTGAGGATAGTGTAGTGTAACCACTTCATATTTTATGTAGAAATAGTTTTTTATAATTAATGTGTGCTTGAATACTCTTGCACCTCTCTTCAAAATTGTGTTGTTTATCTTCTGTCAATCAATGCTTATCATCAGTCAATATTTTGTTGCTGCCCTTCGTGAAATTTTCAGTTTAAAATAGTACATGTTTTTTCACCATGATTTTTTGTATAATTTCAGATCAATCAAAGACAGTGACATTTGCAAACAAGCCTGTTCTACATCACTTCACTGACAGAAACCAATGGAGGGACGCCACAGAATTTACAAAGTATGACAAAACTCCTCCCCACAGTCCCAGATGTCATGAAATCACACAGCCAATTCCAAATAATAAAAAACCAACAGTCCCGTCTCGGGAAAAACTTAAGACATTTTCATCTTCTAGTCATCCGAGTTCTTCACACACAGGAAGTAAACTTCCTACAATAAATGACGTATCCAATCATATGACGTCATACGATGATGATGACGATACGACAACTTCCGGTAGCTACACAATCGACAACGATCGTGATTGGATGAATGATAACCGAGAGGGTTCCAATCCTTACTTCCTGTCTCACAACGAGGCTTACTGCTAATGAATCTGTGATAATAAAGGTAAGACTTCTGATTAAGTTATCGTCTGCTTTTGATTCTTAGAAATGGCGTGCTGGTTCAAACTCCTGACATTGAAGTCAGATCGATTTTGGATTAATTTACGGAATATAGGAAATATGATAATAGATGGGTCATTTGCGTGTGGAATATTCATTCTGTGGATATTATTTTTTTCAAACGGATGCCCATGCCTGTCAGTCATTGAACCATCATTAAAAACGGTTGACTTGGGGGTAAATTAATAGTGCATATAATCACTTATTATCACAGGATCGCATGAATGTTAAATCAACGCATTGATAAATAATTTCCCCATAATTAGGGAAATTAAGGTCAAAATACCCTATTTCCGCCATTAGGACTATAAATTTAAGAATCGGTTGACTTGAGTTACACTAAGCAACATCGGGCTGCTATTTTGTATTACTACTGTACTTAAACGGCATTGTTTCCCCACTATTTTCGACCCCATAGTCTTGCCTGTCTCTTAATGGAAAAAAAGACTGCTTGCATTAACCTTAGACAAGAAATTCAGTTTTATTACCACATTGTATTTACATTTATTAGCTCCGTCAATTCAGTACAGGCGTAGTATCGTTAATGGATTGTGCAATCGTAAAGACTCGTCAATTTTCTTAACCTGAAATTACATTTGGAACTCATCGACCATTCACTACGATTATTTGATAAATGGTCGATTTATTCCGAATGCTGAAAATATTTTTTTTCATTGTCAACCCCAATCGAGTTAACACAGTGAATTGTGGCCACTAGTTTTGTAAATGAAAAATATGGACGCCATTAGTCTGACAAATAAGGCAGTTCCAAAATAAAAGAAAATACCTATAAGGCGACTAAACTAGCGATACTTTGTAGAAAGCGTCCTTTTGGTTAGCTTTACTGAATATTAATATAAAATGTATATACATATAGTTGGTGTACTGGTTGGCCTATAATGAATGTGTTTTCAATTACTTGTGTACTTGTTGTTTATGTTGTGGTTTATGTATATTTTCTGTTTATTTCACAGATGTAGGAAGATAAAAAAGACATTAGATAAGAAACCAACATTTCTGACTTGAAGACTTAAAGACTCGAAGACAAATGGGTGGAACTAGGAACTAATGATTGGAGGCTGTTACTATAGTCTCCCATTTATTGTAATGATCTCAATTTTTCTAACATTGGATACACGCGTTATGTTACTATATTGTACTTGCACTACAATAAACAGTTGATAGATGATAAATGAACTGTTGTTTATAAACAGATATACAGATATTTATTAACCATTGGAATATTTAGATTTTATTAAATTATCTGTTATTTAATACATAATTACATGTATCAATCAATTGTCAATATCGATGGTTTAGTGTAAAACTAGTCTACATACTTCTTTATAAAATGTAGTTAGACTATTTTTGAGCTGACCTTTTGATAGCATTTACAATTGCAATTAAAAATTTTCCGACAATTTGTCTATCAATAACAACAATGCATAGGTCATAATTGTCAGTCACTTTATCTGTGTATATTTTTTACTATTGAGCTTATTGCCTTTTCCATTTTGCTTTGTAAACTGCAAATTAGCTGATATGTTCTGTATTTTTGAATTTGTTTTTCTATAATTCAAAAGTATTGCAAAGCAAACTGTAATTGCTCATGTTCAGAAGTATTATGTGTTTACGAATCTACAACAGACTGATATTAATAATTTGATATTTTTCTTTCTAAACAACAACAGGAAATGCAGTACTTGTTGATTTTATTTTTAATAATGAAACTGGTATTATTTAGTTAGAAAAAACCTCCAGTCCACAATACAAACAAGTACTACATTTGTATTTATATTATGAAAAATATAAATTAATAATCACCTTGGAAAATAAAATGTTATAATTAAAATTATACACATAATAAAAAAAGTAATTTTTAAGAGCCATTTTTCGTATTTTAAACATTGGTAGCTATATGCTGGACTTTTTTCATACTATAGCCTTTTGTCAGTTCTTTCTCTTTCTATCAGTCATGTACAAGCATTTATAAGCGAGCTATAAAAATCAAAATACCCGGTTATATAATGTTGAATTGTTTTCTTTCATAAATCGAATGTTTTTAACGTTTTTACTTTCTTGCTTAAAAGTTGTATCGTGTATAATATATAAATTTACTGAATCAAATGGCATTTTGTTAATTCGTATGTATAAAGGGAAATAACTCGTATTTCTTTGAAAACTATTATTGCTGTAGGTTACCTCCTTTGTCAAATTTTCTCCCTTCGGGTCTAATTGTAAAAAGCGGACATTTTCGAATCCTTGGTGAAGTATTACGAAGCAGGTGACAAGATTGTTCTTGATCATTCAATAGAGCCCAACGTGGTTGCCCAATGGTGTGTTTTAGGTTACGGAAATGTCCAAGTTTTTACGATTGTTGGTCCCCATTGCAAACCACTATCAAAATTTATAAATACCATTTCACCAATCTTAGCCACATTAATATCTTTTGTCTATACCTCAAAAAATTATTAATTTGTCAATCTTCAAACATATTTGATTCAACGAATTCTTTTATTGTGATAAATATATTGTAAATTATTGATGTTTCTTGCAATTCCATAGCAGGACCCTTTAGGGCCCGACCATGTTCCATAATACATGTTTTTCGTGCATTGTATACTTTTGTTTTTTTCATGTACAAAATCCCACTTCGCTAACAATGCATAATGATTTGTTTCTATAAATATGATTATATTGTTTCTATACTTATGTGTATGTATTTTATATTATATTGTTATATTCTATAAATATAAATTGTTTTTATGATAATATAAATATAAATATCAAGCATGATGGTGCTATAAATATGATAATATAAAATATTGAATAAAATATAACATAAAAATAATAAAATAATGAATACTTACATTGCACTTTATTTGTTTTGTTTTTAACTCATGTGAAGGTATGAAAATAACAGTACGTTTCGAAAGTAAATTAAATGTATTATGCAAAACTTGTGGAATAATGTTATTCCGGTGTTTTTCCAACAAATGTACAGGGCTATCAGTAGTTACTGAACTCGGGACTGCTGCGTGTTCAGTTACATATGTAAGCTAACGATACAGGTTCGGGAGAACTCAACCCGAAGACAACTCAACCCGTGCAAAACTCAAATCAAAGTTAGGACAACTCAATCCGTAAGTATGGATTTGAGTTGTCTCGTGGAGAGTTGTCTTTGGGTTTAGTTGTTCCGACACTTCCGTTATGGAACGTTTTGGAATGCTGCTGTCTTATCAACTGTTTAAATGTAGACTACACCAAGCGTGGATCACGGGTTTTTCGTGCAAAGTAGTTCAGTGACCTAAATAATGGTAAAAATCGGTGAGTCACAACTTTTATTTTCAACTTTGCACATTTTGTCCGAGTTTGTTTTCTTTGTAAAATTTAATCATATATAGAACAAGAGACATAATTAGAAATAATTTAAAGCAAAAATGAATTCCATTTTATTCATTTTTTTTCTAATCGTTATTTGCTTTCAAAAAAAATGAATGATAATGTCGCGTCGTATCGTTATGGAAAGTGTAAGGGAGACAACTCGTATTGAATTCTTAATTTTATAACTTTGATTACCTCCTTTGGCCGTAAAAAACTGCCCTGGCATTATCTACTGAAATTTTTATAACATTGTATATCTGAATGAAAGTTTTGCGTAAAAAAATTAAAAATTAGAAAATGTTGTTAGCTAAATGAATGTTCAAACAGAGCGAGCTGAAAATATACATTCGGAACACCCTCGACCTTTCATGAATGGCCGAGGATGTTCCGAATGGAAAATATAATGACTCGTTCAATACATTACAAATATATATTCATAAAACACTTCAGCATGACGTTTTTTAAACATAAGCATCGACACTCATATGATTGATTCAATATTTACATAAATTTAAGCAAAAGACCAAACAGAAAGGCTGCATTGGAAAATATGAAATTTGACTACCCTACACTTTGTAAAATGTAGAAGTATACAGTCCTTAATGACATTCACAGTTGAAAATAATTTCTATAAATATGAAAAAAGCTTATAAAACACGTTGTATTTCATTCATTACAATATGTTTATCATTTTGTATGGAATAGATTCACATAACTTGAGATTTCAAATATAGTTGATGCAAAATGTTAACAGGAGTTAGTAAGTATCTCCCTTAAATATGAAAGTATGGTAATTTTAAAAATGTCTATAAAAAGTATACGTTGATTTTTTAAATATCTAACATGGTGAAATGTTTAGGAATACGAAATAACTAGTAAAACTATTTTTAGAATTCTTCAGCTGTCATAAACAATGCTTTAAGTTAGGGATTGTATACCTTAAAGACACTCGGTACAATAGACTTGGTAAAGTTACAAAGCTGTATTTTCAGAAGATTTATTCTCATTAGATTTCATCTTTTCTAGCGTATCAATGGAATGATAAAGATTTGCGTCATGAGAAAACTGTTGTGAGTCCGTTGGTGACTTTTCAGGAGTACTAGGGCCAGGCAAACCATCAGCAATGTAATAGACACTGTCGTCACCGCTTCTTGGAGCATCGTCTATATCAGACAATCGAGCCTCCATCTTCCTTTCATGATTAGCGGCGAGTCTCTTCCGACTTATACGTGCACACGCAACCCATAGAATTATTAAAAGAATAACAGCGCATCCGGCTGCAATGCCACCAATTTTAGCATCGTGGATTATTTCCTCTGTCATTTCGGGGCCAAAATAGGGTCCATCGACATTGATACCTATTTTAATAACATCCGTATTATTGACGCCTTTATCCACTACACAGTAATAAATACCAAAATCTGCATCATTTAGACGATTGATCTTCAAGGAGAAGCCATTATCCGTGATGTAAACATGCTTGTCGTCAACTGGTTGCCATGGATGTATGACGTCACCATTTGGTAACACCCATGCTTGGACTGACAGAATTGTTCCCTCTAGATTGTATTTAGCGCACTCCAAATGAACGTCCTCAAAGTATTCTATGTTCTGTTTCCAAGAGTCTTTGTCACCAACAGCTAGTGAAATAAGTGTAACGTATGTAAGTATGGCGGAGATTTGATGCATTTTGATTTCACTGTTGTACAAGTCAGCCACTGATACAAACAATGTGAGTAAAGCGTTCTGAGAGCTAAAATTAAAAAAAATACGAATTTTAGAATTTAAAATGGTATAAGATTATATTTACATGTATATATGTAAAAATGTTATATGATTCACATACTAAACAAAAACAGTATTTAATATAAATATCGAACTTTTTCTCTTGAAGCTATGGCATTGTTATCGAATAGATTTATCTTCGTCAGATCTAATTTCTTATGCCATTGTCCTAACGAAAGAAACACTTTCTTAATACATTTACATGTTACATGCTTTAATCCACCCACGTGTAAGTTGGTAACTGTGATCGTGTTATAATATTGTTTTGATTGAGATTGATAGATAGATACCAATGGCCCAATGACCAGGAACAATCAGTGTAGCTGTAAAGTCGATGAACATGCATTAGCAATGTCTTATTTAGCCCCATGGATATACATGTATCATTATCCTTGTTTATGAAACCGCATTTCCTAAAATAGAGAAAATTGTGGCCAAATATTTTCACTGGCTAACATCTCTTGATCTAAGCTTTTTTTAACAGTACTTAGCATTCATTCGGAACTCATCGGCATTCAATGAATGATGTATGTGTTCCGAATGCTTTTACAAGCATTTAATTTCTGACAATTGCTCTACGCGATACAGTAGTATCAGTAGTACAGTCTGTATCTCCCGTTAGGGAACCAATCCCAATTCTTCCACATAGACAAACAGTGAGGCCAACTACCAACGCTATCCAAGACGAGTTTTAGTTTATAAAACGATTGTAACTATAGTGTATAAGAACCAAGAGATAATTGTTATCTATCCACTTACCAAAGAAATTCTTCTACTCATATAATCATGTGTTTTAAAATCCAAATACAAATCATTGAGAAAATGTATCACTCTGTTCTATTATGAATATAAAAACACAAGAATTTCTTCTTTTGCATAAACGCCCCGTACCACTATTTTGAGGATAAATTTCGACAAGCATATAATGATGACACCACTGAGAAAATATTTAGCTTATCAGGGTTGTATATAATTTATTTTGAAAATGAAGAGATTTTACTGGTCCCTCGTGTACAACACATTGTTAGGTTTCTAGGGTGGCCTTCTCTTTATCTTCTATTTCATGTGCAGTTTGCCACGTTTAATTCACTCATACAAAGATGAATGGATTATTCATTGCAACTTCTTACCTTCATATCAAAATTAATCCTCAGCTCTGATTTTAAAGTCCCGTATCTTGAGGTGACGTTCTTGGTGGGCATTTAAGGTCACCGCGACTGCGATGTGTGCTTTTATAGCGATGGCATTTAAAGGGCACAACGTCTTGCCAAAATGAACGGGTCTGAGTGTTTCTTAAAGTGAATCAGAATGAAAGGATAAGTATTCCATTTAGGTATGAACTTAATACCTGACTCTAGTAAGATTGACAACATTATTTTAGTGATACATAACGTAGCTTAATGCGCTACGGATCCGGTTGAACGTATATTCCAAAATTTAGTGTTTGGGGAACATACTGTTCCTTTTTCGTATAATGTTCATCCTCTTCTTCGAAACTATCCAATAAAAAGGAAACATGTATAAGACTTTTAAAAGATAACACAAACCAAATACGTTGACATTGATTTCTACAAATAGTTAACTTTAATTGTTGTGTTACCATGATTGATGTCGCCTACTTTTACATTCTTATCAAACTTTGCGTGAATAAAGACAAACACGGCTGACAAAAACACAATTGTATATGCTGTAGTACATACAGTATTTCAAAATATCACAAATGACTTGAGCTATGAAATAAACGACTAAATAATGTCATTGTATACATGTATCAAGTTGATTGAATGAGGAAAAAAATCCGATAACTATGTTGCTAAGACAGTAAACTTCGGGGACAATTTCAAATACGAATTTTTGGAATGAAACTTACGATTTAGTAAACAAGTCTTCACTGAAAGGTCTGTGAAGTTAGCTATCTATTGTCTATTCTCTATTCAAAAGTCTATTCGCACAATAGACAGCTATGTATTGAGAAATCTATTCATTCAGAAATCTATTCGCATTTACTGTATACATAGATATTGGTAAGTTCAAATATCTGTACAAATATCTGTTCACAAAAAGCCGAAAAGACAGCTATCTATTCGGAAGTCTATTCAGAAGTCTATTCGAAAAAAGTCAGTATTGCAATCAAACAGATTTAAAAGTCTTTTCGTGGAATACTTAAAGAGACAAATGTCCATTCAAAAGTCTTTTCAGAAGTTTATTCGCAAATACATAGTAATGCAATCTGAATGAGCAAGGTTTCTATTCCAAGAATGCAAGCGACAAATGTCCATTCAAAAGTCTTTTCGGATCTCTATTCGCAAAATCATATATATGCTTTAAGAATGTGTCTGTAGTCTATTATAAAGTTTTGAATGGAGAGCTGTCCTTTCAAATGTCTATTCAGAAGTCTATTCGCAAAATCATGTATATGCATTCAGAATGAGTCAGAAGTCTTTTATAGAGTTTCGAATAGAGAGCTGTCCATTCAAAAGTCTATTCAGAAATCTATTCGCAAAATCATATAAATGCATTAAGAATGGGTCAGAAGTCTTTTATAGAGTTTTGAATAGAGAGCTGTCCATTCAAAAGTCTATTCAGAAATCTATTTGCAAAATCATATATATGCATTAAGAATGGGTCAAAGTCTACCATAAAGTTGCGAATAGACAGATGTCCATTCAAATGTCTATTCAGAAGTCTATTCGCAAAATCATGTATATTCATTCAAAATGTGTCAGAAGTCTCTTATAGAGTTTCAAATAGAGAGCTGCCCATTCAAATGTCTATTCAGAAGTCTATTCGCAAAATCATGTTTATGCATTCAGAATGAGTCAGAAGTCTTTTATAGAGTTTCGAATAGAGAGCTGTCCATTCAAAAGTCTATTCAGAAATCTATTCGCAAAATCATATATATGCATTAAGAATGGGTCAAAGTCTACCATAAAGTTGCGAATAGACAGATGTCCATTCAAATGTCTATTCAGAAGTCTATTCGCAAAATCATGTATATGCCTTCAGAATGAGTTTGAAAAATTTATAGAAATCGAATAGAGAGCTATCCATTCAAAAGTCTATTCAGAAGTCTATTCGCAAAATCTGGTAAATGCGTTAAGAATGAGTTAGAAGTCGATAATACAGTAGCGCATACACAGCTGTCCATTCAAATGTCTATTCAGAAGTTTATTTGCAAAATCATATATATGTATTTAGAATGTGTCAGATGTTTATTATAAAGTTGCGAATAGAGAGATGTCCATTCAAATGTCTATTTAGAAGTCTATTCCAAAAAAGTTAGTAATGCAATCAAACAGATTTAAAAGTCTTTTCGTGGAATACGTAAAAAGACAAATGTCCATTCAAAAGTCTTTTCAGAAGTTTATTTGCAAATACATAGTAATGCAATCTGAATGAGCAAGGTTTCTATTCCAAGAATGCAAGCGACAAATGTCCATTCAAAAGTCTTTTCGGATCTCTATTCGCAAAATCATATATATGCTTTAAGAATGTGTCTGTAGTCTATTATAAAGTTTTGAATAGAGAGCTGTCCATTCAAATGTCTATTCAGAAGTCTATTCGCAAAATCATGTATATGCATTCAGAATGAGTCAGAAGTCTTTTATAGAGTTTCGAATAGAGAGCTGTCCATTCAAAAGTCTATTCAGAAATCTATTCGCAAAATCATATAAATGCATTAAGAATGGGTCAGAAGTCTTTTATAGAGTTTTGAATAGAGAGCTGTCCATTCAAAAGTCTATTCAGAAATCTATTTGCAAAATCATATATATGCATTAAGAATGGGTCAAAGTCTACCATAAAGTTGCGAATAGACAGATGTCCATTCAAATGTCTATTCAGAAGTCTATTCGCAAAATCATGTATATGCATTCAAAATGTGTCAGAAGTCTCTTATAGAGTTTCAAATAGAGAGCTGCCCATTCAAATGTCTATTCAGAAGTCTATTCGCAAAATCATGTTTATGCATTCAGAATGAGTCAGAAGTCTTTTATAGAGTTTCGAATAGAGAGCTGTCCATTCAAAAGTCTATTCAGAAATCTATTCGCAAAATCATATATATGCATTAAGAATGGGTCAAAGTCTACCATAAAGTTTTGAATAGACAGATGTCCATTCAAATGTCTATTCAGAAGTCTATTCGCAAAATCATGTATATGCATTCAGAATGAGTTTGAAAAATTTATAGAAATCGAATAGAGAGCTATCCATTCAAAAGTCTATTCAGAAGTCTATTCGCAAAATCTGGTAAATGCGTTCAGAATGAGTTAGAAGTCTATAATACAGTAGCGCATACACAGCTGTCCATTCAAATGTCTATTCAGAAGTCTATTTGCAAAATCATATATATGTATTAAGAATGTGTCAGATGTTTATTATAAAGTTGCGAATAGAGAGATGTCCATTCAAATGTCTATTTAGAAGTCTATTCCAAAAAAGTCAGTAATGCAATCAAACAGATTTAAGTCTTTTCGTGGAATACGTAAAAAGACAAATGTCCATTCGAAGTCTATTCAGAAGTCTATTCGCAAAATCATATATATGCATTAAAATGTGTCTAAAGTGTACTATAAATTTGCTAATAGACAGATGTCCACTCAAATGCCTATACAGAAGTCTATTCGCAAAATCATGTATATGAATTCAGAGTAAGTCAGTAGTCTTTCATAGAGTTTCGAATAGAGAGATGTCCATTCAAAAGTCTATTCAGAAGTCTATTGGCGAAATCTGGTAAATGCGTTCAGAATGAGTCAGAAGTCTATTATACAGTTGCGAATGCACAGCTGTCCATTCAAAATTCTATTCAGAAGTCTATTCGCAAAATCATATATATGCAGTTAAAATGTGCCAGAAGTCTATTTAAAGATTAGCGAATAGACAATTATTCTTGCAAATGTCTTTTCAGAAGTATATTCGCAAAATCATACATTTGCATTTAAAATGTGTCAAAAGTCTATTCAAAGAGTAGCGAATAGACAGCTGTCTATTCAAATGTCTATTCAGAAGTCTATTCCAAAATCTATTGCAAAATCATGTATATGCATTCAGAATGTGTCAGAAGTGTTTTTCAATGTCGCACATAGATTGTTGTCCATTTAAATGTCTATTCAGAAGTCTATTCGCAAAATCTTTTGTATACATATAGAATGTATCACAAGTCTATTATAGAGTTGTGAATAGACAGATGTCCATTCAAATGTTTAATCAGATTTTTATTCGCAAAATCATGTATATGCATTCACAATGAGTCAGAAGTGTATTATAGACTTTCGAATAGACAGCTGTCCATTCAAAAGTCTTTTCAGAAGTTTATTCGCAAAACCTGGTAAATGCGTTCAGAATGAGTCAGAAGTCTATTATAAAGTTGCAAATAGACAGATGTTCATTCAAATGTCTATTCAGAAGTCCATTCGCAAAATCTGGTAAATGCGATCTGAATGAGTCAGAAGTCTATTATACAGTCGAGAATACACAGATGTCCATTCAAATGTCTACTCAGAAGTCTATTGGCAAAATCATTTATATGCATTCAGAATGAGTCAGAAGTCTTTTATAGAGTTTTGAATAGACAGATGTCCATTCAAATGTCTATTCAGAAGTCTATTCCAAAAGAGTAAGTAATGCAATCAAAGATATTGAAAGTCTTTTCGTGGAATATGAAAAGAGGCAAATGTCCATTCAAAAGTCTATTCAGAAGTCTATTTGCAAATTATATATATGCGTTAAAAATGTGTCCTAAGTCTATTATAAAGTTGCGAATAGACACCTGCCCATTTAAATGTCTTTTCAGAAGTCTATTTGGAATTTATGTTAATCGATTCAGAATGTGTCAGGTGTTATTGTGATAGTACTGCCATGTTTATTGAAGTTTGCGTGCTTTGCCTGAATTAAGTAAGTTTCTTAACTCTCGTAAACATAAATGAATCTCCCGAATATTTCGGCAATTGTAGGTGAAGGTCGATTTGCCTTTCCATATCGTCGTAATTTTGCCGATTCTGAAACCAAATCGAGCCGGTAAATCTGGTTCAAACAAGGTCACTGGTACCGTAGATTACACAAGTGCAAATGCAAATTCGGTAACCAGTGCTGGTTTTATTCGAGGAAGCGCCATTGCTTGAGACATGCTAATATTTCGAAGTTTGTAGGTAGAAACATTTGAATTTCATATTAAATCGTAAACAAAGTGTTATTATCCACAAGAAAAATAAGCGACAAAGTAACTACTTTAAATTTACATTTAAGTGATTGAGCCTGTAAAAATGTTATTTTTGTTTTATAAGAAACACAATTTTACGCCATTTTGTTAAGTTCTTTTGACGGTGCAACAGCGTGACGTAAATCGTAGTGTTTTCTCACAGGTCCGTGCTTGTTGTATATATATATATATATATATATATATATATATATATATATATATATATATATATATATATATATAAAAAGGTTAAAATATGCTGTAACAAGCAAAATACAAAAAAAAACAAAAAACATCATCCAAATAGACGTTTAAAACTTATATTTTAACCCAACCGGTTTCATAATTATCAAGGGTTAAAGTTAAACGTCTATTTGGATGATGTTTTTTGTTTATATATATATATATATATATATATATATATATATATATATATATATATATATATATATATATATATATATATATATATATATATATATATATATATATATATATATATATATATATATATATATATATATATATATATATAATGTCATTCGGAACTACCTCGGCGATTTTCCACGCAAATACACTTCGGATATCACGAGGAGCTAATGTAGTTCCAACATAGAATCTAGCCTCGTTCCCGACGTTTACTCAATAGAACTCAGGCGCACACCATAAATGACGGACGATTATGGGCAGTTTAAAGCTCTTCAATGCCTGTAACTGATATCCACTCACATCGCACACAGATCTGCCATGTTGATTGTTTACATCGGCACTACTTAACCTGTGAGGTTAATCGCCTGATCTCATTACTTTGTTGATTTCTACCACGATTGATATCCGAGGTGTATCTTCTTAGATGATCGCCGAGGTCGTTCCGAATGATATAATGTTTTCATCTTGTAACCGAAATGAAAAGGGTAGACAAAAATCAATTAGAAGTATTAATCTCATGCAAATAGTTGTTTTTAAAAGTCCGTAAGACCTGATTATAAAAAAGAAGTAATTCAGCTGCCGAGAGAAGACTTACTACCAGGAGAAAAATAGAAATCTTGCTTTGAAAAGAAAAAAGTAGACCTTCTTCAAAGAGCATGTCTATTCACAAACCCAGCAAATTATTCTGACACATTAAAATGCATATGAATGATTTTGCAAAGGACTTCTAACAAATAATTTGAATATGTCTATTTATCACTTTTCAAAAAGAAACTTCTGCTACATTCTGAATGCGAACTACTGTTTGCAAATAGGACAGCAGTCTATTCCTAAACCTATAATTGACTAGTGACACATTCTTTATGCATATAAAGATTTTGCAAATGGACTTCGGAATAGACATTTGAACGGACGACAATCTATTCACAACTTTTTTATAAACTTCAGACTCATACTGGCATATTCTAACTGCATATATATGATTTTGCTAATAAACTTCCAAATAGACATTTGTATGGACAGCTCTCTATTCGCAACTTTATAATAGACTTCAGACTCATTCTGAATGCATATACATGATTTTGCGAATAGACTTCTGAATAGACATTTGAATGGACATCTTTCTATTCACGCAACTTTATAATAGACTTCTGTCACATTCTTTATGCATATATATAATTTTGCGAATAGACTTCTGAATAGACATTTGAATGGATAGCTCTCTATTCGAAACTCTATTAAAGACTTCAGTCACATTCTTAATGCATATATATGATTTTGCGAATAGACTTCTGAATAGACATTTGAATGGACAGCTCTCTATTTGGAACTCTATAAGAGACTTCTGACTCATTTTGAATGCATATACATGATTTTGCGAATAGACTTCTGAATAGACTTTTGAATGGACATCTGTCTATTCACGCACCTTTATAATAGACTTCAGTCACATTCTTTACGCATTTATATGATTTTGCGAATAGACTTCTGAATAGACTTTTAAATTGACAGATCTCTATTCGCAACTATATAATAGACTTCAGACTCATTCTGAATGCATATACATGATTTTGCGAATAGACTTCTGAATAGACATTTGAATGGACATCTGTCTATTCGCAACTTTATAATAGACTTTAGTCACATTCTTAGTGCATATATATGATTTTGCAAATAGACTTCTGAATAGAATTTCGAATAGACAGCTCTCTATTGGCAACTTTATAATAGACTTTAGTCACATTCTTAATGCATGTATATGATTTTGCGAATAGACTTCTTAATAGACTTTTGAATGGACAGCTCTCTATTCGAAACTCTATCAAAGACTTCTGACTCATTCTGAACGCATTTACCAGGTTTTGCGAATAGACTTCTGAATAGACTTTTGAATGGACATCTGTCTATTCGAAACTCTATAATAGACTTCAGACACATTCTAAATGCATATATATGATTTTTCGAATAGACTTCTGAATAGACATTTGAAAGGACATCTATCTATTTGAAACTATATAAAAGGCTTCTGACTCATTTTGAATGCATATATATGATTTAGCGAATCGACTTCTGAATAGACATTTGAATGGACAGCTCTCTATTCGCAACTTTATAATAGACTTCTGACTCATTTTGAATGCATATACATGATTTTGCGAATAGACTTCTGAATAGACATTTGAATGGACATCTGTCTATTCGCAACTTTATAATAGATTTAGTCACATCCTTAATGCATATATATATAATTTTGCGAATAGACTTCTGAATAGACATTTGAATGGACAGCTCTCTATTCGCAACTTAATAATAGACTTCAGTCACATTCTTAATGTATGTATATGATTTTGCAAATAGACATCTGAATAGACATTTGAATGGACAGCTCTCTTTTCGCAACTTAATAATAGACTTCAGTCACATTCTTAATGCATGTATATGATTTTGCGAATAGTTTTCTGAATAGACTTTTGAATGGACAGCACTCTATTCGAAACACTATCAAAGAACTCTGACACATTCTGAACGCATTTACCAGGTTTTGCGAATAGACTTCTGAATAGACTTTTGAATGGACAGCTTTCTATTCGCAACTTTATAATAGTCTTCTGACTCATTTTGAATGCATATATATGATTTTGCGAATAGTCTTCTGAATAGACTTTTGAATGGACAGCTCTCTATTCGAATATCTATAATAGGCTTAAGACTCATTCTGAAGGTATATACATGATTTTGCGAATAGTCTACTGAATAGACATTTGAATAGACATCTGTCTATTCGCAACTTTATCATAGTCTTCAGTCACATTCTTAATGCATATATATGATTTTGCGAATAGACTTCTGAATAGACATTTGAATGGACAGCTCTCTATTCGCAACTTTATAATAGACTTCAGTCACATGCTTAATGCATATATATAATTTTGCGAATAGACTTCTGAATAGACTTTTGAATGGACAGCTCTCTATTCGTAACTCTATAAAAGACTTCTGACTCAATCGGAATGCATATACATAATTTTGCGAATAGACTTCTGAATGGACATTTAAATGGACATCTTTTTATTTGCAACTTCATGATAGACTTCAGACACATTCTCAATGCAAATATATTAATTTTCGAATAGACTTCTGAATAGACATTTGAATGGACAGCTCTCTATTCGAAACTCTATAAAAGACTTCTGACTAATTCTGAATGCATATACATGATTTTGCGAATAGACTTCTGAATAGACTTCTGAATAGACATTTGAATGGACATTTGTCTATTCGCAACTTTATAATACACTTCAGACACATTCTTAATAATTTTGCAATAGACTTCTAAATAGACTTTTGAATGGACAGCTCTCTATTCGAAACTCTATAAACGATATCAGACTCATTCTGCAGGCATATACATGATTTTGCAAATAGACTTCTGAATAGACATTTGAATGGACATCTGTCTATTTGCAACTTTACAATAGACTACAGACACATTCTTAATGCATATATATGATTTTGCGAATAAACTTCTGAATAGACTTTTGATTGGACATCTCTCTATTCGAAACTCTATAATAGACTTCTGCCTCATTCTGAACGCATTTTCGATTTTTTCGCATAGACTTTTGAATAGACTTTGAATGGACATCTTTCTATTCGCTACTTTAAAATAGACGTCAGACACATTCTAAATGCGTATTTGCATATGATGTTGCGAATAGACTTCTGAATAGACATTTGAATGGACAGCTGTGTATTTGCTACTGTTTGTTAGTTCTGACTCATTCTGAACGCATTCATCAAATTTTGCGAATAGATTTCTGAATAGACTTTTGAATGGACAGCTCTCTATTCGAACTCTATAATAGACTTCTGACCCATTCTGGACGCATTCACCAGATTTTGCGAATAGACTTCTGAATAGACATTTAAATGGACATCTGTCTATTTGCAACTTTAAAATAGACTACAGACAAATTCTTTATGCATATATATGATTTTGCGAATAGACTTCTGAATAGACATTTGAATGGACAGCTGTGTATTTGCTACTGTTTGTTAGTTCTGACTCATTCTGAACGCATATACCAAATTTTGCGAATAGATTTCTGAATAGACTTTTGAATGGACAGCTCTCTATTCGAACTCTATAATAGACTTCTGACCCATTCTGGACGCATTCACCAGATTTTGCGAATAGACTTCTGAATAGACATTTAAATGGACATCTGTCTATTTGCAACTTTAAAATAGACTACAGACAAATTCTTTATGCATATATATGATTTTGCGAATAGACTTCTGAATAGACTTTTGAATGGACAGCTGTCTATTTGAAAATCTATAATAGAATTCTGACTCATTCCGAATGCATTCACCAGATATTTTAAATAGTCTTTTGAATAGACATTTGAATGGATATCTATCAATTCCCAACTTAATAATAGACTTCAGACACAGTCTTAAGGCACATATATGATTTTGCGAATAGATATCCGAAAAGACATTTGAATGGACATTTGTCCCTGGATTTTTGGGAATAGACATCTTGATCATTAAGATTTCATTACTATGTTTTTGCGAATAAACTTCTGAATAGACTTTTGAAAGGACATTTGTCTCTTTGCGTATTCCACGAAAAGACTTAAATCTGTTTGATTGCATTACTGTTTTTTTTCGAATAGACTTCGGAATAGACTTTTGAATGGACATTTGTCTATTTATGTATTCTATGAAAAGACTTTTAAATATGTTTTATTGAACTAGTGCTTTTTTCGAATAGACTTCTGAATAGATTTCCGAATAGACAGCTGTCTTTTCGGCATTTTGTGTACAGATTTTTGTACAGATATTTGAACTTTCCTATATCAATGTATACAGTAAATGCGAATAGATTTCTGCATGAATAGATTTCTCAATACATAGCTGTCCATTGAGCGAATAGACTTTTGAATAGAGAATAGACAATAGATCGCTAACTTCACAGACCTTTCACTGAATGAGGAAATACGCTGATTTATATAAGCGTTTCGTTATATCATCTTTGTTTTTGTCATTCTTGTCTAGTGTTCTTGCTGATTTAAATTCGGGTGCTATGGTCTCAGTAAGGTTATTGAGAACTGGCTTTTTACCTTGACAATGCTTTAAGTTTTTTATGTGCTTTTGTTTTTTATGTACGCAACGTTTTCGAGTTACAGAATGGTTGATGTGCTTTTACCTATGCAATTTGTTTTTGTTTGTTCTTGAACCAGTTTAGGGCAAGTATTAGGTTGGTGCATCATAGAACCTGGTTTAATCTCTCGTGGCAATTATTATGCTACTGTCCGCTCTAAGGCGGAAACCCTTTAGGTTCTTGGTTTCGCTATTTGTTAATGGCGTCCCTTCTGTAAGGAAAGTTTAAAGTAAAAACAAAACATTTCCTTCTTTGCATTTTGCATCTGGTAGGTATCTGTTTTGTTGTTGTTGTTGATCCTGAAATGCTCGCTTACACATTTTATGATAAAGTAAAGTAAAAGCAAATCAAGCCTAAGTACGATTGACTTAGTCATGTATGTGGCATCAAGTCTGTGAGCTGTATTAAGCTGTGCTTACAATGCTAAGTTCTCCTATTTCACAATCAAGAGAAAGACAAAAACGCAAGTATAACACACGAAACAAGAGAATTTGTTTGAATAACATAATTTATAAACTTGAGTATATTAATAATATTTCTTACATGTTGCATTTCATTTTTTTTTCAAAATCTAAATCGAAAAAAAATTGTTATATACATTTTTTGTATATAACTACATTAGCTTTTACATAACACAATATTCATTTTAAAAATACAAGGTTTCTCAAACTTATTCAAAACATTATTGATCTGAAGTCATTTTTAAGACTTAGATACATACATTGTTAAATATCGACCACTTTTAAATTGATCACAGCCTTTTTTATGACAACAAATGAGCTATAGCCCTCTGGCTAGCTCAGTCGGTACATGTAGCACACAACCCTACTGATCGGGAAGGTCGTTGGTTCGATTCTCTGGAGGAAGCATATTTTCGTGGAGCTACACTATAAAACAATGTCTAAAACCATTTTCCTTCTTACCACTGATTCTTAATCATGTAGGTCAGTTGTCAGCGGCACTTACAGAAAATCCCACTGAATAAAATACTCGACATTTGTTCATTAATCTCAGTACATACATGTATATACGGATATCTATTTTGATCAAACGCATGACAAGGAAATATTATGATTTTGATCTAAATTGATACACTGAACATTATACAACGGCTGGGAGCTTGAAACCCAAATCGACACAGAACATACATTATATCCATTCGTTCATTTGTGATTTACATTAATATTTATACAACAAAACAAAGAATTACCTATCTCGGCTAACACACCATATCGCATCATCTTACAATTGTGGTATGATTATATTTTACAACGTTAAATTCATTACTCTGTTTATATATAAAGAAACAACATATCACGATACAATGTAAAATATACCATAGGGAAGATAACACAACTCCATTTTAACAATAAAGATCATGAAATATAAGATTCCCGAATGTGCAAAATGACTCACAAATCACAATTGTTCATCCTCTGTTTCTTTGGCAATGGCTTCTTGGTTATTAGTTTGCGAGGCTTCGCCGTCAAAACCAACATTATCATATGTTTTCAGATCATATCCGTCAATGGCTTTATCTAAATCATTCACAACTTTATTCCGCTGATCTTTACGCTGGTACCTCAATCTCCAGACAAAACAGAAACCAGTAACTATAACAAACAGGACACCAGCTGCAATTCCCCCAGTTATGGCGTTCTTGCGATACTTCTCAAGTAAGTCACCAAAATCAGCTCCGTTGACATTCAAAGCGTGTCTAATAGTGTCAACAGTGTTGTCAGAACGAACTAATAGACAATAATAATAACCAAAATCCTCGTCGTCTATCTTATTGATAGTAAGTGTAAAATTATGATTAAAATGAAGATGATCATTGTTTGTATGGAGGGATATAAGATCTCCGTTAGGGACCAACCAATACCGTGCTGATATAGGTGGAACTTTAGTAATGTTATATGTATCTATATCACATGATAGAGCTACAGATTCATAGTATGGTAGATGGAAGTCATCAGCATTACAAACTTGACTAACTATCACCACAATCACAGCAGCGAGTTGCTTCCACATCTGAAATATGTAAGAAGAAATTGGAATCATCAAAGGAACCAGTTCACAGATTAGGTTATTTTCTGTAAATTCAGAATATTATTCAGTGTCTGTACTTGTGTCAAAAGATTAATTCTTAGTATTTTAAGACAAACTGACCTGTAGATTGCAAGAAATATACAATGAAAGTCACAAAAATGCTCTAAAACTGTCTATACTGTTACATACGGGGTAAATTTTACTACACGAAACACCATCATTTGTAGTTCTATGTCAATTTGCACTAAAATTGTCATTATCAGAATACCAACTTCCTGCTTCCAAAATGTTTCCGTAAAATTTTGATAGTTTAAGAAAAAGTTAATTCAAAAGTTAATTCAAAAGTTAAATCAAAATGTGTGAATGAGTACCTTTAAGGACACAAAGTAAGTAAATCAGTGGTAGGTCGATCCATAATGGGTCAGGAGGTTCGGGGTTGGAAGCCTATTATGGAAACGGATTATTCCATTAAGTAAGACATTTACCTACAATTATTTTTCTCAGCCGAGGGGTAACAATGTTTTGGGTACTTTGAGGGTCACTTGCCTAAAAGTGATTTCAATGATCAGGTTAACCGTTAAAAATTGAAAGTCGACTGAACATGTTTATAAAAGCAGACTTTATTTAAACTGCACTTCTACAGTTGTTTCTATTGCTGACACAAATTAAAGAAAAACCTTGGAAATAACCACAACATTACAAGTGCAAATGTGTCACGGCAGTTAAATTTGCACGGTTGAATATGATATCAAAACACTTTGTTTTTAAAAAAATGTACCACTCATATCGATAATCACCTCAACAATTTAATGATTTCATTTTTAAGGACATACTTGACCAGAGTTACATGTAGTTAAAGCGTACACATTGCCTAAGGTCAACCTGTACGAGCTAAAAAAGCTCGGAACAAATGAGGTCAACATAAATGAATTTTGTTAAATTATATTCATATTCACGTACACTGCTGTAAAAATGTGCATACATTAAACTAGTTAAAATTTAAGTCTACATATGTTATCAAGGCTCTCCAGTGATATCATGGTCTGAATCACAAACACCAATGTTGATTTGTAATATGGATGAAGCTTTCAACTACACTTATTACGTATATGATGTTTAATTGTGGTCTCATTCTCAAACCCAGAGGTTATCAAGATCCTCAATTCTAGTACCGAGCTCCTTAATACCCTCTTAATAGCCTCTAGGAACGAGAAAGTTGTGGTCTGTGATTGGTATAGTTTTACAATCATGTAAGATCATAATCCGGTATTGTAATACAGTAAAGTCCATGTAACAATGCAATAGTTCAACTCTGATGTTTTAGCAGCTAACAACGGCACTCGAACTAACCCAATCACATTTATCAATTAGCTACTATGACTCCCGAGAGCTAACTGACTTGACAATGCAGATATTCATTTAATAAACAAGTAGACCTAACCAGCCTTACAATGGCATCCTTCATAGTGAACGATGGTATATAATATATTTTAAAACCAGCGTTTGAGTAATAAAGAATTATTAAATGTAAAAACAAGATTATGAAATATAATACAAAATCGGCATACCTTAGAACAAAATACTGCGTTGTTAAGTTCCTACGATCAACTGTCACAGCTAAAACCCAAACCAAACGTCTTTCTGCTGTTATGATCGAATTCACAAACCATTCATTACTAGGGTGCTGTAGCGTACGCAAGATAACACGATTAAATTCTACGATTGCAACTTTCAATTCGTTGAAGTATTGAATTAAACATTGAAAAGCGTATCAACAAAACTCTAGTTTAACTTAGATAACTGATTTAAAATATGTATGGTACGACGGTAGTGTATTTGAACTACCGTATCTACTCTTGTAAGATATTACAACTGCTTTAACGTGACTTTTATACGTGATCTGAATCATTGAATAACTGACGACAACAACTCATGCGGGACTTCCCGGCCATTTACTATTAACAACTATTTTGCATACACTTTTGCATCTTTCGCCTCGCGTATATAGAAAATTCCCATTTATTGGTGGTCCCCCGTGAATCTTTCTTAGATTTATCATTCAATAAATGGTCGAGATGTTCCGAACACACAGCACTTGTACGTCTCCGTTTGTTTTGTTTAGTGGTGTTTAGAAAACTATTTGTAATATTCGGTATTTTCTGTACATATATTTATGTAAAGCTTATACATGGCAGTTAACCCAGGTCGAAAGCGCAGGTGGTAGCGCGCCTGGATTTGGAATCTCGTGCCCGATGGGATGCTGGTTCGAATCCCACCCGGGAGGTTATACCCTTCCATGAAAATTTGACAATAATGTCGATTTTTCTCCATTGATTAGATAATATGGAGAAGTTTCCAGCCTTGTGGAAGGGTAGGTGAGTACTGGTTATAGACAATAGTCCAGGAAAGCTAGGTTAGGTGCGCTGGACGCCGTAAAATGACCTAAATTGTGTTTACACGGCGTTAACTCCAATAAATAAATAAATACAGGGCAGGTTTACCATTTAGCATGTTTAATTGGCCAGCAAATCGTACTATTAGTCCTTTATGTAGCTCACTTTTCTTACGTCAGCGACTTCCTTTTTACACTCACTGCACTGTAAAGTAATTAATTGGTAATTTTCTCTAAGATATGAGCTTATAAAACGCATCAGGCAATTGGTTAAGTACCGGTTCTTGGTAGTAGGTGCTGATATCTGGGCCATCTAACATACGTTGATCACTTTTTATTGGTTTGTTTCTTACCCCCGCGACTATCGGACCCTCCAGGATACCAGCTACATGTACCGTTAGCAAATTAAACGTTTAACATAACGTATCGTTTAAATATCTCTCAAACTTCAGATTCCATAATCGTTGCAGCCAACATATTGTGTAATAAACTGCTCTTTCTGCTTGGTAGGTATAGTAAGCTTTTTGAAGAATTCAGATGTGAATATCGGAGCTACGTTTAACTTTCACTAACGATAGGACACGATACGTACCGTTGCGAAACAAACCGTTATTGAACTGACTGTAAGCAGCTTCCCTAATCTACGTTGCACTGTTAACTCCATCGTGTTATGTTTTGTATATTTTCTGGTCACGAAAATTGCCGACTTGTTACGACCGCTATCGTAGATATAGTTTGATAAGGTAACTTATGATAAGTTCATTAATATTATTGTCTAAATATTAGGAAGATTGGAATGACATTAAACAAGTATTTTTCTGTAGAATTCCAGCAAACACTCACACTAACGGGTTCATTTCCTAAGGAAATCGCCGCTTAGCGCTTTGTCCTATGGTACCCTTCTTATACCAACAGTAATAAGTATGTGACATCAAATCGTGGGTACCAGAGTGCGAATAGCTAGCTAACAATATACACAGGAAACTAACCAATCGTTCAATAAGAATTGCATTTTTCACTAAAGATGCCAATGTTTGGAACGTTCGCGGCGTACAATTAACGCAAACGTTCGCCACATTCGCGTACGTTTATGAACGTCCTCATTAAGAAACGCAGTGCAAAAGGAAATCGGTAGACGTGCGGGTATTATACCAAATATGGTGATAGTGATAACATTATGTACATAGAGATATCGTTATCTAGCATGAGTAAACATCCTTTATTCTTATTTACATGTTTAATCTAAACGTTTATTTATGCATAGACATTTTATATATAATCAAATCTCAGGTATAACGATGAATTATTCTAATGTCTAAATTTTCAACAATTTGACATTTTGATTTCAGTTATTTTGGGACACGTTTTAAAATTTTGCTGTATTTTAATTGGTACTTTTGTTGAAAAAATGTTTATGAAGGTTGGACCCTTATCAACGGAAACACGTAATAAATGAGCAAAACGTGAGGAAAAAGGCTAAGACTTTTTTTCAATTTATCTACACTTAAACTATGGCGTAAACTCACTATTTAGTCTTCCCCCAAAAAATGGATTTATAGTGTATCTACTGAATGTGTGTCCGGACAGGGTTTTTATAATGAATAAGAAATATGTATGATAATCAGTTAAAATGAATGATCTAGAATGAATACTGTTTAATTTAATATAAGATTTATATCAATGTGTTGCATCAAACTCCCCGCAGCGGTTATTTCCCTTTATCAAATCAGTTACAAAGCGTGACGTAGCACTGTTGAACCTCATTTTTCACAACCCGTGTTTTTCACAACTTGTGAAAAACGCGTACGCATTTTTCACAACTTGTGTGAAAAACACGTTAGCATACAAAATTCATACAAGCATAGAAACGCATTTTTCACAACTTCAAATGTGACGAAAAAAGTGATTGAAAAACTTGAGTTTTTTGGTATTAACGCATTTTTCACACATGTAATTTTTTTGGTAGTAGTTTTTTTTAAATGAGGTTCAAAGTTTGTTACAACCCGTTTTGTAATAAGAATCCGAATTGTAATAATCATTACATAACGGGTTATTTCAAACATACAGACGCATTTTGTAAAAAAACCCAAAATGTAATAAAGTGTCTAGTTGTATTAATTTTATTATAAAATATAGTTAGATACTTTAAATTAATTGTAAAGCAAGAAAGTAATGGTTAACAAGCAAACATTCATGTTCAAATAGACAAATTACTTACATTTTGCCATGTTAATTTAGAGATTTCGACAGAAAATCAAGTTGTTATATTTCATTGCAAACGAGTTATTACAAAAGTGGCTCAACTTACCAACCCGTTATTAATAAATCTTTACTATAACTAGGGTTTTTATAACAAAACGGGTTGCAATAAACGCGGAAAAAACCATGATCGTATTTTTTACAGGTTGTGAAAAACACGGTTTGTGAAAAATGAGGTTCAACGTTGAACCTCATTTTTCACAGAATGCGTTTTTCACAACCTGTGAAGAACACGTTTGTGAAAAACGAGGTTCAAAATGGCAAACTTGCTCAATATTGGAATGTATTGCCCGCCTCGAGGTTTTATCGGCACACTTTCACAGCATTTTTGTTACTATCAATGCAACATATAAATTCCAGTATTAAGCGACAGTAAAAAATCTGACAATGAAATCTGTACCTCTGAAATTGACCACTGTGTTACAATTCACAAGATATAACTCACAAATATCAAATGTTTGCATAATAAAGATACAATGATCTTTACTTTTTATATCAATTATTTATGCTATAATTATATTTATTTAAGTTTAATATGCATGCATCTTCCCAACATGTAAACCTTTTTTTACCAACGGTATATCTTATCAAAATATGAAATACTGTAGAATTTTCATGTTGCCATCGTTGCATAATAAATAAATATTAGTGTCAGGGCGGATAATGGGTTGTGTGCTTCATGGCAAATCATGTTTCGTCCCCAAAGAGTCGCTAGTTTGAATCCCTCTCATTCACTTAAACGACTAAGACTCGATAGAAGTTGCGATGGACATAAATGTTGTCATGGATATTCGTGCTGTGATTGAGCAGCTGATATGAACCTGGAGGCGGTTGCTTTGGATGCAAACCTTGTGAATACGGACATTATAACAGTACCATGGGAGTTATGTGCTTACTATGACCTTAAGATGGCTTCTCTATGTTCTAAAGTGGTTGCTTGTACGTAGAGGTAGTAAAATAAGGTACAATACTGGCTTGTTGAACACCTTAGGGTAGTCATCTTGCACTCATGTTGCGATGCTTACTATTTAAATAAAATATTTGAAAAAAATGAAACATTAATTTTGTTTATTATATACTTTAAAATATACTATGATATTGACCCATGTTGTGAAAATTGCGTTAGGACTAAAAATCGAAAAAAAATGTCTTACGTAATTTTCACATTCATCATTTGTGAAAAACGCGTACGCAATATTCACAACTTGTGAAAGTTACTAACGTGTTTTTCACAAGTTGTAAAATTGCGTACGCGTTTTTCACAAGTTGTGAAAAACACGGGTTGTGAAAAATGAGGTTCAACAGTGCTTAGTTCAAAGTAAAAATCTTGGTTCCACATATTTAAGCCTATCCCTGGACCGTGAGAGGGACAACTGGTCACCAGGGTTTTATGGCTCATTGAGTGTTTGTGGCCTTATTTGATCTTGATATTCCATTTTAACTCTCAAATGTATGTCAATGAAAGGAAAATACATGTACAACGTTTGCTAATGTATTGAGGTAAACTGATAAGCAATCTTGGTAATAATGGTTCAAAATACGTTTGTTTCAAAGTCAAGTATACTTATCCGGTATATAAACTACAAAAATCGACTGAACCGTGCATGGAAGGATGTAGAAAATGTTTTTCCATTTCCTTAAAGCTGAGACACTGTAGTTTACGAAACTGGATGATGCCTTTTTGGCACTCTTGGGCAACTTCCAAAATTCAAGATGGCGGACAAAATGGCGGATGAGAGCAGATAAGTGTAATATTAATCCAACTTGATCAAAGTCTGATCATTTAAAATGCTTATTTAAGTCTTACATTATCTGCAATTTCATTTCATGCAATTTTGGCAACCTTCGTTTATTCTCAAATCCAAGATGGCGGACACAATGGCAGATGAAAGCTATGTTGAACCTCATTTTTCACAACCCGTGTTTTTCACATCTTGTGAAAATCGCGTACGTATTTTTTTACAACTTGTGTGAAAAACATGTTAGCATACAAATTTCATACGAGCATAGAAACGCATTTTTCACAACTTTAAATGTGACGTAAAAAGTTTTGAAAAATTTGAGTTTTTTTGGTACTAACACATTTTTCACACTTGTGATATTTTTAGTTGCTAGCTGTAAGTTAGTAAGTAAGTAAGTATTTTTTTTCGTGACATGTTTTATGACAATATTACAAACATGAAAACAACATGAAAAGTATTTACAGATAAACATGAGACCCAGTGGGTGTAAGAACCACACTTGCAAAAATATTTTTGCGAAAAACGAGGTTTAAAGTTTGTTCAACCCGTTTTGTAATAAAAGCCCGAATTGTTTTAATTATTACAAAACGGGTTATTACAAAAGTAATTGAACATACAAACGCAATTTGTGATCAAATCTCGAAATGTAATTAAATGTCTAGTTATATTAATTTTATCATAAAATATAGTACGATACTTTGAATCATTGGTAAGGAAAGAAAATAATGTTTAACAAGCAATCTTAAATTATCAAATAGACAAATTACTTACATTCGCCATATTAATTTGAAGATTTCGTCAGAAAAACAAGTTGACATATTATATTGAAAAACGAGTATTTGAAAAGTGGTTGAACTTACCAACCCGTTTATTATAAATAATTATTACAATTCGGTGTTTTATCACAAAACGGACAAACGTTGAAAAAAACCACGAGCGTAATTTTTACAGGTTGTGAAAAACACGGTGTGTGAAAAATGAGGTTCAACGATGCTTACGTCACACTTTGTAAAAGAAGATACAACCTCTGCAGGGAGATTGGTATTACATGAAGAAAGTTTTGGAGTTTTAACGCAGTGTAACACAAAAAAATGATCATTTCATAGCGGCCAGCCCACATAACCAAGCTTTCCTGTACCTTTTGTTTAAAACCAATTCTCACTTACATTTAAAAAAAACCCATCAACTTCTACGTAATATTATACCCTATCAATGGAGAAACATTGACATTTTAGTAAAATTTTCATAAAGAATTTATTTGCATGTGTTAAAATATAAAAAAAATGTATAAACCTATACAATGTATGCTTACCCCCCCCCCATATTTTTTTTAATGGAACAGACCATGTTTATATGGATACATAATTTAAATTAACCACCTGTAAAATCAAAGTACTAAAAGTAAAGATAGCTGAATGTTGTACCTTGAGATTTTTCACATAGATGTTTATTACATTGTTATTTTTGCATTGTTCTGATGCGACTTGACGTCCAACCAAAGAACCTTCACTTAGACCATTACAATGCTGTAAATATAGTGAGTTCGAAAATACAGTGTCGTTATATTTTTCTGGAGAAAAAGTTTACCTTGGATCTGTTTATCAACGGCCAGCGATACGATTTGCACCGTTGCGATTCGTATCCGGGGTCTATAGTCACATTATCTAATACAACAACCAATCAGGTAAAACTCAGAACTACTTTCTATGCGACTGAGTAAGAAATGTTTTCTACACAGACAAAAATACAAACTATTTTTTTTTGGATAAAGTATGGTCTAAAACTTGTTGTGACTGAATTTTGTACGCGATAAAACAAGAACTGTTTTGCTTGGTATAAGTAGGAAATGCCTTCTGTGCGACTGACAAGGAGCTTTTTTTCTACACAGACAAAAGATGGAACTACTTTCATTGGAATAAAGAAAGGACTATTTTCTTTGCTTATGAGCAGGAACTATTTACTTTCAGAAAAGAGTAGGAACTTTTTTTACGGAAGAATACATACCTGGTTATCTAAACATCCAAGATTGTAAGCTGTCTTCCCCTGCGTAATTCTCATATCCATATAACATGACTGAAATATGTTATAAACCAGGGTCAATGGCGCAGTTGGTAGCGCACCGGGATTTCGAATCCCAACCGGGGAGGTTATACCCTTCCATGAAAATTTGACAATAATGTTGATTTTCCTCCATTGATTAGATAATATGGAGAAGTTTCCGGCCTTGTGGAAAGGTAGGTGAGTACTGGTTATACTGGAAAGCTAGGTTAAGTGCACTCGACGCCGTAAAACGACCTTAATTGTGTTGACACGGCGTTAACTCCAAAAAATAAATAAATAAGTGAAATATATTATAGATGTGTATCATTCTAATACAGGTGCGTGTATTTTCATTCAATATCTACGAAGACATGCAAATAAATTCACATACCAAGGAGTTCCGAATATTAATTATATGGATACTATACATAGGCGGATCTAGCGGGGGAGTCAGGGGGTCTAGACCCCCTTAGAATTTCCAAAATGTACCTTTCCATTAGTGTATGTATAGACAGGTAGTCTATTTGAAGTTGCATAAAGCAATTTTTTTTCGGTATAGGTCGTTAGCGGTAAAACTGGACCCCTAAAATCATGATATATCTCAATAACTATCGCTTGGAGTTAACTCAAATTTTGTATGTGATCATAACTAGCATTTTCCTTCTCAAATCCAAAAATTCAGAATTTTTCTTTAATTACATAACATACTTCCTATAGACATGCAATGCAAATTTTGAAGCCAAAAAGCGACTTTTGTTAAATGGGTATGTACCATAATCAGAACAGCCACATAACAGTTGATACAAAATGATAGCTAAATATGAGGCCCTGTTAGAAATTTTATTTAATTACAAAGTAAAATAGTATGTACAAACTCAAATATCATCATCATTGTCGTCTGCATCGTCAAAATCTATACAGATTCTACACGTACGATTTTAAAGACGGGCCTCTGCTTTACAATTCAGTAGACCGTCGAGTGTTTATTTAAGCAACAAATTTACAGTAAACGCACGGGACTTAGTATAAATACACTGGAAGTATGACAATGTTATAATCAGAACAGTTTATTTTACCTCCCGCCGGATTTTTGATAAAAAATTCCAAATATTTTGCATTGTACCTTATGGAAAACTTTTTTATTTATCTTTTAAAAATTCTGAAAATTTTAATCCTAGAAGGAAAAATTGAAATAAGATTGTATTAAAATTTTTAGCAAAATCGCTGTTATAGTTTAAAAGATATTTACGGCAAATAGGGGTCCAGCATTAACGCAAACGACCTATACTTAACATTATATTCCTATGACATTTTAAATCGCATGACATTCATAAATAACGTGACATTCTGAAATAACGTGACATACTTAAATCACGTGACATTCATAATCTCGGGACCAACTTTAATCATTTGTCTCATAAATTACGTAGAATACCTGGAAATCTCGGTACGGGACTGTTAGGCCGTGAGCCAGATACACTTTTGCTCCCCCCTCGGGGGAATTTTCAAGACCCATAATTTTTTATTCCCCTATCTGTCCTGAGTACAACAGTACAAAGTTGGCAAGTTTCATGTGGGGCATTGCTGAGAAAATCAACTTTTAATTGTATAGGTAAATAGCAATTTTTGTTCCATTTTTATCGATTTATTTTTGCAAAAACCATTAAATCATGTTTGCAACACCAAGTTCTCTTGATATTGTTTGTCAAATAAAAAGAAAAAGTGTCTTTTGTGTTTTATAAAGGAAATTGCTGTTGATACTGAGCTCATAAGTACCTTAAAATGTAACATACGTTACTGTGCCTTTCCACGCAGACTATGAAACAAAGCCACTTAAAGTAGTCATAATACACTTGCTTTTTAAGATATACAATGTTGTTGTATGTAAGAATACGATTTTTATCTTGTTCCTCAGAAATATTAACTTACACACAGCTCTTAAACTTTGTCGCCAAGAGTGTTGAAACATACATAACCATAGAAAATCCATTTTTTTTTTCAAATTGGAAAAGATATCATACTTGTAAAATATTTTAAAACATAAGATCAGATATAAACTTAAACTTTTTCATTTGATTAAACGCCTATTTCTATGTTACATATTCAATGGCGTTGTACAAAAATGTTATAACGAAAATAATAATAAATACATGTAAGTAAAAACCCTCCACCATAAAAACATATGTATATACAATAACACAAATAAATAAAAAGCCTTTATAATTCATATTTTTGGACATACATCCTTCACAGTTCATGATTCCAACTAAGTTTACATTTGTATCACTAATTTCTTATTTATTTCTTTTTATTTTACATTGAAAATTGGTGTCCTGAACAGTATAACATAATGCTACTGTTAACCGGACATGTCCTGAACAGTGTAACATAATGCCACTGTTAACCAGACAATTCCCCAAAGGTGTCGAAACATCACCTTTAAAGGGCCCTTAATACATCCCCAAAGGTGTCGAAACATCACCTTTAAAGGGCCCTTAATACATCCCCAAAGGTGTCGAAACATCACCTTTAAAGGGCCCTTAATACATCCCCAAAGGTGTCGAAACATCACCTTTAAAGGGCCCTTAATACATCCCCAAAGGTGTCGAAACATCACCTTTAAAGGGACAATTTATTAAGGTTGTCATTGCAGTCATATCAAACAAGGTATTAAATGACCGAGAGCGAGGCAATCCTCATTCCCATGTCACATTGCACTCACTCAATCACTTAGTATGTTTACCGTAATTGTAAGATGAGGCATTAGCAAGCCATGTCAGTTTTAGAATAAATCATAGAAAGTAGAGAAATAATGAGTTTTCAATCGTTTTTTGAATACATCCAAAGTAGGTGATAATTTGATATCATCTGGTAGCTTATTCCATAGCATGGGACCAACTGTACTAAAGCTTCTGTCACTGAATGTTTTTTTCTTATTTATTGGTATCAAATAATTGAGGTCTTTGGATTTTGCAGATCTAAGACCAGATCTGTTTTGTACAGGCTTTTGAAGAATTTCAGTCAGGTATGCAGGTGCAGTTCCAGAAAAACAGTTGTACATGAAAGTACATATTTTAAAGTTGATTCTTGCTTTGACTGGTAACCAGTGCAGTGAGTACAAAGCATCCTTTGAACTGTCTGATTTTTTTAGCCTTAATACCAGTTTGGCACACATGTTTTGAATTCGCTGCAATTTGTTAAGATCACATTTTGGGATTCCATACAAGATTACATTACAGTAATCAATGTGGGACATGACCAAAGATAGGACTAGTGTTTCTGTTGCTTCTTTGTCCAAATATTTTCTAATACTTTTGATACGTAAATAGTTGAACATAGCAGTTCTACTTTTTGTTTTGATGTGATCTTTAAAGCTTAAGTTTTCATCAAGAAAGGCCCCTAAATAGCGAATTATCTTCACAGATTTTACAGTTTCACCAGCAATATTGATTGACTGGGTTAAGCATTTTTTCAACTGTGCTCTGCTTCCAAACATTATAAACTCCGTCTTTGAGTTGTTCATTTTTAATTTATTTTCATTCATCCACGAATTTATAGTTAGAGCACAATCTTCAAGATCAGAAATGGCATTTCCTTCTTCATTCTGATTATTAGGACAGAATCTTTTTATTAGCAGTGTGGTCATCAGCAAAACCATGCACTGATATATCAGATGGTATGACATCAAATAAGGTCCCTGCGTAAGTTAGATATAGCCACGGACCTACTACCTTGTGGAACACTGCAATCTAATGAACGTACAGATGATGAACTAGTATTGACGTTGACTCGACATGCCCGTGGGCGAAGATATGAATCAATCCAGCGGAGTAGCTATTCTGTAGTCCATATTGATTATTAAGTACTTCTAATAAAATATCATGATCAACAGTGTCAAATGCAGCACTCAGATCAATAGCTATTAATGCAGTTACTTCTTATTTCTCCATACCACACAGTAGATCATTAACCAGTCTAAGGAGGGCTGACTCACATGAGTGAAAACGTCTATATGCAGACTGATTTTTTGGAAGAAGATTATTTTTATCAACATGAGTATTCAATCTATTTAAGGCAGCCTTTTCTATCACCTTAGATAAGAAGGACAAATTGCTAACTGGTCTATAATTAGCATATTCCAGATCCAGACCCACCTTCTTAAGAAGAGGCTTAACAATTGCCTCTTTCCACTTGGAAGGGAATACACCACGTTTCAATGATATATTTATTAAATGAGTAATTAGAGGTAATAATTCTTTTAGATAACATTTTAGCACTTTTGTTGGCAATATGTCTAACTCAGACGATTTGGTATTCAAGTCACTTATAAGTTCTCTGACCTCTTCTATTGTAAAATTATCAAAATGATCAAGACTAGGTACATCCTTTTGTTGCGGTGAATAAGTTGGAAATTGAGACAAGGATTCCCTAATTTTTGAAATTTTATTTAAGAAATAATCAGCAAAATTTTCAGCTATGGAGTGATCAGAATCGCCGTTCGGCATTGGATTCTCAGATCTTACTCTAGTCATTTCAGCAACAAATTTATACAATTGTTTTGTATCACCTTTAGCATCAAGAACTTTTTGACTAAGTGATTTGACCTTTTCTTCATTTAATTCATTATGATAACGGTTGCGCATAACCTTGAAAGCTTCTAATTGTTCAGGCTTTCCATATTTTCTCCATAATCTTTCTTGTTTTCTCATTGAACTTTTAAGTAAGACGAGATTATCAGTAAACCATGGTTTTGGTGTTCTTTGAATTTTATTTTTTTCTACTAATGGAGCATGTTTGTCAAGAGTAGTTTGAAGCTTTGACTCCAAAATATTTACATAAGAGTCAACATCTTCACACTCAATAGTAATGTCTTTCAAATCAGAAGCAAAATTTTCATGGTTGATTTTTTTAAGATTGCGGAATTTTACAGATTTGCTCACAATATTTTCTTTTTCAACATTTATTAGTACCTTAACTACACAATGATCTGATAAAAAAGGTCCCTGATCACATTTCTTAACATGGATACCATTTACTGCTTCAGTAAGTACAAGATCTAACATGTTACAACCAATATGTGTTTTAAAATTTACATGCTGTTTTAAACCAAAGGAATGGATACAATTAAGAAATTCAGACAAAGCCGTGGATCTATCTTCAAGATGTAAATTGAAGTCGCCCATAATTAACAGGTTAGAGTAATTAGGAATTAAATCTTCAATAAATTGATTGAAGTCTTTTACAAACTGAGAAACAGTGGCTAATGCTGGAAGATATGAATATATATGAAATAAAAACGATCGTCATTAGATATCCAATGACATTTCATTATATTTCACATTTTAGCAAAATTTTCGGGTAGACATTTAAACATGAAACATACGTGACCATGGTTTTCAACTAATGTTAGATATCTTAGTTGAATTCGCGTTTACTAATTAGTCTCTCTAATGAAATCTTTATTTTATAATTACTACTTTTGCCATTCCTAAGGATCGTCTAGAGATAATGCTGTCTGAAGTATCAAATGTAACATACGTGATGTAACATACGTTACCGTTAAAATGATATACCGATCTTTCAATGCGGAGAAGGGTTAAACGGTGACATATTGAAAATTGGTTTACACCAAAAATGTTATCCACAATGCATAAAGTCGTTATTATCTCATTGAAAAATATATGACATCTTCAACCAGACTAAAAAACATGAAACTGTGTGCACCTCAAAGGCTTTGATGAATTAAACTATGAAGACTGTTTAACCATTGCATGCAATATAAGCATAGAATCCTTCATAGCAATACTCAAATCGATATTTTCGCAATTCATTTGTTACTTCAATTCTTACTAGATGTAACCAAATCTCAAATGTAACCAAAGCGTCCTTTGTTTGCTTCTTTTTCAATAAAACATGGTTTTATGAATTGAAACATACGTTACGTTTGGTAAGGTATGTTTCATATGAAAATCATCATAGTTGATGCTTGTTTGTTTGCTTGTTTCACAATGTTTCGCTTTTTTGGAAACTTGAAACGTTTAAGTTCTGAATGTTTCTTTTATACCATGCCTTTGAGTGTAAAGGAACACAAAATGTCTGTTGAATTTAACAGCAGCGAAATAATGTAGTTGGACTTCTATAAACACATGTAACCACAGGTTGTTGTAATTCCTTACAACAAAAACAGCACAATTTATGTCGGAATTTATTTTTGTCGTAGAAGAACTATAATACATCGCGGAAGATTTTGTTGCAGAAATATTTAAGGGAACATGGTACATAAGCATGGTACAACAAATTGATAATGATAAGGAAGCAGACACATCGTTCATGCAACAACGCAAATCTCTTATCCAATGGCAAACCCTTGCGATGTAATTTTGGGTTACAAATGACTTTTTATATGAAATAAGTGTGCCAGTACCTAATGGAATATCTAGGAGAGCGTTTTGATTTTTACTTCAAAATGAATTACTACATGAACTTTGAACACAATTGATCTGTTATGCTTTTCTGAGACTAATTTGTAACCTTTTAAACTCTTAATTTTAACATGATTCCCATAATTTTGAAGGCAATCCTTATTAATCTAATTAACAGTATTTAAATATGACATAGTACATAGAAAATACTTTGTGCTACCATTAAATTATTTAAACTGTTGTACTGGGGGTTAAGATAAAATTGGGATGTGATAGTTAAAACAGTGTAGTTGTAATATACGTTACTACCTATTTCTTTCTTTAGGCACTCATAATTATGAACTTTTCGGTGAGTTAAGTATATAAACTTTTTAAATGTATTCATTGATTTTGACTGTTCACGGCTATGGTACTTAAGTTTCTTTCGATTTTTCCAAGTTTGAAAGTCATTGTTTCAAGGTTTATAGATGTATTTCTGTAATTTTCCTTAAGTTGATTTAAAATTTAAGTCATATTTGAGCGAAGGGGCGTTCTGAATTTATCATTTTGTGGTATATGTGTTTCCAGTATCAACCCTTTGCCTTCCTAAAGTGCTTAAATCATAGACAAACATACAAATACAGACGAAAAAATAAAGTTTTATTAGTTAGGTCCGTATAGAAACATACGTTACCATAGAAAATAGGTGATTTATTCATATATGTGTAAAATTTATTTAGATTGACTAACAAATGACCCTTCCTGTAAATACTTTATTCGTTTGACCATCTTGTAAAACTTTTATTAGTAACTGAAAGTTATCATTAAAATCAAGAAATGAAAATATGTAAAGCGGAGATTTCCTATATGGCTGACATAAGAGAACTACGGAGCCCCTAAAAGGACATTTTGAAATACTTTTTTTATTTTCACAACTATTTCGTTTAAACGTAATATTATTTCGTTTTAACGAAATATTATTTCGTTTTTTCGAAATATTATTTCGATTAAACGAAATAATATTACGTTTAAACGAAATAATTATTTCGTTTTTTTCGAAATAATATTATTTCGTTTTTTCGAAATAATTATTTCGTTTTTTCGAAATAATTATTTCGTTTTTTCGAAATATTATTTCGTTTAAACGTAATATTAATTCGTTTTAACGAAATATTATTTCGTTTAATCGAAATAATTATTTCGTTTTTTCGAAATAATTATTTCGTTTTTTCGAAATAATATTATTTCGTTTTTTCGAAATAATTATTTCGTTTTTTCGAAATAATTATTTCGTTTTTTCGAAATATTATTTCGTTTATACGAAATATTATTTCGTTTAAACGTAATAATATTTCGTTAAATCGAAATAATTATTTCGAAAAAACGAAATAATTATTTCGAAAAAACGAAATAATTATTTCGAAAAAACGAAATAATATTATTTCGAAAAAACGAAATAATTATTTCGTTTAAACGTAATATTATTTCGTTTAATCGAAATAATATTTCGAATAAACGAAATAATATTTCGTTAAAACGAAATAATTATTACGTTTAAACGAAATAGTTGTGAAAATAAAAAAGTATTTCAAAATGTCCTTTTAGGGGCTCCGTAGAGAACTGAGAAACGATGCATTTGATTTGTTTCTATTTTTAGTCTTGCCAAAACGAAAGTACTCTACCTGTCAAGTGACTCTCTTGAAATAGCGAGAAATAAAGGACGCCAATCTGTCTGTTATATCTATTGTTTTAGAAAAAATGGCATGTTCAAAACTAAACTAAGAACGTAATAGGAAAAAGCACCACTTTCTGTGTTTAAAAGAGGTATGAAAAGAGTCCCTCAAAATCCCTGCCCCCTCACATATTGGTGTTAAGAAATCACCACACTGCTTACTATCGGAAATGCACAGGAATAACGTTACAGGGTAACCCAAAATCCAAATCATTGTCAAAAACAAAATGGCTTCATGATTAAGATGCGTCGAAATAGAATACCGGAGGACAGTAATAAGAACATTTTGGCATAGAAAATGGCCATAGGGGCCATGAACTTCAAAGTCCCAGAACTCTGTAAAGCCCCTACAAAACTTTGCAAACTTTTATAAGTGAATTGCAACTACCATGCGGGTTTAATAATCATATCATAGATAATTACTTCCAGGAGGATCGATGTCATATACTGGCTTTAAAAGCACTTATGGTTTTACCGGAAAATGCGAATGAGCGATTTTTCAAAGTCACATAACTCTGTAAGGCCTAAACAGAACTTTGTAAACTTTTATCAATGAATGCCTACCACTAAATGGGTTAAGTAAATCATACATTTGAAAATTCACCATGTGGGGAGCAATGTTATATACTGGCTCAAGGTCTATGAAAGATTTGACCAGAAAATGAGAATGGGCAATATTTCAAAGTCCCATAACTCTAAAAAGCCCCAACACAACTTTGTAAACTTAAATCAGTGAGTGCCTAACATTATATGGGTTAAGAAAATCATAACCTTAAAAATTCCCCATGTGGGGAGCAATGTCATATACTGGCTCATGGTCTATCATGGATTTGACTGGAAAATGAGAATGAGCGATAATTCAAAGTCCTATAACTCTGTATTGCCCCAACAGAACTTTGATAACTTTTATCAGTGAATGCCTACCACTACATTGGTAAAGAAAATCATATCCTTGAAAATTCCCCATGTGGGGAGCAATGTTATATACTGGCTCAAAGATATGATGAATTTGACTGGAAAATGAGAATGAGCGATATTTCAAAGTCCCATAACTCTGTAAAGCCCCAACAGATCTTTGTAAACTTGAATCAGTGAATGCCTACCACTACATTGGTAAAGAAAATCATACCCTTGAAAATTCCCCGTGTGGGTATATACTGGCTCAAGGTCTGTTATGGATTTGACCAGAAAATGAGAATGGGTGATATTTCAAAGTCCCATAACTCTGTAAAGCCCCAACAGAACTTTGCAAACTTTCATCAGTGAATGCCTACCACCATAGGGGTTAAGAAAATCATACCCTTGAAAATTCCCCCTGGGGGAGCAATGTCATATACTGGCTCAAGGTCTATGTGGTATTGCAGCTGGCTATATCAGATACGTCAAAACACGCGTAACAATCTATTGCACATGTAATATACAATTGTTTATAAATTTTATTCAACTGTCAGTGGCGCAGATATTAACACCGCTGATTTAAAGACTTGGTTGTATGCATTGAAAGTGAGTACAGGAATACTGTTATAAGTACATATTCAAATAGCCGGCGTGTCCATCCCTTTAATATTGATTTATTAGTCGAAAGCAATCAAATTCGAAAAAAAATGTTATAAAAGTATTGTAGATTATTTTTCTTTTAATTCATGAATTGCTGCATAGTGTTTTATTCATTGTCAATGGCATGCTAGGTGTTCGTTTTTCACTCTAAAGTTAGAGATATTCCGATTGAGTAAGATGTAGTTTGTGGTCAAAGCTATGAGTCTGCCGATTGTCCCAGATGATATGATGTAGTAAATTTAGTAAACGATATAATTAATAAACGTAATGTAGCAGACATTAGTACTGCCTTGTTTTTGCCTTGCCTTAAAACTAGCTTGCATGATCCCTTGATAGAGTGTCATGCTACGACTCTAGAATCGTGGATTCGAATCTCAGTTCGGCCAATGGGTTTTAATCAAGTTAAATTTGGTGTCCAACGTAAATAACTCTCCTGCAATTCTGTAATTGCACCCTTAGATATAGTCCCACAGACAATCAAGCTCCAAGAATTAAGGAGAGGGTGCATGTAGCAAAGATAGACTATGGCACTTGCAATCCCTTGCATTCAAGCTAGATTTTATGGCCACTGAAAGAGTGTCCGCTTACTACCCTCGAGGTCAAAGGTTCGAATCTGTCTCCTGACCATGGGTTTTTAGCAGGTCACAATAAAACAAGATGATGTCGTACCTGTGACAGTTTGACAATAAATAGTCAGGACAATAAACAACAAGTAAACTACAATTGTGTCGATCTCTGAAAGATTAGGTTGGTCAATATAAAATTGTAAAAACTTAGGCCAATGTTTTCCAATGAGTTCGAAGCTGTATTATATAAGTAAAATTTAAATCTTAGCCGTATTTTCATCGAATGACACTATAAAGCGTAAAAGAAAAAAACCGTATTATTCTATGAAGAGAACAAGCATTTCACTGTAAAGCCTGTCAGAATACAATGAGAACTTACACCGTGAGCTTGTGTGGTCGATTGGTAACAACGTTAGACTGGAAATCATTGGATAGCCAACTCGGTACCTCGTTGTTTCCTTGAGCTATAATCTTAATTCTGTTAGCTCAATACTTAAGGGGTCAGAATGCGACTCGATGGTGATTAATCAAAGTTGTAAGAACATGTTTCTTCATCGAACAAAAACATATTAGTATAAACTCTTGTTAAAATTTATTCAACTGACAGTGGCGCATACATTAACTCCGCTAATTAATATATAATCGATCAATCATTAGTACAGAAGTACTGTAGTGAATATTTAAATCAGCATCATTAATGTATGCACCACTGATTGTTGAATGAAGCTTAACAGTAAACAAAAAAAATAAAGATATATTTACATGAAACATACATAGTCACAGTCTAGTTTTATATTTCATTGTAAGATAATTCAACAAACATGTATTTAACGTCATATGTTCCGTGCAGATGTACAGGTCGTCCACGTAAACATTGCGTATATAAACACACCGAATTTTAGGAGTGAAATATTTTTTTCAGTTTTATAGCTTAGTTATTTGACTCTTATTTTATAAACATACCACTGTACAAAATTTGAAATGTGCATGTACGGTATTTAAAATAAATTTTAAATGTCAAAGTTGTATGTTTTAATCCGTAAAACGCTGTTCATGCATCAGCTTTTTCACCTATTCAGTTAGCAAGTTCATTGTTAAAAGTACAATAACACGCATGACCTAGAATACGACCTGTACTCTTACTTGATAAGTAATAATTTTAAAAACACAATCTTATTAACTCTGCCCTGTTAACATAAATAACTTGTACAATTAAGGGAGGTAATTCATTATATAGTCATTCTGTCTTTATACAAAAGGGAGGTTATTAATATGTAATGAGATGCACAATATATGTTTACAATGACAGCGCGTCTTATCATCTAATTAAGACTGAGCGAAAACTTCCTCTTGAATTTCTTTCTACTGCGACTTTCCTAATTATTGAACCCTTGTAACGTTCGCTTTACAATTAATTATTCCGGTATTGCATTAGGTTATCTATAGATATATCTTTATTTATCTCTCTCTATTAATTTATTTATTTGGTTAAATATCATTCCAAAATATAGTCATTTTACAGCGGTCAGCACACCTAACCATGTTTTGCTGGACATTTTGTCAATAGCCAGGATCCATCTTCCCTTATTCAATGCAGAGAAGCTCTATATACATATGTACATACATATGTATATCTACATTTTACGAGGAACTTCGACTTAATATGATTATTGGCCAAAATAAAACTTATTGTTACTCGAACTTGACTCTAACCAACGACCTCCGACATTCCAGTCGAGTGTCCACACCACTCGACCAATGCTCAACTTGATGAAATAACTCAATTAAAATGATTTTTAACCTTGCGTTACCGAAGGCTGTTGTTAAAAAGTGGTTCGAAACCAATTATCTACATACGCGAGGTCAAAGTGCACGTGCATAACTATTATAGACTGCATTAATGTAAACAAGTAAGTATCGTAGCATACTTTCTAATGAAGTAGAAATTTATCTTCAATATCAGAATCCAAGATCGTTTATGGAGCAATTATTCAATCAATCGTTTCTTAACAGATCAAGCATATGGAGAATATTTCGTAAAATTGGTAGTACACTCCCTTTTTGGGGAGTAAGAATATCGTGATTGAGTTAGTTCCCTTTCAACATCAATTTTAGAGTTCAACATAATCGACCGCGTGTGGTGTAATAAACCGGTAGAGTATCGATAACATAAGGACCTTATAGAGATAATAAACACCGTCTGTAAGTGATTTAGTTGCCGTCTTACGTTGGTCGCCATATGTTACAGGGTGCTTACATATGCAGCCTTATTGGGACTCGAACAAAAGACTCCTCACAAGGCGATTGCTCTCCAGGCTGACCAATCCGGTTGCTTAAAATAAAAGTTAAATTGCGAATTGTTTGTTTGTTTGTTACTTTGTTTGTTGGGTTTAACGCTGTAGCAACACATTGTATAGGTCATATAATGGCGGTCAGTCAACCTACTCACTCCTCCTGGAAAAGCTAAATCTCTTAATTTAGCTGTTTACCAACTACTTAGCGGGATTCAATGTTTCTCAACATTCAATGTTTCTCAACTGAGAAACATTGAATCCCTTACCCTGATGGCACCTTTACAACACCATCATTATACAGTTTACTTGAATATCAAAAAAAGGTCATATGATATATCCCTGCGATTTTCTCGAGAAAGCGCTGCACGAGTAAGCATCAATTTACTACAGTCTTCGAATTTAGCCTGTGGACCGTGGACCAGTCCATTATATTTTTACTGGGTTTAACGCTGTGTCAACACAATTAAGGTCGTTTTACGGCGTCGAGTGCACCTAACCTAGCTTTCCTGGACCCTTGTCTATAACCAGTACTCACCTACCCTTCCACAAGGCCGGAAACTTCCCCATTTTATCTAATCAATGGAGAAATTGACATAATCGTCAAATTTTCATGGAGGGTATAACCTCTCCGGGTGGGATTCGAACTCGTACCCCCTTCGGGACACGATATTTTAAATCCCAGTGCGCTACCAACGGCGCTGTCGACCCGTGTCCATTAAAAATACCGCCGGTCTAGCGATTTTAATGGTCAGACGATACATTACTTATTGTTAAATGTAATCAGTTCGCTAAGATTTTTGGTCCAATGTCCAAAGCTGATAAATGTTTGTCGTGAAGGCTGCCGATTTACAACCAGTGTCATGACAAATTTGCGCATAAACGTATAATTGTTTTGTTTTTTCATTTGTCTGGGTTGCATACATCAAACCCGTTCATTTAAATTCTCGCTACAATATTTCTATTTAACCATATATAATCGAGTATTTAAATCAGTGGGGCAAATGTATGAACCATGAACAATTGAGTAACATTACCAATAGAAATGGCCTACTTTTGTTCGACGGTTTGGATCACGAAGTGTAAGGTGATCAATGGGTTGGAACGAGTGTGTTAAAGTTATTTCATTCAACTCGATTCAATGACGACGGTTTAAAGTAGAGTACATAGAGCGTGAATCACGGGTTTTGTGTGCCTACTAGCTGAATGATCTAAATTAAGTTATGTGTAGTCATGTAGCTGTGGTAAACAACCGCATGTAATGGTGAGTTAAAATATTTCTTAATTATTCTTTAATTACTAATTTAATTAATAACATTTATTACTTACTGATAGGAAATATACATGTAGATATCGCTTGACTAAGTAGTTAGCAAAATGAGCAAAATATAATGTGTTCAGACAAGGTTTGTTTTATAGGGTAGGTCGACCACGTGTTAAAATGTACGATTTGTGTTCTTATTACGAAAATGCAGGCAAATGTTGCATTATTTTGTATACAAGCATACAGTTTTTAATGGGTATAAATACTAAATGGAAGATAGATGATGATTAAGATATATCGATATATCATAACAAATTGTCTCTTTTCTGTATGTTTTGTCTTTTTGTCTTCACAAACGTATATGTAAAATGTATATTTGTTTCGCAGGCTACGTGATGTAGCTATTGTTGGTTTCGTTTGTGTGTGGCGTGTGGGGATGCGTGCGTGTGTAGGGGTGCGTGTGTGAGGGGGTGAGGGGGTGCGTGCGTGCGTGCGAGCATGGAAACGTGAGAATGTGTGTGGAGGTGAGGGGGCGGCGTGTGTGTGTGTGTGTGTGTGTGTGCTTTTGCAATACTGGTTATGCATTTTGAAATTTATTTGCTTGTGAAAAAACACTTACATATACCTTAATTCTTTTATAATAAAGAATACTAGTTCTATTTTGATATAGGTTTACACGTAACAAATATATAGAAACGTCAACAGTTGATTTATGTAAACAATCACAGGCCGCCGGCACGGTCCCAATTCAAAACACTAAAATACATGTATGTAATTTGGAACGCACCGGCCGCCTGAGTATAACAATGCGATTATTTACGTGGTCGGTTCCATTAAAAACTAATATGTGGGGGTTAAAAGACCCTATTTTAGTTTAATCATATTTTGGCATATAGTCGTATTATTCAATTTACAATGCACTTGTGCACTGTTAGACCGTATATGACGCAGAACGAATATGTCACGCGTGTGAAATATTTGGTCGGATATTACACGCGTGTGATATATTCGGTCAAATATGACATACCATTCAGCCGAATATAGCTCACATAATGTGACATATTCGGTTGAAATCAACTTTTCCACGCTAATTAAAACGTGTTAGACCGTATATGTCACAGGACGAATATGTCACGCGTGTGAAGTTACCATGAGCAAGCTGGGATACAATGTAAATGAATGAGAATAGCATAAACTTGCTGACATTGTCATTTACTAATAGCGTTAAAGTCGTGTGAACTTATCATTACTGTACAGTGAACAGCTGACCTAACCTAAATTCCCTGGATATTGTTTATATCCAGTGCCCACATTACTATACTATTTCACAAAGTCAACGACTTCTTCATATACCTTATAAATAACAGAAAATCGACATTACTGTCGAAACTTAAGTGAAGGACATCACTAAATGAGACTCGAACAAGCTACCCTCATGAGCGCTAGATTTGAAATTATCCGTAGGCGGATCCAGGCGTGGCGGACCCGGCGTACGCCCCCCCCCCTAAAATGCCCAAGCAAAGATTTTTTTCTATCATGAAATATGATATTTAAAAGAAATATATTATATACTTGTAAAAAAAATTTCGCACGCTACGCGTGCAACATGGCACACATAATAAAACAATTCCTTTCATTATTGTAAAGTTTTTAGAGCTAACATGATTCAGCGGCTTTTAGGAAATTGCATGAAATATTAAAATAGATGCTTTATATTTTATACTCTAGAAAAAGATAGTTGTGGCTCTGAAAATGTGCCTGAATCCCTTAGAAATAACCAAAACTGAGGAATTTTCTGGGCCGCCGGTCACCGGGTCCTCTGGTAAGGGGAATTGCCCTGTACCATTCGAGGCCCTTATGGCCCTTTGGGCCCCATTCTACTTATTCATTTTACGCCCCCTCTAACTAGAATTTTCCGCCCCCTCTAGCCAGAAATCCTGGTTCCGCCTATGTTATCCACGCAGCCTACTGCGTTATGGAACCAGGTTGCAGACTTTTCCGGTATCTTTAAAAACATAGCCCACAGTGGTAGCTCAGTTGGTAGCAAACACGTCTACCAATCGATGTGTCCTAGGTTCGATTACTGGACGGGGCAAACGTTCGAGGAGTTTGGTCATGAAATAATTTCAGCGGCAATTCTTCTTTTTGCCTCTAATTCTAAATCATGTAGGGCAGTTGTCAATCTCTGACTAAAGTGTGTGCCTAGTCTGTGACTAGCAACTAAGTCCAGAGATTTAGCCTTTCCAGGAACGCTGAGTTTGTTGACTGTCCGCTCTGATATGACATTGTTAATAAGTAATGTTCTGGTACAAGTAACATGAATCCATAGGAAAGGGTTAATGAGCAAAAACTGATAAAGCAAATAGATTCTGCGTATTTTAAAAATTGTAAATGTTAATTAAGGGAAGTTAATCATGACACGTTGGTACATTCGGAAAATCACTCGGGTGATTCCGTAAACTGACGATCAGTGTATTGTGCAGCAATCGCCGAGTAGTTCCGAATGGAGTGTGTAAAGTACGGAAATTTTAAACGCCTCTTTCACAGTTGATACAACACGCACGATATTTAAATTCTTTTTATCGATTTCAAGCCTAGTTTCGCTAAGTGCTAATAGGGATTATTTTCTAACCACGCCTGTGTTTTTATAACGTGTGTTATAGTCATTGAAGGGGATTTTTTAGACTAAATTTAATTTTTACAGTCGGGTTTTAGTGTCCGTTTTTTTAAATCTTATTTTATTTATGAAATTCAATTTAGAATACGTTGTTCAATTGTACGGGGCAGCGTTATAGAAAGACTTTCAATACATTTGGAATTTGACAACTATCAGTGAGTGTTTTCATTCTTTTTACTGTGCGTTTGCGCTATCTAAATTGGAATTACTAGTGTGTGTTACTTGCCAGGGTAGCTTTCTTATATGTTCAAATTTTAGGGAGGATTTATAAGCGACCGGAAAGCTCATTTAAGCAGGGGTGTCCCGTGTTCCAGTCCCTGACAGGCTACTTTGTCACCTTGTTACAACGATGCACGACTTTGGTTCGCGACTAAATAGTTGAGAAATGTGATAATAAGTTGCTCCTCAAACGGTCTGGGATTCCGAAATTTGTGACGATTTTCAATTTGTGGGGGAGAATTTAACGTTACTTACCTGTTCACGTTTTAGGGGGTTGTATTCAAAGCGGCCATTAAGCATATTAGGCAGGACTGCAATCGCCTTGAAAGCGGGATGAAGTCCTGGGTTCGAGTCCATTTCAGGCTGCATATTTTTCTCACATTGGGACATACCGAATCAATAAGTTTTGAAGTTCGGATAGTTTTGCATGTAGCTAAAATATTATATAAGCTTAGTACTTCTTTCTATTTTGCTAACTTTACTGCTCACGCTTATGTTGTACATTTTTTACCTCATGCATGCTTGCTTTACTATTGTAACGTGCTTTTTTGTTTACTTCTGCAGTCCTCATATCGAATTTATTTCCGGTCATGGATGGTTGCGAGGTTACATACCATTCAAAACACCTCGACCTCACAGCGAACGGCCGAGGAGTTCCGAATGGTTGCATACCAATATTTAGTAATTGTAGGGCCTATTGCCTAAGTATATCGCTACGTAGCGCTTTTTGCCCTGGTACATAAAAAGATAAGTATGTGGTTTAAAATCTAAGGTACCAGAGGGCGAAGCGATACGTGATGATAGGCTAAGGCAACAGGTCAATAGACTCGAAATTTAAAAAATAACACATGTCGTCTGCTTAGAGTACAGTCATTCGGAACACCTTGTTCATTCATTGAATGAATATTATTCATAATGAATGGCCGAGGATTTTCGAATGAGGATACAGTACGTCTATGCCTTTGACCTATCTACGTTTGTCACCTATGAACTTTAACCTCTGGCTATTCTTATTCAAATCAACACCAATCTGAAATCCAATCAAACACGACCAAAACATTCCCGCTTTTTTTAAAATTTGAAATGTGTAATAATTGGAAACAAGGAATAATGAAATTGGAATACATTTTATTTTATCAAATAAGTCAAGGTAATTTAATATATTATATACTATTCAATCTGCACATACTGCACAAATCACTGTCTTTCTTTTAACACAGATCGCCAGCATATTCAAATAAATCTAGTTAGAACTTTGATTTCGGTGCACTACCCAACAAGAATAACATTAAACGATTAGATAATAATTAAATAAGGTTTGAAGGCAGTTAGGTTAAAAAACCGGCTATAAAGTTATATCAGAAAAACAAAATATTAATAATAAATGCAACATTATTTTACTGTGTAAGGTAATCAAGTGTGGCGATCGTAGGTGACTATATAGTCATTTCCAACAGCCTTGCTGTTGGGTTAACCCTTTAGCGACGCAGTTAAGTGTCTCGCCTGGCACCCGGGAGAACCAAGTTTGATTCCCAATCAGTGCCTATGGTTTTTATTCTTCCAATTTACTTTACAAGTTAGGTAGCCTATGCTTTATGTTTTTCGACAAACACTGGCTTTACGTGCTCAGACTTGTTACCCTGGTACCCAGACTACTAGAATCTATCTCTCAATATTGAATCTGTTCTACATTTAATGTAATGTCGACAAGATTGTGAACTAGTACTGGATATCCATAGGCGGTACCAGGATTTCTAGTTATGGAATGCGGAAAATTCTAGTTGGGGGTGCGGGCAATTCTAGTTAAGAGGCGGGCGGATAAATAACAAGCAGACTGTGGATCCTGAGGGGCGTAAGTGTCCTCAATGGATCCTGAACAAAGCCCTAATTAGAGGCCCAGGGGCGGCGGCCCCAAAATTCCTGAGTTTTGGGCATTTCTAAGGGATTCAGACCCATTTACAGAATCTTAACTATCCTTACCCAGGGTATACAATATAAAGCATCTATATTTATATCATATGATTTTCTTTAACCTCTTTAAATACGCACACATATACTTTAATAATTATTTCTATCAAGGAAACGCAATTAAAAATCGGTCTGTATACATTATTGTGAACACGTTATAACTATACAATATACGTAGCGCCGTGAAACGTCACAACGCCACTAAACGTTACAACTGCGGCCGATTGTATAAACGTTGGTTAAATTAACCCTGGGTTAAATGCTAACCCTGGGTTATCTTTAACCAGACTGGGTTAGCTAACCATTTCAGTTATCCGATTGTATAAAGCAATATAACCAAAAGGTTACTAAACCAAAAGGTATAAATTTAACCAGACTTTAACTGTCTCATAATGCATCATTTCTTTACTAGTTTTTATACCATATTTTGTCCAGAGATCAATGTGATATAGCTAATGACTTGTCTCAAAAGGGAAACACAGTGAAGAGTCTAAGACTGCATTAGGCGTAAATAATAATAATTTATTATGCTTGTATGTGTATTATAAAATACAGATTTTCTATGCTGATACTAACCAACCTGGAAATCCCAAGCCAAACAACTTACATACATATAAGCATTAAATGACACCTTTCCACTTGCAACAAGAACTCTATTTTATTGACTTATGTTGTATAGGAGAGCTTACTAATCCTTAAACTCTTTGGTAAGATACCATTGTCTTGAATGGTTTTACTTGGTGTTGAATGGAAGAATTAACAACCGTCTTCACTTCAAGCTTAAGTTTCAGTCATGATTGCATGGTCAGCAACCAATTAGAACTGGAAACACCAGATTAATGCCACTTGAATGAGAATACTTTTTTGAGGATACCATCCCATTCATAAAATCAGTACATCCTTCAGCTAAATCCAAGACACAGTATGTGTTTATATAAGATAAATTAATAGAAAAAGGAATTCATTTTGATTACTGTACATATAATTTTTTTATTGTTTATCTATAACATGACAATTACAAATAAGAAAGACATTTTTGATGGCAGGAATTTTCTGAGAATCATCTATGTCTCTGTCTTGTGAGGCAAGGTTAGATCATTTCTTACACTTGATGACCAAGTACTAAAATATTAAATAAGAACTTGACCAGTCACTGAGTGATCATCTGCATCTACACACACTTTTCACTGAGCATCTCCTGAAAAACACAAACTACACATGTTCTTATTTTATAAAAAAAAATGTTATTCCAAATAGATAGATCTAGTCAAGTGTGAATAAATTAGGCTTATCACTATGCTTGATAATGGAAATAAATATACACTTCATTTCTTTCTAAACAAATTGGAATTACTGATGACAATTGATGTTGCAAACATGGTATTTGATGTTTTTTATTAAATTTCTTAATAAATCTATAAGGTACATGTATGTAGACATAGACCCCACATACCTTGGTATATAACAATAGCTCTGCACAATAAATTCTGATATTATTTCATGACTCAGGTGACAGACCCAAATTTTCCTTATTAAAGTATATCATGACTATATATATAATAAGGAAAATTTGGGTCTGTCACCTGTGTTTTATGATACACTTAATTACCATCTTTTTTTAATAACTGTTAGCCATAGTAACAACCAACTTCTTCCTTTCATCTACACATGGTGGTAGCCAAATTCAATTGAATTCCATATTGAATGTTCATGGCTCTTGGCTCTTGAAAACAGCATCCTGAAAAAAAACCCACCACAAATGTATCAAATAATATGATGGTAAAGTCCAATGAAATAACAAGGCAACGTTCAAAGCAGACCATTGACACAAAGATGTTGATAAAATCTAATATTTAATTTTATAGTCTTGATAAAATGCGTTAGATTTATTATACTTTAGACTTGATCTCTAGGTACGAAATGGTCTGGGGATGCTTGCTACCTTGTCGTAAATTCTCTTTTTTAGCTCTTAATATTTAATATTTTATTATCTAAATAATCAAATAACATTTTAAAAACAAAAATCGGTTGGTGTTACGGACGAATGTTTGATATTTTCCATAAAATATGAATGTCAACAGTTGATCACACGATCTGTCATATTCATGAACGCTGGTTACAAGGCCAAATTACTAGTCCCTTGAAATCGTTGGAATTTCGGTGCATTGCGATACACTTGCATTCATTTTGCAATAAAGTCTAAGAAGAATGATAGTCCACCTACCTTGTGAAGGCATTCCTTAAATAATCTAAGCAATCCCGAGACAAATGATTTAAAATTCTCTCAATTTTCTGTCAATGTCGTCGACATTAATTTTTACAAAGTGAAACTAGATGGGTGTGTTTATAGTCCGGTACATTCAAGTGACATTTATTACTTCCCCTGAGATAGCACTTCTAATTTATCCTGTATTTTTGGGTCTCCAACATGTTCTTATGAGAAAATTCGCCAAAAATTTGATTATATCGAGCGAAATGGCGGCCATTTTGTTTCATTTTTATTTTGGTTAAATGCTTAACCCAGCTACTGGAGGTGGGTTAAATTTAATCCAAAAATCACCTGGGTTAATTCTAACCAAACCTTTATACAATCACTAACCCAGTGTTTTACCAAAAGTTTTACCAATACATGATTTTAACCCAGCGGTTAAATTTAACCAACGTTTATACAATCGGCCGCTGACGTTAAATGTTGCAACACTAACGCTTATCGTCGCAACCGCTGCTAAACGTCTTAATCGTCATGCCGTTACATGTAGCAACGCTGACGCTAAACGTCGCAAAAGTCTACTAACATTAAACGGAGCAACACTAACGCTAAACGTCGCACTTAGTATGAAGATAAAAGTAACGAGCCTAAACAACTCACAAGTATTACATAGGACAATATGACTTCAAAGCAACCACTCTTAGACTCGTAGCAACCATCAGTATATCCTTAGCAACCACCCTTTGGATCATAGCAACCACTCTTTCACCTTGATGCAAACCGCCCTAAGGTAATAAGAATCAATTATACCGTCAATAGCAACAGACTGGAATTTCTCAGCAACCATTCTTGTACCTTTACTATCCTCTTAAATGTCCAATGCAATAACTTTCGCGGCCATAAACTTATCTCAGTGTCTATTTTGATCATCTTCAGACCAACTTTCAACCTTATTCAAATTGGGTTAGATCTAGATAGACAGATATTAAAGAGGCCTTATTCTTGCATCAGCTGTGTTGTGACGGTGAGTGTCCTCCGTTACAGGTCGTCCACGTAAACATTGCACATATAAACATGACAGGTTTCATTGCACACCAATATTTAGGGATGAATTATTTTTATAATTTTACAGTTTTGTTAGTTAACACTTATTTTAAACAAACATATCTTGATAAAAATTTACAATGTGCTCATACGTTATTTATAATGAATATTAAATGTCAAAGCGGTATGTTTAGATCAGTAAAATGCTGTTCATGCATCTGCTTATTCACCTAATCAGTGGGCAAGTCCATTGTTTAAAGTACAAAAAAATGCATGACCTAGAATACGACCTGTAGTACTAATGTCATTGCTTATATGTTGATATACATTTGTATTAACAACTTCTTGTTTTCAGATTGTATGGCTTTATGGATTGGATCAACGATATGAAAATACTGCTGTGATAAAATCATCTGCTTGTGTATAGATTGGATTGATTACAATGACTAATGTCCTCACTACTATGACAAAGGAAGTATATTTTCTAATGTTTAATATTAAGTTCATTAAAAGTTAAAGTTTTGTTTAAAATCCTGCTCTCATGTATGCACATTGAGTCGGCTTTATATCCTGACATCGAATTCATCATCATGTAGGCGACCCTCATAGTTGCATTCGTGTGGATAAAGTAAAGTGTTCTTATATTTTTGTGTTAGAAAACAATAGTTGAGGTCATTGCGCGATTATGTTATAATTAGTTCAGTAATATGTAGTTTGTCGGCATAACTGTTTAACCATCGGTTTTCTTTATACGTAAGTTACTAGGCTGAATAAAAAAGTATTGTCATTTGCCTACACATTCCTTTAATATAATATAAGGTTATTAGTATTTCATCTTTACTTGAATTTTTAAATTTTACTTATAACTTTGTCTTTCTTTTTCAGCTGATGTCAGTTGAGGCGCTATTGTATTAAGTTAAAGGTAATATGAACGCTGATACATGTATACATGTATTTTAACTCCTGTCATTGAAGGAGTTCCGTTAGTTTGAGGTAAATATGAAACGATTCGGTTATGACTGACTTGCTGGAAGACAATTCAACAGTAACAGCTAGGAATGAGTGAGTGTTAATTTATTTATTATTTTCTAGATATGTCATTTGTTTGTGAACTTAAGTATTTGTTAATCGTTCATCATCGGGAAGTCTCAAACTTTCTAGTGCTTAGTTAGCAATCTCTACCATCTTTAACAACAACAAAATTGAGAATATTTTGGCAAATAAATAATTCTCCCAGCATGAATTATAATAGGGAATTTTCAAAATTTGACTCAATTTGGGCCCTAAATCAAATCACCATTTTATGGATGAAGGATCACATTCCAGTGTTTGCCCATTATGCATCCTTTTAGAATGGGCGGACACTTTTTAAATCTATTATTATTTATTTATAATCGTACATTATTCTTCCATTGGCTATTGAATAAGTCAGTTTCTCTTGCTGTGTGGGTGGGTGAGAAAAAAACGTAGTATGTGCGTGCATGCATGCGTGTGTGAGTGTATGTGCGGGTGAGTGACGAGCATGCGGCTATGTGCGAGTGAGTGTGCATGCGTGCGTGTGTGAGGGTAGGTGTGCATGAGGGTCAGGGGGGTTGTGAGTGTGTGTGCGGGCGAGTGTACGTTTGTGATCAGTAACTGACTCATTCATTATCCAATTGATGTACGAGTATAGCACTTACTTTGTTTATCAACAAATGACATTTCTAGTTCAGTCAACTTTTAGATTTTGTTGTTGCTTAATTTACTGTGATTGGCGATATTTATTGTCAATTATGTTTTGTTTTTCTTTGGTCCTTAGGTTGTCCGTGTCTGATCTGAGATTTGCACCGATATCTCAGGTACCCGCATGCATATCTCTCCCATCTGTCCCATCCCCGCCATGTAGAGGGTTCGGTCTGTTGGGGTTTTTAAGAGTCATTGGCTTCATATCCCCCAGCACCAGTGGTTCGAAATACTTTGGTCACCATTATTTGTATTCTTGCTGGCTTGTAGAATTTTCTACCAGTTTTACCTAGTTAAGACAAAGCTATGCCATAGGGGAGGTGGGAATAGGCCATAGGGTTAATATAGGTAAAGAAGGTTGTGGCTTACTGAAAAATGGGAGGGTTTGCATTTATAGGGTTCTACTTTGTAAGAGAGGGAAGTAGGTTGGAACTTTTTAGGAAGTTGGAAAATATATTTGGGTATTTTTTTCTTTAGAGTTGAGGTGGGCTATTTTGTGGCAGTACAATTGATTAAAGCTATCATAGAAAGGGGTTTGAATTTGGCTATTATTGTTGTCATGTTTATGGTTTAATCGCTTCATGCAGAATGTTACTACATAAAACGGGGACGTTGATAGATTTCTATGGGGGCTCTATCCAAATGTATCTGTAACAGCCATGATTAGTTTTTTTCTGACATACATGTATATGTTTTACAAACAATCTTAATGATATTATTAGTACTAAGGCGACTGTATTAGATACAAATAGGGCCTGCTTGATATAATCATTAAAGCTTGATTTCATACACATTACAGGGTACTTTTTACGTACAGTTTTAATCAAATGTTTCTGTAATAATATGCGTAACACTTTTGGGCTTACATTATTTTAGAAGAATTTGTATTTGTAATGTATACATTAATTTAATTATTATAAGAATTCTTGTATTATGACAACTAATTGTAGATTAAAAACTTTTATATTTAAATCATATATTACATTTTTTCATCACGAAAGCGAGATAACAACTCACTCTAAGTAGAAGTTTTTATCAAGTAAATTTATGCAAAAGTGAGCTTTGTATTGAAATTATCGGGAAACTGACATTATTTTGACACTGATGTGGTATGAATTAATATTTACCGTTGACCGAATTGCGTGCTATAGTCCGATTTTATCCGGTGAGCCGTGACTGCACTTTTGTATTTATAGATTTTGGAATATTCCTACAAAAAGGTAACACAGCTTATTAACCAACCAACTGATTACTGCCTTTATGATAATTATTCAAGTTTGATTTAAGTGACTTAATAGTCGTGGCGGTAAGACACTTGGATTGATAGAAATTCGTTTGTTACCCCGGGTTCGAATCCTGCTTAGTATCCTTTATTCTTTGTTTATAATTTTTTGCAATCATGGAAACGTACAACTCGAAATATCTGTGCAGCACGAAGCCAAATGTATAAAAAATAGAATATACATATTCGCCTGAGTGTGTGCTTAGTTATTACTTTTATGTCATACACTTAACTGTCTCGACCGCGTCTTATAGAAATGATTCTATGCACATGCATTTTATAAGAAAGAGAAGCGAAATGTGATGCATGTAATTTTGGCACATTCGTTCGATTGTATCCTAGTTTGGTTTCTAATCAGCCACTGCATTTGAAGCCAAATGTATAATATAAATGTATTATTATTCGGTACATTGTAAATTGCTGGATATAAAATATAAAGAACCAAGGAAATAAAGGAAATAGAAATTAAACAAAATCAAATTATAGCACAACAATCATTATATGATACGGACAACTATACATGTATTTAATAATAAATTAAAAAATGTGGAGGCGGTGAGGTTCGAACCACTGCAGTAAAATTTATGCATTGGCCACGTTTCCGACTCGTTACCGACTGTCCTATTTAGAACAATGATTTTGAATTATTATATCATGCATATATACTTGAGATATTATAATTTGTATTCATTTTTAGTGTAGTATTTACTGGTTATACCTATCGTCATGGTTATGATTAGACTCATCCAAACTGTCACGGCTCACCGAATAAAATCAGACTATACTTATTAAGATGTTAAATATAGCTCTGATAGTTGCGTTTCCAAAAATGTGATAGCAAAGCATTATTTTAAGACAATGATAATTATTCGTTTTTATTAGCTCGACTTTTCGAAGAAAATGAGAGCTATTGCTATCACTTTGGCGTCGGTGTCGGCGTCGGCGTTGGCGTTAACGTTTGCGTTGGCGTTGGTTTTCAGGTTGAAGTTTTTTAAAACTCTTATATCTTTAACACTATCCAAGTTATTTTATAGAAAGTTAGTATACTTATTTAGTTGGACTATATTAACCATGCTGTGAAAGGGGATAACTCTGGATTAATTATTTTTTGAGTTATTGCCCTTTTATACTTATAAAATTGCAAAATATGAGGTTAAAGTTTTTCCTATGTAGAATATCTTTAATACTGATCAAGATATTTGACTTAAAGTTTGTATACTTACTTGTCGGTACAATATCTACACAATTATGAAGGACGTAACTGTGGATGAATTATTTTTGGAGTAATTGCCCTTTTATACTTAAAAAATGGCAAATTATAAGGTTAAAATTGTTCCTATATGGAATATCTTTAAAACAAATCAAGATACTTGACTTAAAGTTTGTATAATTAATTATCTTTACTATATCAACACAACTTTAAAGGGAGGTAACTTTGGATGAATTATTTTTGGAGTTATGCCCCTTTATGCTTAAACATTAAGATTAAACTTTGTTCTAATGGGATATTTAGTACTTTTTAAATGTATTTGAATAAAAGTTGGAAGGCTTAATATAAGTTCTTCATCTATCCGACTATAAAGGGACTCTGGATGAATTACTTTCAGAGTTATTTCCCTTTATACTTTAATAGTTAAGATAAAAATTCGCTCAAACTGAATATATTTTGTTTGATAGAAAGTTAGTATTATTTGACAACATTAAACGTGCACTTCATTAGTTTCCGTATCGATTTACGGCTTCGTTCGTATACAACCTTCAAGGTTCGTCGCTTCAATTAGTGACACTATAAGATATGGATGGAAAAGTTTCGATTGTTTTCTATCATAGGGTTTGTAATACAGGGGTAAAGTACTGACTTGACGATCGTAATACCCAAGGTTTGATTCCCGCACAAGTTGTTTTTTTTGTAATTTAGCAAACACCGGTAACATATTAGCTACACAATGACTTATCTATTACGATAAACTATTGGCTGAATATAAATTATAATTATTTTATAATATTTTTTGTCTTTTTATCATAATTTATCTTTATTTATATTTGTATTATTCTATTTACATCAATCTATTAGTATATATACAAACATGAAACACACAAATTTAGTCACTTTCACTCGCGGTGTCTGTTGAACTGTTGAGACTGGCAGTGTCTGTTGAACTCTTTTCACTGGTGTCATCCGCCAGATCAATAACACATCTTTCCACCTTGTTGTCTGTGAAGTGGTCACGCTCCTTCATCTCCTTGATGATCTTGTCTACATGGTCACATGCCCGCCGCCACCTGTCCTCTCCAATCCTATCCAAAGCATCGTTCGTCAGTTGTTGTACATCATCTAACCTGCAAGCAAATGAAAAACGCCATAAATGTTTTAAAAATTCTAGCGGTTGAAAAAAAAAACACATTATGTTAAAAGTTATATATAGATTATCATGTTATGATGTATTTACCTGAAACGTAGTATTTTTCTGTCGAACATTATGTTTAAGTTGGCCCCAGATTAGTTCTATGGGGTTAAACTCAGGGTGGTATGGAGGTAACCTTAGAACTTCGTGACCGTTACTTCTGATAATATCATCGACAACAAAGGAAGGGTCTGGGTTGTGTTGTCTCACTTTTTCCAGAAGCTTAGGTTTTAGCATGGTATCATCCACATTAACGTTGTGTTCTCGCAACCATTTCTGAAAACAGAACAATATTGCTTAAGACTTAAAGTATATAGGCTATAAAATAGTTAATAATCAGTTAAATAAATTTAATATGATGAAATGTGTCTTGGCATTTTATTTAATATACCTCGATCCGTCATTTAAAATAATAATTATGCAATAATGAAAAAAATATTTGTAAGCAAACCTTAATATCATCTTTCCTAGTGTACACTTAATGTTGGGCATTTGGGTGTCTGTGTAGAATGATAGCTTGCATTGTCCATGACCACGGCACATGGCGGTTGGAGGTTTGGTAGTAGCATTTCGGTAAGCCATTTTGTGAAGTTCTTGCCGTTCATTTCCTTATGGTAATCCCCTGTGCTTGTTGATGCCTTATAAACCAGTTTTGCTCCTCGGATGAACCCATTTCGCGATCCTGCATGTACAATGATTAATCTCTGACCCCTGTTACATGGAGGAAGTACCCCTGACTGGTCTGGGCCCTGCCAACATCTCTTTGCTGAATACGCCGTATCGATCCATGTTTCGTCAACAAATACGAACTTATATCCTTTCTCTGCCAGTTCCTTCCTTCGCCGGTAAAATGCTAAACGCTTTTCAACAATAGACGGATTTTCTATCAACATCTTTCTGTTGTTTGTCGTACGTTTCCACGAAAATCCTAACTCTCGTAAAGTCCTGCGAAGCAACTCCCTACTGCCGGGATAAGATATTTCTTCCTTCAGCGTTTGATGGAGGTTCCTATGTGTAGGCAGCTGACGTCGTACAGAATAGAATTCTTGCACCTTGTTGCGGATAACCGTTCTGTCAAAGTCATTTCTTCCTTTGTAGGACCCTCGTTTACATCGTGTTGGTGACTTTAAAAAACCTGTCTCTCTAGGTTCCTTTCTAACGTTGTAGATAGTCCTTCGGCTGTAACCTGTATCCTTAAAGACTTCTCTATGAATGAACCGGATTTCTTCTTAGAGTGATCCTGAAAGTACTTAGATACTTTTGCGCTTTTGCGATAAAAAGCTTTTCTTTTGAACGAAATTTCTTCAAAGACCTCTTATGTGACATGGTTATAGACTGAATGACTTTCATAAATGAAAACGCCAACTATATGTGTAATTCATTTAGCGGCACGTATTTTTAATGTCGTGGAGTCCGTGCGCCGTCGTGTATACAAGTAGTAAAAACAGCTATTATGTTAAAATTGCAAAAAGTTTTATGCGGGATCGAACCCGTCAAGTCCAGATTGTTAGGTGGTACGCTTTACCACTACACCAAGTCCTTACATACTTCTACCTGCCCTATTACTAAACCTTTAGGAAATATATTCGTGGATTTACGGAAATATTTTACGGAAATTCACGACTATGCATACAGTGCACGTTTAATGTTGTCAAATGATATGCTTTTTCATCAGTACTACATCTACTTGACTACAAAGGGATGTAACTCTTTATGAATTATTTTTGGAGTTGTGCCCCTTTTCAACTTTTAAATTAGGGTTTAAGTACTTTAAACTGAATTATTTTCAATACTTACCAAGATACTTAAATGACAGTTAGTATGCTTATTCATCAGAACTACATCTACACAGGGACATAAATCTTGATTATTTTTTAGAGTTATTTCCCTTTACTTAAATGATGAAACTTGTTTAAATTGAAGTATAAATAGTTCCTTATAAAGAATTTTAAATGAAAGTAGGTATGCTTATTCATTGATACTATGTCTACTTAACTTTGAAGGAACGTTACTATGGACGAATGTTTTAGCAGTTATGCCCTTTTTAAATTTTTACAAATATGAATTGGTAATTATTGTTTGGCTGATTTATTTCCTTTAACAAATTAAGTCCTGTCTTGAAATCATTTTTGGTTAACGATAAGCCTTGCCATGAACAAAACACTCGAAAAGTCGAGCGCGCTGTCCTTGGACTGCTCTTGTTAAGCCTAGTTTTGGCTAGTAATTAACTAACATAGCTCAAAATAGAGAGTATTCTCAACACTGCCTCTTGTTTACTTAATGCCTTAAGTGTAAGACTTATGCATTGACTGATTTATTTGGATAATTTTAATAATCAAATATAAACTTACTCATGTACTGAGGAAACACCTTCATGTATGGGCGTACAATATTACAATTATTTAAGTTGCAACTTTGAGCCTGCCATCCAACAATTTTTGTATGTCACATCAATTGCCCCATATACACCATAGCCTGTCACATACTGCAATGATGAATTGTCACTTTTTAGAACTTTTGTGTTTGTCTATCATACATAACGATAAGCTAGACCTGTAGCCCCGTTGTTATCGCGCTGGGTGTTAAATCTAGAATCCCGACCGGGTGGTTATACCCTTCCATGGAAATTATATAATACATGTAATGTCAATTTTCCTTCATTGATAATGCATTTTGAGAAGTAGCTAACCTTGTTAATAAAGGTCCTCGGTCTGCCGTGAAATAACCTTAATCAATTACCATCATTTCAATAGGCTCAAATCGAGACCAACTCTGTTTCAAATACAAATAGTACTTCGAAAATACAACTAAAGCAATTTAAATATGTAGCATTCTTCATTTTATTTACAGAGAGTTAAATTTCTGTCAAGCAGTACTTTATTTTTATCAAAATCATTATCATATGTGTGCATTAGATAACATGGACATATTATTGACCAATGTTTATGAACTAACATAGAATAATACGACACATATTTTCTCACTATAAAACATACCGTTGTTCCTAAGCTCATGTAAGTTTACGTCCTTCAATAAGATAACAGATACACTATAAGACTTGATGTTGTTCCTAAGCTCATGTAAGTTTATGTCCTTCAATAAGATAACAGATACACAATAAGACTTGATGTTGTTCCTAAACTCATGTTAGTTTATGTCATTCAATAAGATCACAGACACACAATAAGACATGATGTTGTTCATAAGCTCATGTAAGTTTACGTCCTTCAATAAGATAACAGACACACAATAAGACTTGATGTTGTTCATAAGCTCATGTAAGTTTATGTCCTTCAATAAGATAATAGACAAACAATTAGACTTGATGTTGTTGCTAAACTCATGAAAGTTTGTCCTTCAATAAGATAACAGACACACAATAAGATTTGCTGTTGTTCCCAAACTCATGTTAGTTTATGTCCTTCAATAAGATAACAGATACACAATAAGACTTGATGTTGTTCCTAAACTCATGTTAGTTTATGTCCTCCAATAAGATAACAGATACACAATGATACTTGATGTTGTTCCTAAGCTCATGTAAGTTTATGTCCTTCCATAAGATAACAGACACACAATAAGACTTGATGTTTTTCCCAAACTCATGTAAGTTTATGTCCTTCAATAAGATAACAGATACACAATAAGACTTGAGGTTGTTCCTAAACTCATTTTAGTTTATGTCCTTCAATAAGATAACAGATACACCATAAGACTTGATGTTGTTCCTAAACTCATGTTAGTTCATGTCCTTCAATAAGATAACAGACACACAATGCTACTTGATGTTGTTCCTAAGCTCATGTAAGTTTATGTCCTTCAATAAGATCACAGACACACAAAAAGACTTGATGTTGTTCATAAGCTCATGTAAGTTTATGTCCTTCAATAAGATAATAGACACACAATTAGACTTGATGTTGTTGCTAAACTCATGTAAGTTTGTCCTTCAATAAGATAACAGACACACATTAAGATTTGCTGTTGTTCCCAAACTCATGTAAGTTTATGTCCTTCAATAAGATAACAGATACACAATAAGACTTGGTGTTGTTCCTAAACTCATGTAAGTTTATGTCCTTCAATAAGATAACAGATACATAATAAGACTTGATGTTGTTCCTAAACTAATGTTAGTTTATGTCCATCAATAAGATAACAGATACACAATAAGACTTGATGTTGTTCCTAAACTCATGTTTGTTTATGTCCTCCAATAAGATAACAGATACACAATGATACTTGATGTTGTTCCTAAGCTCATGTAAGTTTATTTCCTTCAATAAGATAACAGACACACAATAAGACTTGATGTTGTTCCTAAACTCATGTAAGTTTATGTCCTTCAATAAGATCACAGACACACAATGAGACTTGATGTTGTTCCTATGCTCATGTAAGTTTATGTCCTTCAATAAGATCACAGACACACAATAAGACTTGATGTTGTTCCTAAGCTCATGTAAGTTTATGTCCTTCAATAAGATAACAGACACACAATAAGACTTGATGTTGTTGCTAAACTCATGTAAGTTTGTCCTTCAATAAAATAACAGACACACAATAAGACTTGATGTTGTTCCTAAACTCATGTTAGTTTATGTCCTCCAATAAGATAACAGATACACAATGATACTTGATGTTGTTCCTAAGCTCATGTAAGTTTATGTCCTTCCATAAGATAACAGACACAAAATAAGACTTGATGTTTTTCCCAAACTCATGTAAGTTTATGTCCTTCAATAAGATAACAGATACACAATAAGACTTGATGTTGTTCCTAAACTCATTTTAGTTTATGTCCTTCAATAAGATAACAGATACACCATAAGACTTGATGTTGTTCCTAAACTCATGTTAGTTTATGTCCTTCAATAAGATAACAGACACACAATGCTACTTGATGTTGTTCCTAAGCTCATGTAAGTTTATGTCCTTCAATAAGATCACAGACACACAAAAAGACTTGATGTTGTTCATAAGCTCATGTAAGTTTATGTCCTTCAATAAGATAATAGACACACAATTAGACTTGATGTTGTTGCTAAACTCATGTAAGTTTGTCCTTCAATAAGATAACAGACACACATTAAGATTTGCTGTTGTTCCCAAACTCATGTAAGTTTATGTCCTTCAATAAGATAACAGATACACAATAAGACTTGGTGTTGTTCCTAAACTCATGTAAGTTTATGTCCTTCAATAAGATAACAGATACATAATAAGACTTGATGTTGTTCCTAAACTAATGTTAGTTTATGTCCATCAATAAGATAACAGATACACAATAAGACTTGATGTTGTTCCTAAACTCATGTTTGTTTATGTCCTCCAATAAGATAACAGATACACAATGATACTTGATGTTGTTCCTAAGCTCATGTAAGTTTATTTCCTTCAATAAGATAACAGACACACAATAAGACTTGATGTTGTTCCTAAACTCATGTAAGTTTATGTCCTTCAATAAGATCACAGACACACAATGAGACTTGATGTTGTTCCTATGCTCATGTAAGTTTATGTCCTTCAATAAGATCACAGACACACAATAAGACTTGATGTTGTTCCTAAGCTCATGTAAGTTTATGTCCTTCAATAAGATAACAGACACACAATAAGACTTGATGTTGTTGCTAAACTCATGTAAGTTTGTCCTTCAATAAAATAACAGACACACAATAAGACTTGGTGTTGTTCCTAAACTCATGTAAGTTTATGCCCTTCAATAAGATAACAAATACATAATAAGACTTGATGTTGTTCCTAAACTAATGTTAGTTTATGTCCTTCAATAAGATAACAGATACACAATAAGACTTGATGTTGTTCCTAAACTCATGTTTGTTTATGTCCTCCAATAAGATAACAGATACACAATGATACTTGATGTTGTTCCTAAGCTCATGTAAGTTTATTTCCTTCAATAAGATCACAGACACACAATGAGACTTGATGTTGTTCCTATGCTCATGTAAGTTTATGTCCTTCAATAAGATCACAGACACACAATAAGACTTGATGTTGTTCCTAAGCTCATGTAAGTTTATGTCCTTCAATAAGATAACAGACACACAATAAGACTTGATGTTGTTGCTAAACTCATGTAAGTTTGTCCTTCAATAAAATAACAGACACACAATAAGACTTGATGTTGTTCCTAAGCTCATGTTAGTTTATGTCCTTCAATAGGATAACAGATACACAATAAGACTTGATGTTGTTCCTAAGCTCATGTTAGTTTATGTCCTTCAATAAGATAACAGACACACAATAAGACTTGATATTGTCCCTAAGCTCACGTTAGTTTATGTCCTTCAATAAGATAACAGACACACAATAGGACTTGATGTTGTTCCTAAACTCATGTTAATTTATGTCATTCAATAAGATAACAGACACACAATAAGATTTGATGTTGTTTCTAAGCTCATGTAAGTTTATGTCCTTCAATAAGATAACAGACACACACTAAGACATCCTGTTTTTTCAATAAATCATAAACGTTTCTGCCCTTTCAAACGATAACAGACACACAATAAGATTTGCTGTGTTTTCCATGACACATTAATGTTTATGTCCTTAATTCGAAAACTAACACAGTAAAGACATGACGTTGTTTCTTTCTTTTACGTACATTTCTGACATTCAAAACGATAACAGAAACACAATAAACATGCCTTTTTTCCATTCATTATGTTGTTTCTGACCTTGAAAACGATAACAGACACTTAAAAAGCATGCCGTTTTTTTCCATTCATTATGTACGTTTCTGACCTTGAAAACGATAACAGACACACAATAAGCATGCCGTTTTTTTCATTCATTATGTACGTTTCTGACCTTGAAAACGATAACAGACACACAATAAGCATGCCGTTTTTTTCCATTCATTATGTTGTTTCTGTCCTTGAAAACGATAACAGACACACAATAAGCATGCCGTTTTTTCCATTCATTATGTACGTTTCTGACCTTGAAAAAGATTAAAGACACACAATAAGCATGCCGTTTTTCCAATTCATTATGTTTTTTTCTGTCCTTCAATACAATAACGGACAAACAATAAGAATGCCGTTTTTACCATTCATTATGTTGTTTCTGACCTTCAAAACGATAACAGACACACAATAAGCATGCCGTTTTTTTCCATTCATTATGTACTTTTCTGACCTTAAAAACGATAACAGACACACAATAAGCATGCCGTTTTTTTCCATTCATTATGTTGCTCTGACCTTGAAAACGATAACATACACACAATAAGCATGCCGTTTTTCCCCATTCATTATGTACGTTTCTGACCTTGAAAACGATAACAGACACATAATAAGCATGCCGTTTTTTCCATTCATTATGTTGTTTCTGACCTTAAAAACGATAACAGACACACAATAAGCATGCCGTTTTTTTCCATTCATTATGTTGTTTCTGTCCTTGAAAACGATAACAGACACACAATAAGCATGCCGTTTTTTCCATTCATTATGTACGTTTCTGACCTTGAAAAAGATTAAAGACACACAATAAGCATGCCGTTTTTCCAATTCATTATGCTTTTTTCTGACCTTAAAAACGATAACAGACACACAATAAGAATGCCGTTTTTTCCATTCATTATGTTGTTTCTGACCTTCAAAACGATAACAGACACACAATAAGCATGCCGTTTTTTCCATTCATTATGTACTTTTTTGACCTTAAAAACGATAACAGACACACAATAAGCATGCCGTTTTTTCCATTCATTATGTTGCTCTGACCTTGAAAACGATAACAGACACACAATAAGCATGCCGTTTTTTCCATTCATTATGTACGTTTCTGACCTTGAAAACGATAACAGACACACAATAAGCATACCGTTTTTCCATTCATTATGTTGTTTCTGACCTTCAAAACGATAACAGACACACAATAAGCATGCCGTTTTTTCCATTCATTATGTACGTTTCTGTCCTTCAAAACAATAACAGACACACAATAAGCACGCCGTTTTTACCATTCATTATGTACTTTTCTGTCATTCAATACGATAACAGACTCACGTTATGGCATGCCGCATGTTCCTTATCTCTTGTACGATTATGTCCTTCAATTAGATAGCAGAAATTCGATATGACTTGCCATTCGGCCTTTTTTCTCATGTAGGTTTTTATATTCAAATGATTTTTTTTAATACACTTAAACATATCAATATGTCAAGAACAAAGTTCCAAAAGTACGTCTGTACAGAGTATCCAAAGCCAAGAGAGCAAAGAGCGGGTTCTACAGCCACCGGTTGACGGACCTTGCTTCTCGTTGGTTGTCCAGCACACGTGTCCAGGTCCTGGCTTCCGATTGGTTGATGGATTGCTAGTTGCTACCAAACAAGCACCTGCCCCAGACTGGTTATCACTACATTTGTCTTCATACAAATTGACTTCCTCTGTCATAATGTTTATGTTGGGTTCTTTCTTTGCTAAGATGATTTTAATAACTGAACCCTGTCGTCCTGTTCTTATTCCCATGTAGGTATATGTCTAAAAATAAGGAAACAAACATACAAATTGACATCTTCAGATCTTATTTTCATGCAGGTTTCTATCTTTAAATAGAATAACTACAAACAGAGCAGTATTGTGTTCTATCCTTATTATCAAGCAAGTCTATATCATACATCACATGCAAAATTACTTCGTCTGTCTAATTGGTCATGTAGGTTTCTATCTTTAAATAAAGAACCTTCATACACTACAACATGTCATTCCTTGCTGTCTGGTAAGCATCTGATTAAGAAAAGAACACATGTAAACACCATGATATCCTCTGTCCAAATGGTCATGTAGGTTTCTATCTCTTTGAATAAAGCAACTTAGATTCACTAAAACATGACATTCTGTCCTTATAATCAGGTAAGTATCTGTCTCAAAAAAGAAAACATACATACACTATGTTATCATCTATTCATTTTTTCATGTAGGTTTCTATCTTGTATTAAGATAACAGTAATACACTAAAACTGGCATTTCGTCCATATTTTCATGTGTATTTCTGCCTTAAATCCAGCCTTACATACAAATTGACCTCATCTGACCATTCATGTAGGTTTCTATCTTTATGAAGAGCTACATATTACATATTACTTTTGTCCTTATTGTCAGGTAAGTATCTGTCCTCAAAAAAGAAAACATACATACACAATGCTATTTTCTGTCCAAAGATTCATGATGCTTTCTATCTTATTAAATAAAACAACTTTGATTCTCTAAAACATTCTGTCCTTATTCTATTCATTTTTTCATGTAGGTTTCTATCTTATAATACGATAACAGTAATACACGAAAACTGTCATTTTGTCCATATTTTTATGTGTATTTCTGCCTTAAATCCAGCCTTACATACAAATTTACGTCTTCTGTCTATTCATGTAGGTTTCTATCTTTATGAAGAGCTAAATATGACACACTGCAGCATGTCATTCTTTGAATAAGTTAATTCTGATTACCAAAACCATGTCCTTTTGTTATTATTGTCAGGTAAGAATCTGTCCTCAAAAAAGAAAACATACATACATTAAGTTATCTTCTGTCCAAAAATACATGATGGTTTCTATCTTTTTAAATAAAACAACTTTGATTCTCTAAAACATTCTGTTCTCATTATCAGGTAAGTAATTGTCTGAAAAAAGAAAATATACATACACTATGTTATCATTTATTCATTTTTTCATGTAGGTTTCTATCTTTTAATAAGATAACAGTAATACACTAAAACTGTCATTTCGTCCATATTTTCATGTGTTTTTCTGCCTTAAATTCAGACTTATATACAAATTGACCTCTTCCTTCCATTTATGTAGGTTTCAATCTTTATGAAGAGCTTAATTTGACACACTGCAGTATGCCATTCTTGAATAAGTTAATTTTGATAACCAAACCATGTCCTTTTGTCCTTATTGTCAGGTAATTATCTGTCCTCAAAAAAAGAAAACATACATACACTTAGTTATCTTCTGTCCAAACGTTCATGATGGTTTCTATCTTTTTAAATTAATACAACTTTGATTCTCAAAAACATTCTGTCCTTATTCTATTCATTTTTTCATGTAGGTTTCTATCTTGTAATAAGATAACAGTAACACATGAAAACTCTCATTTCGTTCCTATTTTTATGTGTATAACTGCCTTAAATTCAGCCTTACATACAAATTGACGTCTTCTGTCTATTCATGTAGGTTTCTATCTTTATGAAGAGCTAAATATGACACACTGCAGCATGTCATTCTTTGAATAAGTTCATTTTGATAACCAAAATCATGTCCTTTTGTTATTATTGTCAGGTAAGTATCTGTCCTAAAAAAGAAAACATACATACACTTAGTTATCTTCTGTCCAAATGTTCATGTAGGTTTCTATCTTATAATAAGATAACAGTAATACACTAATACTGTCATTTCGTCCATATTTTCATCTGCCTTAAATCCAGCCTTACATACAAATTGACGTCTTCTGTCTATTCATGTAGGTTTTCTATCTTTATGAAGAGCTAAATATGATACACTACGGCATGTCATTCTTTGAATAAATTAATTCTGATAACCAAAAGCACGTCCTTTTGTCAGGTATGTATCTGTCCTTAAAAACGAAAACAAACGTACAAAATGGTATCATTGGTCATTATTTTCATGTAGGTTTTATCTTTGAATAAAATATCTTTAATACACGACAACATGTCAATCTGCCCTTATTCTCGAATCGGTATATGTCATTAAAATAAAAACATACGTACAAATTGACACGTTCTGTCCAAATGTTCATGAAGGTTTATATCTTTATAAAGAGACAACTATAATACACTACAACATATCATTATGTCCTTATTCTTTGAAAGGTATCCGTCTAAAAAGAAGAAAACACGCGTACAAATTGTCAACATAGGTTCATAATTTTATGCAGGTTACTATCTTTGAAAAAAACTGTAATACAATACATTACTTTCGGTCCTGTAGGTTCTTATCTTATAAAATATAACTTTAATGCACTATAACATGTCGTTTTGTCCTAATTTTCAGACATAAAAAAGAAATCAAACAAGTAAATTGACATATTTGGTCCTTATTTCCATGTAGGTTTCATTCTTCGAAGATGATGATTTTAATACACTTGGCACTTAGCATGTCTTTCTCTCGTAATATCTAATGGTAATCTGTTTTTAATAAGATTTTAAACACACTCTATAACTTGTCAATTTGTCCTTTTCTCTATGTAGAGTTCTTTCTTTAAGTAAAATATCCTAATGTATGGTTTGTTTCCATTTGGGAGTTTTTTGTAACAGCATATTCAGCAGTTAAATTACAAATGGTAATATGTATTTGAAATTTTTTAATGAATAATACAACACATATCTACATAGTGATCAATGTATCAGTAAAAGATTGGAAAATTTAAAGAACTATATTTACCTTAAATAAATAGATCCGTGAAATGTTTGAATCTTTTTCAAATCAAATCAGTACGCATTTTATATTATACTATTTGTTCTGATCTATCGTTAAATATATTAATAAAATTGTTGTATTCAATGCAAATTAAGATAATAATAATTATCCAAAATTTAGCATATCATAAACATTTTAGTATTGTTTTTATTACATTCAATGACAATTTGATATTTAGATCATACAGAGGTGAAAGGATTTTTGCACAATTCTGAATGAAGTCTTTCTTAAATCACTTAGTTATTTAAGCTTTTGACTTTGTACAGATGTACCAATCGTCTGCCACAATGCTAATATATAAACAGTCTGTGTAATAGCTACATGGTCAGATAACTTTTGAACATACAGAATTGATCTATACATATACCCACTCACATACAGTTTTCTAATAACATATTCATTGTATGTAGAGTATATTGATAACCTTTTTGACCCTTAAATGAATATAAAAAACAATTGTTAAATACATGTAATTAGTACTAATGATGCTTGATAACGATGTACTAAACGATAATCGGCTTGATGAAGGTAAAAGAGAGGAACTCGATAGCTCTCAATTGAAAAGAAAACTAAAGTGTCCATAATTCTGAGCAATCTAGTAAAGGGCCCATTTTTATGGGAGGATAGCTAGATCGGAATGAAAGAGACAAAACAGATAATTCTGAGCAATCTAGTGAAGGGCCCATTTTATGGGAGGAAAGCTAGATCGGGATTATTTGTTAACATAATTCTGAGCAATCTAGTGAAGGGCCCATTTATGGGAGGATAGCTAGATCGGAATTATTTGTACATTATTCTGAGCAATCTAGTGAAGGGCCCTGTTATGGGAAGATAACTAGATCAGAGTTACTCTTTAAACTTATAAATAAATACACAGTTCTGATTAATCATGTGAAAGACCCAATCTATGGGAGGATAGCTAGATCAGACTTTTAAACAAATCAGCAATGATGTACCAAATACATAAGGTACTAGTTAGTATATAGTTGAATGTAAATGATGTTCATAGTACTAAGTCTTGCTAGGGTGCTGCTTACATGTATATGTTTAAAACATGTTTAAATGAAAAACACTGGTGTCCTAAAGTTTCTTTACACATGTTTTTTTTCATATTCTCTTTCGTTTTAAAGAACTTGCAAACACATTTTGCTTAGTATTTCTGCTTTAAATTTATAATACATAAAGACCATAAATGATAGTTATGCTAAACTGTAAATTAGTTGTGAAACTAATAATTACATGTTAAGTATATCAATGTATACTTCAAAACATCAAATTTAATGTGTAAAGAAACTTTTGGACACCAGTGTATATGTAACATCGACAACCTTTTGTATCAATGATTTTATTGTTTTTCTTAACAATCTCTATATAATGAATTATGCTGTTGGTAACATGGATGTGAAAGTTATTTTTGTATAGTTCATTTCTGTATATAACTTTTCTGATTGGTTTACAGATTATAGGTAACTGAATCATTTTGGATATTTTTATAAATACCAGCAGTGTGTTATAAATAGCACTGTGAACTGACATTGGTAATTGGTATAGAGCTTGTGCTTCATAGCTGATGATTAGAAAGACTTTATTCACTGATATGATATTGTTATGATATAATGCATTCATGAAGTTTTGTAAATATTGTGTTATCATAATTAATTTGCAACGATATTGTTATATTTGAAATAGCCAGTTAACGTGTGCATAAACTCAGTGTAATTAATCATATTATAGTACATGTAATTTAATTAAATTTTGTTAAAGTAAACATTATGAGGACCTTTAACTATTATATTATGCACTTTAAGTTATTTCAATGATCCGATACTGTGTTTTGTGTTAAGTTTATAGGTACATGTACATTCAAGTGAAAAAGTTCCCATATTATTCCAATCTTTTCTGACTGATTTTTGCTCTAATTTATATTACAGTTTTTATTGATGTCGTTTCCAATTAATGTTGCACAATTTGTTCAATATGCTGATAAAACTTCAAAAAAGCAAACTGACCTCTAACACTCTGTCTGGTCACAGTTTCCCGCCGTGATATAACCCTAGATTTCCTATGAGTCCAAGGATTTTTTATCTCACCAAGGGCTTTTCTCTCTTGGGTGGATCCTCCCTAACTGATGTAAGGGATTCCAGATGGTAATCCACATTGGTAGGTTTCACCAAGGGCTTCTCACTTTTAGGTGAATCCTCCTTATCATGTGTTGTGGATTTTCTCCTCCTCCTTGGGGTCGTTCCTCCTCGCCTGATAATATTGAATATATATCTTGGACTACATAAGGTGGGGATCTTTGATGTGAGCCACTACCGGTTGCTGCGTCTTGTGCAGACTTCAGGAGACTTTGGATCCTTAACCTCACATCCTGGCACGTAGTAGTTGGAGGCAATCCTGCACTGGCTTCTCGTTAGGAACATGCACACCTTTTGTCTCGATGTGATATGTGTTCCAAGATCCAAGAGGCTTCAATATAGAGTTAAACCTCTTCCTGCATGTCAATTACCCAGCGCCAATTACGCTTAGATTTGGCGAGGGCATATTGATGACATAAATAACTCTTGATTTTATCAGGTTTTAACCCAACTGATGACCCTTTTTATGTTTTTGGGTCCCTTGTTGCTCTTATAGCTGCACAATTGTGTTTGTAACTTTTTTTTCCTGATGGCTTCATCAATAGATCAAACATATATATTTGGCACATATAAGGCTGCATCTTTATCGGCAATACCATGGCAGAACCTCCTAACAATGAACTCATCATTGAACTGTTCAGCTTTTACAGCTTAAGTTTCAACCATTTGCGCGAACTCTTCCGAGGTTCCCCCCTCGTGTTGTCGTATTGACATCAATAGGTACCTGTATGCTTCGGTTTCTTCTCTACTATCAAACCTCTTGTCAAGTTTCGAGTTTGTAAACCAAGTGCGTGAATTCTACGTTAAGAACTGTTTTTCTGGCAAAAGAATTGAAATTTGCTGATAAAAGCAACCCAATTACTTTTTCCATTGAATACCTTATTTTTTGTTATGTTACCCATAGATCTTCTCCTAGGCAACTCTTCTTCTTCTTCATAATTTAAATGAACGTGTCCTCTACTCATTCTGTTACTGAATCTGGTCAAGGGTCTGTCATTCACTAATTCAAAATATTCCGCGGCCCTTGCAAGTCTCCTAAAATCATTGATGGATGTTCTTCTTTCACTGTCTTCCACATACTCTTCGTTGGATCTTCTCCTTCTTGCTGCGTCCCAGTATTGTCTAACCGGAGTGTCCTCTTGTAGGTTCATTCTTGTTTGACGTGGAGTTGATGCAGTAACTGGTGAACTGCTTCGCATCTTACCGTCATTAATTTGTCAAAGACGATCTCTGAGAATATAATCAGCCATACCACCACAGGAACTCACCGGTGTATCACAACTTATATAGTCCAGAGTACATAGTTATATTGATAATGATAATGATTATATCAGTTATAACAATAATAGCAATGGTTACTGCCTGCACATACCAGTCATCGCCTCAGCGTGTATTAACTTATTCCGTTTTCACGGCCACCACTCCTTCTTATGTCTACAAGAATAATACAGATTATATGCTAATTTTTATGCACACTGATAGATCACATTTTAATGCCCATTGCAAAGTACAACATCCGTCATTTCAAGTTACAAGCAACATAATTGTAATGGTAAGAACTGCGTTTTTTGTTATCTAAGAAACGACCTCAACAACATGAAACTCAAACAGTGATCATAGATACATGTTATTTTTGTTACCTTAGAAATGACCGGAACAACATGAAACTCAAACAGTGCTCATATAAACATGTGATTTTTGTTACCTTAGAAACGGCCTCAACAACATGAAACTCAAACAGTGCTCATATATACATGTTATTATTTTGCTGTTTCAATTGTTTTGAAAGGAATCCCATATCTAGGACTGTATTTACTTATTCTATAATAAAACATGTTCTTTTGGGGGTCAGAATATGTTTAATTTGTCTCCATGGTAATAATTCAAACAATAAATAAGTTAATAGTGTTGTGTTTCTACATTTTATATCATAACTTAGAAATCCTTTATTAGGCTTTCTTTGAAATTGCAGATGGATTAAAAAAAACCATTAAATATTCAATTTCTGGAATTAGTTACCATGGCAAACAAATACTTACCATTCAAAAATATGATTCCCTCAAGTGACAACATATATAACCATAAAACTATTTAGAGGACCAGTTTAAAGAGAGATCAATATTTCCAAATTTAGTCATTTATTTGTACTGTTGCCATGGGTACAGACTTCATCCAAAATTATTTCCTGGACCCTTGTCTATAACCATTACTCACCTACCCTTCCACAAGGCCGGAAATTTCTCCATATTATCTAATCAATGGAGGAAAATCGACTTTATTGTCAAATTTTCATGGAAGGGTATAACCACCCCGGGTGGGATTCGAAACCGCACCCCCTCGGGTACGAGTATCCCAATCCCGGCGCGCTACCAACTGTGCTATCGACCCTAAAAATTACTTCTGGGTAATTAATACATTGTCCAGTCATATGACAGAATGTGGGCCACTTTTGCTTTATGGTCAAATAAATTAGGGTTAAATGAACCTACTCATTTGCATCAATTAAAGTTTATGTAAGTAGTTTTGTTTTGCTATCACATCAAACGCTTTTTAAAGGAGATGTATAGAAATTAATTAATAGTGATCGAGATTTTCGTACATTAAAGATAATACAGATCTGTCGCATTAAAATTCGAATCAACTCTATTGACTAGTTTATCCAAACTAATAATGAAGTTATGAACTGCCGAGGAGATTTTTATTTAGATTTGACGAATCTCGCCTTGCTGTTGAAGAAATAACCTTTTAAGATAGTCGTTAACATTTTTTATAGAAGCGTATGGTTTCTGGTTAAATTTGCCACACTGTACATGAGTTACCCTTGGATTTCTTTGTCTTAAGAAGAGACATAAAGTTAGTTATCATCTTATCAATTATTTCCGGGGTATTGAATATGAATAAAACTTGATTTCCCCAATGTGTTGAATATCAAGTTCATGATACCCTCCGACGAGTTTAATCTATTTCTCCGTGTAAGGTGGATTCTTTTGGGTGTTTAAAACGGCTTTTAAGTCCTGATTCGTTTGAGTTTATGTAAAATACATATGAAGAGGAATAGCTTGGTGCAGTTTTTTTAAAGGTTTCAAAACTGAGGATTTCTCGGGTGATACATAGGGATTAATGCTAAGAACACAGTGATACATATTGGGTGGGTTCAGGATTAGGGCTAAACTTTTTGGGATATTGATAAGTTTTGTCTTAACTAGGTAAATTAATTTTTATTGCAAGTCAGCAATCTTGGAATAATGGTGATCAGAGACTTTCTATAGCCCTGGTGAATTGGTGGGAATGGTAGCGGAAATGACCGCCCTAAACGGACCAGTGAACCCCCATGGCGTAAAAATCCCTGCCCGTGCCCCTCCCTGCACCTTACGCATGCTTGTCCGTGCTCCATGTCCCCTACTAATGTGCTTTTCTTTTTCAGCATATCTTTTGTTAAATTATGTTAATACCTTTTGGTATAAAAATGCATATATATAATACATATTTCTTTCGGGTTTCTCTTCTCGTGTTTTGTCTATTTCAGATTCCGACTGATTTGTATGGATCAAGATATCTGTACAACACAATGCTACGAGGTAATTTCCTAATAATCTACACTTTCACAAAAATAAGATTTTTTCCTCAAGTTTTTATTTTGGACAATCATTTTGCTATGTAATCTACGTTACAATAAATACATGTCATAAGAAAGTCAAATACAGTAGTTATTTTTAAACCATATTATATAAAATAAAACTGACAAACTTGTTTGGATAAAACCTAATTCAATTGCTTTAATTTCAGTCAGTTAAAAAACTGTTTGGTTTAGTCTCAAGTGAAATGCGAGTTTGTTGTTTTAAATTCACACTAAAAACCCTTGGTCTTTTATCTTGAAACATTTTATGTATTTTCATTATTAAGATCATCTAACAACAGTCAATCCAACTGCAGTGAAACTATATCTATTGTAAAAAACCGCTATAGTCTGTTATTGAATTCCCTTTTCAGTTTGTTTGTGAAACTTTTGCCTGGTAGTTTTTTAATATAGATACAGTACAACCCCTCTTAAACAGCACCCACTGGAAGGAACAAAAATGTGTTGCTGTTCAGAGGTTGTTGCTCTGCAGAGATTAATTTCCATTAAAATTGCATGTAACGTGATCGCAAAAAGCTGTTGTTGCACAGAAATTTGTTCTGCAGAGGTTAAACTGCATTCAGCTTCTAATTGTATATGTATCATAAAGTAACATTTCTGTATGGTTTTTATTCCCGTATGTTTTATTTTAGGTTGCGATGAATGTCTATGGATCTTGACAAGTAAGAAAAGACAAAATATGGCCATTTTGAGTTGGGCGGATGAGTAAATGGAAACATCACGTTATGATATAAGCTCCCGTGGTAAGTACTATGAAATTCTCCGAAATTTTATCAAACAACATTAATTTTGTTTATAAACATCAATGAAAATACAGTTGTTAGACTATTGTCGTCACTCTTCATATGCAGAAATTTACAGGTATTGATCAGTTATCAGTAGCATCTTATAGTATTCTTATTCTAACCCGGGTTGGTTGCGCAGTTTGTAGCGCACCGGGGTTAGGAATCTCTGTGTGCCGAAAGGGTAGTGCTTCCAGTATCACTTCGAGAGGTTATATCCTTTCGTGAAAACTTAATTGGTATGTCAATTTTCCTCCATTTATTAGGTATATGGAGAAGTTCAGGCGTTGTGGAAACGTGGATAAGTACTGGCTAAAGACAAGTGTGTAGGATAGCTAGGTTAGGTGCGCTGGACGCTGTAAAGTAACCGAACATAACAGAACAGAACATATCTTTTATTTTGTCACAGTTTACATGGTAAATACATGTTAACAAATTATAACATAAATACATGAATACAACATGACGGTATAATTTTAAAAGTTAAGAATTGATTTTTATTAATACAAACATAATAAATGCAAGTTACAGGATTGTCAAATGTGTTGACACGGCTTTAAACCCAGTACTTATTCTAATGAGACTTTGATGTATATAATTTCAGGTTTGTTGCTATGGACACAAAGATTCAAGAAACATGTCAAGCTATTTCGATGTCTTCAGTCAACTGCAGCAGAAGGACGAACGCATATCAAGATTCGTTTTCATGTTATATTTTGGCCTGTTCATTCCTAACAAGTCGTCTCGGACTTTTTGTCCTTGAGATGCTTGTTGCCCAATTTCATGCCCTTGATATAATTTGGCCCGCTGATAATTAACAAGTCTCTCGGACATTTTGTCCTTGAGATGTTTGTTGTCCAAGTACAATTTTCAAATCTTTGGTGTTGGTTTTAACTTGAAACACATTCATCAACAATCACAACTGTATCCCTTGGCAACGGATGTTGCATGGAGCCAAGCCGCTGGTATTTGTGATTGGTTGTGCATCTTAGAGTACAGGTGTTTTTATCGTCCATGGTTGAATTTTATTTAACCGTCGGTGCCTCATACATGAGCCCTACTTATTTAAATACTCGAAAAATTCCGTACATGAATACGGGTTAGTTATCTGTTATCTATCTCAAGTACAGAAATGATGAGAATACGGGATAAAATGTATGCGCCACTGACAGTTGAATGCATTTTAACAATGAACGATTCGTCAATATCTGTGCTGAGTTCAGTTACCGCGAACGTTACAGAACTTCCGTAACGATACATTCGGAACTCCTCGTCCATTTGCTGCGAATAATCTCGGACATACTCGGACGCTTTTTTGAGACTACCGGTGTTGAAGTTAACAAATATGTGGCCGAGAAGTTCCGAATGTAACGTTATGTAACGTTCTTTTACGTTTTGTGTAATTGAACACATACGCAGTGTTTAAAAACTGGTGACATTCGGAACACTTCCTCTGTTCATTGAATGAAAGAATAAACAGTCGAGGAGCTCCGAATGGATTGGTAATTTACACGAGCTATAGGAAATATACGGAAATTCCGTATTCATAGACAACTTCACAAAGAGGCTAGAGACACGGAAAATTCCGTATTCCTCGACAACTATTCAAGTAGAGGCTAGAGTCACGGAAATTCCGTATTCCTAGACAACATTTTAATAAGAGGCTAGAGACCCGGAAATTCCGTATTCCTAGACAACTATTTAAGGAGAGTCTAGAGACACTTCCTAGGCAACTGTTGAAGTAACGGCTAATGACACGGAAATTCCGTATTCCTAGACAACTATTTAAGTAGAGGCTAGAGACACGGAAATTCCGTATTCCTAGACAACTATTTAAGTAGAGGCTAGAGACACTGAAATTCCGTGTTCTAAGACAACTATTTAAGAAGAGGCTGAGACACAGAAATTCCGTATTCCTAGACAACAACTTAAGTAGAGACTAGAGACACGGAAATTCCGTATTCCTAGACAACTATCGAAGGAGAGTCTAGAGACACGGAAATTCCGTATTCCTAGGCAACTGTTGAAGTAACGGCTAATGACACGGAAATTCCGTATTCCTAGACAACTACTTAAGTAGAGGCTAGAGACTCGGAAATTCTGTATTCCTAGACAACTATTTAAGTAGAAGCTAGAGACACGGAAATTCCGTATTCCTAGACAACTATTTAAGTAGAGGCTAGAGACACGGAAATTCCGTATTCCTAGACAACAACTTAAGTAGAGGCTAGAGACTCGGAAATTCTGTATTCCTAGACAACTATTTAAGTAGAGGCTAGAGACACTGAAATTCCGTGTTCCAAGACAACTATTTAAGAAGAGGCTGAGACACAGAAATTCCGTATTCCTAGACAACAACTTAAGTAGAGACTAGAAACACGGAAATTCCGTATTCCTAGACAACTATCGAAGGAGAGTCTAGAGACACGGAAATTCCGTATTCCTAGGCAACTGTTGAAGTAACGGCTAATGACACGGAAATTCCGTATTCCTAGACAACTATTCAAGTAGAGGCTATAGACACGGAAATTCCGTATTTCTATACAACTATTCAAGGAGAGGTTAGAGACACGGAAATTCCGTATTCCTAGGCAACTATTTAAGTAGAGGCTATAGACACGGAAATTCCGTATTTCTATACAACTATCAAAGTAGAGGCTAGAGACACGGAAATTCTGTATTCCTAGGCAACTATTTGAGAAAAGTCTAGAGACACGGAAATTCCGTATTCCTAGACAACTATTTAAGTAGAGGCTAGAGACACAGAAATTCCGTATTCCTAGACAACTATTTAAGTAAAGGCTAGAGACACGGAAATTCTGTATTCCTAGACAACTATTTAAGTAAAGGCTAGAGACACGGAAATTCCGTATTCCTAGACAACAACTTATGTAGAGGCTAGAGACACGGAAATTCCGTATTCCTAGACAACAACTTATGTAGAGGCTAGAGACACGGAAATTCCGTATTCCTAGACAACTATTTAAGGAGAGTCTAGAGACACTGAAATTCCGTATTCCTAGGCAACTGTTGAAGTAACGGCTAATGACACGGAAATTCCGTATTCCTAGACAACTATTTAAGTAGATGCTAGAGACACGGAAACTCCGTATTCCTAGACAACTATTCAAGTAGAGGCTATAGACACGGAAATTCCGTATTTCTATACAACTATTTAAGTAGAGGCTAGAGACACTGAAATTCCGTGTTCCAAGACAACTATTTAAGAAGAGGCTGAGACACAGAAATTCCGTATTCCTAGACAACAACTTAAGTAGAGACTAGAGACACGGAAATTTCGTATTCCTAGACAACAATCGAAGGAGAGTCTAGAGACACGGAAATTCGGTATTTTTATACAACTATTTAAGTAGAGGCTAGAGACTCGGAAATTCTGTATTCCTAGACAACTATTTAAGTAGAAGCTAGAGACACGGAAATTCCGTATTCCTAGACAACTATTTAAGTAGAGGCTAGAGACACGGAAATTCCGAATTCCTAGACAACTATTTAAGTAGAGGCTATAGACAAGGAAATTCCGTATTCCTAGAAAACTATTCAAGGAGAGGTTAGAGACACGGAAATTCCGTATTCCTAGGCAACTATTTAAGTAGAAGCTAGAGACACGGAAATTCCGTACTCCTAGGCAACTTTTTAAGTAGAAGCTAGAGACACGGAAATTCCGTATTCCTAGACAACTATTAAAGTAGAGGCTATAGACACGGAAATTCCGTATTCCTAGACAACTATTTAAGTAGAGGCTAGACACACGGAAATTCCGTATTCCTTGACAACTATTAAAGTGGAGTCTAGAGACACTTAAATTCCGTATTCCTGGACAACTGTTGAAGTAACGGCTAATGACACGGAAATTCCGTATTTCTATACAACTATTTAAGTAGAGGCTAGAGACACGGAAATTCCGTATTCCTAGACAACTATTTAAGTAGAGGCAAGAGACACGGAAATTTTGTATTCTTAGATAACTTAACAATGATGAGCTAGAGTCACGGAAATTCCGTATTCCTAGACAACATTTTAATAAGAGGTTAGAGACCCGGAAATTCACAAGCATACAATGAGGAGCCAGAGTCACGGAAATTCCGTATTCCAAGACAACTATTTAAGTAGAGGCTAGAGACACGGAAATTCCGTATTCCTAGACAACTATTTAAGTAGAGGCTAAAGACACAGAAATTCTGTATTCCTAGACAACTATTTAAGTAGAGGCTAGAGACACGGAAATTCCATATTCCTAGACAACTATACAAGGAGAGGCTAGAGACGCGGAAATTCCGTATTCCTTGACAACTATTTGATAAGAGGCTTGAGACCCGGAAATTCCTTATTCCTAGACAATTATTCAAGAGGCTAGAGACACGGAAATTCCGTATTCCTAGACAGCTATACAATGAGGGGCTAGAGTGACGGAAATTCCGTATTCCTAGACAATTATTGAAGTAGAGGCTAGAGATACGGAATTTCCGTATTCCTAGACAGCTATACAATGTGATGCTAGAGTCACGGAAATTCCGTATTGCTAAACAACTATTCAAGTAGAGGCTAGAGACACGTAAATTCCGTATTCCTTGACAACTATTTAATTAGAGGCTAGAGTCACGGAAATTCCGTATTCCTAGACAATTATTAAAGTAGAGGCTAGAGACACGGAAATTCCGTATTCCTAGACAGCTATACAATGAGGAGCTAGAGTCACGGAAATTACGAATTTCTATACAACTATTCAAGAAGAGGCTAAAGACACGGAAATTCTGTATTCCTAGACAATTATTGATGTAGAGGCTAGAGACACGGAAATTCAGTATTCCTAGATAACTATACAATGAGGAGCTAGAGTCACGGAAATTCCGTATTCCTAGACAACCTTCTAATAAGAGGCTAGAGACCCGGAAATTTCGTATTCATAGAAAACTATTTATAAAGAGGCCAGGAACCCGGAAATTCCGTATTCCTAAACAGCTATACAGTGAGAAGCTAGAATCACGGAAATTCCGTAATGCTATACAATTATTCAAGTAGAGGCTAGAGACACGGAAATTCCGTTTTCCTAGACAACTATTTATAAAGAGGCTAGATACGCGGAAATTCCGTATTCCTAGACAACTATACAGTGAGGAGCTAAAGTCACGGAAATTCCGTACTTCTGTAAAACTATTCAAGTAGAGTCTAGAGACACGGAAATTCCGTATTCTTAGACAACAAAACAGTGATGAGCTAGAGACACGGAAATTCCGTATTCCTTGACAATTATTTAATAAGAGGCTAGAGTCACGGATGTTCCGTATTCCTAGACAGCTATATAATGAGGAGCTATAGTCACGGAAATTCCGTATTGCTATACAATTATTCAAGTATAGGCTAGAGACACGGAAATTCCGTATTCCTAGACAACAATACAGTGAGGAGCAAGAGTAACGGAAATTCCGTATTTCTCTACAACTATTTAAGTAGAGGCTTGAGCCACGGAAATTCCGTTTTCCTAGACAAATATACAAGGAGAGGCTAGAGTCATGGAAATTCCGTTTTCCTAGATAACTGTACAATGATGAGCTAGAGTCACGGAAATTCCGTATTTCTAAACAACTTTACAAGGAAAGGCTAGAGACACAAAAATTTCGTATTCCTAGATAACTATACAATGAGGACCTAGAGACACGGAAATTCCGTATTCCTAGATAACTTAAAAATGGGGAGCTAGAGTCACGGAAATTCCGTATTCCTAGACAATTATTCAAGGCGAGGCTATAGACACGGAAATTCCGTATTCCTAGACAACTTTACAAGGAAAGGCTAGAGACACGAAAATTCCGTATTCCTAGACAATTATTCAAGGCGAGGCTTTAGACACGGAAATTCCGTTTTCCTAGACAACTTTACAAGGAAAGGCTAGAGAAACGAAAATTCCGTATTCCTAGATAACTATACAATGAGTACCTAGAGACACGGAAATTCCGTATTCCTAGATAACTTAAAAATGGGGAGCTAGAGTCACGGAAATTCCGTATTCCTAGACAACTTTCTAATAAGAGGCTAGAGACCCGGAAATTTCGTATTCATAGAAAACTACAATTAGGAGCTAGAGTATCGGAAATTCCGTTTTCCTAGACAACTTTTCAAGTTGAGGCTGTAAACACGGAAATTCCGTATTCCTAGATGACTTATAAATGAGAAGCTAGAGTCACGGAAATTCCGTATTCTTATGCCTCTATATAAGTAGAGGCTAGAGACACGTAAATTCCGTATTCATAGACAACTTAACCAGGATAGGCTGAAGACACGGAAATTCCGTATTCATAGACAACTTAACCAGGATAGGCTGAAGACACGGAAATTCCGTATTCATAGACAACTTAACCAGGATAGGCTGAAGACACGGAAATTCCGTATTCTTAGACAACTATACAGTGAAGAGCTAGGGTCACGGAAATTCCCTATGCATAGATAACTATACAATTAGGAGCTAAAGTCGCGGAAATTCCGTATTCCCAGACAACTTAACAATAATGAGCAAGAATCACGGAAATTCCGTTTTCCTAGACAACTACTCGAGGAGAGGCCAGGGTCACGGAAATGCCGTATTCTTAGATGACTTTACAATGAGGAGCTAAAGTCACGGGAATTCCGTATTCCTAAGCAACTATTCAATAAAGAGCTAGAGTCACGGAAAATCCGTGTTTCTAGACAATTATACAAGGAGAGGCTAGAGACACGGAAATTCCGTATTCCTAGATAACTGTACAATGAGGAGCTAGAGACACGGTTATTCCGTATTCCTAGGCAAATTTATAAGGAGAGGCTAGTGTCACAGAAATTTTGCATTTCTTAACAAATAAAGCTCTGTTGAACCTCATTTTTCACAACCCGTGTTTTTCACAACTTGTGAAAAACGCGTACGCATTTTTCACAACTTGGGTGTAAAAACACTATAGCATACAAATTTCATACGAGCATAGAAACGCATTTTTCACAACTTCAAATGTGACGTAAAAAGTCTTTGAAAATTTTGAGTTTTTTGGTACTAACGCGTTTTTCACACATGTGACTTTTTTAGATGCTAGCTGTAAGTTGGTAAGTAGGGTTTTTTTCATTTTTGTGACATGTTTTATGACAATATTACAAACATGAAAACAACATGAAAAGTATTTACAGAACAGAACAGAACATTAGTTTATTCAAGAAACGTGTACATAGTACATAGTTTTGATTATAAAGTAAGTACAGATAAACACGAGACTCAGTGGGTGTAAGAACCACTCTTGCAAAAACGATTTTTTGTGAAACACGAGGTTTAAAGTTTGTTAAAACCCGTTTTGTAATAAAAGCCCGAATTGTTTTAATTATTACAAAACGGGTTATTACAAGAGTAATTGAACATACAAACGCAATTTGTAATCAAATCCCGAAATGTAATAAAATGCCTAGTTTTATTAATTTCATCATAAAATATAGTACGATACTTTGAATTATTGGTAAGGAAAGAAAATAATGTTTAACAAACAAACATAAATGTTCAAATAGACAAATTACTTACATTCGTCATATTAATTTGAAGATTTCGTCAGAAAAACAAGTTGTCATATTATATTGCAAAACGAGTATTTAAAAAGTGGTTGAACTTACCAACCCCTTTATTATAAATAATTATTACAATTCGGGGTTATATCACAAAACGGGTTTAAGCAAACGTTGAGAAAAAACAAGAGCGTAATTTTTACAGGTTGTGAAAAACACGGTGTGTGAAAAATGAGGTTCAACGTTTGAACCTCATTTTTCACAGAACGCGTTTTTCACAACCTGTGAAGAGCACGTTTGTGAAAAACGAGGACCGGGAATATATTGTCGACCTCGAGGTTTTATCGGCACACTTTCTCAGCAATTTTGTAACGAATTCCAATATTGAGCGACGGTAAAAAATTTGACAATTAAATTAATACCTCTGAAACTGACCACAGTGTAACAATTCACAAAATATAACTCAAAATTATCAAAAGTGAAAAATAAAAATCGATGACCTTCACTTTTATATATCAATTATATAAGCTATAACCATATTTATTTAAGTTTGATATGCATGCATCTTCCCAACATGTAAACCTTTTTTACCAACTGTATATCTTACCAAAATATGAAATAATGTAGAATCTTCTGTTGCCAGCTATGCACAATATATAAATATTAGTGTCAGGATGGATAATGGGTTATGTGCTTCATGCCCCAAGAGTCGCTAGTTTGAACTTAAACGACTAAGGCTGGGTAGAAGTTGCTATGGACATAAATGTTACCATGGATATTCGTGCTGTTTCTAGGGAGCGTAACGTAGGATGCTGGGACCTAAATGTTTGCTAGAAGCATTAAAGTAATAACTATTGGCAATGAAAAAGTTTCAATGAAAGTGTGTTAGAGCAGCTGCTATGGACCTCGAGGCGGTCGCTTTGGATGCGAAGCTTGTTAATATGGACATTATAACAGTACCATGGGGCATGTGTGCTTACTATGTACCATAAGATGGTTTCTCTATTCGCGTAAGTGGTTGCTTGCACGTAAAGGTGGTTAAATAAAGCACGAATCTGGCTGGTGGAAGACCTTAGGGTGGATGCGACATATTGCTTCCATGTGCGACGTTAACCATCAAAATGATATATGAAACAAAACTGAAACATTAATTTTGTTTATCATAATATACTTTAAAGTATACTTTGGTATTGACTCATGTTGTGAAAATTGCGTTAGGACTAAAAATCGAAAAAAATGTCTAACGTAATTTTCACATTGCTCATTTGTGAAAAACGCGTACGCAATTGTCACAAGTTGTGAAAATTACTAACGTGTTTTTCACAAGTTGTGAAAATTGCGTACGCGTTTTTCACAAGTTGTGAAAAACACGGGTTGTGAAAAATGAGGTTCAACATAGCACTGTTGGGAGTTTGGTATTGCATGATTATTGACTAACTAACGATATTAAACTTTATCATACATAGGAGAGTCCCTATGTCATTTTAGTACAAATTTTAGTTGAAAATATATCCACTATTCGGGGAGGTAACTCTACGACAATTTACACTACTTTATGACATCAATTATGTCCCCTGAATAGTATTTGCGACGTTCTAAGTCAAAGGTGCTTCTTAGACAATGACGATTTTTGACCTCAACAAGTTGGTCATATGTTCAATGGATTCACCTTAATTTTTACGGTTTTTACTCCAAAAAAAAATTATTGCCTCGCTCGCTCATAAAAATTTGGTTAAACTGCCATATAAAGCAACTGAATTAAGAGTGATTTTTTTCTTCGCTCGCAACATTTTTTGCAGAAAAATCCGTAAAACACATGATCAACTTGTTGTGGCCTTATGTATTATAATATCATAAATTGAATACAAACATTATAATGGTGACCATCAGACCACATTTGCCACAAATTAGATACTCACAAGCGAATGCATGATTTTCATCGTCCAAAGTTTGTCGTGGTCCATTTTATTTTAGGCAATGCAATTAAAGTGTTTTATTCTTCCTGGGCAGGTCTAGATCCCTGGGTAAATCACTTATATCTTTTAATGGCTGTTAACTGTCATATTAGATACAGAGGTAGGTGCGAGAATCTCTTCAGAAAAAATAGACTAAAAGATTTTATGATAATATAGACTGTATATCACTATGGATAATTTATTACAACATTTTAAATACATACATAACCAAACTTATAGATATCGAAAATATCAGGACAAAACACACAAGCAACGAAAGAAAAGACTGTAATTTGTACAAAAAGCAATATATCTTTAGAATAGAAAAAAATGGTAATGTATCAATACAAAAGTATCTAAATAATATATAGAAACATCAATCATAAAGTCATTGTTACTAAACATGCATTCGGCTATAATCAGCCTATCAAACATAAAGATACTAAAAATACTTTTTAAAGTTAGTTATATCAATGGTCACAAATAGCGTCTGAGTACAATTTAAATCGAATATATCTGTATAATTAACAATATATATTTTATAAAACCAAATCCAACAAACACACTTTCAAAGTTTCAATGCACATGGTATAGTGTTCTACTACGCCGAATACAATGCTTTTTTTATATATATAGTTATCATATATTATATGCTTTGTTAAACATCTTTTAATATCATTAAAATCAGACTACTAAATATCCACTGTATTTCCGTTACGATAGATATGTTGTTCGTTCATAACCATTAATTTTCAGTTTACAATGTAAACAATGTTTACATTCGAACTCATTAAAGTCACACTTGATGTTTCTTATATTGGTCGATAACCTAAGTAAAGTCAGATCGACATGAAAGAAACAACCATTCGCTACAGCTAAAAGCAGCGTCAATAATTCTGGTCTCACTTACAGTCAGATTAAAGCGACTGTTACACTAGATTGGTTAAATCAACGAAAATTAATACAAAAGTACCATTAGATCGTACTGCGGTAGTGTACAATAAGATTTGATTTCAATGAGATTACACTGTTAAACTAATTAAACTGTCAGTGGCGCATACAATATCCCCGCTGAATTAAATACTCACTACGGTATTTCTGTACTCACGATCGACAGCAATAGATGTTCATATTTATGTACATGTATATGGATAATCGAACAAGTATCGGGTATCTAAATCATCGGGGTTAATGTATGCACCGCAGACAGTTGAAAAAATGCCATGCTCCTTTTTAAATAATGAGCAGCTATATTTACATATCACATACAAAAGTGTTAGTTTTCCACTCCACTGGAAGATTGACTAAAGTTTTCAAACTAGTGTCATTTTAATTTTGGTATTTCGCCATTCCAAAATCACAAATGTTCACTATGAACGGCCACATCAGCTTTGGGTGCAGTACTTTCACGTTTGTTTACCTTAGCGTACATTTCTTCCACGCTCTGTGCCTTTTTAGTATCGCTAGTTGTAGCAGCCGTGTTGATGTTATACTCACAAGCGTTCCTGAGACCTTGACCTTGGCCGTTGGTAGGTGTTGAGTAGTAATCCAAGTCAGACAGCGACTCTTTTTTCTTATTTCTGCAGCGACATACAATGCAGCCAATGAAAATGATTAACACAACTCCACCAGCGGCGATACAGCCAATCAGAACGTTTCTTTCAAATTGCGCCAGTTTGGCTTTGTATATTGGCCCATCTTCATTAAGCCCAATTCTAATAGTGCTGGATTTGTAATCAATATTATTCCACACCATAAAACAATGGTAAACGCCGTAGTCTTCTTCTTCAATTGAAGCTATGAACAAATTAAATGTAAATTGATTCGGGGAGACGATTTGTATTCGACTGTTAAGGTCGACGTTCCTTGATATTGCCTGAGTGTTTGGAAGGATCCAATACCTAAGAAAGGGGACGGAGATCCCTGGATAACTCAAATTATGTAGAGTGAAATTACATGGTAGAGACACATTGGAATGATAATCTGCTTCGTAGTTCTCACTTGCTCCTAGAACTGCTGAAGATTGAAATAGAATCAAAACTATGAGGATAATGCACTCCATTACGTAAAGTAGCCGTTTCTTAGTTGATAAAATACCATGGCAACAGCGAAACGTCATCTGAAAGACGTAAAATAAGCGCTTAATGAGTATGAGGAAATATACACAGTATAATACGTAAATATAAAAGTTCGATCCGTAAAACACGTCTTAGAATTAGTAATCCTTGGATAGCCAGTCCTGCGTTGATTCGAATCCCGTCCAAAACCTACCATGTTGTTTCCTAGTGCAAGAATCTTTATCGTACTTACTCAGTACATGGGGACTCGAAAGTGATAAATATAAATTATAAGAACTTGTTTCTCAATCGAGCTAAAAATTGTATAAACTTAACTATGTATAAAGATAAGCACGCATGAAAATATTATAATTATATTATGCTCAGAATCGAACATCATTATCTTCATTAATCTTGTATGACATGTATATATTTTAATCAATAGTTATACCACTGGCACTGGAGTCCTCACATTCTTTAAAATGCACGCACATATAATATTTTGTCTACAAACACAATTAAAAATCGTATTCATCACCGTGTACGAGTTATGACTATCATTATAATATTATATGTATGTACAGAGAACTATATATAGTGACGTACGCATTATAATCATAAGATATGGACTCTGGTGCCAGTGAGTTATACAGAACTTCTGGACAGGAATTGTTTATTAAAATTTTGACTAAGGTTATGTTTAATTGAAACAATAAACGCAATCTGACTTTATTTGTAACTGCGTAATATACCAGTGATAACACAGGTCACAATTCACACGTATTCCATAGCACATGCTTTAAATTTCAGAAAACATCCCTCTTACTTTTTATTATAGTCTTTTATACGCGTGTTTTCAGTATGCTTGAGATGACCAAACTATAAAAATGAAAGAGTATTAACTTCCAGAGTGCATATTTTCTGATGTAGGAGAATTGAAACAAATATAGTGAAAGACAAAATTTTGATGTTTATTCCAAGTATGGCTCAAAATATAATATATTGGATAGTTCGGGTGAGTGGTAAATACCAAAACTTTGTATTTCGATTATGAAGATGTGGGACAAACTTAACATGCATATATTTGTGACATATATAAGCTACGCAGGGCCGGATCCAGAGGGGTCGTTAGTGGGGGGGGGCACGGTTGGGGTGGGTTCGGGAGGGGTATCCTCTGCCGAAGAAGTGGAAAAAAATTGAATTTTTGCATGTCAAAGGTTCAAATCTGAGCACTTTTATACACTCTTTTAAAGGAAAAATGAAGCTAAAACATAGTAAATTGTCGTTACATTCTTACGAAAAAGTCAATGCCTGCCCGTTAAAATCTATGGCGTTAATCCGAGTTTTTTGCTAAAGTCCAGTGTTGATTTAATAACACGTCAGTGCATTTCATACAGCTGTCCTCAAGCTAACATACATGTAGTTGGAACGAAGGCAGGGCCGGTTCCAGAGGGGACGTTAGTGGGAAGCCAGTAGTACGTGTTGTATGACACGTTCAGTATAACTAATGACAAATCTTTAAGATATTCTATGTATACAATGCCTCTCGTTATCCCAAATAGCTATATAAGTAAGGATTCTAGATGGTGATAATTTTAAGTTAAGAATTTTACGTTCGTATTATACTGTACATGTACAATTTTTAGCGATTTATTGTTGTTATTAATACAATATTCAATACTCTTTGATCCTTTTAAATTCAAAATTGTGCTTATATACTGAGTATGACAATATTTTTTATCATCTCCCTTAATAAGTTAATTCCACGACGTGTGTGAGTCTGTGGTGCGTACATTAACCCCGATGATTTAAATACTCGATATTCGTTCGATAATCACCATACATAAATACTGCTTTAGGAAATAGTTAAACCAGAGGTGTTAATTTATACGTCACTGACAGTTGAATAAAATTGAACAATACGAACAACAAAATATACTTTACTATATCACTTATAACTAATCTATTAAAAAATGAAAAATGTTACCTTTAATTTGTTGATGTAAAATAATCCAAAGAAATATCTTTACTCAGAAAATGATTGTTAATTTTGAAATGTTGACAAGATGACTAGGGTCGTACAGAATGAGAAAATGTTTGTATATACCATGTTCATATTTGTAAATTTCTATGTTTTTGTCCAGCCATATTTGATTAGATGAAAATGTAAACAATAGATGGGAATATGAATATTTAACTTAAGGCATTTCAAAGTAATACAATGGAGGTTGTTTTTCTTTAATCTTTGCTACAAAAATCGACACAATAGCTCAATCAAAGGATGGTTCATTTCATGTCTATATTGACTGTTAAAAATGCATGTCAAGACTGGACTTATGGTTTTTACTCAATTCTTAAATATTTGAGAAATGTAAATGTATCAACTGTACCTAGATTTTTGAGTTTTTGGTGTTAGATTGAACTTCAGTGCGCTTATGTCTTTATAAAGTTCATCGAACCTAATTTTATTAATTCTATATTGCTCTTGTCCCGAGAATTAGCAAACTAAGTGTTTTATTTGCTATGAAAATTAATTGTAATTTTGTTTCAAAATAAGTTGTACAAAATATTTGTAGTTTTTTCAGTATAACAATATTGTAGTGGGTATTTAAATCAGTGAGGTGAATGTATGCGCTACGGACAGTAAAATAAAATACAAATGTAACCATAAATAAGCCCTAGCCAGTGTTAAATCTAAGCTGATTGTCTATTTTCGAGAGTTGACTAATTCAAGGAGGGTCTTTTTCATTGGGAAATGGTATAACAAGGGTGACTAACAGCTATTTTTGAAAGTGACATTTTATTGGAGGTGACCGTTTAAGGGTTATTTTCTGTTATCCTTTCTATTTTCTAAATTCTAAAATAAAAAAGCGAAATGGGTAATGCTTCTGTTACCTCAGTGTCTTTTAGAAATTCTACTTTATGGTAAAAATTTAATGGAACCATTCCAGAACAATTATAATGATTAGCATTTCATATAAATCTTTATAAACATTTAATTAAAGGTTTGGCCACACATTACTAGTTCGTTAAGTCATGGGTAAATCAATTATAAATTAATCGTATGATATGCAAGCTTAATCCACATTATATTGCTTGTTTTTGAAGTTATATGACGTATGTTGTGCTTTAATCGTCAACCCAAATCGTTAATCATTTTTAGTTTTACTGTGTTTGGATTTTACGATGTTTATCCCTATTTTGATTAAGTAAAGTACGAGTGCTGCTTACCTTTTCAATTTCCCCGTCCCTTTTTTACCAAACCTTCAAAACGTGTTTAACCATTTATCAATGAGCCAACAGCGTCTTACCCTCGACAGAGGAAATTGCAAAATCAACAATAAGTATCGAATTTTTATGGAAGGTTTGAACCTTCCGCGTTTAAGATTTAAACCCGGAATCTCAGAAATACAAATGTTAATAAAATGGTCCTATGGTGTCATGGACAATGTATAAAATTGTAATTTAACTTTTAAGGTCTTAGTACAGAAATTACTTACGGAGGGTAAAGCGTTTTCTTAGAAACGTATACGTTCAATATCATTATCATCATTTTCTTTATCATCTTCGGCTATTCCATCAATAACAAGTCCATGGCTCATCAACCTAGCTACCAGTTCTTCCTGGAACGAAAACGATTTCTTTCTGTCGCTTGAATTGTTATCAAAGTCACTAAAGTTACTATCAGAGCGAACATATTCCTTATCTTTGATTTGATTTTCATACTCAGTCGGGCCATTCGCTCCATCATCTGCATCATATGCTCTGTTTAAATATATCACACTATCAGCCGCATTCTCCTCGTCTCCCTCTTCTTCAGGGAATATTCCAAAATTCAGAGGCGGTGGAGGCAATGGTGGAGGTGTCGGTGGCGCAATATTATCATCACCATAGTCATCATCAGCAGCAGCGATGTTACTTTTCTGATTTGCCTCATTATTTGGTTCATTATCGATTGGCTCATCTTTAGACTCCGTGCTAGAAGTTTCCATCTTTGGTTCGGCGTAAATCTCCTTAGCTACGGTTAATACAACTGTCCCTCCACTAATTTCCGCTTCTTCTTCTTCGTCGTCATATCCTTTGACTGCTTTATTAAGAGCGTATATTACTTCTTTTTCTTCAATGCCAGCTACAGTGGAAATATCAGATTCTCGTTTAACATCTGCTTTCTTTTTCTTGTTCTTCTTCGTTGTTTTGACGTCATCGAAGTCTTTCGCATCGTTTAGTCGATTGGTATCGCTATATCGGCACCAGTAAAAGAGACACAATGAGCCAATCAAAATGGCCGTACCTCCGGCCACAATTAAACCAATAAAAAAGTTTTGTTTGTATTCTTCAAATATGTCATTAAACAGCGTTCCATCTGAGTTGAGGCCAACATTAATTGTATGTATAAGAAATATGTAATCGTCCCATAGAATCACACAACGATACCATCCGTAATCTTCATCGGTCACGTGACTTATAGACAAATTGAATTCTGGGAAGGGACTCACTGTGTATCGACTTGTATTTCCTGCCTCATGGTTCCATTGGATGTCGGTGCCATTCGGTAAAATCCAGTATTTCTTATACACTGTGTACTGTGGCAGGTTCAGAAGTCTTGCGTCACAGCTTAGTGTCGTGTTGGAGAAAAAATCAGCTGCGAATTCCACTGACACACCAACGACTAACATCATAGGCGCTGTAATGAACGCAAGAGTTAGGAATTGCGACTTCATCTTGTCTGAAAAAGAACATTGAAAGTGTTTTAATGGAATGTGATCTTTATGTTATGTTGTTTTCCATCGTATTTTGTATTGTTCTGTGGCTTTCATACATACTTGTCAATTTCAATGCTTGCTGCTGCATCTGACATGTTATTCTCTAACATACTAGCATTTCTAGATAGTTTTTAATACAAAACAAGTATTCTTGATTTTGTTAAGTGTTAGAGTTGCACATGAATAATTTGATAGACTTTATATGTAAATGCCATGGTGTTAGGATGTATCTACAGTGCTACAATTTTATATTTTCTAAGCTGTGTTTATTTACATGAATACAATCAAAATACAAGGAACTATTTCTACATTCGACTCCAGTTGGATATTAGATACCGAATATTGAACGTCGAATATTTACCCAGTTATTGGAGATCTAAATTCATGTGAAACTAAAGTGCAGAAGTTCTGTGTTTTCTATATGCTCACAACAGCAGCGTCTTTGTCAACTATACACAATTTAAAAACCAACATTATTAAGTTACCAATGTATGATTTAAATCTGAAGCCGCCCGGCTAGCTCAGTTGGTAGCACGCAAGTCGGGCGTACTTTCGTGGAGCTTGGTCATGGAATTATTTCTACGGCCATTCTCCCTCCTACCGATGATTTTTAATTATGTAGGGCAGTTGTCAGTCACTGACGAAAGTATGCGCTTAGAAGTCGGTTAACAGCTAAATCCAGAGATTTAGCCGTTCCGGGAGGAGTGAGTAGGTTGACTGACCGCCGTTATATGTGTTGTTACGGCGTTAAACCCAACAGAAACAAACAAAACAAGCAATGATTCAAATTGTTACATGAATAAGGTTAACTACTTGCGGTATGCATTCATCAATTTCATCTCAAAACATTTATTCGTCAAAGAATTTTCAGATGGTTCTATATTCTACCAAATTAAAAATTTGCTCTTAATCAAGCAGTGCAATTTGAAGTGTCGAATTCGTGAGAAAGGTTATTGTCTTTTTTATGATAAAATCAATAAAAATACAAAAAGTAATAAAAACTTACCAGCTTACAAGTTTCTCAAAAACTCTCCGAAAATAAAATATCCACTTTACTCATAGCGATGTCATTAAATTGACTAAGTACACTCATTGATGACCAATTGAGTATCCATTGACACATCTATGTAAACATTATGTGTCTGTCAGAAAACCTTTTATTATTCCATAAGTAAACAATATGAAATTGTATTAAAAGTTTAAGTATATATTATACAATGTATGAAGTAAATAAATAAACGTTTGGTGGGCGAGGGAGAGGTATTTAATCTAGGGTTGGTTCAATGTTTATATGAATCAGTGAAGTCGAAACCTTCACTTTATCCTCAAACTCATGTTAAAGTTAAAAAAAAGTTAAAGTGCGGTTTAAAGTCTGCTTCCATATACATGTTCAGCCGACTTTACAATCTTGTACAATAACTCTTGATCACTGAAATCACCCTCAGGCAGGCGATCCCTCACAGTACCCATTTACACCTGGGTGGAGTGGAACAATTGTAGGTTAATTTCTTGCTCAAGGAAATTAGCAATGCCCCCAGTAGGATCGAACCCAGGACCTCTCGATCCCTAAGCGCGCGTTCTACCACTGGACCACTGCTCCTACAGGTTGTCCCTATTCGAGTGGTGACCGCAATTTGCATTGCCCGTGGCTGATTGTTTGTGTGCATACTATTATGTTTGATTTCGTCATTTAATGAATAAATGACATTTTCACTCAAAATACTTGCGGCTTAACCCTTGTTTAATGTATGTATGTCAAATAAATTCAAATACTAATTTTGATTCCAATGTATGGTAATTTAGAAGGGATCAGTAAAAAAACAATGCATTATGTATGTATTTTTTAATTAAAATAATAATTAGAAGAATTCACACTTCCGCATGCTGAAGGATCTTTTAAGATACTGTAGAATTCTTTTAAGCGATGTACATTAAAACAACGATTAGAAAAACTCACTCTTCATATTTGTTTAAATAAATTTCAGAAACTGTTGAAAGTTTTTGTATAATGCCTGCAGCAGAAGTCTCATGTACTCGTATTTATATGAAATTCATGTAAGATATGATTGTTTTAAGATCAAGTTGAACAAAAATGTACCAAAAAAATGGGAAATTTTCTTCCGTGATATTTGGAGACAAAAGCTCATAGTAAACCTTCTGTCAGACATATTGATATGACACATAGGTAATAAAGTTAGTATGTGATTTTGCTCTTTGACTGAGCCTATGCCAAGAGTTTTGCTATCAAATCGCGATAATATGCGAATTGCTGTTTTAGTTGGGATAAAACTTCACAATTACCATGATGGTAAAGTTGTAAACTGATTTAAATTTCAATTGAACACAGATAAGAATTTTATGTAAATGATTTTAATATAAAATAGTATATCGTAAAACTTCAAAGTACAAAATAGTTGATTCTCATAAAACATAAATATGAATACGAATCACTTTCAGTCGATAATTAGAAATGCTAGTGAACCAATATACTTTTAGAATGAGTTAGCGACAAGTAGATGACAACACTATCATGAATATTGTTAATGTTAAGGTTAACACTGATAGCACTAATGATGCCATACTTGAATACGTCATAAAAGCCCTACTAAACAGAGTTTACTATGCAAAAGTTCATTTCTCTCACTTTACACAATCTGTATCATTGAAAAACACTGATGATTTCTCACGTTTACGAGATTAAGCCTTAAGAGGTACAACGGTTGATATAACAATTTCGTTTTAAACGAAACACGTATTAAAGATGGTTTGCAACTTGGTAAGTTTATTTTGCTAACGACACGCATCAATTCAGTATTTAGTTTGCTTTCTCATATTGCATGTATCGGTTATTCAGTGTGTTGGTCGTTTCATTTACAAAAAACTCAATGATAAAATACAAAAAAGAACGAAAAACAAACTTAAAATGTCGTAAAGTTTGCATGAGCACGAATGTTATTACAGTAAAGACACGTGGTATTCAATGCTTGCATGATGTTGAATTTAGTATTTATCGCGTTGACTCTTTTTTGAATACAATTCAAGACCAATATTGTCATAAAACTTTGTATCATATTGGTGAATGCCTTTCTCTAAATTTTCAACAATGTTCTGTTTTCTTCTGACTCTATCACTGCATCGACAATACCAAATGATGTAAACAACCAAACATACAATCAAAACAACGCCACCGGAAATAGCTCCAAAAATGGCGTTCTGTGTATAATCATCCGTCGGAGCGCCATCTATGTTTAAAGAATGTTTAAAAACGGCTACTTCCGAACCGTTCTTTATGTAGAAACACCAGTAGATACCAAAATCATCGTCATTAATTCTCTTTACTTTAAGAATAGATGTGTTATTTACAATTGTCATCTGTATTCGCGATACATCGTTCCATTGGTTGTTATTATTTATCACGTGACCATTTGGTAATAACCATGTGACTTTGGAAGGTGAGTGAAAGTCTTCTGTTGAGTTTCTGTCTGTATTGCTATTTTCATTACAAACTATTTGAACATCAGAAAAGTATGGTTTTCGTAGGTCCATCGTTTGAACCAGGTTCCATGTACAAAGACTGAGAGTCAAAATGCAGACTAGATACACTGTGGTCACCTGAAATAAGATAATGTGTTGTTAGTTTTCTATGAAAATCCTTACCTGAATATTTATGCATTTTTCATTATGGAAAACATATTGAAACACAGAGGTAAACACGTCTGACTACCAATTCAGGGGTCTTAGGTTCAATTCCCGATTAGGACTTTCATGAACGCCTTTGTCGAGTTTGGTAATGAACTACTTTCTATTCTATTCTACTTCACCTTGCTAACTTAGTGAATAGTTTGCCTACAGTGATCATCACATTTCTACGCACAAATCACCACCAGTGGAAAAAAGTTTTTTTGTATCGTAGTTAAAATTAAATAAATAAGATAACTGTTCTGTTCTATTCAAATAAAATTGTAGTTATACATTTGTATTATATTTGCAATGCATAATGTACGTACATGATCTTGCATATTACAACTGGGACATACGCTTATTTTAGTTTGCATTCACTTAGACAAATGATTTAGTATTCTGAACTGCTTTCACCAATGATGAGCTAACTCATTTAACTACTACTTAATGTGTCTCATGATTCACAAAAAATGACAGATGTACAGAAGTTTAATATTAAGCTGTACATTAAGTGTTAAATTATACTTATGGCATGTGCTTAAGTGAACGAAGATTTCAAACGTATATTAAACACAGTTAAACCTGTGTTAAATAACCATATACGTAGTGGACTAACTAAGTTGACTGCTTAAGAAAGATGGCTAAAGAAAAGTGAACATCGATATCACAATTCTAGGCTGAATGATGGCTTTCCTGACTGCTGAAAGTTTATATATAGCTATAGCTGACGAATGATGCTTTGGCATTTTGAAGCTATGTATAAATTTTATTAAAGTGTTCTTGCATTATAATGACCACTTCGTAAAGTCATACTGTAATGTGTTTATGTGATTTAATGCACATCAAAAATATTGCAGCTGCTCAACATAAAAGTATAATGCTTGATTGTTTCTTTTATAGAATAGAATATATGTCATCTGTTTCGAGATACACGGTGTGTTTTAATTTGTTTGATTTTTTTGTATTAATGTAGGCTTTTGGAATATGTCTATTGAACGAATAATCATTTTGCTATGCAATATACAATGTATTTGATTTAACCTTACAAAACAGAACAGAACCGAACATACTCTTTATTTAACCCAGGTTATGTACAGCATGGGGTACATACTTTAAATTATGATATTTAGGGGCGGATCCAGGATTTTTTTCTATGGGGGGGGTCCGAACTTTTCTAGGGGAGGTCCGAACCTCGAACCGCAACCACATTATACACATTTGGCAGAAAAAATGCAACAAATTGATAATAAAAACTCCATGACCATTAAATCTATGTTAACACCGAGAAAATTGCTTCATACTACTTAAAATGACTTACAAGCAAGAAATACACTAATGGACATGTACATTTTCCAAATTCTAGGGGGGGGGGGTTTCCGGACCCCCCTGACCCCCCTCCGCTGGATCCGCCCATAATATTCGAATGACACTAATGGTCGCTAACTCAGGATTGAGTACAATGAAAATAGAAACATTTGATATGTAGGTATAAAGCTATTTATTTTGATTGTATAAAATGTAGTTTAATGGAGCATATTAGTGAATCTACTGACGTCAAGAAGGTACACCAACATTTATATAAAATGAACAGTCAGTTTGACCAGGCTGAGAGATTAATCATAGTAAAAGTGCATGCATGAGTGTTTTACTTTATAAGTTGCACAGTTTGTCAATTTGCATTTAAACGAGTTTAATAATTTGTTGGTCTTGAGTATTTTAACTTCATATTTTGTTAATTCTTTAAGTTTTTAATTAATAAAGTCTATATTAAATACACAGATAGTGAAATTGTGTGCTAGAATAATTGAAATGGCATGTGACTATTATTTGTATGTGATAGCATGTTAAAGAAAAGGTATCCATTTTAGTTGCACACAGTTATACAATGCACTGTGTGCCTATACGTCTGCCCTAATATTAACTGAACAGATAAAGAAAATACATGCATTTTTGTAATGCGGTGGAACTCGTCCGAGTGCCATAACAATGAAATTCAGACTTCTTTATTAACGAAATGATTATTCAACTTAATTGCACTTTTCTTTAATCCTGAGCAAGATCTTTTGACCCCAAATTTCCCTACAAATCTAGGAAATACATTGCAAAAGAGTTGTACAAAGACGAACTGTTAACTTTTTGCACTAATGTGAAAATAAATGAACTTTTTCGAACTTTTCTCCATCCGTTTGTAAGATCACCTGAAATAACAAGTCCGAAATACGCCTCCTATCTATAGTGAACACGAATGCATAACTCTATTAATAAATTAACAATAAAGGACAATGCAACATGATTGATGAACGACCAATTAAAACAAAAGACAATTAACAAAACTCAAACGAACAAACCAAAGTAAAAAAACAACATACTGCTTAATTATGATTTCGAAGTTCAATCAGTTCGAAAATTAGAAAGCGAAATCAAGTTTAATCGATAGTTCAATACAATAGAATTGAATGACCAAAACTGAAAAAAAACATCGGGCGTTATGAACAAATAAACGATAAAAACTAAAGAAACAATATAAATGTACCTTCATTGTAAATTCCTTAATGTATATATAAACAAACGAAATTAGATTAAACAAATTACATTGTCTTTACGAAATGAACAACACAACACACTATTTATGTTTTGGTAAGCGGACCTTAACACTGAATTATGTTGTTACATTAAAATAGCTATAACTGTATCGCTGAATTATGATGTTACATTAAATTAGCGAACTGTATCTCTGTCGAGTTAAGTTGGCAAACATTAAGTTGGCAAACTGCATCACTGAGTGGTGTTTTTACAAATAGACCCTATGTCATCATACTTAAAGTTCATTATAAACGATAATATTATGTAAATGACCGTAGCTAATTTGCATATGATACTAGTTATTTACTTCAAGTAGTTTGACAGTCATGAACAATATATGATAAACACAAGTTGACAATTATTGTTGAGTTGGAAACATTATTAACGGATTTTAAAATTTTCCGAGAAAAAAAGGTTTTTTTTGTCGTTATTTGGCTAACCTGTAAGTTTTTTTCCAAAAGCAATTAAAACTAATAAGCGACTTACATCAGGACTTAACCAGCAGCAAAGGACAACTCCTTCTCGTACTCAGTGGTTATCAAGACTACTAAGTTCTCGATCGCTAGGGTACGAGAATGAGAATAACTGTGTAGACTATCTTTAATTGCATTTCAAAATACATTTGACTGCTGCATTTAAACAATTATGTTTATGGTACTATTTAATGGTGCATTTCGCCTTCTCATTGTAAGAAATTCTGTTTCTGTTGTATCGCGTAGGTCTGATTGAGTGACTCATTGTCGCTGATGTGACATATACCTCGATACCCAATATTTTAGCCAAAACTAAGTTCATGTTTTCGCCGATGACTTACAGCTGTGTTACTTGAGACAGCGATAGGAATATAAATAACCATGTAACATTTTATTATAGAACTCCAGGACGGGTTTGTAAGTCCTACCTAGAATCGCACCCGCATCTCGGTTTCGAAGTCAAACGAGCTACCGACTATAGCTAACTTGCCGGATAGATATCTCAGAACAGTTTGACTAAAGTACTAAAAACATTGAAATGATGTTGATAAAAAGGAGAAAGGGGAAAAATTTAGCCGAGGTTGGATTTTATAATAATGCTTTTTCACACATGGAATGGTTACAAATATACATACATGTAGTGGAAAGCGACATCTTATCTATGTTTATGTATTAATCTGGGGAAACATTAGAAAATTCAAATACCTTCAGAATGCATAGAACCTTTAAACCAAAATTGTATAAGTTAAAAAACGGACAATTTGACCATGGCTAAGAAGCTAGTGGACGTAACTAGATATCAGTTGACCCTACTACTTAATTACTTAGTCAATGATGGCTTATATCAGAACTATGACATGTTGTGTGTAACCATATAATTTAACTCTAGTACAGTCTGGTGCATATATTTATTTTAATACTCTTTGTTTAATCCTTGTACTTAATCCAGATTAAAACCCACCATGTACGTTCATTAACTACCTCTATCCTGTGCGGATTTAAACAGCTATATTTATTAGGTTTGCAGTTCTACTTAAACCGCAGCCGTAGACTTGCTATATAGAACATTTAGTCAATAAAAATAAGTGATATTGTTGTCAACATTTTGTTGAACTTTGTAAGGAAAAGTTTAATGCAATTTGTTTTGTGCTTCGTATCATTACGCATCTGTGACTGAATATTTTGCACTCAAGAATTGAATTATGATAATGAAAATGCGCAACTAAATACGAGCATGCGAACTTTTCGATAAATTGGTTTTCAATTCCCAATGTGACTTTTTTATGTTTAGATGAAATGTGAACCATGTACCAATGTTATTTTTATTAAAACACAATAGAATTTTGAGGCGGCTGTTGATGAGATAAAACAGTTTCCACTATAAGTTGTTTACAATGATGGAGGGAGATGTTAACAAAGTCTGCTACGGTTTTAATGTTATAGAAACTTCACATAGTTTTATTGCTGCGGCCATTCTCCCTCTCACTGCTGTATCAATACTCAATAGGGCTATTTTTGGTACATTGTGAGTGGTATAGTATACTGTTTGAGAGCTTAGATCTAGGATTCGACGCCTTTCAAGGGACAGTTATAAGGTCAACTGACTATTTCGAAATGATAGCCATTTCCATCTTAATTGCGGTCCTATTAGCAATGTATGCCAAAAAGGCGGCATCTAGTTCAAAATTTAAAAACCAAACCGTAATACTAAAATCGCTTAATCTGTTGCATTAAAGCAACTCTATTCCAAAGTTGGAAAGGTTAATCCCGTTCTTAACTAAATGTGCTCTGCTCATGTACCTTTTTATTGTCTAAAAGGTCTGAAACTATGAGAAACCATGTTAAAGATTAAACATTGAAACGGTTCTTTAATTGATACACGTAGCGATCTAATGAGTTTTAGCGATTAATTTATTTAAATAGAAAATGGACAATATATGAGATTTATCAAGTTATCTTTCATAAAATGAAATACTTTCTTTGTAGTTTAGTTTTATCACTATCATTATTTCACATAGGTAAGTCATTATTCACTAATATAGATGTTATAAAAATAAGGGGCAAGTTTTATGACTTGTACTATAAGAACAAGCTGCGTCATCTAGGGGAAAGGTTGCCAGGCCGATTAGATTCCAGTTTAGTTATGGATATAAAAATGTTAGGTTTTATTTCTTGGAGATCAACTTTTTTGAATTCCACCGACATAATACATGTAGATGATATGTCCAGAACAAAAATCGACTTTCCCCTATCTGATTTTTTACTTAGAATAACAGTATATTTTGTCAGTAACATTCCCAGATGTTCATTTGTTAATAGCTTATTTGTGCGACACAATGTAAAAGGCCATGGAAAACTCCATATTGTTACATAGGCTGAAGCGCAATGACTTGTGTATGAGGTTATAAAATATAAAAAAATAAATCATACTCTATGCTTAAAACTCAATATTGTACTCGGGTTGTTTTAATAGCAAATTGGATGGCTTGGTTTTAGCACAGATTTGTCTTGGAAAACCACTTTCAAATGTAATAAGATTTTCAAGTATGACTTCTTATTTACTAAGAATTTTCTTGGAAAGAATCTTAATTTTAAAAATTCGAATCCATTCTCAACATTTTACAAGTATGGGTTTACATGATTATCATAAAGTTAGATCCAAAAAGCCTCACTGAGCAGCTTGTTTTCGGTTAGTGTACTGTATTCATTATTGTAAATGGGATGGAACAACCGAGTGCATTTATCAAAGAATTCCTCATATTTCATTCAAAAACATTTTAGTAGACTGGGATGAGAAATCCATGCTCAGACTAATGAGGACTATATGATTACTATAGCTTTGAGATGCTCCTGAGAAGGTTCTGTCTGTGCTGACATTTTGAAATCATCATTCACGTTTAAATACAAAGTCAAAGTCTGCCTTAGGAATATATTCAGTGAAATTCTTATCTTAACTTGAAAATAGTTATCGACATTTGTCAAGAAGCCTATGCGTCTGGAAAGATAGTTTTCGACAATTACGATAGACAAATGTTTGATCGACATAGCGTTTATCTGGCTGTAAAGATAAGGATTCTTGTCATAACTACCATATCGTCGCCTCGCTCTAACAATGTCATAACTAACGAATTTTTATTTTTGGGAAATCTCATTTAAAAAAAAATGGAGATAGGACATTGATAGATTGAGGCGACGATATGATCTAGCTGTTTTATACAAAAAGTTTGAAGACCAATCTTTGTTATTATGAGTTTACTATAAGAATTAGGATATCTCATTTTTAATGTAATATTGTAGTTTTAATAGGTTTTAATATACTAGTATGTACATTGTTTACAATTTCAAGTTCCTTTGTAGCTATGTACTGCATGGTATCTTGGGAGCTAGCATTTCGCAAGTTTGAGATATTAAGGGATTGTGACGTTAATACATCGTAATTCATTGCGACATAATCATAGTAACACCACATTCGTGTGAAACAATATTTAAACAGACCCAAGAAAATTTCGATTTTCATCGAATACTAAGAGGCGAAACTTGTGCTCTAAAATAACTTACTCCACTTACACTATAATAGGTTTGTTTTCTGTACATATTTGTAATACAATGTACATTGTATTGTTATTTTTTTCCAGCTTCATCACAATGCACGTTTCCCAACGTGTTGACTGGAATGTGGGAAAGTCCGGTAAAAGGAAATTTAACATTCAATAGTACACATATGACAGGTTATGACATATATACATACACTGGACTAGAGTTTGAATGTCATAACAAATCAGGATCCAAATATGTATTAAGGTAAGCTTAAATGTGCTTCTAATTACAACGGCAATTGCCAAGTTAATCCGCAAACTGTAGTGGGCCAACTAATGTTAGTCTGCACATTGCAGACGGCGATTTCGGTAAAAATCTTGTTCATAGCAAATCATTGTCTTCGATGAGATTTCAAAACACGACAAATTTCATTCACATTTTTCAGTTCTCATGGAAAACCCAGCCGAGTACTGGCAAAGACACTCTTCCTTCGCTCGATAGAGAAACGGAAGCACAAATATAGACTGATCATAAAGGAGTTCTTGCAAATGAAATAGTATAACAAGTTTGCGATGTAAACATCGAAATAACTCCTACTTGTTACATATGCTTTGTTGTAGAAAAAATAAAATATTCATTCGGATATTATGCTTCTTTCACAACTCGCACTTGGCTCTCGTTATTTAGTTCGTACGAACAGATCTGAGTTATTTCTTACTTCAGGATTTTATCCCTTTGATATAGAAAGCTAATACAGTTCTTAATGTAAATGATGGTTAACAACCAACAACAGTCTCATACGGGAACTTATGAAAATACATATGTTTACAAACCTACCCAATTTAATTATCATTGTCAATTGTTGTTTTTCTGACAAAATTCAAATGCTCTGCAGTAGCCATTTCCTTAATTGAAAGAAGCAACACGTGACGTAATCACAGTGAGGAGTTGGGACAAAATCATTCTAAGGCAAAGACTCTTTGAATCATTTACTGATTTTATTGATAATTTAAATGTACCAATCGTAGTTCTAGAACAACGAAATCGACTACATTCCTCTTTGTAGTCGTTCCTAATCTTTGTTTGAAAATGCAAAACGTTGTTACAGTATGTTCATAAAAATGAATTGTTTCTCTATTTATAACAGGTCAGGGGACTTCGATGTATTAGGGAACAGTGTGAATGCTGCAATGTGTTGGGACTTAGCCAAAGTTACAACAAATATATACAAGTATTTTCAAATTACATGTAAGATAAGTTTACTATGTAAAACTTTACATGTTTAAAGCTATGTTACAACCAGTTTTGTAAAAAACGACCTGATTTGTTATACTTATTACAAAACGAGTTGATGCTAGTTAAACACAACTTCTTTCTTCAATAATGACTTTAAAAAAAGAAACTACATTTTATCTTGAACATGATGATTGTAACCAGACACTTAATTACATTTCCGTGTTTTATTACATAACGGGTTATCATGTTCAATCCCTCTTGTAATAATCAATATTTTAATAATTATGACAAGTCGGGATTTCATTACAAAACGAGTTGTAACAAAGCTAAACCCGATGATACATTAAACATCACAATAGTTGGATATGGGATGTATCATATAACATGAAATTCATCGGTCAATCTCTTTGGTTCTACATAAAAGCATGTCGATAGCTTGTTAGTTATATTGCATTTTCTAGATTTCTTAACTTAACTTTTATCTTATCATCACTTTTATTAATACAGGAATAGAATTATAGTTGCCGAAACATCCAACTTCAATATTTAAAACTATGAAATACAATCATGGCTTTAGTTCATACGATGGTTTATTTTCTGTATTTTTACGATTTTAATGGTCTTTAATGTCGACAAAACCAAGTTGTGTGTTACTAATTGTGTTCATGGCTTTTTACATCCTGAATCAAATCCGTTTGAATCTGGAGCATGGTCTATTTAATTCTCTGTTTTTTTACATTGATTTTATACTTCTCGCCAAAACCACTACGGGAGTTTTAAAATTACGTAGCAGAGGATATTTCTAGCCAATTGATATTCAACTGAGGCAATGGCCATTGGTATTTCTTGGAATTTCAAAATTTATCAAAAACCTGTTATCTATGTGTGATTTCAAATAATAATCATGGGTACTGCCCCGATCCCGATATATACATGTATTTTACTATAATGATTCTTAAAGTTAATTAACGTAGCAATGTTTGCATCATTCATAAACAAACTAATTTTTGCTGATTTTGGAATTTGCGTAGTTGACTAAATGTTAATCAGTTTTTAAAAACAGGATTTGCCCAAGTGCATTGAAGGGCGCTCGCTGTATGTTTATTACTAACTTAACTATTTCACATTTCAGCTGAGTTAGCTGATGCTAACAATGAACGTGTTAAGTTCATACAAGCTTCAAGTGGAGTGACTGATGTCTTAGATATTTGTGATGAGACCACTATAGGAGACACTGTACAAAACACGAAACTGTTAGTTAAATATGGTAAGTTATCATACACATTATAGTTATCATTTTTGTCTTGATGAAAAATAAAATTGGTAATTTTAAAGTGGAAGAATTAGATAATTTTAAGTACCCAGATGGTAGTAAAAAACAAGAAGTTTTAATGAACATGAAAGTTACCTAACTGAACAAGCAAATAAAACCTTGAATATACTTCCCTTGAAAATCAATACTATCCAATGGCTATTTGGTTCAATTCCTAACCTTATACCTATACTTACTTACTTACGTTTAACACTACGTGGATTTGGTAACAATAAATATAATGATAATGAATAAATAATTGCGAATCAATCTATGTCTCGCAAGTTCTTTCCTTAGATCAGTTTAAGTCATCGACAGAATTCAGTTTCAATTCAACTTTGTTTTCATCAACTACTTCAATCCTAATGAAATTAACTATATGAGTATTTTATTTTTAAATTCTGATGAGTTTTTCGGTAGCTTTTGCTTTAAATGGTAATTGTTTTTATTCATAACCAGTTTATCCAGAGTTCTGTCGCGGATAAATAAGAAATGCACACCATTTGTTTGCGTACATGTCAATGAAATGAAAACGTCAGATATCGAAATCATGAAATGAAATGGCTATTGTTTTGGTTACATATAAAGTATTGTTATATATAATGCCTTCGACCTTTTGCCCTATCGTTAACTATACACACTTTTAAGTGGCACTTCAGTAACAAATTGTAATTTTATTATCCTAAGACAGTAGAATTATATCAAATTGCACATCATTTAATGGGTTTTTGTCATTTATTTCTTCCGTACTTCCATGTTCGATGTTGTGACTTGTACTTTTTAACCAAAGCAGAAATAAACCTATAGTTTATCATAACAAAGAACAACACCATCAGGGCAATGTTCTCGGGTTGTACTATTGTTTTCACGGAGTTTATAACCGTGTTTGTAAATATATTTAATCAATATAGATGTTTTTGTTTACAAGTCGTCAAGCTAATGTCTCCTTCATGACATTGCAAGCACTAATTTCTCATTTTAAATAATACCAACTATGGTTAGATGACATTCGCAGGCTACAGAGGTAATGAAGATCCTTTAAAATAAAAAATATTAATAACCTAATATGCACAAGCCTGAAAACATGAGGAATGATTCATTTGATACACTAATTACAAAATTTGAAGAAGGGTAACTGCATGACGGTAATAGTAAGAACTAGAAGTTAACTTCATTATAGGAAAGAGGAAAATGACAAGATAAATTGTATTCAGAGATAAATAACATTAAAAAGAAATGGGGTGGGGGTTACTTGCAAAACATTTTCAAAATTGCTATCTCAAAATAACCAAACTTAACTCAATATAAAAGATGACAATAAAAAGCTTTTAAAGTATTAATTTGATCATTGTAAACTTATAAACAGCTAAGACATCTTTGTCTTACATTTTAAATATATCAACTACAATGTATAAGGTAAGTGATGTTCCTTACTGTCGAGATGATCGTCGTTACAAACTGTACAGCGTAATGTTACTGTTTGCAGGTGAAGCTGTCAATGAAAGTATCCAATGTCCAGATGAAATTCTAGGACAATACTGGCATTACAACAATACGTATTCTTGCTTAACCAACACAAGTTACTGGGATGTTTGTACAAACTTGAATCAAATGGTTTTTGATTATACAACTTGTTCCGAAGTCCAGGCTTACTCAAGTAAGTAGTTCACATGTCAAGTAAGGTGTTAGCGTACATGGATGATACAAAGCCATCTTGGATGGTTTTCTTACTATCAAGATGGTTGACTTAATAAGAACTGACTGTTATAAAAAAAGCTGTCTACAATACAGACGCCTTTAGAAAACTCGAAAGTTTATGATTCAACAATGAAAACGTTTCACAATTTTAATTTTCAATTTCTTCTCTAGAAGGAGTACATTTGTGCAGTGGCGAACATACTTAACCAATAAAAAAGAACAGTTTCAGAACAACATGTTTCGATTTATATGTTTATAACGTTTACCCCAACACCCCTGATGATTTCCTGAGCAAAAAACTGTATTGTATATATTTACATTCTGGATTGATCGAATAAAAACGAAACTATAATCGTAAGCTATCGTTATGCAATCATGGTGAAGAAGACTAGCGGCTTGGATATGTAAAAATTACATTACACGATTTTTAGTTTCTTCCAAATTTCATAGGCTAACTTGAGGTTTTAATACTCTGCCACATAGAGATATACCTAAATTTATTTGTGTTCTTTCAGCCAATGGAACAGTTGATTGTATATTTTCTGAAGTAAGTGGAGATGAGATTGTTGTATATACCTATAACCTTGATGACACAGTGGATAACAATTCTAGTTATAGATATACTTGTATGGTAGGTATATTTATATGTATATCATAATATACTATAGCTTACCAGATACAACTTTATTCCTTTTTGTTTATTCGACACTTCCCCTCGCCGCGTACAAGACATATTTTCACTTGTGACTTGTGAATATTATAAATACATTAAATCAGTATTTCAAATGTTACACATTAAAATAAATCGTTAATAGTCAATTTATTATTTATGTATTTGATATCCTCTCCCTTTAAAAATGATACGGGGAATACTTTCTCGTGTCAATGCTTTAAGTACAGTCAAATATTTAGAATAAAAAATATTTTAGTGTTAATCAGTGGCCTGTTATTTTATCGCAATGCCATACCTCGAACTATAAACGCTGTACTATATCCTTTGGCTATTTTTACTATCTATGGTAATGTCCTCGAAACATGTAACGCTTATTAGCTTCGAAAGATAAACACGTCCTTCTTTTTCGTCAATGACATTATCCAGACAAATTATTTAATCACCTCACATATCCGATTAGATAATTACATTATAACCACCTTTCACTCGTCCCAAAACAATACTAACTAGACACGATGTTAGTAATTGTTTGCCTAAAATAAGCAGTTGTTAATAACAATCATTATCCTAAGGTATCTTATGATTGTGAAAGTGTGTAGGCCTCAAATTATATAAATGTGAATTAAAGAGTCGTGGTGGGGGTATTTTCTGGAATAAAACAGACGGTGTTTATTTGATAAGGTATATGACCCAAATACATTTTTGAGGTGATTGCTCATTGTCATTGAAGATTTCGTAACTATACAAATAACTAGAATAGGCAGACATTACTAAGTTATTTGGATATCATTTGATAGCCAGATTTGCACCTCCAAACTCCATCTCGTTGTTTACTTGAGCACGAAACTTTATCCATACTGCTCAGTTCTTTAGAGACCATGAAACAAGTTCAAGAGTGATTTTTCTAAGTTGCAAGAACTTGTTTATATAAATTTGTATAATTATGTTGTAAGGATATGTTGTCATCATTAACAAAAATCACTGGAACAAAATTATCAGTGTACTTAAATATTAAAAATATTCCAAAAATTACAGTATTGTATTTCATTTGGAATCCGGAATTGAAATTTATTAGAAATTAGATATCAAGATGGCGTCCAAGATATAAATGACAACTCACAAGAATGCTTGACATTGTATATTACAGGTTATTGACAAAAATGATACCAGCGGCTTCGTATATGTATCACAGAATCCACAAGAATGTTATGGCAATCAGACATCAACATATGTACCCTCTGATGGAACAACCATAGTGCTAGAAGCTGAAAGTATGTATTTCAATAACATTGCATTCTTTGACATTCGTTATTCATAGGTTTAGCCGGTTCTCTTTTACGTTGGCTTTTTATTGTCTTATTGCCTTAGTCAGTTGAATCCACTAATCGTACTTTTAATGTGCATTTAATATAGCTTTCTACGTTTTTTCTATCGGCTTCTACTGAGGTTTTTTAATTTAGTTTTATCAGTATCTCCTATCATTTCTATTACTAAATGCTGGTACATATCAATCATAACTCTCGTCAGAAAGGCCGTTTCGTTCGTTATCAGTAGTTATAAAGTAGCACTGCAAACTTCTTTCTCCTAGCGCAAATAATTGCTGAAATTTCAGTTCTAGTACCCAGTACCCATCAGATTGTGCCTAATGTTTATGTTTGAACTGAAATCGTACATGTTTTATAACCCAAACATATGTAGCCTTCATGATGAGACATCTTTGAATTGTTGTCTTGCATTGAAAATTAGATTTCAGTTAGGATTTAACAATAACATCTTCTTATAATTTTGATTTTTATAACATGACATCGAAATAACTAACCACACTGTACATTGATTTCAGTTTAAACAATGAACATGACAAACTTATTGACTTAGTACATTTTGTTACTTGAAATTGATATACAACTTACAGATATCTGTAAATTAAGACAAACGTAGTTACTTTGGACTTATTTGCATGACATTGTATTGTTTCTACTTATTTAATTAAATTAATTCAAATAACTCAAGTTGGATTTTTTATTTCATTTCAGAGACGTGCAGTAAGTAACTTATTTCTTAATGTAATTATTGACAATACTGATTAACAAGATCTGAGTCTTCGCTTTTATTTTAATACACACTGTATTTTACAATAGCCATGATTTAGCTCATCAGTAAACAAACTTTACTGATTAAATATGTTAGTTTGACAATGAGTATTACCTGTTTTGTTTTACTGAATGTCTACAAATATGGATCTATAACAATAACATGAAAGTTCGAATCTAAATCTAATAATGTTTTAAAAGCTCTTACATAGTGATATCATTTATAATCTAAGCAAAACAGTAATTGTGTGCAATTTTAATTGTAATTTGATAAAATTTGATTTGTTATTTAACATCTCTTTATCGCATAAATTATGCTTGCATATCGTCGGTCATCGCCGATGGACTAACTTCGTTGGTCTCAATATCCGTCTATTGGTAATGAAACGAACGAAATGAACGTAGTTGCCGACGATAAATTTTTTTTTAAATATATCGCTTTACATATTTTTGTTACAGTCCCTACGACATCCAAAGCAGAAGAGTCTGTCTCTCAAGCTGGTCTAGTAGCAGGAATGGCTATATTAGCCATTATACTAGTAGCAGCGGTTGGTGCCGTGGTAGGTTACTACATTTATACTAAGAAGTTCAAAAAGGTTGATCCAAATGACAAACGTGTCATTGATAAGGAGCAAGAACACAGAGCAACAGATGCAGTGACCCCGAGTGTCGTCCAAACGGATCTCCAGAGTCCGAAAACTAGCGGGTCACACGGTAAGCTTACACAAGTCTTAGGACCAGAATACACAATGACAAACGCATGTGATGATAACAAAACTGCATTTGAGGAAGTTGACGACACCCACTCCCCGCGGAAATTACCCGCCATTGTGACTGGAAGCACACCACGTGACGCCTTGACGTCACCACTTGATACCCAATTGCAAAAGCCACAGTTACCACCTATCCCTTAAAGGGGCCACATTTGTTACACTATTCAACAAAATCATGTTTGTTTTTGATAAATGCTCTTTTTTATAATTTGGAAATACTAGATTATTTATTTGTCATTTTTGCACCATGTGATCTGACATTATTGAACTCTCAAATGACTTTATATCTTTAATTTTATGTTTCTAATTTCTGTCTTTTAATCGTGAGTGTCGTCATAATAAGGTTTCACGTGTGTATCAATGTCACGGTTTCATTAATATACTATAATTTCGATTTTTATGACAATCAGATATCAAAATACATGCAAATAACAAACTTTTATGATTTATGGGCATATTGCAATCTCAATGCCTCTACCTATATTGCTGATCTCAGCAATACTAGTATATGGAATATCTAAATGAACTTAATGCCACAGATTGTTCTTTTTTATTTCCGGATCTGTCAAGTTCTGGACAATGTGTAAGAGAGTAAGTTAATGACGTCCATTAAGTATAATGTGTCTAAGCAATCGTGAAATGTCATTATATACTCTTTATCTAAGTTAAAAAGGACCAAACGCAATTGACATGTCATATCCTAAATGTGTCTAAGAGATAATTATAGCCAGCATAATGATCAGAAAAATTATACTAAGATCAAAATGGTGATGAGAATGATGACTAGTGGGACTGTACTTCGTCGGCGTGATTTTTAAATAAGCCATTATTTCAATTACATGTTAACAGCTATAATAATCATCTATTGTAATTGGTGATTGTGTAAATGGACTCATTGTTTAATGTGAATGTTAATCATGAATGCTGTGACCTAGTATTGCTTTTTACTATTTACTGTTTTGTTTCCTTATACTCATTGTTGTCTAACTCATTGTTGTTTGTTGAATAAACCTTTCCAACACTGTTGTTAACTTGTCTGTGTGTTTATTTTACCTTTGACATTTGATAACGTAAGCACTGTGAGCCAACATCAATCACAGCTAAAGTCAATAACAATATATATCTTAAATCTCAAACAATTGCAATTGACATTACGCCGGACCTCCCATGTTAAAATATTCATATATTTATAATTCGTTCACCAATGAAAGGTAAAGTGTATAGTTGAACAAACTTAGTAGCATGTCTTTGGATATAAAGGATTACTTTGTCAAACAAATTAGCCACCTATTTACGGGCGTGGTTATAAAAGGCTCAGCGTAATGTCAGTCATTGAAATTGCCATTAGTTGCATTAGTTCAGCAAGTTCAGCTTGGACTTGAAACAGACAATATATGTTTAAACCAACCACAGGGAGGCTAAATATAACCAGTACTGAGCAATAAGAATAATGTTCCCTGGTCAATGTAACAAATATTGTATCAGCTTATTGACTGAGACAGAATATGTATTTGAACAACTACAAAACAAATTTGTTTATTCTTACTCATAAGCCTGAAAACAATGGGCATATCAGCTACTATTGCCAGAGTAAAAACAGTGTTCCATGTACATTTACCATCTGAGCAATTCGGCAGCGTAGTTTTACGACATTGTAACTAATGTAAAACAGAACCTGAGAGCTGGGTAATATTAGTAGCCAAACCATAACTGTCATTGGTTTATAGTTTCTGAGACAAATTACTAAATAAAACTAATAAATAATACCACCACATGAAATCTCAAACAGTAAGAGATGGTGTATATTTAATTTCTTTTAGCCCGATAGTGACCAAGTAGAAATACCCAACATTAAACTTTCAATCAACCCATACTGCAGGAAAAAGAAGACACAAAAGAATTGGAATCAAAAGAGTGTCAGGGCCAGTTGTTCCTTTACCACCGGATGATTCCCGTATATCAGTACATACCCGACGTCGTAGGCTAGAAAAACTTTCATTGATTACTCCAAGAACACTAACACGTGGATCATCAAGACAACAATTAACTACCCCGGATGAGCCTGATGCACCAAAAGTTAATATTGCTCCTCCCCCTTTACAGTTACCATTAGCTAGAGAAGAAACACTTACGACAATGTCTAGATGTAGCACAATATTAGAAGAGGCCATAGGTATTGAAATATATGGCGAGTCACCGTCTAAGAAACCACAAACGCCAAGGATTCCAATAACACCAAAAACCCCAAAGAAACCTCAAACACCTAGGACACTGAACTTACCACAAACGCCAAAGAAACCCCAGACACCAAGAACATTGAAAATTCCACAAACGCAAAAGACGCCGAAGAAGCCACAAACACCAAAAACACCGAATGTTCCACAAACACCCAAAACGCCAGGAAGACCAACTAGATCAAGACCATCCATTACTAGACAATCAAACAAATCGCAAAGAAGTAGCAGCAGAAATAGCAATGTTCCCAATCGTAAACTGCCAACCCTCAGCGTTAAACCCCTAGACGGTTCTAAAAATAAATATGTAAAATACGCAAAAGCAGTCTTTAAAGACGGTGGTACCATTTACAGAAAGAAAGTCAAATTGGTTGGGAAAATACAAAAACGAAGACCAAGTTCTACCAATAAACCAATTAGATTAAAAGAAATGCGGAAAGAGACTCCTGCACCACCAACGCCTATCAAAGTAGAAAAGAAGGAAACAAAAACTTCAGATTTCAATATGCTTGCAATAGATATCATATCGGAATTAAATAAACCTGAAGTCATTAAAATTGAATCCCCCAAAACAGAACCTAAGCCAGTTTTTGAATTTGACAAAATAAGAGAGCTTGACAGACCTAAAGATAAAATAGAAATCCATGTTCAGGAAGCTGAAATTAAAGCGGACAATCAAACAGTTGAATCACCCAGGAAGGAAAAAGTTATAGAAGCTGACAAATTTATCTACGATAAGAGTGATGAGAATTTTTTCATGAATGATAACGATGATGACGATTTTTATAAGGAATTTATGGAAAAACGCAAAAGAGAACATGAAGCCAAACTTGCTAGATTTAATGCAACTCAAGTGCCATTTGTGAAGCAAAGAACTAGAAACGATAAACCCAAGGCTGAACCAAATGGTCTTAAATCTTCAGGACTAGCTAAACTAATGGCAAATGTAGAATCAGTTGCAAGATTTAGCGCACTTAGGAAAAAGTTTTCAAATTTGAAAAAGACAAAAGAGTCTGATAAAAGATCAGATATTGAACAAAAAGTATTAAGTAGTGTATATTACAACAAAAACGGTAGAACTCAATCACAGTTACAGCAAAGGAGTCGTCAAAACGTTCGTACTATGAATTTATCAAGAACATATGAAAGAATTCCAACATTAGTAAACTGGGTTGAATGCAGTGATCTTCTTTCTACGCCAGCTATGAGAATGCAAACTAAAATTCAAAATGGTGATATTAGATTCGATGCCGTTAGAAATGAAAGATTTGTGTTTAGGTGAAAATGATGTTTTTCATATCTAATGCCTTTACTTAATTTACTCCAATTAGCTTACCTACCAAAAGCTTCTCCATTCGCGCTGTTTCATTAAAACAAATTTATATATTTTCCAAATATCAGTTTGGTAAAGTGTTAATCAAATTGTGAGTACGAGTAGATTCTTGCAGTTAAAAGAACTAGAGACCATTTGTCTTGGTATATCTGAATAATTATGAAAGTACATTCTATTTAATATTGTTGGGTGTAGAACTACTTTTGGACAACTTAAGTGATTTATACAATGTATATGTAAATAATGTAACACATAAATATTCATACGCCATAAAACATGAAAAATAATACATGTGCGTTCCTATTGTTATCATTTATTTTGTTATTGATACCACGAATGTCGACTGGAATATTGACCTATATTTTATCGATGAATATAATGGACGACATTGGTATGGGAAAAATGCTCAAGCGCCTTTCCAAGTCCGAAATATTCATTGTTATCATTGATGGTACTGAAACTTACACATTAGGATGGATGTAATAAAAGTTATTTTTTTCAGTGAGTTATTGATTTTGATGATCCAATCGGGTGAGTTTATTAATTTGGAAGGCAAAAGTAATGGTATCATCTGATATGTGGAAACACTCAAACTGTTGTTAATGAATATAAGTAAGGTGTGAGCGAACATGTAGCATCGTAATGAACATCTCATGATATCACTGTTTTGGAAAGTAGTATCACCATGTAGCAATCTGTTTTTCAGAGAACTTGTTATTTTATGGTATTGTTGTTCAATTTTCATGACAAAAGATTTACTGTTTGCATATATCGTAAGAGCATGCGCACCAGGAACACTCGTGGCAAAGAATATTGTCATATCAGAAACTTTGTTATCGAATCATATATTTTTTATTTAAGTCTCAAGCACTTTTGATTATCATGCTCGCATTGGGCAAGTTTTTCTGTACCATTGATACTATTTCAAAATCACCATTAAGCCAGATTCCAGCAAAGTGCCAATGGTAAGATATCGCACTAGCAACAATTTCCATCTTTCAACTGATTTGTCTACTGATATTGAAGGAAGAAATAAGTTGTTAACCAGGTAAAGTGTCACGTTAGGGAAAGCGTACCCCAGCTCCGTCGCCATACATGTTCTAATTTTACAGCTCGAAATGCGACGACCCATTTATATATCATGTTATCCTGATCGTGTGCAATGTTTGTGTTATAGCAACCTCGCATAATTTTATTGTTATCGCGATCTTAAACCTTCAAAATCAATGATATGAAGATACAATGTCATCATAATTCGAGCAATAAACTGCTCCTATGTTATATCATTTTGTCATGATTTTGTATGGTAAATTCTTGAACTCACATCATTAAATCCACCCTAGTATCGTATTATCGTTTTTAGCCACCTGGACGTCAAAGAGAATTCACGATGGTCCTATTGGATCATTGTAGCTAGATGCAAATTGCCAATTTTAACCAGTTAGATCATACAGCGTCTTCTTTTATATGGTGCAACGTGGCTGTTGACAAATTGCATTGAAGTGGTCAAGCACGAGCAATTCATTGTCTCTTTCACATCACATATTTTATGAACATTTCCAAAGCTCTGATAAGGTGTTCAAGAAGAATAACTTTTACTATAAAAATATCACTTTTAATCAAAATAAGTATTACTGGCTACTAATTTACTATTGGCCTAAATATTGTTTACATGGAAACTAATATCATGTGTACCACAGAACATACCACACTTAAGAAATATCGTTCAAACGATAAGGAGATCTGTCACAGAGATAATACGGAACCATCTAAGCCTCGTAAAAGACATCAGTTTACATATTGTATTCTGAAGTTTTTATGATTCTTACATGAGTGTATGTCAGTCCTAATTTAGCGAAACTTTCCACATTGTCATGTTTGATAAGTTGATAACTTATATGTTGGTTGAACATTAACTTCGTCATGAGCTGGACAATCATAGACATGTGTATGTGAATTGATCAATAATATGATTTGATTCGGTCAATATCTTTGTATTCTGTAATGTGTGTTATTTAGTTTGGAAGCACTTATACTTGATTGACAACTACAATTTGCTTCTGTTTACATAAACTTATTTTAGTTCGGCTGTTGACTAAATTCTAATTGCAAAGAGTAATAACTCTAGAGTCTGCTGCTGTGCCGTCAAGTATTGATAATGTTGTATGTTTAATGAAACACCATGGTGGGTTTATGGATGGGATTCGAACCAAAGCGGAGGTGGTTATCCAGCGAGTATATTATTGCAGCCAATTTACCACTACGCCGTTCCATAACTATAATGTATCCAACCCGTTGAAATTATTATTTCATGATGGAAACAAGAATTCGAACGTTTTTTTCTGAATAATTCCGAAATGAGCATTAAAATGTTCTTTGCTGCTCCGTATAATTGCTTGAAATACTATTTAACCCGGGTCAGTCGCGCAGTTGGTAGCGCTCCGGGATTTTAAATCTAGTGTCCCGATGTACGGATACGGGTTCGAATCCAACCCGGGGAGTTTATACTCTTCCATGAAAATTTGACAATAATGTCAATTTTTCTCCGTTAATAAGGTATATGGAGAAGTTTCCGGCCTTGTGGAAGGGTAGGTGAGTATTGGTTATACATGTAGACAAGGGTCCAGGAAAGCAAGGTAAGGTGCGTTGTACAGTTGTGGTGTGCAGTTATGACCTATACAATGTGCCGCAACTAATAACAAATAAATAAATAGAAATACTATTCACTTTCACAAATGTTACTACCAAATGACGACCAGCGCAGTATGAATACATGTATTTGTAATTATATGTACGTCTTCATTGCGGCTGAAAAAAGTCATCTTAAATAGTCGATAAGTATAAACTAGACACTTAATGCATATATGGAAGTTTTAGTAGATTTAAATTAAGAACTAAGAACAACGTTCAGTTTGTCAATCGAGTAAATTGTTTAAACCATTATCTTGATTGCAAAAATTAATATAAACGACGGATTTACCCGAACTTGTTACGATTTTAAACAGAAATTAATTTCATGTTTATGCCAGTTCAATAATCATCATCAACTAGAATCAATAATTGAGAAGTGAGAAGAATGAAAACTCTACTGATCGAAGGTTCGTCGGTCAAATTCCTGTGCGAGGCATACTTAAAGCTTGGTCGTGAAATAATTTCTATGACCATTCTCTCTCTCACCAATGATTCTAAATCACGCTAGGTATTCGTCAGTTACTGGGGGAGGAATGTGCCTAGTAACTGGTTTACAGCTTAGTCTATATTCCTATTCCCAATAACAGTGTGTAAGTTATATGGCCTATACAATCATCAGGTTACTTTTATATGATCTCGCTAAACAGTTTCCCAATCCGCAAAATTGCTGTCAACACTTAGACGCATATAAACATACCATCCTCACAGATGCGAATTTACCGCTGAGTTGAAAAAAACAATCGCAAGTACATTTCTGTGTCAAGAAAATTTCCAGTGTCTATTGCATTAGGGAAACCCGATACGCTTGATTCGTTAGTAGGCGTCCTTTAGCTAGAATATTGCTCCCATGGCATTTATGAACCCTGAAAAATCTTTTGAACTTAGAAATAATATCATTTAATCAATGGTCATGTAACAGATAAAAAAACGATTATCATTTCAGTGGTTTATTCAGCTCTATGTTCTTATGTTGAATGACTTCCAGATATATTTAACTTCGAAATTAGCTCACAAGTCATTGAACCCGCATTAAGATAATTAAGCCTAACTTTTAAGTGCAACTGATATGAATATTTCATAATTATTACTTTCAAACATGGCTATGAAACTATGCCTTTTGAAATGTTAATTTAATTGTCTGCTAGCATAAAACGACTCACAAGGACCTTTTCTGTTTTATAACAAATTTGAACACAACCATCGAGACGCATTCTCTTCATTAATGCAAATCAATCATTAAGCACATCTGTTCAGTATAAATGAAAGTTACTGCAAGCATAACAAACTGTTAAAACACAACAAACTTGGTTAAAGTCATTAAGACATTAACTGAGTTAATTAAATTGTCTGCGTTATAAATGAGCTTAATTCCCTTGAACAAAAACGGTGCATCGAAAAAAACACATATCAAATTAAAAATCTAACAGAAACTTGGTTTCACAATGAAGCTATTTTCTATCGTGTGTTTAAAGTTGACTCGAATCTCTGGAGAATAGACGTTTTATGTACTTAATCTTAACTATATTTTTTCACCCGTCATATTTTTTTTCTTTCCGAGTGAAGGAATATTCAATTTGACAGAAAGAAAGGCGGCCTGTAGCAAGTTTTCTGTGTCAGAAGTTACTTTTGCAAAGAAATCTGATATAAAAGTGCCCACAGCTAATACTAGCCTCCCCCCTCGCAGCTCGCTGAATATACTACAGTTACACGACGCGTAGGAGAATAAGCTTACACGTACTTCTAAAGATTATAAAATCTGCATCTGATAATGTAATTGGGCAAAAATTATTATTTTTAAAATGGTAAGAAAAATATATTTCTATAATCAACAGAGACATTTGAAGTTTATGATATAATAAATGCCACATTCTAAGATTGTGCAAATCGTTCATTAAGAATGTCGGTTAGGTATTTATGAAGGTAACTGCAAGCATAACAACTACGCTAGAAGCTTGACAAAAGATCATTTAGTCACTAGCTGAGTTAATTGAATTTTCTGCGTTATAAATGAGTTTAATTCCATGAATGCGGTTCATGTTAAAATCGCGTATCAGAATTAAAAATCTTTACAAAAACTTGGTTTCACAGTGCTAAAACAATGGAGAGCTTTAAGTTTTCGAATTCGACACAAATCTCTGATAAGAATTATAGTTTATATGTTCTAGATTTAAACTATTATTTATCATTAATTCAGATTATTTTAGAGGCATACCCATTGAACGAAACAAAAAATACTTTCTTCTAGAATTAAACTTCAATTAAATTTGTTAAATCTATTTTTTCTGAGCATTGTTACAATTCACACATACTGAAAAGTTTCATATGAATGTTTGCTCATTATCCTGTCAATCTACCATACCATATTTATTCTAACAGCTGCAATTTTATATACATTGCTTCAACTACATTCATCGCATCAATTCCCTGATCACTTACATGAACCGAACCATGTTATATTGATGTGGATATAGGAGTTTATATAGACCAAAATTGTATATCATTCAGTATGTATAAATAGAGGCATTCTAAATATTGGCATTTACTCATTTATTTAAAATGTTATGGTTCTGAAATTGATTTGAATGTCGTAGATATACTGATTTCAAAACATTTACCATGTTAAATGTATATCTAAGATAGAGTTGCATCTAGAGTTTTCTTTACAAATACTTGAATGGAGCATTCAAAATAGCTGTTATAAATGGCACGCTTGCTGATACATTGTGTCTATATGACTTGATTTAAAGATAAAATGAATATGGCTAAACCAATCGTTTGTTATCTTAAAGTTTATATGTGAATTTGTAATTGAAAAACTTTTAAAACACTTTATGCTCCTTTGTCGAATACAGATTATTAATTATACGCACAAAACGAGAAAACCACACAAATAATGCTTTATAAAAGACCATCAGTTGCAGTCGCGAATATTGCGTATACGGCAGTATCCTTTGGAAGTGTCGTGACTTTTATGGTATTCTGTACACTTTTTACTGACAAGAATCGGAGTGGCTATATGTATTTCATGAAAGTAAGTGACATATACTACCTTTTTACTATACATGTATAATTCACTCTCATTAATAGGTCAATGTATTCTCTTGGCAGAGAAAAAGATCATTACCAACGTCCTCCTTATAAATCAGGATTTATATGCACTTTTTAAATTTCTAAGCTTAATACACAAACTGACGTATATTAGTTTACTTCCTTTAACATTGTCATCGGGCATACTCGTACGCCTCCTATAAGCCATTGTTTGAGGTCATATGTAAGCTTATCATTATTGTACGTCAGTTTATCTTTATAAATGTAGATAGTTTTTATGTTTTCAAATTACTTTTATATCTTTAATCTGAACTACATTCTGATTTATTAAAAACAATATGAAACATTTTTTTTCTTTCTGAAATTTAACAATTTATACACATTTTAAAACTAGCATTTAAGAGATTCAGTGTGTTCATGATTGTTGATCTCATGTTAAATGGATCTTTTGCTAGAAAGTATTAATTCCTACTTAACAAAACACCAGTAGGCTACATTTATATTTATTTGGATATATAACTGAAAACTAAATCGGGAGTAAACAGTCTTAATTATGAAAGTGTATTTACTGTATTATTAACTGCCATTCGAATGTTGGAAAGGATAAGTTGCGCTTCATGTAGCTGATGTAACAAACTTCGTGTTTTTCCAATAGTTAAATACGTAATATCGTTTACGGTGTCTCGATCACAACGGATAGTCTATACTTTCAGTGTAACAACTTTTCAACACTTAACCATTTTCGACATTTGAATCGCATGTTGAAAGATTCTAAATGACAGTTTGGGTAGCATTTGATAGCATGGGAGAGAATATTGTTATCTGATGCTATTGATGAATTAGTGTTGTCTAGTTTGGAACGTATTTCGTGGCAAACATTACAAAAAATGTATTTGGTATGTTGAAAATATTCTATTGAGTATGTATAGGATAAGCATAGGGGAAAAGTAAAGCTGATTTATATGTCGTATGTTTGAAGTAATTAACATTTGAAAAGCAGCTATTTAAGAGAACTCAGAAAAACTATACGTTTATATATGACAATATATGCATTGTATGTACAATTATGGATACAAATTGGATAATTATTTTGTTGTTTAGTATTTTTTCAAGGTAAGTTCTGTTGAAGTATGACACATTTATATACATATTTTCATACAGTATCATTTGCGTTGTTAGTTATTACATGTACAATAAATGCAATTTATGAACATTTTATAAGATGTTAAAAGATGAAATTAAATTGAAATATAATTTATATAAAAAGAATTTAATGAATACATAAATTGCTTTGAACCATGGACAGTCAATAAGGCTAAGTTGAACTATGATTCAGACATTATTAAAATAAAATAAACAAACTGCGGGTGTCTAAGTCTTCAAGTTTGTTCAGTGTCATCTTCGCTTAACTATTCGTTATATAATTGTCTTTCCAATTATTTCGAATATGCATTTTTGCTTCTTTGGTAGTAACAGCCTGTTTGATATGGTGTTAGCTAGTCTGTTTGATGAGCTTGGGTTATTTATATTATAAATGTTGTATTGAGCATCAACTAAACCTAATCACTTCTGTACAACACTTGAATGGTTTTTGTCTTATTTTGATTCTTCTTACATTCTATATAAAAATACCATGAACGGACTAATGATAAGTAATATTATAAGAGTGCGATGTTGATTTATACAGTGATAAATCCTGTATGTTAGACTAACTTTACAAATATCATTGTAAGTTGTGATAAGTCTTAAAGACTGAGATATTACTCTCTTAAGTGTCAATCTATCAATTTACACCAACACTTTAGTAAGACAATTGTTATACTACGTTTTCCAATTTATCATTTAGATAAAAATATTGGTTCTCTCTTTAAACTCTTTTATCACAGTCCTGTAAAATAATTGCTTCCTATCGGCTAGACACTAAGTAGCCAAGTATCATGTACTTTTTGCAAAAGGAAATACTGTTCGGATACGAGATTGCTCCTGTTTATCAAAATTTGGAGTGACAGTATATCATTCCGTAAGTAGCATTATCGTAATCATAGTATGTCATCACATCCGACCTATATTTTCCAAATATTACACAGTCCTTACATGTGTCTCACACATCGTTTATTTTTACAGATATTTGTGTTATTAATGATAATGCTGTACGGGATCATGTTTTTGATATGGCATCATTTAATTGCTTTAATTTTTAATGATTTTTGCCGAAAAATAGTCTTATCAACAATAATGATAAAGCTAGTATAATATTAATCTGATTATCCAATAGGAGGTCATTGTTTTCAAATGCATGGTCAATCTGATATTTTAGGAGTTAAAGTACTTAGGATTAAAATATAAAACAGTGGTGTGCTGCAATTAGATGAACCGGTCCGTATGAAAGAATTCCAAGAGAGCTTTATATTGAATTGAAAAACACTGAACTCGTGTCAAGAGTGGGGGAACACATGGCCACTAATTGACATTATTCAACATTTCATAATTCATATAAATCAAAACATCATGTTAATGGAACTGTATGTGATAGTCTTTTTATACTTCTAATTAATCAAATTTATATAAAATTCAAAGCAGAGCAAAAGATGCAATAATTTTCAAATGCAACTAATGTAATGATATTGTATACGCTCTGTTTACATGGAAAATGTAATAGTTCTAAAATTGTTTAAGATGCTGATGTGACATGGATTCCAAAACGATATGCTTTCTGTAGTATTTTTTCGTTGAATTTTGAATGTTTTGTTTGATTGTAAAAAGTCTTTAAGAAATGTTTAAAAAGTTTGTGTATTTTCATTTCTGTATATATCAATTTTGATACCGTCAATCCCATCAAATTATTTTCGCGCCTAACTTTTATTTGTATCGCATGAAACTGAACCGTCTGTGTCATTGCTTTGCTCAATAGAAGTTTTGATATATAAATTAATTTGTTAATTATTTGGCAATTCCACCATTTCAATAATGGATGTTTATGGTTGATTTAAGGCAACCTTCTGTTAGCATCACTTAAATCCTGTTATTAAAAGCATTCGTTTTTCATTTTAGAGTGTTTTTGCTTAGAACTTGATTGTTAGATTTAGCAATGGTTACTATAGTAAGCGTTATATGATATAAAAAGACGTAGCATTTAAAAAAGAAATCAATGGTAATTTATGTGAGTGAAACTACTTCGAGAATGAAAAGAAAAAAGAAGATATTTTTCGTAATGGCATAAGTCGAGTACTGGATTTTAAAGGTGACTAGCAAATAAAATAATTGTCAATACCTTTATTTGTAGCAGCAAACACCAATGTGCAACCGTGTAGTATTACAAGTGACATTTTCAATATTGTTGTTACCTGTCGTCAATAATAGAGTGGTACGTAGTAGATGTGAAATCGTTGCAAATAAGAGTAACAATCTTTCAACGATACACTTTTTTAAAATTTGCTTATGTCTGTCACTGGCTGATCCAAACTGATCTCTATTATTGTCCAAATCCTAATCTAAAAAAAGGATTTGCATCAAATTCTTTACTTTTAAAATTATATCCCTTTTTGCGGTGTCATATATTACGTAACCAGCTATTGGTTTGAAACGTCTCATATGGATTCAGGTACGTTCCAGACTGTCTAATTTCCTCATTATGAGTAGCTACCAGGAATTTGAGTATGGCTAATGTTCATCACTAACTTGTTATGTAAATTTTCTAAAATATAATTACTATATGTATTTATATTTGTTATTTTAGTTATTTCACTTCCGACAGTGTCAGGGATCTCGTTAGTCCGAACTCCAGGCTACTCCACAAGTTGTATTTTACTACTACACTCCTGGAGTCATCTCAAAATGCGTGGGAAATTGTCCTCTTAAATTCTTTTTACAGCAATCACTAAAATGAGGAACGCCTGTGAATGTCTACAATCTTGTTTTTCCGATAGTTAAATACAAAATATCGTTTGTTGACGCTCTTTCAGAATGGATACGAAAGTCCATACTTTCAACGTAGCAACAATTTAACATTGTTGTCATTTGATTCGCGGGAGGTTATATTCTAAATGGCATCTTGAGGACCAGATGATGATCTAGGAGTAGCTTTCACTATCGCATGATATTGATGGAATTATTTTGACAGGTTTTGATAAAGTGGCAATCCCATTATAGGCTATACGTTATTTTCGTGTAAAAAATTTTATTGAAAAAATGCTGAATATTATAAAAACAAAATTTATGTGTGCGATTTAATGAATGTGCGAACAGAAAGTATTGTTTTAAAAATTAGCTGACTTAAAACGTTTACATTTATTTTTTTAATGAACTTGAACAATAATGGTTTTAAAGGTGATAATAATTTCTTTAATTTGGAACTTATCGAGGTGAGTAATTTCCTTTTATAAATCCCAAGATTATGCATGTATATATATGCATACATTAAAATACGTGTCTATTGTTGTGCATCGTTGCCATATTAGAGATCAGTTATGCGGTGATGAACTCGTGATTTAAGAGGTATAGTATATAATTGTCAGTTTCATTTACAATACAGAAACATGATTAATATTTATTACGTTACCAACTTGTTTGTTACTCAAACATATAATTTGCTAGTAGTAGATTGTCAAAATTATAGGGAAAATCCTTAATACATCTGTAGCTGTATTATGCAAACAAGCGATCACGTTTTGGGCTGTTAAGAAGTTAAATATGATAGATAAATAATGTCGTATTTCATCGCATGTCACATACAGTGTGATCATGACAATAGAGCGAATTGTTTTGACAAAAGGCATGCTAGAATATCAAATGGGCACTGTTGTAAGGAATATTATTTTTTCTATAGTTGATTTCCTCGTGGTCATGAAAAATGGCATTGCTATCTATATAATAAGTCTTGATCTAAGAAGATTTTAGCTTTGCGTTGTTGACATTTTCAGAGTCAACTACTATAGTTGCAATTCTTAGAACTATTCACTTAGGTTATGATAAGTTTCATTGTTCATCAAAATTTTACAAATAAAAAAGAATTGAGCAATAATGCAATTTTTGTATTGATTGAGCTGAAACGTACTGAAAAAAAGCCCCAAGACATACTTATTAGTCATGAAGCTAAAGACGAACTCTTTTTCTGCAAGTATCTTTTTTTAATTTGTTCTATAAGGTTTGTCTTAAAGAAAATGAATGGTTTTATTAAGACGGTTGATACTTTTCAGTTTTCAGGTTTTGTCAGTCTGAAAGTTTAAAACAACGCACATGACTTATCATCACATATTACATACCATTTAAGAGTTATGGCTCAGACATTATTCTTTTATAGATGCTTCTAGTCAATAAGGATTCAATAAATAAGTATCAAGTATAAGGTTGTAACACTAATTATATTCAATTAAAAATAATTACTCTTACTTTTTGCTATCTAAATTAGTCTGGTTTTGAAGTCGTGTCTGGTTTTGTACGCATAATTGAACATAGAGGAACATTCGGTTTAGTGTTTATTCTTATACATCTTATAAAATTTGCAGTTCGCATTACGGTCACGAATGAAATAAAGAATTCTGACGCATAATGAATCATCATATGGATATATGGATATATTAGGGTTTATCAATAATGATAAAGCTTGAAGGAACATTACGGTTTATCTGGTCCGAATTTGTAACACAAAATGCCAATCAAAATAGTTTAGACAAGCTAGTATTTGTAACAATATGAATGTATACTTAACTGACATATCAAATGTCACAAAATAATTGTATCAATCCTCAAGTGTATATATTTATTCAGGACATGTCCTCAAAATTGTGTCTTCCTTGAAATAAACACAGAATGGTCTAAGCACAATAGACCTTCTTATGACTTTACCTATTAGCATATTTAACAAAGGTTTACAGTTACACTTTGTCCTACAAACAAGGTGTTAACAAAAGAGCCCATGGTTATGTTTGTGGGTAAATGTATTGTTATTCAAATAAAAAGGTCGCACTCGGAATGGTCAATTAAATCCACATACTAGTTTTCATGTAAAACGTTATCAAAAACCCATTACTGTTTATTAGCACGTGTTTGGGGTGCGCTAATCATTTATGTAATTTTCAAAACATTTAATATGATCATTATGCAGAAAAGAATTAAGATGTGCATTCCTGTAAGTATTAACACTACACTCAGAGATCTTTCTGATTCGAATATATTAACTATACAGTCTGGTGTAAGATGTCATTTATATATAACCTGACACATACTGTTAATAAATACGGGGATGATAACTTCTTATGCTAGATAAACTTTACAACTATCATAGTAAGTTGTGATAAATCTTCAAGACTAAGATATTACTCTCTTAAGTTTCAATCTATCAAATTACATCAACACTTTAGTAAGACAATTGCTATACGATTTTTCCAATTTATCATTTAGATAAAACAAATATTGGTTATCTCTTTATACTCTTTTAACTCAGTCCTGTGAAATAATTGTTTCCTATCGGATAGACGCTAAGTAGCCAAACATCATGTACTTTTTATTATGTCGAAGATATAAGATTGTTACTATTTATCATGATTTTATCAAAACCATTCTTTGAAATCTTAGTATGGCATCACATCAGAACTTAGTTTTTAAGTATTACTTATGACCCTTTGAATGTTTTAACAGCGATTTTTTTCATGTAGTAAAAGCTTTTTGAAGGAATTATTCCTTAACTTTTATTTGTTTTAAAAGGAATGTTGTATGTGATCATGTTTTGATAAATCACCATTAAGTTGAATTAGATATAGTTTGTTTGTCCCGAGCATTAGTACCAATAACACTAATGGTCAAGCCAGCATGACATTCGTTTGATTATAGCCTTGATGGTTATTGGTTTCTAATGCATTGTCAAGATGACTTACCTCAGAAAAATTGAAACACTACAGATGTGGACTGGATGGCGATAATAGTGATACGTTTAACCTGGCATGAACTATGTATACCATTATAACCGCTATAAATTGCTATAATTATGTTAGTAAATGTAATAAATTAATAAAAAATTGTGTTAAGCTAATACTATTATCATATATGTTACTGTTATATATACTTTTCTCCAAATTCTAATGTATGATATTCCATAAAACTAAAGACTGAGCTATGATATTTATACTAGTGCTTAAGGCTATTTTCTTGCATAGTATTGTTGTTTGGTGATTATTGTTTTATTTCAATTCATTTTTATTTACCACCATAACAATCGTTTTTATGTATGGTTAATATTTTTTCTGCAGAACAGCCAACGTAATCTAGTAATGAAAAATAAAATCTGTATCAAGCATCATTTGAAATCATTCTTATGTCACTGTTTAGAATTTTACTCATTGAAATGATGATTACAAATGTCAATAACATGATCAGATATACTTTTACATGGACCGATGTATTCTTCATAGCTTTCCTATATTAACGTATTATGTTTTAATTTGCACCCAAAATAGCATTCATTTCGTTCTAAATATAATGTATAACGTAACTAAGAGATCATCACCATTAATATTAAACAATGCATTTGTTGATGAGCATTCTTGATAGCATTAACATTACTATATAATGAGAAGCAAACTTATATGAGTATTCAACATCATAAACAACAATGATTAAGTGCAAAACAACTTCAACCCCCTGTTCACTCAACAATTTCAGTATTTTGAGAGTAATAGAAAATGGTGAATGACCTCTGCTTTTAAAGTTATAAAATTCAAATAACATAATGTATCAAGTATTGCACAGACGACAACTTTAACTTTCATGTTGTAAAATGTTAAAATGTTAACGTCAAATATCCCATATGAGATTAAACCTTTTACCATTATAAACATTATCTGGTTTCCGACAAAACCCTACAAATGCAAAAAGTATTAATATTTACGATGTAACGTTATATCAAAATTGTTTTTGTTCATTATCAAATTGTTGATTTGTTTCATGAAAAAAACTTAAAAAAGCAGAAATCTTGTCAGACGTTTGACTGAACTAACAAAAATGATATGAGAAATTGATTTAATGTTCTGAGTCACAAACTGTTAGATTGTGATCATTAGGTAACTACATGTATTTGTCATTGGTTTCATCTCTAATATTAGGGAAACATAAAACATTTTACATGGTTTAACGTCTTGTAATTAAAGTTGTAGTAAGAGCATGTGAAGAATTGGGTTGTGTTTGGAATGTCAAGCTTACTGACGCTGCTTTAGGGAGTATTAATAAACTAATTGCACTGTCCAATAAAACAAATGTTCGGTTTGATTAAACTGTATGTTCTTATTTTTTTCTGATTAGGATTGCATTTTGTCCCAAGTGCATCTAATGTAATTATTGTTTAGTAATCGTGTTTTATATAGGAAACGTAATTGTTCTGAAACTGATTGGATTGCTGATGTTACAGGGATTTCAAAACATTTATAGTGATATATGACCCACGAGAAGATTAGCTGCCATCACGTTTTGTTAACAAATATTCAAATGAAACGTTGTTATCATTCAATGGATGCAATATTTCTTGTGTAATGCTGTTTGTTAGTTTATTAGTATTTGGCTTGTATCAAGTAAGATAATGTTGTAAATATTCAGTTCTTACTCTGCCAGCGAAGCTATTTCGTTTTGAATGGTTTGTGGTTGTTCCATATAGCGTTCCATTCAACAGGCAATGTCATATTATGTAAGCAGTTCACTTAACAGTATTTTATGAAATATTTGAGTTCATCTAGAGTCTCCTCCTTTTCAAACAACTACTAAATGCTCATACAAAATAGATCTCTGTAAAAAAGCACTACTACACTAGCTAATATCGATGGCTAGATGCATTAGTCATCACCTTACTTGAACCACATATGTCATTTAAAAAAGTGAGAAATGATGAAAGTATAAGCCACAGCGGACACGTGCGTCCTGTAGAGTGTAGTTCTTGCATTTATAAAGTTAGAAATTGAATATCTTATAAGGAAGAAACTCTATTTCTCTTCGACATAATTTGTGTTTTTTGTAGAAACAATATGCATTTATTTCTATTAAGCATCTCATGAACTCAACAGCATGTTTAATAGAATTGTCAAGCCAAGATTTGTTATAAAATGTGTTTACTTTCTGGAATTTTTATTTGATTGATGAATATTTACGGTTGATTTACTCATAATCTTATGTCTGATTTCTGTTGAAAGCGGTAAAAGCCTGTCAATGTAATATTCCAGGTTTTTATGCTTTTTAAAGCGTTTTACCAAGGAATGATTGATTAAAAAGAACAATAACTAGTTGGAAGCATTAAATGTTTAACAAAATAACTGTAGAAATCATTAATTTAATTGAAGCTCCTGTCATTAATGAAAATGTGTTTTGACCATTCTGTTCCTCAATCGAAATTAGTAAAAAGAACTTGTTTGTTCAAAGTAAATATAATCATATCCATGTGTTTTATATTTTGTTTTAAAACGCACTGTTAGAAATACTCACTTGTTATTTGGTATCTCAATTAGTTAAAACATCCGAATTTACTTTGTTTATTTGCAATCATGTAAAACTAATAAGAGAACTTACGTAAGTAAGAAAAAAGAACGAGTTTATCTTCTCTGAAAAGCCTTTTTAAACACAAAACGTAAATACAAAGCATTTGTTTGGCTCTTGGATTATACTCGAGTGAACTTATTCAAGTAAATGCTCTCTTTGATTGCAGGAGTTATGTATAGTAATATGATAATTGTTTGTTTGTTTGTTTGTTGGGTTTAACGCCGTAGCAACACATTTTATAGGTCATATAACGGCGGTCAGTCAACCTACTCACTCCTCCTGGAAAGGCTAAATCTCTGGATTTAGCTGTTAACCAACTACTAAGCACATACTTTCGTCAGTGACTGACAACTGCCCTACATAATTAAAAATCATTGGTAGGAGGGAGAATAGCCATATAAAACTCACTTAAAAAAATTTTGAGTCAGTACCATCATATGCAATACTTACCTTTTTGAATGAAATAAATATATATAATAAATATTGGATTTTAAATCATTACTATCGATTGAATTAATAGTATCATCAAATGTTTTCGGCGCGATATGACCTTTTTGTGTTGGTGCGCCGTAAAACCCAAACAAACAAACATTTAATATTAAGATAATACATATACATATATCTCCCTTATGTCCTACTTCCCTAGCCCAAAATATACAGAATCCACACAGAATCCAAGTTAATTGGTTCATTTTATGATCGTTACTTAAAATGATGCCATCTGCGTGTTGTATTTGTCTAAATTTCAGTAGTTTGTTGTACAAATAACTAAATGGACAATACACATAAAACTGCAAACTTTGACGTATAAAAACGGATTCAAATGTGTTGTTTGCTCAGTCTAGTGCGAAGAGTTGTGAAATGCTCTATTATGCCAAACATTACGAATATTCCAGAATGCTTCGTTATTTATTGGTTTAGTTTGTCATTTAGTCAAAAATATTTGCAAAAATAAGCTTTGATAAGAAAGATTGATGTTTCCAAAGCTATATTCAACCATGCTTCAAAACAAATCATCCCAAGGTATTTTCAGTGTATGGTTATGATTTGTTTAATTAGCTAACTCTTGTTTCAGTTATCTTGACGGAGTGAGTGATAATATGTCTGAAATATGACTACAGAATTCAATTTGCAAAAGCGTTCGTAGTGTTAATTTATATTACTTTGTCAGAATATTCGTGTACAAAATTACGCATAAAATAACTTGCTGATCTTGAACATTCTATCGAATTGTTCTAACTTCGTAAAGTATTATTCTTAAAAACCATTTTAATGGCACACAATATCCCTTTATTTGATATCATTTCTTTAACGTAATTGGCTTCCTACTTCCGCTACAATTCACTGTTGTAGAGTGTTTTCACTAAATGCAGTACAGCAAATTATAGTCCCAGTTTGATGTTGTTTGATGTTTTTTACCGTTTCTCATTTAAAACGTTTCTATTGGTAACATTTTCAAGTCAACGTTTTTGGAATAATAATCTTTAATATACTTTAACATAATTACTCCTGAATGATTTTTATCATTGAGGAATAAATACCACAAGTGCTTAGCACGTTAGGCTTAGTTAATGCATCAGGTTCACAACAGCATATTGGACAACATGGTTTAATTGTATATTTCTAATCTATCAAATGTTTAAGGTAGATTCGAATAGTAGAAATTATAAAGCTCTAAGTATTTGAGATTAGTATCATAATTGTATATACTTACCAATAAGATGCACTTTTTGTACATGTACTCTATATGTGTATGAAGAATAGATTGCAAAACAAAAACAGTTAGGCACGACAAAGCATGGGCAGTACACTAAAATGATTATAATGATGTAACAATTGTCAGATAACTGTAATGTTATGTCAATAGAAATAATACTATGCCTTAACGACTTATATCAGACAAACGACCATTTTCGCCGATTGTTTAAGTTTATTATGAATTGTTTTGCTACACCAATTACAAATATTTCAAATGTGTCGAAAAAGAAATATTAATGTGACAACAATATTGCTAGGCATTATATCACTTTTTACATAAAACTATTTATTATGAATCAGTTAAACCAACCAATAGATGTTATTTTAATTCTTACAGTATAGACTATTTGGTATAATTTAATAGTACGCTAGGAGTGTACAAAACCGCTTATAAATAATATATCCAAAGCAATGCAAAAGGTAAATTTTATTCAAAATAGTTTATGATTGGTCTTAATATACAATACCGTTTATGAATGGTCATACATTAAATATTTCTAAAAACACTTATAGATGAAATTCTTACAAAAGTACATAAACGACCGTTCTTTTAAAATGTATCTACCTAGTAAAGTGATTGACTGTAGAATACAGACTTGAAACAAACAAAATAAATTGGTAACATCACTAATATCATGGCCAAACCTCACTAGCTTTGCCTAATAAAACAATGTTTACAAAGAAAAACACTTGTAATTAATACAAACTCTCACAAAATGTGTCCAATATTGTGATTAATTTTATTCAATGTTAGATCAAGCCAAGCGTTTGTTCTACAATCAATATAGTGGTATATTTCTGTGCGATCATCTATGTCTTTATTGCAGTAATCTTGACAAAATGATTGACAATATTGATGTTGAAATGTTACATTACTTACAAACATTAGATATCAGCGAAATGATTTTTATTTTTCAATGAAAGTCAGTTTTATTTATTCAAATCCTTAAAAACAAACTAATGAAGCCAGACGATATATTCAGAATTAACAACATATCAGAATAACGTTGTTAGGTTTGTTTCTATCAGACGGTTCATACTGATTCTACAATAATGCCACAATAAGTTTCATAGAAATTGTAATATCTGCGTTTTTATGTAATTGTATTTTATCTCTTCAATATATTTGTATTGTACAACAAGGGAAATTATAATTTTCTGTATAATTATTTCGCTTAATATCGAACATAATGTTTTCTTTAATATTGTTTTCGTGAAAGATGTCAGCTTACTGCAAAATGGATAGAGCTGCGACTTGCATAAGAAAAATGATTACAATTGTCGAATGGGTTTCTACTTTCTGTTTCGAATATGTTATTTTACTATTTAAGCATCATATTGTTATAATAATATGCGTTCGAGTCTTGATATTGTATTTTCAAAATTCATTTCTATAATAATTTTAAAAAATGTTTATATTTTGTCTCATACGAAAACAATGAGTACACTGGGTTGATGAAAAATCTTATTACCAAACTTGCAGCGACGGATCTTTTGAAAACGTTAATAAGATAAGGTAAAAACAACGCCTTTTAAAAATTAACATATTTGACCAAGATTGGAAGATTAACCGTAAAAATGCATTTGTCGATATATATAGTGTCATCTTTTTGAAATAGAGCACTGCAAACGACTTCATAGGCAATTATTTACCACGTCGATGTTAAGACGGTAAAAGCTATTGCTGAACAATTCAGCTTTAAACGTTAAACAATTAGACAAAGAGTTCTTGCTGCCAAGAAAACGATGTCTAAAAATAATTACAAAATTCCCCGAGCTATCAGCGTAACGAATCTGATTGTGTTCGTTTAATTTGATTTCATCTAAAGTCCAAAACATCAAGAAACACAGGTTCATTAATCACATAAACTGATTGAAATACAGCAATTCCATCCTTTCAAAGTGAACGATGCCATTAAACAAAGCAATGAAAAATACAATTAAAACTCCCTGGCGTCACCATTATAACATTTAACACATGCGTCTATAATTGCACATTTCACCGACATGATTTTTCGAATGGTATTCATAGATAAAAAACAGAAATGAACGATATGGTGATTTACTAATGGCAATTGCCAAATATCATATCTGGAATAGAGATGTGCATGTTTACGTGCATTTCTTTAAGATTGTTGTTTATTTATCTTTACAAAAAACATTACTTAAGTTTGATACCAAATTTGGTGTTAAAGAATATATCTAATTCAACTTGTAATCTGCTTAATCATGTAAATAATAACATTATTAGCGCATTTTTACCACACAAACGTGTTTCTCTGGAAATATTAATGCATCTTCGCGATGATAAAAAATAAGTAGAAGGTAATAACCTCTTTAAAGATGACTGACATAAATGATTAGCTCGTTGTTTTATAAATCTAAGTAGGTTATTGAACCTGCTATCAATGTTCTGAAGTGTGTACTTTGTTTACAGTTCTGTATATTTTAGAATATAGGTTACACACTGCAGTTGTGGAAATATAAGAACATCCTGTTGATTTTCTTACAGAAGCTAGGGGTTCTTGAACACTATGATTCAATGATAGTTTGTAACTTCGTTCGCCTTTACTATCATCAATAGCAAATTCCCTTTAGACATTTCATTTGATACAGATTATTTCGTCGACTTTCCATTCAGTTCTTCTTCTGACTGTCTATAGTCAACAACAAAGTACAACATCAAAATTACTTCGGTTGAAGCATTTGTCAGTTGTGTCTTTGTCGAATATATTATTTCAATTGAGTGGAGAAATTGTATCTGAATTGGTTTTGGATAATAGGAAATGTTTACGACAGTAAAAGAATGTTTGTGAATTTAACACTGTGATTTTCATCGTATTAATCCTTTAGTTATATTTTCAAATGACTGGTTAAAGTCCTAAGGTTCGTGTGAATACATGCAATTGTAATGTACCACAAACAGCGTATTTATTTAAAACTTAGATTGCTGGAACCACTGAGAGTGATTAAAATAATTTACGCTTCTTCTAAAATCCGAAAAGTATGATTGGCAAAAAAGAAGCAATTCTTGTATAAAATTCTAAACATCTTATGATTTAAGATCATCGCCATTATTAAATTGACATTGTTTGCTAAAAATATTTATTGCTTAAGAAAGTGTTCTCTAAATTAAACAGTATCTCACAAAAATTGGGCAATTTTACAAATTGTCTTCATGATTTAGGTTTTTCGGAATAGTGTTCTTTGACTGAATGGCAATTTATCACTTTAATACATTCTTTTATGTCAAACTTTTCGTGTCTTTATTCAACAAGTGTAGCTAATAAAGCTGTCAGCATATTGGACTAAATTGACACCAAAATAAATATTTTAGCTTCAATATTATGATAAATGGCATATAAATTTGTTAAAATAATTAATTTGTTCGTCAGTTTAATCTGCATTTGCAGCACAACGTAATCACGAATATCAAAATCATTAAATGTCGAAGAGTTACAATCATTCATTTCTTTTCAATCTTACCATTGACATTATACCAATCTGTTATAATATTGCATTTTTTTTGTATTTCTTTCAGTTTTGTTTCCAGTTATACCGATACAAGCAATATAACTGAAAGTGAACTTATAACTGTGGCTCTCGAAGATATGTTGAACAACTATGACAAACGTATCAGGCCTGGATATGGGGGTAAGATTAGTTTTCGAGTTTTTACGATTTTTTAAAATGAGATTGGAAAGATATTAGGGTTAGAAACAGTTGGACTACACAAACCTCACATACAGCTAGAAAGCAATTAAGGAGATGTTTCTTATTTTTATTTTTTCTATAGAAAGGACGCCGCAAACAAAGAAGGAAAAAACCAAAGAAGTCAATGTTAATATTATTAAACGATCTAACAACTTTCTTGTACATTTCTGTTTGCCAAAACTCGCTAACCCTTCACTGAGAGTCAAACATTTCACCCTATACGAAGGATATCATTGGTCGATTTGTATTGAAGGATTTAACAAGCCCCGACACAGAGTAAAATCCTGACTTGATAATTTGAAGTAAAGGTTTAACAAAACAAGTCAGACAAAAATTGTGATGATATAGTAGCTTCTTTCAAAAATACTAATTATTTGTACTCTCATTCATGAATACAATTTAGTATTATGGATATTCTATACCAGGACATAAAATGTCAATTCATGTCTTAACCTTGAATTCTTGAAATAAAATAATTATGCATCCAAGAGATATGTGATTTGCGTTTGAAATAACTTTGTATGTAAAATTTAGCAGTTAATGTCGAAACATGCTTAATTTATTGGTTCAAAACACAAATAAGTCGTCTAACGAACAAAGTTTATATTCATCGTTGCTGATATAGATCATACTTTGATCATCATGGAGACTGTAATGTCTTTCATGTCCCAATTTGCAATTTCTGGATAATCTAAGTTTCTGCTAAACTCATATATTCTTTGTGATAATGATAATGAATATTTTCCATGGCATTGAATTCGTCTTGGGTTTTGGATAATTGTTTTCGCTAGGTTTGTGATGAATGTCTATATCGTAGGAACGAACACGTCTACAATCAGCTGCTTCAAGGAATGGACATAATTGATGGCAACATTACAGACATTATTGTAAAGACACATTATGTTGTCTTTCAGTCATAGAACTGGAAAATGTAATAGCAACAAACTGTTATCATATTGTAAATGTTTTATGTGACGAGAAACAATTGCATTCAAACTAAAAGTAAATTGTTGCTAGTCAATGTCTGGTTTACTGTAAATTTCTCGTTGATGGTCAATTATACTATTTTTGGACGTACGCATTTTTCCTTTTCTTTGCTTAACATCAAGAATGCACATATCCTTATTGCTAACTTCTCAAAAAGTTAATTACCTACTGGCTTGTAAAACGATGTTACATTGGTTAAAGTATGCATTATTCGTATGTAATATTCATTTTAGCGAAGAATCAAGTTTTATAAAAAACACCAATCGATTCGGATTCTGACCGAAGAGTTTTGTACGTTTGAACCTGATAACAGCGTCACAGATTTTGTAAACAATGAATCTTCCATAAACATATTTAACATTATTTTCGACAAAATACCACTGACAAAATTAACTTCTTGATAAATTGGAAATTCTTTATATCGGTCTTAACTAAATACACATTTCTAACGTTCTTATTTTGTTCATTTTCAGGAGATCCGGTTGAAGTTACACTTAATATCAATATTCGATCTTTAGGTCCAATATCAGAGATGGACATGGTAAGTAATTGTTTCATTGTGTCCGCTCGTATACAAAACCCATAAATAACATTACATTGAAACTGTTGTTTGGTGTTTGGAAATGAATACAACATAAATAAGTACACATAGTTGAAGGGTGGAATGTTTGCATTTGTTTAAACCATTGTTTGCATATTTCCACAATGAAGAAGATGAAGTAGTGTTAGACGTTGACTTGTTAATTTTTGGACAGCGAATGCCATTCAATAGGTTCAAACTGATGTAACCTTTTGTACTCGTAAAATCAACGATGTTTTGTAATTAGATTGGTATTGCAGTTCAATATGATAAAGGCACATGGTTAGTAATGATAACATATGGTCATATGAAATTTACACCAGGTTTCGTTCAGGGTAATGCTATGTATGGCATTTCGTATTGTATATCCTTTATAAACAGTCTGCGCTAGCATTCCGCAAATAAGCAAATGTAACACCAGCTAACATATAAGAACTTGCGGTCATTGACTGATGAAAGTCAAGTGGAAAGATAAGAATTGATACTTCACTTACACTGTTTGCAATCACGACTAATTCATTAGGTTAGCGTTGCAGATTTGATTCTATGCCAATCAAGAAATCTAAGATAAGTGATCAAGAAAAACGGATTTTCTTTGCGTGTTACGTCTATGTTGTTCAAGGTCGTGTCATGAGTGGTAACAAAGTTGTCTGTTGAACCAGCCAATAATGAAATCACTTTCGTCTAAATTGATAGACACAGGCGATCATTTAAAAGAAAAGTTAAGCAGTATGTCTATACGCTGTCAAATAAATTTTCGGTTGTTTCGCCATAGACTATCACTGTATATTGCCAAAACATATATTTCAAAAGAGTAACTATTCTTAAGAATGTACTAGACATAATCATTCTTATGTCTGCAAATGTCTCAACATGATGACATCTAAATTACTTCTCAAGCTCAAGGAATGAATGCGAACGTAGAGAGTAACAGTAAAGACATCGCCTTTCTTTCTACATTGTATTTCAATCTGTCAATTGTTTTATAAATTAATCTAAACACCTATCATTCCTTATATGTTTTCAAATTTAATAAAGTCAAATGAAGGCTTTATAGGAGCTTAGTATGTTGAACGTATCATTAAAACCAATCTTTAACCAATATAACTGACACTATTGAATAATCCAAGTAAACTGTTCATGGATAATACTGTGTATCTTTTAGTGTTTCTTTTCAATAATTGAATCAAGTTGATTTCAAGTGACACAAAATGATGCGTTATGAAACCATAGATATTATTTCCGCCGTTAGTTAAAATCAAATGATTAATTGTAAATGCCGATTTCAATTTCATGACGATAAAATATATCCATGCTTTTATTCCAATGTTCAATAGTTTTAACTTGGGTTTTGTCAAGTGGAAAGAATAAATACGAGAGTTCTGTACTAACTTAATCTACAAAAACTCAATTTATCAACTACATTGTTTAAGTATTTATTAGCACATTATGACAAATGCTAGTATTTACATTTTTGTCTTAACATCTAACTCTACAAATGTAAATAATTAGACACAATAAGTATTTCACGATGGTGAAGTTGAAAAGGGAGACCAACAACTATTGCATGGTATGAGTTCCATAAATGAATAAAACATCTCGAACAAAATAACTAAATAAGTTTCTACCTTCCACAAAACATTATTTGGATGTTAATATATAATATATATAATATAGTAATATTGCATGCTGAAGACAAAATTAATCACAATCATGCTACTCATGAAACATTGCATTTGATGATGGTATTCTACCTGATTTAAGAGTACGAGCGTTGATATATATCATCAACATTAATAGCATAAGAAGAGAAACCAAGCAATAAATATCTCCACAGTCGGTGATAACTTTGAGACATTGTTGTATAATTCTGCCAGTGTCATATGGATAACAAATCAGAGGTTTATTATGCTTATAAATAATTCATTTTTTTAAATATACAGAATGTCCACATAGACAGATTTTCGTGTTGATAAGTAATATATACACTGAATATATACTAGACAATGAGTAAATATTGTATAATCAATAATAATGAAACTTTGTGACTATTGTAAACAAGTGCTGTAAATTACGTGTCAAAATGGGTTTTTAAGAGAAACACACGACATTTAGACTCTAGTATATATTGTAGACATACTTATTAGAGTTTCATTACAATTAGTTGTTAAACATAGCAGTTATTAGTGGTTATCTTTATCTATCATGTAAAATATTATGCTTATTTCGAATAAACAAAAGGCATGATACCTTTTTGTAATAGAGTTCTTGATGACTTGAATACGAGTCAACTATGAACCATATACATATATACACATTGCATAATGGTAATTAGAGTTATAAATGTACTTAACCAGTATTTTAAACCGATTCAATTTTGAATGTATTTCAGGCATTCACAATGGATTGCTATTTTCGTCAAGTGTGGACAGACCCTAGACTAGCAATGAACAGTTCTAACTCATCTATGGATTTTATTCAGCTAAGCATCAAGGTATCGTTGAGTTTCAGGTAATTTTTTAAGTTTAAACTGGTATGTTCTTCAACATATAATTCATTTATTTCACTTGCCTTAACGATAATTATCGTTTTGTATCTAACATTAAGTTTTCATTTTTGATTTCAACTTTAATATTTATAATTACTGAAATATATACATTTTCAACGCATATACAAAACCATTGATCGCCATATTTGTCTAGAATTTCTGTAATATGTTTTATGCATTTTATAAAGTTCATTTCTATTTTTCCTTATAAGATAGTGTGTCAAAAGCGAGTTATAACTTGATCCTTGCATTTTTAGTGTAATCCTTGTTATATAAATTGGAAAAGCAAAACATAGCTCTGATCGCTAAATCAAACATCAGATTTTTAATTCAGAACGTTGCCATGTATCACTGGTGATGTGTTTTGTAAAGAATTTATCCAGGTTTGTTGTGTGACCCATTTATTCAGACTGAAAATTGTGAGTAAATACATGCAGTAGTGTTTGTCTTTTTGCGTTCAGCGATAGTCACTAGGTGTCTCAGCATTTAGATTTAAAAAAAGATGCAACACCTTTATTTATTCAAAGCGCCAATAGCGCTGTCAGACATGGGGTTTTGGTAGAGTATATGGCTGTATACAACTCATGGAAGCGATACAAGGAACCTTTACCTCACATAAACTAGATAAGATATACACGTGCTTCTTATCGTCTGCTTGTTAACGCGTAATGCGGACTATATTAATTGCAGTGGTAAATATCCCTTTCTGTGCGCGCGCACAACCGAATGCAATCGTCCGCGACAAATTTTGATGTGGATTTGCCACAGTCCACTACTAAACATGGGGAAACCCCATGTAAAAACCGGACAAATAGCATACTTTTTCTTTGTCTTCAATTCAGACATCATTTACTTAATTATTTTATTTAATCCTTAAATAGAAATAAATTACCATTGTCTTGTACAATAATACAATCGTTCGCGTCCAATTCTGTACAATTCTGTTGCGACATGCAATAACATGCAATTAATGTTAATACAACGTTTGTGTTTACGCATAAAACCTAATATCTGAAGAGAATTGGCTCCAATAGGATTGAGTTGAAGTTCAGATTTAATCTGAAAGCATTTAAGAGAGCTTCTCTTTAATACTCTGGGAAGTCATATCAGACTAAACGCAATAATGAAGGGTAATGGCATTCTTCTGTGTTATTTCTCCAATTCTCCACGATGTCTTTGGGTAAAAAATCATAAAGAGTTTGAACAAATTAGATTGGTTTGATCTATTTGTATATTGTAGTCAGAGTGTTGGAATTTGCCTAGAAACTTATGCAAATAAAATCATGAAAGATGAAATATAATCCATCATGGCACGAAGTTCCAACTTAATATAACATTTGGCAAAAATACATTCTATTGAGAAGATAAAAAATGACATTGGGATCAGTATATCTTGTTTAAGACGATTGTCTGGTATAGAAAAGAATTAGTAAAATATGGTGTTTTTATACTTTCAAAGGTTGATATATATATCTTTGAGTTAATGAGCCTCCTTTTCTAATGGTAATATATAGTCTGGATTTAAATTTCCACCATGATTAGATAGGTCCTAATGGTAAAATTGTAATCAGCAAAGATCATTAGCAAGAAAAAAGCCCTCCTGCATTGTATACAATTTGAGTTTTTTTTGCATCATTGTTATCTCCAATTATATAAGCATTTACATTATAATTGTATCGGATATACAGTATTAATGCCGCCGACATTTATTTCCAATTCGGGAAGAAAGTGGAACTCTAATTTAAAGTATATGCTAAACTTTAAAATTAAAAAAGCAAATTAATACGAACAAAACACAATTTAATATTATCAGGCAAGTATAACTAACTTGAATACAAAATATCTTAATAAGAGTTTGTAAAGAACCCACATTAAAATTAAGTGAGAACGCAGCGGTCAATGATCCTATACACTAAACTATAGATATTAATTTTACCATTTTGCTAATAATAAGAAACTTAATCTAGATTTATTTCTGCATTAGGTATCACATAATGGTATAATTATTATAATCAGGCAGAATATGAATATACAAATATAGTTCTAATTTCTTAGGCAATGATGTAAAACAGAACATGCAAAATGCACTTGAATATTGTACCATGACATACTTTCCAATACCGAGGATAACACAAACAAGAACTAGTCTTTATTTCCATTGTGGTCTGTTGTCGTTAGGATTAGGTAGCAATCTGAGGTACATGCTATGGCATTTTAAACTGAAAGAAGTATTCATTTACAGAACGTTTGGGTCTTATATCCTTGCTTCCTTTAATACTGAAAACTATCTTCATGCAAACTATTAGCATTATATAATATGACAATTGATTAATGTAAAACAAACATTGGGACTAAGCAATTTAACTAAAATATAATACTAAAGTTTTGTTTGTTTGTTTGTTTTTGTTGGGTTTAACGTCGTAGCAACACATTGTATAGATCATATAACGGCGGTCAGTCAACCTCCTCACTCCTCCCGGAAAGGCTAACTCTATGGATTTTGTTAACCAACTTCTAAGCGCATACTTACGTCAGTGACTGACAACTGTCCTACATAATTAAAAATCATTGGTAGGAGGGAGAATGGCCGTAGAAATAATTCATGACCAAGCTCCTCGAAAGTATGCCCCGCCCGGGAATCGAACCCACGATCACTCGATTAGTAGACTTGCCTGCTACCAACTGAGCTAGCCGGGCGGCTAAATAACACTTAAGTATTAGTATTAAGATGTAAAGCAATTGATTGCCATATTCGTAGAGTTTGAAAGTAAGGCTTTTTGATACAGTAATGCTGGTAAACTACCCAATATTAATGTTCCGTAATTTGTATAATGAATAATTCATAACTGACATGGAAAAACTTTGATATGTATAATGATATTGCTGTCAAACTTTTCATGTTAACATAAATAACAGCCTTGAAAATAAAATGTGAAGAGTCATTCAACTTTGTTTGAAAGTAGACTTTTTTCTTGCTATATTGCCAGTCAAAAATATGGCAATTAAGTGGAAAGAAAGTTGTTCATGAGATTGACATTTGTCAAAAATACATAGCAGTAGGAAAGCAAAGCTGCTGATGTTCAAAGGAAGATATTGTGTAATGGTTGGTGTTGCTATATAGAAATTAGCCATGAACAATTTGGTTGACAGTTTTCTTACTTTTAAAATTAATGTTTACTATCTTGTAAAATATGCAGCATACAGCATATCAACTTGGTATTCAACCAATGTTTTTCACATATTTTGATTTAATTTCTGTTGTGAGTGAAATGAGGCAGTGAGCGAAGTATCATACTTTGATGTAATTTGACATTGCTCCTTTCTTAGATATGAATCACTTTTAATATAAATATCTCAGAAACTCCATGTTTAGAAGTTGTGTTATTGATATAAAACTGTAATAGCTAACATTGAAGAGGTTTGTCGAGTTGTTCAAAATAATAGCTACGTAAAAACTAAAGCTGACAAATGTGAGGTTGGTGCAATTAGTTTTCACCAAAATATAAAACATAATTCAGAGAACACTGATTCAATGCTAGCATGCATTTCTATGACTTCGGATTAGGCGTGATCAGATTATTAAGTTAACAACACAAAGAAGAAAATTATACTCGAGTTGTATTTCACGTTGTAGTACACATAATTCTTACCCGATCAATTTAAAATACTTTATAAGAGATGACAGAAAGTCGTACAAGTTCAGTGTTCAATAATTACCCATTATTACTGGAACAAAGAGAGAATACATAGGAATACGATATAAATTAGATTTTAGATCGTCCTTATAGGTTTAATATTGATGGAGAATAGTTGTCATCGATGATTAGATTACATCTACTCCTATACTCTGTTAACATGGTATGCACTTCTTCAGACGTGACCTTTGGTTATAATAAACCAACTCTCACACATAAATAATTACTATGGAACGTTTAATTGAGGATGATAATTAAGTTGTACCACTAATTAAATTGGGAATAAGAAAAAGACTGTGAACTGTACATCTTGTATATTCCGTCTAAATAATTTAATTAAGTCTATTTATGATTTCGTTCTTACCTAGGATCTTTGCAGAGCTTATTAAGTTTTGTTTGTTTTGTTTTTTTAACGTCGTATTCAACACATATTTATGTTATATATACGACGGCCAGCTCTTTCTACTATAGGTTTCCTAGACACTTTTCTATCACCAGTACTATATTACCCTACCACGAGGCCGACAACTTATGTATAGGGTATGACCTACCGCGACCGGGCTCGAACCCGCGATCTCCGGATTCGAAGTCAGACATGCTAACCACTACGACACGGCCGCGGCTATGCTTATTAAGAATTGTAACGTCTGCGTATAGTTTAAGTCACTTTTGATAAAATATATCAGTTTCTGAAGCTTACTAATGATGAAGTTATAGCTCTGTGACAAATGTATTCTTATCTGGAACAATGTATTGCATTGATCCACCAAAATGTGATTATTACATAAAAAGAAAACCAGACTTCTTTCAATAAGATTATTGTCGTTCAGTCGTAAGCTTTCCTGGCAGATTGAATTAAAATATCAATTTTCCACAAAACAAACGTATCTGAATTCAAAATTAAATGTAATTATACTCTAATAACGAAATCATTCAAACTTTGAATCATAAAATTCCGCGACAATTGAATTCACAGAACTATTTCAAACGAAACTGTAACTGAAAAATGAGAAAATAGGCTTTTTAGATCAAAATTTTAATCACATTCTAAAACGATCATGTCATTATAATCAAATTAAAAAAGAATATTGTCGAAGATTTTAAACAAATAATGGTTCTTCAAATTTATTTTGATATGTTAAACGATTGCAGATTTTCACCCAAGGGAGTCTATTGTGATCATTTAGTGTGATTTGATAATATTTTTTTGTGTTTGATTGAATATTTTCTACAGTTTCGTTTCATGTTTGTTTGTATTTAACATAATTGCGTTTGTGCAAATATGAGTTTCAAATGAGGTTTCAAGATAAATGTTAGTATAGCTTAACTATTATTTTCATAAAATTTGGGATGTATTTTATTTTTTGCGGAAAATTTCATATACGAAAACAAGTTTATCCTGCATTGCATAGGCGAATCATTCTTTATACCTACCCAATTATCTCCTGTCTATATAGCGCTTGACTCCAAACTATGGATCTTATCCTATTGCCAGTCCTCAGGTTTTTACATATATTCCTAAATTTTGGTAATAAAATGAGTTTACAGTCTTCTCCAACACAAATCTATTTGAAAGAGCGTGATTGTCTACAACTGGCAAATGTATGTGTGTCCCGATGATCAATGTTTTTGTGAACATTCATATGTTCTCTAAAAGTACAGTAAAACCTTAAAGTTTTTTTATTTAAATTTTAGTTAGGTTTAAGAATTTTTATGATTTGCAATGATTTTCCTGTCTACAGGACAAATCTGTCGTTTGTATGATAAACATTACCACTGAGAACAGACATTGCAGTCATAGCGTCTCAAAATTATCATTTTGAATACTTAGCATTGCATAATATTATCGAAGTTGTTTATGTAACAGATGAACATTACAGTACGTAAACAATGTCCATTTGTTGTAATGCTAATGGCATTTACCAACCAAATCAAGTGAAAAACTCTGTTAAAATATCTTTTTGTAATTCAAGGCTCATTAAAAAAAACATTAAATCATTAGCGTCTAAATTAGGAAGGAACTTGTAGCTATTTTTTATGCTTATTGTAATCATGAGTTTTACTTCGTAACATTAAATGGTTGTTCTCTTTAATTAATTTCTAAGCAAACTGATATTCTTTGTTCAAAGAGTAGTTGCTAACAAGGGTTTTAACTTTACGACTATTTACCTCTATTTACATATGGCTAGTAATAGTTTGATAGAAGGTTTAACCACATAAATGACATTGTATAGGTCAGATTTTGATCAGCGTTGCTACGACTTGGTGACCAACATGAGGGCCGTTAAAGATGTTAATGTTTACTACCTTACGATATAATTTACACTCTGTATAATCTAACTAAGGCTTCGAAGCTGAAACTGTCCTAAAAAGTGTTCATTGTTAGATAAAAGTGATTTTGTGCGGTAAATAAAAAATGAACATTAAACTCTACCTAATATTTTAGCCAGACAGAAAAAGTGTCAGGACCCATTCGATTTGTAAAGTCTTAATAATTTTCTACTATCTTTTCAGATCTTAGAACGTATTTGGTTTCCCGACACAGTATTCTACAATGGAATGAAATCATATCTTCACACGATCACGACACCAAACAGATTTATCCGTATATACAGAGATGGCAAAATTCTGTTTTCCCAAAGGTAGGCCTATAGTTTTTGATTGCATGTAACACTTTGTTTACAGTTAAAACAACAATTTGGCCATACTTGACGTTGATAAGTAATATTTTTTATAAATAAAATATGAAAAAGAAGGTTGAAATTGTATAGTTGCTTATTTATAGCATTTGTTTAAACAACCCTTTAAATAAGTAATTTTTTTCAATTTGAATGAAAAGTGTGATGTACATGTATTTAGTTTGAATCATTTTTTATTGATTCAATCACCAGTTATAGATTCTAATGTGCCTATAATTGAAAATTGTTCATTGAATCATTGCTCACTTATACGGAAATTGTCGTGTTTCTAGAATGAATAATGTTTGAGTTTGTATAAGTGAACCTAAGAAGTGAGATACTGAATATATGTATAAAACTCATTCAACTAGGAATGTTGAAGTTTTTGTTCATCTTATATTGACATGGAACTATACAATACAATACATTATAACAATACAAACAAGGACGAGAAGTCACTTTATGCATGTAATCTATCACCATATACCATTTTAATTGCATTTTGTTGACATCTACTACATAGAGAAATTCTATCTGACAAGTCAAGAATCTCACCCAATTCTCTTAAATTTAATTAAAAAGTTTTCAAATTGACAGTTCTCTGTTGGAAAACGTGCAATAAATCCCTATATATTTTCTATGGTCATACATCCAAAGGCGCCCTTTTATGATTATATCACGACAAATATTCACTAAAATAAACATTATCATTCAACACGTAGAAAATATTATATACTTCATTAGTTATGATTGGCAATTTGTACTAATCTCCTAGACAAAATAAGATAAGAAGAAATTTTGTGTCGCTAGAAGCCTAAAATACGTAAGAATCGTTTGTTGTGCGCATTGCTCATGTTGTTCATTGCCATGCGTTTTTATAACAAAACAATGCAATCTTTTTGTATGGCAGACTTCTATGTGTGTCCCTTCATTCCTTAATCGTTCTACGTTTGTAATTAATCTGCTCTTTTCTTCGATCTTCAAATATTACCAAATGCTGTTTTATTAACTCTATGTTAGGGTGTTATTCAATAAAATACTTCTGAAAAATGTACAATGACTAATAAAAATATTCGTATGTCAATGTGCGTTTGTAATTACAAGAATTTAAACCTCCGGGATAAAAGATTATACTATGCATGTAGTTTATAAGTAACAGCCAAATCCATACTAGAGTCAACGAACCCGCGTCTTTAAATGTCATTTAAAAACGTTACGTGACAATACTAAAAAGGAAATTGGATTAACTAAACGTGATGTTCCAGAACCGCATGACATAAATGTAGGTTAATATTGACATAATTTGTCGTATATATGACATTTATACTTGATACTAAGAAAATGGTTAGAAGCATGGAACATAATATGTCAAGCTGTGTCATAATTAATATGAAATTTGCACAAGTTATTAAACATCGGGTGGTTATATAAATTGAAATATAATCTCATTTTAAAGAAATATATTCATTAGCATAAGACGCAGGACGGTTTATTGTATTACCTTTTTTCTGAAAACGGAAAATTCTTGTATTGTGATGTTTAAATAACAGTGGCATATTAAAAACTATCCTCTATTCTAGAAATACAGGTTTGATCAGACTTGTATTTCAAAGTTTCAGATAGAACATGAAATGCAAAATAAGTTTTAGTTTTCGAAGTAAATACTCTCGTATTTTGTAACATTAAAGTTACGTATCTGGCAGAAATATTGACATTTCTTATTCTTCTAATATACAAAACTTTATAAGAGTACTTGTTGTCTATATACATCGCAGTTGGTAGCGCGCCGGGATTTGGATACTCGTGCCCGAGGGGGTGCGGGTTCGAATCCCACCCGGGGAGGTTATACCCTTCCATGAAAAATTGACAATAATGTCGATTTTCCTCCATTGATTAGATAATATGGAGACGTTTCCAGCCTTGTGGAAGGATAGGTGAGTACTGGTTATAGACAATGGTCCAGGAAAGCTAGGTTAGGAGCGCTGGACGCCGTAAAATGACCTAAAATTGTGTTGATACGGCGTTAACTCCAATAAATATAAATAAGTCTATATACATTATAAATCCATTTGTTCAAAGGTTGACAAGATATCAAATGTTATGATGACACGCTTCTCAAATCAGGTTTTAATGTTTTATGTTGCGTTGTCATGCGAGACATTAACCAAAAGTACTTGAAATAGATAGCGTGTGTATAAATTGGCGTTTGTTTTGTTATAGGTGGATTGTTTCTTTTAATTTAATAACTAAATGACAGCGTGCCATGCTTAATTAAAAGGGGATTGTTTGGATAACACATTCGACTATTTTAGTACTGTAAAGCAAGTCTCATTTAATTGCTTATCTCCACACTGTAATCCTTTTTTTAATACGATAAATTGTACTTAATCCGTATTTCTCCAAAATTATTGGTAAAAATCAATTTCTTATGTGTCACATCAGCTGTTATGCTACAAAGGCATTTTCTTAGGATATAATTTGGTACTATTTTGTGATTGATGTGTAATGTTCAAATTACAAATGAGCCATTGCATTACTTATCGCATCATTTATAATTTTAAATATCTAAATTATCAAATAAAAGGTTTTATACCCATTTGTGCGTAAACAATACCAGAATAACTTATATAGAAGTCGTATAATATGTGAGGTGTGTTTATTCACTTTAATAATGGACTTGTCCACTCAGTTGATGAACAAACTGATTTAAACAGGTAACATTGACATTCAACATTTAACACTATAAATGCATATGTACACTGTAAAAGTGTTTAAATTACATTTACTATTTAATTGGGTTTATATGTATTGTGTAACCCTAAAATTAGTTTTTAATTGAGCAGGCCTTTTTTATAGCCACGATGTTTATTAAATGAACCCATATGTATTGCATTTTATCAACGTCATTTGTCAAGAGAACATTTCTTTTCCGGTTTCCAATATAATAAATATACTCTCCTTTATAACTTATGTGACAATCACATTTGAAAACCATTTTATCAATCGTCTCATGACATGTGGCTTTTTGGAAATACTTATTTAAACTACATTTGTATTAAATTACTCTTTATTTTGACATTTCATTTTTTTTTCAGGAAAATATTTGTACTATTGATCAATACTATAATCGTTATTTTGGTCCTTTGTACATGTTTTGTCATTTCAAAACAGTTTTTGTAAATTTGTGTTTCATCGATTTGACAGTATAATCTATGTTTGTAGTATTATTACCAACTCCTATATTGTCAATAGGATTTTATGACATTTACTATTCATAGGCTTAACATACATGTTTATGACGACTACAATTGTATAATTATATATAATTATATGCTATACTTTAAAGTAACTTTACATCATCATTATTACCCAATGTCTATACTTGAAATAACATAAAAATTGTAAAGCACTTATCACTGCAGGATGAGTCTGTAAATCATCATTAAATCTTAAGTAAAATGAAATAGCATGTCTTCATTCTCCAGACTATGAATAAATCAGCGTTTTTCAAATGGCTGTAGCACAGCTTATTGTTCTTTGATTGATGTTGTTGATGTTGTTACATTTAATCTATCAGTTAAGCCAATCAACAACACTGGTAATACAATACATGCGATAAATATAGTTAAACATGCATAGAATATATGTAACATGCCAAAAATTGTAAAAGAAGTATATAAGGAATATCAGAGTAATGCAATCAGAAAAAAAGATATATGGATGGCATAATAAATCGTGTTTCTGTTTCAGACTCTATAGAACGTTTGATGAAATCGTAGTGTGATGGATTAATGATATATTATATAGTGTAATTTATCAAACATTTTATTTATGTATCAAAATGTCAACTTTAGGAAATAACAACATCTTTATGAAATGAATACCAAATATTATGTATAGATTTATTACTACGCATGTCATCTACTGATGCATTTTGTCTAGTTCACAAGAAAGCATTATATCACGTCACTAAAATGTATCTCAATACTTGTCATTTTCACGAAATGATAAAATAATATCATGATCCAATCTGTCTTGTGTTTATGCGTAATAATACTTTACTCAATATAAATTTTACATCATCATATTGGCATATGTTTATGTTTGTATTTCTTCATATGTGTTTTCATACACTTGTTTTCCATTTACCATGGTTTGACATAAGATAGTTTTGGTGCATCACAGAATCGACGGTAAGATGACTTGACTAACACCTCTAACTCTGAATGCATTGGTCAATGGTATGTGCAAATGAACATTAAAATGATGAAACGAAAATATTTAAATGGCAATAGATATATTTTATTTCTAAAAATTGTACAATGAGTCTTAACTCCATATCTGAACTTATGTTACATTATTTCAACTTTTGTTGGCCAAGTTGACATTGAACGTAGTTTTCAATATTAAATGTTAATTCTTTTGGGTTTGTTTTTATCCCTTAGCTCATTAATTATGTTTGACATAAAATCTCTGATTAAATTGATTTCCCAAAAGTGCTTTGCCCTATATAATTTACTTAGAACCTTTTCTCTTATATTTTGAATTCTGGATAACATTGTTTTAATTTTTTAATCTTATGAGCTTCAATTCGTTGCAATAGTTTACCTTATACGTATATTATTCCTGTATTTTATTCCGAAATAATTTTCAAATAGGAGTTTATCATACATATTTAATTACTTGTAAAAAGAAGAATGGTGTCATGGTGTGTTAATTAAGTATTATCCAGGGGAAAACAATTGTTATGGGATTGATTCAATCACTATAGTTATGCTACCTTAAGGGTTAATTAGAAGAATACCACGTACATTAATGATGGAAGAAGCATGTAATTGTAAATGAACTATGGTGTGAAAATCATAAACACGAATTGCAACTCTTATTCTACAGCATTACTTTCTATCATAATTAACATGTTCATGTGATGGGTACACCATTGTTGTTCCTGACGTTATACTATCTACAGTAATTTCTTCAAGCTAGACACTTAATTGTTTCATATTTCGATTTAGATGTATGGTATGTTTTGTCCAATGATTATTTGCTACAATGAGATATTTATGATGTGGTGAAATGTCTCGGATAAGCGTAAACGAGCTGTGATTAATCAGTTTTTGACATACCATACTGTATCTTACTAACGACTTTCTTGAACCCAGACGAAAAGCAAAACTAGAAGACTTGCAAAGTAGTGTATCAAACTGAAATAATTGACATTGATTATCAAGGTAGATTTTCATTTATTGACATTCTGATATATGTTTAGCAAGTGTATTAAACACTCCCTGGTAACGTTATCTATAAATCAACTGGTACTTTCTAAGAAATCATTATTTTGGTCTGGACCCGATATACAATTTATTACACATTAAAGTGTTTGTTTTCAGTTGTTATTTATTTCGGATTATTATGCATTGTTTTCATTTATTGTAATATACATCTTTATGTACAATGTATTGCCTGTTCTTAAAAGTTATTATCGTATGTTCAATGTTTCGGTAGTACTACTTTCTGCTATGAAAGAAACATGCCATGTAAAAGCATCAATCAGCTAACAATAGTTTGTGCAACAAGAATCTGAAACCTATAATTTGCTGTCTGGAAAATAAAGACATCATTCGTTCTTTCAATGCTTGTACATATGTTTAATTTGTTTACGTCGTACATGATGGCACTGTCAGAAATATTGTAGGGACAGTGGTTAGGCAGTAGACCTCTCAATGGATCTAAGATCTCTCAGTTTTGACTCTTTCAAGGGCCCATAATTGTTTCAGGAAACTTTGACCCGAAATTACTTTATTCCACACAGGAATGTATATGAGCTGATCTGTGAATTTCATCTAGTTTAAGTTTTTGATTTAAAATTTGAAACATATAACCTCATAATTTACTTTTGTTTCAACAACATCTAGTAATTTAAGCAGAAGAGACTTACACAAGCATTTAAACTTAGTTACTAATAAACTTATTTATTGATTACTATTCATTATGAGTTTATAATTTATATCTTGATTATTAGATGTCTGAAACAGGTTCGTGTTGTTTGAAAACATATATATCAATGTCGGCTACAACTTTAATAGCAAAACATACGACGCCGTATAGTTTCCATTGTCACAGAAACGAAATAAACATGTCAAATGAGTTTGCTTCCCTGGCTAATGAATATACTTTTGTATGAAATATGAAAAATATTTTATAAAAGGTTCGATAGATAAGCTAGTGATAATAGGGAACGTCATTTGACTGTGATTTATATAAAGTAGGGCATATGTAAGATAGTTTTAAAGCATGTACATATAAAGTTTCTTTCTCGATGAAGCTCTACAAAAGACTATAATTTAAGTACTAGATATATTTTAACAATATTCAATATATCAAAATGTAAAATATTAAATTATTAAGAAGCACTAGGTCATTATAGACTAAAAGGTATAATCAAATGTCAGAAATCAATATTTCATCGGAGATGATGAGATTAAGCTCATATTTTATGTAATTAAGCCCTAATTACATTCCTAACAGAGTAGAAAAAAGAGTTTACACTTGTTTTCAAGTTTCTTGGTGTTACGTCAAGAGTGTAATACAGCAAAATTGACATCGGTGATTGAAACCACGTAATGTGTTAGTTGTTCATACAATAGTAATTATTAATATCTTGTTTCTATGTTTTATTATCGTTATCTATCATTTAACATAGTGTACGACAATCGTTTGTTTTTGGACAAATAAACGTTTATTGTGCATCATTACATAGCCAACATCCCGAATATGCATTTTGTTTGTGTTATTGATATTCTGATATTCTATGTACATAGAGTCTGATATTTTTTACAGAAATATGCGATCTTGACGTAAGGGGAAATGAGACATTCATATTTACCAAATTGTTCCCTCGCTGACTAGAGTGTGCTCTACATTTGATTACGAAAGTGGTTGTCGACTGATGAAACGAATAATTCTTGAATACTGTACTGCTGAAAACTTTGTAAAACGTTTTGTGGCATCATTTAATATATTAGACATCTTTCTTCAAATGCCTAAAGTTGTTTGTGGTTATGTAGATTGCATCATGTTTAATCACTGCAATTCTTTTCTAATATCATTTCATTTTCTTATAGATACCTGTCATACTGATCACTTGATGGACAGCAGTTTTTTTTATTAAGCAGATACTAACTGCTTTAGTCAGACTAAGTCCCACACTGAAACAGTTAATTAGCACACGAATTTCAATTGCTAAAAGTTAAATGATTGTTTGATATAAGCATTGTCTTGTAAAATGTAAAGGATAAAATTGTCTTTTTTTAATATAGGAAGAGGAGATTTGGCGTTTTAATTGCTATTTTACACCTTTCAAAATCATGAATAATCAATTTGAAAGCTCGCTATCCATCGCACTAAAACCTAAAACAAACCACACGATTCTGCTATTTTCATACACCTCTTGTATCAGATATTATTATCCGGTGTAAATATAACATTTATAACGTCTTTAGACGTATTTTCATGGCTTTGTAACCATTTCTTAGATTCGTTAAACAATGTTACATATGCCAGATTGTGATCCAGTTGAACAACAGTTACGTCATCCAATTCTAGCGTTTCTTGTCAAGTAATCCACTTGCCAATAATTAGTGTCATTTTATTATTTAAATATGACATTTAACGACCACGTTCATTGACTAAATAATACTATTATGTGAATAGAACATGTAAGAATATTTAACCCAGATGTTTTAGAGATACTATATAAAATCATATGACTATTTTAAGTGGACACCGTTATACTTTTGGCGATTTCTTAGATATGTTATAGTCACCGAATATAGGATTGCACATAATATTTATTTATTTATTTATTTATTGGATTTAACGCCGTATCAACACATTTTAGGTCATTTCACGGTGTCCAGCGCACCTAACCTAGCTTTACTTTGTTTATAACCAATACTCACCTACCCTTCCACAAGGCCGGAAACTTCTCCATATTCTCTAATCAATGGAGGAAAATTGACATTATTGTCTAATTTTCATGGAAGGATATAACCTCCCCGGGTGGGATTCGAACCCGTTATCCCCTTGGGACACGAGATTCCGATTCCCGGCGCTTTACCACTGCGCTATCGACCCGGGTTCATAATATGTATAAAGAGGCAATGACAATGCATTATTTCTGTAAAAAAATCAGTGAGAAATCTGAGCAATACTTACGACAAACAATAATTGTTTGAGACTTCTAGAGACACATACTTTCTTCTTATCTTATTTGGTCTTAGAGACGAGTACATCTTGCCAATCATAACTAATGAAGTATATAATATTTTCAACGTGTTGAATGATAATGTTTATTTTACTGAATATTTGTCGTGTTGTAATCATAAAACGACGCCTTGAGATGTATGACCATTGAGAATATATAATGATTTATTGCACACTTTTCGACAGAGAACTGTCAATTTGAAAACTATTTTATAAGATCTATGAGAATTCTATGAGATTCCTGACTTTCAATATACATTTCTCTACGCAGTAGATCTCAACAAAATGCAATTAAAGTGGTATACGATGTTTCATGCATATAATGGTTCTGGTTGTCAGTTTGTATTGTTAGGACATATTGCATTGTGTATCTTTAAAGACTAAAATGGTTTATTAAAACATTCGAACAATTGTAATTGAAACAAAATCATATATATTTGGTATATATCGACTTGGGTTCAAGAAATATTCAAATAGACATTTTATTGCCGATACTTACCTATACTTTATATAATCGTACATTTTTATAATAGACATTTCTCAGAAAGTGTATGTATGAGAAACGTTAAGTAATTTATTTTAAGAACAGTAAAATGTTCTTATAATTGATTACACTAAATGCTTTAACTAGTGGATAAGTACATTTAATATAACACAGTATCGATACATATACCAGTGGACATATCAGCAGCTGACATAAGTCTAAACCATCAGACATTGGTATGCAACAGTAGCTTGAAGTTGCTTGAAGTTTTGATATGCTTGAACAACTTTTTAGAAATAATACGGAATTTGAAAATGTGTTATGTTTTCATTTCTGGTATTGCCTATCCAAAGTATCTAGTATGAACTTATTTCGTATGTATTCATATACAATGTAATATGAAAAACTTTTTGAAAATTTCTAAAAAAGTTTTCCTTTTAAGGCGCAAACGGCAAGTTTCTGCTATCAACATTCTCACGAAATGCGTTATGAAAGACAATTGCGCCACGCGTATTTGACTGGATTCATGACTAGAATATTTTCGATTTAATGATCTAAAAGTCTCATTAGTAACGACCAAAACACAAAAATGCCTAAAACACTTAATAACAATAAACAACTTCACCTAAGTCTCTGCATGATACAAGTCTTAACTGACTCCCATTTTCAACGATAACAAAGCAGTTTTCAGATTAGTCTGTAAACGATTACATTACAGTTGTTAATTGTCAGTTTTTGTGTTCATTAATATATCCATAGGGAACGTTCATAAGTCTGTTTAGCTACAAAAATATCTGTAAGAGACATCTCATAATTATATAAAATATATTATAGATTTTATCTATAAATAAACTAGGGATATTCATACAATTTGATATAGACGAATAAACCAAACTTTTGTATATTGCCAGAGACTGTAAGATATGAAATATCGTCAGACTTAAATAAGATCACATATCATTTTCATATTTATTCCTAGTTTTTAAAAGATGTTCGCTATCGCATTGAGTATGACAAATGTGCTTTTCAAACGTTGTACACAGCACAAAGACTTGTTTTGTTTTACTTCTTGAAAATGGCTTTCAACAGTACACTGGAAATCCAAATTATGTTGTTATTGTATCATAGGCATGGAAATATGTTGTATCAATAACAAAAATTAAATTGTACAAATTACAAACTATATACATTTGAAACATTATTGTTCGCACAACATAAAACATTAGTTCTTACTAAACAAAACAAAAGCTGACAGTTGTATAATTAAGTATATCATAATAGTTATATAATTTACGTCGTATAAATCATAATTACAAGTGAATTTCCTTCCTAAGAATAGCGTTGACATTTATTTCATCTATCTCTGCATGATGTCTATATATCATTATTAAATCCCAAGTAAGATTAAATATCATGGCTTTTATTCTCTAGACAATGAATCATCTTTTTCAGATTATAGTTACACAACTTAATGTTGTACCATGTAATCAATCACTTTGATAGCAGAAAACAATATTGTCTGTATACGGGATATAACACTGTAATCTGTAAGAATGTACACATATCATAATGCAATGAAACTAAAATATAATGATACTGGTTGACAATTACCTTGCAATTAGAAATAATGAAGTTATAGTAACATTGGGTAGAGTGATAAATGATAGCTTTCATTCATTATATCCCAATTGCCATTTTGATAATGCACATTGTATCAGAATGTGAAATATAGGAAATAACTATGTGTTTATTGTTATCGTTCCATCAAATAGTCATTTTAAGTCCTGCCAAATACAACAGTAGGGAGAATAAGAAAGAAATGTTCATACGGTATAGAAAATCTAAGTTTATTTGTAGATCTGTTAACCATATACTTTAATATCAATTTTTGCATCATCATTCCGCATTGCAAAACTCTGTGTAATAACACATATATGGTGTGATTCAATCTCAAACTCAAAGCTTATATCACACATTTACATTGATCTGTAAAGAGATAGAAACTACTTCAAGTCAAAAATATTATATGATGGTTTCTCTAAAATACCCAAAACAAAACAATCACTAATGACTAGTAGCAAAGACATATTTTGTTTTCATTTTAGCAGAAACTTTATAAAAATGAACTTTATGTAATTGACATGCAATTATCAGAACATATAGCACGTGCGTTTCGACATAGGTTTTTTCTAAGAGATAAAAATTGTTACCATTGTCTAAGAAATACCTAGTACTACCTAGTACAGTATATAAAACAATATAATACTAGTAAGCTTACTTATTGAATCTTTTTGACCTTCTACTTGTTTATAGTAACCATCAATTAGTCCTATAGAATTTGTTTACTAAAGAGCTAATTGAATGGTATGCTAATAATTGATATAAAAACGCAAATGACTATATTTCGGGTATATAATATATGTATTATTTTCTATGTTAAATACATATCAAGTAGAGCTTTATTAAGATCAATGAGTTAACAACCTTAAACAATAGCCACTGATTATGATTTTGTAGCGGAACAGAATTTTATGACTATCCTTCAGCATTCAGATATAACATTGTCTGCAACTGACAAATTTATGACATGTTCATTGAAGTAAGGTCAAATGGAATCATCATCATATAGCTACAGAATATTATACAAGCGTTTATTATGGAAATGTCAAGATTTCAAATGTCATGTAATATCGTTAAATAGTCATGCCTGCAACATGTCATATCCTATTGTATTAGCTAGATGAAATACATTGTATCCGGGTAGTAACAATACCAAAATATTTCTAACGATGGAAGTATAAATATTATTTGGTACAAATTTGAACATTTTCTGATTGTTATTGAATTCATAGTCCAAATTGATATTAAAGTTGTTTTGCGTTTACTCAATTGCTTGTATTGTTCAGATTATTGTCTCCTCGAGAAACTACTTAAATGTGAATAAACGACATCTTTCGATCGGTTGTACTTGTTACAATACTTTAGAATTGTTGTGAAAAATAACCTACTTTTATTTAACACGTACTTAAAGAATAATTGATTCCGATCATTCAATTTTAATTAATTATGTTTTTCTAATACTTTTGAATACGTCTGACAATGGTTTTGTTCTTTATACTAAGAAACTAGCAAATGGCATAGAATGTCTGACTGGTATATTCTTTAAATAGACATCAAAACTCTTATTGATAATCAACATAACAAAAGTACATTTGTTATTACTATCACATATTTCTATATCAATCCGATGGCGTGATATGTTTAAACATGACTTCCATATTGTTTACATAATATGCATTGAACTATCATTAATTACGTTATTCATATGCCTGATAGTGCGCCTCGTCTATATTTCGTTTACATCGCATCTAATGTATGCATAATATTACAGTTACTATTGTATTTATTGTTGAATGGTAAAAATTGATTGATAACATATATCTACTACTCAGAAAATAATACGTCTTGCAGCATTTTTGTAAATGTGTGATAATTGTGTGAGAAGACTTAAACAAGACCTTCCATCTTACTAAAATGTTCTCGATGATTTATGTATACATGTGTATGACGATGAGTTGATTTGATTTATGTCCTTTGTGTACCATTTTGTCTTACATTTATACCATGAGAACGTTACAACCAAAACCTTATTGACGTACTGCAGTTGAAAGCAGCACAAATCTCGGTTTTGTAAAGGAAGCTATAAATAAAAAATAAGAATGTATTTTATAGTTAATGAGTGTATTTAATATAGTCTCGTTTTAATTTTCTAATTTATTTTACATTTTAAACAAAATGATACGGCATATTTTATTGTTATAATATGACATTTCATTTTAATATCGCATTTAACTTTTTCAATTATTGTAAACACGTTTTGCACATCTCTCTCCTTGATATTCAGTTCTTCTTTAATTATTTCAGAATATTAAATAATGTTTTAGTAATGTTAATATCATTTAATGACATTTTGCAATATTAAGTAAATAAAACAACGCTAATCTAATTATTGGTGTTAATAATAGTGTCTTAAAGCTTGTTTTAAGTACCAATTGTCATCGAAAACTTGGGATAAAACAATAATTTACTGTAATATCAATAACTACACTTACTTATTGTTATTATATCATTTATTATGTAATATTAGAAAAAAGATGTCTAGTGCAGATACTATTGATTGTTACGACTTATTAAATGTGTTTACAGCTATACTAATGTCATACAAGACGCTTAAGAGTTCTAACTCTTCACAAAGACAAATCTAAAATCTGACCAAACCCGTTTTTTTACTGCGATGAGTATAGACTAATATCATACAGCTAGTAAAGAAGGTCCATCCTGTTTGTGTTTCATTATTAAAATGTTAATGACCATCGTATAACTTACCAATACTTTTACGGAGCTCATGCTTACTTTGAATTCATCCATTTTATAAACATTTTGAACGAAATTTAAAATAGGTATCTAAGCTATTCAACAAACTCGTAATCTAGTTTTCATGTATGGTTTCAATTGTTTTGTTGAGATATATAAATATCGGGCTCTTCTTTAATAATTAACTATTAAACGATTAACAAATGAACGAGAATCGAACGTATGTCAAGTACAGATCGATTTACTGATTACGTGCATATTGTGTGACTTTAACCATAGGTAATGCAATGGAAGCTAAATATTTTTACTACATTACATGTACTCCTCTTATATAAGTAGTTGGCAACAATAGCACGTATGTCTATATGTTACCAGTTTTTATATAAATCAAAAACTATATTGACTGGAGGTTGTCGAACTAAGAAGATAATCATTGAAAAACTTTCTTGACAGTAGTTATCATAATAAGTATATTGAAATACTCTCCAGAGATAACATGAATAAAAAGGTTATGTAAAATTATCCTCAGTAATATTTTCTGCCAAAATAGCCATCAATCAAAAGTATATGTTTAATAAAATTGCCATTAGCCAAATATACACATGTATGATATATACATATGCTTAGATAAGAAATAGCATAGTTATAATTCACGAATGTGCTTTTGTAAGGGCAATTAAAATTGCTTCGGTGTGTTGTAAGGAAAACAAACTATGTCAAAACTCTCAAGTGTTCCTAATACATGTATATAGATGCCGCTACTGTCAATAAATGTTCTCTTCGTTGATATCGGACTTAATCTCAACTTACTTCCAGTAAGTGATGTAAATAAAATGAAACAAGTTAGATAACAAATTGGATTTTCTTGACTGTCTAATTGTAAGCAGTAAACGTTTTACAAACCCACGAAGAACATATATCAAAGAACCAATGACGACGCTACGTTATTTAAGATAGTGAATAAATGACTAAACAATGGGATATCGTCTGTGAACTTGTTAAAGTTTCTGCTGATTATTGTCCAAAAAGGTGCTGTTGTTGTTTTTTCATGCAATATTTCTGTGTTTCATGTGCTTTCTATCACTGGTCATTTTGATCGTTTGTTACAATCGTCTTTGAAAATGCAATAAATATGTATTGTAGTGTTTATCGAAGCAATGCATTCTGTCACGTCCTCTTAAACTTTCGCTGAGTTGTATAATATTTGTATCGTATAAAAAGAATTGTGTAACAATCAAATTGTCATGGTGCAAACATAAGGCGTTATAGGAGATGTTTCTGTTGCGTCATTACAAATCACTATACAGCCACGTTTGGTACAATCAATGCCAAAACAATTTCAATGCAAACATTTAGTGCTTTTTAAAGAATTTAAAATTCCGTTCGTTGGTGTCTAGTCAAGTATATAAATTAGTTGAATCGTTATTGCACCGATAGATATTTATGGTATATCTTATTATATGTTGTCACGCTATTTAAATCGGATTGAAGTATTTTATGGTATGATATCATGCACATCTAAATGTCATCTTTCTGACTGTTTGCGCGTGTTCAAATATTCTATAATATATATCTCTTTGATTAGTTTGTTTGTTTGGGTTTTACGGCGCACCAACACAAAAAGGTCATATCGCGCCGAAAACATCTGATGATACTATCAATTATATCTCTTTGATAACAAATTAGATGACTTGCATATACGGAGGTAATTATTAGTACGGTTTTATTTGTTTGTTTGTGTGATTCATCTATAATTGAAAAGGCGTGACGTTATTTAATAGTTTCTTGCATAGTATTTGCAACGATTTCCAGCAAATGTTAAACAGGATTATCAAAGCAATATATTTAAAGCGTAGCACTTAGAATATCTTTTTTATGTTTATTAGTTGTAGTTGTAATAATTCCTTACTATATACAACAGGGATAGGGGTATGAGTTTACTTCAATCAATTGAGATTTAATGACTACATTATTAGTTAGTACTACACTTTCTACTAGTAATTCCTTGCTTTTGAATTAAATCTGATAATTTTTATGAGATTGTTTTTACCCTGAAATAACTAACCCAATATATAGAAGCATTTACTCTAGAAAAAATGATTTCCCATACTAAATATGATCCATGTAGGTAATCTTTTTATTTTTCTCTTAGGTATAATATTGGTAAGGGTGGGTAAATCTTTTCTAAATTTGATATGTTACTATTCACAATCAAATACATACACGGAAGAAAGTCATAACATTCAAGTAGGATCTAAATTTGTTTCCCAAAAGTAGACTTTGTTAATTTCAAGAAAGACATGAGTAACTTTCAAAACATATTTTGTTATTTAAACAGTCACATGTCAAAACAAATTCAGAAAATAATACAGGTGCACAATACGATAAACCATTACCAAAAGTTACATTAGACTTCACTTTCAGTGGTACTGGTAGTGAATTTAACCTTCAATTAAGGTCAAGGCCTCATTGTGTCGGATTTGTATGTTTCGTGACAATATGCAAATGATGGTGTCTTGTTTTTTGCCATCATTTATATATATCCCTGCTTACTTTTTTGTATACAAGAAATGCCATACTTTCTAAACAAAACTTACGACTGTAATATAATTGTAGCAAATGCATATCTATTGCGGCCTTGAAAATGTTTTTACTAGTAGTAAGAGCCAGATAAGAGATATAGGGTAGATATATGTCTTTTACATCCACAACTGACATGATATTTGTGTTTTTAAAAGTTGGCAACATCACTTTGGTGAACCTTGTTTGTAATTAATGCGTAAAACTTCATTTTAAAATGTAATAATGTCTCGTCGCCGATTGTTGTACCCATTAGCCATTGGATTGTCTCCGACTAGACAATTACTATATTGTGGACTAACTGCAATTGATTTTGTAATATATAATTATTAGATGTCTGAAACAGATACGTATTGTTGCTAAACAGACTTATAAATGATGCTTACAGCTATATTAATGAAATTCCAGACGCTGAATAGTTTGATTGTTGTTTTCGCAGACAAATCTTAAATCTGTTCATATAGTTTGTTTATTTCTCGACGATAAGTAACTAAGAGAATAAATGAAAGAAAGACCTCGCTGGAAGGGCTTACATATATATATTGTAATATGTGAGGATGTGTTGTTTTCTATGACATTAATCAGATTCATTCCTGTAAAGACAACTGAGCGTTTATGTTTAAAAAATATTGCCAATCACAAAGAGGGACCATATTTGATAAATCACCCATATATTATACATGTTCCATTTTAACGCGTAAATAATCACTTGCATCGATTCATACACTCCTTCAAACTTTGCAGTGTACACTTGGTACACGATATCATTATCGAAAATATATAAATAAATTATTTTTGCGATGTTGATCAAACACATGTTTTATCTGAAGAGAGCAATAGTATTACACCATTATAATTGCCTATAGTTGATTCAAACTTGTAGTTTTCCATTTTCAAAATTGCAAAAAACAGCGCGTTTGCCAAAAGTGAGATTTGACATGATTTTCAACTTTGATGTTATGTCAAATTGCAGCTGTCTTTATGACACATACGTGTAAATATCGAACGGAAAATAAACAGTTTTCTGTATAGTAAAACAGACAAACAAGTAGTGTTGTGGAACGTGGTTATACTGTCTTTAAAACTATTATGCCATTCATGGTATTGTTTTATTTATTTATTACACCATACAGTGAATGATTGTATTTGTCACAAACTGTGGTTGTAGTAATATCCTATACCATTATACACAATATTACCTAATACAAGATCTGGTTTTGACAAAAATTGGTATAGCCAAATGTTACATAAAGTATAGTTATATTGATTACGTTTTTAAGGATGGTGTGATATTCCAAACAATTCCCTGTGTACACGTCCAATTGACTAAATCAGATTCAACGTACATTGTAACACTTAATCATTGTTGTACAACTATATATGCTATGTAGTTGATTAGTGTATCTTTCTTTATTATTATGTGAGTCTATTAAAGACCATATTTTAGATAATTCAGGTTCTAGAATGACCTGAGGGGGTTGCACACGATATATAATAATTATTTAAAAGCTTTCTCGATGGTAGCTGGAATATAATCCATAATTTTAATCATTCTAGACATACTTTGAATAAAGAAGCTATTTAAAAGCTTTCTAAGTAATATTTTCTGTCATAAAGCCATCCATCAAAGTATGGGCTTAATAAAAAATTGACATTGGTCAAACATGTACTTGACTTATCAATCATTTAAAACATGACATAAACGATGTATGTGTTGTTTTAAAAAATAGTGCCTGTGAAGCAATGATTGTCGTGAAACATTGTCATAAGATTAAATTAGCCAAGAAATCTTACTGTTCATGATAAACATCAGAGCTAAGATTTAGATTCACCTATAGTTATTCACTTATGGATGATCTTAAATACGAGCTTGTTGTATCTCATTTCAGCTTAATTTAAATAGTCTTTATTTGATTTAATTGTAAGTGTGGCAATAAAAGAACAGTTTAGAGGTTGATTCAATGTCTTTTTGACTCACATCTGTGTACATTTACTTCACCAATTCCAGTCTGCCGTATTAAGTTATAGTAATGCAAAGTGGTTTTTTTTGTTTGTTCTAAATATCACAACATAATTTTGTTCTTACAGGTTGACAGTACGAGCTATGTGCAAAATGGAGTTGAGAAAATATCCATTAGATGAACAGAACTGTCCATTACATATTGGAAGTTGTAAGTATGATTTAGAACTAATACAATTGGTTTACATGAACATGTGTAATTGAAGGTTGGTTGAGATTCGAACGAAGGTAGACTACAGACTACCATTAAAGCAGAAATCAAATTATGTCTACGCCTGGTGGCCAATGTACGCATTTACATGTAAATGTTTGACAATTGTAGGCACGTTTACACCAACTTATTTCACTATCGTTAATCCGTCGGATTCATGTATTCCTAAAAACTACAATATACATGTAAAATTATCCACGATCATAGTACTTGAAGTGGTTTGCCACTAGGTCGACAACTTAAGTGTCTAATGGTAAGTCAGCTGCATTAAAGTCAGGCGATCAAAATTTAATTCTACATTATATAGAGTACATAATATGTTGCAAAAATATAGTCATATTGTCGAATTGTCGATGTTATCTGTCTGTCATTATAACTCATAGACCCTTTCGGAAAAGTTAGATTGTACTGCTTTGGAAATATTGTTTTGCTAATCGACAGGCGTATAAAGTGTCGTACCATGTATTAATATAAGCAACTGTTCAATGTTGTGTATATTAAAAGTTCGGTATTATACATGTATGTTTCCGTAATAGATTTAGTTGCCGTCAGAAAGTATGTATCGGAAAGACAGTATTTATCTTTGTTCTGGCGCCTGCTTTAATTAATCGTTTATGTAAAAATAAGCTTAGACAATACATGAAATTATTTAAGAACATTTTGTTTATGTATTCCATGATCTAGATTAATGGTTACCAGTATATCAATGTCTTATATAAATATTGTATGATTTCCGTCTGAGCTCCAGATTAAATATACTTATATCTTATAATGTTACCACGATAAATTCACTGCAAACATAGCCTCTCATAATTATCATTTGAGAGCTATCTTTTTTAGGGAAGTCTATATTGTAGCACGATCAAAAGTCTATTATTTGAAATTTCATTATACTACATGTATACAGATGTATACATCTGCATCACTCGTTTATTTAAATCTACTATGAACACATAAAATGATTCACGATCAAAGTGTTTCAAGCGGTTTGGTACATTGAAGTCAACTTTAGAGTATAATGGTAACTACTCTGCATTTAAGTTCAGTGAACAAGATTCGCTTCTACACTACAGACAGTACATGATGTTTTTCTTTAAAAAATAGTCGAATTGTTGACGTTTCCGTCTGCCATTATAACTCATCAAACCTATCCAAAAATAAAGATTGAATAGCTTTGGAAAAATTGATTTGCTGATTGACAAGTGTGAATTTATAATATGTAGGAAGTGTCGTAACACGCATCAATATATGCAATTATCAAGTAAATTAAAGTTCAATATTACACATTTCCGTAACATATTTAGTTACCGCCCGAAAGTTTGTATTGTGAAAAATTGTATTTATCATTTTTTCTGGTACCGTCTCTAATTAATCGTTTATGTAAAAAGTAAGCTTAGATAACACATAAAATTATTTAAGAACATTTTGTTTATGTATTCCATGATCTAGATTAATGGTTACCAGTATATCAATGTCTTATATAAATATTGTATGATTTCCGTCTGAGCTCCAGATTTAATATACTTTTATCTTATAATGTTACCACGATAAATTCACTGCAAAGATAGCCTCTCATAATTATCATTGGCGAGTTTCCTCCTTTAGGAAAGTCTATAAACGTGCTTTTGTAGCATTATCAAGAGCATAACGTTTTTTTTATTTTCATTATACGTCTTTGATTTATACTGCGTTTGACGCATTTGGAAACTTGTTTTGCATCTCTGAATTACAGATACGTATTCCCTCATTATTTACTGTGTAAGTGAAATGTTTTTATGAAAATCTATGGTGCAAAAATTGAATTGTATTCTTTCATCGAGTTGTAAATAAGAAATACGTTATATTTATGTAATAATATTCACAACAATAACACGTTCGATCATATTATATTTATTTATCCATCCGACGTTATATGAAATATGTTATATGAAATACATGTAGTCACTATACATTACATGAATTATTTTACGTATTTCTTTCTTAAAGATATATAAGTGACGAAATTAAAGAAAATTAATTTTGCAAAAAAAACATTATTGACATATTGTATTTATATTTAAATAGTTTTTGACATGTTAGAAAAAATTAAAAAGTATCCGCCTCTTGATTTAATTCAATTATGAAATTTCATAAATATTTTAAGACATGCCATGTCCTAAAAGATTTAAAATCCGCGCCGAAAATTACCGATCGTTTCCGTAAGTCACGTGACTCGCATATTTAAAGACACAACTTATAAATCCTGGACATCAAAGGAAAATTGTAGTATAGTGATTATATCATAATAGTCGTGAAAATTTCAAGTATTACATGTTTCATGACTTTCTCGTGTTTGCTGGCAGGTGAAATGAATTGAGGCCCGTTCATAGGTAAATTTTGAATTTGGTTGTTTGGTAAATATAAAGTATACATGTTTATGCAAACTATACATTTTTTATGAAATAATCATTGCTCTTGTATAAACTCATTTTATCCTACTATAAAACAAAATACAGCCAAGTAAAATGGCTAGAAGAAGGATAGTTATGTTTGTCACAAATGATCAACATGAAGTACTAAGGTCTTTCATTCGTGACAGAAATTGGGATGTTGTTATTGAAGTTGTAAAACTTCCTCCACCACCTAGAACACAGCATTTTCAGGGGTTTATTGATTGTCCTGAATGATTCTGTTCACCATGTATAACAAATGAGCACTTAGGACTGGTGGCCTAAAGGGAATAAAGATAGACATATCTTGTATTCAAGATAAAGAAAATGCCACTAAGTGTGTTTCTTGGCTATGTTATGCAATCGGGGAGTTTGGAGGGATCCAAGATACATAGACAGGAGGGCATTTGCGAGACTGGCACGAGGCAACCCCAGATTTCATCAGCGTGAGCTGATACCTGAGTGCGTACTTGCACAGTGCAAAACTTGGCTACCAAACCCTCTAAACCGTCCATATATGGGTCACAAATGGCGATAAAACAAGTCGGGAAAACATAATTGTTTATCCACTGTGGTATCAGCACTAGATTGCTTGTTTTTTTGGGGTTTAACGCCGTTGCTCACATTATATAAGTTATATCACGGTGGTCAGTCAACCGGCTCACTACTCCATGAAAGGCTAAATCTCTAGATTTAGCTTTTAACCACCTACTAAGCGCATACTTTCGTCAGGGACTGACAACTGCGCTACATTATTAAAAATAATTGGTAGTAGGGAGAATGGCCGTAGAAATAATTTCATAACCAAGCTCCACGAGAGTATGCCCCGCTCTAAAATGAAACCTACGACCCCTCAATCAGTAGACTTGCGAGCTACCAACTTAGCTAATCGGGCGGCTGTACCCGATTGCTCGCCGTTTGTATTGACAGATTTAAATCACTTCAGTTGCATCAAAGATTTTAACTCAAACCCAAAACAGCAAATATCATTGCCAATTATGAATATTTTTGTGTGTGATGAAACGATCATTATCAACACTGCATTTGAACTAGGTTCATGTAGTCATTGCAGGGCCTCAGAAAGTATGTTCATTAATCGTAACATACTGAAATACTACCGTTATATCTAGCCCGAAAAAAGCGTGCAACACAGATGTCAAAATTTGCGATAAGTTGTGTCTTTAATGAGGTAAACCAAAGTATGTGCCGCATATTTCAAGCTTTGACATTTATCATGATCACGTTTTTTTTTACTGGAACACCGTTTAATATGCAAATTAGCAACTGTCGTAATTTTCCGATGACGTACGAGTCTTATTGGCCATTTCCGTGAAATGGCCTCTGAAAGGAAAATTGGGTTATTTCATCCGTCGTCATCTGTGTGATGGATAGTAATCGCTGCATTTTTAATTCATAGTTAGTAATTTTAATGACCAAAGATCACTATTATGCAATTTTTTTGCTTTATTTGATATCATGATGGTTCTATTTCTCGTCACTTTTATGACTTTAAAGTACTTTGATTTTATATCTTATTTCAGTGAGTGTATTTCTGATTTCTTTCAGTTGGATATTCTACAAAAGATGTAACATATTTATGGCGCCATGATAATCCTGTTGAAATGCCTAAAGATATGCGACTGTCACAGTTTGATTTGATAGAAACTCCATTTAATTACACGTCCGTAAATTTCTTCAAGGGAGGTTGGTTAAAATATTAGCCTTTTATCATTGTGCCGCTGTGTGTAGAATAGTGTCTTACAGTTTATTCAAACATACGGTCATAAATCATTGTACTTTAACATGGAGTCATGGCACTTTCTAATTGAAATTCAATTGACCTTCCCATATAAAAAATAACCAGATAACAAACCAAATATAAACATGCTACGTTAACTGTAGGAGATTATTATATTCATGCATGATTAAATTGCCAATCTTATACAATTTCATGAAATAATTGTCTTATAAAAAATCCGACAGTAATAGCAAAGCTGGTCAATTATAGAGTACATGTATATACACCCATTGCAATTATATTGTCAAAACAATTAATACTTTCATTACAATTTGGATTTACAGAGTTTATATTTGGCTCTTGTTCGCATAACATTTAGAATTCTTAATTATCTTAAGAAAGTGCGCGTTTGTTCTATTTTCACATTTATGCTCTTTGCAAATTTTACCAGTTACCGATTTGATTTCATATATCATTTCAATAGAGACGCTTTTGTTTCAAATGAAAAATCTGGTAATCAGTTCTTAATAACTATCCAGATCTTATTAAAGACTTACGTTTTAAAGTCAAAATTGTAATCAACGTTACGTGCATCTAAATGTGTTAAAATATGTTCTCGTATTTCAGCATGGCATACCGTATTATCAGTAGATTTTCGTCTAAGTCGTCATCTTGGATATTTTCTCATCAATGTATATGTCCCATGTTGCCTTCTTGTAATATTATCATGGGTTGCTTTCTGGATCAACAGAGAAGCCACGTCTGATAGGATAGCGTTAGGTAATTTTAATTTTGATGATTATCTTGCTGATTGAAAGATTTCAAGATATAGAAAACAATGTCTTCAGGGACAACATCTATACGACTTGTATAATCATTCTAACATTTGTATTCTAGAACTTGTCTCATTTCAATCTGATTTAATGCCTCTTTTCTGTCTTGTTCGCTTAATGAGAAACGCCTGAACTAAATGCATGTATTTTTTTTTATTCATCCAATTACAAAAACTGCCATTGAGTCATTGTTCTTGCGCGAGTGAATGATTTCATTCGGACAACATTTGTCTCCCGGAGTCAACTATCATCGGGATTTGCCTTTTTAAGAGAAATTTATTAATAACGACAGTATGCTCCCGTGAAATGATTTATGAAAATGATTTTGGAAAAATTCAACTTTTAGGTGAATAGGTGTGAAATTAGATTTGAGAGATTGTTGGTTCTGTTTAGTATAGCATTTGTTCAGCAATCTGTTCTTGTCTGTGAAAAGGTTAAGCAATATAAAACGTTTTATGTGTTGATTGTGCAAAAGAAACTAAGGTTAATATTGCTTATACTAATATCAAAGGTTATAAAGGTCCAATTAAGTTCACATAGGTTAATACATATTGACATTATCAAATAGCTTATAATAAACAGTTATAATATAACACATACGGTTATGACAAAATACGAAAAAATGTCATAATATTGCACTGGCACTTTCTAGTTATTTTATTTGCAATTGAAATTTCTTGATAAGCAATGTTTATTATATTCAACTTCTAATGAAGTCATTGTCGTTTCATGATTTCTTAAATAAGTTAGAAAAAGTTTTGTATTTTTATTTCTTAAATGCGTTTTCTTTCAATATCCTTTCATTTAGGCTGAAATTGTGCTTGACGAAATATCCCATTTAACTTTTAATTTCTTTGGTATTCTCTTTCAGGTACAATGACTGTTCTCACAATGACATTCCTCGGCTTAGAATCACGTAGCGATTTACCACGTGTCTCCTATACAACAGCATTAGATATTTACATAGCAATGGCGTTTGTATTTGTATTAGCAACAATGGTACAGTTTGCTGCGGTACATAATTATACAAAACATGGATACGGTGAGCCATTACCTCCGCCACCTATTGGTCATACCACGGAAGACGAGGATGAGGAGGAACATGAAAATTTGGTATGTTATAAGGCAATCTAATTAAAATTTTCCGCTTGCCTACTCGCTAATTTAGATCTGGTATTTTTCAAACGAGGGTCACGTTCAAGTGACCTTTTCTCATCATAATATTAATGACGAAATTGTTATGATACGTAACTTGTTTACATCGTCTTCGTCACGCAATTTGAAATGAGCCGTCCAATCGCAGTCTGAATAATACCGCTGTTAAATTAGCTTGCAAACATTGGTCTGAAAATAGAAATTACGAAATCAAAATGTTATTAGTGTTTCGTCTAGATGAAAGCTACGCATTTATTAGTCGGCATAAAGGTCATCTCGACGTGACCCTTCATTGAGATAGTATAGATCCTGTACGACAATGCTCTACAGGATATCTGTTTACGGAGATTGGTTATAAGGTGCTTGACTTTTTAGCTATAGTTTTTATAATTTCCATGACATTTAAGGATAAATGATTATAGTCAATAAAAGCGCAATAAGCTGCAGTTAATACTTCAATAGTTGTACTAAACAGGGTAAAGAATAGAAATAATGTAAAAATACATTCAACAAGAAGGATGCATGCTTTCAAAACATTATAATTCTATGTTTTATTTTTTACTCCGAATGAACTAGAATTACCTTGTGTTTGAAAATTATCTAGCAAATGCTTATATTGGGAGTAAGCTACTTCTTACATTTCGTCTGTTTTTTTTTCTATTATTGACAGAGAGGGTTGCAGTTATTATGCTTGTGTGTATTGTCTTACAATATTACCGAATATAAAAGCTTGCAGATGTTGACACTTAAGTCTGTATTTAAAGACTATGTTTCAAACTGTTGCTTTTAATACAATGCAAAATTACACTTTGGCGACATGACAAGTAATAGTAATAACCTTTGCAAAGTTTAATGTAGTAGTTGTTGATTTGAGTTTTTCCCAAATGTTGTTGATATATCTGAACTTCTAATGACATATTTTAGTTACCTGCAAAGAGAGCACCAGGCACAAGAACAGCTAGACTTAAAAGACAGAGAGCTCTTCAGAGAGGAGGCGTAGCTCAAGGTCACGGACACAGTAATGGCGGACATCATTTTTGTAGAGCGTCCATGAAAAGAGCTGCATCAAACGTATGGAAAAGAATAACAAGGCTTTCAAAAAAGAAACAAATAGAGGACCAAAGAAATAGTGTTAGCAAAATAGACAGAGCATCTCGAGTTTTATTTCCATTAGCATTTTTATTATTCAATGTATCGTATTGTTTGTTTTATTATTATATGACTTAGCCGTTTTTTTTTTCTTTATAATGCATTTTTTTTAATTATCAGTTATGCGTGTGCGTATGTCTTTAAATTAGAGAAATAAAAATATTTATTTACTTTTATGATTTTTGCGTATTTACAGTGAGCAAAACAAAATTACATTGGTGATAAACTCTCATTTTGGTGTTCTGTTTCCCATATTTCGATTTCTTGACTCTGGGTTCGTTCATTTTACACTACCGATAACAGACATATTAATAAACGGGTAGATTCTATAGAACAGGCTAAGAACGATTATTATATAGAATGTTTATTTGTTAATGAAGAAAATACAAATATAATATTATTATAACATCTGCCCACACAAAAAAAACTCTTAAAATTACAGATTTAAATTACAGAGTTAATGTGGAACATCAAACCTTGTTTGTTTTTAACTTGTTCAGTCGCAAGGGCTGAATAAGGAGGGTGTTTTTTGTTACCTTACTAGTTTACAGACTTGCAGTTTAAGTATGCAGTCAATTTCACGGTAGAATCATTAATTAAGCAAACCATTTTAGCGCCCACAACTTCACGAAAATATAAAATGAACACTTTAATTGGAAGTTGGCATTCTTTTTTACCAAGTTGGGCGTTACTAAGGGAAATAACTCTGAAAATATGAAATCAAAAATCAATTTATAGTTACTTCCCTTCAGCAATCCAACTTCGACATGATGATGCGCTTGTTTCGTATTTTCCACCTTGTATGTTTGAGTCAGAGTGCTATTGTATCCATTTTTTGACGGAGTGATGACATAGAAACAGAATAGCGATTTCTCATAGCTCATCAAAATATTATATTCTTACTGACACCGTGAAGGTTATCTATCACTAATTGGTGGAACTATGTATGTTTATTTGTGTATGGTCGCTTCAACACCCTGAGTTTGTAAAAGGAAATATATAATTGACCTGTATCAATGTCATATTGTTGTCATGCCGTTTCCACTTCTGAACTTCTCAGCCATTTCTACAAGATTTTACCTTGGACATCATAAAAAGAAAAAAGTATTTCTGACGTTGGTGCAATAGTAAACATGAATTTCATGAGGTTCCAGTGGAAATTAAACCTGAACAATACAGAAACACGACATGTGAGACATTGTACTTTGACCATTAAGCTAAGGTAAAATGCCAATTTTAGACATATTTGGTCATATAGGCCATTTGTGTATTGCATTCATACTTACATGTCCAATATCTGATTTCAGAAAATACTTTTTTCATATTTCTAGAAAATTGTAAAATGTATTTTCCGAAAATATCATTCGTTGTCAAAATTTTCGTAGCTACATTTTCGCACCATGACAAAATCGAATAGAAAACTTCATATTTCTTGTGTAATTTCGGTCTTATTTTACGATTTTTTATAATTAGTGAATGCAGTTTACTCTCATACTTCCTTTTTATCATTCTACCACATTACAAAGGGTTATTTCAATGTTGTGAAAGTAAACAAATATTTAACCATGTCCGCTCCTTAGTATTTTTTTATGAATACAGTGTCATACATAAATATCTTAACACCTTTAAAAACTTGATTTTCATTAATACTTTTAAATGTTATTTAAGATGTATTTATTCGTTAGAATAGTTATGATTGATTGAAAGTAACGTGTCTTTATACAAGTGTAAATGTTAAATGTATCTTAAGATGTATTTTAATTTTTCAAATATTTGTAAAAGTTTAAAAACAAATTAAACACTAACAAAAGTGTAAAGGTGTTAAAAGATAACACCTTACAGTCTGGGGTCATAACTACATGTTTATTGAAGTCGATTCTTTTTAGAAAGGTACAAAAAAGATTGTTTGAACAGAAAAACCATGTATACATTTGAACAAAAATTCATAACATATTGATTTTGTGCGTAAACTATATTCCTATATTCATTGACTACCTAAGTACTTCTCTAATCTTGTATTGGTTTGTATTCAATATTGAATTAAGTTATTTTCAAAGTGTTTTACGATTTTTTAAAAATTGCGTCGCCCATTGAATCATTATTTTCAATATAAATGCGTAGTAAAAGCTTCCTGAGAGAAACTTCTTACAAAAATGTACTTCAGAGCTGAAACAAATGCATCAGAACTCGAATAAGGGGATTGTAGTACATTTCTTTTTTCAAATATTAAGAGAATACAGTGTCAATAGGTTTGGTATTTTTCCAAACAATGACCTATCGGGGAGCAATCTCTAGTTTTTAGAATTACCCATTTAATTCTGTGTAAAATGTGTGACAACCGGTGCAGTAAGAATACGTTTGTAACTCAATATAGTATATCAGTAAACAATCATGCGTGTAAAAGGCACTAAATGTCTCATGTCAAAACGTGCTTTTTGTTACAATAAATATGATTAGTTAAGCATTCATAGATTTTATTTGCACAAAGAAGTCACATACATAAAGCTTAGATTTTGATTGTTCACAACAAACATACACAAAAGAAACAAAAAAAATTATAATGTATAATGTTTCATTAAGGAATGCATGTATATATAGTTTTTACCCCTTCAGAAGGTTCTCTCGTCTGAAACACTGTGGTATTATGTTACCAAAAAGCTGATTGGCAATGGATTTTGTTGACTTCTCCGATCTATGGGGTCGTTATTATAACAATTTCGGTTCGTAAAGCTCAGTAATGAAATTAAGACACTGGTTTTTAGTTTATAATTTGTTACTCTCTGGAGCGTAATAAAGTCAATGCGACAATCGGTCCCCATAACAAATGTCTCTGTAGGGGCCTTGAACTCTTGATCTATGCTTGTAACCGGTTCTAACACATACAGTTATATGATCCAATGATTGAAGGAAAAGTAGACATACATGTAGCAAACACCTCTCCGCTTTGGCGTTTTTCTAATGACAGCATATATAATATACTGCATACAATCTTACGCTTGTCATATGACAAGTAAACGATTAAATTATCACAAAAACACAAGGCTTTATCACAGATAAGCAAAATATAAAAAAATGTAATGTTTTAAACGTGATAACTGTCATTCAAATTTGACCAGATAGCTAACCAATTTAATAGAACTACTTAACGAGGTTAAAACAGATATCTTTGTACTATCTCATTGAAAACAGACGTTTTAACGCTCTACTGTATTTATCCTACCATATGTCTGAAGCTTTTCATTTACGCGACATGTTCACTTGAACAATTTTAGCTCCGAATTTCAAACTGGCAATCTCCAGTTGAACGGTTTCTCGAATTTATTTCTAGAAACACCTCAAACTTCAGATATATATGACGTCACTAAGTGTTAGGTGAAAGCGACTCGCTGATTGGGCAGGTAAAGGTAAAAATAAACGATGCCAAGAAAGTAGTGACCCGTCGGATCGATTTAGCAGTTGCATACAAAAGATCTGTTATAAATGAGATTGGCCAATATGAGAACAGCGTGTTTTATAGGACTATTCTTCGCAAAGTGGTGTCTTATACATCTTATACATATTCATGTATCATAAATGGCTTCAATTAGTAATTTTGTGTAAGATTTTATAAGATTTTACGAAGGTAGTCTAAAGTAAACGAAATGGTATTGTTATTAAATGAAGGGACTTGGGACTGAAGAGCAGTTGGTAAGGCGTCTGTATTTCGAATCATGTTTCCCCAAGGGGGTATGGGTTCTAATCCCACTCGAGAAGGTTATACCATTCCATGAAAATTGGACAATTATGTCAATTTTCCTAAAGTAATTTAGTTATATCGAAAAATTACCGTCCTTGTTGAATGGTAGGTGACCAATGGTTATTGACAATAATAAAATAAAGATCATTTCTATCAGGTCAAATTTGTAAGACTATCTTTCATTAAATGATTAAGTATCAGAGTGTTTTACTTCCAAAAATGGAAATCATGAAAACCTAGTACCGTTAGGGTACAAATATGGCTAATGAGTTATGTTAAAAGTTTCAACATTAATAAGAATTTGTACAAGTTTGAAAATCATTATGATTGTCAATTGTTACGTAGTTATATATTTAACTCTTTGGAGGAATTCCTTCAGTAAGATGAGGCGCAGGAGCCGTTGGTGGCATCTGTTGATGATTGTATAAGCCATCGGGAGGAGCTCCTGAATAGTTGTAAGCAGGTGGGGCACCATAAGGCTGCATAGGTTGCATACCTCCTTGTCCACCATATCCAGAGCCATGCGGAAGAGTAACAATGTGAACTTGATGGCCGTAGTGGACTGGTCCTGCTGGGGCCACTGGAATCTGCTGTTTTGGTTCCTTGTACAAATCGTAAACCATTAAAGGAATACAAATGGCTATAAGAATAGCAGTAGCTGCAGCCACAAGCATGTATGAATATCCAAATTTTGTCAAGGAATAAAAATCAATTCCATCAATATATTGTAGACCAGCCACTAACGAGTCCAGATGCCCTGTGCTTTCAACACCATACACTATAATTGACGTCAACACTAAAACACCTGAAATAATTTAACCAACAATTTAACAAAGGCTTATATCTGCGCAGACTTATATAGCTTGTAAAAGTTTGCCTGAGAGCAAACATATACAAAAGACATTGTAGATTTAACTTTTATACATTAAATCAGTTAAAAGTAATGTATTTACAAAGTGTAGGATGTAATTTTCAGTCCTATGTCAATTTTTACAAACTGTATCATCTTAAATGTTTGGTGGGGCAGTTGTCCTGTGGTAAGACACGCGCTTAAGGATTGGGATGCCCCCGGATTCAAAATCCACTGGGACAACGCCAATTATCTTATAAAAATAATTTGCCTGTGATTGCTTCAATCCTGCCAGGAATAAATGACGAATATTTCACAACCTTCAGTGGAATATGGGACATATAATGTGACATAATCGTTTGGAATTCGTTTTTCCACGCTTATAAAAAGTATTTGTCACCTGTTAAAATTGTCTAAGAAACGAAATTTGTCACATAAGTATATAAATAGAAGTACAACACAGAGAAGCGAAGCAACAAAAATAATCATTATCAAGTGTTAACCCACGACAAAAACCTAGCTTGGTGGAGTTATTGCGTTCGATCCTATCTCGGATGATAATTGTTTATTTTCTGCTGTATCGCACCAATTAGGTAAGCTTAGTATATACATAGGTACGAACACTTGGCGTCGAGAAACAATTCATCATATTATATCTTAATTATATAAAATGAAAGAATGGTTATTTAACGTGTAATGATGTGATGTTTTTATAGGTTATAGATTCCCCCAGGGCGTCCCCACAAGGACCACTCCCAGGGCCATCCCATCAGGGCCAACCCCTACCAGGACCAACCTCTCACAAGGCCGAACCCATAGAGTCAACTCAAGGAACATTCCCTCTCAGAGATTGGTAATTTCCACTAGCAATAGGGGAAAACTACCTTACCAACATTGTCCCACACAGGGGACCAGAGATCCTCAATCCTTTCAGCATCAGAGCCCAGGAGCTCAGGGTGCGGAACTTCCCCAGCAAGGGGGAGAATTACTCGACCCTTCTTTTCCCACCCAGGGGAACGGGTATTCATCTCGAGAGAGCCGAACACTAAAAGTCGCTTTAACTCCACAGAAAACAGAGTTAAAACGGTTCGAAAAGCAGATCCCTATGAAAAGGGAGACTACTCTTCCACAATTGTCACTAAAAGGGACTGGGTATTCAACTCTAAAGAGTCAAACACAAAACATGTGTCTCAATACCGTAAAATACGTAACCAAAGCACTTGGGTTTACACCGAACTACAACATGAAATCTTTGAACCCTTATACACAATATTAATTAATGACAAAAACTTGGTTTGTAGCAAAAGCACACGTCTAAAGTTTTAATCATGTCTAGTAAATTAAAACGAAGATTTTCTATTCTAAAACTTCTCTGGAAACATGAATATGTTTTATTCTGAATAAAATGTGCTTTTATATTTAAATACTTATTGTCATACATTGAGACTTTTGAGAAAAATTCATGAGTAATTATGACTTTAAGGATTTATTGTAAACTATAATAATATGATAATATGGTTCATTGTATGAAATGTGTGATATATACGGTCAAACATTTATCGCTAATTTGCACAAACGTATACACAACACAAACGTATATGTCACACGATGAAGGTGTGATAAATTCGACCGAATATGTCACACACGTGTGACATTTACGTTCTGTGACATATACGGTCTAATTCAGCTATGCTGCAGAGTAAAGTGAAACACATTATTTTTACCCACCTGAGCCAATAACAAACAACAGGGCAATTATCCTCAGATTCTTTGGATTCCTTGAATGGCCTGCTGCAATTATTGATAACAAGGTTGCTACTGCCAAGCTGCCAACTGCTATACCACATAATGCTCTGGTCGCTTTAAACCAGTCTGAAAATGATAATAAGAAAACCTATACTTTAATCAGAGTCACATGTAGTGATTTTTTCAGTGTTTTTTCTACTCTCACTTTCAATTTAATGCTCTAACAGATATATTTGTTTTTCCCTAAATGCTTATTTCTCATTATTCCTTTGTATGCCCTGGTGCGTCTCAGTAATTTGTAGCCAGTTGATCGGGTTGTACCGGGAAAATTTATGAAGAAAAATCGAGCGGCCAAAATGGGATTCAGCATAATTTCTCCTTGAACACACGCGATCCCAGATAATACTGTTCCTATCGGTGGTCTTAACGTGGAGATCAGATCATGCGGAAGCTACGGTGATACTCCAGATCTGCCCGGAATAAGACGACATTGGTTTTCTCTCCACCGATTAATCAAATGTTAATTTTGTTTTAAATTTGTTTAATCTTTTCAACAGTCAATGGTGCTTACATTATTTCACCTGGTATATAAAATATGGTTTTATATAATTTAATCGATCTTGAAATCAGAAGAACTGTATCGTGTATTTAGATCAAGGCAATTAATGTATGTGTCAGTGACTGTTAAAGGAGTTGACAATATTATAAAGTAAATAAACGGTGTATGTTTAATATAGTTTTACCAATTATTTTAATAATTTATTTGCTTTCATGGAATTTGAGTTGAAATGCTGTGGAGCGTAAAATAGTTTGACAATTATGAGATTTATTCCTTCGTAATAAAAAACTTCATTGACATTTTAAATTCTTGCAGAGGAAGTAGGGATTAAACGATTATCGATAATCGTTCGTTTCATTCAAAGTGGAAGACAATCGATTATGAAGTTTAATGATCGATTATAATCGGCAACATGGAATTTGCCATTATTGGACAATAGATAGCGCTTTTTCTATACTGTATGGGTACTGAAAATGTTCGAAAATTAATTATTTATTAAACATAAACAACAACTAAACCACTATTCATAGGCTTATTGTGCATGATTTATTTAATATTCTATTGAATGAAACAAAATCTCTCAAACCATTGCAACGTATTGTCATATATTTTTCGAAAAATCCTGAATGAAAACCCTGAGTAAATGTTTTGATTATATGATCGATGATTGATCGAAAAGGGTTGTCCGATTATTCCGATGATCGATTATGATTTTTTTCCGATTTTGAAACCCTAAGAGAAAGACTGCGATTTTAGTTCTAGTCACTTGTCACTGTAAATTTTTGGTTGGTCATTGCAATACATTGTACAGTATTACCTCTGCTAAGCGGTTTTCTACAGAACAAATCTTCTGCACAACAACAGCTATTGATATTTCCCTTAAGCATAATGTTTACTTCTGCAGAGCAATAACTTTTTAACAGCAACGCTTTTTAGTACTCACAGTGTGTTGTTCGTGAGTATACCCAGGGACCCTAAATTGATCGACTGGTCGCAACCAATCTGATTAAAACCCGATCTAAAATTTTCCGCTCGCTTACTCGCTAATTTAGATCTGGCCTTTTCCAAACGAGGGTCACATTCAGGTGACATTTTCTCATCATAATATTAATGAAGAAATTGTTATGATACGTAACTTGTTAACACCGTCTACGTCACGCAATTTGAAATGAGCCGTCCAATCGCCGACTGTGAATAATACCGCCGTTAAATTAGTTTGCAAATCTTGGTCTAAAAAATAGAAATTACGATATCAAACCGTTATTAATATTTTCTCGTCTGGATGAAAGCTACGCATTAATTAGTCGACATAAAGGTCATCTCGACGTGACCCTCCATTGAGAAAGAAGAGATCCTGTACGACAATGCTCTAAAGGATATCTGTTTACGGAGATTGGGTCGCAACAGTATGACTGCACTAATAATAAATGTAGCATAAATCATCAAACATTAGTTACTTATCATTTACTGACTAAATTTAAAATGTATTGACTCTAATAACTGATATTCAATACATGATTTTTTTTATTTTTCAGAAAAGAGACTACTAAGAAGATCATGTGATTCATCACCTAGGTCAACGTGTCATACAGAACATACATTTTCTTTCAATGTGGAGTATCGTTTTCTTTGTCTATATCCATTGGAAGTCTGCGGTTACCTGTTCTAAACTTTGAAAATTTGATTACGCTTGGAATAAGATAGAAAATTGAGTTTGGTCTCATATTATAAATTTGTATTCAATAATTTGTTAATACAGTGCAACCTCTCTGGAACAACTCCCACTGGGAGGGGCTAAATTGTGTCAGTGCTCAGAGGTTGTTCTTCTGCAGAAGTTTAAGTCAATAAAAATTTGCGCGAGAAGTATCCATTTCTTATTGAATTAAAGTGATCACGTGATTATGAAACTAATCCGTCTAAAACAGCCATGCGTTCAGTTACCGCGAACGTTACAAAACGTTCCGTAACGATACATTCGGAACTCCTCGGCCATTCGCTGCGAATAATCTCGGACATATTTAGACGCTTTTTTGAAACTACCGGTGTTAAAGTAAACAAATATATGATCGTTTAGGCATTGAGTGATGTTTGGTTTTTAGCCTGTTAATTTTTAAACATCACTCATTGCCTTAACGATCTCATATTTGTGTATTAGATTAGGTTATTCGCGGCGAATGGCCGAGGAGTTTCGAATGTATCGTTATGTAACGTTCTGTAACGTTTTGTGTAATTGAACACGCTACTGGTCCGCTGCTCAGCCAAGCAAATATAAATACAATTTATTATTTATTTCCTCCATTACTGAAGAGTATAACAGTTATTTACAGGTCATATACATACAAGTACATACAATAGAAAATTATGGCATACATATGAATATACATAATAATATATATAGTAATATGTATGTAACCAAAAAGCATCTTATAAGTATTACATAAATTTCAATCACAGTATAATTGTAAATATATGTATATATGACAACATCATACTAAAAATGCGCGATGGGATAAATCATGAAATAGTAATTGTAAAGCAAATCAATACTCCACTATTAGATAATAAGTCATTCAAAGCAAAAACTATTTGTGAATTCAGTAAAACACCTGAACTATTCTTAGTAGCAAGTATAAATAACTGTCTACATTGATCTGTACAGTTTAACTTCATATAGTATAGGAACCATGTAAATCCCATATTATCTAAAACAGTATTCCACAGTCTTAACCTTTTGTTATGTAAACCATGACGGTGACATATCCTATAAACAATAATATTATCTGTAAGTAAATTACATTTATCACATTGTTTTGTATACTGGCGGGATATAAATAATGCCAAGCTATGAATGGTGAGACTTATAGATTTCTTTAAACTAAAGTTATCTTGATCTCTGACAATCTTCCATAAAGGACTAATACAATTGTCAACTGATAAATTAACCATTAAGTCTTCACCAATTACATTAACTAACCGATGTCTAAGTTTCAGTTTTTCATCATTAATCACATTATTTTTAAGAATTGTTTTCCATTGAAATTTTGAAGGAAAGATGCCTGAATCTATAAATCTAAAAAAATAGTTTTGAAGGCCATTTATGAAATAATCTAAAATCATCGGGTATAAAACCTCTTGTCTGTCTATCACGATTTCAAAATGGATTAGCCTATACACAAAAATCTCTTTGGCTTGATAATTTACAGGTAGTCTGCATAACTGTTCAAAGAATTGCAGCTTTCTATAATCAATCATAGTTTCAATTGGTACACAGTTTACCATCATAAGGGTAAAAACAAAATCAGTACTGTATGCAAATGATTGTACATGTTTTAAACAAAATCTATGAGCTTTTTCTAAAGCATACATATCACTCTTAGAGTAAAAGTTCCAAAATTCACAGCCATATAAGGCTTTAGGTATTATAACAGTTTCATATATTAATTTAAGTGTCACTGGAGTAATAGAACTAGGGTGTATACCACTATTTATTAAACTCATATATGTTCCTCTAAGTTTAATACAAGCGTTCTTCATAGATTGGGTCGACGAAAGATTTTGATCTAAGGTAACACCAAGGTGAACATAGGAAGGATACTCAGGCACTGTTTCATTTCCCAGAATAAAAACATCGTCTCGATTTCCAGAAGAATTGTTGTTTAATTAGCACAAAACGGTCGTAACTAAGTATAAGAAAAGAGTGAGTTACGTCTGTTTTGCACTAAACCCGCGGTATGGGTTTGTACTTGTTTTAGCACCGACGTTGCGTCTACTTAAGTTACTAAGTTACCATAAATTTGCCATCTTACTTAAGATTCTTTATGAAACGCCCCCCCCCCCCTGGTCTTTTGTGTTCTCGTGGCCCATGCACCGTAACTATCTTATCTATGCCTGAATACGTTTTATTGTTTAACAAGCGCCAAGTTAAAATCAACAAACAAATCTTTATTTACAAAATGATATTGTTTAGTTTTATTCATTGTCAATAGCACATGCATTAACTCCGCTTTTTATAGATCACCATTACAGAAGTTCTGAAGTAAGTATTTAAATCAGGAGTGGCAATGTATGCGCCACTGACAGTTGAATAAAATGTATGAATACATCTTTTTCGACTGCGAAGATGACATTTTCCGTTTAGAACTTAAGCAATTGATATACATTGCAATTGATTTCACGAAGAAAAACATTGACATCAAATCAATGTAATTCAAATGAGTAGAGCAACACTTAATGAATACTGAGTTTATGTACCCAATACTATTGATAGAATTATGAATATGTCTCTTGCAGAACGTATTAATTTTAATGATTGCAGGTTTATAGTTCGTGCAAACACTTTTAGTAGATTTTTGTACCATAGTTCTATCTTGTTTTGAATCGATTTAATAGCTAACAGCTTAAATTTTTTATACCGGAATTCGATTAATTTATTGAGGCATCTCGAAGTTGTCAGAGATCGATGGCCATAAATATACAATCTCATTTTAATAAGACAATTTAACGCTTTAGCATTTTCAGCTGAGGTGTGTCTATTAACTTCATTTACTGGCATGTTAAGCTTTAATGTGCACGCTAGGATGTCATCATCAACAGCGAGTCTATGTCCACCAGGGGAGGTGAGGGGTCGCACCAAAACAATCGTAAAAATCATATTTTAAAAGGATATAGCATAAAGACACATTGGTAATCTAAAAATGACTTGAAAGGAAGGAACAAAACACACACTCTTACAGAAACTGTCATTGTCACGTTTTGAATCAATAATAAATGTAAGTTGTTAAATATGTCATTGGTGAAACTAATATTTCTTTAATGAGCCATTTATTGACAGCGTGCAAATCATATATGTGGCGGGCGCTCTTCATAAAGAAATTGGGCAGTAAACGCATTTTTCGATAAGGTTTAGATGCCATAATTTTAATGCTGTTTAAAATTAAACAGATTGAAATTGAGTACACTGTGTCACCTTCGATCTTATCTTGATATGTGTAAATTCTTCTGAATAACCACCAGTGGTAGCTTTCTTACATTGTTTGACGAGTGTCCACACAAATTCTGGTTATTTTGTGGCATCCAGTGCACTTAACCTAGCTTTCCTGGACCATTGTCTATAACCAGTACTCACTTACCCTTCCACAAAGCCGGCAAGTTCTTCATATACCTTATTAATGATGAAAATTGACATTGTCGTCAAATTTTCATGAAAGGATATAACCGCCCCGGATGGGATTCGAACCCGTACTCTAGATTCGAAATCCTGGTGCGCTACTATAGTTGCGTTACGAAACCTGAGCAGTGGTTACTATTTTGTAATTGAGCTGTCGGCAAGGCGGTATTTCATGAAAATCAAAAACATATCAAAACAATCTTGAAATTGCAGCCAACATCAACATAATGGTATCTATATTTATATCCTTCAACCGGCAAGCTTGAGTACAGTTGTCCTTAATACCCACACTTACATATTCAGTCATGTGATAAAATGTCAATAACAGATATATTTATATTAAGTATAAATATTTGACCTCAACAGAAATGTTAAATTATATTTTCCCCATTTTTTATTTGCATATTCATATTACTTATATAAAGTTAACGTACAACGAAAGCAGATTTAAGGTATACTATCCCCCTATGTCGCTCATAATTAAAAACTGATTATTAAACGTATGGTTAATGCTAACAAAATAGGATGTATTTCATTTATTGCAATATGTTTATCATTTTGTATGAATAAGATTCTATACATCGCTTGCAAAAAATATTTGATAATACAATGTATGTATCATCAGTATTTAATATAAAAACCTCCCTTTCATATGAACATAGACAAGTTTTAAATACGAGTCGTACGTCTATAAAAAGTCCTAGTTGACGTAGTAGAAAAATAGGCCATGCTGAAAAACTTAGACATAGTATCACAATGTCTATACAAAAATTTATGGAAAGCCATTCTGCCATGCCAATTGCAATTTGCTAAATGACATTTGCTAATGATAATTGTGAAATGCAATTTGCGAAATGTCACTACCATACTGTATGCGCTTCTTACAATGGATGACCAGCAAATTGAAGCATGTAACTAGGGAAAGCCATTCTGCCATGCCAATTGCAATTTGCTAAATGACATTTGCTAATGATAAATGCGAAATGCAATTTGCGAAATGACATTTGCTAATAATTATTGTGAAATGCAATTTGAGAAATGCTAATTGCAATTTGCTAAATGACATTTGCTTATTGATAAATGCGAAATGCAGTTTACTACCTACCTTCCTGGAAGACAGCGGTCTGATTAAGGGCGGAAATTTTACTAAAATAACCTTGTGTCAATAAGCATTTTGCAATAATCATTAGCAAATGTCATTTCGCATAAATTGTCATTTCGCAAATAGCAATTCGCAACGCAGAATAGCTATTCGCATGGCAGAATGGCGTTCCATAATATATAATTATTTCTATAGTACATAGAATAACAATTTTTTGAAGGTCCAAAATCCCCATGTTTACCTTGAAATTGTAATTGTTTATTCTGAATCCTCTGTACAGGTCGTATTCTAGGTCATGCGTGTTCTTGTACTTTAAACAAAATAGGTGAATAAGCTAATGCATGAACAACATTTTACTGATTCAAACATACCACTTTGATACTGAATATTTATTTCAGACAATGCATACGCCCATTGTGAATTTTATATAATGATATGTTCATAAAACAAGTGTAAACTAACTAAATTATAAAATTGTTTAATATATATCACCCCTGAATATTGATGTGGGTATCCGGACATATGCCTCCCGGACATTTGCCCCCTTTTTTGTCAGGGCGGACATTTGACCCCCCCCCCTCAGTTTTTTGTCAAAAAAGGGGGCTAATGTCCTAGAATCATTGATGTGTTATTAAACTGGCTGTGTTTATACACGCAATGTTTACGTGGACGACCTGTAATTTTTTTTAATTTACTCAATTTACCTTTCTACATGTATTTAATTTTGGTGCGGAGGATTGGAAGCTCATGATAAATATTCACAGGACTGATTGGAAATTTTGTGGAAAGAAAGGTAGTTTTTGTTATGCGCTACATTATCACATTCAATTATTTGTCTAGTGTATGAAATAGTTCTATATGAATGGTATGGGTCTATGTATTACTGTGTATAATATGGTAAATGATCTAAGTTATTATTCGTTCACTGGTACAGATCATTTCGAAATGACAAATTTTAGTCAAACATTATTTAATACATATATTTTGGCAAGACAGCAAAAACCCTTTATCAATCAGTAGTATGTTGTATGTGTGTGTATCTTGGGTCATTATCATACCAAGTGGTTACAATGGATCAAGATTCTCAATTCTAGTTACATCGAGAATCTTGATAAAATCTGGGTATGAGATTGGTCTTTTGGTACGTTGACAATTGTTTTCCTTGTTTTTTTTTATGCAATAGTGGACTATTTGTATTCAATCTCAAAATATGCCGTCTAATTAACTAAATTTTAATTTTACGGTGTTTAATGACAATTTTCTATTGTCACATTATTATTAATGTTAATTTACAGTATGCAACGCCATTTCTTGGAACAGTTCCAGTCAACTTCGAATCAGACGCGTTGTCAGTCGTTCAGTATCTGCTTTGTTGATTTACCTCCATAAGTAAGGTATTTTGAGAAAGTGGTGTCTTTGTGAAAGGGTAGGCGATTTCTGGATATAGATAAAGGTCCAGGAATGTAAGGTTAGAGAAGCCATGGATGCTGTAAATGATCATAATTGTGTTGACACGGCGTTAAACCTAATAAAAATCACAAATCTAAGATGTTGTATGTTTTATACACGTGTTTCAACTATATAAACAAGTATCAAACGACATCATGTATTATTCCACGTAAACAATATGGGCTATTGTCGATTGATATACTTGATAGATGAGATTATCGAAAATAGTTCGAAAAGTTTGAATGCGCACTGACTTGATCATTTGAGCTGAGCACTTTTGTTGAAATAACTACGCATCAAAACGCGAATTGAAGCTCAGCAGCGTGTTCAGTAACGACTGTTAGTGAACGTTATGAGTTGGGGCAACTCAGTCCGAAGGCAACTCAACCCGTGTATACCTCAACTCAAAGTTTGGATTACCCAACCCGTAAGTAGGGGATTGAGTTGTCGCGGATTGAGTTGTCTTCGGGTTGAGTTGTTCCGACCCTAACGTTACGGAACGTTACGAAACGTTTTTGGTATTTGAACAAGCTACATGTGTCCTTGCCACCAGGTTCTGTACTGTAGTAAATTAACCTCTTAGTATCGAATGGAGCTTATTTTTTTTAACATTATTAAGCTAAAGAATTTTATCTAGAAAATTAATGAAACTTTTGAAAATATTAAATACATTTGTAATTTAATAGAATCAATGAATACTTACCAGGCATATCATCAATATTGTAACACTGGCAGGTATCAGCTCCAAACAAATCAAGGCACAAACAATGTCGATGTAAGCCCACCATGTATTCTATTGTGATTTGGAATAGAAACCCAGTTAAAGTGATCTCCGTTTCAACAGTTGACCAATAGTTAGTAGCATATCCAACAATATAAAGAATCAGCGATGTAAACGTAAGAAACGCCGCGAGTTTTAAGAACTTCGATGACTGACTAAACATAGCCATTATGAAATATATACCAACAAAATGATTAAATAAATGGTTAAAAGCATAGACTGTACAGGCCTTCCCCTTTGCAACTTCACAGCGAACCGATCAAATCGATTATGACACTGAAAGACGGAAGTTCTGTGAATAGAGAACAGTTCAATATGAATCTATTGAAAAAAGTAATCAATATTGATCAAATTTCTAGCTTAAGGTTATGTCGGGTATATAAAAACTATGGTGGCACATTTCTGCCACCATGTACCTACATTTATCACAGTATCATGGACCTTTCCACGACCTTACCTATTAGCATATTTAACAAAGGTTTACCGTTACATTTTGTCCCACCAACAAGGTGTTAACAAAATAGCACATGCTTATCAGCCGTTTCGCGTTAAGTTAAGCAATTGCAAAAATATCATGTCACATAGTATTTTTACTAAGAATATAGCATGGTTTATTACCAAATTTGTCCTTTACCTAGGAGACATATGTCTTTACCGAAAACATATACATTTATAAACATAACCATTACTAGATGATAATTTTACTCAGCGGGAATGTTGCATATTCATCAAAATACCTTGTCCCACTGTTTGGGTCAATTGATATTCAGATTTATTGTCGCCCTATTCTGCTCAAGGAATGAGAATTCTGACTTTCATCATAAAGCATACATATAGGCCAAACAACTGCAATAGTTTGAACTTCCACAACTTACATCATAAAAATATTTACGCATTGACTTCGCTGTCCCACAAATTCACGTGAATTACGTTACCATTTTCCACAGGCTTGCTGGCATGATGTTCATTGCATTATATATATGTATTTATCTTCTGGGAACTACTCAATGTATGTAGCACACAATTGACAAATGAGATTGGTTGTTAATTAATTGTATAATCCACACATCTCCTCAGAACGGTATGCACTCAATAAAACCTAGGTTTAGTGAATTACGTTACTAGCTGTTTTCATACACACTAACATTACCTATATCCACTTACTAAATTCCATCTAAACTAACCTCTTATAAACTTAAGTAATAATCAAATGAATTAACATTGCCTTGATGCAATTAAATAAACAGCCCAATAAACAATCGATTCGTGAATTACGTTATTGTGAATTACGTTACCGCAAATATCAGTTAGTCGCCGAAATTAGGACCCACGGTCAATTATAACAGGTTAAATTTACAGCAACACCTAAGAACGTTGAGGTGTCAATATTTTGAAAGTTTTTGAAGAAGGAAATTGCATAAGTAAGAGACTTTTACGAATATTTTATGATGAATGTGAGTCATGTATGTTTCTTAAATAGTTTCATCATACAAGTGCATAATAGATAAATCAGTTTTGTATCAGTTGTTTTTTCTGGGGCATTATTTTAGTTACACAGTAACAATTATTTTGTATTGTTCATATGTCCATGCTAGACACACATTTTAAATGGTAACGTAATTCACAGAGCGGTAACGTAATTCACAATCCCTCTAATTTTGTTTGGCCAGTGGGTATAAGCAATGTTTAGATGCAAAGGGCATAGAGAGATTGAAGAAAGCCAAAATATGGCTAAAGCTACTTGAAAAGAGAAAATTAATTGAATTAAAACTTTAAAACATTTTAAAAACTAACAACCAATATAGGTCCAAATATATTTAGAATGAGAAAAAAAATGTATACGATTATGGACCCATACAATATATAAAAACAAAAACCAAAGGAGGCGCATGACGATAAAAGGCAAAGTTGCAGATCGTTGTAACACTTATCTAAATGTAGCGATAATTGATTATAAGGCAGATGGATTATGCGATTTAATTAAAATGGTAGCAGTGCCCAATTCCTTTTATGTAGAGAAGGAGATATTCTGACATGGTAGTAAACATGAAGTTCACAGAGAGAACGGGTAGCTGGAAAACTACATGTTCTGCGAAGAAGGCAGACAAGAAGATAGAGAATCTAGATGTAAAATTGTCCGTGCTACAGTTCAAATTTATCAACACTTGACGCAAGAGACAACCAGCGGTGCAAACTTGTGGGCAGACATACTGTGGGCTAAGATACTGTTATGTATATTCTATGTATAAGAACGTTGGTAATAATTACAATAATAATTACATGTAGGCAATAAAATATGTTATATCTAAATTGGTGATTATGTGGAGTGAGAAAACCATGCACTTGTCTTTACAATAAGAAGTTACATCATCGTTACTCAACGCTGACGTCGGAATGCTTCAAGTTCAATATACTAGAAGTGTTGAAACATGTTACATGTAAACTTACTTTTCATGCATCAAATATATTTTTTAAAGCTTCAAATCAATCTTGACAAGGAGTATTGAGTGATGTTCTTTTACGTTTAGTCCCATGAAACAGAAATAAATCATGTATAAACTGCAGGCTTCCAAGTATGCCTCGTATGTAAAATATGAAAATATTTCATATAACAGAAAATATGCCCCTCCATTTAAATCATTGTTAACAGTTTGGAAAATTGTGTTTGCAAACTCGTTAACTAATAATAAATTATACATAATGACCAATAAGTTAGTTTTCATCATTGACAGAACAAGGATTTCTCTATTGTTAAATTAAGTTAGAGTGTCAGCAATATAGAACATTTTCAAACATGAAAGAAGTTTTGTACAAATATATTGTGAATTACGTTACCGTTCTTTTCTTAAATTAGCGACATTATGGTTCTCCACGATATGTCCTTTTACAGCTTTATCAAGTATTTACTACGTATTCAGTGTTGTAGACATTCATTTGTTATCACAGCTTGCGTATTAATCATTTTGCAATGTATTTTAAAAGACATTTTGAAATTTTATAAAACTGCGTATGTCGTACAAAGGTTTCAATTATATGAAAGTCCGAAGTCATCAAATCTACTGCTTAAAATCTAAAATAATTACAAATGAACTATACACTAAAGAGATTTTTCCATTTTATATCTCTAGTTAACAGTATTTACTTTTATAGATTCACGCCATATAAAATAAAATTTATGTGAATTACGTTACCATTAGTACATATAAATACACACTATTGTACTACACTATCCTTTCAATAGTTTGACACCGTAGTATGAATACTTTTAGGAAAGGGTATGACATTTTGTATCGATATTTCAATGTTAAAGTATGTCATGCTTATCATTATCTATACTTTTGGACAGGGAAAGGACTTTTTCTAAAAGAAAAAAGTCAATAAAATAGTCTATAATCTATTTGTTTCGTCCTTATTATGTTTGATATACATATTTGTTCTTGTTATGTGTTGGTTGTTTGATAGGTAGAAATGATCAACGAATTGAAAAAAACTCATCATCGGTGTCACACATGGTTTGTATTTTAATTTTAGACATTGTTAATAATTGAATCACTACAGTAACGTAATTCACGGATAAGAATTACCAGGTAAAACTCATCACAAATATTTACTTATTAACGAACTTGTTATTTAAAAAACTTCTGATTTTAAGTCCGTGAAAGGTTGAAGTTTACATTTTTAAACAAACTTTTTGAGTGCTGCAACATAAATTTCATGTGACATATTTTCTCAATAATTGCTTAACTTAACGCGAAACGGCTGTTATACTTGTGGGTAAATTGTTATTCAAATAAAAAGATCACACTCGGAATGGTCAAATTATGTAACTAGTTTACCACTCAATTAACTTGTTAATTAAGTGATTGTCTGGTGAGTTATCTAGATACTCACTTATCAGTTGGCATTTTTTACCAGGTGGTAAGAGGTTAACTAGTTACGTAACTAGTTTATCACTTAATTAACAGGTTAATTAAGAAATTGTATAGTTTCTAATATTTAGTTAGCCATTTAACAGTTTGTAAGTTAGGATTAGTTATAACAGGTTAACTAGTTACGTAACTAGTTAACATTCTCGTTCCAAGAGTCTAGTAGGATTCCCAATTCTAGCTCGGGGTACGAGAATGCTAGTTAACCGCTTTATAAACTTATTTATGTTCTGTGATTATCTGATGGCAGAAATATACCACCATGAAAAACTAATCAGCCGTATCAACATGTAGAATAGGTTATATTCTTTGTAAAACGGGTTACTGTATACTGTTCTATTGATATTTTTATCCTTGAGTCTATTCAGACGCTAACAGTACATCATCATATATGAATAAATGTGTTGAATATGAATAAATAACGCCGATTCTATATTTAGTAAGAATCGTGACAATTTAATGTTACAAAATGGAACTATCTTAGTTAAGATCGCAAGACGTTCCCTAACAAGGATAAACAAACATGAAAAGCTGGTATTCCCTAATGAGCTGTATTAACCGGAAATGCACTTATTTGTCGTAAAAGTTATGGTCACTGACAAAATTTTTGACTTAATTGATTATTTTGTAGTATAGTTTACAGTTTTAAAACAGTATTATATAAAACTTGCCATTGGTTACATACAGATGCGTAAATTGGGGTACTCCGGTACTCTCGGGTGTAATATCGAAAAAAGAAACCAAGATAAATGGCTTTTACTTTAAGAGACGCACTGAAAATCATAAGTGATTGAGTGCTTTAAAGTTTTATGTTGATTTTTTTTTTCAAATATAAAAAATAAATCAGGCTAAGTGTTCATAACTTCCGTCTTGATTATGTGTAAGAACTTTGTGACAAATTAGCTGCTTCAATTTTCAAATATTTTCGGGAGTTGATCCCCATACCACCCGTTGTGATATAAAAGTAATAGTTGAGCGTGCCTATCAAAATGCTTTAACCACGTCCCTGCCACGCACATAAAGTCCTATCACTTGGGATATATATTCTATTATAACAATATTGTTGGGAAATTCGAAAATAGTTCCTGTCAATACAGATTTAGTCAACAAATAAAGGGCGATAACTCACAACAAATTTAAAGACGTTTTAATATTACAACAAGAAAAAGCATTGATGCAAAGCATCAAAGGGCGTCTAAATAAATGTTTAAAAGTAATAAATGTATTAACGGATAATAAACTAGGAGTATGGCATGCCGTTTGCACAATAATCACTTAAACTATAGGATTAACTGTTAAACCCATAGTTTAACAGACTTAAACATAGGGTTTAACTGTTAATCCTATAGTTTAAGACTTTAAACTATGGGTTTAACAGAATATTGTGCACAATGTTACTTAAACTATATGTTTATCAGCATAAACCCTATGTTTTTAAAGTGTTAATCCTATAGTTTTAGACTTTAATCTATATGTTTAACAGATTTTCACATTAAATACTTTAAACTATGGTATTAAGAGACTTTAATACATAGTTTTAAGCGAAAATCTGTTAACTATATAGTTAAGACTTTAAACTATGGGTTTAACTGTTAATCCTATAGTTTAACAGGCAACCAATCAGATTACGAGTTTGTAATCACGTGAGATGACGTTGATGTAAAACGGAAGCGAATGATTCAATGTCATGACAAAAATGCCGCCGACTAGAGAAAACAGAGTTGACCAAATTGGCGATTTTTTCCGTGTCGTTTTAACAGCGTTGTGTGATGTTGAAAGGAAAATTGAGTTTGGTTTTTTGGTGAAGAAGATATTAGGCAAACCATTGTCTTGTTGCAACAAATGAGGTGAGACATAGCCGCGTTTTGTCTGACGGAAAACATTGTGTCAATGTTTGATGCGTCATTATGTTTAGGATCATGTTTTTTTCCTAGCTTACGCTCGTAAAATTTTCTACATTTTAACATAATTAGATTCTGCCAATTCCAAGTTCGTACTTCACTTGATAGGGTATACAGACGATTCGTCCCCAAGACTATTCTCCCTCTATACGATCCGCCCTATTCACATTCGTCCTTGGACGATTCGTCCCCAAATATCAAGAGTTTCAACGATTCGTCGCTGTTACATAAAAGTATGTACGGGAATTGATTTTCTAAGTTCACATAGTTCACATATATGAGAGCCAGATACATAAACATTGGGTTTGTTGGGCTCTTGATAGTCTAATCATTTTACTGATATACTCATACAACATGAGATGAATTGTTGACTTCCAGTTCAATATTGATATTTTACATCTGTGGTGATCGTAGGTGATATAGTCACTTCCAACAGCCTTGCTGTTGGGTTAACCCTTTAGCGACGCGGTTGAGTGTCTCGCCTACCACCCGGAAGAACCAGGTTCGATCCCCAGTCCTGGCATGTCTGGTTTTTATTTCCCCAATCTACTTTAATGGCGACGAGGATAATTCGGTGTGCGGGTATATGGCCACCGGGGAGCGGAAATGGCTAGAAATTGCTAGTATGTGCAGTTGATGCCAGCTCCAAAAATGTAAAGAGGGGAAGAGTGTGGTGATCGTAGGTGACTATATAGTCACTTCCAACAGCCTTGCTGTTGGGTTAACCCTTTAGCGACGCGGTTGAGTGTCTCGCCTACCACCCGGGAGAACCAGGTTCGATTCCCAGTCAGGGCGTATGGTTTTTATTCCCCCAATTTACTTTACATCACTGATTGTCAAAAGGAAGATGAAGTATTCCTTATTAAATTTTCACACATATTATCAATGTCACACGTTGTAATAGTCACTGAATATTAAAACTATTTACAAGATTATTAACACTTATACACTATTTGCAGTAACTTTATGATTAATAGAATGGCATATTGATATGAACCCGTCCCAAGTATCATTTAATACAAATTCCAAAAGGAATTATTAATGAATAGACTTTAACCACGGTACTAAAAAAATCTAAGAAGATTCATCTTTTGATTAGATTTAGTCAAATGATGTTTTATTTCAATACAATCCTGAATGTTTTAAGTAAGAATTCATCGAAGAGGACGTGACATCATAGACAGTCACATAGATATCTAACGGTCCATGTATGATGTACTTACAGGAAAGCTCAGGAAGTCCTAAATAATTGTTTAGTGTTAATTAAATTGAGTTTAGACTGAAAATTACTTGTTTTTATGAGTTTAAAAGGTCATATCAATGATACTTTAAAAATTTGGATATGTTAGTGTAATAATACCAGCATTTTTTTATCTCCGATCAGGAACACAGAGCAAGGCTGTGTTGTGTCGCTAGATTTTAATGACTGAGAGTTGTGCATTAGGCCCTCTTACCCCATGGTTTCTGACCTATCAGGGAAGTAACTCTTCCGTCACGGTTTTAAGGCGGAGCTTAGAGATGCATTGTGTGTAATGGCAAAGCATCTCCGATTGCATTCTAGTTCTAGACATTAAGCCTACTGGTCGACTAGCTAAGAAAGTAACACGCAAAAGACAATACTAAGGACAGGTAACATTCCCTGAAATAGATTAAACCTTATTATACATGGACACTTTAGCTGGAAAGTCCTATATAAATATGTTTCATTATATCTACAAGCATTACTCAGTATTTGTTAACATAAATCAAAGGTCTATTGTTTACATTTTTTTTTCAATTTGAAACAATGAATTATTTTTTTATTAATCACATTGATTAAAATAAATCTTTGTTCAACAATGCATAGTTCTCAATCTTCATTCCAGTAGCCCATGTTTTTGAAACTATATGAATTAAAAAAAAATATTTGTAAAATAATGAGAATATACACAGAATACACATACATTATAAAAGGTTGTATTAATAGTACTCATTGTGCTATATACATAAAGGGACAAATAACATAACATTCTTTAGACAATCCGTCCCCAAAGTAGGGACGGATCGTCCAAGGACGGATGTGACTAGGGACGGATCGTCTGACATTCACTTCATAGTAATTGAGGGCATTTCGAACTCGTACTGTGCTTCTACATCCATATAGGTTCAAGCTTTTAGCCATACGCCTAAAGTCAAGGTTTTTCACAACAACTTAGGCAATGTTGATTAAATTATGAAAATAAATGGATCGAATTACAGTTTTCAGATCTTCAAAATTTTCATCTAGCACAGACGTACATTTATCTTTGTATTGTCCAGGCCCAGCCAGTCCATATGCACAGACCAGTGACCACAACAAATTGTTAAAACCTTCACTGAAGTTCACAAAGGTTGACTGCCTGAATCGAGTCCTATACCCAAAGAAACTATCGCAGTTTCTATTGGCAGAGTCGATGCGTCTAATTCCGTACGGTCGTCTAATTTCGTACACTTGATAAACTCGACCTGCTGTTAAAAGCGTGATTCCCGTAAATATAATCCGTATAGCTAAAAATATCCCATCAATCGTGTTAGTTTACAAGCGTTCAATGATATCGACTGGATATGACGTCAGCGTTACATTTTGATTGGTCGAAATATTCGTTTGGCGCCAAAGTTAAAAATACCGCCGTCTTCAACAAAGAACTACAACGAACGAAAAAAATAGTGGTCTAAAGGTAAAGGGATTATCTTTCTTGACAGAGTCTTAAAAACAGTGTTATGTTTTTAAATAATGAATAAGAGACATCTATTTAGCTTTTTCAACAGAATATCTACAAATTTAGTCTCACACACACAAAAAATATTGGAAACAAAAGTGTACGGAATTACCCGCCTAAGTATTGATAGCTAAATTTGTATGAGGGTAATTTCGTACAGTATATTTGTCCACCATTAAGGTCCACATTGGTTTTATTTCAGAATGAAAAACGTAATCATCCGTCACTTGTATGCTGTTGGCATGCACCACTACGGTTCCAAGGAAATGTCTATTGGACCTGTATACTACTGCAGGCCAGAGAACAGTCCGTATGATGTTAAAGACCCAACATCCGATCCGGCCTATCGGGATGTAAATGAGCTATTGGTAGGCAGGGCTTATTTACCTAGGTCAGTGATAGTATCTATTTATATCCTAGATGTATACAAAGCATGATTCATCATAGCATATACACATACTGGACATTGGTGGTTTGCACAAGTAACAAATAGTTTTGAAGACTCTAAGAGCGAACAAAAATAAACATATGGTGTTAGTTTTATAAACTAGATCAATGATTGTAAAAGTAGGTTGCATTATTTAATGTTTGTTTCAGGGTTATGAAATTAGCTATTGTTATCAAAGATAAATGTACCATTTGTGAATATAAGTAAACATTGCCACTTACTCCTACATGTAAATTGAACTAATATATTAGTTTTAAATGTTTTATAAAGTACTTGGTTATTATAATGATCGATTTCAATTTGATTTTGACTGAAAACACATGATTGTTTTTGCTCCCTGAAAAATCTTATGATTTGACCACGAACTTGACCCGCTAAAACTATGGGAACTGGCACAGTCTATTTTTAAACAGGGGTATATACTGATGAAAACAAAACTTGTGTGAAGACTACTAAAATATATTCAAGTTTTTTATTTTATTTTAAAATGTTACTATATCAATATCTATGAAGTTAATTTCAATGATTAATTGGTAATGATATTGTGTACATTTATATTGTGAAAATATAAATTGATATGTCAATCTTCCACCCCTTTCTTTTAAAATGATGTATCCACTCATTAATTTCTGGCGGCATATTAATTTTTGATTTATAAAGTGCATCAGTTAATCATATCGGACTTTATTAAGAAATGGAATGTAAGGATAAATTCATTTTCTTGATATTGGTAAACAAGGAACAAAAACAACTATTGTGGCTCTTTTTAATCATAATAACTGGGATATTAAGGAAATACTGAATGGAAGAAAGGATAACAATGACTCAGCTCAAATAGGTCAAAATTTGGATTAATTGAAAATCATTTTGTCCTGTCGCCAGGACAAAGTTCTTTGTATGAATTAAGAAATATTAATGATAATCATTAAAAAATATGTGTATACAAAAGTATCTGATTAAAAAAGTTAGCTGAAAGAACAAAATGTTGCTTTTGACTTTGTAAGAATATAGTGAAAAGTTTTGTCTGATAGAGTACTACAAATTGTGTTTCACAGATACCCCAACCTTACACGGGTACTATATGTAGATCACTCCATGTAGATTTTCTACATGTATACTGCTCAAAAACATATTCATTATGTATCACTTATTAGATTTTATTAAGACTTTTTCTTCAATCAATATGACATAATGATTTACATGTATGGACAATATATGTTTACAATTTCCAATAATCAAAGAGTTATGTAACTTAATGAGATACAATTGAACAATTGACCATATTACTATTTATAAATTGTGCCGCATGCTTTCAATGAAATTAACTGGACTTACAAAACAATAGCTTCAGAGAAGTAAGTTTTGCATGGTTTGTGCTTGAGTTTACATTTAGTTCTCTGCCATGTGCTTCTATTTACTAACACAAATCACATGATTTAATATATTCATATATACAGTCTGACTCCTCCCACAATTTTCAAATTTCAAACTGACAGCAATTAATTTTTGTTCAAAATAACCTTTTTTTCAGGAGAATCAGATAAAAAACTACTCAAACTGATAGATTATACACTTATAAACATCTACAAATTTTCTTGTATTTTTCTAAGATGAAATAAAGCTACTAAAGCAAAAAATCCTTCCCTGATCTGAAAAACTTTAAAATTATAAGGGGAACCACCCATCCGCCATTACCTCCCTTATATACCCCTGTTGGGCCTTTAATGCCATAGCTATTTACGACGACCGGTCTTTCAATTCAGCTAGAAAAGTTGCAAATTTACGACGGGAAGATGCCCATATAGTGAAAACGCTGTTTGATAAAGAATTTATTTATGACTTATGTTATGTTAGAGCCAAGTCAGTGCCTGAGAAGTTTTCGAAAAGAACCGGTCCGATGCAGAATATAAGCATTGGGTTTAAACTGCATGATTCCAAGACTGATAGTATAAAAGAAATGCTGACATCTGCAGGAATCGTATATGAATTATTCTAATAATTAAAATGATTATGTCAATATGAATTAATTTTTTAATATGATTTTATCGTATTAAATCAGGCATGTACAATCTAATAAAAATGAAAAGTGCTTGTTTGTTTGTTCTTGAAGTATATTTTTTAAAGATCTATATCTATATTTATTGAGTCAAGGAATTACTCAGGTAAGTTAACATGGTTCAGTATACTTCAAGGAAAACAATAAACACGTTCTCGTGTTAAATTGCTCATTTTTTCTATGAAGTGTTTGATGTGTTAATTGCAGACTAATTATGCCTAAAAAGTATAATCAAAAAGACATTCTTGACGCTGTCAGTGCTGTAAGACAAGGTATGTCTTACAGAAAGGCATATGCCAAGTATGGTGTTCCTGTGATGACATTACAGAATCGTGTCAGTGGAAAAGTAGATGAACTGGCTCAAGCTGGAAGACCTACAGTCATACCTGAAGATGTGGAAAATGAACTTGTTTCTGAGATAAAAAGGGCAGCTACCATGGTGTGGATTTAATTTTGTTCATTTCTTTTTTTATGGAAGGAAGTGTGAAGAGCCCTTTGCTGGAATCGAACTCATGACCTATTTGTTGCTTGTCAGACACTATTTTAATGTTGCTTAACTGATATATGGAAGTGATATGAAAATGACTTTAAACATACACTATTTATACAGCCATGTTGCATGCCTCGTTCCTTTTTAAATAAATTTTCCTGACAACTTTTCGGTACTTTTGATCAACCTAGCATTCGCTTCACCTTAACTATATGATTTGAACGGTAGTATTACACGAGTTCACGACACCAAAGTAGTTGGAGGAAGAATAGTGAAGTCCCGGTAACGGGATCAAACTCGAAACATATAGACAAATACCTATACATAATTTTAAATACTAGTCATATTGTAAATATTGGTCTTATATATATATATATATAGACAAATATCTATGATTAATTTTAAAATTACATGTACATAGTTATTTGTCTATATATATATGAGACCAATACCTAAAATATGACTAGTATTGTCCGTTCCTTCTCAACTGTCAAAGCTTGAATAATTTCAGGGTGACTAAATGCGTTGTTTTTGTACTAGTGGCCTATTTTTTATAAAAGATATCTAGACTAAAACTTATCTTACGACATAAGAAGCTTTACTCAATCATAATACACACTTTCAAAAACTCATGAGTGTATAGTGCGTACAAGTTGACCCCGACCTGACCTTTATGCAAGAATATTCATTGCATTGAATACGAATGTAGTATTAGTGCTCGGATTATATCGTCAAGGCTCGAATGTAAGTATAACACAGGGATTAATTTTAAAGTACATTTAAAGCATACAATGAGTGTTTATTACACATGGACTGGACCAGATGATTATACTATGAGGCTAGCTACCAATTCAAATGTTGCGGGTTTTAGTCCAACAACCGCCATCCCCCATCCATGTTATTATCAATTATATTTAAAAATGTAAGAACACGAGTTTCCCGTTTGATTGCATTTGCATCGTGAGTTGTTTTACATGCGTGATGTGTATACTTTATACATGTCTTATTTTATCTTAAATACGTAACGAGCCGAAGCATATAGTAGGCGTGGTATTGATTTTCGCCGGGATACGTGCAAATGATAATTAGATGCAAATGAGAAAGGTATGGTCGGGTTCAATGTGTACGCACTATATTACTACAGTGTACAATAATTTTAACAACCGCTTTCACTGTGAAATTATTCATGTTTTGACAGTGGAGAAAAAACGAACGCTATTCATGATTACTTCGGAGCTTATGTAACCGTAGAAACATTATTTACCAACCTTAAATATTTTGGCGGATCTATTTTTTTCATGCTATCCTCAATTAATCAACTTTCCAGTACTTACATTTGTTTGGTTGTAGGGATTTGGTATTACAAGACGTATGCTGCAAGTTAAGATTGGAAGGATTGTGCGCCGCCTTGGTATGAGGTCTCCCTTCCGCAACGGGGTTCCTGGTAAAGATTGGCTTGCTGGTTTCCTGAGGAGACACCCAGCCGTTACACTGAGGACACCTCAGTAATTGTCAACTTGCAGAGCAAGAATGCTGAATGAAACTATAACAAACAATTATTTTAATGATCTGTGTACTTTATATAACGAATTATCTTTACATGATAAACCTATGAGAATTTGGAACATAGACGAGACGAGTGTTCCGTTGCTCCATAAGCCAGCTAGGGTGCTAGCCCCTACAGGAGCTAAAAATATTCCTGGCAGGGTGGGGAACAACAGGGAGAATGTCTCGGTACTGGCTTGTGTGAATGCTGGAGGTGGTGAGATTCCTCCCCTGGTCATCGTCAAAGGCAAGACGTATAAAAGTCTACTTGCCTATAACACCAAGGATGGTGTACCAGGAAGTGTTTACACTTACCAGGAACGGGCGTGGATGGAGGACACCCTTGGTGAAATATGGTTTCAAGACCATTTCTTGAAGCACTGTGGTCCAGAGAGATCCCAACTTATTATCCTTGACTCACATTCCTCTCATGAAACTTTGGGTTTGATTAACGCTGCAGTAGCAAATGGTGTTCATCTATTTACTTTTCCACCACATACTACCCAGTGGCTTTGTCCCTTGGACAAAACAATGTTTGGCCCTCTGTCTCGGGCATACTCGAGGGTCTGCACGGAGTTCATGGCAACCAGTCCAAACAATATTGTAAATAAGTGGGAATGGCCCCGTCTATTTAAGCTGGCGCATGACCAAGCTTTCAATAATCATAACATCATTAGTGGGTTCAAAAAGTGTGGCATTTTCCCACTCAATAGGATGGCCATTCCTGAAACGGCCCTTGCTCCGTCATTACCTTTCAATGTCAAGCAGACCGTTAGTTCAACCCAAGTGGAGCAGGGCTCTTCACATGATGCACAGGCTGGGACTGTCATCAATGAAGAAGAATTAATTAACATCATTACCTCGGGTGAGTATCCCAGTACGGTTGATCCGGAAACGGGAACCTTGAATGTACAATTAGAGGTTGTAAACCCCTTAAATGAAGAAACGGCCATAATTCAGCCATCAAAACATGACTGGCGCGTTTCTATTGATTCCGAATTTTCTCTCCCAATATCAGACAGGCAGGAGACCCAGTCTCACGCTAGGAAGTTAACTAGCCACAGGCTGTTAACTTCCCCAGCCATAATAGAAAAAAAACGGTCAGAAAAAGAAAAAAAAGAACTAAAGATAATAGAAAAAGAAAATAGAAAAATAGCTAGACTTTCAAAAAAAAATAAAAAATGAAAATATTTCATGATGAAAAAATAAGTGATGTATGTATACTGGATGTTTGGGACATGGATTTTACTTCCAAGTCAAGTCCTCTGATACTTGTTACAGTGTGTGGGAGAGAAAGGGTGACTTAGTAATAGGAGCATTAGTTCTACTGGAAGAAAGTCTACATAACAAAATCTGCTTTAGTCACCAGTGGAGAGAGTGTAAAAGCTAATGATGGAGAAATATTAAACAATATTGAGGTAAATATAAACAGCTTTGTATTTCAATATGACCTGGGTTGGTAGCGCGCCAGGATTTGGAATCTCGTGTCCAAGGGTGTGCAAATTCGAATCCCACCCAGGGAGGTTATACCCTTCTGTGAAAGTTTGACAATAAATAAATGTTATATATTCCTCCATTGATTAGATAATATGGAGAAGTTTCCGGCCTTGTGGAAGGGTAGGTGAGTACTGGTTATAGGCAATGGTCCAGGAAAGCTAGGTTAGGTGCACTGGATGCCGTCAAATGACCTAAATTGTGTTGACATGGTGTTAACTCCAATAAATAAGTAAAGTATTCCAATAAATGCAAATGCAAGGCTAGGTGGTGCTTTGTTACTTTGTTGAACTCCAAGCAAACAAGCAGGTCTGAAATAGATCTTTTAATGGGTGTCAAGACTAGAAATATGAATTTTGTCTTACAAATTTTGTCTCGTACAAACTGAAATACAATGATATTAATAATTTAAAGATGGTATATCAATAGTGATGCTCGTCTTGATTTTAAGTACTTAACATCATATAAATATATTTATATTATGTTTATTATTTCTGTTTTAGGTAGATGGTATGAACCATGATGAATGTAAAAGCACATTATTGGAAAGTTGAGAAATGCCCACCATTGATTATGGAAGTAGACGAGCAGCATGATAACCCGGTGATTTCCATTAAAAAAATAATCTTCCCCTGGCGTGTGTACATACTGTAGTGAAACACAGGGTCAGGAAAGAGTTATTCTTTGGACAATAATTTTGACTGGCCAACCATTATCTGGCTATAAATATATTAAATGGAAGACTTGTAAGGTATCAAGCTATTTATCCCTGACATGTACCATATACTTCAAAAGTTTGACTTACACTCTTCATTCTCAACGAGTTACTCACTTGGCAAGTCAAGATGGAAGATGCTGGAAGATAGATATGTAATCATGCATTAGGGATTAAAAGATATGATGAAGATATAAAAGATACAGTGATTTTCCATTCTTAATAAAAATGTCAATTCATATAGGAAAGAACTTTTTTCATCTATTTGTATTCAAAAAGTTGACAATTTAATATTGAAGTTAAATCTTACTCGTTTAATTATGCAAAAACTTGTTACTAGTGCTCACTGCTTACTAACTCTATTGTTATTCATTTGCACTTTTTGTTTGTTCAACTATTAATAAATGGTAAATTGTTATGTAAAATTATTTACAACTGATTCATATATAGTCCAACAGAATTAACCTGAGCTTGAACTACCTAATTATAATAATTACACACTTCACTTACATTAAATCGTGAGATTCCGTACGCGTGTATACGGTTATGCACGTGTTTATAACAACCGATGTGACTATAAATCAATTTATTAAAAGTGGATTGTTATTGTACTTATAATTTAGGACATATTAGTTTTTGGGGAAACTAGTAAGTCAGCAATATTATGGCAGAGTTTCAAAGTATTTATTCTTATAAAACAACTTTAATTGTTCAATACGTGTATTTTGCCAAAAGATTCCGATTAAGCGCGATTTACAAACGAAGACAAAAATAGACTGTAAATACTGACTTTAATATATTCTTGCATAAAGGTCAAGCTCAGGTTAATTCTGTTGGACTATACTAGGTATGCAATATTATATGATTTCTCTGTACTGCTATCTTAGTCATCATTTTGAATCATTGTTGACTGTAGCAACTACTCAGTGACCTTGTCACTTGTAGACTCAAATAATTCCAAGTAGAAATATTTGTAGTAATGTTATTCAATTAAATCTTGATCTGCTAAGTATGTATTATTTTTACTAGAATCTAATAAATGGCAGCCAAGGAGATAAAATGTGATCTGTGTATTCAAGTTTGAGAGAAAACTCTGTTCTCAATTGTTTAATCTGAAAATTTGATTTCTGTATAATGAGCCCTGATTTGAAGTACCTCATTTATTTTAAAAGGCAGCATTCAAAATACCTTGTTTATTATACAGAGAATTCTATCAGTTATGTAAAAAAATGCAAGTTGAGAGGGGACCTTAGTTTTGGTCTTGGATATTGTTCTCAAGCCCTATTTACTTACCATCACTGTTGCAAAGTATGATGTTTTTAATTTTAGATTATGTTATTATGATTTTTATCTATACATTTTCTTTACCTTTTTACTATATTCTTGCATTTTGATACTGTGCTAGCCTTATATTACTCTATCTTTTTGGCTTTGTGATAGATACATTTTTCTTTGAAATAAGGCTGTGGATTATTGACTGAATCCACTCAAAGTGCTTAAATTTTAAAGTTGGTTGTTTTTATATAGAAGGCTAATATTTTATGTCTTTTTCTTAATGTTTAAGTATTGAATTTCACATTAAATGCTGTATTTTTACTTATACATGTACATTGATGGAAATAACTGTGACAGTTGTAGTATCAGTTCTGTAGATATTCATTTGATCATGTATACTTTTTCAGTCTGTCTGTAATTTTAAAGTTTAAAAAATATGGTTTCCAGACCTACTGAATAGCTTTTATCTAAAATGTGATGACTGATTGTTTTTTAAATACTTTTTAGTTAACCTTTAATTTTTTGGTTATCTAAGGCTACAAAATTAACACAAAATCTACGTAATGGAAAATAAATACAGTAGACATGGTTTTGGATGTTTTAGGATGCCAGATGATGAATCTTATTTGTGTTGTATTCATGAAATTTGTTATTAATTTATCACAAGGCATACATAAACATATTTCAATAATGATTGTACCAAAATAATCATCTCATGTAAGTTTATTTTCTTTTAACTTTCTGGTTCTAGTGATATAGATATTGAAATCTGAAAATTCAAATTTAAAGATTTTCACAACATTTATTTATTTGATGTATTTACACAGTATAAGCTTCGCATGTAATTTACTTATGATGAAGATGTTGTGTAATTAATCAAATATAATGTAATTGCGATGAAGAAACATTGTTTTCTTCTTAGATTGTTAGGATACATACATGTATCACACACCGGTTACATTAAGACTGAAGTATGAGTCATATTACTTTCTTTAAATTTAAATTGTCAAAAAACATCAGTATGGTACTGATATTTTTTACATGATTAACATTACATATAAGTTGATGGGTAGAAGTTTAAACTCTTGACATATAGTTAGTCAATATTTAATTCATATAGAAATACATGTAGTACAAAACTGTCAGTTTATAACCTCAACAAGAATTTCATAAAAAACATACCGGTAATACTTCAGTATGGCTGTCAGTAATATTTTCTGTGGATGGGTTTACATAATATTTCATTTTGAAATATCTTTATGAATTATTTTGTTTTCAATTTATTTAGTCAAACATAATATGTTTAAGATATACTTACGTCAAGTTATTGGATTGATAAACCAATGATAGATTTGTGTTGTTAACAATTGTTTTGTTAGTTGGTTATCCAACTTCTTGATACATATACATGTATATTAATTTTAAAAAAAAATAAATAAATAAATTGTTTGAATTTATATTTATCTTTGTTGTATCTGCACTTCCTACCCTGGGATAGTACACCAGAGTAAACTAAACTAGCAATATTTAAGTCAGAAATTAGATAAGAAATTATTGTTTCAGTGTAGTGCATATTTTCTGCTTCTTATTATTCTAAAAACTGTTTTCTAACCAGTTATGATTTAAATCTTGTTCTTCTTAGTGTTTGTCAAATCCCATTTCATGAAACTAACACAGTTAAAATATATGTTGTTACCAAAGTTAGTCGCTGAACAGAATCAGATTGTAGTCAATGACACCAATTAGTGGTTATGTCTTTTAGCCAAAATAATCCATAGCAGATGCTTATGTGGCAAGGTAGATATCATTTTTCATCTTGACATTCATGAGATTGCCAGTTGTTGAAAGAATATTTTTGTGTTGGGTTAAATCCCACAGCAACACATTACTACTACAGCAACCAACTACTAAGGGAACAATTTCGTTAGTGACTGACTTCAGCCTTACATAATTTAGAATCAGTGGTAGGAAGGAGAATGGCCGTATACATAAATTCATGACCAAGCTCCATGAAAGTATGTCCCGACCATATCAAACCAACCACCCCTCGATTAGTATACTTGTGTGCTACTGACTTTGCTAGCCAACTAGGTTTCAGCGTCCAAGCTAAAATGTACTAAGCAGCTGTTAATTATAAATGAAAAGTCTCTGAGCTTGTCACAGGTAAATTTACTATACAAGAGATAACACAATCATTTAATTGTTCATTTTATTTGCAAACAAACAGGGTATATAATAACAAAAGACTGGCTTATAAAATAAAACTTTTTGAAAAGCAAATTTGCCATTTTCTTTGCAGGAATAGCATATAAAATTAAACAAATATTGAGTGATAACCTAAATAAAGCCGGATTCCTACCCAGATGGGGGATATGGAAAAATATGGTCATGATTTCTTTGATGAATATCTGAACAAAAATATTAGAGATTCTCAATATGAATTATGGTAGTATTGACATAAAATGCATACATAGATCTAAGTTTCTTGTAATGTCATCATATTTGCGAAAAGACTAAGAAATTATAATGTTCCAGTATTATTGTTGTCATGGAAAAAAAGCATTCTTCCGGAAATTATAATATTTAATCATACATAGTTATTCAAAAGTTTGATGTAGCATTTAGTCTCATTTCCTTAATAGAATTGAAACAGCAAAACAATAAAAAGTACATTGACTGACTAGCTCGAAATTATCCAGTTATCAAGAATTACAAACCTGTTACAGCTTTCGGGTTTATGCAAAACATTAGAATTATTTTTGTGCAAGCTTTAGTTATCACATAACAGTGGTTTGGTGGAATTCAAAATCAGGTATTAAGTAATGTATAATCAAACATATTTACTGCTAACATATTAGTCCATTCAATACAGCTTTTGACCTAGACAAAACAGAAAATATGTTTATACTGTGCAAAGAACCTTCAATACAATAACACACACAAAAAAGTTGCACTCCAAATAACGAGGGGAAAGTGAAGAAAAATGAATTTAAAATAATGCGTTTTCTACTTAATATATTAAAAGGCACTGCAATGCTTCCGTACTTCTGTCCCGCAGTAAATATAGCTATTGGGTCACAAAAAGTAATGGATGCCGGTAGTATTTTGATTTTGAGTTGATTTTCCGATGTGAACCTATATACCTACATTTAATTGATTTTATATATGGCAGAAAATTCATTAAAAATACCGTTTTTGGTAACGACCTTGAAAAATAGAAATATTTTACTACGGTAGCGCGTTAGGACCAAAATTGTCCATGTTTAGTGTTAAATTTCGTGTCACAATAATTTTGTTGTCTGAGCGCTGAGTACGAAACTTCAAACTCACCAAATTAATGTTATCTATTAGAATTGTTTCAGTATACCCAATTCCCTTTTTTTAAAACAGTAAGACTCACATTGAAACTTTCTGTATCTTTTACTATTAAAACTTCCGTACAAGCGTTCAGACCTTTGGTAAAAAACAACGTACAAAATGTACATATTTGGCTACTGTTGGAACCGTCATTGCATTTGTTAAGGTTGATACGTGAGTGTGAGAGTGACTCATTTTACTCACGCCGGATGGCAATTTCAATAAATTCTGATACCGTTTAACAGGATTGTCTAAGATTTTGATAAGTGGATGTATTACTTCCAGATATTGCGAAAGATACACTATAGTATCTATATACAAAGTCTTAGTTGTAAAACAATATTTTGTATATTTTTAACACGAACAGAACTATAATCATACTCATTTATATCTTAGTATACGTAATAATGAAGTGAAATAGAAATGTATACATAATAAGTTTGTACCTCATTTCGTTACAATTCAAAAGTGGAATAACTTATGAATCTGTATGATTTATTCATGCAAAAATTGTCATTAATGACAAAGTTTATTGTGGTATTTGTTTGTCGTTTATTATGCACTCTTGCAACAATTGATTATACCTTAAGGTGTTTTTGGCGGTGATTAGACCAACATTAATTTAGGTCTTGTGATATAATATTATTGGGCTTAGAAGTCAACGTACAAAAAAACTGAGATAGTTGTTTTTCGAAAACGAGACAGTGTAAATTTTCATGAACATTGGAGCTATGGCAATGAACATATCGAAATTGTCGACAATTTTAATTATCTAGGGGTAACAATTATTTACAAGGGAAGTTTAGATCTAAATACTCCACATTGTACGGGAAGGGTTTAAAAGCCATGAATGTTTTAATATCTAATCTCAAACGGTACGAGACAAAGCCGAAGGTGGCTTTACAATTATTTGATGCTTTTGTTTCTTCCGTCAAAACGTTCGGTTGCGAAATATGGGGTTTCACTAAGTTTAAGCAACTCGAGACATTACATTTGAAATTTTGTAAAATAATACTAGGCGTTAAACAGACGAGTTGTAATGTAAGTGTCTATGGCGAACTAGGTCGTTTCCCACTACATATGAACCGATTTGTACGAATTTTGAAAGATTGGTATAAATTATGTCATAGCGAAAACATTATTATTAAATCCATAGTTAAATCATCGCTTGATGACGTAAACAAAGGCCACGTTGATTGGTTTAGCTATGTAAACAATTTATTTGAAAAATATGGATTTCTACATATCTGACATAATCCATATTCTATAAATATAAAACAGTTTATACCAATTTTTAAACAGAGGCTTTTTAACGAGTTTATACAATTATGGTATAGCAAAAAAGAATTTAGTAGTTCTTTTAAACTCTGCGACTCTATTAAAGACTCTTTTTGTTTAGAATCATACTTGGATACAATTACATCCCGAAAATATAGAACATAACTTACTAAATTACGTATTTCTGGCCTTAATTTAAGAATACAGTCAGGTCGTTACTCAAACGCCAGAGTCGAACGAAATCAGACAATTCTGAGTATTTTTTAAAAATAATTTATTGTGACAGAAAAAGCGATATAAGTCCAAAGCACTAAATATTGTTTTAAGATTTAATCCCTATATCAAAGATGCGACTTTCTTTCTAAGTTCCATTCATACATAACGGTCCCTTTTGTCATGACAGTGCTATGTGAAAGGTTGAGGTTTATTACGTAAAATGGTTATCTCAGAAGTCAAAGGGCCGGTCACATAGGCCATAACAGACGAATCTTGCATACATTTTGGTGGTGCGTGATTTGACCATTTTCTACGATTTACGCGATGAAAAATCACCGATACATTGAGCAAGAATTACGTGTGAATCACGCAAAAATTACTGACAAAACACTTATAAACCACGCATAAGCCCAAACAAGGGGCAGAGAACGGAATGTGCCCTACGAAAAGCTTCGCGAAAAGCCACGCATATTCTGCACATTATCACTGATAAGCGAATGATTCGCGCATGGACTACTCATAATGTGCGTATGAGTCGCGCCCTTTCAACGCCGTTCCGCGTATATAAACGGATGCGGGCTTTAGGACATTTTCACGCACGATTTCGTATTTCTTGTCTTGGGAGGAATAGAAAAAAACACTTTTTATTAAAAGTTGCGAATATTCGAAAATCTACAGAAATACATTTTCTCTAAACAAATTGTCTCTGCAGTATTATTATTTCAAAAGCATAACTTTACATATAATACTTGTTCTAAACTGGAAACGGGGTAAATGTCCACCCTTCAAAAAATGGGGGGGGGGGCAAATTTCTTCCCTTTAAAAAAACACGAATGTCCTTGTCTGCCTCGACATAAATGGTTGAAATCTTTTTCATCAAAATCTATAATTAGGGCTGCGGATCGTTGAGCAAGTAGCGATCCAATCCGAACCACGATCCATGCGATGCGATTCACGAATCGATTCGTCATCCACGAACCACTTTTTTTTAAATAAAGAAATATAATAATTAATGTAAAAAAAAATTAGTGAAGAATTGCAAGAGTTTTTACAATAAGGAAAATAATGTTCTCCAAACATGGCTTATAACCAGACGTTTTTTTGTTTGTTTGTTTTTAACGTCGCATTCAACACATATTTAGGTCATATATACGACGGCCAGCTCTTCCTACTATAGGTTTCCTGGACACTTTTTCTATCGCCAGTACTAACTTACCCTACTACGAGGCCGACAACATGTATAAGGCATGACCTGCCGCGACCGGGATTCGAACCCGCGATCTCCGCGGTTCGAAGTCAGACATGCTAACTACTACGCCACATACGTTTTGTGGTCATTTTCATTGATAACATTTTTGTTTTTATGTGAATGAATCGAATTTTGACACGATGTTGTTCGGTCTCTACAATAATTTAAGTTGTGCGACTTGTTTTCAGATGTAATAAAGCTGCAAATGTTCATACCCAACTTTTAGACCCATCAAGATTTTCGCTTTATGATACAGCCATATAGCTCTGATTGTAGATACGTCTGTTTTGCGATGATATAATCTACAAGCCGCGACCCCATGGTGTGATCGATGAGATAAGATAAGGATCGTAGGTCACAATTTCAAGTCATATCAGGGGATTAATTAAATCCGTTGTAGACTAATGTTTTATATTGTCAATGTACAACAAGTGTAAATTAACAGATAAATGTTTCACAACTTTTAAGGTGACATTTTGTATACAATACCACGGGGGCCCAACTCCGTCACAATGTGAGTGGATTTCTGTCGAGCTAATGTCACGGATGCCTGTCGATAGTGTCACGGATTTTTACAAGAAATAAGATACAGAACTGTTTAAACCAGTTAAATGACGTTTCTTTGATACTTAGATTGTTCCTCAGATTATGTTTTATGACAAATAAGTTTTGATCAAGTCGGTAAGCGACTAATAGCAGTTTGTGAAATCCGTTGGCAATATTAGATATGTCACGGTATTTATGACGAGGTTGTATCTCATGTCACAGTTTTCTGTCTATAGGGTCACAGATTTTTCCAAATATAAAACAAGTGTAGGACTTGATGATCCACTCAATGCGTTGAATATAAAGCGTAAGTACGTAGCAAAACAAAAGTATATTTTTAAAAATCGATTATGTTTCAAAATTGTACTTTTTTAGGAACCATGTATTTTACCTGATACGCGTCGACATAAACTATTACGTACGTCAGTTAGGATACCAGGCTTACATGAGCCTGAAAAAGGCTCACAGCCAATCAGAGACCATCATCAAGTTGACCCATTGAAAATATTGCCTTTATATTTCCTTTATGGATTGACTAATATTCGAATTTGATATTATTTGTAAGCACAATATTTTTATTGTGAAGTTTTAATTTTAACTTACAGCTTATTACAACTGCGATTACATACAGTTTTGCTTTTTTATACTTCTGTTTATTGTTTCTTAATTATACCTGCAGATAGTTTCACAAGAAATGTTAAGACATAAGTCAAAGTTGCCTAAATAAGAAAAAATCTTGAACTATTCAATTCATTTTTATCAACTCCAGTGGTCGGAAATTGCACCAAAAATACTGTACATTAGTTGTTTCTGGAATGTGTATCCTGAGAATTGATTCATGTTTTTATTAGAATTCAAATACAAATTCATGTAATGGACTTATTGTCACTTATATCAAAAGATTTCTTGTTAAATAATCAACTGATACGCGTCATGGTTTGTTCATTTATGTAGATAATTGGAGTAACATGTTCAAATACGTGTTTCATTTACGATGACTGACATTTACAAGCACTTTACAATAATAATTGTATACATATTTTCATGTTGAAATCTGGCAAGACAATGTAACCCAAGTCTATAAATAGGATAATAATCAATTCTCATTCAATAGCCCCAAGCCCGTTTTTTTGTTCATCATAACTTATGATTGTGAGTTATCCATGTACAGTACACCAATGTGAATAATCTCCGAGATGATCTCAGACGCACTATAGTGTAAAAATATTTAACTATTTCAACCCATGAAAAACATAACAGATCAGAACAAATAATCAGCTCGTCCAGGGACTATCTATTGTACGATTATATTGAACTGTCCGATTGCATAAACTAAAACGTCACATTACACGGTATATTAAATAGTCGGTTAATTTCGGTAGTTCACGTAGAGCGTATTATAAACACATAACACTTATGTATTATATTTTATTTACAAAATGTATCGTACTTTGTATGACCGAGTGGTAGGACGGTCAGACTACAAATCTTTTTATCGTGGGTTCGAATCTCGATAGAAACTTAATTTTATCTTTTTTTCTTATTTAAATCATGGGCGGATTGCATAAAACACATTGCCCCTCCCCGTGCATCATAAATCTTGAAGAAGCCTTTGTTATAAATGTAGTGGCATCTTTTTAAGTGATGATGACAGTAGCACAACATACTCAGTCATTAAATTTGACTGATTTTTACATTGTTTGTTTTGAAATGTTGTATTTCTATGTCCAAAAATTACTGAATAAAATAGATGTAAAAAACAAAACAAAAAGAAGAATAACAAATAAAAAAGTGACAAATTTAGTTTCAGACTCGCACTTCTTTCAAAAATAGATGTTTTGTAGCATTGCACTTTAACCGTACGGCCATTCAGCCAGATGAGATATCGTCACTAAATTAACCTACACACGGTAATTTTTACTGCGAATTTCTATATATAGAACGCGGAAAATAATATATACAGTGTGCGATTACCGTGTAATTATGCAATCGGACAGTTCAATATAATCGTACAATAAATAGCTGAAATAACAATAAGTCTGTTGATCAAACTTAAATTTTACTGCATTTGATTCATGGCATGTGCACTTATCAAAACTCAAAACAGTAATGTATGCAGCTCAACAAACATCTTCCTTACCAATACTAGATCATTTTTGACGACACAAGCAGTTCCATACTTTTACATAAAAAAGTCTGGTCGGAGCTGGGCACGAATTCACAAAATTCTACTAGTCAGAGAATTCAAAGCTTGAGAAACATTGATTGTCTCCACAAGCAAAACAATAGAGTTAACTTATAGTAAAACATAAACATAAGACAAAAATGTACAAGTATACATGTGTCCTTTACATGATTAATAACTTGAAACAAAACTAATCATCCATTTACAAAAAAGATGTTTAATAATAACTGATGATGAACAAAAGATGGTTAAAAATCTACATGTGAAGTAATGAAATTATCTATTTATAAAGAATCATATGATTACAAAACCATCATAAACCAAAACATTGTTGTAAATTCAAACTGAAGGTTCCTTTGAACAGCTCTATGGTGCCTACTTGAATTACTACTTTATGTGGCCTGTATGGACATTTTTTCATATGTGTCAGACGCTTTGTTAAGTTGTTATTGTTGTCAGAAACTTCAACATTTAGAGACATGTGCAATTCATCCAGAAAACAATATCACAAGTATCACTGTACAAAGCGGTGTCACTAGCATCCGAGTCAAAGCTACCATAACGCTATCTTTGTCAAATGTATAGATTGTGAAAGAACATAGGACTCAGTAGCTTATATAATAATGCTTATCTATGAACACTTTTAGATGAATTGCTTATCTTCAGTTAAAAACTGGACATTCACGGACATTCAAGTTTGCATCTAGATGTTTCCGTTAAAACATCAACTTTCACTTGGGTTAATCTCAAAGCCTTTTGTCTTGTTCGTCCTTGGTTTAAGTTTGCCATCATCGTTGAAAATCAAAATGGAAAACAGACCATATTGGATGAAATAAAGCACGCTATAAACGACTTCCGTTTCAGAGGTAAACAACTCGGGACAACATCTACATCTTGCTCGGGAAGCCTGAAAAAATGAAAACTATCGTCAGTAATACTGTGACATTAACGCAAATATTGTCATATAAACTGTGACATGACGGGAAAAATCCGTGACATCTAGGTTTTGCAATTTGGTAGATTCTTCAATAAAAAAGACATTGATAAGAGTTTAAAAATCATCACTTATCAAATATTACTTATCATTGGCTTCTTATCGATAGAAAAATACGTAACTACCTTTTTCTGTCCGTGAAGTTCTTCAGTGCTCGTCAAAAATCCGTAACACTATCGACAGGCATCCGTGGCATAAGCTCGACAGAAATCCACTCCTATTGTGACGGAGTTGGGCCCCCGTGAATACAGTCAGATGAAACAAGAATGGTGATTGAAATAATTTTTTGATGGTCAAATTATGTTAGAAATGAGAATTATGTACTCATCCACCATTTGAATTTATTGTTTGCCCATCCGTTAATTTGGACATGCCTTAAATTATATTTATTGTTATAAAAGCTTTAAATTTAAATGAATAGCTTTGAACCAATATTCAAACCTCATCGTATCGTTAAGCCGCCTATAACTGTTATTTTGTTTCGTCTGCTGATTTATTTTACTTGGACTAAAATGCCCATGCACTTATTTGCATAAATGTTTTATTCATTTTAATATTTCACCTTTTTTATGCAATCGTTCTACAATGATTTGTAAACTAGTAAACAAATAGTTTTCAATGTATTAACGTTTTAATTAATATAATTGTAGAGGTAAACTAAAACAATTGATGTCTTTTATTTATCATTATGCCGCCAGAATAAAGTAATATGTTTATGATACTGTTTTCAATAATTCGTATAATCGAGTAAATCTTCCCGAACAATAATTCTTTGAATAAATAGATATATTACATGTATGTATTCTCTAACCTGCCTAGAATCTTAACACTTTAATTATAATTACAATCATTTGACAGATACAAGTACATGTATATATACAAATAGTTATCTATAAAACAGAGACAGGAAGGTAATCCTGTCATAAAAGTGTACCCGCTGTGCCTTGCTATGCGCAGTGTATTATACAATCACACCAGGGGTCCATAAATCCGATAGCGCACACAATAAATTTAAGAAAAAAATACTTTAAAAATGCAAAACTTTTAGAAAAAAGTGCAAATGGGACCAAAACTTCATTAAGATATTTTAAATTTAAAAAGTGCTCCGAAAACTAGAAACATACGGTTTTTTCATGTCATTTGCACAAATTTGATCAAAGAACCGGAAAGGCTTTATTTTTCAACTTATATCAGCATGGGTATTTATTTCCCTTCTTTGTTTATAGTAACCTGAGTAATCAAATAAAATCTAAAAAGGGACCAAAACTTTACAATTTTACAAAAAAATAAAAACAATCAAATGAAAGAAGACAGTTTAAACTTTTTGGCATCATTTGCACAAAATTGATATCTTAAAAAATAAAAAAGTTATGACCGTTCAAAGGATTTTTCCCTATACTTTTCTATTGAAAATGAAATATCGACTTGGGATTATGTATGGGCCTAAAAGTTGGACATGCTTCAGATTTTTTTTTTAAAAAAAGATCGCGATCCGACGATTTTGGACGTGACGAATACTCGATATTCTGGTCTGGATCGGGAGTATCCGAGTACTCGGAGACTCGCTGCAGCCCTAAAAATGTTACTCAATAAATGAAAAGTTTTGATCGAAAAAGAGTGAAAATGGCATTGTTTGCCATTTTCGTTCCGCCCAGACGTTGCCATGATAAGTGGAAGCGGACTCAACTTGCTCTTTCTGAAAGATACTTTTTATGAACAAATCAGAAAGATTACTATTGATGGCTAGGTCTGTTTTTGACTAAACGATTAATAGTAGAGCAGCAAAGTGTCATATTTTATATTTCACAGAACCACAAAAAGTCACAAAACGAGTCATATACCAAACTGTTCGGGTCAGTCTGAAGTTAATCAGACTGCCGGCATAAAATAAAAAAATTTTGTGCGGGCCTGGAAATCCAAGATGGCGTCCACAATGGCCGCCATTTGGGCTGGTAGTGAGCTTATAAGAAAAACCTTGCGTAGCATTTATATTATTTTTAAAGGTGCCAAGGAAACATTGAAAAGCTTTTGTACATGAAAAGTACCAAAAAAATAATGTAAGTTAAATTTCGCTCAAGGTCATTTTCAAGGTCAAATTCAAGGTCAAAGGAGTAAGAAACCTAGTATAGCTTTAGAAAATGAGAGTTGTTATTTTTTATTGGTTGGGTTTCATTCAAGGTCATTTATCAAGGTCGTATTCAAGGTCAAGGTCAAGAGGACAATAAATACCAAATTTTCGGCACAATTTTATATTCATTTAAAACTGCATGATATCTTATGATATATGATTTACAACATTATTTTTTTCTACAATGTATATCCTTTACGATTTATTCATTTTGTATGAAAATACCTGGTTTCCATAGAGATACAGAAACAATTCTAAAATATCAAATATGGCCGCTATTTTACTCTGTATCAGCTTATTTTAAAGTCATAGCATTGTATGTATATTATTGAAATAACTGAGTAAGAAACCTTAAACAGCTTAAGGAGATCGTCAACTTAGTTAGTTTGGATTCATTCAAGTTCACTAGAAAGATCAAACTCATGGTCAAATGTAAAAAATGACCCATTTCCCTATTTTTTTATAACTTTTTATCAGTTCAAAACTGATTTACATAGAATTTGATTCAAATTACAAATTGTTTCTACAGTACACACACTTTCCATTTATCAATAACTTATCCAGATAATGATAAAATCAGTATTTTATTCAAATTTATAAATAAGTTGTGATATCTAAATGATGGAGAAATCACAACTTAACACAGTATTATTTGGTACCATGTTATGTATGTAGGTTTTTATTATGTACGTAGTTGCAAATATTAGTTCATTTATACATATTAACATACTCAATTAGGGTATTTATAGTTATTGCAAATGGTTAACATTTTAGTTTTTTTATATCTGCTAGTTACTCAGATTAAAATCAACATATTCAAAACAATATATTAAGTTTGGTTTATAAATATGTTGACAATGACATTGTGCATTTTTAATCATTTGCAATAGAAAAAAATGAACATGTTTTTACGACAGTTCATCTCAATTTAACACTTGCCATGCAGTCACATGCTGCTGTACATAGTTCTTGAAAGATAAACAAACACAATTTACTTAACAACTGCAATTACATTCAAGATCACAAATTAACTCCGGAGGAACTGCAGGTTTGGTCATCAATATTGGAATAGCTAAAGATAAGTCATTATCTATAGTGTAACCCAGTGTTGTTAAAGTTGGTAAGGTTTATCTGGCAATCAATGCATTTTCAAAATGAGCAATTGAAATAGACATCTTTGTAAGAGAACAAGAAAACTAGCATTTGTTGAAGCAGTCAACGAGGTTTAACATTTTTATTTTTAATCAACTCTTCGGCCCGTTAGACATTGAGATTAGTTGTTATAACGTTCACAAACAAACTGAGTACATGAAGAAATCTGACTGCAGGTAAATTCAGTTATATATCCTAGCTGTAGATGTAGCTGCTGAGTAGATAATGTACGTGCAATGCTTGAAACATGTTTATTATATGGTCAAATTAGTTCGGACAGACTTTCTACCTGTGTGGAAGGGTATATATGATAACCTAATATCATAATAATAATGTAATAGAAAGTACTAAAACACCTGCGTGTGGGCTAACAACCAGTATATTTTGTTGAGTTTATAATAATGTAAAAACTTTCATTTTGGTGAAGCTTCTACAGAGTTTTTTAGCACTAAAGTTATCGCTCTTGAATATATACTATTTTAATCATTCATTTATTATTTAATTATTGTCATCATACAATATAAATATGTACCAATATTTAAACTTGTTTAGTTTGAATACTTTAACAAAGTCAATTCATACCTTGATAATTAACTTAATATACCTTAAAGAAAAATTAAAATGGAAGATGTGTCAAAGGAGAAAATATGACATAACAAAAGGACTAAGATTATATGTTTCTTCAATGCATATTACTGAGTTTAACATAAGCTTTATATGTCCTTCGTGTATTATCGAATCGTTTAAATGATCATTACAGTTATCTATTTAGTTCGAACACATAATTGTGTATTACATTATTATATTATCAATATTATGGTTTCATTTTAATCAATTGGTGGTCTAGAGATGGCTATTATTATGTATATTTTTAAAAGATTTAAAAACCAATGAATAATCATTACGAACTTGGTTAAAGTGGCAAAATAATATCCAAACGAGTGATTTCGAAATGTTGCCGCTTTTGCTTTCAATTTAATTTTTTGCTCTCTGATGTCATTTATATTGTTACGTATATTACAAAACATAAATAATCCAACTAGACCAATTTCTAAGGCCTAAAACAGAAATGGAGTGACTGCACAGTATGTCTGATAGAAGAGTGCGATATATCAAAGAAATTTAGTGCATGTATACATATAATTTGATTGAAATCTTTAGGTGTCTTTAAAACCTTTAGGTTTATCATTTAGCTTTTAATTGTACATCCCTTTACCTCAACGGTCATAAATGCGACAATTTTCATATTACCTGTGCTTGAAAATTAGTGTACGCACTTGTATGTCCACAAGTGAAAACAATGACCATCAAAATATGCCATATGGTTTATCGATCAATACTTTTCTGACAATTTCTCATTAATACTTAAATTGCATTATAATTAATACAATTTATTACTGTAACGTATATTTCACATTCTAAATGATGTCTATTAAGTAAGAATTATACTTTAGCAACTTGTATGTTCTATAAATAAATGTCAAATATCATATGAATAGTTTTTATGAACAAGCCATCATTGTAAAAGCCTTATAGAAAAATGGTAATTTGTTTGTACTTTGGTTACGGTATTTAAACTGATTTTCTTCTAAAACATACCAACATTTCGCCTGAAAGCATTGCAAAATGATCGTTTTATACGTGATAAATTTTCTCAGATGATTTCTATCGGTTTGCATAATCAAAAACACTTTTTAATTATTCTTACACGAATTTGATAACAAAAAAATACTGTAACGTAAATGAAAGCTGATATATCATAGGTATAAGCACCAAATTTCATATGATTTGTGCAAATATGTTGTAAATGCATTCGAAATAAAATATCATAAATCAAAAATGTGATTTGATGTAAGTAACAGCTGAAAAAATATGCACGAAATTTAGGGTGCATTTTGGTGTTTTTGGTAACGTACATCTTTGAGCTCAGATTGTGGGAAAACGCCTACCTTGCCACTTTTAAGAACTGCATTTTCAAATTCCACAGACAAAACTACATTAGAATCACTCATCAAACCTTATGGGCGCGATACCGCACCTAAAACCTTGCGAGCTCTCGGACTATATGTATTTTGTACCGGACCACGCAGTTATACAACTGGGATGAACAACAAAATTTCAAACTCAAACATCAATTTCACCTAACAAAAATCGGCAGTGTAACTCCAATATCATTTTAATATAATTAACAAATTTTCACAAAACTCCAGTTTCTTTACAATAATGAGTTTGTAAACCAATGTCCCTTGATGAAACACTTCAGCCATGTTTTTTCTCAGGACCAGCATAGTTCTCTTCACCATTGTGCACCACTTGTGTTATTTTAACTATCTAAACAAAAGAATCTATGTAGTAGACCAGGAAATGTCAATTTTTGTAGGCTTAAACCCAATGTTGTATGCTTACCTGACATCAACTAGAGCTTCCATTGCCGCAGTACTGGCAATTATCAATTCGATACCATTTGCAATAGTTACATTCTTTCAAACTCAATAACTAAAAACATACATAGCTTATGCATTTAATTCAACAAAAAAACATGAATTAACAAATTTCTTGTTTTCTAAGTTCTTGTAAGATTGTAATGGTATATCAGAAAAATCATAAACACAATAATATATATAGATAAAAACTAGTTATTTTAGTCTGTACATTCCTACCGCCCGTGTGCAGTTTATCTTTATATTATTAGATTCCATGGAACCTTGTACTTTCCAACCTTTTAAATCCACTATTACTTTTAGTTTAAAATTAAATGTCAAATAGTAAATCCTACGGCAAGGTCTTAACCTCGATACTTGAGAGAATTAATTTTCCGATAGGTTAGGGAGCTCCGCCTACATGTATAAGTATGGTATTAGTAGGCTACAAACACATCAGAACACGGGATATATTTGGACTCGTACGCAGCTTGAAAAGTCATATTGGACTCGCCTATCGGCTCGTCCAATATGTCTTTTAAAGCTGTGTACTCTTCCAAATATATTTCCGTATTGTACAGTAAACTGTATAATAACCTATAATTATCACTCCTTGGAAAATAAAATCAACCTCGTCTAGTCACCCTCACTGCTATCTGTTATTTATATAATACTACATGTATTTATATAAGTATGAATACATTATTGTTAAGTTCTGCGTTATGTGTGACCTAAAAGATATCTTATTGCAACTAATGTCTTTTAAATACAACTCTGTATTCTCAAGGTTGTTGGTTGAAAAACAAATAACATAAGGTAAATAGTCTCGATGTGGTCACGTGGTATTCAGTATGTAACCCGACTCTTGTTCTTGCCGCAGTCGAACAATAGCAACGATTGAAATAGTACATAAAATAACATTTTGAAGGTACAAAATCATAATGTTAATCTTTTGATTGTAATGTTTTATTCCTATACACAATTAAAAAGCACTTAGTTTACCTTTGAATTTAATTTTGTGCTGAAGATTCGAAGCTTACACTTAACCAATGTTCCAACTACAACTGGTGCTATTATTGCATTTCCTCTGAATCTATATAGATTATCGTTTTTAAATTAGAACACACTAAGATGCATTACTTTCCGTTGTTTTGGTAGTTGATTAATGGAAATGCACGTCTCTATACAAGAAAAATGTGAGTTTAAAAATGTAGGGGGGGGGGAGGGTAATCAAAAGTCACAAAAAATCAGTAAAGCATATAAACCCCATTTGCTCGAATCGCTTTTGAAAATCGCTGTCTAAGTTCATGTAATTATAGACATGCACGCCATGTTATGTTTTTCATATAATTCATACGACAGTCGATACATTTACCACGTGGCATTGATATCCCGCCAAAAATGTATAGTAAACTGAGCTATGGTTAAAATATGTATTTTTTGTTGATAAGCAAATTTTAATACAGACATATAAGAATTATCATTGCGCTTGATCGCATTGTTTGATTGACTATATCGAATGCATTGAATTATAGCCAAAATGATGTCCAAAAAAGGAATTTAATCATTATTTCCATTGTGGTCCCTTTTATTAGTTAAGTTTATACATATATACATCACAGATAAATATGATACTGTCACAGTAGGTGCACTATTAAGACAAATGTCATAAAAATAATAATTAATTAGTTAGAGAGCTGAAAACGTAATATATACATTAGTTATCTTAAATCTCTAACATAAAATGGTCTTTGACGAGGGCTTTAAAATGGGGGAAATATTTAGCTTGTCTAATGTGTTGTGGCATTTCATTCCACAAAAAACAACCATTAAACGCAAAAGACTTTTTGCCAAAACCTTTGACCTTGGGAAGGCTAAACCTTCCTGTTTCTGAGAATATAGTTCCTAGCCCATTACAAAAAACTCTTTGCCTTGTGGGATAGCTGTGAATAGAACTAGTAGGAATGAAATGCTCTTTGAGGTAACCTGGTGCTATTTCACTTTGAATCTTAAATATATGACCTAAGATTATTTGATCCACCCTTTTTGATACGGGTAACCTGTTGAGTTTAACAAAAATAATTCTGGTCAAGGTGAGTTATTGCATCCAGTCCTAACACAAATCTTATCATTTTGTTCTGAGTGACCTGTAACTTATCCTAAGTTCCTGAGACAAACAATTGTACCATACTGCAGAACCATAGTCAAAATAACACTGAATGAGAGATGTTGTAAGTAACTTTTTTGTGTGAAAATTTAAGAACTTCCTGTTTCTATACTATAACTTAAGCCTAGAATAAGCTTTTGATATGATTTACCTGGCCATTGAATCAAAAGAAAGATTCTGATCAAGAGTAGTTACTAGCACCAAGATATTTGACAGATACTTTGGCTTCAATATGTTGACCATTGCAACTTACATTTAAATTTGCTTGTGATTTTAACCTTTGTTTGGAACCAAATAATACCGATTCAGTCTTACCTAGATGGAGAGATAACTTATTACAAATTAACCATTGACTAAGAGTATCCATTTCTGAGCTTAGAACTGGTTCTATGTCTGAGTGATTTTTTCCAGATACCAAAATGGCTGAATCATCAGCATACAGTGATAACTTATTCTTGACCGCACCAGACATATCATTCACATACATCATAAACAACAAAGGGCCTAGTATAGAGCCCTGTGGAACACCACAAGAAATACCTGCTTGAGAGGCTTGAATTCCAGTTATATCAACTAACTGGTTCCTATCAGTAAGATATGATTTAAACCACTGCACAGCAATATCAGATAGACCAATAGCCTTAAGTTTCATTACCAGAATAGCATGATTAACAGTATCAAATGCTTTCTGTAAATCCAGTAAAACCATGCCTACAAGGTGACCTATGTCCATTTGAAACCTAATAAAATCTGAAAGATTAATAAGACAAGTGTCAGTAGAAAAACCTTCCCTAAAACCAGATTGATATTCATACAAAAGATTTTTGCCGGTGAGATAATTTTCCAACTGGTCAATGATACGATGTATCAAGATTCTCGATTCTAGTTACTTAGAGAAATAAAATCTAGGTATGAGATTGATCTATGGTACGTTGACAATTTTTTGCCTTTATTTTAATGTAATAGTCAGCCATTTGTATTCAATCTCAAAATATGTCTTCTGAACAACTGAAATTTTAAATTTACGGTGTTAAATGACAACTATTGTTACATAAATATTAATGTTAATTAGCAGTATGCAACGCCAGTTCTCGGTGCAGGTTCATGCAACTTCGAATCAGACGCGTTGTCGGTCGTTCAGTATCTGTATGGTTTTGTTGATTTACCTCCATTAGTAAGGTATTTTGAGGAGGTGGTGTCTTTGAGGAAGGGGAGGCGAGTACTGGATATAGATAAAAATGTTAGGTTGGAAAAGCTGTCATGAATGCTGTAAAATGATCATAATTGTGTTGAACGGCGTTAAAAATCCGAAATCTAAGATATTTTAAGTTTAATGTTCGTGTTTCAATTATATAAACAAGTATCAAACGACATCGTGTATTGTTCCACGATAACAATATGGGCTGCTGCCGATTGATATACTTGATAGATGAGTTTATCGAATCGAAAATACTCGCTAGTTAAGATTTTTCCGCGTTACAACACCAAGGCATAAGTGTGCTTGCGCACTGACTTGATCATTTGAGCTAAGCACTTTTGTTAAAATAACTATGCATCAAAACGCGAACTGAAGCTCGGCAGCATGTTCAGTTACCTTGAACGTTCCAAAACGTTCCGTTACGGAAGTGTCGGAACAACTCAATCCATTGACAACTTAGCCCGAGACAACTCAATCTCCTTCTAACGGAATGAGTTTTCCCGACTTTAAGTTGAGTATTGCACGGGTTGAGCAGTCTTCGGGTTGAATTCTCCCGTATCCGTAACGTTAGCTTACAGTAGTTAACGTACGCAGGCTGGTGTCATTGCCACCATGCCCTCAACTGTACTGAATTGACCTCTTAATATCGAATAGGGATTTTTTCATGAACATTATTCAGCTAATGAATTCCACCTAGGACATTAATGATATCTTTAGAAAATGTATAGATAATTAAATAAAATCAATGAATACATACCAGGCATATCCTCAATTTTGTAACACTCGCATGTGTCAGCTCCAAACAGATCAAGGCACAAACAATGTTGATGTAAGCCCACCATGTAATGTATTGTGATTTGCCAAAGGAACCCACTTAAAGTGATCTCCGTTTCAACTGTTGACCAATAGTTAGTAGCATATCCAACGATATACAGAATCAGCGAAGTAAACGTAAGAAAAGCCGCGAGTTTTAAGAACTTCGATGACTGACTACACAGAGCCATTATAAAATATATACTCAGAAAATAATAGAATAAATAATCGCAAAAACCTAAACTGTACAGGTCTACCAAAAAAGTAATCAATATTGATCAAATTTCAAGGTTAAGGTTATGTCTGGAATATATAAAAACTATGGTGGCACATTTCTGCCACCATGTACCTACATTTATCACAGTATCATGGACCTTTCCACGACCTTACCTATTAGCATATTTAACAAAGGTTTACCGTTACATTTTGTCCCACCAACAAGGTGTTAACAAATGAGCACATGCTTATACTTGTGGGTAAATTGTTATTCAAATAAAAAGGTCACACTTGGAATGGTCAAATTATGTAACTAGTTTACCACTCAATTAACTTGTTAATTAAGTGATTGCCTGGTGTGTTAGCTGGATAACCACTTACCAGTTGGAATTTTTAATTGGTGGTAAAAGGTTAACTAGTTACGTTACAAGTTTACAACTTAATTAACTAGTTAATAATGTAATTATAGAGTTTCTAATAACAAGTTAGTCATTTATCAGTTTGCGAGTAAGGTTTAGTTATAATAAGTGACTGAACAAGTTACGTAACTAGTTTATCGGTCAATAATCTTATTAGTTATGAGATTATCTGGTGGCGAAAATATGCTACCATGAAAAACTAATCAGTCGTATCTAGAAAAGGTTATATTCTTTGTAAAACGGATTACTGCATACTGTTCTATTGAATTTTTTTATCCTTGAGTCTATTCAGACGTTAACAGTACTTCATCAGATATGAACAAATATGTTGAATATGAATAAATAACGCCGATTCTATACCTAGAAAAAATCGTGACAATTTAAAGTTACAAAATGGAACTATCTTAGTTAAGATCGCAAGACGTTGCCTAACAAGGATAAACAAACATGAAAAGCTGGTATTCCCTAATGAGCTGTATTAACCGGAAATGCACTTATTTGTCGTAAAAGTTATGGGTCACTGTTAAAATTTTGACTTAATTGATTATTTTGTAGTATAATTTACAGTTTTAAAACAGTATTATATAAAACTTGCCATTGGTTACATACAGATGCGTAAATTGGGGTACTCCGGTACTCTCGGGTGTAATATCGAAAAGAGAAACCAAGAGAAATGGCTTTTACTTTAAGAGACGCATTGAAAATCATAAATGATTGACTGCTTTAAAGTTTTATGATATTTTTTTTTCAAATATAAAAAAAAAAATCAGGCTAAGTGTTCATAACTGCCGTCTTGAAAATGTGTAAGAACTTTGTGACAAATTAGCTGCTTCAATTTTCAAATATTTTGAGTTGATTCCCATACCACCCGTTGTGATATAAAAGCAATAGCTGAGCGTGCCTATCAAAATGCTTTAACCACATCCCTGCCACGCACATAATGTCCTATCACTTGGGATATATATTCTATTATAACAATATTGTTGGGAAATTCGAAAATAGTTCCTGTCAATACAGATTTAGTCAACAAATCAAGGGCGATAACTCACAACAAATTTAAAGACGTTTTAATATTAGAACAAGAAAAAGCTTTGATGCAAAGCATTAAGGGGCGTATAAATAAATGTTTAAAAGTAAGAAATGTATTAACGGATAATAAACTAGGAGATAATAAACAGATCTTGTTGGTTAAGGTTAGCATATTTAATAATTTTGTTCGGAAAATACGTCTTGATTAATTGTTAACTACACTATAATTAATAAATTGGAGTAAAATTATTATATAAATGTAAATTTTAAACATCGCAATCTCAATTTTCTACTTTTTAGTACATTTTTGCCATTTCTTAAACAATGTTTTTAACTAGATCTAATCATAATTTCTTAAAATGGCATTATTTAATTAGATAATAGATCACAATATCATCCTAAACGTTGTAAAAAAACAATATCAACAAAACACGCAGCAGTCATTTTAATCTCTCCTTTATTTAACTCGTCAGTTAAGAACATTATCACTCTATATTAAACAAATCATTTTAGTGGTCAGTGTTTTGTTGTTGTTTTTAACGTCGTATTCAACGCATATATAGGTCATATATATATACGACGGCCAGCTCTTCCTACTAAAGGTTTCCTGGACACTTTTCTATCACCAGTACTAACTTACCCTACCACGAGGCCGACAACACATGTATAGAGTACGACCTGCCGCGACCGGGTTTCGAACCAGCGATCTCCGGATTCGAAGTCAGACATGCTAACCAATACACCACGACCGCGGCTGTTAGTGTTTTAGAAGGACCCTTAATAATCGGAATGATCGGCTATTATGCCTGACAAAAAGGTCCGAAATTTTGCAATTGCCCTTTCACAAAATCTGATATCATTCCATAAAGGGGCGTAGCGCTTTGGCGCGGACGCCAAATATCATATTACACAAGATTGACTTCATTCGATACTCCGGACAAGCTCTCAGGTCAATTGATCTTACCATTGCCATAGAAGTAAATCAGACAAATGTGAACTTTACTACAAATTTGCCGGTTCCCGTCTGGAAACGGCGAATATCAGCTTTACCCAGAATCAAACACAGTCTACCTATAGTATGGATAACCTGCCCCTTACAACTATCGTTAAAGCGTCAGGAAATGTTGGCAGGTTACCAAATTTCCTTTTATTTTCTCATTTTTTGCATTAATAATTCCTGACGATAGTCTATTTGGTATGATTGCGGTACTATATAGGTCATTCGAAGTCTTTGTGCACTTTAACTAACCGAAAGTTAACCAAAAAACCATGTCTGAAAAATAGACCCGCTTCTGACGTTTAACATTTTTCGTTAGAATTTCCGATACTTGAGCATGAATGTAACCGAACGACAAAACATAAGGTAATAAATGTACAAGATTCCTTCGATTTAAAACTTTATAATGAGAAGTGTTCATTTGAAAACAGAATTATCCGACATCTTGTAAAAAAATGGCGCCGCCATTATTCTGCTTTGCCTGACGTACTTTTACCCGTCCAAGAACGACAGGGCACCAGACAAGTCTACCTACTGATTAAGTCATTTTTAATCAAGAGCGACAACTCGATTCAAGCTTAAATGACTTCAGTTGTAGTTAATGTTCTTTAAACAGTTTATAATAGTTGGTGATAATTTTAACTCCACGTAGCCCTCTTGAAATATATTCTTCTTTTGCTTATTATTGCGTGTCAACACATTTTGGTTATTATACGGCGTCCAGCGAACCTAACCTAGCTTTCCTAGACCCTTGTTTATACATGTAACCAGTAATCACCTACCCTTTCACAAGACCGGAAACTTCTCCATATACCTTATTAATGGAGGGAAATTGACATAACTGTCGAATTTCCATGGAAGTGTATAAATTCCCCGGGTGGGATTTGAACCCCCTTCGGGACACTAGATTTGAAATCACGATGCGCTACCAACTGCGCTATCGACCCGTTTCGTTTAAATTGTAGCCAATGTTTGGTATAGTTTACTTTTCTACTTTATAAAGTTGTAAATCTAGTATGCTAAAACCAGATTTAAAACGATGTGTATTACTCTCGTGATATGAACGGCGCTCAAAATGGACGGAGTGATCATCTTGTAATTAGTCCAACAATCACGTGATGTAGAGCACGTGCTTGGAATCAGAAACGTATGTATGCTTCTTAGAATAAGTTTCAAGCTGAACGAGTTAACATTATTGTATTTTATTTTAATTGTTGTTAGTCGAGGTCGTGGTGCAGTGAAAAACGCCGGGTCGGTAGCACAGTCTTGTGAAAGGGTAGGTAAGTACTGGTTATAGACGATAGTCAAGGAAAGCTAGGTTTGGTGGACTAGACACCCTAATATAACATAAATTGTGTTGACATGGCGTTAAACACAGTATAAAAAGTAATAGTCGGAGAATTTGCATCCGTTTTGTCCAAGGTTCGATTCCTAGGCTTGGCGGGTTAATTCCTTTTAGGTAAATTCTATATTCCAGGATAGTTCCTTTGATAGCGTTTTAAACATAAAATCCAGGGGTCAATAGTTCGATTTCCAGACAGGAACTGCATGCCTTCTCGGAATTCGCTCAACTATTCTATCTAACCTAGGCTATTTTTCTTCATATCTCGGAACCAATAAAAGCATTAGGCAGCCCATATGCATACACAAATTACATTATAGACCACTTGTGTGAGGGCCAGGGTATTTTTTTAAGTACCAGTTTCATGATGTGGAGTTCCGAATACCATCTACCATGGTTACAGCTGTATGTTTTAGTTCTACTTGTTAAGTAAAACATATCTAGACGTCTTTTGGTATTCTATGTGTTTCACAGCAAAACGTTACAATGCCATCTCAATACAAAACCCCTCGCAGTGCTGCCTTATTACTAGTATACAGATTTATCGCAGAAATCCTGAAACGTCCGAATTACCGAAGATATTTTCTGTCGATGTATGGGCTGTTCGTAGTATTTTTGTATCTCTGTATTTTCAGACTATAAATAATCTAGTCTTAAGTTTGTACACATGATCAATTGTATCTGCTTAATCAGTATCGGTAATACAAAGTATAATTATGTACTTATTGTAGCATACTGTTTCTTATTAAAGTAATACACATTATTATTGGACAGCTCTCGTGGTATATCCTTTACAAAATATTGTTTTGAAGTTAGTACTGTAACAAGGTCATGATAGCCTGACGATATTTGGAGCTTTCCCAGTATTGAAGACCTGTTGACAAATTCAAAACAATATTATGCTTAAATATAGACATTACATTAATTATTGAAGTCGTAAATTGATATACGCAATTAAAATATCTTATATCTTCCATAAGTCATTGAACACAATTCTGTTTGTAGAATAAATTCATTTACGTCTACTCACCGTGAAAAAACTCGGAATAATAATATAAAAACAATTCAAAAGTATCATTAATTAGTTTATCAGCATATAATTCAATACGTGTTTACATTAGTAATCCGCTTTGAATGTCGTACAATTGCGATAAGTTTTATCAGTTTTTCCAAAATTTAATTTGCGATAACTTTTTTGGAAGATACTGTATATTTCAGTTTATGTGATAATATTCAAAGAGGGGTATACTGTTAATTCAATATCAATATATACACCAAGACAATGCTTCTGTCTGCCAAAGTGTAATCAAATATATTCTTCAAACTTTGACAAAAATAGAATTCGGTCAAAATTTAACGCTTCAGACACAAACTAATGTTTTGTCACAATCCCTTTATTACAATATAAAACATGCGCTTGTTTTAGTATTTGAACGTTTCCCTAATTCTGACACATCAAAATCAGACAAAGTTGTGTTTTGTCGCTGTATAAATACACGCAGGTCATTGTCTTTAAGCGGATCCTCAAGCAGAAATACACGAGCTAAATTGGTGTTGTCACCAACAAACAGTCGAATAGTGTTACCAAGGTGCTGCAAGTGATCCGAACATATACAATTGACATTAGAGACGCCATCTTCATCGGTCACTACAGATTTTAAAATTGCACCATTGACGTTCAACATGTCTACTGTCTTTCTATCACTTCGTCCTATAAGAATATGGTTGTCAAAGACATCAAGACCTTTGCAGTTTGCTATTTTCTTCTCCCAAATAATACTCCCATCATTGTTAAAACATTTTACACACGCATGCGTATCGTCAAGAAGGACATACGTCATTTCCGTTTTGATATAAGCAATGTAGGCTGGACATAACATTGTTATTCTTCCTGCACATAAGTCGATAGATTTTGTTTGAATTGTCCCCGAGAATAACACTATTCGTACAGGTCGCGACGAAAGAGTAACAGCAAATTTGTTGCCACGCCCATTATCAGTGTAACATAAGCCATAGCAACTAGCATCAAGTTCAAGGTCGGTCAAGAGGTCGATGTTGTTTTCGTGGATTCCAAATATAGTCAATTTGTTGAGTAAGGGACTTGATACAATGATGAAATTCCTATTGCAGGCTAGCACATCATGACATTGTATTGAAATTGCTGTCACAAATCGATGATGTTTATCAAAGTATTTCAATTTCTGATTATTTTTGTCTGCAAGGACAAGTTCCCCTCCAGGTAAAAACGTGGCACCAGATATTAAGCAATTTTCTGAGTCTACGTTCTCGTCACTTGCATCTTTAGACATTTTTCTCTTTTGAATCAGTTTAGTGTTAAATATAAGGTCAAGATACGATCTCAGTAGGGGGTCTCTCTCAAGTTCCTCAAGGTCTTCCAGAAGCCATACTCGATGCTGTTTAGACTTCCGGAGTAACCAGTGCTGGTTCCCGCATTCATCGCAGAAATATTCTTGGCAAGCTTTACAATATTTACTCGCATGAATCTTTCTCCATTTAACTCTACACAGAGTACAATATTTTCTTTTTCTTTCACTTTCAATTTGTCTTGCTGCTTGTAAACGTTTTTCTGTCTCTTCGTCAGTTGGTATAGTATCTGCCCAATCTATGACCGGGATGTTTGGATCTGGAATCTTGACCGTTATGTTACATTCCGGACACGGAAACCTGTCTTCTAATGCATTTGAGAGACAGTACTGCTGCAAACAGGATCGACAGAATGTATGGTTGCATGGTAGATCTTTAGGAAGTTCTAGATAACGTCCACACAAATTACAATGGTTGTTTTTTTCTTCTACCAAAACTGAAATGGAATCAAACCGTAGTTTATAGATGTACACGCACACTATAGATTTGAAGACGTTAAGTATTGTATTTGCTTGAATCATTTGGTTTAGGATAGAAAACATTTCAGCTTTCTCCATAGAGTTCCATCAACTTTGTTCGCTCATTGAGAAAGACTTTGACAGTTTAGGTAAAATTCTGAGAGCAAATACTAAAATAGACTCTAGTAATAATATTATATGAGCAAAACACTTTATCGGTAAATCAACGCCTTAAAACAATGTTTGAACGTGGCATTAAAGACATAGAAAATACAACTAACCTTTTAAAACGCCCACTCCTAAATGTCTCCGCGAATTCATTATTGGATACTATCTCTCCGTATTTGTAGTACATTTAATTTCTTAAATCAAAGGGCTCAAAGTCAAGAGCGGATGTCGTAAATTAGATATGTCATCTCATCAATTAAATCACATATTCCAAAAATGCACATTAAACAAATGCTCAATTGACAAAGACAATATATATTTATTATGATACACTACCAAGTACTCGCATTCATTAGTCTTTAATATCGACTGAACATTTCGACTAAGATTAGCTGATTGTTTTAGATCAATTAGATACAAGCACACTTATTGTAGTTTATAATTAACGTAATATATCTGTATATGCATTAACTCCTTAATTACCAGAGACTAATGGTGTAAAACTTGATATTTGATATATAGATCAAATGTTATTACTTAGAGGTTAATTATAAGACATGTTAATTATGTTAATTAACATTTAAAACCTATGACGTAAATTGTATCAATACAAATTGATAATATTAAAGATTAGCTAATCTTATGAATACGATATTAAATACATAATAGTATCTTTTTGCGACAGTCATACTTTTATAATTTATTATAACGCTTTTTTATTCATTGCCAAAAGTTCATTTATTTAACGTGACTTAAAAATATCAAGGCAGTTTAAACAAAAATGCCTTTGTTTTTTTTTTACTTATTTCAAATAGCGATATCTAATCATAGATGAAAGCTTCTAAGTGATAAACCACTCTTTAAATATCGTACATAATATGAGCATCAGAAACTTGAAAACTTTTGAAATGCACTATTTAACTTAATCGTTTATCCAGTTATCTAATTACTTATCAGTGTTACCTTTATCTAATGAAGGTATAAAGTTCGACGACAGTTGCTGTTCATTAACCTTCATGTGAGAAGAGGATGATTGTCTAGTATATGTGCATTCCATATTCTACAGGAACAAGGGGGTACGAGAAGTGTCCGATGCATTAGACTCTGGTCCGTAAAAAGGGGATTAAACCTACTTTAGTTAAATTTCAATCATTTCTGAAAAGTCCTTTGATGCAGACTCATCTAGGTCTGCAAGAAGTATTGCTCTAGTCGGTATATTACAAACAGTATATCCATCAATGTTACAGTCGTACTCGTTGACAAACGTTTGTGTGTTTATATTAGATTCTGTCGTCCGATTTATCAGAGTGGAAAATCAAGCTCATTTATCTCGGCCATTTATATTGATCTGAGTAATCAGTCAAATTCGACCCAATTTTGCTCGATTCGTTTTCAATGTCTGAGAATTCAAAATTGTTCTTTTTAACATTTCATCGTTAGCGAAATGGTATGTAGAGTGTTATAACTAATTTCGTTTTGTTTTCATTCGTGGTTGACCAAAGGTGATAAGGGGTATTTCTGATTTACATTTTGTGAGATACAATACGATTTTGATTCTTCGTCCTGACTCATGTATCGTTCATAACATCATATCCATGTAAATGCTGCATGTACGATGACACTAATGCTTTAGTCGCTAAGAAACTTGGATTTCTTTGATAAAGAATGAACTGTTTAATATGCTGTATAGTAATGATACACATATATATACATGTATCTTAACTTTGATCAAGTTATTACTAGTATTTCACTAACGATGATTCCAAAATTTAAAACTACCTCCGATTTACGGATATAATGTGTTGAAGTATTTGGATTTTGGATTCAGGTATTACATAAAACAGGGAGGTCAGCTAATTTTGTGTGATAAAAGTATTAACCATGTTTTATAGTTCGTTTTTTCTCAACTGTCAAAACATGAATAATTTCACGGTGACTTCGTGCTCTTTGTCTAACACTCGTGTTATTGAGATAGTGTGTAATTATTCACCGTGAAATTATTCAAACTTTGACCGTTGAGAAAAAATGGACTATAAATGTGTGAAATGTGTGTTTTCGTAGTAAATATAATACATTAAAACACATTGATAATAGTCGATAATTACGTGTACTATACTTCTTTCCACCTGTGTATAAAAATGGTATCGTTGTATTTTGTCTCAAGTTATCCTAAACGAGCTATATTTAATGTTTAGTAAATATATCTAAGATTAAACCAGATACTACTCTACATTTCTAAATTGACGAACTACATTCTCGTGAGATAATCAATGTAATTTATTTACAAGAAAATATGAAATTATATGCAGATTTTATAAAAACAATACATAATACTTTGTTCATTAAAATGTCATTCTTAAATATGAACCCGCACCCCCTCGGGCACGAGTATCCAAATCCCGGCGCGCTACCAACTGCGCTATCGACCCGGGTTACACACACTATCTCAATACCACGAGTGTTAGACAAAGAGCACCATGAAATAATTCAGGTTTGTTGTTTTCCTTGTCTTTAATGACACATTTAACCTTTGTTTTAAGGCATGGATTTACTGATACAGTTTTTAATCTCAGATAATATTCTAACTAGAGCCTTACTGTTTTAGTATGTGGTCTCAGATTTTACCTAAACGGTTTAAAGTTTTCTCAATGAGCAAACCAAGTTTGAGTGAACTTGTCAATTATACATACGGTTAGAGGTAAAACCAGTGGACATTTTAAGTTAAATTATGAATAAGCTATGGTTAGGGTTACAGCAGTTAGGTCTACTGTGTTGTATCGTGAACATAAGTAATCTATTCTCACTCCTTCTAATTTCTATAATCACATATTACCTGCACTGATCAGTTTTGATATAAAACTGTGATCACATCATAATGTAATATACAGATTAAAGCCGCCTTCCAATATTTTTTTCATGTTGCATTCAGGTTGCATTTAGCCTATTGCTTACGCTTCTATCTAGTACAAAGCACATGCCTTTGCCAGTAGCTTGAGAATAGTAAAATTTGGTACGAAGGTAGATGACAAACGGGCTTTAGAAAAGATCATGACAATCCTTAACGAAAACCTGCAATGATTTATTACCTATAAAATGCACGAACTCTGTGGGAAAAACTAAAACAAAATCCAAGCTTAACCAAATGAACTTAATAAGTACAATACCTAGAAGTATTACGCCCTTAAATAGTTAGTGCGTGTGTACATCTATAAATTACGGTTTGATTCCATTTCAATTTTGGTAGAAGAAAAGAACAACCATTGTAATTTGTGTGGACGTTATCTAGAACTTCCGAAAGATCTACCATGCAACCATACGTTCTGTCGATCCTGTTTGCAGCAGTACTGTCTCTCAAATGCATTAGAAGATAGGTGTCCAGAATGTAACATAGCGGTCAAGAATAATTTCACGATGAATGATTACACACGAATTCAATACCACGAGTGTTAGACAAAGAGCACCGTGAAATAATTCAGGTTTTGACAGTTGAGAAAAAACGAACTATAATTGTTTGAACAATTATATTTACTAACATAATTAAATAGTTTTTTTCCATTCTAACATGTCAATCAAAATGTATTGTAAATGAATTATAGTTATGTTGTATTCTATAGAATCAATTTTAAATAACATGGAATTTTCCAGATTATTTAGTTGTTGTCTGTACTTTCTGAAATAGTACGTCACTTGAACAAGTTCAGACTATTGATAGTTATTACTTCAGTTCATACACCTTTACTATTTTACCATCTTGCATGGTGACAATCAATCTGTTCAGTTTCTTGTCAAAACATACAGAACGTGGCTCATTTAATCCATCTTGTTGTTTTATTACAACACCAATCTTTTTACCATCTTCGGTAAATTGTACAACATTGTTAGACGAACAACAAACAAGGAACCTCTACCATCAACACACATACCTTCTACACCACGCATATCTTTATCATACAATTGGTAGGTTAACAAATACTTTCCTTCACCATCCAAACATACAATACCTTTATCTAAGTCACCAATATACATTATATCTCCACTCTCATTGAAAGTAATATGTCTGCTGCGTGAAAATATTTCATTACCAGCATTATCAAGTGTTATAGTTTTCAAACACTTGCCTGTTATATCATAAATATAAAGTGAAGACGCATTATCTGTTACATATAGTTTATCATCCTTAAAAGTAATACCATAGCAAAGGTGAGACATTTGTATCCGTCTAGTTGGGATCATGTTGTTGTCTACATAAACAAACTGAATCATGTTAGGAAAATATCCACATGCAACAACAACTTCACTTTTGTTGATACAACACACATCATTTGGTTCACTATCTAACTCACAATCATCAATTAGTGTCAATGTTTGTAAATCAATACGTTTTATTTTTTATTGCTGTAATCTGTAACCATAAGTTGATTATCAGAGATAATACAACAACCTGTTGACCTACAAGTGTTATAAATGTCTGTACTAACCATGTAATTCATTGATATTATCCATTATTGACTGGTTTGGTGTAAAAGATATTGGTTCAGCAGACTTTATCCTCCTCTCCATTTTTCTAATTTCTTTTTCTGTTTCTGTTATCTTTCTTTCTGCAAGTTTTGTTAAAACAGCGTTGAGCTCTGTTACCTTCAGCTTTGTTTAACTTGTCACTTGTTTCTTGTAGAGTATCATTGGCCTTCTGACATTCAGACTTCTCGTCAAGTATTTCTTGTTCCAGTTTCTTGTAAACTCTCATCAACTCACTTTTCGATATTTCAGCAGCTTTCTTGATAGCAGCTTCTAGAAGTTTCTGGAATTTTGTTATTTTCTGTAAAGCTTTATCCTTGGCCCCATTTAATGCTGTAAGTTGTTCAGCATTAGATTTACCAAAGGTTGTCATGGAAACCGATAGTTCCTGTATTTGGCTCTGTGCATTTTTACTATTAGACAAGTTAAAGAGTTTATTTATCATACCAGGAATGGAATGAATTTGACTTTCTGGACACAACCTGTAATGATTATGAAAATCAGTGAAATAAATAACAGAGGCACTCATCAGGACAAAAATACTGAAATTGGTTCATAACAAACATAGATATTCATCGTTGCTTTGTAATAGTGAAACATTATCATTGAAGAATCAGATTATAGACCTGAATTAACCCATGGCATTGAAGTTGGTAGTATACATATCTCTGATCAAACCACTGCGTTATCTCCCCTAAACGTAAAACAAATTATTTCTTTGTAAACAATATATGTATACACTGTTAAGGATATCATTTGTGGAGTATTACAAACTGTAAATATCTATATAAAATAAACTCCTTAAGAAAAACGTTAACCTTGAACAATAAATTGTTTACTACACGAACGATTCATAATTTTTGTAGTTATACAAGACCGGTTTGAAAGAGTATTGCCAAGTGCGCGATTCTAAATATAGTTTTATTTGTATTAATGGTTGCTGCCTAACAACTGAACACTTACTTTTTGGATTCTTATAAACTAAACATTACTTGATATTTAACTGTTTTATAGTCTAATTACTAGATAGAATATGGTTATGAACAATTAATTGTAACATGTAATAAACGATATTAAAGTCTAGTCTAAATAGAGCATTGTTAGTTTTCATAAAACTATACTATACCTGTGATCTTTCGATATACATGTTGTACAACCAACTATGTCATCTTTCTCACAATACATATCTAACACCTTCCCTGGATGAGTTCAACATCTTTCAGTTGGATATTCAGGTAAACTTGGTCTCAGTTTTCCGGCTTGACTTCCTTGTCCAACGCCTAGTAGATTATGATTGTGCAAAGTCGGAAACTTTTGATGAAGATCTGTACATCCTTGGCAACAATATCCAACACATTCTACACAATATCTCACAGCCTCTAACGTCATGTTCTCCTTCTCGCATGCCGTACAAACAAAATCAAACGTTTCCTCAGACATGTTTGATTGAGAAAATCTTCCGCTAGCCATTTTGTCCTTTGTCTTCAAACCCTAGTTTCGTTTTCATTGTTATTAAAATACCCAGGTAAACGAGGGAAAGTATCAATATGTAACGAAAAGATTACATAATTTGTATTTTTAAAATCACATGTAATGGGGATATTACATTAAATATATTATAGATAAGTTAGTTTTTTTTCAAGAGTGTATGTACGGGAATTGTCAAACAAATATTGAGTATCTGAATCAGCGGGGTTTATAAATGCACTGCTGACAATTAAATAGAATTTAACAATACCTGTTAATTGTACATGTCACTGAAATAAAGGACAAGTGCTGAGCCTTGTAAGATAAATACGCTATTTAATCGGCTTTTTCCCTGTCAGTGTTTACGATAGTTTAAGTCCGGTGTAGTTGATTGTCACGTTATTGTTATTTCGTATTAAATATTGAAATATTTTATTTATTTTATTTACATGTAACATTATGATTATATCATTTCAATGTGAATTGACTTTTCCTTGACTTTACCTATTAGCATAATTGATAAAGGTTTTAAAGCTACAATTTGTCCCAAAGATTAAGTATTAATAAATGAGCACATGGATATGTTGGATATGTCTTTAGGCAAATGTATTGTTATTCAAATTAAGAAGGTCATGAACGTTCATGGTATAACATGGTTATAAAACAGAATAAGATTAAATATTAATATTTAGAATAATACAGAAAAAAGCGTTTAGTAAGAGGGATGATACATACGGTTCCTTGCCGATCAAGATACATGTACGTATAATTATTGTGTAAATGTAAAACCAGCCTGGTTAAGTCAGTTTGTAGGGAGTCTGATTACAAACCCAGAGGTTTCGGGTTCGATTCCAAGGCGAAACATATTCATTCCTTCGTGGAGTTTAGTCGTTAAGTATTTCTCATAGCTATTTTGCTTCTACTAACTCTGTTTCAAATATAGGCTGTCAGTGACTGGTAATTGGGTCGATATTAGGCTTTATTTATTCATTAATGGGAAACAACCGCTGACGGAAATTTTAAAAGACTTGGTTAAGGGATCAAAGTCTGTTCACCATAATTTTGACCAAACAACAGTTAAAATATAGCTTTTTGTAACTTTTTAACCCTTTTATGTTAGTTCACTCGGCTAGCATGCAAGTCTATTGTACTAGGGGCTGTGTGTTCGATTCCCGGTCGGGGCATACTATCGTTGAATTTGGTCAAGAAATAAGTTCTACAGTCATTATTCCCTCTACCACTTATTCTTAATCATGTAGGACTGTTGTCAGTAACAGACGAAAGTACGTGCCTAGTAACTACTTTAAAGCTAATTCCAGACATTTAGCCTTTCTAGAAACGGTGAGTAGGATGACTGACCAACGTGGCATGACCTTAACAATGTGGTGCTACGGCGTAAAAACAAATTAACCCGTTTACGTATGGGCTGTATTTTACTTCTATGAGTAAAATTATCTATTCTATTTACTTTGATATAAATTGACTATATTTGAAACAGCCCACTCTATTTATGTACCTCACTTACAACAAAGTCTTTACATCAATATTTTATATTTTTTTCAAAGCCTGGTCGTCAATATGTTCAAAAGCTCATTTTGTAATACCATTATACAGTTTAGGACTTTTCTGAGAAACAACAAAAAATATGGAAAGCTATTTTATTTGTGTAATAGGATTGTTTATTTATATACCATTAGCCGTATCGTGTATGTTCCTCAAGAATAAAAATAAACGTTCATCTAAAGTGCATGTACATGGTTCAACAGATTCTCAGATAACACCAGAAGTTTCTACTAAACAAGGAGACATTTCGCCAGACAATGTTGATGACAGCCACAAGATGTCATCATTCGAAACCGATAAGCCTTCAACGACGGTTCGATCTCAATTGAGCGTCAGTGCAGACGACGTATTCAAGAGCAGACGACCTTCCAAACCTTTGTCTCTGCTGTCACCATCGCGTCGAGATTCTAACGTGTTTTCATTGGTCAGTGTATCTGTAGAAGACGTTACCAAATCTTACACTAAATTCAGGTATACGTCACAAAAACTATCAGAGTCATGTAGAAGTAATTCATCTAGCATAAATTCTTTAGTTAGCGTCACAATGGACGACCAGACAAAACCGTTGGTGAAACTACGAGGTGTTGGAAAGAAGAACCCGGATGAAGATAGGTCAGACAAAGGTCGTGAAGATACTTCAATATATTCGCCAAATTTTGAATGTTTAAACATTTTAACACATACTAGTACGTTGAATGATGAAGTGTTCGGAGTATCAACACGTCTTGATGGGACGGAAACAATGAGCATGTTTGCCGTTAGTGAGACCAGCAGTTTATCGTCCGTTTGATGATATTTGATGACGTACAGTATACGTCATTTCCGGTGGAATAAACGATGATAGTAATCATATGATAAGTCTTTTGTAGATTTTTACATGTGGATTAAGAAAAATGAATGAACCGTTTCTTGGATTTGAGTTTTTCTTTAATGAGTATGAATCTATGACTGATTGACTCAGTCACATAAATTAAATCAATCTTTATTGGTTTCACTTTCAAATGATCACAGTTTGAAGATTTTGTTTTGTAAAATTATATATCTATGATTTAGTTGTGGAAAAACAATACAACTTTAACGAAAAGGGAATTTTAACTGTGTATAGAATATAACATGAAGTATACCACTGCAGCGTGTTCAGTTAGATCTACATTGAACGTTCCAAAACGTTCTGTAACGGAAATGTCGGAACAACTCAACCCATAGACAACTCAACCCGAGACAACTCAATCTCCTACTAACGGATTGAGTAGTCCCAACTATAAGTTGAGTATTGCACGGGTTGGGTTGTCTTCGGGTTGAGTTCTCCCGTATCCGTAACGTTAGCCAACAGTAGTTACTGAACACGGGGCAGGTTTAATATACATACATATGTGTAAAATCGATGTAATGTTAAAATTTGTTGATACAATTTTGAGCTATTAGAACAATTCTAATCAGTACATCTATTATGTCAAATTATCATCAGATATAGAGTGGTAGTGTTATACTCATAAAAAACGCATATACATGTAGCTATGTATATATGGTCTATAAACAAATCTATGTTAAGAATTAAAATTCGGAAAACATGTCAGTATTTAGATTATAAAACAGAAGCCATGTTTTTTTGACACAGGCATCAGGTATTTTTATAGCTTTTTATAAATTGATATAGAAGTCATTGATAATTCAATGAGAATTAATGAGAATATAGTGACGAAAATGACATTAGAACTTTTGAATTCTTTATTTCAACTTGTAATTAGAACGAGATGAGTTTTTAATTTCAAACTGATTAAAAATAAAATATTTACATACTAAATTTTGTTCTATGAAGTTGATTAACTTAACATTTTAAATACATGTCTAAATACAATACACTTCCTCTTATATGAATGCGTGACGTACTGTACATAGCATAAAATTGTTAATTTTTTGAAAAGTGTTGGTGTTTTTTTTTTAATTTGTTTCTTGGGAGAAAGTAAAACGTGACTTAGTGTATGATCGAGCGTATGTGCGCGCGAGTGTGCGGGGTGGACTACGTTTGTATGTGTGTCTGCAGTTGGTTGAGAGTGAGTGCATGCACGCGGATGTGTGGGTGTGCGTTGGGGGGGGTGTGTGTTTGTGCATGTGTGGGGGTGCGGTTAGGAAGAAAGTGCGCCTTGGTGTAGGTGTGCGTTGGTGTGTATTCGGGTTTACTTGTGTGAGCTCGTGTGCGTTTGTTTGTTTTGTTTTAACCTTTTTCAACTGTCTGAAAATAAGCTACCACCGTTTCTGATATGAAACAGAACTAGACTCTCGTCCTCTGTTAGTCCCGTAAATAACCTATGTAAGCAGACGCTTACATTCTCCCGTAAATAACCATTGTCTGTAGCTGGGATCAAACCATCACCCCTCTGTTAGTATTGGGAAGTTTCCTAACGATTGGTTTCATTATGATCAATTCGTGAAGCTCTATCATATACATTTCAGTTTTGTCTGTACCGAATGTAAAGATCGAGCACTCGAACACTACTTAATACAGACTGATACGATTGTTCCCCCTTCATAAACGTTATGCGTTATTTATGGAATATGCAGGGCTCACTTGATTTACTTGGTTTTCTGAGAGAACCTATTCTATCTAAAATTGATTCAAGTACACCAGAGTGACTATTTTGAATGTTATCCCTAGAAAAGGCTTGAACATTATTATGGAATGTGTTCTCACATGTAAACTTATTCGTTTATATTCTTATTGTATTATAGTGGATTCAGTTGCCATTGTGCATGCATATTATTTTATTTATATTCTAACTTAAACTTTTATTACCTTCAATCAAACATGGTCATATAGGCCATTTGTGTATTGCATTCATACTTACATGCCCAATATCTGATTTCAGAAAACACTTTTTTCATATTTCTAGAAAATTGTAAAATGTATTTTCCGAAATATCATTCGTTGTCAAAATCTTCGTAGCTGTGGTTTCGCACCATGACGAAATCGAATAGAAAACTTCACATTTCTTGTGTAATGTCGGTCTAATTTTACGAAATTTTATCATAAGTGAATGCAGTTTACTCTCATATTTCCTTTTTATCATTCTACCACATTACAAAGGCTTATTTCAATGTTGTGAAAGTAAACAAATATTTAACCATGTCCGCTCCTTAGTATTTTTTTATGAATACAGTGTCATACATAAATATCTTAACACCTTTAAAAACTTGATTTTCATTAATACTTTTAAATGTTATTTAAGATGTATTTATTCGTTAGGATAGTTATGATTGATTGAAAGTAGTGTGTCTTTATACAAGTGTAAATGTTAAATGTATCTAAAGATGTATTTTAATTTTTCAAATATTTGTAAAAGTTTAAAAACAAATTAAACACTAACAATAGTGTAAAGGTGTTTCAAGATAACACCTTACAGTCTGGGGTCATAACTACATGTTTATTAAAGTCGATTCTTTTTAGAAAGGTACAAAAAAGATTGTTTGAACAGAAAAACCATGTATACATTTGAACAAAAATTCATAACATATTGATTTTGTGCGTAAACTATATTTCTATCTTCATTGACTACCTAAGTACTTCTCTAATCTTGTATTGGTTTGTATTCAATATTGAAGAAAGTTATTTTTTTATGTTTTTCGATTTTTTTTTAAATGGCGTCGCCTATTGAATCATTATTTTCAATATAAATGCGTAGTAAAAGCTTCCTGAGAGAAACTTCTTACAAAAATGTACTTCAGAGCTGAAACAAATGCATCAGAACTCGAATAAGGGGATTGTAGTACATTTCTTTTTTCAAATGTTAAGAGAATACAGTGTCAATAGGTTTGGTGTTTTTCCTAACAATAACCAATCGGGGAGCAAATCTCTAGTCTTTAAAATAACCCATTTAATACTGTGTAAAATGTGTGACAACCGGTGCAGTAAGAATACGTTTGTAACTCAATATAGTATATCAGTAAACAATTATGCGTGTAAAAGGCACCAAATGTTTCATGTCAAAACGTGCTTTTTGTTTCAATAAATATGATTAGTATTCATAGATAAGCATTCATAGATTTTATTTGCACAAAGAAGTCACATACATAAAGCTTAGATTTTGATTGTTCACAATAAATATACACAAAAGAAACAAAAAATTATAATGTATAATGTTTCATTAAGGAATGCATGTATATATAGTTTTTACCCCTTAAGAAGGTTCACTCGTTCGAATCACTGTGGTATTTTGTTACCAAAAAGCTGGTTGGCAATGAATTTTGTTGACTCCTTCGTTCTATGGGGTCGTTATTATAACAATTTCGAGTCGTAAAGCTCAGTAATGAAATTAAGACACTGGTTTTTAGTTTATAATTTGTTACTCTCTGGAGCGTAATAAAGTCAATACGACAATCGGTCCCCATAACAAATGTTTCTGCAGGGGCCTTGAACTCTTGATCTATGCTTGTAACCGGTTCTAATACATACAGTTATATGATCCAATGATTGAAGGAAAAGTAGACATAGACATAGCAAACACCTCTCCGCTTTGGCGTTTTTTCTAATGACAGCATATATAATATGCAGCATACAATCTTACGCTTGTCATATGACAAGTAAACGATTAAATTATCACAAAAACACAAGGCTTTATCACAGATAAGCAAAATATAAAAAAAATGTAATGTTTTAAACGTGATAACTGTCATTCAAATTTGACCAGATAGCTAACCAATTTAATAGAACTACTTAACGAGGTTAAAACAAATATCTTTGTACTATCTCATTGAAAACAGACGTTTTAACGCTCTATTGTATTTATCCTACCATATGTCTGAAGCTTTTCATTTACGCGACATGTTCACTTGAACTATTTTAGCTCCGAATTTCAAACTGGCAATCTCCAGTTGAACGGTTTCTCTAATTTATTTCTAGAAACACCTCACACTTCAGATATATATGACGTCACTAAGTGTTAGGTGAAAGCGACTCGCTGATTGGGCAGGTAAAGGTAAAAATAAACGATGCCAAGAAAGTAGTGACCCGTCGGATCGATTTAGCAGTTGCATACAAAAGATCTGTTATAAATGAGATTGGCCAATATGAGAACAGCGTGTTTTATAGGACTATTCTTCGCAAAGTGGTGTCTTATACATCTTATACATATTCATGTATCATAAATGGCTTCAATTAGTAATTTTGTGTAAGATTTTATAAGATTTTACGAAGGTAGTCTAAAGTAAACGAAATGGTATTGTTATTAAATGAAGGGACTTGGGTCTGAAGCATAGTTGGTAAGGCGTCGGGATTTCGAATCAAGTTTCCCCAAGGGGGTATGGGTTCTAATCCCACTTTGGAAGGTTATACCATTCCATGAAAATTGGACAATTATGTCAATTTTCCTGAAGTAATTTAGTTATATCGAAAAATTACCGTCCTTGTTGAATGGTAGGTGACCAATGGTTATTGACAATAATAAAATAAAGATCATTTCTATCAGGTCAAATTTGTAAGACTATCTTTCATTAAATGATTAAGTATCAGAGTGTTTTACTTCCAAAAATGGAAATCATGAAAACCTAGTACCGTTAGGGTACAAATATGGCTAATGAGTTATGTTAAAAGTTTCAACATTAATAAGACTTTATACAAGTTTGAAAATCATTATGATTGTCAATTGTTACGTAGTTATATATTTAACTCTTTGGAGGAATTCCTTCAGTGAGATGAGGCGCAGGAGCCGTTGGTGGCATCTGTTGATGATTGTATAAGCCATCGGGAGGGGCTCCTGAATAGTTGTAAGCAGGTGGGGCACCATAAGGCGGCATAGGTTGCATACCTCCTTGTTCACCATATCCAGAGCCATGCGGAAGAGTAACAGTGTGAACTTGATGGCCGTAGTGGACTGGTCCTGTTGGGGCCACTGGAATCTGCTGTTTTGGTTCCATGTACAAATCGTAAACCATTAAAGGAATACAAATGGCTATAAGAATAGCAGTAGCTGCAGCCACAAGCTTGTATGAATATCCAAATTTTGTCAAGGAATAAAAATCAATTCCATCAATATATTGTAGACCAGCCACTAACGAGTCCAGATGTCCTGTGCTTTCAACACCATACACTATAGTTAACGTCAACACTAAAACACCTGAAATAATTATGACGAATAATTTAACAGGGGCTTATATTTTCCCAGACTTCTATAGCTAATAAGATTTGGTCTGAGACCAAAAATATACAATAAACATTAATTTTTATATACAACTTTTATTCATTAAATCAATTAAAAGCTATGAAATTACTGAAGCATGTAATGTAATTATCTGTCTTATGTCAATTATTACAAACAGTACCTTCTTAAATGTTTGGTGGAGCAGTGATAAAACATGTGCTTAAGGATTGAGGCCCTGCATTCGAACCCTTCTAGGGGCGCTGCAAATTATCCGCCAACCGTACCAAGGGCTCCCTAGGACTATTCACCTTAAGCCATTTCTCCAGGGCCGTCCGCACCAGGACAAACCTATGTCCATCCCATCAGGGCCAACCCCTACCAGGACCGACCTCTACCAAGGCCGAACCCATAGAGTCAACTCAAAGAACGCTCTCTCTCAGAGATTTGTAATTTACCCTTGCAATAGGGGAAAACTACCTTAATAACATTGTTCCACACTGGGGACCAGAGATCCTCAATCCTTTCAGCAGCAGAGCTGAAGAGCTCAGGACGCGGAACTCCCGCATCAAGGGGGATAATTGCTCGACCCTTCTTTTTCCCACCCTGGGGAACGGGTATTCAAGTCGAGAGAGCCGAAAACAGAAAGTCGCTTTAACTCCATAGAAACCGATACGAAAAGCAGATCCCTATTAAATGGTAGACTACTCTTCCAAATTATCCCTAAAAGGGACTGGGTATTCAACTCTTAAGAGTCAAACTAAATAAATGTGCCTCAATACCGTAAAAACGGAACCAAAGCACTTGGGTTTACACCAATGTACAACCTGAAAACCTTGAACCCTTTTACACAATATCAATGACAATAACTTGGTTTGTAACAAAAGCACGTCTAAAATTTGAAACATGACTAGTAAATAAAAACGAACATTTATCTGTAATATTAAACTTCTCTGGAAACATATCTTCCAACATTTTCTCACTTAATAATATAAACAAGAATCATAAAAGTTAGTTTTATCAATTTTGTTGCATTTTTAAATTTTCTAAACACGAAAAATACTGTTTCCCATTTCAATATGAATAACTAGGGACCGGAAGTTAGTAAATGTTAAGGGATTATTACCATTATATATATGTCAGCTAACCTGTATAATATTAGGAACCAAAAAAGATGAACATAAACAAGTTCAAAACCAAACATTGTTGTTTCGAACCCCGCCACTGCCATAATATTATTTTTTATTATTCATTTTTATCATATTAGTACATAATGCTATATATTATCAAGTTTTATGCATAGAACATGTACTAAAAATTTACATAAATAAAAAGCATTATTTGACATTGGATTTTGTATATAATTCATATAGTTGTGCTTAATTTATTTTTAAATTTTACTAATGAGTAAAATCAAAAATACTGACTTATCAAGATAATTTCACAGTCATGCGTTACAAATAAAAATTAGATTTTTGTTACACCAATTAAGTACTTAGCAATGCAACATCAAACTATATACAGTACCCACCCAAAATTTGGAGAAAAAAGAAATTTACTACAATTCTTGAATTTTGATGATTATTTTTGTATGATCATTTTTAGTGTATTAAAGAATGGTAAATATGAGTAAATGAAAACCAAACTTCATAAATGCAACACCTTTATAAGATTCAGCATCTGACATCCTAAAGCCACCGAAACCATATTCATTGCAATTATCTTTTTTAGCACAGCTTTATGCTATTTATGCAGTCTCAGTTATAAAAGCTGTTCTGTGGGCCTACAAAGTGAAAATGTCTTCAAACTTTTGGTGGGTACTGTATATTAATAAATACAGCATCTTGACTGGAGATACCCAGCTCAATGTTCAATAGTACTTCGCCAGTAAATTTTAAGACTTCATTATATCTTCACTAATTTTTGGAACGATGTTTAACATCGTTCCAATGGTAACAAGAAAGTATAAGATTACTCTTTCCACGCTTCAACAATTTTCAACATAGACAAAGAGGCGTAGTTCAAGCGTGAAACTCATTAACATCTCATTTAAATGTAATACAACGCTGGCTTGTGTTGTCGTTCTTGAAACTCTTCAGGAAAAGGGAGGTTACTCTCAGGACATACAAGTTTTGCAATCGAGACGGAACAACTCAACCCGTAGACAACTCAACCCGTGACAACTGCAATGATTACTTGTAGGAGTAAAAAGGGCCTACGATGTTTTTGACAATGCCTGTTATATGCGTAGCATAATAACATCATTTGATAGTAATAAACAAAATTAAATGATCGTATTATATTATGATACTTATGTCAATACATTAAGGACGATTTTTGTAGTTTTTGTGCGCACCGTTCTGTGCATATCTAAAACAACATTACAACTAAGGCAGTGGCTAGAGTTACGGTACGTAACTCTAGACCCAGTTTCAAGAGTTACGAAAGTTCCGTAACTGTAGACAACCCTGCCTAGGTTGACTAGAGTTACGGAAGTCAAAAAACATGCGTATGTTTTAACATTTAAACGTCGAAAAACTTGTTTAAATTCATTATTACTCGAAATAAACAAATATTTACCGACGTAACTTATCCAATTGTTATTACACCTGCCATTTTGGATATGACTAAAACACTTACCGGATGTTTAATATACGGCGATATGACGTTGTCGTCTTCAAAGTGTCACATTTAAAGTTTACTTGAGCGATTCTAAGTTATAGAGTTTGATTATAATTTGGAATGAATATGTATAATTTTGTACGGAATTTTAAGCAAATATTTATAGGAAATAGACAATTCTTTGAGTAATTTTAATTGTGAATAAACTGCAAGTGCAAAACGTTAATTTGACTTAAATTTCGTGAACAAAAATGGAAATGTAGCTTGATGCAAAAGAGCTTAGTACTTGGGGGGGAAACCTAAAATGAATTGTTAGAAAGTCGATGTTTTTGTGAAAAAATTCAGCTTGTCATTCCACACCAAATCTTAAAAGTTTTAACGAAAATATTAACGATCTCGTTAAAAATACCCATTGATAACCAAAAATGAGAAGTTGTCAGCTCCTTGTGGTTAAAGAAAATAGTCCAAAATAATCTTTGGTTTGGTGAGATGACTGAAATACATGACCCTAAAATGTGTTGATGAAAATTAAATCTTTGACTGGTTTATTTTGTTTGATAAAGTAAGATAAACCTTGCCATGAGCAAACCACTTGAGAAGTCTAGTGCTATCCTTTTGTTAAATTCTGTTAATTGATACTTAATACATTATTTCATAGATAATATACATAATTATATATTCTTTAATCAAAAAAAAAAGTTCAGGACATCGTTCCTCCAGCACTCCAGTGCTTTGATTAATTATTAGAATTCCCTTAATTGTATATTTGTTGTTAATTTGTTTAATCAATTGTCGAATGTATTACCTTGTTTGTTGTATATACTATGTAAATACGGTTGTTAAGAGGCTCACTTGGAAGATTGGGCTTTGCCTTAACTGTGTTGCCTCTATAAATAAAGTCTTACTAGATGGGAAAATGACAGTTCTCGAAACTGTTCCTCGAAACAGGCATGTTTAAAAGCCATATGAAACTTGATCATAAGAGATTGCAAAATATTTGTAGGAAGTTTGAAATTGATAATTGTGTAGTACTAGTATCGGAGATATGATTTTGCCAGTATAAGTTTAATCTGGATTTGTCAAGTTCTAAAAGGACTGAACACTGTGAAAATGTAACATGGAGTTATGAAACTTGGTCACCCGAGCTTGTATTTTCATTTCAAAATTGAATTCTCGATATTTAATCCCTTTCAACATGAAACCTGAAATAATTACATGAATCATATTGATCTGTCTAACAACTGTGTCCAATCATTACAGACCGTTGGGTCAGCGTATAGAAAACATCAGCAAGCTTCTCATGGCTCACTGGTACATATTGAGCTTGCTTGTGAACAAATATGCCGAGAATATGTTGCCCATATTACACCGCTTCGTAGCTCCCTAATTATTGTAACTAACAATTTGCCACCGTTCTTGTGAATTGCGCAGACAGATCGCGAAATGTGAAGTACGTGAAGTGTTTTATTCTGCATAATGTAAAATATAAGAATTGGGTGAGTATGCCGTTTATGGGTATTATTTCGAAAACAAAGAACGCATGCTTGGTGAATATTCAAAAAATGGCAAGAAGGTTGCACGTATTCTGGGTGATTCCCCATGATAATACAGCAGTTACAGTCATGTGACAGAGACATTACATTCGATTCAGTAAAGATCAAAAATATTTTACTTCACGCCGAGAATCAAACTCGATTTTTCGGTTTGACGCAAACTCCTCACAGTGATTGTGTCACGCTTTGCAACTTAATCACTGCATCCACGTAAATCACGTGACGCAAGTAATACCATCTATTAATAGAATGCCCAAACTTCTCATAGTGCTTACGTTACGCTTTGTTATTTCTACGTACAAATTAATATTTAAAACTATTTGTTATCTTCATGTACTTTGAACATCATAATTTATTAAAAGAAGACACAATCTGTAGAAAATATTGAATTGTAATTGAAAAGATGAAAAAGCATATTCGGCTCTCTGAGGGACAAATTTACTTGTGGTGGCAGTGGTTATTGATTAAATAAAGGGAAATAACCGCTGAGGGGAGTTTGGTTTTGACGTGTCTATTTTTAGTTTTATCTAGAACTATTTTTAGACACAAAAAAACCCACTATTTTTGTTGATTTTTGGCAATTTTTGCAAATATCAAGAGGCTTTGTCAAAAAAGAATTGTCAACTTGATATGCCGGTATATAGGTGCTCCAGCGACAAACAAAAGATTTATTAAAAGCTGCGCAGTTTCGTCCACAAAACAGGAAACTCGCAAATTTAATAGTATAATCATAATCATTTATAATAATCATAATTATTATTATTATTATGAATATTATTATAATTATTATCATTAAAGGGTATGTTTAAAGTCCGGTACGTTCAAGTGATAATGATAACTTCCCCTGAGATAGCACTTCGATTTTTTCCTGTATTTTTGGGTCTCCAACAGTATTAGAATACATGTATACTTGAAATACCGATTATAAATTAAGTTCGTGTTTAGGAATTTTGGAGTATAAATATACGTAAAAAGCAGTGGCGTTGTTTATATATTTCATCATAAAAGTCCTTTTTCTCTTTCCAAAAATGTTGGGGGCGTTGATTAGGGAGGGGCTTTAATCAAGATTTTACGGTATATTACATAAAAATTATACATTTAAGTTCTTGAGGCTCCTTACTATATATTGTATATCTGCTAATCGGAAACTTTGCAACAAAAACACTCACGATAGAAATGGCGATGATGATGTTTTGACCACGTTACTGGTGGCAAGCTGCTATTACTGCTGCTGTTGCTGCTGCGGACAAAGTTAATAGCAATTAGAATTGGTTCATTGTAAGAAATGTGTGATATTTACGGTCAAACATCTATCGCTAATATGCACAAACGTTTATGTCACACGATGGACGTGTGATTAATTCGAACGAATTATGTCACACACGTGTGACATTTACGTTGTGTGACATATACGGTCTAATACAGCTCTGGTAAAGAGTACAGTCAAACACATTATTTCTACCCACCTGAGCCAATAACAAACAACAGGGCAATTATCCTCAAATTCTTTGGATTCCTTGAATGGCCTGCTGCAATTATTGATAACAAGGTTGCTACTGCCAAGCTGCCAACTGCTATACCGCACAATGCTCTGGTCGCTTTAAACCAGTCTGAAAATAATAATAAGAAAACCTATACTTTAATCAGAGACACATGAGGTGATTCCCTCAGTGTTTTTTCTAGTTTCACTTTAAATTTTAATGTTCTTACAGATATATTTGTGTTTTCCCCTAAATGCTTATTTCTCTTTGTTCCGTTGTGTGTCCCGTTGCGTCCCAGTAATTTGTAACCAGTGGACCGGGCTGTCCCGGGAAGATTTTATTTTATGAATATAATCGAATGGTCAAAATGGGAGCGTACTTTCACCTTGGACCCAGGCTATGCCGGTTTACTACGGTTCCTCTCGCTCTCGGTGGTATTAACGTGGACATGAGATAATGCGGAAGCCACGGTGATACCCCAGATCTCCCTGGAATAAGACGACATAATACTGTCCTATTTGAATATGGAATGTATCATTTACTAATATGGAATTCACTATTTGTAAACATGAGACTACATGTAGCCCCTTTATCCTTTATAAACATGAACATTTATGTAGCCCCTTTAACCTTTATAAACATGAGACTTCAAATATGGGACTAAAGCTACAGTCCCATAAACATAAAAATAGCCGTGAGGGCACCGTACGGGCGCCGTGCGATCAAGCTCCGCAAGGACCCGTACGTACTCTTGCGTACCCGTACGGACTGTTACGTTTTTACCAGGGTCCATGAGATGAGCCCAGGATATAGTATCAATTTCAGCATACGACTGTCTGAACGTACGGGTCCGTAACAAGCCACGATTTTATGGGACTGAGGCATAAATGTATCACACGTTTTAGGACATCTTCACTAAGGATAAAAAACACTAAAATCCAGTCCAAATTTGGTTCATGCGCCGCATGGACAAAGTCCACTATATACAGTCTCTATCAACCAATTACTAGTATAATGAACTAGAAATTAATTTTGTTCATGCGCGGCATGAACAAAATTTGAAAACTACAATACGAATAGGCTACATGCAGTCTATTTTGTTAAAACTGTACAGTGAGTATAGTGAATTCCGTATTAAATGATACATTCCATATTCAAATAAGACATTGTTACATTGGTTTTTGTCTCCCCCGATTAATAAAATATAAATTGTGTTTTAAATTTGTTTAATTTTTGCTAACATTATTTCAGCTGGTATATAAAATAGGGTTTTATATAATTTAATCGATCTTGAATACAGAAGAACTGTATCGTGTATTTAGATCAGGGCAATCAATGTATGTGTCAGTGACTGTTAAAGGAGTTGACAATATTATAGAGTAAATAAACGGTGTATGTTTAATATAGTTTTACCAATTATTTTAATAATTTATTTGCTTTCATGCAATTTGAGTTGAAATGCTATGGATCGTAAAGTAGTTTGACAATTATGAGATTTATTCCATGGTAATAAATAACTTCATTGACATTTTAAATTCTTGCAGAGAAAGACTGTGATTTACTTCTAGTCACTTGTCACTGTACGTTTTTGGTTGGTCATTGCAACACATTGTACAGTATTACCTCTGCTAAGCGGCTTTCTACAGAACAAATCTTCTGCACAACAACAGCTATTGATATTTCCATCATGCATGTTTACTTCTGCAGAGCAAAAACTTTTTAACAGCAACGCTTTTTAGCCACACTCACAGTGTGTGTTGTTCAAGAGTTTAGCCAGGGCCCCTAAATTGATAGACTTGTCGCAACCAATCTGATTAAAACCCGATCTAAAATTTTCCGCTCGCTTATTCGATAATTTAGATCTGGCTTTTTCCAAACGAGGGTCACGTTCAGGTGACCTTTTCTCATCACAATATTAATGACGAAATTGTCATGATACATAACTTGTTTACATCGTCTACGTCACGCGATTTGAAATGAGACGTCCAATCGCTGACTTTGAATAATACTGCTGTTAAATTAGTTTGCAAATCTTGGTCTAAAAATAGAAATTACGATATTAAACTGTTATTAATATTTTCTCGTCTAGATGAAAGCTACGCATTAATTAGTCGACATAAAGGTCATCTCGACGTGACCCTCCATTGAGAAAGAAGAGAACCTGTACGACAATGCTCTAAAGGATATCTGTTTACGGAGATTCGGTCGCAACAGTATGACTGCTCTAATGATAAGTGTAGCATAAATCATCAAACATTAGTTTCTTATAATTACTGACTAAATTTAAATGTATTGACTCTAATAATTATAATATCTAATATATGATTTTTTCTCATTTTTCAAAAAGGGATTTCTAAGAAGATAATGTGATTCATCACCTATGTCAATGTGTCATACAGAACATACATTTGCTATTAATATGTTGAGAATTGTTTTCTTCGTCTGCTTCTATTGGAAGTATGCGGTAACCAGTTCTAAAATTAGAAGAATTGTATGCGCTTGGATGATGAAATAGTATTAAGGTAGGCCTTGTATCTTATTTTTATTCAATATTTTGTCAATACAGCGTAACCTCTCTTGAACAAATCCGTCAATACAATGAAACCTCTCTTGAACAAATCCCACTGAGAGGGGCTAAATTGTGTTGCTGTTCAGAGGTTTTTGTTCTGCAGAAGTTTAAGTCAATTGTAATCTTGCGAGGGAATTATTCATTAATTAAAGTGATCACGTGATTGTAACTGATCCGTCTCAAACAGAACCGCTGCTCAGCCAAGCAAATAGAAATACAACATATATAGTCGTTGCAAATCTTAAACAAAACATTATAGACGTGCATCGCGAGTTTAGCACAAAACGGTCATAACTAAGTATAAGAAAAGAGCAATCTGATTAAAACCCGATCTAGAATATTACCGCTCGCCAACTCGCGAATTTAGATCTATCCTTTTCCAAACGAATGTCACGTTCAGGTGACTTTTTCTCATCATAATATTCATGACGAAATTGTAATGATACGTAACTTGTTTACATCGTCTACGTCACGCTCTTTGAAATGAGACACCCAATCGCAGACTGTGAATAATACCGCTGTTAAATTTGCATGCAAACCTTGGTCTAAAAATAGAAATTACGAAATCAAAATGTGATTAATAGTGTTGAAATGATGAAAGCTACACGTTGATTGGTCGACACAAAGTTCATCTCGACGTGACCTTGCATTGACTAAGTAGAGATCCAGTACGACAACGCGAGTAGAACAGGATCTCTGTTTACGGAGATTGAAGAAAAGAGTGAGTTACGTCTGTTTTGCGCTAAACCTGCGGTATGAATTGGTACTTGTTTTGGCACCGACCTTGCGTCTACTGAAGTTATTAAGTTACCATAAATTTGCTATCTTACTTAAGATTCTTTATGAAGGCCCCCACCCCTGGTCTTTTGTGTTCTCGTGGCCCATGCACCGTAACTATCTTATCTATGCCTGAATTAGTTTTATTGTTTAACAAGTGTCATGTTAAAGACACAACTTATCATAAATTTTGGCACATGCATTGCATGCTTTTTCGTGACTAGATATAACGGTAGAATTTCAGTGAATCACGTAGGGTGGATATAATAATTGAGGCCCTGCAATGAGTGCATGAACTAGTTCAAATGTATGGTTTATATAAATGGATCTTTGTATCGAACGGCAAGAAACTTACATGTCCCTAATTCAGTAATTGACTACATTTATGCTGTTTTAGTTTAAGTTATAACCTAGATACAACTGGAATGAACAAAGCCTGCCGACACAAACGGTGAGACATCGGATACCGACACCCGAGTGACAGTAATAAGCTCTCATTCTCTTTGAAAAGCCATATGTGACCCATATATGGACAATAGAGAGGATTTGGTACACTAAGGCACTTGATTACAATACTTCTGTGAAATTTTTGTTGAAATCCATTGACAAATTTAGATGGAATTGTGAATAGAAAAATGTTTCCCTATGTATTACATATGTCTAATGGTTGACCAGCTACGAAGAAAACTGTCGTCTGCTCAATTAAATGGTGTCGGCTAAATTAATCTTTTATCCATTGTTTTAAAACAAAGTGTGAAAATATTGTCTGAATGACAAAACAGTTTGGACCCAGGCGCCGAAAAAACAATGAACTTACTCAATTTTGTCAGAGATATTCATAGATACAGTATTAGTAACGTAATCATTAACTATGCATGGGCCTCAATTTATTTCACTTGCTAGCAAACACGAAAAAGTCATGAAACATGTAATACTTGAAATTTTCACCTCTATTATGATGTAACCACTATACTACAATTTTCTTTTGATGTCCAAGATTTATAAGTTGTGTCTTTAAAATCAACAAACAATCCTTAATTTACAAAATGATATTGCTAAGTTTTATTCATTGTCAATAGTACATGCATTAACTCCGCTTTTTATAGACTACCACTGCAGAAGTTCTGAAGTAAGTATTTAAACTTTTTCGACTGCGAAGATGACATTTTCCGTTTAGAATTTAAGCAATTGATATACAATATATTTTTTTGAAAATTTTAATCAAACTCAGAATTATAAAAGTTTATTTAAACAAAGAATCAGAGATCAATACATACAACATTGGAGTTCGTCCTTGAAAGATTTCAGTAAACTAAGCTACTATAACCTAGATAAAACCGAGTTCTGCTTTGAAAAATATTTTGACCTGATTAAAACGATAATCAACGAATACTTTTATCTCGCTTTCGACTTAGTTCTCATAATCTTGAAATTGAAACTGGTAGGCATCATAATATTGAAAGATCAAATCGTACATGTAACCTTTGCTTAAGTAATAATACTGAATCTGAATACCACTTTATGTTATGTTGCCCTATGTACTCCCATTTACGACTGAAATATTTAAGAAATGCATCATGGCCAACGCTTCAAAAATTTTCAAATTTAATGGCCTCACAGAAAAATAACACTATAATAAAAAATGTACATTATCTTCAAGAAGCATTCATTAAACGCAAGCAACTGCTTAATGAATTAGCTGTCCCATAATATCTTTACTCAGTACATTCAATATTCTACCATAACATTATTTCTTAGATTATTCTGTTTCCAAAGAAATTGTTATTTGTTTATATAGACATTCATATTTATTTAATTTTCATCTGACATATAAGACATGTATGTCTTATTATTCTTCATGTTTATACATTTGTTTTATGATCTATAGGTCGTTTGCGTTAATGCTGGACCCCTATTTGCCGTAAATATCTTTAAAACTATAACAGCGATTTTGCTAAAAATTTTAATACAATCTTATTTCAATTTTTCCTTCTAGGATTTAAATTTTCAGAATTTTAATAGATAAATAAAAAAGTTTTCCATAAGGTACAATGCAAAATATTTGGAATTTTTTATCAAAAATCCGGCGGGAGGTAAAATAAACTGTTCTGATTATAACATTGTCATATTCCAGTGTATTTATACTAAGTCCCGTGCTTTACTGTAAATTTGTCGCTTAAATAAACACTCGACGGTCTACTGAATTGTGAAGCAGAGGCCCGTCTTTAAAATCGTACGTGTAGAATTTGTATAGATTTTGACGACACAGACGACAGTGATGATGATATTTGAGTTTGTATATTCTGTTATACTTTGTTATCAAATAAAATTTCTAACCGGGCCTCATATTTAGCTATTATTTTGTATCTACTGTTATGTGGCTGTTCTGATTATGGCACATACCCATTTAACAAAAGTCGCTTTTTGGCTTCAAAATTTGCATTGAATGTCTATGGGAAGTATGTTATGTAATTAAAGAAAAATTCTGAATTTTTGGATTTGAGAAGGAAAATGCTAGTTATGATGACATACAAAATTTGAATTAATTCCATGCGATAGTTATTGAGATATTTCATGATTTTAGGGGTCCAGCTTTAACGCAAACGACCTATAAATAGTCTCGATGTGGTCACGTGGTATTCAGTATGTAACCCGACTCTTGTTCTTGCCGCAGTCGAACAATAGCAACGATTGAAATAGTACATAGAATAACATTTTGAAGATACAAAATCATAATGTTAATCTTTTGATTGTAATGTTTTATTCCTATACACAATTAAAAAGCACTTAGTTTACCTTTGGATTTAATTTTGTGCTGAAGATTCGAAGCTTACACTTAACCAATGTTCCAACTACAACTGATGCTATTATTGCATTTCCTCTAAATCTATAAAGATTATCGTTTTTAAATTAGAACACACTAAGATGCATTACTTTCCGTTGTTTTGGTAGTTGATTAATGGAAATGCACGTCTCTATACAAGAAAAATGTGAGTTTAAAAATGTAAGGGGGGAGGGTAATCAAAAGTCACAAAAAATCAGTAAAGCATATAAACGCCATTTGCTCGAATCACTTTTGAAAATCGCTGTCTAAGTTCATGTAATTATAGACATGCACGCCATGTTATGTTTTTCATATAATTCACACGACAGTCGATACATTTACCACGTGGCATTGATATCCCGCCAAAAATGTATAGTAAACTGAGCTATGGTTAAAATATGTATTTTTTGTTGATAAGCAAATTTTAATACAGACATATAAGAATTATCATTGCGCTTGATCGCATTGTTTGATTGACTATATCAAATGCATTGAATTATAGCCAAAATGATGTCCAAAAAGGAATTTAATCCTTATTTCCATTGTGGTCCCTTTTATTAGTTAAGTTTATACATATATACATCACAGATAAATATGATACTGTCACAGTAGGTGCACTATTAAGACAAATGTCATAATAATAATAATTAATTAGTTAGAGAGCTGGATACGTAATATATACATTAGTTATCTTAAATCTCTAACATAAAATTGACGAGGGCTTTAAAATGGGGGAAATATTTAGCTTGTCTAATGTGTTGTGGTATTTCATTCCACAAAAAAACAACCATTAAACGCAAAAGACTTTTTGCCAAAACCTTTGACCTTGGGAAGGCTAAACCTTCCTGTTTCTGAGAATATAGTTCCTAGCCCATTACAAAAAACTCTTTGCCTTGTGGGATAGCTGTGAATAGAACTAGTAGGAATGAAATGCTCTTTGAGGTAACCTGGTGCTATTTCACTTTGAATCTTAAATATATGACCTAAGATTATTTGATACACCCTTTTTGATACGGGTAACCTGTTGAGTTTAACAAAAATGATTCTGGTCAAGGTGAGTTATTGCATCCAGTCCTAACACAAATCTTATCATTTTGTTCTGAGTGACCTGTAACTTATCCTAAGTTCCTGAGACAAACAATTGTACCATACTGCAGAACCATAGTCAAAATAACACTGAATGAGAGATGTTGTAAGTAACTTTTTTGTGTGAAAATTTAAGAACTTCCTGTTTCTATACTATAACTTAAGCCTAGAATAAGCTTTTGATATGATTTACCTGGCCATTGAATCAAAAGAAAGATTCTGATCAAGAGTAGTTACTAGCACCAAGATATTTGACAGATACTTTGGCTTCAATATGTTGACCATTGCAACTTACATTTAAATTTGCTTGTGATTTTAACCTTTGTTTGGAACCAAATAATACCGATTCAGTCTTACCTAGATGGAGAGATAACTTATTACAAATTAACCATTGACTAAGAGTATCCATTTCTGAGCTTAGAACTGATTCTATGTCTGAGTGATTTTTTCCAAATACCAAAATGGCTGAATCATCAGCATACAGTGATAACTTATTCTTGACCGCACCAGACATATCATTCACATATATCAGGAAGAACGAAGGGCCAAGTATAGAGCCCTGTAGAACACCACAAGAAATACCTGCTTGAGAGGATTGAATTCCAGTTTTATCAACTAACTGGTTCCTATCAGTAAGATATGATTTAAACCACTGCACAGCAATATCAGACAGACCAATAGCCTTAAGTTTCATTACCAGAATAGCATGATTAACAGTATCAAATGCTTTCTGTAAATCCAGTAAAACCATGCCTACAAGGTGACCTATGTCCATTTGAAACCTAATAAAATCTGAAAGATTAATAAGACAAGTGTCAGTAGAAAAACCTTCCCTAAAACCAGATTGATATTCATACAAAAGATTTTTGCCGGTGAGATAATTTTCCAACTGGTCAATGATACAATGTATCAAGATTCTCGATTCTAGTTACTTAGAGAAATAAAATCTAGGTATGAGATTGATCTATGGTACGTTGACAATTTTTTGCCTTTATTTTAATGTAATAGTCAGCCATTTGTATTCAATCTCAAAATATGTCTTCTGAACAACTAAATTTTAAATTTACGGTGTTAAATGACAACTATTGTTACATAAATATTAATGTTAATTAGCAGTATGCAACGCCAGTTCTCGGTGCAGGTTCATGCAACTTCGAATCAGACGCGTTGTCGGTCGTTCAGTATCTGTATGGTTTTGTTGATTTACCTCCATTAGTAAGGTATTTTGAGGAGGTGGTGTCTTTGAGGAAGGGGAGGCGAGTACTGGATATAGATAAAAAAAAATGTTCGGTTGGAAAAGCTGTCATGGATGCTGTAAAATGATCATAATTGTTTTGAACGGCGTTAAAAATCCGAAATCTAAGATATTTTAAGTTTAATGTTCGTGTTTCAATTATATAAACAAGTATCAAACGACATCGTGTATTGTTCCACGATAACAATATGGGCTGCTGCCGATTGATATACTTGATAGATGAGTTTATCGAATCAAAAATACTCGCTAGTTAAGATTTTTCCGTGTTACAACACCAAGGCATAAGTGTGCTTGCGCACTGACTTGATCATTTGAGCTAAGCACTTTTGTTAAAATAACTATGCATCATAACGCGAACTGAAGCTCGGCAGCATGTTCAGTTACCTTGAACGTTCCAAAACGTTCCGTTACGGAAGTGTCGGAACAACTCAATCCATTGACAACTTAGCCCGAGACAACTCAATCTCCTTCTAACGGAATGAGTTTTCCCGACTTTAAGTTGAGTATTGCACGGGTTGAGTAGTCTTCGGGTTGAATTCTCCCGTATCCGTAACGTTAGCTTACAGTAGTTAACGTACGCAGGCTGGTGTCATTGCCACCACGCCCTCAACTGTACTGAATTGACCTCTTAATATCGAATAGAGATTTTTTCATGAACATTATTCAGCTAATGAATTCCACCTAGGACATTAATGATATCTTTAGAAAATATATAGATAATTAAATAAAATCAATGAATACATACCAGGCATATCCTCAATTTTGTAACACTCGCATGTGTCAGCTCCAAACAGATCAAGGCACAAACAATATTGATGTAAGCCCACCATGTAATGTATTGTGATTTGCCAAAGGAACCTACTTAAAGTGATCTCCGTTTCAACTGTTGACCAATAGTTAGTAGCATATCCAACGATATACAGAATCAGCGAAGTAAACGTAAGAAAAGCCGCGAGTTTTAAGAACTTCGATGACTGACTACACAGAGCCATTATAAAATATATACTCAGAAAATAATAAAATAAATAATCGCAAAAACCTAAACTGTACAGGCCTACCAAAAAAGTAATCAATATTGATCAAATTTCAAGGTTAAGGTTATGTCTGGAATATATAAAAACTATGGTGGCACATTTCTGCCACCATGTACCTACATTTATCACAGTATCATGGACCTTTCCACGACCTTACCTATTAGCATATTTAACAAAGGTTTACCGTTACATTTTGTCCCACCAACAAGGTGTTAACAAATGAGCACATGCTTATACTTGTGGGTAAATTGTTATTAAAATAAAAAGGTCACACTTGGAATGGTCAAATTATGTAACTATAGTTTACCACTCAATTAACTAGTAAATTAAGTGATTGTCTGGTGAGTTAGCTGGATAACTACTTACCAGTTGGAATTTTTAATTGGTGGTAAAAGGTTAACTAGTTACGTTACAAGTTTACAACTTAATTAACTAGTTAATAATGTAATTATAGAGTTTCTAATAACAAGTTAGTCATTTATCTGTTTGCGAGTAAGGTTTAGTTATAATAAGTGACTGAACAAGTTACGTAACTAGTTTATCGGTCAATAATCTTATTAGTTATGAGATTATCTGGTGGCGAAAATATGCTACCATGAAAAGCTAATCAGTCGTATCTAGAAAAGGTTATATTCTTTGTAAAACGGATTACTGCATACTGTTCTATTGAATTTTTTTATCCTTGAGTCTATTCAGACGTTAACAGTACTTTATCATATATGAACAAATGTGTTGAATATGAATAAATAACGCCGATTCTATACCTAGAAAAAATCGTAACAATTTAATGTTACAAAATGGAACTATCTTAGTTAAGATCGCAAGACGTTGCCTAACAAGGATAAACAAACATTAAAAGCTGGTATTCCCTGATGAGCTGTAAAAACCGGAAATGCACTTATTTGTCGTAAAAGTTATGGTCACTGACAAAAATTTTGACTTAATTGATTATTTTGTAGTATAATTTACAGTTTTTTAAACAATATTCTATAAAACTTGCCATTGGTTACATACAGATGCGTAAATTGGGGTACTCTCGGGTGTAATATCGAAAAGAGAAACCAAGAGAAATGGCTTTTACTTTAAGAGACGCATTGAAAATCATAAATGATTGAGTGCTTTAAAGTTTTATGTTGATTTTCTTTTTCAAATATAAAAAATAAATGAGTCTAAGTGTTCATAACTTCCGTCTTGATTACGTGTAAGAACTTTGTGACAAATTAGCTGCTTCAATTTTCAAATATTTTCGGGAGTTGATCCCCATACCACCCGTTGTGATTTAAAAGTAATAGCTGAGCGTGCTTATCAAAATGCTTTAACCACGTCCCTGGCACGTAATGTCCTATCACCTGGGATATATATTCTATTATAACAATATTGTTTGGAAATTCGAAAATAGTTCCTGTCAATACAGATTTAGTCAACAAATAAAGGGCGATAACTCACAACAAATTTAAAAACGTTTTAATATTAGAACAAGAAAAAGCATTGATGCAAAGCATCAAGGGGCGTCTAAATAAATGTTTAAAAGTAAGAAATGTATTAACGGATAATAAACTAGGAGATAATAAACAGATCTTGTTGGTTAAGGTTAGCATATTTAATAATTTTGTTCGGAAAATACGTCTTGATTAATTGTTAACTACACTATAATTAATAAATTGGAGTAAAATTATTATTTTAAACATCGCAATCTCAATTTTCTACTTTTTAGTACATTTTTTGCCATTTCTTAAACAATGTTTTTAACTAGATCTAATCATAATTTCTTAAAATGGCGTTATTTAATTAGATAATAAATCACAATATCATCCTAAACGTTGTAAAAAAAACAATATCAACAAAACACGCAGCAGTCATTTTAATCCCTCCTTTATTTAACTCGTCTGTTAAGAACATTATCACTCTATATTAAACAAGTCAGTTTAGTGGTCAGTGTTTTGTTGTTGTTTTTAACGTCGTATTCAACGCATATATAGGTCATATACACGACGGCCAGCTCTTCCTACTATAGATTTCCTGGACACTTTTCTATCACCAGTACTAACTTACCCTACCACGAGGCCGACAACACATGTATAGAGTATGACCTGCCGCGACCGGGTTTCGAACCCGCGATCTCCGGATTCGAAGTCAGACATGCTAACCAATACACCACGACCGCGGCTGTTAGTGTTTTAGAAGGACCCTTAATAATCGGAATGATCGGCTATTATGCCTGACAAAAAGGTCCGAAATTTTGCAATTGCCCTTTCACAAAATCTGATATCATTCCATAAAGGGGCGTCGCGCTTTGGCGCGGACGCCAAATATCCTATAAACACAAGATTGACTTCATTCGATACTCCGGACAAGCTCTCAGGTCAATTGATCTTACCATTGCCATAGAAGTAAATCAGACAAATGTGAACTTTACTACAAATTTGCCGGTTCCCGTCTGGAAACGGCGAATATCAGCTTTACCCAGAATCAAACACAGTCTACCTATAGAATGGATAACCTGCCCCTTACAACTATCGTTTAAGGGTCAGGAAAAGCGCAATAATGACGGCAGGTTACCAAATTTCCTTTTATTTTCTCATTTTTTGCATTAATAATTCCTGACGATGGTCAATCTGGTAGGATTGTGGTACTATATAGGTCATTCGAAGTCGAGTTTTCTTTGTGCACTTTAACTAACCGAAAGTTAACCAAAAAACCATGTCTGAAAAATAGACCCGCTGCTGACGTTTAACATTTTTCGTTAGAATTTCCGATACTTGAGCATGAATGTAATCGAACGACAAAACATAAGGTAATAAATGTACTAGATTCCTTCGATTTAAAACTTTATAATGAGAAGTGATCATTTGAAAACAGAATTATCCGACATCTTGTAAAAAAATGGCGCCGCCAGTATTCTGCTTTGCCTGGCGTACTTTTACCCGTCCAAGAACGACAGGGTACTAGACAAGTCTACCTACTGATTCAGTCATTTTTAATCAAGAGCGACAACTCGATTCAAGCTTAAATTACTTCAGTTGTAGTTAATGTTCTTTAAACAGTTTATAATAGTTGGTGATAATTTTAACTCCACGTAGCCCTCTTGAAATATATTCTTCTTTTGCTTATTATTGCGTGTCAACACATTTTGGTTATTATACGGCGTCCAGCGAACCTAACCTAGCTTTCCTAGACCCTTGTTTATACATGTAACCAGTAATCACCTACCCTTTCACATGACCGGAAACTTCTCCATATACCTTATTAATGGAGGGAAATTGACATAACTGTCGAATTTCCATGGAAGTGTATAACCTCCCCGGGTGGGATTTGAACCCCCTTCGGGACACTAGATTCGAAATCACGATGAGCTACCAACTGCGCTATCGACCCGTTTTCGTTTAAATTATAGCCAATGTTTGGCATGGTTTACTTTTCTACTTTATAAAGTTGTAATTTCAGTATGCTAAGACCAGATTTAAAACGATGTTTATTACTCTCGTGATATAAACGGCGCTCCAAATGGACAGAGTGATCATCTTGTAATTAGTCCAACAATCACGTGATGTAGAGCACGTGCTTGGAATCAGAAACGTATGTATGCTTCTTAGAATAAGTTTCAAGCTGAACGAGCCAACATTATTGTATTTTATTTTAATTGTTGTTAGTCGAGGTCGTGGTGCAGTGAAAAACGCCGGGTCGGTAGCACAGTCTTGTGAAAGGGTAGGTAAGTACTGGTTATAGACAAGAGTCAAGGAAAGCTAGGTTTGGTGAACTAGACGCCCTTATATAACATAAATTGTGTTGACATGGCGTTAAACACAGTATAAAAAGTAATAGACGGAGAATTTGCATCCGTTTTGTCCAAGGTTCGATTCCTAGGCGTGGCGGTTAATTCCTTTCATGTAAATTCTATATTCCAGGATAGTTCCTTTGATAGCGTTTTAACATAAAATCCAGGGGTCAATAGTTCGATTTCCAGACAGGAACTGCATGCCTTCTCGGAATTCGGTCAACTGTTCTATATAACCTAGGCTATTTTTCTTCATATCTCGGAATCAATAAAAGCATTAGGCAGCCCGTATGCATACATAAATTACATTATAGACCACTTGTGTGAGGGCCAGGGTATATTAAAGTACAAGTTTCATGATGTGGAGTTCCGAATACCATCTACCATGGTTACAGCTGTATGTTTTAGTTCTACTTGTTAAGAATAACATATTTAGACGTCTTTTAGTATTCTATGTGTTTCACAACAAAACGTTACAATGCCATCTCAATACAACCCTTCGCAGTGCTGCCTTATTACTAGTATACAGATTTATCGCAGAAATCCTGAAACGTCCTAATTACCGAAGATATTTTTTGTCGATGTATGGGCTGTTCGTAGTATTTATGTATCTCTGTATTTTTAGACTATAAATAATCTAGTCTTAAGTTTGTACACATGATCAATTGTATCTGCTTAATCAGTATCGGTAAGACAAAGTATAATTATGTACTTATTGTAGCATACTGTTTCTTATTAAAGTAATACACATTATTATTGGACAGCTGTCGTGGTATATCCTTTACAAAATATTGTTTTGAAGTAAGTACTGTAACAAGGTCATGATAGCCTGACAATATTTAGAGCTTTCCCAGTATTGAAGACCTGTTGACAAATTCAAAACAATATTATGCTTAAATATAGATATTACATTAATTATTGAAGTCGTAAATTGATATACGCAATTAAAATATCTTATATCTTCCAAAAGTCATTGAACACAATTCTGTTTGTAGAATAAATTTATTTACATTTACTCACGAAGAAAAAAAACTCGGAATAAGTATAGGTTATTAAGTATAGGTTATTAAACAGGGCAAGTGTGCCTTAAGGAAGATATCGACTTAAGGCACACTTGCCCTGTTTCATAACCTTTTTATTGCATATGTTGACCAATTCATGAAACGATGACTTTTCTACAACAAAAAATATTCTCGATGTACCGCGCTATTTTGCACGTTGACGTTACGTCACATGTATTGTTTTGTTTATTCAACGTCGAAACGTCGGAATCTTATGAACGCTTGTTATAAAACGTAAGTCTTGATAAATTGTTGATTATCTTATTTATTTTCACTTTGAAAAAAACACACGTCGTAAAATTGAATATTATAGCTTCTTGTTGCTAATTACGTACGAATTTCACGTGCGGAAAGTCTGCGGTTGTTGGACTGCAGGTGCGCAATGACCGGAAGTTGCCTCAATATCGATTTTTGGCACACTAGGAAGTGGGCCAAATATCGATATTTTGGCACACTTGCTCAATACCGGAATGTATTGCCCACATTGAGGCTATATTGGCGCACTTCCACGTCGATTTTGTTACTATTTATAGTAACATATGCAATAATAATATAAAAACAATTCAAAAGTATCATTAATTAGTTTATCAGCATATAATTCAATACGTGTTTACATTAGTATTTCCGCTTTGAATGTAGTACAATTGCGATAAGTTTTATCAGTTTTACCAAAATTTAATTTGCGATAACTTTTTTGGAAGATACTGTATATTTCAGTTTATGTGATAATATTCAAAGAGCGGTATACTGTAAATTCAATATCAATTCATACACCAGGACAATGCTTCTGTCTGCCAAAGTGTAATCGAATATTTTCATCAAACTTCGACAAAAATAGAATTCGGTCAAAATTTAACGTTTCAGACACAAACTAATGTTTTGTCACAATCCCTTTATTACAATATAAAACATGCGCTTGTTTTAGTATTTGAACGTTTCCCTAATTCTGACACATCAAAATCAGACAAAGTTGTGTTTTGTCGCTGTATAAATACACGCAGGTCATTGTCTTTAAGCGGATCCTCAAGCAGAAACACACGAGCTAAATTGGTGTTGTCACCAACAAACAGCCGAATAGTGTTACCAAGGCGCTGCAAGTGATCCGAACATATACAATTGACATTAGAGACGCCATCTTCATCGGTCACTACAGATTTCAAAATTGCACCATTGACGTTCAACATGTCTACTGTCTTTCTATCACTTCGTCCTATAAGAATATGGTTGTCAAAGACATCAAGACCTTTGCAGTTTGCTATTTTCTTCTCCCAAATAATACTCCCATCATTGTTAAAACATTTTACACACGCATGCGTATCGTCAAGAAGGACATACGTCATTTCCGTTTTGATATAAGCAATGTAGGCTGGACATAACATTGTTATTCTTCCTGTAGATAAGTCGATAGATTTTGTTTGATTTGTCCCCGAGAATAACACTATTCGTACAGGTCGCGACGAAAGAGTAACAGCAAATTTGTTGCCACGCCCATTATCAGTGTAACATAAGCCATAGCAACTAGCATCAAGTTCAAGGTCGGTCAAGAGGTCGATGTTGTTTTCATGGATTCCAAATATAGTCAATTTGTTGAGTAAGGGACTTGATACAATGATGAAATTCCTATTGCAGGCTAGCACATCATGGCATTGTATTGAAATTGCTGTCACAAATCGATGATGTTTATCAAAGTATTTCAATTTCTGATTATTTTTGTCTGCAAGGACAAGTTCCCCTCCAGGTAAAAACGTGGCACCAGATATTAAGCAATTTTCTGAGTCTACGTTCTCGTCACTTGCACCATTAGACATGTTTCTCTTTTGAATCAGTTTAGTGTTAAATATAAGGTCAAGATACGATCTCAGTAGGGGGTCTCTCTCAAGTTCCTCAAGGTCTTCCAGAAGCCATACTCGATGCTGTTTAGACTTCCGGAGTAACCAGTGCTGGTTCCCGCATTCATCGCAGAAATATTCTTGGCAAGCTTTACAATATTTACTCGCATGAATCTTTCTCCATTTAACTCTACACAGAGTACAATATTTTCTTTTTCTTTCACTTTCAATTTGTCTTGCTGCTTGTAAACGTTTTTCTGTCTCTTCATCAGTTGGTATGGTATCTGCCCAATCTATGACTGGGATGTTTGGATCTGGAATCTTGACCGTTATGTTACATTCCGGACACGGAAACCTGTCTTCTAATGCATTTGAGAGACAGTACTGCTGCAAACAGGATCGACAGAACGTATGGTTGCATGGTAGATCTTTCGGAAGTTCAAGATAACGTCCACACAAATTACAATGGTTGTTCTTTTCTTCTACCAAAACTGAAATGGAATCAAACCGTAGTTTATAGATGTACACGCCCACTATAGATTTAAAGACGTTAAGTATTGTATTTGCTTGATTCATTTGGTTTAGGATAGAAAACATTTCAGCTTTCTCCATAGAGTTCTCTCAACTTTGTTCGCTCATTGAGAAAGACTTTGACAGTTTAAGTAAAATTCTGATAGCAAATACTAAAATAGACTCTAGTAATAATATTATATGAGCAAAACACTTTATCGATAAATTAACGCCTTAAAACAATGTTTGAACGTGGCATTAAAGACATAGAAAATACAACTAACCTTTTAAAACGCCCACTCCTAAATGTCTCCGCGAATTCATTATTGGATACTATCTCTCCGTATTTGTAGTACATTTAATTTCTTAAATCAAAGGGCTCAAAGTCAAGAGCGGATGTCGTAAATTAGATATGTCATCTCATCAATTAAATCACATATTCCAAAAATGCACATTAAACAAATGCTCAATTGACAAAGACAATATATATTTATAATGATACACTACCAAGTACGTGCATTCATTAGTCTTTAATATCGACTGAACATTTCGACTAAGATTAGCTGATTGTTTTAGATCAATTAGATACAAGCACACTTATTGTAGTTTATAATTAACGTAATATATCTGTATATGCATTAACTCCTTAATTACCAGAGACTAATGGTGTAAAACTTGATATTTGATATATAGATCAAATGTTATTACTTAGAGGTTAATTATAAGACATGTTAATTATGTTAATTAACATTTAAAACCTATGACGTAAATTGTATCAATACAAATTGATAATATTAAAGATTAGCTAATCTTATGAATACGATATTAAATACATAATAGTATCTTTTTGCGACAGTCATACTTTTGTAATTTATTATAACGCTTTTTTATTCATTGCCAAAAGTTCATTTATTTAACGTGACTTAAAAATATCAAGGCAGTTTAAACAAAAATGCCTTTGTTTTTTTTTACATATTTCAAATAGCGATATCTAATCATAGATGAAAGCTTCTAAGTGATAAACCACTCTTTAAATATCGTACATAATATGAGCATCAGAAACTTGAAAACTTTTGAAATGCACTATTTAACTTAATCGTTTATCCAGTTATCCAATTACTTATCAGTGTTACCTTTATCTAATGAAGGTATAAAGTTCGACGACAGTTGCTGTTCATTAACCTTCATGTGAGAAGAGGATGATTGTCTAGTATATGTGCATTCCATATTCTACAGGAACAAGGGGGTACGAGAAGTGTCCGATGCATTAGACTCTGGTCCGTAAAAAGGGGATTAAACCTACTTTAGTTAAATTTCAATCATTTCTGAAAAGTCCTTTGATGCAGACTCATCTAGGTCTACAAGAAATATTGCTATAGTCGGTATATTACAAACAGTATATCCATCAATGTTACAGTCGTACTCGTTGACAAACGTTTGTGTGTTTATATTAGATTCTGTCGTCCGATTTATCAGAGTGGAAAATCAAGCTCATTTATCTCGGCCATTTATATTGATCTGAGCAATCAGTCAAATTCGACCCAATTTTGCTCGATTCGTTTTCAATGTCTGAGAATTCAAAATTGTTCTTTTTAACATTTTATCGTTAGCGAAATGGTATGTAGAGTGTTATAACTAATTTCGTTTTGTTTTCATTCGTGGTTGACCAAAGGTGATAAGGGGTATTTCTGATTTACATTTTGTGAGATACAATACGATTTTGATTCTTCGTCCTGACTCATGTATCGTTCATAACATCATATCCATGTAAATGCTGCATGTACGATGAAACTAATGCTTTAGTCGCTAAGAAACTTGGATTTCTTTGATAAAGAATGAACTGTTTAATATGCTGTATAGTAATGATACACATATATATACATGTATCTTAACTTTGATCAAGTTATTACTAGTATTTCACTAACGATGATTCCAAAATTTAAAACTACCTCCGATTTACGGATATAATGTGTTGAAGTATTTGGATTTTGGATTCAGGTATTACATAAAACAGGGAGGTCAGCTAATTTTGTGTAATAAAAGTATTAACCATGTTTTATAGTTCGTTTTTTCTCAACTGTCAAAACATGAATAATTTCACGGTGACTTCGTGCTCTTTGTCTAACACTCGTGTTATTGAGATAGTGTGTAATTATTCACCGTGAAATTATTCAAACTTTGACCGTTGAGAAAAAATGGACTATAAATGTGTGAAATGTGTGTTTTCGTACTAAATTTAATACATCAAAACACATTGATAATAGTCGATAATTACGTGTACTATACTTATTTCCACCTGTGTATAAAAATGGTATCGTTGTATTTTGTCTCAAGTTATCCTAAACGAGCTATATTTAATGTATAGTAAATATATCCAAGATTAAACCAGATACTACTCTACATTTCTAAATTGACGAACTACATTCTCGTGAGATAATCAATGTAATTTATTTACAAGAAAATATGAAATTATATGCAGATTTTATAAAAACAATACATAATACTTTGTTCATTAAAATGTCATTCTTAAATATGAACCCGCACCCCCTCGGGCACGAGTATCCAAATCCCGGCGCGCTACCAACTGCGCTATCGACCCGGGTTACACACACTATCTCAATACCATGAGTGTTAGACAAAGAGCACCATGAAATAATTCAGGTTTGTTGTTTTCCTTGTCTTTAATGACACATTTAACCTTTGTTTTAAGGCATGGTTTACTGATACAGTTTTTAATCTCAGATAATATTCTAACTAGAGCCTTACTGTTTTAGTATGTGGTCTCAGATTTTACCTAAACGGTTTAAAGTTTTCTCAATGAGCAAACCAAGTTTGAGTGAACTTGTCAATTATACATACGGTTAGAGGTAAAACTAGTGGACATTTTAAGTTAAATTATGAATAAGCTATGGTTAGGATTACAGCAGTTAGGTCTACTGTGTTGTATCGTGAACATAAGTAATCTATTCTCACTCCTTCTAATTTCTATAATCACATATTACCTGCACTGATCAGTTTTGATATAAAACTGTGATCACATCATAATGTAATATACAGATTAAAGCCGCCTTCCAATATTTTTTTCATGTTGCGTTCAGGTTGCATTTAGCCTATTGCTTACGCTTGTATCTAGTACAAAGCACATGCCTTTGCCAGTAGCTTGAGAATAGTAAAATTTGGTACGAAGGTAGGTGACAAACGGGCCTTAGAAAAGATCATGACAATCCTTAACGAAAACCTGCAATGATTTATTACCTATAAAATGCACGAACTCTGTGGGAAAAACTAAAAAAAAATCCATGCTTAACCAAAGAACTTAATAAGTACAATACCTAGAAGTATTACGCCCTTAAATAGTTAGTGCGTGTGTACATCTATAAATTACGGTTTGATTCCATTTCAATTTTGGTAGAAGAAAAGAACAACCATTGTAATTTGTGTGGACGTTATCTAGAACTTCCGAAAGATCTACCATGCAACCATACGTTCTGTCGATCCTGTTTGCAGCAGTACTGTCTCTCAAATGCATTAGAAGATAGGTGTCCAGAATGTAACATAGCAGTCAAGAATAATTTCACGATGAATGATTACACACGAATTCAATACCACGAGTGTTAGACAAAGAGCACCTTGAAATAATTCAGGTTTTGACAGTTGAGAAAAAACGAACTATAATTGTTTGAACAATTATATTTACTAACATAATTAAATAGTTTTTTTCCATTCTAACATGTCAATCAAAATGTATTGTAAATGAATTATAGTTATGTTGTATTCTATAGAATCAATTTTAAATAACATGGAATTTTCCAGATTTATTTAGTTGTTGTCTGTACTTTCTGAAATAGTACGTCATTTGAACAAGTTCAGACTATTGATAGTTATTACTTCAGTTCATACACCTTTACTACTTTACCATCTTGCATGGTGACAATCAATCTGTTCAGTTTCTTGTCAAAACATACAGAACGTGGCCCATTTAATCCATCTTGTTGTTTTATTACAACACCAATCTTTTTACCATCTTCGGTAAATTGTACAACATTGTTAGACGAACATCCAACAACAAACAAGGAACCTCTACCATCAACACACATACCTTCTACACCACGCATATCTTTATCATTCAGTTGGTAGGTTAACAAATACTTTCCTTCACCATCCAAACATACAATACCTTTATCTAAGTCACCAATATACATTATATCTCCACTCTCATTGAAAGTAATATGTCTGCTGCGTGAAAATATTTCATTACCAGCATTATCAAGTGTTATAGTTTTCAAACACTTGCCTGTTATATCATAAATATAAAGTGAAGACGCATTATCTGTTACATATAGTTTATCATCCTTAAAAGTTATACCATAGCAAAGGTGAGACATTTGTATCCGTCTAGTTGGGATCATGTTGTTGTCTACATAAACAAACTGAATCATGTTAGGAAAATATCCACATGCAACAACAACTTCACTTTTGTTGATACAACACACATCATTTGGTTCACTATCTAACTCACAATCATCAATTAGTGTCAATGTTTGTAAATCAATACGTTTTATTTTTTATTGCTGTAATCTGTAACCATAAGTTGATTATCAGAGATAATACAACAACCTGTTGACCTACAAGTGTTATAAATGTCTGTACTAACATTGATGTTAATATCTTTACTTCCTACTATTCGGTACAGATCTGTTCTCTTCTTTGATGTATCACCTACCATACCGATACCTTGTAATTCATTGATATTATCCATTATTGACTGGTTTGGTGTAATAGATATTGGTTCAGCAGACTTTATCCTCCTCTCCATTTCTCTAATTTCTTTTTCTGTTTCTGTTATCTTTCTTTCTGCAAGTTTTGTTAAAACAGCGTTGAGCTCTGTTACCTTCAGCTTTGTTTAACTTGTCACTTGTTTCTTGTAGAGTATCATTGGCCTTCTGACATTCAGACTTCTCGTCAAGTATTTCTTGTTCCAGTTTCTTGTAAACTCTCATCAACTCACTTTTCGATATTTCAGCAGCTTTCTTGATAGCAGCTTCTAAAAGTTTCTGGAATTTTGTTATTTTCTGTAAAGCTTTATCCTTGGCCCCATTTATTGCTATAAGTTGTTCATCGTTAGATTTACCGAAGGTTGTCATGGAAACCAATAGTTTCCGTATTTGGCTCTGTGCATTTTTACTATTAGACAAGTTAAAGAGTTTATTTATCATACCAGGAATGGAATGAATTTGACTTTCTGGACACAACCTGTAATGATTATGAAAAGCAGTGAAATAAATAACAGAGGCACTCATCAGGACAAAAATACTGAAATTGGTTCATAACAAACATAGATATTCATCGTTGCTTTGTAATTATAGTGAAACATTATCATTGAAGAATCAGATTATAAACCTGAATTAACCCATGGCATTGAAGTTGGTAGTATACATATCTCTGATTAAACCACTGCGTTATGTCCCCTAAACGTAAAACAAATCATTTCTTTGTAAACAATATATGTATACACTGTTAAGGATATCATTTGTGGAGTATTACAAACTGTAAATATCTATATAAAATAAACTCCTTAAGAAAAACGTTAACCTTGAACAATAAATTGTTTACTACACGAACGATTCATAATTTTTGTAGTTATACAAGACCGGTTTGAAAGAGTATTGCCAAGTGCGCGATTCTAAATATAGTTTTATTTGTATTAATGGTTGCTGCCTAACAACTGAACACTTACTTTTTGGATTCTTATAAACTAAACATTACTTGATATTTAACTGTTTTATAGTCTAATTACTAGATAGAATATGGTTATGAACAATTAATTGTAACATGTAATAAACGATATCAAAGTCTAGTCTAAATAGAGCATTGTTAGTTTTCATAAAACTATACTATACCTGTGATCTTTCGATATACATGTTGTACAACCAACTATGTCATCTTTCTCACAATACATATCTAACACCTTCCCTGGATGAGTACAACATCTTTCAGTTGGATATTCAGGTAAACTTGGTCTCAGTTTTCCGGCTTGACTTCCTTGTCCAACGCCTAGTAGATTATGATTGTGCAAAGTCGGAAACTTTTGATGAAGATCTGTACATCCTTGGCAACAATATCCAACACATTCTACACAATATCTCACAGCCTCTAACGTCATGATCTCCTTCTCGCATGCCGTACAAACAAAATCAAATGTCTCCTCAGACATTTTCGATTGAGAAAATCTTCCGCTAGCCATTTTGTCCTTTGTCTTCAAACCCTAGTTTCGTTTTCATTGTTATTAAAATACCCAGGTAAACGAGGGAAAGTATCAATATGTAACGAAAAGATTACATAATTTGTATTTTTAAAATCACATGTAATGGGGATATTACATTAAATATATTATAGATAAGTTAGTTTTTTTTCAAGAGTGTATGTACGGGAATTGTCAAACAAATATTGAGTATCTGAATCAGCGGGGTTTATAAATGCACTGCTGACAATTAAATAGAATTTAACAATACCTGTTAATTGTACATGTCACTGAAATAAAAGACAAGTGCTGAGCCTTGTAAGATAAATACGCTATTTAATCGGCTTTTTCCCTGTCAGTGTTTACGATAGTTTAAGTCCGGTGTAGTTGATTGTCACGTTATTGTTATTTCGTATTAAATATTGAAATACAGTCCAACTTGTGCTAACGGCCACCTCCGAATAGCGGGCACCTGCCGACAGCGGCCATTTCGATTTCCCCCCGACCGAAAACGCTCTTAAAAAGGCCGTGAATAACGGTCACCTGTCGTCTGCGACCAGCGGCCAGTCAAAAACCATCCCCGCGGCCAGTTTATAACTGTGAACAACGGCCAGACGATTGTTTGAAGACAGTATTTCGTATCAAGGCGATTTCGAAAGCAGTCCGCCATTTTTGTTAAAGTTCAGCTAAAAACCCGTAATCCGATTTTTTCCGGATTTTCGTAAACAGGCCATCTCGAGTACGATTTTATTAGTTATTATCAAGCTGTAGACAATTTTCTCGTCACCTTATTATAAAAATATGTTAATGTATCCTTTTATTGTTAAATTTATTTGTAAATCGGGAGTAAATTACGTCATGTGATGACACTTTGTTAATTAGTTTTGAATGTTTGGAGTCTCCACTAGGTTTGTTTTTCACACGTCCGGCAGTTAGATAAATGTTTGTGACACGCTGTTAATTCCTAAATTCGTTCAACTGTGACCGCTGTATACAGGTAATTTGACAACTGGGAAAAGATAGAAATACTATACAAAAGGTCAGAGTAGTGAGAATTTGTTGAGTGCATTTGTTAATGTTGAGGGCATAGCATAAAATGTAGCTGCAAACAAAAAATCACTGATTTCTTTGTTTTAGTCATTCTTTGTTTAAAGTTTTGTTTTATTCATTTATAGTCACAACTTCAATATGATAATGTGAATAATGAATTAAGGTTGAAAATAAAAACAATTTTAATTATCAATTCATGCTAAATTCGTTCAACTGTGACCGCTGTATACAGGTAATTTGGCAACTGGGATAAGATAGAAATACTATACAAAAGGTCAGAGTAGTGAGAATTTGTAGAGTGCAATTGTTAATGTTGAGGGCATAGCATGAAATGTAGCTGCATAACAAAAAATCACTGATTTCTTTGTTTTAGTCATTCTTTGTTCAAAATTTTGTTTTATTCATTTATTGTCACAACTTCAATAATGATAATGTAAATAATGAATTAAGGTTGAAAATAAAAACAATTTTAATGATTAATTCATGTTAATTATGAACTCTGTCTCTCAAGTCTAACAAAACATGGCCCGTTTGTTCCTCCCTCCGAACAAAGGCCACCTGTGAACAAAGGCCACTTTTCTCTTTTCCCTTGGCCGGCCGTTGTTCACAGGTTGGACTGTATTTTATTTATTTTATTTACATGTAGCATTATGATTATATCTTTTCAATGTGAATTGACTTTTCCTTGACTTTACCTATTAGCTTAATTGATAAAGGTTTTAAAGCTACAATTTGTCCCAAAGATTAAGTATTAATAAATGAGCACATGGATATGTTGGATATGTCTTTAGGCAAATGTATTGTTATTCAAATTAAGAAGGTCATGAACGTTCATGGTATAACATGGTTATAAAACAGAATAAGATTAAATATTAATATTTAGAATAATACAGAAAAAAGCGTTTAGTAAGAGGGATGATACATACGGTTCCTTGCCGATCAAGATACATGTACGTATAATTATTGTGTAAATGTAAAACCAGCCTGGTTAAGTCAGTTTGTAGGGAGTCTGATTACAAACCCAGAGGTTTCGGGTTCGATTCCAAGGCGAAACAAATTCATTCCTTCGTGGAGTTTAGTCGTTAAGTATTTCTCATAGCTATTTTGCTTCTACTAACTCTGTTTCAAATATAAGCTGTCAGTCACTGGTAATTGGGTCGATATTAGGCTTTATTTATTCATTAATGGGAAACAACCGCTGACGGAAATTTTAAAAGATTTGGTTAAGGGATCAAAGTCTGTTCATCATAATTTTGACCAAACAAAAGTTAAAATATAGCTTTTTGTAACTTTTTAACCCTTTTATGTTAGTTCACTCGGCTAGCATGCAAGTCTACTGTACTAGGGGCTGTGTGTTCGATTCCCGGTCGGGGCATACTATCGTTGAATTTGGTCAAGAAATAAGTTCTACAGTCATTATTCCCTCTACCACTTATTCTTAATCATGTAGGACAGTTGTCAGTAACAGACGGAAGTACGTGCCTAGTAACTAGTTTAAAGCTAATTCCAGACATTTAGCCTTTCTAGAAACGGTGAGTAGGATGACTGACCAACGTGGCATGACCTTAACAATGTGGTGCTACGGCGTAAAAACAAATTAACCCGTTTACGTATGTGCTGTATTTTACTTCTATCAGTAAAATTATCTATTCTATGTACTTTGATATAAATTGACTATATTTGAAACAGCCCACTCTATTTATGTACCTCACTTACAATAAAGTCTTTACATCAATATTTTATATTTTTTTCAAAGCCTGGTCGTCAATATGTTCAAAAGCTCATTTTGTAATACCATTATACAGTTTAGGACTTTTCTGAGAAACAACAAAAAATATGGAAAGCTATTTTATTTGTGTAATAGGATTGTTTATTTACATACCATTAGCCGTATCGTGTATGTTCCTCAAGAATAAAAATAAACGTTCATCTAAAGTGCATGTACATGGTTCAACAGATTCTCAGATAACACCAGAAGTTTCTACTAAACAAGGAGACATTTCGCCAGACAATGTTGATGACAGCCACAAGATGTCATCATTCGAAACCGATAAGCCTTCAACGACAGTTCGATCTCAATTGAGCGTCAGTGCAGACGACGTATTCAAGAGCAGACGACCTTCCAAACCTTTGTCTCTGCTGTTACCATCGCGTCGAGATTCTAACGTGTTTTCATTGGTCAGTGTATCTGTAGAAGACGTTACCAAATCTTACAATAAATTCAGGTATACGTCACAAAAACTATCAGAGTCATGTAGAAGTAATTCATCTAGCATAAATTCTTTAGTTAGCGTCACAATGGACGACCAGACAAAACCGTTGGTGAAACTACGAGGTGTTGGAAAGAAGAACCCGGATGAAGATAGGTCAGACAAAGGTCGTGAAGATACTTCAATATCTTTGCCAAATTTTGAATGTTTAAACATTTTAACACATACTAGTACGTTAAATGATGATGTGTTCGGAGTATCAACACGTCTTGATGGGACGGAAACAATGAGCATGTTCGCCGTTAGTGAGACCAGCAGTTTATCGTCCGTTTGATGATATTTGATGACGTACAGTATACGTCATTTCCGGTGGAATAAAAGATGATAGTAATCATATGATAAGTTTTTTGTATATTTTTACATGTGGATTAAGAAAAATGAATGAACCTTTTCTTGGATTTGAGTTTTACTTTAATGAGTATGAATCTATGACTGATTGACTCAGTCACATAAATTAAATCAATCTTTATTGGTTTCACTTTCAAATGATCACAGTTTGATTTTGTTTTGTAAAAATATATATCTATGATTTAGTTGTGGAAAAACAATACAACTTTAACGAAAAGGGAATTTTAACTGTGTATAGAATATAAAATGAAGTATACCACTGCAGCGTGTTCAGTTAGATCTACATTGAACGTTCCAAAACGTTCTGTAACGGAAATGTCGGAACAACTCAACCCATAGACAACTCAACCCGAGACAACTCAATCTCCTACTAACGGATTGAGTAGTCCCAACTATAAGTTGAGTATTGCACGGGTTGGGTTGTCTTCGGGTTGAGTTCTCCCGTATCCGTAACGTTAGCCAACAGTAGTTACTGAACACGGGGCAGATTTAATATACATACATGTGTGTAAAATCGATGTAATGTTAAAATTTGTTGATACAATTTTGAGCTATTAGAACAATTCTAATCAGTACATCTATTATGTCAAATTATCATCAGATATAGAGTGGTAGGGTTATACTCATTAAAAACGCATATACATGTAGCTATGTATATATGGTCTGTAAACAAATCTATGTTAAGAATTAAAATTCGGAAAACATGTCAGTATTTAGATTATAAAACAGAAGCCATGTTATTTTGACACAGGCATCAGGTATTTTTATAGCTTTTTATAAATTGATATAGAAGTCATTGATAATTCAATGAGAATTAATGAGAATATAGTGACGAAAATGACATTAGAACTTTTGAATTCTTTATTTCAACTTGTAATTAGAACGAGATGAGTTTTTAATTTCAAACTGATTAAATATAAAATATTTACATACTAAATTTTGTTCTATGAAGTTGATTAACTTAACATTTTAAATACATGTCTAAATACAATACACTTCCTCTTATATGAATGCGTGACGTACTGTACATAGCATAAAATTGTTAATTTTTTGAAAAGTGTTGGTGTTTTTTTTTAATTTGTTTCTTGGGAGAAAGTAAAACGTGACTTAGTGTATGATCGAGCGTATGTGCGCGCGAGTGTGCGGGATGGACTACGTTTGTATGTGTGTCTGCAGTTGGTTGAGAGTGAGTGCATGCACGCGGATGCGTTGGTGTGCGTTGGGGTGTGTGTGTGTGTTTGTGCATGTGTGGGGGTACGGTTAGGAAGAAAGTGCGCGTTGGTGTAGGTGTGCGTTGGTGTGTGTTCGGGTTTACTTGTGTGAGCTCGTGTGCGTTTGTTTGTTTTGTTTTAACCTTTTTCAACTGTCTGAAAATAAGCTACCACCGTTTCTGATATGAAACAGAACTAGACTCTCGTCCTCTGTTAGCAGACGGCTACATTCTCCCGTAAATAACCTATGTAAGCAGACGCTTACATTCTCCCGTAAATAACCATTGTCTGTAGCTGGGATCAAACCATCACCCCTCTGTTAGTATTGGGAAGTTTCCTAACGATTGGTTTCATTATGATCAATTCGTGAAGCTCTATCATATACATTTCAGTTTTGTCTGTACCGAATGTAAAGATCGAGCACTCGAACACTACTTAATACAGACTGATACGATTGTCCCCCTTCATAAACGTTATGCGTTATTTATGGAATATGCAGGGCTCACTTGATTTACTTGGTTTTCTGAGAGAACCTATTCTATCTAAAATTGATTCAAGTACACCAGAGTGACTATTTTGAATGTTATCCCTAGAAAAGGCTTGAACATTATTATGGAATGTGTTCTCACATGTAAACTTATTCGTTTATATTCTTATTGTATTATAGTGGATTCAGTTGCCATTGTGCATGCATATTATTTTATTTATATTCTAACTTAAACTTTTATTACCTTCAATCAAACATGGTCATATAGGCCATTTGTGTATTGCATTCATACTTACATGTCCAATATCTGATTTCAGAAAATACTTTTTTCATATTTTTAGAAAATTTTAAAATGTATTTTCCGAAATATTATTCGTTGTCAAAATCTTCGTAGCTGTGGTTTCGCACCATGACGAAATCGAATAGAAAACTTCTCATTTCTTGTGTAATTTCGGTCTAATTTTTTATGAATACAGTGTCATACATAAATATCTTAACACCTTTAAAAACTTGATTTTCATTAATACTTTTAAATGTTATTTAAGATGTATTTATTCGTTAGGATAGTTATGATTGATTGAAAGTAGTGTGTCTTTATACAAGTGTAAATGTTAAATGTATCTAAAGATGTATTTTAATTTTTCAAATATTTGTAAAAGTTTAAAAACAAATTAAACACTAACAAAAGTGTAAAGGTGTTTAAAGATAACACCTTACAGTCTGGGGTCATAACTACATGTTTATTAAAGTCGATTCTTTTTAGAAAGGTACAAAAAAGATTGTTTGAACAGAAAAACCATGTATACATTTGAACAAAAATTCATAACATATTGATTTTGTGCGTAAACTATATTTCTATCTTCATTGGCTACCTAAGTACTTCTCTAATCTTGTATTGGTTTGTATTCAATATTGAAGAAAGTTATTTTTTATGTTTTTCGATTTTTTTTAAAATGGCGTCGCCTATTGAATCATTATTTTCAATATAAATGCGTAGTAAAAGCTTCCTGAGAGAAACTTCTTACAAAAATGTACTTCAGAGCTGAAACAAATGCATCAGAACTCGAATAAGGGGATTGTAGTACATTTCTTTTTTCAAATGTTAAGAGAATACAGTGTCAATAGGTTTGGTATTTTTCCTAACAATAACCAATCGGGGAGCAAATCTCTAGTCTTTAAAATAACCTATTTAATACTGTGTAAAATGTGTGACAACCGGTGCAGTAAGAATACGTTTGTAACTCAATATAGTATATCAGTAAACAATCATGCGTGTAAAAGGCACTAAATGTTTCATGTCAAAACGTGCTTTTTGTTACAATAAATATGATTAGTTAAGCATTCATAGATTTTATTTGCACAAAGAAGTCACATACATAAAGCTTAGATTTTGATTGTTCACAATAAACATACACAAAAGAAACAAAAAATTATAATGTATAATGTTTCATTAAGGAATGCATGTATATAGTTTTTACCCCTTAAGAAGGTTCACTCGTTCGAATCACTGTGGTATTTTGTTACCAAAAAGCTGGTTGGCAATGAATTTTGTTGACTCCTTCGTTCTATGGGGTCGTTATTATAACAATTTCGAGTCGTAAAGCTCAGTAATGAAATTAAGACACTGGTTTTTAGTTTATAATTTGTTACTCTCTGGAGCGTAATAAAGTCAATACGACAATCGGTCCCCATAACAAATGTTTCTGCAGGGGCCTTGAACTCTTGATCTATGCTTGTAACCGGTTCTAACACATACAGTTATATGATCCAATGATTGAAGGAAAAGTAGACATAGACATAGCAAACACCTCTCCGCTTTGGCGTTTTTTCTAATGACAGCATATATAATATGCAGCATACAATCTTACGCTTGTCATATGACAAGTAAACGATTAAATTATCACAAAAACACAAGGCTTTATCACAGATAAGCAAAATATAAAAAAATGTAATGTTTTAAACGTGATAACTGTCATTCAAATTTGACCAGATAGCTAACCAATTTAATAGAACTACTTAACGAGGTTAAAACAAATATCTTTGTACTATCTCATTGAAAACAGACGTTTTAACGCTCTATTGTATTTATCCTACCATATGTCTGAAGCTTTTCATTTACGCGACATGTTCACTTGAACAATTTTAGCTCCGAATTTCAAACTGGCAATCTCCAGTTGAACGGTTTCTCTAATTTATTTCTAGAAACACCTCAAACTTCAGATATATATGACGTCACTAAGTGTTAGGTGAAAGCGACTCGCTGATTGGGCAGGTAAAGGTAAAAATAAACGATGCCAAGAAAGTAGTGACCCGTCGGATCGATTTAGCAGTTGCATACAAAAGATCTGTTATAAATGAGATTGGCCAATATGAGAACAGCGTGTTTTATAGGACTATTCTTCGCAAAGTGGTGTCTTATACATCTTATACATATTCATGTATCATAAATGGCTTCAATTAGTAATTTTGTGTAAGATTTTATAAGATTTTACGAAGGTAGTCTAAAGTAAACGAAATGGTATTGTTATTAAATGAAGGGACTTGGGTCTGAAGCGTAGTTGGTAAGGCGTCGGGATTTCGAATCAAGTTTCCCCAAGGGGGTATGGGTTCTAATCCCACTTTGGAAGGTTATACCATTCCATGAAAATTGGACAATTATGTCAATTTTCCTGAAGTAATTTAGTTATATCGAAAAATTACCGTCCTTGTTGAATGGTAGGTGACCAATGGTTATTGACAATAATAAAATAAAGATCATTTCTATCAGGTCAAATTTGTAAGACTATCTTTCATTAAATGATTAAGTATCAGAGTGTTTTACTTCCAAAAATGGAAATCATGAAAACCTAGTACCGTTAGGGTACAAATATGGCCAATGAGTTATGTTAAAAGTTTCAACATTAATAAGACTTTATACAAGTTTGAAAATCATTATGATTGTCAATTGTTACGTAGTTATATATTTAACTCTTTGGAGGAATTCCTTCAGTGAGATGAGGCGCAGGAGCCGTTGGTGGCATCTGTTGATGATTGTATAAGCCATCGGGAGGGGCTCCTGAATAGTTGTAAGCAGGTGGGGCACCATAAGGCGGCATAGGTTGCATACCTCCTTGTCCACCATATCCAGAGCCATGCGGAAGAGTAACAGTGTGAACTTGATGGCCGTAGTGGACTGGTCCTGCTGGGGCCACTGGAATCTGCTGTTTTGGTTCCATGTACAAATCGTAAACCATTAAAGGAATACAAATGGCTATAAGAATAGCAGTAGCTGCAGCCATAAGCTTGTATGAATATCCAAATTTTGTCAAGGAATAAAAATCAATTCCATCAATATATTGTAGACCAGCCACTAACGAGTCCAGATGTCCTGTGCTTTCAACACCATACACTATAGTTAACGTCAACACTAAAACACCTGAAATAATTATGACGAATAATTTAACATAGGCTTATATTTTCCCAGACTTCTATAGCTAATAAGATTTGGTCTGAGACCAAAAATATACAATAAACATTAATTTTTATATATAACTTTTATTCATTAAATCAATTAAAAGCTATGAAATTTCTGAAGCATGCAATGTAATTATCTGTCTTATGTCAATTATTACAAACAGTACCTTCTTAAATGTTTGGTGGAGCAGTGATAAAACATGTGCTTAAGGATTGAGGCCCTGCATTCGAACCCTTCTAGGGGCGCTGCAAATTATCCGCCAACCGTACCAAGGACTCCCTAGGACTATTCACCTTGAGCCATTTCTCCAGGGCCGTCCGCACCAGGACAAACCCATGTCCATCCCATCAGGGCCAACCCCTACCAGGACCGACCTCTACCAAGGCCGAACCCATAGAGTCAACTCAAAGAACGCTCTCTCTCAGAGATTTGTAATTTACCCTTGCAATAGGGGAAAACTACCTTAATAACATTGTTCCACACTGGGGACCAGAGATCCTCAATCTTTTCAGCAGCAGAGCTGAGGAGCTCAGGACGCGGAACTCCCGCATCAAGGGGGATAATTGCTCGACCCTTCTTTTTCCCACCCTGGGGAACGGGTATTCAAGTCGAGAGAGCCGAAAACAGAAAGTCGCTTTAACTCCATGGAAACCGATACGAAAAGCAGATCCCTATTAAATGGTAGACTACTCTTCCAAATTATCCCTAAAAGGGACTGGGTATTCAACTCTTAAGAGTAAAACTAAATAAATGTGCCTCAATACCGTAAAAACGGAACCAAAGCACTTGGGTTTACACCAATGTACAACCTGAAAACATTGAACCCTTTTACACAATATCAATGACAATAACTTGGTTTGTAGCAAAAGCACGTCTAAAATTTGAAACATGACTAGTAAATAAAAACGAACATTTATCTGTAATATTAAACTTCTCTGGAAACATATCTTCCAACATTTTCTCACTTAATAATATAAACAAGAATCATAAAAGTTAGTTTTATCAATTTTGTTGCATTTTTAAATTTTCTAAACACGAAAAATACTGTTTCCCATTTCAATATGAATAACTAGGGACCGGAAGTTAGTAAATGTTAAGGGACTATTACCATTATATATATGTCAGCTAACCTGTATAATAAAAGGAACCAAAAAAGATGAACATAAACAAGTTCAAAACCAAACATTGTTGTTTCGAACCCCGCCACTGCCATAATATTATTTTTTTATTATTCATTTTTATCATATTAGTACATAATGCTATATATTATCAAGTTTTATGCATAGAACATGTACTAAAAATTTACATAAATAAAAAGCATTATTTGACATTGGATTTTGTATATAATTCATATAGTTGTGCTTAATTTATTTTTAAATTTTACTAATGAGTAAAATCAAAAATACTGACTTATCAAGATAATTTCACAGTCATGCGTTACAAATAAAAATTAGATTTTTGTTACACCAATTAAGTACTTAGCAATGCAACATCAAACTATATACAGTACCCACCCAAAATTTGGAGAAAAAAGAAATTTACTACAATTCTTGAATTTTGATGATTATTTTTGTATGATCATTTTTAGTGTATTAAAGAATGGTAAATATGAGTAAATGAAAACCAAACTTCATAAATGCAACACCTTTATAAGATTCAGCATCTGACATCCTAAAGCCACCGAAACCATATTCATTGCAATTATCTTTTTTAGCACAGCTTTATGCTATTTATGCAGTCTCAGTTATAAAAGCTGTTCTGTGGGCCTACAAAGTGAAAATGTCTTCAAACTTTTGGTGGGTACTGTATATTAATAAATACAGCATCTTGACTGGAGATACCCAGCTCAATGTTCAATAGTACTTCGCCAGTAAATTTTAAGACTTCATTATATCTTCACTAATTTTTGGAACGATGTTTAACATCGTTCCAATGGTAACAAGAAAGTATAAGATTACTCTTTCCACGCTTCAACAATTTTCAACATAGACAAAGAGGCGTAGTTCAAGCGTGAAACTCATTAACATCTCATTTAAATGTAATACAACGCTGGCTTGTGTTGTCGTTCTTGAAACTCTTCAGGAAAAGGGAGGTTACTCTCAGGACATACAAGTTTTGCAATCGAGACGGAACAACTCAACCCGTAGACAACTCAACACGTGACAACTGCAATGATTACTTGTAGGAGTAAAAAGGGCCTACGATGTTTTTGACAATGCCTGTTATATGCGTAGCATAATAACATCATTTGATAGTAATAAACAAAATTAAATGATCGTATTATATTATGATACTTATGTCAATACATTAAGGACGATTTTTGTAGTTTTTGTGCGCACCGTTCTGTGCATATCTAAAACAACATTACAACTAAGGCAGTGGCTAGAGTTACGGTACGTAACTCTAGACCCAGTTTCAAGAGTTACAAAAGTTCCGTAACTGTAGACAACCCTGCCTAGGTTGACTAGAGTTACGGAAGTCAAAAAACATGCGTATGCTTTAACATTTAAACGTCGAAAAACTTGTTTAAATTCATTATTACTCGAAATAAACAAATATTTACCGACGTAACTTATCCAATTGTTATTACACCTGCCATTTTGGATATGACTAAAACACTTACCGGATGTTTAATATACGGCGATATGACGTTGTCGTCTTCAAAGTGTCACATTTAAAGTTTACTTGAGCGATTCTAAGTTATAGAGTTTGATTATAATTTGGAATGAATATGTATAATTTTGTACGGAATTTTAAGCAAATATTTATAGGAAATAGACAATTCTTTGAGTAATTTTAATTGTGAATAAACTGCAAGTGCAAAACGTTAATTTGACTTAAATTTCGTGAACAAAAATGGAAATGTAGCTTGATGCAAAAGAGCTTAGTACTTGGGGGGAAACCTAAAATGAATTGTTAGAAAGTCGATGTTTTTGTGAAAAAATTCAGCTTGTCATTCCACACCAAATCTTAAAAGTTTTAACGAAAATATTAACGATCTCGTTAAAAATACCCATTGATAACCAAAAATGAGAAGTTGTCAGCTCCTTGTGGTTAAAGAAAATAGTCCAAAATAATCTTTGGTTTGGTGAGATGACTGAAATACATGACCCTAAAATGTGTTGATGAAAATTAAATCTTTGACTGGTTTATTTTGTTTGATAAAGTAAGATAAACCTTGCCATGAGCAAACCACTTGAGAAGTCTAGTGCTATCCTTTTGTTAAATTCTGTTAATTGATACTTAATACATTATTTCATAGATAATATACATAATTATATATTCTTTAATCAAAAAAAAAGTTCAGGACATCGTTCCTCCAGCACTCCAGTGCTTTGATTAATTATTAGAATTCCCTTAATTGTATATTTGTTGTTAATTTGTTTAATCAATTGTCGAATGTATTACCTTGTTTGTTGTATATACTATGTAAATACGGTTGTTAAGAGGCTCACTTGGAAGATTGGGCTTTGCCTTAACTGTGTTGCCTCTATAAATAAAGTCTTACTAGATGGGAAAATGACAGTTCTCGAAACTGTTCCTCGAAACAGGCATGTTTAAAAGCCATATGAAACTTGATCATAAGAGATTGCAAAATATTTGTAGGAAGTTTGAAATTGATAATTGTGTAGTACTAGTATCGGAGATATGATTTTGCCAGTATAAGTTTAATCTGGATTTGTCAAGTTCTAAAAGGACTGAACACTGTGAAAATGTAACATGGAGTTATGAAACTTGGTCACCCGAGCTTGTATTTTCATTTCAAAATTGAATTCTCGATATTTAATCCCTTTCAACATGAAACCTGAAATAATTACATGAATCATATTGATCTGTCTAACAACTGTGTCCAATCATTACAGACCGTTGGGTCAGCGTATAGAAAACATCAGCAAGCTTCTCATGGCTCACTGGTACATATTGAGCTTGCTTGTGAACAAATATGCCGAGAATATGTTGCCCATATTACACCGCTTCGTAGCTCCCTAATTATTGTAACTAACAATTTGCCACCGTTCTTGTGAATTGCGCAGACAGATCGCGAAATGTGAAGTACGTGAAGTGTTTTATTCTGCATAATGTAAAATATAAGAATTGGGTGAGTATGCCGTTTATGGGTATTATTTCGAAAACAAAGAACGCATGCTTGGTGAATATTCAAAAAATGGCAAGAAGGTTGCACGTATTCTGGGTGATTCCCCATGATAATACAGCAGTTACAGTCATGTGACAGAGACATTACATTCGATTCAGTAAAGATCAAAAATATTTTACTTCACGCCGAGAATCAAACTCGATTTTTCGGTTTGACGCAAACTCCTCACAGTGATTGTGTCACGCTTTGCAACTTAATCACTGCATCCACGTAAATCACGTGACGCAAGTAATACCATCTATTAATAGAATGCCCAAACTTCTCATAGTGCTTACGTTACGCTTTGTTATTTCTACGTACAAATTAATATTTAAAACTATTTGTTATCTTCATGTACTTTGAACATCATAATTTATTAAAAGAAGACACAATCTGTAGAAAATATTGAATTGTAATTGAAAAGATGAAAAAGCATATTCGGCTCTCTGAGGGACAAATTTACTTGTGGTGGCAGTGGTTATTGATTAAATAAAGGGAAATAACCGCTGAGGGGAGTTTGGGTTTGACGTGTCTATTTTTAGTTTTATCTAGAACTATTTTTAGACACAAAAAAACCCACTATTTTTGTTGATTTTTGGCAATTTTTGCAAATGTCAAGAGGCTTTGTCAAAAAAGAATTGTCAACTTGATATGCCGGTATATAGGTGCTCCAGCGACAAACAAAAGATTTATTAAAAGCTGCGCAGTTTCGTCCACAAAACAGGAAACTCGCAAATTTAATAGTATAATCATAATCATTTATAATAATCATAATTATTATTATTATTATGAATATTATTATAATTATTATCATTAAAGGGTATGTTTAAAGTCCGGTACGTTCAAGTGATAATGATTACTTCCCCTGAGATAGCACTTCGATTTTTTCCTGTATTTTTGGGTCTCCAACAGTATTAGAATACATGTATACTTGAAATACCGATTATAGATTGTTGTTTATATATTTCATCATAAAAGTCCTTTTTCTCTTTCCAAAAATGTTGGGGGCGTTGATTAGGGAGGGGCTTTAATCAAGATTTTACGGTATATTACATAAAAATTATACATTTAAGTTCTTGAGGCTCCTTACTATATATTGTATATCTGCTAATCGGAAACTTTGCAACAAAAACACTCACGATAGAAATGGCGATGATGATGTTTTGACCACGTTACTGGTGGCAAGCTGCTATTACTGCTGCTGTTGCTGCTGCGGACAAAGTTAATAGCAATTAGAATTGGTTCATTGTAAGAAATGTGTGATATTTACGGTCAAACATCTATCGCTAATATGCACAAACGTTTATGTCACACGATGGACGTGTGATTAATTCGAAAGAATTATGTCACACACGTGTGACATTTACGTTGTGTGACATATACGGTCTAATACAGCTCTGGTAAAGAGTACAGTCAAACACATTATTTCTACCCACCTGAGCCAATAACAAACAACAGGGCAATTATCCTCAAATTCTTTGGATTCCTTGAATGGCCTGCTGCAATTATTGATAACAAGGTTGCTACTGCCAAGCTGCCAACTGCTATACCGCACAATGCTCTGGTCGCTTTAAACCAGTCTGAAAATAATAATAAGAAAACCTATACTTTAATCAGAGACACATGAGGTGATTCCCTCAGTGTTTTTTCTAGTTTCACTTTAAATTTTAATGTTCTTACAGATATATTTGTGTTTTCCCCTAAATGCTTATTTCTCTTTGTTCCGTTGTGTGTCCCGTTGCGTCCCAGTAATTTGTAACCAGTGGACCGGGCTGTCCCGGGAAGATTTTATTTTATGAATATAATCGAATGGTCAAAATGGGAGCGTACTTTCACCTTGGACCCAGGCTATGCCGGTTTACTACGGTTCCTCTCGCTCTCGGTGGTATTAACGTGGACATGAGATAATGCGGAAGCCACGGTGATACCCCAGATCTCCCTGGAATAAGACGACATAATACTGTCCTATTTGAATATGGAATGTATCATTTACTAATATGGAATTCACTATTTGTAAACATGAGACTACATGTAGCCCCTTTATCCTTTATAAACATGAACATTTATGTAGCCCCTTTAACCTTTATAAACATGAGACTTCAAATATGGGACTAAAGCTACAGTCCCATAAACATAAAAATAGCCGTGAGGGCACCGTACGGGCGCCGTGCGATCAAGCTCCGCAAGGACCCGTACGTACTCTTGCGTACCCGTACGGACTGTTACGTTTTTACCAGGGTCCATGAGATGAGCCCAGGATATAGTATCAATTTCAGCATACGACTGTCTGAACGTACGGGTCCGTAACAAGCCACGATTTTATGGGACTGAGGCATAAATGTATCACACGTGTTAGGACATCTTCACTAAGGATAAAAAACACTAAAATCCAGTCCAAATTTGGTTCATGCGCCGCATGGACAAAGTCCACTATATACAGTCTCTATCAACCAATTACTAGTATAATGAACTAGAAATTAATTTTGTTCATGCGCGGCATGAACAAAATTTGAAAACTACAATACGAATAGGCTACATGCAGTCTATTTTGTTAAAACTGTACAGTGAGTATAGTGAATTCCGTATTAAATGATACATTCCATATTCAAATAAGACATTGTTACATTGGTTTTTGTCTCCCCCGATTAATAAAATATAAATTGTGTTTTAAATTTGTTTAATTTTTGCTAACATTATTTCAGCTGGTATATAAAATAGGGTTTTATATAATTTAATCGATCTTGAATACAGAAGAACTGTATCGTGTATTTAGATCAGGGCAATCAATGTATGTGTCAGTGACTGTTAAAGGAGTTGACAATATTATAGAGTAAATAAACGGTGTATGTTTAATATAGTTTTACCAATTATTTTAATAATTTATTTGCTTTCATGCAATTTGAGTTGAAATGCTATGGATCGTAAAGTAGTTTGACAATTATGAGATTTATTCCATAGTAATAAATAACTTCATTGACATTTTAAATTCTTGCAGAGAAAGACTGTGATTTACTTCTAGTCACTTGTCACTGTACGTTTTTGGTTGGTCATTGCAACACATTGTACAGTATTACCTCTGCTAAGCGGCTTTCTACAGAACAAATCTTCTGCACAACAACAGCTATTGATATTTCCATCATGCATGTTTACTTCTGCAGAGCAAAAACTTTTTAACAGCAACGCTTTTTAGCCACACTCACAGTGTGTGTTGTTCAAGAGTTTAGCCAGGGCCCCTAAATTGATAGACTTGTCGCAACCAATCTGATTAAAACCCGATCTAAAATTTTCCGCTCGCTTATTCGATAATTTAGATCTGGCTTTTTCCAAACGAGGGTCACGTTCAGGTGACCTTTTCTCATCACAATATTAATGACGAAATTGTCATGATACATAACTTGTTTACATCGTCTACGTCACGCGATTTGAAATGAGACGTCCAATCGCTGACTTTGAATAATACTGCTGTTAAATTAGTTTGCAAATCTTGGTCTAAAAATAGAAATTACGATATTAAACTGTTATTAATATTTTCTCGTCTAGATGAAAGCTACGCATTAATTAGTCGACATAAAGGTCATCTCGACGTGACCCTCCATTGAGAAAGAAGAGAACCTGTACGACAATGCTCTAAAGGATATCTGTTTACGGAGATTCGGTCGCAACAGTATGACTGCTCTAATGATAAGTGTAGCATAAATCATCAAACATTAGTTTCTTATAATTACTGACTAAATTTAAATGTATTGACTCTAATAATTATAATATCTAATATATGATTTTTTCTCATTTTTCAAAAAGGGATTTCTAAGAAGATAATGTGATTCATCACCTATGTCAATGTGTCATACAGAACATACATTTGCTATTAATATGTTGAGAATTGTTTTCTTCGTCTGCTTCTATTGGAAGTATGCGGTAACCAGTTCTAAAATTAGAAGAATTGTATGCGCTTGGATGATGAAATAGTATTAAGGTAGGCCTTGTATCTTATTTTTATTCAATATTTTGTCAATACAGCGTAACCTCTCTTGAACAAATCCGTCAATACAATGAAACCTCTCTTGAACAAATCCCACTGAGAGGGGCTAAATTGTGTTGCTGTTCAGAGGTTTTTGTTCTGCAGAAGTTTAAGTCAATTGTAATCTTGCGAGGGAATTATTCATTAATTAAAGTGATCACGTGATTGTAACTGATCCGTCTCAAACAGAACCGCTGCTCAGCCAAGCAAATAGAAATACAACATATATAGTCGTTGCAAATCTTAAACAAAACATTATAGACGTGCATCGCGAGTTTAGCACAAAACGGTCATAACTAAGTATAAGAAAAGAGCAATCTAATTAAAACCCGATCTAGAATATTACCGCTCGCCAACTCGCGAATTTAGATCTATCCTTTTCCAAACGAATGTCACGTTCAGGTGACTTTTTCTCATCATAATATTCATGACGAAATTGTAATGATACGTAACTTGTTTACATCGTCTACGTCACGCTCTTTGAAATGAGACACCCAATCACAGACTGTGAATAATACCGCTGTTAAATTTGCATGCAAACCTTGGTCTAAAAATAGAAATTACGAAATCAAAATGTGATTAATAGTGTTGAAATGATGAAAGCTACACGTTGATTGGTCGACACAAAGTTCATCTCGACGTGACCTTGCATTGACTAAGTAGAGATCCAGTACGACAACGCGAGTAGAACAGGATCTCTGTTTACGGAGATTGAAGAAAAGAGTGAGTTACGTCTGTTTTGCGCTAAACCTGCGGTATGAATTGGTACTTGTTTTGGCACCGACCTTGCGTCTACTGAAGTTATTAAGTTACCATAAATTTGCTATCTTACTTAAGATTCTTTATGAAGGCCCCCACCCCTGGTCTTTTGTGTTCTCGTGGCCCATGCACCGTAACTATCTTATCTATGCCTGAATTAGTTTTATTGTTTAACAAGTGTCATGTTAAAGACACAACTTATCATAAATTTTGGCACATGCATTGCATGCTTTTTCGTGACTAGATATAACGGTAGAATTTCAGTGAATCACGTAGGGTGGATATAATAATTGAGGCCCTGCAATGAGTGCATGAACTAGTTCAAATGTATGGTTTATATAAATGGATCTTTGTATCGAACGGCAAGAAACTTACATGTCCCTAATTCAGTAATTGACTACATTTATGCTGTTTTAGTTTAAGTTATAACCTAGATACAACTGGAATGAACAAAGCCTGCCGACACAAACGGTGAGACATCGGATACCGACACCCGAGTGACAGTAATAAGCTCTCATTCTCTTTGAAAAGCCATATGTGACCCATATATGGACAATAGAGAGGATTTGGTACACTAAGGCACTTGATTACAATACTTCTGTGAAATTTTTGTTGAAATCCATTGACAAATTTAGATGGAATTGTGAATAGAAAAATGTTTCCCTATGTATTACATATGTCTAATGGTTGACCAGCTACGAAGAAAACTGTCGTCTGCTCAATTAAATGGTGTCGGCTAAATTAATCTTTTATCCATTGTTTTAAAACAAAGTGTGAAAATATTGTCTGAATGACAAAACAGTTTGGACCCAGGCGCCGAAAAAACAATGAACTTACTCAATTTTGTCAGAGATATTCATAGATACAGTATTAGTAACGTAATCATTAACTATGCATGGGCCTCAATTTATTTCACTTGCTAGCAAACACGAAAAAGTCATGAAACATGTAATACTTGAAATTTTCACCTCTATTATGATGTAACCACTATACTACAATTTTCTTTTGATGTCCAAGATTTATAAGTTGTGTCTTTAAAATCAACAAACAATCCTTAATTTACAAAATGATATTGCTAAGTTTTATTCATTGTCAATAGTACATGCATTAACTCCGCTTTTTATAGACTACCACTGCAGAAGTTCTGAAGTAAGTATTTAAACTTTTTCGACTGCGAAGATGACATTTTCCGTTTAGAATTTAAGCAATTGATATACAATATATTTTTTTGAAAATTTTAATCAAACTCAGAATTATAAAAGTTTATTTAAACAAAGAATCAGAGATCAATACATACAACATTGGAGTTCGTCCTTGAAAGATTTCAGTAAACTAAGCTACTATAACCTAGATAAAACCGAGTTCTGCTTTGAAAAATATTTTGACCTGATTAAAACGATAATCAACGAATACTTTTATCTCGCTTTCGACTTAGTTCTCATAATCTTGAAATTGAAACTGGTAGGCATCATAATATTGAAAGATCAAATCGTACATGTAACCTTTGCTTAAGTAATAATACTGAATCTGAATACCACTTTATGTTATGTTGCCCTATGTACTCCCATTTACGACTGAAATATTTAAGAAATACATCATGGCCAACGCTTCAAAAATTTTCAAATTTAATGGCCTCACAGAAAAATAACACTATAATAAAAAATGTACATTATCTTCAAGAAGCATTCATTAAACGCAAGCAACTGCTTAATGAATTAGCTGTCCCATAATATCTTTACTCAGTACATTCAATATTCTACCATAACATTATTTCTTAGATTATTCTGTTTCCAAAGAAATTGTTATTTGTTTATATAGACATTCATATTTATTTAATTTTCATCTGACATATAAGACATGTATGTCTTATTATTCTTCATGTTTATACATTTGTTTTATGATCTATAGGTCGTTTGCGTTAATGCTGGACCCCTATTTGCCGTAAATATCTTTAAAACTATAACAGCGATTTTGCTAAAAATTTTAATACAATCTTATTTCAATTTTTCCTTCTAGGATTTAAATTTTCAGAATTTTAATAGATAAATAAAAAAGTTTTCCATAAGGTACAATGCAAAATATTTGGAATTTTTTATCAAAAATCCGGCGGGAGGTAAAATAAACTGTTCTGATTATAACATTGTCATATTCCAGTGTATTTATACTAAGTCCCGTGCTTTACTGTAAATTTGTCGCTTAAATAAACACTCGACGGTCTACTGAATTGTGAAGCAGAGGCCCGTCTTTAAAATCGTACGTGTAGAATTTGTATAGATTTTGACGACACAGACGACAGTGATGATGATATTTGAGTTTGTATATTCTGTTATACTTTGTTATCAAATAAAATTTCTAACCGGGCCTCATATTTAGCTATTATTTTGTATCTACTGTTATGTGGCTGTTCTGATTATGGCACATACCCATTTAACAAAAGTCGCTTTTTGGCTTCAAAATTTGCATTGAATGTCTATGGGATATGTTATGTAATTAAAGAAAAATTCTGAATTTTTGGATTTGAGAAGGAAAATGCTAGTTATGATGACATACAAAATTTGAATTAATTCCATCCGATAGTTATTGAGATATTTCATGATTTTAGGGGTCCAGCTTTAACGCAAACGACCTATAAATAGTCTCGATGTGGTCACGTGGTATTCAGTATGTAACCCGACTCTTGTTCTTGCCGCAGTCGAACAATAGCAACGATTGAAATAGTACATAGAATAACATTTTGAAGGTACAAAATCATAATGTTAATCTTTTGATTGTAATGTGATTGTATGTTTTATTCTGAGGCCTATACACAATTAAAAAGCACTTAGTTTACCTTTGGATTTAATTTTGTGCTGAAGATTCGAAGCTTACACTTAACCAATGTTCCAACTACAACTGATGCTATTATTGCATTTCCTCTAAATCTATAAAGATTATCGTTTTTAAATTAGAACACACTAAGATGCATTACTTTCCGTTGTTTTGGTAGTTGATTAATGGAAATGCACGTCTCTATACAAGAAAAATGTGAGTTTAAAAATGTAAGGGGGGAGGGTAATCAAAAGTCACAAAAAATCAGTAAAGCATATAAACGCCATTTGCTCGAATCACTTTTGAAAATCGCTGTCTAAGTTCATGTAATTATAGACATGCACGCCATGTTATGTTTTTCATATAATTCACACGACAGTCGATACATTTACCACGTGGCATTGATATCCCGCCAAAAATGTATAGTAAACTGAGCTATGGTTAAAATATGTATTTTTTGTTGATAAGCAAATTTTAATACAGACATATAAGAATTATCATTGCGCTTGATCGCATTGTTTGATTGACTATATCAAATGCATTGAATTATAGCCAAAATGATGTCCAAAAAGGAATTTAATCCTTATTTCCATTGTGGTCCCTTTTATTAGTTAAGTTTATACATATATACATCACAGATAAATATGATACTGTCACAGTAGGTGCACTATTAAGACAAATGTCATAATAATAATAATTAATTAGTTAGAGAGCTGGATACGTAATATATACATTAGTTATCTTAAATCTCTAACATAAAATTGACGAGGGCTTTAAAATGGGGGAAATATTTAGCTTGTCTAATGTGTTGTGGTATTTCATTCCACAAAAAAACAACCATTAAACGCAAAAGACTTTTTGCCAAAACCTTTGACCTTGGGAAGGCTAAACCTTCCTGTTTCTGAGAATATAGTTCCTAGCCCATTACAAAAAACTCTTTGCCTTGTGGGATAGCTGTGAATAGAACTAGTAGGAATGAAATGCTCTTTGAGGTAACCTGGTGCTATTTCACTTTGAATCTTAAATATATGACCTAAGATTATTTGATACACCCTTTTTGATACGGGTAACCTGTTGAGTTTAACAAAAATGATTCTGGTCAAGGTGAGTTATTGCATCCAGTCCTAACACAAATCTTATCATTTTGTTCTGAGTGACCTGTAACTTATCCTAAGTTCCTGAGACAAACAATTGTACCATACTGCAGAACCATAGTCAAAATAACACTGAATGAGAGATGTTGTAAGTAACTTTTTTGTGTGAAAATTTAAGAACTTCCTGTTTCTATACTATAACTTAAGCCTAGAATAAGCTTTTGATATGATTTACCTGGCCATTGAATCAAAAGAAAGATTCTGATCAAGAGTAGTTACTAGCACCAAGATATTTGACAGATACTTTGGCTTCAATATGTTGACCATTGCAACTTACATTTAAATTTGCTTGTGATTTTAACCTTTGTTTGGAACCAAATAATACCGATTCAGTCTTACCTAGATGGAGAGATAACTTATTACAAATTAACCATTGACTAAGAGTATCCATTTCTGAGCTTAGAACTGATTCTATGTCTGAGTGATTTTTTCCAAATACCAAAATGGCTGAATCATCAGCATACAGTGATAACTTATTCTTGACCGCACCAGACATATCATTCACATATATCAGGAAGAACGAAGGGCCAAGTATAGAGCCCTGTAGAACACCACAAGAAATACCTGCTTGAGAGGATTGAATTCCAGTTTTATCAACTAACTGGTTCCTATCAGTAAGATATGATTTAAACCACTGCACAGCAATATCAGATAGACCAATAGCCTTAAGTTTCATTACCAGAATAGCATGATTAACAGTATCAAATGCTTTCTGTAAATCCAGTAAAACCATGCCTACAAGGTGACCTATGTCCATTTGAAACCTAATAAAATCTGAAAGATTAATAAGACAAGTGTCAGTAGAAAAACCTTCCCTAAAACCAGATTGATATTCATACAAAAGATTTTTGCCGGTGAGATAATTTTCCAACTGGTCAATGATACAATGTATCAAGATTCTCGATTCTAGTTACTTAGAGAAATAAAATCTAGGTATGAGATTGATCTATGGTACGTTGACAATTTTTTGCCTTTATTTTAATGTAATAGTCAGCCATTTGTATTCAATCTCAAAATATGTCTTCTGAACAACTAAATTTTAAATTTACGGTGTTAAATGACAACTATTGTTACATAAATATTAATGTTAATTAGCAGTATGCAACGCCAGTTCTCGGTGCAGGTTCATGCAACTTCGAATCAGACGCGTTGTCGGTCGTTCAGTATCTGTATGGTTTTGTTGATTTACCTCCATTAGTAAGGTATTTTGAGGAGGTGGTGTCTTTGAGGAAGGGGAGGCGAGTACTGGATATAGATAAAAAAAATGTTCGGTTGGAAAAGCTGTCATGGATGCTGTAAAATGATCATAATTGTTTTGAACGGCGTTAAAAATCCGAAATCTAAGATATTTTAAGTTTAATGTTCGTGTTTCAATTATATAAACAAGTATCAAACGACATCGTGTATTGTTCCACGATAACAATATGGGCTGCTGCCGATTGATATACTTGATAGATGAGTTTATCGAATCAAAAATACTCGCTAGTTAAGATTTTTCCGTGTTACAACACCAAGGCATAAGTGTGCTTGCGCACTGACTTGATCATTTGAGCTAAGCACTTTTGTTAAAATAACTATGCATCATAACGCGAACTGAAGCTCGGCAGCATGTTCAGTTACCTTGAACGTTCCAAAACGTTCCGTTACGGAAGTGTCGGAACAACTCAATCCATTGACAACTTAGCCCGAGACAACTCAATCTCCTTCTAACGGAATGAGTTTTCCCGACTTTAAGTTGAGTATTGCACGGGTTGAGTAGTCTTCGGGTTGAATTCTCCCGTATCCGTAACGTTAGCTTACAGTAGTTAACGTACGCAGGCTGGTGTCATTGCCACCACGCCCTCAACTGTACTGAATTGACCTCTTAATATCGAATAGAGATTTTTTCATGAACATTATTCAGCTAATGAATTCCACCTAGGACATTAATGATATCTTTAGAAAATATATAGATAATTAAATAAAATCAATTAATACATACCAGGCATATCCTCAATTTTGTAACACTCGCATGTGTCAGCTCCAAACAGATCAAGGCACAAACAATATTGATGTAAGCCCACCATGTAATGTATTGTGATTTGCCAAAGGAACCTACTTAAAGTGATCTCCGTTTCAACTGTTGACCAATAGTTAGTAGCATATCCAACGATATACAGAATCAGCGAAGTAAACGTAAGAAAAGCCGCGAGTTTTAAGAACTTCGATGACTGACTACACAGAGCCATTATAAAATATATACTCAGAAAATAATAAAATAAATAATCGCAAAAACCTAAACTGTACAGGCCTACCAAAAAAGTAATCAATATTGATCAAATTTCAAGGTTAAGGTTATGTCTGGAATATATAAAAACTATGGTGGCACATTTCTGCCACCATGTACCTACATTTATCACAGTATCATGGACCTTTCCACGACCTTACCTATTAGCATATTTAACAAAGGTTTACCGTTACATTTTGTCCCACCAACAAGGTGTTAACAAATGAGCACATGCTTATACTTGTGGGTAAATTGTTATTAAAATAAAAAGGTCACACTTGGAATGGTCAAATTATGTAACTATAGTTTACCACTCAATTAACTAGTAAATTAAGTGATTGTCTGGTGAGTTAGCTGGATAACTACTTACCAGTTGGAATTTTTAATTGGTGGTAAAAGGTTAACTAGTTACGTTACAAGTTTACAACTTAATTAACTAGTTAATAATGTAATTATAGAGTTTCTAATAACAAGTTAGTCATTTATCTGTTTGCGAGTAAGGTTTAGATATAATAAGTGACTGAACAAGTTACGTAACTAGTTTATCGGCCAATAATCTTATTAGTTATGAGATTATCTGGTGGCGAAAATATGCTACCATGAAAAGCTAATCAGTCGTATCTAGAAAAGGTTATATTCTTTGTAAAACGGATTACTGCATACTGTTCTATTGAATTTTTTTATCCTTGAGTCTATTCAGACGTTAACAGTACTTTATCATATATGAACAAATGTGTTGAATATGAATAAATAACGCCGATTCTATACCTAGAAAAAATCGTAACAATTTAATGTTACAAAATGGAACTATCTTAGTTAAGATCGCAAGACGTTGCCTAACAAGGATAAACAAACATTAAAAGCTGGTATTCCCTGATGAGCTGTAAAAACCGGAAATGCACTTATTTGTCGTAAAAGTTATGGTCACTGACAAAAATTTTGACTTAATTGATTATTTTGTAGTATAATTTACAGTTTTTTAAACAATATTCTATAAAACTTGCCATTGGTTACATACAGATGCGTAAATTGGGGTACTCCGGTACTCTCGGGTGTAATATCGAAAAGAGAAACCAAGAGAAATGGCTTTTACTTTAAGAGACGCATTGAAAATCATAAATGATTGAGTGCTTTAAAGTTTTATGTTGATTTTCTTTTTCAAATATAAAAAATAAATGAGTCTAAGTGTTCATAACTTCCGTCTTGATTACGTGTAAGAACTTTGTGACAAATTAGCTGCTTCAATTTTCAAATATTTTCGGGAGTTGATCCCCATACCACCCGTTGTGATTTAAAAGTAATAGCTGAGCGTGCTTATCAAAATGCTTTAACCACGTCCCTGGCACGTAATGTCCTATCACCTGGGATATATATTCTATTATAACAATATTGTTTGGAAATTCGAAAATAGTTCCTGTCAATACAGATTTAGTCAACAAATAAAGGGCGATAACTCACAACAAATTTAAAAACGTTTTAATATTAGAACAAGAAAAAGCATTGATGCAAAGCATCAAGGGGCGTCTAAATAAATGTTTAAAAGTAAGAAATATATTAACGGATAATAAACTAGGAGATAATAAACAGATCTTGTTGGTTAAGGTTAGCATATTTAATAATTTTGTTCGGAAAATACGTCTTGATTAATTGTTAACTACACTATAATTAATAAATTGGAGTAAAATTATTATTTTAAACATCGCAATCTCAATTTTCTACTTTTTAGTACATTTTTTGCCATTTCTTAAACAATGTTTTTAACTAGATCTAATCATAATTTCTTAAAATGGCGTTATTTAATTAGATAATAAATCACAATATCATCCTAAACGTTGTAAAAAAAACAATATCAACAAAACACGCAGCAGTCATTTTAATCCCTCCTTTATTTAACTCGTCTGTTAAGAACATTATCACTCTATATTAAACAAGTCAGTTTAGTGGTCAGTGTTTTGTTGTTGTTTTTAACGTCGTATTCAACGCATATATAGGTCATATACACGACGGCCAGCTCTTCCTACTATAGATTTCCTGGACACTTTTCTATCACCAGTACTAACTTACCCTACCACGAGGCCGACAACACATGTATAGAGTATGACCTGCCGCGACCGGGTTTCGAACCCGCGATCTCCGGATTCGAAGTCAGACATGCTAACCAATACACCACGACCGCGGCTGTTAGTGTTTTAGAAGGACCCTTAATAATCGGAATGATCGGCTATTATGCCTGACAAAAAGGTCCGAAATTTTGCAATTGCCCTTTCACAAAATCTGATATCATTCCATAAAGGGGCGTCGCGCTTTGGCGCGGACGCCAAATATCCTATAAACACAAGATTGACTTCATTCGATACTCCGGACAAGCTCTCAGGTCAATTGATCTTACCATTGCCATAGAAGTAAATCAGACAAATGTGAACTTTACTACAAATTTGCCGGTTCCCGTCTGGAAACGGCGAATATCAGCTTTACCCAGAATCAAACACAGTCTACCTATAGAATGGATAACCTGCCCCTTACAACTATCGTTTAAGGGTCAGGAAAAGCGCAATAATGACGGCAGCTTACCAAATTTCCTTTTATTTTCTCATTTTTTGCATTAATAATTCCTGACGATGGTCAATCTGGTAGGATTGTGGTACTATATAGGTCATTCGAAGTCGAGTTTTCTTTGTGCACTTTAACTAACCGAAAGTTAACCAAAAAACCATGTCTGAAAAATAGACCCGCTGCTGACGTTTAACATTTTTCGTTAGAATTTCCGATACTTGAGCATGAATGTAATCGAACGACAAAACATAAGGTAATAAATGTACTAGATTCCTTCGATTTAAAACTTTATAATGAGAAGTGATCATTTGAAAACAGAATTATCCGACATCTTGTAAAAAAATGGCGCCGCCAGTATTCTGCTTTGCCTGGCGTACTTTTACCCGTCCAAGAACGACAGGGAACTAGACAAGTCTACCTACTGATTCAGTCATTTTTAATCAAGAGCGACAACTCGATTCAAGCTTAAATTACTTCAGTTGTAGTTAATGTTCTTTAAACAGTTTATAATAGTTGGTGATAATTTTAACTCCACGTAGCCCTCTTGAAATATATTCTTCTTTTGCTTATTATTGCGTGTCAACACATTTTGGTTATTATACGGCGTCCAGCGAACCTAACCTAGCTTTCCTAGACCCTTGTTTATACATGTAACCAGTAATCACCTACCCTTTCACATGACCGGAAACTTCTCCATATACCTTATTAATGGAGGGAAATTGACATAACTGTCGAATTTCCATGGAAGTGTATAACCTCCCCGGGTGGGATTTGAACCCCCTTCGGGACACTAGATTCGAAATCACGATGAGCTACCAACTGCGCTATCGACCCGTTTTCGTTTAAATTATAGCCAATGTTTGGCATGGTTTACTTTTCTACTTTATAAAGTTGTAATTTCAGTATGCTAAGACCAGATTTAAAACGATGTTTATTACTCTCGTGATATAAACGGCGCTCCAAATGGACAGAGTGATCATCTTGTAATTAGTCCAACAATCACGTGATGTAGAGCACGTGCTTGGAATCAGAAACGTATGTATGCTTCTTAGAATAAGTTTCAAGCTGAACGAGCCAACATTATTGTATTTTATTTTAATTGTTGTTAGTCGAGGTCGTGGTGCAGTGAAAAACGCCGGGTCGGTAGCACAGTCTTGTGAAAGGGTAGGTAAGTACTGGTTATAGACAAGAGTCAAGGAAAGCTAGGTTTGGTGAACTAGACGCCCTTATATAACATAAATTGTGTTGACATGGCGTTAAACACAGTATAAAAAGTAATAGACGGAGAATTTGCATCCGTTTTGTCCAAGGTTCGATTCCTAGGCGTGGCGGGTTAATTCCTTTCATGTAAATTCTATATTCCAAGATAGTTCCTTTGATAGCGTTTTAACATAAAATCCAGGGGTCAATAGTTCGATTTCCAGACAGGAATTGCATGCCTTCTCGGAATTCGGTCAACTATTCTATATAACCTAGGCTATTTTTCTTCATATCTCGGAATCAATAAAAGCATTAGGCAGCCCATATGCATACATAAATTACATTATAGACCACTTGTGTGAGGGCCAGGGTATATTAAAGTACAAGTTTCATGATGTGGAGTTCCGAATACCATCTACCGTAGTTACAGCTGTATGTTTTAGTTCTACTTGTTAAGTAAAACATATTTAGACGTCTTTTAGTATTCTATGTGTTTCACAGCAAAACGTTACAATGCCATCTCAATACAAAACCCTTCGCAGTGCTGCCTTATTACTAGTATACAGATTTATCGCAGAAATCCTGAAACGTCCGAATTACCGAAGATATTTTCTGTCGATGTATGGGCTGTTCGTAGTATTTTTGTATCTCTGTATTTTTAGACTATAAATAATCTAGTCTTAAGTTTGTACACATGATCAAATGTATCTGCTTAATCAGTATCGGTAAGACAAAGTATAATTATGTACTTATTGTAGCATACTGTTTCTTATTAAGGTAATACACATTATTATTGGACAGCTCTCGTGGTATATCCTTTACAAAATATTGTTTTGAAGTTAGTACTGTAACAAGGTCATGATAGCCTGACGATATTTGGAGCTTTTCCAGTATTGAAGACCTGTTGACAAATTCAAAACAATATTATGCTTAAATATAGATATTACATTAATTATTGAAGTCGTAAATTGATATACGCAATTAAAATATCTTATATCTTCCATAAGTCATTGAACACAATTCTGTTTGTAGAATAAATTTATTTACATTTACTCACGAAAAAAAAACTCTGAATAATAATATAAAAACAATTCAAAAGCATCATTAATTAGTTTATCAGCATATAATTCAATACGTGTTTACATTAGTATTTCCGCGAATGTCGTACAATTGCGATAAGTTTTATCAGTTTTTCCAAAATTTAATTTGCGATAACTTTTTTGGAAGATACTGTCTGTATATTTCAGTTTATGTGATAATATTCAAAGAGCGGTATACTGTAAATTCAATATCAATTCATACACCAGGACAATGCTTCTGTCTGCCAAAGTGTAATCGAATATATTCTTCAAACTTTGACAAAAATAGAATTCGGTCAAAATTTAACGCTTCAGACACAAACTAATGTTTTGTCACAATTCCTTTATTACAATATAAAACATGCGCTTGTTTTAGTATTTGAACGTTTCCCTAATTCTGACACATCAAAATCAGACAAAGTTGTGTTTTGTCGCTGTATAAATACACGCAGGTCATTGTCTTTAAGCGGATCCTCAAGCAGAAACACACGAGCTAAATTGGTGTTGTCACCAACAAACAGTCGAATAGTGTTACCAATGTGCTGCAAGTGATCCGAACATATACAATTGACATTAGAGACGCCATCTTCATCGGTCACAACAGATTTCAAAATTGCACCATTGACGTTCAACATGTCTACTGTCTTTCTATCACTTCGTCCTATAAGAATATGGTTGTCAAAGACATCAAGACCTATGCAGTTTGCTATTTTCTTCTCCCAAATAATACTCCCATCATTGTTAAAACATTTTACACACGCATGCGTATCGTCAAGAAGGACATACGTCATTTCCGTTTTGATATAAGCAATGTAGGCTGGACATAACATTGTTATTCTTCCTGCAGATAAGTCGATAGATTTTGTTTGTTTTGTCCCCGAGAATAACACTATTCGTACAGGTCGCGACGAAAGAGTAACAGCAAATTTGTTGCCACGCCCATTATCAGTGTAACATAAGCCATAGCAACTAGCATCAAGTTCAAGGTCGGTCAAGAGGTCGATGTTGTTTTCATGGATTCCAAATACAGTCAATTTGTTGAGTAAGGGACTTGATACAATGATGAAATTCCTATTGCAGGCTAGCACATCATGACATTGTATTGAAATTGCTGTCACAAATCGATGATGTTTATCAAAGTATTTCAATTTCTGATTATTTTTGTCTGCAAGGACAAGTTCCCCTCCAGGTAAAAACGTGGCACCAGATATTAAGCAATTTTCTGAGTCTACGTTCTCGTCACTTGCATCTTCAGACTTTTTTTTCTTTTGAATCAGTTTAGTGTTAAATATAAGGTCAAGATACGATCTCAGTAGGGGGTCTCTCTCAAGTTCCTCAAGGTCTTCCAGAAGCCATACTCGATGCTGTTTAGACTTCCGGAGTAACCAGTGCTGGTTCCCGCATTCATCGCAGAAATATTCTTGGCAAGCTTTACAATATTTACTCGCATGAATCTTTCTCCATTTAACTCTACACAGAGTACAATATTTTCTTTTTCTTTCACTTTCAATTTGTCTTGCCGCTTGTAAACGTTTTTCTGTCTCTTCGTCAGTTGGTATAGTATCTGCCCAGTCTATGACCGGGATGTTTGGATCTGGAATCTTGACCGTTATGTTACATTCCGGACACGGAAACCTGTCTTCTAATGCATTTGAGAGACAGTACTGCTGCAAACAGGATCGACAGAACGTATGGTTGCATGGTAGATCTTTTGGAAGTTCAAAATAACGTCCACATAAATTACAATGGTTGTTCTTTTCTTCAACCAAAACTGAAATGAAATCAAACCGTAGTTTATTGATGTACACGCACACTATATATTTAAAGACGTAATACTTCTAAGTATTGTATTTGTTTAAGTTCATATGGTTAAGGATAAAAAAAACATTTTTAACTTTCCCCATAGTGTTCGTGCATTTTTATAGATATTAAACCATGGCAGGTTTTCGTTAATGTTTGTCATGATATCTTCTCTGGCCAGTTTGTCACCTATCTCCGTATAAAATTTTACTATTGTCAAGCTACTGGCAAATGCATGTGCTTTGTATTTGGATATAAGCGTGAGCAGTAGGCTGACAAACGCAACCTGGACGCAACATGAACAAATATTGGAATGCGGCGTAAAACAATACATTACATTATGTTGAATCACAGCTTTGCTGTCGAAATTAAACAGAGCAATTAGAATGCAATTATGAAAATAAGAAGCAATTAGAAGAGATAAATTGTGTTCAAGATAACAACTCAGTAGACTTAACAGCTGTGATCGTAACTATAGTTTATCCATAATTTAACATAAAGCTGTCCAATAGTTTTACCTCTAACCTTATATAAAATTGCCAAGTTCCCTCAAACTTGGTTTGCTCATTGAGAAAACCTTAAACCGTTTAGGTTAAATTCTGAGACCAAATACTAAAATAGTAGGACTCTAGTTAGACTATTATTTGAGAAAAAACTGTATCAATAAATCAATGCCTTAAAACAATGGTTGAATTGGACATTAAAGACGAGGAAAACAACTAACCTTTTAAAACACCCACTCCTAAATGTCTCCGAGAATTCATTATTGGATAATATCTCTCCGTATTTGTAGTACATTTATTATCCTAAATCAAAGAGCTCGAAGTCAAGAGCGGATGCCGTAAATTAGATATGTCATCTCATAAATTCAATCACACATTCCAAAAATGCACCTTAATCGAATGCACAATTGACAAAAGACAATATAAATTTATAATGGTACACTACCAAGTACGTGCATTCATTAGTCTGACGTATCGACTGAACATTTCGACTAAGATTAGCTGATCGTTTTAGAGCAATTAGATACAAGCTAACTCGTGTAGTTTATAAATAATCTAATTCTTCTGTATATGCATTAATTCTTTAATTAACAGAGGCTATTGGTGTAATACATGATATTTAATATATAGATCAAATATGTTAATTACGTTAATTGACATTTAAAACCAATGACGTAAATTGGATCAATACAATTTGATAATATTGAAGATTATCTAATTTTATTAATACGATATTAAAACATAATAGTATCTTTTTGCGACAGTCATACCTTTGTAATTTATTGTTACGCATTTTTATACATTGCCAAAAGTTCATTTCATTGAAATTATTTATTTAACATCAACCAAAGTCTATGGTGAGTTTCAAAATACCCATGATGGTTTAAACAAAAATGAACTAATTTACCTTCTTTAAAATAGGGGTACATAACCATAGCTGTAAGCTGCTTAATGGAATACATCTAAGAATATCGTACATAATATGAACAGTAACAATATGAAACCTTTTGAATTGCATAACTAAACTTCATCGTTCATTCAATTTGCTAAATTGCTAATCAGTGTAACCTCTAACTGAAAAAGTTGTAAGATAAGTTGTAACTGATACCTAACATAAAACTTCATGTGAGGATATAAGAGGATGATTGTCCAGCATTCCATAATCTACAGGAATATGGTATTATAAGGACTGTCCGATCAAGAGACTCTGGGCCGTAAAAGTGGGTTTAACTATTTTTAATTAAAATTCAATTATTTCTGGAAAGCATTTGATGCAGATTTGTCTAGGTCTACAAGAAACACTGCTCTAGTCGGTATATTACAAACAGTATATCCGTCAATGTTTCAGTCATACCACCAACAATATTTTTTTATACAATCATCTATCTCGGCCATTTACAAAGAACCGAGCAATCTGTCAAATGCGATCTTATTGTTGCTCGATTCGCGACTCTATTTCAATGACTGGGTAATTTGTTTAAGTACGAATGGATTTATTAACTTAAGTAAAAAAAACACCAATAGAAGCAGTGAATATCGTGTTATGGTAAATTCCGTTTTATAGTTCGTGGTCGATTAAATGTGTCTAGTAGACCTTTTTCATAACGATACAACATTGTTTCGATCTTCGCCATGACTTATGTACCGTTAATAAAGACTTATTTATAACGCATATATTATAAGCATAATGCTTTGATTGCTAGTACTACGTTACAGAAACTTGTATTTCTTTACTAAAAAGTTTGCAATGCTGTATACATGTATTAATGATATACATATATCTTTATATATCTTTTATATATTTTATCTTTGATAAAGTTATTACCAGTGTATCACCTCGAAAGATTCCTCGTTTTGAAAATACCTCAGATTTACTGATACGTCTAGTGAGCTTAAGTATTGTCTTTCTGTTTGTGAAGTTAATTCCAGTGTTCATTTAGTATGCGTAAACATTAGATGTAGCTCCTTGATAAAATCATCATTCCTTATATACTGTACCACTGTTCAAAAGTTTCATCCTGAAACCTATAAGCATGTCTTCCATCAAAAATGTACAGTTGGATGGATTTGTATATGGAATCAGTCTTTAAACCACACTTAAACTTTGTGTTTGTGTATTCCATACCTTTATTGTTACATATTGTATCTCGTTCATTTCTGTTGATTTACCCATGAAGATATTTTATTTAAGAAATAACTTACAGTTGTCTATATTTTGTTGTCTAATAAAACATATGCAGGAGTTGTGATGCGCGTATGATTAAATCACGAGTGCTTTAGCACGAGTGATTTAATTAGCGCATCAAACGAGTACCTATGTTTTATTAGACGACATAATATAGACAACTGTAAGTTATTTCGATAAGGCCGAAAATAGCATTTATTACACAATTCTCATAGATAGGCGTTTCTAATAATAAAATCCTAATTAAAAAATAGAAACCAAAAACTAAAAACGAATTGTCATAATTTTATTTGTGTGTTTAACATCATTCTACAAAATAAGCGCCGTGAAATAAACAAAACATTCGACCTTGCCCTTGGTGAGTGACATTTATATACACATGATGATGTAGCAAAATTTGAAGTTCGATTTTTTCGACGGAATATTGCAAATACAGCTTAAATAATTGAATGTTAACTGGATATTAGTGTGTTATCAGACAATTTAATTGAGAATTTTTGAAAAGGTTGGATATAAATTGGATTTATGAACGCGTGTCAAGGAAGAAGGGATTTTCGGAAAATCAGCGCTGCTCGTGTCAGCTGGAATACTTATGAAACTTGAAAGTATCGGGCACTATTTTCGGCTTTGCTCATTTAACGTGGGGAGTAAAATTATAACAGCCGTCGAGGGCTATATTTTGTTGAATAATAAAGCATAGATGACGTCACATTAAATAAAGAGTTAAAGCGCACGTGCCTATGTTAGAATATTCTATCCATCGATGATAACATATCTATGAAAATGTTGATATTAATATCTATATTTATCTCTCTTGATAAATACGTATGAAACGTATGTTCTTTGCCGCATTGAAATTTAATGTTGGTTAATATTTTGTTCATGGACATTTAAATGCATCAAGTTGGTTACGAAAATAGTACCTCTCGATCACGAAGCGACCATCATACAACTGAAAAGTTTACAAGTTTTACAAGTTTATTCATATAAACACTGGAAGGTCTTAGACCCAAGCGGCAAATACAAGTACATTGACATGTCAGTACAATATAAATGTTCATAATGAATTATCAATACAGAACAGAACAAAATACAATAGATCTAACTTATACATAGTATACTAGTGAGTTGCTAGATAGTATATTTATCGGATTACAATATATGGTCATATCATTATATATGTATAAGTTATAGGTGTTTCAAAAAGAAACAAATTACAAAACAAAACAAACAAACAAAAATTAATCACCTCTTTCAGGACCCGTTATTGAAAGAAAGAGCAATAAATATTGCTTACAGATAAATATATATATATATATATACAATCCCGATCATCTTTGTATACTGACTCGGGTATCCATCTAATTTTGGATATAGGCATACATAATTAATGGAAAATCACACAAATATATATGTGTATCATACACACACACACACATAAACAACATACATCGTGTAATCTTTCATTGAAAAACAATTGTTTGCTGTAAAATATAAGATATTCTAAACAATTTAAGCATATATAAGAGCGTTTCTTACTTCGAAAGCTTTATGTATATAAGTACCAAGCTTAAAATTAAAGCTTTATTTTCAGTATTAATGAGTTCAATCAGTTTAAACATGCTAGGATTATTACGATAATATGTAGGAATATAAATATTTCTTAATTCGGAATAAAATGTACATTCTAAAATGAAATGAAACTCGTCTTCTAATACATGGCAACTGGTACAGAGACGTTCATTAATTGGTGTGGATCTTGGTTTGTTCCATCTACCAGTTTCAATGTGTAATCTATGGGAGGACAATCTAAGTCTAGCCATACTATATCTAAATTTTGTAATGTTTAAAATGTTAAGATATGGCTGAAATCTAAATTTGTTATATTCTTGTAGATTAAACTGAAATACTGCTACTGCATATCATTATACTCTCAACGATGATTTCTGTCACATTTATCGTACTACTATACCTTATAAAATGACAAACTACATTCTCGTTAGACAATCAATTAAATTTATATACAAGAAAATATATGCATTTTTTTAAATAGTACAATCATAAGTTGTACATTGGAAGTTTCTCTAATGTGGATTTTGGTAAAAAGAATCATAAATTCAAATGTTGATATAGGATGTCTATGTAACATTTTACAATGTCTTATGGTGAATCACACAAAAATGCTCCCAAACAATAACACTATCATTACACGTTTTAACTTTCAGTTTATATCACATGGGCCCAACGAGTTTTTCCCCTTCTTATTGTATTTTCTATATATGCAATAAGAAGGAAAAAATTCATCGGGCTTCTGTGATGTAAACTGAAAGTTAAGACATGTGATGATAGTGTTGTGATAAATTATCATAAGTACATTTTGGAAATACTTTTTGTGTGATTCACAATAAGACATGAACACTGTTATATAGACAACATTTGGATTTATGAAAAAAGTATTTGAATAATGTGCTTTGGCTGACGTTCGGAAGGCTATTTCAATGTTATGATAAATGTTTTCATTTCATTCTAAATGTTAATTTTGTTCAGTGTTTTATATTTCCACTGTTACGTGTATCTCATACAAAATATATATAAAAATCAGAATTTATAGATATTTTAGTATATTTAGTTACCCCACCCACTTGATGGATTTGTTTTCTGATACATCTGACACATGTAGCCTATGTAAGCGTTTTGGTAATTGCATTTATTTTATATAGTACATTTTATATTGATTAATATAAAATGTATGAAAATGATATATAACATGCACAACCGCTACATGTACTTACAATTAAAAAATGATAATCCTAACATAAAAACACATAACATTCATCTACATTTAATATACTATACAACATTGGAAATGTACTACATCATAATTACATGATTAAATGATATTTTTTTTAAATATAATTGATAAGTAATTTTTAAATCAAACCCTTGATTGAACTATAAAAAGTTTATTGTGATTTAGATATTCATTCCTTGACGCAATGTACAATTATTGTGATTGTTAATCAATACATGTTATTATAATAGTAATAATAATAACGACTTTATTTAATGTGGATAACTACGGAGCCCCTAAAGTGACATTTTGAAATACTTTTTTACTATCACAACTATTTCCTTTAAACGTAATATTATTTCGTTTTTACGAAATGTTATTTCGTTTATTCAAAATATTATTTCGATTAAACGAAATAATATTAGGTTTTTTCGAAATAATTAATTCGATTTAACGAAATAATATTATTTCGTATTTTCGAAATAATTATTACGTTTTATCTAAATAATTATTTCGTTTTATCGAAATATTATTTCGTTTAAACGTAATATTATTTCGTTAAATCGAAATAATTGTTTCGAAAAAACGAAATAATTATTTCGAAAAAACGAAATAATATTATTTCGTTAAATCGAAATAATTATTTCGAAAAAACGTAATATTATTTCGTTTAATCGAAATAATATTTCGAATAAACGAAATAATATTTTGTAAAAACGAAATAATATTATTTCGAATAAACGAAATAATATTACGTAAAAACGAAATAATATTATTTCGAAAAAAACGAAATAATTATTTCGAAAATCGAATTAATTATTTTGAAAAATCGAATTAATTATTTTTATTAAACGAAATAATATTACGTTTAAACGAAATAATATTTCGTATAAACGAAATAATTTTTCGAAAAAAACGAAATAATTATTTCGATTTTTCGAAATAATTATTTCGTTTTTTCGAAATAATATTTTTTCGATTTTTCTAAATAATTATTTCGTTTTAACGTAATATTATTTCGTTTAATCGAAATAATATTTCGAATAAACGAAATAATATTTCGTTAAAACGAAATAATATTTCTAAAAAAACGAAATAATATTACGTTTAAACGAAATAGTTGTGAAAATAAAAAAAGTATTACAAAATGTCACTTTAGGGGCTCCGTAGATAACATATTTGGCTACAACTAATTTTTTAATATAGTCCACAATAATAACATATTTAAAAATTCATTCTACCAAGCCAGTTAAAAGGTGTTTAAAAAGAATAATTGGTTTGTTGTATTTAAAGAATCAATTTTAAAGAACATGAAATTTGCCGGTACCATTTTGTTGTTGTCTGTACATTATGTGCAGACCATGGATAGGTATTACTTTAGTTCGTACATCATTACTACATTACTATTCATGGTGACAAACAATCTGTTCAGTTTCTTGTCAAAACATACAGAACATGGATAATTTAATCCATCTTGTTTTTTAATTACAACACCAATCTTCTTACCATCTTCAGTAAATTGTACCACATTGTGAGACCTACTTCCAACAACAAACAAGGAACCTCCACTACCATCACACACACCGTCTGCACCACTCATAATATCTTTATCACTCATATATTTATACAGATACTTAGCTTCACCATCTAAACATACAATACCTTTATCTAAGTCACCAATATACAGTCTATCTCCACTGTCATTGAAAGTAATATGTCTGCTACGTGAAAATATTTTATTACCAGCATTTTGATGTCTTATAACTTTCAAAAACTTGCCTGTTATATCATAGATATAAAGTGAAGACTCACCATTTGTTATATATAGTTTATCATCCTTAAAAGAAATACCATGACAAATGTGAGACATTTTTATCTGGCTAGTCGGAGTCATCTTGTTACTTATAGAAACAAACTGAATCTTCAGACTAGGATATCCACATGCAACAACAACTTCACTTTTGTTTTTACAACAAACATCACGTGGTTCACTATCTAACTCGCAATCATCAATTAGTGTCAATGTTTGTAAGTCAATACGTTTTATTTTTTTATTGTAGTAATCTGTAACCATAAGTTGATTATCAGAGATAATACAACAACCTGTAGACGAACAGTCATAAGTGTCTGTGCTAACTTTGATGTTGATGTCTTTACTTCCTACTATTCTGTACAGATCTGATTTCTTATCTGATGTATCGCCTTCGATACCAATACCTTGTAATCCATTGATATAATCCAGTAATGACTGATTGGGTGTAAAAGATATTGGTTCAGCAGACTTTATCCTCCTCTCCATTTCTCTCATTTCTTTTTCTGTTTCTGTTATCTTTCTTTCTGCAAGTTTTGTTAAAACAAAGCGTTGGGCTCTGTTACCTTCAGCTTTGTTTAACTTGTCACTTGTTTCTTGTAGAGTATCATTGGTCTTCTGACATTCAGACTTGTCGTCAAGTATTTCTTGTTCCAGTTTCGTGTAAACTCTCATCAACTCGCTGTTCGATATTTCAGCAGCTTTCTTAATAGCAGCTCGCAGAAGCTTCTTGAACTTTGCTATTTTCTGTAAAGCTTCATCCTTGGCCCCATTTAATGCTGTAAGTTGTTCATCCTTAGATTTACCGAAGGTTGTCATGGAAACCAATAATTCCCGTAGTTTGCTTTGTGCATTTTTACTATTAGACAGGTTGAATAGTGCATTTATCATATCAGGGATCGAATGAACTTGACTATCTGGACACGACCTGTAATGAATATATATGCTAATAAGATAATAACAGAGGCACTTTTCATTAAAATTCTGAAAAAATGTCATTAGCAATTCATAACAAACAAAGTAACTTATAATTGTTCTACTGGGTGAGTTCAGGAGATCCGGCATTGTTTCTTTATTAATTTTGTTAATGAATGTTTGTTTACATAGAACATCAATTCATTCAAGAATCAGATTATAGAGTTAAATTAAGCATTTTAATTGGTAGTGAACAACCGTCTGACTAATCCACTGCGTTATCTCTCTTCAGTGTGAAAATTATTTCTATGTATGCATTGTATTCATTGTTAATGGTATTATTTATGGCGTATTAAATATCTATACACAATATGTTTTATATTTAGAAAAATAAATCCTTATAATGAAAACATTAACCTTGAACAATAAATTGTTTACTGCACGATCAATTCATATCTTACGTAGTTGTACTAGACTTGTTTAAAAGAACACTACGAAGCGCGCGATTCTAAATATAGTCTTTTTGGCATTAATGGTTACTGCCTAACAACTAAACACTTACTATTTGGGGTTCTTATAAACTAAACATTGCTTGAAATTCTACTATGTTAAAATTATCATCATAAGATAGAATATGGTTATGAATAATAATATGGATATTAATTGTAGCGTGTAATAAACTATATTAAAATCTAGTCTAAGTACAGCACTGTTATTTTTTTATAAAATATATATACGGTATGAAACTGTAGTCTAAAAATAGTATTTCTATCTTTTATAAAAAAATACGTCATACCTGTGATCTTTCGATATACATGTTGTACAGCCAACTATGTCATCTTTCTCACAATACATATCAAACACCTTTCCTGGATGAGTACTACAACGCTCAGTAGGGTATTCAGGTAAACTTGTCCTCTGTTTGCCGGCTTGATTTCCTTGTCCTGTACCGAGTAGATTATGAATTTGCAAAGTCGGAAACTTCTGATGAAGATCTGTACATCCTTGGCAACAATATCCAACACATTCTACACAATACTTCACAGCCTCCAACGTCTTGTGCTCCTTCTCGCATGCCGTACAAACAAAATCAAACGTCTCATCAGACATTTTTGATTGAGAAAATATTCCGCTAGCCATTTTGTCCTTCGTCTTAACCTTGTTTTTCAGTGTTATTATGGAATACCCATATACACGAGCTAAAACATAGATATGAAACGAAAATATTGCGTAGTTTGTATATCAAGTCACATGAAATGTTGATATTACATTTAATCAAGAGGTGACTTAGCATTGAATTGAAGCCAAATTTTCATAAAAACACTGCACACGGACTATAAAGAAAAAATACATTGAAATATTTTTAAAATTTGAATGAAAAATAACTTTTTGTTAATTGCAATTATTGCTATGATATGTCAATGTTATTATTCCATTCTTTGTGAAAGTAGATCGCAACCAAAAGTACAAGTTGGTTGTCAATATATAAAACAATAGTTTTGATCTCAGAATGTTAAGGGTTTAGTATTATAATAGTAAAATATTCATCCAACATACATAATTGATAAAATTAGCATAATGTGTTCTTATAAAAAATTCCCCCTTTTTTAGAAAAAGTGCACTTTGTCAAACTTAAACTTAGAAACCGAAATGGATTGAGATTTGTATTATGTATCAAATGTGTGTTATATTTTTATGACTTCACAGTTTTAAACCTCTTTCCCTCTTCTGTGACTGCTGTAAATAAATATATTGTTTGCTTTCTTGTTTGTTTCTTCTTTAACGTCGTATTCAACACATATTTAGGTAATATATAAGACGGTCAGCTCTTTCTACTATAGTTTTCCTGGACACTTTTCTATCACCAGTACTAACGTACCCTAACACGAGGCCGACAATTCATGTATAGGGTATGACCTACCGCGACCGGGCTTGAACCCGTGATCTTCGGATTCGAAGTCAGACATGCTAACCACTACGCCACGGCCGCGGCATGAATATGTTACATTCTTAAGTATATTTTATCAAATGTAAAGATGATAAATATGTGAGTTTTAAACCCATTTGTTCCAAATTAAAAAACCACTTGACCGTTACATTTTAATCCACTAGGCTGCACTTGCTAGACAGATATGTTAGTTTTTTGTTCTAGTAAGCCGCCCATCTAGCTCAGTTGGTAGCATACAAGGTTACTGATCGAAGGGTCGTGGGTTCGATTCCCGGGCGGGGCATACTTTCGTGGAGCTTGGTCATGAAATTAGTTCTACAGCCATTCTCCCTCCTACCAACGATTTTTAATCATGTAGGGCAGTTGTCAGTCACTGACGAATGTATGCGCTTGGTAGTTGGTTAACAACTACATCCAGAGATTTAGCCTTTAAAGGAGGAGTGAGTAGGTTTACTGACCACTGTTACATGACCTATACAATGTGATGCTACGGTGTTAAACCCAACAAACAAACAAACAATCATACTGGTATATGTACGGTAGTTGTCAAGCAAATATAAAGTATCTATATAATCAGGGTTTATGAATGCACCGTTAAAATTGAATAAAATTCAATAAGTTCTGGTAAATTGTACATGTCGCTGAAACTATGGTTTAAACACACAATTAGTGCTGACAATATATGTTCCATTGGACAATAAAAATAGTTAAACGCCACTATATTGTTTCACTTCTAAGCTGGTTTCTGTTCCAGTTTAAGTGTTGACTAAATTCAGTATATCCATTGGTCTGAAACATAGGTGTTACATTGTTTGCCTTTTTAGATTTGATTCAATTGTAATGTGTGCAAGATACTTTCTGTGACTTCGGTACTTTGATTATTATTCATGGTCGATAAGTGGACCTTCTTTTTCAACTTTTATTGCGATACAAAATGGTTTTGATTCTAAGCCCTGACTTATGTACCGTTTATTTTGACATATACATGTGAATGCTGCATGTAGATCTACTATGAAAACAATGCTTTGATCGCTTGTGTTACGTCACAAACACTTTGATTTAACAATGAAATGTGCAATGATGTAAAGCAATGATAAAGATATATGATTTAACGTTGTTTTACCTCGTATGATTCCTCGTTTTGAAACTGCCTCAGATTTACTGGTAAAGTGTGCTTAATTTTTTTTTTCATTTTAGTGAATTTAATTTCAGTGTTCATTTAGCGGAGTGAATACTAAAAGTAGCTCCTTCATGAATTAAATATTCCTTATATACTGTACCACTATTCATAGGATCAATGAAACGTACAAGTATCTCTTCCATCTAACAAACTTGTAAAATGAACTTGTATATGGAATCAGACTTTAAACCACACTTAAACTTTGTGTTTTATATAAGTCATTTATCTAATCCCATACCTTTATGTTACATATTGTATCTCGTTCATTTCTGTTGATTTACCCATGAATATATTTTTTTTTATTTTATCCATTGATAAAAAGTTGATATCAATATCTATATTTATCTCTCTTATAAACACGTATGAAACGTATGGTCGTTTCCGCATTAATGCTTAAATAGTTTAAGTACGGTTTCGAGTCTGCTGCCATATAAATATTCAGCCAACTGGACAGTTCTATACTAAATCACTGATCATTTCAATAACATTTTTAGCCGTTGACCCCTCAAAGTACCCTGTTCATTTAGTTGAGTGAAACACCTGTAGGTTAATATCTTGTTAATGGTCATCTGTGATGTCTGCTTAGGATTCGAACCAGGTTCCTCTCGATCTCTAAGCGGACATCATACAACTGCAATGCTGCTTTCTATACATATCATAATGCACTCTACGGTAATTTCTGTTAAATGCATCATAAAAACAGTCAATATCAAACCAGATACTATTTTACATTTCAAAATGACAAACTACATTCTCGTGAGATAATCAATGTAATTTATTAACAAGAAAATATGAAATTATATGCAGATTTTATAACAACAATACAATAATAATTTGTTCATTAAAATGTCATTCTTAAATGGATTTTGGCCATAAGAATCAGTCATAAAAGTAATATGAATATGTATAATTTAAGAATGCAATTACCAAAACACTAATATAGACTACACAAAACACTTGACATACATGTAAACAAACTCTACTAATTAATAAAACATTATAAAAACACATAATATTCATCGACACTAAATATACTATAAAACATTGGAAAAGTACTAATCAGAATGACATAATTACATAACGAATTACATCTTTTGAAAATAAAATTGATTTGAACTTTTTAAAACAAACAAAATCAGTAATCGTTATCAATTTATAAATAAGCTTCTTTGTGATTTAGAAATTTATTCCATGACACATTGTAGAAGTATTGTATAGTCATTTTTTCTCAACTGTCAAAGTTTGAATAATTTCACGATGAATGATAACACACTATCTCAATACCACGAGTGTTAGACGAAGAGCACGAAGTCACCGTGAAATAATTCATGTTTTGACAGTTGAGAAAAAAAACGAACTATAATTGTTAGAACATTTATATATATCACATATTTAAATAGTTTTTTTTTCATTCTAACATGTCAATCAAAATGTATTGTAAATGAATTATAGTTATGTTGTATTCTATAGAATCAATTTTAAATAACATGGAATTTTCCAGATTTATTTAGTTGTTGTCTGTACTTTCTGAAATAGTATGTCACTTAAACAAGTTCAGACTATTGATAGTTATTACTTCAGTTTATACACCTTTACTACTTTACCATCTTGCATGGTGACAATCAATCTGTTCAGTTTCTTGTCAAAACATACAGAACGTGGCTCATTTAATCCATCTTGTTGTTTTATTACAACACCAATCTTTTGACCATCTTCGGTAAATTGTACAACATTGTTAGACGAACATCCAACAATAAACAAGGAACCTCTACCATCAACACACATACCTTCTACACCACGCATATCTTTATCATTCAATTGGTAGGTTAACAAATACTTTCCTTCACCATCCAAACATACAATACCTTTATCTAAGTCACCAATATACAATATATCTCCACTCTCATTGAAAGTAATATGTCTGCTGCGTGAAAAAATTTCATTACCAGCATTATCAAGTGTTATAGTTTTCAAACACTTGCCTGTTATATCATAAATATAAAGTGAAGACGCATTATCTGTTACATATAGTTTATCATCCTTAGAAGTAATACCATAGCAAAGGTGAGACATTTGTATCCGTCTAGTTGGGATCATGTTGTTGTCTACATAAACAAACTGAATCATGTTAGGAAAATATCCACATGCAACAACAACTTCACTTTTGTTGATACAACACACATCATTTGGTTCACTATCTAACTCACAATCATCAATTAGTGTCAATGTTTGTAAATCAATACGTTTTATTTTTTTATTGCTGTAATCTGTAACCATAAGTTGATTATCAGAGATAATACAACAACCTGTTGACCTACAAGTGTTATAAATGTCTGTACTAACATTGATGTTAATATCTTTACTTCCTACTATTCGGTACAGATCTGTTCTCTTCTTTGATGTATCACCTACCATACCGATACCTTGTAATTCATTGATATTATCCATTATTGACTGGTTTGGTGTAAAAGATATTGGTTCAGCAGGCTTTATCCTCCTCTCCATTTCTCTAATTTCTTTTTCTGTTTCTGTTATGTTTCTTTCTGCAAGTTTTGTTAAAACAAAGCGTTGAGCTCTGTTACCTTCAGCTTTGTTTAACTTGTCACTTGTTTCTTGTAGAGTATCATTGGCCTTCTGACATTTAGACTTCTCGTCAAGTATTTCTTGTTCCAGTTTCTTGTAAACTCTCATCAACTCACTTTTCGATATTTCAGCAGCTTTCTTGATAGCAGCTTCTATAAGTTTCTGGAATTTTGTTATTTTCTGTAAAGCTTTATCCTTGGCCCCATTTAATGCTGTAAGTTGTTCATCGTTAGATTTACCGAAGGTTGTCATGGAAACCGATAGTTCCTGTATTTGGCTCTGTGCATTTTTACTATTAGACAAGTTGAAGAGTTTATTTATCATACCAGGAATGGAATGAATTTGACTTTCTGGACACAACCTGTAATGATTATGAAAATCAGTGAAATAAATAACAGAGGCACTCATCAGGACAAAAATACTGAAATTGGTTCATAACAAACATAGATATTCATCGTTGCTTTGTAATAGTGAAACTTTATCATTGAAGAATCAGATTCTAGAGCTGAATTAAGCCATGGCATTGAAATTGGTAGTGTACATATCTCTGATTAAACCACTGCGTTATCTCCCCTAAACGAAAAACAAATTATTTCTTTGTAAACAATATATGTATACACTGTTAAGGATATCATTTGTGGAGTATTACAAACTGTAAATATCTATACAAAATAAACTCCTTAAGAAAATCGTTAACCTTGAACAATAAATTGTTTACTACACGAACGATTCATAATTTTTGTAGTTATACAAGACCGGTTTGAAAGAGTATTGCCAAGTGCGCGATTCTAAATATAGTTTTATTTGTATTAATGGTTGCTGCCTAACAACTGAACACTTACTTTTTGGATTCTTATAAACTAAACATTACTTGATATTTAACTGTTTTATAGTCTAATTACTAGATAGAATATGGTTATGAACAATTAATTGTAACATGTAATAAACGATATCAAAGTCTAGTCTAAATAGAGCATTGTTAGTTTTCATAAAACTATACTATACCTGTGATCTTTCGATATACATGTTGTACAACCAACTATGTCATCTTTCTCACAATACATATCTAACACCTTCCCTGGATGAGTACAACATCTTTCAGTTGGATATTCAGGTAAACTTGGTCTCAGTTTGCCGGCTTGACTTCCTTGTCCAACGCCGAGTAGATTATGATTGTGCAAAGTCGGAAACTTTTGATGAAGATCTGTACATCCTTGGCAACAATATCCAACACATTCTACACAATATCTCACAGCCTCTAACGTCATGTTCTCCTTCTCGCATGCCGTACAAACAAAATCAAATGTCTCCTCAGACATTTTCGATTGAGAAAATCTTCCGCTAGCCATTTTGTCCTTCGTCTTCAAACCCTAGTTTCGTTTTCATTGTTATCAAAATACCCAGGTAAACGAGGGAAAGTATCAATATGTAACGAAAAGATTACATAATTTGTATTTTTAAAATCACATGTAATGGGGATATTACATTTAATATATTATAGATAAGTTAGTTTTTTTTCAAGAGTGTATGTACGGGAATTGTCAAACAAATATTGAGTATCTGAATCAGCGGGGTTTATAAATGCACTGCTGACAATTAAATAGAATTTAACAATACCTGTTAATTGTACATGTCACTGAAATAAAGGACAAGTGCTGAGCCTTGTAAGATAAATACGCTATTTAATCGGCTTTTTCCTGTCAGTGTTTACGATAGTTTAAGTCCGGTCTAGTTGATTGTCACGTTATTGTTATTTCGTATTAAATATTGAAATATTTTTATTTACATATAACATTATGATTATATCTTTTTAATGTGAATTGACTTTTCCTTGACTTTACCTATTAGCATAATTGATAAAGGTTTTAAAGCTACAATTTGTCCCAAAGATTAAGTATTAATAAATGAGCACAAAGATATGTTGGATATGTCTTTAGGCAAATGTATAGTTATTCAAATTAAGAAGGTCACAACAGGAACGTTCATGGTACAGTGCTATAAATTAAATACATTGAGCCATGAATACATGACTTAATTTGTGAATTTACTTATAAAACAGAATAAGATTAAATATTAATATTTAAAATAATACAAAAAGAAGCGTTTAGTAAGAGGGGTGATACATATGGTTCCTTGCCGATCAAGATACATGTACGTATAATAATTGTGTAAATGTAAAACCAGCCTGGTTAAGTCAGTTGGTAGGGAGTCTGATTACAAACCCAGAGGTCTCGGGTTCAATTCCAAGGCGAAACATATTCATACCTTCGTGGAGTTTAGTCGTTAAGTATTTCCCATGGCTATTTTGCTCCAACTATCTCTGTTTCAAATATTAGCTGTCAGTCACTGGTAATTGGGTCGATATTAGGCTTTATTTATTCATTAATGGGAAACAACCGCTGACGATAATTTCAAAAAACTTGATTTAAGGGATCAAAGTCAGTTCACCATAATTTTGACCAAACAACAGTTAAAATATAGCTTTTATTTAACTTTTTAACCCTTTTATGTTAGTTCACTCGGCTAGCTTGCAAGTCTACTGTACGAGGGGCTGTGTGTTCGATTCCCGGTCAGGGCATACTATCGTTGAGTTTGGTCAAGAAATAATTTCTACAGTCAATATTCTCTCTACCACTTATTCTTAATCATGTAGGGCAGTTGTCAGTAACAGACGGAAGTACGTGCCTAGTAACTAGTTTAAAGCTAAATCCAGACATTTAGCCTTTCTAGAAACGGTAAGTAGGATGACTGACCAACGTGACATGACTTGAACAATGTGGTGCTACGGCGTAAAAACAAATTAACCCGTTTACGTATGGGCTGTATTTTACTTCTATGAGTAAAATTATCTATGTACTTTGATATAAATTGACTATATATGAAACAGCCCACTCTATTTATGTACCTCATTTACAACAAAGTCTTTACATCAATATTTTATATTTTTTTCAAAGCCTGGTCGCCAATATGTTCAAAAGCTCATTTTGTAAAACCATTACACAGTTTAGGACTTTTCTGAGAAACAACAAAAAATATGGAAATCTATTTTATTTGTGTAATAGGATTGTTTATTTATATACCATTAGCCGTATCGTGTATGTTCCTCAAGAATAAAAATAAACGTTCATCTAAAGTGCATGTACATGGTTCAACAGATTCTCAGATAACACCAGAAGTTTCTACTAAACAAGGAGACATTCCACCAGACAATGTTGATTATACCCACAAGATGTCATCATTCGAAACCGATAAGCCTACAACGACTGTTCGATCTCAATTGAGCGTCAGTGCAGACGACGTATTCAAGAGCAGACGACCTTCCAAACCTTTGTCTCTGCTGTCACCATCGCGACGAGATTCTAACGTGTTTTCATTGGTCAGTGTATCTGTAGAAGACGTTACCAAATCTTATACTAAATTCAGGTACACGTCACTAAAACTATCAGAGTCATGTAGAAGTGATTCATCTAGCATAAATTCATTAGTTAGCGTCACAATGGACGACCAGACAAAACCGTTGGTGAAACTCCGAGGTGCTGGGAAGAAGAACCCGGATGAAGATAGGTCAGACAAAGGTCGTGAAGATACTTCAATATCTTCGCCTAATTTTGAATGTTTAAACATTTTAACACATACTAGTACGTTAAATGATGATGTGTTCGGAGTATCAACACGTCTTGATGGGACGGAAACAATGAGCATGTTCGCCGTTAGTGAGACCAGCAGTTTATAGTCCATTTGATGATATTTGATGACGTACAGTATACGTCATTTCCGGTGGAATAAACGATGATAGTAATCGTATGACAAGACTTTTGTAGATTTTTTCCATGTGGATTAAGAAAAATGAATGAACCTTTTCTTGGATTTGAGTTTTTCTTTGATTGAGTATGAATCTATGACAGATTGACTCAGTCACATAAATTTCAAAATTTATCAATCTTTATTGGTTTCACTTTCAAATGATCACAGTTTGAAGATTTTGTTTTGTAAAAATATATATCTATGATTTAGTTGTGGACAAACAATACAACTTTAACGAAAAGGGAATTTTTACTGTGTATAGAATATAACATGAAGTATACCACTGCAGCGTGTTCAGTTAGATCTACCTTGAACGTTCCAAAACGTTCCGTAACGGAAATGTCGGAACAACTCAACCCATAGACAACTCAACCCGAGACAACTCAATCTCCAACTAACGGATTGAGTAGTCCTAACTATAAGTTGAATATTGCACGGGTTGAGTTGTCTTCGGGTTGAGTTCTCCCGTATCCGTAACGTTAGCCAACAGAAGTAACTGTATCCTGTTCAATTACCCTAAACGTTCCAAAACGTTCCGTAACGATACATTCGGAACTCCTCGGCCGTTCGCTGCGAATAATATCAGACATATTTAGACGCTATTTTGAAACTACCGGTGTTGAAGTTAACAAATATACGATGGTTTGGCAATGAGTGATGTTTCGTTTTTAGTCCATAAATTTTTAAACCTTACTCTTTGCCTTAACGATCGTATATTTGTTTATTTGATTAAATTATTCGCAGCGAATGGCCGAGGAGTTCCGAATGTATCGTTACGGAACGTTTTGGAACGTTTAGGGTAATTGAACAGGCTACTGAACACGGGGCAGGTTTAATATGTGTGTAAAATCGATGTAATGTTAAACATTGTTGATACAAGTATGAGCTATTAGACTCATTCTAATCAGTACATCTATTATGTCAAATTATCATCAGATATAGAGTGGTAGTTTTATACTCATTAAAAACGCATAAAGCTATGTAAATATGGTCTGTAAACAAATCGATGTTAAGAATTAAAATTCGGAAAACATGTCAGTATTTAGATTATAAAACAGAAGCCATGTTATTTTGACACAGGCATCAGGTATTTTTATAGCTATTTATAAATTGATATAGAAGTCATTGATAATTCAATGAGAATTAATGAGAATATAGTGACGAAAATGACATTAGAACTTTTGAATTCTTTATTTCAACTTGTAATTAGAACGAGATGAGTTTTTAATTTCAAACTGATTAAACATAAAATATTTACATATTGAAATTTTGTTCTATGGAGTTGATTAACTTAACATTTTTAAAATACATATGTCGAAATAAATACACTTCCTCTTATATGAATGCGTGACGTACTGTACATAGCATAAAATTGTTAATTTGCGAAAAGTGTTGGTATTTTATTATTTTTTAATTTGTTTCTTGGGAGAAAGTAAAACGTGACTTAGTGTATGATCGAGCGTATGTGCGCGCGAATGTGCGGGTGGACTACGTTTGTATGTGTGTCTGCAGTTGGTTGAGAATGAGTGCATGCACGCGGATGCGTTATTGTGCGTGAAGATGTGTGTGTTTATGCATGTGTGGGGGCACGGTGAGATGAAAAAATGCGTTGGCGCATATGAGTTGGTGCATGTGTGCGTTGGTGCGTGTTCGGGTTTACTTGTGTGAGCTCGTGTGCGTTTAACTATTTTGTTTTAACCTTTTTCATCTGTCTGAATCATAAGAAACTACCATCGTTTCTGGTATGCGACAGTAATAGACTCTCATCCTCTGTTAGCAGACGGCTACATTCTCCCGTAAATAACCTCTGTAAGCAGACGCTTACATTCTCCCGTAAATAACCATTGTTTGTAGCTGGGATCAAACCATCAAATCTCTGCTAGTATTGTGAAGATTCCTAACGATTGGTTTCAGTTTAAATGTGATCAAAACTATTTGTGAAGCTCTATTATGTACATTTTGTTTTGTTTGTACTGAATGTAAAGAACGAGCACTCGAACACTACTCAATACAGACTGATACGATTGTCTCCCCTTCATAAGCGTTATGCGTTATTTATGGAATATGCAGGGCTTACTTGATTTACTTGGTTTTCTGAGAGAACCTATTCTATCTAAAATTGATTCAAGTACACCAGAGTGACTATTTTGAATGTTATCCCTAGAAAAGGCTTGAACATTATTATGGAATGTGTTCTCACATGTAAACTTATTCCTTTATATTCTTATTGTATTATAGTGGATTCAGTTGCCATTGTGCATGCATATTATTTTATTTTTATTTTAACTTAAACTTTTATTACCTTCAATCAAACATGAGGTGTTAAAAAAGTGCCTGGGCAGCATATTATCAAAAATCTTACGATAACTGAACATTAAAACATTGAAGGATTTTCGACTAAAATTTGTCATAAGGCGCTCGATAATACGGGCCCCTGATCTTTTATATGCTTGAAAGAGTGTTGGTGGAGTTGGTAGCGTTCCGGGGTTCCAGATCAAATTTCCCAGAAGTTCAAATCCCGCTCGGGGCGGTTATATCCTTCCATGAAATTTGACGATAATGTCAATATGGAGTAGTTGCCGGTTTGTGGAAATGTAAGTGGTTTCTGGTTAAAGACTTTGATCCAGGAAATCTAGATTAGGTGTGCTGCCCGCCGTAAAATAACATAAATTGTGATGCCACGGTGTTAAACCCAGTATAAAAAAGAAAGAGGAGTACGTTTGTGCAATATGCCCTCGTGACTCTCAACAGCTTAAACTATTTCAAATGTTAATAAAACATATTTTCAATGTGCATACATCTTTATCTTATGATGTACAATAATAACTTCAAAATGTTATTATGTATGGATAGTGTTTGTTCGATGCGGTTGTAAAATCAAGCTACGTAATCGTGATTATATTCATACGCATCAAAACTCATGCCTTCATTTATTGCTAGACAAAATTTTGACAACTATAATTTATTTCTTACGTAAATGAAACGGTAAGTTTATGCGACACAGATTTAGGTTTTTATGCCTCAATCGTAAGTTGGAGAAACATTTTACAAAGTTGAAGACTGGGAATATTTTCTTTCATTAAACATTCTCTCGGTCCTTATGACTCAGCCCTGTGTTTTAAAAGGTAATTTGAACTTAAATGCTTGAATTTATTTGAAGCTAATTTGTAAACTTTCGACATGGCTGTGACGTCAAAGCTGCGGTGCGTTGCGAGATAAGAATCGTTCGCTTATATAATTTGACCCACTTTTTCTTGAAAAATAAATCCGCACACACACAGTCAACAAAGATTTATTGTAAAGAATTGTCGACTCTGTCTCAATTTTGAAACCGTTTGTGTTGAAGGGGTTTGTTATAATTATTGTAAAATCTTGGTTAAAACAGATGTAAAATCGTTTTATGAAACATTCCAACAACCAGTTTTTGACAGGTTGGGTTGTTAACATAGCTTTATCAAATGTAATGATATATTCTATATTTTGATTTGAGGAAAACAAGTTGAAAACATCATTGTTAAATTTCATGTGATTGAAAGGGCTGATAAAGTGCATGACCTTTGAATGCAATGACATATACCCATATAACAATGACTTCTTGTAAAACTGCGGTAACTAAGTATTTTCAAGAAATCCAAATTTTCAATTTTCTTACTATAAGTTATTATTGTTTAGTATTTTTACCTTTAAACCTTTTTTACTTGAAGGAGAATTGTTATTTGTACAAGTGTGGAATGGTCGTCTCGGATACTCTAAGCCATGGTTCCATGTATTTGACAAAAAAGGGTTCAAGCAATACAATAAGCCATTTAGAAAGTTTATGGTTAAAATTTTGATGGTGTGTTAAGCCACACTTCATGGATAATACTTTGTGAGACAACTTTAAGCCTATCTATTTGGAGATGCTCCTATTCATCACGTTATTGAATGAATGAAGTAAAACATTGTCACACAGATCCCATCAGTGTTGTCTTTCAGAAACAGCCATTTGAACACAAACCTTACAACATGTACTGTGGCGATGTTGAAGCGGTACACAATGGGCTAAAATATAACATTTTGCTACTTTCACCTTCAAATTTATTAATCAGCTAGTAAAAAATACCATAAGTAATGTCCAAAATGTTTTCACGATGGTGAGAGAAGCGCTAAAAAGGCTTTATACCCTTATAACTGTCCTAGTAACAATACGTCAATTTCACTATGTATTAATCTAAAACATTAGAGGTGCTGTCCTGTTCAATAATGGCGGGCCATTTGCGGAGAAAGGACAAAAGCGCTCAAAATGCGTCTACAAACGAGCGTTAATAGATGAAAGATTGTATACATGTTCATTTGGTATCAAAATGTACCATGTACCATGTATATAAAACAAATTGACACCTTAAGCGTTCTTTGTAACATTTCATGAAGCATATATACAATAGTTTTGCTCTGGGTCTTGAAGGATTTTTAACTTGAAATACAAGACACATGGTAACAAGCAGAAATGATAGATAATATATTCTTAAAGTCACGATAAGTAAATAAATAATGTAATCGAATACACTTTGTTTCTATCGTTCACACGAACAAATACCTTGTAACGGTTTTATCTTGATTTTACAGTACAGGTCGTAGACCTATATAATATACATGTATGCACCAATCATTTGTATCGTAACCCGATTCTTTTTACCCCGGAGAATAGCGGAAAAACACACGGCTAGCTCTGTCCGTAGCCCATACTAGTCTATTGTTTGAAAGGATCGTAGATTCGGTTCCCGGTCGTAGCATACTTATGTAGCTTGGTCGTGAATTAATTTCTACGGCCATTATCTCTCCTACCACTGATTCTTAATCATTTATTGCAGTTTTCAGTCACTGGCGGAGGTATGAGCCTAGAAACTGGTTAACAGCTAAATCCAGAGATTTAGCTTATCTAGGAATGGTGGTATGACCTATACAGTGTGTTGCTATGGGGTTAAATCGAACCAAAAAAGAACAGCGGAAAGTTTAACTTTTAGTCATGCAAACCCCGGGTAAAATCTATTGGGGTACATTCAGATGGTAAAATATCTGGTAATATTCTCGCCCTATCAATCGCAAGTGACTGACTTTACCCCTTCTCACTTTTGCGCGAGTACATTTTGTAAAACCTCGTTCGGATGAGATGAAGATAAGTTGGTAAAATATCTTCTTTTTTCAATTATTGTACGTGCAGCCTAATGTCAATTTAGCATCAGGAAATTTAGATTATATATCTATTAGAGATAAAAAAAAGCTCGTTAAAGGCTATGGGTGCCTATCAATGGCGGATTAAAAAATCTAAACCCCATGTATCAAGTTTGTTTCGTAGAAAGCACATTAATGGTATTCTCTATCACAATCCCGTCTTAATTCAAAAGGAAGTACTAATGCTTAGTTTGGAAACGGTAAACTTTTCAGTTGATGATATATTTCAAATATATTACGCACAAGTTTACAAAAAAACATGAAGCTACTACGTCCAAAAAAGTTTCCCTGCTCTGGATCGTTCAAGGTAAATAAATATTCGCTCTGAGTTGAAGAAAAAATAACTCAATGAAGCTACTAGTAGTATCCTATTCATTGTAATGGGTTTTCGTGCTTGCCAAATAACTGTGGTAACTGACCCTCCGATTATTTCCTCAGGTACAATAACCACGTGCTCTTGAAATTAAACAGGGATTTTAGTGACATGTAGCGTATTTTAAATTCCCTGGCGCACACTTACATGCTTGATACGATATTACGAGGCTGTGACGATCAAGACTTGTCGACGAAACAGAACCGCGCACTAAAACCTACAAATATCTGTTCCAATCCAGTGGACTATTCATTTCTAATTTATTACATGCAGGCAGCGTGTGCTTACCCACTGATTTGCAGCACGTAGTCTTTACTATACTGACGGCTGAAACTTAACAGAGCGTCTTTAAAAATGCCACCCACACAAAGTGCGTAATTTCTTTATCTTAAGCACACGTGATCCGTGGTGTAATATAATGGCAGACTGATGGTTCCTGCAAAGAAATATGTCATTGTTCATCTGTTTACAATACACAGCCAATGAAATTTCACTGACAAAAATCTTGCGCAATCGTGGATAAAGCGCAGTAAAGAACGCCCAGTGAAAAGGGCGCGAAAATGACGTATGGTCATCGCGATAATAAATGTAATATAACAAAGAACTATTCTGTGTTTTGTAATATATCATATTATTTCGTTTATCAGATTGAAATTGACGCTCCTTTACCTTTATAGCACTAACAAATCAGAGAGCGAACAATCTAGTACAATTATCACGGATACAGACTGGTTCTTATTACATGCGATCTAAGATAAGCGTCTGTCTCACGCGATTGTTTAAATACTGATGCGTGTACCAGTCTACTTTTTATTCAATTTTTTAAAAAAAGGTATAAAACAATATATTCATTTATTTTAATGCTCTTGTATAAATCCTTGAAGTCGGCCTTATATTCCCTCATATCATGTATGAATTAGACCATTTAACATGTATTTGAAAAATATTTAGTCACGCCTGTCAATTTTGTTGTAGGAACCAAAAACCCCAGTCAGTGAATCAATGCTGACGTTTATCAAGGTTGGATATTATCATTTGTGGTAAGCTTACTTACTTACTTTGCAATACGGTTTTTTTTACTGTATTAATATTACTGCTCAATATATCCTTTGCATAATCACTAATGACTAATGAATATTAGAATGGGATTTTATTTTTCTACGTAAACAATCGTAGATGTACGCAATTTCCTCCATAATTAATTGCTATTGAAAATGATGCCGTTCATAGTCTAACTCGTGCTCACCGTTTAGTGTAGTTTCAATTTAATTGCGCACTTTTTACTTATTTCTGTATGGCGTCGGTACATTTCACCGAGATTACTTCACGTTTACATTGGCCTCTTGTGATAAATATATTCTTTTTTTCTAAGCTAGATGCGACATTAACTAGTTGGTATGAGTTTATAAGAAAAAGGAATGATCCCATGCTTCCAATTCAGTTTCATTCCCAACTTAAATGCATTCGCTAGTAAAAAGTTAATTTAAACGAGTCTATAAATATTTCGAACAAATATTTCAAATGTTTCATATGTTTTACGTTCATCCTCATTATATACTTAGAAGCTGTCGAGAAAGTTTTTGGAGTTTTGAGCATCGTGCTCGGGAATTGCAAAACATTGCAAACTGGAAATAAACTATATGCTAAAACTCAGGTGTTATACTTAATAGATTTAATAAGATACAATATTTAAAAATTTAGATAAAGCACCATTGGCATGTTTTGGAAACCCCTTAAATGAGGTACCATATTTGAAACCCCTACCATAACTCAAAGCAGCAACTTTTAGATTTAAGCTATTGAGCTAACGCCCATAAAGAATGATAATGAGTTTCGAGCACAGACTGTGTTTCTAGTTTCAAACCTAGTGCTTACTGATATTTGCATTTGGCCGTAGCAATTGCATCCCTGTCTCTTTTATAGTCCAAAATTAATACTCTTAACTGAACTGGTGTAAGAGCATTGCCTTTTGTCATAGTCTTTTGTGCATCCTCACATTCTTCTTTTAAATCTGGTTTAATACCTTTTATAAAACTAACTCAGTTTTATAGATTATTCATTATCTTAAAACTATTTGATCAGATATTGGATAATTTGTTTTATACCTAAATCTGTCAGTGTGTCTAACTGTTTTAAAAGGGAACACTTTATTTTATTTTTTATTTGTACTGGTATTTTAAGTCACATTGACCTATAGATTGTGATAATTTTAGGAAAGAGTCACAAAAATGCACTAAAATCATGTTAACCGTCACTAACGGGTAAATATATGTGCGTGAAATCACCATCTAGTTCAGTTGAATGTCAATTTGTATTAAACGTGTCATTATCAGAACAATGCTCTACTGACTATAAAATGTTTTTTATACAACTTTTACAGTTTTGAAAAAAGTTATTGAAATCAACGATGTCATCTGTGACCCCGAGCAGATTAAACTGTCCATAAATTATCTGCATGAAAATGATCAATTCATTTCGTAAAATGTCCACAATAAAAACGTTTTGTTTTTAATATCTTTTATGACAAATAGTTTTATCATTGAATCACATTCTTTGAACTTACTGATAATAAGTTTAATCCTGCTCAGAGTATCTAAGGACATTAATACAAATTCTTTTAAATCAAGTTAAATCATATGCTCAGTTTAACCGAGGTCATCTAATATCACCTCATATAGATTTTATACATAATGCAGTAGAAAATCCCCTATAATCTAGAAACAGTCGTCGTTTTGTTATATAAAGCATTGTCTTTGTTTAATCAAATTATGTACAACTAAAAACAAGTATTCGATCACCAAATAGTTTAATCATCGATTTGACTCATTGGTTCAATTATTTGTCAATGACAAAAGTTTATTGACAATGACAAAAGTTTACATATGTTCATTTGACAAAGTATGCGTTATAAGCCGTCGTACACTATCTAGATGATTACATAGATGACTTTGGTTATGTAAGTAAATCCAGGGGTATTATCAACAATAATGACAGCATTGTGTACATTGGCAATGCTTAACGCGATTTGAACAGATAAAAGCTGTTTTAATTCCTGATTTTGATACATTTGTTTGCTTAAACACTGGCACATATCGCTTTAGTCATACTAAACAAAAATATATTCAGCCTTAAGTCAATTAAACAGGCATAGAATACATGTTAAAATGTCAAAGGTAAAAATTTATATTTGTACCTCGTAAATCACAATTTCAGTGCAGAACAATACAGTCTTCTTATTCTTTAAAATAATTTTTCTAACTATTTGAAATAGAAATCAATATGTCTCTATTAAAACATACTGCACTTGGATTGTGTAAATCCGATTGGTGAGTACAATACCAGTCTACGTCTCTCTTAATTTGACAAAGTTAGACTAGTTTTGGTCTCATCCATAGATTTGTCAATCAATAGTCCAATCGAATACCAAAATCAACTAATTTTCAATGACAAGCAATCATTAGTATATCATTGGATGTAAGATTATTTATTCTAATTATCTGTCTAGAATGTTGTATTGAAGCATGTTATACATGATAACATTTGACATAGATCATAGTAAACATTTTATAGCATTAAAAATGTTGATAAGATATAAATACTGTATATCGACTGTCTAAGACGATAGTATTACATTCATAAACAAATTGCAGGTAACGGAGTTGAAAGATAAGTTAAGAAAAATGCACATTAATGCATGCTTGAATAACTGTTATATTTGTGCTTTATAGCACCTGGGATTGTACAAAAATATCATAGTTGAGGTTCATTTTGATAAGTAACCACATGAATGTTGAAAGTAAGCATCTCTATATCAATTTAAATATGCCCAAGTTTATCATTTGGATATTTATTATAGTACTTATTGTTTCTTAAAGACATTTTAATATTCAATATAAAGTGTCGATTTTATTGAAAACCGAAATCTGCTTGTTCTTACATTTCTCAGCTTATTTACCATTAATATAATACCTATCCGATTTAAGATATTTCTGCAGACAGTAGTTTGCGTAAAACTTGTAATAATATACTGTATATGAAGTATACAAATGACGATTGCATACTTAACATGCAAGATAAATAAATGATGTATTTGCCATTTGTTAATATAACGTTATTTCGTTTATCATTTGCAAAATCACATTTTTATGTAAAAAGCAAGCGCTAAACCACAACCTTCCGATTATGATTTGGTATTTAACAGGTTGCAATCTTGACAGTAGTTCACCATTATATCATCAGATAATGCATATTTTAACACTTTAATCACATACTCAGACTTACTATGTATCAAGTAACTGAGGTAAAAAAACAACAGATCAATATCAAACAATTGAACGTTAACAAGGTTGTCGAGTTATCACAAGCGTGCAAGTCCTTCCTCTTATATTGGATTTCATTATGAATTTAAAAAGTATTAGTTCTAACCGATCCTAAAAATTTCTTCAATGCAATGCTGAATCAAAGCTAAACTTTTTTGGTTCGATAGCATGATTAAATAGTGTCGAAGTTACCTAGTCTTTTTAGTATAGTGTATACATTTGTCTTTTTCATGTATTTGTATCATGTATATGCATGTATGTATTGTGTCAATAACGTTTGATTGTCGACTGCACAAATAAACTGTTAACAATTGTATGGCTCTTTTCTTTGTCTAAGAATGTTTAAATTTGCCTCACTTAGCGTGCATAGTTACAGTATACTGTTTATTAAGCATTGTAAAAATCGTCTGACCGCCGGTTCTTTCGGCAGTTTCTTGTTCAGTCCGATAGAAGCTTTAAAATCATAACCGACTTTTTAAACCGTCTGAATCAGAATAAGCACCTACTGAATTGGCTCGAAGAGTTGTATAACATTGGTACGACTCCATTTTAACTTCCAATTGAGTTGACATATTGCTTCATTAACATCATTTAATAACCCTTGTATTCATAAACTTCCTTTAAAACGATATAATTGTAATTAATAAAATACAAAAATGAAAAGTACTCAATGTAAAAACATAAAAACGTACTGAATTTTTTATGAAGTATAAAGATGTTATTGTATGCAACTTAACCGCTGTACGTAAATACTTGAACCAAATATTAGAACACTACATAGGTAATAGACATTTCAGACTCATATTGCTGTACGATAATTGTATTTTATTGACAAACAAGATATAGACTTTCATTCATTTGCTTTTTGTTAATGTTATTTTCATGAGACAAAACATTTTAACTGACAAAAACAATAAATAGTTTTCTATTTGCTATGATATTTTTTATATAAAAACATGGATGGAAAACGGTGCCAAAATATGTCTTCTTTGAGCAGTAATTGATGTAACACATCTACCATTCATCACTACCAACAAATAATAGAAATATACTCACAGTTTATAAAATTAGTATAAAATTGGAAACCAGTTTTACTGTTGTTGAGTGTTATTTATTAGATAACACTCAACACTTTTTTGCTATTGGCATTAAACAACTATCTCAAGAAGGTTTCAAGAAATAAGTTCTGATGATACAAACACAACAGAGAAATGTGACAGCCAACTGTTTCATGTGAAATGAATATTCGTAGCCCAAAGATTATCATGTGTTAAACTATATACAACTGTACATATCGCAAATGTAAATTATTTCTTAGAAATGTAAGTTATTCAAGCCTTAAGTTAATATTTTATGTTTGATGTTTCACTTTTTTAATTCAAACTGTCTATAACCAAGCAAGCATAAATAGATTATTCCCTCGCCATGTGTCAATTTCTTTTTCTTTTCTCGTATAAATTCCATAGGTTTTTTTTAAGTTATATACTGTTCATCATCAATGAGCTTAGTATACTTTATATATTTATATACTTTATATATCATGTTTTATATTGTAATGAATTTCATCTGAGATTGCAACCATGTTTTTATAAATAGGAACATTTATTGAACATAATAAGCGATAAAATTATGTTGATTTTACAAACCTACACAAACAGTAAAAGAACTTTTAAAGCCAAGACAAACTATAAGTATCAAATATTGTCTGGAACAAAAAATCTACAAGAAAAAATGAAAATGATAAGTAAAGCAATTGATGGAAGTAGACTATTGTATATAAAAACAAGTATACATTAGATTGGTCATAAAATGACGTTAACACATTAAACCAGTTAGAGACAGAAAACTAATTTTAAAGTGTTTTTAAAGGTTTAAATAGATATATTGCTAGGGTTTTTATGAGTTTTTAATTTTTGATAAGTAATAGTGCAGACAGTGAGCATGCTGTACGATCATAAAAATCCGGAATAATTAAAAGTATATAATATATGTCAAACATAATAAACTGAGCAATTCTAACAAATTGCAGGTGAATCGTTCCTGTTACATTAACATTTTAAACCCAGGCACACGCCTTTGTAATTGATTATAGCTGGAACAAGGCACTTATCGATATCGAAGATTTAGCTAAACAGTATTTTAAGGCTTGGTGGATTGGTAACTTACCCTAAGACTGACTAACTTTTATATGTTAGTTTATGTATGTCTGCGTAAGTAAGTCTGAAGTAAACTGTAAACTTTCTTTAATCTTTTAAATCAGAGACTGATAAACGTTAGCTTGTAAGTAACGTGGTTGTTGAATCTATCTAGGAAGATTTCTATGCGATTCATAACAACGACAAAAAGCACTTAGCATGTTTATTTGCGTCAATCTAATACTAATTAATGTATAACCACTTTAAGAGCATGCGTATGATCGGTTTTGTGCTTATATTCTAATAATGCAGGGGCCAAATGTAATCGACTAGGTCATTTGCAATAGAAAGTTGAAAGTGCTAGTGAAAGCCGACTTTCGGTGATTATCAGTTACCGGTGCAATAAAAAGTGTACATGTTATTAAATTAATAGAAAATAACTAGATTATTATATTAGAAGATAAATAAAGATTCCACTATATATAGCGAAAAAGTTAACTAGAAGTAGAATTCAACAGTAGCAGTAAGGTTTGTGCTAAAGCTGTTTTTGTCAAAGAAAGACTCTTAGAAATATTGCTTATAAAAACAATCTGTTTAGATTATTTAAGTAATATTTATTGTTTTGCTTATCATACTCTATAACGTTTATGTCTGAGTATGTTCGGTATGTGTTAGGATGTGCATTGTTGATTAGTTTTATGCAAAATGTTTATAATTACTTTAAAGTCATTCATTAAGTAAATCATGCTTATGATGATGGATAAAACACTTTGATGATAAATATTCAAACTATGATATTGTGAATTGTAAAATACTTGACAATTTGTTAACAAATATGTTTAAATGTTAATCACGGGTTTTAATCATTCTCATATTAAGTATACTCAAAACGGGAGAGTCATAATAATTACAACATGTTATTGATTATAATAGTCAGGTACAGGTAAGTACTTATAGCTTGAACCTTACTATTCGTTTCGTTGCTTTGTACCATTGCCTTTTGCTAATACACTGAGCTCCCTGTTTATGTAAATCTATTTCTGCACACAAAAACAACTAACTATACAAACATGTTTCGTTTTATGCTGCAATTTTGCCATGATTACTGTTAAGTAACTCAGAATGTTTTAAATGCAAAGTGTAATGCAATTCATATATGGTAATGAAATCGCTGCATAGTACTGTTACTTATTAGAATGTTCGCTCTTGAGACATGCAAGAGGCAGATGAGACTAGAGTAGGTGAGTCTGATAATCATAAAAGTGTTCTTAACAAGTGTTCTTTATTATGAAATATTAAATGACGCTTGCATAAATGAAATATATTTAAGTGTCTGTTGGATATGATGTGTGAGTTTCGTTACATATATGCACTCATGTTTTTGTCTATAAACACAGTAATTACATGTTTAGAACCATTGCACAAACTAAAGTCACTTAATTGATTTTCATTTTAATTAATTACGACGTAATATAAATATAGAACAGAAGAAATAATATTTTTATCACTTAAAATGGTTTGTTTTATGATAATTGCATTAACAAAAAGCATTTGAATAAAAATTTATCTCTGTTTTTAATAAATTTCATCTTATAATCGGTAAAGGAATTCAAAACCACATTGCACTTGTTTTGGATTACAGCTTCAGAGTGTAAAAATGGTGGAGATATTTTTATTGCATAGAAATTAACTGTAACTAGCTTCATTAAAGTAAGTAGTTTTTAGATGAGTGGTTTATATATTACAATATGATCATTGCAAAAAATCTATGAGAGAATATTAAATAAATATTTCAATTAAGCTTGAAAATAAACACAACTGGATTATAAGCTTTTAATTCATAAAGTATTATAGTAATTGACCTAGTGGTGTGAACTTTGAACACATTTATTAAACGGCACGTATAAATGTCCATGAACCATGAATCAAATCCTAAAATTATCTCAACAAGAAAAATAATATTTGCACTTACTGATGCATGCTATCATATCTAAGTTTTTTAAAACCTGATTATTTTGAATACATAAGATCGGCAAGTGTTAGTACATGTTAGCACGAAACCAAATATAAGAGAAAGAAGTTGCGCGCTGGTGGTAACTCGACAACCTTGATAACATTCAATTGTTTGATATTGATCTGTTTTTTTTTAGCTCAGTCACTTGATACATAGAAAGTCTGAGTATGTGATTAAAGTGTTAAAATATGCATTATCTGATGATATAATGGTGAACTACTGTCAAGATTGCAACCTTTAAAATAGTAAAAAAATCCTAAGGTTGTGGCTTCACAATTATCGGTACCATTTATAACATAAAAATGTGATGTTTTCAAGTGATAGTCTGCAAAAAATCAATAACTACGCATGGCATATAAATCATTTATTTTTTATACTATTACAAGTATCTTAGTTGGAATAAAAATTGATATTGAAGGAATAACCAAAATCGACATAATATCTACGTCGATTTTTGTTACTATTTTCAATTTCTTTCCAACAAGTTTTTAAATAGTACAGTATTTTGTTATAGTAGACTTTTCAACGGCTTTTAATATACAAGTAGGCAGAGCAATTAACGTTACAAACAAAGGTCTAACTACAATATCGTTTAATATTTAGTTCTTGCACAAAGTAATTGATATCAAAATCCGTTATAAAAAATAAAAACGATTAAAAATTGGACAAAGTTCATATAATAAATTTTTTAAACGATATTTAAATTTATATATTTAATTTTTTGAATGGTACTCTATTATATAGTTATAAAAAATACACTTCACTACTTTGATAGAAACGCAAGAGGAACGTATGGTGTGTCCTCTCTTTTATGTCAAACCAACAGCCGCAATTAACACAAAATACGAGTTACACTGACTCATTGAATAATTTTGTACAAATCACATGAAATTTAAAACCGGAAAATAAGCGTCAAGTTTTTTTCTAAATAAAAACTTCAAGAAAAGCTTAAAACACGCTACATTTTTCCTCATTGTCAGAAAAATAATTAACGCCATGATATACTGAAATATAAAACTCGAGGTATTTGATCTTAAACCTGTGTTTCTATCATTTACCTCCTGTCTGATCTGATATGATGTATGGGATTGGTTGAGGTCTGAAAGTTTTTGTGGATTGGATTCTTTAGTATCAAAGTGATTGTAATATCATCAGGATGTATCAAAATATGTATAATTGCAAAACGGTTAGATTGCAACTTTGAGTCTGCTGCTATAACAGACGTATTAATCAATTCATTTGTATGAAGGCAGATTAACACGTTATCTGTACCTTGAAAACATTTATATTAAAACTACATCTTGTCATTTCACCATAATTGATAAAGACGCTTGATCATTGAACATTATTTACAATGTAATCTCTAACCTTACACGATTTTTACATTTAGTTTTTATTTCTAATAGAAACGTGAAAACTTGTCCAGATTGTATCCACAATAATCAATTTAATCGATAAGACAAATGTCTGGTTTTCAAATACCATTTAGACACCGTTAACTGGTTCAGGATAAAGAATGCATTGATAATATATATAAGCTTTCAAAATAAATTGCTGAACAGCGGACTGGAACAGAATATGTACAATCCAAATGTGTGCCTAAGTTAGATTATTTAACCTAACAATTTTCAAAACTAAAAACGCAACCGTGAGTTATTATGATATAATAATATGATCATATCAAAATTAAATCAAGAAATTTCTTAAAATCTCTCATGAACTCCGCAATCAGAACAAATTACTATCTACATGCTTGAAGAAATGAACGTCTGTATATCAAATAATAATATCGATACTATAGACCGCTTCTTATACATGTAAAATCTCTATTATACACAAACATCCGGGGTGCATACACTTTGTGGAATGAAATGATTCCATTGATTCTTAAGTATGTAGGGCAGTTGTCAGTCACTGACAAAGTATGTGCCTAGTAACTGGTTAACAGCTAAATTCAGAGATTTAGCCTTTAGAGGAACGGTTAATAGGTTGACTTACCCCCGTGATATGATCTATACAATGTGTTTTTTCGACGTTAAACCCCACATCATCAACAACAAAAAATACGTTATGTACATTTATTCCTTGCAAAATTGTCTGCTTATTATAATTTTCTGGTCCATAAAAAGATATTTAATCCCTGTTGTCATGAACTTATACGATATAATTATGTATTGACCAGTTACAAATTTTAAACTATAAACAGTGCAACCCTACTGCTCGATAAACAAAACTGACAAATATAGACTCTTTTTCAATTTAAACATGACCTTGCGGCCAAATATCAGTTTATGGAATGATGGCTATTTCTATCTCGAAAATAACGTTTCTGTTTAAATATCATTCTCGGGTCGTCTTACCAGTCTTTAAACTTTCATATATAGCCCTAAAGAAAACGAATAATGTGGTAAATGCGAGACAAATCTGTAAAATGTAGATTATTGCAAACTTTTAGCAATGAAAATAAAATTCAATACTGGTTATTTAAAATTGATTTGCGTCACGAAAATCTCAAACAAACATCTTCATGATAATCTTTTTTGAGTGTTATCAATCAAACCAGTACGTTTATCAACAAATCCTCGCTGTTTTCTATCAAAAAGAACTTCAACTATGAATTAAGTTCGATCCCAGATGCTCGTAACACGTATATAATGGCTATTGAAGTGTGCATTTATGTGCATTTTTCTTTTACTTATCTTTAAACTCCGTTACCTGCAATTTGTTTATGAATTTAATACTATCGTCTCAGACAGTCGGTATATCGTTTTTTATGTAGTATCGCCATTTTTAATGCTATAAAATGTTTACTATGATCTATGTCAAATTTTATCATGTATAACATGCTACTATACAACATTCTAGACAGATAATTAGAATAAATAATCTTACATCCTACTGGGAGACATTGTATAGTAAAATGCACTTTCGTACTCTTACCTCATAAAAATTGTTATCAACTTGTGCGATTTCTTCAATATACAGGTCTTACCCGCTATATGTATTATAAGCATAGGTATTCTTGTTTTATATAATGTTGGATTAAAATTATTAGCATTTGGCTTTATAAACTACACTTTCCAACTACCTCGGAAAAAAGTTGTCTTCGAAAAATTTGTTCTGTCTAGTTTGTTATGAACTAAACAAAGTAATTTACGTTCGATCCAACCAAATGTACTTGTGAAATCTTTCAAGTATTAGCAAAAGAATATTTGTGGTGACTTTTTTATCATTCTGTTTGACAATGTGGAATATAAATTGCTTGAAAACAATAATGATATTTAGGGGGATACTCATATGTGTATGACTGAACAGTCGCATTCCATGCACTTACAGAAGATTTGGAGTAAGGTTTGTAGAAGTTTTTGTGCGCACGGGTTTTCAATATAACAATGCTTCCTTCAGCAAATGTTCGATTTTGATATCCTACATGCTTTCACCCCCATTAAACTTTAAATAATGTTTAAATAACTTAAATAAAATACACCAATGATAAATAAAATACAATGCAATAAAATGAAATGAAATGGCATTGCAAACTCGTTTAAGAAAACCATTGTCTTATCATTAAGCAATCACATCACGTGTACATATTACATGTATATCCCCTTTAACCTCACCTTGTTACACATTTCAACATCTGGTCTGTTAATGATATCTTCGTGCCTGTGCTATAGTGCCTTCTCCAATCACCATATCTATTTGTTATATGATTTTTATATTTTTATCTTATATATTTTTATCATTAATTAGTTCTGCTGTAAGAGCAGACAATGTATAAAAGATAATACAGCTTCATCATGAATTACATACAGTATGCAAGGGAATACTTAATTTTAGAAAGCAAATTAATATAATTGAAATTTAACTTTAATGATACGTTCTGCAACAAAATGTTTAGGATCAATCTTATACTTTTCAGAGAATATTTCAAATTATTTTAACTAGGTGAGTATATAATCATGGCTATTTTATAAGCACATACAATATGTCGTGCTGCTACCAATGCAAATGACGCAGCTCCTATATTTACAATATTTTATGACGTATATTTAGTAATGTCTGCAAATAGAGATTGATGAGCAGCTGGGATACAAATGAGACTTCGTGAATGAACGTTTTGTTTATCAATACCAAAATATATGTAGCAACCAAATGCATCAAAAGATAGTTTTTGTCTGTATCTGACTTCTTAAAAAAGAATTCTAATTACAGTGGTCAAAGGGCTATCGCTTACGTTTTTTGTAAGAAAGGAATATTTGCAATTAGATGTTAGGGATAAATCGATAGTAAAAAAGTTGTATTTATTCAGTCAGTGTTTTGAACAAAAATAGTTGAACAAACAATTGTTATAACTAAATAAACAGTGGCGTAAATTAAAGTGATATATATAGCCTATATGTGCTATATATGAAAGGTATTCTATTTTTACCAAATTCTTTAAAAATTGAATTTTTAATGCAAACCATTAACTAATTTAAGCTTGTGACGTAGATGGAGCTTTTGGAACATAGATATCGTTTCAAAACTTTCTTTTGACATTATGTTTTTGTGCAACTGTTTCGGCTACATTCTTTGAATTCATCAATGTAGTCAGTGTTCAAGTGTTCCTGCATTATGTTGTCAGATACTTCTTGGTCTGCAAAGTTTCAAAATGTAACAAAGCAGACTAATTGGTAGTAGCCTTTTTTAACATTATTGATTGTAATTGAATTTGAAAACGCTTAAGTATGGACAAACTAATGTTAGTTTAATATAAAGCAGTAGATGTTTTCAATATAATTGATTATTTGTGTTTAGATAAATATGTTCTCTGTACACAGAAAGCAAAGTCGAGAGAGTTTCAAACAAAATCAAATGAGTGTCTTACACTTGGAATAAGCTATCATTGAAAAGGTGTAGATGGAACCCGACGAAGCATTAATAAAACGTGCAGTTTAATTAGTATTGTCTTAGATGAACGTAAACATGCTACGACAATTTAAATGCATTGCTTACATAATTCAGTTAAACGTTCTATTTGAACTAATGTTTGTTTTCTGTTTATCAATTATTTCGTGATGTAATGAAGTGCCTCTTCCTGTGCATATTTTAATTAAACGAACGAAGACTTTCGTTTGAACAAATTGCTGATTCCAAATAAGAAATCAATTAGTACAGCGTCAACAAAAAACTTAAATAGATGAAATTATTATGTTTCGCCTACCGCTACATGATACAATAGAACAAAACTTGACTAAACATCCTTGATTCTAAGGCATATCTCTGTTTTGTTATAGTACTATGACCGGTGCATGCGCAAAGCAATTTCTAAAGTATAATATTGATTTGGTTTATATACAGACATAACTACATGTTACATAACAATTTTGTTAATAGACTTTCCAGGTTTCCTAGTCGTACAGCATAATTCTTCTATAATTTATGTTCTTACTAAGGATGAGACATGCAGCCTGTGTTTGTTAATGTAATTTATTATAAGACATAAACGTTTGATAAAACATTTTATCTATAAAACATTACAATAACATAAGCTCATGGCCAAAATATTGTCTTTTTAAGTAATTATCAGTTTTGATTATAACTTCAATTTGTTAACAATAAGCCTGCTTGCTTTATTATTGGTAATGTTTTTTAAACCTAATAAATGATCATACATGAGGTTTTCTTTTACTGAAACAATAACTTAAAGTGCAGTAGGCATGTACCTAATAACTATTTCAAAATGTTTACAAAAAACCTACAATATGATTACAAAAACCTAAAATAAATGCTTCAGTATGTTTACAAAAAACCTCAAACAAATGCTTCAAAATCTTTACAAAAACATAAAATTTATACAAAAGTACATTAAAATTCTATAAGCTATTCATCATATTTCAACCCATTATGCTGTTTTTGCCTTTTATCAAATGGCAATCACATGTTAAGTGCAAGACGCGGACCCCGATAAGTTGAAAGCTACATTACTATAGTATTTTGTGTTTGTTGCAGGTTGTAAATAGAACGCTGTTTCGATATAAAAAGCAACAGAGGCAGCGTATTAAAAACTGTCTAACTTAGGTTAAATCTACTAAATGTACTTATTAAACCTGAGATGACGTATTCAAGAAATTATTTATCGGTTTTGAATTTAATCTCAACTTGTTAAGTCTGCCTGTTGCTGCATTTTATGACTTTTAAAGCGTGATTAATGAACATATATGGTGCATCCATCGAGAGGTGGTTATATTCTTAAATCAATAATCAAGCATTAACCACGATGACGAAGTAACGATCTTATTGGACATGCTCATGTTGAAAGCAAAACCCTTACAAACGACTAGTTGTGAGTTATAGTACTTGACAATGAATTATAGATAGAAGTACACATTCTACACTGTATCAACAGTTTACAATGCTATGAAAATGGTAATGAGTTTTGAAGACAGTTGATTAGTTTCTGTTGCAAGTTTATGTGCTCCGTTGAAATAAAACACGCACTAGAACAATGAAAATATTTAATGTCTAAATAACTCTCTTAATTCATTTGAAAAATACCAATATATTCTCTGAGTCAGACCGTTCTCGTTTTTTATGTATTTTTTATGAACCAGATACATGGAATACTATTTTACTTCAGTTGTACCCGAAATTGAGTGCAGAATTTTGATGCGGAATTCTCGGGTTTGACTCCAATACGCAGCAGGTTTTACCTTTTTCTACAATTTCTATATAATAGCATCTTTTTTTTCTTCATCAATTAGGAAATTATAGGCTCCTTATGGAAGGTAACGGTAACCCAGTGCTGGTAAGCTTATAAAGGAGTATTAAATGTAAATTGATTGCTGAAGAATCGACGATGAAACGATTTCGATTGAAATGAAATAACCCTATCAAAGCAACTGAAATTTGCAAAATCGGAACTTTTTCAGTCGTAGTTATATTTTTACTAGCATATTGTTTACGAAAAGACATATTGTTACAATTACATGCGTATATGTTAAGCATATAACAAAAATATGCAGACAAACTCAAACATTTAATGAAAGACACACATGACTTAATGTTTGAATATTTTTCATAATATTACTGCTGTGATTGTTAGTAACTGCTTCTGTGTCAAGTTAAAATGTTAAGTTGTCAATTTCAATAGTGAGTACAATTAAGCCAGAGACAGTTTATTATTCACTCATAAATCTATCAAGCATAAAAGTGTTACTTCTTGTATTCTATACACAATTTTAATCGCATTCTTAGAATATCGGTGGTATTGAAAAAATACCAACTGTAATTTGAATAATATTGTTTTTATTTTGGAATTTCTTAGATCTTACGCAACCAGCACATGCAAAAGTAACTCAAAGCTGTTTGGACTTTTGTCGACAGCTTACATACCAATGAAGCATTTTTTGTAAACACTTGCCACTCCTTTACGTTTTAACTGCTTACATTATATGCATCACTCTGCTTAAAACAAGTGAGTTAATTCGTCTTGAAATTGAACTGTAGTGAAAAAAAAATGCCAGCGCTTAAACTGACACAAATTCTTTCCAATAAATGAAACCCCTTCATATATAATTCAGCAACAATTTTCTTCACTGTGAGCCAATATTCCTGCAGGTGTTTCCACTGCTAGTTTTCGTTACAGAAAAACAGCATTGCAGTTAAAAATTACACATGACAGATGTAGCGCAGTTTTTGTGTCAAGAATTGCAGTGTATTGTTTCTTTTTCATTGTACCAATCTTAGTATGATTAACTTTAATTTAGCTACAATGAATGTTTTGTACAAAAGACTGTTAATACAATAGAATCATTACTTGTTAAAATAGTGCAATCCTTACTCTGATATAACCACCATGTATCAGGTTGTGTTGTTAAAGCTTATAAACCATTGAAAATTTGATTTGTAAACAAGTTATTGTGATATGGCTTACATGTTTTGAGGAGAGTTAGTATATATTTCTCTTACCCCGATAGTAGTAGCATATGACCAAAGAATATGCTATAAAATCCTGCCAAAGAAAAATGTCAAATAAAGTATCAAAAAATGATTTTTTTTTGTATTTGGTGTTGGACGAACTCAAGACTTTTGGTGAATTTTCTCGAAATTTTACAGAACCTATGGATCCTTCTGATACTAGTATATTAATTTGTTATTTAACCTAATCTAATCTTTAATGCAGACAGAGATTCCAGTTATGTCATAACCTTAGAGATATTTATGAATGATGCAAATTGTTTGTTCATAAAAACTGATTTTCTTCTTATCGCATGTGTTGTGTAATTACGTGCAATTTTAACTGTTCATGAGCTGTTCTACATATACCCCGCAACAGAAACGTTCATAGCACACGGTTGTTTACTTTTACTAAACATTTTAATATGATACGTTTATTCATAGCATGCCATTTAAATACCAATAGACTACCTAAATGTTTTGCTGGCGACATTTTAAAATGGTCTTTCAAACTACTCAATGTAACTGCATATTTTTTTAACATTAATATTCACAAATAATAACAACTACTTTTTTATGACCGATACTTACATTAAGATATTTTAAACGATATTATAAGATTCCTAGTCAGTTTATTTCCGGACTTTACAAAACAATTTTGTTAACAGATATCAGGTTTTCCGAGTCGTACTTGAGATGTAAGTTATGTTCTTTCTAGAGATGAGACAAGCAGCCTGTGCTTGGTAATATGATTTATTATAAAACATAAATATTTTAACTTTGATAAAACATGTTATCTATGATAATTTACAATTTCATTTAGCTCATTGCCAAATAATGTTTTCCTGAAGTCAGTATTGTTTTTTAATTATGACTTTGATTTGTTGTAGAATATGCATACCCGTGTCTTCACTTGTTCTTCATCATATTGATTAGTTATCGGATAAATAAACATACAGTAAATTATGTTTCTAATGAAATAAACAATGAAACTTGGATAAAAGTACAGTCGATACGTGTAAACCTGACACTCAATGCATATTCGGATGTTTACGTTTATCTAAATTTATAACTAAAACAATACTCATGTTGTAAATTAGATTAACGTCTTTGTCTTTTTATATTAGCAAAAGTGTAAATGAACTTCAAACGAAATAAAATTCCAAACAAAACGTGTTTCTGCAAGTATGCAAACTAATATTAAGGCGAAGGAAGCAATAAAAGTATGTATAAACAAACTGTTGACGAGAGTTTCATAGAAAGCAATAGAGACACGAAATGTTTTAAAAAAACATTAATAATATAGTAACTATCCAAATCTATGCAACCACAAATACGATATTTCTTCTATCATATGAAAATGACATTGTTGTTTAAGATATAAGCATCAATGAAATGTGAAGCCACAAACGTTGCATGTTTGAAATCTTGTCAATGATATATATACAGGCTTGCAGTGCATTTGTAAACCATTGTGAATCATTATATAGCTTTTAAACCATATTGTATCATTCCTAGATTAATATAAGACTAGTTGATACTGGAAAAATTGTTGTCTGTCCCTATTTGATTAAACTATTACTGAACATGATTTCGCCTGTATGATTTGTTTATTCACTTTTCAAATGAATGCCCTGATTGGACATTTTTTAACTGTTACTTTTTAAGGACAGTTTGTGTGTTATTCAATAATATGTAAATGCTCATGGTACATTAGATGTATCGGTTTCCTTTAATCAATAACATGGTCGAAGAGTTAAACTTAATTGCTTTTATTCAGTAGATATAATAGTCTAGTATTGGCAATTCGATGATGTATTTTAATCATTGCTTTGTGCCATTCGGAACTACCTCGGCGATTTTCCACGCAAATACACCTCGGATATCACGAGGAGCGAAAATAGTTCCATCATAGAATCTAGCCTCGTTCCCGACGTTTGGAACGCTGGCACACACCAAAAATGACGGACGATTATGGGCAGTTAAAGCTCTTCAATGCCTGTAACTGATATTCGCTCAAATCAAAGTTGATCCTCAAACATTTTTGTGTACTCGATACTTTCTGCAAAATGATCTGCCATGTTGATTGTTTACATCGGCACTACTTAACATATAAGGTTAATCGCCTGACCTCATAACTTTGTTGTATTTCTACTACGATTGATATCCGAGGTGTATCTTCGTAGATGATCGCCGAGGTCGTTCCGAATGGCTTTGTGCTTGAATGTCGTCATAGCTTTCTCTACTGCAGCATTTCTATACAAGCTTGAAATTCTATACTCATAACGTTTTAAGAAACATAAGGAGAGCTTTTGTCTTGACCACCCGTTTAGATATATGTACTGGTAATGTATATTATATGCGTGCATGGTGTATTGCCTTTGCGAGGTGTCTGATGGCTACGTCATGATCTTCTGTATTTAGTATTGTCAAATATTTGTATTATCCAGAAGTTAATTGCTAGACAACCTTATTTGATATTTGAATACATTGTTTAACCAGTCAAGGCCAAATGCCTACTTAGAATTTTCTTAAGACTAAACTGAGAGATAAAAAAAATCAGCTTCATAAACCATATGTGCATGCAAAGTAGCACCTGGGATGGTGTTTATTTCACCGATATCTTTTTTTTCTGAACTGATACACCATTTACATTAAGTATGTTTGATCATACCTTTCAACTGTTTAATTCATAAAGTCTGTAAAATAAATATTATTTGTCCCTTTCCATTGTTATTTTCATTAAGGATTTTGTTTTGTCTGTAGTTTTGTTAACAAGCTGGTTTGAAACATCATCAACTTGTTCCGGAAAACCATTGTTACAAACGGTTGTAACGTCCAATTTTATCCTCATATATTTTCAGAATAATAGCTAAAGGTACATATTCTTATTTATATTAAAAGTGAACAGAACCATGAATGCGTAAATAAGTAGTTTTCAACAGAATCATTTCGTGTCTGTAGCATATTTATGTATACCATTGAAACAAAACATGCACTAAAGAGATGCAACATTCCATTCTCTACTTATCTGTGCAGTAAAATCTTCAAAGTTGTGCTCTGAGTCATACAGACCGTTGTCATAACTTGCTTGCTACGAATTAAATGTAACAATATACTTCAACTTTATCCGTTTTAATGACTAGTGGGTGTTGTTAAATCTTATGTATTGATCTTTAAAACTATAGATGTTACTAAAGCGATAAAATAGCCAACAATAACATCTTAAGGACTCTATAACTCCCTAGAATTGAATGTGATAACTCCATGATTTGATAGTTTTTCAAAATTAAAATAGTTTCAATATGGTCTCTTTTTATTTGATTGAAAGTACCGTAACTATTTCGTGTTTTTTGTCTTCGGAATATGTTAACTCGGCGCTGACAGAGGAGATCAATTTCTAGTCAAAACACCCAGCCACTCCTGTACATATTAAATGCACATGTAATATGCATCAACTTGAAACAAATGAATAAATTTATCTTGAAATTATTCAGAAGCCGTTGAAGAAAGACGGTGTTAATCTGGCACATTTTCCACTAAATAAATCTCCTTCATATATTATTCAACATACAATGTTCTTCACTGTGAGCCATTTTTTCAGCAGGTGTTTCCTCTGCTAGGTTTCGTTATAGAAAATTCAACAGTGCAGTTAAAAATTGTACGTGACAGATATAGCACAGATTTGTGTCACTGATTGCAGTGTTGATTCCTCTTACTATGACTGATGAATGGATTTTAGTACCGTTTATTGAGACTGAGCTTCGATGAGTAATATTATTGTTTACAGTCAGTGTAAGCGTTTACAAAGGCCTCACATTTATCGCCTTAGTTGCTTACATATATAGTGAATACAGGGTGGGTGCCTATGTGAAAGTCTTGAATAATACTTCTTAGTTTGACATTCAAACCACACGTGTTGTCGTCTTGGTTAGAAGAAGCTACATGTAGTATTATATATTTTGACAAAAATGTAAAATGACCAATCGTTGTTGTATGATTTGTTGTTTGAATAACGACTAAACCATCAAGAGCTTTATACCATTATTTAATCGCAAAAATTAAATGATGTTAATGTGAATAAAACATGAGTTGTTTTCCAGTATTTCTACTACCTTGGTTGTAATATGTATCACTTAATTATTTCGGTAAACATTATCCAGCAATTGAAATCAATTTAAAATATATTCACAATATATAACAAGACAATCATTTCATTGAAAATAGAAATACAGCATGATTGTTTGGAGCTATTATAAACACCATTAAATTAATTACCTGAGGCGACTGTAGAATTTATACAAGTGATTTGAACAGCCGTGTTCTAATTGTTTTGATAGATGAGCAGTGAAAATGTTCAGTTTTTTAACCCATAAAATGTCGGCTATAAGTGGGATAGAGAAACAATCATAACAAGGAAACTATCAAACACGTGCATTGCCAAGCACAATAGAATCATGTGTATGGAAGTAGGATACCATTAGATATGATATTGATATATCATCTGTGAATAATGTTAACACCTTTTTCAATTTGACAAGTAATGATTAAATCGACTTACGCTTTGCATGAGTCAGATGATCCACATCCCATACAGAAAAAATTATTTTATATTTATACAACCTCCTCCTTCCTTCATTGTACTCTGTCATAACGTGTTTGAGTGGGGAAAAGGGGTACTAGAGTGTATTAACAGTTCAAATGACTATTATGACATCAAAGTAAATTTTCTTTTAACACTTGTACCTGATCAGTATGCTTCCAACAAAGTCTTGCCATGTATTTTTAATGATCCCACTATTACAGATTTTTATTCTTGTCCGTGACAGAGCATACCATTTCATCAAAATACTGCTTAGTTTGTCAATTGGCATTCGTATTTGTGCATGTTTGCATACACAAGGTTCCAAGAAAATTATGAAGGTGATCGGTTAAACTTGCTGATATGAAATGAGTTTATTTTCGGAGTAAAATCAAAATGATGAACTACACTACTTTGGAGTAACATTTATGATGCTTCGACGCATTCGTACTCCATTCCTGTCAATTTTCTGTGATTTATAGTCTGTTTCTGTTAACTATGACTGCTGCAGTAAATAACCCTGAACCCATTTTTACCAAACATACTCCCAATGATAACAAGAAGGCGTTGTATTATATCATTAAACCATTCGTGCATGATGTTTAATGATAATGATATTGTGTGAACTGTATATTGTTTCATCCAATCATAAATCTTGTACCTTTTGCCCTTTTCCTTCGCATTTAATGATAGTTGATTGTGCAGCACTCGGACATGCAATGTTTCTCTCGCCTTTTTGAAATTGAAATTTTGAAATTTTGATGTTTGGTCTAACGTTCAAATTAATCACTAGATTGTCAATAAAATATTAAATTGACATGAAAAGGTGATAATGTCTAGCAGGGTTTACTTACAAACAATTATTGTATAAAAAGTATGCTAAATGGATATTTTGTTTTATATAAACACCGTGTGACAGTGATTAAACATTTTATACAAAATCCCTTTAGTAGGTTAATTAATACAATACTGAATATTAACTCTGTGGAAAGTACAAAATATGCTAAGATTCATTTCTCTTATGCATAATGTGAACACAGTTTGTTATCATAGTGTTTATGCAAAACATAATATACATGTATAGATGTAACCCCCTGTGTCATCTTTTTCAATATCCGGATGAGAATCAAACAAATAATTTTCGTCAGCCTTACTAGATTTAAGGAGTGGTTTTAACATCATTAGGGTGAAAATAAATGCATGTATTGTATTGAAGAGAGAGTTCTGTTCATTGACAAATGATGCAATTTGTGTGATGTAATTGAATTGAATCTTGAGACTAGATTAAATCATTCAAACATGATTTGTCGTCTTGTATCCTCGACATAACAACATTATGGTAAACTGGTGACAAATTCTACATGAGATTGCAAATGAGTATTTTTCTTGCTAGTGTTGAGTTATCAGCTACAAAGTATTTATTCCAAATAGCAGTATTGCAAATCATTTTATTTCTTAAATAGAAGTTTATGTCTATTCGGTGTTAATACGATCTTCTAGCTTTCCCTTCAGATTATTTGATCTCTTATAAAGGCTGAGTATGTCCTGTTTGATATGATGGTTCATGTTTATATGGTAGTGACAGAATAAAACGTATTTCACGGTCAAACTCCGGAAACGTATGTAAGTTCTGCTCAGAACTCGGTCCAACGTTCAATGGATCGGCAGCCAGGCACAATATAATGACTGTTGGCTGAGTTAACAGGTTGGGTTTCAAAAATACAAGAACTGGCTCCGTACTCGATTCACAAATTTACTTAAGGGTTGGTTTTTACTCAAGCTGAGGTTCCACTCTGATAATTTTGGTTTTGTACTCGGTTACTATTCACAAAAAAATAGTTTCTTCAAAATATTGTTTACTTAAATCTGAGTTTCCATTCAAAATACTACAGTGATTTTAACAGATATTTACAAACATACACATATATACATATATAAATTCTGTAACATTCTCGTTAATACTTATTGAAATTATTTGAGTATAAGTAAATAAGGATAATTTGATATTTTTGTGAATTCGAGGCCGTTTTCTTTGCATCAATCTGACCACCCACATATGTTCTGAGATCAAATCTTAAGACATTAAAACTCTAGACATTCTGAAACTGTAGACATTGAGGTATTATATCGTAACAGAGACCTATCTTGAAGAATCATTTGTTTGTCTTTAATGAGAATATTTATCATGTTTAGTGCAACCTTCATGAAGAAATACGTTATCCAAGAATAACAATGTTGTAGGACTGATAACATGAAGTGCAATAAAATTAAGAATCTGGAAATATCGTGTAAATTCACAGCCAATACATTGATTAACAATCCACATGCTACATAAAACCTACAATCAATTTCTAATGAATTTCTACTTTGCTAAGACGTCGTAATGAAGTGAATTGCTTTACGTATCAGTAAGATTGAAGTTAATCTGACGATTGAAAATTCACGCTAAAGAGCTTGAGACGCTGACACGATGTATGTGTGCGTGCTTGCTAGGGGTATGTTCGTGTTTTTTCTAAAGGAAAGTATCTTTCTGTTCCGTTTTATCGCCAATTCTGAACATGAAATTAGTTTTGAAATGTATGCCTGCCGCGGGGTTTTTTCAAAGTACCCTTCTACTCTTAATTTCTGATTATAAACTATAAGTCAAATTGGAAATTGATATGCAACTTCACGAACATAAGTATGATAAACATGCACATACTGATCCGATATAACTTGAACATCAACAAGAAGGTGAACGTCTTGTGTCTAAATACTGCTTAGAGTCCATTGAGGTTTCAAAGGTGTTTCTAGAACAGTGTAACACCGTTACTAAAGATCTTAAGATTTGTATGCAACACTAATGAATCGCTTTAACATATTTGACGCAATGAAGCCTTTTTATTTGCAATTCTGAGCTTCTAATTAGAAGGTCAATACGCTTCTGGTATGTTTAATGACATGATTACGTTTGATAACGCTAATTAAACGAACTTTCATACTTATATTGCAATCAGCATTACAAACATACAAGCATGATTAATCCATAACTAAAGTGGTCGATTAGCTCCGGTTACTGACTCAGTTTGCTTCCATATGGTGCGAACGAGGCTTTCAATTTCACTTTCGGTGCTGTTGAATGATTGTTTAGAAATATAACAATTTTAGGCCATACTAGTTATTTGTAGAATATATATTATGATATATTTCAAAATGAATATTTAGTAATTTGTCTTCCATAATTGCTAATTATGCTTAATACACTATATAAGACGTTTTATTTAGTCTAGATGTCTGACTTTTACCCTCTTATCTCTAAACGGTATATTTTGTTTGTAGATGTTCATTAGACATACCAATGTTTACACATTACACCTGTTCCATCTGACTCTGACTTTGGATTGGTAATCCAAATTAGACAATTAAATTGTATTTTAAAATTCATTTTGAATCTTGCTTGCTGTAGAAAGTGTCTGCTCTGTCAAATCTGTCATTGTCTCTATTAAATGTTATGTTTTGATGTTTAATGATTTTTATATTTTTTTAAGTAGTACAAAGTCTTTGGTCATGTGTGTCAACATCTTGTTGAGCTCGACTGGTACTGAATGCGTTAATCGTGCATATATCACAATGGTTTTTTAATATTGATTTACGGATATTGAAATAGATATATCCAAGACTTGTTCATTTAAAGCTGTCGTGGTATAATACATTTATACATAATACATCACTTTTAGCCCAATTGAACTTTTAAGCAAGTATATTTCACCACCATCCTCTTTAATGACCACTGAATTGATGCACTTTGTAAAGAATAATTATAGAAACTACTTCAGTTTTACAATGCTCGTAAAGTTTTCTATTTTTTTCTTGACAAACTATCTGCAAATGTCGAACTTGGATCTAAAGGTTAGTTCATGACCTTAATAAAGAATAAGTAGGCTTGTATTTACTGTAGCTGTCTAACTTGGAAGTCACTTAGTTGTAACCAGTTTTCAAAATTTAATTCCATGTTCTAAATTTACAATGTACTTATAAAAATGTATTCTGGATGTGGTTACAAAACTATTGCAAACGTTCATTATAAAATATGTATTCTTCATTGTATTCCTCATTCCCAACAGTTATACGATGGCTAGATTTTAATGTGGAAGCAAAATATTTTTTCAAAGTTTCAAAATTATGTACATGCATGACAAAAAAGTAGAGTGTTTGAAAATAGTTCGCCAGGCTTGCATGTAAAAGTCCTTAAACCAGATTAATTGTGAACGTGCAATGTTTAACATTCTTGTATAGTTTGTTGCATCATCTCTGTCTTACAAAATCCGAATCATGTAAACAGAAAAGCGAATCTCATGCATTTCTGTTAATTGAATGCACAGTTTGTTTATTTTACCATCATATTGTAGCTCATAAACATTTCCTGGTTTTCATGATATCATTATCTACAAACATCGGGCAGACGACATCAAACATAATGTTCATACAAAAAAGTACTCGCATAAGACTGAACATGATGAAATCCCATTGTTCACCGGAAATATGAAATAGTTTAGCTGGTTAGTTTCAAATGACGCGTTATTCATGTTGGTGGGGGTATATACCAGTTCCCGACATTCAAAAGTACATTCATGCTTTAGAAACTGAAGGTTAATTGTTAAACTGGTTACATGTACCACGGAGTGGCTTCCTAGTGCTTTAACATTTGCAGCAAAGCATATACCTGTTGAAACTAAAGTATAATGTTTGAAGCTGGTTACTTGATCCGACTTTTAGAAGTAAGTGAAACAAGGAATTGGAAACCGGTGAATTACTTCTAATTATTCATTAAATATGAATAATGCTTCAGCAGAAGAACTTAGGATGTTTATAATAAAAGTCCAAAACCCATAATACTGTAACCTGTGGAAATCAACGACTATGTTTCATGCATTTGGTCCACAGCAAATTCCAACTTGGTTTTTTGTAAGAAAATATTAGAAATAAATGCAAAAAGCACCAAGACAAAAACAGCAGCAAGTTAACAACTATTGAGCATTCTGCTATTTTACAGGTAGTTTCATTATCGACCGAGAACAAGCGAACATTAAAGTTAGAAGTTTTTTGTTTCATTTGATTTATTATTCTCCTGAATTCTGGACGTTTGTTGCTGGAGAGAATTTGATGTTTTCTTGCAGTTTTTTGCTATCAAAGTGTTTTGGTTCTAGAAGACAAAGACGGCTATACAATAAAAAAACAAAAAAATTCTTGAATTTTCTAATAATTTCTTTTATTGAGTAAATGTGTGTAAAATATATACACTTTGCTTAAGACAATTTCTTGAATATTCGAATTATTTCTATTATTGAGTAAATATGTGAAAAATATATACTTTTTGCTTAAGAAAATAAACTGTGGTTCGCTTTATAATGATTTTTAAGGATAAATATTTTCTTTATTGTAGTTTTTTTCGTTGTTTTGAAAAGAATGATCGTACTGTTAAATGTTTTAATGTTTCAAATGATAGAAGTTTTTAATTCAGAAATGTATTTTTGTGTCTACTCATTATAAAATACCTTTCGCATCCGCTCTTAAAATTCTGAACATAGTTACTCTTGACATTCAATCCTTAGGTTATTGATTCTGTTTCAGTTAAGTCTGTTGTCTTAGACTGAAATGCTAGCTTTAAACTCTTATCGGACACGTTTACTCTGAGTACGGCTGGTATACAGGTTTCAAATGTAGTCTTTACTTCGATTAGTGGAGAGCTAATCAGTTGCTGGACTGATATCGGTTTGGAAAAAAGTTCGTCAAGGAGCAATAAAAAATAGTGCAGCGGAAGGATTAACGTTATCCGTGCATAACAAATTGTCTGATACCGTGATAGCGAATTTTAGGAAAACTTTGGATTAAATAATTAAACAGTCATGAAGAAAACATGTATTCACTAGCATACTGATACTAGATTATGTAAGAAGTAACTTTAACGAAGATTTTTTTAAAGATTTTATTGGTACATAGGTTTTGATATCGTTTGGTTGGATTAAATATAATACTATATTACGTGGATTTTCTGTTGAGGTGAGTTAGTTGTATGTAATGACTTTGAGTTTTGATAAATTTAATTTACTATTTCTGACTTTTTAATGCTTTTTAAATAAATTGAATAATTTAGGCGTAACTGCAATAAATAGTAGCAAAGGGTGCATATCGTATCATGAAATAATTAATATGTTTTAATTTATATTTAGTTTTATATTTCTTGTCTTTATATCAAATTTATGTCTTAATAATGATATTACTTTAACATTTTGAAATATTGTATATTATGATGCATTCGAATTATACATGTTTATTGTAATCTGAAACTAATGACTTGAAACAAATATTTTAATAATTTTATTTATTTTTGTAATAAAATAAACAAGAAAATTGAAATCAAAATTGACATTTTGGCATTTACACTCAATATCAAGATAAAAATTTAGTTTATAAAAAGTTTTTGCCTTCTCTTTAAAGTTTTTTAGCTATTAGTGAAATTATTTAAAATGCTATTGAAATTTAGTTGAAATAAATATTTCTTAGAAATTTCTTTCTATCATGAATATGCGATAACAACCAAGACAGTATAACATTCTAGATATAATAACATGATGTAGCTAGTATAAGTGATAATGTTTGACAGTTTATGACAAGTGGTACCTTTAATTATTAATTTGTACAGTATATCACATCAATATAATAATATCATGATATTATCACGAAAACCAATGACAGTGGAAGCACTTTTCATAATGTAAGCTTTTTTTTATTATTCTCAATATTTTGATACATGTATGACTTACCTCTTTACGAAAAGCAATTTGTAACTTTTATAGCTTAGAAATGAAAAATTAGACATATTGACGAAGTCGCGTCCAATGTACCATGAAAACGCCCCTGCCCATGTAAGAATTATTTTTTATTCGAAATTTGCTTAATGTCATGTTTTGTTCTGAATGATATTTTCGTTATTCCATATTCAACACATAAAATGTTTCATTATTTCTAAAGATATAGATAAGTTGAATTTGAAATACTGCTAAACGGCGATTATGAACACGGTCATTATCTAAAAAGATTGACTCTGTTTATTCATATTTACTTTAAATCGCATACTCCAATTTAAGTATAAAAATGGCCAATTACATGATAATAATAACATTTTTGAAATGTATTTGAAGAATATATGCATATCGCTTGAGCATGTTGAATTTGGTAATACTGCATCAGGGCAAACATACATATAGTCGTTTTCTAAAAAGATTGAAATTACATATGTTAACATGTTTAATATTTATTATAACAAGAATGAGGAAATACAGCACAGTGGTTGCATCAATTTATGCAATCATAATTACAAATAATCTTGTAGAATTAATTAAATGTAGAATCAAACAGTAAGATTGCATGTAATACCATCTGCTTGCAATGTTTATCATTGATGCAATCAATGCAATGTAGGTAATTAGTTTATAACACATTATAAAAAATAAAGTAAGGAATCTGTTTTTATAAAGTAAAGAATCCTAGATGAGACTTGAGTAATATCACGTAGGAAAGCTAACTCCTATTTCTTGTTGAACGGACATGAACAAAATATTTTTGTTGTTTTATATTGGTATATATTAACACCTTCGGGATGTTCTGTCGAGAAATATTATCTCTCGCATACTTCACGATGGGATTTGTAAAGCACTGTCGATGTTTAGTCATAGATTAATATAGTTGGTTAAGCTTTGTACGACGATTTTACCACCGCGATATGACTGAGAACTTGTTGAAATATGGCATACATCACAATATATTACACTAGACTGTGTACCATTTAATTATATGAACAAAACAGACGTGAGATTGATGTTGACATGTTCAAATTAATGGTAACTTCGACAGTGGTTTGGTGTGTACATTATATGCATTAGATATCGTTTTGTACTAAAACACGAAGGTGGTTGTCTCTGACGATTCTTTTTTCTCAAATTCACATTCTCTCATGTAGGTGCAAAATAAGTCAAATTAGATAAAAGCTATAACATTTTTTTAATTTATTTGAAAGGATATATGCATATCGCATGGACAAATTGGATTTCGTAATACTGCATCAAGGCAAACATATACAGGTTCATTATCTAAAAAGATTGGAATTACATATGTTAACATGTTTATGATTATTATAACAAGAATGAGGAAATACAGCACAGTGGTTGCATCAATTTGTGCAATCATAATTACAAATAATCTTGTAGAATTAATTAAATGTAGAATCATACAGTAAGATTGCATGTAATACCATCTGCTTGCTATGTTTATCATAGATGCATTCAATGCAATGTAGGTAATTAGTTTATAACACATTATAAAAATATATCAAGGAATCTGTTTTATAAAGTCAAGAATCCTAGCAAGGACTGAATTTAATTTCACATAGCAAAGCTATTTCTTACTGATTGGCCATGAATAGAAATACTGAAGTGGCATTTTTCATAATAAAGTTTCTACGGGCATTCTTCGACGTATTTCTGTATTACATAGGACAGTTGTCCGTCACAGGAGGATATGTGCTAAGGGCTAGGTTAAAAGCTTTGGTAAACACTAGGACTGTTAAGGCCCAGTAAGTAGGCCGACTGACCGCGGCGATAGAAATAATTGTAGAAACTCGGCTTTAAGTACTTTACATTACACTACGTTACGTTACAAGAATGGGACAGAACATACACGTTATTGACATTTACATGTTCGTATTTATTATTGTATTTATACTGGTTAAGTTATTATCTATCGTACCTACGACGTGCGTATGCTTCTTTTTGCAGTAATTTCTATGTTGCGACTAGACCTAGCAAAAAGAGCTAACTAGACAGTATTTTCCTAGATAAAGTTACAGTAACATCGCCATGTCGGTTTCCTCTAGTTTCGAAAACATGTGATAAAGAACGTATGGTGGCTAGAATGTTACAAAAATTGATGTAAATTAGTAATATATTATATAATGTAAATAAAAGTTTCTTTGAAGTATGTATTGTACACTAAATGATTACTAGTGTACTAGAGTACATCACCTGGCTGTGAGAGGATATAACAGCTGGTTCCTACACTAAAAATTGATAATTCATAGTTTTCCTTCACTATGTGGGCTATTCCAAAAATACTAAGACTGTCCTAGTATTTTATTTATATAATTTTGGGATTTCTTGTCTATGTACTCGTTGAACGACCCCATATTGTCATGCGACGTTTGCACAACCATATTTGTGTAAACGTCATGTGTGAAAAAGTTAATTTGAATTCGCTGAGGCATTCGGAAACCCCGCTCGGGTGAATCCGTAAACTGACGATCAACGCAGTTGTGTTACGCAGTAATCGCCGATGTAGTTTCGAATGTTCGCTGAGGGAGAGAACTACAACTTTAAACTTCTGTTTGAAATTCATGGTGTGCGTTTGATGCAAATAGCAAAGGTGGATCTGGTAGCCTGTTTGACATTTCATTAGACGATTGTTATCAAGAATTGACTAAATGAAATCCAACCGGGAATGAAGAACTGGCTACCAGCGTCATACACATATGTTTTCATTGTACCTATTTAGGAAGTCCATACATTTGATTGACTTTTATTCGCGTGTCGAATACTTTTCTACTTAAAATGTATGGTAGTATATGCTTCATTGTATTCCTCATTGTTTTGGGTTTTGTTTTTTTTGGATAAATTTTAGTTTCTTACAAATTAATCGACAGTAATATTGTTATCAGAATTACTCGTGCCTGTTTTTTATTATACTGAAATGTGCCAAATTGAATTGATATTATCATACGATATCTCAACTCTAAGACAGCATATCATATTTCTTTCCACTTTATTTTCTACAGTAGATTGTTTCTTAACTTGTAAATGTGTAAATTTAATCTAAAATTATGAGTGTTACATTTCATTTCTTGTCTTTCCTCCTTTTTTCTGTCTTTCACCTCTTTTAGCGAGGAAAGGTTTTTATAAAATCAGTCTGTTAACACTTTTGACCGCGAAAAACAACCAATCCAAATATTTTTTGGCTCCGAAGTGGGGGTAGATTTGTTTGGTATCGCAATCGTCGGTAACTTATCAGTTATAATTATTTTTAATAAACTTATTAACAGTGTGTTTTTAAGAGAAAAACGTGAGATGAATATTAAATATTTGATGGAAACAAATGTCAAACTGTATACATCAGTAAGTTTTTACACGTCATACTGCCGTACTGGTATGTTCTTTATTGTTCCATTTGAATGAATGTGATTTTGAAACTTTGCAAGAGGCAATGCCCGATGATGCGTCAGTACGACTGGCGTATTTGTCGAATGATTCATTCTGATTTTAACATATCATGACGTCAGTGCTTTTTCGGCATCTTGCATTTATGTTTGGTTCTTACTAGCATAAAGTTTTGTATCATTACCAATCTCCGTAAACAGATATACAGAAGCGTGTATGAGGCACCGAAACGAAGAAATGAGACCACTGCGTAGGTTTAGGCGAGGGGCACATCACATCACATCAAGTCAAAATTTTGTTTTGCGTACATGTACAAATACAATGTAGCTCCATTGAAACATTAAACATTAATTGATTGAAGAGCATAAATTTAAGTTTCGAATGATAATTATTTATTATCTTGCGATTGGTTAGTTAAAAGAAAACACTAATGTATCAAAGGTGATGGAGAAAGCTTACGCTTGTATGTTGGAGTACGAAATTACATACCTAGTATTAAATTTAAATTTGTGCTTCAATTAAAACACCATAAAAAGTAAGCTACAAAAGAACAATCATATAAAAAGTTTGAAATAGAATGAAAAATTGGCCACATTTCTGGACAGTTAAAGCTTCATTGACATGTTTACGTGACCCTGCTCTAAATGCATAATCATTAAGTTCTTAGCGTTCTTGTAATATTTTTAATGGTTTCTTTATTTCTTATGTCTATGTCGGTTTATTTCTTAAAAAATCAATCTGATGTATCTTGGTCACCTTTTATCTGAACAATTATACCATGTTCATCTGTAGGTTTGATCTAAGACCAAAGAACGACTTATATACCCCCATCGTTTTGTAACTGTAAACTAAGCTAGTTGATAAAAACATGTTGTAAAGCGTTTTAAACGGATTTCTCATGCAAGATTACCATTCAAAATTTACATTTGACTCTTCTAAATGTAGTTTCCAGTAAACTTTAGCAATAAAATGTGCTATTTTACCCATTATATTTAAGGGATTTTGCTTTTTATAAACTTGACTAATTTAACAACCAATGAGCTATACATCTTAATGTCACAGGTACATGTACTAGAAGTGGGATTAATGTGATGTTACTTTTCATTAATTTTGAAGAATGAGTAATAAAATTCCTCAGAATCCTTTGCATTCTGGTGGACAAGAATGATCCGTATTCCGTATATTAAAAACTCTTGAAGTTATCCGTTCGGAACTTCTCGAGCACTCATTGAATAAATTATCTCGGATGAATTCGTGGAGATCCTCCAACAATATTGGATATTTTCTTTTGGGGGGGGGGTAATTGTTTACAAAATGAGCAATTCTTTGTGGTCATTTTGTTGGTCATGTGACGCAAAAGTAGTTCCAACATGGCGTCTAAATATGTCCAATGTTATTCGTAGTGAATGACCGAGGAGTTCGGAATGTGAAATAAAAGTTTAGCCTAAATTCAAATTTAGAGATGCTAGTTTTAGGAACCTTGTTCCTTTACTCGATTGCATATTTATCAGTGTTTTGTCTTATATAATTTCAGATATCTTAAGACCCAGTTTATACAGTATCGTACTCAATGGTTACCTGATGTCCAATCGCTGGATACTCCAGACCATTGTCGTATTTGTCATTCTTACCCGAAAGGTAAGTATTAGAAATTTTAAATCTTTATTTAAATGGTTGAAATAACCTCACTTAAAGCGGTCTGTGCGCTCCTCGATCAAAGACACACAAAAGGCGGTCAACGATCTCCCCGACCAATGGCATACGAACGGCGGTCAGTGGGCTCCCCGACCAAAGACACACACCAAAGACGATCAGTGCGCTCCCCGAGCAAAGACACACCAAAGGCGATACGTGCGCTCCCTGACCAAAGACATACCAAAGGGAGCCAGTGCGCTCCCCGAACTAAAGATATACCGAAGGCGTTTGAACGCGCTTCCCCGACCAAAGACACTATATAATGCATGTATATATTAAGTGTTTTTGAAGAGGAAACTTGCCAAAATATTTATATATTAGTTTATTCCGGACACTTTTACCGCATGTTTCCTTAGAACATATTTCATGGTTTCAGATTCACTTTTGTATAAAACATATCATTGTGATTCCATATAAACTACGATTCTGCTAAAACATATGACAGGAAAGTATATAGATATAAGTCCATATTTTTTAGAATTTCTCTTAACTGTTAACTTGACTCCACGTCAAAGCTCTCGTGCTTTAAAACTTATTCTTCAATGCAATTTAAGGGTAGCCTGTGGGATTACGCAACAATGACCTCAAGGTATCGATTTTTTTTTTAGAATTGTAGGACGAAAATGATCTAATCAACAACATATCATATAACAAGCGCGGCATAATGCTCTGTAAAAACCAAAACATGTTTGTTTTGTTTCTCTTTCAGGTAATGACTTCGGGTGTTTTTGAGCTTTCTCTGTTAAAGTTAAACAACAATAGAGGGGTTACATACAATGGTCGATGTTGTAAAGGTCCATCATCTTACCCACCATGTACTGGAGAATGTGACACATTTGTTACAGTATGTCTCATGCATTATGTACAGGTAGTTTTAAACTTATTATCTTGACATTGTTATTGAAAAGATTCAACTGGTGGCATATTTGTGCCTCAGAAAACAGCATAACTCACAAGTTTATTAAGTGGTCAACTAGTCACCTAACCCTAAGCACTTACCACTTATTCCAAATATCGATAGCTAGTGGGTGGTTATCTAGCTATGTAACTTAATTACCTTTGTTGTATCACCAGTAAAATTTATAAGCAAAGTAATTGCGTTGTGTTGTCTTACTTTCAAACCCATACACATTCGCCGAATTTACAGCTATTGCACACAGTCATCAAGCTACTGGTACATGTATCTATCCAACAAACTACCTGGGGAGTCTTTTACTCCACTCAGCGCAGCAGACATATTGGCGAAACAGAATGATAACAACCTCTTAGGTACCCATTTACACCCGGGTGGATTGAAGCAATTGCATGTTAATTTCTTGCTTTATGAAATTAGCAGTACCTCTAGTGGGTTTTGAGCCCTTAACATATCGATGTCTTAGTGCGCGTCCTACCACTGGACTACTGCTCTCAGATACTAGACGACGTTACTACAAGATATATTTTCATGATTGACTAAACCAAAATCTTTGGTACCATAACTTTGACTTTAGAAAATTCTGGGATACATTGCTCTATTGATTCTTTCCTAAACTTAATTTGTTGCCACGATATATGTGGGAACGCGGTACATAGAAGAAATCTTGTCTTACACTAATTCTATTGCGACCACTAGTTGTCTAGTACATATCTTTCTTATAACCAAAACTAATTATAATAGTGTGAAAATTACTATACTGTCTCACAATGGTGTGATTTAATCTACAGTACCCTCGAGAAGTTCTTGGATAAAATTCTGTTTTATAGCTCTATGACTCCCATTTACCAATGATAAAAAGAAACAAAGAGGCATATTGCAGGCTTAGCGCATAACGGTTGTAACTCAATATTAAAAAAATGAGCTACGACCGTTTTGGGCTAAGCCAACTATGAACCAATTCCAAAATCCACATTAATTTTTAATGTCTATCATCATATAGTTCAAATGATGTTACGTGAATATGCTTTAATTTTACAGTAAAATAACTTGCAGTTTGCATGATCAGTTTTTCTCACCTTATGTTTCTCCTATGTATTTAAATGAAATATATTTTGAAGACAAACCTAGATGTAAAAGAGTTTTTTATCCGCCTGACTATTTTAAAAAAATCACAACTTTCAGTAGTGCATACATTAACCCGTCTGTCGTACATAATTGTACTGGTATCTTTTGTTATCGATCGTGAGTACAGAAGTACTGTAGTGAGTATTTAAATCAGCGAGGCTAACGTACGCACCACTAACAAATTTTAACAATATCAACAGTAGAGTGCTTTTTTCAGTCCTTACCATCAATACGACTATGTCAATATGGCTCATACAACACTTCACTGATTGGTGGGAACAATATTTTACTTGAAGAAAAGAATAAGGATGGAACAATTGTAATACCCATTGATTTTGGATGGCCGGTGAGTACTCAAATACATGTACGTCTTACACCCTGGAAAACTAATCCAATTGAGCGTGCTTCATTGATAAGACGTCGTCTTTTTTTAATAAGAAAAGCATTGGTAGGTTTCCTAGGGTGTGTGCAAAAAGTATAAAACTGGCATTGGAGATGTGATGCACAGCAAATATAGTGCACACTTTTCTGCTTAGCCGCTAGGTAGCGCTTCATTGCGCGTTCGTATACTATGTAACGATTTTCTGTAATTTTGTCCCAGCTAGCAAATATTTATCTCTCTAACTGAATATATTCAGAACACTTTATCATTTGCGGATGCAGAACACTTAGTTGTACTAGTTCGGAGCAAATCTATTGCATAGAATTTGGCTAACACAAAAAACGCGTTTTAAGGCGCTAGGAAGCGTCCTTCTTGAGCAACTGGGTCTTGCTTTTCTTGTTTCCTGTGCTTCTTAAAATTTTAGAAACGTCATTAAAAGTTTTGTATTTTTCTTAACATTTTTCTGATATGTCATTTCTAATAAATCGTGCATTTATATAAAACATTTAACTATGCTGTATGCATAACTTTGTTTATGGTGCAAGATCATTTTAAATGTCTTGTATATGAAGCTTTATTTGATATATGAATTACTGTTGATAGCAATTTATTTATAAATAAAAATGTAAATATTGACTGCTAGAACAAGAAAAATCTTTTACGTTGCATAATTAGGTTAGAGGTTTAAAGCTGATAGTCCACAGATTTCTACCTAAATATCAACTTTTTCTAAAACTCTCAAAATTGTATAGAAACATTCTAAAGCAGTGTTCTGATAATGAAACTTTAGTGCAAATTAACGTACGACAATTTTCTATAAAAGAGCACGATTTTGTGGAAAGGGGTAGTGCTTTTATGCATAAACACACCCTGTTAGTAACATCGTCGGTTATCCCACAATACATTACTCCGCTATACTGCGTTATGTACGTATGGAGTGTAACGGAAGAAAGTACAGTGGTTGCCGACGATGTGTTAGTAACGGTTTAGATACTTTTAGTGCCTTTTTTTAGTTTTATTTCACATTTCTCACAATATGTAGGTCAGCTTGCCTTAAATATTAAAATTTATTTTCTTATCGCAATTACAGAATCTGGCTGGTTATATTGTTCAATGTAAAAAAATGACCAAATTTATGAGTATGTTGCTTTAAGAGACTTTTTTTTGAAGATTTTATCAACGTATCAATGTTTACAACTGTCTGTCTAGTACTTTAATTTAGTTTATTTAGCTTTTACTGATAACATCTATACCGTCAAAGACATAAAGGAGGTCTTTGATGTCATTCATGAAAGATTTATTTTGATTTATTACATAATTATCGGATAAAACTCAGGTCTTATATAGGGATGCAGGTTCACAATTCTAAGCTAGGGGATTTGAACCTCTGACAGGTGTATTTAGGGACATAGCTTTGAAGAGCAAACACAAATACTAAAGTATATAATCACGTGATCTCCAACAACAACTAATAACGTAAACATAAATTGTCGTTTTTGTTTTTCGTCAAATACACATTCCAGACAAACAGTTGAGTGACACCATTGGTGTATAAAATAATTGTTGCCTTTCTTTTCCCGGAAAATTACATTTAAGTATGTTAGTTTTTATCTTAATTTAAATCGAGCGATAACACGCACATGTGCAAAGATAATTAGTGCAAATGATTCAAAATAAACGATTACAATACATAGGCTAACATGGAAAGTTTTGGACCAAGAACTGTAATTATTATTGTACGCATTTCATGTATTTGAATCTTTCCTATTCTTGGCTGCTGCAATAATTGAACTTATAAAAGAGTTTTATTTACAATCTTTAGATCACATGACTATATACCCTGAATACACCTGAGTGTACTATAGTTCGAACAAAATAACAAAACACTGTTTATAATAACAATACAATGAACTTATCCACGACGAGGAATGTTCTGGATGACAATAACATAAACAATTGTGATATATTTTGCGAGTGGCTTAGATGTTGGTGTAATGGTAAAGCGTTCTACCATTACAAGCATGATTTACCAAGTGGTGGTGGTTCATCCGCCATGCTAATTTTGTTAAAATGAATTACTCCAATTTTTTTTCAATACTGCCTACCCCTGAAATGGATTGTCTCATTTTTAATGTTCATCCAAACACGTTTTGTTATTTTGTACGCACTATAAGTGACCAATAATGTTATGAGACATGACATTGTTTTTCTTCTTGCTTTTTAAAAGAACATTGCTATGTTAGAGCTGAACGCATTAAACTCAATTTTTACAAAGTTGTTTTTGGTAATTAATATAGAAGTCTATTAGGGAAAATGAATGTTAAGTCTAATCACTTGAATTAAAAACACATTTTCAATAATTATATTATCTAGAAAAAGACGACGTACGATATGAGTGGGAATGTACAACATTTTTATTGGTCGGAAGTTCAAATTATTGCTGAGTGCATGCATGTTAAAGTTAAATGAAAATGACTTTTTACTTATTAACCTGAGTGAAACCTGTTCGTTCAAATATTTTCATTTAATATCAATTTTTGTAAATTCTTCAAAATTTGTACAGAAACATTTTGAAGCAATAAAGCCATGTTCTGATAATAATCATCTTAGTGCCAATTGACATACGACTGTGTAATATCTTTGTATAAGATGGTGATTGTATGAAAAACTTACCTTAGTATAGATGATTTTCGTTCGATTTTTTTCGTGAGTTTTATTTCATATTTATTACAATATAAGGTCAAATTGCCTTAAATATTCAGTATTTTTAACATAATTAGAGACATGAAAGGTAAATTGTAAATATTAACAAAATGTAATCAAATATGACGGAGAGGCTTTAAGACAATGCTGTTAGTAAATAATGCTACATGTAGAGTAACTCGTACAGTAATTAAAAGAAGCGATAATCACTTTTGTATGGTGGCATAAATCTGCCTCGAGATAACCACATAACTAACAAGTTAATTAAATGATTTACTAGTTACTTAAAAAGGTAACTAGATCTACCTATCACTTAGGCCACAACAAATTGATCATATGTTCTATGGATTCGCTCGCACCTTAATTTTGACGGTTTTAACAAAAAAATATACTTTTATTTCCTCGCTCGCTCATCAAAATTTGGTCAAACCGCTATATAAAGCAACTGAATTAAGATTTTTTTGTGTTTTTTTTCTTCGCTCGCTCGTCCCATTTTTTTTTCTAAAAAAACCCGTAGAACATAATATTTATCATCAATTTGTTGTGGCCTTATCCCAATATCGCTAACTGGTAAAAGTGGTTATCTAGTTACGAAACTGGTTAACATTTTATTACTTATCCAAATTTTCACTAAATTATCTCTTTACAGTTTTATTTAGCAATACTAGTCAACCACGCAACTATCTCGTTAGTTATATGTGTATCTGGTGCCATAAGTACACCCTCATAATAAATACTTGGACATAATTATGATTCGTGAATATAAGTATCGGGTTTTTACTATTTTTTTCGTTACAGGGGAGATTTACAGCTATCGTGGAGTCTTGGCATACAGTAAACGGTGATTTGAAAGTTCTTGGTAAGTTTCAACATCTCTGAGTCCTTTTACAAAACATCTTACGACTAAACCTGTCGTAAGTTTGTGTATACTCTCCTAAAATCGAATAAATTAATAAAATACTCGTATTTGTTACATATGTGAGCTCACTGCAATGGATTTACGATTATGCTGATCGTAAGATTACTTTTTATAAAAAAAAGTATCTTATCTCTCCAAGTTTGACAACAGGATTTTAATTTTATGTACAAAATGGGAGGGGCTTTAATAAAACAACAATAAACACTATCTCAACTCAAACATCATTTTAAATGCCTCTTATCTTTGCAGGAGATAAGGTAATTGTTGTTGTATTAAGATGGAAAAAATTGTAGATATATAAACACAAGATTAATACTACAGTCAGGCTTTCCTTTGATATAAATGCCGAGATTGTATTTTCTTAAAAAAAATAAAAAATCATAAATTATAACATAAACAACATCTTTTGATATTTTGTATATTTTAATGCATTTCTTATCATCAAATATCAAAACCTTCATCTGCTAACAGCCAAGTATTGTTTCATATACATTAACATTTTGTTGTTCCATATTAAATTATATTGCCCTTTGACAGAACTAGAATCGTTTGTCGTTTGTTCGTGAATTTTTCTTTATGGTTTCATGGTGTTTTATGTTGATATACAGAGCATATCTAGGGCAATTTCTCACACTCATGTTAGGGTTGTTCCAGGTAAGAATGAAAGTAGGACTATTCAATCTTTTAAGGCGTCTTCCCCATTATTGTGTATTGTGCATTTAGTACAAGCACTTTATTTGTACTGGTCGACAGGTACCTCTGATTGCATGATATATCTTAACAATTGTATATCTATTTATTATACAAAGTAGGGTGGACATACTACGTCACACTCCACATTACATATCACGTGACAAAATGTTACAAATCAGAGTAAAAAAATGATAATAATTCGCCTGAACTTCGAAAATCGAAATATAGTCATAGGCGGATACAAGGGTGGGCGGATCCGGCCAACATACCCCCCCCCCCCCCTTGAAATTAACCAAGCAATTTTTTTCTATTATAAGATATGATATTTAAAGGAAAATATGCATATATTTTCGCAATACGTTAGGAGACTAGAAGTACAGAAATACAATACCCTAGTATACAATTAAAACAATTCCTTTCATTATTGTAAGATTTTAAAGTGATCCAACGGCTGTTAGTAAATTATATGATATATCTAGATGTTTTATATTATATACCATGTAAAAGGATAGTTGATGCCTTAGAAATGTGTCTGAATCCCTTAGAAATAACCAAAACTCAGGACTATACATGGGCCGCCGGTAACTGGATCACTAGCCAGGGCTTTGCCCTGTACCATTCGGAGCCTTTACGGCCCCCTGGAACTCTCATTCTGTTTGCTCATTTTACGCCCCTCACTAAAATATTCCACCCAATTTAAATAAAAATCTTGGATCCGCCTATAAAAATTTAAGATATCTAAATGAAAGTAGGTATAATTATTCATTGATGCTACGTCTTCTTAACTATAAAGGGACGTTACTATGTGTGTATGTTATAGGAATAATGCCTATTTTATATCTATATGAAATGGTAATTATTGTTTGATGGATTTATTTCCTATGAATAAGTGTGATTAAACTTGCCATGAGCAAAACACTCGAACAGTCTAGCGCGCTGTACTTTGATTGCTTTTGTTAAATTCTATAAATTGATACATAATAAATTATTTTATAGATAAAATTGCTGTATAATTTCGATATTTTTGGCATAATTGTAATCTTTATTTAAAAAAAGTTAAGGTCATCGTTCCTCTAGCACTCCAATGCTTTGATTTGTAAGAAATAACTTCATCCATCCGCTGAAAGTAAATTATAACTATATCTAGATGCTTTATTCCGTGCAGCTGTCTAAACCACAATTCGCTCTAACAAACATGTTTGTCTAATAAATTTCTCTTCCGGTATAGAGAAACGCTGACAATCTATGCTCTAAAAGCGTTTCAAGCACTCGATTTCCGTAATTGAACGGTAATAAGGCGCTCGGACTTAAGTCCGATCTTAGCTCGTTAAAGCCGAAATAATGCACTGTAATCCGTATTAAACAGAAATCCAACGCTGAGACTTGCGTCTGACTTTAACTGAATACCATTAAATCTATATACATTATATAAATTAATAACATTTTGGTTCAGAATATTGTAGTTTTAAGGTAAACAATTTAAGCATGTCAATGAAATCCAAATGAGCATTGGTTAACTTGTAGCTTCATATCTGGCATCTAGCGCAGTAGGTTAGACCGACCGATTGTAACAAAAGTTGAAATAATCTAAGCAAAGGTTCACTGGTTAGAAACCTAGTTAAGTCATATTTTTTTATTTTTTTTATATCTTAAATTTTGTGTTTTATATAATGTGTATATATAACTAATTTCTCAACTGTCAGAACATGAATAATTTCACGGTGACTTCGTGCTCTTTGTGTTACACTCGTGATATTGAGATAGTGTGTAATCATCAATCCTGAAATTATTCAAACTTTGACAGTTAATAAAAATGGACTATAAGAAAAATTGAACTAAATTAGTATTATTGTTCCTATATATTTTGGTAATTAAGATCATTTCTATGTTTTTTTTTTAGTTTTTAACTGGGTTTAACGCCGTGCCAACACAATTTAGGGCTTCCAGCGCACATAACCTAGCTTTCTAGGACCCTTGTCTATAACCAGGATTTACTTTCCCTTTCACAAGGCCGGAAACTTCTTCATTGTCCCTTAGAAATAACCAAAACTCAGACCTTTTCGTGGGCCGCTTGTAACTGGCCAGGGCTTTGCCCTGGACCATTCGGGGCCCTTACGCCCCCCCCCCCCCCCTGAAACACCCATTATGTTTGTTCATTTTACGCCTCCTCTAACTAAAATGGGGCTGATTTCAACCACTTGATCACAACAAAAACTTTAACTTAACTCATTTGAGTATTTGCCTTTTACCTTAGCAATGCTGTTAGCTGTTAGCTTTGTATATGCTTAGCATATGTGAGATTATTACTCCTTACAATCTGGTTTAAACCTCCAGGGCAATTATTATGCTCGTGATTATGTTCGTTTCAAGGTTGAATCCCTAAAGGTCTTGTTTTTGTTATTTGTTGGTTAGGAATCGTGGGTTCGATTCCTGGGCAGGGCATACTTTCGTGGAGTTTGGTCATGAATTATTCCTACGGCCATTCTCCCTCCTATCAATGATTTTTAATTATGTAGGGCAATTGTCAGTCACTGACGAAAGTATGCGCTTAGTAGTTGGTTAACAGCTAAATCCAGAGATTTAGCCTTCCCAGGAGAAGTGAGTAGGTTGACTGGCCGCCGTTATATGACCTATACAATGTGTTGATACGGCGGTAAATCCCAAGAACAACAAAAAAATCTGCCTCTTTGCTTCAGGCTGTGTGGAAGGTCTGTGTTTTTTCTGTTGCTGTATCTGATATGTTTGCTTTCACTTTTTTGTTCTATTTATACACAGATTCTTCACAACTTATCATTCAATCATTTATATCAACGACTCTGGTACCTTCCTATGATTGGTCCATTGAAACAACCATCACCTCGACAGTAGAACAACAAGTTCGCTATAGATTAGTATGTGACGAACATTATTTTGGAACCGGATGTGACGTATACTGTAGACCACGTGACGATCAGTTTGGACATTTCAAATGTAGTGATAATGGAACGAAGATTTGCGATCATGGATGGAGGGGTATATTTTGTGACCAACGTAAGTTGTGGAAGATAGCATTTGAAAGCTTATGTGATATACATATAACATATAACATATAATCTCAAGAAATCTTGTATAAACGGAAAATTTGTCTTTTAAGTATATAAAGCTGAATCTATAAACATGTTACTAAACCATCAAACATGCAACTAAATAATTATGAGAATCGTTTCAAAAGGTATAATGAAATCAGTAATCCAGCGGTAAGGCGAAGGCATAGGGGTGGAGAATTCCCAGCGTCCAGTACATAATATGCCTATTACAGGACTCTCCGAGAGATTCATAGATATATACAAGTAGCCCGCGTCTACATGTATGAGTTGTAAAATGATTAGTAAGCGTTTGTCTGATTAAAATTTAATTACTTGTACTTTTCACAACAGTTTATTTTGGAGCATCATCTTTTACTTTCAGCGTTTTGTAGTGAAGAATGTTTGAGAAATCTGGGGACATGTGATAGACCCTTCCAATGTAGGTATGTAAATTATGTCGTATAAATCAGGGATGAAATCCACATTTGTACCCGCTTGGCTAGCACAGACTATTGCACGGAAATGAATACTGGCACCAGAGTCCTCACACTCGTTGAATACGCTAACATATAATATTTTGTCAACAAACACAATTAAAAATCGGTCCCGTACATGTATACATTACCGTGTACGAGTTATAACTAGACATTCAGTATATCATTTTTAAGGTAGTGTACATGTATGTATGCACAGGGAACTAAATATAGGGACGTACGCATTTTTATGATTTTAAGATATGGACTCTGGTGCCAGTGGAAATGAAGGTAGCTATGAAAACGCAATGTAATGGTTTTAAGCCGAGTTTCAACATTTTTGCAGTTGCGTTTTATGAATATGCATAGATATCTTGGCCAAAGCCTCTTACCTTTCACAAAGCTCTAACACTCGCCAGTGGCTAACCACAGGGATTCCTAACGATAACATGATATATACATAACGATTATCATCATTGAAAGACGAAGATTAGTCGGATTGGTTGAGGATAATTGAATAAAATAACATATTTCATCGAACCAATCCATAATTTGGCCGGTATTTCGCGGAAAAGACGGTTTTTACAGGGGTAAGACAGGGGACGGACCCGTGTCGTATTAACCATTTTCCGTGCGTTATACGAGAAACTAGCTTGAATATGGTAAAAAGTTGTAAATTTTTTGTTAAAAACTTAGGCTTTTGGGGTAGATAAATGTCTTCTGTATCGAAACTTGAAGATCCGATGAGAATATTCGAAAAAATAACGGAAAAATAGTACATGTTTCTGTGACGCAAGGGTTAATTTTCATAATTTTGATGTTGGACACCTTTTATATATTATAGGTATAAATGGTTATCGTTTGGAATACCTGTGGGGCTAACTATTGCTCTGTTTGATACAGATGTAGATTTAAGATTGGCCGTAGAAAATGTTTCTTGACCAACCCCTAAAAGATTGGTAGTTGTCGCCGCGGATCATTCGTTTCATAATTACGTATCACAATTAATGTGTTTGGTAGTTTATGCCTATTTTGGCTACATTGAACCAAAGCTCTTACAACTTAGATTAATTACTTTCGTGTCCGCTTTCTGATTTCCAGTACTGAGCTTGTAGGATAAAGTTTATTGGTCAAAGACGCAGTGGGTTAGGTTTTGGATGTGAATCGAACCAACGCGGAGCTGGAAACACAGTGATTATCAGTCCAACGTCGTGACCACTCGGCCATGCCCGCCCCCTGCTGTAGGACAAAAGGTGGGATTCGATGTATTAATTTAACGTTTATCATATAATTATTTTATTTTGTCATTCAGATGCCGTATAGGATGGACTGGTGAACATTGTGGAGAATGTCAACCATTAACAGGTTGTCTACATGGACATTGTCATCACCCATATCAATGTATATGTAAAAATGGTTGGACTGGACCTTTGTGTGACATCTGTACGTAGTTTTTTGTTTTGTACGTGAAATCAGTTCAATGCTTTTATCTTCTGCTCCGTTTTGCATTTCAGGTTTGGTCTTCAATCGATTATTTCTTCACTTTGTTGATCCACTCTTTTGTTAAAATATAATGTATTTTTAACAAACTGTCTGGGACGCCGATAAAATGTCGTCAGAGTTGGGCAGTTTTATTGGGGATCGGGGAACGACAGTCAACCGTTGTTTCAGTTTGAACTAGCTTCTTATTTTTCATTCTTCGCTGAAATCTAGTAGAATATTTGGAGGTTTGATGTAGAGCTTTTTAACACATTTAAAACTGAAGTAATTCAGGCAAGCGGACCACTTTACTATTCTCTAAGAATTCAGACAGTTTCACTCTTGAAAACGGCATTTTAACACTTTTAATACTGAACTAATAATCAGACTTTTGTTAAAACTTGTGAATCTTACTTATATTTTGATAGTTTAATGTCTATTATGCTAACATCTTGTAAGTGGTTTTCCACTTCTAACTTCTTGAATAAATTATTCAATTAACTCATTAAAGCGTTGAATATGGCTTAGAATGATTTATAGTAAATAAGTACTTTCATTCTGTTAGAGAAAAAGTAATATATTTCCTTGCATTGTACCGCGTGCTTTCATATGCATGTTAAAATATTTTCGCAGGAACAATATTTGGCGGTTCCGACGTCGACCCCATAATCGCCAAAATGAAACGGGTGCCAATATTAGCACGTATATAGTATGTATGTGATTGTTTAACAGTAAATTCGAATTTAACACGTCTTGATTTGTATTTGGCAGAACAATGAGTCCATACCCGCTTTATTTCACACGCAGCGCGGGACCTGCATGCACATTGCCTTAAGTGACGCTACATTCTAGCATTCCTTTCGATGAAGAAAATTGGGAAAAAATGCCCAATTGGTCCCATATCCATTGTCTGCAGAACGAGCCATCCTCCTTTAGTGAAAAATCTCTTATTGTATGGCTTTGTAGCATACGCAATAATACAAAATTCATTTCTGAAATGACTGTACCATGAATATAAACACATAAATTGGTGTTGTTTTCTGGTCATATTATAATAAAATAATGAACTCATTTTATTTATACATGTATTTATAGCAAACTATTTATTGAACTTTTTAAGTGTCTCACAAAGTAATATTTTAGATTTTTTTCATTATTTTCAGATACTAAATATTGTCAGTCACGTGAGCCATGTTTCCATGGAGGCACGTGTGTCGCTGATCACGTGACCAATTACACGTGTCTATGTCCACCTGGATTCGGTGGTGACAATTGTAAGAATCCATTATGTTACGACGATTATTGTCAAAATGGCGGAACTTGTGAGGTAAGCAATTTATGTCATGTTATCTACAATAACAACTAAAAAGATTTAGTGTTATCGCTGATTTCTTTTCAATACAAAAACTTTGATTGTGTTTTGACTCATCCATCGTTCCCTCGCCTTATATGTCAAATTCACTTATGAAATAAACGATGAAAAATTAAAATGTAAAGAAATTCATAACGATGAATCTAGTATAAAAATCGGACCAACAAACGAGATATGACCGTTTTCTCCATATAAGTAAATGGTGGCACGTTCGCAATTTGAAAACACATTCAAAACATGTACTTGTTAAAAATTTAGAAACTTTCTAAACGAGTAGAAATGGTTCATAATAAAACTACAATATGAACTCTTTACTGAATATAGAGTGGCAACAAAATCAGATTATTGATGGCATCATCGATGATGTCCTAGAAGTCATATTGAATGACTTGGTATCTCATTTTTACAAAAATTGTACCATTTGATTTGTATTTGAATCAGAAACAGTGAACTCGTTTAAAGCTTGTACCAAATTTGATCTTTATGTACATCATTTTTATAGTCTTGCTGCTGCAACTGTCAATAATAAAAGGCTGTAGAATTTATTTTTGTCCTTTTTACTCTTTTCAGACAAGAGATGGTATAAGGGAGTGTACATGTCTCAAGAAATTTTATGGAGAACGGTGCGAGCAAGAGATACTCTCCTGTAATGAGATAAACTGTTTACATGGCGGGAAATGTTTAGTAGGTCAATATGGCGGCTATTGTGTATGTAAAGATAAATTTACTGGTAGTTTTTGTGAGACCAAGATAAAACCATGTTTGTCACAGCCTTGTCAAAATGGTAAGTATTATGTTTTGTATAATTCCATCGTTTTAAAAAAGTGTGATACGTACTACTTTTAATGTGTTGTGGTGTTTTAATGTTTTGTGCTATTTTCTGCAAATGTTTTGTCTTATTGCGATCGTCAGTCGACCTACCCACTGTTTAAGGAGGAACAAAGGCCCCTGGACCAAAGCTAGTTCTGTAAACATTTATAACTTGTACTAAGCTCATTCTTTCGCCATTGGAAGGCAGTTGCTAGTACATTTTGCACCAGTAAGTGAAAAATTTGCCCGAAATGCATATTATCACTAAGCTTTATACAGATAGGTATGTTCAAGCTGAAAATCGAACCAACAAGTACGGGTATGCAGTAAGACGCGCTATTGACTGGCATTACACAGAGTGCTCTTTACAAAGGGATGTTACTCGATGTAAAACGTTCGAAATAAATTATCTAACGCCGACCATTTAAGTTTGCTCCCTTTACCATAAATACAAGAGTGATAATCATTTTCAGGCGCCGAATGCAGGGATACAGATGCGTCCTCTATAGGATACATGTGTATTTGTCAGCCAGGTTTTGGAGGAATAAATTGTTCTATACCAATTGATCCATGTGCTGCAACTTTTTGTTATAATGGCGGGAAATGCAAATTCGACCGGAAGAAGAATACACCGTATTGCACATGCGCCGAAGGATATTCCGGTGAGTTTTGTGAAGTAACGTCTGATCCATGTGCGGGTGTTAAATGTTTAAATTCAGGAAAGTGCAAAACTTCATTGATGGGTAATGGATTTCTTTGTCAATGCGCAAAAGGTTACCACGGAGAAATGTGCGAACTTGAAATGAATCCATGCGAAAGTTCGCCATGTCAAAATGGCGGCACTTGTAAAAGTTACATTTCAACATTTATTTGTATTTGTCGAACAACATACTCGGGGAAACTATGTGAACGGGAGATACATATATCTGGATCAACCACTTCAACTCTTAATGACGCGGTTTATAACGACACTGATATCGATACTGACACTGACACTGATGCGGACGTTGACTTTGGTCCAGGTAATGTTCAAATTGGTGAAACACAAGTGAGCATCTCAAGTTCTAATTACTCTGTACAACTGTTTACAATGTTTATTTGTGCTTTTGTGCTGTGTGTAATGTATGAATAAAATAAAATATTGTTTTTTTATCATCATGTACATAAATCATTATATACTATTTGAATATTAATGTAATAAATACTAGTATTTGTTGTTACTTTTGTTGTTCTTTTCACGTCCCTTGCTCTTTTTTGACTACATTGCAAGTGTGTAGACCCACTTTGTATACTCAGTTGGGATTGTGTCTGAAAACGAACCCATGGACCGTTAGTTCAATCATAGTCTCCCACCCACAGGTGACCGGCACGGTCCCAATGCAAAAACTCTATATTGTACATGATGTATTTATAGTGTGTTTGATTTTGACCACGTAGGCCGCCTGTGCTCCCACCTACCGCTGTAACAACTTGGGTGGTCGTCAGAATTGTCAAGTGTATGTGCTTAGTAGTAAACTAGGATATTGGATCTTAAGAACTCGGCCTCTGTAGGGGCCGTGAGCAGAACGACTGACCACCGCGATATGACTAAATAAAACGTAAAATTAAAGAAGATGACATTATATATTAAAATCTTTTATTCACCTGTCTGTGGTACATACATTAATCCCGCTGATTAAGATACTCTAATTGGAGTACATCTGTACACACGATTGATATAAGTAGATATTTTTATTTATGTATACATGTAGTCCATTTTTTCTCAACTGTCAAAGTTTGAGTAATTTTACGGTGATTGAATACATGTACTCACTTTAACACTATCACGAGTGTAAGACCACGGGGTCACCGTGAAATCATTCATGTTTTGACAGTTGAGAAAAACGACCTTACACGAGGACTATCGAACCAATGTAGAGTATTTATATCAGCGGATCAATTGAATGAAATTAAACAATACAAAACATAAAACTGAGATACGCATTGGTTACCAAAGCAGGGCTAGCAATAAATGGTATAAAATAGCTCAATGAAAATAGTCATGAAATTCATATGCTATCCGATATTCAACCGGTAAATCGCAACCAACATCAAGCGTAACAGCAAACCTTAACACTAGTTCTATACAGTGACACAGTTGTACATTTTAATATTGAATTAATTTTTGTGTACGTTAGATATACCACAAGATATTCTTAAAGCGAATTTATTTCAATGGAAGTTGGGATTACTGTCCTGAACTACATGTACTTACTTTTACCCAGTACTTGGTTATCCGTTCCACAGAGAACCGACTTCTCCCTTCCATTCATGGCGGAAAGTTGTAATTAACTGATCTTACTAAATTTATTTGCGTTCAATACTGGCGTTAATTTAAAAATACCAAGCCATAGGACTCAAAATATTCAACTACTTTTACATTTTTTATCGCATTTTGATAAATCTTACACAGTCTTAAACAGTTCATACTCTTGGAAAAATATATTATGTAGTATATTTTACATATGTCAAAATGAGTGTAAACCCGAGTAAGACGTAACAGAAACAAGTAAATTTCGTTAAAAAAAACCAAGATGTCTGCCGTATGAAGAAACGTTTTTACCAGAAAAGCTTAAAATATTTGTGTTACTGTGTACCTTATACATAAATAAAGTTTTGTCCAAATATAAGTATAACTATACGCAAAATTATCAGAAAATATATGTTTGTTGAAAAGGTAAGATTTTAATCTTACAAATTATCTCGTTTGCAACTTCGATGTATTTGGTGCAATAATTAAATTGACATAATGATATTTTAGTATTTTTTAAAAGTTCATTTCTTTACTCCTAGATATATTTTAGAATGAAAATAATTAAGCAAACGGAAAGCGGCGAAAGTCAGGTTTAAAAATGTCTAGCCACGATGTAACGCATCCACAACATGTCGAAAATAGACTCGAATCAGATATTTTAAAGATCATTGTTCATAGAATTAAACAAAATAGCCAAATTTCATATCAATCATCAAAAAAAGTTCAAACTAAAACGTATGGCTTAATACAATACCAATGTGATGTTGGTGAAATAACTTAGAATAACTTACAGTTTAAAATGTCTAGCCATGATTGTAGCGCCGTTAAACGTCGCAACGCCGCTAAACGTCGCAACTGACGTTAAACGTCGCAACACTAACGCTAAACGTCGCAACCGCCGCTAAACGTCGCAATCGCCCTGCCGTTAAACGTCGCAACGCTGACGGTAAACGTCGCAAAAAATCGAATGCCGTTAAACGTCGCAACCTTGCCGCTAAACGTCGCACTTAGTAGGAAGGTATAGTATTGAGCCTAATCAACACACAAATATTACATAGGACAAATATGGCTTCAAAGCAGCCACTCTTAGACTCATAGCAACCATCAACATATCCTTAGCAACCACCCCTTGGTCCATAGCAACCACTCTTACACCGTATGCCAATCGCCTTAAGGCCAAAAGTATCCATTATACTTTCCATAGCAACCGATTTGAGTTCCATAGCAACCGTAATTGCGCCTTTAATATCCATTTAAATATCAAATGAAATAACTCTCGCGGCCATAGACTTTATCTCAGTGTCTATTTTGATCATCTTTGGATCAACTTTCAAACTTGGTCATTTTTTGTTTGTTAAAAGCAGGGGCCATAAATCGTGTGTCAAAATTGTAGACCCTAAATTCTGTATTTTTCTTTATTAGCTCACCTGAGCTAGCTCATGGTGAGCTTTTAGGATCGTTGGACGTCCGGCGTCCATTGTTTGTCGCCCGTCTGACTACTGTTTGCAAACATTCTAGCGGATACATTTTTACCTCAATTATCATCAAACTTTATGAGGATGATTGTCTACGTATTTGATCGGATGAGTTCGAATATGGGTCATCTACGTAGAAAAACTAAGTCACCGGAGCTTAAAATAGAAACATATTGTTAACAGTTTTGTGGCTATATTTTTATACAATTACCATGGAAATTGGTTGGAAAGTTTTATTTACTCTAATTATGTATAATTATTTCAGTAGTACCCCGGTTAGCGATAAAGGGCCATAACGACCCTCTTGTTAAATTAATACTTAGCTTTCCTCAGCTACTTGAAATGATTCTGTTGTAAGAGAGTGGTAACTATTAAGTAATGACTATTCATAATCGACTGACTTTAATTGGAATGCTATTTGATTTTAGTCATTAGCCGATCAAATCTCACCAACGTGTTTATAGAAATCTCGGAAATAAAAATATAGTAGACTTTAAAAGTATTTTTTATATATACACGATGTAGGGCTGCTAAATGTCGCAACGCTACTAAACGTCTCAACCTTGACACTAAACGTCGCAACCTTGACACTAAACGTCGCAACGCTACGAAACGTCGCGACCTTGACACTAAACGTCGCAGCCTTGACACTAAATGTCGCAACCTTGACACTAAACGTCGCAACGCTACTAAACGTCGCAATCTTGACACTAAACGTCGCGTTTAGTAGTAAGGTGTAAGCCACGGAAGTCAAGATGTAATAGCTATACTACAGTTATAAGGCACGATTATAAGGCTGATAAAAATAGCTTGGCAAAATCCGAGTAGTCCACCTAATCGGACCTACTTATTTGCATTCGGAACACCTCGACTTTTCATGAATGAATAATCTAGGAATGATTGTTGGGGGTCTATCCTGGCGACAAGGGTTTTTACTACCTACGCGAGGAGAAACACAGGCGAAGCATGTAACGACCATGAAAAAAGTTCTTATAGTATACACACAGATCTTTGTCAAAACATTTTCTATGTTATATATTTAACTAAATATTGTTTTTTCGTGGATTTGTTTACTTCAACTCCGGTCAAAGCATTTTGTTTGGGAATGTGACGAAAAGGTAGTTCCAAGATGGCGTCTCAATATGTCCGAGGTTATTCGTAGCGAATGGCCGAGGAGTTCCGGATGACTTATTTGAAGAGTATGCAAGGGGAAATATTTGACTAATGTCACTTACAATACACTCCGGGTCTACAGTCACGTGATCTATAAAAACAACTATTAAAGTACACAAATTTGTTTTCACCGATTTCTCTTTCCAGACAAAAAAATGTGAAATCACAAAGCGCATAAAATAACTGCATGTTAAACTTTTCCTTCTCGAAAAATCACAATCGGTCCTGTACGGTTTGATCGTTAGTGAGATATAAATTGAACAAATATTGAATCGAGCGATAAACTAGTCATGCGCAAATATATTGTGCCGTGAAATTAGAGAAAACAAATACGACTGTCATTCTAATACTTGTATAGGCATTTTGGAACTATGGAACGTTGTAATTAATTATATGCACTTAATTAATCTTTCTTATCTTAATTTCTTTATCTTGACGAATTCAAAAGCTTGTTTAAATGCTCACAATTATGTGATTATATGCCCTGGTACAATGTACATGGGCCTTATTTCTCTGGCAAGGTTTTTATTAGAACCATTTAATATTCCTATACGCTACATTCTGCTTCATTACGCCACATTTACTATGGGACGCCGATGTTGTGTGTTAAACATAAGTCACTTGGTACTTCTAGCATCTCGTGATCTATGTGATGGCAATGTAGTCTCGACATTATTTATTGTAAGGAGTGTGTGCTTCACATAATGATGAAAGCATTAGTTCATAATGATACGGGGTTCTGGAATACTCAATCATAACATACCCATAACATTGAAATAGGAACTCAAAATGATAACAAGACCAAATGTTATAATACTTGATCGAGAGCTCCCTACTCAAAGAACAATTCAGTTCCTAATAAGTAAGCATCTTAGAAACCCTGAATAAATATGTATTGCTATTATTTATTTATTATTTATTGGATTTAACGCCGTATCAACACATTTTAGGTCATTTCACGGCGTCCAGCGCACCTAACCTAGCTTTCCTGGACCTTTGTCTATTACCAGTACTAACCTACCCTTCCACAAGGCCGGAAACTTCTCCATATTATCTAATCAATGGATGAAAATTGACATGATTGTCTTAATTTTCATGGAAGGGTTATTCCCCGGGTGGGATTCGAACCCGTACCCCCCCCCCCTCAGGACACGAGATTCCGAATCCCGGAGCGCTACCAATTGCGCTATCGACCCGAGTTCAAAAATATGTATTGCATTATTCAATTATATCAATCATATCATAGAGACATGCATGAGTACTCTACACATGTAACAAAAATTGAGCTCTTGAGCATGGAGTCTATTGTCAAGTTTTATAGCATCGATCCCGGATCAAGTGGATTCCGACTTCGCGGTATGTTCATAATAAGGGACTTTAGTCAGTTATCTTTCCCTGATAAAACCTGGAGCAATCCAATTGGTAAGTATGTCCTATCAGTTGGAATCCTTGGATTTTATCATTGAAGTCCTATGTAAGGATAATAAAATACTTCATCTAATATCTTTCTTGTTAATGAAGATATTAACAGATGTGATGAATTCAGATAGTTCTTTACCTTAAAAATACTTAGCTTGAATTTCAAACAAATAAAATGATTTCCGAAAAGTTATTAAAGACTAATTTTGGCAAATTTGCATTGAAAAGTAAGGATAAAATCCGAGTAATCCAACTAATTGGACCTACCTATTTGAAGAGTATACAAGGGGAAATATCTGACTAAAGTCCCTTATTCTCCCTTCCGATCCTGTATTAAATGTTGATATTTACCTGGTATAGATTTTCAATGTTTTTCAAGCAAATCTGTAGCGTGATCTAGTGGTTACATATAATTGCCAGAGAAGAACTAAAATAATTTGTTTGAAAGCAATATGCCCAAGAGTTGATGTAAATTAATCCACTAAATAAAGATTAATCAACATGATGGCTGTGCAGACATATAGATTAGATAGTTAGCCCAACAACATAATTATGTAGATCTGTACCAGGCCAATATCAACAATTATAGTTCGTAAAAATAACATTACGTGTTTGTGTAAACATTAAAATAAACTAATCCATTCCAAAGGTAGGAAATAATTGAAAATAAAAATTGTATAGATCATTTTAACAAAATTAGTGTGGTTGATAAACCACCACTCAATAATGCTTGTCATGGACGAAAACTTTTCCATTACGCCAACAAAACACTCGTAAAACATATTAAATTCAATACGGAATGATATTATATTGCCATGCTGATCACCCCATGTCGTGGATTAGTTCATTGTATTGTTTACATAAACATTGTTATGTTTTTAGTACGAACTGTATACTAGTAGTGTTATTGATAGATATTTACTGTAACATCTTCAAGTCAATGTACACGGCGAGAATTTTAGCTCTTTTTGCGCTTTTTTCAACAGATTTGAAATATTTCAAACGATTTGTCGTACAGACTAGATAAAAACTTATAGCATGAACAAATTATAACTTTTCTCATCGGTTACTTCCCTCGTTTTTCATCCTTTAAAAAAGGGGGGGCAACCGCTGAGATATTTTAAGTAAAGGTATAGGTACGCTGAGTAAAATTCTATTGTTAAGTTTCATTCAACTGTCAGTAGTGCATACATTAACCTCCCTGATTTAAATAGATGAGCAAAAAAGAACTGTACTGAGTATTTAAAGTCATGGGGAAAAACATGCGCCACTGGCAGTTGAATTAAATTTAACAATTACATCTACTAAATGTTGGGATCTACCTTTGAATATTATTTTTAGAGTTCCCAGTCCTATGAGAATATTTAGGGAAACAAATCCTCGCTTAGTACAATAAGCTGAACATGATACAGTAAAATATCTACTTAGGTAGAAAAAAACCAAACACGTTGAAAGCACACCTTGTCATAGAGCATTTCATGCCCTGGTGTGCTTAAAGACCATGTAGTTTAATAGATATAAAATACATAAATATCATTCTGATCTTGTAGTCGTATGTATATGTTCATAAATAATGTCTGTGACTGTTGTTTTGTTCCTTCATTTTAATACATACACTGACATTTTCTATCAAGCTTGCTTCACTACGAAGATCTTACTGTTAATAGATCTGCAGAAAAATAAAAAAATATACATTAACTCCCATTAGGTTAAAGCACAATGTACTCGTATAAAGGAAGAATTCCCATAACGTGGATCTCAATTAGAACCTATACTAAAACCAAGAAAACCGTATCATTTGAAAAAAGGAAACATAATTTAACGTCGAATTCACTATACTCACAATATATTTTTGTTTTATTCAACATGAAAGCCTATCGCCAGTACGTATGGGAGGTCACAGATTTACAATTGTGCTCATATGGAACATATAAAGAATTCAAATTCATTTTATCTATCAGTTATTCATTGTAAGAGATAATATTTCATTATACCAGTTATTTGTTGAAAGTGAATTTCGTTTCTGCACCACATGAACTAGATTAGGGTTGAATGTCAAAGTTTTGAATCAAGTAGTTAAATGTTCTAGCAACTGTGACTTTTTTCTTTTTTTTAACGTCGCATTCAACACATATATAGGTTATATACTCGACGGCCAGCTCTTCCTACTATAGGTTTCCTGAACATTTTTTTCTATCACCAGTACTTACTTACCCTACCACGAGGCCGACAACTCATGTATAAGGTATGACCTGCCGCGACCTAGTTTCGAACCCGCGATCTCCGGATTCGAAGTCAGACATGCTAACCACTACGTCACGGCCGCGGCTAACTGTGATTCATTACGTCATGTATTATCAAAAGTAATGATAAAATTGGTGTTCAATTTAAAAGATAATACTAAGTTCAATGTACATGTCTACAAACTATGACTTTCTTCCATTATAGCACCGATGTAATGATACCGTAAACGCTTATATTAAAAAATGAAATTTGGAAGTCGTGATTCAAAATCGGTATTTTCATTAGTGGTAATAAAATGTGTCCATTCCTTCAAAAGCTTGTAAACGTTATATAGCGAATGAATTGGTTGATATGCTTAAACTTATGTTGAACAGAAGAAGAGTAAATTACATGTTATATGATACATTTAATATCCAAATTACTTGGTATTGTAATGATATAAGCATTTGATACTACTTTATTTGGATTTAATCAACACTTTATTTGGTCATTTACTACTGTTATAATGTCACCTGACATGCTTATTATTTAAATACAGCACAATGAGACGACAGCCTCTATATATGGTAAAACATCCCGATCATGGAAAGATATAACCTGTCGCATAGCCTGATTCGACAAAAATAGCTATATGCTTTCATAAAATTGTTTTCTTTTTAAATATTGTTTGTTGCATTCAATTGTCTATGCATAAATAATAGCCATACATCAAGACATTTCATTTCTAAGTAGGCCTACCACTTCTGCATGGCGATTTCCCCGATTTTTGATCGAAGAACTAAACAGCTATTATTACATTTTAGTTCGAGTTACACTATAATGAAAAACTTCAATTTAACATATAAATATTTCAAGATTAAATATTTACCTTATCAAGATCCTGATCATCTTAAGTTGATTCGTGTTGAATAAACTGTGCGATGACTACTACATTCTGTTGTTGGGTGTAATTTAAACATTCTACAAAAACATAAAACAAAAGTTTAGTTTGAATAAATGAAAGTAAGACAATTTGATAAGTTGCTTTGAAAGTTAACATATCTGACTTTATCAATCAGAAAGTTTGTGTTGAGCATTAAAACCTCAGAGGTCATTTTCACAAAAATCTCATGAAAAATATTTTAAGTCAATTTCAAAAATTTACATTCAAAGCCTAAAAGATATGATTTCATATAATGATATGTTTTCAGAAAGTGTTCATTATCCTACAAAATTGAAGAATATCATAAATTGGTTTGACACACTGGCACCAGAGTCCGTATCTTATGATTATAATGCGTACGTCCCTATACATAGTTCTCTGTACATACATATATAATAAACATGGTATTGAACGTTTTCTACAGTGCATACGGCCCAAACCGTTTTTCTTCAATTCGACTTGTATCTGAAAGAAAATGTCGGCCTCAATTTAAAGATTAAACATTACTCTAACAGCATGCAAAGTTACAAGTTTGTATCTGATACCGTTTTGATGAAATTTATATTAATTTCAGAATCACTTGTTTGCAGCGATTCAACGTCACTACTGACTTCCGGTTTAACTTAAACTGGTTCCCTGGATATTAATGATTACGTACACAGACGCAAAATATATCATTGATTACATATATATTCTATTTATAGAACTTGGGACACGTAAATGTTTACCTAGGCAGTGCGCTCCGATAGGGTTTAAATTTGGCGCGCTTCATTGACAAGGTACGGGAAAAGTCTCGAGGAGTTTATCAACCAATCAGTTTACGCGGTAAACGCGTCATGATTAACCGGAAGTGAACAGTGACTCTCAATCGCTGCAAAATGATAGTATTGAAATTACGATTAATTTCATAATAACCGTTTAAGATATAAAGTTTTTGAATAGTCAGTTTTGTAAGAAAATGTTTAATCTACAAAACGAGACCGATATTTGCATCCAAATATATTGGTAAAGGTAAAATAAATCTGTCAGACCGTACCTACTGTCAAAATGGTTCAATACCATGTGAATATTATAATGATTGTATAGATCTAGTCATAACTCGTACACGGTGATGAATACAGGAGCGATTTTTAATTGTGTTTGTTGACAAAATATTATATGTGCGTGCATTTTAAAGAATGTGAGGACTCTAGTGCCAGTGGTTTGACAATGCATGAAGTTATAATGAATGTTTCCTGCTTTATACTTGATGATTTTTATCGTAAGCTATTTTTGTGTGAAAACAACCACTGATTTTTATTTGCTAAATCCTCTTACTGATAAATGATGTAGCATAAGTAACCCAACATGTTATCTGAGAATGAATACTGTTCCTTAAAAGGAAGAAAATTTTGTACTGGTGCATCCTATAGGAACGATAGATTAATAGGTAAACTATCCTGCTCACACGTTCCTGACTAAATCAAACCAAACGCATGGGTGTCTCTAGCATCCTATATCTTATTGTACGCGTCTCTAGCAACCCAGATTGTATTGTAGACATGTAAGTAACAGCTGTAGATATTGATTCAGGTCTGATATGACAAATGCAAATTTAGGTTCTCCAAGAACTCATTTTTCTAATTTATGACAGTGCATAAACTCACACGCTTCAAAATATTGATGCTTTCTTATTTTTGGATAGGGCGTAAATTTACGCACTTCTGATATGTTTTTTATTCAGTAAATGCAGACGTCTTTTCAGAAGAGTTGGTAAAGTGACGAATAGACAACTGTCGCTGTATGTACACTGAACAAAAGTTCTAACCGATCACTTTTCAAATTTTGATTATTTTATAACGGGCCAATAGATCCTTATTAAATTTTGCAGAGGAGATTTTTGTGTCATTTCTACCGATATGTGGAAAAAAAATAATTAAATACGGTCCGACGCACTCAATCGGCACACAGGGTGTGGTTTGCACATTTTGGCACGAAATGTTCGTGCAGAGAGTGGTGAGAATTAAATTTCACTTTGCATGAATCCTTGTTAACTTTAAAAGTGAAAAAACATAAAACATTGCACAAATGTCGATGCATGATCGTGGCGTAGCCAATGGAATGTTGAATGCTGGGGTCTCTTTCAAACAAGTGAGTGACTGTTCATGGACACATCTTTAAAAAATATCGATAGAATATTGTTAAAATAGAAAAATGCTATAATTTTATCATTTTCAATGTGTTCATCCCTGTTTCAAATTGCATGATACTTTAATCGGGTCTTTTCGACGATCGCGACTTTTGACGATGTAGCAAGGGACCGGAATCGTTTCTAACTGACGCTAAAAACCAAGAACAAAGGTTACAACTCGCCGACAGGATCGACATTCTTGCAATGTTTTATGTTTTTTCACTTATAAAGTTAACAAGGATTCATTCTAAGTGAAATTTAATGCTCACTACTCTCTTCACTAACATTTCGTGCCAAAAAGTGTAAACCACACCCAGTGTGCCGATTGAGTGCATCGGACCGTATCAAATTATTTTTTTTCCCACAAATCGGTAGAAAATGACACGAAAATTACCTCTGCAAAATTTAATAAGGATCCATTGGCCCGTTATGAAATAGTCAAAATTTGAAAAGTGATCGGTTAGAACTTTTGTTCAGTGTATACATCGAGTTTGAGCTAAAGTGGGAACGTGCTTCTAATGATTTGGGTATGTCAGCAGTTCCTGAATTTTGTTAAAATCAGTACAAATTCTAATAATCTAATATGCAAATTAGCCAAACACACGTGACACTAGGAAAATTTACAGAATATATTTTATCAAATCAACAAGTGATTATGCTTCCTTGAAATTCTGACTATAACATTATACTATCAAAATAATTGAGGAATAATTCCAATAAACTTACCGCTAGAACGTATATCCAAAGGTTAGCTTTCCATTTAATCGTAGAATTAACTCAACATGGAACAAATTCAGTCACCTTTAACCCATGTTCATCCAAAGACACCAGTACATACCTAGAATATATAACATACAAGGACCAGAGTTGTGTGACATGTGACCAAAATAATTCAAAATGACAGATTTTCCCCTCGTTTTTTATGAAGCAATATAAGGAAAGTATACGCTATCTAAATAATAAATGCTGTTTGAATTTAGTAGTAGTAATACATCGTTAACATTTTACGAAGATTTCCTGCTGTTGGTTTACGATATTTTTAGTCGTAAGACTTTATAAATGAAGCCCGTATCTAAATATGTGTCCATCTTGTAAAACCTTTTTGTCTTGTTTAATGTTATTGTTCCATAGACATCACTCACAACCTGAAATAGACAAAACAAGAAAAGAGAAACCCGAAAAAATATATGTAACAAAACATGTATAGTATATTGAAGATAAATTATAAAAAGATAACCAAAGATACGCTGAACAAGAACTAAGGAGTAATGGCATAAGAAGGAGATACGGAGCACGGACAAGCATGCATGAAGTACAAGGAGGGGCACGGGCAGGGATTTTTACTCCATGGGGTTATGTGGTCCGTTTAGGGCGGTCATTTCCGCTACCATTCCCACCTATTCACCAGGGCTATAGGAAGTCTCTGATCACCATTATTACAAGTTGGCTGGCTGGCTTACATGCAAATTAGTTTTATCCAGTTTAGACAAACTTATGAATACACGTACTTCCAAACCGACCTGTATCCTGAAACATCCCCTTCCAGTTATCATTAAATTCTTAGCCCCTAATAAAAATACAACAAACACTAAATCTAGACAGGCATTTTACCTATTTATAAACTCTTCAGAACTTTAATATTCCCTTTCAAACTTACTCTATGGATCAAATTACCCTTACCAAAAATATCCATCTTAACTAAGTAAAAGAGTACCCCATTTAGGTGTTCCATGATCGCAACACTTGTAATCAACGCCTTGTGAAATTTATAAGTAATACCACGAGACTAAACCATGTGTATTCATTATAGTTCCAACATTATTAAAAAGTTGTTTTTATTGGTAATACACGAGAATATTTTGTTATATTTAATTACATGTACACATATTCTCGTAAAAGTATTTATATTTTCAAAAACCTAGGCTGAACGAGGCTGACCTGCGTTAGTTTTTAATGTATGAAATTCTCAATCACTTACAAAATGATTTTAAAACATCAATTACGACATAATGACATGTCATCTACCACAAATATATACCTTTCATACGTTGCTTATTGTTCATATATTGAATCTTAGACGCCAGAAAAACAGTTAAGATAACAAGCAAACAGTACTTAAAAAGGCAAGATATAAGACTATGTCCGTACGAACATTTGGAGGGGGTATATGGCCTCAAATTATTTTGAAAGTATTGCAACTTAAAATGAACCAGATAAAGATGTTCTTTTTGCGATAGCGATCAATTGATTTGTTATAGACGATTGGGAGAAAGGTTAGATTTTTTGTATTTTTTTCTGTTTGATTTTTTTGTCTAAATCGGTCAAAAAATAAGAGCACAGAAACTTGTTGAATGAGATAGATGTGTTCGTGTTTTCTGAGGTTATGAGTTATATAACTTTACTGTATTTGTGTGTATATAGTAAACATATTTTGGGGTGTGGTATATATAATAAGTTTGAAAGGGGACTTTTTCATGCCGATAGCTTGGGGACTAGAGAACTGTCTGCATTCATGGATTGTTATTTGTAATTAGTCTGACTGGGATAAAATCATTTGTCTCCAATGAATGTGAATGTCATCACACCATTTTGCGAGAAAATATGTGTTTTATTGACAGATACGGGTTTGCAACAATGTATATGTAAATTGGATTTGTATATGTTCAAGTGGGCATAAATCGGGCGAAACTTGAATGGTGAACAAAGCAAGTATTATACAAATGCTATATTATGTACCCACACTGTTCAGTGTATAAGGACGACAGTGACAATTCTTTAGTAAGGGAATTAGTTCTGTCAAAGTTGTATGTGTCTCTTTCAGTACAGAACTTCATTTATGCCAAGAAAGCAAGTTTAGTTAATGTTTGTCTCTGGACAGTATTATTATCAGTATAGTCTTGTTTCTTTGACAAGATGAGATAAATTGAGGTTTTCACGAATATTCAAGAAAGGGTATATAATTTGTAATCTATTGTAGCTGAGATTTAACTCAGATTATAAGAGTATCTACAATAGAATATATAACTATTCACAACCATCTCGTAATAATAGTTCGTTTGTTTGAAACAGAATATTAACTGATTAGTATGTTCATATCTCGTTATTGAACAACGTAAAATAATAAACGAGTAAAACATTAATTGATAGCAGTGTTTGCAATTTAGACTATTATAAATAATTTAGCTGAACAAAGTTCGATAAGAAAACATTGGAATAATCAAACAAACGGTTCTATATTGTACTCTAATAAAACAACGAAATATTGGAAACAATTTACAATGCACATTTATAAGTTCGCAGAATGATAAAATATATCATTACTAAAAAAGTGTATCTTATACACTATACTTTATATAAATTATTTTCAAAAACGGGTTGAAAAAATATGTTTATTAAAATAAATACTTTATGTAGTAATGAGTTACAATTATATGTTCATATAAACCGATTCTATGCATAGTTTATTACCTTTTTCAAAAACAAAAAGTTATTACATTTACATTCTGAACGATAATATAGCAACAATATCATAATAGTATTAAAAATATAAAGTCATGTTCTATTAAATCAACAACCAAACCACGTAACATGTAGATTTGTACCAATTGACAACCTCTGTCTACAGTAAAAATCATACCAAAATATTGGGTTTTATAATCAAATCCCAATTGGCAAGTTTAGTATTTTATAAAAAGAACATTAATAATCAAAATAACACGTGTAAATGAAATGTACAAAGTACCTTCCACATCCATGTACATAACAACACAGTTCATTATACAGTCATTATTCATACAATCTTTTCATTAGCCAAATGTTTTCAAAAATCCATTTGAAGTTTTCTTTTCCAAATTCGATTTAAACGTATACATGTAAATAGCTCCTTAGTTTGACTTAGCTCTATTTTCTCCATGTCCAATAGTTTGCATGTCGTAACATTCTTTTTAGGTATATGGTACTTTAGACCTTTTAAGACCTTCAGCGAATGGTGCTTCTCAATTGTTTTGTTAATTAATCATGATTCTGATCTAGCTATCCTCCCATAAAACGGGCCCTTCACCAGATTGCTCAGAATCATATTGAAGTGCATTGAATAATTCCGATCTAGCTATCCTCCCATAAAACGGGCCCTTCACTAGATTACTCAGAATTATATTAAAGTACATTGAATAATTCCGATCTAGCTATCCTCCCATAAGTGGGCCCTTCACTAGATTGCTCAGAATTATTACCGATCTAGATATCCTCCCATAAAGTGGGCCCTTCTCTAGATTGCTCGGATTTATGTCTTGTTTCAATGTATAATTCCGATCTCGCTATCCTCCCATAAATGGGTCCTTCACTAGATTTCTCAGAATTATACTTCAATGCAAGAAATACTTCCGATCTAGTTATCCTCCCATAAAATGGGCCCTTCACTAGATTGCTCAGAAGTATTAATATTTTCCTTTTTTTGTTACTTAAAATAATAAATAATAAATATATTCTCGGCATGTATTTGTAGAACATCATTATCAAACATCATTAGAGCTAATTACATGTACTTAAAAATACTATCAAATTATTTATTAAAAATCTTGACAATGTATAATGACCATGTTATTAGATAAATAAATGTGTAGGTATGAGTATAAATCATTTTTGTATGTTCAAACAGTATTGCACCATATATTTACTATTTTACATAGCTTGTTATAAGTTTTAATATGACAGAGAGTTGATTCAATTGGTATGACATATAAGTCAATCGCTTAAAAGGCAGGAATTTTTCAACAAGACTAAACTCAATATGTTTGAAACTGAATAAAACAATTAAAGCAAACTTGTAAATAAAAATACCAAAAATATTACAAAATAATGAATTTCTTTACTTATCTCGAAAATAATTATCCATTGAATTAGCATATTCACTTTAGCAGAACAACGTTTGTTTTTAATTTTGTCCAATGTTTTTTATGCATTGATTAATTAGTAAAACACTCGTTTATTATCATTATTTGTACTTTTTTTCAAAATATCAGTGAACATTCTGTTATAAACTCTTATTATATAAAAACTTCATCAGAGGAAGAAAAAATACATGAAGACAAAACTACCCCATAATGTAGTTGGGCAGTCGCAATTGAAAGCAAACGCCTTTGTATATATGAGAATCAATAGACATGTTGTTAAGTAAGCAAAGACAGAAACCTTCATGCGAATAATGGTGGAAAGACATTCGATAGTGTGTGTATGTTATCTTTAGTAGAGATAGAAACCAGCACGACGATTTGAATAGAATGTCATGTCATATTCTAAGTCTTATTTTTAAAGACCGAAACCTACATGATGACAATGATAGAATGCAGAAATTGAAGAAAGATACTTACCTCAACAAAAATGACAGAATGTCAGGCGATATGGTGCTTTGATTATCTTTATTGAAGATAGAATCCTACAGGAAAATTATGATAGAATAGTTAGTTATTGTGTTTATGTGTATCCTTATGGGAGACAAATACTTACCTGAATTAGATGATAGAATGGCATGCAATATTGTGTGTGTTATCTTAATTGAAGATTGAAACCTACAGGAGAATAATGATAGAATGTATGCTATGGTGTGTGTATACATGTTGTCTTAATTGAAGAAAGATACGTACATGAATTAAATGAAAGAATGACATACGATAAGTGCTAGTTATCCTCATTGAAGAGAGAAACCTACAGGAGAATGATGATAGAAAAGTATGTCATGGTATTGTGTATTATTATTGGAGACAAATACCTACCTGAGTTAAATGACAGAATGGCATGAGATATGGTGTGAGTTATCTTAATTGACGTCATAAAACCTACATGGGAATACCGATAGAAAGGCAAGCCGTATTGTATGTTTTTATTGAGGAAAGATACTTACCTGAGAAAACATGAGATTAGCATGCTGCATTGTGTGTGTTACCTTAATTCAAGATAGAAACCTACAGGAGATTATTGATAAAAAGACATGTCATATTGTGTGTATGTTATCTTGATTGAAGATAGATACTTACCTCAATTAAATGATAGAATGGCATGTCATATTGCGTGTGCAATCTTAATTGAGGACAAGAACCTACTGGAGAAAAATGATAAAGATGGATGCCATATTATGTGCGTGATTTTATTTGAGGATAAGATAGAAACCTATATTAGAATAGTGGTAGAAAGGCATGAGATATAGTATGCATGTTATCTTTATAAGAGATAGAGACTTGTTGGACAATTTAGATAGAATGACATGCCACATTTTGAGTCTGAAATGTTTTTAAAGAATGAAATCTACTTAATTATAATGATAGAATAACATTACGTGTAATGTTTGCATGTTTTCTTGATTAAAGAAAGATACTTACCTGAAACAAAATGATAGAATGGCATGCGATATGATGTGTATTATCTTAATTGAATACAGAAACCTACAAGGAAATATTAATAGTACGACATGCCATAGTATGTGTGTTATCATATTTGAGGATAGAATCCTACACGTAAATAATCGTAATAGGCATGCGATGTAGTGTGTATGTTAGCTTCTTGGAGAGATATCAGCACGACAATTCGGAAAGAATGCCATGCTATAATTTGGAAATGTTTACATTCTTAAAGACTAAAACCTACATGACAGTAATGATAGAATAAAATGCCAGGTAATGTTTGTATGTTTCTGTAATTGAAGAAATATACTTACCCAAATTAAATGATAGAATGGCATGAGTAATAGTGTGTTATCATTAAATTAATTGAAGACAGAAACCTACAGAAGAGTAATGAGAGAATGATATGTCATAGCGTTTGTGAGTAAGTATACATTTTAAATTGAAGACAGATACTTACCTGAATTAAATGATAGAATAGCATGAGATATGGTGCTTGTTATCATAATTGAAGAAAGAAACCTACAGGAGAATAATGATAGAATAGCATGCTTATGCGTGGCTGTTATATTAATTGCAAACTTAAACCTATAAGCGATTATTGATAGAAAAACAAGCCGTATAGTGTGTATGGTTTTTTAACTGACCAAAGATACTTTAAGTACTTGGGAAAAATGATAGAATGGCATGCCATATTGTGTGTGTTACCTTATTTTAAGACAAAACCTACAGGAGAATAATGATGGAATGGGTTGTCATTTTGTGTGTGATATTATATTTGAAGAAATATATCTGAATTGGAATGTTGATAGAAAGGAAAGCCGTATTTTGTGTATTTTTCCTAATTGAAGACAGTTACTTACATGAGAATAATGATAAAATGATATGCCATTTTGTGAGGGTAATCTGAATTTAAGAAAGAAACCTACAAGAGAAAAAAGATAGAATGACATGCAATATAGTTTGTGATATCTTAATTGAAGATAGAATCCTACCGCAGAAAAAAGATATAATATGCATAGTATTTGTATGTTTTCTTAATTGAAAATGTGTGTCTTACATAAATTGAGAAGTAACCTGCAGGAGAAAAATGAAGAATGGCATGTCAATGTATGTTTGTTGTCTAAATTGTTGATATAAACCTACATAGGACTATTGATAGAAGGGCATGCCGTATTGTTGGCATGATTTTTACTGACGTATGATACTTACCTGAATAACATGCCATATTGTGTTTGTAATCTGAATTTAAGATAGAAGCCTACAGGATAGAGGTGAGATAGAATAGTATGTCATATTGTGTTTGTTATCTTATTTGAAGATATATCTAATTGGGGATATTGATAGGAGGGCATGCCATATTGTTTGCGTGTTTTCTTACTTGAATCAGAAACTTAACCGAGAAAAATAGAAGCAAGGTATGCGATATTGTAGGTGTTATTTCATTTGTAGATATATACTTAAATAGAAATTTTGATAGTAAACATGCCAAATTGTGTATATGTGTTCTTAATTGAAAAAAGAGATACCTGAAAAAAATGAGTAAATTGCATGTTTTCTTAAAGAAGAACGATACTTACTTTAGAATAATGATAAAATTGAATGCCATACTGTGTGTGTGTTATCTTTATTGAAGACAGAATCCTACAGGAGAATAATGATAGAATGGCATATCAATGCGTATTTTGTTATATTTATTTAAAACATACACCTTCATGGAATATTGAAAGAAAGGCAAGCCTTATTGAGTGTATGTTTTTTTAACTGAGGAAAGATATTTACCTGAACAAAAATGATAAAATGGCATGCCATACTTTGTGTGAAATCTGCATTTAAGATAGAAGCCTACAGGAGAAAAAAAGATAGAATGGGACGCGATATAGTGTGTTTAATCTTAACTAAAGCAGAAAACTACAGGAGAATAATAATATAATGGCATGACATTGTGCACATCTCGTACTTTTTGCACATTAAAAAACATAATGAGGCAGTGTTGGTGACACCTCCAATTTTACATTGTAACTGGCACTAGCCAGTACTTAAAATGATTTTACTTTAAATGCAAAATAGTATTAAAATTCCCCTACATATATATATGTCTCCCTTTAATTGGTTTGTTTTAAAATTACGAAGATGCTATCACCTTTGAACGCCTAACTTTTAGGCTAATTATTTGTTACTATTTCGAACAAACATGAATTCAAAGATATTCAGTGGTTATAAACCTTAAACATTCGATAAAAACTGTGATAAGAAATAAAAATCAAACAGGTCTAAGACAAATGTAGTACTAAGTACGTTTTACAAGATCAATTACATTTCATCCATATTTCACAACATGACGTATTTCAGTATGTTTTATTGAATACTGTCTGCTTAATAGTAATTTTGATATCACGATTACTGCTTAACAGTTATTTTGATATCACGATTAATAATTAAGAAGTTTCATTAATATATTTATTATTTAAAAGAAAATTCTGATTGTCACAAACACTTTCTGGTGAAACCCTACCAGCGTTCCTATGTTTATAAGTTATTTTCACTATTGCCTACTAATGCCAGATTCAGCCTAAAAAACCAAAGTAAGACTTAGTAATCATCCTTAACTCCTTGAATTAGTTTCAAACATCTTCTGTCGTTCTTAAGTAGATTTTGTTTCAATAAACCTCAACCCTTTACTCTAATTTCCATAGAAAAATGCATCAAACCTAGAAAAATGCACTAACTGTTTCCATTCTGAAATTAAACTCTATCCACCCCATTATTGCCATAAGAAAAACCCCAAATCATATTCCAATTACCCTAATCAAATCCCACGGAACATCTCCCATTGCTCTAAACATATATGCCTTCACTAGATAAAACTAATATAAAACACTATAAGCCAGCAAGAATACTAATAATAGTGACCAAAGCGTTCCGAACCCTGATGCTGGGGGTTATGAAGCCAACGACTCTTAAAAACCCCAACAGACCGAACCCTCACCATGGGGGGTTGGGACAGATGGGATGGGACATGCATGCAGGGACCTGAGATATCGGTGCAAATCTCAAGCCAGACACATATAACCTTAAGACCAAAAACAAAAAAAACCCAATCAAAATATGAAATACAATAAATCAAACAATAACACAATGTACGATGTAAATGAAATAAAAATACCATTTGTTAAAAACCAAAATATATGTTAGCTGTACATGTACATACATTGGATAATGATTAAGTCAGTTAATGCACAAAGATCAATCTGTATAAACAGATATCTTATAGACCGCGAGTAGGCGAGCGGAGAATTTTTTATCAGGTTTTTAATCAGATTGGTCAGACACCAAAGGAGATTGAATTTTTCAATAGCTACGGAGCCCCTAAAGTGACATTGTTTTATTATCACAACTATTTCGAAAAAAATGTAATGATTATTTCGAAAAAAAACCAACGAAATAATATTACGTTTAAACGAAATAGTTGTAATAATAAAAAAGTATTTCAAAATGTCACTTTAGGTGCTCCGTAAATAGCCAATGTATGTGCTATGTATAGTAAACATGTACTTCGGTTTATAAACAAATGACATATCTAGAATATAGAATTAACTTAAACTTACCAACTCTTTAGTGTCACTGTCAAAATGTCTTTCACCATGTTGAATCATAACCAATGTGTTTATAATAAACGCTTTACATCTTAAGGAAGTCATTTAATGATAGATCTTTAATATCTAAGCTTTAATATATACTTAACTTAATAAAACATCAACGCCTCAACTACCCTTATCTGAAAAGGAAAAAGAAACAGTTGGTCAGAAAATAATGTAGTATTTATTTATTAAAGTCTAGTCTATGTACAATTACATTAAGCACACACATTATAAGAACATGATGTCTGTACAATAGTACAATATGATGTAAGTACCTAAGTTTTCAAGTAAAAAAAGAAAAAAAATCCCTAACTTAATTTTAAAGTAGATTTTTCCTAATACAAAACTATATATATGACCACAGAACATTTTTCAGAAAAACTAATCTAATTAAACATCGTATTTTTAATGTAGTCGATATAACAATTTTTAAATAATATTGAATATTATTAAACCACTTAGAATTTTTATTTTGTATCCATGGACAAGATCAATAAATTTTGCCTTAAATAAGTATGAGCTATTATCTCCCTTTGATAATGTTCATATTAAAGGGAAATAATAACTCACGTCCATTAAAGACTTTCATTTATAATTTTGCAACAACGTATTGTAATATAAATTTATACCATATATTAACATAATTGACATAATGTTATATTTCTCCACAAAAAAATGAGAACTGTACTCAATAACCGAATTGATTTGATCCAGCCAAATATCAATTACAGGAAGTAGTCCAAGGCTAGAACGTTTTTATTGTAAGATATCGGGTTCGAATCCCACAAAGGACACAAGTAAGTTTTCTTGAGCAAAAACAATCGGCGAATGATTCACTCAATTCAGATGTAAACTAGTACTCTAAAGGTCATTAACACAATGGTGAGGGGGTTGTCTTACAGGATTATTGAGTCGACTAAATGTGTATAAATATTTAAAGGCAGACTTAATCTAAAATACTACTTATATATTTAAACGTTATATTGTTTGAAAATATACTTCCTTGATCAAAGTAGTAGATCATTGTCATCAAACCAGTTTGTACACAAACAGTAAATTATATCACAGCTATACGTCTATAACGTTGATCCACTCCATAAATTCATACAATCTGAAAACAAGATGTGGTCAATATAATTTATAAATACATGAAAACTGGGACAGTAATGCAGGAAAGTTCCTCTATAAAGCAATCATTGTAGATGCAATATCATATAATTGTGGACAAGTTTTAATTACCAAATACTTAGAGAAGAAAATGTCCTTTTTTATTATGACTATATTGCTAGTCAGACCATATACTTTGATGTTTTTATATTGTAATTTTACAGTACAATGGTGAGGGAAAATATGAAAAAATATAAAAAAAAAACAAATGTTTAGAGATCGAGTGGTCTCTGGTTTGAAAACCCACCGGAGGCACTTGTTCTAATACAAGGAAATTTACATGTGATTGTTTCATTTAAGACAGTGATAAAAATAACCTATAAATATAGCACAGTTTCAGCATTGTTCTATCATGTCAGATAAATTATTTTATAAAACAATGAGGCATACATTTACCCCGCTGATTCACTCGATCCTGAGAACATAAGGACTGTAGTGAGTATTTAAATCAGCGAGGTTAATGTGTGCGCCACTGACAAATGAATAAAATTTAAAAATATAAATAGTTGAGCAAATTAAACGGCTGAGACAAACGGTACCCACCAAAATATGGAGACATTTTCACTTAGTAGGCCTGCTGAATAGACTTAATCTAAAATTTGATAACTGTTTATTCAGAAACTCTTCAAAGTTTTGCTTTAATTTTTTGTTATCATTATAATTACAACTGAGACTACAAAAAAGCATACAAGCTATGTTATGGAAAATTATTACAATTGTTTATTAGCATGGTTTTGGAGGCTTTAGGATGTCAGATGCTGAATCTTATAAATGTGTTGCATTCATGAAAACTGTTTTTCATTTTATCACCAACCATACTTAAATATATTAAACTTAATGATTCAACAAAAATAATCATCAAAATTCAGAATTATGGTATTTTTTGTCTCCATACTTTTGATGGGTACTGTACATGTAAGAATTCATTTCACGCTGTGGTCACTACACACCAGCTTACTACTACAATGTATGTAGATACAGGCTAATGAGGAATATTAGTCAGTTTTCTTTCCCTGACAAAGTCTGAAGCCATCCAATTGGCAAGTAGGTCCTATCAGTTGGAATCCTCGGACTTTATCATTGAAGTCCTGTGTAAGGATAATAAAATATTTCATCAAATATCTTTCTTGTTAATTAAGATATTAAGGTTCATGTAAAGTCTTGGTTTGCAAAATAATTCAGTGAAAATGAAAATGCTCTAATTCTGGCACATCTTCACTCAGAGTAGTGTTTTATACATCAAAATGTTCCTTATGAAACATACAAAGTGATGCTTGTCATCAATTATGACAAATAATAATTAACAAAAGATGTATTTGCAAAATTGATGTTGTATAAATAAAAATACTAAAATGTATTAATCTTTTCTTACAACAAAATTTAACATTGAATCCTTTACAGAACATTATAGTTCATATTCCCATGAAGGTACTCCAATATTTATAACATTAATAAATGTTAAAACAAAACTAAGGCAAATGAAAAACTAAAGTGAAAGTAGAAACAGGGTCGCGAAAACCCATTACACTCGCATCTGTCAAAATGTTTTTCATATACCGTAGTTTTGATTTAACATTTATTGGGATTATATATTTTGGAGTACCTTCATTGGAATATAAACTATAATGTTCTGTAAATGATTTAATGTTAAATTAGTTTGTAAAAAGAATTGAATGTCTTTTAGTATTTTCATTTTTACAGCATCAATTTTGCAAATGCATCTTTTGTTAAAAGTTTTCATCTAAATTAATTGCCAGCATCACTTTGTATGTTTCTTAAGAAACATTTTGATGTATAAAACACTGTTCTTGATGAAAGTACGACAGAATTAGAGCATTTTTTATTTTACTATTATTAATGCTAATAAAAACTTCACTTGAACATTAACAACAAAACACTTCTTTGCTTAATTTTCAAACAAATTAAATGATTTACAAAAAGGGTATTTAAAATTGATTGTGTCAAATTGTCATTGAAAATAAGGGTAAAATCCGAGTAATCCAACTAATTGGACCCAATTATTTTTAGAGTATGTAAAGGAGAATAACTGACTAAAGGCCCTTATTGAAGTCTCATGTAATTTTTCGCAAGCCAAGATGTAAATAAAAACTTACGTTGCGTCCAGGGTAATCACGTTCCATCACAAATATGTACCAGTACTAACTTCAGATTGTGTGTTTGGTAAACTGTAAAAGGCAAGGCATAAGATGAATATAGAACATAATTAGAAGTAAATGTTAAAAAATAGAAAAGAAATAGGGGTGGCTTATTGCCCATTAAACAACGACCGGAAGTAAGGTTCGATGAAATTTACATGAAGACCCTAGCCCTGAGTGAATTTTAACAATTACGAAAACGACTGATCACATGTATAATGAACAGTTTACAACTGTAAGTCCGATTTTAACTAAGGCATGAAACAAAACAATAAATGCATGATTACTCGAAAACAAAATTCATCATTTTTTTCACATATTTTTGTTGTTACAAGCGAAGCTATTTTTGTACCAGCATAAATATACAATATATATTTAGGAAAAAGAATGTCTTTAGTTGGATTTAATGCCATGTCAAAACAAATTAAGGTCATTTTACAACGGCTAGTTCACATAACTTCGGATTCCTTGACCCTAATACCGATAACTTATCTATATAACTCTATACATGTACCTCTATAAAGTATGGCACATTCTTTGGATTCGAGAGGTCCTGGGTTCAAACCCGTCATAGACACTGGGTCAACCTTGAAAAATATCTCCGATTGGTTCGCTTTACCAATGTTAATAATTAGATGGGTGTGTATAAGTGAAATTTTAGTCGGCAGTACAATGTATTTCTTACAAAATATATCAAAATCATCCGGAATTTTTGGATATTTTAATGTATTTAGTTACCCTACCCACTTGATGGATGTTTTTCAATTTCAACAACTGATAGATTTTCAATATAACTTTAGGAAACTTATCCAAACTGTATCTAAAGGTATACGGAACAAAATAAAACATGAATTACCTTGAACTATACAATAAAATCTTTTATATATTCCATTTTTCCAATACTAACACTATCAATACACTTTTCAAATTTTAAGATGGCGGTTAGATGTTTTGGCGATGTTTGATTGGATATAAAATTGGTGTTGATTTGAATAAGAATAGCCAGAGGTTAAAGTTCATAGTTGAGATATGGTACATTCGGAACACCTCGGATGATTCCGTTAGCTGACGATCAACTATCGCCTAGGCGTTCCGTAAGGGTACAGTAGAGTGATTAAACTGAGCTTATTATTCACCACCTAAACGAATCCCTATGGTCAAATAAACCTTAGAAATGTGAACTTTATTATACCTAAGTTAATCCAAGGAGCTTGATACTCAGCTTCGTAGTTTGAAATAAAAAATCCCTCCTTATCACAATTTGAAAAAGGCATACCTTCCGTAAGTCTTATAAGAAGAAGGGAGTTTTCGAGCCAATCTAATCTCATGCAAACTTTGTGGAATTAAAATTGTCCATTCTACAGCGACAAAAATGTCATATGTGTCCAAATATGGGTCACTAATAGGTCATATGCTAGCACATCCAAATTAAATAACAAAACATGCAACAATGAAAAATTGTAAACACTCACCGCTCCTTGGTATTCACATTTTAATTCCACGTGTCCATAGTACGAAAATTATCAACCTGTCCACACCCGTACTTGTACTTTAAACACTATTTAACATTGTCATCTTCTTTAATTAAATCAACTATCAATTAGCAACACAACGGAATAAGATTGTTAAATCAATTAAAACTCTCTAGAAGCAAATAAAACTTCTTAGAACCGAATGAAAATAGTCCAAACAGTCTAATTTCCCCTTCACTTAATTTAAAACACGTTTAAATAACACGGCATGGTAGAAAAGTAATCCCTATCATTGAGTTCATGATTTTGAAACCGGTTTAGACTCACACCGAACTCGTGCATTTAGTGTTTAGCTTTGGCGTGTTTGTTAAAAAGTTTTATGTTTACGACCGATATCTCTTCTATTTGGATCAACACAAATTATGTATTAATATGATTTAATTGTGTTTAATGCCGTGTCAACACAAGTAATGGTCATTTTACAGAGGACAGTTCACCTGACCTATATTCCCAGAAACGTTGTAGCGCCGTTAAACGTCGCAACGCCGCTAAACGTCGCAACTGACGTTAAACGTCGCAACACTAACGCTTAACGTCGCAACCGCCGCTAAACGTCGCAATCGCCCTGCCGTTAAACGTCGCAACGCTGACGGTAAACGTCGCAAAAAATCGAATGCCGTTAAACGTCGCAACCTTGCCGCTAATTGTCACACTTAGTAGGAAGGTATAGTAGTGAGCCTAATCAACACAAAAATATTACATAGGACAAATATGGCTTCAAAGCAGCCACTCTTAGACTCATAGCAACCATAAAAATATGTTACATAATTTGTTTAGATAAGCTAGATAAATCTCAGGTTACGCATTTGTCTCCCTTGTATAAATTCACATTCAGTAATCTACACAGATAACTCTCGAATCAAACGCTTTTTGATAACATGTATTTCGGAATGTAAATGTGGTTGTCCGATCAGATCATTTTAAATGGAAGCACTATTTGTAATTAACAGAATTATTGGTTGTCCGACCTAAAAAGTGTTTGTTATGGACAACCTGAGACCCACTAATTTCGTAGACTGTATTATTAAATGCTAAACCTACATACATATATATATGTATATTGGGAAAACATGTGAAAGTCTTCCAATTTCCTTTAAAGACGTACCGCATATGTCATAAATTTATGTAAGACTATGTGCGAATTTCTTTTGTATAGTAGGATGTTTTCGAATAAACAAGAATATGCAAGATGCGGAAGAAAGAACTAATAATAGAATCAAACATAAAACATAATTTCAACAAGAGAATCAGAGACATATCTAATTCCCTGCGAGAATGACCTCGTGTGAAAAGAAATGATTATTTATTTCAAACTACCACTCTGTTCAATGTGTCATGATATTGTTTAATTTAACGTTAATACTGTTGTCTTAAAATGTTCTATTTACACCAACATTAAATCGAGAAGTGACACTGTGTGTAACTGTGTCGGTTAGCAGAGAGCTAAAGAGCTAATCGGTACGCTCAGGCTAATTCCAATGGGAGGTAACTCGAAAGAAATTGTTTCAGTTAAAAGCAGAGTAGTCTTTCTTTGACTGTTCGTTTATTTAACACACTTTTGAGTCTACGGGCTGTATAAAAGGTCATGTATGTTTTTGTACTTTAAGCAATGAACATAACCCCTCAATATGTGAATAAGGTGAACTGCTTACTTTAACATTCAGTATTCATTTGAAATAGTACAAAATATACATTGTAAATTTTACATGATGATAGTCAATTAAGTATGTTTGAACTAAACTAACTTTTAAATTAGTATAATAATTCACCTCGAAAATATTGTAACAATGTGATAGGTAATGGGTTTTTTTTCGAATTGACTTATTGACATAATTATCATCTCACGAAAAATATTCATCTGCACTGTTATATGATAACAAGTTTTGAATGACAGAAAGGTACGTATGTTTAAATCAGCTAAATGATGCACGTGTGTATCACCTTATTCACATACTGAATGAGTCAAATCCATCATTTAAAGTACATGAATATGCATGACCTCACATACGACATTGTAGAATGTTTATCGACAGCTAAAACAGTTTTTTTAAAAGAAATTAAAAGACTGAAATTATTCTATGAGAAGATTTTATTTGTGACGTAATAAGTTCCAAACATGATAAGTATCAGTCAGAATTTGTTTATACAATTACTCATTTGTACGTAAATGTCTTAATCATGCGTCTTGTATTAAGATTGATAATCTTGTTCTTACGTAATTCATGAAGATTTTCTACAGCTTTACTTGGCATGCAACAATTTATATAATATGATACAAATAGAAATTCCAAACAAACATATGTACTTTATATCAGAAATTAAACAAATGTGCATGTACTGGTCGTATATTAGTGTATGTACATTTTCATTTATTTACTCTGAATACTTGCAACTTTGTACTCAAGATTGAAGAACATAGATATCCGTACTAATTAAGTAGATTATCTAACGAATATGGAGTATCTGAATCAGCGGGGTTTATGCATGTGATAATAAATGTTGAATAAAATTTAACAATATAGTGAATGTATTAAAAAATGTGTTCGTTTTTTCTCAACTGTCAAAACATGAATAATTTCACGGGGAATGCGTTTGTTAAAACTTTCATGAGTTTCCAAAAGTGTGTATTATGATTGATTTATAATGCTTATTTCGTATGATATGTTTTAGTCAAGATATATTTAACATCAATTAGGCCGCCAGTACAAAAATAATGCATTCAGCCACAGTGAAATTATTCAAGCTTTGACAGTTGAGAAAAAACGGATTATACATGTAAATTATCGCAATAGTTTGTGCCAATTGACATTAGACAGGTGTGTACATTGCACGATAACTTCACGACAGTTCGTTAAATAAACGATACATATTTATGTGTTTTTATAATAAACCCGTCTTGTTTTTAGATAAGTCATCCGTATAAGTCACCATTTAAATGTGTAAACGTAGATTCATATTTTCCAATATTTGGAACAAGATTGCATAAAAATGCTAGTTCAGGAGTCTGGTAGCATCCTGGTAGCATCCTGGGAGGGCGACAGCTGTGCTTGTAGCTTCTGTTCAAATGTTTTATAGTTGCTGTTTTTCTAGTTTAAATGTGTACATATTTAAGCATAGCCTGCTAGTCATTTGTCTCTTATACAACTTAATTTATTCGTTTTATCCAATTTTGATACTTACATCTATTATCATTTAACTATTGTTCTTATGTTCTTATGTATGTCACTTATATACATGTATGTCGGTCAAAAGCTATACATAGCTTATGTTTTGTATTATTGATATATTCTTACCGACAATAAAGAAATATTTGACTTGACTTGACTTGACTTGGATTGCTATTTTAAAATATGAACTAAATCTGATTCAACGTATGCTTTATTTGTATATCTTAGATCAATTTTCACCATCAAAAGAACATTATCGCAAGATATACGTATAGCTTCATGTTAAAATGAACGAGCTATATTTGTTCTCTAAGGTTAAAGTGAACGAACTATATTTGTTTTTAAGTCAAAGTGAACCAGCTGTACTTTTTGTCTCAGACTGAAATGAATTAGATATATACTACGCATGATGTTAACACTTTCTTACATTCTGTGATTGAAGATTAATGACCAGTTCTATAACAAGTGGTACCAATTCTGTACGTAAGAACTCTGTAACTCTGAGACTAGAGAGTAGAGTTAAGTGATGTAATAAGGCAGTGTTAAGATTTGTGATTTCTCGATGCTTGTTTTTACATTCAGTTAGGATTTCGGAATTTCCGAATTTTAACTTTTTTATCTAACTTTATTTTATTCCTTTGTGCTTTAAACTTTAACTACAAAAACTTTTATTTCTCGATGCTTGAACCTATTTTACCGAAGTAAGAACTTGGTAAAGTTATGGGGAATTGAAAATGATGACGACGACATAGTGAATTTTGACCGTGTAAGTTTGTTAATTAATTAGGTGTTCGCTGCGAAAGGGATACTTATCTGTTTTTAAGTGGATGTCTTTTTCGAAAGTGGTCATGTTTTCTCGAATCAATTTAATTAAGTAATGTAAAATTAAAGCATCACTCCGTGTTATTAATCTATAGACAATCGATGGTACTAATGTTAAATGACTTCATAAACTTCTGTTTTCTATGACGTACTTAATTTGACGGAGTATTAATATCGTGCATTAAAATATGGATATTTAACTACCATTGTCAATTAAAAAAAGGTAAGATTGTTTTAGTTTCACTTTTTGTTTTAATTTGGGGGTTATTTTTATAAATTTTGATCTCACACAAGACAAAATTTAGTTAAATGCGTTAAGCTGTCAACAACTGAAATGAAGTAAGACTAAGACCTACGATCAGGTACATTCGAATGTGACGAGGTAGTGACTTGTCAATCGTATAATATGTTCGTTATAAGTTTGGGGCCTTTTTATCATAAGAAAAAGAATTATAAAATCAGATTATTGTGATAAGTCGTTGATGAACGTTTAAAGCTACCGGTTCTGAGATGTTTTATATTTTAGAATTACCTATCGGTGTCTGTAATTAAGTTAGCAAAAAAAGAAGTATTAATGTTTAAGGCAAGCTGATCTAATCTCCAATAACTTGGCACAATATTCGACAATCGATATTCGATATTCAATATCGAACTGGAGTTGATTATCGAGCATAAGTGCAAATATCGAACTAGCGTTAAATATCGAACTAGTTGTACGTTCGACATTCGCCTTTAACAGCCTGAATGCGTTCTGAGGATGAATATCGAACCAGCTCGACGTTCGATATTTGCCTATAACGGTCTGAATGTCATCCTTAGTATGAATATAGAACCAGCTCGCCGTTCGATATTTGCCTATAACGGTCTAAATGTCATCCTAAGTACGAATATCGAACCAGCTCGACGTTCGACATTTGCCTATAACGGTCCGAATGTCATCCTAAGTACGAATATCGAACCTATAACGTTCTGAATGTCGTTCTTAGGATGAATATTGAAATAGTTTGACGTTTGGCATTCGTTGATTATAAACTGAATGTCGTGCTGAGTTTGAATTTCAAACTAGTTTGATTAATCTAATTTTAAAAACTAAAACTTACAAAAACACCTTTCAAAGTATGCAATTAAAAATTAGTGGGTATTTTTGCCAGTTACTTATCAAGTTGGATTAAACGTATAAATAAACTAAAACAAATTGATCAAACGACATGCCAAGCTTATTTATAGTGATAAAGTGACTTGTAAGAAACGAAAAATTGCAGCAAACATTGAACTAGTTCTACAAACTTAATATTCTGATATCATTGCCTCAAAAATTAAATCGGTCGCCTTTCTCTTAAATAAAAAAGAGACGCAATGGGGTAGCCCCATGTGACATAACGATTAATTTAGAGATATGTGCATTTATGAAAAAATTTAGTGGTCTGTGGCCTACTCTTTAGCAGTAGAAATTATTTATAAAAAAACGCTTTTGCAAGAGATGTTTACGAGGCATGTCAGGGTTCTGTATTTGTTGAAATGACAGTCGTGGATTTTATCTTACCACGGGTTTAGTCCTACAACATATTCGCCCAAATACAATTCCCCGGGTGTAAATAATGAAAACATTTGGCTATCGTTTTGTGGTTTTCTACTATACTTTATTTATTTTTACATTTAATTCAAAGATCGCTAGTTCGCAACTGATATCTTTTAAGTTGCTTAGTATCCAGAAATCGATAAATAAACAAAAACATTTAACAGGCCATTTTACCCAAAGGTTCTTTGGAAACATTTTAAAGGGTCTGTTTTTTTATTTACTTTTTTCCGTTAAGATGAAAACAAACATATGCAATTCCTACAAAATTTATGGTAGTCAAAGACAACATTTAATATACGCATGCATGTAATACATGGTACTTAGTTTACGTTGCCTTGAGGCTTTGCTTTAGTCATATTAAATTCCTATTTTATGTACATGTATTTTGTAAATATAAAGTCTTACAATAAACAGTTAATTTCAAAATATTTTAAAGATATAAAGATATCTTAATAATCATAAAAGAGACGTGTTTAAAATCCTGAACATATTCCAACATAGATACTCTTATTTACGCCGTCTACGTCAAGCCAAATGATAACATCGATTATCAACGAATGTTGAACTGGTTTTTTATTCAACCACAGAACGACGTTCAGACCGTTATAGCGGCAATGTCGAACATCGAGTTGGTTCGATATTCAACTGCGGTTCGACATTTGAATTATGCAAATCATCGAATGTCAAACTGGCTCGATATTCGATTCCAATTAGTTATCGAGCTTTTAATATTGTGCCAAGTTATTGGATATACTGGTTTTACCTCTATACTTTGTTAGAAATATATAAAAAAAAGTTGTTATGGTTATAAGCCAAAGTGGCCTGTAAGATACCAAAACGAACATTCATATAAGTTACTTCTAATCTAATCTGATCTGATCTGATCCGATCCGATCGCCTTTGGTTAAAAAAATACAAAACAAATTAAGTTTTATGCATGTTGAATTTATGGGACTTATTCTGTTAAATGAAGCATTTTAACGATCTGATAAAAATGGACTAAACTTGACGTCCAAACTTAGTTGAACTTATGATATGTTTCAAGCGCTTTGTCTTCTGAAGAAGCAATTTACAACTGTAATAGTTTCATAAACAGGTTTTATGAACAAGGTGATGAGTAATTACACATACACCTTTATGAAGTTGTTTTAGCGATTTCAATTTTAATATCGTTAATATCGCATTTTATCACATAAAAAACAGACCGAGTGCAGGCACGAGTCTGTAGGAAGCTGCAAGCGTATAAAATAAAAACATGTGCGTGAGCACGTGTTACTACTTCCTAGTATTGTGTTTTTATTTTACATACGTTTAAGATCAAAGTAAGAGTTAAGTGTTTGCCAGACGTGACCTTGAACTACCATGACCTTCACCTTTGATATTAAGTGAACGACTATCATAAAATATATAATGATATTAAAATATTGTATAAAAGATCCTCTTTGTTTGTTGAAACTTCAGATGTATGGATGTAAAGTTGTAACCTCCTGTTACTAAATCTTTCTTCGGAATAATTTCAATTTGGTTGAACCAAGCAATTAATATTGTTAGATTAAATTAACTGTCAGTGGCGAGTGAATTAACCCCGCTGAATTAAATACTCAATTTTGATTTAACCCCCGTACATCAATACGGATATCTATTTCTATCAATAGTTAGTATAGAAGTACTGTAATATTTTGTACGGAAATGATCGACCAAGTATCTAGTATTTAAATCAAAGGGGTTATTTTATGTGCCACTGACAGTTGAATGAAATAAAACAATATTCTCGTAAGACAGTTGAATAACATCAGTTTGATATTACACGTCATTGGCGTTTCTAGATATATCACTTACTGCTTTCATGTGCTGATTTGTAATTTTTTATGGAAGTAGTTGAACGGATTGTGTCGAGTTTTTTTTAGCATTTTGTGCATTCAACGCTGTCTACCATTTGATGAAATTACAAAAAAGATCCGTGTTTCTAATTTAAGACATTTAATGGCACGAACAGTCGCTATTTATATCAATTTATGGAAAACCAGGGTGTCATTATGGTCAAACTATGAAAACTAACTAACTAATCTAACCAATGTGGTACCTATATGATACTTATTAGATATAAAGCTTTTCCAAAAATATAATCATCATCATCACGAACAAATATGTTCCCTTCCGATTATTAAGATAATTAAACAAAAGAACACTAATTACTAGCCTGCTAAGATAAATACGTACGTCTATCATAAAACTAATTGTCGCCCTAGGTGACTCAAGCTCAGTATTACAAAAGTATATTTAGTATATTATGGCACTTTCTGATGAAGAATGTAATTGGTACTATGTTAAATAATTACCTCAAAGAATTATAACGATACTAATTATTTCATAGCTTATGTTCCGGCTAGAACACCTTGTTTTGTTGTCATGGAAACTACCGAGATGTCCCGATTGTTGACGAAGATAATCTCCGTTTAGAGCGCATTTTTGCTTTGTTGTTACGGAAACTGACCACGATTATTGACGAAGATTTATTACGGAATCTTACATAAAATAACCCGGACCTGTTTACTCGCAACTTCTGATCTCAGTACGAACGATGACCAAAATCAAAGCGCCGAGACGCTACATTTGTTTCAAGCTGCATTCGTTGACCCACTTGCTACCACCTAACCGACCCTGTGGCTAAATTTGTCTGAAAAGGTGTAAAATAACCCATTTACTCAAACGTTTTTTCGATGCTGTCGTTGTTTTATGCTCATGTTAAGATTATAGCAGGTTACTTAACATTTGTTTCCATTAGAGTTGTAAAGGAGAACAAAAAGCACCTGAAAATGAGAATACTGCATATACATTGAGATAAAAATGCATCTATGTGTACTGTACGAAATCTAATACTTAGGATTAAAATAAATTAACTCTGATTCAGAAGTTGGTCTGATGTTTTATCTTTGTTTATCTATGATTTCAGACCTACAGCAGAATTATTTTCGAAGATTCACAATGAAATTCTACCGATATTTTATCTTCATAAACTAATGTGTTCGTGTAACATGGCGTTACTCATGTACCTCGGTGCGCTTAAGGCGTTGGCTTTGGTGCAAAGCGATTATAACAGAAATTTATTTTTAATGAGTTCACAGAAAACTTTTCATGTTATCATACGTCTTGGAAGGGAGTGATAAATTATCATATTTCGAGAACAATAAAACAGCATAGTTTATTGATATAATATCTGTAATAATAATAATAGCTGTTACAATGATTAAAGGTGGCTTGTTATCAAATTTGTGGCAAATCATCAAATTACATTAGAATGTATTTAACCTGTGAAACTTTAGATCATTATTGAACGATTATTTCGTGTTTCAAATGCATGGATGGTGATCTACTTTGATGGAAAAGGGTGAAGCGATTAGCAGTCTTATTTAAATAAAAAAAATTTTTTTGTTACGCTTATTTTCTAATTTTATTCATCTGTCAGTTTGTGAGTAACTCACAAATTAATACCGCTGGTTTAAATGCTCGCTTCAGTACTTTTGTTCTTACGATCGATAAAATAGATATCCGTTTTTATTTAAATCAGCCGGGTTAATGAATGCCCCACTGACGATTAAACATAAAATTTACCCATATACACATACGCAAGTTTTATACATTTTGCTAACACTCAGGAAAACTATTCCTTTTCAGAGTGCTACAGTGACAACTCGGCGTCCTTTCTGACAGGAAAAACGTCGGTAGGTTTTCTAGGGTGTTTGCAAAAAGTATAAAACTTGCGTTGGAGATGTGATGCACTGCTAGTAGTATACGCTTTTCTGCTTAGCCACGATAAGGTATCCGGTAAATCTGACTGGAATTAAAATACCTGCAAATCTTTGAAACTCAAATACTTGCAAATCTTTGAAACTCTGAGCCGAGGCGGGTTTTTACTGTTTCCTTTTTCAAACCGTAGCATTTTTGATGCCATAGTCACGTGGTATTGCAACTGTGAGTAAGTCACAAAAAAATTTGTATTTACTATTTTTCAGGTTAAAGATAAATAAAGATGGCTGTGTTTGGTGGTATGTTTCTTTACGTACTTTTTTCATCTGATTCCATAACTTTCAAACCAACCGTTAGCGTTACTTCCTGAACTTAGTAGCTCAAGACAACATAGTACAAATTACCAAGACTGTTTAATTCAACCCAAAACACTGCACTTTGAAACTGTGTAAAGACGCATGTTATACCGTATATGTCACAGAACGTTTATGTCACACGTATGTGACATATTCGGTCAAGTTTATCACACCTTCATCCTGTGACATATACGTTTGTGCAAATTAGCGATAAACTTCTGACAGTATATATCACACATTTCACACAATGAACCAATTCTAATTGCTTTTAACTTTGTCCGCAGCAGCAACAACAGCATTTCTTCACAAAAGTCTCAATGCCCAGGACCGTCGTAATTCGATACCGACTCACAATAGATTCTATTGCATCACTTTCAAAGCTAAATTCGTCAGTTATCTTGACGTTTCAATCACATTTGTGCTTCTTCAAAGTCCTCGGCAGTGAACCCTTCAAAGTTTGACCCTTCATCGTCACTTTCATGTTCAAACAAATGGTCTTCAGACCCATTCAGTGCTGACGAAATAACGGACATAACACCACTCGCGCACGCGTTCCAGACAAACATTAAAGTTTTTTACCAGCAAAATATTTGCCTCGCGACTCGGCAACTTCAATTATTTTATAATAATAATTAAAATAGAAAGACTTTATTTATAGAGGCAAAGCCCAATCTTTCATGTGAACCTCATAACGACAGTATTTACAAAGTATATACATCAAGCAAGGTAAAACATTTGACGAGTGATTTCACAAATTAACAAAAAATATACTTAAAAAAGGTTATTATAATTTAAGATTAGAGAAGAGAATGAACTCTGGGGAAGTACTATTGAGCATAGTGCTGGGTATCTCCAGTCAAGATGCTACATTTAATTAATATATCTAGTTTGATGATGCATCGCTATGTACTTAATTGGTGTAACAAAATATATTTTTCCATCTTCCTACCCAACTGCGCTATTTTGGGTCCTAATATTATACAGGTTAGCTGATGTATATATAATTATAAGAGTCCCTTTATATTTACTAACTTCCGGCCCCTAGATATTCATATTGAAATGGGGAACAGTAGTTTTCGTGTTTATAAAATTTATAAAAATGCAACGAAATTAATAAAACTAACTTTTATAATTCTTGTTCATATCATTTAGTGAGAAAATGATGAAAAATATGTAAGACTTTAGACGTTATCTTTGCTACAAACCAAGTTATTGTCATTAATATTGTGTATAAGGGTTCAAGGTTTTCAGGTTGTAGTTCGGTGTAAACCCAACTGCTTTGGTTCCGTTTTTACGGTCATGAGGCACATTTTTCGTATTTTTTACTCTTTAGAGTTGCCTACCCAGTTCCTTTTAGGGACAATTTCGGAAGAGTAGTTTCTCTTTCCTTTTATTAGGGATCTGCTTTTCGAACCGTTTTAACTCTTCTTTCTACGAGTTAAAGTGATTTTTTGTGTTCGACTCTCTCGAGTTAAATACCCGTTCACCTGAGTGGGAAAAGAAGAGTCGAGTAGTGTTCCCCCCATGTTAGGGGACTTCCGCTCCCCTGAGCTCCTCAGCTCTGTTGCTGAAAGGATTTAAGATCTCTGGACCCCTATGTGGGACTATGTGTTTTCACCTATTGCTATGGGAAAATTACAAATCCTTGGAAGGGAGTGGTCCCTTTGATTGACTCTGGAGGTTCGGCCTTGGAAGGGATTGGTCTCGGAAGGAGTTGGTCCTGGAGGATGGTCCATGGGGATGGTCCAGGGGGATGGTCGTGGCATAGCGGGGTAATGTATCGTGGGATAACCGACGATAATTAAAACGATCAGGTCACGGAAAGTGCCGAGTAGTGACGGTTGGTGTTATAATAGAGTAATCGGCTCTTTCCGTATTTTCCCGTGATATAAACTATTATAAAACATAATGTTAGGAAAGATTCAATCTAAAATGTCTTAACATGCTCAGTCATTGTTTTGATTTCCTGGTCGTTGTTCTATCGACAAGAAACGCGAACAACATCGATCGTGGTTGGGTTTAGATATAATATTTCTGTCTCGGGCATAAATTCTTAAGATGTTTCTCCGAGCTCTAACCTTTGTTTAATTGATTCAGTGTTATTGTTTAAGTGGCCAAGACATTTATTGCCTGTGTTCTGACATTTAAACTTGTCTGTTAGAAATTGTTCAATAGCTTTAAATATTTGTTCGTTATATAACTTGGGTGCCATATTATAAAGTGCACGTACTTTTACAGCATGACAATTTCATATTTTCCACTTTTGGTTTTTGTTTTCTTCTTAATTATTGTCTGCTGATCGATAAGGAACAAAATGTTAGAACGTCATTATGATGCACTTTAGCTATAGGCTTACTATAATCTATAACGTAAATTGTATTTATTGCTAGAATATATTGGAGCTCTTCGCCATTACAATAATTTGAAACCAAGCTTAGTTAGTAGCACGCAAGTCTACTTTTCGACGGTCATGGGTTCGATTCTCGGACGCGGCATACTTTCATGGAGTTTGGTCATGAAATGATTCCTATGGCAATTATCCCTCCTACCACTTTTTCTTAATAATTTAGGGTATTTGTCAGTCACTGACGGACGTATGTGCCTAGTAACTGGTTAACAGCTAAATCCATTGATTATTAAGTATTATCCGTGAACTTAGAGTAGATTGACTGGCCGCCGTGATATGACCTTTTCAATATGTTGCTACGGAGTTACCCCCCCCCTCACTCAAAAAATATGTTCAATGTTTACTAGAATGTATTGTAAAATTTAATCAACTGCCAATGGCTCATATATGAACCCAACTGATTTAAATCGTTCGTGAGTACAGAAGTACTGTAATGAATATTTGAATCAGTGGGGTAATGTACTCGTATTGAATAGATTTTATCAATAATATTGCAACAAAACATCTCATGTCCACCTCAGACGATTACTAACGGGTCACGTGACAGTACTCAAGAGAAAAAACAACAACAACGCAGACAGCACTCATGTTTTCTAATTCACTTTCTACTGCAAGTCATATTATATTGTATTAGATTTGCTGCATGGAACCACGTGTCTGTACAAATCAATTTTGTTTTAAGTTTATCGATCAGTGTGTTGAATCACACTCTTACAACAGCAAGCAATAATGTTCTGTCTTACCACCCATCGATTTATTGGATTCATAATTAAAGGTCATTCTAGTTCATGTATTTTTCAAACTGATGCACGATTTTCATAAAACAACAATAGTGTATTAGTGTTGCTACCGACTATGGTGTTTTAAGTGTTGTTTTTGGATATATAACATAGAGCTTACCAACTGTGGTGAGTAATGTTCAATGTTTTTTGTATTGGTTATTTTACAAGTGTTTCTTAATAGATCTTAAGGTATCTTGACTTGTTAATTGTACTTAGTGTTTTAATTAGCTGGGTAATAAAGCATGAGAAATATTTGTTGTTCAAAGATCCTATTGGAACGGTAGGGTCAATCTGAATGAAGGCACCCATGACTGAAACTTTGACACATGTCGCCATAGCACAGTTTTATACAGATTAACCTTGTCTCAAATTGTTTAGAGGAAGAATATCTAGCACTGTCTAAGTGCTAATTAAGGAATCTACTTTTATGTGCGTTAAAATGTTTATATCTATGACTGATACTTGTATATTATGTCACATGGATTTCAAATATACAGAACTTTCTGATAATATGAATAAGGAATTTGTGCAAAATGGGTGTCTGTGATTGAATACAAGCAGTTGATTATGAACTAATACAATACTGCTCTACAGAAACTTGAATATGCTGAAATGATAAATAATATGCTACAATACGTTGGGAGTACAGGGTGTGTCTAAAGTTCGATCTCATTTAAGCATTTTGAAATGATAAATATATCCTTTCACGTATATTTTTTGTCCAAAGATTGTGTTATATCATTAGCTTTTCACTAATTGATATGATCTGTGACGCATGAGTCGTTGCATGTAGTGTGATATAAAACATCTAGTTCTATGCTCTGGGTGCTTTCTCTATAGAATTGTAATTATTCATACTTTAATGGCACATAATTACTTCCATTGTAATATAAGGCTTGATTTACAATTACACGATATAATAAAAGAAACATTGCTTTACTATAAGTGACTTCACATTTAAAGATGCACTCGGAACATCTTGGCAGCCATTCGATGAATAAAGTTACCGGGTATTCTATAAGAAATACCATTCTATTTTTTTATAAAAGGGACGCCATTAACACAACCGAAAACAAAAACCTAAAGGGTTTTTGCCTTAGAATGGACAGTCGCAAAGAAATTGCAACTGGGGGGGGGGGGGTGTAAAGTGGGTTTTATGGTGCAGCAACCTCACCCTTGTTCAACTAAACCTCCAAGAACGAACAATATTAAATTGTATTTGTGAAAAAAACTTTATTCAAGTAATTCTTGAAAAAAAAAGACCGATGATGCTCCTAATGTTTAGCCCATTATGAACTGCGCATTAAGAAAACCTGAGTCAGTGTTATTTAATGACATAATGTGAATAAATCATGATTACAATAAAATTTATAGCAACGAGTGTGATTAATACTGGTGTCTGTGAGATGAATAACAACTGATTCTCACTATAATATATCAAAATAGTATAGAGTTTTAACTACGGATTATGTCACATGACTTTCTTAAAGTATCAAATTTATTTGTCTCAAACTCTAATGACCAGTGTACATGTATATAGCAATTTTGTGAAAATACGTCCTTGCGATTTAGTACACACAGTTGATCATTTCATGAAGATCATTACATCAGTATAGTACCAGAGGCAGCTAGACCACCATGTACGTCGTTTGGTCGGACTCCTAATTATGGCCCCTTAATTTTTCATTCTAAGTTTAAACTTTGATTGTATTGACCATGAACATCTCCAAGTTTAAGTCCATTTCATTGAAAGTTCGAAGGCCTAAAATCAGCTAACTCGAACTACACAGATGGGTCTAACATTTTACCAACCTATGTTCCTTATCTATGTCAAAAAGCACATAAAACTAGTAAGAAACAAAAGGCAGCAAAAAATAAATTTGGATTGGTCGAACAACGGTTCACTCGAACTTTTTGTCACGATCCTTTGACTTCGAAAATTCGAAATTTTACTGTATCTAAATGAATGCGGTAATGAGTTATTTCAAGAATGTGAATAAATGAATGCGGTAATGAGTTATTTCAAGAAGTCTAATTGTGTTTAAAATAAGAAACAAAGACTGCCCTCTAGTCCAATTTTAACAAATCTCGGATGATTATCTTACAATTAATTATGATCTAATGGCTATTTTCCTAGATCACAACCTTCAATGTCAATACTGTTGTCTGCATCATGTACCTTGAGTATCAATATCATCTTTCCTAAAATATAATCAATGTTGTTTGTCTGTCTCTATTTTTGTACTACTGTTGTTTGGGTGAACATTGTTGTTTATTGACTTGCAATACACCGTCTAACACCATCATAATACCATCTTTCCAAATATCATCCGATACAACATGAAAACATGGGAAGCTATTACGCAATGCGTAGTCAATAAAACAAATTCTATACGCACTCACAGTATAAAGTTAATGGATTTGAGTGACAATTCAATTTAACAATATTTACACTGTTTCAAAACGATTTGTCAAATCCATACTACTTTCCGCTCCCCCTCCGTTACACGTTATTGTCTTCCAATTTTCTCGGATTGGCACACAATGACGTCACACATTGTTATTTCCTTATAAGGATCGGCATTCTAAGCGACGTAATACGATTTAATGCATATCCATAAAAGACCTGAAATATCAATGTTATTGCAAATTACCCTAGAAAGATATCATGCTATACATGTATCTGGAGTTTGAGATCACATTTAAGCTTTTTATCGTACCTCGATAGTATGTCCTCCTATTTTTTCTGGGACATGCTTTGATATAATCCCTCGCTTTTAGCCAGCACTAAACACATGCACAATCTCCAGTGGCTGACACCTGCTCTTCTTGGTACAGATGTATGCGTGAGAGAAAAACAAATGCTCGTAGAGAATCTTTTATGATCAAACTCAACGAAGGTATATGGGTTCCCCCCGAATAAATTGCCCAAGAGAAAATATATAAGGCCTCATTTCCACGAAAGAGGGTAGATCTTGTAGGTCCCATCCTATAAAAATGTCTTGGAGTAAACACTAAGACGAATGAAAGCATACTGAATTTTAATACGTTTTCAACAAAAATGACAATAATGTAAACATCCGGCATTCATGGCTCTACTTGCACTTTGACATACACCATTGGCTGCATATGCCTCACAAGATACTGGATGAGTTCTATCCATACACGGATCTGACAAATATAATGTTAAAATTAGTGTTTATGTTCAATACAAGAATGATAATAATAATAATAATAATAAAAGTAATAAATACTTAATTTTAAGAGGCTACACATTTGGATAAATCCTATCTTCCATGTGGGCCTCTATCAAACATATTACACAGTATATACAATATTTACATAATGATGAATGGTTTTAAAACATTTAAGAATAAGAACACTTGACTGTATCAAAATACAGTCGACCTTGGGCAGTCTTATCATACAGTCATACTCTAAAGGTGAAAAGATTCCTCTATATTTACTTTTCAAAGATAATTAGAAAACATCGATCTAAGAACTGCTAATGCAATGTTAGGGTGGGCGTCTTTAATTGTTTTTACAAAACTTTAGGAAGAACGGCTAGGCTACTGTGAAACTTTCTTGTCGGCCACTTTCAAACAGCAATCACTTTCCATAAGCAAACCCCATCAACACATCCGTCTTCTATGTTTCCAATGCGATGGTCCCGCTCAATGTAAGACATCTCTCTTTAACATCATCTTAATAATGGCAACTATGGCTTATCTAATGGCTGTTAGAAGAATTTTTACTGCATCGATATTGAGAAGTAAAACTAGACTTACCTTTTGTTGTGGTCTGTGCATGTGTATGATGTGTGTTACACGTTAGTGAGCATGTTTCATTTGATATCTGTAAAACAATAATTCAATCAATCAGGAAATGTAAATACCATTTACGCTAGCGCGCATACGATATTGTGGTCTTAAATATACATTTTTGTCAGTGAAATATCACTAATGAGTGGGTCTCTTTCACTTTGCTGTTAGAATTTATACTTCTTTCATTAGTAATGTCTCGTGGGGCAAACGTATGTTTTTTTTTAATTTAACATCTTTTGAATGCCATGAAACAAAATGCACCATGTACAATAATTTTTAGTATTCCTTTATAAGCCCTACTACAATGACGTCCTCTTAATATCATTATTACATCTCATTTGGAAGTGGGTCGCGAGTTTAAGTGCAGCTACCGGCCATGATGTTTTACGTGCGTAGTCATGCATGAGAGTACTGGTGCATCTTAGGATTTAAAGTAAGATGGTTGTTCGTCTAATAGGATTTTGACTTAAAAATAAAGAAGCGTAGACCGCCTCTCCTAACAAAACAAAGAGATAAACTAACCTTAACTTGTTTTTCTAATTCAACATTTTTGGCTTGAATCCTGTTCATTTCTGCAAGAAGATTAGTGTACATGGATGTTATATTTTGTACCATTTTTTCAAGGTCAGCTATCCTATCACCATGGTTACCAAGAGCTTGCATTGCTTGTTCGTCTAACAATAATCCTTGTAAACTATTTGGCAATATTAATATACCGTAAAACGCGAAGAAATATAACGACTGACGCATAGTGGTAATGTCGTAAAAATGGTCCTGTATGATTTTGTGGCACTCAAATATAATTCCTTAAAATATGACGAATAATTAATCTAAAATAGAAGAAACTATGTAAAAGAAAGCAGTCGACATGCGTTCTCCCAATAAATCCAGTTATAAAACCCAAATGAAAATTAAACGAAAAGTAGAATGATATAAATCAACAATGAAGATAAAAACTAATAGAGGTCAAATTAACTTTTGTATTACGCTGTTCATTCAATGTCATAATTATACGATAAGAATTAATGATCAAAATAAATGAACTTGTTCATATGTTTTATTAACGTACTTTTACTACGGGCCATTTCATAAACAACCTTGCAATGAATATCACTGTAATTCTGTTGTATGGCTTTGCTTTAAAAGTTTCGATTTTTTTGGCATTGATTAGAAAAAGCATTTCGCATTAAATGCATGCACGCACATTCCTGTTTTTATCTCTTAAAATGTTTTCTCGTTATCATTTGTTTTGAATGAAAGATGCTGTAAATGACTGCTGAAAATAAAAGTTTTGATCCATTGAATGTATTAAATTCATAATTGTATAAACTTGCCTTTGTGTGCCTTTGCATGCCATTGCATACCATTTGCAGTGTTTAGAATGACCGTATGTAAAGAATCTGTTAAGATTATGGACTGTATCGACCGCCTTTGACAACGATTAAGGACAGATAATTCTTACATTTAGAACCATTCCATTAGACATGTGAATTCAGAGTAAGCCTCGTACTACAAGTAATTTCATGTACATTAAAAATACATACTTCTATTATTATTATATACCGCATTTGTATAGCGCTCTTTTCATATTGAATATATGTTCAAAAGCGCTTCACAATCATATGCATAATTAGGAAAAATGAGTTTAAATGAAAACGAAAATGAAAATGATTAAGAGATGATAAAATATAAAGAAAAAACATAAACTGAAGAATTATATCAAACTAAGAATTTGTGATCAATGAAGTGCCCATAGTAGTTTAAAAACGACAACAACAACAAAACAAGTGAATTTTCAACTCTAAAAAAAAACACACAAAAAACAGTGAATGAGAGATAATGGATTGTTGGTAGAACGGCAGCCAAATGGTCGATGTGGAATCAGGCCAAACGTCCCGAAAATCCATGATTGCAAGGTGCAAAGTTGGATTCTAATCCAAGGCTCCTGCCCGAACATCCATCAGCATCAATCCCCGCGCGTCCCCCAACCATGCATTATAAAGTGATAAAGTAAAAGTGACAAAAGTTATGATTAGATTATGAGAAAAGGAAGCCACCGACCAATAGGGAATCCAGCCAGATGCCTTGAAAAATCCATGATTGCAAGGTGCAAAGTCGGATTCTAATCCAAGGACCTCTCTGGAACATCCATCAGCGTCAGCCCCTGATTGGTTAGATAAGGTGTTAATCTCTAAAGGTAATGAGTATATAATCGGTGGAAAGGCAACCCCTAGCCAATGTAGAATCTGGCCAGATGCCCTAGAAAATCCATAATTGCAAGGTGCAAAGTCGGATCCTAATCCAAAGACTCTGCCAGAACATCCATCAGCGTCACCGCCTGATTGGTTAGATAATGTAATTAATCTCAAAAGGTATCGAGTATATCATCGGAGGAAAAGTAGCCCTAGCCATGCAATCGGGGAAACAGGCTAGATGCCCTGGAAAATCCATAATTGCAAGATGCCAAGTTGGATTTTAATCCAAGGATCCCACCAGAGCAATCCATCATTCGGCCGCACATTATTTTGTAATAAACCTAGTGCATAATTATGTTGTTTTTTTTTAAGAATTTAATAATTTCATGGTGTTCATTTTACTGGTCTATTCCAAAGACGTAGTTTATTGTCCCAGGGTGATTGCTTTATTGACCATAGTAATTAACAAACAAGTAGGTCTTTAACTTTTTCTTAAAAGTATTTAGAGACTGGGCACCCTTAACAAAGTCTGGAAGGGAATTCCACAAGGTTGGCGCCGCATGGCTGAAACTACGATTACCAAAAGTAATTGTCCTAGACCGTGGGACTGTAATAGATAATGAATTGCTAGATCGGAGGTCTCTGTTGGGTTTGTAAACATGTATTAGGTCTTGGATATACATGGGACATTGGTTATTAAGTGCTTTATATGTATATATCAAGATCTTGTAGCTGATCCGCTGACAAACAGGAAGCCAGTGAAGTTCCCTTAGCACTGGTGTTATATGATCATGACGATGGGTTCTTGTGATGATTCATGCTGCCGTATTTTGAAGACGTTGAAGTTTATTCAGATTTGACTTTGAAGTATTTGCAAGAAGGGCATTGCAGTAGTCCAATCTTGATGTAACCAGAGAATTTACTAACGTCCTTGTAGCATCCACAGTAAGAAACTTTCTTATGCGACCGATATTTCTTAGCTGATAATAAGATGATCTGCATATAATATTGACATGCTTCTCCATATCCATGTGTGATGTGAAGTAAGCACCAAGATTTCTAATATAGTCTTTAGAGTTTATGATGGAATCACCAACTCTAATGGACATGTCTTCAACATGTTTACGATTATGTTTTGAAGAGAACAACATATAACTTCCGTCTTGTCTGCATTCAATTTCAGCATGTTGGCATACATCCATGAAATAATTTTTCAATACGACTTAATGCTTCTGATCTTGAAATATTATCAATTGGTTTAAAGGATAATTATGTAAAGTTGAGAATCATCAGCATAGAAATGATGTAATAACCCGTGTTGCAAGCAAATGGCACCAACAGGTTTAGTGTACATGGTGGAATACTTAGGTCCCAAGACCGATCCTTGAGGAACACTATATTTCATCAGCACAGGGTCGGAAAGTTCACCACCAACACAGACTGTTTGGTATCGATCATTAAGATATGACTTTATCCAATTTAGAGCACCATCAGCAAGACCATAGTGATCATGCAGTCTGCTTAACAATGTATGATGATCTATGGTGTCGGAAGCAGCAGATAGGTCCAGTAACACCAGGACTGTTACACAATTATTGTCTAAAGACTGAAGAATGTCATTTTGTACCTTAAGAAGAGCCGTTTCAGTGGAATGAAATTCTCTGTAGGCAGATTGATAAGGTTCATGCAGATTGTTCTCTTTAAGATGGTTCTCAAGTCTAACATTGACAACTTTTTCTAAAATCTTTGAGAGAAATGGAAGATTTGAAACCGGTCTGTAGTTCTTAAGTGCATTTGAATCCATATCTGACGTCTTCAGCAATGGTCTAATAATAGCGCTTTTAAATGCTTTTGGTACACGCCCAGCTCTACATACCATTCTATAGATATCGTGCCTCTCCAAATGTGTTTTCTGTTGTCACCAATATTATAACTGGAAATGCGTAAGTTTTGGTATATCGCACACACTTACCAACGTTCAAATGACACTAACGCCTTTGCAGATGGGTCTCAGTGACAAGAACGCCGGAGATTGAATGAATGACATTTTGGAGACAATTCAAATGTGAAAGTAATGTTAAAATCAGTCATCTAACATGTAAAGATGTCATTCATGTTTGTCGATAAAATACATGTATTTACTTGTGAAATAATGAATTAGTTCGTTATGATATGAGTGTGGTATGTTTCTCATACCATAGTAATAAGCGATTTCTTTTGACGTAAGTGTACCAATGATGTCATTAGACGTATGAGGAATCGCAATTTTAACTCATACAAACATGCATACAACATTGTTTGGCAAAATGGCATTACAAATGTCATTGGCCATTTAAAATATCTAATACAAAGATACAAAGACCACACATTTAAGACAAACATGTATATCAGGTTAGAAAATGTCGATCATGCCATGTTAGTGTCACGTGATAATAAAAAATGTTGATTTTTTGTCGTTTTATGCTCTACCGTTTAAGCTAAAGTTGTCACACAAAAGTTGGAACCGAATTACTACTATTGATATAAAACTTTTAGAGTGTGTCTTTTTCATTTTCTATTGCAGACAATGAAGGTCAAAGTCGATGGCATGAGTGAAAAGCCAGCGAATCCAACCACAGAAAGTTCGGATACCACAGAAGTAACAAATAATGATTGTTCAGGAGGAATGACAATGGAACAAATGGACTATGTTGAGATGTCCGAAAAATGTGGTCATCCGATTTCTATACCACTTGATGATCTTGACGCTGATGAGGTATTTGGTTTATAATATTGGGGTCTTGTTTTCGATGTTTGTTTGTAGCGTCTCTTTCATAACAAAAGTTTGAAAATCAATCAAAATTTTGGAAATCTGAAACAAATCCCTTTTCTTGCTATTTGGCTGCGTGGTACATGCAGGTCTATGTTTTTATCTGTGTCTGTTCCTGTAATTTTCCCCCTAACCTTTTCAGCATTTATTTTCGAACACAATTGTGAATTGCAGCCCTCTACTCTTTCTATACAAAGACGATGATAACCAGTCTTTGAGCACACTAAACACCCACTTTTCAATTGCACAAAACTATTGCATCCGTGCCATCCTTCATATTTTGGTCTGTATTTCCCCGGAAACAGTTGCAGGAGTTTGTAGAGGCATGAATTAAGTCGCGAGTTTGTAGATCGCAATTTGAATGCATTGGTACTAGAGTCATTGAAGTACTAACTAAATATACTAGAAATTCTAAGTTCAGAATAAACGCTAAATTACAAAAAATGACAGAAAAAGCCTGTCCTGTATATATAAATTAAGTTACCCCTTATACAATGGCTCATATAATATTATGTACCTCGTATGTATACGTGCGTCAGTGTATACGGGATCGACTTTAATTGTGGATTTTTTTGGGTATATTTTAAATTGTTGAAACAAAAGAGTGTTTTTAAGAATTGAGTGACTCTGATGAAAGTGTGTACACTGTACTAGACTGGGAAAGATTTACTTTGTTGAGAAACTAGAACTATTTATTAATAGAATATCTCCGTTGTATATAAAGTCATCAATATATGCATTCTAGAGAGCACTACTCAGGATCATACTCCCTTGGCGACCTGATCCGTGAATACATTTAGTTCGTATAAAGCTAGACATTTACATGTCCAATAGCTCAATAACAAATTCAGAAGCTACTCTCTGAGGTACCATGTCTGGGGATTTGATTCAATAAATATTGGTCATTGTTTGACTGTCACCTCCTAAAATTGGACAAACTGAATCTTGACGTGATTATCATATCGTATAAATCTCTAAAGTCTTCATGAAATTGTAGTTGGAGAGTTTTTTATAGCCGACAAGCGTCATTTTAATGATTGCGATCGACTTCTACGTGTTGATTGATCAATGAGTCGCGATAGAGAATTGAAATTAATACAATGCAATTATTTCATGGATGAATGACACTCTGTAAGGTTTCCTGTCTGTCAGATTTGTCTCAATAATTCACTTTCATATGGTTTTATCTCGATTGTTGTTTGATGGCTTATTCTTCCTAGGTGACCTGTCCTATATATTTTTGAAAATTAATTTAAGGGGAGGTTATCATTGCTCATATATCGGGAACTGGAATGTGTAGAATGAACTTTAAACCGAACTTAAAATTTATCATAGTTACCTCCCTTTACTGCATTTTGGCGTTCTGTATCTTTATTTTAATTATAAGTCAATTAACTAATCCAAGATTCAAATTAAGTTGTATGTTTTATGAGAGTCTTTGTAAGCAAAAATAAAATGAATGTTACGTCTGAAATCAGCTCAAAGGAAATCCAGGTGATGGAAAAGCCGAAAAGACGTGTAGCAAGATGCAAAGACGAAGGCAATGACTCGAAGTTCGAACGAATGAGATGCAATTGTTTGATTTTGATAATTTATCAAAAATGTCTTGATTTATTGAGGTTGGTTTCAGAATTATATTAGTATAGATAATTTTGGCAGCATGAGTTGAATCAATTGCTCAGAGTCGTGTTTTTGTTTTGTTATATTTGTTATATTTGTAATTTGTTCTTTAAGAAACTCGATTTTAAATTTAGGAAATCATAGATATATAGATGACACTTATTTGAATGTTTGGGTTATTTGAATGGGATACTGCTAGAAACATAATATGCATAAGTGACAAGTATTATACTAATCATTGCTTATATTTTTGTTCATTATATTTTCTACATTATTTTATCATAATTATCTATTATAGTATTCTATTATACAGGGTATACTATATACCGGTGATGCTATTTTTAGACGGTATTTTCAGTAACCAAACAAAGAACTACAAGCATGTTATATTTACTGATTTATCAGTCCATGTCTTTTAAACATATTATAATCTTCAGTTTACGAAAAACCTGACAGAATAAGTTAAACTAACACCATTCTTGTATCAGTAGTGTAGTCGGTCGTCTTTGTTCCCAAACATGTATTACCGGTAAAAATGAGGTTATGAGGTAAAAAATCTCCCAAGGTCAGTGACGTCATACGTAAACAGTAAAGTAAATGTGCGCAGTTAAACTTCCAACCCATTTTAATCAATCGATAAAGGAAAATTTCTAACTGTTATTTATTTTTCTTTTAAACAAAACTAAAAAAATAGCATGTCATATTTCTCTGTTTTCTGCCGGATTTATATAAAAAAATGGCGAGTAAAAAATATTTCTATTCATTCCCACGTAAAAAATGACATTTTAAAACAATTTTCACTCCAGAAAATGGCGGAAACCAACGTAAAGGAATTACAAGAGACAAAGAAATCTGTTAGCTGCGTATGCGTCAATAATCGGGATATCTTTGTAATCACCGGTGTTTCAGGTTCACTGGTAATTGCCATATTCAGTATACTTTGAAGTTTTGCTGTGATTTGTGTATGCATATATTCAGGCACGGACATGCACCTGTTAGTAACATTTCTGAAATGTTTATTAATTAGAATTAAAGCCACTAAACGAAGACAAAATCTTTATCGTCTATTTAAAAACAAGTAAAACCATCAAAAAGACAATAGAATATAACTGCCTTTGGATTATAATAACTCTCTCTAGCGGGTTCCCTTTTAGGGGTAAGGTTATTCAAAATATCAATTTCTTATAAAAGTAGGATACTTTTATAACATGCAAATTAGATTACGGAGATATCCTCTCAGCCAATCAAGTTGCTTAAAAGGTGTTTGATAAAACTTACACAAAATTGTAAAGTGTTGGATATGTCATATCGTTTTTCCAGTGATTTACTCGAGAAATCAGTGCGTGCAAATTTTGAGTATGCAAACATCTAAACTGATGCTAAAAAGAAACGCCTCATTTCAACTAGGTACATAATTTTCGTGATTAAGAATAATATAAGGAAACATTAATGTTGTCACCCAGTAAAAAGTCCTTGGTGACATGCGCAACGTGAGATATGTCGTTACTATGCTGATAGACACAGTCATAACGTTGCCCGAATATAGAGACACTCACAGAGCATAAAAGCTAGTATATGTGGTGTGTCCAAGAGAGTACCTTAGCCAACAACAAGTTGTGGCCTAAACTCGTTTTGAAACTTTGATAAATCTGAGGGTGTTACCAAAACGCGAATCCTAACTGAGCTCTTCATTATTTCAACACCCCGCCCGCAATGATACGAACAGAGAGATAAACGTTTATGACGGTGGCATATCTTAAGAACTCTTTACGCCAAACAAGATTTCCGTTGTTTGTCGACTTATTTGACATACACGGTTATCTTTCACCACTCATGATGTAGATACTGCCATGAAAATCTGTTACGCGAATGTCATTGGCGTAAATATAAATTATCTAGTTGTCTTGGCTAACTGACATTACCCTCATTCTACCTGAACGTGGCCTATCAGCAAACGTTTTTGTTATATAACGTAAGACTTAATGGGTTCGTTTCTTTTTCCCGTCAATATATGTTCATGTATGAAACTATTTACATGATTTCGTGAGTTTTAATTGGCTTTCGCACGAAATTCACTATACAAAACGTGTATTTATCAAAGCGGAAAATTGGTTGACTTAAGATTTAAAGTTGTGGTTATTTTTAGCCACGACGGGACGTTCCGATTTAGTTCGTTGAGTTCCGTGATTTTCCGTGCAGTCATTACGTTGGGTTTTATCGCTAATTTCAAAATGATATTAGTATAAATTCTGGAGCAAATACTTGCGTTTTTTTGTATCTTAGATGCGTTTTATATATTCATTGAATGTTTGCATGAGTTTTAAGCAAAAGCACGATACTTGACTATTATCAGCGTTCTATTTAGTAAAGGGGCTTTAAAAGATAAGCTATATAGACTCAAAAGAGTTCCGTATTTCAATGGGGAGAAACATTTCAGTACATTACTTATTCTTGTATGCCTAAATTTTATCTGATGAATTCCAAGAAAATTTTTAATTGCAGATTTAATTTTTGAGTTTTCTAAACATTATTATTGATCAGTACATTAAGTAATTAAGTGTAAAACATCATTCAAGATGATGTTATTATACTTGTAATGTGACTAGTCATGCAACAGTGACATTCTACTTCTTCTCTTATAACATAGATCTTATTAAGATAGTTTGTTTACGAAAATTTTCTGAGAAAAAATCAATAACTGAAAATGTTCTTATGTGAGATTATGATTGATTGACAATAGTCTAGACTAGTATTGACTAATTGCCATCAAATTTTAACAAATTCTTACTTTAACAGATGTAACACTCTCAGAGATATTGTTGGACATTATAAATCAATTCTAGTAGGTTGTACTTGATGTCCATATTCTAGGTTGTTGTCTACTGGTTTTAGTACTTTCAACACATTATTTATATTGTGATATATGGATGGATTGTTGCTATAGAGATATGGAGACATGCACCTGGTACGTGTTTCAGTATATGAAATAAAGGGTGCCTGTTGCCTGCTTCAACCACTTTTTAGGGTTGGGCAACCAAAAAATTATTATTGGTAACCAACAATCTTCAAACAAGATAAAGTGCTTGCTGGAAGATTGCTCCCTTTGGGATTGGAAAGTCCTATGTTGGATTCCAGTTTTGGCCATGAATTTTATTGGGTCACAGAATAGCCCGTAAATGATGCAAAGTTTGTATTATCAAAGTATGAACTTGTTTTGATGATAATCATGCTGGAATCATCTGGTCAGTAGTCATGTATACATTGTATATACTATAACATTATATTACATTATAATTAAAGACAGGTCATTGCCTTGATTTCTGCCTTCCTAGGGAGCACTAGGAGGAAAACCTGTGATTGATTAATAATGACTTTTATTGGAACTTATATACACAGTATGTAGTATGTAGGAAACGAGTGATTAGACATTCCCTGACACTAATATTGCACAATATAATTAGTTTTGAGGTGTAAGTAGATGCTATGTCTTTATAATGGAGTTATTTTTGTAAGTGTAGTAAGTGTAGTGTTGGTAACGTTGGCAAGAATTGTTAGATTTTTTTATAGAGTGAATTGATATAATCTGATACCATTACTATGAGATAGCACTAAGTTAATACTTGTGAGATTTTTGCTATTATTAGACATTGAATTGTATACATAGCTTATCAAATTTCAATTAGGGTATTAATAATACGATACATTGTTGTCACTTGTATTGTTATGCAGATGATGAAAACTGGAATCTAATGATGTATAGGGTTACCTGTAAGGTTACATGTGAGTTGTTTTAAACTGGTATTTTATGAACATTTATGTATAATACATGATGATATGATGTCATTATGGATGTTGATGGAAGCTTGTAAAAGGGGTTAAAAAATGTTGTTGATATTGGATTTAACTGTTGTTGTTGTCAAGGAACATATTAATAAGATAGCTGTTGCAGTTTACAAGGATTTGATAAAGCTACTATGTTGATGTATGATGATGGTGATGATTTTTTAATTTAATGGTATAAGCATTGATAAAGCTTGCTTGAATATCATGAAAGATCTTTTCATTCTATTGTAAATTATTGTTACGACTTTATTTCATAGTAGATTTAAATAATAATTATGATAATAGGGACTGTCATGATGATTTGATAAAATTGATGATGATGATAATAATGGCTTAAAGATGATGATAACTTAATGGCCATGATGATGATGATGATAACTTAATGATGATAATGAATTAAAGATGATGATAACTTAATGATGATGACTTTAATGTTGGTGATGATGATAATGACTTAATAATAATGATATTGGTAATGTTAAAATGATAGTGAATGGCAACAAGCATGGACAATTTCAACAGTAGGCAACTCTTAGTTATCAGAATGTGAACTTTGTGCGAAATATGAATTTAGTGCATGAGTGAACAAATGATTATTCAGGCCATAGGTAGTTGGTTTGGTTATCCAAGTTTGAAACAATGATAGATAGTAAAATCCATCTCTATTATTAATATCACTATAATGTGTTACCAAGTTTTCTTTAACAAATTATAAAGCATTTTGTCAATTTCTTGCTAGCAGTTGTACAGTAAAAACTTCCAAATTTTTATTGTATTTTATCTTTAAATTTTATTCCAATGTCTGTGGTTCATACATTAACCACACTGAGTTAAATACTTCATCAATTACTATTACATGGGGTTTCCCATAATTAGTAGTGGACTGTGACAAATCCTCATTAAAATTTGTTGCAGACAATTACATTCAACTGTGTGTGCACAAATTAAAGGGATAATTATCACTGCAATTAATGTAGTTCGCATAATGCGTTAACAAGCAGATGATAAGAAGTACAAGTAATGTAAGGTAAATTTGTAGTATACAGCCATATATTCCACAAAAGCCCCATGTCTGACAGAGCTATTTGTGCTTTGATTATACTATAAGTAGTATCTTTTTTTTACATATTAAATATTTCAATCACTTCCGATCGATTCTCAAAAAGTGTTTATGACTCAGGTCGTTGCAAAACACCACACCAATCCTTTTTCGTACAGTATGTTCAAGTTTAATTTATGTCATCTGTCAAAATTCTGGCAAAATGTTTAATTAAGCTTGAAACATGCTCAATGAAATTGCTGTTACTGAGTATTAATTTCAAACCTATTATTAACATGTGAAGGTCTTTAGTTTTTTGAATTACTGTCCAAGTTTTTATTTTATATGCCACTAATATATTTCATATGATTTATTGTAATAATAAAAAAATCACTGCAGTGGCCCATAATAATGGTATAGGATTTTGAATCAGGAAGTCCTGAGTTTAATTGGGAGAAGTGACAGGTATATTTATTATATCTTTCTATGACATCCTTATATTCTGTTCTGTAACTTGTTTACATCATCTACGCGACGAAATTTGAGCCGTCCAATCACAACCAGTTAATATCACCATTGTCAAATTTGCTTGCAAACCTCATCTAAAAATTGAATTAACGAAATTATGATATTAATAGTGTTTTGTCTAGATGAAAGCTACCGGTATGCATAAATTGGTAGACACAAAGGTCATCTTGTTGTGATCCCCTAATCGATGACAAGAGATCTCATATGACAGCAGTCTATAGGATATCTGTTTACAGAGATTGATCTGTGGGCTTCTTTACATGACTAAATAAAGGTTTTGATAAAGCTTGCTAAATCTAATTCAAAAAGAAAATTGTAATGACAAGAAACACAAAATTATTCAGACTATATTATTATCCACATTGCACAAATTTGGCCTACATCATGTCAAATGTATTTAGTAGTATTTAACTGAAACAAGGAAAAAAAAACAGCAGAATGTCTATAAAGCCATTTATGTCATAAAATCTTGATTAACTTTGACTAGAATAAATCTGAAATAAATATATTTGAATATGCAAATTTTTGGGAATACATTTAGGCCACAACAAGTTGATCATATGTTCTACGGATTTTTCTGGAAAAAAAATGGGGCGAGCGAAGAAAAAAAGTCTTTATTCACTGCTTTATATAGCGGTTTGACCAAATTTATATGAGCGAGTGAGGAAATAAAAATATTTTTTTTTGTAAAAACCGTCAAAATTAAGGTGCAAGCGAATCCATAGAACATATAATCAATTTGTTGTGGCCTTAGTTTATTCTTGTTAATTGTGCGATAATGATTAATATGAGTGTGCATGTATTTATGTTTTCCTGCAAGTTCTGTTCAGGTTCCAAATAGGATTACTGTGATTATTTATTAATTATAAGTGTTTAATATTGTAATTAAAATTAAGAACATTGCGCAATGAATTTGTTATATTCTATCAAAGTTATCCAGCTTTTTATAAAAGGTTTGTACTTTACATGTGTTAGAGTAGGTGGGTAAATTGGAGTGGGGCTTTATGAAGTTTACCTAAACATTTTGTACATTCTTAGCTCATTGTTGAAAGTCAGTCTTGAGTATTGCTTCTAAATTTTACTATATTTTTGTCTTATTTATTTCAATATTTGTTAAGTGTGCACAATATGTTTAATCTTTTCTATGATGGTGTACCATTTCTATAGTTCAGTAGTCTATGTGCAGGAAGTCACATCTTGTGTCTTGAAGTGTTTGCTAGTCCAAGTCTTACTATGGCTGGTTATACCCTTTTATAGAAACTTGACAAAAATGTCAATTTTTTGCTCCATTAGTAATGTATAAATTATCTAGAACTTGTCAGTCTGGTGGAAGGGTAGATTATAGTACTGGTAATAGAGACAAAGGTGCAGGAAAGCTTCGTAAGGTGAGCTGCTGCTATTTCTTATATTATTGCTGAAAGGCAGTCAAAAACAAATAAATTTCTATGGTTCTGTATACACACATTTTTATTTCAAATTTGTTCTGCTCAGGTACATCCAGTACAAAGTGCTGGAAAAACCTATCAATTCGAGTTTTGGAATCAATTTTTTTTTTTTAACGTCGTATTCAACACATATTTAGGTCATATATAGGATGGTCAGCTCTTCCTACTATAGGTTTCCTGGACACTTTTCTATCACCAATACTAACTTACCCTACCACGAGGCCAACAACTCATGTATAGGGTATGACCTACGGCGACCGGGCTCGAACTCGCAATCTCCGGATTCGAAGTCAGACATGCTAACCAATACGCCACGGCCGCGGCTTTTGGAATCAAATCTTTTTGCACAAACTACAGTACAGTACATGTATGATGTATGTAAATGATCAATAAACTGAGATAGAAAGGTTATAATGTATTAATTTTCTCCTAGATTTGTCTCTAGGCTGTCTCTATAGATCACTTGAACTGTCTATGGTTTGTATTAATTGTTGAATCACTTGATATGTTAATACTCTTATAGACATTGTACATGTGTAAGTATAGTATCATGTAATCTAGTGGTTCTATTTAACATCTTCAATGTTTAATGTGATGTTCAGTGTTCACATGAACATTTGTTTGGAATAATTTGATCTAATACCAGTTTTGATTATTTTGATATTCCCATCAGCAACAATTTATAATGTTTAGCTAAGTATGATATTTGTTGTAAGAATACATGTATTTACCCATTTGAAGAGTATACAAGGGAAATAACAGACTAGGTCCCTTATTGATGAATTCCTTAAAACCACCTACTTGCACAGGGTAACACTGTTTGCTAAATCATGGCTAGACACTGGATTCAATCAGCAGTGAATACGCTTATAGAATTGGTATCTACGCGACGTAATTTCTTTTTATCCTTGTAAATAGAAACAAGTTATACAACAAACTTTTGATGGAAATGTGCTTTTGATATTTCTCCTTTTTGGTCGATAGATAAAGTCGTTTACAATGAAATAAAGAACAGTCATGATTCAGTTTTGATATCTGATGTCAAGATCATACTTGAAATTCTATTGCAGTGTCTCTTATTTACTATCCAAATGTGTTACAATGTCAACAGAATTTCTATCGATTGCTTTGGCATTTATATACGCATTTAGAATACCTTAAAAGATTATAGAACATTCACACAATACTTTCAATAACATTTGTCATTTTCTTTGTTTATAACCTCCTTTTAGAACATATTGATTATTATTGAAGTGGCAAACATACATGAAAAAGTAGTCGTTATGCTAAGGATATAAAAATACCGTATCACAACCTATGTTGTTCAATGAATAAAAGATTTTCCGAAAAATGTCTCTAAATTGCCATCTTAGAAACAATTTGCTTCTAGTTCTCGAGTCAACTGACAAGCTAGTATCAATGATTTAATATTAGCAAGACCAAGAGATGTAAAAACCCTAAACATGTTGCTGTATACCCATTAGAGAGGAGATATGTCTATTTATGTGACTTGAATCATATTTCCAGCTCTTATCATTCATTTTGACCACCATCTTGGATTCTTGAAGTTATCCAAGAATACCAGTATGGCATCAATCGGTTACATAAACAAAAGTGGATTAACTACGAAATAAAATGCATTGAAATTATTTGGTATACCCCAGTCTATGACTTAGCTCATTGTGGTAGATATATACCCGACAGCTAGTAATTTACGCCATTCTAGCCGCCATCTTGGATTTTGGGAATTGCCCAATAATGCCAGTGTGGCATCAACCAGTTTTATAAACAAAACTAAAGAGTTATAACTACAAAATGCATTAAACTTTTTTGATATGCCACAGTGTATGATTCTGCTTATTGTAGTTGACGTACCCGACAAATGTAGCTTTAATCCGCCATTTTGTCCACCATCTTGGATTGGAGAATAAACGAGGGGTACCAAAATTGCATGAAATAAAATTGCAGATAATGTAAGACTAATTTTAGCTTTTTAAATAATCAGACTTTGATAAAGATGGATTTATATTACAATAATCAGCTCTCATCCGCCATTTTGTCCGCCATCTTGAATTTTGGGAGTTGCCCAAGAGTGCCGAAGTGGCATCATCCAGTTTCGTAAACTACAGTGTCTCAGCTTTAAGAAAATGCAAAAACATGTAGATTTTTGTAGTTTATATACTGGACTAAGAGTAGTTTAAGAGCAAAATAGTATTATTGTATTATTTTGTATCCTAATTAGTGTTTATAGTGATTTAGTAGGAGAATAAGATACATATATTTTAAGGTCCATTCATAATTCACGTAAACGTTTCTAAATGATTTCATTCCTATTTATATAAGATAAGATTTATAAAATGTGACAGACTTTCTTTAAATCAGATTCTATCATCAAAATATGCACATTTATGGTTTATCTTAATTCTGATTATAGGGTCATTTCAGAAAACATCATTAGGCATTGCAATTCACACTATTTGATGAAAAAATAGCATTTCTTAATATTTGTGCCAAATTGATTAAATTTCTAATTTAAGAAATGGACCATTTGCATGAATCTTCTTGTTTGGCTACTTAGGTACCTATACGTGCTTTTAAAATTGGTAAATCAACTAAAGTAGTTGGTATGGCTGTCATTGAAAATTTTGTATCATTATATCGAAAGGCAAGTATCTGTGATATATTGATATATAGAGTCAGACAAGGAGTGTAAAAGAAGCTGCTAGAACTCCAGTATTTATATACTATTATAGTATATAATGCCCGCATGATGGTATGCATGATGTTCAAGGCGTTTCAGACATAAAACAAATTGTGTCCGTGACAGCCCGTTTCATCTATTCAGGTGCAAAAAAAAAATACGACAGGGTGATGTCAAATAAAGTGTCACCTTCATTTATTTCATAGCTTTATAACATGCTAGATTGTATCAATATTCTAAATTGCAATTCGATATTGGATGGACTGTCAAGAATCAGTGATACATTGATATCGCGATTTCCGATGACGGCCCTAGTTAAGTTGGTCTATGTGGTTTATTGCAGCTTACATCAAATAAAAAAGTTTGACAGTTAAAGGGGGGGGGAATGTTGTTCAAGGTAGTTCCACACTTTACCAATTAATTTTCGACTTTCCTTCGATCTTGCTCAAATAAAGTACACATGTCAATTAAAGATCAGTCTTTTCGGTTTTGGTGCTCAAAATGATTAAAACGTTGCTCAGGTGACGTCATGCTGCGAATTGGCCATGACATACTTTGCGGTGATTTTTCCGTTTCAGTGTTCATAAAATGGACAATTGTTGACGGAAATTTATCAAACAAACTTGTAAATATTCTACATACACATGACAAAGCGATGCAAAGGCCGGTGTTAGCGAATTACAGTATATTTTGTGTTCTCATAGCTTTAAATGTCATGAAACAGTGATTTTGTTAGCTCATACAAATGAAATTATTTCAATATTAAAACGCATTTTACGAAAAAAATAGTCTGGTGACATACCCTGAAAATTTTATATATTATTCTCAGATGCACATGTTAAGATATTATGAAATAAAAAAGACATGTCTTCGAACTTTTTTTTGTAATTCAAAGTTTTAGAAAAGAAATTGTATGAAATAAAGACGTCATAAGCGAAGTTGCGTAAATTGAATGTGTTTTAATCTTTAAAAATATGTAAAATGGTGTGGACTGTGAAAACTGACCTGAGAGAATGAATGCCATAAAAAATATCATTTACATACATTATATCAGTTACTAGGAGTGCTACAGTGTAGTTTCCAAAGCATGTAATGTATTAATATTAATCTGGCTTTGGTCAATTGTGTCATTTATCATTATAAAGATCAATGTATTGTAGTATCAACTGTCTCACAATACAGTCTTAAATCTTTTTTATTGTATATTATCTTATATTATCCTAAGATTGTTTACAATAATGCTACTCTGCCTAATATGGGTGTTGAAATTAATCTACATTTTATTTTTAGTCAAATAGATATCAGATTTCAAAACTCTGGTTAATTCACAAACTCTGTTTCATGATCTCGGGTTCAAGGTTGCAGTTTGAAGGGCTCAGGTTCCAGATCTCGAGTTCCATGTGCACTCAACCTTTATAATCATAAATCAAATTGTTTTCTTTAATCTATTATTTAATCATTTGTCTACATTGAACTTTTATTGTAAACAGGTTGATATTGTGAAATATTTTGGATTTACTACGATTTAGGAAGTTGTTAGGATATTTGTTACTGATACTAACATGTAGGAGTGTATGGAATAATAGTGGAATGATATTTATTGTAAAAGGATTTTAAAACTGGAATAATATATTTGTGAAACATCATTTTTTTTTTAAATCTTTAAGGTATTGATAATTTTATTTATATATTTGTGGTTCATTTCATTATCCAGCTGATTTAAATTCTCAATATTTGTTCGATAATCCCCTTACATACAAGCCAGGGCCGCATATTATCAAAAATCTTACGATAATTTCACAATGCAATATAGAAGGATTTACAACTAATTTCAGTCGTAAGACGTTTGATAATACAGGCCCCAGGGATTTTATATGACAGGGATTTGTAACGAAGAGCTTTTTTGAATTTTCTTGGTCGTCACTGTCTATAACTGGCTGAAGCAGGCTCTACAAACTATTCCAGAGACTGAGAGTTTAAAAACTTGATTTATGTTTTTGTACATGTCTTTCATGCAACTTGTGAATGTTTCTGAAGTGTTTGACAAAAAATTGTTAAAATTATGACTGAAAATATTACTTTAGGTGATGTAAAATGGGGCTAAAATGGCAGATCGGCACGAAAATGCATTATTTTGTGAAACAGTCCGTGAGTGTAATTTACCTCAAAATTATCTAGAAACACATTTTTCCTAACATTATGTCAATTTGAATGGTACTGGTACAAATTTTCATGTGAATATCTTTATTTAAACTTGTTATACATGTTTTCCGTATTGGCTGAAATAGTAGCAACGACAGTGAAATTTGATGAAAGCCTATTACATTTACTTATTGTTACAAATCCCTGTTATATAAAATCCCTGATACAAACGGATACCCAATTATATTGGTAGTGAGTACAGAAATACTGTAGTGAGTACATTATTGTATTTAAATCAGCTGGGTTAATGTAAGCACCACTGACAGTTGAATAAGAATTACCAATTAAAAAGATTTATTTTCTTTCTGCTGCCATAATATGTTTATATTATATTGGATTAAAATCAACAGGGAGGGCGGGGGGTAAGAAGTGGCACTAGAGAGAGGGTGGTGTTATAGGAGTTTGGACTGTATATGTAATTGTGCCATAAAATCAACTTTAGAAGCCGCACCAACTACTTGTGGTCCTCATACCTTAAATATGTATTTTATATATTACAGAGTATGTCCGATGGTGAAGATGATACTATTGTATCAAGTATTAGACCTGTACCACCACCTAGAACTGATAGCCATGGACGTAAACCTGTAAAGGTATGTTTTTGTTGAATTTAACGCTGTGTCAACACAAACAGTTCATACTCTAAACTCAGCATTGTTGGGGTTTTTCCAGAGAAATAAGGCTTGTTTGTACCAGATGCATCTGTGCAAAATGAAGTTATTTTACATTTTTAGCTAAAAAAGTATGCAACACAGATTATTCTTATAGCTCTGTGTACTCACACTTTTATTTTATTTTTGTTCGGCCGGAAAAAAACATCAAGTTGAGTTTGGAATCAAATATATAACTGTCTTTTGATTGCGACCAGCTGACCTTATCTATGAAGCTTATAAATGGAGGAAAATCGACACTGACCTCAGTGTGTAAAGTTTAAAGATAGAACTGATGATATTCCCCTGGCATCTAAACAAGGTGTGTTATCTAAATGGGGTACATGTACTGTAAAACTTGGATATAAGATACTCGATGGGCTGTATGAATAAGGTATGTTATAACCGCGGTATGTTATATCCATATAGCATACTAAGTATGTAATATATAAAGATGAAAATCGGGCCAGAAAAAATGGTATGTTGTAACCGAGTGTATGTTATAACCGAGTATGTTATATCCAAGTTTTACTGTACTGTGGATAACTGATTTAATGTAATATTTGATTTATGATAATTAAATAATTATTAATAATGATTTTAGATAATTTTTTACATTCACTTTTTGCAATAAAATGACATGGTTGGGATGTTGTTAATGATTAACTTTGTAAATGACACTATTATTCTTAATTTATATCTCCTTAGTAAGAAGCGATAAAGCTAGTGTATTATATATATTAATGGACAAAAGTCTTGTCTGGTCTACAAAAACCATAATATCTTTTTTGTTTGTTATTGCACACTCATACATTTGGAATCGTTAGAAAGAGAATGTTATTATGCATTGAGTAAAAAAAGAATTGTGAAGTTTGAGCCAGTTCTGTTGGTACAGTAATGTGCTGTAAATTGACATTGAGGATTTGCAAGTTACAAATGATTGCGTTGAGTCAGTTTTAAATGAAACATTTTTTTCAATAGTCTGTGTGACCCCCATTAACCCGAATGAGTTTGGTGCTCCTTTTTAGGCATTGATGCTACAAGTTTGCAAAGGAATCTAGCCGGAAGACCAGAAAACTCATTCAGGTTAATGGGGGTCAAAATGTGTGTGCAATAACAAACAAAAAAGATATAATGGTTTTTGTCCATTAGTATATTAAACCATGGAAATCTATTTGTTGCTTATAAAGCCTCTATCATTTAAGTTACTTTACAGCTTTATTATAATATCAGTGAAGTAAAAAACCATGCATAATAAGAGAAGGCTATCTTAGCAGATTTATATAATTATGTAGCACAATGACACTAAATTGATCTTTTTCATGCATTTATAAACTAATGGTTCGGTCAGTCTATAGTCTGGCTGACGACATATCCAGGGGCAAGGGTTCTCTCCCTGGTTTGGTACTTTATAACTTGGTGGAGTTTGGTCATGTTATATTTTCTGTGGCCATTCTCCAGTTGTCAGTCACTAACAAGGGTTTTGCCTTGTTACCAAGTTAAAAGCTTAAAAGCTTTAGAGATAATGACAATTACAGGGTCAAATTTCAAGCAGTATTAATACTGAAAATTTCCATCTACAAAAAAAAAATCAAATTATATCAGATTTAAAATACACACTGTGACATAATATCACCTTTGCTTTATTCAAAACATTCACATCGTTCCTGCAAAGACTTAAAAGCTTTCCTTCTCACTCTAAAAGTTCTAAATAGATTGTATTGAATTTAAATGAGATTGACTGATACCAGATCAATGTTTTTGGACTATACCATGTCATTACTTTACATTACAGACATTGACAACACCAGACATACCTGGTGATATATCTGAGGCCTCCTGTAAACCAGTACCTCCCCCTAGATCAGATAGTAAAACTACCAAGACTCGTAAACTACATCTAGTAGACATTCTTGGTGGAAACGAAATGGAGGAAACATTTTCATGGGACGCACAGAGGGAGTTTTTGTTAACTTGTATGGGATTTGTGAATGGTCTAGGATGTTTATTAAAGACACCCATGATGGTGATGGAGCACGAAGGAGGTAAGATGTTTGTCAATCAGATTTAAACCCCATCTGAAATTATCTGTTCACGCACTCACTTATTTTGGATCCGGCTACTACATATCATGGGTCACACTCAGCTGACTTTTGCTTATAGTATTCTTGTATTCATGACGAAATTATTTTGTTCACTAACTTGTTTAAATGGTCTGCATCATGCAATTTGAAAAGAACTGTCCAATAACCTGTGTTAACATGTAAATTTACTATAAAATTTAATACAAAATTTCACATGTCATAATTGGTCAAATATTTCTATGCTTTTTGGAACGATGCTAATTTAGCATCGTTCCAATGGTAACAAGAAAGTATAAGATGACTCTTTTCACGCTTCAACAATTTTCAACATAGACAAAGAGGCGTAGTTCAAGCGTGAAACTCATTAACATCTCATTTAAATGTAATACAATGCTGGCTTGTGGTGTCGTTCTTGAAACTCTTCAGGAAAAGGGAGGTTACTCTCAGGACATATAAATCTTGCAATGGAGATATCACAACTCAACCCGTAGACAACTCAACCCGTGACAACTGCAATAATTACTTGTTGGAGTAAAAAGAGCCTACAATGTTTTTGCCAATGCCTGTTATATGCGTATTATAATTACATCATTCGATAGTAATAAACAATATTAAATGATCGTATTATATTAAGCAGTGGCTAGAGTTACGGTACCGTACGGGGACGGATCGTCAAGGGGGCGAATAATCTTGGGGACGTATCGTCTGTATACCTTGGATATGACTAATACACTTACCGGATGTTTAATATACGGCGATACGACGTTGTCGTCTTCAAAGTGTCACATTTAAAGTTTACTTGAGCGATTTTAAGTTATAGAGTTTGATTATAATTTGGAATGGATATGTGTAAGTGTGTATGGAACTTTATACAAATATTTATAGGAAATAGACGATTCTTAGAGTAATTGTTATTGTGAATAAATTGCAAGTGCAAAACGTTAATTTGACTTAAAATTCGTGAACAAAAATGGGAATGTAGCTTGATGCAAATTAAAGAGCTTAGTACCCTGGGGGGAAAACCTTAAATGAATTGTTAGAAAGTCGATTTTTTTGTGAAAAAATTCAGCTTGTCATTTCACACCAAATCTTTAAAATTTTAACAAAAATATCAACGATCTCGTTAAAAAATACCCATTGATAACCAAAAATGAGAAGTTGTCAGCTCCTTTTGGTTAAAGAAAATAGTCCAGAACAATCTTTGGTTTGGTGAGATCGCTACTGTACATGACCCTAAAATGTGTTGATGAAAATTAATTCTTTGACTGGTTTATTTTGTTTGATAAAGTAAGATAAACATTGCCATGAGCAAACCACTTGAGAAGTCTAGTGCTATCCTTTTGTTAAATTCTGATAATTGATATTTAATACATTATTTTATAGATAATATACATAATAATATATTCTTTAATCAAAAAATAAGTTCAGGACATCGTTCCTTCAGCACTCCAGTGCTTTGATTATTGTATCTTAACTAGGCAAGTTGGATCAATAGCTGCGCAATAAAATGCTGCATTGATACCATATTTTAAAACAGGCTTACACCTTGCACCATTTAACATATACCAAGTCCTGCCGATAATTTATACCATTAAATCTATTGTTCCTACCCATTGGTATATTGTGGATTTACTTAAAGATTAAATATTGCCAGGATTTTGCAAATAAAATGTTCTATTGATTTATTTCTTGGTAAATTACATTCTCGGTTAAAACAGATTTCACATTGATATTGTTTAAAATTGTTTCTAGGCTATAGTTAAGTCAACAAAATGTTTATAACATTGTATTGAACATGTATTTGAATGTTACTGACATGTCTTTTAAACACAAATCCTTGAACTTGCAACAGCCTGAAACTTGTACTGTAAAATGTAATTATTTACTTTATTTTATGGCTGTATTTATAATATATTCAAAGAAATAATAAATAACCACATGATTATTATGATGAAAATAGATATATTGTAAGACTTTATTGCCATAAACAGATGTTGTTACTGGTTTTCTTACATTTAATATATCTAGCAGTTTAATGACATAGTCTACAATACACTCTTTAACAAAGTGCTTAGAGTGAGTTATTGTGGCTTAGTAGTGTACCTGATGTCCTCCATCAGCAAATTTCCACTATTTAACACTCTATTAGAAGCTTTGTGCCAATGAAATCTTGGACAAATTCTATAGTTGGCAATGTGGAGTAAAAGAACTAAGTCAAAGAAAAATGTTAACTCTGTTTTGGGCACCATTTGCTCCAATTTTCATCAAACCTCCTTTGCTCTCTTGTAATCAAACTAGGGGCCTTCTGATCCGGCGATAGTGGGTTTAATTCCCAGACAGGGCATACTTTCATGGAGTTTGGTCATGAAAAAATTCCTATAGCCATTCTCCCCCCTACTACTGATTCTATATCATGAAGGGCAGTTGTCAGTCACTGACAAAAGTATGCACCTTCCAGAAATTTAGCCTTTCAAGAAACAGTATGTAGGTCGACTGACTGCCTTGATATGCCTTGCTATGGTGTTAAACACATCACCAAAAGCAAAAACCAAGAGAAAAACTTAGTTTTATGCTGACCCTTAGATTTATCTGGAACAGTGGCAGTGTTTTTCTGGTGACAGTATATAAATATCTTATTTATGTATTATCTCCAGTGCTTCACTTGTGTTTTTATCTATGATTTCTAATTAGCAAAACAGGAATCACACAGCTGACTCCAGTGTCATTGAAAATGCCAAGATAATATGTCTGGCTGATTTAAATGTCACACTGTGCTTATAATAGTTTTTTTCTTTGCAGTTCTTTTGTTTTTGCATATTTCCCTCCATACTATGCCTCATAAATAATTTTATGTACAGTCAAACTTGTACTTTGTGCAAACTGACTAGACAAGTAATACACAATGACTGCTTTGCACAAGTGCCTGCTTAACCCTTTACTGATCAATCCAGTGTTTTTACATAATATTTTCATTCCCCCTCTTCAAAATGGCTACCAGAGGACTTTACTTAAAATTAGTATTTTAACTAGATTAAATTTCATCTAAGAAAAGTTGCATTAAAAATGACATGACATCCCCTATAATACATTTCAGGAGGTCTTAGACGGATATGTGCTCCTCTTCGGTTGCTGGAATTTGAAGGGGGCACAGCAGTCCTCATAACTTCTTTTTTGTTAATAATAAATTTCCTTTTTTTGAAACACAAATAATTGTCGTATGTGGCGTTAGTATGAAAATGTTCCATTTACAAAGCGCATAAATCTCGATCTACTCTGACTGAACAAAAGTGACTAATAATTAAGTATTGGACAGTTGTTACTTCACCTCTAATAATTGTGAAAGTGGGAGTTTCAACAGTTTTCTATTAAGCCAACAATCTCAGACCTGTGTGACTTCTGCTGATCTGCGGAAATCCGTGACTTCTTCTTCTGTGTTCACAAAAATACTGTTCACCATAAAGTACTCCCAGTTTTCCTACTTCAATACTTAGATAAGTAATGTATTAATAGCTAACATACTTGACAAAAGTAGCCTGGATAACTGCCCAATATTTTTACGATACAATTAAGATTAACTGTCTTCTAGGGAATATTTTGACTTATGTTTTATATTGTGATGATTTACTTATGTTATATATTAATTGCTATGATACTTGGTATTCTTATATCTCTTCATCAGTGATGTCACAGTGAACACATTGTTTGGCTTTGTAACAATAATTTGATGGATTGGTGCAAAACTAGACTAACATCATGTAATTAAAGTATAATTTAGTCTAGTTTTCCGCCGATCCATTGAAATCTATTATATTTTTACAGCCACACTACGTTATGTTGGCTATGTTATGATGTTGCTTGTTTATATTGTTATTACATAGTTATTTGCTTTATAATTAAAAGAGTATGAATATCTTTCTTTCGCCCTCGTGCTTTATAGTCAACAAAATACCTTGTGACAGTTCTTGTGCTACATAGCGGTAGATTTTATGTTCTAAATTATGTTTGTTGTAAGGTATTGTTTTTTACTGAAATCTAAATATGTTAATCAGCACTTTTATTTATCAATTTATTATTGGCAACTGACTCTCTAGCTTTCCTAAGCACTTTTCTTTTACTAGTTCTTGATTACCATCCCAAAGGGAGCCAACAAATAAGTTCCTCTTTGGAGAATTATCAATTACATCCAATATTGCAATCATTTTGCAACACTTTACCGTTATTTCATACATGAATCACATGGCTATAATTTTATCACATTTTACCATTATTTCATGTGACTAATCACATTTTACCATTATTTCATGTGACTAATCACATTTTACCATTATTTCATTTGACTAATCACATTTTACCATTATTTCATGTGACTAATCACATTTTACCATTATTTCATGTGACTAATCACATTTTACCATTATTTAATGTGACTAATCACATTTTACCATTATTTCATGTGACTAATCACATTTTACCATTATTTTATGTGACTTGCCACACTTTGCCATTATTTCATGTGCCTTGCAATATTTTACCATTATTCCATCTGACTTGCCACACTTTGCCATTATTTCATGTGCCTTGCAATATTTTACCATTATTTTCTGTGACTTATTACACTGTGCCATTTTTAGCTCGACTTTACGAAGTAATGTAGAGCTCTCCTACTCGCTCCGGCGTCGGCGTCCGCGTCCACACTTCTGATTAAAGTTTTTGTGCAGTAAAATAGCCCCTCATCCAAGCTTTAGTGAAGGATGATGGGCATTATTTGAATACAGCCTGAGGCTGAGTAAGTCTAATTAGCATGTTATTCTAACGTCTTTACGCTTCATTACGTTCTTTATCAAAAAGAAAAACCCGGACCGGTACGGTACTACCGGATATGGGTATATAGCCTTAACTAATCATACTTTAAAAGCTGTTTTGTTGCTATAATTCAACATGGGTGGGTAATCTCATTAGTCAAAGACTTAATATCATCAAGAAATAAGGGAGGGTATATACTTACTCAGCCTCAGGCTGTATTCAAATAATGCCCATCATCCTTCACTAAAGCTTGGATGAGGGGCTATTATTTTTCATTAGCCCTCGGCTCTCGTAAGTCTAATTAGCATCTTTAAAGAAAGCAACAAAACTACACAACAATTACACCAGGAAAAAATTTATTCCATATTATATGTAACTTCATATAAATGTACATAACTATTTGTATATAAACACCCACATAAAATCTGTCTCTTTATATATATATATATAAATATATATATTTGTTTGTAACAAGATAATAATAAACAACATTTAATGAGATCATTGTGATAATTCACAAAACACAATATAAGTTTGTTAAACAAAAGGTAAACCCACTTATGGTTTAACAAAAAATCAAATATAACACAAAAAAATATCGATATTCAATAGATAATACACTTAGTGAGTAGTAATAGATCACACTGTGAACACCGACTCAGTGAAGTCTTTTCTTCCTGATTTAACAGGTTTAAAATAAAACTTGTAAAAGTTTTTATCAGAAGTCCAGTCTGCTGTCTTCAAAATATCTTTAATTGAACATCCCTTAGCATAAGCTGCCGAGACAGCTGCTGACCTAAAACTATGGGCCTTAAAAACAGACGTGTCAACGCCAGACAAATTTAAAACATTTTTCAACCATCTAGCAACAGTGCTAGTGGTAACCTTATCATAGGTTTTGTACGAAATTAACACCTGTTGCGATTTGCGAACACTTTCAGTAGACTTAATATAAAATAACAAACAGTGCATAGGACACAATAACTCATCCTTATAATGTTGTAGTTGCAATTTAAAAGAATTAGCACTTCCAACACGGTATGTCTTTAACACATTTGGAAAAACAAAACAAACTGAATTATCATTAACTTTCATCTGGTCTAAATGAAGAGATACTAAAGTCTGTGCTCTAGGTGCTGCAGCTAATGCAATTAAAGCTGTAACTTTAAAAGTTAACATTTTCAAAGGTAAAGACTCTAGAGGATGCAAAGATTTTAAATATTTTAAGACAATGGTTACATCCCATGTAAAACTATATCTTGGCTTAGGTGGACTATTAATAAAAATTCCTTTCATATATCTAGGAATTATCAGACAATTGTAACACCAACTATTATTAGTATTAATCAAAGGTAAAGTTTGTAATAACATAGATTTATGTGTGTTAAGCACAGAATAAGATTTATTGTTGGTTCTCAGAAAGTCCAAATATTGTACAACTATTGCTTCAGACGAATGAAAGGGATTGAAACATCTCTGCAAACACCAAATATGCCATGATTTCCATGCAAGTCCATATTGTTTTCTGGTACCCTTACTCCAAGATGACAGTATAATTCTACAGCTTTCTTCATTAAATCCCTGTTTCTGCAGGCTTTTCCTGACACAATAACTGCGCACATCTGCAATTTCTTCATTGGATGAGGATGGTTGTTGTGTGCCAATGTAAGAAGGTCCTTGTGTCTTGGAATTCTAACCGGAAAAGAAGCAAGATTAGATAATATTAAAGGAAACCAAGATTGTGTTCTCCAATAAGGGAAAACTAAAAGTGCCATATCAACTTCATCTGATACCACTTTATTCATGACTTTACCAATCAAATTAAAAGGAGGAAACATATATGGAATCCATTCCTTCCAAGAAAAAGAAAAGGCATCAATAAAATGAGCTCCAGGCTCTGGAAACCATGTAACAAAAGGATCAATTTGTTTGTTTATTCTTGAAGCAAACAAATCAATGTTTGGCACTAAAAGATGTTTACACAATCTATTAAAAATATCCTTTTTTAACATCCATTCAGATGAATCATAAAAATTTCTACTATGGTAATCCGCCTCGATATTCTCAATTCCAGGCAAAAAGGCTGCAGAAATATATATATTCCTTTCAATACACCATGACCAAATTTTATAAGCTAAAGAATCCATATCAACCGAAGTCATTCCACCCATATTGTTAACATAAGTTACAGCTGTAACATTATCAGATTGGACAAAAATATGGGTATTTTTCTTACTACAGTAAAATGATTGTAATCCATGAAATATAGCTAATAATTCCAGATAATTTATGTGGAAAAAACATTCTGACTCATACCATCTACCACTTGCATGTTTACCAGTGTCAACTTCATAACAACCCCAGCCTTGCAAGGATGAGTCAGATCGCATAGTATAACTAACTGGTGGTGGTCTTATAAGCTTTCCATTTTTTGTTTTAACATTATGAATCCACCACAACAGCTCTTGCTTACTTTTATGAGTTAAAGAAACTTGGTTATCATAATCCAAATTTTGTCCTAGATATTCAATTTTATTTCTTTCCAGCCATCTATAATGAAGCGGAGCTTCCAATACTGCATAAAAGGAATTGATAATAAGACCTATGAAAGAAGCTAAATCTCTGACCAATATATTTGATTTTTCCAATAACTTTAATGCAAGACTAATAATCTTATCAACTTTTTCTTCTGTCAGAAAAACTTTGAATTCTATGGAGTCTACTATAAAACCAAAAAACACTATTCTCTGTGTAGGTACAAGAACTGATTTTTCATTATTGACTGTAAAACCCAAGGATTCTAGAGTATCATAAATAGTATGGGTATTTTTCAAACAGATGTCAAAGTTTTCATGCATATTTAATGAATCGTCTATATAATAACAACATCTAATACATTGTTGTCTAAACCAAGCATAAATAGGTTTGAGAATTTTAGTAAAAACTCTTGGCGCAGAGCTCAGACCAAAAGCCAAACAAGTAAATGAATAAATTTGCTCATCCCAGAAGAATTTGACATATTTTTGATATTCTTTGTTCAAAGGCACACTAAAGTAAGCATCTTTCAAATCAATTGAAGTAAAATAATCAAATTTTTGAATAATATCTAATACCACACTAAAGTGTTCTTGTTTGAAATGTTCATATTTAACAAAATGGTTCAAATGCTTTAAATTAATTATAGGCCGGTATTTATTACCAGGCTTAGGAACAACAAAAATATTGGAGATAAATTCTCCAGTCTCATGCTGTGATTTAACCACCGCACCTTTCTGTAGAAGACTATCTATTTCAGAGTCAACCACCTTTTTCTCAGAAACATTAAACTGAATCTGTTTTGGAATATTATTCTGAAAAGGCAAGGACTCAAACTCTATTTTATAGCCTTGAACTGTTTCAAGAATCCATGGGTCACATGTAAAATTCTTCCAAAATTCTAAATGGTATCTAATTTTACCCACCTTGTTAAAATTTATTCGTTTGGGGAAGCCGTAACTGTGGCTGATTTCTGTGACTTCTGTCTTCTGCCAGTAACACCAGCATTGTTAGAGGTATATCTCCCCCTATAACTTCCATAGGTTGAATTATGGCCTTGAGAAGTGTAATAAGGTTGAAACCTATTTTGTTGACCTCTCCTATAATTAGACCTATAAGAGCCTCTACCACGATATGGTTTATTATCATACTTTTCTCTCCCCAAATTTACCCCTAAATCCAGATTCTTTACCTCTTTTGATATGTCATTACCAAAAAGTAATGTAGAAACAGGAGTGTTATAATTACACAGATTTCTATACCTTTTCTTTAAATTAGGTCTGATTAAATATCTCCTCCTGAGGGAAAGGTTGAATTGGACTTGACTAAATAAAGTAATAGCGTCACTAAAGAGTGTTTTTGCCTCTGGCATTTTGGATAAGGTTGGTTTAAGCATATTAACTAATTTTATCAAAGGAACCATTCCCATGGCAACTAAATTTTGTATATCAACAATATATTTATCTTGGCTTCTAGCCTTTTTGTCCAAAATCTTGTAAATTTCACTGTTGATAGTTGGTGGCACCAACATATCACAATTTTCAGGCACCTTATGAGTTTTCTCAAAGTTTTCTGTGTCACATTGTGACGTACATGCTGTATTTATCAATGTTGCCAATGATTGAACAATCGGGCTGTCTTTTTCTAAACATTTGAGTTTTGGCATGCCCCATTCCTCCTGATCATCATTAGAGGAAACCTCACTTTCAAAAAATGCATCAATTAAATTCTTATTAAGTGACTGAGGTTTGTTTCTTTCAGGTTGTTCCTCTTCAGACGAGGAGTCAGAATTAATATCAACCTTGTCCTCAGTAGGGATATTAAACATGCCCAACTTTTCTTTTAAGGCCTGTAAATCTTCTTGAGATAAGTTATCAATTAAAGACTTTGACTTTTTAGTCTTTTTTGTCTTTTTACTACATTTAGGTTTGACAACCACACTTTTAATCTTTTGTTTCTCTTTATTTGTCTTATTGGCCTTTGACTTAGAAGGCTTCTCATTACTAGAAATGGTAACATTGGCCCCAACCTCAGGAATTTTGGGGGAGATATTTTCTAACTCCGGCTCAGAAAACCCGGAAAATGAAGACTGACAATCGTCGTCTAATGATAGACTACCAACGTCACTCATATTCATATAAATCTCAAAACAATGTAGCGTAACACGCAGTCGAAAAATGTGTCGAGCGTAACACGCCAATTACACAATAATTTCAACAACTGTAACACAGTATATAACTAAATAGACCGTAACACGGTACATACATCCACAAAAACTGGATATTAAATATAATAAAGTCAGTTTGAACAACGAAAAATCGATATAAATCGACAAATTACCAACAGTGCTGTAAGAAGCGTGCTTCGCGCTCAAGCGTTGGAATAACTATGATTAGTTAAGGCTATATACCCATATCCGGTAGTACCGTACCGGTCCGGGTTTTTCTTTTTGATAAAGAACGTAATGAAGCGTAAAGACGTTAGAATAACATGCTAATTAGACTTACGAGAGCCGAGGGCTAATGAAAAATAATACTTTCTTCTATATCTTTGTTATTTCTTAAGATATTAACTTCAAACTTTAAATATATGTTCCTTACTATCAACCACATCTCATGTGACAAGGTCCATAACTCCAAACACATTTTTTTCAAGAATTATCTCCCCTTGAACTGATTGAAGTTTTTGTGCACAGATTAAAGTTTTTGTGCAGTAAAATACTTTCTTCTGTATCTTTGTTATTTCTTAAGATATTAACTTCAAACTTTAAATATATGTTCCTTTCTATCAACCACATCTCATGTGACATGGTCCATAACTCCGAATGCATTTTTTTTAGAATTATCTCCCCTTGAACTTAGAGTTTTCTTTAAAAAATGTTTGTTTTTACTGCAACTGTTTTATTTCTTTAGGTATTGATTTCAAACTTTAAATATATGTTCCTTATTATCAACCACATCTCATGTGACAAGGTTCATAACTCCGTATACATCATTTTCAAAGTTATCCCCCTTGAACTTATAGTTTTCTTTAATAAATATTTGTTTTTACTGCAACTGTTTTATTTCTTTAGGTATTGACTTTAAATATATGTTCCTTATTATCAACCACATCTCATGTGACAAGGTTCATAACTCCAAATATATTTTTTTCAGAATTATCTCCCCTTGAAATTAGTTTTCTTTAAAAAATGTTTGTTTTTACTGCAACTGTTTTATTTCTTCAGGTATTGACTTCAAACTTTAGATATATGTTCCTTATTATCAACCACATCTCATGTGACAAGATTCATAACTCCTTATACATTTTTTCAGAGTTATTCCCAATGAACTTATAGTTTTCTATTTATTTCTCTTTTTTTTCTTTGAATTTGTTAAGTTTATATTTTCAAATTTTAAAATATGTATGTTCCTTATCATCAACCACATCTCCTGTGACAAACACTTACTAAGTCGAGCATGCTGTCTCCTCTGACAGCTCTTGTTATGAGACTTCCCACTTTTTACCATCAGTGCATGTGACTTATCACACTTTTCCATTATTTCATGAGACTTATCACACTTTTCAATTATTTCATGAGACTTATCACACTAAGCCATTATTTCATGTAACTTTTCATGCTTTACCATTATTTCATGTGTCATAGAAAACAAAAAGGAATGACTGTAACAGGGGAATGACTGTAACTTAGTTGCAAGAACTTGTGGACAGACCCCTTTGACACTATTATGTTTATTTTATGTATTTGAACACTGTAAAATAATTATATTTTGTCAATAAAACATGTTAAAACTTAATTAATAATGAAATTAATTTCTACTTTCAGGAGTGTTTTTTATAGCCTATGTTATATTAATGATAGTTCTTGGTTGTCCTATAGTTTATTTGGAGACTACATTAGGACAATATGCTAATGGTGGACCTATCACATCATGGAAAGTTATTCCATTGTTTAGAGGTAACTTATAGTTTGATATACATCTTATTAAATCATTAGTCGATGAAGCAGTATCATGAAGCATAGGAGCATGAAAGTAGGCCATAGAAAATTATTTTTCTAGATTCTCAAACAATTTTGTAGAGCAGGTTGTTTTGTAATGTGTTAATAATAATTATTATAATTATTTGGCATAGTGTACACATGGCATAATTACAAAAAACATATATCACAGCATGTAATAATTTACTGTGACAAGCATACCAACACCAGGGATAGCACAAAAAAGGGCAAGCCCTTATTTCTATTGTGGTCCCATTTTGTCTGACCAGTCCTTAGGGTGCATTATGTGCAGACTCTGACTAGAACTTGGCATGACTTAAGTGTCTAGAAAGATATTCCATAAGAATAATCTGAATCTCTGCTGGTCATCTGGAGTTATCAGTAGTGTTGCTCACCCTCACTATTTGGAATTAGGCCATAGTCTATGCTGATGTAACATAGGAGCATGGAATTAGGCAAAAGAACATTAATTTCTAGATTTTCATCCAGATTTTGAAAAAAATAGAGCAGGTTGTTGTGTAATGAATTTAGTCTTTTTCAAGAAACTGTCTACTCCGGAGGATGCATTATGTGCAGACCCTGGCTAGAACTTAGCATGACTTCTAAAGTGTCTATAAAGACATTCTTTTGGAGGAAACTTCTTCCTGTTCTGGTCATCTTGAGTTTTCAACAGAGTTGAGCACCTTAACCATTTCCCAACTGGGCTTTAGACCAACTACTGCTATTTAAAAAAATCAAGCAAGCTAAACAATATTCATTTTTTCCGCCCATTTTAACTTAAGGATTTAATATGGACAACTCTGTTTCTTAAGGCAATGTGATAATACAGTATATTTATCTTGAATTTTTTGTATTACTGGAATGTGAGAATATAAGCTGACCAGACATTCTGTCTTTGACACATTGATTATCATGTCGGAAACTTGTTTGTTTATCGATTTGTGTTGGACAGAAAATTATCTCCCTTAGGAAGTCATCATGGTTCTGACAGGAAATGGTTTAAAGGTGAAATTTATCGTTGGACACAAAAAACGATTAAACATCAAAATATTACGTATTTCTATTGTATCTCAGCATACACTCACGCTTAACGCATGTAAACAATGTGTATATCGAGATATTTAACTCTGATTTAAACCTGTATCAATTTAGCCGATATTACAACATCGCTTATCTACCGTGTGTGACGTCATCGTAGTCCTATCGATTAAAACCTGTTGTAACAGTCAATGGATTGTAATTTATACACGCCTGTCAATTAATCAGTCGCAAAAACATTTTGAAATTAAATTTGCATTTTTTTTATTAATAATTACATTTCCTACATGATTTTTTTAATTTTATATAAACCAGTTTAATAACTAGGCTTATATGTTGTATATTTGATTGCATTCATCGACAATTCCATGATATTAAGTAGTTTTTTTGTGATGTACTTTTTATTTGCGTGAAAAAAAGGTTCAAAAAGAAATTAAATTGAATACGTCATTACATTAAATGAGTCTGAAACTGGTTAAGAGCAAGCGCGTTCTTTTTATTTCTATATGATGACCAAGTGAAAGTGGAAAAAGATTGAAAAAACTCGGCAGAAATAACTTAGACTACGTAAAGTTATGATTTCGTCATATTTTGACAGATACTTGCCAAAAATATAATCTTCGTGCGGAAAACGCTATTTAATTTCCTTTTTGAAAAGAAAATAGTGTACCTCGTGTTTTTTTCTCAAGGAACCAAAGATGAAAAAAGGAAAATTAGGTGACAGCAATGTTGTGCAGAAAATACTACTCAAATTGTTTCGTAATGTTAGGTGCAGTAAATATTAGTTTGAAAAATAAGCATAAAAATTAATTTATCTAAAAATCGCATTTAAAAATCATGGAATGAAAATTGATTAAACATTAAAATATATATATCTTTACATCGCTGGTTGTGCGATTATATTAAATGATGAGACCGGCATTCTAAACCTCGCTATTTTGCACAAAAAATATTTATATGCGTAATATGAACTTGATCGCCTGAACGGTCATCTACTATCATTTACCTTATCTCCAATATATCGCGTAACATATGTCAGCGGATTAAAAATTTCTTTTGAATTCACAGCATGACGTCTGTTAGACAATGTTGAAATTGATTGAGGGTGCGGTACGTACTTTGTATATTAATGTCGACGGCAGAGTGATAGCCAACACGTGTCAGGATTTAAGAGTCTGTGTCCATGGAAACATACCCAATAGTATCAATAATTTGATGACACAAAAGAGTAATTGATAAATTATTTTGATGTACCCCTAACTTTAATTATGTTAATTAAGTTTGTGAGGTTCCCCACGGGAAACAATAAAATTCGTACAAGATGACAAAAAAGTCCCGCGGTGAGCCTCTATATATTGGGGTCCTTAATGTAGATTAAGATATCACCGCCAACAAATTGCATTGGTTACACATGACCTGTCAAAAGGCTGTCGCCAATTATATACTTTTTAATTGTAGTTAATATTGGTCTGAATAATGATGTTAGAAAATAATCTTTTGAATCGGAGTTGAAATTGTTTTTCACGGAAGTCAATTCGCGCTAATAAATCTTTGTTTTTACTAGTTTGTTAGACAAATATATAAACAGTTGAATTTACCAAGGAGTTATTTGTGCTTTTATTAAAACTTAAATTCTCATATGGAATTACGGAAAAGCATATAAATACAACAAAGAGAATTATTAAAAACTATTCGAAACACAATGAAGATACGATTTGAAATTATTTACTTCGTCGCCGAGTTGTCGTCGTTTTGAACAAGTTATCTTAATCTATTTGAAACCACTGTGAGTGCAGTCCCTCGAACAAGGATGAAATTCTTATAAACCATTACAGTGTAAAGTTTTTTTTAAAACATAAGTTGCATCGGAATTAATGTTTTAACATTCTGTGATAATAATTCAAAACTGGTGCTGAAGAAATCTGAAACACCATGATCAACGGTAAGTAATAAATTCTCATCTTCATAAGAATATGGGCTCCGAACTAATGCTTCAAATTTACTTAAATTGATATCATGAAAGAATTACAAACTAAGTTGTAAATAGCAATTATTTAATTAGCATTTATTTCTAATTACAAGCACAAGACACAAATTTTCCTTACTATAATATATACTAATACTCTCAAAAAAGTCTCAAACACCTGTTTCACGGTCATAATCACCACATTCACAAATAATGCACAATCGTCAAAATTCTTTCGCTATTCGACCTAGAAAGGATTATTCTACATAAAATACTTTTTATTTGAAGAAAATCGATCTATATCTTCTCTATATATTCTATAATTGGGAAACATAGTATCTTGCACCTGTGTTTCTAATAACCGCTTTCAGGATGTAGGACTACGATGACGTCATACCGATTCCGGTCACGAACGATAACTCATGCATAACTTGATGCAGGTGTGTTACGCCCAAGAGTTAAAATTCGTATTGCGCCGTTGTTTGATGACCAAATTTCGCGAAATTTTGGATAATATTTTATAATTATCTATATTTTTTGAAAATTAAAGAATTACAACCAGAAAATTTGAACTTTAAATGTCAAGTCTTTTAATATGTTTGATTTATGATAATGGCACTTCCTGTCACTAACACAATTTTATTGGATTTACAATTTCAAAGGCTTTCTTTTTAAAGGGAACGTTATTGGCATGCTATTATACTTTTTTTCTTCCTGAAGCTTTTATTGATTACCTATCATAAACTTCTCAAGTTTTTATTCTTTTTACTAATTAGGTCACCTTTAGAAATTATCTAGGACAAATAACCCTAAAAAGCTTATGTTGTCTATTTTATTGTTTTTGTTGTTGGGTCATTCAACTGCTATGGTTGTACAGGGCCGGCGAAATCTTAAAATTATTTACTTGTCCGTTCTTGGCAATTGGTAAAGTTACTTGTCTGTATGAACATCAGTAGGGAATACTTCCCGTTCGGGAAACAAGGGGATTCCCCTTCAGTGCTTCCCAATCGGGCAGCAAATGTCAAAATCCTTCCCGATTGGGAAGGATTTTGGCCTTTTTTTACATACCTTACCAAAAATGGCCGCTGCATAAAAGTATTTAACCTACAAAAATATAAAAAGTACCATCTTATACAGGAGAGATGTATCTAAAATCCTGCCGAGTCGTTTTCTTTTAAAATGCCTACAATTAAAATAATCCGAATTTGAAATTCAGGAAAAAAATATGACTGCTAAGAAAAAAGTTGTTTCCCGTTGTGGAAACATTGCTTCCCGATTAGGAAGCAAGTTATATTTTTTTAATATAGTTTGTATGTATTGCAAAACTAATTTCAGCAAAAGAGATCCCTACTTATTTGTAAAGAATTTAAGGCTGTATAACCCAGTAAGTATAGTAAACTAATGATCGAACACATACACTCGAAATAAACATTCTGATTTTCTACCAGAATATTCTGATCAAAACAAAATTAATTGTCCAATTAAACTTTTATTCATGTTCATAGTTGTGAATAAATTTAGTTATATGAACTCTCACATTCAAGTACCACAATATTTGATTAGTTTCACAAATCTGTAACTTTACCATAATTCTATTAGATAATTAAAATGAGCCAAGGCTGGAACGTCTGGTATTCTTGGTTGTCAAATGTTAGTACTTAAGTCAAGTGTAGATGTTTGGACTTACTATGGATTTTATTCATTACACTACATATGTACATGATTATAACCAGAAGAGCTAAGTAGTATCTTGCCAAAACAAAAAATCAAACAAAATAGATGTTCATAGTTGTACATTGTATAATAATCTTAAAATAAAACATTCTCCCCTATATTTGAAAATAAAATGACATAGAATTAATTACTTTGTAAATATATGAGCCTTTTTTGGTCAGGTATATGTTTTGTATGTTAATAAAGGGGTTCATAGGATTGAATAATAAAATTTCTGCAATATGTTGAATGAAGAAAATAATTCTTTACTATTTAGTATGATATGGTTATTGACGAATTAATAATTTCTTAAGTAGCATATAACAACATTTTGACCAAACTCAAATACAATGCACGATAAATCTGTAGCATCAATTGAAATATAATTTTACCAACTATCAAGATTCTCATTAATGTTTAAACAGAAAATAACATAATGTATATTGGGTTCAATATCGTTTGCGAGTTTTGAAAATACATAGTAAACATTTGAAAAAGCATGTGTTTTGCATGATGTTTTTATTTTAAAGAATATGTAAAAATATCAACGAGCAATTATTAACTGAGAACAAATAAATGCTTTAAATGGGATTACATACCGTAAAAAGGTTATTGGAGACACCTCATGTACTCTATTTCTTGTGAAATAATGATAGAAATGATGATGTGACTGTGCTTTAAGCATTCACATAATTTTCCTTAAAGATTTAAGACATATCCTAGATATGCTGTTTTATGTTTTATGCCCATTTTAACATAGAAAGCAGGATTGAAATATAATTACATGTTATGATAACTATTTCTTCACTTAAGTTAACTTGTAGAAATAGTTTAACAATACTGCTCAAACCTAATTTTTATAGCAAAAGATATACTTATGGCCCTCAGGTATCATTGCTTACTCCCTAATAATCAGGTTTTACAATTTACAATAATTAAGAATTGTAAAAAATGAATTGAACCACATTTGCAATTTTATGTTAGTGTTTATTGATGAGTTTTATAATCAGTTTAAATTTGTAGTAATTGTTAAGTATGCCACTGGTCTAGATTAGTTGGGGGTCACGGAGCTTGGTCATGAAATAATTTCTAAGACTATTCTTCCTCTCACCACTGATTTTAAATCATATAGAGCAGCTGTCAGTAACTGACGAAGTATGCGCTTAGTAACTAGTGAACCGTTTATTTCAGAGATTTAGCCTTTCCAAAAACAGTGAGTATGTTGACTTACAGCTGTAGGTTGTAATATGAAACATGACAATAACAGTGTTAAACCCAACCAATAATACTTTACATTTATACACAAGTCAAACCTATAAATAATTTAACTTATTTGAATATCTTTTGGGGTGTTATGATTATACATATAAAATAGAACAATGTGACTAAATTTCTATACTTTTCCCTTTAGCTAAATTACTATGAATGGTACCTGTGAAAAGTGTTTCTAACATTGGAATCAATGCAATATTTCCATTAACAAAAAAGATGTCTATTGCTTAAGTTTAATTTGCATTACATACAAACTAAATTACATATAGTATAACTTGCTTCCTGATCAGGAAGCAATGTTTCCAGAACGGGAAACAACTTTTTTCTTTGCAGTCATATTTTTTTTCTGAATTTCAAATTCGGATTATTATACCCCCGCTTCGAAGAAGAGGGGGGTATACTGTTTTACCCTTGTCCGTGCGTCCGTCCATCCGCCCGTCCGTCCGTCCGTTACAAAATTTCCGTCGCAGTTTTCTCAGCAACTATATCATGCAGCAGCCTCATACTATGCATATTGCTTCATCCCATAGTCCCATATGGTGTAAAGCGATTTCATGCGCCTTGCTCATCTACTTCCTGTTTGTCGCATATTTTTAGATTTTGGCGGGGGTATCACTAGTGAGCATTAGCTCACAGATTTACTAGTTTTAATTGTAGGCATTTTAAAAGAAAACGACTCGGTAGGATTTTAGATACATCTCTCCTGTATCAGATGGTGCTTTTCATATTTTTGTAGGTCAAATACTTTTATGCAGCTGTCATTTTTTGTAAAGTACGTCAAAAAAGGCCAAAATACTTCCCGATCGGGAAGGATTTTGACATTTTCTGCCCGATCGGGAAGCACTGAAGGGGAATCCCCTTGTTTCCCGAACGGGAAGTATTCCCTACTGAACATATTAGAATAAAATTATTGAAAAATCCACTTTTCCATATATGCCTTGGGACAACACGGACTATACGGACGTTTGATTTCGCCGGCCCTGTTGTATATTCCAATAAAGATGTTGGCCTCTTTAGACTTGGGGTCATGATTTTGTTATCGGTATTGCTATGGTCTTATTACTCTTTTTATTATTGAAGCAATATGGTAATCTTACATTTTTCTAAAAATCTGAAAATTATCAAACTCACTGACAGATTGGGTTATTTTAGAATATTTTATAGATACTTGCCAGTGTCTGTAACTGTGCTAACTACTTTTAATAGTTTAAGACAAACAAACCAACAGATTGTGATAAATATAAATAAAATGGAAGTAACAAAAAGGTCTAAAATCATCTATAATACTATTACTAGTGTTACTTGTTATCAGCACACTGCTTAAATGCTTCCAAAATGTTTTATAAAAATTGATATTTAAGTTGAAATTCCTGAACAAGCAGCTCAAGGGGCTACAATGTATCATTTTCAAATCTAAAAATATCAGCTAAAAACCATGACTCATTCAATATAAAAATACTACAACAGTAGGTAAATAAATACATTAGTTGCTTATATACAGTTGGTACATGTTTCATATATGAGACAGGCAAACATCAAATTCTTGGAAATTTTACTAGTGTTACATTATAACTATAGGAAACATTAATGTGTGAATGGATGAAGTTCTACAATATAACTGTCTACTTTCTGATTATATCTATTCAATATGATATACACTGTACATCTAAGATGATGTTTATGTAATAAACCTGTGATACTGATAAGATAAATTGTCATTTATATTTCTGTAAGAATTATTTGGGCTCATTTCATGCACTTTAGGGTTATTTTGAACATTTTGGTTTATTTTCAAATCTTTAGTTTTTTAGTAGTTTTTAGATTTTTGTGGAACACTTTGGTGTTATACAAAATATGTAGACCATGTGGTTGTACCTGACTACCAATCTTCTGGGTTCAATTCCTGAGCATCACCTTCATACCTTAAATGAATCTGGCCTGTGTTTCATTTAGGGCAGTTGTCTGCCAGTTGTGAGGGTATTTACCTATTTTAAGTTGTTAGTATAGGACAAGTGTCAGCCATGACAAGAACAAAAAAGAAAGCATTGAAATGTAGTGTAAATCTAGTGAAAAAAGTTAAAAAACAAAAAGCAACATTTCCTTTATTGCTTTTTGGCTTTGTGGGGGGTCCGTGTTATTTTTACTGTTGCTGTTCCTAACATGTTTGCTTACACCTTTTGTGAAAAGTGCAGACAGTGTGACAAACCTTTTGGTCTGTCAATCAATAATTATGAAAGCTCAATATTATATGATATATCACATACTTCTAAGCACTACATTTTAACCTCGTGCTCTTTTCCATTCCTCTCCTCAACAACACTAAGCTAGGATTATATTTCACTATAAATTGTCTTGGAGTATAGTATAATAGTAAATGGTCTGGCAAAATGACAGATTTTTATAGGTTTTATGATTTTATTGTTAGCTAACAGATCAATTAATGTCAGAGGTCTATTTACTATATCTTCCATCTATCTTTTCTCTGACATTTTCCTGTACTATGGTCTAGTTTATTAAAATATGTCTCCAGCTGAAGCTTTGCATGTTGTTACATGTAGTTAATTTGTCTGTGCATAAATGACATTGTGTCAGTTCTATTTGTGGCAACATTAACTGGCACAGTTAAAGAATATGAAGAATATTTCAGAGGGATTGTTGCAGAGTGTCTGCAACATTTAGCTGATAATCATTAGATAGCCAGCTCAGCTTTGGTTCTAAGCCCATCCAAAACCTACCCCATTGTTTCCTTATGCAAGAAACTTTATTCTACTAGTCTAGTACTGGGGACCAGGAAGCCAGCTTGAAAGTGATTTATTTAAGTTCTAAGAACTTGTTTCACAAATCAGCTAAAAATAAATTAGTATAAACAGTATTTCATGACTGAGCTAATGTTGCAGATTTAAGATTGGGGGTATTCTGTGCATGTTTTATGAAATGTTTGGTAGAGTACCTAGACAAATGACTGAGCCAAAATATAAACTATTAGACCATTTGTGCAAGAACTTTTGTAGGGCAGTGTATATGTTTGTATTTTATTGACTAGGTGACATGCTGTTGTATGGTAGAAAACATTACAGCTACTTTCAGTTTTTCAATCTAGGACTTTAACTTTTTTATGTCTAGAACTCAACACTGTTATGTGATAAATGAAAACGAGTAACCTTGTCTGATCTTCTCTCAATGACTTAAAGGAAGGAGAATTTTTATTTAAATACTCAATGATTACAGAGTACTTTATTTTGAAAGTGAATTAATGACTTGTTTTTCTCTAGCTTTAAAATCACTGGTTTTAACAGCTTCTCTCTGACTTGTCTTTTGTTTGTCTGTGTTTAAGTCTGATAGAGATTGATTGTGTTTAATCAATGATGAACTTATTTATTTCTAAGATCAATATATAGGAATGTACAGGAATCTCACCATATGACAAGTAATCTCTGTTTAAAGACTTATGGGTAATTTTTTATAGCCATTGTTTTAAGATTGTTTGTACTTTGGTTATACTTTCTAGCCAGAAATAAATGATTCTGTGCAAATATATGTACCATCCCATTTCAGGCTAGATTCCATGCTAATTTTTTAAGTTTAAAAAAAAAGTTAAGGTGCAACTTAATGTCTACTTCCATATGTATGTTCATGACTTTACAGTTTTGTAGGGGTAACATTATAACTCGGCAATTGGTGAAACCTTATAGACGTGAAAACCCTAAATTCAGTGATGAAATGTGCAATCTTTACAACTGACGTGATATTTAGATAATCGGAACAAAATATTCGTATGCAACAACATTTCAGAAACAATTTGGTATAATTATCTTTGTCCTCGGACATTCAATACTTTAAATATTTGGGTTTAATGTACTTGCATGCCTGTTATTAGCGCGAACCATTGTGACGTCCGTGACGTTGTGAAAAAAACAACAACGTCGCTAAGGTTACCAAGAAAACAAACAAGAAGCATGAAGGTATCTGCTTGCTAACTTTTATCATAATCGGTGAACAATATATTTTATTCGTTTTTTCCCTCCGAGTAAGGTACCGACCCACCTTAAGACGATGCACATACATTAATTTATGCAATGCATGTATGTGCAAAGGACAATATGTATTGCAATATATTGCAATACGGGTTTCGTGTATTGCAATATATTGCAATACGGTTTTTACCGTTTTGTTACACCCCTACAATTTTGAACATACTGCCTATAGAAAAAAATCCTCTTTACAATGTCATATACTGCAATGGGTGAATCCGACAAGTTGGATTGTGAAATCTATATTAAAGAATAGTATTCATGCTGTTTGCTTCCATCCAAACTGAAAAAATCACAGAATCCAACCTTGTTCATTGTACCTAAGATTTCTGGAATCTATGTTATTCATGCTGTTTGGCTCCCTCCCCACTAAGAAAAATTCCCAGAACCCACCGCTGTTCATTGTATGTTAGATTTCTAGAATTCTTGTTTAGTGTATAAAACCTAACATAATAATAGTCAATTATAGTATATTATGTATTGTTACATTTTATGTTAGATTACATCTATCACAATATTACTAATAATTGTATCAATTATATTTTCATTAAGAAAATTATTTATTAATTAACTAACAAAGAAAACTGTCTATATTGTGGTACAGTAGATGTTTCATACCCTCTGAGATTTGTCTGTTTGTTAGTGTGTTAGAAGGACTGAAATAAATAAATATGTAATGCTGGACTTGACCTCTTAGTGCCAGCCTGTTTTGCTTATGCCTTAGTCCCATAATATCGTGGCTTGTTGCGGACCCGTACGTGCAGACAGCCGTAGATTGTGGGAAGCCTTGCGTATTAAGGTGACGGTACACACATGGCACAAAACAACTTACCAGTGCGAAGCCATAGCTGGAAGATATGCAAGTTTAATTCATACTCGGTCACGAATTTGTTCACGATTTGACTTTGAAACCGATACGTGTATCCTAAACTCGTCTCACAGACTCTGGCAAAAAGGCAACAGTCTGTACAGGTACGCAACAGTTTGTGGACTTTGAAGGCACGGCTCCCTTACGGTGCCCTCATGGCTATTATTATGTTTATGGGACTGTAGCTTTAGTCTGTAGCACACTAGTCTACTGATTGAAGGGTTGGGGGTTTTGATTCCCAGGTAGGGCATACTTACTTACTTGAATATTGAATACAGTACTTCTGAACTCACTACCAATTAAATTGGATTTAAATCAGCAGAGTTAATGTATATGCCACTGACAGTTGAATAAATTTCTACAATAAAGTTAACTGAAAGAACCAAATTAACTTAACAAGTTAACCCTTGTCAACTTCCTGCCAGTTTCAATGTTGCAGACCATTCATCTGCTACACACCCTGGTTTACACAGTATAATGCCTAGTAGGGCTCTACAACCGTATAGGATATATATCGAATACCAGAATTGTAGGTTCGATAGATATATCAGATCAAACGTTTCTGTATTGAACAAAATATTGATCAATGACGTCCATACAAGTAAAATCCATGGCTTGCAAATCAGTTGACATTATGTATCACCAAATCAACATTCTACTCAAATATGTCATTGATTCTATGCTTCTGTATAGACTAACCTGTGGACAAACAATCTCATAATATGACATTCCTTTACGGAAACGTCTTACACCTGTTACGTCATGTTTTGTTCTTTTCAATCAAAGGGAAGTAATTGTTGCTGTTAGAATGCCCTTTATAGGTACGCTCGTTTTCAATTAGTCCTGGAACCAACAATCAGTATTTAAGTAATAGACTAAAGTGAAATTGGTGAACCATCAAATAACAGAGCCAAAAAATGATGGGAGCTTTTTTAAGTGATGATGATGACCATTCAGTTTCTTCCATCAACTGTAGAAGCTTTCAATGGAATAAACAATTGAAAGTTTACTGAGACAAGCCAAAACATCCTTATTATTTGTTTAAAAAAGAAATCGGTATATACTCCTAATATAATTAATATTTGGTTGCTTTATGCTCAGGTCACTTCTGTACCTTCTGAATGAGTTAATTCAACATCAGGAAACATCCTGTCAGAAAGATCATGCCTAAACCCAGACTCACTGGATGCAATGATATTTCTTAAAAACATGCAAACGTCATATACTTTTACATTTAAAGTATTAATAAGAGTGCATTTAGAAGAATGGTGCTACTACAATTGAAATAAATGAATAAAACAACACTGTTTTGCTGTTTTATAAAAAAAATGTATATATTATTAAAATATTATATGATATATTGAATATCGATCATTTTGTATCGATATGAATATTGTATCGATCATTCTGACCAATATAGAGCCCTAATGCCTTGCCCAGCATAGCACTTGTTCTAATATAGTTAACTGAATGAACCAAATCAAACTAAATAAGTTAATGTCTGTCATCTTTCTTCCTAAAGTGTATCAATTCTAATTAGTGTTTTCTCTCATTCACCAACTCAGTGTAATAAGGTTAATTTTGCAATCATTACCATGGTTAATTTCTAAATTTAAATTTTAAATTCAAAATCAATACTGTTAACTTGTGTTCCATGCAAATATTTTCCCATTTGCACAGTTGAATTTTATGTAAGTCATGTTTTTGGGCATATTTTTCCTATTTAACTGAACAATGTAATTAAATTTTGTTGTCAAATTTTCAAATTTAATTTGTTTTACTTGATAAATAATGTAAAACATTGTAATGGTTGTAGTGTTATTTGGTGCATTGATTTTTTAAACATTTAAATGTTGATTATTTCATTGCTAAATTGAATTTGACAATTTCTTAATGAAACAATTGATTTTGTTAAAAGTTCTTTTCTGAGACTCAAAATATGCTATCCTGTCACTTATTTTATGCCATTTTTCTGCACCCTGAATGATCCCATTTTTTGCAATGAGCAAATTTCCTCTATCAGACTCATGCTATAGGAAGGGGGGGGGGCACATTCCTCTCTGCCATGATCCCCCTAAGGTAGATTTCAATTGGTTTGATGCTTGAAAAAAGGTCAAATTTCTCAGCCAATGGTGGCTTTTTATAAGGGGGGGAGGTCAACACATATTATAGGATTTACCAGTTTAGAGTTAAGGGTCTGTTTTTGTTTAAAATGTTGATCTTCTACTAGCTCACAAACGCTGAAATAAAATTAGTTGTGTAATTATGGCCTCAAGTGATGATGTCATTGTATTTGATGACTTTTCTATGCTATTTTAGTTTTATTTTGTTTTTTAGCCTTCATTAAATTTAAATTACATTATCAAGGCTGGAGAACTCTTTTAAAAGTCTCTATTTAAGAGAAAATTTGGTTATTTTTATGTCTTTTTGTGCAACACACAGCATATATCACTTTTATTGACTGTTTCTGCAAGATTGTAAGATGTTTTCAGTTTACCAGTGATTGTTTTATGTAAATTTCCAGTTGTTCTGTATCCAAAATAGTTCTTTTAAATGTATTAGAAAATATTATGTAGGTTACAAATAGGAGAACATATTTAAGGTATTACTCCCGTGATAACGAAATGTTAATATGTTTACCTGGGTCAATGCTGCAGTAGGCTATGTGAAAGACTTTAAATCAAGTGTCTTTCAGGGTTCAATCACCGTAGGTTTTCCCATGATACATTACTCCCCTATGCTACATTATGTATGTGGGCCTTTTAGTTAAGAAAATCTCTTAATCATGAATAATTAATGAGACAGTTTCATTGGTTCCACAAGAAAACCACTGTGGAAAACTAGCCAATGAAATTATGTTTTTATCTAAGGTTTGGTTTACCATTCAAAATGGCGGCCTCCATGAGTGATTTTTCCAAAGTGCATGAAAAAATTCCCAGTATGACATCAATGTTATTGAAGAGTATTAAATTGTAACATGTGATTTTATCGGAAGAAGATTGGTATCCCCTGCCTCATGCATATTCATGAAAACGATATTTTGCCAGTCAAATTGCCCACGGTACGTATGGAGTGTAACAGAAGAAAGTACATGTACTGTGGTTGCCGATGATGGGTGTCAGTGGTTTGTAACTAATATGGGCTAGTTATATCCTTGTATGAAAATTTTCCTCTGTTAATAAGGTATAAAGATAAGTCGTCTGCTTTGTTGAAGGGTAGGCGAGTGCTAGTTAACGACATGAGTACAGAAAAACTAGGTTAAGTGAGGTGGCCACTGTTAAATGACTATGATTGCGTTCAAAATCTCAAAATTCTTGTAAACTTGACAAGTTTTTACCTCTGATATATTACTGATCATATTTTGTACTTATATTTCAGGTATAGGATATTGTATGGTTGGTACAACATTCATATTATCTACATATTATGTTATGGAGGTCACATGGGCTGTATATTATCTTGGTGTAACTATATCATCTGCAATTGGTGGAAAACCATTACCATGGCAATATACTAACTATTCTGGTAAGATTTTGTAAACAGTAAATGATCAAGGAACCCAGGTCAGTAGGGCAGTTGGTAGTGCATCTTGATTTTGAAACTAGTGTTGGAAGGGTGGTATGGATTCATCAAAGGAGGTTATACCCTTTCATGAAAATTTAACAATAATGTCAATTCTCCTCAATTTATAAGATATTTATATATATCCTTCCTTGTGGAAGGGTAGGTGAGTACTGGTTATAGACAAGGGTCCATGAAAGCTAGGTTAGGTGTGCTGGACATCGTAAAACAACCTAAAAAATTGTGTCAACATGGCATTAAACACAGTATAAATAAATAAATAATGATCAAGGAAATGATTATATTGGTGATAGCATACTGAAGATGAAGGCCCTAACTATATAATGTCATTGCTATGTTGTTGCAGTACATGTATAGTTGCTTTCAAGTCCTTAATTGTTACATTTCTATACCAAATTAATTATCTATGTTCAGACATGGTTCATACTGCAAAATCATGTAATTGAATTATAGACCAGTATATTTATCATGCCTTTTCATTGGTTAAATTAAGATTTCAGCAATGGAATAAGTCAGTAAAAACAGTTGACTTGTCTTGATAAGGCTTGATAAAATATAATAAAATCTTGTCATTATTTATGGAATAGTTTATGCATCTTGCTAGCAATAAGAATGGCCAATTGCCTTGTCCTATGTGGGATTTGGCTGCATTAGCATTATGCAATTTGTTTAATTCTATTTTATTGGTGTAAACAAATTCTAGCAATATGATTTGACAAATAATGTCATGAGGAGGATTGTGCTATTTTTTTTTACTTAATTTCGTGACCAGTCCGTGTAAATTGATATTTCATTTGTTAATTCAAATTTCCAGTGATGTAATTGGTCAGTTTCCTTTTTTTGAAATTGAACTCAACAAGCATTTTTGAGTTGCTTTGCCACCTTTGTGGTGTCTTTTTATCAATATTTCTTGTAACATTTTGTATGTTGTTGTAGAAACTTGGCTAATGGACTTTCAGCAGGATACTTGCCAAGATGTTAATTTCATATTTGAACAATGTTAACAAATAGATACTAGTCCAGGGCATTGGTTATATATTGTAAAAAATAAACACAATATTTATGTAATAATTGTCACAAAATATTAGAGTAAATACCTTGTATCATTAAATGTTACATGCCTTGGCATCATTAGTTTCATGAATTATGAATACCTGATTAAATGTTGTAAATATAGTTACCCTGGCATTGACATGCAAACATGTCTGGTTGTGAGCATTGCCAAGGACTTGAGGCTAACTTGCTTCTTAGTATTGCCAAGGAGATAATAAGAAAAATAATTTGTTATGTTTTCATTCTACAGTAAAGTTCCTCTTTAAAATAATTTTGCAAAGACGTAGTAACACTGTTCTCATTCTACAGTAAAGTTCCTATATAAAGACCACCTTTGTTATTGCAAAATCATGCACATTTGATGAGTTTAAAGTTCAAAATGCTCACGGTACTTTGAGCAGAAAACTGTTTCTATATAAAGTCTGTACTGTTTTGAAAACCATCAATTTGAACTGAACACAAGACCTCAGGATTCGAACTTCTGGGCTATTCCACAGACATGGGTCCATTATCTATTTAACAAATTGGTGTAGGCAATATTTTTTGTCCATACTTATATGTCACACTAGGCTTAACTCACAATACTATTTACCAAAATATCTCATTGTTTAATTCTTATCCCTCAGGACTTAGGAGGTAAAAGTGCCTAGGACTTAAATCCTTGAAGAATACAATGTTTGACATCTACGAGGCAGTACTGATTATCATTTGTTTTGTTACAGAGATTTTAATTAGTTCTATTATTAGTTTCTACATTTTCTCTTTAACACTCAAATTTATTCAATTAAAATTCTAAAACAGTTTCTCTGTGAGTTTTTTCTTAGGTGCTGCTTTGAGGTTTTTACACTTCACAGTAATTATTGGCTATGTTCCTTTTTTGTTAAACTAGCGAGATTTTCTTTGGGTTAAGGAATGTGTGTTAAGTACTTATACTGACTTTTTTCATGAAGTTTATGCTGATGTTAAGTAATTGTGTTATGTAGTGGATACCTTGGACATTTGTCATGTAACCATAATATTTGTATGATTGTCTAAACTTCACAAGCAAGTATTTTCATAATTTTCATGTTTTACCCTTTTAGAATCTATACATACAAGTATAATTCCAATTTATCATTTATTGTGCATGTTTAAGTTCAAATGCACTAAAAATACAACACAGGGAAAACATTTGCTATGTACTGTGCTGTAGGTCTCTAGGGATGAAATATTGTGTAGAAGCAGTAGCCAGTGGTAAGATGCGCACTTAAGGATCAAGAGGTCCTGGGTTCAAACACCACTAGGGGCACTGCAAATTTCCTTTGGCAAAAATTAACCTACAGTTGTTTCACTTTACCCAGGTGTAAATAATTACTGTACGGGATCACCTGCCTAAAGGTGATTTCAATGATCAGGGATTAAATTGTACAAAATGATGAAGCCAGCTGTATTTGTTTATGGAAGTGGGCTAAAACCACACTTTAACTTTAAAGTTTTTTTTTTAACAAGTTTTTACAACCTAAATTAATCCACATCCATGTCCACTTACTGGATCCCAAGTACTGAGCTAGTAGAATAAAGTTTCTTGCATAAGGGAACTACCGGATACGTTTTTAAATGGGATTTGAACCAATCAGAGCTGACTATCTGATGATTACCAGTTCAATGTCATAACCTCTCAGCCTTGCTTGGCTTGCTCCTTTTTAACTTTAAAATGGTAATTTTCATTGTGAATATATTGCAGGGGAAGAAGATGGTGTATTTAATGATAATTACCTCAATAACAACAGTCTACCTCATCTCTCATCAAATGATACATCTCAACAACAACAACATTCCATGTTATATGCTGGAGCTATACAATACTTCTAGTACGTTTACATTATCATTTACTATTGTCATACACACAACCACACACCTTGAATAAGACTTGTGAGAGGTCTTTCTAGAAAATTACCGAACAATTCAGGAAAATGACTTGTTTTATATAAGTTTCTGTACATACATTTTCCTGGTTAATTTTCTTAGTTTGAAAGGAAGACATGAGGTCCTTCTTAAAAAAACCACTCTAGAAAAACAACAGATTTAAGCAATTTGAAAAAATGGTCCAGGTCAAAATTGTTCAAAAATCAGAAATTTGTATTAGATCCTCTACCTTCTGGTTGAAGTTACTTAATTTAGCTTATTAATAAAAGGTCAAGATCCTGATGCCAAAATTAATCTATAATTTTTTCTGCTTGCAAATCAAGTGTTCTACTAATTGAGCTACAAGTAAATTGAAAAGTAAAGTTTCTGATACAATTAAAGACCGAATGCATGACTTTTCAGCTTGCAAAACAATGGTTGTATCCTCTAAGCTTATCAAAAACTTCATGTTCTTGGCAGAAGAGTTGAGTCCATGACCGTCTGAAAGTTGGATATTCTATCCACAGGGGTTATCTACTGTGTTTATTGAAAAAACTAAGTTTAACTATTCCCATTATAAAATCCCATTATAAAAGTTTTCTGTTAAAATATTTATGAAGTTTGAGTGTTCTGCTTGTAACATAATATATAACAACAAAGCCTGTTTAATATATTATAGAATTTCATTATAATGATCATACTTTATGCTTGAATTATGAATCTACTTTAAATTTTAGTTAATGATGATGGCAGACTCTATTAATCTTTGATATGCTACAAGGAAGTAAGGTTAATAGATACATATCATGGAACCTCTCAGACGATTAATTAACCTTAACTTTGTAATGTAATTTATTGTCAAGTTTCTTTAGTCTTCTTAAATGATCCAAATTTTCTAAGTTTTATATTGCATTGTATTTGATGTGTGAAACATGAATTTATTTTCTAAGCATTAGATTTGGGTTAGACATTGTACATTGTAGTGGGGCTTTTTACATAATCTAGATTTTGCTATTTATTGCTTACTGTTAACAATCCAATTGAAAACAATGTCATTATTGCGGCAAATTTCTGTAAGATGAATCCAGCAAATAGTGCTAAACAGACTTTTTAAGTTCTTGGGTAGCCATCTTGAGGGGGTAGTGAGGGATGAAAAAAAGCAATAAAATGCATTATAGTCTATTAATAGGATAATCTTTTTTATTGTGTGCTACAAACTTACATAATTTTGTTTTATGTAATTGTATTGCCTAAGTATATGTAAAAAACATAGTCTTGGTTGAACTTGTATGGGATGAGGTATAACAAAAACACAGTTTTGGTTGAATGATAAAGGAATTTATTTTTAATGCCATGACACAAAATCTAGACCATGTTCATAAGCTATTGAACTATATACATGTATAGTATTTTTACCAATTGATATACAAATGTGTTTAGACAGCTAAACTGCCTAAAAGTAACCATGGCCATAGATAATATTATAATTTTTTTATATATTTCAGTACTAATGTTTTAGAGATTTCATCAAATGTTGATGTAATTGGTTATCCAGTATGGTTTATATCATTATGTTTCCTATTTTCATGGGTTTGTGTATATGTATGTCTAATATATGGACCTAGCTCAGTCGGTAAAGTAAGTTTTTTTACTTTTCTTAGATTTTTTTTTCACAATCTTAAATTTGAATATATTTTACAGATTTCCTGGCATTTTTCAATGCTTTGTGAAGGGTTTAGCAATAATTTTTAAAGTAGGTTGCCCAGTTGGACAACCAGCTATAAACTTCACTTGCCGAAACCAAATGTTAGCAGTAACAAGTTGCCTGATTTTAAATATACTGTAGGTCTTCAGGGGCAATAGGACAACCTTTAATGTCAAGCCCTGATGTATTTTTTGTTAAATTTGGTCTGACCTTAGTTGCTACAAGTAAACACAGCTGTGGTTCAGTGGTAATAATGGGAACTTCAATTTTAATTCCATCTCTGGTGTATGTACCCTTCCATAAAAAATATTTGTGATTACATAATATATGGGAAGAAGTTGTCACCCCCTTGTGGAAGGGTTAATCAATACTGGTACAGACCAGGAAAATGCAGCAAATACCAGTGACTGAAAGTTTGTTGATAAATGGAATTAACCCTTACAATGCCAGAGCCAAATATAAAAAGCTTTTGCCACCAGCAAAGAGTCAAGTCAGCCACACAACACATCGGGGCTGACCGGGCTTTTTGCTGTTGGCTGCTCATTGTCCAATTTTTATCCTGAAATCCCTAAAAATGATTATGGATAGGTCTAAGAATTAAAGATAGACTAGTCAATTGTGGAGATTCAGCATTGAAAAGGTTAATAAACCAACAGAATGACTCAGGCAAAAGATTAAGAGGTAAAGCCGAAATGTTGTAAAAATAAAATATATAAAAAACATGCAGAAGTTTGATTTCTTTATACCTGTTTTTTTAAATGTTGTATTTTTCAGGTAATGTATGTGACTGCACCGTTACCATTTATCGTATTACCAGTATTATTTGTAATTACTTGTTTAAAACCTGGCTGTATTGATGGTGTGAGATATTTTCTTAACCCAGAATGGAGAAAATTAATAGGAATAAAGGTAGATTATAAAATTGTACTTAAGCTTTCACATTGTTATAAAATCAGCCAATCACATAGAGAGTTACAGTTTATTATTCATTATATAGTAAAAAACATTGACTACAGAGTTTTTTCTTTGACAAAAACACAGTTTTAAGTCTGGGTCAAAAAGCAATCTTAAATAGCTATGCCAAATATTATTACAAATTCTATAAATAAAGGGAACATTTGAACTTGAAGGGAGTAAACTCTGTATAGTACATCTGTATCTGCATTATTCCTTCTCAAATTATCTCCCTTTGATTTAAACTAATTATAAAATGCTAATTTACAACAAATGAAAAACATCTTTATATCATAATATCTGTATGAAAGTAATTCATAGCTTATTTATGTTAAAGTATTTACATATTTGTGGTTAAAATTTTAAACACTTAATGAAACAGCAGCAATTATTTTGAAAGTTATAGTGGATGGCTGTGCTTACATAGCCAGACCCTTTGTAAATGAAATACAAATTCATGGAGCAAATCTTCTTCCTTGTGCAAAAATCCATTTACTTTGAATTTTGAGTCATATTATATCACCTTCAGTGGACTGATTTTGGTCACATGATTAGTGAAGAGTCCTGTGAGACCAGAAGACTTGTTAACTAGTGATATCTCCAGTTCGTCTTCACTGTTCACAAATGTCTTGTCTGAATTCAATGGCTTCTTAAGGAGCCATGGTCCAGTGGAAAGTCAAGTGTCCCTTTAGTGGGTATTAAGATGGCCTGTGTTCCTTCCCACTTAGTGAAATGCTTATTTCTTTGAGCTAGGATTTTACCTACAGGTGTTCTACTCAAGTTAGGGGGAAATTGGTTCTGTGCAGGTCACCTGTTTGTAAGTGATTTCAATGATGAGTACAATTGTAAAGTCCGCTGGTTATGTATATGGAAGCAGACTTTAAACTGCACTCTAACTTTTAACTTTTAGCTTTAACTATCTTCTTTTCATTATTGAATGATCTGAGCAGAGAAACCTTTTTGGGTGTAAAAATACAAATAGTTAAGAAGAGTGAAGTATAACTTGTCTATATTTTTATTATAGATTTGGAAGGATGCTGGCTACCTGATGTTTAACACTTTAAGTCTTGGCACTGGTTGTTTGCATACATTAGCTGGTTACACACATTTTCATAGCCATTGTTTTAGGTAGGTGTGACTATACATATTTATTATCTCTTGGTGCTACCTAAAATTAATCTGTAACTACAAAAAGTAATGTACATAGTTTAGACTTGCCTTCATTAATAGTACACATAACAAGGTATACAGTCTTCACAACAAATTTGCATTGGAAATCGGTCCAGCGATATGGAATTTGTTTCTGAATTGAATGAAGGTTTACAAGACCAAAATATCTTAGTACTATGTCAAAATATGCTTTTCATTTTAATGATTTGAATTATATATTCTAAATTAAATTAACTACAGATAATGATATTTTTATTGAATTAGGATAATTGTTGCTGTAAAATGTTTGTGGACCATTGGAACACTTACTTTCTAAAAGTCACTGAACCGATAGTGATTTCAGTTGACACAGTCCACTGGGTAAATTCAAAGACTAGGTATAAATGCAGATTTGGCATCATAATGATGATCCAAGCAATATTGTGGTGACAAAATATTTAAAAAGTCCTAAGATAAAAAACGGTCGTAAGAATGAGAGGAATTCCCCACTTGAAGAATTTTCCCATGGATATGTATTTCTTCTTAAATTTAGGCATATTGCTAGTTATTTAAAGATATCTCTTGGTGTTTGCCCATATGTAGATTTACAATTTTAAAAAATTATAAGGAAATCCCATGAAAATAAAAAAGTAAGTTTTCAGTTTTGCAAACATATTCCTTACTGTATTCTGTATATATTTGCAGGAATTTAGTATTGATATGTTTATGTAATGCTATGGGTGTTATGTTTGGAGCATTAACTGTATGTTCTGGACTTGGTGTTTATGCAAATATAACAAATACATCATTATCATCTATAACATTTACAGGTAAGTTATTATAACAGGTTAACACGCTCTTCTGATACTTGTTTTATGACCATTTTTTCCATCTACAAAATAAATTAGCAGCAGTTGTCTGATTTCAGGGATAACTACTTTCTAGTTAGTTAAATCAAAACATACCCCACCTGACTAGTTCAGTTAGTAGCACTCAAGTCTATTGATCTAGTAGTCATGGTTTCTATTCCCAGGTGGGTCATACTTTTGTAGAGTTTGGCAATGAAGTATATATATTTCTAGAGCCAGTCTCTCTCCTACCATTTATTCTATTATGATGCAATGCAGTTGTCAGTCACTGAAGGAAGTTCGTGACTTGTAAGGGGTTAACTGCTGCATCCTGAGATTTAAGTATTTCAAGGAAGATGAGTAGGTTGACTGATGGCCCTCTTATGACCTATACAATGTGTTGCTGTGGCATTATACCCAACAAGAAAAAAGAACTTGAAGATTGTAAGCAAGTTTTTATTACTATCTTATTGCTTAGTAGCCACCTTTTATACCATTTCTATTTTCATTATTAAGAAACCACCCTTTAACCCACATTTCTTTTGTTTTTCTATTTTCAGAATATGAGTTGAGTTTTGCGTTATATCCATATATACTGACAACATTTTCAGAGTCCATTCTTTTGAACATATTGTATTTTATTGTTATCATTATAATTGGTTTGGATACACTTGTTATATTTATACTAACAATTGTTGGTGCAATCACTGATAAGATGACAGATTGTGGTATAGGATGTAGTCGAGCTAGAAGATGGATGATACAACTATTGTTATGTGTGGTACTGTGTTTGATAGGACTTATGTACTGTACTAAGGTGAGTTCATTATTGTATCAAAATACAAATAAAAATTTAATTTTCTGTCGGTTGGTACATACAATAATAAATATAAGCTATGTATAGCTTTCGACCGACTAAAATAGCTTTCGGCCGACTACATAGTTGTTTTAGATAAGTCCTGGAATTGCATGTCAAGAATCCTACAATTTTAAATGAAGGTAGCTGTACTTGCTATTCTACAACCATTTTTTTCATCTATTTGTCTTGTCACTTTTATTGCTGCGATGCAATAATAATTTTAGTTAGATCATACTTACAGCTGTTTCCTAGCTCCATTGTGTATTTCATGTTTAGTAAGTAGTGAGTTTTTTAACCCAATTTTGATACAGATTTATGTATATATTTTGTATATATTTGGTTTTTTTTAAAAATCTAATTGTATAGTCAATGAATTTTTTTTCAGTCAGCAGGCCACATTCCCCAGGGAATCAGAATTCTGCCAAATTTTAGGTTTTTTTCAGCAAGGGGCAGCAATCCCTAGGGCCTTTAAACCCTTTTTAATTTCTATTTCAGGGTGGATTATATGGTGTTAACTTTATAGATAACATAGTTGGTCAGTTTTGTCCGTATGTAGTGGTACTGTTAGAGTGTTGTCTACTCATGTATGCATTTGGTGCACAGAAATTTGTACATAATATAGAAGATATGACAGGACATAAGAACTCACCATGGTGGATGTGTAACTGGAGATTTCTTTCTCCCGCTTCTTTACTGGTATTAATTGTTTTCAGAATAAATAAACAAAAGTTTTAAAAAATGTCCATGTGCATTTTGAAGTCTGCTTTTATGTACATAATCCGCTGACTCTACAATTTTTGTACTTAAATCTCTAAATATTTACAATCACTTTCAGACGGGTGATCCTTGCAGTACCTATTTACAACTTGGGGGCTGAGTGGATAATTTCTTGCTCAAGTAACTTAGCAGTGCCCATAGTGGGGTTTGAACCTAGGAATTATTTATCCCTAAGTATGTCCTACCACTGGACCACTGCTTCTATATCAATATACTACTTATATACATGCTTGTGAACCAATCATTTCAACCAATGACAACCAAAACATGAAAAATTTCATGGTTTGGAGTCTAAATGCAATCAACCTAACCAAGACTACCATGACCAAGTGGGGCTTTAAATAATTTTCGGATAATAGCTTAGTAGCTTAAGTTTCATATATGTGTATCATGTATTCCCACCTTAAGATAAAGTGTCTTTTATCTGTTATTTTATTGTTATAATTTCAGGGCTTAATAGCATGTAGTATATTATATCCTATAGAATTAAAATATAAGGAGATAATATATCCTGACTGGTCAGAGATTCTAGGTTGGTGTCTCTCATTGTTGCCATTGTTATCAATACCAATATGTGCAGTCTGGGCTATACTACATGAATCAGGAACCTTAACTCAGGTTAGTGTATTAAATATTAGAATGTTTTGTGTTGGGCTTTATAATTTAACCGTTTACTGGTTGTCACATGTGTAAAAAGTAGCCATTTTTTTTACGTTAACGCACCAGGGCTAGTTCAAGATGCTCTAATTTCATTACTAATTAACAGACAGATATGCAACTTTGCCAAGTTCCCCTGGGTGCCATTCAGAAAAACCAAATTGAGCCCCGATTCAAGTTACCATAGCAATGCTGGGACGGAGCAAAAAGGGCTAAAAATGCAATTTTAGCTCTTTTTCAACCCAACTTTGCATTTCATTCAGTAATCTTTTGCAAAATTGATGTCTAAAGTGCCAGTTTATTTCAGAGACTGAAAATATGTTTTCTTATCAGCATTTTGCACCGTTTCTCTGCACTTAATGACCCCGATTTTTTTTCTGGCGATGAGGGCGCTGTGCACATCCTCCCTTCTGAACTCCCCTGAGACATCTTTTGATGGGGAAGGTGCGAAAAAGCTCATTTTTGGTACAATTCTCCTAAAGTAAATTTCACTAAATCCAGCTGAAAAAAAAACCAATTTCAAGTCTGTGGCGGCCATTTTGAAGAGGGGGGGTCCAGACACATATAAATGCAGGATTGTCCAGTTTAGGGTTAAGTGTACAAAGCTATATCTGATGTTAATAGTTTGACAAAATGTTTTTTATATACTTATGAGGATGTATTTTATTTTTATTCATACAACTTTGAAAACCACAAATGAAATTGGCTCAGTGCCAAGAAAACCCCAAAATAAGCTGGATTTGAACTTACAACTTTAAAAGATAATGAGCAACACTTGTTAAGTACATTTTTCTTACTGCGTGGAAGACACAGCCTATAAACAAGGCTTGTTATAAATTAATGAATATATGCCTACATTTTGGTAATGAACACATTTGTTGTCATACCTATTCTGTTTAAAACTCAGGATAAAATGCTAGTGCAACATTGATGGGCTATAGACAACTAGTGTCTAGAGTGTCTTAATTATAAATACCAGTGTTTGATAATTTAACATCGTCCTATTGCCCCTGAAAACCTTTGTTTGGGTTTGGGCAACCTATATAACTGCTAGAAAACATTTGGTTCTGGAAAGTGGAACTTATTGCTGGTTGCCAAATGGGACAATCTAGTTTAAAATTTGATGTCAACCCTGAATACTGATTATAAAATGTTAAATTATTTCAGAGACTGAAGTCTCTCATGCAGACACCACAAGGTTGGGGTGCTGGTTTATTGACGTATCATGATCATGATGAGAGTACATTACCTGACTATGTTATATGTCAACCTGATAATCACCGTCCAGTTCATGGTCTAGCTATGTTGACTGCTAACCTGTATATACCACAGTTAGCTCCCTTAGCAGCTGAAGAGGTGAGTCATGGGGTCCCTTCAGGGAGCATCTCCTATCGCTACATAGCGATTTCTTATGGAACATTATGCTAAAAACAAGGCAATATGAAATGTTATACAGCAATACATTGCTAAGTTGTTGTTTCTTTTGTTCACCGAAAACATTTGCAACTTTTCTGCTTTTCCACATGGCTGCACCCCTGGAGAATGGGTTTCTTTTTCAAAAGTACTGACTTATTTCTGTATTTAATGCATAGATTTTGTCAGAACAGTTATAGTAAATAGTCATGGTGAAAATTGACTTGAATTTTTTCATTTGCTAGCTTGAAGCAAAACTGTTCGGTTGTACTCTTATGTTACAAAGAAGCACTTTCAAAAAATGATTTTCTTGCGGGACAATCTCTAAGTTAATTAACGTTTAGCTATTATTACTGCTAAATTATATATATTACAGTTAGCTCCCTTTGTTGCAAAAGGTGTGAGTCTTTCTATGGTGAGATTTTTTCTCATGATTTTAATTAAGTATTGTCATAGGTAAATGCACTAAATTTTGTTGAAACTCAAGTTTATATGAGTTTTACACCTCTCTCAAAATAAGGTAGCCCCTCGGACTCAACCTTGTGTCAGACAGTGTTCAATATTGGGGTCGATAAGTGTCATTTTTCACGACAATCTTTCACTTTGTGATACTAGCAACAAATTTTGCACAGTTATTGTACATAGTGTGTAGTTTACAAAAAGCACGATTTCCACCTCCAAATTCAAGATGGCCGCCAATGATAGGGATTTTAGTCCTGATTATACAATAGCTTTTTTATTTTTTTTATTTACATATTTGTCTATATAATTTCAATATTTTATGACAAACAAACAATTATGTTAATCTTTTTTAAAACAAAATCCATTTATTGGCTGCCAATTCAAAATGTTTCTATTTACAAGTTATCTGTCATTTAATAATGTGTGAAAATGAAAACTCATGTTTACTAAAGATAGATTATTATGAATTATTTACATTTTAAACCATTTGGAGCTTCGGATTGCATGAGATTAGTAAAATGATTGACAGCAGAAATGGTGGAACCATAAAGTAACTTCCTATGTATCTTATTCACATAATGGTTTATGTTTTGAAATATCACCTGTTGGGGTCTATAGACTGGTGCAAGTCTGCGGTATTTTTGTACAAGTTATATAATCTTTGTTGTTAAATTGTTATAGAATTGGTTGAAAATGTTTTAAGTATGGAAATGTTTCAAAGTTATTTGACCCTGAGCATAAAGCTTCAGTGATAAAATTTCAAGGTTAAGTGTTCAAAGTTATAAAATCAAACTATATAACATATAACAATTTATATTGAATACAAAATAAATATTCTTAGCTACAATGTAGCATTACTTATTCATAGTGTTTAAAAATAAACCATTTTAATTATAATGCTATAATAATATTGATTTTGGCATCTTTTCTGATCATATTTACAGTTTATGTTTCAATTCTTTACTTTATTTGAAGATAAAAATAATTTATGTTAAATTATTGATAAGCTGGATAAAGCATTTTGACGTGATTGAAGTTTTTTTGTAAAATATCAAATTTTATATAAGGCCATGGTAATTTAATTGTTAGATTGTCTTCCCTGCCCTTTCGAAAAGCTATTGTCAAATTCCTTTTTCATTTTGATTCTGGATAAAAGATCAATTTAATTTTTTACTAGTAAGATATTTGTGCAACAGAATTATACCACCCTTGCTGGTTCCCATTTACACCTGGGTGTAGTGAAGCATTCACGGGTAAATTTCTTGCTCAAGGAAATTAGCAGTGCCCTTGGTTGGGGTTTGAACATGGGATTGCTAGATCCCTAAGTGTGCATCGTTCCTCGGGACTACTGCTTCTTAATTATTTGCCTGTAAATGGCATACATGTAAAATAATACTCACATGTCCTTATCAAAATCCAGATTAGAATCTATCTAATGATTTTCCATTAATTTCGAACAAGTGCTTGCAGTATGCATAATCAATTTTTTCTCAAAATTTTATTTGTTCAAGAGTTTTTGAGGGGCACTGTATTTCTTATCAAATGATAAATTCTGTATTCACTATGTGTGAGGCCACATTGAATGTGATAACATGTTTAAATGCATTGAAATTGCATTTCAGTATTTAGCTTTCTATATAAATTTATTTTGACTAGAACATGAAATAACCGTCTTGTCTCAGCCAGATATCTGGTCTAGCAATATTTAGCCGCCAGATCATGTCTTGATATGAATAAACTTTATTTAGCTCGATTGTGAAACTAGTGCATATGCCTTGCATTAATTTCACTTCTTCAATCTGCTAGTTGGTCCACTCACTTGAAGTGTGAAATTTATAAGTTTGGTTCTTTTTATTCACTTTTTATGATAGATGATTGTTGGTTATTGATAATTAAAGTAGGAAACTGAGTACTATGAATGAGTACAAAACTGAGCACTGTTTAATGACTTAATTTAGAAGAATATTTTTGGAATATTTTAACCTTTCAATATGGATCTACAACTTATCAGACGGTCATGTCTCCATGTGTATCGTTCAGACATGGAACGCCTTGTGAGTACAGTCTTTTTATTGATCATTCTAGCTAATTACATACTTTAATTTCCTAGGAATGAATACTCATTTGTGCTTGTCTAAAATGTTAATATTTTATAGAAAACTTCATAGATCATTCACCATTAAAATGTCTAATGTTTCCATACTATTACATTCACTAAGAATTATATTGAGGGGGATTTGTTGCATACAGTTTATTATTAGACTTTGACTACAATCAAACTATCGCTTTTGAAATCAAAATGATATTTTTTTAAATTGACCAATGGTCCATTGCATTCTGAGTATGTTTTATGATTTCCTGATAAGAGTAATATCAGTAAATATGATAAAGAAAAAATAAAAATCCACATTGTGCATTATACATTGTGCACATGTACTACATGCTGATCTGCCAGACTTAAATAATAATAATAATGAATCTTCAAATTGATTGAGAGACTGTTTTGAGAACTGATTTATTAGATACCTGGTGGTTGTCCTTTTGATCCATGTAATGATATTGCTATCTGTCATCACTTCCATTGTGATTCATAATAATGATCTATGAATGTGTGACCTTATAGCATGTATTATAGACCAACTGAACATGTTCTATTTAGTAAAACCTTGAGATCAACTGTATCGGAAATGTAGTGGGACATTTAGATTATGTCATTGTACTATAGTTACAAGTACAGTCATTAAACAACATCAAGTTCAATAGCTCCTTACAATATTATATGATATAATAACCTATATTACACAGGCTGTAACTCTCAGATGACATGTTGTCCAAGATAAAAATCATATCAGTTTTCCTGTAGCTCAATATTTATATATAGAAACTGAAAGTGTTTGACTTCCTGTTAGACATGACACCTGACATGTTTAGTCTCATTTTGAGATGAAATGTTTAACTTGGGCAACAATTAACTTATGTCGACTTTCACAAAATGCCTTGTCACACTTACAGTAGAAGACTTTTGATATATAAGGCTTGTAAAGATCTACTAGACTTTGATGTCCAAGTTTGAGAAATAATATTTCAATCCAAACAAAGTGTGGCTTAGAGAAAAAAATGTACATGTATCATTAGTATGGTTCAGAGAAATCTGTGTATTAAAATCTTGGTTAAATATGCTCCACTATATTGACACTGCAATAGATATAAAAGGTCTCTTTTATGGGTTGTGTGCTGTTGAACTTTAATTTCCATGCAGTGAGTCCTTTTTTACATTATTTTTATGCTTGAGTAGTTTTATACGTTGTGATGCTCACTGTACAAGAAATGTGACAAGGCCTTTAATAGAATTTCATATATCAACCTGATTATTGAAAATGTTATTGTGATAAATATAAGAAAGGTAATGTAACAGGTTCTTTATTGGGTAATTCTTGATGATTGACTCTGTTGTTGTTGTATACCAGTTAGTTACTTGAGTAGAGTGAGTCTCTACTAGATAATTCCCTATAATAAACAATATTACTGTGATGTACCAGTTGTTATAAGTGTATTGTAACAGGGTCTTTACTAGAAGTTATAAGTGTATTGTAACAGGGTCTTTACAAGATGTTATAAGTGTATTGTAGCAGGTTATTTACAAGATGTTATAAGTGTATTGTAACGGGGTCTTTACAAGATGTTATACGTGTATTGTAGCAGGTTCTTTACAAAATGTTATAAATGTATTGTAGCAGGTTCTTTACAAGATGTTATAAGTGTATAGTATTAGGGTCTTTACGAGATGTTATAAGTGTATTGTAACAGGGTCTTAACAAGATGTTATAAGTGTATGAAACAGGGTCTTTACTAGATTGTTCCCAATAATTAACAATATCATTATCAAAAATTCGCCCAAGGACCCACCACCTTAACAATATTTCCATCATTTAGATGATATTTGAGATTGCTGGTATTATTATAGATGACTTATTATATGGATATTATAACTTGTTAGATATTGTAATTTCTCTATATAGATTAACTTATAGTTCTCATTACTTAATGGACAAAGATAGAAATCGAATGTAAAATCTGTAATATTAGACAGAAATCTATAGTCTCTTCATTTGCTCGGTAAAGACTTGTTTTCATAAAGTGTATAATAAATGATGCATTTTCAGGATGACTTTATTTAGTGCTGAATAGGCATGGAATAAAATTCATTTGCTTCAGTCTATACCTAATAGCAGTGTTTCCATTAATGCATTTTAAAGTGCTGAAACTAGTTGATGCAAAAGGTTTGCTACTTGTAGTGTGATCATTTAATAGGACAGAGTCAAGAAGTTGGAGTGCTATTTTTTGTCTTATTTCCGAATTGCATACCATATTGGCAAAGGTTATACAGTTAAAATAAACATGAAAATGACAGGAAAGTATATCACTATCACAGATATTTTGTCTTTGTTTGCATTTACATTAATTAAAAATTAAAAATTAAAACTTCAAAATGCCTATCCACACAATTGTCCCTTCAAAATCTGGTTGTGAATCAAACAATTTATTATATATGGTCATATAAGCACTTGAAGTACTGCAAGAAGGAGGCCTCAAACGATTAGAATACATAAATTGATATTATCTCAAAGATATGACAGTTATAACTGTATGAAGTCAATACATCACCTATATTTAACTAACTATATGGTGATATTGGAGAATGACCTTATTTTATCTGGAACTCTATATATAAGGTTCTGATTGTTTTTATCTTTGAATATCTCAGTGGTATGATCTCTCTCTCATCTACAATATTGTCATTTCATGCATTTATATTAAATGCTTCAGTATACCGGGAGAACAAGTTTTTATTCTGTGCATGAAAGTTTACTTTATGAAGTAATTGGAAAAAAAGAGTACTTGAAGTACATTGTGAATTTTGTTACTGTTTGTTGCTCACAAATTTGTGCGTTATTCTGTTCTGGGAGTTTGATGTGCTTATTGGATATAATACTGTTTAATCAACTTGGAAAGTGTTTTTTGGGGATTAGTGTTTGGTTATAAATATTGAATTAACATAATGTTATAATTATGAATAATATGCACTGTTTCATATTTGAAATAATGTTTTTGAATAATCATGCATTCCTTAGGTGTATGAAAAAACTCAATGAATGAATTCAATGACTTTATATCATCGAATTTACATAATTTGTAAAATGTTTAAAATTTTTGTGAAAATTAAGCTGGATTATTTCAATATAATGTTAAATGAGTTTTTGTGATAGAATATTTTTGTTTGATATTTAGGACGTATTATATGTTACTTAGAAAATGAAAAGATTTGTTGTACATTGCAGAAGAGCCTGTATAAATAAATAAAATATGGCTAACATTTTTATTGTTTAATCAATAATAGTGAATTTTAGTAAATAATTGGCACAAGCAGCAATAGAGTAAAGTTTGAAAAAACATTGATGTTACAGTTTAAAATATGGCTCAGATTTTTTTATTGTATAATCTACATCCCTGAACTTTAGGCAATCATTGCCACTAGCGGATGCTGGAGGGATACTGTGGTGAGAGTTGGACAATAACTGTTGACGTTGATGTGTATAATTAATTATTAATTGTCATGATATCTAAATTGACAATGGGTCACCTAAAGAACAGCTAGTGATTGGTTTGGTTTATTATGGCACAGACCTGGAAATAGAAATTAATTATACCAGTTTTTACAATTAGTCTTTGAATGTGAGTTTTGACATATAATGTCAGCCCTTATATCTTGATTGACTTCCTCATGATATCACACTGTATATCTGTACAATTCTCTCTTCCAAAACTTCCTAGCCACTTTTTTAACATTTTGTTTTTCTTCTGATATGGCATTTATAGTACAGATACGAGTTCACTGAAGACGTCCATAAGCTAATATCCATGTATTGAAATGAAATTATTTCAAAACATCATATTATACCTGTGGTCTGATTCATGAGAAAAACTATTGAGGACTTAGTACCATGAACAGTGCGATAACTTTACTGTACATTGTAATCCATTTTTTGACAAAATAATTCAATTCACCATGATATTAGTTTAATTTTTCTTTTTAATATTAGTATTTATAATCATAATAGCTATGTCAACGGGATTGAAGATTTCGGCATGAAATGGCTTCCAAAATACCAATAAAGTTATGACTTATTATTAAGGATAAAAAGTAAAACAGATTTTTAAGGATATATTTTGAAAATATATTTGTTCAGACTCTGAACTTTCATAAAAGATGTTAACAAAACTGTTTTAATGTTACAAATGGAACAGTTTTTTATTTCATACTATGGGAATACAAGATGTCAATCATAATTGAGCAATGGATAGTTGAATTAAATTTAACAATTTTTGTTTTATTTTATGTTGAATTACAATTAAAGCATTTTGTATTTGAAATGTTGACAGAGTATTGCTCTTATTATGAAGTTTTTACTTATTTGCGAATGCATTCAATATGAAACTTATTGAAAATTATCCGATATGTGATCTATTGAACTCTTTTAAAACTGAGTTCAAGTCTTATTTGCTCTAAATTGCAAAAAAGACTTCTCCAAATGGATGTGATATGATTTGTGTAAATATTAATGCCATTGAAAATATTATAAGATAAAAAGGTCAACAAATTATCTTGTGAAGAGATTTTTTGTGCAATGATTTCATAGTCTAAATTTCAAAGTAAGTGGTAATTTTCGAATTAAATGTACTGTCATTTCATATTTTGTTCACTCTTCAGTTTATTTCAGCAAATTCTAACAAAACAATTTAGATAAATCAGTTAATTTTAAGTCTGGACTTCCTGGTCCCTTAGTAAGCAGTTATGATAATTATCTTGCTCAAGGAAAACGTATTAAGGGTACCTAGGACATACTCTGCTGGAAATGAACTATATTACTTTGCGCATGTCAGAATTATACACTAATAACAGAACTTAAAAAGATGCATTTTCTAGATAATTCTTTACATGCTTCTTGCTTCTGAAAATAGTTGCATTAAATATTCTTGAAAGATGTATTTTATCATGTTTTAACATTGTCTACTGCATTAAACTAAAGCACTGATTTATCATGCTCCCACAATGCATTTTTCAAAGTGGCAAAACCAAAAAAGGGCTGAGGCTCATCTCAGATGATATATAAATCTACTTTTGTCTATGAAATAGAAAAAGATATCTGTTTATATATTGCAGTCAAGTTCCACTTTCAGAACTAAGAAAATTGAAGGTCTTTAATAGCAGAACGATCTATATATTGTGGGCTTAGTGCAAAACGGTCGTAACTCAATTTTAAAAAAAGAGTGAGTTATGACTGTTTTGTGCTAAGTCCACGATATGTGGGGATCTGTTTCTTCTCAAATTAAGCATTTGGAACTTAAGTACTTAAAAATCATCGAAAACCCCATGATTTAGCACAACCAAGGTGTTCATTATGTGGAACTTTACTGTATTGGTATTTGATATACAGCTAAGTTCCACTATAAGGACTATCAAAGCTCATGGTCTTAATAACAGAATGGTCTTAATATAGGTACCAGTTGTACTTCTCAAGTATTTTATTTGAAACTAAACAAATCATCATTTTCAAGTAACCAAGCTGTTCTTTATCACAGAAGTTTACTGTAGTCAATATATTGTTGTAGTTGATGATGTCAAAACCCGGATCGATAGCACAGTTGGAAGCACGCCTGGATTTGGAATCTCATGCCCGAGGGGGTGCAGGTTCCCACCCGGGGAGGTTATACCCTTCCATTAAAATTTGACAATAATGTTGATTTTCCTCCATTGATTACCGGGGTAGATAATATGGAGAAGTTTCCAGCCTTCTGGAAGGGTAGGTGAGTACTGTTTATAGACAAGGGTCCAGGAAAGCTAGGTTAGGTGTGCTAGACGCCGTAAAATGACTTAAATTGTGTTGACACAGCATTAAATCCAATAAAATAAATAAGATGATGTCATTGTCCGTAGATGTTCTATACTTGCCAACAAAATGGAGAAAGCACAATTATACTCAGCTTCTGTTGAAGTATTCATTGCCAATTTGTACTGTTCATTTGTAGTTTTTAAGTCTGCAACAAGTTAATTTAGCTGGTTTGTGACACTAAGATATAATTGTCTTTTCTATTTAAAGTCATGCAGTATTTTCTGAAACTCTTCAACTAATAGATAATAAATTATGAATAAAGTCTTGCTTAAACTTAAGCAGATGGTTTTTAGCGTAAGTTTTTAAAGTTTCGCTGGATATAATTATGCATTCATTGTAAATACTTAGTATCTTTCTTTTGACTGAATGCGTTAGGTGAGTCTTATGTCATATCGGTAGACCCTGTTCCTTTAGAGTCAAATACAATTGAGTTAAAATACTTTCTACTGCCATTCTCTCTCTTACCTTGTTATCATTTAGTGGGGCACTTGACAGCCACTGACAAGTTTTATGCTCTTATTGGTAAATTTTATTTAACTGTCATTGGCCCATATGTTAAATCTGCTGATTTAAATACTCATGTACTCAGTACTTTAAAAATATTTACCTACCTATGTATAGTCAATATCAAACAAAAATGAAGTATGTAAATCAGCAGGACCACTGACAGATAAAAAAAATTGACAGTAGTTCTGGTCAAAAGCTCAGTTATTGAGATCTTAGCCTCTCAAGGGACAATGTTTTGGTAGACTGACTTACACAGTTTGACTGAAAATTGTTGAAGAATGGCTTATGTCTCGACTTTATCATAAAAACCAAGTCAAGTCTGAATACTCCATAAGTTCTTCACCCTAATGATGACCATGTACAAGTATTAACCCACATATTATATTTTGTTGAGCAATAAGAATTATCCATTCTTGAAACATCAAAACATTGTGTGATAAATCATTACTGATAACAGATATCATTAGTAAAACACAATTAAATATTGTCAAGTAATATATAAGACAGGCAGTGTAAAAGTCCCATATCTCACCTTTATCACATTGTCTTTACTATTTTATGGCACTGGAACCCTTTAATTGTTCCCCTCATGGTCTCCAAATTGCCTGCTTTTATGGATGTTGCTATTTATAGCCTTTAAATGTTATTTCACCATTTGTCTATGAGCTCTCAAGAGCACTTGATCCCTATGTTCAACCATTAATTGGTTTTTCAAATAACAAGTGCTATTAGTAAGAAATCCTGGTTAAAGCCCTCGTGTTTCTTCATACTAAGCTGTACAGCTCAACTGTTTTATTGTTGATGTTATTTTAATTGCATTGATAGAAGCAATATGTTAATTCTATTTGCATTATGCTTTGTTTGTTTGTTTTGCATCCCATTGAATTATGGGATAATCATTATGAAATTAAGTCGATGCATTTGCTTGCAATGTTTATAGTCTTTTCGATAGTAAAGGCGAGGCTCATAAATTATTGTAATGATTCGCATATATTTAAAGAACCTGGGAGACTCTTGTTTTATTAGCAGCTTTTATGCCTATTGCTGTTAAATGAGCCATGATATTGACTGCAGTATATTGCATACATATTCAAGCTTTATTTGTCTGCACATATACATGGGCGGATCCAGCATGGGGGCGGTGGGGGGTCCGGACCCCCCCCCTAGAATTTGGAAAATGTACATGTACATTAGTGTATTTCTTGCTTGTAAGTAATTTTTAAGTAGTATGAAGCAATTTTTCTTGGTGCTTAACATAGATATAATGGTTATGTAGTTTTTATTATCAATATGTTGCATTTTTCTGCAAAATGTGTATAATGTGGTTGTGGTTCGTGGTTCTGACACCCCCTAGAAAAGTTCGGATCCCCTCTGCATATATACAGTGTCTTGCAAAGAGTCTTGGACACATGCAACTTTAAGAAAAAATATCATGCTTACTGCAAGTAACTTTACTATAGTTTTACCACTTACCACATAATTTATAGAAATAATGTAGCAGAATTTGAATCATTCATTATTAAATGCTGAATTTGGAATTAGCTCAGATTACTCTTTTCATTTAATCATAGGTAAAGGTGAAAAAAATGATTCATCATCATCATCATCCAGTTTAGTTTAAACAGGCCGTTAATTAATCCTTTGGCAAGGATGAGGTCTGTCTGTCTCGTCTGCAGTAAAGTCTTCCTCCATGATTGGCAGTCTTGAAGGTTGGTGCCATCCATTTTAAGTACCAGCTGATCACGCTTAACTAGGTCTTCCCAGGTTAGCTTTGGTCTGCCTATGCCCTGATGTGCAGTAACTTTTAAATCTCTGACTTTGGGAGGTTCAGCTCCTGGTATGATTGTAATAATGTTTCAAGATGAAGTATTATGACAAAAAGTAGAAATCTAGTACACATTTAATATAAAACATGCATGGTGTTGATAGTTATATTCAATGAATAAGAATCAGTTTATTCTGAAAGAGATTTTCTCCAAGAACTTTTGGATGGCACTGTATACTTTCTGGATTTAGTTATTAAGATTTGAAGTCATGCATTACAAGATGTTGTGCGTCTATTTACCAGTTGAATAAACCTAAACATTTTATTCAGTTGAAACCATATAAGCTAAGGCTGCCTTAGTTTTTTTGTTTCTAACTCTCCCCCTAGACTTTACTTAATTTATACTTAAAAGCTATACATCAATAATCAAGTTATTGTGTTATATCATGCATTCTGATGCATTTTGATATATCTAGTCAGATATTGTTACCTTGGTGATGTAATACATCAAACACTCATATATCTCAGCAAGTATTAGTGTTCATGTTTATAAGCATGTATATAATTTTGTTTAATCAATAATACATAGCAATGATATTAGCAGAATGCTCAGAGGAAATTGTATGGTCAAAATTTGACAATTGTCAATTTGGTAGGAGTTCAGTTCTTTATAGGTCATTCAAAGTCAATTTTTTGTACACTAAAATTTCGCGAAAAAATAATCAAAAACAATGTTTGCAAAGTAGACACAATACAGACATTGACTATTTCTGGATGTTAGAATTTTGAATCCTTCATTTAGCTTAAATGTAACCGAATGGCTGAAAATAAGGTACCCCGGTATACACTGCTAATCTTGTACTAAAGTTCTTTGTAGTACTATAGTAGCCTATAGTGTAAAATGTCCATTTGATAATTAGCAAAATCTGACAAACTTTAAAACTTTTTGAATGACAACTTTATACTTATCATTTCAAACCAACAAGTCATCATTTGGGTAGACAGGCTTTCAGTCTTTATTTTCCTGGCTGACTGATAGATTTAGGAGTCTTTGGCACAGACTAAATACCAATGCTATTGAGTGTTTTTGTTTGATAAATTAATTATTCATGATTAGAACTGTTTCTTGCAGTCTGCTCAGAGAATTATAAACTTCAGACATTGTGTGTTGAATGAAATAGCTGACAAAGCATGAGGTTAGTGAAAATACATTTGGGCTTGTGGCTACCTTGTACTTAAAAAATTGACAGACTTATGCACCTAGTGACTGGTTAATAGATAAATCAAGAAATTCAGCATTTCCAGGAACTGTGAGTAGGTTGACCAACAGCTGTGATGTAATCTATACAATGTGTTACTCTGGCATTAAGCCCAACCCAAATAAAAATGCAGGTTAAGTATCATATAGTGATCTTGAGATTGTAACAAGGTTGTTGTGCAGCTACTGTGTAACTGTCAAAGTTAATCCAAGTCACAAAATCTCCAGCAGACTGCAAAGTCAGTATGAACATGCTGATAAAACCATAGGCGGACAGCATAGTTCTGATTCATAAGAGCAAAGCATTAGCTATGCATGCATGTTTTAATCTGTAAAATGAAAAAAGTTATAATGGAGCAACTGGCTCCAAATTAAACTTGGGTAAAAAATCCTTTTTTTTAAAAACTACATTATTTGTATACATATGGTATTTAAATTGGAACCATGGAGGCTGTCTATGGAAAAAACTAGATTGCAAGATCTTCCACCAATTGAACTCCTACTATATATTTTCTCAGTGTTAATTCTTGAAATTTGTTCAAAAGTTATATTGTGGGCAGGTTGTTTAGAAATTGTCTTCATTTAGATATGTTTAGCTTCATTTTCTTACTCTTTAACCTTTGAATGTGTCATAGGACAAGCCTGCCTCCAAATGTGAATAAAAAATGTCTTACCACACAGGTCATAAAAACAATGTAAAGCAGCTGTTGCTGTTTTATGGGCAAATCCTATTGGTAAAATAATAAAATGAATTCTTCTACATGTGAATCCTCTCTCTCCAATTGTTAATGTTTTAATTGTATAGAAAATGTTGTAACTGAAACAGGAGTATGAATGTTTTAGTGCTCATGGTTTTCATTGACTTACAATGGAAGTTAAAATACTTAAAGTAAGTTTTTGGTTTTAAAATTTTATTATTTGATTCTGAATTTTTTAATGTCAATTTTCCTCCATTAATAAGTTATATAGAGAAATTTCTGGCCTTGTAGTATGGTAGATGATTACTGGTTATAGACAAGGGTCAAGAAAAGCTTGGTTAGGTTCGCTGGATGCGGTAAAATTATCTAAATGTGTTTACACAGCGTTAAACCCAGTAAACTGAATTTTTTAAAATAATTTTTGGGATTCTGTAGTATTAGAGCAGAAGCAGAATTTTTAAGTCATGCCAAAACATCAGCTTTTTATTAAAATACAAGATAAAGTATATGTTTCTAGTATTCAAGATTGGTTAAATATCATTGCTTGTCCTTGCATCCTTTTTATAACAAAAGTTTAAAAATCTATAACATCTCCCTCTTGTTTTTTGGCTGTATGGAAGATCTGTGGTTTTACTGTTACTGTTCCTGATATGTTTTTAGACTGTTTTTTGTATACATTTGATTTGCGATGTGTAAATGCTGATATTTTTTCCTTACATAACGGGGGGGCTTTTTTTGAGGCGCCCTCCCCTCTTGAAATTTCCTTAAAATCATGCAGTTTTACCCAAGTTTGCAGTTTTTCTTGCATTTTTTGTTCCCCTAGCTATGGCATTGCAATAAAATTTCCCCAAGTGTTCTTTTTAAAAAAGGCCCCTGAGGCCCCTTTCCCAAATACTGAAAAAAGCCCTGAAATGAAAGGGTTTAGCCATGCAATGAAAGGCCTTTCTTTGCCTTAGTATTTTTTACTTATAGTGTATATAAATAATACATTTATACACTTGAAAATCATTTTTAAACTGATAAAATAAAGAAAATGTGATGATTTGTTGACAAAACATAAAATACTTCTGATAATGTGCAATAATTAGAATAATAAAAAAGGAATTCTAGGATCAAATTAAAGTTGTTTGGCAGTTTTCATTCATATTTCATTAAAACTCTAATGTTGCCTGCATCTGTTTTGTCTTGAAGATGATTGTTTTTGGATTGTGAAGTTGGTTCATCAATAGGGGTTTAAAAGTGCCTAATTTCCATTTATGGGAATGATATTGATAAGACATTATTAAGACTTTCACATAAGTTCTCTATTTTCAAGACTTATTCCCTGAATGATAATAGCAAGAATTTAGTGAATCAATTTTCAGAGAGACAATGTGTAAAGTGGTTATTTATTTGATGTCTGCAGGATAGAAGCAACAATTTGAAAAGTTTATGTGTGTCTGTTTTTGTCTTGGAATGTTAAATTAAGTCATTGATAGGTTTTAGAACTGAGGTAATTGATTTGTGATGACTTTCCTAATGGTTTGGTTGTGTATGAGGTATGTGTCTTCTATCTTTGTAGTCAGGTCCCTCTTCAATGGTTATTTATCCAGTGTCCATATGTTCTTCTGTAATCATGGAAGACTGTTCATCCTTTGGGTCAGATATCTGATGACTTACAGGGTTCGACACTAACAGTGTCTCGCCATTTTGAGGATCCAAAAAGCTTTGGTGGCATCCCAGTGATGCTTAGCCAGGGATTCTATCAGGATTCCTTTTAATTGCCCTGTTCTCACATTAATTTGAGTTCCCATGAATAGTATATTACAATTTGTGACAGCAAGTCTGTATCTACGTATTATGATTTTTATTGGAGGTATCCCAAACATTAAGGAAAAATCTCTAAATAACTTACTAGGGATTTCTTCAGAATCCATGGTAACTGTTGACCCCTGGACTGAGGTCCTGACACTTTTAAGCTAGGCTTGCTGTAAAATAGTTATGCCTGATAACACTAAAGCCGAATGAATTTATGGTACATCCTTATAGGCATCTGATATAGTATACATGCAACACTACTTCAATGTTGTTCTTTTATCAATGTTGTTTGCTAAATTTTATCATGGCCTAATATGGATTGACCTTAAGCTTCTTTTCTGAGGTGGCACATACATCTTGACTTCAACCTAAAACATCTTTTGGTGTTCTTACCCTAGGCACATCTTGTTATGAAAATATTTAGTTAAGCAGATAATGCCTGAACTTAGCACTTGAAATATTCAAAATATTGACTAGATTAACTAATGCACCAAGATATTTTATTGATGAAATGTTGTTTTATTACTAGTATGGTATGTAAGAACATATGTTTAGTGTAAGTGTGTAGATAAAATTAGAATGCACTCATAGCAAACAGTTGTGACCCTAATACATCTGAGAATTACATGATGTTTGCATCACATATTGGCTATATTTATAACTTTTCTCTAGATGTTGTATTTTGATCAATTACATTTTAACCAATTATCATCAGAAATGATGAAATACTATACTTGCTCACCCTACTTAATCCTTCAATGATTGTTTATTTCACATCTGTTGAAGAGTGTAGGAAGATCAATATTGTATTATGAGTCAAAACTCCATTTCTCATTTTCAACAAAAAAAATTGACATATAGATTGACAAAACCTAGGCAGTGTCCGTTGGCATAAAGATATTTTTTATTTTCTGTTTATCTCTGCCATTTATGGTCCGATCTTAATGAAATTTCATACAATGATAAAATATCTCATGTGATAAACAGAATTATGAAATTACTGTAAATCTACCTGTCTTAGCAATGGATTATTGCCCTTTGTAAATGATTTACTTGTACCTATCCTAAACACATGGGCTAAGTTTTTTATTGCTTGACTTTCCATTATAGCACAGTTTCGGTTTCAGTGTGACCTGGAGTTTAAAAATTATAGAAAAATATAATAATAATAATAATAACGACTTTATTTATTGTGGATAACATATTTGGTGTAAACCAATTTTCAATATGGTCCACACAGACATTTACAATGTACATACATAATAACAATAATAGAGAAACAAAATAATACATACTGAAATTTACATGCAAATTAGAGTTCAAATATATAAACATACAAGAGAGGTAATTTAGTATCATATTAATAAAAATTTCATGAAATATGTGAATTTATCATTTCATTATGTGTTATAAGTGTTATAAGATTCAGTAGATTGTGTTTGTTAATTACCTTAAATGACAAAATAAGAACATAACTATTTTCTTTCGACCATGAAATCATTGCTTATAAAGTATTTCATTTAGTTATGAGATCTTGCCTGTAAGCCTGGATCTTTTTCTGGAATGGCTCTTAAAAATGGCTATAGTTGTGACGTCACATGCTAAGATATATTTTAGGAACAAATACATGTATTCAATTAGCATATCAACAGTTTGACAAGTACTTTGAATAGTGCTAAATCATGAAAATCCAATCAAGCATTCAATGAAGATACTTTCTTTATCAAATAATGAGTTATTTCTGTTCATCACATGATCATTTGTAACACAATATTGTGTCATAAAACATGATTTAGTGATATTGCATGACTGAATTCCATAATTAAACTCAGCACGATAGAGGGTGATGAGTTTTAAAGGAAACAATATTCTACATCGGACATTGTGTCTAATGTCTTGTATAGATGTATTATTTAAAATCTAGGTAATGTCAAGGCCAAATAAAACAGTGTCTGAATCTTTTTAATGATTTTCTTTTCAAGAAGAATGAAATGTAACTTAGGAACCTTTTGGAAAAAAATGAAAATGAGTGAATGATCTTTTGGGTCATATCCACATTGTAAAACTATGATATTTTATACTACTGTTTTCTTGCATATTTTTTGCCTTCATCTTAAATTTTACTTTACTACTGATGTTAGACTGAGGTTTTTTTCTATGATTATGTATGGTTCCAGGGATAAGATTCTCTAGACTAGTTGCTGTCCCCCTAATATATGTAGTCAGATTTTAACTCATTTCAGGACTGATGTTGTTTTCTCTTTTTACAGATGCCCTTAGAAACAATACAAGCTATATAATGTTCTTGTTTGCTGTTATATGACCTATAAAATGTGTTGCTATGGCGTTAAATCCAATAAAACAAACAAACAAACAAACATATTTGTTCTATCTTACAGGTACCACCAGAAACAGGCTCAGAGATGACAGGACCATATTTATCACATATTTCTCCTGTCTTGTGGGACCACCAGAAACAGGCTCAGAGATGACAGGACCATATTTATCACATATTTGTTCTATCTTGTAGGTACCACCAGAAACAGGCTCAGAGATGACAGGACCATATTTATCACATATTTGTTCTATCTTACAGGTACCACCAGAAACAGGCTCAGAGATGACAGGACCATATTTATCACATATCTGTTCTATCTTACAGGTACCACCAGAAACAGGCTCAGAGATGACAGGACCATATTTATCACATATCTGTTCTATCTTACAGGTACCACCAGAAACAGGCTCAGAGATGACAGGACCATATTTATCACATATCTGTTCTATCTTACAGGTACCACTAGAAACAGGCTCAGAGATGACAGGACCATATTTATCACATATCTGTTCTATCTTACAGGTACCACCAGAAACAGGCTCAGAGATGACAGGACCATATTTATCACATATTTCTCCTGTCTTGTGGGACCACCAGAAACAGGCTCAGAGATGACAGGACCATATTTATCACATATCTGTTCTATCTTACAGGTACCACCAGAAACAGGCTCAGAGATGACAGGACCATATTTATCACATATCTGTTCTATCTTACAGGTACCACCAGAAACAGGCTCAGAGATGACAGGACCATATTTATCACATATCTGTTCTATCTTACAGGTACCACCAGAAACAGGCTCAGAGATGACAGGACCATATTTATCACATATCTGTTCTATCTTACAGGTACCACCAGAAACAGGCTCAGAGATGACAGGACCATATTTATCACATATCTGTTCTATCTTACAGGTACCACCAGAAACAGGCTCAGAGATGACAGGACCATATTTATCACATATCTGTTCTATCTTACAGGTACCACTAGAAACAGGCTCAGAGATGACAGGACCATATTTATCACATATCTGTTCTATCTTACAGGTACCACCAGAAACAGGCTCAGAGATGACAGGACCATATTTATCACATATCTGTTCTATCTTACAGGTACCACCAGAAACAGGCTCAGAGATGACAGGACCATATTTATCACATATTTGTTCTATCTTGTAGGTACCACCAGAAACAGGCTCAGAGATGACAGGACCATATTTATCACATATTTGTTCTATCTTGTAGGTACCACCAGAAACAGGCTCAGAGATGACAGGACCATATTTATCACATATTTGTTCTATCTTACAGGTACCACCAGAAACAGGCTCAGAGATGACAGGACCATATTTATCAGATCTGTTAACAATAACTAGTACAGATAGTATAGAAAGTGGACCAGAGAATGAAGAGAGAGGTAACTGGCGTGGTAAACTAGAGTTTATATTATCTTGTCTAGGATATGTAGTGGGTCTTGGTAATATTTGGAGATTTCCTTATCTTGTGTACAGAAATGGTGGAGGTGAGTTTATCATATTTATTTTATCAATTTTGATTGTTTCACTCTTAATCCATTCCTTTTATTTTGAGCCCTAAGGAACATGCTACGTTATGGACTAAAGGCGACAACCTCATTATTTGGTGTATGCAAAAGATGTTGGTGTCACTCCAATAAGAAAAGCCTTAGTTACCGCTTCTTGTATAAATCTGTAAAATGATATTATTTATTATGGAGAATCAGGCCTCTAATGGACTTGGTTAAAAACTACCATTTTTTAGTAATATACCTAATATGTACTTATAGTGTTTTTTATTTGGAATCGTATGAGCTGGCTGTGTTATGGCCTGCATTATCTATTTGTCTGTCTGTCAGTAAACAATTTTGTGTCTTGATAAGTTTGTAACCAATAAAAAGATTTTTAAAATCTATTCACATGTCATCGCCACATTAAGACCATGTGTTACTTTTTCTAGGTCTGTAGCTCAATTGTTAAGTTTACTTTTTGGGCAAAGGTCATTTACAACATCTCATACTTCAGGCATATAATGCTCTCACTCAAGATGCTCTTGTATAGTCATGTCTTATAGCTGCTGGACAACTATCATTTTCTAGTAGTTACTTATCTTTTTCCAAGAGCTAACTTGGAGGATATTTGAAGGAAGTTACATGCTATTGTCAAATTCTAATGGAGTTGTATGAATTGCTGTCAGTTGGAAATTAAATCACCCAATTGGAGAAATAAAGTATTTAAGACTTTGTTGTAAAATCAAGTTTGTTCTAAGAATATATCAACCATTGTCTTGTATTCAATTGGCATTTATTCTCTGGAGTGCTTGGTAGCTTTAGAGTAGTTTTCAATTATTTCCAACTTTAGAGACTTTACTAATTGTTATAGCTTTGGGTTTTCTCACTCACAGTTGCTACATGCTTTATGTTAACTATGACTGTTACAATCAATTCTGTTCTATTTTGATTGCATGATGAATTGTTTGAAGTTTTGTAAGCTTTTGAGACTGGCAAGGGAAACAAAATTTATGATAAATTTATTTGCAGTCTACTCCCTTGTCTTCAAGCTAGCTATTATGGTGAACAGGTAGTGTCCACAAATGGCTCAGAAGGAAATGGGTTCTATCCTATTTCAAACTAAAGATGTTTACTAAGATACATAATGATTTTACCATTTTCAGGTGCATTCTTCATTCCATATTTAGTAATGGTTGTGTTTTGTGGTATACCACTTGTATTTATGGAGATGAGTTTTGGACAATATGCAAGTCTTGGTCCAGTTACTATTTGGAGAGCAGTGCCCATGTTTAAAGGTATGTTGAAATATAGTTAGTGTTTATTTTTTATTTAATTTGATTTTATACTCATTATAAACACTTACTTTGGTCATATAAGGTCATCACTCTCTGAAACATTCTTTCTAAACAATTTTCCCTTACCATTACATACTTCCACAAAGACCTGACATCTTCATCATCCAGGGAGGAAAAGCTACATTAGATATATAGAACTTTCATTGAATGGTTTAACCTGCAGTGGCCAGAAATCAAACCTGCATCCTCTTGATTAAAAAACCTGCTATTTACCAGTCTGTCATAGCCATGCCTTGTGTTTTCATCACCTTTTGTTATCCTTAAATAATGCATTACTGAGTATCATCTTTGGAAATCAGTAGCAAGGGATTCCCATCCAAAGATGTTTTTATATTTTATTCTTCAAAGAAGCTAATTGATTTCAATTTCAACATAAATCTTAGATTTTTTAAGTAAGCAACAACCAAGTATTTACAGTGAATATGTATTGTTCTTTTTCTCAATTGTCAAAATATTAAAAAGTTTAAAGCCACCTTGTGTGTTAAAATGTTCCTCATCTAAAAATCGTAAAATTCGGTGTATTAAGTTCAGATGGAATAGACAAATAGGCTTTTTAATTAGCATTTTAATGCCTGCTTGATGTGTTAGTGTCTGCTTCATATTTATATATGACAAATTATTCATTCACAATAAAATCATTCAAACTTTGACAGTTGAGAAAAAAACAGACTATAAAAATGTAATACCATTGCTCTATATCAGGTGTTGGTCAAGCTATGGTTGTAACAGTTGCTGTTATATGTATATATTATAATATGGTTAATGCCTGGGCATTCCATTATTTATTTTCATCATTTACATCAACATTACCTTGGTCTTCCTGTGATAATGTTTGGAATACAGAAGGTAAGATACTTATTTACTTACTTAATCCTCCTCACTTCAGATTGGAGCATAGGGCCTCTACCACTGTCCTTTATCTGTTTTGGTCTATTTCCTGGGCTTTGACCTCTCCCCACAACATCTTGCTTTTGCGCAGCTCAATGTCAAGGGTCCTGCACTAGGAGTTCATGGGTTTCCCTCTTTTTCCCCAGCCCTGTGGACTCTAATGCAAGGCTTGTCTGACAATGTTTGGTTGCTGTTTTCGCAATATGTGACCAATCCATCTCCTCTTTTCCTTTGCAATGGTGTTTATGATGGACTGTTGCTTAGTTCTTTCCCAGAGGTCTTGGTTAAAAGTTTTGTCTTGCCATCGGATGCGTAGTATCTGGCATAGACAGATGTTTGCAGTTTCTTGCCTAGTTGCTTTGTAAATCATGTAAGGCAGTTGTTAGTCACTGATGGAAATATGCCCCTAGTAATTAGTTAACAGCTATATCCAGAGATTTCAGTTGACTGATAGCTTTAGAAATTATTTCATGACAAAACAAGCTTACCAATCCTTGATCAGTAGACTTGGGCTACCAACTTAGCAAACCAGGAGGCTACAAACATTACATTTTTTATGGTATAAAATTTTCTATGGTACTCTAGCTGTGCATTTTGTGTCATCCTAAGATGATAAATTAAGCTATTTTATTTTATTAAGTCTATTTCATTTCTGTACAATATTGATTTATTGACATAGTTTGCGGCTGTCTCCATAAAATAGAGATATAATTACTGCATTATCAGATATTCTGTAATATTTGACATTTTCATTGTAGTACAGTTTCCTCCAAAAATTCTTGGATAAGTTTAAGAAATTTTGAGAAAAACTTACTTTGCGTACTGCAAATACTATAATCAAAGCTATTCATTTAACGACAAGTTGCCTGAACATTACTTTAGGTTGTCTAGGGCAATCAGGTTAATCCTGTTATTTTATGATACATTTTTTTGTCATTTTATTTTCAGCTTGCAGATTAAACAAGTATGAAGTAACAAATTGTAGTTTGATTAATGAAACATTCCTTGATTTATCTACTATCAGTAATACTACATGTGGTATATATCTACGTGATTGTAGCCATTCTGATAATCAAACAACATTTCAACAACAAAATATTACAGGTATATGATCATATATCTCTATTTTCTTTTATATTTGATTTGTTTTTTCGGTTTAATTTTGTCTTTTATCATTTTTTGCATTATTCATTATTAGCAAATTTTGAAATTTTGGAAATTTGTACTGAAATTATTAAACTATTGAATAGTTGGTATTGAAATAAAATTGATTCAGAGCTTGTATGCTTACTTCATTTAGTTCCTACTTACATTTAGTAAGATGGTCCTTTCAATTGAAGATATTTTACTTTTTGTCTTATTATCATGATGTTTTTATATCAGGCTTGTGTGACTTTGTATCATTTACTTGTCTTACTGTTTGTTATGTATATCTCTATTTAGATATTGTAAATAACTTGTACATGCTTTACTAGAGGTCAACATGGAAGAAAGGATCCCAATGTATAGTCTTGTTAAATCGCAATAAGGCTTAATTTTTTTTTTCATTATTGTTATTATAATTATTATTATATATTATCATTATCATCATTATCAATACCATCATCATTATCATCATCATTATTATTATTATCCCCCGCCGATGGAATCGGGAGGGGGATATAGTTTTGGCGTTGTCCGTCCATCCGTCCTTCCGTCCGTCCATCCGTCCGTCCGAATTTCGTTTCCGGAGTAGTTCTCTGCAACTACTGGCTGGAATTCAACGAAACTTTATTGGAATCATCAATATCAAGAGGAGATGCGCATGTGGTCAGCTTTTTTCGGATCAGACCCTTTAACTCAGAGTTATGGCCCTTGATTAGTTATGTAGTATGCATATAGAGTAAAAGTCGTTTCCGGAGTAGTTCTCTGCAACTACTGGCTGGAATTCAACGAAACTTTTTGGGAATCATCAATATCAAGAGGAGATGCGCATGTGGTCAGCTTTATTTGGATCAGACCCTTTAACTCAGAGTTATGGCCCTTGATTAGTTATGTAGTATGCATATAGAGTAAAGTCGTTTCCGGAGTAGTTCTCTGAAACTACTGGCTGGAATTCAACGAAACTATATGGGAATCATCAATATCAAGAGGAGATGCGCATGTGGTCAGCTTTTTTTGGATCAGACCCTTTATCTCAGAGTTATGGCCCTTGATTAGTTATGTAGTATGCATATAGAGTAAAAGTCGTTTCCGGAGTAGTTCTCTGCAACTACTGGCTGGAATTCAACGAAACTTTATGGGAATCATCAATATCAAGAGGAGATGCAGATGTGGTCAGCTTTTTTCGGATCAGACCCTTTAACTCAGAGTTATGGCCCTTGATTAGTTATGTAGTATGCATATAGAGTAAAAGTCGTTTCTGGAGTAGTTCTCTGCAACTACTGGCTGTAATTCAACGAAACTTTATGGGAATCATCAATATCAAGAGGAGATGCGCATGTGGTCAGCTTTATTTGGATCAGACCCTTTAACTCAGAGTTATGGCCCTTAATTAGTTATGTAGTATGCATTTAGAGTAAAAGTTGTTTCCGCACTACTTCTCTGCAACTACAGGCTGGAATTCAACGAAACTTTATGGGAACCTTCAATACCAAGAGGAGATGCACATATCGTCAGCTTGTTCCGGTCAGACACTTAAAATCAGAGTTATGGCCCTTGATTAGTTATGCAGTATGCATTTGTAGTAAAAATTGTTTCTGCGCCACTTCTCTGCAACTAATGGCTGGAATTCAACAAAACTTTATGGGAATCATCAATATCAAGAGGAGATGCGCATATCGTCAGCTTGTTACGGTCAGACCCTTTAACTCAGAGTTATGGCCCTTGATTAGTTATGCAGTATGCATATGGAGTAAAAGTCGTTTCCGCACTACTTCTCTGCAACTACTGGCTGGAATTCAACGAAACTTTATGGGAACCTTCAAAACCAAGAGGAGATGCACATATCGTCAACTTGTTCCTGTCAGACACTTTAACCTCAGAGTTATGGCCCTTGATTAGTTATGCAGTATGCATATGGAGTAAAAATCGTTTCTGCGCTACTTCTCTGCAACTACTGGCTGGAATTCAACGAAACTTTATGGGAATCTGCAATACCAAGAGGAGATAGGCATTTCATTGCCTTGTTCGGCTCAGACACTTTAACTCAGAGTTATGGCCCTTGATTAGTTATGCAGTATGCATATAGAGGAAAAAAAATTTCTGCGCTATTTCTCTGCAACTAATGGCTGGAATTCAACGAAACTTTATGGGAATCATCAATATCTAGAGGAGACGCGCATATCGTCGCCTTGTTCTGGTCAGACCTTTTTGGCTCAGAGTTATTGCCCTTGATTAATTGTGCAGTGTTCATATAAAGAAATATTGCTATTTCTTTGCATAGTTGGATTGATTTCAACAAGATTTTATGGAAACCATCAATACAGAAAAGAAATTTGCATCTCATTGGCATGTCCTGATAATTTTTATTAACATGGAGTTATGTATGTTCCCTATTATGGTTTTATGGATTCTTATATTTATTAAAAAAGCCTTATGTCTCCAGTTGTTGTGTTAGTAAAAACAAGTACTCGGCGGGGGATATAAATTCAGTGAATTTGCTTGTTACTATTCCTTTACTGGCAGTCATTACCTGGTCACTATTTAGGGTATGCATTAGGGGTACAAGGCCAAATGTTAGTAATATTATGTATGTAATTTATTTCAGATTGTATTAGATGGTTATATCAATTGTTTGGTGAACCTATCTATAAACCAGAGACTGATAATATAATGTCTAGACTAAAAGATCCAAGTGAAGAATTCTTCTAGTAAGTTTATCTATCTAATCTCAACCACATGTTAAACCAAACTTTTATTTTTTAATTGAGTTTAACTCTGTAGCAACTTATTGTATAAGTCATTTCACAGCAGTCAGTCAATGTACACACTGTTCCTGGAAAGAATTTATCTCTGGATTTAGTTATTAAGTAGATACTGGGCATATACTTTAGTTAGTGACTGACAACTGCCCAATATGATTAAAAATCAGTGGCAGGAAGGAGAGTGGCCATAGATATAAAGATTAAACTCCATTAAAGTACCAATGCCCTGCCTGGGAATCGAACCTATGACCCCTTGATCGGAAGACTTCCATGCTACCCATTGAGCTACCTAGACTGGCATTCATACTCAGTAATCAGTATTTGACAATGCAGGGCTTGACATTAAATGTTGTCCTATTGTCCCTGATGACTTAATATATATTAAGGTTCAGGCAACCTGTTACTGCTATTTAAGATATGGTTCAGACAACTTAAAAATATAGCCGACTGTCCTTTCAGCAACCTGGTTTAAAAAAATAGTGTTTAGCCCTGCAAGATATGACACAGATAGTTTCAAGCTTCATTTTAGTCTTCAGAAATGTATTGCAAAAAGTTAATCAACATTTGTATATTTCAGTAATGCAATATTGAACAAATCTGAAGGTTTAGAGAGTATTGGAGGTATTCAATGGCAACTAGCTCTATATCTATTGTTATGTTGGTTTATTGTTTTTATGTGTCTTGTAAGAGGAATATATTCTGCTGGAAAGGTTTGGAGCTTCTAAATTATTTTAATTGACTGAATATCCAGAATTTATTTGAGCTGTTGAAATACTGTCCTCAAAAAGTTCTTGGAGGAATATTATCATGCATAAGGCAAATAATTTTACTATTATAATTAAAGTATGTAACATAGTTTGATTAATAATTATGTTTATAAACTTATAAATGTTAATTTTGGAATTTGCTCAGATGTTCCTTGGTTTCTTTTTTAATGTATGCTTCACTGACTATGTACAGTTATTATCCCTGGTCATCAGGTTCCTGGTATCTATCTATCTTCCTTACCAACACAACAGAATTATACTACCCTTTCAGGTAACCATTTATACCTGTGTATAGTGAAGCAATTGCTGGTAACTTTTCTTGCTCGAAGAAATAAGTTGTGCCACTGGTGGGGTCTGAACCTGGGAAACCTTGAGCCCTACATGTGCATCCTACCACTTTTCTATTGCTCCCTTTCACATTTTGACTTAAAAACTGGTTTAGAAAACCTATCAGGAAAAGCAAGAGAAAAAAACACAGGCCTGCCTCAAAGCCTAATGGCAAATGGGAATTGTTATTAGAATTTAAAAAAAAACATATTTTTTTTAATTTTCAGGTGGCATATTTTATTTTCATTATACCAGTTGTTTTATTGGTTGTGTTATTGATCTGTGCCATGATGGTTGATGGCCATCTTGAAGGGATCAGATTTTATGTGACCCCTAAATGGGATAAAGTATATAGTATGAAAGTATGGAGTGATGCAGCATCTCAAGTATTCTTCTCACTGTCAGCTTGTAGTGGTGGTTTAACAACACTCTCTAGTTATAACAAGTTTCATAATAATATATATAGGTAGGTCATTTCTGTATTGTCCTATTTAAACTCACTTGTGGCATGAGGTCAATAGAATGCATTATTTAGACTGGGTAGATTCTCTGACTTTTCTTGTCATTCTTTGCAAACTTTCCACTGTTAACACTCTGTAGGCCACATTACTGTTCCCATTTTCTTAAAATCAGTGGCCTGTTTCCTAAAGATAGTAGCTAGAGCTTTGTCCCATGGTACTTTTGTAACACCATATGTATTAATAAGTTTGTGATATCAAATTAAAGGTACAAGGGGGCGAAGCTCTAGCAAGTGATATAATTAGGCAAATGACCACTTGTCAGAAGCTTTATATAAATAAAATCAGGGACATGTTAAAAAATGACCTATGTAGAGTCAAAAACTAAGTCCCTTAGTAAAAATCAAAGGAAAACTTTGCTTACACTGTTTGGTCACGTCTCTGTGCTAGCTGTCATCAAACCTTATTTGCACTTAGTTGATCGATATAGGGCCACCTTGGCCTTGTTGTTTATATTGTTTAGTGTTACATTCTCATTACAACTTATATATTGAATTTAAAATTTCTATACCTATGGAATTTAGATTGTTTGTGAAACGGTTGCTCAGTTTTGCTACATATATTTTATATAACCACAGGGATGCTGTTCTGATATGTATTATAGATACATTGATGAGTATACTGGCAGGTTTTACTGTATTTGCTTCTTTGGGTATACTAGCACAACAGCTGAATACAACAGTTGATAATGTTGTTAATTCAAGTAGGTATAAATCTCCATTGTTACAGTTGTTTTAAATGATTTTTCTCTTTTCTTGATATCTTCTGATATTTTCCTCATCTAAGGCTTTCCACATTAGCCCATAGAAAATGGTATAATAGTACAATGTTATAGAAGAAAACCCCATCTGAAAGGTCATTTGTTTTCGTATTTTGACCAACACATATCACAAAAAGTCATGTGGTTTAGGAATTGTGGCTGACTGAATAAAAGATGTTTCTGTCCAATTATTACATAAAGCCTGGGTCATAGTTGATTGTGTGCCCGGATTTCAAATCTAGTGTCCCAGAGGGGGTGTGGGCCCACCAGGGCAATTATACCCTTTCATGAAAATTTTACAATAATGTCATTTTTCTTTCATTAATAAGATATTGAAAAAGTTGCCAGTCTTGTGACAGTGTTGGTGAATACTGGTTATAGACTGGAGTCCAGCTAGGTAAAATGGGCTGTCTTCTATAAAATAATCTAAATTGTTTTAAATCCAGTATATAAGAATCATAACATTATTAATTATTATTATTTGTCTTTTTCTTGTCTTCAGATATAGGATTAGTATTTGTTGCATTCCCAGCAGCTGTAACAAACTTCCAGCCAGCAGCCATGTGGTCATCATTATTTTTTCTAATGATTGTAATGATGGGTATGAGTTCTATACTAGTGATGACAGAAACTATGGTAACAGTGATAATGGATGCTGATGTGAAGTTTTTCCGTAAATCAAGACTTCTTGTACTATCTGCTACATGTTCTGTATTATATCTATGTGGGCTTCCAATGACAACCAGGGTAGGAGTTATTTCTTTATTTCAATATGTTCCTCAATTATTATACCCCCCCTTCGAAGAAGAGGGGGGTATACTGTTTTACCCTTGTCCGTCTGTCCGTCCGTTACAAAATTTCCGTCGCAGTTTTCTCAGCAACTATAACATGCAGCAGCCTAATACTTTGCATATTGCTTCATCCCATAGTCCCATGTGGTGTAAAGCGATTTCATGCTCCTTGCTCATCTACTTCCTGTTTGTAGTCATATTTCTCACAGGGGGGGGTATCACTAGTGAGCATTAGCTCACAGATTTACTTGTTTTACTTAATTTGGAAAATTAACAGTTTGATTCCCATTTGGGTTATGAATAAAAATGGAATAACTTTGCATTAATATGTTTTCTTACTATTAATTCAAATACATGTACATGTAAGTGAAAGAATGTTAAATATTAAAATATTACGGCCATTTGTGTAAAATAATGCTGAAAAAAATGATCTTGTTTTTATGCAATATACACCAATAGACATTGACCAAATATTTGTTTCAAAGTTAAACTCCATTGTAAAAATTGAACCCCATAGTGCAAAAACAGTTTTTATCTGCCCCTTCATTACTGTACAAAAATTTTGCTTGGAAACGCGGTGATGCCATTGATTTCCATGTGGAAACCGGACAGAATTACAATTTTCTGTGCTGCTTTTTACAGGCAGAAAACTTTCACAGTCATATTCTATGTGTAAAATTTTAATGTATCAATGCTTTATTTATTTCTCAAAATTATTGATCATTAACATGCTGTTATTTCAGGGTGGGGTATACTTACTACAATTATTAGATGAATTCTGTGGTGGTACACCTACAGTGGTGATTGGTATATTTATGTGCTTAGGTTTAGCTTGGGTATATAAGATAAGACATTTCTGTACAGATATACGTCTAATGATAGGACATCCTGTAAACTGGTGGTGGAAAGCTATGTGGTGTGGTGTTACACCTCTTATAACTATGGTAGGTTAGGCTTATACTCTTTGTTTTGATATTGTGTCAATTGACTTGTGTAACTTACATTGGCATAACATATTTTTTCCATGAACGGTATTTGTCAACCTGATGTTTCAAACTTGGGCCTTTTTTCTTGGAGAAAGGTCGGCCGGGAGGACTGCTGTATTGGTATTTATTGTACAAAATTTCATTTTGACTGTTAAACTTAAAAGTAATGGCATTTGTAAAATGATTTCTATGTTCATTCTCCTTCTTACCACTAATTCTAAATCATGTAGAACAGATGTCTGTCACTGTAGAAAGTATGTGCCTAGTAACTGGTTATCATTAGCAGAGATTTAGCATTACCAGAAACAGTTAGTAGGTTAACTGACTGCTGTGAAATGACCTATACAATGTGTTGCTACCATGTTAAACCCTACCAACAAAACTTGAAACTTTTATAATAATTGCATTCATATTCAAAATTTACATTATATTTATCAATTATTTCAGTTTATTTTGATATCAACAATTATAGGAGGTTCTGATATTTCTACAGATGAGTATCCTGTCTGGTCTAAACCTCTAGGTATCACATTAACTGTATTATGTGTTATAACAATACCTGGTTATGCAATAAAGAAACTTCTTACCTTACAAGGAACTTTTAGACAGGTAAGGACAATTTTGATTGTAGTTGTTTGTGATAATAATGTCCTTGTCTCCTTGAAATCAGGTCCTTGTCTCCTTGAAATCAGATTATTGCATACTCTCAGTCATCACATAGCCCAGAGCCAGGGGGTAGTGAAAATTGACTTAAGTTATTGACAAAGTATGTAGACAGTTCTAAATTCCATGGTGATTTATGATAAATCCAACCAGAATGTTGTTTTTTTATATGGCCATTCTAAATTTTAATATGTGAGCATGCACAGTGGTAGGCATGCGCAAGGTCTTATGGACAGCATTCATACCGGTAAATTAATACTCTGTACAAATATTGTCCCATTCTGGGTCCAACATAATTTTTTAACTGGGCTTCCCAGTTTGACAACCACCTTTATTTTTTACTGGCCCAAACAAAATGTTTACTAGCAGTAACAGGTTGACTGAACCAAAGTGTAGGTCCTAAGGTGCAATCACACAACTTTTGTGTCAAGTCCTGCCATTTCTAGTTACCATATTCTGTTTTATTTATATTGTAGAGATTAAAAGAAGCCTGTCTGTCAGAAGAGAACTGGGGACCAGCTTTAATAAAACATTGGAAACATGTAGAATATTATCCTGCAGTAAATACACATACATTATCTGTAGATATTGAACAAAGTCCAGTACATGCTATATCAGGTAGGATAAAGGGAAGTTACTCTATCTAGGTTTAAAGAGAAGTAACTCTATCTGGGTGTAAAGGGAAGTTACTCTGTCTGGATGTAAAAAGATGTAGGATAAAGGGAAGTAACTCTATCTGGGTGTAAATGGAAGTAACTCTATCTGGGTGTAAAGGGAAGTAATGATATCTGGTTGTAAAGGGAAGTAACTTTCTGGGTGAAAATAGAAGTAACTCTATCTGGGTGTAAAGAGAAGTAACTCTATCTGGGTGTAAAGAGAAGTAACTCTATCTGGGTGTAAAGAGAAGTAACTCTATCTGGGTGTGAAGGGAAGTTACTTTGTCTGGGTGTAAAAATATGTAATTCTGTCTTGGTGTGAAGGGAAGTAACTTTCTGGAAGAGGATTAGTTCTGGCCTCCAAAACTTTATAAGCCGCTTTTTTAACATTTTGATTTTCATCAGACCCATTCATTGACAGTATAAACACGGGTTCGCTGAAAACCTTAAGCTAGGAGATGATATGCATCCTACCACTGGACCACTGCTCTTATGTGGTGATGAATTCTGAATATCTGGCCAAAAAGTTTAATTTTTCAGCTTAATTTATATTAATTAGTGAGCTTATGTTTTGTGAAAATTGTGGTATACATAAAAGTGCTACTACATACACTTATGTACATGTTTATAAGTTCTGTAGTTATGACTTTAAGTTATTTGTATAGTAAATTGTATCGTTTCACTGGTGAAGATTATTTGTTTTCACCATTACAGTACTGTCAGTTACTTATGTTACTTTGTATCACTTGATTATAATTTTTGTTGACACTATTTTTATTACTAAGGGAGGTAATTACAAATTAAAGATATTGGTATATAATACATCCGTTTTGTAACTTGAATTATGTAATTGTGTTTGTGAACGCTTTAAATTTATAGAAAATCAACTGTTCAAATATACACCATTGTTCACAATTTCATAGCATTGACTTACAATAAAATCAGTTACAATTTTTTGTGTGAAAAAAAAACACTGTACATTAAACAAATATTTTAAATAAAAATTATCTCCCTTTATTATCAAAATTATTTTAGTACAGAATTACCTCCCTTTGATATTTATTAAAACTATGTGGAAGAATTATATTGTTGATTTCAGATAGAGTAGATTTCACCACATCACATCGTATTCCCAAGTTATCAGAAGCATCACTCATAAATCATAATAAACAACAGATGTCACCTAAAAGACCACAAGAATTACGACAGAGAGCAATACTCAACCATGCTTACAGTAACCCACAATGCAATATGTCTGATTGTTAGTATACATATAGTATCTTTATATGGTAGCCAGGGGTGTGGAAGTATAAGTTCCACAGTTGAGACCAGCAAAATTGATGGTCTTCATATCGAAACAGTCTTATTATAGAGGCCCTTTTGTTCATAAATTAAGCATTTGGCTCTTCATAATTGTAAAAAATCGCATGATTTTGAAATGAAAAAGTGGTCTTAATAGCGGAATTTTACTGTACTTGTAATAAATAACACAAGCTCTGGTGAGCTTTTAAACACAATGAAGCAATCAAAGGTAGATTTCATGCTCAAGGAATTAACAGTGTGCCTAGTGGGATTCAAACACAAGACCACCTAATCCTTAAGAGCAAGTCTACTACTCCATACATAATAGTGTAGCATCAGTTATTTGATGCAGGTATTGTTACATGAGTTAATAACTTATGTTAATAGTCTGTATTGTCTGGTGATTATTTTCAACTGTACTGCACTTAATTAGCACAGCGAATGTATATATGTCTACACAATGATATTTCTATGCACTAAATAAGTTATCATTTATTTTGTACAACCACAGAGTCCCGAATTAACTCATCCAATGAGTTTTTTTGCGAATGCATATTCAGTTGGTATTTGGACTTGGTAAAACCCCACACTGGTTTTGATAACATTGATAATAAATGAAATGTTCTGTTCAGTTTGCATACTTTAGGTCAGATAGTTACCAATGTATAAGCTTACCTGAGCATAGAGACCCAAGTCTATCAGTTAGACTACTGACTGTCTCTATATGATTAAAACATGTAGAAATTCATCATACAGCGCCATAACATCCCATTTATCTATATATGAATATATTTAGTAATATACAAAGAAGGCATATAGATCATCAGCAGCCCACCCCTGTCAGATTATTTGATAGTATGAAGTCTACTGATCCAAGGAGTCGTTGGTTGGATTCTTTGATGGGGAATTCTTTTATCAAGTTTGGTCATGAAATAGTTTCAACAGCCATTTTCCCTTCTACCACTGATTCTATATCATGCAGGGTAGTTGTCAGACACTGACAGAAATATGCCCCTAGTTACTTGGTTATAGCTAAATCCAGACATTTAGCAGATAAATCAAGATTTAGCCTTTCCAGGAGCTGTGAATAGGTTGACTGACTGCCATGTCATGACCTATACAATGTGTTGCTACGGCGATAAACACAACTTGAAACAAAATAAGTATTATTAAAAAAAGACGTATCAATCATTGGAATATATTATGTTCATATCAAATTTAACAATATTTGTTACGTTAGTTATCATTTTAACAAGTTGAACAAAATACATTTCTGCTTTATTCATATAATGTATATTTTGTTATCTATATTTATTTATTTATATACATGTATGTATATATTACAGCATCTATAGATCAAATCAAACCTAGATTATCATTACAAGAACCTATAGCTATCACATCTGATGTATTAATTGTAACAAGAAAGAAAGATAGTGTTATATCTCAGGATGCTTCTACACAAACTGATACTAGAAGTTATACATTAGCTTTAAAACAAGGAGTAAGTATAATGTTAATGTATATATATTCAAACCTTTTTATATAAAGTAACTTCTTAGTAGGCATGGCATATTGATGAAAAGCCTGCATGACTAGCTCAGTTGGTTGCACACAAGTCTACTAATCGGGATTTGTGGACCCGTTCAATTCCTGGGCAGGGCATACATTTGTGAAGTTTAGTCATAAAATAATTTCTGCTACCATTCTCCTTCCTACCACTGATACTAAATCATGTAGGATAGTGTATACAATGTGTTGTTACGGCATTTAACCCTACCCCAAAAACATATTGATGGAAAAGAAATTGTATCACAAACAATTCAAGACTATACCTACTGAGCTAAACTTAAAACAAAATGGAGAAAACAGTTTACAGAAGGAGTCTGGACCCAGGAGAGGTTAACATGGTACTCAATTTATCTTTTTTAAAATTTTTTTCGATTTCATAATGAATTGTGTGTATTATATTGCTGACACTGATATTTACAAAATGTCTTTATACTGTGTTCATAAGATTGTTAGACTAGTAAAATTTTGTATATTTATTGGGCATAATCTGACAGCTATATCTTACTCCTAAAATAGTTTTTAAGCAACAAATCTCTTTTTAATTGCATTTTATAGTCTAAGTTTCATGCTAATGCATGTTCACCAACTTTCCAGTCATTACCCTTGGTCATTAACTACTGGTATCTTTTTATCAATTTCCCATTGGAGCATACTCGGCTTAAATCAGCAGAAACATTAGTGCATTAACATTACACCACCCATGCAGGTACCTATTAACACCTGGGTGAAGTGAAGCAATCACAGGTAAATTTCTTGCTAAAGGAAATAAACAGTGCCCCTGGTTGGGTTCAAACCTGGAACCTCTAGGAGTGTCCCATCACTTGACTACTGCTCCTGCTAATTATAATTTTAATCTTTGCTCTTTTTTACAGAGTGTGAAATCATTAAAAGAGATGAAAATAGAGACTGATACAAACCATTCCAAATATGGTAGTACATTAGAAGTTGAAGTTACCAAGTTCTAACTCTGGTTGTCAATGTTGCCAGGCTTGATTATTGCCATGGTCATACTTTGAATCACACTTTGAATAGACTTCATCTTGAATTTAGAATTCTTGGATTTTACAAGGAATACCAATAAACAGCCATGTATGTTACTATGAAAAAGAATGTGAAAAGAGAAAAATGGAATGATTTTATAACTCATTAATTTGAGCAACAGTGTGTAAAAAAGTGCTTGAAACTTGTTAGTGTGAATAAAAAGACCAACATTTGGATTTTTGTCTACATCTTTTAAAATGTGAGGGTCATTTGTTGATATTTTACGTACCTGAGTGACAGAGATTGGATGTATCAAGCTGGATAGATATTTTAACCAGAATGTTGACTTTGTGTTCTATGAACATCAAAACATGTTTTCTGTTCGGAGCTGGTATTGTCCAAGAAACAGATTTTTTATTTAAAGGAAATTCTTTGTCAAAGAAGGCATTTCATTTACTTAAAGATGGTATTTTAAGAGATTCGGAAAATTGTAAAATTACAACTTAAAATAAGCAAGTGGTTCTTTTTTGTGATTGATTGTCTATATTTTACTCTTACCAATAATATACTTTAATACTGAGTAGATATACATTTATAATTATGTAACTTAAAGATGAAATATTTTTATAGTATATGGTTAGGCCACATACCTGTATTTTTGAAGACGAACTTTGTCATTTTTGTAAACAATTGAGTTACTACAGTATTCTGTTAAGCCCTTTATAAACAAGTAAATATTTTCATTTCTCCAGAATAAGAAACTAGTTCTGATGCTGTACTGCTTTTTTGGAGGAGGGGGCGTGGACTGTACATTGTACTGAAAAACTTGATAAAATTGTCTTAGATGTGTGTTAGTGCAATAAATCATTGTATATTTTTACACTTGTAAATAATCTTCAAATAAAGAATGTTTTTCACCTGATTATACAATGTATATAATCTTACAAAATTGACCAGTCTCATTAAAACTGGTCACAACCTGTATAATCAATGATAAGACTTGCTGAAAAAGTCAGAATAGTATTTCAATGATATCTTTACCCAGCCAGTGATATTATAGTCAAGTTCCACTATTCGGACCATCATAATTGATAGTCTTAATTTCCCAATTTGTCTTAATATGGGGGCTTTTTTCTTCTAAATTTAAGCATTTGGGGCTTAAAAAATTGTCTAGAATTGAATGATTTTGCTGTAACTAAAGTGGTCTTTATAGTGGAACTTTGCTATATTAACGTATTTTAAAAGTGTGATATAATTGTTTTTACCTTTTTGTGTGAATAATGAAATTTTTATATGATGTTATTTATTGTGATGTGTATATACTATGAATGTTGATTTTTTACTGTACAGATAACCTCATTATTTATTGTTAATTGTTATTAATAACATTGATGTTATTTTTGTTATTTTTTGTTATATTATTTTGTTTGTATTATATAGATAGTCACCATGTGATTATTGATTAATTATTGATTGATTATAGATTTCAGGGCATATAGTCACATGATCTCCAGAATGTAAACAAAAGCTTGTTTTTTCTTCTATGTCTTGCAACAAACTAACCATGGAAATGTTTGAATAGAGCATAAAATAATTATCATTACATACTGCATTTGTATAGCGCTCTTTTCATATTGAATATATGCTCAAAGGCGCTTTACAATCATATGCATAATTAAGAAATACAAGTTCAAATAAAAACGAAAATGAAAAAGATTAAGAGATGATAAAATATAAAAACATAAACTGAAGAATAATATAAAACTAAGAATTAGTGATCAATAAGGTGCTCATAGTAGTAAGAAAACAAAATAAGTACAGTTGTATAACAATTCTTTGTCCAAAAATACCCACATAAGCTAGAAACTTGTACATGTAATTGTTTGTTATTAATTCTCTTCACTAATCATTTTTGCTCATGACATAGTTTACCCATCAGTTCAATTGTTCTGCAAGTAACTTGATGCTAATGACTTCACACTGGATCAATTTACAATTTTGGGAAAAGAAAGGTAGCAGCAGTGTACGAAATTTGTGGGTGTCTGTCTGTGTCTGGCAACCAAAAATTAGTTTTTGGCAACCAAATTTCTACATACAAGATACAGTGCTAGTTGCTGAAATGACCTGTTCATACCAGCATTTTCATATCCTAATATCCTAGACTGTAGTAGTTATTTTATGCGCTAATGATGCCATTGAAATATTTGTTTGGAGTGTGAAATTGGCAAAAACCAACTTTTGTTTGCCTGAATTATTGTTGTTGTAGATCACATGACTATAGACCTTGGATTCGATTCAAAACTCAAAGCTGATAGGTTTTTCCAGCAGGAAAATTTTGTTTGTACCAGATGTCTCTGTGTGTAACAAAGTTGAAATAAACACTTGTGAACTCAGAACAATAAAAATCTATCTGTGTTGCATACTTTTCAGCAATAATATGTAAAACAACTTCCGTCTGCACTGATGCATCTGGTACAAACATACCTTATATGGCTGGAAGTACTCATTAATGGGAGTTTTGAATATGAACTATTGATTGCTATGCCTTTGTCAGGAGTGTTTCCTCATCTGTGATTTGTTTAAGTTTTTGTTTTATTATTTTTACATGAATGATGTCACATATTTCAATCTGTTTTTTTCTGTGTGCTTGCTAAGAAGTATTCAATAACCTTACTATGCTGTGCACTGGTGGCCAGCATTGTCCCGTTCCATCAAAGATATTATAATTTATACATAGAGGTATGTTTACCTCCGAGGACCAAGTTCAGTAACAGGCCAACATTTTTTACTCACATTCATATACATTAGAGCTGTCACAATATACCGGTAAACCGGAATATCGCAATACGTAGCTGTGGCAATACGTACTGCGTCACGAATTTAACGTACCGGTATTTTGCGATATTATTTATTTCGTGGGATTTTACATTATGTGTGCATCCAATCTTCACTGTGAAGGATCCAGAAGAAAAAATCGTGGCTAAAAAGTAATAATTTTAAAATTGTGCTAAATAAAATAACCAAAGGTGGACTCATGGCTCATTTAGCCTTTAAATTAAATTAATTTCGATACCAAAACAAACAAAACCGTCGATGGGGTAGCTGTATTATGTAAGATATGCAATGTTTCTGTAAAATACAGCGGAGACACAACGAATCTAAAACCCCACAATATATCGTGGTACGTATCGGGATAATGTGGTGCAAGCGTATTGCAATATATTGCGATACACTTCTGGCGTATCGTGACAGCCCTAATATACATTCAATGTTCTATTCATGAATGTGTAGCTTTGATTTTGTTCTTTCAAATGAGACTAACAAACATAACATATGCCAAGTAACCAAGTAGTAAGCCAAGCTTAGTTCCTTTGATCAATATTTATGTTGTAGTGCATTTTTGTAGCAAGATAAACTCGGTCTATGTATTTATAGTGTATTTTATGGATTGGGATATGATGATGGCTCTCTGTGGTATTGTGTTGTAGAATTGTTTAAAATACTCCATTTGATTGCATGGTACATGCTTTAGTGATCCACTGAATTTAGCAACTTTCTGTCAAGAAACATTTGTTTTTACTCTCTCTGAAGATTTTCTATATAAGGCTCATAAAAATCCTGTGTTCAAGGCAACAATTAAATAGGGTAGGGTCCAAATTTTGTTGTTGTTTTTAACCAAGCATATTGTGATTTTCACTAATATTGTTCTTGTCAATATGTCTGATGGTAAAGTTTTAAGAACTTTTAGGATGGGCAAGATTTGCTAGGTAGGGTCAGATTTCCCTAATCACAGGATTTTTAGGCCTAATATATTTGATAATTGTCACCCCACCCACCTCAAACATGTATTAACCTCTATAAACTTGTTTTGTATATAGAAATCATCTGATCACATATCATTTTGTATACACATTTATTTTGAATTATAAGGTTCTTGTGTCCACATAGACCAGAAATGTTAGATCCACCATTTTGTTATAGACCAAGGGAGATAATAGTAAATTTAAGTTGGAACACCTTGGTGATCTTCCATGCAGATAAACTTCAAACATCAAATAAAAGATGTAGTAGTTATACAACAAATAAACTTGCTTTTAATGTATTTTATTAAATGAGCGATTTGATATAGACCCTGTAGTTTTTCCAAGGGCGGTGTCAATATGTTTGCCCTACGAAAAATAACAAGACTTATATCAAATAACTTATTTTTCAATGGGCGGGCGGACAGGTATTCAGAGGGGCGTATGGTGTTGTTAACAATTGCGTTAAAGTTTTCAATTTTCAAGTTTATTTTAATAAATAACTACTTTAGAAATGTTTCTATTTCTAAATACTATGAAACTTTTATTTTCTCTGCAGGCATACTTACATATTAAAATAATTTCATTAAAAGTACAATGTCTCACATGTCATGTTTCTATGCAGTTCAGACTTCATTTCCACAGGAACCATTTTCTTGCTTTGTAAATATTTACAGGCTGTCAACCAGTTCCTATATTCCTATATTATTCCTATATTTTGGGTGTCATTCCTATATTTTCAAAAGTGTCCTATATTTCCTATATTTATACTATATTTTGTCAATTATTCCTGTATTTTTAGATTCATTCTAATGTCGAGTATGTTTAATTGTTTTTTTTTCGTTATATAATTGAGTATTTTGTATCTGTTTCCTCTTATACTGCCTATAAGTTGAATAATGCAAGTCAATGCCTATGATGAGTTGTTCTGGTAGGTGACTGTCAAGTGTCAGTATTCAAGTTGCCTTAACACTTTGCTACATATATTACTTTTCAATAACCCCTCTTGAAAAATTTAGAAGAAATGTTCATTGTTCAATTTTCAAAGTGTTCTGTTCAACATAATTGTATTTGGTAGTCCATGTCACTTATTACCCATTCACTGCAACCTATAAAATACATTGCTAAATTATACCTCACTTTGGTGGAGTTAAACAATTGCAAGGGTATAGCATAATATCCTACTCTACTTGTAGTTAATTAATGGTACCTCTGGTGCGTTTATCAGTAGATCTCTCAATCTGTAGGCATGCATCCTTCCACTCATTGTATTTCGTCAGAAATAAAGTTACTTAGTTATTGAAAGGAAATAAGTCAATGAACCTGTTTTTCATTACTGGCAGGGCTAGAAATTGTATAGTAGATCTGAAAACATTGCCAAGTATTCCCCTTTAATGATTTTGTGTGACAAATTTAGCCTCATGTTCAATAAAACGAGCTCTATTCGGGTGTATTTTTTCTTTCTCAATGTATATACATGTAGTACATTGTAGTTATTACTATAGTTAAACAGTTAAAAATATCTCCTGTAACCATTAAGTCAAGAACCTCCATATTTGGCATGCATATATAGATCACTCAAATGACACATTTGATGCCAAATGTAACCTCTATTCAGGAGTACTAATTTTCATATAGAATTATTTATAGAAGTCTGAAAAAATATTTTCTGAGTAAATTATATTTACAACTTTCATGTAAGGCATGCATCATCTACAATGTTCAAAATGTGAGAGCAAAATTGACAGGATTCACAATCTTAACATAGAAAAATTGTTAAAATAATCCTGTCTGAAACCATGTGACCCAGAGCAAGTAGATTTTTTTGGTAGCGTCATCTAGGGGTATTCTGGACTACACTGATTATTTAAACATCTTCCCTTTGGGGTCACTAATAAAAAAGTTGAGAAAATTTGAAGTCTTCTTTTAGTTAGTTTGATGAGTAACTATCATGAATCTTTCATTCAGTTTGTTATGAATGTATGATGCATTACCAGTTGATTCACTCTGATCATCAGCTCTGTGGATCAGAAAAGGCTACATCAGCTGCTGTATGGTTCTGCTTGTATCAGATCAAATGATGGAGTTTCAATATAGATTTAAAGCCCATTTTACGAATACCAAAAATGCATTTGTATATTCATTTTCCATACCCGATATTTATAAAACAATGAAGTCATTAACATAATGGGATTGGAGACACAATAAAATTGTCAAACCATTTTCTATTAAATTTTACTATTTCTTTAAAAGAGTTTTTTTGTAGTATGAGATCATAACTTGTAATTATTATTTTGTAAAACACGAAAAATGCATTAACTCCAAGATATGTTGTAGATCTTAATTATTTCATTTATAGGTACATGTAGTTTTGTGCATCATTTGTTTTGGTTAAGTCATTTGAAGTTATACACCGGTAATTGAAACTTGTAATTATTCAAAACATGTACTTATTCGGTCTTTGAGCAAAGTCTATGTTAAAGGACCTTAATGTATAGGAATACCGCTCAAAAGTTCCTATATTTCTACTTGGTTTTCTCTAAAAGTTCCTATATTTTGAAAATAAAATTCCTATATAAATTCCTATATTTTTATCAGTTGTTGGTTGACAGCCTGTATTTATAATACAGAACTACAGAATTTATTACTACAAACTGCAGGGCACTGCACCTTGCTTTTTTCTCTCCTCCCTGCCCTTTCTGCTCTTCTATGCAGAACTATTTACTTTATATGTCAATCCTCCCATGTGCCCTGCACCTGTTTCTGCTTCCATAGCTACCCTTTTCTTAATTCTAGAATAATCTCTAAAATAGGTATCTCTCCTTATGATGTCCAAGGTATATTTGCTTGAAGATTTTTCAAGGTGTTCCAAATTTGTTGTTTTGCTATTTTTGTAGCAGTTAACTCCCTTCATTACTGTGGATAGATCATCTTGCTTTTTATAAAAGTAGTTGCAATATATCACTGTTTCATATCAGATATTATTGATTTTATATTGTAAATAGTCATTCACAACGAAACAATGATATAATATTAACATGATGCACAGTATTCTATGTAAGTTTAGAGACTTTTAAACTATTTAAAATACTTAAGACAATGATTGGTTTCTTATACAAGTAATATATGGGTCTATGAGTTCAATTCTGCAGTGAGACTTACATACCTACATGGGGTTTGATCATGAAATATTTTGTATGGCAATAATCTCTGATCTAACTCTATATCATGTTTGACAATTTTCAGCCACTAGTAAGAGCGTGTGCGTTGTATAGTTTTTTTTCTTAACTGTCAAAACATAAATAATCTTTCGGTAAATTCTTATGTTAAAATAAGGGTCATGATACATTCATATTTTTCCTGAAGTGTGTATTGTGGTCGAGTATAGTTGCTTATATTGTATGATCATTTTAGTCAATATATTTCATTAACATTGGACCACTAGTATAAAAATAATGCATTTAGTCACTTGAAATTATTCAAGCTTTGGCAGTTGAGAAAAAAACAACAGACTACATGTATACTAGTTAAAAAGCTTCCAGAGATCAAATTTTGTTCTGTGACTGTAAATAGGACATCTTACTGGACCAGAATGGTGTCCCAAATAAGGCTGAAAATTTGTTGATAGGTTGCTTACACCGTTTTTGTAATGCTGTGTAAAACAGCAAACAGTTTTAATACACATATAAATGATTATAGTGATGCAATGTTATTTTATGTATATTTTGGAAGACATGTTGTTTTATAATATTGAACCATATCATTGTAAATAATTGAAATGTTTCCATGTATAGTATTGAAAGAGAACTTTGTTAGCTTCCTGTAATAAAGCTTATGAAAATATTTTGTGATATTATTTGTTTATTTCTCCATTGATCTTTTCACTAAAATCTTACAAGAAATAACACCATAAGATTAAAGTCGACAATGTTTATATAAATTATGAACATTGTTTGTCCTATCAGTTGCAAAAACTGGCAATGTCTATGTTATGTTTTTCATGCTGGCTGCCTTCAAACTTGTAATCTAGAGTTTATGCATAGTACTGTCTTGTACATACCGGTAGGAGTATGGCACAGTTTCCAAGTAAAAAACGCTATACATGTATATACTTACAAAATGTTTAAGGCATATATCAAGGGTTGCCTGCAAGACTGTAGTAAGTGCATTGCGTTAAAGAGACAGTTCTATAGTCTTGCGAGCAACCCTCGATATATATAACTTAAAAAAATGATATTTTACCAAAGTTCAATTAATAGCCAGTTTCTCCATATATTAGCATATTAATATTATCATTAGTATAGTATATACTTTATATCTATATACAGTGTTTTTAACTTGGAATCATGCTGGTTGCCCATGGTCACATACCTTGCTTAAAAAGAGGAAAAAACAACTATTTGATCTTAACAGAAAGGCCTTAAAGTCAGTGGTACATCATCTGACAAAATTTTGACTTCCGCAGTCTACTACATGTACGTTGAACCATTGGTAGTTAAACCAGATCAACAAATCTAAGATTTTATTAGTGGCCATTTGTTGATAAAAATGGTCTCTCAAAAACACCAGGGCTATGTTCAAATTTTCAGCTAGGGTTAGGGTTAAGTTTTTAAATACTTATCTTTCTGTATTCAACAAAAACACATTCTTTTTGAGTAGCAAGGATATGAAAAAAAATCAAAGATTTTTTTAAAGAGCGTCAAGAATAGTTGGCGGGTGGGTTGCGAGCAGAGCTAGCTTCTTCCATCGGTCCCCCACACCCACCCCCATTTTTAATATTTGACTTATATATTCTGTTAATTACAATTGTACTGGTTTGATAATTTTACTTCACTTTTATGGGAATATGTAAGGGATATACCACGAGAGCTGTCCAATATGTTAGATATTGGTTAGCTGAGGCGCGTTAGCGCCGAAGCGTATCCAATGTCTAACATATTGGGCTGCTCGAGGGGTATATCTTACTTAAATCACAGCTCACCAATATAGCAATTATAATAATTCATTTTTAATACAAAACCATTTTACTTTACACCTTTATCTTTATAACTATTTCAGAATTATACATTTAAATCACATGTTTATCAAATATGAATATGGTGCCCCTCTAGTCAGACAATTTAATGAATGTTTGTTCACAAGATTTTTGTGCAGAATCTTTCACATATAAAACTTAAGTGTTGTTAAGACCGTGGTCGTTTATTCCGTTTCTGTTCTTCGTTTAGTCGGATATTTTATTTCATATACGTGTAACGTGTACGAGTAAATGTTTGAAAGATCTAAATTATCTTTGGAATTCAAGTTGTTGTTTTCTTTTGGATATACTGTTTATAACTCGGAATACATTCGTTCGGAGATACATACATTAAAATGGTTGCAATGTATACAAAATGTGGTGTTTTATGAGGATTATCAACTGATTCCAGTCATGTCCAAGAAACGATATTAGCAACAGCCTGACAAATGGCTGATTTCTAATGAACTTGATGAGAAACTTATTTTAGAGGAACAGGGTAATGGTAATGGTAAGTTAAAAATATCAATGCAAATTTATATTAGATTTACAATTATAGTGAAGCCAATGGAGACCCTGGGCCATGTGTGCATAAAATAATTAGTGTTGCTCTGATGCAAAGTTAAAGTTCCCTGTTTATTCATACATCCTTCGTATGCAACACGTTTGTCCTTCTTTTTACGTATCAATCTATGTTCGGTTCGTTTTATCACGGGGAGAGGTCGTTACGCAAATGGTCATTATTCCGACAGTAATAATTTCATAAATTATTATTATGGTTGATGATGTTTTAATGTCATTTTGGTAACGCTGGAAGTTTAGGCATTGGCTTGAATGTTTCTGTGGTCTAGTACAAGAATTACCTATCTCTGCCATAATATTGTCTATGGCATTGCTCAATAAGACACAAAGAGGACGCCAGGATCACAGCATACTAAATGCAATGTAACTTTTATTTACACTTAAGGATTTTTGGCCTGATGACGAATTTCGTTCAGCAATTATTTTAAATAACCCTATATTTTGTTCTTATCACGCGTTCTTATATAAGAAGACAAAACTTTATATGTTGAACTATTGGCCAGAAATGGCATACAGTGTTGGACAGATTATGTATCAAAATGTTGTAAAAATCTAGTTTGGGTCTAAGTATAATCATGCTAAACTTAGGTATTTCTTCTCATTTTCAGGAAACGACAGCACAACGTTGACAAAATGTAAATAGGAATTACATGGTTGAAATTGATGTCTTCATTTCGAAGGGGCAAAGTAAAAAAATGCAATTTTGAGTATATTTGTAAATTTTTGTTCAATAAATCAAAACCAACTTCATTCGTTTCTTTGCTTTTTTATGAAATACATTGAAAAGGTAATCGTTCGCTATCGAGGTTACGCATTAATTATCTGGTGTGCTTGGACAATATCTAGCGTGTAGTCCAATATTAGACTTACAAGTTAGATATTGTCCAAACACGCCAGATAATGGACGAGTAATCTTAATATTGGGCGGTTACCTGAACATTATTAGAAATACAGTACTATGAATACAATGGGATGACGTCACAGCGGTGGTTTAAGAGAATACTATTGTAAATAATTTTCATCAGAATACAAGTAGACTAGATATATCTTGCCACAGTATAAATATGTGAACTAATTAATAATTAATTAAGAAAATAATTAAGATTTAATAACAAAATTATTTCGGGGAGATAATACCATATATCATTTAAACCAGGATAGTCTCCCATCATGTTTACTGTGTATTGGACTACACTATGACGAGGTGCGGTGTCGCGTGACTAAGCCTGTGTTATTACAAGTATGGGAGATCTGAGTCGTCTGCTTGTGATTTTTAGTCCAGTGAGTTGAAGTAATTACTACAACTTTTTTTTCAAAGCATATATCAGAAATAGTGGTCTGGCTTGGTACTGAATGATGTAGATATTTTTTGTGCAAGAAGTGAACACAAACTTCATCTTAACAATTAACAAGCACTTGCATAACATACTAAAATAAATTAGGTTCTATAGCAACAGACCAAATTCAATCCTCATCTGGATGAAATATTTGATTTTAGGCATTTTCATGAGTCTGAATCAATTATTTACTAGTCAAGAGCTTTATATAATATGGTTAAGACAAACACTGTCATCACCACTAGCACAATAAGGGCAAGTCAAACAACATTCTAAAAACATTCTAATAAGCAAAATAATAGACAAAGATAAGCAATAAGTAAAATTATATTTTATTTCAAAGTATTTTTATTCAGTACAGTGAGCTCCTACATTTGCATTGTGAATTCATTGTTAGTTTTAATACAACAATAGTTGGTTTCTGTTAGTGTAATACAATATGTCAAGTAACAGTTCAACAATAAAAACATTGCAAACAAATTGAAGAACCAAGGCCCATCAATAACTAAGCATTACGTGCAGACCCGGGCAAGAAACTTAGCAATACTTAAGTGTCCACAAAAGACATTAATTACTTCATCATTAAACATAAATCACTACTGGTACTTAAACTTAGACTGTATGGCGCTTTTTATTTGAGTCAATAAATGAAACAAAGGGAGGTAATAACTAAATTCCTTGAAGAAAAGTCTTGAAAAGAAGGGAGATAATATTTAAGTTCCTTCATAACATAGTAGAAATGAACAAGTGTTATTACCTTGTGCATTAAAATAGAGAAGAAATAAACAAAGTGAGATAATAACTTAGTTCCTACAAAGTTTAAATAAACAAAGGGAGGTAATAACTTAATTCTTTCAAAAAGAGTAGAAATAAACAAAGGAAGGTAATAACCTATTCCCTTCAAAAATGTTATCACATAACACAAAATTCACATTTTAGTTCCAAAGCAATTCTTAATTCCTCTTAACAACAGCTTTACAGAAAGTCAACAACTATAAGACATAGCTAACAAAACTAGCACTCCCTTAGCTGGTTCTATAATCACTTTTGGTTAAACATGCTTGAATGAATCCTGGAATCCTGAGCTTAAAAACACTTTTCAAAATGAGATTTTTCTCAAATACAAATTTTCAGCATAGAATTCATGAAATAATGAAACTTGACTAAGTTTATACATTTGAGACCTAATACAAGATAAGACAATCAACAATCAAGACTTATTGATTACATTAATGATTGGTGAACATTTCGAGGACTGAACGAAACACTTTTGTAAATCCCTTTATTTACAAATAGTGTTTCTTTCAGCCCTGGATTAACATTTATGAAGATGCTATAATAAGATTATAGACATTTCTTATTAGAGAAGTTCTGTAAAACTGAGCCCTAATCTTACATTGTTATAACGTACACAAAAAATATTTAATTTCACTAATAAAACTGACAATGAAACTCCTATGCCTAACATGTAAGACTCGTACATTCGTGTCTGTGGCACAAAAATATTTTAACACAATTTTTTAAATGATGAATAAAAGAGTTAAGCTTTGAATGCAGGAACATGAAATAACAATACTTAACAATGAAGATATCATGACATTTATTCATAACCTTTTAGTAGAATTTTGTAGAACTCCCTTAATACAAATCAATGTTTATGACCACAGAAACATTCTAAGAAATTCTAATTGTACAATGTATTTTTATCATTTTTACCATGTCTAATTTTCAAATTATATCAACTATTATTTTGTAATGGACAAATTTAAAATTTCACTTTTTTCATATAAAAAGGAAGATAATAACTCACTTTTAAAAAAAGTTTTCATTAACATTTTTGCAACAGAATGTTGTTTTATGAATCAAATCCATGCAAAATGATTATAGACTAACACAATATAATAAATAAAAAATATGTTTTGTAATAATTTCTCGTGGCTTTTAAATGTATAAATGGTTGTAAATTGGCATTATTGGAATTCTACCTTAACAGTGCAGTATTTTATTAACAAGTATAACAATGATAGGTCAATTCAAAACTAGTCTAGCTACAAGTAAATTAAGGACATAGACTAGTTTTGCTCTGAACCAACAATTACGTTTTTTATATTGAATTTCTAGACAAATGCATTTTGATACTTCACAAGTAAGTTTTTAGATTTCATTTTCCCATGGACAAGTTGAGAAAAACTCAATACTTCCCCTCTCTAAGCATAAAACATAGTTGAGTTTTCCCCCTCCCTATGCAAAAAAACAGAGTCAAGTTTTTCACCACTCTATGTATAAAACCTGAGTACTTTCAAGTTGTCTCCATATCAGAGGACCCTGTACTTTCCTCATCTTGTAGAATATCAATACTATTATCACCAACAAGTTTATATATATCATCATCATCATCAGAGTCATTAGCAACCACATCTAAACCACTATCATCATCATCATTTTCATCATTATCTTTGTTAGTACCACTAGTGTCAATACTAGAGAATTTTCTCTTGGCTTTAGACATTGATATAATATATTGTAAACTGTACTTGTTGTGGTCACACCTGGAAAAGAGAATTAATCGATAAGAACATTTGAATCAGTCATTAGTCAGGTGAACTTCTACAAAAATATGAAAAAAGGTAAACAATCACAATTACCCTTACTTTACAAATAATTGAAAGGCTTATAAAATAAATGCTACTATTCTCCCCTACAAATCCCTTCTGATTCAGTGAATATTGACTGATAATTCTAAGTCTTCTATTAAAATATTAAGTTAAGCAGTGAACTTTGTCATTCACAAAAACTATTTTGAGCAGAGGATTCAGAGTAAACAATAAGGAATGAATATTATTTTTCGCTCTTTTAGATTTTTGACTACTATTTTGAAGTTGCAAAAACTAGACAAAAACAAGTGTTAGTGCCTGTTCTGAAGAGCTCATGCCTATATACCCTTGGTATTTTTAAACGGGTGCGGCTGAGTGGTTATGCCTGGTAACTATTGAAAAGCCACATCCACATCTTGTTGTTTCCTTGAGTCATAAAACCTTGTTCAACTTTCAAAACTTGGACAATGCAAAAATTCTTTTTAAAAGTGCTATACAGTGACTTACTAGCACGTCTGGCTCATAGAAAAGCATGGTCAGAACGCATAAGTTTTGTTTTCTGTAAAATGAAGTTCGATTTTATATCAATCTGATTAAAACCCGATCTAAAATTTTACTGCTGGCATACTCGCTAATTTAGATCTGGCCTTTTCCAAAAGAAGGTCACGTTCAGGTGACCTTTTCTCATCATAATATTCATGACGAAATTGTTATGAAACGTAACTTGTTTACATCATCTACGTCACGCATTTTGAAATGAGCCACCCAATCACAGACTGTGAATAATACCACAGTTAAATTAGCAGGCAAACAGGTCTAAAAAAGAAATTACGAAATTAAAATGTGATTAATATTGTTTTCGTCTAGATGAAAGCTACGCATCCATTGGTCGACACAAAGTTCATCTCGACGTGACCTTGCATTGACTAAGTAGAGATCCAGTACGACAGCCCTCTACAGGATCTCTGTTTACGGAGATTGATTTTATATATGAACTCGGGCGATAGATCTAGGGCTATCATGGACCTCTTAATTTGATAAATTGACTGTCAGAGAATCAGATGGCAATCTGGTTTAATATCATCATCATCATCGTCGAACTTTTGATTAACGTGCAGGTGTGGGGGCATTATCCACGTCATGGGGCCCCCTTTTATATAATAATCTACCAGTACTTACATTTTCCCGATCTCGTCAGATTTCTTAGTGACATTTTTCTGCATAGATCTAAGTGTAGCCATAATTTTCTGAGATCTTTGTTTCAACTTTGGTCCATGTAACATAAATAATTTACTAGCCCATATTAAATAGAATTCTATATGAGCTGAGGACTCTATCATTGTAGCAATAAATGTCATTACTTTATCTATATAAGTATCTGGAAGATTCTTTAATATTACTTCAACTGAAATACAAAATATACTTTTATAATACATATATCTTATCCTAACACACTAATTAAAAAACCAGTTTTTTTAAACATTCCAGGAAAGTTGAAAAGTTGAAAGAAGTTAAAAGAAAAAGTTAAAAGACAGTTTAAAGTCTTCTTCCATTTATAAGCAGGCGATTCCTCAAAGTACTCCTGTACACCTGGAGTGGAACAACTGTTGGTAAAAGTTGTTAATGTACAAAAAAAGATGATCGGGTTAATTATTCGCACAAACAACCAGTTCAACCCCCAGTAATATGGAAAATCAGCAATGACCGTGAGTATGAATCTATTCTAATCAAACTCAAGCAAACAATTAATCAATTTCAGTTTCTAGTAATTGCGACGGGCCTAAATAGAGCAAAGACCTTATACAAAGAAGATAATATAGTCATGCTAGGATATGGTTTATCATTGTAATGTTATTGCCGTTATCTACGTTCATGCTACTGAAATAACTTGAAATAAGCGCAAGTTTAACAGTTAGCATCAAGAATTTGTGCATTAATGTTTAATATATTGTATCTTTTTTTTGGATTAAGCAATTCAAATTTCAAAATTTGCCACTGAATCATAATGACAAAGTATACTAACCACTAGACACTGGTATTCCTTCCATCACTTCTTGTATTAACTTATGTTCATTTAATCTAAAACTTAACATTAAAGCAGTAGAGTATTCTCCATTGTTTAAAGTCTTCTTCACATTAGAGGGAGTTATATCAATATCAAAATCAAATGGATCAAATACTAGATTACTATCCAATGAGTATACTAGTAAACCTTCTGTACTTGTAGCTGCCCATGCTCGTCCTGTAAATATATGTAGAAATATTTCAAAATTTAATGATCATCATCAATCTCTCAAGTGTTTAGGTTAGAATTCCCTTAATGCTGATAAACAGTCAATACTTTATTTTGAAAGCAATGATACATGTAAATGATAACATAACATTATATATTCATACATTACATCATGTTATTCATTTTGAAGGGATTACATTTTTTAAAACAAAAATGAAATCTATTAATGGAGATGAGTAATTATCTCCCTTTGATATGAAAACTGCATTTTAATTTAATTAGCTTGAAGCATAACTCTTATTTAGATCTTACCCTACTAAAAAACACTTCCATTCCAAATGGCTCATGCTGTTTCAACTAATTAGCATAGTATTTATTCAATGAAAGAGAAATACAATACAGTATTTATTCAATGGAGGAAATATAAAACAAACCTGTAGGTGAGAATCTAACACATGAAACTCTTACTTCTGGTTTCCAATGACGAGAAGACATATCACCTTTCTTTACACCTGAAATATTGAATATATTTGATATACACTATATCTAGAAAACCACCCTACCAGGTAAGTTGGTAGTGCACAAGTTTAATGATAGAGGGGTCATAGGTTCAATTCTAGGGGGACATACTTTCTTGGAGCTTGGTCATAAATTTATTTCTACAGCCTTTCTCCCTCCTTCCATTGATTCTAAATCATGTAAGGCAGTTGTCAGTCACTAACAGAAGTATGCACCAAGTAACTGGTTAACAGCTAAATCTAGAGATTAAGCCTTTCCAGGAACAGTGAGTTGGTTGACTGATTACTTTGGATTTTGTTTGGTTTTGCCATGCTACATTGATAAAGGGTCATTTTCAAAAACATATCAAGACATTATGACAGGAGCTCTTTGTATCAAGTTTAACTAGATGATCTTGCAATGACATTTTTGTCAGACCAAATTTTACCTATACTAGTATCAGTGAGTCACTAACTTTCATCTGGCTGTAAATGGTGTCATGGTTATAGAGGCTGTTCCCTCATGTGGCTGATGACATTCAATTAAAGAATAATGATGATACTTTAGTGGTATAATTATAATGAGAATGAACAAAGACTTACCAGGTAAACTAATATCTTTTCCTTCTTCTGTATCCACTAATGCTAAACTACCAAACTCTGTCATCTTTTTTCTATCTAAAAATTCCTATGAAAGAAATCAAACATCAACATGAATCAGTGAAAATAAATATAAAAATCTATTAATATTATTAACATAAATATATCTACATCTTATCAGAATTACTTTTTACTCTAAGAACAAGTAGACAAAAAACCTTTGTAAGTCATAAAGTAAAGTCATATTAATGATTTATCACAATTTTATAAGCTATATATGCTTCCTTCTTCATATAGGTGATATTGATATAAATATTAAGCATCCCACAGAGCTAAGCATAAAGAATGTAAGAAAAAATGCATGCTTAGTATTCCAAAAAGAAACAAAAAACTAAAAATGATCTATATCATCTCTTAAATCAAGCTACTACAATAATTAACATACCTCCATTCCGTCAAATGACATATTACATGAGATTTCAAACTTTTTAATCAACATCTGATCAGCTATAGAATATATACAAACATTCTTAGATCTACCCCCAGCTAGTAAACATTTACCATCAGCTGAATAACATATTGTATTAAATGCCCTGAAAATATACATTGAATAAACATCTGAATAACATAAATAGAATAAACAGATGCATAACACCATGGCGTAGCAACACATTGTATAGGTCAGATCACTGTGGTCGGTCAACCTACTCAACATTCCTACGAAGGCTAAACCTATGGATTTAGCTGTTAACCAGTCACTAGGCACATACTTCTATCAGTGACTGACAATTGCCCTACTTGATTAAGAATCAGTTGTAGGAGGGGAACAGCCATAGAAATTATTTTATAACCAATTAAAAAAATTAAAACCAAACTCCATGAAAGTATGCTCCACCTGGGAATTAAACTTACAACATCTTGATTAGTAGACTTGGGTGCTAATGAATGTGCTAGTGGCCTAAAATACACATATACATAGAATGAACAGCTAAATAGTTTTGTATAAAATGCTCCTAAAATACACATATACATGAATTAACAGCTGAATAACTAAATTATTACTAAATTAAATGCCTGGAAAAAATCTGAATAACATCTCAAAATAATTTGCTATGGAAATGTAATATAGAATAAAAGAGTTCATACTTTCCAAATGATGAAGTTTTAGCAGTAATTCTTTCATTTTCTTTTCTAGTATAACCAATATCATGTCTACCTTCTATAGAACCAACTTGTGTAGAATGTATAGGATCCCAGAATGTTATCTGAGCATTTAATGTTGATACAGCTAGTTCACCACCATCTGGACGGAATGATACAGCTAATACTGAAATAATCATAAGATGATATTCAAATATTTCACTGCATCCTATGGTGGCTGATTTATGCCATGTCGTATTTTCGTTTTTTTGCTACCAAGAAATGAAAAAACACAAAGACACGACAAATCCATAGTTCGTTGTATTTTCGTCTTTTCCTTTCTTCGCCACAAAGAAACCAACACACTACAAAATAAATACAACAATACAACAGATAAAATGTGTTGTGTTTTTGCCTTACATCTGTCATATCTTTGTCTTTTCGTTTTTTCGTGGCAAAGAAACGAAAAGACGAAGATACGACAAACTATGGATTTGTCATGTTTTCGCCTTACATCTGTCGTATCTATGTCTTTTCGTTGGTTCAAATCAGCGAATCAAAATGTGGTAAAATTATCTGAAGTATTATGAGAAGTCTTCTACATTAGTTAGTAAACTTACCATCTGATGCTAAAGTCAATGTTTCTTTGGCTCCCTTATTTTCAAATACATCCCATAGTTTAACTGTTTTATCCCAGGAACCAGATGCTAACAATGCTTGAGATGGTGAGAAACTTAAACAACTAACAGGACCTTCATGACTAGCTAATATCTGAAATAATTATAACAATAACTACATAAATAAATTGCTTCTCGGCTGCATTCATCAACAATTTCAAGTAAGTTATCCAAGCTTCCACTTTAAGCAAAGAAAACAATGTTTTTACAAAACATAGTGGAAGCTGTAATAACTTAAAATATAGTCATTTGGAACTCTATTTATACTGCTATTCCATTTTTGAAACAAATAATACATAATTTCCATTAACCAAGTTTTAATAAATAATTTCCAAGAAGAAAATACACCTACCTCTAGCAGTCTACCAGTCTGCATAGACCAAACAAATATTTCAAATGTATCTTGAGCTCCAGCACAAACAACATCACCACTATGATCTAAGGCTAGACATGAGAACTGTGCTGGACGAGGTGATGCAAATGTTCTAAAATTACGATATCTGAAATAACATACATAAATATCTAATAAAATGTTTCAATTTAAATCAGATGATGTATAACTTGCAAATGGGTTCCAGATGAAAGCTAACAGGTTGGAGTTAAAGTAGTAGCAACACATTTTGTCATGGCAATTAGTCAATCTAGTCACCATTTTGGGAGGGGCTAAATTTAGCTGTGAACTAGTTACAAGGTGCAAACTTCAGTCAGTGATAGAATACTGCCCTAAAAGATTAAGAAATCAGTGGTAGGAGGGAGAATGGCCATAGAAATAATTTCATCACCACTCCCAGAAAGTATGCCTGGCCTGGGAATCAAACCCATCACCACTTAATCAGTAGAAATGTGTGCTACTAGCCTTTGGAATGAAATTGGAGCAAATGAAAGTTTTCTACTTTTAACTTTATGCTAATCCTTGTCATAATTGTTTTTGCAAATAAAACCAGAAAAACAAATACAGTCCATTCGCGTTCGCTCAAAACACGTTCGCTCGTAATTACGGTTTCGCTCGAGATCGTATCTTGGTCCCGATCGAATTTACTCCTAAGTTCATTTAAAAAAGGTGTGATAACTCAAAATGCGTTGACTCGTATTTTACGTTAACTCGAGCTGGATTTCGAGTCCCGTCAATGATAAAATCACTTGAAAATTACACGCTGGCTCAAAGTATTGATTTATGAAAATTTTCGCACCTTTCACGGCCAGGTATCATTATCCGATGAATAGCCTTTTGTTTGACGTGTCACACGCCATTGAAAACTTATCAAATTAAATCAAACTGTGATAATGTAGAAGCCAAGATCTGTTTAATCTTGTTTAATTTAAACGTGTCATTACGTGTAATTAATTGAATTTTACATCTTACCTACCTGTACTGGTACAGCATATTTAATCGAACCTTTTGACAGTACGTCGTACGTCGAGAAATGTTAGTTAAATAAAAGCAAGATTGAACAAAATGTCTTTTTTTTATCTCAGATAAAATTACACATTCTTCACAAAAAATCGCGTACATATAAGTAAAGTTTTATTCACAACAAGGACGATAGCAAAAACAAAATGAGTTTAAAAGTGCATGTATATGTATTCTACATAAAACAAAGAAAGGTTAAAATTGGGGACATTGACATCATCAAGTTTAACAAAATGAATAATTTTATGTTATGTTAAATGCACTTAACAAGAACACATTTAAAATTAGGAAAAATAACACCATTGAATTATTACATGTCTTTTATTCAAACTCAAATCTACATCAACATCTAATATTGTGACAGCGTGAGACGACACCATTCGGAACAACCTCGGCGATCATCTACGAAGATTTACCTCGGAAATCAGACGTAGAAGAATAACAACCAAGTTATAAGGTCCGGCGATAGTCACTTTTATGTCAACATTTTATAATAACATTGTTTCACGCTTTATCACATCGTTTCATTCGTACAATATCTCATGAGTCGTATTTCTGTTTAGTTCAGACTATATTACCGCAGAAACCAAAATTCCTAGATTTACTTTTTCACCTTATGTTATTCGAGGTTTATATGCGTAGAAGATCGCCGAGGTTGTTCCGAATGAGACGACGCCTTTTAAGTGAATATCACGATGTGGAAAAATTACAAAAAAACAAGATGGCGGATCTGTTATACGTTAACTCGAGATCGCGTTCGCTCGAGCATTTTTTGAAGTCCCGTCCGATTTCGAGCGAACGCGAATGGACTGTATAACAAGTAAATCTGTGAGCTAATGCTCACTAGTGATACCCCCGCAAGAATCTAAAAATATGCGACAAACAGGAAGTAGATGAGCCAGGAGCATGAAATTGCTTTACACCACATGGGACTATGGGATGAAGCAATATGCAAAGTATTAGGCTGCTGCATGTTATAGTTGCTGAGAAAACTGCGACGGAAATTTTGTAACGGACGGACGCACGGACGCACAAGGGTAAAACAGTATACCCCCCTCTTCTTCGAAGTGGGGGTATAATAAGTTAACACTATGTAATATGATTACCTATTTAAATCAAAAGCTCTTACAGTACCATCTAAAGATGAAGACAATATAACATGACCATTATGATTAAATGTAACACCAGTAATACCACCTAGATGTTCTGTAAATGTTACAAAACAAAAACCACTAGTTGTACTCCATACTTTTACCTGGAATATATATATAATACAATGTTTAGTTTCTGCATCTCTGAAATAAAAATTGTTTTTTTTTCATAATCTAGTTTATATCAATTTATGTACCCATGTCGGTAGCACAGTTGGTAGCCCACTGAGCTTTTTAATCTTGTTTCACTAAGAGGGTGCAGATACAAGTGCCATCCCTGGCAGTTGTACCCTTCCATAAGAAATTGGACAATAATGTCTACATTTAATTAGAAATATAAGTGAGTAACTTATTTGATAAATGTGCCATTCTAAACAGGCTTTACACATAACTACATATTAGGCTAACTAGAAGGCAACTTCAGTGAATATTAGTAATGAGAATTTATACTGATGAAACTTTTTCATATAAAAGCAATTTTAGGAAAATGACAGAAACATGTATATAAAGAATAATTGTATGTACAGAAGGACAAGCGGAAGAACAGGTACAAATACAATGCTTGTAGCCTACAAATTTAGAGAGGGGGGGGGGAATATTTATTCATTTCTTGTTGTTTTAAGGTACATCAACACTTATTGGTCATGTAACAGGCAAAAAACACAAATGCTGGGGAAAAAATTAACTAAGTACAATACAAATGCTAAAATAAATCTGTGAGCTAATGCTCACTAAAGATACCCCCGCCAAAATCTAAAAATATGCGATAAACAGGAAGTAGATGAGCAAGGAGCATGAAATCGCTTTACACCACATGGGACTATGGGATGAAGCAATATGCAAAGTATTAGGCTGCTGCATGTTATAGTTGCTGAGAAAACTGCGACGGAAATTTCGTAACGGACGGACGGACGCACGGACGGACGCACGGACAAGGGTAAAACAGTATACCCCCCTCTTCTTCGAAGCGGGGGTATAAATATGTGTGTAAATAAGTCATAGGATTAAAAGGTATAAACATAAAGTCGGTTTTGGTTAAAAAGGTGAGTGAGGATTAAAAAATTCAATAGTCAGTGGTGCTTTTGACCAAACAAAATTACAAAAAAATTTATTGCAAGTCAAAAGCAACAAACATTCATAATATGGTCATTTTTGGACATGTCAAATCCAAATATTATTGAATTACATAGAATATTGTATCCCTTTTGAATATCATATCAAACTTATGTTTATTATCCTTCTGACTTTGTGAAAAGGTGCACAGAAAAATAACGAGAACCAACAAAGACAAACCTTGCCATCATCTCCACCAGTGACCATGTTCTGTCCATCAGGAGAGTAAGCCACACAATTCATATTGTTAAAATGACCTTGTTGTTTTAATACATAGGTTTCACTCTGCCATTCCCAGACTAATAACTGACCTAGACCAGCACAACCAAATGCTATCCAATCACCAGATTTGTTAAATTCTACAGTGCTTATCAACTGGTCTGAAATACTGGAGAAAATAGAAACATGAAAATATCATATGTAATAAATAAAGGTTAAACTACTCTAAAACAAAAATTACCAAACAAAGTCTAACACTTCTTATGCAATAATCAGTTTTAGGTCATGTGCCAAAACTATAAATAGAGCCATACTAGGTAAGCTAACTGAAGTTTCAGGCTTGAAAACTTGTCTTGTCTCAGAATGACAAGTTTTTATCAATTTAAATTTATGTCACAATGCCTTACGATAACCAGAATATAAATTTGTATTCATAACCCTCAAATTAAACTTTAATTTCTATTTTGCTCAAACATTTACATTTAAAATCTAAGGTTGGTCATTCTATTCGGCAACCTACTTCAAAAGGCATCGTCAAGCCCTGATACATGCACTAATGAAAACCTGTGGCATAGTCTTGTTCTTCTCAATTGTAATGATCACACCACAAAGAGTAAACACTATTCTAAAATTCTGTCTCTGCAATTAAATGCACCAAGTTGAATATGATATCAGTGTCATTACCTCAATGAATGTATAAGATTAAAATCAGGCATCTCATGTAGATAGAACACACCATCATCAAACCCTGATACTAATATATGTGTAGATTTATGATATGCTGTACATGTTAATCTTCCATAAGTTTCATCAGCTCTACATGTCTTCTTATAAACATGTCTACAATATATAACACATGGGTTAAAGTTAAAGATTTCAAAAAGAGGAAATTTCAATATTAGTTGCTCTTATGTAAGCAAATGAACATTTCTCAAGATGCCAAAATCTTGAATTTCAGGATCAGTTCAGAATTTTTTAATTACCACTGCATCAATGATTAAAATTTATACATTTGGACTCATTCATGAAAGTTAATGCTTTATAAAATGCAGTAATTTCTGAATTCAATTATTTCAGCTGTTTTTTACATGGGAAAAAAATGTTTCTCAAGACCCCCAAATCCTGAATTTCAGGACAATTTTAAATCTTCCACGCAACAATATTTAACTCTAGTTATCTTATTAAGTTTTATACTAGAAAGTTAATCAACATTTTGCTTCGGTAATTTACAAGGATTGTCTCCCCTTCCAACTAAGCTGAGCTTTCCTGACAAGTTTCAATCACCAGTACTCTCAAGCTCTTTACAAAGAGACAAAAACTTCTAACAAGTCAGTCACACTTACATGAACAGTATTTTATCTTCACTTTTGGCAATGATAAAGTATGTATCTAACATTAGAAAACTTACCTAGCAGTTCTTTTATATAATATTTTATCAACTAATTTAGCCTCGTCTTCTTTTGTCATTTTCACTGTCTTCGCTGAAATATAAACATATAACTTCATTTTAAAGAATGAATCATTATACTAACATTTTAATTGCAACCTTACATCACTCAAGTTGGGACCATTTTTAGTCGTACAGAAAAAACATTCAAGACAGTATATCTAAAAGCCCCATTTAAAGCACACTAGGGACACTGCGGATTTCCTTGAGTGAGTAATTTACAAAGAATTGTTCCACTCCATCTAGGTGTAAATGGGTACAGTGAGGGTTCACCTGCTTATACGTCATATCAATGATCAGGGGATATAGTACAAATTGTAAAGTTGGCAGAAAATGTATATAAAAGCAGACTTTAAATGCGCACTTGAACTTCTAACTTTAAAACCTGCTACATCTAGTTGATCACTCACAGCATTTAAGTGATCACAGTATGGGTAATATACAGACTGCTTTAATATAGAATCAAAGTTTATCAAACATTACAATCAGTAAATATATAAGTTCAACAGTCTGTCATTATAAAAACAACAACAATAGCCTACCTTCATTTTTTGTTTCTCCATCAAAATTCATACTGTCTTCTTCATCATCATGAACTTCAACCTTTGATATCATACCTTTGTTTGGTTCACATGGTTTTAAACCACTTAATTCTGTATCACATTCCCAGATATTTAGACGTCCATTCTCACTTATAGTATATAACTTAAAATAATAAGTCAAGGAAACAAATATGCATAATTATGAATTTTTAATATTTTATTAGGGATGAATCTTGAAAAAGAATTAAGACATAAAGGTGAGATGAGCTAACACTAAATATAAGTTCATTCTTATTTTCGATTCTAACCAGGAAATAAATGTTTCTACATGTATAATATTTTAAATTCCAGCTCATCAGCCAAATAAACAATTCTTAACTAAATGGTCTCTAGCATTAAGCATTGATATAGAATAACAAATTCAAGAGAATGAACATTTGGAAAGAGTCAGATACAAATAAATATGTAAAGAAACAAGAATTGCACTGCATGACCTTTATGATGACCTTGACCCACAAACCTTCATGATGATCTGACCTTTGACCCCCCACATGACCTCTTAGATGACATAGGCACAACATGACCTTGACAATAATCTGACTTCTGCCCCCATATGACATAGATAATGAATTTGACCCATCATAACCTTGATGATTGTACCATAACTTTGGTTATATTGGCTCTAATCTTGCATGAAGCATGTTGTCTGACCTTACAGCACATAATATTAAGATTCTCTTCAAGAACAAAAAAGACACAAAAAAAAGATTTTAATGAACAAAGGATACATTTAATGAATTCTGTTCAAAATAGGCACCAGTAATGACATCATTATGTCCACCAAGAGAGTATACAATAAGATTAGAAAACTTCTCAGCACCATAAACTCTAGTATTCATGTCCTTAGATCCAACACAAAATGCTCTACAATTATGAAAACATAGAGGACAAAATAGATTTAGTATTGTATCATTACCTACGATGTAAAACATTTACATTTAGAATGTTATACAAAAGACAAATATCATTTGTGGCAACCAAAATATATTCATTATTGAGGCAAAGAATTAGAAATGATTGCTCAGCTGGATATCAAAAATGAGACAATATGTTTCAAGATTTTATATTGATGCTTGTTAGATGATTCTAAATGTAGTAATGTGTGCTTACAGCTCAGGTCATGGTTCAATTCCAACTTGAAACATAGATTTTTATAGGATTACAAATGGTGCCCTCAACGTAAATAACTCGCTAAGAGTTGTGTTATTGCACCTTTAGTTTGTCCAACAGACATTTGAACACCAGGAATTGAGGATGAATTTTAATTAGGAGGGAATGTATGTAGCAGAATTGTAATGCTGCACTTGTACTCCCTTACATTAAAGTTACCTTTATGGCAAAGTGGTAGAGTGTCAACCTTAAATTCAGAAGGCTGTAAGTTTAAACCCAATCCCAGATGTTTATCAGTTTACATGTAATGTTGATATGACTTTGTACCCTTTGTATGTATCTTCTAAAAATATAGATTTTATCATCATCATTATTATAACACTTGAGAGAACTAATGATAATTAAATCAATCAAAATAACCTACTTGGAATCATCAGTCCAATCTAAACAAGTCGTTTCATCATAAGGACCATAAAATATTCTATATAAAACAAATGGATTATATTCTCTAGTCTTTCCTGGAGCATGAAATACCAACACTTTACTATCTCTTGTAACAGCAAATTTACTGGAAATACAATAGAGAAACAATTAACAAACTAAATAATCAGAATTAATGTACAATGGCAAAATACATTTTAACTCATAACAAGCATATGTCTTTTTTTAATATTTAAGAATAATATATCAATACAATATATCAATATCAATAATATATTAATTTCACTCTCTTAATATATTTTCATCAATAAACCTCATTTCACCTGACTTATCTAGTTCTATAATTAATCCAAAGAATATTACAATAGAGAAAAACAGGACAGGAGATTTTTCTGTTCTGATAAACAAAAATAATTGACTGAAAGCCAACAAAACTGATCTCTCTACTAGATATTAAAATACAATACAATAGCAAAATAAACCAAGCTGCAATAGAGATGTAATGGTTTATAGGTTTGACTTTTCATCTAGAACAGTAAGTTAAACCCTTCTTTGAAAATACACATCATTTTTACTGATATTGTTGAAGGGGGAAAAATCTGTATTATTCAAGTTAAATTATTCAAGTGTCAGAGACACACACATCAACCACACAGTGAGGATGAAGTATGTGCCACTGACAGTTGAATAAAGTTTACTAATACTCACTAGGGATGGGTCGAGTACTGGATTCCAGTACTCGAGTAGTACTTAAGTATTTCAAATTTTGTACTCGTACTTATGAGTAATGAGTACTGTTTTTTCCTTAAGTAGTACTCGATTAGTACTTAAGTACTCATGAGTATTTTTTAGTATAAGATTGTTTTGTATAAGCATGTAGAAGATTTTTAGTAGAAATAAAAGAGACTAATTACTAGAATTACTCACCTGCCATCTGGGCTGAATTTAATAGAATGAATATTCTTATGGAAATGATATCTATGTAGAACTGTTTTACTGATTAAACTACATAACAATGCTTCCCCATCTGGAAAATAATGTATCAAATAAATATTGATAATTATTCATTACTGTTCAATGACAAAACAAAAAAACAATTTAAAAAATCTACACAACTGGTTGATTAAACTTTAAAATACAATGTCAAATAAAAAGCATCTAAATTTACAAAAAATCAAGGTCAGGGTTTGACAATAAAGGTAACAAGACAGATGAAGCTGTTCTGCTAGTTAAGTCTACTAATGGAGAGTTGTAGGTTCAATTTCCTGGTGGGGCATACTTTCATGGAGCTTGGTCATGAAATAGTTTCTACAGTCATTCTCCCTAATACCACTGATTCTAAATCATGTAGGGAAGTTGTAAGTCACAGAAGTATACAGCTTAATCCAGAAAATTTAGCCTTTCCAGGAATGGTGAGAAACTGGGACTAACCACCTAAATATGACCTATACATTATGTTGCTACATCGTTAAAAAAAGCCAGAAAGCAAGACAAATGCATACAGATAAATGTGACAAAGTAGGTTAGCACTGAGCAGTAGGGCTGCAACGATTCGATTCGATACATTGAAACTCGATTGCGAGGGTGCCGATTCCATTTCGATTCGGGACCTGCGAGTTTCGATTCGATACTGACTTTTAAACATGTCTACATAAGTTATAACGATAAAAGCAAAGGCGCACCTAAAAGACAAAGTACGTTGACAGTGAAACTGGGTTAAACTTAGTTACATTTCTCTTAAGCTTCCATAGAAACTCTGTTCCAAATATTTATTCATGCCCCCAATGCTACGCAAATTGGGTTGGTGTGATTGAATTTTACCTGTCAAGTTTTAATGTTAGTTTATATTTTCCTACCAAGTGTAGGTTTATGTTAAATGTACAGTAGTATATCAAGAACTGCATCTTTCTACAATTTATGCTCCATGCCGTTTATACGTTTTTAGTCGAAATTACAATTATAATACATTTTCGCGAACTTTACATTCGTACCCAATCCATTTCGTACTTGAAAAAAGCAAATTTTAATTTAGCAGATTTTCGAGTTTCGTGCTATCAAATTTCAGTAACACTTTTAGTTAATCCATATTATTTAGTTTTAAGCTCAAATAAATGTAAAATGCATATTTGAAGTAAATTATATTAATGAATGAATCGAATCGAAAAAAAATCGAATCGAAAGAAAATATATCGAATCGCATCGAATCGACTTTCCGGTGAATCGTTGCAGCACTACTGAGCAGAGTTGATAAGGTAAGTATACCAAGCACAAAGCAGTATAGTATTTGTACAATAAAGTTTACCTTCATTCACAACAATAAATGTATACCCATCAGGAGATAAAGCAATACATGTTATATTCATAGAAGCTTCAATAGGCAATGTCTCAGACTTGTTACTGAAATAATAAAAATTAATACAAGTTCTTAGTTTGAAAAATATGAGTGTGTGAATGTTCAAATTATATTGACAGTCATGGTTATAAGTATTTGTCCAGGATAACAATTCATTTTAGTTATGACAACAAAAGCTATTCCTGGCTAATCAAAATGTAAATACAGCAAAGATGTCCACAGAGACAGCAAAGCTAAAATTTAGTTACTGCATTGAGCTGTATAATAAAACAATATTTAATTAAAAACTACGAGATTCCTCCACGGAATTACAATATCAACATTACAAATAAATGGTATAATCAAAGTAATAGTTCTGATGTCAGAATGACAATATCCAGTATGATGGTAGTTTTTAATTCATCTAGCATGAAAACAACTTAAACTTTCTCTTCCAAGCTACTTGGTTATCATTGTAATGGTTCATGAAGAGCACATGATCACAAGCAAAATTCAATCAGTCGAGAGATAAAAAAATCTATCTATAACAAAGCTAACTTACTTCTTTAAGTCAAATACTGTTACTTTGTTACCAACTGGACTCATAACACTGTCCCCATCAGGTGTAAACAACACATTACCTCTTTTGTAGACTGTACCAAGAAGGTTGGAAAACTGTTAAAAGATATGAAGAGAAAAAATAAAACAACATTACAGTACAATAGACATCATTCTTTCCTTATAAATACAGTTAGAATTTTTCAAAAATACTTTAAACTAAACTTAAACTAAACTTTTTTAATTTGATTAAGCGCCTTTTTCTATATTACATATCCAATGGCGTTGTACAAAAAGATAAATTATAAAAATAAATAAGTAAAAACCCTTCACCATAAATACATAATCAGGGATGAGCCTGGGTTCTAAATTTAGGGAGAAGTGACTTCTCCCTCCAAGTAATTTAGGGAGAAGTGCAGTGATGTGAGGGAGAAGTGAGGATAGACAAGCGGGAAAAGTTAGATGAGCCGAATGGAATGTTTTGAACAGTATTCATAAACTCCTAAAATGCAAACTTTTCTAGAGCTTCTATCCTTTAAAAACATGTAATTACTATTACATTTAGTAAATGATATGTCTGCTGTAACTCACAAGTATTGTACTAAATACTCCCTGGATGTTTGGTTACTGAGTTATTTGTTCTGTGTTTTACACAAAATTCACAGAACACATTGATTTTGTATCAAATTGTAAACTTAAATTATCTAATTTTTATTCCAATAAAACGGTCTTCTTTTTGATTTAGCATGTTTACTTGCTAGTATATGTTCATCAAAAGAGATTAAAAATGCATATACGACCATTTTTTGAAAATATGTTATCAGTGTCCTCGTTTTTGACCTTCTTTGTTTAAATATTTTTATTTAATTAGGTCTGCTGTTAAGAACATACATTTTCTTAAATATAACATATTATGTAGCAATGTATGCTTATTATTGATTTTTTATAGTCTGCAAGCGGTTAGATTACGTGACGAATATTACGACAATTTTCATAAATTCACTGGAACCAACCAGTGTTTATTCTTGAAATCGAAAAATTGAGGGAATTTCCCCGTTATGTATTGCTTAATTAAGTAGAACTTATAATCAAAATAATTAAATTATTTAATTACTAACGTAGATTTAAACTTGCTTCATTTGATTGGCGATAGCGTGGGCCTCGAAAACATACGCAATCATTGGCAAACTGCTAATTACGTCTTTTCAACTGCCTCACAACTCGCTCATAATTTAATACAATTATCAATTTAACGGTAAGCATCCAAAAAGCTTTATCTACTTTTATTATTGTAGTATCACAGTTTGACACGTGTTTGTTAATTTCAATCGTTTAATTACGATATCAAACTTATTGGGCCGACATATAGCACTATTGATTTTTAAGCGGACGCTTGTTGATCTTAAAGGTGACAATATACACAGGGGGCATTGATAAACAAACGAGTCACTAATTATCGGCTTTTAAGGCGTGTATACTAACAGCACAACTCCCGCGTAGTTGATAGGTCAATTACGTAAGAAATGCGGATGTAAGATACGTCCCATCGGTCGTTTAATCGAGGTCTCGAGGACTGTCATAATCTGGGTCATAATTTGTTTCATTGATTTTCCGAAAATGTCGGCGACTTCGTTTTCGCTTTGATGTGATCATAGAGCGAAGTTTTAACGGAAAGGGCGACTTCTTCGCCCGAATCGCCCTCTCGGCTCATCCCTGCATAATGTATATACAAAAACACAAAACAAAATAAATTTATCACACATGATGTAATATAGTGTGTAAGTGTATTTATTTTTTTGTATTTTTTTTTATTGAACTTTTATATTTCATATTTTTTGGACCTACATCATTCACATGACATGATTCGACTTAATTTTACATTTTTTATCACTAATTTTACATTTTTTTTCATTTATTTGATATTGAAAGTTGGTGTCCTGAACAGTATAACACGATGCTACTGTTAACTGGACATGTCCTGAACAGTTTAACATAATGCCACTGTTAACCAGACATTTCCATAAAGGTGTCGAAACATAAATAGTTTAAAATATAAATTATAAATGGAAGGCACAGGTAATAAGGGATAACAATTAAAGTATTGAATCACAAAAATATAAGTATGCAAGAGTAAAAACAACCATTAGCAAACAAATTACAAGGGAACAAATTCACATTTTTGACACAGAACATAAAATTAAGACATATTTACATACATTTTCTTTGTATTTCTAATGTACAAAAGTAAGATGAATTATTATGTAACTAAAAATTAAATGATTTATCCAGTCTAGGAAATTGGTGGGTGTCAGATCAATTTTTTTCAAAAGAGAAGTATTTTTACACAGAATAATCCCTTTTAGAGCAGATAGAGAAAAAGATTTGAGGATAGAGACATTTTTGTGAGCTACAACCATTGAACAGACGTTAGATACCTTTTCTCTATATATATACTCGTTGCATCTATTTCCGCGTTCAATCCGGTTCCGCGTTATTTTCACTTTTCGGTAATTTCACTTGAAGCGACACCTACACGTAAATAAAAGTGACCTACTTTTCACACAGAAAGAGATTTTTGCCAAATATTGCAGAATGAACGGCTCAGGAGGGCAACTGTCTTTAACTGGCATTTTGAAAAAGACGAGAAATACAAACAAAAATAACAGATCTGTATGAATGTTTGTGAAAATGATCTTGTTATAGTTAACTTTTTTACATAACTTTTGCTATGATAAGTGTGCTGACCAGGGACCAGGAAATCGCCGGTTTTTCGGTTTTCGGACTGATTTTTTCAGTTTGGACCGATTGAGATTTCAAAATCCTTAAAAAAATCGGTCCGAGAAAAATTCGCTAATTTTGACCTCAAACCATTAATTTCCATAATTTTCAAGAAAACGTATCGATAAAATATTATCAAACAACTATCAGTTGCATAAACCCACTGTTTACTGGTGTAATATCCTGCTTAATTGTCCACAGGTTACACATCAAGGACCCTGTATAACGTATCCATGGTTACAGGTATCATGTGGGGTTGAGGCAGTGACATTTTTTTTTTTGATCTAGCACAGCAAGGTACGCTTGATTTGCACTCGCTTAAGAAGAACAGCAGAAGAATATGTTCTTACTTAATCGTGTCCATCGAACCGATTACGTTGTTCAATCGGTCTGTTTGAAACCTGTAAACTTGTAAAAAACAATAATCTTTTATAAAGAATGTTTTATGAATAATTAAAGAAAACAATTTAACTGCTTTTGTTGTCAATTCCTGATTGATGTATTCGTTTAATCTTTAATTTGTTTGACTTGATTCATGATTTATTTTTACGTCTTAAATTGAGGTGTGAATAATAAGAAATTATCTTAGGACATGTATCTACGCAAATTCTAATTAATCGAAGGTACAGTTGTTGATGATCAAAATTCAACCCTCTCTTCTCCCTTCTTCGGTGAACAAAATTAATGATTACTATTAAATTGCAAATTCAACGAAAATAATTTTCAAAACGAACAGTTTTGTCATTAAACTATCTATAAATGGTGTACTATGCACGATTTGATAATCTTTTGTGTTAAAAGAAACCGCTTGAACCATTGTGATGAGATGTTATACATTTTCGAGACCCACGCTAGATAGTCACTTCGTATGAGAAACGTTTCAATATGTGTGTAATTAAAAAAGCTTATCATTATTTTACGTTTTTTTTTCTTAATTTAGCGAACGACGCTTAAATGCGAGACATTTACTTTGGACCCGTTTTTCTGCGCATGCGCAGTTAAAATAATTTCCCTACATGACGGAGTTTTTCAACAACATTAGAACTAGATGAAACAGCCTTTTTTCAAGTTCTGTTTATTGAACGACCGACGATTGAGGGGAGTAATTTCGGAAACCACGCTTTTATGCTAGATAGAAGTTAAGTTATGTAAAAAAATAAACAAAAATGCCAATGTATCGTATGCCTTCCTAATAAAAGGAAGCAAAAAATAAGAACTAACATGGTCGTGAATAAAGTACAGTAAACGGTCGGGTCCGTACGGTACACGTTAAAACCCGTATCCCGTACTCGGACGGCTTTGGACCGATTGACTTCGGCGAATTTCCTGGTCCCTGGTGCTGACTGAACTCGTTAAAAATTTTGAACAGTTAATTTTTTGATATTATTGAACCAATTACGACAGTATGGTATAGACTTTTTATACCGCGGATCCAGATTTACTTCCCTTACGTAATGGTGGTTGTCACCTGACTTGAATAATGCCGGTAAAATGGAAAAATGTAAACAATTGACGTAATTTCTTTTTGCTACTCTATAAATGAAAGATTGGTGGATGTATTGAGCAGAAAAGAAAACAAATTAAAGAGACTTCCTATTATATTTATTTATTATAGCACTTAGTTACGCGGAAATAGATGCAAACAGGGTACTATAATAAGGAAAATTAATGTCCGGCACTTGTGTTACTGAGTGTACAAGACTGGTAGTAGAACTGCAGGCTGTCAACCAACCACTGATAAAAATATAGGAATTTATATAGGAATTTTATTTTCAAAATATAGGAACTTTTAGAGAAAACCAAGTAGAAATATAGGAACTTTTGAGCGTTATTCCAATACATTTAGGTCCCTTTACGCATACTATCATTGCTCAAAGACTGAATAAGTACATGTTCTGAATAAATACAAAGACTGAATAAGTACATGTTCTGAATAAATACAAGTTTCAGTATCGGTGTATTACTTTTAATGACTAAATGCATCATGGAACAAACTACATGTACCTCTAAATGAAAAAATAATATCTACAAACTATCTTGGAGTTAATGCATGTTTTACAAAATAATAACTCTTTTAAATAAATGGTAAAATTTAAAAGAAAATGTTTTGACAATTTTACTTTGTCTCTAATCCCTCTATGTTAATGACTTCATTGTTTAAAGACAGGTTTTATATATACTAACTGGGGATGAAATGAAATGAAAATATTGTGGTACCCGGAATATGGGCTTTAAATCTATCTTGAGAAAATAAATTCTTCCATCATTTGATCTGATACAAGCAGAAACCTGCCGTTTATTACAGCAGCTGATGTAGCCTTTCCTGGTCCACAGAGCTGATGATAAGAGAGTATCAACTGATAATGCATCATACATCATAGCAAACTGAATGAAAGATTCATGCCAGTTACTCATCGAAGTAACTAAATGAGGACTTCCAATTTTCTTATTTCATACAACTTTTTTATCAGTGACTCCAAAGGGAAGATGCTTAAATTATCAGTGTAGTCCAGAACACCCCAAGATGATGCTACATAAAAACTCTACTAGCTCTGGGCACATGGTTTCATACAGAAATATTTAAACAATTGTTCTATGTTAAGATTGTGAATTCTGTCAATTTTGCTCTCACTTTTTGAACATTGTAGATGATGCAAGCCTAACATGAAAGTTCTAAATATAATTTTACTTACAAAATATTTTTTAAGGATTCTATAAAAAATTCTTTATGAAAATTAGTACGCCTAAACAGAGGTTACGTTTGGCATCAAATGTGTCACTTAAATGATCTTTCCATGAATGCCAAATATGGAGGTTCTTGACTTAATGGTTACATGAGATATTTTTGACTGTTTTACTAAAGTAATAACTACAATGTACTATATACATTGAGAGAAAAAAATACACCCTAACAGGGCTAGTTTTGAACCTAAGGCTAAAATTTGTCACCCACAATCATTTAAGAAAAATACTAGACAATGTTTTCGGACATACTATACAATTTCTAGCACTGTCAGTAAAAAAAACAGGTTCATTGATTTATTTCCTTTCAATAACTATGTAACCATATTTTTGATGAAATACAATGAATGAGTGAAAGGATGCATGCCTACAGATTTAGAGATCTATAACACACCAGTGGTACCGTTAATTAACTACAAGTAGAGACTCTTGGGTGATGAGCATTGCTCAAGCCCTTTAATAAAGTATCTGTTCTGTTCTGTTCTGTTCTGTTCTGTTCTGAAACAGTCACTTTTGTGGTGAAAAAACCCTGCACAATGTTTTGATATAAATTGAGATGAAATGTCATACAAATTTTATAACAATAGCTAATTCAACAAAGATTTTAGTTTTGTTTTTCATTTAGTTAGTTATTTAACTAAATAAAGATAACGCAATTATTTTAAGCTGAAACATACTATCAGCTGTCCTTTTTCAAAAATCTTTTGTTTAAGTTTAATTTGGATTTAAACTTAAACTTCTTCATTTGATTAAATGCCTATTTCTATATTACATATTCAATGGAGTTGTACTAAAGATAAATTATAAAAACTAAATAAGTAAAAACCCTCCACCATAATATATAAAATAACACAAAACAAAATAAAATTCATTATGCATGATGTTATGTAGTGTGATTATGCATTTGGTTTTCATATATCAAGTTTATAAGACCTACATTAATCTTAGTTCATGATTTGACTTTATTCATACATTTGTTTTTATTAATTTGATATTTACAATGTTGTCCTGAAACTGAAATGTGGGAAAAAAAGATTCGAATTTAGATTGAGAATATAGCCCTGAAACGGCAATAAAACTGTCCAAAAATATACACTTTTGCATAAAATATTTACAGCAACATTTTGACTGTCTTGTTTAAAATTGAATTTGAAGCTTGATTTGATGTTTAATTGAATAGATAAATAAAATTAGTCTCTTTTATTTATTCTAAAAATCTTTTATATGCTCATGCAAAACAATCTGGTACTCAAAAATACTCATGAGTACTTAAGTAATACTCGAGTACTACTCAAGTACGGAAGAAAAACCAGTACTCATTACTCATAAGTACGAGTACAAAATTTGAAATACTCAAGTACTACTCGAGTGCTGGAATCCAGTACTCGACCCATCCCTGAGTAGAGTAGGGTATTGGAATACCCTTGCAATTGCTTTACTTTGTAGTATAATTTAGCAATGTTTTTTATAGGTTGCAGTGAATGGGCAATAAGTGACATTGACTACAAAATAAAATTAGGTTGAATAGAACACCTTGAAAACTTGAACAAAGAACATTTCTTCTAAATTTTTCAAGGGGGGTTTTTAAAAAAGAGTTGCATAAGTAGCAAAGGGTTAGGGCAACTTGAATACTGACACTTGACAGCCACCTACCAGATCAACTCATCATAGGCACTTACTATATTCAACTTATAGGCAGTATAAGAGGAAACAGATACAAAATACTCAAATATATATGGAAAAAAAAACAATTAAACATACTCGACATGTTCAAATTAGAATGATTAACAAAAATATAGGAATGATGGACAAAATATAGTATAAATATAGGAAATATAGGACACTTTTGAAAATATAGGAATGAAACCCAAAATATAGGAATAATATAGGAATATAGGAATTGGTTGACAGCCTGGAACTGTGGTCCCTCGGCTCAGGTCAACATTCGAAGATGCATAATGAAGTAAAACTATCATGGCTTACATGAACAAGTATTAGAAGAACACTGGGTTTTTTTTAAAATGCCTAAAAAATAAATAATATACAAAATCATAGCATTCTTTTGTTATTTTCTTTTTCAGTAGGGAATTGATACATCGCGAAAACATATGACGTTATGTGTTGGCAAGAGTATTAAGAATATGAAAAGTCACATCTTCTGTGAACAGTACCTTATATGAGAATTTCATCGTTATGTTATTTTATTTGGCGATATCTTAAGCTATCATTCTTTGGTTGAGCCAATTTATCTCATTCATGCCTTGCAAGCATGGAGTTTTGTTTTTACCGGAAGTGGGTTTTAGTCTAGCTTTCAGACGCTTAAAAACGTTAGGCTAATATCAAAGTTTAACATGAAATAAACTTATTTTCATATAGCTCGGCTAAAAAATGTTTTACTATGTCTAAATGTTTGAAATTTCTTTTTGATGTCATTGTCACAGAAAAATGAAATAATCGCAGCAATTCAGATATTGAGAAATTGTAGGCAGCCCTACTATACCCTAGTATAGACCACAGGAGCTTGACATTTCATATCATAGGCCTACTACGAAAATTCCCCTCATTTATATAATTATTATATAAAGGAGGGGTTTTTCGTAATATGATATAAAATGTCAAGCTCCTGTGCTGAGACAATCAATTCTCGAAACAATCAAGTTTGCTTTCTCGTAACAGACTGTTCCAGGGGCGTATGCTCAGACTGTTCCACAGGCGGTTCCAGGATTTGTTCGGGGGGGGCCGAACTTTTTCTAGGGGAGGTACAAACTTTCGACCCACAACCACATTATACACTGTTTGTTGAATAACGCAATATATCAATAATAAAAACCAACTAACCATTAAATCTATGTTAAGCACCGAGAAAATTGCTACTTGCTAAATGTGTAAGATTTAGAAAGTTGGGGGATATGGAGCCGCTATTACCCTCGATAGGTCCAAGGACACCTGAGGCACCCGAAAGCTCTTAAATAATAGCTATTTGATGCAACATGAATCTCTACGAACATACATGTATCAAATTGTATGACTTAATTCACGCTTGTAGACATATGACTTGGTCTGTTGGTATACGTTCTAAAAGAAGTTTCGCCTCATTATAAATCTTAATGTGACAAACGATTCCATAATCTAAACTTTATTAAGTCCTATGTTTTATAGCTAGATTTTTGGCTCTTAACACTCAGATATTGTGTACTAAAAAGTGCAATAATTACCATATCAACAATAATATTCATAGAGTTTATGAAATGATATAAATAAGAAAGTGCTGTAGGCCTATGTTGGGCGAAATCAGTATTTGTCCATTGGTTACACGTACATTTGTACATGTAGGCAGAGCTCCCTCGTGCGTTGGATTAATCAATTCTCTCAAGTATCGGCTAATAATAGACATCCTCCACAATCTTGACTATTGCGAAATTATACTAAACTTGAAGGGACAGTGCAATGTGTGGGCGTACTAATATGATAGTACAGCTGTCGATAAACTACCTGTATTTAACGGGTATTCTCAGTCATATACCTTTAACTAAACAAGTGTATTAAACATAGTGGGTAAACTTTTTCATACTCTACTTGTAAGCTTACAATAGAGGATTTTTTCCGAAATGATTTATAAATGGAGTATATGTAATTTTGTAATACTTTATAGCTAAATAAAATGGGGAAATATTTGATCATTTTGGTACCATTTCTTCTAAATGTTATTCGAAGTGTGGAAACTATAGAAACTTGTAAGTATATTTTACATGTACACATATTGATCAATATAAGTTGTTTTACTTGTACTTAGTATTAGTAATACAGTAAAGTTCCGCTATTAAGACCAGCAAAAATCTTATTATAGAGAACCTTTTGTTCATAAATTAAGCATTTGGGTCTTAATAATTGTCACAAATCTCATGATTTTGAAATAACAAAAGTGGTCTTAATAGCGGAACTTTACTGTAGTTAACATAAAAATACGTTTTTTAACGTTACGTCATTTGCGCAATTGGCCTGGTTTTCGCAGCCGACGTCACATATAGATTGGAATGTCCTATAAACTCGTATTTTTGTACACATATATGAATATATATACATATATGTAAGTATGTATAGTATATATATATAAATATATATCCCACTATAAATATTGTATATTGTACATGTATACAAAAATAGCCATTATTCACACGAATATAGTGGCATACATGAAAGTTATACAACTGTACATTGAATGAGTGTACTATACTCGTGGTTAAAATCGATCGCATATATATTTACTTTACTATAGTGCTCAAAAGAATTATACTGTAAACTGACATAGAATAACTTTTGAATCAATTGAATTGACGTAATGGTAATCCTTTACTATGTCATAATAACCTTCAATATTAACTTTATAATACCATGATTTACTCTACAGTCAGGAACACAAGGTGGAGGCTATGGGGCTTAGCCTCACCCGCATACTATTGAAAGTAATGTGATTAAAACTAACCTGGTTTTGAAAATCACTGGTGTTTTTCCGACTGACATACATAAATATACCCCCACCCGATCTGTAAATACTTCCTACGCCACTGACATTATGTTAGGTGTAACATTCATAAGATATTTCGAGAAATTGTCCGCCTTAATTGTGGAATTAGTGGGTAGGTACATGTACTGGATAAAGACAACTGTCCAGAAAAGTTGGTCAGATGAGCTGGCCATCGAAAAATGATCAAATAATTTGTGTTGACCTGACACGACGTACGTTAAACCCAACCTATAGAAAACTTTTTTCCTACCCGAAGTCGACCAGTGTACATGCATGTATGATTCAATTGCAAAAGTCTTGAAGATCAGACCATTCATGCGTCGGAGCTAGCTCATATTGAAGGCAATGATGTATTAGAACAATTAAATGAAATAATTTACCAAGGTCCATCCATTATATGGAAAGCCACTGTGCATCCGTCGTAGTAGAACTCATTTTCCTGTATAAATCAATAGCCCTTTCCTGCCATTTCTCCGTCGGGTGTACTGTGGCTTTCGATACTATTCATGCAGAACAGAACATATAATTTATTTCAAGTAATGTATACTCAGAGTACATAAGTATCTTGTTTCAAACAAATGAGTTGAAAATGTATCAGTCACCTAACACAGAACACTCACAAACTCTCACACAACCTCACTCACACCCACCCACACACCCACACCCACACATGCACACCCACACTCACCCCCACCTACACACCCACATACTCCACTCTACACACACACTTCCACTCCACCAACATCCACCCAAACCCACACACTCAACTCCACACACACACCCACACACACACACACCCAGGCGCACTAACCCTACCACACATAGCCTCACACTCTTTTATCAACATCTCAGTCACACTGTAAAATAATCAACACATATGGTCATACATGCAGTCTCGTACATTTCAGATAATGGTGAAGAGTATTGTGATGAGACAATTCGGGATAACGGTGCAATTATTGTGTTTGATGCAAGTAAACTAAGAACAGATCTCTATGGCAACAGATGTCAGATTAACATAGCGCCTTCAGGGGATTACTCTCGAATATTTTTCTATTTCGAACAATTCGAGTTATCAAGTTACCGATCTGAAGAAAACATGACAATGACTGAAGGAGGCTATATGAATCAACACATTGAAGGTAAAACTTATTTCAGATTTTTGTTTCTCGAAGGAGGACATGGATTCGAATTCGGCTATACCCTTCCATGAAAACAGTTATGTTAATTTTTCTCCGTTAAAAAGGTATATATATAGAGAAATTACCACCCTTGTGGAAGAGTAAGCAAGTACATGTACTAGTTATAGACAAGGGCGCCCAGGAACGCTAGGTTAGGTGTGCTGACCGTCGTAAAATAACCTAAATTGTGTTGACACGGCGTTTAAATTCAGAATAAAAATATTCAAGACTTTCTTGAAAGATTGATCAACAAAGCCATTTAAATATTCTCCCAAAACTGTTTAAAAAGTATTTTAGTAATAATTGTCATAATAATTTTCTTGTATCACGTAAGTCAAATATTTATCTTCACTCGACCACAGGTGAACTTATTGCACTTCTAGCAGTCAGTATTCTCGTACAAGAGGCCATCACGATTCTCAATCTAGATCATGAATCTTGACTGACTCTGCAATTGGTACGAGAATGGCAATCTGCAGTAGTGGGTCAAGTAAAATTATGAATGACGTAAAATTACTAACAAATTTACGATAGCAAAACGTAATGATTAAAAAATTTGATAGGCTATACTGTTATTTATGATAAATTATTAACACAGAGATAGTTTATTGAAGCATTATGACATCCACATTATTATATTAAGTTATGAAACATGTACAATGTAGTATATTTTAGCTAACAAATATTACTTGTCCATGGACATATATGCGGGATGGAAATACTTGTCCGCAAACATAAATGAACGAGTCGGACCAGTCGGGCATAGGAACTCTGCACACTGAATGTAATATTCATGTTGCACATATACGTTGACCGTTATTTAGAACGATGATTATATTTTACAGGACTTGCTGAATATATGTACGGAGTGAACACAACTCTCGTGAGGGTGGGTCAAAACTTCACGACATTCGGGCAAGATCTGAAAATCACTTATTATTGCAATACGGAATATGGTGCTCGGCCATCAGGGAAATTCCGTCTTGTTTATATAAGACTAACCACTGGTAAGTTGAAAAAAGTTGTACAGTATGGTTATATTTTCTACGAGCGAGTCTTGAGATTATTTGATCAACTATTACCAGTTCAGTTCGGAAGTTCGTATTTGGAACAGCTGAAACACTTTCGATGGTGTGGCGTAATGATGATAATACATGTAATTATACAGAACGAAACCCAATTTAGATTGAACTTTTAACCAGTTTTATACAATTGGTATTTTGATCGTCAACATTTCAACATTTATATAGACTGTATCAATTAATATATAAGAGTAGGAGGCACCATTCTCGTACCCCGAGGTAATCATGATTAAGCAAGTATCGAGAATCCTACTACACTCTGGGTACATGCACGAGAATAGGGAGGCATGTGTGTATGACATTTATACTTAGACTTCATCAAATACTATGTCAGAGTTTTGTTACATATCATTCTGTGGCCAAATGCTAAATGATTAAACGCTTAAATAGACAGCAAAAACTTCAGCAAAAACTCTTGAGCTAGATAATGAAACGCTGGTTTTATTTAAAATGATCTTATCTTTGGTTTTCAAAGCGTCCAAACCATAGACATAACATGTCTACAGTATGGTCCAAACTATTAAATAAGCCAAAATAATTTTCAATCATTATATATATATAATCTTAAGATCAATCATTTAATTTTTAATCTTATGATCAATCATTTTATATTTAATCTTATGACCAATCATTATATATTTAATCTTATGATCAATCATTAATCTTATGATCAATCATTATATATTTAATCTTATGATCAATCATTATATATTTAATCTTATGATCAATCATTAATCTTATGATCAATCATTATATATTTAATCTTATGATCAATCATTATATATTTAATCTTATGATCAATCATTAATCTTATGATCAATCATTATATATTTAATCTTATGATCAATCATTTTATATTTAATCTTATGATCAATCATTATATATTTAATCTTATGATCAATCATTTTATATTTAATCTCATGATCAATCATAATATTATATATTTAATCTTATGATCAATCATTAATCTTATGATCAATCATTATATATTTAATCTTATGATCAAGCTCGTTTCTCACACCACTAATATATTCATGTACAAAAAGGTATAAGGTTTTTATGTATTTTTCTCTTTTCAGACACAAATTGTGACAGTGACGATAAACACAAATGTCCAAATGGTAATTGTGTAGATAAGAAATATTATTGTTCATCTGAGATACGAGCATGTACCACTGAGGATCTAGCCTGTGAAACATTGGAAGTTCTTGAAAATGTCATAGATCTCATATTAAACATTATTAAAAATGTTGGATGGATAATATTCCTGCTAATCGTGTTTGTTATACTCAAATCGTTGTTTAGAAGATATCGTGATCATATTTGCAATTTTTTTTTCAAAAGAGGAACAAATGTTAACAGATCTACTGTGAGTATTTCTTTCTTAACATAAATATAATTGGATTTATCATTATTATTATAATTGCTAAATTTTATTCAACTGTCAGTGGAACATACATTAACCCCGCTGATTTAAATACATGTACTATGTATTTTTCGATAATTCCTGGATATAGATACAAATTTCTACATTTATCGACCATATAATGAGTACAGAAGTTCTGTTGTGAGTATTTATCATTATGTACGGTGATTCTCTTACAAATACCGAGTAGTTAATTCAGGGGATTAATGTATGCGCAACTCACGGTTGAATGAAATTGAAAAATACATGAATTAAAAGGGCACAGTCTTCAGTAAATGGCAATTTAATGTATATTTATTCCAAGAATAATACATTTATTTTAGTCAAACTGGCCAGTCTGCGGCTTTAGTAAACTATTCAACTCACATATTCTGTTCTCTTTAATCTAATAACTCAAAGGCACAATTTTCATTTGTTGATATTAATATGTTCTTTTGTTGGAACGTTAATCTATTTCAAAAGGAATAAACTTGGACATAAATTAAAGTAAAATGACCAGTATGCTCCTACTGTAACCACTTTAAAGTTACATCTAAAAAAGTTACTGATCCATGTCCATTTTTGTATTTGTGTACTGTAGAGTAAAGTTTGAATCTAATGAAAATGTTATAAAGTTATCCTATATGTATTGAATTTATTGTTCGTTTTTTCTCAACTGTCAAAACATGAATAATTTCACGGTGACAAAACGCTCTTTGTCTTACACACGTGATATTGAGATAGTGTGTAATCATTCACTGTGAAATTATTCAAACTTTGACAGTTGAGAAAAAATGGACATTAACATGGTTGAAATGTTTATGTTCACAGGAATTGGAACAACGTAATAATGCGGAACGTCTCTCTCTACAACTAGATGAAGTTGAAGAGAACACACATAATGCACCCGATGTTACAGAAGAAACTGAGACTCGTTCTGATTACAGATATCATTCAGATGAACCATTTACGTCATCAACTGTTCCAGGAGATGACGTATCTTTTACGTCAGCTATTTCCATTGACTTACCAGCACAACACAACCCCGAACTGCCTTCAGCCCCACCACCAAGTTATGATTCAGTGATGGCGCCTTCTTATGACGAAGTCATGAGAAACCAAGAAAAATATAAACATTCAGGACCGTGATATAAAGAGCATGACAAAGAGAAATAGAAAAGTTGATTTATTATTATGAAAAAATCAAAACCTTTAACTAACCAATCCACTGAGAGTCAGTCAGAATAAAAAATGGCAAGGATAGCAAACATATATTTATAATAATCATGTTCATGATGTTAGATACTATTTGTAAATTTTATTCAACTGTAAGTGGAGCATACATTAACCCCACTGATTTGAATACTATTGGTATTTGTTCGATGATCCCGGTACATAGATATAGATAACTTTTTTATTGATAGTGGGTACAGAAGTTATGTATAGAGTATTTAAATCAGCAGAGTGTCAATGACAGTTGAATATAATTTATCAATAGATCTACCTCATTTAAAATCATAATTTTTTTACCAACATTTTATACTTTTTGTCTTTTTATACATTTTAATTGCAACGTTGGTTAAACAAGTTATTTCATCATTGTAAGGTGCTCGAATTAGTAAACACACTACTTTGTTAACATGGACTACGTAAGCAATTAAGGTCTAAATAACCACAACTAATGACACCTACTAAATGAATCGATGTCAGGACAGTGCTATCAGCGCTTTGATTTTATATCTTATCATAGACTGCTTCCATATACTGTTTAGTTATCTAGTACGAAAGTAGAAATATTTGACCATTCCAAGAATAACCTTTTTATTTGAATAACAATACCTTTCACAGGCGTAGCGCAAAACAGTCTTAACTTAATATAAAAAAGAGTGAAATACGACTGTTTTGCTCCAAGCCCCTGATTTGCCTACAGGCATAACCATGTGCCTTATATTTATAATAATCATCTTGTTCATCATTCTCGTACCCAGAGGTTATCAAGATTCTTGATCGAGAGTCTTGACAAGCTCTGAGAATGAGAATGCTTGTTTGTGGGACAAAATGTAATTGTAAACATTTGTTCAATATGCTAGCTATAGGTTTAGCCATGGAAAGGTCATTCTCGTACCCAGAGGTTATCAAGATTCTTGATCGAGAGTCTTGACAAGCTCTGAGAATGAGTATGCTCGTTTGTGGGACAAAATGTAATTGTATACATTTGTTCAATATGCTAGCTATAGGTTTAGTCAAAGGTCATTCTCGTACCCAGAGGTTATCAAGATTCTCGATCTTAATAGCCTCTGGGATAGAGAATGTGGTATAGATTGCTGTGCGTCTATTTTTAATTAGGATCAAACATATCGGGCAACTTATTAGAATTATATTACTAGTAACTATACATAAGTTAAATTATTTCATATCTTACTACCAGTAATTTAACTGACAATCTGTATTTATTACCTATTTGCTCATATTTCTATATCAATTTTCATTGGATGAATGCAGCATTTTTCTAGCATGATCATTTTTTCATTTTGTTCTACATTTTATATTATTAATTCCATGGTATGCATCTAAGAATAAAAGAATGTGACATGATTTGAATGTTAAAGAGGAAATTAGACTTAATTGGATAATTGCTTTCATTTAAAAATGTTAACAGATTGTGTTTATTTTCTGGACTCATGAATAAATTAGTAAAATAGATTTAGAAGTGTTGCATTCACCCAATTTATGTATACATGTAATTTTAAAAGAAATTAATATTCTGTTTATATTTCATTTATCATCTTTTACAATGTATTTGTATATTATCATACCTAGAACTATTCATTGTCATGTGACTCATGTCCTTATAAACACAATAAAATCAAATATTGTGATTTACGAAAGAATAGGTGACATACATGTTTTCCTCCTTTGTAATATATCTCTTCTAAAGCATATACATATACATTATATACCTGAATAAAAACATTTGTCTACATATTTCACTTTTATCATCTGTTCAAAATGTTAACTATGTAATTTTATACGAGTATTGAAATACTGTTTATCAAGTTTTTTATCATCAGATACACATTTATACATTTTAAGCAAATATTATAGGCAAACTTTTACCGCAAGTTCTATTTCTATTTTGGTCGAGTGGTTATGACACATGATCTACATTTTCTTATTTTCAACCATTCTTTTTTTTTTTAGTTTTGTTTACAAATATCATTTAAAATATTGTCTTTAGACAACACTCCGTATGTGTATTGCTACTCAACACTATCTTGTGATTTACTAGGAACATTTTGCTACAATGTAGCAAGTTGAGTTGCTAGCAGGCAAACATTTTTCTAGATGCATGTACCAGCATCGATACGGAATCTCTGCCAATAATGCAGGTCTCAGTCTTGATTTGTCTTGCATGCAATTTCCTAACATTGAACTTGAATTTAAAAAAAAACCAGCATTGTTTAGAAGCGCTAAATAGTGACTTCCTTGTACAACTAGATCTACAGCTCAAATGATACATTTGATAATAATATCATATATATTATATTTTTACTGTTTTTATGATATTACTTAAATACCTCACTTTTCTACAAGCGTTATTATTTTACTTGTATTTTAAAATGAATAAATCCATGCTATTTTATATTATAAAAAATGTATTTTTACCTAAGAGGAAGAAAACACAATTGCAAATTCACGATGTGATGTACTATTTCATACAGATATATTTATTTATAATGTGTATGTGAATTGTGCAATATTGCCTTGAGTAAAAATAACCTGTGTATAAATATGTACAATGTATGTATATTTTTATGATATTGTTTTATACAACTGTTTTCTTATCATTCAATAAATAAATATTAAAGTACTTATAAAAGTTTTATTTTATATTTATTGTTATTTTTTAATACCTTTGAAACTATGAATCAATTTTTAAACATATTATTGTACTTTCAATTTCGACTCATTCTTTCATGAAGGGGACAAATAAGTCCACAAAATGGTGGTATAGTTTCAAAGTATTTATTCTTATGAAACAAAATTAATTTTCTGAATGTGTGGCTCAGTAGGTAAGAATTTAGATATTACTCACTGTTTCATAGATAATAGAAAACTTCTGAATGATTTATTCATTCATCTCCGTTTTTGACAGTTAGACAGTTCTTTTGTTAGATTGACTCGCCAAGTTATTAAAATCTCTATAAACCTTACCAAACCCAGTGGCGTATGAAGCATTTTCAAATGTGTGTGTGTGTGTGTGAAACGTTCAGTACGCCAGATATATCCGGTGGGTAAAACATGAGTGATATTCCCAGTTGTTTTAAGGGTAATTCATATTTACGTTCAAATTCATTGGGGATTGATCCCCCTTTACCCCCCCCTCCCTTATTCCGTACAGGGATTTCATATAACAGGGATTTGTAATGATAAGTAAATGTAGAATATTTTCATCAAATTTCATTGTCGTGGCTATTATTTTGACCAATACGGAAAACAAGTATAACAAGTTTACATAAAGATATTCACATGAAATTTTGTACCAGTACCATTCAAATTGACATAAATGTTAGAAAAAATGTGTTTCTAGATGATTTTGAGGTAAATTATGCTCACAGACTGTTTCACAAAATAATGCATTTTCCTGCCGATCTGCCACTTTTAGCCCTATTTTACATCACCTAAAGTCATATTTTTGGTCACAATTGCAACAATTTTTTGTCAAAAACTTCAGAAATATTCACAAGTTGCACAGAGGACATGTACAAAAACATAAATTAAGTTTTCTAAACTCTCATCTCTGGAATAGTTTGTACAGCCTGCTTCAGCCAGTTATAGACAGTGACAACCAAGAAAATTCAAAAAAGCACTTCGTTACAAATCCCTGTTATATAGAATCCCTGTTCCATAATAGTTCAACCCGGTACATGTTTTTCCCGAATTTGGACAATACATGAAAAAACATGGAGATATTGAAAAATAAGAACACAAGAACATGAAAGGAATTATGGTACTTATTTTATGTTGACTAACAGACCCATCTTGTAATAAAAAAACACTAACAAAAGTCATGGGAAAGTCATGGCAATTTTCCAACGTAAAATCGACGAATTTTCTCATTACATTTGGCGATTTTATACAACTTACCATGCATAATTTTTCTAAATCTAGGCATTTTATGTGAAAAAATGATTATTAGTTTTTGAAATTAGCTATATTACATCAAACCAACGAATTGAACACGAGCATTCAATTGCGTGCGTAAAGAAGTTTTCTAGCGCTCAATTTTATCCTTTAGGTGTGTTCATAAGTGCTCAAATTAGCTTTGTTGAAAACATTTTTTTCGTCGCCCCAATTAAAGACTCCATAGTTCCAACTATGCTTAAGGGTGAATCTCTACAAACATACATGTATCAAAGTGTTTGATTTCATGCTTGTAGACATTTGACTTGGTCTGTTGGTATACGTTCTAAAAGAAGTTTTGCCTCATTATATATCTAATGTGACAAACGATTTCATAATCTATACTTTATTTAGTCATATGTTTTGTAGCTATTTTTTGTCTTAACACTCAGGTACTGTGTACTGAAAAATGCAATAATTACCATATCAACAACATGAGTTTATGAAATGATATAAAGAAGAAAGAGCTCTAAATCAGTTTTGTCCATTGGTTAAACAGTTATGTAGAGCTCCCTCGTGCGTTGAAATAATCAATTCTCTCAAGTATCGAAAATAATAGACATCCTCCACTATCTTGACTATTGCGAAATTATACTAATCTTAAAGGGACAGTGCAATGTGTGGGCGTACTAATATGATAGTACAGCTGTCGATAAACTACCTGTATTTAACGGGTATTCTCTGTCATATACCTTTAACTAAACAAGTGTATTAAACATAGTGGGTAAACTTTTTCATACTCTACTTATAGGCCTACAATAGAGGATTTTTTCCGAAATGATTTATAAATGGAGTATATGTTATTTTGTAATACTTTATAGCTAGACAAAATGTGGAAATATTTGATAATTTTGGTACCATTTCTTCTAAATGTTATTCGGAGTGTGGAAACTATAGAAACTTGTAAGTATATTATACATGTACATATATTGATCAATATAAGTTGTTTACTTGTAGTTATAAATAGTTAACGTAATTCTATACATAGACGTATTATAATAATATATAATACTTTCCTATACACACATATAGATTGGAATGTCCTATAAACTCGTATATATGTGTACACATATATGAATATATATACATATATGTAAGTATGTATAGTATATATATAAATATATATCCCACTATAAATATTGTATATTGTACATGTATACAAAAATAACCATTATTCACACGAATATAGTGGCATACATGAAAGTTATACATTAAATGAGGGTAGTATACTCGTGGTTAAAATCGATCGCATATATATTTACTTTACTAGTGCTCAAAAGAATTATACTGTAAACTGACATAGAATAACCTTTAAATCAATTGAATTGACGTAATGGTAATCCTTTACTGTCAGAATAACCTTCAATATCAATACAACTTTATAATACTATGATTTACTCTACAGTCAGGAACACAAGGTGGAGGCTATGGGGGCTTAGCATCACCCGCATAATATTGAAAGTAATGAGATTAAAACTAACCTGATTTTGAAAACCACTGATGTTTTTTCTAACCGACATAAATAAATATAAGCCCCCTCCGATCTGAAACTTCTTCGTACGCCACTGGCAATATGCTTGGTGTAAGACCCCATTCATAAGATATTTCGAGAAAGTGTCTGCCTTCGCTGTGATATGGTTGGTGAGTAGGTACTGCTTAAAGGCAACGGCGCAGGAAACCTAGATTAGATGAGCCATTATCGCTCTAGTTCGAGAATCTTGATAGCCTCTGGCAAGGACCCTATATATATACATGAGATGAGCTGGGCGTAATGAAATGGTCGTGTAATTTGTTTTGACTTGACACGACGCAAAAACCAACCAATAACAAAACATTTTTTCTCAAAAGTTCTGTTTTGTTATATTGCAACAGTAAAATGAAATAATTTACAAATATCTATTCATTCCATGGAAAGCCACAGTACTCTCAATTTCCTGTATAAATCAATGACCCTTTTCCTGTGCCTTCTCTATCGAGTTTACTGTGACTTTCGATACGATTCATGCAGAACAGAACCGACAATTTTTTCAAATAACGTATCCGTATACATTAGTATCTAGTTAAAAACAAATTAATTGAAAATGTATCAGTCACCTAACACGAAACACCTACACACTCTCACACCACCTCACTCACGCGCACTCACGCAATCATACATACCCCACACTCCTTTTTCAACATCTCAGTCACTCTGTAAAATAAACAAAACATATACATGTAAGTCACACATGCAGTCTCATGAATACATTTCAGATAATGGTGAAGAGTATTGTGGCGGGACAATTCGGGATAACGGTGCAATTATTGTGTTTGATGCAAGTAAACTAAGAACAGATCTCTATGGCAACAGATGTCAGATTAACATAGGGCCTTCAGGGGATTACTCTCGAATATTTTTCTATTTCGATCAATTCGAGTTATCAAGTTATCGATCTGAAGAAAATATGACAATGACTGAAGGAGGCTATAGGAATCAACACATTGAAGGTACAATGTAAAACTTATTTCAGATTTTTGTTTCCCCAATGAGGACATGGATTCGAATTCGGCTATACCCTTCCATAATTGACAGTTATGTTAATTTTTCTCCGTTAAAAAGAAATGTAGAGACAAATTGCCGCCCTTGTAGAAGGGTAAGCGAGTACTAGTTATAGACAAAGGCCCAGGAAAGCTAGGTTAGGTGTGCTGACCGTCGTAAAATAACCTAAATTGTGTTGACACGACGGCGTTAAATCCAGAATAAAAATATTCAAAATTTTCTTGAACGCTTGATCAACAAAGCCATTTAAATAATGATAGCAAAACGTAATGATTAAATTAACTTTAATATACCTAGTTTAAGTCGATAGTCCTGGCATTTCCATCATAGACTACAAACAAAAGCAACCGAATATGAGTTTATTGATTCATTTGTATTTCTGTCGATTGATAAGGCAGACGTTTTTCTGGTTCACTTTAATTTAATTCTAAAGCTGTAAAAATTAAGTATAGCCAAAGCTATCATGAAAGCTAATGCACGAGCCATTATAGCTACAATCAGAGTTTCTCCATAATAATCATAGTTCATCTTCACTATTCATGTTGCACATAGGCCTATATATGGACCATAATCTAGAGTGGTGATTATTTTTACAGGACTTGCTGAATATATGTACGGAGTCAACACAACACTTGTGAGAATAGGTCAAAACTTCACGACATCCGGGCGGGATTTGAAAATCACTTACTATTGTAATACAGAATATGGTGCTCAACCGACAGGGAAATTCCGTCTTATTTATTTAAGACTAACCACTGGTAAGTTAAATAATAGCTGTATGGTTTACATTATCTAAAGCAATGACCCTTTTTGTCTAAAGGTATCAATCGATCGAGTCTTGAGATTATTTAATCGGACTGTTACTTGTTCCTTACAAAAGTTCGTTTTAAGAACATCTGAAAGACTTTCTATTTTCTGGCGTAATGATGACGATAATTATACAGAACAAAATACATTTTGATTGAAATTTACGCCAATTACTTGTGTGTATGTATACAATTGGTAAGGAATTCATTGTAAATGAATTGTTATCCGTATCAAATGCTATGTATGTATTAGAGCTTTGTTACAAATTACTCTGTGACCAAATGTTAAATTTATAAACGTATTAGACAGATCTTTAGTAAAAACTCTTGAGCTAGATAATGAAACTCTACTTTTAATCAAAATGACCATATCTTTAGTTTTCAAAGCGTCCAAACTATCTAGTTAGTTAAAATAATTTGCAATCATTATAGATTAAACTTTATGACAAAGCTCGTTTCTCAAACCACAATTTTTACCAAGGCTTATATTTTTCTTCTTTAGACACTAATTGTGACAGTGACGATGAACACAAATGTCCAAATGGTAATTGTGTAGATAAGAAATATTATTGTTCATCTGAGATACGAGCATGTACCACTGAGGATCTTGATTGTAAAACATTGGAGGTTCTTGATAGTATAATTGATTACATAGTTAACATTGTTAAAAATGTGGGATGGATAATATTACTACTAATCGTGTTTGTTATACTTAAATCATTGTTTAGAAGATATCGTCATCATATTTGCAATTTTTTGATAAGAGGAACAAATGATAACAGGTCTGCTGTGAGTATTCCTTTCTTAACATAAATATTATTGGATTTATCATTATTATTATTGCTCAATTTTATTCAACTGTCCGTGGAACATACCTTATCCCGGCTGATTTGAATACTAGGTATTTTTCGATAATACCTGGACATAGATACGAATTTCTACATTTATCGACCATATAATGAGTACAGAAGTACTGTTGTGAGTATTTATCATTATGTACGGTGATTCTCTTACAAATATTAAGTAGTTAAATCAGGGGGATTAATGTATGCGCAACTCACGGTTGAATGAAATTGAAAAATACATGAATTAAAAGGGCACAGTATTCAGTAAATGGCAATTAAATGTATATTTATTCCAAGAATAATACATTTATTTTAGTCAAACTGGCCAGTCTGCGGCTTCAGTAAACTATTCAACTCACATATTCTGTTCTCTTTAATCTAATAACTCAAAGGCACAATTTTCATTTGTTGATATTGATATGTTCTTTTGTTGGAATGTAAATCTTTTGCAAAAGGAATAAACTTGGACATAAATTAAAGTAAAATGACCAGTATGCTCCTACTGTAACCACTTTAAGTTACATCTAAAAAAGTTACTGATCCATGTCCATTTTTGTATTTGTTTACTGTAAAGTTTTAGTCGAATGAAAATGATGTAAAGTTATCCTATATGTATTGAATTTAACATGGTTGAAATGTTTATGTTCACAGGAATTGGAACAACGTAATAATGCAGAACGTCTCTCTCTACAACTATATGAAGTTGAAGAGAACACACGTAATGAGCCCGATGTTACTGAAGAAACTGAGACTCATTCTGATTACAGATATAATTCAGATGAACCATTTACGTCATCCACTGTTCTAGCAGATGACGCATCTTTTACGTCAGCAATTTCCATTGACTTACCAGCACAACACAACCCCGAACTGCCTTCAGCCCCACCCCCAAGTTATGATTCAGTGATGGCCCCTTCTTATGACGAAGTCATGAGTAACCAAGAAAAATATAAACATTCAGAACCGTGATATAAAGAGTATGAAAAAGAGAAATAGAAAAGTTGATTTAGAATAATGAAAATATTAAAACCTTTTACCAACCAATCAACTGAGAAGCAGTGAGAAAAAAGTTTGAAAACATATGTTTATAATAATCATGTTGGTAATGTTAGTTACAAACTATTTGTAAATTTTATTCAACTGTTGTGGAGCATATATTTGAATACTATTGGTATTTGTATTTGTGTGGTTTTTGATACTTTATTTATTTTCCACTCACATCTTACTCACCGGAATGTATAATTTTGATATGTATATAGATATATTTTCACATTCTATGTATTTTAAAATGTATTACATGTATAATTACTCTAATTTGTAATTGTCTGCATATTATGTATCTATATGTATTTATGTTTGTAGATTCATAGGCCAACGGCCTAATATCTTGAAATAAACTATGTCGTTATAAAGAGCATGACAAAGAGAAATAGAAAAGTTTATTAATAATTATGAAAAAACCCCAAAACCTTTAACTAACTAATCCACTTAGAGTCAGTCAGAATAAATAATGGCAAGGATAGCAAACATATATTTATAATAATCATGTTCATGATGTTAGATACTATTTGTAATTTTTATTCAACTGTCTGTGGAGCATACATTAACCCTGCTGATTTGAATACTATTGGTATTTGTTCGGTGATCCCAGTACATAGATATAGATAACTTTTTTATTGATAGTGGGTACAGAAGTTATGTATAGAGTATTTAAATCAGAGTGTCAATGACAGCTGAATATAATTTATCAATACCTCATTTAAAATCATAATTATTTGACCAATATTCTATACTTTAGTCTTTTTATTCATTTTAATTGCAACGTTGGTTAAACAAGTTATTTCATCATTGTAAGGTGCTCGAATTAGTAAACACACTACATTGTTTACATGGACTACATAAGCAATTAAGGTCTAAATAACCACAACTAAAGACACCTACTAAATGAATCGATGTCAGGGCAGTGCTATCAGCGCTTTGATTTTATATCTTACCATAGACTGCTTCCATATACTGTTTAGTTATCTAGTACGAAAGTAGAACTATTTGACCATTCCATAGTAACCTCTTTATTTGAATAACAATACATTTCGCGGGCGTAGCGCAAAATGGTCTTAATTTAATATAAAAAAGAGTGAATTACGACCATTTTGCACCAAGCCCCTGATTTGCCTACCTACATAACCATGTGCCTTATACTTATAATAATCATCTTGTTCATCATTCTCGTACCCAGAGGTTATCAAGATTCATGATTGAGAGTCTTGATAAGCTCTGAGAATGAGAATGCTTGTTTGTGGGACAAAATGTAATTGTAAACATTTATTCAATATGCTAGCTATAGATTAATAAAGATTTAGAACTGTGTTGCATTCACCCGATTTATGATTTAATTAGAAATTAATAATTCTGTTTATATTTTATTTATTATCTTTTACAGTGTATTTTATAGTACCATACCTAGAACTATACATTGTCATGTCCTTTTACTTTTTAATGAACTGAAAATAAACACAATAAAATCAAATATTGTGATTTACGAAAGAATATGTGATGTATGTGTTTTCCTTGTTTGTAAAATATCTCTTTTAAATCCTATACATGATATATGTAACTAAAACTCATTTTTCTACATATTTAGCTGTTATCATCTGTTCAAAATGTAAACTATGTAATTTTATACGAGTATTAAAATACTGTTTATCAAGTGTTTATCATCAGATACACATTTATACATTTTAAGCATATATTATAGGCAAACTTTTACCGCAAGTTCTATTTCTATTTTGGTCAAGTGGTTATGATTCATGATCTACATTTTCGTATTTTCAACTGTTCTTTTTTTTGGTTTGGTTTACAAATATCATTTAAAATATTGTCTTTGGACAACACTCCGTATGTGCATTGCTACTCAGCACTATATTGCGATTTCCTAGGAACATTTTGCTACGATGTTGCAAGTTCAGTTGCTAGCAAGCAAACATTTTTTCTAGATATCTGAATTGATACAGAATCTCTGCCAATAATGCAGATCTCAGTCTTGATTTGTCTTGCATGCAATTTCCTTACATAGAAGTTGAATTTTTAAAACAGCATTGTTTATAAGTGCTAGATAGTGACTTCCTTGTACAACTAGATCTACAGCTCAAATGATACATTTGATTATAATATCATATATATTATATTTTTACTGTTTTTATGATATTACTTAAATACCTCACTTTTCTACAAGCGTTATTATTTTACTTGTATTTTAAAATGAATAAATCCATGCTATTTTATGTTATAAAAAAATGTATTTTTACCTAAGCAGAAGAAAACACAATTGCAAATTCACGATGTGATGTACTATTTCATACAGATATATTTATTTATAATGTGTATGTGAATTGTGCAATATTGCCTGGTGTAAAAATATCCTATGTACATGTATAAATATGTATGTATATTTTTATGATATTGTTTTATACAACTTTTTTCTTATCATTTAATAAATAAATATTAAAGTACTTATAAAAGTCTTATTTTATGTTTATTATTATTTTTTAATACCTTTGAAACTATGAATCAATTTTTAAACATATTATTGTACTTTCAATTTCGACTCATTCTTTCATGAAGGGGACAAATAAGTCCACAAAATGGTGGTATAGTTTCAAAGTATTTATTCTTATGAAACAAAATTAATTTTCTGAATGTGTGGCTCAGTAGGTAAGAATTTAGATATTACTCACTGTTTCATAGATAATAGAAAACTTCTGAATGATTTATTCATTCATCTCCGTTTTTGACAGTTAGACTCTTCTTTTGTTAGATTGACCCGCCAAGTTATCAAAATCCCTATAAACCTTACCAAACCTAGTGGCGTATGAAGCATTTTCAAATGTGTGTGTGTGTGTAAAACGTTTTGTATACCACATATATCCGGTGGGTAAAACATGAGTGATATTCCCAGTTGTTTTAAGGGTAATTCATATTTACGTTCAAATTCATTGGGGATTGATCCCCCTTTACTCCCCTCCCTTATGCCGTACAGGGATTTTATATAACAGGGATTTTGTAATGATAAGTAAATGTAGAAGATTTGCATCAAATTTCATTGTCGTGGCTATTATTTTGACCAATACGGAAAACAAGTATAACAAGTTTACATAAAGATATTCACATGAAATTTTGTACCAGTACCAATCAAATTGACATAAATGATAGGGAAAATGTGTTTCTAGATGATTTTGAGGTAAATAACGCTCACAGACTGTTTCACAAAATAATGCATTTTCCTGCCGATCTGCCACTTTTAGCCCTATTTTACATCACCTAAAGTCATATTTTTGGTCACAATTGCAACAATTTTTTGTCAAAAACTTCAGAAACATTCACGAGTTGCACAGAGGACATGTACAAAAACATAAATCAAGTTTTTATACTCTGGAATAGTTTGTACAGCCTGCTTCAGCCAGTTATAGACAGTGACGACCAAGAAAATTCAAAAAAGCACTTCGTTACAAATCCCTGTTATGTAGAATCCCTGTTCCATAATAGTTCAACCCAGTACATGTTTTTCCCGAATAAGGACAATACATGAAAAAACATGGAGATATTGAAAAATAAGAACACAAGAACATGAAAGGAATTATGGTATTTATTTTATGTTGACTAACAGACCCATCTTGTAATAACTAAACACTAACCAAAGTCATGGGTAAGTAATGTAATGGTACATCAAATTTTAGCATTATATCATTTTGTAATAATGCAAACTAAATTGGTGGTCAGATTATGAAGTAAAAACCATTGTGCCTACATCAGGCTACATGTATATCATATATATAAACTTTCAGTATAAAAATCTCATTGTTTTTGTCAATAATACATATATTAAAAATAGAATTAAAGACCTTTCTTTACAGGTCTATAATTATATAAACACATAAAATCTCTGTAGTGTAAAGTAATAATTCATTGATGTTAATTGGCTTTACATTCTCTATATCTTAACATGTTGGCCAAAAACCTGTATCAGAATGTAAACAATGAATTGTTCCAACAAAATAATATGATGTGTTTGTGTAAGTATAAAAATAAACCAATCCATTCTGTAGGTATGGCAGTATTGAAAATTAAAGTTGTATACCGTAGTTCATTTCAACAAAATTAGTGTGGCAGTTAAACCACCACCCTCTTAGTCAGTCATGTTTGTAATGGTAGAACACTTTACTATAACACCAACAAGACACTCATAAAACATATTAAAATTATATATTTTATAGTCATCTTAAGCATCCTCTGTCATGGATTGGTTAATTTCTATTGTTTACATAAACAGGGTTTTGTTTTTGCTTAATGGTTGAATTGTTGACATAAAAAGAATAAAGAGCAAATAAACTCCGGATAAAGAAAAAAGCCCTATGCATTGTTTTATACATGTATGTAATTCAATTGGGGTTTTCATAAAATTAGGAATAGAAATTAATATTTCCTACTAAGCAGTTTTCAATCTTAAGATATCAATGAATGCCTATCTTACTTTGATATACCTAGTGTCATTCATAATTACCTATACACTTTTAAATTCATGAATTTTTCTTAAAATTTTACCAATACTTGAGAAATTAAAAAAAACATCCTAAAATATGTTAATATATGTAAAAAATATATTGTATAAAGTGCTATCATTACCCTTTCAATTGTTATAATTCGTATTAACTATCCTATTGTGAAAATACATCTGAAATAAAAACATCTTTTATTAATGAAAAGAAAAAGAGTTTTTGACAAGTGTAAAGGTATTTTTTCGATGGCACTGTATGTCAGAGGTTGGCTTAGTTAAATGCACATCCATATCTTGAAACATATTTTATATGCAATAAATATTTGTATCAATGATTGAAAAAAACATAGTTTGAAATTAATTTATGCTCAATCTGCAGCTCAGGTAATACTCTACTGTAAGAAAGTGAACGAAAGCAAAACACCCAGTAAATGCCCAGGGAAGTATATTTAGTTCATCCAATGACAGATGGATGTTCATAGGCCATAAATGGCTAATGCAGTCACAATAGAAGGTCATTGATAAAGTAAGAAAAAAGGTTGATCCCTTAAACCAGAACTATGAAAATTGTAAGCTATGTAGAGCATTAAAGTTTTTTTGTAAGCTTAAAACTTCTTGGGTTTAAAAGTACATAATCATAAATAATGAATATAGAGACATGATTCTAATAGAAAATGATGATGGTTCTTCATGAATATAACACCAATGAATGAAACATGATTGTAATTGTCTAGCATGATTGTACATAGTTTTAATTAAAAATATTGCACAATACAATATTTTGCACCCTGGTGGGTTAAAAAACAGAAATGTGTCTTTAAATTTTGTTCATGTCATGATGGCTCTTTAAAGCTCATCTGAGTATCATTGACATACATATGAATCAGGGTAAAAAAAGAATTAAGTGGTGTAATCTTTTTTGCAAATAGTGAACACCTAAATGTAGAAACCTGAAGTGATTTATCTTAGTATTGGTCGATCACATCTTCTATCACACCAAATGCCTCAGTTGTACTGCCTTGTTGAAGAGTTGGAAGACATAACAACTTGGAAGATGATCTTTAAAGGAACTTGACCTAGAAATCATCAATCCAAACTTTCAAACTAATGTCCAAGGTATTTGGATATAAAAGTAGCCACTAGAGTGTTAACATGATTTTTATACTTTAAGCGCCCTTGACCTAGTTTTTAATCACAGATAATTCATGTTCAAACCCTTTTGACCAATTACCTAGACAAGCATCCTGACCAAGTTTGATGATAATTGAGACACAATGTGACCACTAGAGTGTTCACAAACAAATGTGGACTGATGTTGCATGCCAGACATTCAATAATCATAAAAACTCACACTAAGCTAGCTCAGGTGAACTAAACAGATAGTTTGTTAACATGACTTTTTGAAGAAAGTTTACCACCTGTTTGAGAGTGAGTGTATAGTTTATATCACTTGGAATTTTTAACAATATTTTGCCAAACAGTATGAAGCAAAAAATGTACATACATGTATATCTATACATTCATAATATCACATGAAAAGCATATTAACAAGTTGTTTTGATAAAATATGCCATAAAAATAAAAACAGAGATGAAGAAACAATAAAATATGTCAACAATTTAAAAACAACAATAAAATATAGATATTTACATGCTACAGTAACATTGACTAAATAGTAAAATAGCACTATAATTTTGACTTAACATGAATATAACGTTCTTTAACTAAATACTGGGATTTTTTAACCCACACTTACATAGTATCAACAACATTTTCACCTTGTAAACAGTATTGTTAAAAATCAAAGGTACCTTTCACTCAATCATGTTGCATGCAAAAACACAAAAAAACAAAACACAAAAAGCTAAAAGCAATATCAAAGTAAATGGCAAGTACTCAAAGACCTCAAGGAGACCAGAGCACCAAAATCAGCAATAACACAAATAAACAGGAGTAAAAGGAAACTGTTGAGCATTATGTTCTTTAACAGAAAATACTTACATAAAAAAACAATCTTCATTAATTCTAAAATGCCTGCCACCATTAAAGACAAAATTCAGTCACATGTAGAAAAGTTCAATACATGTAATTATAGTTTTCTACCCAAGTCCAATTATTGAACAGTTTCTTCTAAACAAATAATTTATACTCATAGGTATAGTACTTGCAGACGTAACTATAGCTCAGGTTAAATTCTATCTTAATCAGTAGGGGTGAAACAGTTAACAAATATACCGGTCAATATTGCAATATGATTACTGACAGTTTTTCAACCGGTTTTTGTTTTTGCGTGCCATACTTATTGTTTTTATCAGAAAACGAAATTTAAATGTTTGAATAAATGAAAAAAATGTGTTGGAAACTTGGTTTAATCTTATTGTTTTTAAAATATTCAACATTTTATCGAATGTAAGAAATATTTTCTACAAAAGTCTGTTCCAAAATATGTATTTTTCTAACTCATTGTCTGTTTTACAAAAGTCATTCAAATATTTGATATCATTGAAAATACATATACGAGTGTCATGTTGATCCAGTGAAGATAATGCACAAGTATTAATTCATGCAACACATGTCTATGCAAAAAAACCAAAAAAAAACCAATACATATTGCAATATGGGTTTGTCATATTGCAATATATTGTAATACAGTTTTCACCATATTGTTACACCCCTACTAATCAGATTATTGTCTTGTTATATTAACCTGTCACAACTTTAAACAAAAATTTAAACAGTAACTGAATATTTTAACTTTTACTTTTTTTGAACCATTGAGCCATTGATAAATATTCATTATTGATGATCTAACTACATAATGGGGAAAAAACCAAGTTTGAAAGAAGTAAAAAATAACAGATTCAGTGACATAGTAATAGTTCAAGTTGTGAGTTATAAATAAAAAAGAACAACAATATACCTATTATCAGGGTTAGACACTAACTGTCTTTACCAGGGATCACTAAGGAATCCTTAGTTAGTTACTCAGAGATTCCTCCTTAATGTTAGATATTCCTTCAATTAAAAGACAAAAGTTTGGACCCAGATTTGCAGTCACTTATTGTAATTAACAATTCAAGGCAATTTTCAGGGATCGTGACGGAATCCCTAGCTGGAATCACTGCAATATCTCCCAAGTTTTGGCCATCCTCAGAATCTCGGGACACTGTTAGTGTCAAACCCTGCCCATTATGTACACATAAAGTGACTTTGGGACTGTAATATTCACCTATGGTGTTAAAATATCATGATCAACATAGAATGAACTATTGGAATTGATTCAACTGTTATATAATTTAACAAAAAATAACCTGAAACAATTTACCCTAAAATATATATATACAATGTAGTATATCTTAATAATCCATCAAACTGCATGTGGAAGCCATGAAAAAATAACATGATTTGTTAATTATAATAATGATGATGATAATAATGATGATAATAATAATGATGATGATAATAATAATAATGATGATAATAATGATGATGATAATAATGATGATGATAATAATGATGATACTAATGATGATGATAATAATGATGATACTAATGATGATGATAATAATGATGATAATAATGATGATGATAATTATGATGATGATAATAATAATGATAATTATGATGATGATGATAATTATGATGGTAATAATAATGATAATTATGATGGTAATAATGATGATAATAATGATAACAATAATGATGGTAATAATGGTAATAATGATGATGATAATGATGATAATAATGATGATGATAATAATGATGGTAATAATGATAATAATAATGATATTAATAACAACTTTATCTAAAGTGGATAACATATTTAGCTAAAACCAATTTTCATTATGGACCACACAGAAATTATACAAAGTACATACAGTGTAAAACATAAACAATTACATGAAATCACGAAACTATGAAACAACAGGATTGAGTTAAATAGTACAGAAATACATGAAAAGGAAAAAAATCATAAAAGTTAAATATAATAAGTAATATACACCTGTGTGATGAAAACATAGTTTGAAATATGTACACAAGACAAATATATAATAACTATCACAGTATATTACAACAATGGGACTACATTAGTTACATAGCCCTACCAGAGTACATGTATTTACATTTTAGATAATTAGTCTTGAATTTCTGGAGAGAATCAGACTGTCAAACTTCTAAAGATATTGAATTCCACATCAAAGGGCCTGAATAGCTGAGAGATTTTCGAAAAATTCTAAGTTTGGCAGTTAAAACTGTGTTATTCAAAAAACGTCAATATCCTTACAATGAAAAATTCAGTATTCTTCAGATGATAAATGCAACGTTCTAGCAACCATAGAAATTTTGTTTGACATGCCATTTAGCCTAATATGAAGCCCAAGTGCAGAATATTTTTAAAAACCTCACAATCACATCACAGTACCATATAGAAGGATTTACATCTAAAATCAAACATAAGACCATTGATAATACGAGCCCCAGATTCACAAAAAATCTCAACTTAAGTTTTGGTTTTACGGCGCACCAACACAGAAAGGTCATATCGGGCCAAATCAACTTAAGTATTCACTCTAAAAATCACTTAGATTTATGAGAAAAAAGTGACAGATCTTATTAACCATAGTGTTTGTGAATATGTAGTTCTTAGAAAAACTATTAACAATAGCTTCTGAGCACTTGAAAACTCAATTTAGGGTGAAAAAACGTATATAAGTTTTTTTATTCATTGTGAATATTAACTGAGTGAGAACAAACTCAAATTATTTAAGTTGAAACTCACTTAGAGTCAAAACTTACATTTTAGTAAGTATTTTAGTGAACACGGGACTTTGTAAGTAACAAATCAGTAGTGCTTTTCTACAAAATTTATTTTCATAGGATTTTTTGTGAAAAGCACCATTGGTCTACATTGTATTGAAGCCACTGGTACAATATTGCTCGGCCACAGCTTTTAGACCTACTCCTTCTAAAGCTGACACCAGGAGCTCAACAGATGCAGCTCTTCCTTTAGTTTGTTTCCAAGCAATCATTGCCTGGACACCAAGTTCATCCAGACCACAGCTGCTGTGTTGATATTCTATGTCATCTAGTTTAGATTCATCCATCTCTAGATAACGTAATAACATTCTCCACTTCTTACCCAGGTTTTTACCAACTTGTGTCAGAATGCTTACAGTTATACCTGAAATATTTTCATTACACAGATCATTATAAAAAGATGTATATACATGCAGGGCTTGACATTAATTTTCAAACTAGGTCACCCAATATATAGCCAGCTATATTTTAACTTGCCCCAAACTACCGGTATATCTTTAATAGCAATAACAGATTACAAATGTATAGGTCACCAGGGGCAATAGGATAGCCGTTAATGTCCAGCATTTTACAAATTGCCTAAATTTACAAATACATCACAGACTGGATATAAATTGAGGAATAGGAGATCAGCAACAGATCAGAGACCCAACACGACAATTAATATTAATTGAACGTTTTAATAAAAGCTCAAGTATCATTCCTAAAATTTCAATTTTTACTTTTCAAAAATTTCATCATGAGGTTTCATCCATACTGTAAGAAAGAGCATAAATTCATAGAAATATTCCATTTTTTGATGACATTGCATTTTTTGCGAATGCTTAAGTATGCCACATATTGTAGTAATGTGGCGCCATTTATGAAACCACAATCACCATCACAGATAAAGCTCATTCTTTCTTGTGAGCCTCTTCCATGGAATGTTGAAGCTTTGATGAAATCACAATTACTGGGTATACATACCTGATGTGTGAAGATGACTTGGTGATTCATATAACTGTATTATTGGATATGAGTTGTTAGGTACAAGATGACAAGCATCAGGATTACTAACTGGTACCAGAGCATTACAATGATCAGAACCTTCAGATGATGTATGGACTCTAGGTCTGTGTTTCATCAACTTCATTGTAACCATCTTATTATTGGTGTCACCATTATCAACAGTATCATTGTCCTTTAAGCCATTACCAATATCATTTGTCTTGGCATTAAAGTCATCTATAACTATTTGTCTTCTACGCTCACTGCAAGAATCAAGTGGCACATCATTTATCTGTTCAAATTCTATGTTACTTGTATTCATTGCATTACCTTTATCATTATTATTGGCATTAATGGTAGAGTTATCTAATCCACTGTCCTCACTACAAGAGCCCCTTGCTAGAGTTCTAGTATTAATAAACTGCTTAGGTTCTGTATTACTCATATCAGGAACATGACTGTTTCTAGATTCATCATCTAAATTTTTATCAGGATCAATATCTTCATTGTTAACATTCACTACTTTACTATCATTAGTATACCGTTCCTTGAGAGCATAAAAGTCTTTCAGCTCTGTCATTTTAACCTCAAACTTTTCCTCAAGTATTTCAGTAGATTGACCAATATCATTCTGATCCATTTTCAAATCAGTTTCCTCTTCTTGTTCAGTGTTCAATAAGACTGGTGTTTGGTGCATAGTACCTATTCCATTATTATAAGCTGTGGGAGACTGGGACATTTCTTCATCAGGAGTTGAATGTTTACAATCAAAATCAGGCTCCGTTTTATCACTATCAGAGTTAGACTGATTCATCACAGGAACTTTTTTACCCGTTTCTTCATTGATACTTAATTCTCCATCAGAAGATGAAGATTTTGGCTCAGGGGTCTCATCTTCATCAGGAATGTAGAACACAGGTACTGATGATTGTTTAACAAGCTGGCTTGGAGGCCTACATTGTCTAGTCTCAATCAAACTTCTACCTCGTCTCAGAAATTCTGGTTTTCTACTCTTACATCTTTCTAACAATTGAGCTGATCTACTTTTTCCAGGAACATTCTTTGCCTTTGAGTTACACTGAAATGTACAAGAAAGATTGCTTTATTACTGTAATGAAGACTTAAGTTAAAGAGCATGTTTATGAAAATATCGTAAGAAAACATTAAGAATGATTGTAACAGAAATCATTCATGCCAGCAAATAATATGGCAATAAAAGATTAAGCTTGATTGTCCATGTTTTGCAGAATTACAATCAGTTCCAAATTAAACATGCACAACACTATTTAATATCTAAATGTATTTGTTTTCATTTGTTTCCCTCCTCTATATCTGTGTTCAAAATTTAGTTAATAACTTACCACTTTTGTTACTGGATCACATGGGCCATCACAAATATAAACACCAGTTGGTAAAGGTCCATTATCTAATTGTTCAGAATCATATTCTACATTCATACATGATACTGACTTTGGTGCTGAAATAATAAATAAAAAAAATCATTTATATATATAAGTCATATTACTATATAATCAATCTGATTAAAACCCGATCTAAAATTTTACCGCTCGCCTACTTGCTAATTTAGATCTGGCCTTTTCCAAATGAAGGTCACGTTCAGATGACCTTTTCTCATCATAATATTCATGACGAAATTGTTATGATACGTAACTTGTTTACATCGTCTACGTCACGCATTTTGAAATGAGCCACCCAATCTCATACTGTAAATAATACCACTGTTAAATTAGCATGCAAACCTTAGTCTAAAAATAGAAATTACGAAATCAAAATGTGATTAATAGTGTTTTCCTCTAGATGAAAGCTATGCATTCATTGGTCGACACAAAGTTCATCTCGACGTGACCTTGCATTGACTAAGTAGAGATCCAGTACAACAACACTCTACAGGATCTCTGTTTACAGAGATTGCTATGTAATGGAATCTCCCTTACAGCTATCTCCCTGTAACAACTACCTCTCAACATCAGACATCTCCAAAATATTAACTACCTCTCAAAAAACGTCTGCCAAATATCAGCTACCTCTCAACAATAGCCATTTACTAATAACAGCTACCTCTCAACAATAGCCATTTACTAATAACAGCTACCTATCAACAATAGCCATTTACTAATGACAGCTACCTCTCAACAATAGCCATTTACTAATGACAGCTACCTCTCAACAATAGCCATTTACTAATAACAGCTACCTCTCAACAATAGCCATTTACTAATGACAGCTACCTCTCAACAATAGCCATTTACCAATGACAGCTACCTCTCAACAATAGCCATTTACCAATAACAGCTACCTCTCAACAATAGACATTTACTAATGACAGCTACCTCTCAACAATAGCCATTTACCAATAACAGCTACCTCTCAACAATAGCCATTTACTAATGACATCTACCTCTCAACAATAGCCATTTACCAATAACAGCTACCTCTCAACAATAGCCATTTACCAATAACAGCTACCTCTCAACAATAGCCATTTACTAATGACAGCTACCTCTCAACAATAGCCATTTACTAATGACAGCTACCTCTCAACAATAGCCATTTACTAATAACAGCTACCTCTCAACAATAGCCATTTACTAATGACAGCTACCTCTCAACAATAGCCATTTACCAATGACAGCTACCTCTCAACAATAGCCATTTACCAATAACAGCTACCTCTCAACAATAGCCATTTACTAATAACAGCTACCTCTCAACAATAGCCATTTACCAATAACAGCTACCTCTCAACAATAGCCATTTACCAATAACAGCTACCTCTCAACAATAGCCATTTACTAATGACAGCTACCTCTCAACAATAGTCATTTACTAATGACAGCTACCTCTCAACAATAGCCATTTACTAATGACAGCTACCTCTCAACAAAAGCCATTTACTAATAACAGCTACCTCTCAACAATAGCCATTTACTAATGACAGCTACCTCTCAACAATAGCCATTTACTAATGACAGCTACCTCTCAACAATAGCCATTTACCAATAACAGCTATCTCTTAACAATAGCCATTTACTAATAACAGCTACCTCTCAACAATAGCCATTTACTAATAACAGCTACCTCTCAACAATAGCCATTTACTAATAACAGCTACCTCTCAACAATAGCCATTTACTAATAACAGCTACCTCTCAACAATAGCCATTTACCAATAACAGCTACCTCTCAACAATAGCCATTTACTAATAACAGCTACCTCTCAACAATAGCCATTTACCAATAACAGCTACCTCTCAACAATAGCCATTTACCAATAACAGCTACCTCTCAACAATAGCCATTTACTAATGACAGCTACCTCTCAACAATAGCCATTTACTAATGACAGCTACCTCTCAACAATAGCCATTTACTAATGACAGCTACCTCTCAACAAAAGCCATTTACTAATAACAGCTACCTCTCAACAATAGCCATTTACTAATGACAGCTACCTCTCAACAATAGCCATTTACTAATGACAGCTACCTCTCAACAATAGCCATTTACCAATAACAGCTACCTCTCAACAATAGCCATTTACTAATAACAGCTACCTTTCAACAATAGCCATTTACTAATAACAGCTACCTCTCAACAATAGCCATTTACTAATGACAGCTACCTCTCAACAATAGCCATTTACCAATGACAGCTACCTCTCAACAATAGCCATTTACCAATAACAGCTACCTCTCAACAATAGCCATTTACTAATAACAGCTACCTCTCAACAATAGCCATTTACCAATAACAGCTACCTCTCAACAATAGCCATTTACCAATAACAGCTACCTCTCAACAATAGCCATTTACTAATGACAGCTACCTCTCAACAATAGCCATTTACTAATGACAGCTACCTCTCAACAATAGCCATTTACTAATGACAGCTACCTCTCAACAAAAGCCATTTACTAATAACAGCTACCTCTCAACAATAGCCATTTACTAATGACAGCTACCTCTCAACAATAGCCATTTACTAATGACAGCTACCTCTCAACAATAGCCATTTACCAATAACAGCTATCTCTTAACAATAGCCATTTACTAATAACAGCTACCTCTCAACAATAGCCATTTACTAATAACAGCTACCTCTCAACAATAGCCATTTACTAATAACAGCTACCTCTCAACAATAGCCATTTACTAATAACAGCTACCTCTCAACAATAGCCATTTACCAATAACAGCTACCTCTCAACAATAGCCATTTACCAATAACAGCTACCTCTCAACAATAGCCATTTACTAATGACAGCTACCTCTCAACAATAGCCATTTACTAATGACAGCTACCTCTCAACAATAGCCATTTACTAATGACAGCTACCTCTCAACAAAAGCCATTTACTAATAACAGCTACCTCTCAACAATAGCCATTTACTAATGACAGCTACCTCTCAACAATAGCCATTTACTAATGACAGCTACCTCTCAACAATAGCCATTTACCAATAACAGCTACCTCTCAACAATAGCCATTTACTAATAACAGCTACCTCTCAACAATAGCCATTTACTAATAACAGCTACCTCTCAACAATAGCCATTTACTAATAACAGCTACCTCTCAACAATAGCCATTTACTAATAACAGCTACCTCTCAACAATAGCCATTTACCAATAACAGCTACCTCTCAACAATAGCCATTTACCAATAACAGCTACCTCTCAACAATAGCCATTTACCAATGACAGCTACCTCTCAACAATAGCCATTTACTAATTACAGCTTCCTCTTAACAATAGCCATTTACTAATAACAGCTACCACTCAACAATAGCCATTTACCAAATACCAACAAGATCTCAAAAATGACCATATTCCAATAATAGCTACATCTTGACAACAGCCATTTACCAAATACCTCTCATCAACAGCATCTCCTAAATATATCTTAACAACAGTCATATCCCTATCACACTAACAGTAACCTATCAACAACTCTGTGCCTGTGTAAGAAAGAATAAACATGAATAACATAAGTAAATATTCATTATAGACCCCTTTAGAGATTTTACACATCAATTCACAGTTTCTATCTAGACAAAAAACAGATCAGAATTTTTTAAAAGAAACTGATTTACAACAGCTTTTTAAGTTTAGCAATCCCTTGATGTGCCTATAGACTAGATAAATAAATAAATTAAAGTTACCATGTAGGAGGACACATGAGTTGACAGCTCCTATTCTCTTCACAGTGTAACCATCAGACTTGACCATGAATACATTGATTAAACATCCCTGTAGTTTATTAGGTTGGTCAAAGTAAGCAATGACTATAGTGTCACCACTTTGAATGCCTTCTTGTTCTAAGGTGAGATTTCTGTCCAAACATCTATCTTTGTATATACCTCTAGAGAATTCCCGGGGATACTCATACTTGTGAGCGCAATAACATAGTAGTTCATCCACTGTGAACTCAGAGACGTCATTCACTATAAGTTTGACCTTTTGCTTGGGTTGTAGTATCACAAGTTTGACCATTATTCTCCGTGGATATAATTTTAACGTAATCTCCATGTTGTTCTTTATAGGATAAAACTGTAATGGTTGCCAGTTCTTCATTATCAAGTCTCTTAAATACAATGTGATCTCTAGGTAGGTCAAGTTCCATTCTAATGCCACTTTTCTCTTCAACATAGACACTGGTTGAAGCATGTACATTTCAAATGCTTTTTCATCACCAGTGATTGGATGCTTGATACGTATTGTCTTACGCTTCTTTATACCCGCCACTAGCACAATGCCATTTTTCCATTTTTCACCATAAAACTGATGCAAATTGTCATGTTCATCAATGAACTTCTTATCAAGAGTTAATTTCACAGCGAGTGGATCAACATTCATGTGCTTGGATGCTTCAAACCTTAGTTCAGCTGTTGATGTCTGCTTTGCAACAATCATAAACTGCTGCTTTTGTTGCTTGCCCATTTTGTACTGCAATGTGATGATAATCGATTCTTTTGGAGCAAAATATAATGAGATACCCTCATTATGTAGGCCCCCTACATTTTCAGATAATATAAGACCAATGCATTGTTTGTCATTTAACAGTCTTCCTTTAAAACAGAAATGCAAGTCATCATCAGCATAATGTTTATGCTTGGTAAGCTCTTCCCCAAAATACTTTTCAATCTCTTTTTTTATGAGTTTTACTGAACTGCAAATATTGACCTCCTTAAAGAAATAGGAAAACACATCTGATCTAGGTTGATGAAAAAATCTTACCTTTTGAAGGCAATGATTTACAACTTGAATACGATCAAAATCTTTAAGAGAGCATTCATTCAACTTACAGTCTGTGTCAAGAACACACTTGTAGGAACATAATGCCAGAGATTTCCATTTTAATGTATCAGCTATCATCTTTCTTGCTTGTTCCACTTTTAAGCTAACAGGCAGACGAGCACATACAATTTGAGGCAATGCCTGCTCAGGGCTTCCATAACACTCAAGCAATAAAGTGTAACATATTTCCAAAGATTGGTCGGGTATAATAATGATGATTGTCTTCATTAAAGTCCCTTCCTTTTTACCAGGTTCATCAATAATATGTATAGAGTTTGTTTGTGCTTGAAATTGTCTAGAAATAGATATTTTCAAGTCTTCAGTTGAATATATGGGATTAACTTTAATATTTTGAAATGTCGGACAACTAATTCTGTGAACATGTCTCATGTCAAACACAGGATATGATTTGCTATAGTCTCCAGGTCCGCTCAGAACCGTGATTCGACTTCCGCTGGAACTTGGTACATAGTTTGAGTGATAACTTCCTACAATTGGCATTCCTATATTTGATACTGGAAAGGTTATTGGTGAACTTGGATTCTGTGACATCATATTCAGCTGTGGTGAAAACCCACTTAGTGGTTCGTTCACTGATGCTTCCATACTGTCAAATAATCCAGGTACCTGTATGTCATCCATGGAAGCACTTGAATCTTAAAAAAATCAAACAGAACATACCTGGATAAAATAAAAGGGATTCAGTTTTATCCATAACTTAAAATGATATTTTATAACAAATTTACCCAAAACTGGCCAATCTCATCTTTTTTATACCCTTCTACATGGCTATCATTGGACTTGAAACCAGGTTTTTTTTTCACCTATATTTTATTAATTTCCCTTAAGAAAAGTCACCTTAAAATGACATTTTCTTCGCACATCTCAACCATTAAAAAGTATTTAGGGTGGGGGTCACAGAGGGTAAAGAGCCCCTCTCTGTTGTTGGCATTTAAAAGGGTGCAGTGCCATCATACATTAAAAAATGAGACATTAAAGGTAAGAAAATAGTGCAAAATAAAGGAAGGCTAGCATAATTGTTTGCCTCCAAAAAGCACTAGCACTTAAGCCCTCATTTTTGAGAAAATTAATTGAATGAAATGTTTGACCAATTTGCTTCAGCTAAGCACAGGCACGGTAATGGGGATTAGGGTTCAAATTGCCTTTTCTGATAGACTATCGCTAATGGGAATGTTTTATGGCAAATAGTGAAAATTCAATATAAAATATTCAACCATATTAACTCTACACAACTGTTTTTATCATCCAATGACTTCAGCAATTATTATTGCCTCAACAGACTAAAACCTGTGACAAGTAAACTTGAAATTTGATTGGACTAGTTTGATAAATTCATACAGTCAGGACTCAGGATAGTTAAAAAAATACTGCATACTTGGAAGTTCCTCTATAAAAGCAACCTTGAGGATTGTAAAGTCTTGCAATTTTTCACAATTTTCATGTCCTAAACGTTTACGATGAACTTTGAAAAGAAAAAGACCACTCTGGTAAGACCAATATGATTTTGATGGCCCTAATAGTGGAACTTTATTTTATAAATCATATAATTATCAAGAAAGTGCTTGAGAAAAGTTAAGGCAAGGATTGGAATAGAATGAACTTGAAACATTGGTTTTATGAACTTACCATCAGATGGCTCATTTAATTCTCTGTGTACAATAGAATCTTCAGTATTATCATTATCATCATCATCATTAGATTCAAGTATTGGTGGATAGAATGGCTTCATTTCAGACAATTACCACTACTGAAACATTAAGATACACATGTACATTGTATATACAGTATAACCTGTGCAAAGCAGCCCTCTACAGAACAGTGGGTGTTGCTCAAGAGAGGTTGTACTGTACTTGTACAATAAGACAAATGATGACAAACTTTCATCATCACTGGGTATTTGGACCAGCAAAATGGGATTTATTACTGGACTGAATGACAGTTTGCTGGAGAAACCCTGGCACAGTTGGTAGTCGCTAGTGTGCTAGGATTTTTTTTAATCTAAGGTCCTGAAGGGGGTTTGGGTTTGAATCCCATCCCATGTGGTATTACCTTTCCATGTCAATTTTCTTCTATTAAGATAAATGGAGAAGTTTCCAGCCTTGGGGATGGGTAGGTGAGTATTGGTTATTGACAAGGGTCTAGGAGTGCTAGGTAAGGTGCACTGGACGCTGTAAAATTGTGTTGACATGGTGTTAAACCCAGTATAAAGAAGAAAGTGTACTTGATAGACCAACAAAATTTTTGTAACAAGTTAAAATATGCATTCTATTAATTATGCATTATATACCCTAGAATTATGCATGCAATATAACAACAATATGAGAATGGTGGCTTTATTGAGTTGGTGGACCATCAGGTCACTCACATTCTCAAAGTAATTGGACCATTTGTCTGGTTTCCATTTGTACTTTAGTAGGTAAAAGTATGTCAGGCAAACCATGATCATGGCCGCGCCCTATGTAATGAATTAGATTTTGTATAATTATGTTTCCAAATGAGCATTTCTCACTACACATACTGGCTTAAATCAAAGGATCATTGTACAAGAATTGCAGTGGATACCTTTTTTTTAGTTGTTCGGTTACATCAATTTATGCAAAATAAAGTATCCGAAATTCTTACGAGACTAATCCATGTCCAAATTGTGTTCACTTGAGACATGTTTTTGTTAATCGTCGGCTAAATATACATGTATATATCTGAAAAATCGAATGTCCTATATAGTACCGAACTTCTACTAAAGTAACTATCGTCAGCAAATGATCATGCAAGATTAAGAAAACATGATACCTGTATAATAACTGAGGAGGCCGCCATGATTCCCGTTTGCCTGACCCGATAACGATAGCGGTAGGGGGCAGGTAATCCAGACTATTGGACCATCAGCCATTTGTGTGGACTAGCTAAGTCCACATTTTAACGCTGAATTAGAACAATGATAAAGGTATGATGTACAAAAACATTTCACACAAATTTATTTTTATCAGGTACTGTTTCAAAGGTAACCACCTAGATTGTTTTAATAATCTCTAACCTGCCAACATATCTAACTAGATCTCATGTACAAAATGTGCACATGCAACTTCTGGAGAATAGTGTGGACTAAATACTTTGAGTATTACTTTGAGTGGGTGCCAAGAAACACCCTTGGTAATTTTTACCCTAAAACTGTAGTGACATTACATAGGTAAAATCTCATCAAATATACTACCTAGACAATCACAAGTGACTGGCTATAGTTTATATTATTTTTGGCATTAAAATACTTCCCATGCAGTATCTGGGGCAGTACCAGAAGAGCTGGAAAGTAAAAAATATGTAGCTAAAAACTCAGCTATTTTCTCCAGCTGTACAGACATTGCCCAGGGACTGTAGATCTAGCTACAAATAACTGGTGTATTTAATGAAATTCTTTTAGGCTGGTCAGAAACATCATATTATACTTTCTGAACTTATGAACTTTTGAGACAATGAATCATCAATGATGTAGAGTACTGCATGGGATATTTAGATTTTAATTTAATTACATATTCAGGCCCGTAGGAACAGGAAGGGGGCTAATGGGGCAATTATAGTGATTGAGGATCTTTATTTTATCTGTAACACTAAATTGATTGATTGATTGATGTGTGCTTTTTCGGCAAAATCAATATTGCAAACACTTTTTATGGAACAAGGTGCTCAAATGCAGTGTAAAATTAAACTTCTCATGCAGTGTAAAATTAAACTTTAACATAAGTACTGTAACATTATGTATCGTGCGTTTTCTTTTTCTTAGAATAAATCTAAACAAAGTAGCCCCCCCCCCCCAATCTGAAAATGCTTCCTACGTGCCTGATATTCATACAAATAAAAATTAAAATAGACTTGAACATCATTATTTCAATCAATAATAAATCATCAACATATCTTAACTAATCATGACCACTGAAAGTGCCAGGCTCAATATTTTTACGAAATGTAGATAGAAAGTATATTTGGCACAGATGACGCAATTAATAGGCCTTAATTAACCCGACTGTAGAGGCTTAGTCACGTAGACATACAAATGTCTGAAATGATTAATTATCAACATACCAGTTAGAAATTTCAACTGACAATCCTTCAAATTGAATGTATTCATTTCATTAAAACATTTCCTTGTTTATGTTCCATGCAAATGTTGTGCGATAAAAACAGTTTATTATAAGTAAGCACAAGGCTTAGCTAATAAAACATATAATTTGTTTCTAAAAATAGTAACAGTTTTTGTTGTTGGGAATTTCCAAATCAATAACGACAACTCAGTAAAGAGAGCAGGTAAAAAATTTGTCCCGTCATCATCGTCTTGCCATGAAGTTTTTTTTGTCTTTTCAGTTTTCCATGCATAATCATGTCTCTTTAAAAATAAAGGTCCATGATAAAGTTACATATGCAAGCTTCTATTTCCTTATAGGAATGGCAATCTCATCTAACTTCACATTTCGATGTATCTACCAGTACCCAGAACCTTCCATTTGGAAATTTTTAAGAGTTAAATTTTTATGAGCGTCTGTTCAGAGACAAAGATAACGGTATCAATGGCACTGGTCTGTAGATATCTGACCACTTCCAGTCTCTCAATGGTTTTATCACCAGTTAGAGTTCAGATTACTTAATTCATAAATTCGGCAACTGCATGCACATTGGATGGTATATGTATACAATGCGACTTACTTATTTACCTTCCGAAATAAATGTCTGCTTCTTTAATATTTCATTTACCGCCAGCCTGAAGGCTGGTAGTATATTGGAGTTGTCAGAATCTGATGACCATGGTAGGAGCAGTTCATGAATTCTTTTAATTGTGCCCTCCTTTTTTATTTACAAATGTTGACAGTGAGAAATAGTATAAATTTTAGTTTTATAGTAATGCAATAAAATTTCATGCTTTTTTTTTGGGGGGGGGGCAATTTAAAGAGCATTTTATCCTTAATTTATATTTTAAGACATTGTAAAATACCTGCTCTTAAATTGAGATTCAGGCTAAAAAACCACGTACCGTACAGTACATATTTAATGCACATCTCCATGAACAGATTTGCCTCAGACTCGCGGTATATAAGCAAGTGCGAGAGCTGAGAATTTTAGATCAGGTTAATCGTATACAAAGCGCTAAATGCATGATGTAAAAGTTAATTATTTGTACTTGTCTGTAGTAAGTTACTGACAGATACTGTAGACATCTCTACATGCTGAACTTTTTGGCTGTTACTGTGTAATTACTGTCTAACTCACTCATGGAGGCCGCCATTAAGTCAAAATAGGTTTGACAATACAGCTAGAAGTATTTTTTTGCCGCATATATCTTTGTCTTCCCTTTTGACGTATGTACACATAATGGTACCACTATCCGGCGGTATTTAATGTTTTGCATTTATCTTTTCTTGTATGTTATAGGTTTCGTATTGTTGCACATTCACTGACTTAACATCAAGTATCCATGGCAACAAGATTCCAGCTGGAACCACGGTTGGCTTGGATCTTAAATTACCTGGAAACATATATTAGTAAACTGCACTGGATGCTATTCTAAACACATAACACTATGATGATAACAGTGACTTAATTTTTCAGACCAACTAGCCCAGGGATCAAGTTAGATTTAACTTTGACTTGCTTCCATGTTGTTTTATATTTTTCTGCCATGCTTATTTCTGAGTAAACACTTGGACAGTATTTTCTTTATAAAACATTTTATTGCTCAGGGTTCAATCTAGATGGGCCGAGACTAGGGACCCAAAGATGAAAATTGGGGGCCATACATGAAAAATAAAAACATTTTGGGATTGTTCTAGTCCACAATCTGATGAAAAACTAAGTTAATGCTCAAAGCACTGAGAGGGATATCCCTCTTAGATGATAGCTGATGGCTTTTAATTGTCAATTTTAGTGCAATTTCTACTCTTTCAGAGATTTTTGTTTCTATGTTACCTGCTCAAGTTTCTAGTATATAGTGTCATCTTGGCATGACCTAGATTTTTTAGCAATCTCTATTTTTGCTTATCAATGTAAAGAAATTCTAAATTCATGGAATTCAATTGTCTAACAATTGATGATATTCGTTTTTCTGTATTTTTTCTACCTTACAAGTGAAATATAAAAATCAAATATTTGGATTACTTATTTCATTAACAGGAAAAAAAACATACTTATAAGTTTGTATAAACTTAATGATTTCATATTTTATTGACAAAATACAAAATAATAACAACCTATAAAATAGCACAAATACAACAGAATTAACAAAGCATTATAACAAATATGGCTTTTTTTCTACGACTTTAAAATTAAATTATTATAAAATCTGATAAATATCATATTTCATACCTTATCATTATCAACAATATAAAGAAACAAGCTGTTATTCATCCATTGTGTTAAATCAAAGAACTATGCTACATGAAAGGAGAATTAAATTTTTTTATGTTTGCAATTTAAGTTGGAATGAAAATAAATTTTGATCAAGAATTATGTTAAATAAATCACACAGTGTGTTGTTCCGAAGCAAAATTCACCACTTGGATCTGAAACTACTACCCATCTGGGACCTGTATTATCAATAATCTTACAACCAGATGTAGTTGTAAATCCTTTACTATAGTATCTTAAAATTATCGTAAGATTTTGATTATTAGCCTAGGCTGCCCTAAATTCGAAACTTTTATTTATTCATTATTACAATTGGCAACTTTTCATGTCCTTAGTAATTAATATCACACCTAATTTCAGTGTTGAATAGTTGTCACAGTTTTTATGACTAACTCAATACTTGGACTTACATGACTACTAGATGGGAGCCCGTGCAAGCACAGGCTTTAGGTAAATATTATTGTGTAATGAAACCGGCAATGTTTGTATACGCAATATTTACGTGGACGACCTGTACTTTGAACATCATAATTTACAACAAAAAGGCTAAACTTGTAGAAATTATTGAAATGTAACAGAAAAGATAAAAAAATATTCGGCTCTCTGAGGGACGAATTTACTTGCGGTGGCAGTGGTTATTGATTTAATAAAGGGAAATAACCGCTGCGGGGAGTTTGGTCAATCTTTAGTTTTATCTAGAACTATTTTTAGACACAAAAAAACCCACTTTTTTTGTTGATTTTTGGCAGTTTTTGCAAATATCAAGAGGCTTTGTCAAAAAAGAATTGTCAACTTGATATGCCGGTATATAGGTGCTCCAGCGACAAACAAAAGATCTATTCAAAGCTGCGCAGTTTCTTCCACAAAACAGGAAATTCGCAAATTTAATAGTATAGATTCTTAAGTCAATTATATATATGTTCTTGAGCTCCTGGCCTTTAATCAGTAAATAATTAATCAAAGACAAATAAAGACAAATACATCACTTACACAAAAACCTGTACCAGTAAATGTAAAACAGTCATAAGAATTTATAAATCAGCAAATGTCAAACAAAAATTCCAATAACAGTGTCAAATAATTTTGTGTCTAATACAAAGGTCAATGAAACTAGCAAAAAATACCATTAAGTACTACAACTAAGAGTTAACATGGATGTTACACTTTAAATGGAAGATATTTATATGAATGTAAATAAATATAGACAATATATAAAATGTACATCTGATCATAAAATTACAACGCAATCTACTTATATGTATTCTGGTGGGTAAATCACATAGTAAAGAAAACTAAACTTTGTTTGTACCTCCTGTGCAGACACAGAAAAAACATACATTGGAGTTCTGAATTTGACTTTCATACACATTACAAAAACTATTTTTTATCATTAATGTTCGTATAAAAGCTGCAATGTTGTATATTAAAACATCAATTCATTAAATAATACTGAAAATAAGGTGAAGTGAGGTTTCCTAAATTTATATTTTGGCAGCAACTTTGTGCCAACAATCAAAATCACAAACAGCAGAAAGCTTACGTATTACAAATATGTTTAGGTCAAACCAAATTGATGTTATGTTTTGTATTTCGGGGCAGATAGGTTATTTGATCCTTTCAAGAATAGATAATCAATATGGTATGGCCTTATGAAGAGAAAAAAATATTTTACAAATATTTTTTCACACACTAATGATTTCACTACTGATGAAATTTTAAGATGACAAAAAATGAGAAGATATAAAATCACATGAGGATGTTTTCACAATCTTTAAATATTGTATATAGTCCAACAGAATTAACATGAGCTTGACCTTTATGCAAGAATATATTAAACTCAGTATTTACAGTCTATTTTTGTCTTCGTTTGTAAACCATGCTATATCGGAAGTTTTCGGCAAAATATACACATACTGAACAATTAATGTTGTTTTCATAAGAATAAATACTTTGAAACTGTGCCATAATACTGCTGACTTACTTGTTTACCCAAAAACTAATGTGTCCCAAATTAAAAGTACAATGACAAGCCACTTTTAATAAATTGATTTATACTCACATCGGCTGTTATAAACACGTGTATAACGGTATATACGCATACGGAAGCTCACGATTTACTGTAAGTGAAATGTGTAATTATTATAATTAGGAGGTTCAAGCTCAGTTTAATTCTGTTGGACTATACAAACATATATTGTATGTTGGGAAAAAAAGGAAACTCTCTAGTCTAAAAACTATCATATAAGCCCTGATTATCTTTCATTACATGGATATATCTGTCATTAAAATGTAACAACTGGTATCACGTAGTTGCAACATGGCCAATCAGATATATATTATCATAAAGATGACCAACCAAGTCTTCATCAACACCTGCTGTAGCCCTCTTAGTATTTTTGATAAATTCTCTTTTTGACATTTTATTTTTCACATGTGGACTACTGAGGTCCACTGATAACATGATAAGAGAAAAACACAACAAATATACAGCATCTGAAATAGAAAATAATATATACAGTAAATTTTAATATAGGAATCTTTTTTCTCAAGTTAAGCATTTGGGACTTAAAACTTGTCAAAAATCACATTAGTTTGAATTATAAAACCAAAGTGGTCTTTACAAAAAGCTTTATTATAAGACAATTTATCCTTCAACAATAGATGGACCAATTTAAAACTAGTCTACAACCTTCTTTATTCACATGTATTGTGTAAAGTTTGACCTTGATCTGACCTTTCACATTTGCATCTTATAATTATCTACACATATGCCGACGAAAATCAATACCACGCCTATTCTACACTTCGGCATGTAACATATTAAAAAAAAACCAATTGATTTACATTGTATAATCCTCTCGGCCACTGTGTAATAGACACTCATTGTATGCTTTAATGTATTTTAAAAATTAATCCCTGTGGTAATAATTACATTCGAGCTTTGATGATATACTCTGATAGGTATCAAGCATTAATACTATATCGTATTCAATGTAATGAATATTCTTGCATAAAGGTCAGATCAGAGTCAAACTTTAGGCACAAATACAATGTGGTTAGATTAGTCTTGTGCTAAATATGCTAACCCATCAAAATGATGACAAGAGGCTCCCGAGGACTCTGACCACATGGGTGAAAGAGGAGAAGATTCTGACACAGATTTCTTTCTTCAATCCTTGTAAGCTTTGGCAATATTCAAGTCAATTGCTAATTTATTTATGTAAGAAAATAAAAATATATAATCATATGAAGTTGTTTTCTTTACAATGATACATGTGCATTAATTACAGCTTTTCTTATCTATGCAAAAAAATAGTATTTATTGCATTGCATTGCATTGCAATACCGATTTTGCCCATTGCAATACAATGTATATTGCAATACATGTTTTACCATGTTTTTACACCCTTAATAAAAATATCTCATCATTATCTATAATCTTACCTTTATGAAGTCCAAGTTTAGGATTACAGCTACAAAATCTATCAGCAAATTTGTCAATAATTTGTTCTAAGTATCCACCCCTAGGTGGAGCCGATATTTTACTAAATAATGTTCTCATTGCATTAGGTAAAAATTGATTCTCATAATCTTGTAGCTGCATAACACAATCTAGTACATCACGTCTGGAAAACAGTGCAAGTATAATATAATTTAGAAATAAGCATTTCAATAGACCTAATTTAGAACTCAAATTTGTGGGTTTTTCTGTCCATGCACAAGTGGTAAAAACCAAGTTTGTGGCACATTATTATTGAAAAGCACGAAAATACAAATTAAATCCTATTGTTCTTAGTACACATATTTTCACTGAGATGGTGGAAGTTTGTTCGTACTCTTTAAATTATTCTCAAACAAGTTCTCCACAAATGGAGAACACTGAAATTTATAGTTTCAATATATTTTCAAGAAAAGGGTATAACCTGCTGAGATTGGGAATCAAAACCTTGATTTCCAAATTTAACTCAGCCCGCTAATCATAGCATCATGAGCATGTAACACATCTAGTTAGTCCATCATACCTTTTATCAAGATATACTCTTCTTGGTTGAGGTTTGATTTTTCTACCAGTATGTATAAATTTAGCTAATTCCATTGGATTATCATCAACCAGTCTATGTTTGATTAGATATGCTTCTCCCTAGAATAAACAGCGATACAATGTTAAAATTTTGAGTAGTAATTGTATGTTTATATCTAAATAATTAATTTATAAAGTACTATATACGTCTTTGTATTGATGCCCGTTTTATATTGACTGTTTTAGCTGTTTTTGTCAGAACTGCCAAATATTGATCCTGCCAATATAAAACACCACCAATATACAGTAATCAGTTTTAAAATATTAAAAGGAATTCATACAAGCATAATGATGATAAGTATAATGATGATATGATTTTTGTGGAGGTGATAATGATCATAATCATGATGGATGATGATATCTTAATAATATTGATAATTTAATGAAGCAACTCATTTGGGCATTCTCAGTCTTCTCTAAGAGACTTAATATACTCAGGGCTTGAATTTAAGCTCGCATACTCGCAAAATGTGAGTGGATTTTGAAAATTGCGAGTAACTTTAATTTTAACTCACAAATTTTCGCGAGTTGAAATTACCGCAAAAATATTACTCTCTTACCTAATGAGGCTGTAATCAGCATTGAAACAGCCAGATAGATTGATGGTGTAATATAATTGAAGATTCACCGTAAAAACATATTTGATATTCTTTGCTTATTCCACAGTAACATACTTGTTCTATCTGTAGTTACCATGTATGCTATTAAAATTTGGAGAAAATGCGAGTGTTTTTTTCATTTTGCAAGTTGAAGAACTCACAAAATTTTGCGAGTCCAATTTTTCGTTAAATTCGAGCCCAGATATACTGTTAAAAAAACAAAAACAATGTAATAATATAATTTTAAATTAAATGTATTAACTTAACTAAAGGCTCACAAACAACAAACCTCAAATGGATCTCCATTGAAAGTCAATGTTGCTTCATCCAATATCAAATAAAGTTTACGATAAGAAAAATCTCCAAACTGAATTCTACGATACACACTGACACTTCCCCAGCAACTTTTACACAGACTGTAAAAAAATATAAAAATATAAGCATAATTTTTACTTCTAATTTAAACCTGTTTAAATAAGCAATCAATCTTAACCAGAACTTTTTAATGCTTCTTAGTACAAGTATACTTTGTTTGTACCTGCCTTTAAAGCTAGCTTTTATCAAGTTTACTTAATTCTGGTTTCCTAAACTTTATAAGTCACTTTCTCAACATTTCATGTTCATCTGATACGGCAATAAACATGATCATTAACATATCATATTAACCATGTTATATTGCTAATTCACATTGTTGAGTATAGGCTGCAGGCTTGTTGATACCAATAAATGTAAACTGATAAATAATGATAATGATAAAATACTGATTAACAGTATAGACACAGGTTCACTGAAGACCTTAAGCTAGTTTTTAAAGTGACATACCACTAGTACATGTAGTTTCCACTTTTGGATTCAAAGGGTCTTAAATGTAATTGATATTTACCAGATTACAAATCTAGAGCAGTCAGAGTATTTAGTATATATACTATATAGTATGGAATTACCTTTGCCACAAAACTTCATCATTGCCAAGTTTGTTCCATACACAGGCCGCTAAACAAAGATCTGTGGCTTCCAAGTTAGATAAAACAAGTAAACTTATTTCAGGGGGTAGCTCGGAAAGGTCTGGAAATTTTTTCTGTATCAAAGCTCCAGGTTTTACATGCCCATCTTCATGTGGAAATACAATACGCTGTAGCATCTGACCCATGTTAGTCTGAAATGGAATATAAAAACTAAAATTAATGTGAACTAAGCAGTACAGTTCTAAAATATCTTATCACATATGCTTTTGGGAAAACATAGACTTAAGTATCATATGTGACAGTCAAATTGTTGATCCAATTTAGCTGTTTAGGGCCTAGGTACTTGTTTGATGTGCTAATTTAATCACTTGTGCTAAAGTGTGATTTAATTCATAACGCATCAAAGCGCATGCTTATAATTTATTTAGGGCTGTGGATCGTTAAGCAAGTGGCGATCCGATCCGAACCACGATTCATGTGTAAGGATTCACAAATCAAACCCTGAATCACTTGTGAATGGAGAAGCATACAGAATTTAACGTAATCACAAAAATAAGCGATGAATTACATCAGCTTTATCTAAATGGAAAACCATGTACTCCAAACATTACTATTACCAGGCGTTAAATGGGCATTTTCAGTGAAATCATTTTTGTTTAAATGTGAATCAATCAAATGTTTGAGTTTTCATTAGTAATGCGGCTCGTTTTCAGTGAAAGTAAGCTAATTTTTTTCAAACAAAATAAAATCCCTATCGGACAATTTCAGACATGACAAATATTCGTACTCGATTTTCTGGTCTGGATCGCGAGTATCCGAGTACTCGGATACTCACAGCAGCCCTAAATTTATTATAAGATAGCAATAACTGCAAGTTATTTCTTCAGTAATGCATTAACCAACTACATGACAATAACAAATAATAAGTTTAAAATAAGATACATAACTATAAAAATGTAATGAAACAGCCTACATATTCAGGGTTCTCGGAAACGCTTAATTCTGCGTATCTGGACGCGTACTTCGGCCATTTGGACGCGTAAAAAAGCCAGATACGAGTCCCGATACGCGTCAAATTTTCGGCCAAACGTTTAACTATAATTGAAAATTAAGTGTAAAGTTTATCTATGTTCAATAAAAAGGCGGAGCGTACGCTATCTCGGCCAATCAGCGTCCGCTAAAAAATCAATAGTGTTACATGTCGGCTCGATAGCATCGCTTACGTAATCAAACAGAGCCAGTTACGAGTCCCGATACGCGTCAAATTTTCGGCCAAACGTTTAACTATAATAGAAAATTAAGTGTAAAGTTTATCTTATGTTCAATAAAAAGGCAGAGCGTACGCCATCTCGGCCAATCAGCGTCCGCTAAAAAATCAATAGAGTTACATGTCGGCTCGATAACATCGCTTACGTAATCAAACAGTTGCTATTAACAAAGACGTGTCAAGCTGTGATATTGCAATGATTCGAGTATATAAAACTTAAGTAATGTTTGCCGTTAAGCTGATAATTGTATTAAATTACGAGCCTGTTATGAAGCAGTTTAAAATACGTAATTGGTTGATTTTTTTAAAGACAATTAAAGGTGACAATAACAATAATCTCAGATTAGATAATGAACAAATCTTAAAATTCCTTAAGAAAAGAATGGTACATCAACTTATTTTGACATCAGTTATAATCAAAGGAGTTATTATTCATTAATAGTCATTTAATATTGTAAAAATTAAAACCCTTCAATCCCTGTGCTTTATTGTCATATATTTTCGCGACCGACGCTATCGCCAATTCAAGTGATACGTTGTTAAATCTACTTTTTATCATTTTATTACCTTAGTATTTTGATTATTGGCATTCTTAATATTGCAAAAAGGAACGGGAAATTTTCCTCTTGTATTCGATTTCAAGAATTAACACCTAATGATTCAAACTGACTTTTAAGAAAATTATATAAAAAGTCGTCATGCGACCTATAAGCTAAAGTCAAGTTTCAGACTCTTTATCAACAATAAGCAGGCACTGCTACATGTAAAATAAATTAATATTTGATAGTATAAAGCAGAATCAATTAACAGAATTTTTTTAAACAAAGAAAGAAAGGTCAATATTGGACATTGATTTTCCAAAAATGCCATTACTGCATTTAAACCCATATGAACATACACCTTCAAGCAAAAGGGCTAAACTGGAAGGATATGTCAATTGGGGTGAGTATATTGAATATAAAACCCTACTAACACATTTTTTCTCAATTGAAATGAAAAATATATACTTTTAGGTTACAACTTGATACAAAATCACCATGTTCTGTGAATGTTGAATAAAACATTTAACTAAGTATAAATTCATTTACACTGCAAATGTAAATTACATGAAAAGTTTGTTTATATTTTTAATTTCTATTATTGCAAGTTTTATCATTTTGAAAATCTGAGTCATTTTGTGAGTTTGGACAGCCTGTCACTGTCAGTTGGACAACATATAAAACAAAAAAACAGAAGCATTGCCATAGTGCATTTACACATGTGTCTTTTGCCAGTTATGACAGATACTATAATTGTGTAACATTAAAAGTTATAATATATCAAGGGCAAAAATGTGGGACTCCAACTTTTGGCAGTGGGACTCCAACTTTTGGCTTTGGGACTCCAACTTTTCTCAGAAGGGAGTCCTGGACTCCTACTTGTGAAATCCTAGTGAGAACCCTGATATTGTAGAAGTAATTGATTTTAAAGTTCAAATGAGATAAGAACACATACCTGGCATTACAGTCAATGTTTATCCGAAATAGTGATTATCCGAATGACACCCCCAAAGAATTATTTTCTTTCTCTTTATCAGATAAGTAAAAAAAATGAGGTCGCTCACTCACGCTCGCTTCCATAAAAAAGTTAATTTATTCTTTTATTAGGTCCAAGCGAGCCAAGCAAACCTTAAAACTAGATGTTGCGCTGTTTTGTTCATGCTGGCGATTTTGACGTGGAAGTCGTCCTCCCGCGTGCGACTGCAAACAAGAGTAAATCGTTGTAGTCTTCGACTAGTTTGGCAAATTTTGATTTCTCCAAAGAATACTACATGAAGAATTATGCACCTTTTTTACGATAGATTACTCGATATTCTAAATCGTTTCATCAAAATATGAACTGATTTACATATTTCAACAATCTTTGCTAAACATAGGTATATTTCGCGTATTTCTTTAAAGGGAAATAACTCAAATTGAGTATAATATAAGCCTTACGGAGTTAATTTCCTTCGGTAAACTGGAAAACTCTTTTGTTAAATTTCAATCTACTGTCAGTGGGGCATACATAAACCCTGCTTATTTAAATACTTAGATATAAATTTTTATCAATAGTGAGTTCAGAAGTATTGCAGTTGTAATGTTATTGGTATTGTTCTATGAACGACAATAAGATTTGTGCTCTAACTATAACTTTATTGAACGAATACTATAACAAGTTAACTCTATGAATGTACAATATAAACTGACTGATAAGCCACACTGGCTACTGCTTGTGATATCATGCATAGAATAGGAGGGGCTAATAGGCTATCATATTACATCTCTCTCCTTTACAAAAATATAACACATATGAACTTAATAATAACATGTAGTTTATAAATACAACTGATACAATACAAATACATGCAAATGTTTAACTAAAAAATTCAAGCGCCTAAAGTATTAGACACACAAAGTTCATAATGAGAATTTTATTGCTTCTCATGGTATTCATTTCAAAGATGTAAAGTAATTCTATTGATCCTAAAGATCTAAAGTAATTATCACTTTACGGTGGTCAGTTCATTAATTTCTCTTTCCTGGAAAACAACCTTTGAGAAATTATAAATGAAAGTTCATGAAATTCACAAGCTTGTAAACACTTTGAAATGTGGTTAATGATTGACATAAAATATCATGATTACATAGATTCAATGACTTTCAGTTTCACAGTTCGTCCTGATCTTGTTGTATACAAATTATTCTCAGATTCATCCTGTGAGGTATTTGCATTTTCTGCGGAAACAGGTCGTCTGTTCTCAGATTGATTTAAATTAGACTCAGGTGTTTGAAAATTACCGGACAAGGGTATCTCAGTATCTGAAAAGGATTGGTTTTCATTGGAATCATTTGTTTTTAACAGATCTTTCCTGTTTCTCCTGTACATGACACCATCTTGGCACTGTACAATGTATGACCTTTGATTTATTTTATCAACCACAGTTGCGGGTTTCCAAGTTTTGTCAAGTTGCTGTATTCTAGCAGACTGACCTATATTTAATGGTTCTAATTGTCTAGTTTTAGAATCATAATAATGTTTTTGCTTTTGTTTGCTTGATTCAATACCCTTCTTAATCTTATTAAGAGATATAAATTCGGGTTTCAAATTTTCCATAGTGGTTGGTAAAATTGAACGTAATTGTCTTCCCATAGATAATTGAGCAGGGGAATACCCATTCTCTAGAGGGGTAGTTCTGTACTCTAAAATACCTATTAGAGGATCAGATTTACTTTCCTTGGCCTTTGTAAGTATGTTTTTGCAAACTGAAACATATTTTTCTGCAAGGCCATTTGATTGACTGTGATATGGGCTAATTGTCTCATGTTTAAAATCCCATTCTTTAGCAAAATCAGCAAATTCTTGAGATTTGTAACAAGGACCACCGTCTGATATAACCTTTTGACCAATACCCCACCTGGCCATAATTGCTTTTATCTTGTTAATTACGGTAGAACTTCTCATATTGCTAAGCTCTTTAACCTCAAAATACTTGCTATAATAATCAACTACTAGAAGGTAATTTTTATTATCCCAGGTGAATAAATCAGTACCAATGATTTGCCATGGATAATCAGGGATTTCAGTAGGAATTAATGGTTCCTTGGGATTTGAAGACCTGTGTTTCAAACAAATGCTACATGAAAGCACCATGTCTTTAATATGATTTGAAATTCCCGGCCAATACATAACATCTCTGGCTCTTCTTAAACATTTCTCTATACCCATGTGACCAGAATGTACTAGTTCTAGCATTTGAGATCTCATTGATTCTGGAATGACAATTTTATTGCCCTTCATGATTAACCCAATAATACTGGATAGTTCATCTCTATAATTCCAGTAAGGTACTACCTCGGATGGACATTGATTTCTTACATGCGGCCATCCGTCAAGAATAATCTCCTTTAATTTGACCAAGTTTTTATCTTTTTCTGTGAGGGAAATAATTTCTTGCAACTTCCTATCAGATACTGGCAATGCAGACATAATTAAATGTACTTGCATATCCATTCCTGCTGATAGGTTGGGAAATGTGTCGCTAACAAATTTCCGACTCAATGTGTCAGCCACTGGAACTTGTTTTGACGGATAATGCTTAATATCAAGGTCGTATCTCTGCAATTGCAGAAGCATACGTTGTAAACGAGCGGGAGCGGAGTTGATTGATTTCCTATGTATGGAAATAATCGGTAAATGATCACACATCACATGAACTTTCTGTCCATATATGAAGTGGTGAAATTTCCTACAGCCAAATAGGATTGCGTACATTTCTTTCTCTATTTGTGCATCATTGACCTCAGAAGGGGTTAAAGCTTTTGATGCATATGCAATTGGTTTGCCTTCCTGTAACAAAGTGCAACCAAGACCGTACTTGCTAGCATCACTTTGGAGGGTCAAAGGTTTTGTGTGATCATAGTATGCTAATACTTGACCTGGTTTGGTGATGATTTGTTTCATTGTATCAAATGCATCACTTTGGGGTTTATCCCAACAGAACTCAACAGATTTTGACAGCAGTTGTCTCATTGGGGCCGTGACCTGAGATAGGTTGGGTGCAAACCTTGATAGGTAATTTACCATACCCAATACAGTTTCTAGTTCTGCCTTATTTGTGGGAGGTTGCATTCTTTCAATGGCGGTGACCTTGGCAGGATCAGGTTTGAGACCCTCTGAAGTAAGTACATGACCAAAATATTCGACCTCAGACAACCCGACTTCAAGTTTGTCTTCGTTAAATCGAATACCTTTCTCTTTTGACCTTGACATGACATCATTGAGATTTGAGTCATGTTCTTCCCTAGTTTTTCCAAACACAAGTATGTCATCAACAATAGTTACGACACCTTTAAGTCCTTCAAAACATTCATCAATTTTGCGGACAAAAAGATCACCAGATAATTTTAAACCGAACGGTGTACGTAAATATCTGTAACGACCAAACATGGTGTTAAAACATGTCAGCATTGAAGAATCATGATCAAGTTTTAAAGCCCAATACCCTGACCTAGCATCAAGTTTGGTGAAATATTTTGCACCCGAAAGCTGTGGCAAAATATCATCTAGTGTTCTCATGGGATAATGAGGACGTTGAATAGCTTTATTTAGGTCCCTGGGGTCTAGACAAATTCTTATATCCCCATTGCCTTTTTCAGCTACAACCATAGAGCTAACCCAATCTGTAGGTTCTATCACCTTGGTGATGACCCCTAGTTGCTCCATTCTGGACAATTCTTTCTTAACCTTGTCCTGCAGTGCTACAGGAATCTTACGGGGTGGGTGCACAACAGGTGTGACCGATTGATCAATATGGATCTTACATTCCCCGGGTAAAAGACCTATGCCCTTGAAAACTTCAGAATGCTCCTGTAAAATTGAGGCTTTTGTCAGTGGCATTTTAAGAGATTCTGACTTAACTGAGTATGAGAGCTTAATCAAACCAAAATCAATACAAGATTGAAGCCCTATTAGTGGAGGTGACCTAGTGTTAACAACATAAAATAGTACCTCACCCTTTTGACCTGTCCTTGGGTGATTACACTGGATAGTAATGCATCCAATGAGGTCTAACTCATTTCCATTGTAAGCAGACAATTTTATTTGGGATTTTTCAGGTAATGTTTTGGTGCCAAGACTTAAAAATACTTTGTGAGGCAAAATATTCACCTGACTACCTGTGTCTAATTTAAATCTAACTGAATGATTAGACGGACCTACCTCAAAATCCGCAAATACCTGTCCATTGATAATTTGTGACTCTACACTATCAACAAATATGTCCTGTGAATTATTATTATCATTACTAGAAATATTTATTTCATTTACAGTTTTACAGACTGAACCAAAATGGTTCCACTTCTTGCATTTGTAACATTGTTTACCCTTAGCAGGGCACACTTGTTCCTGTTTATGTCTCTGATTACATCTTTGACATCTTTCTTGGTTTTCACTGTTTCTATTACCCCTGTTTGACCACTTCTTCCCCGACTGGCCTGAGGGATTTTGACCAGTCTTCTGGCCTGAGGAATTTTGACCAGATTTCTTCGGCCATGTGCCTTTCTGTTGCTGAACAGCATTGACAGATTGTCCTGTGCTGGTGGACTGCATTTCGCGCAGTTGCTCCTGTGCATATTCAATTGACTGACATATTTGCACACATTTATCTAAGGTTAATTTACTGCCTTCATTTATGAGTTTTTCTCTAATCTTTTGAGAGCTTATTCCAAAAACTATTCTGTCTCTTATCATGTCATCACGTTCTGTAAAATTACAGTCAATAGCCAAAATTCTTAATTTAGTGATAAACTCTTCAAATGTCTGGTTTCCTTGCGTTTCATTGTTAAAGCGATACCTTGCAAACACTGGGTTTATTGTAGGCTGTAAATGTTTTTTCACTGCATCATAAATTTGCTTAAGTTTGGTTTTATCTGCTATGGCTAGGGTTTCAAAAATGTCTCTTCCCTTCTCTCCCATCCATAGCAGCAGGTATGTAACCTTGACACTCTCTTCCTTGTCCTTTAATGGACCAGTGAAAATTAAGTTACAATGATCTGTAAACTTTTTCCATGCCTCAGGAAGATTGGTGCTACTCCAATTTATATTGGGTACCGGTACACCGTTTAAATCCATCACTTTGAAATTCTAAATAATACAGAATGTTCAACAAGAAATTCTTTCACAAGAATGTTCAAAGTAAATCCAAATGAGCTTATAAGCAATTACTTCTGACACCATGTAATGTTATTGGTATTGTTCTATGAACGACAATAAGATTTGTGCTCTAACTATAACTTTATTGAACGAATACTATAACAAGTTAACCCTATGAATGTACAATATAAACTGACTGATAAGCCACACTGGCTACTGCTTGTGATATCATGCATAGAATAGGAGGGGCTAATAGGCTATCATATTACACAGTGAGTATTTAATAAACGATGTCTGGTTGGGTAGTGCACAATTAAAAATCTTTTCTTGCAGTATCCTGCCGCTTTTGAGTTCACGTTCACGTTAACTTTTCAACTCGGTACATTATGAAAAAATTAAATCACAGTGATTGAAAAAAACTTAAAATCAGCATCATTTTTGTATATTTCTTTTAAGTCGGAACTGCTAGAGAGCTAAGAATCAGATCAGGTCAATTGTGTGAAACTTACGTCAGCAATAAAATGTCTTCATGCATTGAGGTAAAAGGCCATTTTAAGAGTAAGTTTCAATTATTGAAATACTGTATATGTGTTGTAATTATAAGTTGAAAATCGTATTGGTCAATGATTTATAAAAAATATACAATTTGGAGGCTTTAGAAAGAGTGTGTACACATTCACTGCACTATATACAAATGTACAGGGTTGTCCAAAAGTTAAATTCAGTAATTAGTAATTTGTAACATATTAATTACCGCTTGTGCTCTTTTTGTAGCAGGTTGGTAAAAAAACAAAGCTTACATATATTGTGCTTATTTTAAATGCAAACCAAAAAATATAGTCATAACATTTTTAGTCGCTTTCATATGAAAGTAAATTATCACTTTAATTTAAGTTATCGTTTTACAATAAATTAGGCACGACTTAATGCCGACAGTATTTTCAAGAACATGTATTGATGAACATCATATAAAACAATGATTGAAGTATGCTATACAGGTTTAAATTCATTCTCGTTCCCAGAGTCTAGTAGGATTCTCAATAATCCTACCAGACTCTGGGAACGAGAATGGTTTAAATTACGTCCGTCACATACATGATATGTCAGGAATATACTTCAACTTCAACTTCAATGGTGGTACTTGGCAAAATCCACTATGTAGACATCTACGCCGAGGGTGTTCATTATACACCGAGTAGGTGGAAGTGTTCCAACAAATTTAGTAAAAATTATAATACAATGTACAGAAAGATACAACGTATAATGATTGGTAATGTCCAATAAATTTAAAATAGTCCACAGACCAACATGTATATACACTGTACAAAAGTCATATGAGTTTAGAATTGGATTAATATAGATATGCATGCATGCATGACTTGTGTGTATAAATAATTTAAATCAGAGGAAATTAACACCAATCTTGAGAAATATGGAAAAAGACAGAAGGCCAATCAACACAAAGAAAATTCGTTTCAATATCTATGTATTATAAATACGTACACTTTTAAAATACTGAATAAAATGCGAAGATTTGAGTACAGTTTACATACACAATTCATAATTCTAACATAGGCACGTGCGTTTTCACTAGATATATCAACGTGACGTCATCTATATTTTGATATTGAACACGTGCGCGTTTATAATTTAACCCTCGTTTTTAGAAATTAATGGGAAACTTATTCATTTTTCAAATCGAAATAACGCACAGTTTTTCTATAGTTTGTCGTAAAATAAAACATAGACACATTTTTTTATGTTCTCGATATTTAATTTTGGCACTTCAAAACTCGTGCCTACTGTCGTGTATGTTTTATATAACAACAAATATAAACAACTGTGCGTTATTTCTTGAATCTACCTTTAAACGGTTTAAGTGGAATATTTGTGTATGCATATTTTGAAATTCAGTATTAAAATGTCGTGAGTAGAGCGAAGTACTATAGTATTTTGCTTGATGTACGAACTGAGAAATTACTTATCAGTTTTAGGTTTGTAAAGAAACGTAAAAGTTATTGATCCCGGAAATGTATGCACTAATGTTGATGAGACTATGATTTTGATTGGTCCTTAATAATTATATAACCAATCAAAATCAAGTTTACATGAACACGTTGTTCACCCTTTCGGAAGTTTCGGTCATATCCGCTGAACACATGCAGGTCACATGATATTTACGTCACGTTTGTCTTTGCTAGATCTGACGGAATAATTTACAGGGGGAGTTTACCGGCATATTAATTGTTTTTACAGTGTTTAATTCTTTTTTTAAAAATAAATAACTAACTATGGGTGACGCAGATCTCGACAGACCACCATACACCCCATTTTTCGGGGCCATGGGTGCTACAGCGGCTATGGCATTTAGTGGTAAGTTTTTCATTGAGTCTTGTGACAACCGGAAATTGATTTATTTTATTGAACGTTCATTATCATACTTACTGGTTTCACTGATTTTTTCGTTAGATTCGCCTACAACAATCATTTCTCTTTTTTGTTTGTTTATTCTTGTCTCTGTGTTTGATTTGTTTGTCATTTCAGTTCTAACACTGGCTGTTCAAGTCGACCATTGTTCCAAGTTAGCTCATCATATGACTGATCTGAATTCATTGATCATTTCACACTCTCCTACCTGAGCCATGAATTGAACAAATCTTATATAATGTCATAAATGGGTACAAATGTGTTGACTGTCTAAAGATTATCATATCATGTCAAAGTAGTCCGAGATCTTTGATTTATCTTCATACTGAATATGAACAAATTACTGTCTCTGACTGAATTGCTTTTGTTACATCATTGATACCTATGTAGGACTGGGTGGTTAGCACCAAACTGGCAAATCTTATTCTTGAAAGAAGTTTTAATTCTCAAACCTTTTGCTGGTTGAGGTTGAAATTATTGTAGCATTTCTTATGATCTGGTCCTGGACTTTGGTTACCAAATTCCTTATGTGGCTATGTCCTACACAAATTTTAGTTTATTATTATTTTTCAGTTTATGTTTTTATATCTTAACCATTTTTGTTTTCATTTTAGCTCGTTTTTCCTAATTATGCATATGATTGTGAAGCGCTTTTGAACATATATTCAATATGAAAAGAGCGGTATACAAATGCGGTATATAATAATGATAATATTGGTTAACTCTTCGCTCTAGGACAAAGTGTTTTGATTTCATAAGTATTGTACATATATAACTATTGCCAGTCAGGACAGGCTTGTTGCAAGCAAAAAATGATCTTGGGGGGAAATTTTGAAGGTCAAACATTTCTGATTCAAGGATCAAACTTCTTAATTTTCTGTATGAATTATAATGTTGTCATTTGAACATGTTAGTGAGTCATAATTTCAGCTATAAAATATCAATTGAAAGAATATCAGGGTTAAAAAAGGCAGATTCTTGTGTTGTTAAACTTAAAGTATATTCAACTTCACTTTATTTCTTGGGTTAAGTTGGTTATGTTTGCTCGAGACAATTTACTGCTGTCAAAGCATATAAGTCAGGAACCATTGATTTTAAATGTTGGATTGAATTAAGTCTACTTGATGTATAGTTATATTTTATTCTGGGATTTCTTGCCCTTAAAAGTTGAAAGCTGTCAGAAGTTAAAATAGTGTATGTAGTTTTGCAATAAAAAATTGTTTCAGTTAGATTTGCTATGCTGTTAGAATCACAAACAAGTAACTTAGGTTATTGGAACTAATTTCTCAATTTAGCTTAAATAAATTAATATAAATCGAGCAACATCTTTTCTAATTAAGGGGCATAACTCAAAACAACTTTCAGTCACATTGTTTAACATATTTTATTTCACTTTTATCTCCCTTGACACATAAACTTCATTGCCTACACTCAGGTTTATACACACTGATAAAACTATTTAAGTTAATCATTGATTTAACATTGATATTAAGTTTTAAATTTTTGTGGTAGCTTTCAATATCTATGCCTGAGCGCAGTAGTTTAACAAAGTTTTTCAGTACTTAAACAAGATATTTTTCTAGATTACTTACGTAAGGTTGATAGACAATTATTTTAAAGCATCTCAAAGGTCAAGCTCTTTAAAGTTTTAGGTGGATTCTAAGTCTTATTTGGAATTGAGAAAAAGACATTTTAGTTATTACTTATTTGTAAATCTTAAACCTGAAAATCTCTGCAAAGCACATTCAATTTGTTCTGTCAGCTATAGGAAGCAGTTAATCATGTATTAGTATTGATTAACAATCAGATGTTCAACTTCAACTTTGCTTGAATTTAAAATGGATTTGTACTCAAGAAAATTTGAACAAGTATCAGTCATACATTCATTCTTTACCCATGTCCAGAGGGCTGTGTGCTTTACTGTACAAAAATGGGACATAGTAGCAAAGTGAAGGTAATATACTTGTAATTAAACTGTGTTGGTAAATCTAACATATTAACTAATAAATATGGCACAATTTTTACTTTAAATTTAAGAGACTATGAAGTTCAGTGTCTGATACTGATATCAACTTGTATCTTAATGTAGCATATAAATGAACATTTGTAGGATGAGTACATTGTACTATCTTTTACTTACTCAAGATTAGGAATCTTTGGATTGCAAACTTCCATCATTAACATCATGTGTTACTGTGAAAACTGTTACTATCATTGTCAATATGTCTTATATTTTTTTCTAAAAATCTAAGGATTTTACTTATTTTGTTAATTTTAGAGTCTAGATACACTTCATCATCAAATGATAAAACATGATTTAAAATCTCATGAAATAACCTCAATAAGTCAAAGTTTGATTTAAAAACTTCATTTGTTCATGCTTCCTGAATTGACTTGATGTTTTCATGATCAGTACAAATAGGTGGCTGCATACTGTGGGGTAACATATGGTGAAATATGTTTGCTTTCTAATGGTAAAAATCATTAAAAAATGTCTCTTATTATGTTAAGTGTAAGAATGTTGAATGATTTACATATATATAAACAAATTGATCAAACTGCTCTTAATGTGTAAGAACATACATTCTAAGAACAAGTGAAATGTATAATCATCATTATAATGATATTTGAAGGTTCAATCAAGTATTTTTATGACTACACAGCTAGTCTGTGATCTATTTACAGAGATATTGTAGTCTTGAAGCCATTCACTAGAGATATTTCTATCAATAGTGGGTTGTAAAATCAATATTGGTTTCCTTTAGAGTATGAGAATCTGGATAGATTTTGTGCTAGCCTGATTATAGTGTTTCCCATGAATATAGAATGGAGTCATTGATTCTTTCCCCCCACTATTCTCTTATAGTTTTTCCTGTTTAAGCACTTTTGTTCAATAGTCAGTAGATCTAGTTGTACCATATTTTAGTTTCTGCTGATATGGTCATGTTATGTAGTGCTTCGGTTGGTAAATTCTGAGTAAACTCTGATCTCTTGTCTCTTCTTTGAGACTAAGTTGAAAATGGTTTTTGAAGCATCAGCTGTATAATTGAGATTGTCTCAAGTTGCACAGTCCTTATGATAATGTAAAGTCCAATACACACATTTTGGAGTGGGTGGAAGATGTCCTAATTTACAATGAAACCTCAAATTATGACTACTACCGAGCCCAATTTAAGAATTCTATGTTTAAATTTGTCTTATTATTGCAGTTTAAAAATGTGTAAACTTTCTATCTCTGACTACTGATTATTAGTTGAATATTGAATTGTCTTATAATCTGAGTCATGGTGACATTTGATTCAGGTTCTCCTGTATGAAGTCTAGTTTGTAGAAAAATTGCAAGCTAGCCTTATGAATATAATGACAAGTTTGTTTTCTGACTGATGAATGAGGTTCTTTTCTCTTTCTTTCACTGTGTGATATTAAAAATACTAGATAGCTAGATCTCTCTGTAAAATACGACTGAATGAACTGTTGGCCATTGATTCTGATGTAGAGATAGTTTATAAGTCTGATATTAAATTGATATTGATGGAAATAATTGATTGTTTGGTTTTCCTACCAATTTTGGTCACATCTATGGAAAAAGTGTAAGTTGGGTTTATACAATTTTCACCAATTATAGGTTTATTATTGGCATATGGTGATATCAATTATATATTGTTTCTTGTGTGTATTATTTGTATAGTAGTGGAAATGAAGACTTTTAGTGTCGATTATCAATTCCATCATTGATTTGTTATATTTTTTTACACATGATTTGCAATTGAATTCGATCAAATAATTTGGACTCCGTCATTTATATCAGTGAAAACTTTTACAAATTCTTTTAAATCCTGGATTTTGTCTGATAAGAGTGACTGTCAATTAAAAGTATGAAGTTAACAGAAAAATTTAAGCTCAGTTTTTCAGTCTACTGGAAATAGTAAAAAATTACTGTCCAGCATAAATGATTGAACATGAACCATGCTAGAACTGTCACTGTCGATTTTGTGTAACAAAAATAAGTGAAGTGGCAATATTATATTGTTTATTTAAATCAATTTGTTAGCTATGTGTTTTATTTTTACTTTAGTCTGTTTAGTGAAAAAATATTGCTGACATTCTAAAAACACTGAACCAATTTTAATGTACTTGGTCAATAAATAAGTGGTGAAATTCCAAGACTGAGTTCATTGTTCAAGTCCATCTTGTGATCAAGCTGAAACACTAACTTTATCAATTCTATACTTTAAATCCTGGTATTTCCTCTACTTTCTGTTTTGATCATACTGATAAAGTGACTAATTCATATTTGACATGTACTGGTGTAGTGCAAAATTAATGAGTGTTATTGAGTGTTAAATGGTTATTAACAAATACATATATAAAACTTCCTTATAGTTTTATCCATAATGTGGTTAACTTTAAACATGAAGTTATACTGTTTTTTTATACTTAAATGGTATTTATAATGGTATTGTATAATAGTACTTGAAGTTTTATTATATGCTGAATGTGAATTAAAAAATGCTGAAGAGCAGTTTACTTCCGCGTACATGTTCAGCCGACTTAACAATTTTTTTGTACTATAACCTCTGATCATTGAAATCACCTTACCATTTTGAAATGTTGTCAGTTGTTCATGAATTTATGTTTGAGTATTAAATTTAAAGTTAAAAAATATTTAATGTTGATTGCCCACTATGCATTTACAGTCAGATCTCGATACAACGACATCCGTTACAACGACATTCTCGTTATACTGACATATTTTATGGGAACCAATACCAACATGTACATGGTCGGAAGAATTCATTACACTGACATATGCGTTATAACCTCACATTTCTTGGAAACGAACAATGTCGTTGTATCGAGATCTGACTGTAACATTGTTATGTGCTAAAGAGATAGTGTCTTAATGATAAATTATATGAGAAAATTTACACTGTATTTTTCTATGTATTTTCAGCACTTGGAGCCGCCTATGGAACAGCCAAATCTGGTACCGGTATTGCAGCTATGTCCGTAATGAGACCTGAACTTATTATGAAATCTATTTTACCCGTTGTCATGGCTGGTATTTTAGCTATTTATGGTTTGGTCGTAGCTGCCGTTATTGCTAACAGTATAGATGCAGAATATGATTTATTCAAGTAAGTTATAGAATATTTTATCATTATTTTCCAATGCTTTGCTCCCTGCATCTTATCCAATCTATTGATATCTAATGGAAGTTCTTGGACTAAATCCTGTTTTTAAAAACCAATTTTACCCTAATTCTTTGGCTTTCATGATTGTATGGATAAAGGGTAAAAACTTAGAAGCAGAAAAGCCCCCCCCCCCCCCCTTCAATCTGAAAATGTTTCCTATGGTATTATTTTAAAAAGTTGGTTCGTATTTACCTAGCTTGTCATTTCTCATTTTGAGGAAAAAATGCCTTATGGCTTGTAAAATTCACTCATTCGTATCTGCATTTGGAGCAAATTGATCAATACACATTTTATTGATTTTGCTACCTTTAATATGTATTATTAGAAAATACTCCAATGCTCCAAACAATGAAATTCTCTGTTTGATTACAATACTCCATATATGTTCAATGATTGATAAATATACACACACATACAATATACTGTGATATTGTACAATAAATCAATGTTTAAACTGGTCGCTGATTCTTAGAGCATGTTTATTTTCTCTCTCTCCTACTCTCCCCCCCCCCCCTCTCCCTTTCTCTTACTTTATTGATCTTACAGTTTTGTAGACAGTGGTTACCTAGAGTTTAGTTATTTCTGTTCATGGTGCTAGGTTATCGTGTCTTAGACTGACATGATATGACAATAACTAATAGCTTCTACTAATAACAGTTTCCATTAGTTTCTCACTTAGAAAATTCTGGAAGTTAGAAATGAAGATTAAAAATTAGCAGTTAAACTCCACGGAAGAGAATGTCTGATTCAAGGACATTTCTGTCTAGTTTCAAGGTCATTGTGAACTGAAACAATATACTCTTTAGAAAATCTATTTTTGAAGTGTACTGCATAGGTAAATGTTTCAAGGACTGATCCTGAAGTTCAAGATTTTAGGTCTAATATAAAAGTGTGCTTTTGTAATGTAAAACTTGCTGAAATGATAAAAGTGTGGAATATCAGGATTTTGATATATTTTGAAAATGAAAAAAAAAGTTTAAATGAATATGGAGAAATGCTTCTGTTTTATGCTTAAAATAATTTTCATGTGTGACAAGCTGTTAAAACAGCTAATATGAGCATTAGTACTACCATTGTTCAGTTCCTAGCTGCCTTTAACCTTTATTTGAGAATAAGTTAAAATAGTATATGATACTTTATTGAATATTGTCCCTAGAAAAACTTTCTTTTCTTGCCAAGTTTCATTCACCCATAGGTACAAGGAAGTCGTTAAAGTAATCCCATGTTGTGGTTTGAAGTTAACCTCATTCAAAATATACATAATATATTGATCTCTTGTTAAAAAGTAGTTCCTGGTGTTTATGTATTGATTCATTGAGTATTGATTTCATAAAAAGTAGTCCAGGTGTATATGTATTATTATTTAATTGCTGGTGTGTAAAGATACCCCTTCCAAAACATATGTGTCATGTTTTGATACATTAAAAGTAGTTTCTTGTATGTGTGAAATTGTGAATGTATGTATGTATACATATTAGTATTGATCTCACAAAAAGTAGATCCAAATTTATGTGTATTGATATTTAATGGTAACGATTTATCTGTATTTCAGGAGTTTCTGTCATCTTGGAGCTGGTTTGAGTGTAGGTCTCAGCGGTCTTGCTGCAGGATTTGCTATTGGAGTAGTTGGTGACGCTGGTGTACGAGGGACAGCACAACAACCCAGACTATACGTGGGAATGGTGTTAGTACTTATTTTTGCTGAAGTATTGGGTTTATATGGATTCATTGTGGCTCTTATCTTAGCTACAAAAACTAAGAACTAATACTAATAGGTGCTTAAAAATTAGGTACCCTGACGTTATAATAAGTAAAATTATACGTGGAAAGACAGTGGTAGTTTTTAGTGACGTATATAAATTGAAAATCCAATTTTTTACATCTGTTATAAATAACATATATACAATGTATTGTCACTTGTTTTTTCATTATTGAAAATGTTATATAGTAATAAAGTATGGGAAAAAAAATTGTGTAAAAATATCCAAGTCTCATTTTAGTAATTTTTTTGGGTTGTCACTCAGAATTTGATAGAAAAAATGCATACTGTCAGAGCTTTTTAGATTCATGAACAAATCTCAATGCCTTCTTGAAATCTGGCACTACATGTCTATCCATCCATCATTCAAGGGTCTCTAAACAAGAACATGTTCTTGGTGAGTGTTACCCTTTAGAGGGTATATGAGATGTTCATTTTGTATGTATGAATGTATTATATATATATGTATATTATGATTTAAGAAAGTGTAGATAGAGTTAAGAAGCAATATATATCAAGGTTCCATCATACAAAAGCTCTGATGTTATGTGTTAATAAAGGTCAAGCTTAAAACGTTCTAAAAAAAGTGTGCCGGAAAAAAATGTTTTGAAAGTGTGTGGAATCCACTATTTTGTGTATAAGTGGTGTGTATTGTAAAACTAATATATTATAAATGTAAATAGTTTGTAGACTTCGTGAGATGGATTTCAGTTGAATGCAGGGTACATCTGTCTTAATCAATACATGGTTTGTTTTGTAATTAAAAATAATTTTTTGTCACTAATTGAATTGATTTCAACATTTCTAACTCTAATTAAAAGTCATAATAATACATGTATACATACACATGTACATGTATGTTCATAAACATGCTCATTTGAGATTTCTAATTTAAGTTTTAACATTTAAGAAATTATATGGATATTTAGAAAGTTCAATTTTGAAGTTTTTATGTGCTCAATATGGATTTACTATTGGACCAATTGGCAAAGTTTGTGTTAAATATTTCTTATTGTTGATATTACGCAGAGGTATACTCTGTCTCTTAAGTTTGACACAAATATTGTTATTATAGAAATGCTTAAATAGTGAGTTATTTTTTGCTTAAAATACTGTTCTTTATTACTTATTGTCTCATGACTTGCTTTTTTGCAGTCAAATAATGTCAAAATTACTGTTTCCTTTTTCTACATACAGAATATGGATTTTTTTTATTATTTAGGGATCACATTTGCATTGAACAACATTATTTTGAATTATGCAGTGTCATTTTCATAATATTTTTTTCTTTTTTTAAGAAACATTCAACTTGATAACTAGTCCTAGACATGCGTAGGTCTGGTCCCGGCCATGAAAGAGAAATGATCAATGTATTTGTACATGTAGCTCAGTTTTAGTTTAGCTATACTGTCATAAATAGATCACACATTTTTTGGTTTCACTGTCATCACCTAAAGTATGGTTTATTATAATTTCAATTAGAGTTTAGAGAATTCAACATTTTGTAGAAAAAACAACAAGTAGATAATCAATTATTAATGTCAAGTGTTCAATATATAAAAATTACAGTAAAAATGTAGTCATTTTTTCTTGTATAAGTCTGAGTCTATGTATAGAATGGATGAAAAAATTATGTCAGTTAATTTTTGGTTTTCTGTGATTATTTTTTACATGTTCATGGTATATTTATCATGTCATATTATTTCTGTACTGAGCTTTTTTTCTTATTTTTTTTGTATAATTAACTTGTATACTGCTATTTTAAAATGGCTAGTCTCAATTGCCCCCCTTCGTTATATGTTTTATCTCCTTACCTTGTAACCCAGATTTATATATCAAAACTAGTTTGTTAATTGCACGCTTAATCAGTGAAAATATTTAAGTATCACAATTTTTGGGTGTACATTGTGTATTTATGAATTTACATCTTAGCAATTATTTGAAATAAATGGTCAACCTTGGTTATATTTTCATTCTTTCACAAAAAGTTAATGAAATATTCATCAATCAAAAAACTTATTGTTTGTAATGTTTTTTTTTGTATAGTTTAAATTTTGGCATGTCAATAACAGTGCTGGTCAACTACCTTATGTTAATTGTTATCACACCTTAAAATAAAAATTTTGTCTGCCAATTAATCCCGCTTCTTGTTTCTTTTAGATGTAGTTTATCATGGTTATATTTAAATGGTATATTCCTTTGAACTTGGCTTTCCAATACGATATCAAAAATTATCTTCCCATTGCAACTAAGCTAAATAACTTGCTATGAAGATGACCAAATGTAATATTCTAATTGGTAAGCTTTGTTCCATGGCATTATTTCTAGGTTTGTATCTATACAGTTATTGTTTAGGTTGGACATACTGAGAGGGTTTTGGACAAATGTATTCTAAATGTATTAGTTTATTAAATGTCACAGATTCCCTTCCAAAACGTTTGTAGATTTGTAGAAAGAAATATTGTCAATTAATTTGATTGTGATTAATGAATACCTTACAACAGCAAATTTCCACTTCATACTTTACTCAGAAATATGGTAAATTTTATAACCTCTCTACAGCACAGTATGAATGGACTCTGTGTACTCATTCAATTTGATCTATCAATGAGGTTTTTTAATTAGGCTCAATGCAAACTCAAGTATGGACTTTGTTTAACAAAGGCTTTACAGAGTTTCATTGCAACAAGGAAAAATTTTATGGTGAAATATGTATGCTCAAAATTTCTGTGTTTCACTGATGTTGGATTCACAACTAGTCTGAATTTAATTCAATGCTGAGAAGTTGAAATATAAAGCTTGCTTTCTCTGCAGTAATAATGATAATCAGAATATTTTCACCAGATGTTGTTGGAATTTGATGTTGTAAGTTGTTTTTTTTATTTCATTATAATGGAACATTCCACTATTAAAGTGTAACATCGCCCTGTAAATTATTTTGTTTCATACATGGTTGAATTTGTGACACAGTACTATATATATTTTGTTTCCATGTAAATGTGCAAATAAACTGGAAGAATTCATCTGTATTTTGTTTATTTGTTGATAGTATATAAATTGTAGTATCTTGTGATAACTATGATTACTATAAAACCTGGTTCCAGGCTACCATTACACGGGTTAAAGTTTTCCCCAACTGGAGCCCGACCCATATGAATGCTGCTTATTAGTGATTTGAAAGCCATTTGTGAAGCATTCAAGTTGTATGAGTTGGCTTTGCTTTAAGTTTGAGCTAGCAAGTTGAAGATGGTAACTTCTACAAAGAAATCAAAAGGATTACAAATGAAAAATCAATAATCGCTACACAGAAACCTGTTCACCATGGGGGAAGTCATATTGAAAAACATGTTTTCATTGAGCAAGGAAAAATGTTATGTATGGCTAGTAGCACAGGCGGCCAGTTCAGTCCCAAAGCAATAACACTATGTACATAGTGTTTTTGCTTCGAGACCATGCCGGTCGCCTGTAGCTAGTAGTGATTTAATTTGATACTTTGTAGCAGCCTTATTTTGAGATCTGAGAAAGGGCTCTTACATGAAAGTGTTGCATATTTCATGAAAATAAAAAAAATCACATACGCCAGTATAAAACAATTTGCAACAACAAGGATTCTGGATGCAATTTAGATTGACAACCATGGCTTAAATAACTTATATATCAATCTCTAACTTGCTTTCTTGTATCAAAACAGTACAGTATTTTCATAGTTCGACTACATACAAGGGTCGTTTTAAGTTAACACATGACTGGCTGCTGGAAGGGCATCTGGGCTCAAAGTAGGAAAGATTTTCCCTCGTTACTTAAGTTTATAATCAGAGGAGCTTTGGTGATTTTGAATTGCAAGACATCTGAGTTGTGACCTCAGATATGTGTTGTCTTAGTGAAGTTGATGGGTGTGTTTCGTGACATCTTGTGTTCTCAAAGTAGAAAAGATACAGGTAGATTGAATATAGAACAGGTTATCAAGAAATTACCAACCATCTTAAGATGTTGAAGCAGCTAAACAGTCAAAGTGACCAATACTGCAGACAAATATGATTCAAATACAAGATGTCTTAGTCAAGTTTATGACAATGATAATTTTTGCACAACAAGAAGCATAATGAGCCAAGTAGAAAGCCAAAAGTCTATTACATGTATAAGTATCACCTAAATTATCATGACAAAATAGTCGCAAGTCAAAAACAGTAAATATTTATGTTCTATACTTATTGCTATTAATTACAAACTCAGGTTTATGAGCACCATGTTCAAAAGTAGCCAGTTTCATCACACTTAAAAATTCCAATTCATGGATGTACCAGTCACATGCACAAGTTGCTAAGGCTTCTGTCATTCAAATCACGATACAAAAAACTTTATGTCAAATGATAAAATCATACAGAAAAGAAACAGGGCAATGTTTATTAGCACTCCAGAGGTGTGTTCAACAAAGCGATCACTCGAGCGAGCGCCTGCTTCGCAAATTGTTAGGCTATTGAACGACTTCGAGCGCTCACTGTAAAATCCAAGATGACGTCTAACAGCACATTATTGAAAATAGCGGGTGGTGGAACAATTATTTCTGCTAATACATGGGATCTTTCACATTTTTTATCATATATGAATCATTATGATACAATTTACTGTACCAAATAAATTCTATTGTATGCATTGCATGAATATGTTACGTGGAACAAGTAAGATATACGTATGTGACCCAATTTTAGGGATAATTATTTGAGATAAAAATATAAATTTTTTCAGCCGCCATCTTTGACATCTAAGCAAAACACCTCTCGAGTTGAAACGTGAGCGCTCGCGAGCACTTGCGCAAGCACCCACGTTCAGGAGAGCGCTTGATTTCGCACCGAGCACTCACATTGTTCAACACACCTCTGGGTAGGGATAGAGGCTTCATGTAAGAATAAACATTTTGGTGACTAATCTAAATGACAGAAATATACAGGAGTGCGGTAAATTGTGCAACCCTTATAATGGACTTTTTTATAGGCTGCCACAATGTATGCATTCTCTCAGACTGTGATTTTAATGATACTGCCTTGATACTGCACGAGATTTTGCAATATTTTGAATTAGAATGGCTGCATAGAGTTCATAAGAACCAAAGTAAACAGCATTAACAATCCATTGTTAACTCTATCTAGTACCCTGATGGGGCAACATCCAAATAGGGCAATAATGTTATTCTTCCTTAAAGGAAAAATTGTCAGCCGCTTTCTGAACAGAAATCAACTAATCGTAAAGAAGACCTCCAGAAACCTGATGAGGTTGGCCAAACAACATTTATTTATATATATTGGGTTTAATGCCATGGCAACACATTTTGGTTATTTTATGGCGTCCAGCGCACCTAACCTAGTTTTCCTGGACCCTTGTCTATAGCCAGTACTCCCCTAACCTTCCACAAGGTCAGAAACTTCTCCATATACCTTATGAAAATTATGGAAAAATATTTAGATTTGAAATCATATCTGATATTGATCTCTCCTCAAGGGGCATACAAATCTAAAGTTTCATAATTAACATCAAAATACAACAGAACACCAACTGTAAGTCATTCATTTATTTACCACAATTTTCACAAAATATGTAAAAGTATATGTTTTATAAATGACAAAAACACACAGTACAAAATACGAGTGATAGAAATGCTATACATGTATCATTTTTATAGAAACAAGTCACACAACAAACGTGAGAGAGTACAACCCATTTCAAAATTATTTAACCTAAGTAAGTCATATAATTTTATAATATTAATACAGGCTCCTTATGAAACTAAATAAATAAAATGTAAACTGTCAAAAATAAGAACATTGATAAAACAGTACATAATGTATTTATGAGTAGTATTCAATGAACTGATAAAATGAAGTTTATATTAAACCAATTTTGAATTTAAACCAGTGAAAACTGAATATTATCTTGTAATGCATTATCTGTGTAAAACAAACTCTCCTATCAACATATAGTTCATCAAATGACTTGGAATTTTATAATTTGACCTTTTTTTATCATGTTATACTAACTGTAAACTTGACTATACTTAAGATGATATCAACAAGTTGATGCAAAACAAGCATACCAGGTATATAACTAAACAAAGAGATGTGACAATTTAACATCAAGTGATCAGATACAATGATGTTACAATATATCACAGGTTTAGCGCAAAATGGCTGTATCTTGCTCTTTTTTATATTAAGTTATGATCGTTTTGCGCTAAACCCGCAATATATCAACTATGACGTACATGATAATACAGCAATGTTCATCACAATATCTTGAACATTCTGATAAAACTAAAATATCATTGCCATGGATGAGAAACCAGGACAAGGTTAGCGTTATTTTGTACATGAATCTTCATATACCTTAACACAACTCTTAACAATTTTCAGTGCTATAGTGGTAATCAGTTGACCTATTCATTGTCCCTTAAGAGGACAAGACCTCTATATCTAAGCTTTGAATCAAGTATAAGGTACATGGTTTTACCAATGTCTAACATGTTGCTTATTTGATGCAGTGATAAGAAAAAGAATGGACATAAAGTGTGTTTCATGACCAAACCTCATTAGCATATGAATGTTTCACCCAAGAATCAAACCAACAACCCTATATCAAAAGTCAGGAATACTAATGACAGAGCTTATCAGTTGGGTGGCCAGAGACAATATGTAAATAGATTTTAATGACCAATGATAATAATAGCTTGTTCATATCGACCCTGAGACTAATAAACTACAAGCTTAGAAAAACAATGATATTTTTAAAACACTGACCCTGCTGATTTAATTACTCGCTATAATACTTCTGTACTCACTATTCATAGAAATAAATAATTTTGTATTTACCTATGAGGATTATTAAACAAATATTGAGTAGTGAGTACCTAAATCAGAGGGGTTAATGTATGTACCACTGACAGTTGAATGAACATATTGTTCAATGAAAACATATTACATTTAAGTGTATATACTTGCACTAGTCAAAATAAGAAGTGATATATTTTACCAAGAATGCATAAAAAATGTAGCTGCATCTTAACTTCAAATAAAAAAAATCAAATAACAAAGGTCAAAAGATCACAAAACATCAAAATTCAAGGGCAATAACTCTAAAGTATCAGGATCTCCTGACCTTGGCCTTACACAGTTAACAAACCACAGACTATTAGTTACACCAGGCCAGCCAGCTGCCCAGCAGTCAATTATGGGTTTTCATATATAAATACCAATCTTTGACAGCTGTTTGAAAATATGAGTAACATTTAATTTATATGAGGTAGACCAGTAAATTACAGAAATATTTTGGACCATTATAAATAGATAAATATTCATATTAATTTAATGTTAATACTTAATTTGGACTAAACCAATTCTGGAAAAACAATATAAATATTTGATTCTCCAAGTCATTCAAAATGTTCTTCATATGTATAAAATGCTATGTAAATAAATTTTACCCAACAAACAGAAGCAATGACTTAAAGCTCTATGACTTGTTATATATGATTAGCTAGAACAATGGGTTAGTTTCTATGCATCCTGTCAGTGGTGAGTAGTGTGACAAAGATAGTGGTACAATCAGACATTATTAAAACAGTTGTAAATGTGTATAAACATATGATAGTCAATGATTCAACAGTAATATCATCAGTACATGCATGTGATAGTCAATAGTAACATAACATAATGAGTACAAGCATTGTTAAAAAGTTAAAATGCAGTTTAAAGTCTGCTTCTACATACATGTTCAGCTGACTTAACTATTTTTGTAATATAACCCCAATAACAATGAAATCACCATCAGGCAGGGGATTCCTTACAGTACCCATTCACACCTGGGTGGAGTGTAACCACTGTAGGTAAATTTCTAGCTTAAGAAAATTAGCAGTGCTATAATGCTACAAGATGGGCCTTAACATGGGATCTCTTAATCTTAAAGCGAGTATCCTACTACTGGACCACTGCTCCTACATGCATTGCATCATGATTGAGTACTAGAATATTCAGCAGTACATAAGAATTACATCTTTATGTGTTTATTGTACAAACATACAATGTAAATGATCATCAAACAACCTTACTGTATAGTTTGTTTGTTTTTGTTGGGTTTAACGTTGTAGCAATTTAACACTTTGTATAGGTTATATAACGACGGTCAGTCAACCTACTCACTATTCCTGGAAAGCCTAAATAGCTGTTAACCAACTACAAAGAGCATACTTTCATCAGTGACTGACAACTGCCCTACATAACTAAGAATCATTGGTAGGATGGAGAATAGCCATAGAAACTATTTCATGACCAAGCGCCACGAAAGTATGCCCCACCCGGACATCAAACCCAATACCTTTGATCAGTAGACTTGTGTGCTACCAACTGAGCTAGCCCGGCGGCTATCTTACTGTAAAGAATATTATGAAAGACAACATAATTCTTAGTTACATTGGTGTTCATGTATTCAATCTGCCTATCAAAGGAGTATATTATAATTTTTACAATTCTCTGATTTTATAAATATTTACAACACTTCAACACCCTTTCTCCTTATTTTCAATAAAAAAAACAATGAAAGAATAAACATACTAGTATAAAACATATATACATTCATTTATAAAACTACACATATAAAACAAAACATGCGGACTTATTAAACTCAGATGTTATACCCTTTGCATAGTTAAAAAAAACACCATAAAAATGTCTTCAAAAAGTCTTATTAATAAATATAACATTCTTTTATTTATTCATTCAAGTGTTTATTTTGATAATAGTCAATCGCAAAAACTATTCTATGATACATATAAACAACAATAATAGCACACTAACAAAATAGATAAAATTTATTAAACAATCACAATTTTCTTTTAAGAGTTAGACAATATATGTATGGTGTTTTACACCTCTATTCTACAATGTTTAAGTCATATGACAGCAGTTAGTCAGGCTTCACACTTTCCCAAGAGCAGATTTAAATGTATGGACCTGAGCTTTTCAACCAGATATAAGCACATACCTAAATCTGTTGGTGGCAACCACCCAACTTAATACAGCAGTAGGATGTACAATGGCCACAGAAAATATTCCATGATCATACTACATGATGGTATGTACATCCCATCTTTGGAAACCCAAATTCTCTAGAAAAGAAGACACACTTCCAAATGAACTACCAACTGAACAAATCTGGCAGACTGGATTATTATTTTAAAATCATATTTTTTATAATATTTCACAACACCAAACTACATATATAATATTAACTTTATAATCAGTGAACATTTATCTACAACCTACATTAACGCATGTGTGACATAGTACATCCAATAACATCCTAGTGACAAATATAGGTCCTATAACACAAGGGTGATTATTAATATTTTTTGTTGGGTTTAACGCCATAGCACACCAAAGTATAGGTCATATCACGGCAGTCAGTCAACCAACTCACAGTTCCTGGAAAGGCTAATTTAGATTTAGATTTAGCTGTTAATCAGTTACTAGGCAGTAGGCACAAACTTTTGTCAGTGACTGACAACTGTTCTATATGACTTAGAATCAGCGGTAGGATGGAGAATGGCCATAGAAACTATTTCATGACACTACTCTATGAAAGTATGCTCCAACCAAAGAATCAAACCAATGAACCCTCGATTAGTAGACTTGTGTGCAACTGACTGAGCTAGCCAGGTAGGATGACAATTGTGATAAAAAGACCATATACAAACTTATAGAAAAATGTAATACCTAACAAATTCCTACTTATACACAAAATTTACAAAACAATTATCAGCTTAGCAAATCAGAGCTATCTAAAGTCAAAGATTATGTACAGTATTGTTTACAGGAAAATTTCCAAGTATCTATAAATATCTCTGACAAAATGTAAGATCAGCTCTGTACAAGAAACATTGTTCTGTCAGTCCACAGCATACAGCCACTGTTAGTACTTTTCTCATAATAATGATGACGATGATGATGGTGATGATGTATTATTTTGCAAGAGCTTTCTCCAGTAATTCATTTAATCTTGACACCATTGATCTAGGATCATCCAGCAAACCAGCTGTTACCATGGCATTATCATATAACTGAAATATAAGAAAAAAGAAAATAAATTTTCTAAATTATGAAAGAAAATCTTGTATTTTGTAAAGGCATGAATGACCAATAGTATATCAGTAATATTAAGCAATGGCTAAATTCATACTGTCTGCTAAAATTTCATTCCAAAAATCTTTCTAGTCTAGACTTAAGATTATGTACATTGGTTCCTATTTATATACAATTATATTTCTATGATTTTTTTCATATTTTTGGTTTCATATTAATACATTTTTATGATTTTAACATACATTGGTTCAATTTCAATTCATTTTTATGATATTTATTGTTGCATTTATTCAACAGTCAGTGACACATACATTTACTCCACTTATTTTAATACTCACTACAGTACTTCTAAACTCACAACCATTAAAAATAGAAAACAGATACTTGATTTATGAACAGGGATTATCATATAAATCAGTAGGTAAATGTACAATGACTTTTAATCAGGGCTGTGGATCGTTGAGCAAGTGGCGATCCGATCAAACCACGATTCATGTGTAACAATTCACGAATTGAACCAAGAATCACTTGTTAATGGAGAAGCATACAGAATTTATGTAATAAAAAGTGTTAGTGAAGAATTACAAGAGTTTTAACTATAAGGAAAACCATATACTCCAAAAATATCTATTACCAGACGTTTTATGCACATTTTCAGTGATAACATATTTGTTTAAATGTGTATCAATCAAATTTTTACACACTATTGTTCGGCCCCTACATAAATTCAAGTTTACATTAGAAGTGCGACTTGTTTTCAGTTGTAATTAAGCTGAAAGTGTTCTTTTAAAAAATAGATAGCGATTGGATGATTTCAGACCTGACGAATATTCATACTCGACTTTCTGGTCAAGATCGTGAATATCTGAGTAATCGGATACTTGCTGCAGCCCTACTTTTAATACATTCTTATAATATTTAAATGCATAGCTTTCTTTTAAATATATTTTTACCCATAATACTTCTATCACTATTCTTTCAAAGATTCTAAAATTATTTCAACCCTGATCATATTAGCAACAGTAAGGTTAGAAATACATAAAACATGTACAGTTATCTTTGAATTAAAGTATTCCTATCATTTGATATCAGTTTTTAGTAGAATTTCTATAGAAAGTTATCAAGATATTGCCTCAATATATGACCAGTAAACTAAAGATGTACTCTGTCGTCCAGGACAACTGTTAATAGATTTCACTTTATTTTGACTTAAAATACTGAGTTGAAAGTCAATGAACAAATTATAGAGTAAGGCCAACAAAACTCTTGATAGTCAATTATGTTTCAGATTCAACATTTAGGCACATGCTGGTTAGTAGACTGCACTGATTTACTATTCTATTCATTTTTTTCAAATTAATAAAAACTTCTTGATCTGGGGAAATATAGAATTGGGGCATTTATGCACAGGCTCATAATTCAGTTAGTTGCAAAATCTGTTACTAAACATAATAATTGCCAGCATTTAACATAATATTATTTCTATGGAACAGTCTGTTTGAAACTATATTCTAATGACAAACAAATTTAAACAGTAGATGATGGACCTGTTGAGATAAGTTATTAACTTTGTTCACAACCCCATCAGATAAACCAATGAACGAATGTTAGCTACCACCAGCTATTACCAGCAGTAGATATCAACAGTAGATAACCTGATATTTTAACTAAACACACCCCTGATAAAAAATGAAACAGTTAAAAGTCAAGTTTGAATTCCAACAGTGCATGCATAAATGTCAAATAATGTATACAAGTATACAGCAAATTGTACAATGTATTAACATGAAAACTGTGAATGGTAGTCAAACAATATAAATGAATAATTATATGATTGCAGTTTTAATGATTCATAGATTAAGACATGGCTGATTTGTACTTGATTACACATGCTACTTATTAGCAAATTTACAATTGAGTCAGAGACCAAACAATATCAATCATGCATATCTTATCAAATGATAATTTAGATGATAACTTTTTCAAGGATGGTCAATACATTAATGTTCCACTATAACTATATCAGTGTTTCTGTTAAGCATAAAAATAAATTTCTTGCCACCTTAAAAGGGTCCCTAGCGTTGAAAATAAGGGCACAGTAACTCACAGACACTTAGTAACTCTTTTAAGGCCTTGCTGCACTAACAAGTGGGAGTTAAGGTTAAAAATGCAGACACTGTTATTCTCTATTATCAAATATATTATCAATTTTATAATACATATACACACAATGTATGCACATGTATAAATTCTCCAGTATAACCCTTTCAATGTCATGTAATAATGTTAAGAGTGTCGAGTATATTAGAAGGGGCCGTATGCAATAACTGGGTCAAATAGTTATGAGTCCAGGAGATAAAATCATCTACGTTTTAATGTACGATATATTCAACTGGTGGGTAACATATTCCTATCACCATACAAAGTTTATCTCTAAACCCTTTATCTAACTTTTACAGACCGTCCATACATGCACTCAGCTATACTGGTTGAAATTAGTTAGGTAATATTTAAGATTTTAAAATTTAATAACTTGCAGGATTTAACTTAAGTGAACAGTGACTGAGTCAGTGTATCGCCATAAAACTTGGCATTTAGCAGTCTACGAAATTAGTGGGGGTCTGGTTGCCTTGGACAACTACTTTTTAGTTTGGGCGACCAATATTTCTTTTGGGCTACCAAAATTCTACAAACAAGAGATAGTGCTTGTTGCTAAATTGAGTTGTTCCAGCAACCACTTCCATATCCTAGCTTCATAGACTGTTCAGAAATGAAATTTTAGCTAAATAATAATACTAAGGCCTAAGTTGAATAGAAAAATATTCATTGGTGCATTATAGTTCACTAGTTCAACTTTTTTCAGCCATATTGGGGATCAGTTATGCTACACACTGTCCCTGAAAAGCCCTTGATTTCTGGACAAACCTTTTAATCTGTTCTAAGCACAGGTTTTTACCAGTGACTGATTTGCAGCCATACTCAGTGCATTTCTCTCTGAATTGCAGAAGTATCCACTGAGTGGTATTGGTCACTGCCAATGTTTTAGAGTCATTTAGCACAAGTCATTATGAAGGTCGTTTATTATATAGTCCTATTATAATAATAATAAGATAATATGGATAAGAAGAAATCTTAACATATAATCCCACTTGATGAACAATTGAAGATAGTATTGTCATAGCTTGCACTTTATTCTATAATAAGGCCATTATGAATTAATTTATAAACCATCTTGTGTAGTGCTTTTTCTCATTTCAGTGTTACAGTAGTCCAGAAAGGAAACCATTAGTCAGATTTTCTAATCCCAAATGTATAAGTAAAGTTTTCTTAAACTTAAAGAAATAGAGAATATATGCTTGCTCCCTCCCCCCCCCAAAAAAAAAAAAATAAATAAATAAAAGGAGTAAAAAACTGATAAAAATTCAAGAAACATTTCATAATTTGTACATCACCTAACACTTTCTACTAAATATATTATGTATGTACATGTACAAGTATGTCCTTATCCTTAAATTGGACTAAACAATATAAACTATGAGCTTGAGCCTACCAATTGTTTAATGCAATCTTCACCTAACTGACAAATCACACAATCACTCAACTTTAATTTGGGCTAATTGATTAAGTTTTTTCAATTTACATTTCACAAATATTTTATTTTGATGCAGTAACTCCCTACAAAACCCAAATCAGTAGATATAATTAGAATCTGAAAATATCGGGTTTCCCCACCCACACTGGCAAGGTACAATGTTTTGTACACATTATTGCTTAAAAATCAATTGTTGAAAAAAAGTATTATATTTTTCTCTGAACACAAAGTTGTATGAGGTTCACATGAAAATCGGATATATCTAAATGTGTAGCATCATTAAATAAATTCTTTATTATTATTTTGATAGTCATTTTTGTTTGTGCAAGAGGTAAAACCAAATAAAATTTGATTTTTGGATATATAAGATAACTTTGACAATGACACTGCAAGACTGATGTACAGTAGTTAATCCATAGCTGTAAAAACTATGGGTACTAACACATTTCAAGCAGTATAGATGAACTGATTTCATATCAAAGTCACCTTCATCGGGTAGATACAAAATATTTCGAAATAATCGCACCAAGGTCGCATGGTACATATTACAAGGTCATGTGACCTATGGCGATTTAAAATGATTACAAAATGTGATTTATACATGTATATACAAACTTTTTCTACATTTTAGCATTACATAAGATAGTGATTTTGTAATGAATAGCTAAACTTCAGTACTAGTTATCAATTTGTTCATATTGACCATAATCTAGCAATTTTTTTTTATTTTTTTTTTCAACGAAACAAGCAATTTGTATATGTACAACAGGTCACAGATGAAATATATCTCTGGATGAAAATTGAAAAAAAAACACAATTTGAGAACTTGCATGAAAACAGATCCAGGTGCTATTAAGTGGACACAACTAAGGAAAACCAGGGACTATAAACAATTTAAGAGATAGAAATGGGAGAGGGGTTCTCTTCTTCTATCTTTTCCTGACTATATAAAACAAGCCATTGTATAGGCTGTTATACAACAGATACTTTACATGCTAATTGATCCCTTCATACTCATAATGAATTAAATGACCAAGCCTTAATTAAGTCACATAAAGACTCTAAATTTTCATTTGTTATAGTTTCAGTGACACTGCACCACTCTTTAACAACTCTTTAATCATATTTCAAGGTTGGTCAACACACTCACTGTCCCTAGGGAGAATTAGAAAAATAGACCTAATTTTTTACGAAACAACTCAACTGTTTACAACATCAATTGCTTTATTAAGTATATTTCATACAAAAAACATATATTCAGTTATAAGATATGATATAAAGGACATATAATCTAAAGGACGTTTAAGGACATTTTGTAATTGTACAAATTTTAATTTTATACTTATATAAGAGAAGAAACTCTATTTCACTAAGGGAGGTGACTCTATAAATGATATCATAAGACTTTTATAGTATGAGATTATCTAACCGTATTTGTCATACACAAATCCTATATATTGACATTGATTATGAAACTAAACATTTTTAAGTAAATAATTGTTATGTTCTTGGCAATGAAATTGTTCCCTTAACTCGATACATGGTTGAAACATATTGTTCATTCAAGTAATAAACTTTTAATGGTGGATTAAGCAGTGAAAAACAAACTTTTCTCATGGATTTTTAAATATATTTTCAAGTATTGAAAAAGGATGAATAATATGAGTTTGGTGTTTAATCCACCCCAACAAGGAAGATGTTTAAGATCTGTCCATGTTTTCTGTCTTTTGTAAACACAATCAATAGAAAGCAGAATTAACTTAACATTGAGCTATATCAGTCATTTAAAGAGAATAATCAGAAATTGTACACAAGCTAGATGAAATTCTGTATAAAAGATTACAAAACAAAAGCTCAGTAATATTTTTATTATTATTATTATTTACATGCAATTACAAAATTTTCTGTGAGAAGTTTCTTCAACTTAGATTTACCTGGTAAACAAATACAAGATACTGACAATAAACAATGAAAATGGGATATTATGATAGTTATGATTTGTGGAGCCCTCCCTCTTGAAATAATAAAAGTCTTGATTGGGCACAGCAAAAATATTGTTGGATCCACTAATGTAAAGCGCTTACCTTTAGTTCAATTACCTACAGTTCAGTTATTAAAAAAGAGCTTATAATTCTAAACTAAGGAAATAAACAAACAATCCATTACCTGTTCAGCTAGTAATTTAGCTAAGTATGGATCACTGGCTTGTAGATGACTGAGTTGTTTGATCAATGGATGACTGAAATATACAACATATATACAAAATATTATAGATAAATATGTAACTATATCATTCTATGAACATATGGTGCCAACCAAAATTACCATTACACTGGAACCTCGCTTAAAGACCACCCCGATTCAAGGACCACCCCGCTAAAAAGACCGGTTTTGAAAAGAACGGAATTTTTTGCTCTTTATTTAATGGTCTTTAACCCCGAAATTAGGACCACCCCGCTACTCCGTAATACGACCACTTCTTGCTGACGAAACTCTTAAAATGCGTGCATTTTGACCCCGCTAAAAAGACCACTTAAAATTCGCGAAATATTCAGCGAGCGACCGGCAGTCTGACTATGGTATATGTTTTTCACACCTGTGTAGATAATACGCTGCACCCATTGTTTGAAAACAAAAGATGTCAATCTGTTAGATAATTAACACGCCTGTTTAACTAACAATGTGACACTTGCATAATCTAGGGGTCATTTTCCTATCCAATACAGACCATTTAAATTGAATCTATTGAAAATAATTGATAAAACAACAAAATTACTCGAAAACGAAAGTAGACGCGTCACGTGATACAAATACATTTTTAATGTTAAATTGTTAATGTGGTACAAGTTTTAGTGTTCTGAGAATAGCAAATCCGAAATGGAAGCTCTTGAGAGTAAATTCGACGGAAAGATCAAATATTTGTTGCTGGTCTAATATAAATTCCATTGTTTTTTTCGGTCTACGGAAATAGCCGAGTGATTACGATTAGAGAGCGTCAGTACCGAATAAAGTCCGTATACGGTCCGGTAGGCGATATAATTCATTTTGACCGTTCCCGTACGTGATCGCCGATACACGCGTTATATACTGTTAAAAAAATAACGAAGTTGAACTCAATTATTTTTCATAAATAGAATTATTCATAAAAAATTTGAAAATCTAATGCAATGTGAAAACTGTTCTCTTGATGATGACTAATTAGTAAAAGCTTATTACACCCACTAAGCTCATTACACCCACTATGCTTTCAAATGATTCTTTAAGCAAGGATTCTTTATAACATGTTATAAAGGGTCCTTGTTTTAAGTTAAAAAAGTATATGTCATACAATCTTTGTACTATGAATTATGCTAGACCAATTTATCCGCTAATAAGACCACCCCGCTAATAAGACCACTTTTTAAAAGAACGGTCAGTGGTCTTAATAGAGGGGTTCCAGTGTAAATTTGTATGGCAGCTACAATTAAAGTTAATTTTCACATTAGGATACTTAAAATAGATGGTAACATGAAAAATAAGTAATAACACATAATACAATTTTAATAGGTATACATGTACTTGTATTTAAACATCTGTTTTAATTTTCTCAAGTATTGGTAAAATTCAAAATCAAATCACACATTCACTGAAGTGCAAAGGTCATTATGGATGGCACTGTATGTTTATTGATCTTTGAGAAACTAAAACGCAACTTAATTCTCAAACCTGAAGTATATGTGGTTTAACACCAAACCTATTCATTATAAAAAATAATTTTCAACAATTTCTCAACTAGATTTGACAGTAAAAAACAATAGACAGGGATTATTTTTTCGTCATATGATAATGTATTCCTACTCACCTAGGATTTATTTCTAGTGTTGGTTGTAACAATCTAAATCTTTCTTCAGGTGATTTATCTGCAAATGTGGTTCGTAGGAAATGTCTGGCTGAGCCCATTTCTTGTACAGTGATAACACATGGATGACTTGATAACTTTCTGGTTAACTGAAATACACAGTTACTATGACAACATAGTTAAATATAATGTTTGTATGTTTTTGTTTTACAATATACTTCAGCAGTCAGAGTCATCAGGTGGACAGTTCACTAGAACTGTTTTACTGAGATGAAGCTCTCAGTTGGATAATTTTACAACTAATGAACATGTATTCAAAGAAAATTTTTATAGAGAATTTTATAGGCTCATAATATATTCATCAATAACAATTAAACTGTCATTTCTTATTGTTTCAAAATAGCATAAAATCAAATCATATTTCATCAAGAAAATCAGTGGAAAGCACAATCAATAAATTACCAGTTGCCTGAGACAACCACTTTTAGTTCAGAAAACATTTAAGTTATACAAGGGCAACAAAAATAATTCTAAGAAAATATAGCTACATCTGCTATGAAGAATCTTTAAGGTAACTACTTATCCAACCAATAAATTCAAAGTCTTATGGCAGACAATAATATTGCTTGCAATTAATGTTTAAATATTTACCTTGACTTTATTTACTCTATTCAACAATGTAGTTTTTAACCAATTCATTAACACATCAGCTTCTTCTTGTTTTAAACTTTTATCATCTAAAAGTAGAAATGATATAATAAATTAATTAACATAATATGGTGAATTTATGTACAATAACCTACTCTGTGAGTTTTATCACTGATATTTTACATTTTTCACAATCAATAGCTCAGTAGGTCAGTTTGTCTTTGTGATGGACATTGGCTGGATATCGCAATCAATTAGAATCAATTTCTGGATTAATGAGATTTTTAAATTTATAATCAATCGCTGATGAGTTTGCTTTTGCATGCATTTTTCTTGCTTTGCATGCATTTTTCACTGTGAATTTCCTTAACGAACAGCACTGAACATTTAGAAAAGCACTCCTCCATTTCACTTTCATCTTGGTGATCAATTCTGATAAAGTTCAATTGATTGTCGGAATGGTGAGTTTCCAACATGCTTCTAATCGATACTATACCTCAAGATCATAAGAACATAACTAGTTTGCCTTCAACTTACCAGCTTCATCCACGTTATTGTTATCTTCTTGTTCATCTAAGATCTCATTCTCTATAGATTTTAAATTCTTCTTATCAAACTGTCCTAGATTCATCAATACAAGTTCATCATAAGGTTCATATAAAAATAACACTTCAGCATCTTTCTTTCTTAATGCTTCAAGGTATGGTGAACCTTCAGCTATCTCACGACTACAATAGAAAAAAAATCCTCTTTGTTAATTTTTATTCAGTGGTGCATACATTAACCTGGCTGACTTATTATTTATTTGGATTGACCCATCAATAGGTTTTTTCCCAATTTGGTATCAAAGTCTACAATTATAACAGTTCAGGAGTTGACACTTACTGTTTTAACCAGGGATTCCAAAGGAATATCTAGTCAGTTATTCAGAGATTGGTCTATAACATTAGGGATTCCTTCAATAAAAGATAAACAATTTGGATACAGATTTTTAGTCACACATTGTGATAAACAATTCATGGAACCTCAAATTCACATAAGAACAGGGCAATTTTCAGAGATCCTGACAGAATCCTCAGGTTAGAATCACTGGGATACCTCTCAAGTTTTTGAAATCCCAGGGCACTGATAGTGTCAAACCTTGTAGCTATATAAAAGTCAGTAACCATGGTAACCTACCTAGGTGCTGATAGATAGAATATATTCCTTGTCCCAGCTTTCATTCTACTAGCATAATCTTCTATGCTTGTTCTTTCACCAGGTGGTAGTTTAGATGATTCAAATCTCAATAATCTTGCAATACCTTCCTGTTAGTGTAACATAGTGTAAACATTAAGTCATAGAAAGGTTTAAACCCTACTAGAACCACAGCTAATTCCATGCGCAAGAAATTTACCTATAGCTGATCCCCTCCACCCAAGTGTAAATAACTACTATGAAGGTCACCTACTTGAAATAAACTTCAATAATCAAGAATTATCTTACAAAATTATAAAGTAGCTTAAATATGTGAAGTGATGCAGACCTTAAAATCACAGACCTTAAAAACAATAAGCCCACTAATATGAATAGTGACCCATAGAGTTTAAGGTAATCAAGTAGAACAGTCAGTCATTGAAATTATTGGTAAAGATATATTCTTAGTATTAGTTAAAAGTTTAAATTTAAGTCTCATCAGATACAGTAAGTGGATTGACTGTATAAAGCGCCATAAAACTAAAACAAATACATTAGAAATGAACCAAATTTAATCTGTCAGCTATGTTTTTTATATCTAGCCTAGTGACTTCAGCTCTAGATTAAAGCTAGCATGAATGAAGCGATGATCTAACATCTACATACAATATAGTTTTAACTGTACTTACTCTAGTGTCTTGATCATGTGTTGTCATAATACCTTCACGGAAGAATAAACCATAGTCTTCATAGAATGAGTAATATTTTAATGGATCTTTCTTGGCTTGTTCATATAAAAATTTGATTATCTTGTTGGTTAACACATGGTTTAGTTTCCTAAAATATTTTCAAATAGATCTAGAAATAACAAAACTTACTATATGATAGGCCAATGATCAATAACATTGTTTAAATTTGTAATTAATCAAAATTCTGAAATTTCTAGTGTCAGCACTTTTTTATATGTATAAGAAAATAACCCTTTTTAAAATTCTAAATTTCCTGAAAATATCAATCACAACAAGAAGGCTAAAATTGCTCCATATTGCTCTACTGACTGCAAATGAGGTTTCATGAGAATTGGAGCAAATAGATACTTTCTAGAGTGTTACCAAAGTCTTTCCTCTATTTGGATCTAGTGACCTAGTTTTCGACCCCACATGGGCATATTTCTATGAAGCTTCTGACCATGTAAGATGGATGTTGGAGTAAACATGTGATCCCTAGAGTGTCAACAGCAAAAAGTTGACAACCCACACCAAATGACAACAGCTGACAGACAATCCATCAGGCCATCCTTCATGCTCAGGTGTGATAAAATCATTAAAAAATATTTAGTTAAATATTAAAACCAACATCATATGAGAAAGAACTATAGCATACCTGATTAAACCACTGTCTTGTAATAATTCTCTACTAAGATTGAGTGGAATATCTTCACTATCCACAACACCTAGTAAAATATAACAATAGTATATATTTTATGAACTCATACAGATCACAAATATGGAGGGACTTTAATAACATTCAAATTTACCTAAACTAGTTACATCAAAAACCTTACATACCAGAGATTATTTACCAACAAAAATATTCTTGCTATGATTTCATAGATAAATCATTTTTTAAATAGGTGTAAAACTTCATTTTGCAAATTAAGTTTTCTATTAAAACTTATTTAGCAGTACACAATATAGGATGTTTCTCCTAGAAGATATTGATGCTTACTGAATGGACACCAAAAAATGACGGTGGACTTTTACACCAAATTGTCTGCGATATGTAGCACAGTCATGTACTTGAAACAAATTGTAAAATATTTCACTGACAACTTAGGTTATAAGAACATCAAGAATCCTACCTTTTATAAATCGTAGCCATTTTGGTAATATCATGTTAGATTTAGATAATATCATAACTTTTCTACTGTACAGTTGAACACTCATATCAGTCTCTCTACTCATATCAAATAATGCTGAAATATATAATGTATTTTTTATAGTTTGAGCAAAATGATAGAGGAAGTTTAATACAGTATTTAATATGATTCAGTCACTACTTATCACTAATTAAATGAATGCAAATGATATATGAATTGCATTTTTTTGTCTCAGGCCAATTTTTACAAGCAATATGAAATTTATGATCCAAGATGTTTTATGACACACTTTAACAATTTTCCTGTGATATCTAAATGGTCAGCCTATCTCCTTACTTTCCCTAGATATGTTTAAATATCAAGACCCAATCTATAATATTAAGTTCATACTTATGCCTGTGACTGACAACTGCCCCACATGATACAAGGAAATGCTGGCAAATAATATGAACAATGTAAGGTCCCACTCAATAATTTAACCAACAGTTCCCTAATTTATTGAATTTCTACCAACTAAGCTCACAGGATTACATATTGAAGGCAACATTCATAAAATCCACTATATTCCCTATTTCATGGAAGAAATATACCTAACATGTATACTTAGTGTTTTTGTCTTTGAAACCATGCCAGCCACCTATGGTACCAATGAGTCAATGATGCCACCACACTCTCTTCAGTTATGTAGAAACTTCTATAAAAAAACTTACTTGGTTTATACTGTGGTATATAAAATATAGATCTTATATTCAATGGAGCATCAGTTTTATAATGCAGACTATATCTTGGCCTGTCACTAACATTAGCAATAAATCTATAAAATTCTTCATGCATCTCTTCTGTAACTTCCTTAGGATCCAAGGTCCATAGGGCCTACAATATAACATGTCTGTAATTTGTTAATAAAATATTTCATTTATTGCAGGTTAATGAGGTTTAGATACAATTCAATAAACACATTAAGGCATTATATTCATGCATTCATAAAATAGTGTTACTAAAGTTATTGTGTGATTTGTTAAAATCCTCTTTTTAAAGAATGACTCATTAAGAGAAGACAAGTACATACTCAACCATTGTCTTAACGATGCATTATCAATACAGTAAAAAATAATTCTTTAAGGTATACAAACTATGTTTTATGGCAGCTGACATTCTTTCATTTCATTAGATTTTATACATAGTATTTCTTAATTTTTCCCCATGTTACATATTTATATAATATCAAGGTAAACTTTTATGGACATTTAAAATTCTTATAAAATTAGTCTATTTTCATATGCAAAGGAGGTAATAACTAACTCTTGTTAACATTTTTATCAAATATCTTTGAAATCTTATGTTACCGGTATGTAATGAATCTAATCCTTAACGTTGCATTCAACACAAACGTAGGTCATATACACGACGGCCAGCTCTTCCAACTATAGGTTTCCTGGACACTTTTTCTATCACCAGTACTAACTTACCCTACCACGAGGCCGACAACTCATGTATAGGGTATGACCTGCCGCAACCGGGTTTTGAACACGCGATCTCCGGATTCGAAGTCAGACATGCTAACAACTATGCCACGGCTGCGGCTGAATGAATCTAATCCAAACAAAATAATCAATATTTTGTCATGAATGACAAAAAGCTTTTCATACTTCAAGAAAATTATATTTTTACTGTGAATGACATTAAGGACTGTATGCTGTACAGCTAGCCATTCAATCCATATTTCATGCTTTTCAAAAATAATTTAACAAACAACGTGTATACCATCTGTACAGGGATGGAAAAACCCATAAATTGAAGTTCCCAATTTTAGAATAATGTATGACTTTATTTTTTCTTGATGCATATTGCAACGAACAAAACAATGAAAGGTAAACTATTTACCTGAACAACATTAACTTTCTTGCCATTTAGAAATATTGGTACACCAACAAAGTTACTGTATTTTGTTATCACATCTGTCAAAATAAAATAATAACATTGCTATCTATTCAATAATAAACTTCATTATAAAAATCATGTTATTTGTACAGCACAATACCTGTAAATTAGTTTACATAATGAGCTGTGTTTTAATGGGATAAATTGTCTAGTACGTAAATATCATGGATTTTTATTATGGAATTTATTTCTTGTTACATCCAACCCTATCACTAACAATACCAACAAAGAGCAAATATTTTACTAAGATATATAAATTTAACAAAACTAAATTTAGAGGAGCATACCTTTAATATAACTTTCAATACAAAATTCATGACTTTCTCCTTTTAAATGTACAACAATTTTAGTTCCTCTTTGTACACCTTCAGCTTCAGAGAGTTCATATGTACCAGTTCTTAAATGATATAATACAGAAATAGAGTAGTAGAAAAATAATCATGAGGAATGTTCTGAGTACTGGAAAGTTCTTAAGTACTGTAAATATCAACACTGAAATGCTCATTACTTTCATAAAAATCAAACTATTTATGTATATTATGAAGCAATAATTACAGAAATACAAAAATAATAGAATAAAAAACTACATACAAAGAGATATGTTTTTGTACATAGGGATCAGCACAAAGATAGTCCAACTACATGTAAATAAAGAAGAATATAGACTAGTTTTATACATGCACATATAAATAAATATACAATTTCTACTATATGTGACTAGAAATACTCAATCATCCTCTTAAATTTTCTTGAACACCAGCCTGATTTATGATGCTGCAAAGCAATAGGCAAAATGATCAACAAGCCCAACTATATTAAATCAGCCTAAATCAGTTTTCACTAGTCCAGGGCTTCCGGCTAGTGGGTTGGGGAGATGATTGAATAATTTCAGGTAAAGTTCTATAAAGCATTTATGTATAAGTCAGAGTATTTTCATGAATACATGTATATTACAGGTTTGATAAGGCAATGTAACATTTCTGGGTACTTCATACAGGATTGTATCTTGATAGCATGTAGGTAATAAGGAAAATATAATAATGTATTGTATAGTTACACAATCATATAATAAATAAAGTTCCCCTTTAAAGACTCAACACTTTTTTTAAAACTTCATGTATTACATTACATTACAAATACAATGTATTAAGTAACCTACTACCTGCTGTGTACTCATATTTTAACATTCACAAATTTTCTAGAAGTATGCTTCAAACTTATCTTTTTATACTACCATCCATGGATGATCAACATTAAGTAATTATCCATTTTTAAAATATTATAAAGTTTGAGCATCAAAAGTGAACTAGACCAAAATATTAATAATTATCAAAATACATGAATCCAAATTCTGTTAAGTCACACATTTGTTTACTAAATGAAAAAGTGAAATCATATCTGTTAGTCAAAATTTGAAAAAAAACAAACAGTAGCTAGATTTTAAGTTAACTGTATAACTTGATAGAGCATACTTTTTTGTTATATACTTTTAGCTAATGGATTTGATGTTTTATTGAATATTTTGATTTTTATGAAGCTTTATAACTCTTATCACAAATGTTCAGTCATATGATGACTGTCTGTCAATTAACTAACCATCCCTGAATACACTTGATTATTGAGATCCAAACTTTTAAGCAGCACTGAGAATTAACCTTTGCCAGAAGCTGACAACTGTAACTAGGCAATAATTTTGGTTTAAGAATATTTGGTATACACAAAGCTATAGAAATACAAAGCTCTTGTAGAAGTGTCTATTTGTAAAACTATTTGATTTTCACCTTAACATGAAATATTTACAAAAAGAGGGACTTTAAACTATCACATATAACAATGAAAAGGACACCCAATCCTTCTACCAACATGCACCACTTCAAGATCCATATTATCCTCAAAGAAAAAAGACATTAAAAATGTACATACAGCAGAATGTAACTTGATCAAAATGTTTAAGTTTAGTGCCTCATGCAACCCTTTAATATTTGTTTAAATTTAACATTACATTAACACAGAAAGGTAATTTAAGTTTGCCTCAATTTTTCTCCAGCACTTGACCATTTTCATATGTTGTATAGCAAAAGGCAGCATAATAAACTAGCCAAATTATATGAAATAAAGTACATTGTAATTTTCACTTGTCCACATGAACTTTCACTATTCTCAGGCTTCGACTATTTGAACATAAGTTTATGTTTAATGTTCTAAGTTAAAGCATACGTCAATAGTTTGATTTTTGACTATTTCATCATGTGGAATATGCTTAAATTGGCTACATCTCAGCCATTTTGATCCAATTTCATTTTCTTTCCACTAATGTTATTTTTTCATATTTTTGTCATTGATGTCTCCCAAATAAACCTATATGACGTTGCGTCCAATACTGGCGTCAATTTGCGTAATGTCAAAAGTAACGTTTTATGAAAAATATTTTGTATTTAATACGCCATAGTCAGCATTCAATATTATAGTAATTTCTTTCATGCTTTACGATGAAATGCTGTGTTATACGATGAAAATAAACGATGAAAATATCGGTTTATACGGTGAAAATATAAAAAATGACGGACTACTTTTTTCAAGGGAGACAGACAAGCTAGAGCTTTTTCAAACATCATATAAGCGAGTTCAATGGTGACAAATGCATTAGTTGATGCTAAAGCAGGAGATGATATAAACAAATCCAACATATCCTGTTGCTAACTAATTTTTAAAACGAGAGTCTACAAATTTAGTCAACACAACTCAGTCCAGATTACACGGCAATCACGCGACTGCATAATGGAGATATTTTGTACATAATTGGGGTCAAATGCGAGAGTTTCGCGCTTTTAATGAATAGTCTGATACAGGTTTTCATGAGAAAATTCATTACAAATCTTAGAATAACTTACGTCACCATTCAAATCCAGCGAGGAAAAACTCAAACATGTCTGAACGTTGACTGTATCAAAGCTGCATTGTGTGCATTGCCATTGGGTTCCATTCGTTGATTCATTTGACGAATATCCAGTCATTATACGGTAAATACAAAGGTTGGCTAGTATAAATCCAAGCCAATCTGTGCATAAATTAGATATAATGAACTGGCTAAAAATCATCAGCTTTCTTGAGTCTTCGCCATTTTGACAAATCAATGAAACATATCCCTTCAGCGCGTAGATCTAGATTCTATGTGTTTCCTTACATTATCCTTATATCCATATCATAATTGTGAAACATGTACTTTCCAGTCGCTTGATAATATCGTTTAAATCCTTCCGTTTAACCGCGTAATATGACATCACAATAAAAACTGTATTGATTTAAAATTCGCGTAGACCAACTCAGACGTAAACACATTTACCTTGACATTGACTGTTCATGCAGTACACATTTGTCTCCTTCCGCGTGAGGAAACTGTTACACGATTTTCGAGTTTAAAATTGTTTTCCCTCATACTTCTTTAATGTAACAAACATGGATTAATTAAATTTGGATGGGTAGTGTCTTAAGAAATGAACGATTATAAGATCGATTTATATTTCACCTTGTGAGCTCAGAAAATGACATTTTCACTCGTGGCTACGCCACTCGTGAAAATATGTTTTCTAAGCTCACTCGGTGAAATATAAATCGATCTTACACAAAAATTGGCGAATATCCTCTATACCTTTAATAAATTGACTACAGTGATACAAAATTTTTTGTTTTGTTTCGTGAATCTTATTACATATTAATTTCAAATACATATATACCTAATGTGTCATTTTACCATATTCTCAGATACATACCTATAAGTTTTTTTTACCAAATATCAATGTAAATTTAGGTGTCCTCCAGTCTTCATGCTAGTTATCATGTTTGGCAATATTTTAATTGCATTTTTATTTGTTTTGGTCTTTGTTTGCCTTTTCCTTTGCCATCTTATCTTTTGCCGATTTGTACTGCACATGTTTATGCATTATTTTTAAGTTATATAATCCAAACAGAAAAATAGTCAAACAACATTGACGTTAAAAACATCTAAAATAGGCAGCGTTACATTATGGCTAGACATTTTAAATTGTTAATTATTCTAAGTTATTTCACCAATATCATATTGATATTGTATCATGTTATACGTTTTAGTTTGAACTTTTTGATGATTGATATGAAATTTCGCTATTTTGTTTAAGTCTGTGAACAATTATCTTTAAAATATCTGAGTCGAGTCTATTTTCAGCATTTTGTGGGTGTGTAACGTCGTGGCTAGACATTTTTAAACCTGGCTAACGTTGCTTTCCGTTTGCTTAATTATTTTCATTTTAAAATATATCTACAAGTAAAGAAATGAACTTTTAAAAAATACTAAAAAAATCATTATGTCAATTTAATCATTTCAACAAATATATCGAAGTTATAAACGAGATAATTTGTAAAATTAAAATCTTACTTTTTCAACAAACATTTATTTTGATAATTTTGCGTATAGCTATGTTTATATTTTGATAAAACTTTATTTATGAATAAGGTTGTTCAGTAACACAAACATTGTAAGCTTTTCTGGTAAAAACGTTTCTTCATACGGCAGGTATCTGGGTTTTTATAACGAAATTTACTTGTTTCTGTTACGTCTCACTGGCATATTTTCCGACGTTCAGTCGGGTTTACACTCTAATATTTTGACATTATGTATGTAAAATATAGTACATAATATAATTTTCTGAAAGTATGAATTGTTTAAATTGACTAATGTAAGATTTATCAAAATGCGATAAAAATTGTATAAGTAGTTGAATATTTTAGGTCCTAGGGCTTGGTATTTTCAAATTAACGCCAGTATTGAGTGCAACGTCACATGACTTTTAATATGATTTTCAGATGGCAGAACTCCAATGAAATGAATGATTTAAAAGCCAGACCATGTTAGTTTAGTCAAGAATCAGGAAATAGTTTTACCTAAGTTTGCCAGTTTTATCCTGACTTGCAGTGCTATAACATATATATGTATAAAAATTTATATTGATAAGTAAAGTAAAATATCAATAAAAAGCATTAAAACATACAGATTTAATAGACCGATCTCAGGTTTAAGGGGTTTTCCAAAGTAATCACAAACAAAATTCATTACAATTAAAAGAACCGTGCCCTCTAAAAATCTTAGAAAATTAAAATTTGAGAAAATTGATAATTCATTAAGAAACTAATGCTGATTTTTTCATTGCTCAGATGATTCAGTTTCTTTTGTTTATGATTTAATGGGAATAGATTTATACTATAACAATATTTTCTTCTAGAAATTTTGGGGGGCACAGTAATGGGTATGAAAACGTAAGGATTTTTGTTATTGTGCTTTTAAGCAAAAATGAGTAGTACTTCTCAATTTCTTACTTAAGGAAACTAGCAGTACCAATGATGGGGGTGAACTAGACTGCATGGAAAAAACCAATACTTGAGTTATAAGTTCAAAATTTTCAAAATCCCAAAATTTCTGATTTCAGTAGCTTTTATGGTAAAAAGAAAATGAAAAAACAGTCAAAATCAAACACAGAGGGAGATTTTTAAGAAGTTTAAACTTTTGTTAGAAGAGGGACAAAAATCTTGAATTTCAGTCATTATTATAATTATACAACCTACCCATCTGAGGTCCACTTATAAGCTTTAGAACCAGGAATGTAAGATTTACTATATACATCAACTTTATGTCCAACCATAAATGAGGAATAAAAACCAACACCAAATTGTCCTATAATATTCTTCCCAGTATCACTACCACCATCTTTGTTGACTGAATCTAAAAATGCCTGAGAAAATATAGATAATAACATTTCTTTTATTTTTATCATAATTAATTTTCAATACAATGTACAATTTTTTTCACTGGGTTTAAATCTGTGGAACACAAATTCAGGTTATTTCTTGGCAACCAATGCATCTAACCTAGCTTTCCTATATCCTTGTCTATAACCAGTACTCACCTACCCTTCCACAAGGCCAGCAACTTCTCCATTTACCTTATTAATGGAGGAAAATTGACATAAATGTCGAAATGTCATGGAAGGATATGACCTACCCAAGTAAAGAAAACATATAAAATCTTGTAAATTTCAATGAAGTGAAAATATTACATCAAATTGACTTCATCTTAGTAGAAAATGATGTCATGTTACATTAGTGAATACTCTCTAACACATCTTTAACAAACTACAGATAAAAATGAAAGAAACAGAAAGTGTTGTCAAGTTTTTACCTTGGACCCAGAATGTGCTATTGTACCCAAACTTTGTATCATTTCATCTTTGGTCATACCTAGACCTGTATCCTATAAAAGACAAAAACAATACATTCAAATCTAAGTACGAAGTTACCAGAATTAAACAGTGTTCTGAACCCACAGGTCTGGTAAATATTATCATCAAACATACACTAATCACTAAAATGCAGTCTAACATTTCTACTCATGTCAAAGTAAAAATTTGTTTACACAATTAAGGCTACTATTCAGTAGCCCTATTTATCGATCTAAAAACATGTAAATATAATCTCTTATAAATACATCTTACCGATGCTAAATAGCAAAGAAAATTTATGCATTAAATAAGATCATCAGAAAAAAGAGCTAAAACCCTAAAAGGGAAGAGTATGAAAAAAAATGGAAATTAAAGTTTAACATAGATACTACCTGAATGGTGAATGTTTTATTGTTTTCATTGCCAGCTATATGTATTTCTAATGGTAAATCCTTATCTTCCATAGATTCCTCACCTAATTGTTTATATCTTAACTTCTCTAAAGCATCACTAGAGTTAGAGATTAACTCTCTGATAAATACCTAAAACAAGAAATGTAACAAAACCAATTAACATAAATAATGTAAGTACAGTTATATTTAAATGATAGAGGCAGTCTCATTTGTGATTAGAAGCCCACTTAAAGGTATCTAATACACATAATCATCCACTTATCCCTTTCACTTATCTTAAAAATAAAATAGCTGCTGCAATAAAAATTCTAGGTAACATAAGTACAAACTAACAATCAAGAACTATTTTCTACAGTAAGCTACAATAGTAAGGCTGTATATATTGGCAAGGAGGTTAAAAGCCTCACCCCTACATCAGTTTTACAGGGCTTTTTCAGCCTATCTCACGGGGCCGAATATGGGCCCCATTCCCAATGCCAAATAATGACCATTTTTCCCAATTTCAAGCAAAAAATTCCCAATCTTGTTAAATGATTTAGTTTGAACAGGATGTCTTTTGCCTTTACAAAAGAAACCACAAGAATTCATGTAAAAATAATAAATACTTAAATGCCTCACTGAACTGTCAGAACAAACTCTTTAAGAGCACTGCAACACTTTCAGAGACACCAAAGCAAAGCATATAAAGATTTAATGCAGTAAAATTAATAATGAAATCTCCCATATCGGACTATTTACAGCGTTAAAAATTCCCAATTTGGCAGGGGCCTTTTTCCCCAAACCCCCTGAAAAAGCCCTGGTTTTAGTTTTTGTCTTAATATTCTTTAGAGCTTCAACTGCAGTCATTCAATACTGTCAAGAAATAATTACACTAAGGTAACATACTCACCTCCTTTTCACTGTACAATGATCTGGCTACAATATCAAGTAACTTTCTAGTCTCTGCTTGAAACTCAAGCTTATCAGATGGACCTGAAAATATAAAAATATCAAACTTTAAATTAAAACATCCATATATACATAATTCAAGTTAAGTGAGCTCTCAAGAGTAGTCTCAAATATAAAATAATGCCAACATACCAACCCATTGTTTTTTCTAAGAGGTAACCAGAAACAAATCCATTTTTTCCTTAAAGAAATACAGGAAAAACACTCACATCTATTACATAATTTAAAATATCACAGTTATTTTTAACTTATAAATCTAAGTTTTGTTTTTCCCAAATGAGATTTTAAAAAAACTCATCATTTTCCTATAACAGACCTATAACAAAAGTGCTCACATTTCACAATTTCTATCATGTATCATACACACCTCGAGATCGTTCTGTGTTCTTTATAATAGTATGGTAGTCTTCATCTTCTTCAGCAGAATTAGTGGATTCTTCAGCAGAGAAACAATGTAAACTTGTATGGAAGTTCCGCCGTTGCCATGGTGACCCAGTGCCACAGGTGTATATAGGAATAGTTACATTCGATCCTGAAACAATCAAAGACATCAATGAACATAGTCCTAAAAATAAGACCCTACGTAACTTTTTTATCATTTGGACATTTTTCTGTTGAGTAGGGTCTTAACGGATTGCTTCAAAAACATACAGCAAAAAATATGGTACAGACACCGATGTAAGAATTAATTTTGAACAAAATATAAAGGGAATAAAAGCCTTATCCGGACCAGTTCCTATATAAAATTAACAGTGTTGGTAGTACGAACAACTACTCTGGATAGAAATAATTTTGTTTAAGCGAGTCAAAACTTTATTTACCGACATGAATTCAGTTCAAAATGGATGACAACAGCGACAACCCTGGATAGTAGAAAAAGTAATTAGTGTTTTCTTAAGCCAAAAAACCAGAACATTATTTTCTGTTTTATGGAAGGAATAAAGTATACTTTTATATATCGATTGATGCTGATTTGACCCACGTACATTTACTTTTTGAAAAAAATATTTTGCTATGCATTTTTGAAGTGATCCGTTAAGACCCTACATAACAGGAAAATGTCCATATGATAAAAATGTTATGTAGGGTCTTATATTTAGGACTACAATGAACTCTGATTAACAGAAGGTATGACATACCAACATTAGAGGAAATAGGCACAATAATACTGTCCATACAAATTGATCAATTGGTTAAATTCAATCAGCCTAAATAATTTAGTTTTTGAAGAATCTGGCACTAATAAGTAGTGTATGGTCTTCTCATAAGTTATATCTAGTGAACAAAAACACCTCAGGGAGTATAACAATAGTAAAATAGAAAAATTCTTAAATGATGCCATACACTGGAATGAGATTCCAATTAAGGTAATAGAGAGCTCAAAGAGCGTGGCCAAAGGGCATGCTTGAAAACGAGCTTTACAGTAATGCAAATAAGTTTCTATGCTACACCATTGAATTTCAATAAAATAACAGAAGTTGACTTTGGAGGACGCCGGAAGTCGATATTTGTTCCGATGACGTTGCTTAGAGATGTTTATGATAAAACCAGTACGTTTCCATCACGTAATCTTACCGGGCATTGTTTAAAGTAAAAAAAAACATCTCTGCCCGTAAAATAAATGTTTTATCCTGAATTTTTCATCTTTATCTCAATTCAAGTGATATAGAAAAATGTAATATACATTTTTAAAGAAAAAAAAATTCAGTCATAAAATAATGAGACGTTGTCAGATTTATTCTGAATGCAATAATTAATGCAGTGATCTCCCCTACCTTATCTAAAATGTCCCTGTGATAGGACCTCTATAAGATATACACTTGCATCGTCGAGCTCCCTTTGAGGCTTTTCCTTAGTCATATTAACAAATTTGGATGGGCAAAGAAGATTTAATTGAATTACAGTTGAGTTGCCAATAACGGATCGTCCCTAGTAGCGGATCAACATCTTTGATTTCATTTTGTATGATTAATATAGATAAAAAGTATGTAATTTAAATATTACTGATGATTAAAGTAACCATTTGCAGCAATAAAAACACATGGTTTACTTAAGATAATGACCTATTTACTCGCCCATCATGCTTTGTAAATAAGCAGGTATAGGTCGTTTGCGTTAATGCTGGACCCCTATTTGCCCTAAATATCTTTTAAACTATAACAGCGATTTTGCTAAAAATTTTAATACAATCTTATTTCAATTTTTCCTTCTAGGATTTAAATTTTCACAATTTTTAATAGATAAATAAAAGAGTTTTCCATAAGGTTCAATGCAAAATATTTGGAATGTTTTATCAAAAATCCGGCGGGAGGTAAAATAAGCTGTTCTGATTATAACATTGTCATTCTTCCAGTGTATTTATACAAAGTCCCGTGCGTTTACTGTAAATTTGTCGCTTAAATAAACACTCGACGGTCTACTGAATTGCAAGCAGAGGCCCGTCTTTAAAATCGTACGTGTATAGATTTTGACGATACAGACAACAGTGATGATGATATTTGAGTTTGTATATACTGTTATACTTTGTTATCAAATAAAATTTCAAACCGGGCCTCATATTTAGCTATTATTTTGTATCTACTGTTATGTGGCTGTTCTGATTATGGCACATACCCATTTAACAAAAGTCGCTTTTTGGCTTCAAAATTTGCATTGCATGTCTATGGGAAGTATGTTATGTAATTAAAGAAAAAATCTGAATTTTTGGATTTGAGAAGGAAAATGCTAGGAATGATCACATACAAAATTTAAGTTAATTCTATCCAATAGTTATTGAGATATTTCTTGATTTTAGGGGGGCAAACTTTAACGCAAACGACCTATACCCGACTCGTACACAATTGAAGCCATGATGTGCAACGGTAAATTGAGAAACGTCATTATGTGCCAAATCTACTTGATATTTTTTCCAAAAGTTTTATACCATAACAAAGTTATTTAATCATATATCACACAAAAAACAAAACCAACTACTTTCTGTTTTGTTTGACATTGTTGTAAGCACCAATGTATGTCCATGTGTAGTTGCCAGTAACGGATCACATCAAAGACGTGTGTTGCCATGGCATTGTTTTATCCTGTATAATTACATATTTTCAAGTATTGGTATTAATATATGTTTTAGTAAACTTAAGGAATGTTTGGATACTGTAAATGAGGGCAAAATATTGAATTTATGTGAGAGGATTAAGAATATTACAATGTAGACAATTTGTTTAAATCACAAACACATGTCTTATTAACAAATAGAGAGGACAATAACTATCTTATATTAAATGTGTGAAACCAAGATTTTTGTATTAACATGTTTTTGCTATATGTCAATTTGTATGTAGGTTTTAATAAAAAACAGTTGTATTCAGTCAATATTGTCAGTTTTGACAAAGTCCCTACATCCCAATGTCACGTGACTCTTTACTCGAGAATAGGGGTGTAACAATACGGTAAAAACCGTATTGCAATATATTGCAATATGCAGAACCCGTATTGCAATATATTGCAATATGTACCGGTTTTTCACTGAGACATGCAAAGCATTAATTAATGCATGTACCTCGTCCTAATTGGATCAGCATAGCACGCACATGGATATTTTCAAATAATCTCTTATCCAAATGTTTTAATTACAAATGTAAAAATTGTCTATATGTTATAGAAAAATATGCATGGTTTGAAACAGACTCTTGAAGATATTTTTCTTTCAATTGACTAAATGTTTAACCTTTAAAAGCACAGTAAGAGTGTTTCAAGTATTCAATTCATTTTAACATTTGTTTAAACATTTAACTATAAGATTCTGATAAAAACAAGCAGTATGACACTTTACTACAAAAACCGGTTCAATGAAAAACAAAACGGTTAAAAACCGTTAGAACTCGTATTGCAATATTAACCGGTATATCGGTTAACCGTTACACCCCTACTGGAGAAGTTGATCCGCTATTAGGTAATCAGCGATGGTTGAAAATGAAACAAGTTTTTTCGACTAACTAGAGGTTCTAATAACAATTACAAATATATATTAAATCTAAAGAAATCCGTTATTATTACAGAAGTGATCCGTTACTGGCAACTCAAATGTACTCTGATTTTATTTGTATGCCTATGACATGATGCATTGAAACCAAAATGAACTCCCTATTTCATAAAACTAATTGCATAAATACGTGACTAATAGCAGGTGCTACATTTACTTAGGTCAATAACACTAAACAGTAACTCTTGTATGAATGGCCATTGGACTAGTTTATGGACAAGATTTATTATGGCAATAATATAAAGAATATCATCATTGCAGATAATATTTGTGAACCCTTAGATCAGAATTGGTAAAAAAGTGAATGCCAGCGTGATGTAAAATAATCTAAACTCCAAAACAAACTGCGAAATTTTTGTTTTGAAGTTCGCATACAAGGTCATTGCCTGAGGCTGAAGCAACGCGAACTTCACTGCAAATCTAATAATTCAGCGAAAACTCATGCATTATTCACCTTTTATGCCATAAGTACTTTGATTGCGATTGTTTGAAAGGAATGACAATGACTGTCGATGCCCATTGAAGCTGAAAACTTTATTTACAGAAAAATAACGACCCAATACACACATTCTCATGGAGGCTGCCATTTTGTTGAATGGTTCACGAATTTCTGCATAATTTCTTTCATTCGGAATATTTCGGCTATTTCCCTTATATTGATCGTTTTCGTACCTTTGCATACTCGATCCAAAGTTTTTTGGAGCAAACATTTGAGATATTTGTGCTTATAAAATAATAGAGGACATCTCCCACCTTTATATTTATCTACCAAAAATTCGAAAACAATCAGATAAACAACAGTTTTATTTCAAGTTTCAAACTTTTTATACCCAACCATGCTTTCAGTAGGCCTACAATGTCATGTGCTTAAACACCCCTGGTCATGACCATTAGTATGTAGTTTATGGGTTCGTTTTGAAATTTGATCTGTAATTCGTATTACAAAAGAAAAAAAATGAGATAACCATTAATAAGATTTTAGTTTTCTTAACTTTTATTCCATTTATCTAGTTTGTACAATCTATATCTATTTTCGGATTTTAATGAAACTCCGTATATATATATTTAACTTAATTAACTTAAGAGGTTAACTAGTTACCGTAACTAGTTAACCTCTTAATTAACTAGTAAGTAATGTGGTTATCTGATGGCAGAAATATGCCAACATAAGTATATCTAATTTTAGACATAACAAGCATTTTGTACACAAACAGTCTCTTAATTGGGTTGTTCTTCATGACGCTGAAGTTAGCAAAAATATTTTGCTAGCAAAAGTGGCCACAAAGTGCTACTTTTGCTAGCAATTTTTTTATATAACGAATCGTGAAATAATAATTTAGGCCTAAAACGGCATACATTAACAAGCTATTTAACATGGCAAGTCCATTTGTCCGGCCTAAGGCCACTAATCGGTATTATGTGTTTTGTGTATAAAATCGGCCCATCTGAGAGCTGATTTTATACACAAAACGTAAAGTACCGACCTTAAGTGGCCTTTGGCCCAAACCCACGGAATTTTCCCAGGGTAGCCGCTATACACACGTGATAGCCTTTGGTCAGACCTCTAGCGTAGTATACACCAGTACCCGGCTAAATCGCTTTAACTCTAGATTCGAGCCCTGAAACATGGCCCATCTGAATGCTGATTTTTCTACACAAAACGTAAAGTACCGACATTTTGTGGTCTCTGGCCCAAGTCCACGGAATTTTCCTAGGGTAGCCACTATGCCCACGTGATAGCCCTAGGTCATACATCTAACGTGGTATACGCCAGTACCCGGCCAAATCGTTTAAACTTGAGATTCAAACCTTGAAACATGGCCCATCTGAGTGCTGATTTTATACACAAAACGTAAAGTATCGACCTTTAGTGGTATTTCGCCCTAGCCCACCGAATTTTCCTGTGGTAGCCACTATGCTCACGTGATAGCCCTAGGTCATACCTCTAACGTGGTATACGTCAGTACCCGGCTAAATCGTTTTAACACGAGATTAGAGCCCTGAAACATGGCCCATCAGCTGATTTTATACACAAAACGTAAAGTACCGACATTTTGTGGTCTCTCGCCTAAGTCCACGGAATTTTCCCAGGGTAGCCGCTATACCCACGAGATAGCCCAAGGTCAGACCTCTAGCGTGATATCGACAGTTTCCGGCTAAATCGCTTTAACTCTAGATTCGAGCCCTGAAACATGACCCATCTGAATGCTGATTTTATACACAAAACGTAATGTACCGACATTATGTGGTCTTTGGCCCAAGCCCACGGAATTTTCCCAGGGTAGCCATTATGCCCATGTGATAGCCCTATGTCAGTCCTCTCGTGTGGTATACTCCAGTACCCGACCAAATAGCTTTAACACGAGATTCGAGCCCTAAAACATATCCCATCTGAGTGCTAATTTTATACAGAAAACGTTATGTACCGACTTTAAGTGGTCTTTGGCCCAAGCCCACGGAATTTTCCCAGGGTAGCCACTATGTCCACATGATGGTCCTATGTCAGACCCCTCGCGTGGTATATGCCAGTACCCGGCTAAATTGCTTAAACTCGAGATTCGAGCCCTGAAACATGGCCCAACTGAGTGCTGATTTATACACAAAACGTAAAGTACCGACATTTTGCGGTCTCTGTTCCAAGCCCACGGAATTTTCCTAAGGTAGCCACAATGCCCACGTGAGAGCCCTTTGTCAGACCTCTCGCATGGTATATGCCAGTACCCGGCCAAATCGCTTTAACTCGAGATTCGAGACCTGAAACATGGCCCATCTGATTGCTGATTTTTTATTCAATACACATAATACCGACTTGAGGCCTTAGACCCGACAAATGGACTTGCCATGTTTAATAGCTCGTTATTGTATGTCGTTTTAGGCCTAAATTATTATTTCGCTATTCGTTATAGAAACATTTTTGCTAGCAAAAATAGCAACTTGTGGCCACTTTAGCTAGCCAAAAATTTTTGCTAACTTCAGCGACGTTATGAGAATAGATTTGTGAAATAATTAGGAAAAACATTATTTTGAACAGCAGAATGATGTCTTTCGAATACAAATTTACATCCGAAAAAAAGGACTACTTTCTACACTCACGATGTTATCATTGTTTTTTTCTTGTACACGTATATGTAATTATTTCGTACTTATTTTTGTGCTGTTTTGTTTTCTTTCTGTCAACAGAACCAGCAGCCTGAAAGATTAATCCTTATGTATTTTCATCTTTCTGTCAGCAGACACAGCAGAAGGATCGATCCTTCTTCTATGTCAGCTGAGTCTGCCAACTTGTTGTTCATACACAGTTATATAATTGAAATATGGGCTTTTATAAAGCCAAAACACACGGCAATGTGAAAAATTAGACTGTTCAAATGCAAAATAATCAATTTGCATAAAATTTGTATAATTGAAACGAAATAACAAAGCAAAACTAAATTGACATTAAAAGAATACTGAACAAAATATCGAATAAAACTTTTTTGAAGGAAAAATGTTCCATATTTTTTTATTGTAATTATTTTTATTTTCCTTATAGTTACAGAAGTTATACAGAGCTAATCATTTTAACAAAGTTATAAAATAGAATATAGGTTATCTGTTATCATTATTTATATAGGTTGAAACACAAACCGATATACAATTCTAATTCATCAATAATTAAGAAACCAGGATATTCCACTCCCAACAAATGTAATAACTACATGTATACCAAAACATTCTTAATTCAAAATAAGAATGATCTACTTTTAGAGGGAGGTAAGAAAGACATAACTCAACAATAATTGTCTCCCTTATTGCTTATAAAACATAGAAAAATACTAATATGACAACTCTAAAATATGTTGGACAGTGGTGCAGGTCGTATTCTAGGTCATGCGTGTTTTTGTACTTTTAACAATGGACTTGCCAACAAAATATGTGAATAAACTAATGCATGAACAGCATTTTACTGATTTAAACAGGCCATTTTTATGTGTAACATTTCTTTTAAATAGTGAGTATGCACATTGTAAATTTTAAATAATGATGTGTTTATAAAATAAGTGTAAACTAACTAAACTACAATGTATAAAATTGTAAAAATAATTCACCCCTAAATATTGGTGTGTAACGAAACATATAACGACACATATTTTACAAAAATACATGTAAACCTGTCTTTGACTGTATTGTGGCTCGGTTAAGTTTACATAATTATGCTATTATGATATATATATGTATTGAAATGAAATAGGAAAAATTAAAATATGTTGAAAATTTATATCAAGATTGTTTTTTTTTATTATAAATTTTCAACATAATTATTTTAATTTTTCCTATTTCATTTGTATACTAAATTTATAATACTTATTTCCCTTGGTATGCAGTGTTCTTGCAAACTGTAAATCTACAGAAAATAATTACTATTTGTCATTTACATACATATTAGGAACGCACATTTATACAGTTTAAATTTGAAATAGGGAATGATGATATAATGAGCTATCTAGAGTGATGGCAGAATAAAGTAAATAAGAAGAGTAGAAAGAGGTGGTAGTATAATAAAAAAGACAAGAAATCCGGCGGATAGCAAAAACATCACTATAATAATATAGAACATATACATATGATTAATTGTTTGAGAATAGATTAAATAAATTAATTAATGTAGGATAGATTCTTTAGTTGAGTCATGTTCCATAATTTTGACCATTGCTTTTATAATGTCAATTCTCTAAGCGATGTCATTCCAAAGAGCCTTAGCTATATGTACATGTATGAAAGGTATTTATTTCTTTGGTTATAATGACTTATCTTTAATCATTATATCCATTAATTTATCACGCCCTCCTTTTAAGTTAAAATCTCATAATTTTTTCATTTCACCGTCAAGTGACGACAACGATGCTGCATTGAGTCGTTTTCTTTTTACTCTTACAACACGCATGCGCATTAAGCACAAGACGGTGCACGTGAATGAGTATTTCTTTCGTCGTGACTTACATTTTATTAAATGGTTGCATATTTTGCTTATATTTGCAGGTACGTAAGTTTTGTTATTATTCACATGTTTCCATTGTTTATTTTGCATTACTTCACTATGGTTGTCATTGCCATTTTATATGCATTTTTGATTAAAATGTTGGAGCACATTGTCACACAATCTGCGTAAACACATATCCAGTAGACCACGGTCGTACTGGATCTGTACTTTTTCCCTTTGAGGTCACGTCGAGATGAACTTTGTGTCGACCAATCAATGCGTAGCTTTCATCTAGACGAAAACACTATTAATCACATTTTGATTTCGTAATTTCTATTTTTAGACCAAGTTTTGCTTGCTAATTTAACCGCGGTAATATTCACCATTCTGTACACAAACGGTCTGACTGACCTCTGTACGGAGACGCCGCGCATCACGGGTAAAACTGTTTATTTACCTGAAAACACGTGGCAATGTTTACATTCTATCAATTTCCCCCCTTCAAGTATACTGAACAGAAATAGAATGAATTTTGTGTCTACTCAATAAAATTTGACTATCCAACCAACTAACCTCATTAAATTAAACTTTTATACCGGTTGTTAAACCTTCGTCATAACGTGTTTACATCTGTCATTCTTTACACAGTAATTTGAATTCGAAACTAGGTTACACGGTTTAACTATGCACCTATACCTACAGAGGTTTAAAAGTACTTTGTATTGATAGATTTATGATCCTGTAGCTATGAGTGATCATTTATTTTACATTTCAACAACGAGTCTGTCAAAAAACGAAAAAATGCAACGATTTTGTCTTCATCCGCCGCACTTTATTCTGTTGCGTACCAAACGCCGAATTTTGAGACGGTTGCGCGTCTTAGTATAGAGGTGATATCTTCACCGTCTATTTATAGAATGAATATTCACAGGTTGCGATTGGGCGGCTCATTTCAAATTTCGTGACGTAGACGATGTAAACAAGTTACGTATCATAACAATTTCGTCATGAATATTATGATGAGAAAAGGTCACCTGAACGTGACCTTCGTTTGGAAAAGGCCAGATCTACATTAGCGAGTATGCGAGCGGTAAAATTGTAGATCGGGTTTTAATCAGATTGATTGTCACATAGTCCACCATGCTCTCCAGTCTGTGCTAGTGTGAATGTAGTCTTGTGTCTTGTCTCTCTATTTTATTACATATGTGCGTCTTCTGTCTATATTTGCAGACCAAAATGTCAACACATCCTTTACCTAGCTGAGAAGATGTATATTATATGCTTCAGAACCTGTGACAATTGGCACCAACGTGCTTTTGGAGTGTTTTCCGTGATACGGAACGAAACCGGTTTGTATGGTTTTTATATTTTCCTGACGTCATGAGATTAGCTGTATCAACCAATCAGATTGTATGAATTTGGGAAACCCAATAGCAAAGTTGCGCGAAATTGTGATGTGCAAGAGGTTTGTTTTTATTGTTAAGAAATTAATTAATTTATACTTGTTTATTTAAGCTTGATCATGAAAGTTCTGACTGTTCATATGAACTTTTAAGTCCACTTTCTGGACCCCAATACTGAGCTTAAGTTCAGGATATAGTTTCTTGCTCAAGTATATGAAGTAAACAATGGGGTATTCTATCTGCAGATGGCTCAGGCGGATCTAGCGGGGGTCAGGGGGGGTCCGGACCCCCTAGAATTTCAAAAATGTACCTGTCCATTAGTGTATTTCTTGACTGTAAGTCATTTTAAGTAGCACAAACCATTTTTCCTCTGTGCTTAACATAGATAATCAGGGGCGGCGAAATCAAACGTCCGTATTGTCCGAGTTGTCCCAAGGCAAGTACGGACAAGTGGATTTTTTGATAATCTTATTCAATAATGTTCATACGGACAAGTAACTTTTACCAGTTGGCAATAACGGACAAGTAAACAATTTTAAGATTTCGCCGGCCCTGGATATGATGTTTATGTAGTTTGTATTATAATTTGTTGCATTATTCTGCAAAATGTGTATACTGGTGTGCAAGCAGTAGCCGTGAATGAGTAGTACCCGTGATTTTGATTTTACGCGTTGCTTTCGAGAAAAAAATAGTGTTTGTGTGATATTCATTAAGACAAAAATAAACTGTGTACAAAAAATTACAACAATCTGATATGTATGACGGAAGATATTTACTTTTATGTCAACAAATTAAAAAAATCTTGAGGACGTTGCGCGGGGAAATGCGCATGCACGTACGCTATTTTTAGATTTTCCAATTTATTTATAAATCAACGGGAATTAACTTGTATTGACAAAATATCTTGTGAATTAGTTCCCTTTATACAACGAGGCTCACAACGGGGGAGTTAATGTCGTAAATTACTCGATTTAATTCACTATTTTGCGATCTATTTTAAAGGCCGTAAAAGGCATTATTTTTGAATGCATGGTTTTCCTTCAATGGTTATTTTATTGTTTTCATTTTTTTTATAAAATGATGCCGTATGTGTTCCTCCCTTTATTTAAGTAAGTTTTAACAAATATTGAAATCTTTTATTTAAAGACAATGACGATTAAAAAGTGTGATTTTATCAACTTAGCCGTCGTTTACAGAATATCTGCTTGACGTCACATAACCTATTTATAGCAGTTTTTCGTGTGTGACCGTGTCTGTGTTTTCTCATATTTCTAAAATAATAATCGACGAATCTGCATTAAACTTAGCCAAAATGCTCATTATAGTATGATTAGCAACATATGACAGCATAAAATTTAATATGTTTAACTTAAAGAAAGTTTACGTCATGCTCCTTGCTCATCTACTTCCTGTTTGTCGCATATTTTTAGATTTTGGCGGGGGTATCACTAGTGAGCATTAGCTCACAGATTTACTTGTTTTTTCAGGAATTGGTTATTGAGATTTTAGTAAATGAATATTTTTGAAACTTGAAACTACACAGCACTGAAAAAAGCAAACATTGTCCAGAATGTTAGTAAAATCATGCTATATTCATTGGTAGAGGTGAGTTTTATCTTTATCAATTCTTATAGCATTATAATTCATATTGATCATTGGTTTTTGTATTCTTTATGCGCACGTTTTGAGGCCCAAGTGTCAAAGGTCAAGGTCACAGGGACATCAAATGGAAACCTTTGTTTGGAAGATAACTCGATCAACATCCACTTTACATAGGTTCACCAAATTTTATATGTGGGTAGCCCTTGGTTCAAGGGTGTGCCCTACTGGTTCTTAGGCCCCAATGTCAAAGGTCAAGGTCACTCATACTTCAAATGGAATAACTTTGTCCAGATGGCGGATGATAATTACACAAGGGATTCATCATGCCGCCCAGCACTTGAAGTTTACTAGGGAAACTTTGTGCCAGTGATAACTTGACTATGGCTGTACCTAGGTTCACAAAATTTTTGCTTTGGATAGCCTTCTGGTCAAGGATGTGGTTTATTCTGAGGTTCAAGGGTCATAAGTTAAGTTCACCCGGACTTCATATGGAACAGAACACTGCATGGACAGCATACAGTAAATAATATGACGCTGAAGTTAGCAAAATTTTTTTGCTAGCAAAAGTGGCCACAAAGTGCTACTTTTGCTAGCATTTTTTTTATTTAACGAATCGTGAAATTATAATTTAGCCCTAAAACGGCATACATTAACAAGCTATTTAACATGGTAAGTCCATTTGTCCGGCCTAAGGCCACTAGTCAGTATTATGTGTTTTGTATATAAAATCGGCCCATCTGAGTGCTGATTTTATACAAAAAACGTAAAATACCGACCTTAAGTGGTCTTTGGCCCAAAGCCACGGAATTTTCCCAGGGAAGCCGCTTGATTCGAGCCCTAAAACATGGCCCATCTGAATGCTGACTTTTCTACACAAAACGTAAAGTACCGACATTTTGTGGTCTCTGGCCCACCTCTAACGTGGTATACGCCAGTACCCGACCAAATCGTTTAAACACAAGATTCGAGCCTTGAAACATGGCCCATCTGAGTGGTGTACTATGCCCAGGTGATAGCCCTAGGTCATGTCTCAAGCGTGTTATGGCCAGTATCCGGCGAAATCGCTTTAACTCGAGATTCGAGCCTTGAAACATGGCCCATCTGAGTGCTGATTTTATACACAAAACGTGAAGTATCGACCTTTAGTGGTCTTTGGCCCAAGCCCACCTAATTTTCCTGTGGTTGCCACTATGCTCACGTGATAGCCCTAGGTCATACCTCTAACATGGTATACGCCAGTACCCGGCCAAATCGTTTTAACACGAGATTAGAGCCCTGAAACATGGCCCATCTTAGTGGTGTTTTTATGCACAAAAAGTAAAGTACCGACATTTTGTGGTCTCTAGCCCAAGTCCACGGAATTTTCCCATGGTAGCCGCTATACCCACGAGCTAGTCCAAGGTCAGACCTCTAGCGTGGTATACACCAGTTTCCGGCTAAATCGCTTTAACTCGAGATTCGAGACCTGAAACATGACCCATCTGACAGCCGATTTTTTACTCAATACACATAATACCGACTTGAGGCCTTAGACCCAACAAATGGACTTGCCATGTTTAATAGCTCGTTATTCTTTAGTTGAATAATGTTCCATAATTTTGACCATTGCTTTTATAATGTCAATTCCGCTTTAAGCGATGTCATTCCAATGAGCCTTAGCTATACGTACATGTATGAAAGGTATTTATTTCTTTGGTTATAATGATTTATCTTTAATCATTATCCATTAATTTATCACGGCCTCCTTTTAAGTAAAATCTCATTAATTTTTCATTTCATCCGTCAAGTGACGACAACGATGCTGCATTGAGTCGTTTTCTTTTTACTCTTACAACACGCATGCGCTTTAAGCACAAAATGGAGCACGTGAATTAGTATGATTTCTTTCGTCGTGTCTTACATTTTATTAAATGATTGCATATTTTGCTTATATTTGCAGGTACGTAAGTTTTGTTATTGTTCACATGTTTCCATTGTTTATTTTGCATTACTTCATTATGGTTGTCATTGCCATTTTATATGCATTTTTGATTAAAGTGTTGGAGCACATTGTCACATAGTCCACCATGCTCTCCAGACTTACAGGTGTTTCAACCCCAAGACGTTTCGACCCTAGGTTTGACGGAGACTTATCGACCCCAAGACGTTTCGACCCCACGAGGCTTCGACCCCAGATGGTATTTTAGGTTAATGTTCGTATTTGTATTGTATTTATGTACATTTTGTATATTTTGATAGAAGGTAGTTTGCTTATCACATCTTAGAATTTGAATGTAATATTTTAGAAGATTTTAAAATGAAAAAAAACCATAACAATTTATTAGGAAGAAAACAGACGTATGAAAACGGAAGAGAGTGATCTGCTGCACAAAAAACATAACTTATTAGAACACACAGATTAATATTTTAAGAACTTGAATAATAATAAACAACAAACCTGATATTGTGTAAATTCATAATTTTATTATATGTTTAAATACTCATGAGAGTACATACTATTTATATTTAACATATCAACAAGCAACATATTGATTCATCAACTTCAATAATTTATCATTTATGTAAAATAATGATAATATAAAGTTCTAGATCTAGATGTATAAATTCAATTTTATTGATTTTCAAACTTTTAAGTGTTTATAAGTTTACACTTAAATACATATTTATGCTCTTGGATTGAAATACATCTACAACATCATGCTGCATGTCGATCACAAACCCTGCAAAATAAAATAAAATGATGTAATGCCATAATTTCAATAATATAACGATTCATAATTTATTTCGTATATAACCTTATTTATCATTTATAATATTATCTATAGACTGGGGTCGAAACGTCTCAACTCTGGGGTCGAAACGTCGTGGGGTGGAAATGTCTCCATAAAAGGCTCGGGTTGAAATGTCTTGGGGTCGAAATGTCTTGCACCCATTTAACGCTGTGTCAACACAATTTTTTAGATCATTTTACTGCTCCCAGCACACCTAACCTAGCTTTCCTGGACCCTTGTCTAAAACTTGCAATCACCTACCCTTCCACTAGACTGGAATCTTCTCCATATACCTTATCAATGGAGAAAATTGACATAATTGTCAAATTTTCATGGAAGGGTTTAACATCCCGGGGTGTGATTTGAACCGGTACCCTCTTCGGACACTAGATTCAAAATCCAGGCCAGGCATGCTACCTACTGTGCTACCGACCTTGGTTGTACTATAATAATGAATGTATAGGTAACAGTGACAACAGTAACAGCAGAAACAGCAATTAAATTGATCTTATTGCTGTATTGTTGTCTACAGCTAGATTAACACTCAAGCAGTTAGATCCACTCAACCCAACCTGGGCCCCTACTAACAACCCCTCTTGAAATGGCCCTGTGCCTCTATGAATTATATAATTGTATTTGTTTGAAAAGTTCACAACAAGAGTATTTCAGATAAATGACCACAAAATATTGTGTCATTGCAGATTGTGTTTCATCCTGAGTAGAATCATAGATTTGTTTCCATGGCAACAATAGTGGTAATGTGAGTTTTGTGACATTGTGACACAACTGATAGATCATCTAAATGATGATAGAGAAGTGATAGACATGGCTTGCATGGTACGTTAACTGTTTACTTACATACTTTATTTAAATGTATAACTAGGACTGTGGATCATTGAGATAGTGGCGATCCGTTCCGATCTGATCGATTCACCAATCGAACCATGAATCACCTGTTAATAGAGAAGCATATACAGGAACTCATATGATGAAAAAAGTTAAGAATTACAGTTCTAAACTTTTACTGTATCGAAAACCATAAACTCCCTAACATTTCTATCACCAGGCATTTTCAGTGAAAACATTTTTGCTTAAATGTGTATCTATTAAAATTTTGAATTAAATTAACTAAATAAAATTAATTTTCATAAGTAGTGCGGCTCGTTTTCAGTGGTAATTAAGCTGAAAATGTTCTTTCACCATTTCCAAAAATAGATCGCGATCAGACGATTTCCGATGTGACAAATATTTTTGTACTCAATTTTCTGGTCGGGATTGCAAATACCTAAGTACTTGGATACTCGCAGCAGCCCTTTTTTCACATGTTTTAGGTTATTTTACAGTGTCCAGGGCACATAACCTAGCTTTCTATGACCCTTTGCTGTAACCAGTACCCTTCAACAAGCCCGGAAACTTCTCCATATACCATATTGTTAATGAAAGAAAATTGATATTTAATATTGGCAAATTTTTATGGAAGGGTATAACCTCCCCAGGTGGAATTCGAACCAGTACCCCTTTGGGACTAATGTAATCTATAGCAGTCACATATAAGGTAACCAGACCTTGCTTCTCATCAATTTCTCTTTCTAGATAAATACTAGATTGACACCATGAAGCACATTAGATAACCTCTACCTTCTTTGTCCCATTCTGAATTGATTCACTATAAATCATTGATCATTTGCTTCGAATCCTCGGCAAAAAAATTTCTGTTTTGTATTTTGAGTATTAAATTGAAAATGATTGCTCTTTCTTTTGACGCATAAATTATTTATATTTGGTAAAAATTGTTGACTCAAGGTTACCAGTCTGGTTAATTTTGGATCATTACTTGTATTCGGTTAAAGTAATAAACTTGGAACATTGAGCCTGTTCTGCAACGCTAGCCTTATGTATCCATACGTAGTGATTTAATAAAGAACGGTCTGCAACAAAGTAGCAAATTGCACCACTCCTCGCCATATCAGTCAGAATCCCTCTGTTTTTCAAAATGGCAGCTCCCTTTGGAAATTGGTTTCTTTTTTAGTAATACATATAATTACAATCCAATTGTCTCCCTTTCCTCTCAAATTTGTTTACTTATTAGAATAAAATAGTAATTAGTTTATTTGGATGGTCCTACGCTAAAGTGAACTAACCCACAAGTTGGTCAAAATTGAGTTATCTGTCCCTTTGTGTTCTTCAAACCATGAGCTTTCATTTGGTCTAGTAGACTTCAGATAGCATTCTTAGATCAAAAGTTATTTATAGGGTGTACTAACCCACACCTATATTTAATATAGCCTATTTCACGCTATAGTGAACTAAGCTGGTTAGTACATTCCAGTGATTATGCAAAAGTGAACTAACCCCAAAGATCTTAGTTTTAACAATTAAATGCATTATTGTCGTTCGGTATTTATAGCATTTCAGTTAAATATCTATAAAATCTATCAAATTTCCAATTAGTTCTATACATTTGGTATTTTAATTACATGTACATGTAATTCAAGTTCAAAGACATTGTCTGTTTTCCATGTTATATAACCAATACATATTTTTATACACTTCCCTCCAAAAGTTTCTTCACAGTACAATTAATTAAATTGCTACAATTTTTCAGTTCTAGTTTGAAGTATTATCATATCATTGTTGGTTTCATCCATTATTCATGCTATGGAAATGGAATTTCTATTGATACATTCTATTTTTTGAGTTGCAGCCTAAGTTATCTATCAGCCTCCAAAACTATGGTCAATGTATCTCAGTGAACCGTTATCAAGTTTGAGATATCCATAAGACAAATTTTCTGATTAGAAAAAACTCAATTGAAAATCACGTAACAGTAAAGTTTTTACAACATTTTGAAATTCTATTTGGTACAATATAAATTATGAATTTGTGAAGAAACTTTTGGAGGGCAGTGTATATGTGCATGTTATAAAGCAGCGTCATAACGTCAGTTTCGCCTGTAGTTTCTAAAGAAAAACGGAAGGAAAAGCGCCTGTAAAACTTCGAACAAATTTATTTTTATCGAAGTCAATGCATTTAGTTATTTCATATGAAGAATGATCTCACATTGTTGTCATGATTAAAATATGAAATTTTAAGGAAATTTTCTTAGAAACAAATATTGCCAGAGCCTCGACAAGTTCTCTGATATGGTCCTTACAAGACACAGCAATGGTTTAAAGAAATTGGTGTATAGAAATCACCCAGGTACATTTGATAAATGCGAACTTACTCAATTTAACAATAACATTTCAAAATGTCAAAATCTTACAAAATTGAATCTTCAAAACAATATTTTGTTAGAGACAGTGTTCATTGTACTTTGTTAAGAATCTAAATAATCTGAAGGTATTAAACATAAGTGGGTGTGGCTTTCTTGACTTCAAGGAATTAGAAAGTCTACAGGGACATGCCAGATTAAACATTTTAATTATTAAATTTGTCCCCTATCTGAGGATCCACGACAAAAATCCTATATACTTCTACCACAGTTTTTACAAGGGCTTTTGGAGCTGAATATTGAAAGGACTGTTTACTTGAGCCCAATGGAATGTGAGGAACTTTTATCATGTTTATTAAGCAGTACTTGTCTTTGTGTTTTCAAGTTTTCACCCAGTGGTAGTCTGCACGGTTTGAATTCTTTGACGAGTTAAAAAATATTAATTTTGGTGACGATTTTATGTTCCTTATAAAAATATATGATGGTTTCATTTGCAGCCATCAAACAGATATGTGTAACAAAATGCCATATTGGATGTTATTATGACTCTGTCTCGTTAGACAGTGACTAACATTTTTTAGGCGTTATTTTGTTCAATTATCAGAATCAGTTATTTTGGTGTGGGAAGTTTGATTTGACACATATTGATGTAATGTATATGTTATAGGCAATTTGTAAATTTAGGCAATTTTTAAAATGCCTAAAAATTTAGGCATTTTATAAATGGCCTGAACGTGTCAGGCAATTTATAAAATGCCTAAAAAATCTAGCCATTTCACAAAATGTCTGAAATTTAAGAACGTTTTTTACAAATTGCCTGAAATTTCGGGTAAAAAATACATTAGTTTAAATGTAAAGCTTTGTAAATAATGATTGCAAAACATTTTTAGATTGAAATTATAATTCCTAGTATGGAAAAAAATGTCAAGTCATACATGATAATTGGAGAAAACCACACATACTGTATTGCTATCAAAAACTGATAATTTAACAGGTCTGTTGATGTCTTACATGTATAAATGACATTGATTATGGCAAACTGTGTCATATTTAATACATTTGTATGTTGAGAATTAGTTGAAGAACAGATACAATTTGTACAACTTGCCACATACAACAACAACAACATTTTGGCATTCCATAGAGCTCATATAATGTATTGTGCACTGTTGATGCACAAAATGAATTTGTCATTACCCGTACTTCTTTATGAAACTTTATCACTTATTTAGCATTTGAATCTGTTGTCATTTGACCAAAAATGCAGACATTGGCTCTTTGTATAATGAATCGTATACATTTGGTATGAATTATTTCTGTGATTTATATCAGATGCAATACACAGAGTCAAATTGCTACGAAATGACCATACATTTTGTCAAGTCTAAAATTTTGTAGCTGATGGAGTCAAAATGAACTGAAAATGTGACAGCAAAAGTACATCATTTTGTTTGTTAACCTTCTTATTTGAAGGTTTCTTTGCCTTTGGGTTACTATGTCATTTGCTGCTGAAAGTGGTCCAGAGTCCAAAAGACATTTTTATGTAATCAAAGGAACAAATCACCTTAATCAAACAAGGATTGGAATCCAAAAATTTCAGACCATACACTATATTTACTATTTTGGCAATTTGTATAATATTGAGCTAATTTTATAGGCATTTTGTAAAATGCCAAAGAATTTTAGACATTTTACAAAATGCTTAAAGATGCCAGGCTATTTAGAAAATGCCAAAAAATTCAGGCATTTTACAAATTGCCTAAATTTACAAATTGCCTGTAACATATATAAACACTTTTTAAGCATTTCATAATACATTTTAATGTTTGTACAAAATTAAAATGAGTAAGACATTGAGACCATGTAAATGTACATAAACATCAAGTTTAAAATAAAAGTGTGTTTTGAAATGATTTTTAGCATTAATTGTGCTTCATTCTTTTAAAAACAATCATCAGTGGGGATAGTTCACTTTAACATGATTTCTCTCTACATACAAAACAAAGCCACGCAATAGTGAACTACCCCACAAAAGCTGAGTTTTAAAAAAAGTTAAAATTGAATTCTTCATTAACTCTATTTGTTTTCATTGCTTTAAATGTGTTCTAGACTATGTATACAATTTCGTTATATTGAAATTTGAATTAACTCTTGGGAACATGCAAACTCTTTAAATGCCATTTTCTCAAAATCATACATTTGTGGCTTAGTTCACTGTAGCGTAGGGCCATCCATTTGTCTGTGATAGATGCTTACTATAACTAGTGTTAAAATCTAATTGTTGAAAAGTTCTACATCAGGACAGTTTTCAGTATATGGGGAAGGGGCCTGGCTTCCTCAGTTTAATTACGTTTTAAAAGTAGGCTGTAGAAAACAATAAAATTATCATCAATTGGCAATTAGAGAAGCACGATTTACAGAACAAACCTGTAAAAACCACACTATCCTATAAAAACCCAAAACCCTTTTAGTTTAACCCAGATCGATAGTGCAGTTGGTAGCACGCCGGGATTCCGATTCTTGTGCCTCAAAGGGGGTGCAGGTTTGAATCCCACCTGGGGAGGTTATACCCTTACAAGAAAATTTGACAGTAATGTAAATTTTCCTCCACTAATTATATAATAATATGGGGAAGTTTACGGCCTTGTGGAAGCGAAGTTGAGTACTGGTTATTGACAAGGGTCCAGGAAAGCTAGGTTAGGTGCGCTGGATGACGTAAAATGACCTAAATTGTGTTGACACGGCATTAAATCCAATAAAAATAAAATAGATAAAAAATTTTTAGTTTGACTATTTGAAGAAAATGAGACCTTTTTTAAAGCTTTATATCTTCAACACTATTGTAGATATTTTATTGGAAGTTAGTATACTTATTCAATGGACTATATCAACCATACTGTGAAAGGGCATAAAATTATTATTACCTGAATGCTTATACAAGTGTAATTCAATATTTTTAACTGTTTTCTGAGTGAACTGTTGACTGGTCAATAGTTTTGACTGTTTCCTGCGCGTGCTCTTACGTCACGAACTGTTACTGTACTTGTATAAAGGGAAGTAACTGCTATGGGATTTTAAACTTTACCAGAGGCTTTTTAATATGTCAAGTACTGTTAAAATAGTAATTGATCAGGTAATAACACAGTTATTTTATATGTGATATGGGAACAGTCAAACGGTTGTCCCTCAATGTCAGGAATAGTGCTTTAAACTGTTTCCCTCGGCCTACGGCCTCGGGAAACAGATCAAAACACTATTCCCTCCACCTCGGGCCAACAGTTTAACTGTTCCCAAATCACATATGAAATAACTGTATATTGTCAGTACTATATCTAGGCGGCATACAAAGGATGTAACTGTGGAAGAATTATTTTTGCAGTTGTGCCTCTTTTTTAACTTCTAACTAATTAAAGTTAAAATGTTTAAACTGAAATATTTTTTGTGCTAATCAAGGTACGTAACTGTATGGTGGTACACTTATTCATTGGTACCACATCCACACAAATTTTAAGGGATAGAACTCTTCATGGATTATTTTTTGAGTTATGCCCTTTTATGCTGTAATATTTAATGTATAAACTTGTTTTATTTGAAGTTAATATCGCAGAAGTTAGTTTGCTTATTCATTCATACCACATCTCAATGTAGTATTTGTTACTATAATGTTTGTTTTTGAAGTTTTACCCCTTTCTTATTTTACAAATATGAATTTGATAACTTTTTGACTGATTTATTGCCTTTGAAAAACTTAGTCCTGAAAGCACTTAAGCTTAAAGATAGGCCTTGCCACGTACAAAACACTCACAAAGTTGACTGCATTGTCCTTTGACTGCTCTTATGTGTTTTTGTGTTGTTTTTTGTTAAAAAAGAGTTGGGCCATGATCAGCCTTTTACAATTTCATTATCATTACCCAGTCTGTTCTTTCAAGTTTGATTTATCATTTCAGATATACAATATAACTGTGTGGATGATTGTTTTAGATGATTATGAACAAGAAATTTATGGTCATCAGAAAAAAAAGATAAGTGCAGTTATTTTATTATTTTTTCAAATAATTATTTTATAACTCTTTTGAAGCTTGATTGTAAAACAGAGTGAGTAAGTGTTTTATTTTAAGCTTCATTTTCATAATTATATGCCCGAAAGATTTTTGGACATATTGTGTTATACCCCCTGGCGTCCGTCCGTCCGTTAGCAATTTGGTTTCTGGAGCATAACTGAAGTTCCATTTGACCCACAATATTCAAACTTCATAGGATGATTGTCCATCTCGGGTAGAAGACCCCTGCTGATTTTGGGGTCACAAGGTCAAAGTCACTGTCACTATCCGACGCATAATATCTGTGTTAGCATTCTATAATACAAATTTACGTTTCATTTGGCCCACAGTATTCAATTTTCAAGGGAGAATTGTCCATGGTATCTTTTTTCTCTACTTAGTTTTCAACAATTATCATAAGATGATATTCATATCAAATATTCTCATGTCTTACAAATGCTTCATCTTAACCAACTTATGGACGTTTGATTTCGCCGCCCCTGTATCCGGTAAAAGACCCCTATTGATTTTGGGGTTTCAAGGTCAAAGGTCAAGGTCACTATTACCTTAAAACTGAAAACAGTTTTCAGAGCATAACTTAAGTTCCATTTGGCCCACAGTATATATGAATATTCTCATGTCTTACAAATGCATCATCTTAACCAAAAAAAAACTATCAGGCATGTAATGCTCCGCCTAGCGGTACTCTTGTTGTGTAAGCATTTTACAACTGAAAAAAAAAACACTTGGTAAAATCACTTCTTTCTTTGTCACCATATGACACATTTATATTGTGTATGCATTATATAACTGAAAAATAATGTATGGAAAATCGCTTCTTTCTTTGTCGCTGTATGACATATTTTTATTGTGTATGCATTATATAACTGAAAAATAATGTATGGAAAATGTCTTCTTTCTTTGTCGCTGTATGACACATTTTTATTGTGCATGCATTATATAACTGAAAAATAATGTATGGAAAATCGCTTCTTTCTTTGTCGCTGTATGACACATTTTTATTGTGTATGCATTTCATAACTGAAAACAATACATGGTAGAATTACTTCTTTCTTTGTCGCTGTATGACACATTTTTTATTGTGCTTGTATTATACAACTGAAAATAACACATGGTAGAATTATTTCTTTCTTTGTCGCTGTATGACACATTTTTATTGTGTATGCATTTTATAACTGAAAAATAATGTATGGAAAAATTGCTTCTTTCTTTGTCGCTGTATGACACATTTTATTGTGCATGCATTATATAACTGAAAAAAACCACATGATAAAATCACTTCTTTCTTTGTCGCTGTATGACACATTTTTATTGTGCATGCATTTTACAACTGAAATAAAAAACACAAGGTAGAATCACTTCTTTCTTTGTTGCTGTATGGCCTATTTATATTGTGTGTGCATTGTATGATGCATGGAAAATTGCTTCTTTCTTTGTCTCTGTATGCCACATTTTCATTGTGTATACATTATATAACTGAAAATAACACATGATAAAATTGCTCCTTTTTTGTCGCTGTATGACACATTTTCATTGTGTATGCATTATATAACTGAAAATAGCACATGATAAAATTGATTCTTTCTTTGTCGCTGTATGACACATTTTCATTGTGTATGCATTATATAACTGTAAATAACACATGATAAAATTGATTCTTTCTTTGTAGCTGTATGACACATTTCCATTGTGTATGCATTATATAACTGAAAATAACACATGATAAAATTGCTTCTTTCTTTGTCGCTGTATGACACATATTCATTATGTATGCATTAAATAACTGAAAATAACTCATGATAAAATTGCTTCATTCTTTGTCGCTGTATGACACATTTCCATTGTGTATGCATGATATAACTGAAAATAACACATGATAAAATTGCTTCTTTCTTTGTTGCTGTATGACACATTTTCATTGTGTATGAATTATATACCAGGAAACTGGAAATAATACATGATAAAATTGCTTCTTTCTTTGTCACTGTATGACATATTTCCATTGTGTATGCATTTTATACATGAAAATAAATCATGATAAAATCATTCTGATTGTGTGTGCCTTATATAACTTATATAACTGAAAATAACACATGGTAAAATCACTTCTATATTTGTTGCTGTATGACACATTATACCCTAAATGTAACAAAAACAATACTCAAGTCTTGACAAACCTTGGACGTACATGTATATTGTAATATTGCATCGTGGTGATATGCAGTTCATGTGGTGTTATGCACATTCAATCTGTCTTAAAATGTACCATCTCTTTCTGTTTCTTTGAATCTTTTTCTATCTTTTCATGCTTTAGTATACACAAACCTATTATTAATATAGAAATGCATGTTGTAGTGTGCACTACACATTAAATCTTTCAAATACACATACCCATTCTTACTTTTTTCTTTGTATATTTTCCTATTTTTCTATCTTGTCATTGGTAAGTCTACTGTAAACATTCAATGCATGGAAAGCAATTTGCATTTCATATGGTTTTAGCAAATATTTTACCTGGGGTGTTAGTCTAACGATAGAAGACTTTAATTATCACAATTTCACAAATGGAGATGGTCGATATCACTTGGTCACTGAGTCTTACCTCCCCAATTAATATTTATGGAGTTCATGATGTGTTCGCATGTTTTTTCTTTATTTTACTTTTATTCCCTATTAAACAATTTTTTTCTGGTAGTTTATTTTATCAATCTTAGAATTTTGCTCGTAGGTTAGCTTTTTGCATTTGATTTTGGTTATTTATTTAAAATGTTTTACGAAAGTTTTTTTTTCATGCGATGGACAGTAGGCTTTGTTCAAATGAAAATTGATTGAAATATATGGAGTCTGTGATGTATTTGCATGTTTATTTTCTATATAAAGTTAAAATTTTGACTTTTTCATTTTTAACTTCAAATTTTGCTTGTAGGTTATTTTTTTATCTTAAGATTTTTGCTGGTAAGTTATTTCTTACAACTGATGTAAGGTATTTTTGTACGATTAAGTATTGATGTCTTTATGTTTCTTAATTTTTTTTAGTATATTTTTTAAGCAAGAGTTTTTTTCAAGAATAAATTGTTTCACTTAAAGTAGCAATTATTTTTATGATAAAAGTTAGTATCTAACTTAGTATTTTTTTTTTTTTTATAAGTGTTAGGTTTTGTATGTGAAAGACATTGCACATGACAAATTACGGGCGAGGAAAGCACCTGTCATTGTTCTGGTCACTCATTTTTTTAGGAGTGGTCAGTAGGTCTTATGCCTTCTTGTTGCTCATTTGGGTAATGTGGAGGTATATTGTTTGCCGGTCAGCAATGGCTAAGACAGTACTCGTTAACTTGTCTTGTCAATCACTTACAAAGTCATTTTATTTTTGTTTTGAGCACTAAAGATACATAGGTTAATTTATTAAAATTTCGCTGGTAAGTTATTTCTTACAACTGATGTAAGGTTTTTTTTGTACGATAAAGTATTGATGTCTGTATGTTTCTTAGATTTTTTTAGTATATTTTTTAAGCAAGTTTTTTTTCAAGAATAAATTGTTACACTTAAAGTAGTAATTATTTTTATGATTAAAGTTAGTATCTAACTTAGTATTTAATTGTTTTAAGTGTAAGGTTTTGTATGTGAAAGACATTGCACATGACAAATTACGGGCGAGGAAAGCACCTGTCATTGTTCTGGTCACTCATTTTTTTAGGAGTGGTCAGTAGGTCTTATGCCTTCTTGTTGCTCATTTGGGTAATGTGGAGGTATATTGTTTGCCGGTCAGCAATGGCTAAGACAGTACTCGTTAACTTGTCTTGTCAATCACTTACAAAGTCATTTTATTTTTGTTTTGAGCACTAAAGATACATAGGTTAATATTTAATCTATTAAAATTTCGCTGGTAAGTTATTTCTTACAACTGATGGAAGGTATTTTTTGTACAATAAAGTATTGATGTCTGTATGTTTCTTAACTTTTTTGAGTATTTTTTTAAGCAAGTTTTTTTTTCAAGAATAAATTGTTACACTTAAAGTAGTAATTATTTTTATGATTAAAGTTAGTATCTAACTTAGTATTTAATTGTTTTAAGTGTAAGGTTTTGTATGTGAAAGACATTGCACATGACAAATTACGGGCGAGGAAAGCACCTGTCATTGTTCTGGTCACTCATTTTTTTAGGAGTGGTCAGTAGGTCTTATGCCTTCTTGTTGCTCATTTGGGTAATGTGGAGGTATATTGTTTGCCGGTCAGCAATGGCTAAGACAGTACTCGTTAACTTGTCTTGTCAATCACTTACAAAGTCATTTTATTTTTGTTTTGAGCACTAAAGATACATAGGTTAATTTATTAAAATTTCGCTGGTAAGTTATTTCTTACAACTGATGTAAGGTATTTTTTGTATGATTAAGTATTGATGTCTGTATGTTTCTTAATTTTTTTAGTATATTTTTTAAACAAGAGTTTTTTTTTCAAGAATAAATTGTTTCACTTAAAGTAGTAATTATTTTTATGATTAAAGTTAGTATCTAACTTAGTATTTAATTGTTTTAAGTGTAAGGTTTTGTATGTGAAAGACATTGCACATGACAAATTACGGGCGAGGAAAGCACCTGTCATTGTTCTGGTCACTCATTTTTTTAGGAGTGGTCAGTAGGTATTATGCCTTCTTGTTGCTCATTTGGGTAATGTGGAGGTATATTGTTTGCCGGTCAGCAATGGCTAAGACAGTACTCGTTAACTTGTCTTGTCAATCACTTACAAAGTCATTTTATATTTGTTTTGAGCACTAAAGATACATAGGTTAATATTTAATCTTTTAAAATTTCGCTGGTAAGTTATTTTTTACAACTGATGTAAGGTTTTTTTGTACGATAAAGTATTGATGTTTGTATGTTTCTTAACTTTTTTTAGTATATTTTTTAAGCAAGAGTTTTTTTTCAAGAATGAATTGTTTCACTTAAAGTAGCAATTTTTTATGATAATAGTATCTAACTTAGTATTTAATTGTTTTTAAGTGTAAGGTTTTGTATGTGAAAGACATTGCACATGACAAATTACGGGCGAGGAAAGCACCTGTCATTGTTCTGGTCACTCATCTTTTAGGAGTGGTCAGTAGGTCTTATGCCTTCTTGTTGCTCATTTGGGTAATGTGGAGGTATATTTTTTGCCTGTCAGCAATGGCTAAGACAGTACTCGTTAACTTGTCTTGTCAATCACTTACAAAGTCATTTTGTTTCTGTTTTGAGACCTAAAAACATAGGTTAATATTTAATCTATTAAAATTTCTCTCAATAGATTTAAATTAGAGCCAAGTTAATAACATAGACTTTTAGGCTTATTTGATTGCATTTTACTAGTATAATTAATATATTGGTACATTTAAGTGTATTAACTGTTTCTTTATGACGCAATTTGATATCTTAGTAACGAATTCTTTCTTGATTTTTAGTGGAAGGTTTTGTAAGTGATATACATTGCACGGACATGTTGACACATCATGGCTAGGCAATGCCTAAGACGGTACTGGTTACTGTACAGTGCATTTAGATACTGCACAGTAGGTTGACATCTCTTGTCAAGCACTTACATTTTGTTTTTGTTTTGAACTCTAAAGATGTAAAGTTTAATTTGTCATCATAATTTGTCAATAGATTTACATTAATGTGCGATTTATTTAGACTAAGTAATTGGCACATCCACTTCTTATTTCTTGTATCCTTAAGTTCGTTGGCAAAATTTCTAGGAACGTTGTTTCTGATAAGCATGTTGTACATGCATTCTATTTTTTTATATTAAGTTAGAAGTTTTTATGCTTAATTAAATTAAATTTTATTTTTGAGTGTATATCAATAAGAAATTCAAAGGTTTCATGGTTAATAACCATTTGGCTTAAAGTATGTCCATTTTCTATTATACTTATCCCTTCAAAAGGCTTGGTCAGCATCTTTTTTGTTTTAACACCAGTTACCTAAATTATTGTTTGAACTTTGGTGACCAATATCAAACCATCTTGGCACTCTTGTCAAATGTTCTACTATGGCATTACGTCATTGCAAGCAACAAAGCCAGCATCAAATCAGATCATTTGCCCCACAAAATGTTCATTTTGGTGGAAATATATTTTTATCTTGATAATAGTTCTGATTGTAAGCCATGCCCCACCTCCTTTTTGTAACATCTAGTGTACTATACATTAATGAACATACCCAATACATGTCACTGTTTCTTTGTCTATGGAATATATGTCAGAAATAATTCATTGTGATTTATACTTACTCTTATCCTTAGTGATACAGATATCTTTAAATGGAATTATATTATATTACATCTTTTCTTACACACATGTGACTGGTGTACAAATGGTTTATTCTGAATATAATACAACTTCAGTTTTTCTTTCAGCCATAAATAGCTTCTTTGCTTACATACACTACTTGAACCAAGCCATGCCCTACCTTGCCCTATGTCAAGAGAAGCTGTTTTGACCAGCACACTATCTTAGTTAGCTTTTTACAAGCAAGTGTTTGACTCACACAGCAAAGACACATATGTATTCACTTTAACAACACTATAGAACAGTTGTAGGCTCAACAAAATCATTTTACTTGTACACAAACATGCCACTATAACAAACAAAATCTACACATGATGTACATACTTGTAACTTCTTTTGGGTTTCTTTTCTCTGTTTTTTTTTATTTATTTCAGGTTGAAATCATCGCTTATGAGGTACCAATGTCTATTTGGAAGAAACAAGATAATTTGAAAAAAACAGTCAACAGTATTAGGACAAAAACTCAATAACAGTAAGATGGATCTTATTGCTGTACGGGTCGATAGCGCAGTTGGTAGCGCGCCAGGATTTGGATACTCGTGCCCGAGGGGGTGCGGGTTTGAATCCCACCCGGGGAGGTTATACCCTTCCATGAAAATTTGACAATAATGTCGATTTTCCTCCATTGATTAGACAATATGGAGAAGTTTCCGGCCTTGTGGAAGGGTAGGTGAGTACTGGTTATAGACAATGGTCCAGGAAAGCTAGGTTAGGTGCGCTGGACGCCGTGAAATGACCTAAATTGTGTTGATACGGCGTTAACTCCAATAAATAAATAAATAAAACTTATTGCTGTAGGCTGTAGTTTTCATCTTACTGCTTGCATTACCGGCCTGCTCAAACTTGTTAATATTGAAGTCACTTAAAAAGAATTATAGTTTCTGAGCATTCTCATTTGAGGGAAATCAATAGTTCACCAAAGTTTAAAAATATCTTTCGTTTAACTTCAATTCAAGGGTTCAGTTTTTAGTGCTGGTACCAAGGTCACATAATTTTTAACCTTAGAAATTTAATTTTGCTATGTAAAGTATGCTAAAATCTTGTTCTCCTGGATTTTTAGCAGGATTTTGACTAATAGTTTGGCAAAACACGGGTGGGGTGGGCGGTTGGGGGGTTGGCGGATGTCCAGTGTAATTAACAATTAAGTTAAAGTTTTCAATTTAGCATATATCTCTGCCATTTATTTCAGATCTTTATGAAACTTAACACTATAACATACCATGGGATCAACAGAATAAGACAGTAACCACAACTCTACCTAGCTTTATTATGGATTATTGCCCTTCGTAATTTTTGCGATAAAGTTTTTAAATACGGCTTTAATGTGGATTTAACATTACATTTCTTGTTAAATTTTAAATGCCATCTCGCAGGTGCCGGTTACAATTTTCCTACTAATTGTGCATCTAGTGAGTCTCTTTATATACAATAAGAAGGAAAATTGTGTCTGGCACCTGTGTGCCAACCATATCAAATATCATTTTATTGTAAAAATACTTGTACATGTATTTCAGTTACAAAGTGTAGGAGGTAGTCAAGTGATTTTCACTAATGATCCAAAATTGACAGCTGTATATATACTAAGATTGAAGAGACTAGACATTCACTATATGTCAGTAATCTAGATGGAGTAGTAAGTATATTACTTTTCTTATCTTCTGATTACTTGGGTTACAAGTTTATTTTTCAAGATGGGTCATGAAATCAGGATTTTGGGGACTGAATATGTATGGGTCCTTTTTCTTATGTAAATGTTTCTGACATAAAATTCTTGAGTTTTAGTTGTTTTTTAGATGGTCCATGTGTTTAAGGCAAATATATTGTAAAATTGTAGTCTATGATTAGTGGGTGTCTGGTTGCTGGGACAACCAAAACTTTCTCTTGGGCAATCAAAAATCAACAAACGAGATATATAGCTCTCTACTAAAACAATATGTTTGGACAACCATTTTCATATCCTAATAATGTAGACTGTAATTGAAAAGTCATTGGGTTTTGATTTCAGCTGTTATGTCAGGCAAATGACCCAATGGATAAGACTAGTTTAAGTGAGAGCAAGGCTTAGTTTTATCTCTAAAGTGCATGAATGTCAGAAATTGTTCTATTATGCAAAAATTGTTTAGGTTCAAATTTGCACCTTATATATTTTACTTATGGTATTTAAGCTAAAGTTGAAAAATATACAAATGGGACAACTATTGCACTGGTTCAGTTAGTCACCGTCTTAGTCCGGTATATAAACTACAAAAATCGACTGAACCGTGCATGGAATGATGTAGAAAATGTTTTTGCATTTTCTTGAAGCTAAAACATTGTAGTTTACGAAACTGGATGATGCCACTTCGGCACTCTTGGGCAACTCCCAAAATTCAAGATGGCGGACAAAATGGCGGATGAAAGCGGATTAATGTATAATAAATCCATCTTTACCACAGTCTGATCATTTAAATAGCTAAAATTAGTCTAACATTATCTGCAATTGTATTTTTTTGCAATTTTGGTATCCCTCATTTGTTATCCAATCCAAGATGGCGGACAAAATGGCGGATAAAAGCTACATTTGTCGGGAATATCTACCCAAATGAGCAGAATCGTACATAGAGTCATTTCAAAAAAGTTTTAATGCATTTTTGAAGTAATAACTCTTGAGTTTAGTTTATAAAACTGGTTGATGCCACACTGGCATCATTGGTCAATTTTCAAAATCCAAGATGGCGGCTAGAATGGCGTAAATAACTAACTGTCGGGTATATATATTAGTCCGGTATATAAACTACACAAATCAATTGAACCGTGCATGGAAGGATGTAAAAAATGATTTTGCACTTTCCTGAAGCTTAGACATCGTAGTTTACGAAACTGGATGATGTCACTTCGGCACTCTTGGGCAACTCCCAAAATTCAAGATGGCGGACTAAATGGCGGATGAAAGCTGATTAATGTATAATAAATCCATCCTTATTACTGTCTAATTTTAAATAGCTGTAATTAGTCTAACATTATCTGCAATTTTATTTTTTTGCAATTTTGGTACCCCTCGTTTATTATCCTATCCAAGATGGCGGACAAAATGGCGTATAAAAACTACACTTGTCGGGTATATCAACCACAATGAGCAGAATCGTACATAGAGTCATTTCAAAAAAGTTTTAATGCATTTTTGTAGGAATTACTCTTTAGTTTAGTTCATAAAACTGGTTGATGCCACACTGGCATCATTGGTAAATTTCCAAAATCCAAGATGGCGGCTATAATGGCGTAAATAACTAGCTGTCGGGTATATATATCAACCACAATGAGCTAAGTCATAGACTGGGGTATACCAAATAATTTCAATGCATTTTATTTCATAGTAAATCCTTTTTTGTTTATGTAACCGATTGATGCCATATTGGTATTCTTGGATAACTTCAAGAATTCAAGATGGTGGTCAAAATGAATGATTAGAGTTTGAAAATTAATTTCAATTCACATTAAAAGACATAACTCCTAACTAATGGGTATACAGCATTATGTTTAGGTTTTTATATCTCTTGGTCTTGCGAATATTAAATTATTTATTGAACAACATATGTTGTGATATCCTTAGAATAGCTACCACTTTCCCAATATGTTTGCCACTTTAATAATAATCAATATGTATTTAAAGGAGGTTATAGAAAAGAAAAAAAAACCTAATGATATTGTAAGTATTGTGTGCATGTTCTTTTATCTTTCAAGAGTATATTTATGCCAAAGCAATTGATAGAAATTCTGTTGACATTGTAACACATTTTGATAGTAAATAAGAGAAATTGCAATAGGATCATTTCAAGTTCGATCTAGACATCAGATATCACAACTGAATCATGAATGTTCTTTATTTCATTGTAAATGACTCTGGCCATTGATAAAAATGGAGAAATAACAAAAACACGTTTCCATCAAAAGTGTGTAGTAGAATTTTATTTTATTTACAAGGATAGACGTGGCGTAGATGCCAATTCTTATTATAAGTGTATACACTGCTATTTGAACCCAGCGTCTAGCTGATGATGTAGCAAATAGTGTTACCCTGTGCAAGATGGTGGTTTTAAGGGATTCATTAATTACAAAACATGGCCAAGTAGAAAATTTAAAAATGTATTGTTTCACTTAAGACTAAATATCTTGAAAGTACACATAACAGATCTGATGCATCAGTGCCAAAAGTTTTAACATGTCTGATTACTAAACACATTTGGAGTATATTCACTATCAACTGCAAAGACTCATTCAAAGGAGGATGGAACGCTGAGACAACTTGTCGATCTCGTGACACTATAACAATGCGGTCAACTGACATTCGTCAAAAATGTAATGTTACAAGTCAGTCAGTTTTTGACAATGTAAAGAAGGTACACTATTAGCATGGGTGCAAAATATGCTTTTAAAGCTAGTTCACATATTCTGCATCAAAAGTGAAGACATTTATTATATCTTTTGGTCATAAGCTAGTACCCGCTTGGATACTTTTTAAAGATAATAATCATTAATATGTTAAGTTTACCATTGCATATGCTTAGAGTGTTGAGTTAAAAATACTCTGTCAACAATAATTTGTGTCGTCACTTGAACATGTTGTTATCAACATATAAAACGACCAGAGAAATTGTACTATCGTCATGTAATATTATTAGACAGAAGCAAACTTAAACATTTAAGCAAATATTCTAATTGAGTCAAGTTTAGTCAAGTCAGACTGTATCATTGTTTGTGTAATGATATTGATAGAGCTCAGTCAATTAGTTTCTTCCTCATATTTTGACACATGCTTATTTTGCTATTGACATGTTTCAGTTTATTTTCACGGCATCGAAATATTTCAACTAAATGGATTATAATCTTTTCAAATATCCACACATATTGTAATCTTAAACAAAATGATATCACTTCATAATAATCCTAAATTAAATTGTCTACCGTAAATTGTATATTAACCAAATTTTATTTTCCCGTTTTTCTTTATTTAAATGGCTTACATTATTAATTAAATTAGTTTGTCCATCATAATTCGAGGGTTGCCAGCAAGACTGTAATAAGTACATTGCGTTGAAGAGTGAGTATCTTGCGGGCAACCCTCGAATTATTTATCAAATTTTCATTTCATTTAATCCTCGGCTTTTATGAGATTCAAGCATTTTGATTGCTTCCGAATCTCATAGTGATCGAGTTTTCTCATGAAGGCCGTGTTGTTTTCTTCCACAAAAATGCCGCGATTTTGAATGTTTGTACAATCTGAGCGTTTTTAGTGGAACCCTATCAGCAACAAAGGTGAATTAAGTGTTTTCATAACGGCCTGTATTTGGCTGAAGACAGTCATTATAACCCGAGGCCACATGCGAAGGCTAATTTGACTGTTTTCAGCCACAAAACTAGGCCATTATGAAAACACTTCATTATTTACAATACATTATTGATAAAAAATAGAACTGGTTGAATTTGCTTCGTAATCGTAATCTTTGTCTACACCTTGAATCTTGAGTTGTTAATAGATGATCAGGTGGGATTAACTAGTTTAACAAACTTGAGAGTTTATAAAGATTAAAAAAATCATATAACAAACATTGAAACTTAAACCCAAATGTGTTTGTTTCCGTCCATGTATGTACTCGTATACTATATACTGAAACTATTAGATCATATCGGCCATTTTAGCCGCCATTTTGGATTTATAATTGGAAATAATAAATTATAACTTAGTGAAGTCAATCGGTTTCTTTAATAACATAAACTATTCTATAAGTAAATAAATTTCTACACCACTCAGTCTCTTTCTGCCAGTTTGTTCTTTAGATACTGGGTAAATAGCCTTTACCCGCCATTTTGACCGCCATTTTGACCGCCATTTTGAATTTTAAAGTTTGTATAAGAATAACAAAATTTAAGCAACTCGATCTGTTAATATTGAAATCACCTTTGTCCTTCATTTTATGACCATAATGTGTAAAAATACATTTTGCATGTATAATTTAGCCTCTAGCCGCCATCTTGGTCGCCATCTTGGATTCTGGGAGTTGCCCAAGAATGACAAAGTGGCATCAATCGGATTTGGAATCAGTAAGACCATGTCTACCAATAAATTGAATAACATTTTCTACATCATTTCGTGCAAGGTCATCCTTGGTGTTGGCCGGACTATCTGCAAAACATGACCGATGGACAAATCTTGTAAAAGATTAAAAGGTCCATGTAGATCTTCAGATTAACAGGACCCATTTTCCAGGGGATAATTGACCTCATCTGCATAGCTTTAATGCATCAAAACATTTAAAATGTTTCCAGTCCTGTAAGACTTGGTTAATTCCTTGTAAAATTTTGATCTTCACAGGACCTTACTGTACAGTAATTAACTGTTGAGTTTTGCAGTGACTGGGTTCAGTTAAAAAAAACCTTTATATCTTATTGATGAAAAATATACTGTTCTCTTCAGGCTCTATTGACACAATGTGTACTGGCAGGAAACTTATTCTGGAACAACTAAAGCAAGATCTATAAGTCATTGTTAGATGGTTTTGTCATTTGATTAAGAACCAATGATCATCAGTTATTATCATCAACTGAATGCCTATCAGTTTAGGACTCCTCTTTGACATAGAAAATGAGGTGCTGTGACTGAGGGTATGTTGCACTGGGTAAGTCATCTCTTGACAACAAGCTCTACTATGATTAGAATTATTCCAAGGTTTGACTCTATAAATGTTTTTATCAGAAATCCCAAAGGAACCCCAATTCAGTAATTCAGGGATTCCTCCTTAATGTTTAGGATTCCTCTAATAAAAAACCCCAAATTTTGGTACAGATTTGCAGTCACTAATTGCAGTAACCAATTCATGGCTATTTTCAGGGATCTTGATAGAATCCCAAGCTAAGGATTACTAGGACTCCCCAAGTTTTTGGGATCCTTTAAATCCCGGGACACTGTTAGAGTCAAACACTGGAATCTTTTTGAAATATCATTATCATCATTGTTTTCTTACCATGTTTTTTTTAGAAGTGAACCATATCTTGTCTTATATAGTTTACAAATATGTTATAGGCAGCAATAAACACTGAAGGAATAAAACGTTCATGAAACAATGTTCAATATGGGTGTAATAAACACAAAGTTCTGACACAGAATAACATTGTCACATGGGTGATGTATAGGTAGTTAGTGTTAAACTGGGACACTTGAAACATAAAATATCTCAATGACTATCAGATGGAATTAACTGATATTTATATGTGATCATAACTAGTGTTTTCCTTCTCGAATCCAAAATACCAGAATTTTGTTTAAGGGGTATGTGCCATAATCAGAACAGCCATATAACAAGAGATGTTAAGTTATAGCTAAATATGAGGTCCCGACACTAAATTGATTGACATCCAATTAATTTAAACTGTACATTAATTTAAAATTTAATGCATGTTTTATTACAAGTATAATAAAAAAGACAGCCCTAGGCTTAAGCAGACTGTCAACTGTTTATTTTGGCATCAAATCCACTGTGAGTTTTAAAAGAGCTTTTGTATAAAAACAATGAAGGTATGACAATGTTAATAATCTGAACAGTTGTTTATCCTCTCTGAATTTTTGATAAAAATGCAAATATTTTGCATTTCACCATATGGATTTTTTTTTATTTATTTGTTAAATTTTCAAAAAAATCTTAATTCAAGAAGGAAAGTTGGAAAAAGACTGTGTGCAAAATCTTAGCTAAATATATGTTGTAGTCATATAGATCATTACATGTTTTGGGAGTTCCAGGATAAATGCAAACTATCTATATCCTTTTTTATGGGCCAAATAGACAATAGTTATTGTACTATCTTATGGCACACACTATGAATGAAATAAGTTTAATATTTATCTCATATTGTAGGTTACTGGAGAGCAGATAATGACATTAATGGATGAAGTAGTTAGATAAAGTTTGTCATAATGAGTGGTGAAGATGTAGCTGGTTATAAATATGCTTACATTCAGTCATAGAGTTTTCAGATCTAAGATCTATTGCTACAACTCCAACTTATAATGGTGTCATGTTTCAAGGGCCACAATTGAGGTAACTGTTGTTAAACTTTTCTGTGTATCCGAAAGATACAGAATTGGATAAAATGCGGTAAAGTTATTGGCAACATTTCATTAGCTAAAAAAATATACTGCATCCTTGTGGCCTGCAAAAATGTATTTTATGCTTATCCCATGATAACATTTCAAAAAAATTTGGTAGTTTTTTCGAATAGTGGGCTATCCTACTCAGGTGGGCGGAGGCGTCGGCTTCAGCTTAACACTTCTTGGTTAAGTTTTTAGGTGCAACATTTTTGTTTCTTTTATATCTTTGCAAGTACTGGAGGGATTCACTTAAAACTTTATTTGTGTTCACGGGGTTATCCTGTAAGTTCAAATACCAAGTTACCTAACTCTTGGATGAATTTGGACTGAATTATGGCCCTATATACTTAGAAATTTCTTGGTTAAGTTTTTAGGTGTAACATTTTATCTTTGCAACTACTGAAGGGATTCACTTTAAACTTCACACATGTCTACGTGGTACCATTGATGTTCAGATACCAAGTTACATAACTCTAGGATGAATTTGGACTGAATCATGGCCCTTTTATACTTATAAATTTGTTGGTTTTTTGGTGCAACATTTTATCTTTGAAACTATTGAAGGTCAACTACCAAGCTGCATAACTCTTGATTTACTCTTGACTGGATTATGGCCCTTTTATACTTATAAAATTTCTTGGTTAAGTTTTTTTGTGCAACATTTTATCTAACCCTTGGGCAGGGTTAATGTATTCACCACTCACAGTTGAATAAAATTTAACTAAAGTGTCCATGTTTAAAAAAGAAAGTGAATCACTGAGTTCTTTACCTTTTTGTTTGTCTTTTTTTTACAGAATCACCCTGGAAGGTCCACTGCATATAGTGTATCACTGAGCTTAGACTATAGTGAAACTGTAAACAAAAACATCCAGGATCATGCATGTGTCATGTGACAAAATAGAAAGACACGAAAAGGTATATTTTGGTTATTATACATGTAGTTGTTTTAACTGATAGATCATGAAATGTTAGATTTCTCTGCTGTTCTGGTTTGAGTCAATTCATGGACAACTCAACCCAAACTAGATACTGCTGAATGTGTAAGTAGGGACAATTCTTCATGTGAACAACTCAACCCTTAGTATACAGGGTCTGTAGTCATGCAATCTACAGCAAGAACTAGGGGAATTTGAAGATAAATCCCATATGCTTAATTGAATAGCGTGTTAACTTGTCATTTAAGTAGCTGGCACGAAATTGATAATTTACGGTCTTGTTGTGTTTGTTATTCATTTGTTCTCATGTTTTTTGTGTAAACTGAGACAAATAATTGTTCTGTCATAAAAATGTTCTGTTTTGTTATGTAACCGACCTATGCCATCAATATATGTGCTTGTTGCTTGTTCGACATTGTTTATTTTTAAAATGCTTACGAATACAACTGTACGAAAACAGAGTATTTTTTATTTTAGAATCAGACAATAAAGGACGTTTCTCATAACCATTGTTACAATTGATTTTAAACATGATACACATAAAATATATTAGTAATTTCTCATTCGAACTAGAAAAAGATATAGATGTAAACTCATAAAAAATCATGTTTTTCACCGATTTCTCCTTCTAGACAATATTTCCTCCGAATTCCCCAGTTAATCTCATAGATATTGATAGCCAGTTAAAAATCGTTAGTACGACATCGAACAGACAATAAACTACGTTATTTGCAAAATTCAAAACTTATGCAACCAACTTGAAGTTAATAATTACTATTCACAGGCCAACATTAGCATTTTTGGACATAAAAATGTAATTCATTTTATGTGCTATTTGAACTTCTCTATTGTTGGGCTGCTGTTAGAATTCAATGAAAAATGAGTTCTAATTAACATTTTAAAGATCACTGTTATGTTTTATTAGAAATTTTTTAAACCCCGGTCTATAGTGCAGTTGAAAGCGCATTGGGATTCGGAATCTCGTGTCCCGAAAGGGGGGGGGGGTATACCCTTCCATGAAAATTAGACTATAATGTCAATTTTCCTCCATTGATAAGATAATATGGAGAAGTTTCTGGCCTTGTGGAAGGGTAGGTAAGTTCTGGTTATAGACAAGGGTCCAGGAAAGCTAGGTTAGGTGCAAACCCGGGTCAATAGCGCAGTTGGTAGCTTGCCGGGATATGGAATCTCGTGTCCTGAAGGGGGTACGGGTTCGAATCCTACTGCGGGAGGTTATACCCTTCCATGAAAATTAGACAATAATGTCAATTTTCCTCCATTGATCAGATAATATTGAGAAGTTTACAGCTTTGTGAAAGGGTAGGTGAGTACCGGTTATAGACAATGGTCCAGGAAAGTTAGGTTAGGTGCGCTGGACTCTGTAAAATGACCTGAAATGTGTTGAAACAGCGTTAAATCTAATTTAAAAAAAAAAAGTTATTTTTTAGTTTAAAAAACCACCTTTTAGCTCTCATTTGATTTTAAAAGTGTAAGCTTTATCATGTTGTGAAAGTATTAATGAAATGAAAACAATGAATATTAATTTAATGATAATAATAATAAAGACTTTATTTATAGAGGCAACACTGCTAGGCAAAGCCCAATCTTCCCTGTGAGCCTCACAAAATATTTATGTACTAGATATAGCAAGCATGATAAACATTAAAATAAAACATTTGTAAAACATATAGGGACACATCTAGTTTAGCGGATCCCGGAAGTAAATATAAATATGCGTGCGCAGCGTTCTGTTTGGTCATTTGAAAACATAATTATCCAATACCTAATTCATTACATATCATATGGCACGGCCATGATCATGGTTTGCCTGACATACTTTTACCTGTCAAAGTACGTCTGGAAACTAGACAAGCAAATAGTACGCAATTTCTACTACTTAGTCTTGCATAGGTATCATTGAAATTTGACTAAATTAGAATATTAACAGCTCTTTAAATCGAGGCAAATTCTTTACTTTTTCTTGTCGAAACTGTAGTATTTGGAATTTTAAAATACACAATTTTCATATCAAAGGGAGATAATTTTTCACTTGGATTAAAGTTTTTATCAATAACTTTTCTACAGAATTTTGTTTGATGAATCTAATTCATGCTTTTTTATTATCATGATGTAATGAATGAAAAATATTATGTTTTGTAATAATTTATCATGATTTTGAAAAAATATTCATGACTGTAAAATAGCATTATGGGTTATTCAAAACATCAATAATTTTATGGTGACTTCATGTATGTTAAATTATTGTCATCTCCTTACATTTGTGATTTATCAATGGTGTGTTTCATATTGTGATTGAACTTTTTGTGTTGTAGAATAAGCTTTTTGCTATGATATTTCAGTTAGGCCATGGGCAAATAAACCCAGGTTGATAGCGCAGTTGGTAGTGCACCAGGATTTGGAATCTCGTGCCCAAGGGGGTGCGGGTTCGAATCCCACCCATGGAGGTTATACCCTTCCATGAAAATTTGACAATAATGTCGATTTTTCTCCATTGATTAGAAATATGGAGAAGTTTCTAGCCTTGTGGAAGGGTAGGTGAGTACTGGTTATAGACAATGGTCCAGGAAAGCTAGGTTAGGTGTGCTGGACGTCGTATAATAACCTAAATTGTGTTGACACGGCGTTAAATCCAATAAATAAATAAACAAGAGCAAATATATAAAATTATCCGATTTAGTCATTGTGAAATTATTCATGCTTCGACAGATTTCGGATCAAACTGTAAAAACATAGAATTGGAAACTCTTGTTCAATTTTATTCAGTTTTTAGTGGCCGTAAATTAGCCCCTTTGATTTGAATATTCACTAAAGTACTACAGTACTCTTGATTGATAGATTTAAATAAGGGAAGTTAATGTATGCGCTTCCGACAAATTGAGCATTACATGTACTTTGAAAAATGCCCACTTTTGTTTTTCATTACATTGATAGTTACCTCCCTTTCTTATTTCAGATCTAGACAGTATTTAGTGAAGTTATAAATGGTTATCTCCCTTTGTTATTTCAGTACTAGAATGTATTTAGTGAAGTTATTAATGGTTATCTCCCTTTGTTATTTCAGAACTAGAATGCAATTAGTGATGCTATAAATGGTTATCTCCCTTTGTTATTTCAGAACTAGAATGTTTTTTGTGAGGTTATAAATGGATATGGTAACAATAAAACCATGAATCTCTACTCTTCAGACCCCCATTACCAGAACTAAGCAGGTACTTTTATTCCTTTATCTATATCATATAGAATGAGATATGTCAGGGTCAGTTACAACTCCAAGGATGATCAGCTCAACCCTAAGTAGGGACAACTTAACCCCTAGGATGAGACAACTCAACCTGTGGACAACTCATCCTGTATCATACATATAAATATAAAATTAATTTTAATTTAAAATCATTGTTTTATCATTATTTTCCATTAAATAGATGAATGGTGATTTGTTAAAGTGAACTAACCCTCATTTTGGAAAAAAACCAAGTTATCTGTCCCATAAAGATCTCCAAACTCTCAGCATCAATTCTGTCTAGTTGAGGCGTGTATAGCATGCCTACAACCTAAGTTATTGTTATTATGTACTAATCCACAATTTTCCCTTAATAAGTTATCCCACAAAACGTTTGTTTTTAAAAAGCAGTAGATAGTATAAGTTAAAACCAAACTGTTTATTAATGCTTTAAACTGTTTGAATTTAAAACTCAGATAACATGTAGTGAAAAATAAATCATTTTTGGGGGCACGTAGAAAAGACTAAAATGTGATTTTCTCTTAACAAGGTTTTTGAGGGTTAGTTCCCTTTCACATATCGCCATCCAGATAATATGCCTAACGGAAGTTGTTTAGGGTCTGAGTTGTCTACGTGTTGAGTGGTCCCTACCCACAGCATAAGCTGTCTTGAGTTGAGTTGTTTTCAAACTGAGTTGTCCTGATCCACTTTTGTCCAATTGTGACATGATTGATATGCAGTGAAAACAGTGAATTCTCAGTGGCAACCAAATGTTTTGTGACAATTTAACTTTGTAGGTCTTCTAAATAGCTTTCATTGAACTTTTGAAAATCATTATTGTTACTTGTAGTTGTAGTTATAGATAAGTCTACAAAAGCATTACATTGATCATAGTTTTGAGGCTTTTTCTATGTCAGATGCTGATTCTTATAAAAGTGATGCATTTATTAAGTTTTTATTTATCACCAACCATGCAAAATGTACTTAAAATAATGTTTCTACAAAACAATTATTGAAGTTAAAAAATTTAGCTGTTTATTTTCTTGTCTCTTAAATTTTGATTGGTCCTGTACACAAAAAGTATATTAATCAATTGAAGGTTGTTTTATACCCAAATGCAATTAGTGGCTAGTTTCTTTAGTATAAATAAATATACCCGTGTTACTAAGTTAAATATTGGAAGATTTGAATGTGCCAAGTCAGCAATACAGCAGTACAACTGTAACTTTACTGCTAGAAAGTTTAGTAGCTCAGCAGTAAACTTATGAAGATGGTGGTTGTATTATTCCAACTTTCAGTAAAAATGAAAATAGTTATGATAGGGATATAGATAGTCAAGTTGAACTATTAAATATGTTATTATATGACAATCTGTCATGACAATGTCAGATTTGATTCCTAGGTGGGGCATACTTTCATGGAGCTTGGTACAGCCATTCTCCCTCCTACCAATGATTCTTAATTATGTAGGGCAGATGTCAGTCTTTGATAAAAGTATGTGATTAGTAGTTAGTTAACAGCTAAATCCGTCGATATAACCTTTCCAGGAACAGTGAGTAGGTTGACTGGCCGCCATTATATGACCATTACAATATGTTGCTATGGCTGAGAATTTTATCAAGATAAGTTAGCATTTCTAATAGTATTTATAAAACATGAAATTATTCAAATTTTAAAGATTAAACCTAGTTACTCAAGCATAGGGGCATAAAGATTATGACTTTGTCATTTGAATTTGCAAAAGTTGTCTAAATTGGTGAATAAAGTCATTGTCCTAGTTTGAATTCCACTATCCATGCTGAATTTATTATTCCTTAGAAAAGTACATTTGTAGTTGAATGTTCACTGAGGATTTGTGATGCCGATTTAAAATACAGCGCCCTCCAAAAATTCTTGAACAAAATCTTGGATTTAAGATAAACTGATTAATCTTTATTCATGAATATAAGGAAGAAAGAGTCATCTGAGCAAATTCTTAAGTCAGCATTGATTACTTTATGAACATATGATTAAAACAATATTACATCAATAAAGCCTAATGATAGTTAATTTGTGTTATGCATGATCATTTTTTCTCAAAATTTTATTTGTCCAAAACTTTTGGAGGGCGGTGTAATATTACAAATGAAAACAATAAATCAAAACATGATAATCTAAAGTAAAATGTTGTTGCTTGTTACCATACTCAACAGTGTTTGAAGGATGGTTTTACATTGCGCTTTGAATAAACTTGCTATAATTAATTTACAAGGGGTAGTTAGTTGAAACAATTCTTTGGTTAATTTATTGAATATGAGTGCTTTTATTGTATTCTCAATTTATTTTATTTTTATGTTAAGTTTAACACCATAGTAACATATAGTATAGGTCATATTTAGGTGGTCAGTCCTCCTAGACTCGCTGTTCCTGGAAAGGCTAAACCAACCACTAGTCGAACACTTTTGTTAGTGACTGATAACTTCCCTACATCATTAAGAATCATTGGTAGGAGGGAGAATGGCAGTAGGAAAGTTGCATGACTAAGCTCCACGAAAGTATGCGCTTTCCAGGAATAAAGTCCACAACCCCTCAATCAGTAAACTTGCATGCTACCAACTGTGCTAGACAGGCGGCTACTTAATTAGGGACTTTAGTCAGTTATCTTGATAAAATCTGAAGCTATCCAATTGGTAAGTAGGTCCTTACAGTTGGAATCCTCGGATTTTATCATTGAAGTTTTATGTAAGGATAACAAAATATTTCATCTAATATATTTCTTGTTAATTGAGATATTATCAGAAGTGATGAACTTTAGATAGTTCTTTACCCAACAAATACTTAGCTTAAATATCAAACAAAATAAACAGTTTACAAAAAAGTTATAATAATTTTGGCAAATTGACATTAAAGAGTAAGGGTAAAATTCAAGTATTCCAACTAATAGGACCTACTTATTTTAAGTGTATACACATGTGGGGAAATAATGACTTAAGTCCCTTATTTATTTGAAATTTTGGAACTAGCCCTGAGCTGTCTACTTTGTAAATTTTCATAATTACGAGTTTTTAATTGGACTGAACAAATCAATGATGATTGAGCAGTAAATGTGTTTAATGTTTTGTTAGACCCTGTAGGTCTACTTTAGTCGGTCAAATATTGCACTTTATTTAAAATAAAGTAACTTGTTTGTTTTATTTCAGATCGTAATGAGCAGAAGTACTGATGTAGCACATCTAACTGGTGAATGTGAAACAAGTAACCGCTGCTGTAGAAGAATCAACCCAATGAATTTCATGTACAATTGGTCCTTCTTTTCCAACAAGTCATCTCGGACGTTTTGTCCTTGAGATGTTTGTTGCCCAATGTCCTGTACTTGATTTAATTTGGCCTGCTGATATTTAACAAGTGAACTCGGACTCTTTGTCCTTGAGATCCTTGTTGTCCAAGTAAATTGATTAACTTGTGTTGTTTTATCATTTATAATGGTTTAATAGTTGGTTACACTATTCGGGATGGATGGTCCCTTGATACGTTCATACCTAATAGTAAGTATTGTTCGTTTTTTCTGAACTGTCAAAACATGAATAATTTTACGGAGTTCGTGCTTTTTGATAGTGTGTAATCATTCTCCGTGAAATTATTCAAACTTTGACAGATTAGAAAAAACGAACAATACAAAATTGTAGACGAATCCAAATCGTCGGCTCTCTCTAACAATGTTCTATCTCCATTCATGAAAAACAAATGAGATACATCCAAAGCTACTAGTATGACATTGTTCTAAAAAGATTTTCTTGCCTCTATGCATTGTTAATGTGCCTGCCAAGTCTAATGTCTATACATAATGAAACAATTAAGATATGAACTTTGAACTCTATTTCCTGGAAATAAAAATATGGTAGTTCGAGCATTGTTAGAGTGAGGCGACAAAATGTTGATTATTCGTCTAATGAGGTTTTCGTCCCTAACATAGTTTACTAAAATTTCTCAGGGAACGAATGCGAATGTTAACATTCGGAACTAGCTCGGCGATCAACTACAAAGATGCACCTCGGATATTAATCGTAGTAGAAATACAACATAAGTTGTGAGGTCAGGCGATTAAGTGCCGATGTAAACAATCGACATGGCAGATCATTTTGCAGAAAGTATCGAGTACACAAAATGTTCGAGGATCAACTTTGATTTGAGTGAATATCAGTTACAGGCATTGAAGAGCTGTAACTGTCCATAATCGTCCGTCACTTTTGGTGTGTGCCAGCGTTCCAAACGTTGGGAACGAGGCTAGATTCCATGATGAAACTTTCGCTCCTCGTGATATCCGAGGTTTATTTGCGTGAAAAATCGCCGAGGTAGTTCCGAATGGAATGTTAACTTACGTTCGTCCCCAAATATTTTCGTACATAAAGATTAGTATGAAGTTTCCTTGGACGAATCCAAATTTAAACTATCTCGTTCCCTAATATTTTCGTACCTAGAAATGTGTACTGAAATTCCTGGAAACTAATCCAAATGTAAGCATACATCCCTCAATATTTTCGGTCCATGACAAGTGAGTACGAAAGTTAAAAGGGGGCGAATCTTGATAATGTAAACTTAAGATTCGCCCTCGGAACTTTCGTACATGAATTTCTGGTACGATAAGTTGACTGACGAATCGAAATGGTTACAAAAAAGTCCCCAGAACTTTATTTACCTATTCTCTGGTTTTGAAGTCTGTGGACCGGAATGTAAATAGGTCGTATATATTGTTACGAAGTTTTTGACGAACAAGTCTCCAAGCTTTTCATTTTACGAAAAGTTGGGGGACAAATCGAAATTAAAATTTTAAGGTTCGTCCTCAGAACTTTCGTACCAGACCTTTTCTGGTTACGAAAAGTTAAGGGACAAATTAAAATGGTTAGACTTAAGTGCCCAAGAAATTGTCTATTGTTTTTGGCGTGATATAACCTTAGGGTTAATACGCCGTAAAACACAATTTATTCGTTTCCAGAAATTTCGTATTCAACTTTTGTTTCAAAGTTTGGGGGCGAATTGAAATGTATGCAAGGTTCGTACCCAGAACTTTCATTCCCAACTTTTAATTGTTTCGAAAAATTGGGGATGAATCGAAATATAAGATTTGTCCCATGGACTTTCGTACTTTACCTTTTCAAAGTTTCGAAAAAATGGGGACGAATCGAAATGTAAACAGATTTGTCCCGAAATTGACTTTCTCAACTTTTTGTTATGAAAAGTATTGGGACGAAACAAAATGTTAAAATTTGTCCTCTAACTCTTCATCTTTCAAAAAGTTTGGAAACGTCGAAATTCGTCCTTAGAAATTTCGTACCTATCTTATTTCTGGTTAGGATAAGTTAAGGGACGAGTCGAATTAAAATCGGATTAGTTTCTAGAAATTTCGTAACCAACTTTTCTTGTTATGAAAAATTTGGGGATGAACCGATTTATAAATCAATTTATCTCCAGACATTTCGTACCCAACATGTACTGGTAACAAAAAGTTGAGCACGAATCAATAGTATGCAAGATTCGTCCCCAGAAATTTCGTCTTCAACTTCCTGGTTACGAAAAGTTGAAAAGTTAAAGGACGAATCGTTATGTATTCAAAGATTCGTTCCAAGAACTTTCATCCCGAACTTTTTATGGTTACGAACAGCAAACAACAAAATGCCTATTAAACGTCTGGTAATAGAAATGTTTGAAGTACATGGCATTCCATATGGTGTAGACCGACAATACTAACCTGAGCTTGACCTTAATGCAAGAATTTATTAAACTCGGTACTGGGTCTATTTTTGTCTTCATTAGTAAATCGGAAGCGTTCGGCAAAATACAGGTGTTTTACGATTAATTTTGATTTCATAAATAAACAAATGCTTTGGAACAGTGTCACAATATAACCCCCCCCCCAAAAAAAGACTAATGTGTCCAAGATTTAAGTACAGCAGCGTGCCACTTTTACAAATTGATTCATAGTCGTATAAGTTATGAACGCGTGCATAACTGTATATGTATGTAATTATCATAATTAGGTAGTTTAAGCTCAGTTTAATATTGTCGCACAATGATTATTCAGTAATTTTTCACTTTTTTATTACTTCTTTTTATTGCTTCTTCATTATTGTTCGTTTTTTTCAACTGTCAAAACATGAATAATTTCACGGTGAATGCGTTTGTAAAAATTATTGTTGTAATACACCCGTGAGTTTCCGAAAGTGTGTATTATTATTGAGTAAAGCTTCTTATTCCGTATGAAATGTTTTAGTCAGTATATTTTTAATAACAATTAGGCCGCCAGTACAAAAACAATTCATTCAGTCACAGTGAAATAATTCAAGCTTTGACAGTTGAGAAAAAAACGGACAATGACACTCGATTCCTAAATCACCACGCATAAAGACGTCGCTGAAGTTAGCAAAATTTTTTTGCTAGCAAAAGTGGCCACAAGTTGCTATTTTTGCTAGCAAATTTTTTTTTATGTGAATAGTGAAATATTAATTTAGTGCTAAAACCAGGTACCATAACCAGTTATAAAACATGGCAAGTCCGTTTGTCGGGCCTGATGCCTCTAACTAGTTACTAAACAACTCCTATGGGTTATGTTACCATTTTTATAGACATGGGTAGTGCTACCCACTGATTTCGCCGGGTACTTGCGTATACAAGGCATGAGGTCCGACCTTGGGCTATCACGTGGGCACAGTGGCCAGCCTGGGAAAATTCCGTGGGCTCGGGCCAAAGACCACTAAGTGTCGGTACTTAACGTTTTGTGTATAAAATCAGCACTCAGATGGGCCATATTTCAGGGCTCGAACGTCGAGTTAAAGCGATTTCGCCCGGTACTGGCGTATACCAGGCAAGAGGTCCGACCAAGTGCTTTCACGTGGGCACAGTGGCCACCTTGGGAAAATTCCGTGGGCTCGGGCCAGAGACCACTTAGTGTCGGTACTTAACGTTTTGTGTATAAAATCAGCACTCAGATGGGCCATGTTTCAGGACTCGAACGTCGAGTTAAAGCAATTTGGCCCGGTAATGGCTCAACCAGGCGAGAGGTCCGACCTAGGGCTATCATGTGGGCACAGTGGCCACCCTGGGAAAATTACGTGGGCTCGGGCTAGAGACCACTGAGTGTCGGTACTTTTCGTTTTGTGTATAAAATCAGCACTCAGATGGGCCATGTTTCAGGGCTCGAACGTCGGTTTAAAGCGATTTCGTCCGATACTGGCGCATACCAGGCGAGAGGTCTGACCTAGGGCTATCCTGTTGGCCTAGTGGCCAGCCTGGGAAAATTCTATGGGCTCGGGCCAGAGACCACTAAATGTCGGTACTTTACGTTTTGTGTAAAAAATCAGCACTCAGATTGGCCATGTTTCAGGGCTCGAACGTCGAGTTAAAGCAATTTTGCCCGGTACTGGCGTATACCAGGCGATAGACCCGACCTAGGGCTATCACGTGGGCATAGTGGCCACCCTGGGAAATTTCCGTGGGCTCTGGCAAGAGACCACTAATTGTCAGTACTTTACATTTTGTGTATAAAATCAGAACTCAGATGGGCTATGTTTCAGGGCTCGAACGTCGAGTTAAAGTGATTTCGCCCGGTACTGGCGTATACCAGGCGATAGGTCCAAGGTAGGGCTATCACGTGGGCACAGAGGCCAGCCTGGGAAAATTCCGTGGGCTCGGGCCAGCGACCACTTAATGTCGGTACTTTACGTTTAGTGTATAAAATAAGCACTCAGATGGGCCATGTTTCAGGGCTCGAACGTCGAGTTAAAGCAATTTCGCCCGGTACTGGCGTATACCAGGCGAGAGGTCCGACCTAGGGCTATCACATGGGCACATTGGCCACCCTGGGAATATTCCGTGGGCTCGGGCCAGATACCACTAAGTGTCAGTACTTTACGTTTGGTGTATTAAAATCAGCACTCGGATGGGCCATGTTTCAGGGCTCATGCGTCGAGTTTAAGCGATTTCGCCCGGTACTGGCGTATACCAGGCGAGAGGTCCGACCTTGGGCTATCACGTGGGCACAGTAGCCACCCTGGGAAAATTCCGTGGGCTCGGGCCAGAGACCACTAATTGTCGGTACTTAACGTTTTGTGTATAAAATAAGCACTCAGATGGGCCATGTTTCGGGGCTCGAACCTCGAGTTTCAGCGATTTCGCCAAGTACTGGCGTATACCAGGCGAGAGGTCCATGCTAGGGCTATCATGTGGGCACAATGGCCAGCCTGGGAAAATTTCGTAGGCTCGGGCTAGAGACCACTAAGTGTCGGTACTTTACGTTTTGTGTTTAAAATCAGCACTTAGACGGGCCATGTTTCAGGGCTCGAACGTCGAGTTAAAGCGATTTCGCCCGGTCCTGGCGTAAACCAGGCGAGAGGTCCAAGCTAGGGCTATCACGTGGGCACAGTGGCCACCCTGGGCAAAATTCCGTGGGCTCGGGCCACAGACCACTTAATGTCGGTACGTTACTTTTTGTGTATAAAATCAGCACTCAGATGGGCCATGTTTCAGGGCTCGATCGTCGAGTTAAAGCGATTTCGCAGGGTACTGGCGTATACCAGGCGAGAGGTCCGACCTAGGGCTATCGCAGGGCACAGTGGCCACCCTGGAAAAATTCCGTGGGCTCGGGCCAGAGACCACTAAATGTCGGTACTTTACGTTTTGTGTATAAAATCAGCACTCAGATGGGCCTTGTTTCAGGACTCGGACGTCGAGCTAAAGCGATTTCGACCGGTACTGGTGTATTCCAGGCGAGCGGTTCGACCTAGGGCTATCACGTGGGCACAGTGGCCACCTTGGGAAAATTCCGTGGGCTTGGGCCAGAGACAACGTAGTGTCGGTACTTTACGTTTTGTGTAAAAAATCAGCACTCAGATAGGCCATGTTTCAGGGCTCGAACGTCGAGTTCAAGCGATTCCACCAGGTACTGGTGTACACAAGGCGAGAGGTTCGATTAAGGGCTATCACGTGGTCACAGTGGCCTCCCGGAGAAAATTCCGTAGACTTAGGAAAGAGGCCACTTAGTGTCGGTACTTTACGTTTTGTGAATAAAATAAGCACCCAGATGGGCTGTATTGCAGGGCTCTAACGTGGAGTTAAATCGATTTCGCTGGGTACTGGCGTACACCAGGTGAGAGGTCCGACCTAGGGCTATCACTTGGGCACAGTGGCCACCCTGAGAAAATTCCTTGGGCTCGGGCCAGAGACCACTAAGTGTCGGTACTTTACGTTTTGTGTATAAAATCAGCACTCAGACGGGCCATGATCAGGGCTCGAACGTCGAGTTAAAGCGATTTCGCCCGGTACTGGCGTATACTAGGCGAGAGGTTCGACCTAGGGCTATCACGTGGGCACAGTAGCTACCCTGGGAAAATTCCGTGGGCATGAGCCAGAGACCACTGATTGTCGGTACTTTACGTTTTGTGTATATAATCAGCACTCAGATAAGTTTCATGGCTCGAACGTTGCTGTAAAGTGAATTGGCCTTGTTATGGCGTATTCCACGCCAGAGATCAGACCTAGGCCTGTCACCTGGGAGAATTGGCTATCCTGATAAAATTCCACTTTACCCTCGTTCTATCGGGTTTTTTTAAGATTCCTTTAAGTAAGACTTAGTTTCAAGAGAAAATTGGCGTAACCAAGTAGTATGAACTCCGTCGATAATTCACCATTACAAAACATTACACAGATTGTTGTCATAATGGCTTTATGGCTTTTAATTTGCATTTTTTTAGCTCGGCAAACCGCTAAATTCGCTTCTGACAGGTGCTTTTGTGTATTTGTGTCAATATTTTGAAAACCAATTTCAATGAAAAACCAAAATGCAATACTTGCCGTTGATACTTTAAATATAGCAATCAAAAACATTTTAAACTACAAAAATGCACTTGAAATGCAAAAAAATCTTGAATTTTAATTTTGACCCTGGTTAATTCGACGCGGCGGCTAAAAAATCAAGTAACTGCATTTAAGCTGTTTTTGTTTAAATTACTGCAAAAAGCAATTGTGGTGAAATTATCAAATTTGTCCCCTTTTAGAGGTAATGATAATGAAACAATTGACAAGTTGGGAATACATAGATCTAGTCGGGTATGGTAGGCAGCGAAGACTGCCATATTATAAATATATTATTCTAATTTCACCATAGACCATAATCAACAGATTTCGATGTAAATCTTAGGAGTCTGAAACTCTTAAACATAGATTAGTATTTTAATTAATTCTTAAACAGTTTTTTTTCTTGGAATAACTTAATAAGGTCTTTTATGATAATGGTTATTGTTTTTTAATCTGGATAAAGATTTTCAGAGCCCAACACTCATTTCTTAATTCATGCTGTGGTTAAAGTTCGTTTGAACTGGCAAATGAACTACAGTTAATTTAAGCCGTAGTAAGCCGTAGCTGGAAGATTTGTGCGGTTTCAATACATATAATGCTACGAGATTGTCACAGTGGGAGCAGTAATATATTGCTTAAGGATCGATCGGCCCTTGTTTCGAATCCCACAATGGGCATTGCTAGTTTCCATGAGCAAGAAATTAACCAGCGATTGTTTCCACCCACGTGTAAATGGGTACCTGGGTATAATTTGCACCAATTTGTCAGCTGCACTAATAAACGGCGTAATAGGGAGACTGATAGAAATATACCAGTAGCCCGACGAGCAGGAATAATAGCTGTAAAGTCGGTAAAAGTGCGTAACATAAAAACTCCGACTATAAAATGCCATTGCATTTTTTATTAAGCTCTACAGCCTTTGTAACCATGCATGAGTCTGTACACATCTGCAAAGTCCTATTATCATATCTATTTGACTATAAAATAACTTCTGATTATTAAATAATAAAATATAGCAATTAAATTGAAGTATCAGTATGAGGGTGGGATATATTTACATGTCTGTGCTTAATATTTATAACTCTGGATTATTACTATCAATGTACAATTGGGTCCACACGTTTCTTTACAATTGTTATAATTAGATATTCTTCAAATGTTACTAGAACGTAAAGCAGAGTATCGATAAAATATGGTGTCGATCTCAAAATAATAATTTTCATGATAAGAAAATAAACAATATTCTGTGTAAGATTTTTTTGCCGTCTTTTATTGGTACGTTTTTGAACTGTAACATGAATACTAGCACAATATTTCAGTCATAAGTCAGTAAAATGAAGTAGCACGTTTAATTTGATACGTTCTTTAAAAAGGATAGTATTTTAAGGATCATCCTTAATTGTCAAGCGTCTGCGATGTCACGTCGCTGAAGTTAGCAAATTTTTTTTGCTAGCAAAATTGGCCACAAAGTGCTATTTTTGCTAGCAATTTTTTTTACTGGGATTCTGGTATATAACACGTTAGAGGTCTGACTCAGGGCTTTCTCGTGGGCATAGTGCCTACCCTTGGAGAATTCAATGGATTGGACCAGAAATAACAAAATGTCGGTACTTTTCGTTTTGTGTATAAAATCAGCACTCAGATGGGCCATGTTTCAGGGCTTGAACGTCGAGTAAAAGCGATTTAGCCGGATACGGCGGATACCACGCGAGAGGTCTGATCTATGGCTATCACTTGGGCATAGTGGCTACCCCGGGAAAATTCCATGGGCTTGAACCAAAGACCACTTAAAGTAGGTTCATAACGTTCTGTGTATAAAATCAGCATTCAGATGGGCCATGTTTCATGGCTCGAATCCAAAGTTAAAGGCGAAAGGTTAGTCCTAGGGCTATCACGTGGGCATAGTGGCCACCCTTAGATAATTCCGTGGGATCGAGCCAGAGACCAAAAAAGTCGGTACTTTTTGTTTTGTGGATAAAATCAGCACTCAAACGGGCAATGTTTCAGGGCTCGAACGTCGAGTTTAAGCGATTTCGCCGGGCACTGGCGCATACCAGGCGAGAAGTCCGACCTAGGGCTATCACGTGGGCACAGTGGCCACCCTGGGAAAATTCCGTGGGCTCGGGCCACAGACCATTAAGTGTTCGAACTTTACTTTTTGGTTAAAATCAGCACTCAGATGGGTCATTTTTCCGGGCTCAAACGTCGAGTTAAAGGGATTTTGCCCGGTACTGGCGTATACCAGGCGAGAGGTCCGACCTAGGGCTATCACGTGGGCACAGTGGCCACCCTGGGAAAATTCCGTGGGCTCGGGCCAGAGACCACTAAGTGTCGGTACTTTTCGTTTTGTGTATAAAATAAGCACTCAGATGGGCCATGTTTCTGGGCTCGAACGTCGAGTTAAAGCGATTTCGCCCGGCACTGGCGTATACGAGGCGAAAGGTCCGACCTGAGGCTATCACGTGGGCACAGTGGCCACCCTGGGAAAATTCCGTGGGCTCGGGCCAGAGACCACTTAGTGTCGGTACTTTACGTTTTGTGAATAAAATCAGCACTCAGATGGGCCATGTTTCAGAGCTCGAACGTCGAGTTAAAGCGATTTCGCCCGGTACTGGCGTATACCAGGCGAGAGGTCCGACCTAGGGCTATACGTTGGCACAGTTGCCACCCTGGGGATATTCCGTGGGCTTGGGCCAGAGACCACTAAGTGTCGGTACTTTACGTTTTGTGCATAAAATCAGCACTTAGATGGGCCATGTTTCAGGGCTTGAACGTCGAGTTAAAGCGATTTCGCAAGGCACTGGCGTATACCAGGCGAGAGGTCCGACCTAGGGCTATCACATGGGCCCAGTGGCCACCCTGGGAAAATTCCGTGGGCTCAGGCCAGAGACCACTAAGTTTCGGTACTTTACGTTTTGTGTGTAAAATCAGCACTCGGGCCATGTTTCAGGGCTCGAACGTCGAGTTAAAGCGATTTCGTCCGGTACTGGCGTATACCAGGCGAGAGACCCGACCTAGGGCTATCAGGTGGGCACAATGGTAACCCTGGGAATATTCCGTGGGCTCGGGCCAGACACCACTAAGTGTAGGTAATTTACGTTTTGCGTATAAAATCAGCACTCTCATGGGCCATGTTTCAGGGCTCGAACGTCGATTTAAAGCGATTTCGCCGGGTACTGGTGTATACCAGGCGAGAGGTCCGACCTAAAACTATCAACTGGGCACAGTTGCCACCCTGGGAAAATTCCGGTGGCTCGGGCCAGAGACAACGAAGTGTCGGTACTTTACGTTTTGCGTATAAAATCAGCACTCTCATGGGCCATGTTTCAGGGCTTGAACGTCGAGTTAAAACGATTTCGCCCGGTACTGGCGTATACCAGGCGACAGGTCCGACCTAGGGCTATCACGTGGGCACAGTGGCCATCCTGGGTAAATTCCGTAAGCTCGGGCCAGAGACCACTTAGTGTCGGTACTTTACGTTTTGTGGATAAAATCAGCACTCAAACGGGCAATGTTTCAGGGCTCGAACGTCGAGTTTAAGCTATTTCCACGGTCATTAGCGCATACCAGGCGAGAGGTCCGACATAGGGCTATCACGTGGGCACATTGGCAAACCTGGGAAAATAACGTGGGCTCGGGCCAGAGACCACTAAGTGTCGGTACTTTACGTTTTGTGTATAAAATCAGCACTCAGATTGGCCATGTTTCAGGGCTCGAACGTCGAGTTAAAGCGATTTCGCCCGGTACTGGTGTATACCAGGCGAAAGGTCCGACCTAGGGCTATCACGTGGGCACAGTGGTCACCCTGGAAAAATTCCCTGGGCTCGGGCCAGTGACCACTAAAGGTCGGTACTTTACGTTTTGTTTAAAAAATCAGCACTCAGATGGTCCATGTTTCAGGGCTCGAACGTCGAGTTAAAGCGATTTCGCTCGGTACTGGCGTATACCAGGCGAGAGGTCCGACCTAGGGCTATCACGTAGGCACAGTGGCCATTCTAGGAAAATTCCGTGGGCTCCGGCCAGAGACCACTAAATAATGGTACTTTACGTTTTGTGTATAAAATCAGCACTCAGATGGTCCATGTTTCAGGGCTCGAACGTCGAGTTAAAGCATTTTCGCCCGGTACTGGCGTATACAAGGCGAGAGGTCCGATCTAAGGCTATCACGTGGGCACAGTGGCCATCCTGGGAAAATTCCGTGGGCTCGGGCCAGAGACCACTAAGTGTTGGTACTTTACGTTTTGGATATAAAATCAGCACTCAGATGGGCCATGATTAAGGGCTCGAAGGTCTAGTTAAAGCGATTTCGCCAGGTTCTGGCGTAAACCAGGCGAGAGGTCAGATCTAGGGCTATCCCGAGGCCACAGTGGCCACCCTGGGAAAATTCCGTGGGCTCTGGCCAGAGACCACTAAGTGTCGGTACTTTACGTTTTGCGTATAAAATCAGCACTCAGATGGGCCATGTTTCAGGGCTCGAACGTCGAGTTAAAGCGATTTCGCCCGGTACTGGCGTATACCACGCGAGAGGTCCGACCTAGGGCTATCACGTGGGCATAGTGGCCACCCTGGGAAAATTCCGTGGGCTCGGGCCAGAGACTACTTAGTGTCGGTACTTCACGCTCTTCCAGGTCTTCCCAGGTTAAATCTGATCAACCTTGGCCATGGTGTGCTGTGATCTTCAAATTTCTCACTTGGGAGGTCCAGCTTGTGACCAAGCCATCTCAGCATCTTGGTTGTACAAAACTATTATATACTATTATTAAGCTTAAGTGTAAAATTCAAGTTGTATATTGGAGTTTTTTTGACACGCAGACTAATTAAACAATATGAGAGTCATATTGTCACAGTACATAACATTGACTAATTACAACAGTAATCATAGTAATAAGTAAATTCAATCGGTCTTTATTGTTAAATGACAACGTATGCACCAAGTAGTTTGTTAACAGCTAAATCCAGAGGTTACGTGAGTAGGGGGACTGACCGCTGTGATATGACCTGTACGGAAATGAATTACGTCAAGGCAAGACATAAGCCCTAAAATTGGAACCATCAAAACGTAAAGTATCAAAACTTAGTGGTCTCTGGCCCGAGCCCACGGAATTTTCCCAGGGTGGCCACTCTGCCCACGTGATAGCCCTTGGTCTGTCTTCTCGCCTGGTATACGCCAGTACCGGGCGAAATCGCTTAAACTCGACGTTCGAGCCCTGAAACATGGCCCATCCGAGTGCTGATTTTATACACAAAACGTAAAGTACCGACACTTAGTGGTCTCTGGCCCGAGCCCACGGAATTTTCCCAGGGTGGCCACTGTGCCCCATTGAAAGCCCTAGGTCAGACCTCTTGCCTGGTATACGCCAGTACCCGGCGAAATCGCTTAAACTCGAAGTTCGAGCCCTGAAACATGGCCCATCCGAGTGCTGATTTTATACACAAAACGTAAAGTACCGACACTTAGTGGTCTCTGGCCCGAGCCCACGGAATTTTCCAAGGACTGCCACTGTGCCCACGTGATAGCCCTAGGTCAGACCTCTCGCCTGGTATACGCCAGTACCGGGCGAAATCGCTTAAACTCGACGTTCGAGCCCTGAAACATGGCCCATCCGAGTGCTTATTTTATACACAAAACGTAAAGTACCGACACTTAGTGGTCTCTGGCCCGAGCCCACGGAATTTTCCCAGGGTGGCCACTGTGCCCACGTGATAGCCCTAGGTCGGACCTCTCACCTGGTATACGCCAGTACCCGGCGAAATCGCTTAAACTCTACGTTCGAGCCCTGAAACATGGCCCATCCGAGTGCTGATTTTATACACCAAACGTAAAGTACTGACATTTAGTGGTATCTGTCCCGAGCCCACGGAATTTTCCCAGGGTGGCCAATGTGCTCACGTGATAGCCCTAGGTCGGACCTCTCGTCTGGTATACGCCAGTACCGGGCGAAATCGCTTAAACTCGACGTTCGAGCCCTGAAACATGGCCCATCCGAGTGCTGATTTTATACACAAAACGTAAAGTACCAACACTTAGTGGTCTCTGGCCCGAGTCCACGGAATTTTCCCAGGGTGGCCACTGTGCCCACGTGATAGCCCTAGGTCGGACCTCTCGCCTGGTATACGCCAGTACCGGGCGAAATCGCTTTAACTCGACGTTCGAGCCCTCAAACATGGCCCATCCATGTGCTGATTTTATACACAAAACGTAAAGTACCGACACTTAGTGGTCTCTGGCCCGAGCCCACGGAATTTTCCCAGGGTGGCCACTGTGCCCTTGTGATAGCCCTTGGTCGGACCTCACGCCTGGTATACGCCAGTACCGGGTGAAATCGCTTAAACTCGACGTTCGAGCCCTGAAACATGGCCCATCCGAGTGCTGATTTTATACACAAAACGTAAAGTACCGACACTTAGTGGTCTCTGGCCCGAGCCCACGGAATTTTCCCAGACTGGCCTTTGTGCCCACGTGATAGCTCTTGGTCTGTCCTCATTCCTTGTATACGCCAGTACCCGGCGAAATCGCTTTAACATGAGATTCGAGCCCTGAAACATTGCCCGTTTGAGTGCTGATTTTATCCACATAACGTAAGTACCGACTTTTAGTGGTCTCTTGCCTGAGTCGACGGAATTTTCTAAGGGTGGCCACTATGCCCACGTGATAGCCCTAGGTATAACCTATCGCCTTGTATACGCCAGTACCCGGCTTAATCACTTTAACTCTGGATTCGAGCCATGAAACATGGCCCATCTGAAATCTGTTTTATCCACAAAACGTAAAGTACCGACTTTTAGTGGTCTCTGGCCCAAGCCCAAGGAATTTTCACAGGATGGCCACTGTGCCCACGTGATAGCCTTAGGTCGGACCTCTTGCCTGGAATGCGCCAGTACCCGGCAAAATCGCTTTAACTCGACGTTCGAGCCCTGAAACATTGCCATTCTAAGTGCTGACTTTAAGTGGTCTTTGGTTCAAGCCCATGGAATTTTCCCAGAGTAGCCACTATGTCCAAGTGATAGCCCTAGATCAGACCTCACGCGTGGTATCCGCCGTATCCGGCCAAATCGCTTTAACATGAGATTCGAGCCCTGAAACATGGCCCATCTGAGTGCTGATTTTATACACAAAACGTAAAGTACCGACATTTTGTTATTTCTGGTCCAATCCACGGAATTCTCTAAGGGTAGCCACTATGCCAACGAGATAACCCTGAGTCAGACCTCTAACATGGTATACACCATTATCCCAGTAAAAAAATTGCTAGCAAAAATAGCACTTTGTGGCCAATTTTGCTAGCAAAAAAAATTTGCTAACTTCAGCGACGTTAAATAATGCCCTTCCCAGTGGTGATCTTGATGTGGTTGGAGGGAGAATGTGGGCAGAAATTTTTTTTTACCAAACTTTGCTGAAATATGCTCCACCGGAAAACGAACCCACAACCCCTTGATCAGTAGACTTGCCTGCTACCAAATGAGCTAGCCCGGGGGGCTCACTATCTTCATACTCTGATTACAAATACCTTTCACCAAGCAATGACAAGCAATTTTCATGACATAGAAAATGGATAGTGATACTGGTAGGGGTTTGAACTAGGAAACTCATCCTTTAGCCTGTAATTTATCATCAGACTATTGTAGTCATCAGATTGTTGTATAGTGTGTAAATTTTGACCCTGTTCTGATCTTTTACATTTGCTTCTAATAATTATCTACACACAATCCTGACGAAAATCAATACCTCGCCTATTCTACATTTCAGCAGCGAAAGTAAAATTATAAAAGTTTATTTATGTGTTACATTTCTACACATAATCCTCATGGCCACGGTGTAATTGAGCATTAATACTACATTTGTGATCAATATTTGAATATTCTTGCATAAAGTTCAGGTCGGGTCAAACTTTAGGCACAAAACTACTTCCCCTGTGTGTATATGTATTGACCATGTTTTGTTTTCAGATTGTATGAAGTGGATCAATGTTCTGGTGATACTGCTGTCATATATTTTTTTCTTTTTTTTAGCTCATGGAAGTCGATGCATGCTGTTTTAAGTTAAGTATTTATTCAAGTTGTTATATTAAAACCCTGTTATGTTATAACTTCCATTAGATTTGAAAAGTGAATAAACCCCATGGTTACGATTCAACACACTGGAAGACATTTTTACAGTTACAGTTGACAATTGGTAAGTTTAATTTCATTTTATTTTCTAGATATGCCATTTGTTTATAAACTTAAATATGTGTTAACTGTACATAGCACATCCATTTGGCTAATGAATAAGTCAACTTCTTGTGGTGCGTTTAGTACAGGTATGTGCAGGAGTGTTCCAGTCTGCAGGTTCAATAAATGACTTATTCATTATCTAATGAATGTACTTGTATGGCTTGTACATACTTTGTTTATTAGCAAATGACTTTTCTAGTTTATTTAATTAATTCTTACATTTTTTGTTGTTTAATTTACTGTATGTAATGTTTTGATTTCATTTTTGCTTGAGTGGTCCGTGTCTGACCTGAGATTTGCACCGATATTTCAGGTCCCTGCATGCATATCCCATCCCAGCTGTCCCATCCCCCCCATGGAGAGGGTTCGGTCTGTTGGGGTTTTTAAGAGCCATTGGCTTCATATCCCCCAGCTCAAGGTTCGGAATGCTTTTGATCACTATTATTTGTATTCTTGCTGGCTTGTGGAGTTACATATTAGTTTTATCTAGTTAAGACATAAATATTGTGGGGGAAATTTGGGGATTGTCATAGAAGTAGGGTTGGGTAAATGGGAGGGGATTGGGATTTAGTTTTAGGGAAAGTTAGGATTGTTGGTGTTGTACTGTAGAATTGAATTGGCTAAGCTTGGTCTTTACTCTGAAAAAGTGACATTGTAAGATTTACAATGAGAGTTTGCATGGGTTTTACTTTCAAAGTGTGGAAGATTATTTCTGAGCTAGCTTAGGAAATGTTGAGGTGGATTGAAGCATCATGGAAGCTGCCCGGCTAGCTCAGGTGGTAGCATGCAAGTCTACTGATGGAAGGGTTGTGGGTTCAATCCCGAGTGGGGAATACTTTCTTGGAACTTAGTCATGAAATTATTTCTACAGCCATTCTTCCTCTTACCAATGATTTTTAATTATGTAGGGCAGTTGTCAGTCACCGACGAATGTATGTGCTTAGTAGTTGGTTAAAGACCCAACATCCGATCCAGCCTATCGGGATGTAAATGAGCTATAAGTAGGCAGGGCTTATTTTCCTAGGTCAGTGATAGCATCTATTTATATCCTAGATGTATACGAAGCATGATTCATATGATTATACATACTGGACATTGGTGGTTTGCAAAAGTAACAAATTGTTTTGAAGACTCTAAGAGCAAACAAAAATAAACATATGGTGTTAGATTTATATACTAGATCAATGATTGTAAAAGTAGGTTGCATTATTATACCCCCGCTTCGAAGAAGAGGGGGGATACTGTATTACCCTTGTCCGTCCGTGCGTCCGTTACAAAATTTCCGTCGCAGTTTTCTCAGCAACTAGAACATGCAGCAGCCTAAAACTTTGCATATTGCTTCATCCTATAGTCCCATGTGGTGTAAAGCGATTTCATGCTCCTTGCTCATCTACTTCCTGTTTGTCGCATATTTTTAGATTTTGGCGGGGGTATCACTAGTGAGCATTAGCTCACAGATTTACTTGTTTAATGTTTGTTTCAGGGTTATGAAATTATCAATTGTAATCAAAGAGAAATGTACCATTAGTGAATACATGTATAAGTAAAAAAATGCCACTTACTTCTACATCTAAATTAAACTAGTATATTAGATTTACTGAATGTTTTATAAAGTTCCTGTTAATTATAATGATCAATTTCTATTTGATTTTGACTGAAAAACACATGATTGTTTTTGCTCCCTGAAAAATCTTATAATTTGACCACAAACTTGACCCGCTAAAACCATGGGAACTGGCAGGGTCTATTTTTAAACAGGGGTATATATTGACGAAAACAAAACTTGTGAAGACTACTAAAATATATATAAGTTTTTATATGCCCGTTTTGAAAAAACGGACGTATTATGTTATGATGTTGTCTGTCTGTCCGTCTGTCCTTGGACAATTGCTTGTCCAGATGATAACTTAAGAAAGGATGCACCTAGGTTTCTCAAATTTTATGTGTGGATAGCCCTTGGGTGGAGGAGGTTCCCTATTGATTTTGAGACCCCAGGGTCAAGGTCACTGGGACTTAAAATAGGTAAAACTTGTCCGGACGATAACACAATAACGACTGTACCTAGGTTCACAAAATTTTATGTAAGACTAGCCCATGTGTCAAAAATGTTCCCTATTGGTTTTTGGGCCCCTGGGTCAAAGGTCAAGGTCACGAGGGCTTCATATGGGAAAAAAACTTGTATGGATAATAACTGAACAACCAATCTACCTAGGTTTACCAAATTTTATGTGAGAGTAGCCCTTGTGTCAAGGATGTTCCCGGTTGGTTTTGGTGCCCCTGGGTCAAAGGTCAAGGTGACGGGGTCATCATATTTATAAAACTTGTCAGGGTAATAACTCAACAATGACTGTACCTAGGTTCACCAAATTTCATGTGAGAGTGGCCCACGTGTCAAGGATGTGCCTTATTAGTTTTTGGGAAACAGGGCTAAGTTTAAACCTTCAACTAGAAGATATCAAATTACCAAGCAGTGACTTCAAATGTTCAATCAATATGTTAATGAAGTTAAAATGGCAAGCAATGAAAATCTTGTCCGGACAATAACTGAAATACCAATGTACCTAGGTTCACCAAATTTTATGTGAGAGTAGCCCTTGTGTCAAGGATATGCCCTATTGGTTTTGGGGCTCCTGGGTCAAAGGTCAAGGTCACAGGGGCATCATATTGAAAAACCTTGTCCCGACAATAACTCAACAACTTCTGTACCTAGGTTCACAAAATTTCATGTGAAGGTAGCCCTTGTTTCAAGGATGTGCCCTATAGGTTTTGGGGCCCCAGGTTCAAAGGCCAAGGTCACAGAGGCATCATATGGAAAAAATTTGTCCAGACAATAACTGAACTACCAATGCTCCTAGGTTCACCAAATTTTATGTGAGAGTAGCCCATGTGTCAAGGATATGACCTGAAGGTTTTGGGGCCCCTGGGTCAAAGGTCAAGGTCACAGGGGCATCATATTGAAAAACATTGTCCGGGTAATAACTCAACAATGACTGTACCTAGGTTCACCAAATTTTTTGTGAGAGTAGCCCATGTGTCAAGAATGTTCTCTATTGGTTTTGGGTCCCCTGGGTCAAGCTTAAACCTTCAACCAGAAGATATCAAATTACCAAGCAAAGACTTCAAATATTCATTTTAATATGTTCATAAAGTCAAAATGGCAAACAATTGAAATCATGCTATATTTAATAAGTAACATAAAATTAGTTTACCAAATTTATGTGAGGGTAGCTCATGTGTCAAGGTTGTTCCCTATTGGTTTTGAGGCCCCTGGGTCCAAGGTCAAGGTCACCGGGGCATCATATGGAAAAACCTTGTCCGGACAATAACTTTACAATGATTGTACCTAGGTAAACAAATTTTATGTGGATCAGCCCATTTTTCAAGCAGTAATGTGTTGATAGCTCTTACGTAGAGGATGTTCACTTTTGTTTTGGAGACCCCAGGGTCAAAAGTCAAAGTCACTGGAACTTAATTCATATGGAAACATTTTCCGGACAATAACTAAATAATGATTGTACCTAGGTTCACCGAATTCTATTTAGGGGTAGCCTAAATGTCTAGCATATGCCCCTTTGGTTTTAGGCCCCTGGGTCAAATGTCAAAGTCACAAGGAAATCATGAGGAAAAACCTTGTCCAACAACCAACTTTATCTAAGATCACGAAACTTTATGTATCAATACTCTTTGGGTCAAGGGTGAGAACTTTTGGTTCTGAGGCCCCGAGGGTCAAGGTCACTGGAAGTTTGTATGGGAAAACTTTGTGCCGGTGATAACTCAACCATGGCTGTACCTAGGTACTCAGAAATCTTTGCTTTGGATAGCCCTCCAGTTAAGGATGGGACCTATTCCGGGGTCATTGGTCAAGGTCACGGGGACTTCATATGAGATAGAACACAGCATGGACTGCACTTGGGCGTATAATGCCCCGCTCAGCAGAGCTCTTGTTTATTATTTCAAAATGTTACTATAACAATATCTATGAAGTTAATTTCAATGATTAATTGATAATACATTAATTATATTGTGTAGACATTTTTATTGTGAAAATATAAATTGATATGTCAATCTTCCACCCCTTCTTTGAAAATGATGTACATTGGTTCATTTCTGGCGGCATATTAATTTTGGATTTATGAAGTGCATTGATTAAGAAATGGAAAGTAAGGATAAATTCATATTGTTGATATTGTTAAACAAAGAAAAAAACAATCATTGAATTTGAGGCTCTTTTTAATCATAATAACTAGGAAATTAAGGAAATACTGAATGGAAGAAAGGATAACAATGACTCAGTTCAAATAGGTAAAAAATTTGGATTAATTGAAAATCAGTTAGTCCTGCCTCCAGGACAAAGTTCTTCGTGTGAATAAAGTAATATTAATGATAATGATTAACAACTTTGTGAATACAAAAGTATCTGGTTAAAAAAAAGTTTGCTGAAAAAACAAAATGTTGCTTTTGACTTAATAAGAATATAGTGAAAAGTTTTGTCTGTGTACAAAAAATAGTGTTTCGAAGGTACCCCAACCTTAAAGGGGTACTATATGTAGGTCACTGGTAGATTTTCTAATGTATACTGCTCAAAAAACATATTCATTACGCATGATTAATCAGTTTTTATAAAGATTTTTTCTTCAATCAATATGACATAATGATTAATTGTGACACGTGTTTTCAATGGAATTAACTTGACTTACAAAACAATAGCTTCAGAAAAGTAAGTTTTGCATGGTTTGTGCTTGAGTTTACATTTAGCTCTCTGCCATGTGCTTCTATTTACTAACATAAGTCACATGATTTAATATACTCATATATACAGTCTGACTCCTCCCACAATTTTCAAATTTCAAACAGACAGCAATTAATTTTTGTCCAAAATTACCCTTTTTCAGGAGAATTGGATAAAAAAACTATTCAAACTGATAGATAACACAGTTATAAACATCCACAAATTTTCTTGTATTTTTAGCCGGATTTTTTCAACGAAAAAATTCGGCTAATAGTTTGGCGAACACGGGCGGGTGGGCGGTCGTCCGGTGTCGTTAACAATTGCGTTAAAGTTTTTAATGTACCATATATTTCTGCCATTTAATGTCAGATCTCTACGAAACTTAATACAATAATAACATACCATGTGATGAACAGAATTAGACAGTAACCGCAACTCTACCTTGCTTTATTATGGATTATTGCCCTTTGTAATTTCGGGTCTCTGGTGTCATTAACAATTGCGTTAAAGTTTTTAATTTAGCATATATTTCTGCCATTTATTGTCAGATTTTTACGAAACTTCATGCAATGATAACATACCATGTGATGAACAGATTAAGACAGTAACCACAACTCTACCTGTCTTAAAAATGGATTATTTCCCTTTGTTTTTTGTGTTAAAGTTTTCAAATTGTTGGATACCTCTGCCATTTATGGTTAGATGTTTATGAAATTTCATACAATGATTACATACCATCTGTTGGAAAGAATTAGACAGTAACCACAACTCTACCTGGCTTAATTATGGATTATTTCCCTTTGTAATTTTTGCATTCAATTTCAAATTGTTTGATATCTCTGCCATTTCTGGTTAGATGTTTACGAAAATTCATACAATGATTACATACCATCTGTTGAAAAGAATTAGACAGTAATGGCAACTCTACCTGGCTTAATAATGGATTATTTCCCTTTGTTTTTTGCGTTAAATTTTTCAAATTGTTGGATATTTCTGCCATTTATGGTTGGATGTTTATGAAATTTCATACAATGATTACATATCATCTGTTGAAAAGAATTAGACAGTAACCACTACTCTACCTGTCTTAATAATAGATTATTTCCCTTTGGTTTTTTGCGTTAAATTTTTCTAATTGTTGGATATCTCTGTCATTTATGGTTAGATGTTTATGAAATTTCATACAATGATTACATAGGATCTGTTGAAAAGAATTAGACACTAACCACAACTCTCTCTGGCTTAAAAATGGATAATTTTCCAAAATACTCAGAAAAGATACAATAGGACATATATAGTTAATGAAACTCTTTATTCCTGTAAGATTAATTATTGCCCTTTGTATTCCTTCTGATAAGCAATATATCAAATGACTTTCTTTTGTAACAATGTAAACTTGTTCTCAATGTTTCCATATGCAGAAAAATCCGGCTTTAATGTGGCTCCCACATTATCTTTCTTGTTCTAAGATGAAATAAAGCTACCAATTCAAAAAATCATTCCCTGATCTGAAAAACGTCAAAATTATAAGGGGAACCACCCATCCGCCATTACCTCCCTTATATACCTCTGTTGGGCCTTTAACCGCTAAATTCAGAGATTTAGCCTTTCCAGAAACAGTGAGTAGGTTTATGACCTATACAATGTGTTGCTACTGGGTTAAACCCAACTGAATAAATATGTCTACTAGTGACTTTTTTGGTCCTGAATGGCTTAACATATGTTGTTAAGCGACTGAAAATCAAAATACAATGGCCATCAGCAATGATTGTTTTTATACAATTATTAGGTACCTGTGACAATCAGTTGCAAGCTTACAGCCTGTAAATTACCTGTCAGTCATCATTTGAAAATTCCCAATTTTTAACATGATACATTATTGTATAACTCTTTATGGTTAGGGTTCTGATTGATGGACTTTTAAGAAGTAAATAAAAAGCATGGAGTACATTAAGGTTGTAATTAATTTAAAAATGTTCCTTCATTTTCTAAAAAAATAGATCTATTGAGATCTGACAATTTCGGACGTGACAAATATTCGTACTCAATTTTCTGGTCGGGATCGCAAATGTCCGAGTACTCGGATACTCGCCGCAGCCCTAGTGTACATGTTAAATAAATGAACGATATGTTGTTACTTAGAACAGAACAGTACAGTAAATTTATTCAGAAAATTTTGTACATGTACAATAATCTAGTAATGTATAAATAAGAATTTTGTCCAGAATATGAACTTAACAATACAACTTGATTGTTATACACTTAGTCAAATTATTAACTAATTAAAACTGTAAGAATGTTTTTAGCTGTACTTTTCATCAGTCAAGTGTCGTTAACAATTGCGTTAAAATTTTCAATTTAGCATACATATATCTCTGCTATTTATTGTCAAATCTTTATGGAACTTCATACAATGATAACATACCATGCCACTTCAGAATTAGAAATAAACCACAACTCTACCTGGCTTTATTATGGATTATTTCCCTTTGTAATTTTTGCGTTAAAGTTTTTAAATCTGGCTTTAATGTGGTTTCTACATTACATTTCTTGTATATCAATGACATGTTTAAAGATATGACAAGATCTTATGGCAAGATATTTTTCATTTATTCTAAATATAGCTTCTGTTGTCACCTTAGGTAATAGATACTCTATATCGCATGTTAGTGGTTCTTTTTGTTCTTGTAGGTTTCTGTCTTCAATTGAGGTAACATAACATGGCAGGTTTTTGTCCCTTATACTTGTTGTTTCTTCAATAAAAATGGCCTGATTAAATCAGTAAAATGCTGTTCATGCATTAGCTTATTCACCTACTTAGCGGGTTGTTAATGTTGCCAGTCACGATGTAGTAATAGCATGCTTGACCTGGACAGTTTAAACACTTTAAGATAGTAGCAATTATAATATTTCCCCTGTGTTGGCAAACCTTTCTTGGTCTCTTTTTGGAATGATTCAAGCAAGCTCAAATTAATAAACCATGTTGGTTTCTGTATCAATTCAGAAAAATACATAATGGTTAATTATTATTCAGTTGTTATTTTCATGCATTGTTTGTTTTCTATTTGGAATTTTATTTTAAAAAATGTTCAAAATACAAAAAGTGATAGAAGTTCATTAAATTTTACTATAAAATGGATCAATTATATATCATGAAAACATTGGACTGTTTTAGAAAACATGATTATTCTGCTGTAAAAAAAGCCTTTGGAGTTAACAACTTATTGTCAAAGCAAGTCATCAGAAATGTAATGTTGTACTATTGCCAAGATTTATTGCTTGCTTGTGCTTTGTTCAACATTGTTTAAATTCATTAGAAATTAGACGCATCACCCTAAGGATTAATTTTAACTCAATTTTGAATAAGTCTTGTTGAAAATTATGTAGTCATTAAAACTGTCAACTTAGCATCATTTTTTAAATTTCTATGACAATACAAAGTATAAAAAAGCTTGGTAAAATGTCTAAATGGTTCACTAACTTTTGAACATACAATAATGATTTACCTTCTCTTCAATAGATCTAACAACGTATGTCATTGTGCAAAGTCAGTATTTTGTAATGTTTTTTTTATATTTTAGGAATTAATGAGGCTTCTTAATAAGATTACTTTTTTCTTTTTTTAGATACATGTAATTAGTACTAATGATGCTTGATAATGATGTTCTAAGTATATATTTAATATATTTGTTAGTAAATGAAGATGCAAATATCTATTAATTAATCAATAAACATGAATATCAATAATTCTGAGCAATCTAGTGAAGGACCCATGTTTATGGGGGGATAGCTAGATCAGAATTAGCTATTAAGTACCATATAAAATGTGCTATTTACTATGCACAAAAAGAATATGGACATTGGGGGATAGCTAGATCAGAATTAGCTATTAAGTACCATATAAAAATGTGCTATTTACCATGCACAAAAAAATATGGACATTAGGATCATAGAACTAAGTCTGGCTAGGGTGCTAATTACATGCATAAAGTCGAATTCGAATATTGAAAAACCTTGGTTTGCTCGTATTATGATTATATTAATGACTAATAAAATGTACTATGGCTTTTGTTGTTGTTTACATGAGAAGTGAAGGTATTTGATGTAGATCATTGATTGATATAACAATAATTTGCTTACTATGAATTACTGAAATTGTACTTTCAAATTTGTTTATAAAAGCCAGCTTATTTATTATTTGTACTGCATATAGAAGTTGTCATGATGGTTTAAAGTAACATGTTTTGTGACTGATGATTTAACTTGACTTTATATTTATTAGTATGATGTTATTATTAGTCAGATTTTTCAACGAAAAAATTCGGCTAATAGTTTGGCGAAACACAGGCGGGCAGTTGGGCGTCCGGTGTTGTTAACAATTGCGTTAAAGTTTTCAATTTAGCTGATATTTCTGCCATTTTATTGTCAGATCTTTATGACACTTCATACAATGATAACATACCATGTGATGAACAGAATTAGAAAGTAACAACAACTCCAACTCGCTTTATTATGGATTATTTCCCATTGTGATTTTTGTGTTAAAGATTTTAAATCTGGCTTTAATGTGTCCACATTTCTTGTTGTATCATGCATTCAGAATGTATTCTAAATATTGTGTTGTATTTTTTTATTTTTGAAATAGATGATAAAATTGGGCATACCGACAATGTAAATGATAATATTTTCCTAGTTATTTTCTTTTTTTATAATAAACATTTTTTTTTGTCAACTGGGTTGTGTAAAAATGATGATTTTATAGTATACAGTGTATAATGTATATTTTATGTTGTAATGATATAATTTAAACCACTTTTAAACTTCTTAAATAGTTCATGCATTTGAATTATTTTACTTTTCCAATGTATTTTTCTGCGCATTTAATAATGCAATTAAGTTTTCAGAATATTCCAATGTTTTCTGACTGAGTTTTGATCAGCTGAAGTTTTTAGTCGGATTTTTCAAACGAATAAAATATAGATAATAGTTTAGCAAAACACGGGCAGGCTTGGGTGGTCGGGCAACTGGTGTTGTTAATAATTGCGTTAAAGTTTTTTCTTTACCATATATTTCTGCCATTTACAGTCAGATCTTTATGAAACTTCATACAATGATAACAGTCCATGTGATGAACAGAATTAGAAAGTAACCACAACTCTACCTGACTTTATTATTAAGTTTTTCCCTTTGTAATTTTTGCGTTTAAGTTTTTAAATCCTTAATGTGGTTTGCACATTACATTTCTTGTTTGAAGTTTTAGTTTAGTATAGTTTAGTTTGGGGATGAGAGTATGGCAAACACTAATTTTTGGCCTGGTATTTGACTTTTTGGATGGGGTCTATACATAAGAAAGGGGGTATTTTCTGATAGAAGGTGGGAATTTTTATTAGGTATTTAATCCTGGGAGGATGTTAATTGGGGATTATTGAGACTCCGATAATGTTTGTTTGTTTTGTTGGGACGGTCGTCAGTCAACCTACTCAGTGTTTCTGGAAAGGCTGACTTTGGCAGGGTGTCCATGGACTCTGGAAAACAGGGAAAACAGGGAAAATGCCAAAATAAAATTCCCTGCATGGAAAAATCAGGGAATTTTAAAATTTGCTTAAAATCAGGGAATTATCAGGGAATTTCACAACCAATTGAAAAAAATGCTTTTTGACTTATAAGCTTGACTTTATGAAGTAAAAGGAGAGCCCGCCCTAGTGTGAGCGTCTGCGTCCATATTTCTGATTAAAGTTTTTGTGCAGTAAAATATTTTTACTATAACTTTTTTTCTTTAGGTATTGACTCAAACTTTAAATATATGTTCCTTATTATCAACCACATCTCATGTGACAAGGATCATAACTCTAAATACATTTTTTTCTGAATTATCTCCCCTTGAACTTAGTTTTCATTAAAAAATGTTTGTTTTTACTGCACCTGTTTATTTCCTTAGGAATTGACTTCAAACTTAAAATATATGTTCCTTATTATCAACCTCATCTCATGTGACATTGTTCATAACTCGAAATACATTTCTTTTTCAAAATTGTCTCCCATGAACTTAAAATTCCCTTTAATATTTTTTTTAAATTTCTTAAATTTGTTAAGGTCATATTTTCAAATTTTGAAATATGTATGTCCCTTATCATCAACCACATCTCATGTGACAAATACTTACTTAGTGGAGCATGCTGTCTCCTCTGACAGCTCTTGTTGGTTTTGTCTGTGATCAAGTTTATTTCATGGGCAGTACTTTTATCAATTGTCAATTGTATAAAATTCAGTAATTATTTTTCTTTTACATTTATCACGGACAAAAGAAAATGACAGATGAATGAAAAAAGTGACTCTTATTTTTCGAATGTTCTATTTATTTATTTATTGGAGTTAATGCCGTATCAACACAATTTAGGTCATTTCACGGCGTCCAGCGCACCTAACCTAGCTTTCCTGGACCATTGTCTATAACCAGTACTCGCCTACCCTTCCACAAGGCCGGAAACTTCTCCATATTATCTAATCAATGGAGGAAAATCGACATCATTGTCAAATTTTCCTGGAAGGGTATAACCTTCCCGGGTGGGATTCGAACCCGCACCCCCTCAGGCACGAGTATCCAAATCCTGGCGCGCTACCAACTGCGCTATCGACCCGGGTTCAAATGTTCTGAAATATGCATTATTTAATTATACCCCCGCTTCGAAGAAGAGGGGGTATTCTGTTTTACCCTTGTCCGTGCGTGCGTGTGTGCGTGCATCCGTCCGTCCGTTACAAAATTTCCGTCACAGTTTTCTCAGCAACTATAACATGCAGCAGCCTAATACTTTGCATATTGCTTCATCCTATAGTCCCATGTGGTGTAAAGCGATTTCATGCTCCTTGCTCATCTACTTCCTGTTTGTAGTCATATTTCTCACAGCGGGGGTATTACTAGTGAGCATTAGCTCACAGATTTACTTGTTGTACTTCATCCATCACTTAATTTGTCACAAGTATTTATAAAACAGGACTGGAAACACTGGGAACAATAGACTTATCACATGATTTGTACATTTTATCTTATATTTAAATTGGATGTCTATAAAGTTCAAAAATCATCATCCGGGAGCATTTATTCTAATTAGCAAATTTACAATGAAAATGATAAAATGTTAAAGCATGGCTATCATTCTAGAATTCATGTTATTTTAATCAAAATGTAACCTATGATATGCCTTACGAATAATGAATCCTTCCAATCAAAGTTTTAAACAAAATGTATGCAACCAATTTTTGTAATACACTAAAATGATACAAATAAGTGTACAATGAAATTAGTTCACTTGCATATTTTTGTCTTGCCAAAAACAATTAGATACCAGTAGATAAACATGTTGGGATATGAGACATGAGTTTCACTGATGAGCATTTTCCAGAATAAAGCATACCTGATTGTTAACATATTTATTTATGATATAGGGGGACGTATCTTTACAATCTTATAATGTAGCCAAAATATTCAAATTAACCTTATTCATTTACAAGAGAAGATCAATAAATAGTAAATAAATACAAAATGGTGAAGGTTTAGCTATACAGGGATAATTTATTTATAATTTATTGTATAAGTATGCCTTGAAATGATCAGGGAATAATATCGTTACGTCAGGGAAAAATCAGGGAATTATCAGGGAATTTCATTTTAGAATTTCTGTGGCCACCCGGTTTGGATTTAGCTGTTACCCAACAACGTACTGCCCTACATAATTGAGAATCATTTGTAGGAGGGAGAATGGCCGTAGAAATAATTTCATGACCAAGCTCTGCGAAAGTATGCCCCGTCTGGGAATCGAACCCACGACCCCTCATGCTCTCGACTGAGCTAGCCGGGCGACTTAGACTCAGATAATGTCTTGTTTGATTAAGCAATGTTAATGCCCATGGTTTCTCAGGTGTAGGTTTGAATTCAATGCTAAGAAGAGTGATAAATGGGGGGGGGGGGTCAGGGGGGAGACGTGTCTTTGGGGGTGTTGATACATTTGTCTTAATTAGGTAAAACAACTTTTCGTGCAAGTCAGCCATCTTGGAATAATAGTGACCAGGGACTTCCTATAGCCTTGATGTATAGGTGGGAATGGTAGCGGAAATGGCCGCCCTAAACAGACCACTAACCCCCATGGTGTAAAATTTCCTGCACATCCCCCTCCCCTGTCCCTGATGCATGCTTGTCCATGCTCCATGTCTATTCTAATTTCTTTCCTTTTCAGCATTTTGTTTTGTTATATTTTTATATTTCCGTAGCTGTAATGTCATTTTACAAAATGTTTCTGTCTGGTTTCTCGTCTCGTGTTCTGTTTATTTCAGGTTGTGACTGATGTCTACGGATGAAGAAAACTAGAGAAGACTAGAAAACTCCTGACGATTGTTCTTAGTGAAAATCAGACAACTTCATCCCAGACAAACATTCAACGGGTCATGTAACAAAAATCTTTCACCAAAAATCTTCGAAAATCCGATTAAAAAAATTCATAAAATGTTATTTGTATTAAATATAAAAAGTATAATTAATGTATAATAGTGTTGGTCTATACCTTATGAATGTAGTATTGATTTAAAGTTTATTTTAATATTTGGGACAAACGCACATAGCATTGATGAAAATTTTATTTTAATTGTCTGACCAATTGATTTTTGTTGTAAGATCTTTGGTATCATGACCTCGGCCTTATGTGGATAAGCACCGAGTTCCAGTATCCAAAATATGACTTTAACCATTTGACCTCAATTATGGATCAAATATGTCTTCAATAGAATATGACTCCAACCAGGAACTTCTTTGTTTCCAATGTCAAATTTTGACTTTTTATTTTATAACCGACCTTACTGTAAATTTTGATTGAATGAAAGCATAATTATGACATTTTCTGTTGTCCCGTATGTTTTATATTTTAGGCTGTGACTTGTGTCTATGGATCAAAATCTAATAAGGAAAGGAGAAAACTCTTTGAGTTTGTTTTAAAAGTAAATGGAAACATTAAGTTTAGATTTAAAAGATTCCCGTGGTAAGGAATAGAGATTATTTTATCAATTAGCATGTATGTTTATACAGAATCATCAGATTTCTCAATTACTTATTGTTAGCGACATAACAGAACCTTAAAGATAACCCGGGTCGATAACGCAGTTGGTAGCGCGCCAGGACTTGGAATCTTGTGTACTGAAGGGGGTAGGGGTTGGAATCCCACCCGGGATGTTATACCCTTCCATGAAAATTTGGCAATAACGTCAATTTTCCTCCATTCATATGATAAATGGAGAAGTTTCCAGCCTTGTTGAAGGGTAGGTGAGTGCTGGTTATAGACAAGGGTCCAGGAAAGCTAGGTTAGCACCTAGCTGGACACTGTAAAATGACCTAAATTGTGACACGGCGTTAAACCTAGTAAAAAACAACCAAGAAAACATTAAAGTTAAATTTATTCAACTGTCAGTGGTGCAATCCTTGCCACTGATTTAAATATTGGAAACTTGAACTACAAAATCTGTACATAAGTATTTCCTGCAGTACCACAGTACTTCTTTACTCACGATCTATGAAAATAGATATCTATATTTCTGTACAGGAATTGTAAAACAAATATTGAGCATTTAAATCAGCAGGGTTTATTTATGCCCCACTGACAGTGGAATAAAATTTAACAATAAGCAATAAGTTCTGATCTGCTGAATAAATCATTTCAGACAGTTTTTGATGATCCTTGCTTATATTGAGCCGCCAGGCTAGCTCAGTTGGTATCACGCAAGTCTACTGATCAAGGGGTCGTGGGTTCGATTCCTGGCGGGGCATACTTTTGTGGAGCTTGGTCATGAAGTTATTTCTACGGCTATTCTCCCTCCGACCAATGATTCTTAATTATGTAGGATGGTTGTTAGTCACTGATGAAAGTATGTGCTTAGTAGTTGGTTAACGCGTAAATCTAGAGATTCAGCCTTTCCAGGAGTGAGTACTGACTAACTTGAGAGTAGGGGGGGTTGTTAATTTGGCTTTTTAATGAGACCCTGTTTAAAAGATGCTACATGTACTGACATGTAAGAAAAAGCATATCTTTTTAATTTCTGACCCCATTAACTCCCCTGTACATATCCTCTGAAGGTTGGCCCTGCCCATTTTCACATAAATTACCAGTTTTTTACATTTATTTACAATAAGTTGTATGGTATTGGACTGCAATATGTCAATTTATGGGTTTATTGAGGTGCTGAGTTCAAATATGAAGTCAAAAACAAAATTAATCAAACTAATATGGCTGAAAATTCAAAATGGCCACCAAAATAATCATAGTATGAGCATATTCCGGAGTTTATTTATCCTGGAAATTCAATATGTTGAATCATGCCTGCAATATGTCTAGCTACAGGTTTCTTAAGGTGCTGAATTCAAATATGAAGTAAAAAAACTTAATTTAAAAAACCACTATGGGGAGAAATTCAAAATGGCTGCCAAATAAAACCCATTTTGAGCATATTAGGGTAATTATTTATCCTGGACATTCAGTATGTTGAATCATACATGCAATATATCCAGAAAGAGGTTTCTTAAGGTGATATATTCAAAAAGGAAGTTAAAAACTTAATTCAAGGAACCAATATGGCAAGAAATTCAAAATGGCTACCAAATTTAACCCAGTTTGTTTGACCATATTCGTGTTATTATTTATCCTAGGCATTCAGTGTGTCGAATCATGCTAACATTATGTCAATTTATAAGTTTGTTTAGGTAATATGTTCAAATATGAAGTCAAAACTAATTTAAACAACCCAACATGGACAAAAATTCAAAATGACAACCAAAATAACACATTTTCAATGTATACTGGTAATCAATGCTATAGCAAAGATCCAGTTGAAAAAGATACTAATGGATAGAGGGATTTTTGGTTCAAACCCACAAGAGTCAAAACCAATTTCCTTTCTGCACAAGAAATATACTTGCAATTGTTCAAGTCATGAAGGGATGAATCATTCGCCAATTGGTGTCTTTAATTTATGTATTTTCATTAGTCCACTAGTGTAATGTTAAATTATACATCATCAGGCAACTCACATACATATAAATATACTAGTAGTCAAATGAACAGGGGAAATGGCTGCAAATTTGGTTAAAATATGCAATCTTAAAGGTTTTGTGTTTAAGTTTGTGTAGAATTGTATCTGTAGAAAATGTACCAAATGTTTTCTGCTCATCCTCAGTCATGGAGAAAACATTCTATACATGTCTGTATTTATAAGTTTATGTCTTTATATATAAATTCTCATTAGTTACAAAAAGTATGAAATGTGTGCTACAATGTTTCCTGTATGTTTTAGAATTCATGAGAGATTCAAATGTTTAATCAATTAACAAATTGCATTTTGCTTGGTTTGGCTGTGATTGTATCAACCACCCCTCAAAAATGAAATTGCCTATTTCAATTATTGTTTTCTTTACTTTTCCTTTACTCGGTTGTCACAATCTCGTTTTCTTATCATGGAATGTCTTGCATTTGTTTCAACCGTGCACAGTTGGCCAAATAATTGAGCACCATCATCTAAATCATTAATTTTAACGGCTAGTTAAAAGAAATGCAAGTGAGTATAAACAAATTAATAGAGATATGACCAAAATTGCAAATTAAAGGGAATGACACAATTGCTATTATGATACTTGAAAATTGGAGAATACAATTCTTTGAATCTCTGAAAGCAATTGTTGATCCATTTACTTTTAGTGAAGATTTTGATACATACATAAGCCAAACTTATTAAAAATAGAAACAAAGAAAGTAAATGAATTGCATCTAGAAATCTGATAAGGCCACAACAAATTGATCATATGTTCTATGGATTCGCTCGCTCCTTAATTTTGACCTTTTTTTACAAAAAAAATATTTTTATTTCCTCGCTCGCTCATAAAAATTTGGTCAAACCGCTATATAAAGCAAGTGAATAAAGACTTTTTTATTTTTTTTTCTTCGTTCGCTCGCCCCATTTTTCCCAGAAAAATCCGTAGAACATATGATCAACTTGTTGTGGCCTAAGCTATAAAGTCATTCTTTACCGAGAAATTGCTTTATCATATTTTTCAGAACTAAACAAGATAACACGGTCTTGTTAAAAAAAGTTGCAATCTATATTGTAGGTTAGTTGCTTACATGATAGCATACAGCCATTGCCCATGATGATCATTTAGTAACTAACATCTATAAAATGTCCTTGGAATTTTAACTCTACTTTGCAACCAAAGTACCAAGACTTTCTATGCAAATATGCATCAATATCTTAATGAAGTAAAGCAATCAAAAACACATTTTTCTATCGCGACATATTATGTGCCGCTAGTGAGGTTGGAACCAATTACCTCTCAGACCTTAACCACTAATCATACCTCTAGAGCTCTACCTCGGCTATATAATGAATAAAATATATTTACACACATATAATCAAGTGTCATAACTTTGGTCTTCTTTTAAGATTTCATTAACAAAAGTTAATTCATAAATTGCGTGTTTAAAGTGTGCCGTTTATAACTGAAATATGATTTATTTTGGCGGTCATTTTGAATTTTCTTTCATATTTGCTTGCTTAATTTAGTTTTGGAGTTAATATTTGAAATCAGCACCATAAAACACCTTTAAATTGATAAATTGCAGACATGATTGAACATATTCAATGCCCAGTAAATATAATACCCAAATATGTCCAAAATTGTGGTCATTTTGGCAGCCATTTTGAATTGTCCGCCATATAAAGTTGTTTAATTTAGATTTTGACTTCATATTTGAACTCAGCAGCCTAACAAACCTAATTATTGTTATATTGAAAGCCTATTATAATTGATTTATAACAGCTGAATATAAAAAAAATGTTATTTTTGTGCAAAATGGGCGTGTCCGACTTTCAAGGGGTATGTACAGGGGGTTAATGGGGTCACACAAATTTTTTTGTTGTTGATTCTATTATCATATTGATGGCACCATATTTTAAGCAGGGTCTCACATGGCTATCTTTAAAGAATGAAATTAACAACCCCCCCTATGAGTAGCTTGACTGACTGTCATTATATGGCCTATACAATGTGTTGCTATGGCGTTAAACCCAACAAAAAACAAACATCAAATAGTTATCTTACAGATTGATCATCAGATGATATCAACTGGATATAATTATACTAGCATTTAATGATACCATGTTGTGTATGGCACTACATTTACAGAGAAAGGTGAGGTTGTTTTTATTTATTTATTTTCGTCTTTTAGCTTCTATAAGTTTGATTTGCAAATATATGATTAATTTTTTGTTCACAGCCATCCTGAATAGTCGAGCCTGCTGTCCATGGACTGCTCTTGTTAGTAGAAGTTATTATTTAGTTTTTTTACTAGAAGTTTGTAATTCTAATTTGTAAACTATGCTTATACTCCTTGCATTAGATGTCTGCCTAAGTACAAAACCACACCACAGAAGAAATGGTGGTGATACATGAATACCAGGACATGGCCTGAAAATTCTTCAGAACTAGCATCTGATGGCCGTAGAAATAATTTCATGACCAAGCTCCAAGAAAGTATGCCCTGTCCAAGAATCAAACCCACGACCCCTTGATCAGTAGACTTGTGTGCTACCAACTGAGCTAGCCGGGCCGCTTGACTAGCATCTGAGCATCATAATTCGACACTTCTGTACCACTACATGTTCTTAGTTACACTTTCACAAGAAGTTGACAACTTGTCCCTCTATGAAGAAAAATTGATAATAAATATAGCATTTTATGATTTAATCTTCAGGGCCAAAAATGAAACCTGGGACTGTCAGATTTGCTAAGTCTAGATAATAGGGAAGCAACTGTATTAGGCTTCCACTTCAAAGGGTTGTTCTTGGAGCACAATTATTTGAGACGAGTCTTTATTCTCTAAAATTATTATTGGCTGTGTTCTCATGTTTATTATCTTTTATTTCAGGATCTCCAGTCAAAGGAGTTGCAGAGTTATCACCATGACCTATTGTTTTATGCATTGTCTTTTATATTTTTATTGGTTGCAGCCATAGGAATTTGTTCTTCTGATTAGAATATTGTACAATGTGAAATGGTGAAAATTTTCATCAGCTACATTGTATTCAGGTAAAAACTATAACAATTTTGTATAAATTGATATGTACAATGTATGGAGGCTTTCTTTAAAACTAGTTAGAGCTTAAAGGGAGATGTAGGCAAATGACAATATTTAAAAACTTGTTTTGCTCCACTATTCAGAGGATAGTGAGGCTAACCTAGTTGTGTGTCGGCAGTGGCATCAGCGTAACACTTGTTACGAGTTGCAAAACTCAGTCATGGCTTTTGACTGGATTATGCCCCTTTATACTTAGTAATTTCTTGGTTCAGTTTTATTATACCCCCGCTTCGAAGAAGAGGGGGGTATACTGTTTTACCCTTGTCCGTCCGTCCGTTACAAAATTTCCGTCGCAGTTTTCTCAGCAACTATAACATGCAGCAGCCTAATACTTTGCATATTGCTTCATCCCGTAGTCCCATGTGGTGTAAAGCGATTTCATGCTCCTTGCTCATCTACTTCCTGTTTATCGCATATTTTTAGATTTTTGCGGGGGTATCACTAGTGAGCATTAGCTCACAGATTTATTGTGCAAGCTTTTCTTTTGAAACAACTGAAAGGATTCACTTGAAACTAAATTAGGGACTTTAGTCAGTTATCTTTCACTGATAAAATCTGAAGCAGTCCAATTGGTAAGTAGCTAGGTTCATACAGTTGGAATCCTCGGATTTTATCAGTTAATGAAGAAGTGATGAAATGTAGATAGTTCGTTATCACATAATTAGTAAGTGTCATCTGGGGTAAGTTATACGGGTTAAATTGGTTTAGTGTCCCTACCTACATGTTGAGTTATCCCAGGTTGAGTTGTCTTCTGGTGAGTTGTTTTGACTCTGTTTTAATACTTTCAATTTTATTTGTAATATTTTATCAAATTTAAACTTTTAACTTTTAGATTCGTCAACTTGTCAAGCTGGTCGCTGTTACATTATGGTAATGACAGAAAACAAGAAAGAATAAACAGAATGTCATTTTTTGTACATGATATAATTCTGGCCTGCTCCTATTTAACAAGTCGTCTCGGACATTTTGTCCTTGAGATGTTTGTTGGCCAATTACATTTTTCAAAATTGTTGACTTTTTATTCAAATTGGTACAACTTGAGGCGAATCGAGATGTTTACAGAATTCTTATTCGGAACTTCATACCCATAAAATTCAAGGGTACGAAATTTTGAGCATGATTTCAAAATGTCGCGATTCTTCCTCTAGTTTACCCAATCTTAATTTGGTACGAAATTTGTGAGGACGAATCAATCCTGGATTGTATGTGCGAATATAGCCTTTCGGCTTCAAAACTTTCGAACCCAATTGAGTACAAAAGTTGTGATTGCAAATCAAAATGTCGCCATTCGTCATACATCTTCACCCATTGTCAGCAACCACAGTACTTCCGTTATACTCCATACGTACCGTGGGCCAAACTCTTCGCAGTGGTTATCTCCCTTTATCAAATCAATAAAGTAGTGACGTAACCGCTGTAAGGAGTTTGACCGTGGGCAATTTGACTGGCAAAATCTCGTTTATATGCTTGAGGCAGGGGAGACTAGTCATCTTCCAATAAAATCGCGTGTTACAATGAAATGCACTTCATTTACTGGGGTTTTCTTACAATAAAAACTAATGCACGTTTATTAAAAATGGTGTTATTTCATTGGCTACTTTCCCGTAATGATTTTTTTTGCGAAATTGCATTTGTTCATGATTACGAGATTTTTCTAACCAAATGGCCCACAGTACATAATGCGGCATAGTGGAGTATTGTATAGTGGGATAACCGACGAATGTACATCCTAATATAAGAGGTTATGAACTCTGGCCTTTCTCCAACCTTCAGAAGTTACGGGAAATAAGCGATTCAGTCTCGCTATTGGGTTCGAAATTTCTATGGGTGAATCGTTATATTTCTGTTCGTCCTTAAATTCCTTGCTCCCGTCCTCTATTTTCTCAGTACAAAATTTTAATGGACGAACTGGCTCCAAACTTGTAAACCCTATTACATGTGTTCGTGCTTGCTGAAGGTACCAGAAAAAGAACAAATTGAAACGCCTCTAGGCGTGTATTGAAATTTCGTACCTATTTAATTGGGATTGGAGAATTTCTCGACCAAATGGCGAGTTCAATAGGTACATATAATTGTAACTGCGATATTTCTGTTCGTCTTTTGCCAAATTCGTACCCACTAAGGAAACAGAAAATTGAGATAAACGGGGATTTCCATTCGCGCCTAAAATAAGTAAATACTATTGGGTGCGAAAATTTTAAGAACGATTAGGAATGGGCGAATCGAAATATTCTTATTCGTCCTTTATTTTCTCGAACGCTATGCGGCTTTCAATTTCTCGCATCCTAGTGAGAACGAAATTTCTTAGAGCGAATCGGAAATTCCTATCGTCCTCTTCTCACATAATGTGGATACGAATTTTAAAAGACGAACGGAAATGCAGGTATTCGACCTCGAAACTTCAAAACCCCCATACAGTATTTGGAAGAGATTTTTAATTCACAGAAATTTCGTACCATAGGATGCCAGTATTGTAAGGACTAATATGGGAGTGCTTTGATTGTTGAAATTTCTAATCATAATTTTAATTTCTCGCACCATTTTTGCCCTTAATTGTTCGCATCCTGATCGAATACTTTTGGATGAACAAGAAATATTGTCTTTGGGTCTTGAAACTAAGATGCCTATAAATTGGGTGTGAAATTTCTATGGACAAATTGAAATATTCCTTTTTATTTCTCTCACCGTCAGAAGGTACAGATACTTGACGACGAAAGGAAATGTCGCCATTATGCCTAAAACTTTTTTGCCCCTTCATTTCCCCACCTTAAGTAATTACTAATGCTGATATATCGCCGCTCGGCCTCAAATATGAACTGACATGAATTTGGTATCCACATTCAGGCGAAAATACTGCAATTCTGCCTCTAAATTTCGAACCTCTTAATCTGGTTTGACATTTCTATGGGGGAATTGAAATTTTCCCATTCGTCAGTTAATTGCCGCTCTCTTATCAACGAGGTACGAAATTTCTATGGGCGAATCGTAAATCCCAATCTGTCGTTTTTTTTATAAGTGGATACGAACTTTTTTGTGACGAGCAGAAATTAAGAACTCCATTTTATGTATTTGGGTACGACATTTCCGTTCGTGCTCATTGAAGGTACGAGAAATAGAACGAATATGAATATCTGTAGAAACTTCGTACCTAATAAATATAGATTGGAACATTTTGAGACTGAATGGCATTCGTAACCGCTTAATTGGTGTAAGAACACTTAATTGAGAACAAATTGCGATATTTCCGTTCATCCTTACAAAATTCGTACCCACTTGGTAGGCAAAATATTCAGATGAATATGGGTTTTTTTATTTGCACCTTCGTAATCTTCTTCGTATATATTTACGTAGAATGCGAGAATTTAAAGGATGAATGGGAATGTTTTGATTTTGTCGCACTATGGTCGTCCTTTAATTTTTTGCACACTTATCAAGTTGTTAATATTAGATGCTAAAATCGCCGTTCGGCCTCAAAATTTTCGAACTGCTATACCAAAATTCTACAGGTGAAAAGATTGCAATTCGCCTCTTAATTTTCGAACCTCTTAATTTGGTTTGACATTTCTATAGGCGAAATGAAATTTTCCTATTCGTCATTTAATAACCACTATCTTATCAATGAGGTATGACATTTTTATGGGCAAATCGTAAATCCCAATCTGTCCTTTTTCTTACCCAAAGTGGGTACGAATTCAAAGGGACGAAGAGAAATACAGGTTATTGGCCTCCAAAATTTTTAACTCAATTTTATGTATTTCGGTACATTTCCGTTCGTCCATGAGTATTTGTACTCACAGAAGGTGCGAAAAATAGAACGAATAAGAACATTTCCATTCGTCCATAGAAATTTCGTACCCACTAAATAGGCATTGTAAAATTTTGAGACCGAATGGCCGTTCGTCAATAGGTATTCGTAACCACTTAATTAGGGTGTTTGAACCACTTAATTGAGAACAAATTGCGATTTTCCGTTCGTCAGGAAGCAAAATATTGAAATGAATAGGAATTTTTGATTCGCACCTAGAAAGTTCGTACTTATTTACGTAGGATTTTCGATTCGCACCTAGAATGTTACATATTTACGTAGGATGCGAGAAAAAATGGCGATATTTCCGTTTGTCCTTATTAAATTCGTACCCACTTAGGAAGCAAAATCATAAAATGAATAGGAATTTTCGATTCGCACCTAGAAATTTCGTACCTTTATACGTAAGATGCGCGAATTTTAAGAATGAATAGGAATATTCGGATTTGCCTGTAGTACAAAATTTATATGGAAATTTCTATTTTTCTCAGTAGGTACAAATACTAGTAGGTACAAATACTTGTGGACGAACGGGAATGTCGCCAATCAGTCTGAAACTTTCGAGCTGCTTTTGACTAGGTACTTAATATTTGAGCGAATTTCAAATATCTTTTCCCCTATCTTTAAGTAGGTACTTATTCTTACCATTTGGCCTCTAAATTTTCGAAGCGCTATGAATTTGGTACGAAATTTCTTTGGGCGAAAACATTGTTTTGTGGTCTCAAAATTTACGAACCTCTCGTACTTTGGTACGAAATTTCTATGGGCGAATCAAAATTTCCAAATTGTCCTTCAATTTCTCACTCAAGATTATCAAGCGGGAACGAATTTTTTAAGGGACTAACGGAATCACAGGTTTCTGGCCCCAAAAAATTCAGAACCCCAGGACTTGGGTACTAACTTTCTATGGGCGAATTAAAATATTCCTATTCGTCGTTTTTCATGCACTCTAATTATTCGGGTGCGAAAGTTTCACCGGCGATCGGAAATATCGCTTTTCGGCCTCAACGTGTTTGAACACCTACAGGTTGGGTACATATTCTATTTACTTGAATTAAATATTCATTCGTTCACTTGATTTACCGTGATTAAATGGGTACCAAGTTTCCACGCGAGAGGTCTGACCATGGGCTATCACGTGGGCATAGTGGCTACCCTGGGAAAATTCGACGGGTTTGGGCCAAAAACCACTAAAAGTCGGTACTTTACGTTTTGTGAATAAAATCAGCACTCAGATGGGTCGAGTTTTAGGGCTCGAATCGTGAGTTAAAGCGATTTAGCCGGATACTTGCGTATACCACGCGAGAGGTCTGACCTAGAGCTATCACGTGGGCATAGTGGCTACCCAGGAAAAATTCCGTGGACTTGGGCCAAAGACCAATAAAAGGTTTTTTTTAGGTTTTGTGTATAAAATCAGCACTCAGATGGGCCATGTTTCAGGGCTCATATCTCGAATTAAAGCAATTTCGCTGGGTACTGGCGTATACTACGCGAGAGGTATGGCATTAGGCTATCGTGGCTACCCTCGGAAAATTCCGTGAGCTTGGGCCAAAGACACCAAAAAGTCGGTACTTCACGTTTTGTGTATAAAATCAGCACTGAGATGGGCTGAGTTTCAGAGCTCGAATATCGAATTAAAGCGATTTCGCCGGGTACTGGCGTATACCACGCGAGAGGTCTTACCTAGGGCTATCACGTGGGCATAGTGGCTACCCTAGGGTTATTCCTTGGGCTTGGGCCTAAGACCACTAAATGTCGGTACTTTACGTTTTGTGTATAAAATCAGCACTCAGATGGGTCATGTTTCAGGGCTAAAATCTCGAATTAAAGCAATTTCGCCGGGTACTGGCGTATACCACGCGAAAGGTCTGACCAAGGGCTATCACGTGGGCATAGTGGCTACCCTGTGAATATCCCGTGGGCTTGGGCCAAAGACCACTGAAAGTCGGTACATTACGTTTTGGGTATAAAATCAGAACACAGATGGGCCATGTTTCAGGGCTTGAATCTCGAATTGAAGCAATTTCGCCGGGTACTGGGGTATACCACGCACGAGGTCTCACCTAGGGCTATCACGTGGGCATAGTGGTTACCCACGGAAAATTCCGTGGGCTTGGGCCAAAGACCATAAAAAGTCGGAATTTACGTTTTGTTTATAAAATAGGCACTCAGATGGGCAATGTTTCAGGGCTCGAACCTCGAGTATGCACCTAGTAGTTTGTTAACTGCTAAATCCAGAGATTAAGCCTCTCCAGGAACAGTGAGTAGGGGGACTGATCGCTGTGATATCACCTATACAAGGTCTTGCTTCAGCGTTAAACCCAACAAAAAATGCAATAAATCTAAACACATTGAGTACCCTAGTACTTTTAGTGCTTTGATTTCTTTTTAATCCACGAATATCACCAAGTCAGAAATTATTTACGTCAATGCGAGATATAAGCCCTAAAATTGGAATCATCTGAGTGCTGATTTCAGGCAATAAAAGGTTGGAGGCCCATGTCATCACATCTTTTCGGGGTAGACACTGTGGTCACGCAATAGCCGAAGGTCAGAACTAATGCTAAGAATAGACCAGCACTCGGTCAAATCGCTTTTAAACGGCCCATCGGAGTGTTTTTATACGCAAAAGGCAAAGTACCGCCATTAAGTGGTATATGGCCCAAGTCCATTGAATTTTCCCAGGGTAGCCTCTCTGCCCAAGTGAAGGTCTATATGTCAAACATTTCTCATGGTATTCGCCAGTACCCGGTCAAATCGCTTAAACTTAAAATTCGAGCCCTTAAACATGGCCCATTTTAGTGCTGATTTTATACGCAAAAAGCAAACGTTTAGTGGTCACTGACCTAAGCTCTTGGAATTTTCCCTGGGTAGCCACTATGCCCACATGATAGCTCTAGGTCAGACCTCTTGTGTGGTATACGCCAGAATCAGGTTAAATCGCTTCAACTGAAGATTCGAGCCAAGACATATGACCCATCAGAGTGCTAATTTTAAACGCATGAAGCAAATTACCGACATTAAGTGTTCTCTGGCCCAAGCCGACGGAATTTTCCAAGGGTAGACACTATGCCCACGTGTTAGCCCTAGGTCAGACTTCTCGTATGATATACGCCAGTACCCCGCCAAATTGCGTTAACTGGAGATTCGAACACACAAACATGGCCCATCTGAGAGCTGATTTTAAACGGATAAGACACGTTACTGACATCAGGTGGTCACTACCCAAAGACCAGGGATTTTTCCCAGGGAAGCCACTATGCCCACGAGATAGCCCTAGGTCAGACCTCTCGCGTGTATACGCCAGTACCCGGCGAAATCGCTTTAATTCGAGATTTTAGCCCTGAAACATGGCCCATTTGATACTGATTTTATACACAAAATGTAAAGTACAGACTTAAAGGGGTCTTTGGCCCAAGCCCATTGAATTTTTCCAGGGCAGCCATATGCCCACGTGATAGCCCTAGGTCAAACCTCTCGCGTGGTATAACCCAGTACCCGGCGAAATCGCTTTAGTTCGAGATCCGAGCCCTAAAACTCGGCCCATCTCAGTGCTGACTTTATTCACAAAACGTAAAGTATCGACTATTAGTGGTCTTTGGCCCAAGCACACGGAATTTTTCCAGGGTAGCCACTATGTCCATGTGAGAGTCCTAGGTCAGACCTCTCGCGTGGTATACGCCAGTTCCCGGCGAAATCGCTTTAATTCGGCCCATCTGAGTGCTGATTTTATACACAAAACGTAAAGTACCGACTTTTAGAGGTCTTTGGCTTAAGCCCATGGAATTATTCCAGGGTAGCCACTATGCCCACGTGATAGCCCAAGTATACGCCAGTTTCCGGCAAAATCACTTTAACTCGAGGTTCGAGCCCTGAAACATGGCCCATCTGAGTGCTTATTTTATAAACAAAACGTTAAGTACCGACATTTAGTGGTCTTAGGCCCAAGCCCAAGGAATTGTTTCAGGGTAGCCACTATGCCCACGTGATAGCCCTAGGTCAGACCTCTCGCGTGGTATACGCCAGTATCCGGCGAAAAAGCTTTAACTCGAGATTCCAACCCTGAAACATGGCCCATCTGAGTGCTGATTTTATATACAAAACGTAAAGTACCGACATTTAGTGGTCTTTGGCCCAAGCCCACGGAAATTTTCCCAGGGTAGCCACTATGCCCACGTGATAGCCCTAGGTCAGACACCTCGCGTGGTATACGCCAGTACCCGGCAAAATTGTTGAACTCGAGATTCGAGCCCTGAATCATGGCCCTTCTGAGTGCCGATTTTATACACAAAACACATAATACCGACTAGTGGCCTTAGGCCGGACAAATGGACTTGTTAATGTATGCCGTTTTAGGCCTAAATTATTATTTCACGATTCGTTATATAAAAAAATTGCTAGCAAAAGTAGCACTTTACGGCCACTTTTGCTAGCAAAAAAATTTTGCTAACTTCAGCGACGTTTGTTCTTCATGAAATAATGAGTTTTCTATTGTTTAAAAAAACAAATAATGACAACAAATGTGTGACTAAGAACGGAAAAAGAAAAAAAAAGAGTAAAAATATACTAATTTAGTGCTCTTTGTCATCTACCTTCTGCAGTATACACAGGTACTGCTTTATTACTTTAAAGAGTAATACGAAGTTCATGCAGTTAGTGCATGTCATTGTCGCAAACTTTCGAGGAGCTTGGTCATGAAATAATTTCTAATTTCTCCCTCATGCCAGTGATTCTAATTCATGTAAGACAGTAGTCAGTCACATTTATATGACAAAATATAAGCAATTTTTACTCCGTTAAGCCTTGAGTAGTCATTCATTGGCGAAAGTATGCACCTAGTAGCTGGTTAACAGCCATTCTCGTTCCCAGAGTCTAGTAGGATTCTCAATACTACTCAATTGATAATCCTGCTAGACTCTGGGAACGAGAATGGTTAACAGCTAAATCCAGAGATTTAGCAGTTCCAGGAACAGTGGGTAGGTGGGCTGACCACCGTGATATAACCTATACAAAGAGTTGCTATGGCGTAAAACCCAACAAAACAAACAAACTAAACATAGTCTTTAGGTCTGAGTAAAAATGTCTTCAAGTTCAAAAGTAAATAAAACAGATAAAATTAAACGGTTTGTGTCTATAAAATTGTCGACAATTTCTGATTTTTGTTGTTCCGTATCACATCATACAAAGGGTGATAGAACGAAATGTTCACCCTTGACAAGTAGGCTTATGTCAACCTCGGCTAAACGTTAAAGCCTCGGTTGACATTCCGCTCATGATAGTTGTAATAATTAAGCCATTGTTTCTCTCAGTTACCACTGATTTCGTACATAGACTTTAGTATGTTCAATGTTTCTTTATAGGGCGGCGGGGAGTATCCGAGTACTCGGATATTCGCGATCCAGACCAGAAAATCGAGTACAAATATTCGTCACGCCCGAAATCGTCGGATCGCGATCTAATTTTTTGGGAAAAAAGGAAAGAACGTTTTCAGCTTAATTATTACTGAAAATGAGTCGCACTACTAATGAAAACTTTAATTTATGTAGGGACCAAAATATATTGTGTCAAAATTTCGATTGATACACAGTTTAAACAAAAAAAGTTATCACTGAAAATGCCCATAAAACGTCTGGTAATAGAAATGTTTGAAGTACGTGGTTTTCTGTATAGTAAATCTTCTGTAATTATTTACTTGTTTGTTATTACATGAATTTTGCATGCTTCTCCATTAACGAGTGATTCGTGGTTCGATTCCTGAACCGCTACGCATGAATCGTGGTTCCGATCGGATCACCACTTGCTCAACGATCCACAGCCCTATTTCTTTGTAACCTCAGTTAACACGCCTTTTGGTGGTTATTCCAACGCTTTAACTGCTCTACTTAGTCAATGAATCTTTGTTACCTCCCTTTGGGTACAATGTATCTACAGAGGAACGCCAGTAACTAAAGCATGCAGTGATACGAATTATATAGTTTCAAATTGATTATTACATTTGTTCATTGATCAAGTCATACAATCCACAGACTATACGGTTTTCTTTCTTATAACCAATGCATAGCTTTTGATAGAATTAACAATTTATCAAATCATATTCAATAATTGGTTTTACCATCCTAATCAGGTTTTCAGGGGAAGTATGCAAGGTAGACATATCTGAATGCCATTTAATTATATGTATCATATGTACTTGTTTATAACCTCATTTTACACATAGATTAACATGTGTTAACAAAATGTCAACCTTTTTTATTACCAAAGCATTGCTATTGATAGAACTATTTATTAAATCATATTCAATAACTGGTTTTGATTTTATGTCATCTCCATGTATGTTATAAATAAGGTCGAGTGGTTAAAACATTTTTTATCTTATTCGGTGTTTTTGTTGTTGTATAGATCTAATGTTAATAAACAAAGGTGAACGTGTCCAACTATAGCCTCTACATGTACTACCTAGTCTATTGTAAGTTCTAACGAAGGACGAACGACGAACGCAAAATTACAAAATACTCTATACAAATATGCTATCAATCTCTAATCAAGTATTTCCTAATACAGTATATATGTCATTCAATTTCATTGTTCACCACAGTGTTTGTATTTTGCCGTCTCTATGGAGGGAAAGAGGTATAGAATATAATTGTACAAGTATATTTATATACCCGTTTAGTATTACAGTAGTTCAAACGTATTAAGTCAATCGATACTGTGAATCGGATGACATTATGGAGGGACAGTTAACTTAAGATTAACCCAGTGTTGAAACAATCTGTGCATTTTTATTTTTTGGATTACTTAAAACTAACGGTATGTTAATTTTATGATAAAGGAAACAAGACTTATAAGGTATAACAATTTCCACGTTAGAAGCGTAAATTCATTATTTCTTTCACGAATACTATATAGTCTATAATGTATTAAAATTATACATGTATTGAATACTGCCGGTTAATTCAATTTATTAAACCTTAGTATTAATATTAGGTCAACTCATGGATAAAGTTATTATATATATCGTATTCACAGGTCAGATATTAAAACCGTTTGTCCAATATACCTGTAATATTAACAATTAAGAGTACGACATAATCACTTGGATTTAATGATTTTTATACTAGACATTTTTCAATAACATTATTTAAAAGTTTATTATTGTAATAAAAACGACGGATATTAATATAATGACACAAATAAAACTATGATTTACAACCCAATTTTAAAAATACTGAACCTAAGTATACTTATGGATTCACTATTCACTCTTTTATTTAAGAATTAACATTTGTCTGGATTTGTCGTAGAATACAGTGGGTTTTTTTCAGGCCATTTTGGGGCCGTAATTGGGCCCCATTCCCCTCTCCAAAAAGTATATATTTTTCCCCTTCCCAGGTAAAAAATTCCCCTGTCAGAGTGTCCTAAAACTTTTTTTACTTTTTTTATAGCATTTTGCCCATTTCTCAAGCATTACAGAGAAATCACAGAGATCCATGTTATCTCGCGATTTCCCCTCAAAAAGGGCCCTGCCACCTTTCCCCTATGAGTGAAAATAAACACTGGAATAAAATTTTGCACGAGGTTTGGTATCGTGGGTGACAAAGTTAGATGTTTTATGTTCAACCTGAAATAACGCATGAATTTATTATTACAAACCTCTAATAATCAATGCGCAATATTATATTCAATACCTCAAAATAATTGTATGTATTTGTGTATTATATTGACCTACATTCAATAGAAATCTCAGATTAAAACGATGAAACATACTTGTAAATTGTATTCTTTCTCTTCTCAAACAGTTTAACATTATCTATGTTGAACCTTCGTGAAATTAAGTCATGAAGTATTCGTGACGACCATTCTCCCGCAGGGGCAGATCTTAATTTGTTCTAGCATAAAAATGGGTGTAAGGATATTTTGTCTTGTTCAGATACTGTTTGAAGGCTAACTGATCACCGCAATACGACTGAAAATGTTGAAATGCCATGTAAATCATTATATATTTTATTGTACTGATATCTGATTGTAAAACCAATTTACCATTATTGATTTATGATTTTTTTACATCATATAAGTTCAAACATTGATCTTCTGTCACTGTCGTAATTATATACAACTAGTCCACATGTGTACCTACTAGTAACATGATTAATAATTTATGATTTTATTGGAAGGTGATATCCCTCAGTTAGGATCAATTTTTAAACATAAAAATACTGATCAATTTGTTGTCAATAAGTACAAAAGTGGTGGGCGTACCACATGACCAATTGCTACAAAACCCCAGTAGAGTTATCGTCTTTACTGAATAGAGAAAATTCGTCTTAGTAAACAATACGACTACGAGCATGGTCGATTACATCAAAACATACATTGGTGAGAGGATTTAACATTATAACAAATTGATTTTTTTAGTTTAAACACGATTTATCATCATATTTCAATTTAAAATCACAATTCGCTAAAATTACTGAACAACTGACTATTTCACTTGCATATCTTTCACCAAAGCGCCTTGAGCCATCTGACGTATTTCTAGTCGATTGAAACCGGCATTACATCCAGGCATACATGGAATATAATATTGATCCTGACAATGATTCGCCAATGTGTGAATGAAGCCAACCTTGAATTCTGATATGTGATATACCATCACACGGTATAAGACTATGCTTAGAAGGGTAGCATTTTGGTCACGTTGCATGACTCTCCTCAGGCTGGTAAATTTTGTTCAAGTATTTATCTCTGTATTTTTCTTTTCACAGATTGCATGAGGATGACACTGACATCCATTCAAGTGGCGAGTGTGTTATCAATACTTCTTGCACTTTCGATAGATAACTGTAAGTTGCTTCTGAAATTTTCATAATACAGTTACTATACACGTGTAACATGAGAAATTTATTTAAATAAAAGTCTTACTTAAGATATTCACATTTCTTAACATGTATGCAATATGTTGGGCCTTCTCTATGTGATAACAAATGTTATGTGCACTTGTTGTCATTTTAAATCGTTCACAAGCATTTTGATTTTAATTACGGCCACCGATCGAAGCATTTAAAGTGAAGTCTAAACTTAGTGTAATATTCATTAGCTTTACTAACTCTTCATTTATGACTTAAGCATGGAACTATGAAAGCCTCACATGTATGCTTTTTCTAGCACATTCAGTAAAATACTTTACTATTATCAAACTTATGTTATGGTGGTTAAAATAAATGATGGTTAATGAAATGTCACTACATGTATAAATTGCAGGTAATGGACAATGTTCAGGGAGCAGCCTTTCTCTTACGGCAGATGATACGTATCAATCTATAACATCTCCTAATTATCCATCGTCTTATCCAAAGTAAGTCATTCATCCATAATAACATCCGAAGTAAATTATTCATTCATTATATAATCCAAAATAAGTCCTTAATGCATAATAACATTCCAAGTAAATCAATCATTTATTAATACCCCCAAAAAACAATTCATTCATTATATTATCACCATGCAAGTCATTTATCCAGTATATTATGCCGAGTACGTCGTTTATTATAAAAATACAATATCGAACACGCGAGTCGTTTAACCATAATGTTATCACATGGAAGTCGTTTATCCATAAACTTGTCACATTTTCATCGTTTACCCTTATTATTATCACATGTAAGACATTTAACCATGAAATGATTACACAAAAGACGTTTATCTGTGATGTTATCACATATAAAGTCGTTTATCCATGAAATTATCACATGTTCATCGTTTGTTCATGATGTTATCACATGTAAGTCGTTTATCGATAAACTTAACACATGTAAGACGTTTATTAATAAAACTAACAACATGTAAGACGTTTATTAATAAAACTAACAACATATAAGTCGTTTATTAGGGCTGCGTATCGTGGCCAAGGTCGCGATACGATACGTTTCGCGATATATGTCTCGCGATTACGATATTAATCGCGATACGATGTAGATTGTAAAATTGGTATCAATGCATAGACAAATTATGATATTTTTATCAAACAATCATAAAATTAAAAAAAGCGATAGCGTGGGTCGCGAAAATGTATGACATAACGAAATAATGATTGGAGGATTTTTATTTTTTCGAAATGGAATACCACATTATGAATAATAAAATACAAATAACTTTATTTGTTGTAAAATAATGACAAAGTTGTTTGTTTCTAGTGGAAATTAACGAATTAGTTTATTTAAAAATCAACTAATTATGTCCATTTAAACTGCCACACAACACGCTAATAATTAATAACAATTATCAGCTTATCGGCAAACCTAAAAGAAAGTGTTATCTTCCTCAATCAATGTTCACCAAAGTTTGTCACGTGTTTGTTAATTGCAACCGTTTGATTATGTAATCAATTTTATTGAGCCGTCATATATGTAGCACTATTGATTTTTTAGAGGACGCCTTACACATAAGTAATATTGTCTATGATTGTTACAAGCGTGGATAAAAATTAAATGCGTATTGCGGACTCTCGGCTGGATTTTTAGCGTCCAAATAATAAGTTGCTTGTAACTGCATTTTTTATGTTCACTTATCTATTTTTAGTAATATTGCTATTGAAATTGCTATCAGACATTCGGTCTTGCGAGGTATCTTTTTAACGAACCGTCGGCGTTTAAGACGGACTCGGTCTTCGGCCCGGTAGCTAGATTCGAAGACTGAGGTACTCGTTTAATTTAGCAAAATGGATGTACCGTCGGCGTTTAAGACGGACTCGGTCTTCGGCCCGGTAGCTAGATTCGAAGACTGAGGTACCCGTTTAATTTAGCAAAATGGATGTAACGAAACCAAATGGCATAGAATATACGAAAAGTTGTCAAATTCGCTATATAGCCATATTTTCGGCGAGTGCGCCCGACGGGCCCAATAGATGATTGATATTGCACCATTTGCGTTCATGAGAGGCCAATGGCGCGCTCTAGACTGGACACTTAGTAAAGATTGCAATTGCAAGTTAAATGCTATAGATACAAATGTATATAGTATATTTTGTTTTAACTGATTTCTTGTAAACTAAAAGACCCCCTGAATCGCGATTTTTTAGGACGCGATTCGATACACCCGTATCGGACAGTCGCGAATACGATCTTACGATGCATCGGTGAATCGTTACAGCCCTATCGTTTATCCTTGATATTATCACATGTTCATCGTTTACCCATGACATTATCACATGTAGGTCGTTTGTCCATGAAATTACCACATGTAAGACGTTTATCTGTGATGTAATTATATGTTAGTCGGTTATCCATAAACTTACCACATGTTCATCGTTAACCATGATATTATCACATGTAGGTCGTTTGTCCATGAAATTACCACATGTAAGACGTTTATCTGTGATGTAATTATATGTTAGTCGGTTATCCATAAACTTACCACATGTTCATCGTTAACCATGATATTATCACATGTAGGTCGTTTGTCCATGAAATGACCACATGTAAGACGTTTATCTGTGATGTAATTATAAGTTAGTCGGTTATCCATAAACTTACCACATGTTCATCGTTAACCATGATATTATCACATGTAGGTCGTTTGTCCATGAAATTACCACATGTAAGACGTTTATCTGTGATGTAATTATATGTTAGTCGGTTATCCATAAACTTACCACATGTTCATCGTTAACCATGATATTATCACATGTAGGTCGTTTGTCCATGAAATTACCACATGTAAGACGTTTATCTGTGATGTAATTATATGTTAGTCGGTTATCCATAAACTTACCACATGTTCATCGTTAACCATGATATTATCACATGTAGGTCGTTTGTCCATGAAATTACCACATGTAAGACGTTTATCTGTGATGTAATTATATGTTAGTCGGTTATCCATAAACTTACCACATGTTCATCGTTAACCATGATATTATCACATGTAAGTCGTTTATCCGTGATGTTATCACATATAAGTCGTTTATCCGTGATGTTATCACATATAAGTCGTTTACCACGGTTTTACCATGTTAGTCGTTTAACAATGACATTGAAAATGAATATTGAGCACGCTTTTTAAAAATGTGTTCCAATCAGAAGATTATTGTTCATTGATCTACTATACATCGATGTATTTCAGTAACCAAAACTGTGAATGGACGATTACTGCTTCAACATTACCCTACGTGTTGATTTTTGTAGAGTACAAAAATCTTGAAACTCGGTACGATTATTTAACAGTATTCTCTGGCTCTAGTAAGTACCAAATTTAATTTTAATATGAACCCGTTCATTACTTGACTTCACGCACGTCTTGGCTCACTTCAACAGCGGCTCGCGGTAGATCATGAATCGTGATTGCACCTAAGACAAATAAATTGAAATTAATACTGTTCTGACTGAACTCTTAGTAGCTGCTACAACTTTGCTTTCTGTACATACATTTAAAACTCCTCCACATATACTGCTACAAGCATCTTAAAACTTAAACGCACACTACCTCCAAAATCCGTAAGCCAAAGGAAGCTAATGGCAATAGCTAACAGGCCCTTTTGTTAATCCCCTTACGGAAAGTCACGATACGATGCTTACAGTGAGCTGTCATTGAATGTGCACAGTCCATTTGCCTGAATACCCGTCGAACTTGACAGGTAAAAGTACGTCAGGCAAAACAGAATAATGATAGCGGCCGATGTATTTTACTAGGTATTCGATTATTCAGTTTTCAAAGAACATCTCTCTTATACGTAGAATTAAATCAAATGTAATAAGTACAAGAATTACAGTGGGTACTTTATTTTAAGTCGTTTAGTCACATTTATGCTAAATAGTGTGTCAGAAATTCGAACAAGAAATACTCAACTTCTGAATTGTGTCTTCTGTGCAGACATGTTTTTGCTTAATAGTTCGCTGATCAAAGGAAATTCAACATCGAATGTCTTATAAAGTACCGAACTCCTACCACATTGACCATCGGCAGAAAAAAGTTCATGCAAAATAAGAAAATTTTGTCACCTGAAGATGCGCAATTTAATGTGGGTGTCGCCATTATTCTGCTTTGTCTGAACCGATAACGATAGTGGTAAGGAGCATGTAATCCAGACTAGCTGCTCGTGAAACTTTGGCCGAAGTAGGCCTATACTGAATTATTATGGTCAGTTCGTAAGATGCATTATATGCATTTGCCGGGTTATGGAATATTATAAAAGTTAAAATAATGAATTTTGAAAATTATATGCCTATTTTATGTTCATACATATCTTAAATGTACCTCCGACTCGTATTAAACTTTTAGACATGTACATGAAATGTTGTATTGGTACTGCTGTATGACACTCACGGGAGTTAGTTTATACAGTAACAATCATTTGAACAGTTTAGTATCTAGTGAAAGAATTAGACATAGAATGTCATTTTGAATAATTAACTTTAAATGATGTAGTACGTGAAATAGTATTGACCTAAATTTCATATCTTGTTTCAGCATCAACATTGTATTATTCCGAAAACTATAACAACCCAGCTGTTTTAGTTTCTTCAACCAATTTCGTGACAATAAGCTTTACCTCGGATTATTCAATTACGTATGGCGGATTTCTTATTTCATACATGGAAGTGGATACTGTAGGTGAGTATATCGTTTGACCATCAATAGTTACATTTAGTTAAGTTTGGCTGAAAAAAAGTTAAACATGTATGATATACTCAAAGTTCAGCCTTCCAGAACGCTCGTATAATGCTAACAAGAAATGTAATGTAAAACCACATTAAAGCCGAGTTTAAAAACTTCAACGCAAAAATTATAAAGGGAAATAATCCATAATAAAAGCATGTAGAGTTGTGGTTACTGTCTAATTCTGTTCATCGCATGGTATGTTATCATTGTATGAAGTTTCATAAAGATCTGACAATAAATGGCAGAAATATATGGAAAAGAAAAACTTTAACGCAATTGTTAACGCCACCGGACGCCCGACCGCCCGTGTGTCGCCAAACTATTAGCCGAATTTTTTCGTTGAAAAATCCGGCTTGTAAAACCACAATGTTATAAAGCAGTTTCTCAGTGACTCTTTGGAAGAAAACAATTTTAATAGATCCGCAATTCAAAATCGGCAGACTTATTTCAATGAACAAACTATCCATCAATGTAAACATTTTTTTCAAACATGGCGAGTTACTGTTCTTTTTGTCAGATTCTGTCTTTGCATACATATCTCTGTTTTAACAGTCTTAACAAAGTAGCCACCAGCTAAGATAATTCAGTATTTGATGTAATATTTTGTCGACACATTTTTGTATTATTAATCACTATTAATAAAATATTATGTATTGTTAAATTTGTCGTGAGTGACTTCTGAAAATCTGCCTGAAATGAAATCGATTCATTGACCTTTTAATCCGTAGCAAGACGTACGTGTAATAAATAACAAGTGACTTGAAAGGATAACTGGAATACAAGTGTAAAGAAGACCAGTATAATAATACTCTTGCTGCATTAAGTTTTGTTGGTTACCAACGTTTAATTGTCTGTGAAGACAACTTCTCGCTGAAGTCGTAACCGTGTTTATGCAACGTTTCTTCGCTAGTTTTTATCAAAATGGGGGGGGGGGGGATAAACAAGTTGTGTTTCATTTGGTTATTTTTCCCATTTGAATTTTTGTATTGCAGATGCATGTTATTCATCATTGGCTGCTACTAGCACACCACAGAGGCTGGTATATTATTACAGAAGAGATTAGTAAGTATATCCTTTCGAAACATAAATCTCCTAGAGATCTGCATGGTTTTCATACACCGGTATATCTCTGTGGTACTTTTCACAAAAATTCTTACGAAAAAAAATAATTTTTTAGTCAGTTTCATTATAATTAGCACTTCAAAGTCAGACGGATATTAAGCATATCTATGATATGATTTTCAAAAGGTATATTCAACAATGTGTATAATATTTAGAATTGATTAGCCAAAAAAACGAGCGTATTAGTCCTATAAATGTGTCTTGCTTTTGATTTACGAAGATGTTTTTCGTAAGAACTTATGTGAAAAGCACTACTGCATCGCATCAGACGCGTAATTGGCGACCGGCAACATATATCAAGTAGTCTGACCAAACGAAACTTCATTAAACTCTAATATTTCAACCAAATTTAAAGGTCCGTATATAAGCATTTTAAGCAGACGATTCGATAGGGGAATTTTACGCTTGTTAAAACGTGTCCTACTGTTGTGTTGAATATAACAACCAATTATAGTTCTATTACATTAACCTGTCACAACTTGAATAATTACACGGTCACTGAATGTGTTATTACATAACCTCTTTTAAAACAGTGAGCCACCAATCCATATTAATAATTGATAATCTAACTATATATGCGACAATTTTGAATATCGGGAAAATAACAAGTTCGAAAGGGGTTTAACAAATAGATTCAGTGACCGTGTAATTATTAAAGTTGTGACAGGTTAATGTAAACGAACTATATTATAATGAAAAATGTTTGTTTTATTTTGCAGTAGTATAACATCATGTTATTTCACGATTACTTCATCGGCGTTAGTAAAAATTACACTTGATTTAGTGTCTGGATCTGTCGGCTATAATGATGGTATAGTATATTTTCTATTATAACCATCACATGATTTTTATAATTTTCTTTGTTGGGTTTTTTTAAAAGAATGCGATTAATTTTCAAAGACTCGATGGGACATAAAAAGTTTGAACGAGTCAGGTGTTAAGCATCGAAATTCGACTATATTACTGCCGAAAATTTTTCATTATAGAGTTCTCCCTTATGTTAATTGTAACGACTGATTCTTCTTTATGAGGTCATTTCTTGTACATTGTATATACAAATGTATTAGATATTTCTATTATATACTACTCATGAGTAAACCTTTTATACGTACAATACAGCTTGATGTAATTTCTTGAAAATAAGATGCTTCTTGAATATCTTCTTGAGTAAAATCAGACCCAATACATGGTGTCATGGTAGATACAAGTATAACAATTACTTGTTGTTACGTGTGTTACGCTTTCAGGGATATTTAATACTCATGTGCATTTGTATCTTAGTCATGTGGTTTATTGATCAAATATGCAGATATAAGCACATATGTATACATTGTACAACAAATATTTTCAAAAGATTTGTCAGATGTTTTATATTATCCCTCAAATTTTACTAAGTGAAGAAATTTAGAAAAAAGCACACCAAATTCTACTTAGCTTAGCTAAAATAATAGCTATACCACGAAGTTAACGGTAAGATAGATTGTTATGGAAATACGTCCCTCGAACAATGATTCAAATAAAATACGTAGTGTACCAACATAGCCTGAAATTGTATCAAACACATCGAGATAAGAAATATCCATTTTCTCACGTTACTGTTTCTTCCTGGACAGTTATAGTATGCTTACAGAAATCGAACCTTATGATGGTATATTAGATTTAATGTTCCACAATATATTGATATTTATCATGACTGATGTTTATTGCAATGCAGGAACTCTCCAAACTGTAAGCACAGTTGGTAGTATAGCAGTGACATCATCACCTGTGACCATATATGGTTATTATGGTAGTGACTTTGTAATTACATACGAAGAGATCGTCTCTGGAACAGGTTTGTAATGGTGTTTAATGACTTTCTAAATGAACCCATTTGTCAACATTTATTTGAATTTATCAATCTCAGCTCTAAACATGATATTGAGATTTAGTAAAACAAATAACTTCGAAATGTAACAATACAGTTTATAATACTGCAAGAATAGTTCTACAGTAGCAAATTACAGCGTGAAGCATGCATGTATTCTTTAATTGACTCATTTTCCCCAGTTGTTAAGCACGATGTACAATGATTTTTGGAATTTTATGGGTTTTTTAAGGTCGTAAAATAAACTATATGCATTACTTGTAGAATAAACTGACGATCTAAACATCATAGCCCCTTATATCAGTGTAATGGAACACGATTACTAATGTACTTTCTCAAACTACTGACTTGTTAGTTTGTGAAATAACCCGCTGATCATTATAAAATTTCTTGTATTTTATCGTTCAACAGGAAGTATAGTCAGCACAACAGCTTCGCCATATAACTACTATTATTGTACAGGGAATAGTTTTTATAGCTATCGTCCAACTGTAAATGCAGATAGCAGTATACAATATTTTTCATCGGAAAATTACCCAGGTCCATACGTGAGGTATGCTTTTGCATTTTATTTTTTGCGTTTAACGTGACTGATTTGTTGCTAATATTTACTCAGTATCTTAACAGTTATATACTTAACAAAATATATTGTGACTTACTAAGGTAATGTTGGTCAGTTTCCCCAGCATGTCGACCATAAAGCAAATGATCGAAAAATATTAATATTTTATAAAAACATATATGTCAAACTTCCAGGTGTAATTTTAGGCCACAATATTTCTAAATTTTAATGTCCAACTAGAATTTCTAAACTTGTTATCAGGAAAAGACTTGTGCCTGAAAATACAGTAATTTAAACTTATTATTAAACATAAATAGAAACTAATACTGATATATTGCTATATAATGCAACTTTCATTTATAAGTCATCTTTTGAAAAGATAAATTTAAATTCATTGATTTGAGTCTGTTATTATATCGTTGTGGTCAGACAATTGCGGACAACAGATTTTCAACAATAAATAGATACTGTTTATATCTTTAGTATATCTTAAGATCGCAGGGTAGTATTCAAATAAAAAAAGTTTAATTTTAAGACGTTTTTAACTTGACCACTATAAAGTTACTTTAAGGACATTAAATCACTTTTTCAATATGGATGGATCTTGTCTGTTTAAAACTTAACTAAACTAATAAATTTAAGATAAAACTTATATGCCATTTAGAAAGGTATATATAGTGACTCTATATTTGTAGCAATATAAACTGATCATTGTTTATTTTTTATAATTCAAGCCAAACCGATTGTGGTATCCTCCTTGAAGCAACAGACACATCCAAGTCCATTAGGTTGAATTTTACAGACGTTGACCTCTCCGATAGTGACACCGTTTGGATTTATGATGGCAAGTACATTAAAATTACCATTAAGAATTGATCGAGCAAATGTTTCTTGAAAATGCATTTGTTAGATGTTATTTTCATTGATATTTAATCTATATGTTTACATAAACATGTTTGCAAACATCTAAAAATGTGGAAATTAACCCTTGTGAAGATTTCGTCTTTCAATGCATATTTTTTAAGTTTGTTAAAGTGCCTTGGTTTTACTTGCAGTTATATTTAACTATTGATTTGTTCCTCTTTTATCAGGACCAACTACCAGCTTTAACGTATACTCTTCATTTAGTACTGGTAGTACTTTCCTGAGTTCTGGATACAGGGTGCTTATACATTTCTCATCCAATTATTACGGTCAGTCTCGAGGCTTTCAGTTAAGTTTCACCACTGCTGATAGAGGTACGTCTTTATAATTTTCGCTTTCTATTTTTTTATCTCCATACCATGAAATATTGTCTTGTTTAGAAAATTTAGGTCTGAGAATCAGAGGTTCACTACATCCGACGGTTGGTATCATTGACACACAATGCTTGATCTAGTTTTCACGCACATGGGTCGTATTTGGTATCTAGTGATGAATCGATTATCTATAATAATCGACAATCGGTTGGTGTTGAAAAATTAATGGCTCCATTGATTTTATATACAAGTTACTCGATTTGTAAATAAGAGCATATTATATTTCTGGACTGCATCCATGGTTCGTTTTATGCTCTCAAAAATTGGCGTTCGAAACACTAAGAGAAACACAAATGTTTCAAATTTCAAAGCAGGAAAGCATTCAAAACAGACGACAGCTATTCAAAAGGTTGATTATTGGTATTGTAATGGTCAGTAATTTCCACGCTTCTAACTAAACAATAGAATCTTGTTGCATGCATATTGTAGTATAGTAGAAATGTTGAGTGGTATTCGACGCTGAACGGTTAGAGTTCGAGAAAAAAGGTTTAACTATTAAACATCTTTTTTCGCCTGTTATCACGTGTTTCTACACTCCCTATTCAGGATCGGATAGTAACCAAGAACATTACAGGCATTATAAATGTGACAAAGTCGAAGATTATTGCTAGGGGGCGTGTCCAAAGACCCTAAACAGAATTGCCTCGGTTCAATTTCATCTCTGGCATGATAAAGAAATATATATTATAATATACCAAATATTATGTTTTCAGTGGTTCTTGCGGATGTAATAACGTATAGTCCTACCGGCAATTACACCGCTACAAGCAGTTATCAAACATTCTCAACACCTAACTATCCTAACGAGTATGAAAAGTAAGTTTTCCCACAAAAAGATACTTTTATGTGCTTAACCTCTTTGTCTCTATTCTACTTAAGCAATTTTAAAGAAAATATAAACTGTTCATCATGAGAAAAATACATGTATAAATCGCAGCTAAACAGAAACTTAGCAATCAATAGAATAACATAATATTTGCTACGCATTTAAAATGCTAGTATTGTAATTGTACAACAGAGCATGCATTGTGTTCATGGTAAATTAGTGTTTCTCTTGACTGCGACTTTTTTACATGAAAGATTATGTAATTATTTGATTTTGTTTTCTATTTTAGCTACTTGGATCTGTACTGGTTAATAATAAAGCCTAATCAAGATGACACTATTACATTAGATTTCGTTGTACTCGATGTAGAACTAAATGATGGATGTACTTATGACAGTGTATCCGTCTATGATGGTAGGTGCTATTTTCATTCCCTGTGACATAAAATCCAATCCTGATTGTAGCAATTTGAACCGTTGCAATGAAAATCAAAAGAATTCCACTAACATTGCGTTCTGTGAGATCCGTATACAATTAGTACCCAATACAAGTATTGATTCTAGAGGTATCTAGATATTACTTGCTCCTTTGTATTCGGCTGTTTAAAGGGATAGATAACTCGTCCAGGACTCCTACAACTCAGCATTTGTCAATGTTAAAAATTCTCAGGATACAATTACTCATTTATAGTATGTTAACCAACCGGCTCCTTGACAGGATTAAACAAACTATATACGTATTTAGAATAGTGCATGTTCAAAAAAACTTTTTAGATGATTAATCATCGTACTTGTATTAATACAAAAAGTGTTGAAGAAGGTTTAAACAAGCAGTTACATGTTTATGTATTCAGTGTTTTCCAAAGAGTGCTGAATTGATAACATACATGGTATAAATAAATTATTACTGAAATTTCTTTTTTACCTTCAATTTTACCCATAGTGACTTAGATATATTATGTATGGTTGGCAGTTAACAAAATGTAGGTTTATTTCAAAATAAGGTCAAATTCAAAACGTATGCTGGATTTTATTGAATAATAATAATATTAGCCTAATTCTAAGCAAAGCAGTTCTGGATAGTATCTCAGGCACTTACTAGCCTGCAGGAAAGTGTTTTAGTTTAGGCAGGGAGCGCTAGGTACCACATTTAATAGTGATATTGTATGTATAGAATTTATATGCAAAATTAATAAAATGTAAATGAATGGTATATTGTAGATGCAATTTTACTTCGTCTATGTTTACAGGTTATTCGGTATCTGATCCATTATTAGCAACCTTTTGTGGATATGATCCTGTTACTTTCCAAGATGATTCTGGATTATACATTCTTATACGATTCCAAACTGACGGCTCAGTTACTAAAAAGGGCTTTCAACTGAGATTTAAAATTGGTACGTGTATATTTACATTTGAACATGGTTAACAGTTTCCGTGGCTTATCTTGAAGTTCAGAATATTTTAGAACTTGAGAATGGGTTCATTCTTAAATAAGTTCAACTTTCGCTCATAAATACGAATTAATCGTGATATATTATGTAAACATTACGTAAACAAAATAGAATACAACGTGTGTTGCAAGTGCATGTACATCAATTCAACTTCAGAGGGAAGAGTAAAAAATGAATCCAACTTTGAAGGCTTTAAGTTGCAAGTATAATAACTGAGGCCAACTTTGAAATTTTTTAAATAAGTATAATTACTGAGGATTAAGTCCATTGATTAATAATATTAAAAGTATAGAATAATTTTATACATATAATATTATCTCTAGCTAAAAACCCTACTAGAAATATACTAAAAAGCATCAAGAAAATCATGATGTGATATTGCACATGTAAGTTCAATGTTTTTGCAAATGCATTTTAAGAACTACAAAATCACGTACGAAAGTGATTTATTTTATTTCATAAAATGCATGGTTATTAAAAATACTAGGTGAACAAAACATAATACAATGCTACGCAACATAGTCGCCTGCGCAATAAACTTTCCATTATTGTTCAATTTATGGTAAACCCCTTTAGAGCATAAAGTATGAGATTTTCATGAGTTATGTTATGTTTACAGGTACATTTGAGGATCCAGATGGTGAAACAGATGAGGCTGCCGGTATACCAGACTATGTTTATCCCATCATAGCAATAGCAGTTTTCCTTTTGCTAGCAGCAGTGATATTCATCTGTGTTGTTAACAGACATAAACGTCGTGTAGCAGCCGGGAAAGAGATGCCAGCTAAACCAAAACTGAAAAAACGCACCACTCAACAGTTACTTGACGAGCTGAATGGTAGATATGGGGCTAAAATGGAAGAAAGAAAACTAAAGCTATCTAAAAAACATGGTGGCTATCATCCTCAGCCACAAACCACTGGGCCAAATGTTAACATCATTCATCTGGGTGGAACATCTCCTCATCCCCCTCCGTCACATGATCCTGTCTACCCACCACCCTATATAGGGGCTGGGACTGAGATGCCTCAAGGAAATTTAGCCCCCGTTGTAACTGACTACTCTCAGCAGAACCCATCAGCCCCTGTTGAACCTATGACAAACGACGGGATATTGCCGGGACCTTTTAATTATATCTCTCCATCAGAGGCTAGAGCTAATGAAGCTAATGCATATAATGCATGATAAAATATTTATAAATTACTAAAACATTTATATTTAGTAATTTAACAACTAAGAAATTGATAGTAAAAATAGAACAATTAAACTAGCTGACAAACGTTTAAAAGAAAACAAGTTTTCCAGAGATTAAATTGCTAGTGAAAAAAACCTGTCTCATATGCTTGACCATGTAAATACATGTGGTTGTGTGTTATGAGAGAAGACGGTCATTGAAGAAATGTTCTGAATGATTAAAACAATTTACAAGAGTGTTGGGTATGAAAATACATTGTACTAATGTCTGAACTCTTTCAATCTCCACTTCTGATCTGTAGGTATTTATGAAAAGTACAAGCTGAGTTTTGGTTTCTTGAATTATGACATATTTTAATAAACTTTACCATATGCACTAAATTTATGGGAAGATAAATGTATGTTGTACACATTGCTCCTCATTTATTCACAATTGCGAAAAATTGCTTCATAGTTTTGATGTTTGTTGAAAAAAGGAGAGGTAATCCAGCATTGATGATTCACAGTATTATACATCATATGTACTACAAATGAGTGTCCACTAGCGTACATTGTTTGATTTTACTTCCCTACAAAATTTAGAGACTACAATAATACTTGTTTTATTCTTTTATCAAACACTGTTTTAAATATTGTTTGATACACATTGGTAAAAATAAAAAAATAATGAATTTTGTATTTCAGGCCCTTTTATTTAATTTCATTTAGGAAAATAGCTACTTATCAGGCACCATAATTCCTGAACATCTGGACTAATCCTGATAATGTTCACACATGCATTTGGATAAATGACATATTCCTATTCAAAGAACCTTACACAGTTTAAAGGCATCATTGTCTATGTTTTTTCACAATTCAAAATTATGCAAAGTACATTTTTCTAAGGCATTAAATAAGTCTCCTGTGACAACTGTTAAATGGTTAGGACAATCATGTTTTGATTCTTCCTCCTACTCTAGAGTATATAAAGGTTCCTGTTGTAGATTGGAAATAATCATTAGACTATGTAGTGTGAAAGATGTTTAATACTTTCAATGTATAAACTACACTGTATGTGTGTTAAATCTGTATGGTGGCATATTTCTGCCACCAGATAACCACATAACCTAACTAGTTAATTAAGTAGTTAACTAGTTACGTAACTAGTTATTTTTTACAATAAAGAAAATATCATAACAGGAAAAAAATGCAAGTTAGTGCTTACAACTGCCATTGTGTATTATTTTACCAATTTAATGTTAAGTGAGTATCTAGTTACGTTAACTAGAAAACCACTTAATTATCTAGTTAATTATCTGGTTATCTAGTTACGTAACTAGATAACCACTTACCAGTTAGCGATTTTTTGTATAAGTGGTAAGTGGTTAACTAGTTACGTAACTAGTTAACCAGATAATTAACTAGATAATTAAGTGGTTTTTTAGTTAACGTAACTAGATAAACACTTACCACTTAACTATAATCGCTAAGTGGTTATCTAGTTACGGTAACTAGATAATCACTTAATTATCTAGTTAATTAAAAGGTTAACTAGTTACGTAACTAGTTAACCACTTACCACTTATACAAAATATCGCTAACTGGTAAGTGGTTATCTAGTTACGTAACTAGTTAACCAGATAATTAACTAGATAATTAAGTGGTTTTCTAGTTAACGTAACTAGATAAACACTTACCACTTAACTATTATCGCTAAGTGGTTATCTAGTTACGGTAACTAGATAATCACTTAATTATCTAGTTAATTAAGAGGTTAACTAGTTACGTAACTAGTTAACCACTTACCACTTATACAAAATATCGCTAACTGGTAAGTGGTTATCTAGTTATCTAACTAGTTAACCAGATAATTAACTAGTTAAATAAGTGGTTTTCTAGTTACGTAACTAGTTAACCACTTAGCATTTAAATGGTAAAATAATACACAATGGCAGTTGTAAGCACTAACTTGCATTTTTTTCCTGTTATGATCTTTTCTTTATTGTAAAAATAACTTGTTACGAACCTAGTTAACTACTTAATTAACTAGATAATTATCTGGTTAACTTGTTACGTAACTAGTTAACCAGATAATTATCTGGTATGTTATGTGGTTATCTGGTGGCAGAAATATGCCACCATAAATCTGTGATATTTTTATTTTAAAATAAATTTTGATATACATAATGTACTTGAGAATTGAGTTTTTTTTATTTGTTATAAATTATATTTTCAATACAAGACTGGTGTTTTGCTATTTTATTAGTTTATCACTTGATGACTTACAGCAAGAGGCTAGATTAGATTTAGAGCCTTTACTAAAAACAAAAATAATGTTGAAAACACAGATCATCAAGGACTTAAAGACTTAAGCCCAAAATTTCAATTATTTGATATTTAAATAATTCATACAACTTACCGTATTTGATATAACCATGCAAAGTCTGTTAGATAAAGTAAACTAATAGATAACAGAAAATACAGTTAAAGAGAGAGACATCAAATACGTCAAGATGTGGTTGATGCTAGTTATGACTACCAAAACTTATTAAACCGCATTTTTAACATTTTAGTCCTGCAGTATATGAGGTGAACCGTGCACTTGAGTCCCCACAAAGTTTTTTTGCTGTTTCTATATCTTTGAAAGGTGCTGAATAAGAATCCGAGTGATGACACCCTGTCATCCTTGAGCAATTTGCATTATATGCAAATTAAGTCCGCCATTATAGAAATTTCGTTTTTTGCTAATAACTCAATAACCAACTTAGATACAAAATTAAAATATGTATCAATACCCATGTTTTCAGGGTCTATCTATCACGTGGTACTAATATCAGCTTGATCAGATCATTTGAATATGCAAATTTATGCAAATTAGGTATTTAACGAAACACAACATTCGGTTTTGCTATACAAATCAACGTCCGTAGTTTTTACATTGATATTTTGAGTAAAATGTGTTTATGTTATGCTTATTTTGTATATATATTAAATACAAAAATATCAAACAATTACATTAAATCAGTTTATGATACCTTAAAGATATGCAAAATATTCAAATTACGTTAAAAATTGTATGATTTTGACTCAAACATTACATGGTGTCATGAATATTTATGCCGTAGTCTAGCATTCTGTTGATGCCTTGATAATTTTGATGATTCAGCTTATATACATTTGAACAGAGCTGCCCAAGAAATTAATTGATGACATCCAGTCATCCTTGAACAATTAGCATAATATGCAAATTTGGTCCGCCATAATCGAAATTCCGTTTTTCGCTAATAACACAATAACTAATCATGATAAGATTTTAAAATAAGTGTCTGCGCCCATGTTTATAGGGTCTAGCTATCATATGATACCACATTCAGCATGATCAGATGATTTGCATATGCAAATTTATGCAAAAAAGGTTTTTCAAATGAACTGTTTTTCAAGTGAATCTATTTTATTTAAATATAAGTACTTCAAAGAGGAAATTTTCCAGAAAATATAACTGAATCAAGTAATTTGTCAATTGCGACCCAATTTTATGTTCGGTTGGATTTCAATGTCCAGAATGTCCACATTATGAGACCATTCATATACCAAAACTTATCTATGTACTAATATAAAATGAATGTTTATAATGTGTTACTTATTACCGTGTGGCCTACGAACACGGGTGCTTGCAGCTCAATATAACATTTTGAAGTGGTGTGCCTTTACGCCAGAACCAAAGAAAGGAAGAACAATAAATTAATTTGAATAGTACTTCATAAAATTGACTGTAAAATTAAAGCTACTGAATAGACCTAATCAGGAATTCAAATTTATGGGTTTTTCCGTCCGTGCACAGACGGTAAAAACAAAGTTTTCTACAGTCTATTGCTAAACAGCACGAACTATGGATTTAATCATATTGTTCTTTTTACACGTGTTTTCATTGTAACAGTGAAAGTTTGTTTGTACCGGAGAGGAAAACCCAAATATTTGCATTCCGGATATAGTCTATTCAAAAGCGTTTCCTTATCGTAACAACAGCCTGTCATTGACATAATTTAAGCATCTATTTGATTGATATACATGTACTTCATGGCAATAGTAGAATCTGGAAAGTCTTACTTATTTTCGTGCAGATTTGACCTCTCAACATCGTTTACTGTGGAAAGAAATTCATGAAACTACATGTGTCAACTTTATTCATTTACTCATAGTTTCCACTAATTAATTTACCCAAGATAAGATAGAACGTTCTAGGCATGTATATAAAATATATAATAACAAAGCCAGCATTAAGGAACGTCGTATACATAAATCTATTGTTAACAAGTTCAATAAAATAAATATTAGTTGTTTTTCAACTTTTCAGAATCATAAATATGACAATGAGACCTTGCATGCATGTTTGATAACTAGAATTTGTATGCATGTTTATAGCATAATTGGTTATTGCAAGGTGAGCAGGAATCTCAATTCTGTAACGCTATGATAATCAGACTAACCGGGTATTTTGGACTACCATGAAAGGTCATGATCTGCAAGAATTGAATTGGTATAGCTAAACTCGGAGTGTGCTGTACATGATCATGGCTATACCCACACTTAATTTGTCTTAAACCTTTGTATGGCTAAATTTTCGACTTTATTTTGACTAAAAGTTGTTTTGCATTGTATGTTCTTACAATCATTTGAATGCATCCTTACTTATCTTCCTTATTATATCAAAAATTGATAACAGAACATATTTTAGTAGGGAAATAAGTAATTGGAGAAATTATGGGCAAAAAAACAATATTCTTTACAATCTAATGACTGTAAGAACCACGTATCTTAATTATCTAAAATTTATATATAATAAGCAATGCATGCTCTAAGTTTATGTAGAATACCTTTGTTCTATACACTGACTTTAACTTGGATAGAGAAAATGGATATCACTTTACTTTATGCGCCTAATTTGCATAAGTATACATATCCAAATCATGAGATCATTATAACATTAGTATATGTTCTCCGACATAAAACAAACAAACTAATGCCATGGAAGCATATATATAGGTAAATACATACTTTTCATGTTTGTCATAATATGGTTATTGAGATATTATGATTTTTTCAAGTGTGTCGTCACACTAAATATACTAACTAAATGCTTTGTCTTTAATTTTTTTTAAATAATCGTTAATTTGTTCAGTACAACTCGAAATTTGGTACATGGTCTTTATTTTATATAGTGAAAAAAAAACCACTTTCCTATACTTAAAGACCTAATTTGCATACATCTACATTTGCAAATCACCTCTGATGATGCTTAAGTTCGTATCTTATGATAGCTGGACCCTACAAACATGGTTGCAGACACATATGTTAGATTTTTATCATGATTGCTAATCGTGTTATTAGCGAAAAACAGAATTTCGGTAATGGCGGACTACATTTGCATATTGCAATAATTGCTCATGGTTGACAAGATGTACTAACTAAATTTCCTAGTCAGCTCTGTCCAAAAGACTGAATCAAAATTATTCTGACCTCCACGGAATGATAGACAACGGCATAAATATACATGACATCATGTAATGTTTGAGGCAAAATCCTTCAAGTTATAACGTAATTTGAATATTTTGTATATCTTTATAGTATCATAAACTGATTTAATGTAATAATTTGATATATTTGTATTTAATATATACAAAAGCTTAAAATATTAAACATATTTTACTCAAAATATCCATGTAAAAACTACAGACGTTGATGTGTATAGCAAAACCGAATATTGTGTTTCGTAAAATACCTAATTTGCATAAATTTGCATATTTAAATGATCTGATCAAGCTGACATTAGTACCATGTGATAGATAGACCCTGAAAACATGGGTATGGATACATATTTTGAATTTGTATCTAAGTTGGTTATTGAGTTATTAGCGAAAAACGGAATTTCTATAATGGCGGACTTAATTTGCATATTATGCAAATTGCTCAAGGATGACAGGGTGTCATCACTCGGATTCTTATTCAGCACCTTTCAAAGATATAGAAACAGCAAAAAAACTTTGTGGGGACTCAAGTGCACGGTTCACCTAAAATATGGCATTTTACTGCAGGACTATTTTGTTTATCGTCAGATGCAGCTTTAACAGTATTGACACTAAAGACCTTAATCTAGGTAGATGCCATGATGAAAAAAGATAGAATTAAGGCTAACATTCACTCCCTTTTTTGTCATCTTCCAAGACCTAACAAAGTAAGCTCCTGTGGCTGAACCTGTGCACGAAGCTCCACAGTCATATCTCAGGTCCTTTCATAATGGGCGAATCTAGCAACAGATTCAGAATGACTGAATGTCAACAGTTTACAATAAAACATATAAAATGCGTTTGCTTATCACTATTAAAAATAAAAATAAAAACAACAATAGTAAGTAAACCTACCTTTGGTCAGAAAAAAGAGTCTTCACTAGATACATCTCAAAATTATGATTGAAATATTGCTTTTATATCTTTATAAACAATACTTCAGCAGCTACAACTACCATTTCATAATTATACCATTTCTACTACCCTTAAATGAAATGGAACAGCATCATAGAAACCATTACATGATCAATTCAATCAAAGGACTGAAATTGTTGCGTTTGCAAATATATTGAAACAAAATTCAAAATTATAACTGTGTTACTTTACTTACTTACATGTTGTACACCCTAGTATACTTAAATAATTATATTATTTACAATATATGGTCGCTTTGGAGCAGAAATTTCTGGCTCCATTCCCTTCATCTATACGTATGTAAGGTAATATTTTCACTTTATATCTTCGTTTGATCCATGAGTGGGTTCCAACAAGACCTAATGTCTTAGGACTGTAATACGTGTGGTTCAAGAAAATGTCGTTTCCAGTATAGAACAATGCGTACTCATTCACTCAAGCTACCAGAAACAAGTATGTATATAATTTGGAAGGAATATAAATTATTGTTTTAATAACAAGAGTATTGACGTATATACATTTTGATAAAACGCTCGCCTTAATTGGTATCAATCCTCTTTTCGTCTGCATGGTCAGGGGAGCTAACTGTGTAAGAGTTTGGTTTTCCCAATGAAACTATTTAAAAACGTTTTGTTAACAGCAATTGCAAACAGAAAGTAATTTAAAGAACACTATACATTGGTTGCTTCATCATATTATCATTGATATACAAACTAAGTGCATTCAAAGCTATGTTTGTGCAAACAAAATCTGCATTTCATGAACGCTACATATTATGCACCGCAGAATTGGTCCGGTAAGTACGTACTGAAACATTAACCTGAGAATGACGTCACAAGATGGGCGTCGTAGAAACCTTTCAAGACAAAATGCCATTCTTTAAGTAAAATTAATGCTAAATGCATTGTTAACCTTCATTGTCAATTGGTGAAAATGGGTAAATATCTTTAAATTGAACTCAGTATTCGCATAACACTTCACATGTCGGCTGAACTGTACCCTGACTAAATATTATTTTTGTTAGTTATGAGTTTTCGCGATCCTTGTCTTTCTCTAAAGTTCTTCTTTCGCTATAGCCTATACTGACCATCTTCAACTAATTGTAGTTAATTGCCAGATTAATGCGAAAAGAGAGAAAGAGGAAAGAGTGAGGAATATTTGTATAGTGAAGAATAAATTATAGACGATGCTTTTAGATAAAGAGTTGGGACAGATGAGTACCATACTGTCATGACTGTACAGATTAATTAAGAGATTCTACTCTATGGGGATTGTTTGATATTTATCCACTTTAAACCCTACAATAATAAGTATTTAAATGATATTTATTGGTCATGTAATTATAAAACTTGATTTTGAGTTTCAAAATATGAACTACTTGTGATTGATCTTGTTAACTAAATTATGAAATCTCCATATTCATAATGTATTTACAGCTAGCCAAGAAGAAACATCAGTTAAACATGTGGATGATATACAGGTAGAATTCAACAATTTAGAAAGAAAAGATGACAACACAGCTGGGCAATGTAAACAAAAAGAACTTTACTACAATCCTCTGAATGAAGAAAATAGACCTAAGTCTAGATTTTGGGAATCTATATTATTATGGTCACAAACAACAACATTCCATGGTATTCACCGTGTGGTCAACATTCAAAGTCATACTTTCAGAAGGTGGTTCATTTTTATCTAGCTCAGTCATTGTCTCAACACACTAGCCAGCTAGCCAGAGGCTAGTGAAAATTGATTCTGGCTCATAAAAATTACTTATTTCATAAAGTCCAGCTAGGAGGTAATTTTACTCTTTGCTGTATCACATATAAATGGGCTATCACTAAAAAATTTAAAGGCATCATCTGCTAGCTAAAGTCAGGAATATAAAATGTGCAGCCTCAATCCATAAATGATAACTTTTATTTACTTGTAACAATTTGAAATCCAATGCACTTTTAGACTTAGAATTTTAAGAGAGAGAATTCCCAAAATTTGTCAATTTGTTTATTTCATCTCATACAAAGAAGTACTCATCAAGACTAGACTAAATAGACCATTATATCTTCAGTCTTTTGTCCTGTTTTCCTTTCAGAGTGACATGGTTTTTGTTGATCTCAACTATGTGGGTGTTTGTTATATGGTATTGTCAGGGACAAATGAATCGTTATTTTCAATACAAGACATTGATGTTAGATATTGTTTATCACCAGAAACAATTACGATTTCCTGCAGTTACTTTATGCAGACATAATTTTGTACACACAGACTCAGTAAATTCCACAGAGAAAGTGCTACTTGAAGAATTATTACATACACATCCAAACAAAACCAGGTTGCAATCAGAGTTTGAGGAGAGTTTCTTGAATGAAACAGTTGTAGACTTTGAAAGTTTGTTAATGAATCATACCTCTGATATAAGTGAAGTGTTGGTAGCATGTAAACTTGATGGCTCTGAATTCAATTGTAACACTTTTCATCAAGTTTTGTCAAACTTTGGTCAATGTTTAACATTTAATTCATCAGTACACCAAGACTTACCTGGGGCTGATCATGGAATGGAGTTGTTGCTATGGCTTGGAGAAGATACCACATTTCCTTTTATTCCCAGTGCTCCAATCTTTAAGGTACTTTACTTTGTATTTTCCACTCATTGACTTTCAATACTTCAGTATTTTCCATTCTTGAATTATTGTCTGAAGATCTTAATGTCTGTTTTAAAGAGTTGCTGCCTTGAATTTCTCAAGCACTGGTCTGACTTATTATTTTTTTATGGTGATGGAAAAAATCAACCAACCTAAATGTATGAAATAAATACATGTACTTTTCATTAGCTTAAGTCAATTTCCACTGGCCTCAAGCTTCAGACTAGAAGGTTAAGGCAATGACTGAGGGGTTGTGTTCGGAATATGCTACATATTGTTGACATTGTTGACACATGTCCTATGTATAATATTGCATTGCTCATTGATTTGTAATAGGAGGAGAAAATGGTGAATCCAAACCCTCCTGTTGGCAAGGCAGATGTTCGACCAACTGAGTTACATGCACTTGGACTGATGTGTATTATCACAAAAAATAATTTGATTAAGTACAAATACATGTATACAGAGCTTTTACAGATTCATAGAAATGCAAAAATTCATTGTTGATTTGATAACAATAAACATTGAAAGACATGGTTTTATGATTGTAGGTTGAAGTACATGATCAAATTGAAAACCCAAGTATGGAAACAACTGAAGTCATTGGACCAGGTTTCACACATTATGTTGCTATGAACATTCATCAAGTAAGTACTACCTTGTATACTCATTCATAACACTTGCACTTAGTTACATCCATGAGGAAGATATTTGGACCTTTTTATTTAAATTTCGAGCAGCAATTCAAATAAGGAACATTTAGTTACATAAATAACTGGTGAATATCTAATTATTTCTGTGGTCATTTCTATGGACTACAGCATATTGAGCAAATTATCAGCAGATTTTGTATAAAAGGGATCCAATGTCAAGGAATTTCCTAACAGAGTAAAAAAAATTTTTAAAGAATAAAAAAAAAGTACTGTACATCTTTACTTTTTTACCAAAGGGAAAATGATGGAAGAACTAGTGATCTGACAAATGAAGTGCCCCCCAAAATTAGACATTCAAAAATATAAATATTGTGCAAATTTCTTTGTGAGGCATCAAAATATGTAATGTCCTGGAAATCCATAACAGATAACTAATTTGCTATTGTCTAAATATGTATATGCCAAAGGAACATTTCAACTTTCATTGTTTTCATTTATAACTTAATTTCAGTTTAAGTTTATGGAGAATCCAGTGAAAGCTTATGGTGGAGAATATTGTTTAAATACAGAATTATTAGATTTTAGACATTATACAGCAACAGCTTGTTATGAATCTTGTAGACAAAATTACATTTATAGATTATGTGGTTGTACTGATCCATTTAAATCAGGTTTCTGTATCATTTTTATGACGATTTTTTTTGACAATCTCATACTAATTCAGACTACTTAAGACTCTTCTATATTTCAGCTTTATAAGTTCTGGGAGTTTTTTATAGGTCATGTTTATGGAAACTTTCATTGGCACACAGTGACATCACTCATTGATCTATAGATTGACATCTTAAAGTTCATTCAGTTTTCATGGGAGCTCTTTGAAATTAAGGGGCCTGTGTTTTTGAAACTTGATAAATTTGAAAAAAAGTCTTTATACATTAATACTACTGTATAGAACAAAAAGAAAAGCTTGGAAACAATTTTATTTGAGTTTTTAGATTAGGGTTTGAACTAATAAATTATTACCTCAGGTCTTGATCATACACATAGTTGTCTCATTTCATAGTCTTTCTAATACAACATGTAACTATTGTTATTGTAATATCTATTTAGGTTCTGGTGGAAATAAATGTACTATATTGAAATATGTGGATTGTTACAAACCTGCATTATGTAAGTGGTTATATTGATTTATAAAGTGGTATAAATTATTACCATGTTTTCTGAGTTCAAAAGTTATAACCCTTCCTAAACTCACATCAATGCTCTATCAGATGCATCTTTATACAAAGGCCAAACTTTGAAAATGTAAGCTAATGCTACAAAATTTGGGCTTGACAATTTGACTAGTATCTGAATTGACGTATATGAAGAAAAATACAGGGAACAGTATACTTATAGTATTTAGTAATAATTTAAATTTCATTACTTTGATATTTATTCTTCTAATTAGCTCAGTTAGTAGAGCAGAATGTCAGCACATGTGTGAACATAGTACCAAGTTCCTCACTTTTTCTTCTATTACCTGTGGACTTTGGCTCAATTAAACATAATTATTATCATTTCAGTAACCTTTTAGCTCAGTTGGTAGTGCATCTAACTACTAGCAGCACATGTTTAAACATAGTATCAAGTACCTTTTTTTCTTTCCATTAACTGTCAGCTTTTGCTTTACCAAACATATTATCATTTCAGTATCATTTGAATCTAACAAAGATGAATGTTATTGTCCTCCACCATGTCATCTTACTAAGTATTACACCAATCTTCACTCTGTATATTTACCTGATAGAAGTTTTACAACTTGGAATGATCAACTGGCTTTGAATAAAAGTCTCCAAACAATTAGGTAAGTTAACTTTTACAATAATAAATTTTAACACGTATCATCATAAAACTTGGACAATAAACTGCTTTTACTTTTTGGATTTCTTTAAGTATGAAAACTGTTATCTAGAACTCTATAATAATTCTTCATTTGGTTGCAAATTCCATTCTGGACACTTATTATTATGTCTCTATGTAACTAAAGCCTATTCTGTTGCACCATCATGGCGCAGTGTTTATTCTAGGCTGCGGGATCGCGGGAATCCCCCACTTTGTTAGAAAATCCCCCTGATATTTTGACGATGTGCGGGACAAATCCCCCACTTCAAATCACGTTGCAATAATTCAATGATTAGTCTTACCTTTTGTACCCATAAATCTTCGTATTTTTACAACGGAAAAATCGGGGGGTTTTGCGATATATAGTGCGAAAACCAGTCAAATAATGTTTAAACTCACTGATTCATTTTGTCATGCGTCCTGTATTAGAGACACAAGCTTTTTACCGTGGACGCGGGTACATCTAGTTTGCCTTTTTAATGTGTAAACTTTTTATCAAAAAATAAAAGAAATGCTTATTTTTTTAAACTAATTTGTTTTATAAAAAATCAGCCTAATTAAAATACTGAATTTGAATTGAGCAATTACTCAATTTCACTTGCCATGCAACACATGACATGATTTGTGAAAAACAATCGGCGAACAAAAAAAGCAAAAAATGTTGATATACAATCATGACAAATGTCAATTGTTAAATCCTTTTGAAAGGATATGTGTTGGCAATTAATTATGAAGGTCAGGTGATAAAATTTAATTAGCACCTTGTTGTGGCAGTTTGAGTAAACCAGAGACATAGATAACATGTTGCTAATTCCCTGAGTAAACTTAGTTGTGATTTTGACACTGTTAATATTTAAAAATATCCGTTGAATATCGTAATATTTATGGGCATATAATTCAATTTTAATCTGAGTATGAAGTAAGAAAACAATTGTCGTTAAAAAATCAATTTAAAGTGTGTTGGTTCTTTTAAATATCCGTTGAATATCGTAATATTTATGGGCATATAAATCAATTTTAATCTGAGTATGAAGTAAGAAAACAATCGTCGTTAAAAAATCAATTTAAAGTGTGTTGGTTCTAAGTCCTTTTGAACTGATAGTCGAGGCATATCAACTTCTTTGATGCTTGCCGCCGGCCTAAATTCGATAACGGCGGACGATGTCTTTGTTATGGATTTTAGAGCTACGTGGGCGGTTATAAGTAAATGGATTCATAATTATTGATATTTTATCGCATGATTACGGGCCGTTGCACCGTTATTTTTTAGCATGTTTCAAGACAAAGTAAAATTATACAATCCCATCAACTTTCGATTTTGCCGAAAAAGGCAATAAGTTTGTTCTTTTCAATTTTGCCGAAAAATTCAGCAAAAGGTTTTTTCTTTTCGCCGAAAACTGGGCCCATTCTCTCGATTTCGCCGAAAAAATCGGCAGATATATATTATATAGGGAAAAATATTTGTGTTGATTATTGACATGAAAGGTGAATTAACATTAACATTTTATTTAATATTATACTTAATGACCGAATTGTTGATTTAATATTAAGATACATATATAGAGCTATTAATTAACAAACTTAGACGATTAAAAAAATATTTTTTGGGGTTTTGTTTGTTTATTTTTCATAACTACAAATCAAACTTATCTCAAAAGCACTGAATGGAAAGTAATTTTAGTCAGTCATTGCATTGCCTTACATCCCCCATATTTTTTCGAAATCCCCCACATTTTTTAAGAGGTGGGGGCAGATCCCCCACATTATTCAAATCCTAGAATAAACACTGCGATGGGGGTAAGAGTTTGATTCACTTGAACATTTTGACTGGGCTAACAAGCTAATGAACCAGATGCTCAGGATTTTGTACCCAATCTTTTCCTAAGCTAGGTCATACCATCTCCAGCAGTGTCCATCTTAATACAGCCGTACTTATGCCTCCTGGACACAAATACATGAGCTAACTCTGTGTGTTACTTATGACAAGACAACTTAATTTTACATGTACAAAAACATACATGACCTTTTAAATAAACTGTACTTATATATATTTCAGACAGAACATGATGGTTCTCAAACTATTCTATAGTAGTAAAAATATGATATACCATGAACAAACATTAGAATACAAGTTTGAAGATATCTGGGGTAAGTGAAAGACTTCATTAGCCAAGACTTAATTAACTGTAAAATTATGTACATTTTTTATCTTAATACTCTTCAAGGAAGTCTATTAGTAGTTTCATAATGTTTGAACTCAGCAAATTCTTTGATTGATATAATCTGAGTATCTAAATATTGGCTTCTTCCTTGGGCACAGATGATGTTCAAACATCAGTTTTTACTCAATACATTATTGCTCAAAATTATGCATTACAGAGATTTTGCTATAATTACATAACATGTTAGGATGTACCCTCAAGTAAAACTTCATTCCAGATGAATATTTAGTAATTAAACATGTCCATGAGCATAACAACATGTATTTTGATTACTCATAGCTAGATTTTCCAACTACGCTAGCATTTCAATAGTCAGCCTTAAATATTAAGCTTACAGTGTATGCTGTGACAAGGATCAGTCACAAATACGTCGTTTTCCAAGCAAAATATTTTTTTTTTCATTTATATTCTCTGCTTTTACTAACTTGTACAATATTTTGTGTCTATTTTCAGCATCATTTGGTGGGATATTGGGTCTAGCAACTGGTGCAAGTCTTTTATCATTTGTAGAATTATTTGATTTATTTGTATGGAACCTGTACTATCATTATCAGAATATATTACAACTGTTGAGAGGAGAAGTGCCAGCAACTTAGAGGAATTCTTACTTTGAAGTGGATCAATATTTTTAATGCCAATGGAGCTTACTAATTTTACTTGTCTGTGAAACTTGGGGCCAGTTTCCTAAGGAAATTGTTTCCTAGCACTTTGTCCTCTGCTACCCTTCTTGCATCAAAAGTAATGAGTATTTGATATCCATTTGTTTGTTTGAGCAATTTATAATTTCTAAAGAGGTTTAATGTGCTGTTCAATGTGATTTTGTAATTATTTTTTGTCTTGAAATTAGGTTAAATGCGTTATACTATTTAAATGTAATTTTATGTTCATGGTTGGAATGTCGTATAAGAGTATTATTATATCAAGGGTAAAAGTCTCATTTTGTGATTATAGTTTCTTATGAGCTATTTTATCATAAATTTATTTAGATTTAAGAGAGTGTCTGTTTTATTATTATACCTATGTTCTGAGAGTATACAATACCCACCCAAAGTTAGGAGACAAAGGAAATTGAATAATATTCTTAAATTTCAATGTATTTGATATAGTAGGTGATAAAATGAAAACAAATTTTGTTAATGCATCACATTCATAAGATTCAGCATCTGACATTCCAAAACTAAGTCAATGCAATCATTTCTATTACATAGATTTTAAGCTACTTTGGTAGTCTCTCTCTACTACAAATAATACCATAACATAAAAACCTTAACTTAATTTTTTTCCTAAATAAATGGTAATCCACCTTTTTTATAAAACCAATGTAGTAGGCTTACAAAATGACAATGTCTCTAAACTTTTGGTGGGTACTGTTTATGTTGTCAGAAGTCAGTCTTACAAGCTATAAGCCGCCCGGCTAGCTCAATTGGTAGCACACAAGTCTACTGATCGAGGGGTTGTGGGTTCGATTCCTGGGCTGGGCATACTTTCGTGGAGCTTGGTCATGAAATTATTTCTACGGCCATTCTCCCTCCTACCAATGATTTTTAATTATGTAGGGCAGTTGTCAGTCACTGACGAAAAATATGGTCAACAGCTAAATCCAGAGATTTAGCCTCTCCAGGAACAGTAAGTAGGTTGACTGACCTCCGTTATATGATGGTGATGGCCTATACAATGTGTTGCTATGTTAAAACCCAACAAAACAAACTTACAAGCTATATCAATCAGGGTCCGAAGTCCAGTAAACCTCTGCTGTCAAATGCTTCAACAATGTTGAAATTTCTCTGTAAAGGGAGAAGTTGTTTTCTCCTTGTGGAAAAGTTTAACAAGTACTGGTTTTAAGACAGCCTTAGAAACCAGGTAAGATGAGCAGATTGTCATAAATAACTAAGAAAATGTTGTTAAACAGTAGCATCATAGAGTAAATAAAAAAGTTGGAGCTCTTGTAAATATTAAATACAATGTGTATGAATAATGATAATCCCTCACTGCAAACATGTAAATACATAAAATGTATGGTGCAAATCACTACTTGAATATGCCTAATATGTGAAATTAACCTTTCACAATTGGGCAACTTTATTTTTCTAGTGCAGCAATAAGTTTGCAAATATGTAAATAAAGCAACCCACTTAGTTTAGGGTCACAGCATTTTAAATCCTAAATTCACTGACTGATATCCACGGTAAGTAATACATATAACACTTGCAAAGTAAAATTCAATGAAGATTTACTACAGCATGGTAAGAAAATAAAACAGGAAAACTTCTATAAATATTTTATTTGTCTCTACAATCATGCAATCATTCACACTTAAACATATGATAAGGCCACAACAAGTTGATCATATGTTCTATGAATTTGCTCCCACCTTAATTTTGATGGTTTTTACAAAAAAAAATATTTTTATTTCCTCGCTTGCTCATAAAAATTTGGTCAAACCGCTATATAAAGCAAGTGAATAAAGACTTTTTAAATTTTTTTTTGCTCGCCCAATTTTTTTTCCAGAAAAATCCATAGAACACATGATCAACTTGTTGTGGCCTAACACAAAAATTTCATGTTTATTTTGAAAATAAATTATGCATTTTATCAGCAAGTATTAATCAGGGTCCCTTGAATGGAAGTTAGAAAAAAATACTAACATCATTACGTAGTTTCAAATCAAAATATCATATAATAATAGAGCTCTATTGACTGATTACATCCCTGAGTAAATTTCAGATTTAACATAGAGAGCTGAATGTTACTGTTTGTATGCCTCTTAAACAGTCAGTGTCATAAGACTTACACTGTAAAATAACAAACACTGTAAAATAACAAGTACAGTTATAAACAAACTTCAAGCAATTGTTTCAAAGTACACCTAATCTAATTAAATATAAGAACATAGATCAAAGTTCACATAGCAGATGATAAACAATTGAGGAGAAAGGAAACAATGACTGTGTAATATCAAGTACTTACTGTCTTGGTAACATTATTTCTATCATGTTATACATTTATCAATAGGTCCGGTTAACTTTGGTTGTTATGATGCCAAACTTTGATTTTTATAATTAGTTTTATCTCTCTTGGACAACTTTTAATCATCTCGGTGGTCAGTTTACCTACACACTGTCCCTTAAAATGCTTAGATCATTGGACCCATGGAGTTAAAATCTCTTTTTCCTGGTTAAATTGAATTAGTATTGCGGTTAACTTTTTATGATTGACTGGATACTATGATTACTAAAGTAAGTTGAAGCTTCTTTAAATAAATATTTTATCAATTCAAATACAAAATTAAATGATACGAAAAAAATACAAAAAATCTATAGAAAATCTTGACTAAAAAAAAAGCAATTTAGTTCAACAATAGTGCATTACATGAACGTATAAAAAGTTATACAAAAGATATAAAAAGCTTTATGAAATAGATAATATTCTAAATGCAGATCTAATGGGAAAAGGGTTCAAATTTCATGAGAACACTCGTAAGTACTCCAATGTCATCATTAATAGGACCATTCAAGTACCATCATAATACAAAGTGTAGCATGTGATTAAAATACATTACACTAGTTCAAAGTCTACACTAATTTATTTATCTCCATTAAGAAACAAGTTCTTACAAGCTACTTTGTATATTATTCACTACCAAGTTAGATATTAATGTAGCATACTGTCAAAATGACTGAGGTTATAATATTGATAGTTCCACAGAAGTTTGTATAACAATAATTATCTTGTAAAATGATGTCTGCATTTTAGGGAATTACAGAAAAAGTAGAAAAATCTTAAAACTTTTTTCCACTTGAGCAGCTGGAAATGCTAAACATTAGGACTTATTACTTCTAATTCTTTAAAAAATATATACATGTATAAATAAAACACACAAAAAACATGCATAGTATTTGCATACGTGAGTACAGTATAATATCATTCATAGTATAAAAGATTCATAACAAAGGCAACAACTACAAATATCCTCTAAAATATCACATTGGTGAAAAAACAATACAATATTTAAATGCAAAACAAGAGTTTTATGGATTTTGAACAACATATTCTTGAACAATCTGTAACTTTTTAGCATACAGGTGGATTGACTAGTGACAAGAAAATCAAATAAAATACACCGATTCAAAATTATGACATTAACCAAGAAAGCCACGGCATAGTTATTGAATAGTAGAGCACCTTATAAGCAATTTAAACATTTAAAAAAGTAAACATTCAATAATAACTTCAAGTTTTAACTTTATTGCAATTAACTTTAAGCAGGAAATTAAGAACAGATACCCAAAACTAAAGACATACAATTTGAGAATTAACTCAAAAGCTTGTGATCAGATTCATTATCAAAAATGTACTTTCAAATTAATATAACATTCAAACCTACCACTTTAATTGCACACTGCTTTCCAAGGTGTTAGGTTTTATGATAATGGTACTTTCATTTACAAATAAATCTGTTGAGAATCAAACTGAGTTTTATACATGGAGTTTTTTCTTAAGTTTTACAGCCCCAGGCCAATATCCATGATGATCTTACTATTATAAATTGAATTTGGCAAAACATCTAAGAGTATGTTATGAAGGGTCAGAATTTTCTATCCTCCTGCAATTAATGTAAAATGAATAATGCATTTCCTGGTTCTGAACAAAAGGCACTTGGGTATAAATGATTACATGGATACAAAAAGATTTAAGTTGAAATAAAGAATTCAATAATGATAAATACACGATGAAAGACTTCAAAAGTCCTTAGACATGATGCAAAAATAAATTACATCTAAGAATGATGCTTTTGGAATGTCAACAGTTCTGTTGTCTTCAATTCATCCTGATTGAATCTGGAAGTAGAAAATAAATACTTAAAAACAGTAATGTAACACAAACTTAAAAACTCATTTCAACAAGTTTTCAGTCTTTGTAGTCAGTCATCCTAATCTCACTCCCAGGATAGACCTAGAACTCAAGACTCAAAGGTAAATAAGCAAATAAATACATTGTACATCTACTTTCATCAGACTAGAAACTGACAACTGCTTTGCTTTATTAGGTTATAGGGGAATAGACTATACAATGTGTTACTAACAGGTTAAATCCAACCAAAAAAAAAAGGTCGACAACTGCTTTAACTGGTAAAAAGGTATAAAAATATTGAATGAAAAATGCAATGAAGGTCTCAAATGGGAATTGAACCCACTCGTCCTGGATTCCCGGTCAGATACACTACCCTCTGAGCCAACTTGATGGGTACATAACATAAATATAAGTACCATCAATAATTATAATATCATTTACCACCGGCCTTCAGGAGTCGCCAGAATCTGATGACCATGGTAGGAGCAGTTCATGATTCCTTTTTTAATTGTGTCCTCCTTTTTTATACTACATTGTAGTAATACTAACACTATTCAGTGCAATTTGAGAAATAAAAGTATTGTTCTGTTCTACAAGGGATATTAATAAGCTGCATCACAAGTATGGTTTGAAAGTCAGACTACAAAATAAAACTTCAAATAAAGTAATTATTTCATCATCTGATGAAATTTACCATACTTGACAAAATAATTGCAGGTAAAAAGAGAATCATTACAAGACCTAAAATTCAAGAAAAAAAATTCAACTGTAAAATAACAATTATCTACCGTGCCAATTTTAAAACAGCTGTTTTACTTACCATGTTTATTGCAAAGAAATAGTCAATTGTAAGCATACAACAGGTTTCTTATTCATTGAGACTGTGGCTTGGATTTTATAATCTCCGGAAGGTATAATATCAGCATTAATAGCAAACTCAGTTTTAGGTAGTGTGTAGGGTCCCTGAAATAGCATGATTACAATAATATGTTGATGTAAATTGAAATCACTTACAATACAATTTGAGAAAACTACAGTAATAAATTCACAATGTTATTGAAATGTTCACATGATGATGTGGGGACCATTAGTTGTATCTTTGTAATTTCAGGGCTCATCCTGGGGTAAAATTTTAGGGAGAAGTGACTTCTCCCTCCAACTGAGTTAGGGAGAAGTGTGTCACATAATAGGCAATCCTAAACATGTCTAATTAATCATATAGACATATCTAGAGTACATACATACAGTTGACAGATGGTCAAATTATGAGTTGATATCGTTGCTTGTTAGTTAGTGTTTGAAGCTCAGGGAAGAAACATGCAATTTTAGGATATATAATTATTAAGAGGTTCGAGCCTATTAGCGGCTCGAACATACAAGTTAGGAACATTGATTTGAATCTGGACTTATAAGTTATGATATTAGATTTAGAACTTTACTAAGTATGTTTGTAAACAATAACGATCACGGACCAATATTAAACGTCATATATATACTTGTGTTGTTATAAACTATATCCCAAGTATTAATGTTGGTGTTTGTGTACCAAACACATGATTCACACAACAGTGTGGCAATGTAACAATCCGTAGCATCCGCTATGTCACACTTGATTGATTTGGTGCTCGTGACCAAAGGATGAACTTGTGGGTTGGAACAACGCAGAATATGGGTTTACAACACAGAAGTCATGAACTTTGGTTTAAACAACGCAGAATGTGGATTGGAACAATGCAGATATTATCAACTTTGGTCAAACAACGCAGAAATATAAACTATGGTTACAACAACGCAAAAACTGAAGGAATGGAAATCTTTTTGACAACAGGAACAAGACCTGACAACGCTACATTAAGTAAGTCTGACAAATTAATTTTTGTAATCTTGGTTAGAAATGATAGCTTAAAATAGGATCTAAAAATTGAAATGATTTTAGGAAGTCTATAAATTTAAAGTCTAGATTAATGCCTCATGATATTTTTTCATTAAATCTTACTGTACGTTAAAAACGCAATGAATAATCATTTACGCTGTGAGGTTAATTGTCGTATGAAAAATTTCGCATTAAATAGGAAATATATAATAAACGAAGTTAAAATGTTACATAAATGTTTGTTGTATACGAATATTGAGCGTGAATCTTTTCATGATAAATTCTGGTAATATATAGATAAATGATACTTTTGTTGTATAAGGAGATTTAAGGGTCCTGCGAATAAGAGTAGGACTAAGAGATTTATGTTGCGATAAAGGTCGCATTATTAGAATAACGGTCTGTATAGGCCAAGATTGCATAAGTATAAATGCAATAAGTTGTTGTAGATTACGGGATAAGCCCATGAGCAGAGAACTGTTGTCTGCTATTTATTTGAAATTTAAAGTGTCTAGGGAGAGAATAGTCGATTCTTTCCATTATATTAACCAGTATTGATCATGATTGAGGAGCGATTTGAAGTATACATTAGCGGTTAAAACTTTAATTTTGGAAGTATAAAATTTATTGCAAATGACTTATTATATGTAGCTAGATACGAGAGCATATTTTGTTAGAGAAATTTCGAGTTATTGTAGTGATTATATTGAAAATTAAAATATTATAGAAATTACGCGTTCAAGCAATCAAATTGTGTTAAGTAAACGGAAGTTAAAATTAACGAGAGTCAGTGAAAATAAAGTACAGTAATAATAGGCATACTCACTTGCGGAAAAAGCTAACTCAAAAAAAAATGTAAAATGAAATGAAAACTTGACGATTTGGTGTTAAAGAAATTTAAATTTGCCAAGCACGGATGCAGTAGATAAGGGTTTAAGATTGGTTTATTTTCAAAGGTCTGAAATTTTCAGTGAAATGACACATTTAGGAGACCCTTATAAGGAGGTCGTATTGTAAATAGTTTTTAGAGATTTAATGAGAGATATTGTAAGGTCGAAGAAGACCAGTGCTTCATAGAAGGGATAATCTATGCAGCGATTATTGTAAGGCTGTGAAATACAGTAAAGGTGGTGAATAGCCACATGTTGTCACAATTTATAGAAATGTGACGTTTTAATTTGTGTCAGTAAAAAGTGAATTGAGATTTTTTTATGAAAATGTAAGACTAAGACTGTAAATCATTTTTATTCTCTATGACATGAATTCAGTTGCTTGGTAAATAAATGAAATAATGCATAAGTTGTTAAACTAGTATATTAAAGATGAAAAAGGATAAAACCAAATATTAAGAAACAACGTTACATAAATTAATACATGTCCATGATTGTATCGAGTACAGGTAAATACAGGTAGCTTATTATGCCTAAAGGAAAATTATATAAATTAGGAAGTTTTCAGGAAATGCAATTCAAATACATGTACTATATCAAATACATGTACTATTTTATAGGTAGACTTGACATCAGGAAGTTACTCACTTGTATAAATATTACAAATTAGGTTGAGTACGTTATTAAGTTGTTTTATGTTGACATCTCATTGACAGTTTAATATCGCAATCCTTGGGCATGCTTGAACTTGGGTACAGTTTGTGATTAATTAGTTAACCAAAAAGCAGACTAAGTATGACATATTTATAAACATTTATGATTATGAAATTCGTTCATAAATGGTAGACAGCTATAGGGCATAATTAATAAAAGTTGACAGTTTACAAGTACAAACAAATTTACATCAATATTACAGGTTCGAAAATGATGTTAACAATAAAAAATAGTGTATTCTGTTAAGACATAATTCAGAGCTATCACACTAATCACATTACAAGAAATTTTTGTTGTCAGTCAGAAAGTAGCAGTTACCTGTCAGGCAGAAAGTAGCAGTTACCTACGCAATGAAGATGACAAGATTATGACAATTACAGTAACATGAACGACTGTATTAGAAGATTTTGATGTTTACTACAGAACACGTGAAGTCTTACTTGTGATGCTGTGTGACTTTATTCAGTTTTGATAAGAACTACAACATTTATTAATAGCAAGTCTTATACATTATACAAATTTTTTTAAGAAGTGACAATTACAAGTTTTTAAATAAGAGATAAACATTTAAGTAAATATGCAATTGTGTAACATTGTTTGCATATACATGTATGTATAGATTTGTTGAATGTTATTTTTATTTTTTTAGATAAAAGAACTGATACTGTTGATTGTTTATCATAATGAAAATTGTATCATTTGTCTTTCACAGATTGTTCAATATCCAATGCAATGTCTATCTTAAACTTTAATTTTGCATAAACATTAAAATGATTATGTAAAATTTTTAAAAGCAAATAAGGTATTGTCACATAATAGGCAATCCTAAACATGTCTAATTAATCATATAGACATATCTAGAGTACATACATACAGTTGACAGATGGTCAAATTATGAGTTGATATCGTTGCTTGTTAGTTAGTGTTTGAAGCTCAGGGAAGAAACATGCAATTTTAGGATATATAATTATTAAGAGGTTCGAGCCTATTAGCGGCTCGAACATACAAGTTAGGAACATTGATTTGAATCTGGACTTATAAGTTATGATATTAGATTTAGAACTTTACTAAGTATGTTTGTAAACAATAACGATCACGGACCAATATTAAACGTCATATATAAACTTGTGTTGTTATAAACTATATCCCAAGTATTAATGTTGGTGTTTGTGTACCAAACACATGATTCACACAACAGTGTGGCAATGTAACAATCCGTAGCATCCGCTATGTCACAAGTGGAACAGTTCGTAAGAGAAGTTTCCGTGCACATCCGATCTCAAAAGTAACAGTTTATAACGGCCATCATTAGTTTGAAATACTTTTGTTCTTCTAGAACACCAAATTTTATTGAATTATAACCTAGTAATCACAATAGATTTGCTGATGTACTTTTTTCCCTGCATATTGTACATGTGTATTATATGCTGGTCAAAGTAATAAAATTATGTGACTTGTTATTAATTGTATCTTCATTGAATTCATTGAATCTTTTTGCACTATGTAAATGAAAGCATCTTTCAGTGACTTTGTGTCTTCATTAGCGAATAATTTAGTACGGGGGCCAGAGGGGTCCACCGTGCACCCCCCTCTAGACTTTTTGCCACCTATGCTAAATTGTTCCGTAGGGTCCACTGAATCAGAATCCGCATTGTTCTCAAAAATAAACTCTTGCGCACTACCTGAAATGTCACAGTTTCCATGGCAACCCCTTGTTTTTTATCGAAATTGTCGGTGTTTGTAAAATCATTGATAACTTGAACACGCATTAAGCTAGAATAATATAATTAGTGTCATATCAAAGCTGAGGCACTGACCTTTAGAAATATATGTAAAACTATCCGCTAAAATACAGTTTAATTCATGAAATTAACCGAAAACATGAAAAAATGCTGAAAAATATTGATTTTTTTCAATTACATGCATATCTTTTAATTTCCAAACCCTATTTTGGAGAAATAATACATTTATTTTGTTACAAAATATTTTAGAAAGGTCTACTCTATCATATTTAAAATTATTTTTATGACAGAAGTACTATTTATGTATGTAAAAACCATTGCCATAGCAACCGTTATTTCTATGTAAGAACTACTATTTGGTGATTAAACTTGATTTTTTTGCTCAAATCTAATTATATGATTGCAACATTGATATTAAATGATATCTGAGACTCATATCTTGAATATTATTGCTGTTATCAATAAATTCAGTATCGATACATTCATAGATATTGTTAAGAAATGTTAATCAAAGCGCTGAAAGCACCGATTTTGTTTTCGGATTGACAGTATTTAAGTGATTCACATGTCATAACGTTTGAAGACGATGGTTATTGTGCAGTGGTGGTCTATTGAATGAAGAAATAATATAATAAGACTAAAGAGACTCTTGTTGTTTTATGTTTGAATATGATTTTGTAAATTCAGGGGTGTGACTGGCCAGGAAGTGAAAAAGAGGAAATATTAGCTGGGGGCCAGGGGGCCGCTAGGGCCCCCGGTGGGTCCAGGGCAACGTCCTGGCCAGGGGTCCAGGGGGCCGGAGGCCCCCTGAAGCTCCTGGAACTTACTGTTTTACCAAGGGAAAAAACAATTCTCCAAGCAATTAGGACACATGTATTTGACATAATATGAAAATTCTTTGTAGGATGAATAAAATAGTTCAAAACTTTAATTACAGTAAATACATTTATTTCTTTGAGTATAGACACTGGCAGAGGAACAGATAAGGTTTGGGTGTATTGGGTATTTACTCCCAGTTTTCCAGACAATTGAGTAATGCCATTTCCAATAGAGCACGTAATTTTTTTTTACTCCAAGATATTTTACTGGATTGAGTATTTTCCATTTATATGATTATAAATTGAGTACTAATAAAAAAACATGGAACTGGGTATGCACAAATATACTTATAAATATTTATTTAAGATATTGTAACTAGGACAGCAACCACCAGTGTTTTTTTCCACTATTTTGGGAATATGTCCCATACCCCTAGAATTGGGAATTTTATCGGCATTTTGGTTTAAATTGGGAAAATATAATGTCAAGTCAATTGGTAACAAAAGCATTCAAAACAATGACATCAGTTTTTATTCTCCATCCAATTTGATTGTCAGAACTTAACAAAGCAAGATCTCTCAGACTCTTACTATTAGATGCATGTTCTTTAAGAAATTAACAACAGCCTCAAGCTGGTTATAGTCTAATGACTTATAATGACAACATGTCCTCTTTAGAGGATCCAAAAGAGACTGTCGAATCCTACTGCATGAAACAGTTCACATGGAATTCATAATACTGAAAACCCTTTCAACAGTGGCTGTTTTGTTTGGAAGAATTTTGCTTTGACCAATGAGACAGAACATTGCAGGAAAATGTTTCAAAGATTTCGCCAGAATTTAGTTCACAGGAGTGGAGAAATCTACAAAATAATGACTTAATTTGAAAATAACTTTTCTGTATCAAATAACAACTAGTCAGTTATTTGGTTATTTGAAATGCTGATCAATAAAAAAACTGTTTAATTCAACTAACTTTTTGGTTATTCTAACTCTTTGTCATCGATTACCATAATTACATAATGATAATGATAAACACAGTTTAGTTATGATAGCATCTTCAGTATTTTAATTGAATTTAAAAACATAATTATGCTTCATTTCTAAAACTACACCGAAACAATTGTTGGCAAGTAAAAAAAAAATGTCTGGCATTTTGACATTTATTTTTTTTATCAACAAATACCAGAAAACGGGAACGTAAGTTCGAATTTGTCGGTTCCTGGGGCACTGTTTGCTAAATTAAGAAAAACAAATGAAAAATAATAAGCTTTTTACATCAATTATGAAGATTTAAGAATGTTTTACTTAATTTACGATAGCGTGGGTCGCGAAAATATATGACAATAATTCATCATGATGAATTAATTATATATTATAAAATTGTTGTAAAATATTACAAAACACTATTTATAAAATTTAATTACACAAGACGGTGTTATTGACAACTATCTTCAGTAACTTTAACAAAGAAAAAATGACTTCCTGGGATCGCCGATATCGTTTTTATAAAGTTTTATATATAATACAATTTAACAAATTAGGTGACGCTAGTTTAAGAATACATTTTTCATGACGATTTATTTATATTAGACTCCATGATTACATAATGAGACATTGCAATTATGTCATTGGTATGCTATCAAACATCGACAAAGTAAGTGTGAAAAAATGCCGACACATGTCTTAAATTGTTTACCTCAATTTCTGCTCAAACTGCAAAAACATATTTGTCCTCAAACAAAGGATTAATATTGATTTAATATTGCTGCAAACAATTAAAAAATATATATGCGCTATTTCCAATGTACTCTGACGTGTATAGGTAAAGGTATATACAGATGTTATCGTGCGTGTAATCATAAGTCGGCGACTTTATTATCGATTTTGTGACATCCTTGTGCATTCATATGTCGGCGAGTTAAACTCCCAGCGTGTGAAAGACAATTGGGTTTTAATGAGATGTAATTGGCATGTAATTGTCGCGTGAAGTTTCATTTTTCGCATCTCTTATCTGACCAGTTTCGATTTTTTATTTACGTTCGATACGCGGCGATTTCGAGACTTTATGAGTAAAGAAGTTTTTAATTGGGTTATGATACGCAAATTTTTTATTCTTAAAGGGTTTTTGAGATTTTTAATTGCGTTTAACATCGCACGGAAAGTTTAATGTACGGCGTTCATTGGAATCCGCGGAACCGTTCGCATTTCGGCCCTCAAATTTTCGCCCCATTATGTTTTCCGCGGAAATTTCGCGGTTTCCAAAAAAACGTCCCCGGGATTTTCGAAAACGCGGAAATCCGCCGATCCGCGGAAAATTCACACCCCTGAAATTGGATTTTACGCTGCACATCATTACTTTTTAAAATGTTATTTTCGGGCACTATGTATTTGTAATATTACTTTTCTGTTGGCTATAAAAAGTATATTTGATGCCAAATAAAGAATATGTTGTGTTGTGTTGTGTTGTGTTGTGTTGTGTTGTGTTGTGTGGTGTTGTGCCGTACCGTGCCTTGCCATGCTATGCTATTTACTAATTTAACCAACTTTCCTGGGCATGCTAATCGGTTTAACTTCTACAAATTTATCGTAACTTACAAGTTTGTTCATATAAACACAGGTAAGTCTTCGACCAAAGCGAAAAATACCTGTACATTGACATGTCAGTTCAATATTAAATTACCAAAAAAATAATACTGCAGTATATCAAACTTGATATTATAGTCATCTAATATATAGACATGTAGTATCTTACATTCATATGATACTCAAGACATCTGTTAGCTGTAAAGCATATGGATAATTTTCAAGCATCTTTAGCTTATAATTTCCAATTTTAAAGCTTTTTGTATATAATGTTACAAATTTATATTTCGGCAAAGGAAGTTGTAAGTATCTAATTTACTTTAAAATATGTGGTATAATGTATATGTAACATAGATCATTTAATGCAAAATTTTTATTTTAAGAAAAACTTCATAATTCTAATATATTTAATATCAATATTTAAATCTATATTTTCCCAGTCAAGCCAATTGTTTATGTTAATGATTTTGGTAGATAATTAAGTTCTCAAATAATCTTATCAACATAAGTAATCAGCATGTTTTTGTTTGTAACAAATAATCTCAGTTTGAAACACCTTCTGGTGATGTCTATTGTTAGATAAATTATATAATCAAAATTCTTGATCAGTCTCAAGTATTGACATATGCTAGTCTGTTTGTTTTATAATCTTATTGATAAGGTGTCAGATCCTGACATTTGCTACTTAATTATTTTACAAGTAATTGTCAAAAAGTAATATTCTTATTGGCTGATTAATACTTTAGATTATTTTTATGTTACCCCGCCCCTAATTTTGACTTTCCCTATAAAACTTTTAAGTTATAGAAAAAAGGGAAGAATTGAATATGTAGGCAGAACGTTACATTTAAGTTAATAAATTTATACATAGGAAGTTTTAACTTTTAACATATTTTGGACGTCATTACTTCTGAATACTTGCTTTATAATTCATACTGTTATTCTAATTGTTATTGATGATTTGAACTCATTAAAAATAGTAGAAATTGGAAACAGTGTTGTGATTCATCATATTAGAACATTTATGTTTAGTTTCTTAAGTCGATGTGTTGAATCAACTGACCCTTCTGTTCGCCAGAGGTTATGTGATTTGGTTCGAGTCGGGGCATTCCTGCTAATTCCCCGTAACAAGGAGCCCGACTCTAAGTTAACTTCAAGATCATCAACTTTACTGGTGACATATAACTCACTAATCTTATTTTTTACGGTTAGAAATTGGATATGAACCTCAAAAGTTACTGTTCATACCGAGACGTTTACGGTCACTATACCTAACTTTTAAGGCCAACAGGAAATACATTTTTGTATATATAGAAAAGTTTACTTATTAACTGGGTTCTCTCTAGCTCTGGTCGTTATTTTTCTTGTCTTTGGTTATGTCTTTAATTCTTGTAGTTTATCATTATAACTGGGTTAATGTGAGTGAAATAAATTTGTAGTAGACATGGACATCAATTAATGTATATAATGGTGGCATCGGACAAATCAAAACCTCCAGTATGAAAGTAGAAAATAGGTAACACAGTGGTTGGATTTCTAAATAATTTTGCCATGATTAGGGAAAATTGGTAACAATAAGTACCAAGCTGAATTGTTAAAGCTTTAATTTCAGTAAGAATAAGTTCAGTCAATTTAAACATGCTATGATCAATAAGGAAAATATGTAGGGATTTTAATATTTCTTCATTCTGAATATAATTTTCATTCTGTAATGACATGAAACTCGTCTCCTAATATATGACAATTTATACAGACATGTAGGTGTGGATCTTTGTTTGTTCCATCTACCGGTTTCAAAATGTAGTCTATTAGAACACAGTTTAAGTCTATAGCCACAACATATCTAAATCTTAAATGTTGAAATGTTTTTGAATATGACTGAAACTAAAATTTGATATATTCTTGTAAAATAAAGCTCTACTTGAATTAGCTAACCTATGTTCAAACTTTGCATTAAATTATCATAAAGTATGTGTTTAACATAGCTTAAGATATATGAACATTACCAATATCTTGAAAAGTACATGCATCATAAAAAACAAGGTAGGACAAAAATTAATTCAACAAAGAACACAAGTTGGGTTTATTAGGGTACAAATCTCTGTTGTTTTAATTTACAATGTATATCAGTTTGCAATAATTTTACCCAATAGTTTACTATAATGTTAAAATAGCGAATTGGTGGAAAATTCAACCTCCCAAACTCACTGTGATTAAAATCATTTTGAGTATTTTTTTATCCTTAGTAACCTTTCACAGAAATGTAAATGAACTCGTTAAATGGAATTTCCTTGGACGAATCACCAAACTTGGCTTGCATAGTACAGAATGAGTGATATCAATATATCTAACTGTTACAGTTCTAATTCATGTTTATAGAATACCAGTAAATTTATACAAATATTTGTTAACTTTAAAATACCTATTAAAGCTTGGCCAACAAAACAATTTAGTATTAGAGAATGACCCCCCCCCTTGATGAGAAAACTACACCAATATATGTTAATTGTTCAACAATATCCAGTTCATATCACTTTAATAGAATTTAGTATTCTCTGAAATCCTGCCTCTTTTTTTTTGAAAATCATAACCTTAGTTTTACTAGTGTGTACAACTGATTTCCGTAACTTACAATAATCTTCAAAAACGTGTATACTTAGTTGTAACTCGTCTCTACTATTAGCGAAAATAACGTCAGCATATAGAATGAAAATATGTTAAACATATCAACTTTTATACCAGCAAGACCATTACTAATAAGCATATCCTCGATTTCATTTAAAAAGTGCAAATAAGATAGGCGAAATACAGTATAAAGTATGTGATTTATTATACAATGTTAAACAAAGATATTATCAAATGTTTCTCATTACTGTTCAGCCAGTCGAACGGTTATTAAGAATCCTTGTAAATAGTTTTCTTAACAAACTCAATGAAGTTTCGACCCTGAAATTGTTAACTTCATTTATACTACCATGTTTGTGTAGAAGTACAACAAATCCCTCAGACTAACTTCTAGAAAAATATCCATCTTTATTTTTTTATCAAAAAGAGATAATATGTATAGGTACAAAGAATGCCTTCCATGCAAACAGCAAATATCAGGGCACCTGATAGTTATTACTATACAATTGTATTATAGCTAAGTTTAAGACAAAACAGCTGATGCGTTTCGCAATGTTGATATGGGAGCATTACCCCCTTGTAACAAGTGTTTAGTACAGCAAATCAAGAGATTTGATAACCTGGTAGCCATTCAGAAAAATGTCCACAATACTAATCCTTACATACCTCCCATTTCAGAATAATTTGGTCAGACGAATAATGATGGGTATCTTGAACCTTCATGGTTTAAAGGTAACGTTCTTCAATCTCAGCTGGACGATACCCTAGATAACGCTTATACTGACGAAGAACAAGATAAAGATATATCTACAGATGTTGAATTAGATAAAATCATGGAGTGGATAGATGTATTAAACGATTGTTAAGATATTGGACATGTATAAATACGTATATAAAATAATAGGTTATGTATTTTCTATTCGTTTGGCGTTTGTCGAGCCATGCGGTTCAAGGTTCAGCCCCGGTTTTGGCTGGTCATGGTCCTTGAAAAATTGACTTATGGCCTTTAATCCGCAATATGTAGCAAAGTTAGCAGATCCTTATGGAGGGAAGGTAGGCACTTGTTAGAATATGGTCCAGGAAAAGTTTCTAAACGAGTTGGTTGATGTAAACTAATGAACAAATATTACGCATATGTTGATTTTGGTTTTACGACTCATTGTAATATAGTTTGGTCACTCTTTTATTAATACAAATATTTTACTTTAACAGTCAAGTATCAGGTTTTGACAGAGCTATGCATTTGATATGTAAGGATAAGATGCTAAACCGATTAATATTAAAGAAACAAGTCCGGGAAAGTTAGTAAAAAAGTCTGCCGCCGCACATTACCTTTTAAAAAGTTATGATATACAGCGTAAAATCTAAATTACAAAATCATATTCCAACATAATTTTATTTCAGTAAAAGCAAAAACAAAACAACAAGAGTCTCTTTAGTCTTATTATATTATTTCTTCATTCAATAGACCACCACTGCACAATAACCATCGTCTTCAAACGTTATGACATGTGAATCACTTTATTACTGTCAAACCGAAAACAAAATCGGTGCTTTCAGCGCTTTGATTAACATTTCTTAACAATATCTATGAAGGTATCGATACTGAATTTATTGATAACAGCAATGATATTAAAGACATGAGTCTCAGATATCATTTGATATCAATATTGCAATCCTATCGTTAGATTTGAGCAAAAAAATAAAGTTTAATCACCAAATAGAAGTTATTACTTGAAAATAGCGGTTGCTATGACAATGGTTTATACATACATAAATAGTACTTCTATCATAAAAATAATTTTAAATATGATAGAGTAGACCTTTCTAAAATATTTGTAACAAAATAAATGTATTATTTCTCCAAAATAGGGTTTGGAAGTTAGATATGCAAGAAATTGAAAAAAAATCGATATTTTTCAGCATTTTTTCATGTTTTTCGGATAATTTCATAAATTAAACTGTGTTTTAGCCGATAGTTTTACATATATTTCTAAAGGACAGTGCCTCAGCTTTGATACGACACTAATTATATTATTCTAGCTTAATGCTTGTTCAGGTTATTAATGATTTTACAAACACCGACAATTTCGATAAAAAACAAGGGGTTGCCATGGAAACTGTGACATTTCAGGTAGTGCGCAAGAGTTTATTTTTGAGAACAACGCGGATTCTGATTCAGTGGACCCTACGGAACAATTTAGCATAAGTGGCAAAAAGTCTAGAAGGGGGTGCACGGTGGACCCCTCTGGCCCCCGTACTAATTGTATTGAAATCATTTCAAAGATTAAAGTGTAATTTTACCTAATAAGTATTACAGTGTATCAGTCTTCACTGCTACAATGAAGTATTTATCAATGCAAGAATATTAGTTGTCATATGATGGATTTAATTTTTTTTCTGTACATATTTAACTTTGCTTAATTTTTTTTCACTGAAAAATATATAACGATCGGACCCGGGTACGAAAGTTATCGAGGACGAATGTTTCACGAGTACATCACTTTTTTTCAGGTCAAATATATGATCTAATCAATTATGTAATTGAGAAATCATTATGAAATGAACAGGGTTATAATTTCTGCATTAAATACTCACAATATATTATTATATGGTGTACAATCTTAATATAGTGAAAGAAGGACTGTTAACGGAAATTAACTTTATCCATTTCGTCCCCAATGTGTGACAAATTGAATTGTTTGTTAACTTAAATTTGACTGCTTACTGCTTAGCTAATTAACTGATAAGCGTATCGATTAATCGAAAATTATGTACCACTTTATCGACATTGACTTTCGTTTTACCTTTTTTTCTAAATGTATACACCCTTCTTATTAATTAGTATAATATTTCTATGTATATTAATATGTATTTACTTCTCACATATTGTTATGTATATAACTTGTGAATGTTAATAAAGTTCTGTTCTGTTCTGTTCTGATTAATGTGTAAACTGAACCATTATCACAAATAGCGAGCGCGTGGATACAGTGTCCATGACGTAACAAATCTATTTTTAGTAACACTTTGCCATTTTTACTCGCCATCAAACGTACGTATTTTCGAACAAAGGTTCATTTTATGTGTCGTTTTTAGACGAAACAGTTTAAACTAAACTTAAAATTAAACTTTTTTCTTTTGATAAAATAAGCGGCAAACGATTTTACGAGGGGAAATGGTATGCTAGCATTGTTTTAGGGACATGTGAATTGAATAACTCGCTTCCGCAAGCCTTTACCCTCTCGCATGGCCGACTGCACATTGTATTGTTTAAGTTAGGGGTACAATAAGTGGGTCAAGCTTGTTATTTAATCCTCGCCGACGTGTCATAAACATAATTTGCTAGTCACAGTCGTAAAACTGCCCAAGGCAACGTTCTACTGGAGCCTGCTAGATCATTATGTACTGTCGATCCTGATTGGATAATCGACTTTCGATGTTGAGAAACGACGCTCTGATTTGCTGTTGGTGTAAACTAGGCGGAGCATAATCAATAATTGACGTCGACAAGATATTCAATCGCAGAAATCGGAAATACTCGGCGAAGTGGACTTCTCCTTTGTGTTTTGATAGGGCGAAATGGTAACACACAAGGCGACATTATCGCCCGAATCGCCCTCGTAGCTGAGCCCTGAATTTATCACATTAATGAGCTAGTTACTAAATTGAGTAAGCTGAGTAACATAATTTGAGCTTTTCCATAGAAAAGAATCCTTTCTTAGGTTAAATAATCCTTAACTTTCGGACCAGTTCTAAACAATTTTATTGATGAATCTACCTGTTAATTGCTATAAAAATACCTTTTTAATTGGACATTGACAAGTTAGGCCAATTTTCCTCAAAGGATCTGGACACTGATCTTTGATTGGTGCAAGAACTTTACACAAATCAGGGTATTCACATGATCCAAACCCATCTATACATGGGATCTTGACATAAGCTCCAAATATCTTCTTCTCTACTACAAGGTCAGCCTGAAGAAAACAAAACCATTGTAAAGTTACTTTGTAGAAATAACAGGATTAGTTCTTGTCTTTAAAACAAAGAGGACTATTTCAGTCATTAACCCACTAGTCTGGAGCCAAGAATAACTGGGCAGGTTTATTCCGCGGATAAAATATCGAATTCCCCGGATAAAATATCAAGAATGTTAAAAGGGCTGTAAAAGCATTATTATTTATTCAATTTTCATATTTTTTTGTGTATGATATTTTAGACACATCCAATTTTACATAAAAGTAAAAAAAATGAAATTATGAATTTAAATGAGCCCAAATTTACGTCTAAAGTTTGGTTAATTTTACATAAAAAATTATCCGCTAAATCCAATTTGAATTCCCCGGATAAGATAAAACTACCTACTACAGCATTATTTGTTGATAAAATCTTATTTTTCTTTCTTTCATAATGAAGATATTATATCAGACTTGAGATATAAAGTTTAAAAAATCAAATATTTGGATTAATTTAGTAGTAATTGGCATTTCAAAATACACTGTGATATCAAAGATATTTTATCCGTGAAATCCAATTTGGATTCCCCGGATAAGATAAAAATCCCTTCAAAAGCATTATTATGTGTCCAAATGTTGTATTTTTCATTTTATTTAACAGATTTCATATCAAACTTGAAGTACTAAAAGAAAAATGGAAAAAATTCAATCAAATAATAACAAAAAGTAACCTTCAATATACCGTATGAAATTCTATAATTTTTCTCAGTTGATATATACGAGTGGACATTTTCATATATCTCAGATATCATGGAACTACATATAAAAACATTATTATGCATCCAAATGTTTTGTTTTTTTGCTATTATTACAAACTTATTTTAACAAAAACTTCATTAAATACAACTTTAAGCAATAAAATAATTAATGTCTAGTTGATAAAAATGCACCTCTAAATTACAGCAGAAAATTCTTTGGTAAATATCCGTGCGGATAAGTTTTGATTCCCCGAGAATTTAAAACTTAAACAAACGCATTTTTATAGGGCTAAATAACAGTTGTTACTTTAATATTAAAAATACTAGTTTGAGATACACTAATTGTAAACGAGATGATAGTAAAATCCCAATCGCTATGTGCAATTATTCATAGCAATATACTAAACATGATATGGATCGCTAGAAATGTTTTCCATCATAAAACAACATACAAAAGTGCAATTACTCGCCCAAATGTTAATTGGTTATTCTATAATGAATTTTATAAAATGGTTTTTTAAACGCATGCTAAGATTTGAAATTAGCAAATATATTTCGATTTAAAGGAGGCATATATAAGTAATATTGTTAATTAGAGAGTTTTAGATTAACGTGAAACTATGAATTTGAATATACCCAATTTCACGAGTTCATTTTATTTTGTTTGCCATAAACAATTTTTAAATGTTTGGGCTTAAAAAGTTATTTTTGATGTTGTATACAATTAGTGAACATTTTAAAAAGGTTACCCAAGCATAATTAAAACAAGAACAAATGTGTGATTAGTTGAAATAATGTATGTCACACTTCATGCTTTAACGATGACACATTATAACACGTATTTATTTCATTTTGAAGTACCAAACGAAAGTGCCGACAAAGAATTATTATCTATGTTCAACTTTTAATCCTATTGTGTTGTGTTTTAACACTTGACAAAGACAATTATCATTATATTTGTAAAAACAGTAATTAAAATTTGAAACATTTTTTCTCGGTAAGTATTAAAACTAATTTACACCAATCTATTTATATCATTATAATTATCTTATAGATAATGTTTGTTACCAACAGCTTTTGTAAAAAACAGATTTACAATACTTTACATTAAACATTATCATTGATTTCTTTAATATTAATTGAATTTTTATATTACATACCTGTTATGAATATACAATTCTAAAATGTATATACAATTGTTATCGGATTATCGCGATAAAAAACAGTAGCATTTTTGACGCGTGTCATATGTATACTCCAGAACACGTGTACTATAATATTTTTATAGCTTCTGAATGGAGTCAAGCTGTTATAATAATTGATTTGATATGGTTGATTTAATCAGTATTTTTAATGCGTTGACAATAGGTATATGCTACAGATGGTACAATTGTATTAAAATTATCTAAGTATAGGATAGAGCATGAGTAGCAGTTTGATATGGGATTTATCAACGAGCGAAGCGAGTTGATAAATCTCATATCAAACTGCTACGAGTACTCTATCCGACTTAGACAACGGGTAGGAAATTATATGTTTACAATGTCCATTTTCATTTTTTTCAGGTATTTATACTACTGTCACCTTAAAGCCATATAAAACGCAGAGAAATATAGTTGGCCTTAATCTAAAGCGTACGATATGTGTCGTGAATTTCGTGCGAAAGCTAGTTAAAACTCATGAACAACATTTAAATTGTGTTATTCATGGATAAAAATATTTGTGCCCATGTACATATCGGCAGTTAAACAATGTATAAAAAATCATTTTTGATAAATAATCACAGGGGTGAGTCGTCTTAGGAATAATTCTTTATCGCAGAACTAAAGAATGTTATGGCTAACCAAGAGTGTTATTAGGCTGTAAGTACATGTTATTGTTTTACGAATTTCATCATTTTCTGCATTAATATACCTAATAAACATGCGAATATTCAATTAAGACAATATTTCTCATATATAGTCGGTTAATATGTAATCAAGGGAGTGGATAGATGTGAATTGCATTGTGTTAGATAATACGGGTCGTTCTATTATATAGGAACAAGTGGACCATTGAATCAACCCCTACCAATATTTTTTCACCTGCTTAAAACCATCAAGACGATTGTCGTGAACAAAAATGGTAGATCAATTTGTTAAATACATAATGTTTTATAACCATGTGCATAATGACGCCTAAACATTTGTTTTGTTGAAAGTATGAACTATCCAAAATACAATTGATCGACAAGCTTTTTGTCTTAAATATAGATTTTGGGTTTCTTTAAAATAACATAACATGTTGTATTAACTTGATTGGATGAATTCAATAAAATCATTCGTTTGCAGTAGTTTTAGACTAATAAAAAATGCGCTTCCTTGTCTCCCGGTAATAAGCAATAAGGACAGTGAATTTCTCAAAACTTCGGTTAGCTTTCAAATAGATTTGTCCGGTTCCCAGTCGTATTTTGACAGGTATAAGAACGTCAGGCAAAGCATGATAATGGCCGCGCCCTATTAATGAATTAGGTATTGGATAATAAGTTTTTCATATAAACATTTCTCACTACACGGGCTTAAATCTAAAGATCATTGTACAAGAATTACAGTGGATACCTTTTTTAGTAGTTCGGCTACATTTATGATAAATAAAGTTTCCGAAATTCTAACGAGACTATTTCACGTCTGAATTGTGTTCACTTCGAGACATGATTTTTGCTTTATTGTTCGCTAAGTATACGAGCAATCAGTAAATCTTTGAATTTCTTATATAGTACCGATTTCCTACAAAAGTTACAATTGTCAGCAAATGATCATGCAGATAAAGAAAACGTATACGATAATCTTGTTATCTGAATAAAAACTAGGAGTGCAGCCATGATCGTGCTTTGCCTGACCTGATAACGATAGTGGTAAGGGGCAGGTAATCCAGACTAAATACAGATAAGCTTATTTAAGCATTTCAGTTAATTGTATTTAACTGATTATGGGGCGGATCTAGACTTTTAACAAGGGGTTGTACTTTTTAATGACTTACGCTTGTCAACAAATAAGATCATAATTAGACTTTTCCAATGTTCGTGGCCGCTTGTATACGAACTATAACATTTCATTTTGTTCTTAATGTGCACCCCACTTAAAAAGTCTGGATCCACCCAATACTTTCAGTCAATGTTTTCTCGAGTTTAACGCACGGAGAAAACGATCTGAATATATCAAACACTTTACCGTGTGTTATGGGATTTATCAAACACTTTTTAAGCAATTTGATTGGCTGAGAGGGGGTCACCGTTGTCTAATTATGTGATGAGATTAACATATACTATCAACATTACTAATTGATATTATCTGTAGAAAACAGTTTCACATACATTACAAAATTGCATAATTGAATGTCTTTAATAATTTGAATATAAAAGCAAAGTACTTTAAGTCATGCTTATAAACCTTATTAAATTTGTACATTATTTAATTACCAATCCGATGTTTTCATAAAGTCTAAAACTGCTCCCATTCATGCATTACATTGTTCAGCTTATCTTTTTGAATTAAAATGAAAAAATGAATTGATCTGAATATATTAACAATTAACATTAATAATGCATATTAGTTTTATATATACCAACTCTTTTTGATTAAACATTGTAATTTTGATGATTCTTTTACCAAAATATAACATTTTGAAAATATCTAACTTTTTGTAAAAGTCACTCGAAATTATACAAAACACTTTGTATCATATATATTTTCTTCGCAATCCTCGTATGATCATTTTCGTGCAATTTTTATTTGAGACAAAGCGTACCAAAATACTTACAATATAATTTGTGTAGTAATATTTGCTTACTTTAAAAAAAATGTGATAACTATAATATTTAGACTATCAGGGCGGATTTGCTGATATTTTTAATATCTGGGAAATCTGAAGTTATCTGCATAGATAGTTTATTAAGGATTTTCTGATGGTTGATAGCATACATTGACATTCTATTTGCAATAACTTGACAGTCATTACTCTATTTCATTTAGTTGAGTTCCTGCTTGATCATAATAATAAAAGCAACAAAAAACAACAACAAAACATCTCTACGTATAATAAGGTTTTTATAGGTAGTTTTATGATATCTGGGGTATATGAAAATGTCTAGTCACATATATCAACTGAGAAAATTCATAGAATTTCATACAGTATATTGAAGGCTTCTTTTTGGTATTATTTGATTGCATTTTGTTCAATTTTAATTTTAGTATTTCAAGTATGATATGAAATCTGTTAAATAAAATGAAAAATACAACATTTGGACACATAATAATGCTTTTGAAGGGATTTTTATCTTATCCGGGGAATCCAAACTGGATTTCGCGGATAAAATATCTTTGATATCACAGTGTATTTTGAAATGCCAATTACTACTAAATTAATCCAAATATTTGATTTTTTAAATTTTATATCTCAAGTCTGATATAATATCTTCATTATGAAAGAAAAGAAATAAGATTTTTATCAACAAATAATGCTGTAGTAGGTAGTTTTATCTTATCCGGGGAATTCAAATTGGATTTAGCGGATAATTTTTATGTAAAATTAACCAAACTTTAGACGTAAATTTGGGCTCATTTAAATTCATAATTTCATTTTTTTTACTTTTATGTAAAATTGGATGCGTCTAAAATATCATACACAAAAAATTATGAAAATTGAATAAATAATAATGCTTTTACAGCCCTTTTAACATTCTTGATATTTTATCCGGGGAATTCGATATTTTATCCGCGGAATAAACTTGGCCAGAATAACTGATGATTGATTTCAGTGAGTGAATATTACTTTCTAGGGCTAATGCTTGAGAAAATTTAAGATAATAACTACTGATTTTGTATGGGGTTAGAAAATCTAACAAGCGAAGTTATAATCAAGGAACAACCAATTACATGCAGTCATTAATTAATGATAAGAAAGGCTTCAAAGTTTAAACGTTCTTGACTGCCAGTATGCACTAAATTTCAAATGATAAGCAAGCACATAATTCATTCCAGTACCCTAGATTGAAAACAAATGAAACTAAAAACTATGTGAAGGGGAAAAATATTTGTAGTGAAAACTCAAGTTTTATACTTATATATGAATAATAAGTTCAACAGGTATAACTGTATACTCACAACCAATTGTGAAGCCAAGTTTTGTTTCAAATTGAAACTAGCTGAAACATCCAATGGCCCAGGAAAACCAAGTGGATCTGGAGATATGGACAAAGAGGTTACATCAACAATAGCACCAGGTTTGCTGCAACTTCGCCAAGAGAAAGCTTTCAAAGTCACTGGAGGCTTGTTGAAGTTATCTACCTAGAATAAAAGGAAAATAATGCAGTTCAGTTATCTCGAGTACACTTGCTTAGTTCTGGCTTCAAATACAGTGAACTCGACAGTTCCGGGTCAGTAACGAAACAAACGATGCGTGTCTCTTCAAAACGAAAGTTGTGGGAATCAAACCTGCATAACTTGATAAACAAATACGTCCACCTTACCATGCTATAATAAATAAATAGTGTTTATTTGCTTGAAATTTTCTACAATTTTCGAAATTGCATGTTGCAAACTCAATAGTTACGGGTCGCACTTGCCAATTCCGGGTCACGTGACAGATGCTTGTCTCTTTAATCCAGAGTGGTCTCAACAGGGTTAAAATCAATAAAACAGCTGATTTTTTGTCAATAAAGACTTTCTCTCATATTTTCATCCAAGTTAAACAAAAATAAAGCTCGTAAATGAAAGATCTAATCATGTTACTTGCAATTACCTATTGCAAATAAAAGCAAATACCATAAAAACAATTAGTTGCGTGTAAGAAGAAAAACTCAAAATATCAAACAATAATTGTATTTAATTGACAAATATCTTACATATGGGATAAAATTATGTATAAAATCAATTTTAAATGTTAAAAAAATACTTTTGAATTGAAATAAATGATTGTATATAATACGGGTTAAGTTTTGACCCGAAATTGTCACGTGCTTACCAGGTCAAATTGTCTGCATAATTGTCAAATAGTCATTAGATGAAACAAATTTATGAGTTAAATCGTGTTCACTGATACATTTCCAGCAAAATGATGTCCATTAAGGACTTATTTTATCTAAATTGTGGATATAAATTGCTGTTTTTTCGAACGCATGGACGAAACGTTCACATACTTTCGCATTGGTTGGAATTGGAAATGACGCTGTTTAGTGTTTCATGACTATGACTTCCGGTAGAGAAATGTCAACATGGAAAGTTTGTGTAACGGTAGCTAAGTGGTTAGTGTACATAACTTAACTATCATATAATTAAAATATTGCATTATTAAGGAATCATCTGTACTATTATAAAAAAGTGACCCGGAATTGTCGATGACCCGGAACTGTCAAGTTCACTGTACTTTATAAGCCATTTTTTAGACAGTTTTATTTTCATCAGATGTAGCATTAACCCGTTCATTAAAATTTAAGTATTAACACAGGTTTAAGTGCTCCATGTATTTACTGAACAACTCGAAAAACACTTTAATTTTTTTGAGCTAAGACTTGTTTAGCTCTTCATTACTTATCTGGGGTATGATTGCATGATAACAGACACAAAGTCAACTATTTTGTTTCCTTAAAATTTTTAATAGAAAACTCACATCTTTTTGTGAAATGGCAGCGCTGATAATTATCATAATAATTTTATGTTTTACAGGCCAAATTCCGGGTTCGAAAATTATTGAGTACGAAAAAATAATACCTTTTTAGCGTCCGGGATTTCAAATTCATGAACGAGGGACTCAAAATTTCTAGCATTTATGTGATTAAAATCCGGTAGTCCGAAAACATCAGAGATTGAAACCGTCAAAAAAACGTAAAAATAAAATGTGACAGTCATTTTGTCAGTTGCATAAACAAGTCAACAATGAGAACACTAAAAAATATTAGTACGGTCTGGTCCGTTATAAATCGCAGTAATCTCCCTTTACTGTTTCTAACTTTTCAACGTTAAGGCGGATATTATCACTTTCAATATTAACTTTCAAGTCACAAGACTAGATATTTTAACTTCCCTGTTCTAATATTCTTATCTAATCCCATTGTGTCAGCCCTCAGTTGAAACTAGCCATGCAGTATTTTAATTGTTAGTATAGTTTTCAAATTACTTCAAGGTAGTTTGCCCTTTCTCAATTTATACCGGTTATAAATTTTGTAAATTATCATTATAAGAAACCAATTGCCGCAGTTTTGCTAAGTTTATAAATCAAATTCGTTAACATTTTAATGCATATCCACAAAAATATTAAATAAAAAACTATGCGAGAGAACTATTACTTTCCTTTGATATGAAAATATAAGGTATTTTTCAATTTGTCAATAAAAAACGAAGAGCCATGATAAAAGGTCTAAATGACATGGCATTATTTTAAAATGTGGTATTGGAATCAATTTAGAAATATCATAGAGTGGTAATTAATATTTTAGTGGTAAAGCACTGTTTAAATGATATCAAACAGCTTACGGAATTACCTCCCCTTATTGAAAGAGTAAATTACAATCGTGACGTGTTTGAGGAGTTTCAGTCTGGTATAAAGGAATTTTGCCCTTAAGTATTCTCATACATTGACTTTTGAGGCATTCAGATTACCTCGGGGATAGCTGCGTACACGATCGTCAGTTTACGGAATCACCCGAGCGGTTAACGTTGCGGATATCAAGATTCTCATCCGTTCTAAAAAATCTACATGTACTGAGATGCTTGAATGTACCAATTTAGATCATTATCTTTTTTAATACATCGGATGAATGATTTCATATTAAAAATAATCTAAAAGTCGAGATGATATTGCCTTGATGGTGCCGATTTTGTGCCCTTTTCTTTGTATGAGAGTCAATATCTGTGGGGCCAGGTGGGGGGCACGTGCCCCCTGTGCCCCCCGGTAAATCCGGGCCTGTGTAGGTACAATAATGATTTAATCACATATTTAAACTTCCTCAGTTCTTCAAAGTCTTCACAACGTTAACAATTTAAATGTCTATTTTTCTTCCTTTCTATTCAAATATTTTTTGTTAAAAAATGTTTCTGAATATCAGTTTTCATTGCATAGATTTACAACCATTATGAAGAATCAAAACGATTATTTTCCTTGTTAAAATGAGTATATAATGTGTCCGGTTGCTGTACACTATTTTATTACGTATTGCTTCTTGGATGTTTCTTGAAGTTACAGAAATATGGCTATATTGTTGATGATTTGTGTTTGTGGTTTATTTGGTATCGGAGAAAGTTTTTACGATATACCAAGTGATAAGGTGCGTAAATTATATGATTTTATTGTATATGAAATGACTCATTATTCTTAAGTTTTAAACTATACTCAGTACTATAAGTTGAACATTCCTGATGTCACTTTCTTATAACCATAACAGAAAATTTATTTTGTTTACTCAAGGGTCCCATTTAGGGTTTATGTATTGAGTGCTTAGCGTATTGACTATAACAATGCTTTTTAGGAGAAAAAAATGTGTTGTGAAGTCAGATTACCAGGTAAACCCGTTTGTACGTTACATTTGTCTTAATACTTAAACCTCCAAAATAATTGGCAATAATGTCTATTTTCTATGTATAAGTAGAAGCTGTTAGTTCTTCATTGAAAAGTACTGGTAAAGACAATGTATCAGGAATGGTGATTAGTTGACTGCGTGTGTAATTATCGTTTTATACTTAGAAAATGAATACCTGTATAATAATAAGAATGTAATAAATAGTTATTTCGGTAAAAATGACACGACACATGACGTACAAATAGTAGCTATCACAAATGAGAGAGTGTAAAATGGCATATGTCATCCACATCAACACCAGTGATGATACAAAAAGAAACCAATCTCTTATTTCCATTGTAGTTAATGACTGAAAAATATTTATTAGTGATATATGTATTCCAAAAATTAATAAACTACACTTTATCTCTTAGTCGTTTCAGGCCTCAGATATACAGAAGCCTCCAAGAAATTTTTCCTGGGCCAATTGTGAGAGTTTTCATACACCGTTAACATTCCTTAATGTTAGCATCACACCACACCCTCTTATATTGACTGGAGAAAATTTGCATACTAATGTGACCCTTTTCTTCAATCTCACAACTGAACTTGGAGGAAAAGGGGAACAACCAGAGGTAAACACGCATTCGGAAAACGATTCGGATGATTCTGTAAACTGACAATCAGTGTGCATTTTCGTACCCAGAGGTTATCAAGATTCTCAATCTAACAAAAAAGTATCGAGATTCTTGATAGCCTCTGGGTACGAGATTGGATAACCTCTAGTTGGGTACGAGAATGATCAGTGAGTAGCTCAGCTCTCGTCGAGGTGTTCCGAATGGGAAAACGCGTAATGACTTTCTCGTATCACTTGAGAGGGTTTGTAATCTTGTTAATAGTAGTGATGACTGTATTAAGAAATAAGTTTCAGTTATCTGAATAATTCTAAAGAATAAATCATAAGCACGACCATTGATGTGCTTAAATAAATAACTAGCGCTATAGCATGAGTTATTCAATAAGCGCACCCAAACGAGCGCCTATGCGTTTTATGCTACCACAAATATTGTAAAACTGTGTTATTTCGAATCTAACATAGAAATGTAAACCATTTGACCAAATTTTATAATTGAATGGGTAAATTGTATTTGTTCAATTCTAAAATAGTTATAATGTTACCTAACATATACATGTTTTGTTAAAACTCACATGTCTTTAGTTGATAGGATTTTAAAATATTGTAAATTTTATTTGTTTTAGAGAACAAGTAAGCAGCGATATATATATACGTTTTCATTAAATTTTGTTACAATTCGGAACTTCAGTTTATGGAAGTCTTCATCATTGATTTTCTAGCTTGAAGCAAACTGTTCCAGAACTCCTTTGCTACAGAAAATCGCAAATCAAAAAGCTAGCATTCTCCTTGGGAAACAGGGTGTCGTTTCATCAACGTTTTCGTAAATAATTTGCTTAAGTTAAGATTATACTAAGATACGTCACAATTCCTGCAAGAGAGTAGGTGCGATATTTCAGAAAAATGGGTGATATAAAGTTGAAGACTTACACTAGTATCCCGGTGACATTAGTTTCGGCGCAATAAGCAACAAAAGGTGAATCACGTTTGTTTCCGAAGAAAAATCCTACAATGCCGCTATAATGTCTGCCATTGCCTGAAAATCGACTGTGATGCAAAATTAATATTTTTTTATTCATGTCTCAGACCCAAGTTCATGTTTGTTCCCCACCCTCCACCCACAAAAATAGTTTGACTGTATAATTTCTTAAATAAGGCCACAACAAGTTGATGATATGTTCTACGGATTTTTTCTAGAAAAAAAATGGGGCGAGCGAGTGAAGAAAAAAAATTTTAAAAAATCTTAATTCAGTAGCTTTATATAGCAGTTAGACCAAATTTTTATGAGCGAGCGAGGAAATAAAAATAATTTTTTTTGTAAAAACCGTCAAAATTAAGGTGCGAGCGAATCCATAGAACATATGATCAATTTGTTGTGGCCTAACTATCAGATGGGTTTAAAATTTGCCTATTATAGGATGATAGAGGGAAGTAATTCACCCAAATGACGTAGACTGATGGTCGTTTTATAAGTCCGCTCATTATTTTCAGATATTTTATGAGATAATAATAATATTATATATAAAAAGCAGCATAAAGTAGAACACACTCCCTGTCTTTTGAATACAAATTTTAAATATGAAACAGTAATATGAATTTATTTGAATTTAGATATTGACAATCGTTTCGGATTCCCCCCCCCCCCAAAAAAAAAAAAAATTGAAAATAAATTTGGAATAATTATGAATTTAATTCAAATCCAAATTTAAAGTTGCCTTTTGAGGAAAAAGTCACTTTTTTACCTCAAAAATCTTTGACTAAAACAAGGCAAATCATTTTTTTTGTTGAAAGCCAAAGTAATTTTAAAAGTGAGGATGAATTTTAGCACTACAATTATATGGGCGTTATAAGTAAAAAATTAATCTTCATTATGATGCGACACATTTACAATAAAGAGCATAAGTTATCATGAGTTTTTTCAATCGATAACAATATTAAGTATGTTATCAACAAAAGTAAAACGAAGATCACATAAGTAATAGTAAATAAACCACATTAATTTAAGACACAAAATTATAAGATATATTAATTGAGTTTTCTGAAAGACTTTATGAAAACACAAGTTTACATAAACATTCGACAAATAACAAGATATTATGGTTGTTCCGACCATGGTCTGTGGTTCCTGGTATCCTCGATAAATGGACCCATGGGTAAAATTTTCGGTCTTAAGGATATCTGTAAGCGGAGATTGGATCATAAAAACAACAACAAAGTTCTATATTATCGAAATGTCCAATGTCTGAAATACATACATGTATAGTAAAGTTTTAAATATCACATATTTTTGAAACTTTAAAACCAATGAATGATTGTCAATCCACTAAAATTTGTTTAAACATTCGTAACCGACATAACGCGTATACAGCTTACTAAAGGGTGGTTTTACTACGAAATCGCATTTTCTACACACGCCTGTCACATGAATTTTAAGAATAATATGTATACTTTTTATGAGTAAAAGCTATACATAATAGATTGCAAAAGCTCGACACGCAAAGATATTGAAGTGTTTTGCGTTAAAAAATGCGAAATAACGCGCTATCAAAATAAACAGGAATATTTTTTACCCACAAAAATCTGATGTTAAATAAGCGCGCATTTAACTTAAATGCAAAGTGTATTGAATATAAAATGAAGTATCGCTTTCATACGAGGATGTATTAATCATACCACGTCTTGCTAATTCAACAGTGTTGAAAATGCACCGTCCTCTGTTTTATCATTTAATAAAACGAGAAAAGTATGACGATCATTTTTAATTTTATCTGGATGATTCGTACACCTTTACAAAAGGTTAGAGGCTGTCGTAATTAACGCAAGTATTAACGACAACCTTAAGTTTAGAAAACTTTGATAAAACGCGGTACTGACGTAATTTACGCTTAAGTCGGAGTTACGACACTTCTTCAGTTACGAAAACCTTGATGAAACGACACCTGCAGGTCTTGAGTTAAAGAGAGATATCATTCTATATACTGTATAAAGCCAAACATAATTAAGTCGCTTTGTTTTAAATACGTAACTTTTCAGATATTTTAATATACATATAACATGTTTTCAGCTAGACATTAGTATAAAGTTAAAGACAGACAAAGGTTATACAGAACTGTGTGAAGTCATTGACGAAACAATATGTCACTACAGCAATTTATGCAACCACTTGAGTGAAAGAACACCTTTTAGATGTCCAATTGAACCAGTATGTAAACTTTTATACATGTAGGTGATTGTTTCACTTGGCGCGTCAATTTTATAGAACAAGAGTCTAACTGACAAAATATGGAAGGAATAAACATATTCAGAAGTTTCTTTTATCATCGATTTAAAATCTAATTTGCAAAAATTCAGATAATGTAAAGTGGTGGATTGTACGAGTTTGCTTTCATAAAATTTAAATACTTTGAAACAGTACGATAAAATTTCGGACTTATGTGTTTCCCACATATAGAAGGTCCAACTTGAAAGTGCAATAACATGCCATGATAACAAAATTATTATTATTTTATTATTATTATATCAATAATATCATTATTAACATTACATGTATAATCATTATTAACATTACATGTATTATCATTAATAACATTACATGTATTATCATTATTATCATTATTAACATTACATGTATAATCATTATTAACATTACATGTATTATCATTATTATCATTATTAACATTACATGTATAATCATTATTAACATTACATGTATTATCATTATTATCATTATTAACATTACATGTATTATCATTATTATTATTACTAACATTACATGTATAATCATTATTAACATTACATGTATTATCATTATTATCATTACTAACATTACATGTATAATCATTATTAACATTACATGTATTATCATTATTATCATTATTAACATTACATGTATTATCATTATTATCATTATTAACATTACATGTATTATCATTATTATCATTATTAACATTACATGTATTATCATTAATAACATTACATATATTATCATTATTATCATTATTAACATTACATGTATAATCATTATTAACATTACATGTATTATCATTATTAACATTACATGTATAATCATTATTAACATTACATGTATTATCATTATTATCATTATTAACATTACATGTATTATCATTATTATTATTACTAACATTACATGTATAATCATTATTAACATTACATGTATTATCATTATTATTATTATTAACATTACATGTATTATCATTATTATCATTACTAACATTACATGTATAATCATTATTAACATTACATGTATTATCATTATTATCATTATTAACATTACATGTATTATCATTATTATTATTACTAACATTACATGTATTATCATTATTATTATTACTAACATTACATGTATAATCATTATTAACATTACATGTATTATCATTATTATCATTATTAACATTACATGTATTATCATTATTATCATTATTAACATTACACGTATTATCATTATTATCATTATTAACATTGCATGTATTATCATTAATAACATTACATGTATTATCATTATTATCATTATTAACATTACATGTATTATCATTAATAACATTACATGTATTATCATTATTATCATTATTAACATTACATGTATTATCATTATTATTATTACTAACATTACATGTATTATCATTATTAACATTACATGTATTATCATTATTATCATTATTAACATTACATGTATTATCATTATTATTATTACTAACATTACATGTATTATCATTATTATTATTACTAACATTACATGTATTATCATTATTATTATTACTAACATTACATGTATTATCAATATCATTATTATTATTGTTATCATTATCATTAGTTAATGTATTGTTAGGGTCAGCCAGTATGAATAATCAAGCTATTAGATAACCAAATGTCTATCAGAAACAATGTTTAAGCCATCATTATGAACTATTGATATGTAAGCCAGTGCAACTATTATAATTTTGTACAATTCATTCTAGAGGATGTACCCGATAAAAAATTTGATGATTCAACATAAATCTCTACCACTTTTACTGCGAGGAATATTTAATTTGTCACTTTTCTTCAAACAACAAGGAAAATATATTGGTTGCCTGGAGCTCAGCCTTTGTGTCACGTAAGAAGTTTTTTTTTGGCATTATCCAATGAGCTTATAATTATTTAGTCTTTAAAATGAAGACTTCTGTTGATGTAGGTAATAAAAACACTGATAATGTTTTTGTACTTATTCGTATAGATTAAAATGAGTTATGTATATTAATAAGCTCAACTATGAGTTCACATTTTGCATTTATGAATATTCGTTTTCGTTACAAAAACAAGTCATGACTTTTAAACTTGATTTCAATATTAATAAGAATGACTAGAATCCTGTTTTGAAGGAGAGTCAAATTAGCATATACATTACTTTTTGAAAATTAAATTAAAATCCAGAAAGGTAAAAGTACTCAATTATTTTAGCCGCTGAAAATCTCCAAATGTGCCGATATTATTGCATTATTGTCGTGTTTACTAGATTTTAAAATATAGTAGGACATTTTATATGACGTATAACTTAAGTTACCATGGAGACAACTTCATCCTCTAGGTCAGTTCAGTCAGAAGGGCGTCTGATTTGTTATCCAGGGATCGTAAGTTCGATTGCCAAGAAGCTAGGCTTACATACCTTTTGTGGAGTATGCTGACGAAATTATTTCTACTACTGAAAAGAAGGTCGCTGCATTATGACGGAAATGTTGAAATATCTAGTAATTCACCATATATTAAATTGGAAACTAGGCTATGCTTGCTTTTCACTTTCATAGCACTTTATTTGTGTTGATACTTCTTTCAAACAGATGAACAAATATAATTTATTATATTGTTTCAGTTTGATGTCTGTTAATGATCTACCTTTAATTTCAGTGAATGTTTGTTCGACGACTAACCTGACAACTGTAGCTATAAAACTGTTTTGAAATGGTATATGAAAAACTACAGACATTAAATGTTGACAATGTGACTTACTTTAACGACTGTTAAATTTAGACAGTTAAATTATTAATATAATTGCAAAACTATTTTCTTTTTTTCTTCTTTACACGGCAATTGATCAGGTAATAAAACTTCGGTGTCGGAGATAGTGTTTGAATTGATGCACTCGGCCAACGACCTCGGGCAACAGTTCAAAACACAATCCCCTCCACTTCGGAACAACATTTTGATTGTTCCCAAATCACATATGAAATAATTGCACCATGTTTTGTAGACATTGTACTGGTAGATCACAAAGTTTGTGAGGAGTTCTGTCGGCTAAAGGGACTCACTACCTTGGTTCATCTAATGTTAAAGTCCCCCAGACGAAAGTCTCCTGGCATTGTGCGACTGATCGAGTGGAAATTCATATCCCTTTCACATAATTTAAGATACTGGTGGTGTAATTTGATGGCTCTAGGGTCGGTTTATTTTAGAATGCTGACAAAATTTAGTTAATGATCGTTCAATTTCTCATAGTTTAAATACTCCGGTGCCATTGCAGAAAGAGTAACAAAATGTAGAATATTGGTGTTTTGTCTTACTTGATGCTGATTTCATATGTTCGGACGTACCAACAGTATATTTATTGAACTACATTGATATTTTGAAGATTTAAAAGTTGTAACTCAACTTCGTGTTTGTATCATGTATATACAAATGTACGTCATGCTATGCTCCTACATTAGATATTGTTTGCTTTATTTCTTTTAAAATTTTATAACTTATTGATTGTTTTGTTCACAATTACTATCTTCATTGTATTGAAACATATTTTATTCCATGTGTTATTAATGTAATAAATATAAAAACTCTCAAATGTTATTAAAACTACATTCACATAGGCCTTAGTTTGTATATGTTACAGGGAAAGTGTGTAATCAGGGATTTCATGAAATCCCTGAAATTTAGGGACTTCATGTAATCCCCAACCATGTAAAATTCTGTCAGGGAATACATGTAAACCCTGAATTTTTCTAGGGATTTCACGTATTCCCTGATTTTTTTTCAATTTTTACACATATTCCCCGACCACAAATTATTATGATTTAAATGTAAAATATGATTCATTGTGTTGTAAGGTTTTACTCATTATATTTTTTCACTGTTATGCATTGATACTTTTGTTATAATGAGAATGCAATTATAGTACAGTATTATAGCTTGGATTTCAAAGAAACGGTATAAACCTATTTGTTCGTGAATTACGTGAATTCCCTAACTTGGTAAGAGATTACGTGAAATCACTGGTTACACACATTCCCTGAAACATAATAAGGTTAATAGATTATTATTATACTGTTCTATGCTTACGTCATATGTCTTGTACTCATATACAGTACCCATCAAAAGTTTAAAGACATTTTCACTTTGCAGGCCTACTGAATAACTTTTGTTAAAATTTGATAATTGTTTATTTTGAAATGCTTTCTAGTTTTGCTTCATTCTTAGGTTATTATTGTAACTATAACTGAGACTACAAAAATAAAAGCCATGTTATGGAAAATAATTACAATAAACATGGTTTTGCAGGTTTAGGATGCCAGATGCTGAATTTTATAAATGTGTTGCATTCATGTAATTTTTTTATATTTCATCACATACAATACTTCAAAAATTCGAGAATTGTAGTAAGTTTTTTAGTCTCCCAACTTTTGGTGGGTACTGTATTTGCGTTTTTCTATTGGTCCTATTTTTGAGCACTGAATATTTGTCAGGGTTGTTTACTTTGCTCTTTTATAAATGATATGCTTTATCAAATTAGTAGACTTTTTACCGAATATTTTAAATAAATTTAAATTGTAGTACAAACAATTATAGAATTTTTTTAACTCAAGTCATAAGTTGTTATTATAATAATTGTTATAAAAACAAAGATGACATTTGCATAAAAAATTGCTGTAAATAATTAAAGTGTTTCAGTTGTCTACTTGAGGAAATCGAATGTGAAAATTTCATCGCTGATCAACATGATCTGTATCAGCAATTGAGTCAGGGAATTTGTGTAAAAATGAAAAAAAATATTTTAGGGATTTCATGTAAGCCCTAGTGAAATCAGGGATTTCACGTATTCCCTAAAATCACCAGGGATTACACGAATTCCCTGAAATTGGCCCTGGTTACACACATTCCCTGTAACATATATATTTTTGCTAGTTTTTTTTAACCAAGGGAAACAACTCGTATAGAACGTTTCAGTTAACGGGAAGAGTTGTTTCCCTTGCAACACGTCAACGGTATTTCAATGCGAAGTTCGCGTTTTCTTGTTGGGGCATCGTAGATTTTATTTCATCAGGATAAACATGCAGTTTGATTGTGTTCCTAAATTTCACTATGTTGACATGTGTCTATGGGTAAGTTGTTTTATCATGCTATTCGACTAGTTAGATCTATTTGTTTGTGAGAGCTTAGGAGGCGAGTAGATGACATGATAATGCATCCTTATGAAGTGGGCGCGTGTCTCTGTAAAAAAACTCAAATCTATCGACCAGAAAGCGATCAGTTTAAACAGTTTTGGGGCTTGAATATATTGTAAAAATTTCATATAAAAACAAGTTTGGTTTTTATTTAATAAACCAGCATGACTGAGATTAAACTTAAAGAAAGGATCGAAACAGCTCATTTGAAAAGAATGAACTAAGAATTTCATCCTTTTTGAAATTAAACGAATGTAAGATCATAGTTCTCGCACCTCGCCTCTCGAGAAAGGTGAAAAAATAGGAAGACGGATACGTTACAGTATAGTTAACTTTTAAGAAGTTACTCGGGGTGAGGATTTATAGATTGACGTCCATGGCCAGTCAAAATTCAAAATTTTGAAAACAGAACGTTTAAGTACTGTATCCAATGCATGTTTCTGCAGCACGTAGAATCTTTCTTCGAATTCATTGCATCACAAGATTTTCACGTGTTTGCTTTGGCTTCTGATAGAGAAAATAATGGCCCGGAAAGGCCGGAATCGAGTGACAAATGTTAGATGCTCATCAAGACATATCTATCTAGTTTGGTAAACTTGTATTTTGCCCGTATGAACTTCACGTGTGACGTCATTAAATTATGTTTGTGCCAAGATCACGCGTCACGATCACGCTTTAGACAATCTTTAAGTGCATGCATGAATAAGTGATTGTCATACTTGAACATGGTCGGAAGTTTGTTAATATTTTGGACGATTTCAGCAGCCCGCCAACCATTGTACTAGCTAGCCTACATAGACGATGTAAACTACTCTGTAAGTACAAATGACCCACGAATTGACTCATCTTGGTATGTTAAATTATTTGATTTTAAAACAAACCATCACAAATAGGATTCTTCAATTTCTTGAAAGAGTATTTTTTGTATAGATATTGTACAGCTTCTGAATTCCCGCTCTTATATCTATATATAGACTATCTTTGCTTTGATCTCTCCATTCTCGTACTGCAGAGTCTATGTTAGATCAGAGATTCTTTATGTTATATAAAATCCCTGGTTAGATCGAGAATCTTGATAACCTCGGGGTACGAGAATGTGATCTCTCTAGGTCAGTATCAGTATATATCTGAATTTTGTTCAAGTCGAAGTCAATGAACACGCCATCCATGCAGAGCCTTCAAATTTTATTAAACTATTTAGTCGCATTTTTCACCAAAAAGTATTCCAGTAGATCTAATTGAAACTAACTTTAAGATGACATTTTACCACTCTGCATGAACTTATTTATGAAGTCATTTGACATCTTGTAATGTACTCGAGTTAGCATTATACACTGGTCGAGTTCCAACTCAACAGTTAAAGGGAAAAATATATATACTCGAGTAGGCTCTATAAGATTTTTCTATAGTGACATCTAATTTACATTTTATCATTCTCGTACCCAGAGTCTAGTAGGATTCTCGATCGAGAATCTTAATAACCTCGGCGTACGAGAATTCATGCATTTTATCTGTTAAAACTAATTTTAATATTTTGTCAAAAAGATTAGATATGAACAGTGATTGTCTCTAGAATCGCCATAGTGTTTGAAATTGATAAGACGAAGGGTGTTTGATAAAACATTGGGACATAATTATACGAAAACACATCGGCCTTTTCCATGCAAAAGAGGCAGGTGCGAGGCGGTCAGCGTCAATTATAAAACACACGTGAGTGCTATTTCAATGGTCCCCCAAATTTGGTCACATGACATAGTTGACGTAAGGCCAAATTACTACTTGAACCGGAACTATATTTAAAAAAAGTAGTTCCACGGATTGATGTCATAATTTCTAATAAAGTGACAAATATCTAGATAGTTAAACAAATATTTATTGTATTTAAACCGCTTTAAATTCTTGAAACTGCATTTTATGTTCTGTGATTATCGATTCTTGATACAATAATAGATTGAGTGCGGAGGGAAAGTAGTCCTAGAGCATCTTGTAAATATGGGTTTCTTGAGTTGATATCAAAAATCCCAAGTGTTTTTTATTGGATTTTCAATTTGTTATGTTATTGTTGAGATTGTGTAATGGATATGTTGTTCCGTGTCATTCATAGGTTTGGTTTGTTCGGTTAATTTAGAAGAAATAACTTGTAAAAAGAGAGAATACACCTCGAATCTGTGGCAACCATGTAAACCATTACTGCTATCCGGGACAATTAGACCCCTGAATTTCTGTCCCATAAGCTAATACTCGTGGTGCTTTTGTCGGAAAATACAGTTTGTAAACCAATACAAGTTAAAAATGGCCACACCAAGGTAAGAAAAACGACCAAAACGTTTGATATTATTATAATTATCTTCATTTTCTACCGTCGGCCGTTTTGTGACCTATTTATTCATGTCCTGTCTCATCTGATGTAGAACGGATTTTATAGACACCAGACTTCGTGTTTTTATTGCTATTTTTACCATACTAAGTTCAGTTGATTGTTTCTATCAAGCCACAATGTAAATGTGGAATTGTTTGTGTCATGCTTTATGATATTCAGATAAAAACAAACATTTCCACATTGACACTGACAGCTTTCATGATTCTATCAACTTGAATCTTAAAAAAAAGCTTATGCAAATGATGCCAGTCTTCCAGTCCTTGACGATAACAAAAAAAAGGTCCAGCTAACTTTACTACTACGTTTGGCCCAGTGCCCATCAAATGGGCTACAAACTTTACTAATTATAAGCTAATGAAAATCAAAATTTTCAGAAAATGTTGTCCAGTGATGATAACATACTCTCCAATTTGTAAAAATAATAATATTTTGAGGAACATTTGTTATCTCTTAGATAGCATCCTATGACACAGCATTATTTATGACAACAAAGTAATAACTTAGTACTTTCAATATTAACATTTGGACTGATGGGTTATCATTTGGGCAGACAGGCTTTCTGTCTTGACCGGCTCCATTGACGGATAGATTCAGAAGTTTTGACATAGACATAAAAAACACTAGAAGCTGCAGAGTGGAACTTACTGTGTTATTATTTAATTTTAATATAAAGTGGATATTCATGCATGCTTGAACCACCACTGCTGATCCTCAACTTTATGAAGGATGCTGTTTGCTATTCATGAAGCACTCAGGAGACTGAAACTGGTTGATATATGAATGCTGCCCGAGTCCATGGTCGTATTTGAAACCATAGCTGTGACATCTACAAATCAACATCAATTGTCAAAGATGGGCATGATGTAGCACATTGTTCATGTTCTGATAATTGTCACTGTATTGGCGATCATTCATCCTGCATTATCCACTGTGAGAGGACTCGCCCTTGTTATTGTGCCATTTTAAAGAACATGTTTACTGAACACTTTTTGATTGGTTATCTTCTGCAGTTCAGTCATAGAATCAGATGCTAGAGCACATTGCCACAAGCCTAAACCTGAAGGCATTCTAAAATATTAATAAGACTTTAGCCCTATAGAATAAAATTAATAGTCTTAAATAGCACCACCGGCATGATATTGTGCACCTCTGTTGCTTTATTAACCATGCTGTGGAAAGAGCTTTGTATATACATAACAAGTTGATTTCACTGGGCTTGAATTAAAATCTAATTGAACATGACTAAACAAAAAAAGCCAGTAAGATTTGTGGTTGCAAAATGTAGTGCAGTGTTAAGTAGACTGAGTCTGTTGAGATTGATGAACTAGTCAGTAGTAAAGGGGAATTTGGATCTTATGAGCTGTAGTAGCCCATCACTATATGTGTACATGCAATGTTATTTGCTCTAACCTTGTGCAACCAAATCTTAGTTTGTTGATCTAACATTGTTTAAACTGTAAGTGTAAGATATGTGTGACATTTTGGTAGTTATTATTTTTGATAGAAATACATTTGTCCAGATACATAGAGTCTTTATTTGCACATCAAAAAGGTGACGAAGTTGTCAGATGCTGAGTCAGTGACTTAGTCAGTATAAACCTTTGTTTATAACACTCTGCACCAAGACTACTTCAATCTTGTCAGTTAGTTCTTGGCCTTAAGGTGCAATTATTCACTAGAAATGTCAGTTATTCAGGTATTGAATTTTTAAACATTTTTGAATCTTTTACTGGTTTGTGTCAGTTGTTATTGCTCTTAGTCCTAATTTCCCTACCATTTGTACTGCAAGTTTTACTCCATTACATCATAAATCACATAACAATTTATTAACATACATCATTTGGGAAGAAAGGCATTCTAAGTATAAGTTGCCTGCAATGTTCTTAGATGAACAGAGACATGTGTCTTTGTCATGAAAAAAATGTTATTGTTAAAAGTAATAGTTAGGGCCTACAATCAAACTGTTGGTATGAAGGTACCTTGAGAGCACTCTTTGCTAACATTGACTGTTTTAAACTTAAGCTATCTAATTCAGTGTAAGATTGGTCTTTAATTATTACATTTTTACTGTTATCATGTGTAGACAGTTTGAACTTGAAGGTCAATCATTTTTATGAATTTATAAGTATTTTGATACAAAGGTGATCAGCACTTTCCCAATCCTGTTGATATAAAGTGTCTTTGATGGAACGGAACTTTGCAGGCAACCTACCGGGTATATTTTTAATTGCTTCTACTGGTCTATTCTTAAGTTCTTCTATTGGGTATTTAATAGATACTTCAAATGATTTGTACATTGGCTATGGAGTATAGAAACTTATTTCTTAAAATGTTTTACGACCATAATTTATGCAGTACTTACTGTTAAAGAGGCTTGCTTGCAAATAAATGGTTTTTAATCAGGCAAGCTTAGCAGTTGCAAATTAAAGGATTATTAACTGGTTGTCCGAAAAATTCCTTACAGCTAATTATATTTTCTTGATAATTTAGTTTTATGGTTTAAATTAAAATATTAAGTGGAATTAAAAGTGATTGTTGCAAACATCTGGACAAATATAAGATGACAAGCTTCGCACAATGTTTTAATTTAATTTATTATTTGTTTACTGAATCTATTACTTTTAAGGCTTTGTTTTTAAGATGGATATTTATATCACACTCCATCATTAATGTTTGTGTCAAGCATCTATGTATCAAAAATTAATGGCTTAATGCCTAATTAGCTTAAACTGCTGTAGTTTGTATCTGAATCTAGAAACATTTGAAAAAATGCATAGTTTATTAGTTATGATAGATTATTAGGCATAAAGACTTAAAAATCATTTGTATTAAAAATTCATCTATTTTAATTGAAGTAAAATTTGCTATCTATTTATAACTTGATAAGTGTGACTAGTCTTCTGTAGAAGTTGAGAATAATAAATGATAAATTATGATTTAATGGAATGTTTTGATAGTTGAAACCTTGAACCACTTGACTACCTCGTACAGTTCATATGCATTTTCATCATCTATTAAACATTACTCAGACATTACTGATAATCATTCATGGACCCATAGCTTTAGGATTTGATAAGGGTTGGGTGGACCTATAGCCTTTGGGGTTTGATAAGGGTTGGGGTAGACAGTGTTCCCATAGCCTTTAAGTGTATGCCCTATTTTTCCTCTTTGCATTATATTTTAGCTCTAAATTGTTAATAGTTAACTGACATGGAAGTTTATTACAAGTGTTAAGTGCATACAGGTGAAGTGTTGATAATTATTAAATATATATACGCATTTATAGTTATATTAAACTGCCATGGATTCAAAGTCATGAATACTTGTACTAAGTCATTTAAAACACTATCTTTTCATCATTATATTGTACCATAGTCTAGTCTAGTACTATTCAACATAGTGTAAATATCACATCATAAAATGTGTTATATTCCTATTATTTCACTCTATGTACAGTCTGACATGTGTTGAGGCCATTGTAACTTAATTGTTGGATTCTTAACCCAACCCTCTTTCCCTGTAGGTTTAATGCCCCCACCCAATTATCTTTTATTCATATCCCTGAAAAAAATATTTTGCTTTTTAGATTAAGACATAAAAAATTCTCTATTTAAAGGCACGCGACTGGCAAATAACTGTAACAAAAGATGTGTAAAAGTATGAGTCTTCCAAAAATGATATAAGACTTCTTCTTAAGACTGTAAATTCAAGTTTAAGGGCAATCAAAATGAAAAAGAAAAGCCCACCTGTCTTTTTTTTATGGAATTATTTACGGAATCGGGACGAAGAATTATTTATTGTTATAGCCTTATGTACATACACACAGTCTCAGCTACCTATTGTTACTGTTATGTATATATAGACAGGTCTCTCGTACCACATCATATATTACTATAACTATGTATTATTGAGTGAGTAAAGAATTGCATTGTAATCAGTTCTACTGATGTTACCAGTGTTAAGATTATATCAACATAGTATTCATAGTGTAATTATTGATACTTGTCTCTCAATGTTAGACATATTTATAGAAGTCAGGTGATTTCATCATAAAACTAATCATATCTGTGATGTATCTCTCTCCCTCTCTTCTAAATTTACCCCATCTGCTTTTTTAAATGTTGAGGTCCACTACTTCCCTTGTCAGTTAGCCAGTTCTTTTAATTAGTGACTGTTGGTAAGCAGAATATGACGGTGTTGTGTCTTGCTCTTTTCCTTTCCTCCCCTCCCTGCATATTTTGCTCCTTCCTGAAAAAATTATATTTAATGTGTAATTATGTAATATCGGCCCTCTTATACCTACCACCTGTCCCCTTCTTTATGTCGCCATGCCTTGTTGGAGCATCTGACTTGCAAGTAGGTCACAGGTTCGAATCCAGAAACAGTTATTTTTTCTCTTTCCAAGTTATTGCTTGACCTTAGGATTACTGTACTTTGCATTTTGTGCTAGACCAAATAGAAGTTTACGAGACAAGTCATGCCCTTAACCCACTAGCCCAAAAGCCAGCACTATAGCCACTTGATTTGAGCTAATGAAATAGTTGGGCTAGTTGATATTTTTCCCATAACTATAAAACATTTATAACAAATCGGGTCACCAGGGTTAGTGCTTGTGAATTGAGTGCACACTGATTGACTAAGCTGCTTACTTGAGTCAAGTCTTGACCTATGCAGGTTATTGTACTAGTAGGGTAACTTAAACTAGCCTATATATTATTATGATACAAGTCAAAGAAAATGTCAGGTTGTGTGGTGTTTGCTGTCAACATTGAATTGATTGATGATGTTGACTGTTGTTTTGAAAACTAAAGTATTTGGAATGTATTATAATGTTTTGTTAACTATATACTGCCTGTCAAACTCATTGGTTATATAACTACTGTCAAACCTGTGTTTAATTGTGTTTACTAACAGCTACTACTGGTGAACATCGGTTCATAATCTGAAAACCATACAATTAAGGTTATTCAGTTAATTTATCGTTTTGTATACATATACATGTTGGCCCGTCTGGCTAGCTCAGTTGGCAGCATACAAGTCTACTGATAGAAGGGTTGTGTGTGCAATTCTCAGGTGGGGCAAACTTTCGTGGAGTTTGTCTCATGGAATAATTTCCGCACTCGTTCTCTCTGCTACTACTGATTCTTAATTATGTAATGCACTTCTCAGTCACTGAGGAAAGTATGCATCCAGTACTTAGTTAACAGCTAAATCAGCATTAAACCCAACCAAAAAAAATGAAAATAAAGTGGTGTCCAGTAATTTTACATGGATCTTATTTTAATTAATCTAAGACATCAAAAATCTAGAGCCAACTACAATCTATTTGGTCATTTTCTTATCAGTAATCACAATCAAAAGATGAAACCATTTGACTTGAGATTGTAATTGAAGTTTATTGACCACGGGTGCATCACTTCATGCTCAACAATGGTTTTACTGTACTTACAGTGTACTATGTAAAATATATTACCTGCATTTTGAGTCAGATCAAACATTATATGCCAACCAGTACAGTACACCAGTTATATTGTTGTTTGACTTGTTGTCATATATATATTAGCCTGTATGTATTAGTATCTGTAGTGTCTAACAAGTCCACGGTCAGCAGTTTGTTGATGCCTGGGGACATTGTGTTACAATGATATTGATATAGTCAATGTTGTAATTAAATTGATTCACTACTTGATAATTGTGACAGGTGTGAATTATTGGACTATTGTATACAGGATCATTATGATATACATACAGACAGTAGTTTATCTCTAGTTTTTATCATCAAGATTTTAATCATTTTTCCTTTTTACTTTTCAATGATATGAACTTTAGGAGCCTGTAATTGAAAATAGAAATTTTCCATTTGATTCTATTATTATTTTTTGTTGTTCTATTAAATAGTATTTTTGTATGAATGTGAAGCATTTTCAGCTGATGGGAGCTAAACTTTTTTGAAAGACTTATTTATCCTCAATATCCTGTAGGACCCCCCCCCCCCCCCGCCTGGTGATTTTTCCAGTGTAAATCACTTACTTTTCAAAATTATTGTAGAAGAAGGGAGGCTAAGTCACCATCCCTTCTTCTGTTCCTATTGGCCTTTTTATCCCTTAGGGCTTAGATTAAGACCAGGGATGTCATTTGAATGGAAGTTTTGGTATAGAGTGACCTAGCCTTGACTTGCTATATGCTAGCTCCTACAAAGTACAAGTCATATCCATAAAATATTTCAGCCAAGTCTCTAGAAGTCTGCCTGATAGTATTTCCAACTTTCTGTCATGTTTTTTTGTGCAATCTATGTGATTTATATTAACTTCAAGGTTGATAATGCTGGTATAATAAAGAGTTGGTTGTTTACTCAATTATACTCATAATTAACTCAATGTGTTTATACTGATTTATCTCACCGTTAATTTGATTTGGCTTAGAACTTTTAGATCTATGATTATGACTTGACACACCAGGGAAAATAAAGTGGTTTCTTATAATAGCATGGGTGAAAGTTTTCTGTTCCTAAATTTTCTGGACAAAAGTTCAGCATAATTTGGACCTGAGAAATGACTCTTGGCATCTCTCTTGTATAAAATTAAAAGCTGTTGAAACATGAAATTTATGAGATAAAAGCTCGGGTCCAGGTATCCAGGCCTCACAAGAGAATGCAACTGATCTCTGTAATATAACACGAAAAAATGTGAAAATGAGGCTTGAATTTGAAGCACTATACAAAAATAACATAAGATTCCATTTCTAGTGCATATTGTACACATGTTGATCGGCAGACAGTTTTCTTATACATGTATATCATTATTTTATTGTTTGTGTTTTCAGTCCAAGTTTGTCAGTGCTTACCAAGGAAGATTATAAGAATTTACGCAAACAGCAAGAAAAAGCAAAGAGAGATGAGAATGCAAAGCAGAAGATAAGTCCAACGTTTGATACACCTCCTTTATCTAAAGATGTCAGCTTTGATCCTCCTGTTAAGGTATACATAATTCTCTGAGTTGTTTGATTATACCTGCTTTTATATAATACACTACTTTAGTAGGATATGCACATATGATGCTACTGTAAGCTATGGTGCATCCAAGTTCCAAGAGTGCATTGAACTTTCGTGATTGATATTGTTGCATCAAAAATACATTGAATAACTTGGCAGCTTCGAAGAGATAGTTATTCTTGATACATCATGACTTTTGTCTGTATGTCTAATTTTAGTTACTTTGCTCTTTCTCAACTTGATTTTGGTTTAGCTTTTCAGTGGGGTCTGTTTGCTTCATGAAGATGCATTATGTGCAGTATCTTGTTTGAACTCAATATGGGTGAAAATTTTCAAGACTTGTTTCAGGTTTTTTAGACATGTGAAATGGTTCATTTCCTAAAAGCTGTTGAAATCTTTTCATTTGAAGGTTTCTCTTAAAGGTCAAATTAGGGTCGACTTAAAGGCTAAAAGTAATAATAATATGACTCAGTACAGTTGAGATGAGTGTTATGTTACTCAGCAGGTGTGCCATTAAAGGTCATCTTTAGCTAGAATTCCTATTTCAGCCTGTTCCAGTTGGTATCTCTTCCACTCCAGTATTTTGTAAGCTTATTGATTTTAAAAATTTGACTTTCCATCAGGTGCAGTATACTTAATAGTACTAGTTAACATATATCATCCTCATAGCATTATATGTACTGGTAAAACTGAGGTCATCTTGTATCAAGATAATACTGAGTTCAAAGTATGGCATTTACCTATATGAATATTGAGTCCAAATGCATAACATTTAGTAATATGTTTGCCTTAAAGACATCTTAAAATGTATCTTATTTTTGATGTGGGTATAAGTAAAGTTATTTAGTTTGAATCTCAAAAAGCCTGCTTAAAGCCTTGACTTTATGCAGAAAAATGCAGGTGGAAGAATATAGTTTGATTATGAAAGGAAAGGACCATTCATTGACCAGTCGCAGGATGCTTTGAGGATATTGGGGTTATATTAAATGATAAGCTTTTAAGGTTTGAGTCTGAATCTTAAAACATAATCAAAAAGTTTTGATTTGTATAGTTATACAAGGAGAATACAGTAGTGATGATAAATCATGATTTTGACACAAGATGACCTCACCTTTACCATAACACAGAACCCTATGCTACAAGCTTACTAGAATGAGAATTGCAGGCACCTGATGGGAGTCAAAATCAATTTATTAAAAGTATATAGATATAAGGTATATTTATACCTTGACCATGTTTTCTGTCACTCTTAGAGATAAAATACATATAATATCTTTGTGTATTGGGGAATAGTTTACGGAATACTGATATAGTTAACAGATAATTAGATCTATTTTGTATATATACGACTACCAGGTGCAGTCAAAATGTCTCTTATAAGAACTAATTGATGGTGACTAGTTGACTTTAAGCTGCTTATCTTGGACTGATTTAATGCCAACAGTTTGTAGTATATGTACTTGATATATGTGTACAGTTCAACTACTGCTATATAGACATCTAGTAAGGCTGGACGGTTAGTTAGTGCAGCTGGTAGCACATACATGACTTTTAATCTTAGAGTTGTTCGATTTAGATGGGGCTTGAGTGCCTTTGTAGTGTTTTGTCATGGAATATTTTCTATGGACATTCTCTGTCCTACCTCTATATCAAGAAGAACAGTTGTCAGCTACTGACGAGGGGATTTCCAAAGTACTTGATTAAAAACTTATAACCTGAGATCTCAGCCTATCCTGAAGCTGTTAGTTGGTTAACCTGCTGGTTGCAATATGACTTTACAAATTGTAGTGGGCCTTTAATGAGCCCCTGATATATGAATAGTTTCCATGTACTTGCAAAGTACCTTTTTATTACCTGAACTATGAGCACGTTATGTATCCGAGTTCAACTATACTTTATGTAGGAACATGTATAGTTTCCTTAATGGCATTGTAGTTGACAGGTTAATATTTTATTTCATTCATAAAAGATTAGCAGTATGATGATAATACAATGGTAGAATATAAATATATGCCAAGTACAAAATATACCAATAATGTAATAATGTCCGAGGTTGTTTTGTCTATCAAACTTGCATGTAACATAATGTACACCAGATAACATGGTAACAGTTACTACCTCATATTTCATTCAAGATTTCGTTTGTTGAGTTGAGTTATTCTGATTTTTATTTCCTACTTAACCAGTGTGAGAACTATTGTAGCCAAGTTTTCGTATTATCGTGGCTGCAGCCTTGCTGCTTTGGGTTAGCTCAGTTGATTTTGAAGCCAGTTTGTCTAGGTTTGATTTATGGCATGGCAGGTCATACCTTGTGATGTATATTTGTTAATGCTATCAAAATTCCTTACATTTGTTGGTAGAGGTTGTTGATGTCTTGTAGAGTGCTGTGTATTGGTAAAATGTAGAAGGAAGCTATTCAGGAGAGCTAGCCATTGTAAATTTCAGGTAAATTGTGAAATAAAACAATGCATCACCCCAAAAAGGTCATTCTATTGCCCCTGACGAACTATATTTGTGTTTGGGCAACCTGTTTCTGCTTGAAAAGATATGGTTCCAGCAAGTTATAGAATAGCTATCTGTCCATCCCGACAAAAATTAGTATCTAGCCCTGCATAACTAAAAAGAAATGTCCAGGAAAGCTGATAAGTTGAGCCAGTTGTTGTAAATAATAGGCATAGAATTAAAAAAAACAAAAAACATGTATAGAAAAGTATGTTTACAAAAACCAAGGATGGTCTATACTACAGTGACAATATTTAATCTTTCTGACTATAATGTCTATACAGCTGATATCAGTATATATAATTTTGATATGATATGATGAGAATTTATGATATTTCTTGGCATGTCGGAGATACTTATATTTTTGTTAAATTAATAGTCTTAGTGACTATATTAATTTTGTCACACAAATGTATAAGCTTTCACACATACTGTGTGATTGTAAATAAATAGTTCAGTGTGAAACTAGTCTAGATCGTTTTGTATTTACTTGTAGTTAGGGTAGCTTTGTGTTGATCCATTAAAATAGAAACATCTGATTTCTTGTACTTGTACCATTCTCAGACTGTGATATTAGATTAAGGCTAGAGATTTGTTATATATTGGTTTATGGGGAGAGGTTTATCTTTAATTTTTCTATAAATAGAATGATTTCCAGGAGATCTCTGAAAGTATCTTTTGATTTGTATAGAACATACTGAACGATATTCAAATTCAATGAAATTGGTGCATACTAAAACCCTGCTGGTTAAGATACTTGATATTTGTTTGTAAACCCCTTTGCCCTTACATAAATACGGATATTTATTTTTACTGACAGTGAATACTGAAGTACTGTAGTATTTAGGTATTGGGATAATTGAGCAAGTATAATAATAATAATGATGATGATGATGATGATGATGATGATGATGATGATGATGATGATGATGATGATGATAATAATAAAGACTTTATTTATAGAGGCAACACATTTAGGCAAAGCCCAATTGAGTATTTAATGCTGCAGGGTTTATGAATGTGCCACTGACATTTGAATATTATGCAACAGTCTAAAAAGTTGTTAATCGAAAGTGTACTTATATCTTCACTGTTGATAGACAACTTGTATCACTGTAACTTGCAGTCTGTAAGCCATGATATTATGTGTGTATAATAATTATGATATTTGATCTGACTGTTGTGAGATACAATTTTATCATTGATTTATTTTATGCTTCTAAATGTCACAATATCAGCTGGTGTTATCATTCAAAACTAAATACTTAGTATCTTGCTAGGCTTTAAAATCTCTTAACAACTTTCATGTGTTAGATAATTATGTATCATGCATTATTATAGTGACTGATATTTGACATTGACTTATTGACCTGTTGACTGAGAATGGTCTTGAGTGAAGGTTGTTTTTTCCTCAATGTAACATAGTACTAGTAATAGTAGTTGATTTGTTTGAATATTTGGCTCAAGCATGGTGTTAATGGTTTACAAGGGTTTTTGAATCCTCCACTAGGATTTTTAACCCCTCTTTGAATACTTGTATTATGAGGTCCTTACTATCGAATAGCAAATCCAAAAATTTCAAGTCTGAACATTTGTAAAGCGGGAGTGGAATTTTTTTTCTGCCTGTTAAGGAACATAGTTGGGAATAGGAATTTCTCATCCTTGTTATGGGACCTCAGGTCTAACCATGAGTATCTCAGTAAGGTCTGACACAAATCAACCTTAAATATTGGATCCATGCTTAATAATAATATTGCATGCATTTTCAAGTGCAGCAAAAAGTCTGGAATTCAAGTAACTGTTGTCTATTATTATATAAGAATTACAATTATTTGTAATAGTCTAGTAGAAGGTTGATTGTATTATCTGATCATATGTGGTAATCCAGTATAACATTCTTACCTTGTTACTTGACTCTTGATCATTGCTAATTAACCTCACCTTGTCTTCCATGTCAGAGATGATCAGCTTATCTTGTTAGTGTTAGTATGGTAGGGGTTTTTGGAACATAGAATGTAGGGAGGTTATATAGTATGGTAGGGGTTTCTGTTTTGTTATATAGATAGGGTTTTTGTTTCATAGTATGGTTGTTGTTTTCTGTAACATAATATGGTAGGGGTGTTTGGAACACAGGATGGTACCTTAGAGGTTTTTAGCTTCTGTGATTCTGACAAAATAAAGTGCAAGACCGTATAATTTTATCCCATACATGTGATCATATTTAAATGAGAGAATTTCATTTATCGGACTGTTATCACTCTTAAAAGATAAAAATAACTCCTATGTTATTTTACATTTAAAACTTTTGAAGCAATTTAATAGTTGTTTTTGTTTACATTCAATTTTCTCAGATTGTTAAACATTACAATAATGCTGACTCATGTAAACCACTTTATACCTTCATAGCGTTTACATATTTGATAGGTTTACACAAAACTAGTGTACTTTCTTCTTTATTTATACGTAGTTAGGTTAGTTTTGCTCTGACACATACATACTGTTATATGAATGTCTTCACGGTATAATGTTGAATGTTTACTGCATATGTTTGAAGAATCTAACATGTTTTGTTTGTTTAAATTGATTTACTGGATAAACTTTCTGTAAAAAAAAAGTTTTTCTCTTTTTTGAGTATCTTTGAGCTCAAATCACAACCAATTTTGAAACTAAAAATGATCATAAGTGCAGTTTTTAAAGTCTGCTTCAGTTGAATTTACAAATTTTATGATAACTCCTGGTCATTGAAATTGCCTTCAGGCAGGTTATCCTTCGCAGTACCCATTTACACAGCTGGGTGGAATGAAACAACTGTAGGTATATTTCTTGCTCAAAGAAATTAACAGTGCCCCATGTGGGGTTCAAACCTGGTATCTGTCCATCCTAGGGCTCACATTCTACCACTGGACCACCGTTTTTTGAGCTGAGCTAAAATTTTAGTTTGGAAATATGATTGAGGCAGATATTGGTATCACTGGTTCCCACTTGATATCACTGATTCCCACACAGTGTCACTGGTTCCCTCTCTCTAGAGAAAAATGTTTAAATGATTACATATGTAAATAGGTTGTTGCACAAAATGCTCTCATAAAACACAAAAAATCCAAAAACAAAAAACAAAAATTGTTTCCATCTATAGCTTATCTGGCATTTTGTTGCCTTGATAAAAATCATGCGATAGAAGCTGTTGTTTCTAAACCCCTTCTGGCTACATGAGATCACTGCTCAATCTTAACAAAAAAAACTCAAGTTGTTTATAGGCTTGTAAACAAAAATAATAAAAATGAGAACTTAATTCTGTATTAGTTCTATTTAGATATTTATCTTCTGTCATTTTGTTGTAAAATGTCACTGGCATTTATTTTGCTGAAATTTGACTGGTATTAATGCAGCAGCTATGCTGATGTAGTATGCAACTAATTATTTGCAGGTGGTCTGTTGCTGATAATCTTTACTCTTTTTACTGGAGTCTTGCCTATGGAAAATTATACCAAGTTTTCCCAAGAATTGTTTTTTTTTACCATACTACCTAGTTGTACTGAACGGTCTTTAGTTGAAATGATGAAATATATACATATATTTTATCATTGTTATTGACAGTTAGTTGGCTTAGGACTAAATTACTTTAAGGTTGTTTACATATGAATCACAGTAAATATTAAACATCATTACTGCATGGTTTTGTATAACAACAAGTATCATCAGATTTCTGAATTCAAGGTTGTTGAGTCCACACCTGTTGATGCAGTTCTCCTCCCCCCTTCTCCCCTTTAAAAACGGCCACCCATTACTTGAACATTTCCCCAGGAACAGGAACCTTAATTGACAGGGAACAAGAACTTTCTTTGTAACGGAATGGAAATTTTACTTGATGGAGTATGTATATCTTAGATGACGCCCAAGAACTAAACCATTTTTGGAATGGGAAAATTACTCAACAGGGAATAGGAAATTTTCCTAATTTGGAATGGGAACTTGACTGACAGCGACTAAGAACCTTGATTTTCAGGGAATTAAAACCTTGTTTATACATGGAATATGAACCTTGTTGATTGACAGGGAATTTGGGACCTTGTTTGATAGGGAATGGGGACCTTTCACAACACAATACTTTTCACCCTTCATACTTTAATTTACTTAACTATGATTTACTGAAATCATTGTCCCATCTTATTTATTCTTTCAAAACTTTGGTAGATTTAATTCTTACCCTTGTTATGAATTATGGGGGTTATTAAATGATCTTGGTTCAACTGATGCTTACAGCATCATGGGATTGTTAGTTTCACATAATGTCTATACTTGACTTGCTTTGTGATCAAATTTATCATAGTTGTCTCAGAGAATTAATGATAGGAAATTCTATTTTAGTATCAATGATTAGGATTGAGTATTGATGTTATATATAGTAACAAATGAGCCAAAAATAGACAGTCATTTTGATTACATTGATAAAATTGCTTTATATTGGATTATGCCATTTCCTCTTTGATACTTTATGAAGGATTCAGTAATTATATTTCATGGTCATGGGTAAAGAAAAATCTAACTGATAGTAAAATATAGCCCTTTCAAAAAAAGAAAACAATTTTAGCCAATGTAGGACACACCTCTCTATGAAAATTAGACTATGATGATAATTTCCTTTGTATTAAGAGAAACTTAATTTTCATCTCCAAGTGTCAGGGTAAGCTAGTACTGGTTGAGAAAAAAAGATGGTTAGGTGAGCTGGTCATTGTAATTATAGATGTTATTGGTATGGTTCACTGTGCTGAATGACATAAGCTGTCAATGCTCCTTAAACAATGTAATTGTATGGTTCACGTAAAACTGTAACAGGTCATACTTAGTTTCTTTTAGCTCTTTTATGTTGCCGATAATTGGTCTAATGATGTTTGATTCATTTAAATTCTTCCCTAGTATTAACTTTCCATTATACAAGTTAGTTTGTGTACTCTGAACATAATTCTCCATGTTACATTGTAACAGTGACCTTGACCTTAATTCTTTCCTTAACCTTGAACTTTAATTGTAATGAATTGGAGTCAAGGTCATGATAGAATCATAGATCATGTGATAATTTGGTATTATTATTACACTTTGATATATATATTATGTATTACATACATTGAATAAAATGATTTATATACTGTCTTAATAAATCTTTATAAATATATTGTACTGAAAGAGTAAAATTAATTGCTGTACTTTACGAAATAAAACATGTTTTCCTTTCAAGGTTGATAACAAGTTTTGTGTATTTAAAGTTCAAATTATCAGTGGTTTGACTAGCTGTCTAAGACTTTTAGAATCATCACTGAACAGAGATTGTATGATGTGTTTGTAACTGATAGATTTTCATGAAGGCACTGTAGTTTAATAAGATTTTAATTTTCTTTTTTGGTTATTTCTAATATTTTTTTTACTATTAGTAAAACAATTTGAGAAATATGTGGAAGATTTAGCACAGGTTTACAGAATATGTAGCCTCATTAAATTAAGTTGTAGTGTTACTTTAGATTTAACCAGTCTGTTTAATGATAGTAGTTATTATTCTAGAATTCAGAAAAGGGCATGGATGCTTGAAAACAGGCTGGAAACATCAGAATGTTGATGTTTCAAAGTAACTATTTCTGCATTGGGAGTAGAGAAAAAGGGGTTAAGCACCCTGCTATTCTCAGTTTTTCATTCAGAATAGTCAATAGCTACCACTAGATTTTTATTACATATTAGATACATCAGGATGGGTTAGAGCAAATCTAGCCTAACTACATGTTGTGATGAATCCCTGAAAGGATGGTTAGATAAATACAACTCTTGACTGTAGAAATAGGTGGATAAAACAACATCAACCAATCAACATACTAAAATTACTTACTTATTAATACTTTTAACTTAAATGTTTTTTTTCCTTTCAGATTGAAGAAAGTGAAGACAGTAGAAAACTGAAACAAGTTTTAGGTGAATATGACTTCACTGCATCTAGATTAGGTAGACATGGCAAATATTACGACATGGTTGGTGTTGAGAGACAGCCAGCCACACCACTTCCATCAAAACAACACAGTGATAAACATTTCTTCTCTAGTTCAAGTAGTCGTGCTAGTTTAAATCATAAACTGGCTGTGAGTCAAGGTCATTCGTCGTCGAGTGACAGGGGAGGTAATTCAAATGTGACACACAGTAAACATAGTGCTAGTGAATCAAGTAGTGCTTATAAAAGAGAAGTGCAGACTAAAAATAGTCATCCTTTAAGTACAGAAATAAAACATGAAAGTGGTGGTAACCATGGTGCTCCTCAAACAGGAAGTAGTTCTAGTGGAGAGTTGCATTCTGGGAGATCATCCAATCATGCAAGTTCTCATAATAAACTCGTTCAAAAACACAAACCTAGTGTGAGTAGTAGTGAACATAAACACAATGTGCATCAGTCATCATCTAGAAAACCTATGGAAACAGTTCAAGTGAAAAAGGAACCAGCCCCTACTCCTCCTATAAATAAACAGCCAGTGATGCGGGATCCAGTACTTCAGTCAATCAATCAGGAATTAATGAGTCAACATAAATCAAATCAACAAAGTCATTCATCTTCTGATCTTCCGTCTGCTTCTTCCAATTCTGAACCAAGAATTAAAAAGGAGCCACAGAAAGATATAAAACAATCACCTGATACAACTAGAACTGTACTCAAAGAGAATAATGTTGTAAATGGTGCAAAACTTAAGAACAGACCTACACTGAATATAGTAAGTATATACTAAATTGGTAGTTTTTTGTTTTGCTTGTATATAGCTTGTGAATATCAATCATAGAAAAGTGTGATTTAGATAATATGATGTATATATGCTTTCAATTATTGAAACATGAAATGTATTATTCTGTCACAGGTTAATTTGCATGAACTGTATCTTTGTGCAAGAAGTCAAGATTAGGAAATGTGCAATTTCAATTAGCTTCTTTTACAATGATATGTATTTTATTCATTATTCCATTGACCCCCATTTGATTGTAGACATGTGTTAATACATTTTACAACAAATTGATCATATGTTCTATGGATTCGCTCGCACCTTAATTTTGACGTTTTTTACAAAAAATATATTTTTATTTCCTCGCTCGCTCATAAAAATTTGATCAAACCACTATTTAAAGCAATTGAATTAAGAGTTGTTTTTTTCTTCGCTCGCTCGCCCAATTTTTCTAGAAAAATCCGTAGAACATATCATCAACTTGTTGTGGCCTTACCCCTTCAATATGGTCATAGACTTGAACATGCTGTTTTAGGCCACAACAAGTTGATGATATGTTCTACGGATTTTTCTAGAAAAAAAATTGGGCGAGCAAGCGAAGAAAAAAAAAAATCTTAATTCATTTGCTTTAAATAGTGGTTTGACCAAATTTTTATGAGCGAGCGAGGAAATAAAAATATTTTTTTGTAAAAACCGTCAAAATTAAGGTGCGAGCGAATCCATAGAACATATGATCAATTTGTTGTGGCCTTATCTCTGGAGACCTCATAATTATGATTATATATAGGTCTCTTACATCTTGATGGCTTCAAATAGAGAAACTTTTAAAAAAAAGACAGTCTGTAACCTGCTGGATTGGTCATTTCATTGATGAAGCCATTTTTACTGAGCACTATCTATAAATCAAATTATCAAATATTCAGTGGAGAACAAACATTTTGGAATTTTATCTGTAATTACAGTCCTTAAAGATGTAAAAAATTGATTTCTTTTAAGTTTCACAAAATCTTTTAACTATGTAATAGTGTCTTATATAGATAAAACTATAGATATGAGGTCAAACCTTGATATGCTGATGTCACATGATAGTACACATGACATGAGACTGGTGTGTCAAATGTACTTCAGTAACATGTTTTCAATGATGACCTACTTTCCATGTTATCATCGTTTTTTCGCCTTTATGTACAAAATAATTAACAAAATGTTAATTAATAGTGTAATGTTTTCCCAATGTTGATAAATTATTATTCTAGTTTCTTCACAGAATTGTTTTATATTTTGATGAAATATCATTTAAGTAATTAGTTTGTCTTAGGTTTCATTGTCAAGAAATAGCTGACACAGAGAATTCATTTGGCTGATAATTACTCTGGATTGTCTGAATCTTACAGTATTTTGGTTGAAGAATATTAACTTAGCTGGATTGCTCTAGATTGTTCAAAGAAAATTGAACCCAATTCAGCTCACTGGTCCCCAATTATAAAATTAAAGTCACTTTAACAATGTAATTTGGTTACTCCTTGATCCTTAACCACCTTCAATCAGGTGACCCTCACATTACCTATTTACTCATGAAAAAAAAATTAGCATTGCCCCAGGGACCTTTACTGATAGTGCCAAACCTGTGACATACTCTCAGTGGCTAAGGCGACCCCTAAACCAACTTAATAATTTTCCACTTTTAGCTCATATATCTAAACAAATTAAATAAAAGCCTTGACTGTAGGTGATACTATGTCAGTATGATTTATATATTATAAATATTTAGTATTCTGTGTATGTTTTCTACTAGGTCAAATTATACACTGTGAAAATGATGGTATAAATGTCAAGAGTTTCTGTCTATTTTTTAATGTTATCTTTTTATTGTAGTTTTATATTGCTCTTAGTTTATATGGATATCTATTGGACCTACTGTTGGACAGGAAATTGTTCAGTATAATTATAAAGGTTTCTTTGGGGTTTAAAGATTTTTACATTAACATTTTAGTATAATTTTTTAGGAAATACATCAAGAATGAATGAATGGTATTAAATTTTAGGGTTGACCTGTATCAGGTCAATGTTGTTGGACTACACAACAGTAGTTTTTATCTATGATAGGTTGACCAGTTAATCACCCTTGTTAATGAATAAATCCATTTTTTTTCTACTCAACCTGAAGAGTCATTGACCTAAGGAACATAGTACAGGGCTATTTAGCATTATATCAACCTTATATTGATTCTCTCTCTATGAATTACTGGTGAAGTAAGTTTAACTGGAAACATCAATTTGTAAACAAAATGACTTCTACATATAAACAAAATAACCTTTATATTTCCTCATATATTAGTCAAAAATGGTAAAAAATGCATTGTTTTGTTTGTTATGCTTTGGATGAAAGCCAAGATGACGGGTCTACATCCTATATTTGGCACAGATATTAAACCAAGACTTTTTATTTGCCAATTTAGGAAATTGTTATATCTGTGGCCCCCATTGTAATTAAGGATACGTCTATTTTTTTGTACTAACAGGACTAATACGGATCCCCTTCTAACCTCTATAGTCCACCTGGTTAAGTCTGTAGGTACCATTTTACTCAATACAGACATCTTGGTTTTCAATCTTTAGTCCCTTAATTGGTTGGGTTTAATGCCCTAGCAACAGGTTGTATAGGTCATATTACAAAGGTCAGTCAACCTGCTCACCATTCCTTGAAAGGTTGAATCACTGGATTTGGCTGTTAACTAGTTACTTGATGCATACTTCCATTAGTGGCTGACAGCCGCCCCACATGATTAGGATTCAGTGGTAAGAGGGAGAAAGGCTGTCAAAATTATTTCTAGATCTGTAGGTTTGTGCACTATTACTGAGCTAGCCTGGCACAGCTTTGCTTGTAAATGTAAAAGAATTTATGTAGTAGTTCATCCCCGGTCTAAAAGTCTGCAACGTGTTCTAACATACAAGACAGCAATGTTGATATGACATTACCCATTAGTTAAAATAAATAAATCATTCCTGCATTGAAATGGTTATATTTCTATCTCCTGTGTATTTATATAGTGTTCTAATGTTACCTCTGCAGTTATAAAACTGTTTTTACTTATACTCAATTTTTTACCTGTGTTTGAAACAGCTGTTATCGTGTTTTGTCGAGCCTGCTTATTGATGGCTCAATATAACTGATATATGCTTACATGACAGTTTTCATATAAATTATGTTTTTCTCCCTACTTTGTCTAACTTCCAATATGTTGCCATTGTGATAATAATCTGCCTGTTACAAATTGTATTGTATAAACAAGGTCAATAATTCATATTGTTGTTGCTGCTGTTGTTTTTCATTTATTTTAATATTTCTTTTTTTTTCTTTTTTTTTCAGAATGTTGAAGAGATATTAAAGGTGAGTTTTATGAGTAGATAACCAGTTAATTAATGAACACTAAGTCCTGCAAACATCTGTACTTCACAATTCATATTCAATTATTTTTGAATTTGTAGACTAGTAAAAGTATGGAGTGAATGGGGGCATCAATTATTGTTGCAGACTTCACTTAAGATTTTCGCAAGCTCTAGTACAATTTGACATCAGGGCAAAATCATAAACTTGCCTCATTATATGAATTAAATAATTTTCTCTAGCTAGCCTGGATGGAATTTTCACTTGTTCCAGGCTCCAGATGAGTAAGTTAAGGCAACTAGACTCCTGATGCAACAAGTAAGAGAGATGTTCTATATTATCTAACAACTCCATGAATTACCAATACGAACCTAGATTATCATTCCTTGTTGTAAATTTCAAAATTATCATAATTATATAAAAAAAAGTAAATTTCATTAGCCCCAATCAATTTTCACACGCCATTGTGGTCAGGTTATTGAGTTAATGCAAGCACTAGATATTTAGCTTTATTATACTTGAAGTATGATTGAGTGTCTAGGTGTTATATTTTTATTGGTCTGTCAATAATAGAAATAATCCAATGATATTGTGACTTGGTTTTACAATCATCATAAGTATATGGAGGAAAAAATGTACGTAAATGATTTTTAAACGATTTCTAAAGCTTGTGTAATTGTTGTTTGACGTCATTATATGATGTAGAAAAAAAGTTGTTGGGCGATTAAGATGATGCATGAAATCACATAAATCTGTTGTCATTATTAATTATTGTAACATACCATGATGACAGGTTTGCCGAGACCTCGTATTTGTCCTATCAGATGATAGTGTAGTATATCAACACTTTAAGCGTGTCTTCTTTAGTGTCTTGTCTAACTGAGTTGTGTGAGAAATTGATATTAGGTTTATGTGGTGTTTGTATTTGCGGTTATTGTATATAAAATAATTATACAGTCATGTATATATATTTTTCAAACCATGAGAATTTATCACTTGCACTTACTGTGTACGTCTTTATATCTGTGGTTGCAACTCAAGGGGATGCCCGCAAGACAAGTAACTTGCTCTTTTACGCAATGCACTTACTACAGTCTTGCAGGCAACCCTCGAACTATAGGCATTTTTATGATATTCTATATTGATGTGTTCTATATATTTGGTTGTGTCAGTGTTGCCCACCAATATAAATGCATGCATTCAAGTAAAAATGACATTAAACTTAAATAATTCCTTGGTATGAAAATATGTAATTTCTTTTAAAGAAAACTTAAATTACATTACGCCAATGATTATGAAGTATAGAGACCTTAGAGCTATAAACTAGTTAAATATACTGTAGTTCCCCCATACTGTTTACTCTTATGGTTTACTATCACTTATTACTGTTACAGATTTTATATAATTGAAGTTCTCTTATATTGTTCCCTTTGGAAAGTATAATAATTATGTAATCTGACACAACTCTGATTGCATTTGATACATAATTAATATTTTGCTTGTGTATATTTAATGTCAGTTTTTTTTTTAAAAACTGCATTTTTATAATAATATAATTGTTCTATTTTACGTCTCTTATGTTAATAAAGAACATAATTATTTCAATTATTTCATTACAAGCATCTAGTGACATACTGTACAATAACCTCATTTCTGAGTGTTTATTTTCTCTAGTAAATGCACCCTATGCAACACTAATAGTTTTCAATATTATTCAATAAATGCCAAGTAGTATTATGTTACTAAAAAGCTAAAAAAACATTGTCTCTTCGCCGTTACTGTATTTGACTATTGTCTCACATGTTGATTTCTTCAATTGATAGAATATTTAGTTCTGATGTATATTGACACCTTTTTATATCAGATATTTAATATTTGGCAGTTCTGATGCTAACCCCTCAGGAATGCCATTATAAAATTAGCTACAATATTAAAACATACACAGCATGTTAATCCAATTATAACTTACTGGTAGTTCATTATTACAGTATTATAAAACAGTTGTTTATATCTGTACTATATATAGTACACTATAATAAATGAGGTCACTACAAGGTGACACTTGGTCATTAACTAGGTCAGTAAACTTACTGTCTTCTACTTTAGCTCTATATTTTACAAGCATTTCTTTCTAGTAAATTTCTTGCTCAAGTATTAGTATTGACCGTGGTGCCTGGTGAGGTTTGAATGTTGGACCTTTTGTTCATTGAGTGAAGAATGCATCCTACCACTGAACCATTGCTCCCAATTATGCATTTACTGTACTTGGATAATATGTTTCAGAAATACAAGGTTGTATAATTAATAAGAAACATATATACTAGCCTTGATGACATTTGAAAATGATTTAAAACAAAGATATTTTAATTTGTTATTTCCTCATTTAAAAACAATTAGTAGACAATTAAACTTAAATCAAAATACATTGTCAATAGTAATTAAACTATAATTACAATTTTTAATTGCTTGTGCTTATTGACTGAATGTTAGATCTTAATTACTTCACATGTTTTGATGTCATGTACACAATCTCTAAACTTAAATAAGTATATTGATAGGTCATAAAAAACAAACTAGTCTAATAAGGGACTTTAGTCAGTTATTTCCCCTTGTATACTCTTCAAATAGGTGGGTCCAATTAGTTGGATTTCTCAGATTTTACCATTTTCAATGTCAATTTGCCAAAATTAATCTTTTATAACTTTTTTTGTAAATCATTTAATTTGTTTGAAATTCAAGCTAAGTATTTCTAAGGTAAAGAACTATATAAATTTCATCACTTCTGTTAAAATCTTCATTAACTGAAAAGATATTTGAAAAAATATTTTGTTATCCTTTCATGATAAAATCTGAGGATTTCCAACTGTTAGGACCTACTTACCAATTGGATTGCTTTAGATTTTATCATGGAAAGATAACTGACTAAGGTCCATAATTTATATGTTAATATGGATGAATGTTGATTATTTTTGCACTGACCCATTGATTATGTGCATGTTTTCCCCCACCTTATGCTTTACTTGTGATTACTGTCTGGAGATGACTGGAGATACATTTCTCTTCTATTTATGTTGACTTACTATATTTTTCTGTTGTCTGTTGTAGGAGTTTCAAGTACCAAAACCATTGACTGGAATTCATACACCTTTCAAAGATGCAAACTGTCCATTTCAGGTAGGTCTACTTACCTTTCATTTTAGTTCTAGAGAAATGATAAAACAAACCATGTTAATTGTTTATGTTGAAATTTTGGTTAATATTTGAATAGACAGCACTTACATTGAACTTAACATTTGATGGGAATTTCATTTCAACTGTTTTGTGGTGCTTTGACACTTCGTGGTTAGAATTTGGTCTAGCGGACCATGATAAAGATTACCTGTATCATGAGAGAGAGATGAAGACATGCTTGTATTGATAAACAGAATAAAGATTTATATTATACAGACATTGTATAAAATAAGAGTATTGGTCAGCTGTCTTCAATTTATAGTTTTACATGCTGAAGGTTGGTGGTGCAAGCTCATGTCATGAAACTTTTCTTATCTTCTCCTGTTACAACTTATTCAAAGATTGCGTTAAACTAAATAGGGCTAAATGAAGATATAGTGTGGAATCTCTTTCATTTTTAGCCTGCCAGTCAGATTTTTGAAAGGGATTTCCACCTCTCTGTATAGGAGGGATTCACAACTCTCAAATATTCTAAAAATAGATTCACAGGTAAAACTGCCCCTAGTTACTGCTGCTAGGTAGTACAAGCTTTGTACGACCTGCTGTTCATTTACTGTAGAATTCTTAGCAAAGACAAATGGTGTTGTAATTTTAATCTGTTAAAACAACCTCATTTTTGAATTAATGATTTTATGACTGAATTTATATTATTTCTAGAAATTCAAGCAATAACAATTTGATGCTGCATATCAAAATAATTCCTCTGATTTTAAATAAGAATAGTACAAGGAAATTCCATTTTGTAGTTCAAGGCATACATGTTGTAACAATATATTGTTAGAAATTCAAAATTATAATTAATTTAACCTGCAATACGCACACTTAGATTTTCAAAAAGCTAATTATAAAACTCATATATATCCTTTAACACTGGTATTAAAATGAAATTAAGACACTTGTTTACAAATATACATACTATATAGAATCAATGTAAGCTCCTTTGATGAAATAAGTTTAACAAGGATAAAATCATTAACATAAATTTTGTCAACATGAGTATCACAATATATAAAATAATTGCAATAAAAATTCATCCATGGCTATATCGGATTTAAATACTTACAGGTCAGTAAATTTGGAAAAACTCTGTTTTGAAAAGTGTTTTTTGGTCTTTTGAAAATTTTGTGCAATAAAATAATGTGAACTATCCTTGGTAAAAGCCACACTATTAGAGTCAAATATGATACATTAAGTAGCACCAGGAGCAGTGATCCAGTGGTAGGACGGGCGCTCAGGGATCGAGAGATCCTGGGTTCGAATCCCACCAGGGGCACTGCTAATTTTCTTGAGCAAGAAATTTACCTGCAATTTGCTTCACTCCACCCAGGTGTAAATGGGTACCTGCGAGGGTGGCGTAATTTCGTTGCGCCAATTTGTCAGCTGCACTAATAAGCGGAGTAAAAAGACTCCCCAGGGAGATTGATAGTAAGATACCAGTACCCCGATGACCAGGGGTAATAGCTGTAAAGTCGGTGAACGTGTGTAAGTTGAAACTTAGACTATAAAATGCAATTACTTTTTACCCTGACTTGGATACTGGTGTATCAAACCCCTTCAAAAAAATAAAATTTAATGTAGAATTTTTCTCTGTGAAGGTAAAGTTTTAAGCACTGTGAGAGCTAAGGGATTATAAAATCTATTCAATAATTAAGAATAAAGGCTTATGATGGAAAAGTTTCATGTCACTAAAATGTACTCTGACAAGAATTTGAGGAAAAATTCCTGAATAAAAACTGTAAAATACAACATACTCATTTTTAGAAAATACAATTACTGCATTCAACTTCATGATATTAATTATATAAATGATAATTATCATATTATCAATTAATGTATTGATAATATTACTTGTACATGTTGAAGTCATAAACATAAGTAAATGTTTGGAATGTTTTATCATTTTTCTCATCAAAGTATCTAGTTCTGCGTAAAAATGAACGATAAGTATTTAGGTAAAATCTTAGTATAACACTTAGAAACATAACATTTGTTTATTTTCTGATAAGATTTAGATAATTTGTGCATATGAAACACTTTCAACAATTTTCCAAAAAATAATCCCATTCACTAAATTTACCTCATTGTTAAATCAGGTAATCAAATGAAAAAAAGAAATATAATTTATCAAACAATTTATTCTTAATTATAAACTGTAAATTTAGCCTTCATCATTAAACACCATTAGTACAGGTAAAACTAATTTCTAAGACATTTATGATAAGCAGAAATGGGGTTTAAATACATTATTTTCTGTTCAGTTACTATGTAAATCATAGCGTAGCAGCAGAGTGTTTGTCCGACTTTACTCAAAAATGTGTACTACGTAGCACGCATAGCAGATAACAGTGACGTAGTTGTGAATCTCTCCTTTTCTATGTATGTGGTCCTTTCTTGGTTGAATGCCTTTTAAAAGTTGAATATCTGCTTGGACTGAGCAGACTAGTTATTAGGTGCATATGTTCGTCAGTAACTGACTACTGCCCTTCATGATAAAGATTCAATGGTAGGAAGGAAATGGCCGTGAAACTATTTCTTGATCAAGCTCCATGAAAGTATGGAACTTCAGGGAATAGAACTTATAACTCCTTGATCAGTAGACTTCTGTGCTAATGACTGAGCTAGCTAGTGAGCAGTTATCTTTGGTAATCTTTTAAATGTGTGACCACAGCACTAGACTTCAACCCAGGTGCATTGAGTCTAGACAAACAAACATTGATAATACATCTATATATTGTTTTATTTCTTACAGGATATGAAAGATGTCAAAGTTTCAAGTAAAGGTAAGTGTGTATTAGGGTTATATCATAGAAGTTATTATGTTATAAATACTGTGTGAAAACAATACATCTGTAACATTCCTGGAATTATTTATTACAAGTTCTACTATCTCATTATATTGTTTATTACATAATTAGAGAAAATAATGATTTTCTACATTTGTTAGTCTTGAGGCTCAGATGAAAATATCCCTAGACAATCTTTGTTCTTCAGTCTAGTCTAAGGGTTATTGTCTTTTGTCTGGTGTTTGAGTAGTTTTTGTGTTGTGATTGTTTTATTGTTGTTGTTTTTTAGGAGGGGGGGGGGGGTAAGGGAGTGAGAGAGGGGATATTTAAATTCAAGGGTTGTAGTGTTTATGGTAGTCTTAGGTGGTTTTTGTTATATACTTTTTTACCCTTATTGGAAATTCATTTAGGCTAATTTCAGACTAGTTGTTGTGTTTTTGATGTGATTAGATATTAAAAAACATTGGGTCAAAATGTTTTTAATCCTGCACATGTTACATTATCAGTTGAGTTGTAACAACAAAATCATTGGTTAGTTATCTTATTTTCTTTGTAAATATTTAATTATGTCCTCATTTACGGACAAACTGGTTGTAGTATAGTATTACACAATTTTCTAATTCAAACTGTTGAAGTATAACATTGTCTAATGCTATGATTTAAAACTGTCTAAATATGCATTTCATATTTCCTGGTGGTTTTACATGAATGGTTTGAACTGTGGTTAGATTTAATTGGTTAGTTGTGAAGTCTGTTAAGTTCATTTACAGTTTATATTTCATTCAGTGTATTATGTCACCTTATGAAAGTACTCAGGTGTCAGTCACTGGCTGAGGTTTAGGCTTACCTGTTGTTCTGGGGAAAATGTTAGGTCCTGAGATTTAATCAATCTTGAAACTTTTTTTATGAAATTAGACTTGTTTCAATATTTTGAAAGTAGGTTTACAGTATTTTCCAAAACTTTCAACTACTACTCATGAATATATTAGATTGAACCAATCTCTTCTTTTAATGTTTTGATACACTCATTTACATAAACTGAAAAGTGCTAAATATTGTCAGTTTTTATAATGGCTTCAGTTCTTTTCTGTATTGACTTGAGGTCTTGTACTATTGTATGAATTGGTCATTACACTGTTCTCTGTAAATATATACATTGTACTGAGATTTATCTGATTTATCTATGTTTTGTATGTATTCAAGACATATTCATGTTACACTTGATTAAATACTGGTGGAATAGTATATTTCCTTATATGGTCATTTCTTTTATGTAAATGTTCTATTAAAATGAACATGATAGAAAGAATTGTTTTGTACTTGAATGAACTCTTAATGTTGAGCCACTTTCTGGCATTTTGACAGCCACAGCCAGAGAGCAGAAAGGAGGCGGAGAGCAGAAAAAGGGGGCAGTTAAACTTTTGGGTGACTAAGTGTTACAATTTTCACTTCCCTGGATCAATTTTCACTAGTTAAGGGATTTGTTAAGGAAATGGCTAATATTCATGACTTTCATGAGCAAAAAAAAGAGCTACCTTATTTATCAATAATATTGGAATAAAAAGTAGGACTTAGTTTTATTTTAAATGCCATTTTAAATGTATAGCATGTGACTATATATGGTGCAAAAAAGAAAATATAAGTTCATTGACATTTCAAAACTGTTGGTGAAAAAGGCTATATCGTCATGAAGTATGACTTAAATACATCTACATAGATTAATAAAACTTTTAATAACCTGCATTGTTATTTTGATAAATTGATGTATGTTTTATTGTTTATTTTGTTTTAATTAAAAAATAATGGTCTCTTGCTTCACTGGTTACTAGGTACAGCCCATTTATGTAAACATTGCAGGTTTTAAAACTGTGTTAAACCCTGTGTCATTACAATATATGTTATTTTATGGCAGCCAGCCCACCTTACCTAGCTTTCATGGACTCGCGTCTATAATCAGTACTTACCTACACTTCCATAAGGCCATTAACTTCTCCATTATACCTTATTAATTGAGAGAAATTGACATTATTGTCAAATATTCATGGAAGGATATAACCACCATGGGTAGGATTGGAACTTGTATACCCCTCAGGAAACTATTTTGGAAATCCCGGTGCTTCCAACTGCACTTCAGACCTTGGTTAAACTTTCTTAGGGCTGGCTTTGTACTTTCATAAGTGTGTATCCTACTATTGTATCACAGTGTATAAATACATTTATTACTGTTTGTAATTACTTGTTAATTGTATTTTCTTGTATTACATTCATAATGATCTAACCACAATTAATTAACTACATGTATATAATGTGTTAGTTGATGTTTATTCAATATTTACTTGCTGTAATATGCTGTACTACAATACAGTGATATCTCACATATAGACCACCTTATTGAAGCAATCATGAGACTGTTATCTGCATTGTGAATGCAATATAACAAGCTAACTAGTACAACTGGGACAATGCTTTAACTTTCAGATTAAACTAAAACTTGTCTGGAGACCTCTATCATTGAAGCAATAATAAATCATGCTTTGTATTCAAAATGTTCAAAACTAGTACAACTGGAAGGAGGTTGATTACTTTTAGATGAAACAACCTAGGTTATTATGTTATTATGTTGTTTTAAAACTCATCAACTGCTAAGATCATTTAGTGTGGCTCCCTAGGTTAGCTCAGTTGGTAGAGACACAGTTTGTCAATCCAGGAGTCTAGAGTTCTCAGTTAAAACCAACCTACCAATGTAGTTTGTTTGTTTTTTTGGGTTTTACGGCGCACCAACACAAAAAGGTCATATCGCGCCGAAAGCAATCAATGATACTATAAATTCAAACGATATTAATGATGTAAAGCTCTATATCTTGTTATATACATTTATATCCTTCTATAAGTTAAGTATCGCATATAATGGTACTGACTCAAAAAGTTCTTTAAGTGAGTTTAACTTTAAAATGTGTCACAAATGTATTTAAGATCCTGACCATCAAGGAGAATGTGTTTTACATTGAAATGCTCGTCACATACCTATGTAGTTCACTCATTAAATTGTTTCTGCTGCCATTCTATCTCTTACTGCAGCCTAGAGCAATGTTTTATGTTTATAGTATTGGTTTAAAAACTTGGGTTGAATCCTCCTTAGAACTAGAGATCAAAGCTACCATAAGTCTAGATATCTAGGTATCATGAGGTTTACACATATTGAGTAGGTTGACTGACTTTACCAGATTCTGTAGATCTGATAAGATCATTTGGGGGTAGTCATTGACAAAAACTTAAGTTGGAAACTGCAAGTTGAGACAACTCTTAAGAAATGCAATTCTTTACTATATCTCCTCCTAAGAATAAAACAATTCCTAAATCTGCATACTAGAAAACTGTTTTTCAATGCATACATCCTTCCACATATTGACTACTGTTGCACTATCTGGGGGTCTTGTAATGAGCAATTAACAAACACAATGGTAAAATTTCAAAAAAGGGCCGCCAGAATAATTCTTAACAAACCTTTTGATGCCCCGTCGGAGGAGTTATTCAAACAACTAAATTGGATGAAATTTCCAGACCGTGTTAACTATAAAAAGGCTATTATTGTCTACAAATCTCTTAATAACACAAGTCCTGAATATTTAAATAACAGGTTTGTCTTAAGTAATAATCACCAATTAAGATCAAGTTCTACACAAAAACTGAATGTCCCGAAACCTAGACTTGAATTCTTTAGAAAATCTATAACATACTCAGGACCAGTCATTTGGAATGAAATACCTCTAAACATCCGTCTTGCTAACAGCCTTAGCTCATTCAAAAAGCAGTACATTAAATGGAAAATGCAAAAAGAGTGAAATATTCTTTGTCCACCTTAAACTCATCTCATGCCTATTGTTCCTTTTTTTTCAGGTTACTTTGCTCTCAATTTTGATTTTCTTATGTATATAACATGTTTTTCTCAAGTCTAATATGCATTCATCATTATGTAAATATTGTATATACTGTGTAATATGTTTGATAGAGGCCCACATGGAAGATTGGATTTATCCAAATGTGTAGCCTCTTAAAATAAAGTCTTTATTATTATTATTATAATCTTCTGATAGCATTGTATTGTGTCTGCTATAGTTGAGTGACCTTATACTGGGAAGATTTTATGTTCATTTATTTGTCTCCTGTCTCTGTCTGTCTCGATAAGATAATTGGTTTACTCACTTTTCAATATTGTCATTATGAGACTCTGTGTTCTAAAATTGCTTTGATTAGAATAATGCATTCAAGAAGTGCTCTGGTTACAATTACAATAAAATATTCTATATTTTCATTCTGAGGCTGTGTGATTTAGTATAATCATCAAAGTGACAATATTACTCTATGTTGTTATTTGTTTTAAAGGTTGCTGCAGAAAAGGTGTGGCGTAAATAGATTATTTTTTATTTATTATTCTGTCCTCCATGGGGTCTTTAAAATTGTGATGTCTAAGTATGCTTATAGAGGGTACGGTAGAACTTAATATTTCTTGGAATATTTAATGACTCTGCCTAACATACAGATCTATGACTGACTGCTTGCCTGTCTAGTCTAAATCCCCATGTGGGATATTATATCAAGACATATCTAGCCATTTTAGTATTGATTCTAAATAATGTAAGACATTTTGTTACCTTGAAACACTAAACATGTAAAGATGTTTGAAGAACTTTTGTGACTGATGATAGTCTCAGGATGGTTGTAAAGAGAGGCTAAAGGTCTCAGGATGGTTGTAAAGAGAGGCTAAAGGTCTCAGGATGGTTGTAAAGAGAGGCTAAAGGTCTCAGGATGGTTGTAAAGAGAGGCTATTAAGGTCTCAGGATGGTTGTAAAGAGAGGCTATTAAGGTCTCAGGATGGTTGTAAAGAGAGGCTAAAGGTCTCAGGATGGTTGTAAAGAGAGGCTAAAGGTCTCAGGATGGTTGTAAAGAGAGGCTAAAGGTCTCAGGATGGTTGTAAAGAGAGGCTATTAAGGTCTCAGGATGGTTGTAAAGAGAGGCTAAAGGTCTCAGGATGGTTGTAAAGAGAGGCTAAAGGTCTCAGGATGGTTGTAAAGAGAGGCTAAAGGTCTCAGGATGGTTGTAAAGAGAGGCTAAAGGTCTCAGGATGGTTGTAAAGAGAGGCTATTAAGGTCTCAGGATGGTTGTAAAGAGAGGCTAAAGGTCTCAGGATGGTTGTAAAGAGAGGCTAAAGGTCTCAGGATGGTTGTAAAGAGAGGCTATTAAGGTCTCAGGATTGTTGTAAAGAGAGGCTATTAAGGTCTCAGGATGGTTGTAAAGAGAGGCTAAAGGTCTCAGGATGGTTGTAAAGAGAGGCTAAAGGTCTCAGGATGGTTGTAAAGAGAGGCTATTAAGGTCTCAGGATGGTTGTAAAGAGAGGCTAAAGGTCTCAGGATGGTTGTAAAGAGAGGCTAAAGGTCTCAGGATGGTTGTAAGAGAGGCTAAAGGTCTCAGGATGGTTGTAAAGAGAGGCTAAAGGTCTCAGGATGGTTGTAAAGAGAGGCTATTAAGGTCTCAGGATGGTTGTAAAGAGAGGCTAAAGGTCTCAGGATGGTTGTAAAGAGAGGCTAAAGGTCTCAGGATTGTTGTAAAGAGAGGCTAAAGGTCTCAGGATGGTTGTAAAGAGAGGCTAAAGGTCTCAGGATGGTTGTAAAGAGAGGCTATTAAGGTCTCAGGATGGTTGTAAAGAGAGGCTAAAGGTCTCAGGATGGTTGTAAAGAGAGGCTAAAGGTCTCAGGATGGTTGTAAAGAGAGGCTAAAGGTCTCCGGATGGTTGTAAGAGAGGCTAAAGGTCTCAGGATGGTTGTAAAGAGAGGCTAAAGGTCTCAGGATGGTTGTAAAGAGAGGCTAAAGGTCTCAGGATGGTTGTAAAGAGAGGCTAAAGGTCTCAGGATGGTTGTAAAGAGAGGCTATTAAGGTCTCAGGATGGTTGTAAAGAGAGGCTAAAGGTCTTAGGATGGTTGTAAAGAGAGGCTAAAGGTCTCAGGATGGTTGTAAGAGAGGCTAAAGGTCTCAGGATGGTTGTAAAGAGAGGCTAAAGGTCTCAGGATGGTTGTAAAGAGAGGCTAAAGGTCTCAGGATGGTTGTAAAAAGAGGCTAAAGGTCTCAGGATGGTTGTAAAGAGAGGCTATTAAGGTCTCAGGATTGTTGTAAAGAGAGGCTAAAGGTCTCAGGATGGTTGTAAAGAGAGGCTATTAAGGTCTCAGGATGGTTGTAAAGAGAGGCTAAAGGTCTCAGGATGGTTGTAAAGAGAGGCTAAAGGTCTTAGGATGGTTGTAAAGAGAGGCTAAAGGTTTCAGGATGGTTGTAAAGAGAGGCTAAAGGTCTCAGGATTGTTGTAAAGAGAGGCTAAAGGTCTCCATAAAAACAATATTTCAAAGGGTATTACAAGTTCACTTGAAGTTTCTTGTTCAGCTAACCATTGGCTCCTATGTACAATGGTCTTGGTCCCTTTTTAGATCAGTCTAATTTGATTCAAACCATGTCATTGAGGTTTTTGTCTTAGAATAAGTCTGTTTTCTTAAATTATATACACAATGCATAATTTTGTACTGGTGATAATTGCAATAATATGGCCTTTCTTCAGCTTGCAATTGGGTTCTGCTTTTTTCACAGACAGAGCTGATTGTTGCTTTTGGCATAATTTATTCTGTGTTTACAGTAATAACATCATCTCCAGGGCTGGGGAAATGTGACCATTGACATACCTCCTGTAGAATGCAGGATATTGATTTAGGGGTCTTAGGTCTGATTCTTGGCCACTTTCCTTCCATGGAAGTGTCAATTTTCTTCTATTGAGGGAAAAGTTGCCAGCATGTTGTGTAAGAATGTCCAATGAATATTCACTAGAAATGCACTGCAGTCTTTGTTGCTTCTAAAATGTTCCTTGGCCAACTGTTAAAGGATCCTAAACTGTTCCATTACAAATTGTTGAGAATTGCACATAGTAAAAGATATTATGATGGTCATACGTGTGACACTAAATCTTTGAAAAGACTGGTGTATAAGACAGTCAGCTATTTATCAGCCATCATTGTTTTTATTGATCTCTCGTTTTTCTCTTCTCTCATTCCTCTTTCTGTAGTCTGGAAGGATAATTATATTGCTTTGATTGTCTCGATGTCATATTCCTCTGTTTATTTCTCAATAAAATTTCCGTCTCTCCTTTTAAAGTAGTTTTCCACTTGTTGGAACGACTCTTGAGAAAGTTTTAATGTAGGTTATGATTAGTTCCGAGGATTTTGTCCTTTTGTTTTGACTTATTGAGGTAAATTGTGTATTATATAAGAGATTGGTATTATTTGATATTGAGAGTTTGTGCTCTGCTCTTTTTGTATGTTGATCTATAATAGGTTTATATGAACATTGGGAGACCACCCAGATAGCTTAGTCAGTAGCATACAAGATTACTGATTAAGAGGTCTTTGGTTCAATTCCTGGTTGGGGTTTACTTTAGTTTAGTTAGGTCATAATATAATTACCACTGCCATTCTTACTACTACCACTGATTTTAAATCATGTAGGGCAGTTGTCAGTCACTGACAGAAGTATGTGTCTTAAATTACTGGTTAACTACTAAATCCAGAGATTAATCCTTTCCAGGAATGGTTACTAGGTTGACTGACCTCCATGATAAGGCCTTTACAATGTGTTCCTTCAACCTGACACAACAGTTTATGTTGCTAACATATTAATCAAAAGAAAGATATAGATAATGAACTAGCAGACTGAACTGATTGATAGCTTTTTGATTTTCAAACAAATTCCCATTCATGTCAAACCAAATCATACTCATCTCATGCTGCATGTTAAATATCATACATTGATTGTCTGCTCTAAACTAATCTAACTGTATGTAAATAAAGAAAGATATAGACTAGTTTTGTGTCAAACCATCAATATAATTACATTAACATGCAGGTAACTGATGAAAAATCATGATAAATTTCATGACTGAATGGATTTTTACTTCCGTTCTACTATTGATAATAATCGTACAACTTTACTACAAAATATTATTACTTTCTGTATTGTGTATTAGTCATTAATGTAGGCTTGGTACCATACATTGTAATTTTACATAAATCTCAAACTTTCATAAGGTGATTCAATATTGCACCTTTTCATCAATATGTATTGTATTCTAAATATAATTGTATATATTATTTCAATTTTAATGTCTGTTAAGAAATTTTTGTCGTTATAATGGCTACAATTGTAGGCGTTTCATGCCTGTACTGTAAAATTGGATTTCAATTTATATGTGCAGAAAATGCACTTTTCCCTGCCATTCATAGACAAGTTTACCACTCCTAGTCTTGTTATTATGTTTGTTTATGCTTAGGCCAAACAAACAAAAAATATCAGATTTTTTCTCCATTTTTGAAATAAGGGGGAAACTATGTGTTGTAAAGATATTGACTTTTAGTTTTTACACTGATAAATTGTATCTATTATTTGCCAGTCATGTTTATATTTTGCATTTTTATGAGATTTAAAAACAAAGGTGAAGGGGTTGAAGTATGCAGTTGGGTTGGGGATGAGGAATCTAACAATAAAGTTTCTATGGCCTAACAATTAACCGTACAGTTCTGTAGGAAATCGATGCTGGGGTGATTATTTTAATGATTAATGGAATCATGTTTCATGGTTTTATTATTCAGATAAAATCATAGCTTGTCATGAACTTGTTGATGACATTTTAAGGTTGTTTGTTTATTTAGGTGAACAACAAAGTTACCACCAGTGAGTGTCTCAAACCTTTTGTACGGGCGTGGGGGGGGGTGGTGGGGGGTGGAGCTCCAGATTCTTTTCCTGGAGGTAGAGGTTCTTGACACAAAAATTTCAAACTCAAAGTTTTCAAGTTTTTTTTGCAAGCTTAAAAGTATTTAAATAAATGGCATCATTGTGTGCAAGTTTAAGTTAAACTTAGCACAATCCCTTAATACAGTTTATCTGGGTTGATGGTAGCTTAATGTAGTGAAATATTAAGTTGTCTGATATTTATGAAATTGCCGAGTGCATATAAATAGATAGTTGAATACTTACTTTAGAATAAAAATAATAACTTTCTTAGCTATGATTATAAGTAGTTGCTACGGTAATAAAAATTCAAGGTCTTGAAAAGTGCACCAACTACTTTAAAGACAAAGTTTCCATAGACATTACTCATTGATCATAGAAAGCTTGTAGAGTTTTTTTGTTGATGAATCTTGGCAGAAAGTAAGAGATATAGTAGATCATTATGATGTATTAAACTCAAGTTATTGGTATGTTAACTATCCATGGAATGTAGATTGTCTATAAGAAAATTGTGTGTAATTATATACTTTTAACTTTCAATATAGTACAGTGAAACCCTCTCATTGAGAGACACATGGTGATTATAATTACCACTAACTTGATACTAGGGACATTGGTGACTTTATATCTTGTATTGCGAAGAAGGCCTATTGTTGGGAAGCCATTGTTGGGATGTTTAGCTGACTTTGTGTGTGACTGTCTCATCTTCAATCAGTCTCAATAGAGACTACTATAGACCACTGTCATGGAATCTATTGGGGGTGTAATGATTAACCGATATACCGGTTAATATTGCAATACAAATTCTGACGGCTTTTTCCGGTTCGTTTTTTCCTGAACCGGTTTTTGTAGTTATGTACTAATTATTTTATCACAACCTGAAGTTTTGAATATTTTAAAGAGATGTTAGAATAAGTTGAAAGCTTAAAGTAATATATTATTGTGCTTTAAAATGTTAAACATTTGGTCTAATGAGAGAATAATTCTCTTCGAAAGTTCGTTTCAAAATATGCATTATCTAACATATAATCCATTTTACACAAGTCACTTAAATATTTGGATAAGATATAATTGGGAATTACACTTTTACATGTAACGAATGCAATGCATGTGCATTAATTCATGTTTCGCATGTCTGCTAAAAAACCGAAACGTATTGCTATACAGTGTTTAGCATATTGTTACACCCCTAGAAAATCCAGGTCGATAATGCAGTTGGTAGCGAGCCGGGATTTGGAATCTCGTGCCCGAGGGGGTGCGGGTTCGAATTCCACCCGGGGAGGTTATACCCTTCCATGAAAATTTGTCAATAGTGTCGATTTTCCTCCATTGATTAGATAATATGGAGAAGTTTCCGACCTTGTGGAAGGGTAGGTGAGTACTGGTTATAGACTACGGTCCAGGAAATCTAGGTTGCGCTGGACAATGTAAAATGACCTAAATTGTGTTGACACGTCGTTAACTCCAATAAATGAATAAATAAACACCCTTAGAATCTATGGACAACGCACAGGGGATCAGATAAGGGAACAATTTCTGATACTTTACTCACATGTAAAACCTCTTCATAAACACAAACCATTCCAAAATCTAACCAATCAGTATTTTTGTTATTGAGGTATTACTGTATTGAGAGTATGTATTTTATTTTTATGATAGACTTCCTGTGTCTTTATCATGTTGCTGTATAACACTCAGTAAGTAGCTACTTAAAATATAAACATATTATGTGCATTTAGCAAACTTAACTTTTAATCTTAAAATCAATGTTTTCTGTGCAAATTGAAAATGTCAACTCATTTATGCATTCAGAAAACTTTCTCCTGCATTACTGGTATCCAAGATAATAAGTTAGGCTCTCTCTTAATGTTAAAGACATTAATTCTTCCCAGTGACTGACTAATTATTGGATGCTTAGTAAATAACTTACATTTGTAGTACACATTTTGTTGTGGAAAAAGATTTAGGTATGAGTTTGAATATGTAGGTATTAAATCACGTGTGTGAAACATGAGTATCTAAATCACAAGTTTGAAGCACAAGTGACTTAATCCCAAGTGTCAAGCATACATGATTAAATGGCATGTGTCGAGCAAACATAATTTAATCATGAGTGTGAAGCATAAATGACTTTATCCCAAGTGTGAATCATAAAGTGACTTTATCATGAGTTTGAAACACTCGTGACTTAATCCAAATGTAAAGAATAAGTGGCTTATCACAAGTGTGAAGCTCTAGTGCTTTAATCATGAGTGTGAAACACTTGGTGCTAGTGACTTAATCCTGAGGGTAAAGAATGACTTTATCACGAGTGAGAAGCACTAGTGTAAAGCACAAATGACTTAAAATAAGTGCCTGGAAACATGTGCCAATCACACTCATAATTGCTTATGTTGGAACCTATAGAAAATATGGTTTCAGCAAGATTGTGACCTATCTAAGTTGATTTGCTATTCAAACAAACAAACAGTCAAACTGTTGGAAAAACCTTGTACTTTGAGATGTGATAAAATACAGGATGTCATTAAAATTGTGACTTCACTGTATACAATTTTGAGACTCCAGTTATACAATAGACATGGTGATGATAAAAACCCTCCCAGCAATCTTCAGACATTTGAGACTGTATTAGGATTAAATAAATATTTCCTTGCAACATGTTAAGATGTCTAGAGGATATTGTCAGGCAATAATGTCAAATACTAAAGGATAAGATTTATATAGATTTGTCGGGAAATAAGTCTAGACTGAACTAGCTATCACAAAGTTTGTAATTATTGTAAACAGTTTCTGTTTTGTCATATAATGAGTTGATGGTTCCACTTTGGATGATATAGACATTTTTGTTAGTCTCTGATGTGCATTTTATTTTATTTTATGATTTGTTTGGGTTGATGGGATGTAGTCTGGTTGTATGTTTATTGTTGGTAATTTTATGCGATCAAGTCAGCTTTTTTGTATTTGGTATTCTTGTGCTGAGTAAGTGTAATTGGTCTTGTAGTTATTATTCCCTTTCTCCAGTTTGGAGTTGAAACAGATCTCATTTTAACGCAATTTTGTACATACCGCTATTCAATTTTACTGTCCCATACAGTCAAGGAAAATAACGGGTATCTTGTTGCCCAGGACAACCTCTTAAGGACAACCAAAGACTGTTGCCATTTTTAATTTTATATTGATGAGTACATGATTGTAACCACATTCATCAGCTAATCCCTTTTACCTGGCTGTTTTGAAGATTGATGGACATCTTTAAAATTGACTGGAAAACTGTCCTATTTTGTAGCCTGGAGACTGTCATTTTAGATGCAATACTTGAATTAATTCTTACTTATGATGGTATGTAGAAGTAATTGTACGACTTAAAGGTTTTTTTTCTCACTTTAACTATACTTTGAACCCTATAAGGCCATTTTAAGTGAAAGGAATCAATGTAAGACTTAAGAGGTTTATGTTTGATTGTAATATTACATGAACTTGTTTGATATAGACTTAAAAGAAGCCATTCATTTGTAGGCATGTCATAAATTTGGTCTAAGTGTTCTTTAATTTCATTGAAACAGAAGCATTTATATTGGTTACCATAGAAACTGCTTCCATTTTATAATATATTTATATAGTTTTCTCTTGTCTGGTGGATGTTTATTAGTTCTTAATTCTGTATTGTCAGCTTTTAATGCTGTGTTCTTGGTTCTTAGTTTTTCATTCTTTTTTATGGTTCCTGGTATAAGTTCTGTTTGTTAAGTCTTGGTTGCTAGTTAGGGTCCTTATGGGTCTTGATTCAGAGTTTGTGACTTTTGGTTCTTGCCTCTTTATTCTATGGGTGAAAGTTTTTAGTATAAATTCTTATTTCAGTATTTGAATATTGTTTCTCAATGTAATTCATATGAAATCTGTTTATTTTAGTATTTTGAAAGTAGAGATTTCAGTATTTTTAAATCGTTCGACTTCCACCCACATGATTTATAGCCCTGAGTTCTAGGTTATTTTTCAATGCTTAGTTGGTTCTATAAGTAAACTTGCATGTTTTGTTATAATCAAGGCATTTATATTATTGGTGATATTATCTTTGTGGTACATATTATGCTGCATGATTGCATTTTGCCTTAGATGTTGTTAATTATGTATGAAGTTGCATTGATATATTTATAGCAGAAAACGGGGGAGGGGGGTGGGGTGTCAATCATTATGTTAGTTAATGGTTTGTGATCACTTGGATCATGAAGTAAGAATTAAGCGTTTAACTACTTTAGGATTAGTTATCAAAATTTACTTTGGTTTAGTGTCTTCTAGATTGTCAGTAGTTCACATGTCTATAATGTTTGGTGTTTGTTCTCAATTTTTTAAAGAAACAAAGTATTTAAATGAATATCATTTTTAACCAAAGATAATTTAAGATATGCTACCATATATCTTCCACTTTTGTATATTTAAAACCAGAAATAAAGTAGGAATATATGAGGAAATGTTTTAATTTGTATGAAGTAAAGAGAATATAATGTGTTATATTAAACTTCCTTTTCCTGTTGGTTACAAATTAGCTAATGAATGAATAATTATGCTAATTATTGTGATATTTAAGTTATAAAACTTCATATTTCCACAAATAAATGACATAAAGTACAACTTATCAGAGTGTAGTTCAGTTTTCTGTGTTATATATATATATATATCATTAATGAAGTTTTCTTATCTCAAGGGGGGTAATCTATGTTTAACTAATTCATGATATATTTTAAATTTTATTACCTCCCTTTTATGATGATTTTTCTTAGTCTATGTAATTGCTTTGTTGTTGATCTTTGGTCAATTTTAAACAAAAATGAACTAATAATTGTATTTTTTCCTAAAATATATTGATTTAACAAGATATAAATAGTCAAGATTATATGTGTACAGGGCCAAAACACCATTTTTTGGGAAGGGACCACAGCCTTTTTCTTGGGGAAAATTAGAGTGGTTTTCACTTATTTGGGGAAAAGGACCCACTTCATTGCCAGTATAAGAAATAAATTTTAGTCTTACAAAATCAATGAGATAATCCAGTAAATTTTTTGGTTAAGGAAACAACATTGACTATGTTGCAAAGATATCTTAAATATTTTTCCCTTCCTTTTTGAATTGTGGCTCAACATTCTTTGGGGATTTTTTTTTAGATTGGGGATTTTTGAGGATTAAACTGGGGAAAAAAGAGTCAGTTTTTTTGGGGGGGGGGGAAGCAGCCTGTATTCGGCTTCTGCTGAGAAGAGTGTTTTGGCCCTGGTGTATTTTCTTTTTCCTTCATTGGATTTTGCATCATTTGTCAAGACATTTTATTATGTTATGTGCAGTGATTGATTCACCTTATCCATACTAGTACTCACATACCCTTCCATTTGCATATTGGCTATTCTTTAGGCCATGGACATTTATTCAGGGTTTTTGTAATCTATAGTGCCAGTCTGGTTTGATCCTAGTCACAATTTAAAAACCTGGTTCTATGCTACATGTAAAATGTGATAGCTTTATATTTAGATATAAAAGTTAGGTGTAAAAGTGGATGGGTCATCACTAAACTACATCCTTTTTTGTTTACATGGAGTTCGACTAGTTTTGTATTGACTCTTCAAAATGTTTTAACTAGAAAGTTAAAAAAATGAAGTACAACATTTTGATGAAAAGATTGGCATGTATCAATGTATATTAGATAAGCAGGTTAAAATTGAATAATAAAATGCATGTTCTGTTTGGTTCTCTGGTTATTTTCAGAAAATGAAACTTGTGGCAAATGATTGTAACTTCAATTTTTTATAAATTTCTGAAGAAAAAAAAACAACTTGTTAACATAGTAGTATTTGACTTTCAACTTGGGTCTCAAGCGCAGTTTGTAGCACCCCAGGTTTTCATATCTTGTTTGCTGTATTACTAAGGAGTATGGTTTCAAATCCCACTCAAGGCAGTTTTACCATTTATAAGGTATATTAAGAAGTTTAGGACCTAGTGTAGTATGTAAGTACTGATTATAGACAAGCATCAAGGAAAGCTAGGTTAGGTGCCTTGGCCTTTGTAAAATAACCTAAATTGTGTTGGCAGAGCATTAAAACCATTATAAAAAGAAGATAACAGCATTTGACTCTGACCTAATTGATATGGCCTTATGTCAAGTGTTAAGTTATTGACTAGTGTGTTTCTTTGATATAATTCTTTTATCGTCTTTGACTCTTGTTAGATAACTTTAAGAGTTTTATATTCATTGTTATGTAAACAAACCGTTCAATGTTAGAGATCAATGAGAAATGTTTACTGAAGGAATGGTCCATGAAATTTATGTTTTGTAAAAATATAATACTGTTTTATGTACAGTTACACCTGACTTGGTAGGGCATCTAATGACAAATATAGGGGTGGTGGGTTCCAATCCTAGGACCTTCAATTTGTAGGGCCTTAGGAGACAAATACAGGAATGGTAGACTCAAATCATGGAGCTGCCATTTGTATGTTGGATTGCCAGGCTGTTTAACTGAGTGTTTACTGTATGATTTAATGTAGGCAGATATTGACATGTACTCTTCAGTATTGTAGGGGGATGTTTATCAATGAAATGTAATCAATGGAACCATGTCTACAGTAATAATTTATGATTTCATTTCAATGGAAAGTAGTATGGAATAATATTTTGTTTTGCCTCTTTGAATGTAGGAACAATTACATTGTGTTAAATAATTAATAACATGAGTTTTTAGCCATTGTTTATGGCCTTGGCATTTAAATATTAAGACCTAATTTTCATTGATTATTGTGTTTTACAATGAATAATACATTTTTCATGATTAAATGTCTGAGTAGGTCAATATACAGGAGTGTCTGACATGACTGTGCCAATTATCTTACCATCTCATGAGCTTATTTAGAACTGCTTGTCATTGGCTGCTGAATTCAGGTTGAAGCAGGCTTAGGGATTGTGAGGTGCCAAGTTGGAATTCCAACCAGGGACTCTGCTAATTACCACGAGTTAGAATTTTACCTTTTGATTCCTTCATTCCATGCAGGTATGAATAAGTACTGTGGGTGGGTGATGCTTAAAGGGGATTTTAATGATCAGGGGATGTCATGCTGTTGTCAATAAAACAAGTTGTTACAGCTAATAATCATTTACTTGTTTGCAGCCTGGAACTGGTTCCCTTAAGTACTATGCATGTTGAATTATACTCAATGAAACATTAAGATGGCTTGTTTTGGATGGGATAAAATGTTGGTCGAGTTGACTTTCCAATTATAACCAGCCTAATGTCAACAATCTCTTAGCCATGCCAATATAAGTTTCATACCTCCATCTTTGACATTTAATGTTAATATTGATGTCACATCCATTCCTTAAATATTCATGTTGATAGATTTGTATCTAGAACTATTAAATTTTCTATGGGTGACTCTGATCTGGTGAGATGATTCTTTTTGTCCAAGTTTTAAATACTAAATTATAGCTGCCACACCTGTCACTGTATAGTTCACATGTGCCTAGGACATGTATTGAATGGTATTGGGGGAGGGGAGGGTATGAGAATGGCATAAGGTTCCATGGGGTCACACCCTGATTTGGACTGTGAGTGAATTGAAGGAAGCACAAAGCTCACTAGGGTCCCATGTAGGTCTTGAAATGTAATTAAGGACAGAATGAAGTGAGTGTTATATTCACTTGTTGGGTCATGTGCAGATTCAGTAAAGTTTTGGCAGAGGATATTAAAGGAACACAATCTTCTTCCAGGGTAGTACTGATACCATTTTTTTAAATTTTTATTTCCAATGCTTTTGAAAATATTTTGAAAACTCAATGGAGTGGGGTGGTGTATTGCCATGACATACTTGATGGTTCAGCCCATTGATTCATGAGAATCATGATATTTTTAAACAAATGTCATGTCACCTTTCAGTCTGTATCTACAGAATTGTGACAATGAGAATAATGTATACAATCAATGATGTCATGTAACTCAAGTTTCTGTTGTCGTTAAGGATGCTTTTGTTAAGTTTTTTACGTCATGTTGTTTTTTTATTTGAATACTCTCCAATTAGAAGGTGACTGGAAACTCTTCAAAAAGAAGGTGACTGGAGAGCGTGACATATGAATTTATCATGAGAAGTTTGACGTGTTTGACATGTTATAAAATTTCTCATTGTTATAATAATACTGTTATTCTAGTTCTATTTGTAGTGTTAATGTTTTATTGTGATCATATTCTATTTGTTAAGTCATAGTATATGATATTGTTTTGAATTGTTCTACTTGACATAAATAAAGATGATGTTTTGTATTTCTAATATGCTATGGCTGTCTGTGTAGCTTTAGTCTCTTTCAAAGGTTTTCGTTCGGGTTTTTGTCAACCAGGCTTTAACAAATTCTAACCCTTTATACCACTGTTGGCTGTCCCATACTTCAGTTGCACTGCAGTTGAAAGTGCTTGGATGGAATGATTCTTATTTATGTGATAAAAGAAACTGTATAGAGTAATAAAGGAAACTCTTGATTATGTCTATTTTACCTGTTTAAGTCTCACTTGCAGTATAATGTTGCTTTTTAGGCTCTGAATGTCTTTCTCATAGGAGTTTGTACGGTCTGTTAGATTATATTGTGGTAGCGTACATAAGGTCTGACATTCATGAACTTGTGATTGTCACATTGTGTTGATATAATCCACTCCTTACTAACATTAGAAGCTTAAAATAATATAAACATGTGATAATGTTATATGATAGCAGCTTGTTTTATACATTGTATTAGATTACTGTTAGGATTATATCTTCTATGTATATATTAGAGTTATTGATGTTTTATTTTTGATGTTATTTGTTATATTGTATAAAACAATCAATACAACTAAGAATTGTTGTCTTTAATCATCTTCTTTGCAAACAGCTGCATGTTAATTTAAAGCCTGGCTTGATAGTTTAATATTATCTATACATACAGTTTTTCCTGTTGTGGGGCTTTGTGGCCTTATTTAGTCTTGTTTTCTTTTAAAGGTGTTAGGGAATATACTCTATATCAATCTGTGACTGTACAGTTGTTCCAAGAATCCTTTTTGTTGCTAGTGAAAGTCCTAAACTTTCTTTAGAGTCAAACCAAAATAATATAATTTAAGTATGCAACAGGCAGTTAATATGACCCCTTTGACGGCAACATTTCATACATGAAAATGAATTCACAGTATGCAATATTCATTTCTATTTTCAGATTTGGTTGGTGGTTTGAACCCTATAACATCAGGGGCCACTGTTACCACTGAGCCTACTATTAAAATAGTTGAAGATATAGATGATAAAGACCCTTCTAGTAGTAGCAGCAGCAGTGATAGTGACGATGATGACTGTGATGATGATGATGATGATGATGATGATGAAGATGAAAGCAACAAACAAGCTGATAATAATGATGATGGTTTTGATCTACATAAAATGATGCATGGAGATGATGTCCAAGTTACCAGGTATAGTAGAGTGAATGGTAATTTTATATTAGAGAGGATGGACAAAATAGTCTTGTTGAAGAGTTGAAACTAGGTCTCGCCTAAGCACTAAATTTTGAATACACTTCATTTTTGCAACTTCTTAATCCTTGGATGGAAGTTTTAAGGACTGTTGCTAGTCCTGAAGTTATGGAATTTGGGAAACTGAGAAAGGGTTCTTTTTCTATGTAAAAACTGATGAAAGTGGAACTTCACTTGGATTATGCTTCATGGTTTTATTGTATTAATTCTAAGTGCTTTTGTGCCCTAGCATCATAAGTGATTTAATAAGCACATACAAGTATTAAAGAGCCCCTATGTTTTATTCCTAGACATAACATTGATAGAAGAAAGTTTTTAAACTAATGTAATTATTTGTCCAATATACTAGGGAGAAAATTTTCAGGACTCTGGGCTCGACAAATCCACTCGTCCACTCGTAATTAAGAGTAGAAATTGACTCAGGACGAGTTGATCTTCCGGCAGTGCTCGTTCTGCAGGACGAGTGAAAATTCTAGCCGAAAAGAATCAAATTTCAAGTTTTAAATACATGTCTAATCGAAAACATAACAAATTAATATTATTTCATCACCTTCAATATCAAAAAGAATTGCTTTTTGTCCTGGAAATGGCCGTCATATTGACCATTCTGTTACTTCGCACCAATTATGCTAAATGAAACGGTTGCGTCATGTTATCACAATTACTATAAATACAGAATCACTTAATTGCATTTTCCTCTAGTGAAGTTCAGGACGAGTACAAATTGCAGCAGGACAAGTGAAAATTCTAAGCTGCTCGTCTTCCAAAACATTTGTCAAGCCCTGGGACTAGTCCAAAGGTTCAGGATCTAAGGCACCTGAAAAAGGGTCCTTGTTGTATGTTAACTCTAAGACAATGACAGAAATCCCAAATTTTTGTTTTTTAGAATTTTAAACTTGCACCCATTGATATGTAATATTAATATTTTCTTTTCTACAGTGTTGCCGACCATAGTATTAAATCAGAGGTAATTAAAACCAGCAATGTTGAGACTAAAGAATGTGCTCCAGCGAGACCTTTAGTGGCCGAGAAAGTAAGTCGAGACTTTTACATATCAATATAACACACTTCACTCGGGTAATAATCACAGTAATTATACCCCCGCAAACGAAGTTTTCGGGGGTATACTGGAATCACCCTGGTGGTTGGTTGGTTGGTTGGTTGGTTGGTTGGTTGGTTTGTTGGTTGGTTGGTTGGTTGGTTGGTTGGTTGGATATGTGGTCTGTCCCAAAAAATTAATACATTTGTAGTATGTTTATTTCTTAATGTATTTTAATAGAAGCTGTTATATACCATGACTTAATGGTGTATACAAAACTCATGTAGCTATGGAAACATATCTCACTTGTTTAAAATATTTAATGGTGTTATATATTTTAAATCTAATTTGATAACTGTATAGTATGCTTTTTTCTAAATAGATTTTTTTCTTGTCTTATTTTATTTTATAGAATTTGCACAGGCGTTTACAGTTGATGTTATATGCATGTTATATCAATTCCAATTCAAAATGGCCGACTTGCGGCCATCTTGATTTTTTTAATTTAATTTAATAACTGCATGCTTATTTCTGAACAGATTTTTTATTTTTTTATTTTATAGAATTTTGCACAGGCGTTTACATTTGATGTGTACATACACTTTATATCAATTCCAAATTCAAAATGGCCGACTTGCGGCCATCTTGAATTCTTTTTAATTTCGTTTAATTACTGTATGCTTATTTCTCAACTAATTTAGATAGAATTTTGCACAGGCGTTCACAGTTGATGTGTACATACACTTTAACTCAATTCCAATTCAAAATGGCGGACTGGCTGTCGTCCTTTTTCTAAATTTATACAGTCTTATTTTGACTTATTACCATACATATTTTGAAAAGAAATTGCATACAAGGTCTCACTAATACAGTTGATCAGGATGACCATTCTTCATCAATTTATATTCAATATGGCTGACTGGCAGCCATCTTGAATTTTTATTTAAATTACTGTATAGTACATGTATGTGTTTTTTTACTTAATTTTATCCAAATTTCGCTCCAAAGTCTTTATTGATGTAGTTGACTTGTACATGGATTTACTTAGGATACAAATTCATTATGGCAGACTGGCAGCCATTTTGACTTTGTTTAGATAACTGTATAGTAAGCTTATTTCATCACCAATTTCTTCTTGCTGAAGTCTGATTGATTTATTGATTGATTTATTGGATTTTACGGCTTATTAATGCAAAAAGGTCATATAACGCCGAAAACAATTGATGATACTATTACTTCAATAGATAATGAAGATTGTACGTCCTATATTTTATGATAAACATTTATTTCTGTCAAGTATTGTTTGGTTTTATTTTGGTTTTACGGTGCACCAACACAAAAAGGTCATATCGCGTCGAAAGCAATCAATGATACTATTTATTAAATCAATATTGATGATGTAAAGCTCTGTATCTTATTATATACATTTATTTCCTTCAAAAAGTTAAGTATCGCATATGATGGTACAGACTCAAAAAGTTCTTTAAGTGAGTTAACTTTAAAATGTTTGTCACGGATGTATTTAATCCTTGCAGTCAAGGAGAACGTATTTGACATTGAAATGCTCGTCACATGGTATACATTTAGGTGCTTTCTTTCTTTTGAGAAGGTATGAATGTGTTAATATAGTATGACCAATTCTACATCTCATAGTAACTATTTATCTCATTGATTAGCAAAAATTATTGACGAAGATGAATCAAGGGTTTATGGCTTTATGTCATGTAACTTATTAAATATAGCATTATTCCACATTGTTTGCCATTTTGACTTGCTGAAGTCTATTATGTACTGCTATTTTTATCAAATTCTTATTGTTGAACTTTTTTTTTTTGATGTATTGATATTTTATCAAATTCATAATGGCTGATTGGCGTTATAGCTACATGAGATTTTAGATATTATTTTAACTTTACTTCTGTGAAAATAATGATCGGTAATTTAAGCTTTCTTATGGGGTATTTGTGAAATTCTTGATACAAGATATTGTAAATACTAATTGTTTGATTTAAATTGTGCATTTTTGCAATTGCCTTATTTTTTACTTATTTATCAAAAATTACAAACACATTCTACATTTTGCTCTTCTGGTTACAACATACTCATGATGAGTTTAAATGTGATCACTCTTTGTCTGTTGTTCCACTTTACATTCATAATGACCAAATGGTGTTCATTTTCATGTAAAAAATCATTTGACATATGACAACTCTGTTCATTTTGCCTTTTCATAAATCTATAGTGAATTACACTGTAATTTGCTGTTTATTTCCGATTTGATTTTTGCATCCTATTCTTTTCTTGGTTTTTATGCTTCTTACAACATTTACCCTTTTGGACTTCCACAATGTTGACTTGCTTTTATCTTGAAATGTTGCTGTTGCGGGGGTATTTTCGCCACTGGTGGCAGTTCTAGTTTTCCATGTTTCTTGTGTTTTAATGATACTGTCACCGTCATTATTGTATTAATCTGTATTGATCCCCATGACAACTGATACCATATTAACTTCTCAATTAATTTCATGAAATTGAAGCAAAAATACGATAACTCGTATTTTCTTGATATGAAGATATGACAGTTATGCGTTAAGTTTTTTTAATGTGATTGCTGATATGAAAGTTCCTGCGATGTCTAGAAACTTTGCTTGTATCGCATGACTTCTAGGGTTATAGTTTTTTGTTATGAAGGTAATGAGTTTTTTGTTGTTGTTAAAGTGTTCATTAATACAATGTCTGAAAGATTGCTGATTATCATCGATATGTGATGTTTGAATTTTCCTTTATGCTTTGACTATGTTACTTGAATGAGTATAGCTTGTTATGTCATGGTATTGAATTTAAACTCATGGAATTAGATTTTATAGTGTAAGCTTATATAACCTGGGTGGGTACGGCAATTGAAAGTGCGCCTGGATTTCGATTGTAGTGTCCTGAAGGGGGTACAAGTTGAAATCCCATCGGGGGAGGTTATACCCCTCCATGAAAATTTGACAATAATTTCAATTTTCCTCCATTACTTTGGTACATGGAGAAGTTTCCGGCCTTTGGGAAGGGTAGGTGAGTACTGGTTATAGAAAAGGGTCCAGGAAAGCTAGGTTAGGTGTGCTAGACGCCATAAAATAACCCTAAAAATTGTGTTGACATGGCGTTAAACCCAGTATGAAACAGTAAGCTTTTAATGGGTCATGAGGGATAAGAATGTAGACAATTATTTTGTGTCAAAACTAAAATATTGGTATTATCTTGGATACCCCTGGATACATATTTACATGTGCTACTGACTAAGACAATAAGGAACACTTCATAAAGATCGTTTTTGATTGTTTTAGCCATTCTTAAGGCAGAGTATTTGTTATGGGAGTTTGTTAGAATTAATGAACAGTTAGTCATAGTACCCTTACTGACCCAAGTAATGTAGTTTAGTGTATATTCTAGTAGCTTTTTACTGCAGAAATGTACATAACAACAGAAGGATCTAGTTTGTTAACAATTTGTTTAACTGACTACAATATTAGCAGTTGTGCACTTTCTTATGACAATTGATTTCCTTGTTTTAACTTTAACATTAGGAAATTTGATAAAAGACAGCATTTTGGTTGCGTCTTTCCGAATGTTAAATTGAATTAATGGTTTTATAATGTAATTTTGAAGCACATTTGAGGCACATTTGACTGTCTCCCAGCAACATTTTTATCTAGTCATTAACCTTCTGTCATTTCTCATTCCAAAAATAAATCATGAATTAGTTATTTTTCTGTCATTTGAGGTGCAGCCTGTACTTGATATTGGCTCATTAAAGTCATGTTATTAGTTGTAAAAGTTCTTGTAAGGTTGATACCCCTGGAGGTTTTCATTGTTTTTGCTTTCATTATTACCTCCACCATCCTTATTGTCATCATTATCCATACACATGCAATGGTTATCGACATCATTGCTTTTACAATCACAAATCATACATTTCAGCGTCATCATCATCATCATTATTTTTCTTGCTTTCATCACCATCATCATCAGTATATTGGTCTCAGGCATTATTGTCGGTATCATCATTTTGTTCACATTATTATTATTTTTATTACTATTACTATTACTATTACTATTACTATTATATACACACTTAGACCTTTTTTGCTATGAGATTTTCCTATTAATGTTTGTATAGTTATCATGGTGAAGTAACAGTAATTTGTGCACCTCAAAGACAAATTATTTTTATAAGCTTTATTAATGTCTGCTGAGAAATAAAATTTCTTCACTGTATGATTTCATTAATATCTTAGTTGTTAATGTAATTATTGACTTTGAGTTGATTCAGGTTAACCCCATTAGAATTGACCTTTAAGCCCTTTACAGTCTAGGGTGGGGAATTTTTATTTTCTGGACATTTTTCTTTACCATAACTAGCTTACCCTTCTACAAAAAAACTGACATCTTCTCAATATATAGAGGACAATGGATATAAAATTATTAAACTTTCATGGAGGGGTTTTACCTGCTCCAACCAGGAACCCAATCCAATACCTTCAGCCTCAAAATGTTGTGCACTACCACTTTGTGTAGCAGTGACTTTATATTTCTTATAAACTGTAATATCCCATTGTATAGGTCATAATTGTGGCTGTTATTCAAGCTACTCACCCTTCCTGGAAAGGTTAAATCTCATTAGTCATCCAACTTGAAAAAATATAAATAAATTATAAATAAAATCTCTACATCTGTTCTCTGATTGATGTATGGTACATCTGACTATAATTAATGATGTAATGGTTAAGACTAATTAATAAATAATTTTTGGCAACTATCTTTATCTTTGTAATTAGTTACGTAATATTTATAATCAGGAACTTAATTAGATACTTCATACCAGATTTGTGATGTCAGATTTTATAGTAAATTCTTTATACCAATTTTGTGAGGTCAGATTTTCTTATAGAGAGTATTTTTGCTTGATGTACTTTAAAGGATAGCTGGTATTTAAATTTGACTGCAGGTGTGATGCAGTGATAGCAGGTTTGACTCTAACTCAGGGAAGCATGTTCCATATCTGGCCTCTGCATAACTATATCAGTTCATTGAAAATTGACAGTATTGTTAACTATCTTCCATGTATATAAAAACAGAGAAATTGTTAACTCTAACTTGAAGTAGTATTTGAGTATTAGTAAAACATTTCAGGAAATCAGGTTAATTAGGTGAGTAGGTCTTTGTATGTAAGGTCATAAAAAGCATTAAATCCAACTAAAAATATTCAAGTCCTATACTGAGATTCAGCCTTTAAACGCTTGAAAGCAATGAAATATGTACTTAATAACCTCACTTTATCATAGCGTTAAAACATGATAGAAATAGTTTTTAATTTGTTTCAATAGTTTAAACCAAAGACGTTATACATACTTTCATCATTGAAGATGAAAAGCCTCATACATTTAATAAAAATAAAAATATTATTACATGAGAAAGCTATTTATAAACTCCCGCCTTGAAGTCAAAATTTTACTACTGTACTCCACTGTACACTGTATGTATTTTTCTATGCTTTTGTTACAAAGGTATTTAAGGCTAGTGCGTAAATATTAAAAAAGATGGTAGGATATCGTGATAACGTTATATAGAATGTGAGAGATAAAGAATGTCGAACTCTGTTAGAGGAAAACCAATAAATACATTATCATTCATTATACCACTACAGACAGGCATTTGATTTTCTCTTAAATTGGAAAATACTGTTTGTAGTGAGTGAACGGTTGTTTTCAGTGAACTCTAGCATTATTGGCATGGAGTGTTTATCAACGATGTTATGCTGCTGTTCAGATTTCCATGTTTTTTTTGTGTGTGCAATATTTTTGGATGTAATTAAGTGCTAAAGAAAATAGGATACATTAAATATAACACTGGAGTTAATTGTAGTATAGTTATAGGTTTTTTTTCATGTCGACGATGACGTGTTTTTCGCCCTTTTGACAAAATGTCGGATTTGTTATGCAATAGTGTATTGGTCTCAACGGTGTATTAAATCTTAGTGTATTGTATAAGGGTAGTGTTTATTGTGCCATTTGTTTTTCGGTGCAGTCTGGAATTTCTTAAAAGATTTGAATCTATTTATAAATTGTTGGATAACAGCAATGTAGAGAGAAAGCACAATGTTATGGTTAACAGATTTTAAGGATAACAATGTGAAAAATGTGAAGAAAATAACTCAAGATGTGTTGTCATTATTTCAGGTCCCACCTATGGGTATGGACACTTCCTCGACGCAGTCAACTATGGGAACTACTGAGAGGTAAGTCATTTAATTGTCTTGTAAGTTGAAGGAGCAGGTTTTAGTCCTGAGTTACAGCTTGTAATGTCCTCACCTCAACCTACGTGCCTTTAGCCTCGAGTATGTGAAAATTGATTTGTGGCTATCTCACAGCCATGGGCTTTTACATATTGATTTATGTCTAGCCCCATGTCTAGGACAGGTAAAAATTAAATAGTGGCTTGCTCACAGCCTGAGGCTTGTCAAAATTGATGGAGGCTTGTGTGTCTTGATATCATGAATCATAATAATGTTTTTTGATGAATTAGCCCAACACTATAACATATAATAAATTTGGCTTGTGCAGGGCTTGTGAAAATAAAGGACCACCACAGTTTGTATGTGTCGATGTTTGTTATTATTAAGTTTTAAGATCTTATAGATTAACAGAATGTATTACTAATGTATATTGACACCGTACAAAGGAAGGATCAAAGATATTAAGTCCATGCTCCAGTTTCTTTAAATTTATAAGAACTACTTTACTTAAACAATTCTCAGAAGCAGTTAAGTGGAATCCATGATCTAGTTCTGTAAGGTTGTAAGAACTACTTATAGCCACTACTCAGAAGCGTTGAAGTGGATTCTAGTTTTTACATAGAAAGTTTTAATCAGGGTTTTAATGAAATTACTTGGAATATTTTATTATGTTTATTATGCCTAGTAATCAAAAAGATTGATATATGGTCATTAACCTTATATTTTCTTGTAGAATTTTGATATAATGTTAGCTTTACTTATTGTACATGAACTTGTTTGGCCTAAGTTTAGTTATACCATAGTCTTTGTCCAGTACCATAGTCTTTGTCCAGTATGTTATATTTAGAACTAGGTTTGACAGTGGACTTGTTTCAGGATTGAAACTGATCTTCCTTCAAGTCTTTTATGGCTCACAAAATCATGATGTACATTATCATAGTGAACTGTTAATGGGTACCTTATATTGGAACAAAGATTGATTAGTAATGCTTCCAATGGGAGGTCATACATGGTGATTGTCCTTTGCTGAATGACACATTACCAGTTTGTCTTACTTTGTAGTTTAGGGTTTTCTGTGCTTTAATGCTCCCATTAGAATGTCATACATAGTGATTGTCTTTTGCTGTATGACATATTACCAGTTTTTGTCTTAGTTCAGAGTCTGCTGCACTCTATACTCAGATTAGAATGTCATACATAGTGATAGTATACTGCAGCTGCTGTATGATACCCAGTTACTTCTTAGCACTCAATACTCAGATTGGTAATGCATTGTTAACCATCATTTGACTTGTAGGTTGTATATTATACAGAGTTAAATATTTGTCAGATAATGTATTCATATAATAGATTATCTGTCAGTTTTGATGTATATCTAATCTTGAACAAGCCTGATTGTTTTCTGTTCTGCTGTTTTTCTGAGTAATTTTCTCTGAGCAGTTTTTTGGTGAAGTCTTTTTTTCCACTCTAAAAGTAAATTGCTGTCATGAGAGTAACAGTGGTTGTATTCGTTATACACTTGAAATAATTAAGTGTGGTAAATAGATTATCATGAAGCATATTGTACTGTTAGATCAAGGCCATAGAAACATCATTGTTAATTTCTCATCCTTTCATGTCCTTTTTCTATAAGCCCCATTTTTCATTATATAATAGTAGAAAAAAGCTTTGCAGAAATTTTAAGACAATCAAGTTACTCTATTAAAGATAAGAAAATGACAAATGACTGAAACATAATATTGTGAAAATTATAAATCCCCTGAGAGTTCTGTTATCTATGATTCAATAAAAGTCCTTTTTGCATTCAAAATTAAAAATATATATATCCCACCCATCTTATACTTTATTAAAATCTGGCTGAGAATCTAATAACGTTTTTCTTTGGCCTAACCTTGAAGCATATTGTACAGTCAGTGTTGCTGATTAGTCATTAAGGATTGTGGTTGGGTATTAACAAAGTTATAGTGTCTAGATGAGGATTCTGCCTCAGACTTGTTATTAAAAATTATGTGGTTCTGCTGCGTCTTTGTAGACTTTAGTATGCAAATTAAGACCTTTTCCTACCATAAAGATAATTTTTCTGTCTGATGATGCATTATGTGTAGTGGCCTAAATGATTGTTTGTGTAATGTCCTATACTGACTAAAGAATTATTTGAACAAGAGAAATATGGTAACTTAAAAGTAATTTATATTAATTTTTTTCCTATGTTTTATCATGGAATAAAATATAAACATTAGTTTGGATGCATTGGTATCATTGTGCTCAAGAAATTCAAAACAATGTCTTTTGTTTATTTCATTTTGAGATGAAACATCGACAAATATCCCAATGCCTAAAAAATATAATTTGACTTGCCCAATATTACTTAAGAGAGACGACATAGCTGAGCCTACTCTTGTGCAAAACTTAAATGTGGTTTTTATATTTGGCTGTTTAAATTGGAACCTAAATTGGTTAAGATTTCAATGTTGATTTGATGTGGACTGACTTCAACCGAAACTTAAAGAGGACCAAACCAAACTAATTTTTATTGTCTGCCTAATATGTAAAGTGCTTGCTTTTATATATAACATATGGTGATGAGTAAAGTTTGGCTATTTGTCATTTCTGTGTCTAGCCTATAGATGTAAGTAATTTATTGTACTTATTGAGTTATGGAAATATGTCTTCAATGTCTCACCAGTTTCCATTAGTGATTTCTAACATATTGTCATACTTCATGTCTGTACTGAGAAACAGAAATTTTAGGCAATAATCTGATGGTCAATAGTATTGTTAATAACTTAATCCCGCTGATTTGAATTTTCACCATAGTACTTCTGTACCCCTAATTTAAATCAGTGGAGTAAATGTATGCACCATTGATAGTTGTATAAAATTAAACAATAGCTATTTGCCATTGAGTCTTGCAATCTTGGTTGTATTCCAAGGATAGGCTGGTCAACCATTACTTGAAAATCAAGCAAGAATACTGATTTTCCTTTATAAAGGAAGAAATGGCTAGCTCCTTGTGGAAGGGCTTGCCAAGAAAACTGGTTAGCTAATAAAGAAGGTATGTGTTCAGTTCTAGTTTCAAGCTCTTGTCTAGAGTTCTAAGCCACTCCTTGGGCAAGTGAGTAAGTCATTTAACTGCAGCTACGAGGCTACTAAATAATTGTCAATTGAGCTGTGAAAATCACCATATAAACAAAACAAAAACAAAAAATTAAGGGGTTTAGCTATCCTATAATGATGTAAAAAACCTTGCACTTAAATATAACATTATTGATTTGTGTTTCATCTGTAACCATACTGTTTTACTGTTTTCTTTTCATCATATATTATGTTACTAGCATAGACCACCCAGTTAAAGTGAAGATCTAAATCAGTTCTCATGTTGTTAATAAAAACATGGTTAGGTTATTCATGCTGTTAAAATTGTTACAGCGTTAGATTTTTAATTGATGAGTACAACTCTGTTTAACTACATTGATTAAGTTTGCAGGCATGTGGCTTATTGAGCTCTACTTTTTCTTTGTGAGTTTGTTCCTGATTGGTTCCCTAATATATGTAATAACCTATGTGGCTCATTCAGAGTTGAATTTTCCTGTCTTTCCTTTTTTGGTGGAGAAGATGCGCTAAAATAGATTTAATTTCCTATAATTATTATTGTATAGTTTCCCTACATAATGCAATAAGTCAGGTTTTCATGCTGTTGAACATTTAAAACGATATATATCAGAGTATGACGCTTAAATTGGTACAAGACCTTCAGATGGTATTGGGCTAGTCTACAGAAGATGTTACTTTATTGAGATGTTGTGTTCTTGAAACTCTCCTGACTCACAGTAGGCAAAGAAAGAATGAAAAATAGGACAGTCTGTTGATTAGATAATTCTGATAAAAACACTTCAGTGAAAGAAAACCTTCATTGAAATTTCATTTATAAATCTTGCATCCCATTATAAACATGAGTAGAGACCATTATTATGAAGTTTTTACAAAATGTCAAAATGAACAAGGATTGTTCACTTCGCACATACTTGCTATATAAATATAACTGAGTCTCTGTAAAGATATTTAAACATACTTAATGTTAATGGTTAGAACATGTTTATCAGCCCACTCAAACATTTTAAAAGTCTATGATAAGTTTCAACATGAGCTTTAATACTGTAAATCTAGTTGTTTAACTTTTACCTAGTTTTTGTTTACTTTTCTAACGTTGACATTCTTTCGTCTTTATCATCATTTTAATACTTTTGATACTCTGTGTGGGTTGGTTTTATTATGTCCAGTGTCTGTCAGTGGTCAATCTGTGGTCATCTCGGGTCAAGATAAAAATATCCTTAAGTCTTTGTGTTTATCTTAGTAGTATTTATCAGAAATGATGAAATTTTTAATATTTTCAAGCCTGTGGTCATGATAAGAAGCCACCTAGCTAGCTCAGTGTGTAGGGCAGTGTTTACTGATTGAGGGGTCAAAGGTTTGATTCCAAGGCAGTGCATTTCTACTGCCATTCTCTTTCCTACCACTGATTCTAAATCATGTAGGACAGTTGTCAGCCACTAACAGTTTGATTCCAAGGCAGTGCATTTCTATGGCCATTCTCTTTCCTACCACTGATTCTAAATCATGTAGGACAGTTGTCAGCCACTAACACCAAGTTTGCACCCAGTAACTGATTAACAGCTTAATCTAGAGATTTAGTCTTTCAGGAATGGTAAGTGAGTTGACTGACAGCTGTGATATGACCTATACAATGTATTGCCATGGCATTAAACATTGAACTCAACCAAAAGAAGGTCATGATAAGTCCATCATTTCAAGTATATAAAATATGCATGTGACGTAATATATATGACCTGTATGATTGTATTGTAATATTGTTATTATATTTAGAATAGTTCTAACATTTAAATATATCATCATATTATACAAACACTAATCAATAGAATCATGTTGTATACATGATTTTATATACCCTAGAGAGTCTATGACGTCTGTACTCTATATTGGAAACATTTGATAGTCTTACAGTCTACAAAATTAAGATATGGAAGTGGTTGATTATTGTAAGAGCAAGCTCTGTCTCTCATTTGCAGAATTTTGGTTGCCCAAAAGAAATTGCTGGTTGCCCAAACTAAAAAATGGTTGTCCCTGGCAACGGGACACTCACTGATTTCGTAGACTGGTCTTAGAACATTGTTATATTGTGTTGGAGATATAATATGGTACTTGTACTCCCTTGACTTTAAGATAGCTTTAACATTGACGTGGTATAGTGTCAGCTTACGCTTTTGGGAGGTTATGAGTTTAATTCTCAGTTCAGACCATGGATTTTTATCAGGTTTCAATATTTTGTCACTTTTGGTAGTAGCATACCTTGCTTGTCTTTATAAGCTGTATGTTTGGTTATATATTGAAGGAAAGATATTCAAGGCAGTGGGATTTGGAGGACGTGCAATGTTGGAATTGAACTCAATGACAATTTTTTGTTGTTCAAGTTTTACATTGTTAAATGTATGGGTGAGTTTTCCAGACTAGTTTGTTATTTACTATTTTTCTACATTAGTTTGTCCTTGGATCTCTTACTCACACAAATTGCATTTGAATATCTTTGGTCATTTTTGTTTTTTCTATAATATTCTTAACAGAATCTCTAGTCACCAGTATCTTGTTAACATACTACAAATATAATGGCAGAAATTCTTAATACTCATCAATGGCTAAACCATTTTTGCAAACATGACTAATTAGTTGTCAATATTTCATTTAATTTGAAATGATGTTGTAGGACATCTATTGTCTGTATTTCACTATAAACTCAGCCAATGAACTTAGATATTATTATATGTATATGTTAACATTATTAAATTACTAGGTTTTATTGGTCTAGAACTTATGGTCTATATATTTATATCCTGAGTACAAGAAAAAAATCTAAGGTACAAATTTATCATAATGATTTGTTTTGTCAGTTTGTCAATATATTTACATTCTGTATGAGGCCGTACTATGACAATTTTTAGGGTTTATTTATTTTTTATACTGGATTTAGCAATGCTGCATCAACACAATCTATTTTACGGTGACCAGAGCACCTTAACTAGCTTTCCTGGACCCTGGTCTATAACCAGTACTCACTTACTATGGCATGTGGTTGTATTATGTCATGAATATGTTAGTATTACTTTGGCTGATACCTATTGGTAGAGTTCCTCCCCCCCCCAGAAAATGCAATTTTTAATTCAGTTTTGTTTGCCCTCTTAGTATTAAGGCTTATAAGCATTGGTTCATGTAATTGATTTTGGTTCAAATAAAAATCTTTAGCAATTTTTGCAGGGGTACATAGTCATACTTGATGAAAAAGCAAATATTTTTTACCAGTGGTCTTAAATCTGTATGTAGGGAATGAAAGAGCTATTTAGTACACTGTTTGAATTTGAATCACAATGTTTTTTATGTACATATCTACATGAACCGAAACCCTTGATGAATGACGTATTAAATGTCATGGATTGACCTTAAAAGGTATGACAAATAGTTGACATGAGACGTTTTCAATTATTTGCCCGTGACAGTGCATTTGACAAAGTTTAATTATCGATTTAGCAAAGATTTTAGATGTATCGTTTATACCTTTATAGTTAAAGTGAATAATTGATCCTGTATAAATCACTTGCAAATTTTTATTAATTTCTTTTATTATCCAAAAATTACATTGCTGAAGGTTTTTAGTTATCAATACAGATTTTTAGTATTTTTGAGAATTAATTACTTAATACTGTTTCTGAATAATTATAAAAAAGTTATTACTGGTAATACATAGCAAAATGCAGAGTGATGTCCAAAATAACATTTACACTTGTATAAATATTTAAAAGCAAATCGTGCATTTTTAAAAGTGTTAAGGTAATTATGGATGTCAATGTATAATATTATCAGTAATGGAAACTTTTAACATAGAATAATAAATGGCTTTGTTAGTTCTCCTTGCATATTGAAATAGCATGATTATTTCATGAAAATGATTTAAGCGATAAAATGATATAGAGAGACTTAATTATTGATTTTCCATGGAGTGACTGATTAATTTTTCTTTCAATCGGGATGTCTGTGATTTATTTTTCCTCACTTAATATTATAAACTTAATTGAATTTTAATAATTTACTTAATTGCTTGTAAGTTCAAATATTTGTTAAAATTAATATTTCTGAATTGGTTTCTCAATGGGTCTGTCTTTAGTTTATTTAAACAGTGAATTAGCTACCTTCACTTCATTCAAAAAGGTATTTTGTTTCACTAAATGTTATCAGAAGTTTTTTTATGCTAAAATCTAAACTATTTAGGTAACTTGAGTGCATTCTTGAGTATCGAGTTGTCTTTGTTTGCAAGTTGAAGCTTAGTTTCTATGCTTGGGGACTGACTTTTAATTCAGTCATGTATATTTAATGAATAATTTTTAGTGCTGTTTGACCTTGGAATATATTATGTGATGGAACATTTAGTGTCATTTGACCTTGATAAAAATAAAATTGGTATAGGACATTGACTCTTTTTGTTAAATTTTTTTACTGTTTAGTATTAAAATGAAATTTAGTGGAATCCATATTTGTTTAAGCAAAACTAGTCTAAATACATGCAAAGAAAGAAATGTAGTATCAAAAAATATCAAGTATTTAAATCAGGGGGGTCTCTGTGTCTGTCACTGACAGCTGAATGAAATTTAACAATATGTCCTTGAATATATTGCTAAATAATGTTGGTATGATATTGGTTTCATGCTTGTTAAAGAGTGTTATAATATCTTGAAACATGAAACTGACATCTGAATAATTATGACACTCATGCACTGACATAGAGTAGCCAGTTTAAGAAGATATAAGGTAAAATAGGTCAAGTGATGCTTACTTTGACCATACTGATTTAAACTAGGGTTATTTTGATTGTATGGCAATCATGTTCTTCCAAGTTTAAATAGACATCACCTGGGAATTCACAAACATACAATCACAAATAAACAAACTTTTACTGTTACAATCACAAATAAACAAACTTTTACTGTTACAATAATAATAATAATCATAATGATAATATAACATTAAATAAGACTTCTTTTAATGTGGAAATGAATTATATAAATTGTGTTTAGAGAACAATGTGATTAATTATGTAATTCCTGATTTTCTGCAAATAAATGTTGTCACTGTGTGTGGAAAAACACAATATTTTGAGTTCCATGCATTATTTCTTTGTAATGAATTCCTTCTTTTTTAAATATTCTATTAGCTTTATTAACCAAAATAACCACCATAGCAGCAAGTCTTGACAGTATTAAAGACTTCCTGCAAATAGGAGTGGGTGGTTATGTTAGTACATGCATCTATAAGTACAATACTGTTATACAATCCCCAGTCTGGTACCCACACTGTAAAACTGATGTTTACATCGACCAAGTCAAATAAATATCTATCATCCTTTAAAAAAAATCGATCTTTTATATGAACTTAAAATCAACAATTTAGAATATTGTCTGCCTGAACGGTGAGGTTGTTAAGTACATAAATAATCTTGGTAAGTTTTTTTTATTGAGGCTGCCATTTCTTGGTATTATCAGCCAAGTCCTTGTTTCAGGTAATGAAACAAATGGATCTGTTTTTTTAGTGTTTTCTGAGTACAATTTTAACATTTTCATTGGGATAGAATGTATGGTGAGACCTCTAGATTTAGACCATTTATTTATCAGTTAAAATATTGTTAAATTTTATGCATTCGTTAGTGGTGGGTACATTAATCTCATGGATTTAAAAACTAATATTACAGTACTGACTACTCACTTTTGATAAAAATATTTATCCATAAATCATCTATGAGTGTTATTGATCAATTTCAAGTATTTAAATTAGTGGGGTTAGTAATACTCATCATAGTCAGCTTCCCTGCTGAAGTGAAGACAAGTATTGGTAATTATGAATGTGTCCAGAAAAACTGATTAGGTGAATTGGTCCAAAAAACTTCAAGATTTAAGACATAAAACTAAAAATAGAATGTATGACATATTTGGTGATATGATAAACTAAAACTGTCGTATTAATCAATTGATCCCTGAATGCTGGCATATTGTGAAATAATCATCTTTATATTGATGGTTAATTTAATCTGATCACTATTACTGTCATGATCTTCCATATAAAGTATATCTTTTAGATCTATTAAAAGTAGAAAGTCATGTTAGTGTAGTTTACTGCCACTTCAGAGTGACATCATGATGTACCTTTATGACTTAGTAATTATTTCTTCAGGTTTATTCTGTTTATCAACACTTTGTCCTCTCTTGTTTTCCATGTTTTTTAGGTTGACCAGCTCACCTAACTATACTTTTCTATTACCATTGTTGGATAAACTTTTATAGTGCAGAGATCAACATTAATTTAAAACCAAGTTTCTTGGTTGGATTACCAGGTATATGTTTTACTTGCCCGGACCAGTATTAATAGTAATAACAAGTTGCCAGTACCCAAACAAAGGTCATCAAGGACAATCAGATGACCTTTAGTGAGGAGCTCTGTCGTGAGTCAACAACTTCTCCCTACATGGAGGTAAATCAAGGTAATTGTTAAAATGCCATGAATTTGTATGATTAGCCACAGCCCAGAAATGGAAGACCTGTCAAGTATTCTACCTCTGTTGATTATGGTACTTACTAAGACAGTCTGGTGTTCCAATGTCCAGTATTCCACCACTGTAGACAAACTGTGGTTACTCTTAAGAATTAGCTTAATGTCACTATGGTACTGACCATGACAGTGTGGTGATACAAGGAAATACAACATAATAATAGAACTATACTTTTTAAGTGACATTTGTTAACAGAGTGCATTAATAGAATTAGTCAATGATTGGTGCACCTGGGACTTGGGTGTAGTGAGACAGTTTAAAATGTTAAATGTCTATTACTTGCATTTACAATGATGACTGTTTTATTTCTGGTAATGTCTGAGGTGGTTCAAGGTCTGTAATACATTAGAATCATTACGTTGAATGTAAAATATTTGATCATTTTTAGCTCTGCGAATTTTGCATTAACAGAGATATCATTTCGGAAATCTCCAGAATTGTGTATTTTTTAAGCTGAGTCTGGGTTTGTCCTCGTCTTCAGTTCAAATAGGGCATCAGAGTCCGCATAGAGAAACAATGTCCATAAAAGCCCTGACATTATAATAGTTCTCATATCGCTGACATTTTATTTTGTGATATAAAATATTATCTCTCATTCAGTCTCACCTTATACACAGAATGACATTTATATAACTCTATATTATAATATAGATAGATTGTTCACGATCGTATTGACTATAGTACTAGACCAGTCGAGAAAAAATGGTGTTTTCTTTTTTTCCCTCATGTTAATGTAATATGGTTAACTTGTCTAGACTATGATTACTGGAAGGTTGAGAAATGAGCCTTCACTACTTGTTTTATATGATTAGAATTCTCTCTCTCTCTCTCTCACTCCCTGTGAAGTTCCATAGCACTTTTATAGTTTCCCACATGTCTTGGCACTTGATGTTGTCCTGGTGTCTTTGTTGTAATGCTTGACTTTTGTTTTGAAGGTATTCTTTTTTAAGTATTTTTGATAGTGTTGTAACAATCTTGTTTAGAATCAGACTACTTTATACTCCACTATATTTATGGAACAGTTGATCTGAAGGTTTCCATAGCCACCTGGCTAGCTTGGTCAGTAGCACACAACTCTACTGATGTATGGGTCATAGGCTGATTCCTTGGAGGGGCATATTTCAGGGGAGTTTGTTACTGAGAGTAGGTGGCTGCTGTCAGGGTTACACGCTACAGACACTTCAATATTCAATACTTTTATTGGTAGCCAAATTATCTCAGTAACTACACATGAGTACAAAGAAGTGGTTTTTGACCGAGACCAAGTTATTATCAAACCTGAAATTGATAGTGTCCCTATTCTTGGAGAGAAAATAGAAAAATTAAAACAGAAGATCTAGAATTTCCAACACCTTGATATTTAATACTTTTATTGGTAGTGGAACAAACCTGGTAACTTATACATGAAGACAATTTATCTGTTAATTTGTTTTGAAAGATGTGAGTGTGTGTGTTAATGTAAGATCACATTAATGTCTGAGATAGACCATAAATACTTAATACAGGATGTCATAAAACTTTAATTGTATGTCTCATTATTCTGGCTTAATCAATGAAATTTCAATTTAAAAGGTCTTGACAATTTTGCTTTAAGGTATGACCCTGGTGAAAAGTTTTTGATTATTATACGCTGATGAAGTTTTATTACCTCTTCATTGAAGAGTTTTATAACCCATGTCCCCTGTCGATAATGACAGGGGAAAGCAATGGACTGGTTTTATATACATGTATTTCCATTTAAAGTTTAGTTTTAAATTGAAGTACTACTTGGCTTTTAAAATTGAAGTACTGCCATTTAATTCATTCCAATTTTGATCATGGGGTTTTTGTTTGGGGTTAGGTCTTTAAATTATATATAAATTATCCCTCATAATTATGACTTGTCAGCTTGCAAAGTGTTTGGGTTCTAGGGTTTTATTGAGTAAAGGTTGGTCCATTTACTATTTACTGAAGGTATTTTTTAACCTGTTGTTTGGGGTTAATATTTTTCATTGTTATGGACATTTCTTCATGCTGTAAGTTGTTGCTATAGCAACTATATGCAGCTAATTTATGCCTAAATCCCTTTTTGTTGAAAAGTGGTCAATTTTCAAATAATGGTTGATTAATGTTATCAGAAAACTTCTTTTTCAATTTTTTACAGATGTTTTCTTCTACAAGTGTTAATTGTTAAATTTTATTCAATTGTCACTGGCCCAAACATGAACCCTCCAGATTTAAATACTGGATATTTGTTTATTATTTTGGGTACGCTTATATAATTTTATTGAACATGAGTACAGAAGTACTGTAGTGTCAGTATTTAAATCTGCTATCATATTGTTGCACACTACACTGGCCTATTTATATATAATTGAGTGTAATCAATCGTGAAGTTAAGTACCAATGTTGTAGACTTCTCCTCTCTTATACAATGTCAAGTTGTATCAATGGGTCAGTGCAAAACTAGCCTAACATCTTAAAAAACAGATATTATGTAGATTAGTTTTGCTTTGATCCATCAAGTATACTTATCCTCCTACACTCATATTGCTGACTGTTTGCCCTCCCATGATGCAATGTAAAACAATTATTTAATTCATAGATACAAAGAAGAAACCAATCAGGGAAAGGCTTATACACGTCTCCATCATATTAACTATAACAGACAAATTTCCTGTGTTGTAATTTAACTAAATTACTATCATCAATTCAAAACTGCCATACTTGATGTACTGAGATAAAATGGTTTTACTTTCTAGTACAGTAGAACTTAGAATTCCAGACCAGGTTTTTATGTTGTTTATAGCTGCCAGACTAGCTCAGTCAGTAGTGCACAAGTTTACTGATAGAGGGGTTGTAGGTTCAATTCTCTGGTGGAGCATTCTTTCTTGGAGCTTTGTTATGAAATAATTTCTATGGCCATTCTTCCTTCCACTGATTCTAAATCATGTAGGGCAGTTGTCAGTCATTGACGGAAGTATGCTCTTAGTAAAGCTACAGTCCCATAAACATAAAAATAGCCGTGAGGGTACCGTACGGGCGCCGTGCGATCAAGCTCCGCAAGGACCCGTACGAAGTCTTGCGTATCCGTACGGACTGTTACGTTATTACCAGGGTCCGTGAAATGAGTCCAGGATACACGTATTAGTTTCAAAGTCAAATCGTGAAGACAATCGTGGCCGAGTATGGATTAAACATGCATAACTTCCAACTACGGCTCCGTACGGGTGTGTTGTTTTGTACCATGTGCGTACCGTCACCTTGATACACAAGGCTTTCCACGGCCTACGACTGTTTGCACTTACGGGTCCGTAACAAGCCACGATTTTATGGGACTGAGGCATAACTGGTTAACGGCTTAATCCTGAGATTTACCTTTTCCAGGAACAGTGAACAGGTTGACTGACCACCATGATAAATATTATGACCTATACAATGTGTTGCTATGGTGTTAAACCTAACCAAATGAAAAAAAAGGATAGAGGTTTTCTATGTTATTAACATGGATTGCAGATTATTTATTAATGTGATGATAACTGTCTGTTTATTATCATAATGCACTTAAAATAATGAAAATTATTCATTATTAAGACAGCTTCATGCCGATTTATTAGCATTCTATAATTTTTGAAGTGAAGCAGTATTTTTATGAAGAAAATCACATTACAAGGATCTCCTACTGTTACATAATACAAAAAATCTTGACAAAGTCTCCATTGATCTGAGATCACAACACATTAACTTGACTTAATCCTCTCATATTTATTCATGATCATGTCAGCCATGATTTCTGTAGTCTTCTAATTTAAGAATGATGTCTAGGAATATGCTGTATGGACTTGGGATGAGATTTTCATTGCATTTTTTTCTTAAACATATTTGAAAATATTTAGGTGGTCCGCTTTGTGAGTAACTCAAATTGTTGAAAGCATCAATGACTCATATTTATTATATGTACAGTTTTATGCTTATAGAAATTCATGATAAAATAGAAATTCTAAATAATTTAATGACTACTTCATGCTTTGTTTATATAAATTAATAATATAATAAAAATTACCACAAAAAAATCTTAAAAACAATATTAATCAGGCATCATGCTTTAGTGCCAAGGTTCAAACAGCTGATGCTTCCTTACTTTGACTCTGTACATGGCATGTACCTGTTTGGGATGATATATTGACATTTAATGTAACATAAACCTTGTACTTTAAATCATTAAATAGTCTCAAATTATATTCATTATTCTGTTGTATAGCTTTCATTCATAGATTTCATTATCACTAGAAATACAGGGAGGACACTTTATTTTTAATAAAAAATGGGCGTTTTCTTTTATACATGTTACAAAAATAAACATACCTATGTTACGATTCACCTTTGTAGATTCTTAACCAGTAGTTATGTTTTGTACATTAAATGATTTCAAGTAAAATTTTATTGGCGATTGTATCTTGAGCATCTTTGATACAAGAATGTTAAAGTATTACTTATGTTTTAACAAGTTTGATATAATCATTATTGCCTATGTCGGTCTTTCATCAAAATCTGAATGATTTTTATTGAGCTTTTTATTTTATGTTAATTAGTTCACCTATTGAATTTAAAACATTCCCAATCCCTCAGGAAAGAAAATATGTCAGCTTTAGTTAATGTAGAGATGTTAAAACAATTGTTCTTCAAGAGTTATTTCCTATGTGCCCAAAGGTCTAGTTTTGTTTATCTATAGTGAGCTCAGATATACTGTAGTGAGTATTTAAACCAGCAGGGTTAATGTATGTGCACTTGACAGTGGAATAAAATTTAACAATAGGATAACAAAACAAAACATGCTTACCCTTCATGATTTAAGGTAACATGCAATACCTCATGTACGCCTTGTATGACCTTGCTCATAAATGAATACCTCACCGCAATAATTTCAAATAATGGCTGTCAAATTAGAAAATTGTGGTTTTCATTTAATGATGTTTTTAGTTAAATGCCTTCAGTGTTAAAGTAAACTGTATACCACAGTTCAAAGCTGTTATTTTAATTTCATGGTGTAAATAAAATGATGTATAAATGAAAAAATGTCAATTTGAGGACTTGTATTATGCACATACATGTGCACTTTGTTAATGTCTTACCTTAGCCTTATCTTTGTGTGTAAGTTTTATTGTATAAAGATAATATCTAATGACAGATCATTTGTTTAAAATTATATTTTTCTAGGCCCTAATGATAATAAATATCTAAATTGGCTTGAACCCGGACAAATACAGTTTAATGTACTCATACAGCAACTTTATTGTGCAAACATTTTAGAGTTTCAATATTGTCGTATTAAAAAGCACCATAATATCGTACCAAACCAAACTACAGTTACATCCACTATAAAGACAACCTTTGTTATTACAAAATATGTGATAACTTATGATTTCAAATCTCAAATGCTTAATTTAAGAAGAAAAGGGTCCCTACATTAGGACCAGTGATTATGATGGTATGATTGCAGAACTTTACCATAATTATCCATTTGAAGCTTGTCATGAGTTTTTATAACTATTTAAATGCTCTGCTCTTTATAAAATATTATATTGTTCTATTTAAATTTTATATTTGTATGACATTAGCTAACAGGGAAATTATTTTTTGTCGACATACATTTTCATATCATTGTTTAATGCTACCGTTGCACTTTCACTGTTAAGAATACATTGTTGATTGTTGGCCAACTGACCTTAATATTGTGTTGTAATGAATTAATTAAATGTGAAACTATGTGAGCATCCATCCATCTTTGTATATCATTACATATTGTTTAATTTGTCATTTAAATGTTATATCCGGTAATGTACTGTTTTGTAGATATTTCGAGATATGTTTGTTCTTTTATAAATTGAGTTCCCTGGGTTTAATGATGTTTGATTTCTTTATTTATATTTTGTAAACCTGTATGATATATTCATCATATTTTATACAATTATAATTAAGGTACTTCATTATGAGTGGTTTGAACTACCTGACTTTAAACAGACCTTTTTCTCCTTATATATAACAGGGTGCCTTCCCTTCCTGAAATTTCTTTAAAATCTTGCAGTTTTCTCAAAATTTCTCAGTACCCAATGTCTTATCTCTCTGGTTGTAATAAGACAGGCTTTTCCAGGTTATTGGTTTAATTTGAAATGAACTTCTGTGTTCTATTCACAGTGCTTACAAAATATCATTTTGATGGGACAGTACAAAACTAGTCTACACCCTATTTTATTTACATGTAGTTAAAGTAGTTTTGGGCTGATCCATCGATTTAGAGTGCTGACATATAATGAATACAGAGACAACTTTATACATGTGGAAGCTAGGATGTGGTTAATTGTAGGTTGATGTATTTGATTGATAATGTTTCTTAAATAAATTGTAATTTTAATGAGTCTTGCTCTATTGACGATATATCTAAAACAGTTTGTTTGTCATTTACATGTACATGTTATCAATTGGATGACTCACTTAATTAATGTTTGATCATTCACTGAGTTTTGTACATAAAATGTTATGTTGTATTATTTTGGAGCTTTCAACTGCTTTTCAGCATTATTCAACATTTCAGTAATATTGTGGTGGTCATTTTTTTGCGTTCTTAAAACTTCAGGATTATGAAGCCTAGATCATTTTGACCTAGTACTATTCAAAAACTCTTGCTGGTTCTTGGGTTGCTGACAATTGTCCTACTTGATACAGAGAATCTTGGTATAGGAAGACAAATGGCCGTATAAATATTTCAATTTTGTATATGATATTTTATTCTCATTGTATTTAAATAACTTTTTTTCTCTACTTCTTAAATGTAAAGAAAATGTGGTTTTAAAAGTCTGGTTGAAAAAAAACTCTTCAATTGAAAACAAATACTGGTCTGCAGTGATACAAAACTTGAGGAAAAATCTTTCTGTTTCATGTGGTTTGATGATTTAAAGATAATTCTGACTGTGCAGAATTTAAAACTTGTTTAAAATGAATATAAACTATTATGTTAAGTTTGTTGTCATATGAAAAGATGTCTTATATTACATGTATAACAGATTTGAATGAATTAATAAAAAATAAAAGATTTACATTGAAAAGATAGACATTTTTATAGTAAAATTATTTATAAATGTAAAAAAATGTAATTATATTGTATATTTCATAACATCTAAGTATTACACTTATGTAAGTTAACCTTTTTGTTCTTGTTTGTGACAGAAATTATACATGTTTACATATATTTAAAGCTTGCTGAATTATAGATCTTTCAACCTACTGTTAACTTGTCTTCTCCTATTTGTTTTGCATCAGTACCGAAGTAAGCTTTAAATGGCTGAACATGTATAAAAAAACTTATGAAACCAGGAAATAGACTCGAGGGAGATTTATATAAGTTGTTAGAACTTTTTCCATGATCAAGCAAAAATTATGTTTTAAACGTCACTGTTACTTAGCTGGAAAAGTATAAAAAGAGACTTAAGAATTGGTTTAATATTTTCTTTCATTTTACAAATGTTTTGTGTTAGAAATAATAGCTCTTATGTCGAACCTGAAACTTGATAGTTTGAAAAATGATGTTTTAACTTTGAAGTAGTCTTCTTAGCTAAATGAAAACTATAATTTTTATGTGTTTAACTTAGATGTTAGTCTGGTAGCTGTACAAAGACGATTAGTTTTCATGTAGTAACTTGATGCTATTGTATTATTGAGAGAGATTAGATCATGTAATGACATTTTATTTGGCACCAGTTGACATATACTGACATTCTAGTCTTAATGTTTATCTTATCAATAGTGGAATAAAATTGCAAAATTTAAAATCTAGATTTATTTAATCATAGATATCTTCTTTTGTTATTGTAGATCTATATTTATATCAATGTTATATGATAGCGTTACGATGAGTAATATTTTACATATCTTGTATCTACTTTAAATGTTGGATGCAAAACTGATGTAACTTTTATTCAAGTTTTGTATATTTACCACAGTTTTGTACTGATTGTATTGAATTGTATAAACCAAATGACCTAAGCTTTTTAGGTTTAAACATCGGCTATTTTGTATCCTGTCGTCAGTTACTATTTTTAGACATTAGGTATACAATGTCCCTCTTGATTGGTGTTTCAATATTTTATGGTCGTAAATGTAAATTAAGTAGTCTTTTTTTCTCTTCATTGTGACCTATTATACTCTGAGGTCAAATAGCGTCTGTGGTTTAAAGGATTCAAACGTTTCTATTGTTGAATGTGACTATGTGATGGATAAATGGATTTTATATTAACTTAATATTTTTGATGGTTAATTTTTGGTGTCTTGTTTTCTTAATACATGCAGTTAGGTAAACCAAAAACTGTGTTTGAAAATAAGTTGTCATTAAAATGAGTCTTTAATGTAATGATAGATTGCTTTGGTTTATGACACTTGGCAAAATGTGTTTTTTGTGGTTATATGGGTTGTATAACTTGTTAGTGGTTATGTGACATCGTTACATACATTATATGACCTATAGAACCTTATCTTAGTAAAGTTATTTATTTGTATTTGTATGGAGTTAAATTTTGTAGTTTTATTTTCATTTTTGTTTGCAATTTTGGTCGTTGTATACTTTAAGAAGATGGTGTTATGGGATTACATCTAAGTGTTACATGTTACGCAATGTTCCGACTACCTGAATACCCGTAATGTATTGTTTACTATCACATATTGTAGTTTTGTGGATATTTTGTCGGAGATATCTTGATGATTAAGTTTATGATGGATTTTTATTACCTAAGCATTCTTTTGTGAAATATTTTGAATGTTTATGTTAAATTTCTACGATGTGTAATATTACATAGTTTTTCTAAAATTTATTGGATTTATATTCAAAATATTTGATTTATTGTTTTTATGTAGACGCTATTAATTTTTAAGTTAATTTACAATTTCTGTGTAAGCATTTACTGTATCTTAACTAAGTTTGTGTGCACATGAATATGTAATGTCAGTTTTATTATTTTTTGTCTGGAATTTGGATGATAAGTTTTTTTTGAAGAGTGAAGTCAAAATTACATTGGTTTGAAATTTGAAAGTTTAACTGTACTTCAGTACAAAATTGTACAAGTTGACATTTGACTTTTAACATAAAAACTTGGATATTTTTCGCTCTCGGATAACTAGATTGTTATTCTGTTGGTTTTTTTGTCAAAAGTTCATCAAGTACTTCTAGGTCAGTTAATTAACACTAATTGAATAAGTCATGATGTCAGTATAATGTATTTATCAGTTTCTCGGCTGCAATCATTTTTACCTGGAATTCATCAAGATGTAGCTAAGCTAGAAGCTGTCATGATGTAATTTTATGTGAAAATTTTCCACTTGGTGTTTTTATTTACATTAAATATTTTATGTGCTACATTTCTTAATGTTCTGAGTTAATTTGTTGATGTTTTCTTCTTTTCATTAAAGTGCTTACATTTTAATTTGTATTAGATTCAGTACAATACATTGGATTTACTTTTTTTGTTACAGTATATTGCATTTAGATTAGATTTTCTTTCGTTACATTATTAATTAAGCCTGAGATTACTTTTCATTCTATACAATGTGCAACATACTTTTTTGTGTTACTGTATATCATGCCAGATTTGTTTGCACTGCAGTATGCTATGTCATAATGTATTGGTGATGAACTGATAAAAACATGTTGTATAATTATGTACTGCAAGTAATAGATTTTTGTATACATGTGTTCTGACACGCACCATTTTGAATTTGATATCCGTAATCTTACAATTTACGTGCTTATTTCTCAGTTCATAATAAATTATTTCTGTAAAGGATTTTAACACATAGGATAAAATTTATTCTGTGAAATTTGAAAATTAAATTCAGTGTATTATATTTTTTATATTTATACAGTATTTAAATGAATGTTTTACAGTATGGTATAGGGATATAAGTGTTGAAGCACCTATATGGTGTAGGATTTTATTGAACAAACATTAAACTGCGGATTACTTATAGTGTTTAACTTTTGATGGCGAGATTTACTTTAGACATCACTCGATGATTGTACTGACAGCAAAGTGTACAGTGTTCTAGTTATAAATGATCACCAGTAAACTTGTTGGATTTTTTGAAAAAATGGACTAGAGTAAACTAGTATACAAATCTGGCTGGTTTAAACCAGCCTGTATATCATTGTTGTTTAAGACATGATGATGTGGGATACAGTTATTGTGATATAAAATTTAACATAATAGATGCTTTTTTTTTTGTCAGAGTGAAGTGAAAGATTTATAGGAGTAATAACAGACATTCATGATGTTGACAATCCCGCAGGGACCTGAGTAAACCTGTTGTACATTTTTGTAATGATGTAGGGAAAAAACATGACCACTCTATTCTATCAAATTTCATGGATTTTTTGTATTCTGTATTGAGAGAAGTAATAGTTAGTGTTTAGACAACAAAGGAGTGGAGTATAAGTTTTGTGATATAAAATATGATTTCTATATTCTAACTTGGAATAAAACATACCCATGCGATGTGGGATAGGTTGATCTTCAATAGTGTTCCTTCTGGGAATTTACCTGGTGGGAGACAATCACTAATTAATGTTGTTACAAATAACAGGTGGGTGACTCCATTGTTTGAAATTTCTTGTCATAAATACTCATGTTATTTTTATCTTTGTTGATGTTGATATTTGTAGCAGTAAGGCTGTAATTGATGAGGGAATGGTCTGATTCATGATTGTGGTTTTACTTGGAAATTATTTTTAGATGGAATTTGTTTTCTTTATTTACATAGTTCTTAAACATATTCTTGATGTGGGTGGGGGTATGTGTGGTTAGTCATAGGTGTTGTTGTTCTTGTTGAATGTAAAACAAGAAATCCCATCAATTTGTAACAATGGAAATAACTTCCTAGGTATTAGTCCCTTTAGTAAAGTCTTGTTAGCTAAATATAGAACATGGAATTTTCAGCTTTAGTGAGAGACCAGTGACCCATCGTGCATGTTGAAAGAACCAGTGACCCATTATGCAATATAAATGTACCATTGGCCCATTATTTGATGCTAAAAGTACCCATGCCCTATGCAATGCTTAAGTACCCATGATCCATAACACATTATTTATATATTAGAGGCCCATAATGCAATATAAATGTACCAGTAACCCATATTGCCAGGTTAAAATTGCTAGTGCCCCATAATGCAATGTTTAAAATACAAATAGCCCATAATGCATTATAAATGTACCAGTGACCCATAATGCAAGGTTATAGTATCAGTGATCCATAATGCAAAGTTATAGTACCAGTGATCCGTAATGCAAAGTTATAGTACTAGTGACCCGTAATGCAAAGTTATAGTACTAGTGACCCGTAATGCAAGGTTATAGTATCAGTGACCCGTAATGCAAGGTTATAGTATCAGTGATCCGTAATGCAAAGTTATAATACCAGTGACCCGTAATGCAAAGTTATAATACCAGTGACCCGTAATGCAAAGTTATAGTACTAGTGACCCGTAATGCAAAGTTATAGTACTAGTGACCCGTAATGCAAGGTTATAGTATCAGTGACTCGTAATGCAAGGTTATAGTATCAGTGACCCGTAATGCAAAGTTATAGTACTAGTGACCCGTAATGCAAAGTTATAATACCAGTGACCCGTAATGCAAGGTTATAGTACTAGTGACCCGTAATGCAAAGTTATAGTATCAGTGATCCGTAATGCAAAGTTATAGTACTAGTGACCCGTAATGCAAGGTTATAGTATCAGTGATCCGTAATGCAAAGTTATAGTACTAGTGACCCGTAATGCAAAGTTATAGTACCAGTGATCCGTAATGCAAAGTTATAGTACCAGTGACCCGTAATGCAAGGTTATAGTATCAGTGATCCGTAATGCAAGGTTATAATACCAGTGACCCGTAATGCAAAGTTATAATACCAGTGACCCGTAATGCAAGGTTATAGTATTAGTGATCCGTAATGCAAGGTTATAGTACCAGTGACCCGTAATGCAAGGTTATAGTATCAGTGATCCGTAATGCAAGGTTATAGTATCAGTGATCCGTAATGCAAGGTTATAGTATCAGTGATCCGTAATGCAAAGTTATAATACCAGTGACCCGTAATGCAAGGTTATAGTATCAGTGATCCGTAATGCAAGGTTATAGTACCAGTGACCCGTAATGCAAGGTTATAGTATCAGTGATCCGTAATGCAAGGTTATAGTATCAGTGATCCGTAATGCAAAGTTATAGTACTAGTGACCCGTAATGCAAAGTTATAGTACCAGTGATCCGTAATGCAAAGTTATAGTACCAGTGACCCGTAATGCAAGGTTATAGTATCAGTGATCCGTAATGCAAGGTTATAATACCAGTGACCCGTAATGCAAAGTTATAATACCAGTGACCCGTAATGCAAGGTTATAGTATCAGTGATCCGTAATGCAAGGTTATAGTACCAGTGACCCGTAATGCAAGGTTATAGTATCAGTGATCCGTAATGCAAGGTTATAGTATCAGTGATCCGTAATGCAAGGTTATAGTATCAGTGATCCGTAATGCAAAGTTATAATACCAGTGACCCGTAATGCAAGGTTATAGTATCAGTGATCCGTAATGCAAGGTTATAGTACCAGTGACCCGTAATGCAAGGTTATAGTATCAGTGATCCGTAATGCAAGGTTATAGTATCAGTGATCCGTAATGCAAAGTTATAGTACTAGTGACCCGTAATGCACTGTTAAAAGTACTGGCTCACCTTTCAAATTGTTCTTTACAGCAGACATGCTATTTTAAGAATGTTTGTTTTAATTTTCTTCTCATTCTATTAAAAGAATGTTTTTGTTTTATTGTATGATCACCTTGACAACGAGATGTTTAAACAAATTGTGAGTAATTATCACACTAACATTAATGTCTTTAATGTTCCTCTGTTTCCATGTGAAATTGAAATTTCTAATTGGCTATACAAAAAATTGTGTTTAATTAATCCTTGTGGAATTATTCTTTAAGGGTCTTAGAACTTAATTATTTACCTTTTTTTGACCATTTTCAAATGGGAACTACAAATCCCTCTAGTCTATCAAGCTAATCTGAGCATCTCGGAATAGTTAATTAAATATCATCTTTTACAGAGAAAGACTAAAAACTTCCCATTTCTCTGCTACTCAGAAATTCTTGAGACATAATTGGAAAATAGCATGGTCAATTAATCAAATCAAATACACAAGCTGCTGTCAAAGTTGTATGCTGGCAAGAATTTTTGAGAGAATAGAAACTGTCAGATTGTTGTGAGTTTGAGAAATGTATTGTGAGGAAGGTTAACAAAGATTACAGACTCTTAATGTTGGAATGTTGGTTTTGTATTAACCGGAGGGTAAACAAATATGATTGTGTGACTGAGTCTTTGATTTTTGAGTTGTTTTTTATATGGGGAACAATCTTTGACTGGATGTTTTTGTATTGTACGATTTTCGAAATTGGAGACATTGTATATCAGCTATTAGGTTGGTCAGGTGAATGTTTGTGTATGTGGATGGATAGTCCTGGTTACAGTTTTAGTATCTGGGGATAGTATTGTCAAAGGTTTTGGGACCCATTTGGTTGTAAACCTTCCTATAATGTAATCCTAAAGTATTGTAAGATTCTTGATGCCCTTGGCAGCATACTATCAGAATAATTATGATAATAAAACTGTGCTTAATATGGTCACTAGCAGTCATTGAAAATATGGCCATTGATATTATAAGGTCACAAAATACAGAAACAAAAAGTGTAAATGTCTTTCTTTGACCTGTTCATGAGTGCTAATGAGTTAATTATCATGATAAAAGTCTATGCATGACTGACTGATGGCACTGAGCTTACTGAGATAGTGTACATAAGATCTGCTTTAAATTGATCTCAGATGTTTTTGTCTGCTTTATTCTATGCTTTTAGGCTATGTTAAGTTTGGTTACAAGTCAATGACATTATACTTAAAGTCTTTAATACCTCAATAGTTGGTTTAGAAGGTTTGAAGAAAACCGAACTATAGAAGACATTCAACTTTGATTAACTTTCTTAGAATTGTCAGTGATCTACTTTTGATGACATTTTATATTATCTCCTGTACTCAATGTTGTATGTAATATACATCCCCATATTTTCTATCTAGTTTCCGTATGGAAATAGATATTTCTGAAGTAATTGAAATTGTGAGAGCTGAGTTGGTTTTTCTGTAGAAATATATCCTACTTTATGTATTAGGTTTTTGTATTGGCATTAAGAATTAGATTATTGTTTGTATGTCTTCTGTAACATCACTGATTTAATTGTTTTGCTATATTTGGAAGAAAGGAAACTTTTATTGTTATGTTGATTTGAAAATGTTCTTATATACGATAGACTTTTCTGAGATGACGCATGTATTTTATTGATGAGGTTAGACAAATTGATTAGTTATGTTTTGTATGGGTTTGATTTTGTCAACCATTAGGCTATAGGGACTTTGGGGAAAACTATGTAGGTCTTGGGTACCTCAGAACTGTGACATCTTTTAAAGAAGCTCTGTTGTATGTGATAATCTAATGTCATTGCTTTAACCCTCTAGCATGAAGTCCAGAACTAGTGATTTGGGCTAGTAAAGATAATATTTCTTAAATGGTAAAAGATTGCATGATTTTGTATGTGATCTATATATCTAGAGAAATTTTACTACAATATACATCATTGAATAGTTTACATGGCTCAACATTAAAGGTTGTCATATTCCCCATGATGATCTATATTTGGGTTGGGCTACTTGTTATTGCTATTAAAGATATGGTTCGGGCAAGTTAAAAATAAAGCTGGGTGTCCATATGGGCAATCTGGTTTAAAATTTTGTGTCCAGCCCTGGGTATAGAATATTTGTGACAATTTTAACTTTGTTTGTTATATATTTCAGGACAAGATCAATGTGTTCAAGTAGTGAGTCATCAAGTAGTAGTTCAGAGAGTGGTAGTGATGTTGGTTCTGATAGTGAATCAGATAAAGATATCTCGGATGATGAACCACAAACACCACCACAAGTAACACCTGACAAGTTGAAGGATACTTCTCCTAGTTATTTAGAGACTACCCCAACTGCTGTAAGAATTTTCAATGCTTTTTTAGCACTTTTGAACATATATTCAGTATGAAAAGAGCACTATACAATTTTGGTATATAATAATAATAAAAAGAATTTTGTTTGTGTTGAGTTTTGAATTTCCCTACAAAGTTTACCCAGCTTGCTCAGTCAATAGCATGCAAGTATACTATTGTGTACTATTATAAGGAATTTTCAGAATTAAGCTTTATTTCTTTCATTTTTTTTGTCTTTTATTATCAATATTTATAATATTATGTTTGATTTAACTAAACAGCTGACAAATCTGTTGGTTGATCTTATCTGTTTTAATTTGAACTTGAACACAAAACTTCCAATACTCTAATGCCAGCACTTTGACTTGATTGAAATTAATACCTTGAATTTGATTTCTAGAAAAAAAACCACTAAGTTTGATAAATTGGAATTTTTGCTTAAAGTTTGATGAAAATATTTCTTGAAGTTTGATATCTCTATTAAGATTAAATCTTTGTTTCAAGAATCAATATTCATATCAAATTCAACTGCTAAATCAGTCTGAAGCTTACTTCCTTACTGGTGTCAATGCTTGAAAAGTTGTGGCCACAAATTGGCTTTATATATTACTCATGCTTGTACTTTTTCTGAAATAGTTCACCAGTTGTTGGCTTTTTTAACTTAGTACACTATTTAAACTACTTGTTCATTGATTTGGTCATTTTATATATTTTAGACTTGCTAATATCCGAGTCAGTATTTGTGTTAAGAATATGAATTCTTATTATCAGGCAAACTGGCCTTTAGATTGTTAGAAGTATAAAAATAGCAGTAAAAAAATACTGAAAATATCTATTTCTTTACTGATGGCGTAAGTTTTTTTACATAAAATTGCTATCTATTATTTATGTTAATTACACTAGAAATGTCTATATCAGCTTTACTGCTTCCAAAAATGTTTCTATACAAAGTTGACAGTTTTAGAAAAGTTGAATTTTAAATTGAAATCTGTGAAGGAGCAGCTTCAAGATTATTCTGTTATACAAAAATTATTTTCTTTTTCAGTCAAGAAAATGGGGTTTGAGGGAATTTCTTCCAAAGACTCCTACACCGGCCAGTTCATCATCAAAACAGAAATCTTTGATCTTGAATGAGGCGCCAGTTTCAGATAAATCTGACCCGGATCATTTTGATGAACTTAAGGATATGAAAAGAGGTGCTGACCACATATCTGATGACAACCCACCATCTAATGATCCTAAAGATGTTTTATCGAAACCGATGTCGGCCGATGAATTCTCACCGCCAGTTCCACTCGATCATAAACAATCAGTCTTATCACCAATTAAATCATTACCACCAATATCATCATCATCAATAAAGTCATCAATACCTGCTGTAAAATCACCGAATAAACATTCATTTCATCAAAACAATGCAGCTGATAAATATCATAAAAGTCCTAAGTCTAATGATCGTAGTAGTACTGTGTCAAGTAACAAAAAAGATAATTCTGTAACTGATAAAAGTGTTGTGGATGTGACTAAATCCCGACATAGTCGGAAAAAATCGAAAAAGTCAAAATATATTTCTCAAACCTATGTTGAAGATAGTGACTCGGATTCTGATAATGAATTTAAAGACACAGTGTTCTCACCCAAAAACAGTGTATTCAAAGAATCCCCAAGACATACTGTTCCGACTAATTGTCAAAAATCTCCAGCTTTCTCGACAACAGAAATCAGCTCCGCATGTTCTACTAAGCCTTTAACCAGTTCTGCTAAACGAAAAGAATCAAAATTAGACAAACTGTACAAAGACAATGATTGTGTTAAATTAAAATCTAGGGATGTGCCTAATAATGTTGCCTGTGATAGTAGCAAACTAGACAAGAAGTTACTGTCTAATAATAGTTTCTCGGATCCTATTGAGCGAATGCTCATGCCCTTTGCGGAGGAAAAACCGGTCTCACCTATCCGAAATGGTCCCCACTTAGACTATGATGATCAATTAAGAAAAGCTGGTATAGCCGTATCATCTGTTAAACCTGTTGTAGAAACGTTACCTAGTGCTAAACAAGTGAAACCCGTGATCGTTAGACTGGACTTACATATTTTATCAGACGTATTAAATATTGATACAAACAGTCATAATTTCCTTAAACCTAAGTCTTTGAAAGATCATAGTAGTTTAAAGCACCAAAAATTGACAAGTGCCAAACAAGCTCTTCCAAGTGTTAGTGTTTCTAGTAAAGGAAGAAAAGTGCTAGATGAACATCGAAAGGAAAAAGTGTTTAAATCCGCCTCAAAATTAAGTGCAAACAGTGTGCTAAGTAATTTAAGTAGTGATTCAAACGTTGATAAAAAATCCTATGTGCCAGAAAAGGAGAATTATTCAAATAGCTCTAGTAGTGTATTTACTAAGGATGTTAACAGTAGTAGTACTCGGGTTGTTGAAACTCCTGCATTATCTGATGACTCAAGTGGTGACTCTAGTAATAGTGATAGTGAGAATGAAGACACTAAACAGGCCATGTCATTAGAATCACTCTCTTCATCAAATCATTCGTCTTTCAATCAATCTCCGGATAAGAAAAAACGGAAATTAGAGAAACCTTGCCATGATGATTCTATTTCTAAACGGAGGAAAACTTCATATTCTAGGTCACCAGGGCGACAGAGTACACCTATAAATGGCAAAGAGTAAGTATTTAAGTAGAGAAGGGTTTGCATCTCTAAATAAATGCAGTCAGATAAGTGCTTTATGTTATGAGCCAAGGTTTACCCATTTTCCTAAATTTGGAAGTACATGGGTCTAACAATTGTTCTTATAATAAAAATAAGGGGTTTCATTATAAAAGTCAGAAGTTGCAGCTCCCTAACTTTCCCCTGATTTCAAGTTTTCTGTGTTTAAAAACTTGTTGATGAAAATGAAAGAAACAAACAGAAGGTCATTCCTAGCTGTCACATTTCAGACCTTTAATATGTTGGGACAGCGTAGGTTTGTAGATATAATGATAGGCATGTATATCCCTCACTATTTCACATGTTCCTAATTTCACCAAGGCAATTACACAAATTAAAACAGAACACATAAAAATCAAAATGTATGACAAAATGTCTGGGGTGTACTGTGTGCTGATATTTGATCATATGACTCCTTTCTGTGGGTAGAAAGTGGCATACTCATTTGCTCTTTTAATGTATTCTTTCTGACAAGACCATCCGATCTCATAGCAGTAGCGTATATAAGAAGTTAAGAACTCATTTAGGTTTTAAGAAGTACCCATGTTAATCTCCCTTTGTAAAACTGAAATTATCTCTCTAAATTCATGAATATTTGCTAATCAAAAAATGAAAGACTTCCTTAAACTTCTGTCAAAACCACAGGTTATTATGCTAATATAGCAACAGTGTAGCTTCATATTACAAAACCTGATATAATATGTTTCCATATATAAATGAGTAATTACCCAATACATGCTATTTTCCTGGAAGTTAATTGTAAAACATGGCTATTTGTATTATGGTAATAGGCAAAAAACAACTGGTCTTAAAATATGTTATTTGTGAGTATTTTTGTTCAGACTTGAAGATGCATGTGAATAAAACATATTACATTTGTTGAACATTTTCAGGACTGGTCCTGTAGTTTAGGATATTTGGTACCTAAGAAAAGATTCTACTATTATGTTTTAAGTAAAAGATTTTGTAATCAGGGATTACCAGATTTTAAAAATTTTGTTAGCTGCAAAGGTCACTTTCAATTGTAACATTATAAGACAAAGAGCCATGAAGAGTGTCTTCATTATTTTTTTCTAAGGATGGTGAGTTGGTCACCTGACTGCTGCAATATGACTGAAAAAATCAGCCCTAAAGCAAAAAACTAAAAAACAACAAAAGTCAATACAGAAATAAACAACAACAACAAAGCAATTAAATATCAGTATCAAAACACGGTAATAAAAAAAGAAACCAATTTAACTATAGAGTTGCATTACAAACTCTATTTATAAAACGTAATTATAAAATCTCTTCTAGATGTCTGTCTACAATGCTCTCAGTTCAGTTATAAATGACATTGTTATTCTCATAATCTGTGCTCCATAGATTTCAAGCCTATTATTTCAATGCAATTATAAAACAAGGGATATTTCTCATTTTTCAATATTTAGTCACAGAATATTGATCTTTGTCATAGAATATAAATGACATGTCAAACGTTGTACAGCCTGATTTTCTCCTACAGTCCTCATTTCCATATTTTGTTCTAGCTTTATGAAACTGATATGTTGTTTTGTTTTGTCTAGTTTGTTGTGATAATAAAACACTTGTTAAAACTGCTATAATTGATAATAGAGATTGACATTTTAATCAGTCTATGAAATTAGGATATGAAAGAGGTTGTCCGAACAGGTTGATTTAGCATCAAGCGCTCTCTGTTTGTTTGTAGAATTTTGGTTGCCCAAAAGAAATTGTTGGTTGCCCGAACTAAAAACTTGTTGTCCTGGGCAACTGGACACCCACTTATTTCATAGACTGATATATATTCTGATTATTTTTGTTGACCAAGTTGATTTCTATGAGTGGAGAGTCTTGAATTTCCTGTTATGGATATTACATTGCAAATTTTCCTGCTACAGTCATATTGCAGTCATTGCATTAACCGACTAGCCCAAAGCCCAGAACTTGTGAATATTAATTTGGCTATTATAAATTACTATCTCGTATATAAAATTACACAGTAGAACCTATGTTTTTTTTGGACAAATATCCTGATCTAAGACATCAATCTTTCTTCTTAGAAGTATGTGGACAAATATAAAAAAAAACCTGTTATATCAATTTCATAAACCCGGTAATAAATAAAACGCTTTTATGACTATGTTAAATTCTAGTTCTTTGTGATGAAATTAATTCTACCATTTTGTAGAAATAAAAGTATGACAGCTTGGCTTTTAGCAAAGCCTGACTGCATTGAATTCTAGTATTTTGTAAAAATGAAAACATGACTATGTATAATTCTAGCATTTTGTAAAAAAAAATTGCATTGCACGACTTGTAAAAATGAAAACATGACAATGTATAATTCTAGTATTTTGTAAAAAAAAATTGCATTGCACGACTTGTAAAATGAAAACATGACAATGTATAATTCTAGCATTTTGTAAAAAAAAATTGCATTGCACCACTTGTAAAAATGAAAACATGACAATGTATAATTCTAGCATTTTGTAAAAAACCTATCATATATAATGTAGGCATTTATATATCTAGATGATATTAAATTTTGATATAACATGATGTACTTATGTAGGACATTTTGTCAAGATTTATTGTAAAGCTTTATTACTCAGCTGTTGTCTTGTTTTATATAACCATGTGGTATTTTTATTGCTATATTTTATTGCCTGTATTATACGTTTAACTTGTGTTTGCCATAATTGATTTTTTACCTTGTATTTTGTTTTTACTACCTTGTTGAAGGCTTTAGGCAATAAAAATACTTTTCTGGGTAATTTAATCATTGATTGACTGCTTAAACTTAAATAAACTTTGTAATCTTGCATGGTAATTTATTAGGGAACCTGGTAGAGCTGTAAGGACAGAATGTTGCATTGTAATTTTTGAATATAAGGTCTTGGTTGGAAAGCTTATTGGTAGGCTCAGTTGGTAGTGCAAAACTCTACTGATTTAGGGGTTACAGGTTTGATTCCTGGGGGGTGGCATGCTGGAGCTTGGCCGTGAATTGATTTCTACAACCATCCTCCCTCCTACCACTGATTCTTAATAGAACAGTTGTCTGTCACTGATGATAGTATGTGCCAAGTTACTGGTTAACAGCTAACTCCAGAGATTTAGCCTTTCCAGGATCAGTAAGTAGGTTGACTGACGTCTATGATATGACCTATACAATGTGATTCTACAGTTATTGAAAGCATGACATCATTGCATGCAAATAAAAATTTAACTAAAGTTATAACTGAAAAACAAAAACCTTCATATCAAGTGTAACATAAATGTTGTCGAACTTTAAAGAAATCTGATTTTAATATAAAAGGTATTGTATGAAAGTGAACTAAGAAAGTTGAAAGAGTGTAATTGTAAAAATACTCCGACATACCAATGTAGATAGGATATGTAAACGACTATATACATAAAATATATACAGTATAAAAAAAGCCTTGAAAACTTCAATATCATAGCGTGACCAACAGAATATCAGCATACATACAATGTAAACAAACCATAAAATTAGTTAAACAATTTCAGACATTAAAGAGATGTTTTATACAACAAACTTATAGTCTATCACAACTAAAACATACACACTAGCTCACATGTGATCTATTAAATAATGCTTAGTTACATTGTTGAGAAGTTTTTCATTATTTTTCTTTTTTTAATTTTTAAACTCCAACTTTACCAGATATTTTAGAAATTTCAAACTGAAACTGATATGCTTTTAAAAAATTAAATCTGAATTAAAGTCTGATTAAAACATAATGTTAAGTTCTGTTAAATTCATGTGCATTTTCCTACTAATGGGTCTTTGGTCGTAAGTGTGCAGGATAGGGAAATTTTGGGATTTGTAGGTGTGGTCCCATATTTAGGGCTTTGGTCTTAATGTCCAAGGTGGGGAGTTTGGGATTTTGTTGATGTGTTCCTTTTTAGGGTCATTAGGGTGCAGGGTAGGAGCTTGGGGATTTTATGATCCAGTTGTGTATTGTAATGTGTGTGATGCATTTAGACAATTGATAATCATTTAAGGTTTAATTCTTATTTCTGACATTTTACACTGATGATGAAGTGTTAAGTAGGACTGTAGTTGAATTAAAGTCAGTCATGGCCAAGTGTTGTGCTTCAATGCTTACTAATATCATTTTTGAACAACCAAAATTATAATGTCTATAAATAGTTAAAAAATTACAAACTAAAATGGGTGTGGTAATATTATGTAGATATATTTATATATTTATGAATGATATTGGGTGTGGCTCTGTATATTTGTATACATGTTTCATATTACTTTACTAAGTATGTATGTATTACAGTTCACTCTACTTTTTAAATTTTTATTTCAGACATAGTTCTGTGGAAGCAGACGACAGTTCCTACTCAAGTAAATTACACAAAGAGCCAGTACTGGAAACCTGCTCAACATTAACTATAAAACGTGAGCGACACAACAGTGCCTCTAGTCAACACAGTACGCATAGTAACATAAGTCAACGTAGCTCTCATAGTCAACGTAGTACACAAAGTTATAAACATAAACGAGCTAGAACACTGGAAAGTCCTAGTCTAAAACCTACGCCATCTACACAAACTAGTGATAGGCTACACTCTTCGTCTCATGTAACATCGGTAAGTATGGCTGAGATTTTTGGAGTTTACACCAACCTTACCAACCTTAATGTCCCAGCACTGAAATTTAAATTTTTTCATTAAATCAACTTAGCCTCCTTGAATTTTTAGCCAGAATTTTCAACGAAAAAACTTACTTGGCTAATAGTTTGGCGAAACATGGGCGGTCGGGCGTCTGGTGTCATTAACAATTGCGTTAAAGTTTTCAATTTAGCATATATTTCTGCCATTTATTGTCAGATCTTTATGAAACTTCATACAATGATAACATACCATGTGATGAACAGAATTAGAAAGTAACCACAACTCTACCTGGCTTTATTATGGATTATTTCCCTTTGAAATTTTTGCGTTAAAAATTACATAACTTGTAAAACATTAATTTAGTGTTTTGACTGACCATAAATGTGTATATTTAGATAGGGCTTTTGGGATTACTTTAATTTTTACAATTTTTTTATTCTATTCAATAAGAAACGGTTACTGTACTCATGAAACAAAGGCGTAGTAGTAGAATGCATTGATTTTCTGACTGAATATTTGAATGAAACATAAACATAACCTGGCTGTCTTTAAGTTAGTTGTGCTAGACACTCATTTAACCTGAATAATAATGTTCTAGTCAGTTTGACAGTTTAGTGGCATATTGTGCCTGGAATCTGTCTGGAGATTGTTCTAGCTAACATAAATGAAGTCTGTGAGAGATTTTTTACTTTGTTAAGTCTTGAAACAAGTGATTTAACTATGCTTGTTGTAAGTGTTTCAGATGGTAAAATTTTCATATTTGACTTCTGAAAGTATAAGATTTTATTGCTTAAAGGTGTGAATACCTCCATGCCTGTTGCTTGATACTGAAAGATGCCTGTTAAATTTAGATACAGTCTAATCTGCCTTACTAACCCTTCTTATTCAGTTACCTACATGGTCAAAAATTAACAGTCGCCCAATCTCCTTTGGTGACCAAATGATTTTAGTGGGTGACCGAAAGTTTTGAGAAGATGGTCTAGCTGGTTTATCAAAAAATGAGACAATGTGTTCTTATATTAGTGCTTAAGAGTTGAATTCTAGTTGTACAAGTGTTTGGTTGCTAGTATTTTCTCTAGGTGACCAATATTTAAGCATTAAGACCCTATGATGACCATGCTAAACAAGGTTTGGGTCCTGGCCACCTCCAAAGTAAAGCTGTCATGATTTTACCCACAGGAAATATTTTACTATATCATAATACACCATGAATTTAAAGACCCTTTCCTGTGGCTATGCAAATTTTATTTGGTTACTTCCTCTGACTGTGTATTTGTACCTTTAAATTGAAAATATTTGTCACCCATTAAATTAAAGAGATACATTTCCAAATCAGATAAATCACAATGCTGTATTAAATCTTCCAATGTTCATTTGATTAAATACAAAATATGTTAGTTCTATTCATGTTTTACTGGAGTATTTTGTCCCCTGGTCTTAATCCAAACTATGTAGGGGGCTTATACATACCTTATTGCCAGTGTGGTGGTTAAATTACTCTAAACTTTCATTTCACTGAAATTTTACTCAATTGTAAGATTTTGAATGTACAAAATGTATTCTTGGCTAGTTATTTGTAGGGTACTTGACTTGACTTGCTTTCAATCAAGTTTAAGGACTGATTGATTGATTGATTTCTTCTGAGATAAACAGACACTATATACCTTATCAATGTTATTTAAAGTATCACAGGGTAAAAGTTCATTTTTAGAAAATTTAGCTCGAAACTAATGAATCCTGTTCATTTGTAGGCTGTAACATAATGGGTTTGCACCGATTTTCTTTCCATAAATTTTAATGATTTAATGTTGAAATTAATTCTCTAATAAAATGTTGGAATTTCTTTATTAATTATTTTCTTAGATCTTTAGATAATTAGATAGTTTGGTTTTACATTTTATAAGGAATTAAACAGACACAACTAATGTGAAGAAATAAAGAACTGATATAGTTTTTGTTTGTTATATTGTAAAATCATGCAAATAAATTACTTTTATTTTTGTCGTCAGGGTTAACAACCAGGCAAAATTGATTAGAAAATATATCTAGGCTTTATTTCTTATTTGGTAAATCAGTAAAGTTTTTCAAGTACTATAAGAGCATTAAAAGTCTGATTATATTTTCAACAATATAGAACACAGACCTTTGTTGCCCTCAGCTCTTTTGAAAAACCAAAAACTCGGCAACAAGAAAAAAATGACAACAAAACTATTGAAAGTAGAAATATTGTCCTCTGAACAATATTTAATACTCTCATTTATTAAAACCATACAAGTACCTTATTTCTCCTGGAGATTTGTAGAAGATTTGTAATTCATTCTAGACATCAGTATTATATAGTTGTATATTGTATGATAAGATGATTTGAATGTCTGGTAAAACTGATCAATTGTTCTCTATTACAGATATTAATACTTGCTCCGGTTTTTATCATACATTTACATTGTCGCAATCGACAGTAATCTTACTCTTTGATTATTTTCTTCTGTCTGTGACATTTTAGTTTAGCATTTAAACTAGACTTAATATAGAGTAATAAATAAATGATCTGTCTTAAACAGAGACAGTCTCACATACCTTCTGGATAGGATAAGAATGACTGATTTGATATTGAGATATGTTTATTGTTTGCTAAAGGGCTGATGGGAGGCGAAGGGGCGACTGGAGAGTTTGAAGAGTTCCAGGGGGGGGGGTATAGACTGAGGAAAAAACATTATATATGTGCTTTATACAGAACATAGATACTAAATTTTCTTTAGAAATATATATGGTATAAGTAATGAATTTTCCCTGACCTTATCAATTTGCAAGCCTGCCTGGCTAACTAAGTCAGTAGCACAGTAGTTGACTAATAAAGGGGTTGTTGGTTTGATTCCCAGGAGGAGCATACTTTTGTAGTTTGGTCATGAAAAAATATCCATGGCCATTCTCCCTTCTACCACTGATTCTTTATCATGTTAGGCAGTTGTTAGTCAGAAGGAAGTATGTGCCTAGTTACTGGTTAACCACAAAATCCCGAGATTTGTGACCTATGTTTTGTTATTCAAAATGAAAGGTTTAGTAGGGAAAGGTCAATAGAGCCCAACATGTAGAGACATTCAAAGATACCTAACCTTGTTTTAAGTATTGTTTTTACATACATATATTTATATATTTATTTTCAGGTTGTCAAAACAGAACCAGTAGATACCTCTAAACAGAATGGTTATAGTTCTGATAATATATTATATAATAATTCACAATATACATCTATACATCATTGTTATTTAGCTGATAAAGAAGATTTAGAAAAGTATGTATAATCAGTGTTATATGTTGAATATTATGTAGAATTTATTTGTTTACCCTTCATGTGTAATGTTGTGTAATTTTGTATGACATTGCATCAACCAGTTTTGAAAGACAGCATTATTTTGATATTGTAAGCTTGACATTCTAGTCATTGAAACAGGCTGTTATTTTTTAATTTTGCACGTCTTTGATCTTGCAAAATTGAAAGTCTGTTAATGCATTTCTTGCCAAAGCCAAAGCTTGGGACCAATGAAAATTGTTTTGGGCTTGGGCTGGTGCAAATTTCATTCATAAGGGCTAGTTTAAATCACAGCTTTGAAGTATAATAAATTGTGCTAATGCTTATCCGTCCAGACTGTTCATGTAATGTCTTGTATTGTTATAAGACAAAATATTGTCCAACATTTTATGTTACCAACTGTTAGTAAACAAATCTTGTTGTTCAAAATAATGAATTGAGAATAGAAACAATGGTACAGATTTAGCAACAGGAACTCTTTAATAAAGTCTGTCTTTTATTCTTAGACTTTAAAATCTAATATTGAATACTTCAATCTATACACTATACATGATGGTGTCACTGTTTTTATCCAAATCAGTTCAAAGCGTTTGCATGTAATCCAGAATTTTTTTTCCTGCAGAGAAGCAACATGCTTCCAATGTTCTGGTATATTAAATTCATTTCAAGCAGAAATGTGGCTACAGATTAGTTTTGCAACATTTTCCTTAAAGATTTCATTTCCAAATGCCTTTAGGTTGCAATTTGAATTAATATCTTACATGGTGGGATCTACCATTATGACATTATATTGTAATGCTATGTAAATTTGGTTGGAAATTTCTAGATATTTAGAATTTTAAGTAAGCTAAGAGAATCTGTGAGATGATATATTCGTCTATATTAAAACATTGTTGATTTATTGTAGTATGTAGGAGTTATGTGTTCTATCACTTGGTTGCAATATCTGATTATATTCTGAATTTCAATGTCATTAGTTTGACTTTTCGAAGAAAATGAGAGCTTATTTTAAAGTTGTGGGTGCAATTGCATTAAATATGAGTGAGAGATTTCAGAACTGGTTCTGATGTTTTTTACCTGAGAAATTGTAGATTGCAAGATTTGGAATCCAGAAGTACTGGGTTCAATGCCATGAAAATTCAATATTCAATATTGGTTTGCTTCCATAGATAAAGCAGTTGTGGGCTCCTGTGGAAGGTTAAGCAAGTACTGGTCAAGAAATGTGTCCTGGAAAATTGATTATTTGCTGTTCGTTAACAAATAAGTCTTGATAAATGGGATAGAATCCAAGTAAAAATATTAAATATTATGTAAATGCTATTATATTTTTGTTACATGAATTCATTTTATATCTATTTTAGAATGTCATCAGCAGATAGTTATTGTAAGCAAGCTAAACGGTATAAACATCAGGCTGATGAAATGGTAAGATATTTTCACATTGTATGTCCAGTCTGAATAATATATGACTCAATTAAGTCCTTCCTGCATTTATTTATTCAAAGAATGGCCACTTGGTTAGCACAGTAGTGAGCAGGATGACTGAATTCTGTGTTGTTGAAATGTGGCTTAAGGTTTATAGATTGCATTAAATGACACTGAATACATGAAATTGGATTGATGGCAAAGTATTAAAACCAACTGTAAGGGTTTATGAGATCAAATATCTCAACTCCCACCTTTTACATGAATGATCTTTTCAGTTTGACTTAGGGTGACTTTAATTTATCTTCTATCAACATTATTACATCAAACCAATAGAAATTTGGAATTTTGATCAGAATTTATAAAGTTTATAAGTATTAATGTCTCAGAATGTACATATTATTACAAAATATATAATTGACAATAATTGTTACAGTAAAACATTCTTTGAATAAAATTGCAACGAAAAGCATTCTTTGAATATGATTGGAATGTAAGGATAATTCCTATTTAAATTTTTCTCAGTAGAATTTTATTAGATTGGTACCTCAGAATATTTATAAATATATATGAAATATTAATGAACATTATCTACCGTGGTACAAAATTGTTTCTTAATCAATAAATAGTTCAACAAGTCATGTTACAAGTAAACAAATTCTTATACTGTCATATCTTAAACAGACATTTATACTCTGGTTACATTCTTTAAGCCTTCACCTTTGATATTCACACTGTCTGATATTTACATTATCTCCTTATTTATTTGTATTTCTGTTATGTAAGGCTTCACTGATAGATGCAAATTATGATTGTTAGGAGTGGAAGAGGGCTAAGTTCTATTAAAATCAAAGGAGGAGAGGGGGCTGGGGTGGTGCACAAAAATAGGATACCAATTAGCTTTTTACTTTTTATGAAGCTGGTGTATTATGAAGACTATAAGAGCTGATACTATTTTACTAAATCTGTCAATGAGCCAGATATTGAAATTAGGGTTTGATGTAAATCGTCCAAATTTGGAAGTCCCTTGATTTGGCATTTGTAGAAAACAGTGGTTCAATAAAAAATCTGGGATCTCATTACTATATCCAAGATATCTGTTTCCAAATGATATGTTGTCATGCTTTAATAGCAAATATCAAAATGAAATCAATAGACACACAGTTGTTTGTTGAGGTCACAATTAAGACTATTTATGTTTTGGACCAGCATTAGATCTGTTGCAAGTTAGATGTCAATATCTGCTTACACCAAATTATGCCATCTGTTTGTATTGCCAATTTCTTAAAAGTTAAAGTTAAAAGGTTGAAGGGTTTTTGAAGTCTGTTTCCATATACATGTTCAGCAAATTTTACAGTAGGCTTTAAGTATCTTGTATGAATATTTTTTGTTTGGTGCAAAAATCATGTCTTGTTTAAAACTTATGGAACATTTAAGATCTGTGTTGGCTGTGTATTAGGCACAGAGTATAGAATGCTAGAGTTGATTATCTAAGATGATTTGATATAATGTAGAGTTTAAAATGACATTTATTGCAATCTTATCAGTCAAAATGAACTTAAACATTGTTGGGTATTCATTGTGTTTCTAAAGTAACTAGTTAATTAACTTTGCCAGTTGTATATTTGTCATGTCTATCAACTTGCATGTAACCACTGTAAATGTTCAATCTTTTCATTATTACTCACTTTATCATGACTGGTTATCTAGTCTACTGTTTGTTCATCTGCAAGCTCGGCACAAAACTGTAATATTTCCTGTTATTTTTACAAGTAGTTGCTTTGGTTTAGCTCTGCTCTCTCCTCCAATCTTTTTCTTTCATATTGTTAGACATAAACCTAAGTATCTATTGCATAGAATATTACAAAAAATATATTACCATTTTTGTTATGTAATAATGTTTTGTTAAATGAGTTATGTTGCAAGGTATTGTGGGTAGTTACGTTAGATTGATGCCGTAAGATTAATATACTGATGTCTTATATTTATCTTTTAAATAATAATGTTTCTTATTGCCGTTATAGTCTGTGTAACATATGGTTATTTACATTATCCTTTGTATTGTAAGCCATGCCTCTGTAGTTAAGGTTCCTTTGTAAGATGGACCTTTGTAGTTTAGTGCCATTTGTTCATATGACCTCAGCAATTAACTATGGTAATGATATAAACCATTCTTTAAAATGTGTTAATAGTTGGTAAAGTTGAATGAACTGAACTGACTGATAGTTTCAAGTTTGTATAAATTAAAATTATATTTTTTTTGTATTTCAGAAAATGGGTTTGACCAAGTTTGTGTTCTACTGGGAGTCCAGTTTATGTTTTATATTGTGTGGTTGTGCTTTTGAAAAACATGATAGAATACAGAGTGCTTCAAGCATGTATCAAGATATATTGAAATTTATTGGGTAAGATATTACAAGTTTTTTTAGGACAAACGTGACAATCAAGCCGAAGCCTCACCACTATGATAATAAGCTTTTTTTCTTGAAGCAAGAAGCACAATCATGTTTGGTAGTACATAGAGATGAGAGGATGGACTTGGTTGTAATAAAATATTACAATAATTACTTAGTTTTAAAAAAACACTGGAAATTAATTTTACTTCTAATGCTAGTTTATTTGGTGCCATTGATTTGCTGCCATTTTGTTCACAGTGCTTCTGGCTCAAAGTGTGTACACATTATTGTTGAACTATAAGCAGCACATATTAAAACCTGGTGTTTTAGTACACATATTTTAGTTCTCATAGTTCATTGAAAAGGTAAAATATTTTTTGTGTCCGGTGGAAAATCCCATTAGTTGAAGTATCACATTTTTTTCCCAGTATATGTGTTATATGAAAATTTTATCCATGACTTTAACAACCTTTCAGTCATGTTGCAGTGTTTAATTCACATTTCTCTAGATTTTGTCAAGTTTTGTCATTTCTTATTTGTGTTGCTTGGCAACCATTTTGTTCTGACATTAAAATAAAGTAAATGTCATTAACATGGTAAACAAATTTCGAGAGAGAGATCTAAAATTATGATTCTATGCTATATTAATTGTTTTCTATTTTCTGTAGTGGGAGTGTCTATTTATGTATATCGTGGGAGTAAAGTATTGAAATGTTTATATAATTGTTTTAGGAAGGGTGATGCTATATTGCATGAAGGATTGTTTTAGAATTGTTTTAAGTTTAATTAAAAGTCCTTGTTTGATCTTTCTGTTCTTTTATATGAACTTTGATATTTTCTGTTGGATTCTGAGTGTTATGTAAAAGTGGGTCCCCTGTGCAAACATTATCTACTCAGTTCTGAATGTGACCTTTAAAAGCTTCATGAAATTTAATTGAAATAAATAATTGTTGTTTTATAGTTAGTTAATAAGTTAGTGAAGATTTTTTATCAAGGCTATATGTTTGGTTTCATTATATTCCATTTGTGTCTTGAGTATACTTTGAATATGGTTGTTAAGTAAATGCAGAGATGGCTATGGAATAAGGCTTCCAGTGATCAATACTTCTTTTTATTAGCATCCTAGAATGCTCTCCTGGTTAGCTTAGTTGGTAATGTACCTGTCTCTACAAAGGTCAAGGGTTCAATCCTGCAGTAGGGCATTTATAACTTTGTGGAATTTGACTTTGTCTTGAAATACTTTTATTGACCATTCTTAAAGTAGGGCAGTTGTCAGTCACTGGTGGAGGTGTGTGCTTATATATGGTTAAAAATGGGGCCAGAGACCTTACTCTCTCACAGTATGTAAGTAGACTGAATCAGATGGAAATGAAGAGAAGGGCAAAACACTATTTCCTTAAAACCTATTTCTCTTTAAGTCTCTGACTGATGGTTTTGACATAAATTGAGTAAGTGTCTTAAAAGCAGCTTAATGGATTTTAAATTGTGTAACCAATATTTGCCCTTAGAGTCATTGCTGGTCATTCACATGGATTATTATTAGCTTTATTATATTTTGCCACATTTCAGAAGTTTTTTGTCTCTCTGTATAGTAAACTATTAATCAACTCACAATGTACCTATATATTATAGTTTTATTGAACTGAGGGAAACAGTCTGTCTGTTATAAGATGTATTGATCAGTCTGTAGTGCTGAGAGATGTGATGTGAGGGCTTTATATCTCTGGTTGCTGTCTAATGTCTAGTATAATGTTAGTGTTTGATTTATTGCCGGCTATTTTCTGTAATCTAGATAGATGTATGATACATTGTGGTATATGTCAGACAATTTTTACTGATATTATAATGTATACATGGTAACTGAGACTATTCTTAGATGCTCACATGTGTATGTTGCTGCAGTTTTGGTTGCACGTGTTGTTGGCCACATAAGAATAGTTTTTGTCTCATTGGCTTCAATACTTATGGTAAACCACTTGTTATGGTTTTGTGTTGTTGTTTTATATGCTCTCCTATTGTAATTATTTGAATCTTTAATATTTTCTTGTAGTTTTGTCTTGGCCTTTGTTGACTTTTCTTATAATTGAGTGCACTTGTCTGCTAATGTATCTTTAGGATGTAATTTATTTTCCCTGTAAATGTCTATTTCTAATGAAATTTGTCTACATTAAAGTGCATTAAGCTATAACTAACAGGGTATGCTACATTGCATTAATTTCAATATGTTATAAATTTTATTTGTCTCATATGGTAATGACCACTGCATAAAGACATTTTGTCATATAGTTTTTATTGGCAGTTTAATGCACAAGAATATTTATAATATCAGAATAAAACTTTAGTTGAAGAAATGTTATTGCTTCTTATCAAAAACAAGGTTTTAATGACCAGAATTTTTTCATTAAAAACATAGTGTATTAGATAAGTTATTTCTTGATGTTTGCCTTGTGAAATGATTTTTAGCATCATGGGTAATTATTTTGCCAAGTAATACATCCTTGTATATTAATTCAGGACTAACCCTAATGTTCAGGGATTTTGGTACTGATAAAAAGGTATTTTTTGTTAGTATGAACGTTTAAAATTATAAAAACTAGGATTTTAAACTTCAGAATTTTCAGCCTTGTACAGCATCACAGTTATAAACAACTAAAGGTAAAATTTGATGGATCACAAATTAATGTAATTATACCCCCCGCTTCGAAGAAGAGGGGGGTATACTGTTTTACCCTTGTCCGTCCGTCCGTCCATCCGTCCGTCCGTCCGTTACAAAATTTCCGTCGCAGTTTTCTCAGCAACTATAACATGCAGCAGCCTAATACTTTGCATATTGCTTCATCCCATAGTCCCATGTGGTGTAAAGAGATTTCATGCTCCTTGCTTATCTACTTCCTTTTTGATGCATATTTTTAGATTTTTGCGGGGGTATCACTAGTGAGCATTAGCTCACAGATTTACTTGTTAATCCTAGTTGTGACTTACTTTTTATAATTTTGTGACATTGCCAAGTGTCTTCGAAACCGATTAATATTTTCTGAAATATTTTTGGACTGGCTCTGATGTCTATTTACTTATAAACATAAGTCTGATTATGAATGATTAAAACCATTTCCTTGTACAAGAAAATATAATTTGATAAACAACTTAACTTAGTTGATAATATATAACTTGTAAGGTATTTGCTGTCTAAAAATATCTCAGTAAATATTTACAAGGTTGTTTTTTAACATACATTTTCTGACATTCTATTGGTCAGATAAGGACCTCTCTTACTTCCTGGTTAGATTATGAAACCTGATAATGAAAGACTCAGTGTTATGATATATTAATCTAAAACAGACTTCGCTATTTAAGAGACTTAAAGGTTTACAGAGTTATAGAACAATGGCATTGTTATTCTGAGACATATGTTTTTTGTGTAAATTTGACCTGTTTTTGAAAAATAAATGGTTGGGGGGGGGGAGGGGGGCGGGCGGGCGAAGATAATATTGGAGGGAGGAGGAAATTAAAAGATAACCTTGTTGATCAATGTCCTGACCTCTAAAAAAAGTAATTGTCTTGGCATAATTGCTGGTATTATAGATAAGTTATGATTTGATTTTAAACTGCAACTGAATGTGAAAGAATAACTTTTAAATGCAAATATTCAGTGCTTTTTGAGCTTCTAACTGATTAATTCAGAAATGGACCATTTTTTTATCAATTTTCATCAATTTGCTTGTAGTGGAATTTTCATTACCACTGAAGTAATATCATTAGTGTGTGTGTTGGTTTTTAAATAGCTTTCTTAGAATTGATGGAAATTGCTGAGGGAATGTAAAAATGTTTTAGATTCGTGTGAACAAAGATGGAGGATTTGTTGTTATTGTTGTTTTCTAACTATTTCCAAGAAAACTGTCTTTTAAAGTTTTTATTTTTGGTGAAATTAGATTATGTTTTCTGTGTTTTGAATATTGTTGATTCTTTATTGTGAACTTGGAAGTAATGGAGATGATTTTATTCCTAACTTGAGCTCCAAACACTTCCTCTACCAAAAAGGGACATCTGTTCCCTTGAGATTTCTACTCCCCCCATTGGGCTCTTGTGAATTGAAACCTTTGAGTCTGCTAGTTTAAAATGCATCTTATCAATAATGTTTTTTAAGTACAAAATGAATGGATCAACTAAAAGTAAAAATTGTCAACTCAGCATTTTTTATTTAAATACTTTTGGACAATATGTATACAAGTACTTGAGCTATTTATTCCTCAGATTAAGTACATAATGTACTCCATGTATACTGTAATCATGATGCAATACACTGTTTGTTATAGAGTGGTACTGTCTATTGTTTTGTTTATTTACTAGAAAATTATCCAATTTTAAGTCTAGACTTTAGCCATTCTTGTTACTTACATATTGCAGCCTTGATTAATTTCTAAACATTTTTTTCTGGCTAATAACACTTGAAGGTTTATGTTAGTTGTCTATGGTTTGGATGTAAAATGTGATTTATGGCCTGTTCCTAAAGTTCATTAGGATATTATGACTTTGTTGGTTTTTTTACTTCATTTTGTTGAAAAGAACTGTGAATTTTGTCTGTACTTTATTATAGGAGACAAATTGTTTACCATATTTATTTGGTTTAAGTTTGGCAGAGTTATATATGATACTAAATTTTGAACTTACTTGCCTTCAAGTTTCCTTTTATAGCAACATGGTAGTATATTATGGATACCAACTGTCTTTGGTTCAGTCTTAGTTTGAGTCATGGGTTTGTGTTAAGTAGCTACACTATGGATGGCAAACACAATCACCATAATTGCCAGGCAGGGAGGGGAAATTCACCAAACCCAACCTGTCTGATTTTACTGAGGGACCAGTCCAAATACTTTCTGTAGTTAATCAGAAATTTATATAATTTTAAATCTCATTGGGTTCAAAAAACTATAAATGGATGATTTCCTGATGCCTGTGCCTAGGTATATATTTGGCCAGCAAATGAAAACAATGCTGCGCAAACTCATACTTTTTCCTGTTATGTCATTGTCTTCACTATTTGTTAAGAAAATTGCCTCAGTGTACATGTAATCTATTGCAATGATAGCTCTGAATCTAGGTTATTTATTGATCTTAACAAGTCATTTAAAATATGTGTTCATTATAGTTTAATATCCTATCACAAAGTGCAGTCATATATATAATATCTTTATTGCCATCTAATGGAGTTTTAATGACTTGAAATCTTTCATCATTTCTCAGCCTCTTTCAATCTTACATAAATAATGTGTATATTTTCACATTATAACAAAATGCTACCAAGATAAGCTCAATAGCGCTGATGTTGATCTGTGATATATTTTTTTAAATTGAAAAATTTCTATTTGTAAATGGGAAACTAGTCTAACTGCCTGTAAATTATGAAGGCCGAAGACTTGTTTTGCACTGACCCATTAATTTATTAGTTATCAACTTCTGTTATTACTGAAATTGCTTTTAAAGAACATGTTTGTTGAGTTTCATATTATCTGATTTTTGAAGAAGTGTTTATATACATTATGATTTTTTTGAAGTTTTGAAATGGAGTTTATGAATAGTGCATGATTTTAGAAATTGGTTGACATAACTTTTAAAGTATTTCTAGTTCTACCTGATAAAGTTTTAAGAATCAAAGTCATATATCATTGTGTCATCAAGGCTTATGTTCTTATGACCTCTGAGATCCCTGTTCTCATGCTTTGTGATCTCTATTTTCATGTACTGCAATATTCTCACATCTTGTAATATCTGTTTTCATATCTTGTGATCTCAGTTCCAATGGTTTGTGTTCTCAGTTCCCATATCTTGTGTTCTCTGTTCTTATGTCTTGTGTTCTCAGTTCTTATGTCTTGTGTTCTCTGTTCTTATGGTTTGTGTTCTCAGTTCCCATGTCTTGTGTTCTCTGTTCTTATGTCTTGTGTTCTCTGTTCTTATGTCTTGTGTTCTCTGTTCTTATGGTTTGTGTTCTCAGTTCCCATGTCTTGTGTTCTCTGTTCTTATGGTTTGTGTTCTCGTTTCCCATGTATTGTGTTCTCTGTTCTAATGGTTTGTGTTCTCAGTTCCCATGTCTGGTGTTCTCTGTTCTTATGTCTCATAATCTCTGTTATCATGTCTTGTGTTCTCTGTTCTTATATCTTGTGTTCTCTGTTCTTATTTCTTGTGTTCTCTGTTCTTATTTCTTGTGTTCTCTGTTCTTATGTCGCATAATCTCAGTTTCCATGTCTTGTGTTCTCTGTTCTTATGTCTGGTAATCTCTGTTCTCATGTATTGTGTTCTCTGTTCTTATGTCTGGTAATCTCTGTTCTCATGTATTGTGTTCTCTGTTCTTATGTCTGGTAATCTCTGTTCTCATGTCTTGTGTTCTCTGTTCTTATGTCTGGTAATCTCTGTTCTCATGTCTTGTGTTCTCTGTTCTTATGTCTGGTAATCTCTGTTCTCATGTCTTGTGTTCTCTGTTCTTATGTCTGGTAATCTCTGTTCTCATGTCTTGTGTTCTCTGTTCTTATGTCTGGTAATCTCTGTTCTCATGTATTGTGTTCTCTGTTCCTATGTCTGGTAATCTCTGTTCTCATGTCTTGTGTTCTCTGTTCTTATGTCTGGTAATCTCTGTTCTCATGTCTTGTGTTCTCTGTTCTTATGTCTGGTAATCTCTGCTCTCATGTATTGTGTTCTCTGTTCTTATGTCTGGTGATCTCTGCTCTCATGTATTGTGTTCTCTGTTCTTATGTCTGGTGATCTCTGCTCTCATGTATTGTGTTCTCTGTTCTTATGTCTGGTGATCTCTGCTCTCATGTATTGTGTTCTCTGTTCTCATGGCTTGTGACCTCTGTTCTCATGTATGGCCTATTTGCCCTCATGCCTTGTTATGTTTGTTCTGATGTAATGTTAGCTCTGCTGTCATTGAATACATTATTCTATCATAGTTAACATTACAATAATGTATCATCAGAGATAACCTCAATGATCACACAACAATACAGGATATATTTTATTGTATTATATTACAGGATTTAATCAAGTGTTATGTAATGATTATTTTGTGTTTTATTTCATGCTTTGATGTATCCTACGCTCTTATAAATATCAATACAATGTATTATCATTTAAAATAATTCTTCTTTTTTTGTCTTTGACAGTTACATGAAAATGCTTTCATCTATCAGGAGTCCATCTATTATATTGAATTGTCTACAGTTAAACCTTTATAAAACAAACACTGATACATCAGTTTTTCTATTGAATGTTTGATTTATGGTATATTTTTAATGGGTTTTGTGTAAGATTGAGAAAAATAATGAAGTGCTATGTTTTTATGCTTGAGTTTTGAAATAATGGCATGGAAAGCAGAAGTATTTGTATAAGAAAGAGTTGAGGAAAGTTGGTTTGGTGAGCTGACCATTGTTTGTTACCAAGGAAAGGTAGAAACAAGGCAGGAATAACAAATTTACACTTAAAACACTAACAAAAAATGAACATCATCAATGATTAGTGTATTTTGTTTTAGGAAACTGCTGTGTTTTTGATGGTTAATTCTGTATATTGATAGATAAATGATAACATTTTCCCCTTCCTTACATATATGTACTCTTTTTTACATTTTCTCTCCTTCTGTCTTTTCATGTCTCTGTCACCCACCCTCTCTCCCTTTTTCTTCGTCCCCTTTTATCTATCTCTTAGTCTCCCACTCTATGTCTGTCCACACCTCCTCTCTACCATCCTTAGTCTATCCAAGCTTGATGAATTGTTATATCAATTCACTGTCTGGTCCAAGTCTAGACTCAATATAAACTATCTTATTTATCATGTGTGGTAAAAACAGGTTTTTATACTATTGAACAATGTCTCCGTGTTAAGACTGCAACTATAAACTGACGTATATTGGCCAATCAGTGAATTCTTGGAATAATGTGATAATATAAGTTATTGGTCTGTGTTTTGTTATTTCTATGGTTCTAATTATTGATATAATCAGTCTTAGGTTCTTGTTTCTATTTTGTTTATTAATATCATCAGTTTTATGTTTAGAGGGGTAATTTAGTGGTTTGTTTTATCAACGGTCTTGGGGCATATTTCAGTTGTAAATCCTTCTATCCTGTATTTTAATATTATTTTTAGGATATATGATAATACACTGCCCTGATGCAATCAAAGGTAACTAGAAATCAGATTTTGCAATCAAGGTTTGACACAGCTGGTCTTACCCATCCATTAAAATTTGCCAGTTAAGTCACTTTTATTCAATAGATGGAGAAATTGTTTATTCCTTGTGGAATGGTAAGCTAGTACTGGTAATGTAAGCTGGTTAGGTGAACTGGCCACCATAAGTTTCTTAAAACCTAAGCGTAACTTACTTAACAGTGTTGGAAAACGGTTCATAACCCACGAAAAGAAGGCATTGTTTACTCTAATGATGCTAGCATTGGTCAAGATACTCAGTGGACAAATTATTATTCAATACCAGAGCTTCTAGAAATACTTGTTGACAGTATTTGTGATCTAATACACAATATAATGCCAAGTATGACATTAACCAGTTAAAAATAACATAGGAAGGACTAATTTGTTTTTCTCAACTTATAAATGTCATACCAATCTAAACCTAATCTTTATGTCATGGAAAATCCCAGTATCTAATATTTCATGTTGACTATGATTGATAGTAATCATTCCAATCTATTTGTAGCTAATATAAGATCTTTCCATTGAGTAACCAAGGGCTATGGCTTTACATCTCTGGTATTTATAGAAAAAAAAACACTTAAGAAAGAGTTAAGAAATAGTACAAATAGAGGATAAAATTCTCTGGCGAACTCTGACCCCTTTGGTCTGATGCCCCTATAAACAACTATGATCTGCTTCCCTTTAGTGATACATTAAAAATATTGTCTAAAAAACTAGTTTCAAAACCTTGATGTTTAGATGAAGTATCTGTTCTTAGGTTCCCAATTGAAGAAATATGGAACTGATATTCTGTTCTTCATCAGCAATATCTTTGTTGACACAATATTTACAATTTTTTCAGATGTGACTTTCACCTTGTCTATTTTTTGAATGAGGAAAATGTTTCATTTTATCATGTTGTGTGAGAAAGTTTTTGTCTCAGGTTTAAAAAGTTGATTATTGTAAATTGTAGTTCTTAATAATAGAAATTTACCACAGTATAAATTTATTGGTTTTCTCTTGCAAATTTTTCAATGATATGTGTACAGTGAACAGAAAGATTAAGTTTGTGTTGCTCATTTTTCAGCAATAATGTGTTGTAAAGTTAGTTGATCCATAGCATTGCATATGAAACATTAATATACTTGTAAAACTTTCATGGCATAGAAAAGTATTTTTTAAGAGAATGGATTACTAATTTCATGAACTACAAAGAAAAACTCAATTCTAAGTTTGGTACCATGGCTTGTTTATTAATTGAATTGTTAAGATGTTATATTAATAGTTTTATATATTTTTATAATTTCAGACATCAATATCAACAATTCCAAAAGTTTGATGACTCGGAACATCCTGAAACTGTTTGTATACTCAAGATATTATGGTAAGTATATATATGAACATGATAAAAAAGCTGTTAGCTCAGAAAACAACCCTACCTATTGTCATCTTAAAAAATTCACGTAGAAAACAACCCTACCTTTTGATTGTCTAGCAGTTAATCATATGTCTTTAATACCACATTAAACGTCATTGTAGTGTCAAAACCTTGTCATTTCAATTCCAATAAATGAAGTTATGAGGATTTAACTCGACAGCAATGTTATGTTCCTATAAAGCAGTATTTAAGTCATACCATTTTAGAAGTCAAACCACTCATCCTTGTTCTGAAAGGTTTTAAATCTCTAATAATTACCTATTTTAAATATTCAAATGAGGTAAATCAAATGGATCATCTTTATTTGAAGACAACTCTATTTTACTTTACCCTTCAAATGGATTTAAATTGGTTGGAAAATGCACTGGTTTTGGCTTCCAAAGGTAGCCATTTTTGATGAGTCTGAACATGTCAAAAATATTGACGGGTTAATGTATATGTTTATAATATAATAATAATATAATATGTTTATTCAACTTCAATGAATATTGTGATGCCTTCTCCCTTTCTAAAGCTATTACTTACCTAAGCTTTAATTTACCATTATTACAGTTAATGTAAAGTATGACATAACTATACTTGCTATAATCATAATCTGTGTTATAAGGTTTTAAAATTTACATATTTTCTGTCCCTCCCCCCTCAGTCAGACTTAGTAAGCCATCAGTCATGTAAGTACTTACAATGAAATTGTAATATATAACATCCTATATAAAACATTAGTATCTTCATACAATGGTAATGGAAATGTCAAACAGTGTGATAAATAGATAGATTGCCTTCTCCAAGTCAATTATAGATGAGCTCTTCTGATTTTAAGAATATTTCTTTCTTAATGTCACTGAGTACATCTTAGTCATTATGACAAAAAGAGTAGTCATGTTCAAAGGGAGGTCACTCTTTGTCTATTTTTGTGCCAAGGGAGATAATTTGTATTAGTTGTTTTTGAAGATTCAATAATGTTCTGATATTTTATCAGTTATCTGTTCAATTATCAATTCTATTGCTGTGGTAAAAAGAGGAATATCCTAGGGAGGAGAAATTGTACTTCAGACCAAAGGTTATAAGACTTCTCTCATTAGAGGGTACAGCTTAAGGAAGAAACTAAGTTATGATCATGAAGTTTGTCCAATAAGTTTGATGACCTCTAGCCCAGGAGATTTAGGGATTATATTTCTGATAGTTATTACAGTATATTATTTATCTTTAATTTTGTAATCATGCCACTTGACTTATGTTAAGATAGATGTCCGAAAAAACCCATCTCAGAATGGAAACAAAATTATAACTCAACCTCAAAATTAGCAACCGATTAATGGGGCTTAAGCTGAATTATGTGCTATTCATAGCTTCACATTTCATTTTGATGCACCCTCACAATCTTAACTGCCATTGCCTATGTTCAATGGGCTTTTTATATTTAGCACACTCAGTCTTTTACTTGCTTAATGTGAGACTGCATCCATTCATAAATGGGTGCAGTGAAGCTATTTAAGACAAGGTTTTTGCTCTAGGAAATAAGACCCAGGTGGGCTTTGAATCTGTGACTTTGGATTGATTGACCTTTAAATACTCAGCAATACTGGCTGTATACTTAAAAAATTCTTTGTTTCAAACTTAGGACATATCATTCAAATTATGACACAAGTTTCTTTACACACTGTGTTATTCTACTCCATCAAGTATGTTAGCGTGTGAAACTAATACTTGCTTAGGTTAATGTTAAAGTACTTCTTTTACTGCAAATATTTGATGGAAACTTATCCTCTGTGATTGTATTTTATTGAATAACTACATGAATAATCAATATGTAAGTTTGCCTGATACATTAAATGTCAGATGTGACTTTGGTAAAATGTTTTTCCCTGGAAATGACTTAGTTCTATTAAATTTGTACTTTTTTATTACATGTGATTAATGTATTCCTATATTTCCTGGAAAGGTCATTTCCCGAGGTAAGATGGTATACATGAAAGACTTCTAGTGGTAAAAGAATTGTAATGTAAAATTGCTTGGTTTTCATGTGTCTAATTGGTTCTTATATTAGGAGCATTATATGAAAAATGTCAAATGACTATTACTGTCAATATATAGGCTGGTGAATGCTAGATACAAACTTTAATATAATGATGGTTTAATAAGAATGGTGATAATGATGGAAGTTATAATGATGTATATGGATAATAGTTATATTACACCAAGGATATTGATGATTTATGGCTAATAGTTTATTATAATAATGATGATAATGATAAATAGTTTATTGATGAAAATGATTAGGACTCCAATGATAATAATGATTATAGTAAATAGTTTATAATGATGATGATAATGATGAAATGACAGCAACTATGCTGATAATAATGATTAATAGTTAATGATGATAATAACTACAGTTTTTATAATTTTTGAATAAAAACTATTCGAATAATCATTTGAAAGCAAACAGAAACAAACCAACAAAAACACAACATGAGTCACATAATGATTTAAAAAGATTAACTTGAAAATGATTATTATATTTTATGTGATTTATTAATTAGTGATGATGTTAGACTGTAGAGAGAGAGTTTATTTGGAAGTGATTATAGGAAGATATCTGACACCCAATTTTCTCTAAGCTAGGAAATTATTTCAATCTCATTAAGTGTATTATTACATACTTTATAATTAGCTGATGTATTCTCTCATTGATTTATCATTGATTTACTGTATTACCTGCAGGCTGTTCATCTTAATGTGAGTGCATTGCATACATAGGTAGAGGTACAGTTAAGTCAGTCAAAAGTTTACTGAATGATTTTAATTGCCTTTTAAAATCACTTGTAAATTTGTCAATTTTTATACATTGTCCAGGCAAAGGTTATATTATCTAGCACACTTGTGAATAGTTGTTTTTGTGAGCTTCTCTCCCTCTCCCCTCTCTGTCTCTAAGTCCCCCCTCCCTCTAAGTCATACAGTTTCAGCTCAATGTGCTTGAAATCTTTGTGGACATTGGAAGTCAGGATTGTGCAGAATAGTTTGACAACTAAACAAGTGTTATGTCCCATGAATTGTGCTACAGGCTTATTTTGCACCATCAATTTTATCTACTTAACCCATCCTGACATTTTGTTTTTGATTCAGATACTTTGTATGATCTGAAAATTTGTTATTAATGACTTCAAAGTTATATTTTTTTTTTTATTTCAGTTTGAGAATTCAAGCATTGGTTACACTCAAGTTGTATTATCTGAAGAGAAATGAAACTGTTAAAATGAAACGTATCTTAGAAGATAACTTCAGTAAGGTAAGTCAGGACTGGATTACAATCAGGGAAACACAATAGGAGAGGCGAAAATTAAAAATGTTATGTTTATTATACCATTATGATGGGTCTGTGAAAAACAAGTCTAACTACATGTAAATAACTAGAGAATGTAGACTAGTTTTGTGCTGAGCCAACATTATGCAACAAGACATATCCTGTTATGTAATCTTAGAGCATTGAAACCACAAACTTTAATTGACAAAAAATATTTCACTATACTGTTGTAGAAAGAACCTTTGTAAAATGTCACTTCTTGCCCGCAGTAACTTGTCAATCACAATTATTCAATTATATTTTAATAAAGTCAGAATGTTTTAAGCGTCAAGAAACCATTTGTGTTGCAGCTTCACATATGTTAGTGCAACTAGGCAAAGTTGTATGTTTGCAACATTTATGTTGCGTCTGCTACACTTATGTTGCTGTTTTTGTTTTGACATCTGCTTTTGCATATGGTGAAGCTATGTATGTCTGCCTGCTTAAAAGATTATTAGATTAAATATCAATTTGGCTCACCAAGGTTTTGATGTAAGCTGGTATAGATAGATTTAGGACATTGTTTTCTAATTTGATATAAATCTAATTTCTGTCACATTTGATGTACTTTCACCATCAATAAAGAGTGACATACATCCTTGTTATGAAGTTACTAAATGTGTTGGAAATAATGAATGGATTTTTGTGTAGTAATGCTTGGAGGTTTGTTTCTCAACTTAGAAACACAAACCAAACAATAAGAAAACATAATGCCTAGATTGAACCTATTGTATTTGATGCTCAGTCATCAGTGATTTGATTATTGTGGAGAAAGAGGAAGATAAGCCCCATTGGTTTCCTCTCCAGAAAGCTGACAGTCTGATCCTATTGCAGACCTTGCTCTGATTCTCTGGCTATACTTGTTTCAAAGATAGAGTTTCATGAAGGGGTTACAGGTTTAAATTCCATCCAGGGTGGTTATACCCTTCTATGAAAAATTTGACAATGATGTCAGTTAATTAATTCCTCCATTAATAAGGTATATGGTGAAGTTGCTAGCCTTGATGAATGATAGGCGAGTACTGGTTAGCGACAAATGTCGGGATAAGAAAGTTTAAGTGTAAAATGTTCTAAATTAGTGTTGACCAAGTAAAACAATTATGTATATTGTCTATTTTTAGAGTAAGTCGAGTTCTCAACCTAAACCACCATCAGCCCCATCTCCACACCAGCCAAGCTGGAATCGTTCAACCGGATCACCATCTCCCATGTCACCTACACCTTCTCCTGCTAACAGTGTCTGCTCTGTTGGTTCAGTGGTAAGTTGTCTTTGTTACATTTACTGTGATGTGAGTATTCATTCGCTTCAATTTGAATTTTGTGATCAACTGCAAGGCTAGACATTTAAGATTGTCTGATTGCCACTGTTATTGCTTATAAACATTTGATTCCAGCTAGTAAATATTTACCTGGTTTTCCAACTGGGCCACCTACTTTAAATTAATTGTTTTAATTAATGTCGAGTCCTGAACTGTACATTGTTTTATTGTTTGCTTTTTATAGTCAATCAAAATTTTCATCATCCAGGTCAATCTCATTAATTTTTTACAATCACTTTGTCTATGGTCATAAAGAATTTCAAAATTTTCTGAATGATACCAGATATGAAGCAATTGTTTAAGTTGTGTGTACTATTTTGTTAATGTATGTATTTGTATGTTATTTTCAGGGAAGTAGTGATCAAACACTGTCTAAGATTTGTAATGGTACCAGTAATCCAAGCCAGATACCAGCTGGCTCTGTCATTGTTACACAACGTATTCAATCTATTACACAACAGTATTTAAATAATTCTAGCCATCTTGTACAAGGTCATGAATTCTGGAATGAAGCGAATTGTTATATCACCAGTGATGAGACGAGCAGTGATGAGACGAGAAGTTAGTTCTGTTTGTTTTGTTTTATTATAATGGGGTCCGTCCGCTTCATAAGGATGCACTATGTGTTGAGCCGAGGATGTGAATCTTCATTCCTTATTCTAAAAGATTGATTTTTAAGCATAAATTGAGTCAGATTTTGAAACAATTCTTGATACAGTTCAGTTTCTTATTTTTCAAAATGTGTTTTGGTCTATGCCAATGGCAGGTTATCTCCTAATTGTTTATTCAGCACTTTAAACTTGGGACTTCCCATAAACAAGAGGTCTGTTCTAAACGTGTTTTATATAAAAATAATATTGTAAAGTTCTGCCTTAAATTTTTGTAAAATCATGTATCTGAGAATATTTAACATTCAAATTCTTAATTTGAGAGGAAAAAGATCACTTTATTAAGACCTTTCCTCTGATTTCTTTGGTCCTAATACTGAATCTTTATTTCAGTTCTATTTGGCCTTATTTGATTGGACTACTCAAAGAATTTTGTCCAAAATTAATGTGATATATATTACCTGCTTGGAGTACATTCATGTGTATAGAGTGTATTTTCAATGAAGTGCAACCAGACCATTGGTTAAAGGGAGACAATTCATATTGGATTACTGTAAATGGCATTCAAATTGTTAATATGCTGATTTGCTATTGTGTCTTTTTTACAGCGTCTTCAATACTTTCCTTATTTGTCTTACATTAAATGTTTTTCTTGTTTATTTCAGATTTCTTTGCTCAACTGGATTTTGTGAATGGACCACTGACATTAAGTAGTAGTCTATTACATTTAGTGAGATACGTTCGTAAAGCTGTGAAAAAATTAGAATTATAACATATGCTTAAACACTGGTATAAACTATGATATGTTAAGAGTTAGAGCCATGAATTTATACATTAGAGCCATATCATTAGTGAGAAGAAAGGGTGTGTTTGTTTGTTGGGACATCAACACTGAGGAAGATTTATGTGTGAATTTATGTTGCTTCAAGATCTATGTAACCAAATGAGATATTGTTCTACAGTGAAGTGATGTATTTATATACTTAAATGTGAAAGTTTTCATGGCTGGTCCTGAAGTCAAGGTTTTGTTGAAACCTTAGAAAATGTTCCTTTCCCTATGTTAAAGTTGTCAAAGTAATGAAATTCAGGATTTTGATAATTTTGAACTTTAACCTTTAGTTTATATCTATGTGTATGTGCCAATTTTGAGTCAAAACTAAATGTAGTAATGGAAATGGATTTTAATGAAGGAGAGCAATACTATTGTTTTGGGTTGTTACTATAAGAAAATTGTGTTATTAAAATTGATAGATCTATTGTTACAAGGATATCTCTTGGATATAACATCAAAATGAAATCGGGATCTTCTAGGAATGCTTGATCATTAGATTAGTCAATTTCTGGGAGACCTGTTCAAAATAAAATCTTAAGTAAGTCTTGTAAGTGTATATCAACCAATATTTGAAGTGTGATTCTTTAACATAGGATTTATGTTGAAAAATATTTCAAGAATAATAGCTAGACAGTAAATGTTAAGGTAGATCTAGTCTGTTAAGCCTAACTATAAAAGATGAAAGGCAGAAAAAGCAAATTTTCTTGCAAGCATAGAGTCTAAACCTGCTGGCATTTTTCTGACTCTGAACTGACTACAGTTAGCTGGTCAACTTTGCGTTATACAAGAAGATTTATTTAAGGTCGGTTTCATACAACATGGTAAACATTAGCTTATAAGCTATTTTCCGACAATAAACATAATCATCTAACATTCAAGTGTGACACATAAGAAATGGATTAAAAAAGCAAAGAAATTTAGAACATAGATCTCCCTTAAATTGATAAGGGACTTGTTCCAAGTTTAATACAAGACTAGGCCATTATTAAAATTCAATGAGGTTAAGAAGGACGTCGGAGAAAATATTTTATAAATGTAGTTTTATAAAGAGGTTAGACTGTGGTTTTAGTCTGTCTGATTGAGTGGTTAGGAAAATAGACATGAATTTTTTTTTGAAACCAGGCATGACAAGAATAACTTTAAATAATACATTTCATTGATGAATATAGGGAAAAGAAAAGTAAAGTGGTTGTAAATTAAAGTAATATTGGCCAATAATAATATCTTGCATAAAAATTGAGATAGGGAATAGCAACTTTTTGAATTAAGTGTTGATTAAATGTGCAATTTTTATTATTTTCAACTTGATTGGGATTTCAAATTCATGTTCATTTGCTTGTTTTGAAGTATTGAATAATTTTGCTTCTATTGCTAAATTTGTTTATTATGTGTGTGACATACTCCTTAAATGGCTATTTTTCATCTGAGTTAGTTTTACGAAAATCTAATAGTTTATACCTACCTTTAAAATGCAGTCTTCAAATAATACTTGTCAAAATATATTAATTCGTGATGAGGAATAAAATTATTTAATGGATGTTTATTATTAGATATTTATATTTTATTATCATAAATTTGAATTATTTATTTGTAATTTATACATGACTTGGTTAGATCATATTTGAAATATTGTAAATTTTGTATAAAACTTTTGTGCCAGTTTTGTTGGTCAAGTGCTTGCCTTATATCATCTCAAGTACTAACCTGATTTATTACATTATGTAGTACTATGCCAAATTATCCATTTGACCAATCTTACTTAATTTGTAATTTTCACTGGTTTGACTAAATGCCGACTTCAGACTAGTGAGCTATGACAAAGACTGAAGCAATTTTAAGGAGCTAGGTCTTATATCTAGGGTATAAACATATTGTTCTAGGTTTAGGAAGGTTTGGAAATAGTTTTATGTTATCAATGTTGAAAGTGACAAGTCTAAGAATTTTTTTATTGTTTTGTTGATCCAGGTACATCGCTTGCATCTAATTTAATTATGATTTTGTATTGAAAGTGTCCAACATTTAATTAGTCTAAAAGTTTGTTTAAATGTAGATTAAAGAAATAAGTGTTCAGTTTGGTGTGTTCTCCCTTGTTTTGATTCTTCCTGGAGAAGACTGCGTTATAGCTTAGATATGGACCAAAAAAAGATTGAAACAGCATGACTAAAGATATATGTAATATATGATATAAATGATATACATGGGCCTTGTATTAATGGCTTTACATGAAGGTTATAAGATGATATAAGATGTCATATGTTGACGTTATCAAAGAGGTTTTTCTTTTAATTTTAAGTTAAGACCAAAAGATTCTTAACCTGTTTGAAAAGTAAGACCAATATTTTTGTTCTTTTTTATTTCCAAACTTCAGTTCAACTCTCATCATCAATATAATGGAATTTTAGTTTGTGGCTACTTTTATTTTACTGTTCATATTTATAGTTAGAGCAACTGATAATGATTTCAAGTGAAATATTCATAGTATGAAATGTACTTCTAGCAAATGATTACTAGTATATATAAGGACATTTTTTGACCTACTGTCTAATCTGTATTTAAAGATCTTTTGACAGAAGTTACCAAATAAAGTCTTAGTTGTCAGTGGGTCTTGAAGTTAAGGGTCCAATGAAATACAGTAAACTCCTAAATAAGAGTAAAACAAAGATATCTGTACATTGAAAGAAGCTGCTAAATTTAGAAGGTTGATATGGTTAGTTGAACCATACTGGGGTTTTATACAGACTTGAAGTAGGGCTGTCATTGGTAGTAAATTTTGTATCAATATATTGAAAGGCAAGTATCAGTGATATATTGATATAACGAGGCAGACAAGGAGTTTAATAGAAGCCACTAGAACTCCAGGATACATATATACTATATAATGCTCTCATGATGTTATGCATGATGTTAAAAGTTGTTTTAGACATCAAAACAATCCTTAACTGGGAACATGAAAACTCAGAAATATGCAAAAGTCCTATAGTTATAAATTTATTAAATACTAGATTGTATTGATATTCCAAATTGTGAATCGATATCGGAACGTCTGTCAAGAAACGGTGATACATCGATATCTCGATGACGGCCCTAACTTAGAGGAACTGTGTTAATTTATGTATTTATGTGATAGTATGAAGTGTTTAAGTATTAAGAGTAGAAATAAGTGAATGTGAGATATAAGTAGAATTTTATTTCTTAGAATCAGAGAGTAAGGTTAATCTTTCAAAAAGAAACCATATTAAAATATTTATGTGAATGTTAAATATATAAAATAGCATTACAAAGTACTATATGATAGTGACCATGTTACAGTGACCATGTTACAGTGACCATGTAACTAGATAAATGAGGGCTTGGGTACCTGGAGTGTATAAACTCTAACCGATGAGTTATGCCATATAAATTTCAAAATGTATTAGTCTTTGTTGATCTTACATTCTGTTAACCACTCTTTGTGATTAAATTCACTGAGTTGACAGTGGTAAAACAGTGGTCAACAGATATATAGCTATGTAAAGAATGACATAAAATGTGCCACTTGTTTGAAATGTTCGTCAAAGTACACTGGGTGTATCAAATTGAATTTGTATGGATAAAGTTTGCTTGAAATGGTTCTTTTTATCATATGAATAATTATTTTGTGGTATTATATACCATCATATATAGATTTGTACACCATAACTTCATTATGTTGTAAAGGAGATATGGTACTTAAGTACATGGTCCTCAAATGTTATTTTATTACTAATTAAAAATAATATTGTAAATTTGAAATTGATTCCTTCTCGAGAAAAAGTAGTTCTCAGCATATGTGTTAAATTCTTGCAAGTTTGTACATAGTACTTCCGTCATTTTGTAAGGTGTGTGAGTACATTCATAATTTGTATAAAAAATCTACATAAACATTCAAATCTATATACCAAAATTTATGGTAAATTTGTGTTTTTATTCTATAAAAAATTTTGTACATAGTTTCTCTTTCATTTTCATTATTTCTATCATTTGATACCTGTGCTTCAAAGGGGAGTAACTCTCATCTCCTGATATTTTGAAATGTCATTATGAGTTCTCTCCCCTGAATTGTTTATATCTTTATTGATGTTTTTTGAAGTTATAAGTTAATGAAATGTGTGTGTGTTTTGTATGTGATTTTTTATGTTAAGGTAAATGTCTTCTAGTTTAGACACTTGCCAGCCTTTTACTTGACCAAAATAACAAACCACTGAGTAGATATTACTTTATTAATGTGATGACTTATAGGGTGATGACTTTTCTATCAAACTTTGGACAAAATTTTATTTTGTATCATTGCCAAAAAGAACAACCCATTTAACATGACCCACTATCAATTTTTAAGATTTTTTTACTATTTTGGTTATATTGTCATAATTTTGTTGAATAAGGCCAGTTTTTCCCCAGATATTTCACAATGTGTATAAATAATTTCTCCACATGATGCATGGTCAAACTGGATTGCTTATTAAACCAAATATTGCCCATTATGTGAAGCTGTTGTCCACCGATGATAAAGTGACTTTATTTTGACTAATTTATTGCTGTCATAAGAAAGATCAGCTTTTAAATAATTTTATATAACTTTTTTACATATAGTATTTGGATGAAAGTATAAAATCATGTGTTTTGCTTGAACCAGAGTTTTATTATTATATAACTGTTCATTAACAAAGTTTAATTTATTGTCCTTGTAAGCTGACCATAGTTTGTTAAGTAAAGTGTTTGATTATGTCAAAAGTGTAAACATAGGTGATTATGAAATTTAAATTGAAGACAATTTAATCTTAATTTTGAATAAGCCAGGTCAAGATGCATGCTTTTATTGAAAAAATTGTTCAATATTTGTCTTTGTTCTGTGAAATAAGGTATTTGTACACCAATTGGCAGTCCTGCCACCAGTAAAATAAATTATATGTTTTACAAACAAGTATTCACATAATTAGTCCAGAGGCTACCGTTTTTGTTGGAAAAAGTCATAGTGCTAAAATTTGTTAGTAAATTCATCAATATTTGTGTTGTTAATTCCATTATTACCATACCTATTATGTTCAAATATCAGAATGTTGATGTCTTGTTAAGTATTATATTTTATTACAAAATAAGTCATATGTTAGTGATCATTGTTTTTAAAACAATGTGCTGGATACATTGGTTCTATGTTAAAACAATGTTTATTCAGTAGTTTATGTTCTTATTGCTTTACTATAGCTTTCTCTAGATTGATGTATAAGTTAAGTCTCAGAGTCAGTGCTTTCTTGTTTTTGTTGAAAGTCAGATGAATATTTAAAAATCAATTTAGATGGGTATCTATGACATTATTACCTGTTGTCATTCTTGAACCTGCATGTCTTGAAGGCAGAATATAGCTTTGACATTTTTGACATTACAGGTGTTTTATGACCATTTCTAACCATATAGTTTTATTTATCAATTATCCAAATTGTATTTAATTTGTCATTGAATGGAATAAGGGTAATACAGAAACTCATTGTTTAAATTATTTTTGTCATATTTTGTTGTTCAGTATTTTACCATATTTGGTACCAGAGAGAGAGAGTGGGGGTCTGTAAACTGAAGGTATATTTTGTACTAGACTTTGCAATTTTCTTCTCAAAATTTGGGGGGGGGGTAGAATGGCTTGTTGATGTAGTACTGTCAATTTGACTCCAATTGGACAGAAATGTATGTTTAAATTATATGTGTGCAATACATAAGCTAAGTTATAATTATTTAAATTATATATTATTGAGCACAAAGATTAATATGCTTGTATTTATTGTATTGAAAGCTAGAAGGTATTATCTTTATTTATTATACAGCAATGTTTGTATTAATGTTGAAAGTGTAATGCATTTATTCGAATATGTATTTGGCTGGACTCAAATAAGATTTTGCTGGCATTTTTGCCTTGTATTTATTTTGCTGTTCAGTGAACAGACATTTCCTCTGTGGTAAGATGACCCTTGTAATTATTTTGTTCATGATATGTATAGGCTAGTGTTGTTTTGTATAATCTAATTATAAAACAATGTATCTAGTTCTATGGACTGTGAGGTCTGGCTCTGATACAAGTTGTTATGATAATTTGGTATCAACTTATTTAAAGTGTAGCATATTTTTGTCTTAAAATTGTCTCCGCTAATTTTTGCCCCAAATTTTTTTGGTCTTGTCCCTATTATTTATGCCCAGATCTGTTTAAAAGCTTAATTTTTTTATTGGGTATTGATATGAACACTTGGTTCAAAGGAGTTAGGTCAGACTTTGTTATTTCCATTTTATCATAAGTTTTATAGTAGTACTTAGTGTGTTCATTTTATTGAACTGAACAATCAAAAGTTTACTTATGGCTTTAATTATTGTTTCTATTGGTTATCTTAGGATAAAGTTCTGTGAATTGTTAAATGGAGACAGTTATATTATAAAATCATATTAAAATCAGACTTCTGATTGCTTCATTACTTTTCTACTACCCTAGGTCTGTAGCAAATGGACATTTTGTTATAACCTAAATATTTTCCCTTTAAACCATTCCATGACAGGTCCAATAATTTTTTTTTTTTTTTTTAAATTTCCAAGTGCTATATTATTTGACTTATTAGCAGAATTATTACAAATATTTAGTTCTTCCTCTTTTAAATATTAGCCATAAAGTGGTCAGTGCTCGTTTAATTGGTAGATAATTGGTTATATTGATACTACCCCTGTATTTTATGCAATAGCAATTTTCTCTGTCATATCATTTGTTTATAAATCTGGCATATGTTGTGTTATATTGAAGATAGCTTTTCTATGCAATATTAAACATGGTATGCAAGTACCCCCTTTCTTGTGTAGGGAAAGGGACGTACCTGTGCTTACCTTATGAAATATACATATAAAACTGGCATTTTAATCTGGTACAGATTAGTTCAACTAAAAAAAAAAATGTTGGTGATATACCTGTTCATAAATCAATGATAGTCTTTCAGTTCGGTACAAACTTGAAGACATTTTACAGAATTATTGATAGTCATGCACACTGATGCTTAAACCAATTGTCAAAATTTATTATTCTTGCTTACTTATTGTTCTTTTCCATCAAACAGAATGTTATTTTATGAATATTAGGTGATTTCACTGATTCCAAAATTTGGCATATCAACTTTGTTATATCAAGTCTATGGTTTAAAAACTTGTGCAGATATTTATTGTTTTGCTTTGTTTGAATAAATGAGTAACTTTAACATGCATAGTAGATAAAGCATATAAAATTGATGTTTATCAAAGATATAATACTTTTAACAACATTGCTGGTATAATGAATAATATATGTATTTAGGTTAAAAAATAAGTATATTTAACTAGACTGTTCTTAGAATATTAGGACTTTCCTGCTCAGTTGTTATCTTAGGTAAGAATTCAGGTGCAACATTTTATCTTGGCAACTACTGAAGAAATTTGGCTTCACTTGAAACTTCACTCATGAATGCCATTGAGTACATACTGGTAACAAATCATGAAATTACTTAACTCTAGCAAGATTTTTGACTGAATTGTGACCTTTTGTTCCCTCAGAAATCAGTAGAATTTGTGCCTGCAAATAATAGCATTTCAATGAAAGTCACATAAAATCTTCCTCATAATTCATAACTAGCTTGCAAATTAGTTTTGATTTAATTTACTCAAGCACTGTGAAACGTCTATCTGTCTGTGGACAGTTTTTGTGTGTCTTTTCTTATACTTTGTATCTGTTTTGTTTAGTGTCCTTCTTGTCGACATTTTGTGATATTTTAAACCTGTGCATATGTTATAATTGTGTATGTAATATTAAAATTTGCAATTAAATTATGTTGTATGATTATATATTGGTGGCTTTGATCTATATCAATCCTTTGTTTTTTGTATGGTTACCAAATCAAACATCCACATCTTGTAAATAAAAAACAAAAAATCTCAAAATACATTTTCCCCTTGTTCAACTTTGTGAGTTATTGGTTTCACTCGATGAAGACAATTCACTGTAATCATTTTTGATTTTTTTATACATTGTATTATCATAACATTGTTCTCAACCTGATGTATGACATTTTGTTATCATCATTCTCTCATTTATAGGATTCTAGTGTTGTTGTTCTTTTTTCATATATTTTTTTTGTTTTTATTAATTGACTGCCTGTTTATTTATTAGTTTTTTTCATGATTCAGTTTTTATTATGCATATATACACATCATTATTATTATAGTTATATTATTGCAAACTCAATTAGTGTCTGCAATTACAAATATGTATTAAATTCTTTTGTCATGTTGTGGCTTCAATGTTTTTTACGGTGATGCTTCACTTTTTCAAAAAGTGATTTCTGTGTGAGATATAGTCTTGTATATTATTTCATTATATGCCACCTCATGAATTAGTGGTTTTTTTTGGAATTTCATGTTGTTGCTATGGCTAACTTAAATGTTGGTTGCTATAGATACCATTTATTTTATGGATACAGTGAAAATTTCAAGATCTATATAATAAAATATTGAGTAACTGTGTCTTGTAAATATATTTCAGTCAAAATTATATCGAAAAATTCAAATAAAATTTGACAAAAAATAAAAAGTGGTCATATGTATTATGTTTTATTTGTTATATATTTTTATCCCTATGATGATCAGGTGATCAATACCTGGCTAGCAAAGAAAAAGGCCTTGGCCATATCTATTTACCAGACTTGCTGAATGGCTCATTGTTGGCCTAGTGTTTGATTGTATACATTGTACTTGATATGGGTTTATTAAACAGTCTTACTGCTCCATGAATGCAATATGTGAAGACATAATTATGATGTGACCTTTTAAAAGGTGAATTTGGGTCTTCAGCTGAACCTTGTATGATTAATACTTGGTACATGTTACTTAATTGCACAAGCATTGTGAAATTTTTATTGCCATGGATTGGTTCTCTTTTTTTGAGCTAATAAAACCTCAACTAAAGGAGAGCATTTTCTGTGTAATAATGAAGAATAGATGCTTGTGGCTGTTGAGTAGTTCCTTTGATTTGAGAAGATATATGCTGGAATAATGTACATGTTTGATCATTCTATGATTCATGCTCATTTCTAGCCTTGAGTTTCTGAAGAACATACTTATATCACTGACCTGTACTTTAAGAAGAATCTAGCCAATACATTCTGAGTATCTTGATAAATGTTAAAAGGTTATATCAATGCACAATTGACAACTTCTGTTACATAAAGTGATACAATGTAGCAATGTGTTAATATAAACAAATGTCAATCTGGCCAGGAGAAATTCAATTACCATGTCGTATAATATATGTCCTGATTTGACTAAAGTACAATGTACATGGCGGTTCATAGTTTGAAGGTATAATACGCGGAAAACCCGAGCGGGGCCGAAGGCCCGCGAGGGCTTTGAGCGCTTTTAGACAACGTGTATGACGTACGTTAATTCTTTAAAATTGAAAAAAACGATAAAATTAATGAAAAATATATAGTCCTATGAGTTTGAAAAACGTCTCCAGTAGATCTTTATGGGGGCCGCCATTTTCATCAATTTTATTAGACGCTTAATCAAACATCTGCTAATCAAGATTAAAGACGCTCTATAGAAAATTGCACAACAAGCGTTCAACGATTCGGATCAATAAATGAAGCAACTGGCGGCTTTTCATTGGATAAAAATATTGGCAGCTTACTCGTGGCCTTTCCCGCTTACAAAATAATTTCAAATGTGCTTTTTTACGACGCTTATTCCAAGATAACAAAATATATTTGGTCGTTTTATTCGTTCGTTTCCTCATTAAAGTATTTTTTTATGACTTTTTACATTGGAAATACTTACCAACGCACCGTTCGTGACGTCGCTAAGAGACGTCCATGATAAAACCGGCACGTTTCCGTAACTTAACGTTACGGAAAGAGGAAAACATTTCTATCTTCATAAATGAATGTTTTATCGAGGCTTTTTTATCTTCATCTCTATTCATAAGATAAATAAATATGTACAATACATTTCTTTCAGAATTGAAATATGATTCCGACATAAAAGAATGAAATGTTGTCTGATTTTTCTGAATGCAATAAATTACGCAGTTATCTCCCCTAGCTTATCTAATTAATAGGCCCTCAAACAAAATAAATCCTTCACAGCGCCGAATATCTTTTCTTTATTTTATTTTGCCAAAGTAACAATCTTATTTTATTATTTTTAAGTAATACATGTAAGTCAGTTTTCCGCGCCATAGGTAGCACCTAAGTTCATATTATCTCTGTTGGTATGACAAAATTCTTCATTTGAAATGGGTTTATTAAGAAAACACAAAGATAAGACAATTACACCAGTTTATATCTTACAACTAGACCTCATTCAGCTATTGACATGTTTTAATGTAACAATTACACTTAAAAGAGGCAGGTTATTCTATCTATTGTTACAAATTCATCTGTACTTGTGATAAAAATATTTATACAAAAAATACATGATTCTGCACCATTGCCATTATTGAAATTAAAACAGCATTAATAACATAAACAACATATGAAAACCTATAAATTTCATATATTTATTATCTATATATTCTTATATAATTATATATTGAAGACTGCAAACCCATTGCCTGTCTGGAGAATTTGTCTGTCGTCAGGGGAAGTAAGAATGCTTATCTTCTTTTCGAGTTATCTACCTTAGTTAATCTGAGTTGCTGAGATGTAAATAAACGTCCGTGTGATTCGGATGTTAATATTTATTTTAACTAGATAATTACAACTTTTGTAAGTATTTGATTCGTTTGTTTTTAACATCTGGTTGAATTGATTGTTGTATTTATGCTAAATAGTCTTTTCTGCTGTAAATCAACTCATATTTAGGAAATGACACCATCTTAAATACGACCAAGTCTGATTGTTTACGTTGACCTCTTCGGCTCTTGATTTGGCTTTGACTTACGTGTCAGCATGGAACATATAGATACCTTGGTGTCAGTCAGTGTTTCCGCAACTGTTTTTTGCGTCTTTGACGCATTTTTTTCAGTGATGACCCGTAAAAATGTGTTCAGTGCGTCATTTGTGACGCAACCAATATATTACAGTAAATTATTATCTTTTTCTTTTATGTTCATTCCGAGACAAAGATGACAAGGTAAATTATAGCGTCCCAAAAATCGGTATAGTTTTTCATACCGATACACAGTAAAGGCAACTGATAACTTCAAATTTTGATTATTCTATCATAACTTTGTCAATTAGATTTAACGACAGTACACAAATATATGCTGCCAAAATAACTTTGACGGCTTTACAACAGTCCTTTTTTCGGTGATAAGTAGATCACTAATCATTGTATATGACGTGAGCATTTGGTTACGAGGTATCAATTTAAAATCATAGTGATCTTGTCTTATTAAATTAACATGTGTCACAAACGTCTGTAAATTGTATATATTTGATCATTTACCAGCGATTTAATTCATTTCAATCCTTTGTTTGGTTACAAATTTACACATGTTAGACATTGTTAAGATGTGTGTCGTATCGGCATCTTTTCACACTCTTTGATGTTTTATTACACAGCAATGTCTTAGTTGCAATGTCTCAGTGTGTTATCATAGCGTTAAGTTTGATTTAAATGTTAATATAATTATTATGCTTGAAACAAGAATGACCTAGTTCTTTATTTGTCTGCTTAATAATTATGATCAAAAGAAAATTGCCGATTAAAAAAAATATTGGCAAATGCAGATAAGCTTGTTCTTTTGTTTACTATAATACATTCACCTATTTTTAAAATAGCACTGTCTTTAAATTGTTACTTTTAAATAATTACTTTTAGACGGTATAAACTGATGATTTTATTTTTTTCCAAAAAAGCTCAGCGATTTCTTGTGAAATGTCGGCGATTTTTGTGGATTATTTCAAACCATTAAACTGAGACATTTAACATTAAAAATATTTGTAAATGTAAAAGATTTGGAAAATTTACAATTGAAAAATCGAAAATCGACGATTTTACATATTTTCCGTGGATTATTTTTTTTTAACTGCAATTTTAAGTAAGACAATATTTTATGTTTTATGTGATCATGTGAAGGATAAAACCCTGTTAACTATTTAATACTTGATTTTTGTTCAGTTTAACACTGTGTTGACAAAAAAATGTCATTTCATGGTTGCAAGCTCACCTAACTAGGTTTTGCTGAACCCCTTTTTCATAAACAGTACACATCCTTTAACAAGGTCGTCAACATCTCCATATATCTTTAGAGGAGAAAAACAACCCTTCATTTTTATTATGCAGCTCATTTTTTAATAAAAATTGGGGTAAATAGTCAAATTATAACACTGACCCTTTTAAACTTCAAATGACCCTCAAAAAATAAAAGAGGGGGTCAAAAATGACCCTCAGATTTTTGAAGATTGCAGAAACACTGGTGTCAGTAACTTGAGTAACTCACTGTATAAATGTTTTAAATTTTGCTTGCTACTTAGTTTCTTTGTATTTAATGCTTAGAAAATTAAACTTTTTGTATTGCAAATTAAGATTCATCGAGGAAACTTCAAGATTTACAGGTAAAGCTGTATCACTAAATTCTTAGTTCAATGTCTGAGTCTGCATTACCTCTGACTACTAATCCCAGGAGTGTTTGATGATGGTGGGTGGCTACAGAAAATAAAGTCATCTCCAACAGCCTTGTAATTGGCTTAAGCCCTTAGTGACACAGTTTACTGTCTCGGCTACCACCCAGGCAAGCTAGGTTCCTTTCACAGTCAGAACAATGTTTTTAATTCTCTGAAAATACTCTAAGTGTTTGAAAAACCAATGCAAAGACCCTGCATTGTCAGGTTTTTTTTTGAGAGTCAGGCCAGCTCCCTTGAAAAGAATAGAGGGGTTGAGTATAGTGATCATAAGTGGCTATATTATCTTTACTTCCTCCAACAGCCTTGCTGTTCAAGTGTTAATCCTTTATCTATGCCGCTCAGTGCAAGTCTCAACATTAAAGGTCGTCCGGTTGCCCTTGACAACCTATATTTTGGTTCAGGCAACTTGTTACTGCTAGTAATTGTTTGTTTCGGGCAAGTAAAATACATGAATTTAGCTCAATGACCAGCCGGACAACCTACTTTAATGTTGAGCCCAGTGAGTGTCTCGCCTTCCACCCAGGAGAACCAGGTTTGATTCCCAATAAAGGCATATGAGTTTTATTCTCGGAATTCGTAGTAACAATTTCGTATTTTACATTCAGGTATATATAAAATGGATGACCCAGATGATGATGGTGATACTAGAGTTGATGTATTAGAAATGTTACAATTACAATTATCAGAGGTTGAAATGTTACAAAGTATGTTCCCTGGTGACAATGAATTAAAACTAGATGATGTGAAGGCTTTAAATGAAATACAAAGTTTTGTTGATGGGAAATTTAAGTATGAATATCTTCATTCAAGATTAGGGTTTACCATTAATATTGCTGTGGAAAATTGCAAGGTTTGTAGACAAACTTTGATTCATTAATTGAATGACTAAATGATTATGAGATTAGTCTGATCAAATGTACATAACTGATGATGTTATTACTATTATTACTATGCATATGATTTTGTAGTGCGTTTGAACATATATTCAATATGAAAAGAGAGCTATTCAAATTTGGTATATTAATAATAATATGTATTTCTTAAACTTGTTAGAATGGAAAGAAGTAAATGAAAATCTAAACATTAAAAATATCTTTCTCCAACTTATAGTTATAAGGGGAAATGTTTTGTACTAAGACAAAAATTATTCTTCAACAAAACAACCTCTTACCTCTTTAGTCGCTCCTTGATGAAAATTCTTGTTACAGTCATATGTGGAAATAAAGAAAAGGCTTACAATGAATATTCCAGGACCTCTCACTTTGGCTGTTCTCATTCCTTTAACACTGAACCAAGTTAGGCAATTTTGAGCCACTGATGGAGGTATGTGCTTAGTACTGGTTAAAGCTGGTGACCTAAGCTTCTCCAGTCCAAGAACAGCGAATAAGTAAACAGACCACCACTATACAATTTTACATGACTGAAGACTTGTGCAAGAACCATATATACTTGTTAGATAAGATATTTGTGTCTAAGTTTCTATTGTAATTTTGTTTTACATATTTCAGGAATCTGTTGAGCTAGTTTGTCAGCTTCCACATGAGTATCCAAGTATTGCACCTGTAGTTTTTACACGATCATCAAATATGAGTAGATCTAATCATAGTAAACTCAATGAAGATTTACAAAACTTTGTGGTGGCTATAGAACGTGGTGAAATATGTTTGTATTCTATCATTGAATGGCTTCAAGAAAATATTGATAAATATACATTAGACGATAATGCTAGTGAAAAGTCTGAGAAAATAAAAGTGGAAGAAGATACACTGTTTACTAGACTATGGATTTATAGCCATCATATTTATAGTAAATTTAAAAGACGAGATATCATAGACTGGGCTGAAGAATTAAAATTGACTGGTTTTAGTCTACCAGGGAAGCCTGGGGTTGTATGTGTAGAGGGATACAGTAGACCAGTCGATGAATATTGGCACAGATTAAGACGATTAAACTGGAAACGTTTAGTTATTAAAGAAAAAGAGGAAAAAGACATACAAAATGATGATATAAGTAAACATAGAAAGTTCGAAAACTTTGAAGAGAAAGCTTTTGATGCAAGAGGTGGGAAAGGTCGTGAATATCATATGGACCTGGGATTGTTGTATGACTATCTTGAAAAACATCAATCTGGTCATATATTTCAAATTTATTTTGGTGTTCAAGGCAAGAATTCTACCTCATGATGAAAGTTTGCATTCTAGCTGTTTTTTGTGCTAGTCATTTGGTATTGAATCGTGTAATAATTCATGAAAATCTTTAACCAAAGAATTTGATGTGATGCTTGTTCGTTGTCAGACTATACATTAGAACTTCTTGAAACCAGCATCAATGAGTCTTAGAGTTTAAAATAGTGAAATTATTTTAAGTCTACAGCAGTGTCAAAAATATTAATCCTCAAAATAATTACAAAATTTTTTTTAGTTTACAGTATAGGCCTCAACCCAAGCAAGTGAAAATTATTTATTTCCTACAGTCTTATAAGTTGATAATTTTGGCCACTGTAGTAAAACATAATAAAACATACTTATTCTTGAAAAATTTAAGGCAGTGACTGATTTTACCAAAGTATGCTAACCTATGCATGTACTAATTTATAAACTCATGACATCATTTTCCATTCTGGGAAAGGAAATATACCAAAGATGGTCAGCATGGTCCTGAACCATTCAATATTGTGTTAGGTGGTTTAGGACCATACCATCTGCCTTTGCTGTATACATGCACACTTTTATTTTAATTTATATCATGTTTATTAAATCAGGTAATATCCATATTGATATATAATATAGAATAATATAAAAATTGAAATAAAACTAAAATGTTATTTAAAAACATAAACTGTGTTATTTTATTAAAAATTCGAGGGTTGCCCGCAAGACTGTAGTAACTCGTTCTTTAAAGCAATGTACTTACTACAGTCTTGCAGTCAACCCTCAATTTGTAGTCTACAATTATTATCATGATCATATTTAACAAATAATACATGACCTTGAGGGCAATATGCAGTTTACGGACTGGTTGGTCAGACTGAGGAAGGTCATATAGCTTCCGAGGTCTGACCAACCAGTCCGTAAACTTGCATATTGCCCATAAAGACCATGTATTATTTGTTATATATTATACCAAATCTAAATTCTTTTGATTCTCTTGTTGCTGTTGTTTTACTATAATGTGTTTTCAAATAATAATTGTATTACTTCAGTATGTGAAATATCTAGTCATAACTTTTATTTTTTAAGCGATGCAGCAAGAAAACAAGCTCTGCTTGTCATATTACATTTTTGTTAATCGACATAGCCATTTGGTCTGTTTTTGTTGCCGTTTAATAAGCACATTGTGAAATGCGCGTTAAATAGGACTAGATTACGTCATAAACTGTCAATATAAGAATTAGGGACTGGGTAGCCAGTCAATTTGCCATTTATGGACTAGATGACGTCATATTAAATATAGAAGGGCGTATGCAAATGAGGTATAATATGATCACATAATGACTTGGTTGATCTAGTGCATTGAGAGACTGTTGCTATTTTTAAATGCATAACAAAACTTCAGCTTGGTTTGTATGTCACATTAAAGCTGTTAGTGTTCCCTATAGAGGCTTAGATCTTTAGACAACAGGCAATTAACCTGCACTAACTATGTATGACCATTAGTTGAAATCTGTACTATTTGATAAAGTTAACAGAGAAAGAGAACACAGTATTATATCACCTAAATATATGAACGTTTATAAGTCCAGTCTAGGAATCAAACCTTTGACCTCCTTGACAGAATGCTAGACATACCACTGCTACCAAAATCCCTTTTATGTTGAAATGACAGTAACAACCTCTTCTCAAGAGAGTTATACCAAGAAGTAAGGCAACAATGAGTAAATGGGTATCACAGGCTGAGTCAAAATAAAGACAGATATAAAGCTTGTTCCTAGTCCCATGAAAGTTGTCTCCCTTTGTCCACAGTTGTTAAGATCTAATGATAGTTTGACCACTAAAATATTTCATTGACGAGGCTTACCATATATAACTTGCATCAGGTCAATGTTGTTGAAGTATTAGCTTCTTATCTAAGATGCAACGTATAGATCAGTTGTTACATTTTAAAAGTCTGACTGGCTAGAGAATGTTTATTTCTCTGACTGGCTAGAGATGTTTATTTCTCTGACTGGCTAGAGAATGTTTATTTCTCTGACTGGCTAGAGAATGTTTATTTCTCTGACTGGCTAGAGAATGTTTATTTCTCTGACTGGCTAGAGAATGTTTATTTCTCTGACTGGCTAGAGAATGTTTATTTCTCTGACTGGCTAGAGAATGTTTATTTCTCTGACTGGCTAGAGTATGTTTATTTCTCTGACTGGCTAGAGAATGTTTATTTCTCTGACTGGCTAGAGAATGTTTATTTCTCTGACTGGCTAGAGAATGTTTATTTCTCTGACTGGCTAGAGAATGTTTATTTCTCTGACTGGCTAGAGAATGTTTATTTCTCACTACACAGAAGTTGCCAATATGTTCATAAATTATGATCAGGATATAAAACTTGTGAATAAACTCCCTGCTAAAAGTCAGTTTGTACATTGAGAACATCTTTGATAACTTATATTAATAATTTGAATACAGTGTGCCATTTTTATTCAATTATTCATTTACAATTAGTTCAATGCTTTTTGTTTTTACAAAACGGAGCTTGGGAACAAAACTTGATTTGATTTGAGCATGGAGTTCATTCAAAGGTTTTATAACCTCCAGCCCTGGTATAACAGAATTTGTGGCCTGTCTGGCTAGCTCAAGGAGTAGTGCTCACACAAGTCTAGGGATTGAGGGGTTGTCTGCTTGATTCCCAGGCAGAGAATACTGGAGCTTGATTATGATATAATTTCTAAGGTCAATCTCCCTCCTACCACTGTATCTAAATCATGCAAGGCTGTTGTTGGTCACTGACAGAAGTATGGACCAAGTGACTGGTTAACAGCCTTTAGCCTTTCCTGGAATGGTGAGTTGGTTGACTGCCCCAGTCTTGTGACCTATACAATGTGTTGCTACGGGGTTAAACCCAACCAAAAAAATTTGTTTAATATTTGTATAAAAATAAACAATGAATACATAGTTTATGACGTTGATTTAAAATTCAATCTAACTTTGATTAGCTGGAAAAAGTGTAATCATTTTACAAATAAATTTATGTTACATTGATAATTTATCTGAAACAATCAGATTTTATCACCTTGTATCAACATCAAAGTATTTACATACCAATGTTTTAATGTTACATGGAAGATAATGTAAATTTAAGGATGAGTTTAGTTAGTACTAAAGTCTATGACTTTGTGTCTCTTGCTGTAGGTATGATTATATATGAAGTAAATCTTGAAATGCCTTGATCTAATCAGGTAAGGATCTACAAAACCTATTGTGGTAGCCTATATTACATCATTCTGATTTCAATGAGATTGCAAATAACTAAAAGCTGTCTGAATTTCATACAGAAGATTTTTAGGATCTACTGTACTTGTTTTCCATCCAATTACTAAAGATACTTAAGGATTTGAATCATTATTTTTTAATCTAATATTAAATATTAATCTCCACTTGACAATGTGATATACACTATGTTTGGGTCATGTTGAAACATTGTTATCTAGTCTTCACAAGCCAGTATCTAGAACAAAGGAGCCAGCTAATATATACTTGTGATAGTTATGTCAAGCCCGGGACTTATTTGACAACATGATAAAATATGATAAATTTTTGTTCATAAATATTTGATAAATAAAAATATCTCTTAATTACATCATATAAATGTATTTATTCAACAAATAAATAATGAAATGAATTACATTTAATTAACTAAATCAAACATGATCAAACTAAATCAAGTTTGTGTGACCTAAAGAACAAACTCAGTTTTTGATTCATATATTATATTTTTCATTAAAATCAAATTATAACCCATGTTTAAAGAATAATTTACATGTATATCATTCTCACAAAAAGTGAAAGCAAACATATCAGACCTTCCACACTGACAAAAATCTAAGGGGGGGGGGTATTTTAGATGTTTAAACTTATGTCATTAAAGGGACACCACAAACAAAAAATAAAACTGGCAATAACCTAAGGTGTTTCCACCTTGGACAGGCACGTAGGAGCTGGGGCCGCAGGGGACGGGGTCCCGATATTCTGGCAAGCAGCGGCAATGGGGTCGCGAGTTAATTTTTTATGACACATATAGAAAATCTTGAAGTCTTATCCAAAGATTTGTTCTTAAACATGGGGTACTGAAAGTGCTGGAAATCGAATTTCAGAGGCTTACATTCACAAAAAATCGACCGACGGGAGAGGACACGCTTCCCGTACCCACCCCATCTGCGGCCCCATTATTCAGATCCTTCCTACGCACCTGTTAAAAAAGATAGTTGCAAATAAATGCCTCTTAGGGATTAAACCAGGTTCTAGGGTGCACCGACCTTTGTTTCATGGTCGAACATCACTGTTAGGACCTACAAGTATGCATATCTGTAGGACCCATCCTTCTTGATTTCCAAATTTCATTTAAATTTATCTTAATTACAAAGCTATTAGGGTTAAAAATTATAAAACAAAATGATTTCTTATATCAGTATTTATACTCAACAGAGACTGACAGGAGTTAATATGATTGACTCCTCAGTGTCGGTTGCCGGTACGGATGTCTTTTAGTCTGTCTCTAAATCATCACTATTAGTAGAAAACACGGTGCGTGCAGACGAAATTGCCAATTAAAGTCGAGTTTCGTTGAATCAAAATTTATGACAACTTGGAAATAAATCAGGTTCGATGTTTTGTTCAAATAATGCATGCAACCTATTTAAAACAAATTATTTCATCGAATCATTATTAAATCAATATCAAATACAGACTTAATGACTACTGGCAAAGGACTCTAATAAGAACAATAATAAATCTAATATATGTTAAAGCCAGTTTGACTTCTCATTGAGGAATATATAGGTGGTGAGTAACAGGGGCGGATCCAGGATTTTTTTCTGGGGGAGGGGGTCCGAACTTTTCTAGAGGGTCCGAACCATGAGTAAGAAGCGCCTTTGTATCGTGTTACAGTACATTTTGTACCTTGAAATGTATACACTTACGAACGCTTATATATTCTTTAATAGAAAACTGAAGTGACTAAAATCGGAATTGCGCTTATTTTTGTGTGGTGTAAATTTCTAATTTTCAAATGAGTTGCTGGTACCCGAGAGCTCATAATTAGACCACTGTGCGAAGCTTAGAGACACCAGTACTAATGAAATGCCTGTCATCATGATGCATGAAGGCAAAAAGGCAATTTTTGTATGTTTCAATTTCATACATATTATGCTTTTGCATACTTTTTGACAATTATAAAGACTTATGACTAAATGATTTGCAAAATCAAAAGATAAAAACCATGTTTTCGAGTGTATAGGAGTTATAATAAAGGAAATGAGTTAATTTAGGCTTATATAACAGTATAATAAGCATAGCACATTTGTAATATAATTATGCAAAATATTTTCAGCATTCAAGTTAAAAGAGTTAAGAACTTTAGACTAGAGATACCATGAAGTGTTTTTTGTTACAGTTTTTTTTATTTTCTTTGCTTGATTTAACCCTCCAAACTGCATCCTTCCGAATCTAACACAAAATTATCTACTTAAATGTTAGAATGTTAAAATGTCTACGTCTATTGAAAATGTCACGAGTTTCTGTAAGTATTTGAAGTAAAAAATAAACATTGAATTTGATATCATCTCTTCCTTGATGAGCGTCAAATAAAGATTAGAAGAACATTATTTCTTCTGATAAAATACAAAGGTGTATATACCTTCACTTAATATAGCAATGAATCGATGGCTTCATAAATGTTCTCGTCATCTTCACTTGTGCTCACACTGAGTGTGTTCTTCCTTGGTGGTACCGGAGGTAACATTGGTGGTGGAACATCAGGCGGGGGCAAGTCAGGTGGAGGGACGTCCGGTGGGGGAACATCAGGTGCTACTTCATAAGGAACATCATCTTCGCCCTTTTGTTCTTGTTTTTTTACGATGACTCCTTGATATATGGGAAATATTCTCCTCTTGTCGTTTGGATCAATACAAATAAATACACTTGAGCTTAAAACTAGTTGCAACAGGCGCTTGTCAATCTGACATTTCTGTTCTTGGATTTTGTTTTCTGACTGAATACTGGTAATGGATTCTTCCATACCTAATATGGCTTTCTTTGCCTTCTTCGTCTCGATGAACAATTGACAAAACTGTTTATTATCAGCAAGTTGTTTCAGTGTTCCACTCAATTCACTTGAATTTTTCTTTGTATTTTCGCAGTCTGCAAGGACGCTGTTCATATTCGTTTCGTTTTCAGAATTAATTTCATCCAATTTAGTGAATACTTTATCGGCCTTTTCTTTAAGAGTTTTCTGGATGGTTTCGAGATAATTCTTTATGGTTTTCTTTGTAGTAGTGAGCTGCTTGTCGCTTTCATTTGAGTTATTTCTTGCACGCTCTTCATTTTCACCGCAAGCCGTTTCTATTTTGTCTAGGTCAGTGAAAGCTTTCTTGAGCTCATCACTTTCATTGAAGCGTTTGGAAGCGTCTGGGATGTACAAGAAATCACACTTTTTGTGAGATGTAGCTGCACAGGGATTACAGAAGAATTCATCATGAGTTGAACAGTAGAACGTGGCGATCTCGTTCTTGTGACGCTCGCATTTATCAGTGCAAGCGTCTACGATAGTTGCAGCAGACGTTCTTTGGTTGGGTTGTGGCATCTCATCTTTGGTGAGCAGAACATGGTCCCTTGCTGGTTTTGGTTTTCGATGATACTTAAAGCAATCTTCACACAGGTAATTATCACAATTTTTACAATATCCGAAAGCTAGATACTCATCTTCGTCAATCTCACAAATTTCACATAAAATTCTTAACCCTGATGTGCCAGAGCCACTTGTTATATCGTCACTCATGATTTTTCTCTATTGTTTAACTGACTTTCAATCGGTAAAGCTCCAGTCTTGAATTATTTAGTCCAGACTTAAATAATTGGTCTCACTAATTTGGTTTGTGTCTCTGTGTTTGATAAATTTACACCCTAATACACTTTTAGATACAAACTAAGTTGATAAAGAACACAGTTATTGTTATCAATTTCAATGTTGATTAGACAGATTATTGTACGAGTATCTAGCCGCTACGCATTTGAAAATACATGGGGTTATCTGAGTTCGAGCTAGTGCATGGTGAGGTCTATTATGATCAAAGTTCAAGTATATACACTATATTATAGTTTTATCAAATGAAATGTAGTACATATATAATAACATGTATTTGAGTGCAACAAAAACACTCAATGAATGTATTCATGTAGAAAGTACAGTAGAATTGGTCTCATTATGCCAGGATCTGGTTCCTCTTCTTAAATTAAGTTGGACTTGTGTGAGTGTTATTATAGCTTGCTGAAATTAATGTTAATCAATCATCAATCTTATTATTGTGGCAATGACTTGTATTTCTACAGCTGGCTCAAATATAAGCTTGCTGGATCATTTGTTATTAATTTTAATACTTCTTTATAAAATATTAAAATTGAAACAAATTTCAGTCAAAGAAGTTTTGTAAAACAGGTTCCTTGATTTGTACTAGATTTGAATACTATATCTTGATATTAACGATCTATACGTGTACTGACTTATGGCTGTTTGATATTTTTATCATTATAGTGCAGTTTTATTATAGTACAGCTAGTGTATCTATCTAATTATTAAATTGCTTACATGCATATATTTTGTATAAAAACTCAAGTGTTTTCACCATTGTTTACACCATTGTCTCGCATTTTAACGGAACATTAAAAAAGAAAGATAAAAAGTGATTCATATTAGCTGTTTAACTGACATGTTTCATATCAAAATCTAGAGCTCTTAAACAGTAGTGTTTACCATTCAGGGTTTATTTATTTCAACAGAACAGTATTGTAATGCACATGGGCCATAGTTTATAGCACAAGTGCACTTGAAAGTGAAAATCCATGCAGATATTTTTTCCAGTATTTGAGCCTTTCTGTCCTATGGAATTTTGGAAAAAAACGAACAACTTGCTACTTTACATTAAATAAGGTAATCAGTTTCCGCTATTAAACTGTTGGTTTGCTGGTTGTTTTGGAGCTTCTTGTCGAGCTTTTACAGTCATTTTGCCATGGATAGCAGACATACTTACACAGGCTTAGATCTCCTAATGAATATTTACTTTGTACTGAGCACACACGCTCGCCGGTAGTTGACAATAGTCGTAATAGATACTTTGGTAGGAGGCATGGCTGTACTAATTATGTCATGACTAAACGTCGGTAAGCACATACTTTTGTAAGCGACTAATAAGTGTCCACATTAGACATTGGTGGGGAAAAATTGTACTAATTATGTCATGACCAAACGTCGGTAAGCACATACCTTTGTAAGCGACTAATAAGTGTCCACATTAGACATTGGTGGGGAAAGATTGTACTAATTATGTCATGACCAAACGTCGGTAAGCACATACCTTTGTAAGCGACTAATAAGTGTCCACATTAGACATTGGTGGGGAAAGATTGTACTAATTATGTCATGACCAAACGTCGGTAAGCACATACCTTTGTAAGCGACTAATAAGTGTCCACACTAGACATTGGTGGGGAAAAATTGTACTATTTATGTCATGACCAAACGTCGGTAAGCACGTACCTTTATAAGCGACTAATAGTTATCCACATTAATACATTGGTGGGAGGGATAATGGCTGTTCTAAGTTTGTCATGACCAAACGTCGGTAAGCACATACCTTCATAAGCGACTGATAGTTATCCACATTAATACATTGGTGGGAGGGATAATGGCTGTTCTAAGTATGTCATGGCCAAACGTCGGTAAGCACATACCTTTATAAGCGACTAATAGTTATCTACATTGATATATTGGTGGGAGGGAGGATGGCTGTTCTAAGTATGTCATGGCCAAACGTCGGTAAGCACATACCTTTATAAGCGACTAATAAGTGTCCACATTAATACATTGGTGGGAGGGATAATGGCTGTTCTAAATATGTCATGACCAAACGTCGGTAAGAACATTCCTCCATTAGTGAATGACAATTACTTTACTTGATACAAATGAGGAAAGGAAAACAGGCGTATATGTATAGTTATGCATTCCGACTCTTCTATTATTTAGATAGTTTTGATATTTTTGTAATCATTTTGATACTTGTGCATATTTGGTGGGGGAATGAAGGTTGTTTCAGGAACAAGAATAAAGAATAAAGAATTTGATTCAGGGAATCACAGGTCTTATGTATTTCATCGCCACATTGCAAGTGTTTTGGCTTAAGCTATAGTTCTATTACATTAACCTGTCACAACTTAAATAATTACACGGTCACTGAATCTATTTTTTTAAACCCCTTTCGAACTTGTTATTTCCCTCATATTCAAAATTGTCGCATATATAGTTAGATTATCAATAATTAATATGGATTGGTGGCTCAATGGTTAAAAAGAGGTTAAATAATAACACATTCAGTGACCGTGTAATTATTCAAGTTGTGACAGGTTAATGTAATAGAACTATACCACATAAATTGAAAAAAAATAACTAAGTGTGATTGAAGTACAAATTTTATTTCAAATGCTTCTATTGAAATTATTTAATATTGTCATACATCAAATAAATACATTGTATATGTATATGATTGAACAATGTTATATAATAAAACTTACATTTGATATAAATAATAACACTTATAAAAGATGTAGTAATAAATTATAATTTCATAATTAACATATATATGAATTAAATCTATTAGAAATAATAACAAATTAAAATATAATTATCACAGAACATTTTATCTATTCTTTATCGGACAAAAATAAACAGCTAGATATTAGTGACTTTTTATTGTTATACAGTTTCTATTTTATAGTGACTATTTTAATATCGCAGTGATCTCCCTTTAACTGCGAATTTAAAGATACATAGGCTGAATTCTTTCGATTTATTCATGCCAAAAGATCTCATTTTTGTAATAATTTGTGAATTTATAAAGTTACTATATAGAAAATGCTGTAAGTCAAAAATATTATCACGGAAGAATATGAAAGTAACAATATCAATAGAGAAATCCATGTTTTACTTGGAAAATATACATTATTGAATGTAGTTAAAATATTAAACGTCACAAAGTATTGATTTCAATTTCAATATATATCACCATAGAACTCGGAGCATGCTCGCAATGTATTGTTTTATTGATTATAAATCTCATGAAATGAGATACAATCTACACGTATATGAAATTATCACAGATAAAGTACAAATAAAATTATTAAAACTATTTCTCGTTTTAACTAAGAGATGCCATTTACCATCTGTGAATTCCTCCTTTCTAAAAGTAAGCTCCGAAGTATGACGGAACTTAACGAAAATTGTCGAAAAATCTCCGAAGATTACAATGGTCCAGTCCACTGTGATACCCTAGACAAGCCGTAATTCATCTGGTACGGTTGGTACAAGTTGTCTTTAGGGTCTATAGGGGGCAAAAATGACCCCAACATCGAGTTGAGCCAAGGAGGATCTTCACGCTGACTTACTGAGAAAATAAGTAAATATATGAATACAGTTAGTTCCCACTCATAGACCAACTCAGACCGACAGAACATATTCTATATTGCGACATTTTAGATATTTAACATTAATAAAACAATTTCTATGTTTTCACCTTCTAGAATCTTTAAAGCAGGTCTATATGTGGTGCTTTAAAATTAATGTGTTACTTAGAAGCCCACCCATGTCCATACAGCTTTTGTACTTTTATTAATAAAACAATGACATTGTATTGGTATATCAGGATATTGACCTCAGCTTATACGATTTAAGTTATTATGGAGAAGGCTTTGCCAAATACATTGATATCACAGGTCAGAAAGACTTAATTTGTTGTAAATAGCAGTATAAAATTGTAAATAGCACTTGTGTTGCGAACGATAGTACACAAAATATTATACAGATGTTTACAAGTATGTGAAATATTAAAGCTATACTGTGTACACAAATTTCTTTCATAGAAGCTTCACCAGTCATAACAACACAATAAAATAAATAACAAAACAATTAACTTCATCCACAGCGAATTTAGGAATATAAAATTATTCGGATCAAAGGTTCAATTTGTCTGTTTTAGTTTTTAATATCCAGTAATCTGGGTTAAATCTAAATTATGTTTGTTAAATAGTATATCACAAATATTTGTTTACTAACAGAGAATGCTTCTGACCAATACGCGTTGCTTGATACAACTTTATAATATTTTTAAACATCGATTGTATACAGAACGAAGCTAGAAATATCTGTCTACCTTATTATTGCCTCACACCACTTTGCAAAGCCTTCATTTTTTTCAAAATTCAAAAATTCGCTGTGGATAGAGTAATTTAAATAAGAGATTCTTTCAAATGCACACATCTATCAAATATTTATTCTAGCTTACTGCAAATAAATGTCAAACTATTTGACAAAAGTCATATGACATTCATATTCTAAAAATAGAATAATGCATTATGGGTAAATATGAGCCATAAAACCATCATGCATCAGTTTTAAAGCTTTTAGAGATAAATCTACTCGTTCACCGCTTCACTAGTCTGCCATGTGCAAATAAGACAAACACATCAAAGCAACGTTGCTCTTACCCAATTTCAGATACTTTGTTACTATAAATAGTAATAGATATATGTTACTATAAATAGTAATACATATTTGTTACTATAAATAGTAATACGTATATGTTACTATAAATAGTAACATTTTTCTAAAAATAGTAACATGTTACGAGTACTATTTTAAGTAAATGCATCTATAAACACAAGATTTATTTCCTTGACGTTGAAGATTTCAATCCACCAACACTTAGAAGTCGGAGACTTAAATAAAAATACGCTTTGTGTACCCGGCAGTGAAAATTAACATTTATCAAGTCAATAACTTATTTGTAATCAAGTTATCAAATAACGTATAAAATTGTGTTGCCCAATTGTATCTAAATCTGACAAACAAGGCCATTGAATACTTCGTATTCGTACACGCCAAAATACACCATAACTGACAACATAAAACAATGATCTTTTGTTAACTAAACAATGTTTTACTACATAAATAATAGACAGTGGAAATGTGATGTTAACAAAATAAAAACTAATTTTTAACAATTTAAAAAATCAATTAAATGCTCTATTAATACTTCGATAAACGTCCATTTGGTTTCAAAATGTTTGTAGAATTGTTTATGACCGGAGAGCCTCCGCTGGGGAGTATATATTAAAAGATAATTGGCTTGCGTTAGGGTCCTTCGCTGGGGGTAGGGGTACATAAGGTGGGGTTATTGGTGTACTGGCTGGGGTATTAGACTTATATGACATCCTTGAGTGTGGTCTTGAAGGTGGGCGGGCAACCATTGGTGGTTGTGCCGGTGGAGCTGGCGATGGTGGCAACCTACGGCCGCCGTATGCTTCAAGAATATTTTTAGCCATGACCCGATCTGAAAGGAAAATGTAAGTACAAAACAGCGAACGAAACAAAGCAAGTGATACATTTATGTGTGTGGTACATATACACCATTGCTTGCTAGAACTTTAAAAAAAATATGAGATTTTGGTATCTGAGTGTCTTAAAAAACTTCAGAACATCCCAAATTTGGAAAAAACAGTGTCGAAAAGGACGGTGGTTTAAAAAGTTCTTTTAGAGAAACAATGAAAGACTTATGAAGTTCATTTATGTGGACGGTTATATTTTAGATAGTATTTTACTTGTGAATACATAATTTATTTCTAGCAAGCAATAATTTAAAAACAACATCCGCCAGTAAGTCAAAATAAATGAGGTGAATTTTATTTGGCAATTAGTAAGCTTAGTATAATGTATAATTCACTATTCTACAGTATGGTAATTTCCGAATTTATGAATTTATGATCGCAATTTCTGACTAAATAGCATAATAAATTTAAAATCCGCATTTGACCATCCTAGCCAACCATTAAAACAATCTATGATATAAGTTTCATATACATTTTTGTATAAGGCAATGCCGAGCATGTTCTCAAATGAATGCCAATTATTTTGAACTCTTTAGACCGTTCTACTTAAAGAAGATGTAAAAATCAAATCTAAGTTCATATGAATATAGCACAAAATTGTATTGTTTATATTCAATTGAGCTTCACATTGAAATCTAAGTCTTACATGCGGAACTTTACTGTTTTAACAAAACAATACACTTCAGTTCAAATGTAACATTTATTTAGTTTCCATAAGAAGAAATTAAGAAAAAAGGGAAATTACCATTAATTAAGCACAAACTGTTATCAGACTTCGCGTGGTTAAATATGATCAATATAATTACAGGATATGAATATTAAAGACATTTCAATGTCGCACACAAAAATAAATACACACTTGATAAGACTTTGGTAACCTAGATTGTAAATGTTGAACGAAATTTTTAGTAAAATTTAAAAAGCAAATAATAGTGACGACAAGGACACGTTTATATAGTCGTATCATACATACCTTCGCCTGTAGCGTGCTCGTAATATTTTCGGAGTGCTTCGGCTCCTAATTTATGTCCAAGATCTCTAACTTGTTGTACTACAGCGTCACTATTATCATTATAATGACGATCGTAAGTTGTTCTGTTACGTATATGCATGTGTCGACTAGAAGCTGTTGGAACTGAAATAGAAAATAGCCTCGTTTCAAAAACTACCATACCGGAAGTGCATTGGCCTGACTAAAAAAACGTTATTGCATGACTTTGACTAAGTTTTTATGAAAAGCAAAACAGCTAATACAAAAATCAAATTGTTATATGTAAGACAAAGTATTGCCTCTTGACTAAAATTATCCCGAATGTCGGTTACAGTAGTTTTTAAATATAAATCATCGGTCGCCATATTGGATGACCTAGTTACACACAAATCTTTCCAGACTTTTGAACGATCGGTGGGTCGTATTTAGGTTCTTAGTCAACTAACATGACATCAAATATATTGAAACAAAACCAATCATAGCGAGGTTATTGCCAAGATTGACGTTTTGATATTTTGAAGCTTAAAGAATATTAAAAGTTTGCTTCCGGTAAGATAGATTAAAAAATTACTAGCATTGCAAAAAGTCATCTGAGACTTATCAAATCTAATAAATGTGAGAACAAAAGTATAAAAACGATGCTTACTTGTTCCACTTGCAGGAATTTGTTTCTTTTTGTTACTACCATATCTATTTGTCGGAACTTGTAATTCATTAGGATTAGATTGTTTTTGATAGCAATATCTTTGTACGGAATCCAAGGTATAAGGTATATTCTCCTTCCAATCTGGCGGTAATTGATAGGCTGATTTCAATGAGAAACCTGGAAGATAAAAACATGTTTGTTTATGTTATGGTGATATAGATTTGGAGTGAGTCAAACTCTGGATTAGGAGCCAAATCAAAATAGTATATTATAATGATTTTTATTTCTCGACTTATTACGATTATTTTCGTACTTTTGTACATTTAACATATGTTTGGTTGTTGTCAACCATGGTCATCTTCATAGGTATAAAATTATTAATACAAAATGTGTCTTTTGGTACAAATCTTGGAACTTGGATTGATCTAGCTTTGTCATAACATTCTAACTTCCCTAGAACAACTTATACATCCGTTGTACAACGTTAAGCATTGTCAGTGCTTTGATTTGTATTAACATTCAAAATATTGCCGATTTTAGTGAAATTAATAACATATTTTTGACATATGTTATTCAATTGACACCATACGCAGTTTTATACGAACATTATATTGCTATGGAAATAACACAAAATGCCAAAGATGTCTGCCCGCAGGTTCACACAACTTTGTTTATGCTGAACAAATCCTAGATAGAGCCAAGTTGCCAATATTTGGAAATACCTTTTTGCCACCATTTCTTTTGCTTGTAAAGCACTGTTTTCAATCATCGTGAGCGCCTTCGAATTCAAGGACAGTAATATTATATTGAGCTATCAAGGGAGATTAATGGAATGTTAATAAAAGGTAGCTTAACATAGAAAAAACATTTAATCTATAAGTCGCAAATGCATGATAGAGATGATTTGATATTCTAACAAATGTACCTTGAGGAGTTCCTAGATAATCTGTCTGATATGTAGACTGGCACAAACGTTTATGAACTTGATTAATTTTTTCATCAGTTAACTCTTCACTCCATTTAGCTCCTTCAGTCTCCTTCCAACCACCACGTGGAAACTTCCATACAAGAAATGACTGAAACATAAATTGTTCACGTTGAACTTTGGCCAGACCTGTTGGTTTGCTCTATGATTGCAGCATTGTTGTTAATATACGTTAATTGAGCTCTGTGATCAAAATGAAATGCCACTTATATTGACGTTACCGTTTTTATCGTGTATTGTTTTTAGCGATGGAACGTCGTTTTAACGGTTACTCGCGGCTGTACCAAGACAAGTTTAGATCCCTGGACTAAAATTGAGGAATACCGGAAAATATATATCTGTTTTAAATAAATCACGCCGTATACGATGTAAATTTTAGGCAATCGTGATTTTGTTTATAAATTAATCATTAAGTAACAACTTACGAAGTTTCCTCTACGGGATTTCAAGCCTCGGACTTTTATCAAAACAATTTTGATATAAATTAGCATGGTCATGTCAACTTGTTTTACATTATATATGCTAATACATCGATTGATATCAATGTCTGAAGCACATGTATTACCATTAGTCGGTAAAACTTTTTCCAATTTTTTAGCCGAGTAATAAGACACTGAGCATTGTTGACAACTGGCCCCGTGGCCTAATGGATAAGGCGTCTGACTTCGAATCAGAAGATTGCGAGTTCGAGTCTCGTCGGGGTCGTTCTTTTTGTTTCTTAAAAACTAAAATAATGCATAAAATCTTGACCTGTTATGAAATATATGCTTGGCCACCTTTATGAAATTTGGCGGAATAATTTTCAAATGAATATCAGATCTGCAAATAATATCAATATTTTACTTTGTCATTTTATTGGTCATATAGTATAGAAAGTATAGATTCGTATCAAGGAGTCGATCATGAATGTAAAAGTATTATTACGAATTTTAGCCAAGTTACACAAGTATCCAAATGAGATGATTAATGGTTGTTGTACCTTACCATCTTATATATACTCATGTTTAAAGGTACTAGTTCACAGATTTTGTTAAGATTTTCTATATTTTCAAGATAGCATTCAGTGTCTGGCGTTGTGTCAAAAAATAATTCTTGATATTTTAAGACAAACTGAACTATAGCATGCAAGAATATACAATAAAAGTCACAGTTCAGTGCACTAAAAGTGTCTGTATCGTTATATACGGGGTAGATATTTACAACATGAAACACCATCATTGATTTTGTAGTTGTGCGTCAATTTGCACTGAAATTGTCATTATCAAAACACTAAGTTCCTGCTTCAAAAAAATCCATACAATTTTGATAGTTTCAGAAAAAGTTGATATTAATGTTGAAATCTGTGAATGAGTACCTTTATTATCTTGACTACATTTGATTATTTTTATATATACACTTACCTGTGGTGGGTGGGGATTATTTGCTCTGTTACCGGAAGCTGAACCTGGTCTGAGAGGCGTTGTTGGTCTAGCCATTTTCTTTCTGAACTCGTCCCCGTAATGAGTATCAGGGCCTGGTCCCATCTGTGGTGCAAATCCTTGTGACGTCATAGGTCTGAAGATGACAAAAGATAATCGTAGGTATTAATAAAAAAATAGAATTTGATGAGTGCTTCGACTCACCAGACAGTCTAAGTATGATATATTAAGTCAATATTGAATGTTTGAAATAAAAATAATACACTTCCCTTGTATAAATATGTGACCAGCTTAAAATGATAAAATAAGATCAATTATGGGTACGCTTATATACATGTATTAACAACCACGTTTCCTTAATTCATGGTAATGTCATAAATTTTACATCCATAAAAGATACAAATTATACAAAATAGTGTTTCCAGCACATTTATTACTGAACAGAACAGAACATACACTATATTTTCTCACACCAATATACATGAGAAATACAAATGAATACAACATAGTCAAACATTTAAATGGATCATATGACATAACATTGTTAATTAACAGTTATACTATTACAGATACATGTGTATAAATACACCAAACATGCTCAAGTCCGAGTTGATTGATAAAATAATTATGTCGAGACTCTTTCAATGTCATGTTTCAGTAAAAAAACACCTACATCCAAATGGCTGATAGAACTAGCATATCACATGTTCCGTAAGGTAACGAAACTAGCCCAATGTTTACTTTTTCGACTTAATTATACATATATAAAATATATCAGAAGGTATTATTTATGTAAAAACGGTCGTCAAAATTAACATTTATATAATGAATTAATCGTACTTCTATTATCAAAGAATCAAATAATATGTTTTAACACTAATTAAGCAAACATCATGCATGTAGGTCAAACAACTAAAACAGTTAAAACAACTATAAATACGAATGTAGTAAAAAACGGGTATCAGAAACACCCCACTATAGTGTTACTTACCTTAATGCTACAGTGTCTATCGGATGCTTCAGTGGATAATCTCTGTTATACGACGTCTGATATGGACTGAGAAAATTCTTCGAGTGATCACCACCTAAAATATAATATCATCTGTATAAATAAAAGGTTGGAGAATGGTTAGAAACTGACAGCTTGGGTGAAAAACTAGGTTAAGCTTATATTACAAATGGCGGAGATACGTCAGTTTTGTGTTGATCATTTGAAATTTATTTTATGCTGAATTATTCTTATTTACTACGATTTAAAGACGATAATGTCATTATAAACGATTCATAACATAAGAGGAAAATAAATATACTTAATAGAACAAAATGATCTTGAATAAATTAAAGTTTGTAATGTTCAAAAGATTCTTATTTAGTGTTTTAAATTACTCCGCGCTTTCTATGAAAGTAAAGTAGTCCCATTTAAGTGTCTCTTCTTTGCTGTAAGAAAATGCTCAAAATCTCGAATCAGATCAATTGTTACTTTTTATTATAATTAACAAAAGCTGATAAAGCTCAATATTTTGTACATATTATCTTCATTTATTCATCAATACTGATATAATATTGGTTTGAAGCAGATATTTAATGGGGCGAGTAATTTTCTTTGTCATTAATAATGAATCTGTTTTAATTATATGGACTACTTTTGATTGGTTTTATAGATACTTAAAATGCCATATGGTCGCACATAGACGAATGCATATGAGTTCTGTTGTCAACAGACAGAAAGGAGTGTAACCATTTGGAGAGATCATCGTAGGGCGTCTTAGCCGTTTACTCAGGCTTCGATAAAAATTATAGTCGTCTATATTATATAGAATCACATCATGCAGAACTACATTTATATCATTTGTTAAACACGAAAGTACGAAAGTGTTTTTGGGAACTTGGAAATGTGTTGTTTTTATCACCGATCTACACTTTGATTTTAGTTTGACTGAGTAAACTTAGGTGTCAAGAAATTACATTGAGCTGGGCTCATAACAACTTCGAAAACTCTTGACTTATCGGTACCCATGTTAAATGCGGATCTGATATTGCCATCATTTGGTCTAGGCATCTTGTCATCACATATATTGTTAACTCTATCTTAACATACTGTTAATACTGGGACTAATGCCATTAATTCCAAAACTGATTATAATTTATAAATATGCGAGGGATGAAATAGAACTAGCAATAGTGGGTTTCACACCATTATATCTTTTTTAAATCTAAAGTCATCTCCCTCTTTGCGATTTGGCTTTGTGGCAGGTCTGTGTTTTTTTATTGCTGCTTTCCTGATATGTTTTTATTAAACCACCTTTGTACAAACATACAATGGGTTGTGTAGTTTGTTCTAACAAGAATTCAAACCAGAATTAAAGAGAAGAATCCTAGAGAATATTATATCTCTGTCACCAGTTAGATTATACAACATTATGAAGCTATTGATTTTCCATTTGTTACAGGCAGATTCTCCCAGTCGGTAATATTCAACAGTAGGGAGAGATTATGTCGTCTGGCCTCGTGGCCTAATGGATAAGGCGTCTGACTTCGAATCAGAAGATTGCGAGTTCGAGTCTCGTCGGGGTCATTTTTTATTTCCATTTTTCAGATGAATAAAAATATGGCCGTATGTTTAATTATGTAAGAATGCATTAAACATTGTTTAGTTGAACAGTCTATTAGGTGATTAAACAAAGTGCATTTTAATCTCGTCGTTGGAGTTTGAGCATTACATTATGTAATTTGTTTGACTTCAGAAGTAAGAACGTTAAATATATCATTGATTAACTTTACAGAATTTTCACTACTTTTTTTAGAAATGGAACTTTATTTCTACAATAAAATTACCATTTATGAATACGAAATTTAAAAATAGATATTTATTATCCATTGATTCAGATTATTAAGACCAAAAATTGTTTGGTCTTAATAATCTGAATAAATCGATAATAAATGGCAGAATATTAAAGCTCGCCATACATGATAACATGATTACATGATAACAATCATGATTTGTTTCAAGTTTATATTCCAAATCAACGAACTTTCTTCCAACCGAGGTTCGAAACATTTGGATATAAAGATCTTTGCCATACATTCTCGATAATTCTACTCATTAAAGTCTTACTTAGCAACCGGTCCGCTTGTACTTGTTTATTTATTGTCACATACACTAGTTCATTAGAATGTGTACTTTTTCTGAGTAGATCTTTATCAGTCAGTGTTCTGTACTTTAAATGTTTAATTAACTACTTAATTGAGTGATTGAGTGTTTGATTCATTAAGTAAGAGATTAATTTTCATTGATTTATCATTAGAGTACTAGAAGTGTATACAAAATAAATCAGAGATCATATTGACTGATCGAGTAATAGTAATTGATTCATCAAATAATCATGATTATGTTTTGTAACAACTCATGCTTTATTTCTTAGATACCACTAATGAGCTTTCAGATACAGTGAAACATGATTGAATGATTGTCTATTTTTTTAAAAGAGTCACCTCTCAAAACCAGTCTCCTTATTATCACTTTAGTCTAAGTTTTACAATGAATGGAAGTATGAACTTTCACCTTTAAATCCAGGCCTTTTTTCCCTTATATAACAGGGGCTGTTTACAGGTGCCTTCCCCTCTTGAAAATTCTTTAAAATCATGCAGTATTCCCCAAGTTAGGAGTTTACATTAGATACTTTGTTCCCCTTTCAATGAAATTGCGATAAAATTTCCCCAAATGTTCTATATATAAAAAGGCCCAAGGCCCCTTCCCCAAGTACAGAAAAAAAGCCCAGAAATCAAATGAACATCTCAACAAAAACAACCTTTTTATCACCAATGTCATGAATTGTACAATGAAAAAGACCCTCTATACACCAACCATCTCTCTATAACAGTCAATTCAGTACCGTTCTGTTTCTGACTGCATTTAGATAGGTTTCACTGTAATCATTTATCTTTTTCATCAAATTACCTTGGTCATTATGCTTCTCTAAAGTACTTTTGGTTGTAACGGAAATTACCGATATTTTACGAATGTTTAATCGTCAAGAGAAAATACGATCGTGAATACTCGGACATTTTTGTAACTTTTTATTCAGTAAACTGCAACGAGTTCAGATTGTGCAAATATTGCAATAGATTCAAAAATATAGACCCGTATCCGACACTGGACTGCAATTCTGAACTCCTAGACGTCAGCTGTGGTTGCGAGTCACATACGGAACCACCCGAGCTGTTTTCGGGAATATCTGGGCTACGAGTGAACGCTGTTTTCAAGATGTTTGTACATGTAATACATGTAAGTCCACTCTAGATATTGATGGCTTGATATTCAAGTTAATTACAATATGTTTGTTTCCAAAGATGAATGCTTGATAAAATATTGATTTCTAATGAATAAAATTAATATTTGTAGCAACAGGTCGATAAAATATGATGTTGGAAAGCTAAACCGGTAATTGAATCTGTGGCGTGTTCAATGCAAATGAGTTCACCTCATATATCTTTTATCAGTTTATGCAAAATTGTTACGATAACCGGACGCAAGGTGATTATTTAAAAGTTCAAAAGTGGTTTTACAGCAGCGTCGAAAGCTGATAAATATTTTAAGATAGCCCGACAAGCATAAACTTGGTTAGCACGTCGTCATTCCACAGCTCGACGCCGATGTTGCAAGCGTTTGCATAGGGTAAGAATACGAGGGTGGTGCATATTGTCTATTAGCTTCCACACCCCATAAAGAAATGCAAAGTTTATGATGCAACTGAACATAGAAAATATTTGTGGACAGACTGCCATGTACAACAGACGGGGTCATGAATAACTGACTGGCGTATCCACGACGAAGTAAGTTGGTTACCCTACATAAATACATGTAAACATGCAGTTAATAGTTTAGTATGGTTAAGACCTGTGTTAAAATAACCTTATATGTATATATAATAATAAACTGTTTGAAAAATGAGCACAATGCTGCCTTTATGAGATCCAAAAGTAGGTTTACATTGACTTTGTCTCACTTGTCAATACAGTACCGTCCTGTCCCGGTATTACTCATTTTTAACACGTACCTGTGATTTTTTTAATCAACTATAGGATAAGACGAAGCTAGGTAACTCAATATTTTTAATCGCTTACAGTCCTTCTATAAATTTCTTTACATACAAAGTTGACAAATTTAGATTATGGTAAATTTATGAAGATAAGAAGATTATTGAAAGTATTATAAATTTAAATCTATGTGAAAATAAACGAAAGACGTTTTGTAAACATGAATGTTTGCTTTCAAACACTTTAAACATACTTGGGTTGTTATGACTCGTGTAATGTACGTAACCACTTGAAAATTTTGTTTTATTCATGTACGAATAAATTCATGTATGAAGTAAGTGCAAGTGATTGTAACGGCATGAAAGAGGTTCATGTATATTATGAATATCCCAAATAAAAAAGCTTTTGAAAGACCACAATATAGAAATGTTATCTTGTTACAGAATATTTACGTGACATAAAACCCGTCTTGTCTCACCAATACGACGTTGGCCCTTTTCTACTATTGATTATAATAGCAGCTGATTTATGGTGACTATAATTTAGAATCTTAGATTTCGCATGTTGATAATAAAATCACAGTACAAAGGTTAAAACGGCTTTCACACGCGAGTTATATGTATATAAAATAGACTTTACATAAGTACTGAAAGCATTCGTATTCTTGATCTTAGGGAATCTAGTTTTTGAATAAACATGTTGCAAGACTAATTTTATAGCCAAATAAGCTATAAATGAGCTTTAGTTTATGATATCCGACATGGCATTACTTTAAAGTGTTGTAATTTTTTCGTCGTATTTTTGTATTAAAAAGTTTACATTGGTACTAAACATACATTCTCGTTCCCCGAGTTTATCAAGATTCTCGATTTATTACCCTACTAGACTCTGGGTACGAGAATGCTGAACATATTGTGCTGTAGTTGTTTCCTTGTATTGAGAATGTATCTGTTCAAATAACAAAATCTAATTTTTAAAGCCCAATAAGCTGTATGAACCCCATCCATATGGAAATCAAACTTCAATTTGAGATATCAATAAAAGCGAACATTTGTTAAAATGAAAGGATCCCTTACAGTTCGATGAACCTCTTGAATGTCCGCCCTTTTTATTTACCATTTTATTGCCGAGGTTTACATGGACGAGGGAGCGATTGGTACGATAATGGAAACAACTGGTCTCTTGTTTGAACGAGATCAACTTTCATTTTTAACATTATAAATCAAATATATTTAATTTAGTTTAACGACTTTATACTATCTAGTTTGTAATTTATGAACAATTTCACAAGGCAGTGTTCTTTCGTTTAAGACATGCCAATCTACATGAGGCCTCCAGAGCTATAAAGTTCCTTCATAAAAAAGGAGCTTAGTTAATACTGAATTTTTAAATGCCCTCCCCCAACAAGTGATATGCTAATCCGTACTATTTAAGGGTTAATTCGGATTTTTAAACCGGCTTTTCTTAATACCCTAGTTTGTTTGTTTGTTATTATCTTATACACGTTAAAGTCCATTTGAAATTAAGACTTTCACCAATAAAGCAATCATTAATGAACAACTTTGCAAGGTCTATGCCGTGATTATATATTAGGGGTTCAAACTAAATATAAAGCGCCGGCTACAACAGAATTAAGTTATTCGACCCTTGTTGTTATTCTAAATGGGTTCCCTTTAAAGAGGATGTGAAAGGTCTGTGTTAAAATTAAGGACAAAATATTGACCCTTCACAAACGAGCCTTGATCGAGGTACTTTAATGAGTATAAAGTTTCGTTGCAAAAAATGCCTATTTACGTTAGATTTCATATTCAGGTATCAATGAATGCAGTAAATCAAAATATAAATGAATATGCACACATTGTATACAGCTAGCTAGTGATCTTTAGATTACTTATTGAATGTTATGAATGCATTATCATAAAGCCTCATGAAAATAGATTTTTAAAACCTGTTTTAGAAGTCAACTCCAGCGTTTAAAGAGATTAGATAAAAATCCCTGCTTGTCATTAATAAACCTATTATTAAATATCTCTATTTTGATCAATTAGATATCGTCTGCTGCAATCAATCATCGTATTGATAACATGGTCGTCATTTATATATAATAAAATCAATTCTAACACAGATATTATACAGGGTCTTTTTTTCTTGCCTCTATTTACCTTACACATAGAAATAATGCCTTAAGTTAAAGAGACGAAAGTCTTTTCTTTACTTTCTACGTTTAATTCTTTGGTACGAAATTTTCCCTTATATTTAACAAGACTTAGACAAATACCTAACAGTGAAAAGTATATAGAAATACTTTAATCAGCTTTATTATAGGACTTCAAATCAAGCTTTCTTTAATTTCCTTTAGTCAATAAGTTGACTGTAAAATATTATGTCCACAAAGTAATTGTTCAATGGTGTATATACATTGGTAGTCTTACTTTAAAGATCTAAATGTTTACTATGTTTAATAAATCAATCGAGGAGCGTTGTAATAAATGAATGAATGGTAACTTAACTTTAAGTTATACAGATAGGAGTGGGTTAAAATAATTTAAAATTGTATGAATATAAAATGGTCTTACCCACGACCGGAGCGGCTGTATGTGGCCGTCGTATATTAGTCCTACCAGCATTTCCATTATTAATTGAATCTATAAGTTCCATACATTTAGCTCGATCACTATGAGAGTCTGTTTTATCATAAAAGTTATGAAGATCCTCAACTAATCCTGGTCCGACTGTATCGTCACCAAACTGAAATGAATCAACGTAAATCAAAGGTTAACTCCATTACTCGATGATTAAGACCAGAATTTCAACTTTTTAATTAATAAAATTCATTAATTACCCTTGCTTCTGGTCTAATCATCGTGTAATTTGTCGTAGCTGCCATTACAGCAGCCGCCATTTTTAGTTAACCTTTGACCTATGTCGATCCATTCACTGATTGGTTAGAGTTGGTCACATGACCAAACATTCAGTTGTACAGTTGTCATCGCGGTTGGCAAGGACGGTGTTATCGGGTTTTATTAAAGGAGGTAGACGCGACATTTGATTGATTTGAATATTAAAGAAGGTTTAACAAAATAACATGGAGAAAATAAAGATTAAGAGAGAGAGACGCTATGACAGGATAAAACTTTTACTTATTATGTCGATAATATTAACATGAATGATTGTGAAAAAAAGTTTAGTAATGGGGCGCCGTGGTATATATTTATCACAATTAAAAATCGGTATGTATTGAAAGACTAACAATAACAATGCGCTACAAACTTACAACTAAATTTGATACTCTTGAGTCGACTAGTATCGCCCCCACTGATATCTGACTTGATATTATACTAATGTACTGAATAGCATGCATCAAATACACTGAATGCACAATGGTATTTTTATAGCCACGAACTTGATACTATTGTTTTAAAAATAACTAAATGCATGTATATGTATTTAATTATCAATGTTTTTGAACCAATAACAAACGCCGATTTTATTATATACATGTATTTTATCACATCAGTGCTCAAGGCGTTTTTAGATGGCAATCACATCTATGTTTATGATAATGAGGGTAATGCCGACATATTAAATGCAATGTATGGTATTAAAATGCACTCTGTTGATGGAAATGGTGATGATAAAACGCAATGATATAACTTGGCAATTTTTAACGTTGCATAGGCGGATTTAGCGCGGGGGGGGGGGGGTCAGGGGATCCGTACCCCCCTTGAATTTCCAAAATGTACCTGCCCATTAGTGTATTTCTTGACTGTAAGTCATTTTTAAGTAATATGAAGCAATTTTTCTCGGTGCTTAGCATAAATTTAATGGTTATGTATATTCATTACCAGAATTTTGCATTATTCTGCAAACATGTGTATAATGTGGTTGTTGTTCGAAAGTTTGGACCCCCCCCCCCAAAAAAAAAGTTCGGACTCCCCCCCCCTAGAAAAAGTTCGGACCCCCACCCTAGAAAAAAATCCTGGACCCGCCCCCGCGTTGCAACTATGGTAAAATTTGTAAACAAGGCGATGAAGCAATTTATTTTGATATAATAAATCGTAATCTTACTAACGATCTTATGATAATCAAAATGATGATAATGATCATTAGACGGAGATGACGACAATGACGGTAATGATTAGGGCTGTCACGATACACCAGTTTACCATTATATTGCAATACGCAGCTGCGGCAATACGTACCGTGATACGAATTTAACGTACCGGTATTTGGCGATATTTTTTATTTCAATGGAAAATATTTCCCTTCACAAAATGAAAAATAGCGCAACATCATTTGTCCATTGTTCATTCAATTTAAGCATATGTTACAAGAATTATACGGATGGGGCGCGTTCGATCGGTTGTGCAAAACATGTTCTTAAATCGAATACTTCGGGACTGGAAGTTGTGAAACTAGCATGGCGTCTAGGAGCTTGTTTGCTAGGACGTTTTGCAGCTATGGGAATGGGTGTTTCTTTCAACTTCAGCATCTTTTTTATGCAAAAAAAGTATTACAGTCCTAAATGACCGTATATACTTAAATGGGCTAGATTCTATCAGTAGCTAGAAGTAAGTTGTGCAATGTTTCTTTTAAGGACAGCGGAGGCACAACGAATCTAAAATCCCACAATATATCGTGGTACGTATCGCGATACGGTGCTAGCGTATTGCAGTATATCGCGATACGCTTCTGGCGATACGGTTTCCGAAGAAAAAGCCTACAGTGCCGCTTTAATGTCGACCATTGCCTGAAAATCGATTGTGATGCAAGATTAAGATTTTTTTATTAAATTCATGTCTCAGATCAAACTACAAAAATAGTTTGACTAATTTTCTAATTTTCGTAATATTTTTCTTATATTTTTGTGTAAAGCGCGACTATACCAGTCAAATGACATCGTGTTGACACATTTTCTGCAAATTTGGCTGATGAGATATTTCAGAACAATGGATGTGAAACGTTGAAGACTTACGCTAGGATCCCGGTGACATTAGTTTCGGTGCAATAAGCTGCAAAAGATGTATAACGTTTGTTTCCGAAGAAAAAGCCTACAGTGCCGCTTTAATGTCGGCCATTGCCTGAAAATCGATTGTGATGCAAGATTAAGATTTTTTAAGTTTATGTCTCAGACCCAAGTAATGTTTCTTCCCCATCCTCCACTCACAAAATTAATTTGACTCTATAATGTCTTAAATAACTATCAGATGGGTTTAAAATTTGCATATTGTAGGATGATAGAGGGACGTTTTATAAGTCCGCTCATGATTTTCGGGTATTTTATTGTAAAATAATATATAAAAGCAGCATAAAGTAGGACACACTCCCTGTTATTTGAATACAAATTTTGAATATTAAAAAGATAAATGAATTTATTTGAACTTAGATAATGATAATCAGTTTATGATTGCGAACACAAAATATAACTCTGAAATGGATTCTCTGAAACAAAAATACTGTCTTGTCAATTGCACGACTATTACACAAAAATCTTACTCGCATGAGTATACCTCACATATTTTTTATCATTTTGAAACATTTTTAAAAATAATTTCTTCAATTCTTTTGTTAAAACTCAAGAACATTCTTTGAAAATTTTAATTCAATTTTGATTGAACCAGTTATGATAGTTTTTAAGAAAAGTCGCTATTTCTTTTGTTATAGATTGTATTTTATATTGATAGAAAGGATTTACCTGTCATTTTCTGTAGGAATATACACGTAAACCTAAACACTAGTATCACAGAATCTAGAGTGATTGTGTTACGCCATTATGACGGTAATTTAATTTGTATAAGTTGCTAATGTATATTGATTTCATTTAATTTTGTTAATAGTCAATATTATTAATATTAATCAGGACTGACAGATGTTAATTTAGTTTAGGGACGTTGGGTTGACCGGCAAGGTTACATAAACAACAATGCCTTAGTTACAAATAAACCTAGCCTACAACCCTATAGTACAATTAATCTAAGGATCCTTGGTTCGAACTCTTGTGGTACTTATATTACTGTTTTGAACAGAACAGAGTAATGAACAGAACAGAACAGTTCTGTTCTGTTCATTACTAAGTGGAAATTGCTCATGATATGTTTTCTCTGGCCACCCTCTTTCATACTCCAGTATCAAGTAAGACAATTGTCAGTCACTGGCGAGGACACATGCTTACTACTAACTGAAGAGCTTAGTTCCAGAGATCTAGGCATGTTTATAGGGAACATGAGCAGGACGATTGTCGCGATGTGACTAGATACATGTTAAAATGCCGCGCGACGCTCCTAACAGCCCTATAACTTAAAAGGTTATTCACAGATTTCAACTTAAGTATCAACTTTTTTTAAAACTATCAAAACTGTATGGAAATGTTTTTGGAAACAGGAATGTTGTGTTCTGATAATGACAATTTAAGTGCAAATTGACATACAACTACAAATGATGGTAGTAAATATCTACCCTGTATGTCACTTTTAGTGCGTTTTTGTGACTTTTATTATATATTTCTTGCAACATATAGGTCAGTTCGTCTTAAAATAATAAGAATAAATTTTTTGACACATTTAAAGACACTATATGGTACATTTGTATTTGGAGTTATAGAAAAAAACCCAAATATGTGAACTACATTAAATTGTCATGATATAAAACGTACTTACCAACTATAGCTCATTCACAATGAACCACTTTGTTCCATAATAATAATGATAATGATAGTACTATTTAAAAGCACAGATAGTAAAAACATTCAAACTAACAGAACACGGAACTGAATGACTTGTCAAAGTCCATTAAGACAATTCCTTTAAAAACAACATTCGCACCTCAAGTAGGTTTGCAAGAACAATAGTACTATAATTATGTAACCCAAGCAACAACATGTATGTTAAAACGTTGTTGCTACTAGTTACTTAACGTAAACATGAAGACTAATTAATTATGGTCTAATAAAATAATCATAAGAACAAATACGTGGTGTCATGTTTACATATATATTCCCTTTAGTATAGGGCTCGTTTGTTATGAATAGCGTACAGATTTGATTTCAATGCATCGGTGGTTCCATTTCCAAGAATGATTCAACAATTGCTAACCAATTAAGAGATTTTGTTTCTCTTTAATAATTCAGGACCGTTTATAACATTACAATAATTTATGCAAACTGTGTGTTAATATTGTATTAATATGAATAATATTTGTATTTGAATATCTAATGGAGTATGAGCGGTCCTACGATTCAACAAACCTTATTCTAATACATGTACATTGTAACCGTCTAAAACATAACTGCCGCCTCCGAAAATTCGTTATACAGTTTAAAAAAGTAACAAGATTCTTTGTGAACTGACTACTAATGTTAACTGGGAATCGGTTAACATTTACAAAGCGAGCTACAAATATTAAATATCAAAACACACTAGATTTCCTATATAAAGCAAAGAGCTGGAGTACCACTCGCCAGTGTAATCATTTTTATCGCACTTTTCAGTCGCTTTTTGATAAGTTTTTTAAAGAAACTGGCCGCTACCATTTATTTCCTAAAATTGACAATAAACCAAAAGACAACATGCAATAGAGCCACTTTCCTTATATGAGAACAAAGGTTTTAGAAATAAAACAGACAAAACTTCATCGGCACTCATGTTTCAGCTGCGGGACGCATCGACTACGTAGTTCTATGTACATTTTACAGAACTGAAGAAATAAATTTAGATTTGACTTACTTTTCTCTTTAAAACATTATTTTTGTGTCTGTCTTAATATCGTCACGATGATACTCGACCTAGCAACGTTGTAACAATACAACGTCGTAATAACGTCACGACGTCATTGCTTTGGCGCATTCGGTATTTTTCGTCATACTTCGAAACAAATCGGAATTTACGCGACGTATTAGTCATAATGGCGCACTCGACGCTCTTCTTAGCGGAAAATATCTATTTTTGTATTTTTTGTTTCATATTTTACTGTTAGATTGTATATTATTATGACAGGCTTTGTAAAGATATAAATGAGTTTGGTATATTATAAAGTAAAATAATTGGACACGCACAGGTAAATCATCTTAAGAACATGCAGGGTCAAACAAATTATGAAGGGGTTGACTTCAGTTTATTTATCGTATACATTTGGCACAAGGCTAGATGACACAGTGCCTACTAACCCTTTAATTAACATTATAACTGGGAGAAATATCTCTGTATGAAGATGAAAAACTGCTAATCGCGTCTTGAATTACATGTATTAATACGAGGGGCTCTTATTAAATTCTAAGAAAGCGATCAAACGTTTGCATCTAAGCTATGGGATATCTGCAATTGCGGCAACTACCTTGATACTTAGATTCGTTTGATCTAACTGCAAAATTATCGCGGCGATTTCAATGAAGTATGAACTAAAATGTGTGTATAACAGTGATAACTTTTGATTATTATGAGAACCAACAATTCTAATTTTTACCTCTAAAACTGCTTATCCTTCGATGTCTTAGCCGAAAATCTATAAATCCGTCTGTCATGTTCAACAGTTTATGGAAAAAATGGTGAAAACGATTGTTAAAGATTTCAATTCTTTATTCAAATATTCATCATGACTTTAACATATTAAAATAAATACAAAAACGTTTAACAGAATATTCAATGTACATTTAATAGCTAAAATACATAATGTGGCATTAACAGGAAATAGAAAACACTTGAGGAATAATATGTAATGGTTGAATGATTTAATAAATATGTAAATGTATATATATTATGTTAAATTATATAAATATATAAGGTTAAATCTATGGACAAAATTTAAGAAATAAATCTGTACAGGTAAAAAATGAAGCTTTTTTCCAGTAACTTTCGATTGTTTACAAATAACCAGAGTTAGAGATCATGATACTTGTGAACGTTCTTAGTAGAATTTATATTTAATAATAACCATCTTAGAAAACCCTTATACATGTTTATAGAGAAAACAATGTTTCAAAGTACTTAGATACAACTACGAACTAGTTTTGCTATTAGAGATAGCATTTCAATACTTTGAAAATGTATTTGTACGAGCAGTAGTCCTGTGGTAGGAAGAGTGTTTTGGGATCTAGAAATCCAGGGTTTCTTCCCTAGTTTTCCTTGAGCAAGAACCTTACCTACACTTGTGCCACTCCACCTAGGTGATCGTTTGCCTGAAGGTGATATTTCAATGATCAGGAATTATTGCACAACATTGTAAAGTTGGCTGTACTTTTGAGGCTTATAATTTAAAGTCAATAAAATTGCATATAATAGTCTCATTATAATATGTAATAAACGACAAACATAGATGTACAGTAAAAACGTGACAAATAAATATTTACGGTTAATCAAAAATGGCCTACATTAGATTTAATAAGACATATCAAACACATGCATGGTCTTTGACCTATAGATCTGTACGTGATGCCGTCATAAGTAAATCTGGTTCTCTGACGTCAACTACAACTTTCTTTTTAAACACAAAACATACAGTGACAAATACACCTATCAAATTTAATCCTCCATATGCACTGCCAATGATTATCCAACTGTACTCATCCCATATATCTGTACTAGCTAAATAAACAAAATATTATGTACACATGAACTATATTTTTTACAAAATATAGCTTGAGCAAAGTGGCCTGAGATATGGAATGCAATTAAGCTAGTTCATGTTTTACATTATTTAATCAATAAGCCACCATAGAGGTACTGGAACTTTAAATATGTTTACATGACACAAGTCAATTTGTACAAGCTTTTATGTTCAGCGAAGTATATTCAGACGTGTGCATTATGTACGCTACAACGGGAGCTAACTCAATTTTGATATACGAGTATACATTAAGTGCAATATTCCATACACCGTTAACTCCCTTTGATATTATACATAATTTGAGTTTTTATACCGAAATTATAAAATTGTGATAATGAACACATAATTTAATTATGTACGGAGACCGACGCATCTGAAAGCTTTCCTGAACATTATTATATAGCAAGTACTTGCTTCTCCGTCCGTAATTAAGTCGACAAATTCGCCAGCATTGACTCGGACAAATTTTCATGGAAATATATGACTGCCGTAGAGTGGGGTCGAAACCAGATAGCATGATTCGAATTCTTAAGTGCTATCGCTACACTATGACCGAATAACACATGTTTAGTCATAGGCGGATCCAGCGGGGGTGGGGGTGTCAGGGGGGCCCTTTAGAATTTGGAAAATGTCCCTGTCCATTAGTGTATATTTCTTGCCTGTAAGTCATTTTTAAGTAGTATGAAGGGATTTTTCTCGATGCTGAACATAGATTTAATGGTAATGTAGTTTTCATTATCAATATGTTGCATTTTTTCTGCAAAATGTGTATAATGTGGTGGTGGTTCGATGTTCGGACCCCCCCCCCTAGAAAAGTTCGGACATCCCCCACCCTAGAAAAGTTCGTACATTCCCCACCCTAGAAAAGTTCGGACACCCCTAGAAAAAATCCTGGATCCGCCCCTGTTGGTTTTTTCTTGGATGTATATATATCTTGGAATTGAGCAAGACATAGTCTACAGAATACCTGGCATATACGGAGCAACTAGTTACAAGTTAACTGTCTAGTTCACTTACAGTTTGTATCGACCAATGTTGCATTTTGAACTTCCGGTAAAGGTCCATCAGAAATGATACCAAGTTTAAACCCTCTACCATTGGTAGTACTGTCTGACTGGAATACAATGTATACTGAACTTCCAGTACTTTGATTTGATGGTAGATTTAATGACTGGCAACAAAATTTATCCACAAGAAGATCGGCTGTTTCATCAACTCCTAAAATGATTGTAAAGAAAAACACGCTGTTCAGAAAATAATATTCACCCTACAGATAAGCTTGCTTATAAGTTAAAACATTTTTATTCTAAAATATGAGAACGGCCTAGTTTAAAGACTAATTATAAAACTGCATCAAATAAAAAGATAAATTACTCAAGTTGTAAGTACTAAAATCTGAAGTAATTAGAATCCTGAAAAATCAATAATATATTTAATGAGCGTTGTCACAAAAGCGCTATTAACTGCTACGTAAAGCACGAGATTTTCGAGAAGTCCATGTTGCCCAGTCGTCCATCAGATTTTATCATTATATTGTATGAATTTATTGACCTGAATTTATGTGGGTATTATATCGAATTTGGTTTTTGATTATTTTTGTTTAGTTGTTCATTACATTTTGTTCAATGCAGTGCCGTCCAAAAGTTCTTGGACCAATGTACAATAGTACCTTATGACTATATTCACTATTATTCACGGTAAATGTGAGCAGGTTTGTTCTAGAAATGGGATTATATCCAAACGCAGACATTTGGTTTTTACTCCATTATTTTACCATCAAAATTAGGTACCGATTTACTGGTCGTCTGCAATTGCTTAATTCAAATTTTCAGGGGTCCAGTGATACAAAAATAACATGACTTTTTATCAACGGAAATCACACATGACATTCAAGTTTGAACTGTACATTGAATCCACACAACAGAAAAGCTGAAGCTGCGATGTAAGAACATGTAAGTTTAAACATTTATTCGCGGCATGCATGTTCTAGCTTTAACATAAACCGGACAGTCCAGATTTTTGTTTCCAAAACTGGAGTTTTGATTACTCTTTGGCCTGTTTTTGAAAATATTTTGAGATTAGATATGTGAGCATCCAGAGCATCTAATCCCGAACGTAACCATTTCTTTTTAGCACAGTATCCATACCATTGAACCGTCTACCTCGATTGTCAATTATTCCTTTGCAGTACTCGTATATTGTGTACATATTTGTTGAAAATAGGTATTTTTAAAGTAACTCTTTAACTGTTGATTTCCATTTTTGAATGAGATATTGTTAAAGTTCATTCTACTGTCAGTGGCACATACAAAAACCCCACAGATTTAAATAGTCACCACCGTACTTCTGTACTCACGATCAAGTTAAGTAAGTGCGGTTAATGTATGCGCCACTGGCAGATTGATACAACTTGACGATAGTATCACTTACCGTCATATATTTTGAACCAATCAGCGCAACCAGCTTTGTCTATATATTCTAGATCACAAAATAATAATGTTATTACTATTGTATGATTAGAATACCATGTTGTTATAAGATACTCATACATCAGATTGCTGAAATGTTAAATATTATGCAGAAAATGAGTCGTTCATGACTTCTGGGTCGCGTGCAACAATTGCTAACGACGCGATATACACGTGACGTGATTGCTGTAATTGAAAAACCTCGACAATTCACTGAATGAATAATCGAGCGTAGTGAACGACCAAGAGGTTCAGAATGGTGATTACTGTGCATCGTATTGCGTCTGTATGCTGGTACTAACAGTTTTCATTGGCGAAATATTTGGTTGGTGGTATGCGTAAAGATCAAGAAGGTAGTAAGAATATACGATAACAAGTCTGATAAGTCGAAACTTGACATTAAATTAAACTAAGTGATTGATACTACCACATTGTTCAATGAAACATTGTAGAAGTGTGGTATGTCAAACATTCTAGCTTTTATCCGTTACAGGAGAGACGTCTTGACATTGGCAGGTTTGTCAATTGACTGCTTAAGTTTCACTAGCTTAAGGTCTTCAACCTATACGTGTAATTACAGTTATTGAACGTCTACTGTCACATTCGGTGAAAAACAAAATGTTGGCTTATAAAGTTTTGTTAGCCAGATCTAATGTTTTACAACACTGTAAATGGTAAAGTTCCCACGAAGTCAAACCCTATCCAGAGATTACCTGTCAAACTTTATAATCAACTACCCCGCTCCTTGTTCAATTAATGTACATGCATATCGAATATAATTGTTTAATTAAAAGAAACCCCTTACTTGCTGTAGGCACCATCAAAATATCCCGGTGAATAAATGTTTTCTCCATTTATTGTTGCGTTAATGATTTCATCTTGCGCTGCAACAAAATTTAACAATACTTATAATAATAAACGTACTTATTTGTATAAACAACAGACAAATCTGCATTTGCGACCCTTCAAGTTACAAAACACCAATTTAATGAATTAGCTGACCGTACCGATGTCATTTGTGTCTTTTTATTCTAAGGCAATGCTAAAATTTATTTAACAATATTCATTAGTGTGACAAAATTCATATTTACCTATGATGCCAACAAATAATGCACATAAGATGCCAATCCATGTGATCCTTAAAACCACACTTTTTTCCATTTCTGATGTTTGTTTTCCAAGAAAAATATCATAACCCCACCATACGAAGGTAAACTACATAATCATGATCATATAAATAGTGCAGATACAAAGTGACAGCACTGCGCCTAACTCTTTCACAAATTTCTTCATTTACATGGCACGTGTCAGTACTAGTTTGCACAATCCTAATCAATATGCTATCACCTATTAATTTAACCTTTAAACAGGTATACATGCATGAATTTATATAGCGATTGATGAGTTCTGTCAAGCAAGTTAAAATCTCTCTTGATAAAATGGTGTAATTTATTATGATTCTCTTATGACATGATAAATTATTCCGCTTTTAACAATTTTCAAGTCTAATCATGACAGTTTATGTTCTGAAGCACAGAAAACAGAAGTTTATGGACAATTGTTTGCCACTATTATGTAAGTTATGTCTAAAACATAAATAAATTTTAATATAACAATAAATAAATCATCAGATAATCAAATGTACATTGTACCAAGAGTAATTAACCAGAAAATATCAACCACGAGCTTTACAATACATTCTTACAACATCTGAATTATTGATGTTGTTAAACATTGTCTCTAATGCTGTATCAGGAGTATTAAGTTTTCCACAAACTGCTTTATCTCTTTTCTCAGGGAGCTTCTCATTCCACTTCCAAGAGTCTGGTAAAACAACTATACTAAGGCCTTGAGGTCAGCTTTTATCATTGTAGATGGCGTTTTACAAGTTAAGTCTATGTGCATCTGTGTTAGGGTTTCTGTAGCAAGTGTTCGACTCGGTGGGGAGCTAACCCACTGCAGAACCATCATTCTTCCTCATTCTGTGCTTAGAATCAGGCAATAGTGAATTGACAAGAAATACTTCATTCAAAAAGTCAAAATAATCTGAAACAAAAGCAGTCAATTTGCACAAGCTGAACGATACGATTGAATGTTGTTAAGAAATATTTCAAAGTTTGTTTTCTGGTTAGCTACTCTCTCCAATTTCATTAAGGATAAACCTCAATATAATCTCTATTTTAATCTTACTTTTGACAGCCGACCTATCCGTTATGTTTTTTGTACAAGAAACATGTAGCAATGTCATTCTAATGGTTCTTGTCAGGTTTAATACGGTGCATCATTTGTTCAATACTTCGTCTTAGTTTCTTCAGTTTTCTGTACATATTGCTGGGTTGCGATTTATCTTTTGATAAATTATGAGGTTAATACCTTCCTAAACTTAACATATATACACCTATACTTGTATTGCTTTAAAACCCTACCAGATGTAATGTGTAGTTCTGAAGGTTTGATGTTCTATTCATCTTTCTTAAACAAAACATTGCATAGTCATAGTTATCTGTTTTACTTGTTTTATATGAAAATGACAGTGGCTAGGTTCTTATGACAACTTCTTTGACACCTTTTAATTCAACTTAATCGATGATGCTGTAATGGATCCCATATGTAAATCGTAAATCGTATGATGCAGCAAAGGAAATGGGAATGGGCGTAGAAAATCATTTCAAAATCAAACTATTCGATCGATGCTTTTATAGTAAATGTATTTATGTATTCGTCTGACTTCTCATTTTTCCAACTCCATGCTGAAGCATATTAAATGAACAACAATTGTGGAGAATAATGATCATTCTCGCATCTAATTTCAGTCACCGTCGAATCTGCATCTTTGTTCCCTTGTATGAATTCATCGGTCGAAGGCCCTTTTGCAAGTTTTTGGTTCACATCTTGACTTTTTAGGGAGGGGTCAACAAGGACTATAAAGCTCTGTTTAATTTTTATATTTATTTTTAATTCTATGACCAATAATACTTTTTTACAATCTACTTAATATGATCTAACATGTGTGCATAAAAAAGACAAGAACAATAACCAAAACTAGTGAAGTCCTTTTAAGTTCGTATTTAATAAAAAAATTGAAAAATTATACAAAGACAATGCACAAACACTTTAAACACCACTAAAATGAATTTTCTGTATCAAATGTCAGTCAGGCCTATCACGTGATGATATAAGGTTGATTTCAAATATGGCTGACAGGTGCAAGACGATTGCGATGTCCATTCGTAGTTGATAGTGGTTTTTCATAGCCATCAAAACTGCGTTCACGATATCTTGCTTCTCTTTCTTCATGATGAAGTTCAGAATGTCCATGTCCTGTTCTTGGCCTAGAAACTTTAACTGATCCCAATAACTCTCGATCCATGTCTGAAACCATGTTGTTTTTGTTGGTAAAACACAAGAAGACAGAGAGCAGTATAGCTAAGACAGTGATTGCACCAACAGTACAACCTAAGATAACACCAGTGTAGTCAGGATATTGTACACAGTCTGTCCGAGCTGAAAACATACACATTTTATAAGATAATGCATTTTTAGTAAAATACAACGTGGACATTTCAAGTAGCTTATTGCTACTTATCCAAAACACAGTGTAACATATCGCCTTGAATATTAATATAAATTCTGTATATGAAACACAGATGGTGCTAAAAACGGCAATTTTCCCATTCTTAACTATGCACCTATATCATGCATTTAATCAATCTCCGTAAACAGATATCCTGTAGAGGATCTCTACTGTCTCCGTGGAAGGTCACGTCGAGATGAACTTTGTGTCGACCAATCAATGCGTAGCTTTCATCTAGACGAAACACTATTAATAACATTTTGATTTCGTAATTTCTATTTTTAGACAAAGGTTGGCAAGCTAATTTAACAGCGGTATTATTCACAGTCTTCGATTGGACGGCTCATTTCAAATTGCGTGACGTGGACGATGTAAACAAGTTACGTATCATAACAATCTCGTCATGAATATTATAATGAGAAAAGGTCACCTGAACGTGACCTTCGTTTGAAAAAGGCCAGATCTAAATTAGCGAGTAGGCGAGCGGAAAATTTTAGATCGGGTTTTAATCAGATTGGCATTTAATGGACCATACGGAAAATATTTGGCACTGTAGCCTGCCGAAATATCAAGATCTGGTCAAATAACCAGAAACAATTCTTTCTGTTGATCGTTGAAAGATTAAACATACCCCGAATGTTCACTTAAAACCTGCGAGCAAGAAATATTTATGCTTAAAGCATACCTGATGTAGCAGTTGTTGTAGAAAGAATCGAAGCCCCCGTTGAATTTATTGGTCTTGATACAACCGACATCTTTATTCCACGTTGTTGATCTGAACTGTCAGATACAAACACCATATAAACAACATCTCCTGTACTGTTGATGATAGGTATTGGTTCTGGTAAACAACATAACTCTACTATCAGAGTAGACGATTGGTTGTAACCTGGAAAGACGAATAAGACGAATGTTATCTGTTTATAGCCCTAGTTCTATGATATAATTATTTACAGCAAATATGAAAATTATTGAAACACTTAATATTAAATATAATAACTCTCTCAAACGGTTGCATGCCAAAAAGTTATACTGAAGGTATTTTTTTAAGTATTTTTGTTAATTTTTTTAGAATTTGCTTCCAAAAGCATTGGAAAGAACTAAATGGTTTATGATGAACGAGTGTTTTGTTTGTGACTTATTCTATTGACTGTGGATGTGTTCTATTTAAAATTTCCAGGAACCGTAAAGAAAGGAGACGGAAAAATATCGAAGAGCATCATATACTATTGGTAAACCAAATCATATATAACCTTACCATCATAGATCATCATAGTGTCAACACAACCACGTTTATTGACATATTCTAATTCACATTCTGTTGTCGTAATTTGAATAATATGTCCTGAATAAGCGGCAGTTATACGGTAGTGGTAGTTTTCATCACTGAAAATAGAAATATCAACACAGTTTATTGAGCGCTTGGTTTATTTCTACGAGCAACTCCTCACGTACCAGACTCACCAGAGGTTGTCATTGCCCATCTGGTTACAATCTGATTAAAACCCGATCTAAAATTTTACCGCTCGCATACTCGCTAATTTAGATCTGGCCTTTTCCAAACGAAGGTCACGTTCAGGTGACCTTTTCTCATCATAATATTCATGACGAAATTGTTATGATACGTAACTTGTTTACATCATCTACGTCACGCAATTTGAAAGAGCCACCCAATCGCAGACTGTGAATAATTCCGCAGTTAAATTAGCATGCAAACATAGGTCAAAAAATAGAAATTACGAAATCAAAATGTGATTAATTTTGTTTTCGTCTAGATGAAAGCTACGCATTGATTGGTCGACACAAAGTTCATCTCGACGTGACCTTGCATTGACTAAGTAGAGATCCAGTACGACAACGCTCTACAGGATCTCTGTTTACGGAGATTGATCTGGTTAGTTCATTATCAATAGAGTGTTTGATGTCTCAATTCGCTTGGAGTTTGTTAACTGAATATTATCAAAACTTTCTTCACCTGGCCACTTTATTAAGACAAGCATTTGTTATGCGCTTAGTAAAGTCATTGGTTAAAAGCTTACATCTAGAACTTTAAGCATCTTCAGTAGAGAATTGTCGAAAGAGTTCTACAATACCTCATTAACATACGCACTGAATTTTCAATGCAAGCTAAAACTTTTAGAATAGTTTATGTGCTAAGATGGCAAAAAGTAAACGTAAAATTGATGTAGCGCAAACATAGGCATAGTACAAGGTGATCTTGATTCTCGAAAATTACATTATTATTTCTGAAGCAGTACCGACACAGTGAAGGCATTAGTTATCTTTTTCTTGCTTTGTTGCAAAATAACTATCAAATTCTTTAAAAAGAAACACAATCAAACTGTATTCGTCAGATGTATTCTCGCTTGTCATCTAATGACTTGCAGTTGAAGCATTATTAGTATTATTTATTCTCTACAGAAGTAAATGTATTACATGTACGATGTTTTCATTGCAATGTGTCAGATTAAAGTACTTACGGTCCGTATTGTCCACTAGCAAATCCTGGTGAATAAACTAACTTTGGGTCTGTTGTTGCAATGATATTTTCGTCTTGTCCTGAAATGACATAAAATGGGTTGCTATTGTTGAATATATGGACTTTGGCAAATTTAATGACATATGCATAACAGTCAATAATTTAGTAAGTGTTGTGTCAATTGCTGATATCTAATTCAGTCACATATATTCGAATGTCCAAATTCTGTTGTCTGGTTCGATGCAGTTTAACCATATATAATTTATCATAATATCATATTAGGTACATTCATTCAAAATATTCGTTGAAAAATATTTGGAATGGGATATTGATTTCTTATATTTCTTATGTTCTGCTCATTTCACTCCCAATTTAGCATGATTTAAGTGTACAATAGTAAATAATACTTGTTTGTGCTTTTTCTATCGCTGAAGGTCGTATCATTGTCGATAATAAACTCTAAATTTCTACACTTACAAAAGCTAATCCATAATGATTAGAATTTCTCGTAACTGCTGACGTTGTTCCTTCTTGGTTTTAGTGACAATATCATGTAAGTGAAAAGATGCCACATTTGTTTCAAGCAGTACCTCTTTTTGGATGGATCTGTTTGTCATAAATACCTTTAGCTAGCACCATTACAAAATACTGACGTTGTCGATCAAAGTTCAGAACTCATATTTTATTGAGATATGATATATTTTGTTTAAGAAAAGAAATGTTCTTACCTTTTGCTAACCCAAGCCATCTATTGGCTATCAGGAAACCAAACAAGATGTGCCGTTGCATGATTACACGAACTACTAGTAAGTCCTTAATGAATTAAAATTTATCTTATTGTCCTTTTGATGCAGTTCTAACCTAGTGCTACATGATGTTTTTTTTGTAAATTAAGTGATAATAAAATTTTTGCGTAAATCAACTTTTCTTTACAGAAAGCTGAAATCGCGACGCTCGTGGTTGAATAAACTGATCATGCGCAATACGAGCCAGATACACTATAATATTATAGCAAAGTCTATAATAATGAGCTATTTTTATGCATTTGAATCAAGTATTTTAACAATCACAATTCCTTGACAACCATTGTTAAGAAATGACAACTGTTCTAGAGAATTTATTATTTTATTCACTTATTGATGGCGCTTCATGTTGTCCTATGGTTTCTTTTGATGAAAGAAACAAACACGTATTGTTTTTGAAAAACACGTTTGTTTGAATTATTTATGCACTTGAGATTAATATTTTTTATGTTATAGTCACCGCCATGATTAGGTAAATATTTTCTTGGATACGCTAGTTAAAGTATTAAATGACATAATGAAGTATTGTTGATTAGACTGCATTTTACCAATCTGTTTATGAAAAACAGAATACCATTAACCGTTCAGTAATGACGCAGTTTAGATATTTCTAGACTGGAAATCATGCTTATGGTGAACGATTTAGTCAAAGCCTATTGGCTTCCATGAAACGAGCTGAACTATTCATGTAAATAAACCAACCAATCATTGAGTTAACAAGGATGCTTTCAATAGAAAACATTGAAAAATGCAAAGGGTAGTTACTCTATGTAAAGCAATTGGTTTGTCATTGTCTACTAACGGATATTCTAATCAATGCATATTGGTTGACAAATCGATATACTAAGGGTTTAAAGGACGATATAAAACAATGACACAATATTAAGCAGAAAAAGCATTTTATTCACTTTTATATTTAAAATGGCATTGTGAATTCCAACATGAAACAAACAAGACGGAATGTGAAAACGGTTTAAGTTCATAATAACATTAAGCAAAATGAATAGAATTTAGACTAATGAAAAGGAAAAAATGGTACATGTATAAGTTAGTGCGACAAAAATATAGAACATGAGAAAATAATAGCAGGTTGAAAAATAGCAGATAGGTAACTCTAAATTTAGCTAAAATGAAATTTGACAACAACAATTGCAAAATAAAAAATAATAAGTAACGGAAAAAGCTTAACAACATTAATGTAATGATCTGCAATGTAAAATGTGAATTTTTGTCTTTGCCATTCACTTAAAGCGCATAAATAAGCTAGCAGCTTCAAAACAAACAAAACAAAAAAGAACAACAATATCAACAAAATATGTTTAACTTATATTTATAATCTGAAAATTTAATGCGTTTAAGTGTTAGTTTTGTAACAATAACGAGTAAGTTTAAGCAAATTAATACTGACTTATTTCAAACAAATACAAACTCAAAGCAATTACATAATTATATTGCACACAAAACTGATAGATGTTAAAGCGTTACAATTATTATCCTATAAACCTAAAAGCTTATCGTAACGTTTTATTTTCATTTAACACGTGCATTCAAATCTCCATATGAGAAAATATCCGCACAATTTTTTTTTCGTTTTCTATAAAAAAGCATACACACTTCTAGTTAACTGGAACAAGAAACAGAACAAGTATATGAGATATGTATAAAAGCATTGATTTATCACATTCATAATAATGGAATATAAAATTGTATTAAAATTTAAAAAAATATATCACAGGCTATTTATTAACTAAATATGAATAACTTAAAATGTCATGTACCTACATAAGCACTATACAGAACATAAATTTGCTACAATAATAATTTACTAGTATACAACATTAATATAGAACATGTATAAAGAAAACATGTAATTTTAGGCATCAAATTATTTAAGATCACTACTAACCGAAGTACAAGCATTCTCGTACCCAGATTATTCAAATTTCTCGATAGATCGAGATCAAGAATTTTGAAATCTTTAATTACGATAACGGTTAGCAGGTATTCCTTGATATAAATTCTAGAAGTGATACATGGTTGTATACGAGTTCACTCCCCTTGATTTCAAATCATTTCAGGTATGAAATAAATTATCTGTAACTCCTTTTAAACAAAATCAAAATCTCATATTTGATGCATTTCTCTAGACATTGCGTCTAGTTTACTTTCACAATATAATGTTCAATATATGAAATTGTCTTCTGAATGTGATGTTGCTGATTGTTTAAATGCAATTTCACTCTCTGTGCATTTATGCTGATGTAATAAGCTACAAACGATTCTTGATCGTCATTTAAGCATGATTCATGGGTTTTAATAAAATCACAAACGACACTTCAACATTTTTGTAATATAATCAAAAATAAGATATTTCATTCTGGAAGTCTCACACTTAATGGTGGAAGCAAATTTGCCTTTCCATGACCGTTTGGTAGATCCATATCAAATATGTTAGTTTGAACAACTTCACCTGGAGGAACGGCTGTTTTGGTAAAGTCAATAGGGATTACCTTTGTGCCACCACGACTCCATAGCACACGTTTAGTATTACTGTCTGCGCTTGTTGCCGACTTTGGTCTCTTCTTGGATTTGACCAAACATATAATTAGCACAAGTAATAATATAAGTAGAAGTAAGCCTCCAACAGCTGCACCGACTATAATGAAAGTCGTGGTCTTGTTGTCTGTATCTAGATAAAATAGGAATAATCTGAATTACTGAAGTTACCAACTGCAGTAGGGAACTTAAGTGAGTAAAGATTTTACGCAATTGCACAATCACAAATTTTTCAGTTACACTTACTGCCTCTAGTCATTTAATGAATGAAATTGAAACTTTTGTTACTATATAGCCGACAAACGAATTCACGGAAATGTATTACCATCGCCTAATTACATTTTGATGAAGGGAATTAATCTGAGAATGGCTTTTTTACATAATGAAACTGACAGTACTTTTCGTGCGATTCCAACTAGGGACATAAGCAAGGTCTTGTAAATTTCAATCGATTAGCAAAGGTGTTCATGCATGATTTTCATACTTCTTTACCTAATTTGTTGTTGAAAAGTATGCTAATAGATGTCTTAAGTGGTAAGTTCACTTTCAGATGAGAAGTTTTAAATATGCTAGATAATTTAAGGGTTTCATTGTCCATCCAGTACTAAAGTCTTAGTATGATAAAGTTATATACTATAAAACATGCTATAGACATAAATACTTTCGTGGAATACCATAAACCAGAGTGAATCAAACTAAAAGTAACAGATGATCAAATTAAAAATAATATGGTATACCTGGTGTAGAAGTACTGGTGGTTGGTATAGTTGTTAATGTTGTTGTTGATGTTGTCGATGATGTTGATGATGATGGTGATGCTGTTGTTTCTGTTGTTGTTATTGGCATTGGTGTTGTTATCGCACGTGTTGTGGTGGTGGGACCATAAGATCTAACACCAATATCAAAACCACGGTAATTAGTGGAGGCGTCCGATTTGAATACCAAGTATAAAACATTGCCTGTTGAAGTATACGTGTCTCCAGTTTTGTTGCCACATTTTTCTACAGATCCACTGTTTGATGTTTCGTTGTAACCTATATTGAGAAAGCAATGTAAAAAATGCATTGACAACTTTTTAATTTTATATTTTTAACAAAATAGATCGCAAAATGGGATGTTGTAATTTGCCCCTCCTTTATGAAACTAATTAGTAAAAAAGGGGACATACATATTCAGACATAAAAAAGTTAAAATTGTTTTTAAAAGATTTAAATTTGTTCTTCCTTAAAGAAAGCAATAATGCAAAGAATAAACATGAATGTTTACCGTCGTATATTGTTAATTTGTCATAGAAACAATCGCCATTTTTATCCGCCTCTAAAACAAAGAAATGCAACTGCAACACCAATGTATGATTAACATAATTTGTAGTAAGTCTATAATCTCTTGTCATGTTTCTGAAATAAGATCATTTAATTCAATAAGAATTGTCGATAGTATTTGCTCAAGGGAACATGTGCTTGTATTCAATCCACTGTCTGTGTATTAGAAATACTAATTGATGTTGACACAAGCAAAAAAACATCTTTCGTCACATACAAATATACTACTAAAAACAAAAAAAGTGGCAAAGCATGAAGCTTGTGGTGATAATGTGAATACATGTATATGCATCAATTTAGTGATGGGGTGGTCGATTTTGTCAGCCAGAGTGGAAGACATGTTGCAATTTAAGACAGATTTCGCATTTTACTTGCTAGCTAACACACATATATTCTTATTGTCTATAAATGACAAAAAAACTAAACAAAATCGGCGATTGCAATTTTGTCACCGGGTATAAATGACGACTGTTATGTGTTATGGTATGGCAATTTGGTGTTAAGATACACTATGTGAATTACAAAATACAGACAAAATGAAGAACATGAAAAGAGATATATGGATATAATTATTCTTACTCCCAGTAGTCTCGACCTTCCTCATAACCAGGAGTGTATATATGTGTTTCTGTTAAACCAACAATTACATCTTTGTAAGGAACTGAAAGCAAAATTGTACAACATAACATGTATGGTGATAAGGCATATACAAAAGATGAAGTCACTGCAATCATGCATATGATTTTGGTAGCCGGTTGAATGATTATAATGATAAATATATATAAATATATAATGGCTTGTTAATCTTTGTTACATTCGATGAGTAAGAAGGAATGAATTTTATGTTTGACCTTTTATGAAGTTATACCAACACTTAATACTTCTTGATGTATATATTAAAAAGCCATGTACCACACATTTTCCATTTATTTACGGGGTATACTTTCGTGAAGCTTGGTCATGAAATTATTTCTACGGCCATTCCCCCTCCTACCAATGATTTTTAATTATGTAGGGCAGTTGTCAGTCATTGACGAAAGTATGTGCTTAGTAGTTGGTTAACAGCTTAATCCAGATAGTTAGCCTTTCCAGGAGGAGTGAGTAGGTTGACTGACCGCCGTTACATGACCATTGTGTTGCTACGGCGTTAAACCCAACAAAAACAAACAAACATTTATTTACGGAGGCCGCATCAATTAACAGTTTTTGGTATTTTCATTTATGAGAGCTTGATAACCTTTCTATAATTGAAAACATGTCTGTGTAAAAGGGAATCACTGGCGTTTATGAAGCACATTGTAACGTTCGTATCTAAGTTTTAAAAATAATTAATTGAAATTCTAGATTTTGTAATTGTGCGTAACAATTAATTTTTAAATAAAACCAACTTATGTTTGACTCAGCTGATAATTTGGGAAACAGTTCCAAAGACAGCAAAAGCTGTCTAGAGTAATATACCTGTCACATTGTCTGCACTAACAGTTGCTTGATTACACACCATGGTCGTCAGAACCAATATGATACCGTATTTATTCATTATGGGATACATTCAAAGCCTAGTTGCTGATTATCTATCAAACACTGAAACAAGAAAATAAAAGACATGGATATCAAAGATAAAGGAAAGTTTTTATGAAGGTTCATATAGGCCAGTTTCGTAATACCACATGTTGGTATTACAACCATGCTCAAATTAAGCGAATTTATGGTCCAAAGTCAAGGTAACATTAAGTTTGAGTAGTTACCGTGTATATTGAATGACAACTCGTAAGTGATATGTTTTGATAATTTCTTTAATGGTTGTTATAATTCCCGGACGAAGTATTACTTTTGAAATACAAGTTTGTGGTTTTACAATGACATAGAGAAATTGTTGGAATAGTATGCAAGTACTGGTTAGGTAATATAAAACTGTTGATAAACATGGAATTTGATGACGGCAGCGTATTACATTATCTGACCAATCAAATGTAGTTACTGCCTTACGGCATATTCTTTAAGTATAATGTAAAGACACAAGAACATGACTTTGTCATGATCATTTCAAAGATATCGATCTGTAGGGTTCACTATCTAGTAATTAAACTTTTCATATTAAGGAATTGCATAAACCTTATCAACATGCGTGGAGTAATTTATTTCTTCATTAAAATATCGAGATTAGGTAGATTACGCACGTGTATGCTGACAAAAATAACGAGACTGGTTTACAGATAATAGCCATTTTGGGTAAAATGATATATTGAAAAAAAACTTTTTTAATTTGAACATTTTAAAAAATCGTTTAAGCTCACGTTAGTAAGCGAATTAAACATTTTCTCGTGTATGTTAGTACATTTAACAAAGCAGTTAATCATTATCAAGTTTATCTACGTTTCCTCGTGAATTAAACAAACAAAATTACATTTGCATTGCGTCAGAATATGAATAATTTTAAAATCATTGTTTTTTTAATGTCAAAATATATTAATTTCAGTTGAAAGGTTTGTTATTAATTGTCGTGGAATATTAGGTATGTATTGGCGTATTGATATCGAACTCGTGATTGAATCTTTTGATTTGTTTAATAGAATGATTGATTTCCTTTTGGTACATTAATGAAGATTTATCCTACAATTTAAATTGATCCATTTAAACAAAGTATCCGAATTGACTTGTCTCGCTCGGTTCTAATGTTGATTTAAGAGTCTTCTGTTTGCTGGTTTCAATTGTCTTGAAAAAGCTTGAATATTATCATTGCTAACAATTGTTTAATTGCTTTCGGTGCGATGTAACCTTTCTGTGTTGATGCGCCGTTAAACCCAAACAAACAACCAAAGATGCATTGCTTGTGTTTAGTTACAGCTCGTTTATTGTTACTTAGTTCAAAAGCGAACTTGAACATCGTAAGGGTTTTGGCAAAGAATTTCAGACTTGAATGATTGAGTTCTATCACTAAAAATAATAAACTGTGTGTATATTGATATATAAAATATGAGTCAGGCTAGAATCACTTACTCCCTACTTGATCTAGAAGACGTCAAGATTGTTTATTGTAAAACAGCTATTTTATCTAAATGGAACCAAATTTCATTGTTTATAAGATACAATGTTCCTTCAAATATGTTTAAATGTTTGTACTTATGAATATTTTCATAAATTAATCTTTAATTCATTTGCACCTGTTTTAGAGGGTATTGATATAATATTTGAATATGAAAGTAAGGCGAGGTTTGAAGTTATGTTCGTCACTCTAATCCCATTGTTTCATAACAAAATATGAAAAAATATTAAAATATAATAAGACCAATGTTTTCTGTTAAAATTCATTTTAAATATCTTGTGTAATTTTCATATTTAGTGGACACTCCTTTATGAAGCGCTTTAAGTTATTGATTATTTATATCTTGAGACTTATAGTGTGCATGTACTTTAAGGTGTTCTCTCGTTTGTTTTTTTCATTTTGCTAGAATAAAAAGCGTTTCGAATCAAACATCTAGCAAATCGAATGCGATCCTTTCTAATTCAGTGAACTGATCACTGTTTACTAAAAGCCAAAATAAATTTCTGTTTGATATATTTGTTACGCCGTTTATCAACATTTTTGGGTTTCTTACGCGATAGATTCGCCATACCTGTTTCCCTTGGACCTAATGTGGATACATTACCAATTAGCGTCTCGCCTTCCAAGAATATATGATAATTCCTGTTTTTGTAAAGATGATATTGATATTGTATAGTTGAAGGATTATGAGAGGGTATGAACTGCTGCAATTAGTATTTTTATTAGTAGTCATCATGTTTTAAAATACTACGGCTCGTACAAGCTACACTTATTATGTATCTTTAAAGTGTTTGATGTATTTACAATACCATTAATTTGTTCATGAGTTGACACCAAAGACAAGATATACAACTTAATAATAAACTAAGATTTGAGTTAGGATTACTCCCTCATGTATTAGATTCATAATCGTATACCCTTATCAACAGGGCAAGAAATCATGAGGAATATTAAGTGCAGTCTAAGCCTTATCCTTTAGGATTAATCTACCGTTAGTTAAAACTGAATTTGGAAAATGCTCAGATGAATCTTGGTCTTTTCTACCATTGATAAATATATAAATCCATTAATCATATAAACAGGCGATTGTCCAAGGACTTTTGGGGTTTACGCCATTTATATAACTTTTTGCCTATTGTGAATTTAAGTTGCAAGAAAAATGGCGAACCGAATTTAACATCTAGCGAATAGAATGCGACCCTTTTTAATTGACCACTGTATACTAAAAGTAATAATATAAGTCCTGTTTGTTAAGATTGTGAAACTGTTTATCATTATTATAGGGTCTACGCCGATCGAGTCGCCATAACTATTTCCTTTGAACTTTTTTATTACCAGTTAGCGTCTCGTCTTTCACAAGAAAAATTAAAGTTCTATTTTTGCAAGGAACAATTTGTCATAGCATTGTCGTATTTTATGGAAGGGTATGACCTGCAGCGATTAGAAGTTTTCAAGTAGTCAATGTGGTGTTAAAAATCCTACCTAGACTCGTACAAGCTACACTTATACTGTATCTTTAAAGTGTTTGATATATTTACTATACCATAAATTACATCATGAGTTGACATCAAAGAAAAGATATACAACTTGGGAAATAAACTACAATATGAGTACGGATTACTACTACATGTATTAGAAACATTTTGTATATCCTCATTACCAGGGCTAGAAAACATGAAGCTTATGAGTGTAGTCCTAATCTTATGATGAATGTTTAATCAACATTCAAAACTTTTTGTCAATAGTTTTCACACGCTCTTCGTGATATAAGACTATGACTATATGTACAACTATATACATATTTGGATAATTAAAAGAACTTAGATGTTGAATGTTTAATAAATAAAAATATACATATCTTTACAGATCCGCACATATGCATATTGGCTAAAGATCGGCGATGCCATATCTTTGACTCAACCGAAAAATACCATTTGATTCGAGGATCATGGGCACTTTCAGTGTAACAAAAAACACTTTTTCTACAAATGCACCAACATTCAAACTGATTTTGTCAGATAGGACCTGATAGTCATAAAAATAAAATAATAGCAGAAATGGAGCAAGATGATATTAAGTTAGTTTTAATGATTATATTTTAGGATTATTAAGATGGTTTTTGAATTATGCACTAGTTGTCTCAAATTTAACCAAATCTCGGTCTGGATATTTAATACTCGGGTTTCAAGTCAAATTTAAAATGGCATTAACTTGTACATAATCATTGTTTTCAATCGCATTAGCCCAGATGTCTTAGCATTTAGATAAACCCATTGTTCAAATACATGGATGTAGCAGTTGGATTTCAACCTATTAATTTTTACATTAGTATACATTTTATATTCTTTTTAATCTTTTTATTCTACACATAACCGGCTTCAAATTCTTCTCCGAGGATGAGATTTATGTGTAGCGCTGATTAAGTTATAAATGATTTTATCCTTATATTTGTAAACGATGAAATGGCATTTCTTTAGATCTTCCATTAACTAAATATATCATAGGCCTACTTTTATCAATACTGTTAGTCTGTTATTCTTACTCTTAATGGTTTTTCGAATTAAAATAGATGTTATCATTTACCTGCAATAGTAAATCATCCGAAGATAGTGCTAAACATGTCAATAAGCTTTTTATACTTACAACGTCTGATGAGATGTCAAAACATAAGTGTAAATTGTTAATCGTGTGCAAATATTTTAATTGAGGTATGAAAGTAAAGACTCTATCTAGCGAGGAAACTCATTTGTTATCCCAATTATCAATGTGAGTCTCGAGATAAACACAGTACGCGAAAAGTAAAGTTGATGAATTGACCACCATGCGTCTTGATGAACTTATTATTTAGTGATCGTGTGGCAGGTAGAGGCATGATGGCTGTAGGCTTTTTATTCGTCAAGTGCACTGTAATTAAAGACTAGTTGCAAGTAGAAGATTGTAGTGTTGACAACTTCTTTACTACACTTAATGAATTTAATATCACAGATAGTGATATAAAAGGTTGCATACGGAAAAGGGTTCATAATGTTATAATTGCGTGCATGTACATAATTGTGTACTTCGTTTTGTATAATGAAACTGTAGTTGGATTTTATTTGACTACATTAACATAGTTAATTTTATTTGCAAAATGTCTTGATTTAACAAGGCTAACCGATTATGTAATACATTTAGCATTCCTGTTCAGACAATAGTTGTAAAACAAAGTTTAATCTACATCTATAACCACAAGGTTTTTAAAGCATGTATATAGGTAAGACAAAACAAATAACAAAAGCTTTCAAGATACAGATATGGAATATCCTTTGTCTAAATGTATTATTTATGTTTTATATAAGGAAAATAAAAACTATAAACAAATGTCTGATTACCCTCGTAAAGATTAATGCTTGCTTATATTGCATGTCTGTACTTCTCACGTCATTTTTGATATCCAATTGTTCAAAGCGTTCTGTGAACAGCTTTGAAGTGCAAGACAATAAATAATGTGTTCTTGTCTGCACCGATTGCGTTAAAACGCCAAACTATTTAAAGGTTTTGTTAATCAAGTTTTGACGAAGAAAGCCAACGTAGAGTTGTTGAGTTTTATTTGACAAAATTTTAGGATTTCGTTTTTTTTAGTTTTGCGTCAAGCTACTGATAACAGGTTCTTTATATTTGGGTATTCGACAAACTTTTAGAAAAAAATCACTTAAAATTTTTATTTTGGATATACATGTACATGTACCTTAATTAAAGACATTATGTAAATTTGGTGAACATTCAGGTGCACTATGCACATTAATATTTTAAGCAATTCGTCCTCTTAAGACAAGTGATCTAGTTTTCACCCTTTCTATTTAGAGAGTCATTAATATGGAAGCTTGCTTTACCCACGACAGAGAATGTTGGATCATGTCTACGAAAGCGCAACAGTCGTCGTGCAGTGGTTGTACGATTGACTTTAATGCCGGCTAACCGAGTTTGATTCCCGGCTCCGTCCATTCATACCCTTACATTAAAATGGACAGTAATGTCGATTTTTCTTTGTACAGGGGAACATATTGACTCCTCATGGAATAACTAGCGAATACTGGCGTTAGAACTGTTCAGGGAAATTATCAAGGAAGAACTAACCTCTGTGAATTATGGAACACTATGTATTAAAAGTTATGTAAGCGCTGTTAAATTCGCTCCTCTCAAGAAGCTAGCATATACGCAGCAGTATGAGAGGTCTTTTGTATAGATTGTGAGAGAAGTTATTCAATTAATCAATGCAATAATTCTTGTCATGTTTAAAGATGGATTAGTCAGTTTGTTTAAATAATACGAATGGATCGAAATTTTCCCCAGTATCAATTTTATAAACACAATGTAACATGTACTTAACTTTAATACCTACGCTTTACAAGGGTCCACTGTTTACAAGCATTCTCAAATATACGTTTTTTCTGTCTATGAACAATATGATATATTATGTAAATGGCAGAGCAGCCCTGGCGTTAAGGACTGTTCTCGAGATGCCATTTAAGCCCTTTTAACTCGTTTTCGTTTAATTCACATAGGTGATTAGTACAATCCGAACCATTTTGACCACTCAAATACTGGGCTAGTGTAGGATACGTTTCTTATCCATAGAAATATCGTGGTAGGTTTTCTTGTGGTTTTTATGTGAACCAATGCGGAGCTGGTTATGCAATGAATATCAGTCCAACGTCGTTTATTGCTTTATATAATTGTTTTGATATTGGATTTATGTTCATATACAAACTTTCAACTTACCGTCTAAGGATTATATTAAGGACCAGCACGGGAGACTTCACAGCAATGATAAAACAACTGGAACAGTTACTAAGTCTATATCAGACAGTAGTACAAGCATTAACCTTCTACCACTAATTCTATCATATTTTAATGCCCATGCTCTATAACACAGTTTTACTGATTATAAAAACAAAGACGTATTGTTAAAAATGCTGGGACATGAATCAATGGTATATTTGATAATATAACTAAATTCATTTATTTGTCTATCTCATCCAAATACTTAGGAACATGACAAGATAAAAAAGTTTATAAAACGAATAGAATAGTATATAAAACAATGATAACTTTAAATTTGTCAAATTTTGACAATCTTAATCAAGACTATTGTCGTTTGTCATACGGTTATTTTAAAAGATAGACTAAGCGATGAGTACCGATATGGGCTTACTATACATGTAGATAAATCCCCATCTGTAATCGTTTTTGAAGTATTTTACCATGTAAGTATGTCTCACCGACTTTAAACACAGGTTTATATGAAAGGACCTTATAATTATTAAATATTAATATTGTATAAATAGACTGGAGCACGGTAACTTGATTTTTTTTCAGTCACTTGTGACTTTAACATTAGACTTGTTTTAAAACACTTAATATGAAAAACAATACGATAAAAATGGGTGATATTTACCAAAATATGGGGCATATTGGTAACAACTTCACTGATTAATGCTTTAATTACAATGAATAAGTATAATTGTGTAGACAAAACTCGCATATTCATAATAGTTGTAGCCTCTGTCCTGTTTGTTTTATCAACTTTCAAAGTTTAAAGAAATAAACGTTGAAGTTGAACGATTGGTTACTCCTTCTAGAATGAACGTATGTTTTAGTTTGAATAAATGCATTCAATTTTCTCACTTTTCGCTGAGCCTTAATTTCCTAGTTTGACCATGGGATTGACGGTAACTTTAGTTTCTTATATACTTGAGGTCATACACTAGGAAAACTCCGTCCTACGCGCATCAGATTGCCGATCAAGATGTCGCTGGATAACACTTACATACCTAAGTCGAGTTCGGTCATGAAAAACATTCTATGGCGTTTTTCCTATTTCCTCTGTATAAACCAGGATATTTGTCAGCCAAAAGCTAAGGTATACGAGATTTGTACTGTTTTAAACCTTTACTCAACTGATCCAAGCCTCTTCAGATGCAGGGAGATAGACATTTGACGCGATATAAGAGCTGTGGGAAGAACTGTTTATAGAAGAATCACAAACCAAACTAAACGCAATGATTGTGTTGCTATGATATACACGGAAACGCAATGGTATTTATTATTAACAATTATGATACAACCATAGATTGTTTTCCTTTAAAAACATTTTTATTTAGAACTGAGGAATGACGTTCGTGAGAGAAAAAGAAATTTTAAATATTTCATATACAAAATTGAGTTAATAAACTGATACGAATAGTATGTTTGGTTACAAGCATTTGTGTATTTTATTTATTTTGTATTACCCTGCATTATCTTAATTGAATTTTTTTTGACAATGTCTACCGCGTAAAACGCGCATGACACTGCATAATTGAATATTACATTTTTATTAATTTTGTGTGTTGAAAGTGATGAAAGAATGACACTAACTTGTCAAACTAGAGAAAAAACTCTATGGTAGAAACACTTTTTTCTGCATTGTATTTCTCACATGACATTAAATATGAACTAGTTCACAATGGTATTGAAGTATAATAGAACTTAGTCTGTTTCTGAAATGGTCAAGTGTATCATTTAAGAGCAAAGCTAAGTTTAAAGCTGTTTCTAACGTCAGGTTCAAGTTTTCCAACATAATACATTTGTATAGGCATAGGAACAATTACAAAATAAAGCCTTTTATACGATTTACACTCTTTTCTCTATAGTTTGCAACAGTTAACTGAAAAGGCTTAACATTTTTGTCTATGAAATTTTTACGGCAACTGTCCAAATACAGACAAAAAGTACAAAAATTAAGTTGATTACACTATTAAGCAATTCTAATTAAGATTTTGACAAGTCTAAAATACAATCTTCACTTTTCAATAAATTTTCGATTAAAAACTACCGTAATGTCTTGGCATTACATAAGAACAAAAGGTACTCACATAAATCTAACGTCAAAATTTGTGTATCGCCGTAATGAAATAAATCAATCATAAATTATCCTTTATTCTCTAATGTTTACTCATATTGTTTCATGAATGTTAAACAATTCACTTAAATTCTTTATCAACAATATCTGGTTTTACTTCGATTATGGTTATACGAAAACTCAAATCGGTGTGCTGCCTGGACGCAAGATAAAACATTAACACGTGACCAAAATGCTGCAATCTGATTGGTCAGTCGTGGAATGCTTTGTTTTTTTCCCTGTTATTGCAAGGAGACGGACAAATCTCTTTATTTATATAATATCATACGTAGATCAATTAGCTGTACCTGATATGAAAACATTTTTCATTTTACCGCTTAGGTGCAAAAAGTAGATAAGTGCACTTTTCTTAAATTTACAGGGTTGAAAAAAAGTATTATATTATGTTATATTTATATATTTGTTCAATATGAACATTTATTTGGATTATATATTTTTTCTAAAAACAATAAACTCGATATATATGAGAAAAGTGACCATAGGTATTAGTAGTGGCGGGTTAGACCGGCCGGTTGTTAGCAAAAATATCAGTGGATTGAAATATTGCTATTGTTTTTAAAAGTACACACGTAGCCAGTTTAAAAACATCATGCACATGTAAACTATTTGTCATACAATTGTTTTATAACAATGTAAATATTATTTTTGTTGAAAACCCATTACTCTTGTCTGGTTTTTGCGCAGAAGCGATAAAATTGTTTTATATTATGTAATGAGTAATAATATTTGATTAAATGCATTAAAATGAGTTTTTACATTAGTAAATATTAACACCTGCTTATGTATACAACAAAACGCTGATCCAGATAGAAACTTGTAATGGACTACTTAAGACTTGCCGAGCTTCTGTGGACATGTACACCTGGTTTTCTAGGTTTTATTCGAGCGCTCTATTTCTTGCTTATGTATGCGGTTTAGGTCCGTAAGTTAGTTTTTACATGTTGGTTCTTTATTCAGATACTTACTAGGTGGAGCCAAAGAACTTTACTATAAAGTTTATTAACAAAGTTATGGCAAATGTACTGATGTCGCATCAAGATGTAGTTAACTCGAATCCCAACTCTTAAGGCTTCACGCTATCATATCTTTATTGAATATGTTCGTGAAGTATTTTGTACGTCCATCTCCCCCACCTCTATATCAAATAGAACAGCTGACATCCGTTTGAGAGGATATGTGATCAGAACAAGGTTAAAATTTTGAGCTAAAATGTTGGTCAGTCCATGAACAGTGACCAGGATCAGGATGCCTGGCTGTCGGAATTGATTAAAATTGCAAATGCAAGATGCAGTAATTGAGTTACTACATTATTAAATAAGGGTTTAGATGAATTCTTTTTTTGTTTGGTTTTTAATGCAATAGCAACGCATTTGGTAGATTAAAAAAACGGCGGTCAGTCAACCTACTTACAGTTCTGGAAAGGAGAAATCTCTGGCATTAGGTGTTAACCAGTTACTGAGTACATACTTCCGTCAGTGACTGACACTATAGATGCATTCAGATATTAGTCAGATATTATTTTTATAAGATTTATCGTCATTTCTTATACACCTTGTTCTTTTAGATTGTTAACATCGTACCGTTGGCTATTATTTAGCTCGTAACCACGCATTATCAGAATTTGATAAAGAATTACAAGAACATTGTTTAAATCATGATTCATGAGATAATTGATTACCGATTCTTTTGAGTTGTTTGTCTTTAGAAAACAACAAACCACTAAAATATGTTGATTTCTGTTTCAATTATATCGATAAGCTGATAAATCATGCAATATGTTTGTTTATCTCTTGAAATCATTATATCATCAATATATAGGAATATGACGGCTTCTGTCATTTTCACATTAATTAATATTACGTCACTTCCGGTCTGACGCCATCTTCGTTTGGACATAAATTATCAGTATGTAATCACTTTATCAGAACAAACGTACTTGTTAAGCTTTGATACGTAATACATTGTTTATAGTTATGTGTTTTCATCTAAATAAATTGAAAAGGACAGTGTTTCATTATTTGGAAATGATTTAATATTGGTTTTAAAGTGACTGAAAGTGCCTACTGTATTATTCTTTTATTTGACAAACATGCCAATTTATCCAATCCAATAAAATCCGAGCACTTAATCAATACCATGAAATTTATGTTTTTTGTTTAACGCATACAATATATCAACTAACAGTGGAATTTAGTGACATGTATGGTATGCAGTAGAGAAGCGTTTGGAATTGGCTACATTACATTTTATTGGGTTTCAAGTTCAACCTTCTTTTCACTAGCCAGAGCAACCATCCGTTATGTACTGCTTAGTCGACGTCTTCTCGTGTGGTTTTTGTCACCAATAGATATATAAATAAGGAGGAGCTGTACAAGATGCCAAAATCTTGCTGATCTTACCATCCGACAATATAGAACGCTCTCCGCCTTTAGTCACTGATTACTGCTTTCGGACATTTTTCTAAACTCAAAATCAGGAACTAAACAGCTTACCATCTGGTCAATTTTCTGTAGTAGTAAAGAATCTAATATTCTTGGTAACGAATGAAACGCTACCATTTCACGATTATCAGTTCTGGTTTTTATCAGGATTTGACTTTTGACCATGCATTTGGTAAAATCAATAAGTGGTTCGTAAGTCTGACCCTTTAGTCAACTTCACCTAAGACTTCGTGCTTCTACTGATAAGAACAAAGTGTCGATATAAATAAAAGAACAATTTCAAAAATAACAAATTTTATAATGAATAACATTAGAAAAATAACAGTATAAATATATATGATATGACTGAGCACATACGATAAAGTCATAGAATACATTTTCATAAAAGATTTCCAACCTTCAATGGTTTGGAAAACATTAAACAATCACCTTTAGAAACAATCTTTGTCGTTAACGTAAGTTAAAACTACTTAGCGAGTTTATCCATAGACGCGATCTATAGTAGGAAACATCGATCGAACGCCGTCAATCTTCGTCGAAAAAATAACCATTGCCAATTGAAGAATGGAAACTTTTAATAGAAACATGGACTAGGTATTCGTATATCAATGAATAACTTTGTCCATGAACGCTTAGCATTATCTTTCTGATATGTGTACTGGTTTGCATTACGGTATTAAGAGTCTCGCGTAAATGAACTTTATTGAATGAAATCGTAATTTAGCTATTTAAGCTTCTTAGTTCCCCCAAATATCTTAATAGCACATACACGGCTGATCTAGATTATAACTATGCACATTTACTAATAAAAAACAATTTCTGAAAACAGTTCCCACAAAGACCAAAGCGAGAATATAAGATTGATTTCAGATTGATAAATTTGTTAACAATTTTAGAATTTTTCCAGATGAAATTACTTTCCATTTTAGGAATATTTGCATACCATTACTTGCACCAAATCACGTACCCTTTTGATATTTAGAAATAAACTAGAAAGGCATGTTGTAATATGCTAAAAACTTTAAAAGCACGATTTACTCCAAGTATTTCAATTAACGTCGGGAACCTTACCTTAATGAAGTTGTGGTTATTTTTACTGTGTTAACTATTTGACATTATATTTCTTGATGTACAAGTTAATGACTCACGCGTCAAATGTTTGGCAACTAATCTCAAACAATATGAAAGCTCGGGCGGTGCAAAGTAAGGAAGTGCAAAACACCTTATGCTTATATATCTGTCCTACGTCAAACAATGTCGCGTTGTAGATGATGGTTGTTAAGAAAGAAAACGGTTTTCATAACACGATATGATAGCTAAAACTCTATTCATTTACTAAATGTCGTTTGGAACATTTTCTTATATCTAACCCAACCACCATTTTGAAGTTTTATTTACATATCCTCACAAATCGGATAGCCTATATTAACTTTCAGTAGCGGTTTGCAGACCGTTCAATAATCTTCTTTCACGATACGATTGACCGAGTTACGACTAGTATCTTTCGTTGGTCACTGTTTAAAACGGTCCTGTCCTTGCGCTTAAATATTCAAATTTATCAAGATTCTGCTCTCAATTTAAATGGGCATAACCATAATTTATTTTGGCTTCTATGGCTTGAATTACTGTTCCTGATTCTAAATAATATCCAAGGGAGATAACAATTGTTTTAACTGTTGGTGTTTAATTCAGGTTATCGTTCCTTCCTGTACCAGAAGTTTCCATAGCGTTAGGAAGGCTAGTTTGTTCGTTTTGAGAAATAGTGTTCGAAGTTGAGTCATTTGAAGTTGTATTCATGTTGGTACAGAATTACCTCCCGTGTTATTAGTACCATTTTTACTACTTTGAGTTTGCCCAACTGATTCAGCTTGGAGTACTGGAACATTACTTCGAGTAGTGCTGTTACCAACGACTGGATTTGAGGCACCATGATGAGCGGGCGTTGACTGGTTAGAATCTGGCACACTGCCAGGCAAATGTCCCAAGCTATTCACAGAGTTATTGTTCAAGTGTTCCCTGTTAGGAGGAGGATGTTCATGTGACTCTGTGTTGTCTGCTGGCTGGTTATATACGTTGAATACACCAGGTGCCACAAAATGAGTATTAGCATTTGTATCACTACGTCCGTATTGATTTGGTGCTCCGTCATCACTGTCATCATCTGACTCGGCGTTCATGTATTCAGCACGACCAGGAAGGCGGTTTGAATCGCCATTGTTTGGGTCATTTTCACTGTACTGTGGCGGCGGGGACATTGGCGATGAGTAAATTTCACCGTAAGCTGGTGGAGCAGGACCATCTACATTAGTCCAAGCACCGTGTACCGTAGGTCCGATCTGTGTGACACCATGAACTCGATTTCTTTGATTTTCTTTTGCCTTTTTATACTGTACATATATAAATATCATACCTATTATAAACACTATCATAGACATGGCCCCTATCACGGCCCCTACTATAATGATATAATTTAACGGTGAAGTCTCATCATCGTCGTCCAGGAGAGTTGCTGAAATAAAAAGTTGAAACTACCTTACATGGCTTTAAGATTTTTCTGCAGATCATATTGGAATGAGAAATGAAGTTGGAACTTAACTTAAAAGAAACAAAGATTTAGATTATGTAAGAAATATTTGTTTGACGTATTGAAATTCAAGAAGAAAGTGATTGCTTTTACATGTTTTTCAAACAGTATTCAAAGAGCCACCTCTTCTATTTTCAAAGCGTAAAAATGTGAAGCAGACAACAAGAAAAAGGAATAAGAATAAGGACTAAACCATTAAAAATTGTATCTTTTGGTGAAGGTTCCAATTTCTATAGAGACTAGTAAGACGTATTATGGTAAGTGTGATACTTTTTCCAAAGTCATAATAAAACTTTTATAAGAAATTATCTAAAGAAATTTCAAGTTTCCAGACCTTACTTTGCATTTCAGGGTAGGTTTGTGGTTGATTAATTTCTACACAAAGCAGAAATATTTTAATTACATTTTATGAATTGGTTTCCACTTGAGTATATGTACTCCGAGGTGTTGCAGATTTGTACTTGGTAATAGATTAGTGACACCTATCGTAAAATAAGGGTTATTGCATCCTTTATTTTTTCCATCAGCAACTAAGCTCTAAGAATTCTAGATATCAGTCAAGTTGGTGCTTTTCTTTGAAGGGCAACCGTTTTCGATAATTGTTGAACAAATTAAAGCACCCCCCCCCCAAAATAACAACATACTTACATCTTAAACCGGATTTATATCTGGCTTTAAAACCTTTACTATATAGACTATAGTCGGATTTGAATCTAATAGTCATATAGTTTTCCGTGCTGACAAAGGTATAAGATGAAGTACCACAGAATCTACCCAGTGATTCGTCTGTGTAGTTATATCCTAAAGAAATCAAAAGGATAAAATATAATAAATTCTACATACATGAACCAAACAAAATCAGTCTTAATCAGGAGTGTAACTACATGTTTGTAAGACTTTACTTCCGATCATTTTTTATGGATGTCATATTGTCAATGTTGGCCATTTATTCACTGCCGATCATTTGGTAATTATCTTTATCAGCCATTTCGATGCTCTTTGACATATAAAAATGGTCGACAAGTTATTAATATCGGCGAGTTGCTTCGAAGAAGTCGGCAATTTTTCTACCAGGGCCATAAAGCCATTGCTAGCCATATAATAAATATTGAACATAACACTACTGGTGGCCTTACAATCACAAGCAGTTATTTAATCGCAACCGATCAGTTGTTACTGGTGGTCAAATTGTTATGTATTAATAAAATCTTACCATCAAAGACTTCACCAAAATCATAAACACAATCAGCATGAAATTCTACAGCTATATCCGTTATTTCAAGACGTATCGCATTAGTTACATTGTCTGCTTCGATTCTCCATAAACAATTTACATTACTGAAAAAATATACTCGGTATTAGTTCACATCGCTTTTTATGCATGTGTATAATTATGACATAGGACTCACAGTGTCTTATATGCGCCTACATTACTGAAATATTGTAATAAGCTCTTATATTATTGGAACACAAAAGCTGTCTGAAAATTCTGTATATATAGCCTCTATGTCACATATGTTAGGATATACACCGTATGCACTTACTTGGCTACTTAGCTTACTATATAGAGATGCAGCTCAAAATGGGAAGGAAAAACAATGCTAACGATGCAACGATCTATCTTTGAATCTTTAAATCCTTGTGAAGATAAGAATACAAAAACATTTTTCAATGAGTTAGTGATAAATGACTTACTTTCCGTACCCGTACGGGTAATTTTCTGAAGTAAATACTTGGTACTCATTCGTGGATAATAGATCAAGAAATGTGCCTGAACATTGACTTGTCACTGAAATTGGAATAAACATTTTTGAAACAGAGTAACATGAGAAATTCTAACACTTTCTCGACATTCAAAACCTTCGTAACAGACAGGTTTCATGATTTCTCAGGTTTCCTATGCATTCAATGTCCAATGACGATGAAATTTTAAACTAATTTATTACAAAACAAATTCAGAAATGTGTGTGTGCTCACATTATTGCAGGAGCAGGTGTTACCGATTGATTTCAATGTTATACTGGCAATCATTGAATGGCCAGCTCTGTGTTGGTTCAAATCACATTCAAAACCCTTCTCGTTATTTCCTTGAGCAAGAGTCTTTATCCAACAAACTTAGAATTTTTGGACCAGAAAGCGGGCAAAAGAGTGATTAATCTAAGTTAAAAGAAATAGTTCCACAATAAAGATTCAATAAACTAGTAATATACAAAACTAAAGTTAACTATTGTCGGCTTTCTATGCTCCCCTTGCAGCTCAGTGAACGAGTGAAACTTTTAAGCGATGCAAAGGAGAGTATCGGCTTTCATGACCTCAAAGGATAGAATGCACCTATAACACTGCATTCTCGTATTCCGAGGTTATCAAGATTCTCGAGCTAGTATCGAGAATTCTACTAGACTCTGGGTACGAGAATGGTAACACAGATGATGGTTACAGTATATTTTAATAAATATTCATACACGTTTTTTTCCCCAAATCTATTTAATTTAAAAATGTAACTCTTGTGCATATTTGAAGAGCACTTTAAAGAATTTGATCAATCATTTTCAAAAGTGGTGTCAAGTGTATGTAAAATAAACATCTACATGTGTAATCTTTTTAAAATGTTATCAAGTAAATATTTTGATTGTTATGATACCATACTAGATTTGTTTGTTATCTTTATAAATATTCAAGTTAGTTACAATCTTAACTTTATACATATATGAGCTAACAATATGATATCCACTGTTATTTTGTTATCTTACAAACGCGCATGATAATGATCCTACGATATTATTCTTTATTATGTCAGTCTTCGGGCTTGATCTTTTTGTTCAAGAAAAGTGTAAAATACTACTGTAGTGGTAGCTGCGGACATCGAGTGCGATGTCGTTGTTATGGTATGTAAACTATCCCGGTTAGTGCTTGCTTCCAAAACTTAATAAGCCGCTTTTTCGCTGAAGTCCTTAAGCTTTCCGATAGTTCAATGCGTAGATGTGTACACTCGCCGAGTTTGGTCATGAAGTATTTTCTACGGACAATGTCCCGCCTCTCTCTGTATCTAGTTGGGCAATTGTTAGTTACTGGCGAAGGTATGTGCTAAGCAATAGGTGAAATGTTTTGGTCGTTTCCTGGACTATATAGGACTCTAGTCGCAGATTAAAACTTGTTTCAGACGAATGATTTACCGGTTCCATATTTATCGTGACAGACCTAGAAATATCAAATTACCTTTGTTCACGCATGCGCACATCACAACGATGAACACCAGCCACCAATGCATGTTGATAGTTAGTTTACAATGTCACAGCTGTAAAGTCAGCAGTATCTTTAACTACAAAAATAACAAAAGTAGCAGTTATTTTGATAAACGTAAGATCGTTTATATTCCTCATGGCGTACATTTATAGGTAGTGGGTAAAGCATGTATGGAACGATGAAGCAGACGAACAAATGAAGTTGCTTAATATGTTTGCTTATAGTCTGATCGAAATCCATCGAAAACTTTCTGTGGGTCCATTATAAGTAAGCATTGTTTATCCTTATTGCTGAATACGTGCAATGATATTACACAACTATATACAGATTTTTTTAGCTCAGAGTTGAAGAAAAATGTTGATACTTTTTTCTTGGAAACGTAGTTTTTAGTCACATAATATCGCTACTGTTGTATTACGCAAATTATTGATTATAAACAACCTTGATCTTGGTAATGAGAAACTGTTTGTGCTATGCAATATTGAAACCCTGTCATCATCTATCATGTTTTCTGTATATTTGTTCATGTAATATGACTATTTGTATAAAAAATATTCGCATTTTCTTTCAGTGGTTTCCGTGGCAACATGTAACATAATTGGAATTATTGTGAAAGTATTATATCGTATTTCCTGACATAAACATGATACTAAATCATATTTTAAAGTAATTTCATTGAGGTTTAGGCTAGGTACTTTTTCACTGATCGAGTGGTCGTGGATTTGATTCCTGTGTGGGGCATACTTTCGTGGAATTTGGTTATGAAATAATTTCTACGGCAATTCTTCTACTACTGATTCTAGGTTGTTTTGGTCAGTTGTCAGTCACTGACGGGAGCCCAGTATGCGCCTAAAAACTGGTAAACAGCTGAACCCAGATATTTAGCCTTTCCATGAACGGTATGTTGACTAACCGCCATGATATAATCTATGCAATGTGTTGTCACGGCGATAAACCAAACAAAACAGTGTAAGGCACATGAGTAATTTGGATAAATCACTTAATATTTCACTAGTATTTTACAACATTGATGCTTTTTTGTGCAATTTAGTAGTTATTACGGAATAACTAGAACGGGCGGTTTGTTTATATGAGGTTGACTTTTAACTGGAGATGTTGTTTGACACTATTATATAGCACAGATGAAAATATGAACACATCATAGACAAATGATATTGATATCTTATTAAACTGATATATTTTCTTAGCGAGTTGATAAAACATCAATTTTCTAAATTTTATAAATTTCAGTCCATTGTATAGCCGAGACTGACATAACGTCTGATGTACCATTTACTATCTACATGAGCTGTTTTGTTTTGATTCTAATTAAATACCTATATACAAATCTATTGTAATCCTCCCATATTATCAACGAACAATGACTGTTGATATTACGACCTCTATAGTAGCTAATACTAGTAAAACCATACATCAATATTGAATTATAAATAATAGATTATTTTGTTACTTTGGCTTGTCGTGATTATTATATTAATAAAATATTGGTCATTGTTGAATACAATTACTTCCTAAAGTTGATATGCTACTATGTATTACTATGTATAAACAGAACAAAACAGATACTTTCAAATGAAATGGAATAATTATGTACAGTATAATCAGTTACGCAACACTACTCACCCATACCCTAACACAGCCTTACTCACTGAGTGTATTAAGATATATCTAGTAACATATGCCTCAGTCCCATAAAATCGTGGCTTGTTGCGGACCCGTATGTGCAGACAACCGTAGGCCGTGGGAACGATTGAGTTCACAATTTGATTTCGAAACGGATACGTGTATCAATGGCTCGTTCCATGGAACCTGGTAAAAAAAGTAAAAGTCCGTACGGGTACGCAAGAGTTCGTACGAGTTCTTGAGAAGCTTGATCGCACGGCGCTCGTACGGTGCCCTCGCGGCTATTTTTACGTTTATGGGACTTTAGCATTAGGTTATTAAGATTATTAATCGTCTCACCTGGTGGTAAAAAAACATTTAATGTAAAACCAGTTAAAGTAGGCGGCTTCGATGACATTCCGCGTCAGAATTGCCCTCTGTTTTACTCGATTTATTGTCACGTTACAGGTGTTTGATGCCCAAGGAATCCACACACTTGACCCAACTTAAGTCAAAGAATAACCTAAATTCCTTTCTTAATGTCCAGTCTGAATTCGTTGAGTTTATCAGCCAAGAGGAACATTGAAAATAATCAGTCCTTGCGATATCCGCAATTTAGCCAACACGACTTAATAAATGAATGGATCATAAAACACAATTATATTACATACCAAAAATAGAATTCATCAGTATTACAGATCATCCTCATTTGAAATAATTAATTACATATTGCTTTTTATTCATGGAATATCCATATTGTCATCACATCGTCAAAACATTTCAAAGCTTTACCTTAATTGTTACACGTAAACAATTTAATGCGGTCAAATTATTTTTCTAATGATCTATAGTTAAATATACAATAATCCGGATTAACATAGATTATTAAGAATTAATCTTCTAAATAGTTCATATTTAGCGTTTGTGATCAAAAGTTTAAGTAAAATCAGTGATATTGGTAATAATGTATACATGCCGTCTTTTAAAACGAGACATCATTCATATGCTTAAAGCTGAATTAGCGGCGATTTCAAATCCGGAGAATCATGGGTTCTAAACCGTCAATGGATGATTATTCTCATCCATGAAAATTCAATATTCAAAATCAATACTCTTCGTAGTAGGAACATTTGTCAGTTTTTGTTGGAATATATGTGGATAAGCAAGTACTACAAATGACAAGTGTTTAAGAAAGAGAGGTAGTTAAAACGGCAACCGAGCATAACCTAAACAGAGCCCCAAAATCGTTTTATTTTATTGATGGATATTATATGAATCGAGCACATGCGGATTCACTGATGCAATACAATGCACCTCTCGTCTAAACATATTTCATTCAGGTTTTAAATAAAGTGGATGCACTATACTAATTAAAACTATATTAATGAAACAGCGTTGCCTTAGTGCCTATTTTACGTCTGCAATTCACTATAGCAGGCTCTAAGTTCTGCTTAATTTAAGAAATATCTGGTTCGTCAAATTGAGTAAAACTAAAAGCTTTAAGTAAAACTTGCAATAAGTCATGCTTTAAGGTTAATCACTGTCTACTATTTTTGTCTTGTATTATTCGTTCCACGCGTCCCGTCATTAATCGTTGACAGTATACAATATAAAATTTTGCCCATGTATTGATCAAAATGTAGAATAAAATTAATTATACTGAACTTTATACTGTCGATGTTTTCAGCAAGTTTTTGGGTCATTTTGTATACAGTAGAAATTAAATGTCTTTTGGCACAATTTTATTTATCTAAATACGCAAATGCGGAAACCGCACAATATAATTTTTCGTGGCTTGTTCCTTTCGCACATAATTATTTGTCACAATTCGGTAGTATAGAGTGATAAATCACACAAATTTTGGATAAGCGAATGTTGTACAAGCATTTAGATTTATTCATATTTTTTCTTCGGTCCGAATTTGTTAGGCCTTAATTAAATATGTAAAGGAATTGATAATTTAAATTTTGATTAACGATTTAAAATATTTTGATTATTTGTTGACTACTAATTTCAAAGGCCTTGCAAAACTTCATACAGATGTTATTAAGTACGAATACATTCCACAAAAGTGATTATGTCTTTTCCAGTAACCGAACCGACAAGGCAAAGATTCTCTGTCTGTTGGTTAACGCCGTAGCAACACATTGGATAGGTCATATAACGGCAGTCAGTCAACCTACTAACTCCTAATGGAAAGGCTAAATCTCTGGATTTAGCTGTTAGTCAACTTCTGAGTGCATAATTTAGTCAGTGACTGACAACTGCTCTACATAATTAAACTCTTTGGTAGGAGGGAGAATGGCCGCAGAAATAATTTCACGAACAAGCTCCACGAAAATATGCCCCGCCCGGGAATCGAACACACGACACCTTGATCAGTTGACTTGTGTGCTACCAACTGAGCTAGCCGGGCGGCTCAAAGATTCTCTTAACAACGCGCTAACCACTGACATAGTCAACTTTATTAACTCATTGATATATAGTCATATTCAATTCAATATTTATTTATTTAGCACAAACATAAGTTTTTTGCCAATACAAAGTACAAACAAACAAAAAGAACAAACATATATAATAGAGGGAAAAAAAGAGAAAAAGGGAAAAAAAGGAAAAGACACATGTATATGTTTAGTAAGGAGAAAAGTGATGTACATGGATGATATAATAGTTAACAATTTAATATAAATTCTATTTTTCTCTTTGTAAATTAGCTAAGTAAATAAATTTTGCAAGTGATTTTAAAGTTTTAGGGTTAGTATTTTTCATCAGCAAAATAAATTTGTTGATAGTTGGCCAGGAACAATAGTAATTAGGTAAACAATTCATTCTTATATTTCTATATTTTGGACAGACAAGTAAAAAGTGATATTCTGATTCAATACAATTTAAATTACAATTTCTACAAATTCTATCTTCCATAGCAATATTTCTATATCTTCCTTCTTCAATCATTAGTTTATGTGCCGAACAACGAAACCTACTTAAAGCCATTCTATGGGAGTCATTGTTTATACAGGATAAGTACGATTCATACTCAAAGTTTTGCTTAAATAGACAGAAGGATTTCAATTTAGAAGATAAACTTATTTCACAACACCACGTTTGAAAATACTGATCGTAAACTCTTTGTATAAGCAATTGCAATTGAAATTTTGTCAAAATTTCTACGTTCCATAAATATGAAAATCCAAGTTCTTCTAACAAATTCTTAATATTTAAAGACCATTTATTAACATATGCACCAGTATTATCTCTCATATTGTACATTTTATACATTAAAGACTGCTTTTTATTAAGTAATTTAAACCAGTATTTAAGAAGTCTAATTTTTCTTGTAACAAAAGGAGGAAACCTAGTCATAGTATAGACACAAACATGGTTCATTGTTGTTTTGTTTTTTATAAACTTAACCACATCTTACTTGGTCTTTAATAATCGTTTGTTCATTTTATTATATAATTTCAGTGATAGTCTAAGACAGATTGTAGCGCAAATGTCGTCCCCGGGATAGGATGAACATTTATGTACTAGACAAATTACAAATATCAATTTCTTAACAAGAATGTTATATTACCTTGTCTCTCCTCGTTGTGGTACATGTTTCTTCATTATTAAGATATTATCCCAAATATGTATGGAGGATGATTAAAAAACAAACTATCCACTTAATCCACACCACTCCTCTAATATACTTCCTTCTATTTCACAATATTGTTTTTATTAACCATACAAAACAACATACTACATCATAACTTCTTTTTCTTGTGTTTTAATGAACAACACGCTTTTCTTCATGGCTACAATATATTGTCTGTATTTATTCTCATCGTTTTTCCAATACAATATAAAAGACTTCTTCGTCATCCCTACACGTACAAATTTCAGCTTTTCTTTCATCAAAATCAATACGCACAGGTAAACTTTCAAATGGACATACTCGATATTTTCCGTAATAAAAACGACGGAAAAATGCGAGTTTCTCCGACTGGATATTTTTACTGATATTTTTCTCTATCGGAAACACTCGGGTGATTCTGTCATTGATTGTTATGTGCTGCGTAATGCGTTTCCGATGTTTCCCGAACAGGGAAACAATGCCGATGTCGTCATATTGAATGTTGTATTGATTGTTGTCTATTTTTATACATAATCTCTGCATATAGAGAATTAGTATAATTCTTGTTTGTACCAGTATCTCAAAAGAACCACTTCTGTAATCAGAGTTGATCTTAGGTATCGGAAGGTTATATTCTTGCCGTGACTCAGCAGTTAGGTGCAGACTTTAACTTACCGATTTCCTAGAGTCGCCACCTGGGTCTGAATCTTTCTAGTCCCTAGATAATTTATAAGTGATCCTAACCAGATATATGCTATATGTTTGTTTTAAATAATGTATACATTTGAAAGCAAATATGATACTGACTTAAATCAACATAAATACTTTGACGGCCTCTTGCGGTCACAAGCTATGGCATCCATTTCAATACCTTTCCTTGCCTAATAAATAGTTTTGTCACTATTAGCGATTAGGCGATCGTTTATTTGAGTAATTAAATGTTTTCCTGATGTGAGGCTGTCCCCGGTCGTGCTTCAATGGCAATTTTTGGACTTCGAAGTCATGTACGAGGGGTGATTGGAAAGTTCGAGGAATTTATTTATTAATGCTACACGGGATAACATAGGAAAAAATAAAATACATCATTCTGTACGTTTACCAAAGACTGATATAAAACCCAAATATTTTCTTGATACTTTGGAAAATAATGTTTTCACGAAACATTTTACTACACTAGTATACGGTACTTGAAGCACGCCGACGTCATCATTGGGTTACTTAAACGTCGAAGTCAAGTTTCCTATTTACTTTCTGCACATAATCACCACCTATTTCCATACACTTTCTATGGCTTTGTACCCACTGATTAAATGTAACCTTAAAGTATTCCTCACTGAATGAATAAATAATTCTTTTGTGCAATACAGCACACTGTAAGCCATCAATCCTTATATAGTTGGTTTTCCACTCACGCTGCCTTTCCAACAGTTACTGTCAGTGTCAGTTGATCTGGTCTTTCTTCATCAAATACCCATGTTCTACCTTCCCTGAACCTCTGGTGCCATGTGTAGACAATTGTTTTTTTCACATGTTGGTAATGTATCAGCAGTTTAATATGTTTAAGCATATCTGCAGGTGACAAATTGAGTCAAACACAACAATTTATGACTCCACCCAACTCAAAATCATTTGTTGACGTCATTCGTTGTTTCGAAGCCACGACTCTAAAATCTCTGCTGTGATATAACCATTCAAAAGAATTTCATTAAACTTTCAGGAAATGATGTCCAGACGTCACGCTCGTGTAATTAATGTTGGCGCATAATTCGTACCAAAATTGAGTGCATAATGCCATGTTTAATGTTTAAAAAATAGGTGAAAAATAGCGTGCTTCAAGTGACCAAACAGTGGTTGCTATGGATACCATTTATTCTTTCTACATATTGACAATCTGTTCACCAATATGATTTTTAAAACGCAAATGAATTGTTTTACACTTACTTGAGTTTTAGTGTCATTTGACAGAAGGGTAAATATTTTAGAAAGGAATTCCGCGAATTTATCAATCACCCCTCGTAATCTGGGTTATGGGTTCGACTTCTGTCAGCCACAGGTTAAGCGTTCTTATGAAAATAAGGACTTTTTATTATGAAAATGTTAGGGAGCACTGGTAGTAGAATAGAGTCGAGAAAAGTCTTCCATTGCATCACATGGTTGGTAGTTAAGTCACATATCTATGTAATGTTAGAAGAGAAATGTCTTTTTTAGACCCTGACCGATCTCCACACAGTTTCTCAAAAGGCGGCCGACACGGTCCTGAAAAATGACACACATGTAAATTGTCTTTGGTTCGTGACTGTGCCGATATCGGTATTTTTTTGCAGACGAACATATAAGACGACTCATTACGTCACATAATTTCGTCCAGACTATACAGAGTTACTATATAGGTTTTAATTGGCGAGTAATTTAGTACACTGTTGAAGGTCATATATTTTTAAACATAGATATATTTCTACGTATAACTGCGTCGTTTTATCTATTTCGTTGAAAACGGCTATCCGGAAGCTAATCATTACTGATATAGTTGTCAGACGATAAACTACCCTCGATTAAACAGGTTTGAACGTTATTTTCACTATTTATAATAAGTTGTAATATTTCAGTGGAGATTGAGTTATTGTTGATTATTAAATACTATGAACGGAATTAACTAAGCTATATCTGCTATAGTTGATTCACTTGATTCATTTTAATATTCACCAACCAGGAAGTAAATTAGAAATCGTCGTAGTGAAGAAACAATATTTTCAGTCGGCTTGACATACCAATAGAAAGAGGAACGTATGTAGCATATTTCCGTTTAAATTTGTAAATTTCCGGTTTATAATTATTGTGTTCAAGTAGAAGTAAGTCTTTGAAAACCGAAACTGGGCGGATTAGTATATATATATATTTACGTGTTATAACATGTTCTTGTTTCGATTTCGAATTCGAAAGTAGACTTCTAATTTTGTAGTAAGTATTTTAAGATTCTGTTGTTCAAACGTTATCAATCGGTTGAATAGTTTATGTTTTCGATAAAGAAATGTGCCTGTCACGCTGTGCCTCAGTATAGCTACACCCCTGTCAATCTTGAATGAGTATTTTTTTCTTTAAGTCGACTACGGGGCGTATGTCTATCAGGCATTAGAGATACCCGCCCACAATATTAACCATTAGACTAATCATGCCGCGCATAAAGGACGAGATATTTTATTTGTATTAGTAAAACTTTGACAGGTATATCATCATCCAAAGTACATTATCATTTAGAGAGCATTTCTTATCAAATTTTAATGTTAGTAAACTGTGTTAACTTGTGTGTATTTTAATTACTTCTAATAACATATTTCATTGTTCAAAAAATCTACAAAGGGTCAAAAACATAGCTCCTGCATACATTTGATACTACAAGTTAACATATTACAACTCATAGCTCGTAGAGCATTAGGGTTTTCAAGGTTGGCGTATATTTTCTAGAAATTATGTTTGTTGTGCCTCCGATCAATTGTGACTCGCATTGAGTCTTTGATGAAACTGTGTCGACTCCTTTTGCACTAAATGATAGATACTATCAATCTTTTTCAACATCATGACCCTAAATCATTAATATTAATTTAAGTTGTATGATTTGAAATATATTACTAGGCTGGTATCATATCACTTCTGACTTATTTGAAAATTACGTCACTTATCACAGTGCTCTCGAGATTTCAAGTGTTCTGAGTTAAAATGATATATCCTGTTTTGTTTTGTTTGATTGTAATAAAGGTCTGTCAGCTCCACAGATATGCATTATGTGCAGACCCCAGGATAAGACTCTTCATCCGCAGGGGCGGATCCAGATTTTTTTTCTAGGGGGGTTCCTAGGGTTCCCACGGTCAGAGAAAAGTCAGGGAAAAACGATTTTTTCAAGGTCAGGGAAAAGTCAAAGAAATTTGAAATTAGTCAGGGAAATTTTAAAAATTAGCAAAAGTCAGGGAAAAGTCAGGGAATTTTGAAAGAGAAGAATGTTGTTCAAAAAGTAGGAAGCAAATAAGAAAAAGGCTAAGGCAGTTTCTTCCATTTTTGGGTATCTTTATTGTTATTTATTATTATGAGCATCTTTATTATTCTTGTAAGCATCTTACTCTAAAAATATCTTTATGTCTGAAGATTTTGGATACAGTAACTAAGTTATTCAGGAAGAAGCTGAAAGGGGTTTAAGCGTCCCTAGCCTCCTGAGCTGTTTATTATGTTTCACCCATCTACTATAACCTCTGGGGGAAACATAATTTTATACTGCATATACAGTAGCCATTCGGAACTCCTCAACCTTTCATTAATGAATAATCTCGGAAGGATTTGTTTGGGAATGTGACGACAGGGTAGTTCTAAAATGGTGTCTAAATATGACCAAGGTTATTTATATTGACTAGCCAAGGAGTTCCAAATGCTACAGTAGCTTCAAAGTAACTAGATGTGATGCATAGCTTTTCTCTATATCTATATATAACTAACTCCTGACATTAACTGTTATTAACATTAACAAAATGAGCAAATTTACAAAATTCAATAGTGAATGGTTGAAGGAGCCCAAGTTTTCTTCATGGGTCTGTGTTGATACAAACTCTAATACCAGAGCCCGTTGCACCTTGTGTGGAGTGAAAATTGAACTAGGGAACATGGGTAGACAGGCATTAGTAAGTCATTCTAAGGGTAAGAACAGATGACCATGAAAAAAAAAGTGACACAACCTCTACATGGATTTCTTGTTAAACCAGAAACATCTAAACCAGAGGCCAGCGCTGCAAACCCAGAAGATGATGTTTGCCAGTTGACTGTGCCAGCTTCCCGTCCACTTATAGACCAAGCCACTGATAAGTCTCAAGCAGGATCAATGTCCAACTATGCTACCAATAACAGTGTTCTGTCTGCAGAAATTCTTTGATGTTAATTTGATGTTCACAATTGAATTATCACAGAACAACAATCTATTAACATATGAAACTATATCAGATATTTTGAATCATCCTGTATCTTTTATCTAAATAATTCAAAATAAAGAATGGAAGGAAAGAGGTTGGCAAATTTGGGGAGGAGGAGGCCAACATACATAGATAATACATTTAGTGCTCAAAGATTAGGCAAACTTTACATTGTTACTGGTCAGGGAAAAATGCTTTTGGTCAGGGAAAAGTCAGGGAATTTTGATTTCTCATTGTTGTGGGAACCCTGGTTCCGAACTTTTCTAGGGGGGTCCGAACTTTTCTAGGAGGAGGGTGGGGGGGGGGGTCCGAACCTTGAACCACTACCACATTATACACATTTTGCAGAAAAATGCAACATATTGATAATAAAAACTACATAACCATTAAATCTAGGTTAAGCTCCGAGAAAAAGTGCTTTATACTACTTAAAAATAACTTACATTGTAAGTTACAAGCAAGAAATACACTAATTAATATGTACATTTTCCAAATTCTAGGGGGGTCCGGACCCCCTGACCCCCCATTGGATCCGCCCATGATCCTAATGATATATCCTTCATCGGTACGACTTAATATGCTAAAATACCATGTATCAAATCCTTTGATGACACAAATTACTGTCATTTGTCAGTCACTGGCATTGGTATGTCCAGAGTTCAAGGCCTGTCCACTGCCCGAGGAGAAGAATTATGTGTGTTATTATACTTTAATGCGTGTATTTATGAGTATTTACTTTCAAATTGTATTTTTCTGAATAAATTTGAATGGATGAATTTTCTGTTCTGTTCTGTTTGCCTCTACGTATTGTCTACAGGGGGTTCATGTTATATTGTATTATCCGATATTGATACATGTATACCATTAAACTGTAATCTTACACTATACCAGGAACACTGAACAACCAGGAAGTTTATTACATGATTTACTAAACAAACTAATATTTATATATCTCGTTCAATCAATGATATACTACATATACAATGTATCGTGCTAAGCATATTTTGCTTTAAACGAATATCTTTTATAATAACAATGTTGAGTCTTACATACAATCCACTTCATTTCAATCAAAATAGAAAATCTTGCACAGAAACACAAATTTTAAATGATGTATTTGGTTTTTGAATTCCTCTTTGGAATAAGACATTCTTAGAGATTGTCTTGTGTTACATGAAAACAGCCGTGTAGCATTATGTAATACATGTTTTGCACATTTCAGGATGGCTTCAAGTTCTCCTGTAAGTGAACCGGGGTGTTCTCTAGAGGAAAATAATGATCCTAGTGTGTAAGTCATGATTTTAGCTTACTTTGATTCCTTGTCATATCAGCACTTTCATTTATGATGATTATTATGACACACTCTAAATCTATAGTTACCGAACAATAATGTTACACATGTAAGACTTTTCTCCTTTAAGTTTAAAAGTAGTTTAAACTGATTTCGACACATGTGAAATCAAACCTTATATTTTACATCTAAATCATCATCAGCAACTGCCTCATTAATTATTCAAAATAACGAGATTTCCTAACAAAATGGCCCACGGTACATAACGCAGCATAGCGGAGTAATGTATCGTTGGATAACCGACGATGCATCTAAACGTGCTAGAACTTAATGAATCACTTGAACATTTATTGTAGTAGTAATAATAAGTCTGATCAATGGAAATTCACCTTGTAAACCTATAATGGTCTAGTCTTTTTTATCATTTAGACTATAGATAATAAGTTGAAATTCGTCTTTTAATGTGTTATGCAATGGTATGTGTTTGAACCACTTGATATTATCAAGTTTATCTATCACTTAGATATCATATTAAATTGTATCATGTAGATCTACGTATAATTTGTAATCATTCTAAACGTTAACTAGTCTAAAGCTGCATTTTCATTATAAAAAGGTCTACAACTGACGATCAGACAGGAAAACCGACCACAAAAAATAAGAACACAGTCAATCAAAAGAAAACCACACCATATGAAGACCCAGAAAGGTAACTACATGTATAGGAAAACATTATGCATCATAGTGACTTTTTATTTCATAGACTTGAAAAACGATTTTAGTCATAAATCATTCTATATTACAATACTATGTATTATCGATATTTGATAATTTGTCTCTATGCGAAAATACGTTTCTTACGTTTACAATTTAATATCACAATACTAATAAGTTATTTTCTAAAACAAGTTTATTGAGTACTCTTTTAGTTTCAATCTCATATCTGCATTTGAAATGGTTCTCATGTTTTACTCAAACCACTTTGAAGTGCAGATTTGCAAAGAGACGAGTGCTATTTAAGCAGACGATGAATATTATGAAAGAACCGTACCTAATGTTTAGCTCCTTATATACGTACTACGTAGGTCTACAATATGTGTCTACAGGTCTTTAATATAGTATGCAAATGACGATAGTATGAGGTGAATCTTCCCCATAATAGTATTTTATGTAGATGTTGCTCAAAACTTTGTCAAATTTTCAGCGTTGCCCCTAGTGGCAAAACAGACGCAGATGGCAAAGAAGAATCAGAGGTCCCAATCAGGTTTGTAAAAAGTTGTATAGCCTTTCGTTTACCATAGGCAATACTCGTTATCGAAATGCATCGATTTATAAAATTAGCAAAAAATGAATTAAATTTGTTGATATTTTCTTTTGATATAACAAGAAGTTTAACTCCCTAATGTGTCGTCAATTCAACAACACACGCTACGCAAAACTTCTGGTAGAAACGTTCATTTATTAAAAAAATATCAGACTAGTCATATTAAGTATAAATATAATGCTTTAAGATGTGAGCAGCCCGATTAAAAAAAGTTGGCGTTTTTAGTACTGTTTATATCTTCAAGTCTTAAGTTTACTTTAAGATTGTAAAAACAGTAGTTTCTGCATAAGTCGTGGGCAAAGACTTTTTTGAATAACTCTAGGGCCAAAAAGGAATAAGGTCCGTTTGAAGTACTTGTGATTACAACTAATCAATTTACATGTAGTCATCTCAAGTTGATGCCTGCATCAACATGTGTTTTTTAACATTGCAGATGTAGAAAGAAAAAACAATATCCAGTTATTTTTTTAAATATTTCAGTTTGTACATCGTTTTCATCAACTTGTTTTTACATAAATAAACACTTTTACAGCACTGATGAACAGATGAAGAATGAAATAGACATAGACTCGACTCAACCAGACAGGTTCGTCAACATTTAACCATTTAGGAGGGCTAACTGTGCATACTATTCTATGCAACTCACGTATTTTCAACTTGTTTGTTACATATCTTGTTTATTTAATTCTCAAACAAAATACTAACGATAAAAACTATATTTTACAAATGTAATTTTTTATATGAAATCCAAACTTTCGTGGCATGTATTAGAAATATGTAATACTTCGTGGAGTTATGATTTTTATGGTCATTTCCCACTTACCTCTATTATGTAGTCCAGTTTAAGCCACAAAGTTATGTGCTTATCGCTTTTATAACAGCTTTGGTGCATTTGTAATGGTGAATACTTTTTGACACTTATTTTCACCCTCCTTATAATTGTAGTCAACAGCAACAGCAAGGAGCTCTCGATGAATCGTCGCCAGGCAGTGACAGTCCGAATAATTCGGACAGGTATGTTTTTATTTATATACATGTTTAAAAAAGTCTACCACACATGTTACAGAAATTAATGCCACTTTGTTGTAGTACTAAGTTTAAAACTTGAGCTTGTAGACTCTTTCAGGGACAGTAAGTATGGCGAATAACAGCCGCGATATAACTGAAACATTGTTGTCGTATAAGCAGTAAGTCTTCATCAGTTGTATTGCTAATAATTTTCTAATGGCTGCTTTGAGCGTTTTATGGTCTGAAAATTATGTAAGATAGTTGATTAAACGCCATTCCTGCTTACACTTTGACATAAGCATCTACTCCTTACAATTTACAGTGATCAGCAACAGCAATACATAGAAGACATATCATTGCTAGAAAGGGATTATTCAGAACAATCAGAATGATATCATATAAAATCTATTTTTGGAACGTTTACGTACTAAGAAATAAATGCTACGAATAATTTGATATTTTTCACTGTCTCGCGTTTTTAACCCAAACAGTAGTATATATTGCATCCATGATACTTGTATACTCACAACAATGTGATGTTCTTATAATATATTATAATATATGTATATAGGTTTTCATTAAACATTCATTATCAAGATATGGTAAATTAGTATAAAAGTTTTATGGTTTTAATGTTTTATGAAATTCGCTTTTGGATATTTCTGTACTTTAATGACATGTAATTCACGGAAAAGTAAACCAGTAAAAACTTCATTGAATAAAGTTATGAAATATTTCATATGGCTATTCAACCACTTATCTCTGTATCAAGTAGTTCAATATTAGCAACAATGTTTTGAGATTAGTACATGGTTGGGTAAATTTCAAATATTTCATAATTTACAGAGGGCAGCATCCGCTAAGATCTCCCAATGCAGCGTCGCAAGACAAAGGCAGTCAAGAACATACGGCCAGGTATGTTTTTATTTACCAATTTTAGAAATATCTGGGAAATAATGTAACAGATAAAAAGCTTCTAACAATTTGAACGGTTTTCGCTTACATTAATTTCATGAACATTGTAAATTACGTTGTATTCTTAGACATCACACAGGGTTTGTTCCTTCTGTAACGCATTTACTTACCAGTTTATGGAATGTTGATTCGATTCCAAAGCAGGCCGTATGTACTTCAACAGTTAGCAGAACGACTGACGGCTGCGATATGAATGACTTTTTAATGCAACGTTAACTTCATTTATTTTTACATCATGATATGTCTTTGATTTGATAATAATTTGTTGACATGTATCTAAATTACAAATATTTATCATATGTTAAATAGCATACATCATGTTTTGCATTGTATTGTATTTTGTGGTTTGATGGTGAATAGTTATTTTCACTTTAAAGCACTTTATTACCAAAATGGCTGAAAACTAATATCCAATACCAACTGTTGTTTAGAATTATTATTACATGTATACGTATAATCAAATTGAAAGTGTGAAATCTGGTTCAACTGTACCCATTCAATTCCTTATTGAATGCTGTATTTACATGTTGCATTAGTTTGATACGAATATCAGTGAAAAGATGCTAAAACTCTTGGAGTTTATACACTCAACATATCATGTAATTATCTTTTGAATAATTCATGCAAGAAATGACTCTGATACATTAATGTTTAGAAAAGATTTGTACTGCAATGTGGTAGAGTCTGGTATGATAGAACATTATAGCAGTAGCGACATTAAAATATACTGTAATAAATAATTTGGAATGAAGCAAAAACATGTTTTATCGCAACATTATTTCTGTTTCGTAAATAACTTGATACAAATTTAAAATTCAGTAAAAATGACCCCAAGGAAGATGGCCATACAGACATAAAAAGTGACGATCCTGTACATGAAGACGAGGAAAGGTATTTTTGGTCATGTTTATTGTTTCGACGAAACTGATAGACACTTTACAAATATAGATATATTTATGTTAAGGGTTTATTCTGAATTGTGATATAAGTTTGACATTCACCTATTGGGACAACGATTCTCAGCAATGTTTTAAACTTGTTTGCTCTTGAATTTTGAGTTTATCAAAGGCGCAAAATGTGTTCAAGTTGTTACACAGGGTAATTAAACACTATAAAATATAAAAGTTCTCATCTCAGTCTTAAAAACCATATTATGCATTTAAAGTCGTTTGTTTGTTAAAATATCTGTCCTTGTGAGTAAGCAGGATATATAATTACATTTAGTACTGGTAATCGTGCATTGACTTTCTTTACTAACATTCAAAGTTATTTGTTCGATATATGCGCTTTATCAATCTATATTTGATGCTTTTGAAATGGATTTCGATTAAAGAATCGAGCAGAATTGTAAACTGTACTTATCATTTTTGGTTGAAAGAAACATACACATCACTCTTAAATCTTGTATTTAATACCTTTCTTCTATTATATAGTGTGAATGACGAAGTGGCTAAACTACTAAAAGAAAATGAAGTGTTGAAAAAACAAGTTCAAACGTAAGAATAAAATAATATTAATATATTAAAAACATATGACCGGTTTTAGAACATCATTAGTAAAAATCTCCAAAATTCCCTACATCTATCTCAGTGTGCTCTTATGGATTTCAAAGAGACAGCGCTAATGATTTTAGTTAACGAAATATATCATGAATTTATAAAATTGGCTTTACATACCGATTTCAGACAAATGTAAAAATGACAAATGCATATTTTCCTTGATATAATCCAATAAGCCATATTGTGGACGGGTTGTAGTGATAAAACCAGAAAAGCGAATGATTTTGATTCCTAGGTTGAATATAAAAGCCCGGGGAGAGTTTGATCATGATTCGCTTTTGTAAATTTACTTCGACTATTCTGTTTTCTCCCTCTGTATCAAGAAGGACAGTTGTCATTCCCTAAAGAAAGTTAATTCTTGGTATAAGAAATATAAGTAAATTTGTGTCCAATCCTTTTTTTTAGTACCTGTAGTTATGCCGTACAGGTACAGCTACAATTCATGAATGTTTGATATATAAATTGCTTCTATCATATAGTGTGACCTACAAAATGGATTGATTTAAAGACGAAAATGGGGATTTGAAATCAGAAGAACAGAAGTAATAATGAAAAATATAAATAAAACACACAAAATATTGCCTTTTAATTGCACGTGATCATTTGCCCAGGGGATTACATTTTTATCGTCATATACTTTCGCCCAACCGTACTTTAATCTGGAGTTTGCTTATCAAACTTAATTAGCTTAAAGCTGGTATATATAGCTTAAGTCTGATAGCAACTATTTTTAGTGCAATACTTCGTTTGACCGAATAAAAGTCCCATGCTTTTAAGTTTATGTTTTACAGTTCAAGAAACATTTTATTTTCGAAAAGTCTTGCTTTGTAATAATACAAAAAATTGATAAGATATTCAGATGTCTCTTTTAACACTATAACTGATCTTATGTCAAGACTACATAATCTATTTTATTCGTTAAAATAACATCGTCGAGAGTTATTTACAGTTGTTTTCACATTTTCATTCTCAGAAAGCAAGATAAGATTTATGAGAAGGACGCAGATATAAAAAGTTACAATAAGGTTATAGACAAAAAAGTGGCAGAAGCTGAAAGGCAAGTTTCAAATTGTAGCTTTCAGTGTCGATGTTTTATATGTTATACAAATTCTTTAGCTTCACTGAACATCAAATATGTTTCAATCTATTGACAAACAAGGACATCAACCTAAAACATTTTCTTAGGAATTCAAATTCATTTACAAAGCAATTTGTTTTAGTATGCAGTATCAATTAAACAGTTTGTCTCACAATTGATATAAAAGTGATTTGTCATAGAAACTGCAGGACATATAAAACGGCCTTTTATTAAATAAGTTTATCAATTCCCTACCAACGAGAGTCTACTTTATCCGCTGGCGAAAGTACAATTACGAGTAGGATATTAGTACCATATCTGTGTCTCAATGTAATCAAGCCACATGTTCACTTAACGCAGTTTCATCACTTATACGTATATATGCATTTGTATTTCTAGACAGAATTCATGAGGTCTCATGACATGTCCCTGTGGATGTGATGATATATTTTATGTTCATAATGTTGTGTGTAATCGCCTGTGATTTTATATTATATTTATATATTACCATAATTTCATTTTAAAAATGCAAAGATTTTATTTTTTTACAGACAAAACTGTAAAATACAACAACTCGAAGAAGATTTGACTAAGAAAGACGATGAAATTAAATCTTTAAAGGAACTACAAGACGAGTTTGAATCTTGTTTTGTTATATATTTGATTTCATTTTCTTATTTTTTTTCATGTTTGAACGCTACCTAACTGAAATAAATATTTTCGTATATTTCAATTCTGCTAAGTTGTAATGACTCTTAGTTTATGTAATATTGTCTTAGCACTTTTTAAAATAAATCTACCGAATTAACATTATTTTCAATCAATCTTACCACATGTAATATCTTAAAATAACCAGTCATGTTTTCTTTCGTCACATTTTATATACATTTTTGTAATAATATAACTCCTTGCACAAATGAATGAGATAACCCATGTATTAGTTAACGTGACTTAAATGTCTCATGTACTGTTTGTATAATGTTCTTTTATCCATACGCTTTTAGCTGGCTGTATTTCTCAGGTTCCATGAGTGATCTAATCGAGGCAAATAAGCTAATTTGTTTCATATAATCCTGTTTTATTCTGGTTAAATTCTATTAAAATTGTATGTCTGTTGTAATAATCTAATGATTTCAATATCATTTATTATTACTTTTATGTATAAATTCATCCTGATGTGTAATGATTTTATTTTATTTCAGCGCAAATTGTAGAATGAAGCAACTAGAGCAAGACTTAAACAAAAAAGACGATGACATCGATTCTTTAAAGACAATCATCATTATGCTTGAAGGCGATGTTAAGAAACATGCACATTATTCTGAGGAATTAGAAAAGAAGTGCGTATCTGTTTTATATTTATGTTCAATTTCATTATGTTCTTTAATGTACTAACGCTCTAACGCCCTCTTGTCAATATGTTCCGAAAACGTATTTTTAAACCATCGCGAAGAAATAATTAAAATAATAATAATAATAAAACCAGCTAAATTTCAAATTAGAAGTTTAAAGTGCACGTACCTGAACTTAGATGACTTGAATTGCATTTTATATTGAAAAGTGTTTTGTTACTTTCCCAAAATGAATGAACAATAGATTCAATCGTAATATTATTGATAGGCCAAATAGCCTAAATAGGTTGTTGGACTTGTTGGAGTTTACTACTACCGTTTATTTACTCTTAGCACAATTATGTGATATAAGGTACAGCAATTATCAAACAAGTTGATATGATACCAGGCTACTGGTTGAACATGTTATACAAGATACAGTGTATGCAATGTACACATATATATGTGCACATATACACAAGTGAATGTGCATATCTTTACATATATATACATACATTAATGTATATATATACAGACAGGTGTCAATTTACGGGGTCTCTATATAAAACCCCTGTTGAAGGGTATTATCTACTTAAGCTTGGATTGATCTTATTTTAATTGATATATCAATATATATAATAACCAAACCCAATAACAGAATGATATGAACCTTTATATAATTATATACAGTCTGTTGAACGTATTTAAGGTATTGTATAGGTATATCCAGTAAGAAATACCCCACAAACATTCTGGGGGTCTATAAAAAAATTCTAATATATATATATTAAATAATTTTACAGTTAATGATAACATTTAAAAACTGAATATTGTTTACAAGATTGAAATGAAAATAAAAGAACATAGTTAAATGCCAGGTAGTAGAATGAATGTTTTAAAGATAAATGGTAAATATTTGCACAGTTTTATTAACTTGATATGATCTGTGGTATTCATTAATCTGTAATAAGTAATTATGTTAGGTCGACCTAATGGTGATAAAAACTTTTGTCGATCAGAACTGAAAAAATAACAATTAAAAAGATAATGAAATGCATCCCCAATTTCGTTGGAAGTACAAAAAATACATTTTCTATCGTTACGAGGAATATTATGCCATCGACCTGTCTCAATTGGAAATCGATTATTGCCCATACGGCTAAGACCACATTCGTCTAATCTCGATTTAAACGTATGTAACCAAGAATAGGGGCTTGAATTAGTTATTAGTTATACTATCATTGTAAATAAATTGATATATCAAAGACGATAATTTGTTGTTAGAAGAGATGAGAATGCACCAAAATGAAAGTATGCGCTTTTTTATTGTTATTGAAATTGGAAACCTGCCTAAATCACCGTATACCATTACGTGTGATGTGCTGCGTTTAACATGTAGTACATTGTATTTGTTTCAGGAAATCTGTATAATTTTTTTCTAGCATAGAGAGGTCTCCAGTGGCCCAAACTTCGCAATTAAAAGTTATAATAGGCAAAACAGTTTGGTCAAAAAGTTTAAGTTGACAGTCAAATGATAATCTAGGTTTCTTATCTTTTTAAGTAGACTAAAAGGGCTTTTCTTTCTTGTTTTTTTCGCTAATGCAAACTTTCTATTTTTTGAAAATATGACACCTAGATATTTTAACGAATCTTCTATTTCCAGACTATTTCCATTCACACGAATGTGTCCTTTTCGCCTATTTCTGTCACCAAAAACCATTATTTTTGTCTTATCAACATTTATATTTAATTTCCATTTATCGCAATACGAAGAAAAAGTATTTAAAAGTGACTCGAGTTCATTTTCTGATGTTGCAAAGATTACAGTATCATCAGCATAAAGTAATACGATCAGTTATATATATATTTATTGAGAGTTTCATCATTTATACCCCCGTTACACCAAACTCGTTCTCACTACGTTCTGGAAAAATTGGACCGAACGAGTTCCAACTGTGTGAAAACGGAATGGACGTAGTAGCAACTTGCTACAGTCTGTGTACGAACGTGATGAACGAGCTCTGACGGGGTTGAACGAGAATGGGGTTACAGAACTTTGAGTCGACTCAAAAATTTTCTGCGGCCACCCCGTTCTGCAACTAGAATGAGTAACAACGTACTGGCAACGGAATGGACGTACTGCGAACGAAACTGCCGTACTAGCATCGTACTCGGGACGTGACTTGTCGTAGTTCGATCGGGCATCAATTTGCAGTACGTTTACACTCCGACCTGTTCCGTTTGTAACTCGGTTCATTCCGTTTGTACACAGACTTAACTCGTTTTGATTACGTCCATAGTGCGTTGTTATTCCGTCTAAATGTATGAAAACAAATTATAAAGTTCAGAACCAGTTTGCAATACGTTAACACGCAGTTCTTAAAGTTTGCATGAGGTTTTTGGTACGTTCTACTCGTTTTTAATAAGTTTATTGCGTTCGTATGCAGTTCGTACAGCATAATAACGTCTACAGTACGATCTGGCAAAGTTTGGTATAAATACAGACCATTTCTCACCAAGAGATGGGTGTTTGTCTTAGTTTTATTCTTTTTTCTGGCTTCTGACTCTGCTCCAAATCTTTTCCCGTAACCTAGCTGTCTGAATCATTAGAAGAAGCAGGAGATACCACACCCTCATTTTCATTGACTGGCTCAGGAGGCTCAAAATTCTTAGGCTTAACTAGAGGCTGGTCTTCAAAAGCTTCATCTTAGCAGATGAGTTTTATAAGCGATTGTCTTTACATTGGCCGCCTGTCTGGCTCTGCTCTTTTTTGGAAGCATGGTAGTCACAGTGATGCTTGACAAATTGTGTCCTCACAGATTATACCGTGGAACGAAAATGCGGTAGAAACGTCCTGGATATTCATAGCAATCGGATCAGAACGCGATGTCATTACGTTCAGAACGCTCTTAGAACGAGATGGGAACGTTCTTAGAACGAGTTGAACTGTCTTAAACGGGATGGTCAATAGTAAAGGAGCCTAGAAGAACTAGTTATGAACGGGTTAAAACGGACTACGAACGGTTCGGACTAGTTGGAGACGGTGTTTTGTGACGAGAACGAGCAATTTTACCCGATCTGATCCCGATACAAACGGACTACAGACGAGATAAAAACGAAATGCACGTATTGGGAACTGGTTCTGAACGAACTATGATCGTAGGGCTGACATTTTTCGACTTAAACGGCACGTCCTAGCTCGTTCACAACCAGTTTCGCGATATTTTAAGGACGGGGTCGAACGTTCTGGGAACTAGTTTGGTGTAACGGGGCCCTTAGCTCTAAATATTGGTTATTGTTAGAGGTAATATAATGCTCTATATCGTTAATAAAAAGTGAAAATAGTAAAGGTGACAAATTTTCACCTTGCCTTACACCACAAAAGCATTGAAAGAAATTTGAAGTGATGTTAGTTATACTTATACATGATTTAATTCCATGATACATATTTTTTATTACATAGTATATTTTACCTCGTATATTATATTGCCAAATTTTATCCCATAAACCTACGCGCTAAACGGAATCAAATGCTTTTTGGAAGTCAATGACTGAACAGAAAAGTTTCTTATGTTTCTTATATAGAAAGTCTGACAAAATATGTAAAATAAAAACGTTGTCTGCAGTGGCATGGTGTTTCCTAAAGCTTGCTTGGTTCATATTCATTAAGTTATTAGTTTCTATGAAAAATGTAAGTCTTTCGTTTAAGATAGATGTAAATAATTTACTCATGCGATTTAAAAGTGTAACTGGTCTGTAAAATTCCGGTTTTAGAGGGTCTCCTTCCCCCTTGTAAAGTGGTTTTAAAACACCTACTAACCAAGAATCGGGTATGACTCCCGAGTCAAATATTTTATTAAATAACTTGTGATATAAAGGCAATAACACATCAATTGAGTATTTAATGTATTCGTTTACAACGCCGTCTAAACCAGCTGATTTTCCTAATTTAATTTATCGACACATTTTTTGATTTCAGTTATTGATATTTCACTGTTAAGACTGTTCTCAATATTAGCATTTGGGAAATCAACAATTTCTGGTTCTGATAATATATGTTTATCAGTGTTTAATTCTTTAAAAAATCATAAAACAAGTTCATATCGACATTGACGTCTTTATTATGAGCATTAAGACTATTAATATATCTCCAATAATCACGAGGAGAGGAAGATTTAAGAGATCTTATTTTCTGTCGCATTTTCCGCTTATGCTTCAAGACAGCATTTCTGATTGTTTTCTTTTACAGTTTACTAGCATTTAGCATTTCAAATTCATTATTATGATTCTAAATACGATGATATTCAAGTCTAAAAGTATGATATTTATTTCTAGCTTGTTTACAAGTATCATTAAACCATTGTTTATTATCTTGTCGGAAAGAATTGGAAAACTGTTCACTAAGTATATGAGTTCCAAACGTTTTGAACGCTGAATCAATTAAAACATTTTCTAAATTGTTTACAGTGTCATTTACAAGTACTTCATTGTTAGTATTGTTAGAATCTAAGGTCGAGATAAGGGTTCCAATTTTTTCTGCGTTTAAATTATAAAAAAAATCGTTTGCTTTTTGGTTCGTCCAACGTCTAACTTTTACATGTGTATTGGTAGTATTTAAAGAGGTTTCTTCAACAATTTTTCAAATTGAAAATTCAAATTGTACAGAACAATAGACATCTGACAATAATGGGCAATAATCATTTACAATAAAATTAGTAAAGAATGAAGTTATCATTAAAATGTAAAATTTCAGAATAAAACGAATCAAGTAAATCTTGAGAAAAATATTTCGTATTCGGGTGGAACATAAACACACCCAAAAAAGATGTCTTCGTCAGACTTTAACAAAAATTTAATTACTTTGAACCAGAGTACATATTCGCAGTCTGTGTCTATTATAGATACATATTTACTCAAATTTTGTTTAATAAATACAGCAATTTCGCCTGATTTCTTACGAGTATTTTGCTTCCGGTTTTTTACATAACAATCATATTTATCAATATTGATAATATCTAGATTGTCCAAATGAGTTTTTAAACAACAAACAATGTCATGTTTTGAAATAAAGTTAATAAACTCTGGCACGTTTAATTTTGACTTAAGACCACACACATTAACACTTGTTATAGATAATCGGGAATTCACAGAAAACTGATTGAGTTCACTAACATGGCAATCCTATAGTCGCGTATCACGTCGATTACGTTGTTGGCTCCTGTGTTGATAACGGTTAAAGTTCTCATGATTTCTACCCTCTCGAGATCTAGTGCTATGTGAATTGTCTGCTTCTCTCTGAAGTTCGTGAAGGTTGACATCCCCGGCTCTTACTTCCCTACCGTCAACGAAGAGTTTGTCCTTGACGGGAACTACATGTTTCTTCATCTTTCGGTAGATACGAGCTAATGGATATAACTGTTTACGAATTTGTTCAATTGCTTCAGGAAATTGCTCGTGTATACCAATATCTGGCCCCGCCAATTTATAGCCTGATCGTCTGACTATCTCTCGACCTTTGAAGTATGTGAATTTGACTGCAATTGGTCTGGGTTTGTCATTTTGTCGTCGTTGGCGCTCTACATTTGTTGGAGTGCAATGAACACGCTCAAATTTAACATATCTGACATTAAGTTTGTTAGCCATAAAGTTCGTGAGCACACTTTCAGTATTTTCAAATCATTTTCCGTCTGAGTTTGTCTCTAATTTCTCAGGAATGTTGGTAAAAACCAAATTGTCTCTCATGTTACGACATTTAAGATCAAGTAATTCAGCTTTAAATTCACCATTTAGAGTTTTTACATCATCTAGAGACTGTTTAAGATCAGCATTTTCAACTCTGAGTTCATCAATAAACTTGTTACAGTTTGCAAAACATTCTTGATCAGATGTCTGTTGTTTAGCTATTTTATCAAATTGATCATTCATAAATGTTACAGATTTTGTAGTTCATGAGTTTTTGATTCAGATTTAGATAATCTTTCTTTCATGTTATGAACTTTCAGGCTCATGGCTTTGACACTTTTTTCAATTTCATCTAATTTATCAAGTTTGTCTAACTTGCTGAATGCTGATTCTATTTTATCAAGTTTACAAATCATTTTGTCGTATTCATCAGTTGTTAGCACAATATCTTCATTATGTGTAGTTGCTTCTAAAACCCTTCAAGTGTCGAGATCAAGATAGGACAATTCTCCGTCAACAGAGGATTCAGAGCCAGGGTTGTGTCGGGTACGTCTGTGCTTCTTGGTTCGATGACATCCAACTGATACAGGGGTGGAATTTTTCATTGGTGTTGCCGTTTTGTTTTTATATGTTAATATTGGTATATAATGTACAGTTCAATGTCAATATATATTTTAATAAAGTTCAATTGCAACACCGAGATCAAACAAAATATCCAGATAAAGACTTAATTGAAAAAAATCTATAAATAATTTATCTAAATTTAACCTTGATTTAAGCATATATATTTGTACCAAATCTCATTATACAAACAATTAACCAATATCAATATATTGCGTGAATATAGGTAAATACAAAATTTCAATATGTTGCATTTACAAACAAATACCCAATCACAATATAGTGTGCTGATATGATGCTAAAATATATGTACAAAAATATAATCCGAACTCCTCACACCGATTTCTTCATTTATGGGAAGTAACCGTTGTGTGGAGTTTTGTTATGAACCAAAACACAGATACAATAAAACCGTGAAAATATCATAAAATTGAGACAAATGTTTGATTCTTTAAAGTTGGTACCAATAAACTTTTTAAACAAAATTTTATAGTGCACCACAGAGTAATCCAAAATATATAAAGATTTGTAAATTTAAAATGTGGTCACTTATTGGCCAAAACATATTGTAATACAATATTTAAATTTGAATACGGTAATATGACAATATTAGGTTGTGTGTATTTTGCTCTCAATAGTTCAAGTTATAACTGGGGATAATTTATAGCAGACGACAAAAATTTACACAGTTGACGATAATTTCGTTTAAAGAACCCAAATTTCTTAACGAATTCAACAAAAAAGAACCAAGTGATGAAATAAATTTGTGATAAAGTTATGTGTAATAGGATTATGTTGAAGCTAAAGCGTATTTAACGTATCCATTTTCAGAAAACAAATCGTTGAAGAAGTATATGAAGCCAAAATGAAGCAAGTGTTTAGTCAACAAAATGAAATAGAAAACTTACGATGGTATCACACTTAACTTGTGTTCTAGTTGCTTAACAAATTACAGTGTATTCAGTATTCAGTAGTTTTACATCATAACTGTTTCCTATCTTTTTAAAATTGTTTCGTATGATAACATACGAACAATTATGTTCAAAGATGTTTAATACTAAATTGCGTCTAGCATGATATCGTAATGATGACGTATACGTGCTCTAGTTTTATAATGTGGTATACCAATGTGGTAATGAGTAATAATGTTCTAGTTGAATATCATAGCATATAACATTAAATAAAATGAAACATGCATGTATGCTTATCTCATTTCAGTGAAAAAAATGCACTGACTGAGAGTCATAAACAATTGAAAAGGTAAGAAGTATTTACATACAAGTAAAACAATGAGGGAATGCAAAATAAAAGGATTTGAATGGTCAGTTAATATATGTCACCTAAAAAGTAAAGTTCGTGCATCTGGTTTACTTAGGTTATAACACTAAGAGAAAATTAAGTAATAGAGACAACTCTGGTAAAAGACGAAGAGAGCTAAAACATATAGTTCTTGATTTCCACGTATTTATCAGATACTAAGACAGTACTAACTTATAATGGTATTACTTATTACGTTATTCCAGTTTGCTTAGCGAATTACTATGTATTCAATAGTTTTACATCATAACCGTTTCTTTCTTTGTTAAGAATGTCTCGTTCAGAATAGTGTACGAATCATTATTCTTATTGTTTGTTTGTTTTGTTGGGTTTAACACCGTAGCAACTCATTTTATAGGTCATATAACGGCAGTCAGTCAACCTACTCACTCCTCCTGGAAAGGCTAAATATCTGGATTTAGCTGTTAACCAACTACTTAGCACATACTTTCGTCAGTGACTGACAACTGCCCCACATAATCAAAAATCATTGGTAGGAGGGAGAATGGTCGTAGAAATAATTTCATGACCAAGCTCCACGAAAGTATGCCCCGCCCGGGAATCGAACGCACAACCCCTCGATCAGTAGACTTGCGTGCTACCAACTGAGCTAGTCAGGCGGCTTATCATTATTCTTAAGACGTTTAATACTGGATTGCGAATTGCAAACTATTATATTGATGAAATATACGTGTTAAAGTTTTAGAATGTGGAATAGCAATTATGTTATATTGAAATATTACAACATAACATTAAATAAATGTAAGATACGTATATGTATTTCTCATTTCAGTGATAATCAAGCACTGACTGAATTTCAAAAACGATTGAACACGTGAGTAATACAAACATGATGCACTTAGGAAATGCAATATAAAATGATTTAAATTGTCAGTAACTATATGTCACAGAAAACAGTAACTGCATGCTTCTGATTTACTTACAAGTATAACACTACGAGAAAACAAATTGATAGAGACAAGTCTGTCAAAAGACTGAGAGAGCTAAAATATATTGTTTTTGAATTCCAGGTATATATCAGATACAAAAAAAAAGACTGATGCAACAACAAATAAACTTGAACAACGAATTCAACAATTAGAAAATGAGTGAGTTAGATGTCATTATTATAAAGCATTTGTAACTCTTGTTTCATATTTAATTAGTTATTTTTCTTAATTTATTTAATTTATGCTGAATGAAATATTGAATTTAAAATTCATTTGTAAGCTTTATGTCATGTTCTAATTATCATTTGTAAAGGTAAAAATATTGTCAATCAAAATATCTTATCGTTTGAATGTACAGATATGTAAATGTCGTTCTTCATTCACATAAAACGTACAGACGAATAATGAATCATTGTAAGGGATTATCGAAACATTTTCGCCGCTCATATTTACACACTCCAGGAAAGCAAAAAGGTCAATGTTATTGTGTTAATACACTTTTTCATAGTGTGCATTTATTCTCGAGTACTGTAATAATATTATATTTTACAGATTAATGTATTTTATTTCTGCCGTGCAAAATAACATAAAAATATCTTAAAAAGAGACCGTGTTAAGATATAATCATATTTTTTAGCTTGGGAAGAGAAAAGGAACGACGTAAGAAGGATATTGAATCTAAAGACAAGTATGTATTGCCGGTATTCCAATTTCTCGTTTATATTTCACAGTTAGTTCATTACAATTTTTACACTACTTATCATCGTATCGTGTCTATGATTACCATTAAAACAGCCGCATCGGGAAAATATTGAATGACTCTACCATAATATGTTATTTTATGTGAATAGTACAACATACATGCGTAAATGAGAAATTGTCTGTTTGTTAATGTAGTACATCTTTGTCACTAAGTATATTTCACAGCTTTTAAATCAGTTGACATACATTGTCATTTTTTCTTCATTAGGTTAATAAAGAAAGAGCACGATCAACAGCAAAAAGTCATCAACGAATGGAAAATAAAAAATCAAAGGTATTGGCTTTTATTCATAATTGGTGTTCTACTTAACTTATGTATAATGTTATTATTATTCGGATGTGTGTCTTTACACAAATTTGATTGATCCAGTCTTGTTTGACTTTAAGAACATTTCAAAATTGTAGGTAATTGTATTTAATGAATTGAAAATTTGACTGATTAAGCATTTAAAAAAACAGTCGCGTAAATTTGAAATGTAATTTTACGGCTGGAAATTTAATTTTGCAACATTTCATTGAATAATAAATAGATTTGAATAGTGTATGACGTGAAAGACTACCAGCCTTTTGTTGATGTTTGATTAAGTCAGTTTTAAGTCGCTAAAAGATAGTTATTGCCGACATACTTAACCAACTTTAAGAACTAATTTTACAGAAATATTACACAGAAGGGTATGACCTGTTTATAGTAGGACTCCATGTCTGGCACTCAAATTTAGCGCATTCACCTTTAACATCAAACGTGGTTTTATATATCGCAATTGGTAGACCGTTAACACAAAATCGAGTATCAAAATACGAAAAATTATACCTCGAGTCACCACAAATGAAACAAAACAATATGTAGTTGTAATGGATGCATTTTCAAAATGTATTTACGTCTACTAGATAAGTGATGTTTAACTGATTGATTCAATATATAAATCATTTTAACGAATAGATGTGTCATTTAGACTTCAGGATACCTACCAGAAAGAATTCGATCGTCTTTCGCAATTTGAAGCAGCCTACTACAGTGCTGTGCAAGACTTCAACAATCAAGAAAAATCTATCCAAACTCAGCTTAGTACAATCAAAAGACAACAAAGTGTTATAGACAGGTACCGTAACGAAAATGAATCGAAACGTCAGATGATTTCTAGTTTAGAGGTTGAGAAAGATAATTTGCTTTTACGGTAATTTCACATAATAATTATTACATAATGTAGATTTTTGCACAGGATTTCTGAAAAGGACGTGGTACCTTGTAATTATCGTGGTAATTTGGAAAAACTCTATTAACAAATTACAGGCGCAAATTTAATAGTCTTATTTTTCTATCGTTTGTTAAGTTTCATATATATCGACTTCGTGCTTTTTTTTTATCATAGAATGCCTTTGAGAGATTTTAGGTTATTCTACTTTTGTGTTTGTTTTAGAAGTTGAAGTTATAAAATCGTTTAGCTATCATTCTAACAACGTTTATTGGTCATGCAATTTAAAAAAAAAACATTAGGTTGGGTTAAGTGCCGTGTCAACATAACATATGTTGTTTTACGCCATTGAGCTTACATAACCTTTTTTCCAGGACCATAGTCTATATTAATTTCCCGGTTGCAAGACCTGCGACTTCTCAATAACGAATAATAAAAAGATGCTTGAAACACCAATATTTATGTCGAATTTCATAGCTAGCCCGGGTTGGTTACGAACCAGTTACTACTTTCGGGAAATTAACTACGGACCGGCGTTTTTTGTTATGCTATTCATCCTAAACTCATTTTTTGCATAGGCTCAGCAAGATTACTGGTGCTCAGTTGACATACAACAACCCTAATATCGCTGATTTAAGTGATGACAAACGTCCAACAAAATTAGCTGAGGAGTTTTCTGAACTTTATGACAATGAATGGACTGATGCTTTTGAATGTATTGAAGCTGAAGGTGATGATAGAAAAACTCGAGTGTTGTATGATCTTCTAAAGGTTTGTAAAAATTAATATAAACTGTTTGAAAATAAAATGGCGTTATTTTAATAAAAGATTATTTTTTGAAACAAATTGCTGTAGTATAGATTTGTGAACTAACGACTAGCTTGAATAATATCTAAAGGCAGTATTAACACGAATAGGTTTAAATTATGTTTTTTTTCTTCAAAATTATGAAAAGAAACGATCAAGGCGATATGGCATTATAATCGTCCTTTTTAACACATTACTTGCAGCATATATGTAAAAATGGGGTGATCAAATATTATCTCTCCACTTTTCAGAAGTCTTATGAATTCTGCGAGGCTTTATCAATTGGTCATGACAAGGCAATACGTAATAGTTTCACTACTCTTAATTATACAAAGAGTTTATCTGAGGTTGCACATGACGGTAATATACCAAACTCAAGTAATGAAAGTCGAAGTTCATCGACCGACAAAAAGAATGAAAATGAGACCCAGTCTTCAATGGATGCCGCGAATGATGATGTAAAAGTAAGTTGTAACTCAGATAAACTTATCATAAATGAAGCTATCGTAAATGTGGGAGACATAATATTATATTCGTTAACATTATCTACGTATATCTGCTTTACTATGACTAATCTTGACTTTGTTAATTTGCTTCATATATTTTCAATATTAGTTGATTTATTTATCATGTAAAAGTTCTGTTTTCACAAAAAAATCATTAATACATATCTACCATAAACACGATATGTCATTTTTCATTAAAATCCAAACGCTATGTCATTGATATCATTTTTGACGCTATATTGCCGAACGAATTTTATAAACGATTCGATATGTCAGTTACTTTACTTATAAATATATATTTCTCAATTAATAGAATGATGGTGGAGTGCATAAACAATATGTCTTCATCGAAAACGCAAGTACACATCAACAGGCTGCTAATTCTGAAATTTTGAATGGGGACAACATAGTCACCGAGGCAGAGAAAAATAAGAAAAAACAACAAAACGAAAATTTTGAAGAAAAGGAAAATGATAAAACTAACAGTAAAGAACAACAGACTACTTATGCTAGAATTTTGGATGGGGCCAATAATGTTACAAATCCTTACAAAAATGAAGTAGGAGAAAGTAAAACTGACGAAGAAATGAAGATTGATATGGATAGCACTACAAGTAAACTTCAAGAGAGCACTGGTCCTTTAATTTTGGATGGGATCAGCGGTGATACAAATGCTGGTGAAAATCAGGAAAAACAACAAAATGAAACTGGTGAAGGGAACGAAAAGGATAAAACTGCAAGAACACCTCAATACGGCACTAATTCTGGAAGTTTGAATGAGGTCAACGATGTTACAATTGCAAGCAAAAATGACAAAGCAGGAGAAAGTAAAAATAATGAAGAAAAGGAAATGATTGCAACTACAAGTACACACCAAGAGAGCACTGATCCTGGAATTTTAGATGGGGCCAACAATGTTACAATTGCCAGCGGTGAAGAAAAGGAACTTGATGACAATAGGAGTCCGCCTCAACAGGGCACTGTTTCTGAAATTTTGGATGGGGTCAACCATGTTAACAAAACCCACAAAAAGGAAGAAGAACAACAAAAAACTGGTGAAGAAAATGTGAAGGATAAAAATACAAGTACACCTCAAGACGGCACTGATTCTGGAAGTTTGAATGAGATCAACAATGTTACAATTGTAAGCAAAAATGACAAAGCAGGAGAAAGTAAAAATAATGAAGAAAATGAAAAGATTGAAACTACAAGTACACACCAAGAGAGCACTGATCCTGGAATTTTAGATGGGGTCAACAATGTTACAATTGCAAGCGGTGGAGAAAAGGAATTTGATGACAATAGCAGTCCGCCTCAACAGGGCACTATTTCTGGAATTTTGGATGGGGTCAACAATGTTAACATAACCCACAAAAATGAAGAAGAAGAACAAAAAACTGGTGTAGAAAATGTGAAGAATCCAATTACAAGTACACCTCAAAAGGGCATTGAATCTGGAATTTCGGAAGGGGTCAACCAAGTTACAAATGCTGATACAATTGAGAATGAAGTACCAAGGAAAATCAGTGGAAGAAAGAAGCATGATGCAAATAAGAGTCCGCCTCAAGAGGACACTGATACAGATTTTCTAGGTGGTGACAACAATAATACAAAATCTGATAGAAATAAAAGAAAGCAAAATGCCGAAGGTACTTTGGTTGTTAACAAGGAGCAAATCAAGGTAATGCTCTCTTCTTGTTTTATATCAAGCAATTAAGGACATTTCTTTGCTTAATTTTGTTTGAAAGGAAATTGAATTACAGAAATAAAAGATATGAACAATGTACATTCTTTCTTTGCAATGAAAGATTTTTAAACGCATTCGACAGTTCTATCAAATAAGAAAAATAGCTATTTATTTATCTCTTTATACGTCGCTTTAAATCCTTTAGCATTTGCTTTATAAGAAAGCAAAACAAATACCATCTGCGAAAAAGTATAAACATACTTTCCATTACAGGTTTCCGAACTTACACTCGACTTTGATGATTTAAGCGCAGAACAAAAGAAAACTATAATGGATTTAAGAAAACTGTGTGAAGAACGACAAGCCGATGATGTTGTGCAGGTATGGCATTCATTAAGATATAATATAAGTATTTATTAAGTTTGTCTGATTTGCTCGTTTAGAAACTGGTATCTAGGATATCGTATGTAATTAAACGTGTTTTGTCTTTGACTTAATTATATAATTAAATTAAAAAAATATATATTTTAGGTTGGATCAAAGTTGATTGCCACGGAAATGCAAATAGAAAATTGTGAAATTACGAAATATATATCAAAATGCATTGATATATGTTGGTCAATGCGTCGACATACACCACCAGTTTATATGGATTATTCAAAAAGTGAGGAAGGGTTACCATTCGATAAACAGAAGTATAGACCTTATACAAAGTCAGGAAAGTTTGTTCATTTTGTGGTTTGGCCGGTCTTATATTTACACGAAGGAGGTCCTCAACTGAGCAAAGGTGTTGCTCAGGGAATAAACTGATTATTCCTTCAGATGTTTTTCTATTTCATGGACACTTAATTTTAACTATTAAGCAGACTTTCGTGTATATCATTTACCCTTCATATGTTATCATGAGTCTTTTAATTTTAGTTTTGTGTTTAATGTTATGCAATTTACAACCTTGATTTGTTTTAAAGAAATTGACACTGAAATCATGCACTTTATTGTTGATTAAATTGTGTATCAGTGTGATTGGAGACCGTTCAGTATTTCTAATTATTGACGTATTAGGCGTTTGAAGATCATACAACAGTAAGACATTCCAACACTTGTTGCTAAAAATCAGTACATGTACTAATTACACCTATTTCTAACAGTTTTCAATGACTTGTTATGTGCCTTTACCTATATATAAATAGATTTGGTTATGAGTGAGAACACAGGTCACCATTGCTTTTTGTGATTTCGACATTTTTTACAATGCTTAGACATAGTCTTTAATGAAGTATGTTAAAACTAAAATTTGTAAGTAAACTTTTAACCCATAAAGTGATGATTTACAATGATACATGAAAACAAGTGCATTAAAGAACAAGTCTTGTAATGATGCTTTAACAATGCTGAGTTGTGTAATAAAAGTCTCCAACTAATTTTACAACAAATAATTCTTGTCTGAATCAAAGCATCTTTATAAGTAGATTAATTGATGTCTTATGAACCATTAATTTTTTAACAACGCACTTTAATATGTGTCCCATATTGTACCCTTCAAATTATTTTATTAACGATACATAAAACATTTAGAGTCTAACAATAACGAAGGAGATGCGACATTTGTTATGACTTTAATCAGCTTGCAATGAAAGAAAATGTATGCTTGAAATAATATAAAAACTATTTACAAGGATTGTAGGCGATACCGCAACAATCTGTGTATGACACAGTCAATTATTGTAATGTATGGCTCTATATGTCATATCGTGTCATTAATTCAGTCATCTTGGTTGTAGATCGTCTCACTTTCCCAGGCCCGGACAAGATAGCTTGAACTAAGCTTCTAACCTAATACTAAGTACACACCTTTGCTTGTAACTGAAGTCTATCCTACTTGATACTTATATCAGCGAGAGAATGGCCGTAGAAAATATTTCATGAACAATGTTCTGACCAATCTCCACAGCGTTGGTTTGGTTCAGGAATATAACGTATAAGCCGTTGACTCGTAGGCAAACGTTCTATCGACTAAACTTGATATGCTGGTATCAAATAACTTAGTGTGAAATGAAGATGAAGAAAAATAAAAATAGATTATATAAAACAAGTTTAAACAAGAGTTTTTGTTGACATATTTTATACGTTTAATTAAAAAGTGGAAGTGATTGGGCTTACAGATGAGACTAAGCTTTCGGATATAGTATTCATCAACAAAATATTATGAAAATACATCACGACATCACATTGAAAATAACTAGAAAAAATGTTATCATGGATGGCTTAGTATGATATTTATGTATCGACGATACTGGTATTCTTTATAAGGTAGACAAATGAACACTTTGAAGTTTATAACCTATATCTGTCGTCAAAGGAAGTAATAATTAATGCAAATATTTAACTATGAGAATATGATCTCCCTTTGCAAATATTTTAAATATGATAGAGAGGACGAGTCCTTCATCCGAACATTTTCTCTTTATATTTTTACCTCCCTTTGGTATAAATACGTTCATATTTGTGGATGTTCTAGATGCGTTTTCATTGTAAACTTTTGACGTTGACGCATGATTGCCAACCACGAACACTGGACATTAAAGACAATATTACTTGCCATGTTTTACGTATGTAATAAGCTGGTGATTGTTTGTATTAGTTTAGTAAACGTCGACACCTATGTTCTGGTGCAGTTGTAAGCATGTCAGATTTCAAATGAGACAATGGAATTTTGATTTCAGACAAAAACGTCGACTTTCCTTTTATTTGTTTATTGAAAAGTTGACTGTTCAGTGTAAAGAGTATAAATCGAGTCTTCTGGAAAGATGATGTCGTGTAGACTGCCATGAGCAACTTTATGAAGAAAAGTTGACGATCAGAGTTAATTCAAACACAATGCATAAATTAAGAATTAGTCTACTCCTAAATGGTTACAGTTGTATTTTATTGCCGTTGCTTGACGTTTAATAAAGACTCAACCTCAAATGCAGATGTTTTCACAATTTGACGAGTTCACATTTCTCTTTTCGATCATGACGACATGCGTTCTTAGTAATACTCGATCCTGCAGAGAAAAACTACAATTCTAGTTCTTGGTGAGTTTTTAATAACTGCGTAAGTTTTTAATATATTTCAGTATTTCAGTTTCAAATATCAACTTGGATTTGAAAGTAAATTAAATATTACCTTACCATGGTTGCCAAACTCGTTAAATTATCATGGTCTTTTATGACATAATGCATAACCAACTATTTCCCTTACCTTTGTCTTTTTATCATTTTAAGTATATTTTTCTTCTTTAAAATTTGATACTAGATATTTCGTCAAGCTTTCCTTTAAATTCATGATTTCGAAAGTATTTTATTTTTTATTTCCAACGCTAATAATGATGTCTTTAAACCGAAACATTAGCAACCAAATACATTGTCCATTAAATCTTATTAATTAAGTATTGAGGTCTAGGGCTGTGGGTCGTTTAGCAAGTGGCTATCCGATCCTAACCACGATCCATGTGTATCGATTCACAAATCGAACCCATAATTACTTGTTAGTGGAGAAGCATAAAGAAATTCATGTAATAACATAAATAAGTGAAGAAATACAGAAGCTTTTACTATATAGAAAACCATGTACTCCAAACCTCCTATTATTATTTTTAATTTTCGATTTGTTCTGTAGTCGAGAGGTGTGCATAGTGTAACGTGTCCGCTAGGCAAAGGGCAGTCAAGCCAGCGCTTGCGTATGTGTTTTAAGTCGATGCTCGTCTTGACACCGACTGACTTGGCGTCCGGGCTCGCTGCGTGGATGGAGACAAAGACAATCCCAGGGCACTGACTCGTGCTCTGAGTTTTACAACAATGAAAATTATATGTTGATAGATTTTTCTCAAGCCATTTGGCTTAAATGATTAGAAAACTAAACAAAAGCATATAGAAATATGTACAAGTATAACGCGTAAAAGCAAAAACATGATCCCGTGACAGTACCTCTGGATGAAAAACAGTAGAAACAACATACTTTAAAGTCACGACTTAATTAAACAACAATATAAAATAATTATGTACAAAATCAATGTTCAAACTAAATGTTCCAGGCACAACCCGGAGCAGAGCCAAAAGCCAATAGCCCGGAAGTACGACCTACTTTTAAAAAGGGAGGTAAGTTATCACTTTTCGCTAGCTGATCATATGTGGATTTCAAATGATAATATGAAGGTATGGCTTTTACTTAGAATTCAAAATGAATAGTTTAAAAGGTTTAATGCTACGTAATTTTAGATAATTTAAACGTATTACATTTTCAAACATGTCAGAAAAAGTAAAAATCTACAAAAACTTTCTTTAATGTTTTTTTTTTCTAAAAATAGATCGCGATCCGACGATTTCAGATATGACGAATATTCGTACTCGGTTTTCTGATTGTAATCGCGAATATCAGAGAACTCGGATATTCGCAGCGGCCCTATTAAGGTCTAGTGGTAGAAGGCACGCTTGGGGTGGGGACCGAGAAGTCAAAGTTTTGAACCACATCAGGTCAATTTCATTTAAACCCGGGTCGATAGCGCAGTTGGTAGGGCGCCGGGATTTGGATACTCGTGCCCGAGGGGGTGCGGTTTCGAATCCCACCCGGGGAGGTTATACCCTTCCATGAAAATTTGACAATAATGTCGATTTTCCTCCATTGATTAGATAATATGGAGAAGTTTCCGGCCTTGTGGAAGGGTAGGTGAGTACTGGTTATAGACAATGGTCCAGGAAAGCTAGGTTAGGTGCGCTGGACGCCGTGAAATGACCTAAATTGTGTTGATACGGCGTTAACTCCAATAAATAAATAAATAAAATTTCATTTAAATTATATTTCATGTCAGGTTATTTTGATAAAAGTGTATCAGCGTTAATGCACACAGTACAACTGATAAGTCATAAATATGAATGGTATTGATAACATTACCTATATATAACGTAATCTTTTGTTGAATCATTTATCAATCAGAAAGAGTAGTGTAATTAGTTGGAGTTGCTTTAACCAAAAAGGTATAACTTGCTTTATTTTGTGATTGTAATTTTATCTGTTAAATAAGTCAGTTTTTATATGACATTCCTCTCGTTAGTGTTTGTCAATAGTATAAACAAACCCTTATAGGTACACACACATATTACAATGCTTGTGAACACGATAAATTTTATTACAGAGTAAACACTACGAAAATGAAATTCCAGTGAGAACACTATTGTCCGAATATCAAAGTATTTCAAGATTGTGATTTTGTTATGGCAGCTAATTATAGCTTGCACGGCATAATTCATGTTTATAATTGTTTTGTTTCGTTTTTGAAATCGAAAGTAGACTTGGACATATCCAAGATTAATGAAAACAAACAAGGATCAAGATATATTGGCTTGATTATATTAATTCGCTTGTATTTATATCTTAAGTCTCCTAAGACTAGTAGAAAGTGCTTATTTACCTTAATTAACATTGTCTTTCAGTAATCAATGTTGTTCCAATAAGCCAATTGTGGAGAATTAACATTCTGTCATGTGAATAGTTAATCATTATAAATATCTTATAATATCAGAATGCAGGCTGAGGTATGGGAAAAAGAGATAACTATCAGAAAAAAGGACGATACCATCCGGGAAAAGGAAATGACTATTAGGGAAAAGGAAGATATAATAAGGGAAAAGGAAGATATAATAAGGGAAAAGGAAGACATTATCAGGGGAAAAGAAGATGTAATAAGGAATAAGGAAAATACTATAAGAGAAAAAGAAGATCTTATCTGGAAAAGTGAAAACGATATCAGGGGACATAAAGATGTTATTAAAGAAAAACATGAAGAATTAAAAAAGTAAATATTTCATTTTACAGCAATCTCCCATAAACAGGAGAACCATGGTAAATGGCATGTTCTAGCTATTGAGAGATATTCATTAATTTACTTAACACATGTTTCTCATTTGTTGTGAAAAAGTGTATTTAAACCCATATGTGCGGAGGATTGCGAGCATTTACTCGGGACTCTTGTTACTCTATCTGATAAACTAATACTCTAATGTTTGCTTAAATTGATTCGTCCATGTCCTTATAATTATCTTCATGTTAATGTCTTGTATTTAGAAGTTGTATCATTATACAACTAGGAGTCAGTTTGTCGGATGGTCAGTCGGTCGATTGGTCTGTAGCATTTACTTGTCCGCTCAATTTCTCGGCACCTATTGTACGGATTTGATTTAAACTTCACACTAAGGCCGGGTATCAAGCAGACATGTGCATATTCCATATTGGTTACGGTTCATTTATTTTTTACAGAGTTATGTCCCTTTGATAAAAAACCCGCCCGCTCATTGTCTCAGCACCTTTTGTACGGATTTTATTCAAACTGCTTGACGAAGACCCGTTGGGGTTATATTATTACATTCATTGATAGGTCTAGTTGTTTATAAATCTAAATTTTAACGCTATATTAAACTTACTACATTGCTTGAATTCACTAAATACGCTGCATTAATTTCATTAAGTTTTCGTTAACGTCCAAAGTTTGAACTTTAATAGCCGTAAGCCATCAGGTTAATGAAACTGCTTTCTATTAATTATAATCATAGGCTAAATAATAACATGGTGTATATTGAATATATTAATATACTAGGACGAAAAAGAAACGCCGGGTACATAAAATATGCAACACATGTCCGGCCGTTTTCGCAAAACAAGAAGGGTCATCGTTAAAAGGGGGTATTTTTTCACATAATCAGCATCGGAAATCGATTGAAACTTCAACAGCTGGTTCCATACAGATGATATTTCATACAAAAATAAATATAATAATCCAATAATACAATTTATCCCTTAAAACAATCATTATAGGTTACCCGGCGTTTCTTTTTCGTCCTAGTATATATATTAAGCCATTTCTTTTCGGACAAAACGTAGGTTTTTATTTTTGACTTTGATAATTCCCTTGAGCTTATATTAGCTCATATGACTGAAAATGGTGCCTGGAGTTTTGTTACCGACATGGTCTGTTCTAATAATTATTCTACACCAGAGAAGGACTTTCCAAGCTTACTGTGATTTGATAACCGATAATCACCAGATTTGTATGAAACCACTAGTAGAGACGTAAGAATAATATAAGTATAAATAAAATGAAGTACAAGGAGTATGTTGTTGTAACTATTTGAATCTGATAATCGATTATAATCGATGGAAGTGAGTAGCAATTATCAACACTTAACCATAGGTAATTGTGGTATCGTCTCTTAAGACGTACACTATACGTGGTCACATAATATTCTACATTTTTACTCGAGTACGAGTGAAAATAATTGCTTAAATATATGCCAAGAATACAATACAATTAGACAAGCATTTGCTGAATCTAAGCCTGATTGATTGGCATGAACTGTATAAATACTTGCAATGAGTGAACAGAATGATTCGGGTTCAATATTTGTCAATCGGGTTGTATTCGTTTTATACAGTTTTGTAATAATACTTTCGCATTGGTTCAACATAAATGATTATTAAACCTAATATTTAAAATTGAAATTGTTGCATCAAAATGATTGATTCATGTGTATTATATATTGTTGGCACTCATTTAAACACATTTTTATAGAGAGACATTAGAAAGTTATACACACCCAGATGACATTTTATATTTGATAAAATAAATATCAAAATGTTATATAATGATTGGTAAGTTTATCATTAAATCAGCATAACGTAATAAGTCTTAAACGAAGATAAATAAATTGAATCGCTATAAAACCATTTCTATATTAGCAGTTTCAATGCATACAATTGTATAAAAAATACAGTCTGCAATTTAAGCACATATTTTTATTGAAAATATATTTCATCTTTAACCAAATTGAATTTTGAATGTGACTTACAGTGCCGATATTTAATATACAAAAATATGCTGAAAATCAAATATGTGTCTAACTATTAACAATGCATACAAAGACAATCAAGCTAAAATATATTTTTAGATCTCGATTTTCCCTTCTCTAGTGCGTATCAGAAATAAAATTGCTTGTACGCATCTTACAATTGAAATCAATATGGTTTTGTCATAGAAATTGCATGACTTTTGTAAAATGAGTTATTATATGATTTCCAGCCACCTAGAGTTCTATATGTACTATAACTTCTATCATCAAGTGTCAAAGTACCATCGAACCATTTCCGTGTCTCAATGTAATCAACCAAGAGGTCTACTTGACGCAGTTACAATGTACATCACTTGTATATATGCATTGAAATTTCTTGATGAAACTCTTAGGGTCTTCTGACATGTCCCTGTGGATATAAGATAATTCATAATGTTCAATGATAGATGTTAGTACGCCCGTTTGATTGACCCAGTTCTTTTCGACTTATGTCAGTCGCGTGACCATATCGTTGGTGACTTTCAGTGCCGATGTTAAATATTGGTCACAAAATTAATTATACTTTACCTATTATAATAATTATTATATCATAATTGTCTCATACTGACAGATTTGAAGACATTTTCTAAGATTGTTAGCTTAGATTGTTTTGTTTGCATCTGACGATTTTATGTTTTATGTATAAATTAATTATCATTTTTTACGTATAATGCCAATTTAAAGGTACACATTCACAGATTTCAACTTAAATATCAATTTTTCTAAAACTATCAAAATTGTATAGAAATATTTTTGGAAGCAGGGAAGTAGTTTTCTTATAATAACCATTTTAGTGCAAATTGATATTCAATTACAAATGATGGTGTTTCATGTAGAAAATATCTACCCCGTATGTCACGGTATAGATAATTTTAGTTCTTTTTTGTGAGTTTTATTGTTTAATTCTCGCAACATATAGGTCAGTCTGTCTTTAAATAATAATATTTTTTTATACAATTACAGACACTGAATGGTATTTTGAAATGTAAGAAAAAATAAACAAAGTCTGTGAACTAGTACCTTTAATATGTATTCTTAATTTTATTACATAGTAAACGATGAAATAGAGCAACTCAAACAAGACGTAATGAATCGAGACAATGAAATTAAATCCTTAACCGAAGTATGCAAAGTTAATCAGGAAAAGGCTAGGAAACAAGCAGACGAGTGCGACTCTGTTTCATAATTTATATTTGATTTCATAACTGAGATAATTCAAATGGAATAATGATTAAAGCTAATCAAATATAAAAAACCAATTAAATGCCATCAAAATCCAATTTACCCCGTCTTATTCAATTGCGTCGGGCTGGCTCAGTTTGTAGCACGCAAGTCTACTTATCAAGGTGTCGTGGGTTCGATTCCCGGGCGGGGCATACTTTCGTGAAGCTTGGTCATGAAATTATTTTTACGGCCATTCTTCCTCCTACCAATGATTTTTAATTATGTATTATCACTGTATTATTACTGCTGAAAGTATGTGCTTAGTAGTTGGTTAACAGCTAAATCCAGATATTTAGCCCTTCCAGGAGGAGTGAGTAGGTTGACTGACCGTCGTTATATGACCTATACAATGTATTGCTACGGCGTTAAACCCAACAAGTTGCCGCGGCCGTGGCGTAGTGGTTAGCATGTCTGACTTCGAATCCGGAGATCGTGGGTTCGAAACCCGGTCGCGGCAGGTCATACCCTATACATTAGTTGTCGGCCTCGTGGTAGGGTAAGTTAGTACTGGTGTTAGAAAAAGTGTCCAGGAAACCTATAGTAGGAAGAGCTGGCCGTCGTGTATATGACGTATGTATGTGTTGAATGCGACTTTAAAAAAAATAAACCCAACAAAAACAAATCAATTGCGTCGTGCTAAGTGTCAATCGAATTTTACGTCATACTCTGGTCCAATCGCCATAAATTTAGGAGTACACACTAGAGTCAATTTGCCATACTCATGTTACGTTCTCGGTGATAGATTATACCCACGGTTGTGGCTCGACACTTGTGTGTGCAAAACAAAAACAGCAAAATAGTGCATGTAGCACTCGAATATCCTTGCAATAACAAACTTGTGATGCAGTAAATATTGAAGCCCAGATATGATTGATCGTTGTTACTGTAATACCACGCTTGATTATTGTAAAAATATAGGAACGATGTATCGATTTGTTTGATGTATCCTATCTTTTTAAAATAACCTTAGTTAACCTTATATATTTTAGTTTTTGAAACACTGCAATGTTGTATACTTTGCCTAATTATGAAATAATTTGACGATAAGAATGTTTGTGTCTGGTCGCCTTATGATTTTATATCAGCTTATAACTTTGTACTGTCATTTTCATTACAGAGCACACCGTAAAATAAAACAGCTTGAGCAAAAGAAAGATGATGAAATAAAATCTTATAAAGAAGCAAGCAAACGACTTGAGAAAAATGTCACGAAACTAGAAAAGAAGTATGAATCTGTTTCATGATTTTTCTTTGATTCCATTTTTTGAGAATTGATTTGCATTTTTCAATGCTACCTAACTGTGTAGATTTTTTTATTCTATGTAAGAAAAAAACTGGTACATTTACTACCTCGTTTGATGAAAATATGTTATGTTACTTTCTCAAAAAATATTGTGATGAGCTCAAACGTGATTTACTATTTTTATTTTCAGTAAAGTCAGACTTGAGGAAGTACTTGGCAACAAAGTGAAAGAAATATCTTATTATAATGATAATATAGATGACTTAAAACGGTATTATTTATCATTTTATTTTTCATTTGTCAATTTATTTTATTCTAAGTTCAGTATAAATGATGAAATATTAGTTTAAAAAAAATTATTCACATATTCAAAAGGAAACAATTTTTCCTCCATTGATCCTTTGAACCGTTGTTTTCAAACAAATACATTAATCTATATTCACATTGTAGTATAAGTTTTTTATCTTGAACAAAAAGTGCTTATGCTTAAATAACGTTTTTAAGTATTCATGTGCATACAATGCTCAAATGTGAGATATTGTGACCTGTCTATTCGGCGTCTGAGCGTTTGTATGTTACCTTTAACAATTTGTAATATCTTCCTGTAAAAACAAAAATGTTTCCAGTTACCGAATTCGATATGTAGCATCGACTGAAGGTTTACTACAAATATTAATCAAATAATACCCCTTGGGTCAATATTGACCCCGCCCTAGGGGTAATAAATTTTAAATACTGAATCCTTCAAAAACCCTATGGTCTGAAATCATAATCTACCATATCTACTAAGAATTGTATCGTAAAGTCATCTGCAAAGATAGTGCACATTTTGTCCTAAAATCAAAATTGGTCCCGTCAAACGGAGTTACCATTTTCAAAATGGGTATCTCTGATACCTTACGGCGTAGAGCTAGCATATTTCGCTTGAAGCATTATCCAAACATCCTCTATAAGAATTGTTAAATTATACCCCAGTGATAAGATTTGGCTCCACTAAGTGTTGGAATCACAACGTATCTATAAAGCTGAATATAATAATGTTAAAAAGTTGTGTCTGTCACCCTAATGATCTAGTTCTCAGGTGAGCGGTCGGTTCCTTAAGACCATCTTTATATATTAATTAGGAAAATGGCTGAAGCTAAAAAAGAAATCAAAGACTTACAAGAACGCAAAGAAAAATTGGAAAAAGAGTAAGTTGACAGATATTTAATTATTAACTATATTAATAACCAAATTTTAAAATTATAAAGAATACTGTAAATCTGTTTATTTGGTAAGTATCGTTTTATGAATAGTGGTGCAGCGGTGCGTTTATGTCGCTTGTTAAATATACATCTTGGACAATAATTACATTAGTTTGTTTTACATATTTGTTCAATAATCAAGGACACGTTTATCTAACTCGGTAGGGAACTCGATTACGAAATCAGAGATCATGGGTTCGAGCAACTCGCGAGAGTATAGATAAGAAAATCGATACGTTTAAAGCCTTCTCTGGGAACGTAAGTAGGACAAACGACTGACCACCGTGATATGACTGTACAAATATTGAAATGTGATGTAAAGCACAATATTTTGTTTTACATTATATTAGCTTACATAAAGAAAAGGAAGGTCACAAGAAGGATGCCGAAGCTAAATACAAGTACGTATATGCGATTCATCTGTATGTTTTCAAATATTGAGTTCAGCTCTATGATTTATATCAGTTTTTTATAACGAATCTAACCATCATCGCTAGTCCATTACACAAACAATTTAAAGTCTCTGCGTCCTGCATTCTTACTTTCGCGCGGTCTCCTTTAAAACCAACCTTGGTTTTATCTTGAAATTTACAATTTACTTGTATTAAGATGCAACTTTACAGAATGATAATAATCATTACCATTATCGACTGGTTTACTATTTTTCTAGTACTTACTGAATAGTCTGAACGTTAGCACAAAACATTTTTATTGAACTGATGTAAGCGAAATTAAATAGTTACAAACGTGCAAGGATGCCTTGATAAATTATACATCTACTAGAATAGTTATTTTAAGGTCAACATGAAGAGTAAATCATCATTATAATAAACAAATTTATTGTTTAGACTCGAGGATGAAAATACAAAATTGAAGAGAGAAATCCGTCGTGTTTCATCTTTTGAACAAGCTTACTACAGTGTAGCTAAACAACTCACCGATGCTGGACAAGAAATCCAGAAGCAAATGAGTACGATCCAAAGTCAAGAAAGTAAGATTAATTGGTACCGTGACGAAAATAAATCAAAAGCTGAGATGATATTTAGTTTAGAAGATGAGAAAGAGAGTTTGCTTTTACGGTATTTTTTTAAATAAGATTATTAGATAATGCAGCTTATGTACATTAATGTCGAAGAAATTAATAGTGTGTAGTCTGAAATACTATCGGTAAACTGAGAAAACTATACACAGTTTACTAGTGTAAATTATTTTAGCCTTAATTTGTATATTTTTTTTGTCCATTGAGGTTTATTTCAGTTTGTGGATTTTCTTTTTCTTATTGAATTTGCTCATTTGAGAATATGAGTCACCCTACTTATTTCATAACTTGAAGTTATAAAATTATTTTATTTAAGCAAGACATGTTGACCATGCAATTATTCTACTTTTTAGTTCGGTATAATGCCGAGAAGACTCAACTTATGGTCAATTTCACGGCAGCTTATCTAATATATCTAATATATTTATCCAATATATTTTCTAACCCTAGTCTTTATAAGTATAGTATTCAAAACACTTTCGGAAGCCGGCAAATTCTCAATATAACTTGATAATGATGCAAATAGATATTTTTGTAACTTTCACAGTAGTGTATAACTAGCCCGGATGGGTATCACACCAGAGGTGCGTTCAACAATGCGAGCGCTCTCAAGCGAGCGCCTGCTTCGCGAAGTGTTAGGCTATTGAACGACTGCAAGCGCTCGCTGTAAAATCCAAGATGGCGTCAAACAGCACATTATTAAAAACTGCGGGTGGGGAAGAATTATTTCTGCTGATACATGAGATCTTTCACATTTTTTATCAAATATGAATCATTATGAAACAATTGACTGTACCAAATAAATTATATTATATGCATTGCGTGGATATGTTATGTGGATCAATTAACACACAAATTTGCGTCCCACTTTTCAAATTTTTAATATTTAAAATAAAATTTTATTTTTCCATCCGTCATCTTTAATATTTGAGCGAAACACCTCTCGAGCTGATTCGCGAGCGCTCGCGAGCACTCGAGCGTGCGCCCGCGTTCAGAACGAGAGGGCTCGATGTCGCCCCGAGCGCTCGCTTTGTTGAACGCACCTCTGCTACCTTATTGTGACACTTGAATTTATATCATTGACGTTGCCTACTGGACTAAGGACCCGGGTATTTTGGCCATGTTAAAACTAAAATCAATTTTGTTCCATAAGCTCAGCAAGATCACAGATACACAGTTGACATGTAACAATCCTAACATTGCTAATTTAAATGATGACAAACGTCCACAAACGTCCAAAACCTTTACGCGACACTTGAATTAAAAACCTTCGCGTTGCCTAAGACTTAGGTGTTTTTGCTATGCTATTGGTTTTAAACTCATCTCTTCCATGGATCAGCAAGATTCCAGATGCACAATTGAAGCTAATCCTAACATTGCTGATTTGAGTGATGACAAACGTCCAACAAAATTAGTTGAGGAGTTGTCTGAGCTTTATGACAATGAATGGACTGATGCGTATGAATGTATTGAAGCTGAAGGTGATGATGAGAAAACACAAATTTTGTATGAACTACTAAAGGTCAGTATATTGAATACAATAGTTTAACTACATTATCGGCTTCTTTGTTCGCGTGTATTGTTCATAAAAAAGTTGTAGTAAATTTTGAAAATAAGATTTTTAGTTTATTGCAATACTCGCAATTGTATGCTTATTTTAAACAGTAAGTGCAATGTACGTTAAATGAGATGGCCATCTTAAATCAAATTACTTTGACTCACATTTTATATAATTGTTCACTCAATGTATGTTGTTTTTCAGTGATATAAGTCAAGCTATAATGTTGTTATTATGTAAACACTCTAAATATGTTTTTCACTGAAATCAGGCATGTTATAGCAATGTTATTATGTATACACTCTAACTATGATGTTGAACAGTGATATCAAACAAGTTTTAGTGTTGTTATTATGCACACACTCTATTTATGATGTTGTTTTGGTGATATCAGACATGCTTTCATGTTCCAATTATATACACACTCTAAGTATGATGTTGTAAACTGATATCAGACAAGTGATGAGGTTGTTATTATGTTGACACTCAAGGTTTGATGTTTTACAGTGATATTAGACACGTTTTAATGTTGTTATAATGTATACTCTTAAGGTATAATTTATTAAAGTAATATCAGAGATATTAAAATGTTGTAATTATGTACACAATCAAAGTATGATGTCATACAGTGATATCAGACAAGTAATAAGGATGTTATTATGTTGACACTCAATGTGTGATGTTTTACAGCGATATCAGACAGTTTATGATGTTGTTATTATGTACACACTGGAAGTATATATACCAATAATTTAAGTTATATAACTATATTGTATGCTTAAATGATACAACTGAACACTTTATTACATTTCGGATTTTTATTACAAAACGGGTTGGTATGTTTGTTATAACCCGTTTTGTAATATCATACTATCATTCGTTTCTTTCTGTAGAAATCTTCAATAAAAAATAGTAAGTTATTTGATTATTTGGACATTTAACTTTTGCTTGGTAAACATTATTCTCTTTCTATACCAATAATTTAAACCATCTAACTATATTTTATCCTTAAAATAATACAACTAGACAATTACATTTCGGGTTTTTATTACAAAACGGTTTGGTATGTTCATCGACTTTTGTAATAACCCGTTTTGTAATAATTATTACAATTCATTACACAACGTGTTGTAACATAGCTACAATTCAAACAGTCAAGATAAGAAGTTGAACATTGTTGCTAGACATGATATACTGTAGTAAAAAGTCAGACAGTCAAGATATGATGTTAAACATTGTTGCTATACTTGATCCATTGTAGTAACAATGTATACAGTCAAGATATGATGTTATACATTGTTGCAAGACATGATCTATTGCTGTTGCAAGACATGATCTATTGCAGTAATAATGATTACAATCAAGATGATATAATGTTGTACATTGATACTAGACAGGATATATTCTAGTAACAATGTAGACAGTCAAGATATGATGGTGTACATTCATGCTAGACATGATCTATTATGTTAATAATGTAGACAGTCAAGATGTGATATTGTACATTGTTCTAGACATGCTATTTCTCAGTAACAATGTATACTGTTAATATGATGTTGTGCATTGTTGCTAGACGCGAGTTCTGGTAGTGTTAATGTATACAGTTAAGTTATGATGTTGTACATTGTTGCCAGATATGACATAATGTAAGTAACAATTCAGACAGCCAAAATATGACGTTGTGCATTGTTTCTAGACATGCTTTATTGTAGTTTAAATTCGGACAGTTAAGATATGATATTGTACATTGTTGCTAGACATGATCTTTTGTAGTAACAATGTAGACAGTCGTCAAAATATGATGTTGTAGCTTTTTGGTAGACATGATCTATTTTAGAAACAATTAAGACAGTCAAGATATGATATTGTACATTGTTGCTAGACATGAATTATTGTAGTTTTAATTCAAACAGTCAAGATATGTTGTTGAACATTGTTGCTCGACATTATATATTGTAGTTACAATTCAGACAGTCAAGATATGAGGATGTACATAGTTGCTAGATATGATATAATGTAGTAACAATGTGGACAGTCAAGATATGATGCTGTACATTGTTGCTAGAAATGATCTTTTTTAGTAACAATGTAGACAGTCGTCAATATATGATGTTGTAGCTTTTTGGTAGACATGATCTATTTTAGAGACAATTAAGACAGTCAAGATATGATATTGTACATTGTCGCTAGACATGATATAATTTTGTAACAATATGGACAGTTAAGATATGATGTTGTTTGTTTTTCTAGACATGGTATACTGTAGTAACAATCCAGACAGTCAAAATATGACGTTCTGCATTGTTTCTAGACATAATTTATTGTAGTTTAAATTTAGACAGTCAATATATGATGTTGCTCGACATGATATATTGTAGTAACAATTCCATTGTACCTGGTCTAATAACACTAAACAACGTCATATCTAGTTGTCTACATTATAGCAACACCATATCTTGTCGATTAACACTGTACAAAACATCGTATCTTCACCATGAATATAATCACAGCATTATTTCCTGTCTAATTACATTGTACAATCAAAGCGCCGAAAGCATTGTCCGGACATGGATTTAGACTTGATAGTTTTATAAGAAAGAGGACTTGTGGGGTCTAACATTCACAAACAAACTGTATAACGAAGGATCATGGCGCTTATACAACACGCAGAAAAATGCGTATCAACCTCTCATGATTTTCTACGCCGCAGGTATAAGATCTATTTTTAGACAGTAGAAAAAAGCAGGCGTGTCTATTTTAGCACATCGAGATTCAGTTGAATGAAGAGAAACGGGTAAGAGGTTACATAACTTGTTATCTATATTTTAGCAAAGGAAGGGCGGTTCTTAATCGTTAAGATGTTGAAACAGAAGGAATAGTGATATTTCCATGCATTAAGTGTTGACAACTTTATGATACTGCCATGTATTGTTAACAAGAGACTACTTATTCATGCCTTGGGTTAACCTTACTACTTACCGTTGTGATGAATCTGACTGCGCATGACCGTCGAATGTCTACGTCCGCGACATTTTGTGATGCGTTTCAAAATAAAATTATGTCGCTTACTAAGACCTGAATTGCTTACGCAATCCATGCCAATAATATATTTAGAATGCCTACATAAAACCAACATTATATCTAGTCTATAAATACTCTACAACTCTATACATCGATTGTCTGCAATGAAACTACACGTTACAATTTCGCCTGCACGATATAATATTTTAACTGTCTACACTATAGCGAAATTATAACAATGCACCACACTATATCTTGAGTGTTTACATTATTACTACAATATATAATGTTTAGTAACACTGTACAATATCATATCTTGACTGTCTACATCTAAACAATATAATATATTGCATTATAACACTGAACAACATCATATCTAGACTGTCTATATTATAACAACAGGAAATCAAGTCTTATAACTCCTAACAACAAGTTTGGAGTTTATACCAACACTATTTCATGTATAGTAACAAGGTATAACATCATATACTGAAATCTTTCTTTATAACAACTACAAAGTCTGTGTAACGAAACTATTCAACACCATCAGTTGACTCGCTACATTATAACAAAAGTATATTATGTCTTCTAACACACAAGAAAACTATATTTTGTAAGACTGTAACAATAATATGACTTGTCTAACAACATTGTTAACACCATATGTTAACTGTCTACCTTATAACAACAACATATCTCGTTTAATAACACTGTACAAAACCATATCATAACTGTCTACATTATTACAACAATAAATCTCGTTTAACGACTCTGTACAACACCATACGATAACTGTCTACCATATATCTTTAATATATCTTGTATAACAATACCATACAACACCATATCTTTACTGTCCACATTATTACTTTAATATATCTCGTCTAACAACACTATACAACATCATATCGTAACTGTTTACAATATCACATCAAAATATCTTACTTGTTTACAATATCACAACAAAATATCTTACTTGTTTATAAATATCACAACAAAATATCTAATTAATCAAATTGTTCAACACCATACTATAACTGTGTACAATAAAACTTAAATATATCTTATCTAACAACACTAAACAACAGCATGTCTTAACTGTTTACATTTGTCACAACAAAATATCTAATTAAACAACATTGTTCAACACCATACGATAACTGTGTGCAATATAACTTCAATATATATTGTCTAACTACACTATACAACACCATATCTTGACTGTCTACATCATTACTTTAATATATTTTGTCTAACAACACTACACAACATTAGGAGTGTAACAATACGGTAAAAACCGTATTGCAATATATTGCAATATGCAGAACCCGTATTGCAATATATTGCAATACGTACCGGTTTTTTCGCTTAGACATGCAAAGCATTAATTAATGCATGGACCTTGTCCTAATTGGATCAGCATAGCACGCATATGGGTATTTTCAAATGATTTCTTATCCAAATGTTTGAATTACAAATGCAAAATTGTCTATATCATAGAAAAATGCGTGGTTTGAAACAGACTCTTGAAAATATTTTTCTTTCAATTGACTAAATGTTTAACCTTTAAAAGCACAATAAGAGTGTTTCAAGTATTCAATCCATTTTAACATTTGTTTAAACATTTAACGATCAGATACTGATAAAAACAAGCAGTATGACACTTAACTACAAAAATCGGTTCAATGAAAAACGAACCGGTTAAAAACCGATAGAACTCGTATTGCAATATTAACCGGTATATCAGTTAACCGTTACACCCCTATACAACATCATATCTTAACTGTTTACATTATCACAACAAAACATCTAATTAAACAACCCTGTACAACTCCATACCATAGCTGTGTACGATGAAACTTCAATATATAACTAGAATGTCAAAATTATTACTACAATATATATTGTCTTACAACACAGTACAACGCCATACAACGCCACTTGACAGTCTTCATTATAACTTCAATACATCAGGTTTAATAACACTGTGCAAAACCATATCTTGACTGCCCACAATATTACAATTACTACAAAATATCTTGTGTAATAACAATATTCAGCATCATATATTAACTTACTGTCTACATTATAACAATAATATATCTTATCTAACAAGACAGTACAACACCATATATTGAATGTCTACATTTAAATTACAAAATATTATAACAACATAATATCTTCTTTTCTTACAACACGACACTTTCTTGACTGTCAAATTTATAAAAGCAATATGTTATATTTTATATCACTGTACATTACTATATCTTTAGAGTCAACAATATAACAACAAAATATCTTGTCCTAAAACACTGTACAACTAAAAAGTGTGTAACTCTACATGATAACAAAAATATATATTTTGACAGTCTTCTTTATTTCAACAATATTTCATGTCAACCAACAACGTAACACATCATATTTGGACTGTCTACATTGTTACTACAAAATATCATGTCTAGCAACAATGTACAACATCTTATAAATTGACTCTCTGCATTGTCACTTAAATAGATCATATCTAGCAAAATGTACATGATCATATCATGGATGTCTATATGTTTACTATAAAATATAATGTCTAGCAACAGTGTACAACATCATATCCTGATTGTCTACATTGTAACCGCAAAAGATGATTTCTAGCAACAATGTACAACATCATTTATCGACTGGCTGGATTGTAACTACAATAGATTATGAATAGCAAGAATGTACAACATCATATCTTGGCTGTATACATTGTAACTACAACAGATTATTTCTAGCAACAGTGTACAACATCATATGTTAACTGCATTGTTACATAAATAGATCATATCTAGCAAAAATGTACAAAATCATATCGTTGCTGTCTACATATTATTACAATATATATTATAATATATGTCAACAATGTACAACATCATAATTATCTTGACTTTCTTCATTGTAACTACAAAAGATCATGTCTAGCAACAATGTGCAATGTCATATCTTGTTTTCTACATTGTTACTTCATGTCTAGCAACAATGTGTAACATCATATTTTGACTGTTTACATTGTTACTACAAACGATCATGTCTAGAAACATTGCACAACATTATATCTTAACTGTATACATTGTTACTACAATACAATATATCATGTCTAGCAACAATGAACAACATCATATCTTAACTATCTACATTGTCTGACAAAAGATCATGTCAAACAACAAGTACAACTTCATATCCTATCTATATACATTGTTTCTACAAAAGCGCATGTCTAGAAACAATTCCCAACATCATATCTTAACTGTATACATTGATACTGCGATAGATCATGCCTAGAACAATGTACAACATCATATCTTGACCGTCTGAATTGTTACTACAATATATCATGTCTAGCAACAATGTACAACATAATATCTTGACTGTCAACACAGTTAATGCAATTTATTATTTCTAACAACCATGTACATCATTATATTATGAATGTCTACATTGTTACTACAAGATATCCTGTCTAGCATCACCTTACAAGATCTTATCTTGACTGATAACATTATTACTACAATAGGTCATGTCTTGCAACAATGTATAACATCATTACCTGACTTTCTACATTGTTACTAGAATATATCCTGTCTAGCATTGATGTACAACATCATATCTTGACTTTAAACATTATGAATGCAATAGATCATGTCTTGCAACAATGTATAACATCATAACTTGCCTGTATACATTAGTAATACAATATTTCCAGTCTAGCTACAATTTATAATATCATAACTTTAACGTATACATTAGTACTACAAAAGATCATGTCTAGCAACAATGCACAACATCATATCTTGAGTGTCTGAATTGTTAATACAATAAAACATGTCTAGCAACAATGCACAACATCATATTGTGACTGTCTATCATCATATTTTGATTGTCTACATGTAACTACAATATATCATATCTAGCAAAATTGTACTACAATCAATTATGTCTAGCAACAATGTACAACATCATATCTTGTCTGTCTACATTAAACCTACCATAGATCATGTATAGCAACAATGAATAACATCATATTTTGACTGTCTACATTGTAACTACAATATATCATGTCTAGCAACAAAATATTTCATCATATTTTGACGGTCTACATTGTTACTACAAAAGATCATGTATAGCAACAATGCTCAAAATCATATATTAACTATTTACATTGTTCCTACAATAGATTATATCTGGCAATAAAATACAACAATATAACTTAACTGTATACATTAGAGTTCATGTAAAGCAACAATGAACAACATCATATCTTAACTGTACACGTTGTTACAGCGATATATCATGTCTAGAACAATGTCAACATAAAAACAACACTATTACTTGTCTGATATCAGTGTACATCATCATACTTAGAGTGTGTTTATAATTCGAACATGAAAACTTGTCTGATATCATTAAACAACATCATACTTCGAGTGTGTGAATAATAAAACAATATTACATGTCTGATATCAGTGTATAGCAACAAACTTAGATTGTGTACATAATAACAACACTATAGCTCCTTGTCTCATATCACTGAACAACGACATACATTGAGTGTTTACATAAACAACTCTATTAATTAGCTGAAAGCACTGAACAACATCATACTCTGTGTGCGTACATAATTACAACCTGGTAGCTTGTCTGATATCAGTGTACAACATCATGCTTTAAGTGTCTACATAATAACAACACTAGAACTTGTCTGACATCAGTGTAAAACATGTTCCTTGAGTGTGTACATATATAAAACAATATGTGTCATCTAATATCACTGTACAACATCATACCTTGGGGGTTTGCATAATAACAACATTATAATTTATCTGATGTCCATGTACAACATCATACATTAAAGGTGTAAATTATAACAACACTTTAACTTGTCTGATATCAGTGGAGAACAATATACTTTGAGTTTGTACATAATAACAACAATATAATTTGTCTTAAATCACTGAACAACATCATACTTCGTGTGTGTATACATAATGACAACATAAAAGCGTGTCTGATATCAGTGTACAACACCATGTATTGAGTGTATACATAATAACAACATTATAATTTTACAAATACCATTGTACAAAATCATACATTGAGTGTCTACATAGTAACAACACAAAAACTGCTTTCAGGAGTCAGGACACAACATCATACTTTGATGTGTATTCATAATAACAACACTATAACACGTCCGATATCACTGTGCAACATCAAACCTTGATTGTGTACATAATGAGAACATATAAACTTGTCTGATATAACTTAACAAAATCATACTTAGATTGTGTATATACATACAACATCATAGCTTATCTGAAATCACTGAACATCATTATACTTTGTGTTTTTACATAAGTACAACATAACAGCTTGTCAGATATCACAGAAAAACATCATACATTGAGTGTCTACATTAATAACATCACAATAACTTGTCTGACTGTAGCGTACATCATTATACTTTGAGTATGTACAAAAAAAACACTATAACTCGTCCGATATCACTTTACAGCATCATACCTTGAGTGTGTACATAATGAAAACAAGTAAGCTTGTCTTATATCACTTTGCAATATCATACTTAAAGTGTGTATATAAAAACAAAACTATAGCCTGTCTAAAATTACTGAACATCATCATACTTTGTGTTTGTACACAATTACAACATGGCGGCTTGTCTGATACCACAGCAAAACATCCTATTTTGAGTGTCTACATAAAACAACACTATAACTTGTCTGATATCACTGTACAACATCATACTTTAAGTGTGTACATAATAACAACACTATGATTTGTCTAAAATCACAGTACAACATCATATCTTGAGTGTCAACAAAATAACAACATAAAACTTGTCTGACAGCACTTTACAACATCATACTTACAGTGTGTATACATAGTTACTACATTAAATATTTCTGATATCAGTGTACAGCATCATACATTGAGTGTGTACAAACAAACAACATTATTACATGTCTTATAACACTGCACAACATTATACCTTGGAAATCTACACTAACACCATTAAACTTAAACTTCTTCATTTGATTAAACGCCTATTCCTATATTACATATTCAATGGCGTTGAACAAAAGATAAATCATAAAATCTACATAAGTAAAAACACTCCACCATAAATATATAAAATAACACAGAACAAAATAAAATTCATTACGCATGATGTTATATAGTGTTATTATGCATTTGGTTATAAATATCAAGTTTATAAGACCTATATTAATCTTAGTTCGTGATTTGACTTTATATTTACATTTGTTTTTATTAATTTGATTTTTAAAGTTGTTGCCCTGAACAGTATAACATGATGCTACTGTTAACCGGACTTGTCCTGATCAGTGTAACATAACGCCACTGTTAACCAGATAATTCCCCAAAGGTGTCGAAACATCACCTTTAAAGGCCCCTAATACATCCCCAAAGGTGTCGAAACATCACCTTTGAAGGGACCCCTTATTTTAAGCAGTTACGCAATTATATAAAAACAAATAACGTTTTGACAGAGAGAGAGGCAGTCCTCAATTATAACAATTATTACCAATGTTCGACCCTTAATCTATGAAAGTTACAGACTTCAGGTAGGTACGGAATTAAAGATTAATTCTAAGTGGTGGTGACCAAATATTGGCAATAAAATAGGTGTGTGTACACTGTTTTAATCAAAATTCAGCACAAAAATATGAGCACGTATACGAATTGTTCAAATCAGCCTTATTGTTGTGCACGGAATTTGGGTTATTTTGGACCTTAAATTCACTAATTGAGAAACTACACGTCCCCAAATGGTATCAAATTAAAGTGTGCGTGGATATCTAACCAAAGGATAGCACAAAACTACAAAAGAAAGCATGCTCGGGTTTGTATTTGGCAAATCTGCCTAGTTGTTGTAGGCGCAAATCTGCTTAGTTGTTGTGCATAGAAATTTGGACGATTTCTGGTCATCATTTTGTCGCTAATGCAGCTACAAACTTCAACGAGGTATCAAATTGAAGCGTACGTAGATCTCTAGCCTATAGTTACCAAATATCAGCACTAAAATATGTGCACGCGTACATAGGTTGTGCACGGAATTTGGGCTATTTTGGACCTTACATTTACAAATTTAGCAACTACACGTCTCAAAACGGTATCAAATTAAAGTGTGCGTGGATATCTAATCAAAGGATAGCAAAAAAAAATAGAAAACATGCTCGGGTTCGTATTTGGCAAATCTGCCTAGTTGTTGTACGCGCAAATCTGCTTAGTTGATGTGCATAGAAATTTAGACGATTTCTGGTCATCATTTCGTCAATAATGCAGCAACAAACCTCAACAAGGTATCAAATGGAAACGTAGATAGATCTCTAGCCTATAGTTACCAGAAATCAGCAATAAAACATGTGCTTGTATACTTATTGTTGAAATCTGCCTAATTGTTGTGCACGGAATTCGGGCTAATTTGACCATAAATACCCTAATTGAGCAACTATACGTCTCCAAATGGTATCAAATTAAAGTGTGCGTGGATATCTAACCAAAGGATAGCAAAAAACTACAATAGAAAACATGCTCGGGTTCGTATTTGGCAATCTACCTAGTTGTTGTACGCACAAATCTGCTTCGTTGTTGTGCATAGAAATTTGGAGGATTTCTGGTCATCATTTCGTCAATAATGCAGCTACAAACTTCAACAAGGTATCAAATAGAAGCGTAGGTAGATATCTAGCCTTTAGTAACAAAAGATCAGCACTAAATTATGTGCACGTATACTTATTGTTGACATCTGCCTAATTGTTGTGCTCGGAATTTGGGTTATTTTGGACCTTAAATTCACTAATTGAGCAACTACACGTCTCCAAATGGTATCAAATTAAAGTGTGCGTGGATATCTTAACAAAGGATAGCAAAAAACTACAATAGAAAACATGCTCGGGTTCGTATTTGGCAAATCTGCCTAGTTCTTGTACGCGCAAATCTGCTTAGTTGTTGTGCATAGAAATTTGGAGGATTTCTGGTCATAATTTCGTCACTTATGCAGCTACAAACCTCAACAATGTATCAAATGGAAGCGCATATAGATCTCTAGCCTATAGTTACCGGAAATCAGCACTAAAATATGTGCACGCGTACTTATTGTTGAAATTGGCTAATTGTTGTTCACGGAATTTGGGCTTATTTGACCATTATTACCCTAATTGAGCAACTACACGTCTCCAAATGGTATCAAATTAAAGTGTGCGTAGATATCTAACCAAAGGATAGCAAAAAACCTACAATAGAAAACATGCTCGGGTTCGTATTTGGCAAATCTGCCTAGTTGTTGCACGCGCAAATCTGCTTAGTTGTTGTGCATAGAAATTTTGACGATTTCTGGTCATCATTTCGTCACTAATGCAGCTACAAACTTCAACAAGGTTTCAAATGGAAGCGTTTGTAGATCTCTAGCCTATAGTTACCAAAAAATAGCACTTAAATATGTGCACGCGTACTTATTGTTGAAATCTGCATAACTGTTGTGCACGGAATTTGAGCTATTTTGGACCTTAAATTCACTAATTGAGCAACTACACGTCTCCAAATGGTATCAAACTAAAGTGTGTGTGGATATCTATCCAATGGATAGCAAAAAAACTACAAAAGAAAGCATGCTCGGGTTCGTATTTGGCAAATCTGCCTAGTTGTTGTAAGCGCAAATCTGCTTGTACACTGGAAATTCAATGTTATTTCTCATATTTACTGAATTTCATGTTATTGACTTTAAAGAAGAGGAAGATTTTATTTTCAATAGGTCTATAGACCCGCGTGAATATACAATGTATTACATAAAATATACAATCACGTGACAATGACATTATGCATAATCAATAACATACAGTTTATATGCAGTATAGTACTTTTGTATAATGCTATAAGGGTAAATTTTTTATGGAAATTCAATCGAAACACAAGCAAGTATCACAGTTGACATGGTTTAAAAGGGTTATATATTAAATATTATTAATTATATAAAAATATTTTAGACAGATACGCAGGAGAAGGTGACTTTTAATAGTTTTGTAAATAGAGAGAAAAGCAAGCGAGATAACTTAAACGTGGTAAAAATAGCATTGAACAATTAAAAGAAACCTGACAACTAAGTAACAATGATGTACTGATATAATGTTTTGGGAAAGAAGATTTGAAAGAAAGGAATTGGATTGGAGCGAAAGAGAAGAAGACTATGATAGTCAATCTTTAACATGTGACAACGGATTTGTAATGTATATAGATATGTCAGAGACATATAATTATATTAATATATACACTATTCTCTTAATTTGAAATAATTTTAAGCAAGAACAAGTAATTTGTGAAAACAAATCACATAATTGTACCTATATAGAAGATTTAAATCTTATCCGCATATACATTCAAATTTACACAAAATCATAAGAATATACTCTTCATTAACATCTTAATATTTCAACTGCTTAGTATCGGTTAATTTAACCATTTAAATAAGTTAAACTTATTCATGCAGCCACTATATAATATGATTAGACAGAGTTAAATATAATAGGGAGGAGCTATTTTGTGGGCGGGATCTGCCTAAATTATTCATACAGGCACGTTATATATGAGTGGGCGGAGTTAAATATATTAGGGTGGAGCTATTATGGTGGGCGGGATCTGCCTATTTGTTGTCTGCCTAATTGTTGTACATAAAGATGCTTAGTTCAAGTATAAAATTGAGATGTATGTTAACTATTTCCATTCTACTTTAACAATATATACCGTTATCTTTTGTTTAATCACTGATCAATCAGGCAGAATACTGTAAAGAATTGGAGTTACTTAAACCAAAAAAGTATAACTTGCTTTATTTTGCGATTGTATTTGAATCTGTTAAATATGACATTTTTTAAATGACATTCCTCTCGGCAGGTTTGTCAATAGTTTAAGCAAACCCTTATATGTACACACATATTGCAATGCTTGTGGACCTGATACAATTTTATTGCGTAGTAAACACTACGAAAATGAAATTCCAGTGAGAACACTATTGTTCGATTTATAGCTTGCACGGCATATTTTATGTTTATAATTGTTTTGTTTCGTTTTTGAAATCGAAAGTAGAGTGAGACATATCCAAGATTAATGAAAACAAACAAGGATCAAGATATATAAGATACATATTGATTCGCTTGTATTTATATCTGAAGTCTTGTAAGACTAGTAGAAAGTACTTACTTACCTTAAGTAACATTGTCTTTCAGTGATCAATGTTGTTCCAATGAGCCAATTGTGTTGATTTACCATTCTGCCATGTGAATAGTTAATCATTATAAATATCTTATAATATCAGAATGCAGGCTGAGTTATGGGAAAAAGAGATCACTATCAGAAAAAAGGACGATACCATCCGGGAAAAGGAAATGACTATTAGGGAAAAGGAAGACATTATCAGGGAAAAAGAAGATGTAATAAGGAAAAAGGAAAATACTATAAGAGAAAAAGAAGATCTTATCTGGAAAAGTGAAAACGATATCAGGGGACATAAAGATGATATCAAAGAAAAACATGAAGAATTAAAAAAGTAAATATTTCATTTTACAACAATCTCCCATAAACATGAGAACCATGGTAAATGGCATGTTCTAGCTATTGAGAGATATTCATTAATTTACTAAACACATGTTTCTCATGTGTTGTGAAAAGTGTATTTAAACATATTTGGGCGGATGCTTGCGAGCATTTACTCGGGACTCTTGGTACTCTATCTGATGAAACTAATTCTCTAATGGTTGCTTAAATTGATTCGTCCAAGTCCTCATAATTAACTTCATGTGAATGTCTTAAGAAGTTGTATCATTATACAACTAGGAGTTAGTTTGTCGGATGGTTAGTCGGTCGACTGGTCTGTAGCATTTACTTGTCCGCTCAATTTCTCGGCACCTATTGTACAGATTTCGAACTTCACACTAAGACCGGGTATCAAGCAGGCATGTGCATATTCCATATTGGTTACGGTCCATTTATTTTTTACAGAGTTATGGCCCTTTGATAAAAACTCGTCCGCTCATTGTCTCAGCATTTAATGTACGGATTGAATTCAAACTGCTTGACAAAGACCAGTTTGGGTTATATCATTACATTCATTGATATGTCTAGTTGTTTGTAAATCTAAATTTTAACGTTATATTAAACTTAACTTGCTTGAATTCACTTAAGGGTTTATCATTTGTTGAAATTGAAAAATTCTATCAAGTGTGTGGGGTAACTAATTATATCATGATATCCATAAATTCCAAATAATTTTGATATATTTTGTAAGTGATGCATTAAGTGTATAAATGTGACTGTGAAAATATAAAAATCTCAACAAATAAGACATTTAGAAAGAAATGAAAACATTTATCCTAACCTTGAAATAGCCTTCCGAACGTCAGTCCAAACACATAATTAAAGTTCTTTTTTCATAATTCCAAATCATGTTATAGAATGTCCATATAACATTTTACAATGTCTTAGAGTGAATCACACAAAAAGTATTTATAAAATGTAAATTTGATAATTCATCACAACACATGATCACACGATTTTATTGACAATTTTACCACAGGAGCCAGATGAATTTTTCTTTCTTATCACATACATAGAACATACAATATGAGAAAAAAATGCACTGGGCACTTGTGTGTAAACTGTAATTTAAAACGTGTAATTTTTGTGTTGAGATGAATTATCAAATTTACATTTTGGAAATACTTTTTGTGTAATTCACTAATCAACTATTATTATTTATATTGTTTTGACATAAGAGTATAAATGATATTGTTGCATAGTTAAGAGTTCTTTATAGTTATGTTATTATTTCCTGACTACAAGCTATTACAGATGAGAATGAAGCTAATATAAAGAGTTACATTGAGTTTATTTACGAAAAAGTAGCAGAAACTGAAAAAGGATCAAAGTGTGTCTTACGGTGCTGATATTTAATATTGTATACAAAACATACTGAGAATCAAAAATGTTTCTAACTATTATTAACGCAAACAAAGACAATCAAGCTAAAATAGGTTTTAGATCTCGATTTCCCCTTCTCTAGTGCGTATGAGAAATAAGACTTCTTGTACGCATCTTACAATTAGAATCAATATGGTTTTGTCATAGAAATTGCACGAATTTTGTAAAATGAGTTTATTGATTTCCAGCCAAGATTTCAAGAGTTCTATTTAATGCCCTAGCGAGAGTACCCTTTGTACAATAACTTCTTTTATCAATGGTGAAAGTACCATCGAACCATTTAATCAGCCAAGACGTCTACTAGTTGCAGTTACAATGTACAACACTTGTATTTATACAATTATATTTCTTGATGGAACTCGTAAGGTTTCCTTACATGTCCTTGTGGATATGGTGATATATTGCATGTTCATATTGTCCGTGTGAAATCGCCTAATGAAATTACATTCTGACAGTCAATGAGAAAGTATTTTACATTGAAATGCTTGTCACATAGTATACATTTAGGTGCCTCATCTCTTTTTAGAAGGTATGAATGTGTTAATCTGGTAAATTTAAAAAACTTATGTGTTATTTTGCTAACATGTTACTTTTGTTACAGAGCAAACTGTGATATACAACAACTCAAAGAAGATTTAGCTAAGAAAGACGATGAAGTAAAATCTTTAAGGACTCTACAAGAAGAGTTTGAGTCTTGATTTGTTATTTATTTGATTTCATTTTCGATTTTTATTTATGTTTGTACGCTTCCTAACTGAATTAAATATTTTCGTATATTTCTATATTGCTAAGTTGTATAATGACTCTTAGTTTATGTATCTTGTCTTAGCACTTTTTTTCAAAAAGAACTACTGATAGTTTTACATTATTTTTAATTAATCTTACTACATGTAATATCTAAACATTAACCAGTAATTTTGTAAATGTTAAAGTCACATTTTATAATTTTTTGTAATATTATAAAACTTTGCGCAAAAGAATGTGATGACCCATTTATTAGTTAACATGACTTTAACAGGGCGGGTAATCACGTGGTTTTGTTTACGATAACATTGGGTCAACTTTAATGGCGGCGATCACAATTTTCAAGGTATTTGCCATTTTTTGTCTTTGTTTGATTTTTCCTAATGTATTTATATAGCCTATGTTCCAGCAACAAAAAAGCCGATTCCATCGGTATATAACTTAGCAATATCCATTCAGTACTTTTTCTGATTACCTTGCAGAGAAATTTGAAGCGGCGATGTTTTGGGGTAAAATGCGTGGTAACATTGGGTCACAAAATATATTTTTACCTATTTTAACAACTAAAAGGAATTGAGCAAAATTTGTAAATCATTTACCGTTTGTGTCGACTTTGTTGTATATATAATCAAACATATGCAAATACAAGATTTTTATCACGTAATATGAAAAAATGTGCAAATGGTTACATTGGGTTACACTTTTCCTATGATAACGTTGGGTCATCAAATCTATTGAATGGTAACATTGTGGTTCTGATCGTAACTGATCAATGTAGAAATCACAGTTCAATTTATATTTTGAGATATTTTCGTCAGTTATAATAATTTAAAATATCATAGTAGAATCCGCTACAAAATCCGTGTATTAAATACACTGCCAATACAATAACTACACAGCTTATAGGTAAATAATGTCGTTCACTAGTTACCTAACATTTTTTAACGCACATGTGTAATAAGTTATCATCCGATAACAGGTTAATAAATTCAATATCTAGCAATATAACAAGTTAAACTGTTACCACTTATTTATTAAGTGCATTGTTTTTCTCAGCGTATTGAAACATGGTCACATTTAAGTAATCGCAGACATTGGACGAAGTCTTAGGAAATTATATCACCAATATATAGTCAACTGGTAAGTACTATTTTTTAAACTCGTATTACTTATACAAGAGTTATTATTGATAATTTTAATAATACATTTAATGCTAAATAAATGTTCGGTGAGTTGAAATATGTTAATTATCATGAAGTTTAACAAGTGTTTCATTTACTAATTACATTGAATGAATTTCTGTGCATCTTATAAGTTCATATCATTTTAATCGGATATAATGTTTTCTCGCGTATAATTAGGTTATTTCTTAGCATAGTGCCAACTTCTTCATTATCAGTGAGAATTTTATGTTTAAAAATACTTTTAAATGCTTTATTGTAAACAGGGATCATGCATTTGATATGCCAGAGCAGAGAAGACATTCAAGCAGAAAAATGGACCACATGCCCATGGACATAAATGCTGTACAGAAAAAATCACTTGGTGTAAGATGGGAAAATGCTAGAACCAATTTCAGCAAAATGCTTCCAACAAAAATGATGGGTCTGAAATTAATAAGTTCATATAGTCAAAGTGACTCTTCACAAGTGTTCTTTCAAACGATATTATTTTGATATGGCAAATAGCAAAACTGTGACAATATCATAGATTATAGTATTATAGTATTATTTATTTTTACCAGCTTGTATTTTTGTTTTTACACAGCCGGGAGCTGTTAATTTAGAAAAAAATAACACGTCCATGCAGGTAAGGATTATGTTTAGCATAATTGATATTAGTGGCTTATTTGGCAACACTTTATCAATAATCTTAACAGAAGAACAATACAATGTTTTTTTCTGTAAAAAGCTGTTATAAAATTTATAATGTAAGTGAGGCTAAATTGGCAATAACTCATTAATTACCTTAACAACACAACAATAAGATTCTCTTCTCAACAAAACTTAACAATACTTAAATGTTTAATTCAATTAACTTATCCAAAAAACAATAATGTATAATGTCAGCAAAGCTGATTTGGATACAATTGATTTATAAATTTAACCATAAAATGTTTTATCAATAAACTAAAAAACAATTAAATGTATAATGTCAGTAAGGCTAACTTGGCTACAATGCATTAATTTAAGGTACTTTGAAATTATATTACATGTAAAATAGTTTACACTTTAATTACACTTAATTATGACAAGGCATATTTTTAATGACTTAATAAATGTTTTTTCCATAGCTTACTGACTCATTTTGTGTCACTCATTCAGGTGCTTTATGATAAGCTGTTGGATTAAATCATATAATTTCAAAACCGATGATTATTTATTACTATGCATCCAAATGATAACAACACAAAATAAATAGAATAAATCACTTGTGTAAATTTATAAAATAGTTAATTATCATTCTGTTAGTTATCAACCCACATGAGAAACGTCATTATAAAATACCCACCAAAAGTTTGGAGACAAAATAATTTTATAACAATTCTTTAATTTTGTTGAATATTTTTGTGGAATGATTATCTTTAAAATATTTAAGTTAGTGATATAATCAGAAAAAATCTCAAGAATGCAACATATTTATAAGATTCAGATCTGAAATCATGATGCCTGTGAAGCCATTTTTACGTTACTATTTTGTAGCTTCAGGTATAATTATAATGATAACCAAAAAATAAAGCAAAACTAAAAGGCATTTCAAAGTAACAAGTTTTCAAATATCTCCTAACTTTTGCTCACTGGCACAAGAGTCCATAACTTATAATCATAAAATAATGCGTACGTTCATTATGTAATGAAATAAAAGTTATAACTTGTATACGATAATGTATACGGGACCGGTTTTATTTGAGTTCGTGGATAAATATTATTTCAAAGGATACGTGTGCGAGTTAAACAAGTTTAAGGGCTCTGGTGCCAGTGCGTTTGATTGGTACTGAAAAAGTTGGTTATTCTATTTAACAATGATTGTTTCAAAGAATGTGGTTGTACAAATTTTGTATAAATGTGTATAGTTGTGATATTTTAGAAGACGAATGTCATTTTGTCTTGGAATGCTCTATATATAATAATTTAAGAAAACAATACATACCTAAATATTACTGGTTAAGACCAAGCATGTATAAATTTGTTGATCTTATCAATTCAGATTACAAAAAAAACTTATTAGAAATCTCGGCATTTTTATTAGTAAAGCTTTTGAGGAACGTGATAGGATTTTGTTTAGAAACTAGGATATTTTTTATCAAACGTTTGTTCAAATATTGTCATGGATGTCTTGCACTGTATTTTTGTTCTATGCAATTGTATTTAACTTTATATGTGTCATTGTTACCTTCTCCTTTCTTTCTCTTTCTTTCTTTCTTTCTTTCTTTCTTTCTTTCTTTCTTTCTTTCTTTCTTTATTATATAGACATAGTTATAGTAATATATTCCTGTTAGTATTTGGTTACATCTCATTTGATTTGTGTAAACTATTTATGTACTAAGCAAAAGTTATAACGCAAATAGTTACAAAAACGTAAATATTATCCAAAATTTTAATGTTAATAATATGAAATTTAAGATGATTATAGAACAACCATTTGTCATGAGTATTCAACAGCAAAACAACATGTAACATATTTTGAAAAGAAAATATTCGCATAATCAAAAGTCCAGTAGGAGAAAAAAAGTTAACAAGACTTGATAATGAGCGTGCGTCTAATTTGAATTTACAGCTGCTTAAAACCCTGAGTCTTGAAGACCAAATAGAACGTCGTAAAAACGTAGTGGGGTGCTTGTCCATTTCTCATGTAAAGCAATGTTTAGTTCCTGTAACGTCACAAACTGTACAAGACGTTGATGCATGTGTCTGTCAAACACGTCCTAAAGACGTTTATTCGAATTTTTGTCGACTAAAAATGACGACAAATCTAAAATCTTAATGTTATAAGCCCGGAAAATAAAATATTTGCCCGGACGGAATGTTGTCTGGCGTTATCTTGTTAGAGAAAAAGACATTGACGTCCGATGGCGTAATAAACAGCGACGTTATTAAAACCTTCACCCTGGTAGCGTTAGGCGTTGTGGTTCCCATTTATCACTACAAAACCTAGCTTGCCAGAATGGTCGATATCACTCCACAATTAAGTGTTTGAATAAATTTGCTCCATGACTTGTAGCTTGTTCAATTACTCCGAACGTTACGTAACGTAATGGTTTGAACAACTTATCCCTAAGACAACTCAACCCGAGACAATTAAATCTCCAACTAACGGGTTGAGTTGTCACAACTTTGAGTTGAGTTATCCACGGGTTGAGTTGTCTTCGGGTTAAGATTCCCCGTACCCATAACGTTAGCTAACAGTAGTTACTGAACACGCTGATGGTAATTGTTAATGGGGTATCAGTCAAACGGCTTATCCCCGGTTTCCAATGCTCAATCTTAGCATTTTTACTGACTTGATTCCAATATGACGAGTGATACAATGTCACGCGGTCTCTAGAGTTCTCAGCAAACAGAATTGTTTGTGTAGACACTAACGTGTTGCACAGGATTAATGAAACTCAGTAAAAAGGATTAACCGATGCTGTGCACCCAAGCGTGTCCGCACAAGAAATTTTAACACACTATCATGTGTGAACATACCGAGAGACTTAATGATGGCAAATATACCCATGTACTATATAAAATAAATCAAGAATACTACTGTTTGCGTTATAACTTTTGCATAGTAAGTCAGACAGGGTGACTGTTTAAGCCCATTTTTGTTTGCTATGTATGTAAACGATTTAGAAAGTTATATGTCATTAAATGGGTTTAAAGGTATAGACACAGGTTTATTGAAATTATTTTTATTGCTTTATGCAGACGATATTGTTATTTTTGCTGATAATGAAATTAATCTCCAGGAAGGTTTAAACATTTTATGGGAATATTGTGAAACATGGAAAATGATTGTTAATGTTCAAAAGACAAAAGTTTTAATTTTTAAGAAGGGTAGAAAGATAAATAATTTAAGTTTTACATATAATAATACAATTGTTGAAATAGTCAACCAATTTACTTACCTTGGTATTGTCTTTACTACTACTGGATCTTTTGAGAAAACGTTTGACGCATTAAGCGGACAAGCTTTGAAATCTATTTTTAAGATGAAAATGTACCTGAATAAATTCCATAATATTAGTGTCAGTCACTCTCTCGAAATTTTTGATAAATTAATTTTACCTGTTCTTAACTACGGTTCGGAGATATGGGGGTTTTCAGAAGCTAAGAAACTAGAAAATATTCATTTACAATTTTGCAAGCAACTTCTTGGGGTTAAAAGACAAACTCAAAATAATTTTATCTATGGTGAACTTGGTAGGGTACCTTTAAAAACAAGAAGATTAGTCTCTATTATACGTTTTTGGTTAAAACTTATGCGATGCGACAATAGAAAATTAATTAAACAAACTTACAATCTTTTATTGCGTGATATTGAAGAAAAACCATATTTAGTTAATTGGGTCTCTAAAGTTAAGTGTTTATTGCAGTCAACTGGGTTTTATTATGCATGGTTAAATCAAGGAGTTGATAATCATAAATTATTTTTGCATCTTTTTTCACTTAGAGTTAATGATATATATATACAAAATTGGAATGCAGAAATAAATGAATCTTCTCGTGCTAGCACATATTGTTTGTTCGCTAAATTTGAATTTAAACCATATTTTAATATTATTAACATACAGAAATATAGATTTTCCTTTACTAGACTATTATTGTCAAGCCATAGATTAGAAGTTGAAGTAGGGCGTTGGAATAAAGTAGCTCGTGACGAACGTTAATGTAAATTTTGTGGAAATTTAGAGGACGAATTTCATTTTATATTAGAATGTTCATTGTATTTAAGTTTGAGAAAAAAATTTATAGATTGTTACTTCTGGAAACGTCCAAATATACCAAAATTCATACAACTGTTTACATCAATCGATTCTAATACCATTCAAAATTTAGCTGTTTATATTTACAAAAGTTTTAAATTACGAGACAGTGTGGTATATGTCTAAATATTTCTCAATAATCTTCTCTAACTGATCATTGTTAAATTGTGTTTTGCACTTTCCTCATCATAACTGTATTTGTATTTATACGTATACGCCATTACCGATTTATACAATTGAACGTATTTATACCATATATATTATTTACTCCTGTATTGTATTTAATATGTTGTAATATTTGCATAACCTGTAAACTGTTGGGCGTCATGCCTTATGTTTATTGAATAAAGTATCTATCTATCTATATATCGTATATAATTGCAAACCTGTGCATAGTAAGTTTAATTGCATTGTAATACAGAACAGAACAGAAATTTATTAAGAAAAGTACTAAGTACATATTCTTAAATACAATATTAACAGCATAAATACACACATAATCAATATAGTAACGTATACATGCAAATTTTGACAAGATGAACATATTTTCAAGTCTAAATAAATAGTAAGGTAATATCACGCAGAATCAAAATACGAATATCAGGAAATTAAAACGATGAAATTACCCAATATTTAGCTCAGTTTTCATTTTTAAAAGCTTCTTTAATAAAAATTGAGACTTTGATTAACGTTATAACATTTGACAATTTAATTATTCAATAAATTTAAACATTGACGGTTTTTGTAAAAGTTTGATCTTATGTATCTTTTACGTATATTAGAATAAAGAGGACATGTGCATATAACATGGAATTCGTCTATAATTTCATTCTTTGTACAAAATCTACAGATTTTTAATTTATGAGGAGTATTATCATTAATATATCGACCAGAATTGATATGGATTGATGTCCAGCAAGTATTAATCTACAGGAATAGAATCTATACTTTCTGCAAGTTTGAGGGTAAAATACAATTTACCGCAACATGTGTAGGGAGCATGACCCTCATGTTTCTAAATGTGCCTGTGTTAGCAACTTGTTGTTGTCAACTTTGCGCCACAGTACGAACACACTAGTTGTTTTGATCAGGGATCCTGTTTTAACTCAGCCATAGTAGTTTACCTAAAATAAATGTGATAAGTATTTTACACATGGTAAATTTACAACAAAACAATATCAGATATATAATACATGTATTCAAATCAGATTTGAATATTTGATTATATATAAGAAATAAAATTTATGTTATGTAATTTTCAATAAAGATTGTGCAACTTACAATTTCCTGTTTTAAATGATACCCAACATATCAATTCACTATATTATCAGTTTGACCAATTGAGTTATTTGGTGGCCTTACGATAAGACCCACCCTAAAACTATTTGAAAAATTTGTAATTTGGAACAATTATGTTTTGTACACACCATCTAACGCTTTATGGGGATTGCCGCGTAAGTAGATGCAATGTCTAGCATACGGCAAACCCCTGTAATTTCATGTCCTGCACCTGTATTATGAACTTATAAGTTGTTAAAAATATTTTTGTGGAGACTATTTTATGCCGGCAGCCTGTGGTTTGTAATGTCTCTATAGACTATGTGTAATCAGCGAATATGCAAGTTATACATGTTTTTGTTAACAAGCTCATGAATATTTTTAACGAAGCGAGGAGTTGTACAGTTTTAATTGTTAAAACAAATAGTATTAACTGTGATCAGTTTGGATCAGAGACACAATGTTACCATTCAATATATTTGGATGCCCAATGTTGTCATAAATAAGTTGTGACCCAATGTTACCATTTACACATTTTTTTCATATAACGTGATACAAATCTTGTATTTACATATGTTTGATTATATATACAACACAATCGACCCAAACGGTAAATGATTTACAAATTTTGTTCAATCACTTCCATGTTTAGTTCTTAAAATAGGTAAAATATATTTTGTGATCTAATGTTATCACGCATTTTTACCCCAAAACATCGCCGCTTCAAATTTCTCTGCAAGGTAATCAGAAAAAGTACTGAATGGGTATTGCTAAGGTATATACCGCTGGAATCGGTTTTTTTTGTCGCTGGAACATAGGCTATATGAATACATAAGGAAAAATCAAATAAAGACAAAAAATGGCAAATACCTTGAAAATTGTGATCGCCGCCATTAAAGTTGACCCAATGTTATCGTAAACAAAAAACAAAAAACAATTACCCGCCCTGTTTAATATAATCTTATCATTAATTTTACGTATAAATTCTTCCTGATGTGTAATGATTTTTTTTATTTCAGCGCAAATTGTAGAATGAAGCAACTAGAGCAAGACTTAAACAAAAAAGACGATAAAATCGAATCTTTAAAGGCAGTCAACATTATGCTTGAAGACGATGTTAAAAAACATGTACAATATTCTGAGAAATTAGAAAAGAAGTGCGTTTCTGTTATATATTTTTTCAATTTAACTATGTTCTTCAATGTACTAACGCTCTAAGGGAACTCTCTTGTCAATATATTCCGGCAACGTGTTCTTAAACCTGCGCGTAGAAAAAATTTAAAAAAATAGAAAACCAGCACATTTTCATATTGGAAGTTTAAAGTGCACGTACCTGAACTTAGATGACTTGAATTGCATTACATTTCGTTTTGAAATGTGTTGTGTTACTTTCCTCAAATTAATAAAGCGTACATTGTAATTTCATTGATAGGCCAAGTAGCCTAAATACATTGTTGGAGTTGTTGGAGTTTGATTAAATGAATTTGTTATAAAGCTATGAGTAATAGGTTTATATTGAAGCTATAGCGTATTTAACGTATCCATTTTCAGAAAACAAATCCTTGAAGAAGTACTTCAAGCCAAAATGAAGCAACTGTGTAGTCAACAAACTGAAATAGAAAACTTAAGACGGTATCAAATATAACTTGTGTTCTAGTTGCTGAACAAATTGCAGTGTATTCAGTATTCAGTAGTTTTACATTATAACTGTTTCCTATCTTTTTAAGATTTTCTCGTTCGAGTTAACATACGTACAATTATGTCCAAAGATGTTTAATACTAGATTGCGTCTAGCACGATATCGTTATGATGAAGTATACGTGCTCTAGTTTTATAATGTGGTATAGCAATATGTTAATGAGTAACAATGTTCTTGCTGAATACTATAGCATAACATTAATAAAATGATAGATGCGTTTATGCTTTTCTCATTTCAGTGATAGAGATGCACTGACTGAGAGTCATAAACAATTGAAAAGGTAAGAAATATTTACATACTAGTAATATACTTAAAATTGCTTAGAGAATTACTATGTATTCCGTAGTTTTAGATCATAACTGTTTCTTTGTTTTGTTAAGAATGTCTCGTTCAGAATAGTATACGAAACATTATTTAAAAGACGTTTGATACTGGACTGCGTATAGCAAACTATTATATTGATGTAGTGTACGTGTTAAAGGTTTAAATGTGGCAAAGCAATTACATTCTATTGAAATATTACAACATAACATTAAGTAAAATGTAAGATACGTATATGTTTTTCTCATTTTAGTGAAAATGATGCACTGACTGAATTTCAAATACAATTGAAAATGTGAGTAAAACTGACATTATGCTCTTTGGAAATGCAATATAAAAGACTTTAAATTGTCAGTAAATACATGTATATGTCACCAAAAAGTAACTGCATGTTTCTGATTTACTTGAAGTATATTACTACGAGAAAATCAGGTGATGAAACAAGTCTGGTATAAGACGAAGAGAGCTCTAATATTTTGTTTTTGATTTCTAGTTATATATCAGATACCAAGAAGAAGACGGATGCTACAACAAAAGTACTTGAAAAACAAAAACACCTATTGAAAAAGGAGTAAGTTAGACGTCCTTATAAAGTTTGTCATACGCAGTTGTAACTCTTGATTCATATTTAATCAATTATTATTCTTAATTTAATGCAATTTTTGCTAAATGAAATATTGAATGTAAATTTCATTCTTAGCTTTATGTATTGTTCTAATTATTATTTTTAAAGGTAAAAGTAAGTTCAATCAAAATATTTTGTCATCGAAATATACAAAATATCAATGTCTTTCTTCATTCACATAAAACGTGCAGATAAATAATGAATCATTGAGAGGGCTTATCGGAAACTGTCGCAGCTCATATTTTCACGCTCCAGGAAAGCAAAACAAAGTCAACATTCTCGTAGTTTTACACTTTTTCATAGTTTGTGTATCTAGTAAATATATTATTTGATTTTTTCTACACAAAATAGCTAAAAATCTTTTAAAAAGAAAATACTGTTGTTTTAATTTATATTAATTTATTTTTCTTGATAATTAATGCAATCATTACTGATTTTACTGTTTATATGATAATGCGTAATTAAAAGAAAATATGTTTAAATTTTTAGCTTAGATGAAGAAAAAAAACGACGTAAGAAGTTCCCATTTGTACTTCATAATTAGTTCATTTCAGTCTTACAATACTTATCATTGTATCGTGTCTATAATAACCATATAAACAGTCGTATCTGGAAAATAATAAATAATTTTAACATAATATGTTATTTTATCTCAATACTTCAACATACATGCGTACATAAGTTATTGTTTGTTAGCTAGTATAGTAAATGTTTTGACTAAGTATGGTTCACAGCTTTTTTTAAATCAGTTGACATACATTTTCAATTTGTATTTATTAGGTTAATGAAGAAGGAACCCTATCAACATAAAAAAGTCGTCAACGAAATAAAAATCAAACATCAAAAGTAATGGCTTTTGTCCGTGATTGGTATTCTAGTTAACTTATCTATATTGTTCTTATTGTTCAGATGTGTGTCTACACGTCATTTGATTGACTTCTATGAGAACATTTCCAAATTGTAGGTGATTACATTAAAAGAATTGAAAAATTGATTGATTAAGCAATAAATAAAAAAGTCACGTTAATTTGAAATGTAATTTTACGGCTGGATCAAACTTGATTTTGCAACATTTCATTGAATAATATCTAGATGTGTATAGTGTATAATATAGTTATAATTGTGTATATAGTGTATAATAGTGTGTAAGATAGTTATTGACAACGTACTTAACCAACCTTGCAGAACAACTTTTATAGAAGCATTACATAAAAGTGTATGACCTGTTTATGTTAGGACTTTATGTCTGGCACACAAATTCAAAATTTAGCGCGTTCACCTCTTACATCAACCGTGGTTTTATCTATTGCAATCTACAGACCGTTAACTTAAAATCGAGTCTCAAAGTACGAAATAGTATTACTCGAATCATCATCATAAAACGGAATAGTTACATAGGTGTCATGGATGCATTTTAATTATATATAAGTCTACTAGCATAATGGTGTTAAATTAATGAAGAAATATGATATCATTTTAACGAACAGATGTAGGATTTAGACTTCAGGATGCCTATGTAAAATTGCAGAAAGAATACGATCGTGTTTTGCAATTTGAAACAGCTTACTACAGAGTTGTTGTTCTACTTAACTTATGTATAACGTTATTGCTATTCAGATGTGTGTTTTTACACCAATTTGATTGACCCGGTCTTGTTTGACTTCTGTAAGGACATTTCAAAATTGTAGGTGATTACATTTAATGAATTGAAAAATTGATTGATTGAGGAATAAAAAAAAAAAGTCACGTTAATTTGAAATGTAATTTTACGTCCGGACCAAATTTAATTTTGCCCACATTTCATTGAATAATAAATAGATTTGAATAGTGTATGACGTGAAAGACTACCAGCCTTTTGTTGATGTTTGATTAAGTAATGTTTAAGTCGTTAAAAGATAGTTTTTGCCGACATACTGTTTATGGTAGGACTTTATGTCTGGCACTCAAATTTTAGCGCATTCACCTTTAACATCAATCGCGGTTTTATATATCACAATTCGCAGACCGTTAAAACAAAATCGTGTATCAAAATACGAAAAACTATCACTCGAGTCACCACATATGAACAAAAAAAAAACGTAGTTGTCATGGATGCATTTTCAAAATGTATATACGTGTACTAGATTAGTAATGATTAACTGATTGATTAAATATATAAATCATTTTCACGAATAGATGTGTCATTTAGACTTCAGGATGCCCATGTAAAGTTACAGAAAGGATTTGATCGTGTTTCGCAATTTGAAGCAGCTTACTACAATGCTGTGCAAGACTTCAACAATCAACAGAAAACGATCCAAACTCAACACAGTACGATCAAAAGACAACAAAGTGATTTAGATTGGTACCGTAACGAAAATGAATCGAAACATCAGATGATTTCTAATTTAAAAGATGAGAAAGATACTTTGCTTTTAAGGTAGTATTATATAAGCATTGTTTTAAGGTAGTGCAGCTTTGTGTACATGACTTTTGAAGAAGATGTAGATATGTTTTGTCTAAAATAGTTGCGGTAAACAGTGGAAAACCAAAGTACTAATCTTGCGCAAACGATTTTTACTTAGTGTCTCTTCATCTATCGATCATGATCGTGTTTCACATGTCCTATAATAGTAACTTCACGTTAGATTGAGGCTCATGTTACATATTTGTGCTTTTCTAGGAACTGAATTAATAAAGGCATATTAGTTACTAAAAATCATTTTTTTTATTTTGTAGTTAGTGTTAATTCCGTGTCAACACTTATGCTTTTACGGCAGTCGGCTCACCTAGCCTATTTCTCTGAATACTTATATATTACCAGTACTCACTTACCCTTCTACAAGATTGTAAGGTTTTTTTCCCTTGAGTCTATTACCTGAATTTACCTCCCCTTCTACAAGACCAGCTACTTTTCCGTATACTTAATTAATGGATGGAATTGATATTACTGTTATTTTTTCATGAGAGGGTATAACCGGACTGGGTATTTTTTTACCAGGACTCACTCGGAACACTATGATCTAAATCATTTGCGTAGACTACAGCACAACGGACCCGGTTTTTTGCCATGCTCTTCCTCTAAATTCATTTCTTCTTGCATAGGCTTAGCAAGATTCCAGATGCACAATCGACAGTTAGCAATCCTAACATTGCTGACTTAAGAGATGACAAACGTCCAACAAAATTAGCTGAGGACTTTTCTGAGCTCTATGACAATGAACGGACTGATGCTTTTGAATGTATTGAAGCTGAAGGTGATGATGAGAAAACAAAAGTTTTGTATGAACTACTAAAGGTCAGTATATTGAATACAAAAATATATGATATCGCCTCATTTCTTTACGTGTTTTATTCATAAATAAAGTTGTAGTACATTTTGAAAATAACAACATTAGTGCATTGATAGCTTTGCATTTAATGAAATTTTTGTACGCATATTTTAAACAATAAGTGCAAAGTACATTTAATGAGATAATCATCTTAAAACAAATTACTTCGACCTCACATTTTGTATATTTGTTCATCAAATATGTATTACATTTTCCCCGTATTTCAGCGCTCGTATGAATTCTGTGAGACTTTATCAACTAGTCATGCTGAAGCTATTAGAAAAAGTTTTACAACGTTGAATTACACAAAGAAATTACACAAACAAAATACTGACGTCAAGAGTTCAAATATGCTCTCTGGTAGACCAGACAGAACAGATGAAGTTCATGAATTAGCAAAAGGAAATGATGATATGAATCAAACTGTTCAAAATTACAGGCACAGTTCCTTCAAGAATACGGCCCGGTCTAGGCCACAAAATGGAAAACAGTATAAGGTAATTCATTGACATATACATGTATGTAGTTGATGTTAAATATTTCAAAAATATCATTTATGTTTTTATTTTGATATAATTGTGCATTTGAAGTAAATATTTTAAAAAAACATTTATGTTATTGATTGCCCTTCGCACATTTGAACGTAAGTAAGTCAACTTGTTTTGATTAGATATTTAGGCACTTGGTAAACCAGCTTGGTTTATTTCTGAACGTATTAAGAATGGATGTTAATGTTTCTTTTAGAAAAAAGAGGTTCCTGATGATACCAAAGTACTATTAATTGCCGAGGGAGACTGTGCTAAGAAACGTAATGATGTTACAGACGTTACGGTAATTGTTTCTGAACTTGTGTATAATAGTTCATAAAATAAAGTCTACCCGTAATATTGCTTGGATATTTTTATTATATTTATCGGAATCGACATTGGCATATTTGAATGGTTTTCACATATTGGATGTATAATTATCATCAAAATAGTATTTTATTACCAATTGACTTAAAAAGTTCTGTCAGAAAGATTTGTAATGATGGAAATGTATTTTGCCAGTTTAGAAATAATGTCCGTGGTGACATTAAATCAATACAAAAGGCCTCTAAACAAACGGACATCTGATATCTTATAATAGCAGAATGGCAAAAAGTATTACCTTGTCAAAGTGCAGTCTCTGAATTTTAAATGGTTTTGTTGGCATAAAATAGCAGAATAACGCTTGAGGCATGCTTATATACTACACCAATATCAGTTACCTTTAAAAAGTTTCCTTGTGTGAACCAACGTATCTTGCCTAAAGTGTTTGCAAACCTGTTTCATATAGTTTCCATCCTTGGTGTGAAGAATTTTGTGCCACATGTAGTAAAAGCACTGATGGTGAGTCTGTGTCATGAGAAAGGAAAATTAATGACATATGTTACAATTGAACAAACATATTTTTATTACAGATTTCCGAACTTATGTTCAACTTTGATGATTTTAGCGCAGAACAAAAGAAAACTATACTGGATTTAAGAAAACTGTGTGAAGAAAAACAAGCCAATGATGTTGTGCAGGTATGGCATACATTTAAGCATTTTTTATTTGTATATTATGTGTCGGTAAAAAGGCTGGTATCTGAAGCATTCATCTTGTATTTTTAGGGTTGTACGGTCGTGAGACATTTCGGACCTATTTTTGGCTTTGACTTAGAAACATATAAGCAATTAAATAAAAATGACATTCTATTTTAGGTTGGATCAAAGTTGATTGCCACGGAAATGCAAATAGAAAATGGTGAAATTATGAAATATATATCAAAATGCATTGATATATGTTGGTCAATGTGTCGACATACACCTCCAGTTTATATAAATTATTCAAAAAGTGAGGAAGGTTTACCATTTGATAAAAAGAAGTACAGACCTGATACAAAGTCAGGAAAATTTGTTCATTTTGTGGTTTGGCCAGTCCTTTATTTACACGAAGGAGGTCCTCAACTGAGTAAAGGTGTTGCTCAAGGAAAGGATTGAAACTCATGTTCCCTGGAAAAAAAAGTCAAAGACTTTTAGACTTATTTGGTTTTGTTCATTTACATAAAGGTTAACCAACGATTATTTGGAATGACGTTTTGCTAGTAAAATATAGTTGATATTTAGTCAATTTATTTAGTCAGATCAGTTATAAATTAAACTCTTTACACAACTACCGACGTCTCGGACTATTGTGCTCTTGTTCATTAAATATTTTGAATCAGTCAATTGCAATAGCGTATATAAACGAGTATAATTACAATGTACTTGTAATTGATATAAATGCAGCGAAATCACTTATTATGATAGCAAAACTAAACGAATAATTATAATTGTAAAAAATGGAGCCAGTCATAACCAAAAAATTGTTTAATTACATAAAATGGATTGTTTGCTATTGTCATTTAAGATTTATGTTGATATGTTTTGTGTTTTCTAGTTATTTGGTGATATTTTATAAATATAAAGTAAATAAACGTATTTATTATATATAATTATACTTAATTGTTGAGTTTAATTATAAGTTGTCACATGTTACCAAGAAATAATTAAATTTAACTTCTGGTGTTTTTTCGTCTTGATGTACAAAATATGTACGTGAGAAGAGATTAAAATATTTCTTTTCTGTTGTTAAAACTTAAATTTGAAGACTCGTCCTTTAAAACTGAGAATTTCACAGCAATCGTATCATCCCGATGTCTTTGATGTGGTAAATTGTTACTTTTAAAGACCTATCAAAATTAAAAAATATTAATTAATTAAGTGTGTCATCTTTATTCATTGTTTTCTTACCTATCAAAAGCATGTTGCTAACAAAGACATTTAACAAAGAATTTCTTAGGTCGTTTTGTGGCTGTATACATTGAAACAGTTGCTCTGTCAAAAGAAGTAATTAGTAAAATTATTTCAATTGGGGTTTTAATTGAGCATAAGGTGTAATTAAACAGTATAACATATTAAGATAGCAAACAAATAACCATAAATAACCATTGAGGAAGTAGACAACGTTTAGGAAACTGCACGACATGACAGATTATATATATGAATGCTTATTATTCACATTATGATTAAAATGCCATTTGGTCTTCCATTTTCATACAGTTTTAAAAATATTTTTAAAATGCAGTACGAATGTCACCTGATAAGTTTTATAACAGGGCGGTTTAAACAATCATTGCAACACTAATTCATTCTATTGTTCGCACTTACTTAAGGGGTAATCTAGAAAACATCTAGGGAGTCTTACTATACATACTTCAAATAAATAGGCACTTGATTTATTGGCAGTCGTTTTTACGAGTAATTCTCTGTCCAATGCAATAGTTCCTATTTTGAGATACATTGACAACTATACTTGAAAACAATTGATTCTTCGGAAAGAGTAGTCGTTTCAGATATAAGTGTATCTGAACTCGAGAAATACATCTCCAGACAAAGAAAGGCTTGTAAATTTCGGACATAGTACAAGGCTTTATATGCGAAGTTTACTGCCTTGTGTGTAACATATTGTAATGCAAGCGCAGGTCATGCAGTCAAGTGCCTATGGTCAAATACAAAAATGTATAGATAAATACTTAACTTTCATATTGAAAGGAGGTTAATTATTACCACAATTAGTTAGCTATCATTATTCACCACATATAGTTTATATTTATAAATTGTGTTACAGTGTGTAAGCTTAGTTCACAACAGTGATATTAAGGGATATGAAGTTATATCTATTAACCGAACTCAAAGTCAATTTTGTTTTAAAAGTACAGGAATATGCATGTTTTCAAGCTGCATTCTGTATAAAAAGTTGTTAAAAGCCATAACAGAGCTCTATAAAGCCTATTTTAAACGGGGTCAAAGAAGTATTGTGTCATGATTTTGATTCATACGCAATTAGTAAATTGAGGAAAACAAACACCACAAAACCACTTTGTTTTAAGTAAGCAGATCATTTTTGAGTGCAACTTGGTTTTACATGAATATGTATTATGATAGGTTTGCCTGCTTAGAGAAGTACTATTTTGATGATTTAATGTTTTATGTACTGTAGCATACCGTTTTGTATCAGGGGCTTGTTCAACGATTTGTTACCTGCTACCATAAGCAACAATGAGCTCACGGATTTTGGAGCTTGTTTGCTTAAGAAATAACTTACAGTTGTCTATATTTTGTTGTCTAATAAAATATAGGCACGAGTTGTGATGCGCGTATGATTAAATCACGAGTGCTTTAGCACGAGTGATTTAATAAGCGCATCAAACGAGTGCCTATATTTTATTAGACAACAAAATATAGACAACTGTAAGTTATTTCGATTCTAACATCGTAAAATACATCCGTAGAAAAGATATATTTATAGAACTATTTTTAACTGTCAGAAACGTCATGCTGTTGAAATACCCCCCAGTGCAAAGGCCGAAAATAGCATTTATTTACACAATTCTCACAGATACGTGTTTCTTATTCCGAACAAAAAATATTAAAATCTTAATTATAGAATAGAAACCAAATTGTAAAAGTCAACCCTTATAAACTCGGGCGCCATTTTCGGCTTTGCGCATTTAACGTGGGGAGTAAAATTTCAACAGCCGTCACGAGCTATATTTTGTTGAATAATAAAGCATAGATGACGTCACATTAAATAAAGAGTGAAAACGCACGTGCCTATGTTAGAATAAAAGATTTAGAATGGCATTAGGGGTGATTATACATCACGTCCATTAGTCAAAGACTATAGGAAAGTGATAGCAGCTATCACACATCGCTCAATTAACATTATTTTCTTCGCTTATGGTATAAACTGCAACCACCTACCATGAGGCCTTGTTGAACGCAAGGATGAATCATTTTTATGTCTTTATTTCCTGATAGTATTATTACGATTCTCTCAAAAATATTGTCGTAAATGGCTCATTTATTTAAGACACTGCCAGTGTTTATTTTGTTTTAAATGCAATGAAAGAGGGTCAATCTGTGCAAATGATTTTTACGTACATTAACCGAAACAGGGATGGTTCCTATAACCAATTATTTTGTATTAACAATAAAAAACATGATTATGAAGGTGACGTATCATATAGGGATGATATTTAATGAACAAATTTACCATATTGCGTGAACTAAATGTTAGATGTACGGTACATAACGTAAACTATGATGAATTGTTGTCATGCTTCAGTGAACATTAAAACAATTAGGACTTAATGGAGAGAGAAGGTTTTATTAGCGCTTTTTGGAGAAACCAGTTCACTTTGACTCAAATACTGGATACAAGAGGTACGGTTTAATTTTACTTTTTCATTGTCTTGTTATATCAGTTTATAGTTATCTTTTTCTGTTTTATACATTTCTTTCTTGATTTTGCAAAAATTGTGTTCATGTTAGGTTTTATTGTATACTCGGTAAAATTTTAAGCGGAATTAAACTAGACAAACTTTTTCGGTGACCATGTAGTTGAGGCTGAAAATAACATGGTATTAGTATGGTCTTGTAAATGTATAGCTAGTTGCTTCTTGTTTCTTTTAATTCATTGTTTCAATTGTGCTTGTTAAAATTATCTAATGCATATTTGCTCTTAAAATTTCAAAATTATAATTTCTTTTGTACTTTTAAGAATTTTTGATAACATTGCTCATTCATGGCAAATAGTATAATTGTTATGACTAAAAGGGTTACTTGGTAACTATCCCCTTGGGGCCTGTTTTATAAAGGGTCGTACGACCTATTTTAGTCGGAAATCCTTCTATGTTGTATTGTTCAATTTTCATAAGGCATTTGATAATATACTGTTCTGGATTTTCTGCTATGTATTTTTACTGGATACTTACAATATTTCTGTCATGGTTTCTTCACTTGTATATGTATATGCTGATTATCGTTTAATATACGTTTTATCCTCAAAGTTAAATGGTTTCAAAGCACCAAGTAGCTTTTTATTGTCTCAGGAAATGCAAATGTTAATTAAGATGAATATTAAAACAATTAATGAACGTCTGTTCTATTTCAACGCACATCAATGAAGTTGAATGCTTACGTAGATTAACATAAAGATAATGACAATCTTCTGGACAATAACTTTATTGTATACTTCGTTCATGTGGTATGCATTTTCATATTTATTACGCATTCTTCGACTTAAGTCAACTTGCCTTAGGTTTTGACAAAATACCTGCACGAAAATACACAGTATGAGTGTTCCTTTGTGCTTAAACTTCAAGTTGATGTTCACATACAATATAATATAATTTTATTATAATAAAAGTGTCTTTGTTTACAATCTGCGCAATAAATTCATTCTTGGTGGCTGTTAAGTATAGGGATTTGCCCCTAAACGGAAGAAAATGCAAGCTTTCTGTAAATCTAAATAAATGTAATATTGAGAGTTTTTATCTGATAAAACATTCATACTAACAGAGTTATTCTCATATAGTAAGCAGACAATGCACTGAAAAAAGTTAGGTTTGGACCAGAATAATACTACTGTACTTAAGATTGAAATCACTTCGATATTTACCCACAGTGTAAATCAGTTATAGGTTTACCTTTTGTAGCGATCTTTTAAAATCTTTACTGACTTAGATATTTTACAGTAAAATCGATATAATGAACACTTTGGTTAATGCAAAATTATGAGAGTTTTTACAAAATGCTTAATATAGAATAAAAAGATTCCTATATTAGGACCAATCCGCTCACAGGCGACCGGCACGGTTCCGAATAAAAAGCATTATATACATGTAAGGTGTATCACTAAAAATGGTAGTTTTTTTCAACCAAGTTGAATCAGAGGCCAGTTCCTCCATCATTAATAATTTTATTTCACTGATTTTTACACGCGCGCAAAGCTGAGGCTTGAAAGAGCAAAGTCTTAGCTACACGTGCATTATTGAATAAGTGAAATAAATATATTTATAATGAAGAAACTGCCCTCTAAGTGATATTGATTAAAAACTACCATTTTTAGTAATATACCTTATGCGTATATATAGTGTTATTGATTAGGGACCGTGACGGCTGCCTGTGATTCCGCTAATAAAAACATCAATTTTGATAGTTCCAATCGTGGAATTTTACCGTGCTGAATTGTTTGATTGAAAGTAATGGCTCCGTTGAATCTAACTTAATAATCAAAGCGTAGTAAGAATGAAACTACACATACATTGATGAATGGAGAGCCTTATTTATCGATTTAGCCCGAACTAAATTATACAGTTTATTAGTACAAATACCCCCTTACGTGTCATTGCTGGAAGCGCATACGTATAATCAAATATGTTACACAATTTACACTTAAATTGTAATCAAGTAAATCAATACGAATTTCTTTGAAAGTTCTGACCTACTAGCTTGCGCTTGTGTAAATACGGTGCAAAACAGTGCAAGTTTTGGTAAACAGTGTAATTTTAGTTAAACTGTGTGTGATACAGTGTAATATTGTATGACATATTGAAAGAACATAACATAACAGATCTGTAAATATTACTGTAAATGACATGAAATAAAGTTTATGACCAAGTTTCCAAGTTATCATTGAAAGCTAAGAATGGCATCCCATAATTCCTTTTAACAGAACTCTTTCAAAAGACAATACATGTACTCGTATATGTTCAAGAACATCTTTGAAAAATCAAGCCATTGAAAAAGTCATTAATCGTGTACATTGTATATACATATCCTATATAGTAATAATTTATAATATTGTCCCTAACGAATGAGTCACCGAATAAACTATATAACTTTACGTCTGTCATTAATCATAATTATTAATATTTTTCATGATGATGTGAATTATTATCTAGTGTACGTAAACATACATAAAGGTGGTCTGGTGATCATAGATCATTTTAACATCTCACTAAATTAACTTGAAAATGTTTTACTTCTTTTCCTGAATTTATGCGTTCTATTGTAATCATCGTGGTTGCAACAAGCGTACTAACACATTACTTGTCAAAATAGTATTGTTTTTTTTCTTCTTAATATTTCGCTTGTTTTCGACACAAGTGAATCTTTGACTACTAGTGAGAGGTTACTTGCGTGTTTTTTTGTGTGACATTAGTAAAAAGCTTTTTACATAGATATACAGACCCTAGAACAAAATACCAGAATGTTAAAAGCTTTATAAATCACCGAAAATGTAAATTTTGCCATAAAGAATGTTTCCAATACAATTAAATATTAATTAAACCACGTTTAAACCCATTGTCGGTATTTGGCATCAACACACAAAAAGCTTAAAGTTTTAAAGTCATATTTCAACCAAATTGCATTTATTTTTAACATGTTTAGTATTTACTGTAATGATATGAATATAACTGTGGCTCTTCTTTTCAGATTACTTCTCCTCGAAATGGAACTTTTCAAGATATCGGTATTTGTTGTGCTTGCCATGTTTATCAGCATGGTAGAGGCTAAACTATTTACGATTCAGTTTGATCTACAAAGGAACAAAGAAAACCATCCAATATGGGATTTAACAAATACATCTAATGGCCACGCCCTTATGCTGGAACCAGGGAAAACACTGACCCATAATTTCTGCCTTAGAACTGATTCTTACGTAACCGTCAAAGACTTCCGGTTTTCAAATGGTAACAAGAGTGAACAGGTGATGGTTGAAATTGACCGTGTATTGATGGGAGCCTTCTGGACGCCTACTAATCCAAAGCACAGCTGGAACATATTCTTGTCTACAGGACAGTTTCCACGAATCCCAGTCATATCTATTGGTTGGCACCGACTTGTGGTAAGCCTTTTTGAATACCTAGGTGTTGTATACCAACGGTCTTACGACACTTATCAGTCGTAAATCAATCTATACTGTACAAGAATATACTGTAAGAATTTTTGATATGCTACTCTGGTGCAAATGATCATATGATTCGGATCAAGCTCATTAAATTTAGATTGTATGTACGCTGTCGCTATTACAAATGAATTTATTTCGTGTCGGCGTCAATTAATTTTTGAAATCAGTGAGAAGTTTGTATCTAGTTGAATGTGACGCCAGGATCAGTCGAAGCTTGGTGAGAATTTCCGAATTGTTCAAATCACGATTAAATAGTATTCTAATAAAGTCAGATAATGTTATTTCTCATGTTAACTCGTGTAAGAATATTATGTGTGGCTTTCTTGTGTTAAAAAAGGTTCAATTGAACGTGATCCGAATAGGAAACCCTTTTTTGTTTCTGATTAGGCGGAACGTATTGAAGCTTTAAATCAGCCATATTTTAATGAAATTGGAATCAATTCTTAGGTGGTCTTTTGTTTCTTCACAGGCCTCATTTCATCTCCTTTACTTTTGTTTTTGCATTCTCGTACTCGGAGACTATAAAGATTCTCGATTTAGAATATAAATAACATCTGGATACAAGAATGGTTTGTAGCTGTTCACGCAACGTATTACTGTCAAAGTCAAAATGAGACAGACCGTTTTACCTGACCATTATTCTTGAGATGTATCAGACTATACTTCATTCCTCCGTTACTGGTAATGAACGTTATTAAGCCCTAAGCTATTTTGTTTATTTACCAATCTCTTCAATGTCATTTATATTTATCTATATTTATGTCAATCATTATATTCATAACTGTGTACATGTATATACATTGTTTGAAATAAAAATGTTTAAACTAATCATCCGTTAGCAATAGCTTGGCTCAAACCATATATCAGTGGAAGGTTATGAGGATTGATTTTAGAGTTCTTAACCAAAGGCGGATCTAGAGGGGGGGTCAGGGGGTTCGGACCCCGTGGAATTTCCAAAATGTACCTGTCTATATGTGTATTACTTGACTGTTGGTCAGTTTTAACTAGCATGAAGCAAATTTTCTCGGTGCTTAACACAAATTTAATGGTTATTATTAATATACAATGTATTGCATTATTCTACATAAAGTGTATAATGTGGTTGTTGTTCAAAAGTTTGGACCCCACTCAGAAAAAGTTCGGACCCCCCCCCTAGAAAAAAATTCTGGATCAGCCCCTGTTAACCTTTCGATCACAAAGGATATTCACTTTCACTTGTCGAAATAAATGGTACAAAAGGCTTTTTCGAACATTTGTTAAAATATTTTTTGCTATATGAATCAGGGTTTTTGGTCACGGTATTTTGATAATACGTTGGTAGCAATGTCAAATTACATCAATAATTCATTGGTTAGAGTATGTTTTAACCGAAGTTTACTAAAATTAAAACTAATGCATCATGTATTGACGTTTAAATCCTTCCTCAAATATGTGCGCAGATTAATACTTCACGATTATTGGTGAACGCAGTGAAACGCACATGACGCAAAACGTTGGTTTTTCGAATCTTTTCATAAAAATAAGAAAGAAAACTTAAAGCGATCAATCTTCGTAATTGAAGAAATACGTGATTATTGAGTATAATGGACACTAAAATAATAATCCATCTAGGTGTAATTATTTCTATAAGTTTTATTTTCAACTTGATGGGATTTTTTCAATTTCATCCAACGTGACGAAACTGCCAATGAAGTTGTGATGTGCTTGTTAGAATGCTAGACACGTACACTTCAATAATATATAGAAAATACGTGACAATTGAAATTTCATACCTTTTTCTTAATTTAAATTGATATCGTTCATAGAATTATAAAATCATGAAGTGCTAAGTAATGTCGTACAAACAACAATTTATCTCAATTATCACAAACTGTTCCTGTAATAACAGTTTTGTTCACCGAGTAACATTCGAAAGTTCAGTTGGTTTTGAACACATTATGTTTCACATGTACATGAGTACATTTGACGTATCTTCATGCATCGAAAAGCCGACGTTGTTGGAAACGTTTTGGAACGCCTTGGCTTTCTATGGTTATACTGAGTACGTTCTTTATTGGCATAATGCCAGGCGTATTTCCGATGGCTCTTTTTTAACTTTATTCGTAGGAGTATAAATCCTTTTGTTATTTGGTTTATGTGCCATGTTTGTTCGATCTTATGGAACAGTCACCTGTCTCAATGTTGAAATCAGTTATATATATCTAGATTTTTTATTATAATTCTGTCATCCAGATACGCTGAGTATCGCCTTTTAGTTTGTTTTGAACATTCTATAATCCTCTGTGTCAACTTAGTTAATCCATATACTGATGCAAGGCTCCCTACGACATACGGCTATCTGCTCGACCCATCTCGTACCAAACAACGATTGTTTAGAACACGCCATTAGTATGGGTCATACATTTGTAGTGCTGCTCCTACATTGTTTTCCATCGAATGCTTTATGTTTTCAGGTCAAATTTAATGGCACAGCTGATGGTATTGCACTTGATTACATTGAATTAGACATTGACGATGATAAAATATCACAAGATATATTCTCATGTGAACTCACCTGTATACCTGACCGGAACTATAATGTCCGCGCTAATCCGGTCTTAACGGAAGCCTCTTACATCGTTCAAGAATCATATAAAACTGCCTGCCCGGAAGTAGACAACATCAATATTCCAATTTTCAATCCAAGTGTGCAGATGTACGAAATAACAGCCGCCTTACCTCAGTACAGAGCCTTCTACAATTGGAAATTCGAGAACACAACCGGATGTCCCCATCTGTCGCCTCTCTACTGGTCATTCAACAACATTGATTTAACGTCATCGGACAATTATGCTATTGAAACACCAAAGGCTAAGCTTTACTTCAGTAGAGGGAACGACATGCAATCCAAAGTCAGCACATCGATGGTCGTAGCATTTCAACTTGAAGGGAAATCAAAAGGAATGGTTGACAGCGAAATGGGCGCCATTTTGAAAATAAAATTTCGCCATCTTACAGATGACGTTCAAATTTCCTTCCGGTACAAAGGTCGTCATGATGGAATCTCGCGCACTGTTATTAAACACGTGACTCCGATACATCCGGAAACAGAATGGGACACGCCTGATTTTACATGGACTGACAAAGACTACAACCTAGCATTCTTGTATGTATCATCGAACTCTAGCAAACCGTTGCATATGGAACATCTGTACCTTGAAAGACGACCAATGTTACCAGATCAAGTTAAGAGCGTTTACAGAAGTGATGATTCTATCATCGAAGTAGTTTTCAGCGATTTTTGGTGGCTGAACCCTGATTCAATGACTGTTCATTTATCAACTGGCGATATTTACCACAACGTCTCATATTTTAGAATTTACCGACCAATACCATGGGATCAAGGCTATGCACAGGTGTTTGTTTTGTATCAAGACGGAAATGCCCGATTGTTGCCGGTGCCTCCCGTGGGATTGAAGGAATGGATTCCGTTTGGTTCTTCGGTCATCATCGGACAAACCGATCCTACGGTGGTTAGACCATATGCCTCAATAACTGATACATACATAGATGTTGATAAACAGGTGATGAGTTTAATGTATAAAGATGGCGGCTCGTGTCGTCTGTCTCTAGTGAGCAGCTTGACTGAAACCCGCGTCGTTGTCTCTGATCTATATTTGGCGCGAAATCCAGCGTTGTTTCCATTTACAACATTCCGTTCTATGTACGTAGCAGAAGGCAACACAGATGTCGATCATGTCAAAGTGGATGGAATACATAATATGCATATCATGGATGATTTCAATGCTGTGATTGGTCGAAATTTTGTGTTCCACCGGAAGTGCATGTCGCGCCATCTTAATTTAAGTCCAGACATTTATATTGATATAAGAAGAACATTAAATGATGCGGCAAACGTTGAATTGTTACAAACTGATTCCTTCCAAAGTTTATTGATGAGAATACAAAACCATAGATTCCGTCTATGGACTCCAAGACTTCGATACAACTATGGCTAAGCCAATTTTAATATACGGACATTGCGCATTATATTAATGACTTTATTTATTTATTGACAATTGCGTATTTGGTGTTAACTAAATTTCAATATTTTCCACTCGTTATTTTTGACATTGTTTCTTTAAACTTGTCGGAATGACTATTGGTTTTAAGATGATATGTGTTTAGTTTCTACAAAGATTTAAAGCGGCGCCTTTCTACAAATGAGGCCACTTCGAATGTATGCCTGTTTATATTTTAGACTGTATACTTTTACATAATGTTTCCTTTGTATTTATGCAAACAAATTGTTTATATTTCAGAATGATTAAATAGTCGACCATTTCTGAGTTGTAATTTTTTTCTTGTTTTTCATATATTTAACTTGAAACACGATTTCGTGTTGAAAATGTTGATCTTAAGCACAGCTAATTGATAATTTGTCTGACTATATCAAACCAGGATTTATTTCTTAGTTGCAAAACTACGTGTGCTGTCGTATTTTAACTTAAAAGAAATATAATTAAAGATTCATATAAAAAGGTCAGTCATGCTTATATAATTTAACATCTGTCTAAATAAAAGCGTAATTGTGTATTTCAATGCCTAGAATTCAAGCTCGGCTAATTTAACAGTCTATGTGCATGTATCATGTATGAAAATATGAGATCACAATTTTTTAGCTTAAGTCGTATGTTCTTCGTCATTTCTGTTTCCATACACTTAATTGAAAGTACTAAAATACAAGCTTATATGCGTTATAAAGTTTTATGTTGTATCTTCTTGCAAGGCAGTAGATACAAAATTTAAGCTTTGCTGTAACATTCTGTGCATGTGTGATTTAATGCCAATTACTATGATTGCTGGGATGCTTTATCTCTGTTACATTGTTTTCATGCACTTGATCATTGCAATAACTAAAATGTGAGCTTTGCTGTTACTTTTAACGCCTTCGTTGCCTTTTTATAAATTATTGCAAAAACTAAAACGCTAGTTCTGCTGTTATATTCAACTCCCTTGTTGCCATCATACAAGTTATTGCAAAAACTCAAATGCTAGTTCTGCTGTTATATTCAACTCTCTTGTTGCCATCATACAAGTTATTGCAAAAACTAAAATGCTAGTTCTGCTGTTACATTCAACTCTCTTGTTGCCATCATAAAAGTTATTGCAATAACTTAAATGCGATTTCTGCTGTTACATTCAACTCCATTATTGCTTTTATACAAGTTATTGCAATTACCACTGTTTTATTTTTACCGATGTTATCATTTAGCGACTTTTCATTAAAATTCTTTGAGTGTAACTCTTATGTCTAATTATTGCATTCATTATTATGTTATGCATGCTAATATGTTTCCGCCTTATTGTAGTACAGATGTAGCCATATTTTTTCTATCATTAAACACATTTCCGCGTTTTTAATGAATGCTAATTAATCTGCTCTTTATTCAGTCAAATGTTATGTTGTCAATAATTTTTAATTAACTTTAATTGATGTTAAATGATAATTTCCCTTGACCTAGAAGCGTCACCTTTATACAAATGTAATATATTTTGATAACATTTAATAAAATTTACAAATGAAGTTCTTTTTAAATTAGTTTACTCATCTTAATAGATGTCAATCTTAAAAATCACCACAAAGTATGCACTCTACGTTGGAACGATCTGACGGTTGCAATGATGTTTTGACTACCCAATCAGCGAGTCGCTTGTATTCGGTTGTATGTGACGTCAGCATCAACTGAAACTTGACGAAATTATCCGAATCGCTTGGGAAAAACTATATTACGTATTGTTTGGTTTAATGTGATTGAGTGGACGTGTAATTATTTGTTATTTTGCTCCTATTGATCCCGTTTTACATTTATAAATATCAAATTCTACAATATAAATCAAGTTTCATTGGTGGTTCTTATCTGCTAATTAACGCTCATTAATTTGCAATTATATTCGCATCAACAAAATCACATTTATCTCTAAACATTTCCTCAAACCAAATGACAACTAGACAGCAAGAATGATAAACCATACTTTATTTAGTAAACAAATTAACACAGACAATTGCTGTAGTTACGATACAGTTTGTTTTTTGGTTAAAATTGTCATCCATTGTCACGGTGCAACTCACGGACGGAACTGCAGTTTTTAGCCAGGGGTACCCAGTCAAGTTAAGTACTTCTGGTTATGTCAAAAATAGTATCGTTTTTATTATTGCATTATTATTTATATCACGGAAAATTAAGTTATGTCGTGGAAAGGTTATTTAAGACCAATGCAAGTCATGGAAATGTAATTGGAATTCACGGAAAGTCCTTGAAAAACATTAAAACCAGTGAAAGTCTTCGACATCCATGGAAAGTCTTCAATGCTATACAGGTTAAAAACAGGGAAAGTCTTTAAAATAACATTGGAAGACATTGAAACCCATGGAAAGTCTTTGAAACCCATGGAAAGCCATTGAAAACAATGGAAAGTCATTAAACCCCATTGAAAGTCGCAACAAACCATGGAAATCATGGAAGAGGTGTAAAGGTACAAAAAAAAATTATGAAAAGTCAATGAAAACCCATGGAATGTCACTAAAAGTTATAGAACATTCATGACAATGTAGGTTAAACAGTTTGTACCGTCTATGTTTAAAACTCTCATCAATCTCACTTGAGCCGTCCTAGCAACTTGACTCTTTACAAATATAGATGACACTTCTTCATGCATTAACTTACGTACATTCAGTTAAGAAATATTCTATGACAAACAATCCATTGTTCTAAACTAGTGTGATTAATTCAATATCAAACATATAGTAATTAAACTTTCATTAAGTTCCGTATAAAACGTGTTTATCATTCTATATATATACTACATAGATAAGACAGTCTTACACCAACCCACACAACGTATGTCCATAATGTTTCACTTAAAATGTCATAACATGGATTCTAAATGTCATAAAATATATATAACATTTTACATATGACTTAGTTTTTACAAGAGAACATTTTATATGTGTGTCAGGTATTGAGTAATTGACATGTTTTTTATTCTTGTTCTAAATACTATTAATTGAAACCATTTGTTTATAGGACATTGATCTAAAGAGGACAGTATAATAACTATAAAAAACAAGCAATTTTTTATTATCGTAGGGCATTCACAGTAGTTTTATAGCTTCTGCAAACTGACCAGAGACAATTAATACAAATAAGATATCATTTACATTTGATATTCTAGACAATTTAAATTTGAGTTAATTGCCGGGGTCTGCATATAATACATTCATATGGAGCGAACGGACCCCAGTGAAAAACTAAACCTCAATCAGCTTTACTTTCGATATGTTAGTTACCTATTGTGTCGATACCGCGTGATGTGAAACGTGTATTAATTTGTCTCAGGCCAATTTGTATAAGCTTTACTTTTTAATGACTTGTTATTCAATTCAAATAGTCAATCAGTATTGCTAGAAAAGGGTCTGGACACAAATCCTGCTTTCTTATAGTTTAACATAGACCGTGACGTTGCGATGAATAAATAGGTACAAACAAAACAACACCAAGCTTATATAGTTTACTCTTAGTCGCCCTCTTCGATCCGGAGAAATGGACGTCTTCTGTCTGGCTCAACCAATGAATCATGTTATCCAAAGTTTGACCTAGTGGAGTGACGTCCGCTTAATTTGGTCAAACTTTAGCTAGCTATCGAGGTTTCTGTTTGAAGGTGCTAATAAGGTTGTATATTCAAACTAGAGAAAGATTAATGAGTATACACTAAAAGATTCAACACTTTTCCATCATAATCAATCGTCCATAATCTCCAATGTCTCTATTTGTAATGAACATTATTCCAAGAATAATCATGAAATTAATTAATTAGAAAATGACTTGTCTTGTGAGTGATTGATGGTTTGTATACTAAGATAATTAATTAATAAACTGTATACGTTAAAAGTGGAGAGCGTTTTGTAATACATTGTTTTGTGGTCGCTGGATCATAAAGATTGGAGCTTTATACTCGTTTTGGGCAAGCTTTGAATCATATCGCAGCGTTCATGTGAATTATTCAAGTCTCGGTATAAAGCTTGAACACTATGCTTAAACTTCTAATCCAGTACTGAAGTCAAACATTTGACAATGAATAATAACTGTCTTACGTAGTACAGAGGTAAGAGATCCAATGGTGTGTATGCCCTGTTCTGGGATCGAACACATGATCCATGGATTTGTAGTTGGACAAACTACCGATTGAGCTATATGTGTGTTACCTAAAAGCTCCGCTGTTTCGATTCCAAATGGCTTTGAAAAAAATCAGCGTGACTTAAATATTTTTGAGATTTTCACCAGTTGACGAGCGGGACGTTATACAAATAAAGATAGCATTTCGCTTGGGTTTCTCTTTTTTTGCCTTGCGTTGTTATAAGCCCGACAACGTTGTATCAAAGTTGTCCCTGACAAAACGTTGTTCATGCAAAACTTATAGTGTACTTTTACAAGGCAATATTTTGTTATAAAACAAGAAGTGAAGTTGTATGTGGACAAATAAAATTAAATTATTACAATGCATCATCATGCATATGACAGTGTCATGTTTTGAGTTCTTTAATACTGTCGCCGTCATATACTTTACAGTTTATTATGTTTTATTTCTCATTAATCAAGTCAGCTGACATTTTCCATTCTGTGTATAAACTCATGTACGTGTATGTCATATTAACACAACACTGGCACCCAAGTCCTCACACTCGTTAAATATGCACACATATAATATTTGTCAACAAACACAATTAAAAATCGGTCCCGTATACATTACCATGTACGAGATATATAACTATACTTTCATTATAATATATAAGGTAGTGTACACATGTATGTATGCACAGGGAACTATATATAGGAACGTACGCATTATTTTATGATCATAAGATATGGATTCTGGTGCCAGTGTAACACAATGGTTGTGATACACAGATAACTGTATTAAATAAAGTTAGCCTGTTAAAGTCAAGTTGTACACAAATTCTATATAATAAAACTAAAGTCTGCTTCCATGTATACATGTTCAGCCGACTTTACAAATTCGTACGATAGCCCCTGATCACTGAACTCACATTCAGGCCGATTATCCTTCACAGTACTCACACTTGGGTGGAAAGTACCAATTTTAGGTAAATTTCTTGCTAAAGGAAATTAGGAGAGCCCCCTAGTGAGGTTCGAGCCCGGAACTTCTAGATCCCTCAGCGCGCGTCCTAATGTTCACTGGACCACTGCTCCTACATTTACATATATAGATGTATACATAATTTTAATGTTATAATATATCGTTCGTATATTTTCATTGTTGAATATATGTATAGATGCCGATCAAATTTTGCTGTCTTTAATAAAAAATATTATTATATAAAGATATACATTTTTGCATATTTTACTAAGAATAAAGGTTAAATGCTAAAATTTAACAGAAACTATGACCAAAACAATATTTATCATAATTTTACGGACATGTATTAGTATTTTATGTAGAACTGCGGTATCACATACGTGTAGGCCCTATGAACATTGCGAGAGTAAATGCCTGTTCCGTGTTTACGCGTAAGTACGGACAGATATGGTTTTATACATAACTCGCGCGAAAAGACGTCACCAACATTTGCGCAGTACGTTCAATACACAAACTTCACCAAAACAATGGCAGACTTCGACACAATATATGAAGAAACGGAGGATGACAGTAATAATGTGGACTTTGTATTACCTGTACCAGACCCTATTATAGTTCGAGGGGCTGGAAATATCACGATGTATGTATTTTATCTCTTAAGTCGCGGTTAAAAGCCATTCCGTCTGTTTTGTGTAAATTTTTGTTAGTGTCATTAGTGACAAGTAGAGCATGCTCGTCAAAACAAAACATATCCGTACACGCTATTCATCTATTTCATTGATTATTTTGTTATGAGTCTCACTATACAATGTCTTCTATATTTATAAGCTTTATGAAATATCTGCTCTACTTTAATGTACATTATCTTTAATCAATTATTAATTAAGCTACATTGAATCAGCTGATCAGCTTTTACTTCCTTTCTAATTCTATGTGGGTGGTTTACACACCAGGGCAGCATCAAAATACCTGTGTTTATGTCACTGTGTGAAAAAAACAACATGCAGCCTGACTTGAACTCAACCCCGAGAACCCTTGCTTGCTAGGCTTTTGCTCTCCTGACCGAGCTATCTGACCACTTACATGTTTCCCAATGATGTGAACAGGTAAATACCAAGAAATACCCTGAATGGAGATTCAATCCACATTTCTGAATCCAAGACTGTTTCAGGAGTTATTATTTATTACGATCCCTTACTCTACTGACTAACTAATTAAGTCATAGTCCTATGGGGCAATGCTGGGCTATCAAATGTCACAGGGTGAGAAAAACTTGAAAAAATAATTGCTCCTTAAACAACCTAGGACTCTGAAAATCGGGACGTATCTCCAGTTCATGGGGAATAATGTGATGGTTCATACCTGTGCACATTATTGGGAGAAAAATATGCAGCCTGACAAGGCTGGAACCGAAGACCCCTTGCTAATAAGGCAGGCGTTCTCCTAACTGAGCTATCCAGTTGCTTATGTTTTCTTCTCCCTATAATGTGAACTGGTAAGTACCGTGACATAACAATACAAAAAGGATGATTTGAGGACTTAAATAATTTGTAAGAACACTGATAATATAGGTCCCAATCAATTTTAACCTGCATCACCACCTCGTGGCAGTTACCACCTCGTGGAGATAGTGAGAAAAGAGCCTTCCATGTTCCCTCATGTTTCCAGGCGACTACATGGAAATTATTTTTGCTGTTTAAATAGGACTATAACTTTGGTTATAACTGAATGTGTTTTACAGAGGTAGGTGTAGGTTTTAGCCAAGTATTTCCTGGGGTTTGCTGGCACTGAAGTCCAAGAGATTCCTTGGGCTTTGTGGGTGAGTGACTATTTAGGTCATTTTATGGCATCCAGCACACCTAACATAGCTTTCCTAGACCCTTTTCTAGAACCAGTACTCACCTAACCTTCCACAAGGCCGGAAACTTCTCCATATACCTTATTAATGGAGGAAAATTGACATTATTGTCAAATTTTCATGGAAGGGTGTAACCTCCCGGGTGGGATTCGAACCAATACCCCCTTCAGGACAAGAGATTCCAAATCCCGGCATGCTACCAACTGCACTATCAACCCAGGTTGTGTTAGGGTTGGATAAACTCAACATTTGATAACTCTACTCAAAGTTAGTTCAATTCCTAATGTGAAAGTGATGAAATTACTTAGACTGATTATTTAATTCTTGTTAATTTCATACTTGTCTTTGATTTGATGAAAATTTCATATGCTGCTATTACTAGTTAAGTAGCAAGTACATTAATTATTTGTGATGTGATTAATGATGACCACTTTACACATTGACTCATTTCCTGTGTACCCACTTGAGTCAATAAATTCATACAAAAATGAACACTTACAATAGATTAAGTATTGTAAATTATACGTGGTTTAATGACTCACTAAACTAACTTTACTTGTATGTATTCAGGCTATTGGTTATGCTTATTTCTTACTTCTTTCATGGCAGGAAGAAAAAGTTTTAATTGATTAAGGCCCTTAACATAAGTTTCCTGTTAGTTTATTTTAAGAAAATACTCAAACTAGTATATAAGATAATGCTAGTTGTATTTAATGGCTCTTGTTACACTCATGGACCCTTTATACATGTTAATATAGGGTGCTTGTTATGCTGTTGGCTGCATACTTGTGTTTTTGATTAAAATTTTTTTCTTTTTCAGATTTGGTTTAAGTAACAGATTTAATGTTGAATTTCCCACAAGCCTTTCAGGAAAAGTGAGTTCTGTTATCATTAAGTACTTTGTTTAATTTTTCGAATGTATAGGACCTAAATGAACAGCTTCTAAATTATAAACCTTCACTTACTAGATTTCAGCCATTTAAGTTATACTGATGTTATTGTTATATCCAGTAAAAATAAAATTGAAAATTATCACTGATTGGATGGGTGATATTTATGATGATTAATTACAAGGCTATCAGCTATTATTGTAATAGTGTTTTTAAGACAGGCATACAGAATCTCTCATTCAGGGGCCACTAGGACCTGTGACAAGTAGATTTTAGAGGCCCAGCTATGAACTTAAAAGTCCACCTTGAATTTAACCACAAAGATACAACCCACCTGCAATTTTCATCAAAAGGAGCTAATTTTTAATAGCTGTAACCTTTCACATAGGGAGTAGCTTGGGTTCATGAGAGCTAAGTAATCTGAAAATACTTGCCACCTCAGCAAGTAAAATGTTGTATTTCACTCACCAAAGTGGAACTCCACTTTCATTGGGCTACTTGGCTCGTAGGATTTTTTCCTCTATGGACTTATTTATTTGAGTTGACTAGACATTTTGTTGTTTTTCCTTCAGCATCAACATAAATGTCATTTAATATGTTATCTATTCTTCTGTTAATACAGGTTGCCCCAGAAGAATATAGAGAAACTGTATTACGTATAAATAGTACGTTAAAGAAAGCATTACCAGTTAATGTAAAATGGTTACTATGTGGATGTATATGTTGTTGCTGTACTTTAGGTTGTTCACTTTGGCCTGTTGTATGCTTAAATAAAAGGGTAAGATTTTTTATATCTTGAGTCTTGATTAATTCTATATAAATATTATAGACTTACATGTGGATTGTATTTTTTTCTGACCAGTTTTGGTTGAAATTGAGACTCATTGCATATTCTTAGAAGAATTTGTTTTCCCCTTTTCTTTAGCTTAATTATCCTGTCAACAAATTTTCAATTCACAATTCTGATTGTATTTTTAGTTGATATGTCATCAGAATGGTGCATCTAATTTCTAAACAGTGAAAAATAACAAATTTATTTTCATTGTTTCAAAACAGTGGAATATTGATTTTTATTTCACCGATAAATCCCGGTATTCCACTAGAAAGCATATAATAAATTACTTCCTATTCCTTGGATGAAACTATTTCTAAAGGATCAGTGAATATTATCAGAGGTTTTTATAATAAGTAATTGATAGCCTCATAGTTATTATAAACTTTCTTGTTTTAAACATTGAATGCTATCATTAGTAATCAATTTGGTAACATTTGTTAATATATTTTATGTATTTTTCAGACACGACACTCTATAGAAAAAGTTTTAGATTGGGAAAATAGTCATTTATATAATAAGGTATTTAGTTTGTATTAAAGAGTATTTAATGATACTATAACTTTCTACTTATTAGACTGTTACTTAACATATGTTTTCTAATGACGAGCTCAAAGAGTGGGGGCAAAGGCCTATTTGAGAAAATGAGCTTAAGGGTTGTGTGGATGTGTTTCTGTGCTGTTTCATTGAATTTCAACAAAATAGCGGAAGTTGACTTTTGTGGACCATGATAGTCGATTTTTGAGACCAAACTATGCTTATATTGAAAGAGATTAAATGGGCAAAAGTAGTCGATGACTTTTCAATGGCTGAAAATATATACTACATCCACACAGTCTTTTACACTTGCAAAAAAGCGCAATCAGGAAATATTTATTGACACAATGTCGTCTCTTAGAGACGTTCATGGTGTAACTGGTGCAATATCATCATGTTATGTTACTAGGTATTGTTTAATGGATGGAACATCTTTCTCTCTTGAAAAATAAATATCTATTATATACAGTAATATTTGTTGTACATTACAGCTTGGTTTACATTGGAGATTATCAAAACAAAGATGTGATAGTAGTAGTATGATGGAATATGTAAGTTTACCATTACTTAATAATGATACTTTCTCTTAATGACTTTTCTCTGTGATTGAATTACGAAGATTTTAGCATAGCTTTGACTATACCTGGTTATTAGAGAATGTATGTTTACAGAGATGAGAGGATGAGAGTCTAATACTGTTGAATCTTGGCTAGGGAGGTTGGGTGAACTGTACCTCTCACTTGAATCTGTCTTAACCTTTTGAAAAGTATGATATAATTGAGGAGGGATAAGGTTGGCAAAACAGTCACAGGAATGGAATGATAACTGTTGGATAACTTGCTTATTTACTTTGATTCATTTGAAACCCATTGTTAAACTAAACTAACCACCCAACACATTGTTAACTTTAGCAAAAGACCCATTGTTGACTATAGACAAGGTATATGTATGTCAATTTCCAACCCTTTATGTTTGAAAAATATAAGTTATTTGCCAGGTTATAATTTTGTATTTCATGGCAGGGCTCATCATTTATGGCCATTTAATTGCCCCTGACAACCTTAATTTGGGTTCAGGCAACTTGTTCTTGCTAGTAAACATTTGGTTTGGGCAAGTGTAAGTTGCAAGTCATCCAACTGAACAACTTGCTTAAAAAATCAATGTCTAAGTCTGCATGGTCTTGTATTTTATAATTTGTCAGTATAATTACGTATAGTCTAACCTTTCTTTCAGGTATTAAAAGTAGAATATATACCAAAAGTTTCCATATTTCATCCAGACTGACCAGATTAGACTGTGTTACAAATTTTATTGTTAACTTTTTATCGTGTTCATGACAACCAGTCAAGGTATAATGTGATTAGTTCTAGAGGACCAGATTTTATATATGATGTTAAGCTGATTATACAGTGATAGCAGGGCTAGATTTAGATACAAAAAAACTCCGGTGCTCCTATTGTTTGTTAAAGTGTATAAAGTTATATCTAATGATGTGTTACCTAACTAACTATTATACAGTTAAATCTCAATTATCTAAAGTTAGATTATCTGAATGTTAAGTGTTATCAAAAATGGTTTTTTTAGTTCCAAACGTTATGCTATATAAGTTTAGTTAAAAAATCTGGTTTATTTGAAATATTTCATTATTATTTAATTGGAGTTTTTAAAATGAAGCAACTAGCCTGAAGCCCTGCTTGGGGAAATTATTTTATATAGTTGGGCTAGTTGATTTTTTGCCCATTACTTTATAACATTATAAATTGGGCTTGTGGTTATGAAATTTAAGATGATGACTGATAATACTTAATCGCCTCATACAATATTAACAAAATTTGGATAATCAAGATTTAACCGTATATATATTATTTTATGGTCCCTTTCTTCAGAGTATATATGAATTCTAGATTTATCTGTGTTCTAATTTTAGGAAGATTCTATTTTTGTCTAACATCATTTCTTATGTAGGCATAAAAACTAGGGGTTTTTGCAGAATACATACAAATGAACTTGATTATTCTTTTGGTTGTAATAGATTTGAATTGATTAATAAGCAGCCATTTTAAATCATAGGTATTGATCTATGTAGCTTAAGACATGAAGGAATTTTGTTAAACACTAATTTGATTGGATACTATTACAAACACCTTATCAACCTTGGGTCTGTATTATCAAACATCATATGACCAATATTGATCATGTTTTTTATTATATTGGTAAATTATTGTAAGATTTTTGATAATATGCTGCCCTGGCTTTTGCCTTGTAATCTATTTTCAAGCACTTAAAATATTTCACTTAATCTTGTTCTTTTTATGTCATCAGGCATAAGACTCTGTGCACATTTTTCTTTATTTTAATCAAAACTGATTACATGTAACTACATTGATAAATAATTTCAAAGTTCAGCTCACGTGGCAAGCGAAACTTCTAAAAATGCTAAATCCAAAATTTCATAATCAAAATTAAACTTTCATGAGGAAAATCCTATAACTTTGTAATTCAAGCACCAATATGTCATTTCATAAACCAAATGAAATCCTTGACAATTTTATCTTTTTCAGTTTCATATTTAGGGTCAGTGGTTATAAAACTTGAGAATAAACTCCATTCTCACAACTCTGCTTGTTCGCAAACTGTTAGTTGAAGAAACACTTTTGTTTATCTCTTTCTTGCATTTACTTATATTATTCACTTAATTAAGGGATAAAAAGTATTGAGGCTGTGTACATTATTATTGCAACTTTTTGTTGGTCTAAAGAAAGTCAATATTGGTCATATTGATTGAAATAGACACATGCCAATGTGACATAGTATTTGTTGTGTGTTTTGGTTTTATTTGATAGAGTTAACCCTTAGCTACACAAGGGTGTATATGATATTACTTAGAATTTAAATGATCAATAGCAAAGATATTGGCCAGTTTTTTGGACTTAATTAAAATTACCATCACCTGACTTATGTACCGTATATTTATATTGTGTGTCATTGGTAGTTGGTGACTGTTTGGATTATCTAAGCTTAAAGTATTATTAAAGGCTGTTTTCAGGTGTATAAAAAAATCTAATATGATCTTGAAATAACTAAGAACTTGCTTTAAAAAGGAACTTAGATTTGAACACAGAGTTCATTTTCAAGGTTTATAACCTAAGGCCCTGATCACCTAAACTTAGTAGCTCTCAGGAGCAAATTTTCATATCAAACATTTGTTATTTTATTATGACTATATTGTCCAATTTTTTGCCTTCTATTGTGTTGTTTGTTATTAGGGACCATGTACAATAAATTACTACATAGATATATTCATTGATTTATCTGTTGTATATCACATTCCATGTTAATGATGAAGACCCTGTCACACTTATGTAACAATGGATACAATGTGTAGTGTGTAAGGGTCTTTATGTCACAATTTTTTCTGAACACATGTTGAATATATTTTTATTCTTACATTTATGATCATTATTCTAAATTTTATTCATCTTTTACTTTGTACAGTTCCCTCCATAAGTCCTTGTTTATCAAAAATCCTGCTTTTCAGGTAAACCTATTCATGTTTACCTATGAAACAAAAAAACAAAAGAGTCACTATAGCAAATTCTAGATTCAGCATTAACTAGTTTTATCAACATATTATTTATTGAAAAATTATTGCAGACACATTTTGTTTATCATTTTTATTGTATATTTAAAATACATAATGAACATAGTTGATTTTTTTTTATTTTTTACTCAAAATTTCAACTGTCTAAGAATTTTTGGAGGGCACTGTTTTACACTATAGAGTTTTGACTTTTCATGAATCAATTTTTCACTGAAGATCTCGTTATAATTTAGTCACAATACACAGTCCCATTCATTTTCTATGAAGCATACATTTATCTGTTTATTTATACCAAGAAGTTGTACATTTATCAAGTTGTGTCATGTGAACAGAGTTCCAGTATAATATCATTGTATATTACCTTTTGCTGTTAAGTTTAAGCCATTTTCAGTCAACTGTCTTATTTGGTATGGAAATTGATTATGTTTTGAAATTTGAAGCAAAAATAAGGTATATATATGAAAGTATAAAAAATATTTATTTCATACAAGTACCCCTAAAATTTGCCTACCAATATGGCCACCAAGATAAGGATAACAATTGATTTTATTATGATGTGGGAAACATGTATGAGCCCAATTAACCATTTCGATAAAGCCAAACCATTTGTTGTCATAATTCTCTGTATAGATTTTGTTGTTTAATAATTTTATATGTACATTGATAGGTCAGTGCATAACTAGTCTACAACCTTCTTTATTTACATATAGTAGGGTTTCAAAATTGGGAAAAAATCATAATCGATCATCAGAAATAATCGAACAACTCTTTTCGATCAATCATCGATTATATAATCGAAACATTTACTCAGGGTTTTCATTCTGAAAATACGCGACAATACCTTGCAATGGTTTAAGTGATTTTGTTTCATATAATAGAATATTAAACCATGCATAATAAACCTATAATAAGTGGTTTAATAATAAAATCAATTTTCGGACATTTTCAGTACCCATACAGTATAGAAAAGAGACTATATATTGTCCAGTAATGGCGAATTCCATGTCGCCGACCAAAAATATCAACACTGATCTCAATGATTTACAATAACAAAGTAGTAGTAAAAATGTTATCATCATGTTTTAATTGAGAAGAGTTTTATTCCCATGAAATACTTTTCTCTAGTAATATATTAATAAATTAAAACTTGACTGTCTTATTGTCAATAAAATAACTGATATTAGCGATAATTGATTATTAAACTTCATAATCGATTGTCTCCCACTTCTAATGAAACGATCGATTATCGATTATAATCGATCATCGTTAAATCCCTAACATATAGTTAGACTAGTTTTGTGCTGACCCATCAATATTTTCTGTGGAATTATTGGCCAGATTGTGCTGTCTTAATTTTGAAATATGTAATTATTATAATAATTGACCCAGATATGTAATTATGTATAATTTAAAAACCATCAGTGTATTAAAACCATGACGTCCAATTATAGTTTTATTAGAGCAAGTTAGTGGGAGTATAAACAGGGTTCCTCTTGGAATAATAATTTGAACATGTAGTATGAACTAGAAAGATATAGACATAATACTAAAATCTTTTAGTGAGTGTTTTGATTTGTCATTTTGGTACATGTAAAATTCATTGTGAAAGATTTTGTCAATTTTCTAACTTAATTAAATTACATATTCAGTGAACTTAAATTAAGATTTTGCTTTCTGATAAAGAGATTTGTAAGCTTGCAACACTAGGGTTCCATTTTCAAAAAATTTGACTCGATGAGATTGGATTTTAATGAAATTCTTAAGACATAATATTTTCAATAGAAAGCATTCGTCAGTCTTATCAATGATGCTTAAACGTGCATTTTATTGTTAAATTTTTTAACTGTCAGTGGGACATATATTTACCCAATGATTTAAATTCTCTCCACAGTACTTTTATACTCATGTTGGATTTAAAACAGTGATGTTAGTGTATGGGCCTCTGAAAATTGAATCAGTCTTAAATCTAGTGTATTTTTGGTCAATTTTGATGCTTTATGATTGAATATATTTCTTGTCGAAAAATGAAATCTCAATTTCAGAATGTGTTTTGTGAAATGGGGACCACTTAATTTTATCCATTTCAATTCTGGTTTAGACTTTAGCTGTATACTTGAAGTTAATCTGTCAATCAGAGTATTGTTTGTTAGTAGTTTTTCTCATATTTTTATGTTTACTTATCAAATTGCTTTTTTTGCATTTCTATATTTGTGCTGCCAATTTTTAGATTAATTATTACTTGATGTATGTTTTTATTTCTCACTTTCATTGTTGTATTTTTAGAATTAATGACAGGTGCCTCCATATTTGGTTGGTGATGCCTTCAGTTTGTTATAATGTAGCCTCCTACGAAGATCAAATGTTGAAACCCTTGACTACATATCTATAGCATAGTGGGTTGGAATATCTGCTTTGATGTTTTTATATTAGTCATAAGCTTTTTCCTTGTTTCAAGATTAAAAATTCTTGGGGGAGTAGAACGCCACAGTCAGCTTCCCCCCTACTTTAGTACTGTTCCCCTCCCTTACAAAAAGAGAATGTAAGAGATTTATATTAAATCAAATGATGTAATATGAAGTAAAATGTTTTATAAACCTTGATGTAGGTTGTTTAGGATAACTTGAGACAAATGTAAATGATATTTAATGTAATGTCTCATGTTACTCTAAACGAGCTATGAGGTTTTGTAAAATGTGTTATAAAACCTTGAAATGAGATTTGTTACAATTATAAAGTGTAGTTTAAGCTGTATATCCTGTTTAAAGGATAAGGAATGTTGATTGTATCCTGTGTGTTTGTTTACCACTAACTATTTTCTTAAATCTTCTCCCTTACAATAAACCTATTTTTTTTTTGGTAAGACATGTGTGTGTTTGTGCGCAATTTATCTTAAAAAAGATAAGTAAATGACATGTAAGATCATCCATTTATAAAGCCAGCCAGCTTTCTGAAATGGCCAACATCCCAGTTGATTCCTCTACTTCTGCACACTGTTCATTTATTGATAAATTTTACTCAACTGTCAGTGATACATTCATAAACCATGTAGATTTAAATACTATATTGATAAAATAGTTATCAGACAAATAGTGAGTATTTAAATTAGTGGGATTAATGTGTGCCACTGACAGTTGAATAAAATAGACAATACCTCTAGTGAGAGTTTTGCCATGTTCAAACACAGATAAGGTTAACTACTTGCTAGTGTTGCTTGCTTGAAAACAAGTTGAAATAAATACATGTAAGTCTCATATTCTTTTAGGTTGGTCTAGTCTAGTCTTGCTTGTTGTATGTATTTATTTTATTTCTTTAAATCCACTGACCAGTTTCCTAACCATAACACTAACTAGTGCTTTGTCCCCTGGTACCCACGATTTGATATCACATACTTACTCCTCTTTGTGTAAGAAGGGTAGCAAGGGACCATGTGTTAGGTTGGGATATTGTTAGAAAACTGGCCACATGTGTGTACCATATGTTGTATAATTTCAAAATTGCCTTTTTACATGAAATAAAAGGGGAACACTGGTGTACCCTATGTTCCTATTGGAACGTTTGAAGTGAAAGTCTGCGTCTTTACATTAATATCATAAATATGTTTCCTAACATTTATAATTTTTTTATAAGAGTAAGGAATCTGTATTTTTACTTTACACTTGTTCTTTGTATAAGGTGAAGCTGTCCATTGATGGTTAAAATTTACATGTATGTATACATGTAAAATGGACCAATACTAATATGATAAAACAAAACAATGTTTTGTTTCAACAATGCAATTGTCACTATCATTAATTGTTCACTTAGTCTAATTATAGAAAAACTTATAATATAAATGTATGATTGTTTCTTTATAATGTTGTTGAATGTAATTTATGCTTGTGAGATGATAAGTTATGTTTTAAAAAAATATTGATTTTGGGTCCTATGTTATATTTAGGCCCATCAAAATCTAGATGTTAGTCTTAACTCAAATGTTTTATTATTATGATTGTTCTTTTTCCTTAGTCAGAAATTAACTTCTCTGTGTGAAGTGTTTGTTCTTTTTTTGGTCACAATACTTGTAGAAGAATAGTCTGTGTACATATGTGTTTTAATGTGTATGAAGCTATATCAAGTGATTTATGGTGCATAGATAGTTATAAAATAAAGAAAACTTAATATGTTTTATTTTCTAATTACCACAGCATAAGAATTCTGTAGAAATGTTTCTGCGTTTGATTCACTCCATGCAGGTAAATATGACATTAAATCAATACTTTAAGAAATTAACTGTCATGATGTTTTGGTAATAGAGCAGAACAGAACGTATCTTTTATTTCGTCACAGTTTACAGAGTAAATACTTGTGAACAAATTTTAACATAAATACATATATACAACATGACAGTACAATTTCAAAAGTTAAGAATAAACCTTTATATACATAAACAAAACAAAAACAAAATGCAAGTTACAGGATTGTCAAGTGTGGGGATGGTGGTCTAAAAATACCAAAAAATCTTTGAGAATAAAAACAAAATATATACTTAAAATATTGTGCTCATTTAAAAATTAGTGAAGTAATATTGAAGTCACATTTGTATTAAATTTTATTCTGCAAAAACAGATTTTTACTTACTGCATCATCAATTTATAAATGCAATTTTAACATTGCAAATAATGTTACAAATAATGTTAGTCAAATATTTAAGATTTAGAATTACATATAAGTTTAGTGTGGTTTGTATTATTACACAAGTAATTATTTTTTCAAGCAATATTTCATCAGATATAGCTTTGTACTCTAAGAAGGCATTAGTATACTTGGAAATATTTCTGTTTCTTTTTGTTAGTTAACTTGTTTAATCAGTCAGGAAATGATTAAAGGCCTACTTGATTTTATTCCATCCAAGTTTTATTCTTTATAAATAGTTGTAGGATGATTTCTTCTTGCCTTAAAATAATGTTATCTTAATAATTAGTAGAGTTCTTAGTTGTGTGATAATAAAACTTTTTCATTATTTTATTTTTGATAATTGTGTATGATGATTGTAGGAGGTTAATTAAAAGTGATAATTTTCTGTGAGTATTATGATGAAAACTCTGAGTGATAATTTCATATGATTAATATAAAGTATGATTCTATGTTATTTCCCTTAAAAATGTTAACATTAAACTCTAAGACTTAATTGCATATTAGAAGTTAGTGGGTATGAGAACCATATAAAAAAGAACATTTATGAAGCAATATAATATACTTTTGTAGATGTCACAATTTAGAGCCCATTATAGTGCAAGTGACCCATACAATTTGTGCAAGTTACCCTAACAATTTGTGCTTTCATTTTTGTTTAGCTATCTGTCTCAGTTGTAGATGAATTGTTTATTGTAATAATTTATTCAATTATTCATATATTCATGTGAGTGTCTGTTGATCTTGTATGAGTGGGTGTGGCCTAGTTGTTAGGATTACAGAGTTAGACTCAAGTAATCTCTGAATAGCAAGTCCCTCATTGGTTTGAAAGCAACGTTAAAACACCTAGCGTTTTCTTCAGTCTGTGCTTAGAGGCTAGTTTTAAGAACTTGTTTTATACCTTTAAGGACCATAAAGAGGGGGGGGGGTTGTAAAAAAAAAGTTAAAAATGGATTTATTGCATTCTTCTATAAATGTTGAGTAGGTTACACAATTTTGTAAAGTAAATCCAGATCATTAAATCAAATTCACATTCAAGTTTGTAACCCTTGCAGTACCAAATATTTGCCAGAGTTGGGCGTAGCAATTGAGGATACTTTTCTTGCTCAAAGAAATAAGCCGTGCCCCTGATGAGTAAAAACCTGCGTCCTTCTGATACCTGTGTGGGGTGTTCTTCCACTGTTTCTGCTGGTCAAGCCATGATTTAATGACTAATTGGTATTATATTGGTTTCTGTAACCCAAAAAGTATCCATGGTCTTTGCTGAGATTCGAGCCCATGACATCTCAAGTCTTTAGCGGACACTTCCATGTTGCCATAATAGCTAGCTTGCCGGCAAGTGAGTACAAATGCTGTATTTTACCTCTGCTGCATTACCACTCCAGGGTATTAAATACAAGGTCTCGCCCACTCTGTATTGTAAGATATAGGGAACATGTCAAGTCTCTATTTTAATATGAATGCTACTTTTATTATTATTTACATGCTGGCCCATTGCTGGGTGAATGGTATAACTGAGATCTGTTCATATAGTCACTCTTTAAATTATCAAACAAATCATTTATATTTGAAACACTTATATCAATTGTTGACATTTGTACAAATATATCATACTCTTTGTTAAAATTATATGTTTTTTGTGTCATGTTATTTGAATTGTACAATTTTATTGTAGAAATGATTTAATGATATGAAATTTTCTATTAAAAATGATGATGATAATTTTGTGGTTTTTGTTGTTGATGGTAAAAAAATTTTTTAATGCTAACTGCTGGACTTGTCCTTTTAAAATTTTCATGTTGCACTGTTTAATTTTATTTAACTGTTAATGGCGCATACATTAACGCCATTGATTTAAATACACGTGTATATTTTTATCGAAAATTAGTACAGAAATACTGTAGTGAATACTTTAATCAGCAGAGTTAATGTATGCGCCACTGACAGTTAGAATTCAGCTATAACAACATATAGAGATCTTGATATTTGAATCCAAATGTTTCCTGCTCAAGGACCTGATGCCTAGTTCAGTAAAAGTTTTTACTTAGCAGTGTACGAAATTAGTGGATGTCCGGTTGCTCTGTTATAAAAAATCTATGTAATAGTTGCTGCAATGATTTGTCCCCTAGAAGCTAGCATTTCTTCAAGTTTTTCCTTTAAATATTATTTATGATTTTTTTTCTTGTTTGACTCATGCTGAACTTATTGAACAAACTGATTGAACATGAAATAAGGTAACATACTTTATTGATATAGAAAATTCACAAATACATCTATAATAAAATCACTGCATACACTCCTTACCAATTAGTTTAAAATAAAATATCACAATATGTGTTCAAAATAATGTAATAAACAATTTTATTGAATAATAACTAAAGCTACATTATATGTTGTTTATGATAACATGAGACAAATCTAAAATAATATTCTATGTTAACAATGTCTCATGTTATTCTAATCAGGTTATATTAATGTGTAAACTTACACAAACTCAAAGAAAAAAAACCTACTAGTATACTGTCATACAATTCATATAAACCCTGTTTTTTTTGCTTTCAAGACCTCATTCTGTACACTAAATAATACATGAGTAATATTCGAGGCATTTCAAGTAAGCTCATTTTAATTGTCTTATTTTCACTTTTTATAACATCTCTAGAATCAAAATCTCATGTAACCATAAAGTTATCAAAGGTTTCCTACAATATGTACATTATTTTAAGTCTCAATTTTAAATCAACTGTTTAAATATGTCGTCTTTCTTTTAACAAAAACTACCTCTAACCACTAAAAAAAGTCACAGCTTTGAACCCATACTGTCACACAACCTAATATTCCAACAGTTTTTCGATGATATCATTTTTCCAAGAGAATTGCAAAGGTATGCAATAATATGCAATTTTGAAAAAGTATTCAGATTTCAAATCTGTCTAACATTTTTTATGAGAATATTAGTATGTTTCAAAATTGTAAATTATTCAGACAACTCAAATGAGTATCTCAACCCTAAAATATAACAAGGTCAACACATTGTTATGTCCTTCCATATTGGAATCCAGTCTAAAGCTACAAAGGCCACAGCCGCCATATAAACTTTATATTGCCTGTTTACAGCTTAAGACGGTGATAACCACGTGGTACTTACACCAATCTAAATACCTGGACACGATTTTGTTTAGTTGAAGTAGTCTCAGTGACAGCTATCCTTTCTCCAAATGGCTCAGCACAAATAGCTAATGGTTGAGAAAGATTTTGAAGAATGGTTTTAATCAAAGTACCACCTGGTGAAATTTGGTGAACATTTCCAGATCGATATCCTGTGACGTAGATGTTGCCTTGGTGATCAACAGCCACCCCACCAGCTGATTTCAAAATATCATTGGAATATGAATACAGAATATCATACTCGACTTTATCATCATCATTATGGTGGCTTAAAGAAGATCTCGTGTCTTCTCGTTCTATAGGAGATGTTTTGGTAGGTATGGCATCAAGATCTTCAGTTTTCAAAGAGCCGTTGTCATCATGGGATACGTTCTTGGAGTTACGAGGTGTTGCTTTTCCATTAGACTCGTAGGATTCCTCTAAACGCTCGTCAAAGGCGTCTGCGTACTGGTTCATGGGAGAATTGGCATTCTCTCTTATCTTACTGTCTTTAAACAAAGGAGCCATCTTTGACATCTCACTTCGAGCTCGTCTTTCAGATGCAAGACCATTAAGCTGGTCCCGACTCTGACCCAACACAGTGCTGGATCTTTGACTTGGCGCCTTTAACATAGGTAGAAGTTTCTTTGGCCCTTGGTCTTCATTCACAGCGATCCTATTAGAAGTACGTTTCAAGGCTAATGCAACAACCGTATCTTTGGTCCTATCCGTGACGTATATCTCTTTCCCGTCATTGCTTGCTGTGACGTAGTTTGTCTTTATGAAAAGACGTCTTCCGCTTGCATCATCTTCAATGGTGTCAACCTCCACGCCATCTAGCGTCAAAATTTTGACACTGCCTTTCTCACTTCCGATACAACCGACAATGATGTTATTATGACTGAGAGTGATCCCCCAACACTCATCTAGCAACCTGATCGTTTCCAAGTTCTTTATCTTGTCTCCAAGGTAAAATATCTCAATCTTTCGTTCTTTCGGAAGTGTCACTGCTATTTTGTTGTTTCCCAGCTCTGTGAAGTCACGTGGCCATGTGGTGAATGTCTGCTCATAAACAAGGGAACCATCATCTTTGAAAAGTTTTATCTTCTGATTATTTTGGTCAGCAACTAAAATTCTTTTATCAGAGAGAAACAAAACAGATGACAAGCAACAGTTTCTAGTGTCTGTTGGCGTCTTGGCATCAAATTCTATCTCGGGCTCGGCGACGCGGTCTCTGAGGAGCTTCAAACCTGGTGATGCAGGAATAAAGGCATGGCGACGATGAGTGTGAATCTTACCAAATGTATCGACGGATATCAGCGACTGTATGAAAGCTTCGAAGGCTGCGTCGATTTCAAAACTGTAATCAATGAGATCAAACTTTTCTGCTTGTTCTTTGGCAAGCTGGTCCTCGTATTTGATTGATCTCTCAATACATTGTTGTACTGTGATAAATACTTGAGCATTAGAGCAGTGCCTGTTGGTAACTAGGAGGACTGTCTTGGCATTTTCTACAGCACTTTGGAGAGATTCACACCATTCTACCTCAGACTTCAGTCTTCCAGTCTCATTCTGGTGAATCTTATCGAAGTTCTCAGACAAGGTACTTTCTAGTTTTTCTAACAGTATGTTGACATTTTCCTTGTAGTTTGAGATCTGTTCAAGTATCTCCATCTTCTTGGTACCAAGTTTATCTATGTTCTTTTCACGGTCTGTTTGCATCGTTTTCAGGTGATCCAGGTACGAGTTCAACTTGTCAACAAGTTCTTCTGTCACTGCTCCTTCTTCTAATTGCTTGGCCAGCTTGTCAATAGACGCTACTTTCTCGCATCTCCTATGTTCAGTGGCTACACACATAACGCAGCATAATGTGTTGTGATCGGCGCAGAACAACTCAATATCTTTGCCAACGTGGTCAGGGCATGGTTGTGGTACGGAAAGGATACGTTTAGGATGTCTTTTAATTATGTCCATCTCTTCTATCTTGTGTCGTCTGCTAATCTTCATCAGACGATGATATTTCAAACAGCTGTCACAAAGTGGTTCAGCACAATCACGACACCAATACGAGGCTACGGTAGTATCACCGCCTTCTTCACAAGTTCCACAGAGTTTATCATCAACCTAATAGTTATATAACTATGGAGTTAAAATACATGTATCTGCATTTCAGGAATATGCCATCTAGGCACAGAAATTGGTAGGATATCTTTAAATGTGTAAAAAACGTCATGCGATGTTTCGAAAATGAAAATACTTAAACTGTTAGATCTACAGAGAAAATACAGAAATATGTTATTTGATTGAGAATTTATATATACTAAGTATAAAAATGTATACCCACAAAAATTGGCGGCCTGCACGATTCTGATTCATGATATTTCAACTTGATGTAGATCTGTTTAATCTTACATTTGATAAGCGTGCGTTATGTATAGTTTGTATTTTTTATAACCAACCACACAATCACCTAATTTTAGCGATTGCAGAGTAATCAACAACTTGTCTATCATTTTAAATCAGTCAAAGCTTCATGGAATGTTGAACACTTAATGAGGTTCAAATTCGAAGAAGATAATGTACGATTCAAAGTGCACAGGTAAGTTAAATTGAAAGAAAATGTTGATGAATAATGAAAACAAAAATTATAAGATAATAAGTATCCTGAACAACCTACTTTTTAAAACAAAGTGCTCAGTGAGCTTAATTTACACAAAATAAGTTCAGGTGAGCGACATGTCTTCTCCATGATTTGGGGCCAAAACAAATTTTCCCGTTTTTGGCCTTAATCGGCCTCAAGGCACCAACATGCCCAAATGCCAAAATGGAACTCGTTCCAGAGAAAAAGTTTTTCACCCCGATTCATTTACAGGCAATCGTAGCCAAAACCGGCAATTTTTGCCTTATCGCGCCTACCCCAAATGCGCTGAAATAAAATATTAGTCATGAAAGGGAAGTAATAAAAATACAAAATTTTGACACGAAAAATACGACTTCCCCAGAGATGACATGTCGCTCACCCGAGCTACTTTCATATGAATTTTAGCTCTCCTGTGCATTTTGTAGATCATTTCTTTTTCTATATTTTAAAGTTGTTTATGATGCATCGTATTTTTTTCGTTTTTAAAAACTTTACCTGGGAAGTTTAAATTGTATATTTCCGTCGTTTTTGTATCTTCTTGAGTATTTTACATTTAAATGAGCTTTAAAATGATAGATAAGATGTATGCTTAGATGATTTTTTATTGAGAATAATTCCAAGCATTAGTCAAAGGCGTACAGCACGGTCCAGAGCCACTATTGAACTACATGTACTACTGTAACGGAAATAAATTCGAGCGTTTAGTTGTGTGATCTTCAAAAGACTTTTTTGAAACATTTGGAATACCTCGGCAATCTTCTACAAAGATGCGTAGAAAGTCGCCGAAGAGTTCCGAAAATAATTTGGAATAAAGTTTGAATATTTACCTGGAGTGAGATGGACTCTAACAAGGCTTCCATCATTGTATTGGCTGGTAGTGTCTCAGACCATTTATCTAATGGCAACTCTGGTTTGATTACGTTTGTCATACTGTGACATTTTGGGCAGGGAAATTCTTTGTGTGTTACCTAGGAAACAAAGTGATCACGTGATCAGTATAATAATTTCGAAAAAGCACAGTCATAGTCGTGATTCGCTTGTAGCTCACTCGACTTCGATTCCGGCGATTTGGGTTCGATTCGCGTCCACGGCAGGTCATACATTTCCATGAAATACCACAATAATGTAGATTTTTTCATACATATATATAGAGAGAGAAGAAGAAGTCGGCTCCTAGTGGAAGGGTAAGCGAGTACTGGTAAAAGTGTCCATGAAATATGTCTCAAAAACGATGTAAGAATTCTCTCTGATTCAGACTTCCTCGGGTAGTATCAAGCAATTTCGTCCTAAATTACGACTATAACCAATTTAAAATAAACAAAACGTTTAAGAAAATCGGAGAATAAAATTCTGTTTTGCATTCAGTGAAGTGCAAGTCTTTGGAATTAATTAAATAAGTAATACAATAAAGGTCTTACTTGTTTATTTCTAGCAGCATGTTGTATATGGACTGTAATACAATGTTCACATAGAGTATGTAAACATTTCAGTAGTTTAGGACGAGTATACCTCTCCTGGCACATTGGACATTTGATGAAATTCTCGTCCACGGCAAAAGCTGACAAACCAAGAAGGTTTAAGTCCTTGTGTTTGGTTGACATCATTTCCGCTGGTTCCTGCATCGTGCCTTAGTTTTCTGGCGCGTGGACGCAATCAAATCTACTTATGGCTAACTTCTTCACTTTCAAAATTTAAATTTCTTAAAAATGAAAAAATATGCTGTCCTGGCTAGCTACAGGACTATATATGATAAAATATTAGATACAGTTAAGTTTTAAATGCCAAAAATTTAAACTTTTAATAGTTTTCCAATCAGGCCTGAACGACTTAAACAAAAGGTTAAACCACATAATTATGAAACATTAGACATGAGCGCATTGTCTTTACTTTTAAACAATCGTATTTTATCAATAGAAATAAGATTGATCTTGAAATTTGATAGTCAATATGACTTTTTCGGTTATAATCGATTTCATTGTGAATCTAAAATATTGATCTTAAGGAATGTTAACTCACTTTGTATTGTTCATAACTTATTCGTTCCGCATCAATGAACAGTGATCTATGTTTTCGAATCACTTGGTCACTAGGACAGCCACTTTGCATTTGATTTTTGCCTATTGAAGTTGAAATTGCTACCAAAAACAATACCTTTAGCATGTTTCTATAATCAAGGACCTTATATAAACCATACATGGGTACATGCTTACTGACGCTACAGTCGTTATTGCGCTGGCCTAAATAGCTTCAAAGATTATCATTTTTGACCAGATTAAGGATCCCTCCTCTGCCTTTTTTCTTTCATAAATGAATGATTATTGCATGAGGTTTTGTATAGTTGGAAACTAGGTTCAGGGATGTACCTCTGTAGTCTTGGAAACATATTTTCTTATGCTCGAGTACCCCTAGTTAATACCTATGATTGCTTTTCTTGTAGTCAAATGATGTTACATGACGCTCTAGTCTTCTGGAACTTTGAATCCACTTCGTAATTACTTTTAGATTCTTGATTAAGTCACATGTTAATTTGATTACATGATATAACCAGAGTCCTCATTTATTTACTCTGATTTCTAAACACAGCAAATGGCATGATAAATAGTTACATTTGGAGTTGCAGGCTTCATATAAACAAACTCATGAGCACTATTTTTATAAAAGGTAAAATATCAAAAGAGTAAGAAATAAATAAACATCATATCACATGTTATCAATGTTTTTATTCATGATAGACATTACATTATACAATGTACATATTATACATCACATGAAAACAATCCTTACATCAAGTGTCTCACATATCAATAAATCACACTAGATGTGACTTAGAACTCAAGTTGATAGGTTAATCTAGCAGAACAACTTTATTTGTTCTGGATGTACCAATGGGGAACAAAGTTAAAATGAAAGCAGGTATACACAGAACAAAAGGATTTAATATGCTGCATACTTTTCAGCAATATGTATGTATGGATGCATCTGATACAAATAAACCATATTTGGCTGGAAAAACTTAAATTTGAATTTACAAAATGAAACATGGATCATTGCTGTAAATAAAGAAAGAGGTTTTGTAGAGATCTTCTCCATGTATTTTTCATTGACTTAGTAGGCCAAATTCCTGTACATAGACCAAGCTTAAAATGTCAGTGACCAAAAGGTCAATCATATATTCGCTAATTTAATAATCAAATATTAAGTAACATAATTTATTTCAACCAATAGAATACTGCTACAAAACAATGACATACTGTGACACATATATTAACGTCACTGATTTAAATATTCACAACAGTACTTCTGTAGTGAATGGTTAATGTATGTACTACTGGCAGTTCAATAAAATTTAACAATATACCTCTGCCTTGACAATAATATATAAATGCCTACAATATTTAACATTTGTGGAATAAAATATGGCAGAGAGTTTCTTTGTTAGCACTAATAATAAGTTAAGTTCATAAAAACTTAAATTCCTACTTTATTCAAAGACAAAGCATAGACACATGTAAATTATTGAAATCGCATGACAGTAGACCATACATGTAGTTAATTGTAGATTAAAGTATGACTCCTATTTGACATCATTTATTCCTTTTGCACATGAATAGGTTCGAATGTGGAATAGTTCATTCTCAAACTACTATGTCATAATTTCATTTAGATTTACTAGGCAATCACTCAGTCAGTACATCAATGACACCTTCACAGTACAGATACCCACATAGGAATATAAGAACACAACTCAATTCCCTTCCTTCTTTGTCTCATAGAAAGTCTAGTCCATTTATTTTTATAACTGAATAAGACATGTAAACTCTGGTAACAACTTTGTTCTTGAGAGAGGTAGCCTTTAGCCAACCATTTTCTAATTGCAAATTAAATCAATCTTAAACAGAGGGTGTAACCACTGCCACTGTTTCGTTAAGTCTGCTCACGTTATCCAATTAGAATGTGCAATTTCATTTATATAGATAATTGCAGCTAATTATTCAAAGAAAGACAACTCGTACTACATCCTAACAAAATATTGAAATCACACAGAGTTATTTCCCTTAGTTCACTATTATCTTCTAGCAGCGGCTGGGTCAGAAAGTCCTTGTTCTATTACATTTAAATCTTGCATGTCATCTTTTATTATATCTATTAAATGAGTCAAACCTTCTTGCTGTTGTTTTAATAACTGAAAAAAAATATTATTATCATATTAGTTAGATTCCTTTAATTGAGTTGCTCGACAGAAAATGATGTTAGAATTGCCACTCGGACTTAAAAGTCATTTCTGTCTGCTCTCAGGAATAATCCAAATTGAGAATAAAGAACAAAACATGCTAGACTAAACACTCGTACAAAAGCAGAAAACAAAACATAAATTAATCTTTAGTTGTTAGTGCTTTTGATTTAAACCTTAAATATTTAGAGTAACAAGAAATGTAATTTAGAAACCACATTAAAGCTGGATTTTCATCAAGATCTGACCATAAATGACAGACATATCCAACATATTAAAAATTTTAACACAGAAATTACAAAGGGAAATAATCCATAATAAAGCCAGGTAGAGTTGTGGTTACTTTCTAATTCTGTTCATCACATAGTATGTTATCATTGTATGAAGTTTCATAAGATCTGACAATAAAAGGCAGAAATATATGATAAAGAAAAAACTTTAACACAATTTAATGCCCGGGTTTCGCAAAACTATAAGCCGATTTTTGTTGTTGAAAAATCCGGCTAAAAATTATAAGGTGAACATGTCACCTAACCATTTCTCCTGGGATGCATCAGTTCCAGACTCCAACCTGCATTAATTTCTCAATTTCTTCATTCATTTGATTGCTTTGAATTATTATTTTAAAATTACCAAGTGCGAATCATGATCTGATGCAACTGACTAATATACTGACAACAATGAAGTTCATCAGTTGTGTCAGTATATTACTGAAATGATGTAAATTTATAAATTCTGATAGGAAATGGGAAGATATTTCAGGGATATACAGATTGCTACACTGCTGACCCCTACATATAATAGAAATAAAATTCCGAAGATCATTTCCCTTAGGTCTGGGTGTATTGCAGTTTGATGACCATGGGCCATTCTGAAATTTGATCACAAACAAAGTGTTTATTTATGTAGAAAATCGCTAAGGGTTTCTGAATGGGCCATTATCATAGTAGGTGTTTTAGTTGATTCTACTAGTAGTGTATTATACTTACAGCTTTTAGTTCTTGTAACATAGTAGGATTAATTTGATAGTTTACATCAGAAGATGTGGATGAGAGATGATTCTGCATTCTTATCTGTGACATCAATTCATTTAAACGACCCTGTGAAAATATAAAATATAAAAAGTAACTTCATCTGTGAGTAAGTTGCTTGTACAGATCATACTGATGGTCTTCCTTACATGTAGTTACAGTGATGCTAGTGTCACACATGGAGTGTAAAGTTAAAAAAGTTAAAGTGCAATTTTGAATCTGCTTCCACATACATGTTCAGCCAAATTTACAATTATTATAACCCATGATCATAGAAATCTTCTTCTGGCGGGTGATCCCTCACAGTACTGGAGTGAAAAAAGGGTATTAAAATTTCTTGCACAAGGAAATTAGCTCTGCCCCTAGTGTGGTTCAAACCAGAGCCCTTTTTTATCTCTAAGTGTCTGTCCTACCACAGGACAACAAATTATATTATATTTAATATTAAATTATATTTTACAAATCATAACTGCCTTCTTTACCAAATAGACACATTTAACTCACTGCTGTGAGAGCGGTGGACACTAAATTTTAACATTCAGTTAAAAGAGGTCAATTCTTTTCTCAATTGCCTTCAAACATGCTTTTATAGTGGCACAGAACTACTATTGGTAGTGTCCGCTCAGGACTCAAAAGGTCCTGGGTTAATCCTTTACTCCCAACTTTCAAAGTTTGCTATGAGGCCCTATATGGTGTTGGCTTAGGGTTTAAAAGATCCTGGGTTAATCTCTTATTCACTAGCCATCAAGCTAGATTTATGAGGAGAGCATTGTAGAAGGCTGGAGAGATATGTAAAGAATCTAATGCTAGCAATGGAGCTTTACCAGATTTCATACACACTATTTACTATACCTTAAATTGTGTAGGATGATTTAATTCCACTTGTATAGCTTCTAGTTGTACTCTAAGTTGTTCTTCATCTGCCTGTATAGCATAGCCTTGTTTTCTATAGATCTCTTGTTTTACTATAACCTGAATATAGCAGAATATTAACACTACAGTAATTCATGTTGAAAAGAGGGGAGAGTCTAAATGTCAAATATTCACATCTCGCTAATTAATATCTTTAGAAGGAAACAGTCTTCATGACAAGCTTTCGTCTTTTAACACATTATAACTGTGACATTAAACAAATAGCCTATTACAAGTGAAGGCAATAACCATTTTACACCAAACGCTATCAATGATGAGTTTTATTCAAACAAGTATTTCATACACAAATAAAAGGATAAATCTAACACAGAGTGTACATGTAAAATATTCACAAACCTGCAATACTCTATGACTAAGTTCTAAATGTTTTCTTTTGTATTCATCCAATTTAGCTAACATATTACTTTGTTTATTTTGAAATTCTGTTAAATCTTGAGCAATCAACTGAAAAATAAACCAATGTTATGTATTTACAATAATTTGACAGCAGATGAAAATATATCAACATTTAAATACAAGTGGCCTAATGATCAAGGAAAGTTACTACGCTATTTTCACGAGACCAAAACTAGTTTTTCATTTTTATGTTAGGATTAATATTGTGTACTAACTCATTTTACAAAGATTTAACAGGGCTTGACAAATGTTTTGGAAGCAACTTCTCCTGCAGGACGAGCACTGACGGAAGATCAACTCATCCTGAGTCAATTTCTACTGTTAATTTTGAGCAGACGAGTGGATTTGTCAAGCTCTGACTGTTTATTAAAATATCATATTTTGGAACTTGAATCTATGAGGTTTTCAAGCTAAATAGGGTTTGTTTGTAATGGATGCATCTGTGCAGAACAAAGTTAGTTTACATATTATCGCTGACAAGCATGCAGCACAGAATAAATCCTTTAGTTCTGTGTACACACATTTTTATTTCAACTTTGTTCTGCATTGGTTACAGACTAAGATTTTCTGCGGGAAAAACCCATCCACTTGAATAGCGAATCAAATCTATTGTAGGACCAATAAAGTTTTACACATTTTTGAACTTTAAGTGGTGTAATCTGCAAGTTATAGTTTTATACATTTTAATCATTATAAACGCTACAAAAACCTTAATAACAGAACCAGAAGATTTACATGCATAAGAAGTAAGTATCAACTTACATCAAGTCTTTGTTGGTGGCGTTTAGTTTGTGATTCTTGAAATTTTTGACGTTTATGTAATTCCTTAAATCCAATCATTGGTACTGGAATCAATCTCTCAGGATCTGGATTATCTAAAATTGCTTGTTGCCATAGTAATGGATTTATACCTAAAATAGTAGTTATACATTAATAATAAAGTATTTTGAAAAGCACTTTCTGGATCTTTGTACAAGCAAATTTTATAGCACCAGATGAATATTAACAAAACAGAAACTAAAACTGCTACAAGCAGAGTTGATTTTGTTAATGATTTAAACAGCACTTTAGCAAAAACAGTTTATAGGTTGAAAATAATTTAAAGCTCAGTTGTTTTTTAAAGAAACTGTGAATTTTACTGACCATATATGAGAAAGCAATGGTAAAAAAACTTATTCAGTAAAATTTAATTCAGACCTTAGAATAAAAGGCATTTATCAATTAGGCCTAACAAAACAGTTATGTTTCTGGATTCCCAATAGATCCTACTTTTTTCATTGCAAACTGAATTCTCTTAAGACAAAATTAATTTTTTTGTCAAACTTAGAAAATTCACTCTATGCAATAAGCATTTATCTATTTAAATTGAATTATCATAGACAAAATACATCCTCATGTATTTATCGTGTACAGAAAATGGCATCAGTACATCACTATAGTGACAAGCAGGTTTTCAAGGGAAGTTGGTGCCTTAAAAAATTGACAAAACATAAGACCTTACCTGCAGGTGGACTATCTAAATATTGTTTAAGTTGATCTTTAGTTAAAACTTTAGCAGTAATAGTCTCTACATTAAGTTGTGTAGAAATCTGTTGTTTGATATTAGCACTAGTAAGATAGTTATATAATTCTGTAGCTGATATACGTTTAGCTGGTCCCATCTGTGGTCGTTCCATAACATACACAACCAACTCTGTCCTGAAAACATGAGTAAGCAAAATAATTCAATAGAATTCTTACATTAACACTTTCTGAATACTTCTTATCCATTACTCAGATATGTATACAGTGACATTTTTGCCTTAAATTAGGGCTGTAATTAGAAATGAGAAGTTGTAAAAAAATCACAAAAATGTAAAGACAATTTTACCTTCCTCATTAGATGTTTAAATGATTTTCCAAGTTTTGATAATAATGAATAGTTAATATACTTCATCATTGAGGATATTAAAATGGTAATATTTGCACCTATGATATTTCTGACAAACAATAAATTTCAATTAACAGAAGATACTTAAATCCATCAATTAAATTAACAGTGCCACATTCATTCCACAAGCTCAGTTGTGAAATGGTGAGGGTGTTCAACACCACATGAGATGCTGTAGTAAAAATCACAGCCTAGCAGAAGTAGAGGTTCTACTCAACAGAATGTCTTATAAACACTAAATTGTTAAGCTTAAGTACTAGTAACACCATCATGGACCGTGCCACTGTTGGTTAATGCATCATTAAGAAGAACTTATCATACTTACTTGTCATCAGGTAATGAGTTTAAAGCCTCGGCACATACAGTATGTTGTGCTTTACCTCCTAAAGCTTTGTGTAATGTATCTAGAGCATTTTGTTGTTGTGGTTTTACCATATCTATATTATGTTTGATAATTAATGATACAAAACCATCTTCATTTTTACCCGATGGCATACAATTATAACCTACAGCCTGAAAAAATACATAACAGGATAAACATACATTTCCTATCTTTATACAGCTAAAGAATAAGACAATTACTGAATACTTGTTTTGGAAATTTTATATGAGTATGGTCTATTTTTACAGTCATAAAAAAAATCAACAAGAGCTGTCCGTAAGTTAGCGCCCTCCACTTTTCTCAGTTCTTAGGAATCGGTGTCATAAGTTTTGATAGTAAGGTGGAAGTAGTGATGATGAATAAGTATTCCAAGATTGAGTTGAGTATCTTTGATAGTATTGAGGTTTGTAAAAACTTTAACCTTGATTTTGGATGTTTTCTAAGTAAAAAAGGGGCAAAACTCCTAAAACAGTGAAGCCAGGGTTATGGGCCTTAATAGTAAGGTGGAAGTAGTGATGATGAATAAGTATTCCAAGTTTGAGTTGAATATCTTTGATAGTATTGAAGTTATTTAAATTTGTAAAATTTTAACCTTGATTTTGGATGTTTTCTAAGTAAAAAGAGTGGAGCCATGGTTATCGGGCTTGAAAGTAAGGTGGAAGTAGTGATGATGAATAAGTATTCCAAGTTTGAGTTATAACACAAATCATAGATTCTGGTCATAATTGCCTTTACTAACTGAGATCTGACTAAATCAGGTCTTCAAATTTATGTAATTGATGTTTTTAAGTTTTCTCATACCTTAAATCTACAGAATGGATTATCTGGTTTGAACTCAACAAACTGTTGTTGGTTATAGTAACCTTTTCCTTTACCCCATAAAGCTTGTAGCTGGTTCCATTTTGCTATGACTGTATCTCTCTCATCACCAAACAACTGAGGCATGGAAACAGCTTGAGCTATTTTAGCTAATTCATCAGCTGATGGATCGGCTGTGACACCAAGTTGAGGTTGTTGTTGTGGTTTAGCTGAAATGAAAATAAAATCTTGCAGAATTGGTATACAACAATTCAATACATGTATGTAGCTTAAATATGGACAAATAAAATACTGGTTTGTTTACAACAAGTTATAAATTCTTTGCACAGAGAAGGGCATTTTACTTTCTTTTCTATTAAATCTAAAGCATCATATCCTGAAGCATTAAAATTTGGCATGAATTTGCAGAAAGAGCTAATCAAAAGAATGAACTTTCAAATTACCAGCAGAAAATGCACCAAAACCAGTAGTTCCAAATGAAGGGGCTGTAGATGTTGTTGTATTGAAGAAACCTCCACTAAAACTTGGAGCACTGGTGGTTGTGGCTCCAAAACCAAAACTTGGTAGAGCAGTGGTTGTGGTAGTTGCTCCAAAACCAAAGGTAGGTGCACTGGATGCTGTTGCTGTTCCAAAGCCAAATGATGGGGCACTTGAGGCTGTTGTTGTTCCGAAACCAAATGAAGGAGCGGCTGAACTTGTTGTTGTACCAAAGCCAAAACTTGGAGCTGCTGTAGATGCTGTAGCAGTAGAAGTTCCAAATCCACCAAACCCACCAAATCCAGTAGATGCAGTTGTTTTAGCTGGAGTGCCAAACCCAAAACCAGTACCGCCACCAAAACCTGCTAAATTAGTAAATACAACTTAAAATCATTAATTTTTTAAATAAGACAAAAATGTGACTATTCAGCATATAATGATATGAACTAGTCCCTAACAATGGATTATTTGGGAATAGAATGGAACCTTCCTTTTTTTGATAATGGAATCTAAAAACCTAAAATAAAAAACTAAACAACTGTGACAAAATTATTTTGAAATTTATCTGAACAAAACTGCATTTCTATCCAATGATAAAATTTATAAATAGGGGAATAAGACTAAGATTTAGTCTAGGTTGAATTTGAATCTTTTGAACTACCAATCAAGAAAGCCAAAACTGAAGACATGCTCAGGTACATTGTATGATGCCTATTATTGACTTACATAAAACAGACTGATGTTTTGTACGTCATATATAGCCAGATAACATTCTTATACCTCTAGCAAGGAGGGGCTTAAACTATCCATTTGAATACAACTCATTTGATTAAGCTAACAGTAACACTAACAGTAACACATTTCATCTAAGTAAGGAGTATCCGAATTTGGATCATCCGGAAAGCTAACAGACATGATAATCCATGATCATTGAAGTATACAACTTACTGCTCGTTCCAGCACCAAAGCCAGCTTGTTGTGTTCCACCAAAGCCAAATCCAGACATATCTTTCTTTTGAAGATCAATCAAATGTTTATTTTTTTCAGATTTTTTTACAACGCGCCGGGACTTCGATTTGAAGAGTTTTCTCTTTAAAAGTTTGTATAAAGTCCGTCCGAACCGTTTTATTTTGCGAAAGGAACATAGTACCGAAACGTCCATGTGATCAAGAACATTCATGTCTAGTTACCTGTCAAAGTACGACTAGGAACCAGACAAGTCTTGATACACACATTGCGCGGGTATCATACGCTTTTTAGTTTTGAATTTCACTCAAATACTTATTTGTCAACATCACACACGTTAAAATTGCCATAAAAAGAACTAAGAATACTTAGTATATAGTATCGCTGATGGTTTTTTTTTGAGAATTGTTTTGTTGTGTTTTGATTTGTTTTTTAATAAGAATTATGTGTTATAAGATGTGTTTAAGGGGTTTTGGGCTGTAGATGGGTCTTGAGCGGGTCCAAAGAGGGGGGGGTATCTTGACCTAACCCACGTCGATAGCCTTTGATTCCAAAGAGCCTTAGCTATACGTACATGTATGAAAGGTATTTATTTCTTTGGTTATAATGATTTATCTTTAATCATTATCCATTAATTTATCACGCCCTCCTTTTAAGTTAAAATCTCATTAATTTTTCATTTCACCGTCAAGTGACGACAACGATGCTGCATTGAGTCGTTTTCTTTTTACCCTTACTACACGCATGCGCATTAAGCACAAAACGGCGCACGTGAATTGGTGTAATTATTTCTTTCGCCCTGTCTTACATTTTATTAAATGGTTGCATATTTTGCTTATATTTGCAGGTACGTAAGTTTTTTTATTGTTCACATGTTTCCATTGTTTATTTTGCATTACTTCATTATGGTTGTCATTGCCATTTTATATGCATTTTTGATGAAAATGTTGGAGCACATTGTCACATAGTCCACCATGCTCCCCAGTCTCTGTGCACGTGTGAATGTAGTCTCATGTCTTGTCTCACTATTTTATTACATATGTGCGTCTTCTGTCTATATTTGCAGACTAGAATGTCAACACATCCATCACCTAGCTGAGAAGATGTATATTATATGCTTCAGAACCTGTGACAATTGGCACCAACCTGCTTTTTGAGTGTTTTCCGTGATACGGAACGAAACCGGTTTGTATGGTTTTTATATTTTCCTGACGTCATGAGATTTGCTGTATCAACCAATCAGATTGTATGAATTTGGGAAACCCAATAGCAAAGTTGCGCGAAAGTGTGATGTGCAAGAGGTTTGTTTTTATTGTTAAGAAATTAATTAATTTATACTTGTTTATTTAAGCTTGATTATGAAAGTTCTGACTGTTCATATGAACTTTTAAGTCCACTTTCTGGACCCCAATACTGAGCTTAAGTTCAGGTGTGGTTTCTTGCTCAAGTAGATCTATATGAAGTAAACAATGGGGTATTCTATCTGTAGTTGGTTCAGGCGGATGTAGGGGGGGGGTCAAGGGGGGGTCTGGACCCACTAGAATTTCAAAAATGTACCTGTCCATTAGTGTATTTCTTGACTGTAAGTCATTTTTATTTATTTATTTATTTATTGGAGTTAACGCCGTATCAACACAATTTAGGGCATTTCACGGCGTCCAGCGCACCAAACCTAGCTTTCCTGGACCATTGTCTATAACCAGTACTCGCCTACCCTTCCACATGGCCGGAAACTTCTCCATATTATCTAATCAATGGAGGAAAATTGACATTGTCAAATTTTCATGGAAGGGTATAACCTCCCCGGGTGGGATTCGAACCCGCACCCCCCACGGGCACGAGTATCCAAATCCCGGCGCGCTACCAACTGCGCTATCGACCCGGGTTCAAGTCATTTTTAAGTATCACAAACCATTTTTCCTCTGTGCTTAACATAGATTTAATATCTATGTAGTTTGTATTATAAATTTGTTGCATTATTCTGCAAAATGTGTATAACGTGGTACCTAGTGGTGCGAAAGTTTAGATCCCCCCTAGAAAAAGTTTGGACACACGTCGTAAAATTGAATAGCTTCTTGTTGCTAATTACGTATGAATTTCAGGTGCGGAAAGTCTGCTGTTGTTAAACTGCAGGGGCTCGTATTATCAAACATCTTACGATAATTTTACAATACAACATAGAAGGATTTACGACCAAAATTGATCGTAAGATCCTTGATAATACGGTCCCCAGCAATCTCCGTAAACAGAGATCCTGTTCTACTCGCGTTGTCGTACTGGATCTCTACTTAGTCAATGCAAGGTCACGTCGAGATGAACTTTGTGTCGACCAATCAATGCGTAGCTTTCATCTAGACGAAAACACTATTTATCACGTTTTGATTTCGTAATTTCTATTTTTAGACCAATGTTTGCATGCTAATTTAACAGCGGTATTCTTCACAGTCTGCTATTTGGATGGCTCATTTCAAATTGCGTGACGTAGACGATGTAAACAAGTTACGTATCATGACAATTTCGTCATGAATATTATAATGGGAAAAGGTCATGTGAACGTGACCTTCGTTTGGAAAAGGCCAGATCTAAATTAGCGAGTATGCGAGCGGTAAAATTTTAGATCGGGTTTTAATCAGATTGGGTCCCCAGATGCGTAATGACCGGAAGTTGCCTAAATATCGATTTTTGGCACACTAGAAAATGAGCCAAATATCGATATTTTGGCACACTTGCTCAATACAGGAATGTATTGCCCACATTAAGGCTATATTGGCGCACTTTCTCGTCGATTTTGTTACTATTTATAGTAACATATGCAATAATGAAATATATTTGGACAAGTACTCAGCTTGAAAAGTCATATTGGACGAGCTGATAGGCTTTACAAGTGATCGAACTACAGTTATTGTTAACATTTGTTAGATTTGCTGTTGGGTGTTGATATTTTATTTTTTCAGGAATTGGTTATTGAGATTTTAGTAAATGAATATTTTTGAAACTTGGAAATACACAGCACTGAAAAAAGCAAACAATGTCCAGAATGTTTGTAATATCATGCTATATTCATTGGTAGAGGTGAGTTTTATCTTTATCAATTCTTATAGCATTATAATTCATATTGATCATTGGTTTTTATACGCCCGTTTTGAAAAAACGGTCGTATTATGTTATGCTGTTGTCCGTCTGTCCGTCTGTCCGTCCGTGGACAATTGCTTGTCCGGATGATAACTCAAGAAAGGATGAACCTAGGTTCCTCAAATTTTATGTGTTGATAGCCCTTGGGTGGAGGAGGTTCCCTATTGATTTTGAGACCCCAGGGTTTAAGGTCAAGGTCACTGGGACTTAAAATAGGTAAAACTTGTCCGGACAATATCTGAACCACCAATGTACCTAAGTTCACCAAATTTAATGTAAGAGTAGCCCATGTGTCAAAGATGTTCCCTATAGGTTTTGGGGCCCCTGCGTCAAAGGTCAAGGTCACAGTGGCATCATATGGGAAAAAAACTTGTCCTGACAATAACTTAACAACCAATCTACCTAGGATCACCAAATTTTATGTGAGAGAAGCCCATGTGTCAAGGATGTTCCCAATCGGTTTTGGGGCCCCTGGGTCAAAGGTCAAGGTCACAGGGACATCAAATTGAAAAACCTTGTCCGGACCATAACTCAACAACGCCTGTACCTAGGTTCACCAAATTTTATGTAAGAGTAGCCCATGTGTCAAAGATGCGCCCTACAGGTTTATGGGGCCCCAGGTTCAAAGGTCAAGGTCACAGGGGCATTATATGGAAAAACTTTGTCCGGACAATAAATGAAACACCAATGTACCTAGGTTCACCAAATTTCATGTGAGAGTAGCCCATGTGTCAAGGATATGCACTATTGATTTTGGGGCCCCTGGGTCAAAGGTCAAGGTCACAGTGGCATCAAATTGAAAAACATTGTCCGGGTAATAACTCACTAATGACTGTACCTAGGTTCACCAAATTTCATGTGAGAGTAGCCCATGTGTCAAGGATGTACCTTATCAGTTTTGGGAAAACAGGGTTAAATTTAAATCTTAAACCAGAAGATATCAAATTACCAAGCTGTGACTTCAAATGTTCTATCAATATGTTTATAAAGTCAAAATGGCAAACAATAAAACACTTGTTCAGACAATAACTGAACCACCAATGTACCTAGGTTCTCCAAATTTTATGTGAGGGTAGCCCTTGGGTAAAGGTTATGCCCTATTGGTTTTGGGGCTCCTGGGTCAAAGGTCAAGGTCACAGGGGCATCATATTGAAAAACCTTGTTTGGACAATAACTCATCAACGACTGTACCTGAGTTCACAAAATTTTATGTGAATGTAGCCCTTGTGTCAAGGATGTTCCCAATAGGTTTCTGGGCCCCTGGGTCAAAGGTCAAGGTCACAGAGGCATCATATGGAAAAACCTTGTCCAGACAATAACTGAACAACCAATGTACCTAGATTCACTAAATTTTATGTGAGAGTAGCCCATGTGTCATGGTTATGTCCTATTGGTTTTGGGGCCCCTGGGTCAAAGGTCAAGGTCACAGGGGCATCATATTGAAAAACATTGTCCGTGTAGTAAATCAACAATGACTGCACCTAAGTTCACAAAATTTCATGTGAGAGTAGCCCATGTGTCAAGAATGTTCCCTATTGGTTTTGGGGCCCCTAGGTCAAGTTTAAACCATCATCCAGAAGATATCAAATTACCAAGCAGTGACTTCAAATGTTCAATCAATATGTTAACAAAGTCAAAATGGCAAACCATGGAAATAATGCTATATTTAATAAGTAACATGAATTTAGTTCACCAAATTTTATGTGAGGGTAGCCCATGTGTCAAGGATGTTCCCAATTGGTTTTGGGTCAAAACTGGGTCAAAGATTGAGGTCACAGGGGCATCATGTGGACAATCCTTGTCCAGACAATAACTTAATATGTAATGTGTTGATAGCTCTTTGGTATTGGATGTTCTCTTTTGACTTGGAGACCCCAGGGTCAAAAGTCAAGGTCACAGGGACTTAATTCATATTGAAACATTTTCGGGACAGTAACTCAATAATGATTGTACCTACATTGTAGGTTTTCCAAATTTTATTTAAGGGGAGCCTTAATGTCTAGCATATGCCCCTTTGGTTTTAGGTCCCTGGGTTAAAGGTCAAAGTCACAAGAAAAATCATGAGGAAAAACCTTGTCCAACAACCAACTTTACCTAAGATCACCAAATTTTATGTATCAATACTCTTTGGGTCAAGGGCGAGAACTTTTGGTTCTGAGGCCCCAGGGTCAAGATCACTGGAAGTTTGTATGGGAAAACTTTGTGTCGGTGATAACTCAACCATGGCTGTACCTAGGTTCTCAAAATCTTTGCTTTGGATAGCCCTCCAGTTAAGGATGGGACCTATTCTGAGATCCCAGGGTCATTGGTCAAGGTCACAGGGACTTCATATGAGATAGAACACAGCATGGACTGCACACGGGCGTATAATGCCCAGCCCAGCGGAGCTCTTGTATTTTTTATGCGCATGTTTTGAGGCCCAAGCGTCAAAGGTCTAGGTCACAGGGACATAAAATGGAAACCTTTGTTTGGAAGATAACTCAATCAACATCCACTTTCCATAGGTTCACCAAATTTTATATGTGGATAGCCCTTGGTTCAAGGGTGTGCCCTACTGGTTCTTAGGCCCCAATGTCAAAGGTCAAGGTCACTCATACTTCAAATGGAATTATTTTGTCCGGATGATAACTACACAAGGGATTCATGCTGCCCGGCACTTGAAGTTTATTAGGGAAACTTTGTGCCAGTGATAACTTGACTACGGCTGTGCCTAGGTTCACAAAATCTTTACTTTGGATAGCCTTGCCTTTCTGGTCAAGCATGTGGTTTATTCTGAGGTTCAAGGGTCATAAGTTAAGTTCACCCGGACTTCATATGGGACAGAACACAGCATGGACAGCACACAGTAAATAATGCCCTTCCCAGTAGTGATCTTGATGTGGTTGGAGGGAGAATGTGGGCAGAAATTTTTTCATTACCAAACTTTGCTGAAATATGCTCCACCGGTAAACAAACCCACAACCCCTTGATCTGTAGACTTGCCTGCTACCAACTGAGCTAGCCCGGGGGGCTCACTATCTTCATACTCTGATTACAAATACCTTCCTCCAAAGCAATGACAGTCACAGGCAACTTTCATGACATAGAAAATGGGTAGTGATACTGGTAGGGGTTTGAACTAGGAAACTCATCCTTCAGCCTGTAATTTATCATCAGACTATTGTAGCCATCAGACTATTGTAGTCATCAGACTGTTGTATAGTGCATAAATTTTGACCCTGTTCTGATCTTTTACATTTGCTTCTAATAATTATCTACACACAATCCCGACGAAAATCAATACCTCGCCTTTTCTACACTTCAGCAGCGAAAGTAAAATTATACAAGTTTATTTATATGTTATATTTCCACACATAATCCTCACGGCCACGGTGTAATCGAGCATTAATACTACATTTGGAATCAATATTTGAATATTCTTGCATAAAGTTCAGGTCGGGTCAAACTTAAGGCACAAAACTACTTCCCCTGTGTGTATATGTATTGACCATGTTTAGTTTTCAAATTGTATGAAGTGGATCAATGTTCTGATAATACTGCTGTCATATATTTATACCCCCGCTTCGAAGAAGAGGGGGGTATACTGTTTTACCCTTGTCCGTGCGTGCGTCCGTGCGTGCGTCCGTCCGTTACAAAATTTCCGTCGCAGTTTTCTCAGCAACTATAACATGCAGCAGCCTAATACTTTGCATATTGCTTCATCCCATAGTCCCATGTGGTGTAAAGCGATTTCATGCTCCTTGCTCATCTACTTCCTGTTTGTCGCATATTTTTAGATTTTTGCGGGGGTATCACTAGTGAGCATTAGCTCACAGATTTACTTGTTTTTTCTTTTTTTTTAGCTCATGGAAGTTGATGCATGCTGTTTTCAGTTAAGTATTTATTCAAGTTGTTATATTACAACCCTGTTATGTTATAACTTCCATTAGATTTGAAAAGTGAATAAACCCCATGGTTACGATTCAACACACTGGAAGACATTTTTTACAGAAACAGTTGACAATTGGTAAGTTTTATTTCATTTTATTTTCTAGATATGCCATTTGTTTATAAACTTAAATATATGTTAGCTGTACATAGCACATCCATTTGGCTAATGAATAAGTCAACTTCTTGTGGTGCGTTTAGTACAGGTATGTGCAGGAGTGTTCCAGTCTGCAGGTTCAATAAATGACTTATTCTTTATCTAATGAATGTACTTGTATAGCTTGCACATACTTAATGTTTATTAGCAAATGACTTTTCTAGTTTTTTAATTAATTCTTACACTTTTTGTTGTTTAATTTACTGTATGTAATGTTTTGATTTCATTTTTGCTTGAGTGGTCCGTGTCTGACCTGAAATTTGCTCCGATATTTCAGGTCCCTGCATGCATATCCCATCCCAGCTGTCCCATCCCCCCATGGAGAGGGTTCGGTCTGTTGGGGTTTTTAAGAGCCATTGGCTTCATATCCCCCAGCTCAAGGTTCGGAATGCTTTTGATCACTATTATTTTTATTCTTGCTGGCTTGTGGAGTTACATATTAGTTTTATCTAGTTAAGACATAAATATTGTGGGGGAAAATTGGGGATTGTCATGGGAGTAGGGTTGGGTAAATGGGAGGGGGATTGGGATTTAGTTTTAGGGGAAAGTTAGGATTGTTGGTGCTGTACTTTAGAATTTAATTGGCTAAGCTTGGTTTTTACTCTGAAAAAGTGACATTGTAAGATTTACAATGAGAGTTTGCATGGGTTTTACTTTCAAAGTGTGGAAGATTATTTCTGAGCTAGCTTAGGAAATGTTGAGGTGGATTGAAGCATACTGGAAGCCGCCCGGCTAGCTCAGTTGGTAGCATGCAAGTCGACTGATGGAGGGGTTGTGGGTTCAATTCCCGAGTGGGGCATACTTTCATGGAAGTTGGTCATGAAATTATCTCTACAGCTATTCTCCCTCTTACCAATGATTTTTAATTATGTAGGGCAGTTGTCAGTCACTGACAAATGTATGTGCTTAGTAGTTGGTTAACCGCTAAATTCAGAGATTTAGCCTTTCCAGGAACAGTGAGTAGGTTTATGACCTTTACAATGTGTTGCTACTGGGTTAAATCTAACTAAATAAATATGTCTACTAGTGACTTTTTTCGTCCTGAATGGCTTAACATATGTTGTTAAGCGACTGAAAATCAAGATACATTGGCCATCAGCAATGATTGTTTTTATAAAATTATTAGGTTCCTGTGACAATCAGTTGCAAGCTTACAGCCTGTAAATTACCTGTCAGTCATCATTTGAAAATTCCCAATTTTTAACATGATACATTATTGTATAACTCTAACTCTTTATGGTTAGGGTTCTGATTGATGGACTTTTAAGAAGTTAATAAAAAGCATGGAGTACATTAGGGCTGTGAATAGTTGAGTAAGGGGTGATCCGACGTGTAGTGATTCACGAATCAAACCATGATTCACTTGTTAATGGAGAAGCATACAGAATTCATGTAATAAAAAGAGTTGGTGAAGAATTACAAGTTTTTACTCTAAGGAAAACCATGTTTTTCAAACATGTCTATTACCAGATGTTTTATGGGCATTTTCAGTTATAACATTTTTGTTTAAATATATATTAATTGAATTTTGACACAAGACTGTTCGGTCCCTACATAAATTTAAGTTAACATTAGAAGTGTGACTCGTTTATAGTTGTAATTAATTTAAAAATGTTCCTTCATTTTCTAAAAGATAGATCTATTGAGATCTGACAGTTTCGGACGTGACGAATATTCGTACTCAATTTTCTGGTCGGGACCGCAAATGTCCGAGTACTGGGATACTCGCCGCAGCCCTAGTGTACATGTTAAATAAATGAACGATATGTTGTTACTTAGAACAGAACAGAACATTAAATTTATTCAGAAAATTTTGTACATGTACAATAATCTAGTAATGTATAAATAAGAATTTTGTCCAGAACAGGCCTCTACATTAACTTATTTTTTTACTAGCCCGGTCGGGCTAGTAAATGCCCAAATCCACTAGCCCTGACCAAGGCCCTTATTTATAGGGTCCTTGCCCTGACCATTCCAATTTTTCCTGTCTCAATTATTACCGTCTAAATTGACAATACGTCTCATTTCATAGCAGTCATAGTATTTATTGTGGTAAAATATTACTACCATGCATAAATATGCTAAATATGCATGAAGAACCTAATAAAAAAAATTTAAATGAATGTATATTTTGATTTCTTCAATAAAATATCGGGGATTACGAAATCAACTATCCGATTTTTCCGAGTCATACATTTTCCAAGGTCCGGACAAGTCATTTTTCATTTTTTGTTAAAAATAAAACTATCTTTTAAAACGCCGTGAAAGTTAAAAATAGATGTGCATAGTTACACTTGCCGAGCAAATGTGTCGCATAATCGGCTATAACATTACATTGCCGACAGTCTTTATTTTCCAAAATAAGTTGATCGTGTTAGTATAATTATGCTATGTGTATATGGGTGTATGTCATATTAATTTCTTTGCCTTAATGTACGTAACTCAATGTCATGTACCCCGGGAAGTCTACATTTGTTTGCAGCAATTAAATCAATATTAATCCTTTGTTTGGCGATGAGCGTGCGTTGGCAATATTAAACGGATATTGATGTAAACAATTTAAGATAAGATGTGTGTAGGTATTTTTAACACTTAGTCGATGTTTGATAGCGTAACAATGCCATAATTGCAATGTCGCATTGTGTTATCAAAGAGTCCACTTTAATTTAATTGTTAATTACATGTAGAATTAAAACTTCAAACAAGCGTGACCCAATTTTTTTGTTGACTTAGTTCGCTAAAAATGGCCGGTAATAAAAAATATCGGGGATCGTGGGAAATTGAATGTTCTTTATTAAAATATATTTTGACGCCCGCTAATTTATCATTTTATTTCGAGAAAGTTTAAACATTAATCTTGCCGTTCATATTTTTCTGAAGAAAAAAAAACCCTACTTTCACCGAATTTACGTATTTTATCGAACGTGTGTAAGGAAATCCCCGGACTAGTACGCCTCAAGACGGCTCGATTTAACACACACATACGCACCAGATTACTTTCAAATGCATTAGGATGCTCGTAAATAAAGCGTAAACAAGTTTTTGTAGCCTTAAATTTGAGATTGGTTAACTGAAATAGGATTGATTTTTTGTGGTAATTAAAGTTTTGATCAAAATTAAGTAGCCCGGTCGGGCTACCTACGAGATAACTCCACCAGACCGGACCTAACTTGAACCAGTGAATGTCTGTCGGCTGCGCCTTAATGTCGAGCCCTGCAGAATATAAACTTAACTATACAACTTGATTGTTATACACATATTCAAACTATAACATGAAACCACTTTATTCAGAAATTAAGATGATAAAATTACACATTACGTATTTTGGATTTCATTTTGACAGCTTTCTAAGTAGACTTTAAGACTTTAATAATAGTAATCAAACTAATTAAAACTGTAAGAATGTTTTTTAGCTGTACTTTTCATCAGTCCAGTGTCGTTAACAAATTTTGCATTAAAATTTTCAATTTAGCATATATCTGCTATTTATTGTCAAATCTTTATGGAACTTCATACAATGATAACGTACCATGCCACTTCAGAATTAGAAATTAACCACAACTCTACCTGGCTTTATTATGGATTATTTCCCTTTTTAATTTCTTTGTTAAAGTTTTTTAATCTGGCTTTAATGTGGTTTCTACATTACATTTCTTGTTTATCAATGTTTAAAGATATGACAAGATCTTATAGCAAGATATTTTTCATTTATTCTAAATATAGCTTCTGTTGTCATCTTAGGTAATAGATACTCTATATCACATGTTTGTGGTTCTTTTTGTTCTTGTAGGTTTCTGTCTTCAATTGAGGTAACCTAACATGGCAGGTTTTTGTTCCTTATACTTGTTGTTTCTTCAATAAAAATGGCCTGATTAAATCAGTAAAATGCTACTCATGCATTAGCTTATTCACCTACTTAGTGAGTTGTTAATGTTACCAGTCATAATTTAGTAATAGCATGCTTGACAGTTTAAACACTTTCAGATAGTGACGATTATAATATTTCCCCTGTGTAGGCAAACCTTTCTCGGCTCATTTTGGAATGATTCAAGCAAGCTCAAATTAATAAACCATGTTGGTTTCTGTATCAACTCAGAAAAATACATAATGGTAAACTATTATTCAGTTATTATTTTCATGCATTGTTTGTTTTCTTATTGGAATTTTATTTAAAAAAAATGTTCAAAATACAAAAAATGATAGAAGTTCATTAAATTTTACTATTAAATGGATCAATTATATATCATGAAAACATTGGACTGTTTTAGAAAGCATGATTATTCTGCTGTAAAATAAGCCTTTGAAGTTAACAATTTATTGTCAATGCAAGTCATCAGAAATGTAATGTTGTACTATTGCCAAGATTTATTGCTTGCTTGTGCTTTGTTCGACATTTTAAATTCATTAGAAATTAAACACATCACCCTAAAGATTAATTTTAACTCAATTTTGAATAAGTCTTGTTGAAAATTATGTAGTCATTAAAACTGTCAACTTAGCATCATTTTTTAAATTTCTATGACAATACAAAGTATAAAAAAGCTTGGTAAAATGTGTAAATGGTTCACTAACTTTTGAACATACAATAATGATTTATACTCTTACCTTCTCTTCAATAGATCTAACAACGTATGTCATTGTGCAAAGTCAGCATTTTGTAATGTTTTTTTTATATTTTAGGAATTAATAAGGCTTCTCAATAAGATTACTTTTTTCTTTTTTTAGATACATGTAATTAGTACTAATGATGCTTGATAATGATGTTCTAAGTATATATTAAATATATATGTTAGTAAATGAAGATGCAAATATCTATTAATTAATCAATAAACATGAATATCAATAATTCTGAGCAATCTAGTGAAGGACCCATGTTTATGGGGGGATAACTAGATCGGGATTATACTTTGTTAAACTCATAATTCTGAGCAATCTAGTGAAGGACCCATGTTTATGGGGGGATAGCTAGATCAGAATTAGCTATTAAGTACCATATAAAAATGTGCTATTTACCATGCACAAAAGAATATGGACATTAGGATCATAGAACTAGTACCATATAAAAATGTGCTATTTATCATGCACAAAAGAATATGGACATTAGGATCATAGAACTAAGTCTGGCTAGGGTGCTAATTACATGCATAAAGTCGAATTTGAATATTGAAAAACCTTGGTTTGCTCGTATTATGATTATATTAACGACTAATATAATGTACTATGACTTTTGTTGTTGTTTACATGAGAAGTGAAGGTATTTGATGTAGATCATTGATTAATATAACAATAATTTGCTTACTATGAATTACTGAAATTGTACTTTCAGATTCGTTTATAAATCCCAGCTTTTTTTATTATTTGTACTGCATATAGAAGTTGTCATGATGGTTTAAAGTAACATGTTTTGTGACTGATGATTTAACTTGACTTTATATTTATTAGTATGATGTTTTTATTAGTCAGATTTTTCAACGAAAAAATTTGGCTAATAGTTTGGCGAAACACAGGCGGGCGGTTGGGCGTCTGGTGTCGTTAACAATTGCGTTAAAGTTTTCAATTTAGCTGATATTTCTGCCATTTATTGTCAGATCTTTATGACACTTCATACAATTATAACATACCATGTGATGAAAAGAATTAGAAAGTAACAACAACTCCAACTCACTTTATTATGGATTATTTCCCATTGTGATTTTTGTGTTAAAGATTTTAAATCTGGCTTTAATGTGTCCACATTACATTTCTTGTTGTATCATGCATTCAGAATGTATTCTAAATATTATGTTGTATTTTTTTATTTTTGAAATAGATGATAAAATAGGGTGTACAGACAATGTAAATGATAATATTTTCCTTCTTATTTTCTTTTTTTATAATAAACATTTTTTTGTCAACTGGGTTGTGTAAAAATGATGTTTTTTATAGTATACAGTGTATAATGTATATTTTATGTAGTAATGATATAATTTAAACCACTTTTAAATTTCTTAAATAGTTCATGCATTTGAATAATTTTACTTTTCCAATGTATTTTTATGCACAGTTAATAATGCAATTAAGTTTTCAGAATATTCCAATGTTTTCTGACTGATTTTTGATCAGCTGAAGTTTTTAGTCGTATTTTTCAAACGAAAAAATACAGCTAATAGTTCAGCAAAACACGGGCAGGCTTGGGCGGTCGGGCAACTGGTGTTGTTAATAATTGCAATAAAGTTTTTTCTTTACCATATATTTCTGTCATTTACAGTCAGATCTTTATGAAACTTCATACAATGATAACAGTCCATGTGATAAACAGAATCAGAAAGTAACCACAGCTCTACCTGCTTCTATTATGGATTATTTTCACTTTGTAATTTTTGCATTAAAATTTTTAAATCCGGCTTTATTCGCATTTATGTGGTTTCCACATTACATCTCTTATTATAACATTAATTGATTTGGCTTTTTTTATAGCTATATTTGAACTAGATATCAAACAAAAAACAACTGTGACTACAGTATTAATTTGGTTGGTTAATTCTTGCTAAAGCTGGATATATCCTTTCTTGAAAATGTGACAAAACCTCTTCCTGTTCAGAAACTATTGACCTCTTATCCAAAACTAGAACTGATTAGAATACTGTACAGGAAAAAACATGATTTTGTAAGATTTGTAAGAAAAGGTATGAATTTCTAATAAATTGCCTCTCCTCTTGTAATACAATACCCTGAACAGTTGAACTTCTTTTAATATTATTGTAAACCAGATTGACTTATGAAGAACAATGAGGGTGTGTAGTTTCAAATTATTAGTTATTTATTAACATGAAATACAGCCTGAAAATATAATTGCATTACATTCAAAACATATTCAAGAAAACAAATAAAAAATACAAGAAATCTATGTGTACAGTAGCTCTATCAATAATATAAATATATTGAATTCTAATGAGCCAACATAATATCTTATACTCTAAATTCGCGACAAATACCACCAACGATATCAAAAATGTTTAAATTAAAGCAATATTGTAACAGTACCCAAAGTTTGGTTAAACCTAAAACAAACCTGAAGTAAAAAACATATAAATTACAATGTTTCCGTAAAAATACAAGATCTGAAATAAATTTAACTCACCAGGCTAAAATGATTTCGTTGATAATAATCATAGACAATGCCAATAATAATATTCTAAACATACGAGTGAACCAAACCCAAAACGAAAAATGACAGTAAAACAATGAATATGTGTACTTAAATAGGCAATATCGGCGCCAACTTTACAGATTTCACTGAATACATAAAATCCTTACATTACTTCTATAACCCGTGATAAACACAAGATCTAACTAAATCCCTAGATACCAGAGAACTGTCAGTTTATTTCTACAATAAAAATAGCTATGCACGTAAACAATTCCTGTGCAGTACACTGATATGAACTTTAAAAGTTTTAATACACTTCATTTACACTACGTATGCATAAACCAATAACTAATAAATTAACTACATAATGTTATGGCTACCTACATCTGTACACATAATATATATACACCAATAACTAAAACCTGGGTAACATTATTTACAAATGTATGCTTGTTGTAAATTAATCATTCAATTACTGCTATTCCCCACCTAAGAATTTACAAAACAAGTATATTATTGCAGGCCCACATCAGTTTGTAAGCATCCGCTATATCTCTTTGCTCTGCTATTCAAGATTTAAGCCAGATTTTTTCAACGGGGGTCTGTTAATAACAATTGCGTTAAAGTTTTTCTTTACCATATACGTCAGCCATTTATTGTCATCTTTATGAAACTTAATTTATACAATGATAGCATATGATGTGATGAACAGAATTAGAAAGTAACCACAACTCTACCTGACTTTATTATTGAGTATTTCCCTTTGTAATTTTTGCGTTTAAGTTTTTAAATCCTTAATGTGGTTTGCACATTACATTTCTTGTTTGAAGTTTTAGTTAGGCATTGTTTAGTTTGTCTTTTTGGATGGGGTCTATACATAAGAAAGGGGAATTTTCTGATAGAAGGTGGAAATTTTTATTAGGTGTTTAATCCTGGGAGGATGTTAATTGGGGATTATTAAGACTCCGATAATGTTTGTTTGTTTGTTTTGTTGGGACGGTCGTCAGTCAACCTACTCACTGTTCCTGGAAAGGCTGATTTTGGATTTAGCTGTTACCCAACTACGTACTGCCCTACATAATTGAGAATCATTTGTAGGAGGGAGAATGGCCGTAGAAATAATTTCATGACCAAGCTCTGCGAAAGTATGCCCTGTCTAGGAATCGAACCCACGACCCCTCATGCTATCGACTGAGCTAGCCGGGCGACTTAGACTCAGATAATGTCTTGTTTGATTAAGCAGTTTACTAGGGTTTTGCAATGTTAATGCCCATGTTTTCTCAGGTGTAGGTTTGAGTTCAATGCTAAGAAGAGTGATAAATGGGGGGTGAGGGGGGAGACTTGTCTTTGGGGGTGTTGATACATTTGTCTTAATTAGGTAAAACAACTTTTCGTGCAAGTCAGCCATCTTGGAATAATAGTGATCAGGGACTTCCTATAGCCTTGATGTATAGGTGGGAATGGTAGCGGAAATGGCCGCCCTAAACAGACCACTAACCCCCATGGTGTAAAATTTCCTGCCCATGCCCCTCCCCTGTCCCTGATGCATGCTTGTCCGTGCTTCATGTCTATTCTAATTTCTTTCCTTTTCAGCATTTTGTTTTGTTATATTTTTATATTTCCTTAGCTATAATGTCATTTTACAAAATGTTTCTGTCTGGTTTCTCGTCTCGTGTTCTGTTTATTTCAGGTTGTGACTGATGTCTACGGATGAAGAAAACTAGAGACGACTAGAAAACTCCTGACGATTGTTCTTAGTGAAAATCAGACATCTTCATCCCAGACAAACATTCAACGGGTCATATTACAAAAATCTTTCAGCAAAAATCTTCGAAAATCCGATAAAAAAAAATCATAAAATGTTATTTGTATTAAATATAAAAAGTATAATTAATGTATAATAGTGTTGGTCTATACCTTATGAATGTAGTATTGATTTAAAGTTTATTTTAATATTTGGGACAAACTCGCATAGCATTGATGAAAATTTTATTTTAATTGTCTGACCAATTGATTTTTGTTGTAAGATCTTTGGTATCATGACCACGGCCTTATGTGGATAAGCACCGAGTTCCAGTATCCAAAATGTGACTTTAACCATTTGACCTCAATTATGGATCAAATATATCTTCAATAGAATATGACTCGAACCAAGAACTTCTTTGTTTCCAATGTCAAATTTTGACTTTTTATTTTATAACCAACCTTACTGTAAATTTTGATTGAATGAAAGCATAATTATGACATTTTCTGTTCGGTTTGTTGTCCCCTATGTTTTATATTTTAGGCTGCGACTTGTGTCTATGGATCAAAATCTAATAAGAAAAGGAGAAAACTCTTCGAGTTTGTTTTAGAAGTAAATGGAAACATCAAGTTTAGATTTAAAAGATTCCCTAGGTAAGGAATAGAGATTATTTTATCAATTAGCATGTATTCATCAGATTTCTCAATTACTTATTGTTAGTGACATAACAGAACCTTAAAGATAACCCGGGTCGATAACGCAGTTGGTAGCGCGCCAAGACTTGGAATCTTGTGTACTGAAGGGGGTACGGGTTGGAATCCCACCCGGGGATGTTATACCCTTCCATGAAAATTTGGCAATAACGTCAATTTTCCTCCATTCATATGATAAATGGAGAAGTTTCCAGCCTTGTTGAAGGGTAGGTGAGTGCTGGTTGTAGACAAGGGTCCAGGATAGCTAGGTTAGGTGCGCTGGACTCTGTAAAATGACCTAAATTGTGACACGGCGTTAAACCTAGTAAAAAACAACCAAGAAATAAAGTTAAATTTATTCAACTGTCAGTGGTGCAATCCTTGCCACTGATTTAAATATTGGAAACTTGCACTACAAAATCTGTACATAAGTATTTCCTGCAGTACCACAGTACTTCTTCACTCATGATCTATGAAAATAGATATCTACATTTCTGTACAGGAATTGTAAAACAAATATTGAGCATTTAAATCAGCAGGGTTTATTTATGCCCCTCTGACAGTGGAATAAAATTAAACAATTAGCAATAAGTTCTGATCTGTTGAATAAATCATTTCAGACCGTTTTTGATGATCATTGCTTATATTGAGCGGCTAGCTTAGTTGGTAGCATGCAAGTCTACTGATCAAGAGGTCGTAGGTTCGATTCCTGGCGGGCCTTACTTTTGTGGAGCTTGGTCATGAAGTTATTTCTACAGCTATTCTCCCTCCGACCAATGATTCTTAATTATGTAGGACGGTTGTTAGTCACTGATGAAAGTATGTGCTTAGTCGTTGGTTAACGGGTAAATCCAGAGATTCAGCCTTTCCAGGAGTGAGTACTGACTAGAGTAGCTTGAATTACTGCCATTATATGACCTATACAATGTGTTGCTATGGCGTTAAACCCAACAAAAAACAAACACCAAATAGTTATCTTACAGATTGATCATCAGATGATATCGACTAGATATAATTATACTAGTAATTTAATGATACCATGTTGTGTAGGGCACTACATTTACAGAGAAAGGTGAGGTTGTTTTTAGTTATTTATTTTTGTCTTTAAGCTTCTATAAGTTTGATTTGCAAATATATTACTAATTTTTTGTTCACAGCCATCCTGAATAGTCGAGCCCGCTGTCCATGGACTGCTCTTGTTAGTAGAAGTTATTATTTGGTTGTTTTACTAGAAGTTTGTAATTCTAATTTGTAAACTATGCTTATACTCCTTGCATTAGATGTCTGCCTAAGTACAAAACCACACCACAGAAGAAATGGTGGTGATACATGAATACCAGGACATGGCCTAAAAATTCTTCAGAACTAGCATCTGATGGCCGTAGAAATAATTTCATGACCAAGCTCCAAGAAAGTATGCCCTGCCCAGGAATTGAACCCACGACCCTTGATCAGTAGACTTGTGTGCTACCAACTGAGCTAGCCGGGCCGCTTGACTAGCATCTGAGCATCATAATTCGACACTTCTGTACCAGTACATGTACTTAGTTACACTTTCACAAGAAGTTGACAACTTGTCCCTCTATGAAGAAAAAATGATAATATATTGATAATATGATTTAATCTTCAGGGCCAAAAATGAAACCTGGGACTGTCAGATTTGCTAAGTCTAGATAATAGGGAAGCCACTGATTAGGCTCCAACTCCAAAGGGTTGTTCTTGGAGCATAATTATTTGAGACGAGTCTTTATTCACTAAAATTATTATTGGCTGTGTTCTCATGTTTATTATCTTTTATTTCAGGATCTCCAGTCAAGGGAGTTGCAGAGTTATCACCATGACCTATTGTTTTATGCATTGTCTTTTATATTTTTATTGGTTGCATCCATAGGAATTTGTTCTTCTGGTTAGAATATTGTACAATGTGAAATGGTGAAAATTTTCATCAGCTATTCAGGTAAAAACTATAACAATTTTGTATAAATTGATAAGTATGTAGGCTTTCTTTAAAACTAGTTAGAGCTTAAAGAAGGATGTAGGCAAATGACAATATTTAAAAACTGTTGTTTTGCTCCACTATTCAGAGGATAGTGAGGCTAACCTACTCAGTTGTGTGTCGGCGTTGGCATCAGCGTAACACTTGTTACGAGTTTCAAAAGTTAAACTCTGTCATGGCTTTTAACTGGATTTGCCCCTTTATAATATACTTGGTAATTTCTTGGTTCAGTTTTATTGTGTAATCTTTTCTTTTGAAACCACTGAAAGGATTCGTGAACTTGAAACTAAATTAGGGACTTCAGTCAGTTACCTTTCACTGATGAAATCTAAAGCAATCCAATTGGTAAGTAGCTAGGTCCTTACAGTTGGAATCCTCGGATTTTACCAGTTAATGAAGATATAAATATGGGGGGGGGGGTTGTTAATTTCATTTTTTAAAGATGGCCATGTGAGACCCTGCTTAAAATATGGTGCCATCAGTATGATAATAGAATCAACAACAAAAAATTTTGTGTGACCCCATTAACCCCCCTGTACATACCCCTTGAAAGTTGGACACACCCATTTTACACAAAAATAACAATTTTTTATATCCAGCTGTTAAAAATCAATTCTTATAGGCTTTCAAAATATCAATTTATAGGTTTGTTAGGCTGCCGAGTTCAAATATGAAGTCAAAATCTAAATTAAACAACTTCAGATGGCGGAAAAATCAAAATGGCTGCCAAAATGACCCAAATTTTGGACATATTTGGGTATTATATTTACTGGGCATTGAATATGTTGAATCATGCCTGCAGTTTATCAATCAAAAGGTGTTTTATGGTGCTGAGTTCAAATATTAAGTCCAAAACTAAATTAAAAAACAAATATGGCAGAAAATTCAAAATGGCTGCCAAAATAAATCATATTTCAGTTATAAACGGCACGCTTTAAACATGTTACGCAATTTATAAACTAAATCTAGTTAATGAAATATTAACCGAAGACCGAAGTTATGACACTTGATTATATGTGTGTAAATATATTTTATTCATTATATAGCTGAGGTAGAGGTCTGGAGGTATGATAAGAGGTTAAGGTCTGAGAGGTCATTCGTTGCAACCTCACCAGCGGCACATATGATGTCTTGATTGTAAAATGTGTCTTTGATTGCTTTACTTCATTAAGATGTTGATGAGTATGTGCATAGAAAAGGTCTTGGCACTTTGGTTGCAAAGTAGAGTTATAGATATTAGTAACTAAATGATGAAAGTATGGATGACGGCTGTTTGCTATCATGTAAGCATCTAAGCTACAATATAGACTGCAATTTTTTTTAACAAGACTGTATTGTGTTGTTAATTTCTGAAAATATAATAAAGCAATGATTTCTTGGCAAAGAACGACTTCATAGCTTATCAGATTTCTAGATTCAATACATTTACTTTCTCTGTTTCTATTTTTATTAAGTTTGGCTTATGTATGTATCAAAATCTTCACAAAAAGTAAATGGACCAACAATTGCTTTCAGAGATTCAAAGAATTGTATTCTCCAATTTTCCAATATCACAATAGCAATTGTGTCATTCCCTTTAATTCTGCTTTGCAATTTTGGTTATATCTCTATTAATTTATTTATACTTACTTGCATTTCTTTTAACTAGCCCATAAAACTAATGATTGAGATGATGGTGTTCAATTATTTGGCCAACTGTGCACGATTGAAACAAATGCAAGACATTCCATGATTAGAAAACGAGATTGCTTATGTGACAACCAAGTAAAAGAAAGGTAAAGAAAACAATAAATGAAATAGGCAATTACTTTTTAGCTCGACTTTACGAAGTAATGTAGAGCTCTCCTACTCGCCCCGGCGTCCGCGTCCACATTTCTGATTAAAGTTTTTGTGCAGTAAAATACTTTCTTCTATATCTTTGTTATTTCTTAAGATATTCACTTCAAACTTTAAATATATGTTCCTTACTATTAACCACATCTCATGTGACAAGGTCCATAACTCCAAACACATTTTTTTAAGAATTATCTCCCCTTGAACTGATTGAAGTTTTTGTGCACAGATTAAAGTTTTTGTGCAGTAAAATACTTTCTTCTGTATCTTTGTTATTTCTTAAGATATTAACTTCAAACTTTAAATATATGTTCCTTTCTATCAACCACATCTCATGTGACATGGTCCATAACTCCGAATGCATTTTTTTAAGAATTATCTCCCCTTGAACTTAGAGTTTTCTTTAAAAATATTTGTTTTTACTGCAACTGTTTTATTTCTTTAGGTATTGATTTCTAACTTTAAATATATGTTCCTTATTATCAACCACATCTCATGTGACAAGGTTCATAACTCCGTATACATTATTTTCAAAGTTATCCCCCTTGAACTTATAGTTTTTCTTAATAAATATTTGTTTTTACTGCAACTGTTTTATTTCTTTAGGTATTGACTTTAAATATATGTTCATTATTATCAACCACATCTCATGTGACAAGGTTCATAACTCCAAATATATTTTTTCAAAATTATCTCCCCTTAAAATTAGAGTTTTCTTTAAAAAATGTTTGTTTTTACTGCAACTGTTTTATTTCTTCAGGTATTGACTTCAAACTTTAGATATATGTTCCTTATTATCAACCACATCTCATGTGACAAGATTCATAACTCCTTATACATTTTTTCAGAGTTATCCCCCTTAAACTTATGGTTTTCTATTTTTTTATTATTTTTTTATTTGAATTTGTTAAGGTTATATTTTAAAATTTTAAAATATGTATGTTCCTTATCATCAACCACATCTCCTGTGACAAACACTAAGTCGAGCATGCTGTCTCCTCTGACAGCTCTTGTTTGAGGGGTGGTTGATACAATCGCAGCCAAACCAAGCAAAATGCAATGTGTTATTTGATTAAACCTTTGAATCTATCATGAATGCTAAATCAGACAGGAAACCTTTTTAGCTCACATTTGATATACTTTGTAACTAATGAGAATTTATATATAAAGACATAAACTTAAAAATGCAAGCAGGTATAGAATGGTTTCTCCATAACTAAGGATGAACAGAAACATTTGGAACATTTTCTACAGAAATAATACAACAAGAACTTAAACACAAAACCTTTAAGATTACATATTATAACCAAATTTGTAGCTATTTCCCCTGGTCATTTGACTATTAGTATATTTATATTTATATGAGTTGACTGATGATGTATAATTTAACATTACACTATTGGACTATGGAAAATATGTAAATTAAAGACACCAATTGGCGAATGATTAATCTCTTCATGAATTGAACAATTCCAAGTATATTTATTGTGCAAGGAAATCGGTTTGACTCTTGTGGGTTTGAACCAAAAACCCCTCTATTCATTAGTATCTTTATTTCAACTGGATCTTTGCTATAGCCTTTGAAAGTGTTAGCCACCAATCTGAAAATTTATTCGAGCAATGTCAGGTCTGACTTTTGTGTTATTTAATTATTTAATTTATATGAGTTTATAGCATATTAAGATAAAAGTTCTTATGAAACAGATTATTATACTGCAATATATGATTTTTCATACCCCCGCTTCGAAGAAGGGGGTATACTGTTTTACCCTTGTCCGTGCGTCCGTCCGTTACAAAATTTCCGTCGCAGTTTTCTCAACAACTATAACATGCAGCAGCCTAATACTTTGCATATTGCTTCATCCCATAGTCCCATGTGGTGTAAAGCGATTTCATGCTCCTTGCTCATCTACTTCCTGTTTGTCGCATATTTTTAGATTTTTGCGGGGGTATCACTAGTGAGCATTAGCTCACAGATTTACTTGTTGGTTTATTATTTTACAAATAATCTAAACAATTGCATTAAGAGGGATAACAAACCATGATTCAACATATAGATATGTACCATTGATTACCAGTATACATTGAAAATGTGTTATTTTGGTGGCCATTTTGAATTTTTTGGCCATATTGGATTGTTTAAATTAGTTTTGACTCTATATTTGTACTAATTACCTTTACAAACTTATAAATTGACATATTGTTAGCATGAAGTTTTGTATTGTATTGTATTGTATTGTATTGTATTGTATTGTATTGATTCAACACATTGAATGCCCAGGATAATTAATTACCCGAATATGCTAAAACAAACTGGGTTAAATTGGCAGCCATTTGGAATTTCTCGCCATATTGGTTTCTTAAATTAACTTCCTTTTTGAGTTCATCACCTTAAGAAACCTATTTCTGGACATATTGCATGTATGATTCAACATATTGAATGTCCAGGATAAATAATTACCCTAATATGCTCAAAATGGGATTAATTTGGCAGCCATTTTGAATTTCTCGCCATCGTGGTTTCTTGAATTAAGTTTTTTTTACTTCATATTTGAATTCAGCACCTTAAGAAACATATAGCTAAACATATTGCAGGCATGATTCAACATATTGAAAGTTTAGGATAAATAAACTCCTGAATATGCTCGTACTATGGTTATTGGCGGCCATTTTGAATTTTCAGCCATATTGGGTTGTTGTAACTTTGTTTTTGACTTCATATTTGAACTCAGCACCTTAATAAACCTTAAAATTGACATATTGCAGTCCAACACCATACAACTTATTGCAATTAAATGTAAAAAAACTGGTAATTTATGTGAAAAATGGGCGTGGCCAACCTTCAGAGGGTATGTACAGGGGGGTTAATGGGGTCAGAAATTAAAAAGATATGCTTTTCCTTATATGTCAGTATATGTAGCATGTTTTAAACAGGGTCTCATAAAAAAGTCAAATTAACCCCCCCCTAATATAAACAAGTGATGAAATGTAGATAGTTCGTTATCACATAATTGGTAAGTGTCGTCTGGGGTAAGTTATAAGGGTTAAATTGGTTAAGTGTCCCAACCTACATGTTGCGTTAACCCAGGTTGAGTTGTCTTCTGGTGAGATGTTTTGACTCTGTTTTAATACTTGCAATTTTATTTGTAATATTTTATCAAATTTAAACTTTTAACTTTCAGATTTATCAACTTGTCAAGCTGGTCGCTGTTACATTATGGTAATGACAGAAAAGAAGAAAGAATAAACAGAATGTCATTTTTTGTACATGATATAATTCTGGCCTGCTCCTACATTGTATTTAACAAGTCGTCTCGGACATTTTGTCCTTGAGATGTTTGTTGGCCAATTACATTTTTCAAAATTGTTGACTTTTTATTCAAATTGGTACAACTTGAGGCGAATCGAGATGTTTAGAGATTTCTTACTCGGAACTTCATACCCATAAATTTCAAGGGTACGAAATTTTGAGCATGATTTCAAAATGTCGCGATTCTTCCTCTAGTTTACCCAATCTTAATTTGGTACGAAATTTGTGAGGACGAATCCTGGATTGTATGCGAATATAGCCTTTCGGCTTCAAAACTTTCGAACCCAATTGAGAACAAAAGTTGTATTGGCGAATCAACATGTCGCCATTCGTCATACATCTTCACCCCATTGTCGGCAACCATAGTACTTCCGTTATACTCCATACGTACCGTGGGCAATTTGACTGGCAAAATCTCGTTTATATGCATGAGGCAGGGGAGACTAATCATCTTCCAATAAAATCGCGTATCACAATGAAATGCACTTCATTTACTTGGTTTTTCTTAAAGTAAAAACCATTGCATGTTTATTTTTAAAAATGGTGTTATTTCATTGGCTACTTTCCCGTAATGCTTTTTTGCGGAATTGCATTTACTCATGATTACGAGATTTTTCTAACCGAATGGCCCACGATACATAATGCGGCATAGTGGAGGAGTATCGTGGGATAACTGACGAATGTACGTCCCAATATAAGAGGTTACGAACTGTTAATTCCTTGCTTTAGTACGAAATTTTAATGGATGAACTGGCTCCAAACTTGTGAACTCTATTACATGTATTTGGGTACAACATTCCCGTTCGTCCATAAGTATATTCGTGCTTTCTGAAGGTACCAGAAAAAGAACGGATGGAAACCACTCGAGACGTGTATTGAAATTTCGTACCTATTTTATTGGTATTGGGATCAAATGGCGAGTTCGATAGGTTCATGTAATTGTAACTGCGATATTTCTGTTCGTTTGCCAAATTCGTACCCACTAAGGAAAGGAAACAGAAAATTGAGATGAATAGGGATTTCCATTCACACCTAAATTTCGGGGTGCGAAAATTTTCAGAACGATTTGGAATGGGCGAATGAAAATATTCCTATTCGTTCTTTAATTTCTCGATCCCTATACGGCTTTCAATTTCTCGCACCCTGGTGAGAACGAAATTTCTTTTGAGCGAATCGGAAATTCCTATAGTCTTTCACATAATGTGGATACGGATTTTATAAGACGAACGGAAATGCAGGTATTCGACCTCGAAACTTCAAAACCTCCATACAGTACTTGGAAGATTTTTCATTCACGGAAATTTCGTACTTCAGGATGCCAATATAGTAAGGACTAATGGAAGTACTTGATTGTTGAAACAAAATATTTCTATTCGTACTTTTAATTTCTCGCACCATTATTGTCCTTCAGTTGTTCGCATCCTGATCAAGTTACGAATACTTTTGGATGAACAAGAAATGATGAACAAGAAATATCGTCTTGAAACTTAGATGCCTATAAATTGGGTGTGAAATTTCTATGGACGAATTGAAATATTCCCTTCTATTTCTCTCACCGTCAGAAGGTACAAATACTTGACGACAAAAGGAAATGTCGCCCCTTCATTTTCCAACCTTCAGTACTTTGGATCATTCTGATATATCTCCGCTCGGCCTCAAATCTGAACTGACATGAATTTGGTACCAAAATTCTACTGCAATTCTGCCTCTAAATTTCAAACCTCTTAATCTGGTTTGACATTTCTAGGGGGGAATTGAAATTTTCCCATTCGTCATTTAATTGCCCGCTTCCTTATCAATTGAGAACAAATTGCGATATTTCCGTTCATCCTTACAAAATTCGTACCCACTTAGTAGGCAATTTATTCACATGAATATGTGGGGTTTTTTTATTTGCACCTTTGTAATCTTTGTACAAATTTACGTAGAATGCGAGAATTTAAAGGATGAATGGGAATGTTTTGATTTTGTCGCACCATGATCGTCCTTCAATTTTTTGCAATTAGCATCTACTATTATGAATTTGGTACCAAAATTCTACAGGTGAAAAGATGGCAATTCGGCCTCTAAATTTTCGAACCTCATGATTTGCTTTGACATTTCTATAGGCGAAATGAAATTTTCCTATTCGTCATTTAATAACCACTCCCTTATCAATGAGGTATGACATTTCTATGGGCAAATCGTAATTCCCAATCTGTCCTCTTTTTCTTACCCTAAGTGGGTACGAATTCTTTAAGGGACGAAGAGAAATACAGGTTATTGGCCTCCAAAATTTTGAATTCAATTTTGTATTTTGGTACATTTCCGTTCGTCCATGAGTTTTCGTACAGAAGGTGCGAGAAATAGAACGAATAAGAACCTTGCCATTCGTCCATAGAAATTTCGTACCCACTAAATAGGCATTGTAAAATTTTGAGACCGAATGGACGTTCGTCACGTAACCACTTAATTAGGGTGTTTGAACCACTTAATTGTGAACAATTTCCGTTCGTCCTTACCAAATTACTACCCACACAGGAAGCAAAATATTAAAATGAATAAGAATTTTTGATTCGCACCTAGAAACTACGTACCTATTTACGTAGGATTTTCGATTCGCACCTAGATTAGGATGCGAGAATTTTAAGAATCGCTTAATTGAGAAAAAATGGCGATATTTCCGTTTGTCTTTATTAAATTCGTTCCCACTTGGGAAGCAAAATAATAAAATGAATAGGAATTTTCGATTCGCACCTAGAAATTTCGTACCTATATACGTAAGATGCGCGAATTTTAAGAATGAATAGGAATATTCGGATTTGCCTGTAGTACAAAATTTATATGGAAATTTCCATTTTTCTCAGTAGGTATTTATACTTGTGGACAAACGGGAATGTCGCCAATCAGTCTGTGCAAAACTTTCGAGCTGCTTTTGACTAGGTACTTAATATTTGAGCGAATTTCAAATACTTTTCCGCTCCTAAGTAGGTACTTATTCTTACCATGTGGCCTCGAAATTTTCGAAGCGCTATGAATTTGGTACGAAATTTCTTTGGGTGGAAATATTGTTTTGTGGCCTCAAAATTTACGAACCTCTCTTACTTTGGTTCGATATTTCTATGGGCGAATCAAAATATCCAAATTGTCCTTCAATTTCTCACTCTTATCAAGCGGAAACGAAATTTTTAAGGGACTTACGGAATTACAGGTTTCCGGCCTCAAAAAATTTAGAACCCCAGGATTTGGGTACTAACTTTCTATGGACGCATTGAAATATTCCTATTTCATGCACTCATAATTATATATATATTCGGGTGCGATCGAAAATATCGAGTTTGAAATCTTAAAACATACATGTAACAAGAGCTCCGCTGCGCGGGGCATTATACGCCCGTGTGAAGTCATATGAAGTCCCTGTGATCTTGACCAATGACCCCGGAATAGGTCGTTAACTGGAGGGCTATCCAAAGCAAAGATTTTGAGAACCTAGGTACAGCCATGGTTGAGTAATCACCTGCACAAAGTTTTCCCACACAAACTTCCTGGGGCCTTGGAACCAAACGTTCTCACCCTTGAACCAAAGAGTATTGATACATAAAATTTGGTGATCTGAATCTTAGATAAAGTTGGTTGTTGGACAAGTCTTTTCCCCATGATTTCCTGGTGACTGACCTTTCACCCAGGGCCCTAAAACCAAAGAGGCATATGCTAGACATTTAGGCTACCCTTAGATAAAATTCGGTGAGCCTAGGTACAATCATTATTGAGTTATTGTCCAGAAAATGTTTCAATACAAATTAAGTCCCAATGACTTTGACTTTTGACCCTGGGGTCTCCAAATCAAAAGGGAACATCCTCTACAAAACAGCAATCAGCACATTACTTCTTGACAGATGGGTTGATCCACATAAAATTTGTTAACCTATAGGTACAGTCATTGATAAGTTAAATCCGGACAAGGTTTTTCCATATGATGCCCCTGTGACCTTCACCTTTGACCCAGGGGCCTCAACACCAATTGATAGGGAACATCCTTGACATGAGCTACCCTCACATAAAATTTGGTGAACTTATTTCATGTTACTTATTAAATATAGCATTATTTCCATTGTTTGCCATTTTGACTTTTTTTACATATTGATAAGAACATTTGAAGTCACTGCTTGGTAATTTGATACCTTCTGGTTGTAGGTTAAAACTTGACCTGGGGGCCCCAAAACCAATAGAAAACATCTTTGACAAATGGGCTACTCTCACATGAAATTTGGTGATCCTAGGTACAGTCCTTGTTGAGTTATTGTCCGGACAAGGTTTTTCAATATGATGCCCTTGACCTTTGACCCAGGTGCCCCAAAACTAAAAGGGCATATCCTTGACACAAGGGCTACTCTCACATAAAATTTGGTGAACCTAGGTACGTTGGTAGTTCAGTTATTGTCCGGACAAGTTTTCCATTGCTTGCCATTTTGGCTTTATTAACATATTAATTGAACATTTGAAGTCACTGCTTGGTAATTTGATATCTTCTGGTTGAAGGTTTAACTTAACCCTGTTTCCCCAAAACTGATAAGTCACCTCCTTGACACATGGGCTACTCTCACATGAAATTTGGTGAACCTAGGTACAGTCATTATTGAGTAATTGACCGGACAAGGTTTTTCAATATGATGCCCCTTGACCTTTGACCCAGGGGTCCCAAAACCTTTAGAGCATATGCTTGACACATGGGGTACTCTTACATAAAATTTGGTGAACCTAGGTACATTGGTGGTTCAGTTAAATTGTCTGGACAAAGTTTTCCATGATGCCTCTGTGACCTTGACCTTTGAACCTGGGGCCCCAAAACCTATAGGGCGCATCCTTGACACAAGAGCTACCTTTACATAAAATTTTGTGAACCTAGGTGCAGTTGTTGTTGAGTTATTGTCAGGACAAGGGTTTTCAATATGATGCCCTTGTGACCTTGACCTTTGACCCAGGAGCCCCAAAACTAATAGGGCATATCCTTGACACAAGGGCTACTCTCGCATAAAATTTGGTGAACCTAGGTACACTGGACAAGTTTTTTATTGCTTGCCATTTTGACTTTATTGCTTATACAGATGTATGAAAGAGGAAGTAATTCAAATTCCAATGAAAAAAATTGAATTATCTTCACTTTACGCACAACTAGGCATCAATGTTTATCATCAGAGGGAGTTTGAAGAAAATTGGCCAAGAAATGAGGGAGGAGTTGTCCACACAAGGAAGACGGGCGGACAGACAGACGGCCGGACGGACGAGCGGCGCCATAACATAATACGACCCTTCGGGCGAATAAAAAGGCGACTTGTTGATTCTGGGTTGGCAATTATAACCACATATATAAAGCCATAAATGATTATTTGATATACCCGGCAAAATTCCATGTCGAAGGTTATTTATGAATATACATGTAATGTTATAAATATATTTTGTCCCGTTCCGTTTCGCAAAGTACCAATATTTGTGTGGGTATTTTTTCTTTGCGAAACCGAACGGAACAAGAGAGAATGGGCTAAATTGGTATAATGACAACAACAGCGCAAACATAGTAGTAAGAATAATCATGCATGCACTTACAAGGAAATATGCAAAAAGCCTTCCCTTTACAAACATACAAATTGTCCTACAATCTTATAACATACATGTACATGTAAAAAGGCGACTTGTAGATCCTGGGTCGGCAATTATAACTACATATATAATGGTTTGTGTATACTGAGTTTCATCTGATAGACTAAGATTAAACAGAGTTCGTAAAATTTTCTATTAAGATTACTGTATATTGATTTTAATAATTTACATTTCATTTCTTAATTTCCCCTGTGTGGTGCCTTTCGTTCTGTTCCGTTTCGCAAAGTACCAATAGCCCTTTGGACCAGTAAAACACAATTTGGAAAGAATTAATTTTCTTTTTTTTTGGGGGGGGGGGGTCCATTTAGTGTGTGTTCCTGATACACATAAATTGATTTGAACACATAAGTTGATCCTGGATTCTGAATATAAATTACATAAATGTTTACGGTAATATAGGAACAGGGTTGAATTTTTTCATTGATAAAAATGTATTATCTGAGAAATCATAAAAAGCTTAAGATATTGTATGTGTTGAAGATAACCCTGAAGACAATTTAATAAACTTTTTTCAAAAGTACTGTCTAACAAGAAAATAACACTAAATGTTAACTGGAAACACTTGTTAATAATTTTTGTCTTTTGAATTTAAGTAGAAGATTAAACATGAGTATCAACATAAAATATCTTCTGTTTAAGTTAAAGTCATAAACACATCAACATTAATTGTTAACCTTGTATTTTCTTATAACTTTACTGACTGATACCTCTAACCTCCTCCTGTCATTTATACTACTAGGAGAGTTGTTTACATCTGACCCATCTTAACCTCGTTTTGAAATTCATGCATATACATGTATATTAAGAATCCTCTATTGGTCTAAATATCTTGCATATTCGTACTCAATTCGGTTCGCTCCAAGAAGTGTCTGTCAGCAATATCGTTTAGAAATAACTTGATCAAGCGACGAAGCCCCAGAATTGTATTTGATATAAATTCAATTATAATACTGTGACAAGTTATGATTAGGGACCTTTATAGGGACAGATGTGTTGTTTTTTGGCAGTAAATTGTCCGTTGTGACGGAGTTGCTTGTCAAAGATGGTGACTTCCACAATTAAGTGTAAAATTGTTTCAAATAAAAATAAATATTTTTCAATCACCCCTTCAATTATTTTTAGCTTTAAGTGTTCTGATAAAATCCTATTAAAAATTATATGAACAGAGGGATCTGAATGTTTCTAGCAACCAAGAGAAATCTTGCTACCTTAAAATTCAATCTGCTAATTTGTAGCATACCACTCCATCAGTAATCACTACATAGCCAAAGCCTAAGCTTAGTCAAGAAACAGGTTCCATATTTACTGATTACAAAAAAAATATTCTTGCTTGGGAATCTGATTCCTGTATCAGTCAAAATCCAGTTCCAATAAACTAATCAGATCAAATAGCAATGATTTAAACAGATTAAATACTACTACTGTTACCACAGCAACCACAATTCTCTACAATCTTTCCTCTTTCCCAATATGAAGCACCTAAGAAAATAGTACCATTAAATAACACAAAAAAAAACAACAGAATAAAATTGTTATTTTTATTCAAAGTCAAACATTCATTAATAAAATGACTCATAGAAAATAGAAATAACGCAAGCCAGAGAGAGACATCACAATGTATACTAAGACGATTAAAGCAACAATTGACATTGAGTAATGAGAGTATATATATAGCACAAATAACAATATATCATTTAAACATAGACACACCGCTAACATTTTTATACCGTAATCATACAAAAATAATAACCAATAACACAACAATATTTAAAACACTTTAACAATGTGCACTTTTTTGTGCATACAAAATGACAGGTTCTAGCAAATTAGTTTGTATGTAATTGTACTAGTAAAAAATAAATTTGTTCATTCATTAAGTAACTAATCTACAATAAGTATTAAAGCTTAACTTCTGATAGCCCTTATTTTGGTGTTAAGGTTACAGGCGTAAAGCCTTTTATAATGCAAACACAATATCATTGTTGTTGAGTCAAAACCTCATAACTTCAGTAATTTCAAAATAGTGAAGTTACAAGAATTTTACTCGACAACAAAAATATTAAAATAAACAGACTATAGCAATATTCAATCATACATTTCTTACAAAATTGATAATTTTACCATTAAAAGACATGATTCTGGTTATTTTATCAAATAGAAAAATCGCACTGACAAAAAGAAACAATAGACACTAGCATGGTTTTGTAAATCTTCAGTTAATGTACAATAAAAATATTTGTAATCATGAAATCCCTACAACAAGTAGCTACTTCACAAACATTTATTACCATTTTTTAATAAGAAATAATGGACCTTCATTGATAAATTCTTAACTCATAAGACAGCTAGAACCCATGTTAAAGGGATTTCATTTACACAAAAACAATTATTTACTCAACATTATAATAAACTGAAATTTTATCAAAATTGTGTACAACAATGGATAACAATACATTATACAGGCATGAGACAGGCAGAGAAAGCAAAACATCTGAAAACTGAAAAGAGGTCTGGGGTCCTCCTCCCTTTTTCCACAATTTGCCCACTGCCATTTTGTACATAATAACTTTCTATTTTGAGGAGGGACTATGGAGTTAAAAGCCTAACATAGCACTTGTACATTGAATTTCATGATTCAAGCAGCTTTATGTCTCATGTTCCCAAAATCCTGAACTACAAGATCAGTCCCCAAACTTTCACAATTGCAATAAATTTTCTATATGCCAGGCATAAACATTTCACCCTCGAAACATTTGAAAATATTTCACCCTCGAAATATTTTTACAATATTTAAAATTTCAATCCTTAACAAGCTGTTCTATGAGTTTAGCTAACAGTCGTTGAAAGACAAACTGCTCCAACAATTAATATACATGTATATAACTATTACAGTCAGTGATCTCAGAAAAAAAAATCACAGAAATTAAAAAAAAATAAACAAGTAAATCTGTGAGCTAATGCTCACTAGTGATACCCCCGCCAAAATCTAAAAATATGCGACAAACAGGAAGTAGATGAGGAAGGAGCATGAAATCGCTTTACACCACATGGGACTATGAGATGAAGCAATATGCAAAGTATTAGGCTGCTGCATGTTATAGTTGCTGAGAAAACTGCGACGGAAATTTTGTAACGGACGCACGGACGGATGGACGCACGGACAAGGGTAAAACAGTATACCCCCCTCTTCTTCGAAGCGGGGGTATAAAAAGGAAAATTAACATAACAGTTTCATTAACAAATTAAGATAACAAAGTACAAAATTTTCAAACAAAAATAATGATGTATGGCAAGACTTGTTCAACATTGCCAACATATAGCACATAAACAACATAGCTAGGACTCTCTTTAAACCAGTGACTTTAGCACATCAAAGGATTTCCAATCTAGAGATCCCTGGTTTGATTTCCCTTACCCTTCCATGAAAAATTGATATTAAGTACAGATTTTTACATATATAGAAAATGTCAGCTCCTCATGGAACAGTAAGCGAGAAAATTTCAGGGAAGCAGATTAGACAAGTTGGCTCCTTTCATAACCTATTTGAAGTGTTGAAAAACAATAAAAAATATCAATGTCATTATTGCATCTCTGTTTTTACCAAACAAATGCAATTTCAACAAAATCATATATTTGAAAACCTTAAATAGAATTCACAAGAACAAAATAAGCGGTGGCCGACTTCTTAGACTTTTTAAAAAATGCTTTGACCTTTGAAAATGTTCAATGTTTTACCTACTAAGTTACAATGCTTTGTATGAGAAAAATTCATAAGTAAATGTTAGCTATTTGCAAATCATATATAGAGGAAATTTCATGACTTTGTGTTAGATTGTTTATATCAATAAGTGAGCTCAGTTACGCAACTTGTAAAAATATCATTTTTTGAGCTCACAAGGTTTTAGTCCGGAGTGGCTTCAGTTTACACTGTGTGATTGGCTCAGTCAAAAGCTTGATAATGATGATGCGGCATACAAGTATATTGCTTTAGGGATAATTTCAAATCAAACCATGGGTTATCAAACAATTAAAGGAGAAATGTTGATGACATCTTGAAATGATTGATGAAGGAAACAAGTTTATAAATGCCTTAAACACACTGTATGCTTATGTCTTGTCCATGGGTGGGATTTTGTAGCCAAAGACAAACTATAACTTCTGTTTTGTTTATGGGTGGGATATTTTATTGCCCAAAACACACTGTACTATTTGTTTTGTCCATGGAGTTGTTCTGGTAGCCTGAAACACACCATAATGACTGTTTAGTCCATGGGTGGGTTTTTGTTGTCTGAAACACACTATAATTTCTGTTTTATCCATGGGTGGGGTTTAGGTAGATTGAAACATGCTATACTTTCTGTTCTGTCTAAAGTTAAATGTGTTAATTATCACATATATTCAACAATTCAAATGTGTTTTATAAAGTTGTTATATCACAGATTGAAGTCCTCCCGACTACAGCATTCCAAATCCTTTAGAATATGTAATGGCTTTCAATAAACGTTCTTCTAACTTTGATTTGCTCTCATAATCAGGTAATAATAATACATTGAAACATGTATGTGCTGTTGGTAATCTGAAATATAAATATTGATATGACATTATAGTATAACTATTTATCTGAATAATTCATGTGCTGGCCCAGCTAGTTCAGTTGAAAATGTGCAAGGCTACTGACAGAGGTGTTTGTGGATTCACTTCCCAGGCAAGTATACTATAGTGGAGATTGGTCATAAAATAATTTTTACAGCCATTCTCCCTCCTACCACTGATTCTAAATCATATAGGCCACATGCCGGTCACTGATGAAAGTATGCTAAAATGAACTGGATAACAGCTAAATCCAGAGATTTAGCCTTTCAAGTAACGGTGAGTAGGTTGACTGACCTCGGTGATATGACCAATAAAATGTGTAGCTACAGCGTAAAATGAAGAACTTGAATATCAAATTTATATGCAAAACCCTGTCTAATTTTTGTAACTACACAGTTTTATACAAATTAACCATTTTCATTTAATTTTTCCATTACTAATGTAAACCCTTATTAGTCACAGTTTAAAAACAGCTACTTAATGGTCTCATTTTTATTGTAACTTGTGGGTAATTTATAAATATAGTTATAAAAATAAGTTCAATGTATTAAATTATAGATACCTTTCAGAATCAGGACCATTTCTTGCTATAATCAGTTTGAGTTTAGCTAGTCCACCAACTGGTACTCTATCAGTGCCTGTTGTAAACTGTAATAATTGTCTCTTTTGTTCTTCACTAAAATTATGAACTATCTCCCAGAAATGCCTGTAATATCAATCATACAAAAGTGTCAATAAAATTACAATTAGAGAATGAAGTAGGTAGAGCACTATTCTATTAATTGAGGGGTCATTGGTTCGATTCCCAGACGGAGCATTCTTTATTGGAGCTTGGTCATGAAATAATTTCTACAGTCATTATTCTTCCTACCACTGATCATGACGAGCAGTTGTCTGTAAGTGACAGAATTAAGTGTGTAGTTACTGGTTAACAAGAAGATTTGGCCTTTCCAGGAACAGTTACAAGTTGACTGAGTAATATGACCTACACAATCTGTTGCAACATTGTGAAATCCAACAAATGGAAAGACGAAAAAAGAGAAAAGAGTGATTAACTTTTTTAATCCATTTACAAACACTTTTATTAGGTTATGTACGAAAGTTGACTCATCTAGTCCGCTTTACTGGACACACTTCTTTACCAGTGCTAGCTTATTCTTACACAAAGGAGCTGACAAATTGAACCTCTAAGGATAAAAATCAATATTTTACACAAAATCAAGAAAGAGAATCAAACTCAGGATATTCAGATTCCTAATACTGCACTCTACCCCTGGACCATTATGGTGATTACATCATGACTATACGAGTAGTCCTAAGTAGGCTGGTTGAATAATTAGAATAATATCACTTTTAATGCAATAACTTTCAAAAAATAGATTGAACAAAAACATAAAGTATTACAGAACTTCCTTAGCTTTGTAATAGGTTAAAAAGTGAAGTAATTTCCCTAACTAAGCAAATGCATTACATTCATTTCACAAGGAACACAGAGCGTTATTATCATCATAAATCAAACTTATCTTCAATTTATAAAAAATCAATTCCAACAATTTAATTTTATGAATTAAAAGAAACACAGCAACTTAAATATATTCAATACAAACCTGATTGTAGAAGAATCTTTTTCAAAACCACCATCATATTCACAGGCCTCTTCCAAAGCAAAGAAATCAAAGTTCTGAAATAATAATACAAATTATGGCATTGTGCAGTCTAAGTTTCATGTTTTTGCACATTTTCATCGACTTTACAGCTTTATTGTTTTACCTCAGGTAACCACAATGTTAATTCATTATAACTAATGGTTGACTTTCAAAGTACAAAAAACGTTGTGACAAATTGCACAAAAACTGTCTTATTTACAAAAGTCATTTTCTTTCAAAAACCAAACAAACAAGCATCAATTTAAACACATGTATTCTCATTTTGAGGTATCATTTTAAAATCTGTAGTTATCCATTAAAAATTTTGTTGCTATTGACGATAACCAAGCGTTAATATGAGGCCCTGTAAGGAGTTTTAGAGAGTAAATTCTCTATACTGCTACTACTTCATCATGGCCTATATGACCTTTCATTACTATGAATATCCTTCTAACATTGATAGTAGTAAAAATATATATATTTTTTTTAATTGATTTTTATGTTGTATTCAACACATATTTAGGTTATATATACGACAGCCAGCTCTTTCTACTATAGGTTTCCTGGGCACTTTTCTATTAGCAGTACTAACTTACCCTACTACGAGGCTGACAACTCATGTATAGAGTATGACCAACCGCGAATGGGCTCAAACTCGTGATCTCCGGATTCGAAGTCAGACATGCTAACCACTACGCCACGGCCGCGGCTTACCATTGCAGAAAGACATAGGTTTTATTAAGAATTATTGAAAGTAGAAATAAGCTATAAGACCATACATACCTCACTACCACAGATCAGTAACTCTATCTCGTTAGGCCGAAATAATGTTTTTAATGGACTTTCACTTGTAACCATCTGAAATCCTCTACGAAATGCACGAAATTGTTTCTCAATGGATTTGTTCAGTATAAAATCAGCATACAAATCTACAAATTCCTGTGAAAAGATACAATAAATAATATAGTACATGCAATTTAAAAACTTATTACACTAAAAACTGATACAAAGAAGTTCAGAATTTCCATGTATTTGTAGGGTAAAAATTCATACACCAAATAAAAAAAAACGACCCTAAGGCAGCACTTAATCTTTGATGTTTACATTAGTCAAAATAAGAGCAAGTTATATTTTTAGACTTCATTTATGGTTCTGTTTTTCTTGAACTGTTTTTGAGGTTTCATTTTGTGCACTTATGTCAAAGGAAACCACAAATATCATCTTCAGTTGAAACATGTAAATATACTGTCAGGAGGCAACTATTCATAAATTTTAGTTATGAGAATGTTAACAGACAAGAAATCAAGAATTTAATAGTACAATAAATTCTAAGACCATTCAAACACTAGTTGTAGGAGCAATAGTCCAGTGGCAGGATAGCTGCTAAGAAAAGCCAATTCAAAACACCCAGCAGGCACTGCTTCTAGTTCAAATTTACCTGAAATGGCTTCACTTCACTCAGGTGTAAATGTGTAAGTGCCAGAATGGTATAATAGTATATAATGGTATAACTATAATTCATTTGTGCCAATATGTAGGCTGCACAAAGCAGAGATTGGTCATCCAATAATGAACCTATATTTTATTGTGATTTCAATTATGATAGCCCATCGACAATACTTGAATGCAACACAGAAGAAAAACTTTAGGTGGTTTTAGTCTTCAACAAGATTTATTCTCACCTGTTTATTTTGCTGAGTAACTGTAATGTTGTCACCATTTTCTTTCAATGAGTGAGTAATGGTAGAACCAAATACATCATTATAACTAATTTGAAATGTTTGCAAAAATACATCATCAAAATCATCACCAGTATAGTTCAACATCTCTTGTAAATTCTTAGCTAAACACTGTAACATGTATGTAGAATATTTATAGACTTATACATCATTTACCTTTGTGGTTGTTTAAAATAGCAGACATAGAAATTAAGATAAAAATTAGCAAGCATGTTGGGCTAGTATTTAATGAATTTTTACAAGCCCAAAACATATTTTAGTTTTGACTCCATAACCCTTTGTTTGTTTGGCTTTTTTCAGCAATATTGATGTGCACAAGCAAATCGGGCTAGTAAAAATGTTTTCTTACAAGCCCCACTGAAAAATTACTAGTTTTTTGCTGTCAGACTAGTGGGAATTTTGACCCCTGAAATAGTGACCTTTTTTTTGCTTCTCCCTATGTAGAAATAGATTCTTTGAATCATCAACCCTCTGAAGCACCCTGTCCCTTTGTCTATCTGCCCTTTTTCTGTGTTCTAGAATAGTATCTATCATGTACAACTTTCATATTTAATGCCATGGAACAAGAACTGATCAAATCATTCCAATGAACCTAGATACAATATTTAAGGTCATTTAAAATGAAGCTAACAAAAGTTCACTCCAGTTCATCAAAAGCAATGCTAACAAAATTATAAAAAAAAATTTCATTGCTAATGTTTTCTTGAAATAGCATGATAAACTATATTTAAATAAATACTTAAATAATTTACATTAAATAAATATACAAGCTTACAGGGTCAACTCCAGCCAGATCTTGAAAGGTTCCTAACTTTCCAACTAGTTTTCTATAAACCACTGGTGGAAAATGGACGTCTACAATGGTACTATTATATATAGCCAAACCTAACACAATACCAATCAATGTAAACTGGCCATCATTTTCAAAGGACATAGAATTGAACCAGAACTGATGTGTTTCACTGTTGTAGGTAAACATACCTGAAAATTAAAATGAACAAATAATTAGCTTTAAGATTTTATTAAAATGAAGTAACTTGCTGTACTGTTGAAGCATAGAAACCCAGATTAATCAGCCATTCAGAAAGCCACCTGGCTAGCTCACTTGGTAGTGCAAAAGTCTACTGATCGAGGGGTCATAGGTTTGATTCAATTTGCATACGGTTTTAGCAAATATGTTCCAGTTATCTGATTATTTTGCATACAATTTTAATTATTGTTTGTTAAAATTAAAATAACTGCCAAAATTGAAGTTAAACACAAATTTTTTTAGCGTTGTGTCGGACAGGTATAAACTCCAGTATACAGAACGGCGAGATGGGTATAAAGTCTCGTGACCGTACGGACCTAGTGGTTTTTGTGATGATGAAACTATTGTCAGTCATTTTCTTGGTTAGATTATTAATTCACAAAATATCATTAAAGGACTGTGATTTAAACAGTGTCTGAAATTAATAAGTTATGCAGATGTTTGGAAATAGTAGCATGAGTATTCTTACTTTCTATTTGTACTTTGTAACTATTAACAAGACATTTTAATTACATGAAAAGTCACTGGAAACATTAATAATTTTCGGTACCTAACTGTTATACTCAATATATAAATAGATGGGTTCGCTATTAAGACCGACTTGCTATTAAGACCACTTTCTGTTAGACCGCCAGGAGGTCTTATTAGCGGAACTTTACTGTATAAACTAACTACAGTCCAACTTGAGCTAACGGACACCTCTTGATAACGGACACCTGTGGACAACGGACACATCAATTCCCCCCCATCAAAAAATGCTCTTTAAATTACTTCTGGACAACGGACACCTGTCGTCTGCGGACAGCGGACACCTGTATTGTCTCCCAAATCCATTATATTACCCCAAACAACGGACACGCGGAAGAAACCAATTAACAAGTGACACGTTGTATATACATATTAGGCGTCGGTCTATTAAACAGCAGTACACGTTGGCAAACACGTGACTTAATCATGATAAAGGTTTATACAACGAGGTGATAATCTTATGATTTGATGACTGAAATGTTTTTATAGTCCCTTTATTACGTGTAAATTTGTTAAAACTGTCTGCTTAAGTAAATTGCTTGTCTTAGTTCCCATAATTGGCGTGAAATTTATAGACATTTTGAACAAGCAAATGTACGGACATTGCAGAATATTTGTAACTGTTAAATTACGATCAAAAGTCAGTATACACAGACATATCCCTTGATGTATAAACTTTCATTTGATGTATTAATTAAAAATGTCCAGCAATTCTGACTTGCAAGTTAAGTTATTGAATCGTAGGTCTCAAAATTTCAAACCAATAAACGCCGCCATTATGCAATTCATTATTTACCTTCTTGTAACATCGTCATTCATTCATTAATAATACATTCAAGTAAATGCACTTATCAGGCACTTTTCGATTTAAATATTATTAATAAACACTGGTTTACCGTATTTTATTCAATTTTGAATTACATATCTATCAAATATTTCTTAAATTTTGGTCTAAAACTTACCTCTTAGTACGAAAATCGGCGATTTTCGTCAAAACACAACTGCATTTTTTGTTTTTATTTTCTCCCTGGATTACCTTTAAGTAATACTCATTATACTAATGAGGTCAGAATGAAGCAATTTAGTTTTTGAAAGTTATAATAGTCCACCACAATCATTAATTATTTATTTTTACTTTACAAAAGTGAACCTATTTTCGGACATGCGAAATTTCGGATACGCGATTTGTCTAGTTCATGGATAGAATAATAACCATTCTTTTAAATGTTACTTCACTTGTCTTCAAACATTCAGATTTTGCTCTATTATGAGCTGAAAGAGACCTGACTTCCCTTGTAATTTTGGTCAAACTAGAGCCCTGATATTCACTTTACAGTCTTCATGAGTTTGTCAAAATGCCAAAAGGAACGTATTTTATTTACATCATAACAAAGGGTTGATTAATTAGATTAGTTGAATGGGTACAAATGGGAGACTATTGCACGTCTAATTTATAACTAAGAACAGTTGTTTTTATGTTGGAGTTTGTACTGGCTAATATCCGGGAAGCAATTTTTACATTTTATGACGCATGTCCATCAGAACCTGTCCATAGAGGACACCTGTCCACAAAGGACACTTTGGGATTTTCCCGTGACTGTCCTTTGTTCACAGGTTAGACTGTATAAATAAAATTTTGTATCTTGTTAATCTATGATACATACCAAAGTCTACATTGAATATTTCTTCTATAATTAGTTGAAAGAACTCTTTAGAGACTCCTCCTTCATCTAAACCTTGTTCACCATCAAACTCTACAAATAATTGTTTTCTAAGATCTGATGGGTTCTCCATAGCTACCATTTCAAGCTGTAAGTAAGATACATATATAAAATGATTACCATAAAAGATATATACAGTCTTTCCTTGAGCCAAATCCCTAAACTCTCTGGACAACAGAAACCTGGTTTACAAGTTAAAATGTTCAATAATTATGATATCCAGCTAGTTGATGATTAAGCCAATAATTATTGCAATAATTATAGAACATATAACACTGAGCTAATACTTTCACACATTTAAGGCAAATATTGCATACCAAACAAGGTCAAGGCATTTATAGCCATTAAACAATGAAAACATCCATTAGAAATGTCTAAAGTTTGTAAATCATTTATACCACCATTTACACCTGGGTATAGGGAAACAATTGTAGATAAATTTCTTGCTCAAGAAAATTACCAGCGCCCTTACCCCTAGATCTCTAAGCAGGCGTCCTGCAACAGGACCCCTGCTTCTACATCATACACTAACTTATTAGAAACAGGTACTTTTGTAACAGTAAAAAATCAAAGTAAAAGAAAGGTTGAAATACTTACCGCGACAAGGGCATCATCAATAATTCTTTCCCTGGAAACACGAACTCTGAGGTAAGGCATTGGTGGCATGCCATGTATTAAAGTTTGAAATATAGACGTCCTACGCTCCTTAAACATTTGAATACGATTGTCCATATACAAACTAGCCTGTTTAGAGGCAGTGTTCAGTACAAAACTATAGTTAGCAAATGAGAATTTGTCTGGTGAATCTTCACTTTCTAGTTTATATTTGTAGTCAGTTTCTACACTGATATATTCATTCAATGTATCATTTACAAAGTCTTCATATGGAACTAATGGTTTTTGACAATCTGCATGGTTTACACCTAGTTCTACACCCAATGGATCTTCTGGTATTATCCTAGGTTCCTTAAAATCATGACCCATAGCACTAGCACCTAAGAATTCATGTTGAAGTTGACTCTCTGACTCCAAGATTTGTTTCTCCTCCTGCAGAATTAACTTAGAATCAACTTCACCTCCATACATGCTTGCATAATACAAAATTTTCATTACTCTGATTGGACCAGTGATTGCGTCCTCGCTGTTAAGGTTCCAGCCCTGATTCCATCTAGACTCTCCGTCTATCAATTTAACTGTAATCAGCTGCTGAAGGGATAAGACCATATCTCTGAGCTTGTCAGGGCCAAGAGATGCCCAGTACTTGGCCAGTTTTACTTGACCTTTCAAAGAAAGATGTCCCATAGATTTGCAAAAGTCTGGGAAAGCACTTTCAATATACTCTGGACTATGGAGGAAGGGAATTTCCAACACAATAACAAACATGTTTAAGTAGTTTGGAATATTTTCAATCTGGCGAGTGTACCTAAACTCCATGTCTAATGTTTTTGAAAGGGTTCTAAGAGCATTGATCAGAGCATTTTGGAATGGTAACTCAGGGATATCTTTCAACATATCATATGATCTATGTAAGGAATCTAGATCAACATTTATGTCACTCTCAGTCTCAACCAGCTTCTGACGTATTCTTTTCTCAATTTCTTGACGTTGACTAGTCTCCATTACACCAGAATCAATGTCTTTCTCAGAGTCCAAACTAGCTTCAACTGGTTCCTCTTTATGATGCATGGTGTCAGGCTTTAATTGAAAACTTTTTACTAAAAACTCAGGGTTACTAAACACACTACCTATTGCCTTGATTAATTGGGACCAATCATATGCTGCACGGCAACTTTCAACAATTTCTGTTAATTTTTCCTCATCAAGAAACTTTACATCACAACTCTCTGAAAATATAGAAATAAGTCACGATTTAAAGAAAGAAGGAAGAAAAGTACCCCATGACCTAGATCCACAAAAGTATGCGTAGCCCAGGAATTTAATTCTAACCTATGACCCCTCAATCAGTAGATTGTGCTCTACCCACTGAGCTAGACAGGTGGGAATTAATTTGATATCATTACTAGTTTACTACTCTAAGAAAGAGACTAAGATCCATCAAAAGCAGCTGCTCAAGTGAAGACTGGCAGTCCAACATTATAAACATATAATATATTCATAGTATAAAAAGGAAAAACAAATATATTAGCAACAGCAACAGTAAAAACACAGACCTTCCACACAGTCAAACAGCAAAGAGAGATTTTCAAAAATGATTTTTAAACTTCTATTATAATACTTTTTTTTAATAAGAATGCCACCAACAAATTACTAAAACAATAACCCAAGGGGTTTCAGTCTTGGCAAATAAATGCAACTGGGGGTTTAAACCAGGTTCTAGGGTACAAAAATACTTACTTGTTGGTGTAGAAGGTGACATTTTTGGTGTAGCACCAGAAAGATGTGATGGGCCAGCTGCTACCATAGAAGAGTCTGAGAGAGATGTAAGGGATAAGACGGTTAAACCATCTCTTGGTGAAACACGACTTCCTGTCTCCTGTATGCCAGATGTTGAAGACGATGATGCTGAGCTGGGACTGTTCTCATCGCTTGATGGAAGTCGAGCTATTTTGTTTCTTTGATTCTCACATAATCGAGATTTCTGTTTAAAAAGTTCAATGGACATTAGAGCCAAGGCATTCTTGTCTTGACCTTTATGGAGAAAGCTTGGAGATGAAGCACATGAGCCATTAGAACAACTTGTATCTCCACAGCCATCTGTCAGCTGGAAATAATACGCCTCTATCAACTGCTTAGCTGCTGCCCGCTTCCTGTATAATAGAGCAACAATAAAATTTAATCATATCTTGAATTCAAATATTTCTGTTTTTCCCTGTGGTACAATTAAACTTTTACCTATCAATTGAAAAATATGTGTACTAAGAACAATAGGTTTTAATCAGTGTATTGTGCTTTTCAGCAATTCAACGTTTCTGTACCACCTGTGCACTGATGAAAGAAACATAAATTGGAGTTTTAAATTAGGTCAATATCACCAATTGTGTACCAAATAAACTTTACAATCTAGCTTTAATAATATCTATAATAATTGCAATTTCCACAGTGGTCAGCATAGCAAGATAATATTCAGGGATATTCCTAGGACTCGATTTCCGCGATTTCTCGAACTAAAATGACAAAAATCGCATTGAAAGTCATTAAATGTGAGAAAATATCGCACCACTGTCATCTAGACACGTATGGGCATCTAAAATTCACAATAAAATCGTGAAACTTTTGTCCTCAATAATGTTTGTACCTGAGACCGATCGTAATATTTTTTGGAAAAAATGTCACTTTAAAGCAAAGTTGAATGACTCTAAACTGCAATAAAAATTATATCTATTCAAAAATTTGTTAATTATTGGTTAAATAACTAACATAATATTACGAAAATTAGCGTTATTTGTCAATACATGTACGACTACATGACTGTCACATTTTTGTTTCATTTTTCTTGGATCACTTTTAAATCGTATACACCTTACTAATGAGGTGTGATAAATTAATTTAATTATTTGAAAGAAATAATAATAGTTCAGCACAATTATTAAGTAGTTTGTTTTGGCCATTTAACTTTACAAAAGTTAACATATTTTCAGATATGCAAAATTTCGGATACATTATTTATTGAGTTCATAGGTAGAATACAACCTATTTACTTATTGTAACTTTACTTCTACATAATTTGCTGGGGGGCCAGGGGGCCACAAGGGCCCCCAGTGGGTCCAGGGCAATGCCAGGACAGGGGGCCAGAGGCCCCCATAAGCTCCTGCATTATAGCACATTTGAAGGGCTAAAATGCCATTTCCTGAATATCAGGAACATACAGTGCAGAAAGCTACGCCGGGAACGTCTGGCTTTTTCAGCCAGTTTCTGTAGTTATCACTGTCTTGATCACAATCAGACAACTATTCCCATCTCCATTTATTTTTTGTGCTTTTTTCAAGATCTTTTGTATTAAATCCTTCGTGTAGAAACTTCATTTTGACGAAGTAATTGTAGGTCAATCAATTTCTGTTTACAGTTTAATCTATAGTCGAATCGATAACGAAGCCGCGGTTTCATTGGATGATTACAATTAGTGCGCTGTTGAAATAAATTCACAAATAAAATTGCATGCTGGGATTAATGATGCAAGTTTTCGTTGACACCTCTTACATCCTTGAAAACTATCGGCAGTTTCTGCTAAATCAGTGTTTAATGTTTACGATTGATGCTTCTGTTATACAGGGTTCTTGATTATGAACTTGGATCGATGGTTTTACCCCTCAGTTTGAAAGAGAAGACCCGCACCATACCCCTCTAAATATCTAAACAGATTTACGTGATTTGCAAAAATGAACCCTCCGGCACATGAAAAACCGGAACTTCTGGCACATGCCTTTAAACTTGCACCCATGAGAATATAAAATTTGAACTGTTCAACAAACAGGTGCCAGACACAAATTTATTATGATAAGGAAAATTTGTGTCTGGCACCTGTGGTTCAACATGTGTTCTTTCAAGAGACTGCATTAATCTGCACTTATTGAATTTTGTAATTCTAAAAGTTGAAAAATCAAAATATAAACATGCTTACATGCTCACGTCACTGTGATCTTTAGAATCAAGGGCACTGAAAAAAATAGAGGAATAAAATAAAGACAATTACTGATTTAGAGATCATAAAATAAGCACAATGAATGTGATCCAAACAAGTGCTAACAGACCTCAAGTGGGTACCACTCCATGAACGCAGAAGACAGATCAGACTGGTCATGATGTACAAGATACAGAACCATCATGTAGACATTAACATGGATGGAATACTAAGACCAGGCGAACAACGTACAAGAGGACAGCACAAGATCTTCCAGGAAAGAATAGCAGACCAGACCCTAGTCCTAAATATAAGACCCTACGTATGTTTTTTATCATTTGGACATTTCTCTGTTACGTAGGGTCTTAACGGATAGCTTCAAAAACGCATAGCAAAAATTTTAGTGTACAGTCATCGATTCAGGTCTGAACGTTCTACTCGTTTTAATTCGAAAAATTTGCAATAAAACAACACACCAATAGACAGATAAACGAAAAATACACATGATAAAAGTGAAATTATTTCAAATTCTAACCTTAGACAGTTAAATAATGCATTTAAAGTCCTTAATTGACGAGTACTTTCAGTTTGTCACAATAACAATGCAATAATAGCCAAAGCAATCCGAATTCAAATTGGGTCACGCGATTTGTAAGAATTGATTTTGAACGAATTTATAAGGTATGCTATTGAAGGCAAGAACGACAACTCTGGGAAAAATTTTCGTTTAACCGAAGCGATACTTTATTTACCGTCAAGAATTCAGTTCAAAATGGCGGCGAACGGCGACAACCCTGGATAGCAGTAAAAGTAATTAGTGTTTCTGTAAGTGAAAAACCTGATTATTATCTTTTGATTTATGGAAAGAATTAAAGTTAACTTTTATCTATCGTTTGGTGCTAATTTGACCCACATTCATTTACTTTTTGAAAAAAATATTTTGCTATGCGTTTTTGAAGCAATCCGTTAAGACCCTACATAACAGAAAAACATCCGTATGATAAAATAGTTATGTAGGGTCTTATATTTAGGACTAACCAGACCCTGGCCAATACTTTCATCCCAAGGACAGTAAAGGATTGGAACCAACCTCTATCTAGAGTCACATCTGCTACCTCACTGGAAACATTCAGGACTCTCCTCACAGGGTGCCTGAGGGACTAATGATGAAATATTGAAACATTTGTGAATAGTTTTAAAAGACAATTTGAATTGACACCATGCACCGCCACCATGAGTATTTTTTCGGTGAGCAAATTACGATCTATAAAGATCCTGCTCAATATTGGAAGAAGAAGAAGAAGTGCTACACTCTATTCCCAGAAACAAGGTTAAAACATGCTCTAGAATCTTGAACACGAATTCATTTAGCATTTGAGATTTGCTTCATTTGTTTAATAGTATGATATAAAATAACTTAATCAAGGTAAAACGACAAATATATACAAGCTGCGCACTTTTCGTTTAACTTTCATTTTCATAACATTACCCCACCCACAAAATATTCACTTTTGATTGGCGTTTTTTTCTTACCTGGCGCCGTCGTTTCCGCTTTCACTCAAGCTTAAATCTTTGTTACTCATACGAAGATTTGACGGGAATAATTGTCACTAGATAAGTAGCCGATGGTAATGAATAAATAGCAAAAAAGTTTGAGAAAAAAGATCTGTCAAACAAGCGACATCTTGCGGAAATACAAACGCACATTACGCGAAATGGTATAAAACGAATTTGCACCATTTAACGAACTGTACCAAAGTCACGCAATTCGTGACGGACAGGGGCTGTTGTGCGCTAGTCTATAAAATAGCCAAATTTACTAATCTATTATAGTGAGTGGGAGTGATAGTAAATGAAATTAAAAAAAAAATACCCAAAACGCAACACACCCGCGTTCACAGATGCCAGACACAATTTTACTAAGACAAAATGTTTTTATCGATGCATGTTCAATGGTCATACATAGTTTTCAAATCGTTGATCCAGAGACATATATATACTAATAATAACACTATATAAGAAAATGACTGTGCGTTAAATTTAGGAAAACAACCTGTCACATTTCAGGAACAGAACGAACTCTTTCATGTACTTGTAGCACAAAGATTACTACACAGAGTAATTAGTAGAAATTCTCCCACTAGATCCAAATACTTTCGTAACTGTTCCTGGTCTACTGTTGACAAATTCATCTATCTTACGAAAACTAAAAAAAAAAAAGAAAACTAAAAAGAAAATCATTAATTCTGCCAAATTTATAAAATAAGCAAATAACTTGTAAACTTGTAAAGCTCTTATAACTTATACTTCATTCCAGAGAAACCAAATGAAGACATGAGACGATTTATAACTCAATTCGATAGTGTAAATAACGTTCCATCTTCAAAACAATTCTATGCCAGATAATATTTATTTATTGGATTTAACGCCGTGTCAACACAATTTAGGTAATTTTATGGCGTCCAGCTCACCTAACCTAGCTTTCCTGGACCATTGTCTATAACCAGTACTCACCTACCCTTCCACAAGGCCGGAAACTTCTCTATATTATCTAATCAATGGAGGAAAATCGACATTATTCATATATGTCAAATTTATGGAAGGGTATAATCTCCCTGGGTGGGATTCGATCCCGCACCCCTTGGGCACGAGATTCCAAATCCCGGCGCGCTACCAACTGCGCTATCGACCCGGGTTACCTATACCAGATAAAGACGACAAAGTGTACGCTAGTCTAGGAGGGAGAGCTATTTATTGATGATGCTTTTTGAGAAGTTGTTTACGATGATGATGATGAAGTTATGGGTGACATTTTTGGTGTTTATTGGCGAAGCAGCACGCACGTCGAATTCAGTGGAAACTATTTCTTTCAATTTATAATTAGTATTGCTTTTATTATTATTCATAAATATATCAACATAACTTGTACACATTCACCTACGTATTTCAATTGCTAACGATTCTTGTAACAGTTTGAATCTTGAACTAATTTCAACTGTCGCATCAATCATAGGTTTATTGTATTATTTATCTTTCCAGATATAATTTTGAAGGTTGACAGTCGTAGCGGTCAATCATATGGATAATATTTCTTTATTTTAACAGAAAAACTTTTATAAATCTTATCTTTTCTCTGTATTCGAAACACGTACATTTCTTCAAGCTCCATTCTGAATGTCGATTATACAATTTATGTCTTATAATATTTGACTCATACGAGATTAAAGCATCTGAAACAAACCATAAATACAAATTCATTTTGTCTCATTTTTAATCCCCAACTGTGTTATAATTTCAAAATCTTTGGTCGTTTATTACAGATTTCGCTTGCCATGGACGATTTGGCGAGTGTTAAATTGGGACCCAGCCAGGCTTACACGAATCATCAATAATTCAGCTTCTTGAACCGGAGACAAATGTTAAATCTAATATATGAAAGCTGTTTGCACTACCAATGCTATCATGCTAAGAAGACAAATAAAAATTGTTCAAGCAGACAATTCTATAATGGCCAATATAAAATGACAGCATGTTTAAGTTGAAATAATTTCAAACAAAATGAGTAACATATTAGTCAGATTCCTTATTCTCCATTCTTTACATTGAATACATGTAGTGTTTGTGTTTATGGTGCCAATAGAAAAGCATGCTTGTCGGTGGCTTTATCTAGAAATTTGTTTTCATTTCTTAGCAGATATTCTGGGTTTTGGATTTCTGAAAGTAAATCAGAAGCACAAAGAGCCACTTGCCGATTTCGAAATTCGTTTCCAGTGTCCCATCATTATTTTAAGCCTCTGTTGTTTGCTTCCAATTCATGAATGTATAATGTGGAAATTGTCTTGTAAGAGTATACATGTATATATATATATTATGGTTTAATTGATGTTGGCGCTTGCTATTTGTCGTCTTAGAATATTTGATAGAAAATCATACTCATGTCAAATGAGCTGATTGGAAATTTGGTTTTAAAGTTGGTAAATACATGTATAGTAAAAAAATTCTTCAGAATCATCACATGTCTACGAAAGCCGACTGGTGTCACATAAAAATAAAAAATAGAATTATACTATGTCGTAATAACGCGATAACTAACTCGTAATTACGAGATAATTAACTCGTAATAACAAGATAACTAACTCGTTATAACGAGATAATTATGTCGTTATTACGAAATAACTAACTTGTAATAACGAGATAATTATCTCGTAATAACGACATAATTATCTCGTAATAACGAGATAACTAACTCGTAATAACGAGATAATTATGTCGTTATTACGAGATAACTAACTCGTAATTACGAGATAATTATCTCGTAATAACGAGATAACTAACTCGTAATAACGAGATAATTAACTCGTTATAACGAGATAATTATCTCGTAATTACGAGATAATTAACTTGTTTGCAAAAGCACCAATAGCTCAAAATAACAACAGTATAATACCATTAAGAATTAGGATACAACAACAACTCGAGACGACAGCAACTAAACCATTTACATTAAAGCACTAAGCAACAACAACAACTACAACAATAACAGCAACAACTTATAACAATATAAAAATCGAAACAACTACATACGCAACTTAAAAAACAGCAGCAACAACTCAAAACAATAGCACCAACTTATCACAACAACTCGAAACAACAGCAACAACATCGCAACACAACACAGACATATAAACAAAACATTCACTCAATACAACAACAACGACTCAAAACAACAAAATAATGTACACAAAACAATTGCAACAACTAAATGAACATTGACAACAACTAAAAACAGCATCAATAGCAACTTGAAATAATAGCAATAGCATTTGAAAGAATTAAACAAACAACTGAAATCTACATTGAGAACAACTAAAAACAACAACAACGGAACCTAAAACCAATAGCATCAACAACTAAAACAATTACATTATCAACTCAACACAATTCTGTTGATGTTGTTATTATTTGATGTCAATGTTGATTTAGTTGTTGCAATTGATTTCTGTACATGATTTTGTTGTTTTGAGTTATATATGTCGAAATTGTTTTTCGTTGTGGTTGCTGTTGCTGTTTGGGTTAATGATGATATTGTCTTGAATTGATGTTGTTATATTGAGTTGATGTTGTTTTTCTGTGTTGTAGTTGTTGTTGTTGTGATAAGTTGGTGTTATTGTTTGAGTTGTTGCTGCTGTTTTTTAAGCTGTGGAAGTTGTTCTTCCGATTTTTATATTGTTGTTTATTTATTCTTAGTGGTATTATATTTTTGATGGAGTTTAGTTGTTGCTGCCGATTTCTTTTGTTGTTGATGTTGATATTTTGAACTGTTGGTGCTTTTGCAACTGAGTAAATTATCTCGTAATTACGAGATAATTATCTCGTTATTAAGAGTAAGTTATCTCGTTATTACGAGATAATTATGTCGTTATTACAAGATAACTAACTCGTTATTACGAGTTAATTATCTCGTAATTACGAGTTAGTTATCTCGTAATAACGACATAATTATCTCGTTATTACGAGTTAATTATCTCGTTATTACGAGTTAGTTATCTCGTTATTACGAGATAATATCTCGTTATTACGAGTTAATTATCTCGTTATTAAGAGTAAGTTATCTCGTTATTACGAGATAATTATGTCGTTATTACGAGATAACTAACTCGTTATTACGAGTTAATTATCTCGTAATTACGAGTTAGTTATCTCGTAATAACGACATAATTATCTCGTTATTACGAGTTAGTTATCTCGTTATTACGAGATAATATCTCGTTATTACGAGTTAATTATCTCGTAATTACGAGTTAGTTATCTCGTTATTACGACATAGAATAATTCTATTTTTTATTTTTATGTGACACCATTCGGCTTTCGTACATGTCTTTATCTTTGTTGAAAATCAAAAGTACTCGTATGATCGTCTCAGTTAACTGGAAGATAAAACTATCAGTCACATTACTAAGTGACAGTGTGTTCAATGTACGTAATATCAGAACTGTAATAAAAATAATATATTCAAAATATTAAATCGGTTGAAGAACAATAGTCCGAGTTCATAATTGACAGTTTTTTTGTCTGTATCTCATATGTTTATTGTATTAAATATGGTTGAACCAGTCTATTATGTTTTGAAAGGATATAGCCAGTTAACTAATGCAAATTATGAAATACTGCAAGAACTACTGAAGTCAAACAGCTTTATAAAATTTATCACATATATAAGAAATGACTTTGTCAACTTAATTGACGTAATCGCGTCTGAAGAGGATATAATTATTCCGAAAATGAAATAGTATTTCGGGAAAATGCTCCTTAGTGCATCTGTTGTATCTGATCATTTAGACGAGAATAAACAGACAGTAGATGCCTTTTATGTGAATAAATCAGTTGATAGCTAAGCATTAATGTCAATTTAAACGAGACATTATATATTGAGTTTATGGCATTAGAATATAATTCGCTTGGTTTTTTTTGTATTAAGTTATTAACTTATGAAAGTACCATTTTAATGGCGGTTTTGAAATTGAACATGGGTTGATATTGACAGACTACTTAACCAAAACAATATGCAGCCTTCACACCGCCAAATATTGAACTCACCAATATAAAACATCTAAAACCGCCAATATTTGCTTCCGCCATTATAAAGACGTAGACATAGACACAATTTTACTGCAAAAAAGACATTTGTCCATAGGTAATACAAACATGTAATATACATATAAATATATCAACAATTATTTCCAGGGACGGTCATTAAATTTCGGCAACAATATCAATACATGTATCAATAGAATGTTGTTTACAATGTGATGTACAGCCTGACCTGCATATCGTGACCATGGGTTATGTCATATAGACAGAGAATCTAGACTCGGGACAACTGAGTAACTAATATGATAACATCACAGAATAATATCAAGACTGCGTTGTGTAACTTAATGATATGTTTGAATGCCGATGGTCGCTTATGCAGGTCAGACTGTATATACATGTATACTAGAGTATTAAACATATATCAGTTCGCTATAGAAAATAAATACATTTAAGTGGAAATAGAAGCTATTGTATTAGTAGTACTATGATAAAAACAAAGGGGAGAGAAGTGTATACCTAGAAAATAAAAACAACTAATATATATATGTATACAAAGACTTATGAATGTGAAAAATAAAATACTTGAACAGCAATTGGTAAGTATCGTTAAAATAGATAGTACGTGTGTATTTATCTTAACTTCTAAAATAATATAAATGTTTACGTTATTTCATACTTTCGTAAATATAAGTTGACATATTTTTTACAACTGTTGTATATTTTTATTGTAACAATGTTTGGTCTTCTCCAAAAATATCTTAATTTATTCTAAAATCATGATAAATAGGACATTCTAAGAGGAAATGAAATTCGTCTTCTAAAATATTACAGTGTTGACATTTTCTTTCAGATCGTGGAATACTGTTTGGTTAGTCCAACGCCCGGTCTCTATTTCTAATCTTTGACGAGATGTACGAAGTCTTGTTAAAGCATATCTATACGAGATATTTATCGAGATAGTTTGAAATGCAAATTCTGCGAATAGTGTGAATGTTTGGGCTCTAGTTAAACAATGCTTGTTTAATATTGTAAATACCCATATATACTGATTATTTAGCTTCATTTATGGTTTATCTGTGTCAAGATATAAATGGACGGACTTTGATAATTTATGTGAAATCTTTTTGGGAACAAGAATGTTCCTTTACTCTTACTCACGATACCCACATTCACGCCATTAACTTTACAGCCTGATTGCTATTGTAGCATCACTTACAGTCATGGTGGGGAATTTATACATATAAGATTTTAATTTAAATATGCCCTTTAATGCTTGACCCTTTAAGGATTCAAATGTTTTAATAAAAGAACCACCGGTAGTAAACACAATACCTAAATACGTAAAATGATTAACTATTTCAACTTCAGTATCATTAAAGTAAAATTTTAAATTTGCGTCTATAGAGTAGCTCTTTAGGGTACGCATGTATGATTGGAAGACATTAGAATGAGATATGCTCAAGTTTGTTATCATGTAATGCTCCAATAACTTTACTACTACGTTAGGGAAATTTATTATCATTAAGGTTTGTATCAAATGTAAATCTTAATCAGAAAAAACAACATTGAAAACATGGCCTTAAAATCAATGACATTAAAGATAATTTAAAATGGATGTGGATAGGAGTAATCTGTTATTCATATAGCATTTATATCATACTGCCTACTTATACCAACATAACATAGTCATCAAGATATTTAAATGGTAACTTAATTCATTATAATCTCTATTATTACTAAATCAATAAATTGATAATAAATTCAAGCTTAATATTGCATTGGACTACCAATTATGTATCACAACAAGTAACTGATCATAAATGAAGCTATTAACTTCTGATTGCAAAATTACCCAGCCAGACATTGCTCGTTAGAAATAAAGATATTACAGACAATTTAATTATGCTTTATTTAGAACAAAACTTTCAGTGTTTCTGTCTAGATCAAATCACTGTTGCACAATCAGTGACCTTTACATAATAATTTACCAGAACGAGAGCATAGCCACAGAAAACTTGAGTTATTAGTTGTTCTTTTCAGGATGTTTCTGCAACTCTAAACTTGGCTTTTGAATGATTTGTGTAATATTATTCAGTATAAACAGAAGTATGCTTCATATATACAAATAATTCCTTTCACAGCCGAAGTTGTTTGAATTAAGAACAATGACCGAATGTGGCATAGGTGAATGGAACTTAGATACACTCACACCATTTTTTTCTTCGATTTAGTCAAATAATGGTCCGGTCATAACAAGATTAGTAGTTTTCATCCTAATGGTTACATTTTTCCCTCAAGGTAAATCTCGCTGTTGCTGATAATGTTTATTAAGTATTGTTTGGAATCAGCGTCTGTATTTTTTCCATTAGTTGCTTTACTCAATGGCACGGTGATAGTTTTACGTCTGTGAAATTACGTATGGTAAAATGTTTCGTATACATTTGGGTAAAGTAATGGCAAGTTTTCTAAGCAAATCGCTGGCTAGCGCTTCGTCCCCTGGTACCCTTAATTTTATATCACATAATTAGAACTTTTAGTGTAAAAAGGGTACCAGAGGACAAAGTGCTAGCTAGCGATATGCTTAGGAAACTGGCCTTAAATTATTGAAATAAATCATATGCACAAATGGAATATAGCGTCGTCATGCTGTGTTAAGCAAACTGTTTGTTTTAGTTCTATTCCATTTTTAAACATTCTAAATATGAACTCATTTTTATATCAAGTTTTAAGTTTACATATGTTCAACCTTTATGACATAGTTCTTACTTCGCTTACGACGTTATTTGCATAATATCACGCAATAGACAGATCAATTGCACAATATATAAAACGTATTAATTCTTATGCATACATAGTCACTGCTTTATGTGCAATGGGCGCGACAATATGCATGACAATTGCTGGAAGTCTTTGTTTAGAAGCATTAAGGCAGTCTATGAAATTAGTGGGTGTCTGGTTGCCCGGGACAACCACTTTTCAGTTTTCCTTTGGGCAACCTAACTTCTATAAACAAGATATAATGTTTGCTGCTAAAATGACCTGTTCGGTCAACTACTTTTATATCATAATTTCGTAGACTGTTAGGACATCCTTAAATATTGTAAAATAAGTGGTTACTCACACCAAGGTAGCCGAATTTTGTCACTATTTAGATCTATATGAAATTAATGATATTTGCACTTTTTTATTCTGAAATAAAATGACACAAAAGGAAATTCTTGAAAGTCTCTCAACGACTGAAAAGTTGGAACCAACTACACAGCACCAAATTAAAATGATCACTCAGGAGTATGAATTCAAAATATTAGATATATATACTGTCTCATACTCTTTATAGAATGGAACTTTAAATTACATCCAAAATAAAGTACGTACAACCTCTCAATGATGCACTGTTAGGTATCGTGATACTCAACTATTAACCTAATTCTTGATGTAAAAATAACAGAGAATTATTCCGTGCCAAAAGAAGATTATTCGTAATACAATGTTGAAGTGAAATATCTCCCTGAAAAAAATCTTCGTATGTTTCAGGAGATGCTCTAATTTGATGAAAACTACTGTAAGATGATTTTATGTTGACATTCAAAATTAGTTTGTCGATATAACTAATATAGATATTCATTTGATTAAGTCTGATGATAACAGCGTTACTAGTTATAAAGACAATTAAAATGATTTACATGTAATGGGCTAAATCAAATTGCTAGTGATATCAACATAAATAAGAATAAATCATGTGTTTATATTGCAATGTATGCGTGTGCTTCTTGGCTCTAATACAAACCGTAATGCATAATTCTTTTCGACAGACATACGTTTATTCATCTTGAGTATGGTTGAACATTGTATTTGTAACACTTATTTTGTGATCAATCGCCATTTTGTTTGGGTTAAGTAGTCTCTGTCGCGGTAAAAGTCAGACAGATTTATCAATTAGCCACAAAATACATGGTAATTGTACAATGCTTGTTTACTAAAGTAAGTACCATATATACTGATTATTTAGCTTCATTTATGGTTTATCTGTGTCAAGATATAAATGCACGGTCTTTGATAATTTATGTGAAATCTTTTTGGGAACAAGAATGTTCCTTTACTCTTACTCACGATACCCACATTCACGCCATTAACTTTACAGCCTGATTGCTACTGTAGCATCAAAACATATACGAGTACATCAATATTCATTGACAGATCCAGGATTTCTAGTCGGGGGAGGGGGGGGGCGAAAAATAAACAAGTTGACTAGGGGTGGAATCTCCAGATTGTTTATCATTTCTAAGGGATTAAGGCACATTTCCAGAACCTCAACTCTTCTTTTCAGTGTATACGATAATTAGCACATAGATATATCATATGGTTATCTAACAGCCGTTGGATCATGGCAAATCTTACAAAAATGAGAAGGTATTGTTTGTGAATTACGTTATGCCAGTGTATTACTGTAGTCCCAGTCCCGGAAGTTATTGCCTAAAATTGCCCAAGCAAATGTTTTTTTTCTATATTATATATATTTAGGGGTGGGGGCGTATGCCGCGTTCTGGATCCGCCTATGATCTTTGCAATGTGTTTCTCATCATAAAATTCCCAGTTGCTTTAGTTACGTTCATTAATGTAAATCAGGATTCCCAGTTTCTCAAGTTAGTTTTATTAATGCCAAGCACGAACATAATATATTTTCTTTTAACAGAGTTATGTCATATTAGCGCTTTTCTTTCGTTATATGAATGCATCATTTTTGTACTTAATGCTCTACTACTGGGAAATGGATTACACATTGCTAAACACATTAAAAAAATTATACAGGAGCAGGCGCTATTATAAATAAATTTGATAAAAGTTGTCATCCCCATGATACATCGTATGACAATGTTGTTTCAATACGATGTCATGTGCTATGTGACAGTATTAAATTTCGCTTTATTTAAGAATTCACTCTTAAATCTTAAATCAGTTTTATAACATTAACATACGTAATTCAGTTGGCATTTGTATAAAAACATTGCTGATTATGTTGAAAAATTCTGCAGTCATCTCAGACCTTTTTGTCCTTGAGATGTTTGTTGCACCATTACATGTAATAAATGATTATTACTGTTTATTTAAATGACACCTTGGCATTCTATCACTACAATTTGCTCTGATGTGTTGTCTCAAATAATGTATGCGTTGGAAATAGTTTTTGTTGATGTTGCTATTGATTAGGATGTTGTTTACATTTTGATGTTGGTAGTTTTGTTGTTGTTGATGTTGTTTTAATGATGGCGGTGGTTTTGATTTGTTGTTGTTGATGGCGTTTTAAATGGCGGTGATGGTTTTGATTTGTTGTTGTTGATGGCGTTTTAAATGGCGGTGGTGGTTTTGATTTGTTGTTGTTGGTTGCGTTTAAAATGGCGGTGGTTGTTTCAATTTGTTGTTGGTGGTGGTGGCGTTTTAAATGGCGTTGGTGGTTTTGATTTGTTATTGTTGATGGCGTTTTAAATGGCGGTGATGGTTTTGATTTGTTGTTGTTTGTGGCGTTTTAAATGGCGTTGGTGGTTTTGATTTGTTGATGTTGAGGTTTTTAATGATGATGGTAGTTTTGATTTAAGTAATAATTCAGCTGTAAATATACGTATATAGCAAACAAAAAATGCAGGTGACTCAATGTTTCAATCGAATTTAACAATGGACTTAAATGTATTATATAAATTTATTATCATTACTTATAGTATGTATTTTATATCATAGTTCTCAAAATATATTTTTGAATATTAAACTTCTGAACAAGTGAATTTTGACCCCTGACAAATGTATTAAGATAGCACTTGTCCGATGACAATTGGAAAAAAACTAGGAGCTCCACATCCCTGGATAGGTTTATGGAACTAAGAAATATACTAGATGAAGATCAGGAATGAGGCCCATTTTTCATTCCTTTGCATTAGAAATTACAGCAGATTTCAAGCTAATGAAACAACATCACATAAAAAATGCATTCCTTGATATGTTGATGGTTGCTTTGAGTCTAAGAGTGGCTGCTGCTTTGAAGTCATATTTGTCCTATGTAATATTTGTGTGTTGATTAGGCTCGATACTATACCTTCCTACTAAGTGCGACGTTTAGCGGCAAGGTTGCGACGTTTAACGTCATTCGATTTTTTGCGACGTTTACCGTCAGTGTTGCGACGTTTAACGGCAGGGCGATTGCGACGTTTAGCGGCGGTTGCGACGTTTAGCGTTTAACAGTTTAACAGTTTAACAGTTTAACAGTTTTTAACAGTTTATTAGAAATCTCAAGGCCTACTAGAGGCATAAGAGTTTACAAACATGTACAAGAAATAAACAAAAACATAAATGGCACAAGTCATACAAACAACTCTAAAACAATTTACAAAAAGAACAACATGGCAATGATAAATTAACAATCGATGAAATATATTCAGAGGCAAATGAGAAATGACCAATAGTTAATCACTGAAATTTCAGCATTATTTGTTTAACAAAAAATGATAATTTTGTAAGAACAGATTTATCTTTCATATTAAATAGTTGCTCAAAATTAAGGTTACTTGGGTGTCTGACAAAATAAGGTGGTAAATACAGTTGTCGTTGTACTGCAAAGCAGGTGCACTCAAAAACATAATGAAATTCATCACCTATTCTATCTGACTGACACAAATTACAGATTCTATCTTCTCGAGATATATTTAAATAACGACCTTGTTGGATTGGGAGTTTATGATTAATACATCGAAATTTGAACAGCTGAATTGCAATATCATGCGGCAAAACTTTAAAATAATCTTCAAACTTAAACTCCGTTTTAAAAATTCTATAATTTAAACAAGAAGCTGAAATCCTAACTTTATATCTCCAATCTTGACAATATTGATCCTTTAAAATTGTGTTTACTCTGCTTTTAAATACAGAAGGCTGGATTACATGTTGTGATAACCAATAATTGGATAATCCAAGTCTATCCAAAGTATTATGAACTGTTACTATCCACGGAGAGTGAAAAACATCTTGCTGATGCAACAAATACATCAGTCTATATAAAATAAATGAAATTTTTTCTTGTTTTCCATTTACAATTTTACACCAAAACATTATCATTCTAGATAAAATCTTAATTTCAAGAGGAAATTGACCTAATTCCCCAAACACCATGACATTCGGAGTATTCATTCTACATTTAAGAATAATCTTACAGAATTTAAGATGAAATTGATTAATAATAGCATTATCTTCACATCCCCATACTTCAGATCCATATAACAGAATTGGAGATATCATAGATTCAAATAAATGAAGTTGAATATCAATACTTAACTGTAATTTTCTAGCTTTAGTTAAAACAGAAAACATAGCTTTTCTAGCTTGATCAATTAAATAGCTCTTTGTCTTACTGAATTTACCATTATAATTAAATTTTATGCCAAGATAACTAAAGTCATCAACAGTTTCTAGAGGACTACCATCAAAAGAAAACACTGGCTTATTTCGAAGAATGTTTTGTGAAAACACAACAACTTTTGTTTTGGCAGCATTAACAGATAATTTCCATAAACTACAATAATCTCTCATAGTGTCTAATGCTTGTTGTAAACCTGATACACTCTCAGAAAAAATTACTGTATCGTCAGCATAAAGCAACAAATAAAGTTTCAACAATACTTCACAATCATCAGTATCAAGGAAATTATGAACATCTACCTTCAGTGTATCAAGAGATTCACATTTACCAGCCATATAGCTAACAAGATCATTTAAAAAGACTGAAAAAAGTAAAGGAGATAAATTTTCACCTTGTCGTACACCAAGAGAAGACATAAATGTATCTGTAAGTTCATTATTGACTTTAACACATGACTTAGCCTTGTCATAGATATTACGTATAACCTGAATAATACTACCATCGACATTACTATTCAATAATTTTCGCCATAAAGCTATCCTATTAATAGAATCAAAGGCTTTACGATAATCTATAAAACAACAATACAAATGTTTATGTTTATGAAGGTAAAAATCAACTAACATTTTCAAAGAAAAAATATGATCCAATGTGCTATAACTTGCTCGGAACCCTGCCTGCTCTTCACATAAAATACCTGAAGTTTCAAGAAGTTAGAGTTGCGACGTTTAACGTCAGTTGCGACGTTTAGCGACGTTGCGACGTTTAACGGCGCTACAATCTTGTCATTAAGAGATATTAAGCTACCATTATTCAATTATGATTTTAGAGCTAAAAGACACTTTGGGTAACTTAAAATCTTAAAGTGAAGAAAAATTAAATTATTTTTTGATATAGAATCAATTTTAACTAGAACATTAAAAAATCCTAAAATATCTATATAAGATTTGGTTTGGTTGTTCTGTTTTAATGATCGAAACAGTAATTCCCATCACTGTCCAAATGTTTAACAAACTACATTTAATCTCACACGTCATTTTATGTATGTACATAGTACATTTCTAGCATTAAGAATAATAAATTCCTTTTCACCGTCAACATCAATGTGTATAGCCACTAGTAAATCTCTAATTAATGTAAAATGGAAAGAAACGTATAAAATGGGCTTAAATTCACCTCAGAAACATCTAAAAGTAGACTTATTTCCCTTTCCTGGTTTAAAATAACAATTATAATGTTAATGAGTGTCATCCGGATGCTTCTATTGTTTGGTCAATTCTTTTGAGTATAATACAATATATCAGTCTCTAATTGCCTTTAGCTCAAGAACAATGGAAATAGGAAAAAATCCTTACATAGATTACTTACGAAATCACATTATAAATCAGCATTGGAAGCTTTTCATTAATTGAGTTACGACTGACTGGACACAATGTAACAGTTGTCGTTTTACGCATGAGGTAAACTTATGATATTTATAACTGGAGCATTCGTTCCTAGGGAAATCCCATAATTATTGTTTTAACCATACATATCTTTTCCCGACTGATTTATTTATGACACTTATGCACATTACAAGCATACTATTACCAATGATAATGCCGACATGTTGAATTCGTTGTGTTCAAAACTTCTAATCCTTTAAGGTTTTCTTGAATCTGTGACGAAATTCTTTCAGACATAGGTAGATTTTAATGTAAGCTTAAGGTCTTCAACATATTCGCGTCTAAATTGTTCATAAATACAGCATCAGAAGATAAACAAAATGTTAAAAAAGCGGCTGATACAGTTTTAGAAACCAGAACGATCAAATTGTTATAAAAATAGTAATGGATTATGTTGTTTTTTATTAGCTGTATTGCAAGAAACGTGTTCCTAACTCTTGGCGCTCAAAAAAAAAATAATTTAAACAGGCGACAGGCTTTACACGAGTTTCTTTTAAAATAATGTGGTGAGTTATTTATTGCAACCGTCTTTCTTTTAACTACTTAATCATTTTGCTAAGGATACAGTGCCTAGTTAGATTTCTCCGTCTTTATATCTATTCGTCAATACAAACTGACATGCAAGAATTTTATATGGCTGACAGGAAAAATTATAAAAAGCATGTAATAATAATTGGAAACTGCGACAGTAACCGGATGCCTATGGCTATATTTCATCATAACGTCTTGTGAATCCGCCGGTAATGTCGAATTATTTGAGGATGTTTATACATATTCACTGCATATAAAGTCAGTTTTCTGTCATATAAGTACGCTTTATACTTGACTTACTGCGGAGTATATATTTGGTTATGATGCTTTGTAATGCAGATTTATGAATTTTATGTATCTTGTCTGACTAGAATACGTCAATTCAGTATTTAAGACAGTTATTTATACACATTAAGAGATAAATATTTTATAATAAATGTAAGTACACCAAATGATAAGTTACTATATCGTGACTAGCGTTATATATCGCTTTTTAACATATTTTTTTTCATATGATGCGGATTTAACTTCATAGACGAGAATACCCTTAAGACCTTAAGCTGTGTCGGGTCCAAATATGTAAAATTCATAGGCGGATCAAGCGGGGGTCAGGAGAGTCCGAACCCCCCCCCCCGGAATTTCCAAAATGTACCTGTCCATTAGTGTATTTATTGATTGTAAGTCATTTTAAAGTATCATGAAGCAATTTTTCTCGGTGCTTAACTAACATAGATTTAATAGTTATGTAGTTTTTATCAATAATATGTTGCATTATTCTTCAAAATGTGTATATGTGGCTGTGGTTTGAAAGTTTGGACCCCCCCCCTAGAAAAAGTTCGGACTCCACTGTTAATCAATTTATAAAAAAATATTAAAAAATGTATAATACACGAACTACTTCAAATTAACTAAATATGTTGGGATTGTTTCACTTTCAGACTTTTAGCTAAAATGACAAACTAGTAATAAATAAATCAGTATAAAAATCAAAGCGCTGAAGGCACTGACTTTGTTCGGGTTTGAAAAATTGAATTCAATTTCCGGCTCCAACAAAACGTTCGTTCACAAAAAACAATTCAGTGATATTAGTTTGATAGGTAGGTCAGCATTGTTCCGGTGTTCACACAATCACCACAAGTCAAAGGGTCATTCTTAAAACAATTCAATAACTGCCGCTTATAAGTTTTCATTCATGTACATTTATTTTACTGCATCTGTATGTAAAATAAATAAAGTCCACTATTCAGGCATTACTCAAAGTCATTTACTACGATCTTTAAACTTTTCCTATAGAACCATTCTATTACATAAGATGATGTAACATCTCTACTGACAACTGGCACAAACGACGGGTCGTGACTGAATAGTTGATTCCATTCTATTACATAATACGACGTGAAAATCTCTACTGAGACGCTTAACTCATAAGCTATTATACATACGCTTCAGTTCAGACCGATTAACAAGTGTTTTTCAGGAATTATTGCGCCTGTCGTAGCAGACGATCATTTTGAATTGCTTGATACTTATATACTTAGGAACTATTTCTGGATTCGGTAAATTTTCAAAGTGGGAAGGGGTCTGAAATACGGTAAATATATTTGTTCCGGACTGACGTCCCGAACAAATAATTATTTGATGTATTGAGATATAAGTTGAGAAATAAGTGTTTAAGTTTTTCAGCCACTATTTTATTTTATCAATACTGAGTTTTCAGCTCAAAAAATGAACTGATGTACATTTGGAATAAAATATACTATTTAATGAATCGAATCGTAAAAATGGAATCTAAAAAAATAGAATCGCATCGACTTTCCAATGAATCGTTGCAGTCTTAATGGCCATGATGTATTGCTTCCGAACAATTTATTGTATAATAGTATAAAATAAAACATTTCGAATTTAACATTGCAAAATATACGGTATCATAAGTAAGAAATAGTTCTGAGAAAAAACTATATATCAAAACGATGTGCTGACATCTCGTTAAAGCCTAACAGAACATTTTATATCACATATCAATGAAGACTAAATACTCGTATGTAATGGAAATAAAGATTGTATTTTGGTACAGATGAAATATATTTTGAGATAACTAACATCTTGACCATGTTTTATAGTTCATACACTGTTTTGATAAAGTTATCCAAATGACGAATAAGAATCACTTTTTATTTGATTATGTATTGATTATATCTAATGGGTTTATTAAGGGCAGTCAAGTCTTCTATATGAGCTTTAGGTTAATAAACAAAAACAGATAATATTTTTTCCCGTAAACTTTCAAAACAGAAGGCTGTCTAAAGAAACTATCTGTTTGTGACAGTTAATCGCCGGTTCCTGGTTTAAATAGAAGCATTTTCTTGCTGTGCATTTGCATTGAACAACTGATAATTAAGGTGCATTTGAAGGACGGACATTACTTTAAACATCAATATTAATAATCTAAGATATTTTGTTAAAACATTGGGGTTTTTTTTTGTTACAATGGTCATGACTGCCATATCTGAAAGAGTGGAGCTTTGCATATGATTCATACACTGAATGTGTCACCTCCCATACGGAATAAGAATGACTGCCAATAACTATGAAACAGAAAAAATTAAAGTACTGAATATATATAGATGATTGTGAACCTATAACAGATCCAATATGAATTTAAATGTGGATATTTAAGCAAAGATTTTCGAGTCTAACCATGTCTTAATTCGCACAAGTCTCTATAAAATTAGGACTGCTTCGAGTATCCGAGTACTCGATCCCTACCAGAAAATCGAGTACGAATATTTTATTTTTATATATAATAAAAGAAATAATATATCTATTTTTTTAAACAATGGAAATAACATTTTAGCTTAATTACCACTGAAAATCCAGCCGCACTACTGATCAAAATTTAATTTGATTAAAAATTTTGATAGATACACATTTAAACAAAAATGATATCACTGAAAATGCCCATAAAACGTCTGGTAATAAGAGTGCTTGGAACACATGGTTTCAATTTAGTAAAAGCTTCTGTAATTCTTTACTTAATTTTGTTATTACATGAATTCCTGTATGCTCCTCCATTAACAAGTGATTCGTGGTTCGATTCGTGAATCGCTACACATGAATAGTTGTTCGGATCGGATCGCCACTAGCTCAACGATCCACAGCCCTAATAAAAATCTAATTGATCTTGTATAACAAGATGTACTTTAAAATGCTCACAGGGAACACCTTACATTAACCTCATTAGTGATGCTTTAAAGTGCTTTTGAACGTATATTCAATATGAAATAAAAGTATTGAAATACAGAAAGACATTCTTGCACATTGAAACCTAACAAATCCATACTAATGATTACTCTTTACTCATTAGATTCAAGTACGAATCGAGCAGGGCATAAAATGCGGGCGAAGTGTTTATTTTACCCTATATTACTAGCAAATATTATAAAGATTTTAATTTCCTCTCCTTGCCATACAAAATCTTGAAGTACAGTTTTCCCCTGTACACCTTGCATACAAATTATGTAGGTTCAATAGTGTAGTTAAATATGACAAATATGGTACAATACTAAAAAACAACTTTAACTTCAAATAATACAAAGAATGACCGCAGTAGCATTACATTAAACAGCTACAGGCACCATCAATATATTAATCATTTTATTTCTCTTCCTACATAAACTTTTCAACATAGAATGTAAACGTTTGATGTGCTTAGTGTATTAAAAATCTGCTTACTGCCTAGTGTATTAACGAAATTCGATTATGCTCCTTCCATACGCTTATCAATATAAGTAAACACCCGTCACTGATCAGCGAAACAATGACTGACGGAACTACTTTTATCGCCTAGAAATTCAGTGCGTAGTAAATCAGAGACACATGTGTCCGCAGGTTTAACTGGTCAGGCATTTTCGTCGATGGTTTTCGATTGGTGGTATAACTTAAGCCTTTCGGCGAAATTGCCAAAAGTCTAAAAAGCGCTATACAAATTTGTTATAAAATAGTATTAATAATTAATCTGCTTTTACTCGTTCTTGCATTTGAGGAATAGAGAAAAGTCATTTCATGAATATGGAAACTAAATGCTGTATCCATGGATGTTACAAAAGATGTAATAGAGATTTTCAATACTACAATACTTAAAATTTGGCGACAATAGATAAAAGCAGCAAAAACAAAAGACACATGGTTGATTTTATCTTAAAAAGGATTCTGAAAACATATCAGGAACAGAATCAGTAAAAGAGACATATCTTCACACAGTCAAAACTGTATCACTATGGTGGCTGATTTATGCCATGTCGCATTGTTGTCCCGCGGGGCGCCACACGAAAACACGAAAGTACGACACAATGGTCTTTTTGTCGTATCATCGTCCCGCGAGGCGCCATGCAAAAACACAATCATACGACATTTTAATCATTTGTCGTGTTTTCGCCTGAGGAAGCACAAAGAAACAATTTATTTTTACGACAAAACTTTTACAAAGGTACGACACATTTTCGTGTCGGGTTTTTGCCATAATTTTGTCGCATCTTTGTGTTTTCGTCTCACAACCCGCGGGACGATGATACGACAAACAAACATTTGTCGTATGATTGTGTTTTCGTGTGGCGCCTCGCGGGACAAAGATACGACAGAGTAGATCAGTCGTATAATTGTATTTTCGCTCTTTCGCCTTCCGCTCACACATGCGTACATCTTCAATAGTCTTCTGCGCATGTGTGAGCGGAAGGCGAAAGAGCGACAAAATAAAGGCAATAACACGACATGAAAATGTGTCGTATCTTTGTAAAAGTTTTGTCGTAAAAAAACATTGTTGCATTTTGCTTTCACAGGCGAAAACACGACAAATGATTAAAATGTCGTATGATTGTGTTTTTGCATGGCGCCTCGCGGGACGATGATACGACAAAAAGACCATTGTGTCGTACTTTCGTGTTTTCGTGTGGCGCCCCGCGGGACAACAATGCGACATGGCATAAATCAGCCACCATAGTATCACGCTTATTCTGTTGACGTTATTTAAAGGTAATATAATAGAAACCAATCGAGCAGACAATTCTATAATTGCTTATTTAAAATGACAGTATGGTTAGGTTTAAAAAATATCATAACAAATAATATTACAAAACCGATGTTGTCATTTATTCCATTATATAGTCATCCTTGTTGACGCTTTTGAGTCAATGATGTTTCCTGCATCAATTTATATAAATGCTAGTTTCACTTTAAAATCAACGATTACGAGTCATTGCCATTTGAAAATAACCAATGATAAGACAAATACACAGCGAAGCCAAATAAAATCACTTCTCTAAGATAATCGTTACTTAACTTGTTTTCAAATGATACTAAGTGTTATCTATATGGGAAATTTTCTGATATTCGGCTGAAGATATACAATGAATGGCAATATTTTATAAATAAAGGGACAGTTCTATTGATGTGTCATCATGTGAATCCCTTAGTGAAAACAAACATATCTGTTGTGCATTGAAATCTGTTTGGAGAAGTAGTATAAGATATTCCACTTCTGAAGAAATCACCATTATTATTTATTTGGAGAAAAACTCTAGACATTAGCCATCCGTAAGTTCTTTCCCCATAAAAACAAAACAAAAATATCAGTCGAATAATTTGATTTAACAACTGCATTGGACAATATATAGAAGATTTTTTAATCAGACGTTGTATGTACACTAATTGACAAAACTAAGCGAATTAAAGGACAACAAACTTGACATGATTAAAAGACAAAAAAAAATAATGCTGGTGAGATTTTGTTCAGAGAAGTAATGGTCTTTTGAATCACCGTCTAATGATCGTCCCAATCAAATGTGTCACATAAGTAGAACAATAATCATCAAATACAAAACAATGAGTTGACTTCCTGGAATTAGGGAACCGTATGCATGTATTTAAGTCAAATTATTAAGTCCGTTAAACAAGACCTATTTGGTCAAAACTGCATCGTTTTTTGGCTTAACATGCCAATATTACATTAATAAGTCAACGTAATCTATACGTGGCGTTAATCAAGTGGGAATGTAACAATCTACATTGGATGCTGATCATAATGTACGATCAACACAGTGGTAAATGTAATAGTTAGCAAGAGTATATAAAGTTTTAAAAACATCTAAATTTATGTAAATCGTCGAAAAAGGTCAAATGTGTATGTGTAATTTACCACATTTACTATATCACTTATCGCTAACATAGTTTCATCTGACATAGAGATATACATTTTTAAAAGTTTTCGAGAGATTCTTATCGACAAAATGCCTTTGTGTGTACATGAAGTGATACTTATGTGTATTTAAACGAGTATCGATTGATATTGGATGCGACAAAGTTAACAAAATCTAGGAAACTAGTGAACATTGCCCTTTTTATTAATACATTATACATAGTAATGGAATTGAAAAATGATATATTGGCAAGATTGTTCGTATAAACATGAAGATATCATCAATTACGTTCTGCAATATAAGAATTATAACTCGTAAATGACAAATTATTAGTTCTCATCTGCATTTATGAATAAAACTGTAATGGAAAGTAGTATAACGGCATACCATCATCGCATTGCGAAACTGTTTACACAACACGTTTACATAACATATTACAAACATAACTATTGTGGACGATCATAATATTTATTGCACATACGGTGAGGTGGAACCGGTGTGTTAAGTATGCTGGATGGAAGATTAAGATACAAATTTCTTAAAGTAACTTCATCTGCCAAAACACCACAACAGCCAAGTTGGTTTGATATATCCATACAAAACGTAGTACGTATATTGCTTAAGGGGTGATAAAATGACTACTCATCAACTTCATTTTGATATAAATCATTTCCATCTTTATAAAATGATTATAGACAATAGTGTAATCATTCATTTATTATTAGATATATTATATTTAGAAACATTATCATGATCAAGTGTAATATTTTCTTTAAATTGGAATTGAACGGCTAACCTTATTAATTTAGAATATATGTAAATAAAGCTATAATATGGAATAGCAAATGAACCATGTTCATAAATATTGAGGCATTATTTCTGTCTGATTGAGGACTTTTAACAAGATATATGTACTTTAAACAAGGAAATTAGACGGAACGTGTATAGACTTCAATATGGCAAAAGTTTCTTACTAGAGCTAATAATTGTTACACAATGACCTTTTATTTAAGTGTTGTCAGGAACTGGAATGAGACTACAACAGCGGGGCGCTAAAATATCAAACACGTTTTTCTCGCTTTATTAGTAACTTAACACATGCCTGGGTGATATTGCACTTATGTAATTGGTTTACGACAGATCATTATCACTGTAGATAGCTGATTAAACTCTCTCAGACAGACCAAAAACAAATACTTCTTCTAGACAATTGTATAAACATCGACCATAAAATGGAGAACGTCTGTTATTCTACTCCATAGAATGATTTATCACTGAGATGTATTTCCTTTCGTATGAATGATTAACTGCTATGACATTTTCAGTATGCTCTTGGTAAAGAATGAACTTGGTGGTGGGAAACCATTTCATTCATTAATTGATATATGGGATATAGTGTAACAATCAAATTTGTATTGCCATTATTAGAATAATACTACAATAATGCAGAGAGAAAAAATCTGACCACAGTGACCTTTTTTATTGCATAATAATTGTTTGTGTTATTGCAAAGTGCAATGTCAAAGGGTCTAGTAGCTTGTTGAAGAAATGAATAATAATGAGAATAATCAATTTTAAGCTAGCATGTTGAATATATATGTGAAGTAAATAAATGTAAATAAAACAAGTAAATCTGTGAGCTAATGCTCACTAGTGATACCCCCGCTGTGAGAAATATGACTATCATAATGTAACTTTCATTTAACAAAATCTAAAAATATGCGACAAACAGGAAGTAGATGAGCAAGGAGCATGAAATCGCTTTACACCACATGGGACTATGGGATGAAGCAATATGCAAAGTATTAGGCTGCTGCATGTTATAGTTGCTGAGAAAACTGCGACGGAAATTTTGTTACGGACGCACGCACACACACACGCACGGACAAGGGTAAAACAGTATACCTCCTCTTCTTCGAAGCGGGGGTATAATTAAGCCTTTGGAATCAAATTAAAGGTTATTTGTTTGAAGTATATGAAATAAGTCAAGTGATAAAAAACCCCTTCTGAATGTTTTCATCAAGAACACAACATAAACTTGCATTTAAGTCGTTAAGGTAACTCCTACAAATGATTTTATTCTCCACTAATGTGATTGATGCGGTCTCTGACCCGCTGATAAAGTTTTGTGTAATCAGCATTGAAAGCTTTCTCATTAATTGAGTTACGACTGGATGGACACAATGTCACAGTTGTCGTTTCATGAAACTTATAATATAATTGGTGCATTAATACCCAGAGAAATTACATTATTGAATTTAACCATACTCATCTTATCCTTGCTGATTTATTTATGACACATTGCAAGCACACCATTATCAATGATAATGCCCACATGTTGTTTTCGTTGTGTTCTAATGTTTAAATGTTAGCTTTGATACTGTGATATTTTCTAAATATATCTATTTCATAAAAGCGTTTTGGTAATGTCTTCACTTTTCCTTACCAATAGAACACATTTTCTCTGATATCCATTATCCAGCTAACAAACTTATTTCAGACTCATCCTATTTAACTTAAATGTGTGTTTACTTTAGTATTTTGTTGAGAGCGCATGAAAACACCACAAAAGTTCTCATGTAATGATGCTTACTGGCAAATCTCATTATTTAGAAAATCAACGGAATGTTTCTTTGCGTTCGATAAGGCTACATTTGTCTTGACAAACTGAATGATGTTTAAATAAAAGCGATGCCGTAAATCTTGAAATATCTTAACTGGTTTTTAACTGAAGCATAACTTAAACAACTGAATTCGAAACTTTGAATTTTCGATGTTTTTTTTTTCTCATTTAAATCATTATAATCTTAATATTTTCAATTATTTATATGACATTTGTCATTTCTTCTATGACTTTTTGCCTAATTATTACTCGACGTTTTCAATAAATTTTCAGTCATGTTACATCAACTTGTTTAACGTTTTAGGTCCCCCTCAATTTCAGACTCAGTATTTATTTCTACTGAATAAATCGATTATAATGAAATGATTAAGTACAAATATTCTTTAATTACGGTTACTTTTAATGTAGTTTTTTACCATGACATAATTTGACTTTCATATAAATTGCAGCCATATACCAAGCAATTGAAAAAAGCAATCCTTTTTAATAACTATGACTTATTTGATGAGGTTATTCACCTAACATAGAATTATACATCACTTAAGAATGAAATAAATATTGCGTATTACAATAATTCGATATCGCAGGGCGATAATTTTCTGCTCGATATATTAAATCGTCGCGACAATGTTGATAATAAATTCAAAAGTGACTCATTAGATTACTTTAGAGTAGATACTTTATATCTAAATGTTTTCTGGAATCTGTCAAGCTAGCATAAAACCCCCATTTGGTTAGGTATCATAATTATCATGTTTCCAGTAATCTAGACGTCTGAAAGATTAACAACGTCGGACATTTTCAAGTAGCGGAAAATGTCCATTGCCTGAGCAGACAGCAATACGAAGAATTGATTACCTTTTATTGAAACAGATTGGTTTACAGCCGTACAATTACATCTTCAATGCAGCCAATTGTTTTTGTCTTACAAGTTTCTTCAGTTGCTTAAAATTCAACATTCGAGATATCAAAAGCATCTTTAGTGGACGTTTAAACTTATAACCTCTGTATATTGGTAAAGGTTAGTATATCTAACGATAGTTTCAGCTGGAAAGTTCGCTAGATGCTTTGTATGTATTTGTATGTCCAGGTTTATGGATATTTATTTTTGTTTTGCCGTAGCTTTTTATAAACAGTTATTTTATGTGAAAAGCGTCATATTTTACGTGCTGAACACACTTAATTTGTCGTGAAAGATAGACAAGACTAATCAATCAATTTGGATACACAATGCTTTATAATTAGCAATATATATCTATTAGGATAAATTGTCTAAATAAGCTGATTATTATCTTCTTAAATGATATAACAACTGTCTAGAATATACATTTAACATTTGATAAGCTTGGAACATCTTGAGAGGATAACAAACTAAAATATCGACACAATTGTAGTTTTAAACATTGTAATTGTACATTTATTTACGTGGACTATTTTTTACTCAATACGTTTTACGACTTGTAATGTGACTGCCAGGCAAACCCATGCTTGTTAAAGGCTTTAACTTTTTAAATATTGAAATACTTGAACAAATACGTAACTTGAATTTGAAATTTTGGAGAAACAAAATTTAAATTACCTTCTAACTACTTTAAGACATAAAAATCATTACTGAAATTAATATTCTGTATCATTTAATTTGTTAAAGAGAATTAAATGGTCATTTGCAATCATATGTGTAGATTCTATGTAATGCAACGCATGATCTTAATCCCGTGATGGGCTAATAAGAACCGATTGTAGAACACGAGTATCAACTTTTATGATTGATTGTTATATACGTTCTGCTACATGACCTATACTGTAAACCAGAATAAAACTATTAAATTGACATAATATAAAACCACCATTTCATTGAGTCCTGAATTTTACGACGTATAACATATAATTGTAACAAATAATAGAAAGATGCTCATTGTTCCAACATACAACAACATTAATTAACTACTTATTAGATTCTATTTTATTGTTTACATCAACATAATTAAGTCCACTATCCTAATGCTACACTAGCATCAACTCTCATACATCAATCTATGTATTATACTCCTAGCAACACAAAATGGATTCCAATTAACCGTCATCACAAAATTTTCTGTATGTCCTTCTCGAAAATGGAAGTTACTAATACATCCAATAAAGGCCAATTTTTGCATAAAGCAAACATCTTAAAGCAGAAATAATTATTAAAAACATTCATCATGTCCATCAAATTCGTTTATTTGATAAGATAACATATTTACATAGATTTATATAGTTAATATAAAGTGATAAGACTAAATACATTGAAGAATACTATTATACTTACAGAAGATCAAACATAAATCGAGAGAATAGAAAGAGAGCTTACAAATGAATTAAAAACCATAAGATTTGCCGATGTCCATGTTTCAATGTAATGTAAAAAAACCAGTAATAACCTTTCATTATATGAGGGTTAATCTATCTTATATAAACTAACGTTTTATCACACATAAATATAATTGCAGGCAGTGTTGTACATTTCGTCGATGGTGATACTATGATTTCACATTGTAAGACGAAAATACGTCAATTTATTAGAGGAAATCGAATGTTATAAAGTGATATATCGTATGTAAAGGATAACTTTGATTTGCTATTAGCCATTAACATAAGTACGATAAATGATGCAATTATTACGCTGGCTCAGGAGATAAGGCAAACCAATTTGAAACAAATAGTAACAAAACCGGTAATTGGTACAAGTTTGGATCTGTGTAATCGTTAAAATTACATCATTTGTTTATTACGACGTAGGTTTTTTTCTGTAATATAATAGTATAGTATTTCATACCAAATGACCTGAGATGCGAACTTAACACATTTTCACTGACATGTTTATTAAATAAATAATGTTGCAAAGTAAGGCATAGGGTTAAAAGACACTAGTCTTACAAAATGTGGGAATATTAATGCCTTGAAAATGTCCTAATGTATGAAAAGCACTAGAGTATCACAACATCGTCACTTAATGGAATGCCAATTCGCGAAAGGATAATGAAAAATCACAAAGTACAATTTATTTCAACTGCACGAAAAAATTCTAAAGATAAGATTTCTTAATATCATAGGCATTTATTTTATTTGAAAAAATGCGCATAAGAAGCATCTGTTTCATTTGCAATGTTGTTTAATGTCTGCACCAATTTAAACAAAACATTTGTCTTAAATAAATGACTCGAAAACTTATTTTACCAATTACACACAGTTCTCCAACGCTTTCATTTAATGCGTTTTATTTGGCATTTCTTACCAACCGTAAGACGAGAAAACTACTCACTGTTTTTAAGGTTGAATAGATAAGTTTTACGGCGTTCTTAATGTTGCATTTAAGATAAAAAGAAAGAAATTATCACATCATATTGATATGTTACGTTATCTTTTATTTCATATATCATTTGCAACGTGGAAATTGGTAATCATAGTCCTACCATTAAAATGTTCATGGCGTTGCTTAAAACTTGCCAAAAGAACATCGCTCTTATGATTCAATTTTTAACTACTTTCTGTCTTTATTTCATAATCTCTCCATTTGGAATGGTCGAGTTTATTTTATCGTTGGTAGATAGTTGGGTGTTAGGCATAAAGTCCGAGTTATATTTTGACACGATATTAAAATATCAAATTATTATTACAGTTGCCTATAGTCTTTTAAGTGATTTGTCTGTCGCATTTGAGTTGCGTGCCTGAAAACAATTATATCACTGATAATCTTGCCGTCCTATTTTAACAATGATATTGAATTTGCCATTGTGATATAATGCAGGAATTGTTCAAATGACATCCCATTGCATCGTCCAAATAGTGAAAAATCGCCGAGTTTGCCATTCCTCGGATCTCACTCAAAATTCCTTAAATATGACAAACGATTTTGGCTTTTACCAGATGTTAGACAGATGCACTTGGAGATAATGACTCCGATTTCTAAATTGATTCAGCAAAATGTTTTATTAATAAGCCAATTTAGCGTGATCCGGTATTACCTTAATATCGCCATTCAACTTTATGAGACGAATTCTGAAAGGTACTCTAAAATGATCAATTCTATTAGACGTTCTAAATGGCACCCTGTTGTTATCTAAGAAGTTCAATTTTAGTTTTTCCCCAAGCGGAAGTCAAAAGGCAATAAACCATTAGAATTATCGTTACATGTCTCTTAGCTGAGAACTATTAACCCAAAGAAACATTAATTCATCTTTTAGTAATATTAAAACGTCGCTGATTGTTCACGAAATAAATTGGGATTTTGATTTAAAGGTTAATGTTATGTATGATTATTTTTTTAAGTAGAACAAAATGATGAAGATTTTTTCTTGTAGTAATGTATCAAGCAACGGTCAAAGTCGTCAACAGCATGACTTTTAAAATACTCTTTAGCTCAAGATCTTATCTTCTTTTCCCCAATAATTATATATATATATAATGCAGTTAATATCGATCAGCTAAGTTATTTAAAATTGAACGAGTTTTGTATATTTTGCTAGTTTCTGCACAACGTTTTCATTCAAGAAGAATCAAGTACAATTTTTCTCATGAATATTTTCAAACCATAATAAAGAGCTTGTTGACTGAACACTTTTGGATTGATTTTCAACTGGATTAATCATAATTTTTGAAAAACTTAAAAAGTGCAATCCGTTCTAAAACATTTGTTTTCTAAATGTTTTGTTTTTTTGTTTTTCAGACTAAAGCAGATCACACTGGAAATTTGCGACCCTTTGTCATGACCACCATGTGACCGTTCTATCTGCTTAATATCCGAGTTTATATATTTAATGTCACATTTTGATAGTTGACATACGGCATGACTTACATATAAATGTTCTGAAAGCTTGATTGAAATCGTTTGGTGCTTACACTCTACTCTATTGGTATAAAAGTGAGCAACGCTAGTTCTGGTGATTTTTGACTTGCGAAATCAAACTTAATGCACAACTTAATGTACTATCAGACGCCAATATGAAACCTCATAGAGACATTTGTGCCTATCATAGATTAAGTGTGTGCGGTGAATCATCTGATTGCATACCTTGGCAAATATATGATTGTAAGTAAATACCGTGCCATAGTCAAATAAACACATGTTGATAGAAGAGTTGATTTATTATATTGAGATAGCATAGCAAAGTGATATGTTCGTATAATGTAACATCAGTCTGGAATAATTTGCTTACTTGTACAAAGGTTTCATTAAAGTAGAACATTGTGTTTTATGTTGTTAAAGGAAATATGTCTAATGAAATGAACTTTACAATGGCCCATGCCATGTTGTACATACTTCAATTCAGAAAAAGAAAAAAAACTAATACCATCGGAAAAGGCAATATGTAGTATATACTGTACTAACAACGATGACCATTAAAGCAAGATACTAGCACCAATCATTAAGTACAAACACATTGTTAACAATTAGAACTGAAAACAAGTTCAAATACACCTTAAGTTCATCACCACAGTGCTCAACCCATATTAAAGTCAATAAGATGACATGTAACACTACTTTTAAAGAAGGACTATTTTGAGTATCATTAACTAAATGGCCACGGGTGACAACTGAGGATTTACAAGTAAAAACTAACCATGCAATAGCAGTATGACGTTGCTAAAGTTTTGTTTATAGAAGAGTGATACATCATACAGACGAAACTATCAAAATCAATTTACTTAATAGCCTGTATAGAGTTTTATATATACGCTTGAAAACCTTCTTAAATGAAGAGGAAGACAAAAATATGACCAGGCCTGTTATAAATTAGCTTGCAAACACATCAACTATGATCACTGAAAGCCATTCAGAGGCAGTATTATCGATACGTTCCTGTGGAACATTAAGGAAAAACAGACAATAAGTGAAAGAGTGAACAACGTACAAATCTGAAAATTCGCTCGGTCATAATAGTGTTTATGAACCTATACGGAAGATGGTTCGAAGTATTCAGAGTATTTTTATTGTCTTATGGATTTTACATTGTGCATTTGGTCAGAAAAGGTAAGATATTTTAACACGTGTTTTAATTTCCCTAATATTGAATTTTAATAATAGTATTGTTATTTGTCTACTAAAATCAAGGGATTGTTTCTAAAATGTTTGGGGTGTTTCACTCGTAAAACAAGGGCTTTGTGTCACAAAAAATATTTTGCGAATTATCCTTACCTTATGTTCATGGTCGTATTTAATGTCGTTATGTTTTCATATGCCTTTACTAATGTGTTGTTAATTCTTGTGAACTGTGGGAAATATTGTCACTAATAACAGGAATCGTGAAGTTTAGAAAACACTAGTACTAATGATGAATAGCATTCAAACACGCAGAAAAATAACAGGTCAAATGTAATAATTTCTTAGTCAATTGAATGGGAGCATTTTTAAAAAGGTAGAATTTAAGAATGGAATTATATCTAAATGGGCATTCATGCTTGTGTAGTATTTCAGTTTATACGATGTCTTCTTTTACTTTATTACGCTTTATAATGTTCTTATCAAAAGTGAGAATTAGGAAGAACAACAAAAGTTGCATCCTTCTTGTCCCTTTTTGTGTAACTACGCTTATGTTGTTTTCTGCGAGCCAATCCCAAATAGACTTAAAATATATTAAATGAAAATTCAAAAGAGACATACTCCGGTAAATCTAAACTAAATGGTAACTTAAGGTCAAATATAATAAACTGAGTGAATTGTGTTATATGTGTTGTTGGTTGAAAGAAACTAAGTCTGAAACGTTTCGAAAACTGTCTATGATTCATCTAAAATTTTTATCCTAAGCGTTTACGAAGAAACAAACTTAGAAAGTTAATTTAATGTACCAGTAATCGAACACGAATTGTGTTTAGACACATTTAGGACAAAACTGACTTAGTTTAAGTGCACTTCGTATGCCAAACGGCCCATTTTACCATATAATTAAGTCTATTTTCGGTAAGTAATGATAAAAGTTTAGACACTTAGAAATAATTCTAACCATTAGCATTTCATTTATTATGTGACATATATCTTAATCTAAAAGTATTATTATCAATTAAGGGGGTTATTTATACCGGACAAACAAGACATTCAGACGTTAGTACATTACTTCTAAATTCTTACAAAGCGATTGCATTAGTTACTGTCAACTGTTTATTGTATGATACTTTCCGCATTCAATTTAGAAAGTGATATTGTTAAGAGGTAAGACTATGTACATACTAGTTGATTGAACTCGTAGTTTTCTTCTAAATGTCAGTCAGTATTAACAATCACTTCAACTTCAAAGTAGTTTCACTACTTCCACATCCAATAAGGAATTAAGTATGTAATTGGCGTATAAATCATATCACTTTCAAATGTGGTACGATTCTGTCAACTAAATATTAGTCCATCCAATATTTAATACAAACTTCAAAATAAAGACAAATGAAATTTTACAGACTTGTTTCTTATTTATTTTGATGATTTCATACGGTAAAAAAGAAAAATTTAAATCATTGAAATTATAATTGAGCTTCGCATATATAATAAGTTTTCTTTTATGTTCGTCAGAATTAATCACATATTTCATCATTTTAGCTATTTTATTTAGCTGTTTTAAGTACAAGTTAATTCTAAGTTCTTCGAATGGGGCTCATATATTGTCCAAAATGAATGAAACAATGCCAAAATCCAAAACAATGTCTTGTTAACAGTCTGTCTAAGATTGGCATAATGGCGTTTAAGCAAAACCAAACAAAAGGTTGCGATTGGCGTGAATACGAAGGCAAGTTGGCTTAAAATATAAATAAGCTAAACTCTTGCGATAGGAAATATTTGGCAGATTTTCACTTCTCCAACAAAACCTTTTGTCGTAAAAGATGAAACAAACATACGGATGAACGCCACGTAGACATTAGTGCTCTTGAATAGAACTGACACGACAGTGGGTTCATTATTGTCTTAAATGTCTCTAGTCTTAAAGGATAGGTCAAGTAAAATAGTAAAGAACGGAGAAAACACTCTTCTTCCTGTCGTACAAAATTGGCAATATCTGAATAAGTGATAAAATTACTTTGCAAAGCCACTGAATTGCAGATTGTAAGAAAATTTACCAAACTTTTGTCAAGAAGGCAGAAATTAACAAGTACATTTAAAGTGTTTTACCACAGACTTGTATTTGATTATATTTAACGTAGAGAAGTTGTTTTACAAATGCTCTTTCCAATTTTACTAACAACAATGACTTTGTTTGCATTATAATTCTAGTAAATGAAGATTTATCGGCTTTTCCACAAAATGGAGCTAGCAAGGTAATACGTTTTCATTTGCGCTTGACAACTAATACTTTGCATAATGAATGGAGTAAATTAAGGTTCTCCATGATTACAATTACATTGTTAGGTAGCTTTACTAAAACAATTTTTATCTCCGTTTGAAACTTAGTACTTTATTGTCACAAGTTCATTTTTTCGAAATAATTGCTTATAATGAGCATCGTAATATGTGTGTATAAATATATTTCTTGTAAACAGTATTTTGATAACGCCGCTTTTAACATTAAGTGATCTATCAGTAAGGATACATACCTTGTAATCATGTAGAGGAACAATAAAGTAAAGTAATAAGTAATATTATGGATGTTAGGAATGAAGTAAAACACCTTAATGAATAATGATAATCTAAAACACATCAGGGACATAAATTCGATTCCTTGCTTCCTTTTTGGAGCTTTGTCTTAATTCTTACTGCAATAAGCCACCCTACCTAGAAATAAAGTAACACTGTTTTCAGCTACTGTCCATGGTATGTGCTTAGTACTGGGTTAAAAGTTGATTACAGAGCCTCTTTACGGAGCATGAGTAAAACAACTGACATTCAAGATATGACTGAGTAATGCATCGTACATTGATTTACAATACTGCTTACATTATATAAAATAGTACATCGTGATGTTTACAAAGGTGCTCATTTATTGACCTGGAAAGTCTTTACTAAATGTCAGCCAGTAATTACAATCGCTTCAAGCACAAAACAGAGTTTTTTCCAATCAAAAGTAATTGTATTTACTCATCTTTTAAGAAATCCAATTACTTTCAAACGCGGATCCATTTATTTAACTTAACGTTCAGTTTATTCTTAAAAAAAACGGATGAGAAAATTTTAACAACTTAGTTCCTAGTTTTAGAGAGTTTATTTGGTCGAAAAGTAAAATTTAGTTACAAATAAGCTCAGTGTTTGTTAAAGCTAGCATTATTTATGAATGTTCTATCTTGTATGTCAGCAATAAATCTATGATTCGTAATTTATAGCCTCTTCAAGTTACACTTAAGGTTCCATCTTGTCAATGTGTTTTGTAAAAATATACGTTCGAAGTAAAAAGTAAAAAGTTGCTTTGAATAAGGGACTTTAGTCAGTTATTTCCCCTTGTATACTCTTCAAACAGGTAGGTCTTACTAGTTGGATTACTCGGATTTTACCCTTACTTTTTAATGTCAATTTGCCAAAATTGATCTTTAATAACTTTTTTGTTAATCATTTAAATTGTTTGAAATTCAAGCTAAGTATTTTTAGGGCAAAGAACGATCTAAATTTCATCACTTTTGGTAATATCTTAATTAACAAGAGAGATATCAGATGAGATATTTTGTTATCCTTACATAGAAATTCAATGATAAAATCGGAGGATTCCAACTGTAAGGACCTACTTACCAATTGGATTGCTTCAGATCTTATCAGGGAAAGATAACTGACTAAAGTCCCTAATTGATTCCATGAAAAACGAAATGTATGTTTAAGACATTTTTTATTAATTTTCTGAAGTTTCATCATGAATGAAACGCACAAAACGTTCATTAATTGCTAACTCATTTAGGTATTATGTTCAAAGCCATCCCTTTTACTTGACAAATTGTATTTATAAAACAAACATTTCATTTATTAAAATATCATAGAAGTGTCTGTTATTTGTCAAATCTCTTGCAAATAATTGACGTAGATTCTAAAAGTGTGTTAACAACTATACAGTTTGTGTTATATACATTTAGCATCTTGGAATATCTATTCTCTGATCTGATTTAGTATCATTTTCACCGACTTAAAATCTATTTAAAAAAAGAATTGTTTTAATATTCAATAACATGATAATAGCTTTGTGCATTTTACTATTGTAATGTCGTATTGTCATGATGCACATACTAAATATAATAATTTCTAACAAATAATCAATATCAAAATCTAATTAGGCGACAATTGTGTATTCAAAAACATATAATAATGATATGTATGCTAAATTTTGTCTTCTCATAAAATACTTAAGACAACTAAAAAGCACTACATGTTCATAATTTTAGATGTTAACATAAATCTCAATTTCGATCTACCAAATGAGCAAAAACTATTGTAATGTCATCAGAAGTTCATAGGTACAATTTGTTATTCTGTTAGATCCTCTTGTTTGTCTTTATCCTCCAATGTCGATTCTTTTTTAGGTTTATCAATATCAAAAAGAATTTTTATTATTATGTTATTGTGACTCCACGGTACAAGAAGTTGAACAGCCATGTTATTTCCTCTAATGATACTTATTGCTACTTTCACCAGACAAATTGAATACATCAAGCAAGAAGTATATTCTTATACTATCATAATGATTGCTGGAATTGCTATGAAACACAATAAATATTGCAAATAGCAAAACTGATTTACTACACTTTTCGTCAAGAAATCAGCAATGACTGGTTAATTACACAGCATTCAAATGCAAATGTCAAGAACAGCGTGTAAAGTTTTGCCTTATTATCCTTTATATGGAGATTTACTAAATTTTATTTGGCAACAATAAGTCAAGTTATTTATTTTCCTTTCACTTAGCAGCTGGTAAATTCGCAATGAACAAAAACAGCTAATATCGTGTATCATAAATAACAGAAGTTACTCCGCAATAAGCTATTTTCTATCACATTTTGTTCTCACAATCTTAGTTCAATGCTTCATTAGATTTATCTAATTGCCTGGTAACGACAGAAGTGGGATGTTAATATTTTTGCAAGTAATGCAATGATGATGATTAGTTTATTAGCATTTAATCCTCAAAAAGCTCGTCCAATTCCAATTTGATTACATGATGTGTGTATAAAGGTTGTATCCTTCTGTAATAAGATTTAAATTGACATTTTAACAGATAAGTGTCTTTTCTACAAAAGTGCTCGTGTAAATGTTCTAGCCCAATTGGCATTTTTTATCAAAATATTAACGTAGAAATAAAAAAACAACAACTTTTGTCCAAATCGTGGATGGTATCTATCCATCATTGCCATGGTAATTTGCCAACTAAGACGTTGTTGACTCTTACTGTCTTAGGTGAGATAATTGTAATGGCATCAAATTTAGATATTTACATTTTTCTGTGAATTATACAAGTAACGAGAGTAATTGTTTCCTTGTCTTTGAATTTACAATTTCTCAATGCTAAAACCATCAGATTCAGATGGGTTTTTTAATGTTTGTATATCTAATGTTACCTTGCGTTTAATTTTATTTCCTTTTACACAATATGTTTAAATCAAAACCTTAAATCTTGAACTTTTGACATACGACTCTACCGCACGTGGTCAACGGATTTACCACTCATATTATCAAAAAGAGTATATGGAAGTCAAAGTCAAATTAATATCGTCGGCATACCGAATATGGTCCCGATGGACAAATATGTCGCATCAATTATTTATTCTAACATTCACCTATACCATGTGAACAAACAATAAAGGTGACGGACACAATGCTAAATTTATCATCTTACATATAGTCTGCCTAATATGATATGGCACGCCCGTCAGGAGTCACTAATGAATATGAAAAACATCGAAGGTCAGATGAGTTAAAAAGCTACGTATAAAATTGAAAAACTTCTTGAACGCTCAGAAGTTAAAAAGTATTTGTTCTGTAAAAGTTTCTTAATGATAACTGTAAAGATACTGTCTTTACCTTCTTCGAAGTTTACGTTTGGCTGTTATCAAATAGCTTATAATTAATCTGCATGCATGATTGATCTACTTTATGTTGCATGACATACACCTTTTATTATTACATTTCTGTATCTGAACTTACATACTTGTATATATTCCTTCTGATATATAAAACATTGACTTTGCTAATAAAAATAGAATAACATTTATTACGATGATGACGATTTAACAATTGATTGAACACGACAATGGAGACTGCATTTTGTGACATGACCACAAAGTCAGTAGACGTGTACTTTTCTTTGTAAATTTTCAACAAAAGTGCGAATTAGAAATAGAACATATATGTGATCGCATTATTTTTAACGGAAACAAAATATTCTATGTAGCATCACAGCTAACAACTTATTTATATGTTTGTCATGGGGAATAGTTTTCAACGTACAAATATCCTAGAAACTTTGTAAATGGTTGGGGATTACTGCGTGTTGTTTGGTTACATTAACAAAACTGTCGCTTAGATTTTGTACATGTTACATTTTGTCATTCTCTGGAGAGTTAAATATCATCTATAGAATTGTCAAGAGAAATCAATCATGTTTCTTTAAGTATTTTTAGTGTAACTCAATATTCATCGATGAATTTCAGCTATTTAAGGTTATTTAAAACTCCTACTCTGATTTTGTTTCGAGCGTCCAACAAATATCTAAGCATCTAGATTATTACAATGCATAATAAACATTTTAAAGAATATTTGAATATTCTCCAGTTTTCAAAGTATGTTTCTAAATACATGTATACTATAGGAATTATATAAGTCAGCTCATGCTGACTTTTGCTATGAACTATTTCTCGAAGAACTATTTATGTGATTACACCATCTGATTCACAGAAGAGTTGTATTCTTTACTGATGTTTTACAGTCATTTTTTCTTATTTTATATTGTCCTAACAGCTGTCTAGGTTCCAATGTGTAAATGAACAGATGTATCCCCATTAGCTGTTTTAAGCTATCTGCGTTTCTGTATTTTTCAATTAGTTATTCTAAGCTTGCATTAACTACCGACAAATGCACTCATCTGATTTCATATGCAGTAAAATATACATAATATTAAATTTGACCCGAAATAAACAGAAGATGAATAATTCTTGCGAAAGTACTTATCCAAATGACTGATGCCTAAAGATATGTATGTGTACTTGATTCTAGTTCCCGGTGCACTTGATGTTTTAATTAATGAGTTTCCTGCTTATATGTATATATGATGAATAGAAGTATTGTTACGTTAAATCATGGAATTTGATTATAAAGCAAATTTACATCTTTGATTTTATTTCTTTAAAAGTCTAAGATATTTAGATTGGCTGGTCATTTAGCTGAAATATACCTTAACTTTATTTAACTTTATTTATTTGCAGTATGCAAAATGGATTACATGCATCTTAGATTCTGATGATTTAATTCTTCCTCGTAAATATATTTAAAGGTATAATGTCTGTAAACGAAATAGTAAATTTAATACGCGACATGAATTATCTGTAAATGGTCTACATTTCTCAACAATAATTTGATTGAACTGAGATTAAAACTGTTTAATTTAGTGTCAAGGAAAATAATGTATCAAAATTACGTTGACATTTAAATTTGTTCATTTAATCATTTTACAATTTATTAAGCATTCGTCATGGAATTATTGAAACCCACATTTTGTTTATATAAAGAGTCTATAGCGTTTAATACTTCAATACATATTGGAAACACGTGCTGTATTGTGAAAACAGTGTACAATGCCACGACAGTTGTAAAGGCACTTATTTGTATTCACTCCGGGCTGTATTTTGCTCCAAATAAATTCGCCATAAAACAATTTTACCAAAACACCAAATACAAAAATAATCGTGTATCTAAATAATTACAATTTTGATAAAAGCTAGTTTAAAGTCTGGGGGAAAAAACAAACAATTATATTTCATTTATATTTCAGAACTAATCAAACCATTTTCAATCATGTTATGGTACTATTGTTCCAAAAATATTTTTGTTGTGTCATTATCTTATTTTATGCTAACATTCATATACAAAAAAGTTATTTCATTTTGCCTTAAGCTGCATTCTTTTCAGAAATTGTACTGCCGGGAAATTCATTAATCATTTTCAAAGTATATATTTACTGGGAAAGACGAAATTGCAAACATGAGAACTAGTTTTGTAAACACTTTATGTTATATATCTTTATTAGAACCATTGAAACTCCATCTGTACTTTTATAAATGACAATTTAAAATATTTTAATTAATCTTAGACTTAGCAGATTTGTGTAAATTCGCCAGAATAATCTACGGCGTGAATATTCCAGTCAGACAATTCCATACATCGATCAGAGTAAAGTGTATGTACACCAATCACAGTAATAGTTTGTGACAGTTCAGTGTGCCTTTTTAGTGTTACAGTGACAATAAGCCGTATGCTACGCTCTAGTTGTTCGGTCTGAATTATTTGCTTTGTTTCGAGTTCGTTCTCATAAAAACATTACAGTCAATACATTGTTCTTAAATTTCATACATTTTTACTTTTAATGCAAAATGAAAATTATAACAAGTAAAATATTAATTAAAATTCCAACCTGTTAACTTTGGAAGGAAATGAAACATCTTGGCGATGTAATACGTGTCTGTTAAAAAATAAAAAAAGGGTCCATGCTTTTGCTTATTAAACTATATAAACTGCTGACGTATCACATAAAATATAATGGATCAAGCGTGTAGACCTATATCCAAATTTTATCAATCTGAGCATTGGCGAAAGCAATAAGGATAATTTTGAATTCCATGCATAGTTTATATCTATTTTATTTCAACAAACTATATACATTTACAATCCATATATTACGCATGGCAAAATTAAATATCTAAATAAGTTTGATAAATGGTTGTCTGAGAAAATTGAAGCAATTTCCAAATCAGTCTTATGCAATGCAATGCAGGCATTCTTAATTACTGTAGAGTATTGTAGACTATTTAATCAGAGTGTAGATATTTCATGTCGCATATTTTAGTATATTGATGTATAGAATTGTAGACCATTTGATAAGAGTTTATATATTTCCTGTCGCATAGTTTATTACATGACTGTAATGTATTGTGGACCATTTAATCAGAGTGTATACCGGTATATAATTCATGTCCCATATTAAAGTATATTTCGTCTTCGCAAACATTATTATTGAAAGCATATATTTAAAGAGAATGTTTAATCATCATTGAATTAAATTAAATTAAATTTAATTTAACTGTTTTACAAATCCTTGCTGTCCAATACATTTGTGTGAAGACTGTCTATTTCTATTTTAACTTGTTTACAAACCCTTCTGGTAATATAAGTCTTAAAACCACTTACTGGCACGAGAATTTTATTGAACTCCAGAGACTTTCAACTCGTATAATTAAGACAACTGTAGTAAAATAACATTAAATATTTATATGCCTGCACAATATGTCAATAAAACTTAACTTACTAAGATTAAAGAAAACTTTAAAAATATTGTTTGTAAACTTGTAAATTTGACAATGAGAGTCAATGACGTAAAATAATATTCTACGTCTATGATGAGAGTAATCGTTTTAAATGCCTGATATTTCGAGTTTATTACGGCATATGAAGAAAATGACACTTAATGACACTTAAATCCCTTTCAATTGTCCATTATTTTAGTTCTAAAGAAACGGAAAATGTATCGAACTTGGACGTAAATTGTTAATGTATGCGACTACTTCTAGCATGTTCATCAATTAGTCATATTTAATTCACACAACTTTTAGAGGAATATAAAAGATCTTATGATTAATAATTATGTCTGAGCACCTTCAGAATAACTTTTTTTTCATGATTTTTATTTTCTTTAAGAGGTGTTAAAAGCTTTTCAACGTACTTACGCAAATACTGCGGATGAAACTAATCGTAATTACGTAAATGATATGAATGGGAAGCATAGATACTACAAGTATTGTATTGATAATTATAATTTCTTTTTATGCATTTTGATTTATGTGAAGTTAATAATTAACTTATTCCAATTAAACACCTAATATTTTGTAGCAAAAAAGTTTCAAATATCCTCAACTGTACCACAAATATAGACATTATATCTCCGACACGATTAAGATGGAAAATGCTCTTCATATGTCTGCAGCACAATTTCCCGTTGTGTATGTATATATGTCTGAATAAAAACAACCGGTTTCTTAAAATGGTAGTTTATTTCAATAACGTTGAAAGTAACTAAGTAATGACACATGAGACAAATGACATATACATGCATAAACTATTCATAATAGATAAATGTTTTATTTGTTGAATACCCGACATTCATAACATGCCCTCTGATAACGAAAGAAAATGTACTCTGAGAAGGGTCTATCTATTGTATATTTTCTTCAAATGACTATACATGTGTGTTAATGTCTCTATTGTTTAAAGCAATTAGATGTTTGGATGCTTGTATCATTGCTTGTCCTGGTTTAACAGAGCTATTCTTTTCTTCATGAAACATCTACTATATTTGAACCTATCAACTCTGATATGTTTAAATATGTCCGACGTAACTTAAACGTTAAACCGTTATCAAAACGAAAAGCATTTGATTAAATTACACACTTGCAATTGTTGTTAAAATCGAAATATTGTTCGTAGAAATTATTTTGCATTTCTTTGTTAAACTACGAGAAGAAGAATTAGATCCCCGTGTTCATGTATGCATATGTGATTAGATAAAAATCGGATGTGCATTAGTATTGGTGTCAAATTACAATGATGAAGGATGCAAATTTCTCGCGAATGCAAATTGCATAACGAATGCTATGATGCACTGCAAATAGAAGCAGTGAAATGCGATAAAGTACGTTTATTCTTCCGTAACTCAAATGAAACGTGACAAATAACTAGACCTCGATGATTTGTTACCTCAGTCAGTAAAATAAAATATCTTAAATAGGTATTGAAGACTAGTCAATTACAACTGCATCCAATACACCAGACAATCAATCTATACTAAATAAACGTTATGTAAATTGTAACTATGCGTGATTTAAGCATGATTGAACAATCCTATAAACAATAAATATTATCCCCTTTGTTAAAATTATTAATTTTGATACATGCAAAAGGATAGATATTATATAACAAAGAATTACGTGGTCATTAATTTATACTTTTTTACGGATGATATTTTCAATGTTTTATGGTTTGATTTTGAGATTATTTCTAATATCTAAACATAACAATGTCTTTGTGATCAAGAGGGCAATGCAGAAATCAACGTACTAGGACAAGTCAATCAAGTTAATGGTAGTCATTTTATTTAGTATATTAGGTAGAAAAAGGAATCACCATTTTTTTCTAAAAATTCACATCTGAAATAAAGCCGTTGTGTCTAAAGACGCCTTTCAAAGCATACTGGCAATACTAAAGGCAACGATTGTAACCCTATACAATAACTCAACATTATAAATTTAGATCCGCCAGTCAATAGAAGCCAGATCAAGTTAAATTACGTTTCTCGAAGAACATAGAAATTATACAAAGCAAAAAGGCTTTAGTATTATGGTAGTGTACTCCAATAAAACTTTCGAATAACAAATCAAACATTATTAACAAATAATTATACTTCAAATTACATAATACCAAATTTTTAACATTCAGAATACCAAAGCACAAATAATCACCAGTTTTCTCCAAGGGAATTTACTAAGAAACAATAACTTGTGTCTAATTATTTAAATGTAATTGTTTTTTCCATAAACATCATTTTACTGCTTTACAAATTTATCTTAAACTTTTATTGAGAAAGTTCCAATCAAAAATGGGAAATATAGTTGCCTTAAAGTGCAATATTCAAGCAAAGTACAGTAAGGAATATGCCACAGCATTGAACATTATGGACATTAACCAGTGGTCAACGTTTTTGTGTAACATTTATCTTACAGCAATACCATATCCGAAGGTCTATTTTGAAACAAGTCATATATTGTCTTAAATTAAAGATTTCACAAATTCTATCTTATGTTCAAGAAAATGGAAATACTTGTCAACCCATACATGTATAGGTAAAATCCGGGTCGATAGCGCAATTGGTAGCGCGCCGGGATTCGGAATCTCGTATCACGAGGGGGGTACGGGTTCGAATCCCACCCGGGGAGGTTATACCCTTCCAAGAAAGTTAGACAATAATGTCAATTTTCCTCCATTGATTAGATAATATGGAGAAGTTTCCGGCCTTGTGGAAGGGTAGGTGAGTACTGGTTATAGACAAAGGTCCAGGAAAGCTAGGTTAAGTGCGCTGGACGCCGTGAAATGACCTAAATTGTGTTGATACGGCGTTAAATCCAATAAATAAAAAATAAAAATAAAATATATCGGTAAGTATTCATATTATGAGCCTACGAGCACAAATAATGTATTTCCTGTAAGTTTCTAGTCTATCAGCCTACGAAATGTCAATATTGTCCCACGGGATATACAGAAGACATTTTGATATATGTACTTTCGTATAAAGTTTTGTTTCCTGTAATGATCAATAGCTTTAAACCTCATTTAAGTTTCACAGCAAACACAAAACGCCAAGCGATGTCCATTTTGTCAAACAGGTCATTCGTTATACAAATTTCTCGTTGCGTTTGTATGATTTCCTCTCTGCCATTGCTTAAAGTTGAGTTGCTATGGCTTTACCATTTGGCTCTGACTTTCTATTCAAATCAACCATTGTTTCTGTGCTGTAGATTGCTCACGGATTTGATGAGTTTTTTAGTGTAAGCAAGTTCAATGTAACTAATTACAATAATGTATTTCAACATCAGTAGGGAATACTTCCCGTTCGGGAAGCAAGGGGATTCCCCTTCAATGCTTCCCGATCGGGCAGCAAATGTCAAAATGCTTCCCGATCGGGAAGGATTTTGGCCTTTTTTGACATACCTTACTAAAAGTGACCGCTGCATAAAAGTATTTAACCTACAAAAATATGAAAAACACCATCTGATACAGGAAAGATGTATCTAAAATCCTACCGAGTCGTTTTCTTTTAAAATGCCTACAATTAAAATAATCCGAAAATGAAATTCAGAAAAAATATGACTTCAAAGAAAAAAGTTGTTTCCCGTTCTGGAAACATTGCTTCCCGATCAGGAAGCAAGTTATACTATTTTTAATATAATAGTTTGTATGTAATGCAAAACTTATTTCAGCAAGATACCTGTCCATTTATTTGTAAAGAATTTAAGGCTATATAACCCAGCCAGAATAGTAACAAATAGTCTAACACCTACACTTTAAAAAAACATTCTGATTTTATACTAGAATAATCTGATCAAAACAAAATTAACTGTCCAATTAAACTTTCATTTATGTACATAGTTGTGAATATATTTAGTAATATGACCTCTCACATTCAAATACCATAATATTTTATTCATTTCCTAAATCTGTAATTTTATGATAATTTCATCACAAAATTAAATTATGAGCCAAGGCTGGAAAGTCGGGTATTCTTGGTTGTCAAATGTTGGTACTTAAGTCAATTGTAGATGGCTGGACTTACTATGTTTTTTTTCATTACTCTACAAATGTACATACTTCTAACCAGAAGAGCTATCAAAACAAAAAGCAATACAATAATTTTAAAATAAAGCTTACACTATATGAGCCATTCCTTGTCAGGTACATGCTTTGTATGCTAATTAGGGAGATTTTTAAGATTGAAGAATAAAATTTCTGCAAAATGTTGAAAGAAGAAAATAATCCTTTACTCTTCGGTATGAGATGGTTATCGACGAATTCATAATTTCTTTAGCACCATTAAACAACATTTCTATTATCTAAATTTGACTAAACTCAAAATCAATGCATGATAATTCTATAGCATAAATTGAAATTTAATTTTACAAACCATCGAGATTCTCATTAATGTTTAAACATAATAAAATAATGAATACTGTGTTCAATATTATTTGCTAGTTTTGAAAAATACATAGTTAACAATTGGAAAAACAAGTGTTTGCATGATGAGGCTTTTTAAAAGAATATGAAAATAAAATCAATGAGCATTCATTTATTGAAAACAAAAAAATGCTTTAAATGGAATTACATACTGTAAAAGGTTATTGGACACACCTCTTGTAGTCTATTTCTTGTAAAATAATGATAGAAATTATGATGTGACTGTGCTTTAAACATTCACATGATTTTCCTTGAACATTGAAAACATTACACATATCCTTAGATGTGCTGTATTTATATTAGTCATTTGGCCTATGCCCATTTTAACATAGCAAGCAGGGTGAAAATATGATATCCCTTTGTTCACTTAGTAAACTTGTAAAAATAGTTTAACGATACTGCTCAAACTTATTTTTTATAGCAAAAGATATACTTATGGCCGCCAGGTGTCATTGCTTACTCCCTAATAGTCTATTTTTACTGGAAATGCAATAATACAAGTTAATGTATAATAATAGGAAACTATAACAAATGAATTGAACCACATTTAAATTTTATGTTAGTGTTTATTAATAGGGTTTTATCATTTTGTATAAATGGTTAAGTATACCGCTGGCCTAGATTAGTTGTCAGGATGGTAGCATACTAATCTACTGATTTAGGGTTCAAGGAGCTTGGTCATGAAATACTTTCTATGACTATTCTCCCTCTCACTACTGATTTTAAAATATGTAGAGCAGCTTTCAGTAGCTGACCAAGTATGCCCTTAGTAACTAGTGATCTGCTAAATTCAGAGATTAGCCTTTCCTAAAACAGTGAGTATGTTGACGAACAGCTGTAATATGAAACATGACATAAACAATGTGCTGCTACAGAGTTAAACATGGTCAATGATACTTAACTTATACACATGTCAAACCTCTAAATTGATAATAAGTAGACTTATCGGAATATCTTTTTGGATGTTATAATTATTCATATAAAAATTGAAAACGTGATTAAATTTCTATACAATTCCCTTTAAGGGACAGCTAAATTACTATAAATTACTATGAATGGTACTTGTGAAAGGTGTTTCTAACATATGCATTGGAATCAATGCAATATTTCCATTAATATAAAAAGATGTCTATAGCTTAAGTTTAATTTGGATTACTTACAAATTATATTAAAAATTGTATAACGGGCTTCCTGATCGGGAAGCAATGTTACCAGAACGGGAAACAACTGATGTCATATTATTTTCTGAATTTCATTTTCGGATTATTTTAATTGTAGGCATTTTAAAAGAAAACGACTCGGTAGGAATTTAGATGCATCTTTCCTGTATCAAATGGTGTTTTTCATATTTTTGTAGGTTAAATACTTTTATGCAGCGGTCACTTTTAGTAAGGTACGTCAAAAAAGGCCAAAATCCTTCCCGATCGGGAAGCATTTTGACATTTGCTGCCCGATCGGGAAGCACTGAAGGGGAATCCCCTTGTTTCCCGAACGGGAAGTATTCCCTACTGAACATTGTTTGCAATTTCAAATAACTTTTGTTTGTCTGTAATGCTTAAAGAACTTAGTTAATGTTTTCTGTGCATTGCTTGAGCATTGTTAAGTTTCTTTAAAAGTTAGTGCATTTTTTCTCAGCGTTGTAATTTCAGCTAACATTTATAGATATAGATTTACTCACAGCTATATGCAAATACTATCAGAAACATGTTTATGAACTTTCCAGATTCCTACAATAAAACTACATATGTTCCAATTTTCTTAAACAATATACGTGTCCAAAATCATCGTACAGTTCAATTACCCGATGGTGATTGGTAAATTGTATCTATTAAATAGCTTGATATTCCACAAATATTTTACTCCTTGATATGTAGATAACAAACAAAACGCAAAGTTAACATCCATATAACGATATAGTTTCAATCTATTTTATAATGGTATTCTAATGAATAAATCAGCGTATTTTTACATTACAACTAAAGTATACATTACTCGCATGACAAACACTTTACAGTGTGTAAATTCTCTCGGGTGAGTCTTTAAGTCTAAAATATTCAAAATCTAAGGAACTTTGGTTTCTTTGAGTGCCATAATGCGTCATTTTTATCAATTTAATAGATTTTTCCTCTGAGTTCACCCACACGTTTTTTATATTTCCCTTGACACATATTTCAAGAGATGATATCAGTTTGCGTATGCTATTTATCACCTATATTTCTTTCAAATTTAGGTATTCTTTTCTCAAGATGCCAATAAATAATTTACGGACGGAGTTGTAAATCACAGTCAGATTTTTGTTCCAAATTATTTGGTTTAAATATACATGTAGTCTTCTCTCTGAAACGGGGGTTTTGTTTCCTCTAAAGACGACAAAGTAACACTTTTAATCAGCAGAAGCAAAAAGAAAAAATCGTTAACAACTTTAAGTTGAACAATTTTACTAGTAATAGCTATTGGAAAAAATATGTTCTGTTTGTATTTAACCGTCAGCAATCAAAAAACTAAATGCGTTTTAAACTCAGTAGAGTAATTGGTTTTAACATAATGTGCCCTACATCTTTTACCTTAAGTTTCAGAAACACGTTCTTCTGTTTCAATTTCATTCGTATGTTGGAAGTAATATAAAAAAGTAAAAGACATTTTCTCAAATCAACAAGTGTAGAAGACAGTTTTATACTCCTCATGTCGACTTTTCTAGAAAAATCCTTAAAATCATTCCATCGTTTTATGTGTTTGTGTGTGTGATATTTTTGTGCAATTTACTTAAATAGTTGTACCTTACCTATATGATTCAGTCTGGAATTCAAGACATATTTGATAGTTTGCTATCCTTGACATCATATGAACGTGAATTAGTTCAGGACTAATAATCATCAGAAACATACCCAAGTGTTAAAATTTGCCCAATACAATATTTATCTACAACGTATTGGTATATTGAAATATCTTTATTTTCCCATGAAACCATGACACATTCTATTCCACTTCCATTTTTGGTAGTTTTGGAAAAGAAATTTTGTATGCACAATAATAATTTTAAATATTTAAAATATAGGGTATGCAACTCGAGGGAAGCGTCCTAGTTTTATTGAAATTATTTTTATCTTTCTAGAGCAGTAAATCATTTAATTGCTACTTAATGAATTTCATTCCTCTGGTAAGTTTAAGAATTTAAGAAAGTTGCTACAATTTTTCTTCGTTATTATGATCACGTCGTAATTCTTAGATGGGGAAGGTTTGTGAACAGTTCATATTAAAAATCCCCTAAGCAGTTCCTAAGTAATTTAAATTAACGTACAATGTGCATATATATTCCGTATTTAAACGATTTTGAGTTATACCAACCTACATTATACAATTTAGGTTTTAAAGGAAGTGTAGTCAATAGAAATGCACTACGTTAAATAAAATATTTGGATCTTGAATAATTTGCATTAGCATTAAAGTTTCAAGGACTTTCATCTTTGTGTAACACTAAACCATTTCCAATATTTGATTTCACAACAATGAATAAATTTAATGTCGACAGACATGCTTGTTAGTCTAAAAGCATGGAAGCTAAATTTAGCGCACATATTTTGGGAACGGCTTTAGTTTATTATATCCTTCTGCTTGTAAGTAATTCATATTTTGTTTTACTTTACTGATCTAAATGAGGGTATTTCAGTGTTTTTTTTACTCTAATCAAAATTGCTCATGAAGATACTTTTGAAAGGTATATCAGTCATTTGTCATAATTTAACTCGTATTTGACTATCAATTATATCAAAGGAAAGGAGAACCAGTTTACATTGATTTCGGTAAAGTTGTCTCCCTTGAGTTTAACTACACGAACTTCTCAATTGTGTCACAGATAAATGCATTAACGTAGTAACTTTGCTCTTTCAACAATTAACAGTTCTTCTGATTTGCGTAGACTTGCACTTTCCTTAAAAACGTCTTACACAATTCACTGTACTTAGATTAATAACAATGATATAACATACTTTTCTAAGGTTACGCATGTTGTACGATTACTTTTACTAAGTTTATGCACCATTTATTTCAATTTCTTTAATGATTTTGACGAAGTTAGCAAGATTAACTTGTAAATGTAACATCTTTAAAGGAAATTACTTATGGAAAAAATTAAAATATATTGCTTTTTCAACCTCATGCTTCAACATATCGAATTAAATGTGCTTAAAGTTTTGGAAATGTTCTTCCCATTGACATTTTCACTATCATTCAAATTCCAATATTCACTATTATAGTTTTAATTTTCTGTATACATGTATGTCAGTGTATATTTACCGCCTATATGTAAAAACTTTTGATATCATACGTATTGATTGTTTTATGAAAAGCAACAAACATTATTCCATTTTGCTGTATTTAAATTCCTAGTTGCACACCTTTTTTAGATGTTTGGATACTTTGAGTGTGACTCTAATAATATTCATCGTCTAAGGAATGTAAAGTCTAAAAGCCCCAGGATTCATTATAATTAATTTATAGCGTAACATCTTAGTTGTAAAGTTGTTTCCATGCCAATTATTAAAAAGAGATTTTACCATCTGGTGTGTTGTATTCATTGGATTTTGCTTCTTTGGGCCTCCAAGCATCGTAGCATAGTAACAATTTTTGACATGAACTTCAAAACCATATTAACATTACTTTGTTCCAAAGATAATGATTCAGCTATATTCTTGTCTCAAAAGAGTTAGTACGTCTTATCTACAACCAAGTGTCACAATTTAATCAGAAGAAGTAACAAATTTACCGTTGACTTATTTACGAGCTACACTTTTTACAAGTGAGGAAATATGCCATTGATGTAAGTTTAAACTAGATACATTTGTATTTATGACAAAATTTAATTAGCCGCTCAAACGAACGTGAACGTATGTAATACATTTGTTGGTATCATATAGGTATGGTTAAGCTAGGCTAAAAATTCGTTTTTATTTAAAACCCATCCAATCGAAATAATGTAGGGTTAAACTGAATATATACGAGTAAACAGTAATAGAGAAGCCAATCATATATTTTGTTGGGCAATACTGTTTTACTTACAAGACAATAATCAAGTTAAATAGCAGAAAATACGCTGTATTCCCAAACGATTCTTATTGTCAGTTTTACAGAATCATTTCATTTCATGTGATAACTTCATATGTCTTGTAACTGTTTCTCATTCGAATGATTTGGTCTAGAGATCCAGACATATTACCAGTTTTTTATCTTGTCTTTTTATGGAAATGAATTAGATTAGATTTTATAAGACAAACATTGTCATTCATCTGTCATAAAGATATTCAAGTGTGCAGTAATTTGGCAGAACAATTGTTTGCTCAAGTGTTTTCACAATGGCATAGTACATAACATTGAAAGCGCACTCGCCATCTTTATGACACAAAATAATACTCCATATGTTTCTGTTATTTTCTGATACGAGAAAGAAGTATAAATACGATGAATAATAGTGGTTGGTAGATTTCACAGTAGCCCTTGGGAATATCACATTCTTAATGAAGACATTGATATATAGACAGATCAGATAATACGTCTTAATAATTTTGTTTCTTTTTTTCGGACAATAATTACGAACATTTTCGAGAACAGTTGATATTTAGAAAAAAATACACAGCATTTGATTTTGGTGGCTCATTTTAGAACACAGCTCTATAGGAAACATAAACAATATTTGATTGGGTTGCTAATCCTAGTTTGCTACAGGATTGAAGTTTGTCTGACTAGATCATTCAAGATTATGCCTTCGTGTGTGTCATAGGTCGTTTATTCATCCATACCTTAAGTAGCTTTAAATAGGGAAGAAATATGATTTTAAAATGGATCTTTGTCTGAAGTGTTTCTCTTATCGACTAGACCTCTTAATTTTAAATGATATCGTTGTGAAACACCTTCACAAATTGTCAATTATCCTGAATGTTTAAAGTTCTGTACTAAGATTGTTGATTGTTAAATAGTGTTTACATAAAAGGATTGTGCAACACAACCAGGTCAATTATCAATTATCAAAATGTCACTTTCAATCACTCCTTATTGTTAATAGTTTCTCTAATAGATAGATTCATATGGCCACCTTTGTCTTTATTTACTATAACTTAAAAAACATATTGTTCGTATGCAATTCCAATAAGTCATCGTCTTACGTACATGGAAAATACGTACAATGTTCTGTAATATAATATATCACGATTTCATCTCATTTATTCGAGAGTTAATTTAAGAAACACATGACAACAGCCTAAGTTTTAACTCTGTTTCAGATGATAAATTTAGGTCACATTTTCATTTAATATGAAGTTCGTTGTTTGCGCACGATATGAAATCATTATATACATTTTTTTGGAAAAGTTAATGGTTAGTGTTATGAAAAAGAAACGTCAACGTACGGATATATCCTAGCTGTATGAAAAACATGATAACTCCTTTGATTATTTAAGAGATATCAACGTTTCAGATAGTGGACGAAATAGACACTGTAAATCGTAATGTTATAAACTGATATTGTAGTAAATTCCAAATTCATATTAGATTCAAATACTACATTCATTGTTGTAAGTGATATTCTCTCCAATATATCCTTTTAAACTATTTATCTTGTTCGTGTTATTGGACATACTGATGAGCATAAAAATGCTAATTAAAATAGTGGACACATTTTGAAAGCCGCGTGTTACTTTTTCATTCTCTAGATGATCGTAAAGCAATAATTGTTAGTCATTTCATTGATCAAAATTGTATTAATGTTTTTTATTGTATTTCAATACATGTATTTATGCTAACTGTAGGCTTAACGGGCTTGTAATCATTCAGCATCAGCAATGCAAGCATATGTAAATGTACAGGTAAATAACATCATATTATGTCTAGCATATCTGAGTCACAATCAAACACTTTCAACTTATTTAAATTTCAACACGGATATTGTCATATCTGGAGATTACAAGACTGCAGTTATTTATATTCACGTCTAAAACTTATGTGTAACTATATATAGTTTCTACTCAAATTTAGTGACAACCTGTCATGTCATGCCTGTCACCATCCTTCCATGTTATTAATAGTATATACAATTCTGTTTATAACTGATATGAACACGTAAAATATGCTGGCTGCAGCATCACCGTCGCAGAAAATGGCGTACATAATAATGAAACACGGAACTTTTTTATGTTTGCAAATAATGTCTTTAAAAGGCTGAAGAAGGAATATGTTCATACCTGCCGGAGTACGTTGTCGAAGAATAGATGAATATTGATATTTTATTGACACAATTCCTGTAGCAAATAATTAGAAGCCGTAATTCTATTACCAATCTCTGAAGACAATAAAAATCTTATTAGTTTCTATAGTATCTTATATTAAATTCTTATCGACATTAGCAAATCGAATTAAAGCTGTCCACATAACATGACTATGAGTGCTGAAATGAGGTGCTATTCATACGTAACTTTTTAATACTGTGCATAGAACAATTTTAATTACATTGATTAGCCTGTATATAATTCCTGCAAATATCAACTTTAGATGCAATATTTTTGTACCCTTCTTTTTCCTCTATTAAAAACACAAACCTATAATTCTCAATACTTAAGTTTGTTTTGTAGTACAATGTATTGCATTCTTTTTCATTTTAAGTCTTTTAATAGCATTTCACTTGTACCTCCAATTTCCTGTATTCTTTGTTAAAGTTTAACCTGAATATTTAAACTCTTACATCTGTCACTGATATTTCAGTGTCAAGACATAAAATTAATTTTTATACGGTATGAATCATAATAAGTGTCTCTCCTCTAGCTAGTTATTTTATCTTAATCTTATTTTTAATCTATATACAGTGATGTATTAATTACTTGGCAAAATGATTTTTCGTAATGTAGTATTCCAGAGGTCTTATTATGAAAAAGTAATTATTTAATACAATCAGCTTTGATAATGCAATTGTAAAATAGAACTTGAAGCTTGTTATAAGTCAGCAAAAGCAAGATAGGTATTTCCTGATACAACAAATACGTATTGATATTGTGATTAGGAGTGTGTTTGTCATTTTTACTGTAACAAATGGTTATATGAGTATCTAATTATGCCATTACGCACGGTATACAGTATATTCTCTCATCTGTTTTCCAAGTTTCTTAGACGTACTTAAAACACTTAAAATGCCATTTTGTTATTCTCATTCTAGCGCTACAAAAATCTTTAAATAAAGGTGTTTCAATCTTACCAGATAGTTGAGCAAAATGCCTGTCCAATCACTATTCAATTGTATATATTATATAATCCGGTTTTACAAGACGAATTTCTGTGTTTAATGACAAAGCTTGCTTTGCTCTTAGAGTTTGTAACATTTTTACAAAATGAGTTTTACAATGCTGTCATTGTTTTGAGTGCCGACATTAATAGTATTGTACATTGTTTTTTCTTACATCTAACATATACGAGACACAAGGGAACTAATTACTTTCAGCTTATTTTATTTCAATTTTATCAAGGATATCGACATGTCTCGAGGTTATCAATTATTCATGCTCGTGGGTACGCTCGTGTGTAATCATCTTTTAGTCAGATTTACTGAGTATTTGTCAAGTCATGTCTGTCACCAATCTTCCATTTAGACATTGGATGCATGTTATTTATCATATTTACAAATCTACATTACACGGATATGAACACGCCAACTATCAAGATATGCTTATTTCTTTATCACCATTGCACAAGTAATGGCTTATATGTATAAAAAATTGAAATTTACTTTATTAGAATCTATGGTTTCTCTTGGGCTTACTGATCTTTCCATACATGATTTGCAGTATTTTGTATACAAGATATTCTGTTTTAATCTCCATTAATAGCTCATTATTTTACATTTTTTTCCTTTACTTCTAGAATTTGTTTCAGAACTAGAAGAAAATACGAGATCTCTTCGAATATTTAACTTTATCTCTTTTACTAATTGGCATAAATGGTTTTTTTCTTTTTGTATTTCAGACAGGATTTTATTCAAGGCTTACTCCATGATTATGACAGCAGAATTCCGCCAAACTTTGAGAAAGGTATTCATTGACTACATGTTTAAAATCTCATTTCAAGCCTACTATATATATGACGTAATACTTTTTGAAAACGTGTATTTCAAAAAGAAATATATTTAAAGTATAATGGACAATCATGTGTGCTAATACTGGATTATTCTGCATGTGAGCTGCATAGCAAGTACAATTTTCCAAGTCGAAATTGACATTGAAAAAGCAGATAAGCATTACGAAGATTTTGTAGTTAATGCAACCTTCAAACAGAATACGACATCCACAAAAAGGCAATGTAACTAATGAAGCACAAATGTAGTTTTTCCAAATGACAGAATAAATTCCTTTTTGAAATGTCGTTTTGTGGTAGTTATAACCCAATCGTTCGACATTTAAAGTTGTTGTGCATATTTGTATAGCTAGTTTTCAAATTGAGTAGATTTGACTGTTATTGTCGAAAATGTTCCTTTTATCATGGAACGGTCACTTGTTCTGAACACAAAACACAGCCCTTATGGTGGTTTGACGTTACCACAAACAAATTTGGTCCTCTCTGGCATATCATCCGTTTTACCTGAACACACTTTGGTTGTCTCGGACGAAAGATGTCTAATAGGATAAAATAAGTCAGACTGTATAATTTATTTGTTATGAATAAAACATGTAAGAGATATATGAGACGGGCACATTGTCAACACGTTCGATCAGTTTCTCGTTCAGGCACCGTTCTATCTCTTCTGATCGTGCTGCTCTAGCTTATGCCATAAGGTTGTTTTTATTGCCTGTGTTTCGTTTCTTACTGTGGGGTTCACATAATAGTTTTGCCAGTCCTGTCATCGTACTATTAATAGTAAAGTGTTTGTAATTACTCTTTCAGATTACCCATGTGAGGTCAATGTAAGTCTGTATATAAACAGTATAGACTCTATAGATGAACAGAAAATGGTGAGTAAATTTTATATTGCGACCAATTACCATTAACGTAAACATTGTTTTGGATGTGGATAGCGTAGTCTACACAGTTAACTATGTAATTATGTTAGTGAGATGGAATTTGTGTTAAACTAATAGAATGCTAGCCTTAAAAGAAGCAAACGCATCTATATATGCATGTCATGAACTTAATTTACAAAAAGGACTTATTTAGATAAACATTTAATCCATCACTTAATTTGCAAAATCTTGCAACTTTTAAATTCCATTTTAGGTTGGTTAATGACACAATACCCCTGTAATGAAACATTTGAGACCTTTTACCCACAAAAATTTCTTTTAAATTATGCTTAAGGTGCTGTCGCCTTAACTTATTCAAATGATTGATAATTGCATTTTTTATTTCAGGATTTTACACTAACCACATTTGTCAGTCAAGAATGGCGAGACACAAGATTAAGCTTTCGCAATCTCATTAAAGAAGATTATTTAGAACTTGATTCCCGGCTTATGGAAAATGTGTGGGTACCAGACCTTTACTTCCGGAATGAGAAACAAGCATACTTCCATACAGTGACAATACCAAATAAGATGTTACATATTTATAAAGATGGTGTGGTGAAATACAGATCAAGGTATCCATTGAACTTTACTACCAGTATTAAATACCTAACTGGACAGCCAATTAAATAATTTGAATTTTGAAATGAGCTGAAAGTGGTCAACAACTTCTAAAATACTGGTCAACTTGTTTTCTAATATATATTTGTATCGAATTAATTCATAAAATCTATGTCAGACGGCTTTATATCTCACCTTTATGGCGTTTAACAATAGACCTTGCAATGTTTTCTATCTTTCTTTAGTTCAATGCAGCGTGGTCTCACTTTTATAACCACATGAGCATCGCTCCATTATATCTGTAAGATCTGTTATTCGTATAAAAATAAATTATTTAACCTTATTTAGTATATTTCAATGGGGATATTACTTCAAACTCAATCATAGCCACTCGTGTTCAGTACTCAAGAAGAAAAACGACGCCACACATTATCCTACATTAATATTATGGAATATCATAAAATAATGTATTTGTCTTGGAATAAAGCATTGATCTTCCTTTAAATATATTTAAAATTTAAATAAATTACTATTTATATGCACTTGTGATAAATGCCTTCGCTTTCAAGTCAAAACCCGGGTCGATAGCGCAGTTGGTAGCGCGCCGGGATTTGGATACTCGTGCCCGAGGGGGTGCGGGTTCGAATCCCACCCGGGGAGGTCATACCCTTCCATGAAAATTTGACAATATGTCGATTTTCCTCCATTGATTAGATAATATGGAGAAGTTTCCGGCCTTGTGGAAGGGTAGGTGAGTACTGGTTATAGACAATGGTCCAGGAAAGCTAGGTTAGGTGCGCTGGGCGCCGTGAAATGACCTAAATTGTGTTGATACGGCGTTAACTCCAATAAATAAATAAACTTTCAAGTCAATCTGTGTTTATATTTCATACCCCGATAAAGCCTTGACTAGTCTTTACTAATGATAGTTGTATCTTCTAGGTTAACTTTGACGGCTTCATGTCCTATGAAACTACACAAGTACCCAATGGACAGACAGATTTGTTCTCTACTATTACAAAGTTGTGAGTAGGTGATGATACACTTGATGTATAAAAAAGTTTGAAATAATGCATTTTATGATATTGCTAATCTGCCTTCATGGCGATGAATACAAACTACTTTAATCTCTCACTTATATACCGTCGTAAGTGCAAGAACAGTTGTAGCCATTTGTTTATAACTTGAGAGAGAGAACAGTTGGTTCAAAGCTAGCCACGGGTCGTGGCTCATTCTGTGAGAACGTAGGCAGAACCTAACAGAAAATTGGAGTCTAATACTGATGCATCCTAGGAACGATGACAATATAAATTCACTGTCTCGTTGATTGTTTGAAATTACTTAAATTAAATAACACTACTTTTGCTTAAGCGTAATTATCAGTTGATGCAAGTGTTTTACCAGCTAATTACATAATAATACATGTTATTTGGTTAGTGTTATGGTAATGCACCAACAAATATCAAAACGTCATTGTGATCACCATACCTGCTAAAAATAAATTAAGATCTTTATATAAGAATACAGTTACATGTAATTGATAAATTATTCTCATTAATTTTCTTAAATTAAGTAATTACATATGTTCTAATGGGACTTATTAGGTTCTTGAATAATCAAGTTCAATTTGAAAAAAAAACCTTAAACTGCATTTACGAGTACAATTATGCGTGTTCTAAAATAACTAAGAAACTCTGTACGAATTAAATGCGGTTTTTTTCTAAACTTTCAGTTGCTTTCTCATCAAATCGTCTAATGTTTCGATGGAATGAAAAAGAACCAGTTAGACTTAATCCTCATTTAGAACTTCCACAATTTACACCGTACAGGCTTGAAACTGAAAATTGTACACATTTTGGTGAAGGTACGTGTTGTTTCTCCATAAAAATCCTATTAAGAAGTCTTATTTCCTCGATAAAAAAATATGATGATTAAAAGGTGTTGTTATGAAGCGGTTATCACTTAACAATCTGTTTATATACAATTTTGGCGATACAATGTGACAGATTGCTTCAAATCGACATGAGAATACCAAACAAAGCGCCACAAAATTGAAAAAGCTCTTGCTGTAATTGCTGTTTGCACGGTGCCAAGAACACAGACGGTTAATAGAAAACGTGCTAGCTATCGTCGACGTTTTGTGAGCTTTTATCATCTTTCTAACTCGTGCACTTTGAGTTTTTGGCATAAGAAATAAGTAAAAAATATCTACGTACTGTTCTTGTTAAAAATCTACACAAACAGCAATCATTAAAAACCGACAGTGTGGTTGAAATGTGTTGTGTGCCAAGGATTTGGTTAGTGAACGTACCAAATGAACTCGCAGCTTTATCTCTTAATACACTTATGATAAATCGCATTAAATTATGCAATCACTGGTCGCAAATAATATTAGTTCCTAATCTTGAATAATGTATGCTTAATGGCAAACTCCTTGTTTTATTTGAGAAAAGTGTCTCAGAAAGCTTTTAGTTTAGTACCCTGACGTAAATAACATGCGCTGAAATACGGTGTGAAATAAAAAAATGTATTATTCATATGGGTTAATCTGATTTCTCTTGAAATATCTCTGATTTTTTTTCAGAGAACACATGTTTACAGATGGACATATACTTAGAAAGAAATATCGGTTTCTATATGATACAGACTTATATACCTAGTGTACTTATAGTAATGTTATCATGGTTATCGTTCTGGTTAAATGTTGATGCAGTACCTGCTAGAATATCATTAGGTATATTAACTGTTCTCACCATGACGACACAACGTAGTATGTCTAATACTTCATTGCCAAGAGTCTCCTATGTGAAGGTAATAAATTATTTTTCATTGAGGGCTAAACGGAATTATGTTCGAGATTTTTTCAGTAATTAATTTGTGTTGCTTATTGCTATCGAAATACAAAGTTCGTGTGTTTTAAAACTATTATCAAAGTTTATAAATACAGATTTATTGGTTTAACCTTCACAATTCCTTGAGAAAGGAATTTAAGCAGTGAGTTGCATTCCTTATGACAACAGTAGTGCTAGGTGTAGGTTCTTATGCTTTCAACGGCACTGCTTATTACCCAGAGCCAGAAATGTTCCTGATTTTTCTACATTTCACCAAGGTGTAGATTGATACCTGCTTAGATCATCATATCCGTTATGTTAGCGGCTGCGTAATAAGTTGAGTTAAAAACTTCCCATTGAGATTTTAACAAATGCAACATTGATAATTTTCATGTCTAAACAAACTTTAATGTGGAGATGATATAATTCTACTTGAAACATCTTTCATCTTTAATCTTCAACAAAATGTCATTTAGAAAAGGACAAAATAAATTGACAGCTTGATAGTCAGAAAGCGGAGATCGGAAATAGTTGTCTCAAATATAGTTCAAATTCTCGACAGCTTGTCTTTCACTTTTTTGTTTTGATGTGCTATTATTTTCTTAGAATACATAATTCAATTCAATATCCGTTTTCTATTGTTATTTTATTATATAAGAAAGTGTCACTTCTGACCTGATTTTAGGACTATTTGTCACTTTATGGTTTCATTTTTGTGTTGAAATGTCTTTTGTCCTAGATTGATTCCCACTTTTTAATGTCTTTAACTCAAGATGTCTTTTTGTCTTCAATTTTTATTATTCAGTTATTTCGTGGTGGTTAACTGATGTTTTTAACTTGTCACTCATTTTGATGACCTCACATATTTCGTGTTCTATCTCTATACAAACTAATGGTCTTGTATTTACTGTCTTGCCCACGTATTTTTCTGTCCAATCAGCGAGTCGCTATTCCAAGTTTTGACGTCAGAATCACAGAAGCTGTTTAATAAAAAAGTTGTAGGCTATCATTAGTCATTTCTTACGTTGGTCCATATAAATATGCTATTTAAAGTATGCCGACAGGCAAATATATGTACCCGTTCCTTTTTTACAGGCTATAGATGTGTGGATGGCAGTTTGCTTATGCTTTGTGTTTACTGCGTTGCTGGAATACGCATGCGTGAACGTGTTGGCAAGAAATATACAAAATCAACGACTGAAACAGCAACACAGATTAAAGAAAGAATTTCAGGAACAAAGAAATGGATTGGTAAGTATACATAGCTGAAGAACAAGAATCAAATTAGCTGTTTCGATATTACAATTGTAAACCCAATCGTCTGTAATGGTGACTGATAATAATATGTTGACATGAGTTAGATCATCTTGAATCCTCTTAAATTATTTTCTGGCACATTCAATTGTATCTGTATATAATGTTAATATCATGAAGCCATTGTTTTATTTTACTGATATTAGGGGGTATGGTGTTGAGATTACATTTGTACTTATTAACTGTGTACTGTGTAACTTGGATGAAATACCTAAAACATTGGTATAATCGTAGAGTGAAACTTTTACTGTTTAATGTTCAAACCAGAAATTGTATTAAAACTATGCACTTTTCCCAAACATGTAAGTTGCTTATCGTGATCATTAGAACAACGATGTTTCATTTCTTATTTCAGCTCACACAGACAATCTCAGAAATTGTATATAAAGACAGTGCACAGAATGTTGACAATATATCTCGTGTCGCTTTTCCTATTGCCTTCCTTGTGTTCTGTATAATATATTGGAGTTGTTATTTATCCGTGTATTAAAGAAGGAATTGCACCAGTATACACTATGGCAGGGTAATAGTATAACAAATGTTCTGTGGAACACAAAATGGGTGACTTTTGACGTAAACGAATGAGTGGGTTTTTATACACTCCATGTTCCTGAAATGGATGATTTATTTGGTCCAGCTGTTTTGAGACTTGAAATCTATTGGCTATCATAATCATGATAAGCATAGACGGGTTCAACCAGCTATATTCGGGGACGTCCGACCATCCAAGAAAATCAAATGCTGCAAATCTAGGCCAAGAAGGCAATATTAATTTGAAAATATGCTTTTTCTATAACAACAATAATGGATTTAGTATTTACTTACTTAAGTTTTTTAAGTTATTGCAGAAAAATTTTGATAACGTCCAATCCGAAGTCTTAAGTTTCACGATTTCACCTGTTTTGATTGGCCATATTCGTCCTCACATAATTTCTTCTATATTCACTCACTTTAATGCTTTTACCAAATGTAAGGCAGGACAATGTATTTTAAGAAAACATTTAATCTGTTTTAATATACTACGATTTTTGTCACTCAACAATTCTATTCTTTCAAATGCATCTTTTCCATTTAGTTAGTGTCGTCAATTCAGGTATCGACCAATAAAAGTTGCAGGGCAAATTTCTCACAGCAGTTACGTAAGCGTCACTACTTTATTCATTCAATGAAGCGAAAAAACTGATGTGTAATGAGTTTGGTCATTTTGTACATCAACGGTCCTAATGTTTACATCGTCTATGTATGGAATGGAATTTGGTTACAACGATGTGCGACGTCACTGTAAGGATATGAAAGTTCATTTGAAAATGGCCTTAAACGAAACCCTCAGATTTCTTGTAGCGGTAATTCAGTGGAGTTGTCTAATTTTATTGAGATTGTTCATCACCATCACTATTATACAATATATTTCAATGCATGTCTTTTTATTGATAATATTACTGTTATACGTAGATAATGTCGTCCATTTACTTCATACATTATGTGTGTATTTATCCATGACAAGTAAGCTCAGTGGTGGGTAGCTTGTGTAAGGACAAATCCAGGGCGGTACCTACTTAGTACATACCTTTTGTAGAGTTAAGTCATGAAATATTTTTCCAAGGTCATTTTCCCGCCTTCCACTAATTAAAGGAGAGTAGTTGTCGGTCACTGACAGAGATGCATATAAGTGCTTAGTGCCAGGTTACAAGCTTAGGCTCGGTGATCTATGCCGGTCTGACCATGGACAAATAGTCGTGTCACAGGGGCTTGCCATTCTGTATCGTACAAAAAAGACGGGATATTTTTCAAAGAACGATACAGCATATCAAGCTTGTGTGGTCAGACGACGACAGACTGACCTCCTTGATCTTACTGAAATATGTTGAAATGTGGTGTAAAGCACATTATGATTTTTCCAAGAGTGTAGAATTCCTATGCCCGACTTGTCCAACTCGTACATTTATGTCCTCAATAGTGTCCGCGGACTAGTGATATTTTAGGTATTTGACCAAGGACAAGTATATTTTAAGATATCGTGAAAAAATAGGAATTCCACACCCTTGTGTTTATATTTAATCTGTTCATATTCACAGCATTGAGCGATTTCACTAAACTTCTAGTAAAGTTAATCTGTCCAATTTTAACATCCTCATAAATGAAATGTCCATTAATCATTGAGAACACAACAGAATAATTAGATAATAGATTTTACCTATGTTGATTTTTGTATAGTTTTTTAACTTGATGAAATAGTATTTCAGACAACACTGAAAATTAGCAGTCTTGTGAAATCGGCTCAATGCGGAGTCCAAAAAAAGTGACATTTGTTACAAAAAAAAACACGAAATGATATTGAAATATCAACGAAATTATTAATATTAAAAAAGATGCGTCGCTTTATGTACTGGGTAGACGTTTGAATTTTAGATAAAAAAACAATACGGCAAAAATCAACTTTCTGTACTGAAATTTGAAGCCGTCCGAAAATGACGTGTTAATACTTTTTATCTATGTCTCATATTCTACATATTACTAATATGTTTTAATTTTGTGTATTTATTAAATAAATCCACAGCACCATATTTGTTTTGTTTGTTTATCTATTATTAAAGGTCCAATGAAGAGTCTGTTGGAATCTTTGGATCCAGACCACCTTCAGCATTGCATGTAAAGGGATTGACTGGCAAATAATCCGGATTAAAAATCTTCGTTAAAAACACAATAGAAAACAGAAGCCGGCTTCAATATTTTAGTATACACGTACATTCTATGATTGTGGAAATTTCAAGACCAATTTAAAAGTAAAAAACAATCGTCGTGATATTCCAGATTCTGTAGCTGTCTAGACCGTATATTGCAAAGAGTCTCACCTGTTCCATACGGTGCTAATTTACCATCTTTTTATTTGTGTACAATCGCTTCAGCCATAAAACCCGACGCTCGGTTGGGTATCAGTTCAAAATTTCTAGCTTAACTTTCTTTGCGAATTTAAAACTAAACATAGTAGTCGACAGTTGGTAGCTTGGATTTGGTAACTTGGATTTGGTAGCCAACATTACATATTCTACTTTCCGGTTCTAAATCAAGAATTTCCTTTGAATGTTAATCTGTAAGCTGGTAATTAACTTCACACACCTTTTATTAAGAGAATACTTTATGTTGTGAAATACACAATCATATACATGTAGGTCCTGTGGTAAAAGTGGAAATAAGTTCTTTATGATCAAACTAAGTTCAACGATTACTGTAATAGCCGGGAATCGATTAAAGAAGCATTCGAGAAAAGGCAGAATAAATATGCTTCAAACTTGATTTATTTGGTCACATTTCTAGACATAAATGTTCGTTTAAACATTATAGTGAACACAATTTGATTTATTCCCGTATATTACTTCAAGCAAGAAAGAAACAGAGGAAATACATTTTACTTATATACAAGTGTAATTTACATTATTTTCCCGAAAACATGAGAAATCAATGCATATATTTACACGTAACTACCATAAATATATTTTAAAATTCAAATAAGAAAATACGAGTACGTTGTGGGCATTAGGAATCTGTAATTGAAAAACGTATATACGTGTCTGATATTCCTACTGGTATGTTCGTGCTCCTGATGTGATAAACATCAAAACATCTCTACAATCTGCAGGCTTTGTCTCTCGTATGTCATTCTTGTTCTTTTAACCAAGTATCATTATGGTGCACATACGAACATAAGGAACATAAATATAACACAAAACATTATGTTTATTTGACATTTAGAAAATATTATTTTCTGGATAATGCACAGTCATGTTCTCCCAGAACAATATATAATCAGTAAAAACAGATTACAGCGAAGAAAATGAAGACAAAGCATACCCAGAAAACTTAGCTGTCATAAAGACATCAATATTTGTATAATTATTTCAACAGGGTTTTTTTTGTTTGATGTTCCATCAACAATATAACAACCATGTGTGTATTGAGAGCTATAATTTTCTAGTCGATGGGATTTCATGCTAGAACCCATTACGTAAGGCTTGGCAAAATTGATTGCTACCAACTAAAGAGGCATTGTGGTATAGTATTTGGCTTAATACGGTGTACGTAATCATATGATCGTTTTGGTAATGTATTGATGAATATTCTTAGCAGAAATTGAAACAAGCATTTCACTAGTTCATGCTTATGTAATTTGTTTGTTGTTTATCTGGGTTCTATGCAATCAATCAACATTTTTGTTGATTTACAACTGCACGTTCATCTATCAAGCTGCCACGCAAACAATTTCTCCATAGACAAATGAAAATTGCCGTAACTGCCGAGACTGTATATGGACAGAACCGGTGCGTACAGTTGCCAACTATGGAAAGCCATGACTGTCTTATACCCCTCTTTTCCAATTAATTGATCCGTTCAAGCTATATATTAGTCCATTTCGGCAATGTATGAAATAAAAACATCTTTATATTAAACCGAAAACATTATAAGAATGTAAACTTGCAATATATTGAACGGATTTATCAATGTATGAAACTAATGCACCTTTATATAGATTTAATTTGGATATGTATTAATTGGAAACACCATTTAATGGAACCAGTTTTTTTCATATATTCATTCTCTTTTTATTGTATCAAACTATTTACCTTTGTATAGAATCAAATCATTTGTAAACAACATTTATATGAATCCAGCAAACAATAAATTGATGTGCGAAGTTAACAATATATGAAACCAACTATCCTTAGATGAAACCAAATATATGAAACCAAAGTATCATATATGATATCGTTTTGAGAATAAACGAAACCAACCATCCTTAGATAAAACCAAATATATGAAACCAAAGTATCATTATATGATATCGTTTTGAGAATAAACGAAACCAACCATCCTTAGATAAAACCAAATATATGAAACCAAAGTATCATTATATGAGTATCATTATATTACACCAGAGGTGTATGGACTTTGGTCTGTGATTACAAAGATGTCAAAATAACAGACAGCAGGGCCGATGATATAGACTGTATATAAATTTATGTACATACGTAAGATACTACCCTTGCACATACATTATATCGTACGTCATGTTGGTTCAAGGTTAGTCTTGAAAGAAAAACAACATTTAAAAATTTTCATAGGCCTATGTATAATCACTGTGCATGTTTGTAAAATCAATAAGAAAGATCCATCCAAGATGCATGAATGCTACATGTGTTTTGGTAATACTCAAGGGAGTTAAATAGGTTTGTCATGTGTAAATCTAATCTATACCAAGTTAATTCCCTTCGACTCGCTAGCTACATTTTGCTTATGATCTGATTACTAAATAAACTTAGATTTTATCCAATTTTACAATACTTGACAGCAACATCTCAAAATGTTCCAGTTAAAATATTTTCACACCTTTCCTATCTAACAAAGACAGGCTGTCTATAGGGTTTCTAGTATTTCAAATAAAAAAGTGACATGCGACTAACATGTATGATAAAACATAAAAGTATATCATTTTCAAGTACTTAATACAAATGTCATACTATTATAAAACAAAAAAAGATGGCAGGCATTAAACTGAAATAAGACTTGGTGTTTTTATATTTTGATTTATTTTATATAATACCCGGTATTTAGATATGAGATATTGATAAATTAACCAGATGGGACAGTATAAAGACAGAATCATTTGAAATTTAGACAATCAAATAACTTGTGTGGCATTTTTTTCACCCAAAACACATATTTTCTATTAAATATAAGGGACAATTATAAAATGATTATAATAATTATTTCTGTTTAGTCATAATCATTATACATGACAATCAATTCAATGCAAACATTTAATATTGAATTGAATTTACGCAAATTTACATGTGTAATAAGACTTAAATATTCTGAACTCCATAAAATAAAAATTAGTCAATAATTTGCTTAATTTATAATCATCTTTTAACTGTTTACCAGGTTTTATAAACCTAAATATTAATTCAATATTGTCTTCTATCAACCAACAAGTATTTTTTCTATCTTCAATAAATTGGCTGAACTAAACTGCACCTCAAAGTGCACTTCAAGTGCACTTCAGGTGTGGATGAAGTGCACTCCAAGTGCACTAGGGTGTAAACTTTAGTGTGAACTCAACTGTATTTATTTGAATGAAAATCTTTTAAACAAAGTTCAGGCCTGCATATAACCCAGTATATGACAGTTCCATATGCCAAAAGAATGTGCTACTTATTTATCGGCTACGAGTATATACATCTTAGATATATATTGAAATGTTTAAGCTATGAGTTACGATTAATGCTTTAAGATATATTTTTTACCTTGAATTAACCTTGAGGTAAATGTATAGTAACTTTTCAATTGAATAGTAAAAATTGTATTTGGCTTATGAATACATATCAAATACTCATAAAAAAAACTCTGCTTGTTCATGCAAATAAAATAAAATATAAATATTCATGTACATACATCATACAATCAATTTATGCCATCTTGTAAAGAAACCAAATACATGTTCTATAAAAACGCCCTTGTAGGCATACAAATATACAAACTTTTTCAAAACGTTTTGAGTGACCCCCTCCCTAAAAGTGTGTATATATTTTGACTTTCACTTATTATATCTAGCTATAAAGTATTAATGAATAGACCTACTTCAGTATAATATGAAGTAGCATGGAGGAGATATATTGACTTTTTTATTGTTAATAAATTATGACTTTTCCATTCAAGTCATCAACCATGGTTAGATGTGTGTTTATTTTTTCGGTTACAAGTAATATATTCTATGTTATATTGCATATAAGTCGTAGTCCTTGTTATGTAAAAGGAATCCTGGGAAGACCAGGAACCGCGACTGAGTTCTGATATTCGTCGAGGCGGGGCGATGAAAAGGAGGCGGGGCGGTGTAATCGGTTATAAAATATTGTATCGAGCCGAATAAAGATAACAAGTTTTCAATATTGACATCCGTTTAGAAAAGATAAATAAATCACAGTTTTTGTGTTTACAGCGTTATTATGGTCCCTGTGTTCACTGAAACTACGTGTGTTTTGTCATCAGAATATGTTTCTTGTTTTCCATCAGAGAAACTGGCTGTCTTGTTAGTCCGGATTGGAAAGGATGCGTGTGTTGAATGCAAAGAGGCCAGGCTTGGCAAAAAGAGTTTCTCACTTGTAGGAGATTGGGCCAATATTTTGAAGGCTCATAGCATTTTGGAAGAACATTTTAAAAATGAATTTGGTGACAATATTCCATGGGAGAAATATGACTATGAAGTGAATGAACATAGAGATAGACGTCCAGGTCGTAAGCCAGGGTGCACTGTTGAAAAATCTTTGTACCAAAAGATCCCTCAGCCCATGTTGCAATATATTGATGACAAAGGTGCGACAGTACCAAGCATTGAAGCAAACACAAGTAGAGAAGAAGTTAAATCAAAACAAGACACAGAAGGCAAAAAGGATAAATGCCTTAATGAAAGCTTAGAAAAGAGTAATGATCAAACGGTTACTGAGAATCACAACCCAGTTGATGCAGATAAACACAATTTTTACCAAAAGGATGAAGAAAAATCTACTGATAATCCAGTGGAAAATAATGCTACACAAGTACCAGTAGAGAATAATGCTAAACCAGTACCAGTGGAAAACAATGCTAAAGATTCTGAAGTAAATGTTAAAACAGAATTTGATGATTCAGTCATGGATGAGGACACAGATGTTGAAGAACAAATCATCAATTCACCAGAAGTTGTCAAACAGAAGAAAACCCTGGAACCCGGTTCAGAGTTACAAGTTAAGATTGAAATAGAGGATTCAGATTACGAAAAACAGATTATTAAATCGGACCCAAAATCACTTCAGGAGAAAGGAAGCTCAAAAAGAAAAAGAACGTCTAAAAAGAAATCTGCCGTGAAAAAAACTAAAGGTTCAACATCTAAAAAAGTGCCTAAAAAGAATAAAACTTCTATTAAGTCACCACCCAACACTTCCAATGAGTCACCCTCTGACACTAGCTTTGAGTCTCTACCAGACACTCCCAGTCAGTCTCCATCAAAGACTAAGCTGGTCAAACCAAAAACAGAAGTGGTGAAGACTGTCAAGCCAAAAACAAACCAGGACTTTAAATGTGATCAATGTGACTATGTAGGAAAGAAACGAGAAAATTTACGTGAACACAAAGGAAGAATGCATCAAATTAAATTTAACTGCGAAATTTGTAAAAAACAATTTGGCCTTCATAAAGATCTACTCCGTCATACTCGATATGTTCATACTACTCCTTCATTTCATTGCACAATTTGTGATAAAACATACAAATCTAACAGGGCTTTTAAGGAACATATGCTTACCCATGAAGTAGACTATGTGAAACCTCAATTTGAATGTGAAATTTGTCATAAGAATTTCAGCACAAAGTATGTGTTAACATCACATGTAAAATCAGAGCATTTAGGAATCAAGAAGTCGTATATTTGTCCTACATGTGGAAGAAGCTTTACACAGAAGAACTCGTATGTAATGCATGCTAACGTTCATGCAGGAATCAAACCATATGTTTGTGATGTTTGCGGTAAGTATACTGTTATATAATTGGCCAGGAATCCGAATGCCAATCTTAAGTTGATCAGCTAATTCTAGAGACCCATGAAATTTAGCATATAGCATCTCAATGGAAAAGTCAAATACACATTGCTATTTTGATTATGAGTGGACTGCATCAGGTTGAATGCCCTAATGTGCTTTTTAAGATTAATTTGTTTTGTCAAAGAGTGCATTGAAATGAATTGTATCTAAATAATTTGATAGTCATAACCAAGAACACTATATATAATGAGCTGAACATCCAAAGACATCGCAACCATAATATAATATAATTTTTCATCCTCAAAGTGTAAAGGTTTTTACACACATGTAACTAAACTATTTCTATAACAAAGTAAGTTATCAAAAAATAAAATTGTTTTGTTTATAAATCATTAAAACTCAAATGAATTTGTTCAATATACTGTCAAGTTTTGTGTTGCAACAGGAAAAACTTTTGCACTTCTTCTGGCATTGTCAATTTTGAAGTTTTATTTTACAGGTAAAGCATTTTCCTATGAAAAATCATTGAGAGAACACAAGTACATGCATGATGAAGAAAGAAGATTTGAATGTGCTTTATGTGATAAGAAATTTAGACAGAAAACCAGTTTAGTAATGCATCAGAGAGTGCACAAACAAGCTAAAGACTACATATGTACTGCTTGTGGTAAAGGTAGAGTAGTTATTCACATAAAAAAGTTTGATAATGCCTATCTTCCCATTCAATCGAAGATACTCAGTGGAGACAAATATTTTTAGAGATTGAAGGGATGGAAAGCTAGTTCGAGAAAAAATTAAAGTAAAAATAATACACAAGTTAGATATAGTTGATAATATAGATTGAAGTAATGCACAATGTCAACTAGGGCTAGATATGTTCAGACAGCAGTGTAAACAATTTTTGTAAGTATAAACTCAAAATTGTTGCAGGTTGATACAAAGGAAACTATTGCTTCAAATAGCTAAAGGGTATTACCTAACATTTAAAAGTTTCAAGTCTTGGAGAGATAAAGTTGTTCTACCTCAGCATACATGTATTTTCATTAGGAAAGAAGTGCTAGACTAACTTATATCACATTTGAGTTCTATAATTTACATCAGAAATGCTGTGTCAATAAGCACTGGTTTTCAGTGCTTTGGTCTCCTTTGACATTTGTTTTATATGATTCTGTATTATAATAATATTATTTATATTTGTAATAATTAATAGATAACATTATGTAAACAAATGTTGTTTTGCGTTATTTCCACATAGACAACAGTTCATTGACAGCAATTTACAAGTTAAATATTGTGATAAATCCTCATATAATATCACCATACCGGTAATTAACTTTTGTCATTGTTTTTTTTTCAGGATTTACACAGAAGCAAGCATTATTGCGTCATGAGCGTATACACAGTGGAGACAAGCCATTTAAATGTGCATTATGTTCAAGATCATTTAATGATTATTCTATAATTAGACGTCATATGATGATGCACCATAAACGAGACAAAGATCCCAAGACATGGCGTGGAGATATCATTTGTACGTTAAAAAAGAAACATGAATTTTATATTGAAGGTGGTCCAGGCTACTATGGTGGTGATCCATGTCCAATGGGAGTGGAGGAAACTAAAGACCAAACTGTCATTGAATCAGCAAAGGTGACATCTTCCAGTGAAAATACTGAAAATAATGGTTCCACTCATAATGGTGTTAATTACTCTGTCTCATGTTCTGATAGTGCCAATAGTGTTGTAGATTCTTCAGGATATCATGTCCCAGATTCTTGCCAAGCTGTAGTTAAACTTGACAAGTCAGAGCTTACAAACACCTCAGCTTTACCTCTGAACTACAGTTTACCAATAAATTTCCAACCTAGTGTATCGGTTCCATCAGGACAGAGTGCCACTGATGAAGCTTCCGCTAGACAATTCCAGGATATGATAGATTATAGAAATCATACTCAAAGACAAGAAGTGTTCCTATCAAATAGTGTTAATGTAGCTCCTATTACTGGACTTACCTCTCAAAGTCATATAAGCTCTGTTCAAGTTGATACAACACAAGGACAGGCTGGACCTAATCCTTGGGGTTTGCCTGGTTTTCCCCCTTACTACACTCCTGCAAATTTTTCACGTTATCCAGGTCATCAAAACTGATTATTTTTTACTGAACCATAACTTGAATAAGTTTATTAATTGCTGTCTTAGGTTCTTGATAGACTGTTTTTTAAGTCACTTTTGTTGTACAAAAACTAGGGCTGTCATTGATAGAAAATTTAGTATCGATATATCGAAAGGCAAGTATCTGTGATATATCGAATCAGACAAGAAGTGTAATAGAAGCGGCTACAACTACAGTGTATATATACTATATAATGCCCTCATGATGTTATGTATGATGTTAAAAGATGTTTCAGACTTAAAACAAACTATAAATAAATGTATTTTCTTGTTTTTAATGCTTCACAGAATACATGAAAAATCAGAAATTTAAAAAACGTCCTATAGTTTATAGCTTTATAAAGTGCTAGATTGTATTGATATCCCAAATTGCGAATCGATATGAGATAGTCTGTCTGATACATTGATATCGCCATTCCTGATGACAGCCTTAACTAAAATTCTCATTTCTTCAATTATTTTGAATCGAGTTTGGATTCCTTTTCATTGAACGAAAACACTAATAAAGTGTTTCTTGAATACATTATAATGTAGTCTATACATTTGATTTATCAGATAATTTTTCAATTACCTAAAGCAAGCAAGTTCTATTTTCTCTCACTTAATGTCTTTATTTATTTGCATGCTTGATTTTTATTTTTAAGGAAGCATGACTGATAAAATTATGTGACCTTAAGTTAATAGATATACATAATAAATAATAATATTATTATTAATAATATACCAGTACATGTTTGGAGAAAATGTTGTTCTTCAAATAATTATGTAAGAAATCTCTTTATTTTTACTTCTATATATCTTTATTGACTAGTATTATGAAGTTCTGTGACTTTTGATGCTAGTACTTTTTGGCCATGTAATATTTTGTACCTTCTTGTTGTGGACTGGCTGGCTACCAGGAGAGGGAAGCTACCCTCTTTTTTTCTTGTGTCTCAAGTTGTTTTTTATATTATATACTTGCTAACATTTCTAAGCAGTTCCTATAGGTAATTTATTTAGGTTTACTGGTGCTTAACACGAGCCTAGAACAGACTTTTTATCTAATTCAGATGTATATTTCTGGTAAATACATGTAGTTCTTATTTAAAAACTCAGTTTAATGTGCTTCTTTATTGGGTATAAACTTTCATCATAGAAATGAAAATATGTGTTCAAGGAACTGAAGATTTAATCTACATTGCATCTTTTTCAGCAATTATGTATAAAATAACATTGCTACTAGGGTTTATCTAATACTACAGTGCTAGGTAACATCTGCATGAAAAAACATTGAGTTCCAACTCAGATCATCTGAGATTTTTATGTAATATATCAGGTGACATGTTGTTAGATATAGGCGACATATGTTTTCTATTGTTAGTTAGTATCATGATAAATATTGATGATTTATTAAAATTGAAATTAATTTGTTTTCTGTTCTTTTTAATACTAACATCTATAAACATTGAGTTTACAGATTTATGTTGATTCTTTTCTGTGATGTTGTTTATCATTCTTGAATGGGCTTCTTGATGCAGAAGAATTGTACCAGTAAAAGTTTCCTGCTCTTTAAAACATTGATTAGAGAATTTTTGAGTGAAGACTTCTTTTTGCATATTAGTAGTGTTATTTTTGGATCTAGAATTTATAGTTTTTTCCAGCCCAATATGGTTTGTTTGTGTCCAACATCTGTGTGGAAAGAAGTTATTTCACACATTATTGCTGAAAGGTTGTCACCACAAATCAAATTCTATTGTTCTGTGTACACACAATTTAATTCCAACTTTATTCCGTACATGACATCCAGTACAAAGTTATGTTTGTTTGGTTTTATGCCATAGCAACACATTGTATAGGTCATATAACAGCCGTCAGTCAACCTACTCACTCCTGGAAAGGCTAAATCTCTGGATTTAGCTGTTAACCAACTACTAAGCACATTCTTTCGTCAGTGACTTACAACTGCCCTACATAATTAACAATCATTGGTAGGAGGGAGAATGGTCGTAGAAATAATTTCATGACCAAGCTCCACGAAAGTATGCCCTGCCCGAGAATTGAACCCTCGATCAAATCAGTAGACTTGCGTGCTACCAACTGAGCTAGCCAGGTGGCTCAAAGTTTAGTGCTGGAAAAACATCAAGTTTCTAATCAAATCTATTCCAACACTATACTGACACTACTTATCTGTGGTGCTTTTCACAAAAATTCTTACGAGAAAAGTCATTGCAAGTCAAAAGCAAGAAACATTAAGAATACCTTCATTTTTTTGGTTGATCAATTCCAAATATTATTAAACTATGTAGAATATTGTATACCTTTTGGATATCATATCATAGTTATGTTTATTATCCTTCGGACTTTGAACTGCAAAAGTTATGAAGTTTACTTACAATAACTTTTTTTGTAAGAATTTTAGTATCCTTTCCTCAATTTCACAAAACTTTTCAAACTGAGATAGGTCTATACAACAAGTGGCCAGCACAGCCCTGATCCACTAGACACTATATTATATATATACTTGGATGGATCAGGCCTGAGCTGACCTCCTCATACTGGTTCCTTAGTGCTTAGAAGATTAAAGATTTTACTCAAAGAAAACAACAAGAAGGATTGCAATATTAATGATGTATTGAGTATTTTCACATGCTTACAGTATAAAAAAAATCTTCATAAATCTAATGTTAATCGACTGTATGATTTGTGAATAGAATAAATTGGCTCAAAGAGCTGACCATGATAAAATTACATTACCATTTTAGTTGAATATAAACTATCAATGAAAAAAACAATAATTTATCTAGCAACGTTTACAGGATAGTCGTGAACTAGAACTATGGAAGAAATCAACAATCTGTTCACTATAAGTGTCAGTATTTGACAAACACATCAAATTTAACTGGTTCAAATTAAATACTGATTTACCGAATTTGAACTATAAAATGAAAACTGTGGTAAAGAAAGACCTAAATGTTCAGAGAGTTGGTCATGCTCAAAACTATTATCTGCTGGAAGTTCTGCAACAGTTCCATCTGGTTTCAAAGTCTCCCCAAGCTGATCAGAGACTATACTGATATCTAAAGAATTATTTGACTTGTTCAAAGGGTCAGAGTTTCGTTTTAATCTACTAAAGTCAATGGTGCTTGTGTTGATTGTCCCGTCAAGATTTTCAGAAAGGAAATAAATTTGGTCCTTCTCTATTACATAATTTTCCTGCTCAGGTTGCAGAAATGATAAGTTACTTGTAGGAACCTTTATGTTTTCATGTCTGTCAACTTTTGCATGGAGAGGCACAGTCACTACTTCCTGAAATTCATGATTAGGATTTGATACTATTGTTTGTTCAGGTAAATCATAATTCACATAAACAGTTTGCATGTTATCTGGCGAGGCTGGTTCAGATTGCTGTACATCAGAAACTTTGCTTGCAGCATCTGTGATCAGTTGATTAGATAACATATTGTCACTGTCCTTTTTAATAGATTCTCCAACAGTTTCATCAGTAGTTGCCTTAGTTTGTTCATTGTTTGTAGTTTCATCATTAGCTATAGGCTTAGAACCATCAATAGTTTCCTCATGTACTTCTTCAATATCTTCACGCCATGTTACATTTTCTCTGTTTAGTTTATGCACAAGTCTCACATGCCTTTTAGCAATAGAGGTATCGCCAAATCTTCGCCCACAAAGTTTACATTTAAAAGGTTTTAGTCCTTTATGTGATCTCTCATGTCTCAGCAGTGCCTGTTTTTGACTGAAACCATGTCCACATTCAGAACAACTGAACTGTTTGGTTTCTTCATGTATCTTTTCATGAGCTCGAAGAGTTGATCTCAGGTGAAAGGCCTTTTCACACTTTGGGTGCTTACAAACATAACGTTTGACCTCATTATGTGTGTTGCGATGATCTCTCAGAGCAGCTTCATAACTAAAAGCCTTTCCACATTCACTACACTGATATGGTTTAATTCCCAAGTGGGCATTTATGTGTTCAATTAAAATTTGTTTTGTTGAGACAGATTTCCCACACTTTTGGCACAAGTATATTCGCTTTTCAGGAGGGGGTTTAACACTACTTGGATTACTCTTAGCTTTATTCACTTTCTCTGCTGCACATTTTTTAACAAACAAAACTTCTTTACATTTGTTGTGTTTTTTCAAGTGTGCAGAAATAGCTTGTTTAGTCTTAAATAACTTTTTACATTCATCACAAATGAAAAATTCAGCAGATTCAATCTTGACCAATGAACGAGACACACTTGACTGAACGGCTACGGCATCATCTTTATTTACTGTTTTTCCTTTAGTTTCTATACCGAATTCTCTTGAATTTTCAACTGAAGAGGTATATTCTTTTGTTGACAATGAAGACATGAATGGGGGGTCGCTAGGTTTAATGTCCATTTGAGAGACAATTGTAGAAGCAGTTGAACAAGCACTCAAACTATGGGACTGAGCAAATGATTCCATCGAGCTTTCTTCATTAACTACACTGTCCACTTCTTTAACTTTAGTGTAATTTTTATCAGTTATGTCGTGAATTAATCCTGTTTTATCTTTCAGTGAAATATTAGGTACACTGGTTGTAAAACTAGAATGTACCTTAGATGATACAGCCTCATTTTCAACTTTCTCCTGTAGTTCAACTTCTCGGCTTATTGCTTCAGCAGCTTCAACAAGAGCAGAGAAAGGTCTCAACCCAAGTGACTCGGTCTTTCTTTCTGATGGCGAACCATAAATTGCTAAAGCACTAATCAACATATCACGAGCAGAACTTAGCCTAGCCCAGTCTCCATGAATGAGAATTGCCTGTTCTTGATAGGAAATGTCCAGATTGTTGTCCCTGCAAATTATTGACAGCAATGAATTAATGTCAAATTCACAAGAGAATTCCTGGATAAAATCTGAAGATAACTCCGCAGTAACTCTACAAAATACGGTTACCATCTTTTTGCACTTAAAATGACCAGAAATGGTAGACAAATATCGTTTAAAAATAAAATTTTCTACTCCAACATCAATATTATAAGGGAGGTTACTCTTAGGGAGGCGTTTTTTTACATCCAGTTCGTGCTACATCGAGTTACTGTAAAGTAGATCCGGTTTTTATTATCAGTTAGCCCCGCCCAATAAGATTGCTCCGCTTAATCCTCAGCGGTTGGTGAATAAGAATGGTCACAGATTTTAAGTATATATTGCCAAAGATGCAGGCAGTTAATTGTTTATGTTATGGAAGCTTCTGAACTCCGTATTGACGCGCGTGACATATGGCATTATACACTGTGTTAATCACTTTTTGTATGCTATGTGTCATGTCATTGATCAATACCGAAATAAAATTATTATTAACTACTCAATTAAATCAAAGCAACGGAACCCGTCAAATAAGTCAAAGAACACGTTAATCCCCTTTATAACGAATGTGAAATGTCATAAATGTCTCATTTATCGCAAAAAACGCCATTGTTGAAACCTATAAATAAGTTTCCAGGCAGCATGATTGTTTACTTCAATGACATCGAGTTGATGTAATTTTTGGGGGTCGAACTTTATAAGCTTACAAAGCAACGGAACACATCCAACAATTCGTAGAACCCTTTAAACCCCTAGATAATGCTTTATAGATGTCATCAATGCTCATTTATCACCAAAATAGTCGGGGTCAAAACCTAATATTACGTTTTCTATACATCATGATTTTTCTAATTAAATGACATCGAGTTGATGTTTTTATGATTTTCTATTCCAATGACATCGAGTTGGTGTATTTTTATTGACTCGAACTTAATTTATCTAAAAGGCAAAGGAACACATATAAAAGAACCACTTAAACAACCCAAGAAGGCTTAATAGATGTCATTAATGCTCATTTGTCACCAAAGTAACTTTCCTAGATATCTTGATTTTTTCTTAATGACATCGTGTTGATGTAATTTTTCTTGCTCGAACTTTATATATATACTTAGCAACGAAACACATCCAGCAAGTCAAAGAACCCTTCAAACCCCTAAATAATGCTTAATAGATGTTATTTAGGCTAATTTATTACCAAAAAGTCATTTATATAACCTTTCAGTGTGTTTTGCTAGATATCATGATTTTCTACTTCAATGACATCGAGTTCGTGTTATTTTTCTTGCTCAAACTTTAAATATCTAAACAGCCAAGGAACACATGCAGCAAATAAAAGAACCCATTTAACCTCTCAAAAAGGCTTATTAGACGGCATTAATGCTGCTTTATTACAATAATAGTCCGGGTTAAAACCTTTTGATAAGTTTTTAGGCACCATTATTTTGTAGTCAAATGACATCGAGTTGATGTAATTTTTCTTGCTCGAGCTTTACATATTTACAAATCAACGAAACACATACAGCAAGTCAAAGAACCCGTTAAACCCCTAAAGAATTCTTAATAAATGTCATAAATGCTCATTTGACACAAACATAGTCTAGGTTAAAAACCATTGATAAGTTTTCTACACATCACGATTTTCTACTTAATGACATCCAGTTCGTGTTATTTTCCACGCTCGAACTTAATATATATCTTTAAACCATCGGAATGCACCTAGCAAGTCAAGGGTCCAGTTGAACCTCTTAAAAATACTAGATAAATGTCATAAACGCAATATATGAACAAGAAAGTCAGTGTTAAAACCTATTAAAACGTTTCTATACATCAGGGTTTTTTTTACGAAAATGACATCCAGTTGGTGTTTTTTAACCAACTTTATATTGCACGGAGCAATTAAACGGAACACATTCATCAAGTCAAAGAAACCATTGAATAGCTCAGTAAGGCTTTAAAGATGTTATCAATGAGCATTTATCACCAAAATAATCAAGGTTAAAAACAATTGATAAGTATTCTACACATCACAATTTTCTACTTAATGACATCCAGTTCGTGTTATTTTCCACGCTCGTATTTAATTCATCTACAAAGCATCGGGACACATCCAGCAAGTCAAAGAACCCGTTCAACCCCTAAAGAATTCTTTATGGATGTCATAAATGCACATTTGACACAAAAATAGTCTAGGTTAAAAACCATTGATAAGTTTTCTACACATCACGATTTTCTACTTTATGACATCCAGTTCGTGTTATTTTCCACGCTCGAACTTAATACATATCTTTAAACTATCGGAACGCACCCAGCAAGTCAAGGGTCCCGTTAAACCCCTAAAAGATACTAGATTAATGTCATAAATGAAATTTATGAACAAAAAAGTCATTGTTAAAACCTATTAAAACGTTTCTATACTTCAGGTTTTTTTAACATAAATGACATCCAGTTGGTGTTTTTTAACCAACTTTATATTGCACGGAGCAATGGAACGGAACACATCCAGCAAGTCAAAGAAACCCATGAATAGCTCACTAAGGCTTTTAAGATGTCATCAATGAGCATTTATCACCAAAAATGTCAAGGTTAAAAACCATTGAAAATTTTTCTACACATTACAATTTTCTACTTAATGACATCCAGTTCGTGTTATTTTCCACGCTCGAACTTAATACACCTACAAGGCAACGGAACACACACAGTAAGTAAAAAAAGAACACGTAAAACATCTTAAGTATGCTTTATAGATGTAATAAAACCAAGACAGTCATTGTTTAAACATATTTATAAGTTTTCTAGACATCATGCTTTTTTACTTAAATGACATCAAGTTCGTGTTGTTATCTTTCTTCCTCCAACGTTACATACAAAGCATCGGGACGCATCCAGCAAGTCAAAACACCCGTTAAATCCCTAAAGAATTCTTCAAAGATGCCATAAATGCTTCTTTGACACCAAAATAGTCAAGGTTATAAACCATTGATAATTTTTTATACACATCACGATTTTCTACTTACTGACATCCAGTTCGTGTTATTTTCCACGCTCGAACTTAATACACCTACAAGGCAACGGAACACAAACAGTAAGTAAAAAAACCGTTAAACCCTTAAGTATGCTTTATAGATGTCATAAATGCTCATTTATTACCAAGACAGTCATTGTTTAAACATATTTATAAGTTTTCTAGACATCATGATTTTTTAGTTAAATGACATCCAGTTCGTGTTGTTATCTTTCTTCTTCAACGTTATACATGTACAAACGTGTGTGAAGTTAGCCGTAACAGCCGTAACAGCCGCACCAGCCGTAATACGGCTGTTACGGCTGGCCGTAATATAGTATGGTGGTCGCTAATCACAGAAACGGTAAAAGTGAAGTGAAAACAAAGATGGAAATGACTTAAGATGTAGGTTATTTATCAAACGTTCGTTCGTATCTGAAAATTTGGTGAAAGATCAAATTAAAAAAAACAAATGTAGACTTGAACCTCTTTTTCTGACACGGGCGGTGTCACATAAAGATAAATACACATAAAAGGTGTTAAAATTATTCCTTTTCTGACAAAATGGATCGTCATTCTTCGAAAACTCGTTTTTAAGAGAATAATTCATTAAAATATGCCTATATATCTATCAAATAGACTCGAACCTCTGTTTCGGCTGTTACCCGGCCCAAGTACGTAGACCTAAAAAGTGGAGTTCACGAATGTGTATCAATATTTATTCCTTTACTGGCAACATGGGTCGTCATTCTGGGAAAACTCGTTTTCAAAACAAATATTCATATTTTTATCGAATAGACTCGAACCTCAGTTTCGCTGGCGGTTACCGGCCTAAGGGCGTAGACAAAGAAGCGAAGGTCAGGAATGTGTTGCTATAGTAATTTCGTTTCTGACAACATGGGTCGTTATTCTGGGAAAACTCGTTTTCAAAAGAAATGTTCATCCAAATATGCCAACATTTCTATCAAATAGCCTCGAACCCCTGTTTCGGCTGGCTGTTACCCGGCCCAAGAGCGTAGACCTAAGAAGGCAAGTTCACGAATGTGTAGTTATCGTTATTCTCTTTCTGGTAGTATAGGTCCTAATTCTATGAAAACTCGTTTACAGGAGAAATTTTTATCCAAATATGCCAATATTTATATCAAATAGACTCGAAACTCTGTTTCGGCTGTTACCCGACCTAAGGGCGTAGACCTAAGAAGCGAAGTTTACGTATGTGTTCTTATAGTTATTCCCTTTCAGGTAACATGGGTCGTCATTCTGGGAAAACTCGTTTTCAAGAGAAATATTCATTCAAATATGCCAATATTTTTATCAAATAGACTCGAACCTCTGTTTCGGCTGGCTGTTACCCGGCCCAAGGGCGTAGACCTAAGTAGCAAAGTTCACGAATGTGATGCGATAGTTATTCCCTTTCTGACAACATGGGCCGTCATTCTGGGAAAACTCGTTTTCAAAAGAAATATTCATTCAAATATGCCAATATTTTTATCAAATAGACTCGAACCTCTGTTTCGGCTGGCTGTTACCCGGCTCAAGGGCGTAGACCTGAGAAGCAAAGGTCAGGAATGTGTTGCTATAGTAATTTCGTTTCTGACAACATGGGTCGTTATTCTGGGAAAACTCGTTTTCAAAAGAAATATTCATCTAAATATGCCAACATTTCTATCAAATAGCCTCGAAACTCTGTTTCGGCTGGCTGTTACCCGGCCCAAGGGCGTAGACCTAAGAAGGCAAGTTCACGAATGTGTAGTTATCGTTATTCCCTTTCTGGTAGTATAGGTCCTAATTCTGGGAAAACTCGTTTAAAGGAAAAATATTTATCCAAATATGCCACTTTTTATATCAAAAAGACTCAAACCTCTGTTTCGGCTGTTACCCGACCTAAGGGCGTAGACCTAACAAGCGAAGTTTACGAATGTGTATCTATAGTTATTCCCTTTCAGGTAACATGAGTCGTCATTCTGGGAAAACTCATTTTCAAGAGAAATATTCATTCAAATATGCCGATATTTTTATCAAATAGACTCAAACCTCTGTTTCGGCTGGCTGATTCCCCGCCCAAGAGCGTGGACCTAAGAAGCAAAGTTCACGAATGTGATGCGATAGTTATTCACTTTCTGACAACATGGGTCGTCATTCTGGGAAAACTCGTTTTCAAAGGAAATATTCATTCAAATATGCCAATATTTTTATCAAATAGACTCAAACCTCAGTTTCGGCTAACTGTTACCCGGCCACAGGGCGTAGACCTAAGAAGCGAAGTTCACGAATGTGTATGTATAGTTATTCCCTTTTAGGCAACATGGGTTGTCATTCTGGAAAACTCGTTTTCAAAAAAAATATTCATTCAAATATGCCAATATGTCTATTAAATAGACTCGAACCTCTGTTTCGACTAACTGTTAACCGGCCCAGGGACCTAGACCTTAGAAGCAAAGTTCACGAATGTGTATCTATAGTTATTCCCTTTCAGGCAACATGGGTCGTCATTTTGGGAAAACTCGTTTTCAGGAGAAATATTCATCCAAATATGCCACTATTTCTATCAAAAAGACTCGAACCTCAGTTTCGGCTGGCTGTTACCCGGGCCAAGGGCGTTAACCCAAGAAGAATGTGTTGCTATAGTTTTTCACTTTCTGACAACATGGGTCGTCAATCTGGGAAAACTCGTTTTAAAAAGAAATATTCATTCAAATATGCCAAAATTTCTATCAATTTTTTTTATTTTCAATATGTATCTATAGTTAATTCATGGATTTAAAGATTTGTTTCTTTTTTTTTAAGTTCTGTGGGTTTCTTCGAGGATTTCCGACGGACCATAATGGAGTCAACATGCGAAGGCCCTGCCAGCAATCTTTTACATGTAAGCAGATGTTTATCTGTGTAGAAAATTGCCGAGGTATTTCGGAATGCTGTCATTGTCAGATCCGCCATCTTTGATAGTACTTTTAATTGAACATAGAGCTTGATTAGTATGATTATAGAAAATGTTCATGATTCTATTAAAAACGACTGAATCACAATCATGATCGGTAACCCAGATTCGCATTCTTGTTAAAAACACATTTCAGTACTCAAAAGTGATTTTATAATAATTCCCTTTCTGACAACATGTGTCGTTATTCTGGAAAAACTCGTTTGATATTTCTATCAAATTGACTCTAACGCTGGTTCGGCTGACTATAACCTGAATCTAGGGCGTAGACCTAAAAACACAACAGCTGTTTTGAAGGCCATATTACTCTTACTTCGAAACATAGGTCGTTGTTTTTGGAAAACTTGTTCATCCCGGAAATAATCATCCAAAGTATTCCAAAATCTAAATACAGTTCTACACACAAGAGTCAAAACCTCTTAAGTTCTGGCAGGCGCGTTGGAGCTGGGGCCGCAGGGTCCGCGGCCCCATTTCTTTGGCAAACTGCGGTAATGGTACCGCGAGGTAATTTTTTACACAATGTCATACTGAAAATCTTGAGGTCTAATACAAAGATAGTGCTGGAAATCGAGTTTCAGAGGCTTATATTCACAAAACTTTTCGACCGGCCGCAGGAGACGTCCCTGCCGTATTCACCCCATGATCTGCGGCTCAAATATTCATATCCTTCCTGTCTGGAGAAAATGATAACGGTACCTTAATCCACCACACTCCAGGGATTGTTATCACAACCTCGATTAAGACCCTAAATCTGTCAAGGCATACTAAGCTATAGATTGTTATCTTACAGATGGTATAATTTATGGTCTATGAGAATCTCTAGCTCTGGCCAGTTTTCAAGTTTTCACTTTGAAAGAAATTCAGTGAATTAAGTTCTGTACAATCAATAAGAAAATGTAAAGAAAGAATTTACATAGTTACCATGTATGCAATTCAAATACCAGAATAAAAATAAAACAAACTTATTTTACAAGAGTTTGTAATTTTCACATCATAATATTTACATAATATTTAAAAAAAATACATGTTAATGATTATAATATCTTTTAAATATTAAATGGATAACCGAAATGTCAACCAAAGCCATAGAATCGGAACACATTGTAGACAAATGGAAATTTTATATAAGAAGAGGTAGGCAGTGGAAATACTTATATTACACTCTCGTCCTTTAAACAACAGCTCACATCAACAGTCATGGTAATGTAACAATCGTCAAGTGGGGGGATGGTAGGCATCCTAGACTGCCCTAGATTTTTTTATTTCAAAATAGAACATCACCAACAGATTTTAATGTAAATTTTGGGAGTTCGAAACCCCTTGAAATAAAAAATATAGGTAAGGCCCTCCTGGAAAAATGAACCCCATCAGAATGCATTTGCTTTTTTATTAATTCAAATATAATCTTGTTTTTCATATAATAACTTTATAAGGTCTTTATCAATTAATTATTTTTTTAAAATGAGGATTTAATTGTTTTTTTAGATCCCAGTGCGTTTCTTTAACAACACTCATATCTCTTAATTCATGCTACACGAAGTTCATTTGAACCAACAACTGAACTACAGTTAATTTAATCCATATAAAGAATAAACATATTTGCCGTGTCGATACATATGATTTTGCTCACGTTTTTGTTACACAGTAACTGACTGAGAATAATCGCATGTGCAGTGTCTAAATGCTAATTAGCATATTTATCGGACTGTTACATAACTACGGTGGCATAGAGGTGACATAGAGAAATATCTAAAATACCGCTACTATTACGTGGCCTCGCGGTACTTTTACGTGCGCACGCAATAACGTGTACGTGGCCACGCAATAGCTTTACGTGCGCACGCAGTAGCTTTTACGTGCGCACGCAATAACGTATACGTAGCCTCGCAAAAACTTTACGTGCGCACGTAATAATTGACCAACGAGAGTTGTAGAAATTGGCGGCCGATATAACCAGCATTTTCATTGGACAATAACACTGTATATAACTCCTGATTGTTGGATCATAAAATATATTAAGCAAATTGAAATATCAACATGAGGGTGCAATATATTTATGTCCGAGTAAAATAGTAGGACCTACTAGAATGATTAAAAAGTAAATAACATTCTACAGTTAATTCATTTTAAACTTATTGCATATTTTTTTAACAACCATTTTTAGTCACATTAATGAAATCAATAATTATATACATGTATATAATTGGTAATATAATATTGGTTAAATAATAAACAAATAATAATAATATCCCTTTTTCTTTTTTTAGTTTGAAATAAAATCTTACATTAATGAATTCAATGAATGTTGTACTACTTAGTTCTTCTGACTAAATGTACAATACATCATTGAACACTAATTTCTAAAGCATTATAATTATATAACAATACCACATGTGTTTATTTATATACTACTAGGCTTATTAAATTGAAATGGCAGTTCACCCCATGTTATATTGGCTGTAATGGTCGAATGGTGTTTTCATAGTAGTTCTGAACATGACGCTATCAACTTCCTCAGTTCTGAGGAGACTTTGACTCTTATGTGTAGAACTGAAAAAAAAATATAGTCAACACCCAAGTTACGGCTGACTTTGACTCAGTCATATGGCGTTGATTCACACAGAAAACAGACAAAGGTTATTTATCCATTTGATAAGAATATTGTCACATTTGGATATATATTTCTCTAAAAAAAGAGTTTTCCAAAAATGACGACCAATGTTGTCAGAATGTGAATAAATACTACACCACATTTTTGTATATAGCTTCTTGGATCTACGCCCACGGGCCGGGTTATAGCAAGCCGAAGCATAGGTTCGAGTCTATTTGATAGAAATTTTAGTATATTTCGATAAATAATTCTCCAAAAACGATTTTTCCGAGAATGACGACCCATATGTTGTCGGATAGGAAATACATGTAGCAGCACTTTCCTGTATTGATAATCATAGGTCTAGGCTCTTGGGCCGGGTAACAGCCAGCCGAAACAGAGGTTCGAATCAATTTGATACAAATACTGGAATATTTGGATGAATATTTTTTTTGAAAATTAGTTTTCCCAGAATAACGACCCATGTAACCTGAAAGGGAATAACTATAGATACACATTCGTGAACATCGCTTTTTAGGTCTACGCCCTTGGGCCGGGTAACAGTCAGCCGAAACAGAGGTTCGAGTCTATTTGATATAATAAGTGGCATATTTGGATAAATATTTCTCCTGGAAACGAGTTTTCCTAGAATTACGTCATATACTACCAGAAAGGGAATAACGATAACTACACATTCGTGAACTTGCCTTCTTAGGTCTACGCCCTTGGGCCGGGTAACAGCCAGCCGAAACAGGGGTTCTAGGCTATTTGATAGAAATATTGGCATATTTGGATGAATAATTCTCTTTATAACAAGTTTTTCCAGAATTACGACCCATGTTTCCTGAAAGGCAATAACTATACATACACATTCGTGAACTTTGCTTCTTAGGTCTACGCCCTGTGGCCGGGTAACATTTAGCCGAAACAGAGGTTCGAGGCTATTTGATAGAAATTTTGGCATATTTGGATGAATAATTGTCTTTATAACGAGTTTTCCCAGAATAACGACCCATGCTGCCAGTAAAGGAATAACTATAGATACACAATCGTGAACTTTGCTTTTTAGGTCTACGCCCTTGGGAGGGGTAACAGTTAGCCGAAAGAGAGGTTCGAGTCTATTTGATATAAATACATGAAGTGGCATATTTGGATAAATATTTCTCCTGTAAACGAGTTTTCCCAGAATTACGACCTATACTACCAGAAAGGGAATAACAATAACTACACGTTCGTGAACTTGCCTTCTTAAGTCTACGCCCTTGGGCCGGGTAACAGCCAGCCGAAACAGAGGTTCGAGGCTATTTGATAGAAATGTTGGCATATTTGGATGAATATTTCTTTTAAAAACGAGTTTTCCCAGAATAACGACCCATGTTGTCAGAAACGAAATTACTATAGCAACACATTCCTGACCTTCGTTTCTTAGGTCTACGCCCTTGGGCCGGGTAACAGCCAACCGAAACAGAGGTTCGAGGCTATTTGATAAAAATATTGGCATATTTGGATGAATAATTGTCTTTATAACGAGTTTTTCCAGAATGACGACCCATGTTGCCAGAAAGAGAATAACTATAGATACACATTCGTGAATTTTTCTCTTAGGTCTACGCCCTAAGGTCGGGTAACAGTTAGCCGAAACAGAGGTTTGAGTTCATTTGAATGAAATATTGGCATATTTGAATGAATATTTCTTTTGAAAACGAGTTTTCCCAGAATAACGACCCATGTTGCCAGTAAAGGAATAACTAAAGACACACATTCGTGATTTTTGCTTCTTAGGTCTACGCCCTTAGGCTGGGAAACAGCCAGCCGAAACAGAGGTTCGAGTCTATTTGATGAAAAATATTGGCATATTTGAATGAATATTTCTCTTGAAAACGAGTTTTCCTAGAATGACGACCCATGTTACCTGAAAGGGAATAACTGTAGCTACACATTCGTGTACTTTGCTTCTTAGGTCTACGCCCTTAGGCCGGGTAACAGTTAGCCGAAACAGAGGTTCGAGTCTATTTGATATAAATACATGAAGTGGCATATTTGGATAAATATTTCTCCTGTAAACGAGTTTTCCCAGAATGACGACCTATACTACCAGAAAGGGAATAACGATAACTACACATTCGTGAACTTGCCTTCTTAAGTCTACGCCCTTGGGCCGGGTAACAGCCAACCGAAACAGAGGTTCGAGGCTATTTGATAGAAATGTTGGCATATTTGGATGAATATTTCTTTTGAAAACGAGTTTTCCCAGAATAACGACCCATGTTGTCAGAAACGAAATTACTATAGCAACACATTCCTGACCTTCGTTTCTTAGGTCTACGCCCTTGGACCGGTAACAGCCAGCGAAACTGAGGTTCGAGTCTATTTGATAGAAATATTGGCATATTAGGATGAATAATTGTCTTTATAACGAGTTTTTCCAGAATGACGACCCATGTTGCCAGAAAGAGAATAACTGTAGCTACACATTCGTGTACTTTGCTGCTTAGGTCTACGCCCTTAGACCGGGTAACAGTTAGCCGAAACAGGGGTTCGAGTCCATTTGATAGAAATTTTGGCATATTTGGATGAATAATTGTCTTTATAACGAGTTTTTCCAGAATGACGACCCATGTTGCCAGAAAGAGAATAACTATAGATACACAATCGTGTACTTTGCTTCTTAGGTCTACGCCCTTAGGCCGGGTAACATTTAGCCGAAACAGAGGTTCGAGTTCATTTGAATGAAATATTGGCATATTTGAATGAATATTTCTTTTGAAATCGAGTTTTCCCAGAATAACGACCCATGTTGCCAGTAAAGGAATAACTATAGATACACAATCGTGAACTTTGCTTTTTAGGTCTACGCCCTTGGACTGGGTAATAGTCAGCCGAAATAGAGGTTCGAGTCTATTTGATAGATATATAGGCATATTTTAATGAATTATTCTCTTGACAACGAGTTTTCCCAGAATGATGACCCATATTACCAGAAAGGGAATAACTGTAGCTACACATTCGTGAACTTCGCTTTTTAGGTCTACGCCCTTAGGCGGGGTAACAGTTAGCCGAAACAGAGGTTCGAGTTTATTTGATATAAATAGTTGCATATTTAGATGAATATTTCTCCTGGAAACGAGTTTTCCCACAATTACGACCTATACTACCAGAAAGGGAATAACGATAACTACAATCGTGAACTTTGCTTCTTATGTCTACGCCCTTGGGCCGGGTAACAGCCAGCCGAAACAGAGGTTCGAGGCTATTTGATAGAAATGTTGGCATATTTGGATGAATATTTCTTTTGAAAACGAGTTTTCCCAGAATAACGACCCTTGTTGTCAAAAACGAAATAACTGTAGCATCACATTCGTGAACTTGCCTTCTTAGGTCTACGCCCTTGGGCCGGTAACAGTCAGCGAAATTGAGGTTCGAGTCTATTTGATAAAAATATGATTATTTCTTTTGAAAACGAGTTTTCCCAGAATGACGACCCATGTTGCCAGAAAAGGAATGATTATAAATACACATTCGTGAACTCCGCTTTTTAGGTCTACGCACTTGGGCCGGGTAACAGTTAGCCGAAAAAGAGGTTCGTTTCTATTTGATAGATATATAGGCATATTTTAATGAATTATTCTCTTAAAAACCAGTTTTCGAAGAAATACGATCCATTTTGTCAGAAAAGGAATAATTTTAACACCTTTTATGTGTATTTATCTTTATGTGACACCGCCCGTGTCAGAAAAAGAGGTTCAAGTCTACATTTTTTTTTTTTTAATTTGATCTTTCACCAAATTTTCTGATACGAATGAACGTTTTATAAATAACCACTGGCAAACAAAATGTAGTATATAAACATACATGCAATATATCTTTTAATCACCCTTCGAATTAGGGCCAGTGAATCATGGATCGAGTTTTTATTTAATAAAAATCATATAATTGATCAGAAATTTTACAATATGAACAAAAACGCCGTAATAATTATGTTTACTTCAGATATTTTCCAAATTTATAAATCACTGTTCTGTTTCTTCAATTTTACGATATATTTTGCCAAATCAATAAAATAGACAGCTTATTCTAACAAATAACGAAGATTTTTTCGGTCCAGTAAATTTTCACTCAATCCATGGAAGTAAAAACCACGGGATGCCAACCGGAATCCGGATATATCAGAATGAATTCGGATGTCAGATCCGTATATTAGGAAAGAGAATTGAGGCTCGGTTGCCATCCCTAGAATACGCCATTTTGCTACACCGAATGTCCATGGAGTGCTAATGAAAGTTAACTTTTAGGACTGCTGTCAATGCATATGTTGTGAAATAGTATGGTTATTATGAGCTAGGTAAGTTTATACGATGCCCAGAAACCTATCTAACCAAAAAGAAGGACAAGGAAGCCTCTCCCCACAAAGAAAAAAGTACATTTTTTTCACAACTTTAGGAATATCACCCATACCCTTAAAATTTGGAGTTTTATTGGCATTTTGATTATTTTGTGATGAAATGTCATTTAAATTTAATAACAATAGCAGATTTTACCAAGTTTTTAGTTTCATTTTACATTAAATGAGTTAGTTAATTACCAAGAAAGATTACTGGGTTGTATAATTTTAAGTTGAAACAATCTTACAGTTGTCTTTTTTCTAAAATCTTTTTTTTTCAAATTAATTTTGGAATTTTGGTTTGAAATTTGAGGAAAAGGTGGGGAATATTGCCCACAAACGGCTTTAAAATTGACTCAAAATAAACTCCGACGAACTGCTATTACATTCGTCAAACAAGGCTAATGCAATGTCAGGTGTAATATTTGTTTTGACTCACAAATCGGTAGAAAATGACAAAAATCACCTCTGCAAAATTTAATATGGATCCATTGGCCCGTCATAAAAAAATCAAAATTTGAAAAGTGATCGGTTAGAACTTTTATTAAGTGTATATCTAATCACAATGAATACCCCAGTATTTTCAGTGCTTTCTCCTATTGTTTAATCATTCGGAACTACCTCGGATATTACTGCGAAACACTGTTGATAGTGTACGTAATCACCCGAGCGGTTTTCCGAATGTTGTTTAATATTTAACGAGCCTGATATAGTTTGGACTTTTATGTATTTTACTCTTAAGTAACAGACTTCATTCAATTTTTGATGGGTTGAAACTGTATTAAAGCTAAGATACGTCAAGGGTCCAATATACGATAAAAAGTCGATCTTTTCCGAATGCTAGATGCATGGTCTTACTTGACTGATTTCCTGTTATTATATGTGTAAAGTTTTTCTCCATTGATTTCCGCACAAAACCCGTGGTTTACACACCTGAGTATTCACGTGGTTTATAGGATTTAACCTGATTGGCTGTTTTTTTTGTCGCTCAATAAACATAGCCCGAGGTGTTGATTGCATGGATAAGGCAGTAGCGTGGTCGATTCAACTTTTAAGTTCTTAAAATGTTGTTGTGCTTGGATAAATTGGATTTTTGGTAAGTTTTTTATCGTTTCTTCCAATTTTTATCTCCATATTTATCTGTAAATTTGCATTTTAAAATACCATGCTGTGTAATCTCACCTTCCCATAAATGCTATTGATATAAAGATTCATCAATGTTGAAATTGACAATAACTATCAAGTGGGTGGGGTAACTAAATATATTATGAATATCCATAAGGCATGGGCGGATCCAGCGGGGGTCAGGGAGGTCCGGACCATGTTCGTTAGTGTATTTTTTGCTTGTAAGTCATTTTTAAGGGTTCATCAATTGTTGAAATTGAAAATAACAATAAAGTGGGTGGGGTATGTAAACAAAGCAAAATAATCCAAAAGTTCCTATTATTATATATGTATTTGATTAGATATGCATCAAATATATTGAAATAAATATGAAAAAATATAAAACACTCACCAAAATAGGCATTTAGAATGAAATGAAAACAATTTCCTACCCTTGAAATAGCCTTTTTGTTGTGAGCCCAAACACATATTCAAACTACTTTTTTCATAAATCCAAATGTTGATAAATGATGTTTATATAATACTTAAGGTTCATGTAAAGTCTTGGTTTGCTAAAAAAATAGTAAAACAGAAATAGCTCTAATTCTGTCATATTTCCACCAACAGTATTGTTTTATACATCAAAATGTTTCTTATGAAGCATACAAAGTGATGCTGGTCATCAATTACGATAAAACTATTTAGCAAAAGATGTATTTGCAAAGTCGATGCTGCATAAATAAAAGTACTAAATTACATTAAAATTTTCTTACAACAAAATTTAACATTAATTCCTTTACAGGACCTTATAGTACACATTCCAATGAAGGTTCTGCAATATTTATAACCTCAATAAATATTAAAACAAAACTAAGGCAATTGAAAAACTAAAGTGAAAGTAGAAACAGGGTCGTGAAAACCCATTACACTTGTATCTGTCAAAATGTTTTTCATTTACCTTAATTTTGTTTTAACATTTATTTAGGTTATAAATATTTAAGTACCTTCTTTGGAATATGAACTTTAATGTTCTATAAATGATTTAATGTTAAATTAGTTAGTAAAAAATTCTTAATGTCTTTTAGTATTTACAGTTTTACAGCATCAATTTTGCAAATGCATCTTTCGGTAAACGTTTTCATCTGAATAAATTACCAGCATCACATTGTATGTTTCATAAGGAACATTTTGATGTATAATATACTGCTCTTGATGGAAGTATGAAAGAGTTAGAGCATTTTTCATTTTACTATTTTAAATGCAAACAAAGACTTTACTTGAACCTTAACAATGTCTTGTGCCAAGTTCTATAAAAAATATTTCCAAAAAGTCATTTTCACATTTATCTCAACCCTGTCATTACATGTTTCCACTTTCTGTTTTTGTCACAGGGGCTCGATGAAATTTTCCTTCTTATTGTATCTTCATTATAAAGAATTTAAAGGAAAAAATCATCAAGCCCCTGTGCGCAAACTGAGCGTGTAAACATGTGCTGACAGTGTTGTGATAAAATAAGAAAATGACTTTTTGGAAAGATTTTTTGTGGGACTCTACACAAGACATTGTTGACTGTTATATAAACATCCTATATCAACATTTGGATTTATGAAAAAAGTAGTTTGAATATGTGTTTAGGCTCACAACAAAAAGGCTATTTCAAGGTCAGGAAAATCTTTTTATTTCATTCTAAGTGCATATTTTGGTGAGTGTTTTATATTTTTTCATATTTATTTTAATACATTTGATGCATTTCTTACCAAATACATGTATAATAATAGGAACTTTTGGATTATTTTGCTTTGTTTACATACCCCACCCACTTTATTGTTATTTTCAATTTCAACAATTGATGGAACCTTAAGTAGTATGAAGCAGTTTTTCTTACTGTGAAAGGGAATCACTGTGGCGCATACTTTCACCAGTGACTGTCTGACTGACAACTGCCCTACATGATTGAGAACCATTGGTAGAAGGGAGAATGGCAGTAGAAATAATTTCATGACCAAGCTCCACAAAAGTATGCCCTGTCTTGGAATCTAACCCATGCCCCCTAAATATTGCCCTTTTATAAACAAAAACAAAAATATAAGTTTAAAGTTTTTCTTGTGTAGAATGTCTTCAATACTTAACCAAGATATTACATTTTGTAGACTTGTTTTTACTAAAACTACATGAATCTAAAAGGATTTAGCTCTAAGATATATTAATTTGGAGTTATGCCCCTATTAAAGTAAATGTTAAACTATTACCACTGTTATACAGAGAAAAGAATGACTGTGCTTTTTTCATTTCCAATATGCAAGTCCAATTTTTTGTTAAATTATAGCCCTGATTAAAATATTTTTTATATTCTTATCAAGAAATTTGAATGGTATAAGTAGTTGGTGTGGAACCTGGACCCTTACAATCTGATTAAAACCCAATCTAAAATTTCACCGCTCGCATACTCGCTAATATAGATCTGGCATTTTCAAAACCAAGGTCACGTTCATGTGACCTTTTCTCATCATAATATTAATGACGAAATTGTTATGATACGTAACTTGTTTACATCGTCTACATAATGCAATTTGAAATAAGCCACCCAATCCCAGACTGTGAATAATATTGCTGTTAAATTTGCATGCAAACCTTGGTCTAAAAATAGAAATTACGAAATCAAAAAGTGATTAATAGTGTTTTCGTCTAGATGAAAGCTACGCATTGATTGGTCGACACAAAGTTCATCTCGACGTGACCTTGCATTGACTAAGTAGAGATCCAGTATGGCAATGCGAGTAGAACAGGATCTCTGTTAATGGAGATTGAGCTACGCATTGATTGGTCGATACAAAGGTCATCTCGACGTGACCTTGCATTGACTAAGTAGAGATCCAGTAAAACAACGCGAGTAGAACAGGATCTCTGTTTACAGAGATTGGGACCCATATAAACCACAAATTATTATAAAACCACTGCACTGATTTTGCTCTCAATCTCATTTCAACTTTTCCTTCTGGGATTATGATTTTTCGCTTGACTTTACACAGTAAATGGAGAGCTCTCCTACTCCCCTAGTGTCGGTGTCTGCGTCCATATTTCTGATTTAAGTTTTGTGCAGTAAAATATTGTTTACTATAGGGCCACAACATATTGATCATATGTTCTATGGATTCGCTTTGCACCTTAATTTGGACGGTTTTTACAAAAAAATATTTTATTTCCTAGCTCGCTCATAAAAATTTGGTCAAACCGCTTTATAAACCAAGACTTTTTTAGTGAATAAAGACTTTTTAAAAAATATTTCTTCGCTTGCTTGCCCCATTTTTTTTTCTAGAAAATCCGTAGAACACATGCGGCCTTAAAGTTAAACTATTTTATTTCTTTTGATATTGACTTCAAACTTTAAATATATCCATTCCTTATTATCAACATCATCTCATGTGACATTTTTTTGGTTCATAACTCCTTATTCAATTTATTTCAGAAATATCCCCCTTTGAACATTGAGTTTTCTTTAAAAAAAATTTTTTTACTGCAACTGTTTTTATTTCATTAGGTATTGACATCAAACTTTAAATATATGTTCCTTATTATCAATCACATCTCATGTGACAAGGTTTATAACTCCAAATACATTTTGTTTTCAAAATTGTCTCCATGAACTTTTATTTATTTTTTTTATTTTTTATTTGTTAAGGTTATATTTTCAAATTTAAAATATGTATGTTCCTAATATCATCAACTACATCTCATGTGACAATTACTTACATGCTGTCTCCTCTGACAGCTCTTGTGAGAATTTTTAACAGATAAATAAAAAACTTGTCCACAGTGTGTTATGTAAAATATTTGGAATTATTTATCAAAAATCCAATGGAAGGGAAAATAGGCTGTTCTGAATTAAAAGAACATACTTACTAAGTTTTGTACAAAATTGTGTAAGCCACCTCAGTTGGTAGCACTCAAGTCTACTGAATTATCAATGGAGGAAAATTGACATTATAGTCTAATTTTCATGGAAGGGTATAACCACCCCGGGTGGAATTCGAACCCGTACCCCCTTAGGGACACATGATCCAAATCCTGATGCGCTACCAACTGCACTATTAACCGGTGTTAAACATTGTTTAAATTGTGATATTTTCACTTGTTACAAACGTACATGTATTTGCAAGCTTAGTCTTCAGCTCTACATCCATCTTACTATAAAGGGACATTACTCTGGATCAATTTGATTTTATGAAGTTATGCTCCTTTATACTTTCACAGTGAATGTTAAAGTTTGTTCAAACTGAATGGTTTTTTTTTAATAATCAAGATATTTGATTGTAAGTTGAAAGGCTTATTTGACAGTACCACATCTTCACTTCTGCCAAGGGATATAATTCTGGATGAATTATTCTCAGAGTTATGCTCCCTTTTAACTAAAGTAAGGTTAAAGTACTTCAAAGTGATTTTTTTTCAATTTTCATCAAGGTAATTAAGTGAAAGTTGTTATGCTTAGTGACCAGTACTATGTCATCACAACTATAAAGGACATAGCTCTTGACTAATTATTATGGGAGTTATGCCCATTAAACTGAAATATTTAATATTAAAATTTGTTCCAATTGAAAATATCTTTACTTACAAAGAAATTTAATTGGTATGCTTATTCATTGATACTACATCTAAACAACTATGAATGAACAGTACTTGAGATGTATGTTTTGAGTTATGCCCTTTTCATATTTTACAAAATTTATGACTTTGTAACTATTGTTTGACTGATTTTTAATTTCCTAAGGAAAGCTAAATCTTGTCTTGATAGCACTTTTGTTGAAAGATAAGCCTTGCCATGAGTAAAACATTAGAAAAGTCAAGAAAGCTGTCATTTGACTGCTCTTGTTTTACTATTTTTCTTGAGAGTAGCGTCATGATCAGCTTTTTAAAATTTCATTAACACTGCACTATCAGTTCTTCGATTTACTATTTCAGATAATACAACTGTGTGGAATATTGTTTTAGATGGTAGTGAACAGTAGATGAATGGTCATTTGAAAAAAAAGATAAGTGCAGTTATTTTTATCTTTTTAAGCAGGATTTTTCAACGAGAATATTTGGCTTATAGTTAAGTGAAACATGGGCAGGGTTAGGGTTAGGGTGTTGTTAACAATTGTGTTAAAGTTTTTCTTTTCCATATATTTTTGGCATTTATAGTCAGATCCTAATGAAACTTCATACAATAATAACATACCATGTGTGGAACAGAATAAAAAAGTAACCAAAACTCCACCTGCCTTTATTATGGATTATTTACCTTTGTAATTTTGGTGTTAACAATTGCGTTGAAGTTTTTATTGTTTCATATATTTCTGCCATTTATAGTCAGATCTCTACAAAACTTCATACAATGATAACATACCCTGTGATGTAAAGAATTAGAAAGTAACTACAACTCTTCCTGGCTTAATTATGGATTATTTCCCTTGTAATTTTTGCGTTAAAGATTTCAATTTGTTGCATATCTCTGCCATTTATCGTCAGATTCTGAAGAAATTGCAAACAATGATTCCATAAGTTATGTGATAAACTGAATTAGAAAGTAACCACAACTCTACCTGGCTCAATTATGGATTTTACCTTTGCTTTTTTGTGTTAAAGTTTTCAATTTGTTGGATATCTCTGCCAATTAGTGTCAGATCCATACAATAATAACATACCATGTGTTGAACAGAATTAGAAAGTATACTTTATTCTTCCTGGCTTTATTCTTCCTGTCGCTTTATGACACATAAAAACTCTGTAAGCATTCTATACAGCAAACGTAGTATAACTGTTTTGTTCATTTCTTTTTTTGTCTCTGTATGACACATAATAACTCCATAAGCATTTTATAAAGCAAACAAAGCATAACTGTTTTGATCATTTCTTTCTTTGTCGCTGTATGACACATAAAAACTCTGTAAGCATTTTATACAGCAAACATAGCATAACTACTTTTATATTTTCTTTCTTTGTCGCTGTAGGACACAAAAAAAACTCTCTTTGTGCCTGAATGACACATGACAACTCCGTAAGCATTTTAATAGAGTAAACATAGCATTACTGTTTTGAGCGTTATACTTTCTTTGTTGCTGTATGACACATAATAATTCTGAAAATATTTTATGCAGCAAACATAGCATGGCTGTTTTGATCATTTCTTTCTTTGTCGCTGTATGACACATAATAGATCCATAAGCATTTTATAAAGCAAACATAGCATCACTGTTTTGATCATTTCTTTCTTTGTCACCGTATGACACATAATAATTCCATAAGCATTTTATAAAGCAAACATAGAATAACTGTTTTGATCAGTTCTTTCTTTGTCGCTGTATGACACATAATAACTCCATAAGCATTTTATAAAGCAAACATAGCATCACTGTTTTGATCAGTTCTTTCTTTGTTGCTGTATGACACATGATAACTCTGTAAGCATTAAAAAAGCAAACACAGCATAACTGTTTTTATCATTTTGCATTCTCAGCCCAAAACGTTTTTACAACATCTAATTTATTGTATGAAACTATTTTTAATTATTGTTTATATTCCATTTCAAAGTTGTTATTGACAATCGAAAATGTTCAAACAGAGATAATAATAATGGTGTGGTCGCTTTATTTTTCAGTATTGATAAGGAGTATGTGATGTGCCTGCACAATTTTTGAATTTTACATATATATTTTACCATTCTATTTTTGTAATATTTTTAATAACATTTGCTAGTAGGTAATTTTTTGCTGTTGATGTAGGTTATTTTTACAATTTAAGGTTTATCATGCCATAAACACTAGATACTATGTGGAGTTCATGATGTGTTTGCATTTTTTTTTCCATTTTTTACTTTGATTTTGTCATTTTTGTTTCCTTTTTTTACATTTTTTTGCTAGTAGGTTTATTTTACCAATCTTAGAATTTTGCTTGTTGGTTATTTTTTGCATTTGATGTAGTTTTTTTACAATTTAAGCTTTATCATGCCACAGACACTAGACACTGGTCAAATGGAGATGGTCGATATGACTTGGTCACGGAGTCTTACCTCTCCATTTGATATAAACAGAGTTCATGATGTGTTAGCAAAGTTTTTTCTGTTTTTTTGTTTTACTTTGATTTTGTCATTTTTGTTTTCTTTTTTTACATTTTTAATATGCCAGAAAGAATTTTGGGCATATTATGTTATACCCCCTGGCGTCTGTTTGTTCGTCCCTCTGTTAGCAATACGGTTTCCGGAGCTTAACTTAAGTTCCATTTGGCCCACAAGATTCAAACTTCATACCATGATTGCCAATATCGGGTTGAAGACCCCTATTGATTTTAGGGTCACGAGGTCAAAGGTCTTAAAACTGAAAACAGTTTCCAGAGCATAACTTAAGTTCCATTTGGCCCACAATATTTAAACCTCATATGATGATTGTCCATATTGGTTAGAAGACCCCTATTGATTTTTGGGTCACAAGGTCAAAGGTCAAGGTCACTATTACCTTTAAACTGAAAACAGTTTCCGGAGCATAACTTAAGTTTCATTTGACCCACAATATTTAATTTTCATATGATGATTGTCCATATTAGGTAGAAGACCCCTATTGATTTTGGGGTCACAAGGTCAAAGGTCAAGGTCACTATTACCTTAAAACTGAAAACAGTTTCCAAAGCATAACTAAAGTTTCATTTGGCCCACAATATTTAAACCTCATATGATGATTGTCCATATCAGGTAGAAGAACCCTATTGATTTTGGGGTCACAAGGTCAAAGGTCAAGGTCACTATTACCTTAAAACTGAAAACAGTTTCCGGAGCATAACTAAAGTTTCATTTGGCCCACAGTATTCAAACTTCATGGAAGGATTGTCCATATCGGGTAAAAGACCCCTATTGATTTTGGGGTCACAAGGTCAAAGGTCAAGGTCACTATTACTTTAAAACTGAAAACAGTTTCCGGAGCATTTCTTAAGTTCCATTTGGTCCACAATATTCAAACTTAAAAAACAACACTTTCTGGCATATAATGCTCCGCCTAGCAGTGCTCTTGTTTTGCTAGTAGTTTTTTTTTACCAATTTATTTGAAGGTTTATCATGCCACAGACACTAGACACTGGTCAAATGGAGATGGTCGATATGACTTGGGTCATGGAGTCTTACCTCTGCACTTGATATAAACAGAGTTCATGATGTGTTAGCATAGTTTTTTTCTGTGAGTTTTTTTTTACTTTGATTTTGTCATTTTTGTTTTCTTTTTTTTACTTTTTTTTGCTAGTAGGTTTTTTTACCAATCTTAGAATTTTGCTTGTAGGTTATTTTTTGCAGTTGATGTAGGTTTTTTTGACAATTTAAGGTTTTACATGCGATAGATACTAGGCACTGGTCAAATGGAGATTGGTCGATATGACTTGGTCACGGAGTCTTACCTCTCCAATTGATGTTAACAGAGTCTGTGATGTATTTGCATGTTTTTTTTTTCTATTTTTACTTAATTTTGTATTTTTCTTTTCATTTTATCTATTAATTTGCTTGTAGGTTATTTTTCCATCATTAGTTTTGCTAGTAGGTTATTTTTCAATCTTAAATTTTTGCTGTAGGTTTTTTACAGTTAATGTAGGTTATTTTTTACAATTTAAGGTTTTACATGCGATAGTCACTAGGCACTGGTCAAATGGAGATTGGTCGATATGACTTGGTCACGGAGTCTTACCTCTCCAATTGATGTTAACAGAGTCTGTGATGTATTTGCTTGTTTTTTTTCTGTGTTTACTTAATTTTGTATTTGTCTTTTCTTTTTTATCAATTATTTTGCTTGTAGGTTATTTTTCATCAATAATTTTGTTAGTAGGTTATTTTTCCATCAATAATTTTGCTATTAGGTTATTTTTTCAGTTATTTTTTCAATAATAATTTTGCTAGTATGTTGTTTCTTCAATCTTATATTTTTGCTGTAGGTTTTTTACAGTTGATGTAGGTTATTTTTTTACAATTTAAGGTTTTACATGCGATAGTCACTAGGCACTGGTCAAATGGAGATTGGTCGATATGACTTGGTCACGGAGTCTTACCTCTCCAATTGATGTTAACAGAGTCTGTGATGTATTTGCATGTTTTTTTTCTATTTTTACTTAATTTTGTATTTTTCTTTTCATTTTATCTATTAATTTGCTTGTAGGTTATTTTTCCATCATTAGTTTTGCTAGTATGATATTTTTTCAATCTTAAATTTTTGCTGTAGGTTTTTTTTACAGTTGATGTAGGTTATTTTTTACAATTTAATGTTTAACATGCGATAGTCACTAGGCACTGGTCAAATGGAGATTGGTCGATATGACTTGGTCACGGAGTCTTACCTCTCCAATTGATGTTAACAGAGTCTGTGATGTATTTGCATGTTTTTTTTCTGTGTTTACTTAATTTTGTATTTTTCTTTTCTTTTTTATCAATTATTTTGCTTGTAGGTTATTTTTCATCAATAATTTTGTTAGTAGGTTATTTTTCCATCAATAATTTTGCTATTAGGTTATTTTTTCAGTTATTTTTTCAATAATAATTTTGCTAGTAGTTTATTTCTTCAATCTTAAATTTTTGCTGTAGGTTTTTTACAGTTGATGTAGGTTATTTTTTTACAATTTAAGGTTTTACATGCGATAGTCACTAGGCACTGGTCAAATGGAGATTGGTCGATATGACTTGGTCACGGAGTCTTACCTCTCCAATTGATGTTAACAGAGTCTGTGATGTATTTGCATGTTTTTTTTCTATTTTTACTTAATTTTGTATTTTTCTTTTCATTTTATCTATTAATTTGCTTGTAGGTTATTTTTCCATCATTAGTTTTGCTAGTATGTTATTTTTTCAATCTTAAATTTTTGCTGTAGGTTTTTTTTACAGTTGATGTAGGTTATTTTTTACAATTTAATGTTTAACATGCGATAGTCACTAGGCACTGGTCAAATGGAGATTGGTCGATATGACTTGGTCACGGAGTCTTACCTCTCCAATTGATGTTAACAGAGTCTGTGATGTATTTGCATGTTTTTTTTTCTGTGTTTACTTAATTTTGTATTTTTCTTTTCTTTTTTATCAATTATTTTGCTAGTAGGTTATTTTTCATCAATAATTTTGTTAGTAGGTTATTTTTCCATCAATTATTTTGCTATTAGGTTATTTTTTCAGTTATTTTTTCAATAATAATTTTGCTAGTAGTTTATTCCTTCAATCTTAAATTTTTGCTGTAGGTTTTTTACAGTTGATGTAGGTTATTTTTTTACAATTTAAGGTTTTACATGCCATAGTCACTAGGCACTGGTCAAATGGAGATTGGTCGATATGACTTGGTCACGGAGTCTTACCTCTCCAATTGATGTTAACAGAGTCTGTGATGTATTTGCATGTTTTTTTTCTATTTTTACTTAATTTTGTATTTTTCTTTTCATTTTATCTATTAATTTGCTTGTAGGTTATTTTTCCATCATTAGTTTTGCTAGTATGTTATTTTTTCAATCTTTAATTTTTGCTGTAGGTTTTTTTTACAGTTGATGTAGGTTATTTTTTTACAATTTAAGGTTTTACATGCGATAGTCACTAGGCACTGGTCAAATGGAGATTGGTCGATATGACTTGGTCACGGAGTCTTACCTCTCCAATTGATGTTAACAGAGTCTGTGATGTATTTGCATGTTTTTTTCTGTGTTAACTTAATTTTGTATTTTTCTTTTCTTTTTTATCAATTATTTTGCTTGTAGGTTATTTTTCATCAATAATTTTGTTAGTAGGTTATTTTTCCATCAATAATTTTGCTATTAGGTTATTTTTTTCAGTTATTTTTTCAATAATAATTTTGCTAGTAGGTTATTTCTTCAATCTTATATTTTTGCTGTAGGTTTTTTACAGTTGATGTAGGTTTTTTTTTTTACAATTTAAGGTTTTACATGCGATAGTCACTAGGCACTGGTCAAATGGAGATTGGTCGATATGACTTGGTCACGGAGTCTTACCTCTCCAATTGATGTTAACAGAGTCTGTGATGTATTTGCATGTTGTTTTTTTTCTATTTTTACTTAATTTTGTATTTTTCTTTTCATTTTATCTATTAATTTGCTTGTAGGTTATTTTTCCATCATTAGTTCTGCTAGTATGTTATTTTTTCAATCTTAAATTTTTGCTGTAGGTTTTTTTTACAGTTGATGTAGGTTATTTTTTACAATTTAATGTTTAACATGCGATAGTCACTAGGCACTGGTCAAATGGAGATTGGTCGATATGACTTGGTCACGGAGTCTTACCTCTCCAATTGATGCTAACGGAGTCGGTGATGTATTTGCATGTTTTTTTTCCTGTGTTTACTTAATTCTGTATTTTTGTTTTCTTTTTTTATCAATTATTTTGCTTGTAGGTTATTTTTCATCAATAATTTTGTTAGTAGGTTATTTTTCCATCAATAATTTTGCTATTAGGTTATTTTTTCAGTTATTTTTTCAATAATAATTTTGCTAGTAGGTTATTTATCAATCTTATATTTTTGCTGTAGGTTTTTTACAGTTGATGTAGGGTTTTTTTTTACAATTTAAGGTTTTACATGCGATAGTCACTAGGCACTGGTCAAATGGAGATTGGTCGATATGACTTGGTCACGGAGTCTTACCTCTCCAATTGATGTTAACAGAGTCTGTGATGTATTTGCATGTTTTTTTTTTCTATTTTTACTTAATTTTGTATTTTTCTTTTCATTTTATCTATTAATTTGCTTGTAGGTTATTTTTCCATCATTAGTTCTGCTAGTATGTTATTTTTTCAATCTTAAATTTTTGCTGTAGGTTTTTTTTACAGTTGATGTAGGTTATTTTTTACAATTTAATGTTTAACATGCGATAGTCACTAGGCACTGGTCAAATGGAGATTGGTCGATATGACTTGGTCATGGAGTCTTACCTCTCCAATTGATGTTAACAGAGTCGGTGATGTGTTTGCATGTCTTTTTTCTATTTTTACTTTTCCTTTGGTTTTTTCTCATCTTTTTTCATCATTAATTTTGCTAGTAGGTTATTTTTTTAATCTTAAATTTTTGCTGTAGGTTATTTTTTTTGGTAATTTTCTTTTCTTTTTCCATCATTATTTTTGCTAGTAGATTATTTTTTTAATCTTAAATTTTTGCTGAAGGTTATTTTTTTCTAGTTGATGTAGGTTTTTTTACAATTTAAGGTTTATCATGCGACAGACACTAGACACTGGTCAAATGGAGATGGTTGATATGACTTGGTTACGGAGTCTTACCTCTCCAATTGATATAAACAGAGTTCATGATGTGTTAGCATGTTTTTTCTCCTTTTTTTTACTTTGAATTTGGAAATTTGTCTTTTTTTTTACTTTATTTTTGCTAGTAGGTTTTTTTTCAATCTAAGATTTTTTTCTGGTAAGTTAATTCTTTCAAATGATGTAGGTTATTTTTTGTACAGTAAAGTTATTTTTTATACTATATTTCAGTGTATTTACTGTTTTATGATAAATGATGATATTGTTATTTAATAAACTAATGTTTTCTGTAATGGACAGATTTGTGAGTGAACGACATTGCACGGACAAGTTGACACATTGCGGCGAGGAAAACACCTGTCATTGTTCTGGTCACAGCCAGTCAATGACTAAGACAGTACTCGTTACTGAACAGTACATTTAGATACTGTACAGTAGGTTGACATGTCCTGTCAATCACTTACATAGTCATTTTGTTTTTGTTTTGGGCATTCTTTAAAGTTCTTTAATGTTTAATCTTTGTTTTAATCGCACATGAATTCTACTTATTTTTATTGTTGGAAAAAGCAAGTTATATATTTAGCCTTTACAAGTATATTTCTTTTTTATTTTTAGTTTTATTTAAGTGTAGTTATTATTTTTTATGTTTTAAAAACTCATAATTTGTAGGTTTTTTTCATTAAAATTTGTTAAAATTTGTGTTATTCATTAAGACTTGACAAACAGCACATTCACTACTACTTATAGTCTTGTATTTTTGAATTGATTGATAATATTTCCTGGAATATTATTTCAATGCATTCTATATTTATTTATTAAGATAGAATCAATTTATGTATCATTGGATTTATATTTTATAGGTTTATTTTGATTCAATTTTATTTTGAAAAATATGTCGATATAAAATTCAAAGGTTTTTATGGGCGATTACTTTTAGGGTTTAAAATTTGTCCACTTTCTTCAATACCTATTCCCTTCAAAATGCAAGGTCAGCAGTTTTTGTTATAACATCAGTAACCTAATCTATTGTTTAAACTGATGTGAGCCATGAAGAGCCACTATGGATCTCTTGTCAAATGTTCTAATTCAGCATGAAGACGGCACAACCAACAAAGCTAGCAACAAATCAGTTCATTTGTCCACAAAATGTTTATGTTTTTTTGGAATTCTCTTTTTTATCTTGATAATTGTATTGAAAATTAACCCAAACTCCTGGTTTACGCCATCTGGTTTACTATACATTATTCACATTTTACCTTGCCCATTACATGCCTTTGTTGCTTTGCCTAATGAATATATGTCAGATTTCATTCATTGTGATTAATACAAACTTGTTCTTAATCTTAGGGAAACAAATATCTTTACATGGAAGTATATGTCCCCCCTTCACTGACATGTGTGACTGGTGTACAAATTACTTATTATGAACAAATACAACATTTTTTCCTTTAACCATACCAATTAGCTTTTTTGCTTACACGCACTACATGTACCAAGTCATGCCCTACCTTACCCTACATCATGAAAAACTGTTATGACAAGCATACTAGCCTACTTGACTTACACAGCAAAAACACATGTATACACACTTAGAAAAATACTCTTCATAATAATTGCAGGCACAATAAAATCATTTTACTTGTACAAAAACATACCAGTATAACAAACAAAATCTACATGTGATGTATTTACTGACCCACTGCATTAAGTCAATTAGAAGAATATCTTAGATAGATAGATTAACACGGATCGATAGCGCAGTTTGTAGTGCTCTGGGATTTGGAATCTCGTGCCTGAGGGGTGCGGTTTTGAATCCCACCGGGGAGGTTATACTCTTCCATGAAAATTTGACAATAATGTTGATTTTCCTCCATTGATTAGATAATAAGGAGAAGTTTCCGGCCTTGTGGAAGGGTAGGTGAGTACTGGTTATAGACAATAGTCCAGGAAAGCTAGGTTAGGTGCGCTGGATGCTGCAAAATGACCTAAAATTGTGTTGACATGGCGTTAAAATCTAGCAAAAAAAAGATAGATTAATTTTTGCATAGTATGTATACAATTTTACTAGAAATTAAAATGTTTATGTACAGTAAAAATGTCATTAAGTAAAATTCTTGTCCATGATATGCACTCCAAGGCCAAAGTGCTCAATTGTAAATGCATTTTTGTTGTCTTGTGTATTTTATATCATCAAAATTCATGTCACGAACTTCTGGCACAAAAATATGTGTGTTTCTGGTTCTATCTCCCCCTAAAATTGTATTCAGTAGGTATGCAATCATTTTGTTTTTATCTTAACAAGAAACAGTTCTTTCCAGTTTCTCCTCTCTGATTTTATCTATTTCAGATTGAAGATATTACTATATGGGAGAAACCAATCTCCATGGAAAGAAGTCGATTTGGAAAACTGTCTACAGTCTATAGGACAAAAACTCAGTAACAGTAAGATTGATCATATTGCTGTAGTTTTCACCTTACTGCTTGCATTACAGGAGTAAGGTTATACTTACTGCTGTTGCTGCTAACTTCACATCCATACCATAACAATTCTTTCTAATTAAGACCCTATAGAGGCAAAAATGTTGACATGCTTCATAAACATAAGGGATGAGATGGTATGGCCATATTTATAGATTCAATATTGATACATCAGTCTATGGTATACATATCATAACCCAGCACGATATATCGCGATACAACTCACTGTATGACATTCATAACCATGGGAAGTCCCTGTATTTTCAGTATTCACAGGGTTGCCTTTTTTGCTCAAGAATTATGATCCCTGTGTCTGTTTGTTAAAAGGGTTCAGTACTACTTAACCCGTGGACAACCCAACCCGTGGTTGTCTCAACCCTGAGTTTGAACAACTTAACCCATAGTTAGAGACAACTCAACACTTAAACAACCCATGATCGTAAATAAGGAAATGTGAATGGTTGTAAATTTACAATAGCTGCCTGTAACGTATATACAAATGTAGTTATATTGTCTCCTTTCTTATCGATACGATCCATAAGAAAATATACTGGTTTAATATTTTTGCAAAATTAAAAAAAAACTAACTGCTTTTACAATATTGCGTAAATGTAATTGTAAATGTGTGAAGGAACTTTTGGAGGGCAGTGTACATGCCAAATCATCTATATGAGCCAAAGTAGTCTCTTGGTGCAATCTGAATAAAGCCTGATATCAAATTTTCCCCTCACAAAAATCAATTGTTTTACCTATGACGGCAGTGTATAGGATATCTGTTTACTGAGATTGCCTCTTGGGGTGATTTTATGTGAAACAGGTTTTAAAAATAAAATTGTTTGATTACCCCTGAAAACCTGCTAGAAAATACATTTACAATGTATTTGATTTGGGCAAGTAAAACATAATTATAGCTGGTTGTCCAAATGGGCAACCTACTTTAAAAAATAATGTTTAGTCCTGACAAAAGATCATTGAATTTGAAAGAAACTATTGATCATTAATACAAAGATTTTTTTCAGATTTGAAACATTTTAACCAAGATGAGTTCATTGATCTGCTGTAAATATATGTATATCCAAAATAAATGGTAGATGTTACTATTGTTGGTTTCTGTACTGGTTTACATGCAAGACAGTCTTAGTTGACATTGTGTTGACATGGCGTTAACTCCAATGAATAAATATGAATTAGGTAAATGGTGACATCACAGAGTTGGTGTACCATTGGAACCACTCTGATTGTAAAAGTCATTGGACCAAGGGGGATTTTGTTGGACTCAGTCCAATGTCCACTGGCTAAATTCTATGACTGCATACATCTATTAGTATTCACCTTTTCCAGTTTTTGATGAAGATAAAGTGAGATTGATTATAAAAGTGTCTTCTAATGGTGACCTAGTGTTTGACATCTAGATATTATATATTATCAGCGATACTCGAGAATTTCTACTGTGATCCTGTACAAGGCAAGAAAATAGTAAGCAGTTTTTTTGCATTCATTTTTTTTAAGTTAATTTTAAATTGATTTGCGAAGTTTGGCTTTTGCATACTGAGGATAATAATAATATTTATTTGGCATAGTGTACACATCGTAAAAACATACAAACACAAATATCACAGACATCATGATGTAGTAACTATGTATTGCACACCAACACCAGGGATAACACAAAAAAGGGCAAGCCCTTATTTCCATTGTGGTCCCTGATGCCATTCCAGTACTGGTTCTTCTCAGGAAATGCTGCAGGGAGATAACTCACTGTAAAATATATGGTACAATACAGTAACCTTACAGTATTAGCTCCCTTGAACATCAGATATGAAATCACTGCTTTGGATCATTTATACTTTCTCTATTCTGAATTAGAATGAACTGTTTCACAATTGAATGCTTTTTAATGTTTGTATGATTATGTCTCCTTTGTATTTCAGAATTTTACTGACACCAAATTAGGAATTCAAGAGATAGCCATAGCTCTTCGTACCAAACGCCTGAGGTGGTTTGGTCATGCTTCTTGTAACAATTGTACCAACACCATTATGAACATGGATATTCCAAGGGCCTGTGGGCGTGGAAGACCTAGAAAATCTTGGTCTGATTGCATCAAGACGGATTTAAGTGTATGTGGTATGGTCAATATTAGTCCACACAATAGGGACGGCTGGAGAGCTGGTGTTAGACGTTCTAGCCGCCTGCTGCCTACCTCAGTATCTGGGACACCCGCAGCAGATGACAAATAAACTCAGGATATGATGATGATGATGATGATGATGATGATGATGATGATGATGTGATAACGTTTACTCTTTGGTTGTAAACAAGTGATGTAAGTGTTACAGCTAAGTACTATCTTTTTTTAATTTGGCTTAATGCAATGATGTTCCTATGCATTTTGTTTTATGAATTAATCTTAATGCAAAAGTAAAAATAGTTTAGATAGATTTGAAATTGTAAAGATGAAAGGGATTTATCGGAATATTGGTCTATCTGAAAAAGACATATCTCATTCTGGTTTAATTTTACATTTTAGGTCACTTAAAAAGTTTTGATAACATAGTTAGTTCTATGTTTCACTAAGCCATTGGTTTGTCTACCTTCTTATTGAATTTCTTTTTACTTATTTGTACATTGAAACTATCGCACGGTACCCATCAAAAGTTAGGAGGCAAAAATAATTTTGCTGCTATTCTTGAATTTGGATTATTATTTTTATAAAATCATTATTTTTAATATAATTAAATATTGTTTGTGATAAAATGAAAACAAACTATGAATGCAACACATTATTAAGATTCAGCATTTGACCTCCTTAAGCCTCCAAAACCATGTTTTCTGTAATTATTTTCTATAGCATAGCTTTTATTAGGGCTATGGATCATTGAACAAGTGGAGATCCAATCCAAACCATGATCTATGTGTAGCGATTCTTCAATCAAACCAAGAATCACTTGTTATTAAAAAAGCAAACTGGAATTCATATATACAACACACATAATATATATATATATGTGTTATATATATGAATTCCTGTATGCTTTTTTATTAACGAGTGATTCTTGTTAAATTCATATGTATATACACACACAAATATACATATGAATTTAACAAAAATAAGTGAAGAACTAAAGAAGCTTTTATTACATGGAAAATCATGTCAGAGATTTCGAAAGTGCCGAACATTTGTACTCGATTTTCTAGTCCGAATAGCGAATAGTGAGTACTTGGTTACTCGCAACAGTCCTAGATTTTATGCTACCTTTGAAGTCTCAATTATTATCATAAGGAAACCAAAACATAAAGCAAAACTAAAGAGCCTTTCTGAGAAAAAAGTTATCAAACTTTAGATAATAGCTATTCAGTAAGCCTTTTAAGTAGAAAACGTCTCCAAACTTTTGGTGGATACTGTATATATGCCATCAAAGACTTTATGATGTACTGTACCAATTTCAGACGTTCTGAAGGATTAAATGAACACTGAACATATATAGTATTAAGGCACAAAACTTGTTTATTGGCCATAATGGAACAAAAAATAACTAATCACTAATTTTATTGACTGCTCAGATTCAAATATCAAGCTCTAAAGTGTGTTCTTTTTCTTATAATCAGTTCTGACTTACCTTTGGTCAAGAAGCAGACATCTTCCCTTTATGCTAATGGAAAAATCAATATCCTTAACTAATCTTCCAATAAATTTGTTGTTGTTTTCAGATCATTCATTTCTATGATCCTGATGTTGCCTACCATCAATGAGTTAAATACTTGAAGCAACATGATAGTCACCTAATAGGATGTTTGTGCAAAGAAGCAACATGATAGTCACCTAATAGGATGTTTGTGCAAATAGTTCAATGTTTATAACTAATTTCTGGTAAGTGTATCAAATTATATTATTTTATTTAACTTGTCTATATGCTGTTGTTCCTTTTTCTCATTTTTGGTTGGGTTAAACAGGGTAGCAACACATTGTATATGTCACTTTACAAGGGTCAATTAACTTATAGTCTGACAGAATTTACCTGAGCTTGACCTTTATTCAAGAATATATTTAACTCAGTTTATAGCCTATTTTAGTCTTTGTACGTTAATCACGCTTTTTCGGAAGCTTTCGGCAAAATACACATATCTGAACAACTAATATTGTAGTGTCACAACATAGCGGACTTACGTGTTCCCCATAAACGAATGAGTTCAAAATTTAAAGTACAATAACATGCCATGTTTGCAAAATTTATTTATATTCACATAGGTTGTTATTCACATATGTATAATCTTATACACACATATTGGAAACTCACGATTTAATGTAAGTGAAGCCTGTAATTATTATAATAAGGTAGTTCAAGCTCAGATTAATATTGTTGGACTATACCTACCTGGAAAGCCTAAGCTTTAATACTTTCATCAGATACTGACAATTGCCCTACATGATTTAGAGTCAGTGGTAGGAGAGAGAATGGCCATAGGAAATATTTCATATGTCCAAACTCTGCAGAAATTTGTAATCACACTTACCAATAAATAAATCAAAATGAACCATTTATTTTACTTCGACTTACTTGTGATGGCTTCAAACTTAACCGCTAGTATTTACAAGACATAGTCTGTATACCTTAGCTGTATGAAATACAATACCTGCCTAAAGTTTGGGAACAATAGAAATTTACTGCAATTATTAAATTTTGATGATATTTTTTGTAGAATCATTATTTTTAATATACTTAAGTAATTATGTAAGTATAGTTTGTGATAGCATTAAAACAAATTTCATGAATGCAGCACTTCTATAAGATTTAGCATCTGATATTCTAAAGCCTCCAAAACCATGTTTATTGTAATTATTTTGCATAACACAGCTTTTATGCTATTTTTATACCCCCACTTCGAAGAAGAGGGGGGGTATACTGTTTTACCCTTGTCCATGCGTCCGTTCGTCCGTGCGTCCGTCCGTTACGAAATTTCCATCGCAGTTTTCTCAGCAACTATATCATGCAGCAGCCTAATACTTTGCATATTGCTTCATCCCATAGTCCCATGTGGTGTAAAGCGATTTCATGCTCCTCGCTCATCTACTTCCTGTTTGTCGCATATTTTTAGATTTTGGCGGGGGTATCACTAGTGAGCATTAGCTCACAGATTTACTTGTTGTAGTCTCAGTTACAATTATATGTTGATACCCAAAAGCAAACCAAAACTAAAAAGCATTTCAAAATAAACAGTTATCAATATTTTGATAAAAGTTATTCAGTAGGATTACAGATTGAAACTGTCTCCAAACTTTTGGTGGGTACTGTATAATTATAAAGTATACCTTAGCCCTATGAATAGGGATGGATACCATTAGAGATGAAACGATATGGGTACCAAGGAAACAATACGGTATTTTAAACAATACTAATGCAAATATGTAACAATAGTACAAATTGCAATGTTTAAATGCAAATAAATCAATGGGCACATTCCACAAGGCTATCGCTAGCTAGCGCTTTTTTGTAAGCGATTTTTGTAGCAAATAAGCGCTAGCTATGTGAAACGTGCCCAATAAAAACAAACACTTTAGGACAGCATATGTTTGATGATTTTATGTTCCATAAGATGTATTTTGGTCTATTATTTCGTAAAAGAGAGACAATTTGTACATACTATGATGGAAAACTTAGTGGTTGTGGTAAAATAGAGTTAAACTGAACTACTTTATATATGACCTGTGTTGGCGGAACCTGAAACGGCTGTCGAGATACTGGTAATAAGTTTAGCGCTTCAAATCGCTTAACTTAAAAAAAACAAAAAATGACTAATAATACTTGTATATCGATGTAAGCTTTTTATCGGTTTTTTTTGTAAGAATATTAGCATATCAGTTTTCTCAATGGACTGTTTCATTGTGTTTTTATTGTGTTACTGGTACCAGCCTGTGAAAACACATTTTCACTGGGTGTATTTTGTACCCAAAATATTTTAATGCAAGCTCTGAAATATATCTTATTATCGCGCTATTCTAATTGCCAAATGTTAAGTAAAAAAAATACTTATGAATATGTAAGAGCTAGATATAAAAAAAATACCCCACATGTGACATTTGTACTGAATATTTTCATACCAAAATAATCTCAATAAAATATTGTGTTGCAATTAAATAAGTACTAGTATTTCTGTAGACCAGTAGACTGTCTAGAATAGTAGACTATTTTAGTGTTATGGTGTTCGTTTACAAGCAAAATATATCGGAGTGTATCCAATTATGTATTTTTTAAACAAATAAACATAGACGTTTGTCGGTAAGAATTTTCTTATTGAGGAATATGAGCCAGTCTATAAATCGAAAACGCAATGTAGAAGTTACAGTGCACACATGCTGTGACAAAATAACAACAATATAACTGATACATTAGTAGAATTTACTATTGAAAGTCAATATTTCAGAAATTCATATTTTATTTGGGAAGTTTATTTAATATAATCATGTGACGTACATGGGTAATGTTTTTGCGAGACCATTCAGACATAGACATTGTTGACAACTAGCCTATATTATAATTTTGTGGTATAAGAAGCATGCTAATTTCCTGCAACATTACATTAACTGTCATTGTAAGAATTATCAATATAGATTACAATCTGATTAAAATTTTCCGCTCGCATACTCGCTAATTTAGATCTGGCCTTTTCCAAAAGGATGTTACGTTCAGGCAACCGTTTCTCATCATAGTATTCATGGCGAAATTGTTATGATACGTAACTTGTTTACATCGTCTACGTCACGCAATTTGAAATGAGCCGACCAATCGCAGACTGTGAATATTACTCTGGATAAATTAGCAAGCAAAACTTGGTCTAACAATAGAAATTACGAAATCAAATGTGATTAAAAGTGTTTTCGTCTAGATGAAAGCTACGCATTGATTGGTAGACACAAAGTTCATCTCGACGTGACCATGCATTGAGAAAGTAGAGATCCTGTACGACAATGCTCTACAGGATATCTGTTTATGGAGATTGTATAGATTAGGGCTGTGGATCTTTGAGCAAGTGGCAATCCGATTCCAACTACGACTCATGTGTAGCGAATCTCAAGTCAAACCACGAATCACTTTTTAGTGGAGAATCATACAGGAATTCATGTAATAACAAAAATAAGTGAAACATTACAGAAACTTAAATTGTATTGACTTCATGGGAATCCATGTACCCCAAACATTTCTTTTACCAGACATTTTATGGACATTTTCAGTAATAACATTTTTGTTTAAATGTTTATCAATCAAAATTTTGACACAAGATAATTTGTTCCTGCATAAATCAAAGTTTTCATTAGTAGTGTGGCCCGTTTACAGTGATAATTAGGCTGAAAATGTTCTTTCAATTTTTCCAAAACTAGATGGCGATATGACAATTTCGGACATGATGAATATTTGTACTCAATTTTGTGGTCGAGATCACGAATATCCAAGTACTTGGATAAATCACTTATCAATAAGATAAATACTCAAAAGTTTGGAGATTAAAGCATTCGTATTTTTATTCTGAATCTGCACTATATTGTTCAAAGTACCAATTTAAGTACTGGTACCAAAACAAAACGGTATTTAGCGGAAACTTTCGAAACAATACCGATACTGGTAAGGGTACCTCGTACCTGTAGACATCCCTGCCTATGAATACCAGTTTTCTTATTGGAGAATTAACATTGGGAGGACCATAACTCAATCTGATGTAAACCCGATCTAAAAGTTTCTGCTCCCATATTTGCTAATTTTGATCTGGCCTTTTCCAAACGCGGGTTGCGTTCAGGTTACCTTTTCTCATCATAATATTCATGACGATTTGTTATGGTACGTAACTTGTTTACATCGTCTACGTCACGCAATTTGAAATGAGCCGCCCAATCGCATACTGTGAATAATACCGCTGTTAAATTAGCATGCAAACCTTGGTCTAAAAATAGAAATTACGAAATCAAAATGTGAATAATAGTGTTTTTGTCTAGATGAAAGCTACGCATTGATTGGTCGACACAAAGTTCATCTCGACGTGACCTTCCACAGAGACAGTAGAGATCCCGTACGACAAGGCTCTACATGATATCTGTTTACGGAGATTGATCATAACTAAGTATGGGAATTGTGTTCCGACCCATTTGTCATTGTTATTATCATGTACATATCTAATAACAAAACTCAAATTACAGAAAAAAAAATTTTTGCAATCAAATGAAGGATGAATAATTCTATTAGATTTATTATTAATAAATTTGATGTTTTCAGGATGTCACCAATATGATGTCATTTCAAGCAGTGTACAATATTTTGAATGAATATAATCCATTCTCTATATGACTTGAAAGAAGGAATTGGGAGACCAGTTTGCTTGGACCAGCACGATTACAGAGAAGAAAACATGGTAAGACTTTTACATTTACTTTTATTAATATTTGCCAAATCAATGTTGTCTTTAATATGGTGATATCTGTTTCCCGCATTTATAATTATTTATCAATTAAAGTATTTGATTACGAATTTCGACCTAACACTTGTGTCATTTGTGAATCATCTACAAACCTCTTGAAAGAGATGGATCTGGTTTGTTAATGCCATAGCAACACATTGTTTAGGTCCTGAAAAGGTTTAATCTCTGGAATTGGTTTCCAGGTACAAGTTTAAGAAAATAAACAGTTTCTGGCTACAGTGTATAAATCTATTATGTCTGAAAGAGAATTACCTAAGAATGGCCTAAGATAATCAAAATTTGTATGATAACTATTTTTTCGTAAGAGCGTTAATTTTGTGAAAAGGTGTGCAGACATTTTACAAACATTTTAAACATTTTACAATTCAATCCATTTTTAAATAGTCTAAGTTGAGGGTAATAATTTAATCCAGTGAACGGATAGATTAAACAGAACAAATGGTTAACGTTTGTCAGGGGTGTGTTCAGTTACCGCGAACGTTGCAGAACGTTACATAATGATACATTCGGAACTCCTCGGCCATATATTTGTTTACTTCAACACCGGTAGTTTCAAAATAGCGTCTAAATATGTCCAAAATTATTCGAAGCAAATGGCCGAGGAGTTCCAAATGTATCGTTACGGAACATTCTGTAACGTTCATGGTAACTGAACTCCCAGCAGATTTATGTTTGACTGGCTGTAGAGTCCCTATAGGTGATGTGAATTCCGATGAAGGGATACCTACTGTGATATAAAAAGTATATCAGAAAATAAAATATATCAGAGTTTCAGATATTCATCTTCTACGGTCCATTTCATTTCGTTGAACTTATTCTGTCCCTCATCTAAAATACCAAGTATGACAATTCCTGCACAACTTTAAGTGTTGATGACATTAATTTCTATATAATTATGTACAAATGTTGTATAAACAATTAAGATAAAACTGACATACATGTATTAAAACAGAATAAACAAACAGTACATATATTGTCATTCTGTTAAGGTTTTAGAGGAGACAGTCATCCCAACAGAAACATAATATAAATTGATGTCCGATAATGGATCTTCTTCCATGTAAGGTCAGGAGTCTTCATAGACTGTAATTATGACCTAACATGGGGGATGAGACAATCATCCTGTTACCAATTTTAAAATTTAAAATGCTTCATATGGAGCTTGTATTTATGTACAGGGTTAAAACTATTTACAGGGCACAATTGACTAGTCTGTTATAGAGGGTGAGGCTGTAAGCTGAGTTAGATAAAAACAATTGAAAATAATATTTCCATTAATCATAAATTTGATATGATACAAATTTCGTCAAAGTGGAACGTTTTATTATCATTTTTATTGTAATATAACAAATTACAATCAAGCATTTAGTTAATTTATTCATTGTTCCCTAAATATAAATATATGTAAACAACAAAAAATGAATTTTGTTACCTTATTTGCTCAAATATTTACATGTATAAATAGCATTTATTGTAAGGGAGGCATGATGTATTTAGTATGTTAAATACATTCATAATGTCTTTATTCAGAACTCATAGCATGTAGATTTTGTTAACAAAAAGTGTAATATAAATGGTTTACTATCTTCAGATGTAAGTTATGAAACTCAACTACTCTAAAAAGTTACTATTCAAAGTGTCTTACCACCATCCTCTTGCATGGCATGAGGTATCGCTACGAAGCAAAATACTAGGAAACGGCTTGCTACAAGATATGGCTTCAGTTCGCTACGTAGCGAAAGCTGGCAAAAAAATTCTTCACTACCCGAAAGCACTTTAACAAATCAAAATGGCTGCCTCCGCAATAATGTGACTTCCTGTTTGCAGACAATTTGGTTTTTATGTTTGACTGCCTATAGATGAATTGAAATTAATTGATATTTGTATATTATAAACATGTTTTTGCAGTGATTTTATACTTGTTAAAGCCTTATTTAGTTTGAAATCGCCCGGAAAACATGCAATTGCAATAAGCCCAAAAGTTTTACTCGGCAAAGGCCGCCATCTTGGTTTGTGACGTAAATAGCTAGCCGTTTCGTAAGATGAATCACTACAAGAAAGCGCTTTTTCATAGCGATACGTAGCGAATATCGTTAGGCAACATGCCCACTGTTCATGCAATCGGTAAATGTTGAACCTTTTGAAAGACAGTTAGATAAATTCAATTGGAAGCATACAGTGAAACAGAAAAGCGATTTTCAAACCCCATCAATATAGAAATTGTCGACACCCTACCAAACAGACAATGACTGACCCACCCGTACACTACAACTCAAGCAGTGATATTGTGTCACTAAAGTAACTGCTACATTTTCCCACATTTAGTCAGATTGTGAACCAAATATTTTTGCAAAGGGAACTGTTATCACATACATTTAAGATTTCGTTTGACACCCCTAAGCCAAACCCTGCTGTCCACCTGCATATATTTACTTATCATTTTTTACAGAATCATCGTGTATGCACAATGGTGTTATTTCGGAAAATATTCTTAAAACTCTACCTAGATAGTATCTTGGAAACAAAAGTAAGATAAATATTATGCATAAAAAAGTTGAAAAATTGATTGATGAAAATAAAAAAGAATTGACTTAAAAAGTTAAAAAATCAAGTAACTGTCAAGATTTGAATGTAAGTCAAATAAAACATGAGGTTTCAAACCCAACAACTTAACCGCGTACGCTATAGAGACTGCCAATATTGTATGTGGGACGTTTAAACTACACGGTAAATGTGTTGGTTTAAGTTTGGGTCGCTTATATCATCTCAAAATTCATACTTAACTAAGAAAGGCTTCATGAAATCGACTTTAATTGTTTTATAAGATACTCACAGTTAAGTTCAGAATAGTTTAAACACACTTAAATCAATTTAAGTTATGAGAGTGTTAGTGAAATGGGGCCCAGGAATTCAAATAGGGTATTTGGGTTTTCCTCTGCAGTAACAAACAAACTTTCACCATCACAAAAAAACCCATAAATTTGAGTTCCTTATTTGGTCATTAGGGTAACCGAAAGTAAAGTGCTGTGAAAAGGGTATGGAAATTTAAAGATAAACATCTCTTCCAAAAAATTACCTTGTCTTGTAAAGTTTAAGTAACATTTTGATTGTATTACAAACAATGCTTATACTACAAATTTTAACATATCATTTCGGTGGTCACTGTTTAGCAGTACCTCAGTTGAAGTCATGAAAGAGGATTTGCAATGCATTTGAATTATATAATTATCATGTTTCATGATGTTTAATCTGAGTAATTAAGCCAACTACCAGCCTTTTGAATACAAATTCATCATTATGTAATAGACAGTATTCGACTTGGATATTATTTTTTTTATTTGTTAGCATTTATTGACACTACCCTCCAAAAGTTTCTTCACAGTACAAATGCCAAGTTCAAGATTGCAGAATTATTATATCATTGTCTATTTAGTTCATAATTCATACCATGGAAAACAATATTTCTATGGGTACATTTCATTTCCGAGTTGCAGCAAAAGTTATTTATCAGCCTCCAAAACTATGGTCTACGTACCACAATAAACCAATATTAAGTTTGAGCTATTTTTTGTATTTCACATTTAAAACTTAAGTGTATTAATTTCGAAAGCAAAATGAAAATTCATTTATCATTGATTTGCTTTTACAACTTTTTAAAACTCCACAGAGTACAATGTAAATTGTAAATGTGTGAAGGAACTTTTGGAGGGCAGTGTATTATTCATCATGATACAAATGTATCTTGTTAGTTGAAGAGAGAAAATAGGTACTTTGTGTAGTCTCTCGTTATGTTCGTTCAAAGAGGTTTCGTTGTGTTGTTTGAACTTGCATAAATCTTGTGTTGATCTACTTATTATTAAAGCTAGTTGGTTTCCTTGTTATGCATTATCAGAAAAAAGCTTTAAGACAGTATTTTTTTAAGGATAGATTTCAAAACAAAATTTTGTTGGTACAATTAATGACCATTAGGAGGGAATGGGGTGAACAATAACAATAAGTACTACCCCAAAATATTTTGTGCAGCCGCCCGGCTAGCTCAGTTGGTAGCACGCAAGTCTACTGATTGAGGGGTCGTGGGTTCGATTCCCAGGCAGGGCATACTTTCGTGGAGTTTGGTCATGAAATTATTATATGACCTATAAAATGTGTAGCTACGGCGTTAAACCCAACAAAACAAACAAAATATTTTGTCTGCAAAACTTATTTTAATTCTATTTGAGGGATGTGTAGGGCTCTAGCTGGCTCACTATACTAGCTGTATTTCAATCTTATTGAAATCGGATAAAATATATGATAGAATCTCACTGATTGTAGCATGTGTTGTAAGATGGTCGCAACTAACAAAACGTATCTGCTTTGTTATAGCATGACTTTGATGTTGTCATTTGAAATATTTTGGCCTTGACTGAAATTGTACCAATTGATTCTTAAAATTATTTTGCTGTTCATAAATAGTGTAATTTTCATATAGATTATGGGCCTTCACTATGTATGGATGTGCTGCCGAATTGTCAGTATGCCGACTTTCACCAATGTGTTCAGCCAAAAAATGTTCTGATATTTTCCGTTCTATAATTACTATATACGTAAAATAGCTAAAGTTCTAGTTGACAGCATGTTCTATGTATATGTAACAGGCAATTCGAAAATTTAGGCTATTTGTAAAATGCCTGAAATTTTTAGGCATTTTGTAAATTGCCTGGCCATTTTAGGCATTTTGTAAAATGACTAAAATTTCTAGGCAATTTACGAAATGCCTGAAAAATAGCTCAATATTTTACACATTGCCTAAATGTAGTTTATGGTCATGAGGTTTGAGGATTTCATTCCTTCTTATCCAAATAGTATTTGAATACTCCATAGGGTCATTTCTTCCTTTGTTGACCACAAAAGGTTGTCTACTGTAATCTGAATCACATTCAGCAGCCAATGAACAAGTTATCAAAAGTGAAAAAATCATCAAATAAGAATTTTAACATGCAAAATGTTGTATTTTTACGTTCACAGCACATTGTAGCTCCTTCTAATTCAAAATTGTAGACTTGACATAACGTTTTGCGATTTTGTAGCAATTTAACTGTGTATTGTGTCTACTAATTCCAAGAAATAGTTATGTTATCAATGTATCATATAGCCACGGCCATGGTGTAGTGGTTAGCATGTCTGACTTCGAATCTGAAGATTGCGGGTTTGAAACTGGTCGCGGCAGGTCATACCCTGTACATGAGTTGTTGGCCTCGTAGTAGGGTAAGCTAGTACTGGTGATAGAAAAAGTGTCCAGAAAACCTATAGTGGAAAGAGCTGGCCGTCGTGTATATGACCTATATATGTGTTGAATGCGACGTTAAAAAAATAAGACAAGATAATATATCATAATATATCATATAAGATTTATAATGTTCAACAGTAACAGTGTTAGGCTGAAAGGTTTTCTGATGAAGACAGTTTCGTATTTATGCTAAATAAAACTACTCTTTCTTTGAACTTATACAATTTATAAGAAAATACGGTTGATGATAATTAATTTTTTTCATCAAAACAGAACAATACATCATATAGATTGCCTGTAATATCAGAAAAGAAGTTGTTGTTAGACTTGATCGTGAACGTTTCCAATACTAGCCATTATTATTTGGATGAAAATAATGTTCAACCGTTTATATGCATCAAAATTTGCTATATTTATATATTATTTCAAATATATTTCCTTGACCATTTCAGGCAATTTGTAAAAAAATCCCTTGAAATTTCAGTCAAATTGTGAAATGCCTAGATATTTTGAGGCATTTTACAAAATGCCTGACTCATTTAGGCAATTTACATAATGCCTGAATTTTTAGGCATTTTACAAATTGCCTTAATTTACAAATTGCCTGTAACATACACATTGTTGTTAGGTGATACATTACTAATAACTGACCTTATTTATTTTTTCAGTATGAAACAAATGTAACCTGATTATCACAACAGTTTGAAATCATCACTGTATCAATGTAAGTAAGCTATCATTCTATTTATTATTTCTAAACAAGGTTGAAACTCCCCTATATGCATATTTGTTTGTGATTGTTTGCAATGCTCGGCTAGCTTCGTGAACCATACACTAAGTTTATTATTTAAACCCAATAAATATATACTGAGATTCGTTTGTTTGCCAAGTTCAATTATTGTTTAGTAATACTCGTAGTTTGTCTAATGCAAATTTTGACTCTATGAATTATCTCCTTTTAGTATAGCTATACAGTACTACTATAAAGGTAAAAAGCTGTGTGTAACTATTTACCAAAAAAAAGGGAACATTTTTATCCACATTTCTGTATTAATTAACAAATGTATCTGGTTGGGAATTACATTTTTTACTGTTTATGTAATAGCTTCAATAACAATCAATATTGTGCGTAAAGTTTGACCCCGGTCTGATGATTCATTACATTGACTACGAATGTATTATTATTATGCTCGATACTGATTTGAGTATATCGTCAAAACTCAAATGTAATTAATACAGGGATTAATTTTTATACGCCCATTTTGAGAAAATGGACGTATTATGTTATGATGATGTCCGTCTGTCTGTCTGTCCGTGGACAATTGCTTGTCCAAATGATAACTCAAGAAAGGATGTACCTAGGTTCCTCAAATTTTATGTGTGGATAGCCCTTGGGTTGAGGAGGTTTCCTTTTGATTTTGAGACCCCAGGGTCAAAGGTCAAGGTCACTGGGACTTAAAATATGAAAACCTTGTCAGTACAATAACTCAACAACGACTGTACCTAGATTCACCAAATTTTATGTAAGAGTAGCCCATGTGTCAAGGATGTTCCCTTTTGGTTTTGGGGCCCCTGGATTTTTTAACGAAAAAATTTCACTAAAAGAAGCGGGCGTCTGGTTTTGTTAACATATGCGTAAAAGTTTTCAATTTAGCATATATTTCTGCCATTTATTGTCACATCTTGACGAAACTTCATACAATGACATCATACTATGTGATGAACAGAATTAGAAAGTAAACAAAACTCTATCTGGCTTTAATATGGATTATTTCCCTTTGAAATGTTTGTGTAAAATTTTTAAATCCGGCTTTAATATGGTTTCCACATTACATTTCTTGTTGATATATAGATTGAGTTGTACACAGGTTAGTTGTCTCTTGCAGATTATAGAGTTGTCTTAACTTTGGGTCCAGTTGTCCATGGGTTGAGTTAGGTTGTGTTCATAATGGGTTGTCAATATAGAAGAGACTTATGTAAAATATTGTAAAACTTGTCAAAATCAACATTTTTATGGTTTCTGCATGGATTTAAGTTTAGTTTTATGTTAGTGGAATCAATTTTCATTCTAAGAAATATTCTATAAGCAAATTGTAGTAATTGCATTAAAGAGGGAGTTACTACTGTCTTGGGTAAATTCAAAATTATAAAACAAGTGTGCGCCACATTTTGTGGCTCATAGACTTGCAAGCTGTTTTTTTACGTTGTAGTATTTAATTAAAATGTTAAAAACCGTGACTAAACAGCAAATATGACTATTTGTGAATTTGAGATTCGGTAAGCCAATTATAATGTTTCAAATGAATCTCTATGTCTGAGGTCATGTATTTTAATTCCTAATGTTAAATTTACCTTCCTAAAAAATTGATACACATTTGATGTACATATACCTGCAGTTAGAAATATTGATATTGTTTTTTTAATGTAATATTTGCTAAGAAATGTTGCTTATAACAACACAAATATGAATATGTTTTGGTTGATTTTTGCTTAGTTTATGCTAATTATATCACATATATTTTTTTCGCACATAAAGATTTTTATAAACAATTTTTTTTCCAACACAAATATTTTTATCAAACACATTAATTTATTATCCAATCAAATATTTTTTTGTAACATACATTTTTTTGTTTAGAATATTGCAACGTTAGCCATATACTAACATTGTAAAATTATATCTATGGTAGATAGCTAGATTATTTACGTCATCATTATACTATTAAATTTACAGTACCCACCAAAAGTTTGGAGACAAAAGAAATTTAGCAAAATTCTTAAATTTCAATGATTGTTTTTGGTCGAACCATTACTTTTTATATGTTCAATATGGTTGGTGATGAAATGAAAACAGATTTGGTAAATGCATCATATTATATACATGTAAGATTCAGCATCTGTTATTACATAGTCTCCAAAACCATCATCAATGTAAGTCTTTTCTATAACTTAGTTTGTAAGCTTCTCTAGTAGTCTCAACTACAAAATAGTAACATAACAAAATAAATAAACTAAACTAAACAGCATTTAGAAATAAATTATTATCAATTTTTTTTATAACACCTATGTAGTATGCTTTTAAAATGAAAATGTCTCCAAACTTTTGGTGGGTACTGTAGATAGTAAATAAAAAAATAATATTCTCACTAAAATAGTATTCTCAAATTGGGAACTTTAGTCAGTTATCTTTCCCCAATAAAATCGGAAGCAATCCAATTGCTAAGTAGGTCTTTACAGTTGGAATCCTCGGATTTTATCATTGAAGTCCTATGTAAGGATAACAAAATATTGCATTTAATATCTTTCTTGTTAATTAAGATATTAAAAGAAGTGATTAAATTTAGATAGTTCTTTACCCTAAAAATACAAAGATTGAATTTCAAACAAATTAAATGATTTTCAAAAAAGTTATTTAAGATTAATTTTGGCAAATTGACATGAAAATGTAAGGGTAAAATCCGAGTAATTCAACTAATAGGACCTACCTATTTGAAGTGTATACAAGGGGAAATAACTGACTAAAGTCCCTTATTGAATCCTCTGGTTATTGAAAATGGTGGCTCATAATAATCATAGTACTGAAAGTGCTGTTGGAAGGAATTTTGTGAACAAAGCAATTCTTATGTATACGTATACCATTCTTTCCTAAAGGAGGACTGATGAAAGTTTGTGAAAAAATGATCATTGATTTCTATGATGCAAGTTCAAGCTAAATAATGATTTATGTATTTTTATTAAATTGTTCTTATTAGAAGGTGTTTTAAACACATGAACAATAAAAACAAGAATTCTTATATATAATAACAACAAGTATGTGGTAGTGTATAAGTTGGCAGTAGTGTGTTTGTTTGCAGAAAATTGTGTGGCAGATACTAATATGTAATAATACAAAAAATTCTTCATACTCAGTTGAAATAATGTTTGATGGATGTAAACTAACATTAAATATCATAATTTAAAGTATTTGCTTAAATTAGATTTTTTTTCATATCATCTTCCTTTTAAAGTATATATATGTATCTGTTGCACTATTTTCTTGGTCGCATTAACTACATGTACTTGTTTTCTATTGAGTTAAAACCAAACTTTATTAGATGTTGTTCGTTCTTTTCAATATTGGCTGACCGTTCTTATATTAGGGATTTTTTTATAGTAAATCCTTCTAATAAGTCCACAAATTTGAGTTAATGGTTGTTTAATGGTGAAATGGCTGTTAGATAATCATAGATTATGTTGTAATGACAAGTATGATATTCATTTCTTGGCTTATGATAAGATATTTTTTATCTGTCAATGAATAAGCTAATTTTTAGAAAACATATGCAAATATGACTTTGGGAAAGAGATTAATTACAAATTAAAATAAATTAATGCCTAGTGATGTAAGAATATTTAGCTAGCTGGGAAGCCGCCCAGCTAGCTCAACTGATCAAAGGGTCGTGCGTTGGATTCCCGGGCGGGGCATACTTTCGTGGAGCTTGGTCTTGAAATTATTTTCTACAGCCATTCTCCCTCCTAACCAATGATTTTTAATTATATAGGGCAGTTGTCAGTCACTGACGAAAGTATGTGCTTAGTAGTTGGTTAACAGCTTAATCCAGAGATTTAGCCTTTCCAGGAGAACTGATAGGTTGACTGACCACAGTTATATGACCTATTCAATGTGTTGCTACAGCGTTAAACCCAACAAACAAACAAACAAGCTAGCAGGAAATCTTTTTTTAATAGTAAAACATGATACAAGATGAAATATATATTCAAGGAATTTAACTTTCAGTTTGTAAAAATTGTAAAAATACTACTGTACTGTTGTAGATCTATTATTTTGTATTTTATATAACATTATAAAGTCAATATATTTGGATATGTTGTATTTTAAGAAACAGAACAAATGGAACATGAAAATAATTAAATACATATGAAGTCATTATTCAAAACTCTAGTCATATTCATAGTATTGAACATTGCTGTCCACGCTTGATCTCTTATAAGAAACAGTGAAAATATGAGATTTTCTGACTTGTTTCTAAAGATAATTTATCATACATGTGAGGTCTACATAAACATAAAATAGCCAAGGTCTTGGATGTTTTTGCAATGCTTATTTGCACATCGTTAATTTGAATTTCAAAATATAAAATATAGTGATTTATATTATGTTTTTAAGTTATTTTCATGGAAATCTGGTATTTTTAGAAACGGGTTCAATATGATTAGGGTTATAACTAATTAAAGAGATAGAATAATTTAAATATATAATAAGTGGCATTTTATATTAAAATTACATTTTGGGGTTTAAAGAAATACTTTATCAACATTACGTTAAATTCTTTTAAATCTTTGATTGTAATTCATATATTCTTAGTCATATTTCCATGTCCAAAATTAATATGACCTTGGCAAGAATGAAATTCCTTTCTTTAAAAAAATAATTATTTCATAAAGAGTAGATATAAGATATATATAAATATTTTTTTCTAGTTATAAAGACATAAAATATGAGATGATATTCATGGATATACTGTAAATTTTAGAAGGCTGAGCAAATATGAATTAGGACATTTTCATACCCAGAGGCTATCAGAATTCTCAATACTTAGTTTGACTTAAGGTTGATACTGTAAATTCTAACATAGGCACGTGCGTTTTCACTATTTATTTAATGTGACGTCATCTATGCTTTATTATTCAACAAAATATAGCTCGTGACGGCTGTTGAAATTTTACTCCCCACGTTAAATGCGCAAAGCCGAAAATGGCACCCGAGTTTATAAGGGTTGACTTTTACAATTTGGTTTCTATTTTATAATTAAGATTTTAATATTTTTTGTTCGAAATAAGAAACACCTATCCATGAGAATTGTGTAAATAAATGCTATTTTCGGCCTTTGCACTGGGGTGGATTTCAACAGCATGACGTTTCTGACAGTTAAAAATAGTTCTATAAATATATCTTTTCTACGGATGTATTGTACGATGTTAGAATCGAAATAACTTACAGTTGTCTATATTTTGTTGCCTAATAAAATATAGGCACTCGTTTGATGCGCTTATTAAATCACTCGTGCTAAAGCACTCGTGATTTAATCATACGCGCATCACAACTCGTGCCTATATTTTATTAGACAACAAAATATAGACAACTGTAAGTTATTTCTTAAATATAATACATATATGTTAAGCCACATTTTATTTTACTTTGAAACAGTTTCTATTACACCCGGGTTGATAGCGCAGTTGGTAGCGCGTCGGGATTTGGATACTCATGCCCGAGGGGGTGCGGGTTCGAATCCCACCCGGGGAGGTTATACCCTTCCATGAGTACTGGTTATAGACAATAGTCCAGGAAAGCTAGGTTATGTGCGCTGGACGCCATGAAATGACCTAAATTGTGTTGATATGGCGTTAACTCCAATAAATAAATAAATTTCTATGACAAAGATACTTCTGAATTAAAGAATTACAGTCAAAACTATCAAATTGTTTTTTTTATCTTTCACTGCTGCAAAAAAGTCATATTTATTTTGCATAGAGAAAGTCATATTCGTTATGTAGAAGAACGCTGCACAAATCTATTGTAGAAACTGAGAGATAATGAGATTTATTTTACTTAAATTTCTTAACTTGTAATACAGTCTAACCTGTGAACAAAGGACAGTCATGGGAAAATCCAAAGTGTCCTTTGTGGACAGGTGTCCTCTATGGACAGGTTCTGATGGACATGCCTCATAAAATGTAGAAATTGCTTCCCGGGCATAAGCCAGTACTAATTCTAACTTATAAACAACTGTTTGTAGTTATTTATCAGCTGTGCAATTGTCTCCCATTTATACCTAATCAACTAATCTAATTAATCAAACCTTTGTTATGATGACAAAATAAGTGTGCTCTTTTGACATTTTGACGAACTCTTTAAGACTGTATAGTGAATATCAGGACTCTAAGTTCGACCAAAATTTCAAGGGGAAGTCAAATCTTTTAGAGCTCAAACAAGCATGGTTACTGATTGAATATTCTAGCACATGTACATTTTTGAATAATAAAAAATTCAACTTGAACATATATTAAATGAATCAACATATTCATACTAGTAATTAAGGCCATTCATATTTTCTTGGATATTTTTTACACAATTATCTTTGAAGTTGCAGTTTGAAGTCATAATATTTTGTTGAAACGACAAGCATACTTAGCATTGTTTGAAAAATAATAGTCATATTCTCTCTCAGAATCTCATATTCACGAATAGGAGTCACATATGTGCTGTTAAGTCACACCCCTCAATTAGTTGTGTGTCTTGTTTCTAAGTTATAAGCAGTCGTTTGTAGGAATGTTTTATACATCAACCTGTGGTCAAATGAAGTTAAATATGTTTTGGAATTCATTAATTATGAAATGTTTTAACAGAACCCTAAAAACAATGTAAGGTCACAACAAGTTGATCATGTGTTCTAGGGATTTTTCTGGAAAAAAAATGGGGTGAGCGAGCGAAGAAAAAAAATTAAAAAAGTCTTCATTCACTTGTTTTATACAGCGGTTTGACCAAATTTTTATGAGCGAGCGAGGAAATAAAAATATTTTTTTTTTAAAACCGTCAAAATTAAGGTGCGAGCGAATCCATAGAACATATGATCAATTTGTTGTGGCCTAAAAATCACAATATGAAATAATCAAAGGGAAACTACTCTTACATACCTGATTTGAAATGTTGTACTTTTTCCTTCAAAATAAAGTCAGCATTACCATTCTTTGGAACCTTTTGAATTTATAATCTTAAAAGACTTATGTGTATCTTTGATGTTTTAGGTACTACAGTGACATAGACAAACAAGTTTTTACCAAATTGATTATAAAACCATGTTTGATGCTGAACTGTCTTTGATAGTATGGTTGCCATAGAATAATAGCTGATGTACTACTGTCACTTATGTGTTGGACAACTTAGTCTATGGAATCTCCTTCAGGTATAAACCATTTCTATTGTGTATTATTATTCCTCTTAAAACCCATGGTGAGTCATTGGTTCATTGTTAAGATTTTGGACCCAACAGGCAAACTCCTCACAGTGAATGCGTCACGCTTTGCTACTTCATCACTGCCAACACGAAAATCACATGATGCTAGTAATACCATCTATTTATAGAATGCCCAAATTTCTCATAGTGCTTACGTCAAGCTTGTTATTTTTACAAATTATTAATCAGCACTTTTTTATCTTTATGTACTTTGAACATCATAATTTACTACAAAGAGACTCAATTAGTAAAAAAAATTGATGTGTAACAGAAAAGATCAACAAAAAATATTCGGCTCTCTGAGGGACAAATTTACTTGTGGTGGCAGTGGTTATTGATTTAATAAAGGGAAATAACCGCTGCGAGGAGTTTGCCCAACAGGCTGTAAGCTTGCCCATCCCTAAACAATCATGCAAGATTGTTGAAATGGTACCATGTAAAATGCCTAGTGCTTGTGATATTACTTCCTCTATCTAAGTATACCAGATTCCTGACTTTATGTCATTGGCTGGTTATTTATTGACTCGACCTCACACCTTATTAGTTGTCATTGTATATCATGTGACTATATACCTTGTGTTACGTACATGTATTAAAGGTTTTAATTGGTTACAAACCTCATAAATTCATTAACCACTTCAAACAGCATAGTATAAGGATGTATACAGTGCACTGCCAATCTATGTTTGGAGACAAAGAAAATTTACTAAAATTCTTAAATTGTCAATGCTTGTATGTGTAGGACCACTGTTAATAATATATTTAGTATGATTGGTGATGAAAACAAATAACCTGGGTCGATAGCGCAGTTGGTAGTGAGTACTGGTTATAGACAATGGTCCAGGAAAGCTAGGTTAGGTGCGCTGGATGCCGTAAAATGACCTAAAATTGTGTTGCCAGGGTGCTAACTCCAATAAATAAATATACTCAGCAAAAATAGAAACTTTATATTGTGTAAACCTGAATTTCGTTGCTAAATCATTATGTGTAATAAACAAAACTATCTAATCTTATTGGCATTTTGATGTACTACACAAATCCGAAAATTTCGTGCAGTTATATGCTCAACGAGCGACTTAATCCGCCATTTCCGGTTTCTTACACCGACCACGCCACAGACAATCTCAAGTCATGTGGAGTAAAACTTTTCCCACAGAAACATTTGCTTGTTTTTAACACCAAGAAAAAGCACTTTTGTTTAGTCTTACGACTTTCAGAAGCAATGTCACGGCTCTCTGAAAAATCAAAGAAATCGGGCTATTGTAATGCTCCAAGCGGGTGCCAGGATTATGGACATTGCGCAGCACTTCGGTTGCTCTCGGCAAACCATTCATAACCTTAGCACCCGGTTTGGTATTACTGGGTCCGTACATGACCGCACGAGACCCGGTGCACCACGTCTGACGTCACATAGGGACGACCGCGTCATCGGCTTAAATCATCTACGTAATAGGTTTTTGCCAGCTACAGCTACTGCTCGTCAACTTGGTGTGAGTGCCCAAACCATACGGAACCGCCTAAGGCAATCTCATGTTCCAATTCGTGCCCGCAGGCCTTATACTGGGCAGATAATGAGACCCCGCCATAGGGTCGCCAGGTTGGCATGGGCACAACGTCACGAACGCTGGACACGTAACCAGTGGGGAAGAGTTATTTTCAGTGACGAATCTCGCTTCAGAATTAGCCATGCCGACGGAAGGGTGCGAATTTATCGTCGCAGAAATGAAAGATTCGCACAATGTTGCATCAGGGAAAGGGACAGGTTTGGTGGGGGAAGTGTGTTGGTATGGGGTGGAATTATGGGGGATCAAAGGACACAGCTTGTAGTAGTCTCCGGTAATCTGAATGCACAAGGTTATTTGAATATTCTCATGAATACTCTAGTACCTTTCATGCAGGCTCATGGTCCTGGACTAACCTTCCAGCATGACAATGCTGCCCGCTTGACAACCAATTTTTTGGCGCGTAACAACGTCAACGTCTTGCCATGGCCCGCTCTTTCCCCAGATATGAACATATCTGGGATGAACTTGGACGAAGAGTAAGGGCTAACCACCATATAAACAGCGTGAACGACCTCACTAATGCACTGCAGGTGGAATGGCAGGCGTTGCCTAACGTCCTAATTAGACATTACGTACGCTCCATGAGGCGGAGAGTTAGAGCGTGTATTGCCAGATATGGGGGGCACACACGTTACTGAGGTGTTCTAAACAACATTAAGGACTCAAATAAAAATAGTCAACGCATCCAAACTTTCACCATCACCTTTAATTCCTGTATTTTTCATTCTGATCCCTAGGTTAAACTCTTACGTCGTATTCATGGTTCGTACAAATTATATCAACAAAAATGTAACTAAAGTGATGCAATGTCTTCAAGGAATAAAATGCATTAATTTGTTTTAGATATTCCAACGGAAACTCAAATTATGCCCACTTAAACACCATGTAAAGTTTTTTATTTTGCTGAGTATAATTAAATAAATAAAAACAAATATTTTGAATGCATCACATTTATAAGATTTGGTAGTTGACATTCTAAAACCTCCAAAACCATGTTCATGGTAATTCTTTCCCATAGCATGCTTTAAAACAACATAGATAGTCTCAACTATTAAAGAAAGAACTGACTTGGAAAAAAAAGAGCAAAACAGATTTACAATGCACATGGTTTCAGAGGCTTTGGGATGTCAGATGCTGAATTTCATAAACATGTTGAATTCACAGGGGTGGATCCAGAATTTTTTTTGGGGGGGGGGGGCGGGTCTGAAATTTTGAACCTAAACCACATTAAAAGGTCTATCATTGCAGTCCTAATTATGACTGTGTTTTGTATTGAGGGCTGAACAAAACACTATTGTAACTCCCTTTATTTTCAAATGGAGTTACAATAGTGTTTGTTCAGCCCTGTGTATTGTGAACACCCAATTGAAAATGCAGGCATTTCAATTTTGCACATTGTCTTTTTGACTGTATGGCTATTACAGGGTATATACTGGGCTCGAATTTTAGCTTGCATACTTGCTAAATACACATGGATTTTGAACATTATGAGTAACTTTTATCTAAACTCACAAATTTTGGCGAGTTGATATCTTGGCAAAAATATTACGGTCTAAACTAATTTGGATAAAATCAGCATTGGAACTGCCAGAAAAATAGATAGTGCCATCTTCTGCTCTAATTGCCTGTATAGCTATATTTCACAATGAGTGTCGGAAAAATACTATTCGCCGAGGTTAAAAGTTTGCAAGTTTTTTATTACTAAATGAGTTAGGAGAATTTAAAATCTGACATTGTTTCTGGAGTAAAAAACTTAGCAAAAAAAGTGAGTGCTTTTTTAATCTTGCGAGTTGAAAAACATCAACTTGCATAAATTTGTTCGTGCTATTTTTGTTAAATTTGAGCCCTGGTAGTCATGTAATTAGAAAGATTCAAATAATAATAATAATTATAATAATAAAGACTTTATTTATTGTGGATAACATATTTGGTGTAAACCAATTTTCAATATGGTCCACACAGATATTTACAATGTACATACAGAATAACAATAACAAAGAGAAACAAATTTTGGTGAATAATATACGTTCTGAAATTAACAAGCAAATTAAGAGTTTAAATATATAAACATACAAGAAAGGTTATTTAGTGTCATATCAGGAGAAATTTCATGAAATATGTGAATTTATAAAAGTTCTTACTTGAAAATTGATATAAACCAATGTGGTGCACAAGTTTAGCATGGAGTAAAATTTACAGTAGCGGTGTAACGGTTAACCGATATACCGGTTAATATTGCAATACGACTTCTGACGGTTTTTAACCGGTTCTTTTTTCTCTTAACCTGTTTTTCTAGTTATGTTCCATACTGATTGTTTTTATCAGAGTCTGAAATTTAAATATTTGAATTAATGTTAAAATGTGTTCAGAAACTTGAAATATTTTTCGTAAACGTAGAGAATAAATATCTTTTTTTCTAACTTATAAACAAACAAATAGTGGATGATGTGTCTATATACTCTGTATTTGTGCATATAAAAGTGGTTTCTTGGTTTACTGTGATTTTAAAGCCACAGATAATGTGACAACTAAGGCATTTATCACTTCTGTAGACGTTTTATATACATGTACATCATTGTATTTTAGGTACTACAGTGGAACACACAGCAAGCTTTCACATAATTTATTATACAAGCATAAATTGTTGCTATGACGTCCTGTATAGTATGGTTACAATGGAACATAACTTTGTTGATGTGTTACTGGTTTATGTTGTGGACAATTTAATTGTTGAAATCTCTACATAAGTACATTCAGGTATTAACCATTATTTTGTGTATTAATCATGCAGGCTTTTTTATAGAGGTTCTTAAGTAAATTTATCATAATTGAAATTTGTGATTTCTATGAGTTTTACAAAAGATACTTACCGGTAAATGAACTCCTTGAAGTGTCAATTGTGCAGACTTATAACAATAACCAATAATCATCTGATTTTGAAATGAAAAATGTATGTTTTATACAGTAGTCTTGGTAAGCCCCTTAAAACTAATGTATGATCATAAAGAATGAAGGAATAAATTGATAACTGAACAAAACAGAACATTTATTTTGTTTTGTCACAGTTTACACAGTCAAACATGTGAAATAAAGAGTAAGGAATTCAACAATATTTGTTGATTGGTCAGAACAAAGGTCATTTGAATGTGACCCCATGTGTACTGTTTAGAGATCCTATGATAGGGGTCTGCATGTACAGTACCCACCAAAAGTTTAGAGACAAAAAAAATTCAATACAAAAATGAATTTTATCAATTGGTTTCAGTAGAACCATTATTTTAACTATATTTAAAATAGTTGATGATTAAATGAAAACAAATTTCTTGAATGCATCACATTTATAGGATTCAGCATCTGATTATCCAAAAACCTCTAAAACCAATTCAATGTAATTCTTTTCTATAACATAAATTTTGTCTCAACTACAAAAAGTACCATCACAAAAAATAAGTAAAACTAGAAAGCATTTCAAATAAATGGTATTCAAAGTTTTGATAAAACCTATGTAGTAGGCTTACAAAGTGAAAATGTCTCTAAAACTTTTGGTGGGTACTGTATTATATCTGTTTAAGGAGATAATTATACCCATTGTGTCATTTACTATTACATTTATTTGAACTTTTCAGGAAATTTTCCCTGTGATTCTAATGGTTGTTGGTGAAGATGATATTATAATTATTATATGATATGATGATGGTGAATGACTTGTAGACAGTACTGTAACTCAGATATATCATGGTAGGTGGACATTTATTGTATGAAGTCTCTCTCAATAGACTATATCAGGAAATCAAATATTTGGGTTTTCCCATGCAGTACAAACAAACTTTCACCGTCACAATGAAAACATGTGTACAAAGAACAATTGAATTTAATCCATATTCTGTGCTTTTCAGCAATAATGTGTTATAAACTTATTTACATGTGCACGGTGGAAAAACCCAACAATTTGAGATCAGAATTAGGTCTATTTCAGTCATCACTTTAAATTTCTATTGATCCTGTGAGTTTTGATTGTTTGGTTCAAATCCTCTGTGTAAAAACTGAATCAAGTTGTAAAGTAGGTCTTGAGCAAACATATTTGAGAAGTTATTTCTGCCACACACAGGCTAATGTAGGCATTTTTGGACAAAGAAATGTATAATAGCTATATTTGCACTTTTTGAATCTCTCTTTTTTATACCCCCGCTTCGAAGAAGAGGGGGGTATACTGTTTTACCCTTGTCCGTGCGTGCGTCCGTCCGTTACAAAATTTCCGTCGCAGTTTTCTCAGCAACTATAACATGCAGCAGCCTAATACTTTGCATATTGCTTCATCCCATAGTCCCATGTGGTGTAAAGCGATTTCATGCTCCTTGCTCATCTACTTCCTGTTTGTCGCATATTTTAACATTTTGGCGGGGGTATCACTAGTGAGCATTAGCTCACAGATTTACTTGTTTGGCTTTGGTAAGAATTTGCAGAAAAACAAGTGTTTGTTTGTGTTTGTGACTTGTCAAACTCCCCGCAGCAGTTATTTCCCTTGATTAAATCAATAACCACTAGGGATTTAACAATGATCTTTTATAATTGATAATCAATCATTTCATTAGATGTGGGAGACAATTGATTATGAAGATTAAACTCGATTATCGCTAATATCAGTTATTAATTTTTTTGACAATAAGACTATCAAGTTTTAATATATTAATATTACTAGAGAATAGATATTTCATGGGAATAAAACTTCTCTTTTAAAACATGATGATTATTAATAATAATAATAATAATAATAATAATACATTTTTTTTATTTATTTATTTATTATTTTTTATATTTTTTTATTTTTTACTACACCGTACTTTGTTATAATTATAAATCATTGAGATCATTGTTGATATTTTTGGTTGACGACATGGAATTCGCCATTACTGGACAATATATAGTCCTTTTCTATACTGTATAGGAACTGAAAATGTCTGATTATTTCAAATGATCGATTATTATTTTTGAAACCCAAAAAACCACTGCCACTACGAGTAAATTCGTCCCTCAGAGAACCGAATATTTTTTTTCATCTTTTCTGTTACAATTTAATATTTTCTATAAATTGAGTCTTCTTGCATTAAATTATAATGTTCAAAGTACATAAAAATAAAAAATAGTTTTAATTGATAATTTGTAAAAATAGCAAAGCGTGACAAAGCACTGTTAGGAGTTTGGGCATTCTATAAATAGATGGTATTACTAGCGTCACATGATTTACATGTTCATTTGTTGGCAGTGGTTAAGTAGCAAAGCATGATGTAAGCACTGTGAGGAGTTTGATGACTTACCAGGTATAAATCAATTATGTAAACATGGTGTGTTACTGTACTTTTACTTTTGGATTTGTCTTTTTATGAGAGAAACCAATAAGTCCAAAATATTAAGGTACAGTTTTAAAGTATTTCATTCTTATGAAAGTAAATTTAGTTGATCTGTAATATACATTGCTATAAATCAAATAATTTATGAAAACATGACCATAAACATAACCATTAAATCTGTGTTAAGCACCGAGAAAATTTGCTTCATGCTACTTAAAAATGACCTACAGTCAAGAAATACACTAATGGACTGGTACATTTTTGAAATTTCAGGGGTGGCCATGACCCCCTGAACCCCCCACCACCACGCTGGATCCACCTATGTTTGATTGTAGAAAACTTGGAGCATTAAAAAAATCTGATTACATATAGTCAATTGATCTTCAGAATGTAAACAGCTGTTATTTTGTAAAAATCTTGCTGTAGCCAAAACATAGAAATATTCAAATAGTGCATAAGATAACTTGTGCATGGAATTTCATTGCCTGAAAATCTCCCCTTTATATTTGCTAATTGTAATTGTTTATTTGAATCCTCTGCACAACTTTTTTTTGCAGATCTCCTAGATTACCTTTAGATTCAATTTTTGTGCCAAAGAATCACTATTACGGGCAATGATCATTTTGAAATTAAAAATCGATCAATATTGAAAGAACCAATTGAGAATTTTAGGGGAAAGAAAGATGGTTGTTATTTTATACACTACATCATGTCATTTTAATTATTTGAGTAGTAAGAGAAATCTGTGTATAGCATGTGTTTATTTACTTTATCATTAACTGTTATAGATCACATGACTAAAGTAGGGCTGCGGCATTTCGATTCGATACATCGATACATAGAGGGCGCAGATTTGATTTCGATTTCAGGCACAGTGTTTTTTTATTCAATACCAACATTTAAACTTGTCTATAAGGATTTAACACTTAAGTTCTACAGATGAACTATTGATACATCAATCAGTATGAAATTATATTTGCTTTCAAATAAATGTTGAAAATTAAATAACAATTTTAACAACATTAGTTAGTTTTAAGCTCAATGAATGATTTGATGCGCATTTGGAATGAACTATACTATTTAATAAATCAAGTTGTATCAAATCAACTTTTCAGTGAATCATTGCAGCCCTACACAATAGACCTTGTAAAAATGATGAAATTTGTCTGAACATATTTGTATATTATTACAAAGAGTCTGTGGTGTTTTGACCATGACTAGGTACTATATAGTTAAATGTATTCTAGCTTAAGGTCTGTAGTCATGTGATCTACAATAACTAACAAGGTTAACAAAAATAAGTTTTTCTTTCATTTTTCTTTACAGACAAATAATTGAATGACATTAAATAGTACATACCATAACAACTATCTTTTTTACAGGAGCTGGCATTGCCAAGTGGTTACAATGTTTGACTGGTAATCATTGGATAGCCAGCTCCGATTTGGTTGGAATCCCATCCAAAACCTACCCTGTTGTTTCACTTGAGCAAGAAACTTTATCCTACTAGCTCAGTACTGGGAGACCAGGAAGCAGACTTGAAAGTGATTTACCTAAGTTATAAGAACATGTTTCAACTGAGCTAAAATGAATAAGTATAAAATAACTATCTATTTATCTTAAAATTTCAGTTGATCCTGTGAGTATTGATTGTTGGCTCAAGAGCTCTGCACAAAACTGAATAAAGCTGTAAAGAATGTCACATGCATAAAGTTTTTAAAAAATTACTCACCCTAGAAAATTCCAATACACTAGCTAATGTAGGCATTTTGTACAAAAGAAAATATAATAGCTATTTTTGTACTATCAGTACTTTTTCATTTTTTTTTATTGTTTTTGACAAAAACAAGTGCTTGTTAACATTCTGCAGACCATGTGACTGAACGGGGTACATAATTGCTTGATCTTCATAATGTTAACAAACTTTTGTTTTTTATCAAAATCTTGCAGTAGTCAAAAAACAGAAGTGATTCAAATAGTGCTTAAACTAACTATCAGATTTTATGTCAGAAAATGTTAGTCTGAATTGTGATTGTTTTCTCACAAATAAATTTTACTGATGACCCTGTTTACTGTTAGATTCAATTTTTGTGCAGCAGATTTTTAGCATACAATCAAGTTTTACAGAACCAACTGGGTACCATATTTTTTAGGGGAGAGAAAGTTAGTAATCATGGGCAGATCCAGTGGGGGGGGGTTCAAGGGGGTCCGGACCCCCCTAGAATTTGGAAAATGTTTATGACCATTAGTGTATTTCTTACTCATTTTTAAGTAGTATGAAGCAACTTTTCTGGGTGCTTAACATAGATTTAATGGTTATGTAGTTTTTATTATCAATATGTTGCATTTTTTCTGCAAAATGTGTATAATGTGGTTGTGGTTCGAGGTTCGGACCCACCCACCCCTGGAGAAGTTTGGACCCCCCCTAAAAAAATCCTGGATCTGCCCCTGGTAATTATTTTAAGCTCTTTATGATGTCATTTAATTATTTGTCTTATAAAAAAAATCGATGAACATGTATAGTATAGGACTACAGTTGAATTACAATTTTTCTAAGTGGCATCTTACTTGTAAAAAATTTCGGCAAAATACACATACTGAACAATTCATTTTTTTCATAAGAATAAATACTTGAAACTGTTCCACAATATGATAGACTTCTGTGTTTCTCCCAAAACTCATGTGTCCAAAATTATACACTTTTACACAATTGATTTATTATAAGTCACATAGGATGTTACAATGTATAAAAACGTGTATAACCCTGTATAGATGCATACCAAAACTAACAATTTAATGTAAGTGAAGTATGTAATTGTTATAACTATGTAGTTCAAGCTCAGGTTAATATTGTCGCACTAAACTAACTTAGTATACAGTACACACCAAAAGTCTGGAGACATTTTCAGATTGTAGGCCTATTGAATAGTATACTTAAAGAAACTTCTAAGTACTCCGATTTCAATATGGCAGGAAGTCTTATTTTTCAACATTATTGTCCAATCGCTGATGAAAATGTGTTTTGGACCATACTGACCTTTGCTTTTATGGCTTTCATGCTACTTTATAGATGCAAAACCATTTTTGTCGCGCAAGCGTTTATATGATAAGATTTTCTAATTGTTTTGATTGAACAGAAAATTAGCAATTGGAAGACTTATTCTGCAGGTCTTGTGTAAGACCTATGGCAATTTCTCAGTCTTGAAGCGACATTCGAGCCATTTCTTGATTATTCGTTGTGCGTATCAACATACTAATGATTTTCACTAAAACTGACCGCGTGAAATTTTTGCACGATAAGCACGTGCGCATTTCCGCTTTTCTGCATGTGCACAACAAAACCAATTTTGCATCTATTTAGAAGCATGAAATCCATGCAGGCAGACGACAGTATAGTCCTATATACATTTCCATTAACGATCAGACATAAATATTGAAAAATGAAAATTCCTGACAACATTGAAATCAGAGTACTTAGAAGTTTTGTTAAGTATATTTATCTAAAATTTGGTAACTGCTTATTTATAAATGCTTTGTAGTTTTGCATTAATTTTTGGTTATCATTGTAATTATAACTGAGACCACAAAAATAGTTTAAAAGCTATGTTAAGGAAATAAAATATGGTTTTGGAGGCTTTAGTTTGTCAGATGCTGAATCTTATAAATGTGTTGAACTTATGAAATATGTTTTTATTCTATCACAAACCATACTTTAATAAACTAAAAATAATGATTCAGAAAAAGAAAAATTCAAGAATTGTAGTAAATTTCTTTTGACTCCAAATTTTTGGTGGGTACTGGAGTTAAAGCTTAATCATCTGTCACTGGCGCTAACAATAACCCCTTGTATTTATAAACCCACTACAGTACTTCTGTACTTAGGATTGATAAAAATAGTTATCCATACCTGTGTAAATTAGCAGGGTTAGTGTGTGCTCCACTGACAGTTAAATTAAGATTTAACTATTGGTGCAAATATGTTAGACAAGAAAGTGAATCAATGAAGTTCTTTACCAATTTGTTTGTCTTTTTCACAGGATCATCCTTGGAGGTCTGCTGTCTATAGGATATCACTGAGCTTAGACCATGATCAAACTTGAGACCGAAAAATTCTACATCATATGTGTGTCATTTGGGGACAAGATAGAAAGACATGTAAAGGTATATTTTGGTTATTGTAGCTGTTTTAACTGATAGATTATAAAACATTAGATTCTCAGCTGTTCTGGAACAACTCAACACATGGACAACTCACCTTGAAGTAGGGACAAAATTTGTAGGATCAATGCCTTAAGTGTTTTAAAAAAGCATAATTAATTATTAAACATGAAATAATTTGTGACAAGGGAGACAATATAGACAATGTAGTAATATGTATCAAAAACTAACTTAAACAAGACAATCAGAATGATCTCCCTTCTAAAACAAAACTATTGAATAGATTTTGGCTCTGTTACAATATTTTATTAGTAAATTAAGTTATTGCAATCATCTTTTAGTTTTCAATATATTCAGGGCATGAATTTAACAATAACTTGGACTTGCAAATTTTTGCGAGTTGCTTTTATTTCAACTCGCAAATTGAAAAATGATTTGCATTTTTTCCAAATTTTAATAGCATACAAAGTAACTATTCGTATATGCAATATTAAAGCAACTTAGTACTATACTTACTAAAGATAGAACATGTGCGTTCTAGTGAGATAGACAAAGTTATCAAACATGTTTTACTGTGAGTCTTTAAATATATCATATCATCGATCTATCTGGTCATTCAAATGCTGACTTTAGCCTCATTAGTTAAGACAGTAATATTTTGCATTGATTTAAACTCGCAAAAATTTGCTAGTTATAATAAAAATAACTTTCAAATTCTAATCGCATTTTGCGAGTATGCGAGCTTAAACTCTTTCCCTGATATATTCTAAAAGTGTAAGTTGTGAAAATATTTATAAAATAAAAAACAATGATAATTAGCAATTTAGAATATAAAATAAGAAAGATTTAAAAATGGAAAGATTTGAAATATGATGACTGCATAATAATGTGTCAAAGATATTTTAGTTTTTGCAGATTGAAAATGTAATATTTGTTAAAAATTTTTTTAGATAACATTCAACAATGTATCTATATGAAGTTAGACAACTGTCACCATTAAGGTTCTTGGTGTTATGTTGTTCATTTTAAATAAGATTAAATAAATTTAATTGAATTTATTGCAAAACTTCAAAGATTACTTGGAATAAAATGCGATAATAAAGGTAGAATTCTACTTTTAATACAAAACTATTATTGTAACTATAGTAAATTTTTAACAAAACTTGTATCTAATTGTGTTTTCTCCTTGTCCTTTACTTAAATTTTATCAACTATTACTAAACAATTTTGAGGGTTGTCGCAAGACTGTAGTAAGTGTATTGATTTAATTAAAGAACAGGTTACTACAGTCTTGGGGGCAATCCACGTTTTGTATATAGAGAAATTAAAAACTTACACTATTTTCATACCAAAGGGAGATAACCACTTATCAACAGTTTTCATTATTATTTTGTTTCCTAATCCATTCATAATATTATTGTACGATTATATTGAACTGTCCGATTGCATAAATTAAAACGTCACATAACACAGAATATTTAATGCTCGGATTAACTCCGGCAGTTCATGTGGAATGTATTGTTAGAGTAAACACTTATGTATTATATCTTGTATGCAATGTGTATCAAAGTTTGTGTGGCCTAGTGGTAAGACGGTCGATCTGTCAACCTTTTAGTCGTGGGTTCGAATCCCAATAGATAGTTATTTTTATCTATTTTTTTTCTTATTTAAATCGTGGACGGATTTTGTAAAACACAATGCCTTTGTGCATCATGAAAATCATAATTGTCTTTGTTAGTTTTTACCGCCAAAAATAGACACCGTAAAAGAGAACGCCCAGTAGCCCAAAGGACACTGCCAGTGAAACTAAATACTATTTGACATTGTTTGGTTGTAGTGCTTTTTGTATTCAAAAAGATACTGAATAAAATTAAACAAAATATTCAGAAAATTGAAATGCTAACAATAAAAAGAATAATAAAATTAAAAAGGCATCTGTAGATTCAAACTCGCGTCCATTCCAAAAATAGATATTCTGAAGCGTTTCACTTTAACCGCATGACTATTGAGTCGGATTGGATATCGACACTAAATTAACACTAAATTAACCTACAAATTGTATTTTCTATTGCAAAATTCTATATATAGAACACGGAAAATAATATATACAGTATGCGATAACCGTGTAATTATGCAATCGGACAGTTCAATATAATCGTACAATAACATAATGTAATGACTTGAAATTATTATGATATGAACATTTATGATAGCTTTCAAGTATAATGATTGTACGTTGGTATTATGGGAATTCTACCTTTATTATCCAGGGTTAGCCAAACAATTGTGTTTTAAATCATAGATATAGAAAAATAGAGGCACACATGGAAGATTGGATTTATCCAAATGTGTAGCCTCTTTAAATAAAGTCTTTATTATTATTATTATTATTATTATTATTATTAATATTTTATAATAATAATAATTATAATAATAATAATAATATCTACACAACATGATAACCTTACATTTAATAAAAAATAGTTTAAAAGATGGTTTTTAACTTTAATAACTAATCATATATAATCCTTGTTGAGTGTCTAGGTTTAGTTGTTCACGGGTTGGGTTTTCTGTTCATATGAGCTGAGTTGTCTTTGGGTTGAGTTTGTCGGATCCTTCTCATCTCAGATAAAAAGTTCAATGATTGCAGATCTCAGATGCAGACAAGCAGAGGAAGATATATATTATGGTGACAATACCATTCAACTATGATGTCACAAATGTTACTGTTTCAAGAGGAAAAAGTCAAGAATCCGCCCCAACTGAGAGACTTAAAGAGTTTTAAGTATTTTTAATGTTGTCAGATTTCCATGATACCTAGGATAACCGACTACGATTTTCAAATGCTAACTATTTAAAGAAAATGGAGAAGACTTGTAACTGAAGCAAACTGAACCCGGGTCGATAGCCCAGTTGGTAGCGCGCCTGGATTTGGAATCTCATGCCTGAGGGGGTGCGGGTTTGAATCCCACCCCGGGGAGGTTATACCCTTCCATGAAAATTTGACAATAATGTCGATTTTCCTCCATTGAATAGATAATAGGGAGAAGTTTCCTGCCTTGTGGAAGGGTAGGTGAGTACTGGTTATAGACAATGGTCCAGGAAAGCTAGGTTAGGTGCTCTGGACGCCGTAAAATGATCTAAATTGTGTTGACACGGCGTTAACTCCAATAAATAAATAAATAAAGAAGCAAGCTGAAAATAGGCATTGAAGATGTGATGTACAGCAAATAGTACACACTTCTCTGCTTAGTCTTGCATAGGTATTATGGAAATGTGACAAAAATTAAAATATTTACAGCTCTTTAAATGTCTAAGTCGAGCAATTTCTTAATTTTATTCTTCTTGAAACCATAGCATTTGTGAAGTCATTGTCATGTGGTATTGTGACCCTGTATACATTGCCATCTAAAAGTACCTTTACACTTGACACAGTGTACACAAGGGGATCCAGGGGCGCAGAATTACTTTGCTCAACTTGTCTGACTTGTACAGTTGTCTGCAGACAGTATCACAATACTTCTTCCCTGACAACATCTAACCGGGTCGTTCAAGTTTTATAACTGGTTCTAGCAGTTCTATACTGTTCTCTGCTAACCTGACTTTTTTTCTTTTGTTTATGTCTAAAATAGATTTGGCTATTTAAGAATATAAGTTAGAAGTAAATGAATTAATACACCAGGTTTGACCATCATGGTTCCATTTATAATGTTGAAATAAAAATTGAATCGAAAATGAAAACTGTTTAACATGTTCTTAAGGTAGAATTCATTCTAGAATTCCCTTTATACAAATCTATGTAAAAATCTGATATTTTGCTTGTACAGATTCTTAAATTACGTAAACTACAATCTATTACCAACAAATTAAAATTACACAATTTTTCATATCAAAGGGAGATAATTTATCAGTAATTTTGCAACAGACTTTTGTTTGATGAATCTAATTCATACTTAATTATTAACATGATGTAAGGTGAAAAATATTATGTTTTGCAATAATTTATCATGATTTTGAAATATATGAATGACTGTAAAATAGCATTATGGGAATTTTACCTTAAATGTTATTGTTTGTTTTTTCAAAACATCAATAATTTTATAGTGCCTTTGTTAATGTGATAAATGATATTTGTATAATAAGCTTTTAGCTTAGGTATAAAATAATTTTAGTAGGCTGTTGGTGTATATATAAAATAATTCCATTTAGTCACTGCGAAATTATTCAAGCTTTGGCAGTTTTAAAAATCAAACTGTAAATACATAGAATAAGAAACTATTGTTCAATTTTATTCAACTTTTAGTGGCACATAAATTAACCCCATTGATTTGAATATTCACTACAGCACTTCTGTACTCTTGATTGATAAAATTAAATTTAAGTCAGCAGAGTTAATTTATGCTCCACTGACAGTGGAATAAATTTGAACATTTAAATAATGCCCACTTATGTTTTTCATTATATTGATAGTTATCTCCCTTGGTTATTTCAGAACTAGAATGTATTCAAACTCCTCACAGTGCTTACGTCACGCTTTGCTACTTTAACCACAAACTCCTCACAGTGCTTACGTCACGCTTTGCTACTTTAACCACAAACTCCTCACAGTGCTTATGTCACACTTAGCTACTTTAACCACAAACTCCTCACAGTGCTTACGTCACGCTTTGCTACGTTAACCACAAACTCCTCACAGTGCTTGTACGTCACGCTTTGCTATTGATTTAATAAAGGGAAATAACCGCTGTGGGGAGTTTGGAATGTATTTAGTTAAGTTATGAATGGTTATCTCCCTTTCTTATTTCAGCACTAGAATGTATTTAGTTATGTTATGAATGGTTATGATGACAATGAAACTAAGGATCTCTACTCTACAGACCTCCATCACCAGAACTTTCAACTATACAGAGCAGGTACTTTTATTCCTTGATTTAAATTATATGGAATATGTGTTATCACTGTTATGTCAAGGTCAGGTACAACTCTAACCATGGAAAACTCAACCCGAAGTAGAGACTGCTTTATTACATGTGGACAACTCATCCTATATCATATATTATTTTTAAGTTTATCGTGTATGAAAGATATTAAGGAATAAAATGAATGATTATTTCATATCTATATAGTTGTTAAAAAGTGAGAGTAGCATTTAAATTATCATTTTTAATTTAAAATTATCATTTTTAAATCAAATAATAATCATATTAGATACATGTTGAGATGTTCTGGGGTTGAATTGTCTTCAGGTTGAGTTGTTCCTATGGATGGCATAAGTTCCTTTGTGTTGAGTTGTCCTGATCTAGTATTATACAATAATACACTTTAGACAGTGATTTCCCCTTGTATACTATTTAAATAGGTAGGTTCTATTAGTTGGATCACTTGGATCACTTACTTATCAATAGAAAATTGCCGAAAAATAATCATTAATAACTTTTTTGTAAATCATTTAGTTTGTTTGGAATTTGAGATAAGTATTTGTAAGGTAAAAAACTATCTAAATTTTATCACTTCTGTTAATATCTTCATTACCAAGAAAGATATTAGATGAAATATTTTGTTATCCTTACTTAGGAATTCAACAATAAAATCCAAGGATTCCAACTGAAGGGTATGACTTAACAGCGAATATGAGTCATATTCGCGAATATGAGATAAAGTGCGAATATGACTTTTATTTTTCAAATACAGTAAAACTTGGATATAACATACTCGCTGGGCCAAAGAAAAAAGGTATGTTATAACCAAGGTATGTTATATCCATATAGCATACTAAGTATGTTATATACAAAATATGAAAATTGGGCCAGGAAAAATGGTATGTTATAACCGAGTGTATGTTATATCCATATAGCATACTAAGTATGTTATATACAAAATATGAAAATTGGGCCAGGAAAAATGGTATGTTATAACCGAGTGTATGTTATATCCATATAGCATACTAAGTATGTTATATACAAAATATGAAAATTGGGCCAGGAAAAGTGGTATGTTATAACCGAGTGTATGTTACAACCGAGTATGTTATAACCAAGTTTTACTGTAACTCTAAATATACTTGTCATGTCGACCAAATATTGTGTATTTACTTAGAATAAAGTTATTTAGTATTAGTTTAACTTTTAAAATGATTTTTTGTAAAGAAATAAAGTTTTTATCCAGGATAATATATTAATTGAGTCATATTCGCCTTACAATCTAAGCGAATATGACTTCTTTGTCATTGTTAAAGATTACAAATTGAAAATATATGTTCAAGTTGAACAATTTACTATTCAAAAAAGTATATTTGCTACAATATTTGATAAATAATAATTAATATTTTTATTCTGTTTCATATTGCTCGTAAATTAATTAAAACATTATGATCATCAAATCTCATATTCTCTGAGTTACTAAAAATAGATCATATTGGCTCAGCGTTCTTCAACCAGCGAATATGACTTTTAGCTTTGTGAATATGAATGTTGTGTTTAAGTTTAAGTATAAAAGAGTTAAAATATATGTTCAAGTTAAGAAAATTATTTAATAATCATTATATTTTGTTTAATATTGCTAGAAATTTAAGTAAAACATTACAGAAAATCTCATATTCGCTGAGTTACTATTAATAGATATTCGCTCAACATTCTTCTACCAGCGAATATGACTTTTAGCTTTGTGAATATGAATTTTATGTTTAAGTTTAAGATTTTAAGAGATAAAATATATGTACAAGTTTGGAACATTTATTCAAAAACCATAATATTTTGTTTAATATTGCTAGTAATTTAAGTTAAACATATTAGAAAAATCTCATATTCGCTGAGTTACTAAAAATAGATCATATTCGCTCAGCGTTCTTCAACCAGCGAATATGACTTTTAGCTTTATGAATAATTTCGTGTTTTAGTCTTAATATAAGAGTTGAAATATATGTTTTAACTGTTTACCAGGTTTTATAAACGTAAATATTAATTCAATAAATTGGCTGAACTAAACTGCACCTCAAAGTGCACTTCAAGTGCACTTCAGGTGTGGATGAAGTGCACTCCAAGTGCACTAGGGTGTAAACTTTAGTGTGAATCACTGTATATGCATTCGTGCACCGTTTTACATTGAATATTTCAGCATAAAATAGAAATAAAAAAGACATAATGAAAAAGTTGAGAACACGTTAAATTTGTAATATTATCATCATTATCACTTTCAAACTTTGATGTCTTTTGTTTTATAAATAAACAATAATTATTAAAACAACAACCTTCAATAAATAACATTTAAGACTATGAATGCGGTTCCTTTACTGTATAAACTATTGTAATTTTATGAAACTGTTTTTGTCAGTTTGTAAAACGTGATAATTTTGTAATAGCATAATTCTTTACATTCAATTGGTGACTCCTTTAACTTACACAATTTTCAAATGCCGACAGTATAGGCGGTTACTTTATGAAGACGATAATGTCGGTTTCATCAAACGTTACATGTCTAATTGCTTGCTAATGTGTTTTTAATCATGTTTTCTTCACTAAACATGTACACATCTTTAGGTTTGTTCATAAAAATATTCATTTACATAGATTATATATATATCTTTATCAAAATAGTATAATGAAGTGTCTGTTGTGGGACAATGGCAGAACGTGCAATATTTCAGCATGAAATTTCCATTAATAAAACTTTCAATTCCATGATAATTAAAGCCCCATTATCAAGACTTAGCTAAAAGTCATATCCGATTGTAGAAGAACACTAAGCAAATATAATCTAATTTTACTAATTAATACTAAAAGTCATATGCGCTGGTAGGAGAACGCTGAGCGAATATGATCTATTTTTAGAAACTGAGCGAATATGAGATTTAATGACGAGTTTACTTAAAGAATTCAACTACATGTACCCTTATTAAACAAAAAATCTTATTTATTAGATAATCTAGCACAAAAACCTTTTTGAAATAAAATATTTTCAAGTTATTAAATCTTAACCTAATATTTTAAAAGTCATATTCGTCGTGAAGAACGATCTATTTTTAGAAACTGAGCGAATATGAGATTTACATAGCTAATATGCCTTCAAACTACGATAAATCACAAACTCACGCAGTTTCCTATTATTTTCTAATTACAGTCATAGTTTCATATATGACATTATGTAATAATAAATTAATTAATTATCCCATAAGTTCTAAGCAAAAATGTCCAAAAAACATTCATATTCGCATTGTTATTATCAACGTATCCTAGCGAATATGACTTGAAAACTGCTAAAACTTCAATAAAATCATCATTTTAACAGTAGATTTTTTAATTTTCAGGAGATAATCAACATATTAAATGTTGGGAAATAAATTCAATATAAATAATTGTATACATAAAGAGTTATTTGAAAAATAAAAATCATATTCGCACTTTATCTCATATTCGCGAATATGAGTCATATTCGCTGTTTAGTCATACCGCCAACTGAAAGGACCTACTTACCAATTGGATTGCTTCAGATTTTATCAGGGAAAGATAACTGACTAAAGTCCCTAAAGTCAAAGACAGTATATGTTATACAGTGTATATATAGTGGCAACCAAATGTTTGGAGACATTTAACTCTGAAGGCTCTATATAGCTTTTATTGAAAATTTGAAAATTGTTTATTTTAAAATGTTTTAGATATGGTTATGGTGATATGAAACTTTGTTTATAGGAAACAACATTACTACGTTTTGGAGGCTTTGTAAGGTCAGATGCTGATTCATATGAATGTGATGCATTTATAAATTTGTTTTCATTTTATCAACAATCATTCAAAATGTAGTTAAAAAATAATGTTTCTACAAAATGAAATTAAAGAATTTTAGTTGTAAATTTCATTTGTCTCCAAACTTTTGGTTGGAATTGTACACATAATGTATAATACTAGTTTTTGTACCCCAGTGCAATTAGTGGCTAATTTCTTTACTATAGTTAAATATACATTGTGTAATGTAATAAAGATGAATAGTAGAAGAGTATGTGAAGTCAGCAGTAACTTCAGTAACTTTACTGCTACAAAGTTTGTAGTTCAGCAGTAAAACTTTTCTGCTAAAAATGTCAACAGTACAGCTGTAAAACTTTTAAAAATGATACATTTGTAGTTGTATTGCTCCAACTTTCAATAATAATGGTTATGGTTATGACGGCGATGATGATAGTCAAGTTGAAATATTGAATACATTAGTCATATAAATCAAATTCGAAGAAACGATATAATCATAATGTAAATTTAAGGTACTGTTTTGAATGTTACTGTCAGCTTTAATGTTATACATGAAAATCAAGAACATATCTACATTTAACTGACAGAAGATAAGGAGATATAAGATACTTGGATTTGTAGCAGTGAAGGTTTACTGCTATACTGTACTGCTGACTTTACTGCTGTTTTCACATACATTCAATAAAAAAATGAAATGATTAGTTATAGTTCTACTATGCATAGTATTTATGCATGACTTTTTTTCAAGATTAAATCTAGTTACTCATACATGTGTAGCAATTATTATGACTAAGATTTAGACTTTGTCATTTGAATTCACAGAAGGTGTTGTATCAAAATCATAGGCCTAGTTTAAATCCCAACATCAGCATTGAATTTGTTCAGTCCAAAGAAAAGAAGTTGAATGTTCACTGAGGATTGCAAGTTTATTACATCATATCTGTTTAAGCATGATATAATTATAAATAAATCAGAACTTTTTGTAGTTAGTTACCATACTCAGCACTGTTAAGAAGGATGATTTTACATTTCTCTTTGAACTTACTTGTAATGCATGTAATTACAAGGGGTAGTTAAAAAACTTTCTTTGGTTGATGTGTTGAATATGCTTTTTAATTGGACTAAACAAAATCAACGTTGATTGTAAAGAAAATTTGTATAATGTTTTGATACAGTAATCTGTGCTTAAAAAAATAATTTAGTATAGTCCGTCAAAATATCACACTTCAGTTAATGTTTCTTGTTTTTGTTTTTTTCAGATTGTTATAAACAGAAGTTTTTATCAAGAATGTCAAGATGATGAATGTACAACTATTGATCTCTGCAGTAGAAGAATCCACCCAATGAGTTGAGATGTACATTCGGTCCAATTTTTTTCGAACAAGTCGTCTCGGACTTTTTGTCCTTGAGATACTTGTTGTCCATATACGCGTGTCCTGCTGAAATTAAACAAGTCATCTCGGACTTTTTGTCCTAGAGATGTTTGTTGTCCATATACGCGTGTCCTGCTGAAATTTAACAAGTCATCTAGGACTTTTTGTCCTTGAGATGTTTGCTGTCCATATACGTGTGTCCTGCTGAAATTTAACAAGTCATCTCGGACTTTTTGCCCTTGAGATGTTTGTTGTCCAATTTCATGTACTTGATATACTTTGGTCTGGTTGTTTAACAAGTCATCTCGGACCGTTTGTCCTTGAGATGTTTGTTGTCCAAGTAAATTCATTAAATTGTGTTGTTGTTTTATTATTCATAAAATAAATCAAACAGGATTCGTTCAATAATAATTTCGAACTCAACATTTTTCCTGTTACGAAAATATTATTGACAAATCGTTGTTTACCACATGAATTATCCCTGAGTCATTTCGAATCCAACTTTTTTCGTCCCTAAAAAAAGTTAGGGTCAAAATGGTCTGGGGACGTTTCAAAATAAAAAACAAGATTCGTACCCAAAAAAATGTTTGGGTCGAATAAGTTCGGGGACGAATAAATATGTAAACAAGATTCGTCCCCAAATATTTTCGTACCCAAAAAAAAAGTTGGGGTCGAACAGGTTCGGGGACGAATCAAAATGTAAACAAGATTCGTCCCCAAATATTTTCGTACCCTAAAAAAAGTTGGGGTCGAATAAGTTCGGGGACGAATAAAAATGTAAACAAGATTCGTCCCCAAATATTTTCGTACCCAAAATAAAGTTGGGGTCGAACAGGTTCGGGGACGAATCAAAATGTAAACAAGATTCGTCCCCAAATATTTTCGTACCCCAAAAAAAGTTGGGGTCGAATAAGTTCGTGGACGAATAAAAACGAAAACAAGATTCGTCCCCAAATATTTCCGTACCCAAAAAAGTTGGGGTCGAATAAGTTCGGGGACGAATCAAAATGTAAACAAGATTCGTCCCCAAATATTTTCGTACCCCAAAAAAAGTTGGGGTCGAATAAGTTCGGGGACGAATTAAAACGAAAACAAGATTCGTCCCCAAATATTTTCGTACCCAAAAAAGTTGGGGTCGAATAAGTTCGTGGACGAATAAAAATGTAAACAAGATTCGTCCCCAAATATTTTCGTACTCAAAAAAAGTTGGGGTCGAATAAGTTCGGGGACGAATTAAAATGTAAACAAGATTCGTCCCCAAATATTTTCGTACCCAAAAAAAGTTGGGGTCGAACAGGTTCGGGGACGAATAAAAATGTAAACAAGATTCGTCCCCAAATATTTTCGTACCCAAAATAAAGTTGGGGTCGAACAGGTTCGGGGACGAATCAAAATGTAAACAAGATTCGTCCCCAAATATTTTCGTACCCCAAAAAAAGTTGGGGTCGAATAAGTTAGGGGACGAATAAAAACGAAAACAAGATTCGTCCCCAAATATTTTCATACCCAAAAAAGTTGGGGTCGAATAAGTTCGTGGACGAATAAAAATGTAAACAAGATTCGTCCCCAAATATTTTCGTACTCAAAAAAAGTTGGGGTCGAATAAGTTCGGGGACGAATTAAAATGTAAACAAGATTCGTCCCCAAATATTTTCGTACCCAAAAAAAGTTGGGGTCGAACAGGTTCGGGGACGAATCAAAATGTAAACAAGATTCGTCCCCAAATATTTTCGTACCCCAAAAAAAGTTGGGGTCGAATAAGTTCGGGGACGAATAAAAATGTAAACAAGATTCGTCCCCAAATATTTTCGTACTCAAAAAAAGTTGGGGTCGAATAAGTTCGGGGACGAATTAAAATGTAAACAAGATTCGTCCCCAAATATTTTCGTACCCAAAAAAAGTTGGGGTCGAACAGGTTCGGGGACGAATAAAAATGTAAACAAGATTCGTCCCCAAATATTTTCGTACTCAAAAAAAGTTGGGGTCGAATAAGTTCGAGGACGAATTAAAATGGAAACAAGATTCGTCCCCAAATATTTTCGTACCCAAAAAAAGTTGGGGTCGAACAGGTTCGGGGACGAATCAAAATGTAAACAAGATTCGTCCCCAAATATTTTCGTACCCCAAAAAAAGTTGGGGTCGAATAAGTTCGTGGACGAATAAAAATGTAAACAAGATTCGTCCCCAAATATTTTCGTACCCAAAAAAAGTTGGGGTCGAATAAGTTCGGGGACGAATCAAAATGTAAACAAGATTCGTCCCCAAATATTTTCGTACCCAAAAAAAGTTGGGGTCGAACAGGTTCGGGGACGAATCAAAATGTAAACAAGATTCGTCCCCAAATATTTTCGTACCCAAAAAGTTGGGGTCGAATAAGTTCGTGGACGAATTAAAATGGAAACAAGATTCGTCCCCAAATATTTTCGTACTCAAAAAAAGTTGGGGTCGAATAAGTTCGGGGACGAATTAAAATGTAAACAAGATTCGTCCCCAAATATTTTCGTACCCAAATAAAGTTGGGATCGAATAAGTTCGGGGACGAATCAAAATGTAAACAAGATTCGTCCCCAAATATTTTCGTACTCAAATAAAGTTGGGGTCGAATAAGTTCGGGGACGAATCAAAATGTAAACAAGATTCGTCCCCAAATATTTTCGTACTCAAAAAAAGTTGGGGTCGAATAAGTTCGGGGACGAATTAAAATGTAAACAAGATTCGTCCCCAAATATTTTCGTACCCAAAAAAAGTTGGGGTCGAACAGGTTCGGGGACTTATCAAAATGTAAACAAGATTCGTCACCAAATATTTTCGTACCCAAAAGAAGTTGGGGTCGAACAGGTTCGGGGACGAATCAAAATGTAAACAAGATTCGTCCCCAAATATTTTCGTACCCAAAAAGTTGGGGTCGAATAAGTTCGGGGACGAATAAAAATGTAAACAAGATTCGTCCCCAAATATTTTCGTACTCAAAAAAAGTTGGGGTCGAATAAGTTCGGGGACGAATTAAAATGTAAACAAGATTCGTCCCCAAATATTTTCGTACCCCAAAAAAAGTTGGGGTCGAATAAGTTCGGGGACGAATAAAAATGTAAACAAGATTCGTCCCCAAATATTTTCGTACCCAAAAAAAGTTGGGGTCGAACAGGTTCGGGGACGAATCAAAATGTAAACAAGATTCGTCCCCAAATATTTTCGTACCCCAAAAAAAGTTGGGGTCGAATAAGTTCGGGGACGAATAAAAACGAAAACAAGATTCGTCCCCAAATATTTCCGTACCCAAAAAAGTTGGGGTCGAATAAGTTCGGGGACGAATCAAAATGTAAACAAGATTCGTCCCCAAATATTTTCGTACCCAAAATAAAGTTGGGGTCGAACAGGTTCGGGGACGAATCAAAATGTAAACAAGATTCGTCCCCAAATATTTTCGTACCCAAAAAAAAGTTGGGGTCGAATAAGTTCGGGGACGAATAAAAACGAAAACAAGATTCGTCCCCAAATATTTTCGTACCCAAAAAAGTTGGGGTCGAATAAGTTCGTGGACGAATAAAAATGTAAACAAGATTCGTCCCCAAATATTTTCGTACTCAAAAAAAGTTGGGGTCGAATAAATTCGGGGACGAATTAAAATGTAAACAAGATTCGTCCCCAAATATTTTCGTACCCAAATAAAGTTGGGGTCGAATAAGTTCGGGGACGAATCAAAATGTAAACAAGATTCGTCCCCAAATATTTTCGTACTCAAAAAAAGTTGGGGTCGAATAAGTTCGGGGACGAATTAAAATGTAAACAAGATTCGTCCCCAAATATTTTCGTACCCAAAAAAAGTTGGGGTCGAACAGGTTCGGGGACGAATCAAATGTAAACAAGATTCGTCCCCAAATATTTTCGTACTCAAAAAAAGTTGGGGTCGAATAAGTTCGGGGACGAATTAAAATGTAAACAAGATTCGTCCCCAAATATTTTCGTACCCAAAAAAAGTTGGGGTCGAACAGGTTCGGGGACGAATTAAAATGTAAACAAGATTCGTCCCCAAATATTTTCGTACCCAAAATAAAGTTGGGGTCGAACAGGTTCGGGGACGAATCAAAATGTAAACAAGATTCGTCCCCAAATATTTTCGTACCCCAAAAAAAGTTGGGGTCGAATAAGTTCGGGGACGAATAAAAACGAAAACAAGATTCGTCCCCAAATATTTCCGTACCCAAAAAAGTTGGGGTCGAATAAGTTCGGGGACGAATCAAAATGTAAACAAGATTCGTCCCCAAATATTTTCGTACCCAAAATAAAGTTGGGGTCGAACAGGTTCGGGGACGAATCAAAATGTAAACAAGATTCGTCCCCAAATATTTTCGTACCCAAAAAAAGTTGGGGTCGAATAAGTTCGGGGACGAATCAAAATGTAAACAAGATTCGTCCCCAAATATTTTCTAACCCAAAAAAAGTTGGGGTCGAATAAGTTCGGGGACGAATAAAAATGTAAACAAGATTCGTCCCCAAATATTTTCGTCCCAAAAAAAGTTCGGGTCGAATAAGTTCGGGGACGAATCAAAATGTAAACAAGATTCGTCCCCAAATATTTTCGTACCCAAAAAAAGTTGGGGTCGAACAGGTTCGGGGACGAATCAAAATGTAAACAAGATTCGTCCCCAAATATTTTCGTACCCAAAAAAAGTTAGGGTCGAATAGGTTCGGGGACGAATAAAAATGTAAACAAGATTCGTCCCCAAATATTTTCGTACTCAAAAAAGTTGGGCTCGAAATGGTTGGGGGACGAATCAAAATGTAAACAAAGATTTGTTCCTCAATATATTAGAACCCAAAAAAGTTTGGGTCGAATGAGTTCGGGGACGAATCAAAATGTAATCAAAGATTCGTCCCTCAATATTTTTGTACCCAAGAAAGTTGGAGTCGAAATGGTTTCGGGACGAATTAAAATGTAAACAAATATTCTTCCCTCAATATATTCGTACCCAAAAAATTGGTGTCGAATGAGTTTGGGACGAATCAAAATGTATACAGAGATTCGTCCCCAATTTTTTTCGTACCAAAAAAAGTTGTGGTCTAAATGGTTTGGGGACGAATCAAAATGCAAACAAAGATTCGTCCCTCAATATTTTCGTACCCAAAAAAGTTGGAGTCCAATGGTTTGGGGACAAATCAAAATGCAAAGTATTCGTCCCTCAATATTTTCGTACCCAAAAGTCGTCGTCCACATTGTTTGGGAACGAATCGAAATGTAAACAAAATTTCGTCCCCTTATATTTTCGTACTCAAAAAAGTTGCGGTCAAAAAAGTTTGGGGACGAATTAAAATGTAAACTTAGATTCGTTCCTCAATATTTTCGTACCAAATAATTTGGGTTCAAAATGGTATGGGAAATCAAAATGTAAAAAAAGATTCGTCCCCAAATATTTTCGTACATAAGAAAGTTTGGGTCGAAAAAGTTCGGGGACAAATCAAAATGTAAACAAAGATTTTTTCTCCAATATTTTCGTAAAAAAATGTTTGGGTCGAAATGGTGTGGAGACGAATCAAAATGTAAACAAAGATTCCTCCCTCAATATTTTCATACCCAAAAAACGCTTGGGTCGAAATGGTTTGGGGACAGATCAAAATGCAAACAATGGCAAGTCCTCAAAATTTTCGTAAAAGTTAATTTAATTGGTACGACATTGTTGGGACAATCCTTTGTTTATATTTTATTTTGAAAAATAAAAAAACAACACAATGTTTTGAATTTCATTGAACAACAAACATCTCAAGGACAAAAAGACGAGACAACTTTTTTAATTTCAGCAGGACACGCGTATATGGACAACAAACATCTCAAGGACGAAAAGTCCGAGACGACTTGTTCAATTTCAGCAGGACATGCGTATATGGACAACAAACATCTCAAGGACAAAAAAGTCCGAGACGACTTGTTCAATTTCAGCAGGACACGCGTATATGGACAACAAACATCTCAAGGACAAAAAGTCCGAGACGACTTGTTCAATTTCTGCAGGACACGCGTATATGGACAACAAATATCAGCAAATGGACATGAAATTCAATGGGAGGATTCTTCTACTGCAGAGGTCAATAGTTTTACGCTCACCAGCTTGATATGGTTGATGAGTTCTTCTGTTCATAACAATCTGGTATTGATAATTCTACTAGACTCTGGGAACGAGAATGCGTTCATATTTGCCTTCCAGAGTTATAGCGTCCATTAAGTGTTAAATTTTTATGCATATTGATTGATGTTTTTAATTATCATTGAAATCTATATTTATTTTAAGTACATGTATTAATATGTACATTTACTAACGCTGTTGCAAATGAAAATACATACAACGTGTTATGAAAATAATATGTATGACTCAAAGTTTATAAAATTTTATTCTGTTCATAAAAGGAAACGTAAATAAAACTCTAAGGAATATATTTTCATTCTTACCGCGCATTGTGTGGTTGGTTATATATAAGCTTACATGAAAATATAAAAGATATAAAATGTTGGTAATAGACGTCATGCAGAGTCTATCACGTGATACACTGATGGGGTTGATCATTTTTATCAATTTATGATTACAGCAGGGTGTTATATCGGAAATTTCCGAACAATACCGAGCGCAACAACGGAGGGTCTGATTAATTATCGATTTTATCGAGTAGTCAAATCAATAAGTTACGAAAGAACAAATAGTTGGATATGACTGACCTTTGCTTTCATGGTTTTCATGCTACTCTATCAATGCAAAACCATTTTTGTCGCGCATGGGTTGATATGGGAATATTTTTTAATTGTTTTGAGTGAACAGCAAATTAGCAATTAGAAGACATATTCTGCAGATGACGCACCGTCTGGCAAAAGACCTATAGCAATTTCTCGTTCTTGAAGCGACATTCAAGCCATTATTTGATTTTTCGTTGTGCATATCAACGCACTAATGACTTTTACTAAAACTGAAAACGTGTGATTTTTGCACGATAAGAACGTGCGCATTTCCGCTTTTCTGCACATGCACAACAAAACCAATTTTGCATCAATTAAAAAGCATGAAAACCATGCAAGCAGACAACAGTATAGTCCTGTACACATTTGCATTAACGATCGGACATAAATGTTGAAAAATAAAAATTTATGACAACATTGAAATCGGTGTACTTAAAAGTTTCGTTAAGTATATATATGATAATGAAATCCTCGTGTTTTGTCTAAACCTATCCTAAACAACCTATATCATAAATTACCATACTCAAAGGTCATCGAAGTGTTGTCTTAATTAATTATCTTCCGCGATTATGTGAAACACATTTTCTGTAAATGTCTTCTCCCACGTTTATGGTACATATTTTGTGTTGTGCCTATTTTTTATTACAAATGACGTTTAAATGTGTACAGTTTACGAATATTTGGATAGGGTGAACAGATAATAACAAAATGGTATGCATCTTCAATATACATGCACGTTGTCCTCATGAACCAAAAATATATCATATTCAAATAGTTATATGCATGTACTTTACCACACTAACTAGTTTTATATCAATTCATTTTAGCTCAATCGTGAAACAAGTTCTAACAACTTGGATTAATCACTTTCAAGTCTGCTTCCTGGTCCCCCAGCACTAAGCTAACAACAATGTAGGTTATAATGGGATTCGAATCAACGCGGAGTTGGCTATCTAATAATTACCAGTTCAACGCTATAACCGCTCGATAATCATATATCAATATAATGGAATACAGTAAAACTCCGCTATAAAGACCACTTTTTTTATTTTAAAATCATGCAATTTTAACAATTATTAAGACCCAAATGCTTAATTTGTGAACAAAAGGGTCTGTATAATAAGACCGTTTCGTATATTTGTCTGTTTGGTGACCTCTACGTGGCGAGGAGGAGAAACAGGTGCCCAGTATGTAGGTGCTATTTGGGCCTGCATGATGGGCATATGGCTAACACCAAAACTTCCCGTTTGCCGTGGGCAGCGTCTCGTAACCGGGAAAGGAGGATCCTGGTAATTGAGGGAGACCCAGGGATCTCCAGTCTTCCCAACACACTGCTTTGGCCTCTGATTCGGGTAGACGGGTGTCCAAGTAGGCCCAACTTGGTCAATCGGCTGTTCATGCCTTGTCCTTCAATTTGCATATTTGCATACTCACAACAGTTGATTTATTTATGTAAGTACATGTACATGTACTCCTGGATGTGCACACACCCAACAATTAACAACGCTACTAGCATACTTTTTACTTGTTAAAACATGTGTTATCCATTTAGATATGCATGCGTCTACTAAATATGCAGCTCTTTTCTTAGAAGTTTATACGTTCAACATCTATTCAAGAAGGTGGTGGCTCATGGGCACATTGAGTTGATTGTAATCATTTGCAGTTACATGCAAGTATATCTCGCAGGTATCCTTGTGGTGCGGAGCATAATTCCAGAAAGTTTTAGATGGTATATTGCTCATGATAAACTGGAACAAGCAAAGAATATAATCAAAACGGTAGCTAGATACAATAAAAGGGAAAATAAGTGATTTGGCAGAGTTTATGGCCTCACAACCTTCGACTGACCCAGACGACAAAAAGTATTCGATTATTGACTTATTCAGAACCCCAAAACTACGTCGAACCTCTCTCCTGTTAGCAATTAACTGGTAATTATTATTAGACTTTTTAAACGTATTATCTTAATTGTTAACATTGTTTATACAACATTGTTATAATTTAGTTGTTTTATATAGCGGTTTGACCAAATTTTTATGAGCGAGGAAATAAAAATATTTGTTTGGAAAAAACGTCAAAATTAAGGTGCGAGCGAATCCATGATTCATATGATGAACATATTATCACATTGCTGTGGCTTTAGATATATAAATGGCGTAAGAAACTTTATTTAGTTGCGGCATGTTGAGCTGGTATTTTTCAACTACTTGTAAATCTGTGATACAATATATCTTAGTAACTCTTTGTAACTTATGGGTTTAATGCCGTAGCAACACATAGTATAGGTCATATAACGGCGGTCAGTCAACCTACTCTCTCCTCCTGGAAAGGATAAATCTCAGGATTCAGCTGTTAACCAACTACTAGTACTAAGCGCATACTTTCGTCAGTGACCCCTCGATCAGTAGACTTCCGTGCTACTAACTGAGCTAGTCGGTCGGCTACCTTAGTAACAACTTAGTGCAAATGTCAAAAAAGGAAAAATATTACCAAGCAAAATTCCGATAGGTCTCCTAGATAGTGTCAAGCAACATAAAGATATACATGACTGTACTCATACTTTATGTACAATCTTGATGGAATGCTAGAAATAATATCGACATATGTTAAAGATAGCTGTTAATGATCTTGTTTTGTTACATGTATCAATTGGTGAATAGGTTAGATGGCATACGGGAAAAATGGAGAGTTTTTTACGGAATTTACATTTGTACCACCAGTTGTTTTTTCTGACTAGCCCTTGGGCCGGGTAACAGCCAGCCGAAACTGAGGTTCGAGTCTATTTGATAGAAATGTTGGCATATTTATATGAATATTTCCCTGAAAACGAGTTTTCCCAGAATGACGACCCATGTTGCCTGAAAGGGAATAACTATACATACAAATTCGTGAACTTGCCTTTTTAGGTCTACGCCCTGTGGCCGGGTAACAGCCAGTCGAAACAGATGTTCGAGTTAATTTGATGAATTATTGGCATATTTGGATGAATAATTCTCTTAAAAATAAGTTTTTCCAGAAGAACGACCCATGTTGTCAGAAAGGGAATATTTATAATTGCACATTCGTGAACTTGCCTTATTAGGTCTTCGCCCTTGGGCCGGGTAACAGCCAGTCGAAACAGAGGTTCTAGTCTATTTGATAGATATAAAGGCATATTTTGATGTTTTTTTTCTCTTAGAAACGAGTTTTCGAAGAATGACGACCCAAGTTGCCTGAAAGGGAATAACTATAGATACACATTCGTGAACTTGCCTTATTAGGTCTACGCCCTTGGGCCGGGTAACAGCCAGTCGAAACAGAGGTTCGAGTCTATTTGATAAATATATAGGCATATTTTGATGTTTTTTTCTCTTAGAAACGAGTTTTCGAAGAATGACGATCCATGTTGTCGGAAAAGGAATAATTATAACACCTTTTATGTGAATCTATCTTTATGTGACTACGCCCGTGTCAGAAAAAGAGGTTCAAATCAATTTGGTTTTTTTTCATTTGATCTGTCACCAAATTTTCTGATATGAACGAACGTTTTATGAATAACCAACATCTGAAGTCATATCCATCTTTGTATTCACTTCACTTTTACCGTTTCTGTGATTTGCGGCCACAAAACTATATTACTCTTGAAAACTAGTTTTCCCAGAATGACGACCTATGTTGCCTGAAAGGGAATAACTGTAGCTACACATTCGTGAACATCGCTTCTTAGGTCTACGACAATGGGCCGGGAAACAGCCAATCGAAATAGAGGTTCGAGTCTATTTGATATAATTATTGGCATATTTGAATGAATGTTTCTTTTGAAAACAAGTTTTCCCAGAATAACGACCCATGTTGTCAGTAAAGGAATAACTATAGATACACATTCGTGAACTTTGCTTCTTAGGTCTACGCCCTTAGGTTGGGTAACAGTTAGCCGAAACAGAAGTTCGAGTCTATTTGATAGAATAATTGGCATAATTGGATGAATAATTCTCTTCAAAACGAGTTTTACCAGAATAACGACATATGTTGCCTGGAAGGGAATAACTATAGATACACATTCGTGAACTTCGCTTCTTAGGTCTACGCCCTTGGACCGGGAAACAGCCAATCGAAATAGAGGTTCGAGTCTTTTTGATATAAATATTAGCAAATTTGGATGAATATTTCTCCTGAAAACGAATTTCCCCAGAATGAGGACCTATGTTGCCAGAAAGGGAATCACTAAAGTTACACATTCAAGAAATTTGCTTGTTAGGTCTACGCCCCTGGGCCGGGTAACAGCCAGACGAAACAGAGGTTCGAGTCTATTTAACATAAATAGTGGCATATTTTGATGAGTATTTCTCCTGAAAACGAGTTTTCCCAGAATAAGGACCTATGGTACCAGAAAGAAAATAACGATAGCTACCCAATCATGAATTTCGCTTCTTAGGTCGACGCCCATGGGCCGGGTAACAGCCAGCCGAAACAGAGGTTCGAGGCTATTTGATAGAAATGTTGGCATATTTGGATGAATATTTCTTTTGAAAACGAGTTTTCACAGAATGACGACCCATGTTGCCAGTAAAGGAATAACTATAGATACACATTCGTGAACTTTGCTTCTTAGGTCTACGCCCATAGGTTGGGTAACAGTTAGCCGAAACAGAAGTTCGAGTCTATTTGATAGAATAATTGGCATAATTGGATGAATAATTCTCTTCAAAACGAGTTTTACCAGAATAACGACATATGTTGCCTGGAAGGGAATAACTATAGATACACATTCGTGAACTTCGCTTTTTAGGTCTACGCCCTTGGACCGGGAAACAGCCAATCGAAATAGAGGTTCGAGTCTATTTGATATAAATATTGGCAAATTTGGATGAATATTTCTCCTGAAAACGAGTTTTCCAAGAATGACGACCAATGTTGCCTGAAAGGGAAAAACTATAGATACACTTACCTTCTTAGGTCTACGCCCTTGGGCCGGGTAACAGCAAGTCGAAACAGAGGTTCGAGGCTATTTGATAGAAATGTTGGCATATTTGGAGGAATAATTCTTTTGAAAACGAGTTTTCCCAGAATAACGACTAATGTTGTCAGAAAGGGAATAACTTTAGCTACTTATTTCTGAACTTCGCTTCTTAGGTCTACGCCTTGGGCCGGGTAGCAGCCAGCCGTACCAGAGGTTCGAGTCTATTTGATAGAAATATTGGCATATTTGAATGAATATTTCTTTTGATAACGAGTTTTCCCAGAATCACGACCCATGTTGTCAGTTAAGGAATAACTATAGATACACATACGTGAACTTCGCTTCTTAGGTCTACGCCCTTTGGCCGGGTAACAGCCAGCCGAAACAGAGGTTCGAGGCTATTTGATAGAAATATAGGCATATTTGAATGAATATTTCTCTTGAAAACGAGTTTTCCCAGAATGACGACATATGTTGACAGAAAGGGAATAGCTAAAGCATCACAGTCGTGAACTTTGCACTTTCGGTCTACGCCCTTGGGCCGGGTAACAGCTAGCCGAATTAGATGTTCGAGTCAATTGATGAATTATTGGCATATTTGGATGAATAATTCTCTAAATAACGAGTTTTCCCAGAATGACGACCCATGTTGTCAGAAAGGGAATAACTATAGCTACAAGTTCCTGACCTTCGCTTCTTGGGTCTACGCCCTTAAGTCAGGGTAACAGTCAGCCGCAACAGAGGTTCGAGGCTTTTTGTTAGAAATGCTGTTATATTTGGATTCATATTTTTTTTGAAAACGAGTTATCCCAGAATAACGACCCATGTTGTCATAAAAGGGAATAACTATAGCTATAATTCCTGACCTTCGCTTCTTAGGTCTACGCCCTTGGGCATATTGGCATATTTGAATGAATATTTCTTTTGAAAACGAGTTTTTTTTTCAGAATGACGACCCATGTTGCCAGAAGGGAAATAACTTTAGCATCACATTCTAGCAATTCGCATTTTAGGTCTACGCCCTTGGGCTGGGTAACAGCCAGCCGAAACTGAGGTTCGAGTCTATTCGATATAAATATTAGCATATTTGGATGAATATTTCTCTTAAAAACGAGTTTTCCCGAAATGACGACCCATGTTATCAGAAAGGAAATACCTTTAGCATCACTTTCTAGGAATTCGCTTTTTATGTCTACGCCCTTTGACCAAGTAACAACCAGCTATAACAGAGGTTCAAGTCTATTTGATAGAAATATTGGTATATTTTAATGAATATTTCTTTTGAAAACAAGTTTTGCCAGAATGACGACCCATGTTGCCAGTAAAGGAATAACTATAGCTACACATTCGTGAGCTTGCCTTCTTATCTCTACGCCCTTGGGCCGTGTAACAGCCACCCGAAACAGAGGTTCGAGTCTATTTGTTAAAAAATTGGCATATTTTGATGAATATTTTTTTTGAATACGAGTTTTCCCAGAATGACGACCCATGTTGCCTGAATGTGAATAACTATCGATACACATTCGTGAACTTCGCTTCTTAGGTCTACGCCCTGTGGCCGGGTAACTGTCAGCCGAAACAGAGGTTCGAGTCTATTTGATAGAAATATTGGCATATTTGAATGAATATTTCTATTGAAAACGAGTTTGTCCAGAATGACGACCCATGTTGCCAGTAAAAGAATAACTATAGATACACATTCGTGAACTTTGATTTATATGTCTACGCCCTTGGGCCGGGTAACAGCCAGCCGAAACAGAGGTTCGAGTCTATTTGATAGAAATATTGGCATATTGGAATGAATATTTCTTTTGAAAACGAGTTTGTCCAGAATGACGACCCATGTTGTCGGAAAGAAAATTACATTAGCATCATATTCTAGCAATTATCATTTTAGGTCTACGCCCTTGGGCTGGGTAACAGCCAGCCGAAACTGAGGTTCGAGTCTATTTGATATAAATATTAGCATATTTGAATGAATAATTCTCTTAAAAACGAGTTTTCCCGGAATTACGACCCATGTTGTTAGAAAAGATATACTTTTAGCATCACATTCTAGAAATTCGCTTTTCAGGTTTACGCCCTTTGGCCGGGTAACAGCCAGTCGAAACAGAGGTTCGAGTCAATTTTATATAAAAAGTGGCATATTTGGATGAATATTCCTCTTAATAACGAGTTTTCCCAGAATAGCGACCCATGTTGTCAGAAAGGGAATGACTATAGCTACAAGTTCCTGAACTTCGCTTCTTAGGTCTACGCCCTTGGGCCGGGTAACAGCCAGCCGAAACAGAGGTTCGAGTCTATTTGATAAAAATATTGGCATATTTGAATGAATATTTCTTTTGAAATCGAGTTTTCCCAGAATAACGACCCATGTTGTCAGTAAAGGAATAACTATAGATACACATTCGTGAACTTTGCTTCATAGGTCTACGCCCTTAGGTTGGGTAACAGCCAGCCGAAACAGAGGGTCGAGTCTATTTGATAGAAATATTGGCATATTTGGATGAATATTTCTCTTGAAAACGAGTTTTCCAAAAAAGACGACCCATGTTACCTGAAAGGGAATAACTATAGCTACACATTCGTGAACTTCGCTTCTTAGGTCTACGCCCTTAGGCCGGGAAACAGTTAGTCGAAACTGAGGTTCGAGTCTATTTGATTTAAATAGTGGCATATTTGGATAAATATTTTTCCTGGAAACGAGTTTTCCCAGAATTACGACCTATACTACCAGAAAGGGAATAACGATAACTACACATTCGTGAACTTGCCTTCTTAGGTCTACGCCTTTGGGCCGGGTAACAGCCAGCCGAAACAGAGGTTCGAGGCTATTTGATAGAAATATTGGCATATTTGGATGAATAATTCTCTTAAAAACGAGTTTTCCCGGAATGACGACCCATGTTGTTAGAAAAGATATACTTTTAGCATCACATTCTAGAAATTCGCTTTTCAGGTTTACGCCCTTTGGCCGGGTAACAGCCAGTCGAAACAGAGGTTCGAGTCAATTTTATATAAAAAGTGGCATATTTGGATGAATATTCCTCTTAATAACGAGTTTTCCCAGAATAACGACCCATGTTGTCACAAAAGAAATAACTATAGCAACACATTCCTGACCTTCTTATGTCTACGCCCTTGGGCCGGTAACAGCCAGCGAAACTGAGGTTTGAGTCTATTTGATAGAAATATTGGCATATTTGAATGAATATTTCTTTTGAAAACGAGTTTTCCCAGAATGACGACCTATGTTGCCAGTAAAGGAATAACTATTGATACACATTCGTGAACTTCGCTTCTTAGGTCTACGCCCTTGGGCCGGGTAACAGTTAGCCGAAACAGAAGTTCGAGTCTATTTTATAGATATATAGGCATATTTTGATGATTTTTTTCTCGTGAAAACGAGTTTTTCCAGAATGACGATCCATGTTGTCAGAAAAGGAATAACTTTAACACCTTTTATGTGTATCTATCTTTATGAGACTACGGCCGTGTCAGAAAAAGAGGTTCAAGTCTACATTTGTTTTTTTTTTTTCATTTGATCTGTCTCCAAATTTTCTGATACGAATGAACGTTTTATAAATAACCTACATCTGAAGTCATTTTCATCTTTGTATTCACTTCACTATTACCGTTTCTGTGATTTGCGGCCACAATACTATATTACGGCCAGCCGTAACAGCCGTATTACGGCTGGTGCGGCTGTTACGGCTGTTACGGCTAACTTCACACACGTCATGTACAAAACACGAACTGGATGCCATTAAAATAAAAAATCAGGATGTCTAAAAAAATTATAGATATGATTAAACAATGACTGTCTTGGTAATAAATGAGCATTTATGGCATCTTTAAAGCATACTTAAGGGGTTTAAGGGTTTCTTTGACTTGCTGGATGCGCCCCGATGCTTTGTAGATATGTAACGTTGGAGGAAAAAAGATAACAACACGAAATGGATGTCATGAAAGTAAAAAATCCTGATGTCTAAAAAACCGTATAAATTTGCTTCAACAATTACTGTCTTGGTAATAAATGAGCATTTATGACATCTATAAAGCATACTTAAGGAGTTTAAGGGGTTCTTTGACTTTTAGGATGCGTTCCGATTATTCGTAGATATATAACGTTGGAGGAAAAAAGATAACAACACGAACTGGATGTCATTAAAGTAAAAAATCCTGATGTCTAAAAAACCGTATAAATATGCTTCAACAATTACTGTCTTGGTGATAAATGAGCATTTATGACATCTATAAATCATACTAAAGGAGTTTAAGGGGTTCTTTGACTTTTAGGATGCATCCCGATGATTCGTAGATATATAACGTTGAAGGAAGAAAGATAACAACACGAACTGGATGTCATTAAGTAAAAAATCATGATGTCTAGAAAACTTATAAATATGTTTAAACAAGGACTGTCTTGGTAATAAATGAGCATTTATGACATCTATTAATCATACTTAAGGGGTTTAAGGGGTTCTTTGACTTGCTGGATGCGTTCAGATGATCTGTAGATATATAACGTTGAAGGAAGAAAGATGACAACACGAACTGGATGTCATGAAAATAAAAAATTGTGATGTCTAAAAATCTTATAAATATGTTTAAACAATGACTGTCTTTGTGATAAATAAGCATTTATGACATCTATAAAGTATACGTAATGGGTTTAAAGGGTTCTTTGACTTGCGTCCCGATGATTTGTAGATATATAACGTTTGGGGACGAAAGATGACAACACGAACTGGATGTCATTAAGTAGAAAACGGTGATGTGTAGAAAACTTATCAATGGTTCTTAACCTTGACTATTGTTGTGTCAAATGAGCATTTATGACATCTATAAAGCATACTTAAGCGGTTTAAGGGGTTCTTTGACGTCTGGAAGTGTCCCGATGCTTTGTGGATGTATAATGTTGGAGCAAGATAGGTAACAACACGAACTGGATGTCATTAAAGTAAAAAAAATCATGGTGCGTAGAAAACTTATAAATATGTTTAAACAATGACTGTCTTGTTGATAAATGAACATTTATGACATCCATAAAGCACACCAAAGGGGTTTAGCAGGTTTTTTTACTTACTGAATGTGTTTCGTTGCATTATAGATGTTTAAAGTTGGAGCGTGGAAAATAACACGAACTGGATGTCACTAAGTAGAAAATGGTGATGTGTAGAAAACTCATCAATAGCTTTAGATCTTCACTTTTTGTGTCCAAATGAGCATTTATGATATCTATGAAGCATACTTAAGGGGTTTAAGGGGCTCTTGGACTTGCTGGAAGCGCCCCGATGCTTTGTAGAACTATAACGTTGGAGGAGGAGAGATAACGACACGAACTGGATGTCATGAATGCAAAAACGTCGTGATGTATAGAAAACTTATAAATATGTTTAAACAATGACTGTCTTGGTGATAAATGAGCATTTATGACATCTATAAAGCATACTTAAAGGGTTTAACGGGTTATTTACTTACTGTTTGTGTTCCGTTGCCTTGTAGGTGTATTAAGTTCGAGTGTGGAAAATAACACGAACTGGATGTCACTAAGTAGAAAATGGTGATGTGTAGAAAACTCATCAATAGCTTTAGATCTTCACTTTTTTGTGTCCAAATGAGCATTTATGACATCTATGAAGCATACTTAAGGGGTTTAAGGGGCTCTTGGACTTGCTGGATGCGCCCCGATGCTTTGTAGAACTATAACGTTGGAGGAGGAGAGATAACGACACGAACTGGATGTCATGAATGCAAAAACGTCGTGATGTATAGAAAACTTATAAATATGTTTAAAAAATGACTGTCTTGGTGATAAATGAGCATTTATGACATCTATAAAGCATACTTAAAGGGTTTAACGGGTTATTTACTTACTGTTTGTGTTCCGTTGCCTTGTAGGTGTATTAAGTTCGAGCGTGGAAAATAACACGAACTGGATGTCACTAAGTAGAAAATGGTGATGTGTAGAAAACTCATCAATAGCTTTAGATCTTCACTTTTTTGTGTCCAAATGAGCATTTATGACATCTATGAAGCATACTTAAGGGGTTTAAGGGGCTCTTGGACTTGCTGGATGCGCCCCGATGCTTTGTAGAACTATAACGTTGGGGGAGGAGAGATAACGACACGAACTGGATGTCATGAATGCAAAAACGTCGTGACGTATAGAAAACTTATGAATATGTTTAAACAATGACTTTCTAGGTGATAAATGAGCATTTATGACATCTATGAAGCATACTTAAGGGGTTTAAGGGGTTCTTTGACGTCTGGAAGTGTCCCGATGCTTTGTGGATGTATAATGTTGGAGCAAGATAGGTAACAACACGAACTGGATGTCATTAAAGTCAAAACATCATGGTGCGTAGAAAACTTATAAATATGTTTAAACAATGACTGTCTTGTTGATAAATGAACATTTATGACATCCATAAAGCACACTTAAGGGGTTTAGCGGTTTTTTACTTACTGTTTGTGTTCCGTTGCCTTGTAGGTGTATTAAGTTCGAGCGTGGAAAATAACACGAACTGGATGTCACTAAGTAGAAAATGGTGATGTGTAGAAAACTCATCAATAGCTTTAGATCTTCACTTTTTTGTGTCCAAATGAGCATTTATGACATCTATGAAGCATACTTAAGGGGTTTAAGGGGCTCTTGGACTTGCTGGATGCGCCCCGATGCTTTGTAGAACTATAACGTTGGAGGAGGAGAGATAACGACACGAACTGGATGTCATGAATGCAAAAACGTCGTGACGTATAGAAAACCTATGAATATGTTTAAACAATGACTTTCTAGGTGATAAATGAGCATTTATGACATCTATGAAGCATACTTAAGCGGTTTAAGGGGTTCTTTGACTTCTGGAAGTGTCCCGATGCTCTGTGGATGTATAATGTTGGAGCAAGATAGGTAACAACACGAACTGGATGTCATTAAAGTCAAAACATCATGGTGCGTAGAAAACTTATAAATATGTTTAAACAATGACTGTCTTGTTGATAAATGAACATTTATGACATCCATAAAGCACACTTAAGGGGTTTAGTGGGGTTCTTTACTTACTGTATGTGTTTCGTTGCATTATAGATGTATAAAGTTGATGCGTGGAAAATAACACGAACTGGATGTCACTAAGTAGAAAATGGTGATGTGTAGAAAACTCATCAATAGCTTTAGATCTTCACTTTTTGTGTCCAAATGAGCATTTATGACATCTATGAAGCATACTTAAGGGGTTTAAGGGGCTCTTGGACTTGCTGGATGCGCCCCGATGCTTTGTAGAACTATAACGTTGGAGGAGGAGAGATAACGACACGAACTGGATGTCATGAATGCAAAAACGTCGTGATGTATAGAAAACTTATAAATATGTTTAAACAATGACTTTCTAGGTGATAAATAAGCATTTATGACATCTATGAAGCACACTTAAGCGGTTTAAGGGGTTCTTTGACTTCTGGAAGTGTCCCGATGCTTTGTGGATGTATAATGTTGGAGCAAGATAGGTAACAACACGAACTGGATGTCATTAAAGTAAAAACATCATGGTGCGTAGAAAACTTATAAATATGTTTAAACAATGACTGTCTTGTTGATAAATGAACATTTATGACATCTATAAAGCACACTTAAGTGGTTTAGCGGGTTTTTTTACTTACTGTATGTGTTTCGTTGCATTATATATGTATAAAGTTGGAGCGTGGAAAATAACACGAACTGGATGTCACTAAGTAGAAAATGGTGATGTGTAGAAAACTCATCAATAGCTTTAGATCTTCACTTTTATGTGTCCAAATGAGCATTTATGACATCTATGAAGCATACTTAAGGGGTAACAAGGACAATTACACGAACTAGATGTCATTTGTACAAAATAGTGATTTCTAGAAAAAATAAGAATGGATTTTAATCCTGACTATTTTTGTGATATATGATCATTGATGACACCTTTTAACCCTGACTATTTTGGTGATATATGATCATTGATGACACGTTTAAAGCTTTAGTGAGCTATTTAAGGGTTTCTTTGACTTGCTGGATGTGTTCCGTTCCATTGCTTCGTGCGATATATAGTTCGTGCAAAAAAACATCAACTGGATGTCATTTAAGTTAAAAAAACTGATGTCTATAAACCTTTTTAATAGATTTAACACTGACTTTCTTGTTCGTAAATTGCATTTATGACATGTTTAAACTATTTTTAAGGGGTTTGAACGGATCTTCGACTTTTTAGGTGCGTTCCGTTTCTTTAAAGATATGTTAAGTTCGAGCAAGAAAACATCACGAACTGGTTGTCATTTTTTAAAAGTAGAAAACCATGATGTAATGAAAACTTGACAATATGTTTAAACTATGGCTATTATTGTAATAAATGAGCATTGATGAGATCAATAAAACATTTTTAGGGCTTCAACAGGATCTTTGACTTTGCTGGGTGCGTTCCGCTGCTTTGTACATATAATAGGCCTAACACGAACTGGATGTCATGTGAATAAAAAAATCATGATGTCTTGAAAACTATTTCATAGGTTTTACAATGACTATCTGGGGTGATACATGAGCATTTGTGACATCTATAAGGCCTTTTTGACAGATTTTGGGGCTGTTTTCCTTGCTGAGAAGTTTCTGTTTCTACGTTGTCAGAGCAAGAAAAAAGGATCCGATCTCAATGTCACGGTGATATCGCGAAAACTTATTATTCCCGACTTCCTTGATCATAAATGCGCTTTGATGGCAATTCTATACCAAGCAGAAAGCTTTATTTCTCTTAATACACTTCAAAGTCTAATAATTACTAAGAGCATTACAGGAGAAGTTTAGTTAAAAGACATATTTGAAAGAACGTAGGCTACTGTTAAAAGTTTAATCAAAATTGTACGCGAACTCTATCAGTGGGCGTTTACTTTCAATAGTAGGCGTTAACTTAACGGAGTAAACGAAAAAGTAGTTCGATAATAAAAAACTCATATTCGTCGACAAAAGCAATATTTTTGTCAGTATGAGTTAAATATATCAAAATAGTTAATAATTTAATTGACTGGAGTAAAATTATACATGTTTTATGCATGAAATTGAACCTTGTAAAAATGGCGGGAAGTACATTACAAGCAACATTTCGTAATGGAAATTGATTACCCAGAAAAAGAAGATCCGATTTCGAGCAATAGGCTCTCTCCGCTATCAATCGCGGATGTGGATCATCTGTTTTTGTATCATTCCTGTAATAAACAGGTTCCGTTTAGGCCTAAAGGAGGGGAAGTTTATGTATACAGACCCGACAATCTTGCTGAAATCAAAGACTGGGTAGCCGATGGACATAATTTTTCTTGTGAAGGGTCAAGGAAAATCCGTGGCAGGACCGGACCGATTACTAAGAAGTATTTTTATTTATTTTTGAAAACAGAAGGTAAGCGGAGAATAACTGACAAAAGATTTAGAAAAGAGATTTATTTATCGGCCGATTATCCGAACACTGTCATTTTACATTATATTGGAGACGAAAAGTTGTCTTTACCAAAGGCACATGGCAACAGTTTACGTCAAACAAAAATTAACATCAGAACAAAGCCATCCGTCACAGAAAAAATTAAAGAAATTATAAAAGAAAACACTGACAAGTCGGCACATAAATTGTATAAAGAAACAACATCAGATGCCGCGCCAGTGACAGAACAACCAACAAATGTGCGACAAATTCATTATATTAGAGAAAAGGTGAGAGCAGAAAGCCGTCCAACAAAAGATGCGCTCATAAATTTGCAGGCTTTAGCATATGAGGAAGACTTCATACACTACATAGCCACGTATCCAGATCTTGTCTGTGTTGCAGCAATGCCAGGTATATTGGACGATTTAAATGTAATTTTACAAATTATACCAAAAGAAGATCAGCTCTTAAGTTACGACACTACTTTTTCCATGGGTGACTTCTATGTGTCGGTTCTTTTATTTAAATACTCTATCTTTTACGAAAGTCCGGTCATACCAGCATTGTTCCTCATACACGAAAGAAAATTTCAAAGTCACCATCAAATCTTGTTCCAAACATTAAGAACAGCTTGTAAAAGTAACTTAAAAAATATACCACTGGCCACAGACATGGAAGTAGCTATTGTCAATGCAGCTGAAGCTGAAACAACATTAAAGGTTGTTGGTTGCTGGAGACATCTTAAAAAGGATGCAGAAAGGTACATTTATGCCTCAGGTGGTCACAAACAAGAAGCTCTCGAATTCGCTGATTCAATTTATTCAATTCTCAGAGCTGAAAATGTAAAAGAGCTAGAACGTGTAATTGAAGAAAGTAAAAAATACTGGACTGAAAGGATGCATAGTTATTTTGATAAGATTATAAGACCTAAATTAGACAGATTTGCATCATGTTACATTTCAATTCTTACCAATTACGGACGATCATTATAGCAAAATATGTTGATTTTATGGATAATTACGTATATTTCGCTAAGAATTCCCGATAATTGTACGTTTTTAGAGAAAAAATTAGTAAAAAACTACATAAAATATGAAAATCCGTGATTTCCGTGAAAATCCGTGATTTGTTAAGGGCGAAATTTTCAATATTTTACACTTGCATACGATATCTAGATGTAGCATGAACTGGATGTAAAAAAACGCCTCCCTTACTCTTAATTCAGTATTGAGACTGGTAACCCGAAATTCGTGCGCGACGTCTTTTACATGCACGGAAACGGAAGAACCCGTCTGTAAACAAATCCACTCTTCATATTGGAGAAATTTCCGCCTTATTTAAAATATTTTTTTCTTGTCCAAACACGTTTAGTGTATAAAATTATCATAATATTCTTGCAATTACTTGAATGTAAAAGGTAAGAAAATGTCCTTGCACAATATAGATCCTTACCCATTAGAGAAATTACCGCCCTCTCAGTCGATTTTTCTTGATAAACAAGCGGAGTTCCTACAAAATTTTTATAAGTGGGTGGGGTGATGTAAACAAACGCTGGTAGGTACACGCTCATATTTCTGTTGGTCTCTAAATCAATGCTCTGTCTAAAATTGACGGACAAATACCAAAGTTGGTTATAAGTTTAAGTTGTCAGTATTTCAAACTAGCTATAAAACTACTCTTTGTCCCTAAACTAACACTGAACAGTTAACTAATCCACTTTTGTGATCACTCTGAAGTTTGGTTCATACTGTTACGGTGTACTCATTTGTTATACCAATTTATTTAAGCTCGATTGTAGAACAAGTTCTTACAACTTATATTAGTCACTTTCGAGTCTGCTTCTTGGTCCCCCTATACTGAGCTAGTAGGATAAACTTTCTTGCTCTAGGAAACAATGGGTAGGTATTGGATGGGATTCGAACCTACCTGAGCGGGCTATCTATGGATTACCAGTACAAGGTTTAAACACTCCACTGGTTGACTCATCTTTACTATGATTTTAGTGTACCCAAACCCATGTCGAGAAAAAATCTTGTATTCATGAATAATTCAGATATTATGACAGTTTCATTGAATCTACTAACAATTCTAGATTTGAAGGATGTTTTCCATATAGGCTGCTTGTCGTATGGTCTAATCCGCAGCAGTGCAAACTTTTTCCCAGCTTATATATTATATAAATATATTACCATTTATAATAAATATATTACCACTTGAAAAAGCTTATGAAAATAATACCTTCATATATTGCACACTTCCTTTTTTGCAGGTATGATTTTTTCTAAATAAGCAACATGTCTGGAACAGCTACTGCACAAGCCCAACAAAAATTCTCTAACCTGAGAAAGAGACTTGACCAACTTGGCTACAAGCAACCTCTCGGTGTTGAATCCTTGCCTCTTGTTGAGAAACTATTTGCGGATCTTGTTCATACTACAGAAAGTTTAAAGAATGCCAAACTTGAGATTGGTCAACAAACTACAGAGACTAAGGATTTAGACTCTGCTATTGAACCATACAAGAGTGATAATGCCAAGTTGGTTAAAGAAAACAATGATCTTCATAAACAGTTGATTAAACAGAAAGAAGAATCAGATGCAATACTTAGAGGTACATTGTTGTTGTGTTATACTAAATAACAATCTTAAATTATCAACTCATACTTGCTTTCTTTGGAGCTGGTTATCTCACACTTTGGTTCATGATTAGCTGACCTTTTCTTTCATAATATTTATGACACAATCATTGTGCTCAGTGATATGTTTACATCCTGTATGCAACACAGTTTGCAAAGAATCGTCTAAACACAGCCTGTGAATAGCACCGCCTTCAATTAGCTTGCAAAACTCAGTCTAAAAAAAAGAAATTAAGATGCTATTAATAATACTTTGTCTAGATGAAAGCTACATATTGAATGATCTACTCTATTAAAGTCACAAAGGTCATCTGAGCATAACTCCCTGTGCAATCATCATCATCATCCAGTTTAGTTTAAACAGGCTGTTAATTATTTTTTTGGCAAGGGTGAGGCCTGTCTGTCTTGTCTAGAGTGAAGTCTTCCTTTTAATGATTGGTGGTCTTGAGGGTTGGTGCGATCCATTTTTTGTACCAGCCGATCACGCTTAACCAGGTCTTCCCAGGTTAGCTTTGGTCTGCCTTTGCCCCAATGTGCAGTAACTTTTAAAAATCTGACTTGGGAGGTCCAGCTTGAGTTACATTTTACGTGGCCAAACCCTCTCAGCCTGTTTGTTTGGAGAATGTTGGCAATATCTCTGATTTTAAGCTGAGACAGGAGATGATAGTACATATTCATTTTATGCATTTTTTTTCAAAATATCTCCATTATATTCAATAGCATAGTTTTTATAGGCCTCTTGAAAGATGTAAGCAAACATAATTATCAGGAACAGTCAAATTTAATTATTCAGTCATTCACATAAACTGTTGCTCATTTGTTAGTACTACATCTTTTAATTTAGACAATCACATAATTTTGTTTGGCAACCAAAAGTTCTGTGAAGACAATATAGTGTACTCAGCTTAAATAGACATTTTTGACAACTACATCTAATAATTATCTTTAGTTTTTGTCGGATATTTTTTTGGATGGGCATCTGGTGTCGTTAACAATTGCCTTAAAGTTTCAACTTTTGCATATATCTCTGCCATTTATTATCAGATCTTTATGAAACTTCATACAATGTGATGAACAGAATTAGACAGTGACTACAACTCTACCTGGCTTTATTATGGATTATTTCCCTTTGTAATTTTTGTGTTAAAGTTTTTAAATGCGGCTTTAATGTGGTTTCCACATTACATTTCTTGTTGTTATTATTTGAGACATTTTTTTAATCAATAACACTATTATTAAGATTGATGATCTCTGTTCTTTCAGAATTAAAAGCTTCTCTGAGAAAATTGGAACATGAAAATGCTGATTTGAAATTCCTTAATAATCAATATGTTCACAAAGTTAGAGGTCTTGAGAAAGAGTCCAAGGAGAAATCTGATAGAATACTCACATTACAAGAGAAAAACTTTCATGCTGTAGTTTCTACACCTGGTAAGTCTTACACCACTCTGATTTAAGTTTTAGCCAGATTTTTCAACGAAATATCTTTCGGGCGGGCAGGCGTCCAGTGTCGTTAACAATTACATTAAAGTTTTCAATTTAGCATATATATCTGCCATTTATTGTCATATCTTTACCAAACATCATACAATGATAACATACTATGTGATGAACAGAATTAGAAATTTTTGCGTTAAAGTTTTTAAATCCGGCTTTAATGTGATTTCCACATTACATTTCTTGTTATTTAATGATATCATATCATAGGTACACTCAGACACCGAGTCAGTGTGTGCACTAACCTTAAGTTGTTAGCAAAATTTTATAAAAAAGTGAAAAAGATTTAAAACGGCATGTCAAAATATATACTTGTACTGATTTGACCATCTCTTTTTGTCTGATAAAAAAAAATTGTCATCTAAGTTGTGACTAGGAAAAATAAAATTCCTTGAGAAAGAAAGTAAATGTGTACTTAATAATTTTGTTGCACCAATTTGTCCACTGAACATAAGTGAAGTAAAGCAGTCAATTAGAAATTGATTGATAGATTGATACCAGTAGCCTGTTGATTTTGAGGAAAAGAGCTCTTTAAAAATAGTGAGCAGTCTTCAACATAAAATTTATACTACCATTGATGAAAGTTTTTATTATTAATACTAATTTCAGTTTTTTGCAAATTAATCACTCAATATAATATATAATAAATCTATGTATATTTAAAGTAAGTTTTCAGCATTTTCAAAACTTCCATGTTCCAGCAATGTACTACAAAATGCATTTACTTTCTTCATGTTGTTTATTATAGGTGGTAAAAAGAAGACTATACCATTCCGTCGTCAGCGTATGGAGATAGATTGTACAGTTCCACCTGCTGATAAATATCCTAAAACAAGAAATCTAGCTGATGATCCATATGTTGCTGATCTATTACAAGTTGCTGATAGTAGAATAGCTGAGTTAGAAAGATGTGTAAATGATCTAAGAGATAAAAATGAGATTAATGATAGAAAAATGGCCAGTTTTAGACAACAGGTAAGAGGAATTGTCATGTTGTTTTTTCCTTTTGAAATATCTTTCAACACATATATTTACATTGTAAAAATGTGTCTGAATAAAATTTCAAAATTGTATATACAGTGGATCTTGTGTTAAGCGACCATCCAAGGGAGAGACAAAAAGTGGTCGTTTAAGACAATGGTCTCTTAAGACAAATGTTGATTACGACGTTGAAACCGTCCTGACATTCTAAAATTCGTCATTTTCGTAGAACATTAATCTGTCAACGGGACGATTTTGACTGATGGATTTTCATTCAAATGTCGTCAAATACATACAAATGATGGGAATATAGATTTTTTTTCTTCTTAACATCCTAAATTCAGGTTCAAATTGCAATTATATATTTAATTAAGTAAAACTGCGAAACAGTCGTTTTTGTTTACGTACATAATAAAATCCGGGCATTTTCCGGAATTTTCGCTATTATAACAATCAATATATTTAGGTCATCAGAGTAAAGGCTGTTACATTTGAAACAGTGAAATTTAAACAATTAATGATAATTAGTAGTAATAATCGTCAACACACAAGCTACTTATTTGTTCTAACAAGCACTGCAATATTCATGCGTAAAAATGTTGGTCTTGTTAAAATTGAAGTAGAACGTGACGCTATTTTCGGAAAACGTGTTTATATTGTCCTCAATATTGACCTTTCTTTGTTTAAATGAACAAATTGTTTCTGTGTTCGTATTTTTAAATCAATATTATTTTACACGTTCTATGCACATATAAAAAGTCAAATTAGCAGTCTCTAGAAATGTTTTGGAAAATGATTACTCTCTACGGTGATAGAACGGTCAGAACGGATGTTTTAATTGACCCCGATATGGGACTAATTGTTCAATGTGTATTATGTAATTACATTATAATTGGATAGTATTAGTGTCACTTTGTTGATTGTTCCCACTACCCCCTTATCTTACAGTATTAATGACTGTTAATTATTGATTTTTAGAGCCTGGCATACGAGTTTAGGTGATAGACATTGAGGCGACGTATATTTTTGATTACCGATTTTTAACGATTTTTTGCCAAATTAGATTTATTTGACCCGGTCGTTAAACACAAAAAAGTCAGTCAGTTTCGACCAAAATGAGCGGTCGCTGGTCGCGTTAGACAAAAGTTGCTTAAGACAAAGATTTAAATAGTAAAATTGGTTGGTGGGAACTCAGAGTGGCCGCTTAGTGCAAATGGTCGTTTAGGAGACGTGGTCGCTTATGCAAGATTTACTGTATTCTGTTCTGATACATTTTAACAGTGCCCCATCAGGCCATTCAGGGTACTGGACACTAGTGGACAGAGTTAACAATCTGTAATTTCAGAAAATTGCATTGGCTCTTATATAAACAAAAACAAGCCAGTATGATTTATAATACTGAAAAATCTCATGCAGATTACTTAGGTGATATCATTTTATTGCAGTCCTAGAGAATGAACAATGTTAGGGTGATTATGCTTCTAAAAATAATCTGTAGCAGACTATAAATCTATTATCCTTGATTGGCAATTAGTAGGTAGTGTTGCTTATACTCCTGTAAAAACTACAACATCCTGTAAAAAAACATTGACTTCTATGTTTCAGAAGTTTTTTACCAGATTTTTATCTGATTTTTTATTCAGTTTTTCTTTCTGTCCATTCTAACATTCTGCCCCATACATATTCCAAAAAATTATGTATATTCCCCTTCACTATTGCAAATTCCATGTCTTAAAAATTCCATGTCTTTTGTTGATTTTGAAAGAATCATCGGATAAAATCCAGAGAAATATATATTGCTATAAACTAGTTGAAAATTCCTAACAGGAAATATTTCTTTAAAGTATTCAGCTATTAGTGGATGTTAATTTTAAGTTGTGAATATGAAGAAAAGTACCCTATTTTCAATATTGTTTCTATTTTCTCCCATTGAATGGTCCTACCAAAGTTCTGCAAAAAAATGAAAATAAAGGCTGACATAAATAAGACTGTTTTAGCAAAAACAAATGCTGTGTATTGTTATTTGATGTATTACCATATAATTACCTTATTCCCATTTCTAAAATGATTTGAAATAGCTCTTTAATAAGAAATCAATGCAGTCTGACTGTGAGTCTAGTATGTATGGTTTTGATTTCCAGGCAGGATTTTATTGTATACCTTACTTAGTCTAGTCTATGAAATTAGTGGGTGTCTGGTTGACCAGGACAACCACTTGAGTTTAGGCAACAAAAAATCTACAAACAAGATATAATGCTTGCTACTAAAGAGACCTGTCCCGCAACTACTTTGATATCCTAATTATTTAGACTACTAAGTCATTATAATGACCTCATGTATTTGTACATTTTGTATGGAAAATCTTTCAACTTATTCTTTAATGTAATTGTGTAATTATCAGAGGTATTCAAGATTAACATTGTTGGACAACATCGATTGGTCGGCATAAAACTAGGCTTCATCCTTCTTTATTTACATTTAGTTAGAATAGTTATGTGCTGTCCTGTCAACATGTATTTTACATTTCTTAACCGAACAGCAAAGGGAGGTAACCCATTTTAGTTAGAAAATTAGTTTATCACTTTCTTTCTAACTGGTGTTACCTCCCTTTACCATTTTATTTTTTATCTCTTACCTTCTCTGTGACCTTTTCATACTAAATTTTCAAGAGTTTTATTATAGCTGTTCAAGTTCATTGAGTATATAGAAAAGTCATATCTTTATCAAGTTTGGTTTTATATATTGATTAACTTGTAATTTTAAGTTTGAAATTTGGAAAACTTGAAATATTTTATCATCAGAAATGTATACATGTTGATAACTGTATGAGTTTTTTGGTCTTTACTACATGGTAATAATTTATAGTTTAATAATGTAATATCCAGTAAAATTTGGTACAAAATGTGATATCATAATATTGCCCTTTTTATCACCCATCTTTAGAGGGGTAGTATTTAACTACTATATTATGGTTCTGTCTTTTAGACTAGAGGGCAATTTCATGTCTAGATATTAACTTAAGAATCCTTGTACCTAAAGCCACTAATCTTATGTGTGGATAGCCCATGGGCCAAGGATGGTCTCTGTTGATTCTGGCTATATGTGCATATAAAGCTGTGACCAAGGGATCATTCCCCTAGTTGGAGATTTTTACTTGCCCAAGTGGTTGCAATATGATATGCCCAGTGTTGTCAGAATATCTGTATAACAGATTATTCAGAGAACAGTCTTTGTTTTGAGTTATTGTTCTTAATCATTTTATTGCATTTGTTGTATGTAGACATCTTGCTAAACAAACCTCTTTAATTTAATAGGATTCATTTAAAACATATACACTTTGTTGATGGTAGCATTTTTTAGGACAGATTTATCTTCCCTGTTAACTTGTTTGTGAAATGAAATTGTTCATTGAGTAGCACTAGTCTTGTTTTCATGTTGATCTATATTAGAAATTAGAATAATGATGTTTGACATCACTGTATGGAAATAGAAGTTAAACTGAACACAACCATTAAAATAACTTAAATCTAGGGCCTTTTTTCTTTTATAACTGGGACTGTTTACAGGCCCCTTTCTCATGTGAAATTTCTTTGAAATCATGCAGTTTTTCCCGTAAATTGTTAGCTTTCCTTGGATTTTTGTAAGCAATACTCTTGACTTTAATTCCATATCCATTAAATAGGATAATTAATTTATAAGTTTAAAGAACATTGATGTGCCAGGACAAAACTAGTCATACTACATGAAATTGAAATACATACATATTAAAAAATATAGGATTTTTTTCATAATCAAGTATTCATTACACTGAGCAAGTAAGTGTTAGTTTTTTGGCCTCTAAATTTTTTCTATACCTAATAACTGATTAAATATTCTAATTTTGGTATTTTTTTATTCGATAAACATTTATGTATTTAATCTTTAATTTTATGCTCATTTTATATTGTCTTAGATCAAATATTTGCTGACCCTATAACAATTTTTCATTTTACTATCTTATAGTAATTTCAAAGTATTTAATTACCAGCGACACATTACCCTTCAAGGTGACTCTATTGTATAAAGATTTACTCCTATATAAACTGATAGGAATTAATGATTTCGGTACTTATATTTCATGTGTATGGCAAATTTCCTATTTAAGATTACAAATATATCAGGTACGGCTTTTATTGAATAAATTGTATGTTGTAAACATCTAAACTGATAATCTACTGTATTTGTGTACATAATACCCTCTATGGTACCTCGTTATAAATCCCGGGGACTTTAGTGACAAGTTCGAACGCGTAAGCCTCTATACCTATAACTGAAGTACGACAGGCTAGATATTGGGTTTTAGTATGGTTATTGACTTTATAATTAAATTCAATACGTCACCAACTTGTAGTTTAGTTGTATTGGGGGAATACTAGTCGAGAGTGTTTGTAGACTTGTTAGATTGGTATAAAGTTCAGTCACAGGAACTAGGACGGGATTTATAACATTCAGGTAAAAGTTTTTCAATTTTTTATGCTGAAAATGAAACTTGATCTATCTAAAGCATGTATCAGTTTGTCTGTCCTCCATATTGTTTACTATGTTTGCCATGGTAACCGTTGTAAGATGCCTGCATAACTTCATTGATAAAGTTTTTAAACTTTTCGTCTTAGTGTAAGTCAGGCATTTTGATCCATGATCATTGAATACTATTGAAATTTAACCTTCGGCTTTCAAGTACAAAACGTTATTAGTGTATTTGTCACTGTGTAAAAATAAGTTTGGAAAGTTTTAATTGGTTTCAAAAATTTTGCATTTTTGGTACGGTTAAAAGGTGCTTATTCAATGCAGGTTGTATATGGTTTAAGGTACATGGTTGGCAGATATGCTTGTGAAAAATTTTGAATTTAATACCCGTGGTCAATTATATATTAATCTGATTATGTCCAGTGCATGCTATTGCAAATTTAATCTAGATTGAAAATATTTATACTTCTTATGTTATTATCAAGACAGAGTTCAAAACTTAATTCTCCTTATTTAAGTTCACTGTTCAGAGTTTTTAATATACATTGAGTATACTACATTTTAACTTTCGTTGATTCTCTATTTTAAGTACTAGCTTTTATTCAGTTCTTTTTTTTAATTTTGAAGTCCTATTGTATTCAGAAAAGTTGAAAAAATTGAATTTGTTGTTCTTTTGCCCCATATTTGAATTATATAGTTTTTTTAAGTTTTAAAAACAGCAATGTATTAAGTCTAAAGATTATAAAAATATTTTTCTACAATGTGATTTGTATGTCATATGTCCAGTATTGAATAATCTATTTATATTCAAAGCATAGAAATATCATAGTATAAATAATCATTAACTATCATTATTACATAAGGATGATTCATATTACTTGTAATATTAGTTACAAATCTTTTACTTTTTATAGCAATCTTGATAAATGCTCAATATAACCTAGTAAAACTTCTACATTCATTGTTATCTGCAGAAGTTTAAGACTAATTGCTTATTTTCAAAACTTTAATTGTTGTTTATCAAAAAATATTATCAGTGTCAAAAAGTTATACTATCATCAAAACATGATTAATAAATACATTCAGGGGTTGTGAGTTTGTTTCATGGGGTTAGACCTTCACACCTTAGTAGAGAGCCTTTTCCTACCATCCTCTTGTACATAATGCTAACTTAATATCAGGTGCCATACATTGCCAACCTTTATCTCACAATTTTATTCAAACTGAACTTTTTTTTATTTTCCATATGCTGGTGAGAGAACTTGTTTTATACTTAATACATATACATCCTGTTAAGTAAAATCTTGGTTTGATTAAAAGCTTATATCTGTTTTCAAGTGTTTGTTCATCAATACAAATTGTACTGAGAACTGAGGGAGGTTTACAATTAGTTTTACAATACATAAATTTTGAAGTGTTATATTTAAAGTGCAGTTTTTTTGTTAGTTTAGTTTCAATACATAAAACATATTAACAATACATTGAAAACCAATCTGGCATTATTGAAAACTTTTGCCAGTGAAAATATTATTTAATTTCATTTTGGTGCTAAAACTTTAAATATAGGTACCATAAAATAACTTGAAAATTTAAATAGTATAGATTGCATTATCACAGTTTTAGTAATTTGGTCAGATTTTGACCCTATTGTGTTATAATCAAGTCAAACAATTTGTAGGTAAAACTAATTTCTGTTGTTCACAGCTTAAATTTGTGATCACTTGTAAAGTTGTCCAAACAATTATCATGCTTTAATAATTCATGACACACAATTGTAACTTTCCTGGCATGTTTCCGCAAGTTCATCTAGCAAACATTAATGTTAAATGCTTTGTTAACCTATTGATAGTACAATAAGAATAATCCAGGGAGTTTTATTGAAGAGTTTTAGAACATTGTATTTTTATTACCTTGTCTGGATTTAATGTCCGTAAAATTTTATTGTAAACTATTGTGACCAAGAAATCAATGTTTTAACCCTCCATAGAATGAAATTTAATTTCCTTAAAGGCCAAGAACAATTTATCAGGAATTATTTGTTTGCTGTGATTTTATCAAGAATTTTCTCGGATATTTACAGGTCAGTAGTTTGCATTCATAGTGGTTTTGGAAACTTCATTTATAACACTTTTGAAAACTGTTTACTTTGAATCTTTCATAAGAAAATTTTCCAATCTTTTTTTGCTGATATGAAACTGCTTGAATCATGTACTAAGTTACCCATGAAAACAATAATTCAAACCAAGTGGTCTGATCATGTATATTTTAAATCACATCACTATTATGCTTTGCATTACACTGAGGCAGTTACACCATAGCCTTAATGTGTTTGTGTGCTATTATATCTAGACTAGCAGCTGCAGCATGTTACTTTGATGGTATTAATTAGATTTCATATTATAGACTTCTTTAAAATCAAAGAATTAACTTTTTGAATGTTTTATATAATGTGAGAGGGGTAGCCTTCTGGAAACTTGGTTAATATTACAAGATATTTGTATTAGTGAACAAATAATTTTCTGACTGACATTTTCTTCTCAGCTATGGAATGGTCTATATTAGGTTATTGTTGTTAAGCCACTAGCATTGTACAATGATAGAGCACTGGAATTTCAATCCAAAGTTCTAGAGTTCACTGTCTAGATTCTATTTTACTCATGAATGCCTTTTCAGCAGAAGACAAATTGTGTCATGTAATTATACCACTCATACAGGAACCCATTCTTACCTGAGTAAGTTAAGCAATTTAAATAAAATGTTTGCTCAGATAGATGAGCCATACCCCATGCAAGAATTGAACCCATGACCTCTGGATCACCAAGCATGTGTCTTACCATTGAATAACTTATATAGGCATGATCAATAATGTCTTTTATTCATCGTAAAAACCAGTGGATGAGTACAGTTTACTATGAATTAATCTTGTATGGAAAATAAAAAGAAACTGAGTATATATTAAGATGTATTATCATATGACATTATATTGCTGAATGGACAATTTAACACTATATTGATTATTGAATTATTTGAATTCTATAATTTAGACTAAGTGCAAAACTATTGTAAATATGTACAGTTAAATAAAAGGAGATAAGATTGTTTAGCTTTAAACTTTATTTTATTGGTCTTCAGCCAATTATACAAGAAATTTGTAGATTGTATAAAATCCTATATGTTGATATAAATAAATTGTAATTGATGCACTTATGATTTATTGATTGTATTCAATGTCAATCTGAACTTATCAGAGGTACTGGATAGTATATTTGTATGCCATTGTGTTAAGTTATTTGCAGTTTTTGTAATTACTACTGTAATAGGGTATTGATTAATTAATTCAACTGTCAATGGTGCTATTGTTACCAAACTTATTTAAAAACTCACTACAGTATTTTTGTACTCGCTATCTGTGATCAAGTATTTAAATCAGTGGGGTTAATGTATGTGCCTCTGACAGTCAAATAAAATTTACCAGTAGAATGATTTAAATAAACTGAACCTTCTTTAAAGCTAATGTAGGCATACATTGTATTCAGGTGTCATATTTTATATCACTCTATGAAACAAATTAGCCTGCATATTTGTTTGGCCTTGATCTGACAGAACTTTCCAGTTTCAAAACTTGGGTACCAAAAATCAAATTCAAAATGTGGCGGGCTTGTCTTATAACTTCTAAAATGAAATTCTCACAAGGTGTTTGACTTAAATCAGTTCGGTTCTTGTAGTTTAATACCAACTTTGGGGTTACTGGCTGTTTTAGTTTTTGTCTCAGTTATTTCAATTGTATAAAAGATTGCCTTTCACAAATTTCTCCTACTCCATAATGTAAGACTTAATATTTAACTTAATTTGCATATTAAATGTTTTTTGTTTTAAAAATATCATGCCTATAGAATGAACACCCTTTTTTACCTCAATGTACATGTATGTAAAATGATTCCAGTGGTATTGAATGACAAATAAATGAGTTGTAAGTTTAGTTTACAAATGTACAATGTGACAGACAATACATGTATTATAATTGAGTTAATCATGTATTGATCTATTAGTGTATTGATCATGCTTTAATATTCACACTTTATGTAATTTCATGTCTTTTGTTTTACTCCGACATTGATACCCAATTTTTGACTTTGCAATCATTGCATTCACCCAGTAACATGAAGCCTAGGACTAGTCAATCAGGCTATTGAAAAGTTACTTTTTATATAGTCTACAACTTAATAGAATTTTGCCTGATTTTGGTACAATTATACACTTAAACTGTTTAACTTCAGTCAGAGTTTGTATCTGGCAGTTTCAAATGTTTCATTCCTTGTGGGGACTAGTAATACCATGACAATTATGTAGATTTTACTCAGTGTATATATAGTGAGAAGTTGACAACTTCTTCCAGAATGATAAGCAACCAATTTTTTCAGAAAAGCTTAGGTGATGTGAGTCCCATTATCACTTAAATATAAAGTGGGCATATCAATTCTCTAAGTATCATATTTTTAGTTCATTTCAAATATTTTTTATTTAGATACAGTAACTTGCTTCAAAAGCAGATCAAATTATTTATTTTAATCAAAGGTAATATGCTGCAAGTTGTTGTTATCTCAAAACAGAAATACATCAAAATTAGAATTAACAAGAAAATACAATTTCAAGTAGGCACTATACATCTATAAAAGAGATAGTTTTCATGTACAAGACACTTTATTCTACTAGCTCAGTAGTGCCTACTGGAGAACCAGGAAGTAGACTCGAAAGTGAGTAATCTAAGTTATAAGAACTTGCTTGGTAATTGCACTTTAACAAATTAAAGGTACTCATTCACAGATTTCAACTGAAATATCATTTTTTCCAAAACTATTAATATTGTATGGAAACATTTTTGGAAGCTGGAGAGTAGTGTTCTGATAATAACAATATTAGTGCAAATTGACCCTGTATGTCACGGTATAGACAATTCTATTGCATTTTTGTGACTTTTATTGTATATTTCTTGCAATCTATAGGTCAGTTTGTCTTAAAATATTAACAATTATTTTTTTACACAATTACAGACACTGAATTATAATTTCAAATATAGAAAAATCTTAACCAAATCTGTGAACGAGTACCTTTAATATAGACTAAACTAAAAGAGATTCCATTACCACCTAGCCTATATTATAGACATACCTACTATACAATGTCATTAACTATTATATTACTTATTGTTTTATTGTTTTCCTCATACATCATCAATATAAGTTCATAAACTATTGATTTATCAGAAACTAAAAAATATTTGTTTGTTTTTGTTTGATTATTTTACTGTTCAATAGTTTTTATTGTGTGATGGGGTATGGACAATAAACCAAATAAAAATCAATACTTGTTAACAATAGACCAGCATTGATTGATATCTCAATTAAGGTTTGAATTAATTTTTAACATTCAGTAGTTCTGTAAAGTTATTTTTTGTAAAAAATTTAATGATTGAGTGAATAAATGATGTACTGATAAATTTTGTCCGAAAATTAGTTAGCATCACAATTATTAAACGGTTTGCAGAAAATATAATTTTTTAGGAATTCTTGCTCATGTGGTCACAGTAGCTGGATTGTTTGTTCTTGCAACTTCTCTGCTGTTATAGTGATATCACTGATGTCGAACATATCCTTTGAAATAGTTGTTTGGAAAGATTTTTTAGGTAATAAACTACAGTTGTTTTACTTCTAGTGAACAGTGCATCTCTTTTAGTGAAGGAGAAGTTTGTTGCATTGCTGAGGAGCTCTCTTGCAAATGGTTATAAGCTACAAAATTTAATTAACCATTTAAAATAATTAAATTAGATCAATGTCATATGTAAATGTATTCTGGGCCAACCCTTAAGATTTTTGTGACCTGAGACATGGGTTTTTTTGCCCTTGATCATGCTGCTGAAATTGTTTAAGTCAGAATTTTTTTTAAAATGACCTTTCATCCATACTGAACTATACTTACAGCTACAACACATTCACAAAAATGGATTATTTTTGAAATCAAATTGATAGCATTGTAAACATATCACTTCAAATTTGGTCTCCTTTTGTTTTTATCCCTTTATTATACTGCTTCATATTTTAGTTGTAATAAAGTAGTTAAAATATTTAGGTGTGTTTTACCTTATCAAGTAAATATTGCTTATAAACTTATATTATCTTATATTATTGGGGTTATAAATTTAAAATTGTATATTGATGTTCATTTGAATGGGGTATTAGAGTCATGTTGACTCAGGTAAGGTAGGACATATTATGAGACAATTCTTCTTGCAGACGTTTTTTTTACCGTTTATTAAAGGGTCTGTTTACTGGTGCATTTCTCGCCTGAATATTTTTTTAAATCATGCAGTTTTCCAAAAATTTGGAGATTGCATTGGATTTTTTGTTCCCCTGTCTATGAAATTGGGTTGAAATTTCCCCAAATGTTATACCCTTCCCCCAAATACTGAAAAAAGCCTTGTCTTGTTTTATATATACCCGTATACATTGTCCATGTCATTGCTATCATGTAACTAGTGTTTGGGTTCAAGTTGTTTTGAAAATAATTTGGCCAAGTTACATCTCTTATCACAATAATCTAGCAATAATGATGATATGGGTTTAGCATCTTCAAAAAGCAGCCATACTGATTTAACCTGAATTTTCAGCAGTGACTCAACAAGTAAAAAAGTTGAAAAAAAGCCAATTTTTGGCTATGTCTCAACCAGTTAAACGGCTGAAAAGGCCTATTTTTGGCAATTTCTTTAGTAGTTAAGAAGTTGAAAAGGGGCATATTTAAAGAATCTGGGAAAAGGCACTTTTTCAGCAATGTCCCAATTAAGTGAAGAAAATTATAAAAAGGGAAATTCCCAACCAGTAGTCTCTCAATTGTACTGTATATAAAATATCCTCTCACATCTTAAGTCTGTAACCAGATAACTTGTGTTCAAGGAGAATCAACTTAGCAAGTAGAACTTAAATATTAATTGACATTTAACTTTTTTATCTATAAAATATTTATAGCTACATTCTTTACTATATATCGACAGGACAAGTTTTTGCCTACTGTTGAAAGTTTTTACCTTCTGTTGAAAGTTTTTACACTCACTTATCGATATATAAAACCTTTAAGATAGTGTTCTAATGCAATTTATAGAAAAGCCTTTTAACTGCTTATCTTTACAATTTTCTTAATGCTTCTAAAACTTATCAAAAATATGTATGCTTAAAGACCCTTGGATCTATTGAAATGTAAATTATGTTGACTTAAGATCTTTGCTGGCTTTATAAGCACACAAACAGAATAGAACATGTTCTACCTTGTTTCTGGCTATGTTAATGAGAAGTGTGGTCCTTAAAATGATAAATAATAGATATTATGTTTAATTTTGTATAATTATTTTTATAATGAAACCTTGATTAAATAAAGGTAAGGACTGTAAGCAAGGAAAAAAACTAAACAATATTCAAAAAGACAAATAAAAGTATTAATTATTAACTAGTTAATCAATTAAGTCAACTAAAATAAGAAGAAAGAAAAGAAAAAAAGACTGTTTTCTTTGAACAGTTCTATAGGCTTTCTCTGAATTATAATTTTGATGTATCATCATAAAATGGCTACCCCTTCAATGTTACAGTGTAATATTGTGATTCTTCATTATGTTGAACATATACATTGATAATATTATTCAAATGCTGTCGTTTTTTTACATTAGAAATTTGTATTATTTTGTGTTTGTTAATTAAGATTTTCACTCTCAGTTCAAACAAATTAACAAGCTCAATATGTTTTTGCCATTCAATGAGTAAAATGTCATTAAATTTCTGAATGGGTATTCCCTCTTGTAGAAATTTATACTTCTTTGAAAGAAATCATATTGGTTTTGAATTACTGCTGAGATCAAATAATGGAAAAACTTTGTCAACACCTTTCATGTTTTTTCTGCAAATAATATGAACTGTGAAGTTATTTATACTTCTTGCATATTACTTATGCACGGCACATGACTATGTTAAAGCTCATGATTTTTATGCCTTTTCCTAGATTAAATTCTTTGTAAAATGATATTTCTATAAACATTTCATATGCAAACAAAGAATTAAAGAATTCATTCTTTTCACAGTAAAGGACTATTAGGATCTTCAAAATAAATAATGTTTATATAGTGACTTTTTGTTGTTGTCAAATTCAGCATTCAGAACACGAAATTCATAAAAAAATTGAATGATTTTGCACTAACCAAGATGGTCTTATAATATAGCAAAACTTAAATGTTGTACAAAATTGATGTTAGCCTTGTAGACATCTAATGATTTATAACTGGTTTATTGAATCAAAAATCTATCCTCGGACATTAAGTATCTTCAAATAGTCCACCAAAAATGTTCTCATAATGTTGAGTTTATTGGATATTTACAATTTACTCATGATTTTATCAATGTTATGTAGATATTATGACCCTTGATAATACATAGAAGATCAGTAATGTTGACTCTGTTTATATGTATACAGTATTAATGTCATTTATTTATTCTAGGTGACCTAATGTTTATTGAAATATTCAGCCATATATTATGTTACCCACGGTCCTCTTATAATCTTGGACTCAAAGATTATAGTCTTAGCTTTAAAAATTTTATGACGGCTAGTCCGAATAATTATGTTTTATAGGGGTCACCTAAGTTATTACCTTGTCCAATTGTCTGAAATAAGTAAATGTCACAAGCTTGTATCTATATTCTTAAGACTTTGGCTTCTGGCTAGTGGATTATGTCTGTGTATCAGCCTGTGCTTTAAAATGTTTCCAAATATTAGTCCAAATTATTATGTTTTAGAGCAATCACCCAAATTATCAACTTGTCCAGTTTTTTAGAAAAAATTAATTTCTCCAGCCTGGATCAATATTCTTAAAAATTCGGCTTCAGGCTGGTGAGTTAAGGTTAAGCCTGTGATTTTACTCACGTTTGATGTATAGATCCCGCAGGATTTGTTGACAGTAAACCAATCATTGCCTTAACCTGCTTGCCCTAAGTCTGGTACTAGTGAAGATTGTCATTGATTTTGGCAAGTGAAACTTACTTATTTCATATGGCCAGGCTAGCTGATAAGTTTGCCTTTTACTATTTATGTAATAAATCAGGCTTGGGCTAAAAAAAGTTGGAGGTAATGACTTGAAACCTATATTTTGCCATGACTGAGACTTGCTTTTGCTATCACCAAAAGTTTGAACGTTTTATTGATCTAGTTTTTTTCAATGTATAATAGTGTGAACACTATACAAGTGGGATCATGTTTATTACTATTTTATCAGTGGTTACTATGGTACACTTGTAGAGGACTTGAAGTTATGTCCCCTATATATTATACTGAATGACACAAAATACTTATTTAACTACCAATTTTTCATTAGAACAATATGTTGACTCATTTATTAGGCTCTCTCCTAATGATTTATGGCATAAGATTGATGAATAAATGTTCCTGAGGTCAATTAGGGTACTACATCTTGATTTTTATGTTTCTGATGGATTGTTTTATTGGAATGGGTAAATGTACCACAGTGTTGTCACCATGACTGCATTTAGAAACATTTTTTTCTGTGGTTCTGTTTTGAACCTTGATGTGCTAACAGGTCTGAGATCTATTGTTGCATCTTGATTTTTTGTTCTCTATGGTTTTGTATTGGTTCAAGTGTGTGGAATTTTTGTGATCACCTTTTACAACCTTGAGTGATCTGTTTAGAGAAACAGTGATAAGGCCTTTGTTTATTGAAATTTATTGATTTGATTTCATTGTTTGCTTGTAAAATAATGAAAACTGTGGTTTTGTAATCCAAAATTGTGTAGAAGGATCTGTGTGCTTTGATTGAAACCAACCTTTTTCAAGTTTAATGATGGGTAGGCATTTAAAGAATGTGTCTTCTTTAAGTTTTCAACTAAGAATAAAGTTATTACATAACTGGAAAGAAATCACCCTGTTTTTTAGTTTTACTAAAACTGCAGCTTGTTGACTATGTCAAAAAAAGAAGCCCTTATACTGTTAGTATTTTCTTTGCCATGAAATTTGTTGAAAACCATGACACTGTTCTTGTTGCATAGTTTTATAACTTGCACTTAAACTCATAAGGTTTAAGCCTTAAATCACTCTCACTCTTCAAATATGTCTCTTAAAATACTGTCTCTTGGACAGCTATATATGCTATATACAAAATGCTCAGTTGTTCTGTTTTTGGCACATGGAAAAGGACTATTCTTCTACTTAAAAGCTGTTAAAATCATTAAAATTAGGAAATACTGGATTTCGGAAAATTGGTACTTCAACCCTATGGACATGTAACCTATATAATATTTTGTGTAATTCTTTACCTTCAGGTTGAAGGACGTGATGAAGAGATAGAAAGACTAAACAGAATGTTAGACGGAGGTAGACCATCAGATGTTGTGGCCCTTGAGGCCCGCAACAGAGCTAACGAGAGAATGATCTCACATCTTAATATCCAGGTGAGTTGAGTACGATCTCAACAATGTATAAAAGACTAATCTAGGGTCTGTTCATAAAACACGGTAGTTATAATAATATTTGATACATAGATCCAACTATTTTATAAGAGCTCAAAGTGGCTAAAAATGTTGTCATCTTCTTGCAAACTTAAAGGTAATACTATGTAATAAAAACTAGGCTAAAAACTTGAATCCAGGGACAATGAGTAAGATGACTGACTGCTGCAATATAAATGAAAAATTGTTAAAATGCAACATAAAACATTGTTGAATTTAATGACTTGTCAGTTGTAAGACTTGTTCTTGTCTGCTGTGGATGAATATAATTATCATGATACACTGGCTTTAAGTTTTGTGCTAAAATGGTTCATCAAAAGTCTAGAACACAACCATTTATTTATATACCGGTATATGAAATCTGTCTATTTTAGTCTTTTGAAAGTAGGCTTTAAGTATATTTCAGACATTAAATTTTCACCCATGTAAATCTAATTTTTTTCAATTTGTAGATTGACTTCTTACAACAGAAGACAAGAGAGATGGAAAGAAAGTATCGTGATGCAGTAACTGATAGAAGTGAAACTGAGACTGAACTCGCCAAATGTAAGGCACAGCTTGGTGACCTAGAACTTGAACTTCATAGTGTTGATAGACACGCTAAACGTTTAGAGACTGATAAAAGTATTGTTTTAAAAACAGCTGATCGTGAAATGATTGAAGCTAAAGGAGAACTAGAGAAGTCCCGACATGAACTTGAAGATTTAGATATGGAAATTGTCCAACTTAAAAAGGTTAGTTTGATTGCTGCATTTATGAGTGATGATCTGGAAGTAACTGGACTGGTGACGCTACATTACTTACTTATCAAAAGCATGGCTTGTTAAAGTGGGAAATAGTAACAACTTTTGAAAATAAAATTGGAGGGAAATTTTATTTTTTTCAAATTTCAATACATAGGGTAACATCTGCTAGCAGAGTAACATTTACAGAAGAATATTTTTGACTTTTGACTAGATAACTCATATACCTGTCCCAGATTTTTAGTTACACTACTACTGTTATTATTTTAATCGCCATAAAAATGAGATGACAACATTGATTTAAATGTTAATCTGCCCTCAATGTATAAATGTACTGTTTGATTACTAAACTCTGTTATGTTTACAGGAGAATGCAAGACTTGCCCAAGATCTAACTGATACTAAATCTTCTCTTACATCAAAAACTGGTGATTTAATGAGACTTGAAGAATTACATGATAGAGTAGCTGAAGATAAGAAAAGACTAAGTCATAGAAATAATAAATTAATGGCCAATGGTATGTTGATTTTATATCTAGATTTTCCAATGCTCTCTCTATATTGTATATGCTGAATTAGTCAAGACGTATTGTCTTCCATTAGCACATTCTCTTGTTTTAAATTTAAATTTGTCATTGTTGCTAATAAAGATGGTTCAACTTAAACTACTTTGGACTGATCCAATGATTGGAACCAACTGATAATATCTACAGCTAGACCTGGGAACAAACTCTGGACCTTGGAGCTCTAAGCAGACATTATACATGGTTTCTATATTGACTATTTTTAAGATAACTTCAAATTAAAATGTCTAAATTTTGAATTTTGAGTTACTTTTCTGAACTCCTGGATGATCAGTATAAAGTAAATTTTGATATGTACTGAGCAATTTTCTATCATACCTTAAAGAATATTTGTACCTGAAATGTTTTGTAAGAGCAGTGTAAAGATATAGTGTGGGTAGTTGTTTTATTCATCTTCTCCATTATTTTATAGAAAAAGAATTGGTATTAGAAATAGAAAGATTAAAACGTAAGAATGGACCAGCAACTGCCAATAAAAAGAGTAAGATTCCTAGTAAACTTGATGCCTTTGTTAGAACTATTGAAGAAGAAAGGAATTATTATAGGGACCAAGCTGAAGCATTCCAGAAAATGTTACGTGGTGACATTCCTTCAAGGTCACGTAGTCCACCAAGGTCAAGGACACCATCACGACCTTCATCAAGGTCAAATAGTCCCATTAGAGAATTGAATGCATCAGCTAAAGCTGACAAGAAGGTATTATGTTTATATTTATTGGTTAATATATCCCCCTTTACTCACTATTTCTCCTGAAACATTGTTTTGTGAAAGAAAAGAGCTAATCTCCTAAATTTTAAAGTAAAAATTATATGAGCCAAATTATTTCAAGCTTTAAATAAGCAGAGATGAACTTATTAAAACATGTTCTGTCCTTATGTGTCAGGCTTAAACCCATTTGCAGCTTGTTCATTTAATCCTTTCTTCTGCTGTATTCAGTAGAATGGTTGTAGTTATGCACATAGTACTGAGTAAAAGCATGAATTTAGAGGGACAGTGAATAGATTTAATGAGCTAACTTAGCACAATAGCCCAAACAATCACAAAAGTTGCAAAATATAAAAGTTCAAATCTTTTTGTACAGGCTGCAGCTCAGTATGAGGCTATAATGAGAGTACTTGAAGAAGAACGTGATTATTACAGGACTGAATATGAAGCATTGAAAGCCACTAAGAGATCATTATCTGCACGTGCCACACCCACTAAGGTTAGTAGTCTACTTTAAATGGTTGATATTTAATGTTTCTTAAACTATGTTAGTGCTTGATGTTGCTAACTCTCATAACATTTTATAAAAATAATTCATTATGGTATTGGTGCATTTTCCTTTGCTATGCCTTCATATTAAGTTGAAGGATGTGTTATATGTCTGTCATGTTTTTTATAATGAATGAAACTATGTTGAAAAAAAATGAAAATCCAAATTCATTGCATTTGCTTTCGTTCATCATATGTTTTATTCATTTCTTATGGGTGCAAGTTCTCATCTCAGGTCCTGTGGTTCAGGATTCTAGAAAACTGAAAAATACTTCTTTTTTTCCAAGTAAAAGCTGTTGAAAATCAGGAATTGTGAGATTTTGATTTTCTGATTTTGAAACTTCCACCCATTATTCAAATTTGATTCTTTATGATTTAGTTCATTATGTTACATGCTAATTTAATAAATGTAAATGCTTCATTTCTTATTTGCTTCATGATTCATGTCATTATATTAAGATCAATAATGCTGAACAATTATCTCTAATGATTCACCATTTAACATTTGTTAGCCTGTTTACTAAAGCATTCATTTTTTTATACATTTCACTTTTTCATCACGCTATCACTTTTTGCTATTCATTAAATACAAGATCATGCATAAATTTACTATTGAACTTCATCATTTTACATTACAAATTTAATTGAATAGGTTTATAATATATAATATAATATTTCTAGAGTTTTGACTATTCATCAAGACTTGTAAGTATTCATATTTTAAAGATACCCATATCATTTGCTTGAGTGATTTGTGTGTTAGACATTGTGACCTTCAAATTTACCCTTCAAATAAAAAACCTCTAATATCTCTTATTGATTAAAATCATATTGATGTAACAGACCTTCTTACTTTAATACTAGCATCCATTTAAATTATCATCATTTGTTGCGTGCTAAGAGTTGTTAGTTACTTGACTGTTGATGTAGGTGCCTCTTTTCTGTTGATTTAACTAGAGTTTAGAACTATTGCAGAAGATGAAGCCATTGGGCCATTATAAGTACATTTTTTTGTTCAAGCAAATTAGCAGCGGCTCTAATGGTGTTGGAACCAGAATTCTGTTGATCTATAAACTCTTCCTACCACTTGACTTCTGTTTCTACCAGTTGTACTGATCTCTTCATTATATTCTTGATAAAAAACCATGTAGACTTAGAGATATAATGAGGGTTCATGAGGCTATTCATAGGATTTTGAATCTAGAGTCCAGACAGAGTTTCTGGTTTGAGTCTCACTCAGGCTTGTTAAATCCTTCCATGAAAATTGAACAAAAGTGTAGATTTACCTACTTTAATGATGTATATGGAGTTGTTAGTCTTGTGCTGAAATAAATAAGTACTGGTCATAGAAAAATGTCCAGGTATGCTAGATAAGGTGAGCTGTCTACTTAAATGACAATAATTTTGAAATAGTTTTAACTTGGTAAAAAACTCTAATTGTGAAATTATTGATGTTCATGTTAGAACCAACTAACTCTCTGACCTAGATTATGTTAGCAATGTCTATTATAGGTTATGATCTAACATTACCTTTTCTGCTTTCCTATCCTTCTGTATCATCTAACAATTGTTTGTTGTGAGTTGTCTCCCCTGTCTAATAGATTATTTCATTGTGAAAAAGATGCCATTATATAGGTAACTTTATTTTGAGATTTGATACCCTTGTTTAAACATATACCTTTAAAATGATTGGTCCATTTTTATGGGAATGGATTTGAAGATTAGAGGTGTTATACATGTATGTGTGTAGGAACCCACCATCCCTTTGCCTGAAATCTTTGCCCCAAAAATATTCTACATGAACCTCCAGTCTGACACTGTTGCTTGGTTCATTAGATAATAGATATTAATCAATTTTACTTTGTTTCTATCATTGCTATTCACATTTCTTACATATTTTATACAATTTTCATTGAATGGTTCCATAGTTAGTTTTATTATTGTGTTACAATTACATGTTTCATTTGAGATATCATATTTTAATTAATTATTTATGAGTATTAATTAGATGTGAAAACAATTATGAAGTTTTTCTTGTGTTACAGTAATTGATTTTTTGCATGTGAATGTTGTACTGGGTCTATTATCAGCTTTTATCATAAATAATGATCATATTTGCTTTTGTCATAGTCATTTTTTGTCATGATAATTGCTCAGGTTGCATGCTTGTTCATTTGGGGTTTTTTTTGTTCTTGTAATATCATACTTGCTCAAAAATCAAAATTTTTTGTCAATAATTAATTTAGACTTAATTGTATGTTTTCAAGTTTTTATTGTATTTTTATTTTTGTTTGCTACTTACTGTGTACAAATTTATTTTATCATATTAGTGTTATGACTTACTTATAAGTCCACGCTGCTCACCAAGGGAAGTAATCATGTATCCATATCTGGTATGTTCATCACTGTTGCATTGTGGGGTTGTTTTTTTTTAAAGATAATGCACTTTGTGGACGGGTATTACAATAATATTACTTGTTATGTGTTATGAACAGAATTAGAATTCCTATTATGCATATCTCATGGTATCATATCATGTTTTGTGACATCGTTTATGATGAGTATGACAAGAAATTTGATGGTTTTCTTGAAATATTAAGCTCAAAATTTTAAACTTGACAAAAAAGTTTCAAATATAGGGTCTTAAAGTATTGCATGACATTGGATGATATGTCAATTGTAGTAGGTAAACTCTGCCTCAAGATTGATCTTGGAAAGCATGTGGATAACAGTGGAAGTTGGTCAAGAATTATCATCTATAATTGCAATTCTCCCACTTACTTCTGTATGAAGTACTAGACAGTTGTCAGCCTCTGAGAAGTTGTCTGTAAGGCACATTATAATAATGTGCTTAGTACTTGGTTAAAAGCGTAGGTCCAGAGATCTAGGCCTGTCCAGGAATAGGACAACTGATCACAGAGATTTTTAAAACTTAAAAATATATTATTATGCTGATTACATTGAGTAAGGCGAGAACTATATTTATTGCCTCATTGGAAAATTAAACTTACCTATCAGAATTTTTTATTGTTCACCACTCTTAATGACTAAGTGTATTGATGAGTCAAAATAAAACTACTCTAACTTCATGTACATGAAGAAACATTTAGATTAGTTTTGCACTGACTCATCAATATAAAACTCATAACAATGCACTGACTTGTTGTTGTTGTTAATTGTTGCTAGGAGACTGGTAAATCTTCTAAAAAACTTGTAAGTATAAATGCTACACACAGACATTTTATTGTTTTCACAAACATCTTGAGCTTTTATACATTGCTTCCACATTTCTCTGTGTGCTTTAGACTGTCATTTGATGGGTTAATGTAAAACTAGTCTACATTCTTCCTTATTTACATGTAGTGATACTTGTTTTGCCTTGACCCATTGTGTTGTTGTTGATTTTGTTGTACACGTCATTCTGTGATGATTGTTGTCATATTGCATGGATGAAAGTTTTCAGGACTGGATCTGAAGTTCAGGATATTTAGAACCTGTGTCAATGTTTTATCCGGTGTAAAAGCTGTTGATGTCAAGAATTTAAGGCTTGTGAAAGTTCTGATAGTTCTTATGTGCAGTCCTTTTCCTATGCAAAAAAGCTTATAAAATCAGAAATTTTATGTACTTTTTCCCATGTGTCTGTGATACATGTGTGTCTGTTTGAACGTAACTTGTTGGTTTATTTGTTGTCTGTATTGTATATTTCTAATTATTATAAATGTGGTGGATGCTATTGTTACTGAGCCACTTCAGTGGCGGCAATCCTGAAGTGTTTAAAAAAGGAAAAAGTGCATATCTTGACAACAAGGACTAGTGTTTCAAATGTCACTGGAACACCTACAATCATGCTTTTCTTAGATTTGATGTAATAATGTGTCATATGTTGAATAGTTTATATTGCTGAGTAATAATTATGGTAGGCATAGCGGTTATATTACATAGAGACTGAGTGAAATTAAATTGTCTCCCTTTTTGTGGTCATCTATTAGTTTTAGTAAAGGGATATTTTTGTTCATTTTCACAGCTTTATCCATTTTACATTTTTAAATCAGTGTTAGTTTTGAATGTTTGTTACTGTTTTGAATGTTTGTTATTGTCTAATGTGTTTATAGGTGTAATTTAGTGTTGGCCTATAGCTTAATGTTTGTCTGTCATTTTCTCACAAATATTTTTGTTAACTTATATAATTATCTAGCGTCAGAACTCTTTTAATATCTATTAACTTTCATTATGCTTTTATTGTTCTTCAATTGAATTATAGAAATTTGTTTCTTTATATTTTTTGAGCTTGTCAAGACAGCAACTCTGTCTTTATGTTTATGTTAGGATATAAAGCTTATATAATTACTGGCTTGGGCTTACATTGCCTAATGACAAAAAGAGATATTACCAGGGCTCGAGATATTTTTAAGCTAGCCAGGCAACCAGCTTTATGTTTTATTTGCTCAAACCCAATGTTTACTAGCAGTAACAGGTTTCCTGAACCCAAATATAGGTTGTCAGGAGCAATTGGACCACCTTTAATGAGGAGCCCTGTATTAATTTACTCTGGTCTAGATACAAAATTTAATTTTAGTCAGAATATGACATAAACATATTACATTAGCTATAACTATTGTCCGAAAAATAAATGTCATAGGCTGTTTTGTGCACAAGATTTGTGATGAACACCTCTTTTAGATATGTTTAAAGAGCTATATTTTTTATAAATGCTCATTGTATGACAAGTGAAAAAAGTATATTTTTGTTTATTTTTAACATAATTTTTTATTTAGTCTTTTTGTTTTTATATGTTGTGTAGGGTAATGATAGTTTGGTAATTATGTTCATTTCCTGAATTTAATGCTATATTTTAGCTTGATACTTTAAGGAGATAAACAGTCTTAGTTATTTGCGTCAATTTTCTTCCATCAATAAGTATATGGAGAAGTTGTTGGCCTTTTGGAAGGTTAGGTGAGTACTGGTTGTAGTCAAGAGTCCAGGAAAGCTAAGTTAGGTGTGCTTTGTCCATAAAATAACCTAAATTGTGCTGACACAGTGTTAAACACATTGTAAAAAATATGATTTGTCCAAATATCTTGTATGAAGTCATATAAAACTATGATAGTGTTTGATAAATGTTTAGTGATAGTATTCTGATCACTTCTTGGTCTTTTGACTAGGATGTATGCGTAATCTGTTCCCATCTTTTTAGCTAGGGACACACTTTCATCTGTTTTCTGTTTGGAAAAAAAATGAAAGAAAAAAAAGCTAATAATATTATATGTTTTATTATACTGTATATTTCAGGGTATGTCTGAAGATGTTGAGAAGTTAACAAGAGAAAGAGATGAAATGAGGCAACTTCTTGATAAATTTGAACGTCATATGGCTGAGGTTAATACATTTTCTATATTGTAACATATTGACAACTTGTATTTTGATTTACTTACCTGATATATAAAAAGTTATTATGTATACTTTATAGTTGTAGTTGATTTCTGAGACTCACAAGCTTACATGTAATCTGTTAATATTACATGATGTAAGGAAGCAGCTGATTAGAATACTTTATGTTGCTTCCTGGGACTTATCTTGTTACCTAAATGGTAGCATGTCTGTCTACGAATCAATGGGTTCTAGTTTTATACCCTGACTGGACTTGCAAGTATTTTTGTGGATTGTGAACATGAAATATTCCCTATGACCATTCTCCTTCCTACCTCTGTATCGGGTAGGACAGATTTCAACCACATGCAAGATCCTTGTATTGACTTCAAGTGTAATGCTGAAGAATTGTCTGCAGTTTTGGAGTTATTTCCCTGGATAGATTATCAGGGGGTCACACCTGACTTAAGAAGTTCTTGTTTTTTATTGAAGGTTCATTTATACATTTTTATATATTACAGATCCAAGCTAATGTTAAGGTACTTACTGGTGAACGTGATAAACTTAACAAGATGTATGAAGAGGTATGATATATATATATGCATGTTCTACATTTAAATATAATATACAATATTATATAGTTAATATGGACATTTTTACTGTGGACTTTTTAGCTGGTGGACATTTTAGCAAATGGATTTTATTATCCAATGGACATTTTAGTCAATGGATTTTTTAGCCAATGGATTTTCGTAATACAATGGATATTTTAGTCAATGGACATTTCAGTCAAAATATTAAGCTATCATTATATCCAAGTTTAACATAAGATTTTACAACTTTAGCTGATCAAAGAAAATTAAGGCCATAGAAAATTAAGTATTTAGTTTTCGTCTAAATTTTTAAATTGAATGGGGTCGATTGGGCCCTTTTTAATAAAGACTTATTAAACCCTGCATGTTTAGAATATTGTTACAAATTTTATGCTTAAGCCACTTTCATGAATTAAAAAGTGAATTATGTAGGTCTTTTAATCAAGAGAATTAAAAGGTAATTGGGCTCGGGCTTTTGGAGGTGAGGGACATGGATGAGAATGAATAAATAACTTTCTGTGGCCTTATAAGGAAATAATCATGAAAAATATTTAAGATTTTATGAAGATTGACTTAGTTTTATGTTAGATTGTATAGTCTCAGACTTGGTTTTCACTGTAACATAATAAACAGTTGTGTGGTTAACCTAATTTATTCATCAAATTCACCATATCATAACATATCCTGTCTCATTAACTACTCATTTACATCATTATAATTTTGCTAATAAATTTAAATAGAGAAATAAAATTTAAGCAATTAAAACAATGTTTTTTTTGTATTTTTGAAGCATCACTCTGTCTAATTAATTATTGGCTGGAATGTCCATCTTTTAATAGTTCATCGGCTAAAATGTCAAAATGTCCTTTCAATGTTGTTTAGAGCTGTCATAAAATGAAAGGAATTTTTGAATTACACAAATGAACCCCAGCTCAGTTTGAATGTTTAAGCTATAATGCAAGTATTATTGTCAACTAATAGTTGGCGTGTTTTAACTATGAGTTCAATGACTAGCCAACATTCAATTGTTTTATATATTAATAGCTCTTTTTTCGTAGAAATTATGTTCCTGGAGCAAGAAATGATATTGGCCTCAGTTACATAATTCAAAAACTTAGGCGACTTACACTTGTACTGACTAAGTAACTTTTGTATGTCTTAACACTAGATGGTCATCAAGGATAGGAGTTTTGTACTAGTTCATCCCAGAATAATAGTATGGTGAACTGGTCCACTTATGTATCTCTGACTGTTAATATAGAACATAGAAGTTTTGTTTATTCAGAAATAGTATGATGGGCAATTTAATTTAATACATGGATGGACATGGAACAAACAAAGCTTTTGACAGTCCTAAAGTCAAGCTTCTTTTGGTGCATATAGCAAATCAACCCTCCATCCAAATTTTGTGTCTCTGTCATAACTTCCCTATTTCTCAATGAATTAAGTAAGACTGCACAAATGTTCACTATTGCCTGATGATTATTATCACAAGTGCAAGACCCTAGCTGATTACATTCTATTGATTATATTATAACTTTCTATAGGCTAAGGATGAACTCCACAAAGTTCGTCGTGAGTTAGTCAGATCACCTAAATCACCAAAGACATCATTGGCTGCTCAGGCTGTACTTAGACGTGTTGAGAATGAACGTGATGATGCTGTATCTGAATTACGTAGAATGACAACTGAGAGAGACAGTCTAAGAGAAAGACTTAAGGTAGGTTTCATTGATTTGAAGTCTTGATAACCTGTCGGTAATTTTTGCAAGCCTTTTTTGGACAGATTGTCCAGTCTTTAAAAAAACTTTTTTACCTGGAAGAATTCCCCTTCCAAAAAACAATTAAGTTCATATTTTTCTCTATGTCTGAAGCAAAATTTTCCCAGTCTGTTGAATGTATTTTGCCCTTAATTGAAGTATCAATATTAGAGTTAGATATTGCTTAGATTTTTGCCTCATTTTTGTCATTAATTGAATTGACAAAAATATAGAGAGATAATTTTGCTCCGAAAATTTTGATGAGTATCTTGTTATTTTGAGATGCTGATATCAAAGTATGTTGCAAAAATAGCCCAAGCAACCATAATATTTAAGTTTGCTATTTCAAATTGCTACAGTCCCTCTCAGAAAAGCATGGGGAATGTCTTCAGTATTTTTACTGATTTCAGTATTCTATGAATAATTCACTCAATGTGAATTATTTGAAATAGGTCTATTACAGAATTTCAATTGTAGGTTTCAGTATTTTCTAAATCTTACAACTTTCGCCCATGGCAAAGGCTAGGCAAGATCAACTTATATGTTTCTATTTTAAATTGCTACAAAGGTATCCCTGTCAAGAAGGGCTAAGCTAGGTCAACTTATATGTTACATTTCTATTTCAGATTGCTACAGAGGCATCTCTCTCAGAGAAAGCCAAGTTAGAACAACGTGGTGAAGATCTTGAAGCTGCCTTACAACAGGCAGAAAATGAACGTGGTGAACTTATAATACGTGTAAATGCTTTGAAAGAAGATGTACGACATTTAGAAGATCAGATTAAAGATATGGCTGGTAGATTAACCGAAACACAAGATGATAATGCACAGAATAAATCTAAGGCTAGCCAAATGAAGTATGTGAATTGTTTACTAAACACAAGTTTGCCAATTTTAACAATATTTGCCTTAACCCAGTTCTTGAAATACATTATGTGAATATTAAGAATTTTGCTTCAATAATGTGATTATGATTTGGTAAAACTATTTAAATCAAGGAACTTTTTTCTTGCTTGTGCTATAACAGTAAGTTTGAAATAAAATTGAAATTGATAATGAAAAATGATTTATTTTGTAGAATGTTAGCAGAGGAAACAGAACGTGGTCTGGAAGAGACCCAAAAACGTCTAGCACGTCGTGAAAGTGAACTCAGTGCTCAAGAAGAAAGATGTGCCAGACTGGAAGATAGAATAGCAGAACTCCAGAGAGCCATGGCACAATCTCAGGATGAGAACTCTGATATTAGAAGAACTGTTAACCAACTTGATAGAGAGAAAGATAATCTACAGATTAACGTTGACGAGAAATCTGAGAAGATTGCTAACTTGAATGAAGAAGTTTTGTTGAAGGTTTGTTTGGTTTTACCTTTGTATTGAGTTACTGACATGCTCGACATTTTTTAAGTAGGTTGCCCTGTTGGACAACCAGCTTTATATTTTACTTGCCCAAAACAAGTGTTTCTTAGCGATTAGAAGTTGCCTGAATTTGTCATCAGGGGTAATTGGAAAACTTCAATGTTGATCTCTGTACAGAGCAAGTTATAAGTACTTTTTGTATAAAACTGTCTACTTTCTTTGATATTTATGAATGAAAATGGTTCGATATTTTACAGAAATTGTGTGTTTCAACTTTGCTTTAAGCATATTTATTCAAATTGTCTTTTACATGTACATGCATGTTTAGTTAGATTATAATTTATATGGTACTGAGCAGCACCAAGCTTTTATTTTATTACTAGTGAAAAAAGGATTTTGAATTAGAATTCATGTATTTTCTGTAAGTATCTGAATAATTGCTAAATGAATATTGATATTTACAGGCCTTGAATTTATTGATATGTCTGATATAGAGTTATTTTATTGTAATCTTTCAATATGGATTTAAATATTTTTTTTCAGGAAAAATTGATCAGTGACTTAAAGGTTAGAATCAGTGAAATTGAAGCTCAACTGGGGTATGTTTAAGAACTATTTCCTTTAACTAAAATAAAAAACGAACTTGATTATAATGAACAAATAGGTTTTGTTTAACATTTTAATGTTGCCCAACAATACTTTCCCGAGCTTGAAATTCCATATCAAAATCATTACAAACTTAATTTTCATTAAATCACAAGTTTCTAATAAATGTGCATAACAATGTGACTGGGAAAAGCTTGTTTATGATGTTAAAAATTATTTACATGTGGGCTATATAGATACTATTGTTTCTGTTTGTCTATTTGATTTAATATAGACCCACCCAGTGAGCTCTGAATCTAGTAATGCAGTTATCAGTCACTTAGGAGTGTATGTGCTTAGTACTTTGTCTAATGGTTGGCTCTATAGATTTTGGGCTGTCCTGGGAACATGAGTAGGAAGGCTATTACTGAAATATTGATGAAATATAGTTTAAAGCACTATACATCTCCAGTGTTGGCATATTGACCAGTTAGTTGAAGATCAACCAGGTAGGCAAGAAATTTTGTTGAAACTATACTATTTCAAGCATCATACATTAAAACATTACACATCTTTTTTATAATTTAGACATGCTAATGACAACAATAACATGAAGGATAGAGAATTAAAATCATTAAAACGTCAACTAGACAGTACATCTGATGACTTGAATGAAAACAGTCGTGGTAAGGAAGTAGCTTTGAGAGAAAATAGAAGATTACAGGATGATCTTGCTGTTATGACAAGAGAAAACCAGGTAATATATCTATACTTGACTTCTATAAACATCATTTAGGCAATAGCTGATAATTAACTGAATTTCATCCTTACTTTGGGGGAATTCCATCCTTACTTTGGGGGGAAAATGGGGCAGGTGGGTGGGTTAAATTTTCTAATGGGTCAATTCTGATTTGTAACGGCTGAAAAAGGCACAGGTAACTTCTAGAGGGTTTTCATTCAAAGATGTGACTTGTCAAACTTGCCTGCTACGAACTCATCATAATGGGCAACTAATGGGCCGCAGGATTATTTCCGGCAAGCAGGGGTGACTTTTTCAGAGTTTATTTGCTATTAGAAGATAGCTTTGCTTAAGAAAACTATAAGAGGGTGTATGTTGGTATTTGTAACATTACTGGACTGGCTATCTATTGAACCACTCCAATGTTATTATCTCCTATCTGCATTTGAAAGCAGACTAAAGGATGTTTAAGGTTATGGGAAAGATTACTTTGAATTTTGAGAGAATTCGAATTAAGAATCAGTTGACCTGTGGCCTACCGACTTAGCTAGCCAGGCAGCTCCTCATTTTTCACTGTATGTTCTAATATTCTGTGCCTCTATACTCCTAGTCTATATAGTAATGTTTACGATATTTACTGAACAGAAAATTAACCAAGAATTACAAGAAGCCCTAGAAGACAAGGAAGGATTAAAACAACAAGTACAAGAATATATTCTAGAAGTTAGAAGAATTGAAGATGTTTTAGCTGCTAAGGTACATTATGATTTGGTCTGGAAATTTTTCTGATTTTTTTAAAAGTAGAATTTTCAAAGTGTTTTATTGTGTTGCTTAAGGCTACCATTTAAGATGTTTTGTATGGGTGGAAATTTTAAGGACTGATCCCAATGTTCTGAAATTTCTGAACCTGGGAAAGGATTATCTTACTATAATAATTATAAATGAATCATGAAATTATAAATCTGTCATAATGTCATGGCAAATATCACAGTATGTAAAATGTTACATCAGTTCCGAGAATGACACAAAAAAGGGATCAATATATGTAATTGCCATTGCAGTCCCCATATTAAATTTCTTTATTGAAGCTACACAATTCATGATAATCAGGATTTTGAAATTTTAAGATTTCACCAATGTTTCTATAATACATCAACCCTCAACATTAGGAATGGAATTTCAACCAAACACTAATTATGAAGTAAACCATCCCACATAGAGCTAATCATTAAGTAGAGTGATTTTTAATTTCAACTTCATGACACCATTTTTCTCTTTGCTATTTACAGGAGAAGGAAAGATCAGATTTATTAGATCAATATCGTGCCCTATCCTCTGAGGCTGAACAATATCAAACAGCAACACATCAACTAGAGAGTGAAGGTTCTAATATGAGACTTGAACTTATGACCAGAGATTCTGAAAACCGTAGATTGAGAGACAAAGTGGATAATTATGAGAAAGAAATTCAGGAGGTAAGCTACTTAAGACTATAATAAATTTGCTGATGAACTTAGTCTAAGTGACTTGAAAAAGAAGAGCATTTATGTAATTAAACTTATAAACTGTAATGTATTAAATTTTTGGCATGACTTGGACTGTTCTCAGTTACAAGCATTGAAAGTTTATTATTAAAATTCAGTAAATAGATATGATTATTGATCAATGAAAATAATGTACTCCCCACAAGAATGTTTAAAACAGTAAAAGCATCAAGTATTAATACTGAAAGTTTTGTACATTTGTTGTAATAGAACATATTTTCATCTATTAAGGATAGCTCAAAAAAGGAAAATTAGGCTTTTTAAGGCTTAAGATATTTATCTGAAAAATTAAAAATATTGATTGTTTTGCTATTTCAGCATTTGAATGCTCAACAAGCCTATGAGTTACAAGTATCAAACTTGACCCGTTGTGTAGCTAATCTAGAAGATAATCTGAGACAGACGGATGATGATAAGAACACATTACTTAGTGACCTCACTGCTGTACGTGAACTATGTTCTAGACTTGAAGGAACTAAGGAGTCTTTACAGAGACAGCTTACAGCTTGTACCATTGACAAAGAACAAGTATGTATTCACTTAATATGTGTAAAAGAAAATATGCCAGTTTTAAAAAAAAAAATCTTGAAAATTTAGAATTGAAAGCATATAAATATTATAAGTAAAGCATTCAAATTAAAAGAATCTCATAGCGGTTTCCATTTTAGAAAGTATCCTTTATTCAGTCTTGTTTTACTCAGAGCCAAAAACTAGCTATTCATGCAAGGTTACTGCCTGGGCCTCTAACATTCAAATTTATGTCACCTAGAATAAATTCTACTGACCCAGCTAATGAGCATCCATATAAATAGTGTCATTTTAAATCGCAAGTTGGGTCATCATTTCAAAATCCGCTTGAAATTCCATTTGTTTGATAAATTTGCTGGTTCCACCTGTTCACTTCACTAATAAAAATATCTTCTTTAAAATTTTGTTAAAAAGTAGTGATTAAAAACTATTTGATAAAGCTATGTTTTTAACTCTATCCTTTCAGCTACAAGGACAATATGATGATACAGCCCAGGAGGCAGAGTTATATCGTAGCCAATTGAATTCAGAGCGTCAATCCAACAAGAATCTTGAAGGTTTATTACAGTCTAATAGAGAGAAAGAATTCCAATCTCAGTTACAATCTCAGGAACATAGTGCCGAGATACAAATGTTGAAAGATAGATTATCATTGAATGAAAGTAAAATGTAAGATGGATTCTTATTTCTTTACTTTGTTTATTGGTTATTTAATGAACAATATTTATCATGAAACAAGTTTTCTACAATAACTTAGGTTATATCACTCTTGAATCTGCTTTTCTTGTCCCCTAGTACTTTGCAGTGATGATAAAGTTTCTTGCTCAAGGAAAAGATTATGTAATTCAAATAAACGGGTCTCTGGCTGTACATTGATTACCAATATGAAAGTGAATCTGTGTGACCATTATTTGTCTGTCCTAGTAAATCCATAAAAATTATTCAGGTGTAAGATCGCCTGGTAGATAAGCAGTTGTCTCACGATAGTCATGCTGCTGAAATGTGTGTCATACCGCAGCAATGAAGCTGTCTTAAAAATGACAAATATTAGCATGGTGAAAACAAGCTTGTGATTTCTAAGGCATCAGTGGGGGGGGATTCTGTAGGGATGTCATGTGAAGTCTGTACTCTCTAGTGCCTAAAGAAGCCTGATTACAGCTGTACTGTTGGTGTCAAAAATGTTTGAATAATAACTTGTTTATATTTCAGACAAAGTCAGAGTAGAGAGATTGCTTCATTAAGAACCAGAAATGTTGAACTAGAAGGAGATGTCGAAAGACTTAGGAGACAATTAACTAGTGAAAAATTTGAAAGGTAAATATATGACACATCATTTGATGAGTCTGAGAGATACATTAGTAAAGATATAGAAGAATTTATATCAATTTTGGTGTAGGATCAACATTGGTTAAAGATTTCCTGACTGATCCTAAAATACAGAAATTTTGAGAAACCAAGAAGTTGTTTTTCATTGTAAAAGCTACTGAAGTTATGTACTTCAGAAACTTTATGATTTTTGATATTTTGAACTCGAACCCGTGGGTTGATGAACTTGAACCCGTGGGTTGATAAACTTGAACCTGTGGGTTGATGAACTTGAACCTGTGGGTTTATCCTTATTTCATAAAGTGAGCTCAAAAAGAAAACATATGTCAGGAGTGACTAAGCATCTTTGTGAATATATTGCTTTCGGTCATAGGCTTATATATTGAGTTAAAAATGATCTTATACCAAAGTTGACAAATAATCTGATTCTTTCATGTTTGTTTCTTGTCAGAGATATATGAAACACAAATATAATGTGACATCCTTTCTCTAATATGACATTTTTTTGAAGTTATATTTTCAATACAATGTAAGATCTTAATTAACAATCCTATATTTTCATCCTTTAGGAATATTTCACTAAAAACATGAAAGAAATAATCAGATAGGATAATAATAATTAATGTTTGCTGTGAATTGTTTGGTGTTAATATTTTGTTAATTTTGTATGCTGTGTGACACATTTTGTCCTTTATATTTGTTGTTGATAAAATAATACCGATATTATAATTTACAATTTGCAGTTGATGGTTTTATTGTCAAATGGCGTCAAATTATGTTTTCTAAAGTTTTCATTCTCCTTAAAATGTTACAATTTCTTTGCTTCTTTGTCAACCCTTTGATTCATGCTGAGTTAACTATTATATTTACTGATCTACAAAATGAAAGGAAAACGTTCTACATATTAATGTACTATCAACATTTCTGAATTGGCAGTTTTCTATTTCATTCTATTTAATGGTCTGAAACTAGCAGTTTAGCTGTAAGTTAAATAGATTGTGAATCGCTGAATTGCGGGTTCAGTCAACTATCAATTAGTTGGGTAATCAATAAATCAATCAATCAATCAAATTGATCACTGATTGATCAAATGTGAATTGATTAAACAGTAGCAGTTAGGCTGATATAACATTATAAGAGTATATTTTTGTATATAACAGTCGAGGAATATTAATAATGAACAGCTGGTTAATGGACAAAACAAATAATAAAGATACTAAAGCTTCCAGGTATATACAATGCCTAAACTCACTCAATAAATAAATATATTATATATGTAGTTATACTGCATTATATAGTAATTATAATCTTGCAATTTTAAAATTTTAGATTTAGAAATGAGGGGGGAGGGGTATTTTAATGTCAGGCCTTAAAAGATGTTATATTATAAGATAAGAATAAGATATCTGAGTCTTGTTTTAAATAATGCAATCTTATGGAGGTGACAAGCCTTTGTGTTGCACTATTAATCAGAAAATGCTAGGAAATTAAGTATGGGAGTCGCATCCAGGGTTCTGCACATAATGCAATTCTCATGGAGCAGATGGGCTATTATTTAAAGATATTTATTAAAAGATGCTAGGTAGTTACAAATGGGAGTCACATCTAGGGGTGTGCATATAAAGCAGTTTCATGAAGCAAAGAGGCTCTTATTTAACAATTACGAAACATAATATGCCAGGTTGATGCTTTGAATAGAGGCAAACTACATGCTGCATTACCAGTTTTCTTTGTCAGAGTGAAATACACATATAAATGAACCAAAAACATGTTGGTGAATTGACAAGTCAAGTATAGTTGCAGTGATCATAATGCAAAAAAATCAGTAAACAGTGTTAATGTACATGTATGATTTAGATCTGACTTGGTTTAAACTGTTGATGTTCAATACTTAATCTATGTTGTAAATGTATACATCACTACACTAAATATTTACTTGATGTATCAACACATATAGTTGCCTTTTATTTACTTAACTATTAATATGCTTGCAAACATTTTGATTGATGCCCTTGTAGCTGCTTATAGGCTTCTTAAGCTCGAATTTCTGTAAGTTGATTTATTAAAGCCACGGGGACCAGACACAATTTTCCTTCTTAATATATATAAATACAAAATTTATATACAATATAATATGATTATATCTCTTTACATACAATAAGAAGGAAAATATTGTCTGGCACCTGTGATTAAAGCTATATTGTGAAGCAATTGGAAGTTCACTGTATATTGTGTTCTTTTACATCTATACAAGTTCACTATCAGCCCAATCAGGACGTAGTCTTACAATTTTCTCATTTGAGAACATGACTTTAAAGTGAGTATACTGGAAAGGGTTGCCAGCAGTTTTATGAAGTCTGGGCATTATTTTTATCAAAGTTGCTGGCAACCTAAACAGGATCTGGTTCTGTGGTAGACTGGATAACAAATTTTATAACTTTTAGATTGGTTCATTTTATAAGAGTAATGTAGGGGGCATTCATTTACTCTCATATTTCATTGTATTTTATTTTGTATTACAATGTATACTTTTGGTGACTTTTTTGTAGTAATCTGAAGAAGCTATCATTAGTGGTTTATTGTGAACAGCAATCCTTGCCTTAGCCCATTAGCTCAAGGCCTGGGAAGTTGTGAAAATTAATTCAGGCTGGTGAATTTTACAGATTTCATATAGATAGCACTACTGACTGAGCTAGCCAGGTGGCTTTTTATTTCCATAAATACATACACTACTATGATATTTGCTCATTCTAGGCAAAGATTAAGAAACAATTACTTATATGAACCATCTACATATGACAGTTGGAGAGACCCTGAATACTTGGTATTTGTAATAAATGCATTATATTTATATATGTACTGTATTGCTGGAACCTTGCATGTTGCATTCTATAGTTGATGGAAATGTAGCTTTTAAAATTTATCCTTAAAAGCATGCTTCTTGTTGAATGGGATGTATTTTATCCAATAAATAGATTATTCTTGTTTAAGACATTACTATACCATTGTATGTATACTCTGTGATTACAAAAATACATTATGATGGTCAGTACAAAACTAGTCTTACTAAAGGAAAATCTAGATGAAATAAAGGAGGATGTAGAATAGTTTTGCGCTGACCTGATATATATAAACATATTCCCCATGGTTTTTGGTATATTTATTATGTATGTACTAGTACTAATATAATGTTAGTATATGTAGTGGGACATTGTATGGGGTGTGTATGAGGTGCCGGGACATACTAACATTGAAATACTCTCAATATATGATATGCAAACTCCAAACAAAATACTATGATCCCATATATTTGATACATGATAGACTAACTCATGCTCATCTTATATATTATTTAACACCCATACTTTGTTATGATTTATTAAAGCACAATATGCTTGCTTTCTGTATTATTGCTTTGTATGGTATAAACATGTATATGTATATAAATATATGTATTTATGTACTGGTATGCAAAATGTATAGCTTTAAATGTATGTCCATTAACCATGGCTGTCATCTAACAATTGTTAAATGTATATTATATGTATGTAGGTAAAGGGAATTTAAAGATGAAATATGCATTTTTATTCTTTTATTTTCTAATTTTGAATTTCTATGAGAAGTGTTTTCCTTCTTTAATTTCTTACTTCTGTTTCATTATTTTATTCCCAAGTTGATTTTTTGTACATCTGTTGAAGAGAATTCTGTGCATTATTTTGTTTATCTTCACACGGTTGCATGTAATACAATATTTTGATTGGGAATTCTAATTGTAACATTACAGAGCTTGTGCAAATTGACTCAGATTACAAAGAATAGAATTTACAATTATAAGACATTTGTTTCATTAAATCAGTTAGTCTCAGTGTTGTAACTGATGCTTGCTATGATAGCATCCATCTTGAATTTAATACTCTACCTGTTGTATATTCTCTATTAATGCCCCTTGTGGGTGATCTTTTTCCAAAGAGGAGGGGAGGGTGTTATTTAGAGTATCAGAAAATGGCAAAATAGACACATGAAATATTAAGTCCTTGTTCTTTTCTTTTTTTAAAAAAAAGAAATAAGGGTGGGCATTTATTTGGGGGCAAAGCATGGAGAATATATGGTGCATAAACCACTAATTGAATGGTGAAGGAATATTGCATGTTTTTAGAAATATTTGTTAATTTTAGTGTATTTTCATGAATCATTTTACAGCATATACCAGATTTGAAAAAAAAATATGTATTGAATGTGCCACAATTATTAATGTAACATATCATTTCAAAACAAATTGTGCAAATGATGTTCGCATGATTTCTGAAATAAAACATTTAACTTGAAACTTCCACTTTCATTGTTTTATGCATGCTATTGTTAATAAATTCAAGTTATAGGGCTCTACTAATTACCCTGAGCTAGACATTTACCTTCATTTGTTCCTCTTCACTAAGGTGTAAATGGGTTCTGCAAGGTTTCATCTTGAAAGTGATTTCAATGATCAGGGGTTATCATACAAAATTGTAAAGTTTGCTGAACATGTATGGACATTATCCTCATGTTAGGTTTCGACTCTAGAAGAATTCAATTTCTCAGGTTGACAATATCTACTATCACTTCATATATTTCAGATTTTATGTTATATTCATCTACCTACTGATATGTCTCCCTATCTATATATTGATCTATCATGTACATTGTTTACGTATATTTTCAGAGAACGAGCGGTGCAGGAATTGAGACGCCATGGTCTTGTACCTCCAGTACCTACGATGGATTACTCCAGCACCACGAGATACAGGTCCACAAGCCCAGTCAGGTCTCGCTCTCGAAGCCCTACCAGGTATTAATGACTTCCATATAGTCTTATCAACTCTTGTTTAAATCTATAGCATTCAAAAACACTCTTTATAGTGTCCTACTTATGACCTTTTAATTGGAGCATTCTTGAAATTTGGGTTTGATTTCCATTTTTGGTATTTTCATTAAAAAAAAGGCAATAATATAGTTTTAAATTTAATATGTCAGCTTCTAGTCAAAATGAAAACAAGTACTGGTAAATTAGGTGTCCATGAAGGCTGGCTTGGTAAGTCAATGGCTGTACATATCCTAATAAAACAAGTTTAATATTGGTGTAAAATGCTAGCATTTCACAAATTCCTCTGATTCTGTACATTAACTTACTAATGTTAAGCAACACTTCCAGTCTGCAGCTCAAATGTCTATTTTTATTTTAATGACTAAAGCATGTAAGATACATGTATTTGAAATGTCAGTCTGATTAATGTAGCTCTTGCTCTGTTATGCATAAACTTTAAATATTAAACAAAATCTGAGCAGAGACATGAATAATATACATGTACACACATATTTTTTGCCATTATTTGTGGCAAAATCAAAAGCAAATGGTTACCAATAACTTTCACTTTGTCTTAAAATCTCCATGAACATAGCTCGTGAATAACAGGATAACTTAGATGATATTTAATATAGCATTATCATAATATACAATTTAGATATATTTAATGTTACAGAAGTATTTATGTTAAAGTAAATCAATATTTTGTGTCATTTCAGATACAGGACCCGTAGTCCCGAGGCATCTTTTGCTAGTTCTTCCAGACGTCGGTCCCCAGATCGTAGTGGATATTCCCTAGAAGACCCTGATACTACCAGTAAAAGTTATAACTCAGATTTACTATGATACCAATGACATACATAATACCTTAACATAGCAACCAAAAGTTTTATTGTAATTTAAGGTAGCTCATCCATTATTATCAGATTGAGTTTTGTCTCAAACCTTTCTGTCATTGTGATTATGTTCTACCCACTGGATATCTCTTTTGAAGGTGTGTAATTGTTTTTGAAATAATTAAACTTATTCTTTCAACACCAGTTAGATGAAGGATTTACAGATAAGAATATTAATTGATTATGGTAAAACTTAGCATTTGACAAACAGTTTTCAAAAAATAATTATAATAAAAACAGTCCTTGAAATCTTCCTTTAGACATTTGTTTTGTTGATCAAACTTGTAAATTGATGAAGTAACTCCTGATGTGATAATGGATGGATCACCTTAATAAGGTTTGAACATCTTAAACAAAATTAACTCATTTTGATATATGTTCAAATTTGTTTGTGAAAAGGCAGGTTACTCTATTTGACACAAATTGTTGCAAGGGAAGTAACTATATAAAATGATCTTAGCTCAGGTAGATTTTGTCTCATTTTTGTGATTTTCACCAGAAGTGCCGAATTGATATTCTGAAAGTAATATATGATGTAAAATTTGTTTTAAATGCTTCTTAGGTCATTTTATAAAATAATGTATTTATTTATCATCGAAAACATGTACATGTGCTTATTGTGTTTATATTAAGTTTTATTGTAAAATGTAAACAATTTTGAAAATGTGATGTCAAGTTATTTTTTCTCTGTCGTTAATTCTTTTCTTGAACTTTTGGTTCTTCTTTTGAACTTGAGGTTGTTCTTTACTTAGGTTCTTTTACTTACATTTAATAGTTCTTCATAAGTAATGGATGTTATGGTTTGCATAGGTTAAAACAATTTGTTGAGACTCTTTCGTGACATTTCATTTTAAAACCTAATGTATGAGTGCCTGACTGACTTATTTATGTATTATATATTTATGTATACACTCTCCTTTGTTTTTATCTAATTCTGTGATAATTATGTATATACTTATATAACCATTTTCTGTATGCTGTTTTGTCAGGGGTAGGAAACCCATATACTTCTGTGGTTTAGTCTGAAAAATCCTCTTTATGTTACCGGTAGGTTGAAGAGATTTGTTTTTACTTCAACCTAGCTCACTTGGAGGATGAATGCAGAATAACAATTTGTGTGGTATATGTACCTGGATCATTGTCTAGAATAAATCAAAGCTCCTTTCATTCCTCAAAGGCTTTTATTTCCCAGGTCCCTTCACCTCTCCCTTATGAGAGTCGGGACTGGAAAGAACTAAGTTGTATGAGAATAGTTCTACTCCTACCCCGTGACTTAACATGTCAGAAAAACAAGATCCAAACTTGACTGTGATATTACAAAATAATGATGTATATTCCACCATAGAACACAACATATGTGCTTAAATCTTTTAGTTTGCTTTTTATTTATAAGTAGTTCAATATTATTTAATATTTAAGAATTATTATAATGTTTTGAATGCACTTTGTATATTTCTGTCACATGTCATTCATTGAATGAAGTTGCTAGATAGAATTTCGTATATTTTTGTAGAGAACTGTGTGTTTGGATTGTTGGTTGGAAATTATTACAAAAATGATATAGTATTATTTTAGAAGTTATCCATAAGAAAAAAGTTTAGTTCTCTTTTTTGAAGTCTGAAAATGAATTTAAATCATAAACAATTTCGCTTTGTGGTGTTTTTAATGTACATGTTTTTTTTTTGTCAATTCAAATTATTGAAACAATATTTTTTTAAAGGCCATTGTGCTAGAACCTGGTGTATAATTTCGAAATCTATTGGTGTGCTTCAATGTGTTTGTTGCAAATTTTTTCATATTAACACATGTTTAAGAAGTTTTCCATGTTTTAATCATTTACATAAACTTAACCCATGCCAGGGTTACTGTAGTAGAGAAAAAAAGCGTTGTTATATTAAGTATTGCTGAATCACATTCCGTCCAAATTTTTGTGTAAAATGTTTTGCTTTATTTATTTACAATGTATATATAATGTATGTGTTTTACTTAATTTCATATCCCCTTTGATGATTATATAAAACTAATGTGTGTATGAAATAACAATTTGTTAAGAATTGACAGTTCACAACCTGACCTTTTAATTTGAATCACAAACATAAACATGTGCTCTTATGGTAACAGTATGTTTGTGGGACAAAATGTGACCTTTGCTTCATATGCAAGTAGGTTAGGTCAGGAAAAGGTCCATTAGAATTGACCTAACAAATTTCTTAATTCTAACATTTTTAAGCTCCTGTGATTCTGTCTGGTTATGAGAGTCAGAAAACTATTTTGAGCTTTCTTGTATTCAAGATTCATGACTAGAGATCTGTATTTTTTTATCTATTTTTTTTGGAATCCAGAATCTCTGTTGAAACATATTTTAATAAAAAAGAACCAGTTTGAGTTCACTGCCTGTATGTGTGATTATTTCAATATTTAAGCTTTGTTTCTATGACCAATGAAGTCAAGTTAGATTTGGAGACTATACCTTCAGGTGACCAAGATCTAAGATTTCTTGGTCCCTAAAGTCTATGCTATAAATAGATCTGTAGAGTTAAGTTTTTACTTCCATAACTTTTTCTAATGCTGTCATTGTCTTGTTTATAGAAATTGTTAGTGTATTATTTATATATTTTGAATCTTAGATATTAGATTTGTAGATGATAAAAATGTTATGACTATAATGTAAAGAAAGTGTTAGTAGTCTAAGAGGTTTAATTATACTGCACCATACTGCCAGCTCTTTAGAGATTTTGTCACATTGTAAACCATACCCCATTGTTTGTCAGTGCCGGAAATTTTCAAACTTTCTGACTTACATACAGGGTTAGGGTTAATTTTTGAAGTTGGTTGTCTGGTTGGACAACTAGCTATATATTTCAGTTTCCTAAACCAAATGTTTACTAGCAGTGACAAGTTGCTCAAACCAAAGTTAAGGTCGTCAAGACCCAACATATTTAGTGAAAGAAAGCTTGGGTCAAGAAAATCTTGGCCATTGTCCAGAAAAATGAGTAGAATAATTGATTGTGGCAATATGACTAAAAATTGTCATCAGAGAGTTGATGTATGTTTGGCTACTCTGTGGTATGTGTTACTTTGTGACTAAGTCTTTAAAACAATGAGTGATCACAGGATTTTATATAAAAGTTTGATGTGGATAAATTATGTATAAAGTTTGAGAATTCTTTTCATTGAAATAGTCTTTTACAAACCTTATATTTTATGTGTAACTGTAGTGTAGGTATTAAAAACATACACAGTATTTTTGAATTTTTTAAGAAATTAAAATATAAAAAAAATATAGTGATGTTTGTTATGTTTTACACAATTGGATGAAACAGTGTTGTCTTGCAACTGCCAATTGTTAACAGCTTGGTGGATGTGTTGTTCAACTATTTAACTTTGTCAACTAAGGGTTGTCAACTCCCAATGCAAGCAGTTCGGTGGATGGGTTGTTCAACTATAATGCTTAGTCTGAGAAGGCTTCACCTGCCTTAATGGAAGCTTTTACGGCAAGATTGGTGACTCAGTAGATTGTGTGTTCAAACTCATACTATGGACTTTTCTTATCTCAATCATTACTTAGAAGATTATTAAGTAAATATTAGCTGCCTGGTTGCCTGCATGTTAACATATTAAAGCTGTAAACGCCTTTAGACAGGTGATCATTAATACTGAGCAAAGACTGATCAGGGGACAAAATTCATTAGAGCTGAAAATTCTCACCAAAATGGTTTACATGAAGCTGTGAATTTGCTGCAGAGACTAAATATTTCCTTGCTGTGTTATGAGACCAATGAGGGTTCATAATATTCCAAAATTATTTTAATAAGATATAAAGAAAGACAACTCTTTTTGTCTATTGTATTAAATCTATCAGAGTTATTCCCCTTTGACATGATATTCTAATAAGGTTGAAAGGAGTACACAGAAAGACTATTATGGTTAGTCTTTGGTATTATTTCTAGTGACTTAAACGTATTTAGTTACAAAAAATAATGCATAAATCCAATTATCTTGAATAATTTTTTGTAAGGTTTTCTATGACAAAATATCTCAATTATGTATCATGGAAGTAAATAAGATACATGTTGTACTTGCATAAAGATATACATATATGCAAATACATGTGTGTTGATATAAAGCAAGGATAACTCACAATATTTCACTAAAAATTACTTGTTTAATCCTGTTAGTCACTTTTTGAGAACCAAATTATGTAAAAAGCATGTCCTCATAAATATAGCTGTTGCAATTTATGAGCATAGAACTATTTTTTAACTCAATCTGACGTTAAATTTGCCTTCTTAGATGTTGCAATTCAGCTTTTTCTTGAAGCTGCGATGTATTTGGAAGCATGCAACACACAGGCAAATATGCAAAAGTAATTTAATAATATACTACATGTATATGTAGTAACAGTGTGTACATACTTTCATACAGTCACATATGGTGTAATGTCTTCACACATAGTGTATTATGAACCCACCTAAATTGGGGTTTTGGGGGGAAGGGACACATTATATAGGTCTTATAACGGCGGTCAGTCAACTTACTCACCGTTCCAGGAAAGGCTAAATCTCTGCATACAGCTGATGGCCAGTTACAATGATCATACTTCTATCAGTGACTGGCAATTGTCCTACATGATTTAGAATCAGTGGTAGGGGGAATGACCGTATAATTTATTTCATGACCAAACGAAACCCACGTCACCTCATCATTAGACTTGTGTGCAATCGAACGAGCTATCGGGGCAGGCGACCTAAATGTATTTGACCGGTCTGGTTGAGATACAATGTTACTATAGCACGTGATGACATCATTTATCAACATTTTAGAACATACAACACATACCTACCATGTACCATTAAAACTGATGTAATATATACCCTATATCAACATACCCTGTAATTATACTTATACATTGGTATCAAATGTCAACAATTAATTAATGTGCTCGAGGTTTTTATTGATGTATCCAAACCAGTGAGTTTCTGATACACGCGATGTACGCCATCCCCTCCATACAAACACTCACACTCTGCGCACCTAGGCCTATACAATCGTTACTGTTAAACCAACAAATGTGCAGCCCCCTTTTTATCTCATTTACTGACCCATGCTCAAATTTTAATCATTAAACTTTATTCAAAGTATGCCAGATTATTTTTTGTATGAAAATACAATTCATTGGTTGTTGGGTTTATGGAGATAATGAGTAGTTGTTAATGCATGTATGTGTTTATTTAATTGTCCATATCAACAAATTTGCATTAATTAGACATTTGATAGGTGTACCGATTTTTGTGTGCATGCATGGTCAAATTGTATTTTGCGACAAATTGCCTTCAACTTAAAATAAAAGTAGCTTTGTTGACAGCAATACATACATTTGCTTTAATATTAAATTATAATCACCTCAGTGTAGATGAAATATTGATTTGATAAATCATGTAGGGCCTAATTGTAATCAGTCCTTTAATGGAATTTCAATGCGATTTTACGCAGTTTATCAATTCTTCTTATATGATTATGTACGACGGCCATTAACCTCACCAGCTTTCCTGGAACTTTACTTTTACCAGCCCTTGACCTTTTTGTCCACAGTTCGATCATCGTGTATACGTAATATCAAGATGTCTACGTTTTGACTTGTCTACAAGCGTACTGTCGCCCGTTTAGACCATGAACGCGTCAACAAAGCTATCATTTTATTTATCCCACGTTAATGCCAATAAATATCCTAACTAAGCTATTGTTAATTAATACTAAAATATATCATGTTATATTAATGCATATGTATTTATTAACATCATGCAACCCATCCCTAATCCATGATCCCATATAATACTTGAATAGTTAAATTGCAGCGCACAACTGTTGTACTATAATAATTATCTTAATTAATTTACTGTAGTTTTGCACGGATTCCACGATATTCAATAAATAGAACATTTAATACACGGCATCCTATATTATGTTTGTTGATTAATTATTTAACCCGTTATTAATACCGGACTGACTAATCACCGTTAAATAAAATGATATATAATATTTCTTTATTATGATAAAAATATCGACCATTTTTTGTAATAAAATAAGAATTATACTGTTAGTATGCTTATATGTACTATCTTGAAAACGGTTCATCAATATTTGTGTTGACATTTCATCATGAAACTGTTCTCATGAAGACGTAAATGAAATGTACAGTGCTTCGAATCACACTTCAACCATGATTATTTTAATAACACGCGTCCTTTTCTTACCCACACGCGGAACATCTCGGCGATAACTGTGCTACACACGCGTCAGCTTACGGAATCATCCGAGTTGTTCCGAATGGTCTTACAGTACTCTGATACCTAGATCCCTGGAAAAAAATTCTGCCAACCTAGTATACTAAACACATGCCCCCACCAGTGACTGACAACTGTTCTACTTGATACAGATGTAGCATGAAGATCAACCGTTTAAATATTTCAAGACCAAATCCCACCAAAATATGATAACGCAAGTTCCGCCTACATGAATTCACGATTCTTAGATTCGTTGTCACAGACGTCCTTCCGACTGTGCTAACCAAACGGGTCTAACATCAAGACAAGATTATGATATGTGGTGTTTGTGTTGTTTTACGTCCATTCAACAGCTAGAGCCATGTAAGGCGATATTAGCTATTGTTCCTGGGAAACTCAGTAAACCGGACCCCATCATCCATATGTAGATGTGTACTTTCTCACAGTAATTGCTTCGACAAGTAGCTGGACTAGAACTCACGTCTACAGTTTATCAGAGAGAGGTTCATTATAGGAACACCTCGATTATTCACTGAATGAATTATGTTATTCGTATTGAATGGCCGAGGCGTTCCAAATGAAAGAGGTTCTGTAAAAGGAATTTAAATCAGCGAACTAAACCACTTTAAAGCATTCACCAAGGAAAATATGCTATTTGTCTTGTACTGTTTATTCTTGTTTTGAACTATATCCTTTTATTCAAGTTTATGGTAAAAGTCGCTAGTCTATATAGACCTACTTGTTACTATAATACTCATATACTTTAACTAGTTAAAGAAGATCGGCGATGTATTCATGATGCCCTTTGATGTTTTACATGTATATAAAATTATTTTTCATGTTTAAACGACTTCATTAATACCACGTTAGGCTACTTTTGTGCTAATTTGTTCCTGAAAATTAATTTGCATATTTAAATACGTCGCTTACTGGGCCAATGTATTCTAAAGTAGACAAAACCCTTGTGTGCGAAAAATTATGTTTTTTTTTCGATATGAGCGAAAGGATGAAAATTGAATAAAGAGAAAAAAGAAGCTTTTCGTATTGTATGGTTGATATTAAAAACCCGACACCGTCTCCCGGAATCTGACACCTATGTAGATATTATTTATGAGGTGAAGAGAGGAACCGGAGATCTTATAAGCAGATACGATTGAATATAAAACGTAAATAAAGATCTGTATAAAAGTTTTACCTAGATAAACTTCATGGCTTTTTGTGACATGGTAATTTTCTAAAGATGTGATTTTTATGATGCTGGCTTCACTATGAAAATTTGTAGTCACGGTGTCATGTGTTAGTTTGGGGGGTTTAGGCTCCTCTAGATTACGGTGTCATCTTATCTGTCAACGAGACACTTTCTGTTTTGTTTAATTTCTTAATTGTCCAGAAATGCTACTCTCCTGTCAAGCCTTGTTTTTGTTGATTTATGACCCAAGTTAATTTTGACATTTTCAAATTTTAAATTATTAAACACTTTTATGTGATAAGTTTAATAAATGTAGCCGAGGTCATCATGGACTCCATCTCCAAGCGAACCGAGTTAATGACAGTTTATTCGTACAAAATTGTAGCGTTCAGCGAAATTAGATGTTTGCTTAAGTCGTATTTGACTTTGCCAGTGTCAACATCTCAATGACTTGAGAATGCTGTCACATGGCGGAATGCTTCTTTGTTTAGGGGTTTCAATGAATAATATGAACATAGACACACGGATCATTGTCAGTAATAAGCACTTGTGATATTATCGCGATGTTGATATTTGATTACAATGCAATGTTAATCTTGGTTATAGTAATGCTGTTTCAGTGTACTAACAACCATGGGATTATTTGGTCAAACCCCAGTATAAATCCCGTCATACGGTTCAACACGCTATGTAAGCCCGTTTGGGCCGATTGGGTTTGTCGAATTCCTGGTCCCTGGTCATTATTTGTAAAACAGCTTTATTTAGATATCGTTTTTCCTCATTGTTTCATAAAGTTCGCCATTTATAAAAACAAATGGGTGAACTTATTGAAAACTGCTAAAGAAAATTTAACGCTATAGTAAATTAAGTTACATGTATATTATACTGAAATATGCTAACAATTCAATGTAATGTCAAAATAAGTGAAATCGGAGCGACAGAGTGGTTTTCATTCAAATGAGCGTTGTCTTGACGGCCTTGTTGTTCGAACTCACTGTGTGCACTGGCGACATTTTCCATGACTCTACATATACATGTATTAAAATAATATCTCTAAGTAAATTTTGTACGTTTATCCGCGCCTTTGTTTTATTTGAAATTTTTAAGTATCATACTTAAAAATACTTTAAATTAATCATTTCTAAAAGTACACCAATGTGGTTTAAATTGTCACAAATATCGTACTGTAAACATTCTACTTCTCTATGGATGTCGGAAGTACGAGGTTTTATCCATTCTTTGTTAATTAACTAATTAAAGGCATCATTATATTACATGACTTATTGCTATTCTATTTAACTTCTTTTGTCTATTTTATTTGGGTGTACAAATGCGGTTAGATTTTAACTATTGTTACCGCAGAATTTTATTTGAGGTAAAATAGTAAGAATACTGTACTATTACTACGTACTCGTGGTATGGGCTCGTAAGGCCGTGCCAAATTAATTCTATGTTTATGGTCCGGTTTCAAACTTACTTTTTAGTTTAGAAAAAACGATTCAGTGGATAAAGCGAAGCCATTAGCATGTATATAGAAAGAATAAATTAAGTTAGAAACGATTAATTTGGTCTGTATAGTTATTATCATTTGTTATTATTTCTGATTGTTTTAAGGCTTAAGACAACACGTCGTGGCCCCTTGTATCGATAAGGGGTTTTATAATAGAGGAACAGCGTATATTTTATCACACTGTCGTACGTAGCTGACATAACAGTCCGTTCTGATATCACTTAATTAAACCTTTCAATCATATGAAAATAAAAAATGGCAATCATTTCAACATCAATAAGGCTAACAATTTAATCTCCATGTCGTACTTACAGCTATATTTTAGGAGTACACATGCACGTAAATCCACTCGCACTCAGTTTTTATAGCGTAAGCTATGCTTTTAAATGGTTTTTTTTAAAAGCCAAAAACGTAACTGGTAAATCGTTTTGGTACGGCCTAACGAATTGAAACTATTTGTTTGTGGTTCAAGTTTCAAGGGTAAACTAAGCTACTGTACTGCAGTGCATTTAATCTGATTTTGGATCAAATTAGAGTCAGTAGTATTAAATTTAAAATGAATAGACATTGTTCGTAAAAAAAAGTTTAATTTGTTTTATTGAGCAGTTTCAATGTTCTCTGATCATAGCTTGCTGGTCTAATATAGAAGCTACCATTCACCAATGAATTCAACATTTTTTTCTGAACGCATTTGAATGTACAGTAAGGTTCCACTATTAGGACTTTTAAAATCTATGGTCCTATTAGCGAAATAGTCTAACTATAGGGACTTATGTCTTTATTTTTTCTGGAATTAAGCATTTGGAGCTTAAGTATCGTCAAACATGGCATGAATTAGTCGAAGTGGTCTTTTAGCTGATCCTTACTGTTGTCTTTTTTCGGCTAAACTAAATGTTGGCACACGTGCATTCATTTTGAATAATTGGGCATTTTCGCCTTGCGCCTAGAATTTCATAACTCTCCTAAAAATGTTTCAATATAAGCAAACAGTCTGAGAAAGGTCAACGTGCCACAAACATTTTGGTATATAACTTATTCATTTGGAACTTTTTATGGTCATGCACTCTTTAATGGTGTTACATTTTTAGATTTCGTTGGTTTTCTACATTAGATTCTATTGTGTTTCTGTAATGGTTGAAGCACTTTCGGTCTCAACTATATACATGTAGTTGTTATTTTAATGTTTTTGTTCTTAGAGTTAACAACTTGATTGTTGTTCACCCATTCTATACATCTAGACAATGTTAGATAATCTGTGAGAACAATGATACTCACCACTGGTTTTCTCCTCCTTTGTACCGTTTCTTCCAAAGACACAACGCTTAAAGACTCTTTTCTGCTTGCCAATCCCTTTCAATCATTTGTCCTGGTTATATTATTTATCAGTTTGCACCAGCGTTTCATATTTTACTATTGCAATCTTCTTTTAGTAATACATTCATCTTTGATACAAAATGGACAACAACAAGGGTCCTATATGGTCCTTGACCACTATCAACTCCGTGCGTAGGGCGTTAATTACAATTGTACTTAAAAGCGAATAAACCCTGTTATTTTATAGCTTAAAACTTTGGTACAAAGTGATTTATTTGAAACTAATCTATTTGATTTAAAAATGTGACATAGACACATTAACTTAATTTTATTGGTTGATTTGTGTCATGTGATCATTAATTACGTCATCAACTATTTACAATTGCTTGGTTACGAAATAAATGTGTCTATAACACAGTTACTTAGCTCATTACCGTAAAACGTTACAAAAACAACCATCATTGTAAAGTCGTAAAATTTGTCTACCCAGCATGCAACTTTCAAAATGGTATTAAGAAAGTACTTTGTACAATTGACTGGTTCAAACGCTGAGAAGATTATAGGTTGTTTGTTAGATAATATATAGAGAACCATTCTATGGTTAGTGTAATTGAAAGGAGAACGCCAAGCCTTAGGTAATGGCCAGTCTTAATAACCATTTTCTTTAAATGGCAACTTTCTCTTTTTTCGTGGTATTGTAGTTAAATTGGCTGGATGGTGTTAAGTCACAATAGGACAACAGGCTTTTAATGTTAAAGGGTGCTTAACCATAAAAAGATACCCCGACAGCGAGGTTACATCGACAGATTGATTTTTCGATGTATAAAGGATGTACAGTCCATTGAAAACCATGACAACCGTAGGGTGCAAATATGTTAAAAACACAATTAACTTGAAATGTTTTCTATTTTAAACTCTGGACAATTTCCTTCAGTACATTTTTACAACCTTAAATGGTCATAACATCCACACCTACGTATTTATATCAGTTGTTTAGTAGCTGTAATTTGTACGAATGGACAAATGAGGGAAATTTGTGGTACAGTATAGGGACAATACTGCACCAGAGTCTATGTAACTGTATAGCTTCGTCAAATTAATGACATTAAGTCAACCCCGGACAAATAAATAAGACATCAAATTAAAACACCAATCCACGTTGTCTTAAGTTTCTGATTAAGGTAAAATTTTCGTAATACCAATCAAAACGTGTTCACAAATGCGATAATGTTTAAAACATTTCATTAAATATACCATTTTAATCAGTTTGGTTGGGTTAGATTCAGTTAACAAAATGTCATTTCAAATCAGAGAAAAAAAGAAATGCGTAATGCAATCATGCAGGTTCTAGTATTTTTAGAACTTGTCTGAAGCCTTAAATTCACGTAACTTGAGAATTTTACCTAGAAAGGTATAAGACATAGAAATGATCATTGGCCGTTGACAATTATATTTAATTGAGATGGAAAATGTATTTTATCTCAAATTTTCATTTGTTCCGAGACACGAAAATTCTACACATATTTTGGTTCATAGTGTAGTTTTTTTGTCTCCGTGTTTTATTTTTTATTCCTTTCGTCGCATTTACACATGTATTAACTTCCTTTTGTTTTCCAAGAAAAACACTCAGCACCCATGAAACAAAGCGCCAATTTCAACGTCCAATCCGTTTAACGAGTGTTTCATCAATGGAGTCCATTCATTTAAATTACCTGTTTGAAATTAATCACTTAATTATCAAAACTTTTCTAGCCGTTGTTTGTACTTTATCAAATGAACCCGTCGTTAGTAAGTCGATTTGTCTTTGGACTGTATTCTGTCTGAGAATCCATATGAGTGCTTCAATTAGTAATTAACACGACGCCATTGTTGTTGCCATTGTTTGCAATCGGCCTTCATCGGCTTTTATTGCGTATGGAACGTTTCTGTCTTTTTGATAATGTTAAGCTCCGAACGGAAATAAGCGACTTGCACCGAATTCTAAGTTAAAGAACAATCTGTTAAATCGTAGCAATTCGGCAATTTCCGTTACCTGATTCCGATTGCAACCGATAGTGTCTGATTTTTTGTCACACTTTTTTCATTGTGCTCAACGGAAAAGACCGAGGTAGTCCGACGGTGCTTAATTTGAAGCGTCCCTAATGTGATCATAGCGCATTGTAGGATCTTTTGTATTATTCACATCATGCTGTGCAAGGTCTTCCAAGTAGCTACAGAAATATCAATCACAATTTCCATGGTCTTATAGAAAAGATCATTCAGTGGAATTAAACATCTTAGACATGTTGGAAACAACAAATTTGTCTTTATTTGAACAGACAGAAAAAGGGTTTCAAAGTCAAGACAACAAATGAAGGGTTTAACTTTGTGTCAACTTTGATTAACTCGGCGATATCAATATTAATTGTTTCCAAGTTAAAACTGACAGACAAATATCTTCTAAAGGTTTCTTAGTAACAAATTTTCTAAGTAGATTTTGTTTGCATATTTATTTGTTCGCGAAAACTACAATTTTTAATGTTTAGCAATCTAGTAGTGTTTTTCTTGACTGAATAATTATTACTGTAATAATAAAGATAATTTCATATTTTATGAGACAAATCAAGATGCACACAATTTAATTAATACTAGGGGTGAGAGTTTTCACAATAGTTTCTTTAGTTCAGAAATTTCGAAACACGAGAAAGTGCTCTTTTATCATATGAAAACTGCTGAAATAATAAAAATAATGATTTTAGAATTTTGTATTACAATGTATAAAGCTTTGACTCGTTTCTTATTCACACCGTATACTCCGACTTATCTCGCAAACCTTGTGAGAGTATAGTAGCATATTTTTGTCCTTCTATACATAGAGCAAACCCTGTCTTCTAAGTAAAAGAGATTATTAAAATTATTCTACAATATTATTGTTTTATGTTGTGGTCATTATAATGAAAGGCAAATATTCTTATGCAATTTTAGATATGAGGGCATAACCTGTAAGCTGCTGCTTTATATCATTACTCCAATTTGATACGCAATTGCTTATATATCGAGCAATATTCCGCAAATAGGAATAACATACTAGTACACTTAATTCAGATTTAAGCTTGATTTATTTAATGGTATAATTATACAATAGAAAAAAAATGCTACTTGATCAAGTTTGCTGTTTCGTGTACTCCCAATATGTCATTACAATATGGTGGGATTCGGGCACTCGGGAAACCTCTCGGGTGGTTCCGTAAACTGAGGAGTAAGTAGCGCAGATATTATCGAAGTGTTCCAAATGGGTAACATATTTGACCTTTGACTAGAAGCCAATTTAGCCTCACCTGGCGGATTTCAGTAAAAAGGCCAACCATACCGTGAACATAACTATTTATTTATGAAACGATGATAAGCGGAGCTGAACTGTTCCGCATATACATTGAATTTGTCCATACGTTCCGTCCTCAATATTTTGATTTTTGAAATTCAAATGAGAATTATACAGCTCATAAATAAATCATATTTTAAACTATTTTAATGAACTATTAAATAAACTAAAACTAATTCATCAAGAGTCTATCTATGTTGAGCATGAAGTATTATTGATGATCATTCAAACTAGACGGCAAAACCTTTTATTCTCGATCTAAACACATGTCCCTCTGTCCATGTATCCACTCGATGTAAAATTAATATCTGAAAAGGGGCGTCAAAATCTGGCCCCTATTGAACTTTTAAGCCTTCATATTTCATTCAAGACCAAATCAGCGAAGATTAAGGGGTTGAATAGGTGACAATAAACAAATAACCAGGGTTTTATTAAAAGTTAATAACCTATCAAATTTATTCAGAAGTCACTAGTTTCACCATACCACCCCGGTAATTATTTCTTTTTGTCAAAAATTTCCGTAAATTTTAAAAAGAAAAATGGATCTAGTCAGTTATTTCTCTAATCTTTATTTTGTTCACACCGAAGTTCAACTAACTCTCTAAACACTTAACCGTTTGCAATTACTGTGTACTAACCATGAATTCTTTGCAATATCGGTTTGAGGCATTCGGGCATGCATTCACAAATAATGACCAAATGCACTGCCGAGGCGTTCCGAAAACAACCCATATTTTATTTTAAAAAATCTCGTTTTGAGACCATGGAGACTACGTCGAAAGGCTTGCACAGGAGAATTTGCATGTTAGACGGCAGTTTATATTCGTTTACTTGTAATGTTATATTTAAGACCATGAACAATGACTCATAGCGATACAATTTTCCGTCGCAAAATTTTATTATAAAAGTCTTTAATTAAGCAAACGTATATGAAAAAGAAACAAGTCCAGACAGCCATATAAGGAAAGATTGGGCTTTGCCTAACTGTATGCCTCTATAAATAAAGTCTTTATTATTATTATTATCGTAAGCTTTTACAAACGGAATCAGCAAGGTTTCTATACATACTTTGTCTTTAGAATACCAATGTCCCAACAGAGGTTACGTCTCTTTATTGAAAAAGTAGCAACTCGAGGCATAACCATGGCAGTGTGAGGAGTGTTTTTTACACCTCGATGAAAATAACACTTTATAGATTGTGACCACAATTGTATCAGGAGTTCGCATCTTTATACAGATCTCTCTTGTGGTCTTTAGTGATTTGGAACCCTGTCTCCGGTCATGACATTGTGCTAGTGGTCATACCACTGGAAAAAGTAGTGGTTATTAGCGAACATTTATCAATCAAACACCTCACACTAGTGACGTAGCGCGTTGTTTCTTTTTTAGTAAAGGGAAGTAATCGTTGCAGGGGTTTTAGCGTCATTTATCAACTCTGCCCTCTAAATAGTAATTCATATGCAGCTAATCGAATGGTTAATGTGCCATAGCAAAAATACAACAAATGTTAATAAATTGCTATTGTCATAACAAAAAATAATGAGGTTCATTTGACAGAAAATTTGTTATTAGCAACATGACTGCAATCTGATTTCTGTCAATCTTTATCGTGTATCATCTTGTATGATTAATTATGCTTTAATGATCTTAACTTTTGTCATGTTTATATGCATGGAAAATATTGAAATATCGACAGAATTTTATCTGGAAATAAAGTTTATCTGGAATATGATGAATAACTAGCCGATATGGGACAAGACGTGTATTTAATTGTTAAACTTAGTGAGTAATATATACTTTTCTATGAAATACGAAAAAAGAAGTAAATCATGGACCCGTAAATGTGAATAGGAACATGATCACGTGATCAGATGAATTCAATAGAAAATGGAAGAAATCGTTTGGTTCCAACTAACGCGAGATCTCGATTTACTGTCTTTTTTAAATTTAAAACATCGGTTAATTATTAAAATTTGACAATACGTTTTATGAAGGCCTTGGTTAAAACTACTTTTTAATCACATTACATGTATTTTTAAAATTATTGATGGGTTTAGCCGCCATAGCCCCCATGTCCCACCGAACCTGGGCCAACATCTGGACCTAAATTTTGTCTAATGATAGCCTTGTATTTATTTTGAAGTTGTTAGAACTTGTTTTACAATGGAGCTAAAACAAATTTCTATAATCTAAACTATGAGTATGAACAGCTGCAACACTTGATTCCTCGTCTTTATGTAACAATAAAAACTGATATGTACGAAAATCATGGACCCCGCTTACAAGGTAAGTACATGTACCACCTACCCAATCCCCATATTGAACGGGCAAGTGCTGTGACAATAAATAAAGGGACTTTACTATACAATGACACCAGAAGTGTACATGTTTTTAGGTTGTACAAGTACATGAATAGCAAATTTGCTATTTTTGTTAACCAATTATATGTTATGAGCGTGAAATTTCCCAAATGTAGGCCTGTTAATGAGTGATTTTATAAAAATGTAAGCCATTTTTAAGTAGCATAATCAATTTTTCTCGAGCTTGCTTCGCTCGCTTTTTTGCTTAACATAGATCAAATGGCTATATAGAAAAAGTTATGACCCTCTAGAAAAAAATCCATGATCCGCCCCTGGCCTATGGAAATATAAAAGAAAATACAATATGTAAATTGTTGATCAATACTGTGTATATACTGTGATCCTTAACTGATAGCAGTCTTTCTTCTCCACTTTTTCAAAACACATGTTAAATTGGAACAAGAAATATTGTTTTTCGAAGAATATCGCATAACTTTAAAAAAACGACAACAATTTAAATCGCATTTCTATAGCAACTTATAGCATTAAAGTTCGGACTACTTTTTGCGTATGAAAATGTTCCAAAAATGCAAATTAACAATTTGACCGTGTAATGACAACTAGAAGTGATTTTATATACAACTTAGACATTTGAACACATAATTACTTAAAAAAATTATGATAATTTTTTTATAATAAAACATTTGTGAACTACTTTTCCCGACCGCATCACACACTTTTCGGAGAAATATTACCATATTCGGACATGATAAAAAATTCGGATAAATTTAAAAATTAGGGATCGGTTATATTTTTTCTTAATTTTTGACAGTATCAAAAAGTATTTTTACGCCAGAAAAAAATCATTTGCATCATTTTTAATCATTTAAGATTACCTTTTTACAAAAAAACGATATTTTTATTGCGTTATGTTCTTTAAAAAACATTAAAATCTGGTCCCTTTGTTGTGTGTGGGGAAGTCGGCGTTATTTCGCGGAAAATTTTCTGAAAATTTTAGATTAAATTTCCAAGTTGAAAGGGTATGTTTTATTATCTTATCAACTGCTACATGTTGTTTGATCCCTAGTTTTCAATATGCGGGGTTTATTTTTTGTAAAACTCGTGTATTTGGTGAAATAAGAATGTCATGTTTGACCTGATCCGAGACCGAGGGAGGCTCATGGGCACGTGTATCCCCATCTGGAATGATCTGTCCTGGCATTGTAAATCAGTTTGCTTTCCAGCTTGTATCGATATCAAGAACAGTTTGCCTTGAATATTATTGGTCTCTATTATCCTGAAAACTTAAAAAACTTGGCAACGTTTACCCATAAGTCAAAAAGAATTAGGAATACATAGGCGGATCCAGGATTTCCAGTTACTGGGGGCGGAAAATCAAAGTTACGGGGGGGGGGCGGAAAATAAACAAGCAGACTGTCTAGGGGCCGTATTCAAGGGCCCACTGTGAGTCCTAGACAAAGCCTTGACCTGGGGTTCAGAGTAACCCCTAAATCTCATTTCTAAGGTATCAGGCACTTTCACAGAACCTAAACTATCTTTTCCTAGGGTATACAATAAAAGCATCTAGATATATATTGTTACAGCCGTTGGATCATGTTAAAATCTTACAAATACTTAGAAGGAATTGTCCTTTAATTATTGTACGTTCTGTCATTGTATTAGTGTAGTTCCAGTCTTGTGTGTAGCGTGCGATAAAAGTTTACATTTAAATTCATATATTTACCTATAAATATCCTATTTTACGATAGAAAAAACCTTTGCTTCGGCAATTTTAGGGGGGGGCGTACGCCGGGTCCGCCCCCCTTGGATCCACCTATGGAATAAGGCAGACCGTGAGAAGTTCCAGCAAATATATATCTGTAACAAGTACATAAACGTTTTCTCTATGTTATACACAATGATGAGCGAAAGCAAGCATGAGAAATAAAAGAATGCACTTATGGATGGGTACAGTATATTTTGGAAATTTCAGGGGGGTCCAGACCCTTCTAATCCTTCTAGATCTAGATCCGCCTATGGACATTTTTATGTAGAGGCTATAGAGCTATTTTGAGAAATTCTGGCAATGACATTTGAGTTTCCTGGAACTGCCCAGGCACCCTGATACTTATATATTTACTTTGGTGCATATGAAACAAATACCTATTTATATGGATTTAATTCTTAATTTTGATTATTTTAAAATATAATTTTGAAACATTATTAAATATTTTACTTTAGAGTGCTTTGTTTAACTCCCTTGAAGAAATTTAGAAGACTGTTGTGATTGATGGATATACGAATGAGAACTGACTTTGAGTGTAAACTGCGAGTATCACCCTGGAAGTTTGTACTGGGTAAAGGTACATGTATGTATCAATGTCTTGACAGTATGCCATTGTCAGCTGTCAAATTATCTCCCCTGTTCCATTTGACTAACCCTTATTGAGTTGCATATGAATGAGTGACCAGGGAGCCATCTTCTGAGAACAATGGCTGGAGAATTAAGGATTTTCTGTCAGAAATAATGGGAAGTTATAGATTATATGAGAAGTCTAAACAATCCATACTGGACCATTGGAAGCATTTTCAGATTGGGACAAATTTTTGTCTCGTGAAAAGGAAATGAAACAATCTTCTTAACTTCGAGTAGTCATAATGCATTATTTTCCCATTTTCCTAGGGCCTTGATCCCCTCCTCCATGTTTCTGAAGTTTTTAGTTAAATTACTTTTGATTTAATATTTACTTTTTATACTGTATGTATTAAATATAAATGAAATATGTTATAATTTAAACATAATTGATCAAATGTGTAATTTCAGGTCACTACTGTGAAGCAATTATAAAATAGTGCAATATGGTACACTATATATTTGTATTACAGTGAGAAATGAAGATCGTCTGTGAGTACATCTTTTGTGACTCAGTTACAATATTTCTTGGTAAGTTTAGCCTGAAATGTGCCACTAAGAATCCTAGGTGTATCATCTACATCACTCTTAGCCTTTCTTCTTCAATTAATACTCTCATTCACTTATTAAATATTGAAATTGGTGAAATTTTCCACTTGTAAATGTTTATGTTTCTTGGATCTGTAAAGAATGAATTTATGAAATGTTTGTCTTGGGGTGTTATAATGCCTTGGAATTTTTTTTTATTAATAATTTCCACAGAGTAGTGAAAGTGTTTGTCTGTGAGAACATTGTTCCTCAATTTTTTTATTGTCAGAGGAATATTTCATTATCTGGTAATTCATTCAAATTACTGTCACTACTGATTTAGTCACCGACCCAGTGATAATTGTTGAAAAGGTGTGTAATAATTTCAACACTGCGGTTCTCTAGCCATTTTATGTCTTTTAATTCATGGAAAATTAAGGGAACGTGTCATTTTATGTCTGGTAGTTGTTAGCTACATGGAAAATGAGGTGAAGAGTTGAACATGAAACCCCAGATGTAATATTTTCTCTTATTGAATCTTTTTGTCGTTATATTGACATTGCTATCAGGGAATGAATGGTTCTTAGCTTACTATAGTTTTGTTTCTGTTGTGTAGTATCTAAGCAAGGAGGTAGTTATCTAAAATTTATGAAGATATTCTTTATTTTGTATGTTATACAACTTACTGACCAACAAAACTTTAAACTTGTGATTTTATGTTTGAGAGTATGTTATTATTAAAAAATTGTAGTTATTATATCTTCTTATATTTTATAATACTAAAAAGAAATAAAAAAGATTTTAAAAAATACAGCTTTGAATTAGGATATTTCATAATGAAATTTTCACTATATGCTTTTCAATGGATCAATAGAATTTCTGGGTGAAATGACTTACCGGTACTTGAAAAATATTGAATCCTAAAAATTGATTTTACACAGAAATAAACAAATATCCTCTGTCTATTTGTTTATCCCCCCCCCCCCAAAAAAAACCCCATATTTTATCTGCTAAGGGTATTTAAAAGAAAACATAGTAAATACTGGTTTTATTTATGTATCATACAGTTGTGAATCTTGGACTGTACTGTGTGTCTTCTCAAGCTATACATAGTAGTTGTTAATAAATAAAGATAATAGAATATGGTGTTCACTTCAATTATAACTCAATTAAGTTAAATTGATGATGATGATGAATATTTAGTATATCTTAGTCTCTAATGTAATTAATTTTACAATCTTTGCTTTAAATTTTCTTAAGCAGTAGGTCTGATTTATTATGTTATATAGTAAAGCACTAACTTATCTATATTAAATAATAAGTATATTTCACTGGCCCAATTCAATTTTCGCTTGTCCCAGGTTTTAGACAAGTTGGTAAAGGCGATGACAGTTTTCATGTGCTAATTGTAAACAACTTAAGAAACTTAGAAAAATTGTTTGTATAAGTTAAATCTCAATGTTGAAAACAAAATGGAACAATGCATCTTTATAGGTAACGCTTTCTGGAAATTTGCTTTGTTTCCTAGTTTAACTTCATACTTAGTGATTTACACTGCATAGATGCTAAACTCATTATTCTCTGGATTAAAAATTAAGCACTCAGTTCATTAAGATTGTTCATTCACTGATTCATGTGTAGGTTTAATTAATCTTAACTAATCCATTGCCATGGAAACAGTTAGTCATACTTCTATTGTTACAAAAAAATAATAGAAAAAGGGTTTTCATGACGAACTACTATAATTTTGTATCAATTTCAGTGTAAATTAAACAGCTCAGCAAAACTCTTTATGAAACTACAATCAAGAGGCTAATTTGTGCTCTTTAAGAAGAAGCTTTGTTGTAACTTTTATCCATTTTCTGGTTTTTAAACTGACTCAGAGGAAAACACTCGTAGCAGCTTGAAGGGTTTTGCTATCTTGGGTGGCAAGCTTGCTTAAGGAATATGACATTTATAAAAGGTATATGATGCTTGGCTATTTTTCATGTCAAAATCAAAGTTATTGCATAAGAATTATAGTCCTGTTTTTATGCTGTACTTTTCTTACTGACTTTATAAATACTTACCCCTGATCTGGTATATATTTTTATATTAAGAATAGTCAACATATGGAGGGTTGTCCGCAAGACTGTAGTAAGTGCATTGTGTTAAAGAGCGAGTTATTACTGCCTTGCAGACAACCCTTAATATAATGTATTAATTGGTTTTCAGTCTACCACTTACCAGGTAGTTTCACCTTAAGTTAGTTGACTTTCAGTGGAAGTATGAATCCTATGATGTTATGACCAAGCTGAGCTCTCTGTTTATTCGGCCGTAGAGTCTTTTACCTGACTTATTAGCAGACTTCAAATGGCACTACAGAATTATTCTGCATTGGCTGATAACTATTCTAATCTGGGTAAATTAGAATAATCCTCCAGTTCATTTCTTGCTCAAAGAAAAAACGCCATGCCTTTCATGGGAAGAATGGACAGTTATTACTAAGCTGGTTCGGACCAATAATTTATTTTACTGTAAATGTGGTTCTGCGTGCATATATTTCATATTTTGCTTAAAGATATTATCCATCCTTGTTATATACCTTCTGAATGTTTGTCGTTATCATTAGAAAAATAAGAGAAAAAAAAGATTTATTCCTGTAAAATCATTTTTTAATTATCTATATTTTTTAACATGATAACATTTTCTTATATCAAATATTTTGCAAAACTTGGGATAATTATGATGACTTTTTAAAAAAAAACTGGCATAATTCAAAACACCATAAACTGACAAATGTAGAATACACTCTTGTATAAAAATGCTGTATAAAATGAAAAAAATCTGTGGGGCAATTTTTAGCCAAATTTTCCAGCTGAACTGAAAGTAGGTGGATGCACATTACTTTTTCTGTGATGTGAAACTCACCTTAACATAATGGTGCTACAACCCATTGATTAGACAAAACTAAACAAATATTTAAATATAACATTGTATAAATATAGATATTACATTCATGAAACAAGATCTATGCCATTTAAAAAATCATTTCACATAAGCTTGAAGTCAGGCTTCAAATGAGTCAGTTATTACCTCCCTTGATTTAAAAATACAATCAAGTTGTTTATTATTTTAAATATATCGTTAAAAATCTAAGTTGGTGAAATGTTTAGAAAGGCAGTATGCAATCAGATATCATATTATTAGAATTTTCATCAGTCACAAACAAAGTTATGTACATGGATAATTCTGCCTTGAACTATAACTCATTTATTGTTATGAAATTATGACAAAATTAATACATTTTTACAAAAATCAGAATAATTAACTTTTGAACATAAACATGAAAATATGTACATATAAATGAGACAGATTTCCTCTGTATGATTGTATACTTGCATTATAATAATGATACAGTGCCCTTCAAAACTCTTGGACAAATGAAATTTTGAAAAAAAGATCATATTTACCGCAAGTAATGTCACTTTAAAGCTTATTCATGTAACACATGCATGTAGTTTGAATTTTAGTTGATAAATAATTAATTTTGATTTTGTGCTCAGATGACTTTGTTTCTTATTTCATGGGTACATTTCATGGGTAGATTTCATGGGTAGATTATGAATTTCTTTATCCTAAAATCAGAATTTTGTTCCAGGACTTATGAAGAGCACTGTATTGGGAATGAAAAGGAAGGCAGGCAAAAATGACAATATGAACCTGTTTCTAGTATTAAACCATTAATTGCACTAAGTTGTTTCCATTGAGATCTTTCTATCACATGGCACCTTTGATTCTAAGTGCTAGGTAACAATAATAATAATAATAATAATAATACCGGTAATAATGATAATAATAATAGCATAGAATTATTAAATAATTAAAATTAACTATAAATGTGCATTGAATTTCATTCTTTAACTGCCATTTGATATAAAATAAATAATATATATACATGTAATTATCAAAGTTAATAAAAAATGATGAGATTCTATGTAAATAAATAAGAATAAATTAAAATAATCATCTTATCATTAGTTCACAACTGCAAGTATGGTATGTGCCTTTCTATGGTTAAGTCTTAGCACAGTTGAAAGCAGGTATGACTATAAATCTGACCATTCACCTGTCAACAATTGTTTTCCAGATGATAACTGGAGAACCATAGTACCTAAAGCCTGCAAGTTATGTGTTGATAACCCATAGACCAAGGATGACCATTGTGGTTTTTGAGCTGAGTTGTTGAAGGTCAATAGGGAAAACTTTGTCCGGACCTTCAGGCACTAAATCTTTCATGTGGATAACCCTATGGCCTAGGATGGCCTCCTTTTGATGTGTATGAATAATCAATCTTATATGATAACACAAATGTAAATAATTAGATAAATAAACATAAATAAATTAAAGTCAGTACTAACCACCTGATTAACAATAAATGATGATTAAACATGTACTTTGAAAAATGCATTGAAAATGAAACCCCATACCTGGGTAATGCTGCTTTAAGGATAATAAAAAATCTAACAATTGCTGATTACTGGTAGTTATTTTGATAAATAAATGATAAAATTCAGTGATATCTTTCACAAAATTTTCAATGAAATAAGTCATTCACAATAATCAAATTTTATTTATAGCAAGGAGTCTTCAGATTGATAAAAATAACTGGTTTGATGCTCAGAAAGACCCTGCTTGGAATTGATGATGACAAAAAATGAACTTACCATAACAGTTTCTTACTTTTAATGGTTTACATTGCAAGAACTTGTATGAAAATGCCCACTGACCATATTTAGGTTAGTAAAATAAAAAATAAAAAATCTCAAAAAATGGCTGAAATCTCATTGTAAATAAAACACAACGGGTTATATGTTAACAAAAAAAACCCCCAAAAAACAAATGCTAAATCAGACATATTTGTTAAAGCTTCTCTTTCACAGATTTCAACTTAAATATCAACTTTTCTTAAAATCTCTACAAAATTATTTTTCCTACCCTGGAATTTCATGTCTGAATGTCTTGTCTATTCTCATCATGATGTTTGATAACTATTGTAACTCACATATACTCACTTATAAATAATTCTTCATTAACAATCTGACCTTCTAACAATTTTACCATCATTGGTTGCCACATCCAAACTGCATTAAAATCCTGTAAGCAAAAAAAAAGAAGCTTCCATTTAATTATTCCGAACTTTTGTTTTCATTTCTAACAATTTTTATTCTCATATACACTTGTAGAATCTGATAGTTAGCTGGTTCATGTATCCATGGACAGCATAAGTAAATTCTAACTGGAGCAGAACTTACTTAAATTAAGTCTGAAGTTTGGTTAACAATGTTATCAAGAGAAAGGTCATTCATAGAAGTTCTATGGGTATAAAGTCTGAATATTAAGAATATCCGGATTCTGCATGAATGTTAAAACTTCAAGGCCTTTTAAACCTAGTCTCTATCACATGTAGGGACCAAGGCCCCTTTTCTGTGGAATACAAGTAATATACATGTATGTGTTTTGATTGGTCAACAAAAACTAGTATTACTTCATGTAAATAAATAAAGATGTAAGCTAGTTTTTCACTGAATCATCAACATGCACTGTCTCTTTTCCATTTCAGATCTTAAATAGGAAAATACAAAATGAATAGAAAAGGTGTTGGAGTTTATCATATTACATGTACATGTATATGTATGGTATTGCCATGGATTGATGTCAATTGGAACTAATTCAAAGATACTGATCACAGTGGACATAGGAAAATAACAAACAAAACTCAGAGGTGGAAATCTAGATTTAGCTCTACTATTTTTTCCTATTTCTATTTTTTGCAGCTATTGTATTTGTGCATGCCTTTAAATCATGGTTCAATTCCAGGTAGCAGCAGGTTGTAACTTTCAGCAATTGTGTTGATTTTTGTTTTGTTGGTGTCTATTCTATGCGAAAAAGTACTGATGCAGTTAAATAGAGCAGTTTTTCAAGCCCAACGTTGCTTTTTCTTAGTCAGAAATATTTGAGGTCTACTGTTTTTCAGAGACTGAAAACATATTAGCTTGGTGCTATTTTGCCTTTTTATGCACCCGTGACCCCCCTATTTTTTCTGGCAGTGAGGGGCATTGCATCTTATTCAAACCCCAGCAACAGAGGGAGGCACAACCCTGCTCTTTGACATCTTGAGACATCTTTGATAGGGGGGGGGGTGAAAAAGTTCATTTTGGGGGGACAACTTTTGAGAAGGTCACTTAATCCAGTTTAAACACTTATTTTAAGGTCTGTGGAGGCCATTTTAAAAGAGGGGAGGGTCAAGACATATATATAATGGTTAATGAAAAAAGTCTTACCTATTTGATACATGTGTCATTTTAGTTTCCACCTTGTAAGTTCGGTTCTGGTAGGACTGTGTTTACATCAATTGTTCGATTTTGTATATCTTCCTTAAAATGTCTCAAATTTCGTTTTTCTCTTTGATATGGTGTTCCTCTTGCCATTATCTGCTCAGCTGCTTCAATTTTATCTAGTGCAGAGACATATCTGTTATGAAGTTGATCAAGTCTTGCTTTGAGTATTAGAAGCACTACTCTACGTCTGTCTTCAACAGGGTATAGATAATCATTGAAACTGATTTCAGCTCTTTCTAGCATCTCTTTGCTGTTATCTATGTCTGCCATTGAAATTTGTATATTGACATCTATTTCATAAAAGGGTCCAACTCCGAGTAGAATGAATACACTGTACAGACAAAAGGACCGATATACTAGTACAGAAAAGTCATCTTGTTTGTCGAAGACAATCATATCAAGCATATTGTGACATAATTGCAATGCTTGCTGACGATTTTCATGGCTATTGTCTGCTTGTAGTTTCAGTTGATGAAGGTATATTTTATGATGTTGAACTAAATATCTAACTGTGGTGTCAATATATCCCTCAACAGTTGCTATGGCCTCATCCATGTATTCTTCAGCAGTTGTCCAGTCGTTCCTTCTTGCATTTGTTATGGCACGTAGACTTAAGTTTAGTAACTGTGGTAAAGAAGTATTGACAGTGTCTGGCAATTGCCTAGTAAAATCTGTCATTTTCTCCACAACGTTGTCATCCCCATACTGAAATAGTAAGCTCATTATTATGGTCATAGCACTTAACCATTTTTCTTTCATTTCTACTGTCTCGGCATTTTGCACTTGTTCTGAATAACTATCAAAAACTTGTTGTAATGTAACTGTTCTGTTCCCAAAAACGTTATTGTCACACTGGCTCTTGTAAATAAATAAAATGTTTCTAATAAAGTTTGGGTGTTGAATTATAACTGTATTTCCACCTCTTGCCAGTTGTAAAAAAAAAGTTCGCAGTGTATTATGGATTGCAGGAACCCTCAGTATGAAGAGTATATGAATAAGAGTATTCCTTGGAACATATAAACTGATATCGTACACTAGGTTAGTTAGTTGTTCTCTGTTGGTTGACCAAGTTCGTCTGTACTTCTGTCGTAAGAAAGAAACCTGATTGTGCGGAAGTAAGCCACATGATGCTAAGTCTGGTAGACAATTTAAAACAGTATCTATTTCATACTCTGGAGAATTATTTACAGCACGTGGTATAATCCTTCTCTCAACCAAGGAAACGATATTATTATCCTGTTCCACCATTTTATTTACACACAAATTGAATACCCAGTACAAACTTGCCGCAGACAGAAGTTTATACTTATGTACAAATATTTATTATGTAAATATAATCTTATCATGCCAATCACTATTGACATTACTTAAAAAACTATTTAAAAATGTATAAAACATGGTTTTATCATTCAATTCACCTTGAATATGTCAGAATTCTATAAATATAAACAGGTATTTTCAGAAAATCTATATTTAGATTTGACCTACATAATGTATGATAATACAGACTGGTATTGATTGTGCAGCCATTTCAAGACTTACATGCATGCATCATTGAGATAAATTACTGTTTAAGCTGTTGGTTCTCAGATTTCAACTTTAAAATATCAACTTTCCAAAGCTTTCTAAATTGTATACAAACAATTTGGAAGCAGTGTTCTGATTATGAATTCAAGGCCTTTAAGCAGTGTTCTGATAATGAATTTAAGGATTGCAAATTAATGGATAAAACATGCACTGTTAGTTTACTGTTAGTAAACACATATCAAGGTGGTCAGTTAAGCTATTCAGCATTCTTGGTAAGGCTAAATCTCGGGATTTAACTGTTAAGCAGTTACTGGAAACATACTTCTGTCAGTGACTGACGAATGCCAACATGTTTAAGAATCAGTGGTAGGAAGGAGATTGGCTGTAGAAATTATTTCATGACTAAACTCCTTGGTAAGTATGCCCTGCCTGGGAATCAACCTCTATATCAGTAAACTTTTGTGCTATTTTTGAAAATGTATTTCCGTAAATATTTTGCCTGACTTTGTGGTTTAGTGGTTGATATTTCTTGAGTACATTTTCATCAATAACATGACAAATTTTTGTGTTCCAAGTATAAGGCATAATAATGAAGTGCTTTATTTGTGAGATTATGGTACCTGTAAATAGATTATGGTACCAGTAAATCATTAAGACAAAATTACCCTTCTGTAATCAATACATGTCAATCACAGCTAAAGTAGGTTTTTTAAAAAAATCATGATAAATGTTAATAAGATTTTATATATTTTATTTAAATATAACATTGTATAAATATAGATATTACATTCATGAAACAAGATGCCATTTAAAAAATTATTTCACATAAACTTCAAATGAGTCAGTTATTAACTCCCTTGATGTAAAAATACATGTGTTATTTTAAATTTGTTGTTAAAATCTAGATTAGTGAAATGTTTAGAAAGGCAGTATGCAATCAGATATCATATAATTAGATTTTTAATCGGTCACAAACATAGTTAAGTACATGGATAATTCTGCCTTGAACTATAACTCATTTATTGTTATGAAATTATGACAAAATTAATACATTTTTACAAAAATCAGAATAATTAATTTTTGAACATGAACATGAAAATATGTACATATAAATGAGACGGATTTCCTCTGTATGATTGTATACTTGCATTATAATAATGATACAGTGCCCTCCAAAACTCTTGGACAAATGAAATTTTGAAACAAAAAGTGATCATGTTTACTGCAAGTAATGTCACTTTAAAGCTTATTCATGTAACACATGCATGTAGTTTGAATTTTAGTTGATAAATAATTAATTTTGATTTTGTGCACAGATGACTTTTTGTTTCTTATTTCATGGGTAGATTTCATGGGTAGATTTCATGGGTAGATTATGAATTTCTTTATCCTGAAATCAGAGTTTTGTTCCAGGACTTTTGAAGGACACTATATAGGTAGTGAAAAGGAAGACAGGCAAAAATTACAATATGAACCTGTTTCTTGTATTAAACCATTAATTGCACAAGTTTTTTTTTATTGAGATCTTTTTATCACATGGCACCTTTGATTGCACTAAGTTGTTTTCATTGAGATCTCTTTACCACATGGCACCTTTAATTGCACTAAGTTGTTTTCATTGAGATCTTTCTATCACATGGCGCCTTTGATTCTAAATGCTAGGTAACCAGCATAAAATTATTAAATAATTAAAATTATCTATAAATGCGCATTGAATTTCATTCTATTACTGCCATTTAACATAAAATAAATAATATATATATATACTTGTAATTATCACAGTTAATAAAAAAATGCTTAGATTTCTGGATAAATAAATAAAAATAAATTAAAATAATCATCTTATCACCAGTTCACAACTGCAAGTATGGTATGTGCCTTTCCATTGCTAAGTGTTAGCACAGTTGATAGCAGGCACTACTATGAATCTGACCATCCAACTGTCAACAATTGTTTTTCCAGATGATAACTGGAAAACCTTAGTACCTAAAGTCTGCAAGTTTATGTGTTGATAAGCCATAGGCCAAGGATGACCCTTCTGGTTTTTGAGCGGATTAGTCCAAGGTCAATAGGGAAAGCTTAGTCCAGACCTTCAGGCACCAAATCTTTTATGTGGATAACTCTATGGCCTGGGATGGCCTCCTATTGATGTGTTTGAAAAATGAAGGACTAGCTGTTATCAATCTAATATGATAACACAAATGTAAATGATAAGATAAATAAGATAAGTAAATTAAAGTTAGTATTTAACTACCTGATCAACAATAAGTAATTATATGGGTACTTCGCTAAATGCATTGAAAATGAAATCCTATACTATAGCTGGGTAAAGGCAGCCTTAAGGATGATAAAAAATCGAATGATTACCGGAAGTTTTTTGATAAATAAATTTTGTTTTTGTTTCAAAATATGCTGGGAAGCCCCCCTATCTCCTGCTATCATTTTAAGGTGATAGCTGATGTAACATTTAAAAGGCTCCAGCTACTCCACTGTTTATCATGATACTTGTAATTTTTATCAACTATATCATACTAATGACATAAGACTTGTAAATAGATAAATAGTACGTGAATTAATATATCAAACTTACGTTATCAGACTTTCAAATAAGTAAATAGTACATGAATTAAACAATCAACAGACTGATAATATAATGTTAAAATTCAGTGGGATTTTTCACAAAATTTCTTGATGAAGTAAAAATCATTCACAGTAATCAAATTTCATGAATTTGTAGCAGAGTCTTCTGATTGACAGAAATCATAAAAATAACTGGTATGATGTTCAGATAACAGCCTGCTTGGAATTGGTAGGACCCTTCATTAATTGTTTCTTACTTTTGATGATTTACATTGTAAGAACTTGTGTGAAAATGTCCATTGACCATATTTAGGTTAGTAAAATAAAAATAAAAAATCTCCAAAAAAAATGGTTGAAATCTCATTGTAAATTTAACACTATGGGTTATATGTTCACAAAAAACAAATGCTAAATCAGACTTATTTGTTAAAGCTTCTCTTTCACATATTTCAACTTAAATATTAACTTTAATAAAACTCTCAACAAAATTATTTTTCCTATCCTGGAATTTAATGTCTGAATGTCTTGTCTATTCTCGCCATGATGTTTGACAACTATTGTAACTCACATATACTCACTTATAAATAATTCTTCATTAACCATCATTGGTTGCCATATCCAAGCTGCATTAAAGTCATTCCTAAAAGCAGAACAGAAGCTTCTGTTTAATTATTCATATTGTGAGCTTGTTTAGTTTTCATTTCTAAATTTTTTTTCTTATATACACTTGTAGATAGTTAGCTGGTTCTTGTATTCATGAACAGCATACGTAAATTCTAACTGGTGCAGAACTTTCAAGAATTAAGTCAGAGGTTGGGCCAACAATTTACTATAGAGAGGAAGATCATTCAAAGAAGTTTTATGGGGATAAGGTCTGATTATTAAGAATACAGTACAACCTCTCTTGAACAACACCCACTTGGAGAAACTAAAGTGTGTTGCTCTTCAGAGGTTGTTGCTCTGCAGAGGTTAAATTCAATTAAAATACACCTTAGGGAAATATCAAAAGCTGTTGTTGTGCAGAAAGTTTGTTCTCTAGAGGGCTGCTCTGCAGAGGTTATACTGTATCCAGATTCTGCATGAATGGTAAAACTTCAAGACAGTGATTGTAATCCTAGTCTCTAACACATGTAGGGACCAATACCCCTTTTCTGTGGAATCCAAGTAATATACATGTATGTGTATTGATTGGTTAACAAAAACTAGTCTTACTTCATATAAATAAATAAGGATGTAAGCTAGTTTTTCTCTGAATCATCAACATGCACTGTCTTTTCCATTTCAGAAGTTTAATACGAAAAAACAAAATGGATAGAAAGCTTGAGTTTATCATATTACATGTACATGTATGGTATTGCCATGGATCGATGTCAATTGGAACTACAAATGTAATTCAAAGATCCTGATCACATGCAGTCACGTGGACAAATGAAAATAACAACCAAAACTCAGAGGTGGGAATCTCTAGATTTAGCTCTACTATTTTTCCCTATTCTTATTTTTTACAGCTATTGTATTTGTGCATGCCTTTAGATCAAGGTTCAATTCCAGGTAGCAGCAGGTTGTAACTTTCAGCAATTATGTTGAAGAAGTGCTGATCAGAAATATTTGAGGTCTACAGTGCTACTGCTTTTCAAAGACTGAAAACATATTATCTTGGTGCTATTTTGCCATTTTATGCACCCCCTATTTTTTCTGGCAGTGAGGGTCATTGCATCCCATTCAAACCCCAGCAACAGGGGGGGGGCACACAACCCTGCTCTTGGATGCTCTCAGACATCTTTGATTTGGGAGGTGTGTAAAAAAAAGTTAATTTTTGGAGGACAACTTTCGTTTAGAGAAAGTCACTTAATCCATTTTAAACACTAATTTCAAGGCCTGTGGTGGCCATTTTGTAGGGGGGAGGGTCAAGACATATTAACATGAGGAGTTGACCAGTTAATGGTTAATGAAAAAAAGTCTTACCTATTTGATATATGTGTCATTTTAGTTTCCACCTAGTAAGTTCGGTTCTGGTAAGTCTGTGTTTACATCAATTGTTCGATTGTGTATGTCTTCTTTAAAATGTCTCAAATTTTGTTTTTCTCTTGGGTATGGTGTTCCTCTTGCCATTATCTGCTCAGCTGCTTCAATTTTATCTAGCGCAGAGACATATCTGTTCCTAAGTTGATCAAGTCTTGCTTTGAGTATTAGAAACACTACTCTACGTCTGTCTTCAACAGGGTACAGATGATCATTGAAACTGCTTTCAGCTCTTTCTAGCATCTGTTCGCTGTAATCCATGTCTTCTGTTGAAATTTGTATATTGGCATCTATTTCATAATAGGGTCCAACATTGAGAAGAATAAATACACTATACAGACAAAATGACCGATATGCCAGTACTGAGAAGTCATCTTGTTTGTCATGGACGATCATATCAAGTGTGTTCTGACATAATTGCAGAGCTTGATGACGATTTTCATGACTATCTTCTTGTTGTTGTTTCAATTGATGAAGGTATATTTTATGATGGTGAACCAGATATCTGACTGTCGTGTCGCTATATCTCTCACCAATTGCCATTGCCACATCCATATGTGCCTCAGCTCTTATCCAATCATGCCTTCTCGAGTATATTATTGCAAGTTTGCAGAATTTCAATAACAATGGTAAAAATGTATTAATATTAGTTGGCCATTGCCTAGTAAATTCGTCAATTCGTTGCTCGATTTCATGGTCCTCAATGTGTTGTTGAATCAGCAAACTCATTGTGATGGTCATTGCACTCAACCATTTTTCTTTCATCTCGTCAGTGTCTGCTTCTTGCACTTGTATTGAAAAACCATCAAAAACTGCTTGTAATGTCACTGTCCTGCTTCCAAATACATTATTGTCACACTGGCTTTTGTATGTGAATAACAAATTTCGAATGAACTCTGGGTGTTGAGTTACAACTGTATTTCTACCTCTTGCCAGTTGTAAAAAAAAAGTTCGCAATATATTATGGATTGCAGGAATCCTCAGTACCAAGAGTATATGAATAAGAGTATTCCTTGGAACATATAAACTGATATCATACACAAGGTTTGTTAGTTGATTTCTGTTGGTTGACCAAGTTCGCCAGTACTTCCATCGTAAGAAAGAAACCTGATTGTGTGGAAGTAAGCCACATGATGCCAGGTCTGGTAGACAATTTAAAACAGAATCTATTTCATACTCTGGAGAATTATATACAGCATGTGATATCCTTCTCTCAACCAAGGAAACAATATTATTATCCTCCATTTTATTTACACCGAAATTGAATAACCAGTATAAACTTGCTGCAGACAAAAGTTTACACTTACATACAAATATTTATTGTGTAACTACTGTGTATAAGCTTATCACGCAATCACTATTGACATGATTGTTTAAAAACTATTAATAAATGTATAAAAACATGGTTTTATCATTCAATTCACCTTGAATATGTGAGCATTCTATAAATAATCAAAGCACTGAAAGTACTGGGGTATTCATTGTGTTTAGATTTATTCAATTTTTGTTGGGTTTTACGCTGTAGCAACACCTTATGAAGGTTAAATCACAGCGGTCAGTCCATCTACTCACTGTTCCTGGAGAGGCTTTAATACTGTATTTAGCTGTTAACAAACTACTAGGTGCATACTTCGTCAGTGACTGACTACTGCCATACATGATTTAGAATCAGTGGAAGGAGGCAGAATGGCCGTAGAAATTATTAATGGTTTTGATTGTTTTTTTTTCATACTCTCTTCACAATAAAAATCTGCTTGAGTCATTTACAATAATGAACCATTGAATTTACTTATTACTATGATTACTGTTGTAATGAGTCAAAGCTATGTACTGTTACAATATGACTATCATATTGTTTAATTAGTCTGCGTGACAAAAACAATCCTCTAATATAGGAGAGATTTACAACTACGTCATTGTTATCTGTTATGTGTGCTACGTAGTACACATTTTTGAGTAAAGTCGGACAAACACCCTGCTGCTATTCTATGATATAGTAACTGAACAGAAAATAATGTATTTAAACCCCATTTCTGCTTATCATAAATGTCTTAGAAATTAAGTTTACCTGTACTGACGGTGTTTAATGATGAAGGTTAAAATGTACAGTTATAATTAAGAATAAATTGTTTGATAGATTATATTTCTTTTTTTCATTTGATTACCTGATTTAACAAAGAGGTTAATGTAGTCAAGTGAATGGGATTAATTTTTGGAAAATAGTTGAAAGTGTTTTATATGCACAAATTATCTATATCTTGTAAGAAAATAAACAAATGTTTAGATTCAAAGTGTTATACTAAAATTTATCTAAATACCAGAGTTCATTATTACACACAAAGTAATTACTTTGATGAAAAAGTGATAAATGTTTCAAACATTAATTATGTTGATGACTTCAACAAGTACAAATAATATATTCAATACATTAATTGATAGTATAATAATTATCATTTATATAATTAATATATTTAAGTTAAATGCAGTTATTGTATTTTTTAAAAATGAGTATGTTGTATTAACAGTTTTTATTCAGGAATTTTACCTTAATCTCTCCAGTTCTTGTCAGATTACACTTTGGTGAAATGCTTTATTGAATAGATTTTATAGATTTTATAATCCCTTAGCTCTCACAGTGCTTCAAACTGTACCTTCACAGAGAAAAAAATCTACATTAATTTTTAAGTTTAGCGCTGCAAAGCGGCAGTAAACTTATTACGGTTATCTCGACAGTCGTTTCGGGTTTAGCCAACCCAAGTCTAAGACAAAGTAGTTCTTCCGACCTCTATTTTACCACAACCACGCAGTTTTCTTTCATAGTATGTACAAATTGTCTTTCTTCTACGAAATAACAGACAAAAGTACATCATATGGAACATAATATTATTCAAAATATTCCAAATTTTTCCTTTTATACTGGGCACTGTTCACAAGAAGAGCGCTAATATGCTACAACAAATCGCTATAAAAAAGCGCTAGCTAGCGATAGCCTTGTGGAATGTGCCCATTGATGTATATACGCGCAACAATATCAGACTTTTTTCTATGACGTCTATCAACACACGCTGTACATCGCCATTTTGCTGATCGATATTTCACTGTAACAACTTGTTGTTTTTTATTAAACTGTAAGTATTATTGCCTTTGTACTTGATTTGACTTGATATTTTACATTTGTTATGCTGTATGTTTTTCATCTTATGTGTCTCGCTGTGTATGTGTTTCCGAAAGAGAGTATTTGACCAAATTAAAATTAGGTCATACAGATTCAGAAGCTGAGCGCTATTTTGTTTGCTTACTTTTGTCCGATGGGGGGGGGTCAAGCTATTGGTTTGTTTGTTGTTTTGATGTTTTATTTATAACATTGCTAAAGGACAGTGTATCACGACGTTCTTTAGTTTTAGGCTTCTTAAATTGAATGTCATTCGAGTTGTTGCGATTGGGTTAGTGTGCGTGATGCTTGTGTTAAATACGGACTGGAACGGAATATATGTATTTTTTTCCTTACTGTGGGAAGAGTTACTTCCCTTTATCTTATTTTCTCACCTGCTTTTGTTGAATCATAGTTTTACCATTTGTGCACTAACGGTCTTACTCACCATTGTACGAAGACGCTCGGCATCATGAGTAAAACTATTTATTTACCTGAAAACACGTTGCAATGTTTTCATTTGAATTATTTCCCCATTCAACTGTACTGAACAAATAGAGAATGTTTTTTTGTGTCCTAGGACCGGCGATATAAACAATTATCAAGATTTGAGCATTTCTTGTGTCGACACCGGTTGCCTTAAGCCTATCAAAACGATGCATTTGAAGTCACGTGATGAAAAAAAAATGACTTCAAGTAGTCAAAATAGGGGTGCGTGTATGGACTCGTCGACGCTATGTTTTGTCGGGTTTCCTGATTGTATTACCAGAAAATATCATTATCGAAATATGGACGAGTACGAATTTCAAAGTTGCAATATAAGACCAGAAACATGCATAACTAATTGTAACATGTTTATTTCTAAAAAAAACTCGCATTTGTTGAAAAAAGCAAACCTACCTTTCCTTCTTCCGAGCGAGTTTATTAATAAATATGAACGTTCGATTAGCTGTCGGAATGTGGGCAGAACATCTTCTTAAATCGAATATTCCGGTTTTGCTAATCAATAAAATATACTTTCTATAAGCCAAATGAACAGGTGAATTGTGAAGTCTACCATAATAATGCTTTTGTACGTGCGCGGTCGGAACATGTCTGGACAGCACCTGTTCATTCGATGGTTTTAATCTGGCCTTACAGTGTGTAGAATTAATCAAACGCGCTCAATGTTTTACATACCATGATCAGGGCACTCCAATAGTTCATTTAGTTTACATTTTACCATAATAATGCTAATTCCTGGTATTCTATAAATGGACTCAATGGTTTTACATATCGTTACCAGGGCACGCTATTGGGACGGTTTAAAATGCTAACGCATATTGTCTGAATCTTTTTACTCTAAGGAGAATACACGGCTTAACGGCAATTTCAAGCATTTTTGGAAATGCTAATGCTTGTAACGTGTTTACATCTGTCATTCTGTACACAAACATTTGAAATCAAAAGTAGAATACACAGTTTGACTTTGCATCTGTACCTTTAGAGGTTTGAAAGTACTTTTTATTTATGGATTATTATTCCCGTGAGTCTGTAGTCATAAGTGATTATCTAGTTTACAATTTAATGGTAATTGTATCAAAATACAGATAAAATACTATGGTTTTGTCTTCATATGCCGCACTATACACTGGGGTCCAAAAGTGTCTTTACACTTGAAATTTGTTCCATGTTTTCTTTTTTCTTTTTATTGCAAATATTAATCCAGACCCGATTTGTTTCATATTTTTATTGTTTATTTTGGATAAAAATATGTATGGTAGAACATAATTGACGGTTTATTTTAAACTGTATATTAGTTACGAAACTAATAATGACATGTAAAGTATACCTAAGTTACTGCGAATGGTTGTGCGTCTTAGTATAGAGGTGATATAATCACCTTCTATGTATAAAATGTAGTTTCACAAATAAATTGATAATCTCATCTTACTTGGTTGTTCTTCGTTTACTGGCGATTACATAATTACAGTATTATTTTTAGCTCGACTTTACGTAGTAATGTAGAGCTCTCCTACTCGCCCCAGCGTCGGCGTCGGCGTCCGCGTCCGCGTCCACCTTTCTGATTAAAGTTTTTGTGCAGTAAAATACTTTCTTCTATATCTTTGTTATTTCTTAAGATATTAACTTCAAACTTTAAATATATGTTCCTTACTATCAACCACATCTCATGTGACAAGGTATATAACTCCAAACACATTTCTTTCAGAATTATCTCCCCTTGAACTGATTAAAGTTTTTGTGCACAGATTAAAGTTTTTGTGCAGTAAAATACTTTCTCCTATATCTTTGTTATTTCTTAAGATATTAACTTCAAACTTTAAATATATGCTTCTTATTATCAACCACATCTCATGTGACAAGGTTCATAACTCTAAATATATTTTTTTCAGAATTATCTCCCCTTGAACTTAGAGTTTTCTTTCAAAAATGTTTGTTTTTACTGCAACTGTTTTATTCCTTTAGGTATTGACTTCAAACTTTAAATGTACATTCCTTATTATCAACCACATCTCATGTGACAAGGTGTATAACTCCAAATATATTTTTTCAGAATTATCTCCCCTTGAACTTAGAGTTTTCTTTAAAAAGTGTTTGTTTTTACTGCAACTGTTTTATTTCTATAGGTATTGACTTTAAAGTTTAAATGTACATTCCTTATTATCAACCACATCTCATGAGACAAGGTGTATAACTCCAAATATATTTTTTCAGAATTATCTCCCCTTGAAATTTAAAAAATGTTTGTTTTTACTGCAACTGTTTTATTTCTTAAGGTATTGACTTCAAACTTTAAATATATGTTTCTTATTATCAACCACATCCCATGTGACTAGGTTTATAACTCCTTATATATATTTTTTACTCCTGTGACAAACACTAACTAAGTCGAGCATGCTGTCTCCTCTGACAGCTCTTGTTAGTCATACATGTGGTCATAGTTTTCGTAATGTATTCTTTTGAAATGTTTTCATTATGTTTTTTTACTTATTTCTTAATTTATCCGTATTACTATGTAGTGTGGTCATCCTGAAGCTATGATATATAATTTTATACATTTTGATCACTTAAAATAGCATCACTTTAAAATATATTCTTGTTTTATTTATTTATTTATTGGAGTTAACGCCGTATCAACACAATTTAGGTCATTTCACGGCGTCCAGCGCACCTAACCTAGCTTTCCTGGACCATTGTCTGTAACCAGTACTCACCTACCCTTCCACAAAGCCGGGAACTTCTCCATATTATCTAATCAATGGAGGAAAATCGCCATTATTGTCAAATTTTCATGGAAGGGTATAACCTCCCCGGGTGGGATTCGAACCCGCACCCCCTCGGGCACGAGTATCCAAATCCCGGCGCGTTACCAACTGCGCTATTGACCCGGGTTAAAATATCTTCTTGAGCATGACTATTCTGAGTAATCTGAGATGTAAAGTGTTATGTCTTAAATACATACACAAAACATTTTATTATCAAGTTTAGAGTTTTCATAAGCACACTTTCTTGGTTTTCTTGACTACTAGCCAATTACACTAGCACCAAGTAGAACTTAAGAGGTATCTGACATTATTTGCCTTGCAAGCTGGTCATAGCTATTTGGACCTGTAGGTTTGCAACTTAGAAATATACAAAAAATACTAGTAAGTTCAAGACTAGTACTTTAGTAAATTGTCTTAGACGTCTTTGATTGAATTTCCAATTATATAAAGTTACAGATGTGCTGAAACTGCATTGGTAATTATGAATAATCTGTATACTAATTGTCATAATAAATATTAATCACAAGATAACTAAATTTATTCTAGGCTCAATTAACAATGTAGTGTAATATTTTCTCTCTTTTTAGATGGCTTCAACGTCTAGAACAACGACTTATGGCAAAACAATTAAGTAAGAGTTGTTGTTGCCAATAAACCAAGCAGCTACACAGGACTGTAGAGATGGGGAAAATTAGCAGGCTGTGACGGCCGTTTGTACTGAAGGAGATTATGTGATGAAGTTGGTGTGTTATGATAACACGGAAATCAAATTCCTAAAGGTACTTCTGTTGTATGCATATCTATAAAATATGTGTATGTCATAACTCATAAGTGCATTTAATGCTTGAAAGGCGCCATAGCATGTCCATCCAGGAGGTAAATAATTGAATGCAAAAATGGGCATTATTCATGAATGTATGAGAATTGGTTAATATATTTGGCATTAAGTCTAATGTGTATAACTATCGGTTAACATTTATAGTGGGACATATGGTGCGTATATATTTCTATGTGTATTTATATCGTACTATTATATTGATATAATTATCTACTTGAATGTCAGGTGATGATTGTTTGGTTAATCTGTTAGAAGAAGGAATTTAACATAACAAGCATTCTTAGTTCTGTTAGTTGTACAACTTTAGCTTGTAACCACATACCTTTCTGGAGTTAAGTCATGGAATATTCTCTTTAGATAATATGTCGGAAGAAATATAGAAATGTGACAAAACTCAATACAAGATTTAAAATTATCTGACCGATACATGATATCAGCCGGCACATTATCTAACACCAATTTAAGTTTTCATGCTCTTATACCCTAATGACAGATAGAAATTAAGGAATGCTTCTAAATTGTATTTTTATTCTAAATTTTAGAAAAAGAAGCTCCTGTTGAACCCAAGAAAATTATTATCGAAGGAGTTGCCGTTAAGTGCCTTACTTTTATTTTATTGTTAATCATTAAATGATTATTAAGACGGTTATTCATAGAAATAAGTATATATAATATAGATTTTGTTTGTATTCAACATGTGGGAAGCAATTATCAACCACTATTTGTAACATAGTTGTAACACAATGTATATAACCAATATTTCAGACTGCTAAATTAGGTTGTTCCTAATTGGTATAATAGAACCAACAACATTGGATTTGCATGAGACACTTTTTGTTTAATGCCTTATGACCTTGGTTGTAATGCTAGACACATAGATATGTGTCACGATATTACTTTTTATTCAACATAAGTTTTGTTTAGCTGAGGTGTTTAATATTTGTTTTTTAGTTTGATATGTATTTAGGCATTAGGATAGCTAAAATAGATGTAATATTTGAAAAGGGGGAGATACTTAATACAATTGTAATTGGTATATTTACATAAAGATATGATTCTCATTTCCTAAGTATTAGTACAAACTTGAAATAAAACACATATAAACTAAAGATAATTTGTGATGGTGCTGGATATTGTATGTACATTGTATGTTTCTTTTTTATGTTGATGTTTATCAATAATATAGTATACAAATGTTTGTCTTTTTTACCAGTTATTAAAAATACATACTAATATATATTAGCTTTGTTATACATATACATTAATTGTTTTTATCCATAGCTAATAAGTATGGTATTGTGTCCATCCAAATTAACATGTGGCAATGATATTTATGGATTACAAAGGTGAACATGAAAACTCTTAGACAGAGAATTATGCACAACTTCAATAAAGCATTTAATCTATTACATGTAACATTCAATCAAACATCCCCACTTATAAACAAGTGACAAATGTTTATGTTGTTGCTTGATAAAGAATCTATTTTTCAGTATGTTCAATCTTGTGGCAAATGCTTTTCTTCAAAGATTACATATATACCAAGAGAACTGCCTATGCTGGATATAGTGTACTTGAATTTATTGCATTTGAGTTGTGTTGTATCCAAACAAATAAATTTCCATTAAAGATAATTATCCGTTATTTCCATGTTGGGTCATATGAACATTTAGCTAAGCAGACAAATAACATGCTAGTGATATATATTTATTCATATTGATTCTCAGCACTATTTTAATTTAAGTATATTAGATAAATGCAGTCAAACCCAAATTTGAAAGCGCTAAACTTCAGTGCTTTCAGCACTTTGATTATTTTCTTAAAAGAGTCTGATACTCCAGAATCCAAGTCAGGGTGCTACTTAATGTATCTTAGTCAACACTAATAGTGTGTTTTTTACCAATGATAGTTCACATTATTTTATTGCACAAGATTTTCAAAAGACCCCCAAAAAACACTTCAACACAGAGGATTTTCCAAATTTACTGACTTGTAAGTATTTAAACCTGATATAGTCATGGACGGTTTTTATTGCAAGTATTTTATCCATTGTGATACTCATTGACGAAATTTATATTAATGATTTTATCCTTGTTAAATTTATTTCACCAAGGAGCTTACATTGATTCTATATAGTATGTATATTTGTAAACAAGTGTCTGAATTTCATTTTAATACCAGTGTTAAAGGACATATGGTTTTAAAATTAGCTTTTTGAAAATGACTTAGTGTGCGTAAATATAATTTTGAATTTCTATCAATATATTATTATGCCTTGAACTGCAAAATTGAATTTTCTCATACTATTCTTATGCCAATACATTTATAGCCAGAGGAATTATTTTAACACGCAGCATCAAATTTTATTGCTTGAACTTCCAGAAACAATATAACTTAAGTCATAAAATCATTAATTTAAAAATGAGGTTGTTTTAACAGATTAAAATTACAACAGCATTCATCTTTGTACAGAAATCTACAGTAAATAAACAGCATATTATCTGTCTTGCATCCAATGCGCCGTAAAATTCAGGTTTAATTGCACACGACCCGAACAGTTACAGTCCGGAAATACTAATCTTTAAAACAAACCCAATACGCGGGAATCAGCACTTATAATAATGTATAATAATAATAATAATAATAATAATAATAATAATAATAATAATAACGACTTTATTTAAAGTGGATAACATATTTGGCTAAAACCAATTTTCAATATGGTCCACTCAGAAAATGTACAATATACATACAGCATAAAACAACAACAATGACATAAAAACATGAAAGAAAATAATGCATAAGTACATGAAAAACAATATACAAACACATGTGATTAAAAGCAAAGTTTGAAATATGTACATAGAACAATGACAAAATATAAAAAGAAAGGGACTACATTATAATACATATATTTACATAGCACTACCAGAGTATTTCCATTTTAGATAATTAGTCTTGAATTTCTTGAGAGAATCAGATTGGCGGACTTCTAAAGGTATTGAATTCCACACCATAGGGCCTGAATAGCTAAGTGATTTTCGAAAAAATTCCAAGTTTGGCTTTGGGACTGATATCATTGCTTGTTTTTCAGATCTTAGAACACGGTCATGGTTTGAATTTTGATAATTGAACATCAAACTTAAATAATCTGGACCTGTCTTGTTTAAAGATTTGAATATAAGAGTTGCTTTTTTGAATATGATTCTCTCAGGGAATGTCATCCATTTTAACTCCTTGAAAAGATCAGCTGAAGGAGTATCAAAATCTTTGTCTAGAATAAGTCTTGCTGCTCTTTTTTGAAATTTGATTATAGTATCTATAAGTTCTCCATTGCAGTTTCCCCAAATAGTGCAGCAGTAGTCTAGATGGGGTAGTATATATGCATTGAAGAATAGTTTACGGGAAGGAATGTTAAGAAATGCTTTAATCCGTAGGAGAAGATATAAGTTACTATTACATATTTTAAGGATTTTTTCAACCTGAGATTTCCAATTTAAATTATGATCAACATTCACTCCTAACAGCTTCTCAGTTGTAGAATACATTAGACATTGGTCATTCATAAGTAAAGAATTAGTATTGGTATGTGCTAAAACTTTTTTGTTATTTGCAGGTGTTGAAATGAACATTGCTTTAGTTTTAGAGACATTTGGTAACATAGAATTTTGTTCACACCATTTAGAAATAATATTAATGTTTGTTTGAAGATTATTTTGGACTTCAATAAGGGTTTTACCTTCTGCCGACAAAGTTGTATCATCAGCAAACATATCAACATTAGAATTTTCTGTATGTAAGGGTAAATCATTAATATATAAAATAAAAAGTATTGGTCCAAGAACAGAACCTTGGGGTACCCCAGCTGCTATTTCTTGGGCATCAGATAGAGTTCCTGATACACAAACTTTCTGGGTACGATTTGTGAGATATGACTCAAACCATGTAATAGTGGAGTCACTAAGATGATAGAGTTTAAGTTTACTTAATAGTAGAGAATGATTTACAAGATCAAAAGCTTTGGTAAGGTCTAGAAATATTGTTCCCACATACTTCTTATCATTGATAGATGTAATCCAATCATCAATGATAGAGGTTAATGCAGTTTCACATGAATGATTAGGGCGAAATCCAGATTGTTTTGAATGGAGTAATTTGTTTTCTTCTAAAAAGTTTTGAACATTACTAGATACATGTTTTTCAATGAGTTTTGATAAAACCGGTAATACAGATATTGGCCTGTAATTAATTTTATCAGATTTAGAACCTTTCTTAAAGATAGGAGTTATTTTTGCGTCTTTGAATTTAGAGGGAAATTTACATTTAATAATACTGAGGTTGATTATTTTAGTTAAGGGTTTTGCTATTATAAGATGACTAACTTTAAGTATTTTAGGACCAATATCATCTAGACCTGTAGACTTGGTGTCATCCAAAGCTTTTAGTTGTTTAGTTATAAAGGATTCAGAGACCATTGGTATGTCAAATACCTTCTGATCAATTTTACTATCAACAAATAGTTTGACAATTTCTTCACTAGCTTGACTAAGGCATTGTGGTGGATCAGGAACCATTTTGAATATATTGGCAAAAAATGAATTGAAGGTTTGTGCTGTGGCAAAAGGATCTGAAATTGGGTTCCCATGATCATCATTTATGAAATTTGTTTGGTGATTTGTTGCTTTTCCGGACATTTCTTTGATATTTTTCCACAATAATTTAGTGTTTTTCTTACATTCAGTGATTGTTTTTGAATAAAATGCCTTTTTTGATTTAAAAGAAATTGTCTTTACTTTTTGCCTCCAGTATTTAAATTGGTCTTCATTTCCAATTTTCTTTGCATGATTTTTAGCACTAATTGCATCAGCTATTTCTGAATTGAACCAATCTGGTTGTTGTTTAAATTTTACACGTTTCTTTTTCTTTGGAAGATGACGATTCATTATATCAGTAAATAATTTAAGAAAATAATCTAAGGCATCATCAGGATCATCAAATATGTCCAAAACAGACCAGGGTTGGTTTTGTAAATCGTTTAGGAATGCATCTTCATCAAAATGTTTGTATGATCAGTATTGAATTGTCAAGTGTAGAGGGCCTTTATCAGGTTTAGAGGACAATTTACGAGTGAAAGATACAGGAAAATGATCACTAAATGTTAGGCATGGAACTTGAATATTAACAATATTAGTTGGTTGGTTAGTATAAACATGATCTATAATAGTTGATGTAGTGGAAGTTACTCTGGTAGGCTTATCAACAAGTTGGGTTAAATTATATGAACAAATCAGATTCTTCCAAGTATTAACCACTGATGAGTTATTTAATAGATTGTAATTAAAATCCCCAAATAAAATTAGTTCTTTGTTTTCAGCATATGCTTTTTCCAAACATTGTTCAAATTCCAGTGTCCAGTTTGTTAATGAAGATGGAGGTCTGTATACATAACATAATAAAAATGATTTCTGTTTTAGAGGTTTGATTTCTAGCCATAATAGTTCTAAATTTGGGTTTTCAAGATCATATCTTTGCCAGCAGGCCAAGTTAGATTTCACATATATCATAATGCCACCACCAAGTGAATTTCTATCCTTCCTGAACATTTGATAATTATGTAGGTGAAATTCATTGTCTGAAAAGTTATCATTAAAAAATGTTTCGCAAAATCCAAAAATATCTAATAATGGGTTTTTATCAAGGAAATGTTTGATTTCAGTAAATTTTGGATAGAGATAATGAATATTGACATGCATAAAATTTATACCATTTTTCTGAAATAAAGAATTAAGATTACTTGATGTATCTAAATTTTGACTACCATTTTGTTCGGTAGGAATATTAGAAGTTTCATTTATCTGTAATGTGGGGGAGGATAGATCCACATTCTTGGTGGCCACATTGGATATGGGCGTTTTTTCAACTGATAATTTGAGGGCAGGCTGGCCCTGGGAAAATTTCCAGTAATTTTCCTGGTATTAACTGGGAGATTTAAGCAAGTTGTAATAGTTGACTTTATCACGCCAGCTAGTATAGCTGCACCTTTCGTATTGAGATGTACTTCATCTTTATACAAGGATTTGTTTACAGTACCGTCTTTCATGAATTTACAAGTATTATTAATAAAGGTTATGTTGTTGTCATGACAGAATTTTGATAATTCATTGTTAACTTCTTCAATAAGACTTGAGGATAATTTATCAAATTTCTTTGGTAGCACTGATGACATAGCAATCTTAGCTTTACTGTTTAGAGTTTTGATTGAACTGACAAGATCTAATACTTCTTCCATGATGTCCTCACATTTGTCGGCATTTGATATATTATTTATTCCAGCATGGATTATAATCACATCAGATGAAGATACCTGATGCTTAGTGGCATTTAGATTTTCTCTGATGGTCTGAATTTTAGCACCAGGTTGGGATCTCACTTTGGTCTCCACCTGTTTTGTAGAGAGACGTCTTGGATCTAAGATTTTTGTAACAGAGTCTCCTAATATTAGAACTTTTGATGTTTCTTTTCCATACTTCCATTTGGTTTTTCTGTAGTTGTTACACCATCATTAATGATAATAGGTTCCCCAGTATTAGAAGTGTTGACTTCTGTATCTTGCTGTGTTGAATTTCCATCTGTGTTTGCAGAACTATTCTTAATGATTTTTATTGCATTTTGTAATTCAGTTTTTAACCCAATGATTTCTTGTTTATGGGTTGCAATTTCTTCATGGAGAGATTGAACTTTGCTGTTATCTAGTTTATGTGTAATATTAACTATAGCAGTTTTAATATCAGTGATTGTATACAGTATAATGTTTCTTATCTCTGTTACAAGTTAACCACTTCATGTATATTCTTCAAGTTCGTTTTTGTGACGTCATACTGAGCGTCTGGTCAATTTCTCGCGCAGAAATACATAAAGTACCAGTTTCAGTATGATGTTGCAAATTATAAACTACTTTGTCTCGGAATATTCTGGCTTGGGTGCTGTTAGGTTTTGGCGATGTAAAATTGGATTCTGATCGGAATACTACTAGGGCTCTATATCGGTCAGAATGATCGATACGATATTCGTATCGATACAAAATGATCGATATTCGATATATCATATGATATTTTAATAATATAATTTGTTTTTTTTATAAAACGCCAAAACAGTGTTGTTTTATTCATTTATTTCGATTGTAGTAGCTCCATACTACTAAATGCACTGTCTTATTAATACTTCAAATGTTATAGTATAAAACAATATGAGGTTTGCATGTTTTTAAGAAATATCATTGCATCAAAAGAGTCTGGGTTTAGACATGATCTTCTTGCTGACAGGATATCTCCTGAGGTTGAAATTATCCGTTCAGAAGCTACCTAAGTGGCATGAGCATTGAGCAACCAAATATTATAGCAGTTAATATGCACAAATGTAGGAGTCTCTACCGATTTCTTTTTAAAAGAAAATGATAAGGATGTTTGGCATGTCTCTGTAAACTTTCAATTGTTTATTCCATTAAAAGCTTCTACTGTTGACGGACGAACCTGAAAGATCATAATCATCACTTAAAAAAGCCTCCATCAGTGTTTGGCTCTCTTATGAGTTGGTTCAACAACTTCACTTAAATCTATCACTTAAATGCTGTTTGTTGGTTCTCAGACTAATTGAAAGTACATACAAAGGACATTCTAACAGCAACAATTAATTCCCTTTGATTAAAAAGAACAAAACATGACGTCACCGGTGTAATACTTTTGCGTAAAGGAATGTCATATTATGTGATCGTTGGTCCACAGATTAGTCCATACAGAACCAGAGGCGGTAGAATCAATGACGTCTTTGAGTACAATGTTGATTTGGCGATACAAAAAATAAATGATTTGCAGGCCATAGGTTTTACTTGTATGACTGCCATTAATCGATATTTTGTTCAATACGGAAACGTTCGATTCGATATATCTATCGAACCAACAATACCGGTATTCGATATATATCGTATACCGGTGTAGAGCCCTAAATACTACTATTAATCTTGTCATACCAGTGTATTCATTGTTAACACAATGAATACAAAAACAGGTATTTTCAGAAAATCTATATTTAGATTTGACCTATATAATGTATGATAATACAGACTGGTATTGATTGTGCAGCCATTTCAAGACTTACATACATGCATCATTGAGATAAGCACTTTATGTTTAAGCTGTTGGTTCTCAGATTTCAACTTTAAAATATCAACTTTCCAAAACTATCTAAATTGTATACAAACATTTTGGAAGCAGTGTTCTGATAATGAATTCAATGATTGCAAATTAATGGATAAAACATGCGCTGTTAGTAACTTTATAAATGATTTTAGTTTGTTTTTTTGTGATATCATTTAACTTTTAGTTTTTCTCAAATTAAAGTCCAGTTTGCTTATAAGTATTATGAATTCATTTTCTTTACACAATTAGAAATATAGAAATACTTTTTATCTGTAAAAGCTTCATGCACATGATGACTCAAAGCATGGAATACCACATTTTTTTTCCATTGATAAAATCTTGCATGAAAAGTATGACATTTTTAACAGACCCTAAAAGTTAAAGAAATAGAAAAAGATAATCATAATATATTTGAGCCTCTAACTTAAACAAAATGTTTTAAGATAGTACATACAAACAGGGGTGGATCCAGGATTTTTTTCTAGGGGGGTGGGTGGGACTTTTTCTATGGGGGTCCAAACTTTCGAACCACAGCCATATTATTCATTGTTTACAGAATAACACAACACATTAATAATAAAAACTAAATTACCATTAAATCTATGTTAAGCACCAAGAAAATTTGATGCATGCTACTTAAATCAAAGTGCTGAAGGCACTAAATTTGTTAGGGTTTGAAAAGTGAAATTAGATTTCCGGCTCCAACAACATTTGTACACAAAGAACAGTTCGGTGATATTAGTTTGATAGGTAGAACAGCACTGTTTAGATTCAAAACACTTTACACAATCAAATTATAACTACAGCAGGTAAACTGGACAGACGAACACACTTATGATTTTTTTTAAACAATCAACACAAGTCAAAGGGGTCATTCTTAAAACTATTCAATAACTGCCACTTAAAAGCTATCATTCATGCACAATTATTCTATTTCATCTGTATGTAAAATAGATAAAGTCTGTTATTCAGAAATCATTCAAAGTCATCAACTATGATCTTAAAACTTTTCCTATAGAATCATTCTATTACATAAGACGATGTAACATCTCTACTGACTACTGGCGCAAACAACGGGTAATGGCTGATACCTTTCTTTTACAGAAGATGACATAATCATCCCTACTGAGATGCACAACATAGCAGCGAATATTCTTACGCTTGAGATATAGATCGGATTACTAGCATATTAATGCGCCTGTCATAGCAGACGATCTTTTTGAATTGCTCTATACATATATACTGAAGGACTACTTCTGGATTCGGTAAATTTTCAAAGTGGGAAAGGGTCTGAAATATGGTAAATATATTTGTTCAGGACTGAAGTCCTGAACAAATAAAAATGACTTACAGTCAAGAAATACACTTAAAGACAGATACATTTTGGAAATTCTAGGGGGGGTCAGGATCACACTGACCCCCCCCTTGATCCGCCTATGACAAACCTATGTTTGTAGCAGTTGAAAAATCTGGGATTACTGATCTGGTTGCACCATGTATATCCAAACTATCACCTTACTCTTTATGGACAAGTTGAAAAATTCACAATCTTCATGACAAATGAAGGTTATGACTAACTCGCATGAAAAGGACTTATTAAAGGGAGTTAATGTCTTACTTTCATTACAGGGAGGTAATAACTGACTCATTGAATTGATATAGTATAGGTCGTTTGCGTTAAAGCTGGACCCCTAAAATCATGAAATATCTCAATAACTATCGGATGGAATTAACTCAAATTTTTTATGTGATCATAACTAGCATTTTCCTTCTCAAATCCAAAAATTCAGAATTTTTCTTTAATTACATAACATACTTCCCATAGACATGCAATGCAAATTTTGAAGCCAAAAAGCGACTTTTGTTAAATGGGTATGTGCCATAATCAGAACAGCCACATAACAGTAGATACAAAATAATAGCTAAATATGAGGCCCGGTTAGAAATTTTATTTGATAACAAAGTATAACAGTATATCAAAATCTATACAAATTCAACGTGTACGATTTTAAAGACAGGCCTCTGCTTTACAATTCAGTAGACCGTCGAGTGTTTATGTAAGCGACAAATTTACAGTAAACGCACGGGACTTTGTATAAATACACTGGAAGTATGACAATGTTATAATCAGAACAGCTTATTTTACCTCCCGCCGGATTTTTGATAAAAAATTCCAAATATTTTGCATTGTACCCTATGGAAAACGTTTTTATTTATCAATTAAAAATTCTGAAAATTTAAATCCTAGAAGGAAAAATTGAATAAAGATTGTATTAAATTTTTTAGCAAAATCGCTGTTATAGTTTGAAAGATATTTACGGCAAATAGGGGTCCAGCATTAACGCAAACGACCTATAACTGATTCAATGAAAGGATAGTAAAAACTAACTCTCAGGGGAGGTTATAACTGACCCTTGAAAGGGAAGGTAATATCTTACTCTCATCAAAGGGAGGTAAAAAAGTCATATTTCAATTGTAGATTGTTATTGAATATTAACTATTACACTTATCTTTGTTTTAATAAGGACATTGCAAATGAGAATGCATGTTATACTGGTCTGTGATTCTACACCTAATTCATTTTATTCATTCTCATCTTGAAAGCTCTTTTTTATGTACTGGGTTTATTGCCCTGTCAACATAATTTAGGTCCAGCGCACCTAACCAAGCTTACCTGGACCCTAGTCCAAAACCTGTACTCACCTACTCTTCCGAAAGGCCCAAAATTTCTCGTCAATACCTAATCAATGGAGGAAAATCTCAGCAACTGGGCTACAGACCCAGATAATCCATCTAATACAGGTCGTTGAATCTGCACTTAATTCAATTTATATATTCTTATCTTGAAGGTTCTATCATTCAAAGTTGTAGATGCCTTGGTCATGTCCCAGTTGAAGCTTACCTGACATTGAAACAACTGATATTAGTTCCATTCAAAGCCATGGTATGACATACATATCATTGAAAATTAGGTGAAAATTCTAGATAATAGACAAAAAGTTTAGAAGTACAGCAAATGCATGTGACCATAGCTTTTGCTGTATCACATGCTTACTGGTATTTATTGTTATTAATATTGCAAATGGACTATCAATACTCCAGTCTCCAAGACTTGTCAATGACTACATAAACTAGACAGATCAGTCTAGTTATTACTTCACATAACAAGTCTATCCTGACTATGACTTCATCTTGTATATGTCTATATAACATTGACTTCACCTAACTCAGGTAGGTAATTATTGCACCTGTCAATGTGTCATAATGTATTTTTACCTATTATTATGTAATACTCATGTTTGTATGTGTTTTCTCTAATGTAAACATAGATCAGTCTCTATGCTGCCAATTGTCATTATGTTTATTTGTTCTAATTATTTAACTCATCATCTATTTATTGTGAGAGGTGACATGCTTGTCTTAATTTATATAATGTGAGTTAATGATGAGTATGTATTTTGTTATGTCACTTATGGTGACACAAGTCTACTCTTCTTCTATAGGGAGAAATTACGTGTGAACACGCTTTGATATCGCCAAAGTTTTAGAAATTATATGAATATTCTCCATTGCAGCTGTCTATTAAACTTAGATATAAAACTAAAGAAGTTTTTTCCAATTATGGAACTTAGTAACTTAGTTACAATTTAGTTTAATTATATTTTGAATAAGTGTACCTAACACAGTTAACATTCCCCCCCCCCCCCCTCAGTGCAATATAGTTTTTACTTGTATCTGAATATAGTATATTCTTAATATAATTTAGCTGATATTTAAATCAGTTTCTTTTAATATAGATTATTGATACCAGTTTATTTACACTTAGAAAATTTTACATTTAAATATAGTTTTAAATTAGAGTATTTATCTTAGAAATAGATTAAATTTTTAAATACGTGGGCAGTAAGTTAGTAAATGCTCGCCCGAAGCCCTTTTTGGCATATGGGCGAGCCTAAAGAACCACACATAGTAGTAGTCTATTAAACTATTTGTACTGTGATTGTACTTTTAACAGTGTCTAAAAGTCCTTGTTTTTTAACAAACCTTTTCATGTTTTCCCATGAAAAATGAAGAAAAACAAGAGGCAGTTGGGCATATTCCAAAATTATAAATAAGAATTAGTTAATTTCTTTTAATAAATAAGATATAGTTAATGATTCAAAATTAAATGTTGCATGAATAAGGTTTGATAACAGGTTTCTTGCACTATACATGATCAGTTTTTTTAAGGTAATTTTTATGTTATTTTCAATTACCTCACAGGTAATAAATATAATTGTCATGATCAGAACTTTACTGCTTTCAAAATGTTTAAGAAAAGTTGATAATTGTATTCATATTGAAATCTGTAAATGATCAGTTCAAATTGATTTTTAATGTTTATGACAACAAATAAAAATGTCCAGAAAAAAATAACTTGATGAGCACAGCTCTCACAATTGCACATATTTTCCCTTAATTTGATAATATTTAAAACAAACTTTTAAACCTTAAATTGTTTTTAAACTATTAATTACAGTAAACCCAATAGTTTCATTCAAATGTCATATAAAAAAAACATCAACATTTATTGTCTTAATTTCCTGTAACAATACATGTACATTATTTCCTCATTTCAAATCACACAAAATGTCAAAATATTCTTCCTAAGGAGAGCCTTGTCAATTACAAAAATCTAAAAAGATAGTCATCTTAATTTACCCAGCTATAGAATAGACTTGCTTTGTTTTGGCGTCACCCTTGACATACCCTTATAAAAATCAGCTTAGTTGAGCTATCATATGCTTCAACTAGAGTTAATACTATCTTGCACCATTTGTATACGATTTAAAAAGTCATCTTTAATGATCTTTTCAAAATCACGACCAGAAAAATTGTCATTTGTCTCGACTTATCAAAGTTAAACAATCAAATTTCCGTTAACTATTCTGTAGTGGATGTTATTAATAGCCATTGGATTATAAGGGTAGAGTATCTTGTATCCCACCCAGAGTATATCTGATGTCAGTTTTAGGTTAGGTTATCGTTCTGAGACATGCAGGACAAAGTCTGTGGTTATGTGTTTGATTATGGCTTTTTTTAATATGACTCATTTTATACTGTAGCATTTTATACCATAGCTTTTTTACTAAAAACATACTGGGGAGGTCACCATCTTAAGGATAGAAGAAAAATAGATGAAAAGAATCACAGACTAGGACATTTGATCTAAGTTTTTATTTACTAACAACATAATGGATTAATTATTCTGTTGTTTCATTAATACATTTGTATTCTTACATTTATTTGGTCCAAAAATAACTACTGACACATTGTTAAGAACATGGGTATAATTACAGGCAGCTATCAAACTGTGACCTTAAGTCAACACTGCAGAATAAAATTCAAATTTTTCCACTTTTACAGATTAAGGTCAGTGACGAATTAAGGTCCTTGTACAGTGCTATACAAGTACATAGTAATGTTTGTATGATAGAGAGCTATAATTGGTATTTGCTTGATTTACACTCTTGTCATAGTCCTATGTGGTGAACAGTTCCCCTAATCATTATTTATTGGATGCACCAGCACATGAGATATGCAGGAGAATGGCTAGAAAAGATTTCATGATCAAACACAGCAAAGTTATGAAGGTCTCACTTGGAAATTAAGCTTATATCTCATGGATTAGCAGTCAAGTGCACTTCCAACTGAGCTTACTGGTTTATTTTTGATTATAATTTTATTTTACAGTGAAATAGCATTAATTATACAAATTTATTTCATTATACTACATTATAATTATCATTTTATGAGGGGATTGGGGATGTTTTAACAAGACTTATTCATTGTTTTGGAACATAATCCTTTTATTGTTAAGCCCATCTAAACAATTATTCTTTTAATACACAGAACTCTATACAAATGCTTATTTATGTGTGGTGGTTATAATATGGGGTCAGCAGTCCTGTCATATCATTGAAATATCTAGTTTTAAATTAAATTAATGACTCACAACTAAAATCAAATGATTAATCTTTGATAAGACAATTTATCGGATCAATGATTTTTCTTGAAACAGTAGATATGTGTTTTTGATTAAATAAAACCCGATTGTTCAGGACGTTTTCATAGTCGAGTACCCATGTAAATGACTTGATTATCTAGTTTAATGTAGATAGCATGTTCAGGCTATATGATGATCTCATATCAACGCTATATGTAGTCAATTGTGACAAGTTATCTTTGTATGATTATCTTCAAGTTTTTGCGTGCATGCTTAACCAGACAAGTTATTATAATTGATACTTTTATAATTTTTCAGGTGTGCGCAAACATTTTTTTTGCTTTGCACATCTGTAAGGCAACTACATGTTCATATAATACTCTGCAGCCCCTTTTTAATGTTTTTTAACAGTTATTGTTTCATTCTTATAAAGGGTTTCATATTTTCATCTGAGAACCAATGATTAAAACATGTTAGATGACTTGACAAAGTATGAGTTTATACTTGATGGTTTAAGGCAAGGCTTCAGTGCTAGAAGTTTTCAGGGTCACTTTAAAGTTACAGAAGGAGGCTTTATATATAAATGTTCATAGGCAGATCTAGAGGGAGGGGGGTCTGGACCCCCCTCTGGAATTTCCAAAATGTACCTCACCATTAGTGTATATCTTGACTGTAAGTCATTTTAAGTAGCATGAAGCAATTTTCCTCGGTGCGTAACATAGATGTAATGGTTATGTGGTTTTTATTAGCTCGACTTTTCGAAGAAAATGAGAGCTATTGCTATCACTTAGGCGTCGACATTGGCGTTGGAGTTTGCGTTGGCGTTGGTTTTCAGTTTAAGTTTTTTGAAACACTCATAACTTCAACACTATCCAAGTTATTTTATTGAAAGTTGGTATACTTATTAAGTGGGACTATATTAAGCATTCTGTGAAAGGGGATAACTCTGGATGAATTATTTTATGAGTTATTGCCCTTTTATAATTAAATAATTGCAAAATATGAGGTTAAAGTTTTTCCTATGTAGAATATCTTCAATACTGATCAATTCATTTGACTTAAAGCTTGTATACTTATTTGTCAGTACAATATCTACACGACTGTGAAGGCACGTTACTGTGGATGAATTATTTTTGGAGTAATTGCCCTTTTATACTTAAGAAAAATGCAAAATATAATGTTAAAATCATTTCTATATGTAATATCTTTGATACTGATCAAGATATTTGACTTTAAGTTTGTATACTTAGTTATGGGTACTATATCTACACAACTGTAAAGGGACGTTACTTTGGATGAATTATTGTTGGAGTTCTGCCCCTTTATACTTAAACATTTAAGATTAAAATTTGTTCTCATGGGATATATTTAGAACTTATAAATATATTTGAATGGAAGTTGGAATGCTTATTCGTCAGTTCTTCATCTATCGGGCTATAAAGGGACATAACTCTAGATGAATTACTTCAGAGTTATTCCCCTTTATACTTTGATATTGAAGGGTTATGTTTGCTCAAATTTAATATATTTTGTTTGATAGAAAGTTAGTATACTTTTTCATCAGTACTACATCTAGTTGAATACAATGGGACGTAATAATTGATGAATTATTGTTGGAGTTGTGACCCTTTCCAACTTTTTAATTCGGGAGAAAGTATTATGAAGTGAAATATTTTCAATACTTAAGAAGATATTTAAATGACAATTAGTATGCTTATTCATCAGTACTACATCTACGCGACTACAAAGGGACATAACTCATGATGTTATTTTTTGAAGTTATGCCCCTTACTTTAATTTTGAATTTTGTTCAAATTGAAATACAATGTATTTATAGTTCTTCATATAGATATTTAAATGAAAGTAGGTATGCTTATTCGTTGATACTATGTCTACTTTACTCTGAAGGGGCGTTACTATGGATGAATATTCTGGGAGTAATGCCCCTTTTATATTTTACAAATATGAATTGGTAATTATTGTTTGACTGAATTATATACTTTCAAAAATTATGTCCTGTCTTGAAATTACTTTTGTTTAAAGATAAGCCTTGCCATGAACAAAACACCTGAAAAGTCGAGCGCGCTGTCCTTGGACTGCTCTTGTTATCATTAATGTGTTGCATTATTCTGCAAAATGTTTAAAATGTGGTTGTGGTTCGAAAGTATGGACCCTCCCTAGAAAAAGTTTGGACCCCTCTAGAAAAAAATCCTGGATCCGCTCCTTATGTTCATAGAACTTCAGTGTACATTGTATATAAATATTGCTGTGTCTGTCAACAACAGTCACCTCTCAACAACAGCCATTTTTATTGTGACACCGCTACAATTTATTACAATATTCATACAAAAAGTTGGTAGTCAATAAAATTGTACACTTCCCACGATATATTTTCTATTGACATGTCTTTTTCTTTTATTAATTTCCCCGTGTTTTGTCCATTCTTGTTATTTTAATGCACTTTTATGCCATTTTATTGAATGTCGGTGTTTCATTTGACACGTTAAGATTTCTCAGAAAAAAAACTTTATAGTGGTTTCATATTATGACAATATGATTTGAACTTTTATTGTTTTACTACATTTTGAAATCCTGACTAAATGACTCAGGTTTCAATGTATCTAAATGTTTTGTTTATTTGTTATATATGCAAAACCTTTGCATTACAAAACATTGAATGGCAAAAAAGGTTTACAATGTGAAACCAATATGACATTTACATTTATAATGTAATGTATAGTATGTGTTGTCTCTAAGCTATGAACACTTTCCCATTATATTTAAAATCAGCTTGTTTCATTTTATTTCAGAGATTGACTACAGCACAATGGCAGAGTGAAAGACTTGATTCCTAAGGTCTCTGGTTGAATTCTTACAATGTTTCATCAATTTTTGAAAATTCAACATTTAATAAAAACTTTTCTCATTAGAGGAAGAGGTTGTCTGCTCCTTGCTGAAGGGTAAGTGAGCAATGGCTGAGATAGGTATCCAGGGAAATATGTTAGGTGAGTGGCCACTGTACATAACAAAATAAAAAGTAAAGAAAAATTGGTGAAATCCTAGGACAACAAAAACTTACTATACGCCTGCTAATATGAGTTATGAAGTGAAGTGTTTCCTTTTGCAAGAAGCTTTATCTTCACTGCTTAGAAGTAGGGGACCGGGAATCAGGTGTGAGAATAATTAATCTATGTTGCTAGAATGTGCTTCATGACCAAGTTAAAATAAAATTGTATCAACAAAGATTATAAATTATACTGTTATTTAATGTGCAGTATACCACAGAACATCAAATCATGTCCAAATACTGGTATGCCTTAATTTATATCTTAACATAATTTGTTTTTAGATATATGTTTGAAATGGCTTGATTTAATTAAAAAATACTTATTTAAATACATGTGTATTGTAGATTTGAAAATTGCAAACTTCATTGCTGGTTATTAAGTATATAACAATCAGAATGTATATAACCATGGTACCAATGGTGGATGAAGGATTCAAGGTTGCCAAAATGGGTAAGGATTGTTGTGATCATTTTTATTTACTCTGGAAAGCTTAACTCTTAGAATGTCAGATCAAGTTTAATTATTCAAAAAAATAACTGGTTTACACTGAAGCAGCAATGAAAATGGTTTTTACTCTGATTAAAATCAGAGTTACATTTTTTTATTTAAAGTCATTATTTCAAATATTTGGCATGAAATTTTAAAGTTGATGCTTCATTCATTTATTCAAAACTAATATAGATTTTATTGATCACTGCTAGAATATTTATTAGTATTCAAATGTATCAAGTTTTTTAGACAAATTTACCTGTTAATTTCCTATTGTTGCAAACAAAGACAAGTGATTAATATTATAAACTTTGTAACTGGTGATCTGGCTTCCATTTCTGGTCATGGCAGCTCATACATTCCCTTCCATTTAATTTGATATTTTTGTTGATTTTTCACCATAAAGGGAGAGGTTTTTGACTCCTTGCAGACTTGAAATCAGGTATTGGATGGTAAAAAATAGTCAATTTTGTTTAAAAAAAATCTTCATGTTGGGAGGTGTTGACTCATTGTGAAAAGGTAATCAAAAACTTTGGAAGATTTTTAGTAGAAAGTCCAGGAAAGCTGGTAAGGTGAGCTGGCCACCATAAAAAACCAAAATAATGTTGAACAGCATTAAATGCAATGAACAAACATTTCCTACTGTTTTACTCTGTGCTTGATCATGATCATTTTTCTATACCCAGCATTGTATCAAGTAACAGTTTTAACAAAGAGCCTGGAAAGAAAAAACAACACTACGCTGACAGAAAACAACATAAGAGACACACGACTTCCTTTGGCGTTAATTTTATAATCATCCTTTTGGAGAGAATGGAAGATTGGACTACCTGGTCAGAAATATGGTCACCATTTACTACCATATAGTTTTTACTCGTCTTAATGGTGACAAGTTAATTGTTTCGGCCATCTTATAGTACATGAAAGTCAATAGAAGTCATTATGGGTTTAATGAGATGATACTTTGTGATATTGTTGGGGGTCACTTTAATAGGATAAAAAATAATTAGTTAAGTATTTCATTCATGTCAGAAATGTGACAATGTACAGTGACCATCGAAAGTCCTGGGACAAATCATGTTTTCAAGAATAAACCAATTCACATAATACTCATAATAAAAAAGGCATAGTCATCTGAACAAATTGATCATTAAATAGCTAATTAATTTATGATTCAAACACTGTTGCATGAATATATTTTCATTTTAGTAATATGACTTGTGGTATGCAATAAGAAATTTTTCTCAAAATTTTATTTGTCCTATAACTTGCAATTTTTGGACAACTAAAATTTTGAGGAGAACTTATCATACATATTGCAAGTGTTTGTAATCAAAGCTTATTTTTTTAACCTATTTTGAATGATAAATTGTTTATTGATTTACTAATTAATGCTGATTTTGGAATTAGCTCAGTTGACCCTTTGCTTCTTTTTATGGGTAGATGTGAATTGCTTTATATAAAAAACATTTTTGAACAAGTACTTTTGGAGGGCCCTGTAAATATATGAGTTGTATTTGTGAGTCTATATTTGATTGTAGAATATTATGAGACACAGTTTGTCTTTTTTTAATATTGCCACCTCATTTGACTATGTTTGCAAAAGTAAATAGTATGTCCTAGGATTTTTTTGTTTTGCTTTCTGTGTATTAGGTAATTACTCTTTATTACATGTATATTATATACAAATGTATGTATATTTTTTAATAAAAATAAAGGTGTAGTTATTTATGAAAAGAATTGCAGCTTTTGTTGTCAAAAAATATTGATTTATAATGATGTGTTTGTGCAAATCTAGTCTGCAGTCTTATTTATTGACATAGAGTATAAGACTGGTTTTGCGCTGACCTATCTATACCTTTATAATGTAGATGTTACCAATCGACCATAAACTTGCCAAATTTCATGTTTCACAAGATCTGAATACTTCCTTTAATAGATATATTAGTAGCCTATACTTCATTATTATTGTAATAGTTGATGATTTAATGACGTTATACATCATGTATAGATCTAGTGTTTTCTTGACTTAATTATCATCATAAATTTATCATTTCCCACCTTTTTAGACTGATAGGGATCAGTTTGGGATCAGTTTCTTTTTTATCTCTTTGAAGGGGCTGGTTATTTGTTCTTATCAAATTATTATCAGAGGTAAATAGGGGCCATGTCTCGTGCCCCAGGTATGATCCTTTTTCTGATATTTTGATATTTTAATCTCTTGTTTTTATCATTTTAAATAAGTTTTTCTTTAAATGTGTGCTTTTTTTCACTGTTTGATGTAAAAAAACTTAGACAAATATTAATCATAAGTCCTCAACACCTGGCTTCATTTCTATGGGTCATTAATATTCTTGTCTACATCCTTATTTATTTACATACAGTTAGACTAGTTTTGAGCTGACCTGTGGATATAGTCTTTAATCTTAATGATGTATCATTTTCTCATTATTATTAGATTTAACTTGCATTATTTGAAACACTAAAAATATTTCTGGTTGTGCATCTATTAGGAATTTTGTTTGTATTTTTGAACTTTTTGTAGTCTGAAAGTTTTAATGATGAGTCATGTATCCCATAATGCATCAGTCACATGTTACAGGTGCTCAAGTTCACAGTCTTAATTAGCTAGAATAGACTTTGCTGAAAATGGACACATTGTCAAAATTGTAAATGATATTTAGTAGGCTCTTTTCTAATGTACTCCCATTCTGAATTTGCTTGAAAACAGCAATTTTTGTTTTTGAAGTGTGACCACAAAGTCAGTTAAAAACCTATTTATAAAATGCTTAACATATGAATTGTTCGCTGCGATTTTCAAACTGTTTTCAAATCACATGATCACTAACTAAAATGCACTTTTCCCTTGTTAACTCGTTTTCAGTTTATTTTTATGTCTATTTCACTTTGATAATGTAACCAACAATAGACAGGATCTATTTTCAATTTTAAAGGCAACACTGCTAGATGTTATTGCCCAGAAACAGTATGATTACTCCAACAAAATTAATGTGATAAAAGCATCATGTACTATAATTAAAAAATGATAAGATGCAAGTTGGGCCATTTTATCCTGCTGCAAAAAACAAACTAGATTTACTGAAATTGAGCTCATGAAAATTATGAAAATTGACTTGAAGCTGTTAGCTAGCACATGATGGTAGTAGTATATTATTTTACTGATACAGCTTAGTTAGGTAAGCCCAGTCTTTCCTGAACGCCAAAAAAGATATATGTATCATGTATTATAAAGCAGTTATTACAGATATCTTAAAATTTTGGCCAAAAATTCAAATGATAAAATAACATAAATTACTAAATTATAGAATGGAGAACTGTGAAAAAGTCAAGGAAACTGTGTCTTGAAATATTGTATTTCAATGGAATATAATACTTAAAGTATTATGATTGAACATGTAACTTTGTACTCTTATATATTTTAATATGCAATCTGAGTTTTAAAAAAATTCTGTTCTACTCTTTAATACAACAAATACTAATGACTAATGTTTCATATAATTTTAACTGTAAATAAAAATATAAATATACTAAAAACTAAACAATTATCACATTTTTGAAGTTAAAATAATTGTCTTTGGTATTTTTTATTTTAAAAAAAAAATGCTGCACATCTGCCTTCCAGCTATTTTTATTGAGATGGTGTTGATAAAAAGTTAAAGTGATAGCAATAAATTAGTACTGATCTTGGCGAGATAACATAGTAACTTTAAATGATGTTCATTGAGATCAAAGTAAGATGGGTCTTAAAACTTAAATTAGCAACCTGAGACGTGATTTTAACTAAGGGCAGAAATCAATTAAGTTACATAATAGTGATGTAATCTTTTAAAAGGGATGAAAAGTTTACGGTCATTAATTATGTAAGAGGGTCATGGAATTAAATAGATAAGTTAAAAATCAGTGTGAAAATGTTTGAAAAAAACTTCTCTAAAATCTTCAGAGATAAAAAGCTTTGTTATTCAGAGATGGTTAAACTTGTTTAAAGGGCAAAGTCTGTCACACATAGATAGTCTCACTGTCTCCTCCTAAAGTAAAAGTGATTATTTGCTGGACAGCTTCACAAATGGTTATAAATGAGCTCTTGTCACAGCTGACCACAGTATTTTAGTAGGACCACTGGTCATACATGATGGAAATATAGTTTATTACTAAGGAGAACTAGACAAATACATTTATGACTCTAATATATTATGTTAACAAACTTGTTCTTCTTGTTTATTATTGTATTGTATGACTGTTGATTGTAGTTAATGTATGTTATTTGTGTCTGCTCTGATTCATACATCAATGTTTCTAAGTGATTAAGGAAGTATACTACTTGTTAATTAAGGTGAGTCCTTTAAATATTCTTATTTTTTTATCTAATAGCACACTTAAGGGTTAAATCGTGTCAAAAAGTTAATTTTTGTAATTTTGATATTAGATTTAAAAAAAATAGAATTTTATTATTATTTTTTTTTTATTATCATACAAGTGTTGGTATGAAATTTTAGGATTTAAAAAAAGATTTGAAAAATATTTTATTTCTTTTTTTATATGCTTTTATTTTGTCTTGGTCAGAAATTATTTTACTTTTATTAGGATTTTCACTTATTAGTTATCTTGTCAATTAAATGGTTTATAATAAATTTATTTTTACAAAAATATACTATACATACTATGTTTAATATTTGGAAATTTTTAGTTTAATTTTCAAAATTTTCCAAAATGTCTGCAATTTGACAGTTATAGAAAAAAAAAATTTTGAAGTTGAAATCTGTGAACGACCAACTTTATCCAATGTTTTGTTATATGAATTTAGTTTATAAACATCAGTTGATTTATTGTCTATGGGCTATAAGAAACATTTTACAAGCTCTCAACATCTTTCAGACTCTTCACTGTCAGGTAAATTCTATCTGACTAAAATCATAGGATTACTCATGATATACCTATGTACATGTTTGTACTCACGCCACAGTGCTAGTTTTAACAAATGACCGGAGATCCTGTCTCTTCTTCACTACATAATAATGATTAAATAAACATGAATATATTAATTTGAAAGTTATGTGATATATCTCAATAACTCGGCTTAAATTTTGACAACAGGTTTCCTCTGTACAAACATACCAGGAGATAGGCTGGAGATAGCACTTGTTTATTCTAATACCTTTGACTTAAGGTTTCATGTCAAGTAGGCTTCCATGCTATAATTCTTGGTATTAAATGTACATAAGTTCAAAAGGTTTAAGGGGATTATCAGTTGAAAGTATCTTCATTGTTGTACAAAGAAAGTGAAGATCCAAGTTTTATGTTTACATAACATTCATGATACCTTTAAACTTATCTGATACCAGAAATGTGCATTTATTTTACTTATCTGTCAACAGGTTTTGTTTGCTTTACTTCTGGTAATGTTTTACTTGGTTTTGTATCCATTTTACAAATTAAAATATCAGTTAACTTTCTTTACCTTACTGATGGTCTAGGGGGTATTTTATAGGATTACGAAAATATGTTGTTATATTTAAGATTATTATTATTATATTTATGAGTACAGACCCCTAAAAAAGTTCTAGGACAAAATCCTGTTTTTTAGGATACACATTTTCACATTATGTCATGAAAATAATAAGAAAAAAATAAATATTTTGTGCAAATTCATTAGCCAACATTTGTTAGTTAATCAACTTATGATAACACTATATTAATGTAAAAAAATATCAGTTTTTCTCAAAAGTTTCATTTGTCCAAAAACTTTTGCTTGGCTTTATATATAGTACAATTACTATAAGGAACAGGGTTTGAGACAAATACCTATAATATAACTTGTATTCATTTCCTCTCAAACTGCCTGTGCTGCTCAGTTTACAAAACTGTTGAGGAGGTCACTTAATTTGTTCCATTTTGAATCACTGTAGGTATTTTTTGTACAAATTATAACTATAATCATGATGTGTGTTCTGTCAGTCTCATATAAGCACAGATATACTTTTAAGTTAAGATATATATGGCAGTTAGTATTCCCTGGCTAATTTTTGCTGTACCAAAAAAATGTTATGTCAGTTTGCTTTAAGCTTGTCATGAAAGTTTTTTTCTTTTAAAATTAAAAAAAAAAGATTTAAATATTTACACTTTAATTTGTAAGACATGATGGTGAACTTTTTTGTTCATTTTTGTCAAGGAAGTTCACAATAGCACTTTTATTTGCTTTACTTTGTTGGTTAAATTTATGATCCTGCGTTGTTTTTTCTGAAAGTTACAAGCATGATAAATAAATGGTATAATGATGTAGAATATCAAGCTAGCTGTCAAAAACTGTTCATCCTCTGCCAAAACTTGTGACAATTTTAAGCAAATTTAAACTTGCATTGTCATTTTAATGAAATTTCCTGTCACAGTTGCATAGTCCAATTGCTCTAATTTCTTTAATGTTAAGTATACCCACTCTCTTTACTGTCATTAAGACTTTTGTCAAATAAACTCTTTGTAATATGTGAGGGAAAGTCTACATTAAGTTTTTGTTAATAATGTAACTAAGTCACAATCAAATGAAGTTTTTCTGTTTGCTTTATAGAGTTGCTTGAATTAATTGGATGGGGATTACAGTCCGGAAGCTGCTTTGAGTTAATAATTGAAATGAGATTAAAATTTAACTTGTATCGGTTAATTATTTGCCTTGTAAATATACCTGATGTTAAGTAAATATGTACTCAAACATTTTTGCTGTGTTTGATTATTAAGTCAATACATTGACTCATGGTTTAACTCTGTAAATTATTAACTATATCATTTTTTATTGGAACACAACTAGATGCAAGCTTCTACCCTCCTTGTGACAAATTTGTTAACATTTTCAAGTACTATAACAAATTATTTGTGAAAAGGGTTAAAGATATCAAAGTAACCCAAAGCGATCTAAAGTAACCCAAAGTAACTAAAGTAATTGTAAGAAGTACTTGTGAATTAATGTTAAATACATCTCATTGACAATTGTAAAATTGTTAACAAAGTGTAGGAGACAAAATAGCTGTGCTACCGATGGATGTTATGTCATTGTATTGTTAAGGACTATAAAAACCTTCATTGTAGAAGAGTTCTTTCTCTCCGGTATAGGAGAGGATTTGAAGTAGTATGTGAAACACCCTCAAGTGTTGATATAAAGCCCTTACCTTCTTCAAAACAACCCTAACACTGTCTGTATGTTACATAAACAAGTGGTAACCCTTAATGCAACTACCTGATAAGGTTAATTGAAAGTATTTAGAGTATGTTTTATTCTAATTGAACGTTGATGGCTTTGAACGAAACTATCCTAACTTGCTTATAAATTAAACCATAGATAAAGTCATTTTGCTTTTATACCTTGACGTCTGTTTTACCTAATAATTTTAGTGTGAAAATAAATGTTTTGTCATCATTGTTTATAAGAAATCTAAATGTTTATTTTACTTCTCCGTGGCAGAAATAAAGTGGCAGCCACTTACAGATGACAGTTAGAAAGTCTTTATATAACAAGGTGTAATTTAAGTACTTTATATTTGGTGCTTAACAGAATATCATGATTAAACTTGCTTCACCTTAAAGAAACATTGATTGAGGTCATTATACATATATTTTAAACTGATTTTAAAACATTTTTTGTAAGTTATATGAATCACTCCACAAGCCTGCAACCAGAATTAAATTTCTTTTTAAAATAAAAAACTCAGCTATTGTGAACTTGGATAATCTGGCAATCTGTGATCTTTATTATAATTTTAGCAATACCTTGTGAAGTAAGACTTATTCATTTGATTATTTATTATTTTAATTTTTTACTTTATCATATTTGTATTTGAAGTATATTTAAACAAAATTTTAATTTTTTGTTCCAAATTGTTGTTATAATTAGTCTACCAATAGTGATCATTTATTGTCAAAAATTGTTATTTTATTTTTAAAATTTTGAAGTTTTGCTTACTTTTCAATGAGTGTTAAAATAAACAAAATTTCATCTTTAAAACAACATAATGTCTAATTATGTCAAAAAGATGCAAACATCATGCATCATAGCTCAAAAATATTTAAATATATAGTCATATACCCATAAATAACATTTTAAGCCTAAAAGCAAAGGTAAAAAGTTGATTTCGAAGCATTAGAGTAAAAAATGTACAATTATGTCATAAAATTGCCATAGAAAGTGAATAACATTTTTATTATACTTGCCTTCAAACAAGATAAATGATTTTATATTCAATATTTCTATCAATTTTCTATCAATATGTGGCCTTGAGGGGTTGTAAAGAAATCAAACGCTAGTAAAATACATTTTTTATATGTATATAATATAATAATAACCCCCTAATAAAGTGTCATCGTTTATTAAGTAAACTGTCAATCGTGTGCCCCAATGATGATCTCTGGCACATTGTCAATATATGAAATCAACCATATATTATATACAGTAGCTTGTATAGGCCAAGATAGAGCCTAGGTAGATGATGTCAGATGTTGGGACTGATTGTATTCTGTACCGTGTTCCTATACAATTATATGAGGGGTCATAATTCTTTCATCACCTATCATTATGTCAGTGTTAATTAAGAAGTCATAGTGACAGCTTTAATATGAATACATGATGTGACTATTTTATTGTTTTAATCTATATACCTACCTACATGGTGACTTGTTGACATATTTCTTTATAGATATATTATAGCTTGGTTTACTAGTGAGCTGGTTGTTTGTTTACATTCTTTTACTAGTAATATATTTGTGTGGTTGAGTTGATTAGGACTTGGAAAATATTGTTTTGATTCACCTTGCATATTTACTTACATATTTACATATCATAGTAATCATACAGTTGTTTGAATTGTTAAGTGTGAGTTTATAAAAACATTAGTTTTATCCAGTTTTAATGTGTGATGAAATGTATGTATTGAAAATTTAAGATAATTGGTAAGTTTATTTTTTCAAAATATTTATAATGAAAATAATATTAACTTGGAAGATGATCATTTAATTTAGTTGCCATAGTACCAATGGAGTTTTATAATTTTTGTAGCACTTTAAGTATGATGAAAGATGTTCATTGAAAATTTCTGAAGTTAGCAATTATTATTTATTAGCAAAATCAGGGATTCTATATACATTTTATTGTTATATAAAATCCCTGGAAAAATATATTTTATTTGAATATCATATTATGTAAAAGTTCTGAATAATTTTAAGAGTGAATGTTTCATACTTATAATTGAAATGATATTTATATTTGATAATGATAATAATAAGATATGATAAAGTGTTAAAAGTGGAGAATGAATTTCAAAAGTTCTATATATGGGAACATTTTCTAAGTTTTGGCATTATTGGAATAGTATGGAAATATTTATTGTTAAATTTATATTAGTAGTATTGCATATAATTTATATTTGTTCGAACTATTATAAATGTTTACTTGTATTTGTTTTGTATATTTATGGAAAAAAACTTCTCAGAAAAGATATAGTAACATTTATTCTTGTGAATAGGTAATTAACTTGGCAATGCCTTTTGACAACTGAAATACTAAATATTCTTGAATATATAAAGGGTCTAAAAATAAATTCATACATGGGTAACTCTAGGAATGTACATGTATATGTGTTTTAGTTTAGATTTTAAGACATACATACTACATAGTTTATAGATTTTATCAGGGAATTAAATAGGTTATCTCTGTCTCTAATTTTATTTTAAAGAAAAAGTGAAGAATCGAAAAGATCAGTATTTTTATCCAAGTTGTTCAGAACATGCTTGAAGCAACTATGACAGACATATTAGCCCATAATAATCAGTCATAGGAATCCAAAGTTTTGTCACTTTTATATCTTTATAACTAATTTCAAATCTGTGACCCCTTGGACCCATTTAGCCCCTGTCTGGTAGCCTTCAATTTAAAAGATTGGATTTAATGGTGACTTTAATGTTCTTGTAATTACTGTAGTTAAACCATACCCTGCTGTTAGCTAATGGGCTAAATGTGTGAAAAATTTGTCAACATTTCTATGCATTATCTGAACTCAACTTTCTGACAGAAAGCTGATAGAAAAAGGGGTCACAATAGTAAATGGTTGCTTTGGTGACCCCTACTGATGACTATTGTCATAATAATGACAGGGCCAAGTAGACAAATGAATGAAAGATGTTTTGAAAAGTCTCCACAGTTGATGATATTTTTTACAATGCAGATTATAAGCATGTGGCAGAGAGTTGCTGTGTATTGCACTATCTAAAACTGTCAAATTATGTTTGCTTGATAATATTTTGTTGTAAATTGGAACTATTCAACAGCCCTTCATTGTCACTTTTTGGTCTTTGGTTAAATTGAGCTTATTTGATCAATGCCTATTTCCCTGCTGTCATAATTATGGTACATTGAAATAAGACGTGACCCTTAACTGATGTATAGCTATAAATTAATGTTCTCTATTCTTTAACAAAGAAAAGTTGATATGAAATGGTTGTAACTTGTATAATATTGTGTATTTTTTGTATAATTTCTTGCTTTTTACTATTACATTATATTATCTATCTTTTATGATAATAAGGTACCTGTGATAAATGGCTGATAGTAATTAGTTTGAATGACAAATGATATTATGAAGACACTATCATATTAACAGTCCATTTTCACTTTATGTCTTTTGGTATTTTATAGACCTATAATTTTCAGCTACCCTGGTACATTTCAATTTATTTATTCAAGCATATATAAGACGCTAGCTATTTCTTTATGATAAATGGTGCAGCTGTCATCGAAAGCTTCATAAAACAGATTGTCTACATGGTGTAAAATAACTTTCTTGAATGCAATGAAATGAATAGGCGTAGTGTTACGTAATATTCGTATAAATTTTATCTATTTTTCAAAGCATCTGCTGTAAATCACAGTAAAGACAGCTTTACAACCTTTCTTCAGGGGATTTATTTGAAACTTCATCTAAAAATGCTGATTGCAACCATTTTTAAACTTTAATGGGGCCGAAAGATAATGTTTGGAATAAAAAAGTTTGTAAAAACCTCAAAATTTTATAAAACCTAGATATCAAAAGTAACTTCAATGAAAATGGAGAAATTTAATGAAAATGAGTCTAAAACTATTTCTATAATTGGAGTTTTATGATATTAAATGTATTATTTCTTTTAACTAAATATAAGTATGTTTTTTATTTTTTTAGTGAAGTTTTACTTTTATGGAAAATTTTATTCTAAAATTGACTGGTTAAATTTATAATATTCAAAATCATTTTATTCATTGCTTAAGTATTCATTTAAATTTGAAGTTCATTTTTAGTGTTTGTTTTCTTGAGTCCATGATTTTTTAAAATCAAAATACTGAACATCAACTTAACACTTTGAGAAATTTGATTTTTTTTACGAATTCTTTTTTCAATGATTTTAATTTATTTAAGTTAGTATAATTATATTTCTTTAATAAAACTTAAATAAAACATTGATTTTGTTTTCAAAATTAGATGTTTTATGTAATCCAAATATTCAAATTGCCATTAACATTTCTGTCACTTTTTTATACGACAGTTTTCTCCATGGGGTGCGGAATGACATTGACGATGGTGTCACACAATATTAAAAAAGGTGACGCCCACCCAAAGAGTTATTCCCCATGTCTTTGATGGACCAATAATGATGTCATATTAATAAAAATAAACTTTGCCACCTTATTCGAATAATATTAGTCCAGTTAATATTTGATATAAACAGGAAATACAAAGTGTGCTAATTAGGTGAAAAGTGGAACACAATCGCAATTAATGATCAAAGACTAGGATGTTCTACAGTGTTGTCAAATCGTAATATTGCATAAATCTTATAAGGCTGATACAATGGAAAAACTGATAATTGACAAAAATAATGTGTCACAAATATCGGAACATAATAATGCCAGGCTGTAGTGACACTTATATTGATTGTATTACGTACAGTGCCCTTTATAGATCATTAGTTTTGATATTTACATAAAATAATTATGATTATTGATATTTTTGATGTATTTATTACTTTGCCCTTCAATATTGAGAATCTGATACATCTTGTCCGTTGTAATCATTAGAAATAATTGTGCACTCAGCAGGACATTAACAATTTCTGACCAATCAGTGTTTAGGGTACAATTTAAAGGACATTCTATTGTGGTATGATTCTTGTTTCTTTTACTTATGTCCTTGTTATCTTGTTCTATTCTATTCTGTTCTGATAGACGTTGACATCTAGTGTTTCACAATATTTTTATGCTATACAAATGATGTTGACATTTTTTGTTTATTGATAATTCTGCCATCAAGAAAATCATTAAGTGTGAAAAATACAGGATTTTTTTCTGGGACAGTTTTCTGAAAGGTAAATGTTAGGGGCACTGTTAAACAAAGCTGTCTGCTGTAGATAATTTTTTATCGTGATAAATTAATAATTGGTATTTTTGTCAAAAAAGTCTGATTTTTCTGTGTACTTGTTGTTGGGACCAATATATTAGGCAACAATCTAGCTGTGCCATTTAATGTAGTTTAAATATTGTTTGCACAAAAATAGTCAATTTTTGTGTTTTTAGTTTAATTTGGATTTTTAATATTTGGATTGTTTGATATTATTATCAATCTTAGGTAAAGTACATTAATTATATATTTGTAGTTAACTCAAATACTTCTGCATTTTTTAAAGCTCTTGCAAATTGACTTTAGACAATGATGATTATATATTAGTTTTCATTTGCATACATTAAAGAAGTAAGCTGTAATGCAGTTGCTTAAGAGTATAATACTTTAACCCGTCTGAGGTAAAATTTGCAGAAAAATAATTAAAATCTTAAAAATAAGAATTTACTGGATTTTTCTCTTTAAGCTGAAACAAGACTCTTTTAGAACTAACCTTTGTTATGGGATTACTTTGCAGTTTATATTTTGAGCCAGATGAAGTTAATTTATTTGTCTCTTGAGTGGCCCTAAAAGTTTTAAGCTGAAATATTCCACCGCAAATTTATTACAGGGGTACAAAATGAAGATATAATTATATTTTCACTTTACTTCCCTAGATATTAAATTTTTAACAAGTAAGTTGAATTAAGCCAGTGTTGGATTTCAATGCATGTTTTATATTTCTATTGGATAATTTTAATTATCTAGACTAGGTATTAATACAGTGTTCAGCTTTCCTATGAATATATTATGAGCTAATCTTTTCTTCAATGATTTATTTCATCTGACAGTTCTCTCTTTATCCATAAATAGATATTTGATGCTTGGTTTTATGTCACTATTGTATAAGCTGCTGATGATATGAAGATTTGATGACAGAAAAAATAGTAGTTTTAAATTATTAGGCTGAAGTTTGATAATTCTTGGTTACTTAGTCTTACTGATGTGTAAGTTATATTAATTTTGAATACGGACATTTGGAATATTATATTTTAAGCTCTGAAGGCTTGTCTTTAGTTTTTTTGCTGTCTGATTATATTGTCTGGACCTGCAATGTATTATACATGTGGCTGAAGAGTGTTTTGCAGAAGGGCTTAGACATATGTTTCAATACATATGAGGAGGTACTGCAGTCTGCAAGCACAAGACTAAAACTGAGCTTAATCAATTCATATTTAACCTAAAATTGAATATTTGCCCTGTCTTGGAACTAAGAGTATAATAATAATCAACTGTGGTCTCAGTAAAACTTGAAGCACTTGTTATGTAAATCTTTAACAAATTTGTTCATGTTTAATGTGTATGTCCTACAAAACCATTAAAATCTAGGGAGAAAAAAATACACTTGTCAGCTGATAGGAGACATAGGGTGTTCCAAAATGAAGGCTTTAATAAAAGATGAGAGTGTCATCTCGCCTCAATGCTAGGATAGAGTTTCTTGTCGGATATCATTTGGTATACTGTCAGTACTCAAGGATTTTGTTGAATAGGAAATGTGTACCTGAAAATTAAGTGTTTTATTGTATGTTATTTGGGTATTGTATAATACCCATGGAGCATTTGATATACTTTGCATATTAAGTAAGAGGGTAAAGTTACCATTCTTTTTTGTGTGAAAAAAATACCATTTTATATTATAATAGTTGTGAAAAAAATCTTGGTTTTTACGATGTTCATAGCAAGATGTTTTATTGTAGATTATTTGTTCCAAATTGAATAACTTGAAATAAATGTGTAATAAAGTAGAACCGCATTGAAATGAATATTTTAATTTCCAAAATTTCATGTTTGGGCTAGAGGACTCAGGGCTGGTAATTTTTTGTTTCTGTATTTTTCTGCATATATTTAATTTAATGAAATGACTTTTAGTTGTTTTTTTTCCCATTAAAATGCCCTTTTAAGACTTGCTTGTCAAACAAAAGGACTGCAACCCATCTTAATATTCTTAATTCTTTATTAAAGATATCATAATTGAAATTAATGTGAAAATTCCTATCTCACATAATCCTATAATATCTAAATAATATAATTATATTTTCATTCTGTTATTGAATGAAATATTTTAGTTTCTTACATAACATATCCTTAATTGCAATCAAGGTGTTATCATGGATTTAGGTATTTTTCTTTCATGTTTTACCATTTAGTGTATTGCAAATTGCATTATATTTAAGTTTTATACATTTTTGTAGGAATTTAAAACATCAAATACACTGTAAATTTCAGTTACATCATTTGTAGAACCCTTTCAACTATTATTAAATTGTCTTACAATAAACCTATAGATTTATCTAAATTATTTGCATTTTGATATTAATTGAAAGATGATTAATTCAATTTAAAAATACAAACAGATTTATTAGGGGATTATCCTCATATCCCCTTATGTTAGGTTGTTGTGGTATGTACAGAAGTTCCTTGCCTTGTACACCTGTATAGATTTAGGGGACAACAATAGCACCTTGATTACTAATCATTATTAATTACACATTAAGAATAGCTGTACCCAAGCATTCCATTTACTGTTTTGAAAAGATCAAAGCATTTTGTTTACAAACAAACAATCAAGGTTTGGATTATCTCCCATTGTTATCTTATCATCAATACAAAAAAGCAACAAACAAACAAACTAATTAAATAATGTAACAATTAAAGTAATTATATTATATATTACAATATAACAATGCTGAGTTTATTCACTCAATTAATTATGATCAAAGATTGTTGTGTCTTTATACATCACTCAAATAAACATGAAACAATATGTGGATGTATATAGTTGAATATTTTTGACAGAATTTCCTCAGTCTTAATTTCTTGAAGACTTTGTCAATATTGTGGAATATATAAATTTATTTATAAATATTTAATGATTGAGTTTTTAATGTGACATTTAATGATTGTGATTACTTAAAGATATTAATTGTGACAAGATTAAAGTGATTAAAGACAGTGTTATGATTATATATGGTAAGTTATGCATTATTTTGTATTAAAGAATGACAGTGAGTCTCTGAGCTTGATTTAAAATACTTCTACTTACCAGTGCTTCTCAGTTATCATTATTTTATATGAAAACATATTTGGAATAGTTTATCTTAATTTATGTGGCTGAATATATTATCTAACATGTAAGTGTTTTTATTTTAATATTGTATTAAGTTATAAAGATTTTATGAAAAAATCCAACATGATTTTAGAAATTTCAAGTACATTATGTTGAGGGGTAAATTGTAATATACATTACTTCTTTAGTAAAAATAACATTTTTTATTTTATCATATTTTTCATTTAAAGCTTAGTTTTAAACAAATACTATAATTATATATTTAGATAAGTAAACTTAGTAAAAATAATAGAAAAAGTCTTCAAACTTCACCTTAATAATTAATCTTTTGTATTTCCTATGTTTTAATTATATAAAAATGTTAGTTGTTATTATAAGAATTTATTTTTATATCAAATTAAATCATCAGTACATTATCTATGTATGATAATTCAGATAATATACTAATGATCATGTTCTAATTAATTATGACAAGATTATTCAACTGTTAATTAAGGAAATATTAATTTGTAGTACAACTACAGTAGTAATGTTACATAGTAATTTTCACCCTGTTTTGTAAGAGATGGTATCATATTTAATTAATTAATTAATGAGTAAACATATCCTGTTCTTTTGTTACTATTTCCTCCCTATATTTAGTATATATAAACTTGAAATGTTATATTTTGTCATTCAAACTCTAAATTTTCTAGAGAAATGTACTGTTTTCATAATTCTGAGGAACAATATTTTTGTCAAAGTATGTAGTTAAAATAATTTTCTTAATAACTTTGATAATATTTTGCAATGGATTTTTTAAAAATTTGAATTGCCTATAGTTTCATTTAGTTAAATCATACTTTAATTCAACTTATTTTGTGTTATGCTATATGCATATTTAAAAACTTTCAAAACAATATTTTTGTTAATAAAGAAAAGAAATTTCAACTTTGATATAAGAAATTTGACAGACTGTGTACTCATTATGATTAAATGATATTTCAAATTTGCAGCTAAAAATCAAAATTGTATATTTTTGTAATAATTAACAAAGCAACTTATTAGTGTATAGTTATGATTTAAAGCTAACTGACAGACCGACAAATCAAAGTATTTCTCAGTGAAGTGTATAATTATTCAATGTCTATGAAAGTTGATACAGACCTAGTTAAGTAAAGAATCTTCATCATTGAATAAAAAAATAAATTACATGCTGTTTCTGCTTTTATGACATGAAAAACAAGCGTCATTTGGTAACTAGACGCTACCACACCTGTCTTAAAGTAGTCGGTTTTACTTGATTATTGCGAAAGTAAAGCTTAAAATGAACATTATTTATCGAGCGTAAAAATATGGTAGTCAGATCATTTCAAAAAGTCAATAATATTTTTTCTTTATCGCACGCCGTACAAGCAGCAAGACTCCCTTATATCGGGATTATAGCTAGCGGACACACTTCAATGCTTCGTCGTCTCTCATTCGTTGTTCATTTACTTGTGGTAGTTTACTATTCCTTGGTGTAACTGAGTCAGTTGTAGTAAATAAGTTGTTAAGAGTGGATGGGTTTAACTGAAGGACTCTAACTGATAATAAGTTGTAATTTGTTTAGTGTATACATAATAGTGATGTAAAGGAACATGTTCTTCTTAAATAGCAGTATGCTAAAATGTGTTTGATTTAACTAAAACAAATTTGATTTAATCAAGTTAATTACTGTGCAATGTTTCAAAATTTGTGCTTTTATTCATGTTGAATAATATTTTTTGGAATTATTTCGAAAGGTAAAAACCTGTCTATTTTTTGTCTAATATTTTTTTGTTTGAATTTTGTTATATTTTATAATTTTATTTGAAAAAAAAATAATTTCACAGTATCATGTTTTATATTTTTTATTCAAAATGATAGGAATTAAACTAACCATTGAAAAACAAAATATTTAACCTTTTGAAATAAATTTTAAGAATTAATGAAAACTTCAAACTAATTATTCTTGTTTACTAATGTGACTATTTTGAATATTTTATTTTAAAGATGTAGATATTTAAAGAAAGCAATTTTTTGATAAATATTTCTAATTTAAGTGTCTGTTAGATTAAGAACGGAAGACTCTGGTTTAATTAAGTTTATTAATACTTAGTTTATATAATATAACATAATACCAAGTACAGTAGCTTGCACTTTTATCACTTCTCAGTTTAGTTTTATCCATCAAATTTGTTATGTTATCAATATATTGAAAATTCTTTTGGTTTCTAGCATAGAAATGGAAGTTTGGATTAAATTGTCAATAAAATTATCAAATTTTCTATCAACATTGTCTTTAAGTAATGCTTTAACTATTGCAATATCCGTCCAATTTAATACATTTTATTGCAAAGCTTTGCTGCTAAGCTTTAACTTTGAAAATATTGTCATAGGTTATGTAATGGGGATTTCTAAGCTTTGATGCATTGTGTTAAGTCTTCAGTCTTAAAAGAAAATAAATTCAAGTTAATCCACTGCTCTAGGACTCTTTGCACAAGACAGTAGCAAGTACAGTGTAAATAGACACAAGTGGTTCACTAACATTGAAACTGGTTGAGGTGTAACTTAGACAAATTTAGGATAAAGAGTTGTTACAGTGTGCGCAAATATTAATTTAAACTTGTCACTGTATTTGATTAAATTATGGACAAATATATTTGTGTACACTAGAATGAAAATGAATGCTATTTGTCTATTGTTCATTAGACTAAACAACATAACACAATTTGTAATTGTACTATTAGCAGACCACAAGAGCTGGTCCCTTATTTGCTGAGAAAACTTTGAAATGGTCTCTAAAAATATTAGATCATTGTGTTGGGTTTTGCTGTTTAGATCTAAAAGTTTAGAGCACCTACCTCGTGAATCATATTTTTGTGTTTAAATCTTTCATTATGAATCAAAATTTTATATTTATTCATGTTTAATAATTTCATGAAATGCTTAAAGCATGTGTTGAACTTGATGTTGGATTATCATATTTTGTGTTTTCCATGTTAAGGTATTATGTATATACAGTATTTTTATATTTATAATTTAGTATTTTTTATTTGATAAATAAATAAAGGATTACATTTTGATAGATTTCCGGTATACGGTAAATAAAAAAGATTTTTGAATGATTTTACAATTTTATTGAATTGATTTAAACCTTGATTAATGCTTGGTTATTTTCTTGCTTGTTCTTTCTTAGTGCATGTTCTATGTAACGTAAAAGTAAAACCTGACTTGAATACTAATGTATTTAAAGTGATTAGTTTTCAAACATACTCTGATCAGTTAAAATCAATCTTAATTTCAATGTTTTCATTAAAATCAATCAGTTGTGGTTCAATTTCATTACATTTAGTGTACTTAATTTTTTGAGTCTGAATAAAAAAACTCATTTAAATTTAAAAAAAGCAAGCTCTTGCTTTTGAACATATATTTCTGACTGTGTCAAAACTTTTCTCTGTACTTTCACTGCATCATTCTAGGATAACTTAATCCCTTTGAAGTTTGGAAATATTTCATGGTTTCACTTAATCCAAAATTTCACTGATAATTGTTAATCCAATTATCTTAAACTTATGAAAGTAAAACTAATATTGTTTTTACTATATTTTGTGTTCATTGATCTTGATGATTATATAACTTTGTATCATAATCACCAAGCTTTTGAAAGAATTATTTCAGGTTTAATAGTAATGGCTTAGAAAGATGAAAGTTTTCAGGGCTTGTCCTAGAGATTTTTTGTGAATCTGTTACAGGTGAAAGTATTCAGGGCTTGTATTGGGATCTGTGATAGGTCCCTTTTCAGTGTTAAAGCTGTTGAAAGTGTAATGTCTGGGTTTTCTTAAAATTGAAAAACTTTCTTCTAATATTGTGGATGATTTTGTTAAAAATATATTTTTTCAGATAGATCTACTCATTTTTTAAATTTCTTAAATAAATAATTATTATATTTTTATTATTTCAGATAAAAGTGATTGCTGAGATATGAAAGAGTGATTTTTAAAAAACAACAACAACATTTATCATCAAAATGTCATTATTCATCATCGTCATTGTCAGCAGCCTAGCTGTGATATCACCATCAGTGTACGGAGGAGATGCTATAACATTCAGTATTGTTGAAGAACTACCAAGTGGTTACCGTGTAGGAAGTATAGCCAATGAAAGTGAAGCATTCTTAACTTATAACGAATCCAGACTTCTGTACAATTTTCTTACACCACATGAAGCTCAAACTTTATTCAGTATTAATGATGAAACTGGTGATTTCTTCACTTCAGTTGTAATTGACAGAGAAGGTGTTTGCGAGTATGATACAGTGTGTTCTATTACATTTGACGTTGCCGTTAGATCTACAGATAGTCAATTCTTTCAGCTGGTTCCCGTCATTGTTTACATTGAAGATAAAAATGATAATGCTCCATTGTTTCCAGTAGACGTCTACCATCTAAATATCTCTGAAGGTAGTCATACTGGAGCTTTTTCTATCCCACAAGCTATCGACAAGGACACCGGTGGAAACAACTCTATCCAAAGTTATCAACTTATTGTGAATGAAGAATCACAAGGATACTTTAAACTGAATTACACAACAATCTTGGACAAAACTTTTGTATTGAAACTAATTCTTACTAAAATACTTGACCGTGAAACCAGAGATACTTATACTGTTGAAGTGATTGCTAAAGATGGTGGAAATCCTCCAAATACAGGAAATCTGAAAATTGTAGTCAATGTTCTGGATACCAATGACAACGCACCAGAATTTACCCAGAATTCTTACAATGTATCGATCAAAGAGAATATTGAACCAATGGAAACCATTCTTACATTGTCTGCAGTTGATAAAGATCTTGGGATTAATGCTCTTGTTACATACAGGATCAGTGAGTTCCAGAAAGATAAAGATATTCTGGACGAAATTTTCATCATCGATAGTCAGACTGGTGAACTAAAAGTGAAGACTGATTTATCAACCGTTGCTGGTCAACATTACAGATTTATTGTAGAAGCTGTCGATCATGGTCCAGAACCATTGTTTTCACAAGCTGAAGTGATTGTACATATTGAAGACTACACAAACAATGCTCCTTCTGTTAGTGTAAGCTACATCTCTCCTGGTAACCAAGGTTTCGTGAATATTTCTGAAAATGCAAGAAATTCTAGTTTTGTTGCTCATGTAAATGTAGATGATCAGGACAGTGGACTTAATGGTGTCGTTGATTGTGAAATATCGGATAAACATTTTGGTATAGTACCTTTAGATAGAGGATTTAAAGTTGTAGTGAATGCTGTGTTAGACAGAGAAGTGAAAAGCTCATATAATCTGACTGTAACTTGTTATGATAAAGGTACTCCAGTAATGAGTGGTTCCACACACTTCATTGTTCGTATCACAGACTACAATGATAACAAACCTGTTTTCGATGCTCCTATCTATACTGCATCCATTCTAGAAAACAACAAAGGAAATGAAATTCTTGTGAAAGTCTCTGCTAATGATGCTGATGAAGGAAACAATGCTATTGTCCATTACGTTCCGCACAGTGATGCTGCTGATCGATTTATAGTGGATAAAAATACCGGTGTGATTAATGTAAATAGTGTATTTGATAGAGAACTGGAACCAGCCATAACTTTCCATGTGTTAGCCATTGATAATGGTTCCCCATCACTTACTGGTACAGCTACTGTAGTTCTTAACCTTGTAGACAAGAATGACAATGTTCCAACTTTCAAGCAGTCTGTACATGGTTTTGAATTTAAAGAGAATCAACCTACCGGTACTGATGTTTCCATTCTTGAAGCTTTCGACATTGATGATGGTGCCAATGCTGAATTTGACTTTGCTATAGAATCTGACTATCTAGACAAAGTTCCATTTGTGTTGTTCTCTGATGGTCTTCTTAAAGCTAACAAACAACTGGATAGAGAAGAAAGAAGCAGATATGACTTTGTTGCCGTGGTAACTGACCATGGTGAACCTAAGCTAAGCAGTATGGCTCATATTACTATAATAGTTGCAGACACTAATGATAACTCACCAATTATTACATACCCTAGTCCATCTAACAACACTCTCATCATAAATTATCCTGATAAGAACACAGACTTTGTTGCTCAGATTGAAGCTTACGATTTAGACGAGGGAATCAACAAAGAATTGAAATATTCTATCAAGGGAGGTAATGATCTTGAAATTTTCGACATTGATGTGAATACTGGAGTTATCTACATTGCACAACAAGTTGACATTGGTGGCGATCACGTCGTCCAACTTGGTATAGCGGTCACTGATAAAGGGGAGGTACCTTTGGAAACTGTCACATTTCTAAATATAGAACTTAAATATACAAATGGTTCATTTTTGGCTGCCTCTGCTGAAAGAACATCCAAGCATATCATCATCTCTGTTGTTGTGGTCTTGGTTACCTTGGTGATTTCCGGCGCCATTATTGGAGTCATCTTGGTTCTCAGAACTCTTGACAGAAAACAGAAAATGAAGGATACTACAAATAACTCTTCAAATTCCACAGAATCTGACTTTGGTTTTACATCCCCTCAGAACCATACTGTACTTTCAACAGATACACTTTCATCTGGATCCGCTGGTGAAGGAAATGATTTAATAAAGAAGAAAGAAGTCAGCTTTGTTCTTGATAATAATGATTCATTTGACTATCATCAAAAAAGACCAAATGGTAATACAGCTACAACCACCATGGACAAACCATCAAAGGTAAATGTCATTAAAATTTATATTCATGCTATAATGTCTCTATACCTCACAAATGTAATGTTCATACAGAAATATCTCTATTTTCCTAACCACATGATGAATGTGTTAGGTATATTACAAAGTCATGGTTGCTCAGTTAGCTCTGTCTCTTTGCCATCAATGATTTTAGCTTTTTTTACTTCCACCTCTAACCTTAATATAAATAAATTTTGTATTTCATACGCAATTTCTCACTGATTGAATCAATATTGCCTTTGAATGCATTCACTGTAAGGTTTTAATGTAAAAACTAAATGTGTTCATATGCTGTTGAATGCTTCATTATAATTATGTAAATATTGCCTACAATTGCATTGAATAGACCACATTGCATAATTCATTATTGTCCCTTTCTGTTTCTAAGGGAAAACTTCGCTGGTTGGTAATTATAAATTTCCATGGGATATTTGTCTAGCGTCAGTTTATGTAAAGAGTTCATTTTAATCAAGTTATATATTGAAAACATTTGCTTCTAATGACAAAAACAAGTTTTTTTGAATTAGTACATTTCATTAATAACGTACCAAGTATTTTCACTGTGAAATGTTCAAAAGCAATAACCTGTACAGTATGTTATAATGACAATGTCTGAACAGTATTGAACAAATTTAACCTTAATTGATCGATAATAATGCATTTAGAAACATTTCGTTTTTCGTACTTAGATTAAACTATGTGATAAATGAACAATTGGTCTATTATCAAATAGCAGTAATTGTGTCAAATAGTGTATAAATGTTTACAATCATCATTCCTATTTTGACAAATTAGATTTTTGAATTGTTAATTGTAATGCTTTATTTGCTGTTTAAAACTCATTTAGTTTTCTAGTCCCTGGTTTTGCTAAAATGTACAAAAAATGGGCTGATATTTATCTGGTACAATAATAGGGCTTCAATATATCACAACTTTTACTAGTCATCTGCTTGTGAAATTGAGCCCTTTACTAGATTGATGAACCCCTTTATCATGAAAAAGGGATCACGCGGTATGTTTTATTACCTGTCTTTAGGGGTCACATCGGCCCCTTAGCATGAAATTGCATCGCCTGTCATTTTCTCTTGTATGAAAAATTAGGGGACATCAATCTTGTTAAGAAATTAAAAATCTCAACATTAATTCTTTAACTTGGTTGAATCAACCAATGATTTCATTTCCAAGTCAAGAATGTTTGAAGTCGAGACACTTGGTAATGAAATTAGCCACTGGTTTCATATGATAGGTGCTAAAATATTCTTAAACTAGTACGGGATGACAAAATTTTAGCCCATAAATTGCATTTAATTCGAGAATTTTCACAATTGTGTGTGAAATACACGACATTTTTTCTACTATTTGATGATTTCCTGTCCGAAATTTTATCATTTTGAAAATCTCATCAGTTTAATTATGTCCACTGAAGAATTAAAAAAAATCAAAGTTAGAGATCATTTATAAAAGGGTCGTTAGTTGAAATTGCCTTTGTTTTGTTCTATAAGCGGAGTCTGGTTGCCGAGAGAAATGAAGTTAATAGATTAAATTCGGTTTACGCTTTCCAATTATTTACAATTACATTTAAAATGGGGAGAATAATGGGGCTCATTGTGGCTTTTCAACAATTTATGACCCTGTTAACTGTATTTTTTATTTAATCGCCAACCCCAAAAAATGAGATGTTATCATAAAAATAACATTATTTCTCATGAAATGTACAATAAAATTTTTTAGTATTTTTAACTCATTGATGAAATTTACTTTTTTCACTTTTTCAGTCTTCTTTACGCTACTCTCCACAAGTTACCAAGGAAACACCACAGAACATCCTTGACACAAGAGAACTCCAGAATGAGGCTAATGCCCAATTACAATCTATGAAAATTCAACAAATGATTTTACAAACCAGAGCTAAACAATGGGTACAACAACAACAACAACAAGTAAGTAATCAATTGTTTGGTACAACTAATTTCAGAACCTATATCTTCTTGTTTTCCTGAAGTTCAAAAAAAGTAAACCTCAAGTTTTAGTTTAAAAAACTGTTGTAGGCTTCACATGATGAAAGCCTGATCTGAAAATTTGAAAATGAAAGCTAAAACTAGTAATTTTCTCAAAGTAAGAACTAATTGTAATTGTATTTCAAATCTTCTGTTTCATAAGGCTGTTTTGACTATTGATAGCATTTATCACTAGAAAATAACTGCAATATCATGTTAATTTATATTTTAAAATGTTGATATTTGTAAAATTTTCAATATACAAACGCATAGTCATGCACAAAACATATGAGTATTGTGGTGAATTTCAAAATACTAATATATTTTTTTATTATTTCAGTATGGTATAATACCACAAGATGGTGATCACCATAGCGATGGTTCTGCTGAAACTATTGGTAGTGACAGTGGTAGAGGTTGTAGTGAAGAAGATGATGTATTCAGTACTCCCTCTGCTGGTAAGTTCTTATTTTCTATAATATTGTTTTGTTAATGTTGTATTACTTCGACTTGTAATTTGAAATTTCTATTCTTATAAATGTCAAAATGAATATAAATAACTTGTGCCTAATTTTACCCCAGTTTTATATGATTTATTTCTGTGCTAAAATTTGTGCCTAAAGAATTTTTAAATACAGATAAACTATATACAAAACAAAAATTAATTACAAAATTTGTTTTAATATTTTATAAGGTAGAAATTTTTTTTTTCAAAATATATATCCAATGATGATGATTTTGTTGATGATGTTGATTATGATCCTGTGAGTTTTACTTAAATTTCCATTTTTTTTTTTTCAGATGATCCAAAATTGTTTGAGTTATCAAGTCCAGAGTCCCAGCACAGTTTTATGCCACGAAACAATCAGACAGAAGTTTACACCAAACCTCATCATCAAGGGTCTTACACCAAACAACCATGGAGTCGTCGACCACATCTTGCTCAAAAAGACTTTAAAACAATACATAGTCAGCTTAGTCTGAACAGAAACTTAAACATCAGAAATATGAACCATTTAGACAATGTATCTAGTAGTTACGGTGATTCGATACAAAACAGAATGTCATGGGGAAGCTCATATTACGGCAGCGTGGCCCCCATGGATTACACAGGCGACTCGGCATTACATTCATTTTTCGATAAGACTCCAGTTATGATGATGCCCAGAGATGATGATGATAACTGCTCAACAACGACATCTGGTAGCTATACTCTTCAATCGGAAGATATTTTATGATCGATTTCGTAAAAAAATATCCCTGGGTATATAATTAGTACCTTGAGGGTGTTTTGCGCGAAAAAATTAAGCTGTGATACGAGATACTGATAAACAGTGTGAAAATAGTGAAAATTGTGTTCACCTATCTTAGAAACCAGGTGTCGAGTAAAGTCTGAGCCAACTGAAAGTGTGATGTGTACAGATGTTAGGGGTTTAAATTAACTAAAATTGGTTACTATGACTACGGGAGCCCTAACTGTTAAAATTCAAAGATTTGGGTGTGAAATTGACTTTAGATGTTTATATAAGCCAGAGATAATTATCAACAATGCTGTTACATCAGAATGTATCAGAATTGAAGCTTAGAGGTTTTGTAACGACAAGACGTCTGACAAGGTCATTCCGCAAGATCGGGTTCATATCTAAGTGACAACAGTATCTACAGTACGGGGTACCTCCAGATGTCAAAAGGATACTAATATAAAGGTAAAGTCATTTTTCATGCTGTTTAGTTTAAATGTGACGGGGAATTATCAATAGAGTTGTAGATTATCATGTTTGAAAATGATTCACAATGTTTGTTTGGTGTCTGATTATTTCGGTAGATAGACGAGAATTTAAAATATTTCTAAATCTTAACTGTCGCCTTTTGATATTTGAGATGGTCTTTTTTATGAGCATCCCTCTATGTTGGACATTTTCATAATTTCACATTTATTTTTTTTCTTCTGAAATATGATAATTATATGTTGCTATTATAAATTATATTTTATAATTTTTCACAAAAGAAAAAATTAAAGTATTGAAAATGGGGCCAATATTTGAAAAAAAGTTGCTGTTTAAATAACTTGAAATTATAATTTTGATTATACTGGTAGAAAACTGTGTAATTTGTTCTAATACACTACTAAGGTTAGGAAATCATGTTTGTACACAATACTTTGGCCGGTAGACAAGATAATTTTGTATTTATTTTATACCTTTGTATAATAAGTCATCCTCAAGTTGAACCACTTTTATACAAATTGATCTACATACAAAATAATTGACAGGAGATTAAGAAGGGTTCTTAAAGCCTTCGTCGTAACTGTCATTAGCTGTGAACGGTCACCGTGATATCACATGACCTTAGTCGACACTTTTGGCATTTTGTCATTCATATCAAGGACATTTTTTGGGTACTAAGTAATTTATTGGCAACATAAGTCCGGGTGTTATGTCCACGTCTAATTTTTGTAAAATGTGTCTCATCCGTGAGTAATTAGAAATTTGTGTGTTTTATCACCGTCTACCCTGGGTAGTTTGAGATCTTTAAAAGTCTGTTAATTCCCTTCTTAGATTGATTTTATTTGAAATATTGATTGGGGTTAGCATGATATATGAAAGTTTTCAGTCTAGATGTAGACCCCCCTGTAATGGACTATCAAGGGGTCGTGATTTTAAATAGGATCTGATGAATTAGGGGGCAGAGAATGTAGTGCGGGTGACCCGTGTTTAGTGTTAAAATTGATTGAAATTAATTATCAAAGATTTCTCACTGGTGATAAAAATTTTATTGTTTAATTGAAACCAAGTGAGATAAAAATTGGAGAAATGTTTTGTTATTATTTTGATGCATAAATTTTTATTACTAACCCTGCTATTTTTCTCATTTCAGACTTGTTTAGTACAGTAATATAAAGTCATGGATATCATTGAGTTATATCTAGAAAAGTTTGGTCAAGTTCATCAAATCTCTAACATTCTGATACAGGTAAGGGGCTCACAAAAATTTTATTGTAGAAGTTACTGCTTCCTCGTGGTATAAAAATTTAATTAAGTCCGACATTGGTAGCTTTAACTGCATTAATTTTACATTTTTTGCCACCCATTTGAGGCTGTTTGAATAAATTAACAAATCGTAAAATGTTTTTATATTTGGATTATTAAACCATTTATACTAGATGAATACTATACAGTATAGTATTCATCAGACTATGTATGGTATACAGACGTCATACTGATGGGCACTTTATAGCTTCAATTTCCTCTAATAAACATGTTGCCATTAATTTTCATACTTATACTGGGTAGTAAAACTCATAGTATTAATATAAATACAAGTTAATCAACAAGCAATGAATGTTATAAAAAAAACCTTTAACCATGATGTAATGTTTTTATTGTACAATGTAATTTTTTCATGCCCCTTATAAAGTTACATTTTACACCATTCTAATAGCAGATTACTACAGAATCATGATTGTTAAGCAACTTGAATTTTTTTCTCTTTCTGAATGTTAATAGTTGCTCAATGGGACATGAAGAAAAACAAACTCACAATCTAAGTATCTAATTAGTGCTTGAGAGAAACATGTTCTTTTCTAATTTGCATTTTAATTAACGAGAAATATAATCAATACAAGCTGAAATAAAAGTGATATAAAATCAGCATAGAGCGTCAAATCAAGGGATCAATGTGAATTTTTAAATTCCCATTTGGAAAATATATTGGCTCGGGTTGTGAATAATTTATCTTATTTTAGACGATTTGTTGGCAAATCAAGATTTGGTGTGATATTAAATGGATAGGATGTTAGAAACAAGCAATAGTTTAAACATTTTACGAGTATTAAGTTTTGTCCATGCACATCATTCTAATCAGAGATATTTCTTTTTTTGTTACAGATGGTTCAATAATGATTGGAGATTCAACAAGAATACTGACATGATCTTCATCTGATTTTCTACATAATGTCAACCAGGAACTTGTCAACTAGTATAGATATTGTAAGGCCTTGGTATTCTAGAAGAAGGTTCAAGAATTCTTGGTGTGAAGTTCCATCTGAATGGTTTTAGGAAAAAAAATCCTTTAAGTAGAATACAAATCTGGAAGACTCCATGGTTACCTGTTGTCATTGACTACCTGTTCATCTGAATATTGTGTATACAATCTGGAAAACAGAACTTTCTTGACGTTGTGGAAGTGACCTTGAAAATTTGGAAAGTGTAAAAATGTGGAAACTTACAAACCCCATACCTTCACACACACATGGTTGAAATAATGACAGTCTCCCTGAAAGAACTAATGACCTATTAACTGTACACCTAATGATATTAAAGAAATGGTTTCATCGGAATATTTTGTATATAATCAAAACTAGTGCTTATACCATTCAAGGTTTTAAACTTTGAAAATATGTTTAATGTATAATATTAAAATGTTACTGTCTCAAGAACTTTATACTTTGTATGTATTATGTTATATTTAGATTTTGTTATATTTAAATATTTGACTTACATTCCTGTACTTATAAAAACTCTCATGCTAAGCATTTTATGTTTTTCTTATAGTCAACCAAAATGGCAGTTTGTTTGATTGCTTGAGACCACCAGTTTTTCATCTTAGGGACAAAATATCCTGCTCGGGCTAGATGTTTTTAATGATAGATAATATTGTATGATTTCAAGATATATGATTTTCTATGTTTTTAGATTTTCATATCAAACGTCTAGTATTAAATTTGAAATTCAGCTTTATACTTAAGTATTATGAAAATTAGCCAAAGTTAGTTTTTATGAAACATGTATTTAAGATATAATTAAGATATACTACATGTTTAATTGTTTATATGGTATATTATTATAGATTTATATTTAATGCATAATGATTTACTAGCATATATGTACATGTAAAAATTAATTGTTGCTGTCAGATGTTGATATCTTGAAATATGAAAGGTCTAGAATTAGTTTGACCTTTGTAAAGGTCATTTTTATGTAATTTGTAAACTTGGCTGAAAACCTTGAAATTCATAAATTTCTGCAGTTTTAGAAATTTGAGATTTACTCCCTTGTGGTTTTATTTGATCAAACTACATGTATGTTTTTCATTGATGGTCTCAACATTAAAGTTTTGCATAATTGTTTTTTGAAAAAAATGGGACTGAATGTACATAAAAAGTCAATATGAATTTATATTTAAGACTATAAGAGAGGTTTGAATGTATATTTTAACAATCTGATGTATGTTTATATATGTATATCAGTATTTTGTGTTCAAATGGTGCTGTATTTTTGTCATACTTATGTTTTTCTATGTCATTTTTTGTGTATTTTTGTACTTTGTTTAGACTAACAACCAAATAATAGTGCAACATTTTGTTTTTGTATAAATATGTGACCAAACAATGATCTCAATGAAAATAAACAAGTTTAAAAACTTAACTTTATCGTTTGTTTTATTTATTTTGTTTTGAAATGGATGATAATCAACATATGCAACTGACACAGCTTACCAAATTTAAATGAACACTTGTCATTATCAGTACTTTCTTACCAATCCACAAAGAGCATACAGCTAGCTTGTTGACTTTAAGATGAAAAAAAGAATCTAAGTATCAACTTTTCATGGAAGGGTACAACAATGCATGGTTATCAAAAGTTTACATGATTAAATTGGAAGTAGAAATCACCATATGGCAATATCAAAGGCCATGAATGCCATTTGATGTCTTTAAGTTACTTGACATTAAGAGGATGATATAGCCCAACTTGGAATACAAAAATTGTAGGTATTTGATGAGCTTCATGACCCCATTTGGAAAAGTTTCCAATCTTGAAATAAGTTGGATTAATAAAATTTTGAAGTACAGTTAATACTAATTATAAGCTTGATTGTCAAAAAAGTTCTTACAACTTAGATTTATAACTGTTTATACCACTTACTTCTAATATAACCCTTGCCATGTTTAAGCCAAAGTCTTGGTCTCTATAGAGCCAGATTTTCCAGCAGACTGACTTGATTCTATACTGGTGGCACCTTCTAAGCATTTTGGCCTAGTACTAATAATAGACTGTTCCATTGGTCTATACATATTAGTTCCCTAAGTTATAAGCAGGTCAGATAAAGCTTCATGCTAAATAAAACAACTTGGTGAGTTTTTGATTGGATTTTAAACCAACTTAGTGCTAGCTACCACGATATTACAGGTACCAATTCAAGATTATTTACCCATTGACATTGCTTTCAACTATGAGTTTATCTCTGTGCTGGTCCCTTACAATGGGCACAAGATGAAATATGAATATATGCCCGAGGATTTATGGGTTTTTAAGTCTTATCTTTTTTCTAAAATATAATTTCCTCACAGTCAGAAAATCGACATATAACTTGATATAAGGATAATAATTTCGATTGTTGGATAATAAACCATATCTATCTGAACAAGAAACACTCCTTGATAACGTGTGATTCTTGATTATTAACTAAACAAAACTAAGACCAGATGAGTAATAGTCACCCTCGCTCTGTCTATTCTTATATATTTGTTGACAAATTAATTTTATACGAGATATTGAGCGAACTCACGCCGTGAACACTACCGACCAATCATTGATTTGTTCAAATAAACCTCGTCATTTGTCTGAATTTACTGTTCATATCTCAATTTTCTTCAGACTGCATTGTCAAAACTGTAGACTACGTAATTATTTAATGTCTCGTTTATTGAGATTCACAAATGAAGTTTTATTGAATTCTATTATTTCTTCGACTTTATCTAACAATGGTTATGAAAAAAAGACACTGAGAAAGAAAATATGAGTAAATTATTTATGGTGACAGATTTAGAGTTTTTTCCAGACTGAAACTATTACGTATATGGACTAGAACTTCCAGATATTAGATAAAGCACTAAAGCCCAGCATGCCGTCAAGTTCATCATAGCTAGAAACTTGGTCTAATTGAATATTGTTTATCAATATTTTTTGTCTTATTTCACCGTAGACGAATCTTCAAAAGTAATAGATTTCTTAATGGGAAAATCTGACATTTTAGAACGTATTAACTTAAGAAAACAAAATTGTTTTATCAATGATGAGCAGACTTAAATGTTGGCTATGATTTTTTTTCAAATTCTTCAGAACTGGGAGTTCAATTTTAAATGTTCATACGTGGAGAATAGATATTATTGGTGTATTCTTCGAATCATTCTATATCAGAAGACTATCTCTTATAATCGACACTAGTTTAACAATGCTTTTCAATCGTTGTTTCAAGCTTTTAAGGAGTTATCTTATAGTCTAAAATATGTTTAACTTTAAATATCACCACAGACGACAGGTATCGAGGGAGTATTTTTATACGGCCAATTAGACATGTTCGTCGCCAAAACAGTTTACATTTCTATTTTATAATGGACTCGTTTTTTGTACTCTTCAAATGATGATTTTTCCCTAACGTTTGGATAAGATAGATTTAGAAAAAGTTTTGATGTACAACGTATATAGAAGAGTAAGGTTCCATCACCTCATAGACATTATTACGTATTGTAAGACGGTTTCTAAAATTGGCAACGACTCCTATATGGATCGAATGGCGTAATAAGACATTGTTGCTGTCTTGTTCAATTGCTTACTTGCCAGACGATTTCTATATAGGCTTAAAACATAATAATGGAACACCATTCAGAAAACAGATGCTTTGCTATTTGTTACTTGTCTACCAATTTGTTAATTGAATAATTATGTGTCCAACTCATTTGGATTAGGCATAAAATTGGCTTCCAGAGTTCTGGTCAGAGTGATTGACAATTTTGGTGCCAATAAATTTGGATCAATATGATTAATTACATTTATCTCTCTCTGTTAGTATTGGCTAGGAAACATTATCCACACTTTATTAGCTTGGAAACACCACATCGTGTTTTTGGCACGGCGTGAAAAATATAAAATACCGGAAATGGACGTTCGCATGACAGAGTAGCATTTCGTGAACGCTGACTTCTACTTCCGGTGAGAAAATGAACAAGTTGAAAATATTCAGAAGCTGTGGAGCGTTGATAATAAACGTCCAATTCTTGAGCTGTTGTCGTCTGCCAACAGTCTCTGATTGTCTAGTAAGGTATTGAAGGTTTTTTCATGATCTTAATCATGTTAGTCGAATTGTTCCCAAGTCATCCTGAAATTCACAATATTTGTTTCCCAAGATTATTAAAATACTGATATGTTGCCAGTGTAATTTTTTTTAATGGAACATTAATAGATATACTTAAGTATTTTATGTAATATCTCATGTATGGATATGTTGCAATGTTGCAATAACATGTTGTGATATTTTGTGCTCTTCATATTCGGAGAAATAAAAGGTCACGATCGCACGCGAATATGTCAATTGTCAAAGACATTTAGTTCCCTGTGTTAATTTAGCTTGGAGTTAAGCCGAAAATATGAGTTATTAGCCGTAAGTTCTGAACAAGGGATTTGTATGTTAGCATATTCTGTAGGACTTACGTGGTTTAACCAATCTGCTTTTTGTGGTGTTTAACCGAGCTTATGAAGTTATAATAATTTTCTTATTAAAAATTATGTAAATGAAATGATGGGAAACTCTTTGAACAAATTAATCTTCGCACCTAGGTTTCAACTTAAGTGTGTCATAAATTTTCATCTTTTGCATAAATTTGGATGAAAATTAATTTCAATGGCTTCGTATTACAATGACAACAATAGTAGACCACGTGTAATAAAAGAGCTAGGATGATACAGCATTGAGTTAAAACAGTTTATCTTACTATTCTATCAGTATTTAAACTATTCACTATTCCTGATACACTGTCTGATATGAAACATTCTTGTATTTTTATAGAAATAAAAATAATATTTTATGTTTCCTCTCTCATAAACAAGAATATTAAATGGTTTATTATTATCCAGAGCATAAATTATTGGTTAATAAACAAATCACCGTCATGTATCTGAGGATACAAGGGTACCCATCCTGTATTGATATAAAATTTGCCCTCATGTCCCACACGTGACCACATGACCATGTTATTCCTGTTTGGTCGCTTCTATAAATGTATTCGTTGTTTTACGATCTGTTTATTTGATATAATTAGATAAAATCATCAAAGAACGGTAAGAGATGGGTTATAGGATATAGCTCGTCTGAAATAAGATTTAACAAACCGACACAAGGCATTTCAGAAGTATTTTCAACATGAACTTAAATGTAATATCCAAAGAATGGATGCTTGAATGCGTCTAGCGCGTTTTTTCAAAGTTTGCTTTGTTTTTTCAAAATACATTTGTACATGTATGTATACGTATAGCCTGAGTTTAAATAACATGAATGCTGTTCGGTCCTTTAAAGAAACGATATAACAATATTTCCGTTCTATTCATATTTATTCAGCATATTTTTAATTAAACACGTTTTATTTACTATTAATACTCTAGTTAACACGTAAAATAAAACTATGATATAGGCTGTGTTATATTTACAATGGGAACACAATCCGAAGCATCATCTTTAATTATTTAAACTTTTGATTTAATTTCCAATATACAAAAGAATTAATCATTGCACGAAGACTACAAATCCTTGTTTTATTGTTACAGATTTAATCTTTTGTTGTTGTTTTACAGTAAAACCTCGATATAAAGTTCTCTAGGTGTCACAGTTGTATATAGTAAGAAATTTATCTTAAAACATCGTCATTATTTATCGTAAGCGTGGCCATGTAACCGTTCTATGACCAAGATACGTGCATCGTTGTTCCAAAATTATGTTGAAGAAACGCCAAAATACATTGTCTTTGCGATATCAAAATGATTTTATTATTCTTTAACTAATATGATACTACATGTATACATGTAGAGCTCTTATTTCTGTGGAAGTTCTAATAAAATGTGTTCTGATTTGTCATTTACCGAATAGTTAAAAACATGTACATGTAATGAAGGCACAAATGAAAACATCCAATAACGAAACTGTATAGCGCTTTGGTTCGAAATTTGTTAACATTGTCAAATACTGTTGTATGACTGCTTTATAAGAATGCGGCTAAGTAACTTCGTTTGAGTGTTACCTTTGAATAATATTCTGTTCCTTAATTAAACGTTTCTTTTTGATAATTTGTAGGTAATAATTAATTTCTTTTAGCATCATCCTCAAAGTTTTTATAAATAAAGCAGAGATATAGAATTATATATGTCCCTGAATCGAAGTGTACTTTAAGTCGATATTTTACTGTACCTCATTAATACATGTATAGTACAAGTACATTTAGTACAACCAATATAACGTGTTGTCTTTGATAATACATGATATAGATCTATATCTTACATTGTTTAAACCCTTAAACTTTGTTTATAGCCAATTAATTATTAATTAAAACTTGTAAAAATCTGATTATCACGATGAAGGTGAAAACAGAAGTTAGTTGTTTTCTTGAGCTTTTCTTAGTCTGTTACTTTACATGGTTTTACGCGTGTATGAATTTTTGCTACATTTACTGACACGTGTTTTGAAAACCTTAACCCATCTAAGTGCTCTTCTATGCACCAAGTCTCAGATCTTCATACACAATCGCCATTGGGACTTTTTGCACGTCACGCGAAGTGAAAAAATGGCGGCCGAAATGGTGTTCTCAATTGCAGGTCTTGATGCATTTCACTATTTAGAAAGAGTCGTATAGTTTGTTTAAACTTATTTTATTGCCCGTAATACATATTTACAATTACATAAATACAACAAATATAATAATAACAACACATAACTATATGTATATACGGCAATCGGGTTGAGCCACAAGTTCTATAACTTAGTTACGGCTCTCCCCTTAAAGAGTCGTAAAATCGTTTCTATTTTATATTAAATACAAAGGTAAGAAACCTTTAACCACAGAAACATTTTTTTCTCCTTTTCTAAGTGGACATTTTATTCTCGTAAATGCAAAGTTATCAGTAATTTTTAAGAGTTCAACACAAAAATTCACAATGATCGACAACTTGGGCGATTTTAATGTCTGAAACCTTAATAAAATTGTATTTAGCAAATCTAACCATTTCTTTGTTGTCATGTTCTACTGTGCACAATCAATACTCTTCTGTATGTATAAACAATTCATATTATATGAATCAACGTGACCCGGAGAAAGAGTCGCAACCATTGGCATCTTGTTTGATATGTTTGAACAAGTTATATTTCACATTGTAACGTAAATTAACTGTGGTATGTATCCACTGTTCAATATACAATGTAACACTCCAAGTACTGTAACCATATACCAGCACTCACAGAAAGAGAAAATAATGTTCTATGTCAACCATTTCCGTTTTGAAACTGAACAATTTGAAAATATTTTAAATTCTGTACTCGTACTTGGTTTATTTCATGCAATGCGCGATCACTTTCGTTTTTGATCAGTTAATTTTACGACGCAACGATTGGAAAATGAATCGTGACTGACGCTTGCTGTTCGAACGTACTGCCATGTACAAAGTTTGCGTGACATGGGTTCATTAAATCTGCCACGTGGTATTTTGTCACACTTTATTACAGATTGAAAACGCGTTTTGACACGAAACTAGCAATATAAATGAGCACAGTTACAACGATTGATACTAAAAGGGAATTCATGTATACGAAGTAATCGTTGGACTACACTGGTTCGACGTTAATCATGAGGCTTGAACTAAGCTTACGAGTTTGTTATTTGACATATGAAAAAGAGGTTAGTGTCATTTTAAAGAGCGAATCCTTAGCTCCGCGGGCATATACATGTATAACATAATAACACATAAATCTGAATTAATTTAAGTGAAGAAACTTTCCATAATTGAACTTTATTGGTGAAAAACTACCATTATTGTAATAATACTCTTTATATGTACAAAATATCTATACAATGTACAAAAATGAGCATAATGTATGTTGTGTCTTTGATTTGGGACTGTATACGCTGCGTTTGGTTCCAAATTTGGGAAGAAAGTAAAGCTGGGATAAAACCAAGTTCACGAAATAAAGACAAATGATCATATTCTAATGTATAGTAAGAGTAAACTCTTGTCTAAATAATGATCCGTCTTTCTTCCTTTACAAACCATCTATGTTCAAAGACTTCTTAGTCAGTAAACATCTGCTACATTTCATGAAGAATTTTCGTACCCAAAAATCTTAATAACCTTTGGACAGGAGAAAGTTAAATAAAATTATTTCAAGGTATTAATTAGAAGCGTATTAAGTTCAGAAGTTTATGTTTGGTATTTTTATAGTTATCTTGTTTGTTTGGATTATTCTGAACCTCTCGTACAATGAAGAGGGGGTTCTAACAATAATCGAGTTATTTTACAAAAGTCATTTAATACTAGAATATCATAATAAACCTAAATAATATCATTTCACGCCTCATGTTTTATACAAGTACTCAACTTAGTGTACAAGTGTTGGTTTACATTGACAAATATTTTCATATTTGTATGTCAATATTTATTTCTATTTCTTTTAGTATTATCTAACATTTTTTTCTAGAGTCATGCCTTCAATGGTGATTTTCAACCTTTGTGTCAATAGACTCCTTTTTAATTTGAACATAATTGTATCAAAACTGACTTCAAAAATTGAATGTTTTTGGTATGGTTTAAAAGTTATAAGACACCGTTCCGCCTTATTTGGAAGGTATTGCCGTATGTTTCGTATTCGTACATAGGCACTGTTTATTTTGTTTCGTTTTTACTGACACGAGTTTGTTTACTGTCAAAATTCAGTGTTTCGACTATTGTATATAAGTAAACACTCCAGTAACCCCCTGGTAATGTTCAAATACATCAATGGACGTTTTTGCTAATAAGATGACGAAGTTTTTGTCAGATGTTTGTATGGAATAATTATAAGGGTATTACAATAACAAGCATTATCATTTTGTGATACAAATTTTATCAAAGAAACACGTTTTTGTGGTGTCTAAATTCTTGTACAAAGTTTCTTTTATATTTGTTTCCCTTATAGAATAAGGCATTCAAGCATGTTTCCTTAAAGTTGTATGTTTCTATTTAAATGAATAGTTCATACATAGAACCAGATAAATAATAATGCACCAATGTCCTACTAGAACCACAAAATATTGGTTTTATAAAATGGTTTATTAAAATTATAGACTAAGACTGCTTATATAATATGTATGTGTATTTATATTTATGATTGTTTGATTGCTATTTTCTTACCATGTGCAAGCAGACGACAAGTCTCTGGGTTATGTTTACACAACAAGACTCCTGCAGGTTTCCAGTTGTTCATTCCTGTATTTAAGGAAGTTCCATTGTGTATTGCATATAAACAGTAAGTACTTAAAATATAATATTGGCATTGGACTAAATGCGACTGTTTAAAGAATTGTGAACTGATTTTATGTACTACTTGTATACAATGTGTTACCAGTTTATAACTTTTTATGTTTCACTTTTTGTCTGGTATGTGATTATCATATATACCCATCGCATGTGGTAATTATGATGTGCATTTTCACGTACCACATGTGTGAGTTGTTATTATGTTATTTCCATGCATCACATGTAGTATGTGATACATATATTGTGTTTTTCGTGTATCACATGTGGTATGTTATTATGTGATTTTTCATGTTCACATGTGAGATGAGATATGATATAAATATATCACATGAGAGTTGTCATTTCGTGAATTTACTGTATCACAGTGAGATGTTATTATGTAATTTTCATGCATCTCACGTGAGTTATCATTATGTGATTTTCATATATCACATGTGAGTAGTAATTACATGTATGTGATTTTCATGTATCTCACGTGAGTTATCATTATGTGATTTTCATGTGTCACACGTGATAATTGAGTTTCACATATAGCATTTGTGGAACTTACGTGATCAGGTGATATTACACATATGCTTACATGTTTTACATGTTTTACCAGGGCAATGCTTGTATTCAGTCTGTTTCAGGAAGGTGCATCAAATAACTATGTATAAATCAAACAATTGTATTTGACACTTTTAAGACATTTTGTTCTTGTTGACTCATTCTAATTTTGACTCAAACGATTAACTCATTGCAATTTTCATTTATTGTTTGGGTCTTTTCTAAACAGTATCAAACTAAATGTACATTTTCCCACATATAACAACATCTAAATCTTGATTAGTTCTTGTTGTTACAGCATACAAACAGCGGTACAGAAGATGTGGGTTTGTTAACTTTTTGTCATTCTTTAGACCACATGAGATTTGTCCAAATCTGACTTGGAAGTAAAACATCTCATTGTTATAATATGCGGGTAGTAGTATTGAACGTTGGCAACGAACTTTGGTCCCGGGCGATTTGTTTATAGGGAAAGCATGTTATACATTAAAAATACATTTTGTCTTGAAGATGTTCGATTTTTCTGTTAAGATAAGATCGTGTCATGTCATGTAAACAGACATATACAATTATGTTTAATTATAATGGTTTTTGTCTCAATACTCGTTCATACTGATTTATTTTAGCTCAAGAATGAAACAAGCTCTTCGATTTATCCCTCTCTAGCCGATGGAGCAGGCATGATTGGGTGGTTACGAAGAAGTAGAATGACCATCGACACTTCTTAAAAGCCATTCATATAAAAGAACCAATGCATTGTGTTGATGTATCATTTACAATTTTCTTGCAATCAGAAAGACGAAACAAACTAATTCAAACTAAACCGAACGTTCTTTAAATAAAATAATTATGCACTTTAAGTGAAACAGGCGTTCTAATGATATTACGTCATTATTTTATTAAACAAGCAAACAACCAAACAAACTTTATTTTAGCAGTTAGCATACTAATATACAATAACTACAGAGGCTAAAACAAATGCATATACAATATGTATTTTTTTACAAATCAGATTTTGTATCATAATAGGTAGTAAAATACATGTACTAATGATATAATTGACCTCACAAGTATTCCATTCAGATAATCTCAGTGATAGCTCCGTCAGTTTACAGAATCTCTCGAGTAAATGAATTCTAACCAAATAATCTAAGGGAGGTAACTAATACATCACATTACATGGAAACTCAGCAGTTACTTCCCTTAATATTTGTAATTTTCATATCTTGCGACTTCCATGAGAACTATAAGTCGTTTACATAATTCTGTATCAACACTAGGTAATAGTTCACAAACTGCTCACATATGGTCAAGGGAAAAATAAAACTCCCAATAAAACAGTTAACACAAGCATTGGAACTCATTTAACACGTTAACATATTTTATGAGCTTGCATTGGCTCGAACATGGCTCGTACAAGGCTCGCATAGTTCTATTACATTAACCTGTCACAACTTGAATAATTACACGGTCACTGAATGTGTATGTATTCATCTTCTTTTAAACCATTGAGCCACCAATCCATATTAATTATTGATGATCTAACTACATATGGAGTAATTTTGAATATCGTTGAAAAAACAAGTTCAAAAGAACTTAAAAATAACAAATTCAGTGACCATGTAATTATCTAAGTTGTGACTGGGTAATATCACAGAACTAAACAAGGCTCGCATGAAGAGAATATCAAGATTCTCGATTTATCATCTTAATAACTTTCTAGGCAAAGATCGTACGATAATGTAGCAATACAATATAGAAAATGTACGACTAAAATACATTGTAGATTGTAAGACAATTAATAATACATGCCCCTGGTTACGAGGACGTGTTCTGGCACGAAGATTACACTCGTTTGTATCTAACTTCACCCTTTCCTAATAGATGTTTTCCATACATTAATGCTGGTCTTACGATGAAATCATATTGATATTTGTCCTTCTTACTAGGATTGTCGTTATACAATTCAGGTATGTATCCATCAGTTGGATGTAATACTATGGGTGGATCTTGTAGACACATCAACCATGTGACTTCAATACATTTCTTGACATAACTGACCATGTCCTTGTGCTGAAGGGGTATTAACTTCCCGTTTGGGGTTTCCTTATATTTCTGCCATAATAAATAAAACAAAACTTGAGAGAATATACTAAGATATATTTATAAGAATCGTTCCTCTGATATGTCTTTTTGAATCAGAAAGCATTTGTGAAAAAAAGTTTTTGAAATTATTTTCATGACAACTATTTTATCTAGCTATGAATTAGTTCAAATATTTATGTCGTTAGAAATTACTTTTGACATTTAGTTACTTTCTAATAGGCCCTAAATTGCTGAAAATTTATTAAAAGTTTAAAAAAAATAGTAACATCCATCTTGAAAATTGACGTGGGTTACAGATACAAACAAAATATATACATTTCTACATGTATAGCTAAAGTTCTTCTTGATCTTGTTAAGACTGATTAGTCGATAAGACAATGTTCTTCGAGATTGTAGAGTAACAACAATAATAATTTTGCCGCCATTTTTGCACGACTGTAATAAACAAACCACTGGCACAAGAGTCTATAAGAGCTATGTATGTTATAAAGTAACACGTCCCTATTGATAGTCATCCGTATGAATGTATTCTGTAAACTCTGTAATAACCTTTCCCATTTTTTTCCTATCAATATTTTTCTGAAACAGTTTTGCACTCTGTAATAAGTTTCGATTTTAAAGTCAACTATCAACGACAATATAAATGTACTTTAAATAACTTACGGAAAACAAATGGTCACGTGATACATCTGAATGTAGTGAACAATATTGCTTGACTAAATCCACATCCCCTGTCACACTCTGTTGTCTTTCACCTCGAGCGCTTACTGGTACCTGTAAAACCGATCGTGGCGATTAAGACATTTCAAAACCAATTAATAAATTGTTTTCCACAATAATTAGTTTTCATGATGAATACTTTTATTCATTTACACATGTACGTTTAGAGTCCATTAAAGGAATCATTAAATGAAATTACAAAGCAACACATTTATTTCCAATTTTGTTTTTTTTATGTTTTCAGTAGTGCCACACGAAACATAAATCTATTATATGACAGCTTAGAATTGACCAACGATTTTTTGAATTCTAATTTACCAAAGGAATATGTTTCCCGCCTCATTCGCTTCTGGATAAAAAATACAATTGTTACCAGCATCTAAACCGAAGATTACATGTTTCATAGGTCTAACAATTTTACATCCAATGTGAATCTGCATCCGGAACTTCTCGGCGCTGTACAAGCTACTTTATCGCCGAGGAGTTCTGTATCTGAATTGTAAATGTGCATATACCTTTCCATGTCGCCACAAAATTATATGTTTCATAGCAAGTACTATTTCTGTAAGTTTCCTCTGTACTTCTTTCTCACAGAATCCATACACACCCTGAAAGGCATTTCCCCATTAAATTTAGTAAATTTTGTTGATTTTTTGCAATCAAGAAATTTAGTATTAAACATTAGTACCAAAGTACTTCGATTATTATTAAGAAGAAAAGCAGGACACTGACCCATAACCTTATATCTCCTTTTCAGCCCACTTCTCCCCTGCTTCTCCCCTTCGTGAGCAAAAATGGTCACTGTGAAGCCTGCATCCTACTGATGCATACTGTCTTTTATCTCCGACTCTTGGACACTTAAATTAAAACTGGAATAATTAGAATGGCCTTTGTCGGATAAGACGAAAACCAGCCTGCTTTATGAAAACTTACTGTCACATATTGAAGATCTATGCATATATATACGCATTCTCATACCCCGTGGTGAGGTTATCAAGATACTCGATCGAGACTCCTACTAGACTCTGGGTACGAGAATGATATATACGGAGACAAAGTGGTATAAACAATGGTTTTATCGGAATTAAGGACAAAGTTTTTGAACCAAAATTTTGAAAACAAATGAGTCCAAATAAAGCGTTGTAACGGCCAATGCAAAATAACTTCATAGATGTGACACAAACTCACCGCAGCGGTTATTTCTTTTTATTTTTGCTTATAGCATGACGTAACAAATGTGAGGAGTTTGGGAAGTGACGATGTATTGCTTTTGAATGATGTTAGATACTTTATGAGTCAATTTTCTACCTAGTTACAGATATGATAGTGTGTTACCTCAAGAACAGCCAGTAGTTTTCGTGTTATGTCCCTTTCAGGCATATGATCTTTTTGCTGTAAAACAACATTAGCGTCTGCCCATTCATTGTCATATAGATTTTCAAACATTAATTTTATCTGTCCCGGATTATTGGCGCTAATTCTCTCAATGAAAGCTTTCCTGTCACGGGAATCATTTAAACTGCAAAGAAGTATAGAATAAAACAAATTTGAGCTCGTTTTGTCCAGCTTGAAAGTTTAAATTAAGACATTTAGGAAGAAATATGTAGTTGGTGGAACCAGTAAGGACAACGGGATTATGCAAATCTATATGGTATGTTATCATTGTTAGTTCAGAATAAGAACAGTTTTACGTCATTTGAATTTGTTACTATGAGATTTCACAATATTTATCTTAATTGGTAACATTTAAAAAGTTTAATGAATTATTCCTTTAATTTATTGTGACCTGTAGGCCTATAAACGCAGCTCATTTTCAAAAGTGCATCATTATTTATATTCCGTTCCAATTTTTTTTTTATCATTTTGAAATTTTAATACATGTACACGGTTTAATTATAGTGTTTTTAAACAAAAAAGATATTCAGCTTACAAATACATAATTATAAGTACATAAAAATTATTATTTCGGCTACTGAATGATAAAAACACAATGAAATAATAACATACGTACTTTGTATTGTCTTTGTGAGTTGCCCCTTTAGTCTCCGCTAATGGTTCAGTATCATTAATATGACTTTTTGGTGGATCAGTATGCATACTTAGTTGACTGTTTGGTCTCTCATGGGTGAGGTGTTCCTCGTCGAAGTCATTTCTTGAAGCTTCTCTTACAGTTGACAACGCTTCATTTTGCTGAGCTTTTTTATTAGCGGCTGCCTTTGTTATCTGTCTCACGTGATAGCCATTTATAGCGACCTGTCTAACATCTTCATTTTTAGAAATGTGTTGGTCGTCGATGCCGCTTTTAGCAGATCCTGCCTTTTTGTTTGAGCTTCCCTTGATAGAAGCTCTACTGCCGGTTCTTTTTGGTTGACCACCTCTATTCTCAGGAAGTTCTTTGACTTCTTTTTTCGCCTTGTTTTTCTCCTGGAAATAAATATGTAAGAATATGTTTGTTGATGATATTGTAAGTAAACACTTTCGAGTCTCGATAGGTTTGACATGGTTGTATTTTGGATAACTCGACGCAAATGTTTCCATCATTAAAGTCTTGCTGCGTGATAGAACAGTGGTTAAGTGTCCGCTCTCGGTTCTAGAAGTCGCAGTTTCTCTCCGAACGCTTCATATTGATCAAAGACGGTTAATATTTTGTACTGTATTTTACTCTTGCTCGGCACTTAGTATTTAAGAAGTTATGTTTGGAAGGTTGAGTATGACAGTCTGGTAAGAACCTGCGGTGCTTTGCACAAAAGTTCTTACGAAAAAAATCTTCGTAAGTCAGTTACATATAATTAGCACTTCAAAGTCAGGCGGATAATAAGCATAACTATGATATGATATTCAAAAGGTATACAAAATTGTACACAATTTGTTTAATATTTAGAATTGATAAGCCAAAAAATGAGCGTATTATTCATGTTTCTTGCGTTTGACTTACGAAGATTTTTTTCGTAAGAATTTTTGTGTAAAGTATCACTGTTAATTGATGATTTAATTGTCGCGCATAACTTTGAAGCTATTCCCATCCGTTGATAATATGCAACTTTATTCTTTTAGATTATTTTATACATCAAAGGCGTGTCGATAATATAGCGGTTTCTAAGGAAAACTATGTAAAATATGGAAAATGACATTTATATAAAATACAATTCTAAATAATCAATTCACAATAATGTACGATGAACAGATGCAGATATGTTAAAATTGTACGGAGCACCTAAAGTAACATTTTGAAATACTTTTTTATTTTCACAACTATTTCGTTTAAACGTAATATTATTTCGCTTTTACGAAATATTATTTCGTTTATTCGAAATATTATTTCGATTAAACGAAATAATATTACGTTTAAACGAAATAATTATTTCGAAAAACGAAATAATTATTTCGAAAAACGAAATAATTATTTCGGAAAAAAACCGAAATAATATTATTTCGAAAAAAACGAAATAATATAACGTTTAAACGAAATAATTTTATCGAAAAAAAAAAAACCAAAATATTTATTTCGAAAAACGAAATAATTATTTTGAAAAAAAAACAACACGAAATTATTTCGTTTAAACGTAATATTATTATATATAAAAACGAAATAATATTACGATTAAACTAAATGGTTGTGAAAATAAAAAAGTATTGCAAAATGTCACTTTAGGGGCTCCGTAAAATGGCCATCTAAATCGACAAAATGTCAGTTTAGATTCCACTCTTAACTCGTCGAAACTATTTAATATAGTGTTTGTGTATCATAGATGAAAAAAATGCATGCAATAAATTATGCTACTTTATGTACATGTGTATGTATTGTCTTATATGTTGGCTATTGAATTGATATATATTTAAATGTAAACCTGCTCAATAAATTTGCTATACATGTATAAAAACGTGTGGCAATTCCATGGACTATTATTCAGATTTCTTTATATTGTTTCATTCATTTTATTTAGATTCAAATTTACCAATAACAATATCTATCATCAGTAAGTAAAACTTGACATGCTTATAGTAGTTTAAAAAATATCCCGTCTTATTATAATGAGAACATGCTTATATTATAAGAAGGGGGATACAGAATGTCAAGCTCCTGTGCTTAAACCAATGGACCCAATTTATGTATATAGTCACTAGGTTCCTCGCGTTAACTTAAGTTTTGTTAGTATTCTACCTAAGTATAACTTAAAATGCGTTAGATAAGAAGATACATACGCGATGAAAATATTAAATATTGAAATAAATGATAAAAATAGAGATTCTAAAAAGAATAAGCTAAACTGAACATACATACATGTACACATACACTGCCCTCCAAAAGTTCCTTCACACATTCACAATTTATATTGTACTAAATAGAATTTCAAAAAGTTGTTCAAGCAATTTATGTTATACAACTTTACTTTTTTTCTTTTTGAAATCAGAACACTTTTCTTATGAATATGAAATTGAAAAAATATCTCGAACTTGATATTGGCTCATTGAGATAAATAGAATATAGTTTCAGAGGCTGATAGGTAACTTATGCTGCAACTCAAAAATTAAAATGTACTAACACATATTGAATTAGATAAATAATGACACAATAAATCTTCAAATTTGAACATAGAAATAGTAGCAATTTGATTAATTGTATTGTAAAGAAACTTTTGGAGGGCAGTGTATGCAAATGACATGTAAGGTATTACATTACGTGTCATATTTAAATCAGTTTGTATCGAATTTTATATGAAGCAATTACATGTATAATAATTCATACATACTTTGATATATCTTTCCAATCCATTTTTAACTTTAACATGATCTTTCCAGGCTTCTTTAAACTTTTTATTTTCGATATTTGTTATCATTTTCTGCAGCATTATGATATGTTCTTTTAAATTTCCATTAGGATGATTATCTTCTTTTTTAAGCACTTTTAACTCTTTTCTCACTTCACCAATTAATTCCTTCGCTTTTTCTTCTTGGTTGTTGTGTACTTGTTTCAAGAAATCTAGAATGTACGAGCCTGACTCAGGTTCCATTTTAACTAAAAAATGTCTCTGCTTTTATTCTTAGTTAGTAAATGTATACACACAAATTTTAATTTAAACACTGATACCAAGAACGCGACCTCGTTTTAACTGTTTATACTTCCTAGTTACAGGGTTTATTTGAAAAACAAGAACGACAAATCGTATTACCTTTGAAACCTCTGTACTTTCGGTTTCGATCTATTTTAGAAATGGCCAATTTGTTTGGCAAGTTTCTCATTAGAAATTATGATAATAAGCAAAAATTATTTTACCAATGCTGTGATTTGATATTTCTTGCATTGGATGGGCAGTTTTAGTTAAGAGCTGTTCCAAATGAAATCGAATTGTCGCCCATGGGACCTATCCACTGACACCAGAGTGCTTAAACTCGTAAGAATACATTATGATAAATTATTTTGTCAACGAACACAAATAGCAACGGTCCTAGATGAACAATCAGTTACGAATCGCAACTTTGGTTTGTATAGAATATATAAGATAGTGTTCATGTATATAAATGGAATGGATTGATAGAGACGTGTTATTTTATGTTCATAAGCTATTGACTCGGGTGCCATTAGGCATATCGCCTTTTATTCCTAGTCGACGATAATTGGTATTGGTAGATTGAACATTGACGGGCTTGAGGTGGTAAATCTCTTGCAGATGTGGTCCCAAAATTCAACAGAGGATTTACATAAATCTGAGCATACCCAACTTTTAGACCCATCAAGATTTTCGCTTTATGATACAGTCATATAGCTTTGATTGTAGATACGTCTGTTTTGCGATGATATAATCTACAAGCCGTGACCCCATGTTGTGATCGATGAGATAAGATAAGGATCATAGGTCACGATTTCAAGTCATATCAGGGGATTGATTAAATCCGTTGTAGACACTTTTTTTATATTGTCCATTGTGCAACAAGTGTAAATTAACAGATAAATGTTTCACAACTTTTAAGGTGACATTTTGTATACAATACAGTCAGATAAAACAATAATGATGATTGAAATATTTTTTTGATGGACAAATTATGTTAGAAATGAAAATTACGTACTCATCTACCATTTGAATTTATTAATTGCCCATCCGTAAATTTAGATATGCCTTATATTTATTGTTATAAAAGCTTTAAATTTAAATGAATAGTTTTGAAACAATATTTAAACCTCATCGTTATCGTTAAGCCACCAATTGTTTCGTCTGTCGCTTTATTTTACTTGGACTAAAATGCCCATGCATTAACTAAAATGCCCATGCATTAATTTGTAAACTGTTTTATTTATTCGGCGTAGCTGTCTAAGCTGGATTTTGACCTACATTTCTGTATAATGACGTATGTCTGGGAATTTCGGAAATCCGCCGTTCTATTGGATGATTTTATAAGCACTGAAAATGACGTACGGGGGAAACAGAGAAAATCCCCTCTTCGATTGGATGGCCCTGACACGCGCGAAAAAATAAAGGCCACACTATTGTAATGCAGTGTTTTACGAAATTTTGCTTCGTTCGTAGATTTTTTTTTTTGGGTAGACTTCTATTGCTTTCCAAAGTGTTTTATTATATTGTAACAATAAAAAGTTACGTGTCAAACACAATATTTTATGGGTAAAATGAATTACGTCCCCAGATGTGAACCGGTTTCTAGTAAAAAGTCTGACATATTACCCAATAATCATTAAGTTAGCCTCACTACGTCCAGTTTCCGGGGTTTACACTTTGAGAGTCACAGCTCCACATATATTTATTAATCCGCAGAGTTATTGGTACGTAACTTTTAAGAATAAATTCATAATTTTTGTTCGGTCACATTTATATCAAAATCGAAGCGGGTTAACGGTATTCTGTCAATTCATGCCAAATTCATTACGCATTATCGTCTACATGTTGACCTACTTCCGTTTGCAGAAAAACAAGCGTCTGACGATCCCGATTATTGGATAAAATCGGCGCGGAGTGTAATACGTAAAACACGGTATTTTTGGAAAATTTCGGACCAGTGTTCGGTCACCTTGTTTTACTTAGAATATACATAAATATGTGAGATTTTTATTTACAATTGATAGATTATTGTTTAAATATTATAAATTTAAATAAATCATTATACTTCTTGAATTATTATAATAATTATAAGTGAAAAAGACAAGGCTGTCTAAATTCGATTTTCTAGCCTCTAGGATTTTCTAGCGGAAAACAGCAGGTGCGCTCGTATCTCTCGTCTGCATAAACAGATAAGCGTCTAGATGATCATGATTTGGGGTTTTCCGCGAGCGTTTGACAGGTATGACTAAAATTAGAAACAATAGGCGAGGTCCCCTTTTTAATTAATCGAAATTTGCTAGGGGTGACCGAGCATAGGTAGCTGACTCTAAACAACATTGAACGGGCAACGGAGATCAAAACAATGGTAAGGATTATTAACGGTTGATTTCACCAAGGTCAGATATGCTCACAAGCTGCAGGTTATCAGTGTACGGCAATTGCATTGGCTGTTATATTGTTTACGGTAGGCAATCATGTGCCAAGTCTGCGAAACTGGTCTGCAAATGTTGTTGATGAAGTGATGATGCGTGGTCACAACTTGTATGAGCAAATACTAACGGAGGTCACGGAATCAAAAAATAGGTTTTCACAATGCAATTATCAAAAATCTTCTTGTCTGAAACTACAAGGCCTAGAGCTTTCATATTTGGTTTATAACATCATCTAGAGGTCCTCCATCACAGTTGTTCAAATTATGCCCCTGGGTCAAAATTGACCCCTCCCCATGAATCACAATATAACATTGAATTATATAAGGAAAAGTTCAAACAACATCTTCTCTTGAACCGCTTATGATAATTTGCCCAAACTCAACAGGAATGGTCCGTGGGTGGTTTCCTACCAAAATTGTTCAAATAGGTCTGATTGGTTGGATAAGTAGGTCACTGGGTCAAAAAAATAGGTTTTAACATTAGTGGTCCTCTGTAAATGGCTCTTCTGTGACCTTTGACCTTTTCCTCAGGTGAGCACCCAGGGCCATTTGGGCCCTCTTGTTTTTAAATCGACGCCGTTTGTCTTTTTTAAAGACATTTCTTGTTTTTTTAATAGTTCACCTTTTTAATACAATCGTTCTACAATGATTTGTAAACTTGTAAATAAAAGTTTTCTATATATTAACGTTTTAATTAATATAATTGTAGAGGTAAACTAAAACTATTGATGTATTTCATTTATCCTTATGCCGCAAGAATAAAGTAATATGTTTATGATACTGTTTTCAGTAATACGTATAGTCGAGTAAATCTTCCCGAACAATAATTCTTTGAATAAATAGATAAATTACATGTACATGTATGTATTTTCTAACCTTAACACTATTATTATAATTATTTCAGAACTTTTATTACAACATCATTTGACAGATACAACTACATGTATATATACAAATAGTTATCAATAAAACTGAGACAGGAAGGTAATCCTGTCATAAAAGTGTACCCGCTGTACCTTGCTATGCACAGTGTATTATACAACCACACCAGGGGTCCATAAATCCGATAGCACACAGTATAAATTTAAGGAAAAATACTTTAAAAATGCAAAACTTTTGGAAAAAAGTGCAAATGAGACCAAAACTTCATTAAGATATTTTAAATTTAAAAAGTGCTCAGAAAACTAGAAACATACGGCATTTTCATGTCATTTGCACAAATTTGATCAAAGAACCGGAAAGGCTTTATTTTTTCAACTTATATTAGCGTGGGTATTTATTTCCCGTCTTTGTTTATAGTAACGTGAGTAATCAAATAAAACCTTAAAAGGGACCAAAACTGTACAATTTTACAAAAAAATAAAAACAATCAAATGAAAGAAGACACTTTAAACTTTTTTGCATCATTTGCACAAAATTGATAGCTTAAAAATAAAAGAGTTATGACCGTTCAAAGAATTTTCCCCTATACTTTTCTATTGAAAATCTAACATCGACTTGGGATTATGTACGGGCCTAAAAGTTGGACATGGTAAGAACCCTTGTACACCACTTCACCCGCTCAATGAAACTAGTGCCTCGGTATAATTTCATTCCTGCATGGTAGCTTCATAGCATACATTTATCATATAAACTATCAGAATTTACTGTATCACATGTCAGATGTTGTTATGGAATTTTCATGCAACACACGTGAGTTATCATTATGTGATTTTCATGTATCACATGCGATAATTGATTTTCACATACATGTATATCATTTGTGGTACTTACGTGATCAGTTGATATTACACATATGCTTACATGTGTTACCAGGACAATGCTTGTACGAGTCTGTTTCAGGAAGGTACATCAAATAACTATGTATAAATCAACAATTCGACACTTTAAAGACTTTTTGTTCTTGTTGACTCATTCTAATTTTGACTCAAACGTTTAACTCATTGCAATTTTCATTTATTGTTTGGGTCTTTTAAAACAGTATCAAACTAAATGTACGTTTTCCCACATATAACAGCATCCAAATCCTGATTAGTTCTTGTTGTTACAGCATACAAACAGCGGTACAGAAGATGTGGGTTGTTAACTTTTTGTCATTCTTTAGACCACATGAGATTTGTCCAAATCTGACATGGAAGTAAAACACCTCATTGTTATAATATGCGGGTAGTAGTATTGAACGTTGGCAACGAACTTTGGTCCCGGGCGATTTGTTTATAGGGAAAGCATGTTATACATTAAAAATACATTTTGTCTTGAAGATGTACGATTTTTCTGTTAAGATAACATCGTGTCATGTCATGTAAACAGACATATACAATTATGTTTATTTATAATGGTTTTTGTCTCAATACTCGTTCATACTAATTTATTTTAGCTCAAGAATGAAACAAGCTCTTCAATTTATCACTCGCTATCCGATGGAGCAGGCATGATCGAGTGGTTACGAAGAAGTAGAATGACCATCGACACTTCTTAAAAGTCATTCAGATAAAAGAACTAATAACACTTTGTTGATGTCTCATTTCAATTTTGTTGCTACCAGAAAGACTAAACAATTACAATTCAGTTTTTAAAACTGAACGTTCTTAAAGTTAATTCAATGAAACAGGCGTACTAATGAAATTACATCATTATTTTTATTAAACGAGCAAACAATCAAACAAACTTTATAATAGCAGTCATGACAGTAAGCATACTAATTAGGTTTCTGGCAATAAATATATACAAAAGCTACATGGGCTAAAACAAATGCAAATACATTATGTATATTTTCTTATCTTATTTTGTATCGTAATAAGTAGAATTACAGTGTACTATTAGTATAATAATACAGTAAATGAATATACCCAAATAATCTAAGGTAGGTAACTAATACATCACATTTCATGGAAACTCAACAGTTACTTCCCTTAATAACATTTGTAATGACTTCCATGAGAAGTTGAGAACTATAAGACGTTTACATAATTCTGTATCAACAGTAGATAAAAATTCATAAACTGATCACATAATAGTCAAAGGTAAAATAAAACTCCAAATAAAACAGTTAACACCTGCATTGAAACACATTTAACACATTAAAGCATTTTATTTTATGAGCTTGCAATGACTCGTACATGGCTCGTACACGGCTCGCACGAAGAGAATATAAAGATGATCAATTTATCATATTGAAAACTTTCTAGGCAAAGATCGTACGATAATGAAGCAATACAATATAGAAGAATGTACGACTAAAATAGATCGCAAGACAATTGATAATACATGACCCGGTAACGAGGACGTGTTCTAGCACGAAGATCACACTTGTTTGTATCTAACTTCACCCTTTGCTAATAGTTGTTTTCCATACATTAATGCTGGTCTAACGATGAAATCATAGCGATATTTGTCCTTCTTACTAGGATTGTCGTCATACAATTCAGGTATGTATCTATCAGTTGGATGTAATAGTATGGGTGGATCCTGAAGACACATCAACCACGTGACCTCGATACATTTCTTGACATAACTGACCATGTCCTTGTGTTGAAGGGATATTATTTTCCAAACTTGGTTTTCCGTAAATTTCTGCCAAAATAAACAAAACAAAACTTGAGAATATACTAAGATATACTTATAAGAATCGTTCCTCTGATATGTCTTTTTGAATCAGATAGCATTCGTGAAAAAAAGTTTTTGAAATTATTTTCCTGACAAATATTTTATCTAGCAATAAATTAGTTCAAATATTTATGTTGTCAAAAATTATAGCTCCATTACTTTTTGACATTTAGTTACTTTCTAATAGGCCAAAATTGCTGAATTTTTTATTATAAGTCAATCTTAAAAATAGTAACATCCATCTTGAAAATTGACATCGGTTACATGAAGCAGATACAAACAAAAGTTTCTCTGGCGGCATTTTTCTTTTGGCGGTTTTTGCCGACTAGATATGTTCCTAAGTTATAACTTATGTATATATTTATTCATGTGTTTTGTAATGTTAATGGCATTCAAATGAATGCCCCTTGTCAATAAATCAATAATGTGTTTTCGTTTTAACTTATCCCATACTAGTTCATCCCAGTCAGTGTTTTCTGTTTCAAATTTTGGACAATACATAAATAATATTTTATGCGCAACATAATTTTTTATGTTATGGACAAACGTCTTATTTTGCTACACGTATTTGCAAAGATTTACATCCTGTATTAATTTCTAAACGGACCGGATGGCTTTTACACATTTGGCGCTCATCCAATGGGGGCTTTGAATTTTGATCATGTGATCATTTCCATCCATCCGTCCGTCCGTCCGTCCATCCATCCATCCATGTAAGCTCTGTAATTTTTTTCCATTTTTATCCAATCTATCTTTTCCTGGAACAGTTTGAACTCTGTAATAAGTTTCGATTTTTAAAGCCAATTATCAACGACAATATAAATGTACTTTAAATAACTTACGTTAAACAAATGGTCACGTGACACATCTGAACAATATTGCTGGATTAAATCTACATCTCCTGTCCTACTCTGTTGTCTTTCACCACGAGCACTTCCTGGGACCTGTAAAACCGACTGTGGCGATTAAGACAATTTAAAATAAGTTAACGTATAGTTTTTTCACTATAACTAGTTTTCATGATGAATACTGACAATGAGACAATTTAAAATCCATAAAAGGAAACATTAAATGAAATTACAAAGCAACACATTTATTTCCAATTTTGATTTTTTTATGTTTTCAGTAGTGCCACACGATACATAAATCTATTGCATGACAGCTTAGAATTGACCTATCATTTTTAAATTCTAAAACTACCAAAGGAATACATTTCCAGCCTAATTCGCTTCTGGATAAACTACAACTGTCACCAGCAATTAAACCGAAGATAACATGTTTCTTATGTCAAACAATTATACAACAAACGGGAATCTGCATTCGGAACTTCTCGTCGCTGTAGAAGCTACTAAATTCAGTTACTTTAACGCCGAGGAGTTCTGAATGGTAAATGCGCATACTGCAATACCTTTCCATGCTGTAACATCATATGTTTCATGGTACTTTCTATTTCTTTAAGTCTCCTCTGTACTTCTTTCTCACAGAATTCATACACATCCTGAAAAAAGCAACACTCCTTGAATTTAATATAACTTGTTTGTTTTTTCGCAATCAATGATTTTTAAACATTAGTACCAAACGTGGGTTATTATCAAAAAGAGGTGCGCTGTACCACATCCTTTCATTCACTTCTGCTCTCAGTTTGCAGAAATTGTTACTGAGAAGCCCACACCCTTTATCACTGACTATCGGTCAGTTTGTTTAAACTAGAAGAATTAGACGATACAAGGGCGGTCCAGGTTTTTTTTAGGAGATGGGGGTGTCCGAACTTTTTTCTAGGGGATCCAAACTTTCGAACCACAACCACATTATACAGATTTTGTAGAATAATGCAACATATCAATTGATTACTACATAATCATTAAATCTATGTTAAGCACCGAGAAATATTGCTTCTTGCTACTTAAAAATGACTTACAGTAAGGGAAAAAACACTCATGGACAAGTACATTTTGAAAATTCTAGGGGGGTCGGACCCCCTGAACCCCCCCCCCGCTAGATCCGCCCATGCGATAGCCTCTGTGTGATGAGACAAAAGTCAGCATGCCTTATGAAAACTTACGGTCTCACATTGAGGACATACGCATATATACGAATCACGATTACTAACTGATGTTTTCTTGTTTTTCGGAACGAAGGAATTCATTATTATGCCAAAAGCACGAAAATGAGAACCAGAGTTAATCTATAAAGCAACATAATTTCACATATGTTACACCAATCCTTGTAAGCAGATATCCTACGTAAAGCGCTGTCGAATAGGATCTCTAAGGGTCGCCCGGAGGGTTACGTCGAGATGACCTTTGTGTCGACCAATTAATGCATAGCTTTTATTGCTTTACGTAGAGTAGACGATGTAAACAAGCTACTAAACATTTTGATTGCATCATGAAAATTATAATGAGAAAATGTCACCTGAACGTGACCCTCTTATTGAAACATTTAGTTCTAAATTAGCGAGTAGGTGAACGGAAAAAATAGATCTGGGTTAAATCAGATTGCAGTTACACAATCTCCCTGCAGTTGTTGGTTCCCTTGACTGAATTAATAAAGTAACAACACGTGACGTAACCGCTATGAGGAGTTTGATATGTTACAATGAAGTGCTATTGTTTTTTAATGATGTTAAATATTTTGCGATTTTAATTTCTACCATATATATAGTTACAGACATAGTTGTATATTACCTCAAGAATAGCCAGTAGTTTTTCTGTAATCTTCCTTTCAGGCACATGATCTCTTTGCTCTAAAACACCATAAGCGTCTACCCATTCATTGTCATATAGATCTTCAAACATCAATTTTATCTGTCCCGGATTATCAGCGCTTATTCTTTCAATTCTGTCGGAATCGTTTAAACTGCACAGAAGTATAGAATGAAAAAATATTGAGCTAGTTTTGTCCAGCTTGAAAATTAAGACATTTAGGAAGAGATATGTAGAATGTGGAACCAGTAAGGAAAACGGGATTATGCAAATCTATGGCATGTTATCTTTGTTAGTTCAGAATATAAATAGTTTTACGTCATTTCAATTTGTTACCATGATATCTTTTACTATTTACCAATTTGATAACATTTACAAGTTTTAAGAAATTATTCCTTTAATTCATTGTGACCTATAGACGCAGCTCTTTTTTAAAAGTCAATTATTATTTATATTCCTTTCTTAAGAAATATCATTTTTAATGTTAATACGTGGTTGAGTGTAGTTTTTTGAAACAAAGTAGATATTGAGCTTACAAATTCATATCATAAGTACATATTGTATCGGCTACTGAATGATAAAAACACAACGAAATAATAACATACGTACTTTGTATTGTCTTTGTGAGTTGCCCCTTTAGTCTCCGCTAATGATTCAGTGTCATTAATATGACTTTTTGGTGAATTAGTATGCATACTTAGTTGACTGTTTGGTCTCTCAGTGGTGTAGTGTTCCTTGTCGAAGTCATTTCTTGAAGCTTCTCTTACAGTTGACAACGCTTCATTTTGCTGAGCATTTTTGTTAGTGGCTGCCTTTTTTATTGGATTCGTGTGTACGCCCTTCATCGCGAACTGTTTAACATCTTCATTTTTAGAAATGCGTATTTCGTCTATGCAGTTTTTTGCAGATCCTGTCCTTTCGTTTGAGCTTCCCTTGATAAAAGCTCTACTGTCAGTTGTTTTTGGTTGGCCACCTCTATTCTCAGGAAGTTGTTTGATCTCTTTTTTCTCCCGGTTTTTCCGCTGGAAATAAGTATTTAAAAATATGTTTGTTGATGATATTGTAAGTAAACACTTTTGAGTCTCGATAGGTTTGACATGGTTGTATTTTGGATAACTCGACGCAAATGTTTCTATCATTAAAGTCTTGCTGCGTGATAGAACAGTGGTTAAGTGTCCGCTCTCGGTTCTAGAAGTCGCAGTTTCTCTCCGAACGCTTCATATTGATCAAGGACGGTTAATATTTTGTACTGTATTTTACTCTTGCTCGGCACTTAGTATTTAAGAAGTTATGTTTGGAAGGTAGAGTATGACAGTCTGGTAAGAACCTGCGGTGCTTTTCACAAAAGTTCTTACGAAAAAAATCTTCGTAAGTCAGTTACATATAATTAGCACTTCAAAATCAGGCGGATAATAAGCATAACTATGATATGATATTCAAAAGGTATACAAAATTCTACACAATTTGTTTAATATTTAGAATTGATAAGCCAAAAAATGAGCGTATTATTCATGTTTCTTGCGTTTGACTTACGAAGATTTTTTTCGTAAGAATTTTTGTGTAAAGTATTACTGTTAATTGATGATTTAATTGTCGCGCATAACTTTGAAGCTATTCCCATCCGTTGATAATATGCAACTTTATTTTTTTTTAAATATTTTATACATCAAATGCGTGTCGATAATATAGCGGTTTTTAAGGAAAACTATGTAAAATATGGAAAATGTCATTTATGTAAAATACAATTTTAAATAATTAATTCACAATAATCTACGATGAACAATAATGCAGATATGTTAAAATTGTACGGAGCACCTAAAGTAACATTTTGAAATACTTTTTTATTTTCACAACTATTTCGTTTAAACGTGATATTATTTCGCTTTTACGAAATATAATTTCGTTTTTTTTCGAAATATTATTTCGATTATTCAGATTTCTTTATATTGTTTCATTCATTTTATTTAGATTCAAATTTACCAAAAACAATATCTATCATCAGTAAGTAAAGCAGGTTGATAAATCAACAACTTGACATGCTTATAGTAGTTTAAAAATATCCCGTCTTATTATAATGAGAACATGCTTATATTATAAGAAGGGGGATACAGAATGTCCAGCTCCTGTGCTTAAACCAATGGACCAAATTTATGTATATAGTCACTAGGTTCCTCGCATTAACTTAAGTTTTGTTAGTATTCTACCTAAGTGTAACTTAATATGCGTTAGATAAGAAGATACATACGCGATGAAAATATTAAATATTGAAATAAATGATAAAAATAAAGATTCTAAAAAGAATAAGCTAAACTGAACATACATACATGTACACATACACTGCCCTCCAAAAGTTCCTTCACACATTCACAATTTATATTGTACTAAATAGAATTTCAAAAAGTTGTTCAAGCAATTTATGTTATACAACTTTACTTTTTTTTCTTTTTGAAATCAGAACACATTTCTTATGAATATGAAATTGAAAAAATATCTCGAACTTGATATTGGCTCATTGAGATAAATAGAATATAGTTTCAGAGGCTGATAGGTAACTTATGCTGCAACTCAAAAATTAAAATGTACTAACACATATTGAATTAGATAAATAATGACACAATAAATCTTCAAATTTGAACATAGAAATAGAAGCAATTTGATTAATTGTATTGTGAAGAAACTTTTGGAGGGCAGTGTATGCAAATGACATGTAAGGTATTACATTACATGTCATATTTAAATCAGTTTGTATCGAATTTTATATGAAGCAATTACATGTATATAATGTTTCATACATACTTTGATATATCTTTCCAATCCATTTTTAACTTTAACATGATCTTTAAAGGCTTCTGCAAACTTTTTATTTTCGATATTTGTTATCATTTTCTGCAGCATTATGATATGTTCTTTTAAAATTCCATTAGGATGATTATCTTCTTTTTTAAGCACTTTTAACTCTTTTGTCACTTTACCAATTAATTCCTTCGCATTTTCTTCGTCGTGATTACGTACTAGTTTCAAGAAATCTAGAATGTACGAGCCTGACTCAGGTTCCATTTTAACAAAAAAAAGTCTCTTCTTTTATTCTAATTTAGTAAATGTATACACACAAATTTTAATTTAAGTACTGATACCAAGAACGCGACCTCGTTTTAAACTGTTTATACTTCCTAGTTACAGGGTTTATTTGAAAAACAAGAACGACAAATCGTATTATCTTTGAAACCTCTGTACTTTCGGTTTCGATCTATTTTACAATCTCTCATACAGAGTTGTCGATCCTTACAGTGATCTATATAAAGATCACTGTAAGGATCGACAACTCTGTATGAGAGATTGTCTATTTTAGCAATGGCCAATTTTTTTGGCAAGTTTCTCATTGGAAATTATGATAAACAAAATACATTATTTTACCAATGCTATGATTTGATATTTCTTGCATTAGATGGGTAGTTTTAGTTAAGTGTTGGTCCAAATGGAATCGAATTGCCGCCCATGGGGCCTATCCACTGACACCAGAGTGCTTAAACTCGTAAGAATACATTCTGATATTTTGTCAACGATCACAAATAGCAACGGTCCTAGATGAACAATCAGTTACGAATCGCAACTTTGGTTTGTATGGAATATTTAAGGTAGTGTTCATGTATACAAATGGAATGAATTTATAGAGACGTGTTATTTTATGTTCATAAGCTATTGACTCTGGTGTCGGTAGGCATATCGCCTTTTATTCATAGTCGACGATAATTGGTAATGGTGGTTTAAACATTGACGGGCTTGTGGTGGTAAATCTCTTCCAGATGTGGTCCCAAAATTCAATAGAGGATTTACATAAATCTGAGGAAGCATCCGGATACCCCACTTCACCCGCTCAGTGAAAAAAAACGTTGCCTCGGTATAATTTCATTCCTGCATGTTAGCGTCACAATAGACTTTTATCATTTAAACTATCAAAATAAATTAAAGTCACGTGACTACTCGATTAATTTATCGACAAAAAGCAACTATCTATGTGATCATTTAAAACTATTGTCCATATCAGTCAAAATCAATATATTTAGTTCAGTCAGAATACCAAGAAAGAAGCCTATTTTTGGTTATTTTACTTCCTGGTCGATGTGAACATATTACTTTCGCGTTCCATCATTGATTGACCATTCAGTTGAAACACATTTAGTTTAACATTTTGGCTAAAGTCCCATTAAATCTTTCAACGAGTCTATTGGAGCTAAGTCTGTAGGCAGTAGTCCTAGTTTTTGTTATTTCTAGTAATTTTAGAGTTTCTTTAAATAGATCACTTTCAAAATTTCTGCCTAATCTAAACTGTCTATATTATAAAATAGTGATATGCAGTCTCATACAGGTGTACTTGACGGTGTGGATTACTAGAAACTATGTTAACATAATAATAATAAGATTCAATTGGTAAAGTTGCTATTAAGATAACCACACCTTCAAGATTTCACATGAGACGTGTCATCATTGATATACAATGTATTATAAAGTTGTATGAGTTGAAATATATTCTTGCTGTCTGTAGTTTGGTGTACACGAACTTTCTGTGAGTTATTCTAAGCGGTTGGTGCAGTGCTTGTTTCGTAAGTTATGAGGTCTGTGGCTCCAAGTTAGATGCAGTGTAGATGCGGATGAAAACGTCGAAAGATTGAGAGAGAAAAAAACATACAGTACATGTAAAACACATGATCACTCGTCGTATTCTCAGGACATCTAATGTTAAAGATAAAGGACACAAAGTAAAAATGGTTATCCTCATTTGTGAGGTTTGCTGATGTGTATAGTTTTGTTTTATAAACTTGTCACAACGATAATAATTACATGGTCACTGAATGTGTTATTTTGCAACTTCTTTCTATCCATTGAGCCACGGATCTATATTAATTATTGATGATCTAACTATATATGCGACGATTTTAAATATCGTGGAAATAACAAGTTCGAAACGAGTTAAAAATAACAGATTCAGTGACCGTGTATTTATTTAAGTTGTAACAGGTTAATAAAACATAACTATAGTATCATAAAAAATTATGTCACGTTTCTAAATTGTGTGACAAAATGTTCCCAGCAGGGCTTGAACCAGGGACCTCTCACACACTAAGCAGTCTTCTCTACCACAAATACTTGGTTGTATATGGAAGAGGGTACAAATGTTATATTACAACTATACTGGATGCTGAGTGAAAGGATACATTGAAATTAAGATATTCAAAATGATTGGACTGCTCTTTTTAAACAAAATAAATGTATTCTAGCATTTCATTAGCATCTGAAGAAAAAATAATCAAAGGAAAGCTGGTTTGCACCATTGATAAGCAAATATAGTGCTGATATACAGCATCAACTTTTTTATATAATTTTAAACCATTTAAAAAGCTTAAAACCATGAAAAGGACAATTCCAATAAAATTCTGCATTGAATAAATATAATTTTAAGCAATAAAACAGAGTTCATATTACCTAATTAGAGATAACACAAACAGAAAATGTGGATTTTGAAACTAAAAAAATATTCCCACGGTCCTCGGAACACGTTGGTTCCAATATCTCATAAAACTAATTTTACCGTTGCAATAATAGTTCCTTGGATGGGTAGATAAATGCGTTTAAATGATATATTTTCAATTTCAAACAAAAATTTCAAAGAATGACAAAAATATGCAAAATTCTGGTTTTGAATAAGGGAGTTAATTTGAACAGTGGGTATGGGAGAAATATAGGAAAAATCTCCGGTTTTGAAATCTTTACTTTGATTATATACTAAGCTTTGATTAAAAAAGGCTTTATAAGTGTCACCGATCAATTGAGTTAGACATGAAGAACACATATAAGTAAAAATAATTCCAATTTGCAACATTTTTTCCCTTATTCAAAACCAGAATTGTGCCTATTTTTGTTCGGGTCACCTTCCGTAGATAAAAAAATATAAATAGACAATAATAATTATGTACTCAGAACATATATGGCACATTTTATACCTAGTTTTATTGATATTATAACTTTCTTTTAGTGAAGAAATCCCTTTCTGGCCCCTGTTGTGGGTTAGGTCTTGCTCATGATACAAAATAAGTATAGAACATTATACTGCTCCTATTAACTTACGTATGCTTATATCGTAAAAGTAGCTTCAATATTATGGTAAAAATCCATTCTACATCTTTAATTTCTGTTTTGTTGGACATTATGCCATTTAAGAAGATCTTTATGGAGGTTATATTTGGAGAACAACTCTGTCTTTTAATTATTCCAAATATGGTCTTTATATTACATATCTACGAAAAACATTCATTTTAAAGCCACTAAACGAAGACAACATCTTTATCATCAATCTAAAAACAAGTAATACTATCTAAAAGACTATCGAATATAACCGCCTTGGGATTATGATAACTCTCTCAAGCGGGTTCCCTTGTAGGGGTCAAGCTCTTCAAAATATCAGTTTCTTATAAAAGTGGGGTACTTTTATAACATGCAAATTAGACAACGGAGAATGTCGGAGATACTCTCTCAGCCAATCAAATTGCTTGAAAAGTATTTGATAAAACTTACACGACTATGTTAAGTGTTGTTTTATCAAATCGTTTTTCAGTGATTTACTCGAGAAACCAGTGCGTGTAAGGTTTGAGTTCGCAAATATCTAAACTGATGCTAGAAAGAAACGCCTCATTTCAGCTAGGTACATAATTTTCATGATCAGAATACCAAGAGAAAACATTAATGTTGTTAGCTTGTAAAAAGTCTTTGGTGAAATGTGCAACGTGAGGTATGTCGTCCTTATCCTGATAGAAAAAGTATTGACGTTGCCAGAATATAGCGACACTCACATGGCATAACAGCTGGTCAATACAATGTGTACACAAAATTACCTCAGCAAACAACGAGTTGTGACTGAAACTCGTTTTAAGACACTTATAAGTCTGAGGGAGTTACATAAGTCGAAACACGACTCATCACTGAACTCCCAACACCATTGTTGTGATAATACGCGGGTAGAGATTGACGTCGGTGACGATGGCAAAACTTTAGAATTAGTCCGCGGTACGGACGGTTTACGCCAAACAAGAAGTTTTCCTCATTGAATGTCGACATATTTGGCGTACACGGTTACCCTTTCACTACACGTGACGTAGATATTGCCGTGAAAATCTATTACGCGAATGACGTTGGTGTTTACATAAATTGTGTAGTTGTCTTGTCTTACCCGCGTTACACCCGTTCTATCTGAACGTGGCATATTAGCAAACGTTTCTGTGTACTTAAAGACTTAATTGATTCGTTTCTTTTTCTCGTCAGTATATGTTTATGTATGTTTTTATAAAACTATTTACATGAGTTTCGTGAGTTTTAATTAGTTTTCGCACGAAATTCACTGTACAAAACGTGTATTTATCAAAGCAGGGAATTTGTTTACTTCCGAATTGAAGTTGTGGTTATTTTTAGCCACGACGGGATATCCCGACCTTGTTCGTCGAGTTCCAGGATTTTCCGTACAGTCTTTACTTTCGTTTTTAATCGCGAATTTCAAAATAGAATTAGTATAAAATCTGGAGAAAAATACTTGAGAATTTTGTGCCTGGGATGCGTTTTATATATTAGTTTAATGTTTGCATAAGTTTTAAGCAAAACTATGATACTTGAAAATTATCAGCGTCAGTTTAGTAAAGGGGCTTTAAGCATTCGCAGTAAGCAGACGACAAGAAGAGAAAATGGAATCGACCATTTAAGGGGAAGCACCTTTTATATTTGTATGGTATGATGTTGTCACCCGTGAACAAGAATCGGTGAGTATTTCACAGGTATGGTATAAATAAAGACAAAAGATAATATATAAAATATTAATTCGATATTTAATCATATATTTGGTCAATTCTATAGTGTAAAGTTCACCTCCAATGTAAAGTAAACACACCCAATAAATAATGGTCACTCCCATGAACTTAACGAGCATGGAGATATGTGCACGGGTTTTTAGTGACGTAGCGATTCACTGGGTTGAACCACTTTCTGTCCATGATGGAGCTAGGAATATACATAAATTATATTCAATAAATATGATGACTTTATTAACAGATGAACATAAATTCACGCATATTTATGCGAACAAAATTAATTTTATTTTAAAAAAACTGTCAATAAGAACTGAAAGTCAAATTCTCGACGCTTTGATGTTTTTTGTTGTGAAAACAAACCCGAATTACCTTTTTCGTAATGGTCGATATCAAAGTAGATTTCATTAATATATAAATCTAACCCGCCTTTAGTGGTAATTTCACGTGCGATGTGAGAGACAGTGTTATTAGTTTTATAATAATGTACATGTATATTTTGAACTTTTACTGGACTTTATATTCATCTGAAAGCTTGGAAATTATCTAATGAGCAATATTGATATGCATTCCGTCTGAAGCTTGCACGTGGTTCTGGTATGATTTTAATGAGGGTACACATCATTGGTCGGAATGGAGTCGACTGCATTTTCATGCTTTGAAATGCATGGTTTTTTTGAAAGTGTCATTGACTATGGCGGAACCAATGTGTTTTAGGGGTCAGGACCCTTGAAACATTTTAAACCAGTTCTTTGAATCTAGAATATCTAGATTTTACGGAGTTCGTCGTTTGTACCCGACCATCAATGGAGCAACTCCGTTCAAGATAATGGCACTTTCATGAAGTTAATTTGCAAAAACAAAGAAACACTAGACCCCCCTATATACCGTCCATTTCAAAGACATTTTCCCTAAAATCATCATACAAAAGAAATATTTTACGTCAAAACTACACTTCGGACCAGTACATTATAATAAATAGGTTGTCTAGATTGAATCTTTTCAAAAGCAATATTTCACAACGAAAGTACAATATGGACCATTCCATGATAAAATAGGTTGTCCTAGTTGAGTTATTTCAAAAGCAATATTTCACACCAAAACTACAATTTGGACCATTCCATAATATAGGTTGTCCAGGTTAAAACTTTCACAAATTTCCTTTCACAAACGCAATAGTTTACATCAAAACTATATTAAAACTACAATTCAGACCATTCCATTATATATAGGCAAGTCAGGTACTAAATGTCCTTATTTTTAGTACATTCAAGTACATTTAGGTACATTTAAGTACATTTCAAATGATTTGCTAACGGTCTTTTCTGAAATTTATCAAAAAATTTGGTTCTAACCCTAGATGACCTTGAGATTGACCGCTAAGCCTCGATTTCGTTCACTTAGCCTCGATTTCGATCGCTAAAAGTGCAACCGACCTAGAAAAAAGCCACATGACCCAGATATTCACTTGGACCACGGCATTATGGATAAAATGGGTAAATCGGGTAGAATTATCAGTATTATCAACACGAAAATGGTGCCTTCCAATAAAAAAAATCACTAAGCGTGACAAATGTATAAATGGAGACAGTTAGCTACTATTATTGGAGTTATTCATGGAAATGTTTTGTGGGTGACTTATTGATGATATTAGACCCTAATTAGAATCCTACATTTCAGGAATGTTGCCTTAGTATTATGAACCGGTCAATGAGGATATTGGCTATGAGTGCTGAACACGTGGATGTTCTATTTACCAAATAACATAACTAATGGATTTCTAACCATATTATATTACATGTACTGACAAATAGAACAATACTTACACACCGCTTCCTTTGTTTAACATGGGTTAATATATTTTGGAATCACCTAGTAAAACAAAAGATTTGACGAGAGCGAGTTGTTCTTTTTCACGTGAGCGAGTTGATATTTAGATATCAACCCGGCCACGTGAAAAAGAAAAACCTGCCCTCGTGAAATTTTAAGTCGTGTATTCAATGGAGCGCAGTCTTCGTGTTAATTTAGAATTTAAAATAAACACGAGCTGCTTAATTTTGAAAGATTGTCTTTACTAACAAAACTTATTGTATTTTCATGAAACGTTTATTACAAAACTTAAATCTCTTCGGATATATGTACAGAACTTAGGATTTATTCGAAAGAAATGAAAATAAATATGTTGTATTTATTCATGTAATGATTTAATAGCGACGTTAACCATCTACAATATACTTCCAATTCTGGCTCATTGACTTACGATATTACTACCAAATTACATGTTTGTTTTTTTGTAAATATGATCAAGAATAAGTAAATATGTAAGATATCTGTCCATAAATATTTCCAATGTAAGGCGTAAAATTCATAATTTACCGAAAATGAGAATATGGCATTGAACATAACATCTTGAATAAAAATTAAGGGTTCATCAATTGTTGAAATTGAAAATAACAATAAAGTGGGTGGGGTATGTAAACAAAGCAAAATAATCCAAAAGTTCCTATTATTATATATGTATTTGATTAGATATGCATCAAATATATTGAAATAAATATGAAAAAATATAAAACACTCACCAAAATAGGCATTTAGAATGAAATGAAAACAATTTCCTACCCTTGAAATAGCCTTTTTGTTGTGAGCCCAAACACATATTCAAACTACTTTTTTCATAAATCCAAATATTGATAAATGATGTTTATATAATACTTAACAATGTCTTGTGCCAAGTTCTATAAAAAATATTTCCAAAAAGTCATTTTCACATTTATCTCAACCCTGTCATTACATGTTTCCACTTCCTGTTTTTGTCATAGGGGCTCGATGAAATTTTCCTTCTTATTGTATCTTCATTATAAAGAATTTAAAGGAAAAAATCATCAAGCCCCTGTGCGCAAACTGAGCGTGTAAACATGTGCTGACAGTGTTGTGATAAAATAAGAAAATGACTTTTTGGAAAGATTTTTTGTGGGACTCTACACAAGACATTGTTGACTGTTATATAAACATCCTATATCAACATTTGGATTTATGAAAAAAGTAGTTTGAATATGTGTTTAGGCTCACAACAAAAAGGCTATTTCAAGGTCAGGAAAATCTTTTTATTTCATTCTAAGTGCATATTTTGACGAGTGTTTTATATTTTTTCATATTTATTTTAATACATTTGATGCATTTCTTACCAAATACATGTATAATAATAGGAACTTTTGGATTATTTTGCTTTGTTTACATACCCCACCCACTTTATTGTTATTTTCAATTTCAACAATTGATGGAACCTTAAACATACAATGAATAAAAAAACTCATTCATGCATTTATTGTTAATTAACAAATATTATTTACCGTCGCGGATGCTAAAATATGTAATCAAACCATGCTAGTTATCTGTTAATTAACAGTTTCAAATCCTCTACATGCTCGTAAGATAAAAAAGATGCACTCGAAACAATTCGTTTGTAAAATGTAGTCCACGCCCAATTTATGTACATGTGTAACTAATCACTTGAATCGTTGTGTAAGTCGGATATTAACCTCGTGCTATGGTTTTCTGTGTTAAAACAACCTGGCCTTGGACTTCTCAAAATCCTCAAACGCTTCGCGTTTTCGGATTTTCACGAGAAGTCCGCGGCCAGGTTGTTCTAACTCAGAAAACCCTCGCACTCAGTTAATATCCTTTACATGCAGAATGCCAAACAAAAGACAAGCACGTGCATCGCCTGCAAGATCCGTGCCTAAAAAGAACAATATTTCAACACATTCTATACGTCATCAGAACATGGACTGGTCAACTACTGGACATGGGTGTGTTATGTAATTCAAATAATTTTAAAGGCTTTTGTTTTGTACACAGGAGCCTTGTCTGTAGCATTTAGATATTTCTAACATAATTCTAGACATTCTAGAAAACGTTTCAGACATTTCTAAGTTATAAATTTCATCTTTTTCAAGATTTGATTTTGTAAATTATCATGTATGATCCAACACCTCTGTTTTCAAATGAATTTTACTCAGTTTTACTAAGTAGGTCATTTATTGTACGAGTTTTACGTTTATGGGGATTGAAAGTGACTTATGATAACAGAAGAAGCTGTGGCTCAGTGGTTGCATGCCGGTTTACAATATGCAATGCCTGAAGTTCGATTCCTGGCTCTGACTATTTATTTTTTGAAAATTACTCAAATAACTACTCTTTTAAATTTAAATATTTTTATTATAAAAATACATCTATAATAAATTGTACACTTTTATGAACAGTATTCAACCCTTGTGTAGATTGTTGAATTGCTGAGACTCCCTCAGAAAATTTGTAAGGATGTGTCAGCTGTTTTTGACCTCTGGCCCTGGCTAGATTTTTCCATGCTTATTTCTCCAGTTTCCATATAAGTATTCCAAAATCTATTCTTGAAGATCCTTTATTTATAATCCTCATAGATCTGTGTACATGAACATACTTTCATAAAGCTTGGTCATGAAATAATTTCTAAGGCCTTTCCTACCACTTGTGTTGAATCATGTAGAGCAGTTGTCATTCACTGATGGAAGTATGTGCCTAGTAACTGGTTATCAATTAAACCCAGGGATTGACTCACCCTGGAATGTCGAGTAGGTTGACTGACCACCATGGTATGACCTATACAATGAGTTGCTACCACCTTACACCCAACCATAACAACAACAACTAAGCAAATAAACATTTAAAAAATGTTCCAACATAAAATAACAAAGACATGTATGTTGTGAAACTTTTATTCATTAAATATTTAAACAAGATGACAAAAAAACACAAGAATGAATGTAGTGAAATACGGTGATCTATATATACCCCCCTGACACTCAGAGGTGTTGGTCTAAACGTTTAATGACTTGATAAATGTTTGATCTTTAAAATATAACTGGAAATATTAACTTGATAACTAACTAACATAATGAACAGTAATCAAAAATATGATAAAAATAAAGTATAAATTAACATGGTCATATATAAACAAAGTAGCCTTCTAGTTTATTTCTTAAACAATTGTTTAACAAGGCTTCCACATCGCTAACAGATTTAGTGATTTTTTATATTTAAAATTACCTAGTGTCTATAATTGTGTAAACAAATGACTTCTTACATAATTTTAGAATTTTTTAATAAAAGTCTACTTTGTGTATTTGTAATGAACGTTTTTATTATTTAAATTTCAAACCAATCAAATTACTTCTTAGAGAATTCAGTGACCAATCAAATTACTGCTTTGAGACATCACTGACCAATCAAATTACAGAATTGAAAAACACACAGAAAATAAGTCTGTTGTTTACTTATTGATAAATAGCACATCAAATACAAATATAAATGAATATAGAAAATAACTCGACATTTTCACAACTTATAATTCTACACACAATTCTATAACAAATATTGTGTCTAGCACATGTATACCATCCTTCTAATACCTGAAGCTTGTGGCTCAACAGATGGTGAAACTATTAGAGCCTCAGATACACATGAATGATTTATACTTACAGTACGAAAAACAAAAAATCAAATGGACGAAATTCTTGTACAATCACAGACTAATGAAAAAAATGGCCAGACCTTTTATATTTTTTGTCTTACAAAAATCCCGACCCTAATTTTTCAGAAATTGAAAAAATAAAATCTTGATTATTGATTTTTTTATTATGCACGATACTTATTTTTGCACCCAAAAAGAAAATAACCGAACCCATCCCAGTACAAATAAGCTCAACGTCACAATTACCACAGTTTGAGAAAATGTCAGTGAATTTCTGAGATAAATATCAATTTCACTCAGAACTTGTACAAAATGGGTATGAAAGTCGATTGTAATTGACATCGTATCTTTTTTTTATTTCGACCTGCCATACTAATTTTTTTCAAGAAAATTTTCGTAAGACTAACAATATAAAAAGTATGGCCTAAGTTGTATTTAAGTAGATTACAATAACTTTAATTACTTTACATTAAAACATTCATTGTTATCAAAGTATGTGGAAGTCAGTCAAAAGGTAAACATAGCTGATGTTTCCTATACATGTATTATGTACATTCAAAGACTTAAACTGTATAAAGCTACAACCAATGATATATTTGACAAAATAATTATTCATATTAAAGTAAAATTCCTTTCACAAGACTAAACCAAGACAATTTTTATACACTTAGAGTAGTCTGACGTTACAACAATGTATGTAGCATGTCTTAGGGTGAGATAATATGCATCTTGACCATGCCATTCAATACATAGCTAAAGTTTGGTTAACAATTATTTCATTATGTCATGCTAAACTGTGTCTATCAAATCAAAGGGACATAGTTTTACAGAAAATCCTTAACTGGTGTTCAACAAATATGAGACCAACAAACATTTCCATATTAAGCTATAATCCCACAGTAATACCTTTGTACCCTTCATATAAAATAAGTAAGTATATATTGTATACAGTTTTTGTTAGAGGAAAATAAAATTATAAAAAAGTATATATTGTATACAGTTTTTGTTAGAGGAAAATAAAATTATAAAAAACTTTGACTGGTTTGCCTACTTAATTCATCTGAATATATATATATGAACAAAAATTGTTTGTCAATGTAAAATCTATAAAATCTTGTAATTTCTTGTATAAAACTTTCTGTCTGCATGTGACTGGAAATTGTTGATGAGACATATTATATATAACTATATTGAATACGAAAATAAACATTCGAAATCAATTTCTCCGTCATCATTCACAATATGACAGCCAAGCTTTTGAATTTGCTCGCTTTAAAGCAAAATAGATATTATATGAAGAACAAAAATCTTATTTCAAGATGTGAAGTCAAGTGATACACAAGACGCTAAATTGTGATAGTTGCTATGACACAGACTAGACAATAATGCATCAGTTACATAAACTAGCATACAAAAATGTTTCGAGAGAATACTCATTATTTTTAGTGCAAGGTCGATTTTCATGTCACCAAGTAAACCCAGTCAGTCAAAAGCCACAAGTGAGAATATCTTTTTGATTCCCACTGTTTTAAATTAAAGAAAAAATACATGACTTCAAAAGTCTGAAATAAGAAATAGATTTATACATTAGTAGAATAATAGACTTACTCATTATGCCCTAAAGGCTAAAACAACCAATACTTATATCAAGATAACAAATATCTTTGTTGAGACTGTAGTTTCTCAAAACAAAATGGAGCACTTCAAAAATATCAAAAACCAAGAATAAAGATGTACTCAGTTAAACATGCACAAAAAGTCACACAATAATGTAACACTAAACTCATGGAATGCTACTAAACTATCACATATACATGTATATATTCTAACTAGCACTATATCTATGTACTTTAAAAAGAAGATAAAAAACCACAGTAATAGCCACTTAGACAGTTTTTGAAGTTAGAAAAAGGGATTTTTACATGAAATTGTGAAATATACCGGTAATGATAAATCGAACTGACTTACTTGATTCACTAGCTTTCACTAATTGAATAATACCTTTCACAGGGATAAAACATTAGCACAACCCCAGTAGTCAATGAACTGTAAATTCAGCCATAATTTTAGATTGAGTCATAGGAAATCATAAAGAGTTATACCGTGAAAAATTCAACTCAATGAGTACAAATGTATGTCAAAATTGTCCGATACTCGAAAGGGCGAAATCAATCTCTTTAAAATCAGACCAACAAACTATTCCACAAAATTTCCACAGCAATAGATTGGAACATATTCATTTATCAGTTAAATTTTATTTTCATTTTCACCTGAAGACCTCATATATGAAAAAATAACATATGGTCTGACTTTCAAAATGGAAGCAAAAGAAAAAAGAAAAGGTGATTCTAATGTTACTTACAGTCATGCAAATAAGACTCACTAATTGGACAGCTTTAATTCATTCAGACATGAAAGTCAGAAAATCCATCAGTATTAGTAAATTTATTTGCCTGTCAGTGGTCCAAACATTAACCTTGCTGATTTAAATACTGGATGTATGTTTGATAATCCCTGTACATATACATTGTAAACAGATAACTAATTTTATAGATAGTGAGAAAAGAGTAATGAGTATCTAAATCAGTAAAGTTAATGTGGGCGCCACTGATAGTTAAATGAAAGTCAACAATAGCATTCATAAGATCTTATTTTAAGGAGATAGAGCAACAGATCTAGAATTATAAACCTTCAATACAAATTAAAACTTGTCAATAATTACCATACAAAACATTTATCACATAACAGATGCTAACAAAATGAATTCACAGAATGTATAGTAATAAATCTTGTAAAAAAAGATAGGTCATCACAAAACTAGTCTAACTATATGTAAATAGAGAAGAATGTAGACTAGTTATGTGCTGACCCATCAATATAGCATTTCACACAACCATAAATATCTACCATGTCAGATCACTTATCAACCAATCAGCTGATGATAATATGAGATTCATTTACAACAACACTAAAGTATTTAAGACTCTTGATCAAAGATCAAGAGTCAATTGTTTTCGGTAAATCTGCTTTTTTTCACATAAATATTACTCAAACTACATAAATAATACTGTACATATCATTTAACAAGATGTCCAGTTCTTCTACTTCAATAATTTGGCAGAAGCTTTTACAATAGAAAATACATGAAATTCTACTCAATTCACATTGCTATGGCACCATTGTTTTTCAGTTTAGAAACATGGTACTTCACATGTTAAGCTGTGAAGATATTGAAATTTCAGGTAATTAAAATCAATAACTTGCTTACACCAACATATCAATAAGAATACTTCATGAATGAATACTTCATTTTAATTGTATTTTCCTCATGTAAACATTATCAAGTCATGTATAAAAAAGATAAAATATCAACAATTATTCTACAGCCAGTCAAACTCTGTATCTCCAAAAATACGATAAATGAAGCAAAAAATATGATGTGCGAAAAAGCTCATGAAATTCTTGTGCAGCTTAATAATAGTGTATTTCTATATTTATAACAAATTGTAATAATGTGGAGACAACATTTGGAAGCTGTACAGTGAATACTTGGATTTGTTACAAAAATATAAACATATTTTAGTTAAACATTTCATAACAAAGTCTGTAGTCAGAACAGTCTGTGAATTCACCAGTCGCCTGATTGTTCTGAAGAGCCACTTTTCACATAGACAACCAAAAAATGTAATATAGGTATCCAAGTATAAAACGAAAATATAGCTAATGCAGCGATAACATTTATTTGAACAACCACTTTTCATAATTTAAATGTCCATTGTCTTCTTAATTTCAACTGTAGTATGCATACGTCCATTAATTCATAAATTATAAATCTATAAACACTTAGTTCAAATTATTCCTTGTATCTGAACCATAACAAAACACAATTGTAACTGAACTAGTCACTCTTCACTAAGTTAAGAATTCATCAACACATGTCTTTAACAATTAACAACTGGTCTCATCTGAAATGTACAATTCAAAAATACAGATAAAAATATAATCACAATTTGCAGCTGAGGCACAGTGGTAGAGAGCAGGATTTTGAATCAGGCAGTCTTGTGCTGCATTCCCAGTCATGGCATATTATAGCCTTCAGAATAATGATTTTCCATCATGGAAGAAGTTGACGGCTCCTCATGGAAAGGTGAGTACTGGTAAAAAGTGTCTGGGAATATTGATAAGTTAAAAGGTCACTTGAATAACCCAATTACAGGTGTTAATAAACAGTATATATCTGTAAATAGAGTTTACTTTAATCTTGACAAAGTCAGGATCTTGTTTTCTGTAGACAGCTAGTTCAATTTTAGTTAGAAACTTATATAGAATCAATTTGTTGATTTTTAGTGCAAGATACATTAATATGAATTCATCCTAATTTTCTAGTTCCTGGGGAACCAGACAATAAATACAATCAAAACAGCATGGGAAGCAGGTGTAAAGAGACACTAGCAACTTGTTGCTTACCCATTGACCTGAGCAAACTATAGCAGTAAAATCTTAATGTCTTGATCAAGTCAACTCAATGACAGGTGTATAAATCCAATCAAAACAGCATAAATATCATTCAAATATCAATATAAAGTTTTACAAACCAGGTTCCTTCAAGAATTCAGGATCTCCAGCCAGTTCATCTTTCATGTCCATTGTTTCTAGTACAGCTGCAGTACCTGATGTATTTTGTTGTTCTTGTACAAGTTTCTGTTGTAAATCTTCCTACAAGATTACATTGTTACTTAGTACAAAACTTTTAAATTAATATACATGAAATGAAAACAGATATAAATTCATAGAACCTGACTGGCTAGCTCAGTTTTACCTCTGCTATACCTCTTCTACACCTGAATTATCAATGCTTGAATGTATTTTGGGATGCAAAGATAAATGTAGCCGTCAAAACCTTAACTGAACTTTTTCAAAAAATAAAAGGGCATAACCAAGTCAAAGCCAATCTAATATCAAGTTAATAAATGTGTATATACTAAGGACCTTAACCAAGAATTAAAGGCTCAAAACTCAATCAAACTTCACGCCTAGCTAATCCAATGTATAGTTAATAAAGGTATACTTACTGAAGACATAACAGTTAAAGAGGGAGGTAAATCATCCATTGTTATCACTTCTATATCACCATTTAATATCTATAATAGGAATATCATAGCAATGTTAAAGTTAAATCACAGTTTAAAGTATGCTCCCATATACACATTTAGCTGACTTATCAATTTTGTACAATAACACTAGAGCATTGAAATCATCAACAGGCAGAGGCAGATGATCTTTCACAGTACCCATTTACACCTGGGAGGAGAGGAACATCAGTAGGTAATTTTTTTTCTCAAGGAAACATTTTGGAAACACTTATTGTGTGATTCACCCTAGGACATTGTAAAATGTTATATGGACATTCTATTACATCTTTTGGAATTATGAAAAAAGAACTTTAAATATGTGTTTGGACCGACGTTCGTAAGGCCATTTCCAGGTTAGGATAAATGTCTTCGTTTCTTTCTAAATGTCTTATTCGTTGAGTTCTTCATATTTTCACTGTCTCATCTATACACTTAATGCATCACTTACAAAATAAATTAAAATTATTTAGAATTTATAGATATTTGATATAATTAGTTACCCCATCCACTTGATAGATTTTTTTCAATTTCAACAAATGATAGATCCTTAATATCTAATTATTTGTTTTTCTATGAATTCTATTCCATGTTACAAGCATGTATTCTTGTAACTATCCTTTCGGTACTTTATTTCGACGCATCTTAATTACGACGCCATTTTTGTTTTGGCCTCGATTTCGGTTTTGGGTTACCCTGTGACGTCATTCCGGTATTTATGTTTCCATACATTCCATATATAATAAATATATCAGACAGATTTGCATCCCTTATTTCTCACTATTTTAAGGAAGTCACATGACAGGTAGTGTACTTTCGTTTTGGTAAGATTAAAAATAGAAACCAATCAAATGTGTTGTTTCTCTGTACTCTCATGTCAGCCATATTGGAAATCTCCACTTGACATATTTTTATTTCTTGATTTCTACAATAGCTTTCAGTCATTAATAAAAGGTGCTTAAGATGGACAAATGAATAAAATATTTATAGCTAGGGTCATATGTTAGTTGAAGCAGTATTTTGTAACGGTATTCAGTCATAGTTTCTTAGGTGCGTCGGAACTACGTACACTAAGATAGTCTAAAACCACAAACAAAGTCAACTTACATCTCCATTCATATGTTCAGGACTATTAGGAGTCTCAAGTTTACTACTACTAGCCCCTTGATCAGCATCTTTGCCTTGATCTTGTCCTTGTAGTACAACTGGTTGTCCATTATTGTTAACAATGTCACCTTCAGTCTCTACTGTACCATCTTGTCTCTTGTTATCTTCATCATTATCATCAGTATATTGTGAACCCATTCTTTGAGCATTGATTGATACAGCTGTCTCACTTGGATCTTCATTACTTTGTGATTCATCATCAGCACTTTCATCATCTTCATCACTACCAATTCTACAACAATATAAAGGCCATAGAAAATTAATTGTTAGGATCTCAACACCATCCATCATTTCTATTACAATAGTAAGTATATGCAGGTAAATGTCAAAGCAATTTTTTGCCTGACTTTAACAAGTTTCTGCCTGAATCATTTTGTCCTGTAGTAACTAACCAATTTATCAACTAGCCTTACAATAGAAAATAAATCCAATTTAAAGTAAAATATACCACTAGGTAGGAATTTAATTTATAAATATTATGACTGAGTTCATTGACTTGACAAGTGCCTGTGGAGGTAAAAAATCAACATTTAAGAGATAACATGGCAAAATAAAAAATTCTTGAAAATTAGGCAATGGTTGGTGTAGGGTGTTTAATATTGAGTATGGTGGGACATTAATTACAGCCTGAGACTGACTCCCTATGCTGCTTATAAACCAGAGGATAGCTAGGCCCATTCCCCTTTGATAGCATGTCAAAGCTGCTGCACTGGTGTTAGTTGGACTTGGTCAACAGGATTCAAATCCGAGTATAGTCCAACATAATTAACCTGAGCTTGAACTACCTAATTATAATAATTACACACTTCACTTACATTACATCGTGAGTTTCCATATGTGTGTATACGGCTATACACGCGTTTATAACAACCGATGTGACTATAAATCAATTAAAAGTGACATGTTATTGTACTTTTAATTTTGGACGCATTAGTTTTTGGGAAACAAGTAAGTCTGTCATATTTTGGCACAGTATCAAAGTATTTATTCTTATGAAAACAACATAAATTGTTCAGTACGTGTATTTTGCCGAAAGTTTCCGATAAAGCGCGATTTACAAACGAAGACAAAAATAGACTGTAAATATTGAGTTTAATATATTCTTGCATAAAGGTCAAGCTCAGGTTAATTCTGTTGGACTATACCTAGCTGGCAAATTCATACATACTGTAGTTGCTTCCTCAAGATATTTGTTATGGATGCCGGCAAATTTTAAGTAGTATTTACCTGGTGTAAGCTAGTTTTATTTGGACACCTTTAAATGATGTTTTAGATTTACCTGGTATAAGGTTTAGTTTCACTAGGAGCTAGTTCTATCTGTACACCTTTAAATGATGTTTCAGGATCATCATCTTTATCTTCAGCATCTTGTACTTCTATTTCATTAGCAAATTCATCATCACGAGCCTGTATAAATATTACATAAACATCACATATAAACACCAATCTGGATGAAAAAACTTATCTCATAATGTTCTTAAACCCATCTCACTTTCCCTTTATAAGTGTGTGAACAATCCAATCCTGGCAAATTCTGCTTTGCAATGATAGGAAGAGCTGACATCTAAGGATCAAACAGCACAATGCTATAAACATTTAGCTTCCACATTACGCAACTTTCGACAGTTTCATTGTCTCATTGAGGAGGTCAGTTGACCTTTTTATAGTCTCTTGACAAGCCTAGATCTCCTTAAGTTTTAAATCAGTACTAAGCAATATATCCTTACCAGTGGCAGATCAGTACAATACAGAAGAAGGATATGTAGTTTTTGTTTTATTTAAATATTATTTGATTTAAATAATTACAATTGTACTTTAGTACTAATGACCCATTTAAATCAGCAAGGTTATTGTAAGTGCCACCGACAGTTTAATAACAGTAAAGCTAAAAGAACCACTATACCACAGAAATTTCACAGTTTACAAAAACATGTGAACAGAGACTTTGCTACAACAAATGAATACTGGTATACCTTTCCTAGATCTTCTAATTCTCCCTGTGTAGGTCTAGTTTCATCTTGATTATCACTAGCATTAGCTGTAGAGGTTTCTGTGCTATCTGATTCGACATCAGAATCTTTGTCTTCTTCACCATCCTCTGAGTTCTAGAATATACAATAACAATATTTAGTCTAGAGTGATATACTTAGGAAATATACAACATGTAGTATATGTAGTACTCTAAACACAAATCAAAACAATATATTAATTATACATTGATAACAGTAAACAAAATTAAACTTCATTAGTGTATAATGATTTTTTAACATTTAAGCTGACTAAACAAAATCTACTTTGATAGTGGCATTTGAAATCAGCCAACAAATTATCTTTTGGCATATGCAAGAGATTTAGTAACCAGTGATATTATCATAGCTACATGTCTTACATGATCAAATATTTACATCATAAACAATTATAGACAATATCTACCTCTTCAGAATCTGAGAGAGCTTGAGCTTTCTTCATTTTCTCTGCAATCAAGGGATCATCTAAATCTTGCATTAATCTAAAGAAAGCGAGTTCATTAAACAAAGCTTCAGACATATCAACTAACAAATCTTCACCACATTCTCTCATTCTGTAAAATATAATCATAATCATGGTTAATATTATAAGACGGAATATGCATGACTTTATGATTGCATTTTTTGCCCCTTTTGCTTTGCCCCAGCATTGCCATGGAAACTGGGATCAAGGTTCCAATAGCTTTTTCTAAGAGACAATCACACAAGAAATAACATGGCAAAGTTGAATGTCTGTTAGTAAAAAAATAAATAAAACAAGATCATCTTGAAATAGCCATTTCATGGTATGGTGAAAAAATGGCCAATTCACTACATAATTTCTGGAATCTATCAATATGTGAGTATTCAAATATGCACAACTGACAGTGAAATAAAATTTACTAACGTCAACATAAACTTACTTTCTTCCTTCATATTTAGCTAGGGTATCTTGTAAGATAGTTCCAAGTTGTCTGTTAAAGAATCGAGCAAATTCTTGACCATTACCATACTGTCTTGTCAGTGAGAGTACAAGTCTTTTGATATAAGCAAGAAGTTGAGGAGAACACATATTATCCATATGTTCTTTGATTACTGGTATAACTTCTGTCATAATAGACTTGATCTGTTGGTCAAGTTGTTCAGTGTCTATTCTTGGATACTGAAAATTGAAGTTAGCTTATGAAAATTAACCTAAGACAAAATACCAGAAATACGATTATGATTTAACATGCATACATTAAATCAATTAAAAGTAGAGCAAAGATTAGAGTTTTCTTCAGAATAAACCACTGTCTTTCTAAATGTGAATTTTATGTCTTTATTATCAAACGTTGTGACAAAAATTGTGAGACAATTAGTGAAGAAGTTTTATAAAATGTATGCTTACTTTCTTAAATCTGTCTTTTTTAACACTTACTTCTCACAAAAAGTATTTGCAAAAACACGTTGTTTCTGACCCAGCCATGCAGAAAACCGACATTGAATGGTTGCTATTACATTTAGAAGTTGGAGCTTAAATTAATCTGATAAGTGATATTAATTGTTGAATTTCTGTCATTTTTTCCATTGTGAAAAGGCCTCATTTCTATCCCATTTTAAGACAAAAAGTCAACATAGAGTAGTCACAGAAAAATTGTTTTTTAATTGTCTGTCATGTTCATTTAAACATTTACCACATTAACATAAACAATATCTGACTGCAACAAAGATTAAAGTAGACTCAAACAATACTAACTGGCACAGAATCAGAGTTGATAGAACTTTCATCTCCTTGGTCCATGGCAGAACTACTCACATCTGTCAACTGACTTCTTGTTGGCTCCTTGTTAGATTTACCTTTCTCATTTCTACTGTCTAATCTTTTCTCAATTTCTCTCATTTTCTCCAAGGTCTGAAATGATAAATAAAACGAAATAATAATAATAAAATGAAAATAGATTCTACCCCTAGTCATGCTGAAGCAAACAAGAGCAGTCCACGCACAGTCATCAGTGTGCTCGACTATTCAGGTATTTTTGAAAACAACAGCAAAATTGGTTTGCAAACCTGTTGAGGTGAGTGAGATTTCAAGTGTATGCCACAACTCAGTCCAAATTCATCAAAGAGTTATGTAACTTGGTATTTGAACTCCAATGGTAACCCCGTAGACATGTGTAAGGTTTCAAGTGAATCCCTTCAGTAGTTGCAAAGAAAAAATGTTGCACCTAAAAACTTAACCAATAAATTTTCTAAGTATATAAGGGCCATAATTCAGTCCAAATTCATCCTAGAGTTATGTAACTTAGTATTTGAACTCCAATGGTAACCCCATAAACACAAAGTTTTAAGTAAATCCCTTCAGTAGTTGCAAAGATATAAAAGATACAAAAATGTTGCACCGAAAAACTTAACCAAGAAGTGATACGACGATGCCATTGCCAAAGCGGACGCACAGCTGAGTAGGATAGCCCCACTAGTCTCAGAATAGTCGAGCTAAAAATGTCTTTTTTATTGTGCTTAACCATGTGTCAACACAACTTACGGTTATCATACACATACCAGCTTGCCCAACATAATTTTCCAGAACATTTGTCTACAACCAGTACTCACTTACCCTTCCAACCATCAGTTTCTTTACATCATGATTTCATGAAAGGGTGTAACCATGCAGAATGAGTCTCGAACTAGCAACACCTTTGTGACACAAAATTTAAAATCCTGCATGTTGAACTTCTGTGCCATGGACATGTGTTCAAAATGATTTATGGGTCTACTAGACAATCTACTTTGATCAATACAAACCGGACTTATCAAGCAAATAAAGGACAAATGACATTAGTAAACTTAATTAATAGACAAACCTTATCTAAATGTATTGCAGTTTCACCGAGTGAATCTTGGTTGAATGGTGAGTCCCAGTAAGAGTTAGATGGAGTTGATACTGAACTAGTTATCTCAGCTTGTTCCTGGTAATCATATTTATCATCCTTCAGGGAACCAGTCCTTAGTAACTGAGCTGTTCTCCGTCTTTCCTTAGCAACCAGGTTAGCAGCAACTTTCTCCTTTAATTTAGTCTGTAATAAGTACTGAAATAGTGACCATTTAAGTCACAATTTTAATGTTAGTACACACAGCAAACCAAAGCACACAATACAAGGCTGCCAACATGAAATTTTACATCAACTGAAAATTTTCAACCACTTCTATAAAACACTGGTCAATCAGTGTAAATTCTAGCTTTTAAAAAAAGGATTTTACAAAATACTTTGTCAGATAGCCATACATTTTTCACAAGTCAAAGCCTCTGCAAATACAATTTTTAAGTTGTTAATATACTGAGGTAAAATTTAAATATCAGGGATGCTGATCATAGGAGGGTAGAGTCCACAGACCAGTTGATCTGTTTAAGATTGGCAGCCTTGATGATAGTACAAAATTAAAGAAATAAGCAAATCTTTTGAGTTGAAGCAAGATTATGGGTGAAGTTGAACAGATATGAACAAATGTGTAAAGGTAGAAAAATTATATGTCATAACAAAAGTCAAGCAAGTAAATTTTTGGCATGCATAAATCATTACAAAAATAAAACAAATGAATCCATTTACTGCTATTTAATTCTAAGCATTAGAACTTATAACTAACTCTATTTTAAAGAAGGAATTCAATTTCAAGTCATTTATTATTTTAAAGTTCTGTACAACATTTTCTTCTAACATACATTTAGGACTAAACACTTGTCAAAGATTGGATGATTTTGAAATAACTGAGGCAGTATTTGTAGAAGAACTTCATGATAGTATAATAAGCCACACACTATGTTAAAGCATACACAATATCTAACTATAATAACAACACGCAATAAGCACTTCATGCTACCACCCTCATCATGGTAAGCAAGCGATATAACACCAGGGTGAAAGTGAAACTCTTTCAAAATTCTAAATTCTTGAATTCCATGTTTTTCATAAATTTCAGTTAGGAAAGGCGTCCCAAAATCCTTAACTTAGTTAGCAATGGTGAAAACTTTCATCCCAGCACTAAATATAGGAAGACTGATACAAAGCACTCCAAAATTTTTGGACAAAATCCCATTTTTAAGATAAACCTATTTAAATTTACCCTCAAATAGTAACATAGTTTCACCTGAGTAAATTACAAAATCAGCGTTATTTATCTTATCAACAATTGATTAGAACTATGTTTCATAGATATTCTTTGATTATAGATAGTAAGTCACTTGTGGTATATGTATAGTCAAATTTTATTCAACTGTCACTGGTGCATACATTAACTCCTCTGATTTGAATATATTTTTACATCAAATGTGAGTACAGTAAGACTGTGGTGAATACATTTATACAAATTAGCAGAGTTAATATATGCACCACTGACAGTTGAATAAAATCTAACAATATACATGATCAGTTTTTCGCAAAAAATCATTAGTCTAACAATTTTTAGAAGGCATTGTATAAGGATTTCTACTAGTGTAAACTCACCTTAATCTCTTCATCATCCGATGTAACATTACTTTCACTTGGTGTTAACTCTGTATTAGTAAAATTACCAGATGCTGTGTTCAACCATGGTGATGGAGGCTAAATATATAAAATATATATAACATTTAACATATCTAGTAGCAATGGTTCAATGGTAGGATACACTTTTTGGGATTGGGTAACAAGTACTTAAGCAAATATCTTAATTATACTGTCCAAAATATGTGACACATATCACAGTAATTATTCTAAAGCAGAATAGCAGGGCACTAAAAACTGCCCTTTTTCTCTCCTCACTGGCCTTTGTTGGTCATTCTTATGCAGAAATAGCTTCTTTAAAACATCAACCCTCTGATGCACACTGTTCCTTTTTTCTGCCTCCCTGCCCTTTTTCAGAGTTCAAGAATATTAACTATATTTGTTACCTTTTACAAATTACATGACATCAAATTAATATAATATAAGTTTATAAGCTATCACCTAAGTTAATCTTTAGCCATATTCATCAAAATATTTTATTGCAAGTACTAGTATAAATCAAATCACAGAGAATACTTACTGCAGCTACGGAATTTTCTTCAACTAAATACTTAGACACGACATCTTTGATATCATACAAGATTCTCTGTCTGAGATAATCTGTATTAAGTAATTGTAACTCCCTGAACAATTCTATCAAGTAATGTGGTCTATTCTCATTCTGTGATATCAATGTAGCTACTTCTGAATATATTGTTTCTCTTAATGTTTCAAACAATGACATTTCTGTAGGATCATCTTCATCTCTATAATCAAATGAATAACTGATGATTTCTAAATGCAATGGTTTGTTATATACTGTCTATGTCTTAAAATTCAAACAAGTACTAGTCCAATTAACTATATGCCTCACAAAAAGACTAAATCCTAAACAAGCCAAATTACATGAATGAAGATAAATTCACAAGCTCAAGTCGGCTAATCCTAATTTATCCTTTTTGGTTTTTTGGCAAAGTGTGTCAAGATGATTACAGGAAGTATGTGGCACTTTGACACTTTCAATGATTTTCAGTAGGTCGGCCTTCTAACTGTTCCAGCCAAACTTAGATTTCTGTATAAGCTTTTCAACTAGTAATTAGAACTTTCATCATCAGAGGACAACTGCCAAGCTAAATAAAGCAGTTGGCCATTGGCCGATGAAGGTTGCTTTTGTGACTTAAACTTGGTCATAACATTTTAAATCTTAACTAGTCAAAAAATCTTGGAACAAAATTTATAAAAACAATTGATAATAAACTTACTTGACTGATTCAGGTTTATTAGCCTGTGACACTGCAGCTAAACTAGACTGTATACTACTAGTAACACTACGACCATCTTCAGCATACCCTGCTCCACTAATACCAGCACTTAAACCAGGTCTATAACCATCTTTACTGTTGTATGTACTGGATTTACTGACACGCTTCTGACCTAAAAACAGATAAAAATTTAATATCATCAACACAAAATTCTACACTAGTTACTTTAAGTGCAGGGCTTGACATTAATTTCTGAATTAGGTTGCCCAGTTGAACAACCAACTATAAATTTCACTTGCCTAAACCAAATGTCACTAGTCATATCAAGTTGCCCAAACTCAAATGTATGTCGTCAGGGGCAATCGGAGGACCTTTAATGATGAGCCTGAAGTGTTCAAAATTAGCAGTTGCCTGCTTGTCGTTGACTAAGGGACTACTTCTCTTCACTATGAAAAATTTCTTATTGGCAACCAAATAATTACAGAGTATATAAGTGCAGTCAGCTAATCATCTCAAATTCCAAGTTTCCATCATAATTGATCTTAGGCTCATGAGACATCATATTAATGTTGTCAGGAGTGGGTGAGACAAAGTGTTTTTTTTTTAATGTAAAACTGGTAATCACTGGATACCCAACTCCATGTCAGTTAAATTACACTTAGAAGGAATATAAAGCTAGGTTGCTGTTGGACCATATGACAAGTTGACAACTGTTACAAAGTGATGATTTTAATCTAAGATGTCAAATAAGTGAAAAATGACATGGAAAAGACCATAACAACTGAAAATTATACTTAAATAAAAACATAAAATATAACCAAATACTAACCTGTATCTTGTTTTTGTACTTGTTCTTGTAACTTGTTTCTTTGAAAGAATTCTCTGAAATACAAAATGGGAATTATAAGTGTCAAGTTATTGAATCTGTTAATTCCAGTGTTGCATCCAGGATGAACCCAGAGAGGGGGAGATCCCCCACCGATTTTCAAAAAGGGGGGAGTGAAAAGTTGGAATGCACAACAATGATTGTTTGATTCTAAATGTCTCGTGTGTGTCGATGTTCTTTAATAAGTACACCCGGCTGTAAACGTTTTTTTTCTTACGCGATTTTAAACAAAGCTCACAAAACATACCCAAACCATGCTCGTAATTTAGCCAAGAGTAAGTCTTTTCGGTTCGAACGTTTTGCGTTTTTTTTTTCGTGACGGGGCTGCTCCCACACGGAGACGAAGATTCATGCATCCGCTATTCCATATTCGAAGAAGTACATGGCTGCGGGTCGATCTCTGTACCCGACTTGATAAAAGTCTGTTATCCGTTTATGTGACATAATCCAAAACAGAATTTATCTTACTTCAAAACTATACCGCGTTTAAAATTTTTACACGATATAAGCCATATGTTCACATGGCCGGGATATTGCTCAATAGCACATATCCCTCTACCCGATAAATGACGTCATTTTACAGACTGAGTTACTTTCTCTAGATGTAGGGTATTTCCGTGAGTAAAGAAGGCAGTGAACCAGACTAGCTACAATTACGTCATTCGGGAATTTCCCAGGTAGACGGCAGAGATCGAAAGGATTTTCGGAACTGATCATTTGCAAGTATTTTCCAGAGGATTTTTTTCTTCTAAAATGCAATTTAGTTGCGTACGAACCTATGCATAGCGGGAGATCATTTCTGATTGTGCGGGAGTTGAAACCCACGAAAATATAAATTTGCGGGATTGAGATTAAAAACAGCGGGATTCGCGTGATCGCGCGCCCTGGATGCAACACTGAATTCTCGTTTGCTTTTTTAAATAATATAACAGAAGTACATATGTAGCAAAATTACCAATTTTAAAATTAGTAACATTATGTTATAAACAGAGGGATGACACAATTGATCTATAATGCAAAAATCTTGAACAATGTGCACCTACTTGTGACAATCATCCATCAAAAATGATGATGGAGATAAAAACTTGCAAGCTAAAATTGAAGTAGATAAAATTGCCAACATATTGATCGATTTTAAAGAAATTATTATCTATGACCTACACATTTACAGAAAATCTGGATACTAAAAGTTTGCAATGAAAGGGCTGTTAAAGAAAGACAAGTGAGCTATCTAAAACTGATTACCGAACAAGGCTAATTTTAGAGCCAATGCAATCTGCCAAGCATGCAGCCAGCAAGCTACCTTGAAAGTAGACAAATGTTCTTGTTTATATATCTACTCTTACATAAGGATCTACACACCCATGATGATAGATGATGTTAAACCTACCTTCTTTTACGAGCTAAATAATTCTCAAATGATTCTCTATCAGGAGAAAAGCCCAAAGATTCGTCATCATCATCATCTTCCTCCTCAGGCTCAGGTAATGTTTGTACAGACTGCGTCTTTGATCTCATTATAGGTGCATTGTTCATTTGTGGTGGACTTACAGACTTCTTCTTCATTCTCTGGGAGTATGTATCTCTAGTAGACTGTCTAGAAGATCTTCTCTGTCTCTCCGTACCATCAGTCAGGTCAGATCTCGCACTCGGAGTGTCAGTCTCCGCAGCTCGACGTAATAGACGATTACCAGTGGGGGATACATGTGAGTATACTGGATTGAACTGAAATGGATCACCAGGCATCAGTAAATTTGGTGACTGTCTTGGAAGCATTGGACTAAGCAGGGAAGGTAGTGAGCGTAGTCTTGAATCAGAGAAACCAGATTCATTAACATCGCCATCAGAAAGTTGGTAAACTAAAGCTTGCATTTGTCTCTGCATATTTTGCATTTCCATTTGTTGTAGGGATATTTGTTGATAACATTGATTTAAACTCATCATTAATTGTTGCTGCTGAAGTTGTTGATGTAAATCTGTTAACTGATTGTGACTACCAAAACCTGTAAAACATAGAATTATAGTTAGTAGCATAAGGAAGTATAATAATGGGAGAGTGAAAAACTAGACTAATTACATTGTAAATAAATAATGCTGTGCACAGACTAGTTAAGTGTTGACCCATGTTTTCAATTGGTTTCTTGCTTGATTATGAAATGGTCTCATTTATGAAGATCAGGTGAAATGTGCTGATCAAATGGTATCTTTCATTAGAAACTTCAATCAAGTAATTACTAAAAATCAACAGCTCATGGCTAGGAGTGGCTGATATCTCAATTCTGACAACCATACTACTTGATACTGCAGCAGGAGGCAGAACAAAGCATTTTATGATCAAACTATGAGTATGTTGGTTCCACCTGAAAATCAAAGCTATAACCTCTTAGGTCCTAAATCAAATAGCTACCAAAAGAAAAAGAATATGAAGGTCATATGGAATTCTAATGATTCTAAACAAAGTGAGTAGTTCAAGAAATAAATCAATAAAATAAATCAACATATTATTCTTACTAGCAGATTGTTGTCTAGCCAGTAATCCCATAGGTTGATTGTCACCAAGTAAAGACTGACATAACATTGATGTCTCCTCTAGTTTTCTCTGTAACTCTTCTACTGCTGTTTTATTTGGTTCAGGATCTTCGTCATCTTGTACTATCTCCTCTGCAGATCTAAAGTTCTATAACAGAAAATAAAATGTATGAAATTGAACGCCTATTTTCAAACTTTTGTGGTCATGTTTAGATTGTCACGAGAGACAGGGCTTTTTTCCTTATATAACAGGGGCCGTTCACAGGCGCCTTCCCCTTCTGAAATTTCTTTGAAATCATGTAGTTTTCCCCAAATTTTGAGGTTACCTTTGATTTTTCATTCCCCTATCAATGAAATTGCGATATAATTTCCCCCATTGTTCTATACAAAGTAAGGCCTCTTCCCCACATACTCAAAAAAAGCCCTGAGAGATCTCTGATCCAAACGTATCAACTGGTTCTAAGCAAATACCTTCAAAATGTCTGACAACTGCCTAACTTGATACAATGGTAGGATGCAGAATTGCTGTAAAAAGTGTAATAAAATCAGACTCCAAGAAGACATGTAGGACCTGTGACTCCTGGATTAACAGATTCAGTAGTGAATGAGGAAGCAGACGCAGTAGTAAATGAGCAAACTGGGCAAGCTAAGTTAAGGTAGCATTCCCACTGGTTTAAAACAATGCAAAAATCCCACAACTGAATTCCTTAAAAAAGGATATCCTACATACAAAAACTCACAATAAGTACTTATCAAAATACCTTTTTTAAAATATAATTTTTTTCAAAATATTGAGCCTACGCATGTCAGTAATAAAAAGAACGCATAACAGACCAAGACTTGATTGAAAAAATAGGTTATAACAGTTTTTCATTTAACCTTTGAACACTAAGCAATATAATATATTACATGATCTACCTCCTGTCTAGACTTTCGTCCATTTCTTGACCATTTATTAAAATCTGTTGCACCAGTCCAAGCTTCTTTAGGTCTAGCCCCATCTTGCCTACTGGGACGTGGAAAACTTCTCTTAGGTTTACTATTACCACGTGTATTAGTTTGGTTGTTAGATTTAGCCATGGCTCTAGCTTTACGTCTCTGTCTTACATCATCTTCTATTGTATAGGTTTCATTATCTGACTGATTCTCTTCTTCTTCTTCCTCTACTTGAAGTATACCATCTATAGGATAAGCTGTAAGAATGATAACATTTTTGTTTTATACTGATTATAAACACTTTTTTAGGGCTCGACATTTAAGGTTGTCAGATTGCCCCTGATGACCTACATTTTGGTTAGGGCATTTTCAGTCAAAGAAATGTAAAGTTTATTTCATGTGCTATCTTTTTGGCTGCTGCAAGTTTTTTTATACATTCTGAAGATAATGTTACTAACTACTTTGTTTACAAGCCTTAAAGATATTTTTATCAGTACTGATCCCTGTAGATAACAAAAGCATAGTTAACCACAAAAAAATATTTTAAGTGTTCAAGTAAGAATTCCCTGATTCTCATTTACAATTAGACATCAAGAGAATGACGGCTGAAAATGTTGGACTTTTGGAGTTCTCACACTCTAAAAGTAACTAGACTGATAGTGATTTCTGTGAACTCAGTCCATGGTCCATTGGCTAAATGGGAAGACAGTAGATATCTATAGTATACTAACCATCATCCTCGTCTTCATCATCATCATCATTATCTTGCCCTGCACCATCTTCTGTAATACTTTCTAGATTATCTACAGTAGAACCTCCCCATGTAGCCATAGTTTGATCTACACTTGCACCAATGCTAAATAAAATAACAAAATAAACAATATTCTCATGAAAATCAAAAGTTAAGTAAAGAAAAGTAATGTATGGTGCTTTATGCTGCATTTTAAAGTCATATTGTAGTGGTCTTCTCCAAGTCAGTGTAAATATTTTAACCTGGAACTAAGCATGCAGTCTCTATAGACTATCATAGGCAGTACTTTATACAGAAAAAGTGGGATATTGGTTGTAGTAATAATTTCAGGTTTGTAAGTTTTATCAGTGAGTCAACCCTATAAAATGTTAAAAAAATATAAAGTTACGTTTACTTCGAAGTCAACATTTTGCTTAAAACTGGTGGCCACAGACTGAATTTTGACTATATTGAACAAAACAGAACATGTATACAAATTTAATATCTTACCCAAACATTTCAGTACTATATGAGACAGTATCACTCTGGTTATCTTGATTCTTATAATACTGTTTCTTATTTCTATCTTTCTTCATGATAGATTCTAATTGTTTCTTTTTATCTCTCAATTCTTCTCGTAACATTCGTTGATTTCTCATCTTATAATACACTTCATCATTGGATGAAACTGTGGAATATAAATATCAAAAACTATAAAACTATAAATATGAAAACATCAGCATTCATTATTAAATCAGGATGACCATTATACATGTACACCAAATAGGGTTTTTTTGTGGAGTTAATATCGAAGCAACACCTTCTATATGTCATATCACTGGGTTAAGAAAACCTACATATTGTTCCTGGAAAGGCTAAATCTCTACATCACCAGTTACTGGGGGCATACTTTATTCAGTGACTGACAACTGCCACACCTGGGAATCAAACCTACAACCCCTCAAGCACTAGACTTGTGTGCTACCAGCTGAGCTAATAGGGCGGGCTTCAAAAAGTTGGTAAAAGAATACTACTACACTTATTTCAGAAAAATGTAATGTTTTATTAGTTGTTTTTTTAATTTAGTATAATAGTCTGTGAAATCAGAATATGAATAAGATTGTCTAAAGAAGTAAATTGTAGCTAGTGAGCATACAATATCAGTAGTGTAGATGTGTCTCAGACAAAAAAGACTGCATATACCTAGGTCATTTGTTTTGGGCTCCAGTGACAAGGCTAGATATTCTCTTCAACCAGTGGGCATGTAGTTTTTATGGTTTTCTTAAAAGAAATATTCTGTTTCAACACACAGATTGGTAGTAATATTATGCAAAATAAATATAACAATGACACTCACAAGTGACACTAGGACCACCAGATTGTTGTTGACCAGTATCTTGTTGTTGATTATCTGATGTAGTCTCAGTTGGTGATTTAGCACGTTTACCAGACCTTGAATCTTCATCTTCATCTTGTTTTCTACCAGATTCAGCCTGAATACAATAATGTATGTTAAACACTATACTTATTAAAACAACAAAATAGCTATTACCAATCACAGAAAATCATGGCTGACTGACGGAAAAGTCCTGTAAAGAAATAGAAGGCCTGTCTAAATCTGTAGGTTTACTGTACCAACTGTCTGGCAAAAATTTGATTTCATGCACACAGTTTTCATCAATTCATAAAAATATGTAAAATGTCTCCGGTCCTATAAGACTTGGTTCGGTCCTGTAAAATTTTGATCTTCACAGGACCTTCTGTCCAGTAATTAACTGTTGAGTTTCGAGTGGACTGTATTACATCAACTTGGCAGCACATGACAGAGCTTCCAGCAGAGACTTATAAAATCAGTTGAAATAGATTGGCTTTTTCTAAAATATCCATAGAGCTCCACTTTCAATCATGTTAGTGCTTGAGAAAACTTTCAGCAATGACCATACAACTAGGAAGTAATTTATACGACTAGAAATATTGACTATACCTGAGCATATCTATCATGTAAGGTCTGTAATTGTGATTGTATAGTTAACAATCTTGTTTTCTCATTCTTTAATTCTTCTAGTTCATTCATCTGTTCTTCCATTCTTTGTTGATAATAAGAATCCCTGTAGTATAACAAAATGCTTCAGTTTTACATGCTTTCAATTTAATCCCTATCAGGAATTCAAAAATTTGAGGTTTCCTTGTGGAACAAACTTTAATCTGTACAATGAGAATATGTGTACAAAGTAACAATAGGATTTGATCTGTGTTTTTGGCTTTTCAGCAATAATGTGTAAAAACTGAGTTTGTACTGCCTGTGCATGGATGGAAAACCAAACAGGTCTATTGGTTAACATTTTCATATTGATTTACTAAAAAATTGTGTACACAAAATATTCTCAGCTCAATGTAAAACAAGTTCCATTTTAAAGGTATCACAGCAATTTGATTTTGTAGCACAACAGAATTTCCTAAACACCTAAGTTTACATGAAAATAGCGACATAAAGTACAATATACCTTTCAGGTGGTCCAGGAATCTCTCCTTCAGAAGCATTATTATTATCAGGTTGTGTTAGAGTAGATTCTACATCTTCCATACTAGCAGCTATCTCAGCTAGATTACTAGGTAAGTCATCAGTCATACCTGGTTGTTGTACTATAGCTACAAGATTCTGTAAATGTTTTAACTTCTCTTTAGCTTCTTTTAGTTTCCTAGATTTAAAGTTAAAAAAAAATACAGTTTGACAATATACAACGGCATCCAAAGTTACCTTTACACTGAAAGCTGACTGGTTTTTTTTTAAATACAATTAAATTTCATTTTAGATGTATTCATGTATTAGGATTGTTATAATAATTGGTAAAATTTGAACCCATAAGACTAAATCCATAGAGTAACAAAACTGCAAGTGAAAGCTGTGAATCATAAACATAGTTTTTTAAGGCAAATTGTAGTAATGAAAGATTTCTGGGTTCCAAATGTGTGTGCAAGGTCTCTGGCCCCTAGAACTTTTGAAAGCTACTGCTAAATATACCTTCACTCTACAGCTGCCAACAAGCAATACTAGAAATAAAGAAACAAGATGAAAAACACATACCTGACTTTTTCCTGTATCTCTGGGTCATCACCCCAAGGACCTAAACTAGACAGTTGTGACTCTGATTCGCCATCAGTAGATGATGATGATGATGATGATGATGATGAATTCATTTCATCATCAGATTCCACAGCTGGTTGTAATGGCATGGGTCTTTTTACTTGTGGTTTAACCATAGGTTTAACTTGCTTTGAATCTCTTTCTGGTCTAAATACAAAAACAAATTTTACATTATAATTTTACTATTAAAGAGAAAAGTAATAACTAATACTAGGTGCTGCAATTTTTTCAGTCATACAGGCGCATACAGCCTCCCTACTCACTGCCCTAATGCAAGTCTAGATCTTAGAACCCAAACTTTTACCTAGTAAGAAGCATATATCTTTGTTAAAGGTGGACAGAAGGTTCAGGCCCATCTACCGACTACTGCCTTTTTTAAAAAAGAAATTAGGCTTGGAAACTAGTGCAGGATTTGGAAACTAGTACAGGTGCAATTCAGACACAATAGTCAAGAAATTAAAGGTCCTACTATCCCTGAAGACCTTCATTAGAGTTAATTTGAGCAACATTTTACTGCTAGTTAACATCGGATTCAGGCAAAAAAAAAATATATTATAATACAAATGTATATAATATTAAAAATTAATGTCAAGCTCTGATGTGAACTGCCCACCTGAAATTGCTGTTGCAAAGCAGCTGGACAGAGAACAAATCAACAACAAACCTACCCTCTATCTCTGGTTGGTTCATTTTCCCCACTATAATCACTATAAGCAGGTAATGATGATTGATTCTCAGCATCCATTTGTCTACTATCTAAACCATCCTCTGTAGACTGATAGAAATGTACCAATGATTTTAACTGACTTAATTTACCCTTTACTTCGTTCAGTTTCCTAGAAAATAAAATACATTGGGTTAAATGAAAACATAACAGATTTCTTGAGATTCCAATTACACTCACTTCTTAATATCTAAAGAATGAGAAATACATATTTATGATAGATAAAAATAATATTTGACACAGCTTACTAATCACAGCTAATTTCAATTATTCATTAACTGAAAACTGATTATAAGTAAATTGTGGATTTTGTATTAACATAAAAGGGTTCAATGGTAAAAACACCAGACTGGTCATCTCTGTACGGACAGTTTTTTATCCTCTTTAAATGATGATTTACATCAGTCCCTTCACACAACAAGCTTTCCTGGACAACTTCTTTCAACATGCCTAGCTAATTCCTTGTTAAGTAACTGCCTTCCTATACAGAGGAAAGACAAAAGTCAAATTGTCAAATTTGCATGAAAAGGTATGACTTGCTGCAACCATGACCTGTACCTTGATAACTAGGTTTAAAGTCAAGCATGGTCACCACAGCCAGGACTTGAAATTTATTTTTAAACAGGTTGCCCCATTGGACAACCAACTATACTTGCTCCACCCAAATATTCATTAGCAGTAACAAGAAGTCCAAATCCAAATATAGGTCGTTAGGATCATTAGGAAGACCTTTAATGTCAAGCCCTACAGAGCATAACTAGAACAAACAATACTCAAGATAAGAATTAAAGAAATATGAAACATACTGTAATTTTTGTTTAGCATCTAAGAGATCTATCACACCACTAGATAAGTTCTCAGTTCCTTCAATAGATGCGGCAACAGGATCAACCTCAGATGGTGGGGGAGTAGGGGCTGTGGCACCTGCTGAAATGAGATAAACAAGGGGTGTGGTCAATTAAGGAGATTAAAAAAACATTCTTACACAAACATCATTATACCAGAATACCAGAACTTTATTTACAAATCGGCAAAAACTTGCCTTTGGTACACAAAACAGAGCAAACATGACATTAATACAAGTACATACAAATACAATACAAAACAATACAAGTCACTGCAATACAGTACAATACACAACTAGTTACAGAGTAAATTTTTTCTAAGTAAAAATGACTCTTTTAAATATGAAGCGAGTTTATACAGTAATTTTTTATTTCTTGATGTTACCAAATTGTTGAATTTATTTACAGAAGGCCAGGGGACTTTACCAAGTTTTTTTCTAATATCAGATTATATTGGGCAACATAAAAGGAAGAGAAATTCAGTTCAATTAGCTGAGAAGAAAATAATACACATAATTTATTTTTGCATGCAGCATTGTTTGATCTGCCTGTTTCAATATATAATTTATGATAAGTCTCAATGCTGTAATCTGTTTTCTTAATTGATCATTATCAACAATATTAATATAGTCGGAACAGGAAAAATCTGTTTAAAATTTACTAAAGTAGTATAATCTAGACATCATTTGAGATACCATTTAGTAAGTATCATAGCAATTAGTAAGTGCAGTTGTTTTTTTATATTCATGAGCAATTAAATTTTAATTTAACATTTATTCAAAAAAGTTTAGCAGAAACTAAAATCATTTCATAATGTTGATTTAAGAGTTGCAATGTGATTACATGAAAATGACTCCTATGACTTTCTTTGCAAAATAACAAATCAGGCTTGAACTCAAGAAAATTTAAGACAAAGACTACATAATAAAATAGTGGAACCTACCATTATTTAACATTAAAGCAGGATTAGTTCTCAAAGATTGTAATTCTTGCAACATAACATCCATACGTTTTTTCTTGTCTTGTAGTTCTCTCAATTTATCCTGTAACTCATCACGATTCATATCACTTGTTGGCATAGGTAACATAGGAGATGAGAATTCTTCCTGTTAATGTAAGTATGTATACATGTAAAAATTATCAAGGTCACAATAAAACAAAACTTAAGGGCAGTTTTATATATAATATTCAAGCTATACTTAACCTTTGTTAAGATTTGCAAGTTTTTTAACTAAAAAAGTGAAATTTAAAGTTGTTGTCATTAGGACCTCTACATGTAATTGGGTATGGGCCCAAGTTTCAGCTAACCAAACACCTTTGCAACACAGTGTATAGGTCATATCACAGCAGTAAGTCAACTTAATCACCATACCTGGAAAGGCTAAATCTATAGATGTAGCTATTAACGAGTAGCTAAGCACATACTTCCATCTGTGCCTGGCATCTGCCCTACATGATTTAGAATCAATGGTAGAAGGGACAATGGTGGTAGAAATTATTTCATGTGCAAACTCCATAAAAGTTGCCTGGCCTGGGAATAGACATATCAACAAAATTTAATGCAACATAAACCAACCTGTATCAATTGATCTAATCTATCTTTCTTTCCAAGTAGTTCTTGTAATCTCATCTGTAACTGATCTCTAGTCATTTCTGTGGGTGGAATACCTTCTGGCACAGTTTGTGGTTCTCTTTGATTCTGAGGTCTCTCAGCAAACTTGGGAGATGGTGGCCGAGGTGGAGGCTGAGTCTTAGGACGAATATCTTTAGGTTTGTTTGACTGTAAATTTCTTCCACCAGCTTGAGCTTGTTGCAAGTTTTGATCCTAAATAACAAATAAATGAATAAAATAGTCCATTATGTACAATCACAGAGGTAACAGACTATATACAGAGTTAAAATATTTGGGTTTTTTCCTGCAGTACTTACAAACTATCACAACAATGAAAATATGTTAAGATTTCATGTGTAAATACATCTGAAATAAAATTTAATTATAATAATGGAAAATAAATTTTTAGAAATGTAAAGGTATTTTTTTTGTATGGCACAGTATTTATGACTTTGGCAGATTTGACATAAAAAAAAGAACCCTTATTCAAAACCTAAACAACTTCCACCAATGTTGATCAATATGAATTACCTGTGTTTTTAATTCATTACGTAGATATTGAAGTTGTTGTCTAATATCTAATAATTCTGGGTCAGTTTGCTGTTGTCTTGTAGCGTTACTCTCTGTTCCAGCACCAATAGCTGATAATGAATCAACTCTATTTGTCATACTTATAGCTGCTTCTTCTATCGCATTACTAAGTGAACGAGCTGTAATAGGTTGGAAATTATACATGAGAAACAAAACTCTCAAACTTCTGCCATGTTAATTTAAACGAACTTAAGCATTCTTGATATATAGGGTCCGTTAAAGAGCAGATGTGGCCCAGTGGTTAAGACATTAGACAGGTAATCATTGGATAGTCAGCACCCTGTTGGTTCGAACCAAATCCAAGAAATACCCTGTTGTTTCCTTGAGCAAGAATCCTACCAGCTCTGAACAAGGGATCAGGAAGTGGACTCAAAGAAAGCGGTTTTCAAAACTGACTAATCCAAGTTGTAAGAACTTGTTTCATAATCAAGCTAACTAAAAAGAGATAGGACACAATCAATAAATTGAAGTATTTTTTTGCATATAAATTGATTTAATTTGATATCATGATCAAACTTGTGTACTCAATCACCATAACAGATTTTTACACTATTTCTTCAGAGTATGGTCTTTAGAATATGAGACCAAAATGTAAATGTGTTTTGATATTTAAGTGGCATTATCTGCAAATTATAGCAAATAAGACCAACACAATTTAAAGTTTACATGACATAATCTGTCAGCTATAGCTTTATACACCTTAAAGATGACTCACCTTCATTACTCTTCTGTTTAGTTAATGCAAGTTTAGTTTCAGCTTCTTGTTGCATGGCTAACAATGCTGCCTGTCTACTTTTTAATGCTCTCATCTATAATAAAATATGAATTAGGTATTTATAAACAGACTTAAAATGTCAATGATAAGTTGACTGGATTTTATTTTTTGTCATGAGAAGGACTATAAGCAGCAAATTCACACACTGCAGTAGCAAGTAGAGTTTGCATAAGGTGAGTGGAGTTTTCAACCCCTGCCTTATAAGTATTTAACAGGCATAATGACAGAGTTCATTGATAATATAATAGTGAACTATTTTATTATTGAACTATTTTATTATTGAGTTTATATTGCACACACTAAGTAGTTTACATCAATACTGTCAACATTTCTTTTAAGAATAATAAACTTCTAGCCAAATGCATTTTGATTTGGAAATCTGAAAAAGTTTATTTTAATTTCACAAGTCCATTAAGCAAGTGTAAAATTTTAATATATCTACACCCCTGAACTGATGGAAGGTGACATCACAGCTGTTATTAAAACTAATCAAGCAAACAATAATCTTACTTGTTCTTGTTGTTCAATCAATTTCTGTAGTAGCTGTTGTTGTTCTCTTAAAGCAATCAATGTCTCGGCTGCTTCTTTAGGATTATTAACTCCACCCATTGCAAGCTGAAACATAAAACAATTATTGCCTTAATTATTTTCCAGCACTAGCCTTATTTATTATGTATGTAGCATAGAGCAAAATTATCAACTAGCTTTAAGTATTTTCATTAGCCTGAATTGATTTTCATTAGGCTTAATGCTAGTGGGTAACCTATACAAAATATGCAAATGTATGGTGCTTTATGTTGCATTTCAACATTCTTAAGCTCTTATCACAGTCAGTTATCATTCTCAATGTTTCTGTTTTCTCAACAAAAATCTCTGTACTCAAACTTAGTACTAAGCACTTAAGAGGGACATTGATCAATAACTATAAACACATGTAAATGAAGTACCCAAAAGTAGAAATATCCTAAAATCACAAACCTCAGATTCTCCTAGATTTTCCCAATCTTGATTTCTTCTTCTAGCTATAACAGTATCATCCATATTACTAGAATTATCAGATGTTTCTGATTGTATACCATCAATATCATCATCTTCCATTTCATTATCTGATGTTAAACCAAGTTTATCTTCTATTCTAGGTCTAGATGCAGCACTAATTGATCTTCCCTGTAAGTCAACATTGAAAATTTTGGATGAATACAGTGTACACTTGTACTCACAGAAAAATCCTGATTTTAAATTAAATCAGGCCTCTAAAGCAGGCATACGTGAATACAGGGTTTTTAAAGGTTGTACAAGAAATTTATAAGGAAACCACATGAATGTTGAAATTAAGACCTCAAATTATTGATTTTCCCTGAAAAACTACTTGAAGTGCCAAAAAAATCAACCTTCCAAAAAATCTTGACACAGTACAATTTTCAATATACAGGAGCAAAAAAACTTTTTTTCAGATTTTAGAGGCAGAAAATCTGACAAACATAAGATCACTTTGTTGAGACCTTACCTCTCTTTCTGAAGTTTCAGACTGTACATCAAGATCAACAGATCTTGTATCATCTAGTGGTTCAACACTCGGTGTCATATCTCTACTAGCATCATTCACATCTGGTTCCTCTTTAACAGACTGCAAAGAACAATATAAATTTTTATCAAATTTAAACCTTTAACAACTCATTCAATAGACTTGTGTGCTACTGACTGATCTAGCTTTATTACTCTGATTTGAAGTCATGGGGGCTGTCATGTAAAACACCACTAATTATTTTGCTACACAACAAACCATATCAAAATTACAGTATTAACTGTACATACGTATACAGACATATATAGAACATAACATACAATACACAATAATGGAATTAAGAACATTGAAAACATTTCCTTCCATCATTACTAACAGTAATCAAACATGCAAAGTTTACATGCAAAACAATGGAAAATGTAATTCTAGTGAATCATAATCAACAATACTCACAAACACACACAAAGAAGCTTTATTATCAACTTATATGGGAGCAATTAAAGAGACCTCTCAAATCCCAATAATCCTGAACTTCAGGATTAGTCAAAAAATACTTTTACCCAAGCATTAAATTTGATTGAGAAAATGAAAGCATATTCATTCATCAGAAAGAAAGTGCAAATGTGAAAGAATATATACAATTTTGATTATACTTGTGATATGTACAATGTAATTTAAGAGTTTGAATTTAAAATGCATACATTAAACTTCATCACAGCAAAACAACAGCTTAAACAGAGTTCACAGGATTTCATTGCAAACTATGGCTAGTTGCTAGTATTGCTTTTGAAAAAAACTACCACTCGCCTACCAGCCATACAGTTTTTGACAAACTTTAGTACAAAATGTCATTTTTAACAAATGCAAGATGTTCTGAAAGTCTGACCTACTTTATTTACTGAGTAAAAGTCTGATCTTCTTTCTTAATATACCAAGTAAATATAAATCACTGATGAATTAAAATGATGACAAGAGTGGGTAGGGACAAAATGGTGATCGAAGGATCATAAGACTCACAAGTATTGTTTGTAGTACTCCAGTGTATGCTCTCTCTTGTTCTTTTAAATGGTCCATTAGTTTCTGTAATCTATCCATCTCATCCCTATATCCAGGCTTTAATAACAAAATATACCAACATAACAATACACAGTAAACTATCAGTTATTAAGAAACATTAACTGAAATTCTGTGAGTGAATACATAACAGAAAAAAAGAAACATGAAAATATGCATACCTAACCATGTAAATTTTGTTCAGTAAGTCTTTCATAATTAAAGGCCAAGACATAGACAGTTAAAAAGAGTATCATTCCCCAGTCCTTCTCCAAATGCCACGTCCCTTAACATTTAATTTCAATCATAATTAAAAAAGCTTTGATAAAAAAATTTGAACATACAAAATTCCATTAGCATGAAACTAGCAGAAAACTAAACTTGAAAGTGTACTAAGTTTAAATCTTCATATCTTCATCTACTCTCTTTAAGAACAAGTCTTCATTGAGAGCAAAATAAAGATAATACATTTTCTATAGCCTGAAATGTAACATCTATCACTAATTAGGTATGCATATTTTGTGTCATAAGTTAACATATGTAATGTGGAATACAACAGTCACAATATCCTACCCATATGACATGAAGATCATGTAAATATTCTTGTTCACTTTCTCTCCAACTAGATATAAGTTGACTGATATCATAACATCGTTTTGTGGCAGACTTAAAATATGAATGAAAAGTAAAACCATCAGGTTCAGATTAATTATGACAATCTTTAGCTCCACCCACTAGCCCTAAACCCAGCAGGCAAAGACTGTCAAAATATAATATTTATAGATAAGAAGTAAGATAGAAAATACAATATCTGTATACATGGTGCTTTAGGTAGAATTCCTGTAATGGGTTTCCTGTTATGACCAGTGATGTCATCACAATCAGCTTTGAAATTTGACATGTGTCCTGGACTCAAACCCAGGAGCCCTTGCCTACAATGTGAGTGCTCAACCAGCTGAGCTACCCAGTGGCTTACATATCCTTCTCTCTATAAGGAGAACAGGTAAGTACTATGGCATATGTTACACCACAATGTTGTGTATTATGGTGGTGTCACTTGTCAAAAACAGCATTAAAATTCAGCGTAAGATAGACTTACTAAAAAACAAAATGATGTTGCAACCAGTCTACATCTATGTAGCAAGACATTAAATATCAAATGAAGACTTTTAACGCATTAGAGGAATACTACCTTGTCAACAGAAAGTTATGATAAGATAACATTAGATAAAATGTGTAAAATAATCAAAACATATAAAACCTTTTTGTGTCTTTTTTTACCATTGTAGTTGTGCATTGGTGCATTGTTTGGGATAACATATGTAACAGATATACTCATTTACAATATCCTTCAAATCACACATACATCACAGCCCACAATGAACTGGAGTTTCAATATTTTCATAGCTGCAAGGTCATACTCCAGCAGTCTTCTTATTGTTTAAGACATTGATATTGTTGTTCAATTGAATTCAACTGTCAGTGATGCATACATTAACTCGGCCGATTTAAATCTAATTTTTTCACTCATAAGTACAGAGATACTGGAGTGAATATTCAAATCAGCGAGGTTGGTGTATGCACTACTGATAGCTGAATAAAATTTAACAATATGCTAACATGTCCTTACAAAACCAGTTATTCAAATCATATAGATGTCTAAACATTTTATAGGTAAAAAACTTACAGGATCACCAGATTTTCTCAATGAATCCATCATAGAACTTGCTTGTTTGATATAATCACGTATCTGCATCAACCTACCAACTATCTGACTACTGTCAGGCTGAAAGTTTTAAACAAGGAGACATTATGACTGTATAATACAATAAATGTAAATTTAAATAATCAATGTCCATATCTAACCCTATAAACCATGATTGGTCATTCCAAGCTGCAGTCCTAACAAGAGCTGTCAGAGGAGACAGCCTGCTCGACTTAGTAAGTATTTGTCACAGGAGATGTGGTTGATGATAAGGAACATACATATTTTAAAATTTGAAAATATAACCTTAACAAATTTAAAGTAAATAAATAAATAAAAAAAAAAATAAAGAAAATCTTAAGTTCATGGAGGACAATTTAAAAAAAAAAATGTATTTGGAGTTATGATTCTTGTCACATGAGATGTGGTTGATAATAAGTAACATACATTTAAAGTTTGAAGTCAATACCTAAAGAAATAAAACAGTTGCAGTAAAACCAAACATTTTTTAAAGAAAACTCTAAGTTCAAGGGGAGATAATTCTGAAAAAAATATATTTGGAGTTATGAACCTTGTCACATGAGATGTGGTTATTAATAAGGAACATATATTTAAAGTTTGAAGTTAATATCTTAAGAAATAACAAAGATATGTATAGAAGAAAGTATTTTACTGAACAAAAACTTTAATATGTGCACAAAAACTTTAATCGGAAATGTGGACGTGGACGCCGGGGCGAGTAGGAGAGCTCTACATTACTACGTAAAGTCTAGCTAAAAATGCACAAGTGAGTCAATTATATAAATAACTCTACCTAAATAGCATATAACACAATGTAATATGACTAGCCCCTACCAGAAATTGAAAAGTGATTGCCTATCTGTGTCACACTACTGTCTATTTACCAGACAACATTAAAACCAAGTCAATGTTCCTGATAAAATCAAATAGATTTAATTATTATTATTCATATTCAATGGAGCTGCATTATTAGTCTTATCTCAATGAAACTAGAATACAGCTCTGCTTCTGATCTCACACTCCTGCAGGTTACCAGACCATAACATTATCAGACAGACTCTCACTGGCCCAATCTATAACCAGCTATCAATGATATCGTCAACGTCAATACAATAGTCTATATTGCTGCACTAAGTCCAAGTCAAGTTGTATTCATAATGGCAAAGTGAGATATTACCTTTCCTGTGGCTGCTCTAGCCTCATTCTGATTCTGTTTATTATTGTTTCTATTGTTCCTGTCATCTCGTCTATTAGGTACAGGTCTTGTAAGAAGTGGTTCCATATTGGTTCCTACATCACTACGGTAACCAGGAAAATTCTCTCTTCTACGTAACAGATTTCTCTCATTATTCCTTTCACCATCATTGCTTACACCCTAAAAATAAAACATAAAGATATTTAACTTGATGAGCAATGTGTGTACAAAATAAAAATAGTATTTTACTATTTGTAATATTTTTTACTAGTACATGGTTCAGGGCTTTACATAAATATTTTAAGAAGGTAGCTCGGTTTGACAACCAGCAATATGTTGCCTGAACCAAATGTTTACTAGCAGTAACAAGTTGCCAAAACCCAATTATAGGTCGCTAGAGCCAACAGGATGATCTTTAATGTGATTGTCGACCCCTGTGGTTTGAGATCCCAGAATATACTTGTACAATAATAAATTTAAAAAATCTAGAAAAGTCTAAACTAACTACAGATTTGGCCTTAACCCACTAGACAACAACTCAATTTCATTTTTACAAGAGCTACAGTGTTTGAAAAGAAAACAGAATATACACAAAATACTAGCATCTAAATAAAAAAAAAATATCAGGATTTTACAAGTTTTATGGTTGTGCAATGTTAAAATTGTTAGTAAGATGTTATAGTATGCATTTAAAATTAAAACATAAAATCACACAGTAAATGCATTAACTGATATTAGAATTCAGCCAAGTTTTATACAAAACATGAGCAAAAGCATGGTTGCCACAGTGAAAGAAAGCACTTTAGAACACTTAACATAAATTTATGGAAATGACTAGATGACCAGGCTTTGATATGAAAAGACTAGAAAGGAGTAAATATAAAATAAAAATCATAGACTGGACATCAATTTCAAACATTCAAGGTCTGTTAACTCAGACTAAGTAAGAAGTCAATACAAGACAACAATTTGATCGTCATCTATGTATTGCTTTTATTACTAACATGAATAAGGACTGATATTTCAGAATTGTTGATGTGTACAGGGAGAATAATATCTATAACAATACATGATAAGTACCCAAATTTTTGCACATGCATCCTCACTCAGTTAATTTCTGTTACATGGTATTCAATTCCATAGCATGTTTCATACACTGTTATAAGTAAAAGGGGACACTGATACTGTAACACTTATAAACATAAGACTTCAAACCAGAGAAAAACTAGAAAGTTATTATTCATATAGCTTACATCTTCCTGATCACTAAAAGTTATAGCTTGTCTAATATTTTCTAGTGCTTGTCTCTCTGATGGAGGCGTAGTAGATGTGATCTTAGTTCTAGGGTATGACCTCGGTGTAGCATGTTGTCGTTTGGAAGGGGGAGGAGAGTCCTGTGTCAAAGATTGCTCTCTTTCCCATTCAGGGTTTCCCTTCTTTCTTCTCTTGGGTTGATCTTTAGAACCTCCAGGTTTCCAATCAGAGAAATCCTAATGAAAGTGTGAGTGGTGTTAGATATCATGATAATGACTAATTAAACACTAGCAAAGCTTACTTTAAAATCAATCTCATTAAAACCAGTCTACTTAAAGGCTAAGCTCTACTATATTTCCACTTAAAAAGATTTGATGGTTTTTGTTCACCATTAAAGTCGAACCTTTCATGTTGAGCCCTGTCATACATTAATATTCATATCCGGGTTGTCATTTGAAATTTATGGTAGCCACTAGCTTCATAAAAAACAGTTTTCAATTCAGAGATTCTTGTCAGTATCTGGTCACTCTGACATCTTACTTGAGTGGTAGCAACTTGCTAATTCAATAAAAAGGTTATGCAGACACAAGTAAGTACAAGACTATAAGATTCTGCAGATCTGATTTTATGAGATTGGTTTAAAATGTAAATCTAGGAAATAAAAGGAAATAGTAACTAAGGAAATTTAAACTACATATGTTATGACTTGAAGAAAGTGAATTCATCAATTTAGAAATTACATCTGTACATTGAATTCTCCAAACAGGAGAATTTATTTGATGCTATGTAAAATTTTAATGCAGCATTTTTAAAGGCCCTAATTAATTATGAATAGTTTAAGTATAAGGCTTGATTAGCAAAAAAGTCAAAACAAAGACATTTTGCATGAAATTAATTGTTTTTGTTTAAGAAAGCATGTTTGAAAGTCACTTTTTATTACTTATTGGCTATAATCAGAACTAATATTTTTTTCTATTGAAATACTTTTTGATACCGAACAGAATAGTGAAAATCAAAATAAATTTCTAAATAAAAATAGAATAAAATTAAAGGATAAAGTACAGATCAGCCTAATTGCAAGGAATAAGGATTACTAGTCTTAACAAGAGCTGTCAGAGGAGACAGCATGCTCGACTTAGTAAGTGTTTGTCACAGGAGATGTGGTTGATGATAAGGAACATACATATTTTAAAATTTGAAAATATAACCATAACAAATTCAAAGAAAAAAAAATAAAATAGAAAACTATAATTTCAAGGGGGATAACTCTGAAAAAGTGTATAAGGAGTTATGAATCTTGTCACATGAGATGTGGTTGATAATAAAGAACATATATCTAAAGTTTGAAGTCAATACCTGAAGAAATAAAACAGTTGCAGTAAAAACAAACATTTTTTAAAGAAAACTCTAATTTCAAGGGGAGATAATTCTGAAAAAAAAAAATATTTGGAGTTATGAACCTTGTCACATGAGATGTGGTTGATAATAAAGAACATATATCTAAAGTTTGAAGTCAATACCTGAAGAAATAAAACAGTTGCAGTAAAAACAAACATTTTTTAAAGAAAACTATAAGTTCAAGGGGAATAACTTTGAAAATAATGAATACGGAGTTATGAACCTTGTCACATGAGATGTGATTGATAATAAGGAACATAAATTTAAAGTTTGAAATCAATACCTAAAGAAATAAAACAGTTGCAGTAAAAACAAACATTTTTTAAAGAAAACTCTAAGTTCAAGGGGAGATAATTCTGAAAAAAATGCATTCGGAGTTATGGACCATGTCACATGAGATGTGGTTGATAGAAAGGAACATATATTTAAAGTTTGAAGTTAATATCTTAAGAAATAACAAAGATACAGAAGAAAGTATTTTACTGCACAAAAACTTTAATCTGTGCACAAAAACTTCAATAAGTTCAAGGGGAGATAATTCTTGAAAAAATGTGTTTGGAGTTATGGACCTTGTCACATGAGATGTGGTTGATAGTTAGGAACATATATTTAAAGTTTGAAGTTAATATCTTAAGAAATAACAAAGATATAGAAGAAAGTATTTTACTGCACAAAAACTTTAATCAGAAGTGTGGACGCCGACGCCGACGCTGGGGCGAGTAGGAGAGCTCTACATTACTTCGTAAAGTCGAGCTAAAAATAGTGCATAAGCTTTATCTACCATGTAAAGAGTTCTCTATAAACTTTAAAGAAATAAAGAACTTCCACAAGAATGTATAAAAGTGAAAATACAAAATGAGAGAAGGAAAGAGTAAAGTTGTTAAACACAGCAAAAATAATAACTTTTTATCACAATCTCTTGCAATACATGTTATTTGAAAAAAAGGATGAGACCATGACTTTAACTCTAGCGATGAATACTATTACCAATGAAGATTACAAGGAAATAACCAAAAAAAAAGAACAAATACAGGATTACATGAAAATGAAATATATAAATGGTTAAAACATACCCAATTATTTGGTCTGAGATCATTTGGAAAACTGTTCAAACTAACATTATCATCTCTATCAGACATACTAGTAGTTCTCTGCCAACTAGACCTCTGTCTAGGTTCAGAGGCCGATGTCTTAGGGTTGCGCTGATTTTGTCCACCTGAAGCCATTGTTTTACTTCTTGAATAATTCTTCTAAAATCTCTACAAGATATACACTTATAATGAGTGTAATAAAAACCATAGAGAAATAACAGTGAAATTAAAAATTATGAGCGAGCATAAATCATGGTTTTATGAGTCTGCTAATAAACACTGTAACAAGCATCTGAATAACGGAAATTTTAAGAAGTTTGTAGATTTGCATGTGAATGAACATGCCGGTCATGTAAACTTTGGTATGGGATTTGTCTGGGATTCTCCGACATTAACCATGTTGAACAACAAGAGAAATGAATGCATCTAAAATGAAGAGTTAATGGTAGAAAACATAAGACTTTATGGCATAGTCCACTATGCCATAAAGTCTATGTTTTCTACCATTAACTCTTCATTTTAGATGCATTCATTTCTCTTGTAGGAACCATACTTTGAATTTGCCATTGACAAGTTTTTTTCTACGTGTTTATCTCAGTAAATTAACGCATAGGTACTTTAAATAAAAATATTGTGACCCAGCTCAGATCTTCGCTTTCACTAAATTTCGTAAAATGTATTTTAGTAGTTGAAGATCTACTAGAGTTGCTCTGAATAACTGCACATTATCACTAACCATTTCAATTGAGAAATTTATTAGAATTGTCTGTTTTGTTTTAATATTAAAATGTTGTTTCATATGGGTATTCATTTCCACAAAGACATATGCCAATCTAAATGAGCTGAATAAGTGAATGTATGCACTTAGTAATGCCTAGTATAACGAGATTAAGTCAGTCTCGAGTCCCCTATTAATATTAGTAAGCAGCCATATGAATAGAACCCTAGCACTTATACTGCAGTTCAAATCAAACCATCAGATTGGTGACCTGCTGAAGTTTTGATACTAAGACGGTGTTCACATGTGTATGCACACTTCATCCACATCTAGAAATTGAAGAAAAAAACCTGCTCTCATTACTTTTTATAGAAGTGTTCAGATGTGTACCCGTCCTTCATCCACCTTCAGCGTATATCATCCACATCCGCTTTGAATTGCTCACTGCTTGATATTTTATGTGTATGTGGACAAACGCGGATAGCAGATGGGCAGAACAACATGTTGTAGCAAGAGACAATTTCTAAAGAAGTAAGCGAGACGATAATAAATTTGGTGCGTCAATGTGATTATTTTTACAGCCAAAGTCTAAAAGATCACAAAGACGCTGATATAAAAAAATATAACTGGAAGTCACTAGCAAAAGCCATTGAAATTGATGTTGCATGTAAGTGTTTCAATGTATTATGCTGACAGAAACATAATAACTATCACTCTGCTGATTTGAGCCCTTCATTCATTACTCACATGTACATGTATGTGAACACAACGTGCAGATGATGGAAGCCAAGTGACGTACATGGATGATGAACGCTAACATGAGAACTAAGCCCAAGGATTAAATTAAGACGGCACAAAACTCAATAGTTCTGGCTTCCAAAACTTTATAAGCCGCTTTTTAACATTTTGATTTTCATCAGATGCGGCATTAAAGTTTTGGATCAAACCCGCTATGTAACCTCACTAGAATAACACCCATTCATTTAAGCTCGTTTTTCTAATCAAATAACCATTTGGTAATACAATCGTGTGCATTATTCAATAAAACATTCATTTAAACATCATTTTACACCATAACGGTCATTGAAATATGAAATCATTAAATAAAACAGCCGTTTTCGCTAGGAAACGTTCAATCTCATCGTCTAACAGACGCTTGATGCTGTGGGAGATCTCGTTCCTACCGGAATTCTCGGTACTGAGCATTAGTGAACAAAGCAGAGTAATTCCGATTTATGCCGTGAATTCAAAATAAAAATCTATTTTTAGAATTTATTTGTTAACAAAGACATTTAGCAATTCAACATTTTATTTCTTTTTTTTTATATAACTAGATCAGTATGTGAATAAAATCCTATAGATCATATAAAACTAAAGAAAAAACAACATTTCATGTTTATTTTCAACGAACATATTTTGTAAATAGATTTTCTAAATGTCCTGGGTTGAAGCACATGGTATGGTTATCATGACCATCAAGGCCGGTCAAGGTCGATCTCGACGTCATGTGGTTCACATTTCGTCAAGATGGCGGCAGAGTATTGAATTTTAAGACCTATTGGAAACTTTGGCTTATTTTACCTTCGGAATGGGCACTTGTTACATTGTAAGTTGGCAAGTTAAAAGATTATACATTATTTTAACAGGATATTTTTCAATTTACTCCAATGCACACTCGATGTATGTATACGAGCATGGCAGATTCCTGGCACGATTATTGGTGGACTTTCATAAGCTAAAAACTCAACAGCACCTGATCTTTAATACCAGCAAATAACAACAAATTAAATGAAAGTTAAACAGAATGCTGGCATCCAGGGAATTAGATATGTCTCTGCTGGCATCAGATGAAAAAGACCACACAATTGAGCTAGATTGCAGTTTACCGGTACGAGTTTGTTTACCACTTCTGCGTATGCCTAACCAGTCAGAGCATATGCACTTCCGTTGCTTTTTTCTCGTTTGAAACATAAAAAACGGGGGTTCGGGGGCAGTAGCCCCTGATATTACATGAAATTCTGTATTTTAATTGATTGTTAGTTTTAATGATATGCCAGGCTTAGTTACTAATAAACACTACAATTTCGCAGATTTTTTACGTACCGGTAAACTGCAATTGTCCCCACAATTGAATATGCAGCATTGATCATAGAGAAGGAAAATAGTTTGCAACAACATGTTCATGCCTAACACTGGAACACTATGGTTTATGGTTACAAATCAAAAACATACGATGTACCAGTATTCAAAAACATAACAGTCAATTTGAGTCACGAAGTGCGATATCATATTACTAATAAGATAAACAGACTAACATGAAATGAGCTTCATTCATGTGACACGAGATTAACGTTCATGTAAACAATAGATTTGCAATTGCTAAACTGAAAACGTGAGGTGAGCAATCTGAAAAAAAAAATACACGACCAGAACGTAAAATGTCAATTTGCACCGGTACTACAACGATGACAACCATAGTTATTAAAGAAAAACAATAAAATCATTTTGTTTCAATGAATGATACCTAATAAATGACTCAGTAAACGATGACAATAGTATCTTTACGCTGTCGTTTGGTCGACAGATCCAAACAGGAATTCGGCCGCCATTTTGACGCTGCGGAGTAATATTGAATCACGATTTATATTAACCATTCACACGGAAATGATATCAACCATTCATGCAGGGCCCGCCCAGAAATAATTTTTAACAATTAATTTAACATTGTTTCGGACAAATAAAATAATCTGGAACATGGTACTAAACAATTAAAATACTGAACTTAAAAAATGGGCAAAACTTAAAGCTATTTGGGGTGGGTAAGTTTTTAATCTGCTTATAGCAGGTTATTACTATTCACTACTGTGTTATCTTTATTTGTTTATGTAATGATAGCTGTCATTTCTACACTGTTTTTGTAAACTTTGTTATTATTTACTTTTTATGTGTACAAGGGTTTTGCTATAAAATCTGTATGTTGAATGTATGTGTATATTTAAGTAATGTTATATGTACAGTCAGTAATGTTTTATGAAATCTTTTATCACCTTAAAATGTTTTATCCTGTGATTAACTTGTTATTCAACCTTATTATCATTTTACTATGTGGTGACATAGAAAAAAACCCAGGTCCAGTGAAATATCCATGTGGGCACTGTGCCCGACCAGTTGCCAGCAACCACAGAGCCATATATTGTGAAGGCTGTTACTATTGGTGGCATATTAAATGTGCTCAGATTTCAGCAGCCGAGTATGTTCTACTAGCTAACAGCGAAAAACCATGGCTATGTTGTAATTGCTCTAATACATTTGCCTTCACTGACAGTTTCTTTGAAAGTCCCAATGTTTCATTTTGTACTCAAGATATCATTGATACTAGTACAAGTCAATCAGATTCTGAGAAAGTGTTAAATTTTGACTTATGTGATAAAGACGGATATTCTCCTTTTAATGATCTCAGAGAGGTGAGAAGAAAACACCCTAAGAAGTTTATAATGGCCCATTTAAATATAAATAGTCTAAAAACTAAATTTATAGATATTAATGAACTTTTAGTTGACAAGATTGTAGATGTTTTATTTATTGCAGAGACTAAGTTAGATGCATCATATCATGATAATATATTTAGTGTACAAGGTTATAAACTAGAAAGGAAGGATAGAAATATTTATGGTGGAGGTCTAGCTGCATTCATAAGAACTGATTTACCATCTAGGAGACGTAAGGACCTTGAATGTATTACCTTGGAGAACATAGTGATTGAGGTAATTCTAAATAAAACTAAATGGTGTTTGACATGTATTTATCGTCCACCAAGCCTGAAAGATGAAATATTTTCAGACATGTTCATAAGGTTAATGGACAAGTGCATACAACATTATGACAACTATGTAACTGTTGGTGATCTTAACTATGATTTATTGTGCCATAAAAAAGGTAAACCTTTATTTGACATTATGGAACTTTTTGATCTATCAAATTTAGTTAAAGACGCAACATGTTTTATGGTCAATTGTAAGCCATCATTGTTAGATGTTATACTTACAAATTCTGCCAAAAACTTTATTAGAACACTGAATTTCTGTACTGGTGTCAGTGACTGTCACCATATGATTAGCACTGTCATAAATTTTAACACTCCCTCCATAGAAAAACAAAAAATATCTTTTCGTAGTTTTAAAAATTTTGATGTTGTAAATTTTAATACTGATATTTCAAACATGAACTTTCCGTACAGTCTTTTGAACGACGGAAATGAAGTAAACTATGTTTATGATACTTTTGAGAAGGAGCTTTCCTCTATTGTTGATAAACATGCCCCGATAAAAGAAGCCTATGTTAGACCAGGGCAAGTACCATATATGAACAGAGACCTGAGAAAAGCTATTTATAATAAGAAAATGCATCTTCATAAACATCAGAAAAGTAAGTCTCCAAAGGCATGGGAAAAATATAGACAGTGGAGAAATATGGTAACTAAACTTAAAAGAATTTCTATTAATAATTATTTCAAGGAACGTTGTATTGGAGGGAGCAAATCTGTAGATTTTTGGCCTACTATTAAGCCTTTTTTGTCTAAAAAATGTACAACTTCTGAAAATAAGATTATTATAAATGAAAATGAAAACATCATGACTGACACTTCTACAGTTGCTAATACTTTGAATGACTTTTTCTCAACTGTTGCTAATGATATTGGGAATGACCAAATTTTTGATTCAAAAGAACATCCAAGCATAAAAAGGATATTGGAAAATGGTTTCACTATGAATAGTTTCAAATTTCATTCCACTACTCAGAACAATGTTTCTAAGATCATTAATAATTTTCATGTTAAAAAAGCAACTGGTATAGACAAAATTTCTGTAAAAATTCTTAAACTTGGCAAGACATCTCTTGTCCCCTTTCTTACTGATTTGATTAACTCAACAATTTTTACTGGTATTTTCCCAGATAGATTAAAAGAAGCCCAAGTGACCCCATTATACAAAAAGAATGACCCTTTGAATAAATCTAATTACAGACCAGTGAGTATTTTGCCAGTACCATCCAAAATTTATGAAAAAGTTTTAAATGAACAACTTTCAAATTATTTTGATAGTATATTCAGTAAGTTCTTGTGTGCTTTCAGGAAGGGTCATGGATGCCAGACTACAATTGTGAGATTATTGGAGGATTGGAGGAGGGCCTTGGACAGCAACCAATATACAGCTGCCATTCTCATGGACTTGTCCAAGGCTTTTGACTGCCTCCCCCATGATATTTTACTCTGTAAGCTTGCGTCCTATGGCCTTTCAGACAGTTCTGTCAAATTAATGTCCTCATACTTGAGTGACCGTAGACAGCAGGTAAAAATTGGTGGTGTAGTGAGTACTTGGGCAAATATAAACAAAGGTGTTCCTCAGGGGTCAATTTTAGGACCCTTGTTATTTAATGTATTCATCAACGATATATTTTATTTCATTAAGAAATCTACATTATATAACTATGCTGATGATAATACTCTATCTTTCAGCACCCCAAGTTTTGATGAATTGATACAGGTACTTCAAAGTGAAAGCCAAATACTTATACAATGGTTCTCTTCTAACTGTATGAAGGCTAATCCAGAAAAATTCCAAGCAGTAGCTGTTGGTAAGAAAACGCATGCAAAATCACCAGTCTTTCAAATAGATGGAAATATGATTAGCTGTGATGATATAGTGAGACTTTTAGGAGTAGACATTGATTTTAACTTATCTTTTAATGTTCATATACAAAATATCTGCAGAAAAGCTGCTCAACAACTAAATGTTTTAAAAAGAATTGGCAAAAACCTAAGTAAGCTTATTCGGCTGACTATTTTTCATTCCTTTGTAATATCAAATTTCAATTTCTGCCCATTAGCTTGGCATTTTTGTACTATAGCTAACACATCAAAAATTGAAAAACTACAAGAGAGAGCATTACGCTTTGTATATGAAGACTATGATAGTACTTACCAACAGCTACTGGAAAAGGCCAAGTTACCATCTTTACATATCCGTAGAGTAAGAACAATGGCTCTAGAAACATTCAGGATCCTAAACAATTTAGCTCCCCCACTTTTAGAAGATATGGTTATTAAAAGAGAAAATACTTACTCTTTTAGATATTCCAATATATTACAGGTACCACATGTTAAAACAACAAAGTTTGGTAAGAACAGCTTCAGGTATGCAGCACCAGTATTGTGGAACTCATTGCCCGAGAGTTTTAGACAAATTACAGATTTTAACGTTTTTAAATCCTCAATACAATTTTGGAATGGAACTGAATGCACCTGTATTGCTTGTCATGACAGATGTTAAGGCTTTGTGTCATACATTACTCTGCTGTATACCATGTTAAAAAAGTTAAAGCAATTAATACTGTAACAATACAGATTTCTAAGAAAGAATTTACAATACATTAGATATTTATGTTTCTGTTTGCCTTGCTTTAAGCTTAGTGCTTTGTTTTTAACTGCTTATTTTATTAATATTATTTTGTTTGTATTAGAAGCTTGCAAACTATTTTGCTTTTTCCCTATGTTTTAATCTGTTTCATGCAATTTTATTTTTGCTCTTTTTTGCCTATGTTTATTACGATAGTTGTCTGTATATTCAGAGTTTGACAAGTTAATTAATGTATATGTAAATGTCGCTTGGCACTTATTTACATGTGTGTTGAATGTTTTCATCATGCTTTTGTTGTGTAAATTAGTATACCTTAAAAATATCTTTTGGTTCTATCAAAACATTGTTGATTACAAATTTTATCTGTTTTAATTCAAATTTCGAGTAACTAATTCAAGATTTGAATACTTTCATATTACCTTATTATGCAATAGTGATCTTATTAATTACCTCATTTTTACTTTTTCATTAGTGTGCATTCTCTGCTCTTGCTTTAAACTATTATATTTTTAACTTTTAATCAGTTTGTTACAACAATCTTAATATCAGGTTAATGTACAGACATAGATTTTAATTGATATTTAATACTTAATTTTGATAGATATTTTTATCTATTTATTACTTTATGTAATTTTGTTTATGTTAATATGTCATTATTTTCCATGTATATGCTTATATTAACTGTAATTTGTTTTTAACTTATGTACTCTGTGATAGTCGGTTAAAAAGCTTTTATAGCTTATGTTTCTTGTTATTATATCTTGCCGACTGTAAATAAAATTTACTTACTTACTTACTTACTTACTTAGACGTCATTTTAAATCGATAGTACTGGTATAAATAAGTTATATATGAGAGCAAGACTTGAGGGTATAAATATCAGACTATTTACCCCAAGACACCCAAGACGGACACAACACCTAATCACCTATTAGACGTGTAAAATATGTCATAAATATACTTTTTTACTTGTTATTTATATTTTTTAAATAAAAATGGCTATTTAACAGAGACGTAAGATAAAGTCTAGTAAAACAAAGGAGAATAACTACGTTTTACATCAGTATGACGGAATTATTCCCCCTTAACAATTGATCTTATGTGTTATTTGAAATTTTGAGTAAAGCAAGCTGATCTTAGAAAACATCAGAACATTTCGTTCAACGATGTTTAAAGAAGCTATTATGATTATTTATTTAAATAATCCGAGTGACAACATAACCTATTGTATATGCTTAAAACTATTCAATTTCTTCCCTTCATTGATTTGAACGTGATTTTGGTGTTGTAACATATTTTTACTTAATTATATTACAGTGTATAGCGATATATATTTTTTAATCAAAGTCTGCAATATGCAAATATAGATTATCTCCCAAGAATTCCCGCCAAATGTCAAACTATTTAAGGGAAATAATTCAATACGCATCGATATTATGAACCAACTGAGTGACTTTGGTAAACATACAGAATGATGTATTTTGTTTTTTTCCTATTTTATCCCGTGTACCAATAATGAATAAATTCCTCGAATTTTCCAATCACCCCTCGTACATATCAAAAATTGAACAGTAAAGTGTTAATTTTAAGACTTTTATATAGACTTGGCATGTATATAATTTCATCAATCATATGTTCTTCATTAGGGAATATAAGATCCAGGATAGATGGTGTTTGATTTTGTCTGTATCTAGTTGGTATATGAGGAGTGTCCCAGTAAATCGTGGACTCTGTTGCGAAAAAAGTGCGCACAACTTTAGCTCCAACTTTTAACTGCCATTAAATACATGTGTTGTAAGTACGCTAATTTTTTAGACAGTTAATTAAAAACTACATGTTAATGTTTTGCTTCAATTTATAAGACACTATGTATGAAAACGCGGCGCAATGCAACGTCATATTAAGACGTCAGGTCTATGAAATCATTTTTATTCACTCTCCAAATTTGCCTTGTTGTGAATGGTGACATATACAGACAATGTATTCAGGGATGTATACCGGTACCAAGTACCGGTACCAGTATCGGTATCGTTTCGAAAATTTCTGGTAAATACCGTTTCGTTTTGGTACCGGTACTCAAATCGGTACTTCGAACAAAATAGAGCAGATCTGAAATTACCAAATACGAAATTTCCAATGCTTTTATCTCAAAACCTCCGCGTAGTTATCGTATTTTAAAGAGATTTAACTCGTTCTAAACTTTGGTTGTGTATATTAAGCCATTTATTACCGTCCAGTATGCCCTGTTTAAATCTGATTGATAAAAATTGAAATTTATGTAATGATACAATGTTGCAGGAAATTAGCGCTACTTATACGTTTTTTTAAGTCTATGGTCACGTTCCGCAAAGCGATCGCTAGCTAGCGCATTTTAAAAGCGATTTTTGTAGCGTAAGAAGTCTACCGAACGGTATGCTTCAAGCTAGCAAATCAAAGATGGCAGTTGTCTTAAACAAATAGTTCAGAATTGTAGCAAATGAAAAATATTTAAATCAATTATCACCATGATTATTCTTTTAACCGCTTAGACGAAATAGATGCATTATATAAAACGTATATCAGTAGTCTTAAAAAAAGAAACACGTTTTACACGGGGGCAGCCATTTTGAAAAAAATGAAGTTTTCAGATAGCTACTGCTAGCAAGAAAAAAAACTTTTTACGTATCACTAGCTAGCGGTTCAATTTGCTCGATCGTAGCAGACAGTTCTATAGGAAAGCGATAGGTAGCTATATTGCCCTAGTTGCCGACGATGTTAATGTCTGAAAGGTCTCTCAAAATTGTTACCCACGCGTCACATGCATGCTTACATTAACATCCACAATAATATTTGTTCTTCTGTAATATTGTCTTTCGATTGTAAACTCTGCATGTATACTTTATATTGATGTTATTTTGTCATAGCATGAGTAAACTATCAATTGTACATTGGGTTTTTTTCTGACGAACATCTATGTTTATTTGTTTGAAATTTAACTCCGAAATTTTGTTTGTAAAAGATCACCAATAAAGACTCATTATTGTCTACTGAGCTACTAAAAGCACTTATTTAATTGCGACACAAGATTGACGTTTTGGTATGAAAATATTTAGTATGAATGTCACATGTGGAGCGAATTTTTTGTTCTAACTCTTGGTTATATATTTATCAGTATTTTTTCTTCTAAACAATTAGCTAACAGAAAAGCACGATAACATTATAAATTGCTTTGCATACATTGAAATATTTCTCTGTCTTGGGCACAAGTGTACCCTGTGATAGTGTGTTTTCACTGGCTGGTGACACGATAAACCAGGAAAGAGTACCCCTCGGTCCACCAAAAGCTGATATGCTCATAATCTGACATCGATATACATGGATGTTATTTGTATTTAAACATTGTATTTTAAACTACGGCTGCATAATGGTATCGGTACCAGTATTGTTAAAAATACCGTATCGTTTCATTGGTACCGATATCGTTTCGTCCCAGACGGTATCCATCCCTAGACGTCACATTATCTCGTTGATGTCACATTTTTGTGTTTCAATTCAAATTCGTATTGCACTATTGTGTACATATTTTATGATCTGAGATTTGGTGTGATAGTATATAGATAATTTCTGCGAATGTCTATGTAAAAATAAAATGCAATTAAAAAGTTTAAGTTTAAATTTTGTTGTTCACTTGAACTCAGTATGAACGAATATACAAGTGTAAAAGTGGTTGCACGCATGCACATACCTTGTATTAGTTAAACATTAAAATGACACCTTTAATGCAAATTCCTATATGTCAAATGCCTGATTTGTATAAAAATATGACTAACAATCAGTCTTGTAAATCATAATCATCATGTGACGTAATGAAAGAAAGTTATGGACAAAGTACATGATTTACTGGGACACCCCTCGTATGAAAGCCCAATAACACACATTCCAAGTAAAGAAAACAAAAGTCACCAGTACATTGTTTAAAGATTTATTTTAACATGAAACTGACATCTAACTATGTAAATGGTTATGTTATAAAATGATATACCACATAATTGGTAAAATTATACATGAACACATAAAAGAAAATATAGTTTGACATATATACATGTAAGACGTGTTAATACAAACTGTTCAAGGTAAGACCAAGGGTAAAACTACAGTATTAGCTACTTCATATACAGCAGAGTTAAGAGTATGAAATTTCAAGTTTCTGTAATGTTAAGTAAAGTCAATGGTTTACTAGTATAGAGAAAATGTTCAATTAAAAGTATGCGAAAATGAGTAAAGGGTTATCTGCCCTTAAAATTGAGTTTTAATATAAAGTGATTTCTAATAAATCATTATTGAAATGAAAAGCATCAACTTTTTTAGAAGGAACAATGAAAACAAATTATCAACATTTGGACACTAGCAACTTGGTTTTGACATCTACACTTTTCTTCCAAATAAGTAGCTTAGAAGAACATTTGTGGAGTTTTTAAGTTAAAAGCAAAGAGAAATATAAGTCATAATAATGTATTAATTGAATAAAAAACATCTCCATCATTCAAATAATATCATAAACAAGTTGACTGTTCAAATGCAGGTCACTTATAAAATGGAAAAAATGAAAAATCTGATGTGGCTACTTTACAAAAGTCTTCAAGTTTTCACTATAAGTAAATAAAATTGGTGGGTAGTCTAATATAAAACATTGTTATAAGAAAACAAATATCATTACAATGCATACTAGTAAGGCTAATTACAAGTATTTATAAAATAAAAAAACATTCTTTGTAATCCATTAATTTGTAATTGTATGCATGGTCCCATTAAGTTCAAGATACTTCATATACTGTAAACATTGCAAAACATCAACACTTTCCTAATTTGCACAATAAAAACATATTTTAGAATGAAAACTGAAATTAAAGATTGTTTCAGATCTGTCTGGAATTAAGCTCTGAGAGTTATTTCAATACAAAGTTGTAGCAAAAAAAAAATAAAATGAGTAAATAAAACATGTTTCCAATGAAATAATGCATTAAATGCTTCAGAAATAAAAAAAGACAAATGCATGTAGCTCATAGACATAATTGATTAGAGTCATGTTAAGTAGAGTCATGCTGGACTCACACTTTTCAAAACTAAAAATTTAGATAAACAACTATTTCAGATATATAAGCATCAATTTTCATTTCATAATGTTTCAATAAGGGACTTTAGTCAGTTATTTCCCCTTGTATACTCTTCAAAGTAGGTAGGTCTAATTAGTTGGATTACTCGGATTTTACCCTTACTTTTCAATGTTAATTTGCCAAATTTAATCTTCAATAACTTTTTTGTACATGATTTAATTTGTTTGAAATCTAAGCTAATTATTTTTAAGTGAACTAACTATCTAAATTCCATCACTTCTGTTTATATCTTCATTTACAAGAAAGATATTCGTTGAAATATTTTGTTACCCTTACAAAGGAATTCAATGATAAAATCCGAGGATTCCAACTGTTAGGACCTACTTACCAATTGTATTGCTTCAGATTTTATCAGGGAAAGATAACTGACTAAAGTCCATAATTGTTGACTTTCCAGGAGAATTAAATATAAAGACTGAAAAACAATAAAAACTATATTTTCCCACAGGCATGAAGACCAGAAAATATATAACTGAAAACTGAATTCAATTATCTATTTCAAAAGGTAAATAGACCTTTCTGTAGAAAAAAGTAAAAAGGCATACAAGAGAAAATTTCATTGTACCCAGTTAGGTAAACAATGTTCTATTACAGTAATGTAGCAAATATAAATCTCAAAATCACACTTAAAGTAAGAGTCTAAAAAAGCTGAGTGGAAAAAAACAACCATTACAAATCTTTATACATAATGTTTGATAAAGAGACATAAAAAGTTGTAGCATGATGTAAAATATATCAAAAATATGTTCTAAAACATACAATTTATTATTACAAACAAATATATTAACAAATTGCCGAAGTTTATCAACATGTGTACATTAAAAGTGAACAAAAAATCTTATCAACACAAAATACTTCTCTAAAAACAGATACATCTCAAAACTGTTTACTATTCATACTTAAGTTTCTGTATTTACAAGATTTTAAAGCAATAACCATCCGAAAAGCTGAACAGAAAATTACAAGCCTTGAATTTTGGAATTATCTTAAATTTTGACTTCATCCAGTTGAATAGGATTTTAAATGAAAATCTGACATTTCCCAGAGAAGATTATAAGCCCCTACAGATACCATGTGATGACCTAGTTAAACTCCATCACCTAGCAGCCAAAATTAAAATCAAATATGAATTTATGAAGTAGCACCTGCTTGAAAAAACACTAATCAAAAGTCATTAATTTTGTCATTAATAAGCCTTAAAACTAAACAAGAGCTGTCAGAGGAGACAGCATGCTCGACTTAGTTAGTGTTTGTCACAGGAGTAAAATATGTATAAGGAGTTATAAACCTAGTCACATGAGATGTGGTTGATAATAAGAAACATATATTTAAAGTTTGAAGTCAATACCTTAAGAAATAAAACAGTTGCAGTAAAAACAAACATTTTTTAAAGAAAACTCTAAGTTCAAGGGGAGATAATTCTAAAAATATATATTTGGAGTTATACACCTTGTCACATGAGATGTGGTTGATAATAAGGAATGTACATTTAAAGTTTGAAGTCAATACCTATAAAAATAAAACAGTTGCAGTAAAAACAAACACTTTTTAAAGAAAACTCTAAGTTCAAGGGGAGATAATTCTGAAAAAATATATTTGGAGTTATACACCTTGTCACATGAGATGTGGTTGATAATAAGGAATGTACATTTAAAGTTTGAAGTCAATACCTAAAGGAATAAAACAGTTGCAGTAAAAACAAACATTTTTGAAAGAAAACTAAGTTCAAGGGGAGATAATTCTGAAAAAATATATTTGGAGTTATACACCTTGTCACATGAGATGTGGTTGATAATAAGGAATGTACATTTAAAGTTTGAAGTCAATACCTAAAGGAATAAAACAGTTGCAGTAAAAACAAACATTTTTGAAAGAAAACTAAGTTCAAGGGGAGATAATTCTGAAAAAAATATATTTAGAGTTATGAACCTTGTCACATGAGATGTGGTTGATAATAAGAAGCATATATTTAAAGTTTGAAGTTAATATCTTAAGAAATAACAAAGATATAGGAGAAAGTATGTTACTGCACAAAAACTTTAATCTGTGCACAAAAACTTTAATCAGTTCAAGGGGAGATAATTCTGAAAGAAATGTGTTTGGAGTTATATACCTTGTCACATGAGATGTGGTTGATAGTAAGGAACATATATGTAAAGTTTGAAGTGAATATCTTAAGAAATAACAAAGATATAGAAGAAAGTATTTTACTGCACAAAAACTTTAATCAGAAAGGTGGACGCGGACGCGGACGCCGACGCTGGGGCGAGTAGGAGAGCTCTACATTACTACGTAAAGTCGAGCTAAAAATCACAGATCATTGTCAGTATATTTAAAACTTGGAAACCATAGTTCAATAATGAAAACATTAAAGCAGTCAGATCAGTTAGACTATCATACAATGACTATAAAAGATGAAATGATGTAACACACATATAAAACATAACATGTTAATGATGATGGCAACATGAGAATCCAGACATGAAAATGTTGAAGTTATTAACTGATACATGAAAAATCATGACCTGATACATGAAATATCATTACCCAATACATGAAAAGTCATAACATGATACATGAAAAAGTATGACATGATACATGAAAAAGTATGACATGATTCATGAAAAAGTATGACATGATGCATGAAAAGTATGACATGATTCATGAAAAAGTATGACATGATGTATGAAAAGTCATGACCCAATACATAAAAAAGTCATGACCCAATACATAAAAAATCATGACATAATACATGAAAAATAATGACATTTGAAGTCAGTTAAAACCATGCATGACATTATGAACGAAATGAGACAAAATGATAATTATGACACACAGTGCATTTTGATATTCTACCAATAAAATAAACATGTGTAGTAAAATGGTTATATACACTATACAACAGAGTTATAATGAGAATGAATGATTAACAAATACAATGACCTCAATAAAGACAAAAGATAAGTTTACTTTTCAGGGAAATCTAACTTAACCAATTTGATTTGAAAATTATGATTACGATTTTATAGATTTAACGTAAGATGTGAAACTTTCTCACTTTATAATGTATGCCTGCTCAATGATTTAATATACTCCATAACTATGGAGTTGGAAGATCAATTGAGCAGTCCTGGGACAAGCAAGTAAGTTGAAGATCAAGTAAAAATTGTTGAACTCAAAAAGTGGTCAAACTAGTTGATCAACCCACTAATACAGACTGTCCACCATGAGTGTTCACATAGTTCGATATAGGATATACAGGTGTGCAGTAAAAATCTCACAGTTTCCTGTTAGAACATTCAATTTTTGAATGATTAATAGAGTTGTCAACACTTATCATCACAATAAGAGAACTACAATGAAGATAAAGCTTATGCCTGATAGTTTTAAGACAAGTTGACTTCACTGAAAAGTAATAATATTCTTTTTATATTATTTTACAGTAAGAGTACCTCAAAGGGCTCAGTGTACAATTACAGTATATTTTATACATAGAGTTAAAATGGTTTTGTACAGAGTCCTCTCTTATATACATGTTTAACCTGCTGCCAACATATACTGTTATTTTAGACACAACAAGATAAGGCCAGAGAAAATCAATTATTAGATTCTCATTTTGATTTTAAAAAGATATAAGGCAGGACAGTATGTTTAAGTTTTCAGTTTGAGCTCAATGAAGACTTGTACTTAACAATGCAAAGACAAAGATATCCTTACAGATATAATTATACATTTTACATGGTTTTGTTTCAGTTATCTACCATTATATGTCCGTTTACCCAATAAAAGTCCACTTTTCAAACTAAGATTCAAACCCACAACCTCTTGAGTTGTAAGTGGTCTCTCTACCACATTGTCATAAGGCAAGCTGTAAGGCAAGGGAGTACATGTTACATATGGTATCTCTGCCAAGCTTGGATTGTCTGAAACTTTTGCCAAAGAATGATGTTCACAAGAATAAAATTGAAAGTAATGTGGGCTATAAGGAGGACATGTATGGGGATGAGAATCTAACAATTACCTTTCTCTGGTCAAACTACATGTAATTATAATGCACAGAGAAAAAAGTATGCCCTTTTTGTCTTATAGTCATAGTAATTATGCTCCAACCTTTTATGCCATCAACTTAATTATGTTCAAACAATTACTTCTAACATGTCTATAAAAATCAAAATTTCATTTTTCAGAGTCATACAAATTTAACATTTATTTTATAAATCAAACATTTATTCATCAGATATGCTCAGTTGTGATACACATGTAAAACTGTACACATTTCAATACAGAACTTTTCCCCTTAAAAAACCCTTCCTTACAAAAAATGCCCCCAGCTGCACAGGCATGAAAATGTTAACTGTCTCCAAAGGTTATTCTGTAGGCAGGATAACAGTGACTTGCCCATACTTAAAAAAGAGAATTCATCTAGGCTCCAGAGGGGCATGCTAGACTTACAAGATTATTAAAATACAGAATTTTACAGACAAATTTAAGTCTTCTAATATAGAAGGGTATATTAGGTTGACACAACAAACAGTATTCTATCACTCAGATATTTTGGTTTTGAAATTCATATTGTAACGACACTAAGCTCTATGTCCAATGAGATCATAAAACATCTCTGGTCATTAGTTATTGATAATATTCTGCCATTCAATAACATTGTTTCCATGGTAATGGGTACCTTTTCCTGAATTCCTACTAAATCATCACAAAACAATTCTACAAGCTTTGTAAAAATCTATCAAAAAGTCATATCTCCACTCTATTGATATAACTAACATGTTTTTCTACAAACACAAGTCCTTCCTCAGATTCTTGTAAGACAGTTCTATATAAAAATATTGTCAATAAATGTTTAGATTTTGATCAAATACTGACAGTTCTCAGTTACTAGCAGCTCTAAACACAGCAGAAATATCACTTTCACCATAGCCTAACCTTCTAGCTTTCTTATATAACTGAAATAGAAATGATGTAACATTCTATACAAATGCTGGAAATATGTGTGAAAGTTCAAAATTTTGAAATTTCAGTAGCAATTATGAAGAAATAAACAGGTAATATTTCCCAAGTCTTAAAAACCCTGGACTTCTGAACCAGCCCTTAAAACTTTCATCCTTATGGACATGAGAAAAAAAGTCAAAATGAATTTCATTCAATACAGAGAATGTAAGAAGATACATTCAACATTATCATTCATGTTGTCCAGGCCGTAGATTTGTCTTTTCATCAGGGTGAGACCTGGATGTTCAGTCAACGAAGTCTTCCTCTGACAGTACTTTGAAGTGATAAAGTTGGATCTACGACAAAAATTGTCATATGACCTAAGATAATAAAGACCCTTGTCCCTTAATACAGACCTTTGTCCCTTAATAAGAAGTTTAAAAGAGATTTAGACTTACTTCATTAGCTGCTGCAGCAATATAAAGAGGTTGTTCAACTTTATCCCCGAGTTGTAAAGCAAGACGTAAATCTTTTTGTTGATGTTGTAATGGAAAATGTGGATCATATTTACCATTTAATATAGCTGTAATGTAAATATATAATATATGTATATACGTGTATAGCAGTAACATAAGTATATAATACTTAAAGCTGTATTATCAATATATTATCATATTAATGTAGATATTATATTCTAAGTAGCAGAGGTGTGTTTCACAAAAAATCTTTCGATAAAAATCATCATAAGTCAAAAACAGGAAACATTAATAAAATGATATGGTATTTTTCTTGGGCAATCAATTCCAAATATAACTGAATTATGTAGAATATTGTACACCTGTTAAATATCATTTATATTTATGTTTATTATCCTTCTGACTTTGAACGGCAAAATTTATTAAATTGAATAACAATAACTTTTTTCTGTAAGAATTTTTGTGAAAAGGTGGACAGATTAATAGGAATTATCTCATACCAAACTGATATGAGTATTCTATCCTTTACAACAAGTATCAAATTATGTGTTTATAAGTATTGGTTTCTCAAGTTTCAAGCACAGGAAAATAATCTGATTTTTTTTTGTATATTCTTAAATATCTATAGGGATCATAGAAAACACCAGCTTGAAAACACCAGCAGTCCATGAACAGTGCACTTGACTATTTGGTGTGCTTGTGTAAACAAAATTAATCATTGATATGCAATCCCATTGAGATGAGTGAAATTTAAGGTGGATACTTTCATTGATTAAAGTTATAATATTTGCACTGATGAAAAAAAAAATACAATTCCTAATTAGGTCCATTCATAGTACACATACCTTGACTTTTATGAATGATGGTAGGACATCTAAGAGATCCTAATCCTAAAACTTCAGCAACATCTTCCAAATCTAAACCAACTTTCTCAGCCATTGCCATACCTTCTGATAGACTAGCTACTACAGAACCCATTATCATGTTTATAATAAGTTTCATACGAGTAGCTGCTCCAGGGTCTGAACCTAGAAAATATACATAATATATCAATTTGACACATTTTTTTTTGTTTACTACCATTTTTTAAATGCCAAAGTCATATGAAATCAACAGTTCACCTAACCATTGAATTTGAGATACATCAGCACTAACTTCTCATACTTTATAAAGCAGCTGACTGCTTTCTTACAGTCATTGCCTAAACCCACTAGTTGAAGCCTAGGATAAGTGAAATATTGCTTATTTTACATACTTGGGACTAATTTATGATTTTTCTCTTTTATATACACAATGTTTTATAAAACACATCAAATTGGGCAAGTGCTCAATAAATTTTCTAGAAATTTCTGTTCTCACATACAGACCAATGTCCAGAAGCTGAGCAATATTTCAAACTGATTAGCAAGCTCACTTCCACACATCCCACATTGGTCGAGTATAACCAGATGCTATGTGGGCTAATGTGTAACACATATTTAGGGAAATTTGAACATACTTATTTGGACTCAAACTTTGTAAACAGCTATACTTTAGATTGCAGTTATAAAATAAGATCAAATGTGAATGAAGAATTTTGAATCATGATTTAATCAGACTGACATGGACGATTTTACAAGAGCACTACTGGGCAGGGCATTATGAGCCCATTTGCTTGCTAACACTGGTACTAAAATCGATTCTGATAATCTTGGCCCAATTGCTATCCACACATAGGATTCATTAAACCTATACATCTGTCAAGTAATCAACCAGTATACAACACAGTCAAGCATTCACAAGTAGAGAGGAGAGAAATTCAAAATTAGCTATGCTATCTCTTCAAACCTCTAAATTATTGCGATCGTACTACTGTATATGTTAGGGGTGTAACGGTTAACCGATATACCGGTTAATATTGCAATACGACTTCTGACGGTTTTTAACCGGTTCATTTTCTCTGAACCGGTTTTTCTAGTTATGTTCTATACTGATTGTTTTTTATCAGAATCTGAAATTTTAATGTTTGAATAAATGTTAAAATGTGTTCGGGAACTTGAAATATTTTTCGTTAAGTGAGAGAATATTTATTTTTGAAAGTCCATCAAAAACCTTTTTTTAACTTATTCAAACATTTGCATAATACGTATAGATTATTTGAAAATACAAATATCTATGTGCAATGTTGATCAAATTAAGACGATGCACGTGCATTAATTCATGCTATGCATGTATGCGCAAAAGAACAATATGTACTGCAATATATTGCAATACGGGATTTGTGTATTGCAATATATTGCAATACGGTTTTTACCGTATTGTTACACCCCTAGTATATGTACTTGTTTGTTAATAAATAAAATATTGTTTAAATCAAGCATTCACAATATGTTAATTTGTGTAAAAATCTCTAACCCTTAAAATTGAAGTTATTATGTGCAAATCGCAAACAAAAGAATAGTCACTCTTGATTAAATATTCAAGAATTTATTTGTGATTTTATGAGACAATTTTGTCTGTTCCGTATGAGAATAGGGAAAAAATAATTTCTAAGCCAGACAAACTGACATATGTTTATAAGAAGATTACACAGTCAGGGAAACGACAGAATGACATTACTTTATCACGCAGCTTAATAATTACATGGGAGGAAAATAGAACCAAAGTCTGTTGCACGTAGACAGTACATCAATAAATACAATATCTTAGCATGTACTTAGATACAATTCTAATACAAGCAGTCTGAGCCAGACTGATAAACTAAATGTACATATGTAATGTGTTCCCACTTACTAAGGCTCAAAATTTAATATTTTCAAATCCTGAAATTCCTGATTTTAATGATTTTACACAAGAGAAGAACCCTTTATCAGGTCCCTAAAATTCTCATTTTCAGGAACTAGTTCAGAAAACTTTTGTCTATATTTATACAACTTACAAGGAGCAGATTATGTATTACCAAAGATGAATTCTAACTTATTTTCCACATCCACTGAATTTTTTCTTAAAAGGAGTTTGATTTTGAAAACAATTGGAAGGGGGGGGGGGTATCCAAATACAATCAAAATACTTGAGAAGGAATTTCTTAGATTACACTATCCCACTTAAAGAATTTTTATATAAAATAAATCATGGTGTTCAAAGAAACCTATAGTTATCACTAGTTTATATGACCTTAATATTCTATTACATACCTTGTACTAATCAGCATCTTTATCAGATAAAATGAACCAAGAGTAAGGCTTATGCCAAGAAATTAATTTACACTGTGACAGTTAGATAAGTGATAATGGCATTTTATAGCCTAAGTTTCATGCTTAAGCACATTCACCAACTTAACAGCTATTACCACTGGTCATCGGGCTACTGGTATCTATCTTTCAATCTTCCTAAAGAGCCCTTTTTACTCCACTTATTGGACAAATTGGCACAACAGAATTATACCATCCTTGCAGGTACCCATTTACACCTGGGTAGAGTGATGCAATAGCAGGTAAATTTCTTGCTCAAGGAAATTAGCAGTGCCCCTAGTAGGATTTGAACTCAGGACCTCTGGATCCCTTGGTGTGCATCCTACCACTGGACTACTGCTCCTAGATAAGGTGAAATCATGAACAAGAAACCAAGTTAGAAATCAAACTAACCTAAGTAAAGTGATTTTTTGCCAATGGCTTCAAAACATGAGAAACAATCATCAAATAATTTTCTGTCTCCTGATGCAAGAATAGTTAGCTGCCCTTCTAATGCTGGTACACGACTACCTACAACTGGTGCTTCTAAGTACACGCCTCCTCTTGCTTGTATTGCCTAAAACAACATTCACTAGTTGATAAATAGCACATATAAAACTGCTTAGCTGGAAGTTGCAATATTTGAAAATACTGAAAACCTACTTTCAAATACTGAAATACATTGTAGACAGATTTCATATACATTGCATACAGGAATTCATTCTCAAAAGTCAAAAGACTGAAATCAGAATTAATACTGAAAAAATTCACAGATGAAACTGCACAAATAAATTCAGACATATGAAAGATGGCTGCCAATATGTTTACATTCAAATTTACATTATATTTCTACTAATATTTATTTAGTAGATCTAGTACCTTTCAAAATTCCACATTTAGTTTCAATCTACGTTAAAAAAGAAACGCAAGATAAAACCTAAGGTTATAAGTTGAAATGATTTGTTACTACATGTAGTTTGTTTTTCTTGCAGCTACTTTAGATGCAGTAATTTTGTTTTTGACAACACATGCAACGTCATCATAGAAATTAAAAACAGAACTGGATATAATGACAGTCATAATATCAAAGTAACAGACATGTAAAATATAGTGAAAACAACATTATATAATAGATCAGCCCAATGTTAATCTAGTGATCACATGATTTGTTAGTAATGTAAAAATTGTAGCAAACAATTCCTATAAAACTACAATGCCTACAATACATTTCGGTATAATGTTCAGCTATACATTCAACTTGCCAGAACCAAATGAAAACAAACAGCAACAAGTTGCCGGAGCCTAGCTATTGGTTGTCAGGCCAATCAGACAAACCTTTTATGTCGAGCCATGATGTTTAAGTTAATTTTTAAGACAACCTTCAATAAAAATCAAAGGGTAATGTTGCTCTACTATATATTTTAAGAGAGAAATGGGCTAGAATACCTCTGCTACATCTTGTACTGTTTCTTCATCTATTGTAGACATTTCAACAAAACATTTACCACCAGTTATACCTCGTAATACTCCCTGACTACCAAATACAATCTGTAAATAATAGGAAATAACAATATGATGAAATTTCATGAAGTAACAACAATGTTAAATGCTGAAATATAATGACATATTGGATTTTACAATTAGGCCACAACAAATTGATCATATGCTCTATGGATTCGCTCGCACCTTAATTTTGTGAAAAAATATTTTTATTTCCTCGCTCCCTCATAAAAATTTGGTCTAAATGCTATATAAAGCAACTGAATCAAGATTTTTTTTTCTTCGCTCGCTCGCCCTATTTATTTCTAGAAAAATCCATAGAACATATCATCAACTTGTTGTGGCCTTAGACACTATAACGAGAAGGCCAAGATGGCCCTATATCACTCAACTGAGCACATTTGAGGTTTGATGTATGAGGAATATTCATATAAGAATAAACACTCAGCAGAATATACAAATGGTAATGTAATGAATGGTGCTTTAATCCTCACTAACTTTTATTCATTCAATTAGTTTTCCTTCTCAGTTGCCTCTGGACATGACTAGATCTCTGGACCTTTTAAATGGAAACAGACTTAAAACCCAACTTTGACTTTTTTGGATCCAAGCTTTTAAATGTACACAGATATTAAACAAAACTTAAACTTTTATTACAGATTTTTATTGGTTGGTTGGTTGGGTTTCACCCATAGCAACACATTGTAAAGAATATATAACAGTCGTCATTCAACCTACTCACTGTTCCAGGAAGGGCTAAATCTCTGGATTCAGCTATTAACCAATGAGTAACTAGGCCCATAATTCTGTCAGTGACTGACTACTGTCCTACATGATTTGAATCTGGAGGGAGAATGGCTGCAGAAATTATTTCATTTCCAATCCAACTTTTGGCCCCTAAATCAGTAGACTTGTGAGCTACCACCTGAGCTAGCCGGACAGTGTTACCATAGATACTTACATCTTTCACAGCAGTGGTATCAGCTACACAACAGAATGTGATATCACATTGTTGTACTACTTCACATGGTGAATTTCCTTTTAATGCCCCAGCTTTCACAAAGTCTCGACACTGAAAATATACAATTAGCATAATAATAATATGATGTTAAAAAGAATTAATATATGCAATAGGTCTAGAAATATAACCTGTTAGCCCATCACTAGTCATGATTAACATAAATAATGGGATAATATATATTGTATTTATTCTATATATAGATTGATACTTGCTAATCACACTATTGATCAAGGAAAATTGTACTGAAAACATGATACTTCACAGATTGTCTCCAGATTGGTATCAGTGTCCATCCACATGTACAAGTCTACATCACATTGACTAAAATGTTATGTCTCAAGTAACAATGCAGTGTTTAATTCCAATTTTAGGGAAATAGTAGATTGAAAGAGTAGATGGAGCTAGGAAGTGAAGGGAAAGAAAGGGGGGGGAGAAGATTATAAGTGGAGAAAAAGGAACACTAATAGAAAGAAAATAAGAGGGACAGGGAGAGCAAGACAAGGGGACTGGACAGTGAATGGAGGGGGTGAGACAGAGGGAAAGGGGAATGAGACAGAGAAAAGATTACTTAGAGAGATACACAGTTTATGGGTTTAAGTTCAATCCTGATATTCCAGTAGTAACTTTTACATAGTAAAACAATGCTTCCTACAGCTTCACATTTCTGAACATTAGTTGTTTTTTACCCAGGTTTAATTAATGGCCTGTTATTCCATTTTAAATTTAACTTCAGGACCAATCAGTGATCGTGAAGTTTTACCCATGCATTTGGGAGACCAAAATCTTCCACACAAACACTCTAAGAGTTTAACTGGTAGCTATAAATCTTGACCATTCTTAACTTGTAGATTAAACTACAGACTTTTTCATAGTGAACCCTCGGTTTACCTTAAAACATCAATAAATTTCTTTCCAAAGTCAACAAAAAATACCACATCTACCCAGAATGAAATAATAGTTCTCAGTACTGGGAACAAAAGCCAACAAAACCTTGCATATGCAATATACTTCAACATTGAACCACTTCTCCCATACAGGTGAACTTCTCTATCATACAAAACAGCCTCAAGTTCACTGTAGCAAACAATATATTGAAAACCAATATATTGGAGCCTGATACGAATCACATGACTTGCATTAACCAATCAGATAACAGTAAATTGATTCATAACAGCTTCAGTGTTTCAGTGTGTATGAATGCTAAGATTGAGCAGAGTTAAAAACCATTAAGTGGGTTAAACAGTCAGACTATGTAGGTTGTATATGTTTAAACTAAGGATGAAAGTGGAATAAGACATGTAAATAACCAACGTTATGTGCAACACTAGATGCCTTGTTAGTAAGATAAGTCTGAGCACGAACAAAAACACATTTATTTCACTTTTGAGATAAAGGTTTTATAACACTGACAGCAGAGAGCGTATATTTTATATTCGCAAACATGTAAAATGATACATAGGCATGAAACATAGTGAGGATTAATGCATGGTAAGTTTTATGATTTTTGTTAATTTGTTTTACAATGTTTTAAGTAACCTGTCTTTCTATCTATGGGAGCAACAAAGCTAGCTTTTTGTATGATGGGAAAATAACAGTATGTTATCAAATTTATCGAAGCTTACAGTCAGGTTGAATAATGTATTGATATACAGAAAAGTATTGAAAATGAAACAAACATAATGGTTTCTGTCCATACAGAAATATTGATAAAACTTTGCCTTAATTTATCTATACACAAAAATCCCGGACAATTTCATTTAAACATCACAGAGGTTAAAACAGTGTGACAATTAAAACATGGCAAGTTATGTAAATAATACATTTTACTGATTAAAGATAGGTGAAATCTATTACGTGTATGGTGCAGTCAGTGGTGGGTGGGGGAAGAGAAGGTTATTGTTATATTTTGACTACTAATCAATACCATCTGTAAAGAAGCTTAGTGTTGACCGTGAAACTATATACTGATGGGTCATTGCAAGGCTAGTCTACTTTCTTCTATATTTATATGTTATTATACTAGTTTTGCACAGACCTAATGATCAACTTTGTACCAAACATGTATACATACATGTATACTTATTATGTACACTGTAACAAATCTGTCTGTAGTGCTGGCATAAAAACTGACAACTTCAATGTAGATAAAGCATGTAACATGTATCCTATTGTTAAACTTTATACTTCTATACATCACACAGCTTTACATGATGTATATGCGCAGCAAAACGTATCAAGGTAAAAACCACAATGAAGGTTCATTAACCTAAGACAAAAAATTACTTTTTGTAACACAACAAAATATGCAACATTGAGTGAAACAAAGACTGAACCAGACTTTGGTTGAAACAAAATATACAAGGTTTACTACATGACAATGAGGTAAAGAGGCGAACCACAGTTAAGGTGGGGAGGTTGCAGACTCAACTTTAAATCCCATCCAAAGCAGGTCATAAAATTTGGCAATTATGTAGATTTTTCTCAGTATAGGGTGAAGTTGTTGGCTCTTAGTTTAAGAGTAAAAGTGAAACTGATAAAAAGATGTTTAGAAAAGTTAGTTAGGTGATTTGGCCACTGTACTAGACCAAACAAAGTGTAAACAGTGTAAAATTCTAACAATAAAAATAGTATAAAAGCGGAAATATTGAAGTTGTATACAGTAATAATAAGTCATTAATATCCTTGTCTTACACTTGATACATCCTTACTTTTAACATTGTCATCTTATAAACTGTACAAGCTGTTAAAGCACCTTGTTCAAAGATTTCAACTTTAATCATCAAGTTCTCTAAAACTCCAAATTGTATAGAAACTTTTTGTTAGCAGTAAAGCAGTGTTTTGATAATGAAAATCTTAGTGCAAATTGACATACATCTGTAAAAAGACTATATATTAAAGGTCTAGCCCATTAGCAACATTATAGTTGATTCTAGCACATTGTTATGACTTACATTTTTAATTTCTCACTATCTATAGTTCACTTTGCCTTTAAATAATAAGATTACATTTGCTTTACACAATTACTAACACTGAAAGGCAAATAAAATAAAATAAATCCTAAATTAACAAAATCTGTGTTCCAGAAGCTTTAAGTGATAAATTGTCAAGTGTTTTAACTTACTGAAGCAAGTGATAAAATTTTTGTAATCATCTTTTTGCACACACTCTCTGTCCAGGATATTGCTCTTAAGAATGAGGATACTAGTGTTTATTGTTGTAAGTCCCATTTGTTTAAACAGCTTTGGTCATACAGTTAACTAGTAACTTGGCCAGTATTTACAAGCCATTAGTACAAGTGTTCAATCGTAGTTTACTAGTTCCAACATTTTCTATGATTATAAATGTAACAATGGGTTTCACTAACCAGGACTGTTTGAGGGGGGAAGCTGACCAAGTCTCCAGATGAAAGGTTGTATAGAGACTCCTTCCCCCATGGTTTTAAGAGAGCCATTCTGTGTAAAGAAAATTGCGTTTCTGAATAAATTGACATTGCTCTTTCTAAAATTTAAGGGGGGTCTTTCGGTTTCAGATCAAGTTGGAGAGCATACACGGTGAATGTTAGCTAATGAGGACACATGTGGAGAAAGTTGTTGCCTAATTTATCAGGCTATCACATGACGTAGTTAAGAGTTCAACGCTAATTAACATAACCTCATTAATTATATTAAATTAACCTCAACAACAAAGGGTGACAGAACCATATATATTATGTATATATTAAATTATAACACATTGTTAATGTTCATAATTAATGAAGTAATACAATTAATATCATGTCCAATTTTGTAATGTACTTTGAAATACAGCAACACCTCAATATAAAGACCACCTAACTGACTTAAGTAAGGAAATTGTCAGCCTCTTTTAAATGTGTGCACTTAGTACTGATTAAAACATTAAGTCTAGAGATATAAGCCTCTCCTGATGTTAACCTACCACTTCAATAAGACAGAAAAAATATTGAAAAGTGTGATAACACACCATTTTTTAAACCAAAAAAATGAAATCATTCCAGCAAGGATTGACATTAAAGGTTGTTCTATTGCCCCTGGTGACCTATATTTGGGTTCAGGCAATCTGTAACAGCTACTAAACATTTGGTTTGAGCAAGTGAAATATATAGCAGATTGTCCAACCAGGCAACCTACTTTAAACATACATGTCAAGTCCTGATGTAGTATAGTCTTAAAATGTGATTTAGTTCAACATTATTTCAACTAAGTAGACTACAATTTTCATCACTAAGATACCTGTCACCTAGGTGTAATGTATATAAGTAAGAAAATGATAACCTACATCTTGAAATAAACATTTGATTAAAATTGTATAACAATGTTTAAATTATCTTAATAAACTGTTTAGCTGTAATTGTTTTGATATAATGTTAAAAGTCAGATGGTAGCTGTAATTAACAATAAATGTAGCATTAGTAGTTCAGTGAACAGCCTAGTCAAACAACTTGTAAATATGGAAGGAAGTTGAGTAGTTTTGCTCTGATACATGAATACACTATTGATTCAAATTGATGGAAAATAGAAAAACAAACAGGAAAACTCATATTAATTACTGCAAAGAGTGCTTATTATAATCAATTAATATAATCATTCTGTTCATAACAACATGTGTTCATTAGCTATAGCTGAAACCTGTCAGTCAAGGATAGTTTATAGCAGCCTGTTTCATTTACACCTGCTTTGGTATGATTTGTGTCAGTACACACAATAACATACTGATAGTAATTGTTGAATGTCACATGCAACAAGCAATATCATTGCTTGGAATCAAACCCAAACCAATCCGAACCATGAATAGAAATGACTATGATAAAGGTTTGAATTATGCAAGTTTTCCACTTACATCAAAACTGTCAGAAACACACACACATGGTTAACATACAGGAAAAAAATGATAGTTTGCAATAATATTATTTACATAGGATTCCAATCAAAACTAATATTGGATTGTCTCAAACTCATAAACAAACTTGAAACACAAGTAACAAACTTGGAGTCTATAGAAATACAAGTAACAAACACGGAGTCTATAGAAATACAAGTAACAAACACAGAGTCTATAGAAATACAAGTAACAAACACAAGTTACAAACACAAGTACTAATCTGAACAGTTATCATTGTCAGCTGGTTGCTAGGAAACAACATGACCACAGGTGGGAATAAAAACAACATTGTATAAGAAAAAAATTCTATTACTTTGAAATAATTAATAACAGTTATCTGGTATAGAATTAGGTGAGGAGAATTTTGTTGACATGTCTATTAAGGCTTGTAAAACACAGCATCAATCAAGTTGTTCCTGGGGATGGGGGGGGAGTGAGATAGCATAAAACATGTCATATGTCATAAAAATTCAATTAATTTGAAGAAGATCTATTATTCTATTCATAAGAGTGGAGTTCTTGAACAAAGTGTTTTCGATTCAAAATTTTGAATTTCTCCACGGATCAATGTGGTGTTCTTAGCAAAGAAGGCTTCAAAACCCCTGATCCCCCCTCCCATTCCACACAAGATCAGCTGGTGTTACTGATTTAATGATTTATGTTTTACAGAAATATTAACCATCACTAATTATGCACATAAATAATACACTTAGGTTACATTTATACATTGATGGCTATATATATATTACATTATTTTAGTCAGAAATTTACATAATGGGATAGTAATTCAATCAGATTTTCATTATATATGTAGTGAAATCTAACTGTTTCCTGTTGGGGATCCTTCTTCATGTTGAGAGTAAAAAGTTAGAATTCAACATGAAATAAATACATAAAGGAAATTAAGTTTCAAGCTATAAATAGAAGTTGCTTACATAGCAAAATTGTTACCACAGGATGTTGTTGTAAATGTAAAATGTTGAACAATTTAAGCTCTGGTGTATTACTTACAATTTCAATTCATCTTCAGTGAACATTAAACTGGCGTCATCATTAATATGTTCAATAGCGTGACATTGTTCATACTATGTACATTAAAGAGACATTGTACAAAATTTTATTAATTCTTAATTACAACTAAAGTTAACCAGCAAAAAATTTAAATATTAATTCTGCCTTATTTAACTTCTTCTTTTAATAATCACTAAACAGTTTGTTCAAGCCAAGATTATGCAGCAAGACTCATTATTAATTAATCTTATGCTTTAACTCATGGATGAAAACAAAACTTTTTATGCAAGATGAAAACATACTTGAATATTAATGACATACTTATGTAAGCTTAAAGCCTTAAAGAACATAAAACTTCTTGCGGCAATTATGTAATGCTCATTTAAATATGCATATTAATTAGATTAAATTTATCATTTATGCTAATTTCATTGCATAAATTATGTAATTTGCGCAAGAAATTAACCATGGAAAAGTAACAAATTGATGATCATTTGATATAAAATTAGTCTATAATGTTACAACAATGACTTAATTGTCCTGATTAAGATTTTAGTTTTGGTTTTTGCTCTATGTCACATTTCTACAGTCAGTCATATGAGGCTAACAGTTCACCTAACAATCTCTTCTGGTAAACACCAATTCTACACTCTCACCCACCATAAGCAACTGCCTACTTTCTCTTTCTACCTGATAGTCACTCAGTTTGTAATTAATTAATGCTTAATTGGTCCAAGTATAAGTCAATTAACTAAGCAATAGCCATGAGCTCTTACTAAGAACCTTGTAGGTCAAATGATCACAGTTTTCCACACATATACTTATACTTAAGATCAAGTGATAATTTCTCAGAATCACTGTACTATCCCAAATTTACATTGACAAAAATTTGATAATCTAAAGAGAGTGCCCTAGATTTTCATTATCATGTATATATACAGAAGTCATGTTATCTTCCTCACTCAAGTACTTGTGATATCATCGCTATAAATGGTGTTAATATATTACCATAAGTCATGAGAAAGGTTATCAACTTATCAAACATTAACAGTCCATTATGATCTTATAGATAAAGACAAGACTAGTGTTACAATTAACCAACCTTCTGGCTGATATACCACAACACTGCATTCAACAATGGCTCTAGTTTGATTTTGTTAGCTTACACTGTATGCAAAGGGTATTTTGTGAAATGTCATGTGAAGCAATCTGATTAAAACCATATCTAAAATTTTCCGCTCGCCTACTCCCTAATTTAGATCTGGCCTTTTCAAACGAAGGTCACGTTCAGGTGACCTTTATCATCATAATATTCATAACGAGATGGTTATGATACGTAACTTGTTTACATCGTCTAGTCACGTAACTTGTTTACATCGTCTAGTCACGCAATTTGAAATGAGCCATTCAATCACAGACTGTGAATAATACCGCTGTTAAATTAGCTTGCCAACCTTGGTCTAAAATTAGAAATTATGAAATCAAAATGTTATTAATAGTGTTTTGTCTAGATGAAAGCTACGCATTGATTGGTTGACACAAAGTTCATCTCGACGTGACCTTCCACGGAGACAGTAGAGATCCTGTAAGACAATGCTCTACAGGATATCTGTTTACGGAGATTGCATGTAAAGTGGCTTGAAATAGGTTATTATGGCTTCCACCTTGGGCTAACTGATTGTAGCTGCGATTTTTTCCTTCATGTTAAGTCATTTAGAGCTCAACTACATTTATAGTTGAATTTTATTCAACTGTCAGTGGTGCATACATTAACCCTGATGTTTTGAATACTCACTACAGTAATTCAAAACTTATCATTGATAAACAAGTATTTACAACAGCAGAGTAAATATTTGCACCACTGACAGTTGAATAAAATTTTACCAATACCGCTACTACCATCTTGAATCGTCATCCACAATATCTCCCAAAATCAGTAAGCCTGTAGTAGCTCATTGTAGCCACAAACAATCCTCATTCAGTTTTCTTCCTGATGTAGCGGTACAGTATGTACCATGTTGTACCTTGAGTGAGCCATTGTTAATCACATACCTGATTTGACCAGTTTATACCAAGCTCCAAGCTGATAAATAACAATAACTTTATCAACTGGTTTGTTTTTATATAACTTAAAGATAGTATTTGATATACAATATATACATATTTAGTAAAACAATGACCATTAATATCAATGGGGAAAGATTGTATTCTGATTTTGTGACATTTTGAAGTTTTCATTTAATCACCAAATTTAATTTTTACCACTAGCCTTGAATTAATCAATTCAAAATATATTCAAATTCATTCTAGGCATCAGGGCTAGACAGTAGGTTTTAAGCTAGGTTGCCCAGTTTGACTTGTCAAACCAAAAGTTTACAAGCAGTAACAAGTTGCCTAAACCCAAATGAAGGTTGTCAGGGGGAATAAGAAGACCTTTAATGCTGAGCCCTGAGCAAGCTAGTACACAATTTAGCCCATTACTATAAGATAATACATTGAGTCATCGCTGATGAAAAATATAAAGCCAAGATTGTTGACAACTCTCTCTAAAGAAACTATACAACTATTCATTCTTCTAACAAGTATTTCCAACATAATTGACACAGATGTTACATAAACCCAATGGATGAAAAACTGTCAGAAACATACAACAGAAAACAGTGTATTAATTCATTCTGGTAAATTGGTTCATTCTAGTATATTATGTAACAGTCTGTTGATGTGCCAAGAATGTAAGTACCCATGGTAAATATTACATAGATTTAGGATACAGTGCAACAACCTTACAATATCTACAGTCAAACCCGTAATAGTTCAGCCAGCGAATGTAAAACAAGAAAAGTGCATTGTCACTTGAGACAAGTTGCTGCCTCATGCATATTGATACTGGTCTTTGTGAAACGAGTCACTCAACTACATATAAATAAAGAAAGATGTAAACTAGTTTCGCACTGACCCTCTGAAATGTTAAGCATTTAAATGCCATTTGTATGCAGTAAAAATCAGTTAAAAGTAGTGTAGTAATTGATGTGCGTGCTGTAACTAATCTGTCTCAGGTCAATTGCCAGTACCAAGTTCTTGCACCGACTTGACACTCAATCCCCTACTTCAAATTCAATCACTATTAAACTGAACTCAAGGGAGATTATTTAACTAAGTTGATTAAGAACAGGGGACCATTGAACTTGTGTTTCAAAATAGTTTAACTCACACAAGAAATTGTAGAAATTAAAGGAGGGAAAGATTGCTCAATGCAGGACTGGTAGTTTTTTTCCAATTTCTAATTCAAATTTCAAAAAAATTACAGGCTTTAATTAAGAGCAGACTCTGTGAAAATTTGAAGTAATTGAAGCCGAGTATTGTTTGTATTGCATTTTTATGTTCATTCTATTGCCTGTTTGATAAATTATCACTCACTCATTTCATTTAACTAAGTTAAAGCCTAAATTAAGCTCATGTAATACCAACACCTTCCCTTAAATTCCTGTAACAGACATTTGGTCCAGTAAAATGGCAAAGAGAACATTTTCCATATTGAAGCATGTACTGCCACAGTCATATTCTTGATTTTATTAAAAATAAAATGAAATTAGACAAAAATAGTCAACTGCTGACAATCTAAAATACACTGCACAAAAAGCAAGTTATGTGGACTCAGTCCAATGTCCATTGGCTGAAGTACAAATACTGCTAGTTTAAACTCAGATTTATAGATCCAACACAGTAATTGACTAATGTTGTTTTTATGAGTACATAGGCATTGGACATGATCATTGACCATGCAAGTAGACAAGTCAAACATTAACAAATTACAAGATAGTATCATCTATACAAAAGCTATCAACTGTCATTAAAAGTAGTCAGACAACAGTAATTAGATGTTTGCTTGTACAATTATTGATACAGTTAAATAATGAATGATGTACATAATGACAACCATGTGGTCAACAATGGACAATTAAGTAATCTGTCAATTAAGGGTTTGGTTTTCGTCCTTCTGACTGTGCTTTTAAAATTGGGTGAACAGAATTGTTTCTAATAAATATTTCAAGACTATAAGATGAATACTGCTTCCATAAATGGGGATCAAAAAGAAATTTTATCAAAAACTTAAAAAATAGGCTAGACTGAAATTCACTTGAGTTAGTAGAATCTAAGATGACCAACAAACAATTAATTGCCTATGGCCTAAGTAACAAATTTAGAGTTAATTGTGACCATTCTGATTAGAGAAGATAATGATATTCTATACCAAATAAAGATGTAAACATAAGAGATGTCATATGACCAAGATCATGTGATCAGTGACCCAGATCATGTGATCAGTACATTTAACCTTTTCATCTTGTACGGACTGATGTTTATAGCTGATAAAACATGTTAAGGCCATAGAAATAAAATTGTTTGATTCTTATAACCTCTCACTCCCTTCTCAAAGCTCAAACCCCATCACTCTTTATTTTGATTCCAGAAAAAAAGCTTTTGCAAAGTTTTAGACATCAACATTATTGTTTTTTGAAACACAAAACTGTCAGGCAACAAAAACAACTGTGTAAAAGAATAAGTCTGCTAAAATAAGATTTCTTTCTTATATTCATTATCTAATAAAAGTTGATATGTTCATGATCTAAATATTATACAATGAATGCCAAAAACCTCTCTACAATATTTTAATAACAAAAGGAAGAACTAAAAATTTATTTTCAGTGGCCTAATTTTCTAAACTATACCATCACATAGTATAATATCTTATCATTAAGAGTTTGAAACATAAAATGACAAGTAAGAGAAGTTTAGTGTTCAGTGAACTTGACAGTCTAACTTAGCAACTTAATTATCATAGTACATACATCATAGTTTAATACATATGTCAAGTGTATGGATGTTAATACCTGCTTGGGTAAGATGTGTTTTTAGCCTAGTTTTAGTTTTCTTAACTTGCCATTCTGAACAGTTTGACATTTATGGATATTCATACTCATATCTGAACTGGGGCATTTAATGCTTTATTTTATATAGACTCTGAGCAACACTGGAATATTTCATATTATATTTTACACATACTTAAAGCTAGACTGGCATAATATCTCATGGTTTATTGTATATGAACTCGGAGCAAAACTGCAGCAACTTTTTCTTTCTTTTTCAAATAGATATGACAAATTTGTGTATAAGGTTACAAGGTATAAGGTTTGTCTATGCATACTAAAAGTGAATATGTAATAAGATTCAGCTGTAGTAATCCAAAATGAAATATATACTGATAAAAAGTCAAGAAACACAAACAAAATCTAATATACATATTTATGATAATTTATGATACATAAAATTGTATCCAGTTTTATCTCAAGGCTTCAATCTCAGCATAGCCTACAGAGAAGATAGATTTTAACCCTGTGGGATAAATTTAGAGGGCAACATTTCATACATGGATAATCTATCTCATATAAATATTGCCTTACAATTATTCATCAGCAATTCTCTTGAGGTATCTGTTTTCTATTGTATAATAAAATTACAGAATAGCTGAGAGAGAAAATGCAGAATATTGATATCATATTTTCTCACATTTTCTCAAATTTCAATATTTTAGCTTTCAGGGGTCCTTTGATTCCATAACAGTTTGATAGCTGGTATAGTTAAAGTCATTACTTACATTTAAATTGAGCGTATATGTGAATGATCATTCAAATACCCCCCCCCCCAACCAGCTCCCTGAACTAGTGAAATAAACTGATTTACATATAGAAACTCATGACCTATGATGGTGAAAACAAATAAATGACATCCCTTCTAAGCACTCTTTAATACAGACCTTAATGTCATTAATTTCTCATAGTATTCATATCCCTAGTAAAAGGCGATTACTAGGTACAATGAAAATGAACAAGATTCATTACAACCTCCCCATTCCCAGAAGAAAGAGGGATGGGGGACTTGTAACATATTTGATCAGCAACTAGCTGACTGACCCCATACTATTAAAATAGTGATGACACCAGATAAATATTGCACTAAGAACAGTTCACTACTGATAAAATAAACTATATACTTTGAACCCCTAAGTGAGTACAGTGGCTGAGTAACAATACAAAATACATGCATGAACTAAAATAAACTACTTGAAAGCTAGGTCATTAGAACACAGTGTAGCCTAATTTAATGTGTAGACTAATTTAACTTACATCAAAGGATGAAAGTAGAGCAACTTAATGATACAAAACGTTTAAACAACCACATTATGATGTAAAATATAGACCAATCGTGAGAGCATGATTGTTTTTACATAAATGGATTTCTTTACAACTCCTAAGATTTCTGTACTCATTTTGTGACGCAAGCCTCCTTTAAACAGGAATTCAACTGTCCCATAATGCATCTTTATTAAGCAGACTTACCCTTACTATAACCAACTCACCAGTAATGAAATTCTAACCTATCCCAATTCACCATTTCTTAGCAAGATGACAAATTAACAGAGTCAGCTTCTATAGAATGTAGGCAAAAAATGTCATGATCAATTTATAGAAAAATCCACCCCCTTCCCTACAATAATCCAATAGTTTACCAAGAAAATGTATCTTCTCAGACTAAAAGCCACCAAAATCTAAAATGGTGATAATTTGTGATCTATCTAGACTGTAAACAGTGAGTACAGACAGGTTTACTGTAAACAGACTGGTTCCATCAATGGTTTAAAATTGGTCAGACATCATCAGAAATGGACTTGTTGCCATGTAGGCTTAAACTTCCTTCATTCAGTCTTGAACTGATAAAAATTAGGTTCAATGTCTGAAGTTCATCCATTCAGACAAAAACATAATTCTCTAAGTGCTAGAACATTATTGCAGCAAAAATCATAATTTCAGTGGAAATGTTAAAAGCAGAAGGTAAAGTACACAATAATTAATGAGAAAAACATGTTTACTCTGAAGCATGTAGCATACAAGTCTCTAACTTCTCAACACAACAAACAAATTATCTACATATAGTGTACCAATTAACAATAAGTTCTGCAATTTGTTGCACAAAGAAAGTTTCTTTTTCTTGTTATATTTTGTTTGTGCATGTTTGCAATTTGATATACTACAAGCAAATTAATGAGTTTATACTTTATATAATCATTTGAAATAACCATGGCAACACATATTATTTACTAACAAGTTTTTCTAACCAGAGGCAAATGTGGGAGGGTGGAATGGAATATTTACATCGTTGTAAATTCAAAATTTCCAAAATCCTAAAATACCAGAGAATTTAAATCTTTAATATAAGAAATGAAACTTATTTCAAAAAATGGAAGTCACAAAACATGCTACAACACTGCATGAAAAACACTCTGGCATCAGAAAATGAGACTGAGTAAGGCTGACATGAAACATGTCATGCTATAACCAAAGGGATGAATTATTAATTTTTCATAAAATTTTTATTATCATCAACATAAAGCTTTCCAATTCTCTTGTCACCAAACCAAAATAATCTAAAGCCTTCCTAGAAATCAATAATGTCCTTCAATAACACAATGATTGTTAACACTCTAACAATTTAGAGCTCATATCCTCTGCTTTCATTCACCATGCTGAAAATTGGAAACATTTTGACTTCTAGGGAGATATTATCATTTGGAACTCCTTTGTGTTTCTCCTAATGCTAGATTAGTCACGAAATGTTAAGAGAAATTCTCATTATCTCAAAATTTGTAGCCATCTCTTTCCATCATGCAATTATTTTAAGATTTCTCAAATTCAAACCAAGTTGAAAAATGGCACCAACCATAACACCATTAGGCTAGAGTAACATGGCTGTGTTCAACAAAAGTCATTAAAAATACTGGATTTAGGAGGTTACCTAGAGTGGGTGAAGATTTATGATGCTAGAAGTGGTCAATTTAATGACATTGAATAACCTTAAGTGGAGACTATTACAGGGTTCTCACTAACTGTTTTTACCTGAGATTACAAAGGAATCCTTAGTCAGTTGAACAGAGGTTTCTTCTTAATGTTAGGGATTTCTCCATTAAAAGGCAATAATTTTGATTACACACTAGCATCCACAAATTGTGATGAACAATTTATGGAAACTCAATTTCATGATAAAAAATACAAGGCAGTTTTTACAAATCCTGATGAAATTTTCAGCAAAGAATCACCAGGATTCCTCCAAAGTTTTTTGGGATCCTCAGAATCCTGGGAGAAGTATTAGTGTCCAACCTTGAACTACATCTCTGTTAAGTTTGTACAGGTATTTTACTTTGCTCACAGTATGTAGTGAATTTGTTGAACATATCCAGTGTACTTTAATTTATATTTCAAGTGAAATACAACAACATGTCTGACTAGTTTTCAAGCTTGTATACTAATTGTAAACTAATTGTAGACTTGTTTAACTTAATTATGTACCGAGATACAATTTCAATTATTTTCTTAATTACTTTAACCTTTGAAAGTAATGAAATATTCATCTCTAATTTCAAGTATTGCAACTCACAATCTTATTCTATTAACGTGTTTCAATTTAAGATTTCATTTAGTTAAACAAACAGAAAAAACAAACAAACATGGAAACATTTGTTCTGTTGCAGGGCATCACTAAATTAAGACAGAATTTTCTGACATTTTTAATGAAATCAAGAAAAAGAGGGGAGATGGATATTCCCAAGAACTGAACCAAACACATTGCTTGTTTAGAGGAAGTCCACTTAAGCTTCTTGGTTTATTTTTTGGAGGGATTAAGTTTTTTTGGGATTTGGACCATTTGAATTAGTTCAGGGGGATTTGGTTTATTCTTTTAAGGGGATTTTATGCCCTGTTTTAATGAAAGACTAAAAGTGATCCTAAATATTGGTAACAACATGGCCACATTTGACCAAACACTTGATCTCTGACATAACATTTTATTCACTTACAACTACAATTTACTTCGATATTATCTTTGACAATACCTAACAGACCTATTATAAACCAATTATGTACACTTATATATATTTATGTATAATCATTAATAATAAAACCTATTATCTATATAATATATATTATATACATAATATAATTCATGTGATAAATGGTAGATAATTATTATTACATGAGTAATGTATTATATATTATTATTATATGATATGTGTATAACAATTATCAATCTATCATGTACAATATACCAATATTGTTAAATACACATGTGCAGTGAAACCCACTTTACAGACCACATTTCTGTAATGGTCAACTTTTGCCAACAGTCACCACTTAAATCACCATGACAAGTTCTACACTACAACAGTCTCGGACCCTTTAACAACATCTGCCTCTTAAAGAAAATGCGAGTTCATGTAACTCACCCCTCAATAACAGTCACCCCTACACACCTCTTAACAGCCATATACTTGTTTTTATCAATAAAATGGCCTAAAATCACCACAAAATAAAAACCTTTTCACAACAACCACATGAGAGTCACATTTTTTACAATGAAAATGATCACCACTACAACAGTCATCACTCAAGAAAAGCCTCTTGAAAACAGTCACATCAAAGTCACCATTGTCTTACATTTTCCTAGGAATAACCATTCCTTCAATTGTCATCTCTAGAATAAAAGTCAATGTTATAATTGTCTTACTTTTTCCTTTGAATGACCTTTCCTACAATGGTCACTCCAGGCATAACAACCAATGTAGCATAGACCATTACTGTCTATAGTAAAAAGGTTCTACTATTAATGTAATAAACAACAAATATACAATGTCATGTAAGTCTAGCTAGAAAGGTACATTTCAATAATAGAACATGAATCATAGGTACAAAATATATTGATATTAGTACACCACTGTTCTAGAGTACATGGACTGTTCTGTGGTTGCATTTTATAATTCTGCTTAGAATAGTGCACTCTAGGTACATTATGTCAGGTTACAATGAAGTCTACCAAACAGTGAATCATACAGAGCCACACCAGTGTGTAGGCTGGGATATAGGTACTAAACTAGTCTGCATTATTCTTCATTTACATGACGCTAAATTAATCATACCCTTTTGAAAACAATAGATTGCACATATTCAATCAAAATTCTTGCCAAATCCAATTTACAAGTAGCTAGACCAGTTTTGTGCCAACTCATCATATACCTGAGAAAACGGTTAATTTTTGCTATCAAAATTATTGCCTTATCCAAAATGACCAATTCCTTCATCTGTAGATTTCATAACTGCTGAACGGCAGTCCAAAAGAAGGCCTGAGCTACCCGACACCAATCAAGTCATATATATTTTATTGAAAGCACATACACATCTGATTTAGCTTGCCTCTATTAGGCTTTAGTTCTTTCAAGAGCTTTGACTTACATTCATTCCTTTCCCCCAAATATTGATTTGTCTCACATCTGACATGCTATATATACATATTTTGATGACATTGCAAGCAGGTGACATTGGAAATAACCCCCAAGCCATGACCTGTGAACGTGTGACCTATATACATACATAATAGGAAGCTTATGAATATTTATGCCTATACTAATTCCAATAATTATACTTCTGGGAATAATAGAATAGAATTATACAGAACATGAATAAATAATTTACAAGTAGTATTAAGTGAGCAATAATCAAGAATTTATTTTACTAAACTATCATAAGTAAGCTGGTGCAAGTATGAACTGGTTTAAAGATCAGGACTTTCAATTTATAGCATCACTGGATTCAAATAATTGTGTTTTCTTTTGCATAACAGATAATATTATTACCAGTATGTTTAAATGAAGGAACAAAACATTAATGATACATAGCAGCTGTAATCAATCATCTTGCATTATAAAACAACTTGAAAATATCAATTATACTTCTCATCTTTGATCATAAACCTTCAAGTTAAAAAAAAATATTGTATGCTCATTAAAACTGATGAGATAGCATTAAATGCTTGAAAATTCAAATAAATCATGCATTATTTATTTTGCATTTGAAAATATCATCTAATCATTTCCTGGTAACACACATTTTCCCGGAAATAGGAAAAATGAGGAAAACTGAAGCCCATACAGCCCTTGTACATTGTAATGAGCAAATCTAGTTACTTTCAAGTTTAAATTTTATCATAAAAATCTACTTCCCGCTACATGTAATCAATGTTAGATCTCATGTTACATGAAGTCACATTCTTTGTTTTTTCTTCATTTCCAAGAGAAGTTTCATAAGAATGAGGAAATGTCAAAACTACAATAAAGTTGAAATGTCAATGTATGTTATGTACTTTTTCATCATAAGGTTTATTCATGAGTTATATTTGAAGTGACTGAGTAGAAGGGTCCATGTTTTTCATGAGTTACTTTATCAAAGAGTGAAAATTCAAAATTTTCAAAATCCTGAATTTCCTTAATAGATCATTTAAGCAGCTTTTACCTGTCAGGGCCGGCGAAATCTTAAAATTGTTTACTTGTCAGTTATTGCCAACTGGTAAAAGTTACTTGTCCGTATGAACATTATTGAATAAGATTATCAAAAAATCCACTTGTCCGTACTTGCCTTGGGACAACACGGACAATACGGACGTTTGATTTCGCCGCCCCTGCCTGTCAAATGAACCCTGATTTTAGTCTAAGAGAATCCTGAACTACATGACTAGTCAGGAAACTTCCAGTTATTCTTATGTCCATAGAAATCTAAATATCAAGGCTATATACTCCAGTGAAAAATGAACAGATATTATTCTTAGACCAGTCACTAAAATTTTTATCTTGATTTTGAAATTGATCAGGGACAAAATACTGTAGATAAACAATTCTAAGACACCAACCTGATATTTTCTTCAGTATGTCATATTAGTTATTTAAATGAGTATTTCAGGAATAGGTTTGATTTTCTATCTTATGTTATAGATTACATATTGTGACAGTTCTCATCAATTTCTGACAATATGAATTCTCTGTGATAAATGGCACTGGGTTTTTTTTTCTCCTACATACTATACCAAGGTTTCTAAACACTACTTTCTGTGTTTAGCATCATAATAGAGACTAGTTTTGTCTATATATAATGAAGCTACCTGGTTTCCCTAATTTTTGTCACATTTTTTGTGATGACATACATCACCTGTGTGAACTTCAAAATTTTGAAAAATCAGAAATCTGCATATTATTGTATGCAGTAGTTTATTCACACCAAATGCACTAGAATTACTCATTCTTTGAATTCAGAATTTAAGGAACAATTGTGAAAAGTCATTGTTATATTGTCTTTACTCCACATTGTTTCTTAAGGACAGAGTATTTCAGAAGAATTTTACATTAAAAAAATGAACCCTTTCCCAAGTATCATAAATCTTGCACTTCAGGACCAGGCCTTAAAGATTTTTTCCCTATGGCAAACAAACAGTTCTTATAAAAACAAACATGATGATCAAAGATTCTCATAAAAGTAATACAGGATGGTACATTACACATAAAACCTTGTTATATAGCCTACAGTATATTGTAATACAAATACAAGAACCAGAGGATCAATAAGTCAGCAGTAACATTTCATAATGTCTCTGAATTTATACTGGATATATAGACAATACATTAATCCCCCCTCTCTATCAATACTCATCATAGTATGATGTCCCTACATAAGACATAGACATACGCAATTAATGACTCTTTTATAGCTACGCAATGAATAATAGGCATAAAAATTCTCCTCAAATGAATGCTGGATGCTAAAAATCCTCCCCAGTCATTGTAGAAAATGCAGTTAACATTGCTAATAGATGCAAATCCTTATTATAGCTAGGTCATTAAAACTCACTTAGATGAACATTTTCAAATTTGAACGAAATTGAATACAAAAACCTTGAAAAAAATACTTAAGCTAATAGTCTGAACAAAGTCACAGATGCTTCAAGTCTAAAAGAATAATGATACTAAGAGAGAAATCTCTGATACCAAAAGTGAGAAATCTGTAAATAACAGAAGTGAGAAATCTCTGTTTTCAAAAGTAAGAAATCTCAAATACCAAGTGAAATCTCTGAAACCAAATCCTTAAAAAATAATCCAAGACCAATTTTTTTTCAGAAAATCTCTGGAGTTAATAAATCAATTGCCAGACATAAACAGATCTGGCAGCAAACATTCACTGTATAATCTCCAGGCAGACAACAAGTGTCATTGTCATTCTATGTCATTATGGGTGAATCAGTCAATGTCAATACAACCAAACTATCATTTCCACTGAATGTCTCCAACATCCAACTACAACAGAAGGAAAAATATCTGGAGGACTTTAACCTTATAACAATATTCAAGTTATGGTACAACCTCATTTATAAGACCAGTGTTGACATTCAAACCTCTCAACATTAAGTTAGGACTTAATGTCTTTGATTCTAAGTTTTATTTGGTTGTTAATGGCTGCTGGATCATTTCTCCAGGACAATTCTTACATAGGTCTCCAACAGGTGCAACAACTTCTCCTTATATTATTAATATTATTGTAATAGTGTTGTTGATTTTTAAGGTCATTCCAGTCACAGCTTGCTATTGAACCAATGTGAGGTCACCATATTCAATGTCAAATATGGTAAACACAGCTGTGACTGAAGCTTATCTGCTTTATTTATGATACCGCAACATAATTAAGCAAGAAAACAATAAAAACAAATCATTTTAATTGTTCAGCACTAAACTATTCTATAGCCATCTTTATTTACATAAAATAAGACTAGTATTGCATTGACCTATCACATCAGTGTCCATGAAATGACAGTTTCTCTGTATGTTTACTATTTTGCAATAGATACAGATTTTAACCTGTATTTTGTTATGACAAAATTCTTGGTTTATTTACATTGAGTGAATGTGGGTGTAATAAATCAATATTTCCAGGCAAGTTTTCTTTCTCTGGTCAATATTATTATAGGATATAACAATGCTTTAGTTGTTTATCATTTTTTATATTTATATTTTCCGTTGTCTCTCTTTTCAGATGATACAATGGCTTGGAAAATAAAGCTAAATCTATAATTTTCAAGACAAGAGAAGCCAACTTACAGACAGACCAATGCTTCATATAAAATGACCAACATTGATATGACAAAAAGGGCCTCCAGAAGTTACGCAGAATTGGTAGTAGTAGTGCTTGCTATTCTATTGCAAAGTGCCGAGGTTGCAGCATGTCCTACAGAATGTGAATGCAAAGTCAGGGATCAACATAACCATGTGACCTGCGTTAACCAAGCCCTAACAACAGTACCAAAGAATATACCCGATTCAGTCACCCACCTTGATCTCCGTGACAACCTTATATCAGATGCTAGTCTTTCCCAAGTCTTTCATGAATTTAATCTACTACAATATGTAGATTTAAGCTTTAATAATTTATCCACATTCAATTTATCATGGTTCCAGAACTGTGAAAATCTAGTTAATGTGAATTTATCAAACAACAACATAACTCATGTAGTGTTTGATGGATCAATGGTTCTCAGAAATTTGAAGTATTTGTCACTAGCAAATAACTCAATAACGACCTTAAATAGTTCCTTATCAACAGCATTAGCCAATTTAGAGGTGTTTGACCTACATGGAAACCTGATATCATCTTTAACAACAACTGGTGAAGAGTCTCTATTCAATGATAACTTGATTAATTTAGATCTCCATGATAACAAAATCAGGGACTTATTAAGCAATCTGTTTTCTAATTTAGAAAACTTGATAACTTTAGATTTAAGTCAAAATCAATTGGATATTCTAGATGGAAGTGCATTCGCCATCAACTCCAGTTTACAGACATTGGATCTATCATACAATGATATTTATTCCATAGTTAACCTTACTCTACCAACTCTTCAAACGTTGAACTTAACTGGGAACAATATTACCGACTTGAGTTTAGTAGAATTTCAACACATTGGTAATCTAACTGAACTCGTTTTAGACAGAAATCCAATCAGTGCGATACACACACCAGCATTCGATAGCCTCACCCAATTGAAGCAATTATCAATGTCATCAATGCTTGATTTATCGTATTTGTATAAGGGAACATTCAGTGGACTTGAGAATCTTGATGAATTGATACTAAGTCACAATCCCAGTCTGTCTTTCATACATAAAGATTTATTTACACCTTTAAAATCAGTCAGCATTATTGATATAAGTTATAATTCTATAACAACTCTTCATAATGAAACGTTGAGTGAAAGAGTTCAGTTAACTAGTCTAGTCTTAATAGGAAATATATTTATTTGTGACTGTGAGTTAGAATGGGTGATTCAGTCTATACAGACAAATGAAAGTATTATCAATGACAGAAGGGAGCTAGAATGCACTACCCGCTATTCTAACAACAAGTCACTCATTCATGATATTGATGCAAACTCGTTACATTGCAGTGAAGTGAATATTGTCAATCATACTGAAGATAGTGCTTTCAAAATCGGGAAACCTGCAATATTGCAATGTGTCGTCGAAAGTGTTCCGGCACCAGAAATAATCTGGATTACCCCTCGTAAACAAGTATTCAGATATCACAATTTTCATGAGTTGGCTGCAGTGGAGTACATACACTCAAAAGAACAAGCATTACATGAAGCTTTAAAGTATGAAGACAAATCATATTATGAATTAAATGAAATACCAACTGATCGTATTAGAGTGCTAAACGATGGTTCTTTATTTTTTGAATTCGTAATGAGAAGTGACGGAGGTCCTTATAAATGTATTGCTAAAAACCCTAAAAATTCTACTGAAGTCGTTATAAATGTAACACTAGATTATACCGTAATAAATGAAGTCAAAATCTGGAGTTTAGTCGTTGGATTTGCTTGTGCTGGAGGCTTTTTCTTGTTAAACTTGACTTACTCGCTCATTCATGCTGCTGTACGTCGATGCGTTAGTCAAAGTAGGCGGGAACGAATAAGAGAGGTACTGGAAAACATGGACCAATATAAGAAAGCTCATCTTGCACGTATTAAAGAAAATTATAATACTCAGGTTGGAAGAATACGAGACCAGTACCATTATCAGTTAGGACGAATACGAGAACATCATCAGAATCAAACAAGCAGAATGGGCCGTATGAGAGAAGGTGCTTCACAAAAAGTAGAAAAAATACGAGAGAATTACAACAATCAGCTTGGTCGACTAAAGGATTACAGCTCCAGTCAATTAGAACAATTACGAGAAAAATATAATTCCCAAGTTGATAAAATTAAAGATTACGGTAGCGATAAGTATGACAAGCTTCATGAAAAATATAAACTAAAGCAACAACATGTAATAAAGCTTTTAGACATGATGAATATAGAAAACTGCCGTACTGCGTTTGACACTGAATGTGTACGAACTGAATCCATGATATTACAATCAGAAGTCTTCACTGTGGATGACCCTGAACTTCATAGTCCAATAGACTCGGCGAGTGTGAGTGATTCTGAATATGTAACTGCCACTAGTTCAGAGACTTCAAAGTACTCTAGTCGCGAGAATGTAAGTACTCCTTTAGGTGATACTAAAAGTAACAGTGATGATTCTGATGTTCCTATGAATCCATACCTACCAGATGACCATAATGATGCTGATGACGATGATAATGATGAAAATAATATGAAGCAATTAATGAATCCGGACGATGATGGTACACAAATGGCATCAACTTCAAGTGGCAAACCGAGGAAATATCGTAGGAGACATAAATCACGAAGTAGGAAAAAAGATACATATCCTAATTTAAATCCTGAAGACCTTGAAAAAATATACAAGGATTTCTGTGATAACAAAATAGATATTAATGAGTTAACTAAATCTATACAAAATCAATCACAAAAACCAGGTGTATGGTACACTAACATTGAAGAGAAAGTAGACCTTGGTGAACCTAGTTCCAGTGGTACAAAACAAGAACATGATGATCAAACTGAGGATATACCTACTGATTCTAAAAGTGATACAAAATCAGGTGTTGACTATTCCGACTTTGGAGCTCAACATAATGGTGCAACTGGCGGAGCCAAAGTTCGTAAAGATTCAAAAAGAAAGGGAGATAAGCGTGTTGAACAAAGGCATTCTAAATCATATCTTGAACCAAAATCAACAGACTTTACTGTTGACGATGTGAATATAGAGATACCTGATGAATACTTTGAAAGTTGGACAATTAAAGAATCAGTTGTTTAGTTTAACTGGACTGCCATTACAGAATTTTAGAATCGGCTATAAGTTGTCAACCATTTAAGAAAATAACCTAAATAAATATACATAATCTTTCGTCATTTGGCCAAACAAAATTGCTTTCTTGATTTATTAGGAGGTAAAGGGTTACTTCTTGACGTCCATACGAAGCTAAAATGAGCTGGAAATTGGCAGTCCTGGTTTAAATAATATTGTTATGTTATGTATTAATATATATCTTTGAAACCAAAACCACATTTTCGTCTCAATACTCACTGTCATAAATTGATTACAATAACTTGGAAACGGGTCCATACAATATGTGTATAGCTTGTGTAGGATAACATGAGACATTGTTTACATATTTATAATATAACATTTACTGGGTTTAATGCCGTGTCAATACAATTTAGGTCATTTTACCACATCCAGCGCGCCTAACCTAGCTTTTCTGGACTCTATTGGTAGAGTGTTAGACTACGAGTCCAGAGATCAAAGGTTTGAATACAGGGTGGGACCTACAAGCATTTATAGAGTTTGGTCATGAAATATGGCCATTTTTCACATAATCCACCTCTGTATCAAGTATGATAGTTGTCAGCCACTAGCAATAGCATGTACTTAGTACTAGGTTAAAAGCTTGGGTCCAGAGATCTAGACCTATGGAAATAGTGTGAGGACAACTGATCACTGCTTTGATTTGCAACTGTTGAAATCTTGTGTAAAGCACCATACATTTCATAAACTGTAACATAGAGCTTGTTACAACCATTCCAACTAAACAAAACAAGTAAGCAAAAAAATGTTTATAGAATCCTGGCAACATTTTATTCAGAATACAGAGAAAATACAGGCCTAATGCTCTGAGCATAAAATTGTCTTTGCTGTAGTCAAGTTATGTTTCAAAATAATAATAATTAAAATGCTCTTTTCATATAAACACACCTTTTATCACATCAACCAATACTGCACCTTGTAATGGTTGCTATGGCAACCAATTATCTAATATTGAGTAATCGATGTAATCCAGACTGAACTTGCATGCTAAGGGATTATAAAATGTATAACAAGTCTATGAACAAAAATGAGCTTTCTTTTAAAGTCATAAGGTACAAAGATGCTACATAAGCTCTCTTTTCATGATTAAAACACACAGGTTTGTGTATATAACATAAATGTAATGTAACTACATGACAACCTGATCTAGTATACATTTTTAAAATGATTGATGATCCTCAAATTAATTTGCAATCAGATTTTATCTATGCATTATAAACTGAACTACTGAATGATAACTGGTGGAACTGTTAACCCCATACTGGTCAAGACATGGGTGAAAATTGGCCACTTTTTTCTTCTGAAAGTGACAGAGCTATATTAAGATGCTCTGATTTCATTACTAACTAAATGAAAGATATGCAACTTGGCCAAGCTATTACCTTGGTGATCTACTTTTCCCAAAAAAAAGCCATTTGAACCCGATCAATATTACCATGGCAATGCTGGGGCAGAACAAAAATGCAATTTTGCTTATTTTCAACCCCTAAGTTGTCAATTGATTCTATTTTTAAGTTCTGTTTAGAAATTAATCAACATGAATTCTTATTAGAAATATTATGCCTACACACTATAAAGAATTTATCTTATGCTAGAATTCTACTTAGAAATTCTTTATGCTAAAATTATATTCAGAATTTATCATATGCTAGCATTGTGTTGAGAAATTTCTTTTGCTAAATTCTTTTCAAATTTCTTTCTTAATATGCTAGAATTCTATTCAGATTTTTTTCCCCTAAATTTCTACCTCAGAAATTTTTGTATCAAAAAATTGTAATATCTTTTGAATTCACTAGGAGACTAAAAACAGTGTGTCACAAAAATTAATATAGTTTTCCTTTATTTGTGAAATTCTGTCATGAAAGTTTAAACTTTCCATAATTATTGTTTACACAAATGATACAATATTACAAACTCTTCTCACACTTTCAATACATATTAATATATATTTTCTTGAACTATGATTTCTGCACTGTTTTTATTTCTTATCTTCACATGCACTTAAGTTGTACTAACTATTTTCTTCCCCACAAAGCAAATTTTCTTGGTGACAGAAATCACATAATGAAAGTCAGAAATGGTAAATCGGAAATACAAATCAAGTTATTTTGTAACAACATAGAAATGAACTCATATAATTCAGAAAAGGGCAGGTAGACAGCTAACAGACAAAAGGTTCATAAGCAGAACGTCGGATTTAATTTCTGCTAACAGGACAGTTTTTTTTCAGAATATTGGAGAGAAAGGGGCAGGCAAAAAAATGGAGGAAGAAAAAGGGCAAGGTGCAGCTCCCTGCTTTTCTGTTTGTAATATTCTCTGATCATTATTTCCATTGTCTCTCTGATCTTTATGAAAATAGACCCTGAGTTCTATTCTAGACAAACCTTTAAATGATTCCACTACATTAAATATTATAATATCTGTTATACCTAATAACTGTTCTTTGTTTGGACTGAAAATAAAACTCAATAAATCTATAACAAAATTAAAAGCAATCTAGACCAACGTACCTCAAACATTCAAAACATGCAATATTTTCAAGGGAAGGTCAACAAAACTTGATACTTCTGAACAGTAAACATTTAATTTTAATACAAGAAATTGCTTATTTAAACTAATACAATTGAAATACTATCAGATTTCATGCAATACAAACATGTCCAAATGTTTCCTTATTCATTAATCAGAGGACCAGTTTCACAAAACTTTTCAATAGGAGCACTGTCTCAAATTTGAATTTCAACATGAAACTTGAGGCATTGCCTTAACTTTTCTCAAGCACTAGTCAGTATTAGTAGTAAAATTATTAAATTATTAGGGCAAAATTATTAACTTGTTCACAAAAAGAAATATGTAATTTTCAATAGCCGTAATTAATTTTTACTAGCCCTTAGGGCTTAGTAGGTTAAGACAAAGACTGACATCAATGTAGAAATGAAATTCTAAAAAAAATGTTTCAACACAGTTTAATAAAGCTACAATGGTAATAACCAGATTGGTATTTTGTTTGACAAATTGAGCAAGTTTGTTTGGAAAATGATCTCAATTTGAGAATGATATCAATTTGAACATAATCTGAATTTGAGATTGAGAAGTTTTGCTTAACTTGGGCTCCAAGACAATACACTTTAATCTTCACCTTTGATCATTTTGTTAATTAGATCATATTTCATTAATTCAGACATTTAATCCAGTTGATATAATTTAATAATCTAGAATATTTACTCTAGATCATGTTTTTATTGTTATTGAGATTTTTAAATGGATAAAATCTATTATTAATTACTTTTGTTGTTGAAAATAAAAACTTAAAACAGGTGCAGCTGTTTTTCAATTAAGTGAGTTTGTTTACTTTACCCCCCCCCCCCCCTTGCAATAGTCTGAGTTGATGAGATGAACAGATTACCTTGCTATTGTTAATTTGTTTGTGATATACTCTGGTATTTGACAATAAAACTATGATGTTTTATAAGCAGCTACCAACTTTCTCACATAAAGCCTCATGGTTGGTTTTCCGGGGCTTGAACTCAGACCTATTCAAAATCAGAGCTCATGATCGAGAGTTGGCAACCTTAACCACCAATATGGATATACCATTATATCAAAGTACTAAGACTGTTCAACATTAGATGCAGAAACAGTTTAACTTCATCAACTAATCAAGCATATGGTTCTGAGGAGGCACGCTCAGTAGACTTAAACATAAAAAGTCAAATGATTTACTTCAACATGGAAAATGATCAAGTCACAATGAGAACAAAAGCTCTTCAATAGAAAATAATGCCCTGATTGATGAATAATATTTGTTTAAAGGCAGCCATTATTTCAATATTTGTTTTTATGAAAGCTGCTGCCTAGGGCAGGGATTACGGCATTTGAACCCTGAGATTAGAGGTTTGATTCTACTATCTACGAAGTAAGTGGGTGTCCGCTTGCCCGCAACAATCACTTTTAAGATAGGGCAACCAAGAATTTACTTTGGACAATCAAAATTCTGCAAATGAGATATAGTGCTTGCACTTAAAATGATCTGTTCAGGGCAACCACTTGCATATTCTTATTTTGTGGACTGATTCTAGGCTACAACAGATTATAACCTTCTATGAAAACTTGACAATGGAGTTGATTTTCCTCCGTTAATAATGTATATGGTATAAGAGATTATATTTCCATTAATTTATTTTTTTCTCCTTAGAGGGGAAAATTGTCAACTTCTTGAGTAAGAGTAAGTGACTACTACTGGTGAAGCTAAGTGTCCAGGAAAGCTGGTTAGGGAAGTTGTCAAATGTACATAACCTAAAAAAGTGTTGATAAACAGAAAAAAAATCCAATTACAAAAAAAAGTATTCATATGAATGGTTTTATGTTCTATAGCTCAACAAATAATAAGAAGGAAAGAGTTCCTAACAAACAAGAACATTTCAATACAAAGCTACAGAAACGTGATATTGATCTAGTTCCATACAGAAGCTCCAAGATAATATACCAGTATAAATACAGGACTATGTGACTACCAGCATGTGGTAAATATAGCATTTAAATCTTTAACAATCTAGCATAGCATGCAACAGTGATTGCAGATTGATTCAATATCATACACACTGGAATCTATCAACAATAAGCTTCAGTAATACAAAATGACGTTCATAGGTTGTCAACAAAGTTCAAAGGGTGTAAATCTATACTTTAAAACAAAGCTCTTGACAGCATAGCAGTATTGACAGTGAGTTTTATAATTGTTGATTCCAGGGGTGAAAGTTCAAACTTTTGAAGTTATAATTACCAAAAGAACAAGTACTGCATCCTTCATCAAGTAAAATCAAAGCGCCGTTAGCGCTGTCCGGACATGGATTTAACAGGGCAAAATTAGGTGGTGTAATTAAAAAGAGAACTCGCGGGGTCTAAAATTCACAGACTAACTGTTAAACGAAGGATCATGACGCTGATACCGTCTGCAGAAAAATGCGAATCCATCGATCATGACTTTCTATACCACAGGTATATGATTTATTTTTTTTCAGAGGAAAATTGCAGACGTGTCTATTTTTAGCACATCAGGGATCCAGTTAAATGTACGAAAAGAACAGAAATGTGTCATAGGTTACATAACTTGTCATCAATACTTTAGCGGAAGAGTGTCGGTTCTATATTGAAACAGTTTAAACGGAGTTAACAAGGATATTTTTATGTATTGTGAGTAAACAACAAAGACTGCTTGATACTGTCAGGTATTGTTATCAAGGGGACTATTTATTCACGCATTTGTATTAATGTAACCTAACAACATACCGCTGTGCCAAACCTAACTGCGCAACATTTTTTGATGCGTTTCAAAATATGTCACTTACTAAGACCTGAATTGCTAACGCAATCCATGTCAAAAAAACCAACCAACCTTTTCATAAGACATAGTTGAAGCTTAACTCAAAACTAGGACTCTCTTCAAGTGAAACATTACAACTTACACCTAGGACCCACTTCAAGTGAGAGGTTACAAGTTACAGTGATTTTAAGTCCGCAACCTACATATAGGACCCTCTTTAAGTAAAAAGTTTTAACTTAAAGTGAATAAAAGTGCTCAACTTAACCACTCAATAGCAGCTGCTGTCTTATTAAGTAAGGTATACTGAAACTTAATGGTTTGCATCTAAGCCAGCCACTTATGGAAATTTGAAGCTTTAAAAATCAATTAAAGATGAGCTCACAACATGCAGTAACATGTGTCAAGGGAGACAACAAATCAATGGTTTCCACCACTTGTGCATTGAGGCCCTTTCCCAATTTGTTACAATCACACATCAAAACATCTGAGGTACGTCATATCAGAAAAATCTAGTTTCTCTTGCTCAATCAGTCTAAAACAGGCAATTTCAAACCAGATGTAATTATACTGGTGTATTGAATGCTCATCAAAATTGTCAAGACAGACTAGTCCAGAAATGAAGACAAAAGGAAAATGTACAATTCTCTTATTTCCTTAGGCATCTGGTAAGAGACAGGAAAGGAAATTGAGTGCTATATTTGTATAGAAATATCAGAGAAACAGTCTATAACAATAGGCGGAAACAACAAGTGCACTGAAACCACTCTATTAAGATCACCAACCAGTCCTTAAAAACTGTTTGTATTAGTGGGTGCTCTTAATAGCAGAAATGTTTGCCAAGTATTATTCATAGTAAAAATAATACCTTATAATATACTGATCATCTTATAGCATTTACTTTTAAAGTGGAATGTATGTGTTTTGAGTCTCCACTCAATATCAAGTAAACAGTTTTTACATAATTTTATTATATTTTCTAAGAATTATAATGATAAATACTATGAAAGACAAATGTCGAATCAGTGTTCAACTTTAGATGCACCAAAACAGTCAAAATGAACAAATAGTGCTAACAAGACTGTATAGTAATATAGTCATTATGCTAACAGTTGGAAAGTGAATTATTTCTCCATATATAATAATCAGAAACTGTAACATGTTAAAAATCAGATCTTAAAATTATTCTCTACCCCTGTACAATCTGATTTTCCAATACAGACATTTGTGTCTGCTTAACCTACCCCTGTCCAATCAGCAAGTTTTTTGGCTGTTGGTGAGGTCAGATTTAATGGACACTTTGGGAGAACAAGAGCTGTCAGAGGAGACAGCATGCTCGACTTAGTTAGTGTTTGTCACAGGAGTAAAAAATATGTATAAGGAGTTATAAACCTAGTCACATGAGATGTGGTTGATAATAAGAAACATATATTTAAAGTTTGAAGTCAATACCTTAAGAAATAAAACAGTTGCAGTAAAAACAAACATTTTTTAAAGAAAACTCTAAGTTCAAGGGGAGATAATTCTGAAAAAATATATTTGGAGTTATACACCTTGTCACATGAGATGTGGTTGATAATAAGGAATGTACATTTAAAGTTTGAAGTCAATACCTATAGAAATAAAACAGTTGCAGTAAAAACAAACACTTTTTAAAGAAAACTCTAAGTTCAAGGGGAGATAATTCTAAAAAAAATATATTTGGAGTTATACACCTTGTCACATTTGGAGTTATACACCTTGTCACATGAGATGTGGTTGATAATAAGGAATGTACATTTAAAGTTTGAAGTCAATACCTAAAGGAATAAAACAGTTGCAGTAAAAACAAACATTTTTGAAAGAAAACTCTAAGTTCAAGGGGGGATAATTCTGAAAAAAATATATTAAGAGTTATGAACCTTGTCACATGAGATGTGGTTGATAATAAGAAGCATATATTTAAAGTTTGAAGTTAATATCTTAAGAAATAACAAAGATATAGGAGAAAGTATTTTACTGCACAAAAACTTTAATCTGTGCACAAAAACTTTAATCAGTTCAAGGGGAGATAATTCTGAAAGAAATGTGTTTGGAGTTATATACCTTGTCACATGAGATGTGGTTGATAGTAAGGAACATATATTTAAAGTTTGAAGTTAATATCTTAAGAAATAACAAAGATATAGAAGAAAGTATTTTACTGCACAAAAACTTTAATCAGAAAGGTGGACGCGGACGCCGACGCCGACGCTGGGGCGAGTAGGAGAGCTCTACATTACTACGTAAAGTCGAGCTAAAAATCTCAGAATCAACCCAAGAATCAAAGTTATTCCATCATGTAGCTAAGGAATTCTAATTCAAATGTCAAACCATATAAAATAATACATAGTGTCATTTGGGCATGTATGATCATATGAACATAACTCATTAATAAAAAACCTTCACATGTAGTGTAGTGTAAATGTAGCGGAGTGTTAATTAAATATGCAGGACACTAATTAAATTGGCTACCCCAGGAGACTTAATGATTGGCAGGCCACAAAATACTCTTACAATACTCAATAAAAGTATCCAATAAACCATCAATACATACATAATTTTCAATTAAAAATTCAAGAAAATGCACCATGTCTGATGATAAAGCATTATCATGTATTCGAATATTATATTATATAATCTGTCATAGTCAATGGCGAGATATAATTTTCAGACTTCATCTTATAAATATTTTATCAGTCCATTCCAATATACAGTCTAACCTGTGTACGATATTGTGGACATGTAGTGATTGCTTTACAGCAGAATAGCAGGATGCTGCACTCTGCCCCATGTCTCTCCTTTAAGCTGTCTATCCAAAAATAGTTACTATGAAAAATCACTCCTCTGCTGCACCTGACCCCTTTTTCCTGCCTCTGTGCTCATTCCTATGATTTAGAATAATCACAACGTCAAGATTCACACTTTAGTCATCATTTAAAATCAAATACTTTTCAAAGCTAATTTTCCCATTTACAACCTATTTTCAACCCAAATTATCACCCTAGACCAGAGAAAAACAAAAAGTATGTACAAACAACTTTAACCTGTTTTTCTGCTGCCATTTATGAACAAGTAATGAGGATTTCTTTGCCTTCTTAGTGGTGCTATATACAGTTGCAACTCTATTGTGTTTGTACCTGGACATACCTGCATAGTGGATTGATACTTGACAAAAGAAAATCAATATTATTATAAATTTTTCATGGAAGGTCAAAACAAGCCTGGGTGGAATTCGAATAACAACAATGCCCTACATAAATAAAAAACTTTCAATGGAAACAGCCAACAAAGGTTTTCAATAGGAGTTAAGACTGTACAAATTTACACAATATATAAATATTCTGTATCTATGTCTCTCTGCAGTATATCAATCAACATTTTTATCATAAATCATATTCTAGTCGAATATTCACAAGAAATTATAAATTCTATCTCAATACATTCTCTATGGTATCAAACCATCAACCAGCATATCTATGCAGTAATCATGTGCTATCTGGAAAGATTTATCTTGCTTTCTTTGATAGTTGATTCTCATTGAAGTTTGTTTTGGATTTTACACCATTTACGTTCTTTTTTTCAGTAATGTAAAAAGACTGACTCTTCTTCTCAGTAATTCTAAACTCTTGTAACAAGTATATACTTCCCTGCTATAAAATCAACAGCTTCTCCCCATATGAGAAAAATCAATTAGTTTCCATAAAAGGGTATGACCAGGCAACACCCACTAAGAACACCTGAGCTGTAGATTTTTATATCAAGACCACAATGGAAATAAGAGCATTTTATTCTCTTTTTGTGTCATTCTTTGTGGATATTACATGGACGGCATAATATTATGATCCATGTTAATCTTAGGACATGTATAATAGTTATATGGTTACTTTGTATAATTTATACAGAAATAAATCTATCCATCTATCTATCTAAGATTTTCTGTGGTTTAAAATAATAATTTAGACATACCAAAATGTTGAGAAACCATCAAATTGAAACATGTATAGAACATATTGAGCAGGCAACCCCAATAAAATAGCAGAAGTACAGCAAAAACTATGCTCTGTAATAAGACAATAATAAATGAAAACCAATACAAAAATTCCAAAATAATCTTTAAAAGAGAAAATTGAAATTTTACAACCCATATGATTTTTTCATCAAGAGTGTTTCCTCTATTACAGAACATGCAAGAAATCCATTTATACTGGTACTGACAAGAGACATTTCAATGCCACTGAGCAAAGCAAGTCTAACTACATGTAAATAAAGATGGATGTAGGCTTGCTTTGCGCTAACTCATCAATTTGGTTTTTATTCTAAAACATTGCGAACATTTGAAAAATCATTCCCATTGTATTTGATGCAAACAAAGAATGTATTCCTTTGACTTTAACCATGTTTTTGAATAAATTCCACTGGGTTCATTAATGCAAAAATACTGAAATTTCAAGGATTTTTTCTTTACAAGGCATGTAATGGTGATAGCAAAATGTAGCACAAGAAAAAAGCTAGGCTTAAAAGAAAGTTTGCTAAAGACTTAAAAATGCCTAAATTAGATAATTTCCAGAGACTCAAGTAATGTCAAAACAAGATCATATCCACAGACTTCAGTAATGTCTATACATGATCCTTTCCACAGACTTCGTGATCTCCAGAAATTTGATCAATAACTTTGTTCTTTTTATGAGGAGTAGTCAATCAGCTTAATTAAGAATAATTTATTGAATAACTGACATGTTGCAGGCAACTAGTTTGCATCAATAATAGAACACAGTTGCCCACTAATGAATTCTACAGACAAACAAGCCCTTAGAGAGTAAAGTTGTTTTTTACAACATTGGTCAAGTAGTTAGCTTGACACATCACTTTAGTTTTTATCACAAGAGGAATTGACTCTACAAGGGAATTTGAAAATCATAAATGATGTCTATGTTCTAACTGCTTTATATGATGGAAGTGTTTGATAAAATTAAGTCTAATTACTTTATACCACAGGAAACAAAATCTTCCAATCAAAAGTTGTACCCACACCAAAGTCTAGGTGTATCAAATGACATCTGCAAGGTTAGCTCTGTTGGAGTGTAAACCTGGATGAGACTTATACAACCTTGTGGAGTTCGGTCACAAACTATTTTCTATGGCTATTCTGCTACATACTGCTGTATCAAGTTCTAGAAGAAAGGTAGTTGTCAGTCACTGGTGAGGAAATGTACTCAGTACTAAGATAAAACCTGGTCGAGAGATATTGGCCAATCCAAGAATTGTGAAAAGCACCACAAAAAAAGGGAACAGACGGATATTAAGTATATATATGAGGCACATCAATAATATCCTCCAGAATATTTCTGACACAAGCCTTTCAATATATATGACTCACAATATTTAAGGCCTATACAAATTACTTTTCAACACTTCCTAGACTCCTAGACTGTCTATAAATACCTTTTACTGGATATATTGAATTCTTTATTTTTTATGAAGGGAGCAATAGCCTCTGTCTGGCAATATTTTAAATCCATTTTTGCATACCAAACTAAGCATTCAGCTTACACATACTATTCAGGAAAAGTTTAATTTAGCCATATAAAATAGCTTTTTCTGGGATCTCTGCATACACAATATTTTTGATATGATGCCGTTAATCAACTCTTTCTCATATTGTTATCCATGGCAACTGTTCACCTAACCAGCCTTTTTACTTACCAATGTCAAGGTGACAACAAATTTCCTCCTTCAAGGAGGAAAATAAACATAAATGTCAATTTAAGAAATTTATTGATCTTCAATCACTTCTTACTATCTAAAATACCATAGAATAATTATTTCAGAACAAATGCCATTCTACACAATTTTCTTCCTACATCAGCATAATGTTAAGAATATAGGCCAAATAATGACGGGGTCTGAAGCATACTTCTATCCATTAACACCAAACCATCAGAAGATTGAATTCAATCAGTGACGACGTTAGCCAAACACTCACTGTAACTAATATCAATATCCCCCCACATCACTGTCATCGTATATATATCACTCTTGTGCCGTTAACTGTAAATAGACTTATAAGGAACATTGACCCAACCATAATCTAATATTTTCAGGAATATCAGTTCAATACAAAATGAGACAAGTCCCAAGTTAACGGAAAATATTTTGCAATTTTGCAGATGAAATTTCCTTTCTAAATATAATCTCTAATTCTACAGAGAGAATGGGGGAAAGGTTACATCATGAACACTAATTTAACAACCTTCTGAGAGAAAAGTGTGTGAAAGAGAATAGGGGGGGGGGGGGGGGGTAGAGAGAGAGAGAGGAATAAACTTAGAAAAGATAATTTATCATTGTTTTGAAAACAGTTGTGATTATAACTGATTACACAATGTATTGCTACATAAAGAGCTTTTGGGCAGCACTTGGGGAAGGGGGGGGGGCTTATTTAATATAAAACAATTAGGGAAGATGTAATGCAATTTTATTGATAGGGGAATGGGAAATTAAAGGTAATCCCCAAATTTGGGAGAATATACTATTTCAAAGAAATTACAGAAGGGGAAGGTGCCTGTAAACGGCCCAAATTATATAATGAAAAAAAGCCCTGCACAGCATACTGGAAATATTCAAAAATCAAAATATACGGTTACTCATATAAGGCAAATGTAGACAATAAATGTGGAATCGTTAAATTATTTCAACATGTATGTACCATGTTATTCCTAACTAAAGTCTACGTTTTGCCAATTTTGAGATTCAAAATCAATTACATGACATTTATGTTCATAATAAATCATACAAATTTTTGTTGACATATTCAGCGGCCAGAGAAAGGTTAGTATTTTTCCTATAAAGGCTTTATACAGGAAATTTCAAGGTTATCGAAGTCTTGACATTCATGGATTTCTAAATATCAGCAATTTACATTAGAAAACAAGCTTTTCTTTACTCCAAACAATTTTGAATCTCAGACCAGTCCTAGATATTTTCACCCATGTACATAAATATTCTCCTCAGGCATTTTTATATCAATTAAGTAATGGAGTTTCCTGTCACTACAAACAATAATGTTCCTGAACCATTAAATTGATGGTTATTTTATTGCATCATTATTGTGCCATTGGTTTCATTCTTTGTCTGAACCCACAAGCCCAAAGCATGAAACTAGTGAAAAATAACTGATAAGGGATTATCTATTGAAAATAACTTATTTGATAAAATCAGGCAAGTTGATAAAGCCAGAATCCCAAATTACAAAAAGTGATAAGTAAACACAATATACAGTACCCAAAACGAGTACTGAGTACCGCATACTATTGCAATTAGAATTACTTAATTCATTTAATCAGGATAGTTCAAAATTTAGTTCATAACTATAAAACATAATAAACCATGATCTATTTGTTAAAAGACAGTATTATGTACTATCCAAGAAACTTCTTGTATTTTTAAGTTTCCATTACAAAAAGAAGAGAAAATTCTAATCTTTCTTCCACAAGCATTAATGATAATAGTTTCCTCAAAGATTTATTTAAGATTCTATACAAAATGCTTTCCCAGAAATAATCCCATTGAACATAGAGGTCACAAGAGATAGCAATAAATAACAGAAGATCCTCTGAGAAAATCACTTCTTCAGTAGACCCCCCCCCCCATTTTCAATGGGTAATCCCAGTTACAAATGTATTTTTCCCATACCATATAAGCAGGATGTTCAGCTCAAGAAATCATTCATAACATAATACAAATAGACCTTCTATTTAAATGAGTACATAATTATCTTCCAGGAAACCAAAACCTCTTTGTAATTCTGTAGACTTTTTACATAATACATACATCAAACTAGGCAAGTTCCTTTAGAACTAAGACTAACATGAACTTAATAAAGAATACAAAGAAGCAGACAACAAGGGAAATACAGGAACGGGAATCATGAAGGCTTACTTTGCAACAATTTAACAAATATAGTCATGGGTGGAAGTTTTGGTAATATTGAAAACACACCTTCAAAATATTGAAATGGACAGATTTGCTGATGTATTAATTAAATAAAATAATTTATTCTAAAAATAATGAAATCAGTACCAATAATGAAAACTGTAGCCCAGGTATAGTAGCTATCTTCAGTTCCTTCTGCCCAATTTAAAATTTTCAACATTAGTGAAAATCTTGGTTTTCATAATTCAGCAGCAATCACATAGGTAAAATACCCTCTCTAAAGTACAAAAAAAATCTAAGGGACCAGTCCTGAAAACGTTCATTCAAGCAGTTCAATCTTGACAACATAATTACCTTACTTGTAACAAACATCATCCAGGGTTCATACAGATTTTGAATACCAGAATTCCATGAATTTTTATGATTTTTACATGATTCCTCTCAATGTTCCATGATACAACAGACACACATACAGTACCCAAATTGAGTACTTATATATTTTTGATAACTCATTTTATTTCTTTCTACTGCAGTCAGTGATTATTATTATTTGAAAAAATCTCATTTTCATACCCAAGCATGATTCATACCCAGGCATGATTGGTACCTAACATAGAATTCAAGTTGTTATATTTGAATCTATATTTTTATTCTTTTTTGTGTTGAAATCAAAGTAGACATAAAATAGGTTTTTTTCATGATGCAATGGACTTTTTTGCATGATGTTTTCTTATTTTCCATGACTTTTCCATATTTCCCCTAAAAACAAAATTTCATGATTTTTCCAGAAAATCTCATTTTCATGATTTTTCCAGTTTTTACAAACCACTAGCGACATCATTATCTTGACAATATTATAACCTTATTTGTTACAGCAAAAACTGTATTTATAATAAAGGTAGATCACTCATGACAAGACACTGACATAGTGCTGGCAGTGACTTTTTTAGCTTTTTCAAAATACCCCCGACCTGATTTTTACACTTTATTCTACAAAACTATGAAAAAAAGATTGAGGGACCATAAGCAGTAAAGTTTTTAAAAAAGTGTACTTATTTTTTTATATCAATGTCTTTTGAACACTAGACTCTCATAAAAAGTACTTGCAGAAACAAGTTATGTTTCTAACCTTGTCACACACATGAAATAAATACTAAATGGTTGCTACTACTAATACTGTAGTTTTTTTTTTGCTTGAAATACATGTAATCTAAAATTTTGGTCAAGGTTTTAAGAATTTTTATCAATTATTTCCATTGTGAAAGGTCTAAACTTGGCCCCATTTTGAGATAAAAAGAATCTCAGATTGCTATAATGGTATGGATTTATACAGCTATTATTGTGTTCTCTCCTAAAATCCCTGGTCAAGTCAATTTTAATCTTAACAAACTTCAATCATGAATCTGCCCATGATTGATGACATGAAGTTTGAATTGGTTACAGTTTAAACTCAGATTTTAAAAGAGATGTTTTTGTATATTGGCTAAAATAATAGCAATTTAAATCTGGGATATGAGCCAAAGTTTGAAGCATAAAAACCAGACCAAAAAAAAAATGTCTATGCATTCTAATCTTTGTATCATTTCAAAACACTGACTGTCATTATGCAAATGATGCTTGCTTCATTTCCTCAAAAAATAAAAGAAATAGTGGCCACACAAAAATGAAAATTTAAATGTTCTAATCTCAAACTATAAAAGAAACAGTTTTTACTAGATTTTGTTAATATTCTTTCAAATGCTATGAGGCAGATAGTCTCCAATTACTTCAAGTCATTTGTTCAAATTATATTAGAAGACTGAAATAAATCAGGGAAAATCAGTATTAACTTTATTGCCTGGACTTTAAGGAAGTGACTTTCAATGTAGTTAGAAAAATTCCATAAAGGACTCTACAACTGATCAAAGCTAATAGACACATATATTCATAATCTAAACATGCAAAAACAGTAGTTACAGCTAGTCACATTGACTTAAGACAAGACATTTATGTTCATTAAATCAGTCATTAAGCAGCTTTAGAAAAGTGTAATGTATTTATCAATCTCAGGTCAATTTGCACAAGCCATACACTGACATAACTGAATTCTACCTCTACATGGTAAAAAAACGGATAAATTTCACAACCTCAGCAGATTTTGCGTAGCTGTCATCACCATAAACTTTCCCAAGCACTCATCCTTTTCATCATGTCATATAGTGAAGGGCAAAATGATCAACTGCCAACAGGACTATATGAAATAAATAACTTTCACAAGTTTAAATCAAATTCACTAGTCCTTAACTTCAGGTCAGTGTGTTAATGTGACAACTGACATAAGAAAAACCTTATTCACAGTCTCAAAAAACAGAACTTCAGGTTTTAAAAAAGCCAAAATCAGGTTCCAAAAAAATTCTAACTTCAGGTTCTGAAAAAAAACTCCATGCATTTTCATCCAACAACATTTAAACCTACCTTTTGTGCTGTTCTGTTCCATACAGTAACTTCATGACCAGATCTAAGTAGATTCATCACCATACCCTGTCCCATGATACCAAGACCTAAGAAACCTATTCTCATAGGTGTGGGTATGACAGATTTCACGGTACTACTTTTGTCTAGTTCATCCTCTATCTGAGTACCTGAGGCTGAGGACAGTGGCATTCCTGGAGGTCCTAGATTAGGATCGTATGAGAGGTCACTTTCTGACACCTACAATAAATAACACAAATTAGTACAAGTAAAATTCACTACATTTAAGTTCAACTATGAAGACAATCCTAGTTATTGCAAAATAATATAATTTGGGGAAGAGCCTTTTTGATTGAGCAAAATACAAAACAATGGAGAACAATGAAACTAATGCTTAATTTATGAGAGGAAGGAGACTTTTTACATTTTTTAGGGAAAATGCCTTTTTATGATCTCAATTTGTTAAAGGGGAGTGCCCTAAATTTTTGAATTCACAATGAAGCCTGTTACATGGATATGCAACCAACTTTTTCTAATTCTCAGTTGTTGCTACCTAAACAGGTTGTACATACTATTCCAATGTTTAAAACTTTTCATAGATTATTTGCATGTAAATTTGCAAGCATTCTGAGACTCTATCTAACATTACCAAAACTTGGCGCAGTTCAGATTGAAAATGTGATTCTAGGCAGTGTAAATAGAACTCAAAATGGCTTATCACCAAAAATTGCTTAAGTTTACAAAAGAGGACTCCAGACAAAACGCAGCTGCTGACACATTCCAAAGATATTGTAGAAGTTTAAATATACATGTTCTCCAATAAAGTTTTTATTTCATTTTTTTATTTTAACTTGGAATTTAAGATAACAGAATTTCTGAATGAGCATTTATATCAGCTACAGAAGTGAAATTTGATGTAAATGTATGTGTCTCAAAATCACTCTAATATAAAATCCCTGATTGAAAAACCATTTTCATTTCTCAAGATTTACTGCAAGAACATTTTAGGTATTGGAAAATGTTACCAAGATTTCAAATAAAAGAAATATTATTAATATTAATGGAAGACGTGGGCTGAATGAAGACAGTTTATATAATATTAGACAAGCAATAGTTCTCAGCGGTACATGCCATAAGCTTTAGACATAAAGTTGGTTTTATAGATATAGATTTTTATCATAGATTTCTTGCTATGCCTAAAGTTATAAACATTGTAGTAAGAACTTCATGCTAAGAGCTCAATCTTGTTCTCAATCATATACTTATTATTTAACTCCTAGAGAAAACTATAATAAAACCCATTGCAGTATAGACATATTATAAAATGGGGACTGTTATCAAATACAATAGTGATGTTTCTAGAAAAGAAAACTAGTTTAGAGCAGCAAGTTAGTTCTTAAGCTTTATAACCTTTGACCCCTAAGTCTGACTGTATAAACAAACTATAAAATAAAGGAACTATCTAAAGCCTGTTATGAACATAATGGCATTTGTCCATAACTGACCTTTTGTGAGTTTTTTTGTGTAAGTGTAAAGCTATAAAGATCATATAATGGAGGGTCATGGTTACTGGAAAGGTTAAATCTACAGATTTAGCTGTTGACAAGTTACTAGGTGCATACTTCAGTCAGTGGCTGACAATTGTCTTGCATGATTTAGAATCAGTGGTAGGAGGAAGAAAATTTTTTTTGTAAAGTTAATATTAATATAATTATTAACATAACATAGATAATAGTTATATTGTTCTAGTTCTAACTCAGAAAGGGAAAGGATGGCAGATGACAGGGCATATCAGATATGCAGTTTTCAATGTTATCATTTCTGAACAAAGGAAGGGTTTTACAAAATCTGAGTAGAGAAAAGATGAAGTGATGCATCCTGCTATTCTGCTTTAGTATGATCAACCTGTAAAAACCTAACAACACCTATTTTGTCGGTAGGTTAAACAAGATAATATATCTTTGAATTTAGCTTACAGCTTCTAACATAGAATTTTAAAGTACGCAGATATAGGTTAGCCAATTAATTTTTTTTTCCATTTTACTTTTAATTCTGCATGAACAAAAAAATTCAGATATTCCTATTTATGTGTAAAAGTCAACAAAAAGGTTTGTCAAATCATTAAAATATCAGTTATAAAATCTATCAGAAGGGACTAAAATTCACTGAAGATTTGCAGCTCTGCAAGCAAGAATCAATAAATTACAATCAACAAGAAAGCTTGTGGTCTGAACTCTTAAGGTCAAACAAAACTTTGGCAGTCTACAGCCTGGGCACTCGTTTGGCATATTTTGGGGCTGAGTATGGACCCTCTAAAATCATAGGTTTTCCCCTACTTCAGATGAAAATTCCCCTCGTAATTTTAGGAAAAAAATGAAAATAAATCTCAAAACTAGGTTTGTTTTTAATATAACTAAGTCTTGTTCATGGACATTTTTGAACACGAAGGTCATTTGTTTCTTTCTATCACAATCTTTACAGCCTATTCAAATCAATGGAAGAAGTGTTTAGAGTAATAGTGCCAAGTAAAAGTAGCAACTGTACGCATTGATGACTTGACAAAAAATCTCCATATTGTCTTGAAACGACACAAAGTTAACCTTCCTGAGAGTATGGGTACCTGTCACTAAAACTTGTCTAGTGCCCTGTCAGCTTAAATATTCAGAGCACTAACCTGGTTTATTGTTTTACAATAGTGGGCAAAATTATCAACTAGGCCCACTATATAAAATAAGTAATTTCTCACTAGTCCATGCTTCAAGCTAGTGAGTTGAGGTGATGACTGTATTTGTAAAGTTCAACAAAATCACTTCAATATGGTATTTGAGATAAAATTTTCATTAAAAATTTTGAGTATAAACTGTCTGTGTCTTTGAGAGAACATAATTCAATAAAGTTGACAGAAGACAAAGTAATCTTAAACTGCAGTCTGGGTTGAAAATAATTATCCATCAGAATCCAAATTTCCTTAGTAATATTTTGATTTCTGAAGTAAATTAAAAGGTCACTGGAACCATGGATTGCTCATCTGAGAACTAGATTCTAAGGGCATCTGAATCTTGAAACTCTTTATTTTTAGCTGTATAAAAACTGTGCCCTTGAGGTTATCATTCAAAAAGAAAGCTCTTGGCCTTCAGAACTTGAGAAAAAGAAAAAACTATTTTGTGCCTTTAATTATCCAAATGATTTCGTCTATTATTATGTCATAAAATAAAAAGCAAAATTATCAACTAGCCTGATTTAATGAAATAAGTAATTTTCAATATTTTGAATCAATTTTCAATAGCTTAAATCAAATTTCACAAGTAAAAAGCTTAGGGCTAAGTCATGACTACAATTCTTGATAAAATTATGAATAAATGTTACACTACCTTGAGCTCTGCTATTTTTCTTTCCTTTGCCTTTGGAGAAGCTAATGATTTTCTCGGTGACAATGCTGAAAAAATGTTACCAGGTGATGTGCCTCCAGCTTTGTTTAATTTGGCTTTTTTTAACAGTTTTTCCGATGGTGTAAGGGATTTTACTGGTTTTAATTTCTGTAAATAGAAAAAAACTTGTAAATAATCTGTTAAGTATACACAGTTTATATTCTTCATAATACAAAACATAGACAAATAACAATATTAAGTCCATATGTACTTTATATTTATTAGTTTCGTCGAGTTCTATGTGCCTTTTTGTCAAAAGTCGTATGTCCTGGACAGTTCATCTTACCATTAATCTTGGAATTCACCAGATCTAGTTGGGCTTCATACGTAACTGATAACTTTCTCACATTAAGAGTTTATTTTCAGAAAATTATTTTTTTCGTATTCAACACATATTAAGGTTATATATAAGACAGCCAGCTCTTCCTACTACAGGTTTCCTGGACACTTTTTTATCACCAGTACCAACTTACCCTACCATGAGGCCGACAACACATGTATAGGGTATGACCTACCATGACCGGGTTCGAACCCATGATCTTCGGATTTGAAGTCAGACATGTAACCACTACACCATGGCCGCGGATTTCAGAAAATTCACTTTACTCACTGTTACATCTCTTTAGTTCAGCATTATAACCCAACAGTTTATAACTTATGTTACTTATACTTTGTTTTTGAATTGAACATTCATTTTATCATCACTTTTTATTAAACAAGTAATGAATCACAGTGATCACAGTGGGTTTGATCCCCACTAGGGACACTGCTACTTTCCTAGAGCAAGAAAGTAACCAACAATTGTTCCACTCCACCCAGGTGTAAATGAGAACTGTGAGGGATCTCCTGCCTGATGATTATTTCAATGATCAGGAGTCATTGTACAATATTATAAAGAGTCAGCTGAACATGTGTATGGAATCAGACTTTAACTTTAAAATCAAACCATATTTCCTCAGGAATCAAAATTATGAAATTCTGCCTTATCCTTAGTTAATGCAGTGCATGGACAAAACTAACCATAGTCTTTGTTTACCAATAGTGTAATGAACTATGAGTGTGTATTTATTTCTTTTGCCTTGTCAACAAAATTAAAAATCTGAGACCTTGCATACTAATGAAGTAACTATATGCTATTTTAATGTTAAACAAAAAGATTGTATTATTAGTAAAATAAATTTTACTATAGTACATCAAATAACATTTGTGTTTTAAGCAGAAGCTACAGAATATTTTATATTTTGTGTCCAATGTTCCATCTGGATAGGATACAGAATTGGGAGTATAATTCTATTTATACTTACCTTTTTACCAGTTGAGTCTCCTCCAGCTGCCGATGTTCTTTTTACTCTAGGTGTCTTTTTTGGTGCACTTTCATCTACCTACGAATTTTATAAATTTTAAGATGTATGTGAAATATCAAGTCAGTTATAACTTTATACATTTTGAAAATCAAAGTAAAAAAAAAATAGTTTTGTGCATATCTCTACAATGAGATGGTAATATAAATAACTTTACATAGTATTCTAAAATCAGACTTGTGACTTTTGTTGTCTAATAAGAGCTCTGTTATTGTTGCTTAATTCAGAAATACAGCAAAAAGGACTCTGAGATAGACTGGTAATATTTCTTATATCACTGAACAATGGACAAAAAATAAGTAAAACAATAAATGCCTACATGCCAACTGACTTATTTTTGGAGAGAGGAAACCAGAAATAAGACTCTGTTTAAACCTAAGTAAGTAAATTTAATGCCCTAGCAGCAGATTGTTTAGGGTCATATCATGGAGGTTAGTCAACCTACTCCCTGTTCTTGGAAAGGCTAAATCTCTGATTTTAGCCATATACCTGTTACCAGGCACATACTTCCACCAGTGACTGACAACTGCCCAACATGATTTAGAATCAGTGGTAGGAAGGAGAATGGCCATGGAAATTATTTCATGACCAAACTCCATGAAGGTATGCCAGCCTGGGAATTGAACCCATGACCCTTCCATCAGAAGACTTGGGTGCTACCAGCTGAGCTAGCCCGTGAAAGGATCCAAAAAGATAATTCAATAAAAGATCTCTTACCTCATCTGTACTTTCTCTGACTCTTTTCTTTTTCTTCACAGGATCAGATGGTGTATTAGTTCCTTGTGATTCTGTACTATTGTTCAACTGTAATACAAGTACCAAATATGTATGATATAAGTGTTGATAAATTTATCTGAGTTCAAATATAAATCAAGATCTAACAAATCTCAGCTTAATTCTAAACTTTCTAGTTCCATCTTGAATAAGAAGTCAAACTTTTTCTCTTTTTGAAACGAAATTTGGAAATTTGCTGAGCATTTACTGCATTACAACACTTTTTGACAATTTTTCCAGTTACTTAGCAGTGGTCAGTTAACCTACTGTCCATCAGAAAGGCTTTGAACACACAGCATGTGCTTTAAGCCAATACTAAGCACTAACATTTGCTTGTAGCTGATGACTGCCTTTTTTAACAGTAGTAAATGGTAAAATGGCAGTAGAAAGTATTTCATGACCAAACTCAACAAAGGTAACTTTTTAAAATAGATAGAGAAGTAGCAGTTGGATTGGCTTCTAACCAAAGTTTAACTGGCAAAACTCTCATTTCAGCAATATCCATAGATACCTCTGGCTAGCATGGTTGAAAGTTCAAAATTCCTGATTTTTATGATTTCAACATTTTTTGCACAGACAAAAAGCAGCATCTGAGGTCCCTAAATCTTAAACTTCAGGAGCTGTCCTGAAAACTTTCGCCTACAGGCTTAACCATACAACACATAAATGTTTTAACAAACCACAAGAAACCATCTTCGATCATATGATAATATTAGTTCTAAATTCTACATGCATTAAAGGAATGATGAGAGAAGTTTCTCTAAAGTAAAATTGAGGAAGCAATCCTAGATTATATCTGAAGCAAGCAATGTAAGAAGCCGGTTTTCATGATATAAAGAATGATTTGTTCTTAAAATAGCACCACTATATTTCAGCTACAGTAGATTTGAGGGTTTACATTTAAAAGTCAAATCCATTTGAGCTTTCATTTACATGCAATTACATTACACAGTTAAGTTCAAAGATTCAGAATTTATAAATATATCCATAGTATTTCAAAATAGAAAGCTTCTCTTATTTAGAATTTCAACATGGACCAACATTAAATGAATATCTTATAAATTTATCATACATTAAGGTTATTTAAAATAAAAATTGTAATTCAGAACAAATCACATTTCTATTAAAATGAAGTAGGGGTAAAAAATCAAATATCAATTACTTTCATTACCATGATTCAATGCATAAATTACATGACTATTTAATGTTCTACAACTTAAAAAAAAGGTTACAGGAAAAAAGGGACAAGGTGCATTAGTGGAATGCATGTTTTGATATAAATATTTTAATGCCGAGAAGCCAAAAAATGCAGAATGGAGAAAAAGAATGGCAGTGCTCAGTTCAGTATTATGACCTTTGAAAAAATCAAAACACGGCCTAGCACCATATTATAGAAAGCCTTTTGTATATACACTGGGATCCAAAAGTTTCTTTACACATGATTTTTTTTCATATTATTATTCTATTTCTTTAATGGCAAAACTATTGCTGACACATTATGTTTTATATGTTTATTGTATATTTTAATAATTTTAATGCATTAACAAATATAATTGACAATTAATGGTAAACTGCACATTAGTTGTGAAACTATTAACGACATTTTAAATACATCGAAATATTTTCCAACAACATCAAAATTTAAAATGTGTAAAGAAACTTTTGGACCCCAGTGTATGTACACACAATTGGCCAAGAAAGTAAAATACAACCAACTGAATATGACTCTGATAAGAGTCAAATCTTCAATGCATTCATTCAATTGAATAATAAAATAGTAAACGATGATATAATGAAGGATGAGCATGCAACAAGAAACATCATTTACATATAGACCACATTACAACATAACTGAATAATATCTGGTTTGAAATCAGAAATCCTAGAACTGAATGTTAATCTTTTGCATCTAATTTGAATGAAGGGTGAATGTTGATAATATGAATATTTGTAGAAGTTAAAAGCTTTTCAATTGTTGCATTCCTCCTAATCTTATCATACCAAAGGTGGTCAAGTGGGGGAATGTGCCTTCACAGGGTTTAGCAAGCGATGAAGCATCTCACACAAGTAAACATCATGTAGCTAAATTGAAAGTTGCAAATGTCACAAAAATGTGACTCATGATAGCATGCTTTAAGTTTTTGACAAATCTAGTACTTGAGACATCAATTTGAGGAAAACAATTGTCTGAAATGAAATGTTAGACTGAATAAGCCCCAAATTATTGTTTTTGTCAAATTTGTTCCATCAAGGCATTGCCATGATAACAAACAGGTTCTCAAAGGAGACAACATATTGTCCAAGTCTTATTTTCAGTACAATAACAATAATGAAATAAGAGTATTTTTAATTTGTTCTTGACTGGCATAAAGACACCATTTCGGAAAAATCTAAAAACCCACCCTTCCAAAAATAGCACCAACACAGTAATACTACAAGACTAAGCATGCAGAAGCATAAAACATGACATAGAATTAGCAATTTAAAAGAATAGCTAAGGTGTTAATATACAAAATGTCATCAAAAAATTTTTTTTCTAGTAGTCTGTCAAAAAAAACTAGAATTAAATACTATTAACATTAAACATTTCATGTAAAAAAATGAATAATTTTACGATTGAATAAGTACAATGAAAATTTATGATAACTAAATTAAATAGAAAATATTGCAGCCAAAAGAATTCATATAAGTAGAGATTTAAAATGCAAGGAAAAGACAAATCAATGAAGAAGGAGAAAATTATGTTCCGAGGAAAAGAAATTATCGAAAAATCAAATATTCACATAAAATGTACACATCACCAAATACTTTTCAAAACAAAAAAATATTACAATAGCTGTTATTGACTGATCAACAAATAGTACCTACTTCAACGGGCTCTGGATCGGGGTTAGCCATTCGCTCCTGATAGTCTGTCAATGCCTAAAGTAAAAACAAAATGGTTAAAATTCAATACACAAGCATAAACATTGCCACTGTACCTGTGAATTTTCCTCGTCCATGGAACCGTTGTCAGAGAAAATCTGGGCTAGCTCTTCATCAATGGAGGGGAGGTCTTCTGCTGTAGTACTGCCCTACAATGTTTGACATAGCAATGAAATATGCTATGTAAATATAGCTGTGCAGCCATTTGGTAAAGATGCCATGATAGATACAATGTTGCATGTGGTCATCAAAAACAATTCAGATCAGCAAACCATGCTGAGCAAGAAGGTATATGGTAGAACCATACAGTATGAAGTAATTTATGGCTAAATAAATAGGCTAACAGAGTTCAATTAAAATCAGACTACAATTCCACTACAGTAGATCTGAATGTATGTAATTCCTGGCTCATCGAACCCTAGACATTAAAATATTTCTCACATATGTAACAATGCCAAATCCAAAACAATATCCTTACATTGTAAATATTAATTCAAAAAATCATGCTATGACGAAACAAAATACTTGCTACATCATTATCAGAGATTTTTCAGTTGTTTCAAAACAACCCCTGCCTTTTTACGTGTGAATTTTGAACTTAATTCTTCAAAATAGTGTATTAAAAAATGTATACTAATTTTTTTAAATCGAAGAATTTAAACACTTTACTCTAAAAATATTTACTTGTAGAAACACATGTTTCTGACCCTGCCTCAAACAGAATGCAGGCATTCAATGGTAGCTTTTACTTTCTGACTTTTTAGCTAGAAATAATCTGCTATTAATTGACCTTATTTTGAACTCAAATTTATGGGTTTTTCCATTCCTGTGCAGGTGGTACAAACAAAGTTCTCACACATAATTGCTGAAAAGCACAAACTACAGGTTAAATCCTTTTGTTCTGGGTACACATGTTTTTATTGTGACCTTAGGGGAAAACCCAAATAATTGGATTCCTGTTATAGTCTATTGTGAACTTAGGGACTTTAGTCTGTTATCTTTCCCTGATAAAATCTGAAGCAATCCAATTGGTAAGTAGGTCCTTACAGTTGGAATCCATGGATTTTATCATTGAATTCCTATGTAAGGATAACAAAATATTTCAATAATATCAGTCTTCGAAATTAGCATTTGTAATTGGTTGCTCTTCAGGCAACCACTTAGCTTTGACTTGGTTGCCCGAACATGAAAATGGTTGCCCGAGTTTTTTGTGAACGTTTTGATGACATGATCGTCCTACCTTTTGTGCTGTTGTTGTAGTGGAACCACACGAACAAAAATCAAGTATTTACAAATAGTGGAACCACACGAACAGAAATCAAATATTTACAAATAGTTAACAGGGCTTTGTCCACCACATGATCACATCAAAAAATAAAATATTTTCTTATGTAAATTTGCTGATTATTTGAAAATAATGCACATGGAAACGTATGTAATGGAAATCATCCATTTTCGAGTATAAATTCTTCAAATTTACAACAGGGAATCGCTGATTTACAAATATTTTTTTGTTTGTTTAATGTCTTAGTTCAATGGTTTGTAATAATCCACTAAAAATTGCCCCCATTTTCACAAGAAAACATTTTTTTTTAAATGAGTAAAATCATCATTTTAAACTGTCTAAAAGTAAACAATTTAAAGACAGTGCTATTTTAAAAGTAGGTGAATGTAAACGAACAAGCTTATCTGCATTCGCCTATATATTTTTTTAAATCGGCCATTTTCTTTTGATCACAAATAAAGAACTTGTTTTTCATTCTTGTTTTAAGCATAGTAATTATATAAATAAATCAAACTATGATCACACACTGAGACATTGAAACTAAGGCATTAATAAAACATCAAAGAGTGTGAAAAGGTGCCGACATGACACGCATCTTAACAATGTCAAACATGTGTAAATTTGTAACCAAACGAACAATTTAATCGAATTCAATCGCTGGTAAGTGCTGAAAAAATATATACAGCTGTTTTGTGACAAATGGTAATGTAATAAGACAATATCACTACTTTAAATTGATACCTTGTATAACCAAATGCCCGCGTCATTGTACAATGTAAAAGCCAAATTTAGTGATCTACATATAACTGAAAAAATGACAGTTGTAATTTCTTCGAAGTTATTTTTGGCAGCATATATGTGTGTACTGTTGTTAAATTAAATTGACAATGTTATGAAAGAATAACCAAAATTAGAAGTTATCGGTAAATTAGATCAAAGAAACAATTTTTCTGTGTATTGAATAAGAATAAATACACCGATTTTGGGGGACGCGATTTTTTACCCTATTATCTTTGTCTCTAATTCAACATGAAAGAAAAAGATTATAATTACTGCAATATTTTGGTTGCATCACAAATGACGCACTTAACACATTTTAATGGATCATTACTGAAAAAATGTGCCAAAGACGTAAAAAACGCACTGTTACGGAAACACTGTATATTTCAGAGTGTTTTTGTATTTTCAAGGATAGATTGCTAAATTTCAGGACACACCGCTAAATTCAATGACTTTTGATGTGTTTTTCAAGGAAATATTGAATTCAAGAAATCAACAAAAGGACCTGCACGAACCCTGATCAATGAAAACCGACATGCATTGGAAAGTTCTCCTCCACTATTTAGGGTGATGTATTTACAGAAATGGAGAAAAGGGTGGACTAAAAAGTTAAACCATCCAATGAATGTCTGCTGCTTTTTATTAATCTTAAAGTACATAATTAAATTTAGACCTTCATGCTAATATGAATTAAAATTGCATGACTTGTTGATATGGCGTTAACGGGGAAAGAGACTCACAGAGCTTATTAAGCTAGTCACAAACTTAATAGTAATAATAGTAATAACTAAATATTTAGCTAGTTTCAAACTTAGAGTAATAACTTATTGAAGTTGCTGAGTCGCGTGGCAAACATTCTGCTTGATAGGAAAGGCACGCGCTACAGTATTCTATTTTTTTCATCAGCATTTGATGTGTCTGAAGTTTATTTGTTTGGACATGAAAGTGACAGTGAATTGTCAAACTTTGAAAGGCTCACTTACATGGACCTTGAAGAAGCACAAATGTGCTTGAATACCTCGAGATAACTGACAAATTTAGAATGGAAAATGATGCATTAAATTGTGAGTCAGTATCGGAATACAACGGCCCTGGACTTGAAACTTTTGACCAGAATCATTTGTTGCCTTTCGGGCAACCGTTTCGTGAATAATTAGTTGCCCGACGTTAAAAATGGTTGTCCCGGGCAACCGTTAATTTCGAAGACTGATTATATCTTTCTTGTTAATGAAGATATTTACAGAAGGGATGAAATTTAGATTGTTCATTACTCTAAAAAAACTTAGTTTGAATTTCAAACAAATTAAGTAATTTACAAAAAAGTTATTTAAGATTAATTTTGGCAAATTGACAATGAAAAGTAAGGGCAAAATCCAAGTAATCCAACTAATTGGACCTACCTATTTGAAGAGTATACAAGGGAAATAACAGACTAAGGTCCCTTATTATGGTCATGTTTTTGTGAATTTTGTCATTTTCTTCCACTGTGAAAAAGTCTAATTTCAGCCCAAGTTGAGGCAAAAATAACTGAATATAGACAAGATATTAATTCAATTAGTAATTTTCATACCTCTTCTGGCATTGCTTTGATAGCATCCTCAATAGCTTCAATAGCTTCCTTAAAACCTTTTGGTACACGAGAACGAAGTAGAAACTTTTCTTTGTTCCCAATGTATGGGAAAACATTCTCCTGTGGTAACCATGCACTGAAAAAGATAACACTTATCAAATATCTAATGACTTAAGTCTGTGAAATTTAATGTTAAAGTAGCAGACCAAAACTGCCTTTCAAGCTGTATTTTTCATTTTTGTCACAATTTTTTTTGCTTGTCAAAATAAGTTATTGACAGCCAAAATAAAATTCTGGTCATCCAAGACATCAACTTATTTCACTGACTACTGACCAATGTTGTTTTTCTCTCATGTTCTGGTCATTCAAAAATTTACATAATTCTTTTAAAATCAAACATTTAGCACCATAAGTCTTCAACTAAACATATGATGCAAACTGAGTTGGTTGGTTTAAAGCATACATGAAAATCACTAAAACACACTCAGTTACTTTCTTATAAGTTATATTCAAAAATGGCACCAATGATGATTTTTTGAGACATTTTCTGGGTAGGGTATTTTTACAACAATATTGCATATAAGCAACCTGGACAGAATATTGTGAACACGTAGATAAAATACTTACTAATTTTCAGATCCAAAGAAATAAATGAAATGATGTACTTTATCCTTCTTTGGTCTTTTTATATCTGGTTTGGGTTCAATAATCTGAAGAAAGACATAAGCTTCAATTATGATATGACAACACAGTTAAGTAAGCATCAAGTGACAATGATGGCATCTTAAATTGTCTATATAGATGTCATTTAATAAATTCAACTACATTAGTGAAGCAACAGCTGCAGAATTCTGTTAGAGAATTCGCAGAGTTCAAAGTGGTAAGCATTTCTGTGCCCCAACAAACAAGTTGAATAGCTCTCTCTTTGTGTAATACAGATGAATTAGTATATTGAGATCACAATCTGCCATGAAACACAAGCTAAAAATAAGCTTAGCTTTTTAAGTTGGTAATTATATTGAAAGCACTTAGGCTCTGAATGCTGCACAACAATGGTCTACTAAGTGGCAAGTGCATATAAGACAAGATTTATTTAGAGTTTGCAAGACTGTTATAACAAATAAACAAAAGCTCTACTGAGCTTTCAAATAGGCTGTGATTCATGTTACAGTATGGTAATGCTAGCCACAGAGTCTACAGTTACGAGAGTTACAGTACTGATACTCTATAGCCACTGCCTTTATTACAACTGTAACTTCGTTAACTGTGATAAATATCTTAACTGTAACATGTATCCTAATTTTAATATGTATCTTTTTGTAATAATTATCTTTACTATAATATGTATCTTAACTTTAATATGTATTGTATCTTAACCGTAATATGTACCTTAACTTTAATATAAATCTTAACTGTAATATGTATCTTAACTGCAATATGTATCTTAACTGTAATATGTACCTTAACTTTAAAATTTATCTCAACTGCAATATGTATCTTAACTGTATATCTAGGTAGGATACTGATTAATTGTCCGTGCAATGTTATCTTGTCTTATTTATGTAATCATGTCTTTCATATATTATGTACTTGATTCATGTATTGTGTTTATGTAGTCAGTGTAAAAAGCTCAACAGAGCTTATGTTATCTGTTATATATACCCGACTTATAAATAAAATTTACTTGACTTGACAACTATACCGTGAAACAAAATTGAGTTAATGAGAAAAGTCGAAATTAAATTATGAAGGATTTCTACTTATAAGAAAATCAAAGAGCAAAATTAAGGCTTTATATATCAACCTAGTGTCAATATTCCCAATGCAACATCAATTTTAGTAAATGCTTGTGTGCATGGTCAATTAGAAGACAATGAAAAAGGGACCGACATAGTCCATGACAATATGGAATAAATACGAACAAAATCTTGGAAGATCAATCATTTTACTTCTAACACTTTCATTAAATTGATACATAATATCGTTTCCATCGCATCAATCAACTCAAAAATCAACGCTGCACACCATAAACAGTTAAGTCAACATTGATACTTATAAAACATGGGTTATGACAGAGTTGTCTCCCTTAGCTGTCCCATTCAAAATGGAATACATCTTCTTACCTTTCCTGGCCACGTGGGGAAGCTTTTCATCTTCGCCCTGAAATATAAGAATAAAAAAGTTTAACTAATAAGTACGCGTCAAATATATTCGTTTATAACGTGAATCGAGCATTAAATTCAACAAAACTTACCAAACCAAATCTCCGACTTTCAATTTGGACGCCATCTTTGTTAGATACCGGGGATTGTGGGTCAAGTTACCGGCGCGTTATTTTGAAAGATAAAACCGATGCCATACCGTTACTTAGGGTCAGACACCACTAAATATTGTTGATGGAAGATAATTTTATGTATGATGTCTTTTACTATGTCTTGCCGACTTTAAATAAAATCTATCTTATCTTATCTTGTCGGCTTCAACAGCAATCACAAAATATTGTTTCAAACATTTATTAACATGCAACCGTGTTGTAATGCGTGTGCGTAATTTTTATGTCTTAATAGGTGACATTCAACAAGAAATCTGTACGACTGATACATTATTATTTTTGAACAGGATAGAATATGATATGGCTTTTAATTTACAATTATTGGCCTCCTTGGGCTTATGAAAAATGTCACAGAAAAGACTACATAAAATAAGTAATACTGAGTCTAATAAAGATTAGACAAAATATCAAAAGCTACATAATACCAAAAAATTAAAAAATGAAGTTACTAGTTATTTCAGCGAAACGAAAGTAAAAGGAACTCTTCGAGCTTTTACACTTATTTATTTCAGTTTAATTGTGAAACAAATTAATATCATTTACACTAATCACTCTCTAGTCTGCTTCCTGCTCCCCATTCTCGTACCCCGAGGTTATCGAGAGTATTGAGAATCCTACTAGACTCTGTCGTATGAGAATGCCTGCTCCCCCATTACCCATTAGTGAACTTATATGATAAAGTTTCTTGTCCAAGGAAACAACAAGGTAGGCTATATGATAACTACAGGTTTCATAATTCCTTTTCGATTACAATTTACACGTAAGAATACAATTTTGAAAAGCCCTGATAGGTATTTTGAAACGAAACAAAACTTGATATTTCTCATTCGTCATGTTGAATTATCATTTTCCACCAAGTATAGATACTGAAAATCCATAAAATAACATACGTTTAATATACAGTAAATTGTTTGGAAACCATAAAATTTGGACATCAAAATACTTTCTAGATAGTCATTGAAACAAAAAATGTAATTTGCATCCTTCAACTTGATCTTCAATGGTGGTACTTGGCAAAATCCACTATGTAGACATCTACACCGAGGGGGTTCATTATAGTCCGAGTAGGTGGATGTGTTCCAACAAATTTATTTAAATTATATTACAAAAAATACAGAAAAATACAACATATAATAATTTGTACTAATGTCCAATAAATTAAAAATAGTCCACACACCAACATGTATATACACTATACAAAAGTCATATGTGTTTAGAATAAGATTGTTGGCACAAGCTAAACATGGCTCTTAAAAGATTCCAACGGCTTGTAGAAGTCAAAACAGATTCAGGTAATATATTCCAGAAATGAACAGTTATTGGGAAAAAAGAATGTCGATAATTGTTGAACTTATTTTGGTCCAAGCATGTTATCATGACGTCGTAGGGGCGGGGATTAGCTTCCAACAATGTTCCTATTCTAAACTTTCTAGTATCTGACTATCAGCAACAAAAATGATCAATATCGTAGATTTGGTATTTTTATTTATAATTGAACCTATTCAATAACGGTGTTTAATTATCCCAAGATAGGATAATCTAGAGCTATTATTTTGTACTAATCATTCTCCCCTTTGCAAATCCAAAGAAGATTCATATCTATGTACTTTCAGAACGACGAATTTTAATATACTATAAACTGACCTCATTACATGCAACATTTTGTGAAGAAATATTCAAAATTATACTGTAAACTGACCTCGTTCCATGCAACATTTTGTGAAGAAATATTCAAAATTATACTGTAAACTGACCTCGTTCCATGCAACATTTTGTGAAGAAATATTCAAAATTATACTGTAAACTGACCTCGTTTCATGCAACATTTTGTGAACAATTATTATGAATTATACTATAAACTGACCTCGTTCCATGCAAAATTTTGTGAAGAAATATTTCGAATTGTAAAGTTTAATGCGATAAATCTGGAAAATATATCCCATTTTGGGTTCATAACCAGTATACTTATAGATATACTTATAATCGTTCGTGGGTACATAGACTGCATAGCTTGTCTGTAACATTTCTTTTAAACTGTATGACTCGCAGGTACATTTCAACAATACATTTGACATGCGCTGTGTGCATGGACATAAATAATTTTATTAATTCTTTTCAAATCGATAAATTTTAAGTAACACAAAATTGTAATCAAATTACATGTAAATAATATATTTTTTATATTTACTTACACTGCACTTATCAACTTTTCATTAGACAAATACAATAGACAATATTAGATTTGCATGATCAGGATTCTATATGCTTCAATGGTAGGTCCTATACCGTCAGAGACATAATTATATATCTAGTAAATTATTTATATGAGGAATTACAGTAATTCTATTGCTACATGATATCAATAATGAAGAGAATATTTAACTAACTATCACATTTTAGCTCACCTGTGCGAAATGTTCATGTGATGGTTTTAGGTAAGTGTAACTTGTTTTTTCATTTAGACATTGATTCTGTTATGTCAGGGTACAAAACAATGCTCAATGTGAAAAAAGTTAGGACGAGTCTTATTTATAACTGGCTTCAGATGTCTTGTTCGGACTGGTTTAGGTGAATAATAGAAGGTTTTTTATAGTTGACTGGTTCAGGTGAGTTGTGATGGTGATCAGAGTAGTGCATTGATTCAGATGCGAGATTGAGTTGACTGATTCATTTGAGTGGTGTGGGTGACTGGTTAAGTTGACTGGTTTCAATGAGTGATTTAGTTGACTGGTTCAGTTGAGTGGTGTGGTTGACTGGTTAAGTTGACTGGTTCAATGAGTGATTTAGTTGACTAATTCAGTTGAGTGGTGTGGGTGACTGGTTAAGTGGACTGGTTTCAATGAGTGATTTAGTTGACTGATTCAGTTGAGTGGTGTGGGTGACTGGTTAAGTTGACTGGTTTCAATGAGTGATTGAGTTGACTGGTTCAGTTGAGTAGTGTGTGTGACTGGTTTAGTTGAGTGGTTAAAATTAGTGATTTAGTTGACTGGTTCAGATGAGTGATTTAGTTGAATGGGTCAGATGAGTGATTTAGTTGACAGGTCCAGATGAGTGATTTATTTTAGTGGTTTAGATAAGTGACTTAGTTGAGTGGTTTATATAAGTGGCGTGGTTGACACGTCCAGACGAGTGATTTATTTGAGTGTGTCAGATGAGTGACTTAGTCGAGTGGTTCATATGAGTGGTGTGGTTGACAAGTCCAGACGAGTGATTTATTTGAGTGGTTCAGATGAGTGACTAAGTCGAGTGGTTTATATGAGTGGTGTGGTTGACAGGTCCAGATGAGTGATTTATTTGAGTGGTTCAGATGAGTGACTTAGTCGAGTGGTTCATATGAGTGGTGTAGTTGACAGGTCCAGACGAGTGATTTATTTGAGTGGTTTAGATGAGTGACTTAGCTGAGTGGTTTATATGAGTGGTGTGGTTGACTGGTTTAGGTCGGTAAGTCGTTCTAGTGAGTTGTTGATGTGAGTTGTGTATGTTACTGGTGTAGATGACCGGTTTATGTAAATTATTTTATTTTTTTAATTTTTTTATTACCTCTATTTACAAATTTACAATTTACATATAAATTTCAATAATACAGGTAATTGGGTTTAGTTAGATGACGTAGGTGAGTAAACCATGTTAATTGCCCATGGAAAAAGCTCAGGGGAGTACTTCAGGGGAGCAGTGAAGCATTAGTGCAGTGTTCTAATGGTTTATCGCAATTAACTATCGAGTAACATATAACATTTTCATACCAGATTTCAAGTCCGTGAGCTGTCTAAGAAAGAAATGAAATATGGGGTTTAAAAAGGATTTTTCTCTATGTAGTTTTCAAATATGGATATATGCAAGCGGATTGTCAGGTTTATATGGTATGAACTTGGAAAATGTATTTTATTAAACAAATTATATCAGTTTTCGAATTTAGCCGATTGATCTTGGACCGAGTCTACTTAATTAAATTTTGTTCAGTGACTTAGGATGTAAGTGGTCCGACGGTCCACCAGCCTTTAACTATTGTCTAATTCAATGAAAATCATATAATTAATAAGTCAATAAGAAATTTCATGTATGAAACTGTTTACTATAGGTATTTTCAGTGTGTATATTTTTTATTCAGTATCATGATATATCATGCTTAATTATTAAAAGGACAAAAGTTTTCCGTCTCCAGTTAGAAATTTTAGAACGTTCTAAAGTTTTCTGTGGTCGGTAAGAAATTTTAGAATGTTCTAAAGTTTTTCTCTCATGTATTTCGATTTTAGAATATTCTAAAGTTTTCTGACTCTAGTTAGAAATTTTAGAATGTTCTAAAGGTTTCTTTGGTCGACGATACATTTTAGAATGTTCTAAAGTATTTTTCTCATGTATTCCGATTTTAGAATATTCTAAGGTTTTCCGTCTCCAGTTAGAAATTTTAAAATGTTCTAAAGTTTTCTGTGGTCGGTAAGAAATTTTAGAATGTTCTAAAGTTTTTTTCCCTCAAGTATTACGATTTTAGAATATTCTAAAGTTTTTCCGTCTCAAGTAAGTCATTTTAGAATATTCTAGAGTTTCCTTTGGTCAATAAGAAAATTTAGAATGTTCTAAGGTTTTCTTTCTCGTGTAAGAAATTTTAGAATGTTCTAAAGTTTTTCTCTTATGTATTATGATTTTAGAATATTCTAATGTTTTCCGTCTCCAGTTAGACATTTTAGAATATTCTAAAGTTTTCTTTGGTCAGTAAGAAATTTTAGAATGTTCTAAAGTTTTTCTCTTATGTATTATGATTTTAGAATATTCTAAAGTTTTCCGTCTCCAGTTAGACATTTCAGAATATACTAAAGTTTCCTTTGGTCAGTAAGAAATTTTAGAATGTTCTAAGGTTTCTTTTCTCATGTAAGAAATTTTAGAATGTTCTAAAGTTTTTTTCTCTCATGTAGATCTATTATGATTTTAGAATTTTAGAATATTCTAGAGTTTCTTTTGGTCAATACTAAACTTTTCTGGTGTCAGTATCTTATCTTTTCTTACGATTTACTTGTAATTTCTTGTGTAAAATAAACGTTAAGACCTTATACCTGCGATTTTTTGCTAATATTTGCAACGATTTTGCTGCTCATTTTGACCAAAAACCTCAAAAATCAGGGGCTAAAATTGGGACATGAGTACGAAGTCCCTTTTTAAAAAATAACGTGTTACAATATATTTTAACAATTCGCTAAGAATTTTCTGTCCAGTAAATTTTCAGCCGATTGGCTGAATTCTTATTTTTTCTTCAGCATATCAATATGGTTCACAAAACGTTGCTCTCGGAAAAACTGCATCCATGAAAGATACACATAGTAGCGGTTTAGCAACAGCAAAGAATGGAGTTGATGGGAATACAAATGGCAACTTTAATGCGGGTTCGTGTATTCACACAGCAACGACTGCTAATGCCTGGTGGAAAGTTGATCTAGGAGAGGTCTACATTCTTACTCATGTAAAACTATTTAACAGACTGGACTGCTGCTGTATGTACGAGTTTATTATTTTTATCTCCAGTTGAACATGATTTGAAAATAATAATAGAAATTTGTTTATGCTATCGAGGGGTTCTCTTGAGCAGGGGCGGACACAGGATTTTTTTCTGGGGAGTCCGAACTTTCGAACCACAACCACATTATACACAATTTGCAGAATAATGCAACATATTAATAATAAAAACTACATAACCATTTAATCAATTTTACGCACCGAGAAAAATTAGAAATACACTAATGGACAGGTACATTTTGGAAATTCCAGGGGGGGGGGGGGTCCGGACCCCCCTGCCCCCCCGCTAGATCCGCCTATGTTGAGTGTATGTGAATGAAATGACATATAACTATTTACACGCTTATGTTTACTGTAACTCAAATTGTCCAACCTTATCCACACAATTTGGAAGCCAAAATACAAGAGATATTGCTTTGTTTGTTTTCCCAATTTTCAAGAATAAAAATCAATGACAAAGGGTTTTATTCATCGGACTAGCACGGTCTCAATCCACACATGCACTATTGATTTGTATTTGAAATTTAAGAACAAGCTTTGTCGTAGACTAAAACATTCTTACGACTTTTCGTTGGACTAAACAAATCCTACGACTTTAGCCATTATTACTTGGCGTATGTAGATTTGGAGGTTAAGGACCGTACCAGTTTCATTATGGTTTAACCGCCCCGTCTAAGGCATTGTTCAGTCATTCAGGAAATACTAGTAGATTTGGAGAAACAATATTTGGTGATTGGAAAATGATACAGTTTATATGAGACTTAAGGTTTTACTTTAGTTTTATGTTTGTTGGTTAGTTATTCATACATGTAAAATTCACAGGCCGTTAGCTCGATGATACTCTAATTCATATATAATATGAAATAGAGTATCATCGAGCTAATGGCCTGTGATAAAATTGCTTGGCACGGACTGAAAACACGCTCTAATGAAATGGTCAGAAAATAGTGCCATAGAAAACAAACTTTTTGTATGAATAGAGCGTTTTTTCAAGAAATAACTTACAGTTATAGAGTAAAACATTGGCGCTAGCTTTGATGGGCTTGATTTAACAACATGTGCTTCGCCTTAACTTTTTTTTTATAAACGTCACGTTGTCAAAGTGTCATACATTTTGGTTATGTGATTATCGAAAGCGCCATTATCAAAAGTGACTCTGTCCATGGGCAACAAAGAAACTAGACATTTATCTGAAATTATTATTCCAGCACAAAATTCTCATTTTAGCGGTAGTTCTCCCAACCCCACAACGGTTTTAAATCTAGATTACCTCGAGGTTCTGAACGAGTCGAGATATTTTTGGAAGAACCTCGAGGTAATCTAGAAGTTTAGAAGTTCTAAACCGTTGTGGGATTGAGAGAACTACCGCTTAAAAGAGAATTTTGTGCTGCTTAGACTGCACTAGGTCTGATGAAAATCGGTTATCTATAAATGTCATTTATCTTGTTTTATATGTCTTTTTCATCTAAACTTGTTGATCTGGTCGTCATTGCCGTGTTAAGAATCATACAGGTCACGTGATTCCCCACTTTAAGGCAGTTTTTATGTCAGCTGAATATATATACATGATTATATTAATTCTATTTATTTATTTAATTGGATTTAACGCCGTTTCAACACATTTTAGGTCATTTTACGGCGTCCAGCGCACCTAACCTAGCTTTCGTGGACCCTTGTCTATAACCAGTACTCACCTACCCTTCCACAAGGCCGGAAACTTCTCCATATTATCTAATAAATGGAGGAAAATTGACATAATAGTCTAACTTTCATGGAAGGGTATAACCTCCCCGGGTGGGATTCGAACCCGTACCCCCTTCGGGACACGAGATTCCGAATCCGATTATATTTATATAGTGACTTTAAACCAACATAAAATGCTTGTTAGAACGCCGATAAATATCATTTGTTTTATTAAGATATTTTTCAATTATCTTCAAACCATTGAGGAGTATCATTATAAATAAGCGTACTATAGTAATCCCACGCCCAGCTACCTACTAAGTCTTATATGTGAATTATTAAGTGACTTGTTGAATTTAATGGCTTTGGATTAATTCTCCATAATAATAATAATAATAATAATAATTTGTAATACAATGTAGTATTGATAGATTATGCTTTATAAGGCGTGAATACCATGGGATCATTAATGATAAATTTCAATTTCATTTAATACCACGTTTAATTTATTGAAGACTTAATGATATTGAACGCTTAATGAATAATTCAACCAAATCGTTCTCATGAGGCGATTGATTTTATTTGAATTATACATGTTGTTAAAATTTTCGGACAAAGGTAAGGACGATGTTCTGTCCACATCATCGGACTCTTAATATTGAAAAAAATGAAATACCAATACATTGTACTTTACTTAACTCAAGAGTATTTCATTATGGGTCCATAGTATTACCTAACGATCAGAATTTGTCCTGAAAAAAGCAACTGCAGTGGAATCCAAAAGCATTCAAACAAAAGAAATAATCTGCGCACTATGGTAATAACAAATTGAGTTGAATAACAATAAATTGCTACGCATGTCTTATTTCACTCAGCTTTAGCGATTAAATGCGTTTAAATTGTTGAAATATTGTTTAATTCTTAATCGTTTATCTCATAATTTTATATGCTCTTACCTACTCGGAAAAATACGAAAGAAACCACTGAGCAACTCTTGGAAATGTGTTCTTAATCTTGCTCTTGGTAGTGAAAATGGGTCTTGCGCCAAAATTGATAAATATGCTTTAATACCTTTCCAGCATTTAGACTTGCAGATGTACAGGTCTGGATTTCAGAAGCCGATTATGACTATTCGATGGAAGGGTTTCACTCTGGAGCTATTGGCACGAGCTACGTATTTGAACTCAGACCATTTGTTCACGGTCGATGGGTGAAAATCGACCGAAAAGTAGATATTGATCAGTTAAGTTTTTGTGAGATCGAGGTGTATGGACTACGGGGAAAAGGTTTGTAATTGTTGTGTATTCAGGGTCCATAGTCTTCAAAGAAAAATCGACAAAATTGTCGAATTATCATGGAAGTTTGAGTTAAGTTAAATTAAGTGGGTTTAAAGTAAGCTTCCGTAAACATTCAGTCGACCTTTCAAGTTTTTACGATAACCCCTGGACCCAGTTTCACGAAAAAAACCCTCATTTTTGTACTCAAACTCAATCTTTTGTTTTGATAATTATTTTTACTTATGTAATCAATGTTACAACAAATGTAGTACATGTATTTAAAGAAACCACATATAGTGATTTAAAGCTATATATATAAAACTGACTTACAGTTTTGGATAAGGTAAACTTTAATTGTATTGAATTGAGTATGGTAATGAACTGAAGTCTCAAGTGAAAATTGAGTTTGTTGCTTTAAGTTTATAATCAAACACATGATATTTTTTGTTGAGACATTTTATATATTTTTATTATTATGATCACCTGATAACAGCCATTCAAACTACATTTACATGCTGTTTAAAGACCAAAAAAACTTGAGTCTGTTATTGAGTTCGTACTTAAGTTTGTTTGTGAAACTGGGCCCTGGTCATTGAAATCACCTTCAGACAGGTAATCCCATTTCCACCCGGGTGGAGTGGAACAACTGTATGTACATTTTTTGCTCAAAGAAATTAGCATGCACTGCTCAAGGTAGGGGTCGAACTCTCGACCTCTGGATCCCTAAGCACGCGTCCTTCCACTGGACCTCTGCTTCTACATATATAACATGTCGCGGCCAGGAATTGAATCAATCATCATTTTCTTTAACTATATCATCACACAAGGCTGAAAATGAGGTGACAAGAGATTGACTTTATAGAAAATTAGCTTTTTGGTGACATTGTACAAACGTGGAAGTCATGGTTAATCATTGTTTGATTTTAATTTGTTGGGAAATATTGATGACAATGTCGATGACAAATTGAATTTGTATGGAACGCCGTTAGAAATCCATAGCTCTCGATCGGAATCGTTCCGGATTGTCCAATGAAAACACTGCAAATTTAGGTTACGGAAAATGCCGAATTGTTACGATTTATGCGCCCTGCGTTATTTAGAAAACATAGGCGGTTTAACAAGCGTTCCGAATGTGTCCTAAATGTGTTTTATGATTCGATGCCAACATCTTTTTTAAAGAATATCATACATTGTTTTGTGAATCTTTCTTATGGTATTTATTTTGTATTGTCCAGAACTCTTTAAGTATACATGTATGTTGTCCGTTTCGTACACAAAAGGTCTTCACCGTCTATTCATAGAATGTATGTTGTCAACACATTATTATGATATTATATTTGTATTATGATGGCAAAAAATCATTTTATGATCGAAATATCATTTTATTTTGTGGACAATTCATATCGTTTAGTTAAAAACATATTTTGTTGTGCCAAATCTTCATTGTGTAACATTAAAACATTACTAAAACGGCATAAGAAGTTGTTGAAACTTTATGTCAAAACATGATCATGTTAGGTCGTTATACGGCTTTCCATATATTTGCATTTAAACTAAAACGTTTTAATCTTTAAGTGTTCTACTTCTTTCACAACATTGAATTAACTGTGCTTGAATTTTTATAATGTCTTAAAATTGTTTCAAAAGTTTAGTGCTGACAGGGATTTTATATAACTGGGATTTGTAACAATAAGTCATTGTAATAGATGTTCATCAAATTTCACTGTCGTCGAGCTATTTATTCGGCCCATACGGAAAACAAGTATAACAAATTTAAATAAAGATATTCACATGAAATTTTGTACCAGTGCAATTCAAATTGGTATAAATGTTAAGAAACATGTGTTTCTATATGATTTTGAGGTAAATTACGTTCACAGACTGTTTCACAAAATTATGCATTTTCCCGTCGATCTGCCATTTTTAGCCCCATTTTACATCACCTTAAGTCATATTTTCGGTCAAAATTGCAACAATTGTTTTGTCAAAACATCACAAACATTCACAAGTTGCATGGAAGACATGTACAAAAACATAAATCAAGTTTTTAAGCTCTGGAATAGTTTGTACAGTCTGCTTCAGCCAGTTATAGACAGTGACGACCTAGAAAATTAAAAAAAGCGCTTCGTTACAAATCCCTGTTATATAGAATCCCTGGTGCTGACAAGTCTAAACGAGTGTTTTTAGTACTTTTTCAACAGTAAATGTCATGGAGTGCTTCATATCTGCTGCGTGTTTAGTAACGACTGTTAGCTAACGTTACGGGTAGGGGACAACTCAACCCGAAGACAACTCAACCCGTGCATAACTCAACTCAAAGTTAGGACAACTCAATCCGTTAGTAGGGGATTGAGTTGTCTCGGGTTGAGTTGTCTTTTGATTGAGTTGTTCCGACACTTCCGTTACGAAACGTTTTGGAACGTTTAGGGTAACTGAACACGCTGCTGCTTCCATCTACATGTTCAGCCTAGTAAATACAATTTTGTACGATATCCGCTATTCATTGAAATCACATTCAGGCAGGTGACCCTCACAGTACCAATTTACACCTGAGTAGAGTGGAACTGTAGGTACATTTCTTGCCCAAAGACATTAGAAGTGCCACTAGATTGGTTCGAACCTGGTACCCCTCGATCCCTAAGTGTGCGTCCTGCCATTAGACTACTGCGAGTAGGAAAGCAAACATAACCGCCGTTCCTAAAATGCATTGCTAGTCTCTCGTTCTCACTAAGCAACATGTAAAGGGCCATGGTCGGTGGCTTGGTTCGATGCCACGACCTTTTTTTGGTCCAGAAATATCAGTGATGGGAAGTTAGTCAGCTTAAGTCAGTAATCATTCGATCACGACGAAAAGTGTATTTGTATATACAATGTACTTACATTACTTCTGATGAACTATTTACGGCCCTGGAAACGCCCCCTGACTTCAGGTATCTGTGGCGCAATTCCTGACTCCTCTGGACCAGACGAAGGGACTGAGGCTAATTTTGCTAGTGTTACTGTTCGCTAATCCCTTTACGTTTCTTTGCATTCGTTCAGAAAAAATTACGCCAGTGTTCTACCCCTATGCATAGCTTATTATCTGGGTTACTTAAAATTCACTTTTATTTAATTTTCTTCACAGGAAAATTTACACTTGAAAATGACAAGGTTGGTAGTGGAACACTCTTAAGGACTACACAAGCAGAATCTGAGCTAGGTTGTGGCGTGAGATGTACGGCGGACATAAATTGTCATAGTTTTAATTACAATGTTGCTACGGACACGTGCGACCTGTTAACGACCGCTGCCACCACAATCAGTTCTGACAATGACGTCAGTTACTATGAAATTTCTTAATTCGTGGAAATTTGAAGTATAAAATGGAACAATGATTGGGTGCCTCATTTATTATAGATAACAACATTCCATGGATAGTGTATTGATTAAAAGTACTTCTGTACAGATTGGCACAAAATGTTTAACATTTTAAAATTTCCTCTCAGTATCTGTTATTTTGCAATTAATATGGCCTACAGATTCTGAGATACATAATTATGTACATAAAACAAGAGGCACAAAGGCACAACGACACTCTAAAATTATCAATACATTTACTAACGAGTTAGGTTTTATTAATAAATTGTTATAATACAATTTTACTGAAATGTTTCCAAAATGTAAAGAACCCTTCAAGTACGGAGACCCAAAAGTGACATTTTGAAATGCTTCTTTATTTTCACAATTATTCCGTTTAAACGTAATATCATTTCATATTTTAGAAATATCATTTCATGTTTACGATATATAATTTCGTGTTTACAAAATTTATTACATGTACATTTTTTTCGAATAAATATTTAAAAAAAAAATACACATGTAATATCATTTCGTTTAAAATACGTAAATATATGATAATAATTTCGTTTAAACGTACGTAATACTACTTTGTTTATAAAGAAATAATATTCCTTACAAACGAAATACTATATTAAGTTTAATCGAAATAATATTATGTTAAAACGAAATAACTGAGAAAATAAACAAGTACATGTATTTCAAAATGACACGTCAGAGGTTCCGTAAATAATATATATATATAGATATTCCATAACTGAATCCACTTTTGACATGTTATATAGCATATCGTTTTGTCTTGTAAGTTGTTTATTCCTATAGTTGTACACAAAGAGCGAAGTTAAGATCATGTTGAACGAACGGACTTGATGAAGCGTTCGAAATTCTATGTTTATTAGACGTATTATCTTCATGTCAAATGTATATTCAGTATCATTTCTGCTTTATATATTTTGTGAGCACAGTTATTAAACTATTTAAATAATTCTTTGATTTATTTTGTGTTTCCCCCTTTTAAAATTATCTTATTGGCGTCTTCTATAGCGTGTTTTATTACTTTGAAAATGGACGCCTTCGTACTTAGTACACATCATGTTCGCATGAAAGTCCTTATATATACTTAAGAACTATATGGAGTCTAACTAATGTTAACTAGCTGCAGTGTATAGGGACAAATAATATTGTGCATAAAATAAGATACAAATGCATCCAAATGAAACTTTACGCAATAATAAATAAGCAGATACCCAAGTGAAGGTGTACAGTTATGTTCCAATATAAAGACCACATTGGTTATTGCATAATCGTGATTTTTTTGGACAAAATTTAAGACCCAAATGCTTGATTTGAGAAGAAAAATGTTCCAATACTTAAGATACTTCAACAATTAAGACCTTTGATTGTGATAGTCCTGATGGTAGAACTTTTCTGTACAAGGTGTGACTATGGAAGATATATAAAGATCGACATACCAATGAATGTTTAATATAGCGTAAGTCATGCGCGTTATACATGGTTATTATATTTTCATGCATATTTTCTTCATTGAACGAGCAAGAAATTCTATCAAGGCGTAATGATGATAACATCCATTGACATTGAAATGTTTACATTGGTTTATAATTTCATAACTGTCAAAGCGAGGACATTGTCTCTTATTCTGTAGTTGCAGTTTGTTTTCATACACTCTGCAAGTCTTTCAGCACATTCATGAGGACAATACATGTTCAATTATAAAGACATTAATTATGCATAATTTCCACATAAGTGAACAACAGATTGGGAGAGAGATTACGATGACATGCTAACTTTAATATGTACACGTGCATAAAATTGAATGTATAATAGAAATATGCAAATTAGCTGCACTTTATGAATACTAAGTTGAAGAATATATGTATGCAATGATAAATATTTCACTTGAGTTATTGTTATCTTCATGCTCATTTAATTGTTCAACGTTGTAAAAAACAGAATACCACCAACAAACACGCATTATTTTCAAAAAGCAATACGATATAATTCATATAGAAAGGGAGGTAAGTATGTTTGCATGTTCATGTTGTATACATTCAGAGAAGCTGTTGTCTCCCTTCGTTGATATTAATGCTGCTATCAATATTTGTACAGACTGAGTTAGGGCTACTGGTACCTTCTCAGCAGAAAAGCGCAAAATTGCTGAATTTCATTATTTCAGCAGCGTTTACGTTGGAAAAATGCTTGTTCCCAAAATTTCCTATTCACTCCTGAAAACTTTTATTACGTAATTGTATTCATCAATCTCAACAGTAGTATTTAACATTTATACTTGTGCACCTGACAAATCACACAACAGAAGATACCACTCTAACAGAGTAAAAAGAAACAATCTAAGGAAGACTTCATGCTCTAGAAAACAAGCGGTGCCCCCAGTGGGGTTAAAACAACAAAGCCCTAGGTGTATGTCCCACCACTGCTCCTATGCTAGAGCTTTGGTAATTTTCAATCACTTTTATAAATACAAACATGTATAAAACAATGACAAAATAACTAAAAACAATTCTTTTAAGTTTAAATTTGTTTTATTTTTATTTTGTTTTTAAATAAAATATTTATGACACAATTGTTATAAAATAATGATATAACATGAAATCTTTATAATATTATACATTTTAATCTGGCAGTGACTAAAATAGACTATTGCAATATTATTATGTAATAAAAAACTATTACAATTAAATGACAAAACCCAACTTCAATCAGGTTAAAGCATAAAGGCACTTGGTAAATAGAATTCCCATTGGAATAGTACACATACACAGGGATCCAAAAGTTTCTTTACACATATTAAATGTTGATGTTTTGAAGTAAATACATGTAGTTTACATGTAGTTATAAGTTTCACAATAAATACATGTATACAGTTTAACATGAATCATTAACTATGTTCTTTATGTATCATAAGTATAAAATAAAGATAATAATCAAAATGTGCCTGCAATAATTGTTCAATAACACATAAGAGCCTAAGAGAAAATAATGAAAATGTACATGTGTAAAGAAACTTTTGGACCCCAGTGTGTATATTTGCTCACATTATATGAATGGCTAAGGAATTAGAATTAAAGGATTTGTTAATGATAAATATTTAAGATACATGTAATATAATCAAAAATCTATCTCACTAATACACTTGCATGCATCTTTGTTGCCTTTCTTCACAAAAACATTCAATGACTAAACCTTGCAATTTACTGAGTAACATGCACTCAATTGAAAAATGCTCAGCATCTAGCATTTACAATATGAATATTTTCAATAATTTAAATACACAGTATTTAGGGCTCTACATAGCCTAATATAAATGACAAAATCTTGATTACATGCACCATAATTTCTACATATATACATATCACCAAGTATAAATATACTTGTGATCGAATAGGATTTCTAAACTAAAATATACATTCATAACATACAGCACATCTATCCTACATAAGTTAAAATGGAAACATTTTACATACAGGCATCTTCCATTCAAACATATAGTCCCCTTAGGAAGACAAAATTAATTTGATTTTTTATATGAAAAAAAATATTTTGTATCATAAATACCCTAAATAGACTGAATAATCAAAAAATATATTTTGTTTCTCTTAATAGGCAGGGAAACAAATAAATCCTATTTTTTAAAATAAATTATTAATATTAGCATAAAAGCACTTTCCCCTAACATTATGCCAAAATTAAATGACATTGCAATTATGTACTCAAACAAAAATTTAGTGGCAATAGTACTCAGCTAAAAATAACTGTCTATTATAATGTTCAGTTGGGGTCGTCTTCCTGGGATAGCCATATGATGAATGAAATAGCCAATAAAATGTACAAGTATTTAAAAATATCAATAAAATGATTATATAAAATATTATGTTTTATCACAGTATTTTTTTTGCAATGTATAAGAATTATATATTAGTTTACTACCACCTCTCAGCACACAACACACATACGTACATAACAACATCAAATAAAAACAACAAAATTACAAAAATAATATATCTCAATAATACTCATCATTACTTGTTCAGTATTAACTAATGCTTTCATTATTTAAGTGACTGTTCTTTGGCAGATTAATGGGACCTTTACCATGCTATATTTCTCCTGCCTAATGCAGAAATTAACATTGAAACCCCCCATCTCACTGATGAAACCTTATCTCCTTTCTGCCTTACTGCTTTTATTAAGTTTTAGAACTATCACTATTATTTAGACTGTTTTTCAAACTGGCACAGATATACATAAGACATACTCTACAGTCTTTCACACTTGTATACTATAACATACTATTTTTAAAGTTCTATAAATAATATACAATGTATTTATTATTGCACCATACAACTTTTCACCCTTCTTTAATAAAACCATTTTAAAACTAGATAACTGTACAATCTAGAATATTTAATAAATGTGGAGAAACAACAATATTTATAACATAAATAAAAATACTTGTAAAAATTTGTTTCCATAAAAACAACAATATAACAGTTATGGTATAAGGCCTAACTTAGGTTACAGAATCTTTCAATCTCAAAATGAACCATAAAAATATATGATAAACAATATAGGGATACAGTTTTAAATTAGACCACAGGTTAAAAACCTTGATCACAGAATTCATTTTCATAGCTTATAGCTTATGCCTTATTTTAATGCTATTTTGATCTTTCAGATCATGAGGTTTAATCTGCAAACCTAAGTTTCATAAATATTTTAAGTTTCAAAGGTGCTATAGTTTTTAAATAAATATTCAAGATTGAGTTTAAGTTTTTAGTAAAAGATTCCATACATAAATTACATTGCATATGGAACAGAAACATGTGTTTAAAACACAGGTAAATTACAAGTTTTATACAAAAAATGACCATGTTGTAATATACTGCATTGACTGAGAATTTGACAATATGAGTTAGTTTTATTTCCTGATGAAGTTCTGGTAACTATCTCATCTTGGTTATCATATAGGACCTTCTCTTCTCTGAAATAAGATAAGTAAATATATTTTAAACAAAAGTCATGGTAGAAAACTAGAATGCTAAGTTTCCATATTAAATTATCTGCACTGACTCCAAAAAAAAAAAAATGTAAGTGTCATTAAAAAATGTCTGTACTGTTCTGTTTGAGTCAAATTCAAAAATTTGAAAACTGAGATCGTTGAATTCAACATCTTCATGAAATTATTATTGTAATTCATATCAATACATGTAATATTAGAGAATTCAGGCAAATAAAAAAAGCTCCATCCATGCTGAGTTTGTTGAACTCATAGGTGACTTATGTGTAATTGTAATATAATGTAGAATTCTTGTATTGGGAAAATGGCAGCTGGAATATTTTCTTAAAAACAATTAAGAACCCAACATCAAAATAAAAATGCCAATAGCTCCACTATCAAGCTGTAACAAATTAATGGTGAAAAACTTCAAAGTCAATTCAAATGGTAAAAATTCAATAATACTACACAATGTATTTGCTTACCTCTTTTCATTATTCCATGATACTTCTTGTATAGGAGGTAGATCTGAGTTACCATAGAAACTGGGTCTTTTGATGAGATTTGGACGTGGCACTATTTTTGGCATTGGAAGACATCTTGGATATAAGGCAGGATTGTTGTTATACTGGTCAAGCTGGTTTGATATTGCACTCTCACATTCAAATAGCTCTGAATCTGTAACCTGTAGTTGTAAATTGATAAATGTAATTAATGATGTGATTTAGTGTAAGAAATAAATAAATTTGTTCATTTTAATATATTTTCTTTTCTGATAAATTGATGTTATCTGTTACTAATACCATATTTAAGAAAAACAAAAACAGGATTTCAACAATACAAAAGCACCTCAAAGAAATATGCATTTTTAGCCAACTTCTTACAAATTATAATACTAGTGCAGTCTTGCAGAGGACAAATCTTACGTCGTAAAAACTAAATTTTATCTTACTAATAAATTGCTCTAATAAAATTTGGAACAACAATATTACTTACGAAACAAGCTGATTGAATATTCAATAATAAATGGTTGGTAATAACTGTATGAAGACTTGATTCTTTCAAACATTGGTGAACTATACTAATTGCTAATGTAGATGCCTGAAAAACAATTAGAGACATGTTAAAGATAAAGTGTTAGATTGAATGGAGCAAAATCAAAATTTCCAGAAACCTTAACTTCATAACCTTTTCTGAAGATCTATTAAGAAGAAACCCTACTACAGCCATTAACGGCATAATTATTCAAATGTCAATCATTTGAAATATAGAACAGAATTCCAATATTGGCTGCCAGCATAGTAACAAATTGTTTTTATAGTGACAGTTGTTGCCTTAAATTTTCTTCAGCACAAGCCCAATCTATTATCAACTAGTTTCACAACATAAAATAAGTAAATTTCACTAGTCTGAATTAATTTTCACTAGTCATGGAGGTCAAGCTGGTGGGTATAGGCAATGACTGAGCAAGTTTTAAAAAGTACAGTGAAAGTCATTATGTATAATTTGAAATCAAAACTAAAAAAGTACTTACTTTGAAATGAGAAATTCTTGCATAGTTCATGTACATCTCTGACCTGTCTATCATTTTATTGAGAAACTTTGCATTGATATTAGTTGCTAATAAAACAAGCATCTTATAGATAACTTTAATGAAAGACAAACAAGTTGCTGATGGAAATAAATTCCAATCTAATTTATCTAGAATAATCTTTTCCATTCTCTTGAGATCAGAAGGTTTCCATGCCAATCTGTGTAAGCATGCAAGATCTGAGGCACTTGGATGATGCTGTAAAGGAATTAGAAAATATTTATTAATCACTTTGATTATTATCTGTTCATAATAGAAATAGATGATAGTGTCAATTTTGTCCAAGTTTTGGCAATAAGAAACAAATCAAATCATGAGATATTTATCCTATAACTGTTTTTATAACAGCATGAACTTGGTTACAGTTGGCAAACACTAAACGGCATTACTGCATAAATTAATACAGTCAGTTAAGCACAAAACTCTCCATTAGCATTTTATTTCACCTTTACAAGAAAGTTTATCATAATGGTTAATTACAAGAAACAAGGACGTGTTCTGTTATGTCCTGGTTTGATAATTTATTGTGTAAACAACTCTAATGAGATTGATCACTAATGTATAAACTGAATAGTGGGTATAAGATATTGAAGTAGCTTACTGAGCATGCGTAAACATATAGAACAGGACGGAAACATGAGAATAGCAATTTAGCTTAAGTTGAATCAATGAGTTTAAGAATTACATTAAAATGTATAAAAAAATAAGTTACATGTAAATCATTAATAAGATATGTCATCGTACCTCAGATTCTTCATTCATTTTTGTTGAGAGGAAAAAGGAAGCAGCTGCAACACATGTCAAGTATCTTCTCTTCACCTGAAGTTCAGAACAACAATTTTTAAGTAAAATAAAACATATTTTGTGTTTTATTCAAAAGGTGAAGATGGAAAGATTAACTGGTTGAAAAAAGAGGATATGTTTGGTACAAATAGGTTCATCTATAGTTATTTTATGAAAATACCATAAGCTATCAAGATAACAATAGACTTTGATGTTTCTATGAACCATTTATTAAATAAAAGTTTCAAGATTTAATCTCAAATTAATAAACTTGTGCGAAAATAATGGTTATTAAAAACTTTATTGGACAGCATCACTAAAATGATTCAGACTAAACAAATGTTAAATAATACATATATATGAAATTTTACCTTGACTTTAGAAATAAATCTATCTAAAATATGAACAGCATCAGCCAGTGTATCACAGCTATAATTGTAGAATCTTTGCATAGATTTTATAGTGGTGACAGCAGAGTCCCGCTCGCAAACACCAATACAATCTTCTGGAGCTTTCGAAGGCTGAAAAAAAGATTTGCACAAAACTATGAAGAAACATAATGCTTGACAGAAGTTGTACGTACTTAAAAAATTACTGAGCTAACATCACATAAAATGTTAAATGTTTTAAGCCATTTGTGATGGAGTGCATCATCATTGGCTTTGCATTAGGGCTGGGATGAGTACTAAAATACCCGGTAGATTTTGCATCATGTTTTCTAATTTTCCATAAACACAAAATTCCATGAATTTTCCCCAAAAATCTCTTTTTTCATAATTTTTCAAGTTTGTAGGAACCCTGTATAAACAGCAGGAAATTTTCGTTAATGGAAGAAGAGCAAGTTGTCTATCACATTGGTTAGCATATCTATGTAGGGGTTTCCATTGAGTCACACAAGGTGCTGCCAAAATTTCATGAAGGTCATCTCATGTCTGTGGATACTATAAATGATTCAGGAGGGGTTTATCTTCCTGGTAATGTACAACACTTTACAAATGTAATCACTTAATGGCATTGCCCTTTAACACTTACCAAATTCATACAAAAAGCGTGTCTCTCTTGACATGTTGTAAGACGTTGCAACTCAAGAAGAAGCTTCTTCATCTAAAAATTAGAATGGTATTAATAGTACGGGGGTTATAATACTAATATACAATCTGAAACAAAGAAATTCTATGAATTTGAAAAATTTGTTGATATCTTGTAAGGCAGCATTGATACTTAACTGCTTAAGATACAAAGAAGAGAGTCGCACATAAAAAAGCTTGAAGGAAAGACCTTTGTTGTTCATAATATCTAAGTGAAGCCAGAGTTCGTAAACACAAACTTTCAAATATTTGACCCAAATACCACCAATTTACCAAAGCATAGACAATTTTAAAGTGATCTAAGTTTTAACCATTCGATTGATTTCAATCGTAATTGGATTACTTTACTGGTCTGCATTATTATATATTTTAAAATTAACTTCACAAATAACAAGTTTGTTAGTATCATTGTTATAGAAATACATCTGACCTAGATTACGGTGTCAACAACTTGTTATTTAGACCTACTTCGCTGACGTAATTACATTTATAAATGTCAGTTTTGAGATAAGGGTTTTGACACTTTTACCGCATAAACTTAGTGAATTATGAAATGCATATTGTTAAGAAATTATCATAATATTATATTTTAATTAAAACAAGTTAAATTTTACCTGAAAAGTTGTAGAACTGCTCGAAGAATCGATCATATTTTCAGGTCTTTGCCCAAGCGTACATTGTTCGTTGACCTCGACCTCAAATCCTTTTTCTGTCGAATTTTCCTCATTTCCATCCGAATTTATTTGATCCAAATCGACCATCTTAAACTTGAAGGTAATAGAAACAAAATGCAAGTGCAATAAGATCACACTTGCAAGTGCAAAAGGTAGAACCAAGAAAAAATTCTGGTATCTACCCGTTAGTTTTCTTTGTTTACAGACGACAGCTGTCAAACAACTGACTCTTCGAATATTGGCGGTCGGCCAGCAATGTAACGATGGATTTCATTGGTTCTTGTTAGTAATTGTTAAAATCTCATTGGTTCAAAATAATAATTTGCATACCGTCTAAATATAGATTTCCAGATTTCATAAACAAACACTAAATTGCAGTCAAATCCCCCTGAAATGTTGATATTTTGGGGGATTTTGACACATACGGTTGGAAATTATTAAGTGACGTTCAAATAAATAGAATGTTTTATGCACTTAGTAAAAAATCAAGAGAATTCAAGTTTGACAGATCGCTCGTGCGGAACGGCAGACAAATTCCGCGATCGATGTATTATTCATGCGAGCTACTAAGTAGTCCCGTGATAGAGTTAACACCTTTCATAATTGAGAAAATATTGAGCAATAAAGTTATACCCTGAAGGCACTTTTTGTCACACTTGTCACTTTGTTTTCGTATACACCAAGAATGTTAATTTAATCATATCCAATTAGTTACCAATTGCTCATGAATACATTTTTACTGTAAATCGGTTAATTAGTGGCGACCATTTTGGAAGCTTGACTCTATTTTTTCCCTTTTTTCTTTTTGTTATTTTCTTAATAGAAATGGAGAGTAACGGCCAGTAAATGTAGACAACAGAAGCTCAAGGACCAGAGGAACACTTTGGTTCAAGCTTTTGCTTGATTTCGCCAGGTAACTTGAGTTTTTCATATCATTGCTACGGATATGTTTACTTCGATTTATTTCCTGACATTGACCCAATTAAGATGTTTATTCAACACTAACAACAAATTTTATCTTGATTTGAAGGAACTGAACTTGCGAAACAATGAAATAAAAAAAAATAAACTACTATTAGGCAATACTCTAGTAATAAGTATCTGTAATAAAGGCTAGGTTCAATGATCAAGTTCTCGAATTTTCTAGATCTAACCCCGGAATCCCCAACCTATTGCAAGAACAGCTGTAGTGTTAAAATAACTAGTTGGTTTTCGCTGATGTAACACTCTTCCGGGTTATATTTGTTGCTTACTTCATAATATTTTCTTATATGAAGATATTAACTCGTACGACTGACTATCACTGAGACTTCAGATACTTCAAAATTAAAGTAAAATGGATTCTTTACATTTTTAATGAAAATGGTTTTGTCAGCATTTTTAGGTAGGAATTTATTTTGGTTTCTTAACAAAATAGATTTTACACACTATCACCAAATGACATGAGTAGGTAAAATCAATTAGGTTTGATGAATCAAATGGTTTTAGATAAAAATGGTGTAACTTGAGGCCTACTCAAAAATCCTGAGTACACTACCATTCGCACTCACTGTCAGTGGGTATTATGGGGAAAATTGGTGAGATGGTTGGGTATTATTATTTCATTCCTGATTAGAATGTTTTCATGTTTTATTCCATTTATAACATATTGTTTTACTTTTTATTAACAACTCACACACTTGTATGTATATGGTTTTTTTTTTTTAATGTTTTTAGGTAACTTTTTAGCATCTAGGGGGTACAATCATGAAACTTCACAATGGTTTGGATGTACAACATCTGATGAAGATGTTGTCCAACACATTGGCCAAAGAGCAAGGACATTGGAAAGCAGTGCACTACAAATCAAACACAGGCTCTTTGGTAAGAGTAGTTTTGATATACTTAATGTAACTCAGTTCTTATTAGACAAAAAATAGATACAGCCCCATATATGCACCTCATAGAGGCTCAAATTAAATCATTATTATTTTGGGATGTGAATACAATTTACTTGTTTTGATTGTCTTGGATATATTTAAGTACATATGGTAGATCATTGGTACATCAAACTGCGTCTTGTGTAACTAATACTAGATTTTTTACAAAGATGATAATATTACGAAATTATGACATTGCATTGTCAAGTGTATGATGAAATACATGTACTGTATTGCTGACATCATGTTTATTTTTTTCAGGAGGTTGGAGGTCTACATCGTGATGAAGTAATCAGTTGGTTAATGTGCTTAAACAGTCGTTTTCATTTTACACCAGAAACAGTTGCTTTAGGTGTATCAATTACTGATCGCTTTTTGTCACTTGTCAAAGTAAGTTTTCGTAGCCTTGCATCATCTTTTCTTGACCCCTTACTGTTGAAGGTTATTTATTTATTGTAATGTGAATGTTTTATACAGCGTTTTTTGTTGATGTTTGGGGAACAACTACATGAAAAAGAATTAAAAGAGATTTATTATAATTTAGATGTGCTTAAATGTCAAAAGCCTCAGAGTAAGATAGTTAAATGATGACTATCATTACTCACTTATTTAAATGTAATATTTCATTTAATAGTTGAGTAAAACCACAGCTGTGCTATGAGCTTGTTAGTATATGGGTGAAAGTCTGTAGGACTGGTCCCTGAAGATAGGATAAAGAGAGGTTTTTTCAAGTTAAGAATCTGCTGAAATTTCAGAAGAAACTGTAGCACATTCTTCTTAAAATGCATGTTTGCATGATGTCTAGTCTGATAAGTTATTCACTTGTTGTGGGTGATCAGCAATATTGCATGTGTGATTATATATCACCTTGGACAAGTCACTCAGTGAAAAGTTAATCAAGATATCTAGTGTCACTGAACTTTTGTTATCTTTATTATCTGGTAAACAATAACATACACATTTACTTATCAGATAATTATTATCGTTATCTTTTACAGGTTAGACCAAAGTATATCCAATGTGTTGCTATCAGCTGTTTTTACATCGCAGCCAAAACATTTGAAGAGGATGAGGTTAGTCCTTTGGTTTTCTGATAGACTGTACATTAATTAGAGCTTCAAAATTCTTGTGAAACTCTTGTAGTCAGTGTTTTCTTTATTTGTTACTTGGTGATATCTACTTAGTTTAAACAATATTTTATTTCGATAAATACAAACATAAATATATCTACTTATGAAAGTAGTGTGGGAAGTTAGTATTTGTCAGGTTGTCTCTTAATTTGCTGACTAGTGAAAGTGGATTCATATTTGAATTAGAAAGTTGCCAAACGTCCACTTACATCTAAGACTTCTCACTTGAGCTTTATTTCTTAATTTTTGTCTACAATTGATATGGGAGGTAATCAACTATAAGTATAATTAGTGAGAATTTACTTTGTATCAAAATGTCATACAATGTCAGTCTACATATATCTAAGACTTTGGGTTCAAACATGTCATATTTGCTATATTTTTTCTCTATTATTGTCTACCTATGATAAGGAAGATAATCAACAATTATTAGTGAGGTTTTACTTTTTATCAAATATTACTTAAGTTCTTCTTATCATTAAGGCTTCTGAGTACTAAGTTTACATAGTTGCATCATTTCTTCTCTGCTATTGTCTATCTCTGACAAGGGAGATAATCAACCATCAGTAAGGTTTTAGTTTGTACTATGATATTATTTATGTTTCAGGTAATACCCAGTGCGGTGGATCTTGTGAAGACAAGTCAATGTGGATGTGCTGTCTCTGACATTCTACGTATGGAAATGATCATTTTGAACAAGTTACAATGGAATGTTAAAACAATTACACAGATAGACTTTCTTCATATCGTAAGTATATAGTGAATGGGAATTTTGATTTATTTATAGGTATTGCTATAGGAATAGAGAGAGACTGGAAACCTGTTGGTATTGGCTATTTGTGGTTTTTCAGACTGAATAATTGCGGTTATACTGATTTTATCATCAAATTTTGAAGAATTTTGTACTCTTTAGTGTAATTATTATTATTATTATTAGTAGTAGTAGTAGTAGTAGTAGTACTACATACAATGTTTGTAAAGTTGTCTTTTCTCATTAAAAATGTGTTCGAAAGGGCCATGAGTGATTTTAATGAATAATGATAATAGTGTTTTTCATTTACTTATAATGCTACAGTTCTGTGTGAAATAGGGAGCGGAACTGCTAATCAAGAAAAAATTCAAACATACATTACATTACATACTAAGAATTCACTCTCATTTTGATCATCCTTGTAATTGCTCCAATTATTTCTATTTCATAGATCCATTCGTTACTGATGTGTTACTACCCCCAGTTGCTAGAGGGTGTGGTCAACATGACACCGTCAAGACATATGTCAATACTGTCTCGGAACGTGTTCCACTGCCTGTGTAACCATAAGATGGTAGGTTTTAGACCTATCACTTTTACACTGGCCATCATAAGCCTGGAACTGGAACAGATAACGCAAGGATGGCTTTCTATTATCAACACTGTGCAGAAAATGGCTGGGGTATGTATGATAAGTGATTTTTAATTAGTTCATTGTTTATCATGAGTTTTTGTAAAATTCTGTGGGTGACCGATACCTGGTGTTTAGGTAAAGTTTTGGAGACCTCGGAAAGTGTTGTTGTAAATAAAAGCTGCTGAAATAAAGAAGTTCAGAACATTCTGGATTTATATTTTGGACTTTCTCCCCTGAAATTCACAGTAACAAATTTGCTATTTTTTTGCTGAATTTTTTGAGTCAAGTATGAGCTGTTCATTATGAGAAAAATTACTCAAAGGAATGTTAAAGTATCTACAAACAAGTTATTTCTATGTAACTTAGGCTCGTGGACAATATTTCTGCATCATGTTGGTTAAACTCTTGCTGATTAATTGGTTTTGAATTAAAATTGATAGAATACAATCTTAGTCACAACATGTTTATGATATAATAATTTACCTGTCCTTTTTCAGGTTGAGGTTGATTCCTTGATTCGATGTCGTGAAATTGCTGCACAAATCTTAAAAGATAAGAATATGTTACCCACAGGGTACCAGTTTAAATCCTTGCATGTTTCTTCATGCAGTGCCATCGCAAGAACAAGGTCATTTAAACGTAAGGCTGACCTTGTCGAACTCGAAGATGATGTTTACGATGGTATCAAACGACTGTATAATGAAGAATCCAGTGGCTCAGATGGGCTTGATAGTGATGTGTCTGACTTCACCAAGGCGAATCCAGTTTGTGCCAATTAATCTCTCGTTCATTAGTTTTGTGTAAATGGTTTCATTATTACAAATAAAGTTAGGACTGGTTTAATCTTCACTTTAATTTGGTATACAAAATTTAAGGACTACTTTCATGGTATGAATGCCTTGTAAGGAAATATTTTGTGTCATGAAGCTGTACATTTTATTTTTTGACAGTTTAAACTTTACATCTTGGAAATGCTAGGTGCTTTAACTATTTTTGCTAGGAAATGCAAACTGTGTTTTGAATATCTTATACATGGTTATAACTATCATAGTAATGTCATGTAGGCCTCTTTAAGATATGATAAAGCAATCTAAATTAAACAATCTTAGACTTTTGGCTTCTTTGACATATATGATTGACTTTTGTGCTTTTTTCTGAACTTTTTTTCTTTTGTTGTCTATTATGTTATGACTGTGATATTTGTTACTTTTAACTTATATTTGAATATTGTTGAACTATTTTAGGGCAATAAATCATGTAGATCTTATTCCTTATTTTTTGTTGGTATTTAGTATAATAATGTAGATATGTTCTCTCAAGTGTCAGTTTAGTTTTGTTATAAGTAAGATATCTGTGCATTGAGTGTTAAGTAAGGTGTACCATTATGCCATTTGTATTCATATATACTTGAATATATTGTAACAAGCCTTTGGTAATGTTTGCGGGGATTGCATGCCCTATACTTGGCCATGGGGTTTGCCTTACTTAACTTAATGTTGAAGAATTTCAATTGTTAACAATACTAAGTTTATGTATGTCAAGGAAGCCATATATTTTTTCTTAATTGGTTGGAAATAATCTGTTTAGTTGAAATGCCTGGTTAATACATTTGAGTAACACTGAATCCTTAAATAGTCAAATATAAAACAAAATGAATTTAACTGTTGATTGAAACTTTCTCTTTACATTTGAAATTATTAATTGGTTTTATTTGAACTCACAGTTTTGCATAGGCCTCAGTTACTATCCTAGCATAAGATTAGATAAGATATTATATTCAGAAAAAAGTTTCTTTTCACATAGAATATTGTAGACAAGTAAAAAAGGGAAAATAATGGAACAAATTATGTGCACAAATAATTGTGTGTACACGACTATTATAATTGAGGTAAATTTTACCTGATCAATGTCTTTAGGTGAGTTTTTGAGATCACTTTAAAGATAACCTATAGTATCAAAAAATGCCGCCATTTTGTTGTACTGATAGTATAAATATTGAGTATATTAAATTGCCTTTTGAAAATTTGAAGTCAGACCTCTAGTTATAATAAAAAACATTATTTGATCTCCACATCATCTATAAATATTCCAAGAAAAAACGAGAGGTCTAACTTCAGAGAAAAAAAGTTTATAAATATTTAAAATAAGTTTCCAAAAAAGATAATAAAATTTGTAAAAAAAAAATCAAACAAAAAATATATTTCACTGTATTTTTGTCATAGTAAATATTTTTCATGTGTGTATGTGTATCTTTGAATGTATGTTGATCATTTTTCCACGTCATTAAAGGAGAATTCTGTATTTACAATAATAACAGATTAAGCGTTTTTGAGGGACAAATTAATTTCTGTTAATTTTTTTCTTTTTAAGTTATATTATTATTATATTTTGTTAGATTTTTATTTTTCAGTTTTTAAGGAGATAGAAAAACTTAGATTATAGATAAGTTTTCTCTCTTGAGAATTATTAATACATCTAGTCTGGGCGAAGAGAAAATCCAGAGTTGTCTACCTTTGGTACACAATTTTTTTATCGTTCATTAATTAATGAATAAATTTTTTAACTTATTGGTAAATTGTTAAATTTCTTAGAAGGAAAACTTTTGTTTTTACAATTTGGAAGAGATTTAATTATTGGAATGTAGCGAGTTGTTGTGTTGCCATATTATGTTATTGTTACTAACTCCACGTGGGTACATGTCATTACGCAATGTTAAAGCGATTTAAAGTGCTGGACATAGATTTAGAATTCCATTAAAAGTGTTTATATTTTGTTGAATATACATTGATGTGTGATCATCGTTCATTATTGTTATAACGACTTGAAACGTAAGATCTTACTTTATGTCATTGTTTGGATACATCAGAAACTTGTGACTCATTTGTCATTGCTATGGTTTATTGAGTTATTCAGCTCATACAATGTAACGATTCCATTTCAAGTTATTATTATTTTTGGGTTGATGGTGGTGTCTTTTAGTGTGAGTGCTTTCTAGAAAGATCTGTATTGCTATTATGAATAAAATTTGATGTGATTTTATCAACAGTTTGACATAAATTACCTGATTTATACAAGGAAGTATAAGCATTTCTTTTTATGTCCCTTTATTTATGAAAGATTATATGATGATATGTCCAGCCTGAAAATTTGAGTAAATTATTAAGTAAGTATAGACTTTAATGATCTAGGCTACACATTCGAGTTCTCAATCTTTCCTGTTGTAAGAATTTTATTTAGTTTATGGAGAAATCACTCAGTTTTCAGCAAATTAGTTGACTATCATATGTTTTTTTGTTCATTGTATGTGAATGATATTATGTTTAGTAATTTGACAATTTGCTCTGGTTATTGTCGCTTTGATGATCTTAAAGGAATTAGTATGTGACTTAATTGAACGAAAATATTACATATGATGGCTCAGGGATAATTGATATTTGAACACTGTTGATACTATGACTATGTCCTTTTTGTACTGATTATAAAACTAAAAATTTGAAACCAGTCAAACATTGAAGCAATCTGATTGGTCAATTTTATATTAAAAAATTTTGAATTTTTACCAATCAAATTGCTGTATTTTGAACTGGTTTTAAAATTAGTTTTTTAGTCATTTAATGCCCTTGTATATAAATCCTCCTACAGTTACTACATTCAGCATTTTTATTAAGAAGTGTAATTATGCTTTAAGTATATGATTAAACGAATTAATTGTAACGAAAATGTGAACAGATATGACTTAATTTTGCATGAATGATGTAGCCTTGTTTTGATGTTGTATAAATGCTAGCTGGTAGATGATCTGTGACACATGATATTTTATATAGCGTTTTATCGTAATTTTAGCTCACTACATATGTATATTACGAAGATGGCCATTCCATTTACAAGTTGGTAACAAGATGGCTGTTTTTTTATGGTCTTTACTACTTGTAAAAGAATGTCTGAAAATCACAAATTTTGATTACTCTGTTTCCTTGACTCAATTAAAACAGTTTACCCAGAGGTGATAAATATACTTCTATATATAGGTTTAACAAAATACATTCCATGTATGTATGATGGAAAAGTTTGCAACTGGACATTGTTGTACCATTTGAATTGATTTCCCCCATCTTCTCTAAGATGATGGTATTACTGTAATGTAATGAATAGAGCTGTCATAACATGTCAAATGGATGTTTTCTTATAGTTAATCATGATAAATTCTTAAGCTTAATTATTACAAAAGAAAAAGTTTGAAATGATCTTTTCATGGAGTTTCAAGACTGGGTACTACTGTGTGTTAAAATGTATAAATTCTAATCAAATTTTAACCAAAACATGTTAAATGTTTACTGTACAAGTAAAACAAACATACACATAATTTCATATTACTCTAGATTATTAACACAATTATATATTAAATATATTCAAACAGTTAAGCCTTTTAATATTAGTGGTAGTATCTTAGTGTACATTAATGTATACATGGGCAGCATTGTGTAATATGAATGTTTATGTCAGATAAAAATACAGTAAAAGTTAGAAGACTTGAACTCCATAGCTGATAAATGTTTGAGTGTGTTGGGTTTTTGACCTCTCCAAATAGGACATCATAGGTACCCTTTGTTCCATTCTAGTTTAGATGGAACATGAGACCACTATAGTTTCAGTTGACCGAGTTTGAGTCTTCAAATTTTCACTGTATTTGTATAACAAATAACCTTTTTGCTTTATAAATTCATTTATATATTCATTAAAAGAACAACTATTATTATGTTGATTCACATTTTCTTTTTAGAATATGATCTTTTTAAACTATTGTTAAACACAGTGTAGAAACTGACCATTGTGTTTTTATTGTTTTTGAGATGTTATATATACCTTACCATTGTCAATAAAATCTTTTTTTTACGGTGGCAAAAAGCTCTTTGTAGTTATTTTTTACTATGTTTGGTATTAATGAAACCCAACAGAAAGTATATACATCTTCGTAATCGCAACAACTTGTTTGGGTAGGAGATTCCAGAGGATGATGGTGGCCGGGTAAAAGCTGTTCTGGTATACAGATTTTCTGCATTGGAGCTGGCTAAGTTGCTGTGGATTTTGATGTTCTTGCATTATGTAGAGGAGGATCTGGCGTGGCATCTACCTGGTCGTGCTTGATCTTGTAGAGCATGGTGACTCTAGCCCACTGGCACCTGAGTCCATATCTTATGGTCATAAAATAATGTGTACATCTTTATATATAGTTCCCTGTGCATACATACATGTACACTATCTTATATGTAATATAATGAAAGTTATAACTCGTACATAGTAATGTATACGGGAGTGGTTTTTAATTGTGTTAGTTGACAAAAAATTATATGTGTGCGTGCATACTTAAAGAATGTGAGGACTCTGGTGCCAGTGCTCAAGCTATGTCCTACATCAACTCAAACACTGCAAGTTTTCAGAACTGGTCCTGCAGTTCAAGATTTTTGTGACTTGCAAAGGGTGTTTTTCATTAGTGTAAACACTGCTAATATCATGAAATAGAGTTTTGAAAATTTTCACTCATTGGCAGGTCATACATGACATGTAAGGTTACATTTATTGCTATTACATGTATGACTGGAAGATATATATAAATGGCAAATGCTATTTAACTTATAATTGGACTTGGGAGCATTGTATTTATATAGTACTAAATAGAATCTACTGATTCTGAGTACACATGTACTAGTTAGCAGGTTCACAATAAAAGTGAGAGGTGGGGTGAAAAAAGTACAAATATAAGATAGCACTATTTATTTTATCTCACAACTTTTATACAACATTATCTTCACTATATATGATGTACAAAGTACAAAAATGTTTGAAGGATTTCCTTCAGAGGCAAATTCTTAAAAAACTGAAATACTGATGAATCCATGCCATGTTTGTTGACACATGGATGAAAGGAATTGTTCTGAAGTCCAGAAATTAAGGGATCTGAGTAATTATTCATTATTTAAGTGAATAGCTGCTGAAATTTTGAATTTTCCAAGAAGCTACACCTTTACTATGAAGAGCTCCTGGAATTAATCGATTTCAGGATTTAAAGATTTTGAACTTTCACCCTTGAGTCATTAATATAACTGTACAACATTAGTGTTTTGGAAACAGTATGATGTAATCTGAGCTGTTAGATAGATGTCACATGATGAAATGTCTCATGTTTTCATTGTTGAAAAAATACCTTTGGAAACATATGATGTCTTGTCCAGTTCACAATGTACAATTCAGTGTAACTAATAATCAGCTATACATCAGACCAAAGAAAATTTATTAATTTGATTTTTCATCCAAATTCTAAACTTAAACAAATGGGACACAGTGGCCCTTTTAGATGTTCATTTTGAACTTATTATACACCGTAGTCTATCATATGTTTAAAGAGGGTAATTTGTGTGCCAATTTTTTTTTTTGCAAAATCTTATTCTAGAATCCAAATAAAAATAATGTGTTTTGGGAGGGCAAGGATGAAAATCACAGAATAAATTTTATTGGCCTTATCTAAATCATATAAATGCTATTCTAGCAAACACTGTTGATGATTCTCTGGTACCCAGTATACACTGTTAATTCTTTGACATTGGCGGGAAACAGAAGCATTTACCATTTCCTAACTGTCTTGCAATCCATGTACCAAAGCAACGGAAGTTTTCACACGGGTCTTTTCTGAAAATACAAAGTAGATCTATTATGTTTTGATTCCATTTTTCAAAATGATTTAATCTGAACGCTTTATTACTCAGCCATGGTCATGGCACAGTTGGAAAGTTTTAAATTTTGAATCGGGATGTCAGTCATAACTTAGAAATTTCTTGAGCTCTATTGTGGAAGGATTTTAGTGGTTTCAAAACATTTGACCTTCACCTATCTATATAAGATTAAGATTATCTGTTCTGTTCTGTTCTACAAGATTAAACTTACTTAGCAGTGGTTGTAGTTGGAATAGTAGTAACAGTTGTTGATGTAGTTGATGTAGTAGTTGATTGTGATGTTGTACTTGTAGGCTCCTCAGTTGTAGATGTAGATGTCGTCGTACTATCATTTTCATTATCATCACCATTTTCTTTATCATCACCATTATTCTGTTCAATCTCAGAAACACCAATTTCAACCTTACCATCAACTACTGTGTTTTCAAACGAATACAGATCAATAAAGGCTTTGTCTAAGTTATGGAATAGAATATCTAAGTCGATCTCACCACCAACTTCTGTTTTCAAGGTGCATCTGAATAATACAAGTTTAAAAATTTATTCAATGAGGTAAAACCGAATGGTCTTAGACCCTAGTGGTCAATACTTAAAAAAAAGAGGAAAATTTCAGGATGACTCCTGAGGATCTCTACATTAAGCATATGCATACAAACATACATATGGTGTCATATATATATTGATAATGTATATGATATAACTCATAAGAATCTGAGTATCGTCGCACTAGAAACACTTTACTGTGGTAAAAAATTGCTTAATTCAATTAGTTTAAGACGCTTACTTATACCTACACACTATGTACACTATTAGCTACCAACTATTTAGCTTGTAAAACGCATTTTATCAATATGTGGGTTGATAGTTTAATCAGAAAAACTTGAACTTTTATTTCATTCATGTTCTATATTTATTTATTAGATTTAACGCCGTACGTGTCAACACAATTTAGGTCATTTTACGGCGTCCGGCGCACCTTACCTAGCTTTCCTGGAGTTGGACCCTTGTCTATAACCAGTACTCACACACCCTTCCACAAGGCCGGAAACTTCTCCATATTATCTAATCAATGGAGGAAAATTGACATTACAGTCTAATTTTCATGGAAGGGTATAACCTCCCCGGGTGGGATTCGAACCCGTACCCCCTTCGGGACACGAGATTCCGAATCCCGACGCGCTACCAACTGCGCTATCGACCCGGGTTTTCATGTACATGTACTATGAAATTGCCCGTAATGACATAATTTAAGTTCGTATGTTTAACAAAAAAATCCGCCAGTCACAAAACAACTCATTGTATAATAATGTACACCACAGAACAAAGTTTAAGCGTACAAAGCACAGCTTTGTCGTTCTTCTTTAATGTATCGTACTTAAACTTTGACAATATGAGTACTACGTCATAAGGTCAAATCATGTGACACTTACTTGCACGTGGTTGTGCTAAAGTACGATGGTTCCGGACATTTTACCGTGTTCCGGTTTGGACAGATACAATCGCATTCTGTGTCATCCCATCTTTGTTCTGAATTGCATGTTGACATTAACTTAAGTCGATTCGGATGACAAACACATCTACATTTCCTGCTTTCATAGCTGAAAAATAGGCAAACAAATGATCGAGTTGAGTCATGGAACTAGGTCAATCATCACAATTATGATTCAAGGTCTTATATCTTCTCAGATTCATAGCATTTTTCATTCTTCTGTAGTGTTTATGTTCTTTTTTTCAAATGAAAAAAGGTTACTATGGATAACCCATAATTATCAGTGAATATACACAAATGTACATGTATATCATTATATGCATATTCCAATCACCTTACAGAAATGTGAAAATAAACTAGTCAAATAAACTAGTGAAAACAGTCAATTTCACGTTTAGAGCACAACAATAAATATCTAACGCATAAGCACTGGAGAATGGTAAACCAAGCTATTTGGGGGCGGGTGATAAAAATGGATACCTAAGATATGGATATCTACGAATCAAAACTTACACGCCAAAATCAGTTTGTTTGTTTCGGTATTTTTTTCTGTTAGTTTTCTGGTACCAGTAAAAGAGAAATTTATCATTCCTTTATCAGTGTTTATATGTCAAGATTCTGAGATTATCTCATCATTTTGGAACAACTATACTTTGTATTTCTGTTATATACAATGTACCATATAACCCGATAGCATGAACACCTAAATAATGAGATAAGTGTAAAATATTGGATAGACTTTTTGTTGACATCAACTAGACAGAGTTGAGCTATCCACCACGCGTGAGTGAAAACCTCTGTCGCTATTGAGGGTCTTACTTATAATATAGACCAATGTTTTTCTGTCGAAGTTTTTCTGTATTTTACGCCTACCTATATCTTTTTGGCGCATCACTCTTGATAAAATATTTTCAGGAATTCTTGGAAGGAAATATCAAGTGTAGTGTAAGTATTGTATATATTTTTTTATACAAAAGTGAAAGCCTATCTATACCTAGAAAGCTTAAAAAGTACAAGTACAGCCCAATTGAACTGCCGCATTAAAATCACGTGTGTTTAAAACATTTATTCGAATCTAAGGACTGTCTTCTGGGTGTCAGCATAACGTTTTGTTTGAATCATAAAACATACGAGAATTGATAAGAGCTTTATTTTAAATAATTATCACTTCGCTACTAACACCATCGCTTTGTTCCTAGGCCCATCGATCTGTTTCGAAAGTGTAAACTTGTTTCATGCTTTTACTACATGTATGACTAAATGGGGCATAAAAAGTTGATTTGATTTCTTTCGTAACTCAGATATAGGATGGTTTACAATAAGAAATAAAAATAATTGTACATTAAATATTTTTCTCTTAAATACATGCTTACTTATCAAACGTGCACTAATACACCGGATATTCAACTTACATTTGGTATTTGTGACATTCGTGTGGCTTTGTTTTACATTTTGCCTCACATTGTACGTGTTCTAAAATTTTTATCGTCCGTACTCCAAGAAACTGAAATCTGTGTGCTCCTACGTATGGCAACCGTGTGTCAAATACCTGGAATGGAAATTACACTGAATAGACACGTCCATAGAATTAATAGATGAACAAACTCTTTGATAAGGCAGCGAATCTCAGTTTTTTTCAACTTGTCACATTTGATTTTGTCTTTCAAATAGTTTTCATTTTAGCTCAAATTGTTACAGCATTTTAATTTCAAGTCTCATTTTCTCAATTTGTGACGAAACAATAAATACTATTACGTCGTCAAAACTTTAACATTCATCATTGGAAATGAAAAAAACACATTTTAGCAAATTAGAAACTTTCCTGATATGAAATATATTAGAAACTTTTCAAAATTTGACTCGATTTAGACTAAAAAAACAATAGTTTTATAGATGAAAAGTCACATCCCGGGGTTTGCACATAATGCAGCCTATTAGAGCGGATGGGCCCCTCATTAAAATCTAACAAACCATACCTTAACATATTTTGGAATAGTTTCAGTAGGTTCACATGAGAAGACATCACTAGTACAACATCCTCCACATCTCATGGCACGTGTACATGTCGGCCATACTGTAATATCAGGGTCCGGATGTCTTGGTATGGTAATAGTTGACATACGTGGATTGCAAGCATCAAACATGGCTATTTCACTAGGTTCTATAATATAAAAAGGTGTAAGCAAAATATCAGGAATAGAAGTTTACTGTAAAAAAGCACAGGCCTACCACACAACCAAAGGGGTTTCACATGGAACGAACCGTGGTAAAATGAATGCCACTTGGGGTTTAAACAGGTTATATAGTTTGCCAACCTCACACTCCCCTACAAAAAGTTAAAGAACAAATAATAACAATTAGTCCTGGTGAAAAAACTTGTGAATTAAAAAAAAGATTACATATAGTATTACTGAGTACACAGAATAGAACTTTTTTGGTGCTACCGATTTCATGCTTATATGGCGTTTCATACTTTAAACACTAGCTTCAGTACATAGATTGTTCATCGTTCACATATGGAACGCCGTACATACTCCTTAATACATGCTGCCAGTTTATTTATTTTTCAATTACATTTTTGCAATAACATGAACTATATTTCCGGTGACTGCACGTTGTTTTTTTCCATTCAGTTTCGGTTGTGAAAAACAAGAATACATCAATAGCCGCCGCCATTACAAAATGACAAATTTCTAACTTCATACAACGACGAATGATTTTTAAGATCGAATTAATTATTTAAGTTGAGTTCTGGTGTACACTAGAAATGTGTTTTTTTAAAAAGTAGAAAAGCAATAGACAAGAACATTGGAAATAAAATGGTTAGGCGATAAACATACATTTTAAAACTAATAAGACAATTAATTAATAAAACAATTCATTAGTTATACACTTACCACCTCCAGAAACTACTATTTTTTCTCCATTTTCATCTACATCAGGTGCATCCAGTAACACTACATACAAAGAAATAATTTTATAAATAAATACGTGTTTACGAGAAATTATCGTAGTAACAATTTGGACAATAGTTAAGCCAAGTATGTAAATGTGGATTATACAAGTAGTTCACTTGTCAACTGTTTGTGCATTGTCTTTTTTTTCAGAAAATTTATCAATGAAAGCAAGTTGAGATCCCAACATCAGAGCCCTCACATCAACATATGCTGTCTCTGTTCAACAACAGTTTCCTCTCAAAATTTATCACCTCTTAATTACATCTCCCTCCTTCAACGCTTTCATTCCTTATGTTTCTGCATGGAAATTGACCTTCTTCAGTAAGAACAAATAGCTTATCTCGTATTGGATAACTGTTAACAGGTACTGAGTCTTTGACCCTTTTGCATTAGTTATATTCTGCTCTGGCTCAGAAACATTCATCAAAGTCATGTCATAGATGTTAAGACAAAAACGACGAAAGTTGAAGGCATGTTACCGGAACGTCTATTATATATACACTGTAGAAGTAACATAATTTAAATCATAAGTACGTGTAAGTCTGATTTAATTACTACTTATTTAAGAGAGGATTATAGAAAAAATTATTCAATTTACATGATTCACACTCGTCTATTTCCATGTCAAGCAGTGCACAAAAATCTGTCGTGTTCTTCATATCTTTTGTTGCCATTAACAACGCAAAACTGGGCTGAAATTAGAAATGTTCCATATAATAAGTCTTATGTATCGCTTGCACACCGTTTAGATGATGCAACTACATTGTACTCAATATATTTTGAGCATTCAATGGCTCTAAATACTGATACAAATTAAAACTGGCACATGCAATGGGAAAACTAAATTACCGATCTTGTGGTGGTTGGGCGCATCTTTAGAACAGACAAGCATTGGCATGATTTGTAAGTATGCTCATTTTGAAGTTGTTGGAAATTTTATGGGAAATTTCATGCTTCTGAATTGAATTCATCTTCTTGGCACTATTTACGGCTTAATAAATTAATTCGAGTATTCCTCGTTCACCTCCCACTCATTTCAGCTGAACAAATATGACCTTTGGACTTCCGTTACATTCGTGTACTTGTCTGTATTTTAGACCTAACCGGAAGTCACATTACGAGAGAAGCCATATTATTTCATTTCTGAGCAACAACTTTTCACTAGAATTGATTGTCTTGATGTAAAATGGAGTTAAATGTGCTCTGGATATTGACCTACTGAGTCTGACCGCTCGTTGACTTCACAGTAATAGTACAATCTAAATACAATCAAATTATTTTGCATGTTTCGCAAATAATGACAATTTCTTCAGTGTCCTAATCTCTTATCAAATTATTTCTGACCTCTGATTGAAGGTTCACATGAATTTACCATGATTGTTCATCGGAAATTAGCTTCTTGTCAAAATGAAATCTGAGGACATTTAATTGAGCATTAGTATTATTCGTATAGTTATCGATTAACCAATTAGTCAAAAAGAACGATGTCATGTATTTGATTTAATTGTCTTGCTTTTTCACAATGGTCGACTCTGTTGAATGAGAGGTCTCGGGGGCTGTAGGGAGTTCGATCATGTGAATTGTTGCTTCGAACCTAGTTTTAAAAAGGTACGTTTTGACCGACTATTTAATATAGGGTCAGGTGTTTTTTTCAAAATGTAGTAAGCGAGTAAAAGTTGAGATGTCTACATCGTTCACTTCATAAATATGAAAAATTGTACAACGGAACAACAGAAAACTTAATCAGAGTTGAAGATTTGTTTTGTGATTAGGATAACAAGCAGGTTCATGATAATGAAATCAGGGCCATAAAATTTGACAGAATTCATCAACATAACGATTAATCAAAACTTCCAAGAAATAAATTTGGGTTTCAAACGTAATGTTTTTGTATCAGAACTAATCAATGCTTACATTCAAATCAAAGTATGTGTTTTTATCATTTTTTATAAAAAACAAAAAAGATCAGATAAATACAAATGTTAAGTACGAAGCATTTAAGTAATAATGCATCCATTGTCTAAACATATAATGAAACTATTGTCACTTTGTAAGAAATCGTAAATTCTTAACGGTTTCTATGTTATACAAAGTGAGCATTAATTTTATTTATTTAGTATCAATACAGGATGTGAAATGGTCTCAACGGGCTTTACAGCCCATTCCAGACCTGTAATCAACTGGTAAATCAATATGTTCTTATTTCACGAGTCTAGATTTTAAAGCTCCAATCTACTTCAGTATGAGTCCCCGAAACACATATGTGGGAGTAATACATAAAGTTTTTATCAGAGCAAATAAAAGGTTTTTTTCGTGATATATATCAATGATTTATGAAAACAATAAATTGTAAAATAATAAATTGTAAAATAAAATGAAACAGATACCAGAGAATTTGATTAATTAAAAATATCAATAAACAAATTTGAGCTAATAAACTGAAATAAATAATAAAGTTCATAAACAAATTAGAAATTTTTCAAAGCAACTTACATCAATTCCATACTCAACATTTGCATAACACAGTCCAACCAATCCAAATAATATTAAATAGTTCATTTTGGTTAAAATAAATAATAACAACAATAATAACAATATATTCTACAAGTTTTGTTAGCCGACCAAGTCAAACACGCTTATATTATAAATACTGAAGAAAACGTTCGCTTTTATAGTTTTAGATATCTATATGTTATCTGGCATTATGTATTGGTACTGTAAGAATGCAAACATCCTGATGGGAGACACAAGGGGTTTCATCTACGTGTTGTTTACTTCCACACATAAATACTGTTTCATTGTAACCATTGCGAGTTTGTCATTCACGAAACAATAGGGTATATTCACTGAAAATATACCAAGAGGTCTAGCCCAAGTGTTTTAAGTGGGTCTAGTGAGTTACTAAACGTTACACATCTAATTTCATAATAAACTAAAGTCTATTTGTAAACCAGTGTTTTGAAAATTTCCCATGTCTCCAAACGTGGCTGGCAGTTCCGTCGTGGGCTGGACGCCATATTGCTTTTTTCAATATGGTACTTTAATTTATTTTCACTGATAATACAGAATGAAATGATCTTACATGAAACAATGATACTTGCCTTCATTTTACATATACTGGCCTCACTATTTGGCCGAGTGGTCTCATCATTTAATTAGTAATTTATTAAATGGGTTGTCAGTCCCTGGTTGGTTCGAACCCCAAACCAAAAACAACCTCATTGTTTTCCTTAAGCGATAAACTTTACATCAACCATTTAGAAACTCGGATAGTAAGAAACAGACTGTTGAGTGGTTGATCCTATTTGTTGGAACTTTATTTACAAATACGTAAGTATAAACAAAACCCCTGAATCCCAACTTGGGCCACCAATGAATAATATATTTGATAATTCATTTTAAATCAAGTTACACTGTCAAGATAATAGACTCCGTATTTGATTATGTTTTATTATAAATTGTATTAACACGTCAAATCTAAGATAAATGTAATTTATGTAAAATAACATAATGACTATAATACACAATATGGAATGATATAAAATGAATTATCAACAGGAAACAATAATGTAACATTGTAAGTGGTTCTTTAAATATAACTATACTAATAAACAATCATCAACGATTGGTATGAGTGTAACTGTTGGTAGGTGGGGCGTAGTTCACATGTTGATGAGGGACATACATTCGTAGATTTGTTTCTATTTCGAAATAACGATGCAACACAACACCATTATTAAATAATGGTGTTTTGAAGTAGGCCACATGTAAACAAACAAGTTACCATGCAAGAATCGCAAGTGTTAAATAAGTGGATGGGTTGTATTTTATTGGTTCACACAAATGACATGATGCTCCCTTAAGGTTATTTCTAGATAGTATGTCTATTGATTGGTCACTGGAAAACTAGTCTAAATCCTATCTTTATGCACATGTAATTAGATTAGTTTTACACTGACTCATCGCGGCACTTGTAAATTAAACTTCATGGCGACACTAATATTAACTATATCTCCAATACTTATTTTGTAACAATTAATCCACATATACATGTATGTACTTTACTAAAGGGTAAAAGCTATGACTCTGACATATTTGAACGGGTTTCCATGGTCACGCCTACCCATTGTACTCACATATTAAATAATATATTCATCGTCTATGTATAGAATGCGCGTCAGCCGTTCTACATCACGCATTCTCCGTAAGGTATGTTTTAATATACAAACGATGCTTCATATATACGTTTCCACCTGCACGTAATCCTGGTCCCATATCCGTATTCTTTTTTACTCATGGACATAAAGCTACTTAATTTATTTGTTTCCGTGTGTACGTTTTCCGTTTCCGTAGTATTCCTGAAAACGCATCATGAATCGCTTCATGTACGCAATCGAAAACGTGCATTTTTTGATAAAATTGTATCTACAATTTATGCATGGCCATGTTCACCATCTTTATAGCGCATTTCGCTCATCATATATAATGATAGTATTAAATACATAAATTGTCAAGTACAACGACGTACTATATCTTGCTACTTTGTAAGATTACAATTACTTCAATAGCCGGAATATATTTAATTTCCCTTGACGTCAAAGATGGGCGTCGTACTAACTACCATTGTGACGTCGTCGCCTGTCAGTGGAGTTCTTTTCCGCTAGCCTAGTTAGAACTACTCTGTTATTGAATTTACTTGTATTAATTACGAAATGGAATTTTCAATAAAGCGGTACATGTATAACGTATCTAAAAAAACATAGAATGATTTGGTATTTTTTAACGTGACTTCGAGCGAGCCCAGTATTTCGAGTGATCGCGAATGAAGAATATTTATGAATATTTTTTTGTATATTTGAATTACTGGACCATCTGTGCCTCCCCAATTTCTTGTTATTCTGTTGAATTGGTCTACATCATACTGTCTGCGTCAGAGGAACGTTGTTGCTCTCAAATCTAGAAAAAACAACTTCACTTTTTATGTTGTTCTCTTTTATTATATGTAGCACTATCTTGATTTTCTTTGACTTTATCAGGGAATTTTGGCAGAAGAACTAGGCTCGTAAATATACTACACAGAATTGGAATCGACGTGTTTACAGAATAGTGAATACAGTATGCTTATGAGCACGTAAGCACCAACCGTACTTGGGACAGTCACTCACAGTGCTATCAGCTTGATAAAACACGTATTGGCGCAAAACTCATGAGCTTGCTTTTCAAGTATTATTGGCAGTTTGCTTTGAACCTGGACCCCTTAAACATGTAATATCTCAATCGGTCATGTCTAGCATTTTTCAAATAAAAAATCAGATTTTTTCTTCAATTTCAGAACATACAGGCAATGCAAATTTTAAGACAAATGGAGGTTTTCGTTAAATGGGTACGTGCTGTAATCAGACGTATAAAGATAATTGAATTCTTGTTGAGGTTGAACATCCGCGATGGTCAACAAAGTTTTGCATACAAAGGTTCTGAAAAGCAAGCTACAATAGAGTGCAAGACTACGCTTAATAAAATTAAAGCGCCGATGGCGCAGTCCGGACATGGATTAAACAGGGCAAAATTTTTCCAACTACACATAGAGAGGTTGTACTAATGATCTTTTTCTTCTAAAATTTACAAACAAAGTGTTACGTTTCAAAATATGTCGCTTACTAAGACCTGAATTGCTAACGCAATCCATGTCAAAAACTGCAGTTTTGTGCGTGCCCCCACGCGGTTAGCTCGATTGATGGTGTGACTGACAAGACTTGTGTTTAATTTCCATGCAGGACTATTAATTATACCTTTCGTGGAGAGACATTGGTCCTTTCTACTTTAATTTGCTGTTACGCCATCGAATTAAGTAAGGCAGTTATTAACTTCTGGCGAAGGTATCAGCGTAAGACTACAAACAAGCTTATGCTTTGAGAACTAAGATTTACGAAGGGGACAGTGAGTCGACAAAGAGTGCCAGGCACCGTAAGGAATCGTACAAACTGTACCAAACCATGCATGTTCCATATTAAATGAAATAACTGTACTTTAAATACAAATCTGGTTCAACAATACATGTTATGGGGCAAATGATAACAAAATGATAATTTTTGTTCTTATCTACGTTTTCGTGATTTGTTGAGAAATAAACACTCGATAATCAGATGGAAGGTGTAGGTACAGTTTTTACATGGTAGGAACAATCAGGTGATCTACTTTCAATATTGGAAATATTTTATACGCAAAATATGCGCAATAAAGCATGGTATTTATTTCCGTTACATAAATTCCATGTAGGCTGAACAAAATGCACCACGTGTTCAATTTTCTGGTCTAAATCCAATACAATCAAATGCAAGTAAGTGAGTATTTTGTAATTCACAAAGGAAAAGTACATAATTCTACATTATAATTTTTACCAAATGGTCTCATGGAATACTTGATTTAAACAATGTTTTCATTTATGAAAGTTCCTGCCCAAACCTGAGATAGCGACAAAGTCTTGAGATTTAATCATCACCGTCACAAAACAATGACTTATTTCACTTTAACTATTTCAACCCGTAGGAAATGAGATAACTCCAATAACTGCCCGCTATTCTGCTAACTACCCTTTGATAACTAGCTTTTCTAGAAGTGTATTTCAAAATGCTTGGTGACTTTCTATTGATAAAATTATTAGCCTCGTTCTCATTTCTACAATAGTAAGTCTCTTCATAAATAACATTTAAGAGCTCCACAAATTTCAAAGTATTGAACATCATCATTGGTTTCGTTGGCATAAACGAGGTCATTAAGCACCTTATCGAAAGGATAAACATGATGTTTGTGAAAAATACGCCGTGCTAATATTCCGAACACCGACTGTTCAAAATGGTGGCAGTTTGCGTCTGCTGCAGTGTTTGAATTGCACAGTGCCACATTTTGTACTCTCGACGTTACTGGAGCAATGCAATCAAAATTTAAAGCACAAGTTACCCAAGAGTTAACAAGGGCTAAACTTTCAGGAGTATGATACAAAGCTAAACAGTCAGTATAAATCATATTGAATGTTTGAAATTTACATGTGTCTTCTCCCAAGTACTTAAATGCACTATTGTCTGTTTGATGGATCAACTTGGTGGTAGGATTTGTCCTGAACACTACACCATACTTTTTATAGACTTCCATAAGATCTTCTAGGTACTTGGATTTAAATCTGATAGAAGGATCAACCCACAGTACCTTTCCATATTCTACAAAAATAAGCTGAAAAAAGAAATTAAATTCTTTGGGATGTGATGGCTTTTTAGTCTTAAGTTTATTAGAATGTTAACTGAAACAACTTTTTGCATTGTTATAAAACTAGACTCAATAGAAGCGATACGGCAAATGAATGCAATCCTGTAATTGCTTCAAAGTTATAGCACTTGGCGAGACCAACTTTATAAATTGTATTTTTTAAAGCTTTGAATGACAACATTGCATATTTCAATTATACTTGACATTTATGGATTAATATAACATGTACCTGGTTATGTGTTACATAACAATGGTTAGACCTAACAATAATGATAAACTGTGCAATCATGGCCGCGTTCAGGGCTCTCTAACTTCATAATCATGCAGTAATCTGTAATTTTCAAATTAATGAGTCAACTAGAAAACTAGTAAAGTTAAAGACCAGTCACTATATCTAATAACTTACCATTATCATGATAGGTTTCCAAGCTTTTAAGTTCTTGTTCTTTATATGTCTGGGAAATTCTTTAAATTTAAACTTACGTATTTCACATCTGCACCCAGCATCCTGAAAATTAGGATTGATTAATTCGATAATTGCTTTTAAGCAATTCTTTAAAAATAACTATGAATATCGATGATGCATTTGTAAATGAATACATGGACGATATAACTGATAATTCTTAAATGTTCTAGTTCACATATTTGTTTTTTTTTTCTCTTTAATTTCAAAACAAGACAAACTGGTCTATAGGTTGCAAGAAATATACAATAAAAATGACAAAAATGCACTGAAGGAGTCTATACCGTTACATACGGGGTAGATTTTTACTACATGAAATACCATCATTTGTAGTTAGGCCCTATATGCCAATTTGCACTTAAATTGTCATTATCAGAACATTACTTTTCTGCTTCCAAAAATGTTTTCATAAAATTTTGAAAGTTTTAGAAAAAGTTGATATTTAAGTTGAAATCTGTGAATGAGAACCTTAAAAAAATCTGTGAACTAGTAGATTTAAGCACATTTTACTGTAAGTGAAAGATTACCTGCATGACTTTCACCTGTCGTCTGGTGAGCCCAATGTCAAATACTATGACCTTGATTTCACCACCGTATTTAACATTTGCTAGAATATTCTTATGAAAACTTTCAAAAAGTCCCTGTGAAAGTCGGTAAGAGAGTCTATCTAGTGCCATAGTTAGCACAGGGTATGGCTCATTTTTCAAAGGCAATTTAAACCTGCCTCCCACTTTCCACATGTATCCATCCGCAACACCACGTGGGTATTTTCTTAAAACATCCACATTATCTTTGATCGTTGAGTTAAACCTCTCGCTGCAATTCTGGTCAATATTATCTGAAACAAATAATGAAATAAAATGGAAACACGTTTGCTTTAATCGTAACGCATCGAAAATGTTTGTGTTATTCAATCGTAAAGATAGGATATTTCCGTGCTTTCAAATTTAGGAGACTCTTCAACTTAACGGTATAAAAGAGATTAGAAGTTTCGCTTTGAAGACACAATGGTGATTATATTCGTGAAAACTTCAAAACTTCGCGACGGACTACTTTTAGCTTTTGGAAAGATCCTTGAAAAAGGTAGTGTTTGGAATTTTGCTTTTCGAAAAATAACACTACCATTGACTTCTAAAAGAAATTTGAGGGACAACACTGACTGGGAGCAAACTGCTTATGAACCAGTTATTTTGTCAATAGTACCAAGTGAATCACACGTTTCTTTTGTTATTGCTAGCAGACTTTTGGAAAAGGAGATTTCCGAGTAAGTATTTAATGGGTATGCCTGTAAAGAAATAGGTACAAACTTGCCTTCTGTTATATCCAAATCTTCATACTTGCTTTTGAAGTTTGTGGCATCACCTGGTTTATCATCGTAAATATGGTTTATTTTTGTTTTCACCTTTTTATGAAAGTCTTTATGGGTCTGTTTTGTTCCTTTGTTCCCTGTAAAGATAATACATACATTATTCAGTAATGTAGCATCTTGCGAGTCTTAATAGAGGGGAATACATACACCAAATTTTTCAGTATTATAAGTCACATGGTCTTGCATATTCGTACTAAGTCAACACAACCTTACACTGTATGGTGTTATATATATGTACTACTAAACGAGCACCCGATTTTAATAAGAAACATTATTCTATGTAGTAATTAAGACAAAGTGCGTCAGTTCTTGTATCTATGTCCCTCTATTGTGTGACTGACGTCTTTCTGCACAGCCATACGAAAACATCAACTTTTCAATGGTTGTAATATCCTTAATAATTAAGAAAACACAAACAATCGTTCATTTTTGTTTCCCACCATTTAAGTGATTGCTGTTTTGGGAATTAATCCGCCGCCTTTTAATGAGTTCAAAATGTACTAACTAGCGATTTATTGAAAAGTTATGGCGATAGTGTTCTTGTAATTCAGAAAGTCGATGTCAACATCGGCTCTGAATTGTTCTCTTTAATGTTTTGGATGCAGAAATTTCAGAGAGATAGTTTTGAATCGTTGCATTCCCTGTGAAGTTAATATGTTCCACCAAACGTCTGTCTCTTGTATATGAGTATACAAGGCATTAAACAGAAAAAACAGAGCATTAAATCTACTACATACGTAATTTTTGAAAGTTAAACATCTAATTACCTATAGTTTCTATTAAAAGTATGGACACAAGCACTAGACATGTGACTATGGCAATGTTGCATAACAGTTTTGGCATCTTCCTAATATCAACACCAACTTTTTGTTTTCACTTTAAATTGTTCACAATTCCAGAAAAAGTAACTATGTAAACAGCTCGTCACCGAACGTTAAAACCATAACATAACATTTAAGAAACGTAAGTATTCATTTAAATGAATTGATCCTTTACTACAATTCAAATTCTATGAAAACACTGATTTCCCATCAACATACATATACAACACCAGTATAGTTTGTCATCCTACGTTCTTAGTAAAGAAATTATTGGTTAGTATTGAATATTGCAAGAGATGCACTGGTCACAATACGCTCGTCTCAGTACAGACCATATACCAAGAGGGCATAAGGGAAAACTGCAGTTTCTACATTTTTATGGCAGTAGAAACAGATATCACATTATATCTCTCAACTTTTTTGTTACCTTACTAGAATTTTGAGAGCAAGTATATGTGCTTGTTTAATAAAGATACTATTTAGATAATGCTCGGTATGAACATGTACCTAGTATGTTTTAGAACATCGACAATTCATAATTCTATAAAATAAAAATAACTAAAAAATCGTTGGAAGTTGCAATTAATACGAAAGGGTAATAGTGTTTCTTTTTACTGTTTGAAATGTTATTACCTAATTTAAAACGCCCTGTTGTCAATTTGACAAAAATGCACCGAAGTACATCTACAAAGTCGAGCTGGTTAACATCATCAGTTATATTCATAAAAATAGTAAGATGTTTGAACTTGTATCTATAACATTAATTAAACTCATTAATAAAGTTTTAATTGAAAATTAATATGTGTCCTGAAGGCAATATATTAATAGATACACGAGTAGAAAGCTGACATGATCTTTGACATGCAATTAAATTGAATATAAATATTGAACCAATGACTCTTACTTAAATTTAAGTGATTTTAATGACTTCTACAGTGTTGGTCCAGATTGATTACATATTTGATGTTTTCACTAGGTATACATCAAGGCATTTATATAATTAGTGTCCATGACAAATGAAATACTATTCAATTCAGCTTTCTTTCAACCTTACAATCGAAACAAGTTACAAATCATCCAACAATGGAAGTTATAATAAAGATCCTATTTTGCCATGAAATGCAAGAATACAATCTGGAAATGACAGCCATAGTCGGCAAGCGTCAAGAATCATTAAAATCTGCTCCCATGAGACAGGATATTAAGTGTGTAGAGTCACCATCCTTCAAAGGGCAACAAATTAGGGTACCTGTAACAGTTGTTTGCTGCTCGTTTATTGTTTATTTGTTAATGGGGGTCTGTAATTTCATATGTTTATAATTAATAAGGTAGCAGGACTCATCTGTAGTAGGGCTTGAGATTGGTACTGACTACCGACTGGCATGGATATGCCATTTAGCATGATTTGAGCATAAATGCATTTCAGGTGGTCGAGTATTGCGATTGCATTGCTGAAATTTTACCATTGCGTAAGATGCATCATAAATTTCCTATTTATATACAACACAGCTGGGGCACAAGTGTTCCAAAAGCAAGATGAATAGTCACCCATAACAAATGAAACAATCTTTGTTTTTGTCTATCATGTTTGAAGCATGAGTAGGAGTTGAACGTTTTAAAAAAAACATAAAAAAAACATTCAATTTACTGAAACATGAAGATTTCATATAAATAACATATGGTATTTTATTCTAAAAATACTAAAATCTGTATTTAAACTGAAAACTTTCACTTCTGTTGAATGGCTAAACATTTTTTTCTGTCAGATAATAGAGAGGACACCCATTCTGATAAATGGCACTGTCTCAAGTCAAAATACTATACATACATACGGTTTTTGGTGCCATAAAAACATGTACCATTACTACCACAATTTTATTTAAACAAATGAAATAGAAAAATCCAACACAGAACTAGATTTATTGTTTACTTTTTATTTACAAATCCACCATGCATCATTTCATTATATGATGAAAGCACAATATATTTGAATACAATAGATGATTGATTTACATGTTTTTCAAATACCAAACACAGAAATGTCAAAACTTACAAAATTTTGAATTTTAGCACCCTTTACATAGCAAAAAGCCTCTTCACAGGCTCCAAAAACACTGAACATCAAGACCAGTTCTGAAAACTCTACGCTGTATCAAGAGAAATACAATCACATTCAAAGTAAACATATAAAATTGACACTTGCATACACCTACAGTATACAACATTTGGTCATGATTAATTGATCAAAAACACTGTACAATGTAATAATTGCTTCATTAACATATAAACAAACAATTTATTCCATAAAAGATTTGCGACATTTTTGGATCTAGATTTCTGAAACATGCCTGATGTCCAATATAAGTTCAACAACATGAAATATGTTGTCATAACAGACAAAAGTTGCCAGATATGTCTAGTCAATTTTGCTCTGTCTGTTATTGTATGATATTGCAGAGCAATTGAACCATGAAACACAACATTCCAATACAGTGGAACCTGTGCTAACAATCATCTGACCAGAGTGACTGCCTAGTCACAATGGCCACTTTTTAGTTTACAGTTTACCCCTGAATGGTCTTTGTAGACAGGTTTCACAGTATATGCAAAGAGCATGAGTATAATAAATTTTCTAATATACTGATGTACAGAAAAATTATTAAAACTCTAAATGGCAATTGAGACCATACCAAATAGTTTAACCAACTACTCCTGAGCGTATGTATCATTTATTTCACAAGTTTCCAATGTCCGCCACATAGACAATTACGAATCCAACGTTGTTCCCATGATACCATTGTCTGAGATTTCCCAACAGGCTTCAACAATGATAGACAACCACACCTCGTACATTTTCTTGTATCATTGGAAACCTTGTTACCAAGGTGAATCTGTCTGACAATGTCATGGAATTGATCTGAGTGATTTGATTGGTCGACAACACTTTTATGAGTCTTGGTTAGTTTCTTCTGATAGAGATACTCTGGCTCTTCATCAAATTTGAACATTAATGGTAATACTTGAGTGAACACTGAGAAGCCTAAATTGTCCATACGAAAACTTTGTGATAATCCAGGAATGAACACTTTGCTTGGTAACACACTACATTCGTCTAGCAAGGTATCGTCAAATTCAATACTTCGACCTTCACGACAACAGTTCCAAGCTCGTGTTAACAGTTTATACATATGTTTAAGGATATCCAGACTAATAGAGGTTGTTGTGAAGGTTGGCAAACAATATGGGTAAATCTGTCCCCACATTTTAAATATGACGAGAATTTCGCGTAGAAGATGTAAGACTGTAGAATCTGTAAGTAAGGATGATCCAGTAAAACTTGAGAATGATTGAAACATTGGTGCTGCACTCAGTAATTGTAGACTGAAGTCTGATACCCATTGTATCAATGGTTGTAAACTTGATAATGTTACTGAAATAGTTAAAAGTAAAACATTTAACTCATAATGCATTTTACAACCAAAACTATACAACCTCTCTATTTTAGTTTAAGAAAAAAAATCTAGGATAAAATAAATTACCCCTGGGGATAATGTAGGATTTTTATTGTTTTAATCACAAGTGTCTAGAAAATATAAAAACTATAAAACTTGGTAATGTTATATGTACAGCAAAGTTTTGCTATAAAGACCACCTTGAAAATTTGCATAATAAAGCAATTTTTGACAACATTTAATAAGTCCTAAATGTTTAAATTGAGAAGAAAAAGGACCCTATATTAACTTCATTCCCCTATGAAGACCATCGGATGACTCTGATAGTAGAACTTTGCTGTAGAGTTAAGTTTGCACTTTTACATAATACTTATATAAGAGTATACATGTATTTGTTTTAAAGAATTATATTACCTTTTTATGATATTTATTTTAATGAGATTAATACATCTCTATACTTACGATCAGGTTTGTCTTTCTTTCTAACTTCAACATGGAACTCGTCTGTATCTAAACTTCTTAATATTTGATCTATATCACCATCTGTATGTTTACTACATAATATACTAACTTTCTCTGCTGGACCCTGTATGTATAGGATGTAACAGATTAATCACTACCAAGTCTACTTCTTTTAGATGACAAAGAACTGATCACATTATATTAATACCATGAGAATAAAGTGAATATACTTTAGTGCTATAATATTCTTGAACTTAGAAAAAAAGGGAGACAGAAAAAAGGAATAGGGAAAAGCTAAGAGCAGATGAAACTATTTCTGCAAACAGAGGAGCAAAAAGGGCAGGGTGCAGAAACCCTATTATTTTGCTTTAAAAATAATCACGTATGTACATGCAGTGGCATTTATTTGCTTAATTATGCAGTCAGCAGCATTTCAGAGCTAAAATGTGTTTAAAAATGATTTCATTTTGTGGATTTCCTGGAGAAAGACAATTATAGGAACTTATGTCTTGTATTGAAACTTTTGAGCAGACAGTTCACCTAACTATCATTCCTGAGACCCATGAAGCAAATATCACCGAAACGAGAAAACAAATTGATATCAAACCTACCTTATCTTGAGAAGTTATATTTCTTGGTTTCAGTATAGACTTGATTACATTTCCTATTGAGTATAATACTAATTGTGTATGGAAATCTACAGCCTTCTGGTGACCAGCACTGAAATATAGCGAATTGATTACATTACTAAAATGGCTACTCCAGCTAGTGTGAAAAGTAACGAAACAATACTCCGTAATAGTGTTAAGATATCATATATGTGCATGCATGATTCATATACATTTTTGTATATCAATTGCTAAATTGTTCAATTGTTGCAGTGCTGAAACTTTATTAACAAAATTGATGTTTTTTTTTTTTAAATATACATGTTTTCATTCAAGAAGTCAAAATGTCACAAAATATGCCAGTCACTCAATTCATAAACTAAAACCTTGACCTGGTAGTTGAACTCACTTTAAGCTTTACTGGTAACAAACATTTTGTCCAATTTTGATGAAGATCAGTTAACAACGGACTTAAAAAGGAGCAATACCAGACTTTTGCTTACCCAGGCAGTTAGTCATCTGCTAGCAGAGTTTACTGTTTGAATAAAAGCACATGCAAAATATATACATGTTACAATGCATTCATGAATATGCCATATCATTTCATCTGATAAGTAAAACTAAATTAAGATTGAGTGAAAATAGTAGATATAAAATATAATTACCTGTAACTACTAAATAATCCCATTTTCATACTGAGCAGTCTCATGAATACATAATCTTGCATTGTATGAACTTGTTTACTGAAGTTCTCTGTTAATGATTGACATATACTCATTATCATTCCTGAAAAAAAGACAAATAAAACCCATTAAAATAGAGGATTTGATTGACATCTCTTAACAATTGGTTTCAACATGGTTTGGGCTGTTTTTCCATGGGAAAAAAATCCTATTTAAGATTTAACCTAAAACCCCATATAAGTGGCCACAGAAAAAACTCAGGGCAAGGAACTGATCAGAAAAGTTTGAGAATGGCATAGTTTAGTTTTGGATTTGGAGTATATTTTAATGTAAATCATTAAAGAAATATTTAGACTAAATCTAACCTTGTCTAACAGCTAGAAGTACATCCCAGCAATCTTGTCCAGTGACCATAGCATACTCTAACAATAATACAATACTAGTAGGTGGTAACTGCATTGTACTGTCTCTACTGCCATTGTATGTTTTAAATAGATATACTCTTCCATCGTGGAGACCAAATATACCACATCCACTTCCTGTCTGTGTCATGGCTGACAACTGAAGAGAAGTATTAAATACTCTATCTGCAGACCCAGGGTAAGACTGTGTAGGTTGGCAAAGACTTTCCAAGTTGGATGTTGATATAACTTGAAATGTGTATCTATGAATCAACTGTATGGTGCCATCTTTGAATGCTAAAGCTATGTAGGGCAGAAAGCCTGTGGTTTCAACTACATTTCTACTCATGGGGAGTTTAGGTCCAGCGATGCATGTTAACTGAGCTGGGTGGGGTATGGTAGCTTTATGCATCCATTTGTGTGTTTTGATAGAATTGTAAGGAGCTGTGTTCATAGAGAACATTTTATGTTGTGGTAACATTTGTTCTAATAACTGCCATACTTCTAGACTACAGTGGTTAGAACTTCCACAACATACAAACAATGTATCACTACATTCATTGTTCATAAACATAACCTTTGTGATCCTGAAAAAAGAAATAAATATGTACATATTTATGAACTGCATATTCAGATTTAATACTGTTTATCCACAATTTTTATTAGGTAATTTACAGCAACTGACTCACCTACTCAGCTTACCAGAACAATTTTCCTATACTAGTACTTACTACTTAACCTTTGGCAAGGAGACAACATCTTCTCCTCATACAACATTACAGTAAAAAAATATTGGAAAAGTTTGACCTACAGTAGCCAGGGTTGAACAATAATCACTGATTTTAAGTTGAGCAATCATTACAGCATGAACCCTGTATAATAGTTACATTGAATTCTTTCAGTTGATATAAAAAACAAATATATATTTGAGTAGAGAATATTTAAGCCATCAAGTTAAATAAATTGCAAACAAAAGCACAACAAGGTTAGACAATATCCACCAAACAACAATAAAATGATAATGTTTTGAAAAATAAACGAAGGGAAATAAATGGAGTGAACATTCAACAGTTTTGATTATCTCCTCTCCATGCACAACCTGATGCCTTTGACCAATCCAATGTTTGAAGAAATCTGTTCAAGCTAAAGAAGTTGTCTCCAAAAGATGTAACAAACACACGTATGCTCTGTGCCACAACATTACAAGACCCATCAGACACATAGAAGAATGATACAAAAACAAAAAGCTAGTAAGTATTTTGGCAAACTGTACAATTGAATCACTAAAGCGAAGTAACTTGTCCTAGTAATTCACATTTGTAGTATTTACTTTATGTTTGATTTTTAATCATGGAATTAACCAAACTAATTTGGTTCAGCCAAAACTAGTCCACAACTTTCTTCATTTATGTTTAGTGTGACTAGTTTTGCACAGACCCAATAAATCAAACAAGTAAATATTGACTATTACCTCTGATTATCTGACATACTATAATCAAGTTGTGTTTTAGTATACAGACTAGCACCATTTGTACTTGATATAGTTATATTCTTTCCTGATAATTTCACTGATACAATATAACATTGTATTGCAGACGACAGTTGTCCATCACTTGTAGCTATCATTATATCACCATTACCAGTGTTAGCAACATCTGCTGCAGTAAGTCTCATATGATTGGTTGATAAACTTTCAGATGATGTTATAACTGTACCATCTGTCTGATGTACACCTACAGTTACCTGTATTATAAAGTATAATAAGCATTCTGGACACCTTAAAATAATCTTGGAAGATTTTGTGGGAGGTCCACTAAGAAGTCAGGTTTTTGGTAGTATGCAAAATATAATCAATCTGATCAAACCCCAATCTAAAATTCTCAGCTTGCAATATTGGCTTATTTTATATCAGTCAAGCTCTATGACTATGCTGTCATTCTGATGCTATTAGCATACACCCACACCAGAAGCTGACAATTATCATACTTGATACAGGTGGGAAAATGGCTGTAAAAAAAGTTTTATGACCAAACTCACAAAAAGGTAAGTAGATCTCATGACAGAGAACTTGACCAAGTTTGGTAAATGATACTAAGTATCAGACAATTCAACCCCATGTTCATACATTCAGCTGTCTGTTATAAATGTATCAATACTATAACATGTCTTCGATAAGTCTATCAAATCAAGAAGTATATAAACTTACCAGACCAGAAGCAGAGACAAGCACCCAACCTTCTACAAAACTTCCACCAAACTGAGTCAATGATGGTTTAAATCTCATATTTCTAACAAATTTCTCAATATACTGAGTCTTCTCTCTTTTATCAGGATCAAATATAATCTATATGATACAAAAATACAGTAAAATCATCATTGTAAACTAGTCTAATATAGTCATGAGACTTTGTAATATGCAAGAACAACAAAGACATATGTATATTCTATGATAAAAATATAGGCAACCATTTGTGATCTTAGAATAAAAAAGACATACATTTGTCTATGTCTACAATCATGGTGATAAAGGTGGTGCCAAGATAGATGCTTGACTTTTTCTGTGCTATACTAATGACAGAGCCAAGCCAAAAACATTAATATTCTACAAACTTCTCATTGATTTGAATATAGACACTTCAGAGATAATACATATAGGATTGAATAACATAAGCATTTGGTGGACATAAAATATCTAGAAAATACTGAAAACTACTTTCAAAATACTGACACAGACAGAATTCATATAAAATACATAGGTAGTTTATTCTCAAAATACTGAAATCAGTATTAATACTGAAAACTTACACCCATGCATGAGTCAAAGCTTTAATAATATGTTAGAACAATGATATTGTGTGGATAAGAATTGACCTTGATCAATATTATCAATAAGAAAAGAACACCAAGCCACAAATAAAACATCATGATTTATTGTTCAAAGTCAAGCCAGGTGATTCAAGAACCTTATTCAAATAGGAAGATAATAACATGGAACTTACCTGAAGACCATTATGAAACCACATTACAGCTAATATTTCTTCACCAACATTTGATACAGATCCTATACATTGCCAATCATTTAATATATGTTCCTGGAAAAAATATGAAATCAATAATTTTAACAATTGATAGCCCATAGTGTATGAATCAGAATTATTATAAACTATCAGAAATATATTATGTTAAGGGCTTCACAATTCAAGTTTTGAAATCAGTTATCAGCTACTATTGGGTCTTCATCATACATAACATACTATGACTATGAAATAAATCTAAACATATTTACCTTCATAGCCCAGACTTGACATTCTCCATCTACATCTATAAGAAGTAATTTACTTCCAGTGGTGTCCCATACAATCTGTAGTAACTGTTTAGATACAGTGGTGACCAGATAGGATTCCCATGGTTTATCAATATCAAATACAACAACTTCATATTGTCTGTCATAGTGTGTACTATAAGAAAACATAATATACATGTATATGATATAATTAATATGCACAAGTATTTTATTGGTCAATTCTTGATATAGATATACAATTCATGGTCAAAACAAATAGTGGCAAAGTAACAAATCATAAAAAGTCTTCATTTCATGGACATTCTTCTAAAATGTCTTATCTTATTTGTGCCATTTTTATTGTCTTCTTAAGTTGTTTTAATTCCATGTATTACATGCAAGCAGTGGTAATTAAGGCTTAACTATTCTTAATTAAACCAACATCAAGTGACAAAACCTTAGACTGAACTTGTCTCTTGACTTAGCAAAGCTCTTGTATGAGTTGAGTTAATCAAGGGTTGAGTTTGTCACTACTTTAAGATAAGTTGTCCCTACATACCGGATGAGTTGTCTCAGGTTGAGTTGTATTCGGGTTGTCTAGACCCTGTCTCTTATGAATTTGTTCCCACTGTGGATATAGATCAACTGTAATGTTTGGATGATTTACTCCTAAAGCTAAAGGGCAAGACACTATATATGACTATGAGTATTTTAGTCATGGTATGGTCAGGACATTGACAAAATTGGGTACTAAAAGAGTTTATCACTATTTTATAAGTGACCAGGATTTCAACGGTCAGTCTAATTAACCCAAGACACACTCAATGCCTCTTAAAAGTTAAAGTGTTATATCTGTTTCACGTTCACCTTAAAAAACGTCTAATCAACGAATTTTATCGCACATGAACGATTGATTTGGCAAAAAAATTGGTTGTCCATAAACTATTGGAGGTCACTCAGATGGTTCATAATATCCATGCATAATGAATTATCTCCCTTAAATAGCTTGACATTTGGCAGGAATTCTTGGAAGATAATCTATATTTGTATATTGTAGACTATGAATAAAAAAAGATATAGCTATACACTTCAATATAATAAGTAAAAATATGTTACAACACCTGTGCGATGATGCCCCAGAGGGGATTCTGCACAATACTGGGAGAAGAAGGAGAAGAATCACTAGTCCTAAATATAAGACCCTACATAACTTACTTATCATACGGACGTTCTTCTGTTATGTAACAGAAAAATGTCCAAATGATAAAAAAGTAACGTAGGGTCTTATATTTAGGACTACAGAATCACATTTAAATCAAGGCAGTGGCTAGAGTTACGGTACCGTAACTCTAGACCCAGGTTCTAGAGTTACGGAAGTAGACAACTCTGACTGGGTTGTCTAAAGTTACGGAAGTCAAATAACATGCGTACGTTTCAAACTTTTCAACATCGAAAAACTGATTTATATTCATTATTACTCGAAATAAACAAATATTTATCAACGTGACTTATCCAATTGTTATTACATCCGCCATTTTGGATATGACTAATAAACTTACTGGATGTTTAACATACGGCGATATGACATTGTCGACTTCAAAGTGACACATACTTAGTTAACTTTTCAATAGCGATTTGTTATGTAGTTGGAATAGAATTTGAACCGAATATGTCTAATTTGGACAGAATTAATATATTTTTTATTTAATTGACGATTCTTAGAAAAAACGGCGATTTTCGAATGCAAGATCGACCATATTTTTGGACAGAATCAAAAGTAAAATGTCTTCAATTTGATAAAAAAATGTTGATAAATGATATATTTTTACATTGTCACGTTAAAAAGCGGCGATCTTTACCTAAAACATTGACCAATTCATTGAATTTAAAAATCTCGGCAATTTTCCCCAAGATTTGCATACTAAAGAATCTCGGCGTTTTACATACATGTATATTGTACGATAAGTATATGGAGCTTTTTGGAGGAATTAGCGAATTTAATTGAAAAGATAAAAAAACACGATTTTTTACTGGATAACTGCCAAGATTTTAGTAAAAATTGCTGACTTTTGGTTATGAATATGAATGGGTATTTTTAACGAGATCGTTTATATTTTCGTTAAAATTTTAAAGATTTGGTGAGGAATGACAAGCTGGATTTTTTTACAAAAACATCGACTTTCTAACTATTCATTTAACGTTTTCCCCCAAGTACTAAGCTCTTTTTATCAAGCTAAATTCCCATTTTTGTTCATGAAATAAAAGTCAATTTAACGTTCGAAAATCGCCGACTTTCTTACTAGACACTTGCAAATTATTCACAATTAAAATTACTCTAAGAATCGTCTTTTTCCTATAAATATTTTCTTTAAATTCATTACACAATTACAGTTTTCTCCAGGGTCAAAATTTTGGGGGTCACACATGACCCCCATGTTCAAAAAATGGGGGTCAAATGGAAATATTAGGGGGTCAGCACATTCATGTACCAGTTCTTTGATTGTATGAAACTCCTTTAAATTGACGAATCCATTATATTCTAGGTTTTTGTATTTTGTTAAAAGCCAAGGTATGGAACATGTATTTAATGTAAGAAAGTAGGCTGATGCTTTTTGAAGATGGGAGTTAGGAAAAGTTACTTGTGATATTTTAAAAAATATAATGCAAAGAGCCTAACAAGGAAGCACATACTTGTAAACAATGCCATTATGGGTTCATGACAAAAATAATGGGTCCCATAGATATACAATCAAACATCAAATTTTACAAATCTGTAAAAGTACAGGGATCAAAGTGATGCATCTCTTTAAGATGTTTTCATATAAATTAAGACTACAGGGAAGTAAAAATTATTAATAAGGCTTCCATGTTTATGAGTTCCAGTTTAACAGCAAAACAGATTAATGTGTTGTGTAACAAGCTGTTTGAATACAGAGCTTTTTTTCAGTACTTGGGGAAAGGGCCAGGGGCCTTTTTATAAATAGAACATTTGGGGAAATTTTATCAAAATTTCATTGAAGGGGGAACAAAATATCCAAGGTAAACTCAAAATTTGGGGAAAACTACATGATTTTAAAGAAATTTCAAGAGGGGAAGGCACCTGTCAACGGCCCCTGTTAAATAAGGAAAAAAAGGCCTGGAATAGGCTTAATTACGGCAAGCTTGTGATTGGCTAGAGCTGGAATTCTAACAAATGTTGAATGATAGAAATTCTTTTTCCGGTAGTTTTTGGCGTAAGCCTCTCGCCCTACCAGAGCTGAGTAAAATCTCCGCAAAAATCTAAGTCAGTAGCACGATAAAGCAAGTTTTATATTTTCCGTGTCCGACCACTGTTGATATCCGAAAATACGTAATAAATACGGCGATTTCACTCATTTCTTTATCAAACATTCTCGAATGGTTATCAAAATTCTCAATCTATTTCGAGAAAGCGTCCTTCGGCGTTTGCGTGAAAGCATCGCTAAACGATGCTGTTTCAGAGCAGACATCGCGAAATATGACGACATATTATCAGCATCGTTTAGGCACTTTATTGGGTAATGACATTAGCTTTGACAAGCGCCTGCTTGACGCGGATGAAAAAGGCTAGTATAATCCGCTGACGAATGCGGGTCAGACGATGCTTCCAAATGACGATTTTTCGAGTGCGTCACGGAAGACCCGCTGGTCGTCTTTCAGTGCGTCAAAGCTGTCAAGAAGTGCGCCAAAAACGGAAAAACGAGCACTGGAGAAAACACTGCAATTATAATGTGAAAAAATCAACAAACACAACAATTTTCTTAAACTCGTTTTTTTTTTGTACACAATTATACAAATTCAGTCCAAATTATAATCACACTCTTTAACTTCTCGCTCAAGTAAACTTATTATGTGACACTTGGAAGACGACAACGACATGTAGCCGTATATTAAACATCCGGTAAGTTTATTAGTCATATCAAAAATGGCGGGTGTAATAACAATTGAATAGGTCACGTTGGTAAATATTTGTTTATTTTGAGTGATATTGAATATAAGCAAGTTTTTCAATGTTAAAAAGTTGAAACATACGCATGTTATTTGACTTCCCAGGGTTCCCACTCTTTTCTAAGAAAAAAAATCAAGGACTTTTCAAGGACTTTTCAAGGAAACTTTTGCAAATTTCAAGGACTGCTCTGGATTAACGCCTATTACTTAATTCAATCATTTACATCAAGCTCCATGGTCAAGTGGTTAAGATTGCTAATATTTCAAATTACTTTTACAAATGCTTGTGCTTCCCAAGAACAACAGATAGATGAATATAAAGGTTGCATAACAAATATACTAGCATAGTGAAAATTACAAAACAGTCAAAAGTTGGAGTCTCATATTTTCTGCATGAGATTTTATAAAACAACATTTACATTATAGTTTCTGTCACATTTGACAAACAGACCCATGTATAAAAAGCACATTCAGTAAGGCAATGCCTTTGTTGTAACTTAAATTTTATAAAATTCACAGAAAGTCCTGATTTTGTATCAAATAGAAAACTAAAAATATCTAATTTTCATTTCAATTGACCAGATCTTCTGGTTTAGCATGTTTGCTTGCTGGTATATGTTCATCAACAGAGATAAAAAGGGCCATTTTAAAAATATGTTATAAATTTTCACCTTTCTTTGTTTAAACATTTTCTTTTAAACTACAGTCAGCTATAAACGTCATACCTTTAGTTAAATTATGCTTTTCACGTAGCAATAGATGCTATTAATTGTTTTTAGAGTCTAAAACACAATTTTAACAGATAGATTATGTGACGAATATTTTTGAAATTTTCACATATTCAACTGATGTTTAATCTTGAAATCGAAATAATGAGGGAATTTCCCCTTACTTATTGCTACATTAAGAAAATCTAAAAATCAAAATGATAAAACATTAATTACAACGTAATTTGAACGATGTTTCACTTTATTGGCGATAGCGTCGGTCGCGAAAAATTTCAAATGTATGACAGTATGAAATAAAAAACTTAATTCGTTGTAAATGATTTGTATTAATGATTATTTTGATATGGAATTTAACGATTATTATTATCATTTAATCAGAGTTTATTATTGTAATCAATGTTAATTGTCTTTATAAAAACATTTGCAAACTGGCTATTACGTCTATTTAAACTGCGTCACAACATGTTCATAATTAAATCAAATTATCAATTAAACGGCAAGCATCCAAAAGCTTATCTACTTTAATCAATGCAATATCACAGTTTGTCAAATGTTAGTTAATTGCAACAGTTTGATTACGTAAACAATCTTATCGGGCCGACATGTAGCACTATTGATTTTTTGAGCGGACGCCGATTGGTCCTTACAGGCGACAAATACACAGGGGTGATCGATAAACAAAGAACTTAGGCATATGCGAACGTAGTCACGCGTGTAAACATAACTTGGCGACTCCTATGTCGATTTTATGACATCTTTGTGCATACTTTTGTCGGCAAGTTAATCTCCCCGCGTGTGACCGACAATTATATTTAATCGATATGTAATTAGCATGTAATCGCCGTGGGCGGTCTTATTTTTCACAACACATATCTGGATTAACAATCGACGATCAATTAGGTTATTTAATTTTTGTATACTATGAAAATTTGTTTAACTCTTTTTCGCCGATTTCAAACTTTTTTGTCATACAGTTTAAGAACTTTTAATGCGATTTTTGCCGTTTTAGTGCGAGAAATCGCGTCCTATGAATATTCCTTGAACGGTTCACATACTGACTCGGCCTGGTATGATTTCGTACCAAAGTATGGGACGAATTATCGGCGAAAAATGTCGTGAGAAAAAGACGCCGGTCGGCCGCACCGACGGCTCGATCTAACTGCCGGACATGTCCGACGGTCCGGCGCTTTCGCAACCCCTGCGACAAAAAAACACAGGGGTGATAGATAAACACAGTTACTTGTTATCGGCTTTTGAAGCGTGTTTACTAAGTGCAACCCCGCGTAGCGCGCATCGCTGATTGGTCGATTACATCAAATAGGCGGACGTAACATATGCTCTACTTGTTGTCGATCCGAGATCTTGATTCAACTATGACTCTTGAAGGCAAAATACCCACGAGTCAAATTGATGCACGGACGATTTTGATCGAGGGTATTTTGGAATTTCCAAGCGTCTAAACCCGAGGTCTCGGGACTAATTCAAGACCTGACTGGTTCGTGCAAAAATCCCGACTTTTTCCCGGTTTTCCACCGTTTTTTCGAAATTCAAGGACTTTTCCAAGCCTGGAAAAGCAATTTTGAAATTCAAGGACTTTTCCCGTTTTCAAGGACGCGTGGGAACCCTGACTTCCGTAACTCTAGACAACCCTGCCAGGGTTGTCTACAGTTACGGAAGTTTACTCTAGAACCTGGGTCTAGAGTTACGGTACCGTAACTCTAGCCACTGCCTTAAATCAATGAAGGGAAGAAATTGAATAGTTTTAAGGATATGCAATACTGAATAGGATATGTTGTCACTTTATCATTTTAACAAAGAATCATAATAACTTCTTAAAACATTGCCGGACAAAATTTTCTGGTGTTTTCTGAGATCAGCTTGCTTTATTTAAATAACACAGTCACAGCCTACACAGGCTTCAAACAAAAATGAATTTTGTAATTTAGCTCATATAATTACGTCAAATCCATTTTTATTACGAAAATTGCAATAGCTCGTTACACAAAAAATAAAATAACAATAAATAAAACAGTATAATCAAAATTAGTAAATATTCAGCTTGTTTTACCAAGTTATTTATTAATTTGATTCAACACGTAATAATGGTGGGTGGGGTAAGAACCGGTAACAACCTGTTTCCAGTTTCGGATAATTTCAGCAACGCCAGGATATTTCGACATGATAAGCTGATAGTTGTACGTTCTTCTGAAACCCAATCCTTTACATACTGCTTCTGCAAAACGTCTATACTGTAAACAAGCTCCATTTTAACATAATTTCGCGTTACTTGTTTTGTTCAGTTTTAACCGTTTCCGGTTTACATTAATAACAGAGTTGTGGTTCCTGACTCTCGGTCACTTTGACGTGGGCCCTTGAAACAAATTCATGTATAATCCTTAATTATCATTTTTTTCTGTAGAAAAGTGATGCAATGCGTAACAATTCAGATTCATATGTGATTGATTAGCTTTTAATAAATATTCATAAATAAAGAAAATGCATTCATATGAGTTAGATCACAGGGCCTGATACAGAGGAGTCGTTATTGGGGAGTACAGTTGGCCGGTGGGTACGGGAGGGGATGTGGACACATTTTGAATTTTTGCATGTCAAAGGTGTTAATCTGAGCACTTTTGAACATACTTTAAAAGGATAAAATGAAGCTAAAATTTGGTAAATTACCATTTCATTTTAAGCACTTTTGGGCACTATACCTAGGAAATATTGAGCGCTATAATTGAGGCATCCTTCATGCATGTGCCCGTTTTGTTCGTTTAGATTTGATTTGTTAGATAGATAGATAGATAGATTCTTTATTTACCTCCATAATTTATAAAAATACACTTGGTAACTTGTATGAAATCACCGAATGCAATGAGAAAATTCTCCGATTTAACATCCAAAAAAGCCGGTTTATGATACGTTTTTTTAATAAGAGGCTTAGTTAATTGTGTTGAAATTCAGCGTTGTTGTGAGTTTTTCGGACGTTTCAGTGTATTTACAAGAATCGTTGTTGGGACTATCCAAAACGTGAAAATCCTTCGAAGAATTACATTTTTCGATTCCTTTGGAAAAAATCATTAGGAATACAAGTATTTTAAACATGTAAAATGATATAAAATACAAGCAACGATTTAAAAATTAACGAAACACAAGCCTATTAATGTATGATTGGATGAAAAAAATGTTTAAGCACTGGTTAATTTTTGTCTTCTTTTTCGTTAGAAAACTTGTTGTAGGGTAGGTCACTCTTGAAAAGTTACTTGAAAGTTTAATTCATTTACCTACATTTGCTAAAAAAGACAACATAAAACGCTCGCTTTTTTTCCGATTTTAACTAACTTTTAATTAACTCATTTTAATGACAAACATTCATTCGACTATACTCGGCTTTTCTCAGTCTATTACTTGATATGAAAAACGCCGATGTCCTCCATAAATACTTAATTTATGTTTTGGCTCGGTTACTTTTTAAAAGTTATTCGGAATTTTAATACCATAAAAAATCATCAGACGATCGTGCATGTTTTATAAACTAACTAAGCTCGAGTGTCATAGTAGAGACGTATAAAATGCATTTGACTGGCTGTCCTCGTCTTGTTTCTGTCTAACTTGCTATGAAAACGCCGATGATTCCCAGTAGTAAATAAGATTAGAGAGTGCACAATAACCAAATTTAGGCCTCGTAAGCTAGTTAACATGGTAATTTCACTGGTGACGGTCTTAAATATACTGTTGAGGTATGTGTAATATAGACAATAAACAGTTGGTATCTATGTGTCTGTATAGAGGGACCATACACTTGCACGATCAATGATTTGAACGCTTGATAAGGTCCGATCTGGGTACCCTGAGATGCTTGAATGTATCAATTTAGATCATTATCTTTTTTAATAGCTCGGATGGGTGATTGCATATTAAAATTAATCTAAAAGTCGAGTTGATATTGCTTTGATGGTGCCGATTTTGTGCCCTTTTCTTTGTATGAGAGTCAATATCTGTGGGGCCAGGTGGGGGGCACGTGCCCCCTGTGCCCCTCCGGTAAATCCGGGCCTGAATTAACTAACCTTTTCATGATTGGGATCTAAAAAGACTTCATACGTACATCTTTGATCATATTTGGAAGTTACGTCACTTGACTCGGGTATAGTTTTTTGGATGATTTGAACTTTTTTAAATAAAAAAAATGTGTTGTTGTTTTTTTCTTAAAATTTTCATTCTAAAAGCAAACTTAAAATGCATTTTCTATTTGATCGACAGGATAAATTTCTATGAAATGTTGAGCTTTTAATCCGTTTCTCTGGTTCTTAGAGTCATGAGATGATAATGTGTAAATATGTAAAATTTTACTCATTTTGAATTTACGAGATTGCTTTCCTAACTATGCCTGTTTCTCTTTGGCACATACAGACGACTAGGTAGCTTTCATTGATAACCTAGTCGTTATAGTGTGATTTAAGTTACAATGAACAATATCCGGATGTTTCCACTTGCTTAGAAAGAATTGTGCTATGCTCTGACTCATACTATATAATTATAGCCGATGTAAAATATATAACGCCATTTAAGGTCATGTAACTGCATTCACTTCATTCAACACGTTTTCATCAATTTTAAAATTAAATATGAAATAGGATTCAAGGGGCCACAAGAGGCCGAATGGCCCAGGGCAAAGCCCTGATCAGGAGTCTAGGTGACCGTCGGCTCCAAAGTTCCTGAGTTTTGGTTATTTCTAAGGGATTCAGGCACATTTCGAGAGCCTCATCTTTCCTTTCCAGAGTATACAATATATAAAGCATCTTGATATGTCATATAATTTTCCGTCAGCCGTTTGATCATGTTACATTCTTACAATAATGAGAAGGAATTGTTTTAAATTATATGCTAGGTTTTTATGTCTGAACTTCCAATCTCGTAACTTATTGCATGTATAGCGTGCGATTTTTTTTACCAATATAATATATATGTATTTTCCTATAATTATCATATTCATGACTGAAAAAAAACCCCAATACTTGGGCAATATCAGGGGGGGGCGTATGCCGGGTCCGCCCCCCTTGGGTCCGCCTCCTTGGATCCGCCTTTGGTTAAACCGGAGATATAGCTTATTCTCTAGTTCAACCTCACATTTAATATTAAACAATGTTATAGTGCGGACATATTGACCCCGACCTTACCTTTCTCATTTGCATCTTATTATCAGATACACATATCCCGGCGAAAATCAATACCACGCCTAATCTACACTTCGGCTCGTTACGTATTTAAAATAAGCAGTCGATTTACATTGATTGTAAATAGCATCGGCGGGTACTTAGTCGGGTTGCATGGGGCTTGTAGGTTTTAAGGGTGTAATGTCGGCTATGGCTTACATTATAAGTTTAATATTATGTGCATTCAAACGTGAAACTTGTTTTCTTACATTTGTAATTACAAATTATAATAAAATGGGCGGAGATGGCGGTTGTGGGGCTAAAACCTACAACTTTTGAATTGGTAGCTAGCCTCATCGTATAATATTCTGGTCCGGCCTATGTGTAATAGAGACTCATTGTACACTTTAAATGTACTTTAAAATTAATCCCTGTGTTATAATTACATAATACTACCTTCGTATTCAATGTAATGAATATTCTTGCATAAAGGTCAGGTCGGGGTCAATGTGTCCGCACTATACATAATGTTGATCTACTGAGACATTTGTTATTAAAAAAGTTCGTTTTTCTTTACTGTCAAAGCATGAATAATTACACGGTGAATGCGTTTGTTAAAATTTAATTCGTAATACATTCATGAGTTTCCGAAAATGTGTTTTTATGATCGAGAAACGCTGCTTATGCCGTATGATATGTTTTAGTCAACATATTTTAATAACAATTAGGCCACCAGTACAAAAACAATGCATTCAGTCACCGTGATTTTATTCAAACTTTGACAGTTGAGGAAAAAACGAACAAAACATAAATTTACCACGGGTTACACTTCCACAGGGTCCAGAAATAGTATTAAACAAATGAACATACGACAGTAAGATCCAAGTAGTTCAAAGAAACATACCAACTATCTCTGGTCATAAAAAATGATCAGGCCAACAAATATCGCATTATGAGTAATGACACCAATTATTGTGATTCCATTATGCTTCATTTAAACTTTATATATTAAATTTTATTACTGCTGATGCTGGCCAACAAGTTAAATATTGTCGCACTAACCATGGATTTTATATAACAGTATAATAATGTTATTGGAAGGAATTCTTTTTCAAAGAATTCCTTACTATGTCAGCGCTCTTGGAAATTTGAAAAAGAACGAACAACACCTTCAACTAAATAGAAATCAATGAGTCAATGCGATCAAGAAATAGTGCAGCAGAAAAATATGTGTACTATCAAAAGTAGATAAGTTGGAAAAGTAATTTCAACAAAACTAAAAATTATGATATTAAATGGGTTTATTTTAACGAGCGTTTATCTCAGCAGGGGTTTCATTTGAGAGCGTATAGCGCTGGACATTTATCGAAGTTAAGCAACGAAATCTAAGGTTAATCTTTGGATGGGTGTCCGTAGAGGTTTAGTGACTGCGCGAAGCGAGTTTCATAAATGTTTTTTTTTTAAAGACCACAACAAATTAATCGTTATGTCCGTCCGATTTCTCGCACCTTAAAATCCAAAAAAAAATAAAATGCGTCCGCACCTTGAAATGAACACAGCATAAATTTCGGAAAATCAGAAGTTTTCACACTAGACCAAGTAGAAATTGAACTAAAAATTAGAAATTTGAGTTCTGAATAGCAAAATAAATCAGAAAACTTCACTGTTACGGTAAAGCAGTAATGTATTCTTGCTAACATACGGCATTAGAAATTACAATGACACAATCCATTGTTCAGAAATATGAAGATTGATCCATAGAGAGCAGATAGGACAGGGAGAAAAATTTACATTGAATTTCCTACAATTTTGATGCCCTAAATTAACATATTAGGCTTGATTTAATTCTTGTGGTATTATTAGACATTAGAATAATTTACCAAAATCTAATTACATTGTATACACAAAAAGTGAACCGGGGTAATCTGTGCTTCGTAGTTAGGCCATGCCAAATCGGAATTCTGTTAAGCGTCAACTCAAATTTGACAAACCTAGGTACCTATTCACAAAAACACACAAACCAAAAACGAAAACACAAATATTTTTACGACAAAACAAACCCAATGCATTTTTTTCAATGGAATAACATTCTCATTATATGAAACTATGGTCTGAATTTAATATAAAATGACTAGTGTTTTTTCCATGTAAAATATATGTTGTATTAATGACGCGGTTACAATTTTACCTGAATTAAATTGTCGTATTGAAATTCCGAATATCTTAATTATTATAGAAAATTTTGTTTTTTATTCAGATTTAGTACTCTAAAACCTACAAATGTATGCGCACACGGACTCTTTACAAAATTCCGATATGGCATGGCCTTATCTAGTATTTACAAAAGTAATACCAAAGACAAATGAAGTTATATTTCCGTATGAACCGATGAAGGTGTTTACAAACCTCTTCTACCCTACTTCTAACTAGTTTTAAATTCAATTGAATTTTCATCTGGAGTAATTGTTAACTTGCTTTATATTACCTAGAACTAATTATTACGTGATTGCACTGTAGTCTATAGATATATGGTTATATGTTATATAAGAAGTCCATACCTTTTCTGCTCTTTTTCATGACATAGCTTCACGAAAGTATGCCCTGCCCACAGGCCTTTTTAGGGGGTTTTGGGAAAAAGGCCCCTGCCCAAATTGGGAATTTTTAACGCTGTTAATAGTCCATTTTGGGAAAAAAATATCAACATATCAACCCAATATGGAAATTTCATCATTAATTTTTCTGTATTAAATCTTTATATACCTTGGTTTGTTGTCTCTGAAAGTGTTGCAGTGCTCATAAAGAGTTTGTTCTGACAATTCAATGAGGCATTCAATGCAAATTCTCGTCTATTTATTATTTTTACATGAAGTCTCGTGGTCTCTTTTGTAAAGGCAAAATACATCCGGTTCAAAGGGAATTATTAAACAAGATTGGGAAATTTTTTCTTGAAATTGGGGAAAATGATCATTATTTGGCATTATTGGGAACGGGGCCCATATTCGGCCCCGTGAGATAGGCTGAAAAAGCCCTGGCCCATGAATCAAAACATACAGCTTCTCGATCAGTAGCATAATATGCATGTAAAATGAAATATGAAACACATTCGATTATGAATGATAAAGAGATGTGATGATGGGTATCGAAATAGTAACTTTGAACTCCTAAAATCGTTCAAAAATTCCTTCAAACAGTACTTTCAGTACTTTGATATATAAAAACCCTGCACCAACGAAACACTTTAAACGTAGGTTTGTCTAAGTTATTTTAAGAATTAAACCAAATGTTTTTTTACTCTTTATTTATATATTATGACAAAGACCATCATGAATTGAGAAATTTATTCTCTAAATTGTGTCCTGAGCGACGATTCTGTGCCCTGTGGTGACATAGTTGGTCACGTGATTCAACCTGATCTGATTGGCTGCTCATTCTCTGCCATTTTGGGACATACTGTGAAGAGACGGACTTTATTTTCGGGTAAGTTTTTTTTAAATTTATCGTTAATTGTTGTGATTTATGAAATAATAACATGCTAATAATGTCACCAAAACCTGTAAAATTCGTAGATACGATGATTATTTTGAGTCTGACTTGCTGCAAAACCGAAAATGCGAATCTGAAAAATCACGGCTACAAATCATCCCTAAATGGCCGACCTGTATGCAAATTTTCGAGAAATTAGAAAACATGAAAATCCGAACCATCCTCTTTCATGATTGAATTATTTCAGTAAATTTTGTCAACAATCGAACATTTAGATCATAAACTTTCTAACAGTAGGTGGATTTGGAAGAAAAAAAGATGTTTTTATGTTGGATTTGGCGTCGTTTCCAATTCGAGTTGCACATGGTCAGTGCGAAATTTCCTGGGCGCACGTGCAACAAGCATGTGTTGGTGCGAACTTATTTGGGTTTTAGCAAAATTGCTCTACGAATTTAATGGCTTCCCCTTACCATGCGGGGGGGGGGTCCTGACCCCCCCCCCTCCGGACCCCCCCTAGAATTTGGAAAATGTACCTGTCCATTCGTGTATTTCTTGGCTGTAAGTCATTTTTAAGTAGCATGAAGCAATTTTTCTCGGTGCTTAAAGTTTTAATGGTTATGTAGATTTTATCATCAATGCATATTTTGAATTATTTTCTGCAAAATGTGTAATTGGTTGTGGTTCGAGGTTCGGACCCCCCCCCCCCCAGTCCTATATATAAAACCCTCCATAACTTATTTTTCATTTGGACATTGCTTCTGTTACGTAACAGAATAATGTCCCAATGTGAAATGAGTTACGGAGGGTCTTATATATAGGACTAGGACCCCCCCCTAGAAAAGTTCGGACCCCCTTTGAAAAAAATCCGTGATCTACCCCTGCTCACAACTTGTATGATATAAGGTGTGTTAGGGCAAACTACTTATAGACAATTGTTGAGGTGCTGAAACAAATTCCTATTTCTTGAAATAACACTGGCATTTCCTGCTGTTTCACCTATCAAAGAAAAAGGAACACAACGGGTTGCTGCATGGACATGTGAGCTATGTTATTTCATCCCATAGAAAGATTGAATTTTGAGTCACAATTAGCAAATGTCCTGATAATTTAGATCTGGCCTTTTTCAAAAGAAGGTCACGTTCAGGCAACCTTTCCTCATCATAATATTCATGACGAAATTTTTATGATACGTAACTTGTTTACATAGTCTATGTCACGCAATTTAAAATGAGCTGCCCAATCGCAGACTGTGAATAATACCGCTGTTAAATTAGCATGTAAAACTTGGTCTAAAAATAGATATTACCAAATCAAAATGTGATTAATGGACAGGTATAAACTGCGGCCAAATGCGATCAAATGTGCGGCCAATAAAGTGCAGCCAATAAAGTGCGGCCAAAATATAAAAGGTTTGTATCGAGTTTTCGTGAATAAAAACATTATATGAAATATTTGTTCTATAGAATGAGTTTAAAGGGTGTTGTAAAAATATTTTAAGATTGTAATTTTAAAAAATGATGATTAATTTTATAAATGGAGACTATTACTATCCCCTCCCTCGATTTCAATGTAATTAAGAATGAACGTTGGCAAATTTTGAATAAAAGTTTGAAAATAATTACAATTAGGTGTTGTTGTTTTTAATGTTGGTATGTAATGTTTAGTACTGTTGATTTTCTTATGATTTCAAAATTGTAATTGCGTTTTCACAGTTTGACTCGGTATACATTAAACATCAAACGTGTGTGCTGTATAACAAATATTTTTATTAAACTCAATTAAAAGCCATTATATGATGTATATATTTAATTATGTATTTTGAAGAGAAAAGTGAAATTTTAATCAACAATTCTGACAGAAATAAGAATAATAAGTTTATTGTATAGTGTTTGCAGGTTTGCTACAAACTGGAGAAAAAAAATTTTTGATCGACCAATCAATAGACTGGGAGCCAATACCTCCTCTAGCTAGGAGAACCGTCTTCTAACGTAGTCTCTTCTAATTTCACTGTATGTAAGTCTGGATACCTTTCACCACAATAGCACATGTTGAAAATATTCCATCACCATCTATTTACACTAACCTACACTTTAAGAACTTATTAGGATTAAAGTTAAAAAATAAAAGTTTCTATCACTCTAGGGGATATCTACTTGTTAAAATGAATCTTAATGACGAAAGTTGACTCTTTTGTATGTTTGCCATGTCTAAAATAGAAATTGCCAACTACTGAGAGTGGTGACCCCTAATCCTTCTGCTTTTACCACTGATGCTCGCCAGAGATCGATAACGATTTGCATGAATATTAAATATGGACCGTCTACATTAGGTCTCGAGCGAATAAAATTTGTCTAACTTATATGTATTGTTTTTTAAGCTTTTGACAGTCGATCAAAAACTTAAAAAGTGCAATTTATCAATTTAAAACTCTGTAAGGTATCATAATTGTAAATAGGTGCTTGTCTCCAGGGCCGGCGAAATCTTAAAATTGTTTACATGTCCGTTATTGCCAACTGGTAAAAGTTACTTGTCCGTATGAACATTATTGAATAAGATTATCAAAAAATCCACTTGTCCGAAATCCACTTGTCCGTACTTGCCTTGGGACAACACGGACAATACGGACGTTTGATTTCGCCGCCCCTGGTCTCTATAATAATCAATTTACTGTCTTACTTACTTACTGTACACATAAGAACATTTTCATTAATTTTCAGTCATATAATTTTTAAAAAAAGGACACTATGCAAGAATTTATAGGTGCAATTACCATATGTAATATAAGTTTCAGACAAAATGTTTACTGTTACCATTCATTATTATCATAAAACTTGTTGCTCTCATTATTTATCTCTTGATTATGATTTTGAATCAGTTAAGTCATATCCCTACAAATTTAAAATGCAAAATTCTGATTGTGCCTCTATAGATTTTATTCCGACATTTTCTGTTTCCTTGACTCAAAAACACGATTATTTTATAAATTTGATTTCTTGAAAAGTTGTAGTGACCCTTGAGGCTAGAATATCAATATATAGAATAAATTCTATCTCCCAAAAGGTCACATCACCGTTTAACAAATAGTTGAGCCTATCGTTTATGTTTGTCACGTGATCTTTATTTGTGCAATTTTCAACAATATATCGTATATACCTATTCGGAATTAGAACTTTATCCACACTCTGTCGTGTCATGAAAAATACCTGTATCTGCATTGTAACCATACAGCTTTAATTCACCTGCTTCGAGCGAAATAAGCAAACATCTTTCTCACTAAAAATAGTAAAATTGAAATGAAATCTACACAAAATTAAAATTTAGTAAGCACTTCTATACGATTTACCTCCCTTTAACAATGGATTTAATATTCTAAATTTCTTGACTTCTACTCTGTTTTCAATTTTCATTAATGAAAAATAAGTTTAGAGATACACAATATTAACGAATGTTATTCAATTAAAAATTATTTATTATCTCAAAAAGTAAAAAAAAAACTCGATACAAACATTTTTAAATTTGGCCGCACTTTATTGGCCGCAGTTTGTTGGGCGCACTTTCTTGACCGCACATTTGACCGCATTTGGCCGCAGAATATACCTGTCCTGATTAATAGTGTTTTCGTCTAGATGAAAGCTACGCATTGATTGGTTGAAACAAATTTCATCTTGACGTGACCTTCCACGGAGAAAGTAGAGATCATGTACGACAATGCTCTACAGGATATCTGTTCACAGAGATTGGTTGGAAGTTTTCCCATTGTAACCTGTGTTCAGCTTGAACTTGTGAGTCTTTTTCTAACAAGGATGATGAACTTATTATCTGGTGCACTGTAAAAGATTTGTTTACCTCATCAGGTTATTGTTGTAGACATGATATAAACTCATAATCACCTCTTTCTTCATCATGCATTGTAGTTTTGATTAATCTTTTCAGATGTTAATGCATATTATGGCATATTGATTGATTTGTTTTCAATAAATGGTGACTTGGACATTTATGGTTCTGGAATCCTGATGTACATTACCATCAACTATATAGTATCAACTGTGCATCTTGTATAAGACATGAAAGAGGTAAGCACTTTGATTCTTACATCACCTTATCCATGTTCAAGTTTCTCCATAGCTAGCTTTACTCAATGGACCACAATAGAAGTTATGGCTTGTTCTTTTTTGTAACACTGGTGTTTGATGTGCTTGTCATAGCAATTTGTCATATGCTGCACGATAAAATGTTCTCTGTTGTAATTTTCATGTACACTAGACCAAATAAGTATTATAATTTACTCAATTTGATAAGTTGGTAATTTTGGACAGAGGATGGCATTTTATTGCTAGTTCTACCCAGGAAATAGTGGTTTGGTGAACTGTGTACTTAGTATGTTACAATATCAAGATGCTGATTTAGTGCACCCAAGAAAACCAACAAACAATTCAGTTTGAAGTCATATCCAAAGGGAGATAATTTAATGAAAACTGTAATATGTGGAGAAAACTGTTTTGACTAGATGATACAGTTATTGTTCTTGTCAGAATTTCAATAAATTAATCTTCACCGCAACTTGTCAGAAAATCTGTCCCTGTGATCAACATTAGAATTACACTACTATAAGAAATAAAACATGTTCTTGTTGCAAGGAAAACAAATCAACGATTCTTTATTTCAGAATGTTACTGAGGATAGTTATTCCTTGTAATGTTAAGGATTGGGTTGTGACCAGTGTCATAGATTAAAGTGTATTACAGCTAAGTGGATTCTTTTAAACTATATTTATTTATATGTACTGAATATTGATATCTTAAAGAGTTTGTATTTTTTATAGATAATTATACCCCCGCTTCGAAGAAGAGGGGGGTATACTGTTTTACCCTTGTCCGTCCGTCCGTTACAAAATTTCCGTCGCAGTTTTCTCAGCAACTATATCATGCAGCAGCCTAATACTTTGCATATTGCTTCATCCCATAGTCCCATGTGGTGTAAAGCAATTTCATGCTCCTTGCTTATCTACTTCCTGTTTGTCGCATATTTTTAGATTTTGGCGGGGGTATCACTAGTGAGCAGTAGCTCACAGATTTACTTGTTTTTTTGTTGGTTTTTAAGGCCATAGAGACACATTTTATTTGTTACAACTCGCCAGTCGGACAACCTACTCCACAAAAGGCTAAATCTTTGGATTTAGTTATATTAACCAGTTACTAGGTTTCGTAAGTGACAGACAACTGCCCTAAACGTCATTTAATATCTGTGGACGAAGTGCGAATGGTCATAGAAATTATTTCATGATCAAACTCAAGGAAAGTATGCCATTGCCTGGGAATTGAACCTGCTACCCCTCCATTGGTAAACTTGTGTGTTACTGACTTGAGCTAGTGTGATGGGCTATTGCTAAATTACCTTTTACCTATTTGAACATTGAAACCATTTTCTGTTCGCAATCAATGACTTTAACTACTAGGTTGTCAACAATTTCTGACACTTAGAAAGTTTAATGTTGCTCTGAAGTTCAATTATTGTACCGACCAAATCACATATAGAATCATTAGACAAAAATAAACTAGTTTCATCTACTCCCATGTAGCCTAGAGACTTACTTCTTAAGTTTCCCAGTGCTCTTTTTCTTCTCATCTTTTCAAACTTTCTCCTTTTCAACGACCATATTTATTTTTATATTTTATACAAAGGAAATCAGGTGTCCGAAGTAAACATTCTAATAACATTGTTGTTAATTTTCAGACAAACCAACTTCAGGATACTGATGCTGTCATTCTGTGAAGAGTTCCAATTCTTGAACCAACATGATGGCAGTCTTAAGTTATATAGTGTTTGTGCTAACTGTACAAGAATCATTTCAGGTATTTATATTTGTATTAAATTGTATAAAAATCTATCTGTTCTAGTGTAAGATGTTATTTTTTCTACATGTTTACAAAACTGCAATGTGTCTTATGTATTTTAATAAGTTTAATTAATTTATGATATTGTCCATTAAATTGAACTTTCATTGGTTGTTTAAAGTTCATAGTAAAGGTCAATATCACTTATCTACTCTCATTAAACTGAGTTCGTACAGTCTTGAAATGGCCCTAAATTTTAATGATTGTCTTGAAAAGGCCTTAAATTGCATGGATGATCCAGAGAAGCCCCTAAATATCTACTGTTTGCCCTGAATTACTATTTGAAGGCCCTAAATTTAGTTAGGAAACTATTTGGTTAGTTAATAATCTAAATGATTTATATGGTTATTGAGCGCCAAAACTAATATTTTCTTAATAACATAATTCTGAATTTTGATGTATTGACCGATTGAGGGGATGAACTCTTAAACTTCGCTTTGTCAGGTTTCCATACGGGAAATAATCTGAGGCATCTGAATTAAGTGTTGTTTTGCTTAATAAAATAAGCTGTGAATTTAGTATAAGAGACCCTGAGAAAGCCCTAAATTTTTGTATGAGAAGTGTGTATGAACCATGTTAAAACTGCAGCATGAAGTAATTTTTTTAGTGTTGAATAAATCAAAACGCCTAGTGCTCATGGTTTCATGATTTTTGTTGCCAGTATTCTATTAATAAATGATTCCATGTAACTTATTTAATAAATAATCAATTGTTTTTCAGGATTTTAACAAAATGATGTCATAACAAGCAGTTTACAATCTTTCCAAGGAACATGATTCACTGGACTTCTTGAAGGAGAGAGATGGAAGACCAGTTTGATTGGACTAGCACAGTGACAGAGAAGAAAACACGCTAAGACCTTTACATTTACTTCTAGTTTTTTGCCAGGTCAATGCTGTCTTTTCATGGTGATAAATGTTGACCCCATTTTAAAAATGGTTACCTTACTATATTTAAAGGATAATTTAGATATCTAAAGTGATCATTTTCCCCACAAATCTGACTTCATTGAAATATCTGTTGGCCATTTTTTACCATTCCAATATATCGAAACTTGCAGGTTAACTGGTACTGTAATTGTTGTCTAATCATGTAAGTCTATATGTAAATGTATAGTTTAAGGTAATGGCACGAGAGTACTGGTTCATGTTGCAAGTTTTCATGGTTTGGTGTAAAACTGGCTAGCATTTAGTTTTATTGAAGTCTGGTAGTTGGCTAGATTAGTTAGCAATAGTTATTATAATATAGATAGGACTTTTTCTCTAGTCATTTCCTTTAGTGCAAAAATCATTGATTTTCTGAAAAATGTGTTTGTACTGACTTTACAGATTAGCAGAGGTAAAATGGTTCCCCCATTTTAGTTTTGTATCTCAGATCACATTAAAGTTGATATTTTGGATTTTAGATTCATTTAACTTAAGCATAGTTTCAATGATAACTATGTAAAAGAAAGAGAAAAAGTCCATATTTAGATCATCTACTTTTCCTCGTTTACGCTATGTATCTTCATTGTAGTTTCTGAACAACGCGGCCATTTGAACTCATTTTGATTTTATTTTAATTTTTGATAAAAAACACTGCATTCATATATGTTTGTGCAAGTAGCATAAGTTCTTGCTATTCCTGATCTAATATTTATTTTATTGTAGAATTAATTTGATATTTGTGTTTCTCACTATATATAATTATCATGAACCACTGATAAATTTCTTACAAGTTTAAAGAATATATTGAAATGATTTACTATGATTATTCTTATCAGGACATTAATGGTTTATAGCTCACTCACATTGACCTTAGACTAGGTTTACAATATCAATATCACATTAGATAAGTTAGCCATAGTGTTTTCACTGTATAATTAGTTTTTGTATTCATTTGCCTCTGGTCAATATGAACAAGCTATATTTAATAAAGTTGGAGGAAAAGTATGATGTGTTTAAGGAAGGGGTATGGAATGCCATTGTTCAATTACTCTGACACTATTGGCTTTGAAAATTCAATTTTGCTTTTGATTTGTTTTGGAATGAATTGTAATTGTATTCATATGGCCATTTTAAAGGCATAGAGGTGTATTTTGACAGTTATAATTTCATATTGGAAAAAAAAAGTTTTAAAGTTTAAATTGAACATTGAACTTGGGACTAAGGGATGTTTGTTTCATTTATTCATAGTCAGTGGTAGAAAATGATGGCATTTCCACACCTCAGTGTAATGTCTATGACTCCTTACCCAATTAACTTGTATAAGTCTATATGTTAACATTAGTATGTTTTAGAATTTTGTAATTGTGTCTATTAAATCAGATCTTTGGTTGTTAATAAGTAAATAACTGAACAAGGCCACAACAAATTGATCATATGTTCTATGGATTCGCTCACACCTTAATTTTGACGGTTTTTACAAAAAAAAATTATTTACTCGCTCGCTCATCAAATTTGGTCAAACCGCTATATAAAACAAGTGAATAAAGACTTTTTCTTCGCTCGCTTGCCCCATTTTTATTATACCCCCGCTTCGAAGAAGAGGGGGGTATACTGTTTTACCCTTGTCCGTGCGTGCGTGCGTGTGTGCGTCCGTCCGTCCGTTACAAAATTTCCGTCACAGTTTTCTCAGCAACTATACCATGCAGCAGCCTGAAACTTTGCATATTGCTTCATCCTATAGTCCCATGTGGTGTAAAGCGATTTCATGCTCCTCGCTCATCTACTTCCTGTTTGTCGCATATTTTTAGATTTTGGCGGGGGTATCACTAGTGAGCATTAGCTCACAGATTTACTTGTTTTTCCAGAAAAATCCGTAGAACATATGATCAACTTGTTGTGGCCCAATCTTCATGGCAAACTTGAGTTGATACCAATTTACCATTTTATATGATTTTATGAGAGTCAATATTGAACTTATATTCTTAATGTTTTGCTCCATAGTTGGGATGCTAAACTTAAATCTTGATTTTTAGGTGCAAAAATGATAACATTTTGTGTTCAACGAGTTACAGATAATTCTACTTTTTTGGCTATATGAAAATAATTTAACAGTACAGCATATACATGAGTGAATGTCTTGTGTTTACAAGGAGTCTTTTAAACTTAGTACAATCCAAAATAACTTGCATGTTAAATGTGAAAAACTGTCATGGAACACATTGTTTACAAGAATTGACTTTGTTATCTTTGGCTTTTGAAAATATCAAACTCTTGTCATAAAAAGTATCAAATATTAGTATATATATGATGAAAACGAATTGTGTAAATTGGTGTGTAAGACAGTTTTTGTTACAGGGCTCAATATTAAGGTCTTCCGATTGCCCCTGACAACCTATATATTTGGGTTTGAGTAACTTGTTAATACTTGTAAGGCCATGCCATATCGGAATTTTGTTAAGCGTCCGCATGTGCATAGGTTTTAGAGTCCTCAATCAAAATAAAAAACAAAATTGTTAGTTAAATATTCTTAAATAATTACGATTTTCAGGAATTCAATACAATTTAATTCAGGGAAAATTGAGTTCTGCAATGACGTTATTCATTGTAAGCAATTTTTCATAACCGCATCATTATTACAAATTGAATATATATTTTACGTGAATTTTTTATATTAAATTCAGACCATTGTTTCATATTATTGAAAAAAATATATATTTGCATTGTCTTTGTCGTAAAAAATATTTGTGTTTTCGGTTTGTGTGTTTTTGTGAATAGGTACCTAGGTTTGTCAAATTTGAGTTGACGCTTAACAGAATTCCGATTTGGCATGGCTTAAACATTTCGTAAACATCAGACATGTGAAATAAAGAGCTGGTTGTCCAACTGGGCAACCTACTTTGAGAATTTTATTTTTGTTGTTGTTGGGTTTAATATCTTAGCAACTCACTGTACAAACCTGCGATGTACAAATGATAGCGCAGTTGGTAGCGCGCCGGGATTTGGAATCTCGTTTCGAGGGGGTGCGGGTTTGAATCCCATCTGGGGAGGTTATACCCTTCCATGAAAATTTGACAATAATGTCGATTTTCCTCCATTGATTGGATAATATGGAAAAAGTTTCCGGCCTTGTGGAAGGGTAGGTGAGTACTGGTTATAATGGTCCAGGAAAGCTAGGTTAGGTGCGCTGGACGCGGTGAAATGACCTAAATTGTGTTGATACGGCCTAAACTCCAATAAATAAATAAATACAACTCATTGCACAGGTCAGTAAACTGCGGTCAGTCAACCTACTCACTGCGCCTGGAAAGGCTAAATCTCTGGATTTAGCTGCTAATTAACTACTTGGCACATACTTTCGTCAGTGACTGTCAACTGCCCTACATGATTAAGAATCACTGGTAGGAGTGAGAATGGTTGCAAAAATAATTTCATGACCAAGCTCCACGAAAGTATACCTCACCCAGGAATTGAACCCATGACACCTTGATCAGTAGATTTGCATTCTACCAACTGAGTAAGCAGGGGGGGGGGGGCTGATGAGAATTAATGTTGAGTCCTGTGTTATATAGTTCATTTCTATTATTATTATTATCTATATTAGTACATAACCCTTCATTGTTATACCCTGGTGATCAAGCTTCTAGAAGAAAAGCATTTTGGTATAACAATGAATAACTTACTGGTCTTGTTTTATCATCAACCATTTCTTCACTTTAGCTATTCTTTAGTATTCATTGTTTTAGGCCTTTACAGAGTTAGGTTTCTAGTTTCACCTACCCATAAATTAGGGTTAGTGGAAACTGGAAAGACACTGGCTTTAAAAATAATTTAATTTTGTCAATATTAACTAGTAAATCTGTCGTGAGTAGATTCTTGCTCATTTGTGTGATGTTTGACATCAGATTATGATTCTTAGAAAAAAATACAATGCTTAAATTTAATGAGTTTTGTGGTCAAAGGCTGATTTGGCTGATATTTTATGCGGCTTTTGGGATGTTTTACAAAATCTATTTTGACTTTCCGAAATCAGAAACATAATCTTTTTTTAGTCCCCAAATCTGAACAACATTTTTTCATTTTTTGGGCTAATTTATATGACTTATAGTGTAATGTATGCTTAAGATCATGTGTATAAACCAAATAATATACTTTTCAGATTGACCTTATATAAACATTAAGACATTTAGCTCAATCCTTTAGTTTTTTCAATAATTTAAAAAAATGAGAAATTATGGCTAGCTTAACTAGGCTAGCTTAATTTTTGTGCTAAATATATTTTCATTCTCATGAAGATAATGGATAATGTAATTGACCCTTAGATCTGTTAAATTATGCACTGATACATGTTAGTGTTCAAGTCTGTTTAATGTACTAGTACATGTTAAGTGTTCAAGATCTTTTATAGGCTCACAATTTTCTTCTATTTATGATATACACATGTAGACATTATTTTCTATATATTATGTGAAGTATAGGAGTACCCATTAGTTACATTATTGTTAGTTGACTACATGTGTATAGTTTTTTTTTCTCAATTGTCAAAATTTGAAAATTTCATAATGACTTATGATGTGTAAAAATATTTCATGTTGAACAATTATGATATTTAGTTATAAAAGTATGTTTTAAGATAGGATGAAGTAGACAAATAACTGGACTGTTTAATGTGTGCTTGCTGAGTCAATGTTATTTTATTTACTTACTTAATATAAGAAAAAAAGTATTTAAGTCACATGAAATTATTCAAATTTTGACATATGAGAAAAACAGACTTCAGTTTCAAGTTACTGATTGAATTGAATTTAGCATCTCTAGTTCAACAACCTTGCTGACTTTACCATGATTTGAAAAGTTTTTTTTTTACCACTTGACAAATATAACTATGCGTCACTGTACCATATACCATTTAGGACCTTTATCTTTCATGCTTAACAGTGAAACGTCGCGTTATTTGATGAAAATAAATGGTGAATATTTTCATCGTAGTGAAAATATAACCTTATATTTTCATCGTTCATGACGTCATATTAGGAGATAAATGACGTCAACTTGGAGTAGAAATGACGTCACGTTATAATTTGTGTAAAATACATCAAATTAAACACAAAACTAAGCATGAAAGAAAAAGAAAATTTGCCGATTTCAGTGTAAGATCGATTTATATTTGACCTTGTGAGCTCAGAAATTGACATTTTCACTCGTGGCTATGCCACTCGTGAAAATATGTTTCCTAAGCTCACTCAGTGAAATATAAATCGATCTTACACCGCAATTGGCAAATATCCTCTTTATCTTGTATATAGCTACATGTAGATCATGTAACATGTATTGAAGATGTGAAGACATTATTAGTGACCCATCAACTTTATTAAAATATTTAGGAACAGGCTTATTTTAGCAGTTATAACTTTGGATTGGTAATCAATGGATAGTCAGCTCTGTGTTGGTTCAAATCCCATCCAAAACCTAACCTGTTGTTTTCCTGAGCAAGAAACTTTATCCTACTAGTTCAGTACTGGGGGAACAGGAAGTGGGTCCCTTGAAAATGATCACAGTCTAGCTAAATTAAATTATTGGGTGATGAGCATTGCTCAAGCCCTTTAATAAAGTATCTGTTCCGTTCAAAAAAAAAATGTATACATTTGTATATAAACTAAAATTAAAGTATTTGACTGACAGTTGTTATGACAAATATGTTATAAGTAAACTAACTACTAACATTCTACAGGACTCTTGAAAGGTTAGAAGCTGGTATTCAGGTATGAGTTCTAGAAAACTACTAACTTTTTTTTGGCTACAGTATGTTTAGTGTATAAATCTATTATGTCTGATTGAATATTACTTAAAATTATCAAGATGTGTAAGATGTTTTTAGATTCTGTTTTAAATAATTGTCTTTAAAAATCGTTTGTAAATAATTTTCATGACAACTTTAATTCACTCAGTCAAAAGTGATAGGATTTTTTTGCTATAGTTATGTATTATCCGTTTTTTCTCAACTGTCAAAACTTGAATAATTTCAGGGTGACTGAATGCATTGTTTTTGTACTGACGGCCTATTTTTTATTGAAAATATCTTTACTAAAACCTATTATAGGGCATAAGAAGCATTACTCAATCATAAGACACACTTTTGAAAACTCATGGGTGTAATACGACAATAATTTTAACAAACGCATTCATCATGAAATTATTCATGATGAGACAGTTGAGAAAAAACGAACAATGTACACTCTGAAATGATTCTCATTATGTAACGAGGCAGTGCTCACTGTGAAAAATGTAGAAATTACCTGATAATAAAGATTTATACACTTCTATGTTCTTGTATTGGGACCACCTAAAGTTTAGCGCTTTTTTATCATAGGAAGGATTAATGAATAAAAACCTGTCATAACAATTAAATTAAGGTATATAAATTTTCTTACAAGGATTGAGTGACATTTTGGTCTTATTAGATAATATACTATTTATTTTATGTTACAATTTTAAGATATAATTTAGGTGGTCACTTTATTTGAACTGTACTGTAGTTGAACTGTCATGAAAGGGGATTTGTAATGCATGTGAATTACATATCATCTTTCATGATATTTAACCTTAGTTATATAGCCAACTACCAACCTTTTGTATACACATTTATCATTATGTAACAGTCAGTATTTGACTTGGATATTTTTTTATTGTACTTGTTTGCATTTATATATTTTATATCACAGTATCTTAACTTGAAGAGGGGAAATTAATTCATTCTAATTGTTAGGTTTCTTATTTATTTGTTTAAACTTCATTTTGTCTTGCATTTATCAATCTATCATTAATACTTATTTGGTATCTTGTCTGATGCATTCCCAGAAAACAGCTTTAAGAAAGTTAGGATGGATTTCAAAATCAAAATTTGTTTGCTACAATGTATGACCAATAGGGGGGAAGGGGGGAGGGAACTTCGGTGGCAGTAGTGTCAATATACTAGCAGTTTGACTAGTCAGTTATTTATAAGATTCCAGCGAGTTTGATGTTGGATAACTATTAGTATTATCCCAAAATATTTTAGTCAGTAAAACTTTTATTCAATTCTGTTTGGGGGGTGTACAGGGGATCTGACTCACTGTTATAGTTCACCAGTTCTCATTACAATCAAGCCTCATACATTCTAAAGTCTCTGACTGCAACGATTGTTGCATGGTGGTTGAAACTGCTATTATTGTGTAGTCATGGCAACAAATTAAGATAAGTTGTGGGAATAACATAACTTAGTCTTCTGAGGTCTTCCTATATTCTTAGGATGTCTTCAGCTGTTTAGATTTTAATAATTTGTTCCCTAGACATCAAAGTTTCTCTATAGCTGACATTGAATTCCTTTAACTATGTATCCTTTGTAGAAACTTTGCAAAGGGTATTGTTGCAATTGTTTGACAATATCACCATGGAGATGCTGAATTTGAATGAACATAAGTATAGTATGAGTTGGAGCAATATTGAAGTTATTGCTGTAACATTGTCTTAGTAAGAAAGTCTCATTTAAGTTTAATTTAACTCCAACAGCAAGTGTGAAATTTTAATGCCGTGTACTAAGATATGAAAATCCCAACTGATCTATTGAGTGAACCTTGGTAGCACTATTATGATGTCTTCACTAGAAAACAAACAATTTTAAAATGTATCCCTAGACTTAGGATATTTATTTTCCTCAAATAAGTGAGCATGTCAGTGAGTAACAAGCTGCAGAGGTCAGATCTAAATGAGATTCTGTTGAACAATACAGTGAGCTAGATAAGGAGTGATTTCATGATTTCATCACTGCATCTCATCTAGTTTTTGATTTCCTTGTGTGAGGAGTTAGTTAAGTTTACCTCATTGTTTGCTTAAAATTAGAGTGCACTATCTTACTATCTGTCATTTTACTTATTAAGAAACTAAAGGTTCTGTTGTGGTCAGGTTTGCATGATCACAATGAAATCTGACATGCTGTATCAGTAGCACGTTCGTGGTTGTCGTCGGCAGCCTCAGTACATTCTTCTGTTACACTCCAGAAGGCAATTTGACTGGAGAAATCTCGTTTTCATGAATATGCATGAGGCAGGCAATGTTTTTTTTCTCAAATTTGGGAAAATGACCCATACCCCTAGAATTGGGAATTTTATCAGCAATTAGGTTTAAATTGGGCTAAAATGTCATGCAAATTTAATAACAAAAGCAGATTTAACAAAATAAGTTTTTAGTTTCATTCTTAATTAATTTAATTAGTTAATTAAAAAGAAAGATTACTGGGATGACTATAATTTAAGCTGAAACATAATTACAGCTGTCTTTTTAAAAAAAAATATTTTTTTTTCAAGTTTTATTGGAATTTTGGATGGAAATTTGGGAAAAAAAGGTATGATTTTAGATTTGGTGTATAGCCCATAAACGGCTATAAAATTGACAAAAAAACCCCACTGCAGGGGACACCAATCTCTTTCCAATGAAATTGGATGTTACGATTAAATATTCTTCAATAACAAGGACATCATTCTGGGATTTTCTTCACCCGCATTAGAAATATCACTAATGGAGGCTGCCATTTTTAACCGAACCTTACATATGAAACATAATTCCATTGGCTTAATTTCTGCATTGGTTTCCTTTTAGAACCAATGGAACTGCCTCGTTAATTATTCATGATATTCCTTACCAAATAGCCCACTGTACATAACACAGCATAACAGAGAAATTATGTATTGTGGGATAACCGACAATGGAAAAAGCCTGATGTAATTTAACTCTGGTCTGTAGTGCAGATGATAGCACGCCGGGATTTGAAACCTCATGATCCCAAGGGTTTACGGGTTTCAAATCCCACCCGGGGAGGTTATACCCTTACATGAAAATTTGACAATAATGACAATTTTCCTCCATTGATTAGATATATGGAAAAGTTGCTGGCCCTGTGGTAGGGAAGGTGTGTACTGGTTATAGACAAGGGTCCCGAAAGCTAGGTTAGGTGCGCTGGACTCTGTAAAATGACCAAAATTGTGTTGACATAAACCCAATTAAAAAATAGTATTAAGATAGTAATCAGTGGCTTCTGCTTTAAATATTGTCATCTTAATGCATATACAGCTGAGTAAATGTTGTTCGTCCATGTGTAGTAGAGGTATAATACAGCAACTGTACTTCCTTGCCTTCAAGCTCGTGTTTATAGTAGCTTATGAATGGAGTGGTCCTGGGTTAGAATCTAAGATTGGACCATGGAATTTATACTGGGTTACTAGCATACAGCGCAGGAAACTAGATCTTTATTCTCTGTTACGAGTAAATCCAATGCCTTAAACATCATCCCTATCGATTGTTGTTTTATAGAAATGAGAAAATTATCAACTAGCCTGACTATGACATTGTATTTTCACTTGCTTGAATCAATTTTGTTTGTTCCAGGCTTCAGGCTGATGTGCTAAGGAGATGTTTTTTTTCTAAAATGTAGCTAGAAATCAAAGTGATATGTAAAATATGAAATATAATATCTAAAAAATGATTAAAATGGAGATAGTGCACTCAAATTTTAAGCTGATACTTATTTTGGTGACCCTAATGTAGGGCACCCTGTGCTGGATTTCTTGTTTCCTGCATTGATTCTGGCAAGTTTTAGTTCTGTTTTCCATATTTTGGATTTTACAGGCTATGTGTCTACTTGCTGTTGTCTGTCAGCATGTTAACAAGTGGGAATCATAATTAACTAAGCAAATACAAAGAATAGAAACTCTAATAGCTATGATTTGCTGTAAGTTTTGTATCTAATGGTTATTTGTTATTGATGACTTGTGTTATTTTCTCTTCAAATTCCTAACGTAAAAATTCCTGTTGGTATTTCCAAATAGAAATAAGGCTGTTTTGGCAACCTCCTGTAGATTACGGATGAGACGATATGATAATCACAAAGTACAATATGTATTGATCTGGAAGGAGAAGATATAAATATTTTAGATACCATGTGTTATGGGTTATTATAATAATTGAAAAAAAAACCATTCACATTTTTATTTAAAGATAACCACAACAGAGGAATGCTTCCATTAGTCAGTTTTACAAATACATTAGCAATAAGGATCACAAAAGAAAAATAGAAGAAAACAATTTTTTGTCATGTTCTATACAAAAAATAGTGCACAGTTAATGGAATGTTCTTTGTAAGAAACCGGGTCAATAGCGCAGTTGGTAGCGCATCGGGGTTTGAATACTCGTGCTCGATGGGGGTGCGAGTTCGAATCCCACCCGGGGAGGTTATACCCTTCCATGAAAATTTGACAATAATGTTGATTTTCCTCCATTGATTAGACAATATGGAGAAGTTTCCAGCCTTGTGGAAGGGTAGGTGAGTACTGGTTATAGACAATGGTCCAGGAAAGCTAGGTTAGATGCGCTGGACGCCATAAAATGACCTAAGCATTGTGTTAAAGGCGTTAACTCCAATAAATAAATAAATCTTGTAAGAACACTTTGTGGCCAAACATATTGTTACTGTATTGATATATTGCCATATCATCTCATCCCTTCTGTAGGTAGGATACTTTGATACTTATTGATACTTAACCTTTTATTGAGAGTTTCTTTGACACAATATGACTCTGATATATTTGGTCAGGGTAGTTCTAGCCCATTGTGGAGAATGTCTTCTGATACAAGAGGGCTTTAATGTTTTGGGTCAGGGTGGTTCTAGCCCATTGTGGAGAATGTCTTCTGACACAAGAGGGTTTTGATATTTTGGGTCAGGGTAGTCCTAGCCCATTGCTGACACAATGTGGTGATGAAATCATGGAATCATTCTTTTCCCCTTCAGTTTGTAATGTTTGAGATGCAGATCCCATTTAGAGTTTATTCTAGATTAACAACCTGGACTAAACATAAGTTATTGTTGTACATATGTACAGACACACTTGTTTGTCAGGTATTCCATGTGCATGTTGTCTGCCAATATGTCATCTCTGCAAACATCTGTATGGTAACAAGGTGAATCCTTTTATAAATGATAAACACTTAAGCAGGCGTCACACTGTCCCAAAATTGAAACCTGATAGACACACAAATATTCAATTTCAAATTTCACGCGAAGATGGTCCTGAAATAAGTTGACAACCAATCAACATACGAAACAAGTACGATTCCTACTGAAGGCTAGGGGATTGCATCGAATCCACACATGATCATTCCTACTAAAGTTTATGCAACATATGCAATTCACACATGGAGTAGTCTACCACAGGACTTTCCAAGGCCATACAATTGGTTACAACATTATAGTGTTAGTGTGATGATGTTTGAACGTAGTCATGAAGCATCACTTGACCTCTGGGTGGTATAAAAGCGGCTAATTTCAGTAGCTTATAGTATTGGGAGCACAACTAGGTTTAAACACGAATTTGGATTTTATTTTACCTTATGCCACCAAAAGTAGGAAGAGGCATGGGTGAGGGTCTTGATTATAAATACAGAACCCCGATGAGGAAAGCAGAGGCATGATTTAGAGGTCCAAGAAAACTGTACTGAGCATTCAACTTCTTTCTCACAAAATGAAATACAAGCTGAATCCTCGATTATTTAAGTTCAATATTTACAATTTTTATACATCATGATCCCATCTTGATTTATCGTACCAAAATAGGATGGCAACACAACCGTAGTGGGGGGGGGGGGGGGGAGCTTCAAGTAGTTGTGTTGATTTTTTGCATCTTGTTCCCTTTAAATTGTCTTCTTGAGGCTAAAAATGCCAGATATAGCACCCAAGATCTCACAAACTAAAGACAAAGACTACAAAATTGACACAATGGCTTTAAGACGACTTTACAAAGCCTAAAATTGGCTTTTTTTGACATGCCATAGATTTTCGAACGCTCACAAAGTTATTGCCGGAGTCTGAAAATATTAGCTTGGGTCATGCAATGGCTGAAGATGCCCCCTGACGTTATAATGATCAGATCCGAATTTAAATATTTCCTTACTCATGTGTCCATCAAGTGCTTATATAGGGACAGTGTGACGCCTGCTTTAAAATTTTGTTTATCCATGATTACATCCCTTTAGAGTCATGTCGATGTAGTACCAACAAACAAGTATACAAACTTTAAGTCTAATATCTTGCTAAGTATTGCAGATATAGGAAAAGCTTTAACATCATACTTTGTTTTTCTAATTAAAGGGCAATGACTTCAAAAATAATACATCGATAGTGATGTCCCGTCGCAGTAAGGTTGATATAGGCCCATTGAATAAGTATGCTAACTTTCTATAAAATATCATAAAAAATGGTACTATGAAACAAACTCAGTTTTAGTTTTTATGAGTTCTATGTTTTAATATGAGATCCAGTCTGATTAAAACCGGATCTAAAATTTTCCGCTTGCCTACTGGCTAATTTAGATCTGGCATTTTCCAAACATAGGTCACATTCAGGTGACCTTTTCTCATTATAATATTCATGAGGAAATTGTTAGGCCTATATGATTCGTAACTTGTTTACATCGTCTATGTCTTGCAATTTGAAAGTCGCAGACTGTGATTGATACTGCTGTTAAATTAGCTTGCAAACCTTGGTCTAAAAATAGAAATTACGAAATCAGAATGTTTAAAATGACCTAAAATTGTGTTGACACAGCATTAACTCCAATAAATAAATATATAAAAAGTGATCAGAATTTCAATTATCCATGTTTCAATCTAAATAATTCTGTTGTTAAGTAACATAACGTCATTACATGAGTTATAATTTAGTCTAATATTTAACACCTTGCATTAGAATGTATGCCAAGTAAACATATATCTAATAAAAGTAGATTTCTTTTAGTCTTAAAACTTAAACTTAACTGACAGACCAATAGACTTAATTAGGAACTCAAATTTGTGTTTTTTTTCTGTGTGCATGTGGTACAAACAGTTTGTTACATCTTATTGATGAAAAATTCGAAATTTAGATTAAATCCTTTTGTTTTTTGTACACTCATTTTCATTATGATGATGTCAGTTTATTTGTATTTAAGAAGAAAATCAAAATATTTGAATTCCAAATTCTATTGTATGATTTGGTAAGTTTGTATTAATTGTAAATTTTGCATTACAGTTTAATATCTATTAAAGATTTTAATTAATAGGTGTATCAGGCTTTATATGTCAAAACCCAAGTCGATAGCACAGTTCGTAGCACGCTGGGATTTGGATACTCGTGCCCGAGGGGGTGCGGGTTCAAATCCTACCCGGGGAGGTTATACCCTTCCCGGAAAATATGACAATAATGTTGATTTTCCTCTATTGATTAGATAATATAGAGAAGTTTCCGGTCTTGTGGAAGGGAGGTGAGTACTGGTTGTAGACAATCGTCCAGGAAAGCTAGGTTAGGTGCGCTGGATGCCGTGAAATGACCTAAATTGTGTTGAAACTAGAGCTGCAACTATTCACCTGAAAGTCGATTTGATGCGATTTGATATTTTTTCTAACGATTTGATTTCTTTTATTCGATTCATCTATTAGAATAATTTACTCCAAATATGCATTTATACATTTATTTGAGACTAAAACTATTTATTATTGATAAAATGAAAGTGTTAGTCAAATTTAATTCACATGAAACCCGAAAATCTGCTAAATTTAGATTGCTTGTTTAAGTACGAAATGGACTAGGTACGATTATAAAGGTCACAAGAATGTTTCATTAATGTAATATCAACTAAAACTTATCTACAGTAGAACATGCATTAAGCAGCCAGTGAAGGGAAGTGACTAGATTGGCTGCTTACAGCAGGTGACCACTTAATCCAGGTTCAGATAAAAATATTTTGATTAGCTTGCAGTAGTTAGTGATTATTTATACTCACTTTAGTAATAAAATTTATGTAATTACTACTTTAAAATAATCTCAATTAAGTAAACCACAATTTAATTTAATCGATTTAAAATTTATAAAAAAGTAAAAGTCTTAATTTATGTGATGACACTTCGTTGATAAATTTTGACTGTTTAAAGACTTAACTGGGTGGGTTTTCACACATCTGGACCATTATACAGTGATGGTGACACTTTGTTAATTCTAAATTTTAATTGACCGAGACCACTTAATACAGGTAAATTGATGAATTTGTAAGGAAAAGGGTGACCACTGGCCACAGACAGCAGGTGGCTGCTTATAACAGGTGCAAAATAGAGTGATTTTCATTGGGAGGATGTAAGATTGGCTGCTTACAGCAGGTGGCTGCTTATTACTGGTGGCTGTTAATGCAGGTTATACTGTACATATACAACATGAAACATAAATTGTTTCAGAATAATTATGCAGCTCTTAATATACTGCAGATAACACCTTGCTACTTGATATAATAAAGGGAAATAACCGTTGCAGGCTGTTAGTGTCTTTTAGGTGCCCTTTTGCTTTTATGCTTATAACTTTTGTAGATACGTTTAAAGGTCAGTATCGAATCGAAATTTGTGGGTCCCAAATGAAAATCGAATTGCCTACCTCACAGTCGAGTTTCGATGTATCCAATCGAATCTTTGCAGCCCTAGTTGGTACGGCGTTAACTCAAATAAATAAATAATATGTCAACATAGCCATGTGAAAAGCTAGTTGTTATTCATATCATTCATATTGAAGTCCAAGTAATATTAATAATAACATGATAAAACCCTGCTGATTTAAATAAATATGGATTACTATTTTATTAATAGTGATAAATTATAATGATAATACTTATAATAAGGCCACAACAAATTGATCATATGTTCTATGAATTCGCTCGCACCTTAATTTTGATGGTTTTTACAAAAAAATATTTGTATTTCCTTGCTCGCTCATAAAAATTTGGTCAAACTGCCATATAAAGCAAATGAATAAAGACTTTTAAAAAATGTTTCTTCGCTCGTCCCAATTTTTTTCCAGAAAAATCCGTAGAACATATGATCAACTTGTTGTGGCCTAATATAGACTTAATTTAACAATGGCTACACATTTTGATGAATCCAATCTTCAATGTGGACCACAATCTGATTAAAACCCGATCTAAAATTTTACCGCTCGCATACTCGCTAATTTAGATCTGGCCTTTTCCAAACAAAGGTCGCGTTCAGGTGACCTTTTCTCATCATAATATTCATGACGAAATTGTTATAATACGTAACTAATTTACATCGTCTACGTCACGCAATTTGAAATGAGCCACCCAATCCCAGACTGTGAATAATACCGCTGTAAAATTTGCATGAAAACCTTGGTCAAAAATAGAAACTCAAAATCAAAATGTGATTAATAGTGTTTTCGTCTAGATGAAAGCTACGCATTGATTGGTAGGCACAAAGTTCATCTCGACGTGACCTTGCATTGACTAAGTTGAGATTCAGTACGACAACGCGCGTAAAACAGGATCTCTGTTTACAGAGATTGTGTGGACCACTGATAAAACATATACAAGTTGTTTACAATATTTACATAGTGAAAACAACTAATAAATTCATAAATTGAATACAGAAGTATTGTAGTAAGTATCTAAATACACAGGGTTAATGTATGTGCCACTGACCGTGAAATAAAATTTGACAATACGTTTTATATCATTAATAAAACCATTGCAGTTACTTAAGATTATTAAGTACAATCTATGTCTATATTTTAATAAAGTATTTGTTGTCCAAAGTCATGAAATTCAGTACTGAGTTACACAGCCACCCTTTTATACAGTAGAACCACTGTATAATACAGTACATAGAAGTTGAGAATTTTGCATGTTGTGAAAATGGAAAGTTGAGAAAACTACACAAAACTTGATCAAGAAAAATCCCATACAATTATTGTATGTCACATTGAGAAACAGGACATTAGGGCAGACTGGACAGTCTGGTCAGTCCTGGGATTGTGTAATATTCTCAGGTTCTACTGTATCTAAAAATTGAATGACAAGTCTTTCAGTTGTGATAACCATTGTAACATTTATTTGTCAAATAATGTTCAAACCTTTATTTTGTAACTTTTGTACCATTTGACTGCATTGAAAGAAAAGATATCTGTGTAGTAAGGGTTTGAAATCATCTCTGGGAATTTAATATACCCTTCCATGAAAATATGTTGAAAAATATGGAGAAGTTGCCGGTCTTATGGAAGGGTTGGTGAGTACTGGTTATTAAGTGTCCAGGAAAGCTAGGTTAGGTGAGCTGTCCACAGTAAAATAACTTATTGTTTTGACACAGTGCTAAACCAGTATATATAAAAATAATCACTGCAATGTTTTATTAAATTATTTAAGTAATTCCTTAAGTTTATTAATTGTACACATGTAAATGTATTGATTAATATTGTGAGGTTTCATTGAAAAAATCATACTTAAGATTTGTTAAATTAATAAAATCAAAATGAAGTCTTTTCTTCAATGTCATACAGCCTGAGCACCTAAGTACCTAATTCAACCTTTAGAATGAGAGTATGCCAAGTGTGGCTGTGTAAAATCATTGTTCACATATAATGCTACATATTAATAGAACGATAGTCTTGCCTTCACTTCATGTATCAAACAAATGTTGTCATACATCGTTAAATGATTTTATTTTCAATATAAATTACTAAAATAAAAAATATTTAAAAATATATGTAGTTGTCACTAACGATGCTAGGTAGTGATCTACTATGGCTAAAGTCACATTGAAGAAAAAAAATGCTCATACAAGAATAAAAATTGAATAGATAAAAGAAAAATTGAAATAAAAAGAAAGAAAAATATGATAGAAAAAAATAGGATAGAAAAAAAAGAAAATGAACATAAAAGGAAATAAAGATGGGATAGTAAAAAAGAAAAATGAACATATAAGGAAATAAAAGTATGATAGAAGAAAGAAAAATAACAAATCTAGAAATCTAGATTATAGAATACAAAAAAGGATAACTTGTCCAAACAGACTTAGTCATGTATTGACCATGGTTCAGGGTGGTTATACTGTTTAAGATTGTTGGATTGAAGTAAACCTTATGTACTTGTACAATGGACAGTAGTCGGGTATAGTATGGGAATCTAGCTAAGGTGCTTCTACATATATACAGTACTTGTATTGAAGTACACAAAGATAAACTAGAAAAATGACCATTGTTTTTTTACCAGTAATGATGTATTGTAGCTTTATTTGTTTTTGATACAGGAAGGAGAGGGTATAGAGTGTTATTCTTTAATTTTAGGTATAGCAATAATTGTTTATGTGAATGTGATATTTACATGTGCTCATGACTTAGTGTATTATAGATAAAGGTTGATAGTGTACTATATAGATAAAGATTGATATCTGGTAAAAAGTATTAAGACTGATGATCTGTATGAATATCCTGACTTCAAGGGCTGAACAAAATACTAGTGTTACTCAATTTAAAAGTAAGGGGAGTTACAAAAAGGGGTTTTGTTCAGCCCTTGACTTTAAAATGTGATGTAATACATGTTACATGTGTATCTAAAATAATTGTAGAAAAATAAGGTCTGTATGCTACGATCATTGATATTTTAATTTTCAATGCAGTTCACTAATGAAATATTATACTGACATTTGGAAGTGTTTGCCAACTTATTACTTGTATATGCTAAACAATATTTTACAAAATCTTGGCTTAATCATGTTACAATGGTTTTAAAATGATTATTATACCCCCGCTTTGAAGAAGAGGGGGGTATACTGTTTTACCCTTGTCCGTCCGTGCGTTCGTCCGTCCGTTACAAAATTTCCGTCGCAGTTTTCTCAGCAACTATAACATGTAGCAGCCTTATACTTTGCATATTGCTTCATCCCATAGTCCCATGTGGTGTAAAGCGATTTCATGCTCCTTGCTCATCTACTTCCTGTTTGTCGCATATTTTTAGATTTTTGCGGGGGTATCACTAGTGAGCATTAGCTCACAGATTTACTTGTTTTAACAATTTTGAAATATATAAAATTATGTATACTGTCAGGTTAACAGGCGCCTTCCCCTCTAGAAATTTCTTTAAAATCATGCAGTTTTCCCCAAATTTGGAGTTTACCTTGGATATTTTGTTCCCCTTTCTATGAAACTGCGATAGAATTTCCTCAAATGTTCAATATATAAAAAGGCCCCAGGCCCCTTCCCCAAGTACTGAAAAAAAGCTCTGACTATTTATTGATAAATTTTATTTAATTGTCAGTGGCACATACATTAACAGTTGAACAATGCTGATTGGCATACTTGAATTACCGATTAGGATTTAGTCTTAACACAGAAAATTATAAATCTCAATAAAAACTAAAGTAACCAATAATTAGTGATTTCAATTAAAATTACTAAGACATCAATGGTTTGTCAAGTCTGTGAAAAAATATTTTGTAGTCGGTAACACCATTTGAATAACTAGTGTAAACAGTATCATATGTAGGGCTGCAACGATTTGATACATTGAAACTTGATTGTGAGGGAGCCGATTTGATTTCTATTCAGCACCCGCAAGTTTCGATTCGATACTGACCTTCAAACATGTCTACATAATTTATAACGATGAAAGCAAAGGCCTACCTAAAAGACAGAGTATGTTGACAGTTAAACTGGGTTTTGCTTTGTTACATTTCTCTAAAAGTTTCCATTACGATTTTAAGAAGCACGTCTTGGAAACTCTGTTCCAAAAATATATTTGTAGTATATGCCCGGATCCTATGCTAATTGGGTCAGTGTATTTGAATTTTACTTGTTCTGACAAACCGGAAGTTTCTCTCCGCTTGCACAAGTCAAGGTTTGATGTTAGTTAATTCAAATTTTGATATATTTGCCTACCCAGTGTAGGTTTATGTTATATGTACAATGGTATATCAAGAACTGCATCTTTCTACAATTTATGCTCCATGCTGTCTACACGTTTTTAGTCGAAATTACATTAATAATACATTTTCGCTACCTTGACATTCGTACCCAATCCATTTCGTACTTAAAAAAGCAAATATTAATTAGCAGATTTTCGAGTTTCGTGTTATCAAATTTCAGTAACACTTTTATTTAATCATATGTAGATTTAAGCTCAAATAAATGTATAAATGCATATTTGAAGTAAATTATATTAATAAATGAATCAAATAAAAAAAATCTAATCGAAAGAAAAAATATCGAATCGACTTTCCAGTGAATGATTGCTGTTCTAATCATATGGTTAAATGAAATGTTTCTGATTAGATATAAGTCTGTACATGGGTACTATCTTGGGGTATAAGGTCAAGTTCATTTTAATTCATTAGATGTATAAATTTATTACTTTGTGATTGAACTATTTAACTTAAGAGTACAAAACAAACCTGAGTTTAAATCAAACTTAATTAGATTATATCTTACATTGATTTAAATTTATGTGCACATTGTATTTCTGTCTTGAAAATTGCTGGAAAAATTATTTATTACCTTTTTTGCCTAATTCTACTTGTTAGATTGAGTTTATAGCACATTAGTGTAAATATTTTGTATGAGAAATAATTATATAGGCTCAATGAACCTAATGCTCCTCTGAAAGAATTTACCGCACCAACTTTCCAGCTGTCATGATCTTCATGCTCATTGTCAGCTTTATATTTGTGATCACTTTTTGTAAGTATTTCTATTTGTCCTTCAGTCTGATAGTCCCCTACTTTTCTGCATTTCAAACATTACAAACTGCATCCCCCAAACTTTATTGAATACAAAAAAATGCTGACACAGTTGAAAGGAGGGATTGAGTTATAGCGATAACTCCGGCATACAACTCAAAGGAAACTTAAATATAACTGGCCTGGATATTTCCGGTCATACTGCATTGATACTCGAGACCACTGAAGATTTATGTAGGGTTATTGGTCATATTGCGTGGCTGGGGGAGGGTTTTGGCATTATTTTGAAATAATCTATTCTAACTGACTTTTTGTTTGTTTTTTGCTTTTTTATTATAATTTCTTCTCTAAGGTTACAAGATACTGTGATATAAGATATTGAAAGTATTATTTGTATTGTTTTTGTATTGTATTGTACAGGGGTGTGAAATTTCAAATTTATTCCACTTATACCTGTTTATCTCCTAGTCCACTGCTAAATTTCGCTTGTCTAAAGATTTAAAAAATATTTTCCTACTGACCATTAGGATGGTTTGTGTTTCTTGTCAACTACTCAAATATGACTTAGACAAGTCAGCCATTGAAATTCCACACCCTTGTATTTATTATGATTTAAAGCTCTCCTGGGCTGTAAGCTCAGGGTGAGCTATTAGGATCACTCAATGTCTGTCGTCTGTTCACACATAGCTTCCTTAACCCTCTAGCAAGCACACTTTTGCCTCAATTGTCTTGAAAATTAGTATGGATGTTAGCCCCAATCATATCTCGGATATGTTTAACATGGGTTCCCTTTGGTCCAAAACTAGGTCACAGAGCTCAAATATGTTCAAGCATAGGTCACAATTCCTTCCATGGAAATCCAAACTTTCTACAAATGAAATATCCTTGAATTTTGTCTGAAATTTTGATTTGATAAAATCCCAGTCTGATTTATGTAAGTGTATTCTAGGGTAAAAATCTAGGTCACTATGAACCCGGGTTGATAGCACAGTTGGTATCACGCCGGGATTTGGAATCTCAAGCCCGAGGGGGTGCGGGTTCAAATCCCACCCGGGGAGGTTATACCCTTCCATGAAAATTTGACAATATTGTTGATTTTCCACCATTGATTAGATAATATGGAGAAGTTACTGGCCTTGTGGAAGGGAAGGTGAGTACTGGTTATAGACAATGGTCCAGGAAAGCTAGGTTAGGTGCGCTGGACGCCGTAAAATGACATAAATTGTGTTGACACGGCGTTAACTCCAATAAATTAATAAATAAAACTAGGTCACTATGCTCTAAAATGGAAATACCTTGTTGACACTTAATAGGCTTCATTTACATCCTGAATATTCTTGAAAGTTATCTTTATGGTTGAGCCGCGGCCTACATAGTGGTTAGCATGTCTGACTTCAAATCCGGAGGTCTTTGGTTCGATCCCGGTCGCGGTAGGTCATACCCTGTACATGAATTGTCGGCATCAAGGTAGTGTACGTTAGTACTGGTGATAGAGAAGTGTCCAGGAAACTGTAGTAGGAAGATCTGGCCATCATATATATATAACCTAAATATGTATTGAATGCCACATTTAAATCAATTTTAAAAATCTGTATGGTTAATTTGATTATTGCTAGGTCCAGTTCAAGTATGGGTCCCCTAAGGTAAAAAACTAAGTCACATTGCTCAAATATAAAAAGATCTTATCACAAAATGCCATATTTCCTATCGGAATACCCTGAAATTTTGTGAAAAAGTTTTTAAGCTTAACTGGGGTCAAACATTAGGTCACCTTGCCCAGATATAGTAGAACTTAGTTTACACTTTTGAGGGGTAATTTTACTATCATACCACATACCAAAGATTTCATTCCTTGATTCTTATATTTTTCAGATTTATGTATATTATCCATGGTATTTGGGTGAGCGAGAAAGGGCTATCATGGCCCTCTCATTTATGTGTTTGATTGTTGTACGTGGAACATTTCTAAATTTATGTCATTTTTATTTGTCAATTTTTCAGTTTACTTAGAGTGTAACTATGGTTTCCTAGAGCATTATAAACATCAACAAGTATAAACGTCAACATTTCATGTAAGTATAATGCTATTCTTGTCATTACTTAATACTGAAAATACCACAGGAAATTTGTCAAGTTACCTCCCTTTGATTTTTCAAACATACCTTTTATATACTTATATACGTACAACTGCATTTATGATATTATCAATAAGTATATAAAAGGTATGTTTGAAAAATCAAAGGGAGGTAACTTGACAATTCTCGGTGGAAAATAGGGAATTACTTAATAGTTCATTTCCATAATAAACATTTATATATGGTATCTATGAACAATTATCTACTACTATCTACTACTATTTCTATTTTTTTGCATTAAACAATTCTTATGACCCAAATTTTCTCATGATTCAATGAGTAACTCAATGCTGCTGCTACACTCTTCATATACAGTCTTTAGACTGGCGATTTCGCCAAAAGGCTAAAGTTATATAACAAGTTGTTTGTTTGTTTGGTTTTACGCCATAGCAACACATTGTATAGGTCATATAATGGCGATCTACTAAGCGCATACTTTTGTCAGTGACTGACAACTGCCCTACATAATAAAACATCATTGGTAGGAGGGTGAATGGCCGTAGAAATAGTTTATGACCAAGCTCCATGAAAGTATGCCCTGCCCGGCAATTGAACCCTCAACCCCTTAATCAGTAGTATTGGGTGCTACCAACTGAGCTAGCCGGCCGGCTATACAAGTCGAAAACTATTGACGATTCTAGTGATGTCAATCGGTGGCAAAATCCACAATTGATTAATCAGAGAAATCGGTTGGGCTCAACTAACTGACTTTCCGATCATAATCGGTTGGATGCCAAAATTTATATCGCTTAATTCTGGTCATTGTCTTACATAACCATGCAAAATATACATCTACTTTAATGATTTGAATGTTGTGTATCATTATTTGATATTTGATTGTCTTGCTTCTTAGCTTAATGTAAACAATATGGCACCAGTTCACTCATCTGAGTGAAAAAAACACACAAAATAAACTGTATTTTACATGCATGGATGAAAGTTTTCTGGCGTATGCCTGAAGTTCAGGTTTTTCACAACAAATTAGACTATTTTTTGCTATTAAATTATGAAGAAATATGGTTTCAAATTACAGTTTTCAGGTTTTTCAAAATTTTCATCTTGCACCCATGTACATGTCTTAATGTTTATTTGTGTCAATGGATTGTCCCAGGATATCATCATGCAGTCTTTGCTTAAGTTGCTTTACAGCACAAGTTCGGTTGGGCTACCAGGTAGCAATTTTCACTAGCTCGAATCAAAAAGAGAAAAATTTATGTCCGTTACATCTTATTTTTGTTCATCTAAGGCATCAAACAATATAACTGATCTGTTTTTTCATATTTCTGGGCAATGTTATACAAAATAATTTTAGTCACATTATCTACTCTAGCTTTATGTAATTGTGTTCAGAGTAACTAGCAACGTATGATATAGTGAAATCAACTTGATAGGGCATTACATAATTCAAAATGAGGAGGCTACCAGTATTTCAGGGTCTGAGTCACTAAAGATCCGTTCTAAGCAATTTAATAAAAAAACATATTTTTAATTTTGAACTTAACAATGTTTATAAATTCGTTTAAATGGGCTCATTTTCTCACAGTGAAAGAAAATATTTGAAAAAATTCCATAACGTGCCGAGTACAAAAATTATTGGGGATGAATGTTTTACATTTACTATGACGTTTTTAATACTTCATACTACTGTTGTATGATTACAACCATAATATATCATTATGGAGAAATCATCATGAAATGAACAGCTTTCAATCTCTATGCTTTATGGCAGCTAGTTTTATTAAAATGGTAAAATCGCGGTCCGTGAGAAGTTTGTTAATGAAATGACTAATGACCTTGACCAAAAGTTAAACTTTCTCATTTAGAAGCGGTAAGACAAAAAAGTTAGTTTGTCAACAATTAATTATTCACCTTTAATTTGATTGCAAAACAGAACAATGAAAGTGTAAAAGAGTGATTACGCAAGACTCTCAGATAAAAGTTATACAAGTAAATGTAAAAGTGCGGTTGAGTACATCTTTTTCCGATACAAACATGATTCGTTGGAAAAAAACATGACTTGCCCGATCGGGCTACTGACTAAGATTTTTGCAGGCCCATCGGCAATTTCACTTTTCTCAGACATCACTGCTTCAGGCACGTGGGTTACGTCAAAGAAAAGTTGTTCTTGAAAAGTTTTCTGCCGAATCTGCCATTATAGCGCGCACACAAAAATGAATGACCTCCCTTGGGTACGGGCTAGTTTTCCGCGATGTCGCCGTCCACAAAAATCTTAATCGATTAATCGTCGCTCAAATTTTTCTAACTGATTTCGGCGACGTCGGCGATAATCGGAACATCACTAGACGATTCAAATGCCTGACCAGTTTAACCTGCAGAGTGATACATGTGTCTCTGATTTACTAGGCAGTTTATTTCTAGGCAATAAAAGTAGTTCCGTCAATCAACTGACATGTCTTTTGTTTTAGTGTCGGTGATTATATTGATAAGCGTGTAAATGGGTGGAGTCAAATCTCGTTAATACACTAAGCAGTAGTATTTGCTAGTTATACAGGATAGAATTAACACTTCAACTGCATTTTTGCCCTGCTTGGTTCATACTTTCATCTAATGTGTAAGGAGGAGCGAAAGTTTTTCTGTATTTCAATACTGATTATTCAATGTTGAAGCAATTGCTCTATCTAAGATCTTCTGTTGCATCTTCTTTAATGTCACGTCTAGAATTTAAGTTGCTGTTTCTTCTTTTATATAGTTTGATAACTGACCTGAAAAAATTAACTTGTCTTTTATACTTTGTTTAACAATGTAACCATTTATGTAATTTTACAGTGGTCAGCACACATAAACTAGCTTTTCTGGACCCTTGTCTATAACCAATTCTCAGCTACCTTTCCTCATGGTTAGAAATTTCTTCATATACTAAATTCATGTAGAAAATTGACATTATAATTAAATTTTCAGGGAAGTGTGTAAGGGGTTTGATAGGAGTTGGAACCTGTACCCCTATTGAGTGTATGGGATCGTGTTTTTGTGTTCATTGACTTTGTTATACCCACACCACGTAAAAGTGGGGGCTATATATTCAGCTAAACTTAAGCAGCAGTGAGTATATTGTTAATTTAATTATTTTACTAGAGTGTATATCTATGTTCAGTCATTAATGATTGCATTAATGAAAATTTTACAGAATGTTGAAATAACTTTCATTATTGTTTGTGATTTATTGTCTTTGTGGAGCAGTCTTGACTTAGTTATGACAATGTAATGTAATCATGAATGGAATGGTCAGCACTGTGTTGGTTCAAGTCACATAAAAATGCAGAACATTTAGTTTTTACATAGATAATGGGAACATGCCAATTAGAGTTTTTATGTGATATTCTCAGTGCTTTAATACAATGTAAATTATATAAGATATATATTGCCTGTATTTGTTAGTGATTTTTATATGTTTGTTACTTCAGATATATTTGACAGAAAATTTGGATAAAGATTGAGGCATACATTACTTTGTGTATAATCAAGCCAATGTGAGTATAGTGGTCTTAAAATATTCTTAACTGAAAAATTATCAAAATTTGCATTTGTTAAGTTTCTGCATGAATTTATGTTCACTTTTTAGCTTGACTTTTTGAAAAAAAATGGAGAGCTATCCTCTTTGCCCTAGCACCCAGGTCCATATTTCTGATTAAAGTTTTTGTGCAGTAAAAAATACTTAACAAAATTTCTGATTACCCCGATTTCAATATTGTATGATTAATGTTTATTTTTCATCATTTATGTCTTATCAATGTTGGAAATGTGTGTAGGACCTTTGCTTAAATGGTTTTCATGCTGCTTTAGCGATGCCAAACCGGTTTCGTCCTGCATGCCTTGATATATTAAGAAGATTTCTAATTTCTTTGATTTAACAGAAAATTAGCAATGAGAAATCTTATTGTGCATGTGACGCACCACCTTAGCAAAAGACCGGTGGCATTATTTGTTCTTGAAGTAACATTCGAGCCATTTCTTGATTTTTTGTTGTGCATATCAACACAACCGACTGAGTGTTGTTTTTTTAAGCAAAGTATGTGCACATTTCCACTTTTCAGCACATGCATGACAAAAGCATTTTGTATCAATTGGAAAGCATGGAAACCATGCAAGCAGACGACAGTATGGTCCTATACACATTTTCATTAACCATCAGAAATAAATACTATCGGCAACATTGAAATCAGAGTATCTTAAGGTATCAACTTTAAACTTTAAAAATATGTTCCTTAATATCAATCTCATGTGGCAAGTTTCATTACTCCAAATACATTTTTTTAATCATCCCCCCTTGAACTTCGAGTTTTCTTTAAAAAAATATTTGTTTTATACAGCAACAGTGTAATTTCTTTAGGTATCAATACATGTTCTTTATTATCAACCACATCTCATGAGACAAATTGTCTGGTGTCCAGTCATACTTTGACAGGTAAAAGTATGTCAGGCAAAGCATGATCATGGCTGCACCCTAATGTAATGAATTAGGTATTTGATAATTGTTTTCATTTCATTTCTCACTACACAGGCTTAAATCAGAGGATCATTGTAAAAGAAGTACAGTGAATACTTATTTCAGTTGATTGGTTACATTTATGCTAAATAAAGTATCCGAAATTCTAACAAGACTAATCCACTTCCGAATTGTGTTCAAGTGAGACATGTTTGTGTAATCAGAAAAATCAGAAGCGAATGACCTATTTAGTTATCGAACTCCTACTAAAGTAACTATTGTCAGTAAATTATTATGCAAGATCAAGAAAACGTAATACCTGAATAATAACTGAGGAGGCCGCCATGATCACAGCTTGCCTGACCCGATAACTATAGTGGTAAGGGGCAGGTAATCCAGACTAATGAGACAAATACTTACTTAGTCTCTACTGACAGCTCATGTTATTTGAGTGAGACTAATAGTTATGTTATGAAATATCATCATACCAATTTCATATCATGAAAAAATGTTTCAAAAATTTGTGGCACATAAATACAACTTTTTACCTGTGTAGTATTTAATTATATTGTTACATATACTGGTTTACAGCTTATTGGAAGGGAAAACATTTTTCATTTAGTTAAACTGTTTAGTTGAATCTTTACCCAACCGGGTCAGAATGTTGGTTACTGGGATAACTCAAATGAGTTTGACTACAGCTCAATACCAACTGCCCTTCAAACCTATGCTCTATATTTTATTACATGTTGAGTCGCGGCCGAGGCGTTGTGGTTAGCATGTCTGACTTTGAATCCGGAGATCGCTGGTTCAAAAAACCTGGTCGCAGCAGGTCATACCCTATACATGAGTTGTCGGCCTTGTGGTAGGGTAAGTTAGCACTGGTGATAGAAAAGTGTCCAGGAAACCCATTGTAGGAAGAACTGGCCGTCGTGTATATGACCTATATATGTGTTCAATGCGACGTTAAAAAAATAAGATAAAATAAAAATAAGTAAATTGTCACGCGTTGACTCTTGGGTTGATAGACAATATTGTATATTTACATATATGTGAATCAGTATTTCTATGTTATTTGTACAGTTACTTGCTGGACGTGTATAGGATACCAATGTTATTTTTAGCTCGACTTTACGAAGTAATGTAGAGCTCTCCTACTCGCCCCAGCGTCGGCGTCCGCGTCCACATTTCTGATTAAAGTTTTTGTGCAGTAAAATACTTTCTTCTATATCTTTGTTATTTCTCAAGATATTAACTTCAAACTTTAAATATATGTTCCTTACTATCAACCACATCTCATGTGACAAGTTCTCTCCTTGAACTGATTGAAGTTTTTGTGCACAGATTAAAGTTTTTGTGCACAGATTAAAGTTTTTGTGCACAGATTAAAGTTTTTGTGCAGTAAAATACTTTCTTCTGTATCTTTGTTATTTCTTAAGATATTAACTTCAAACTTTAAATATATGTTCCTTATTATCAACCACATCTCATGTGACAAGGTTCATAACTCCAAATATATTGTTTCAAAATTATCTCCCCTTGAAATTAGAGTTTTCTTTAAAAAATATTTGTTTTTACTGCAACTGTTTTATTTCTTCAGGTATTGACTTCAAACTTTAGATTATATGTTCCTTATTATCAACCACATCTCATGTGACAAGATTCATAACTCCTTATACATTTTTTAGAGTTTTCCCCCTTGAACTTATAGTTTTCTATTTTTTTCTTTTTTTTTTCTTTGAATTTGTTAAGGTTATATTTTCAAATTTTGAAATATGTCTGTTCCATATCATCAACCACATCTCCTGTGACAAACACTTTCTAAGTCGAGCATGCTGTCTCCTCTGACAGCTCTTGTTACAGTTACTTGCTGGACATGTATAGGATACCTATGTTATTACACCCCCGCTTCGAAGAAGAGGGGGGTATACTGTTTTACCCTTGTCCGTGTGTGCGTGCGTGTGTGTGTGCGTTCGTGCGTGCGTGCGTCCGTCCATTACAAAATTTCCGTCGCAGTTTTCTCAGCAACTATAACATGCAGCAGCCTAATACTTTGCATATTGCTTCATCCCATAGTCCCATGTGGTGTAAAGCGATTTCATGCTCCTTGCTCATCTACTTCCTGTTTGTCGCATATTTTTAGATTTTTGCGGGGGTATCACTAGTGAGCATTAGCTCACAGATTTACTTGTTCTACATGTACCACTTTGATTTTCTATTTCACACATGTCTGGAATCATTTTACCAATAACGCAGTCTGGTATACGTTTGCGAATCTGTAAATCTTGCAAATTTATTGTATACATGTACTATGGTTGCTAATTTAAGCTTAGGCACGGATTAGGAACATTGAATAACAAAATATGTGACTTCATCTTGGAGGAGGAAAGACGAAAGGAATCTGAAGTTAAGTTAGTTCTCAGGGATTCCTTCAATAAAAAAAAAAATGTATACAGATTTTTTATACACTAATTGTGATAAGCAATTCATGATAATTTTCAGCAATCCTAATAAAATCCCTTGCTGAGAAACACTGGGATTCCTTCTAAGTTTTTTATACCCCCGCTTCGAAGAAGAGGGGGGTATACTGTTTTACCCTTGTCCGTGCGTGTGTGCGTCCGTGCGTGCGTGCGTCCGTCCGTCACAAAATTTCCGTCACAGTTTTCTCAGCAACTATACCATGCAGCAGCCTGAAACTTTGCATATTGCTTCATCCTATAGTCCCATGTGGTGTAAAGCGATTTCATGCTCCTCGCTCATCTACTTCCTGTTTGTCGCATATTTTTAGATTTTGGCGGGGGTATCACTAGTGAGCATTAGCTCACAGATTTACTTGTTTGATCTTTGGAATCCAGGACACTGTTACTGTCAAACTATGACCTTGTCAGCTCTGTAAATCACATTTTCACTTAAGGCTTTGACACTTTTGAAAACTCCATGGACTATCAATGGTCGAATATCCTTTATGTGTATTTATTTTACATTACAGGAGATAGCCAAACTACGAGCAGCTAGAAGACTGTGGGCTCATCTTGTTAAAGAGAAATTTGAACCAAAGAATCCTAAATCTTTATTACTTAGAGCTCACTTCCAAACATCTGGCTGGTCTTTAACTGAACAGGTTTGTTTAGTTATGTTTGTTGTGTCATCTAAAAGCTACCTTATATGAAGCCAGATTTTTCAGTGAAACAGGGGCGGGCAGGCGCTCTGGTGTCTAGTGTTGTTAACAATTGCGCTAAAGTTTTTCTTTTCCATATATTTCTGCCATTTATTGTCAGATCTTTATGAAACTTTATACAATGATAACATACCATGTGTTGAACTGAATTAGACAGTAACCACAACTCTACCTGGCTTTATTATGGATTATTTCTCTTGGTAATTTTTGCATTATAGTTTTTAAATCCGACTTTACTGTGGTTTCCACATTACATTTCTTGTTTATTTTGTAGGATCCATATAACAATATAATACATACATGTATAGAAGCTATGGGGGCTGTATTTGGTGGTACACAATCTTTACATACAAACTCATTTGATGAAGCTCTGGGTTTACCTACACCATTTAGTGCAAGAATCGCTAGAAACACACAGATTATACTTCAAGAAGAATCTGGCATAACTAAGGTATGGCATTTTTATTCTACAATAAGACATGGTGTATATGGCTATGTCGGTCAACAAGTTGGTGAAAAAGTCGGTCAAATGCAGGATGAATTAATGTTTCGTTAGTTTACTTACAAATAAATTTAAACATGAGTTCCGAGCTATTTTCATGGTATTTATTTTGTAATTGTGTCATCTTGATATAAATGCCATTCTTTTTTTGCTCATCTGAGTTTTTAGGATAATTTAATATTATTATACATTTGTATAATGAGAACTATGATATACAATACATAGAGCTGTCATGATACACCATAAGCGTATTGCGATATACTGCAATATGATGGCACCGTATCGCGATATGTACAACGATATATTGTGGGCTTTTAGATTTGTTGTGCCTCTGCTGTATTTAACAGAAACAATGCAAATTTAACATGCAGCTACTGATAGAATCTAGCCTCTTTAAATATTTACGGTCATTTAGGACTGTGACGCGCCTAAATCGGTTAAATTTTTGTAACTTACGATTAAATTGAATAAAAAATGGAAAAACAGATGTTTCGCTACTTTAATTTTGCAAAGGGATGAATTTTCCAATGAAATAAAAAAATATTGCCAAATACCAGTTCGTTAAAATCATACAACCGGTTTACCGGTATATCGTGACAGCCCTAAAAATTCATAATGTAGGTTACAATAATGGTTGGTAATAAAATACAAAATATAGTTAATTGTTGAACAGTATTGAAACATTTTCAATTTCACCTATCATATTTTAGGTAGCTGATCCATGGGGCGGTTCCTACATGATGGAAAGTTTAACTGAAGATATTTACGAAGCAGCTTTGAAAGTAATAAATGAGGTATGTGTACATATTGTAGTACAACTTGTAACAAACAATTAATTTATGGTAATTTACTTATTGACCTCAAATAATCAGCTTTACAACTCATTGTGATTAGAATATATGGTGTATGTAACCCTGTCGATAGCGCAGTTGGTAGTGCGCCGGGATTTGGAAAGCGGGTTCGAATCCCACCTGGGGAGGTTATACCCTTCCATGAAAATTTGACAATAATGTCGATTTTCCTCCATTGATTAAATAAAATGGAGAAGTTTCTGGCCTTGTGGAAGGGTAGGTGAGTACTGGTTATACTAGACAATGGTCCAGGACATGCTGTGTTTAGTTAGGTGTGCTGGATGCCATAAAATGACCTAAATTGTGTTAACTCCTATAAATAAATAAAAATACAAAATCTTTTATTTCTGTCATAACAATTACACGCATATAATAACAAAATGACATGACCTTATAGAAGAAAATGTGTTTTCTGTGATCACTCGATCATAATAGATTTAACGCTGTAGCAACATAGTGTATAGGTCATATCACTTTGGTCAATCAACTTACTCACCATTCTTTAATTTAAACGTTAAGCAGTTACTAGGTGAATACATCTGTCAGTGACTGACAAGTGCCTAACATGATTAAAAATCAGTGGCAGGGCTGGCAAAATCAATTGTCTGTTTTGTCCATGGTCCCCAAGGCAAGTATGGACGAGTGCATTTTTCTGTAATTCTTTCTATAATGTTCATATGGACATTTAATTTTTATTATTTGGCAACAGACTTGAAAATATTTTGAAGTTTCTGCCAGCACTGAGTAGTATAAGGGAGAATGGCCATAGAAATTATTTCTTGAACAAGCTCCACAAAAGAATGTCCCGTCCATGAATCAACTAAGCTAGCTGGGTGGGCTTCTACAAATGTTTATTTTTGTTAACAGGTTGAAGAGATGGGTGGAATGGCTAAAGCTGTGGTAACAGGTATGCCTAAACTTAGAATAGAAGAACGTGCTGCTAAAAAACAGGCTAGGATTGATAGTGGTCTAGGTATGTTGGAACTTTATTATGATTTCTTGATCCTATGGCGGCTGACTGTGTGGTTCTTTATACTCGCTCATACCACAATGGCTGTTGGTTGATTGTTTACTGATCCTGATTGCCCACTGTTTAACTTTTTAGTCGGATTTTGCAACGAAAAAAATTCGGCTAATAGTTTAGCGAAACACGAGCGGGCGGTTGGGCCGGCATGCATCCGCTGTCGTTAACAATTGGGTTAAAGTTTTTCTTTTCCATTTATTGTCAGATCTTTATGAAACTTCATACAATGATAACATACCATGTGTTGAACAGAATTAGAAAGTAACCACAACTTTACCTGGCTTTATTATGGATTATTTCCCCTTGTAATTTTTGCGTTAAAGTTTTAAAATCTGGCTTTAATGTAGTTTCCACATTACATTTCTTGTTATAAAATAATCTAATTTGTATACTATTTTTAGAATTAACTAAATATTGTAAATAACAGTTCAACAATACAATTAGATAAACAAATTAAATGACTATAATGACAATTTCATTGATCCTGTGGTATTACACTAATTTAAATTAGAGACTAGAATGAAGTGAATTAAACTAAATAGATTATACAGTTTTTTCATTTGTGATTTGAGAACAGTCAAACTATTGGCCCGAGTTGGAGGGGATAGTGTTTTGAACAGTTTCTGAGGCCGTAGTTTGGTTAAAGATCAGTTAAAACTTAAACACTATCCCGACACCGAGGGACAACTGTAAGTCAGAGCATTATATGACCAAAGGATGAGCCATTCGATCCTTTTACCTAATGACCTCAAAATTTATAGAGGTTATCTACTGAGTATGACCAATCTTCCTATTATGTACCATGATTGTCACACAGAAACTTTTCAAGATATTGAGCGGACACAGTGTTTGCATTAAATGCTACTATGACCTTGACCTTCGACCTCAAAATTTATAGGGGACATCTACTGAGTATTACCAATCTTCCTACCAAGTACCATGACTGTCACTCGGAAACTTTACAAGATATTGAGCAGACATGATGTGGCTAACGGATGGACGCCATACCATAATACATGTATCTCCGGAGTTTCACTTGGTATAACAAACTTGCCTGGTTCACTTTCAGCATTAGTGGGCTAGTGCTTATTTCTAACACCGTCATACACATATACACATATTATTATTATTATCATTGTCATTGTCATCGTCACCATCATCATCATCATTATTATTATTATCATTATCATTATTATTATTATTATTATTATTATTATCATTATCATTTATTATTATTATTATTATTATTATTATAATATTACAGAAGTGATTGTTGGTGTAAATAAACATAGATTAGCTGAACAAGAACAAGTTGATGTTTTATGTATAGACAATGCTGATGTTAGAGAGTGGCAGCTAAAAGATTGAAGAAAACTAAAGAGTCGAGAGATCCAGCTAAGGTAAAACACTTAACCCTAAGTTTGTGGAAATATTAATATTTTTCTATTGTCAATTTTCACTCATTCTAATCTAAGTAGTTTCTGTATAAAGTTTATAAATACAGTTAAACATACAGTACCCATCAAAAGTTTGAAGACAAAAAGAAACTTCGATTTTGAGGATTATTTTTGTTTATTTAATATATTTAAGTATCGTTTGTGATAAAATGACAACAAATTTCACAAATGCAACACATTTATAAGATTCTGCATCTGACTTCCTAAAGCCTCTAAAACCATGGTAAATGTATTTAATTTCCGAAGTGTGCAGGGGGGCATCTGATGTAAAAAACAATTACTTTAAAGTTCATTTTAATTTTGAAACTTCATACAGTTATAACATGCCATGAGATAAACAGAATTAAAAACTAATTGCAACTCTATCTGGCTTTATTGTGGATTATTTTCCTTCGTAATTTTTGTGTTAAAGTTTCTGTGGTAACAACATAGGCCTGTTGCCTAAGCATATTGCTAGGTATCGCTACGTAGCAAAATCATAGGAAACAACTTGCTTAAAGATATCGCTTCATTTCGCTAAAAATCTTTGCTACCAAAGATCAAAATGATCAAAATGGCTCCACAGTAATGTGACTTCCTTTTTGCTGACAATTTGATTTTAATGTTGGGCTGACTATAGATGAATTGAAATTGATTAATATTTGTAATTGTTCATATAAGTATATGTTTTTGCAAGGATTTAATACTTCATAAAGACTTATTTGGTTTGAAAATTGCCCTAATAACATGCAATTGCAATAAGCACTTTCTGTACATCAGCACCGCTATCTTGGTTTGTGATGTAAATAGCAAGCCATTTCCTAATGAAGAATAACTACTAGAAAGCCCTTTTTCATAGCGATTTGTAGCGAACACGTTAGGCAACGGGCCCCATAAACTTGACCTGAATTTTCCCCACCTGTGGTAAAATCCATTTTTAATGTGGTTTTCTCATTATATAATTTATGTTTCTTGTCTTACAGGTAGAAGAATGTTTAAACAATATAACTAAAGCATGTGAAAGTAAAGATGGTAATTTATTAGAATTATCAATCGAAGCTTCCAGACATAGATGTACTGTAGGGGAGATAACTGATGCCATGGAAAAGGTATGTAACCCATTGTCTTATGATTTCATTTGTTACCCCTTTTTATTTTGTTTTTTGTTTGGTTCAACACCATAGCAACACATTGTATGTGTCATATAATGGTGTCCATCACACCTAACCTAGCTTTTCTGGACCCTTGTCTATAATCAATAATAGCCTACCCTTCCACAAGGCCAGAAACTTCTTCATATACCTTATTAATTAGGAAAAATTGACATAATTGACAAATTTTCATAGAAGGGTATAACTTCCCCGGCTGGGATTTGAACCCATGCCCCCTTCTGGACACGAAATTCCAAATCTCCGGTCGCTACCAACTGCTCTATCGACCAGGGTTGTGTTGTCCCTTTTAAGCAGCAACTTGTTGTAAGAGCCAAGTTGTTTTGCAATTATTATGCCTTTGACTTCAGTTTGTGCAAATTAATAAAATGAAATATAATACCATTTGTGCATACATTAAACTGGTTAAATATAGTGGAGTTATTCATGCAATATGTAATTGCATCTCAGGTCAGTTTAAACAAATAATATTGTTAGATTTTATTAAATAGTCAATGACCCATAATAAACCCTGCCTATTTAAATACTCTCTACAGTACTTCTGTACTCACCATGAAAGTAGTTATCCATATCAGTATACAGGGATTATTTAACATACATACAGTATCTAAATCAGCAGGGTTAAGGTTTGTGCTACTGACAGTTAGATAATTTTTCCAAAAATAAACGTAAAATATAATAATTTAATTCATTTTGTTTTGTTGCTGTTTTCAGTAAAAGCTTTTGAGGTATATAGGAGTCAGCCTGTAGCTTTTTTGTCCGCTCAATTTCTTAGCACCTATTTTATAGATTTGATTTAAAACATAAAACATATATAAGATAAGATTATCCCATTTTGATTACAGTCAATTTATTTTTTCAGAGTTATGGCCCTTTGGTGCAAAATCTTGTCCACTCATTTTCTTAGCTCCCAATTTTGTCACAAACCCTTGGGGGGATATTTTATCACATACAGTAATAAGTCTTGTTGCAATTGTCAAGTTTGTCTTGGATTTATGGCAACACACTCATCAACCATCATAGATAATTTTCTTATATCAGCACTCGCTTACCCTTCCACAAATGTAGGTGACAAATTCTCCTTATACTCTTGTTATTGAAAATATATTATGATATATTATGCTACAGGTATATGGACGACATGTTGCCAGTGATAGAATGGTGAGTGGAGCTTATAAAACAGAGTATGGTGCCGAGGATGATATCACTAGAGTTATAAAGAGAGTTGAGGTATTTGTATACATTTTGTGTGGTCGGTATATTGTGGGGGACTGATGTTAATGTTTTCTATATTCACAGACAACTGTGATTTCGGGTTTTCTGAACCTGGCAATTGTTTCTTTCACTACAAGACAAATTGGTTATCTGTTACATGTTTTCTGAACCTGGCACATCTATTTTTGCCCATACAGGGCCCACTGGTAATCTTTTGTCTAAGGGGCTTAATCCTAACTTATCTTTCATTCGGAACACCCTCGACCTTTCATGAATGAATAATCTCGGAAGGATTCGTGGGGGAGTCTTCACTGGATTTTGGTGATTTTACTACCTACGCGAGGCGAAGCACGTAACGGTTACACAAAATAGTTCTTGTAATATACACACGGATCTTTGTCTAAAAATATTTATTTGTTTTAAATTGAACCAAATATTGTTCATCAGTACCAATGAAATGAGTAATTTCAAATTTACGGACTAAAAACGAAACTTCAATCATCACCTAAACGATCGTGTACTTGTTTACATAGTTTCAAAATGGCGCCTAAATATGTCCGAGGTTATTCGTAGCGAATGGCCGAGGATGTTCCGAATGACTTATCTTTGTGTCTTCATACAGATTCATAATTTTGGAAATGTTGGAGTTACTCCCCTTTGTTGCATTTTCTTGTCTGAAGCATAAGTCCATTTATATTCATTTTACTTACTTAAAACTAAACAGATGGTTAAATCTTAGAGTGGAGAAGCACTATTGTCAAGCGACACAGCAGAGTTTGTACAATTGCTGCTAGGGTCTTTGACTTTCTATTGTAAAAAATTAACAAAGTTTAAAACTTTAAAAAAAAAATTATTATATTGTAGACCGAGGTTTGCAAGCTAATTTGACGGCAATGTTAGCTTAGATTGTGATTGGACGGCAATTTTCAAATTGCGAGGCTTAGACTTAAAAAAGAAATAAGTTACTAAACATAATGATTGTGTCATGAATATTAATATGAGAAAAGGTCACCTGAACGTGACCCTGACAACAAAAGAACTAGTGACGTTTTTCACAAAAAATCGTGTGATAAAAATTATCGCAGGTCTAAAGCAAAAAACATTCATAATACGGTCATACTTTGGTGGCCAATCAATTCTAAATATTATAATGTATTGAATTATGTAGAATATTGTATACTTTTTTAGTATCATATCTTAGTTATGATTATAATCCATCTGACTTTAAACTGCCAAATTAATGAAATTGACTTACGATAACATTTTTCATAAGATTTTTGTGAAAAAAATGCACATATCTTAAATTAGCAAGTAGGCGAGTGGGGAATTTCAGATTGGGTTTCAATCAGATAATTGATTATATTTTTGTAGCAATATCAAGAGAATGAAGGTCGTAGACCTAGAATACTGGTAGCTAAAGTAGGTCAAGATGGTCATGACAGAGGTGGTAAAGTTATAGCTACAGGATTTGCCGATATGGGATTTGATGTCGATATTGGACCCTTGTTTGCTGTAAGTATTGGGTTTGAGGATAAATGTTTTACCAGGGATCCCAGAGGTATCCCTGTACACTATTCAGGGATTTCTATTTAATTTTAGGGATTCCTCTAATAAAAGACTTATGTCAATTTTCAGAGATCCTGGTGGAATCCCTAGCTGAGAATCACTGAGATTCTTTCCATTTTTGAGATCTTGGGAATCCGAGGACACAGTTATTAGTGTCAAAAAAATGTTGATTTTGGTGTATTATTTGCTGAAAGTTTTTTAATGGGATTTTGATCCTTTTTTGACAACTGATATATGTTTACATGTTGTTGGTTGCATAGATTTTTCATTAAGCATGGATGAGCATAAGTATTATAATTATTTATATTGTTGTTTTGTGAACAACTTATTCCTTATGAAAAAGTGATTTAATATGTCACATGGATATAGGTTTTCAATAAAATTTAAAAGAAAAGCTACAGCGCAGATTAAGTTAAACTGATGGTAATTAGCCTTTCAATTAGCTTTTTTATTTAATATTAACTGTTGGTAGTAAACCTTGATTAAATATTTCATATATTACATGTATACCGTAAATATATATTTGTAGACACCTAAAGTAGCCGCCCAACAAACTATAGATGCTGATGTACATGTTGTAGGTGTAAGTTCTCTAGCTGCTGGTCATAAAACATTAATACCTGAACTTATACAAGAACTCAAAAATATGGGATGACCGTAAGTTGTTACTTTCAGAAATTATGATTCCATTCAAAACATTCAGAAATTTTATTTCCCTTTAGATATGATATTTATAATAATAATGATGATAATAATAATGATAATAATAATAATATTGATAATAATAATAAAGACGTTATGTATAGAGGCAACACTGTTAGGCAAAGCCCAATCTTCCCTATGAGCCTCTTAGATCTGTTCCCTTGATCTCTATCATATTTAAAGTATACATTTTCAAGTTTTATTCTCTTGTAAACATGGTACTTTTAGTCACTTATTGAAATGGTAACACCCCACTATACTGAATCAGTTGGTAGACAAAGTCTAAATGAATGATTTGGTTTTTAATAAGGGTCTGTTGGCAACAAATGTTTGCATTATGCGCAGACCCCGGAGTGTGACCTATGCACCCCCAAAATTTGTTTACGAGGCCTATAATAGGTCACATTTGGATAGTTGGCCAGATATAATTCATATCAGGTTTAGGTGATTAAGTTGCCAAATATGTTACAATTTGTTTTGCCAGAAGTGGGTAGTCTCCTTTTGCTAAGCCAGCACTTAAATTTGGAGATTTCCCTAGGTATTGGTAATGATTTATTAGCACAAAGTCTACTAATTGAGGGGTACTGGGATCAATTTCCAGGCAGGTCATACTTTAATTGAGTTTGATATTGAAATAATTTTCACAGTAATTCTCCCTCTCACTACTTATTCTAGATTGTGTACATCAGTTGTTAGTCACTGACAGAAATATGTACCAAGTGCTAAGATTTTTTTTTCAATGGTCTTACATTTTCTTCTCAAAAACTGAGTTTAGGAGATAACTAAATCATGTGTAAAAAATTTCCAGAGAGTTTAGAGTACACTACAATTCAAACTCACATACTAATGTTGGCATGTTTGGACATAGAAATGTAGTAGTTATTTTATGTGTATGTTCTTTTTATACCCCCACTTCGAAGAAGAGGGGGGTATACTGTTTTACCCTTGTCCGTCCGTGCGTGCGTTCGTCCGTCCGTTACAAAATTTCCGTCGCAGTTTTCTCAGCAACTAAAACATGCAGCAGCCTAATACTTTGCATATTGCTTCATTCCATAGTCCCATGTGGTGTAAAGCGATTTCATGCTCCTTGCTCATCTACTTCCTGTTTGTCGCATATTTTTAGATTTTTGCGGGGGTATCACTAGTGAGCATTAGCTCACAGATTTACTTGTTATACCCCCGCTTTGAAGAAGAGGGGGGTATACTGTTTTACCCTTGTCCGTGCGTCCGGCCGTCCGTCCGTCCGTTACAAAATTTCCGTCGCAGTTTTCTCAGCAACTATATCATGCAGCAGCCTAATACTTTGCATATTGCTTCATCCCATAGTCCCATGTGGTGTAAAGCGATTTCATGCTCCTTGCTCATCTACTTCCTGTTTGTCGCATATTTTTAGATTTTGGCGGGGGTATCACTAGTGAGCATTAGCTCACAGATTTACTTGTTTTTACAGTTACTTGCTGGACATGTATAGGATACCTATGTTATTTTTACAGTTACTTGCTGGATGTGTATAGGATTCCAATATAGAACAAAAAGATGAAGAGCTTTGATTGAACTTGTAGATTTGTTAAATCCTAGTAGAATTTTGATCCTGGCTATTAAGGTAATTGTTCAAGGTATTCTACAGTGTATGACTTGTATAACAGACAGTTGACAGATCAATCCCTTTAAATTTATAGGGTGGCAACTTCTCCCTGTACAATTTATTAATGGTGAAAAATTGACATTATTGTTAAATTTCCATGGATTCTTTGTATGTTACTATAATCTATACTCCTTGGGGATATGAGATCTGGCCCCAGTTTCACAAACAAACTTAAGTACGAACTCTATAACAGACTCAAATGTTTTTGGTCTCTAAATAGCAAATAAATGTAGTTGGAATGACTGTTATTAGATAATCATAATAATAAAAATATATATAATGTATCAACAACAAAAATCATGGGTTTGATTATAAACTTAATGCCACAAACTCAATTTTCACTTGAGACTAAACTCAACATATCATTAACAGACTCAAATCAATAATATTAAATTAAACCTTATCCGAACATATAAGTCAGTTTTATTTTATATAATATGGCTTTTAAACCACTTTTGGGGGTTTTAATGATACTACATTAGTTGTTAGATTGATTAAATAAGTAAAATTTATGATCAAAACATAAGATTGAGTTTGAGCATAAAGTTGAGTTTTTTTCGTGAAACTGGGGCCTGGATCTCAGTGTCCTACCAACTAGGCCACAGACCCTGGCTAGAGATTATTATCTATAAGAAATTCAATGCTGATATTTTGTTGGACCTGATTCAGTTTATCTATTTGATAAGACGCTTTATATAAACTTTTTTACAAGGTTATTTATAGTGGCTGACTCACCAAACCTGTTTTTCTTTACCTTGCAACTAGGACTTAACAAGATTTACTTTACTTTCTATTGAGAAAATGGACTTTATTACCAAGTTTTTACATATGGTTTAAAATGCTGATACATATTGCATGAATGTTTTTACTCTAAGGAGAATACACTAAACAGCGATTTCAAGCATTTTTGAAGATGCTAATACTTGTGATAGATATACAAGCACAGTATGCTGGAAATGTTCTATGTTACGATGTCAACATGTTCATACTTATCATTCTTTAAATAGAGAGAAATCTTAGTTGTTTACTTGTAAACTGTTTCAGAGTCATATTGTAAGAACATGCTGCTAGTAGAAGACTTCAAATATTCTGTGATAATCATGAAGGATATGGAAATGTTTGATAGTTGTGATAACCTAAATAATCAGTATGTGTCGTCTTCTTGTTTCTTTGTTGATTAAGTTTTTACATGTTTTATCGATGCCTATTCAGTTTATAAGGCATTCTGCTAACCTTGTTAGTGATCCTGGACAATTCTAAATTTTCTTAGAAAAGTTTAAGTGCTGTTTTATGTATACAGACAAATGACTGGGCCAAAGTATAGAACTATGTTTTGTTGTTAAGGCAGTGCTATAAGTGTCATAAGAAATCACTTGTCAATAACATTTGTTTCTAAAAACACATTACTGAACAAATCAAAGCATGTGACATCTGCTGTTTTGGAAAAAGTTGGATACCAAGGAATCGCCAAGCTATAGTTCTATTATATTTACCTGTCACAACTTGAATAATTACACAGTCACTGAATTTGTTATTTTTAATTTTTTTGGAACTTGTTATTTCCCCAATTTTCAAAATCACTGCATATTTAGTTAGATCATCATTAATTGATATGGATCAGTTGGTCAATGATTTGTATAGATCAGGTAGCAATCTAAATGAGGAGGCACTTACTTCAACATCACCTTCTCTTAGAACACTCTATGGTAAAGACATCTTCACTTCCGAACTAGGAATTTGTAAAGTAGTTTTATTACTATTAAGATGTTCAACGAATTCGAAATGTTTGCCAAACACAGTTTGTCGATTTGAAACCTTATTAACAGAAGTTTGCGTAGAAGAATCTGTAAAACATTCACTAGTCGAGTTTGTTTTAATTCTAATTACAATTAATAAAAGGGTTTTTATATATTTGAATTATAGAATTGCAATAGACAGTTCAAAATACTGTGTTGTTTGCCTCAAAATTAAAACATTACATTGATTTTTATAAATAATATTATTGATAAATGCATTACCTATTGGTCAATGGTTTAAAATAAGTTAAATAATAACACATTCAGTGACCGTGTAATTATTCAAGTTGTGACAGGTTAATATAATAGAACTATATCTATAACTCATGTATTTGTTGTGATATTTCAGACTTTAGAGAATGGAAAAAACTTAAACATACCAGTAGCTGTTATAACCATTAATAGAGCTGAATATCTATTCAAGTAAGTTGTCGCCTATTGTAGCAGAGTTTTATTTTTATTTCACTTGTACTCCCTTGCCTTCAATCTAGCTTGTTTCGGGACACGGGGAAGTGTCTGCAGATTACTTGGAAGGTTGTTTTTTTATCTCGGTTTGGACTATGCTTTTTTATCAGGTTACTGAATCATTATATTCTCTAAACTTATGTCAAGTCCCTAGGTATTGCTAACAGTTACCAGGATCAAAACCTGGGTTGGTAGCTCAGTTGGTAGTGTGCTGGGATTTCAAATCTAGTGTCCCGAGGGGGGTACAGGTTCGAATGTCACCCGGGGTGGTTATACCCTTTCTTGAAAATTTGACAATAATGTCAATTTTCCTTCAATAATAGGTTGATTGAGAAGTTTCCGGCCTTGTGGAAGGGTATGTGAGTACTGGTTATAGACAAGGGTCCTGGAAAGCTTGGTTATGTGTGCTGGATGCCATAAAATGACCAAAACATGTTGACATGGCGTTAAAACCAAAAAGAATAAAGAATAACCAGGATCAAGATTATATTGTTACAGTTTCAGTAATCTTTGTTAAAACAGAGAATTGCATAAAGCTATAACTGATAACAAATTATAAGTAATATATCAAGTATTCACATGTTTATTACGGGAGGCCCGGGAGGGCCTGACAGCCATGAATTATCCACTTGAATGAGCAATACTCTTAGAACTTTAGCTTAGTAGAGGTTGCTCTAAGTCCAAATCAAGTGTACTTTATATAAACTATATTGTGAATTCAACTGAACTTAGAAAACTGATAGGAAAACTAAAATTGGTGTAGGTTATCAAAAGTGTACCCTTGGTTATAACCTTTTTGTTGGGTTTTAATGCCATAGCAACACAGTGTTAAGGTTATGTCACTGCAGCCAGTTCACCTACTCACTGTTCCTAGGAAAGCTAAATTTCTGGATTTAGCTGTTAACCAACTACTAGGCGCATACTTCTTTCAGTGACTGACTACTGCTGTATATGCGTTAGAATCAGTGGTAGGAGAGAGAATGAGCGTAGAAAAAATTTCATGATCAAAGTATGCCTGGCCCGGGAATTGAGTAGACTTGTGCCCTGTGGACTAAGCTAGCCGGGTGGGCCTATTATAACTATATTTGATTTATTTCAGAACATTGACAATACTTCTGAAGACACCAGGAACAGATGTAGATAAGATAATTGTATTTATTGATGTTCTTTTTTTATGTAAGTATTATTTCATTGTTGTCCCATTTTATCATTCTTAAGTTGATGACAGGTAGTGTAATGTAATCACCCATGACCAGTGACTTGTTCAGTGAATGGATGACAATGGTGACTTGTATGTCTGGTCTTAGAGATAAAAGTATTTTTCATTTGTCTTCACCATATCTAATCAGTATGCTTGACTACAGAACAATTTAGATAAGTTGAACTATGGGATCGATCTACCAGTGTACTCTTTAAGTGTATAAGTCTATATCAGAGGTGCATTCAACAATGCGAGCACTCTGGGCGACAACGAGCACTCTTATTTTTTAAATGCGGGTGCGAGTGCTTGTGAGCGCTGACGATTCAGCTCGACGGGTGTTTCCCTTAGATATTAAATATAGCGGCTGGAAAAATTAAATTTTTTATCTTAAAGAATTATCCCTGAAAATTAGGTTGCAAACATTTGTGTTACATGTAACATAACATAAATAGAATTTATTTGGTACTGTACATTGTATCATAATGATTCATAATATGATAAAAAATGTTAAAGATCTCATGTATAAGCAGAAATAATTGTCCCCCACCCGCTACTTTCAATAATGTGCTGTTTGACACCATCTTGGATTTTACTTGCAGACGTTCAATTGCTTAACAATTTACGAAGCAGGCACTCGCTTGAGTGCTTGCATTGTTGAACTCATCTCTGATGTTATATAATTTGCCTTTATGCTAATTTAATGACAAAAATGATTTCAAAATGCCATTATTGAGACAAAAACAGATTCACTGACATGGTTTTACTAAAGTTTATACTTGTGGTCATTTGAATGTTTGTAGGGTTTAATGCCGTAGCAACACATTGTATAGGTTATATCACGGTGGTCAGTCAACCTACTCGCTGTTCCTGGAAAGGCTAAATCTTGGGATTTAACTGTAAATCAACTACTAGGCACATACTTCTGTCAGTGACTGACATGATTTAGAATCTGTGGTAGGAGGGAAAAAGGCTGTAGAAACTATTTCATGACCAAGCTCAACGAAAGTATGCCCTGCCCAGGAATCAAACTTCAATACGACCCCTTGATCAGTTGACTTGTGCGCTATCAACTGAGCTAGCCGGGCCGGTGTCATTTGAATGATGGTGAAGAACTACAAAATTTAAAATGCGTGTGACTTAGTTCATCAGTTGATGATACCATTGACTTAAAATCATTCATCCGTTTTGTTTATGCCCTTTCAACATTATATTTCCAGGAGCTGTTTGATGTAACTAAATTATTAGATCTTGGTGCTATACAACATTCACCTTTTGGTACAAACAATGCTAGTCTTAATATATTGTACATGTAAGCAATTGTTGCATTTAGTGCCATAGAAACCTAGCCTGGCATCACCTATGTGATCTTTACAAACTGGCCTGCATATGAAGTACAATTTAAAACATTGCTTTCTAAACTTGTCTTATTTGAACAATTATGATAATATTGTCTAGAAATAATTCAATCATTACCTGTAATTTGTTGTATATATTTCTATCATTCAGGATGCTGAGTATGTTATCATAATATGAAGTCCTTGAAGTCTCTTCTGAATTTTCAGGTTAGTTTTTTTTAGCTTGACTTTTTTTAGAGAATAGTGGGGTGATACTACTATGATGAGTGTTGCGGTTGATTAAAGTTTTTTGTTTGACATTTTATTATCTGTGCAACCACTGTAGTCAGTTATTTATATATATGTCTGTAAGATTACAGTTTTCAACGCAACTTTTCACAAGAATTCTTACGATAAAAATTATCTAAATTCAATTTCATAATTTTGGAGTTCAAAGTCTGGTAGGATAATTAATAAAAATAATATGATATTTAAAAGGTATACAATATTTTACAAAATTCAATACTACATGTATTTGGACTTGATTGGCCAAAAATGACGGTTTGACATACGATGATTTTTATCGCAAGATTTTTTGTGAAAAGCGCCACAGGTCTAAAAGCTGCTTGGTTTAAAAATTAACACCTAAAGTTTTAATTGATGAAGAAGTAGTCTGTTTATAGTTAGTTTCTTATTTTAAATAAGTGAGATATGAGTTTCCAAATATTTTGTCATGTTTTAGTAATTTTGCAACTTAATTATTGATAAGCCGGGCCGCCCGGCTAGCTCAATTGGTAGCTCACAAGTCTACTGATCGAAATGTCTTGGGTTCGATTCCCCGGCGGTGCATATTTTCGTGGAGTTTGGTCATGAAATTATTTCTACGGTCATTCTCCCTCCTACCAATGATTTTATAATTCTGTAGGGCAGTTGTCAGTCACTGACCAAAGTATGTGCTAAATCCAGAGAGTTGGCCTTTCCAGGAGTGAGTAGGTTGACTGACTGCCGTTATATGACCTATAAAATGTGTTGCTACGGTGTTAAACCAAACAAAACAAATAAACTATTGACTATGGTTTAAACATTTAGCTTTCTATCGTTTCGTACTAAAAGACTGACATTACATATTATTACTACTTATAATAATATCAATAAATGCATATACTATGATTCATATATTACAGTTACTTTGATCAAACCAAGTAATTATTAGATAAAGATGAGACCTTGTATATCAGCTTGGAATGACCAGGTTTGTTATCTATTATGCTGGTTTTACTTGAGCTTATCAGAGTTTTAAATTTTATTATACCCCCGCAAACAAAGTTTCGGGGGTATACTGGTATCACCCTGTTGGTAGGTTGGTTGGTTGGTTGGTCGGTCGGTTGGTCGGTCGCGTGGTCTGTCCCAAAAAATAAATACCTTTGTAGTATATTTATTTCTTAACATATTTTAATAGAATTTTGCACACAAGTTTATATTCTTACAGTTGATGAGTGCATGCAGTTTATACTAATTACAATTCAAAATGGCCGATTTGTTGCCTCTCTTTTTCATACCTTATAATAGTTACATCACTTCTTATATTTTTATGATTGTAATGTTATATTTCAGGATTATGAACATTCATGTAAAGATCCTATATAGAATAGAAACAGTGCCTGGTATATGTTGGATGATGAAGAAATTCTTGTATTTAGATGATTTATCTCCACTATAGTCTGCTCCTTATAAGGTAATTGTATATTTTTAAACTTTGAGTTTGTCACTTGGTTCTGTATTTACAAAAGTATTAGTTTTGACTCTTTTAGAGCTTTCACTCATACATTAGTTTCCACACAATTTCTATTCACAAAAAATACTCGACTTGCCATTTTACCCAAAAAATAAATCTCTTTTAAATCAAGAGAGATATTGTGCGTAAAAGTTGACCCCGACCTCACCTTTTTGCAAGAATATTCATTACATTGAATACGAATGTAGTATTAATGCTCGATAACAATCGGATTATATCTTCAATGATCGAATGTAATTGTTACACAGGGATTAATTTGTATATTTAAAGCATTCAATGATTGTTTATTTGAATACGTTACAAGCCAAGTGTAGAGTAGGCGTGGTTTTGATTTTTGTCGAGATATATGTAAATGATTATTAGATGCAAATGTGAAATGTCAGGTCAGGCGCTATACGAACATTCCAAATACATTAACCTGTCACAACTTAAATAATTACACGGTCACTGAATCTGTTATATTTAACCCCTTTCGAACATGGTATTTCCCTGATATTCAAAATTGTCGCATATATAGTTAGATTATCAATAATTAATACGAATTGGTGGCTCAATGGTTAAAATGAGGTTAAATAATAGCACATTCAGTGACCATGTAATTATTCAAGTTGTGACAGGTTAATGTAACAGAACTATAATGCTGTATCAACACATTGACCTACTCACAGTTTCAGGAAAACTAAATCTGGATTTTACCTGTTAACTAGTTACTAGGCACATATACTACCTTACCTGATTTAGAATCAGTTGTAGAAGGGAGAATTGCCACATGAATTATTTCTTGACAAAGCTCTGCAAAAGTATAATGCCTCGCTCGGGAATCAAACCTATGACCCTTTTGAACAGTAGACTTGTGTACTACCTATGAGCTAGCTTGGCATGTAAAGTCTGTGGTGTCAGTTCTACAAATATTAGAAAATTTTGTAACTAATGCATGGCTTTATATTTATATAAGGCATACTTTCGTGGAGCTTGGTAATGAAATTATTTCTACGGCCATTCTTCCTCCTACCAATGATCTTAATCATGTAGGGCAGTTGTAAGTCACTGATGAAAGTATGTGCTTAGTTGTTGGTTAACAGCTAAATCCAGAGAGTTGGCCTTTTCAGGAGGAGTGAGTAGGTTGACTGACCGCCGTTATATGACCTATACAATGTGTTGATACACACAAAACAAACAAAATTATATTTATATAATGAATATTTCAGAAACCTGAGCCAGAAGCATTCCACTGATGATTGTATTTAATGAAAAAAAAAACACCTGACAAATGTGTCCTGATAGTGCTGAAAAAAGTCTAGGTGAAGAATTTTTTTCTTACTAAAAATACTTAAGTAGCACCAGACCATGATAGGGCACCCCAGATTACACTTGTAAAATGTGAAATTGTTAACTGTATATTTTTAACTGTCACCTTTGCAATTGCCATAATATTCTCCCAAACCCGAGTTGATAGCGCAGTTGGAAGCACGCCGGGATTTGGATACTCGTGCCGGAGGGGGTGCAGGTTCGAATCCTACCCGGGGAGGTTATTCCCTTCCATGATAATTTGACAATAATGTCCATTTTCCTCCATTGATTAGATAATATGGAGAAGTTCCGGCCTTGTGGAAGGGTAGGTGAGTACTGGTTATAGACAATGGTCCAGGAAAGCTAGGTTAGGTGCACTGGACGCCATGAAATGACTTAAAAATTGTGTTGATACGGCGTTAATTCCAATAAATAAAAAAAATAAACATAATATTCTCTCAAAAGTCTCCCCCTTTATGGATTTACATTGACATTTGTCAATTTGGGATGTTATTTACAGTGTTAGAAAATTGTGAAAGTACAAATTAAAATACTTGTAGTTTGTTCTTCCTTTCTCAAAATACTAATTATACCCCCGCTTCGAAGAAGAGGGGGTATACTGTTTTACCCTTGTCCGTGCGTTCGTGCGTCCGTCCGTCCGTTACAAAATTTCCGTCACAGTTTTCTCAGCAACTATAACATGCAGCAGCCTAATACTTTGCATATTGCTTCATCCCATAGTCCCATGTGGTGTAAAGCGATTTCATGCTCCTTGCTCATCTACTTCCTGTTTGTCGCATATTTTTAGATTTCATTAAATGAAAGTTACATTATGATAGTCATATTTCTCACTGCGGGGGTATCACTAGTGAGCATTAGCTCACAGATTGACTTGTTGGTATTTATTAGGGGCTGAGACTTTTATTGGGATATCTGGTGTTTTGTTTTCTAATAATACATTGATTTTGTACGGCAATTTGAACATAGCTTCCTAATTTTAACACAATAAATGCAAGCACGTTAAAAACAGACCAAGGGAAGATAAGATTTAGTTCAACTTTAACCTAATTTCACTACTAGAGGGGGTTAGACATTGGACTAAATGTAAAGGAAAGATAGATCAACAAAAAATCCAATGGTTTCAGATTTCAGGTGAATTTTAGGTTAAAATTGAACTTGTACTTTGAAAACATAATTTTATGAGGTCTACTTTTTGAAGAAAATAAAAGTTAATACATGTTCAATCATTTTTGCATCAGGATTGAAGTTGCTTGTGATGTTTCTTTTAAAGTTTCAACACTATCTAGGATGTTTTATTGAAAGTTGATATTCTTCAATAGAACTATTTAAACCGTAGTGTTTAGAGACATAAATCTCAGTATCTGGATAAATTATTTTAATTCTTAAAATATAAAAAATAAATAAAATAGTTTTCTTATTTTATCCAAACAATTGCCTTTCAGTCTATTGCTAAACTATGGTATGAATCAAATGATTAGGCATCGAATATTCTATGTTCTGACCATTAAAGCTGACTCCCTCTGACCGACTTCAGGTATTGTATATGAATGCAGTTGATGTTGTTGATAATGTGAAGGTTATGAAAATATTTCTATTTATTCCTTGTTGATCTTGAATCTTCTTAATTATAATCAAGAATTTTCTTTCTATTTAAATGTATCTAGATATGATGTTATAATTTCACTGAACAACAGGAAACCATGTAAGACTTGCCATTGAGATATGATGTAGATGTATATATATGGCATGTTGAGCTTCGTTGATGTTTGTCTTCTTATCTAGGTGAGTATACATTATTATAATAAACTGCATTATTTTTGAATACTGTTGTTATACAATGTGTTGCTACATCGTTAAACCAAACAACATGGGTAAAATTTTCTGAACTTTGTTTCAAACTACAATGTTTTGGGTAGTAACATACTTTTAATAAATGTTTATTTACATAAATGTTTATTTACAAATTAAAACTACTTAAAAGGTAAACAGATAGTGTTTTTTGACAAGTCTCTTTTCAGACAATTAACTGAATGACATCAAGTAACACATTAAAATAACTTTCTTTTTATGAATATGCTGGAAGTTTAAATAGTAACCTCCAAATCCTCTGCTTAAAGGTACTCATTCACTGATTTCAACTTAAATATAATTTTTTCTGAAACTATCTAAATAGTATGGAAACATTTCTTGAAGTCAAAAAAATAGTGATTTTATATTGACAGTTTTGTGCAAGTGGACATACAACAACAAATGAAGTTGTTTCAAGTAGTAAATATTTACCCATATATCATGGTATAGACAATTTTAGTGCAATTTTGTGATTTTTATTGTATATTTCTTGCAATCTATAGGTCAGTTTATCTTAAATTATTAAGATATTAACTTTTTGACTCAATTACAGAGGCTGAATGGTATTTTGAAAATATGGAAAAAAAATAGCAAATCTGTGAACTAGTACCTTTAAACAATTGAATCAAAGGGTAGGTAAGTCATGTTTTTTTTTTGTTTTGGTGAACACCATATAGCAATACTTTGTATAGGTCATATCACAGCGGTCAGTCAACCTACTCACTGTCCCTGGAAAGGCTAAGTCTTTGAAATAAACTGTTGTCCACTTAGTAGGGGGCTGTTGTCCTCTTAGTAGGGGCATATTTATGTGAGTGACTGATCACTGCCCTACATGATTAAAGAATCATTGGTAGGAGGGAAATTGACCATAGAAATAATTTCATGACCAAGCTCCACTAAAGTGTGCCCTGCCTGGGAAACCAACCCATGACCCCTGGATCAGTCAACTCCTTGGTGCTACCAACTGAGCTAGCCGGTCAGCTGGAGTAGGTCATGTGCTAAACTAATTTGTGCAGAAGATTTAGAGTAAGATGAAGAAATCTTATTTTCTATAGAATAATGAATGTTTCTTATGTTTAGACTGCTGCAAGAATTTGACAAATATGTTTGTATACATTGAGGGTTGTCCGATAAACTGCAGTAAGTGCATTGCCTAAAAGAGCAAGTTACTTCAGTCTTTGTATACATTGAGGGTTGTCCGATAAACTGCAGTAAGTGCATTGCCTAAAAGAGCAAGTTACTTCAGTCTTGCAGGTAACCCTTGATATATGTATGAAAGGACAACAGTGTCTCATAAAAAATGTAAATGATTAACTTGTTATAAAGAGATAACAATGTTTAAGACTTTTAAATATAGTTATATATCTAGTTATAACAGTTATCAGTTATAAATCTCGTTATTACAGTTATACGATCTTGTTATTACAGTAATACATCTTTTTATCACAGTTTTACATCTAGTTATTACAGTTATATATCTTGTTATCAGTTATAAATCTCATTATTACAGTTATACAATCTTGTTATTACAGTTATACATCTTGTTATTACGGTTTTACATCTAGTTATTACAGTTATATATCTTGTTAAACAGTTATACCTCTAGTTATACAGTTATACATCTAGTTATTACAGGTATACATCTTGTTATTACAGTTATACATTTAGTTATTACAGTTATATATCTTGTTATTACAGTTATACATCTAGTTTTTACAGTTATATATCTTGTTATTACAGTTATACATCTAGTTATTACAGTTAAACATCTAGTTATTACAGTTATATATCTTGTTATTACAGTTATACATCTAGTTATTACAGTTATATATCTTGTTATTACAGTTATACATCTAGTTATTACAGTTATACATCTCGTAATTACAGTTATACATCAAGTTATTACAGTTATACATCTAGTTATTACAGTTATATATCTAGTTATTGCAGTTTCTAGTTATTACAGTTATATATCTAGTTATTACAGTTATACATCTAGTTATTACAGTTATATATCTTGTTATTACAGTTATACATCTAGTTATTATTATTATATATCTTGTTATTACAGTTATATATCTAATTATTACATTTATATATGTCTTGTTATTACAGTTATATGTCTTGTTATACAATTATACATCTTGTTATTACAGTTATACATCTAGTTATTACAGTTATACATCTTTTTATTACAGTTATACATCTTGTTATACAGTTATACATCTAGTTATTACAGTTATATATCTTGTTATTACAGTTATATATCTTGTTATTACAGTTATACATCTTGTTATACAGTGATACATCTAGTTATTGCAGTTATATATCTTGTTATTACTGTTATAGATTTCATTATTACAGTCATATAACTTGTTATTTCAGTTATATATTTTGTCATTACAGTTTCTAGTTATTACAGTTATATATCTTGTTGTAACAGTCATGAAGTTCATTATTACAGTTATACATCTTGTTTTTACAGTTATACATCTTGTTATTACAGTTATATATCTTGTTATTACAGTTATAAATCTAGTTATTACAGTTATATGTCTTGTTATTACAGTTATACATCTAGTTATTACAGTTATACATCTTGTTATTACAGTTATACATCTAGTTATTACAGTTATACATCATGTTATTACAGTTATACATCTAGTTTTTTAAATTATAAATCTCGTTATTACAGTTTGTACATCTTGTTATGACAGTTATCAATATTTATGTTACAAGTAAGTTATCTCGTTATTTAGACTGGATCATTTGATTTGTCAATTTTAGGTCCTGAAAGAGATACTGGTTTGAGCCTTGTCCAGACTGGCTATAACCTTTCAAAAAAATTCAAAATCATGTACCTTGGTTGCTCGAGTCTGAAAGCAATCATGAATGCAAGTCTTTGATTCATTTTACAAAGTTTTAATTCATAATTTGATTTTGATGTGTTTTTCAGGCTACATTGTATTTGGAAACCGTGTGGACCAGCAATGTGTGTGATGTCTATTTCTTGTACATTATATAATTCTGGCCTGCTCGTATTTAACAAGTCGTCTCGGACATTTTGTCCTTGAGATGTTTGTTGCCCAATTACATGTTTTAAAAAATGTGTTACTTTTCTATCAAACTGGGTACAACAAGAGCCAAATCCGAACAGGATTTATTTGTTACTATGTACCGACGCAAATAAAACAGTGCAAAATTTCTGGGTGTGAATCAGTAAGTCATGAAGATTTTTAAAATAAACATTTCCTGCTGTACTCCCAGACATTTTTACTCTAATCGGTGTGAACATTAATTTTGGTACGAGAATCCGTGACAAATAATAATGTTACGATTCATCCATGAACTTAAAAATGGTTTGAAATGGTGTTTTTTGTCTTGCCTTGATTATGGTTCAAAATTTTTCTACTACTAAATTTCCACACCTTTATTTGTGGTTCGAGATTTTCTGGGACCAATCGAAATGTTTTTATTCCTCCTCGAATTTTCGCACCATTTTGGAACGAATTTTCTGTGGGCGAATCGTAATATTCCTATTCATCACGGAACTTTTCGTACCATGAAAGCCCCTGAAACGAATCGAAATGTATACCAGAACTTTTCTTACCTGAATACAAAAACTCAGTTGAATCGGTGTCAATTTGCCGCAGAATTTACACTAACTTTCTTGGGACGAATCGATGTTTTTGTTCGTCATGTAATTTTCACTTACATTAATTTTGGTACGAAATTTTCTAGGACGAATTAAAACGTTTTTCTACCACAAACTTGCACTTTGTATTGGTACGAAATTTCCTGGACGAATCATGCGTCTATTCAATACAGAATTTGTACCATCATTTTAGAACTAAGTTCCTAGATCTCGCAGAATCTTTCAAAAATTGTGTGAGAAAATTGCTGGACGAATAAGAACCGATTCGTCCCCAGAAGTTCATCTGGAACTTTCGTACCAAAATTATGGTGAAAAAGAGCATCACATTTAGTTTTATTTGCTAGCAAATAAGGTGCGAAAAAATTGAGGATAAAAACGATCCTGTTCGTCCCGTCTAGATTTTAAATTGGGCGAGGACAATAAATCATCGGTTTGTCCCAGGGTACCTAAGGTAAGAAAGGCATGGTATAATACATTTCGATTGCTTTCATTCACAAATGATGGAATGTTAAGTTCTGTGATTGAGTAGGCAGTTGAGATTCGTCCCAGGAATAAAGGGAAATAATTATGGTACGATAATTTCTGGGACGAATCAAGTTTTATTCTCCCACTAACTACACCTTTAATTTGGTACGAAATTTTTGTGGACGATTCATCACGGAATTTGTGCATCATTTTAGTACGAAAGTTACTTGGACGATTCGAAATATCTATTGTTATTCGTCTTATCTCGCATTAATTTTCTTGGACAAATCTAAACGTTTTTATTCTCTTACAAACTTTTTGGTACGAAATTTTTGAATTGTAGATGAATCGCAATGTTTCTGTACTTGGACGAATAAGCACATGGATTCGTTCTCTGGAACTTTCGTACCACAATTATAGTGAAAAGGAACATCACGATTAGTCTGTGTAAAATTCGTACCAAATGAAGGTGCGAAAACTTATAGGACGAATTAAAACTCTTATTCGTTCCTCGAAATTTCGAACCAAAATTAAGATGTGGAAAATCCGAGGACAAAAAACCATTCTACCCAGGAAATATGGTACCAAATTCATGTAAGGGTTCTGAATTGACACTTCGATTCGTCTCGAGGACTTTGATACTTAAATGATGGTACAAAATGTTTTTTGAATTAACTATTCTTCCACGAAAAATTCGTGCCTGCGATAAATTTCAAGGACGAAGACAACAACGATTCGTCCCAGGAATTGAACTTTTATGCGTCCTAAAATTTTCTCGCACCTTCATTTTGGTAAGAAATTTGTAAGATGAATCATAATGTTCCTATGGAACTTCTACCATCATTGTGGTACGAAAGTTTCTGAAACTAATCGAGATAAAGCTGCCCGGCTAGCTCAGTTGGTATTACGTAAGTCGACTAATAGAGGTGACGTGGGTTCGATTCCCGCGCGGGGCATACTTTCAACGGCCATTCTCCCTCCTACCAATGAATTTTAATTATGTAGGGCAGTTGTCAGTCACGAAAGTATGCGCTTTTCAGGAGTGAGTAGATTGACTGACCGTCGTTGCATCATATATGACCTTTTTATGTTGCTACGGCGTATTCTTCCCTTTATATTGGTACAAAATTTCTTGGACGAATCGATGTTTAATCGCCCTCTACCTTTCAAACATGAATTTTGGTGCAAAATTTCATGGGACAAATCGAAACGTTTTTATTCTTTCACAAGCTTTTTATCCTTCATTTGGTACGAAAAATTCTAGGGCGAAATTTATGTTTCTATTCATCACATAACTTGTACTATCATTTTAGTACGGAAGTTTCTATTTCTCCCAGAATCTTATTTACCCTTATTTTGGTACGTAATTTCCTGAGGCGAATCTAATTGTTGTTTTCGTCCTCGAATTTTTCGCACCGTCATTTTGGTACGAATTTTACTGTAGAATCGTGGTCCTATTCATCGAAGAACTTTCGGGAACTTTCGTACAAAAGTTATGGTGAAGAGGAACATTACGATTTGTCTTAGTAAAATTTTCTGCCAAATAAGTTGCGAAAATTTCGAGGATAAAAACAATCCTATTAATTCTGGTAAGAAAGGACCTGGTATATACCCACTTCGATTCGAGGACTCTAGTACACAAATGATGATAGGAAAAGTTCTGTGATTAATAGAAGCACAGCGATTTTTCCACAGAAAATTCGTACCAAATTGAAGGTGCGAATAATTTCGAGGAAGAAAACATTTAGATTCGTCCCAGCAATAAACGTACCTATTTTTGGTACGATAATTTTTGGGACGATTCGAGTTTTATTCTTCCAAACTAACTTGGCACCTTTAATTTGGTATGAAATCTTTATGGACGGATCGTTATATTCATCACGGAACTTGTACTATTATATTAATACGAAAGTTACTAGGACGATTCGAAATGGGAGACAAATTATTCGTCCTCTAATTTTGGTACAATTATTTTATGACCGAATCGTTATGTATGTTCCTATATATCACAGAACTTGAACTTGTACCAGCATTTTGGTACGAAAGTTCCTTGGACGTAAAGAAATCTCTCTGTCCCAGATCCATTTCTTGCCCAACTTTGGTACAAGATTCCTGGACGAATCTATATGCTTTTATTCGTCCTCCTTCGTGGTACGAAATTTTCTTGGATAAGTATAACCGTTTTATTCTCACACAAACTTTGGTACGAAATTTTTGTGGACGAATCGCAATGTTTTTATTCATCACAGAACTACTAAAATTTCTCCTAGAATCGTTCAAAATTTGTGTGCGAAAATACACATTCGTCCCAGGAATGTAATTTTGGTACGAAATTTTCTGGGACGAATCAAAACTATTCTTTTACAAACTTTGCAATTTGGTACTACACATTTATACTTGTGGACGTATCGTTATGTTTCTATTCATAACAGAACTAGTACCATCAATTTAGTACGAAAGTTTCGTACCAAAATGATGTTTAATGAAGATATTACGTACCAAAATTAAGGTTAGAGAGATGTATATTCGTCCAAGCACATTTCGTACCAAAATTAAGATGTGAGACAATTTGAGGACAAAAACATCGATTCGTCCCAGGAAATTTTGTACTAAATTCAGGTAAGAAGGTTCAATGATAGTCACATTCCGATTCGTCTTTAGGACTTCATACACAAAATGATGGTACAAAAAGTTGCATCACAACGATTCGTATCAAAATGAAGGTGCGCGGGTATAAACGTGCTAAAATTAGTGTAATTAATTTTGGTACGAAACTTTCTGGGACGAATCAAAACATACTTCTACAAACTTTTTGCAACTATAATTTGGTACTAAATGTTAGTGTTCGAATCGTAATGTTCCTATTCATCACAGAACTTGTACCGTCATTTTGGTACGAAAGTTTCTGAAACGATTCAAGTCTACTGATCGAGGGGATGTGGGTTCGATTCCCGGGCGGGGCATACTTTCATGTGCATACTTCCTACCAATGATTTTTAATTATGTAGGGCGCAGTTGTCTGTCACTTACGAAAGTATGCGCTTAGAAGTTGGTGAACAGCTAAATCTAGAGATTTAGCCTTTTCAGGAGTGAGTAGACTGACTGACCGCCGTTATATGATCTTTAAATGTGTTGCTACGGCGTAAAAACAAACTAACGAATCGAAATGTGGTAAAAAAATTCCTGGACTAATCGATATGTTTAATCGCCCTCTAACTTTCACACATTAATTTTGCTGCGAAATTTCATGGGACAAATCTAAACGTTTTTATTTTTTCACGAGCTTTTTATCCTTTATTTGGTACGAAAAATTCTAGGGCGAAATTTTATGTTTCTATTCATCACATAACTTGGTGTACTATCATTTTAGAACGAAAGTTTCTATTTCTCCAAGAATCTTTCTTACACTAATTTTGGTACGTAATTTCCTGAGGCGAATCTAATTGTTGTTTTCGTCCTCGAATTTTTCGCACCTTCATTTTGGTACGAATTTTCTGAAGAAGAATCGTTGTTTCCTATTTATCAAAGAACTTTTCGTACCATCAGTTTGGTATAAATTTCTTCGAGACGAATGTGTCTATCTTAAAAACTTTCATATCTGAATTTGGTACAACATTTCCTGGGACAGATTTTTTTTGTCCTTGAATTTTTCGCATTTAATTTGGTACAAAATTTGTTGGGACAAATATAATAGTTTTAACTCGTCCTCGAATTTTTCACACCTTCAATTGCAACAAAATTTTATATGATGAATCGTAATGTTTCTATTTATCAGAGAAATTGAACCATAAATTTGGTACGAAAGTTCCTCAGACAAATCGTAATGTTTCTTTTTGTCCCAGAACCTCTTAATTTTGTACTAAATTTCCTGGGACGAATAGATATTTTTTATTCGTCCCTTTATTTTTCTAACACATTAATTTTGGTACGAAATTTTCTGGGACGAATCTAAACGTTTCATTATTCCATACATATGTACCTTAATTTAGGTATTAAATTTTTGTGGACGAATCGAAGTTCTATTCATCACAGAACTTGTCGTGCCATCGTTTTCGTACGTAAGTTCCTAGACAAATCGAAATGTGTCTATCCCAGAACCGTTCTTACCATTTTTTGGGACAAATTTCCTGGGACGAATCGATGTTTTATTAGTCGTCGAATTTTCTCGCATCTAAATTTTCTTAATATTATCGCACCTTTAGCAAGAAATGTTTAGGGTCAAATCATAATTTATTGAATCGTCTACGAACTTTTTGCACCTTAATTTTATACGTAAATTTAAGCTACGAATGGAAACGTTCCAATCCATCCCAGAACTTCTCGTACCCTTAATTTGGCACGAAATTTCTTAGGGCGAAGCCAAATGTTCCTGGTCGTCCAAGAACTTGGCTTACAAAAAATTGAAATGTCTTACTTGTCTAAAACCAGTCGTACCATGACTTAAGTTCGAAATTGACTTGGTCTATCAAAAAATCGGATTTTGACTTGATTTGACCCCGAATTTTTCCATCTGACTTTGATACGAAAATTCCTGGGACGAATCGAAATGCTATTATTCGTCCTCTATTTTTAACCTTAATTTCGGTTCAATATTTCCTGGGTCATCGTGCAGGTTTATTCGTCCACTAATTTAGCACCATGTAATATCGTGGGACTATTAGAAATTTTCTGATTCGGCCCCAAATTTTCGCACTTTGATTTTGGTACGAAATTTCGTGGACGAATTAAACGGTCCTGTTTTCCTCAGTTGTTTCCATTTATAAATTTAGGACAATGTTTCTTCGGGCAAATCAAAATGTTATTGTTTGTCCCAGAACTTTTCATACCATAATTATGGCACAAATTACCTTAGACTATTCGAAATGTTACGATTCGGCTTCGAACCTTTCACTCCTTTAATTTAGGACGAAAGTTCCCATGATAAATCAAAAAGTCTTATTCGTTGCAATATTTCGTACCCTTTGTGAAATGAAAATTGAAAAAAAATCGTAATAAAACTCACCCAGTGTTAAAAAACTTGCACGAACTTGTAGCAGTATTATATTCCAAATGAAAGCTTTTTCGATCAGCCTTATGGAAGTGGTATTAAATGGTTTTTGTTCATAACGTGGCAAGAACCAGCAGTAACTTCTGAACGCGTGGGACAATTTTTGTAAAGAACATGTATATTTTACCTACCCAATAAGAATGTTATACATGTATATATTTTTTTCAAGTACTTAATTAAATTGTTATCTGTAGCTGTTTTCTTTCATTCTTTATCTATACTAGGCATAAGTTATAACGCAAATAGCTAGGTACAGAAACGTAAATATTGTCCTAAGTTTTAATGTTAATAATACGAATTTTTACATGATGATAAAACAATCATTTGTCATGAGTATTCAATAGCAAAACAAAATGTAACGAATTTTTAAAAGAAAATATTCACATAATCAAAAGCCCAGTAGGAGAAAAAAAGTTAACAAAATTTGACAATGAACAAGCGTCTAATTTGAATTCACTACTGCTAAAACCCTGAGTCTTGATGACGTCGTAAAGACGTAGTGGGATGCTTGCCCATTCCTCTTGTAAAGCAATGTTTAGTTCCGGTAACGTCACATACTGTTCAAGACGGTGACGCATGCGTCTGTCAAACACGTCCCGAAGACGTTCATTTTGATTTTTGTCTACTAAAAATGACGACAGGTCTAAAATCTTAATGTTATTAGCCCTAAGAAATTAAGTTGTTGCCCGGGCTGAATGTGATCTGGCGTTACCTTGTTAGAGGAAAAGACCTGGACGTCCGATGGCGTATTAAACAGCAACAATAACTAAAACTTCACTCTGGTAGCGTTGGGCGTTGTGGTTCCCATTTTACAAAACCCAGCTTGCCAGAATGTTCAATATCACTCCACAATAATCTGTTGAATAAATTTGCTCCATGACCTGTAGCCTGTTCAATAACCCCGATCGTTCCGTAACGTGCCGTAACGTTAGGGTCGGAACAACTTAACCCAATGACAACACAACCCGAGACTATTCAATCCCCAACTAACGTGTTGAGTTGTCACAACTTTGAGTCGAGTTATCCACGGGTTGAGTTGTCTTCGGGTTGATTTTCCCGTACACGTAACGTTAGCTAACAGTAGTTACTGAACGCGAACGCTCCCATCGCAGATCCGTGAATACATTACATTCACCCGCTGCCTTAAAACGTGTCGATTTATGATATTGACCTTTACTATGAACCTTTGAACGTCCAATGAAAATTTAACAAATTTCAATTTAGCTGAAAAAGCTTATACGCATTTTAATTGGTTTAACGAGTAAACAACACCTTATTTAGCCCATTCGATTTTTTTGTTTCGTTCCGTTTCGCAAAGTACCAATACCCACACACGTATTGGTACTTTGCGAAACGGAACGAAACGAGACAAACTATATTTATATCAATACATGTATCTTCATAAATAACCTCGACGTGGAATTTTTCCGGGTATAACAAATAATCATTTATGGCTTTATATATGTTGTTTAAATAAGATAAAATTCTCTTAAATTGTTTCGTTCCGTTTCGCAAAGTACCAATACCTGTGTGGATATTGGTACTTTGCGAAACGGAACGAAACGAGAGAGAAAAGGCTAATTTGGTTATACATGTATATGTATTATGTAATCCAAGATGCCGACAATAAGAGTGAAAAGATAAATAGACGGAGAATAATATTTTCGGATGCGGGCACGGCAATTTATACAATACAACCAAAAATGATATATGTAAGATAATATTTATTTAAAGTCGACAAAAAAACCCACAATGATTTACCAATCCAGACTCGACTTTTATTCTACAGTATTTAATTTCATGTACATGTTCATACTTATTTTATGTTAAGGATTGCCAATTATCAAAATAGATTGCTATTGTTTAAATCACAAGTATTCATGTTCACTTTATTCTAAAGAAGAAAACATTTTTATAACTTGTTCTTTATGTTCTTTCCTTTATGCTAAAGCAATGTACATTAGGCCAATTGAACATTTGGTCTTAACAAAAATATCATTTCAACAAAATATTACGTAAAATCAATGACCTTTTATATAATAATATACGTCGATATTTCTGAAATTATTTCGTTGCAAAAACATTCGTGGTTGCTATTTCTAAACTTATTACAAACAGATTTTGATCGCTCTCTATAAAATTATCATGTAGACATTCCAGGATCGCTATTTCTGTTCAAAGTTATTTCGTAGCAAAAGCATCAGTTAGTTTTGAAGATTTTCCAGAACTTGTTTGTGTTAATTCAGTAATGATATCATTGATCCATGTAGAATAATATGGTACATAGGTGAAAACTGATGGTCGACTGTCACATGATTTTGTACCCCATGATGTTATACCTATCTGGATATAGGTATCGTTGACTTGACAAACTAGAGGTCCACCACTGTCTCCCTGTGGAATAATTATAATAGGTATGAATTGCATTGCCACCCGACCTAGAGGATGAGTTTTAATATCGGCCTTTTCTTTAAGACTAGTTTGGGTAGTACAAAGCATTGAATGTACGAGACATTTCTATTGACAGACACAAATGTAACCAAGTACTTGTCAGAGGCCATATTTTACTGAGTAATAATATGCTTTGATTACTTGTACTCGTACATGTATAAACTTAAGAGTTGCACTATGGTCTCACCAGAAGCCAGTATCAGCAGTTTAAAATAACAGGCTCAAATCAATAAAATTATGTAAGCTTCACTTGGCATAAAATGACGACGTAAAATCGATAGATTTATCAACAATGATGATCAAAATGTGGAGTATTTCAATTACTAACATATAAATACTCGTAAGTCTGATCATATTATAAAGCTAAGATATTTATTTTTCAGGAAACCCGGGCCATGTTAAATTTTACAGCCAATACTTACCAGACAGGCAGAAGCTTGTTTATTGAAAGCACATATTTGAAATGGTGTTATAAGATTATCCCACTGTTCTCGCTGGTTACATTCATTATTAGACATAATTCTAACTTCAACTTCAGAGAGCTGTGTGCTAGCAGATCTTGTAACAGATGCTCCATTACCTTCAATATATAAAAGGGAGATAATCAAGAGTGAAATATAGATCGATATATTTTTTGTTTGAAATCGTAGTCCAAGCAAGAATGGCCTGCCATTTTTGACTTTTTGATTGAGAAATTTATACATTAAAGGTCACATATGTACTGAACAATATGAATAAATAATGTGAAGGTTTTTTAAATCACTTCTTTTAATAGTCCTGACATGTATAAACATTATAAGTAATTAAAGCACTGTTCGCCGAATATTTATTGCCCATTTGTCCCACTTCACTACGAAATCAGTTCCCACTAGTGCCAATATTATAACTAGAGGGCCAAGATTGTCTTATATCGCTCACCTCATCAAGTGCAAATGAGGTTTGATAAAAATTGGAGCAAAACGTGACCCTTGAATTTTAAACGAAGTTTTCTTTTGAGTTGACCTAAAGAATAAGTTTTTTCACCCACACGGTCCATTCTCAAATTTGTTTGAGATTTCATCGATACAAAGCTTCTGACCAGGTTTGTTAATATGAGCAATTACGTGACCTCTAGAGTGTTAAAGTTTACCCTTGATTTGATCTTGTGACCTAGTTTTGACCCATTTTCGAAGTTGTCTGAGATTTCATTAATATGAAGCCTCTGACTAGGTTTGATGAAAACTGAAGTAAAATATAGCTTCTAGAGTGTTAACAGTGAAAATTTGATAGCATCTATGTTGCCATAATAGTCATTCGAAACACGTTGTGCTCAGATGAGCTGATAACTGAAAGCTGCTTTTCTAGCCAACAGACGATTTTTAATCAGCTGAAAATCTTCGAGTTCAACAATTCGAATCTCCAAAAACAAATGATATTTCTACTTACGTTTTATTGATAGTCCCCAACCAACAATGTAACATAATTTTGTATAATCTATTATAACATCTGAGGTTGCTATGGTAACCAATGAAACTTCTGGTGATATTGTAAACGATTGGGAAAGTTTTAATAATGCTATATCATTACTGTAGAGTGAGGACAATGTTCCTGTATAGTTTTCATGCTGAAATGATGAAACAAATCGTGTTTGAGACGTGAGGCTGATTACTCACTTTGCATTTGGTGCCAAAATGTATGCCCACAGATGTTTTCATCACCTTTGTATTGAACGAGGGACAGTCTCTATCGTTCAAATTCTCGTAGCTTAGAAAAAAGTATGTGTGTTCAAACTTATTAATTGCCATCAGATTCGTGACGGAGTCTAACTGGAACAAAAATACTCTTAGGAATTTTAGCATGACCACTATAGGTTCAGTTGGATCGGTCAGCGGTCGTCATCCATTAACTAATATAAAAAGTTTTGATAATCGAGTAAAATCCCTCAAAATTAAATTAAAACTTTTGGTACCAGTATAATTCTGTCCACTTGACGTACTTGTTCTGTTCCTTCAGATTTATTCCTGTCTTTGTCACCAGCGGTCACTGTGATGTTGAACAATCTGTAATGCAAACACATTGCATAAAGTGAATCTGGCAGATTGTACCTTATAAATTTCAAAAAGTATTTTGGTGTCACATTCTATTGAAAACAATGTGAAGAAGGGAATAAGTGCGTTTCGGCCATGTAAAATGGTCCATTTCGGCAATGATATTGCTAACGAAAATAGATTTATCTTGAGCTTTAAGAAAAATATCTATCTGTAATTTTATTTACGCGGTTGAGTATGGTTTAAAATATAATTTTGTTCAAAAGTTATTTTTTTATGTTCTATCTGTCTTACATAACTTAAAACAGCAGTTTTGTCAAGTAAAATATCGTCAGAAATAGACTTATACCATTTAAATTATACATTATTTAAAAGTACATGTAGTGAACAAGAATTCATAATTGAGTTAATCTTCTAGTGTTTACTTACGTATCACTGGAACTTTGTACACAATGTGCTGCTGTTAATACAACTCTATCATTGATCAGTGATCCACCACATTTAAATATATATTCGTTCTCATATAGAACATTGATGGCAATCTACAATATCAATGAAATAAAATACACTTAGTAAGTTCTTGTATCACAGAGATAGGCATTCTAGGTGAAGATATCACCTCTATACTAAGGCGCACAACCATTCGCAGTATTCGGCGATTTGGTACGCAACATAATATAGTGCGGCGTATGAAGACAAAATCATTGTATTTTTTCTGTTTCAATACTATTATTATTAAATTGTAAAAAAATGATCGCTTATAACTACAGGAATATTAATCCATAGATACAAAGTACTTTTAAACCTCAAAAAGTACAGATGCATTGTCAAACCGTGTATTCTACTTTCGATTTCAAATGTTTGTGTACAGAATGACAGATGCAAACACGTTAGGACGGAGGTTTAACACCCGGTTAAACGTTTAATTTAAATGAGCATAGATGGTTGGATAGTTTATTTTTATTGAGTAGACACAAAAAACATACTCTATTTGTTCAGTACAGTTGAATTGAGAAATTATTAAAATGTAAACATTGCCACGTGCTTTCGGTTAATAAACAGTTTTACCCATGATGCTGAGCGTCTCCGTACAAAGGTCAGTTAGACCGTTTTATACAGAATGAGTGATAGGTGCTTAATTACATGAGCACATTTTTGTATTCTGATGTGTAGTCAGTTATCGCCCTGCATAAAAATAAATTAACTTGAAATTTTGTCCATGTAATCTTTATTTCCAAGCTCGATTTGATCATGAATTTTATCTGAAGTTTAGCCAAACATGTTACCATCGTATTACCCAGCCAACATTCTATATCGGCCCGACATCAAACCTATATGGTTTTCCATGACGGCCCGACGTCGGATTTAATCTCGGCTGCAAATAGGAATGATGTCGACCCGACATCGGTAGTACAATATCGGGCCGATGTCTACACAATATCGGTCCGATATTTCTTGCCTACATCGGGCCGACATCAAAACAATAGCGGTGTGATGTCAGTCAACAGTAAAAATTATTCTATATCGGTCCGACAGCAAACCTATATGGTTTTCTATGACGGCCCAACGTCGGATTTAACCTCGGCTGCAAATAGGAATGATGTCGACCCGACATCGGTAATACAATATCGGGCCGATGTCTACACAATATCGGTCCGATATTTCTTACCTACATCGGGCTAACATCAAAACAATAGCGGTGTACATGTACATTAATAAACCGTGGAGTGAAAATAAACAGCCAGTATGCAAAAAAAAACCAAACGGATTTGTTACAAAAAAGATTATAAAAGTGAATATTTAGTATATTCTAACTATAAAGAGCAAATGATAATCACGGCCTTGTTAATGCATGTCGCGAAATTATGTTACAAATATTTTCAACCATAATTTTACTTTAAAATAAGAGATCAGATAAATTTTGTATTTTTCAATCGCTCAAATGGTTAAAATGAAGTAATTAACAGTGTTTACACATTTGTTAAATCATCATTAGATCTACTTTTAAAAGAAAATAAACTTCACCTTCATCACCTTCCTTTGTTTTTTGACGCTTATTCAGTTGAAAGAAGGAATGCAGTGAATATTTGCCAGTTCTTCATTTAAAATAATATTATTACATAAGAGTGGTTTTTATGTGCTTAAAAAATATTGATTTCAATTGAAAACAACATTTCATTTCAAAACACAGCTAAAATTATTTTAAAATTCATACCAAAATGTACAATTATTTGCTGCATGGTAAACAAGAAAACGCAATATCGTACCGTTGTCAATCCGATGTACAAAATAGTTGCGCTCATTACCATGTAGGCCCGACACAGACCCGATATACGTTTTTTGACGTTACATGAAATAGGGTTAGTGTGGTTCTAGAAATTGAAATCATACACAGGACTATTTATTAACATAATTAAGTGAACAATACAATTGCAGTTAGCATTTTCCAAAATGTTGAGTATGTCGGCACTGCAGCAGTCCGATGTCGGTCCCAAATAGGCACATTTGGCCGGTATGACAGTACGTAAATATAATAAGTAGATAACAAAGGTGTTTCATTAGAATTAATTTATTTCATAATATTTAACGATTTAACAGTATACGGAGGTATAACAGAAAACGCACTATAGTACCGATGTCAATCCGATATACAAAATAGTTACATTAATTGATCATGTAGGCCCGACGCAGACCCGATATACTTTTTTGATGTAACATGAAATGGGGTTAGTGTGCTTCTAGTAATCAAAATCATACACAGGACTCTTTATTAACATAATTAAGTAAGCAATTCAATTGCATTTATAATTTTTCAAAATATTGAGTATGTCGGCACTGCAGCGGTCCGATGTCGGCCCCAAGTCGGCACATTTTGCCGATATGCCGACATTAATTGTATATCGGCCCGATATGGTCATGCTGGCTGGGTAGTACTAAGACTACAAGTTATTATTGTAACAAACAGAACAGAACAATACTTTTATTTCTCAAATGATACATTGACGAATAGTCATAGTTTATAAATTCCAGTTTATATTTTAACCGTTGATAATGACACCTACGTGTATTATGGTAACTAATTACAAAATTAGTTAACGGGTCTTTACAAAAGCAATTATCTTTAGGCTTACCTGCCACGGCCATTTGGTCTTAGTTCCATGTAAAGTAGATTTGTTTTCATTTAGATTGATTTTGTTAATAATATTTTCCTCCTCATCTTTGCTCATAAAACTTGGAAAACTTCTGACTAAAATCAGACACAGAGAAGAGATGCATAATTAGTTATTGTTTCATTTACTATATTACTATATGTACCACTGATTTTTCGTTATTTTTAGATAACTTGGTATTACTTAGTTTCGCACAGCTTTGGTAGACACCGAATTGACAATACTCAGAGAGGCAGGTCATATGCGCTAGCTATTCCATGAAAATTTGACGATGATTTCGATTTTGCTCTGATGATGGAGAAGTAGTCGGCTCCTTGTGAAAGGGAAGCGAATATTGATTCAAGAACATGTCTATAGAATACTAATGTTGTGAACCGGCTACATTAATCAATTAAATACAAACTTTACTAAGTGAATAATGGTTTTCAATAAATATGATAATAATTTTAAAATATATATGATTATCAATTTTTCAATTTTTATTAAACTTTATAGAATGCTTATCATATAAATACATTTTTTTTAAATAAAAAATGTTGAACTTACTTATTGTGAAGTGTAAAATAAAAATTAATGCATAAACTCCAATTGTATTCATTCTTGTTTCAATCAAGTCATTTCCAAATCAGACTAGTTGTCGTATCAGAAACCTCGTAGACAATGAACCTCACTGATTGGTATAAGTCATACTCATTATAATGATCAGTATCTTGATTTTGATGCTATTTTTCATCTTTAAAGTGGGTTGCCTGATTCTGAGCCACATTTATGAACTAAATTTACTGCTTCATTTTTTAGCAAAACCTTTAGTGGACAATGGTCAATCATTTTCAAATTCAACCAGTCCGTCGAACATCTTTTTCCCTCTAGTCGAAAAAATACGCGCCGACATGTTGTTACAGTTTGTGTAATCACTTGGATTGATTCCGAGGCGAGATGTTTGTCTTCTACAAGTTGGTCAATTTTCTATATTTCATCTACTTACCCCATTCTAGGAACCGCTGGAGTTCCATTCCATAGATTTGTAGTTTGGTATATAGCGGGCGGTATAACAATTTGATAGTTTGATTTCAGCATGAATTTACTTAACGTTCTGCATAACTTTCAATTATTTGATTAGAAAATGGTACTTTGTGTGAAAATGTTTTCCTTTTAACTCACGATGATTTGTTTTGTAGGATTTTTGAATCAGATTAACATTTCACTAAAGACGGTCCTTATGAGTCAAAGTCATGAAATGGACGTACGATAAATTGTATCGTAAGTTTTTTTTGTTGGAAAATAGTTCCATGCCTGTACCTTTAACGACTAGTAAAAGGTCATAGTTGATGCTACAATTATATATTGTTGACATGACATTTACATCGTCTTGTGTATTTGTTGTTTTATTCTTAAGATGTTTGAAAGAGAGATTCATTTTCCCGATTATCAATAAGTTATACTTACAATGTTGAATTAAGACTTTGGAAATATTATTTCAATATTTGTATTTTTGAGACAGTTGATAGCTTACATCTGTGTATAAATACTATACGTAGTATTTAGTTTGCGGATTCTTCGACAATGCAAATGTAATCATACAATTATTTGACGATTATGGAACTTTTTGCTACCGATTCCAAAAAGCGCTTTTGCTAGACTTTAACTAGAACCAATGTTGATAGAATCTTCCATCAGGTAAAAACAGATCTTTGTCGTTTTCAAAAGCATGTTAGTAAAACTGTACTTAACCAGTCATGTTTTCTATCATATTACATGTATTAATGTGTGATACGCATTGCTCGTATCGGCATGTTACGAGTGGAAAATTCCACAAACTTTCGAATAATGATATACACTATATTATAGTGATGTTTCAAAAACTTCCATTAAGTCATGGTACTCATTGTACAAAACGTACTCGGGTCTGTAGCTCAGAAAGTGTTTCAAATCTAGCTTCCCGAGAGGATACGGGTTCGAATTCAACCCGATGTGGTTATACCCTTCCATGAAATTGACAACAATGTCAATTTTCCTACATTGATATGGTATGTGGAAAACGTGTCGGCCTGTCGGAAAGGTGAGTACTGGTTATAAACAAAGGTCGAGGAAAGTTAGGTTAGTTGCGTTGACCACCGTTAAATAACTTAAATTGTGTTGACGCGGCGTTGAACCCAGTATAAATATACAGTACATACAGCAAGCATACAAAAGTCCATGAACCAGACCAGTTCAGACAATAATACAAATATTAAAACACGTATTTATATCGAGAAACAAGGCCTGTATCAAACAGACATTAATCAATAGAAATAATAGAGGGAGGACAATTAATAAGACCAGTTTTCTCTTTGTTACCATAAATGGTGTTATAAGCTGCTTTACTTTCTATTTATAATATTCATCTTTATATAGAAACAACACGCTTGATGTCTTTCAGACTGCCGCAACTCAGGAGCGGATCTAGATTTTTGTTTAAATTTGTAGACAATATTTCCTTTTAGCGAATAATAATATCGCCATTCGTCCTGATATTTTCGCCCCCCCCCCCATACTTTTCGATCTCAATTAGTGCAACTTTAAGTCAAATGTCTTGATTATTAATAAAGATATTCTATACAAGAAAAAACTTTGATCTCATGTTTTACAATTATTCAGACCTCAAAAATAATTCATCCAGGGCTTCGTCCCTTCTCAGTAAGGTTGATAGGGACTACAGTCCAACAGAAAAAGGTCAGCATTCCATAGTTCTGTCCTCTGTTTCCTCATTGTTTAAATGTATTTCACCATTTTCGTTCCCAGAGGTTATTAATATTGTCGATCATCAACAAGTATGACCAAACCAAAACGTGAACAATTGATGGTTCACCGTTGTTAAGTTTTCGAGCCTTCAACACAGTCTTGCTACAGTGTTTTCCAGCACTTTGATTTAGTTTCATGTCCAATACGATAGGACATACTTCTACTGTCTGTAAGCGACTGCCTACTACTTACATGGAGTGATGGTCAAAGTATGGGTTTAAAGACAACGACTTTCCATCGACAATGGAGGTAACCGGTGTCGGGCCATATGCTATAATGTTTTTAAGGAAAAGGGTTTTCTGGCCATAGAAACATGGTAAGTTCAAAATAAGAACATTTTACGAGCCATTGTAATGATTTCATCGCTAGTAAATCCAAATTTGGCACATGACTATTAGACTATTAATATAAGTATAATTTTCAATGGCATTAGATTCTGTATAAAATCACAGTCATAAAAGGACGTTTATTCATACCCCACACGTGTTCAAATTGCCCTATTCATCACTCATTATTGCGAAAGCAAACCTCTTTTAGTCAAGTGAAGGTACTAGGAGCTTGGTGACCAACAAATCACGTGGTAATGTTCATCAATACTAATAGTAACAGTATGTTCTATAGGTAACAACAATTATATTGTTATTTCAGTTTGGTCGTTTTATTTCTTAATTATATTACGCATAAAAATGTTAAAACATAATGAAATACAATCTAATAGATGAAAAAATGTTTCATACATTTCTACTCGCAACTTTTAACTCATTCTAAAACATTTGGTATTTCAAAAGTTATGTTATTTGACAAATATATGAACAAACGAGTATATGGCCATACATAAAGACATAGGTGATCTGCTCGATTCCGGGACAAAAACACAATCTGTTCATATAAGGTATAGTACTAAAAAAGATGAAGAAACAGACCACTTATTGAACTTGGGTTTAAAATCTACCATTTGTTTTCAAATAATAAAATACATGATTTAAATATATTAAGTGTTTTTGTCTGGGAACATTGCCAAACGCCTATGAATGAAGACATATTGCACACAGTATGTTAAACATAAAAAGTTAAAATTGACAAGCATACAAATATCATGATGAAATACGTTTCTGTACATAGCAACCAATGTAAATTGAGACAATATGTCCTGAGAAATCCAAACATCCAGGACCGAACATTTCATAAATTTTCTTGTTTTCAGTTTTTCATTCGAATGTCTAGTATGAAAATCATTTAGAGTTCTCATCGTTTGAATTTCTCAGGTAAAATTGTATTCACAATAAATCAGACCTTTTATTCTCATGCATGTAGTATATGCTATAATTAAATCTTATTATCTGTCAATAGCGCACCCATTAATCCCGCTGATTTAAATACACACTAGTGATGCAGTACTTCTGTATTCACCTGCGGTTAAAAAGTTAGTCGTATCTATGTACGGGAAATATCGAGCATATATTGTTTGTACACATTGTTACCAATCCGTAAACTCAGAGTACAGATCAAAATAATTACCAAACTTGCAACCTAAAGCACATGTAGCTAGAATTCTGCCGAACTTTCGCTCAATCACTTATACTTCAATGTTTTTTGTAGACCACTGGAATTAATATCATGATATTTTTGACTAGCACATAACAAGAACGTGTTATCGAATGACGAAACCTTTAAAGATACCCGTGTTCTTTCGTGACATTACTTATAAGTTCATATCCTTTTTCTCATTCCTACTCACATACAGTTAACTACATCAATTGAACTTTCATACAAGCGCTACATTTCATAAGAAATGTTCAATTTCTTCTTCTTTCAGGGTATATTTTGAATTACCATTTACCTCTTCGTCATTTGTAGAAAATGTCGGATTATTAATACCTAGATTTATGCTATATTCATCCTCTTTTGTGAGTAATGACTTTTTCGAAGAATCTTCCCCCTTACTTGATATCATAGACTCGTTTGGACTACCATTCTCTTGCTTGTTGCCCATGACACCGACCACGAGCCCATACGCATGCTCAGAAATGCGCATTTGATTTTTATCCGAACTTCCGTGCAATTTCTCGTAGTGACCTTCAACTTCCGGTCTATTTACATTTCTCGATATTGGATCAACTCTTGTGACAGGAACCCTGTCAGGTTTACGCTTACTGTTTTCTCGATATATAACTTGTGGACGTGGTATTTTTGTCAAGGTAAAGTCCGATAACTTGAGGTTAATATGTGGAATATCCGTCAAACTGAACGAGGAAGATCTCTTCCTGATATAGCATTCTCGACACAAAACAATAATCAACATAGTTACCAGAACTAAAAATAGAAATGATGCAACTCCAATAATAACTAGGTCAGTGACTTCAAGATGGCCGACGACTGAAACATCACCCCATTCATCAATGTCTTTACTCTCGTCGTCTAAAATCTGCAATCTTTTCAATGAAAAGTTCAACTCTCTTAGACTATCTGGAATTTTTACATTAAAGTTTGTCCAGACGTTGTCACTCCGAACCGAACTGAACAAGGCTGTGTCATTGACGAACATGTGAAGTATCACTCTAAAAGGATCGCACAATATATCTTCAATTTCCATGCCGTCTGTGTCTATACTAAGTCCTGTATTCATCTCAACTTCATTTGCCCACGCTTTCAGAAACTCTCTCTGAATGACAACACTATGTTTAAGAATATGACAGTTTCCATCGAACGTAATCAAAGCACGAGTTAAAGTTCCTTTGCTTAGTTCAGTTTCGTTTTGCGGAATGTTTGATGAAATTGGCGTCGATATTGAAGAACTTAATGCAGTTGTAATTGATACTGACATGTCAGTCCTTTCAGTTGTTTCTGGAACAGTAACACTTGGAGATACTATCGCATGATCAATTACAGTATGTAAAGGTGGTGTTTGAGATACGGAAGGTCTGGAAGAAATGGGAACAGAAGTTGATGTTTCATATAAAACTGTCATTGTTGGTACTGGATTTGCTGAGCTTGAAACAAAATGTCTCGTCGAAGTGAACGGAGATGAATAAATAGTTTCACTTGAAGATGTTAATATAATGCTTCTTAGCAATGGTTTTGTACTACTGCTATGGAATATGCTTTCAGATGATGAACCAGGTAAAATAATTGAGAATGGCACTGTAGTAGATGCGACAGATTCGGCACTTGAATGATGCTCTAACGTTGAAGTGGATGTTACCACATCTGAGTCTGAAGATGAACTTGCACTAGTTGTTGACGTAGACGTACTATACATGTCCAACCTAGTTGATGTTCTAGTATTGTTATCCATACTAAGATGAGAAGAAGAAGAAGGAACCGACATCGTAGGCGTTCTTGATATTAATGAACTTGAAGGTTGGCTTTCCAATGGTCGAGTAGAAGATTCACCCAATGAGATGGGTAACTCATATGATGAGGTAGTAACTATCCTTGTAGAAGAATGAACAAGACTACTTTGTTCATTCTCAGATGAGGTCATACTATTGTACTGTGTAGAAACTGGTTCAGCTATTTTAGAGGAAGTCATTGATGATGTAACACCACTTGACAATGAGCTTGGAGATGATCTATCGACTGATACTGTCACTGACAAAGTTGTGTCAGTTAAAGGTGGTAAGGATGAAGAAGTGTTTGTTGCATTTTGTAGGTAACCTTGAGTGGATTCATTCTCAGAAGACGATACTGACCCTGATGCAGTTATTTCATCAATAACTGATGATGTCTCTGGCATTCGTGTTGTCTCAGTTGAACTTTTTGAAAGAGTTGTATCAGTGTTTATAGTTTCTGTCAACACGGGTGTAGCAAATATGTTGACAGAAGTACTAGAGTGTGAATGGATTTGTGTATCCTTACTCGATGAAGGGATTGTATTTGCTGTAGTTTGATGTGAAGTACTTGATGTGCTGAAATGACTTATAGGCGTAGTGGCGTCACTTTCTGCAGTTGAAATTGAGTGAGTTTCTGTCGAAGTTGGAGATATTGATACACTTTCAGTAGTAACTGTTCTTACCATGTGAGAGACATTGGAAAGTTGTGTGGTTTGATATTCGAGCTGACTTTCAGATGACCTTACACTTGTTGCAGCACCAGTATGTGTTGTATAAGTATCGGATGAAACACTAGTTGGCGATAGAATAGACGAAGAGGGAACATGGATAGCGCTGGTGCTTGATGATGGTCTAGATGTTAATGAATCCGTTTCAACGCTTCTTATAACCTTTGTTACAGTAGAACTCATCATGTTTGTTGAGTTGATTTGAGTAGAGATCAAAGTGACTGTGGAAGACATCGGAACTTGCAGAGTAGTTGTTGCGGCAGTTGATAGGTCCACTTCAAATGGTGAAGTAACAATTGAAAACGATGCCTGTAAGTTTGATGACATGGTTGTCTGGTTACTTGGTGGTGATGTGCCAGTTACTTCACTTGCATCTAAAAATACAATATATAAGTCCTATCAACATATAATTAAGACTTGCAGACGTTTCATGAATGGTATTACTAAACATACTGATTATATTAAGTGGACAACTGAGGAGTTTTTGTAATATATTTCGTCTTATTTTGATGACAGAAATAATTGATCGCTTTATTCATTAACCAAGTTAATTGTTCAGTTGTTGCAGACAATGATAAGTCGACATTCATTATTTAAAAAATGATGACATGCAGATTGAAAGTCTTCTTTTTAATAGCTTTTATGATGGTCATTATGATTCTTAAAAGCCAATGTTCTTTTAAAAATGTATAAAATAGTGATTGAAGGCAGCTCTAAGATATTTGAGCTACATGTAGTAATTAAAGAAATAATTACGTCCCTTCCGTATCCGCTGTCAAATTGTTGAGGTCACTGATTTTAAATAAATGTGACCTTTATTGAGGGTCGTTAGCTCGAGAGCAGCTGCCGACTATGGCTCTCTATTTGAGGAAGAAGACAGTGGCATAAGAAGGATGGATATCTAGTATCGCTACAAGTCAGGAATGCTTGCTAGTTAATTTATCCGTCTTATATGACTCAACCTGTTGAATTAATACTTATAACTGCAAAAAACTCGACTCACAATCATATGTTATGCATGTACAATATAAAAAATATGATTAACTTACTTGTGAGAATGAATACTTGCACTAGCATCAATGTCATAAAGATACAATTATTCCAACAAAAAACTTGCATGACTGAGCTAGCTGTTCTTTGTATGAACGATGTTGGTGTTTTTGTTGTTGTTTCTGTTCAACAGAGATAAATCTGTGAATACAAATAAAACTATTATAAATCATATTGTGAGAATTTAATCTTGATATTCCCTTTATAAAACACACACACAAACACACTCATAGTCTTTGCTACAATGTCTGAGTGGTTGGTTAATTGATGTTGGATTCACGGTTTATGATTTAATAAAAAATGGATTATAAAATATGTCACCTAGACATTAGTCACTTGTCATTTATGTGCTTTATAGTTTATTGTCATTATGAGATTGTCTTTTTGTTAGTTTGTATAAAATCTGACATTGTTTTGATATATTTGTAGTTTTAATTGTACATAATTGTACAGTCCGCCGTTTTATTTCTTTAGATTTTGCGTGTTGATGATAATGCATTTTAGATGTTTAGACTTTTTTAAATGTAAGTTTTTAAAGACTAGTTCTCTACCGTTTTGATTGTACTGAATAAATATGTCAGTGAGAGTATGACCTATTTTGTCCCACATTTGTTAATTTTGGAGGTTTGTTCGTTAGCAAGTCTAATGGTATAGCCGATTAGCCGTACACATACATCTAATGATCTATTGCTATTTAACGGATCATCCAATGACAACACCATATTATTTGAACATGGAACGCATCATAACATAGAATGCAGTATATCTACTATACAATCTCTTTCGTTCATAAAAAGCATATCGATTGGTCATAATTCATATTTTCTTTCCTATATTTTTGAATAAAACATCCATATTATTTTTACTTTTACAACAAAGCAATGTACATATAATCATAGCTAGTCTACCGGAACATCTAACAAATGATTACAAAGTATATAATTCAACCCATTCATAAATTTCATTTGGTGCATGAACAAAGATCACTATGGTCTCTAATGATCAATAAATGTTTTTATAAACAATAAATATGAATTTTGTTCATGCCTTGTAGGAATATAATGTTAAAATTTGAGGTATTCCATACATATGAACTGTCGATATTCTATTACGTTAAATATGATATATTGTTTAGTAAGTATAGAAATTTCCATGTTATATATGATACATTCCATATTAAAAATCTGTTGTTTGAAAATAATTTTTGACGACTGTAAAATGACTCCTGTGACTGTAGGACAAGATATTATTGAGGAATATTGGAAAAATGTCTTGTTTCAGTGGTAAGCACGTTTGACTTTAATCTATCTACTCTGGTTCGATTCCAATGTGTATCATTCATGTCATAGATCTACCCTTCTATGGAATTTCGACAAAAATATTGATTTTCCTGCGTTTTGAGAGAGTTGTCGGCTCTGTAGAAAAGTAAGCTAGTAAAGGTTGAAAAGTGTTGTAAAAAATATAATTACGTAGATTAACCTTAAATTATTCAACAGTTCTATAGGCACAATTAGCTAAGGTGGGGTAGGGGTTAGTCCACGGATAATTTCGCAATGAAATTAATGTGATGTAGACCAAATCAGATTTAGATAATTATCGTTTTTCCCATGGGACAAATTTAAATCTTCATCCCCAAGAAGTTAACCCCCTATTTGAAAATGTTTCATTTAAGGTCCTGTGGTGCTTTTCACAAAAAAATCTTACGAAAAAAATCTTCGTAAGTCAAAAGCAAGAAACCTTAATAATACGCTCTTTTTTGGCTTATCAATTCTAAGTATTACAGATTATGTAGAATTGCGTATACCTTATGAATAACATATCATAAATATACTTATTATCCGTCTGACTTCGAAGTGCTAATTTTATGAAACTGACTTACGAAGATTTTTTCGTAAGAATTTTTGTGAAAAGCACCACTGATTTTTTATATACTACGTACATAAAACTTAAGCTTTAGATAGCGTTTCAGAAATAAAATTCAACGTATAAACCCACGTTGCTCTTTGGTCTTAAAATATTCCATAATACCACAGAACCTCATAATTCAACTAGGAATCTCATGGAAGCGTGTAATTGTTGTACATTAGTGCACAATTATGGAATGAAGCATGAAATGTGATCAAGATTTATATTTTATAGTGACTGGTAGATTGATTGACTATATTACTTTAAGATATTAAATATTGATTATTCTCAACTGTTGTCATTACATTTCAAGGCAGATTAAACAATGTCATTCTAATTCCAGAGTCTACAGTAAAGTTTCACTGTGGGGATCATCGAAACCAATGGTCTTATGTGGGGGACAGTGCACATAATTATCGTCAATTATCATTACAGAGATGCAGCTGTATCAAAAAAGTAAGTAATTGCTTCCTAAGGTTAAGAGCATAGTTACCTAATGCGGGTAATAGTAGAGTAAAATGCATTGTTAAAGATGGACACTAGTTAAAAATTAAAGTAAACTTTTTTTAATTAAAAACAATCAGACTACTCAACAGTCAACTCTGTTTCCGCTATTTTATAGGTAGTGTCAATTTGAAAGAAATTGAGTTAAAATAATTGATTAGAACTTTCTGTAAGCATACATGCATTAAGGTTGGTATACAGTGAATTCCACACGAAAGTAAAAACAGCTGACTGAATTGTAAACAAACAACGTTTTTTTAAGCATCCACTATCTACAACATTTACGGTTTTTATGTATTTTAATCAAAACTAATTGATTGTTCATGAAAACACATGTTTGGCTAACAATGTAATCAATACAATTAAGGTAATTGATTGATACATTATGTCATTCGGGAAACCACTCGGGTGATTCCGTAAACCAGCTTTCGCCGTGGTGTTCCAAAGACACCATGTTTTCGGGTTTCAAAGTGAATACTTCTATATGTAATGTTAAATTTCAGACAAAAATGGTCTTATTATGGATAACATCATTACAGCTGGCCTAGATGGACACAAATGTAATAAGTTTCATCAATCTTGTTCCATATTTTAAGTCATAACTTTTACATAACAAATGCATAATCGGAATGCAATTGTGATTTTCTGTTACAAAATAAATACAAATACAAATTTTATTTACTGTCGGTTTGTACATACAATAATACATAAGCTATGTATAACTTTTGACCGACTAAGCAACTGTTGAGCAATGATGTATTTTTTATTTTGATGACTTGTTCAATCGACTGCATTAATTCGCCGTTTGGTCAAAAGAACAGGATGCTCATTAAGTTTTTTCATTAGTGTTAAAATGTCTTTTGCAAAATCTTTCTTTTTTTAGCTTTGCACACTTCATAGATTGAATACATTGCGAACAGTGTATGCTTGTAAAACACATTTTTATGTAAAACGTAATGATTATGTATTAACATGAATGCAAATATTCATGTAAACGGTTATTTCGTTTAGAAAGTACGTTAATTGATAATATATTTATGTAAATATTTATGTAAACTATATAAAAAAAGACAGTACCTTGTTTTAATAATTACTCAGCCTGTTAATCCTTACATGTATACTTTGAAATGAACTAAACTAAAATTCTACCATAGCAACTGCAACATGATTCCATTACGCATGCGCAATATTCAATCGTGATAAATTCCACTGTATTTTCATGAAAACAAAATTGTAACTTCTATAAGTAGGTCCTACTTGTCTATAAGTGTTTGCGACTTTGAATTCTCCCCAATTAGTTTCCTGTATATGGAAGTAATCAACATTTTATTACTCCATATTTGTACACAGTTCTCAAGTATGGCGTCTGAAGCGACAATATATAGCATGAATGGAAATCAAGTCATTTACTGTATTGCTAGGCGTGGGAGATATTTGAAACTTTTCTTCCAGTTTGTTTTCAAGTGTTTACGTTTATTTTGACTCAAGTCTTTGAATCAGTTAAGAAAGGTTTTTCCTGTTTGTACTAATTTCTCTGTTTGTGTTTTATGATGTGCTTTTATGTGGTTCCCAGTTCGAATTTCTAGAGCGAATTGTTAGGTTAGAACCGGAAAGAGGAATGAGAAACTGACAAATTGTTCCTACTATGGCATTTGCTGCAAAGGCATTAAAAATTTTCTTATCAAATGCATTATCTTCTTAAAATATTTTTTTAAATATTTAAATGCAAAATGTAAAAACATTTGAATACTTCATTGATTTCCTATTATATTTTTGCGCTTAGGAAAAGAATCATTAATTGGTTCGAGCTCCTGGAATTGTCACTTTTTGTAGCTTAAGGTCTTCAGCGAACCAGTGTCTATACTGCTAATAAACGTGTCATTTAATGCCGCATCAGATGAAGAACAAAATGTTAAAAAACGGCTTATAAAGTCTTGGGACTTGGAAGCCAGAACTAACTATTTGTACTTGGGACCGAAATAATCGCTCGGAACTCTAGTCGCGGGGGGGGGGGGGATGCTTTAAATGGTTCTGATTTCGCATTGTTTATGTTAGTAAGATTGTTGACCTCGTAAACAATGTACATGTACGTAGAATTTATATGCTCCTTTGTTACTTTATCAATACATTATACTTAACCATGGTAATTAGTACAAATCATGAATGTATCAGTTTTTATCATAAATTCATTAGTTCTAATAAGATAAACTAAATACTTATGTGACCCAAATTAACTCATTTATAATAACAAATGACCTTTCACAAAAATTATCGTTAATCTTTTTTTTTCTGAAAATGCTGTCTCTAAATTATGTAGTTTTATGTTTTGAATAAAATAAATTCTTTAAAATACAACTATAAGTAGGCTATTGTTAACAAAATTCTTTTAAAATTATTACAGATTCATGAACATTGAAAATTTTATAATCGTAAATAATGGCAACATGGTCTAATTACAACTGGTAGAATAGTAGTTACAATAAAATTTTAACTAACCTTTGTTTAGAAAATCCACTATCTCCTTTCAAACTTGTTGCTGAAAAGTCGTGATAAATCTTGCACATGCAATACACAATGGTTAACTGTTATTATTGGATGCTTCGTGCTAGTTTCATATCCGCAATTCATTTAGTTTATGAAAGTATTAAGGTCTTCCACACCAAAGGCTGACCTTCATAGATAATTAATCTATGTATTGGTGTTAATGTTGTCAAACTTTCATCACCATCAGTTTCCTAATTTAAGTAAGCCGCAATCTAAGAAAGTTATTTTAATAATCTTTTTCTTTTGAGTTTCTAATTTAACTTTTTGTTTCAGCAAAATGATAAAATATGTCTTGCTTATCCAAAAACGATGCGAATAATCAATAATACATATTTTGAATGATATTTTCTGAGTTGATATCTCAATTTTATGAATAGAAACTATTTTATGCGACGCACTCCTTTAAAATATCGTGTAGATATTGACGTTTATCCAGCCAGACAGGGAAATGAATACCTTAACCGTTTTCTGCTGTTATATATCAATTTAGATTGTTAAGTGGTCGTTATCTATGTACAATTAAGACAATAGCCTTCATTACTTGTACTGGGCAGGGCTAGAAGTATCATATTAAGATAAAAAATTCTGATAAACATTCACAGGAATTTTATACCAACAGTTTAGGATGGCTTGTGGTTAGGTTTTTGTATTTCAATTCGGCTAATTTCGGGTATTTTCGCTCTTATATCTAGCATTGTTCTCATTCGTTGAAATTATGACACTATCGTATCTCTATGAGGATACTACTCGGGAAGTTTCGGGAGGTTCCGTACGAAGTTTCTATTGGCGATTATTATAAAATGAAGAAATGCAACATTTATTTTGCACGTGTGTTAGTACATAAGGGTTTACTCAACTATTAGCGCTCAGAAAGTATGATTATGTATACTATTTTAATTAAAATTAAACTTAGAAATTAAATCAAGTTTCCCCTATAAATTAGTCGTTTTCCCACTTCACTAGCTTCGGATGTTTTCGTTAAATTTCATTTAGAGTAAAGTTCGTTTAGAATCAGGTCTTGTATTAAAGGACTTCATGGACACATTTGTAAACAAAGGGGTATTAACCCACTTGATTATTAGAATGAGGGAGAAATTGACACCAAAGAGTTGATTCTTGGGTCATTGTAAGACTGTCTGTCATGTCAAAATAATTTATCTTATCTGATACATTAAAAGTTTGTTTGAAATTGATACCATCTCATGAATATGAAAGTTAGGGCGTTAATTTATTGACAATTAGCTTTGTCATTATTTGATAACATTTAGACCTATTAAAAATTTCTCATACTTTTCACCACTTTTTCTATAATGTTCCGGTTATTTCATTGAAGTCGGTCGTCATACTCATTGTCCATGAAGGGCCTAGACCTCTTTTCTTCAGGTGTTTAAGCCAGTACTATTCACATACCCTATCCCTGGGCTGATAACTGTCCTATATATTTAATATATACCTAATTTAGATATAGATGATGGGGGAATGATCCAAGAAAATATTTCATGGCCAAACTTCACGAAGGTTCATGGAGGGTGGTACGTTGAGAGGGTACGGGCGAAACAGTTATGGGTGGTGTCGGATGTGACCTTATCAACGCGTTCAAAAAGTAGTAAGCCTAAGGTTTGAAACCGCAGTCATTGATGATTGTAATTTAACCTCGAATTCATACGAAAATCAACGAATGTTCCGGAGAATCACTCTTCGTTAAATGTGAGAACAAACATTAGATTGTTTACTTATGATATGAAATTTAAAGTTTATAATTAACAGTGCATGCCTCAAAAGTCAAAATCATATTTAGAAAGCTTTTATAATATTTAAAACCGTCGGCATTTTATGTCTGTTGAAATCTAGCCGTAGTCGGTCCCAAGCTAGGTTTAGAAATGGAGAGGGCAACGTTGACTTATCGAAGACCAGCAACGGAATGTCTCTCCCGAGAAACCCAATGCAAAGCGTAGAAACAGAGAAACAGAGGGAAGCAGACAGAAATCTCAGGTTACGCATTTGTCTCCCTTGTAAAATTTCCGTTAATTATTCTACACGGTTAGCTCCCTTTGCAACCGTATATGATAAGCATGTAATAAACATTATGTTTTAAGATGTTTAAAGATAGTGGCAAATATATAGTCATTAATAAAAAAGTGCTTTCTGATATATATTATGCGCGTGTGTATTCATTGAAATTAACTGACGAAGAGGAATCCGCAATCCTGTTTGTATATTTGTTAATTATTTACCAGCTTATTGCCTTATTATCATCTTTATTCGGGTTTTTTTTCAGACGGATACAGAAGCAAAAGAACTTCGATTCAAGACAGACTTTCTTGTCCGCATTGACTTTTTAGAAATAATACCTATTTTCACTAAATGCTTTGGTGAGCTAAAATTTATTTGAAAATAGTTCAGGTGAGCGACCTATCCTCCTCCTTCTATTTGAAAAAGTTTACAAAGGGAGGTAATATTTTTCATATCAAAATTTTCGTATTTTGTATTACCTCCCTTGAAGTTTATATTGATACTTTTCCTTGTAATTTTGTCGTTGAATATTACTTGTATCGTTAAAATATATATTTTCTGCAATTTAACTTACATGATAAGCGTTATAACGATGCCTTGCTGCTCATTAGGAGATATACAATAGCTTTCTATAAAGTTTTTTAATAACTATTAATCCGAGATATGTTGTCAAAGTCCGCGTTCATTAACTTTAAATTAAGTTTAAACACCGCATTCTGAGGATGTCTGGTAGCGCAAATCTTTTCACAAGTTTGGTCTCAAGTTAGGCGATCTGGCTAGCTCAGTTTGTAGCACACAAGTCTAATGATTGAGGGGTCATGGAATCGATTTCCGGATGTAAATCTTATGTAAAGATTGGTCATGAAATGATTTTATACGGCCATTCAACCTCCTACAACTGATTCTTAATCATGTAGGGCAGTTGTCAGTCACTGACAGAAAGATGCATGGTACCTATTAAATCCAGAGATTATGCCTTTCCTTAAATTGTGAGAAGGTTGACTGACTGCCGTCATGACCTAAACAATGTGTTACTACGGCGTTAACCCCCCCAAGCAGCAGCATCAACAACACGGTTGTGTTGCGGTGATAGAGTTAAGAAATTTAGATCTGGAGAACATATACCCAGGTTCGATTCTCGGTTGTCATGTAGATGATAAGCTTTTATGAAATTTGATACTTCATATCGATTTTCCTTCGTAGAAGGAGAAATAATCTCCCCTTGTAGATTGGTAAGCAAGTACTGGTTAAGAAAAGCTTCAGAGAATGCCAGTTAGGTCAGTAAATTTAAAAGGCTGTAAACGGCGAAAAATCTAAAAAAAAACTACAACAAAAAAAGGTACTGACGTAGCATATTTTATTATTTCCCAGACTTACAATTACACATGTTCAAAAAATAATCTTGACTAATCAATATTTACAAAATAACTTTCAAATCATTTAAATCATACTTACATTATACATGTACTTTAAAGCATAGGGAGACACGTATTTATGCCCTTTGTCGTAAATGTTCAATAACTACAAAGAGCAACAATATAATGATCTAGCTTTACAAATTTATAAGTAAAAATCTTCATAGTAACCAAAAATAATGAGGCCCGAGTCTGTGACAGGTTTTTACAGTATCTAAGTGATAAACTATCTTTTATATGTATCATAGCAAACACGCCATTATAAATCTCAGGTGGGCTCAATTTATGCAATATTAATTGCCGAATGATTTGAAACGTTAAGGACTCATCCGTACATATCCTATGAGGTGTACATTATGAGACAACTCATGTGGGCTTGTACAGACTTATCCCAAATGGATGTGCCCATTACGGACCCCATATGGGACATAAACGGAACGTTAATATAGTTTGCCAATTACGTATCACGTATAGGTGTTATTTAAATAAATTATAGTCTGAAGATGTGCATTTAAATTACCCACAAACAGAGAACTGTCTGATTGAGACCTTTATTATTCAGTTTCAAATTGAGAAAATTGTAAATTTATGGACCTCCCTCGAAGATACAACGATGTCATGACAATGTCTCTGACGTACGGCAATTTATAATCTTCCAAACAAGGTATATCAAATATTTACTCTAAAATTAATTACATTCATAAATACAGAAATATATCAAAATCTCCGGCATGAAAGATCTATAAATTATACAAAATAACTTTAGCCACAATCCTGGCGTCCATAAATTTGTACTACTGAAATTCACAACCGACATTGTACATTTAATTCATTCAGGGCCTATATATAATCAAGCTTTTCCTATTATAAAAAGTAATTTCTCGTGTAATCAAAGCACTGAAAGTCCTGATACCAAAATAAAAAGATTCGTCACTCCTCCAATCTCTGACGACATCTCAATGACGTCATCGTTACATGCAATACCTGATACAGATATTGTACATGCAAAAGTTTTATAATTCATCATCATTAGGACGATAGTACACTTTCGTGTGCATCTTTATGATTTCATTCAAAGGGCAAACCGATTTTTTACCCCGATGTGGTTGCTTCTCAAGCATTTTTTATTACTTTGCACGAATGAAAAGTGAAAACAAAATAAAACATAATGCCAAACAATACTCGTATTAAAACCAGTAAACAAAGGTGTAAATGCAAATCTGAAAAGATGAATTGCTTGACATATGAGGGAAGTCTATATAAAAACATCGATGTCCCTGTGCAAACTTAAGTCAGAATAGGGACTTAAGATTCTTATAATTAAAAAAATCATCACTGAAGTTGTTTACTTTGTATAACAATTATCCCATCTAGCGTATAGCTAGGATCCATATATTCGGAACAACACGGCAAATTCCGTCGCAGAGAATCCACCTATGAGTTCCGAATGACGAAGTTTATGAAAACAACACACATACATGTACTTATGACGTAGAACACAATAAACGCTGACAATATTGATGTCATTGCTTATGACGTCCCCACAATGACATCGTTCTTGTATAACAATGAACATTGTTCTAATAAAGTATTCCTTTTGCTCTATGGTTCCTGTCCTAGAATTCCTCAACAAATGGATTTTTTTTCATTTATAGAATATTATTTATCCATCCACTCTAATATTTTATGACCTTCACGCTATGGACGGAGAATGAGAAGCACATTAAGTTCGACTCGATTGAAACGTCATCGCACTTACGTCACAAAACGGTTCGTACGGTTTTTACCCTCGTCAAATCACAATCACGTGATCAGAAATCACAATGATAACGTCTTAGTTATTTTTTTTATCAAAATATCACTAAGGTATAAATATATGCATATGTACAGCCTCGTTTTAACATTTTAGAATCACAACCACGTGACCTATCCACGTCGTTTCCGGTATTTTCCACCGCGTCTATAGTGACCATGTCGTTTAAACACGGGACAGTAACCAGTGTTTATATTAAAGTTTCCTGATTGACAATCTGGAGCGATACATTCGTCCATCTTTATACATCTGCAATAGAAACAGACAGTTCTTATAAGCAAAGGATAATCTTTTTTCTTCTGATTGTAATCAGTAACTGTTAAGTACCAACATAAAGCATACCTTATTAATGACTCGGCGCTGCTGTTCCAAAAGAAGGAAAAAGGCCCACCAATGCTCCGAAGAGGGCAATGACAAAAATCTTAAAAATACCAAAACCGATGACGTTATTTGAAAACAATGCTTTTTGCTCGTTCCACATAAGTTTTAAAATGTATCACTATATAATATAGACCTGTATGTACTATATAATAAAAAATTCACCAACGTAACTTATTAAATCAAGAAAATTAGACAATAGTCCCTTATGCCAATAACATATTGAGAATTTAAAAGAAGGCATAGTTTTTAAAGCCTAGTTATAGTTCAGCGCAGAAGGACGTAGTTAATCAGTTTCTTTATGCAAGGGAGATAAGACCGAATGGGCTATCATGCATTGTTATTAGTGAAAATGAAATTAATCAACAGGCTATAAAAGAAGATGCAGTCACTTGATAAGCAAAGCAATTTTCCAGTGAGCACTATTTTATTTGATGTCATATTTAAAAGCGTGTATTTAATAGCAAATACATTATTTCAGAAAGTGTCTCCATAATATGGTCATCAGAATATGAGTCCAAAATGTTTTTAACAAATTAAAATTTAAGTGGCATTAGGTGTTTGTAAAAACTTTAAGACCCATTCCTAAACAGCAGAAAGCTGAGCAGTTTCCTCGCCTAGTCTGAGAAAACCTTACTTCTGGCGTGGACAAGTGAGTGTCAAGGAAACGGGGCTATTCACATTTTAACATGGATTTATTTATCTTGTTGAATATAGCTTTGCTCTGATTTACCGACATATTATTGTGACCGACTTATAAAGTTCATAATGTAATTATCATGTTGTAAAATGTCGACCAAATTTAGAGTGGACAAACTTTATCTACCTAATATAGCAATCCCCCCCAAAAGAAAACCATAGAAAATAAATATATCAAATCTATTTTAAGACAAAACACTTAAACATACCAAGGAGGAAGTAATTTATGAAATAAAGTCATAAATTAAAAACTTTCATGCCATTCATTAAATTTCATGACACTTAAGTTTAAAATTAATGACAATGGAGACGGTTTCGTTCGTTGTAAATATTCCTCAAGCTGCATTAAAGTAAAACTTAATTACTGACTTATTTCATACACTTGGTAATGATTTGGTTACAATATGCTAGTAGAAATGAGTTCTGTCATTGCTTTTTTCTGTGAAATCATTTTAGACTTAACTAATGTTAAACGCCATATTATTGAATATACAACCTCTTTTGTTTAAATTATAAAGACGTATAGACAGCTTATTAGTTATACTACATTTTCTAGGAATTTAAATTAAATATCCACTTTATCTTCACTTTTAATAATACAGGCATTGAATCAACATTGTCGGAACATCTAAAATTCATTATAGTTTCTATTGACCAATAATTTGTATAATGAACTATGAAAGTGAATTTTGTTATGCTCTGTTTGAACACGATTAACATTTTTAGACCTCCAATTCGATTAAAATATCGATATGCTTTTATTTTGTACAACAGAAACTGTAAAGTGAGTATAGAGAATTTCATGTTAAATGATGCATTCAAAAAATATGATGAGTTAAGCTTTAGTCTGAATCGAAACAAATTCGTATATTTTGTATTTCAGCTGCTCGCCAAAGTCGGTCTCATAATGCTTAAGGATATCAATGCTAGATCTGTAACATTGATAACTATGGTGGCATGAAAGGGACAAAGCAAAATATATTTAATGATAACTCTTACGCGGCCACGCAATAGTTCAAATTATGATATTCTTGCTATGTCCATTCCACGCCACCATAGGTAATAACTGATGTACAAGAATGTAAGAAACACTTTAGCTAGTTGTAGCATATTAGTTTTCATCGTGGTAATACACCCTGAAGTCTGAGACGCATTCTCTACCAAAGAAAAGACGAAACGATGAGCTCGTACGTCTGTTTTCACCACGCGATATAATACAATTTATTTAAAACAAATTAAACACTACATATAGACAAATCCTATAATACCATTCATTTACTTTGTTTTTTATTCATTTACGCGTCTTCTTTAAAGGCTGAGTCAAAAGCAGCATTTAGTCAACCTAATCAGTAACCATTGTTCCTAGGAACAATTAAAACTTCTACCAGACTCCCGTGCACGTTTTTCAAATGCATAATTTCAGACACCAAGAACCGGGAATATGGTCGATGGTAAGTCAGTAGTAAGTCTCAACCCCCACGATCTTCAATCTATACTAGGTGTAGACAAAAATGTAAAAACTTACGCTAATCCTTCTTCTTCTAAGGGTATTACACCTCTTGTTATTTGTTTACAATGTCTATTACCATGTTTACACATACATTTACAATTTTCATCCACTTGTCTTTTAATGAATCCAACTGGACAATCTTTTTTACAACTGTAAGACAAAATATTCATACTGCGTTAGTAATACACGTATATATAACATATGGGCACATATAATAATTCATATGCCCGCATTATATTATCACCGTCATTCGGAGCAAATACTTATGTCATAATTAAAGCAGGCACATAAGCTAGTGTAATACACAAAAAACTCACGTCCCCGTTGACATACCGTATTATTATTAAACAGTTCTCATACATGTATACAATGTCCACGAAAAGTGTGAAGACATTTTTACTTTGTAATCTACTTGACAAGTTTTACAAAAAAATTTGGTTACCATTAATTTTGCTTTTAAGTTTTGCTTATTTTTTTTGTTATGGTACTATTTGTAGTGAAGCCACCAAAGAAGCTTCAAATCTATCTTATAAAATCTTAAAAAGTTAAGCATTTATAAAATTTTATTTTATTTTATCACCAACCATATAAATGATATAAAAATTAATGGTTCTATCAAAACAATCATTGGAATTTAAAAATTTATTAAATTTCCTTTGTCTCCAAACGTTTGGTAGGCACTGTAGATTTCTATAAATTGTTCTAAGGTTTACATGAATATAAACTTCACCTGTCAGTACAATCAGTCCTAGTATTTGTTGTAATTCAATGTGACATGTATGTACTCTAACCGACATTTTGTACACAATACTGATATTGTCTGAGACTATCTAGGTTACTGTCTGTGTCAAGTCGCATGAATGAAAACTGATGCAATCACACTGAACTACATACTTCATTCATTATATAAGGCGAAGGTTAACTGTCACTTATACACCAAGACCAAGTAGGTAGCTGTGAGCTAACAGTTCTCAGTGTGTGGTTTGCCAAGACATTTAATCATGTAGATATTGATATTGGCACTTTATAAAATGCAATACTTCAAACAAATGTAATTCATCTTTAATCACCAACATATTAGCTTGCCTGTTTACACTTGAGTCTAAATCAGATCATTCACCCGTATTTATTCTATACTACAGAAGCCGTAGCCGTGGTAGCAAGCTCGACTTAGGATTCTACAATCATGATCGAATCATGACCATAGCAGGTCACAAGTTGCTGGTTCATTGTAGAAGTGCGAGCGATTTGATTTGTTGAATGATGCGCCGTACCTAACCTACTAAAAGTGATGATATATGACATTCAATTCAAATAAAAAAATCTCCAGTAATAGAAAATAAAAAAATAGATACCTACTTTGTATTAATAACTAAAGGTTTACATTCACAAGCTGTATGATTAACAAATGTTTTAGCAACAGCATATTCACGTGCTGGTTGTACACCATCATTACCAGGAACCTGTTCTAATACCTAAAATATACAACTAATGTTCTAATACCTAAAATATACAATTAATGTTAAACATTATACCTCCAAGGACCTTTACTATTTGATACTAGTTTATGAAATCAGTGGGTGTTTAGTTGCTCGGGACAACCACATTTTAGTTCGGGCAACCAATAATTTCTGTTTGAGGAAACAAAAATCTGCAATCAAGATATATAGAGCTTTTAACAAAAATAACATGTTCGGACAACCACTTTCATATCCTAATTAATTTCGTTGGCTGTGATACCATACTAGTTATATCTAAATCATTAGATATCGCTCACGGCACAATTCTGCCGAATTCCAATCAAAACTAACAAACAAATATTTCATTTCAGAGTTTGTACTAGTGATAAGAATTGAACCGGCATTAGATTTATTTCCGTTTGAAATCGAAAACAAATTGTGAATTTAATGCTAGGTTAATACTAATTGACTTTACCAAGTATAATAGCTCGTCCAAATATGGTGAACACGCAAAAAAAACCAATAAGTTGTGCGACATTAAGTTTTTTCTAGCGACTTTTTCTGATCTGTTTGGCTTAATTTTAAAGGTAATGTTTGTCCGTTTCGCTGCATTTGAATAGTCAAACTAACAGTTTAGAAATGGTTTAACATATACACATGAGTAGATTTATGAATAAGAAGTTTTAACTTTTACCAACACTAAAGGACAAACATTATGTTACAAGTTCAAATATTAATGTTCCCTGAAATCACGAAAAAGTGAAGTCAACTGACCTAAATATTTTTTGTACTCATATTGCTTTCTGGCTGAAAATCAGAATAATAAAATTGTCTGAATATTTACATATCTATTAGATCGTAAGACAAAACTCTTACCATGAAATATTTATCTACCAGTTCTATGCCATCCTTACTTCTTGGTTCACACACTGCACCATTAGGACAACAACCGGAAGTCTGCCTACATCGATGAAGAATGGTGCATCTTGGGTAAAACAACTGGACGGGATTATCAAAATGTAAATCAACTCGCACCAGTTCCGGTTGTGGGTCCTGACATGTTGAAAATGGATGACTGACCATTTCTAATTTATGTTTGAATGCAAGCTGAATTGCTAAAATAAAAAGCAAACTAAATTATTAAAATTTCATTCACGAACCTTCATTCTATACTACTATATTACCTCTAAATTTGGAATGGCTTATGATAATGAAAATAATGAAATAAAATTCTAGCGTATTTACTAGAAAATCATGGTCTGAGTTCGACTGTGTATTCTAGAACGCCTATGGTCCAAATGTACATCAATTTTAAAGTAAAAAATTCACTTTCTGAAAAAGTTCATCTTAACATAACAATTAGACCTTAAAGCCAAGTAAATGCTACCACTAAATATTTTTTTAGTATACAGAACTGACAGCGACAATGACAGTTCTGGTATTGTTGTGGTCTGTTGTCATTTTATTTGATCCAGCTAAATATGTTGTTTCACTAGACTAAATATCCATACTGGAGAAGAATTTACTAAAGTCATTTGACCAATGAAAACATCGCTGTGCACCATGACTACAACCCTTCTTCATTTTTCCAAAATTTGAGATAAAAAAAAATCGAATATTCGATTGTCATGCACATACAAGATCTCTAAAAGCTAGATAATAGTAGATTGTGTTTTCATTGACAGGAAGCTCGCACAAGAAGTTTATAATGATACAGATAAAAAGAACTTCAGTAAAATCAGACATTTTCCAATTGTTGAGCTTAAACATTCAAAACTCAATCAGATTACGGAAATAACCGATTAATTACGATTTTTATATTCACCTTCCGATTCATCAACATATGAGTCACGTGGATGTATTCTATCAATATCTACATCAGTGTAGTCATCAAATGGTTCATCATTACTTTTAGTGTCGTCATCGACTTGTAAATAATATCTCTTCATGTGCATAATGGAATTCACTTGCTCGTCTGTTAAACTTTTATCAGAAAAGAATACTTTAAATACTTCAGCAGCGCTTTGAGATTTTTCTAAATGGTCTTCAAATTCTTCTAGTCTAACAGTTCTGTAGGGTAAATCCTGAAAAAATAGTAATATGTATTAAAGAGTTGCACATTGCTGTACATTACCGTTACCACTGTACATCGATACCATGCACTTTTACTAAACATACGACTTATTTATATCTTACAATTCTAGTAGACCACCTTGTCACGTAGCACCATAATATACACAAAGAACACAATGCAAAGTAAAATAAAGCCCGCCTGATACAACAGTTTGTAGTCAATCGAGCTAACAATGTTTCCATTTCTAGACAAAGCATGCATACATATGCCCTCGTCGAGTTAGGTCATGAAAAAATACCCAAACTTCCCTCTTATCGCTGTATCAAGTATGACAATTCAGCCTCTTGTGTATGTTTGTGCTTTTCAGGTTTTTTTCAGCCAAAAAGAGCGTATAGCACAATAATGCGCTCACAAAATCATTCGCACAGAATATGCGTGACTTAAAGCATGTGCAGACCCACTCGTGTTTGTATTTTGTTGAACAACAAATCCCAGACAAATGTAAGTAATTTATTACTTCAATGATACAAGAAAGCCAAAACACGATGCAGTACAATGAAACAATTTTGACATCGTAATGATATATATCTTCATTGTGATCGGTGTTCATTTGCAAGCTGCAAAAACAAATTTGTTATCTGAAACAAAACACGTATACAGATATGATGTTACAAATAGATTAAATGATGCTCATGACGTGTTGTATTATTTCTCACAAGTTTTAATCTAAGATTGACGTAGGATTAAGCTTTCATGCAAAACAATATTATTTAAATCTTGATAGTGATGCAGACGATGTCATAACGTCATTATTTTATAATATTTCATATAAAAACTTGAACTTCTGTTATCATTTTGAAAATCGACAAAGTGTATGTTGTCAGAACGCTTATGATGACATTAATGTCAACATTAGTGATAAGACATGTCTGTTTATAATTCGAAGGGCTTGTTTGTGAGATATTTTATGCAAACCAGTAATCATATCATGCTAAATTAAATAATAAAAATATTAAAATCTTAGACAACAAATGATTTTTTTCTTTTTAGTCATTCAATGTTCTGGTTTCACAAAATAAAATTTCTCAATATGAGATAGTCAAACTGAAATGCATACTTGTTTTATTATTATGAACATTTATCAATGCTATCAATGGCATAATATGTCTTTAGCTAAATTAGATATCAAGAGTGCTCAGATCATTGGCATATTCAATTGAAAACATTTATCATCAAAAAATGAAATTGAAAAAAAAATCGACAATAAATTTGGACTTCTTTTCAAAACGGATTGCTGGCTTCGAGGCAAAATTTCCTTACAATAAGTTCTCAATAAAATATTTTACGAACCAGAGGCCTATATCATTTAAGGTCTTACGACCGTTTTTTATCGTAACATACACGATATTGTATTGCTAAACTATCTTAAGATTTTTGATGATATGTTGCCCAGAGCCAGATCATTGGCGTCAGTAAAAGAATATTTAACAAAAGAACATTGCCTATCTGCATAGGTTATACTGGCGAAAATATAATAATGCTCTCTAGTATTGGCGGGACAGATAAAGTAAACATAAAGGGTATTTGAAACTATCTGACGTATCAGACCATTTGTACATCTTGTCCCATATCTTAGACGAGCACACTTTCATCAAGTGATGAAATAAATACGGCAGGTATCGTATTTCAACCACACGCAGCATGGTTTCCACCGACATCATGCCATGAGAATCAGATATCACATAAAAGGCTTACTGCAAGTTTTTATGTTGATATCACATGACAGAACTTCTATATTTTTATTATAATATGGTTCTATAGAATACATTATGACGTCACGAGATCGCGTGGTATGACCTCACGGGTTATAATAATTTTCGGTTAATTGGTTAAATTGTCTATGTCATTAACAGCCACAAAAACCAAATCACCCACGTTAAAACATTAAAAAAGATGTTAGCTGTTTCTCACTGGAATTATCTCAAGAACATACCAAAGAAATTGAAGGGAATGAATATGGCAGACACAAAAGCTTTGTTTTGTTTGTGATACTTATGTGTGATAATGGTGATGAAATACTCAACATGTATTGCCGATCACTGATGGATGATAGTTAACCTAATAACCCTTAAGTCTTGATACATTTTACGAAACTCAGTATGTAATGTATAAAAACGAGAAATTTACCAAATGTGATATGAAGGAAAATAGACACATTGTTCTTACAGCATTTGTTAAAGTTTCAGTTCTATGTCCATTCGATTGCTAGATTGATATATTTGAATGGAAATAGAAAGTTTTCCTTAAAACACTTAAAACGATAAGTTTTATGTCCATTTAGTTGCTAAATAGTTCAAGAAACTCGTTTCATTTTCTTCAAAAAATGAAGCTAGTAACCAACCTCGCACAACTTTGCGGTTAATATCCAACTGAAAGCCGGAAGTCAGCTTCACATTCTGTATTCTTGTTCTAAATCAAGAACAAACTTTTGTAATTTAAATTAAGAACCTTCAACTTCGAGCATATTCTCCTTCGATAAAATGATATCTTTCAAATATAGACATTTTGAAATCTTTAAAATCAATTACAGAAGGTTATCGTGTATTTTGAAATCAATGTATATTGTTTTGCCAAATAATTTTAAATTCGCTATTTGCATGAGTCAGCAATATCATTTAGACACAAGACAGCATATAGACATGTTTTAGAATAGAATCATGATTCTGATAATTTGTCTGCTGCCGTAAGTTATTCGGGACATTTCGGATAATACAATTGTTAGGTGTTGCCACAAATACGGTTAAAAACGTTAATTGCATCGAGTGCATCAATTAATATCATAGTCAAATAAATCCTCTCGCTGCAGACATACAATTACGCAATTGTAGGAAAGAATTAGCAAATAATCACACAATGCATGCTATTTAATTTGTCATTAGTTCTAATTAAAGAATGTATTATCGGCTTGGTGCGATATTGCTTATTCATTGCTGCACGTTGTGATGCTATGTGCCAAATAAAAGATCTACAAAACATGTGATTACTCGAAGCATGATTGGAAAACAATCAAAATTTATCTAGATAGAATGAAATCACTCGCCATGTCTGATATCTAAAGGGCAGACAAAACTACACTGGGGAACAATTACTAATTAAACTGTAAAAATAGGAACAATTTCTACATTTATATATAGTTCTATAACAACTGATACAAACGTATAGGTATTGAAACAAATTACTATATATCGAAACAAAAGAAAGGAAATATATACCAAGCCAACACCCATTTATAAGCAACAAGGGTGTGGCCATATACAACCGTCATTGTAACGATGGGGATTTTAAATAACCTGTTATTTTATAGCATTGTTTAATCAAATTACATGATAACTTATATGCTGAGAAACATCTTACTATCACCCAGAGGGGTGCATCTAGCTATCATTTATTATCCAATAATACCATACTATAACCCTTACTTTTTTATTTCATAATTAAAACACTGAAATGTTTAGAATAATCTGTCATGTTAATATAAACGCAAAAACTTGTAAAGACTGGCAATTTCTTTTCACATTATTACTTATGCCTGTGATTTTGGTAATTGATTTCTAGTCCCAAAACGTTCTGTATCACAGGTTTGGTACAATGCATCCTTTTTGTAAATAAATATCTTTCTTGAACAGTCAGCATTAATTATCAGACATAAGACAATGTAATAAAATGTCTTTGTATACAGTTATATATCTGTTAACTAGTTCGCACTGGCAGCCGTGTGTTCTTCACAACAATAGTATATGAATGATGTTTAATTATACAGTTTCAGATATTGTAACAGATTCTACAATAAATAATTATTACAACGAGTGCATATCTTTTAATTCAAAGTTGAATAAATCCTCGTGCTACAGACAAACGTAATTGTAGGAAAGAATTAGCAAATAATCACAAAATGCATGCTATTTAATTTGTCACTAGTTCTAATTAAAGAATGTATTATCGGCTTGGTGTGATATTACTTATACTTTGCTGCACGTTGTGGTTTTATGTTCTTGATGAAAGATCTACAAAACATTTGATTACTAAAAGCATGATTGAAAAACAATCGAATCAAAATTTATCTTGATAGAATGAAATTACTCGCCATGTCTGACATTTAAATGGCAGACAAAATTACTCTGGGAACAATAACTAATTAAACTTGTATAACATAGGAAAACTTCGTACATTTATATTATAGTTATATTACAACTAAAACAAACGTATAGGAATTGAAACAAATTAATTATATATCAAAACAAAGGAAAAGAAATATATCATGCCAACGCCCATTTATAAGCATCAAGGGCGTGGCCATATACAGCAGCCATTGTAGCAATCGGGATGGATCTCAAATAACCTGTTACTGTTTAGTATTGTTTGATCATATGATAATTCATGTGCTTAGCAACATCTTACATTCAGCGGGGTGCATCTAGCTTTCATTTATTATCCAATTATACCATGCTATTGTCTCTACTTTTTTTAATTCAAAATAAGATTGAAATATTCAGTATAAATTATCAATTTGGTATAAACGCCGAAACTTTATGTAAAGACTGGCAAATTCTTTTTACATTATTACTTATGCCTGTGATTCTGGTAACTAATTGCTAGCCCCAAAAAGTTCTGTATCACAGGTTTGGTACAATGCAACCTTTTTTGTAAATAAATATCTTTCTTGAACAGTCTGTATTAACTATCAGACTAAAGACAATGTAATAAAATTTATGTCTTTGTATACAGCTATATATCTCTTAACAAGTTTGCACTGGTAACCTTGGTTCTTCACGACACTATTATATGAATGGTGTTTAATTATACAGTTTCAGATATTGTCACTGATTCTACAATAAATAGTTATTGCAATGAGCGTTTGTCATATAATCGAAAGTCAAATACTACCCCATGCTGCAGAATTACGCAGTTGTAGTAAGGAATTCACAAATAATTACACCCAGCATGCTATTAATATTGTCTTATTTTCTAATTAAAGAATGTAATATCGGCTTGGTGCGATATTAGTTATTCTTTGCTGCACATTTTGGTGCTATTTTCCTAATGAAAGATCGATCTACAAAACAATTGATTGGAATACAATTGAATTAAAATTTATCTAGATAGAATGAAATCACTACCCGCGTCTGATATTTAAAGGGCAGACAAAACTACACTAGGGAGCAATAACTAATTGAACATTGCAAAGTTTTGTACTTGTATCTAGTACCATTACAATTGAAACAAATGTACAGGTATTGAAACAAAAGAATACGTATCAAAACAAAAGAAACTAAATAAAGCCAACGCCTATGTTTTAGCAACAAGGGCGTGACAATATATCTATAACCTATTGTTATAAAGGGGACCATGAGTAGTAAACAATTAATTTACAGCATTGTTAAAACAAAAACATAGTACTTCTAGCGTACTTAAAACGTCTTATTGCTAGAGGGGGTGCATTAATCTATCATTTATGATTCATTATTGTCTTACTATTTCTCTTACTGTACTTCAATTATATCAGAAAACATAAAAATCTAGAATCGTATCTTATCATGAAAACATTACCATCCAACCTCAATACGAAGAATAACAATGGATGCAAAATCTTAGATATTTCTCATTCAGGTTGGGTTTCCATGTTTACGTCAATCTTTCATTATCTTTTCCAAAGTACAAGTTTTATGATATGTTTGTTTCAATGTGTGCGTCTTTCACCATCCGTACATAATAAAGTGAAAACAATTGTGCGTGGGCTGGTAACCAGTTTATTGCTACTTTCAAATATTAATTCTTGACTTTGATTCGGGAGCTTAAATGTGAAACTACTAATCGGATCTCTGTTTTTCATTTTCAGCAAAACATACTTGTCGAATCAATAACTGGTATGTGCATTTGGTCACTAGTATCAATAATACAAAGAAAATGGAACTAGAATCTTGGAACTAGTAACCAGCTTAACGGAAGATTGAAAACAACAAATTGGCGGAAAACGTAATTTTTATTTTTTAACATCAATGATTCGAGAGATTGTTTTTATGAGTTTGTTATGAGAGGTTTAACTATTCATTGTAATTCATATAAAATAATAGGTCCAGTAAACAAAACAATGTATCGCTGGTAAGAATCGAACAGGCACTCAAATAATTTCAGTTCGAAATCGTAACAGGTTCGTTTACCCCCGTCGCTTAAATTAAATATCAAAGAAAATGGTTTTGATATTTTCTCAAATTTTTATATTTAAATTTAGATCTACGTTAACTTCCGTATATGCATTGAGTGCAAAATTAACACTTTCCAACTATACCTCAGTACGTGTCATTAGAGTACTGGTAAACATTGAAGACGTACATTGTTATTTCACAGAAACAATAAAAGCAGGTAAGGGGCGATGTAATTAGCAGTCTTGGATAAATAAAAACATTAATAGAACACTTTGTTACTTCTCTTTGGAGATAAACATGTTTGATAACAAATAGAATGAGATTTGCATGAATAAGAAAACAATTGATTTAAATGTTATAAAAGCAGGTTTGATAAATACAATACTCGAGTACACAAATGAAAGAAAGCATTGTTTGGTGCTTAAGGCCACATTTTAACATTGTTAGTCGGATTATGGCGGCCAGTTGTCCAGCTTTATGTCGCTGCGAGCCAACAATCCCTGGATCCGCAATAAGACACATTACCGACTGAGTTAATCGTTTGGCTTACGTCTTTAATTAAACGAATAAGCATCAGACCATCATAAGAATGCTGTTTTATTCGCATCTGTGTCAATAATGACGATCATTTATGGAATATTTATTGGACACAGGTGGCATAAAAGTGTCGTCTGATAGCTTGACATTATTTAATACACTTCAAATTTTGTGGTAGTGTAATTAGCAAACCAACATGGATAATACTGAATTAGTTAATTTTAAAAGCCTGAAGACCGTGACTACTTGCTTAATGTTTAGAGATTGACAAATTGAGAAATTGATTAATGAATGCCAAAAGCAGCATGTTCTTTTAACCCTCAGCGATTTATAACAAAAGTAGGTGAAATTCTAACAACACACCACATCACTCCACTGTAGATTAGCTCATCTCACGATCTGTTGGATTGGAATTTGTACAACATTTGTATAAAAGATGAATGTGAAACATCGGTGATACAAATATTCGGGGCAAAAAATGTGTGTAAGCGCTATTTTAGCGACACGTATCTTTCATGAATGAACACAAAACACGCACAATGTGAGCACTAGTTGATATCTATAAACAGTCGTTTGAACCAAAAGATTGGCATAAACATTCTGTTTACAACTTAAATTAGACATATAACATGTTTCGAGCAGACACTTGACAAAATAAAAACATATTATGAAATGATGACAAAGACAAAGTTGCCACAAACGGAAAAATTCTGACACGCAAAAAACACAACATAGTGTTTAAAATAGCTAAGTTTTTTTGCGTTTTAGCCTGTCACTCAAACTAATTCAAAGAAATAAATGGTTATTTTTTCATACCGCCATCCCACACCAAAAAGCTCCGTACCACGCGAGTTTTATTTGACAATTAAAACTCGATTTAACACAGTGTTCGCACGTTTGATCGTTATTTACAGACATAAACGGCCAAGAAACCACAATTGTTTTGTATTTCATTCACAAACGTCCACAGATGTGGGCATTTAATTGTTTTACATTTTCTGTTTGAACAAGAAGCGCCTTATGAAGTTTTTGCTGAGTTATTTATAGTCAGCCAATCAAATGCGTTGGCTAAAATCTGGGTCACTAGGCTAAACAAACTTCAGTCAATCAATTGCGTAATGCATAAAGGATGGTGCATTTCTTTCCTGCCCTGTCACTATACTTCGCTGTTTGAATGAATGTTATTGCCTTTTTCTTCCGTCAAACAAGTTTGGCATTGTTTAAGATTACGACGAAATATTTTTCTAACACGGAAATGAGTCGACGGTGAAAATTTCTTATAAATTTAAACACAGCAAAACAAAATTAATGCTTTAACATAGTACGCCATAAAGCAAACTTCACCAGAGCATCACCACAACTCATGATTTATATCATGCTTAACAAACGGAAGTATTTTAAGATGCCCATGTTTAGATTGTGGCAACCGGAAATAGAATTAAAACAGAAATAACTTCGTACAGTGATTCATCCATGTTTATTTTTTACAACAGACGACAAAACATTACCAAAAACAGTCATAGAGAGATGACTAGCAAACAGAACAGTAACAGATATATGGATATGTCTAAAATTTGAAATGCATAGCTAAGAATTATGACTAAAAGTGCAATAAATAAAGATTCTGGTAAAATATCAATTAGTGTATCATATAAAAGGGACAGAATCAGCATTTATAAAAGAACATAGGTAGATTTCTAATATTGGAACCAATGTGGTCATGTTGGCCTAAAGTCATGTTGCACTTAGACACTGACAAAAAGACTGCTGACTCTTTGGAATAGAGATTTTTTATCCGAGAGACATAGTTATGACACTTTTGTAGCAGACCACAAGGTGAATCAATTGGCAAATTAAATCCCCCTATTATCTGAAAAGTGAAATGTTTCATTTAACATGATTTACATTAACATTGCTAAGTAAACTATATTTCAACATTAAAACATATCAACAGTTCATTTATTATACTACTTTTGCTAGTTTTTAACTTAGACACTCATTGTATCATTATTTTTAATGATACATTCTTGAATCGCAGGTATCAGATCATCTATCTACAGGATTTAAAACCCTGGTTAATTTATATGTGTATATAAACCACTCAATATAAAAGAATGCAATTACAATGAGATATAATTTAACAAAGTAGAGCACTTATCAGCCTACATAAAATTTAAACGACATTGTAATTAAAAACTAAGAAATTCGGCCATAGATTTATTTCATGCTGCGCACAAACTCACTTTTTATAACTCTCGATATATATTGTGCTGTATTTTGTTCAGTTATTGAGCAATAGCCTATGTGATCTTATCGAACGTTACTGTAATTGAAATAAAAGTATTTGCTATAACCACAAGAAAGTGTTGAAAACAAACATACTATTACTCATGTAGAAGTCAAAAGGGATCTTGAATCACAGATCAAACAATTTGATAATTATCTGATACTTGATAGATTAGTTTAGTTAATGTCAATACTTTTCAAATCAACAACAGCAATGAACACAATGAACTAAACTGAACTAAGTTGTTTTGATTTTTCAAAACTGAATTTCTATAAAAAGACTATGGAAATATTTTTTGCTTTTCCGGGAAATTTGGGGAAATAGATGTTAGGACTGCTTACCTGTGAGTCCTCAACCCCAAGGAATTCATAAGTAAGCAAAAGACGAGGCATTCATTTTACTTTTCCTCGATAATTGGGAAAATTAGAATAGGTTTTTCCATAGAACACTCGACATTCCCAATGATATGTTGCACAACTTCACGCAAGGTCAACAATTAGCTTACAAGTACGAGCTAGCAAAGATAAACAACAAATCGTTAATATTTCTGAATTTTGTAACACTGTTTCTAACTAAATATCATGGTACTTATATAAGTAAATATTAAAGGATTTACACTATAATAAAACTTTCTCATCAAATCTTGGTAAGAAATGCATTATATCTGCAGTAGATATAACAACATACGATCTCTGTAATGTTCAATATCAACATAATCAAAGCCTAGAGCGAACTGATGTAGTTTGTTTGATTATTCTTAACTGTTGCTTCCTTATAGTAAAATCTGTATTCTATGGTCAATGGGTTCGTTCAATTTATTTCTATTTTCTCCCTCCTATATCAAGAAAGTTGTTAGTCGTTGGCGCTGGAGTGTGCTAAGAAATAGGGTTTAGATTGGGTCCAGAGACCCAAGTCTGTCCATTGACAGTAAGTAGGACGAATCATCGTGGCAATAAAACTGTGAAATATTTGAAATGTGCTTCAAAGCATTAAAGATTACATTACTTAATTAATGAACTACGCCTTACTAAGGCAAACTAACTTACGATTGTAAGAAAAGAAAACTAAGTTATAAAACGCACTGAAATCATATAGCCCAAATGCAGTTATTTCCGGGTTTTTAGTCATAAAAGCACCACCATTTACTGTTTGCATTAACATTATCATTATCAGAATACTACCACACTGCTTGCATACGATTATTTACATTTGAGAATTTTAGAAAGTTGATATCTAAGTTTATATCTGTGAACCAGCAACTTTAAAGTATGATTAGTCTGTGTATTGAGTTCATACTGTATTATTTTACTGGGAAATAAATACTGATCTCCAAATTACAGATTATGATCTTCAACGCTGTAAATTCAAGTGAGAATTTCTTTGCATTTTTAGTATCATATGATCCTTTTTTATATAACAATCACATCCGACACTACGGTTCTAAGTGTGCAAATTAAGGTAAAGAATAAAACCTAGCCAGTTGGTGTTTTATTTGTATGTTGCTTTTTCATACTCACAATCAATAAGCAATACCAAAATTTAATTTTACAAAATCGATTTTATTTACGGAATAACTCACATACATGTACTATGTAAATGTTTGATAGTGGAATGAAATGTAGATACGAGTTTGAAGCGTAGGAAATAAATATCGAGAGCGTAGCATAATATAAAACGAAAACCGAGCAAACGAATATGATTTCGTTTATTTTATTCGTATTGTTTTAAGATATTGTTTGTTAGATCTTAAGGCGACCAACACGGTCCCGATCCAGTATGTTGATCAAGACGGTGCTAGTCGCTGTTGATTTGGAAACATTTATATTACGCTGTAAGCTACTGTTTTAGGACCCATTATTCGGCGGAAAAAAATGAAAAATCGTATTAATTTTAAATGCAATTCATAAAGGAGAAAACGTGTGTGTGTTGTTTTTTTTTTGGGGGGGGGGGGGGTAAATGGGTATTGCCATAAATTAATGAAGAATAAAACATACGTTTGCTTATTCTTTGTAAATATAAAGAACATAAGAGTATTAAACAGTGTTTATAAACGTACACTCAATATAAAAGAATGCAATTACAATGAGATATAATTTAACAAAGTAGAGCACTTATCAGCCTACAATAAAGTTGAACGACATTATACATCATCAAGTGTGTTTAAAGTGCAACAGATTATGCTATTTTTCATTATCTTTATTGAAATCGGTAAATGTTATAAGTGTCATTTTTTCAATTAGGTGATGTTATATTTAGAAATTACTCGAGAACAATTTTGGATTTAAAATAAAAAAATGACGCCATTTCAACAATGTGACAGTAGGCAAGATTAAGTTTCCGGTTGCATTCTTTATGGCTGACATTTGTGGGAGAAATTCAACGAAAACGAAGAACGTTGACTTTAAAATAATGCGACGTTATATTTAAGTACCTTCTACTTTCAATTTATAACGAATTAAAATGACACGAGCTGCACTTTGGGGCACGGATATAAGCCATAAGTTTAATTATATATGTCACGGTGACCGAAAAATTGAGCGGGAGAAGACGTCACGTGATATGCTTAGGCGGTGTCGTAATATTTGCAATAAATGACATACGTATCCTGAGTTTACACGATAATCATGCCTTTCACGAGTGATATAATGTTTTACTTTAGTGTATGCCAATTGCATTTTGAAATTAAAAAAATGTTTCCCCGACAATCTGATAATGATTGTTATAATTATTTTTGTAGGAAAAAGGACTTAACAGTATGTATTTTGTTTGGATAGTGAAGGAATCGTAGCTTAAAGCGGAACTAAATCGCAAACAAATTAAGAACCAAAATGCCATAAACTTTGTATAAAGACTTATATATGCTGCAATTCCGAGAGCAAATCGCTTCAAAGCTTAAGTTACTTCACCAAACCATCTACGTTCTATAGTAAAACTCAGTTCTTACGTACACGGTAGGTCAAATAGAACAAAGTGTGTAATAACCGAGTGTGCTTTATTTCAGTAGGCTCTAGCCGAGCTGACTTATATAGAAATGAAAGATGTGAAAAGCGGGTCACAATGAATGTATATTATAAACGAGTGTTTGTAATAACCAAGTATATTATAACCGATATTTACTGTATTATTGAGAAAAACCCCAGTTTAAGCCTGTGACGTATTACTTATGTTCAGAATCTGATAGCTATCATTCTTGAACTCAGAAGTTATAAAGATTCTAATCAAGAAAATTAAAATCATGATAACCTCCGTGCATGAGAGAATGTATCGCTAATGGAAGACTAAAACAATTGGCATGGTTCTCAGGACGGCTAGTTTTCTCGCCGACCAAGTAGACAGGAACATGCTTTCCGACGCCATTATTATCAATCTTATCACTCAAACAAATGGAAGGAAAGTATAAAAGCTTTTATAGAATGGCGTGGAATAAAATTGGACCAAGTTCACAAAATGATGTGGGCAACATGTTTGTTTTTATCATAAAACTGAATTGTCTCGCCAACGAGCTCTGTTATAATCATCTCTTATCAGATACTTAAGACTTCCATCTGTATTCTCACGCGACAAGAAACTGTATCAAGGCCAGGAACATTGTGTAAAATACGAACAGATGCACTCATGATGCCTTATAGCTGTATTCAGAACGATAATGGAAGGGAAAATCTTTGAGATACTTGTGATATGAATCTCTCTTGAACAGATTCGTACCGAAATACATTGCAAAATCTTGGCGCATTATAACACACACGAATTGATGCCAAGATAATGACTTTATTTATTTTAAGACCTGTGATTAAACAAATAAACACATTGTTAGGAAAATACGAAAATTTTCCGATTATAAATTTAAGTAAGGAATTTTATAATTTTTATTCTGTATTAGAAGAACAACGATCTATCCATGGTTTAAAGTCAGAAGACTAAGCCAACTTGTCTTTCCAACTTGAAATCTGAGTCATTTGAACAAAAAGAAAGGCAATGCTTTGAAATCTCAATATTTTGCTTTTTATTCGACTATTCAAATAAACAATACCCCCGTTTAAAGGGACAACTATGACGTTTTTATTGTTTTTAAAATGTTTATGATGAAATCAGTATACAATGATAATTCCACTATAAAACATTTTGATAACTACTAAATCATGCCATTTTTATGTTTGGAAGTTAAAAATGCTCAATATTGAGAAAACAAGCCCGATATAAAGACCATTCTGCTATTAAGACCATTAATTTTTATGGTCCTAATGGTGGCACTTTACTTTACAAATCCATGTTGCGTTTCATATTTTAGGACCCTTTTAGGGACCCTGTTAATACCCGTTGTTAACTTGTGTACTTTAATCAGACCATGTGTCTGAGTACAACACGGTTTTTTATCTGTACTCATAGGGGTTTATCTAATGAAAACATGTTCCCTAAGTAACTGAAACAATCCAGTAGTTTCGATTGCAAGATCGTCAATCACTATCACCCTCTAGCCTGCCATTCAAATCGCATCCAAATAAATAGGTATTTTCTATGCTTCTAACCCTAGGCCAAAGTATCAGTTCAAATCACTCAGTAATATACATAATTTATTAACAAGACGCACAGCAATTAAATTTCATAACTAATATAAAACACCTTTGAGCAACGCCTTACTATGAAATCAGACGAATTTCAAATGCACCATGCCGCATGTGGTCTAACCTTTAATCTGGTTAAAGCATTTACGAGCACGCAGTTTTTAATGATCAAAGTGTTTGAAAGTATTAAAGAAGCTAAAACCAAGGGGTTTATGAACTGTCTGGTACAAAAACACATTAAGTATCTAATATTTTTTTTGAGTAGGGAGTAAAGCTCATAATTGATTTATGCGATTTATCCAGCGCGATCTTGCACCTTGTATATTTTGTATTTATCTATTAATCTCGAATGGGTGAGCCAAAAGTCACACCGAATGGAAATCTATTTATTTATCATGTACGCGCGTGTGTGCGTGTCTGCTTTACAGCTTTTGTATAAAAAGAAGGTCGTATGAAAACATTGCATCATTTCAAAAGAAGATGATGCAATCATTGCGAAAAAAACTTGTAATAGATTTAGAGATTAACAGATTTCTAGATTAAGATGGTTCCCAGTGATAGTGAAGCAAAAACAGTAAAATATTTAATAAAATAAAGATAGCGAAGGTTTTTTGTCTCCCATAGGAATTAATTATAAGTGCTTTATGTTCCCTTCAGGGAAATAATGTATCCTTAAAGAATGACTTAGGCATTGAACAAAACAGAGTAGAAGGGGTGATCAGTAAATTCGCAGACAATTCCAGTAAAATAAATAAACAAAATTTCATAGCTTAATAATACTATGAGAACGTCTTTTTTAAGAGAGGACATTTATTGGCAAGTCTACTGATAAAGTGTCGTAGTTTCGATTCCCGATCGGGACATACTTTCTTGGAGTTTGGAAGTGAAAAAAATATACGGTCATTCTCCCTGCTATCTTATATTCTAAATAATGAAGTATAGTAACTGATCAACAGATAAATCCAGAGATTAAATCTTTCCAGGAACAGTGAGTAGGTCGACTGACCGATGTGATATTACCTATACAATGTGTTGCTACGTCGTGAGTCTAAACAGTTATTATATTTTTTAAGGTATACTTAATAAATGTTTTTATTCTAACCTTTTAAGATCGATTGAAAAACAAGTTCTTACAGCTTAGATTGCCACTTTTGAGTTCGCTTTCTGGCCCCCTCGTACTGAGCTAGTGGGATCAAGTTTATTACACAAGGAAACAACGACAAATGTTTTTAATGGGATTTGAACCAACGCGAAGCTGTTTATTTAATTTATACAAGTCCTGCGTCGTAACCAAGCGGCCACGATCGCTCCATAAAATATTGACATTTAAAGGGTAATGAAAAATTTCGCAGAATTACAATGCATTCTAAGGACATGAAAGCGAATGTCTAAGAAATTATTGATCGACCCTCATACGAGCTTACATGAATCAACGTTTGGTGCAGAGTTGTTTTGTTTACTAAAGGTCAGTAAACCAAAACTATTGAATACAAATACCATACTAGTTAAATATAGTCTCTATATAGAGCATTCAGTGCATATAAACCCACTATGAAAAAATGTTTTCAATTCTTTTGGCTTCTATTGAATATTCTATTGTATATTTTATTTTTGTTGGACTTCTCGTCGAAAACATGAGCCATTTAGCACATGACGCAACACAGCGACTCAAGCTGAAAAGACATTCAGGTTTTTTATGCATGACAACTCATCGAGAGATACTTAGAATAGGCTAAGTCGTATAGCATTTTTATTGAAAGTTGAAAGGCATTTGTTATCAAACCTATTAAGAGTAAGATGGGGCATACTTTCGTGAAACAATTTCCACAGCTATTCTCTCTCCTACTATTGATTCTAAATCATGTAGGACAGTTGTCAGTCATTGACGAAAGTATGTGCCTAGTAACTGGTTAACAGCTAAATGCAATGATTGAGCCTTTCCATGAACGAGTAGGTTGACTGAGGGCCGTGACATACCGTGACAGCTTACACAATGTGTTGCTACGACACTAAACCAAACCAAATAAGGAGTTAAGAGATGGTAATGCATTTTGCCAGTTCCTTTTCAAATCACTAATCGATGTGGACGCGTACTTATGATGAGTAGGAGATCACTGCCTTTTTACTGACTAATGTTAACATCAGCTTCATAGAAAATGTTGCGTTCCAATGCAAAATAATTTTGGCGGGGGTATGCAAAATATGTATAATTATCAACAGTGCTCTGTCCTGTTAATTGGAAGGGTTATCTAATCGTCTGAACTATTCTATTGTTGCAACTCTTGGCAGCTTCTCTTTCTGCATTCATGTCATTATAACGCAATATGGAACATTCAGTTAATGTGGCTTCTTTTTTACCTGATAACAGTCATCTCATAAAACCACAATGGCATACTACATCCATTGAACATAACGAAGATAGATTGCTCTTGTCAAACTGTGGTTACTAGGGTAACCACAAAGCTTCCAAAGATCTTGTTGTGTTTTGATACTGGATATTTCATTAATATTAGATCCACCTATCTTCCCCACTTTTTATCTTACATCAATTTTGATAAACTAAATGCTTTCACTTTTTGTTTTTCTCGTCCCAATCCTGAATTCAAATATCATTTATGCAACATTCGAACCAATCGTATCTTCTCGGCAATTTCCGTAACCTGTTTTCATTGGACAAGCCCAATCGATTCATAGTGTCTTAGAATTTAACAAGCACTCTTTAAACACCGGTCAACAAAAAGTATCGGCACAGAGCAATTTTCAAAGTTATGACAAGGCTTATAGGTCCATCAAGCTTTTCACTTCAATTTGGCAGTGGCTATGGCAGTTCTAGTTTTGGTGACGTAAATGTTCTATCGGTAAAGTATAAGTTGCCATTTCGACGGACCGAATTTCTAATTTTGGGAAGTGAAAGAGGGGGCGTGAATACCGCCTTAATCTAATAAACAATTTTTTTCGCTACTAAATTTACCACTATATATACACAGCCAGCGATATTCTGAGAAATTAAGCTTATCCACGAACGATGAGTATGTTGACTGACCGCTGAGATATGACAATGTGGTCTTAAACCCAAACATAGAAATATAAAAACTGCTGAGTGACCAGACCCAACTATTCTGTCAGGCAGACTTCTAAAACTGACCATCCCTATCAATCTTGACAGTGATATGTTCAGATACATGTATATCAACATGACTACATAAATGAAATAATTGAATAATGTACAATGTTTGCTCAGGAATATTATGCTAAACATCGCAAATGTTAAAAAAATGTGCCAAAAGTAATTTTCAATGCACGAAAACAATGTGCAAAATAGAAATGCCCTATTATACATACATGCACTAGATTAAGGAAGATAATGACTTAGCAAGAAAACGTACAACTCAACATAATGTGCAAGCCAATTTTCAACAAGTTAGAGACATTATTTTACAATAAAAAGTAAATTGTTTACATTATACTGTTACAATTATACGATAAAGCACATCCGTGGCTTCCGGGTGCTTTCATGTTCCGATTTTATCATTCACGTAGATCGTTACAAACATTTTTACGCACAATTACAAATAAACACAAGCGGAAAGATGTATGCCAAGAAAAATGTACCATTTTGTAAAAAGTTATCAAGCAATCCATTGTTTAATCTACTCTAGATAAAACCGTTAGTTAATTAGGTCACAAAAAGCACGATTCATTTATCGCTCAGTGATACTTATATCAGTTTTAAAACTGTTGGCTGAAACAAACACGTGACTTGCATTTAGCGTGAACCGACTCGATTGGCCAATCAAATGGTTGCTTTTATCGTAACTGACTCACTTACATACAGCAAATTGATAATCATTTGTATTTAAGGAAAGCACCTTAATTGATTAATTATAAAGAATTAAGTATAATAGCATTTCTTACATCTTGTGTCATGGTGCTTAATACAACTATGCGACATTTTTTAGCCAAAATGATGAATTCAGGGCCTACATATCGTCCATAGACAGGCTTAGTTCTTAAGATTTAACTTTTAACAGAACTATACCTTTGTCACTGGCTGTAAACTGCTCTACTTGTCATAGCACAGAAAGAAGAATGGCCATAAAATGTCTTTCATGATTAAACTCCATGAAGGTCTGATTATATAGCGCACAATACGAACCAACCCACGAGGCTAGCTCAATAATAAGACAAGCTATCGAATGAGTTAAAATATATCCCAGTATAATCGACACAATTGATCGCTTTCGTATAGCGTAACGGTCTATTTTGACCAGTAAATATTTGCGCTAATACAGCGGTTTCCAAAATAAACATACTATATTTTAAATTGCTGCTACCTGAATAGTCTCAAAGACTACAATATGAACTTATTGTCTCGGCGTCAATGATTTCAATAACCACACTGTTCTCAACTTCTCATATCGCAGACGATCAAATTGTTTTAATCTTATTCCGTAATACTATTGCGTCATTGTTTGCTGAGCACTGTTTTTTTTTTACATGAACTTTCAAGAAATAGAAGCAGGCAATTCTTGATCACAGTTTGAAGTCTGCGGACGTGTGGTTGAGAACATTTCAGTATTGGTAAAAAACACCTTTGAGAAGATAGACAGACGAAAATACCCATGATTCAATCGTCAAGAGCGTCGCTAAACTTTCTCATTGTGTTTTCGTGGAATCAGACGATGGAATTTATTTGTCTGCGAGAATGAACGTCATAACTCGTAACATAAAAAAATTCCGAGAAATGAAGTCTTGAGACGTTAATGGAAGGAAAAATACGGTTATTTCTGAATTGTATTTATTTTGTTTGTCAGATAAACATTACTTATCACGTATAACAAAATATACACTTCATGAGAACTACTTTTTTGCAGAATTTCAAAATAAATGCGCACGTCTGTTGAGAACTACTTTTATCAATGACATTCGGTTCTTTATGTCTATGTATAGAACGATATGATGTGAATCGCAACTTATTGTATTAAAATGAGCATGACATCTGTATAAACATTTCAGTCCCTAAAAAAATGATCAGTGTGCGTTCCTATGGCGGGCGTGATTTTCTAGAGTAGGCCTACCATAGTTGCTACATTCCTGCGATTTTTTATCAAACTATAATAAGTGGTTTAATTTTGTTGTTATATTACTTTATTTAAGCTCAATTGTGGTACAAGTTCTTACAACTTACATTAATCACTTTCGAGTCCGATTCCTGGTCCTTCGGTACTCAATCTCCGTAAACAGAGATCCTGTTCTACTCGCGTTGTCGTACTGGATCTCTATTTAGTCAATGCAAGGTCACGTCGAGATGAACTTTGTGTCGACCAATCAATGCGTAGCTTTCATCTAGACGAAAACACTATTAATCACATTTTGATTTCGTAATTTCTATTTTTAGACAAAGGTTTGCATGCAAATTTAACAGCGGTATTATTCACAGTCTGCGATTGGGTGGCTCATTTCAAATTGCGTGACGTAGACGATCTAAACAAGTTACGTATCATAACAATTTCGTCATGAATATTATGATGAGAAAAGGTCACCTGAACGTGACCTTCGTTTGGAAAAGGCCAGATCTAAATTAGCGAGTATGCGAGCGGTGAAATTTTAGATCGGGTTTTAATCAGATTGTTCGGTACTGAGCTAGTAGGATAAAGTTTCTTGCTCAAGGAAACAACGGGGTCGGTTTTCGGATGAGATTCGAACCAACTCGGAGCTGGCTATCCAATGATTACCAGTCCAACGTCGTAACCACTCGGCCACGCCCACTCCTTGGTTTAATGAAAAACTCCTTGAGTGCCAAACCCCTGATTGTTTTTGTATAAAGATGATTTAAAAGTACATTTCTAAGTTATTCAACATGATAGATTTTTTAAACATTTGTCAAGACAGACTTCTTAAGTCATTAATCAGTATAAATTAAAAACATCTCAATTTTTGAAACCAAAGGGAGATAATTACCTCAGACTATGTATTACATGTTCAAACCAAAAATATTACAGAAACTTATCCCACGTAAAATGATAAACGTGGTGTAATTTATCAAAATATTATGCTTTACAAATATCTATCGCCTTGAATGAAAATTCCAATTGTGAATAAGAATCAGAGGGATTATATTTAATGAAGTATTTATGCATACATGTAATTAAGTATAAGATTGAGAGTTAACCGTTCTACCAATAAAAAAAGACATTGGTCAATCGGCAACTCAGCAATTTCTGGGACCTGATCGAGTTCATGGTGAGACAATGGCCCGTCACTCGGAACACCTCGGCGATAGATGCACTCGTCAGTTTACGGAAAACCCTAGAGTTATTTCGAATGACTGAGCTGATTGTTGAAAATTAGTTTAACCCTATGATAATTATTTGATACTTAATCATTAATGTTCATTATAGGAATGTTAAAGTGTTAAAGTTTGGTGAACTAAGATAAAGTTTTGGACATATTTAGTAATTTATCTAATCTTAATTTGGATGAATGAAACATTTATTTACATAACTTACAAAACAAACGTGTCATCAGGTAGGTTACAGGATGGTTGTAAGAGGTTTGAGGGCTCTTTATTAAAAGAACTTTTGTTTAAAAAAAGTCTTGGGTCAGCGACAAAGTATTTCAATAGTTTTAGTATGAACATTGAAGATACTTATATTTACTATTATAAACGTTTTGCGATGATGATTTAAGTGAGATGAAAAAATGAAAAATTGAGTAGTGTATGTGGAAGAGAAATAAGATCTGTTATTGAATAGTTTATGCTAAAATAAACGGTGAGCTTTGTAATTGAGGGGTTTATGCAGCTCAGTTAAAGGTTTTGTAATTGATTGGTTTATGCAGCTCTATTTAAAGCTTTGTAATTGAGTGGTTTATGCAGCTCAATTAAAAGCTTTGTAATTGGGTGTTTTATGCAACTCTATTTAAAGCTTTGTAATTAAGGGTTTATGCAGCTCTATTTAAAGCTTTGTAATTTAGTGGTTTATGCAGTTCTATTTAAAGTTTTGTAATTGAGGGGTTTGTGCAGGTCAATTTAAAGCTTTGTAATTTAGTGGTTTATGCAGTTCTATTTAAAGCTTTGTCATTGAGTGGTTTATGCAGCTCTATTTAAAGCTTTGTAATTGAGGGGTTTATGCAGCTCTATTTAAAGCTTTGTAATTGAGGGGTTTATGCAGCTCTATTAAAGTTTTGTAATTGAGTGGTTTATGCAGCTCTATTTAAAGTTTTGTAATTGAGGGGTTTATGCAGCTATATTTAAAGCTTTGTAATTGAGTGGTTTATGCAGCTCTATTTAAAGCTTTGTAATTGAGGGGTTTATGCAGCTCTATTTAAAGCTTTGTAATTGAGTGGTTCATTCAGCTCTATTAAAGTTCTGTAATTGAGGGATTTATGCAGCTCTATTTAAAGCTTTGTAATTGAGTGGTTTATGCAGCTGTATTGTAGGCTTGGTATTTTAGTGGTGGTTAAAGCTTTGTAATTTAGTGGCGTATCTAAAAGAGAGTGTTTAATTAAGCTGTGTATGTAGCTAATTAACTTAATATCCCTGTAATTGAGGGGGTTGTGCAAAATAATATAGGGCTAGAAATTGACTCAGTAATTAAAAGGTGTATGTACTATGGGTATGCGGCTCTGCTATTGAGAGGTATTTGGTATTGAGAAGGATGGCTCTGTAATTGTGTAGTGCATGTAACGGGATGGTACAACCTTGGCATACTAAAATTTTGTATGTGCCAATTTTTCTTATCGTTCAGAAAATTGATGGAAATTTAACTGAACATAATGAATAGATTTTCAAGGTAATTTATCTACGCAGGGGAATCGAATACTTCATGCAATCATTGAAAATCTTTAAGTCTTGATTTATATCGTTTTTCTGAAACATTAGTCTACGATAAATGAGTCACAAGGTTGTCAGAAAATCTGTTAAAATAACAAATCTCAGAATTCTATTTGTTTATACAGGGCTAATAAAGTGAGGATTTAGAAAGATCAAAGCAGCAGACGAACTAATGAACTTTCTACAATTTCTATCTCCCCATAGTCACAACAATATTAAATCATTTAGACAGGTAGTTGTTGTTACTTAGATTATAGAAAACATAACTCTTTGGTTTGGATTTAGTTTTTACGGTCTCTTACGCTCTTTAGTTTTATTTTACTGCAGTCATATCGTGGCGGTCACGTGACTCGACCTTCTCACTGTCCTTTGGCATGCCTGGATTTCTGGAAACGTATCTTAATGAAAAGTTTTCAACTAGTAGTACGTGTGTTTTGTTTTCATAGTAGTAAAGACATAAAATATATATTTCATCGTATATTTTATCCAAAAAACAACATTTCACCGTAAAGTATGAGAAAATTATTACAAGTTCCTATTTCTCAATTATTTTATGTACTATGTTTACATATTGTTAAAAGACCACTGCGTAATAAAAGTTTGTTTTTAACTTATTGTGTAATCTTCTAAAAATAAAGATGTTATAATTATCAGAACAGAACCATTATTATTATTATAGTGATAAAAACCCACTTTTAAGATTGGGTTCAATAAAACGTATCAGGAAAAGCAACATTCAATAACACAGACCTGCCAAAAAGCCAAAATGTAAAGAAGAAATGTTTCTAAAATTCTTAAAAATCTTAACAGCACGTACGTCTGTCTTACTTGACACAATGACAGGAGGGCACACAGTCGTAGAAAGTATTGTGTGATTTATCTTACGATGTCTGGTTAGGTTGACAAACACTATTGACTAGGCAGGCTAGCCAGACATAACTGAGATTTCAAACTCTTTGGACAATTAGTGTGAGTGAGGTACACTCTAGAACCTGGTTTAGCCTCCAATGGGGCAATGTTTGCTACTTTCCGTTCCATAGAGGAAACCTATAAGATTCTTGTTTTCCTTATTTGTCTGCATGTAGGGTCTCTTTTACAACAAAAGTTTAGAAATATAAAAAATAATCCTTCTTTGATTTTTAGCTGTGTGGTAGGTCTGCTGTTGTCTCTGATATATTGACGTTTATCGTTTCCATTCATACGTGAACTATGACATAGCACTTTATTTGATTGACGCATTAACAGTAGGGACTTTTTTACCATTAATACAAACTATATGAACTGACAGTTTAGGTTAAATTTCCACTCAATAAAACAACGTTATATTCTATCATTGAATGATGCAACTGTGCATTTAATGAACAGATTACTTGAATAATGATGACATATCTTCACATCCTACTTTAATACATGTTTAAATTTTCATTCGATTTTTTTTTCAAAAAATCTAAATATTTGAAAAGAACGAGCTGTTAACAAAATATTTTCACAGCGGTATTCAATCAACCTCGTTCAGCAAATATCATTATCAAACATGTCAATTGTGTGGCTTAGATAAATTGAAAAACATGTTTGTTTAAGGGGCTCTCCATTAATGTTTACAGAATGATATTGTTAAAGACATACTGGAATGCAGGAGTAATTAAGTAAATGCTCATTCATTTTAAAAACATATAGAAATTAAATTACTGCTCATTCACTTTAGAGGCGTTTAGAAATATCATTTAACTGCAGGTGATACGTCGATCTCATTGACTCTATGCAGTAATTTGTCAATGAACGACAGCGTCCATTCAGTTGAATAGTAGTGCGCCAAATGCACGCTTCAATAGGCCATACGTATATAACCTTCTGTTATTCGAAAGGACGAACAAAATCGAACACAATGGGAACAACTCGGTGTATACAATTAAACTCCTATTTACAAATATGGAAATTTGCTAAACTATGTTATATATAATAGAAATGTATTATTAACTTAAAACTGAACCTTTTGAGACAATTTATGAACTAGTTCGTAAAATGACGCAATTCGTAGCAAATTAAATAGATATTAAATGAATCAAGACTTATGCATTGCTCAACTCTTGTCAGACGACACAACACTTCGATGCAAGTAAATGAAATTAAAATAACATAAATTTCATTTTACCGAACGACATTTCGTATGAACAGTACTGAGAATCCGAAGGTCAAGGTCATGGTGAAATATTTGTAAATTTCCATTGGCTAACAATAGAATAAATGAAGTATGATTAAATAAACGCATGTTTTGTTTTCAAAAATTTGAGCGTTTCTAATTTGTAACAGTGGGCATGTTACATATATTGCCCTTGTACATGTACTAGTAGCGTGTAAGCTTCAGATCGCTAATTCTAGTTCCTTCCACAGTTTTGATACTTGGCCTTGGTACGTAAATGATGAAAACAGATATGGCTACTTATGTATAACATTTCAATTGCATATCGTTATCATTAGCCTCAAGCTTCCTTCGCAGCAATTTTATAATTTAATCTTTCATAGAATTGCAAAAGTGTAAAAACTAGGATTCTGCTTAACATAACTACACAAAAATGATATTAATCTTGAAATACCAAGATACGAAATCTACATTTAACGTAAAATCAAAACGATCTGAATGTATTTTCGTCAAAACAATTATTATACAAATATTTTAGTTCTTACACCTTAGATTTATCCCTCTCGGGCCCCTTCTCTGGTCCCTCAGTTCTGAGCAGGAAAGATAAAGTTTCTTGCTCATGGAAACAACGAGGTAGGTTTTGGAAGGGATTCGAACCAAGAACCGACATGAATCTGGCTATTTAGTGATAACCGGTCTAACCTTGTAACCACTCGGCCACGCCCTGTGCTAAAGACAGTTTCAGACGTAATCAAAGACGTTATGTATGATAATAATGATAGATGATTTATGATGAGTTAAACAGTTTTTGAGATCGATCTCAATTTGAGTTTTTCATGAAATCAAGACATGAACTAGAATTTCAACCACAGACCACAAGATTGCCATGCGAGCACAGATGCTCACAAATATGCACTAATCAACCATTACTCATTTCATTGCTGATAAGCTATCCCTATTGTGAAAGACCCATCTTTCTGAGATACCTATTCCCTAACTGTGGTAAGCGTATCGATTCCATGAGTTTTCAATTTGTAATCTTAACTTAAACACTATTTATTTCATAATACATCACAACCAAGCAACAGACAAATGGTAAAACATTTAAGCTTCAGAAGTTTCAAGGTTGTTCCGCAGACGATTTATGCTGCATATTTAAACGTAAAAAAAACAAAACAAAATAATGTCAGACATCGCCTTAAATTTTCACATGCACTTGCCTGATGTTTTGTTGATTTATAGTAATGGGCAAAAATATCAACTAGTCTGCCTATATAGAATTCGTAATTTTCACTAGCCCGATTTAATGTTTACAAGCCTCGGGGTTCTTGCTAGTGGACTTAGGCGAGGACTGTAAAAGTATCTGAATAGATATTAGATATTTTATACACTGGATTTGACGCCGTGTAAACACAAATTTGGTTCTTGAAGGATGGACTGCACCAAACCTAGCTTTCCTGGACCTTTGTCTATAACCAGTAACCACCTACCCTGCCACATGGCTGCCAACTTCTTCATATACCTTATAATTGTAGACAAAATGGCATTGTCAAATTTTTATAAAAGGGTATAACCGCCCCGGGTAGGAATCGAACCGTACTCCCTTCGATTATCTAGATTCCGGCGTGCATTCAATTGCGCTACAGACCCGGGTTAGATGTTAGATATTTAAACATGTGACTGAACATCAAGAAGACAGTTACTTACCATGATAATTCTTGGTTCCGTTGTTGTTTCTTCGTGTTGTTTAGATGAATTAACAACACGATTTTGTAGACGGGAAGAATAACTGGAAGAATTATTGTTCATTGAAGTTGTATGTTCCACTGATTGATTCATCATTAACACTACTCCGCATAAACACAATAAAATAACAACAGTTGCACTAAATCCCAGAATTAAAGCCATATTTTTGGTTAAACAATTACTCCGTATTTTGGATGAATTTGAATTCCGTTGTAATTCAGCGTCGTCGTTTTTAACACTACCGCTCACTTTGTCTGTAGAAGTGACTAACTTCCTTGATAATTTTAATCGAGTCCGGAAAGTTAAAACTTTAATGTCATTCTCTACGGTAAAACAGTGTTCATGTGAAAGTTGATGTTTGTTACAATCACGGTCCAAGTTTCCGGAATTTGACTTTATACTTGACTTGTCTTTTTGTTGAAAATTTCTTGTACAATGACAATCACAGCAAAATTCTGACGGTCTGTAATTAGATAAGTATGTATACGTTAAGTATAGAAATAATAGTCAGTCAATGTTTAACTCCCTTACTTATACAGTGAATTCTGTTAATTCACCCTCTTTAGTTTACAAAAGTTTAATAGGGCAAATTGAATTGTATCAACTTTTACGTATAGCTGATACAAGTTGACCTGAGAAAAAGGAATAGAATTTCAATATCATTAACATACAATAAATCAGTCAGCCAAAGTGTAGTAACTTTAGCATGAATCGTATTAAATCCGTTTCATGTCAATTTTCACTCAGAGCAATAGAAATGAGTGATAGGCGTACGCTGATATTTATTAATCCACATGCACATGCATTGTTAGAATTATAAAACCCTGCTTGCTATACTCTTTAGACTAGACTTTATCGTGGAAGCTTCCGATGATAAAAATTCATATCTAACAATATTTTATCAAGTTAATCTCGCTGTCTGTTATAAACGAATGTATTAAGTACAAAATCGAGTTCTTAGATATCTCACTAAGTGTGTTATACATTCGATAAATGACGATGATTTTTGATAAATATCATCAGATTTCGCGATCTCCGTTAATCATTTTTTTAAGACGTAACACCCCATAGATATGAACATTAATCTAACAACCGTTATAACGCAATAATTCTAGATTCAACAAAGTTTATTTCTAGCAATAATTTAACTCACTAACACTGATAAATAGTTTAATACAACCAGCTTCATGCAGTTCTAAACTGTTGCGTTAATTTCATTTTAATACAGAAAACTTGGCGTGCTTATTAAAGTGGAATTATTCCTCATGGTATGTTATGGCAGATTAAACCGTACTTTCATTTGAATTCATACACTTTGAGATCGTTAAAAAGTAAACACACCTAAGATAGGACGGTTTAACACTATATTAGTATTCATTAATTCGCCATTAGGTATAATTTGTTTAAGTATTATTAAAATTGTTTGCTACCTTTGAAAAAATGGTATATTTTGACACTTATTAGTATTTATGGTTTTTCATAAAATTATAAATGTAAATTAATACTAGTAAATCCATCATACTAAATTGATTTGAGGCATTATCGCTGTTTTAGATGATAGTTTAAAGTTAAACTTAAATTGAAATGAAGATATGAATTTTACACATGACAGCATGCGTTCTGACGTAGCGTACGTTGAATAAAACTTACGACGAAACGGTGCGTACGACAAATCGCCGAAGCAAAAGAAAGAGTCTTATATTCAGTGATTTTTGCGCCAAAAATATATCTTAAAAAATACTGTTATAGAACACAGTTGCATGTTTTGTAAATAAAATTGTTACAATTTTATCACATTTGTGGTTGCATAATTGAATGCGTAGTATTTCCAGGTATACTGAAATTATTCATAAATATGAAAACAAATGCACCTGATGCATGTAATTAACATATTTTCACTGTTATTTTAAGTCTCAACCCAATATTTATTGTTAAGTCATTTTAAGTTCATTTAAAACTCAATTCCCATACGTCTTAAATGTCAAATGTCGGATATGAAACATAAACAAAAGATGCATTTTAATAAAAAAATATTGCGTATAATTTAAATTTTAATAAATTATCAATTAATTACATTTAATTACAATGTTCCCACAAACTATTAAGTCCACGAGTTTGAAGACATTAATTGTCTCATTTTATTTAAATACAACCGTTCCGGATCATCCTCCTCGTGGGATTGGACATTTAATTTCCGGTCACGTGGTTTTATAAAATAGCTAGAATATTGCATCACTGTTTGTGCGAAATGTAGGCATGTCATTACTTTTGTAATAAACAAATTACGTAATTTTAGAATCAACTATCCAATCTGAAGTGAGCTCTTGAAACCAAACATTTTTATGCCGTGCCTAAAATCACGTAAATACGACAGCACACAATAGAAATATTTAGATTGCATTAGGCGTGGGAAGATTGAGAGGCTGCTTGACTTCCAATGAAAATAAAATTATTAAAAATGAATTTATTTAAATACATACTTTGAACAAATACTTATTTTCTAACTTAAATGTTTACATACGACGTGAGCATATCCATATAGCTTCAAAAACTATCCTATTTGTACTTTAAATATTAATCAGTATTACAATTCGACGACCAAAAAGTTCAAAATATGGAACCAAGTGTGCATTTTAAACAAGGATGGACCAAACTTTGCTAATCTATATAAAGATATAAATCAATCACCTCGATCGGTTTCAACAAATGTTTTGTGTTTATTTCGCTTCCATCTAATTTGTCATGAAACATAGATTTTTTTCCCAGCTCACTGTCTGTTTTGTGACAAAAAGAATTCTTAATTTGTCTAGTACATGTAATTAGTTTGTAAAATGTATAATTGAATGATAAAGTCAAAGAAGAGTACTTGTAAAATTGTAAAGCTCGTGGCTATGTTACATAACAAATGATATTTCACATAAGAAATCAGACTAATTAAAATCCTCTGCTAACCAGCTCTTGATTGCGTTCGTCTATGTTAGGAACGTTCGCGGCGAACAAACTCTACCTTATCGCTAACGTTCGCCCAATTCGCGAACGTGCTCGAACGTAGATCGTTAAGGAACGCAGTGCTTATATTGAGGTTCAATGACGTTCTGTTTACAGTCACATAATTGAATATATTATTTGTAATGCAGTGTTTAATATATAATTGATTAATGGTGCAAACCAATTAATGGTATTACTATAGTAGCCAAGATTCTGTATCACAAGGGTGTAGTAGTAAATATATACACTTCAATGTGCAAAGTGTTTGCGGCGAATAGCACTTCTGTTATTAAGAGATATCATTACATTATTATGCTGGGATTAATATCCACTTAAGTATAAGTGTGTATATTTACAAATGAAGTGTCTGAAGATTCCCTGTAGCTGTATGGAAAGTGAGATAAATACGTTCATCGTAATTACTCTATGATTCCCTTCCTAGAAAACACGACGCCGGACTGGTAATCTCTGAAAACACATCTACAGCCGCCTACCACGTTGTTTTCAATGAGCACGAGACTTTATCCTGATAGCTTAGTACTGAGGAGGGAGGAACAGGAACTCCCTAAGGGAGCTGACGTGAGGGTGATAAATTTACCGTAAACATTTGTTGAGATAAAAATGCGTTTTACGCATTGCACATTGCCCTTTAAAATGGTCGCCCATGGACTTGAATTCATGTTTTCAAGTTTATTTATATAAACACCGGAAGGTCTTAGACCCAAGCGGCAAATACAAGTACATTGTTGACATGTCAGTACAATATAAATGATCATGATAAATTATTAATACAGAACAGAATACAATAGATCTAACGTATACATATTATAACAGTAAGTTGCTAGATAGTACATGTATCAGATTACAATATATGTTATATGTACAATGCATGTTTCAGCAGGATTTGTTGACTTTTACTTTTAGCATGCTACATTGTAATTTACTTTTCCTTGAACTTTCTTCGATGTAACGGTATACATACTTATAAAAAATTATTGTCGCGGCTGATGTTAAAATCGTCTGTTTGAGTGATCGAAAGAGTGAGCTCGACTCCCAGAAAATATAGGTTGGAATTACAGATTCTAGTATGGTCTAATTTACTTTATGCCTTTTATTATGGTAGACTTTAAGCTGAACATAAAGGAAACTAAAAATGAAATAATATTGATAAGCCCTTTTACGTGAACGAAACTATAACAATATTAAGTCTTAACGAAATCGTTTTAGCCTTATATTCTAATGGTCATAGTTTGAAAAAAGTTTTAAAACTGTTTCTGTGATTCAAAACACACAGTTAACAATGCCATTAAAAGTTAAATAAAGCTTGACAGAAACTTGACCGAGTATATCTCGCATATAATATAAGGCCCATTAAAATGGTCTGTGAATTACAATTGGCGGTGCACGCTAATACCACAATTCGGTTTGCTGCGATTTAGGTTTTTCTTAAAATGATTTTTATGATTATGTAGAAACAATTATTTTTCTCAGATAATATATCATTGGTTATAGCCAAATACACTTAAAGTGTTTCATATTCTTTATTAAGTAAATGCGCGTAAACGTGCATTACTTTCATTACAAGATGAGTGGTGTTTAGTAGTACTTGAAGTTATGCTAATTTCAATGCTTATACCCTTCATTAAAGTATCAACATATCACTGAAGTGCTTGTCTTATCGTAAGTATAAAATAACCGTAAAAATATAAGATGAAAACCATAAAGACCTCGCCTAAAATTACATAACAAACTGCCAGTCATTATGAAAGTTAAACACTTAATTTTCCTTGTTTTAATTACAGTGTTCATATTAAACTGATGTCAAAATCCTTGTTATTCATTAATCTTCGTCAACTTTACATTATAGAAGGTTTTAGACCATATGTAGTCTGCAGTGCACTCTTAATGGTGCGAATGGAATTCAAAACACCACTTTGGGACATTTCAAGCTCTCATTACTTCATGAACGTTTATCTGTATAATCTCACTTTAAAATCTTACAATTTCAATTTGAGTTCAACTTTATAAACTCTTTATTTAAACTTCATGAACTTACTTATTGTTTCACCCGCACGAACTAAATCATTATCTCACCTTCATGAACTTACTAATTATTTCACCTTCATGAACTTATCATGTCACATTCATGAACTTACTCATTATTTCACCTTCATGAACTTACCATGTCACCTTCATGAACTTACTAATTATTTCGCCTTCATGAACTTACCATGTCACATTCATGAACTTACTAATTATTTCACCTTCATGAACTTACCATGTCACATTCACGAACTTACTCATTATTTCACCTTCACGAACTTACTCACCATGTCACATTCATGAACTTACTCATTATTTCACCTTCATGAACTTACTCACCATGTCACATTCATGAACTTACTCATTATTTCACCTTCATGAACTTACTCACTATTTCACCTTAATGAACTTACTCACTATTTTAACTTCATGAACTTACTAATTAAACTTTATAAACTTACTATTTTAAAATTACGAGATCACTTTTTCAACTTCATTTATCACTAGTTCAATTTAATGAGCTAACTATTTCGTCCTCATGTACTCACTGTTTTAACTTTATATACTCACTTTTTCATTTAGTCATCTTCGCAACTTAATAACATACCTATTAGCTCTAGCAGTGTATAAATTACAGCGGCCCATATCTTTATCGCCAATTATTTTCTATCAAATCGTCAAAATGTTACAAACAAGTGACAGAGCATTATATATGCCTTCAGTATTGCAAAAAAGGGAAATTTAATTTTCACCTTCTTGATTTACAACTTGCGTCAATAAATTGTATTCATTTTTTTCTAGAGATTTGAGTGTCAGCTCTTCATAGATATTGGTCTCTAAAAAGTTATATTTTATACTCGCGTAGTACGCTAGCGTGTCTTTAAACTGTATCAACTTTTTTTATGATGTACGATTTGATAATCCACTCGTCAAACCAATTGGCTGTTAATAGTGTATAACATAAGTGAGTGTATCACGACAGCGTGTCTCAAAACTATATCAGCTAGATTTGTTCGTGTGTTCATTTTTGAATGATTCTAAGAATTCAATGTTACCATTTGGAAAATCCACTTCCTTATCACCATTCAGAAACTCGACCTTTCATGAATGAATAATCTCGGAAGGATTCGTTGGGTTTTCACTGGATTTTTGTGATTTTACTACCTACGCGAGGCGAAGCACGTAACGGTTACGCAAAATAGTTCTTGTAGTATACACACAGATCTTTGTCTAAACATATTTATTTGTTTTAAATTGAACTAAATATTGTTCATCGGTATCATTGAAATGTGTAATTTCAAATTTACGGACTAAAAACGAAACTTCAGTCATCGCCTTAACGATCGTGTATTTGTTTACTTCAACACCGGTAATTTCAAAAAGCGTCTAAATATGTCCGAGATTATTCGCAGCGAATGGCCGAGGAGTTCCGAATGTATCGTTATGTAACGTTCTGTAACGTTCGCGGTAACTGAACACGCTACTGCATTTGTTTGCCTTCGGCTCTGTTCCTCACATTCAATGAATCGTTTATACCGTGTGTTACAACCCGTTTTGTAATAAAGACGTGCCTAATCGTAGCAAAGACATATGGGAGACATCTTACTTAACATCGTTCTTTTTTGAGAATTTTTCTCTACGATTTCGTACGTCGAAATTGAAAGTACGATGAATAGCAAGACGCTCTCCTGTTGCCCTTAGAGGATGTCATAAATCTTGCATATATTGTCCGACACTTAGGTTGTACACAGACAACTATTCTAATTATTGTGTAGGCAATGTTATGTAGGAGTTGCAAGTCAGGGTCTACTGAATCAAAATTTTGAATAAAAATCTCATTTTTGTTCTTATACAAACGTACAAAATCAGTAAAGCGTTGGACAGTTATGTGAAAATATCTTTCAAATGCAGACAAAAGCTGTCTTCTTTAAGAAACATTAAAGCAACGTAATGCCGATAGTAAGCACTTTTTTGCGCATATAGTAGACTATAAATCAGTATATATAACTGTAAGATTAATATTGTATTCATAAAAATGTTAAATAATGAAATGTTTATTATTAATTTAAAACAATTTACTACCGTAAATGACTAAAAAAGTTGAGATGTGTTTAAAACATACATATTTATTATTCCATTTCCCTTTGTCACTTTTATGTTCTGTCCATCACATGATAGTCTACTAGTAAAGCATGAGACCAAAGGATAATCATGGACCCTAAACATGTTTATATAGGACGTGGTTAATCAATAAAGGGTATTTTATTTTTAAATACCATAAAAATGTTATTGCACAAAATATAAACAAGCCGTCGAAATCGCATATTTAGAAGGCATCATCATCCAAATGTAAACACTACCATTACAGATGGTCAGAAACGACCATGGTTTATAATTATTGCGCCAGCAGTACGCACTCGAGTATTGGCTCAGCAGGTCATAACCCATCCGCAAAGCTTTCCCACTAGAGATTTGATAAGCGTATCCAAATAACTATTTATATCTTATCCAAGAAAAAACTTATAGGAACCTGAAAGATATATTTTAAGTCGAGCATCGAAAAAGATACGAGTTAATCTATTTAGTGGGGCTTAATTCACTACTGGAACAGCCATATTTTATGGCGTTTAGCTCTTCCGGTTACTCGATTTTTATGATGAAAACACCCGCGACTATCTTAGAACTTTAAAAACGGTTTTCATGCAAAAACGGACGAATTGTTGTACAGTCATTCTAACTTAAAATGAGCTGATATGCTAAAAACATTCATACTAGATATTCAATATAACTGCATAGTTTTACCGCAAGTAATCTAATCAGGCATGCCTTGCGTGATGTAAGTTATAACTTGGTTGTAACAATTCAACACCCATCTTCTTGTCAGCTTCTTTACCCATCAAATGATACACAATCGTTTCTGAAATTGTCTAATATTTCATCAAGCTATATCATTTAAGTATTATTTTAAATTAATATATCTCACGAACGACGATTACAGAAAAAAACGAAACATGAATGTGCATAAATGGTAACAATTTCTTCTTATACATTAGTATATAAAAAGACGTCGGTATTTAAAATAATATCGGTACAGAAATTCTTTTCATTTTTTACACGTTTTATCAGTAAAGTGAGTGTTAACACGTGAGTTCAAAGTAACAGTTGAACTTTTTTATTATAGTGGTATATAGTAACAGGGCCCAAGAATACAGGAGCGACCAGCCATTGTTTCGTAAGCACGGAACTCCGAACGCGTATTAACGAATTGGTCCGGTATTTTGAGTGCGTCAGAAGTGCTTGAAAATCATGAAAAAGGTTACTTTTCATGTCTTATATGTTTACAGAAAGTTTGCTTTATTTAGTTCAAACAATGATCCAATCTTTCACCCATTATATGAAGTCCACGTAAGAATTTATATCACTTATCATTGACGATAGGTTACATACACACGGCTACAACGAATCCATACTTACGTTTTAAGAATACAATGGCAGCGGCAGACTTTTCTCCAAGGGTTAATTCAGGATGTTTGTTGCATACTGTTTATTTTTTTCTGTTGAATCTAAGATTTTAGTATGTGGGATTCCAACACCAATGTTATCACGTCAAATCTCGTTTTTTTCGATTTTTGCTATAATTATTATTTTAATAAAATTCAAAGGGTACTGGACACCTCAAACTACACATGTCTTTATTCAAAATGGCTGCCAAGGTTTCAAAATGGCGGCCGAATAATAATCAGACCATTACTAATAATTACGCAAATAAAAGACTCTAATTATGCTCAATTAGGTCAAAATATTTTGAACATATTCATAACAATAAACGGTCAAAGTTTTAGGTAATAATATGCATACTTATGCAAACATTAAATAGTTTTTACAATTGCACAAACATGATCGTGTTAAGTAGATGAACTCTAATGCAGTAAATATGTATATATTATAAAATAATTGTATGCTAATAAGATATGAATTGTTACATTATCTTTAAAAAACTATGTACCACACAGTACGGTATTGTACAAAAATGTGATATTTTGAATACTTCAAATATTTTATTTTTTAAAGAAGTAATTTAAGGTTTGGTGCTATATGTTTACATCGCATTTTTTCAGTCACATTGCTGCGAGCAGACGTCCAACTTACTGCATAGGCAAAATCTCTAGACTCAAGGTTCAAATTACGTACTAAGCATACAAATTTTGTCTGTGGCTGACAACTATCTTATTTTGTACAGAGAATCGTCGAAGGAAATAGTTCGTGACCAAAGTCAACGAAGATATGTAGACCCCCCTCGCGAGTCGAACGCACGAACGCTGCATTCGTAGGAAGACGCACTAACGACTGACAATTAACGTCGCAACGCTGACGCTAAATGACATAAATGTCCCACAAAAAACGACTGACGCTAAACATCGCAACATTGATGCTAAACGTCGCACTTGGTAGAAAGGTTTATCGACATTTAGCGACGTTACACCAGCAGCGTGTTCAGTTACCCTGAACGTTCCAAAACGTTCCGTAACGGAAGTGTCGGAACAACTCAACCCAAAGACAACTCAGCCCAAGACAACTCAATCCCCTACTAACGGATTGAGTTGTCCCAACTTGGAGTTGAGTTAAGCATGGGTTGAGTTGTCTTCAGGTTGAGTTATCCCGTACCCATAACGTTAGCTAACAGTCGTTACTGAACACCCAGCTGTATCAATCGTTTTAAATATGAATACTTAACAGTAACATTCTTTCTTCACTACACTAGAAATGAAGCTCCTCTATACGGATAAGCTACACGGACACGGTAGTCCATCGGATCGTATTCATAAGCATAAGTAAGTTGAAGATCTGAGTAGTTTTATAATACAAAAAACATACATACGTTCAGATATCCTATTCCGGTATAAAAACAAAACTGATTGAAATCTTATTTAAAATAGGACCGCCTGACCGAGATACGTAAGCTCTTTGGCATTTCTCCAGAATATTCTAAGCCAACTAAAGATGGTCTATTTACGTTAAAGCTGTATTTATTACCTAATAATTCAAATGTCTATTTTTGTCACATTTTTTGATATTTTGAGTAAGATTTCTATATTGGTAAATTGTCAATAATACATAATAAATCAATAACAAAATCAGGTGACAGTAGTAAGTGATATCAAAACACTTTAAAATCAATGAAACTTAGAGTTATATAGTTCTATTACATTAACCTGTCACAACTTAAATAATTACACGGTCACTGAATCTATTATTTTAACCCCTTTTCGAACTTGTTATTTCCCCGATATTCAAAATCGTCGCATATATAGTTAGATTATCAATAATTATTATGGATTGGTGGCTCAATGGTTAAAAAGAGGTTAAATAATAACACATTCAGTGACCGTGTAATTATTAAAGTTGTGACCGGTTAATGTAATAGAACTATACAAACATGTGTAAGCAAGCAGACCAGGAACAGCAACAGTCGTAAACAAAGACCTACCACACAGTCAACAAGCAGAGGGAGATACAGAATCTTAAACTTTTGTTATAAAAAGGACACCATAAACATATAATGAAAACGAGGACCCAGGAATTTTCATTTTGGAACCGACTCTGGCAAAATAATTGCCACTGGGGGGGGGGGGGGGGTTTAAACCAGGTTCTAGGGTGCAGCAGCCTTATACTTGCTCCAAAAATAGTTGGGTTTTCAGCTTGTAGTTTACCCTAACTGCACCAGCATTCATAATAATTGAATTACAAGTTAGTAGTTGGGTATTCATCTTGTTGTTCAGATAAAATTAATTTAAGCATACATGATATTTGAACTACAAGCTAGTAGTTGGGTATTCATCTTGTAGTTCAGCCTAGATATATCAGCTTACGTTATATTTGAATTACTAGCTACTACTTTTTCACCATTTTTATAGGAAAACGTGGAGTAACGCTCGTTGTAATAAATAACCCAATATGTAGAAGACTTTTTGAAAAAATAAAACGGCGTTTTCAAACAGTTATAAACTCACACCCTTTCATTTTACTAAAAAAGTTCTGATTTTTTAAGAAACATCTGCATATTGGTTACTCTATAGTTAAGGAAAGAATACCTTCTATAAGGGTGCTTTTGTTACATAATCATCTACACTGATCACGAAATGTCTCGTATTATAGGCAAATTTATGAAATAACATTGGTACACTAACTTGGCACATATAGGGGAATGTAGTTCGTGCTTTCATCAGCTGTAGATTTGACGGATGCTTTTTTAATTAGATTCCTGGAATACATCGTATCAGTCATATTTTCGTGTAATGAAGAATAAATCAAATAAAACGCCATCTATGTTTTAGAAATTTTTGACAGACAACAACAATGCATTCATTTATTCGTTTGACAGGAAAATGCAAGCGTCTGGTACCAACTATTTCATAAATTAAAATGCACAAAATGATGAAAGATTTATGAATAGTACTACTTTATAAATTTTGATATAACTTTCACAATGAAACGCGAAAGGTATTAAACGGAAGTAATATAATGTTTGCGCATGCGTCCTACACATATTTCAAATGATTTTGATGGACCAAGGTGCCATAAAACGTCTAATAGAAAGTCAATGTCCGTTTTATTTCAAGCAATTTAAATTTATTTAGAAACTGGTGGCCGAGATGCTGAACAATGGGACAGTCAATAGATGTATTGCAGGAAATGCAAGTGACAATGCATATTTTGTTGAAGTGTATAAATAGGCCACCTTTAGCGAACGTAAAGAAGTATTTTAAAACACCTTATTGACCCTATCACTATGAATAAACCTTCAAGGGAACTATGAAATGACAAATGACGCTTTCATTTACGCTGTCGTTGATAGATTAGTCTCCCTTGTTTCCCGTCTTCAGTTTGAATATAAAAAGTCCATTCTTACATATATATTTCCTTGTCATATGTTGAAGCAAACTGGCAAATACGCGAGCTATGAATCACACATACTTGTGCTTTGATTGATATGTCATTTGTTTCTGTTGCACGGCATACCTTATGAACATCCGGATCTGTAGCCAAGTAGGAAACGCGCAGTACATATCGAATCTAGCGTTCTATAGGGGTCACTGGTTTGAACTTCGCATTGGCCGATTATAATGTATTTTTTCTTAATTAATAAGAGGTAAATGATAATAAAGGCCCTTTGGAAGGGTAGGTGAGAACTGGTTATAGAATAGAACAGAACACACATATAGTCAACAATCAAGGAAAGCAAGGTTACGTGTTTTGGCCACTGTAAAAGTACGATAATTTGGGGTACGAACTCGAATGAGAATACAAATGTAGGCATATATGTTAACTTTCGTAGACCGTGGGAATTTATTGTACAGTTATGTGTAACAGGTTTTTCGGTGCGATTTTAAATTAATGATTGTGATAATGAGTTTAAAATATCATTTCTCTATCGTGGCCTACAATTAATTAAAAATTCCTGCTGATAAAATAAAGTCTTTGTCGAAAATTTACGTCATTCTCAAGATTAAAACATTCCATATCAAGTAAAATGAAAAACTTAAAGGCTTAAAAAGCAGACGACAGTGCTTAGAATCATCGAGGAGTGTTTTGCTTTATCAGAGCGTTACGTGACGCATTGCACATTTCTGCTGCAATTGTGTCTTGTCGCTAATTACACTTGGTTGGGTTTTTTGTTTGTCCTAAATTTAATTCAGTTGAAATAATAGAATTAAAGTTGTCTTGTGACTCAGGGACTGACATAGACTCATCTACATGCATAGTCAGTGAAAATTGAAACTAATTTATTTAACAAATTAAATTAAATTTAATACACACCAAGGGGTGTAAGTACCTTAAATCGGTCAAACTGCATTCAGCAAAATAATAGATGCCAGTGGGTTTGATGGTTATATGAATATGTTTATTCATGGTTTTTTCTGCATCACCCTTTTTAGTTATAACATAATCTTATTCAATAAAAAATTGGATTTGTCGTGTTTTATAATACTGCACGCCGTTGTTTAGTCAAACGCGTTTTCACTTACTAGTCCTCGAACATGGGGGCTAAATTCATGATCGAAGTTTGAAAATGACCATATTTGTATTATTTGCATCTACGCAAATCTCGTTTGAAATAAATCTTATGTACGCTACCTTAGTAACGGAAAAGAAGCAGAGTGCATTTGTATTATTATATAAGGAATAGGTTTTGAATTGGTTATAGCTATAAAAGTGTGTCTGTGACCTATTGCACTTTTCTATTATTTTACTCACGTTTGCTCTTAGAAAGAAAAGGTGGGCTTGTAAGTTGTTGATGTAATATAACTGTTTGTACACATGTACCTGTATATAAAACAAACAGCGCAATCAAGTAATGTGTTCACAAATATAGGAAGGTATGCATACGTTGGCACAATTTCTTTTTCAGCACTTAATACTCTGGACGAAATATTTGTTCGGGAATGTTCGCATAAACTTGATAGTACGCACGTACGTGGAGCTAGGTATTGTTGCGTTCCGTATGTTGAAATTATTTTATCATTCATATAACTAACTGAACAGCTGATAAGATGTTTAACTTTTGATAAAGTTAGTGTAACAAATCGGTTATTGAGACTCCACCATTCTGTACGAAATATCATTAGCAATTTAAGGGTCTCGAACCCCGATTAGTACTTCTTTAAAACTGTTACTTATTAACATGGATAAGTTCTTTGTAATAACCTATCGTATTTGTTTTTAACACCTTCTTATCTTATAAGTCCCAATAAATTCAGTCAACTCAAATTCTGTCGCCAAGCTAGTGCTAAGCTTGTTTTTATCAATTGGTTGCTCAACATTCAAAAACAATCACAGACTTGGCCATTACGCAAAAACATAAAAACCAACTCGCTGGTTCATTTGAACTGCTTGAAATAAAACCGCAGCGGGAGGGAAACGATGTCTCCAGAAATTTTCAGTAAATAACTTAATGATAGTTTAGTGGTTGTTTCACAACTCATCGACAGTTTATTTGATTGCCTTTTTGAATAATACAGTGAGACATTTCTTTTAAAGTTAAAAAAGTTGATGTGCAGTTGAAAGACTGCATCCATGTACATGACAAGTCGGCGTTACATTTTTTACGATAACTCCTGATCATTGAAATCACCTTTAGGGAGTTGAACCCTCATAGTACCCATCTACACCTAGTCGAAGTGGAACAACTGTAGGTAAATTGTTTGCTCAAGGAAAAAGCAGTACCCCATATATCTATTTTAGGCCCGCATACGTATTTATTTTGGACATAATGATATGTCCTTCACTGGTTAAGACGTGGAAGAAAATTTGCTTGTGTTTTTTTCTATCATGACAAGTCATAGCTGCTGTAATTTTATTACATTAACTCGACAGAGACCTAACTTAACAAAACATGTTCCCTGTGAATTGTTATTCAGAAATAGCCAATTGAACACCAAAACCGTGAAACAGTGGCAGCTCTTTGGTAATAGTAGAACAATATCTCCTAGACATTTTTTTTTGTTTCGAGAGGCAGGCAAATACCAATTTTTATAGCAACTTTCTAAAATTGAGATACATTAAACCTTTTAAACTCTAAGTTCAAATCTATGTTAAATTACTTGAAGGGAAAAAAAACACTTAAAACACGACATCTATTCGAACATTGGGAAAGGGAAACACAATTCGGTGTGTGTGGCTTTTGAGCATTTTTGCAATTCATTGTAAATGGAATTATTTCCAAACCTTAAAATTGTGAATTTTTACGATCCAAATTTCTACCATCCGCAAAATCGTGCAAATTAGATTTGGTGACAGTAAAAAACATTTGGTGTCAAACACAAACTATGATATCATATCGCAACATATTAATTTTTGTATAATATGCGTAATTAGTTGACGCAGTGAGCTGTCATTTTGAAAACTAATACTTTTCATAAAAACGACTTACGAAATAGTTTACCATTAAAAAAGAATTTTTATTCATACTTAATTAAATATGAAGTGAAAAACTACTGTTTTGACATGATTTTGTTAAACGTATACGTATATACCTCATTCTCGTTCCCAGAGGCTATCAAGATTCTCGTTACGAGGGTACGAGACTGTATATGCACATGCGAGAGGTGTTTTAACTTATTATATTATTTGAAATCGGATTCTTAGGCCCATGAACAGTCTGGGTAGCAAATACTATGATATGCTTTAAATCCGTATTGGGAGACACGTGAGTTGTTAACAGTTCAATCCTCATATCTATTTTTCCAGGAAAGATGAGTAAGTTGACTGATTCCATGAAATGACCTATACAATGTATTGCGTTGCTACGGCGTTAAACCAAACCAAAAACATACAGTTATTGTAATTTAATAACTTAGGTTGCTGTTTTTCATTCTCTTTAGAATAGTTTTCGATTTAGTAATGTTACGAGTCTATAAAAATGTACAGTGATATTAAACAAGTGCTCAGCTGGGAAAATTTCAATCATCTACATTAATGTGTTTTAGATAGTAAACGATAGCGTATCACATATGTACCATAAATATATTAAATTCGTGTTAAAACCACATCACTCTAACTTTGCTGTCTTGAAATGATGCAAAGTGTCGTTGTGGTGCGGAGATATTGCAACTAGATAGGCAATTATGAAACAATCTTACCACAGTATCAAATGTCTGCAACATTCTAAACTTTCCATGGTCTACGATAAAATTTCAATATCATTTATAATTATAAAAACATTAAACAATTTACAACAGAGATTGAATATCATCTTCAAATGCAAATGAAAAACAGCATGCTACAAGTTATCAATTAATTCTTTCTATTTTGTGTATTGAAGGAAAAGAAGAAAAAACCAAGCCTTGTTATTTTAAGCATTTTTATTAGAAATTGAAAGTGAATAACAGAAGGATTCCGGAAGCATGCTAAAGTATGAAGTTCTATAAGAGATTTCATTCAAGTCACGGAAACCACATAACTGATTTCTGACTTTAATTTTATGTTGAACTGAAGTTAGGACAAAAGCCAATATAGGAACAATCAGAGCTGTATGCAAAAGTATTTTACAATCGCTGACTAATTCAGATTTAATTTGCTGTCTATGTCAAAAGATCGACATCAGAGATTAATGAGTAAGCCATTATTTTGATATAATTTTGTTCGTCTATTATCTCATCAAAATCGGGTCTTATGTACGCTACCACAAAATTGTTTGATGGTATTTCACTGTTTTTAGAGTCAGCGTTTTACTCTTCTTATTACCAATTTGCTTTAATCCGGCTAATAATGACGCTCAAAATTTTCTAACATGGTGTCGGGATAGTGTTTTGAACTGTTGCCCTTGGCGCACGGCCTCGAGAAACAGTTCAAAACACTACCCCTCCACCTCGGGCCAGTTTGACAGTTCTAAAATCACACATTGAATAACATATATGTATAATAACATACACTTGTGCTGGGAATACAATTATGGTGAAACTGCTTGTTAATTGAATGGTTCAATTTATTAAGGTATTAATTTTTTATGACAGAATAATGAACGTCTAGTAAATGAAGTGCTATACTATAATAATGTATAATCCAACATACACATTAACATGCATTATAATAGATTTAAACTATAAAATGACAAAATTAAACATAATTTCCCAACTCACACTGAAATAACAAGAGTTTTGACATTGAATTAAGGATACGTTTATAGAGCTTTTACCGGTTTATGTTTGCTTAATTAAGGTAATGCAAGTTTTCCATTTATTTTCAGTAGAAGGTATACTAAAACCTGCCTAAAACTATACACTTCAATGTAATGAGACAAAATTGAAAAAAAAAATCTGCCTAAAAGTTTTGAAAAATCATGGTTATTCAAAGCTTTCTTCAAGCCATTAAAGTCTTTTAAGGAGCAGGAGTTTATTAGTTGAACGCTTCGTCAGGGATTGAGATGTCGATTGAGTTCGAACCCTACCAGAGGCTGTGCTAATTTGGTTGATTAAGAAATTAACCTGTGATTACCAGGTGTAAATGTGAGGGTGCTAAAATCCGCAGCGCCGATATGTTGGCTGTACTATGCTTAGTAAAAGACTTCCAAGTGAGATTGATAGAAAGATACCCGTTGCTTGATGACCAATGGTAATAGATGTAAAGTCGGTGAACGTGCATAAGCATAAAATATAGACTATACAATGCAAATACTTTTTTAGATGACAAACTCCGGTGTCGCATTGCTTCAATATACTTACAAAATAAGAAGGCATGCATCTGATTTTTAAACGAAAACTTGTAACGTCGCTACTCCTTAAATACACTTTACAGATCTGCACATACATAGTGTATGGAGTATTATTTTTGAATTTTAAATTTTAATACATTTAACTACTCCTCTTTAAGGTAAATGAAGTATTTTACATGACATTTAACCCACAAAAATCAAGAACTTTCATGTTTTACATCCCGTTTTGTATTTTGACGATCTTGTTAAAAGGATTTAGTACTTTACATTGTCTGACTTTTACGTAAAAAGGTAATAGAAGGTTGAGGTTTAGTATTTAAAAAAATCCATGTTAAAACAGTTTTTAAAAACATTGGCGACATTTATACAAAACATTAGAAATGTTGCATCAGTCAAGATTTCAGAAATGGATGAGACTGGTTAACTTAGTTGTTCGGGGCAATGGGATATTTCAGTGCACTTAGAACAACGTTTGATTGACCGAACTTAAAAACCTTTCAGTATTTCTAGTCCTAGTCAAACATCAATCAACCAGGCAACGCTTATGATAACGTTTTGATGAAGCAACATACGTGTATTCTCGGTTCTATAATATGCCAAATGCACTCGACACTCCGTCGGTGCATTAAGTTCTTTGATTCCTCAAAGTATTTAATACAAAGTCATTTACAGGTCAATTCACAATAGACGTTTATGTGGAACATTTATAGAATGCAACTGCAAATTAATGGTTGGGAAATCACTTGAGAATGTTAAACACTTTCTTTTGCTATCTCTGCCATCATATAATATTTTTTTATATAATAAGCAGCCATTCTATTAAGATAAGTCTACTAAAGATGGTCGGGTGAACTTGCGGGCTCACGTGACTTAGAATGTTGAAACGAAGCTTTATACAACACAAAACAAAACTAGTGTAAAGAAGTTACTGAAAATGACATATGTCCTAACATGGCATTCTCTGGTATACAAAATTTACGACTTTTCTGCATTAAGAGGCTGCACTTTAAACAACACAGAATATAACTAGAGTGAAGAAGTAACCGGAAATGACGTACGTCCTAAGATGACGACCGCTAATATACAAAATTAACGACAATTTTGCATCAGGTGGATGCACCAGGCGACATTACACAGGATATAAACAGCTTCTTTAAATTAATTATGAATACAAACGCGGATGCAGATGCAACATTAAAGCAAATTACTGTCATGTTTCGAGACCACATCCATAAACATAGCTACAGATATATTCTTGTCCATTTTTTCGGTTTTCGAGGAAAACGTCACAAATAAGTCGCAAAAATTCAAGAATTTCGACAGATGAAATAAATCGCAGCGTTCATGAAATTTATATTGCAATATAAATTTTAAAATATGTGACTAGGAAATGACACGTTAGTTTAAATAAAAATATATTTTTGTATTATAGTGCATGGCGCATATGAATTTATAACATTTTTATTAAATTTAAATTTCTTTGTTCTTAATATTAATAAATAACGCTAGGTGTGCTCAAATGTTAAACAATTTGCAGTTTACCTGCGAAGTAATTAATATTCTCTCTTTCATCTAGAGTATATAAAATAGTGTAAAACATACCGTTCTATAAAACCTCCAGTTATGATATATGATCAAGTCAGCTAGGTAGTTTTATAATTTACGGGACAATTTATTTATTTTTATAATTTTCTCGCAATTTTGCATCAATTTTTGTAGGCGTGTAGTAACGTATTATTAATGATTATAAAATAGGTAAAGCTACAAGTTTTTCTCGAAAGCTCTTAGCCGTAATTTATCATGTTTTGCTCATTTGTAACAAAATACACTTTGCTAAATTATACTTAAATTGTCGCTAGCATTATTAATGTATGAGTGTACTTTTATTCTGGAAAATACTTTTGTACAAGCCGGAAAATATGTTTGTACTACGTGGGGAAAATGCGTTTGTACTAAACGAGGGAAATACGTTTTTACTAGTCGGTAAAATACGCGTACTAGTCGGGAAAATACGTATGTACCAGTCTGGAAAATAAATTTGTACCAGTCGGGAAATACGTTTGTACTAGTCGAGAAAATACATTTGTACTAGTCGGTAAAATACGTTTGTACCAGTCGGGGGAAGTACCTGTGTACAAAACGGAAAATACCTTTTACTAGTAGGACAAATGCATTGTGTCAGTCTGGAAAATGCGTTTGTACCAGTTTGGAAAAATACGAGACAATTGTACCAATTGGGAAATTCATTTGTACCAGTTTGGTACAAAAAATATGCTTGTTCCAGTGAGGGATACGCATTTACCAGTATATATGGACAATATATAGTGAACGGGAAGATAGCGTCGTTGTTACTGAAGTTGCTCGAGTGTATAATGCTTTCAAAAATGATAAAACTATGTTTTATGAAAAATCTTTAGCTTTTACTTTTTTGGAAAAGTTCGTAGAACTCGAATCCTTATTTCATTTTCCTAATAAACATACTGTTTATAAACAACATGTATTACTTTAATTCCTTGCTCATTTAATCAAATACTAATCAATTACATCGTTACTAAACCATGAATTACCTTTATTTGCTATAATACTTGCATTAAGTATTCATGCACTCGGATACATTCGGATTTATTGCCAATACAATAATGTGTTTTTAATGATGATAAACTTTCCTTTGATATTTCGTAATGAATAACTCTAATTTCCTCAAACGAATCGATTATTTAAGTAATAATGTCATTATGATCATTACATAATACTTTCAGTTTTTTCAGTCTCAATTCTGTCAGTCTAATTCTTAGCTGATTTATTGCTCAAGCAATTCACCTCAAAATGAATAAAAAAAAGTGAGCTCAACACAAACGGAAACGTCGTTTTAATAATAATGGTTAAATAAGAAAATGTTTTTATTGAAATAAATTGAAAATTAATTGGTCTATATTTCAGCTTTGAAGTTTAAAAAGAATGCAAAAAAACCATGAAAAAAACTAGCGTTTAAAAACGTACGCATATTGTCAACATACAATAGAAAGTTTAGTTTAAACTATTTAATTTTAGCGCAATTGTTCATTCAAGTCCTTACAACTTAGATTAATCACTCTTGAATCCCCTTCCTGGTCTCCCAGTACTTAGCTTATAGGACAAAGTTTTTGGCTCAAAGAAACAACAAGGTAGGTTTTGTATGTAATTTAAACCAACGTGAAGTAGGCTATTCAATGATTACACGTCCAATGTCATAACAACTCGGCCACACGCGCTCCATGCACACAAGGGTACAAAGTCTTCACTCTAGCAAGATGTGGATAATTTCGCAATGTAAAGCAAAGAACATGATGAACCGTTGTAAGATATGCAGAATACCACGTTAGAGCATTTAGATTGTTCTAATTCTAAGAAGCAAGTAATACTGTGTTGATGTTAATAATTAAATAAAAATACAATATCGAGTTTACCACGTGCATATATGAAATTTAACATAAGATCGCTGAATAATGCATCAAACCATATAGTATGTCGAGACTAGAAAATTGACAAAAAAAGCTAAAATAAAAACCCACGAATCACCAAGTTTAAACTTACACGTATATGAGTAACAAACACCAAAATAATTAAGAAATGTATATTAAGGAATACGAAAAAGCTGCGATTCCAAGATAAAAATTAAACAAATCTAAAAGAAAGACCAAAAAACTAAAGTTTAGATTTTTTACATAAAGAAGAAATACAAGCCAAAATTTATCAATTTAGTATTGAATAATGTCTATAAATAAGAAATACTACAATTTCAAGATCGGAATAACAAATATCTAAAAAGAAAACAAGAAACACGAACGGCTCAAATAACATGTAAAAAATGAAATAAAAGAGCGTGTTGTATCACTTCATAATGTTCAGAAAATACAATATTTATAGGTTACTATACATTTTACTGTACAATACGCAAATATATTTGGACGAGTACACAGCTTGAAAAGTCATATTGGACGAGCCAATAGGCGAGTCCGATATGACTTTTCAAGCTGTTTACGAGTCCAAATATATGCCGTATTGTACGGTAAAATGTATAATAACCTTTTTATTATATATCCTTCGTTTACTTTGAAATAATCATTGCAACATCGACATCATCCCCAACAAAGCAATTGCAGCCATTCTTATCACATCGTTTAGTGCACATGTACCCAACCGTCCAATACGAAAATAATATATATTTTTTGGATCCAATACGGGAATATATTGGAAGGTCACGTGGTACAAATGCAGATTGTCGATTGGTTAGATTTATTAGATATATAATAATTAGAAGTATGTACATTACATTTTAAAATTTTGCGACTTCAATCAAAACATCTTTACAATATCTCAAGAAACATCAAGCTTAATATTCATACGTAAATAGAAATACAAACTAAGAGGTACCTTAAAATACAACCTCAATAATTATGAAAAAATAAAATTTAGATTATATTTAATTAGAAATGTTAGAAATATCATGTATGAAAATATTAGTCATGATCGATCGTTTCCTTAGGTATATAATTAAAAAATCGGTAATAATTAAGAGTAAGAACAACAACTTAAGTAATAAGAAAAAATCAAGGAACATAATATGAGAATGCAAAAAAGGAATGCAAGCCGAAACCATGGGTCATGTCATTGATACCGAAATAAATAATACAAATCTATCATTTCTTAATGTATACAAATATAAACAAAATACTAAACTACAGTTCCAACATGGAAAAAATTCGAAATTTAAGAAAATTCTATTATAAACACTTACATTGTATGTCGTAGATTGTTGGATATATTCCCATGTATAGTATTACTATCACAAGGATTAACATGACCTTCTAATGACATTGTAAGTTCAAGATCAGCGTCTTCATCTAATCCAATATCTCCTCTAGAATCCATTTTTGTTTGTCCAATATCCTCACTTGTCTCACAAACATTATTTACATTCTCTGTAATTAGTTTTTCATTTGGTGTCAAATCACACTCACTGTTAACCAGATCGTACGTATAAGAATTAAACCTTTTTCTTTGTTTAATTTCACTCGGAAATTCCTTATAAACGTCTCCTGACATCATTTTTATAGTTTATGTTTTACTCTTCAAAGTGTTTCAAATAAATTCATCATCCATTCTTGTAAATGAATTATAAAGTGTCTACTTTCAATTATAAAGTGTCTACTTTCTGCAGAATTTTGTTCTCACAAAAATCACCAATCGTCTATCCTTTACTCCAGAGATTCTGTCCCATGTACGCACACAATGCACCTTTTTATTAAAATAAAAAACGATTATCAAATGCAGGGTATTAAAAACTAACACATAGTTTTACAACTGATAACCCGAAAATCGCCCTAATTTTAAATTTATCTATGTTACGTAAGGAAATACAATGTATAAAACAATGTAAATGAATCACAATTTAATCACTACGAGTGACAAGACGAGAAGATAGTTCACCCGCCAGACAGGTGTTTTATAGCTTAAAATATTATCAAACACATTGACAGACAACGTAACAAAACAGTTCGTCTGCTATAATATGTTATAATGAACCATTCGTACCGCTAACACTTCATTATTACGAAGAACGCAGACGTTATTTTATATAACAAGATTGAAAGTTTTTTAATAATGAAATAATCCTCTTTTGTCCGTTATCAGAATATCTGACTAACTCATCATAGTGGAAGAACGGAGTTTATAAATCATCCCATATCTAAACATATAAATTAACTTGCGTCAATTTTTAAATCACATAATAAATCATATGTGTTTTTTATCATAACATAAATATTACCAACATAATTTGTAAACCAACCACACATTAACATTAAAACATAAAAAACTCTATGGAAAAACTAAACTGTTCTTTATTTTGCTACCGTTGTGCGCGGCGAACGTCCCCTCTCAGATAACCGGCATAATGTTGAAAAATGAAAGTTACTAAATATTCCGTGTCCCAGTATTTAGTTCCTCATAACACAACTTACGCACATTTCTTCGTTCGCTGGCGTAATCAATCTCTATCAAAATGGCAAAACCTTTACATGCAAGGCAGAATTATGCACTTCTGTCTATCACAATTTTGTATAAACTTTGCCAGATGATGTGTTTCATTTCAAGGTGATTGTTGATAGTATTGCACCAACAGAATTCCTCATAATATATAAATTCATCAAACATACGCCGTATAACATAATATATACACTATATAGCATATAGCATTTACCTAAACAAACATACCACTTAAAGGTCAAAGTCATTCTAAAGTCGAACCATGCATTTGATTCCGTGCATAACCACAGCCAAGATAAAACATAATACAATATGTTCACGTTAGATAGAGTTAAGAAATTCCGACGCCAAAATTTGTTTCAGACAATTTTATCGAGAAGTTGCAGCTTACCTGAGGTTTAAGACAAAGCTATAACTTGTACGAACATACTGACCCAATGACATGATTCTGAAGTTAAAATTCCCCAGGATAATATTAATTAAGTTAGGCCACACACAAATATGACATTCGCCACTTTATATCACATAGCTACAAACGCTAATAATATTTTTGACTCTACAGGTAAATATTTCAACTATGATTAACAAAGAACCCTCAAAAATACTAATTTAAGAGATATCATTTAAGCAAATAGCAAAATGCTTGTTACAAATTACTGATACTTTATATTCACTTTATATATACAGTACAGCTCTTCGAAACATTTTAAATGACCCCATAAGCACAAATACACAAATAGTCTGGAAAACATTGGTCACTGGTGGTACATGATCAATGACAATGAAGCCGGGGTCTAGCAGACGTTAATAAGCGAGCAGGATCATGATATAAAACAAGTCCTTTAAAACAACTAGTGACAAAACAGTCGTATTAAAATCAAAACGTAATCAATAACCGCACAGAACCAAAAGGTACAATACTGATCTAATCAACGTGATCAATGACCGTACATAATTTACAAATAAGGCGTATAAAACCTTTTAACAACAAGAACCTATCGTTAACGTAATCAAGCCGCGGCCGTGGCGTAGTGGTTCGCATGTCTGACTTCGAATTCGGAGATCGCGGGTTCGAGCCCGCTCGCGGTAAGTCATGCCCTATACATGAGTTGTCGGCCTCGTGGTAGGGTAAGTTAGTACTAGTGATAGAAAGTGTCCAGGAAACCTATTGTAGGAAGAGCTGGCCGTCGTACATATAACCTTTATATGCGTTGAATACGACGTTAAAACCAATTTAAAAAAACGTAATCAATTGTCGTATAATACCATTTTAATAAAACGAGTCTATAGTAAACGTAATCAATAGCCGTATATGACCATTTAAACAACACTAGTCGATAGTAAACGTAATAAATAGACGTATATAACCATTGTAAACAAAGTAAGTGTAACGTATACGTTATCATAGACGTATAACACTAGCCTAGTAAACATTGTCAAATTTAATACAAGACCAATATTGAGTTAATGCATAACTTTATGTATTTTCGCAGTTACCACAAATATTATTTATGTAAACTATATAAGTGTCAATACGCCTCCGTAACACATAGCACAATAGCTTTAAATATTACAGTTTAAAAAGCATATCATTTGCTGTACACAGGAAACACAATTCAACATCATTCTATACATTTTCAATGAGTAAATTTCAACAAAACCTTGAAATTAAGACCTTAATTCACTATACAATATCACTTTAAAAAAAACAATCTATATTTATTCAAGTCACGTTTAAATCCTGCACAACGTAGTTCCTCAAGTAATGTCTTAAATTTAATAATTTAACTTCAGTTATAGTAGTCCTATATTCAAAATTAACTTAAAATAAATATTTTAATGCAATTAAATATGCATAGGCACAGCTCACTACACATAAAGATTGTCTGGACAAGAAATAGTCCACGTTTCGTAATTTATTATGATACACGTCTGTTCAAATATGTTGTACAATAAACATGCCAATAAAAATTGAAGTTTTAATAAAAATAGCAACACCCTCATGCTAATATTACAAAACTGACTTCTGAAGTAAAAATGACAACGATGATATAATAGAAAGTCTATCGCTGTATAATTGACGTATCATATACCTGGATAAATAATAATAGTGAAAACAGATAGTCTTAAACATGGTTAATATTATTACTCGAGATTTGAATTTTATTACACAGCAAACATTATAACCAAATAATGTTGAAGCATCCGATATCTTATAACACATTTGAGAAGTCAGACCATGCACTTGCTATTGTTACTGCTAAATATCGTATAGATATTGATATGTTTACCAAACCATTCTAAGTAAACAAAAATGTAAAGGACATTGCAATAAAAAAGGGATTAAGTCAAAACATTTTATTTCAGTTTGATTGTCATAGCTAGGTGTACATAGCGATAATAGGTGTAAAACACGCGCGGTTGAGAAGTACCTACGTTCTGTCGTAACTGAGTTATTTGCAGAATGTACAAAGCGAGAGTGCCTCTCGTATGCTTTGTAACAAAATCATATTCTCAAGAAAGTATTGTAAACGTTTTATCAAATGACAAACTTTGCTTTGGTATATTATTGTGAAGCTTATATCGATTAATTCCGTATTAAATGTTTTTTTCTAAATTTTGATATAATATTTCATGTTTAATATCTGTTCGAGTGCATAGACAATAGAAAGAATGTCGTCTATACGTAACCACTGAGTTCTCACAAAAATCAAATAAAACTCAGTTAATGGTGAGTTAAAGAAAACAGGGCATGCAAATCTAAATGCTTTACATAGAGGTCAAGTATAATTTTCACTTGTGACAATCACACTGTGAGAGGTCATTTCTCACGTGACAATTTTTCAAAGTATTACCTTCTACAAATCAATCAATATTATCTCGAAAAGCATTCATAATTCGGTCATTCATAGCACTATCAATTCAAAATATGCTTTAATATCCCTAAACAGAATATATATGTTAAACATCAAAAGTAATGATTTAATGAATTCTCCAACTTCTCGCTACAAATTTATAAAAAAGACATACCATTACTTTTTTGTGCAACATGGTTTTGTTAAAATAAAAAAGACATACCATTACTTTTTTGCGCAACATGGTTTTGTTAAAATGTCATTAGGTACCAATTGGGAAAACGTGGATCTAACTACATTCAATTTAAATTTATAGCCATACTTGTGACATTCTAAGCTTTACAAATTTGTCAATTCTTTTGAAGTAATTTAAAGTAACGCAACTCGTAAAAAGCTTGTCAATGAAATTCATTACCAATTTTAGGCTTATGAAAAGATGTAAGAAAAGTGTCAATGAATTTTCAAAGAAAATGTCATACTTACTTGCATCAACCTTATCTATCTTAAAGTTTATCATGTATCATACCAAAAAGTGGTTACATAGATATTCATGAAACACACAAAAATAGAGGTGTAATACTAGAAGTTGATTGATAGAAATTGATTGAGTTTCAGGTGCATTTTGAGTTTGACACCACAATTCTGAAGATTGTTCCTTCTAAATAAGCAAGGCAAGTTCATGGATCCTGATTTCATAACTGTCCCCTCTTTGATTACAATATATCGTACATCAGTCAGTCAACTTTTAATTAGCAACGTAGTGATCTTCCCTTCAATGGAAGTCCAGTATATACCATACTCGAAAGTTTCGATCAATTTATTTTTCACAGTAGTAATTCATATTAACGGATAAACCTCGTCAATGTGAACTACAAAAAACAATAAGAAAAAGGTCAAAGTTGTTTATAAACAAATGACGAACGACAGTTTGCTCAAAGAACTCTTGATTGTTGTCTTAATTATAAACGGTGTTAATATTTATCTTATTGACATAATTCTAATGTAGACTTTGACATGTCTATGACGTGAAATCAAATGCCTATGCTTTAAAGTTGTAGTAAATAAACATAAATTGTATAAAAAATCTTAGTCTGCAACTGCAAAATCTGCAGTTTCTAGAACAAACGAAATTGTACTGCGCGTATTATGATAAGATTTCAATAGCATCGTTGTTAAATTTACATTTAAATGAAATTCATTGCAATTTAAATGTAATAAAAAACAGTTTATTCATCTTAGATGCAATGTGTTATCATTGTAATGTTCTTTCTATCAAAATATTTGACTCTCTATCAAGCAAACAATATTTTCACTTTAACATATAATAAAATGTACATTTCACATTTATTCATTTTATAGTTTTCTGTAGTGTTATATAGTGCAGGAAGCATTGCAACTTTTAACATGTCTATATATACACAAGCCGGTTTCACACAAAATCCTTACAACAAAAATTAAATATCTTAGTCTATTTTTTATAATTTTGTAGAGGAAGGTTTAGGGAGTAAGACTGATTTTGTTTTTTAACAAAACCCTTACAATAGAAACGAATAATCTTATTTCATTGTATAAGTTTGTATCGGAAGATTTGGAGAGTAAGAAAAATGATGCTGATGCGTAAAGAAATTTATATTTAATATGTTACAACCAAAGATAGTATTGACTCTTGACCATTGTCTTATGTAGACTTTGACGGTAATAAAATCCTATGCCTATGATTTGAACTTGCAGGAAAAAAATACCACTAAATCTGTACTTTTCGTTTACCATTGACACATCAGTTATGTAAAAACAATTCTGCAACTGTAAAATCTACTCTCTCTGGAACAATTCAAAAATGCATTGTGCATATTTCAATTATAATTTTTAATAGTGTTCCTTGTTAATTTTGCATTTTAACAAAAATATTGAAATTTTATATAGGTTTAGTTCAAAAAAACTTTTATTTATTTTAGACGCAATGTCTTATCATCGTAATGTTCTTTCCATCAAAATATTTGCTCTCTATCAGCTTAACAATATTTTCACTTTAACATAATATAAAATGTACATTTCACATTAATTCATTTTACAGTTTTCTGTAGTGTGATATAATACAGGAAGCATTGCAACTTTTAACATGTCTCTGGAACGACTGATAAGCCAAGAAGTTATAAAACATCGGTAACAAGATACATTCCAGAAGGTTACGTTCAACATGTTACAATGAAAGATAAGTTTTCTCGACTTATCTGTTAATCAAACTGGTAACATTTTGTTAGATTTTTTATGTAAAACATAAATTTCAGCAAGATGCGATAAAAGGCTAGCGTTACGTTTTCTCAACGTTTACTGGGTGTCAAATTTGCACCTTGAATAAACAGAACTTCTTACCACCCAGTTGAATTTTTTCTTAGTGGAAATCACAGCATCAAATGTTTCAATATATCAAAATATTTTGAGGGAGGAAATGGCTTTAATGGAATCAAAGAATGGACAAAAAGGTATCTATAGTATGGGCGATACTTTAGCGACCATTTTGACATCACCTAGTGCATACACCATGAAAATGCTTGGAAACCGGGCGTTGGTATCAGATTGCATTCAATAAATGTTCAGGCTTCAGGCATGGTATGCGTGCATTTCATGCAATTTTTCAAGATAACAAGCTATGGAATCACACACTTGCTATTTGATCATTAAATTTGAAAGTTTTATCTGTCAAGTACGAAGGAGGAACTCCCTTCATATATAAACATAAATAAATCACTGAGAAATGGCGAGCTAAAGTGTGTTTGTATCGCGTTCTTTAAAAATCACAAAATGAAGCTTCTCATATGTTCTCATATGAGATTGAGCACAAAACTAGAACCCTTTTCCGCAAGTGCGGAGGCTTGAATTATCTGTTACTATTCACAAGAATAAAACAAAACTGAGAAAATATCGATCAATAACTTTGTTTTAAGGTTGGGCCAGCCATGAATATAATAGCTACTCAATTTGACAAAACTAAAAAATATAAGTTGGCGACTTGTAGCGTTGAGGTAAAAAATAAGAAGTGAAAGCATTGATCATCGGCATGATTGATATCTACAAGTGCGTTCAGAAGCAGATACATTTCAGTTTAAGAGTAGAGTAGAGAAACACATTCCTGGTAACTGCGTAATTTAGATAGTAATACTTATTAACAATTCATAACACGCAATACGAAATGAGTGTATTTATATATAATAAATGTAGTATATATTAGTACTTTAACGTACTTTTACTTTCGATTGAAAAGAAATTGGTTGACACAAACTTGCAGTGGCACTTTTAAGATTAAATATTAGGTTTATTGCCTGTTACTGTATGAACATGAAAATGAACTGTAACTATGATGGAGAATCAACATGTCATTTTTGTAATGATCACGTGTGTAGGTAGTAACGCGGAGTTTGCAGCAAACAGTATAATATTATCATATCAAATGCATTACATATCTATTCAGAGTACAAATTGTTGGTCGACAAAACGATACAATTGAACTTAATTTTTAAAGCTAGGAATACTAAAAGTGAGTAAACGAGAACAAAATTAGGAAATTATATAACAGAAACACGATGAGAATATTCTGCAATTTTATCACTCTGTAAATCGTATGGTGCAAGTTGAATGTTCGTACGTACAATATGCTGTTAGCTTACGCTAGGAAGAGCACGTCTCAGTGGGGAACATGACATTTTCTGATGATTAGCAAGCAATATACAATTCGTGATTTACTTGTGATCGTTGCAAAACTCACGTACGCGCTTTTGGTCGTTGATAAGAATGTCAAATCGTGGACAGACCTTTATTTGTTTAATGAAGATTATACGCGTGGATTGGGGTCTAATTATGATATGATTACCCCTTACATTGATCTAGATAGTTCAATGTTTAAAGGTGTCAACTGGTTATAAACAATTTATAGCGTAAGTTGATCTTTGTTAAATAAATAATTCTCTTTCGCAAATATAGTAAATACCTCGCGGTTGGTACGTTTGTTCTCGCGCCAGCTATAAACAAAACAAAAAATATCCAACTATCAATGACAATGCTTAAAAAGATAAAAGGGATATTTTTTGTTTACTGGCCAACGGAATGATAAAATCATCGATTGGTTATTCACACACCGATTATAAAATTAATTGATAATAGTTAAGGGTATTTACTTCCTTATTTTATTGCATGTGATTTTTTGTTTTATTTGTTAAATTTCGATCAAACTGTTTGGAAATAATGATCGAAACTAATTTTATACAATGTGTGGTGCTTTATGATGCATTTAAATATTTTTCTGTCAAAAAATTTATACTCCATCAATCAAAAGTGCTTTACTTGATACTGAGATAGGCAAGAGAATGACTGTAGCATATATTTCATGACCAAATTTCAAGACGGTATGTTAATCTCAACAGGAAATCGAACACATGACCTCTGAATTTGAGCTATCGGCAGACCAAACCGAGTGGATTGGCTGTTTCGAAGTGTCTCCGCGGGAATTTATGACTGACGAATCGACGGGGATTGAGGGTTTTATAAAATATTTACAATGTATATATTTTATTTTATTCGAACCAACGACAATTCAGTCTCTTATCGGACAGCTATATTTTTCAAACTTCAAAACTACTTGACATCAAATCATGATAAATGAACACATCCATGGACGCTTTTAGACACCTTTTATATGTTTTGCATGATATGATGATAATCATGATCGAACAAAATATTTCAGAGTCGGCAAAAGAGACTTGGAGTGGTGAAAAGTTGAAGCTCGGATTCGCCCATAACCGATTATGTACGGTTGTCAACATTACCTACAATGTTCTTTACTAATTAGCTTATGCTTCTACAAAGAGCCGACAGCTGTTCTTTTTACGGAGGAAAATCGATATAAAATGTCTAATTTCCGCAGACGACAATCGAACCCAAAACTTCTGGATTCGAAATTCTGCGATCTATTAATGCGACTCAGAGGCTGTTCTTACCATGGCTCATCGTGGCAATTCTACACTGAGATGTTGAATTTGTGTATCATGTAATTTTACATGAAATACGTCAACCTCTATCATCAGAACAATTAGGATCTTTTATTATGTAATTAAAGTTGTTACTTTTAACCCTTTAAAGAATTTGTTGTCAAGATTTCGGCAGTAAATGTTTCAGTTACTAAGCCTTGGTAAAGATATTTGTACGAAGAGATACGTAGCATTTCAAAGATTAACTTTAAGTCAATACTTCACATGAATGTTTAAATACCCCTTTAATTATATAAAAAATATGATAAGTTGTTCTTGTCTTGTTTGTTTGTTTGGGTTTTACGGCGCACCAACACAGAAAGGTCACATCGCGCCGAAAGCTATTAATGATACTAATAATTCAAACTATATTAATGATGTAAAAATCTATATCTTATTATAAACATTTATTTCTTTCAAAAAGTTAAGTATAGCATACGATGGTACAGATTCAAAAAGATCTTTAAGTGAGTTTACTTTAAAATGTTTGTCACGAATGTATTTAAGATCCTGACAGTCAAGGAGAACGTGTTTTACATTGAAATGCTCGTCACATGGTATGCATTTAGGTGCTTCTTCTCTTTTGAGAAGGTATGAATGTGTTAATCTAGTATGACCAATTCTACATCGCGAAATTACTATTTGATCTCTGCGATTAGAATATATAATTGACGAAGATGAATTAAGGGTTGGCTTTATGTCATGTAATTTATTAAAAATTGCATTGTTCCACAACGTTTGCCATTTTGATTTAATTAACGTGTTTATTGAACATTTGAAGTCACTACTTGGCAATTTGATATCCACTGGTTGAAGGTTTAAAGATTCTTTGGCCAGAATATCAACTTTTTCATTCCCTTGTATACCAATATGGCTTGGTATCCAGCAGAGGTGTACTGTTTTAGATTTTAAAATTTCATGCAATTTCAATTCGATACTTTTGATAAGAATATTGTCTGAATTACGATTTTTTATGGCCAATAATACAGATAGAGAATCTGAAAAAATGATAAAAATACTATTAATACTATTTGATATGTATGATAAAGCAAGATCTATTGCTTTGACTTCAGCTGTAAATATGGATGCCTGGTCAGGCAATCGCATTCTTGCAACAAAAGAATTTCCATATGCAGCGCAACCAACTTTGTTTCCATCTTTAGAGCCGTCAGTAAATAAATGTGTACAATCTTTGTATGTTTCTAAGATGTTAACGAATTCCGATTTAAAGGCCTCTGGGCTGGTAATAGATTTACGTAAGTTTGACAAATCAATGTTAACGTATGGTATGTTGTAGGTCCAAGGAGGGACATTTTCATCAAAGTTCTGTAGAACGGTAGAGGTGTTAATATTAAGCATTTCTAAGTCGTTTTTAACGCACAGGCCAAATGGTTTAATTTCGTTTGGTTTGTTGTCAAATTTATCAATGTAATTTGGTTGAAAAACAACTTTTCGCGCCGGGTTACTATTGTTAGAAGATATTCGAGTTGCGAATTGTAATGAAAGCTTTTGTCGACGTAATTTTAATGATGGCTCGTTAGCTTCAACATAAAGACTTTCAACAGGTGAAGTTTTAAATGCACCAAGGGCGATACGTAAGCCCTGGTTATGTATTGTATCAAGCATTTGCAAGTACGATTTACGTGCTGATCCATACACAATTGACCCATAATCTAGTTTTGAACGAACAAGACTTCTGTATAATTTAAGTAATGTTCGTTCTAGTCACGCCCGATGTCATACCTAAGTTGTTTTTTTTAAAATTAATACTACACCTAACTTTTACTCATTTTTATTGGCTTTTACTCATTCATATTTGTAACTGATGCCATTGCAGCACAGTGGTAAAAAACATTACGCAGATACATGATCGGGAAAACTTTTTGATAACACTTTCCAATCTCTAAAGTTTTCCACTTGCCTGCTTGCTAATTTAAGATCATGCTGCTTCGTAATAGTAACGTTCATGTGACTTTTTCTCATTAAAATATTAATAAAAATACACTGACAGAAGATAAAAACGACAAGTCTGTGACATGTTATCGTGGCAAAGTTTGCAAGAACCAAATGGGGTTGAAGGTTTACCAAGGCAGAATTAAGTGTGGTTAGACAGACGAGTCGTCACAGCGCACAGAAGTTCTATTTTGAAAGGTGTTATAGAATCTTGTCAACATGTTGCAGACCACGCTACAAGGTAGCATCTAGAGTAAAAATAAATAACATAAAATAAAAAATAGAGTAAACTCAAAGCTCTACCAGCCATTACATAATCAGATTAGAGTGGTTTGAAATGGCAGAACATGTCACGAGGAAGCAGTACCAATGTAATAAGAATGAAGAATAAATAAAGTGTATCCGGAGTGAAAAATAATTCCTTCATTAGTAGTTTAAGAACGCAGTAATGAAGACAATGTTGGATAACGCAACTTGCGCAAGCTACAACGGTCCAGACACTTAGAATGGAATAGGGACTATATAAGACCAGGAAGCTGAAAGAGAAGAGACGTGCAGCATTCTTATAGTTCACAGCTTCCAAGAGAAGTCATGTAATATAACCACCAAAAAAAACAGAGGAGACAAGTTGTTACTTACAAGTAATCTCAACTCCCCGCTTGGCTAACGTCAGAGAAGCTACGCGACAATCTATACTTTCTGATGGAAAGGAACACACTTAAAAGGAATCGATGGACGTTGTTAGAAAGACAAATGCAGGGTTAGTCACTAGACCCGATGAAACTTCAAGCAATCCAAGGTATACACGAACTGTCCTAGCTTACTGGTACGGCTGTGGAACCTGATAAATGTAGTGTGTAGAAAGGTAGTGATAATTGATAACTGGCAGATAGCTGACATTTGCCTAACTCCTAACTAGAAATCGGAACCCACAAGCTGTATATAGGGAAAGATGTTCTTCTCGGTACTGGCAAAGAGAAATGGATCCATCTGACGTCTGATGAGGTCCCCGCAACTGCAATGGAAGGTCTGAAGCGAGTTGAAAACAAGCCTCTTTGACACTGGCTTGGTCTACCAACGAGTTTTACAGAACTGGTCTTCTAATGTACATCTCGAAAGCTCAGTCCGCATCAGTGCAGCAGGGATTGAGCTTAGGGCAGACAGAAAGTGGTTTGTGAGTCAAGCTGAAAAGACTACACGAAGACACCTGTCACCATAAAAAGAAACAATGACGACTGGGGCTTCAGATCCGAGACAGATGACCAACAGTGGATAAGCAGATGAGACGACCAATGGACTAAGGGTCATTTTGGTAAGATGAAAAGACAGAGCACCGCAGATGTTCTAGTTCGGATTTCAATTTGACGGCACAACGTGGAATGTGCCTGTATGGAGAATTGACTTGGTTACATATGTGTTACATAAGACCTTTCAGAATCTGCTTAAACTGTTTAAGTTTTTTCGTTGTGCTGCAAACCTAAAGCTATAGAAGTTTATAGAGGATCCAACTTGTCCACAATGTTGACAAGTAGTCCTCCTGGACTATATCCTGTCTTGCCACGAAGTCCTATCCCAGAGAAGATACAATGGAGATGTCATGACTGAGTGCACCGCCAATTTGCCAACCACATCAAAGTTGAGAAATGGAAGAAGCACCGCACCAAACTAAAAGCTACTTACGAATATGTGGATTTGAAAGAGGATGTAGAAGAGCTTGGAGCACGTGGTTGTTCATTGACAAAGTCGCCTTATGAGGATTATTCTGCTACATCCTTCAGGAAAAAGTTTAGAGCACCAGAAATCAAAGGACGAGCTAGAAAGAAGACAATCTAGGCTGTAAGGAACGCTGCTAAAAAGGCATAACACTAGACTTGGCTCTGCAGAGACTTGACCGAATTACAAGAAAGGCCATGGTTAAATATCATGATTAACACTGAAATTGTTATGTCATGTTTTTCACAAAACTGTTTCAAAATCATGTATATACGCTAGGAATGTTTATGCAGTCTAACGCACTTCCAGTTAAAGCTACTATATGAAGATATATTCTTTACAGCAGTAATCATAATTTCTGTCCTAAAATATCGCAGTCGTTAAAATGAATGTATCAGAGTCACAATACACATACCATCTTTTGCTTTTTAAGTTAAAGTTTGACAAACATTTTCAATTCTTAAGTAGGGTGATCTTTTTATAAGAGCACACCTGATTCAGTTTTCTGGCACACTACCTTATCAAAAGCATATTTTCATCAAAATCATTGTTTTAGGTCTTGATTACCAAATTCTTATTTTGATTTCAATCTGGTTTAACTTTTAAATGCAATTTATAATATAAACATCATTACTTAAGAGTAAATTCCATTTATCAAAACAAAATTCATTTCATAAAAGGTGTTTGAAATCATACAACATGCATATGCACCAAATAAATGTCTTTGCAGTACATGGACATTGTAAGATTCAGTACAGGGGCTGTAAATTGTAATCAATTTGTCCTTTATCAAGGTCGACAATATACATGTTGTATTTTGATTAAAAACTTTAACCTTAACCTCTCACCTAGAAATTGACATATCAGCACTGGGTGGGCTTACATGTTTGTCATATACTACTAAAATTGTGCTAGGTACAAAAAGTATGTAAGTGCATAGTTTATGTATATGTTGCAATACTGGTATTAAAAATATGCATAATTTGACTTTCTGTCCAATTAGTGATTTCCTAATGTTGACTGCATGTAGTGGTTTTAAGTGTTTGTGTTAAGTTAGTTTTATTATGTTTTTTTTTGTTATTTTGACAATTTGAAGGGTACGATCTTGGTAAATCTAGATTTTTAGGTAACTGTTGAATAATCCACAAATATATCATAAAATGGACTACATGTATATAATTGAGTAGGGATGTTCAAGGGCACATGGCACGACTCTTTAAAATAAACGATAGAGTATGTGCCTTATTTTTGTCTACTAAGTACCGTTTATATAATGTATAGTACTAATTTCGTGTACAGTTTTTGAAAATTATTCGGTTCTGACGGAGTTGAATCAGAAGTAGCCACTTGTCTAGAAAATGTTTCAACATATTACCAGAAGTCACTCTTGAACTATGAACATTATTGCACCAGCGGTCGTTCTTAAATACATTGACTCTCGCCACAATATCGAGGGTCACACGTCAAATTTACAAACTATCGCCAAATTAAAGCTTCTTACCAATGTTAATCATTGTACAACGATTGTTGTAGCACATGTATATGTTTGACATTGTTTTATCGTCAAGATAATTGTTGTGGTGTCAGTTAAAACATGTATTATATTGTCTTAACTAGTAATACTTTAATAAGTTTTAATATCAGAGCTTTTATGAGACAGAAAATCTATATGACCTACTTTTATAAATTTGTACAATGTCTTTGAGTTATTGAGGTCAACATAAAAGTTATTAAATCTTCCTCTTGTCTATGACATCACATAATTAATATTTTTCCTGAACTCAACGTTTGCAAAGATGTCGACAAGTATCTTACATTTGCCAAAATATAGACGAGAATGTAACTATAGTATATGATACAGCGATTCTCTAACACCTCCTTAGATGACGGCGATATTATACTGATTGCCAAGATTACACCAACTTCTTTGCAATTGACTATATGACACCCGTTCTTATAAACTGACACGCAAAAAACACTGTACACTCAGTAAAAGACAAATTTCACATACAAAGCTAAATTCAATTGTTTGTATTAACTTAGGAAAATAGTTTAATAATCCCATCGACGTCATTAGACGTTACGGTAGGTTTATAAATGCGTTTACGATTGCTTGCCGTGATCCGTAGACTGGTGGGCATAACAGATATTGATGTATAATCACATTCTTAAAGTATTTTCTTAAGTAAATACAAAGAAAAATAAAGAACGTCTGCATCTTTTACTTTTCGTCCATCTGTCTTTAAACGTTAATAATGCTTAAGAGTTTAACTAAAATTTAATGAAATTTACATAGGTATGTGCCAAATAGATTTTGCTAAAGAATGATACCAAACATTTCTACATTGAATTTAATTATGAATGTGAAATTTGTCTTTTACTGAATGTATAGTTTTTTGTGTGTCAGTATATTTCTAAGATAGCAGTGATTTTGTAACAAGAGTCAATGTTAAACCACTTGTCTAACAAATGTCCCCCAAATAACGAGAAGTATCTACCAGTTACCAGAATGATGGACAGTCTCTAAAGATTGTCAAAAGGACGGCATGTGTCAGAGAAGTTTTTAACGATAGACAAGAGAACGCTGAGTATCTGACGATTGATAAGGAGAGTACGTTGAGCACATTTGTATCTAAAGTTGGCCAAGAAGCATCAAGCATCTGACGAAAGATAAGAAGACGGCGAGTATCTGACGATTGCCAAAACGACGATAAATATGAGGTATTGTCAATAAGAAATCAAATATCTAACGATCGCAATGTATTGACAATTTATAACGCTTGTCAAGAGAATAGCAAGTTACATGTACACTAATCAAGGTTAAAGGTTATATAGTACAATTGCCTCAAAATGATGGAAAGTATCAACCAATTGCCAAGATAATGAAACATTTCCAACGATTGCCAAGATTGTGAAACATTTCCACGATTGCCAAGATTATGAAACATTTCCAACGATTGCCAAGATTGTGAAACATTTCCAACAATTGCCAAGATAATGAAACATTTCCAACGATTGCCAAGATTGTGAAACATTTCCAACGATTGCCAAGATAATGAAACATTTCCAACGATTGCCAAGTTGACGGTGATTATTTGACGATTGCCAAAGAAACGGAGAGTATCTGGTGATTGCCAATACCTATTAGCAGAGGAAAAAATTAAATTGAATTTTAATATATTTCATCCGACGGATACAACAGACACATGTACAGTGTTTTACATATTCAAATTCTGAGTATGATTGAAATTAATACATACGATATGTTCTGAATTTATACTATCTAGTTTCGATATCTTGGCAAAAAATATACCGTTAACACCTGCGCGTGCCAGACAGCAAAGTTTATCACAATATCGGTGTCTGCAAAAAACATTGTAAGGGTGCATGTTATCTGTTTTTTTACGTTCCTGGTTGGAACAGTTCGGCTTTCATCGTTCAACTGGATGATGTCATAAACTAATCTGGTCGTCCTTAACAAGAAGCCTGTATCTATCACTTGTGATAAGATCAAAAGCTTGCCAATACCTGCACGCGCCGATACTCTAATTAAAACAAATTTATGCATAACATGTTGTTGATCTCTCACCTTTAATATATTTTACAAAATTCTGGAATGTCCAAAACCGCGTAAAAACAGTCAAAACTGAGAAAAACTGAGCACTGATGTACGGGTATATTTACAACTGACGTGTTTTTAAGATATTATGATAAGATTTCGTCAGTTATCAAAATTTCTTGGTAACCTTTTATCAACACAGATTCTTACCTTCAATTAACATTTTATAACATCAGGGTATATACTATCTTGGTATGATTCGACTAATTAATTTTTGTTGATAAATATTTCGATGTTGTGATACACTTCATCGTGTTGTTGTAAATTCTTTGTATCAAGATGTTATAGATGTTTACACTCAGAGAAACTTGATCTAGATACGAACGCGGTCAGTGTACAGAGTAAATGCAGTGTATCATCTGATAGGCAATTGTTAAGAATCGATTTTAAAAATACTGCAAAGGACGGCGTTTAGCATCGAGGTTGCGATATTCAGCGTCAGTTGGTTTTTGTGCGACGTTTAGCGTCAGCGTTGCGACGTTTAGCGTCAGAGCAATTGAGACTTATTACTAATACTATTAGCTGCGATATTAGATTTAATGTTGCGACGTTTAGCGTCAATGCGACATTTAGCGGTGTCGCGACGCTTAGCGGCGCTACATCGCCAGTTGCTTTGCATACAAGGGTAGTATCAAAGCGATACATTATCGATTCTTAGTCACGGAAGGTTATAATCACTGTATAGACAGACAGTTTGCCGCTCAAGCAAAATGCTGTTGCTCGCGTGGAGAGGTTACTAAGAGTCAAAGTGAACGCATGGACACCAGGGTAGCGTTTTACTAACATACTTACGCCTAAGATTTTCTTAAGTTTTAACGTACGCAATATTTTTTTCGTAAAACCGTTTTACTAAAAAAATGCGTACGTAAGTTTTTCGTAAGTTTTAACGTAACTTTACACTGTCTTGAGGTGTCTTGACAGAACAGAACTTCTTCGGTCCAAGAAGGATATAAGCAAACATTTTAGGAACAGCAACAGTTAAAGCACAGATCTTTCACGCAGCCAAAATGCCATGAAAGAGTTTTTTGATATTTAAACTTGCTATAAAAAGACACCACAAACAAAGTCTAAAAACAAGAACCTGATAGGATTGCCCTCCTTGAAACGAACAGTGGCAGAATAATTGCCTCTAGTGAGAAAGAAGTGTTTATACTTGACCTCAGGAGAAGCGATTGCAATTTCTAACAACTGAATACAAAATTTAGAAGAATTTATTCATGAAGTCAAGACTTAGATTTAAATATTTTTGTAGCTGACAAAATTAGAGATTACATATAAAATACCTTGTATGTGCAGTACAACACGTCATTGTAAGATTATTTTGTGAAAACTAGCCCAGTCAGCTTTTCCACAGAGACACAAATATTTGACGGAAGTTAGGTTGATAAAAAAACTTATCGTTTTAAGATAACACGTCGTTTAGACAAGATCAATGCGGTTTTTTATTGTCAACGAAAATTGTATTGTGATATTGACCTGAGACAAAAACAATTTAATTATTAATCGCATACATTAAACTATTTAAGAGTAATGCCGTTTACCGAGGCTTGTAATGTATTAATCTGTCAGGGGTCAATTAGAACAGAAAAGAAAATATGCTCCACATACTTCGACAGTAAGTATATAAATAAATAGAAAAGATAAAATGGATCAAACCAGTGGTGAATCACAGCTCTGATTGTTTCCAAAGACCATTCGGTTACTTTAGTCTCCTATAACTCGACGGCTTTAATATCGATCTGCATTCTGAAGGATTGTCGGTCAAGTGGCGGTAGAGGAGGAGAGCAATCGTAACTACTCGACCTTTTCCGTGATATGAAAATATGTAATAATGATAGAAGCCGAGTTCAGATTGGAACCGGTTTTATTATAGTTACATAATGAAGTTATATTGAGAAATGTAAGTACGCATTTTTTGATATTTGAAATGTAATTAATATTATTTGCGCGTGAAGAGAATGTCAATAAATTACAAGTATCGACGATTGAATACAAACACTTGAGAAAATGAAAGAAATACTAACTGTATATCAAAGATTTAGCGCTAAAACATCCATAAATAACTGATAGGGGTGCTAAATTTAGTTAAAAATGTTGATATAATTCCCTTTGGTGTTACAGGAATGCACATGTTGTGGTTTAAGTTTCGCTTATTAATGACTGTGCGACATTCTTGAATGATTTATAGAAACGTAAAACACTTCACCTTAGTAATGGTGATAATGTTGATTTTTATGTAAAAATCACGGATGGGTCAGGGCAGAACTAGTTTAACTACATGTAAATAGAGAAGAATGTAGACCACTTTAGCAACGACCCGACGACATAAATGCTCCATGCATGGTGTAAGTCAACCAGTGCTTCATTAAATTGTTAAATTGTACGGGTTATTAGTACCAATGATGTTTTTTTTCTATTTAATATTTTCCCAAATATTGTACAAATAAAATCAATGATAAGCGGTAAAAAACGGATAATCAAAACTGTTATTACGCACGAAGCAATATTTCTTAATTTATTACCGCATTTTATGTAATACATAACGGATTATTTGAAATTAGTGGGACATTAATGTTATAACCTTTGTGTGCTTATTGCTAAATACTTGGTGATCTACAGATTTACAACATTTATAAATCATAAGATATCAATTTAAGATAGAAACTTGATATTCTTGTTAAGGGCCATCAATTGTTTTGATCAGATAATCCAGGTGCAAGTTACTTAGTTAAGTCAGAACTCATTAGTTTTTTTCAGCTTTATTATGGCTACATAAAATCATTGCATAATATACAGTGCCCTCCAAACGTCCTTGGACGAAATCCAGTTTTAGGATACACCGATTCACATTTACTCTTGAAAAAAGTAACAAAGTCATGGGTGTAAGTAACAAACTCTCAGGGGTGAGTCAAGGGGGCGAACTTTTTCTAGGGGGGTCCAAACTTTCGAACCACAACCACATCATACACATTTTGCAGAATAATGCAACATATTAATAATAAAAGCAACATAACCATTTAATCTATGTTAAGGACTGAGAAAAATTGCTTCATGGTACTTAAAAATGACTTACAGTTAAGAAATACGCAAATAGACAGGTACATTTTGGAAATTCCAGGGGGGGATCCGGACCCCCTGACACCCCCACCCCGCTAGATCAGTCCATGCATCTGAGTAAATTCTAAAATTACCAATAATAGTTAATCAACATATGATTCAAACTATACTAGGACGAAAAAGAAACGCTGGGTAACCTATTATGATTGTTTTAAGGGATAAATTGTATTATTGGATTATTATATTTATTTTTGTATGAAATGTCATCTGTATGGAACCAGCTGTTGAAGTTTCAATTGATTTCCGATGCTGATTATGTGAAAAAATACCCCCTTTTAACGATGACCCTTCTTGTTTTGCGAAACACGGCCGGACATGTGTTGCATATTTTATGTACCCGGCGTTTCTTTTTCGTCCTAGTATATATTACACGAATAGGCATCATCTATATACATGATTAGTTTTTCTCGAAGTTACATTTGTCTAAGGTCTTTTGGAAGGCACTGTTTATAGTAAATTATGTACCAGATGCTTTATGATCGTACGACGTATTTATTACATAATTAAGATATGATATTATCGATTTATAACACCTTATTATGTATGATTAAAATAATAAACCCTTTGATGTTTGTTTATTTAATCTGGTGTTTGATTATTTAATTAGTTTAAATCAAAGATTTACGATGTGGTTACGTTAATTTAATCTAATCATATCTTACGATCATAACATACGAGGAAAATGATCATCGTAAGAAGAAACATTGCGAACGTGAATTTCTTTATTGTTTGGACAATCGTCCGTCGTTAAAATGTCGTAAATGCTTGTAATATCACGTGCGCTGAATAGAGCCTCGTTCTGAAGTGTCCGTATGGTCATGTAAGACGGTTGAACGTGATTTTAGCATTGTCCACCATGGACGACAAATCGTGATTTTAAAATAGCATTTGACAATGACATTTCGAAATGCACTTTTAAGTATGGTATTTTGTCGACGTCATCATTGAAACAAACTTGTGGACATGACTTGAAGCGCGGAATATAACTTATCATGATTAATGGTAGAATTTCCTTTATTTCAAAACTTTAGGCCGCTTTATAGACCATGCGTGTTTGGTTCAGACAGTAGGCGAATAAGCTGATATAAGTGCGCCATTTTAATGATTAATACGGACCGCTTTGACATTCATCATTTATAAAAGAAAGGGCATATTATGATCATTGTATAATTCATGATGATTTGTCAATAAAAAATGTATATGAATATTAAAAGGAGCTGCAACAAACATAACACATCAAGGCAATAGTAAAAAACATCATGTAAATAGACATTTACATTGATAAAAATAAAAAGTTTGAAACTGTTGTAATAGATTATCCTAAAATTGGAATTTTAATGGAACCGATTATTTCTTTATAAATACGTATGTTTCATTGTGGCCATTGTAATTTTCTCAAAATACTAGTATCTAATTACACATTGTATTTCTGTCGTATTTATCATGTCATCTCTTAAGTCATATGTACTGTTATTTGTATATACAGATGTAAAATTATATTGTTTTCATATCAAAGGGAAGTAATAACTCACAATCTTAATGATTTCACAACAGAATGTTGTTTTATTAATGGAATCCATTAAATATCATGGTTTGCACTCATTTATCATGGTTTCAGAATAAATTTATGATAGCAAATTGGCAATTGGGAAATTCTACCTTAATCACAAATTTCCCTATAAAATTCATTATTTCAATGCTTAAAAATGTGTTGCAACGGCGTTAAACCCAACAAACAAACAAACAAACAAACAATACTTTAATATGATAAGACCACGATATCAACGTCGTATTTACGTCACTCGGAAGTATTAGGCAAATTCTTTCATCACGTTGGTTTTTAAGCTTCCGGATGAGCGATTAATGAAAACGTGGCTGACCAACTGTTAGTGCGCATGCGTAGGTCTAACTTTTATTCTATACCACAAAAACATGCATACTTTGACGTAGATCAAGGAAGTGACATTAATAGGATACTACTTTCGACGTAACATGACATTAATCGTAATTAGGCAATTATTATTATTTAAGGTAATATAAATTAAAACTATAACAATACCTAAAAAAAGTATCGGTTTAGAAATGTGCAATATCATAACATAGCAAATCAATTAAGCACAACGGCTTGTCTTAAAACTAGATACAAATATGTGGTTGTATATATACTTAGAACAACTACTCGTCCGCTTAAAAAGTTTACTTCAGTTGCTAAAATTTAGAAGCTACAAGAGAGCTGAGTGCTGATACACTGTCCTTTAAAAGTTTGAAGACAAAAGAAATTTACTACAATTCTTCATTTTATTGATTTCTTTTGTAGAATTATTATTTTTAATATCTTTAGGTATGGTTTGTGATAAAGTGAATACATATTTCATGAGTGCAATACAATTATAAGATTTAGCATCTGTCATACTATTAAAGCCTCCAAAACCATGTTTATTGTAACTATTTTCCATAACATAGCTTTTATACTACTTTTGTAGTCTCAGTCATAATCATAATGGCAATCAAAAAATAAAGCAGAACTAATAAGTATTTCAAAATAAACATTTATCTTAATTTAGATAAAAGCTATATTCACCAGTGAGAATGTCTCCAAACTTTTGGTGGGTACTGTATTTTCAACATGACTAGAGAAATGTATTGCATTGTTTGTTTCAAACAAGCCTATATAAAATCAAGACATTACTAAATATGCGGTATCACTTTTTGTCACCTATTAGGGCAATAGTATTTTTTTTAAAGTTTTTTTTTGTATTTTTGCACCACCATCCCCACACTTGACAGTCCTGTAACTTGCATTTGTCATGTTTATATTTATAAAGATCTACTCTTAACTTTTGTTCACATGTTCCTACTATGTAAACTGTGACGAAATAAAAGATATGTTCTGTTCTGTATTAAAGGAAATGTTGTTTTCTTGAATGACCCAATCGTATGTCAGCTGGCACACCTTCAAGGAAATGACAAGTATCAACAAATGATAAGAAAGTCACAACGTCCATACAGGAAACTATGTGATGTATAAAATAGACAAACATTCTCGAAATGGTCTTCATAAAAGTCTAATCAAGCGCTCATATCAAAATATTTTCTGCGACTGGTATGTATTGTCGGTCGTCAAGCTAAAATTCAAAAGAGTTAGGCCAAGTTTTGCAAGAAGTTTGAAGTAGTCCGTCCGATCATTTCTGTAAAATGCATTATTTCGCTATATAGTTATGATTCAAACTTCTCACATAGACCGGGTAGCAGGCAGACATGGCATGGGCGGATCCAGGGGGGGGGGGTTTCAGGGGGGTCCGGACCCCACCCCTAGAATTTGGAAAATGTACCTGTCCATGAGATTGCCTGTAAGTCATTTTATGTAGCATGAAGCATTTTTTCGGTGCTTAACATAAATTTAATGGTTATGTAGTTTTTATAATCAATATGATGCATTTTTTTTTGCCAAATGTGTATAATGTGGTTGTGGTTCGAGTTTCGGATCCCCCTAGAAAAGTTCATTCCCCCTAGAAAAAAATCCTGGATCCGCCCCTGCATGGGCATATCCCATTTTGGTGACGGTTCATAGCTTTTTGCAGAGTTATGGCCTTTTGATAAAAAATCTTGTCCGCTCATTTTTTCAGCACCTGAGAACGGATTTGATTTTAACTTCTTGACAAAGAATCGTCAAAGATACGTTGGGGTTTATCATCACATTCAGTAATACGTCTAGTTTATTTTAACCTGATACCCTACTTTTTAAACTGTTGACTACGTATTGCTTAATCATGCTTATTTGTCGTCATTTTATCATTTAAAAGCTTAAAACAAAATAGTATTTTAAAAATCAGCTATTTAACTCTAGTTTATGAAAATCTCAGCTGCATTGTATCAAGTGAGTATGTTCGTATTTCGTTTAATGAAAAGTCGCTTCCAAATGGTTGGCTGCAGGCTATTCAACAAAGTCTAAAATGAACTTTTTTATGCGTAAAATAATCGTTCAAATAATTTCAAGACATGTAACTCAGCCATGTATCTACACAGTTAAAATACGAGTAAGTGATCTAAACGTCATACATCCCCTACATCAGCAGCGTGTTCAGTAACGACTGTTAGCGAACGTTACGCGTACGGGACAACTCATCCCGAAGACAACCCGTGGACAACTCAACTCAAAGTTGTAACAACTCAACCCGTTAGTAAGGGATTGAGTTGTCATGGGTTGAGTTGTATTTAGGTTGAGTTGTTCCGATCCTAATGTTACGGAACGTTCGGGGTAATTGAACAGGCTTCAATGTTATGGAACAAACTAGCAAAATGTAAACACACTATTTAATAAAATGAACTGTACCTTCTTCGACTGTGTTCCCTTGGCAGTCTGAGCTTTGTTTATACTCATATTGATGCCACGCGGTATTTTGACTACAAACATACACGTTTAATGTGAAGTTGTAGGTTGCATGTATGTAAACATTTCTGTATTTTAGATAATGAACTAACTAACTAACATTTTATTTTTACTAATTTAATTTGGATTATTTATGTACATTGTAAATTGCATCCTGCATATACGTATTGGTTTTGACATTGCCACGACCAGTGCATTCATGGTTGACTCTACATAAACATACGTGTAAGGAAAATAAAATAGACGGATGACTATGTGAAGTAATGAATGCACGTGTACGTTTTACATTTTTGTCTGAATTTAGGTATTGAAAACGAGTTTATAATTATATTAATAGTTATTTACAAAAAATTTAAATAAACGTACTAAGCATTTATACAAGTAAATCTTACCTGATTTTAACGGAATTTTACGCCGGTTTTGGACGCAGTTTAATTGGTTATGTAACAGACGCTCAACTAACCAGTTTTTCGGAAACTTCATTATCAGTTTTCGTTTACCCGACCACATGGCACCGACAAAGACAAAACCCGATCTAAAGTTCTCCGTTCGCAAAATTTAGCGGTCCATAGTATATCTGTTTACGAAGATTGCGACAAAAATATATAATAAAAACTTATTTTATTTGGAAAGTTATAACTTGCCAGGATACGAAATATGTAATATAAATACAAATTAGCAGACACAGCGGACACACTGTCAGAAACAGCAGAAGGATCGATACTTCAGCTGTCTCTGCTAACTTTTTATTCATTTATGTAATGTGTTGCGCTATATAAACAATTAAGCAATGCCAGCGAATCCTCAGCATTTTTTTTAATAACAATTTTGCCAAGTATAATATATCATAAAGTATTGTTTATACATACATTTAATGTAGATCGTTTAGGCTAACTTGAGACAAATATGTACGAAATTCCATGTAAATAATGTCTCATGTAATTCTAAACGAGCTATAACACTAAAATCGCCCCTGTATTATGTAAATAGATAAGAAAACAAAAGAGTACTTACTACTATTTCAAGCGACATGTCTTTCATCACTGATTACAGAAGACACTGCATTATCTTCTGATTGCATCATTATATCAATAACAAGAGCAGGCCAAGAACTGTTCGCTCGACTATTCATAGTGCTCGTGTAAACAAAATCAATCATTGATAATTATGCAATTCCATTGAAATAAAGGAATTTTAAGTAAGTGTAAATACATGTACTTTAAATGTTTAAAATTATAAAATTTACACGCTAAACTTCTAACTAAAAACTTTAAAGTATGAAAGGGTCATAATGATGTCAAAAATAATGCTAGAGTTATGCAACACGGGACTTGCCTAGCCCTGAAGATACAATTGAAACTAAGTAAATTCCCTCAGCAGTTGCCATCTCTTTGAATAGTCGAGCTAAAATATCTTGAGACAAAAACTAGTACAAACATGCATACACTGAATTTTTACGATTGTTTTATGTGCAACAATTATACGACAACAGATGTATGTTTACAATGCACATTGCATCATCATTGTGCACATGTGTCTGATGTAAGTGTCTTTGTGAACGACGTTATTTTTTATATTGTTTAAAGCCACTATATGAAGATACAGATTGTATATTCATTTACCGTAGACTTGAACACTGTTTTACAAACATGAAGTTATCAAAACATAATATGCATTAGAGACACAATAAACAGCTCAAAACATACTGCTTTCTAAATCTAAGTTTGACAAAGTGTCCATTTCTTTAAAAAGTGTGTTACTTATATGAGAGCACACTATATTCATTTATACGCTAATGTTTAATATGCCTGATCCAAAATAGTTCTAGAGCTTAATTATCTAATTCAGAGTAACCTTTTTTCTGTAATAAGACTTCATCTTAAACATACTGTGATCATAACTATTGTTTCAAGTGTTGACAACCAAATTCTACTTTCGGTTTCGATCTACTTTGAAATGCAATAGATGACATAAACATATTTAAGCAATATCTGCATTTACTTAAAAAATCTTGTACATTAGAGATCGTCTTTGAAATAGATATACATGTATGTCTATTTTCTTTGCAGTCCAAAAACAGTGCTACTTTTGATAATGGGGCTTTAACGCCGTAGACACACATTTAAGGTCATATAACAGCAGTCAACTTAACATGTTATAGCGTTTGTTTAACTATTCGACACAAAATCAGAAAATATTGATAAAAAATATTGCTCTGAATAAATATTGTAAGATCAAAATTCATATACATACACGAAGGGAGTTAATTACTGGTACATACGCGCGAGTTTTACGTTACTAGGTTATTTCCCTTTGTATACTTCAAACTGAGGTATTTTCAACAATGCGAGCGCTCGAGCGAGCGCCTGCTACGCGAATTGTTAGGCTATTGAATGACTGCGAGCGTTCTCTGTGAAATCCAAGATGGCGTCAAACAGCAATTATTGAAAATAGCGGGTGGGGATACATTAGATCTTTCACATCTTTTTATCATATATGAATCATTCTGATACAATTTACTGAACCGAATAAATTCTTTTATATGCATTGCGTGGGTATGTAATGCGGAAGAAGTAACACACAAGTTTGCGTCCCACTTTTCAGGGGTAATTTTTCGAGATAAATTTTTTTTCCAGCCACCATCTTTGATATTTAAGCGAAACACCTCTCGAGCTGAATCGCGAGCGCTCGCGAGCACTCACGCGGGCGCCCGCGTTAAGGACGAGAGCGCTCAATGTCTCCTCGAGCGCTTGCATTGTTGAACGCACCTCTGCTATCATAAGAAACAAATGTTCATTCTTGAATAGCACACTGTTTATTATACTTCAATGGGAAGTTGATACGCAAAAATAAGCAACAAGGACCATAGGACTGAGTGGATTGTGTCAAATACTCCAAAAACAACCGTCGTAAAATCGAAAGCATACCAGATAGAACATAATTGTACCATTTTCATTCTAACACTGGATGTATTTCACATATACACATGTTTCTCGGGGGCCTGTATTACCAAGCGTCTTACGACCGATTTTAGTCTTAAATTCTTCTATATTGTTTTGTTTAATTATCGTAAGATTTTTGATAATATGCTGCCTGGATGAATTAAGAGCTATTTATCGTGGCGTATTTACATTGTGACGTTCCGTGGTATACTGCCTATTGTACAACAGTAAACTGTGTTTTTTTTCTTTTGTATATTAACTAAAACGCACCATGTGAGAATAAAACAATTGAAAATCGGGGATATTAAAGAGAGCATGTATATCTGAATTAAGAAATTAATGTATATTGTCACTGCTTTCAAAGACGTATTTCATTTTCTTTTATTGGACCATTGACATTCTTTGTTTTGTTCTTTTTATAGTATTTCCAAATTTGTAGACCTTCTTCAAAAGGAGGCAGAACAACTACTATAACTGTACAAATAAAGCAATATATCTGAAAGGTTTTCATCCAGGTTGAAAATTGATCAAAATTCAAAACTTCAAAACTCAAAGCAATAGCTGGAATCACAACCAGAAATATAAGCAAGCTTATGGTCCCTCCTATAGCTGCGTACATGCGAGCCTTTCTAAACACTTTATCCATAATTTTTGACGTAAGTATTTTCCCAGCATCCACTGCTTTAAGTTCCTCTTCGTAGACAAGACGGTAGGGATTCAATGGATTATCGATGGACATTGTTTTAGCCCATTCCTTTTCAGCGTCATCGTCTGTTTTAATTTTGTTGGTACAAAGAGATACGATAAAGCAGACGACACCGCTGACAACAAAACCACTGACCATTGCTGTTAGAAGACTAAAATCTTTAGCGGTGTTGACATAAAAGTTAGACAATCCACCCTCGTAAGTTGATCCAAAAGCCAACATTCCAGTAATTGAGGTTATAGTTCCTAGTAAACCACCTGAAAGGTACATATATAAACGGGGTGACTTAAGGGGCAAGTTGTCTAAAGATTTTGCTGTACAGCTCTTTTTAGATAAGTACTCTTTGCATAAACAAGCTCTATGCAGCGGATTTCCTCAAGCTTGCATATACCCAGATGTCGACATCAAAACACAAAATATTAAAAACTATCATAACGATATATTTTAAGTGCTTCGATAATGCCAAGGCATTAAATAGAGCAAGCCCGCCTGACAAGCTAAGTCGGTAGCACGCTAATGATCTGATCAAGGTGTCGTGGGTTCGATTCCCAGGTGTAATACTAAACTGGTGAAATTTGATATAATTTACCTACGTAGTGCAATTTATTCACAAAAAATGAAATCAGTACTGAAAACTTTCACCCATGATAACCCCATATTTGTACAACTCTTAGCCTTGAATTTTTGTGTCTTTATTTAACTAATTACCTACCTGAAATCACGCCTGCTGATGTTGCTTTGGGCCAAGCAATGGTGAGAAAAAGAGGGAACAGAAAAGGGCTAGTAAGTACTTGTAAACCAAGCGTGGCCCAGTTGACATTCATACCAGTTTCTGATACCAGCAAACCATAAGGTACAATAGCTATAATAACCCACATCATACACCAGCTCTGTAATATAAGAAATCACAATGATATGTTGATAGAGTCATAGCTTCATAGAGCTCTCAATTCCCTCGAGAACACAAGAACTCTGAGAAACAGAATTATGAACAAAAGATGACGTGGGTTTAACATTAAAACATATGAACACGACCTCTGAAATGCGATTGCCACAGCCTTTCCTTTGGTTCAGCATTTCCAATTGTTAGTTTGCTATAATTGACAATGTTAAATCATGTACTGGCAATAAATAATATCAATAGAACAAAAGCGATGTACCTTTTTCTTCATTCTGCTTTCTTTTTGGATCTAAGTATCTTTGGCTGTGTAACTGACAATAAATTGTTAAGCACTCAGATAATAGCAAATTATAGTGATAGATTAGTAAGAAACAATTGAAATTGCATTGTTCATTTCAATAAAGACGAAAGCTTAAGAGTTTGAATAGCAAAGGATGGACATACCACATGGCCAAATGATACAAATCCGAAACTCCTCAAAGCGTTTACTTCACAATACGCTACTTTAATCCACTCAAAAAGGAAAATAACCGCTGCGGGGAGTTTGCTAAAGTTTCCTTTTCAGAAGAGGGGTTTATATTACATAAAAACTGTAGTTCTAGTCATGGGCGGCCGGCGCGTTCCCAAATCAAAGACATTTGGTATATACTTATATAATATAGTGTCTTCGGTTTGAAAATGTGCCGACCGCCTTTGGTATTTGATAACTTGATATAACCATCGTGAGACCAACCTTATATCTAAGTAGACCGTCTTCATATTTTCTATATTCACCATGTGTTTTACACACATATGTTGGTGATTGTAGTGTATTTTTCTGTCTATTTTCAATATCAATCAAACAATCATTACATCCTATTGATGAAGGACAGTCACACAGTTGTGTAGCATCTGTTAGAAGTTCAGCTACCTTCTCATGTCCACAGAGTACACAACTGGTTGGTTTGAGTCCTTTTCTGGTAAAAAGAGATAATATGTCAGATATTAGTTACCAAGGTATTGAATATTTTAGTGTTTAAAACAAATCGTGTGATTAAGTTGCCCAGAGTTCGCCCAATCATCGATGTATCTATTAAAGGACTGGTCAGTGGGTCGACAATTATATTTTAAGCCACCGTTGTGGTATGCTTTTCGCTCGGACAAGGTAAATCACTATGTTAAAGTTTAAAACCTTGTCGACCATGGCCCGCATGTTTCATTGTAATCCAATAAATTATTACATCCTGGGTGCACAAGGCGATGTTATAGTTCAATCTGGTGCACCTCTATAGTAGATGGGGTGACTATATCGCTAAATGACTATATTCATTGTTCAAAGCAAACTGAACACAGAGCGATAGGTGAAATCTTAACAATCGTTACATTAAACGCGTTTACCGAACAGCACCCATATATCTAGGTCAGTCCGAGACATAAAGTAGATCATACATTGTATAATCTTTCTGAAGCCGATTATCTACCAATCAATTGTAATATTTTCAGCCAATTAGAAATTTAGTCCATAAAACTGTTTTAAACAAAACAAAAAATGTGTACAAGTGGCATTCACAATTTGGCAACTAAAGGTTCAGATAAAGCACACACCTGAAAGGATTGATGTATGTTTTATATATATCATAAACTATGATAGATGATACAGACATAACTTCGCCAGAACCAGTGGACATCAGTGCCATCATTAACATTGTTAGTAATAAATATCCTCCTGTCTGACCCATTAAATGATTCATCACAAAGGGTGTAATATAACCTGAAATTAACGATATATAACTAACATAAACATTCGTATACATGTATGAGACTCTTACTTTCTAAATCACCATACCTTGCAACCAAACAAGCATCACACTATATTTTCGGATATTAGATCTATCCTTTGTTTATTAAGTTTGAATTTCAAATACAAGTAATCTCAAACAAGTAATAAAAAAGCACAAACTCGAACAAGCGGAATGTTACAATATGCCTATAGATGGTAAACAATCAATCGTAATATAGGGTAAGAATTTTCTCTCTAGTACGAAAAAACAAACAAACCCGAAAGCAACTTATGCTGGGATGAAACGTAGCTCTATTCTACAAAAAGCAAAATAGTTGTCTTCAGGAAACAGGGTGGACTTAAGCACGATGAACACTGGACTTATAACGAAATGCCATTAGAAGTAGTAGATACTTTCAATTACTTGGGTACAGTTTTTCATTATAATGGAAGCTTTACTACAAATATAGAAATGCTCGTGGGCAAAGCTGTAAAGGCTATGTATTGTTTACTAGCCAATACGCGTAAATTCAAATTTAAACTTAGTACTCTTTTACAATTGTTTGATTCTTTTGTCGGATCGATATTAGGATACGCTGGCGAAATTTGGGGGTTCTCCAATAATAAGGAAATTGAAAGGGTTCACCTGAAATTCTGCAAATTATTATTACATGTTAAAAATTCTACGTCTAGTATGAGTATTTACGGAGAATTAGGAAGATACCCGTTATATATACAAAGATACACTCGCATCATAAAATATTGGTCTAAAATAATGTATTCCGATAATATTATTGTTAATCGCCTTTATAAATCAATGTTAATTGATTGCGAAAATGGCGCTAAAAATTGGGCGAGTAGAGTTAAATCCCTTTTAGATACATACGGTTTTAGTAATGTTTGGATAAATCCGGACAGCGTTAATCTTTTAACATTTTGTAATACCTTTAAGCAACGTCTAGTAGATGTTTTTATACAGTCATGGCATACTAGCATATTTAACAGTCCTAGTTTATTCATATATAGATATTTCAAGATTACTCATTCATACGAATCATATTTAGACATTATTCCTAAAAAATATAGAATTGCTTTTACTCGTTTAAGATTAGCTTCTCATCAATTAAGAATAGAGACTGGTCGGTATGGTAACCAGAGAATAGACCGCAACCATCGTTTGTGTAATATTTGTAACTCATCAGACATTGAAGACGACTTTCATTTTGTAATTGTTTGCCCTAAATACAATACTATACGGAAACAATATTTGAAATCTTATTATTTTATCAGGCCTAGCGTTTTGAAATTTACTCAATTAATGCAATCTGAAAGCAAAAAAGAAATTATAAATCTTGCTAAATACATATATTATGCATTTTTATTACGTAATCAAACCACAATCTCAGTTACATGATCTATACATTGTTTTTGTAATTCCTGTAGAACCTATTTTTAACGTGTTAAACTATTATATATAACATGTTCCTTAATCTCAAATATCATGTTATATGCATCATATATTTATTCATTCTAGTTTTATAGCTACTGAAAATATTCGTCATGTAGTTCCTCCTCATAGATTATATTATTCTGTTAACTAGTAATTATTAACATTTATGTCCATTTATCATTGATACTTAAAACATTATGTTAATTGATATACATGTATGACCATATGTTTTGATTATTTTGTCAGTGTGAGATGTTGTTAGAAGCTTGTGAGTGTATGAATGGGTGAATGAGTCCACGTGAGTGTGAGTGTGAATGTGTGAGTGTGTGTTTGTGTTGTGTGTTGCGTGACAGAACCATTGTTTATATTCATTTGTTTGTAACAAGATACCTTTGTATACGTTACCGTAATAAAATATCTGTTCTGTTCTGTTCTATTTTCGGCTGCCATATTGTTCGTCATCTTGGGTGAATGTGGTTGATATCTCTACTCGAGAAAACAGGTACTTTGTACGTGAAATAGTCTAATCAATAGCAGAAATTGACTTACATAAATTCGCGTTTATAAACATGACAAAGAGTGAAAGTAAGAAGACAGGAACGGTAAAGAAAGTTACCATTGTCAATTTCTGCTTCTGTGAGTAGATGAGAGCCGTTTTGTGCGCTCATGGTTAAATATGACATCGTGGCGGTGAAAGACAATGCTGTTGGTATAACGAACCACATGTACGCAGCAAGGAAGAATCCCAAAACTCCTTGAGTAGGTTTAGCTGCAATTCTACTCTGCCAGTTAGCTTGATCACAAAAACTTATAGACGTGGCCATGAATAACAAAACAACGCCGTATATCACACCGGAGGTAGTTCTAAAGGTTAAAAATGAATCACCGAAGTTGCCTTTTGGTGCTTTCAGACAGGAAGTAGAATTATACATCGCTTCTATCGTTGATATTGATTCGATCTCGTCTGTTGGGAAATAACTAGTGTATAAAACATATACTGTTACGGTTATAAATGTTAAAGCTGTATTAAAATAAGATATATAAAAAGTTGTTCCTAGTCCGCCCACCATACAATATGAGCCAAATAACACCGCCATCATTAAATAGATAAACTCGTTGTTTGTATTCATACTTAGTACTTCAAGAGTAGATTTTCCAGCTAAAAGCATACTCGTTGTTACTATAAGATTTGTGACCAATGCTAAAATACAGAACAAAATATGGGCAGCCTTTCCAAACCTTGCGTAAGCAATCTGTAAAAGTTGAAATAAATCCTTTATCCCTAAAAATAGCATTCTGAACTAGACCGAAATCGACGTTCATCCATGTGACCTTAATAAACCATTTTGATTGCAATTATCCCTTTGGGGAGGTAAACAAACAATAACTTATGTCACAGAACGTACCATATTTTACCCCAACTTCAAACATGTAGAAAATTTTTAATGTAGAGCTAACTGTATTCCTTAAACGATGTATGTTCAAATGGCAACTGGTAATATCAGGTACCAGGTTAAGCTGGTGCTTCTTCATCAATAAATAACCTCCAACAAAAGCAAATCTGACGTTGTCTATGATAAAATGGTATAATAGTTACAAGGTACAAGGTTTTCTGTATAAAATAAGTATACATGATTTGCCAAAAGTGGTTTTGTATTCACGGATGTATTTAATTGACATTCCGGTTAAGTGTGGTATTTTGTATATAAATAAGTAATGTTACGATGGCATTGGTCGGATCAATCGGAGCAAGTCATAGAATTGAAGTTTAATCTGAAAAAAACCCTAATGTGAGAAATTCGAAATTCTTCACATCCGAATGCAAAAGAAACTACAAAACCTATACAATTGGAATGTTTGGTACGGACCTTTAAAGTAACTGAGAATGGACTAAGTGTACTTACTTGTGGAAATGTTTTTGCTCCTGGTGCCCGTGTTTTAAGGTACAAAGATAATGTTGGAAACAACAATATATCTACTACAATACCTATAGCCATCCATAAACTACCACCTAAACCAGACTGTAAAAATAAACAAATACATAAGAAAAGATATACTCAAGTAAAAATAAACAAATATAAAAGATAAGATATACTCAAGTAAAAATAAACAAATTCATATGAAAAGATATACTCAAGTTAAAATAAACAAATACCTAAGAAAAGATATACTCAAGTAGAACTGAACTAATACATAAGAAAATATATACTCAAGTTAAAATAAACAAATACATAAGATAAGATATACCCAAGTAAAAATAAACTAATACATAAGATAAGATATACTCAAGTAAAAATAAACTAATACATAAGATAAGATATACTCAAGTAAAAATAAACTTATATGTAAGATAAGAAATACTCAAATTAAAAAAAAACCTAATACATAAGATAAGATATACTCAAGTAAAAGTAAACAAATACATAAAATATACCAAGCCGTTCTTTTTGCGGTTGGCTTTAATGCTGTAGCAACACACTGTATAGGACATATCAAAACCGTCAGTCAACCTTCTCACCGTTCCTAGAAAGGCTTTAATCTCTGGATTTAGTTACCAACCAGTTACTAGGCGATACAGTGACTAACAAATGCTACATGCCGATTTTAAATCATTCAACGAGTTTAGGTTACTCACTGTCCCTAAAGAGACTTGATCCCGAAACCTAAGCTTGAAAACAGTACTAAGTTCATATCTTCGAAAAATGATAACAATTGTCTTTGGCAGAGTTTAACCACATATCAGTTAAACCACATGAGCTTGACATTCTGTATCATTGTTTAAAAAAATTCCCTTCTTATAACAATAAAAAATGTAAAAAGGAGGGAATTTTTCAAACTACGCTACAGAATGTCAAGCTCACGTGATTTAAATGATAGGCTTAAATGATAAAGGTTGCTTGTATATGGACAGGAGACCTTCATACTAGTTTAAAATTCTTAACTATATTAGTCGACGATGGAAAATAATTTAAGACCTTTCTCCTCGAAGATATAAATAACAAGACCGGGGATTAAACTCACCCACAAACCCTGAGTTCACATCCGGACGCACTAACAATCGAGCTAATATGGTGGACTATCGAGTCATATGAGAGAAGGATCACGCACCTTGCTTGTCAGAGTAGAGCTTTGTAAGAAGTCAGCTGGCCATAGAAGTTGTGACGTCACAGTTACAGCAGTTAAACTAAAACTAACACGTCCACCAGCGTCAAAAACTGTATCCAAGTTTTGGTCATCGTGGAAGATGTATTTTCTCAACGATCTGTAAACTCCGGCAATCAGTAACGAAAATCCACAAAATCCCAACATCAGTAACAATGCAACATGACTTTTCGGAATCGTTGGTGCAATGCTACAAAAAGAACAGAGGCGTTTTTCTTCACAAAAACCCTAAGATGAAAATCATCGTAAGTCAAAAGCATGAAACATATTTTGTAATATTGTAAATATTGTATTATTTAAGTGATGATATAATGTTCAATTCAAAATACAGAAAAGGTGATACCTCTTGTCATCGCTCAGGGGGTCACGTTGACCTTGGCGCTGACTAATCAATGCGTAGCTTTTATCAAGACGAAACACAATAGCATCTTGTTTTCGTAATTTCTATTTTTAAACGGAGATTTGCAAGCAAATTTGACGATGGTGTTATTAACAGACTGTGACTGGTCGGCTCTTCGGATTTTGTGACGTAAACGATGTTAAAGAATAACAGAACAAAATGAGTTTGTCATGAATATTTAAAAAGCAAAGCTCATCTACGTGAACCGTGATGTAAAGTAGCCAGATCTAAAACAAGCGAGTGTGCAAGTGGATATCTTTTAATCAAATGGGTGATTACATTATAATTAGGGATGTGAAATTTTCGTCACGCAAGAGTCACATATTTATTTCACTTCTCCTATCTATATCGGTTATAAATGCTCTAGTGAACTACATTGTATATAGGGTCCTTGACCTTAGAACATAAGAACAAATCATAATTTGAATTCATGTCACAAGTACCGAACGTCCGTACGTAAAGCCTAAATACTGACATAAACAACGTCATAAAAAACTGAGAATATTTATTTCTGTTTTATATAATCAGTTTTTTATATTCATAGGCACGGTATTATATGTACTTCATGCCATCTTTCGGCCTTATGTCAAAAGTCTGCGTTGACTTTTTTTACATCGGCTTATGAATTTATCATTGGGCGTATATAAAAAAGGTTGGTGTCATTTGCCAAAAGAGCAAAGCCATAGTTATGCATATTTCACGAACCTGTTCATAGAATAATTCATAATTTGAGAAATTTTGACTTAGAATTAGGCTACTTAGTGTAGTCAGTGATTACTTTATGATTAATATTTTAGATGACAATGACTGTAGTCCTTTATGGAAGATTGTCCGAGATCTTGATTACTTTAGTTTATAGAAATCTATTGGTCATATCATTCACAGCTTGCCATTATTTATATCCGATCACTATATTAAACTGTTTGTTAAATGTAACGTACTCACAGATAATATCATAGTTCATAGAATTTGTCATTGTCATGATCTACATTACAAAATACTAAGACTGTGGAGTACTGTTTTAGATAATATGGTTTTCATGGTTCCTGCACTGTATCAAGTTAAAATGTATTGGTCAATGTATACAATTATTTATACTTGCTACTTGAACAGTTTATGTGTTTTTACTGAATTCACAAACAATTTTTTTCATTGAATGATTTGTTATGTAATAGTGGAGTTTAAATCTGCTTTACATCTACCATTTTACGATTTCATCCGACAGATTTTTTTTATATACATGTAGTTTGATGTTGTCAAATATACATATGTTTTCAAGTACAAGGCAATTGTAAAACATGTAGTACATTAACATGCCTTTTGGTTATATATCCATATCATAAGATATATTCATACGCATGATATGTAATGCGTGATTGTATCATTGCCTGTATTCGTATATATGAATTGTAAATATGTGTTATGTATATGTTCAATCTGATTAAAACCCAAACTAAATTTCCGCTTGGATAATGGCTTATTTTACATCTATCAAGTTTGTACTACAAGTCACTACTACATGTACTAATATGTTATAATCAGACGTAACATACTTTATTAATTCATACATTCAATGACAAGTGGTAAGCAGAAGTGCAAACTTCGCCATTTTGTTTTTGTGGCGGCAATTTAAGAAAGGATTGACTCTATGTTTTTTTAAACAGGTAAACAGCTTTTATGAAAGTAAGATGTCCAAAAATTCAAACTACTACCTGTTTTCCTAAATGTAGTAAGATTATTCGTATCAGACTTATCAAAACATTCCAAGCCTTGGAATTAAGGCTTAATTTGGCGGTTCCATTTGGAATAAAATAGTTATGAAATGTTAGCAGTCTACAAAATTATGAAATGAAAGTGGTTGTCCGAACATGTCATTTAAGCAGAAAACGCCATATATCTTGTTCGTAGAGTTTTGGTTGCCCCCAAAGAAACTTTTGATTGGCCAAACTAAAAGATTGTTTTCCCGGACAATTGGACACCTACAAATTTCGATGACTGAACAGATTAAATGGCTGTTTCTCAAAATGAAGATTATAAGTGATATAAATTACTTGGATTCTCCAGTATGGTACTCAAGGGAAACTTTACAGCTGGCTTCCTCTTGATCATCTTGTTTGGTGATGGAGTCTGTACTCTGTGATGCTGCACACCAAAAATAGTCCACCGTCAGTAAAAGACATAACACCACTTTGATCTGAGATAGATAACAAATAAAACATCATTTGGAACACCTCGACTTTTCATTGAATAAATAATCTCGGAAGAATTCGCGAGAGTTCACCAAGAATATTGTTTTTTGCTACATACGCGAGACGAAGCACGTAATGGTTATGCAAAATAGTTCTGGACATAAACACAAGGAGTTGTAAGCACACTTTTATTATATGCATAGGCGGACCAAGCGGGGAGGTCAGGGGATCCGGATCCCCCTGGAATTTTCAAATGTACCTGTCCATTAGTGTATTCCTTGACAGTAAGTCATTTTAAGTAGCATGAAGCATATTTCTTAGTGCGTAACATAGATTTAATGGTTATGTAGTTTTTATTGTTAATATGCTGCAAAATATGTATAATGTGTAGGGTTGAATACTGTTAGAGACGAAACGATACCGGTACCAATGAAACGATACGGTATTTTAAACGATACCGATACTGATACCAATATGCAACTATATTACAATTTACAATGTTTAAATACTGTTCAAATACAAATAAACAAAAGGCTCAAAATACTTTTAATCAGCATTTTTATGTAAGAATGTGAGCATATCAGCTTTCTCTGGATCGAGACGTAATCTTTTCTGGCTAATTGTGTTACCAGTCCGTGAAAACACACGTTTATTGGGTCCACTTGCACCCCGGACATCGCAATATTTCAATGCAAGCTCTGTATTTTTAATGTTATCGTGCCATTCTGATAGCTAAATGTTTAGTAGAAAGAATACTTATGTATACGTAACCAAGAGCTTGTCTGGTTCCCAGTTGTACTTTAGAATGTAATAGCACATCAGGCAAAACAGAATAATGGCGGCGTCCGATGCATTATACAAGATCAATGTTCGAAAGAACATTTCTCCCTATATAGGCCTAAAACAAAGGAACTTTGTACAAGAACTACGGTGGATACCTCATTTTAGTCGTTTAGTTACATTTATGCTAAATACGTTAATCAAAATTCTAACGAGGCTATTTAACGTCCTAATTGTGTCCACTTTGAAGGCATGGTTTTTGTTTAATCGTTTGCTAAATTAAAGTGCAAAAAGAAAAGTCGACTACGAATGACCTTAGTAGTATCGTACCCCTACCATATTTGTCATAGTCAGAAAATTTTCATTCAAAATGAAGAAAAGGTACCAGAAAATTTTGTAACCTGAAGATAAAGGGGGTTCTGTCATTATTGTGCTTTGCCTGGCCTGATAACGATTGTAGTAAGGAGCAGGTGATCCAGACTAACCAAAAGCTACAGGGTGTCCCAAAAGAAAGGTAACACTTTGACAATTCAGTATTTTTGCTTTATATTCGACTATTTAAATGAACAGCACAGCATTTAAAAAAAGGTAAACTAAAAAGTTTTTTATAATTTGTAAAAACAGCACAGAAAATTCTAACGTTTTGACATCATGACGTCATTTCAAAAATAACATTTTTTTCAAAATGACGCGTTTGAAGCCAGATCAGCGTGTTTTTGTGGTGAAAAAATATTACGAAATAAAAGCTTTACTGATGTTCAAAGGAAATTCAATTATCAAATTAAGACATCTATTGTTAGCAGCAAATAAAATTACAAAAAATAAAGAAGGAAACATGCGGCAGTGTTGTTGACAAGTTCATAGTGTGTGTCCAGGTAGGGAAGAAAATGAGTTTAAAATGTGAGTTTAACTTAGGATATCCGTTGTTTTGCATAAATTTGCTTCATACATTTTCTGTACATGTTCAAATTTTGAAATGTACCAGATAACATATAATATCATACAACAATAATTGAAAGTGTTACCTTTCTTTTAGAACAAAAAAAATTCGTACGAAAACAGTTTTTATAAAATGTTGTCTCGCAATTAAATAAGTATTTTTGTAGCCCAGTAGACATTTTATTGCGGTGGTTAATGTAATCGTGTAACACGTAGGTAACAATTGTGAAAGACCTTCCAGACACTGACATCGTCGGCATACAGTCTTCAAAAAAATTGGCGAATGAGTAGCTTGCTTTTTTTCTGCAACATTTCATTAACTGTCATTTTGTATCAATTATCAATTTAGATCAACGTGGACATACTGGACGGTAATAAATGGTATTTATACTTAACCATAGTTTAGACCGAGCTAAATCCCTTTACTATACGATAAATACGCAGAAGATTTGAGATTAAAGCAATGAAGACTTTTGATTTTTTTATTCTAAATTAGCACTATTTGTTCAAAATACCGATTCAAGTACCGGTACCAAAACGAAACGGTATTTACAGGAAATTTTCGAAACGATACCGATCGGTATCCAATAGCGGTATCCAACCCTAATAATGTGGTTGTGGTTCGAAAGTTAGGACCCCCCCTAAAAAATCTTGGATCCGCCCCTGATATGTTTGTAATCATAGTTCAGCAGTATCATTGAAACACGAATTTTAAATTTATAGACAAAAAACCAGACAGTTATCATCGTCTAAACAATTGTGAAATTGTTTACTTCAACACCAGTTAAAGCATTTTGTTCAAGGACATGTGACGCAAAGGAAATTCAAAAAACGACATCTAAATATGTCCGATGTCATTCGTAGTAAATGGTTGAGGCGTTCCAAATTAACAAAATAAATGTCTAGATGACATGTTGAGATAGTTCTCCTGAAAATTTCATTATGTTCTATATTAACTTGTACTAATACGTGTAAATTATGCATCATTTTCTAGTTAAAAAAACAAAAGCATGTCGACATTGATGCACTTTTTCAGGCAAATTAAAGCATTTTTGTTCATTAACTCTCCATTGTCAATGCCAAACGCTAGTGCATTACATGTTGTTTGCTTCCATTTTTTGCGTTACTAACAAGTTACATGATTACTATAATCAAATAGGCTTTTATTCACTGACATGATACCCGAGCTATTCTATGCATGTTGAATGTTATCAATAATACAGAACATACGTATATTCACACAAAACAATGCACATGCTTATAAAAATCATACATACAAGTGCAGTGAAGTACTACTTAACGTTTTCATATTATTCCGCGACACTCAGAGTGCAATGCAAACAAAACGTTTCGAACCTACCTACCTCGGATACACATTTAATGCACAGGTCATTGAACATGCAGTATAAGACTTAATAGAGTAGCCTTCGTAAATAGAGATAGCAATAAAAGTTACTACATGTATAAAATAACACAGATATATGGTGCCCGATTTATGCCATGTCGCATTGTTGTCTCGCGGGACGCTACATGAAAACTAGAAAGTACGACAAAATGGTATTTTTTTTCCGTATCTTCGTCCCGCGGGTCGCTATTCAATAACACAATCATACGACAAATTAATCATTTGTCGTGTTTTCGCCTGATAAAGTGTATAACGAAAACCTATTTATACGACAAAACTTTTACACCTTTTCATGTCGTATTTTTGCATTAACTTTGTCGAATATTTGTGTTTTCGTCTCATACCCCGCGGGACGAAGATACGACAAACAGACGTTTGTCGCATCTTCGTGTTTTCGTTTTTTCGTTTGTGTTTTCGCTCATTCGCCTTCCGCTCACACATGCGTACATCTTCAATAGTCTTCTGCGCATGTGCAAGCGGAAGGCGAAAGAGCGAAAACACAATCATGCGACAGAGTAAATCTGTCGCATCTTTGTCCTATGATGCGCCACACGAAAACACTATCATGCGACAAATGTATTTTATCGTATCTTCGTCTCGCAGGTTTTAGGTGAAAACACAAAGATAAGACAAAATTAAGGCAACAACACGACATGAAAAAGTGTCGTACTTTTGTAAAAGTTTTGTCGCAAAAATGCATTTTTTATTGTGCTTCCTCGGGCGAAAACACGACAAATTATTATAATGTCGTATGTTTGTGTTTTCGCATGGCACCCGCGAAACAAAGATACGACAAAAAGACCATTTTGTCGTATTTTCGTATTTTTATGTGGCACCCCGCGGGACACCAATGCGACATGGCGTAATTCATCCACCATACAGATAAAAGTAAAGGTACACATACCGGCTAGTCATAAAAATATTATTCATATGACGTAATGGTTCTTTAAGCTTACAAATTGCGATGGTATATCTTTTGAATTATTTATGTTCGTATAAGAAGATATAAATATATGTTGTCCTCATGAACCGAAAGGCTAGCAGGATATATAATAAATAATATTACATGTTTGGGGTTCAAGGCACACTTAAATATTTTGACTGTGGTAAAAGATCTGATCAGTCATAGCCATACTTCCAGTAGTCGCTATTTTATTATGTGAGTTAAGTCTAGAATTTACATGATATACAATTTAAAATTTAAAGTCAAGTAAAAAACTTAAAACAATTAAATGTAATAGTTTAATTCATTCAAAATGTTTTGCTAATTACGACATTATCCTTTAAAGATACAAAACCTTGCATTAAATGTATAGTTAGGTTGCATCAGGTTTTCAACATCGCAAGGTTGAATAAAGATTTTATATAAGTTTAATTAAGATGGCGTTGTGACAAGTTATTCACGTTGACTAAACAATTTGATTAAATGGAAATGATTGGAATGAATATTTATGATTAATATTCATACTTTGTATTCGTAAAAATATAATTAACAATTTCTCAAAATATGTTCTTGCAACTTCATATCTATTTGTATATTTATGATGTATTTCATGTCATGTTGTAGTTTCGGCTTAAATGATATCGTGTATTTGTGCAACCAAATGAAAACTATCGTAAATGACACTTCTTTAATTTTGTGGGTGATAAATTTCATATATCAGTGAATTACAAAATGAACTGAATACTGAAATAGATAAAATGCAAAATATCAGCGCTATTTCTGTTGTGGCGTATTAACAACAAACACTCAGTTTACTAAATATAAGTTTTGTTTTGAAGTCTAGTTCACAAAGTTACAAATAAGTGTTCAAAGTTACAAAGTTCCAAATAAGTTGTCAAAGTTACAAAGTTCCAAATAAGTTTTCAAAGTTATAACATATATTTTTCAGTTCAATATTAGTGTCCGCACCTCTCCGAGACCAAAACCTAACTAACTGTCCAGCGTACCCAACAATACTTTTGTTTCAAAAATGCTTACATAAGGCGTCTAGACCATTTTAACAAAATGTTTTATTGTATACTTGTCATGTATACAAATTAGTCTATTGTACAGATATTGGGTATTTGATTTTATTATGATAAAATGGGGCAAAGTTACATAAAACTGATGACCATGTCACAACAAAATAGCTTATTATACATTGTAATGAAATAAATGATGTAATCTAGTAATTAACTAGACTGGACAGCTGGAGTTGGTGCGAACACTAACAAAAGTAAAAACAAGCAATTACTATGACTATGAAATATTTATGATTTATATACAATGTTGATATTAGAGGTTAAAATCAAATCTTGATTTTAACTTTGTAATGTCACTACATTACAACGTATCAACGGTATAGACATGTCATTTTTACCATTACAATTCATAGGGCTCGATGCATAGTATGGTATTTCGGTACCAGCGAAAAAATAGCGTTTTCTTTTTCCAATCTTATACTGGATTTCGAATTTCGTGTCGCGAAAGGGGTACGGGTTCGAATCCTACCCGGAGAGGTTATACCCTTCCATGAAAATTTGACAATAATGTCAATTTTCCTCCATTGATAAGGAATATGGAGAAGTTTCTGGCCTTGTGGAAGGGTAGGTGAGTACAAGTTATAGACAACGGTCCAGGAAAGCTAGGTTAGGTGCGCTGGACGCCGTTATATGACCAATACAATGTGTTGCTACGGCGTTAAACCAAACCTGATAAATAAATAAATAAATACTGACTAATGCTATAAATTCAGATTCGGTCATCATTCTGCCGGACTAACAACTTGCCACCAAGTTAATCACCGAACCTCACGAGTAGTATTACTACCGCTTAAGATGTCCGAGGCACATCTCATAGAAGAACTTCGTAAATAGTACATGTAATTATGTTTAAAACGTAATAAAAAGTATTAAAAGGAAGACAGGTTAAAACTATTTCGCGAGTTTTCATAGCCTCGTTAGTTAACAAAATTCATGAATAAAAAGAAATAGAACAAAATTATTCGCTCGGATCAGATGACCTACATTGCGAATGAGCAATCAAGCATTTTTGTAGTCATCAGTAAAAAATATAGGTCGTAATGTGACAATGCGAATTTAAGTAGTTTTAATCTATGAAACAATAATTGCTAAAATGCTATTTGGGTCATAATAATTTATATGTTAACCAAATTTATAAATCGATTATAGTCCGACATTATTGACCCAAAATAGGCCTACCTTTATAAAAATGACCAGCACAATAAAGGTAAAAAAAACGTAATTGTAAATTATAGTCTTATGTTCATGTTAATGTACTCTCGTCAACTTAATAGCTATTGTCCCTAGTCATCGGGCTACTGGTATCTATCTTTCAATCTTCATGGGGAGTCTTTTACTCCGCTTTTGCGCAGTTTACACTTTGGCTCATCGAAATTATATCTCTCTCTCTCTCTTTAGCTAACATGAACCACATGGGACTAGTCAGGAAACACCCCAAATATTTCGAGAAAATAAAGAAATATTTTGTCAAGTAATATAACAGTGTGTCTGTTATAAAAAATATAATTCAAAATCTTGAAATATGAAGTTGAACATTAGCCTTGCAATTCCTTTAATTCGTTCAGTATAAAATGATCCAGATAGTTTTCAGTAACAAAATATTTTAGTCGTCAACTTGAGATAAACAACTACATAAATCAAATAAATATACGTGTAAATCTGCCATACGTTTGCAAATACCCATCGCTAAAATTAAACATATACCGCACTTAAAAAATATTAACTATACGCAATACAATTTAAGTTTTCGCAAGATCCATCAATACATAAACTTCATAAACTTTAAATACTTATAAAAAGTTTACATAAAAAAGTTAAGCTATAGTTCATTGAAACAAAAAAACTAACTTATTTATATTGCATGTATGATTACATACCCTGCTTGTAAACAATTCCATTTTCATTTCTAGCCTTCTTGATGCTTTATCTTTAAATGATTAAACGTAATATGTAACTTCAGATAGTTCAGTGTCATACGTAAGATTAGTATATAGGTCTCTTTAACCCCACGGACTGCGCATGCGCGAATCTTTGAATAACAAAGGTTATTTAATAAAGCGCACAGAGAATTTCTTTTTCCGTCTACGGAATACTGACTGTGAGGTACAGGACCCTCCAAAAGTTCTCTGAAAAATTACAATTTGAATAAAACTGATCATGCATAACGCAAGTAGTTTTTCTATAATTAATTGATTGATTATGTCTGCAATTCAAATATTTGGGTTTCCCCCCTGCTGTACAAACAAGACTTTCACCATCACAATGAAAATATGGGTACTTAGAACTATAGGATTTAATCAATATTTCTGGTTTTTTTAGCAATAATGTGTAACAAACTTTGTTTGTACTGCCTGTGCACAGACTGAAAACCCACAAATTAGAGCTCAGAATTAGGTCTTTTAAACCTTTTTCATGTAACATAGTTTAAATCATATGATGATAAACAAATAAATACTGATTCTTAGATTTTGCTAGGGAGACATGATTTTATCCAAACACTAATGGAGAGTACGGTATACTTGGATATAAAACAAATATCTGTAACTATGGTTACCCACAGAATAATGCAACAAACAATATAATTTTTCATTATAACAAAGACAATACATGTAGTATTATAAGGTCTTATTTCACGTGAAACAATTTTACACAAAAGAACGTGAAAAAATATCAATATTTAAATCGGAAACAAACAACTTGTACTTTGACTACATTATTCCACAAACGTTCTAAACGCGTTGCATAATTATTTTATTTCTTTTTTACGCACAGCAAGGTACCTGTTTAGTGGTATATGTATTTATTCTTATGTCATAACCAACTGCGTGCGTTATTACCAAAACTTATTACGCTGTGATCATAAGAATGACGTTCTTATATAGTTTAACACATTTTCCAATGATACGGGCGTAATAAGTCACTTAGTCATATATACATCATAGCTGCATATTCTTTAGACGAACTTCAACGTTTACCTACATTCATACACGCTGTCTACGAAGTTATGATATGACAGTGGATGTCCAAACAGATCATTATAAGAGCGAGCCTTATATATCTTATTTGCAGAAGTTTGGTTGCCAAAAAGAAATTTTTGGTTGCCCGAACTAAAACGTGATAGTCCTGGGCAACCGGACACCCACTAATTTCGAAGACTGTACACGCATATCACATTTCTATGGAATCTTTTTATCGTCATGGGATGTATATATAACATTGTTGATAATGCTCATGTAATATTATTATACATATAGTCAAGTTTATTTAAAATTATTCACAAATCAATTATTACCTGGATCTATGGTCGCATTATCTACAATAACTATCAGAGTCAACAAACATATTTGTTGTTTTTTGCCAAAGTATATTGCTAAACGAATAATTGCCTGAACAAAAAGTGTAACCAGTAGTTATTTAAAAATGCAGGAATCACATAGAAACACAAACCCTACTACCATGCATGCCGCGTAGCTTAAGACATTGAGTTTGAATTCGCCGTTAACTCGCGCTCATAAAAAGATAATGGTTGCGATGGATTGTAGCGCCGTTAAACGTCGCAACGCCGCTAAACGTCGCAACTGACGTTAAACGTCGCAACACTAACGCTAAACGTCGCAACCGCCGCTAAACGTCGCAATCGCCCTTCCGTTAAATGTCGCAACGCTGACGGTAAACGTCGCAAAAAATCGAATGCCGTTAAACGTCGCAACCTTGCCGCTAAACGTCGCACTTAGTAGGAAGGTATAGTGTCGAGCCTAATCAACACACACATATTACATAGGACAAATATGACTTCAAAGCAGCCGCTCTTAGACTCATAACAACCATCAACATATCCTTAGCAACCACCCCTTGGTCCATAGCAACCACTCTTACACCTTATGCCAATCGCCTTAAGGCAAAAAGTATCCACTATACTGTCCATAGCAACCGATTTGAGTTCCATAGCAACCGTAATTGCACTTTTAATATTCATTTAAATATCAAATGGAATAACTCTCGCGGTCATAAACTTTATCTCAGTGTCTATTTTGATCATCTTCGGATCAACTTTCAAACCTGGTCATTTTTCGTTTGTAAAAAGCAGGGGCCATAAATCGTGTGTCAAAAATTGTAGACCCTAAATTCTGTATTTTTCTTTATTAGCTCACCTGAGCTAGCTCAGGGTGAGCTTTTAGGATCGTTGGACGTCCGGCGTCCATCGTTTGTCGCCCGTCTGACTGCTGTTTGCGAACATTATAGTGGATACATTTTTTACCTCAATTATCATCAAACTTTGTGAGGATGATTGTCTACGTATTTGATCGGATGAGTTCGAACATGGGTCATCTACGTAGAAAAACTAGGTCACCGGAGCTTAAAATAGAAACATATTGTTAACAGTTTTGTGGCTATATTTTTATACAAATACCATCGAAATTGGTTGGAAATTTTTATTTACTCTGATTATGTATAATTATTTCAGTGGAACCCCGGTTAGCGATAAAGGGCCATAACGACCCTCTTGTTAAATTTATACTTAGCTTCCTCAGCTACTTGAAATGATTCTGTTGTAAGAGAGTGGTAACTATTAGGTAATGACTATTCATAATCGACTGACTTTAATTGGAATGCTATTTGATTTTAGTCATTAGCCGATCAAATCTCACCAACTTGTTTATAGAAATCTCGGAAATAAAAATATAGTAGACTTTGAAAGTATTTTTATATATACACGATGTAGGGCTGCTAAACGTCGCAACGCTACTAAACGTCTCAACCTTGACACTAAACGTCGCAACCTTGACACTAAACGTCGCAACGCTACAAAACGTCGCAACTTTGACACTAAACGTCGCAGCCTTGACACTAAACGTCGCAACCTTGACACTAAACGTCGCAACGCTACTAAACGTCGCAACCTTGACACTAAACGTCGCGTTTAGTAGTAAGGTGTAAGCCACGGAAGTCAAGATGTAATAGCTATACTACAGTTATAAAGCACGATTATAAGGCTAATGAAAATAGCTGGGGAAAATCCGAGTAGTCCACCTAATCGGACCTACTTATTTGCATTCGGAACACCTCGACTTTTCATGAATGAATAATCTAGGAATGATTGTTGGGGGTCTATCCTGAAGCACAGGCGAAGCATGTAACGACCATGAAAAAAGTTCTGATAGTATACACACAGATCTTTGTCAAAACATTTTCTATGTGATATATTTAACTAAATATTGTTTATTCGTGGATTTGTTTACTTCAACTCCGGTCAAAGCATTTTGTTTGGGAATGTGACGAAAAGGTAGTTTCCAAGATGGCGTCTCAATATGTCCGAGGTTATTTGTAGGGAATGGCCGAGGAGTTCCGGATGACTTATTTGAAGAGTATGCAAGGGGAAATATCTGACTAATGTCACTTACAATACACTCAGGGTCTACAGTCACGTGATCTATAAAAACAACTATTAAAGTACACAAGTTTGTTTTCCTTCTCGAAAATCACAATCGGTCCTGTACGGTTTGATCGTTAGTGAGATATAAATTGCACAAATATTGAATCGAGCGATAAACTAGTCATGCGCAAATATATTGTGCCGTGAAATTAGAGAAAACAAATGCAACTGTCATTCTAATACTTGTATAGGCATTTTGGAACTATGGAACGTTGTAATTAATTATATGCACTTAATTAATCTTTCTTATCTTGATTTCTTTATCTTGACGAATTCAAAAGCTTGTTTAAATGCTCACAATTACGTGATTATATGCCCTGGTACAATATACATGCGCCTTATTTCTCTGGCAAGGTTTTTATTAGAAACCAGACCATTTAATATTCCTTTACGCTACATTCTGCTTCATTACGCCATATTTACTATGGGACGCCGATGTTGTGCGTTAAACATAAGTCACTTGGTACTTCTAGCATCACTTGATCTATGTGATGGCAATGTAGTCTCGACATTATTTATTGTAAGGAGTGTGTGCTTCACATAATGATTAAAGCATTAGTTCATAATGATACGGGGTTCTGGAATACTCAATCATAACATACCCATAACATTGAAATAGGAACTCAAAATGTTAACAGGACCAAATGTTATAATACTTGATCGAGAGCTCCCTACTCAAAGAACAATTCAGTTCCTAATAAGTAAGCATCTTAGAAACCCCGAATAAATATGTATTGCATTATTTAGAGGTTAATGATTAGTTGCTACTCGCCATTATGCGATAATCACCCGATGACGTCCATAATAGCCTGAGGGCCTTTGGCCCGAAGGCTATTATGGACTCGAGGGTGATTATCGCATAATGGCGAGTAGCAACTAATCATTAACGTCTTTAATACGTTTGTTTAGAGTCCGGTCTCGAATTTTAAGTAAACTAAGAACAATTATTTTGGGACGAATAGATCACTAGCGAATTTTCCGAGGACGAATCAGTACTTTGATGACGTAATGTAACAATGACGTAGAATATAATGTAAACTTTGTTGTCAAATGGCGGTCGTGTTTTTAAACGTTTGTAACCAGTTTACTTTCATTTATCATGGATTAAAACGATATTATCAGGAGACTGGAACCAGTATATGTGTTTTTCAAACTTGAAATTAAGGATATGGAGATAAGGATTATGTATGGAAACACATACATGCAGCCGGAGGAGTCATTCATTCATTGATTTACCGAAAATGGCATGGACGTTCATGATGATTTTAGAAGCCAGTTCCATTATATTTAATTTATGCATGGCTTGACTTTGGTAAAACAATAGTCAACCTACGCATATACTTTATAATGGCTGTATATTCGTCAAATTAAACACGGAAAGGAATTGAGTGCAAATTTCGGAGTTTGGTATTTTACAGCGTTAACGATAACGGTTGAGTCTGCTGAATTTGAATGGTGAAGTAAGTGATTTATAGTGAAATTATTTGTAAAATTACAAATAAGACTTTTTGTGCATTATAGTTTTGTTGAATATGTGCGTCTAAATCTAAAATTCTATTTGACAAAGTCAAAGACTCAAGAATTCTTTCGGCCGCCATGTTTGAAGAAACTGCTGCTTGATGACGTAAACAATGCGCGTGCAAGCATTCGGCGCCTATTATGCATAATGGGCGAGTTGAAGGCGGCCAAAATCGCATAATACGGGAAAAAGTTGCGTAATGGCCTTGTTGGCTTGTCATATTTGTTACTATATATAGTAACAAACGTATTAATCAATTATATCAATCATATCATAGAGACATGCATGAGTACTCTACACATGTAACAAAAAATTGAGCTCTTGAGCATGGAGTCCATTGTCAAGTTTTATAGCATCGATCCCGGATCAAGTGGATTCCGACTTCGCGGTATGTTCATAATCAGTTATCTTTCCCTGATAAAACCTGGAGCAATCCAATTGGTAAGTATGTCCTTTCAGTTGGAATCCTTGGATTTTATCATTGAAGTCCTATGTAAGGATAATAAAATACTTCATCTAATATCTTTCTTGTAAATGAAGATATTAACAGAAGTGATGAATTCAGATAGTTCTTTACCTTAAAAATACTTAGCTTGAATTTCAAACAAATAAAATGATTTCCAAAAAGTTATTAAAGACTAATTTTGGCAAATTTGCATTGAAAAGTAAGGATAAAATCCGAGTAATCCAACTAATTGGACCTACCTATTTGAAGAGTATACAAGGGGAAATATCTGACTAAAGTCCCTTATTCTCCCTCCCATTCCTGTATTAAATGTTGATATTTACCTGGTATAGATCTTCAATGATTTTTCAAGCAAATCTGTAGCGTGGTCTAGTGGTTACATATAATTGCCAGAGAAGAACTAAAATAATTTGTTTGAAAGCAATATGCCCAAGAGTTGATGTAAATTAATCCACTAAATAAAGATTAATCAATATGATCGCTGTGCAGACATATAGATTAGATAGTTAGCCCAACAACATAATTATGTAGATCGGTACCAAGCCAATATCAACAATTATAGTTCGTAAAAATAACATTACGTGTTTGTGTAAACATTAAAATAAACTAATCCATTCCAAAGGTAGGAAATAATTGAAAATAAAAGTTGTATAGATCATTTTAACAAAATTAGTGTGGTTGATAAACCACCACTCAATAATGCTTGTCATGGACGAAATCTTTTCCATTACACCAACAAAACACTCGTAAAACATATCAAATTCAATACGAAATAATATTATATTGTCATGCTGATCACCCCATGTCGTGAATTAGTTCATTGTATTGTTTACATAAACATTGTTATGTTTTTAGTACGAACTGTATACTAGTAGGGTTATTGATAGATATTTACTGTAACATCTTCAAGTCAATGTACAAGGCGAGAATTGTAGCTCTTTTTGCGCTTTTTTTTCATCGGATTTGACAATATTTCAAACGATTTGTCGTTACAGACTAGATAAAAACTTATAGCATGAACAAATTATAACTTTTCACATCGGTTACTTCCCTCGTTTTTCATCCTTTAAAAAGGGGGGGGGGGGCAACCGTTGAGATATTTTAAGTAAAGGTATAGGTACGCTGAGTAAAATTCTATTGTTAAGTTTCATTCAACTGTCAGTAGTGCATACATTAACCTCCCTGATTTAAATAGATGAGCAAAGAAGAACTGTACTGAGTATTTAAAGTCATAGGGAAAATCATGCGCCACTGGCAGTTGAATTAAATTTAACAATTACATCTACTAAATATTGGGATCTACCTTTGAATATTATTTTTAGAATTCCCAGTCCTATGAGAATATTTATGGAAACAAATCCTCGCTTAGTACAATAAGCTGAACATGGTACAGTAAAATATCTACCTAGGTAGAAAAAAAAACACTTTGAAAGCACACCTTGTCATAGAGCATTTCATGCCCTGGTGTGCTTAAAGACCATGCAGTTGTAGTTTAATAGATATAAAATACATAAATATCATTCTGATCTTGTAGTCGTATACATGTATATGTTCATAAATAATGTCTGTGACTGTTGTTTTGTTCCTTCATTTGAATACATACACTGACATTTTCTATCAAGCTTGCTTCACTACGAAGATCTTACTGTTAATAGATCTGCAGAAAAAAAAATACATTAACTACCATTAGGTTAAAGCACAATGTACTCGTATAAAGGAAGAATTCCCATAACGTGGATCTCAATTAGAAACTATACTAAAACCAAGAAAACCGTATTATTTGAAAAAAGGAAACATAATTTAACATCGAATTCACTATACTCACGATATATTTTTGTTTTATTCAGTACGTATGGGAGGTCACAGATTTACAATTGTGCTCATATGGAACATATAAAGAATTCAAATTCATTTTATCTATCAGTTATTCGTTGTAAGAGATAATATTTCATTATACCAGTTATTCGTTATGAAAGTGAATTTCGTTTCTGCACCACATGAACTAAATTAGGGTTGAATGTCAAAGTTTTGAATCAAGTAGTTAAATGTTCTAGCAACTGTGATTTTTAAAAAAAAATTAACGTCGCATTCAACACATATATAGGTTATATACAAGACGGCCAGCTCTTCCTACTATAGGTTTCCTGGACAATTTTTTTCTATCACTAGTACTAACTTACCCTACCACGAGGCCGACAACTCATGTATAGGGTATGACCTGCCGCGACCGGGTTTCGAACCCGTAAGCTTGTAAAAGTTATATAGCTAATGAATTGGTTGATATGCTTAAACTTATGTTGAACAGAAGAAGAGTAAATTACATGTTATATGATACATTTAATATCCAAATTACTTGGTATTGTAATGATAAAAGCATTTGATACTACTTTATTTGGATTTAATCAATACTTTATTTGGTCATTTACTACTGTTATAATGTCACCTGACATGCTTATTATTTAAATACAGCACAATGAGACGACAACCTCTATATATGGTAAAACATCACGGTCATGGAAAGATATAACCTGTCGCATAGCCTGATTCGACAAAAATAGCTATATGCTTTCATAAAATTGTTTTCTTTTTAGATATTGTTTGTTGTTTTCAATTGTCTATGCATAAATAATAGCCATACATCAAGACATTTCATTTCTTAGTAGGCCTACCACTTCTGCATGGCGATTTTCCCGATTTTTGATCGAAGAACTAAACAGCTATTATTACATTTTAGTTCGAGTTACACTATAATGAAAAACTTCAATTTAACATATAAATATTACAAGATTAAATATTTACCGTATCAAGATCCTGATCATCTTAAGTTGATTCGTGTTGAATAAATTGGGCGATGATTACTACATTCTGTTGTTGGGTGTAATTTAAACATTCTACAAAAACATAAAACAAAAGTTTAGTTTAAATAAATTCAAGTAAGACAATTTGATAAGTTGCTTTGAAAGTTTACATATCTGACTATATCAATCAGAAAGTTTGTGTTGAGCATTAAAACCTCAGAGGTCATTTTCACAAAAATCTCATGAAAAATAGTTTAAGTCAATTTCAAAAATTTACATTCAAAGCCTAAAAGATATGATATCATATAATGATATGTTTTTCAGAAAGTGTTCATTATCCTACAAAATTGAAGAATATCATAAATTGGTTCGACAATGCATGAAGGTATAATGAATGTTTCCTGCTTTTAACTTGATGATTTTTATCGTAAGCTATTTGTTGTGTGGAAATAACCACTGGTTTTTATTTGCTTAATCCTCTCACTGATAAATGATGTAGCATAAGTAACCCAACATGTTATCTGAGAATGAATGCTGTTCCTTAAAAGGAAGAAAATTTAGTACTGGTGCATCCTATAGGAACGATAGATTAATAGGTAAACTATCCTGCTCACACGTTCCTGACTAAATCAAACCAAACGCATGGGTGTTTCTAGCATCCTACATCTTATTGTACGCGTCTCTAGCAACCTAGATTGTATTGTAGACATGTAAGTAACAGCTGTATGTATTGATTCAGGTCTGATATGACAAATCCAAATTAAGGTTCTTCAAGAACTCATTTTTCTAATTTATGATAGTGCATAAACTCACACACTTCAAAATATTGATGCTTTCTTATTTTTGGATAGGGCGTAAATTTACGCACTTCTGATATGTTTTTTATTCGGTAAATGCAGACGTCTCTTCAGTAGAGTTGGTAAAGTGACGAATAGACAACTGTCGCTGTATGTATACATCGAGTTTGAGCTAAAGTGGGAACGTGCTTCTAATGATTTGGGTATGTCAGCAGTTCCTGAATTTTGTTAAAATCAGTACAAATTCTAATCATCTAATATGCAAATTAGCCAAACACACGTGACACTAGGACAATTTACAGAATATATTTTATCAAATCAACAAGTGATTATGCTTCCTTGAAATTCTGACTATAACATTATACTATCAAAATAATTGAGGAATAATCCCAATAAACTTACCGCTAGAACGTATATCCAAAGGTCAGTTTTCTATATAATCGTAGAATTACTCAACATGGAACAAATTCAGTCACCTTTTACCCATCTTCATCCAAAGACACCAGTACATACCTAGAATATATAACATACAAGTACCAGAGTTGTGTGGCATGTGACCAAAATAATTCAAATTGGCAGATTTTCCCCTCGTTTTTATGAAGCAATATAAGGAAAGTATACGCTATTTAAATAATAAATGCTATTTGAATTTAGTAGTAGTAATACATCGTTAACATTTTACGAAGATTTCCTGCTGTTGGTTTACGATATTTTTAGTCGTAAGACTTTATAAATGAAGCCCGTTGCTAAATATGTGTCCATCTTGTAAAACTTTCTTGTGTTGTCCAATGTTATTGTTCCATAGACATGACTCACAACCTGAAAAAGACAAAACAAGAAAAGAGAAACCCGAAAAAATATATGTAACAAAACATGTATAGTATATTGGAAGATAAATTATAAAAAGATAACCAAAGAAACGCTGAAAAAGAACTAAGGAGTAATGGCATAAGAAGGAGATACGGAGCACGGACAAGCATGCATGAGGTACAAGGAGGGGCACGGGCAGGGATTTTTACTCCATGGGGGTTATGTGGTCCGTTTAGGGCGGTCATTTCCGCTACCATTCCCACCTATTCACCAGGGCTATAGGAAGTCTCTGATCACCATTATTACAAGTTGGCTGGCTGGCTTACATGCAAATTTGTTTTATCTAGTTTAGACAAACTTATGAATACACGTACTTCCAAACCGACCTGTATCCTGAAACATCCCCTTCCAGTTATCATTAAATTCTTAGCCCCTAATAAAAATACAACAAACACTAAATCTAGACAGGCATTTTACCTATATATAAACTCTTCAGAACTTTTTTATTCCCTTTCAAACTTACTCTATCGATCAAATTACCCTTACCAAAAATATCCACCGTAACTAAGTAAAAGAGTACCCCATGCAGGTGTTCCATGATCGCCACACTTGTAATCAACGCCTTGTGAAATTTATAAGCAATACCACGAGACTAAACCATGTGTATTCATTATAGTTCCAACATTATTAAAAAGTTGTTTTTATTGGTAATGCACGAGAGTTTTGTTATATTTAATTACATGTACACATATTCTCTTAAAAGTATTTATATTTTCAAAAACCTAGGCTGAACGAGGCTGACCTGCGTTAGTTTTTAATGCATGAAATTCTCAATCACTTACAAAATGATTTTAAAATATCAATTACGACATAATGACATGTCATCTACCACAAATATATACCTTTCATACGTTGCTTATTGTTCATATATTGAATCTTAGACGCCAGAAAAACAGTTAAGATAACAAGCAAACAGTACTTAAAAAGGCAAGATATAAGACTATGTCCGTACGAATATTTGGAGGGGGTATATGGCCTCAAATTATTTTGAAAGTATTGCAACTTAAAATGTCCCAGATGAAGATGTTCTTTCTGCGATAGCGATCAATTGGTTTGCTATAGACGATTGGGAGAAAGGTTAGATTTTTTGTATTTTTTTTCTGTTTGATTTTTTTTCTAAATCGGTCAAAAAATAAGAGCACAAAAGTCTGTTGAATGAGATAGATGTGTTCGTGTTTTCTGAGGTTATGAGTTATATAACTTTACTGTATTTGTGTGTATAGTGAACATATTTTGGGGTGTGGTATATATAATAAGTTTGAAAAGGGGCTTTTTTATGCCGATAGCTTGGGGACTAGAGAACTGCCTGCATTCATAGATTGTTATTTGTAATTAGTCTGGCTCAGATGGAACCATTTGTCTCCAAATGAATGTGAATGTCATTACACCATTATGCAAAGAGTAAGTATGGGTTTTACTGATTGATACAGGGTTTGCAACAATGTTTATGTACATTGGATTTGTATATGTTCAGGTGGGCATAAATCGGGCGAAACTTGAATGTTGAACAAAGCAAGTATTATACAAATGCTATATTATGTACTCACACTGTTCGGTGTATAAGGACGACAGTGACAATTCTTTAGTAAGGGAATTAGTTCTGTCAATGTTGTATGTGTCTCTTTCAGTACAGAACTTCATTTATGCCAAGAAAGCAAGTTTAGTTAATGTTTCTGGACAGTAATATTATCAGTATAGTCTTGTTTCTTTAACAAGATGAGATAAATTGAGGTTTTGACGAATATTCAAGAAAGGGTATACAATTTGTAATCTGTTGTAGCTGAGATTGAACTCATATTATAATGGTATCTGCAATAGAATATAGAACGATTCACAACCATCTCGTAATAATAGTTCATTTGTTTGAAACAGAATATTTACTGATTAGTATGTTCATATCTCGTTATTGAACAACGTAAAATAATATGCGAGTAAAACATTAATTGATAGCAGTGTTTGCAATTTAGACTATTATAAATAATGTAGCTGAACAAAGTTCGATAAGAAAACATTGGAATAATCAAACAAACGGTTCTATATTGTGCTCTAATGAAACTATTCGTTGTACAGAAAAAAAACAACGAAATATTGGAAACAATTTACAATGCACATTTTTAAGTCCTCAGAATGATAAAATATATCATTACTAAAAAAGTGTATCTTATACACTACACTTTATATAAATTATTTTCAAAAACGGGTTGAAAAAATATGTTTATTAAAATAAATACTTTAAGTAGTAATGAGTCACAATTATCTGTTCATATAAACCGATTCTATGCATAGTTTATTACCTTTTTCAAAAACAAAAATGTTATTACATTTACATTCTGAACGATGATATAGCAACAATATCATAATAGTATTAAAAATATAAAGTCATGTTCTATTAAATCAACAACCAAACCACGTAACATGTAGATTTGTACCAATTGACAACCTCTGTCTACAGTAAAAATCATAACAAAATATTGGGTTTTATAATCAAATCCCAATTGGCAAGTTTAGTATTTTATAAAAAGGACATTAATAATCAAAATAACACGTGTAAATGAAATGTACAAAGTACCTTCCACATCCATGTACATAACAACACAGTTCATTATACAGTCATTATTCATACAATCATTCCATTAGCCAAACATTTTTCAAAACTCTATTTGAAGTTTTCTTTTCAAATTTGATTTAAATGTATACATGTAAATAGCTCCTTAGTTTGACTTATAGTCTGATTTTATCCGGTGAGCCGTGACTGCACTTTTGTATTTATAGATTTTTGGAACATTCCTACAAAAAGGTAACACAGCTTGTTTAACCAACCAACTGATTACTGTCATTGTTATAATTTTTCGACATCGATTTAAGTGACTCAGTGGTCGTGGCGGTAAGACAGTTGAATTGTTAGACACTGCTTTGGTTACCCTGGGTTCAAATCTTGCTTGGTATCCTATATTATTTTTGTTTTTTATTTTTGCCATTTTGGAAACGTACAACACGAAATCTGTGCAGCACGAAGCTAATGTATATATAATAGAATATGCATATTTGCCTGAGTTTGTGTTTAGTTATTACTTTGATGTCATGACTAAACTGTCTCGACAGTGTCTTATAGACATGATTCTATGTACACGCATTTTATAAGAAAGAGAAGCAAAATGTGATGCATGTAACGTTGGAAAATTTGATCGGTACTGTAGTATCCTAGTCTGATTTCTATTCAGCCACTGCATTTGAAGCCGAATGTATAATATAAATGTATTATTATTAGGTACAATGTAAATTGCTGGATATAAAAATAAAGAACCAAGGAAATAAAACAAATAGAAATTAAACAAAATCAATTTACAGCACAACATTCATTATATGATATGTACAACTATGCTTGAATTCAAGAATAAATTTAAAAAATGTGGAGGCGGTGAGGTTCGAACCACCGTAGTAAAATTTATTCATTGGCCCTATGATTCCGACTCGTTACCGACTGCGCTATTTTGAACAATGATTTTGAACTATTATATCATGCATACATACTTAGGATATTATAGTTTGTATTGATTTTCAGTGTAGTATTCACTGGTTATACCTATCGTCATGGTTATGATTAGACTCATCCAACCTGTCACGGCTCACCGAATAAAATCGGACTATAGCTCTATTTTCTCCATGTCCAATATTTTGCATGTCGTAACATGCTTTTTAGGTATATGGTACTTTAGACCTTTTAAGACCTTCAGCGACTGGTGCTTCTCAATTGTTTTGTTAATGAATTAATGATTCTGATCTAGCTATCCTTCCATAAAACGGGCCCTTCACCAGATTGCTCAGAATCATATTGAAGTACATTGAATAATTCCGATCTAGCTATCCTCCCATAAAACGGGCCCTTCACTAGATTACTCAGAATTATATTAAAGTACATTGAATAATTCCGATCTAGCTATCCTCCCATAAGTGGGCCCTTCACTAGATTGCTCAGAATTATTACCGATCTAGATATCCTCCCATAAAGTGGGCCCTTCTCTAGATTGCTCGGATTTATGTCTTGTTTCAATGTATAATTCCGATCTAGCTATCCTCCCATAAATGGGTCCTTCACTAGATTTCTCAGAATTATACTTCAATGCAAGGAATACTTCCGATCTAGTTATCCTCCCATAAAATGGGCCCTTCACTAGATTGCTCAGAAGTATTAATATTTTTCTTATTTTGTTACTTAAAAAATAAATATATTCTCGGCATGTATTTATAGAACATCATTATCAAACATCATTAGAGCTAATTACATGTATTTAAAAATACTATCAAATTATTTATTAAAAATCTTGACAATGTATAATGACCATGTTATTAGATAAATAAATGTGTAGGTATGAGTATAAATCATTTTTGTACGTTCAAACATTATTGCACCATATATTAATTATTTTACATAGCTTGTTATAAGTTTTAATATGACAGAGAGTTGATTCAATTGGTATGACATATAAGTCAATCGCTTAAAAGGCAGGAATTTTTCAACAAGACTAAACTCAATATGTTTGAAACTGAATATAACAATTAAAGCAAACTTGTAAATAAAAATACCAAAAATATTACAAAATAATGAATTTCTTTACTTATCTCAAAAATAATTATCGATTGAATTAGCATATTCACTTTAGCACAACAACGTTTGTTTTTAATTTTGTCCAATGTTTTTTATGCATTGATAAGCATGATTAATTAGTAAAACACTCGTTTATTATCATTATTTGTACTTTTTTTCAAAATATCAGTGAACATTCTGTTATAAACTCTTATTATATAAAAACATCAACAGAGGAAGAAAAATACATGAAGACAAAGCTACCCCATAATGTAGTTGGGCAGTCGCAATTGAAAGCAAACGCCTTTGTATATATGAGAATCAATAGACATGTTGTTAAGTTACACTCCCCTCGCAGCTCAGTGAATACATTACATTCACCCGCTACCTTAAAACTATTCGATTTATGATATTGACCTTTACTATGAACCTTTGAACGACCAATGAAAGTTGACCAAATTCCAATTTAGCTGAAAAACTTTATACGCATTTTCATTGGTTGAACGGGTAAAAACGCCTTATATGGTATGATGATTATGATCATACTAGTGACGAATGCAACCTCGTATGACGTCATATATAGTATGGCTACACTTTGTATTTAAGTTCAATAAGTTGCTCTATGTTTACAGTTAAAAGATCAGAGATGCACGTTCAAAATGATCAATGCTTACTTTCATTTTTGTTAATTTTCCATTATCTAACTAATGCAAAACTGTCCAACATCTTTGCATTTCGACATTTTGAAATTACAGGCGTGAGAATTTTTTGCATCTATTTTTAAAAACCACGCGACAGTCATGCGATTTAAATGTTTATGTCTCTGTCTAAAAATAGAAATATCAGTTTGCACGTAGTATTTTAGCAGAGGTAGAAAGAGAACGAGTACGCGTGAATCTTTCGAACCGATGCAATGGAGAGTAGTGGTTAAGTAAGCAAAGACAGGTACCTTCATGCGAATAATGGAGGAAAGACATTCGATAGTGTGTGTATGTTATCTTTAGTAGAGATTGAAACCAGCACGACGATTTGGATAGAATGTCATGTCATATTCTAAGTCTGTTTTTAAAGACCGAAACCTACATGATGATAATAATAGAATGCAGAAATTGAAGAAAGATACTTACCTCAACAAATATAACAGAATGTCAGGCGATATGGTGCTTGGATTATCTTTATTGAAGATAGAATCCTACAGGAAAATTATGATAGAATAGTTAGTTATTGTGTTTATGTGTATTCTTATGGGAGACAAATACTTACCTGAATTAGATGATAGAATGGCATGCGATATTGTGTGTGTTATCTTAATTGAAGATTGAAACCTTCAGGAGAATAATGATAGAATGATATGCTATGGTGTGTGTATACATGTTGTCTTAATTGAAGAAAGATACGTATATGAATTAAATGAAAGAATGACATACGATAAGGTGCTAGTTATCCTCATTGAAGAGAGAAACCTACAGGAGAATGATAATAGAAAAGTATGTGTATTGTTAATGGAGACAAAAACCTACCTGAGTTAAATGACAGAATGGCATGAGATATGGTGTGAGTTATCTTAATTGACGTCATAAAACCTACATGGGAATACCGATAGAAAGGCAAGCCGTAATGTAAGTATGTTTTTTATTGAGGAAAGATACTTACTTGAGAAAACATGAGATTAGCATGCCGTATTGTGTGTGTTACCTTAATTCAAGATAGAAACGCACAGGAGATTATTGATAAAAAGACATGTCATATTGTGTGTATGTTATCTTGATTGGAGATAGATACTTACCTCAATTAAATGATAGAATGGCATGCCATATTGCGTGTGCAATCTTTATTGAGGACAAGAACCTACTGGAGAAAAATGATAGAAATGGATGCCATATTATGTGTGTTATCTTATTTAAGGATAAGATAGAAACCTATATTAGAATAGTGGTAGAAAGGCATGAGATATAGTATGCATGTTATCTTTATAAGAGATAGAGACTTGTTGGACAATTTAGATAGAATGACATGCCACATTTTGAGTCTGAAATGTTTTTGAAGAATAAAATCTACTTAATCATTATGATAGAATAACATTACATGTAATGTTTGCATGTTTTCTTGATTAAAGAAAGATACTTACCTGAAACAAAATGATAGAATGGCATGCGATATGATGTGTATTATCTTAATTGAAGAGAGAAACCTACAAGGAAATATTGATAGTACGACATAGTATGTGTGTTATCATATTTGAGGATAGAATCCTACACGTAAATAATGGTAATAGGCATGCGATGTAGTGTGTATGTTAGCTTCTTGGAGAGATATCTGCACGACAATTCGGAAAGAATGCCATGCTATAATTTGGAAATGTTTTCATTCTTAAAGACTAAAACCTACATGACAGTAATGATAGAATAAAATGCCAGGTAATGTTTGTATGTTTCTGTAATTGAAGAAATATACTTACCCGAATTAAATGATAGAATGGCATGAGTAATGGTGTGTGTTTTCATTAAGTTAATTGAAGACAGAAACCTACAGCGCGATATGACCTTTCTGTGTTGGTGCGCCGTAAACCCCAAACAAACAAACAAACAAACAAACAAACAAACAAACAAACAAACAAACAAACAAACAGAAACCTACAGAAGAGTAATGAGAGAATGATATGTCATAGCGTTTGTGAGTAAGTGTACATTTTAAATTGAAGACAGATACTTACCTGAATTAAATGATAGAATGGCATGAGATATGGTGCTTGTTATCTTAATTGAAGACAGAAACCTACAGGAGAATAATGATAGGATGGCATGACATAGTGTTTGTATGTTTTGTTTCATTGAAGACAGATACTTACCTGGATTAAATTCTAGAAATACATGAGTTGTGGTGTGTGTTATCTTAACTTAAGACATAAGTCTATATGACAATAATGATAGAATAGCATGCTCATGCGTGGCTGTTATATTAATTGAAAACTTAAACCTATAAGGGATTATTGATAGAAAAGCAAGCCGTATGGTTTTTTAACTGACTAAAGATACTTACTTGGGAAAAATGATAGAATGGCATGCCATATTGTGTATGTTACCTTATTTTAAGACAAAACCTACAGGAGAATAATGATGGAATGGGTTGTCATTTTGTGTGTGATACCTTATTTGAAGAATTACATCTGAATTGGAATGTTGATAGAAAGGAAAGCCGTATTTTGTGTATTTTTCCTAATTGAAGACAGTTACTTACATGAGAATAATGATAAAATGGTATGCCATTTTGTGAGGGTAATCTGAATTTAAGAAAGAAACCTACAGAAGAAAAAAGTTAGAATGACATGCAATATAGTTTGTGATACCTTAATTGAAGATAGAATCCTACCGCAGAAAAAAGATATATTATGCATAGCATTTGTATGTTTTCTTAATTGAAAACAAATACTTACCTGAATAAATGATAAAATTGCATGCGGTATGGTGTGTATTATGTTAATTGAAGACAGATTTGCATGCCATATTGTGTGTGTAACCTCAGTTGAAGACATAAAGCTACAATGGAATTTTAACAGAATGGCATGCCATATTGTGTGTCTTACATAAATTGAGAAGTAACCTGCAGGAGAAAAATGCAGAATGGCATGTCAATGTATGTTTGTTGTCTAAATTGTAGACATAAACCTACATAGGACTATTGATAGAAGGGCATGCCGTATTGTTGGCATGATTTTTACTGACGTATGATACTTACCTGAATAACATGCCATATTGTGTTTGTAATCTGAATTTAAGATAGAAGCCTACAGGATAGAGGTGAGATAGAATAGTATGTCATATTGTGTTTGTTATCTTATTTGAAGATATATCTAATTGGTGATAGTGATAGGAGGGCATGTCATATTGTTTGTGTGTTTTCTTACTTGAATCAGAAACTTAACCGAGAAAAATAGAAGCAAGGTATGCGATATTGTAGGTGTTATCTCATTTGTGGATAGATACTTAAATGGAAATTTTGATAGAAAACATGCCAAATTGTGTGTATGTGTTCTTAATTGAAAAAAGAGATACCTGAAAAAATTGAGTAAATTGCATGTTTTCTTAAAGAAGAAAGATACTTACCTTAGAATAATGATAGAATTGAATGCCATACTGTGTGTGTGTTATCTTTATTGAAGACAGAATCCTACAGGGGAATAATGATAGAATGGCATATCAATGCGTGTTTTGTTATATTTATTTAAAACATACACCTTCATGGAATATTGATAGAAAGGCAAGCCTTATTGAGTGTATGTTTTTTTTTAACTGAGGAAAGATATTTACCTGAACAAAAATGATAAAATGGCATGCCATACTTTGTGTGAAATCTGAATTTAAGATAGAATAATGGAAAGTATAATGGATACTTTTGGCCTTAAGGCGATTGGCATACGGTGTAAGAGTGGTTGCTAAGGATATGTTGATGGTTGCTATGAGTCTAAGAGTGGCTGCTTTGAAGTCATATTTGTCCTATGTAATATTTGTGTGTTGATTAGGCTCGATACTATACCTTCCTACTAAGTGCGACGTTTAGCGGCAAGGTTGCGACGTTTAACGGCAGTCGATTTTTTTGCGACGTTTATCGTCAGCGTTGCGACGTTTAACGGCGGTTGCAACGTTTAGCGTTAGTGTTGCGACGTTTAACGTCAGTTGCGACGTTTAGCGGCGTTGCGACGTTTAACGGCGGTTGCAACGTTTAGCGTTAGTGTTGCGACGTTTAACGTCAGTTGCGACGTTTAGCGGCGTTGCGACGTTTAACGGCGCTACATGGATTATGGTGCAATGTGTAGAAAAACTGACTGAAGAAAAATTTTAGTATTCAAGGAACGCTTGTTCAGTGAACTGGTCGCCTCATACAACATTAAATTGGGCTTTGAAATAGAATCAATTTCGCACAAGTCGCATAATTACAAATCCTAGGATCTTGATCATTTGTATTAGTAAAACCCTTATCCCATCATTTCTACACACACGTACTATTCATTCCGTCTTACAAAGGGAGATAATAATGATTCAGTGGAGGATAACAGTACATAAGTTCAAACTATTTTAGTTCCCTTTGTTACTTTCAACCCTTTCTTCTCCCTGAACGCAACTGGTAAAATCTTGAGCTAATTTCCACGAGTTTTAGTTTTACGATGCAAAACATATTAGTTACTGCATACATCTTTATTGGCAAATGACGGCAATGACATATGCCTTTGGCCATTTACAATACTCATGGCAAAGACCACACATTTCAATATATATTTAACAAAATTAATACAATATTCAATATAATGAAACAGTTCAACAATATTGTAACCAAACAATACAATATATATATATTATAAACAGTAATTTAATACAGCACGTTTTTCAAAACCTATCTTTTATCGAGGGCATTAGTGCATCAAGCTAATTATTGTCAAATTTTAAGTCTTTTTTAATAAATGTTTTAAGTTGCGAATAGCATTGGTGAGCTACTTTTTATTTTCAACATGTTTTTACAATAATTTATGTTGAAAAAACTATATTGTTGGTAAATGTTCGATAGTTTTAGTTATGTACTGTACATAATAGTGATTAATAACTCTATTAAGAGTGGCAATGTACTTGTATTACGCTGTATATTATATATGGTTTTTATATTCATGTTGTACATAGATAAGACTTAAATAAATAAAATATATGTACAAATTGATTAAGTCTCAAACATCATTGGCCTGTTTATCAGAAACATTATATATAGGCCTATATAACGTATACAGCACATATATGGAGATGACATAGTTAAAATAGAAGATAACAATTTATAAAGGTCTACAGCTTAAGTAGATTGTTTATTTGAGACATCAACTATTTTTTATCTTTTTCATGACATCTTTGCCGATAAACACGCTTTTCTTATCCCTTAAAAATATGAAGAACTACACCCATACCCGATGTTTAACGATTGATAATATATTTCCCATTGAATCGTCTCCGCTTTCAAGACTACTTTGAAAATACGCAGTACAAGTATACGATAACCGCCGAGAATCGACGATTATAAGTATCGCGAATTAAATTGCTATTCTATTACTCTTCATAAGTTTTACGAAGACTACGGAAATTGCCGGTGTTATACGATTTGTCATCTGTACTTAAATACCTAACGAAGAAGGAAGGTAGATAAAATTTGGACTCGTAAATTTGGAGAAAAGTACTCGATGTTTTTGTTTACTGATAAACCCCATGGTTACCTCGACGTGTAAAGTCGGGCAAATAAGACAGTGATAAAACATTTCAAAATTATTTGAAAGGAAACTAAACAATGGCGACTTTACAAGCTCTTTTGTGTGGGACACTATATCTGGTATTATTTGCTTATGGTAAGAGTAATACTTTTATAACTTAAAATTTATAAAATCATCTTTTAAATATGAGGGAATTAGTTTTCTCAATATGTATCTAATATATAATTCTCAATATGTACCTAATATATAATTCTCAATATGTACCTAATATATAATTCTCAATATGTACCTTATATATAATTCTCAATATGTATCTAATATATAATTCTCAATATGTATCTAGTATATAATTCTCAATATGTATCTAATATATAATTCTCAATATGTACCTAGTATATAATTCTTAAAATGTACCTAGTATATAATTCTCAATATGTATCTAATATATAATTCTCAATATGTACCTAATATATAATTCTCAATATGTACCTAGTATATAATTCTCAATATGTACCTAATATATAATTTTTATAATTCCAATCTATTTAGTTTAAACTTGGATTCTATGTCATTACACTGGCATATATATATATATATATATAGATGATATATCTTAGGCAACTTATTTTTGTATGTTTTTTAATTTGCCACATTCATAGTGAAAATCTTGAAGAGCAAAACGGTAAATATCTAAATGTTCCAAAATTCTTCGTGATTGTCTGTCTGAAAATCATACATGTACTTGTAGCAAAAATTAGTTTATTTTTATTGACAGGTTTGTTGATTTATTCGTATTCTTTGCTTACTTTCCTTTGAAAATGTTTACGGTTAGGTGGCCGTCTTACCTTACCTAACCAACTTTGTTAGATCATATTATTATACTAGTACTCATCCCTATACAAGGGATCGTTGTTCACAACTGGTCTCTATGCGGAGAAAAAATCTAAGTTTTATATAGAATAAAAACTAAGTTCAACGTAAAATTGTGTGAAACTAAGATGAAAAAAAAAAAGTTCAACGTCAATTTTTCAAGCAATGGTATGACCAATCGTGGTCGAGAATCGAACACAGATCGCTCTATTCTAGATGAGAATCAAGTAACCATTGATGTTACAGTTGTTAAATTGTATGTATGAATATTAGGGCTCTATATCGGTCAGAATGATCGATACGATATTCGTATCGATACAAAATGATCGATATTCGATATATCATATGATATTTTAATAATAGATTAATAATACTGCAAAACAGTGATATTTAGTTCATTTATTTTGATTGTTGTAACACCATACTACTAAATGCACTGTCTTATTAATAATTTAAATGTTAAAGTATTTGACGTTTGCATTTTTTAAAGAAATATCATTGCATCTATTGAGTCTCATTCTCGTACCCAGAGGTTATCTCCTCGATCTTACTCGGAAATCTTGATAGCCTCTGGGTATGAGAATGAGTGGGTCTGTGACTAGACATGATCTGTCTGCTGACAGGGTGACATATACGGCCAAGTTTGTTGTATTGCGTCCTTTGCTTACAGCATTTTTGAAAATTATAATAAACTCTGGCCCGTCCATTTTTTGGACAACTTGATAACCCCAATCTTATATTTCGGAGGCAGCATATTCTCGGACAAATGTTATGTTGCAGACGAGTTTTTGTAACACGAAAAGTCTGTGTATTAACATCAACATTGATTAAGTGCGTTCGATAATCGATCGTTTATGTACTTGTGTGCAGGATTTACATAAAATGAAATAATTTTGTTGATGCTTGGTTTTAGTAAGATTTATCTCCAGTAATTCATATTTACAAAACACTAAACAAAGATCGGCAAAAGGAAAAGCATGCTCTTTCAGAACTTCAGCTATTAACAAGAATTTTGTTTCTGGTCATTCAAGTTCTATTTACATAGCCGATCTACTCGAACAAAGACTTCTGGCTGCCAAAATTGATCTGTATTTAATGATACCCAGACTAATTGAAAATGAACGTACATTCAAACCGCAACAGTTACTTCCCTTTGATTGAAAAGGGACATAACATAGCGTATTTGATGTAAGACATTTGCTTAAAGGAATGTCAAATTATGATATTGTTCGTCCACATATTATTACATACCGAATTGGAAGCAGTAGAATGTTAATTTGGCGATGCAAAATATCAAATGATTTGCAGACCATGTATTTTATTTGTATGACCGCCATTGATCGATATTTTGTTCGATATGGAAACGTTCGATCCGATATATCTATCGAACCTACAATACCGGTATTCGATATATATCGTATACCGGTGTAGAGCCCTAATGAATATGTTATATGATATCATATGACAAATTTATTTGAAAACCTTTGACTATGTACAATCATTCTAAAATGCAAATCTTCCTCTTCCTTGTAGTAAAACTATACATTGTCAGGCAAGTTTTGACGATGAGTCACGTTGTATTTCTACCTATCCCATCATACATTGTAATAAATGATATTTGAGAAATACCGCAAACTATTTTTGGCAATTAAACAATATAAAGTATTTGACTTCGACTTTGACTTGACTTTCATATATATGTACATGTACATGTATAACGATGTCATTGTGCAATAGAGGTAATGTTAAAATATGTTTTGAGAAATCAAGAAAAACTGTCCACATGTATCAATCTTTACGATCGTAATATTTTAAGATAAAACTTAAATGGACACTTGAATATCTCAGTACAATCGAATGATAAATATTATAAACGAATAAAAACAACAACGTTGTAATATTTGACATCAATAATAAACCGTAGTTCAGTATTGAAAGACCTTCCACTTTATACCTTTTGGTCCCAATAGGGAGTAAGTGCTAGATAGCCCATTATGAAAAGGCTGGCTAAAACTTGTGTAGCACTAGACGGAAGAAATTGATATTAATCAATTCAAACGCGATTATATATTTCAATTTAAACAGTGACACCCGTGATAGTAGCATCACTTATACCATTTTGAAAATAACGCAAAATCACATATCCCATTGTTTAAAACTCAATCGTGATAAATGTAAGTGTAATATGTCTAAGGAAACTACATGTTAGTGTCATTCTAAAGAGGAAAGCATTGGCTTTGCATGCCGGTTAAATCTGTGAAATAATATAAGCTATAATGGAAAATTGACCCCTAATTGTACTAAAAACATAAAAATACAAATGTACGTCGTTTTTGAGTAATATGTATTTTATGGATATCGAGGGCTGAACTTTTTTAAGTAACTCCCTTTATTTTCAAATTCAGTTACAATAGTGTTTCGTTCAGCCCTTGATATAAAGTGTTTTGACTTGGAACCTTGCCGGACGCCTTTGTGTGCGGTGCTAAGGTATCCAATACTATTCATCATGCAAGAAGGTAATAAGTATCACTTGTCCCCCTTTGTATCGTGCATTTGATAACTTCTGATAAATGCTGTATTTCTCTGCCGGTCATGTCTTAAAAAGTTTTGATCAAAGGTGGTTGACACGTTGCCCATACAACAAAAAAACTGCATAATATCAAAGCGCTAATAGCGCTGTCGGGCATGGGGTTTTGATTGAATATATAAACATGGGATTATATAACAAACGGAAGCGACACAAGGGAACTTTCTGTTACATAAGCCGGATTTGATGTAGCTCAATTGCACAAACAACATATCGTCTGCTTGTTAACACGTAATGCGAACTATTTTAATTGCAGTAGTAATTATCTCTTGATGATTGCGCACGCACGGCCTAATTTAATCGTCCGCGACAAATTTTGATGAGGATTTGCTGCTGTCCGCTACTGAACATGGGGAACCCCATGGTATATACCAGCTGCCTTTGGTTTTAATGGATATGTTATTTGATCTGATACTCTTCAGCGTTTGAGAACGTAGCTACATGTGAAAACTTTAGTTTATTGCATTCTTATAATATATAAATGATGTATAAACTGATGAATTTTGATGGGTGTACATGATTGTGTGCTTGTTTTCTTGGGTTTAACGCCGTAACAACACATTATATAGGTCATATAACGGCGGTCAGTCAACCTACTCGCTCCTCCTGGAAAGGCTAAATCTCTGGATTTAGCTGTTAACCAACTACTAAGCGCATACTTTCGTCAGTGACTGACAATTGCCCTACATAATTAAAAATCATTGGTAGGGGGGAGAATGGCTGTAGAAATAATTTCATGGCCAAGCTCCACGAAAGTACAATCTCACAAGGCGCATATTGCGTATTACAATTAAATACTGTTCGATGATACTGGACTTGAAAGAACTGAACCAACTCACAGCAGTCACTTGCAAAGGATCAACTCCACCTAAATATTTTACTTCGGCAAATTGTAAAGCATGCCTTGGAAAAGTGTATTTGGCTGTTTACTATTGAAATATCTAAAATGATTTGGTTAATTTATTTACGAGGACTTCCTGGTGTAAATCTTATGTCACCTGATAAAATTCAATGCTTGACGTAAATCCTTTATACGCTTTGATATATCAAATATCTTAAGAAATTTAGACTGAAGTAGACAAATACTTCAAATATTGATAATCAATAAAATAGTTTGATATTTTCAAAACTTTTGTCACTTGAGACGATTAGAGTCTTGTGACAAGAAATTTTCATTATGGGCAGAAATATTCTACATTCAATTTGACTGTTTACTTACATTTTTTTTGGGGGGGGGATTATAAATTGCCTATATGGACATAAAGAGAAAGTTACGGAAATTTTAAGAGTTTTGATAAATACGTCAAATACACCCGGTCCTATCCTTCTATCCAACCGGTTAGCTCAGTTGACATCTGACTGCGAATCCAGGGTTCTTACGGTCAAATCACAGGCGGTTGGCCTACCTACACTATATATCTACACATCCTCGTACCCACAGGCTATCCTCGATCTAGTTGGTCTAGTTAGATTGAGATCCTAATAACCTCTGATAACGAGAATGATATCTACGCGGAGGTTGGTCATGAAATATTTCATAGGGCCATTTTCCAGCCTATCCCTGTATCAAATAAGGACATTGTATAACCACTACTGTAGATATGTGCTAACTACTATGTTAAAACATTGGATCAGGTAAAAATCTAGTAGAAAAACTGACAAACGCGATAAGACTGGAAAAAGCACCGTACATTATAAAACTTTGATGTCGTAACAAAAGCACCGTACATTATAAAACTTTGATGTCGTAACAAAAAAGCCTCGTACATTTTAAAACTTTGATGTCGTAACAAAAACACCGTACATTATAAAACTTTGATGTCGTAACAAAAGCACCGTACATTATAAACCTTTGATGTCGTAACAAAAAAGCACCGTACATTATAAAACTTTGATGTCGTAACAAAAAAGCACCGTACATTATAAAACTTTGATGTCGTAACAAAAAAGCACCGTACATTATAAAACTTTGATGTCGTAACAAAAAAGCACCGTGCATTATAAAACTTTGATGTCGTAACAAAAAAGCACCGTGCATTATAAAACTTTGATGTCTCAACTAACGCAGACTATTTATCGTCGAATCCGGTACAACTCAACCCGTGTACAACTCAACCCGAAGTAGGGACATCTCAACCCGTAGGTAGAGACTGTTAACAGTTCCGGATTTACCTGGGGCCACATGGTGCACGTGCACCCCCACCTGGCCCACAGATGATATATGATACGGGTTAATATGTCTAGGGGTCCACATGTTGAGGTGTCCTCGGGTTGAATTTTTTATACCTATGGATTGAGCTGTCCTGGCTTGAATATTCCTCGGATTGAGTCGTCCTGATCTTATCGTCATGTCGTATGATTACACTTTCAAAAGACTATAAACAGTGAAATCTTTCAACTACTACTTTCTGCATGTTTTACGGTAAATTGACTGTAGTAGAAAATTGACTGCTGTCGTATTGTCATTTTTATTGCGTAAAAACATATTCGAGTGAGTCTAAATGTGTTTACAAATAGGATGAAAGGCTTAAAGGTACTAGTTCACAGATTTTTCTATATTTTCCATTTAGTGTCTGTAATTGTATGGAAACATACAAAAGTTCTCTATATTTCAAGACAAACTGACTTATAGATTCGAAGAAATATACAATAAAAGTCACAAAATGCACTAAAATTGTCTATACCGTGACATACGGAGTAGATTTATACTACAATGTACTTGAAACACCATCATTTGTAGTTGTAAGTCCATCTGCACTGAAATTGTCATTATCAAAACACTAACTTCCTGCACCAAAAAATGTTTCCATACAATTTAGGTAGTTTCACAAGAAAAAGTTGATATTCAAGTTGAAATCTGCGAATGAGTACCTTTAAATTGAGGGATACTACTTGTACAGTTTTCTCTACTTTGATATAATAACGTCTTGTAATATCTTAACTGTCTTGTATTAGAAGTCACTGACTATTGTAATTTGTTATATATAATGTAGAATGATAGGCATTTTGCCTTTTTCTTGAATAAAGTATCTATCTATCTATTAAACATTGATGAAGAAATATACAGTTGAACCTCCATTGACGACCTACTCTTACTCTCAATGACACGAACCTGAAAAAATATACCGTGCCCTTCAAAGGTCCCTGGGCAAAATCATGTTTTAAAGATAAACCCATCCATATTTCGAGAGTTTAGTGCAATACGATCGTTACTCACTCTTGAGTTACAACCGTTTTCCGCTTAACCCACAATTTATGTATAGAAAAGTAAGGACTATATACATGTGGAGCAACTTGAAACTAATATCAGTAAGAAAGGTATACAAATCAACAGTTACATTTACATTAACCCACAAAAAACAGAAATTAGGAGTATTCTGAGCTAATTCATTCCAAAATCTGCATGAATCAGTTTATCGACCCATTATTCAAACAATAATACTTAGATTACGAGCGTATAGTTGAATTACTTGTGGTAGGCATGGAATCTTTTTCATTCTGAAAATTAATTTTTTCAAGTATTTTTGAAGAACTCTATATGGATATTTATTATTTTCAGTGCCAGTAATTGAAGGAGTAACCACATGTAACTCAGGGTTTCTAAGTTATTATACCTGCAGAGATGATCAATACTGCTGTGAACGTTATGGTATAGATTCTTGTTGGTAAATATCCCATTCTGCTGTCAATGTTTTAGCTCACTTGAGCACAATTTAACTTGTCAATGTTAACTATTGTGGGCGGTCTATCCGGTGTTCTTTTCTAAAACTATAAAGCAATTTCTTTGTTTCTATGCGCAAAAACTTTATTCTTAATGCTTAGTAATGGAGAAGGAATCTGGCTAAAAAGATATAAAAATTAGTTGTAAGAACTTATGACACAACCAAGGTTAAATTTTCAAATACGAGTTGCACATTCTATTAAAATTTATCCGTTGCAATATGTGGGCAGCCATTTTTTCATCTCACAAAACTGATATATTTTCTAAGACTCAGCTTTAAACTACCCCCACCGCAGGTTTAATTTTCATGGTGAGTTAGACTAAATATAAACTCAGGTTTTGTCTAAACTGTATTTATGCAATACGTCCAGTTTTTTGCTTAATCTGAGACTAATTAAACTACATTTATGCAATGGACAGGGTTTAAACTCTGGTTTAAACTTGAAGTTATCCTTAGACAAGAATTATGCAATCGGGCCTATATGTTTGTACTCACTATCGACAAAAATAGACAGCCGTAGTTATGAACCGTAACTACCGAACACCTATCGAGTATTTAAATCAGAGCGATAAATGCATGCGTTACTGACAATTGGATATAATTTAACATTACTACTGTGTTAAGCCATCACCACACATTTAATATTAAAACTTATTTCAGTGATGCAACAGTACTAGCGGTTGGGGCCATTGTTGGTATATGTATTGGTGCATTGTTTGCGATAGGATTCCTTATTGCATGTATCTGTATATGTGTACAGCAAAAGAAAGCCAGACCAGGGATGGTTGTAGCTCCTAATCAGCCAGGTAAGTTTTAGATATGATCAGTTAAGTCAACGTCACACATTGAAGGATGTTTATCCCGTACCGCCACGGATGAAACCCAGCGGCATCCTTATTAATCCATATAAACATGGTAAATTCGAGGATATCCATGATTGTGGTTTCATCTCGTGCTAATAGTTTAATATGTTCATAATATCACAAAGTGCAATCAAACATACTGCACCAGTTCGTTCGTGGACTCTGTACCAATGGCACCAGAGTCCTTAAACATTTTAAATACGAACACATATATTTTAATAATATAATATTTACTAACGAACGCAATTAAAATCTGTCCCGTATACATAATCGTATGCGAGATATACCTACACTTTCATTATATAATATATAAGGTAGTATGCAAGGGGAACTATATACATGTATAGGGACGTACGCGTAAGATATGGACTCTGGTGCCAGTACTCTGTACCCATCTTGTACTATCGTTTGATAGAGCGTGACTTTGGCATTTTTCGAAGGTCTATCCTGTTTGTTTTTGTTACGTGTGTCCATAACATTTTGTTTTTAACTTCAGTCTAACACTATCTTCTCTATTTCAAATATATGTACGTTTTATGCATGAAAGACAATAGCTTTACATCTATATTTTTCCGGTACAGTTACTAACTCATTCTAAGTCTTTGTCAAAGCCATTTTAATAATAGTTTTTTATCTGTACTCAAGAAAGTCACCGAACAATACGAAAGCGTCTATAGAAAGGCTATCTCGAAATATGCAAAAGCTGTACATTCAACATGGCCAACATTGCTTGATCGTTTGTTCAAACCAAATGCAATTTATTAACAACAAAAATAATCCAAAAATGAAATTGTAGCGATAAAAAGACGCTTTTATTGATTTTTGTTGCACAATATTTTCTTTCTCCATTATTTCAGTGACGTTTGTGACGTCGACAGGTCAAACGCACATGCATAACGCGTACCCCGGGCCACCTGGACAGCAGAACTTGTATGGACAACAGAACTTGTATGGACAACAGAACTTGTATGGACAACCTTCAGGATCTTACAACAATTACAGTGGAAACCCTGCCGTACCACCACCATACGGACAAGAGTCCTCCGCCTATCCACCTCCAAAAATGTAGTTCGAGCAGGAATATTATTCAATTTTTATGACTTCTACTTACTGTGTGCTTGGACAAATGAGTATGAATCAAATTATTCAACCAATATAAACTGGTTTATTGTTAAAATAGAATTTAAATATCCAAGGATTCTTGGAAAACACTGTAGATAGCTTGTGTTATTTTATCATACGTACATGTACATATCATTTTATTAAAGAGACCCCTATACTACTCGTAAGTACACACGTTCTTGTGAATTAATACAAGCCGAGATTCACATTATGTAATGTATAAATTTTGAAAACTAAGGGAGACAATTAAGTGATATTCATTGTTCATGAAGTGATGCTCATTTTGAATTGTGCTTTGAAACAACACACTTTGTGGTTAAATGTGCTTTGGGGTCCGTTTCCTACTAAAGTGCGGTAAACTTTACACCTCACTTTGTGGTTTAACACTCTGGATTCAAAACCGAGACATGGACCCTGAAGTGCGTTGATAAGTTACATGTTGAATTTGTAAATATAGTACTATCCTTAGGCCACAACAAGTTGATGATATGTTCTATGGGTTTTTCTAGAAAAAGGGGCGAGCGAGCGAAGAAAAAAAATTCAAAAATCTTAATTCAGTTGCTTTATATAGCGGTTTGACCAAATTTTTATGAGCGAGCGAGGAAATAAAAAAATATTTTTTTTTGTAAAAAATGTCAAAATTAAGGTGCGAGCGAATCCATAGAACATATGATCAATTTGTTGTGGCCTTACACTTGTAAAAATGTGTTGTTGTTTTTCATTAATACAATTAAATTTTATTTCAGCTCAATGAGTCAGCGAAAAACTACAACCTTCTTTATTTACTTGTAGTTAGACTAGTTTTGCACTGATCCATCGATCTGTCTGTTGTATTTATATTCAATAAGATAGGACAATTAAGATTTGAAAAATGCAAAAAATAAAGTTCTGTCTATTTTTGTTTTGACTGATTTTACAAGTTGCTGTATGTATGAGGCTTGATATTATGCAAGGGTTTGAACAATCTCGGACTGAATAAAATTTTACACATATTTGAATACAAGCACATATTTTCTATAGTAACGTATGTTTCTTTACGGAACACACTAATAAAACGCCTATTCTTGGTCTGGTTTAGTATGTTTGTCTATGATTTAAGCAATTATAAGAAGGCAAGGGGTTGGTACTTGAAATACATACTTCAAAACGATAAATTCAGAACACAAACTTGCTCAAATACGACTTAAATCTTAGATCAACGTATGCAAATTACAAAAAATAGATTAATGACCCTTGATACAATTACTTTCCAACTTGGAACAAAGTTCAAAGAGAACTAAAGTACAATGGCCGTAAAAAATCAACATTACTGAATACATTTTAATAGTTTGTATACTTTACTCACTGAAAAATTCATAATCATGAACGTCTAAAGAAATAACTAGTTAGTAACGTATGTTACAACAACACTGTTTAAACTATCATATCCCAGTGTTATCAGTCACACCCAGTACAACAGTTTAAAAATTTAAATGGTAGCACTAACTATTTTCTATGTACTATGTCATATCTATATCATGTTAATAGGTTTGCCTTCAAAATTAAGTAAAAACAAATTTAAAATTAAGAGGTAAAAAAGTTACGAATTAGTCTCAAAAAATCAAAACAGTTAAATCGTATTCAAAGTTCACATAGTAATTCACTTAAATATACATTTGAAGTAAAAATTGCAACATTCTCCCAGCCATTCCATGAGGTATTGGCACACTTATTGCATAAAACAAATCATTTGTCACCAAAATTACAGCCTCATAGGTTTGCCATTGGATGAGAGCTTGGCGCTGTTTCATGATCGATGTGTTTGCTTCCTTATCATTATCGATTTGTAGCAATGTGCCATGTTCCCTTAAATAGTTCTGAAACAAAATCTTCCGCGACGTATTCTAGTTCATCTTTGACAAAAAATGAATTCTGATATAATTATGTTGTCTGTGTCGTCAGGAATTACAACAGCCTGTAGTAACGTATGTTTATAAAGGTTTTTTCGCTGCTGTTGAATTTGACTGACGTCCTGTGTTCCTTTACACTTAAAGACAGGATGTAAAAGAAACAATCAGGACTTGAACGTTTGGAGTTTCAAAAATTAAGCGAAACATAGTGAAACAAGTAAACAAACAATCATCAACTAAGATACATTTCATATGAAACATACGTTACCAAACGTAACGTATGTTTCAATTCACAAAACCATGGCTTATTGAAAAAGAAGCAAAAAAGGACGAATAAATCAGATTTGTTAACATCTTGTAAGTATTGAAGTAGCAAATAATTTGCAAAAAGCATTTATTTGAGTATTGCTACGTAGGATTTAATGCTTACATTGCATGCAATGGTTAAAAAATCTTCAGACTCATTAATTTGTCAACGCCATTGAGAGGCACGCAATTTCAAGTTTTTTTCAGCTTGGTTGATGATGTCGTATATTTTGCAATGAAATAATGCCATCGTTCAACCCTTTGCCATATTGTAAGATCGGTTTATCATTTTAACGGTAACGTATGTTACATCACGTATGTTACATTTGATACTTTAGACAGCAGTATCTCTAGACGATCCTGAGGAATGACAAAAGTAGTTATCATAAAATGAAGAGTTCATGAGAATAATGAATTAGAAAACATTAATTAAACTAAGATATTTACCATTAGTTGAAAAACCATGGTCACGTATGTTTCATTCTTAAAAGTCTACCCGAAAATTTTGGTAAAATGTGATGATTATTGAAATGCCTGTGAATACTTAATGACAATCGTTTCTATTTCATGTATATTCACATCTGATCGTATGATTTTATATATTTTACAATTATAATATCGTTTCGAAATTTAAAAAAAATGGACTTTTTTCACGGTCACGTATGTTACCACACTCTTGGCGACAAAGTTTAAGAGCTGTGTGTAAGTTTATATTTTTGAGGAGCAAGATAAAAAACTTATTCATACATACAGGAACGTTGTATGTGTTAAAAAACAAGTGCATTAAGACTACCTTATGTGCCTATTCTTCGTAGTCTGCGCTCAAACTCAGAAAATTGAGATGGCGACAGTAACGTATGTTACATTTTGGGGTACTTGTGAGACTAGTATGAACACATACTTGTGTATATTTCAAAAATCTTGTTTGTCCCAAATGCCCACACACAGCATACAACTTTTGCATTTTAATTCAATTCACAGTCTATTCGTATTTACTCAGTAACTCATGGAACATTGAATGTTCCATCTTATTGTATGCTTTATGTATTTTAACCTAAAGTTATACCGCGTAAATTTTTAATGTATGTTTCATCTTCAAATCTTTAGTTGGATGGACTTTTTATAGTTTACGTAAACAGGTACTCCTTTTTGTTCGAACCATAAATGCGCATAATTAAGTTAAAGGCAATTGATTAGAAAGAAAGTACACCATTTTGAGCAACCCAAGCTCAGGTATGCTTTAAGATCAAGCAGTTAATTATTTTGGCATTTTAAACATTATACATTCTGATTGTAATGACAATTACATGTTTGCAATGTTGCCGTGTCCATACGTTGTAAATGATTTCTTTCTGTGGTATAGTGCGACAATATTAACCTGAGCTTGAACTACCTAATTATAATAATTACACACTTCAGTTACATTAAATCGTGAGTTTCTGTATGCGTGTATACGGTTATATACGTGATTATATTAACCTATGTGACTATTAATCAATTTAGTGAAAGTGGCATGTTATTGTACTTTTAATTTTAGACACATTAGTTTTTGGGGAAAAACAAGTCGGCAATATTATTGCACAGTTTCAAAGTATTTATTCTTATGAAAACCAAATTAATTGTTCGGATCAGTACGTGTATTTTGCCGAAAGCTTCCGATGTTTTAGCGCGATTTACAAACGAAGACCAAAATAGACTGTAAATACTGAGTTTAATATATTCTTGCATAAAGGTCAAGCTCAGGTTAATTCTGTTTGAATATATGATTGAAGTGAGCTAGCTGCATTAAGACATGAAAAGGAAATAAAATATTACAGTATATAATTTTATCATTGAACAAAAGAATAAACAGAGTAAACTACATTTTTATCATTTCAGCAGACGTCCATAATGCAGACGACCGATCTGATTCTATTTTCATCTTAATTAATCTTAATTAAAGATAAAAGATTAAAACTTATTTTCACTTTCGAATCAAATAATGTGTTTTCGGTAAAACTTGTGTGTACTAATGAAACATCACAATTATGGGTGTAACAATACGGTAATAAAAGTATTGAAATACAGACAGACTTTCCTGCACATTGAAACCTAACAAATTCAAACTAATGATTACTCCTTACACATTGGATTCAAGAACGAATCGAGCAGTGCAAAAAATGCGGGCGAAGTGTTTATTATACCCTGTATTACTGGCAAATATTATAAAAGATTTTATTTTCCTCTTCTTGCTATACAAACTCTTGAAGTACAGTTTCCCCTGTACACTTTGAATACAAATTCTGTAGGTTCATTAGTGTAGTTAAATATGATAAATGTGGTACAATACAGTATGGTACAATGAATGACCGCAGTATCATTACACCAAACAGCTACAGACACTATCAATATATTAATCATTCTATTGCTCTTACTTCATATACTTTTCAACATGGAATATAAATCATCGATTTGCTGGATCAAAAGGTCAGTATAACACAAGATTAATCACTTTATATACTGCTTAGTGTATAAACGCGATTGGACTAAAACTCATAATGTAAACAAAGATTCGTCCCAAAATATTTTCGTAACCGGAAAAAAGTTGGGTTCGAAATTGCTTAAGGACGAATCAGTATGTAACAAAGATTCGTACCCAATTATTTTCGTAACCGGTAAAAAGTTGAGCTCGAAGTTGCTTGGGGACGAATCAAAATGTAAACAAAGATTCGTACCAAAATAGTTCAGTAACCGCAAAAAGTTGGGTCCAAAATTGCTTGGGGACGAATCAATATGTAACAAAGATTCGTCCCCAATTATTTTCGTAACCGGAAAAAGATGAGCTCGAAGTTGCTTGGGGACGAATCAAAATGTAAACAAAGATTCGTACCAAAATAGTATAGTAACCGGAAAAAGTTGGGGTCGAAATTGCTTGGGGACGAATCAATATGTTACAAAGATTCGTCCCCAATTATTTTCATTACTGGTAAAAAGATGAGCTCGAAGTTGCTTGGGAACGAATTAAAGATTTGTCCTAAAATCTTTCAATAACCGGAAAAAAGTTGGGTTTGAAATAGCTTGGGGACGAAACATTATGTAAACAATGAATCGTCCCCAATTATTTTCGTAACTTGAAAAAGTTGGGTTCGAAATTGCTTTTGGACGAATCATAATGTAAACTAAGATTCGTCCCCAAATATTTTCGTAACCGGAAAAAAGTTGGCTCCAAAATTGCTTGAGGACGAATCAAAATGTAAACAAAGATTCGTCACTAATCTTTTTGTAACCGGTAAAAAGTTGGGCTCGAAATTGCTTGGGGACGAAACATTATGTAAACAATGAATCGTCCCCAAATATTTTCGTAACCGGTGAAAGGATGAGCTCAAAATTGCTTGGGGACGAATTAAAATGTAAAAGATTCGTCCCAAAACATTTCGTAACAGTAAAAATGTTTGGTTCGAAATTGCTTGGGGAGGAATCAAACGAAACAAAGATTTGTCCCTCAACATTTTTCTAAACTTTTAAAAATTTGGTTCGAAATTACTCGGGGACGAATCAATTTGTTTACAAAGATTTGTCCCCAAATATTTGTAACCGTGAAACAATTTTGGTTCGATATTCTTTGGGTACGCAACAATATTGTTTTTTGTTGGGTTTAACGCCGTAGCAACACTTGTATTGGACATATAACGGCGGCCCATCAACCTACTCACTCCTCCTGGAAAGGCTTAATCTCTGGATTTAACTGTTAACCAACTACTTAGCGCATAGTTTCGTCAGTGACTGACAACTACCCTACATAATTAAAAATCATTGGTAGGAGGGAGAATGGCTGAAGAAATTATTTCATGACCAAGCTCCATGACAATCTCTCATACAGAGTTGTCGATCCTTACAGTGATCTCTATATAGATCACTGTAAGGATCGACAACTCTGTATGAGAGATTGGCTCCATGAAAGTATGCTCGGGAATCGAACCCACGACCCCTCGATCAGTAGACTTGTATGCTAACAACTGAGCTAGCCGGGCGGCGCATAAATATGTAAACAAAGATACGTCCCCAAATATTTTGTAACCATAAATGTGGGTTCGAAATTGCTAGGGGACGAATCAAATTGTATACAATAATAATTATGTCCAATAATTTTTCGTAACACGTAAATTTAATTGGTGCGAAATTGCTCGGGACGAATCCTTTTTTATTAATAAAACAAAAACACATTTTTTAATTTACTTGGGCAACAAACATCTCAAGGACAAACAGTCCGAGACGACTTGTTCAATATCAACAGGCCAAAGTTTATCAAGTACATGAAAATGGACAACAAACAACTCAAGGACAAAAAGTCCGAGACGACTTGTTTAATTTCAGCAGGACAATCGTATGTGGACAACATGCTTCTACTGCAGTGATCAATAGTTTTACATTCACCAGTTAGATATGCCTGATGAGTACTTCTGTTCATAACAATCTGAAATAAAACAAACAAGAAAATTTAACTGAAGTGTGATATTTTGACAGATTGTTTAGTCCGATTAAAAAGTCTTATTCATGATAAATTACTAAGTGAACAGAAGGGCTAGTCTCAAAATTTCAAATAAATTAAGTATACTATGAAAGCATTCATATTCTATTAGTAACCAAAGCGAGTTTTATAACTACCACTTTTAATTACTGCAAGTTAGTTCAAAGTGAAATGTAAAACCATACTTTTTATCACTGTTAAGTAGGTTCACTAACAACGTTCAGCATTTCCTAATTCATGATTTATAATTATCTAATGCTTTCAACAGATCAGATGTACAAAGCTAGAAATCCTCAGTGAAAATTCGACTACTTTTCTTTGGGCTGAACAAATTCAACGCTGATGTTGGGCTAGGCCTATGACTTTGTTCGTTCAAATGGTACAACACCTTTCTCAAATTCAAATTACAAAGTTATTATCTTAGTCATAATTATTGCCACCCTTGCACAAGTAAATAATTTTTATGAAAAAAATAATTTCATGTTTAATAAATACAAAGCATATTAGAATTGAAACTTATCATTACAATTTTTTTGAATGTATGTGAAATCAGCAGTAACATCACAGAGCTAAACCGATTTGGCCCGGTACTGGCGTATACCACGTGAGAGGTATGACCTAGGACTATCACATTGGCATATTGGCTACCCAGGGAAAAGTCCATTGGCTTGGGCCACAGACCACTATTAATGTTGGTATTCTGTATAAAATCAGCACTCAGATTGGCCTTGTTACAGGGTTTATAAATCGTCTTAAATCTATTTAGCCGAGTACGAGTTTATGTCACGCGAGAGATCTGGCCTGAGGTCACAAGATTATAGTGGCTACCCAGGGAAAATAACGTGGGCTTGGACCAGTAAATGTTGGTACTCAAATGAGCCATGTTTTAGGGTTGATATCTCGCTTAAACCTATTTGGCCAGGTATGAGCTTATATCACGCGAGAGGTCTGGCATTGGGCTATCACGTGATCATAGTTGATTCCCTAGTAAAAATGTGTGGGCTTATGCCAGAGCTAGATCACTAAATGTTGATTCTTACCATTTTTATAGACATGGGTAGTGTTCCCCGCTGATATCTTGCCTTGAACCAATGATATTTTGGTTCGATTTTTTTAAGTTTAAGACCTGCTTATATTTAAGTCTTATTTGTATGCCAATTCAAACAATAATTTGTAAATTTCCCACCTACTCACTGTTCCTGGAAAGGCTTAATCCCTGGATTTAGCTGTTAACAAATCACTAGGTGCATAATTCCGTCAGTGATTGACTACTGCCCTACATGATTTAGAATTAGTAGTAGGAGGAAGAATAGTCGTAGAAATGATTTCATGACAAAGCTTCACGAAAGTATGCCCCTCCCGGGAATCGAAACTACTACCCCTCGATACCGACTTAGCTAACCATGTGGGCCAATTCCAGATATAAGAGACACAAAATGTTCTCTATAAGATAAAGAAACTCCGACACAATCTACACAACATAAGAGAAACAAAGTTTTTATAATAACCAATAAAACTCATTCAGAACTCCTCAGTCATTCACTTGGTATATAACTAATAATTCATTCAATTAATGGTTGAAGTGTTCTAAATGCAATAAAACCTTATAAAACAGTTTATCTAAGACTTACCACCATGCCGGGGTCAATGCTGTTGTCTAAATTTGGTAAAGTTTAAAATGTCTTCCTTGGTGGCACAAAAACAATGTAACACAGCCCAAACAGACAGACTACCAGATTAATGAATGAAGAGACAGGTAGAAACAATTAGCCATGCTGACCAACGACAGTAGTTGTAAAGTCCATGACAGTGCAACAGCATAAAATTTATGACTATTTAATCATGAAAAATCTCTCTCTCCTTGAATTTTATTTCATTTTTGTTGGGTTTAACGCCATAGCAACACATTGTATAGGTCATATAATGGTGGTCAGTCAACCTTATCACTGCTCCTGGAAAGGCTAAGTCTCTGGATTTAGCTGTTAACCAACTACTAAGCACATACTTTTGTAAGTGACTGACAACTGCCCTACATAATTAAGAATCATTGGTAGGAGGGAGAATGACCGGAGAAATAATTTCATGACCAAGCTTCACGAAAGTATGCCCAGCCCGGGAATCGAACCCATGACCCCCTTTCTCCTTGAATCTTTCTCATGAAACACAATAAATAATAATAGACAAAACCTTACACATTTAAAACATATTTTTTATTTCTTAGATGTGTGTATCTACATAAACATGTAATACCAAAGGGAGCCAACCCTGCATTATAAATATACCAAAAATAATCCTACAGAGTTAGTTCCCTTTGAATAACACAATGACATTTAAGAATTATTTACAATTTTCTAACAACTTAACAAGAATTACAACTAATGTTTTAAATATAAATATAACTTGATTACAAATCCAAAAAAAACATCAATAATGGTATTTTATGAAGACCTTTCGTATAGAATAAACTGACACAAGCTGAAATATGGATACGTTCAGATTATCTCACCAAAGATATAACATTAAAACATGTCACCAGCTACTAATCAATTATGTATGGCTCTAAGATACCAATGATAAATATTGAGTTGTCATATAGTAACGAGGAAAACAACTGCATGCTAGTGTTTGTGTGAGTTTGTTCGCTTGTTTGTTCTTTGTTTTATTTGTTTTTTATCGTTCTTTTATTTCAAGGGTTACCTGCAAGACTATAGTAACTTGCTCTTTAAAGATATGCACTTACTACAGTCTTGCGGGCAACCCCTTAATTTGTTTGGTTGGGGTAAACAGCACACCAACACAAATAGTTTATCATACAAATAGCAACCTAAGATGGCAATTAGTAAGTTTTACAGTCAGTTAAAAATAAAACTCCTGGGCAGCATATTATCAAACATCTTACAACAATTTATCATAGCAATATAGAAAGATTTACGGTTAAAATCAGTCGTAAGACGCTTGATAATATGGGCCCCAGGCATCTGGATATTTGGCTCAGATTTACAAGTAATGAGAATTGGTGAAACTTATTTTTTGCTAAAGGGAACAAAATTTTTACTTGAGTTCCAGCATTTTTTCATCAATAATAAATAAGTGATATGATCTACTCAACAATTCATGGAGAATTTAGTAAATTGTAATAACAAACAATAACATATAATGTAATTCAAAGCATATTAATGAAATTTACAATGTAGATTTCATGGTAAGAAATACAATACATATTTGAAACATGAAAAATGAAAAAAGGATAACATTTCAAAACAAGCAGAAACAAATCTGACAATAAATGCATATACAATGTAATTTCAGTTAAATGTCACCAAAAATGAATTAAAACTAGCTTCAGTATGGCAAAAATAGATTAATAATTAACACTGTTAAATATTTATCTATGGTTTTAAATAAACACACCAAATTAATCACAAAGATCACTAATATCTAGTCTAACAAATACACCAAAATTAAATTATTAAAATAAGACAAAAAAAACTTAGCTAAATTTATACTAAACCAAACATGAGCATTTTGTATTTTGAAATTATGTGTATAAAATTTTAACGAAAAAAACTCACACCAAAATAAAAAAAACACTAAAAAACAAACAAAAACAACTACAAAATGGTAAACAAAATCTGTTTATTTTAACAGAATCACTGTAGTGAATACTGTACAATGCAATGACATCAATTGGTAATCAACATTTTTTCTCTCAATAAAACAAAAATAAACGAGAACAGAACAGCGCAGAACATTTCTTGAAATGTAGCTATTATATCTTATTTGTTCAAACAAAAGAAGACTTTGTTTGAAAACAGAATCATCCCACCAAATGTTTTACACAATTAGAGTATAAAAAATCTCTAAGGCAGAAACCCCATAGGTTCTTGTTTTCTATTTTTGTGGCATTCCTGTTATAAAAAAATGTTTACAAATCTAAAAAATTCTCCCTTATTGTTTTGGCTGTGAGGTCAGTCTGTGCTTTTTGCTGTTGACTGTTGCTGTACCTGATAGGTCTGCTTACACCATTCTATATTTCATGGGCTATGGGACCAAGCCACTAAGAAATTGTCCTGAGTTTAAAGAGACAAAATAGGCCAAATAGCAATACCTAGCTGAAGAAATTAGTGCAGTTTGTATGTATGCACAGCATGGGACTAAATATTTTGTGATGACCAGAAGAGTAGACAAGTAAGGACAAGACTATAAACCTGTCCACTTAAAAGACAGCTTGAAATAAATTCCAAGAAAAATCGAAGCTGCTTCCCAATCAATGTTTAAATTTCACATCAAAAACCACTTACATCATTAAGGGCATATTGACCCAAGGCATTAACCACCTTTCAACAGAAAACAAATTCAATACAATATCAATACTGTTTTATGTACAAAACTAATCAGGATTCAAAATCAATCAATAATAATGATGGATCGCTTAAGACCACTCCAATTTTATTATTGATACTGAAGACTAAATGGAACTTTTCACATATACTCATGAGGAGCAAAATTGTTTCTTTCTTTCTTTGTACTACTATACTATAGCATTGAATACATCCATACTTGAGCATTTTATGAATAGATTGTTGTGAAAATAAAACATGTATTTGGTATTTATAGAACAAAAAATATTCTTTGAAAAAAGAAAATTCTATCAGTTTTTCATTATACTTGGGCTAGTTTCCTAAGGAAATCACTACCTAGCGCTTTGTCCTGTGGTAACCTTCTTACACCAAAAGTAATAAGTATGTGATATCCAATAGAGGATACCAGGGGGCATATAGCACTAGCTAGCGATATGCTAAGGAAAGTGGCCACTTGGTACCTGGTTAGCAGTACATTACATAAATGTCTATAAGTATGATGTATCATTTAGTATATTGAAAAAAAACCCAATAAAATCATAATTGATACTTATTGAACATTAGACAGTAAAATCACAAAGGCAAACATGTATTTGAGAGGTTATCAAATATTTGTTGATTGAAATTCTGCATTTATAAGGTCAAATATTGCCTTAGAGAATGGCAAGTACTGTTCAGTTATACATGAAAATTTCCTAAGTTTATGTCAAGTAATGAAATGTATGGTGATTCACACTGCATTTTAACACTTTTTCAGCCGTATCTTGGCGATCAGACTACCTACTCACATTCCTTTCCTGGACAGACCTAAATCTTTTGACCAAAGCTTTCAACCTAATATTTAGCAACTATCTTCAACAGTCGCTGACAACTACTTTACTTGATACAAAGGTAGATAATGGAATGGCTGTAGAAAAATAATCTTGGCCTAAGTCCAATAAGGTATTTACATGTCCTGCTCAGGAATCAAACCAACTATCCATGGATTCTTAGAAACATGCTCTAACAACTGAGCTAACTTAATTTACATAATTACAGGTATTTTAATTTATGGTTGTCATGAAAAAGTGACTCATCAAAATAGGTAAATAATTTTATGTGATTAGTGATGGAAAAAAAACACGAAATTGAGTGAAAGTGATATACACATGTTGAAATGTGATGTCATAAAACATATCTCTAAACAAATAACTAAGAAATCAGGCCCAGTTTTCACCAGCAGTTATATGGAATCAGATCAATTAGAGTAGTCTGAGTGAGAATGGCTGTGGAAAATCTTTCATGACTAAACTCTACAAATGTACGCAAATTCTCCCCATGCCAAATAGAACCCAAAACTACTGGCTTGACAATCAAGACGGGGTACCAACTGAACTACTGGGTGGGTTCAAGATTTTTTTCTGTATACCTTCAGAAGGAAAATCAAAACCATACAAATTCAAATAGCATTTGACAAATCAATACCCTATTGATAATAATGCATTCATTTCATGAAATAAAATGTTAAAATTTCTAAGTTTTGAAATACAAACAAATAGAATGCCTGCACAATCAATATAATTAATCACTGGATAGATTTCTAGGCTTGTCATCAAAGATCATCCATTTATGTTCATATAATAAATACAAGTATAATATTTACATAGAAAATAGAGATTACCAATCTTAAATATAAAGTAAATAGACTTTACACTATGAGTAATGTACTCTACTTTAGTATACATAGAATCTATACTTCTCAACAAAAGTATATCAGATTATTTAATAGTACAATAAACTATAATTTGTGCACAATGATCTCAAAAATATTTACATAACATGCCTCTGTAACTGCCATATTTTTAACTGATTTAATTAATGCATGTTATATTTTAATGGTATTATATGGCTTGGGTTCATTTACAAGCTATATATGTATACAGTTAAAATTCAAAATTCTTATAATCCTAAAGTCATGAATTATGTATTTTTAGTAGCTTTTACATAGAAAAAAGCTCTTAACAGCTCCAAAAAAATCTATATTAAGTAATTTCTCAATAACAGAAAAATTATGAGCCTTAGAGCCGCTCACATTCTTAAATACTGTAGACCAAATAAATTTTTTGAGGACTTCATGGACCTCAAGCAGAATTCAAAGACTGCACAACCCTAACATTCAATACAAGGAAGAGCAGTCAAGAAATTAGTGGGTGTCTAGTTGCCCTGGACAACCAATTTCTAGTTGAGGCTACAAAAATTTCTTTTGGACAACTAAATTTCTACAAAAAAGGTGCTAAAATGACCTGTTCAGGCAACCACTTTCTTTATTATCCTAATTTCGTAGACTGGAAGGGTATGCATTATTTTGTTGAGAAGTATACATACTGACTGTACAATGTTTATCACATAATTTTGTCATGGGTACAATATATACAATATAAAATGTAATACGACTACACAATGATTTCAATTGATAACGATTTACCGGGTATACATAATAATTTTGAAATGAGGTTTTTATACTTTGTGGGAGTATTGCCAAAAAAGTCACATTCATGTAAAACAAAATATACAAGTAAAGAAAATCTTTAATGTGAAGGCATAAAATGTAATAAACAAATATGATCTACCCGTGTAGCTAGTCTGCTATTAAAATATCAAAATGAAATTGAATGGACAGCTACTTAACGATTGTGCAAATATAAATTTTACAAAAATTATGAAAAAATACTACACCAAAATAAATTATAGAGATTTTACATACAGAAGGTAAAACAAATATTAACAATAATATATTAAAGATTTTTACAGTCAATAAAGTTTTTTAAACAAGTATATTGAGACATTAAGTCCATTTGACTAAAACAAACATATGGTAATACAGTAGGCAATTATAACATTGGTTTTCTGAAACAGCCATTGTGAAATTACAGTCATAGCCTCAACCCACTTGCCCATAGCTCAGGGCTAGTGACAACTGATTCAGGCAAGTACAAAATAACTCATTTCATATAGTCAGACTGGTTGATACTTTTGATCTTTATTACTTTGAAACATATTAAATCCAGCTAGTGCTCAAGAAATTTTAAGGCAATGAATGTAAAAATTCATTGCTCAGAAAGAAAATTTAAATGTGATGTTGTATCACAAAGAAATTGAAATAATAGAAAAATTAACCTAATTTTCCACTAAAATTCTTCAGACATAACAATACTATCAACTACAATATCAAATAATATCAAATTTTATGCCAAGTGTCATAAACAGGGATACAAAGTTCCACTGGCCCAGTCCCTCAAAGCGAGTGGATTTCAACCCGAGAGACCTAGAATAACAGCTGATGGGCCCAGGTGGCAAGTCCCGAAACTAAGATTCTTCGTCTGGTTAAGAATGATGAATCACTGCATAAACATTTAGTGGGCTTAGCACCAAACGGTTGTAGTTCAATGTAAAAAGGTGAGTTATGACCGTTTTGCACTAAGCCAGGGAAAGTAGATTAACAGAGTTCAGGAATTAATTAGTCAACCCTTCTTAAACTTTCTCTAATAATGGGTCAAATAGTTGAACTTGAAGCATTGACAGTGCAATCACACACATATTATTTTATACAAAATCTGATTATTTGTCTCACAAAACTTATGTCATGCATAATACTTATGAAGATAAAAGTGATAATAACAGTTAAAGTAAGAACATCTTAATCACCTACAATATCATCAAATCCATAAAATTGAATACCATGTTTGCCAGCATATAAGTGAAGTCAATTTGTGTACAGTTGAAACATCCAACTTAGTATCAAAATATGGTCTGGTCTCAAAATAAATCTGTAAAATATATCCCAGTTTTGATGATATAAGTTGGAGTATAGTGTATAAATCTAAAATGTTCTGCAAAAAGGTTCACTTATACATGAGAAGATATGGTAACTATTTTAACTGTATCACTATGATATGTATAGTCATTAGTCAAGTGGTTCCAAAAATCTCCATGTAAATTTTAGCAGTAGTAAAAGGCCATTAATTGCTGGATATAATAGATTCATGCGAAAGAAAATCTGTCATCCCATACTGGACGTCGGTCAACCCTTCCATCTGCCATTCTTCGTACCCCAACACTTGAAGCATTTGACCTAATTGATCTTTTTGAAGCATTTGACCTCATTGAAGCATTGGATACTATTGATGCATTAGATTTAGCACTTGAAGGTCGTGACCTTTTCCCTGGCGTTACCATGGATGCATTTGATTTAGCACTTGAAGGCCTTGACCTTTGAGATGTACCAGAAGTATGACTCATAGAGCTATGTCCAACACGATATGGTTTAGGTTCATAATAAGTTTCGCCAGGCATCAAAGTTGTTCCCAATGGCAACCCATATGACATAATACGTTCTGCGTCCTCAATCTGTTCCATTCTTGACATTCCACGAGTTGGTTTTGCTGTATGTAAACGACCAAGTAGTTGCTGCAAATAGAAAAGAGTCTTGAATTAAATAACGAAATTTCGTCTCTTGGCTACGAGTCTTAAGGTCTCAGCTTTTTAAAGCTTTCATACATTCCAATGATTATAACATGGTCATGTGATGCTCACTACTGGATGCATCAACTCTATTACAATTTTGAGAATACCATCCTCTAGCAAACGTGGGCAGCCAAGGAAGTCCTGGTCAGAATGTGAAAAGCAGACATGAAGACATACAAGATGTACAACAGTGATCCTCTAGACAGGGTTACTTGGAGGACTGACATTAGAAGATCTAGCTGGCTGCTGTCTACCCCAGTCTCTGGGACACCGGCAGCAGATGACAAATAAACTATCAGATTTGATGATAATTGATGATGACAAGTAATGATACTGTTATCAAGTATAACTGGTCAGATATAGCTTTAATGATCATTGCAAGTAATGTTACTGTTATACAATATATATGTGTATATGTTGCCATGGTAACAGTCTATTTTGTTCAAGCCTAGATTATATAAAAACTACCAACATGAATACAATATCATATTATAACACCTAAGATTGTGCTATAATATTTTCTATAAGTAATAATTCTATTGAACTCAGGTACCATGTTCTAGGCAAATCAATATTAACAATGGTTTACATAATTTCCATAATAATGAATAGAATCAACATTGCTGGGAATTTATCAATAGTTCAGCGCAAAACTACTATACATGTGGCTTTATTAACAACTAGTTACATTAGTGTTGCACTCAACCCAACTATATACATGTATGTCATTAATTGTGGAAATAAGGCTGGAACATGAAGTATGGATTTCTATATTTCTATGAGCTGCCCAATAGCCTGTAACAGTTATTAAGTTTTCTGAGTGAATAAGTTATTTTCAATTGTATGATTAATTATGATGAATTTCTAAGGTAGGGGTAGCTTTTCATTAATTCATAGTCATACACCAAGATGAAAGCATAATGAAAACTTGTGTACTAGCCTGATTTTAGAAATAAAACAAAATATAAATAAATCAAATTATAAATAATTAACACCATAAAAGACAGGAAAATACTCAGTAGAATATTACTTTTTTCTTGCTTCATTATTTTTTGTTGGGTTTAAATCTACAGCAACATATTGTATAGGTCATATCACAGTGGTCAGTTAACCTACTCACTGTTCCTGGAAAGGCTAAATCTCTGGATTTAACTGTTAAAAAGTTACTAAGGGCATACTTCCAATCAGAGGTAGGAGGAAAAATAGCTGTAGAAATTATTTCATGGCCAAGCTCCACAAAGTATGCTCTGTCCTGGAATAGAATCTACAAGTTGCACAACCCCTGGATCAGTAGATTTATGCACTACTGACTGAGCTCTTTGCTTTAGAATAATACATTTCTGAATATGGGTAAGAGGATGAGTGTAGAGGCTAAAAAAATGTGAACTTCATGACAACACTTAATGAAGAAAAAATTAAGGCAGGTTCTAAAGCTTAGAACCCGATTCCATGCTCAAAACTTGTTCTCAATGAATTTCTTTCCTACTAAGGTGTGATATATGACAGACTTATTTATTTATAGCTTTATGTCATTAATAATACAGAGACTGTATTCTAATTTTACAGCATACAATTTATCTTTATTAATACTTGTATAGTAACATATGCATACATAATGTATCGTTACAAACATGTGAAAAGGCACAATAAATAATCAATATTTACAACCTTGATCCTAAAGTTGAAGTTTTATATTTTTTGCAAATATATACCAAGTTAGTAGTTAACTTATAAACCATGTTTGGTAAACACCCAACAAATCAATGAACACTTGTACGGTGGATTAAAATCAAATTAGATTAAAAGCTTATTTATCTGATTTCAATGGCTTAATTATGCAAAAAGCATTTAGTTAAATATGTCTATATGAGTTCTTATTCACTATTTAACAAACTTGAGTTTTTTTGGAGCCATCACCTCTTCTGCTGACACCCTAACATCCAATTGAAACTAGATCAATCCACATATATTGAAAGAATATTCAACAACAAGATTTGATTTTTGAATAGTAAGAATCTAGCATTAAAAAAATGCCTTTACATTTGAACTTATCAGAAATATATGATAATAAGTCAATTGGATTAAGTTATCGCTCCATGAAAATATTTTTTGCTTAATTTACATATATACTTAAATGTATAGAGATATATCTATGTACTTAGAGCAATGACATTAAAAAATGAAAATCAGTTCAATTTATACACAGTCAGCTTTTTTAGGATATGAAATTGGTTGTTCAAAAGAGTCCTCTAAGCTGTCCATTATTTCAACTTGCCCCCCCCCCAAAAAAAAACAACAACGACAAAACAATTGGATTGTCCATAAGCCACAACAAATTGATCATGTATTAATTGGAATTCCTACACTAAAAAATCTAAAACTTGAAAGTCGAAATAAGTTGTTTTTGATATTTAACTTTGGAAAAAACAAATCATGCACAGCCAATGCGTTATGTTGAATCAAAGAAATTAACAGTTTAAAAGACTTGTGTTCAAAGAAATGGAATGTAATTTCCAGCAGTTTAAATAGCAAAGTTAAATACAACACTTGTACTCACTTGCCTTCAAGCTAGCTTTTATCATTTATGGCAGAGTGGTATAAGGACTCTTGACTTAAAATGTTGTAGATCCTGTTTAAGGTCCAGGATTCAATCCCAGCTCTGACCATGGCTTTTTGTCCAGATTTTAAATAACTAACAACTTAATATTTAACCCACTACAGTATTATTGCACCATTTGACAAAGTCTCGAAATGACAGGCATTATTAACTAGAGGTATATTATTAACTAGAGGTATATATATATATGTCATTTTCACTCCCTTGCTTTTAAAGGAAGCTTAATGTGGCAGTAAAGCGACTACAATACAAGTTTTCAAATAAGACAATATGAGAATAGAAATTTCACATTCAGTAATCTTACTGAGCAATTCAAATACAGCAAAACTCTATTTAGAAATGGTCATGAACTACATTTATAACGAACCCAGCAAAATATAAGTATCTTCACTTTGTATCAGCTATATCAACTAGTGTCAAAGCAATACTAACCATATTTTCTTGTTCAATGCGCTTCTGTTCTTTCATTCTGTTAACTGCTGATGGTGTTAGACGTTGTACTACTGGTTGTGTAGCACGTTTAGGTCCCCTGGTTGTCTTACTAGGTATCTTCTTAGCAGTTCCACCACTGTTCATTTGCATCATAATTTGTTTCAAAAGTCTCTGATTTTCTTTTTCTATAATTTTAGCTCTACCAACAGAGAAAGTGTAATTTCCTTTAGGTTTATCTCCCAGAGTTGACGATGAGGCAAATGCAACTCTACGTGAATTGTTTTTAATTCTCTGTTGTTTCTCACGATCAATATCCTCCATACATTTCATAAGAATACTTAAATCAATCTGATCATTTTCAAGTTTTATAGTAGATTCCCGATCAGGAGAATTAATGTCATATTGCACATGTCTTTCATTTGTATATTGTTTCCTTGAGTTCCGAGGGCTGTTCTGTGGACTGTCAAGAGGGGAGACATCAGTGATGTCACTATTGTTAGAGTGTGAACTACTTCTAGATCTCAGGGATCTTTTATCATTACTATGGTTCCTCCTTTTTGCGCTTTGCACTCTATTATGGGCATTCTTATTTTTGTTACGTTTTTCATCAATTTCACTATCACTGTCGTCAGACACTGTTTTAGACTTTTTCGAATATTTTTCATCAGCACGTCCAGAAGTTTTGTTCTCATTTTCCCAAGCGTTCACTTTTGGGTTAGGCATTCTAATGTCAATCTTTTCCTTATTTGAGGACTGGTCATCAGACAGACTGTCATCTGACTCAAAGTCTGAGTTAGAATAAGCACTGGAACTTTGATCACTAGACTCAGATTCGTACTTCTTCTTGCCCTTAGGCTTAGTGTTAGATTTTTCTGCTTGTTTTTTGTTGGATGAAGATCTTTCATTACGCGGAGTTTCAGATTCTGTGTCAGAGTCCTCTGAAAACGAATCAGAATAGTAACCCTTTCCTTGATTTGAGTTTTTAGACACTTTTTTCTCATCAGAATACCTTCTTTCACGTTTGTATGACCCATTTGACACACCGCCATGTTTTTCTGGACTGCTGCCACTTGTCGAATAATGCGGTTGTTTATCAGCATTTATTTTTGATACTCCACCATGATTTACCTCATTCCTCGGTGTTTCGAAGAAATCAAAGTCCACTTCTTCCTGGACACTCATTATCTTGGATCGTTTAAGTTTAATATCACAAGGAATGTTCTATAATTTACCTCTAATAACAAATTCAATCATGTCTTAGTTGTTTAATGTAGCAACTACCAAGTCTCGCGAGAATGGAGCGTGAATCTCTCGTTTTGGAGAACTTCCGAAATGTACTTCCGGTAAATTGAGAGATAGGAGCGGTAAATTTTAAAAACCAATAAATAACTGGAAAATCGAAATACGAGAGTGTAGGACGCGTTTTATGATGTTTCCTACAAGAAAATTCGTTATCCCTCGCTCGCAATAGATTTCATATTGAATCTAGGCGTTGACAGTCGCAAAGAATAAAAAATATATGGCCATTGATTCGTCCTCAAGCCATTTCGCCTAGAAGTAGAATGACCACTGTAATTTTGTCTATTGAAAGCCGGTCTGTTAGTGTTTATAGTTTATTTCACGAATATTGTAATTTATTGAATAATCTCAAAATTTAAATTCTTATTTTTTTATTCACAGATAATGTTGAAAATAAAACGAAAGAAAGACCAGTTAGCCAAGACTCCAACAGGAAAGCTGTATCAGCAGTTTTTCACGAAAGAAAAGGTTAAACTCAATGTTTTGTATCCGTTTCTAAGTGCTGATCAGATCAATGGAAAAATTAAAAAGAGATGGCAGACCTTACAGAAGGATAATACAGCTTCAAGTCCATTAGAACTCTTCACTCCTACAAAGTGTAAGTACAAGTAGTCAGCATAATTAGCTGTTGCTTGAGACAGTCAATTTTTATGGAACCAGATTACTAAAAAATCAGCTACTGCAAGAAATAGTTTCAAATTTTACAAAACATTCTTAGAGCAAGCGGAAACCACATATCTAGTTCTTAAATATAGCTTAAGAGTTTTTTGCCGGATGAAACTAGTTAGATGCTAATTTAATGTTTTTAAACTTGTGTTTTGCAGGGAAGAGCAGAAATTCTTCCCCAAGAGTTGAAAAGAAAACAGGTAAACATTGTTCAAGCAAGTTTGTTTGGGAGACACCTGAATTGACAAATGAAGAAAATGATAAAGATTTAAAACAATGCCCTGATGAAATTAATGAGAACCAATCGTCTCCCTCAACTACTACCTTGAAAACTTACTCAAAGAAAGAGGACAAGCCTAGGTGAGTTTGTGAAGAAAATACTAACTCATTTAATTATAGTCAATGCACAGAAGAAAAAAAATCTAATTCATTATCATAATTTCAAAGTTTAAAGGTACTCATTCACAGAATTTCAACTTAAATATTAGAGTTGAAAAGATTAATCGCGGTTCACAAAGAATCGCAATTTTTAACGTTCGATTCGGTTCAATTCGTTTCGGAAGAGACATTTTCGATTCGATTCTTATTTGAAATACTGTCTTTATCAGTAGTTTTGTGAGTTGAATGAAACGCCCTTTTTCGTTTAAAATAAGCATATTTTTTATAGTTGACTAAAATAGTGTACCCTTATTGACCGACGATTGCTAATCTAGATAAGAGTTGTGAAAAGAGAGACCGCCCGCAGCAATTATACATGTAAATTATGCGTACATGTCAATTAGACCTTATTGTCGGTCACACGTTGGGAGATAAACTCGCTGACAGAAAATCGATAATGGAGTCGTTGAGTTAGTTAACACGCTTGATATCATTCATGTATACCTAAGACTGGTACCTAGAGAGAGTATAGTGATAAAGGGGCCACCAAGATATAACCAGTCGATTTAGTTATACACGATCGGCAATATTGTGGGATTTTTCTTAGGAAAAACAAAATAAACTTTTCACATCATCGTTCCTGAAGCATCGTTTGTTGAATCAAGATGAAAACATTGAAAACAATAAGTTTTTAATTACAAAGGATGTTTCGTATGAAATTGCTATCTAGCGTGGGTCGCGAAAATGAATGGCATTACGCCGCAATGGTTGAAGCGATTCTGTTCCATATGATACAAAATTAAATCAAGCATTATAAAGTAATTTAGAGATAAAATGTAAACTTAATTGTTCGTTTTGACGGTTATTTACGTTTATTTTCGGGAAAATCCTCTTTGTTTTTCTTAACCATTAAAATCGGGCAAAGTGTGGTTGGTTAGATTTTATTTACTATAAATTGTAAATGAATTCTATGAAATATCCGAAAATAATTGTATGTTTTCACTAATACATTGACTTAATACCAAAAATAATTTTATTTTGAAATATACATTAGTGAAAGTTATAAATATAGATCTTGAGTTGTTAAAAATTAATTTAACGTTTATGATGAGATGAGAATTATTTGAATCATGCCAGAGCCAACAGAAAATATTTTTAAACAAACTTAATTAAGCTGGTCATAGCGATCTACATTTGCTGAATGCTTGTTATTTTTTTATTGTTTAAGCGTAACCTTAACTAGTCATTAATTATGGCATTGATGCACTGATGAATATTTTTTATTTTGATAATGACTTGAGTCGTATACTGTATGTACATGTAGGTAAGGAGAAATAAACAATTTATCTTTGGGCATTATATTTCATTAAAAAGTTGGAAATAATACGATTTGTCATTTATATATGCTAAAATGCAGTAAAATATTTGTAACTATTTAAGCTCTAAATACCTTGTAAAATGGGTATTATTAGACTTTGAATTTTTCGTCACCCGGGAGGGATGTCCCGCAGATAAAAATGCACTGTTCATAAATATATTTATGTTCTATTGTCTTTCGGGTGAGCTCAGATCAGGGTAGGAATCACTACCAGGGCTTTGTTATAACCCAGGCTACATAACTGGATAAGAAATATCACTTGTATTTTATTTTTATCATATTGTTGAGATTTTCAGCTTTCTGGCAGTATATAACATTGTATGCCTTGATAAAAGGTAAAGTCAGTGTACTTGATAATCCTTTAAAAAAATAGCATTTTTTAGCAATTTCAATGTTGCAGCCAATTTTTACAATTTTTTAGAAAGAAATGTAAGAAAGCCAAGAAAGTGTGTAAAAGTAATGTTAAGATTTCCGGAAAATGAAGGTTCTATGAAATAAATACTTTTTACCATATTTAAATCGGGCAAAAATTGTGGCAATTATATAGCATAGTATAAATGTATTTATCGTTATGTTTTGCTATATTTTGACCATTATGAATAAGACATGATGAATTGTACTTAAAACAAGACAAACATCCACTTTTCAATAAGATAACTACAAAACAACAATGCAGTTGTGAAAAAATATAAGTGGCTTTGTCAAAAATTTGGTTCATTTTATTTCATCAAACCTGAAATGTAGTGATTTTTTTGGTAGAGTCCGTATACCAACTTTCAACATGATACAGATGTAACAATTGCCATTTATATCAAATGATTCTTTCATTATCTATTACATAATGATGAAAAATAAACAAAAACATGATTTACAGCAGTTGCAGAAAACTTGGAGAAAAAATATTCCGCGCAAAACTTTGTCCGTAGACCGTAGAGTCCGTAGACCTATTATTTCAGGACCTATAAAACTAGTTAATAACACTTATATAACAATTCTTTTTACTTAGTTTGATAAATCTTTTCTAAAATATTATGTTTTAACTTTATATTTGTAACTGTTTCAAGTGATTTTTGATTTTTATAATTATGTGTCGTAGTTTACACGATAAACAGTAAAAGATTCATTTGATGTATGCTTTAAGTGCCAATAGTATGAACCAAAATGTTTATAGTATACTTATTTTACATCCCAATATAAATTAAAACTATAGGGATACAAAATAGATAATTAATGGATGGTTTATGTGCTTATAAATGAAGATAGTAAAAAGGTTTACGGACTCTACATAAACTTGATTTCTGCATTTTATCATTATTTATAAGCATATGTTTAGTTTGATGCCCAAACATAGAAAACAATGTTGGTTGATCAAAATCTTTAACTATTGTCATAGCAACTGGTATTCCTTTTTTCTCAGTAATTTTCAGATAGATTATGATGATTTTTTCTCAAAATTGACTATTTTGTGACTTCCAGACCCTATTCTTGTAAGTGATCACCATTCAAAATACATCTGTAAATGTATGTACTGACTTAATAGATTATTTTAAAAGCAAGTAATTGATTCTAGTGAAGTTTATTTAATTTTACAATTATTTGAATACCACTACCTCCAAATTTTTCATTTTTCAAGCAAAATGTATGACTAAGTGTATCACAAATACGCTGTAAAGCTAGTTTGCTGCATTTTTGACATTGTTAAACCATAAATTAAATTAGTGTAAGGGTTGTACTAATAAACTTAATTAAAAAACTTTCTGTGCTTCTCATATTTGAAAAAAGTTACTAATTAATGAACTTTGGTTAAAAGCATTAAAAATTATGATTTTGTTCTATTAAAGTATTCAAACTTAATATCTTCATAAAATTAGTTATAACATAAATAAGAAATAGCAACACTGCTTTAATATCAGCAACTATTAAAAAAACTTGAAAAAATATATATGTAAAAATTTAACATACAGCCAGTTTCCATGGAAATCATTTAAAAAATAGATTTTACATTAATTGTGTATTTTTAAGTGAAATGTTGATGAAGAAATGGATTGTCATTATCAAAAAGTATTGTCTATGAAATGTGTTTCAAGTATCAAGATAACCTAAACCTACATATAGTCAGATATATCTAGTCTTATCAATATGCCTCTGTACTCATAGGAATTTTAAGTCAGAGATCTAGGTAGGAAATACTTTTCTTAATTGAGTAAAATAAGTTAATTCAAAGTCAAATTCATATGAACTGACAATATTGTTTGACTACTATCTGCATGTTTTTGATAGTTTATGTCTGAAATAGAAAACAAAGTTGAAATATAATTGTTTTTTTTTTCAAAAATGATATACATTTGACACATTTCATAATCGTGTAGAGAAATCTACAGATGTGAGAAACAAATAGGCTTAAACTAAGCCAGCCGGTTCTCAGCATTAAAAGCACCAACAGAAGGGTTTTAATCAAATTCAGTTAAGTTTGGCTATTTGAGAACTTGCAATTGTAATCTATGGGAGGAAACATTAAATTGAAAGTGCTGACTTATAATTGTTTGTTAAAATGACTTGTTTGTGTCAATTTGTTTTACATAAAATGTTTCAGATTATGAAGTTAAAACCTGGTAAATTGGAAAATACTCAATTTGAATTTTGAATATTGCTCAATCTAATGCTATCTGGAGGAGAAAATGAGTAGTTTACTTATTTATAAACTGATATCAATTATTATTTTCATGTCATTTAGCCATCTACCAACACCTATGAACTATACAAGTTGAACTTTGACCTAAACTTTGTTCATTAAATGTCATTCTAGTTATTCATTGATATTTGTAGCGTCCGTATACCAGGTTACTTTGTTGGTTTAATTGACTGAGACCTTTTTCTGTTTAAGAAGAGCAGATTTTTTAAATAATTATATAATTTGTTATTGTTGAGGATGATAATGACACCATGATATGTTAATTTTAACCACAAATGATAGTTTCAATTTGATTGTTAATATGTATGTTATGTCAGTTTACTTAATTTTCTTTATATTGAGGATAATCCGATAAATATTAACAGTTAAGTACTTACAGTATTTTATTCATAAACTATATTCAAATGACTTGCCCAAAAAATGAAATAACTCACATAAAATTAATAATAGATTAAAACTTTTATGAAATATTTTCATGTACAAGATTGGTAGAGTCCCTATACTTTTAATGTCTAAATGTAAATCTCTAATTTATGTAAACAAGATACAATTTAGCCCTTGAAGATTTTTATTTTTCCTATCTATAATGGCCAAATTGTTTGTCTTTTGTTGAATTGTAACATTATCTTTGTTGTATATTGCATACAAAAAATTAAAAGATTCAGTGTAATTTTCATAAAAAAGCTGTGTGACCATCATGACATACATTTTTTATTTTTGGAAATAATTTTTCATTCCCAAGTAATACTCATGTTTGTTACATCATGTTTCAAATTTTTAAACTGTTCCTAGTTCATAAACAATAAATGTTTTTCGAAAAAAGCTTTGTTTTTGTAACTATTGTAGAGTCCGTATACTTAGATACCTGCCTTATGATAAATGGTGATAACTTGTTTATCTGACAAGGTATTGTAATACCATTTGAAAGAAATATTCCAGACACCCAATACTTTCATTGCAATAAAAAATCAAAGTGATCATACAAAGTTCATTTTTTTGCAATTGTGCAACATGCTGTCCTACCCTGATCTGAGCTCACCCGTTTCTTAAGTGTTTCACTCTTTAAAAAAATCTGTCACTCTTTATGATATAAAACTAGGGAGTGATGACTCCTTAGTAAAATTAATTATCTGGAACTCTGAATTATGCAGATAGGGGTTAACTGAGCTATGACAATGCCGATGTTCTAATATTTTTGAAGAAACACATAAAGCTAACAGACCTTAAATAGCCAAGTAGCCTCTCTCTCTCTGGTCTGAAAACTGTTGATAGTTAGATGCAACATTTGTTTATGAAAGCTGACTTTGTTATCAAGATTTAGAGTTTTATTTGACAATACAGTTCCTCTAGAAAATTTATTTTTTTGTTCTGTCCTATTTAATTCCAGTAGAAAATCGAATTGAATCGAAAAATTGAATTGTTTGATGAAAAATCGAAATCGAATTGAATCGAAAATTTTTGAATCGTTTCACCTCTATTAAATATGAGCTTTTTCTGAAACTATTAAAATTATATGGTAACTTTTTTGAAGCAGGAAACAAATGCTTCGTAAATGAAAATTTAGTGCAAATTGACAAACAACTGCAAATGATGGTGTTACAAGTAGTAAAAACCTACCATGTATTTCATGGTATAGACACTTTTTGTGCATTTTTGTGACTTTTATTGTATATTTCTAGCAACCTATTGGTCAGTTTGTCTTAAAATATTATGAATTATTTTTTGACACAATTACAGAATGATGTACTGAATGGTATTTTAAAGATATAGAGAAATCTCAACCAAGTATATGAACTAGTACCTTTAAGTCTGAGTCAAAGTTACGTAGGTCTAAATGATATAGTTATTATACATTTGTAGATAGTATCACTAATTTCTTATGTAGGCACTGCACATGTTAATAGTTTAATTATAGGTTTAGTATATCATTTATGATCTAGTTTTAGTAACATCAATCAATTTGAAATATGTATGGTAACTTTCATTAACATAATGATTTATTTCTAGATCATCACCTAATACAGATATAAATCTTACGAAGACTGTGATTTGTGAAGGCAGTGAAAATTCAGATCTAGATGGTTATGATTATGCTGACAGCATTGATGATGATGCAGTGCTGATAAGAAGGTAATTTCCTATCTGGTTCCATTCCATATATACAATTATAAGCTCTTCTCTATGGATGAAACTTAAAATTTTTGAAAGAACTTATTTATGGAATTTATTCAAATAAAATTAAATTCAAGGAAATTTATGCATTCTTGAAATCCTGAATTCAGGAATACAACTGAAACTTTCATCCATGCTGTTTTGAAATGTTCAATTTCTTACATCTAATACTTTGAAACTAAGTCAAACCAATTTAGAAGACATTGCCTAGACCCAGTAGCCCCAAGCCCAGAATTAGCCGAAATTGTATCTAGCTAGTGAAAATTATTTATTTACAGTATAATTTTGCCCTTCAATTAATTTATGTACCAATAAATCAAGCTGGAGCTCAAGAAAGGTTTCAGCAATGACTGATTTAGTGTCCATTTGACTTCCTAGTTGTCTTGTTTAGTGCAAACAGAAATCCTGCCTCAATTGAGAGTCATACCTGTTGTTGACACTCAATATTTAGGTTACCATTCAAAATTAGAAGCTATTTTCCTGTTCTTTATGAGGTATTAATTTTCATTTGTATTCTTATAAAGATTACTTGTCTAACTAATATATATTCAATCAATTACTTGTTCACTTTTTTTTTTATCTTTCAAATAAAAGCATTGATTCTTCTTGATTTTCAGAAAGTATGATATGAATGACAGTATTTCTGATAGTGTTCTAAATGGAGAAAATAATGACTCACAGAGTAGCCTCCTTGATAGCAACAACAATTTTAAGCCTAAAAGTCAACCACAACATAACCTGAAAACTGGTAAAGAAACTTCTGAGGATGATTCAAATGAATCCAAGACAACTTCTGAAAGTAAATCAGATCATACTGCAAAGTCCAGCAAAGATTCAAATGAAAATCATGCCAACTATGTTGGCAGTAAAAGACTGCGTAAAAAGCTAAAGTCACAAGATAAAAATGCAGGAACTCACTCTAATGAAAATTATTTTCAATCAAAAATAGAAGAAAAAGAAAATCTTAAGGTAAAATCACCTCAGAAACGTTTCCAGTCTGATTTTTCCATTGATCTGTCACCCAACATTTCTCCAGTTGGTAGAACCACTAGATCTAAATCTTCTAAATACAGCATGCTATCACCAAATCCTGAATGTAATGAGGGCAAATCTGCTAAATCTAATACAAAAAAGAAATTAAAGCTAGGTAAAGTACAAGAGAGCAATGAAAATTTGGGAAGCCATAGTTTGACAAGACCTAATTCTAAAAGAGTCAAAGATCACAACAACAATATTTGTCTGTCTGAAGGGAATTCTGTGAGCAATGAGACTGATGCAAAAAAAGTTTCTAAGAAAGATAAGAAAAATGGAAATAATTTTAAATCTAAGGATGAAGATAAGGAAGACGATAATGTCATCACAACTTTATCAGACCGAGTTCAATCTACAAGTTTTAGAGTTATACATAGGGCAATGAATTCTGATACAGAATTAGGTGCTACCGCATCTATCAGTCAAAAAGATGGTAGCAATACAGTTCAGAAAATGACTCCATCTGGTGATGCCACTTCAACTTACAGGAATTTGAAGAGAAAATTTGATGAGGTACATGATAGTGATGAAAATTCAAAGATAGAATCAGACAAGCCAACTACTGATGATAATGATGAAATTATTAAAACTTCACACTCTGATGACGATGATGATTATAAATCACACAGTCAATCATCATCCGAGTCAGATGTTAAGCCATGTAGTACAGATAGTGAGGATATAGATGAGCCAGTAAGTATATAGATTAAAGGGAGATAATGTTAAATTTAGTTTTTCTAGTATTGCTATTCTATAAAGAGTTTGCTCCCTTTGTTAAAAAAATTAAAAGTTTATCTGAGAAGTTATGTGGGACTCAACATAAATATTTAAAGCAGTTTTAACAACCAGATTATATTTAACTAGCCCAAACCAAATGTATAATAGCAGTTACAAGTTGCTTGAACCCAATTAAAGGTCATCAGGGACAATTTGATGACGTTTAACATCAAGTCCTGTTATGGTTTGTTTGAAACTAAATAATGTTATATTGTATAGACTTGCATCTTCTCTACAAAGTTTTGACAGTTTGTTGAAATTGATGTAGGTAATTTTCTTTATTAGAAACATAAATTTATTTTGTGTAACATGGTATGACTTACTTACAGCACTTAATCATATTTTGAACAAAAACCCTGAACTTTTTAATATAATTTAATTTATTGGTATTGCAGATAGTAAAACGAACAGTTAGTCAAAATTCAACATTGGAAAGAATCTTAAACAATTTAAGATCAACTGGTAGAAAGAGTCTTTCAGTATCCGATCATGAACCAACTAGTCAAAGCTCAATACTGTCAGGATTATCAGATGAAAACTTGGTAAGTATTTGTGTTGTGATTTCACTGTATAAAGGTTTAAAGTCAGGTTTAAAGTCTGCATCCATTTACATGTTCAGCTGACTTCACAATTTTGTATGATAACACCTGATCATTGAAATCACCTCTAAGCAGGTGACCCATCACAGTTCCCATTTATACCTGGGTGGAGTGGATTAACTGTATGTTAATTTCTCGCTCAAAGAAATAAGCAGCGCCTCTAGTGAAGTTTGAACCCAGCACCTCTCAATACCTATATACTCATCCTACCACTGAACCACTGCTCCTACCATGAAATAGGTTCAAGTATCATTGTTCTTGCTGATAACCAGTTGCCATTCATCAACTTGTAAATGTATTTAAGTATTGGGCTATATTGCTGGTTTAAAACTATGTTGTTTCCAATTGTTGGACTAGAATTCTGCTTGTTTTTATCCACAAAGATGATCTAGTAGACTTTAATCTGTTTAACTTACATGTTGGTAGGAACTTGTTTTACAACTAGGCAGAACAAAATTTTAATAAGCATTCTATTACTTTGCAATGATTTAAGAACAGTAAAAAAATCCAGGTATTCAGTTAGATGTTTTTATACACACAACTTTGACTGTTACAGTCACAGTTCATAATATTTTACCTTTTGCCTACAGGTCGTATGATAGGTCATGCATATTTATGTACTTCTATTGTACATACATATAACTCGTTGAGGAGAACATAAGACATTGTTTTACACAGAGTATCTTTAAAAGTTGTCACAAGTTATCCTACACAACCTACAACAGTATTTATTTTTGTAACTGATATAATTTTTATATCAACAGGATGATGACAATGACAATGATGATGATGTCAATGTAAATGATATGTTCAGTGATGTTGTTACACCAGATGAACAATGTAAGGAACCATATAAAACTACAAGGTGAGATCATGTTTAACATTGACATGTGATTTCAGGGAAGTCTTTGAGACAGAAGTTTTTACTTATTAATGATTCCTAGAAGACAATTTCTAGACAATTCCCATTTTTTTATACTGGGTAAAGCTTCTTTTCTATGTTAAAGCAGCTGAAATCATGGACATAAGGAAACTAAAGGATTTTCACCCATAAAGATAGATCTAGTTTGATAACCCAAAGAATAACAAACAACTGTTAAAACTGTTATTGTGTAAATATTTTTAGGATGGTAAAACAATCTGCTCACAATAAAGAAGAGGAAATGAATCAACAGTTTGAACAATTATTTCAAGTAGATGATATGATATTTCTTTAGAGCTTAAAGAAGAGTTGAAGACAAAAGCTATTAGAATATTAAATACACGGGAGTGCCTATCTTCAATCAAGCAGTTTTATGAGCTGAAACGTTGAATTGTAAAATATCTACTGTCATCTGAAATTTTAATTCTGTACATGCATTCTATGATAGAAAAACTTGCTAAAATCAACCTGTTTTCAAAGGTAATTGACACTATTAATCTGATTTTATCATTCCATCATGGCAGCGGTGGGTACACAGCAATACAAATAAACTAAATTTGACAAAATGTTGTATCGCTATCTCAGGCTTATAATAAGTGATTTTTGTAAATTTTCGTAAGTTGTAGGAAAACCTAGATTGTGGCCTCCATAATGGTCCAAGTGTTCTTAGTATATTCATCTAGTAGAATATTTGATTGCTAGAGCTGCATTGTAAACATTCATATCAAAGTAAATTGCTATGAATCTGAATTTTTTTGTAAAAAATTGTTTACCATTGCTTGTTTCATTTTCAACGCTTAATGTGCACTTCTCATTGTTAATCTATTATGTTTACTGGACAAGGGGTTGAAAATAACGAGATCAAACTCCATACTGAAAGCTTTTACATTCTCATAGGGATTTCTTTGTAAATAGGGGACAATATTTGACAAACCTTATATATTTCAAAGAAGAATTCAATTACAATTCTTCAGTGACGAAATTAAGCTTAAACACAAAACTTTGAGCATGGAATCTGTTCTCTAGTTTTCTAACCTTGTGCCTTGATCTCATAAATAACTAGTCAGTATTATACATATCTAATATATGTGTTGAGTCTGTTTTATTGTTGCTTTTTTAATTTGAAAATTATCATGTTGATATTTGTCACTAAAATGACGCTAAAGTTTTTTCAGACATTGCCATGTATGGTTACACTTTTATAGAACTGTAGTTTAAATTGTTTTAATTATCACAGAGTTGAATTTATTTTTACTGTTGTCACTTATATCCATTTAGTTATTGTTCAATGTTGATTGTCGAAAGTATATTTACTATTAAGTAAATTTGTATTATGTATCAATGACAAACCAAGAATCAATTTATTCTGCATCTCTGAAACTGTTATTCAAAAATAAATTTACTGTTTTGTTGAAAGAATTAATCTTTAATATTTTCATGATGGGTGTAGAGGGCTGTTCTTGGACTATCAATTTAGAATGTATGTATTCTCACTCCTCCTGGAAAGGCTAAATCTCTGGATTTAGCTGTTAACCAACTACTAAGCACATACTTTCATCAGTGACTGACAATTGCCCGACACAATTTAAAATCATTGGTAGGATGGAGAATGGCCATAGAAATAATTTCATGACCTAGCTCCACGAAAGTATGTCCCGTCCGTGAATCAAACCCATGACCCCTTGATCAGTAGACTTGGGTGCTACCAACTGAGCTAGCTGGGTGTCTTGGAATTTTCGTATCAGAGCACTAAAAAGTTGGAAGTTAAGTTTGAAACTAATAAAAGAATTCTCAGTGCTTTTTCCTGAATCATCTGTTCAAAGTATTTACTTAAAGCTGGACTTCCTGCAGCAGTATGATATAAAATTTAAACCCAATTTTTAGTTTGGGTCTATTCACATGTACACTATGCTTTACTAACTTGTACAATAACCTCCTAAATAAGAACAAACACATGTATCCATATTACTTTTTATCTTAGATTCTTTAATTCACTATCATGGTAAAATGAAAATATTCAAGAATCATTTATAATAGCTGTCAGGGCTCGACAAATCCACTTGTAGGTTCGTAATTACGAGTAGAAATTGGCTCAGGACGAGTTGATCTTCTGGCAGAACTTGTCCTGCCGATAAAGTGAAATGCTTAGCTGCAAATTATTAAATTTTAAGTTTTAAACTCATATAAAACAGAACTGTCACTTTCAGGCAATGATTTATCACATGAAATGCTAAAATAAAATAATAAGATGATAAATACAGAATGGCTGTACTACAAATTCCATGCTTGTTACCAATTCATTTAAGTTAAAATTTTCCTTTTGTGATGGACAGGATGAGTGAAAATTCTAAGTTACTTATCCTGCAGAACGAGTTGCTTTCATAAAATTTGTCGAGCACTGGCTCAGTGGCTGTTATCTAAAGACAACATACTCTTAATGTTAAACATTGCAATTCCATTAAAATAATATCACTTGTGGTCTAGATCCCACATTCATTTAACAGTGTTGATTCTTATAAAAGTTGAAAGCATAACCTCACTGCATTTTTAGGAGAGTTCATCATAACATGACCTATAAATACAAACCTTCAGATCTACTGTAAGGAAAATGTATCAAAGTAAAAGTAACCCCATTTAGAGAGATTGATTACATTTCAAAATGTTGTAGATACCAAGGTTCCTAATTTACTTAACAGTAAATGAATCCTGAGTAATGAAAGAAAGAACTGAGCATTTGCCTATGATGATTGTTGTTCAAAATGTTGAAGTACAAAAATTTACACTATACAATATAAACTATCATCTACCAACTTAAAGACACAACTTATAAATCTTGGACATCAAAAGAAAATTGTAGTATAGTGGTTACATCATAATAGAGGTGAAAAACAGCAAAAAATGTAGTCAGTTGGGGACATGTAAGATTTTTGCCGTTCGATACAAAGATCCATATATATAAACGCTACATTTGAACTAGGTTCATGCACTCATTGCAGGGCCTCAATTATTATATCCATTCTACATGATTCACTGAAATTCTACCGTTGTATCTAGCCATGAAAAAGCATGCAATACATGTGTCAAAATTTATGATAAGTTGTGTCTTTAAGGCAACTATATACACCAACATACAAAATACTACACCATTTAACAACAAAACAAGCACAAGACAACCAAGAGTATTTTTCTTGCAGTCTCGGTTTTTTTTATAGAGCTCTGTATTAGCATACACAAGACAATCAACTTTAGGTAACTTGAGGTTACTAATATTAATTATACTGAGAATTTTTCAAAATTTGTCTAAATTTATACCTAAAACTCTCTTAGAGTCACATTGTTGGATCTACTTGTAGGCATGCATCTTTATGAAACAGATGGACCATTATTTAACCTCAAAATAGCAGCAGGACATAATCTATAAAAGGAAGTACATCTGAACATAACTATTTTTAAGTACAAAATAAAACATTATATTTACAAAATCTGATTTAATATTAATATGTTACAGTTCTATTTCACATGATTTGTAAGGTCAAAGCAAACAATAAAATAAAAGTTAAAGTACACAAATTTATCAAATGACCAGATATCTTTTTATTATATCTTGAAGCCAAACAAAGAGGCATATTTAAAAAATATTCAAAATATGAATATGATTTATAGAACAATATAATGACACAGAAAATAAAACTTTCTAGCTATTCTAGTCCAAGAGTAAAATATTCAATTTCTATAACTTCAGTAGTTAAAATTCCCATTTAAATATTCAATTGAGATCCTTGACAATCATTCATCGCATATTCAAATGGTCCCACCTTAGTGAACGTACACACAGGTGTTTCCAGCACAGACATATATTACACAGTCTTTGACTAAAGTTTTTATCATTTTTTTGATCCACCAAATCCTGAGAATCCCATCATGGCTGCCATATCTGGATCAACATCATCATCAATATCATCTTCAGCTTTTCTTTTTCTTTCTTTTCTCTTTTCTTTCTTGTATGCTTTCTGTTTCTCTTCCTGGTTTAATATAATACAAAAAGTAAGTTTTAAATCTATAGGAAACATTTTGCATCTGTGTAATGGAAAATAATTAGTGAAATTTGAATATTTTTTTTGTGTAAATTTGGTAAAAATATATTTGTTTGGGTTTAACGATATAATTTATACATGTATTATTATAGTAAAGTGCATAAATCTATATCTTAATAATAAAAAGTAAAGATATTTTACATGACAAAAGTATAATAAGCATCATTTCTAAAGGACAAAATCAAGACATAATCATTTTTACATGCAGTGAAGACTGGTCTTACTGCATAAACATATGTATGTGTATATTTCATGTCCTTCTATACATAGCATTAAATTTGTTGGTCTATATTTTATTTGTATGGCCACAACAAATTGATCATATGTTCTATGGATTTGCTCTCACCTTAATTTTGACGGTTTTTACAAAAAATATTTTTATTTCCTCGCTCGCTCATAAAAATTTGGTCAAACCGCTATATAAAGCAAGTGAATAAAGACTTTTTTAATTTTTTTCTTCGCTCGCCCCATTTTTTTCCCAGAAAAATCCGTAGAACACATGATCAACTTGTTGTGGCCTATGGGATGATGATTTGTGTTAAATTAAATAAAGAGACATATCCTTACAAAAACAAATTCCCACATTTTATAAGGTTATAAGATTGTGAGACCAAGGGTATATTTGGTGACTGTAATGTTATCTAGGTAAAGTTGTATGAATCAAATGACAGCCAAATAACCAATTCTAATAAATTTCAACCAAACAAATAGCCAATTTCATTTTTTATTATTCTGACAGCCAAAATTGTAATGTAAGCCACCCTTGGTATGTATTTCTTTATTGACCAATAATAATGTGTGGCAAAACAATTAAACTTCTTACCTCCTCTTTTAACTCTTTTATTCTTTCTTCAAAATCATAATCTTTTTTCTTTTCCTCCATTTTTCTTTTATTCATTTCAAATCTTTTTCTGACTTGTTCAAGTGAAGATCTTTCAACTTTCATTGACATACCAAGATTTCTTTGATCTGAAATAATGATCCCATTAATTTATTATTTTAACAAGGGCAACTGTGTCTGATATTCAATATTGGATTAATTCAAACAGTGCAAAAATGGAATTATTATTACAGTTCCATTTTGTACACTAAAGAAACTAAAAAGTGAGTTTAGCTAAAAAATGGAAAATAAAAAGGGAGGTAACTTTTTGAAATGTTAAGTTATCAAAATGTGAACTGGTTGGAAACTTGGTATATGTGAGTACCAAGTGATTTCACAATCAAAAGTTAGTCTGTGTAGCCTTCCCAAGATGAACTAATGATAGATATTTAGGTTCTAATCAATTGCCTATCACTAATAATTCCTAATTAGGTTAGGAACTAATTGCCCCCTTAAGCTAAAATACATATTTGTTTATTCTGATTTAAAAATTTAATATTTTAAACATTAAGAATCATTCAGACAATGAATTCTAATAGTTTACTTACGTTTTTTGCCATTGATGTGATCTAAAAAATTAATGGAGTCTTTGACCACACAATCACAGACATTACAGTAATACCTGAAATTATAAAATAAATAATACATGTACATGTATATTGATTGATATATTGGAGAGAGAATAACAAAACATTCTCAAATAGGTTAATGAAGGGGTGGATGTGATTAGCTAATCTCTTCAAATTTATTCTGACTTTTTTTTGATGGTCATTTATATCTAATCTATGTCTTTTAGTAGATATTGAGAAACTGATGAATTTCAGCTTAGTTTATAGTGATACACTAGTTTTCACAAAATAAAGGGATGGATCTGGGCAAATTATATCTTTTCAAGAAGGCAAACGACTAAAAAAGAGTTCATTTCAGAAAAGCAATCTGGTTCCACTTGACAATATATAATTACAGACTTACCCTCCTTGTTGACTTGATGGAGTTGTTTTTGTTATAACTTGAGACTTCCCAAGTTTGGAATCTAAATCTACCTGTAAGGAAAAAATGTAAAAATGACAAAATGTTCACACCAAAAAACAAGTTCACCTAAAAATCAAATGCATTAGAACTTATTTATATAAAAAGCAGGCTTTAAGTCCCATTCTTCTAAAAAAAATATCACATTGTCTGAATATGATCAATAGCTAACTTTCTGATAATTAAATTAGTCAAAATTTAAATCAAACCAGTACTTAATTATTTTACAGCAATTAGGAAGTTTTAAGTTAGACTACCAGCATTTAAGATATAAGTAAAACTTTATGAAATAAGTCTAAGCCTAGCAAGACATTTAGGTTGATCGTACGTCACAGTTAGGCAGTAGAAGCTTACCATACACAAATATAAACACTTACTTTGTATTCTCTTGGCTTAAGAAGTTCTCTCTTTACTGGTATCTCACGAGCTAACTCTCTCTCCAGAGCTTTCTTCTCTTCTTCCTCAAGTCGAGCTGCCACAATCTTTTCATATTCATCTTTATCCCACTTCCTTCTGTGGTCTGGTACAGGTTTCTGAAAATATGAAACAATAATGACTAATTTGTTTCCTAGAAGTCAATCAGATAAATGAAATGGAGCACACCACAGTAAATAATCTAAATCAGAGAGATGATAATGAATATAAAAAAGCAAATTTATTTGCTTATAATTGGAATAAAGTCTTTTTGCATGCCTTTTTCTGCGAACATACAACCACAGAGCTTATCATTATATTTGGATTCAAGCAACTTGTTACAGCTAGTTTATATTTGGTTTGGACAAGTGAAATAAATAGCAAGTTGTCCAACTTACTTTTAAATTGATGATTAGTCTTGCTACCATCAGGCATTACAAAGCAGATTAATCAAATATGCTAATAAAGAGTAAATTAGGGCTTAACCTAACATCAAGATTACAACAGAAATCAAGTAAGTATTGTGAAACTTCATAGATCAATACCAAGTCACATAGAAATACTGAGCTCAAGAACCATAACTTGATCTTATCACTGATAATGAGTCATCGTCCTTTGAAAATTTCTTATCTCAAATTGCAGACTTAAATGACATTAACATTTTACTTGTAAGAGTGTAAAATCTTTCTGAAAAGTGCTAATGAACCACAAATTCTGAGTGAGTCCTTTCAAGCTTTAGTTACATAAATTATTTACAATCAATACTTTAAATTTTCTTGAGCATTATCACAATTTGTAATGTTTTATAGCAAAGTTCAGAATTATTATCTAGCATGAATATAAAAGAAATAATTTTCATCGGCCTTTTCAGGGCTAAGCCACTGCTATGACTAAAGTGGGTTTAATTACAGTTACTGTTTGATGATTTCACTTTAATGTGACAACTGGTTTACTTTCATACTGAAGTGTTGTTGATGAGGCAAAGCAAATATTAATGACCCGTAAGCACAATCCTGTCATGCTTCCATACATCCTGCATGGGAAGGAACTAAAATCTACCGACACCGCCAAATATTTAGGCATTACCACGAAAACAGAACTATCTAATTCCACAGTCCTGGACCCAATACCATATGAAATAATTTCCCCCTCGAACAATTAAACTCTGGAATTGCCTCCCCAACTATGTACAGTCCAGCCAGCCTCAACATGTTCGCTGAGCGGCTGGCAAATGCATATCAATTAGCTTCTTTCACTATGTTTTTAAACCAGCACCTGTATATAATAATTTTATTCTTAGTACCTAATGAGATCTCTCATTTTTTAACATTGCCCTGACAGCGCCTTCCAATAATAATCAGTATTGATAGCTCGGAAGTAAATGTAGATGTAGATTTGAGTCTTTTAATCAGTCTTCGTCCAAATGCACCTATCCGAACTTTATGACAGTATAAAGAAGACAGTTGAATGGAATATTTCAACTGAAATCTGTAAGATTTTTGTCTTCTTTAATTCATAAGAAACATATGTTTTAGAAACGCTAAACAATTTAAAGCTTTTAAACAAAGAAACAGGAGAAATATGATAAAAATGTGCTGAAACGAAAATGTTTACCTCGTACGCCATTTTGAATTATCGTGCTTAATGTTAGCTGTATTTTGCGTACCGCAAACGAATCAACGTCTCAATCAGGGTCCTCAAAAGAATCATATTCGTACTTGATTACTACAACAACAACAAGTGACGTGGTCTGTATTTACGACGACTTGAGCTGAGAAGGAACATTCTACGTATGTAGCTTTGAATATATTTTACAAATTGCTTGGACTGTATCTGTTAGGATATTTGTGGTTGCTTGTCGTTTTGAAAAAAATATAATTTCTAAAACTAATGACTTTCGGATATGTATGAATTTCGTCTAATTGGTATTGATCACTGACAATTCATTTATTCAGTTGTCTGCTTATAATTCATTACCTGTATACATCCAAGAGAAAGGTGGCATGACCTATGAAATGCTATGTTACATTGTATTTGGTAGATTTTGCCCCCTGGCAGTAAGTCACTTCAATAGATAATATGGTGCAGTTACACAATGATTCCACCATCTCATAATCATATGTCATGCCACAGCAGACAGATTTTCTGACTCACAGACCTGGGTTTAAAACCAATTTCTTCCATAAGTGTTGTGTACATTCTCTCTCTTGTTTACTAGAAGTAAATTTTGTGCCTGCTTTCTCCATGATCATGAAAAAGAAATTTGGTCATGACTGTCCTTGAAACTTCATAAGAGTAGCTTCTGCCAAATGAAGCACCAAAATGATTACTAAAAGAATGCCACATCATATTAGTAGGACTACTCCCAACCTGGTATTAAAACAAATCTGAAATTGCAATAGTAGGTTTTGTGTTGATCTAACATAATTTCATCTTATATACATAATATTCATCTTATTATTTCAGGATTGTTTCTTGACATTGTGAAGAGTCATCATGTCAGATTCTGATGAGGATTTTGCCAGTGCTGATGAGGGTGAAGTGGACTCAACCCCTGCTGCAGGTATTGGAAAATTCTAAGAGTGATAACTCTGTATTTAAAGTTGGTTAGTCATACTGAGTTACCCCCCTTAAGATAAATAAAATAATCTTGATTTTGTTCTAATTCTAGCCTGATGAAAAAAGGTTACAAAACTGAACCAATCATATATTTAACTTTTATAGCCATACAATAGCAACAAAAAAAAATCAACCACTGAAATTACAATGAATGAATATTTAAGCATCAGTTAAATTTGTCAGATTTTGAGTTCATTTACTCATTTTTTTTCAGATTCCCCAAAGGCATTAGGAGCAGTAAAAGAAGTTGCAACCAAATCTAAGGCTGAAAAGAAGGATGACAGCAAGTCACAGGCAGATTCTGCTAAGTCACAAAATCAGGATAATATACCTGCAGGGAAAAAGAAAGGCAAAGGAAAGAATGAGAAGAAAAGTGAAGAAAATAAAGCCCCAGAAGCAAGTGGTGGTACAGTAAATGCCCCAGTGAAAGAACCTGACGTAAAACCTAAAGGTAAAAAAGGCAAAAATAAGGATCGTGGTAAGAAAAATGCAAATAAAGTTGCTGAGCCAAAAGAAAATAAAACTGAATCAGATAAATCTGGTGTTGTGTCTAATACTCAGGAAGACAAGATTGCAGCAGTGAAAGATGAACCTGTTGATATAAGTGAGGCACAAGATGGTACTAACGCTTGCAGTGATAATGTAAAAGTTGACAATGCTGCTACTGATAAAAAAGGAAATGATAATGAAGGAGATAATGGCAAGGCCAAAAGTTTAGACATTGATAATGAATCTGTTAAAGACAATGTTGATGAAACTTCTGAATCTAAAAATGACACTAACAGTAATGATGCTAGTGGTGACAATAAAGATATATCTATAGATAATGTGCCAGCTTCTCCCTCAGGAAAGTTGAGTGTTGAACAGAAAGCTGATTTGATAAAATCACCATCATCACAAAGTATATCTAGACCTCAACCTGATCATACAGATAAACAAGAAGAAGTTTTAGATAAATTGGCCTCATCTGCTAAAGAGAAGTCTGTAAGTATTGTAGATGTTTTATGAGTATATGTTTTATTTCACAGATTTATCATAATGTAAGTATTGATGGGACTGTCTTACTTCAGACTAGGAGCTGTGGTCTAGAGGTAGGCTGTGCCCTGAGAGATCAAGAGGTCCCAGATTCGAATACCACTGGGGGCTCAGCTAATTTCTTTGAGCAAGAAATTTACCCATAGTTGTTCCACTCCTCCCAGGTGTAAAAAGGTACTATGAGTGATCATCTGCCTAAAGGTGATTTCAATGAGCTGGGGTTTTACAAAATTGTAGAGTTGGCTGAACATGGAAGCTGGCTTTAAACAGCACTTCAACTTTAAGAGTACCAGCTGATTTCAGTGGATTTAAAGGTCCCATGTTGATGCCATCATTATTATAGTTGAAAAATATTTAGATATTTTACCAACCCTAAAAGTATAGCAGCAGAGGCTTTAAAATGTAATTTACTAGGACTCTTTGACTGTAGATTTTGTAGATTCATGATTATATTTTCAGAGTGGAGGCTGGGGATGGGGTTGGGGATCATCATTATTAGATGTTGCTTCCAGTTCTGTGTCTACATTTACTAATCAAGTTGGTAAGTTTGAACTTACTTGACAGTTGCTTGTTTTAAATACACTTTGACTGGTCAGTGCAAAATTAGTCTGTATCCTTCTTTTTTTACTTGTAGTTAGACTAGTTTTGATCTGACCCATTAAAATTTAGTGAAGATGTTTTTATTTGAGTTAAAGTTTGGTGACCTATATTACATTATGTGGTCATTCTCATGTGCTGCAAAAGAGAAGTTGAGAATGGAGTCTGTCAGATTTTCTTGTATTTTAGTATATAATTTTAATATTTATGGCTGTGCAATAAATAATTTTTCAAGGTCTTGTGTTTTCACTTAGTATTTTGATTTTATTGAAATGTATTTTCTCTAGAAATTTCAAATTGACAAAAATGATTCCAATTTTATAAATAAAAGTTTAAGACTCAAACATGAATCATTAACTCATTCAACATGAAGATATTTCATAAGAAAACACCAATTGTAACAGAGTATTTTTATTTTTAGGTGAAGGTTTTAACACTGTATTAGAGACTGTAGAATCTACACTAAATATGCCTAACCCAGAAGAATTAGCTAAACAAAACACTGCTATTGACAACCAAGATGATGATAATGATGTGTCAAAACCAGGTAATATACTTGGATGATAAGTTCTTTCTTATTCCCAGACTTGCACTTTGTTTTGGTATTAATTGTTCTTTATACCCTTTGTTTGGCAACTTATCAGCCATATTGTGTCATTGAGTCAACCTGCTCACTCTATACCTAAACATGTACTTTTCACATACTGTACATGAACTTAACAAGCGACTGACAAAGTAATACAGATATATGAGGAAGATAGGTGGTAAAAGTACATAACAACCAAGCTCTGCCAAAAGTACATGTATATACATAAGCCCTACCAAGGGATTGAAGCCATCAATCCAGATTTTTGTGGTTTTTTTCAAGTTTCAATTCATAATTTTGATCTTGGGATTCAAGAAAAAAAGGAAAATGGTATTAGAAATTCAATTAAATAAGAATTTAATAATAATTTCCATATCCATATTCCATATTTCCATATACATAGATATCAAACTAAATTCACTATTACTTATTATCACAGAAAAGGATGACACAAAGCCAGTGCCAAAAGAAGAAGATAAAAGTACCAGTCTATCAAAGGATGGTGAACCAGACAAGACAGTTGAGGATAAAACCCAGACAAGTAACCAGTCTACAGCAGACGGAGAAAGCTCTGGGTCAAGTAGTGGTTGGTTTTCTAGCTGGGGAGTGTCTAATATAACAAAAATGGTGGAAAGTACCGTAAGTAGGTTTGATTATCATATTAATTTATGTAGACCTATATTTTCCTATTTATACAAAAAGGCAACTCAAAGCTCATTAAAAATTATTTCGTAATAAGATCTCAGTCTACAAAATTGGGATATGATAGTGGTTGCCCGAACTGGTCATTTTAGCAGTAAGCACTCTGTCTTGTTAAAAAGTGGCCCAAAACATAATTTTGGTTGCCCATACTAGAAATCGATTGTCCTGGGCAACCAGACACCCACTTATTTTGTAGACTGTGATCTTATTGCCTTGTTACTCTTGTGTCAGTGTATATTTACCTGTCAAATCAGCGCTTATTTGTAAAGTGAAGGCCCATCTTTTTAATTACACTTATGATGGAACATGTATGAAGTTCTAAAGTACAATAAAGAGTTAATCGGTTAATCATTCCATTCTGAGTTTGGGCTTCTTATTAAGCTATTATTTTGTATCTACTGTTAAATAGCTGCTCTGATTATAACATGTAACCATTCAATGAAAACTTCCTTTTTGCTTCAAAACTTGCATTGCTTGTCTATAAAAAATGTATGTTATGTGATAGTAGGAAAAAAGTGGTGCTAAAACATTATTTACAGCAATCAGGGGATGAAACTTTGAGATTATTTTACTGTTTTATTTATTTCAGAGTAAGAATCTAGTGACTGGTAGTTTAGATGTTCTAGAAACCCTAGGAAAGAAAACATTTGATGTCATAAATGAACATGATCCTGGCTTGAGGAAAGCTCGTGCATTCTTACATGATCGAGGTGACAAGCCAAATCTGTCAGCCATATTACGTGATGCTAAAGATCAGGAGGAAGTACGTGTTCAACATGAGAAAGAATCAGAGGAAGCAAGAAAAGCTCATTTTGGTTCATTGTTTGATGATTACCAAGGTGACAGTTTATATATACATTTATTTTCTGTTTGCAAAATTAGTGAAAAGATCAATTTTAAAACTGGACAAATTCGAAAGTTCACTGACCCTGACAATGCGCTTGAACAACTCTTGAAAATTGGGGTAAAACTCAATTTAAACCAAATCAGCTATAAATCATCTAAGCATTTCCAGGGACAGTTAGATGGTCAATAAATCTTCATGACATTACTTTGTCAAAGAGCATGAAACATCATAAAAGTCAACCCAAAATTTATCTTGTTTTTTTTTTTGGAACACCATAGCCACGTATTTTATAGGTCATATCACAACAGTCAGTCACAACCTACTAACCTTTCATGGAAACTTAAAGGTACTAAATCTAACCAGTTATTAGATGTATTCTTCTGTCATAAACTGATAACTGCCCTACATGATTTAGAATATCAGTATAAAAAGTGTAATGTTTATCAACATGTATACATGCTATTTTCCAGGTCTTGCCCATTTAGAAGCATTAGAGATGTTGTCAAACCAATGTGAGAAGAGAGTGAATGTTATATTAAATAATTTACCTGCTGAGACCATCACATCTATAAAACCACAATTATTATTGATAAAACAAAACTTTGAAATTGATGATGATGATGATGACGATGATGATGATGTGACACAAGACTTTGATAAACTAGTAACTGATATATTACATAACCTTAATGTTGGAACTACACCTGATAAACTTATCAAGGTATTACTTTCTACATTTATTTTTATTTTTTGTGCCATTGTTTTTTTAGTTTAAAGAAATGCTTTCTGCTTATTAGATTACCATTTTTATACCCCCGCTTCGAAGAAGAGGGGGGTATACTGTTTTACCCTTGTCCGTGCGTGCGTGTGTGCGTCCGTCCGTCCGTTACAAAATTTCCGTCGCAGTTTTCTCAGCAACTATACCATGCAGCAGCCTAATACTTAGCATATTGCTTCATCCCATAGTCCCATGTGGTGTAAAGCAATTTTATGCTCCTTGCTCATCTACTTCCTGTTTGTCGCATATTTTTAGATTTTTGCGGGGGTATCACTAGTGAGCATTAGCTCACAGATTTACTTGTATATAGTGGCTTTTCAAGTTTTGCTAAAAATTGAAAATTGGCAATGCATCTAACATTTAGATAGAAAGATAAAATATAAAATTGAAGAGATCATTTCGAGGGCTGAACAAAACACTATTGTAACTCCGTATGAAAATAAAGAGAGTTAAAACAGTGTTCTGTTCAGCCATTGATTTTTTATCTTATACTAAATAAAAATGTCGAATAGTGTTGAAATATTGTATAAGTTATACAAAGCATGATGCAATGAACCTTGGCAGGCCAGTTTTTGACGTACAAGGCAATACAAAGTCTTGTCAATAATACATTTAAAATCCTTTTTCTCTGTAATTCAATTTCATTGATAAATTATAGGTAGTATATTGAGGAAGTGCTTTATTGTATTATGAAAGATTTTGATTTACTTGTAATTTGCAGACATGTTTATATAATAAGTTCATAATTTTGATGGCAGAAATTTTAGATCTAGGATGAAAGTAGAGAAAGTAACTCAAACAAAATAATTTTCCTTATACTTTCAGACTAAACAGAGTATTGAAGATAACTTCAAACAATGTAATGAGTCAGCTGACAGTTCTAAAATAAAGGTATATGTACTATCAATCATTACTTTACCATGTTCACCAGTTTTAGGGCTTGGCATCAATTTTTTAAAGTAGGTTGCCCAGCTGGAAAACCAGCTGTATATTTTTCAAGCCCGAACCAAATGTTTACTAGCTGTAACAAGTTCCCCAAACCAAATGTTTATGAGCTGTAACAAGTTCACCAAACTAAATGTTTACTAGCTGTAACAAGTTCCCCGAACCAAATGCTTACTAGATGTAACAAGTTCCCCGAACCAAACGCTTACTAGCTGTAACAAGTTCCCCGAACCAAATGTTTACTAGCTGTAACAAGTTCCCCGAACCAAATGCTTACTAGCTGTAAAAAGTTCCCCGAACCAAATGTTTACTAGCTGTTACAAGTTTCCCGAACCAAATGTTTAATAGCTGCAACAAGTTGCCATAACTCAAATATATGTCGTCAGGGGCGATACAAGACTCTTTAATGTTGAGCTCTTAGTCTTGCTTGAGCTGACCTTCCAGGTTTAAGAAACAAAATTGTGTGTTCATTTTTACACTATTAAGTATATTTACTGCAAAGATATATTGCTAAGTTGCATTTATCAAAAATCAGTTTACATTGCAATAAATAAACAGAACAAATATATAAGATAAGACCATAATACATTGTTTACAAGATCACAATAAACATTACAGCCAATGTAATCTAATGTACTCTTCTTTGCAGGAGATTCATAGAGTTGCAATTAGCAGCTTGGCAGAATTTACCTCAAAAAGTATTGAACAGTTTCATAAAGCTGGTGAATTGATTTTAATTCAGAAAACAAAAGAATACAATTATGTTGATTGTAGTAACTTACTTAGAAGGTTTGTATTTAAATGTTTTCCTTGTTAAAGTGGGGCTTTAACGTGTGCTTCCATATACTTGTTCAGTTTACTACATACAGTACCCATTTACACCTGGGTGGAGCTAAGCAATCACAGGTTAATTTCTTAAGGAAAGGGCAGTGCCCCTAATGGGGTTCAAACCCGGACCTCTCGATCCCTAACTGACCCAAGTGCCTGTGGAACCATTGAATCATTGCTCCTACACAGTGACTTGTTGATTAAACTGATTTGCTGTAGTTTAGTCAATGTCAATTTTAATTTATATTATTCTCACATACAAATATATGCATAGTGAAGTTTTACTTCTTACATCTTATGGGTGTGATCATTTAATCTGATTTTACAGTGAAGTAATGGTATTCACATTTGTTACTGACTCAAATAGTCAGTTATCATTTCATGTCTTCCATATTAGTCTTGTTGGTTTTTTTTGCTTACCAATTGTCGGAGGGCTAGTTCCTACTACCATTTCCTTTTTTGTTTTTATTATGCTTTTATGACTTAGTAAAACTGTCTTGAAAATTAGCAGCCGCGGATTTAGGCCCGGGCTAAAGGGCTGCAGCCCCCCATCTCAGCCCAGAGATACGTTTTCCAGCTGAGCTGATATACTCTAATGCATTTAAGGTCCGTAGTGTGTCCGTTATCAAAGCAGTTAATTGCTAACATCCGGTTGTTAATCTCTTGCCTGGGGGCTTTGCTTTATCGATTAACAAGTTGTTCACGCTTGACCAGAGATATAGATCTATGTCACTGGCTTGACTAACAGGACCATTAGAACGGTGTTGTTGATTGACTGATCTGAGAGATGTGTTTGGACTGCTTTAGAATTAAGTTTTTTCTGGTTTATCTTAAAATAGATTCATTTTCCATCTTAATAAATTTTACCTATTACTTATTTTCACCCCACTTTAAAACAAACTTAAGTTTGTATCAATTATTTTTTGGTACAAGTTTAATCATTTTTCTATTTTATCGAATGTTGCAGTAAATATATTATAACATTTTTGATACATAGTTAAGATACGGAATTGGATATAAATAAAATCCTGTTATTAGTCTAAATATTAGTATCAGCCATTATTCCCAATCAATTTGTTGATATTTTTTATTTGTATAGTCGGTTAAAAAGCTCTTTACAGCGTATGTTCACTTATCATTTTTTTGACATTTAATAAAATTTACTTACTACTCACTATCTTACTTTTATATAAGTATATATTCTGGTTGTTTGTTAACTCTTTACTGGTTGCGACATGGGTGAAAGTGGTCATCTTTTCACCATAATGCACCAGGGTTATTTCAAGATGCTCAAGGTGGGCGAAAAGAATGTCAATTTTGGGACGACTTTCCTTCAACGATAAATCCAGAAAAATAACCAATTTTAAGGCCCTAAAAATGCGTGATTGACCAGTTAAAAGTTTAATCTGTGCAATAAAAATGCACCAGAATGCTCGATTTTAGACCTTCATTTTTCAAAATTTCCTGGGGAAACCCCCGTACCCCCACCAACGGGAGGGGATACCCCTCCCGTATCCACCCCATGTTGGGTCTACCAGCCCCCCCAGGCAGCCCTATTCTGTATCTGCCCCTGATTAGTGTTATAATATAATTATATATCATGCATACATTTCATTTCAGTTTTACAAAAATTCTTACTACAGAAACTGGAATTTTATCAACTAACTTCACAGAATGTCTGAATAAAATGGTAAATCATTTTGACTCTCTTATCTTTTAAAATCTTTAATCAATATACTTAATCACTTCTCTTTTTTGAGGAAACCCCAATTTATTTTTAACAGATCATGTATTTTTTGTTTGTTATATCCAATACATGTTTCATTGGATTCATTAGTTTTTTATTCTTGGTTTAATGATTGGTTTGGGAACCTTATTAGACTTATATTCACCAACTAATTCATTCTTATCACTATAAAACTTTAAATTATATACATTGTATACACATAATTGTATACTTGCCAATAAAATCTCATTTTGTGATCATTGTGTTTACTTTACCTATTTAAACATGCAGAAACATACATGTAAATGAATTACCGTATCAAAGAACAAATTTTATAAAGGGTACATAAGTATGCATGACTAGATAAATGACTATACATTGTTTTTTTCTGTTTCAGGAGGGTGATGATGAAATCAAAGTAAATCATCTTGTTACAAATATATTTTTAGAGGTAAAATTTATTTTTTGTAAATCATTACATTTTGAAACAGTCTGCAGTTTTCTGGTTGCCAAGACAACCATGTTTATTTAATCAACAAATTAATTTGGTTGAGCTAAACTTAGATCAAGTTGAATTAGTAATATTTAAATGAAACAGTCTAGAAATATGTAGTTGTCTGTTTGGGTAATTGATATGGTTTTAAAAAATAAATTTGAAGTAGTAATATTGAGTGTTTTTTGTTCTATATCTGATTATTTTAAGGGATGTTTGGTTTGAATGAAAAGTATTTTTGTACAGCCATATACCTTTGTATAAATTTGTTTTAAATACTTTTTACATAATTATCTATATATATGATAAACTTAGTATCTACACTCACCAAAATTTTTAACCGGTCCCCCAATTATTCCTTATTTTCAAATAACTGAAATAATCTAAGGACTATTTTGGCAATAATTATTAAAGCAAAATGTATCGGGTATAAACTAGACAAAATCATAATTTATTATTATAATCTCAATAACTGTGATTTTATACAAATGTCTTTAACATAGGTATTCATTTAAAAAGTCACAAAGTGAAGAAATTCCTATACACTCCCATAAAATCAAAATTATTGTATAATTGAGAATATAATTATTGCCATAAAATAAGGAATTAATTGGTGACTGATAAGAAATTTTGTTGAGTTTAAAATACATGAGTAGCTATTCTGTGTGCAAACTCTCATGATAAAATAGACATCTATGAAATAATGTGCAAATTCTCCATTATTTCAGGCAAGTAACAGCAGTTCATATATACAAGATGGTTTCCGGCTTCTACTTCCTGTCATTCAACAAGCTGCCATTGAATCTAGCCAGGAACCAGAATAAATTTCATTATCAGGTATCTTCTGCTGTCTGACTGGAGAGACATCAAAAAGAGAACAAAAATTGCCTGCATGAAGCAAAGACGTTGAACTTTTCCTAACTCTAAATAGTGCTATGAATAATTTTCAATAATTTATTGTTTTGTTGCCTATTCAGTTCATTGCCCAGCCTTACAGCTTTCACAACAATGATATTTCTAAGTAATTCAATTGTGTTATGTGAACTTAAATTTAATATGGTTTTGTTCATAATGGTTAATAAGTGTGCTTTTCTAGTCTTAAAATATTTTGTGATTAAATATTTTTTTAATTTTAACATAGGCCACAACAAATTGATCATATGTTCTATGGATTCGCTCGCTCCTTAATTTTGACGGTTTTTACAAAAAGATATTTTTATTTTCTCGCTCACTCATAAAAATTTGGTCAAACCGCTATATAAAGCAAGTGAATAAAGACTTCTTTAATTTTTTTTCTTCACTCACTCGCTCCATTTTTTCCAGAAAAATCCGTAGAACCCATGATGAACTTGTTGTGGCCATAGCTGAATAAATTAAGATCTTTTAATGCTTTTTTGGTCCCTCAGTGAATGTAATCCCAAGTTCTTGAAATTTAAGTTACCATACTTTTCATAAAAATATTTTACAATCATAAAATTGAATAAATTATTTTTTATGCACAGGTTGTGGACATATTTTCAATTATTTAGGTGCTTGTAAATTGTATGTACATGTATATTTGTAAATTATCATTATTATGAAATCATTAGTGAATTTGTTCATTGAATAAAACAATACATGTATGTAGTAAAAACTAAAATTAGTTACGTTCAATTATTTTGGATTGGGTTTAAGCAGTAGCAACACATTGTATAGGTTATATAACTGAGGTAAGTCAATCTAATAACTGTTCCTGGAAAGGCTTACATGTAATCTCTGGATTGAACAGTAAACCAGTTACTAGGGGCATACTTCTGTCAGTGACCAACAACTGCACTACATGATATAAAATTAATTGTAGGCTGGAGAATGAATGTAGAAATTATTTCATGACTAAATTCCACTCAAGTATGCCCTCTCCAGGAATTAGGGCTGGGACGGGTAGAAAATTTGTACCCGGGTACCCGAGGCCATATTACCCGCGGGTACCCGGGTACTCGCTGTTATAAATTATGAAAGAGTTATTACGCCCTTGTTACTGCTTATAAAATAGGAACAATGTTTCCGAAGTTGTCTTTGTTGGCAAAGGAGAGTCTTGTAATTCTAGCAACTTCTGTCCCATCAAAAAGTGTTAAGCGTCGCAGGGCTTATAATCACAAAGCAGAGAGCTAGTCTTGACCCGAATGTTGCCGTTGCAGTTAAGTTTATGAATAGATACAACAAATCCAGGTTACTTGCCACTTAGCCTTCCAATATCTGGTTTTCCATCGCCTATGTTTATTAATAAGTCCAAACCTGAAGTATGTCTGAATGTACCTACACGTAGTTCCGAGCATTCCGTACCACGACCAGTATTGAAAATGCGTCTAATTAGGTTGTCCTCGTATGCGAACATTTTTCTGTGTTAACTGATAGTTGGAACGAATATTGACGTATATGAACGTATATTGTTGATATTTTAGCCATTACAACGAAATAAGACATAAATGTGAATCCAGCACTTTAGCGAAATTGTTCAAGAAGCTGGATTCATATTAGTTGGTTGGTAACTGTTTATACTTGGTCGTCAGCAATATTGTTGTAAAGTAGTGCCTATAGAGAAATTCGGTAGATGAACATTTCATAATAATTCTGATCGAGGCAGATTTTTGCTGAAAAATCAAAACTAATTAATATGAAGTGTTTTATTTTACAGGTACCGGGTAATAACTTTGTACCCGGGTAGTAGCCTTACCCGACCCGATACCCGGGTACTCAAGTACTCGTCCCAGCCCTACCAGGAATGGAACCAATGATCCTTGATCAGTAGACTTCTGTGCTACCAAATGAGCTAGCCAAGCAGCTTGGAAATTTATTGTCAATAGTCAACAAGCACCAGCAGGCTATAACTGTCAGAAAAGATGAAGAAAATGGGACCATGAATTGAAAGGAATATTTGATATGCACACAACTACCAGTTATAGAGAATGACTTCTACACACCCAATGACCACTCTTGTCAAAAAAGTAACCAAGGCTTGGGACATCAAAACAGGATTATATATAATGGATTAAACAAAATGGCCAACATTTTCTTCTGCACAATTGAAATCATTGACGAATCACTCATAAGTAATAACCTAAACTTATTTTGTTCAGGAGATCATTAATTTTTCTACTTGTGCATAAAAATGGCTAATTTTTTCCACATGTCTGAAGGATGGTAACATAACCTAATTGCACTGCCAAGAACCCTTAATTAAGAATTTGAAGCATCCAATACTTATATCAATATGTTAGGGGAAAGATACATAGCTCATTCATCCACAGCAGGCTGTTTAGTTGAATGTATAGTCCAACAGAATGAACCTGAGTTTGACCTTCATGCAAGAATACATTAAACTCAGTACTGATTTTTTATTTTTCTTTGGTTGTAAATCGCGTCTTAATTCCAAAAAAATTAGAATCAATCTGTAATTTAACTTTTTTCATTTCACAATTTGATAAATTACTTTTTGATGGATCAGTGTAAAAAAGTCTAGCCTACAGTATAGCCTACGTGTAAATAAATGAAATGTTGACTAGTTTTGCACCGACCCATCAAAAAGTAAATACTTGATAAAATTATTACATTACTCAAAGGGGTGACTACTACACTCTATTTAGCTGATTTAATGTATGATAAAATCCTTTGTCTCATATGTTATGATACAATCTCTCTCATATTGTTACCAGCACTAGCCCAGGCTTTGATGTTTTACAGTAATAGGCCAATTTATCATCTAGCCCACTTAAATAGTATGAACAACTTTTATTAGCCCAAATCAACATGCACAAGTCTTAGACATTGAGCTAGTAGATTAAGACTTCTACTCAAAGACAATGCAATGCTATTACTACATTTAGTATCATTTATTTATATACATATATCAATATAGAACACATTAGGACTATGTATATAATCAAATATTCACATTACTTACAGTAAGAAAAGCAATAATTAACTCCTAGTACTGAAACAAACCTCATGTCAAACTCTATCCCCTTGTGTCTGTTAGCCTAGGTATGGAAATACATTGAAATTGACTAAAGCTATTTTATAGCCAGCATTTGACATGTTCAATATTACAATATATTCATACAAAGTACATTTTACAGTGCTTTACCAGAGACCTGAAGTATACATGAAGAAGTAATCACAATACATTCAATTCATTAGTGAGACTAAGGGAATTAACTCTGTGTACAATTTCACATCAAGTTATCTCCCTTCTTGAATAAAGAAACATTTTTTTATAATGAAAATCTTCTATTTCTTGTTTCGTTTAGAACCAGGTGGCCTCCCAAGCTGAAATGGCTGTTCTGTAGCTGTTGATAGGGCTGGTCTAGGGATGGCACCTGCACCAAACCCAGCCCCTGTCCCAAAACCACTAGTCCCTGTCCCAAATGTTCCAGCACCTGTCCCAAAGCTACTTGTCCCAGTCCCAAATGTGCCTGTCCCAGTCCCAAAGCCACCAGTCCCAAATGAGCTTGGTACAGAACCAAAACCTGAAAAATAAAAATACAATAATTACTTGAATTTTATTTGCAAACAAAACTTAACATCTCAATAGATTTTTTTTCACTAAGATTTGAATAAGCAAATAATGCCAACAAGTTTTAATGATCACTTTCAAAAGATGCAAGATCATCTGCAAATAACTTGCCTCTGTAATATGGTACCAACTTATCAATTATCACGACCCTGATGAAGACTCAGAGATATGGTCAAAATATTGAAAAATAGGTCAGCTTTCTTCTGTGATATGGACTGTAACCCTTCTTACATTCTTCAGTGCACAAATTATCTATAGACATATTATCATACTAACCCGTGGAAGGGGCTCCAAAACCTGTTGTTGGTTGAAAGTTTATAAATCCAGTAACAGGAGGGGCACCTGCAGCACCCTGTGGTTGTTGTGTTCTTGTTAAAGCTGATGCCATGGCAACCGCAGCACTATCATTGATACCAGGAAATGGTGATTGACCGTATATATCAGCATTGACCTTTGATGTGACCTTCACTGGAGCTTTTCTCTGTCGCTCAAAGATATTACGATTGTCACCATGAAAAACTTTACGATAGTTCAAATAATGTTCTTTTTGTGTCTGAAAAAATAAATATAGAAATATTTTATGAAGAAAATGAAAACTGATAAAAAGTGGTCACCTCATCTATCAATAATCTACTATTTAGTTGTTTCATCAAAAATTAAAATTATTGCTGCCTATATACTTCAAAGTGCAATGAGATCACTTCCTTGATCACAAAATCTGTAAGACTAAAGTTGACAGATGAGCTTGTCACAGTCTTATTGCAGTCAGAATTTTAATCAAAATCCTTAATGTCATGATTTTTTATTTACATATGAAGTCAGGCATTCATGTACAAAGGTTGAAAATATATTTAGCCTTTAAATTACTGTATAAACTTAATATAATTCTGTTCAGGCATACTGTTACAAGAGATGATAAAAATTACTGTTGCATTCCAATTTTACTATTGCCACACAGATATTGTACAGTGTCATCCAAAATTACCTTTACACTTTTAAGAAAGCTGGTTCTCCATTAACACAATTAAATCTTAAGTTAAGATGTATTCATACATTGGTAAAGTTATAATAAATCGTAACATTTGAAAGAAGAGTTATGATTCTTTATACAACTGTAATTGTTATACAAGTACATGTATCTGAATACATGTTTTTAATCTAGATATCAAGTATTGGTAAAATTTAAATAAAAATCATACATTTACATAAGTGTTAAAAGTAATTTTGAATGGCAATGTATATCAGATCCACTATTTAACATTCAAAATATACTTACTTTAACAGCTTCATGTATTTGTTGTAACTGTGCTGCCATAGCGATAAATGCTTCATGTAACTTTCTTAGTAACAATATCAACTCTGAAAATATATAGCATACGAGTGTTTTAATGATAAGCTCAGTTGAAATTGCATCTGACCACAAATCCAAAGGATGTGGGTTCAATTTCCAGGTGGAACCTTAATACTTTTCTGGAGTTAGGTAATTTTCTATGACCATTTTCCTGCCGACATCTGTTTCAAATAGAGGCAAGATCAACTTGTGTATGTCTATTACTGATGCAATAATAAAACTTCACCACGATCTTACATAATGTAAAGTTACAAAATCAAAAATCATTTTAACAGTAAAAATAATTGATAATGATAAATAAGTCATGGGATCAATAACTAGAGTATATTAAACAACATCCGGCTAATTATATGAAGAAGAATACAGTAAAATCGACATTGACCATGCAAAATCATGAAATTTTTTGAAGATTTTTAAGTCCCAAATGCCTGATTTGAGAAGAAAAACAGTCCTTATATTGTGAACAGTCCTCTATTAATACCATCAATTTTGATAGTTATACATGTAATAATGAAACTTTACAATCAGTAGATACAGACCTTCATGAGTTAATCTATTAGGTTGATGTAATGAAGCTAAGTGATTCTCTAACATTTCAATCTGTTGTCTATATGTAACCATCTGTGTCTCAAAATGTTCTATAACACTTTGAAAGTATCTGAAATTTAAATACATGTATGTATAATGTATGATATATCAAATAAAATTATAGTGAAAACTCCAATCAAACAATGTACCATTATGATGATTTCACGTCAGTGACCATATACACTTAACCACAGAGACATGGCAATTCCAAAAAGGTGTAAAATTAGTGATATCTAGTATTATAAAAATTTATTTATCTGTGCAATTTTCAACTGGGCAGCAACAATTATCCTTTTATTAACAATAACCAATATCATACAGTAATTCCTGACTATAAACTTCTTGGTTTTAGTCAACTAGAACGCCTGTTTCTTTGGCACTTAATATCAATTCCCATAGGTGACAGTTCAAAATTTTCAAAATCCTGAAATCCTTGTATTTTACATTTTTCACTTTGGAAAACCCTTTCTTAAGTCCTAAAACAAATTTCTGAAGTAGTCCTGGAAACTTTCACTGATAAATAATATACCAAGTTTGATGTAAATCAATACATTTTTTTAAACTGAGTTAAAAACATTGATTGATCAAAACATAACCCCAATATATTACTTATGACAATATCCCTATTTCTATGACAAGCCAAGCTTTCATGTATAAAATTAATATAATACATACTGTGTAGGAGCAGTATTTTCATATTGTAATCCTGCTGGAGTTTCTTTAGTACGGACTGCCATCTCTGCATTCTTTAACTCCTGTAAATATATTGTAAAATCATTAAATAATAATTAACAGCTAATAAATTTGTATTTCTCATCTTAAATATCTTGTTTATTTTATTCATTCATATTGATTTTTTTCTCACTTAATTCTTTGTTTCAAGCAGCAGATTCATAAAGAAACTTGATCTTATTTATTTTATATCATAGGGCTCAAAGGTATAATACAACACTTCCCCTTTCTTGCCTTTAAACTAGTATTTATGATGATGCATCAGAATTCCTGCACAGAACTTGAAAGGTAATTGGTTCAATCAACAGTTCAAACCATGGATTAATATGGTTACAAATGGGGAAAAATTCTAATAACCTACTAGAGAATTAAATGATGGGATGTTTAGATTGTTCCACAGACATTGATGCTTCAATGATTTGAGAACAAATTTATGTAATGAGGATGGGCATGTGTAGCAGAGGTATAATACAATATTTGTACTCATTTGCCTTCAAGCTGGTTTTATGGTCAAGAGGTAGAGTCTCCCCTTACAACTCATAATTAGATCAAAACTTGGATCATAGATTTTTATCAGGTTTAAACATATTAATTTTAAACATATTAAGTCAATGTGACAATGGTCAACATATAGCAGGCAGTTAAGATTTTCAAAATTTTGATTATTTAGAAAATTTCAAATTTGATGACACCAATAAATTAGCAAGATTTTCCAAAGTGAATAATAAACTCACTTGAGTCATTTCTTTCTTCAGTTTATCAACAGCACATGTATTCCTCTGTAAAGCACTAGACACTACTGACAGTAGTTGTTTTAATGCTGCATTGTCTTCTTGTACTTTAACCATTGGTGTAGATGACAGACGTTTCATTTGTTCCATCTGGGATTTCTCTTCCTTCACAAATTTACTGAAAGTATACACAGAGACTATTACCATTATGTGTAGCCTAATGCTGAAATAAATCTATCTATCTATCTATCTGACTGAGGTCTAGGAAATTACAAGGGTGTCTAGGGACAAACACTTTTTAACTCAGGCAACCTACAATTTTTTTGGGCAACAAACTTCGGCAAATGAGATAGGGCACTTGCTCTTAAAATGATCTGTTCAGACAACCATTTAAATATCCTAATTTCATTGACTGTAGTGCCATGAATTCATGCTTTATTTTTTTATTTTTCAAATAAATAGGCAATAAACCCAGGTCTGTAGTTTCAGATGGTAGCATGCTGGAAGTTTGAATCCATTATCCCACAGGGCATATGGGTTTGATTCCCCCTGGGCAGTTATACCCATCCATAGAAATTTGACAATAATGTCAATTTTCCGCCATAAATAAGTACTATGGAGAAGTTGCTTGCCTTGTGGAAGGGTAGGCTGGTTAAAGACAAAGAAAAGCTAGCTTATGTACGCTAGGTTATCAAGCCAAAATAAAATAGCAGAAAAATAATTATAACAATAATGATAATAACAAAATCTATGTGATGAGCAGAATCAACATTATGTTACATAATGAGCAGTATACTAACGATAAAAAGCTGCAGCAAAATTGTAATAGACTATTCAAACAGTTAACTACCCCAATCCCAAATTATGTGAAGTTATTAAACAACAAACCTTAGTTCATCAACATCTAGGAGTATGTTGTTTTCTACTGCCATCTCTTTAACTGCCTTCCCATCTCTAGAAATAGATCCAATATAACACACATGATAACAACATATTATAACAACATATTATATTGTGTTAACAGGGCTGGCGAAATATTAAAATTGTTTACTTGCCCATTCTTGCCAACTGGTAAAATTACTTGTCCGTATGAACATTACAGAATTAAATTATTGAAAAATCCACTAGTCCGTACTTGCCTTGGGACAACAAGGACAATACAGACGTTTGATTTTGCCAGGCCCTGCAGTATATAAGACAGATTTCTTTGAATTATTTAATTCCAATTGCTTGATTCAAATGATTGGATGGGTCTTATTAAAAACTAACAGTCAGACTATGAGGATATTTCACTGAAAAAAATCATTATCTGCCTACAACTGAATTAGGTCAGACAGGCATCTAGACTTAATATCACACATCTTAAGTTGGAAGATCAACTTTCTGAAAAAAAAAGTAATAAAGAAACTAAGTACTAAAATACAAATATATTGTATTCTTACCCAGGTTTTCCAGCATCACTGACAGCTGTTGATGTGGTTGTTTTAGGATCGACTCCTCCAAGCCCAGAGGCTGTAGTCTTGGCAACAGTTTGACCAAATATACTACTTCCAGTAGCAGCAGTAGCCGTAGTGTTTGTATTAAACCCTAGACCAATAGATCCTAAGGATGATGCAGTTGTAGCTGTGCTTAACTTTAAACCTCCTCCAAAACCAAACCCACCAGTAGATGTGGTGGCTGAAAATGTAAGATATAGTGGTTATTCGTCAATTTAGGTGCAAGATCGATTTTCACCGAGTGAGCTCAGAAAACATATTTTCACGAGTGGCATAGCCACGAGTGAAAATGTCATTTTCTGAGTTCACAAGTTAAAATAAAAAATGATCTTACACCAAAGTTGAGTAATATTCTGTTTCTTTCATGCTTAGTTTTGTGTTTTATTCGACGTATTTACACAAATTTTAACGTGATGTCATTTTTCCTCCAAGATGACTTCATTTTAATCATTTATATTCTGAGATGATGTCAATGACAATGAAAATATAAAATTATATTTCACTACAATGAAAATATAATTTTTTTATATTTTCATTGAATAACGTGAGGTTTCACTTTATAACATGAAAGAAAATCATATAAAACACAAGTATACAAGGAGCAGTTGTGGCCCAATGGTTACCATGTAGGACTGTTAATCATTGAATAGTCAGCTCTGTGTTGGTTCACCAAAACCTACCCTGTTGTTTTCTTGAGCAGGATACTTTATTTTACTGCCAAGTGCTGGGGAATCACACAGACCAGGAGGTAGACTAGAAAGTGATTAATCTAAGTTGTAATAACTAGTTTAACAATAGAGCTAAAATAAGATACTATAATCTAAGTATATAGTGTAATCCAATACAAATCAGACCACCAAATATCAATATTTTTCCAAATACAACATTTACATAATCAATATCAAGGGTATCATAATTTGTGCATTTCATCATTTACTAGCAAGTCCTATGGTAATTTTGTTGAATCTATAGACAACTCAGTATGATATGCTAAAAATACATGGGTGCAAGATGAAAATTTTAAAAAACCTGAAAACTGTAATTTGAAACCTTTTTTCTTCATAATTTAATAGCAAAATATTGTCTAATTTGTTGTGAAAAAACTGAACTTCAGGCATATGCCTGAAAACTTGCACCCATGAAAATATTTTTTATACACAAACCTGCAATTGGTTTTGAAAAACTGAATGAGGGTGTGCTAGATGTGCCAGTTGAACCAGGTAGACCAAGAGGCTTGGATACAGCAGCAGCCGTGGCTCCAAAACCAACACTAGCTGTAGTAGTAGCCCCAAATCCAAACCCCGGAGTAGATGTCTGTCCAAGATTCAAACTTAGGTTGCCAGTAGTGGCAGCGGGAGTTCCAAATGAAACACCTGAAGAAATCAAAAATAGGTAATTAGGTTAGGCACTACCACTCGATTATATTCACAGACGAGAAAATGCATTCATAATCATAGCAAGTGTATCTGTATTGAGAATACTAATGAAATAATAATATTATAGTAAACTAAGAATTTCATTAAATGAAACTAACAGAAATGTTGCTTGAAGATCAGACTTGGCCTCTCTCGATTTTCTTCACACAAAATATTATTTTGCACGGTCCCAAAAAATTATTTATCTGGAATTATCAATAATTACAAAGTAACAAGACTTCAGTAAAAAAATCATTTATCGTAAATAAGATTATTAATACAGTGAACTCGACAGTTCCGGGTCATCGACAATTCCGGGTCACTTTTTTAAAATAGTACAAATGATTCCTTAATAATGCAATATTTTAATTATATGATAGTCAAGTCATGTACATTAACCACTTAGCTACCGTTACACAAACTTTCCATGTTAAAATTTCTCTACCGGAAGTCATAGTCATGAAACACTCAACAGCGTCTTTTCCAACCAATGCGAAAGTACGTGAACGTTTTGTCCATGCGTTCGAAAAAACGGCGATTTATATCCACAATTTAGATAAAATAAGTCCTTATTGCACATCATTTTGCTGGAAATTTATCGGTGAACACGATTTAACTCATAGATTTGTTTAATCTACTGACTGTTTGACAATAATGCAGACAATTTGACCTGGTAAGCACGTGACAATTTCGGGTCAAAACTTAACCCGTATTATAAACAATCATTTATTTTAATTAAAAAGTATTTTTTAACATTTAAAATTGATTTTATACATAATTTTATCCCATATGTAAGATATTTGTCAATTAAATACAATTATTGTTTGATATTTTGAGTTTTACTTTTTACACGCAACTAATTGTATTTATGGTACTTGTTTTTATATGCAATAGGTACTTGCAAGTGACATGATTAGATCTTTAATTTACGAGCTTTATTTTTGTTTAACTTGGAAGAAAATATGAGATAAAGTCTGTATTGACAAAAAGTCAGCCGTTTTATTGATTTAAACCCTGTTGAGACAACTCCGGATTAAAGAGATAAGCATCTGTCACGTGACCCGGAATTGGCAAGTGCGACCCGTAACTATCGAGTTTGCAACATGCAATTTCGAAAATTGTAGGAAATTACTAGCAAATAAAGACTATTAATTAATTATAGCATGGTAAGGTGGAAGTATTTGTTTATCAATTTATGCAGGTTTGATTCCCACAACTTTCGTTTTGAAGAGACACGCATCGTTTGTTTCGTTACTGACCCGGAACTGTCGAGTTCACTGTAGGATTTCAACTTACTTTTTGTAGTAGCAGGAGTTTTTGCTCCAAAGCTAAATCTGAAAAATAACCAGACAATTAAAAGACCCCATATGCACATATTTTGACCATTCTAAATTGTTTTACAGCATTTATTTCGTAACTTTCATGAATGACCCTATGTAACTGTATAACGGGTCCATGCCAACACATAAGAAATTTGATGTCCTGCAAGACCAGATGTCCGACAAATAGGCTGCCGATAAGCCCCTTATCTTAGATAATAATCAGCGTATCAAATGCCGGACGCTAATTGGCTAATAGGAGCTGTCAATCAAATTCTGGCGCAAGGTCAATTTTGACATAAAATTAGGTAATTTTTTTAGGCTGGTTATATCATCAAGTTCGATAATTCTGTCGTTTTCTGACACAATGTCATTCAGATGCGAATGCTGATTAAATGGGATTACCGCTTGTACACATATTCATAAGCAGTTTAAATAGTTCTTTTAGTTTGAGTACGAATCAGTCAAGGTCCGAACATGAGAGAAAACGTCTAACCCAGAAATACGTAATGCCACGGATCAATCTTAATTGCTTCAAGTACATATAAACATGCAAAGATTTAAGATATGACGCTTTTATGATGAATTTCTAAATAGCATTTGATAATTTTTAATAAAAAATATTTCACGTTACCCGCTGTTCGCCATTTTGGTTAAGGTTAAAGTTCAACCGTTCGTACCGAAGGGACAGGTCTAATATGCTGTCGATTTTGTGCGCGTGGAATCTGACCATTTGTCTGCGTTTTGGACATGGACCTCAATGTATATTAAATATAGCTTTTAGTAGAAGTCAGACACGGACCTTTATTAAATAGAGTTTTTATGTATTAGATTCAGACATTTAAAAAAAATACTTGATATAGGACCTAATATGTACAAAATATGTAAATTTCCCATTCAAATAGTCTGTGAAACCGAAGACCCTACTCATAGGGCGACTAGGGTCCATGGTGAAACTAATCTATCTGGAGAGTGAAATTTCAAACTAAGTGATTCTGAATTTATTTATTATTTTTAGGGCGACCACAGCCAGTGTTAATGAGAGATTTCGGTCAACGGGAAATCACGTGCGTAGAGCAATACTTTTACTCACAATTTCAATTTATTTTGAATTCTTTCCATAATTAATGTAAATCTGCATTTAAAGTTTTGATAATAAAACTGTTCTGACAATGTTCTGTTTTGTTCTGCTCTGCTCTTTTCCGCCTATCCAAGGACCCTATTAGACATGTTTATATATAAGGTAATTGGCATATCTGAAGTATCAAACCCATTATCATCAATATTTGTAAACACAGACTTACGTACCGGAATTCACCTTGTTGCAGACTCAAGCTGTGCCAATTATTTTAATCAATTATAGAAATATGTTTTAAAGGCTATAATATAAAGCAGAGACATAGTCTAGGTATCTATGTCTCTGATATAAAGTTACTAGTAAAACTAGGACCTTGTTTTTCTTCAATATGTTATTATGCTAGCCTTTGTCTTTATTGAGTTTATTGTTTTGTCGAAATAGAAATTATGTTAACACCCTTTACTAAAATACACATACAAAACTGTATAGGCTATTTTAGCCTATGTTGTGCTGGTTTATTCTTATTCTGTTTTATTTATGCCTCATTTTGTACAACAAGAGACATAGGGCGCGTTGCCTAACGAAAATCGCTACGTTTCGCTATGAAATAGCGCTTTCTTGTAGCGATTCGTCTTAGGAAACGGCTTGCTATTTACCATTTGGAAGAACTCGACGATCATCGCCCAGGTGGTTCCGAATGTCTATTTACGTCACAAACCAAGATGGTGGCCTTTGCCGAGTAAAACTTTTGCGCTCATTGCTATCGCATGTTTTCGGGGCGATTTCAGACTAAATAAGGCTTTAACAAGTACAAAATCACTGCAAAAACATATGTTTAAATGAACAATTACAAATATTTATTGATTTCAATTCATGATTAGTCAGTCACACGTAAAAACATAAATTGTCGGCAAACAGGAAGTTACATTTCGGCGAAGGCAGCCATTTTGATTTGTGAAAGCCGAGGTAGTTCCGAATGGGGTAGCGAAGAATTTTTTCGCTACGTAGCGAAATGAAGCGATATCTTGTAGCAAGCCGTTTCCTAGGATTTCGCTACGAAGCGATACGTAGCGAAATGCTTAAGCAACGCACCCATAATGACAGTTCACCTGCGTGACCATCATAAAAGCCACCAATACTACATGTGGCTTAATATTCCCTCTTAAGCGATGTGCTTTTTACATGAATAACCGTAGTCAGTAGCTAACCTTAATTTTACACGTTTGTAAGAGTTTGAAATTGAACAAGTTACATTGTATTTGAATTTGACATGACATTTTTTACATGTTTTCATGGTAACTTAAATTCATATTGTTTTATACGAAAATTCTACGTTTATTTTATGTATGGCATTTTAACTCCAATTCTTGATTATGATTTCATGTGCATTTGTATATGCATATACAGGTCGTCCACGTAAACATTGCGTATACATGTATAAACATAGCCAGTTTCATTACACACCAATATTTAGGGATGAATTATTTTTACAATTTTATAGTTTAATTAGTTTACACTTATTTCATAAACATACCATTATAAAAAATACAATGTGCGTACACACTATTTTAAAATAACTGTTACACATAAAAACGGCCTGTTTAAATCAGTAAAATGCTGTTTATGCATTGCCTAATTCACCGATCTAATGGACTAGTCCATTGTTTAAAGTACATAAACACGCACGACCTATAGAATACGACCTGTAATTAAGCTAGTGCGTACAAAAAAAAACGTGTTTTGGTAAACATTCAAAATGAGACAATTCATTTCAGGGGTAGGCAGTAATGAAAATAAAATTTGTGTAATTCATTTTAACAAAATTAGGCATGGTTAATAAACCACCACCACTTGGTAAAACATGCTTATTATGGTAGAACGCTCTTCATTACACCAACAACTAAGACACAAGTAAAACATATCACAATTGTTTATTTTAAAGTCATCCTGGGCATCCGTCGTCGTGGGTTAGTTCATTGTATTGTTATTATAAACAGTGTTTTTTTGTTTTGTTCGAATGATAAGCATTATTCTATGTTTCCATAATTATGATAAAATTTAAGCAATACATGTACATGTATTTATTATTGTTTTGAGTTTGTAGTTTCCGTTCGTCTGAAATACACACTTATATTGGAGGGAGTTATTATCTTTACTTTTTGTATTGAATGGATATGCAGTTTATAAACATTCAAAGAAAATAATGCATAAAGGCAAATAAAAAATTAAAGAATGTTGACAACCAAATTCGTATTTTTTTCAAATTAAATCTTCAATTTTTTTTCGCTGAATGTTTAAGTGACCCCATTTTAACCAATGATCTGGAAATTGACCCTTTAGCCTCAGTTTCACAGCATTCGGAACTTCTCGGCCATTCACTGAATTGTCGAAGCGTTTCGAATGGTTTCACAAACTGACATGCTAGTCTGGACTACCTGCCCATAAATGTCCAGAACCAAGCTAGCATTTTTAATTAAAGAACGTTGTGCACTCCGTGGTTCACCACTAAAGAAAGCCCCAAGATCAATCAATTGTTCAGCAACCCGATTAATTTAATTGCTGCATCATCTTTAAAATGGCACTATTCTAAAGTCTGAAGCACATGTGTACTTCCAATGTCACTGCTTATTTAATATTTAAATAGGGAAATTACTCCAATCTGTACACCCCATTTTGCTTAAAATCGAACCTTTGTTTCTGCAGGTATAATCGTGATGAAATCGTATCAGTGAACATCTCTTGGAAACATGAAAATGTTTTTCATGATGTGTCATAAAATGAAGTCATGCATCTTGTGGGAAAAACATGATAACAGGTCAATTTTAAAAAAACAAAACAAAATTAACCATGTCCTAATCAATAAGGTGTACAAGTTATTTTATGACATAACAGCTTGGAGTTCAGTTACCGCGAACGTTACAGAACGTTCCGTAACGATACATTCGGAACTCATCGGCCATTTGCTGCGAATAATCTCGGACATATTAAGACACTATTTTGAAACTACCGGTGTTGAAGTAAAGAAATATATGGTCTAGGAGTTCCGAATGTATCGTTATGTAACGTTCTGTAACGTTCGCGGTAACTGAACACGCCCCTGGTAATGTACGACAAATACAATGTATAATTTTTACGTTTTTATTGTTTTAAGCAGAATCTAAACAGGAAAATTCAAGAAGTAGATACAGTAACAATCATTTTAAAGACCCCATTTTTGTATAAGTTCTTCAGCCATTTCTACAGCAGAGACCTGTCGATTCTGTGTACGATATCTGTAATTACTGCGATATCTAACCATACCATTAGGCGTCATTGCTGTGACGTAAACATTTCCAAATGACATTGAAGAGGCTTGGAAATCATTGGGACTGTATTCAATCTGAAAATATACACAATGCGTTTTTTAATTCAGTAAATATGAGCTATTTGACCATGATTGTGTCAGTGGAGAAACTATTACTAAATCTTACAATGCTATCTATGGTAAGATGACGCTTCATGTTTTTTTCATTTTATATCACAGAAATCTATGAAGTGCGAGCGACAATTGCTATGATAAAGTAAAACAGTAAAATAGACCAAAAAAGAAAAATTGATTAAAATAAATCTATTCAGTCTTAAGCACCAAATTTAAATACGATTCTTTTCTAATGAAGTGTAAACTTCATTAGACATTGAGTGAATCACACAATACACATTTAAAAGAAAATGCAAGTTGTACTCTATATAAAATATTGAAATACGTACCTTAGATACAATTGGTGTTGTACCTAATTGTGGATGACCATTAACTTTATGTAGATTTTCCATGTCTAAAAGTACACTCCTCATATTGGCTTGGTCAAGCATGACTTGATCTCCACAAACTGAAATGACAAAGTACAAAATGTACATTGAATTAAAAGTACCGACCATATTCTTTCAATGCAGGCATGATTTTGCGCGGGTAGCTTGCCTGTGGCTTCAAATGACCATATTTTGTTGGCTTCCATCGACTTTCATTGGCTCAACTTAGTAATGCAATTAAGTAATCACTTATTCATATGTTAAGCCAAAATCACCATTTGGGTCAAGTCGAACTAGCTGTTTAGTAGTAAAGATTACTTGCAAATGGGAGAGTAGACATGAATTAACAAGTTGAAAAAAGTTATACTTATCCAAGTACTCCGGGAAAATGTATCTTTGAAAAATGTAATTACAAAAAAAACAAAAGTAGTAACAATGACTACTGCTATGTGTAACATAATTACCTCCAGCAATGATGGCCGTTTGATCTCCAAGGAATGGTGTACATGTTGAGCATCTCTCCATACATTGTCTAGCTTCTGGACTGATTTGTTCCATACGTTTTGACATGTATTTCTGTCTCATAAGTGAGAACCTTCTTGCAGACATGTTCAATGTATTTTTCACATCACGACGCTTTCTTCCGAAAAGACCTAAAATATGTTATGATTTGTTAAGTTAAGCAAGATCATACTTTAGCAAACATACGAAAGAGAACAATTTATAGCAGTAAAAAGTATTCCAAGTAGAACATAAACATTCAAAATTGAAAAGTAATGAAGAGCAATTGGGATTTTAATCATTAGTTTTTTAATATGAGTTGAATAAATGTTGACGCTGAAAGAGCTTAATCATATATTCCGATTCTTTGAATAAAGCAAAATTAGATCATCTTTACCTCCAAAGAAATTTCCAACATCATTGACAGCATTACCAATACCACTTCCAATATCTCCCATGAAGTTTGAGAAACCATTCCATGTTGATGAGAAAGCATTGCCAATATCACTAAATGTATCTGGCATACCACCAAAGAAATCTGAAATGAAGAAAAGTAATACATTTACTATATGTACAGCTACTAAAGCCAAGTGCGTGTTTTTGCAAGATCACAGCTGTGATGCGTAGCTAAACATGCTTTCAAAGTAAAATGTTTCTTACAATAGACTTGGTAATTTTCATTCATTTAAAACAGAAGCGTTAATTTTTAGGTTCTCGTAAAAATAGAAATTACATAAAAAAGTTGATTAGCGACTCAGTCTATGCTGTAAGAATTAAAACGGATGCAAAATTGAAATAAGAACAATTAATAAAACGTAGAACCCTGGAGGTATGAGCTTACCTGTAACTCCTGATCCAATTGAGGAAAATGTTCCAGAGAACCAATCACCAACATCTTCAAAGAATCCTCCAACTTCTTGCCATCCTTGCCAATCAACAAATGAACTACCAGCATTACTGAACCATTGATTTATACTACCGAATGTATTTCCAACTAAACTACTTGATCTCCTGAAAAGACAAAATACATACAGTTGCATCTCTGTATCGCATAATTGATTGTTAATCTGTTGTAAATTGACTGGATAAGTAATTAAAATTGTTACTAGGTTTAGACTTTGTAAAGAGTAATGGCAGTTACTAGTTTGCTTTAAAATTTACATACAATTAGGATGTAATATTTTAGATTTGCCAGGGGCAATACTTTTCCATGGTCATCTTGGCATTGTTTAATTAAAATGGTCTCCTAAACAAACACAGCTTAGTTTAACACCGTCAAACAAAACATTTACCCGTTACAATGAATAATTATTACATACAAGAGTTGTTGCCCTATGTTCAATTAAAATGACATCTTAAACATTTACAGCACTTACCCGTCACAACTACTTCTGGTACATGTTGTACATTGTTCTTCTCTCACTGTAATTTGTCGTTTACATTCTTCCATTGTCTGATTCTGTCTTTGTAAAGCTGGTTGTAACAACTGCATCTCAGCCTGTAGATGTTTGCCAATAGTTTGGTAGAACACACCCTGGAATCCTGAAACAAATTTGAATGTGATCTTGATTTTAAGTTAGGCGTTCATTGACAAATTTATTAAAATACAATGAAGTGCAGGCTGGATTGATATGGTGACAAAAACATTTATCAATGACATTTAAACAAAATCATTTACTTAGAATCATTGCAGCAAAATGAACACGATAGTATCAATAATCATCAATTATGCCCAATGCCTGGGAAGAGTGGTATCCTTATAGCATGTAGTAGAGTATAAACAAACAATGCCTTCGTGTACATGTATTTTGAAATAACTCTGGAACTGATGACACGTGGAGCTAATGTTCAATAATAGTCAAGACTGTTTATAAATCGTAACTTCATTACCTTGTAAAGTCTGAGCATTCAGTTCTTCACTAAAAACAGGAGACGCCACTAAGACAAGACAAGCCGTAAGGAGCAACATCTGTAAAATGAAAAATAAAATACAATTGTTCGAAAGTAAAGGAACATATCTTAATATGCAAGAAAGATGACGCGCATTCTAAAAAGTATTAATTGCTGCGAAGTCTTAAGCATACAGTCAGACTAATTAGTAGGATAAGACTAGCCTGGACGACAACACCAGTAAATGAACAAAATCAGTCTCGAGTTATGAAAGAATTATAAAAATACACAGTATTACAAAAATGGATATAAGAGCACAATCACACTTTCAAGTTTAAAAACAAAATATTCATTGATGCGACTTCTAAGCCAAGCATTAAAACAATTTACCAAAATTAAATATAAAATGAAATTTTAGTTTCCTACCTTTGAAACTACAGAAATAAAATACCACAGACACTTAATAAATTTAAAAACATTTATTAGCTGAGAATTAAAACACAATTATATAAAATCAAAAATCAATAACTTAGTAGTTTCTTACCTTTGAAATATGTAGAATAGTCCTCGTCAACAATTTTCAACTCAATGGATGACTTTCCAGGATTGCGCTTGGTTTATATAGAGAACAGCCACGTGGTACGCACGGACAACATAAAATACCCGTGCATCAGTAAATACTCAAGATTTTACCAATCGTACGATGGAGTTGAAATAATTACATGGTAAGGTGGTATAGCAATCGTCACGTTCTGTTTGACGTACACATATTGAGAACGATATTTTGTTTTATGGAGATGCCAAGAAAAACTGATGGGTTTTATTTTAAAAAGAAAAGTAAAAAGAAAAAAGCCATATACATTGATGAGCAATCTCCGTAAACAGAGATCCTGTAGAGCGTTGTCGTACTGGATCTCTACTTTCTCAATGCAAGGTCACGTCGAGATAAACTTTGTGTCGACCAACCAATGCGTAGCTTTCATCTAGATGAAAGCACTATTAATCACATTTTGATTTTGTAATTTCTATTTTTAGACCAAGGTTTGCATGCTAATTTAACAGCGATATTATTCACAGTCTGCGATTGGGTGGCTCACTCCAAATTGCGTGACGTAGACGATGTAAACAAGTTACGTATCATAACAATTTCGTCATGAATATTATGATGAGAAAAGGTCACCTGAACGTGACCTTCGTTTGGAAAAGGCCAGATCTAAATTAGCGAGTATGCGAGCGGAAAATTTTAGATCGGGTTTTAATCAGATTGATTGATGAGTTGATCGATATCTAAATAGGACTGTATGTGTACTGATTATTTAAATACAACGGGTCAGAAAGTTATTTGTCTGCATCATTTGGAGGACATTTCGCTTGGCAACATTGCTGTGACAAACAGTAAAGAAACTTTTCTTTTAGAATCAGACATACAATTTTGAAGTATGCCGGCAAACAATACCTTAACTCACCTACAGCTTGCTAGTTGAACTACCGTGTCCTATAATTTTCTATTTCTTTTAATAGAATCCATGATGACCGCCTCATCACCTTAAATATTGTGTTAGTCGGTCAAAGTCCGTCTTTTTGAACTGCTGGGGCTCATCTGCTTTAACCTCACAACTTTAACCCTACATACGATCTACGGACTTCGTATACTAAAAATGCACATTCACGTACATGTATATGATATAGCCAATTCTAGAGTTCTATTCTAAACCTTATGCATGCAGCGTTTGTAAGAAAAATGGCATGCGGAATATTACCATGTAATGGACTCCTGCTTGTCACGACCCCTGGTCTAGACTGATATATCATGGACAAGCACCTACGCCCCAGCATCCTCCAAATAATATAGAACAAGTCCATGTATAATTTCAGGTTACGGAACATGCCGAATACATGTAGCCAACGTGAAGTTACGATTGTATTCGACAAATAGTATAGGCACATGCATGCAGACGTAATTATAGACACAACTGTTCCCTTTCCACATACTGATGTTTCATTAGTATTGTTTTATTCAACTGTCAGTAGGTCATACATTTGACCCGCTGATTTAATTTCTTGACATTTGTGCGAAATCCTCGTAAATAAATACGGGTAATTATTTTTTATAGATCGCTTGTACAGACATTTTGTATCGAGTATTTAAATCAGCGAGGTTAATGCATGGACCAAAGTTCTGTGCAGGCGTCATTTTATAAGTTTCTAAGGGCATTTTATTTCCTTTGATAGTTGAATATATATATCTTTTGATAATTTAGCAATACAATATAGTGCAGTTTACGATTAAAATTTTCGTATGACCTTTGATAATACGGACCCCTGATGCGTAAGGGTGTACACATAGTAACGGTTTCCTATCAAACGGTTTGCTACTTTGTAGCGTTAGCTAGCATTTTTTGCAGGCTGAATACATTTGGAACATTTAGACTTTATTAGAGGCCACAATCTTGGTTTTTTGCTATTGTTAATTTTTATTTAACTGTCAGTTGTGTAAATATAAACCCTGCTGATTTAAATCGATTATGAGTGCAGATGTACTGCAGTGTATATTTAAATCAGCGGGGTCAATGTATTTTCCACTAACACTTGAATAAAACTTTACACTAACTTGAAGCTAGCCGTTACAAAGTTATTGGCTTACACAAAAAGTGCTTGGTAATGACTTAATTACATTATTATGCAAATGAATCGGGTACCCAAATATTTGTTTTGAATATGGTTTTATCGCTAGAAGTGTTCCAATTGACCTATTATTATTTTTAAGTTTGCTAAAAATCATGTATTCCTGCGCGCACGAAATTCACTACAATCACGTGAAATCGGTGTTTCTTGTCTTCTCGCTTAGGTTACGTACTTAAAACTAAATGGTTTCGTGAAAGCTGGAGCGTACTTAAACTTTACTTTTTATTTTACATGAAATTAAGAAACTTGCACATCTAGAGTACAATCTGCTTTCAAATTTTATCATATATGTACAGCATATAAAAAATTGACATGATAAAATGACGCATGCATGTTGTACTTATTTTTTATGCATGTGACTATTAGGCAGGTAACAACTACATGTATAACCAAATCCTACCCACCCATAGCCCCGCCCAAACATATTTACTAATTGTTCTTAATTATGTCGATTGAGATACGTCCCTGTACCGTGAAACATTAGGTTTATTCAATATTTTAAGGTGGTTTGACTGTTATGAATGGATACATAAAGCCATAAGACTGTGTCCATCTTGAACCCTTAAAATTAGTTTAGTTTTAGCGCATTTCAGAAGATTTCGATCACTATTTGTTTAACAGTAAAAGAGTTTCCATCAAAATAATCCAACTCTTTTGAGAACCCTTTCGATCTCACCCCTCGATTATATACTGAATAAATGTAGGTTTTTAGTTATCCGACTCGACATACTTAGTTTTTTTCTCAACTGTCAAAACATAAATAATTTCACAGTGAATTCATATGTTAAAATTATCGTCGTCTTACATTCATGATAGTCAGAAAGTGTGTATTATGATAGAGTAGAGCTGCACATGTCGTATGATAGGTTTTAGTTATAATATTTCAGTAACGACGCGGCTTCTAGTGTAAATAAAATGCATTCAGACACCGCGAAAGTTTCAAGCTTTGGCAGAAAACTGTTAAGAACCCCCCCCCCGGACTTTACTAGTGTGGTAATTAAAAAACTGGGGACCAATTTATCATGGATACTAAAAGGATTGAGAGTCGAAAGTGAGTTTCTGTGTTGCTTGTCTTTACTATTAACCATTGAGTACACGGATCTGAAACAGTTTTCTTGGTGTAGTAAAATTTCTGAAATATAACATCTTCACTGTATTGTCTACCTGTTTATGAAATTATTTATTTCTTCATAATGTTTCTGGATACTGCATTGTAGCACTTGCTTAATATTTCTGCACATTTAAAATAGAACACAAATCTAACTATTAGAACGTATAACCCCTCTAATACGAAAACCTCTCTTAATAGCATTTTTTACTTTGACCAAAGCATGACCGCTTTAGAAATTTTTTCGTCATTTCACAGCGGACAGTCGTCCTACCCACCATCTTTTTAACTGAATACTAAGCATATACCACCACCAGCACTACTTGATAAATAGGTATAATTTATTTTATATAAAATAGATCTAGACCCAACTCGTCGATGGTAATTTACTAAATGTATATAGGAACCATTTACATTAAGCTCAATATTATCATTCTTGTACCTAGAGACTGTCATGATTCTCGATACTAGCATGGATCCTTGATACTAGTTAGATTTTGATAACTTCTTGGAACGAGAATGTATTTTAATGTATTATTCGCCATCTTTTAAAATCTTATTGAACACCGCACATCGTGAGTATATACCAAAATATGACGATGGTTAAACCACCTTAGCATTTAATTATTTCATCTCCATCGTACGATTGGTAAAATCTCGAGTATTTACTGATACACGGTTTTTGTGTGGTATCCGTGCGTACCACGTGGCTGTTTTCTATATAAACCCGGCGCAAAACTGATAAGTCATCCATTGAGTTGAAAATTGTTGACGAGGACTATTCTACATATTTCAAAGGTAAGAAACTAAAATTTATTTTTTCTTTATTTTTTTATTTTGTTAAATTGTTTTAATTCTCGGCTAATAAGTATATTTTTAAATTTATTTTGAAAGTATCTGCGTTATTTTATTAATTTCTGTAGTTTGTTCAGTTTAATTATTTTCTTTTCTGAAAGACGACTCTGTTCATTTACTGGTGTTGATCGTCAAGACATGCTTTATTTTTATTAGTTCTGTAAATTTTAGACTTAGACTTGGCATTAATAAATACGTTTCATGCATTTTACTGTGTTTCCTTACTTCCGGACTACATAACTTAATTTTATTTCACAGATGTTGCTCCTTACAACTTGTCTTTTGTTAGTGGCGCCTTCTGTCTTTAGTGAAGAACTGAATCCTCAGACATTACAAGGTATTTTTTCAGTTACTATTGCAACCTATTGAATGAGTTCCACATGTTATTTCTAAATACCCGGAGGCATTGCTTGTGATCTTCGCCACTGAAATGTTTCAATGGAAGTACCACATTATCCAGCCATAGAACATTATTGAAATTACCGTGTTCATTTTCATTTTTGTAATTTTTTTCGAAAATGTTTCGATCCTTTTACGTTTTAAACTTTACAATACGTATGTTTTGCCAATATGGTCAATCCGGCCTGCATATTTCATTTTTTCGTAACTTTCTTTTTAAGATTGTTGTTAATGGAAAGCTTATTAATACATGTATAGCGTTTTCTAAAACTATGGTTATAAATCCATTTCAGGATTCCAGGGTGTGTTCTATCAAACCATTGGCAAACATCTACAGGCTGAGATGCAGTTGTTACAACCAGCTTTACAAAGACAGAATCAGACAATGGAAGAATGTAAACGACAAATTACAGTGAGAGAAGAACAATGTACAACATGTACCAGAAGTAGTTGTGACGGGTAAGTGCTGTAAATGTTTTAAAATGTCATTTTAATTGAACAAAGTGCAACAACTCTTGTATGTAATAGTTATTCATTGTAACGGGTAAATGCTTGTTTTGTTTGACGGTGTTAAACTATGCTGTGTTTGTTTAGGAGACCATTTTAATTAAACAATGCCAAGATGACCATGGAAAAGTATTGCCGCTGGCAAATCTAAAATACTTACAATATTACATCCTAATTGTATGTAAATTTTAAAGCAAACTTGTGACTGCCATTACTCTTTACAAAGTCTAAAACTAGGATTGTCAATTTAACTAGTAACAATTTTTATTACTTATCCAGTCACAGATTAACAATCCACTATGCGATACAGAGATGCAACTGTATGTATTTTGTCTTTTCAGGAGATCAAGTAGTTTAGTTGGAAATACATTCGGTAGTATAAATCAATGGTTCAGTAATGCTGGTAGTTCATTTGTTGATTGGCAAGGATGGCAAGAAGTTGGAGGATTCTTTGAAGATGTTGGTGATTGGTTCTCTGGAACATTTTCCTCAATTGGATCAGGAGTTACAGGTAAGCTCATGTCTCCAGGGTTCTACGTTTTATTAATTGTTCTTATTTCAATTTTGCATCCGTTTTAATTCTTACAGCATTTAGTTTTATACGAACCATTTACGGAGACTGAGTCGCTAATCAACTTTTTTTATGTAATTTATATTTTTACGAGAACCTAAAAATTAACGCTTTTGTTTTAAATGAATGGAAAATACAAAGTCTATTGTAAGAAACATTTTACTTTGAAAGCATGTTTAGCTACGCATCACAGCTGTGATGTTGCAAAACAACACGCACTTGGCTTTAGTAGCTGTACATATAGTAAATGTATTACTTTTCTTCATTTCAGATTTCTTTGGTGGTATGCCAGATACATTTAGTGATATTGGCAATGCTTTCTCATCAACATGGAATGGTTTCTCAAACTTCATGGGAGATATTGGAAGTGGTATTGGTAATGCTGTCAATGATGTTGGAAATTTCTTTGGAGGTAAAGATGATCTAATTTTGCTTTATTCAAAGAATCGGAATATATGATTAAGCTCTTTCAGCGTCAACATTTATTCAACTCATATTAAAAAACTAATGATTAAAATCCCAATTGCTCTTCATTACTTTTCAATTTTGAATGTTTATGTTCTACTTGGAATACTTTTTACTGCTATAAATTGTTCTCTTTCGTATGTTTGCTAAAGTATGATCTTGCTTAACTTAACAAATCATAACATATTTTAGGTCTTTTCGGAAGAAAGCGTCGTGATGTGAAAAATACATTGAACATGTCTGCAAGAAGGTTCTCACTTATGAGACAGAAATACATGTCAAAACGTATGGAACAAATCAGTCCAGAAGCTAGACAATGTATGGAGAGATGCTCAACATGTACACCATTCCTTGGAGATCAAACAGCCATCATTGCTGGAGGTAATTATGTTACACATAGCAGTAGTCATTGTTACTAGTTTTGTTTTTTTGTAATTACATTTTTCAAAGATACATTTTCCCGGAGTACTGAGAAAGTATAACATTTTTTCAACGTTCTTTTATGTATTCTCTCCCTATTGCAGTCCATACTTTGTATCTTAACTAGCAAGTTCGGTTAACCGAGAAGAATTTTAGCTAAAATATAATTGTTATTGCTTGTTTACTTATTAGAACCAATGAAAACCGATGGAAAGTCAAACCGATCTTTTGAAGCAACTGACCCAAACAAGCATTCATGCCAAAAATATGAATGCATTAATAGAATAAATGATTGGTACTTTTTGTAATTCACTGTACTTTATCATTTCAGTTTGTGGAGATCAAGTCATGCTTGACCAAGCCAATATGAGGAGTGTACTTTTAGACATGGAAAATCTACATAAAGTTAATGGTCATCCACAATTGGGTACAACACCAATTGTATCTAAGGTACGTATAATAGAGTACAACTTGCATTTTCTTTTAAATGTGTGATTCACACAAGGTCTTAGTTTATACTTCATTAGATAAGAATCGTATTTAAATTTGGTTTCAGATCGAACCAATTTTTGATATTAATATGCCAACATTAATAACACCACAAAGCTAGAAACTTATTGTATTTTCAAACATAATTTTATCCTTGAACCTTATCTTAACAACATAAAAAACAAGAAATTTCGAATAGCATATACTAAATTCCGTATATCGTCACATAATTTAAAAAAATGAAGAAGGTCGATATAATAACACCCCGAGAAACCAGCGTATTTGTCTAAATTGTAACATGAATCTCCCTGAATGTGAATACCATTTTTTAGCTCGACTTTTCGAAGAAAATGAGAGCTATTGCTATCACTTTGGCGTTGGCGTTGGCGTTGGTTTTCAGGTTAAAGTTTTTTGAAACACTTATAACTTCAACACTATCCAATTTATTTTATTGAAAGTTGGTATACTTATTAAGTGGGACTATATTAACCATTCTGTGAAAGGGGATAACTCTGGATGAATTATTTTATGAGTTATTGCCCTTTTATAATTAAATAATTGCAAAATATGAGGTTAAAGTTTTTCCTATGTAGAATATCTTCAATACTGATCAATTCATTTGACTTAAAGTTTGTATACTTATTTGTCAGTACAATATCTACACGACTGTGAAGGCACGTAACTGTGGATGAATTATTTTTCGAGTAATTGCCCTTTTATACTTAAGAAATTGCAAAATATGAGGTTAAAGTTTTTCCTATGTAGAATATATTCAATACTGATCAAGGTATTTGACTTAAAGTTTATATACTTATTTGTTGGTACTATATCAACCCGACTATGAAGGGATGTAACTGTGGATGAATTATTTTTGGAGTAATTGCCCTTTTATACTTAAGAAAAATGCAAAATATAATGTTAAAATCATTTCTATATGTAATATCTTTAATACTAAATCAAGATATTTGACTTTAAGTTTGTATACTTAGTTATGGGTACTATATCTACACAACTATAAAGGGGCGTTACTTTGGATGAATTATTGTTGGAGTTATGCCCCTTTATACTTAAACATTTAAGATTAAAATTTTTCTCATGGGATATATTTAGAACTTATAAATATATTCGAATGAAAGTTGGAATGCTTATTCGTCAGTTCTTCATCTATCGGACTGTAAAGGGACATAACTCTAGATGAATTACTTCAGAGTTATTCCCCTTTATACTTTGATATTTAAGGGTTATGTTTGCTCAAATTTAATATATTTTGTTTGATAGAAAGTTAGTATACTCAATGTACGTAATATGGGACGTAATAATTGATGAACTATTGTTGGAGTTGTGACCCTTTTCAACTTTTTAATTCGGGAGAAAGTATTATGAAGTGAAATATTTTCAATACTTAAGAAGATATTTAAATGACAATTAGTATGCTTATTCATCAGAACTACATCTACGCGACTACAAAGGGACATAACGCATGGTGTTATTTTTTGAAGTTATGCCCCTTACTTTAATTTTGAATTTTGTTCAAATTGAAATACAATGTATTTATAGTTCTTCATATAGATATTTAAATGAAAGTAGGTATGCTTATTCGTTGATACTATGTCTACTTTACTCTGAAGGGGCGTTACTATGGATGAATGTTCTAGGAGTAATGCCCCTTTTATATTTTACAAATATGAATTGGTAATTATTGTTGACTGAATTATATACTTTCAAAAAATTATGTCCTGTCTTGAAATTACTTTTGTTTAAGGATAAGCCTTGCCATGAACAAAACACCCGAAAAGTCGAGCACGCTGTCCTTGGACTGCTCTTGTTACTAGTATGTCCTAAATATAGAGAACTCAGAAAAACATATTTCAAACCATATTTTTGTCATTGGCCTAACATAAACAAATTTCAACAACTTTTAAATTCAAAAAATCACAAAACACAGAAAATATTTCAAAATTTATCTACTACTCATTTAAATTAAGAAATTAATCATACACTGCTACACTGCTTCTCTGATAATTTTTGTATATTTCATGTATTTGTATAATGTAATTGTATTTATATTATATTATTTTCAATTGATTGTATTGCTATAAATGTTTTTTTTTTCATTTTTTGCAATAAAGTTATGTTATGTTATGTTATTAATCCTCAAAGTTATTTGATCTTGGAATATTTTTCTTGTGTTATTTCACTATTCTTTATCATAGCAGTGGTATGAAATTAAAAGGCAAAAAGCGTCACTTACCATAGATAGCATTGCAAGATTTAGTATTTTCTCCACTGACAAGGCGTGGCCAAATAGTTATAGATATTTTTATTGTATATTTTCAGATCGAATACAGTCCCAATGATTTCCAAGCCTCTTCAATGTCATTTGGAAATGTTTACGTCACAGCAATGACGCCAGATGGTATGGTTAGATATCGCAGTAATTACAGATATCGTACACAGAATCGACAAGTCTCTGCTGTAGAAATGGCTGAAGAACTTATACAAAGATGGGGTCTTTAAAATGATTGTTACTGTATCTACTTCTTGAATTTTCATATTTAGATTATATAACAATAAAAACGTAAAAATTATCATTTATTTTGTCATGCATCATTATGCAGGTTATGTCATGAAATAAACTCGTCCACCTCCATGGTTTAGACATTGATTTGAACTTTTTGGGCAAATAGTTATTCATGATTCATGTCCTTGCCAAGATGAATGGGTTTCTTTTATGTGCAACTTTTGGCAGCATTAAGATTATACATACTCTGGACAACAAGCAGCACGTGACCTGCTTTGCTTCATTGAACAACACATTTCACCACTGGATACACCAGCTTTGGTCTAAATCTAGAATTTATAGTTTAACAGTTGTACCGGATAATTCTCCACATATTCTTGCTGAAGCCATGCAACACAGATTTGTATGCATATTTCAAGGGATGGAAAACCCAATAAATTTAGGCCAGTTTCCTAGCATATTGTTAGCATTGCTTAGGAACTGGCAGCAATGTGTGCTGAACCAAATCTATTGCAGCTTAAAAACTGCCATATTTAACATGCTTTGGCAAGTGACTGTTTCTCATTATTAAAATTAATTTAATCTTGGGCAAATTTTGTCTTTTGTCTCCAGATGTTGTAATTTACTGAACACATCAACCTATACCAAACACTCTCAATATACCGTGTATAGGTGCCTACCAGTGCATATATATCCCTACAGTATTTCTAAATTGAGAATTCATGTTTTGTTAAGGTTTATTTAACTGTAGGTGGCACATACATTAACCCCACCGAGTTAAATACTCCCCACGGCGGAACTGTTGTACTTGCTATCAAATTAAATCAGTGGGTTTAATGTTTTACCACTGACAGTAAAATAAAATTCTAGCAATGGTTTAAAACCAATATATTTGAAATTAAATTAGCAGAGGAAACATTTACAATGTAAAGCATATGCTCTCGCTATATACAGGTTTCCAGTAGTGAGTCCTCGACATATTTTGTGATTCAAGTAGTTATAATCCTATTTTATCTGGTGAGCTGTGACAGAGCTTTTGTATTTTTAGAATTTTGGGACATTCTTGCAAAAAGTAACACTTGTTTAACCAGCCAAAAATGCATTTGACAATTGGGACCATATATGGTTTCTGGACTATGCTTTTTCAGAAGATTTTTATTGATGTACAATACTATGCATACTTGAGATACAATAGTTTGAACTTATTTTCAATGTAGCACTTACTGGTTATACCATTTGTCTATGTAAGAATGTAGGCAGTTGCTTACAGAGAATTAAATTAGAGTACAATGTAGTTGTATCAAAGGAAGGGTGGTTAGATGAACTGTAAGCCTCGTACTATAACTGTTAAAAAAGTATGTGAAAAAAACTTAACCCCAAAAATAATTACAATTGAAAAAAAAACTCGACAAATACAAAATATAACTAAAATTTATTTTGGCAAAGGATAAAAACAATTAATGTACATGTAATTTTTTTAAAAATTAAACAAACTCAACTGAGACAAAGGCATAGATATGGTATAACATTGAAGAAAAACATAGTCAAATATTTACTAGTAAACTAACATTAAAGCAATTGCATAATAGACCTTTTTCAGAACTTTAATTTATGTCCTTTTTATGCATGCACAGGCGGTAGAAACAGTTTTTACACATTATTAATGAAAAGCATGAAGCATGGGTTAAATCCTACAGCTCTGTACAAATATTTGCTTTGTAACAGTGAAAGTTTGTTTCTACTGCAGGGAAAAAACCAAATATTTGAATTTTCTATATAGACTTTTAATATTGTAGACTGGGTCTAAGCCTACACCCACTAGCATTGGAGTGTACACATTCAATCACAGGGAATTGTCATGTTACCTCTCTCTGAATTTTCAAACATACCTTTTATACACATAAGTTTGAAAAATCAAAGTGAGGTAACATGACAATTCCCTGTGCATTCAATAAATTATTCATACTAATGATGAAAAATAACATTGTTAAAAAAAACACCATAAAAACGGTCCTTTCAACTATTGCATTTGAGTCGTGCCACAGCTTATTATAATGAATATTACAATGTATATATATTATAATAAACTGTGGCACGACTCTAAAGCGATAGTTAAACAGGAACTTTTTTCTATGTTTCTTCACCAATGTTATTTTCAATCATAAATATGAATATTTTATCCAATATAAGGACTCCAGTGCCAGTGGCCTACAGATTATCAACCTGAGAAAGCAGTGTTAGTATAAGATAACAAATATGCATGATTTATAGTGCAATCAAAATGTCATGGTATGGTTAAGTTGAAAACAAATTATGGGTTTAGCGCCAAACAGTTGTATCTCACTCTTTACTTTTATTGAGTTACAACTGTTTTCCGCTAAACCCGCAAAATGCTATTTCAACCAACTATTCCTAATTAATTCATATGCCCTCTGCTATTATTACAGGGCTGCCATTTTCAATCTGGTTCCTTCTAGAAACTGATTTCAATATATAATCAGTCTATCATTCTTCTATATTTTTTAGAATTTTTTAAGAAATTTTGCAATGAGGTTCACCTTTAGTAATTATATGTATATATAGCAAAAGTCAAACAATTAATTGACACCATACTTATGCAATCAACACAGATATAATTATCATTTGAAGAAAAGGTATAAATTTTCAAGATAGGCTAATGATGTATACACCTGTGGATCATACAAAACATTTGTGTACATGTAAAATATAGTTTCTTTGGCAACACAATAAATAATAATAAAACAAAAGGTTATATCTCCCTTCAGCAAAACATTTAATATCACAAGGTACAAGCATATATGAATAAATACAACAATTCGTAGCAATACTCTTATTAATAATTCGATTTTTATAATATTTGATTTTCATGTAACCTCCATTGCGATGGGAGCTAACTCAATACTCACTAGCATACAATGTATTGAATTACCTCCCTTTGCAATAACAAAAAAATTTCAATAAGTGTCAATACAATAATGAATTACAATAATACACAGATCACAGCATTAGATTTTTTGGGTGAATATAAAGTACTTGTTCAAATAATTTTACACACAATAGTCAGCAGCAAGCTAAAATCTGAAGCACTTTGGTGAGATTGTCATCAAATTACAAAATTAAAGTACAGATCTATTTAAAGCTCATTTTATACTGATATTGTTCGTTTTTTTCTCAACTGTCAAAACATGAATAATTTCACTGTGACTTATTGTGTTAAAATAATTGTCGTCTTACATTCTTGATTTTTCGACAGAGTTGTTTATAACCATGTAGAACTGTTAGTGTTGTACGATGGGTTTTCAGTCAAGATATTTCAGTTACGTCAAGTGCATTAGCCTTAATTTAATGAATTCAGTCACTGTGAAATTATTCAAGCTTTGACAGTTGAGAAAAAATGGACTATAGTTCAGTGAAACCTAGCCTACATCCTTCATTATTTATATAAAGTTAGACTAGTTTATTGTAAATGTTTAATATCAAAGTGGTCTGTTTAAATCAATAAAATGAGGTATGTATATCACCTTATTCACCAATATAGTAGGCAAGTTTATTTAAATATATGTGACCTAATATATAGTGTTCAAAAAAATAATAAATTTGCGTAAGCGCTTCGACGATGTGTCTTCTTCAGAGGCTTACAAAGATTTGAAAATACATGTTCACTCCATGTTGAAATAATTGGAATGTACACTAACTGCTGATTACCCAACTGAGATGTTTAATCAACTGGGTACATTAAAATACATGTGAATTAGAGAGGCTCTGGTGATGTTATGTTTTTACACTGGAAATTCAAGTATAGTTTTTCTTAATTCTTACTGGATCCAGTGTTATCAAAAGATTATTCATTGTTTTTTGTCCTCTTTCTTCCCCATATATATATAAAAGTCCTATATATAATATGTCCTATAAATAAACAGTTTGTTTGGTAAATTTTAATCTCAATGTATGTATGCTTTTTAATTTTAGGGCAATATTTTCCTCTTAACAGAAAGCAGACCCCTTTCCTCTAAGTGTAAAAATCACAGTGTATATGTATCAAGACAAAAACAACAATAATTTGTTCATAAGATTAACAATTTTCCTGAGAAACATAAAATAAAAAATCATGAACCAACATTATTATCACAAAAACATATTTCAAACAAGTGGTGCCATCAAGGCAGCCAGTACCATGCAGGTCACAGGGACACGCAAACCCGGAAGGCCCAAGTTGACATGAAAGCAGTTAACAGAGACACATGCAGATCAGGTGTGAGAAACGCCAGGCGTGCAGCAAGCCAGTTACCTGGAAGGGGGGCCACTGACGTGGATAATGCCCCCACACCTGCACGTTAGTCAAAAGTCCGATGATGATGATTAAAAACAAACAGACAGGGTAATGACTTCAGTAACATTTTAAAAACTCATGAACAAATGTAATATACATATACTTTTTCAACTTATTAGGCCACAACAGTTGATCATATGTTCTATGGATTCGCTCGCACCTTAATTTTGACAGTTTTTACAAAAATATTTTTATTTCCTCGCTCGATCATATTAATTTGGTCAAACCGCTATATCAAGCAACTGAATTAAGATTTTTAATTTTTTTTCTTCGCTTGCTCGCCCCATTTTTTCCCAGAAAAATCTGTATAACACATGATCAACTTGTTGTGGCCTAAGGGTATTAAACACACGTAGGCCTACATACAGACTCTCTCCATCTGAACTATGACTTAAAAGAACCAGGGCTAGTGCTAGTTTTCAGTGACAATTTATGTGCAACATCTTACAACATAAAGCATATTAAAGTGAAAAAAAAAACCAAAAAACAAACATCAGAAGTTCAATTCATTCTCCAAATCAATCAAAGTAAGTACATGTACATGTAAGTATAAATAATAGATTATTGCATTTGATCTTTAAACTTCGTTTAAAATTAATAAAATGGGTGTACACTGTACAGTAATTTTTGTTCTTTGACATCAGTGAACAGATCTACAGTTTATTAAAGTAATATAAAGTCAGCAACTAAAGAGAGATGGTCAGATGGATACCTAAATGAAGGTAATCTATTTTCTCCTATCTCATTCTCTGAGGCAACATCTAACAGTGATTTGACCTTTAAGCCACTTTTCTGATACCACATATAGTCAATAGTATGGCATTCTTCAGCTTTTGGTCTTATTTTCCATGTTGTATACTTAGGCTCAGAATTATCTTTGCTAAGAAGGGTATAAGCGCTTGAAAGACCTAGCTTGCATGACTTCATAATAGAATAAACTGGTTCTGAAGGCTCAGCATTAAAATCGCCACAAAATATCACAGGGGCATCATTACAATTATCTTCTAAATATTTGGATAGGAACTGACCTTGGAGCTTTCTGACTTGAAAGAAATCTTTTTTAGCCTTAAGATGAGTGGTACCAACAATAAATTGCTTCTGATCTTTATCTTTAGTAACAAAATGAGCAACAATTGAAACTTGGTTACATTTTATACCATTCTCTTCCAGTATAATACTATCTGATTTACTTAAAGTAAGTTTAGAAGACTGATAAAACAAAGCACAGCCATCAGGTCCAAAGTTATTTGGCTGACAAAGACAAGGTGAATCTGGCTTTTCTTTAAAGATACCTAGATACCCATGGGCTGAGAGATTTTCAATGAGATAGTCAAAGTTGTCTACTTCTTGCATACATAAAACAGTCGGTTGATATCTTAAAATTTCTTCTAAAACTCGTAACTTCCTGGTTGACCAATCTAATGCCTCAGGTGGACACTTGATAAAGTTATCTGCACTGCTGCTCAGACCTGTAATGTTGGAAGAGAAAGTATATCTACAACAAAATAGCAATCAATTGTGTTTAATATTAACATTATTAAATGAGGTCTTTAAGCTGGGCAAGCTCAGTCTGACCCCCCCCCCCCCTCAACTTCACAATATCTACAATGAAAATAAATAAATGCATATATTTATCATTTATAAGCATATTGCAAGCCTAGATAATGAATCAGATAATACAGAATCCAAAAATTACAACCTGTCATTCTTGCTTTTGCAGTCTAAACCTTCTTGATTTGATATCAAGTCAAAACAATCCACTTTTTTAATGTGTAAGGAATATTAACTTAATAATTTAGTAAAAATAACTTTAAATACATGTGTAAGTGAGAATGCAAATATTTTACATTTTGGTAAAGCTTTCAAAATGAATGAAAACAGTACCAACCTTAAGCAAGATGTAATTATGTTGCAGTAGTAGCAAGATTAACTGTAAAGCCAGTGATATGATCATCCTGGTCTAATTCCTAGCCATGGCAGTTCATATCTTTCCATTAAATTTCATCAACAATGCTTTTTTTCAAACCATACCACAAAATTTTAAGAATTTCTTCTCAGTATGTGTAGAAAGAAGTTGCGGAAGGATATGAAAGTGCTGGTAAAAAAAGTGCCCAGCAAACTGGTAAGATGAGCTGGCAGCAATCAAAAACTTATTAAGTATGTGTATAATAAAATGGGGTGAAATCAAGATAGATTAAAAATAAACCAACCATGAGCTAACATATTCCATTGCATCACTCTGATAACTTCACCATCCTCAGAACATATATTCACCAAAGCTCTGTTGATCAAAGTAGATAAACCTAACTTCTTGATTTCACCTTGCAACTCTTCTAATCTTGTGTTTATATTAGATGCCATTTTGACTTCAAGTATTAAAGCTTAATAGTTCTAGAACTGAAATAGTTAAAATTAATTTATGGATGACAACAACCAATATTGTGGATTGGCATTGGCTATTAAAAATATTGATTTTTTTTAATTGTCATTATAAAACAGTATGAGTCACATTCTTGTTGAGTTAATCATTCCTTGTAATCAAACTTTTAAAAAAGGTTTAAGATCAATCAGGTAAAATCAAAATCTGGGGGGGGTCATATTATCAATTATCTTCCAATAAGTTATATTATTAAAATTTAATAATATCAGCAACAAAAATACTGACACCAAGTCAATTGATTTGCAAGCAGATTCAGTATATAATACCAGGAATAAAGAATAAAAACAGCCCAAAACTAGAGCATCTACTGACACTAAAAAACATTGTTTGGAAAGACATTTTGTACACAAGTAAAAATACTTCTCATTCATCCAATAATGATGGCAAATATTTGCTTGCAACTATGGGTCCTTCAGATTTAATTTCCTACCAGAATAATTAGTAGATACTCAACCATGGGTCAGAAGTTATTTTAGAAAAGAAAACAATTCTGACACCTGTGACTTCAGCAAGCTTAAATCGAATTCTTCAACAACAACAAAACCATATAACCAGTCTGATTAAATTGACATGGAACGTGGTTCTGGATAAATCAATACCGTATCATGGGAGAGTACTGTTCATGACCAGAAAATGTTCGAATAAATTTCCGGTGTCCGGATATTTACACCAATCCGAATATTGTGCAATCTTCAGTTCGCGTAACGCAGAACAAAGGTCAAATTTAACTATTAAGGGTTTCCAGAAATTTCAATACATATAACAAATGTAAATCACCTTTAACAAAATATATAAACGCTGTCACTGCGATTATAATGAATGATCTTTCCGTTGTAAGTTGGTAATTGGCAACAAATCGCAAACATAAACAAATTAAATTTCTACTACAGTTACTTCCCTTAGAAAATTTGTTAGGCTAAAGTCCGAACGAAACGTTCGGTTGGATTATCCGGACTTTCTATTTTCCGATATTTTTATCTCTCGTCATGTATAGACATGATCGGGCCCAAGGATTATTTCAAATTCGTGTCATATTTTAAGCACATTAACTACAGTATTGATTTAAAGCATTTAAGTTCAAACTTAATTCAGGGACACAATTTTAATTCGTTTTTAAATTTAAACTTGAACTACATTTTACAACCATTGCAGTAATAATTGCATACCTTTCGATATACAATTGTATTTAAAAAATCTCCCTTTCACTTGTGAATCATAAGTACGCGAATAAATAGGGCACTTGTTCATCCTTTTAAAGTAAGCTACATTAAATAAGCCTACTGAGCGCACTTTGTACGGAACAATACAATATTTATAATATCTTTAAGTACCCTCAAACCAAGTAATCCGATAATAAGACCACCCCGCTAGTAAGACCACTTTTTTAAAGTGCTATCATTTGGTGGTCTTAATAGAGGAGTTCGTCTGTTTATCTGGATAAGTATTAATTTAAGTGGGTATATTTTTCAAGGTTGGGTCTACAATAAAACGGTCGATAGCGTTAGTAGGTTAAAACAAGGACAAGTGTTTAAACTTTGTTTACGAGTCACGTGATTCATCATAGTGAAACAAATCTAGAACACTAACACTATATTTTTGATAACCCAGATTTTCATTTTGAGTCAGTGTTAACCGGAATAATGGCCAATAAAGACATGTTCTTGTGGTGGGGATCGGGGTCCGCCCCTTGTTGGAGAGCTATGTTGACCCTTGCAGAAAAAGGGTTATGGGAAGGGCTACCTAATGAATTAATTAGTTTTTCAGAGAAAGGACACAAACAAGAGGCTATAATGAAGATCAACCCACGAGGACAGGTAAGAAATATTTTTAAATATACCATGTCTGGTGCTCTACTCTGATTCATAATTTTTTCGGCTATTTAAAAAAGGGGTAATCATATCATCGTATGCTCATGTATCGTATATGATAGTCACAACTTGTCATCGGTGTTTCATACTATTAATTGTTGTAATGTGCAATATCATAACTACTAACAAACTTAACTAAACCGAGGGTAGAACATTTTAATGAAATTGAACTGCATCAGTTCAATGTTGTCAAACTATATATACATGTAATACTCAAGACTTCAACTCACAGGCGGCCAGCATTGTCTCGATGTATATACAGATATATAGTGTCTTGAATGGGTCGCCCCCTGTCGGCCACCTTTGCTTCAAGTTCTTAGTCGAATTTTTTCATTGCGAAGAAACTGGCTCATAGTGATGAAACTATGATATACGTTACATGTTATCCGTTTTGGTAATGCTAATGTAGTGCCGTACTATACATAGAGTATATCTATTAGATTAAAGTCTGTGCTCTTTATGGTTTTGTTTTGAACGATTTTAAGACGTTCCTCTTTCACCATCTGGAAATCAACTCTCTGTCCTAACCATGCATTCCTGTACTTTTATGAGTCCTTGGCTCTAATCCTCATGCATCATCGCAGTCGGATATATTCGGTTATTTTCTTTTTTTAGATTGCGCCATGGTAGGAGTGGCTATTTTTTTAAATACTACATGTACTTGTTTACCTTAATTTTTAAACTTGTACAATACTTGTCTCAGTGTAACATTGTATTAAAATGTGTACACGTATGTAAGCACACAAAATTCATGCATTGCGGCAAAAATACTAACAAACATTTTTGGTGAACATAAATTGTTAATAATTTGTCAGCAGATCTATATGTCTAAATGGCTGTTCATTTTATATACATGTACTAGGTCCCAACATTTAAAGATGGCAACACCGTAGTGAATGAATCAGGAGCTATATGCCTGTATCTAGAGGATAAATACAAAACTCAGGGAACACAACTCTTACCAGATGACGTCACAGCCAGAGCACAAGTCTATCAATTTATGTACGAGGCAGATAATATTCGAAGCAATGTAATGATGCCCATTGTCTTGTATAGAATGAGAACAAAGCCAGAAAACGTCGACTTAGATATGTTAAAAGGTATTTGAATAATTAATGATTAGAAATTTGCCAAATTTGTTTTTTTAAATGAAATAACTGATCCACAAAACGATGGGTCAACCAAAAACTAGTCTTTCTACATCATGTACATGCCATGTAAATAAATTAAGAATGATGTAGACTAGTTGTGCGCTGACTTATCCAATTGCATTATTCACAATGTACCCTTTATATTAAGTCGTTTAGCTCAAACAAATGCACTAGAAAAACAACTGTAGAAAGGTTCGAATTGGGATCGAGCCCAGGACAATATTGCGCTAATTCCGCGTTACAATATGTCTAAATACATTTTGTGAACTTAATAGGTTGACACACGCTATAAACCAATCCTCGTAATCATCAAATTAGTCAGTATGTCATCTAGATAATCACCTGGACAAGTTCAGACTCGTCGTAAAGTTTCATAACGAATACCAGTTTTTAAATAGATATGTATAATTCCATGTTGATATGCTTTACAAAATAAACAACTACTAGTGATTTGATAACATGTATAATTGAACCGCCACTCGATTAATATCCGTTTGAAATCGTAAACAGTTCGTTTATTGACAAAAAAGTCCGTCTTGTGTATGTAATGACCAAGAACTGGCGTTCGACATTTTGTACACTACTTATTTTAAGAAAGATTGATATTTTTCAAAGTACTATACGGAATATCAAGCTCCTATGGACCAAAATATTGGATTTAAGCATTAAGTATTTACACGATTAACAAAGTGATCTTAGTTGTTAGCTCAAAATTTAGATCTATGTAAACTTCCGATTATGCATTCAGAGACGGATTAATAGTATCGACTGTAGGCCGGGCCTATGTTTAAAGTGACACATAATTATCATTGTTTTTTGGGTTTTTTTTCATTACAGAGAAATATGGTCCAGCAGGCAAAGAAGTTGATATGTGGAACACCTACTTAAAGGGCAAGACCTTTTTATGTGGTGATTCATTTACAATGGCTGACGTGTTCCTTTTCCCATTCTTGGCAGCCCTTGTACGTATGGGAGTGAATCTAACCAGCAGACCAGAGTTGCAGAGATATTACGATCTCGTAAGTAAGCGACCAAGCGCTCAAGCGACATGGCCACCACACTACAAGGAAAGTGACGGAAAAGACTGGTTGGCTGAAATTTAAAGCGTACTACTTACTTTTGAGCATATTATTATAGATATGAACTGTTTAAAAAGTGTATCTTTGAATTCAGAATGTTTTGATCATACAAAGCATGCCATCTTATGTTAGAATTCACATTTGCAAATGAATCCAGGAAAACAATCACTATCTGCCTTTTGAAGATCGTATTAAGATGTTATCTCAATATGACCATCGAAGGCGTGTTCGACTATAGAATATAATAGAGCAATGATCAATGAAAACTTGAAAACGAAATATAATATGAGTTTGTATATGTACACCAGCATTCATGTACATAAGTAATTTTAATGCGTTATTCAAGTATGATCTGTTTTGAATAAACTATTTTCTTGATCATATTGTGTTGTTCTTGATTAATTGTCCTACACATTCAGTATATTTATTGTTGTAGTAAGTTTAAACAATAGAGAATGTTCCCAGGAAAATTTCCTGTACTTAAAACTACTGTACACATTGTCTGACATTGGCAGATATTTTCGAACCTCCTCTAATGCAGGTAGTAATTGTTGAACTCATTGCTTAGCAAACATTATTTTCGAAGCCTTAGCTTGAACCTCTACCGAATGTATGATATTTTTTTTTAAAACTACGTTACTCTTAAGTGGATACCTACTTCTTCTCATGTAATTGCATTCAGGTACCATCTATTTGTATAGAAAATTAGAAATTCGACTGGCTGAACCACTCGATCTTGAATATATATATCAATCTATATCGAGTTAACTCCCTTTGATCTTGAAACGCCATGTACTTCTTTCAAAGGGTACTCTATACACATATTTTACATATCTATTTCTACATGAATTTTTAAATCATATAATATTCTTGCACATTATCAACAAGAATGTACAATTTTAACGAACATTGATATAACTTCTACTATGGTTTACCTACATACAGACGAAGTCAACTTTTCTTGTTTCAACAATACCTGGAGGCAAATTTACAGCGGAAGTTATCACATGATTTGTATAACAAGATGTCAATATATCTACAGCTGTTACGTTCCGTTCAATTGAGGTTTAATTGATCAAGACCCTTTTTACATATTATATTTTGTAATTAATTTACATATATTATTATACGTATGTTCTGATGATTATACGCACAGTAGTGGATTCATATAATATCTGACGTGTATATTACAGGGATAACTTTATACTGGAAAGTTAGGTAAGATTTTAAATAAAGTTTCTTTCAATTCACCAATAATAAGTTGATTTGCATTTTAATTGATTTCAACTTGAATAATTGCAAATATGTTTTCTTATGCATATTATAATCAACATTTGCTATTTATAATTGTAATCAAACCTACTTCATGTAGTCGAGGAATCATTTTGAAGGCTCATCGCAAAAGAGATAAATGTTGTATGTACGATCAATTACAATTACTTAAGCTATAGACTGAACCACGGACTAATACCGGTTCGTAACTGAACATAGAGTTTGAGGTAAAATGCACCGGCTGAAATTTATGATAATTTTAAATTACTACAAGGGTGATACACATGGATATACAACATTGAAATCATGGGCATGCATTTAATAAGTAGCATTCGGGACACCTCAACCATTCATTAACATTAGTAGAGTTAAAACCAAAATTGCAATGGCATTGTAACAAATTTTTAATCATTAAAGTTGATAATAAGGTTCATGACAACATCAAAAAATTCTCAGGGGTCTGCACCCCTAGACACCCGCTGCGTCAGCCCAAGTCTTCTTTTGTTCAGATTTTTTCTGGTGATTTTATACTTTCGTTCTCATAGCTCACATACTACTTTAGACAAAACACAAATCAAAATTTAGTTGAGTAGATTCTTTAGAAATTATTTGTGATGCTTTCGCTCATTGGAATGTTACTTATTTCCATAGAAGATTCACAAATTGTAGTGTATTTTATAGTACACTTATTTGTATGTATGAAAACTATAAATAATTGAACATATTACACAATGAGGGTATTGTGCTTTCAGAGAACAAAGTTATGCAGTTTAAAAGAAGATATCTTCATCTGGTCCTCGTCATATCAGCATATGCTTTTTTAATCCTCGCTGCAAGGTGGGCCTTCTTCGCTGAGGTAAGTAGACTAAGACTTATTGAACAATCCTTAAAAAAATATTTGTCATTTTTAGTATGAATTACGGAGTACACTAAATCTTATCAATTATTAGAAAAGTTTTTGTCATTTTTGGCATCGGAGATTGTTTTGGTATGAACTACCGAGTGGACGAAGTCTTATCCAATCTTAGAAAAGTATATGTCGCATTGATCTATATGTAATATAGATCAATGATATGTCGTTTTGAGTTATCTCTCTTTAATCGAACGTTTCTATTATTCAACTTAACAGTTTTTAATCACGATACAGTTTCTGATAGCAACTTTTATTCCAATTAAGATACACATGTTCATGTTTATTTTTTAGTTATGGAGTATCATGGAATCAGAACAAGAGATGGATGGGAAACACTTACATGCTAATGATAGAAACTATCAGCTGCCAACACGCCACCAAAGACATGTATCAGAAAGCGAAGTTGCTAACAAAGGAAGCTTACTCAATGAAAAATCAGTTTCAAGTATCAAACATGACAAAGATTTAAACCAAAGCCGTGTATCAAAAATTAATAGGAAAAACCTCATGTTAAATAAAATATTTATGAACTTTTTGCACCCGTAGCAATACTCGTGTACAACTTGAAGGTATGAACATGTGATATTTATACATAGTATGTTCAATTAATGAATTCAGGCATATACGTGGAAGAGAAGAGACACATGGTCAAAACCTTGTACTGCTTCTGGAGAACTGAGAGCCTGATTAATAAATAAAAGGTTTTAAAAGTCACTTCGCATCCAAAGTTCATAGCTGGCAATAATCAAAACATTGGAGTTGACAAAATCGATCATCGAAGTGTAATGGTGACAAAAGAGAAGTGTACAATTCATAATTCATGTTGTCCATGCATGTTCGAAATTCTATGTTTAAACTAGTGATTATTCCAATGCAGAACTGCAGGACTCCCTTAGCACTTTATCCACATGATAGGTACACTTCATCCGCTCTTGGAGTGCACTTCTTTCACACTTTGATACACTTGACAATAAGACCAGATGTTGTGACAATTGGGTAAATACAGTGACATTAGAAAACTTTTGTTTTTAAGCTTTTGATAGTCTGAATAATGTTTCCACAGTTCTATTTATTTGAATAGTATGAAAATTGAAATAGATATTTATCGTTTACATTTGTGTTTTATCTTCAAGTCAAAAGGCATTTTACATTGGACATAAAAAATTATACAAGAATTTGAAAATCACGGTATTTGACTATTAAATTATAAAGAAGACGTGGAAAGCTGTTAATAAAGGGTGCTGACCTTTAGAGGGCTCTTTGTCCAAGTTCAGAGAAATAACACATGAACATAATTAGGCACAGTGACATATAATAGGATAATATTGATGTAATACATGTATAATTGAATTACGTAAAAATCTGTAATATACAGGGCCCTTCAAAAGCACTCGGACAAATGAATTTTGATGTGGAACCCCATATGAAATCTAGGCTAAACAAGTACAGTTTTAAAATAGGACAATGTCCGTTACTAGTTAAATGTATTAGTATATTATATGAATATCAGATGTACGATGAACCAGGCTATTAGTTGTGACCGGTCTTTGTACGCCATGCGTAGTGCGTCAACACATTCTTAAAAACATTATTGTCAAAACCCACGAGGCAAACAGTTACCAAATTTGGCCAGTAGCAGGACCTTAATAACATAAACGATACTCAACAATATATGCCACAAAAGTGTTAAACAGTTCTCATAGTAAAGAATTGCTATATAAAAATGGTACGGTTATGTATAAATGCAAGCCGAACAGTAAATTGTTATGGATATGAAATATGAATTATTATGTACGTAAAACATTTGATGCACACAAGTTTTATAAAAACTTGATGATAGTTTTTTTTCAAAATCAAATCGTAAAATTCAAAACATTTTCTTGATATCTCTACATATTATGTTTTAACGTATTTAATTTATAATGTACTAAAATGCATGCCATAAAAATGCCATAAAATATTGATACGTGAGTACATGTTTATCAACAAACGTAATTGAGAGTTACCACTCTTTTATGTATATGTACGTATCAGTGAAGTTACACGGCATTCATTAAGTGCAACACTTTAGCTTAGTTTAAATGGTTAATATGCACTTTTTGAAAGATCGCTGTCTCATCTCTAAGTTAAGTCAGCATTACAGTCTGTGAAGACTCCTGACCTCACATGGAAGCAGTCCTAATAACAAGCTTTCATCAGAACCGGACATTAGGTCCAGCAAAATGATTTTTAACTGGACCGAATGCAGATATACTGGACTGAAAATCTTAACGATAGGTTTTGCAGTCCAGTTTGATGCATAGGCATAGTTCAAAATATTCAAAATCCCGACCTTCGTTAAATATCATAGAACCATTTACTATGGGCATGCACAAGATTTAGATACACGTTTTAACGAATAAAACAACAACTCTCAGGTCACAAACTTTTTGTCAAATTTGAATTCTGGACAAATCATATATGCCTTCACACATGCAATATACTTCTATGTTTCATGTATTTTATCATTAAAACATGAATATTTCGCTCATAGTAGTCAAGCAAACGTTGTTGGAGTCTTCCTAAACCTTTTACAGAATATGGACAGTAATTCAGGTACATCTATTTAGGAGTGACAGTCCTCGGATAATGATCAATATGATTAACAATACCATACATACATGGTCTTACTGCTTCCTATGTACCTAGACTAAAATAATAACAACCGTTCTATGTTTTCAACATATTTAGGACAAATACATTTTTGTATTAAATAAAAACAAAATGCAGGCAAATTAAAATAGTATAAGTTTGCTGAACCATACTATCGGCAATTACATATCACATATTCAGAAAGCAGGATGAATAGTGTAGTTATTCTAATAGGTACATAGGAACAAACATACATAATGTGAACATTCTATTTAAAAATGTGTAAATGTGTACATATTGATATATTTTATTATTGTCACCGTCCTTTATGTTATCAATAAATTAGTCAGTGTTTTAGCCGTTTCTCAAAGTAGGGGAAATAACCAGCTATAATAACCGCTCCGGGAAGTTTGGATCAATCACTGAGGTGTTCCGAATTCAATAAAAGTAATTCAGCATTAGTTGTCTTTCTTTTGCATGTTGGATTGATAAGAGAGGGAGTAGGTTCGTATGTCTAAAATCTAAAGTTTAATTAATTCAAATGTTAAGCTTTTTACGTGCAAAATTTATTAATTCGATATATATTTGTGTATTTATAATTAGGATTTTTTTGATAAAATAGTCGCCACTTTTGTCGTTTTGATGATTTTTTAACTTGACAACACGCATTTTGAAGTAGGAAGTATATTATCCTCCGGTACTTTATTTCGACGCATCTTAATTACGACGCCATTTTTATTTGTTTGGGTCGTCAGACCAAACAAATAATGGTAGCGAAATTTCAGACCCGAATGCTGTTAATTGCAAATACCGAAAGTAGTCCGCTTTTTTGAAGCGGTTACTTCCCTTTACATGGACATTAACGCCGAAAAATTCAGGGGAGATCACTGCGTGAAGATTGTCAAATGGACTGGTCCCCTGCGAACTATAATAGGACAGGGAACCAGATTAATTGTCAAATAACAGGCGCATTAATTTTCAAACCTGATCATGGAAGACAATATAGTTCCCGATTGGTCGAAGATTTCTAATATTGTGCAATTCTGTAACATTTCCGCAAATTACTGGTAATATATTGAAATAATTTTGATTAAACGCACGTCAATTTTGAACTCTTCAATTAAAAGGTGTTCGCCTATGGGTTAGTTTATATAACAAATTCAATTTGTCACGTGATCAAACACGCTGAAGAGTCAACAGAACAACCCACGGAGAAGAAAGAAAGAAGATTTGTAAATAAAATTTCATGCAATATTTATTATACATTATCGTTTGTTGGTATTATTTATAAACAGGAAATATATGTAAAGTTGATTTCACATGACAAACCAATTAGTGACAGTGATAATATTGATTAAAGCGCATACAGATTCAATTTTTTGTTGGGCACAGACACAGGTCCTTTGTTTACTTAAATAGGCCTATCATTATAAAGCGACGCCAAATAATTTGGATCGTGTGGATGTGATTTTCAGTTTAAGAAGCTGCCTGAATACTTTTTCCACAAAACGAACAGGTTTGTGACAGTGACAACTTTGATTAAAGCGCATATATTTTAAGTAGGTCACAGTTCCTCTGTTTATTTACGTTTTAAGCGACGCCATATTGGATATTTAATGTGGATGTGATTTTCATTTGAAGAAGTTATAAGATGCTGCGGTAATGTTGTAACTTTTTTTAAATGAAATATGACCGTAGAATTCATTTGCAACAAACACTAGTATGTGACAGTAATAAATGTGCGCGAAATCACACAGAAGTCGGAATAAGGTCACGGCTCCTTTGTTCTCGCCTAAAATTGCAAAATCATGAATTGAGGGCAACTCAATTGAGGCACCCCACTGATCGGGGACCACATTATTTTCAGTTCATTAAAATATAAATTTATAACCCTGTGGCATTGTTCTTTGAATTCATAGCATCTGTAGTATCTGTACTACATTTATATCTCATTGTTTCCACACAACCTTCACCTTTCTTATATTCCGTGACCCAAACAAATTCAGCGCCTTCTGTGCTTTGATTTGTTTTGGTCTCGATTTCGGTTTTGAGTTACCCTGTGACGTCATTCTCGCGCATTTCCTATAGTAAGTAGTACGGTGAATTCTTTCCGCCAAAATGTGAAGAGTTAGGGATTTTCAGGGACTCTTTTCATACCCATGTCCAACTTTTAGGCCCACACATAATCCCAAGTTGATATTCGATTTTCAATAGAAAAGTATAGGGGAAAATTCTTTGAACGGTAATAACTCTTTTATTTCTTAAGATATCAATTTTGTGCAAATGATGCAAAACGTATAAACTTTCTGCTCTCATTTGATTGTTTTTATTTTTTGTAAAATTGTAAAGTGTTGGTCCCATTTAAGGTTTTATTTTATTACTCACGTTACAATAAAATAAGAAGGGAAATAAATACCCATGCAGTTATAAGTTGAAAAATAAAGCCTTTCCGTTTCTTTGATCAACTTTGTGCAAATGACATGAAAAAGCTGTGTTTCTAGTTTTCGGAGCACTTTTTATATTTAAAATATCTTAATGAAGTTTTGGTCCCATTTACACTTTTTTTCAAAAGTTTTGAATTTTTAAAGTATTTTTTCTTAATTTTATAGTGTGCGCTATCGGATTTATGAACCCCTGGTGTGATTGTATAATACCCTGCGCATAGCAAGACACAGCGGGTACACCTTTATGACAGGATTACCTTCCTGTCTCTGTTTTATTGATAACTATATGTATATAATTATACATGTAGTTGTATCTGTCTAATGATGTTGTAATAAAAATAACTATAATGAAATTATTACGATTCTAGGCTGGTTAGAAAATACATAATTTATCTATTTATTCAAAGAATTATTGTTTGGAAAGATTTAGTCGATTATACAAATTACTGAAAACAATATCATAAAATATTACTTTATTTTGGCGGCATAACGATAAATGAAAAACATCAATTGATTTAGTTTACCACTACAATTATTAATTAAACGTTAATACATTGAAAACTTCTTTATTTACTAGTTTACAAATCATTGTAGAACGATTGCATTAAAAAGGTGAAATGTTGAAATAAATAAAACAGTTATACAAATTAATGCATGGGCTTTTAGTCCAAGTAAAATAAATCGACAGACGAAACAAAAGAATAGTTATTGGCGGCTTAACGATAACGATGAATTTTAGATATTGTTTCAAAACTATTAATTCAAATTTAAACCTTTTATAGCAATAAATATAAAGCATATCCAAATTAACGGATGGGCAATTTAAAAATTTAAACATAATCTTCATTTCTAACATAAGTTGACCATCAAAAATTATTTCAATCATCATTTTTGTTTCAACTGACTGTATTGTGTACAGAATGTCACCTTAAGAGTGGTGGAAATTTCATCTGTTAATTTACCCTAGTTGCACAATATAATATATGGATATAAATTTGTCTACAACGGATTTAATTAATCCCCTGATATGATTTGAAATCTATATAACTATGATGGTGACCTATGATCTTTATCTCATCGATCACAACATGGGGTTACGACTTGTGGATTATAACATCGCAAAACTGATGTATCTATAATCAGCGCTGTATGGCCGTATTATAAAGCGAAAATCTTGATGGGTCTAAGAGTTGGGTATGCTTTTCCCGTGAAACACTGAAAAATGGTGTTTTTTCTTATTACTTCCTTAGTCGTTTTCTCAAAAATAATAAATATGACAGACAGATAAAATTTGCATCCCTTATTTCTCGCTATTTTAAGAAAGTCGCATGATAGGTAGTGTACTTTCATTTAGTAGATTAAAAATAGAAACCAATCAAATGCGTCTTTATACTCTCATGTCAGCCATATTGGAAATCTCCATTTTACATATTTTTATTTCTTTATATCTACGATAGCTTTCAGTCATTAATAAAAGTTGTAAAAGATGGACAAATGAATAAAATATTTATAGTTAGTGTCATTTGTTAGTTGAAGCCTTATTTTGTAACGGTATATAGTCAAAGTTTCTTAGGTGCGTCGGAACTACGTACACTAGGATAGTAGAAATTAAAAAATAATTAAATAATTAAAAAATTATATGGTTGACTGAGTTCTTTGAATTACTATGTTTTTTGTCTGTGCATTGAATTATTCCTTATAATATTCTTTGTATTGATCCGTAGGTTTGTAAACTTTATTATTTTGTCATTTCTTAACGCAATTAACACAGTTTGTTTACGTGCAAAATTTATTTCAAAATTCTACTTTCGGTTTCGAAATTACAATTAAAATCTTTTTACTCTGTGTCATGTCCCCGCGTCCTTGTCAGTGTCTAGAAAGAATACAGAAATTTTTAATTTTTGCTATAAAATAATTATACGAGTATTAAATTTCAATATTCAACAATACGAACCACAAAGGATCAGTCTGCCCCTAAAACTTTTTTGGACTATAGTCCTTCGGACTATAACCTATGGAAAAAGTCCGAAGGAATATTTTCTAGTCCGGAGATTCATTTTAAAACATAGGTCCATGGGACTCACATATTTTGAAACAATGTAATGAGTCCCTACAAAAACCAGTGTTTGTAGATTTTGTGCTCTAAAAATGTTGAACTGTAGTTGTTTAGGAATGCACATGGGAAAGACGCTGGACTGTGGTCAAAAGTAGATTAATTTGTGAAACTGACTGTTAGTGGCAGTGTTTTTCGGCGTAGCTGTCTAAGCTGGATTTTGACCTACATTTCTGTATAATGACGTCTGTCTGGGGATTTCGGAAATCCGCCGTTCTATTGGATGATTTTATAAGCACTGAAAATGACGTACGGGGGAAACAGAGAAAATCCCCTTTTCGATTGGATGGCCCTGACACGCGCGAAAAAATAAAGGCCACACTATTGTAATGCAGTGTTTTACGAAATTTTGCTTCGTTCGTAGATTATTTTTTTTGGGTAGACTTCTATTGCTTTCCAAAGTGTTTTTTTATATTGTAACAATAAAAAGTTACGTGTCAAACACAATATTTTATGGGTAAAATGAATTACGTCTCCAGATGTGAACCGGTTTCTAGTAAAAAGTCTGACATATTACCCAATAATTATTAAGTTAGCCTCACTACGTCCAGTTTCCGGTGTTTACACTTTGAGAGTCACAGCTCCACATATATTTATTAATCCGCAGAGTTATTGATACGTAACTTTTAAGGTCCTGGAACTGTAACTAACTTCGGTAAACTTCGACACTCGATACAATCCGGTTTTTTCCCGATTACATATCTTCGTCAAGTCTCGTAAATGCTATTTTTAGAAATTTTGGGTTTTTCCAGAAGTCATAGGGTAACGCATTTTCCGAAAATAGCGAAACCAGACGCTCTACAGCGTGATCGTAGTGAGTTATCGTAAAAATAATGGTTTATCGACATAAAAACAATGAAAAGCCGTAGTGGATCATAACTTTTGCGTTGATTCTGTTTGTACAGGTGTAAAATACATTTTTTCATCTTTTTTTGCGATGTAAATTGGGTATGACTGAAACACGAAATGGAGATTTTGAGGCGAAATGGACGAAATGGAGAATTTGGGGCAAAATGGGGGTTTGATTGTTTAATCTATTTTGTGTACTGAAAATAAACAAAGGTAAAATAAACTACACAAATATCGATAAACTGGAAAGAATGTTTAACTTATATTGATTTATTGCCGAATTCCCACAAATAATCGCACCAAAGTCAGCATATAAAGACAAAATCGTTGCACATTTTCTGTTTTTAATATCATCATATTCTAATTATAAAAAAACAATACAATAAACAGCATAATTTGAAAGCTAAGGCACATAATATGCCAACATTACTAACTCTAGTGTCCAACTGTTAGTGCAAAAAACGACAACAGCAGAAAACATAGCTGGTACAAGTTTAATCCCCAAATAGTCCCCTCAAGCTTGCCAAATAGCAATGAAGAGAAGGTTTTTATATGATAATGCAGAGTTTAACATACATTTTCCATCTCAAATACCAATTTTAGATGATATATTTGTATAAAGTAGTATTATTTGTAATTGACCATTTTGACGTTATTTTTCTCTATAAAATATCTTGCAGTTTCAGTACAGTAATCTAATACAAATTCTTATAAAAAATTTTAGAAACGTTAAAATTTCTTAAATTTTTCATTATATGGGCAGTTAATACTGCAGAAAATTTTAAAACTAGTTGCATGTGTCTAACTAACTTCTAACTTGAGATATTTGCTTTTAAAGATAGGGTAAATTTTTTAACATTCTCAAAAACTCGGATTTTTGCTTTGGGGTACATGTATGCAAATCTCTGTATTTTTATATGTATTTGTCCAAAGTGTAACCTGGTTGCTCTGATTTGTCATTACACGACTGTATAACAAGAAAATGGATTAAAACTTGGAAATAAAACAGCAGAATTTGAAAAAAAAAGTTCTTTCACTTTTTGTCCCAGCACAATTTACGGTCTTTCTGAAAATGAAGGGTCACGTTATAAAAATGCACATAACTTAAGTTACAAACGGTAAATTTCTTTAAAATTTCAGCATTCAATGTCTTTAATAGTATAGATTCAAGAAACAATATCAGTATAAGAATTGTGGAAGGTCACCATTACAGTTCCAGAACCTTAAGAATAAATTCATAATTTTTGTTTTGTAGCATTAATGAATAGGTTTTCACAATGCAATTCTCAAAAATCTTCTTGTCTGAAACTAAAAGGCCTAGAGCTTTCATATTTGGTATATAACATCATCTAGAGGTCCTCCATCACAGTTGTTCAAATTATGCCCCTGGGTCAAAATTGACCCCACCCCATGAATCACAATATTACATTGAATTATATAAGGAAAAGTTCAAACAACATCTTCTCTTGAACCGCTTATGATAATTTGCCCAAACTCAACAGGAATGGTCCGTGGGTGGTTCCCTACCAAAATTGTTCAAATAGGTCTGATTGGTTGGATAAGTAAGTCACTGGGTCAAAAAATAGGTTTTAACATTAGTGGTCCTCTGTAAATGGCTCTTCTGTGACCTTTGACCTTTTCCTCAGGTGAGCACCCAGGGCCCTTTGGACCCTCTTGTTTTTAAATCGACGCCGTTTGTCTTTTTTAAAGACATTTCTTGTTTCACTTCTAAAGGGAATGGCCAAGGGGAAATAGCGGGAAAAAATAAATTCGGGATTTTGGTGAGGTTCAACAGAAGTTGATTTCGAGATATTTATTTGGTGATCAGAAATGTTTAAATTAGTACAGAATTGTGTTCTTATTACTACGTGTAAAAACAATTGATTGCCTAGAACAATTTTGAAAAATGACTGAAAGGCAATTTCACATCAAATGCAATTCTGTATGAAGAACAGTAGGTTAAAATACTAACAGGGGCATTTAATTGAGTAAAATGAAAGGGGCATTATTAGATTAAATACGGTACTGTAACTGTAGACGGTAATTGACCACACTTGTGTCAAAATTGATATGAGATTGCACTGTCGGTAACGTCTTTGATCACGGTCGCTTAAGTTTAATAAATGTCATCAAAAGCACAACTTTGAAGTAGCACTAAGATCAATGAAAACCGAAAAACGATGGAACAAACTCCTCATCTATTTAGGGCGATATATATTACAAAAATATTTAATTTGTTGAGTTTAACCCTAAATCTGTCATTGCATGTTAAGAGCTAGATTGTTAACTTACAGATGGTAAAATTTATGGTCAATAAGAATCTCTTGCTCTGTTCAGTTTTGTAAACTTTGTAACTTTGTAAAGTTACATTTTCTCTCCCTTTCTCACTTTCTGTTCAATCAATGCGTCAAGATAAAACATCGAAACAATGCATTTTTATTTACAATTTGTATTATATAAACAACTCACATATTTAAAAGGAAACATCAAGTATATTATTCAACATTTTTTCAATTTCACATTTTATTTAGATTATAACAATATTTAAACAAAGAAATAAAATTGATACATTCATATACACAGTTTTTCCCTGACCTATCGCATCATTAATATAGGTTGAGTTCTATTTAAATTAGCGGTATATACATAAATTTTCAGATCAGTTGTTACATGCACATATTTTAACCATATCTACATGAAAAATGATCATATATCATAATAGTAAGGGTGAAAGCAGATTTGTCAACAGAAATAGAACACATTTCTTTATGGGCAATATTTAGGTGTAATTATACACTAAAGGAAATATTACATTATTACTGTACAGCATCCCGCACACAAGCATCGCGATAGTTGAAAATGGGTTGTTTCACCAAAATTCAATTTCGTAACCATGACAATAAACCTCTCATTTAAGTATTGTCGGACTGTAGGGGTTGTTGATTAGGGTAAAAATGATTGTCTATACTGTATAGATACGATATAGATCGTATATGCACCTAAAACATTGACCAATTCAATAACAATCGTTTACATGTCAAGATTGTAATGTATCGAACTATATTCAATCTGACCAAGCATCTATCACTTAGATATCGAAGCGGAGATTAAAATATCGATACTGGCTTTAAGGTTTAAGTAGTTTTGAAGTAAACAATTTCAATTCTGTAAATAAAGTTATCAACGTACTTGAGTTGTATCCGTGTTGCTCTCTCTTGGGAAACTAAATGGATCACTATCAGTATATATCAAACTGAAACTATTGTTATCTATTCATGTACATTAGTTAAAGTTTCCTTCTACTTGACTTGGGTCACCGTTTGAAATTAAAGGAAAAGTTGACCGTTTTCAAGAAAAATAGTTTCTGTCCTGAAAGGAGTGCATTAAAGTACAGTCGAGGCTGTCACATGTGATCCTCGAACAGACTTGCAAAAATGTCCAATAAGAGTCTTTAAATACAGATCCAAAGTTCGAACGGGGTTCAATTAATTGCACTTACCGATGAAGTCAATATATATAACGTCTTTACTTTATAACTACCTTGTTTTTATTGAATGTCAAAAATAATAAAAAACAATTTTTATTCAGGCATTTTTTTTTCAAAAATACGCTTTCTGTACGTCTGTGATGACAGTAAATTTATCACAGAAAAAAATCAATAGTAGCGTTGCTTTCAGTCTTCACGACAAACTTTCATCGACATTTGACTTTCGGTCCAGCAAAATGAAATATTTTACTGGACCTAATTAAAGTTTACTGGACCAAAATAAACATTAGCAATAATGTTAAGAAATCAGTTTATTTTTATGATTTCAATAAGATATTCTAAAATTATATATAAATGTATTGTTTTAATTGGTAAAAAATGTTTGCAGTTTTATCTCCCAAAAATGCATTTGATAACCATGGGCTCTTTTTATTCTTTTAATAAATTTATTTGTCTTAAATCCCTAGTTAATACATTTCAAACTTGTTTCATAATGTCTAGCAAAAGTTAAAAGGAATATAGCAAAAGTTAAACGGAATATTATTAAAATCAATAATTATGTCAATGTGAAAAATGTATAGGTAATATAGATGTTGATTGAATAATAATTGAGCAATAATATTATTACTTTTACCTATCTTTCCATTTTCTTCATTTGAAATTAAATCAGCCGTACATTCTCTATAAGATCAATCTTGCACAACAAAGTTGTGACTGAATGTGCTCTATGTTCTAATCATTAATACGATTACTGCGACATTCAAGTATGGGTCCTTTGGTTACTACAACATTCAAGTATGGATGCTTTTAATATAAACAATGCCACACGTGTTTATTTAGATACTGGGCTTATCAGATTGAAATGATAGATTAATAGTTCATCCGCTGTCAAATTGACTGGAGTGGTCAGGTAATGGTTTCATGGTGATTCTTGACATAACGATATCACTGTCCTCAGTACTGAGATGATTTTGCCTCTTATGTGTTTGACTGTATTATTAGCTTTTAAGGTGCAATTTTGGAAGACAAAATTGTACATTAACTGAGATGACTGAGGCAAACTTATCTCAGCGGGTATGTCCCTTTATTAGTGTTTACGCGTAGACCTGGATACATTAAACCGATTAATATTGAAAATGAGCTGCATATTAAAAATGTAGGTTGTTTTGTTCCATAAAAGATATATGGAGAAGTTGACAACCTTATTGAAGAATGTGTACTGGTTCTGAACAAGGGTTCAGCAAAACCTGGTTAGGTGAACCTGCAATCATAAAACGACATTTATTTTATTACCACAGCCATAAACTGAACAAAAATCAAGTACAAATGTATTTACAAATATTAACAGGGTTTCTTAACCACATGATCACATAAAAAAGTAATATATTTTCTTCTGTAAATTTGCCGATTTTTAAGGAAAAAACGCACACGGAAACGTATGTAAAATTGTCGATTTTCGTGTGTAAATTCTTACATTTTACATTTACAAATTGATATATGTTAAATGTCTCAGCTCAATGGTTTAAAATAATCCAATAAAAATCGCCGACATTTCACATGAAATCGCCGAGCTTATTTTGAAAAAAATAAAGAAGTTGTGTAAAATCATCAATTCAAACTGTCTAAAAGTAAACAATTTAAAGACAATGCTATTTTAAAAATAGATAAAACATTAAACATGTAGAAAACAAAAGAACAAGCTTATCTGCATTCGCAAAAACTTTTTTTGAATTGACCATTTTTTTTATTATAATTAGTTTGCGGACAAATAAAAAAGTAGGTCATTCTTGTTTTAAGCATAATAATCATATAAACAATTAAATCAAATTTGCAACTAAGACATTGCTGTGTAATAAAACATCAGAGAGTGTGAAAAGGTGCCGACACGACATGCATCTTAACAATGTCAAACATGTGTAAATTAGTAACCAAACTATGGATTAAAATGAATTCAATTGCTGTAAATGATGAAATATACAATTTACAGACATTTTGTGACAAATGGTAATGTAATAAGACATGATCTCTATTTTAAATAGATACGTCGTAACCAAATGCCCGGGTCATATACAATGATTAGTGATCTACTTATTACCGAAAAAATGACTATCGTAATTTCGTCAAAGTTATTTTTGGCAGCATATATTTGTGTACTGTTGTTAAATAAAATTGACAAAATTATAATAGAATAAACAAAATTTGAAGCTATCGATAAATTTGATCGAAGAAACAATTTTCTGTTGCTTTCACAGTGTATCGATTAGAAAAAATATACCGATTTTTCGGACGCGACTTTTTACCTTGTTATCTTAGACTCTGATTAAACATAAAAGAACAAGACAATAATTTACTGTAATATTTTGGTTGTACTGTTTAGTTATACTCTGTAACGTGTGTACGTAATATTTGAACAAAAGATCATTTAAATGTGCCTATTTAAGTGGAAACATATTACATTAAACTAAAAAATACTCTTAATAAGGAGAAACGTTTTTTTCTCTACTTTTTTTAATTTTAATTTTTATAGTCCGATCGGACTATGCCCTGCCAAAGTTATAGCCCAACCAATTTTTTATAGCCTCGGGCTCGGACTATACGTTTATTTCGCAGATTGAAGGATATTAATCAACACTTACAGTAAGAATTACTGCATACAAATGCAACGGGTATGTATAAGTACAAACCGAACAGTATATCGTTATGGACATACATGCAGAATATTATTTTATGTCACTAGAATACGTAAAATAGTGTAGGGTCTTATATTTAGGACTACACTTGATGATAGTTTTTTTAAAAGGATGAGATCGTAAAATTTAAAACATTTTCTTGATATCTCTTCATATCATATTTTATCGTATATAACTCATAATGTACTAAAATGCATGCCATAAAATGCCATAAAACATTGACACGTGAATACATGCTCATCAATAAAACGTAAATAAAAGTTACCACTCTTCTAAATATATATACTTATTAGTGAAGTTACTCAGCATTCATTAAGTGCAAGACTTATTCTGAGTACAGATCGGTTTAAAATTATCTAGAGTCTTTACCCTGCTCTCTGAGTATGTAATATGTGAACATTGAAAATTGGTCCAGTAAACTAATATTAGGGTTTTTTTGCCTGCATGTTTATTTGTGTTTTTTCAAACGCTTCACCTGTTGCACTTGGCAGTGTGAACCATGGACCCGTGGCTAAATCCAGCCTACCATTACAATCGAGGAACTGAGCAAATGAACAACAATGCTGTGACAGTGCAGGAACAATCGCCCGCATACAAATACGATTTTAGATACCGTATATTTCGTAAAGAAAATTTTCACACGTGATATTCATCAAATTAAAAAATATATTTTAACGCCAGGGTGTTTAATACCCAACTACGCTAAATCGGGGAAGGGCAGTTCCTTTTGTCTAGGTACATAAGAATCAGTTAGAACAAGTATACATTTTTGTATTTCGTACTGTTAATTATATTGATCATTATCCAAGGACCACTACCCCTGAATATATGTTGAACTGAATTATAGTCATTTTTTACATATAGGACATTTCTGTATACTGTTTTCATGCGAAGACTCCAAAAACGTTTCATTGACAACTATAATCGGATCATTCATGTTTTACAATAAAACACACGCAACATACAAGTTTATTGTTAGAGTAAAGGTGCCAATGTTTTGTCCAGAATTCAGATTTATCAAAATGACTTAAGTGTTATTGCTTTTTTTGTTAAACAATTTGAACTTATATCCATATTAGTATGCACTTTTCCCCTGTATTAAAAGATATAAAATAATTCAAGCAGACATATTGATCAGCGGTATCATTTTTCACAGATAATTTTGTCTTTTTCAGATTTAATGCAAAATGGCTCATGCTAGTGATAGAAAAGGAACAAAAAACAAAGAAGTTAAAAGACGCTTAGTTGCTGCTATTGATTTTGGAACAACCTACTCTGGTTATGCTTTTTCATTTCAAAACGAGTACAGGGAAGACCCAACCAAGGTTAATGTTCCTACAAAATGGATAGCTGGTGTGGGAGGTCTAATGTCTTTGAAAACACCTACAGCACTTTTACTAAATCCTGATCAATCTTTTCATTCATTTGGCTATGAAGCAGAAGATAATTTCTTAGAGCTAGCTGAAGATGGTAAACATCATGACTATTATTATTTTAGAAGATTCAAGATGATGCTTTATGAAGCAAAGGTATGTTTAATATTTGAACAAAGGGAGATGATCCTAATTTCTTCAATATTCTATATTCGTCGTCTGACAGAGTTGTATTTCTTACAGCTTTTTTACACCTTAGCAAACATGCCTGAGACTGCTGTGCAGTGAAAATTCATCATTCACTGCAAACTTATTAAAACCAAATTTTTTATGAAGACAATACCCCTTTAGAGTGTACATACTACAATAAACCAAATGTACGCAGTATGAATTGGATATCAATCATTAACTTATTAAAATCAGTGAGTGAGTATTACTGCAAAATCAAATCTCTTACAATCAATTACAGTTTACTACCTAACCCAATTACATAAAAATAATAACACAGCTGCAATGCGACATTTTTTATTAACAGTCATGACATAACATTGTTGACGTTTTGTACGGTGCCATGAATGTGCCAGTTGAAGGTTGTCGGTTGAAAAGAGAATTTGGCGTATATGAATAAATGTACTTTTTTGAAAAGCATTTGATAGAACAGGATAAAATATACATATCTTCATAGCACAAGTGTATTCAAGTGCATATAAGACGTTAATATATGGCAAAGTTGGGTTGGAATTTATATTTTTATAAAATCAATGGCTACTTCTTTGTAATTATATTTCATTATTGAAATAAAAAAATACATTCACTTATTTGTAACACTTCAATTTTACAAACTCATTATCTTTGCATTTGTTTTTTACGCTTGTATGAATGTTACATGTGTAACCAATGAACCCTTCAAATGGATGTTAATGACTTAAGAGTCACAAAAGCAGCTTACAGTTGCTATATAACATAAGTATGTATGTAATACGGGTGTGTGAATGGAAATTCAATTGAACATGATTTGTGAGAGGAAACCATCTGATCAACTTAAGCTGAAATGTAGTTGAGTGATAAGTGTTCTGGTTTTATGAGAATGTAACATTTTATTTGTTCAATCATATCCATTAAAATCTTCCAAGTTTTGAGCATTCGGGTCAGTGAAATGGTAAATTTTAATGAAAGGAAATCAACAAATACACAAAGTAAAACCGCCACATCTGCTGTCAATTTGAATCACATAAAATATATGGATGCGCGATAATACCGGTATACCGGTATATTGCAATACGTTTCAAACACAATATGTACCGGTACGGTCCCGCAATATATCGCGATATTTTTATCTTAATCTAATAGGCTAATAGTGTATACTTGAATCTGTTTTGCATTATTTGTGGAAGAATTTGACCGGAAACTATTTCATTTTTTGGTTTTCCTTTAATCTATTTTTAGCATAAAGGTCTAGTATAAAGAATTGACGTATCTGCCTGGGACGACTTTAACATTAAGTAGGGGGTTGGAACTAATTAATAATGTTTATGAATTGGCATTGAGTAAGATACGAAGAGAATATTTGTTTTAGTAAAATTTAGTTGGCTTTATTAATATTTTATTTCAATCTTAACTTTTTCTTATTTTGTAGGCGTCCGCATTTTGTGCTCTTATCCTTTGTTGACCCCCTTTTCATCTATATCGTCTGCCTAACTGCACCCTTTTTTAGAACAGGCGGTACGGTTAAATATATGAAATATATGACTGAACAGGAAATTTTGTTTCCTACATATTTTGTTCTTATTGTATTATAAGTAAATTTTACAAATCATTCTAAACCCCTTTTAAACTAAGTAGGTGTCAAGTCTTGTAAAACTTGCACACTTCCCAGTACACCTCCATCCATACAGTGTATTACAGTGGATACTTTACCTATTATTTGGCAGTAGGCAAATCAGAGGAAGCTCTATGTGACAATGGGCTATTGCTTTTAATATGTTATTACAATTGGCATGCTGACACTATCAGTCTATCAGCATAGTGTCGCAAAGGAACATTCGATTTAAAGTAAGATTTGTAATAGTACTTACGTTACTGGACAAAAGTTGAGTCTTAAATGTTTGCAATAGCTTAAATAAAGCAATCACAGTGTATATGATTGTGTTGAATCATCATATTATCAGTAAAATACAAGCATGGGTGCTTAAAAAAATCTTATGTTCTAAACTCCCAATATATCGCAATATGTATTGCAATACGCTCTTGCGTATCGCAATATATCGCAATACGAAATTTCCGGCAATACCCATGCCTAATAAAATATATTAATGTGTTTAATACCAACTGTTTAGAATTGGAATTGTTCAATACCAACTGTTTAGAACAATTGAATGTGTTTTTGGCTTGTATTTATTATTGGATCGACTGTAACTTTTGTGGTCCCGTTCATGGTCCATTGTCTAAACTCCAAATGTTTAATGTACATGTTTTTTTCCAGGATATAAAACGAGACATGATGATAGTAGATGCAAACAATCACTCAATGAAAGCTCTTACAGTTTTTGCCATATCAATAAAATATTTGAAAGAACATTTAAACAATTTAAAAGACAACAGGTAAGATATTTGATTTTATTGGACTTTTTTCAGTATTACGATTCAACTTATTAGGGCTCCAAAAACATTTGAACCATTTATGGTCAAGCATTTTTTTTTTTGGAATAAATACATTTTTTCAAAACGTTTAGTTATGTTTGGGGAATTCGGAACTCCTCAGACATTCGCCAATTCACTCATGAAAGGTTGAGGTGTTCCGAATGATGTATGGAGCTGACTCATTTCACCAACTAAGTATTTATTTGTGCTGTCATGTACTAGATATCTTATCCAATAGGAGCTGAAAACTTGTCCTTAAATTTATAAAGAGAAAAAATTATACAAGCTTATTTCATAACTAAATCAAAATTTATTTATAGTTGTCCTATTTTGCAGCACATTGATGCTTTAATCTGTAACCTGTGATAATTAAACAAATATGCAGGTTTGCAATTGAAAAAAAAATTGCTAGAGTAGGATGCAATGAACATAAGGGCTTAGAATAATTGATTTTGCTTGGTAAACAAAATAATCGTTATTGATAATATCTACAGGGTAATGGGTTTAACAAATGATGATATTCACTGGGTACTGACAGTCCCTGCTTTATGGAATGATGGTTCTAAACAGTTTATGAGAGAAGCTGCTGAAGCGGTTTGTATTGTTAATCTTGACCTATCTTAAATAAATTCTAAAACATTTGTTTTTTGTTAAAAATATTTCCATAAATAAATTACATGAATATTACCTAATTCTCTGCTTTAATACGTATGTACTTAATATCACAGAGTTTTTCGTCTTAAATTATTAACTGCTTGGCTTCAAATATACAAATGTATATCTTTTTCAGTGAGAAGCTTCAATCTAATTTGCCTCAACAAATTAAGTATGGTCTATATTTATATCATTGTGTCTTTATTGCGCTATTGTTTTTCAAATTAATACACTGAAAGCTTGATAACAGCGGTTGTAAGAAATTCTGACATTCCTAATGACTCTGCCACACAACTTGCTGAGCTTTTACTCTTATTCGGTAGAACCAAAGAATAGTTTCAGTTGTATTTTTCTCTATGATCATGCACTTTCTCAAAAGGGTTCTCAGTTATACACTTGTGTAGGTACAGTTACAAATAACAAATTTTGAGTGGTATTGCTTTGCAGTTGAAAAAAATTACGTACATGGAATAACTTCGTTTCCTTGACATAAATAGTTAATTAGGTAAAACAAACCAATTATAACATTTTCGCATAAATAATGATTCTTACAAAACATGCTGCTTCGTTAATGACAAGTCATCTTCTGTACACGAATCAAATTACAGGCTGGTATTAAGAGAGAAAATTTAGACATTGCTTTAGAGCCAGAGGCTGCTTCGTTGTACTGTATGCATCTCCCAATTAATAAGATGCATCTAGAAGGTAATTTTACAGATACTGAGAGAGCAGCACCTTTTGCAAATGGAACAAAGTATACGGTTTTAGACGTTGGAGGTTCGTCTTTTTTCTTTCAGCTGTTTTATCTTTGATTAATTTAAATATTTACAGATTATAGGTTACAGATGGGGGTCAACAACTATGTTGATTATAAAAGTAGTTGATGAAACAATTTGGACTCGCAACAGAATTAGCACGCAAAATACCCAATGACCTTTTGAGCACGTATGCTCTGTCAACAACACTTGGACCTCAGAAAAACAATGTAGCAATTAAATTTTTAAAGGAGATTCTTGCAATAAGGTCAATGGTTTTTAACAATATGATCAAGGTATCTACTGATTTTCTACTGACAGTGTTGCATCATTGACAGTAAAATGATACTATTTGTAGTAATATGATGTATCTATAGTAACTTAATTTGATACGTCTTATAATTAAATTTTGCAATTATGTTTTAAGGAAGCGCTGTTAACATCACAGTGTATGAAGTCGTAGGTGAAGGAAAGTTAAAGGAATTGGATCATGCCAAAAGTGGTGAATGGGGTGGAAGCAGTGTGGATGCTTCCTATGAAAAATTCTTTTCTGATATCATTGGTATAACATCTCATATTTGTAATTTTATTTATTACATTTTAAGAGTAGTCTATCAATATTTACAACAATCAAAGTAACAGCTTACTTTGTGTGATTAGATGTTTATGCAGCCACTATAATGCCGCACTGGTCTAACTGTTTCAGTTGATGGAAGGATTGTATTTTGTACCCTTGACTGCATAACACCAGTTCATAAACACATTCTTGGCTGTAACATCAGTCTCATAATTTATACTATATATGCCTTAATTTTACACATTACATTTTCAACATCTAAATTGTATTTGTGAAAATCTCTTTGACTAGTTAAATTCACATCAGATGAATAATGAAAATGACCCTCTGTACTTACAAACCCAGAACTCTTTAAAAAAACAAAATGTCTTGTCCTGTGGAGCATATTGATACGAGTAGAGAACTGTAGTGAACATTTTGACAGTTTATATAAATCTTTGTATTTACAGGCCAGGAAATCTTTAGAAAATTTAAAATGACTTGTCCTGAAGATCATATTGATCTGAGTAGAGTATTTGAGGCAAAGAAGAGAACTGTACAAAGTGACAAAACTGGAAAAGAAACCATCAAAATCCCAATAAAGTTAATTGAGGTTTACGAGCAAAAGAGTCAAAAAAAGTTTAAAGATCGACTTAAAGAGATGAAATTAGATGAAAAGGTTATTTATAGAACAGATAAATTAAGAATTGATATAGACATTGTTAAATCATGGTTTAATGATTCTTGTAAGAAGTCTGTTGATCATATGAAGCGATTATTTAAACATAAGAAGAATTCAGGAGTCAATACAATACTGCTCGTCGGTGGATTTTCAGAATGTCAGATGCTTCAAGATTCATTGAAATCTAACTTTAGTGATAAAAGGATTATAATTCCAGAGGAAGCAGGACTTGTTGTTTTGAAAGGGGCTGTATTGTTTGGTCACAATCCTTTAACTGTTGTATCACGTGTTGCCAAGTGTTCCTATGGCATTCGTGTGTTTCGTGATTTCGATAGTGATCACCATCCAGAGAATAAGAAAGTTCAGATTGGAAAGAAGAAATTCAAATGTAAAGATGTGTTTGGTAAGCATGTTACCAAAGGTCAAGAATTGGTTATTGGTGTTGCCCAATCCGAAGAAAGGTACACACCTTTAGAGGCAAATCAAGTTTCAATTGTGTTTGATGTGTACACATCTACTGAGGAAGAACCATTGTTGGTTACTGACGTTGACTGTACATATATTGGTCAGCTAGAAGTAGATATTCCAGAAAATCTAGATGTGAAGGACAGGGGTGTTATAGTTAGTATGATATTTGGAGGAACTGAAATATGTGTCGAAGGGAAAGTGGAGAAGACTGGAAAAGTTACCAAGGCTTCCTTTGACTTTTTACAATAAGTAACAATGTAGTTGATGTGTTTAAACATCTGATATTGGGTTTAAATGACTTATTATTTTAGTATATACATATGTATCCAGGATTTTCTTTATACTATATGAATTGGGATAGAATCTAGTTTAGCGGACCCCGCTATTGCGCATGCTTCAAATTTTGAACGCCATTTTGTTTTTACCGATGCAGGTTTTTTTTATACATTTCTTAAGTGAATTATTTTAAATAACTATTTTAAAATGTTTTTTGTTATCCATTTTTAATACCAGCGGGGATGTGGGGGCGGCAGAAAATTAGTGGCATTTACCTTCGCGCGTCTACTCATAGAAACAGAACGCTGAGCACGCATATTTATATTTACTTTCGGCGTCCGCTTAACTAGATGTGTTCCGATGAATTGTTTTTTGTTAGGACTATTTTATCTGTTTTAGTTACTTTCATTTAAGTGTTTGATTGTGTGACAAACTAAGTACATGTATACTTTTACGGATCCAATTTTCGTATTAATAAACTTTTTTCTTACATTGTTCATTTTGTCTTTCTTCCGAAAAATATTCTGGAAGTAAATTTCACCATATTGTGATAAAATGATCACGGTTGGCGCTGGCTCATTATTAGTTGTCGCCAACATTTTCGCTTAATGAAAAAAGTTGTCGCCACATTGGAGCAATGTGAGCCAACAATATTTATGAATGCATTGATGCTAAATTTATTGATAACAGCAATAATGATATAGACACGAGTCTCAGATATCATTTAATATCAAATATTGCAATCAAACTGTTAGATTTGAGCAAAAAAATCAGGTTTAATCTCCAAATAGTAGTTCTTACTTGAAAATAGCGGTTGCTATGGAAACGGTTTTTACATACATAAATAGTACTTCTGTCATAAAAATAATTTTGAATATGATAGAATAGACCTTTATAAAATATTTTGTAAAAAATAAATGTATTATTTCTCCAAAATAGGGTTTGGAAATTAAAAGATATGCATGAAATTGAAAAAAAAAAACCGATATTTTTCTGCATTTTTTATGTTTTTCGGCTTATTTCATAAATTAAACTGTATTTTAGCGGATAGTTTTACATATATTTCTAAAGGTCAGTGCCTCAGCTTTGATTTGACACTAATTATATTATTCTAGCTTAATGCTTGTTGAAGTTATTAATGATTTTACAAACACCGACAATTTCGACAAAAAAACAAGGGGTTGCCATGGAAACTGTGACATTTCAGGTAGTGCGCAAGAGTTTATTTTTAAGAACAACGCGGATTCTGATTCACTGGACCCTAAGGAACAATTTAGCATAGGTGGCAAAAAGTCTAGAGGGGGTGCACGGTGGACCCCTCTGGCCCCCGTACTATTACAGAAAATGATAATAATACAGTTTGAGCATACTAATTCTGTAATAGCCTGTGTCCTCAAAAAGTGATTAGACAATATTCTGTTTCAGGATAAATTGATACACGTTTATTCCTTTAAAGTAAAGAGTAATCTGAGCTAATTTCACTATCCATTTTATCAGTTTTTCAACATATGATTCCATCTACAATGTATATTACATGAATAAGCCATATTTAAACATGTGGTAAACCACTTACTGTATGCGTGATTAGTATTTCTCAAAATTTCATTTGTCCGAGTACTTTCACAGGGCACTGTGTATTACAGAATTATTTACTAAGCGCATTGAATTCTGTGATGGTAAGCGAGGAAAATTGCTCACTGGACTTCTGGTAGCAAGCAATGATATACAATGTATAAACAATAAGTTTTAAGAATTCTTTACTAGTTTATTTATATACAGCATAATATTATCACATCAATATTTACATGTTGAAGTGATTGATTATGTTCAAAAGTTATTTCTCAGATCTTTCACACAGAGTCCCTAAATGTCAACATCCTTTATTTACAGCTTACCGTGTTTTTTTTAATTTTAGTACAGACCAAAAGTCACTTAACAAATCCTATGAGTTTCATACCGTTCTATAATTTTATCTTTATATCCAACGTAAAATACCTTTTGACGTAAAGATATAACATGGCTAATACAAACGTTAAAGAATTAGTTCAATAACAATACTCTATTTATTTATTTATTGGAGTTAACGCTGTGTCAACACAATTTAGGTCATTTTACGGCGTCAAGCGCACCTAACCTAGCTTTCCTGGACCATTGTCTATAACCAGTACTCACTTACCCTTCCACAAGGCCGGAAACTTCTCCATATTATCTAATCAATGGAGGAAAATCGACGTTATTGTCATATTTTCATGGAAGGGTATAACCTCCCCGGTGGGATTTGCACCCCTCGGGCACCAGATTCCAAATCCCGGCGCGCTACCAACTGCGCTATCGACCCGGATTAAACAATACTTTTCAAATTAATTGAAACAGTTAAAACATTATTCAAACTATCAAAAACTTAATAACAATACGTTTTCTAATGAGCTCATGTTGTTGAAACAACATTTGTCATATTGTTTACTGTAATTAATAAACATATCATTTCACAACAACTAGTCATCTTGTCAAGTGTACTCTTAGTTTGGATGAATTTTACATCAAAGGTGAATGAATGCACTCTAAATGTGTATGAAGAGCACTCTCGGTATAAATGTATATGTGGTGTGCACTAGGAGTAAATTAAAGCTTGAGCAGGACAGAATTTGAATTTTAACTAATGATTATTTTAGAACTCGTCAAAATGCAGGGAAGCTGAAAAGAAGGCAGGACGCATTAGATTTTTGAATTTTCAAAGAAACTATTACATAACAGGGAGTAGCAAACACAGCTGGGAGGAGAGAAAAGCTTTCTCGTTTTGCAGTGTTCACTAAACAGAACTATATTGTATACATTTAATCTAGTGATTTTTCAGGGAGGTTGGAATGGGCAGGATGCATCAGGAAGTTGATTTTTTTAAATGAATATTTCATCACAGAGAGGAGCAAAACATCCCAGGGATGACAGAAATACTTCCACGTGGCACAGTGTTTTTATGCATACCACTGGTTTAAACATGGATCATGGCACCCACATTGACAACATTGATTTAAAATTTCGCGTTTTTTCAACTATCTCCCTCCCACACTTTGGACTTAAAACTATTATAAATCAATTATTCATTAAAATTTAACTTAAAATTCTTATGTCATTGCTTTCTACTAGAAGACCAATGAGAATGTTTCCTATGTTTCCAATACAGCTTTGATCGAACTTAATAAATTATTTTGTGGTATACAGTGCCCTCCAAAAGCACTCGGACAGATGAAATTTAAATGTAGGACCCCATATGAAATCTAGGCTAAACATGTACGGGTTTAAAATGGAAAAATGCCCATAATAAGTCAAATGTATTGGTATATTATATGAATAGCAGATGTACGGCGAACTGGGTTGATTGTAACATTTGTGACCGGTCTTTGTACGTCGTGCGTAGTGCGTCAACACATTCTTAAAAACATTCTTGTCAAAAACCACATAGCCAACAGTTACCAAATTTGGCCAGTAGCAGGCCCTCAATAACATAAACGATACTCAACAATATATGCCACAAAAGTATTAAACAGTATTCATAGTAAAGAATTGCTGAATAAAAATTGTACGGTTATGTTTAAATACAAGCCGAACAGTAAATTGTTACGGATATGAATATGAATTATTATGAACGTAAAACATTTAAAGCACAAAAGTTTTATCTAAACTTGATAATAGTTTTTTTCAAAATCAAATCGTAAAATTTAAAACATTCTCTTGATATCTCTACATATTATATTTTAACGTATTTAATTTATAATGTACTAAAATGCCATAAAATATTGATACGTGAGTACATGTTTATCAACTAACGTAAATAAGAGTTACCACTCTTTTATGTATATGTGCGTATCAGTGAAAGTACTCGGCATCCATTTAGTGCATCACTAAAGCGTAGTTTAAACGGTACATATGTACTTTTTGAAATAAAGATAATCTGACCACTGTCTCATCTATAGGTTAGGTCAATATTACAGTCTGTGAAAACTCCTGATCTCACATGGAAGCAGTCTTGATAACATAACTTTCATCAGAAAATGAAATGATTTTTACTGGACCGAATGCAAATATACTGGACTGAAAATCTAAACGATATGCATGTTTTGCATTTCATTTTAATGCATAGGCATAGTTCAAAATATAATAGCAACCCTTCTCTGTTTTCAACATATTTTTTAATTTGATCAATATCACTAGTGAATAGTTATTAAAAATGACATTTTTTTACGAAATACATATCTAAGATTGTATTGAAATAGCGGGGGATTGTTCCTTGCACTGTCCCAGTATTGTTGCCCATTTTCTCCAGCGGTAAGTGGAATTTAGCTATCTTAAACACAGGTCAGGGGCCTACACGTACTGGCACTGTTTTGTCTCTGTCACACAATACGTGATATAACTACAGCAGATTTAAGCTGCCTTATTTTGGTGTGCTGGAAAAGGGGGTGTTAAGTTTAACAGGTAAAGCATTCGAAAGAAATAAAACACAAACATGCAGGCAAATTAAAACAGTATTAGTTTACTGGACCATACCATCGGCAATTACATATCACATATTCAGAAAGCAGGATGAATAGTGTAGTTATTCTAGTAGGTACATAAGAACAAACATAAATAATGAGAACATTTTATTTAAAAGTGTGTAAATGTGTTCATATTGATATGTGTATTTTATTATTGTCACCGTCCTTTATGTTATCAATAAATTTGTCAGTGTTTTAGCCGTTCCTCAAAGTAGGGGAAATAACTAGCTGTAAAAGTCATTCGGAAAACCACTCGGGTGATTCCGTAAACTGACGATCAATCCCTGAGGTGTTTCTTTTGCGTGTTGAATTGATAAGAGAGGAAGTAGGTTCGTATGTCTAAAATCTAAAGTTTAATTAATTCAAATGTTAAGCAGTCTGGAGATTTGTAGACTTTATTATTTGATTATTTATTAGGTATACAGACGATCCGTCCCCAAGACTATTCGCCCTCTAGACGATCCGTCCCCAGTCACATTCGTCCTTGGACGATCCGTCCCCAAAATATCAGAGTTTAGACGATTCGTCCCCATTTTATAAAAAGTGTATACGGGATAGATCTATATCAAAATTGCTAAAATGAGATACAAATATGAAAATAAAACAAACTATTTTGAAATCATTTTTATTTTATTCATATTCACCATTACAAATAAGAAAATATAAAGGAAACATTTTTGAAATTAATTTTATTTTATTCATATTCACCAATCTCATTAAATTGAACACATCTTAAATTTGTAACAAGAAAAGAAGAATGTTGAAATAAATTTTGCACGTAAACAAACTGTTATAAATGTGTTAATAAATGAATGACTCATCAAAGTATGTATCACCTATTGTATGACAGAAAGTGCCAGTGTGAACCATTGACCCGTGTCTTTTGAAGAGAGAGAGAGAGAATTAAAGGAAGGGTTGTTATTCTTTTAGTCCAAGTACATATTATGGAAGCAGTTAGAACATGTATCTTTGGTACGGTCAATTATATTGATCATTATCCAAAGACCGTAATTCTTGAATAGAAGTTACTGATTTATGGTAAATTTCAGAAATTTCTGTAAAATGTTTGCAAGCGAAGATTACAAAAACGTTTGTCTGACTTCTGTGAGCAAACCATTCGCGTTTTACGATAAAACACATAAAACATACAAGTTTATTGCATGAGTGAAGGTGCCAATGTTTTGTCCAGTATTTACATTTGTCAAATGTTTGTGACCTAAGAATGGTTGTTTTTCCTCGTCAAACAATGTTAAAACTTTATCCATATTAGTATGGATTATCTCCCAGTATTATACATACTATCTCTAATGATTCAAGTAGACACTTTGCTCAGCAAATATCATTGTTATACAGATCACTTTGTCTTTTCTAGATTTAAAGAAAATGGCTTATGCTAGTATTAGAAAAAGAACAAACTATGGGAGAGTACAAAAAATTTGTGTTGCTGCAATTGATATTGGGACAACCTACTCTGGCTGTGCTTTTTCATTTCAAAACGAGTACAGGGAAGACCCAACCAAGGTTAATGTTCCTACAAAATGGATAGCTGGTGCGGGAAATCTAATGTCTTTGAAAACACCTACAGTACTTTTACTAAATCCTGATCAATCTTTTAATTCATTTGGCTTTGAAGCAGAAAATAATTTCTTAGAGCTCGCTGAAGATGATAAACATCATGACTATTATTATTTTAGAAGATTCAAGATGATGCTTTATGAAGCAAAGGTATGTATAATTTTTGAATAAAGGGAGATGATCCTGATTTCTTCAATATTGTGGTGTAGCGGATGCTACAGATTGTTACTTGCCACACTGTTGTGTGAATCATGTGTTTGGTACACAAACACCAACATTAATACTTGGGATATAGTTTATAACAACACAAGTTTGTATATGACGTTTAATAATGGTCCGTGATCGTCACTGTTTACAAACATATTTAATAAAGTTCTAAATCTAATATCATAACTTATATGTCCAGATTCAAATCAATGTTCCTAACTTATATGTTCGAGCCGCTAACAGCGCTCGAACCTCTTATTAATTATATATTCTAAAATTGCATGTTTCTACTCTGAGCTTCCAACGCTAACTAACAAGCAACGATATCAACTCACAACTTGACCATCTGTCAAATGTATGTATGTACTCTAGATATGTCTATATGATTAATTAGACATGTTTAGGATTGCCCATTATGCGACAATACCTCATTTGCTTTTAAAAATTTTACATAATCATTTTAATGTTTATGCAAAATTAAAGTTTTAGATAGACATTGCATTGGATATTGAACAATCTGTGAAAGACAAATGATACAATTTTCATTATGATAAACAATCAACAGTATCAGTTCTTTCTTCTGAAAAAAAAAAAAACATTCAACAAATCATGCCTATATGTAAACAATAATACACAATTGTATATGGTATTTACTTAAATGTTAATTAAAAACTTGTTATTGTCACTTCTAAAATATTCACATTATGTATAAGACTTGCAATTAATAAATGTTTGTAGTTCTTATCAAAACTGAACAAAGTCACACAGCATCACAAGTAAGACTTCACTTGTTCTGTAGTAAACATCAAAATCTTCTAATATAGTTGTTCATGTTACTGTAATTGTCATGATCTTGTCATCTTCATTGTGTAGGTAACTGCTACTTTCTGACTGACAACAATAATTTCTTGTAATGTGATTAGTGTGATAGCTCTGAATTATGTCTTGACAGAATACACTATTTTTTTATTTGTTAACACCATTTTCGAACCGTTAATATTGGTGTAAATTTATTTGTACTTGTAAACTGTCAACTTTTATTAATTATGCCCTACAGCTGTCTACCAATTTATGAACGAATTTCATAAGCATAAATATTTATAAATATGTCATACTTAGTCTGCATTTTTGGTTTACTAATTAATTACAAACTGTACCCAAGTTCAAGCACGTTGGTGCATTGCGACATTAAACTGTCAATGAGATGTCAAAATAATACAACTTAGTAACCTACTCAACATTATTTGTAATACTTATACAAGTGCGTAACTTCCTGATGTCAAGTCTACCTATAGTATATAATATAGTACATGTATTTGAATTGCATTTCCTGAACACTTCCTAATTTATATAATAATCCTTTAGGCATAATAAGCTACCTGTATTTACCTGTACTCTATACAATCATGGACATGTATTAATTTACGTAATGTAGTTTTTTTCGATATTTTGTTTTATCCTTTACCGTGTTAATATATTTGTTTAACAACTTATGCATTATTTCAATTGTTTACCAAGCAACTGAATTCATGTCAAAGAGAATAAAAATGATTCACATTCTTAATCTTACATTTTCATAAAAAGCCTCAATTCACTTTTAACTGACACATAAAAACGTCACATTTCTATAAATTGTGACAACATGTGGCTATTCACCACCTTTACTGTATTTCACAGTCTTACAATAATCGCTGCATAGATTATCCCTTCTATGAAGCACTAGTCTTCTTCGACCTTACAATATCTCTCATTAAATCTCTAAAAACTATTTACAATACGACCTCCTTATAAGGGTCTCCTGAATGTGTCATTTTACTGAAAAATTCAGACCTTTGAATATAAATCCGTCTTTAACCCTTATCTACTGCATCCGTGCTATGCAAATTTAAATTACTTTAACACAAAATCTTCAATTTTTCATTTCATTTTACAATTTTTTTAGTTAGCTTTTTTCGCAAGTGAGTATGCCTATTATTATTGTACTTTATTTTCACTGACTCTCGTTACTTCTAACTTCCGTTTACTTAAGACAATTTGATTGCTTGAACGCGTAATTTCTATAATATTCTAATTTTCAATATAATCACTACAATAACTCAAAATTTCTCTAACACAATATGCTCTCGTATCTAGCTACATATAATAAGTCATTTGCAATGAATTTTATACTTCCAAAATTAAAGTTTTAACAGCTAACGTATACTTCAAATCGCTCCTCAATCATGATCAATACTGGTTAATATAATGGAAAGAATCGACTATTCTCTCCCTAGACACTTTAAATTTCAAATAAATAGCAGACAACAGTTCTCTGCTCATGGGCTTATCCCGTAATCTACAACAACTTATTGCATTTATACTTATGCAATCTTGACCTATACAGACCGTTATTCTAATAATGCGACCTTTATCGCAACATAAATCTCTTAGTCCTTCTACACTTAATCGCAGGACCCTTAAATCTCCTTGCACAACAAAAGTGTCATTAATCTATATATTACCAGAATTTAACATGAAAAGATTCACGCTCAAAATTTGTACACTACCAACATTTATGTAACATTTTAACTTCGTTTATAATGTATTTCTTATTTTATGCAAAATTTTTAATACGACAATATAACCTCACAGCGTAAATGATTATTCATTGCGTTTTTAAATCATTTCAATTTTTAGATCCTATTTTAAGCTATCATTTCTAACCAAGATTACAAAAAATAATTTGTCAGCCTTACTTAATGTAGCGTTGTCCGGACTTGTGTTCCTGGTACCAGATAGTTTTTCCATTCCCCCAGTTTTTGCGTTGTTGTAACCATAGTTCATATTTCTGCGCAAACTCCTCACAGCGGTTACGTCACGCGTTGCTACTTAACCACTGCCTTCACATGAATCACGTGACGCAAGTAGTACCATGTGACTAATGTTTAAATTTAAACGGGCAATAACGATAAGCCTAAAATGTGTTAGGCGTAATGTAGCGAAAAATAACACTGAATGATAAAAAAATTGGTTGATTTACTAGTACTGCCAAAGAAATAAGATAAATTAAATAGAAATATATCATTATGTACCAAAATTGTTTAATTCATGAATAAATTACAACGGACAGTGGGCAAGGTCGGAATGAGCTGCGTTGTCCACCCATTAGGGTCCTTGGTCCACCTCACGCTACTTGCATGATGCTTTTGTTGAGAAATATTTAGTATTTATGATAAAACTTATGTATATGATACTGAATGATATATTATTTATATATTAAATGACTAAAATAAGTACAAGTATCCATTAAATATTTACTTTGCGTAACATTTTGTTATTCGTGCAATTTTACGCACTTTAGGTAACCGGTGTCAGAGTAAAATTAATCTTGTTTTTTTACAAGTTATTTATTCATACTATTTATTTTTTCCCTTTATGTACTTTGAACATCATATTTTACTAATAGAAGACTAAATTTATTGAAAATATTGAATTGTAAAAGAAAAGATGAAAAAAGTTTTTCGGCTCTCTGAGGGACGAATTTAACTTGTGGTGGCAGTGGTTATTGATTTGATAAAGGGAGATAACCGCTGCGGGGAGTTTGATTTCTGCGTTGTTTGACCAAAGTTGAAAATATCTGTATTGTTCCAATCCACATTCTGCGTTGTTTAAACCAAAGTTCATGACTTCTGTGTTGTAAACCAATATTCTGCGTTGATTCAACTCCAAGGATTCGTCCTTGGTCACGAGCACCAAATCAATCAAGTGTGGCGTAGCGGATGCTACAGATTGTTACTTGCCACACTGTTGTGTGAATCATGTGTTTGGTACACAAACACCAACATTAATACTTGGGATATAGTTTATAACAGCACAAGTTTGTATATGACGTTTAATAATGGTCCGTGATCGTCACTGTTTACAAACATATTTAATAAAGTTCTAAATCTAATATCATAACTTATATGTCCAGATTCAAACTTATATGTTCGAGCCGCTAACAGCGCTCGAACCTCTTAATAATTATATATTCTAAAATTGCATGTTTTTACTCTGAGCTTCCAACGCTAACTAACAAGCAACGATATCAACTCACAACTTGACCATCTGTCAAATGTATGTATGTACTCTAGATATGTCTATATGATTAATTAGACATGTTTAGGGTTGCCCATTATGCGACAATATTCTATATTCGTCGTCTGACAGAGTTGTATTTCTTACGGTTTACAGTCAACTCGTCAAACGTACGAATCGTCAAACTTAATTCAACACACGACCATTAGACCAAATCGTCAAACTGATAATATAGAGTGAAAATAAAATGTGTGAAAACTTAGGACAGTTACATAAATTATATTTTATTGAATTAATACGATACTGTTATGGAAATATTACTTTTATCAGACAAATTATAATATTTTCATATTAAATCGTTGTTGTTTTTTTTTATTAAAATAAATATTATTTTGTAAAGAAATAAAGTGTATTTATTGAGCTATTTTAGTACACGCGTACTACAATTTATGTTGTGAGAGTATATATTATTTTTATATTAATTATTTTATTTTATTATGTTTCGAATAAAGAGAATGCAGTTATTAAGACTTTTATAGTAGTTAAGTGTAATATAAATAAATAAATAAATTGATTCTCAAGTATTTTTCAGGTTGAAACAGTATTTTTGGAAAGAGTTTTAGTTTGTAATCAGTAATTTATTCACTTGAATCCCATATGGCGATATGATAACATATGCTAGCTCTACTCATCACCAAAGCTGATAGGTCACAATATAATACCATAGAATTAACAGTTTGTTACAAATGAGTTGATGTTTGTTCTTATTCCAATTACCAAGCAACATTCTCGCTAAAATCCGTGTGTTAGTGAATGTGATGGAAGTGTAGCAGAGGTCGATAGTTGACTTGCATCCTTTCTTACAGCTTTTTTACACCTTTGCAAACATGCCTGAGACTGATGTCCAGTGAAAATTCATGATTCACTGCAAACTTATTAAAACCAAATTTTTATAAAGAAAATAGAACAGAACAGATACTTTATCAAAGGGCTTGAGCAATGCTCATCACCCAAATAAATACAATATACATATATATACAATTACATACGACATGTAAACATATTTTTAACATAAACATACTAAAGGAGGGGAAAATTACAGATAAATAATCAGTATTCAATAAAAGAATTTAAGGATAATAGGTCAAACGCTAACATGAGATGACCTAATCATAAGTGCTTCTTTTACGTATTTAGATAGTTTAAAAAGAATACATTTGTTTTCAGAATGTAATAGTTCAACAAATTTATACATTGATGGTTTGACATAAAAATACTTTTTCAGATATTTTTACGGATAGATAAATACTTCGGACATATACAAATGAAATGGAATTCGTCCTCTATATCATTTTTATCACAAGAATTACATATACGTCTGTCACGAGGAATAAAGTTTTGTGCAGTACGGCCTGTTTGAATCATTAAAGGATGGACAGATATCCGTAATCTACAGAAATAAACTCTGAGATCTTTCGGTAAAATATCAAGATAATTTTCGTACTCGAAAAGTGTTTTAAAATGTTTATAGTTACTGAGCACCGAGCTACGATTTAAATTAGTGGCCCATTCTTGTTTATAACAATCAATTACTCGATGCTTGAAAATAATGGGGAACGATTTGGGATCTACATGAATATTTGTATCAAATATGTACGAAAATCCATAAGTATCAAGAAGTGATTTCACATTTGTGACCCAGTTTGTACGACCTTTTTGTAAATCTTCCAAACATTGTAAATACATTGTTTTAATTAAAATATTATCGGTGTGTTTAATTTTACACCAATATTTGATAATACGGATATAACGTGAAATATAGAGTGGGTATCGACCGAGTTCACCATAAATACCTAATGTACATGTATTCTTTTTAACATTTAAAAGACGACGACAGAATTTTAGATGGATTCTCTCAATCTCTTTATTTTTTGAGTACCCCCATATTTCAGAAGCATATCCGAGGATAGAGCCTACGAATGAGTCAAACAATTGACACAATATTTTAGGACTTAAATCAAATTTCTTACAATTGTACAATAAAACATTTAAGGCTTTCAATGCCTTACCGGTTAAATGCTGTTGATTAAGAGCAAAATTTCCAGTATAGTTAAAAACCGTTCCAAGATAGTTAAAATCATTCACTACCTCTATGTTTTGACCATCGTACAGCCATTTCTCTGTCGGCAACAATCCGCCACGTTTTCTGAATACAACTATTTTTGTTTTTGTAGTGTTAACCTTTAAACCCCAGGTTTCACAATATGTATTGAGTAAATTTAAATGTGTTTGGAGTTCTGCTGGGGAATCAGTTAGGATAGCCATGTCATCGGCAAATAAAAGAACGATTAAAACAATATCATTAAAATTTAAACCGGAGTTAGGAGACGACTGTAAGTATAATTCTAAGTCTTCAATGAATATAGAGAATAATAAAGGGGACATAACTTCGCCTTGTCATAGATCTACCCCTTGAGAGTGTACATACTACAATAAACCAAATGGACGCAGTATGAATTCGATATCAATCATTAACTAATTAAAATCAGTGAGTGAGTATTACTGCAAAACCAAATCTCTTACAATCAATTACAATTTACTACCTATCCCAATTACATAATCAAAGCACAGAAGGCGCTGACTTTGTTTGGGTCTCGGAATATCAGAAAGGTGATCACAATAACAAAATATTCATTCTAATTTCCTGTTTCTTGCTCATTGTTCTCGTTTAACAGCATTCGGAACGACCTCGGCGATCATCTACGAAGATACACCTCGGATATCAAATCGTAGTAGAAATACAACAAAGTTATGAAGTCAGGTGATTTACTCTAGGTTAAGTAGTGCCGATGTACACAACCAACATGGCAGATCATTTTGAAGAAACTATCGAGTACACAAAAAATGTTTCAGGATCAACTTTGATTTAAGTGAATATCAGTTACATGCATTAAAAAGCTTTAACTGCCCATCATCGTCTGTCATTTTTGATGTGTAAACGTCGGGAACGTGGCTAGATTCCATGTTGGAACTACTTTCGCTCCTCGTGATATCCGAGGTGTATTTGCGTGAAAAATCGCCGATGTAGTTCCGAATGGTTTAACAGCTGTAGTTGCGTCTGTTGTACACACAAGTTGATGACGTCATACTCAATTTCGTGGCAAAGTAAACAACTTTTTTATGAAAGGTTCGAGACAAGGTGAGGTTCGAGAACAGGCGTTAATACGGTACAAACCTCCTTTCTTTCTTCTCCGTGGGTTGTTCTGTTGACTCTTCAGCGTGTTTTGATCACGTGACAAATTGAATTTATTATATATACTAACCCATAGACGAACGCCTTTTAATTGAAGAGTTCAAAATTGACGTGCGTTTAATCAAAATTATTCCAATATGTTACCAGTAATTTGCACAATATTTGAAATCTTCGACCAATCGGAAACTATATTTTCTTCCCTGAGCAGGTTTTGAAATTAATGCGCCTGTTATTTGACAATTAATCTGGTTCCCTGTCCTATTATGGTTCGCAGGGGACCAGCTCTTTAGGCAATCTTCACGCAGTGATCTCCCCTAAATTTTTCGGCGTTAATGTCCCATTCGGAACACCCTCGACCATTCGCTAACAAATAACTTAACAAATTATTCATTCATGAAAGGTCGAGGGTGTTCCGAATGGTTAATGTCCATGTAAAGGGTAGTAACCGCTACAAAAAGCAGACTACTTTGGGCATTTGCAATTACAAGCATTCGGGTCTGAAATGTCGCTACCGTTATTTGTTTGGTCTGACGACCCAAACAAATCAAAATAACAAAATGCAGCTGCAATGCGACACTTTTTTAACAGTCATGACACAGCATTGACGTTTTGTATGGTGTCATGAATGTGCCAGTTGAAGGTTGTCGGTTGAAATTTGGCGTATATGAATTGATATACTTTTTTGAAAAGCATTAAATAGAACAGGATAATATATACATATCTTCATAGCACAAGTGTATTCAATTGTACAAAAGACATTAATATATTGCGCAGTTGGGTTGGAATTAATATTTTTATAAAATCAATGGCTACTTCTTTCTTATTATATCTCAATATTGAAATAAAAATTTACATTCACTTATTTGTAGCACTTCAATTTTACAAATTCATTAATTTTGCATTTGTCTTTTACGTTTGTATGAATGTTACATATGTAACCAATGAACCCTTTCATCTGGGAGTTATGACTTAAGAGTCACAAAAGCAGCTTAACGTTCCTATATGACAAGTATGTATGCAATCCGGTAATTTTATGGGTGAATGAAAATTCAATTGAACATGATTTGTGAGAGGAAACCATCTGATCAAATTAAGCTGTAATGTAGTAGAGTGATAAATGTTCTGGTTTTATGAGAATATAACAATTTATTTGTTATTTACTCTTCAATAATGTCCATTAAAATCTTTCAAGTTTTGAAAATTCGGGTCAGTGAAATGGTAAATTTTCATGAAACGAAATTAACAAGTACACAATGTAAAACCGCAACATCTACTGTCAAATTGAATAACATAAAATATATTTATGTGTTTAATACCAACTGTTTTGAATTGGAATTGTTCAATACCAACTGTTCAGAATTGGATTTGTTCAATACCAACTGTTTACAATTGGATTTGTTCAATACCAACTGTTTAGAATTGGAATTGTTCAATACCAACAGTCTATAATTGGAGTTAAAGTTTTTTACCTGAATACTAGTAAGCAAATTTAAACCTGAAATAATTTAATGTGTTTTTGGCTTGTATTTATTATTGGACCGACTGTAACTTTTGTGGTCCCGTTCATGGTCCATTGTCTAAACTCCAAATGTTTAATGTACATGTCTTTTTCCAGGATCTAGAACGAGACATGATGATAGTAGATGCAAACAATCACTCAATGAAAGCTCTTACAGTTTTTTCCATATCAATAAAATATTTGAAAGAACATGTGAAGAGTTGTATAGACAACAGGTCAGGTATTTGATTTTATTGGAATTATTTTTTCAGTATAATGATTCAACTTATTAGGGCTATAAAAACATTTGAACATTTTTATTTGGAATTGATAATTTTTTTCAAAACGTTTGGATATGTATGGGGCATTCTGAACTCCTCAGTCATTCGTTAATTTATTCATGAAATGTCGAGGTGATCCGAATGATGTATGGAGCTGAATCTATTTACCAACTAAGTATTTATTTATGCAGTCATGTACTAGATATCTTTTCCAATAGGAGCTGAAAACTTGTCCTTAAATTCATAAAGAGAAAAAAGTATACAAGCTTATTTCATAACTAAATTAAAATTTATTAATAGTTGTCCTATTTTGCAGCACACTAATGCTTTAATCTGTGACCTGTGATAAATAAGCAAATATGCAGGTTAAAAATTGAAAACAAAATTGCTAGAGTTGACTGCAATGAACATAAGGACTTAGAATAATTTGTTTGCTTGGTAAACACAATAATGGTAATTGATATATCTACAGGATGAAAGGCTTTGACCATGATGAAATTCACTGGGTACTCACAGTCCCTGCTTTATGGAATGATAGTTCTAAACAGTTTATGAGAGAAGCTGCTGAAGCGGTTTGTATTGTTAATCTAGACCTATCTTAAATAAATTCTAAAACATTTGTTTTTGTAAAACATATTCCCATGAATAAATTACATGAATATTAACTAATTCTCTGCTTTAATACGTATGTAATTAATATCACAGAGTTCTTCGTCTTATTAACTGCTTGGCTTCAAATATACAAATGTATATCTTTTTCAGTGAGAAACTTCAATCTAATTTGCCTCAACAAATTAAGTATGGTCTATATTTATATCATTGTGTCTTTGTTGCACTATTGTTTTTCAAATTAATACACTGAAAGCTTGATAACAGCGGTTGTAAGAAATTCTGGCATTCCTAATGACTTTGCCACACAACTTGCTGAGCTTTAACTCTATTCGCACGGTAGAACCAAAGATAAGCTTCAGTTATATTATTCTCTATGATCATGCACTTTCAACGAAGTTTTCTACTAATGGAAAACAATGCATTTGTTATCTAGAAATGCTTGAGAGTTGAGACTAAAATATTTAAAAGGCTTATCAGTCATATACTTGTGTAGGTAAAGTTACAAATTTTGAGTGGTATTGTTTTGCAGTTGAAAAAAAATATTAAAAAATCAGATTTACGTACAAGGATTAACTTCGTTTCCATGACATAAATAGTTAATTATGTTAAATAAACTAATCATTATATTTTCACATACATATTGATTCTTACAAACATGCTGATTCGTTAATAATAAATCATCATTCGTAAATGATTCAAATAACAGGCTGGTATTAAGAGAGAAAATCTGGATATTGCTTCAGAGCCAGAGGCTGCTTCGTTGTACTTTATGTATCTACCAGTTGATAAGATGCATCTTAAAGGTAATTTTACAGATACTGAGAGAGCAGCGCCATTTGAAAAGGGAACAAAGTATATGGTTTTGGACGTTGGAGGTTCGTCTTTTTTAAGCTGTTTAGTTTTAATTAATTTAAATATTTACAGATTCTACAGATTATAGGTTATAAAAGTAGTTGGTGAAACAGTTTGGACTCGCAATTAGCACGCCAAATACCCAATGCCCTTTTGAGCACCTATGCTCTGTCAATAACACTTGGCCCTAAGAAAAACAATGTAGCAATTAAGTTTTATAGGCAGATTCTTGCAATTAGGTCATTGGTTTTTAACAATATGACCAAGGTATCTACTGATTTTCTAATGATAGTGTTATATCATTGACAGTAAAATGATACTATTTATTGTAAGATGACATATTTACGGTAACTTAATACATGTTTGTGATTATGTTTTAAGGAAGCACTGTTGACATCACGGTGTATGAAGTTGTTGGTGAAGGAAAGTTAAAGGAATTGGATTATGTCAATGGTGGTGAATGGGGTGGAAGCAGTGTGGATGCTTCCTTTGAAAAATTCTTTTCTGATATCATTGGTATAACATCTATTATAATACTTCAAGAAAAAATGACGGCTTTTGATTGGCTGATCGGGTGTGCGAAAAAAATCCATATATACCGTGTGTGAGTTCATATACACCGTGTCCCCTCGGGTAGCCTCTCATAACAATGCAACATAAATTTCTTGTCAAATGTCCGCCATTTTGTTCATCGATTCGATTATGTTTTTCTTTGTAATCTTAACATTTATAAGCAAATAAGACATATCGATGTCCTGATCTTTAAAACATAACGTTATACAGCGAGTTTTCAACATGAATAATAAATCAATTACTCACAATACTGTAAATCAAGGGCCCGACAACTCCAACATCCCAGCTTCTTCCATCAAATTCTGCGTGGACGAATTTTCCAGTCATTATAAAGTTAATACAAAGGTTGGCTTGCGTTTCATTCATTGAAGCAAACCAAGCTATGCATTAAGAATAAATAATGAAACTGGCTGTCAAAGATCTTTCTCAAATACGAATCCACGTAGATTTTCTTTGCTCTATTTTCGGAAAACCATTTTCATCTTGCCCTAACAGTTTATGCCGTCAGCGAGTGTTTCCTTAATAAAGTCCATCTATCCCTATCTTCCGTGTCCATTTTTAAATAGATCCTTATACTTCCGATCCTTAAATCCACAAAAAATTATAAGCTTAAAACTTAACTTGTCAAGTAGTAAATACTATCAACTTCATAACACAGTCGCCAGTATGACGTCATGATCAAACGTAGTAAAAAGCATTTGGGGTGCGCCACGGGGAAATTGAAATAAAATACTGCATTAATTTTTTAGTACATTTTAGAGCTCCCGACCGATTTTAAAGGGATTTGAAGTATTATAAAATCGTAATAAAGATTTCTGACGGTGTATATGGGTCCTTATACCCCTCGAAGCTACATATAACCCCTCGGCTGACGCCTCGGGGTATATGTGCTCTCGGGGTATAAGGACAAAAATCTTTATAACTAATAATATTTGTAATAGTATATATGACATTTAAGTAGTAGTCAATCAATATATTACAACCACCAATGTTACAGGTTAATTTGTGTGATAAGTCATTTATGCAGCCACTATAATGCAGCACTGGTCTATCTGTTTCATTTGATGGAATGATTGTATGATAAGCATTCTATTTGTATCATGGACTGCATAACACCAGTTCATGAACAAATACTTGGACGCACTATCAGTATCATAATTTATACTCTATATGCCTTAATTTTACACATTATATTTTTCAACATCTAAAATGTATTAGTGAAAATTACCTTGACCAGTTAAATTCTTGTCAGCTGAATAATGAAAATTACCCTCTGTATTTTCAGGCCCGGAAATCTTTAAAAACTTTAAAATGAATTGTCCTGAAGATTATATTGATATGAGTAGAGAATTTGAGACAAAGAAGAGAACTGTACAAAGTGACAAAACTGGAAAAGAAACCATCAAAATCTCAATAAAGTTAATTGAGGTTTACGAGCAAAAGAGTCAAAAAAAGTTTAAAGATCGACTTAAAGAGATGAAATTAGATGAAAAGGTTATTTATAGAACAGATAAATTAAGAATTGATATAGACATTGTTAAATCATGGTTTAATGATTCTTGTAAGAAGCCTGTTGAATATCTGAAGCGATATTTTAAAAATAAAAAGATTTCAGGAGTCAATACTATACTGCTTGTCGGTGGATTTTCTGAATGTCCAATGCTTCAAGATTCATTGAAATCTAATTTTAGTGATAAAAGGATTATAATTCCAGAGAACACAGGTCTTGTTGTTTTGAAAGGGACTGTATTGTTTGGTCACAATCCTTTAACTGTTGTATCCCGTGTTGCCGTGTTTGGTACGGATGATACTTTCGGTCGAGAATCGGGTTTTGGTGGTGCTGCCCAATCTGAAAAAAGATACATACCCTTAGAGGCTGATCAAGTTTCAATTGGGTCGGACGAGTACATATCTTGTGAGGAAGAACCAGTGGACTGTTCATATATTGGCAGCTAGAAGTAGAAATTCAAAAAAATCTGGGTGTAAAAGTCAGAGATGTTAGAGTTAGTATGCTATTTTGAGGAACTACTTTATTTGTAATATTTTGATTTATTGAATGTGTTATTAACCAAGGTAAATACGCCAAGGATAATATAGCAGAGACATCACGTGGAGTATTGTGTTTTAGGTTTTGATGACTGTCGCTACTAACTCTTGTTTTAACATCACCATCATATACATCACGCCCTGCAAACGAACACACCGACTATTAGTTGCCTACACACTATCAAAGACAAAAGTCAGAAAGAGAAGAAGCTTACAAAGAAGGCATACGACATAACGAATTGATCAGATTCTACTATGAACGATGACGACAATATTAAATCAAAGCCGCATTTCTTAAGTTGTTATTTATTAACTTTTTGCACCCATAGCAATACTCGTGTAAAACTGAAAGCTATGAGAAATCAATACGTAGTGCACTCAATAAATGCACTTGAAGAAGAGATACATTCTAAAGATCGGGTACATACTGTTTCTAGAAGGAAAAAATGAATAATTGATTTATAAAAGTTTTAAGTCGGAAGTGTGGTAGGGAGATACTTGAAAAACGCGTAATTTTAAATCAATGTTGTCAATGCGGGTGCCATGATCCATGTTTAAACCAGTGGTTTGCAAAAAGCACTGTGCCACGTGGAAGTTTTTCTGACATCCCTGGGATGTTTTGCTCCTCTCTGTGATGAAATATTCATTTTAAAAAATTAACTTCCTGATGCATCCTGCCCATTTCAACCACCCTGAAAAATCACTAGTTTAAATGTATACAAATATAGCTCCGTTTAGTGAACACTGCAAAATGAGAAAGCTTTTCTTTCCTCTCTGCTGTGTTTGCTACTCCCTGTTATGTAATAGTTTCTTTGAAAATTCAAATATCTAATGCATCCTGTCTTCTTTTCAGCCTCCCTGCCTTTTGACGAGTTCTAAAATAATCATTAGTTAAAATTCAGATTCTGTCCTGCTCAAGCTTAAATTTACTCCTAGTGCACACCACATATACATTTATACCGAGAGTGCTCTTCATACACATTTAGAGTGCATTCATTCACCTTTGATGTAAACTTCATCCAAACGAAGAGTGCACTTGACAAGATGACCAGTTGTTGTGAAATGATATGTTAATTAATTACAGTAAACATTATGATAGATAAATGTTGTTTCAATAACTTGAGATCATTAGAAAACGTATTGTTGTTAAGCTTTTAATAGTTTGAATAATGTTTTAACTGTTTCAATTAATTTGAAGAGTCAGCCGTTCTCCAGAAATCGTTACCATTTTGAAAAGTGAAATGTCGAAAAATGAACTTACTGTTAACATTTATTTTTTAACATAATTGCAAAATTCAAACCTTCGTGGTCTCGAAACAAAAATATAACGCACACCATTCTAAGACTGAGAAAGATATACGAGTTCAAAAAGTATACGTCAACTCATACGTTACGGAGCATAGAATCAGGAGCTTAAGTAGTAGATACCTAGTTTTAAAATGCAAGTCTGTATTTCTGTCCATGTAAGTATGGAATATCATTCAATGGTGAGTAGTGAAACAAATTTAAGCAAACTACTTCGCAATATATACATGATTGTCAGAATAGCGCATGTAGAAGTCATCATCATTTTTTGTTGTTAAGATAAGATAACGTAACACAATTATGTCAACATGTGTATTTGTCACATACAGACATGTGGACCATTCTTTTCCAAATTGATGAAAACTACAACATATAAGGCACAAAATAAAATGTTAATTAGTTTGAAACATGACACTGTATGCTCATACATAATGACATATTTGATGTGCCATGGAGGTACGGAACATAGTCAAAATTAGAAAGTCTTGCCAACTCGAACAAAACTGCATTTTTATATCGATTAAACAATACAAAAGTATGATTTATTAACAGCACAGAGTATTTCCTTATGTTTTTAACAAAATTTAAGTTTAAGTGATGCCATATTACAAAATTACAATAATACTGAGCTTTGAATATAACAACTGAGACATATGAAGTAAGTATGATGGTATTAACCTAACTAAAATGCACTTTTACTGATATGTTCTAGTGTGTATACCATGTAGATTTATGAAATATACGACACTGATCGTGATGAACATTATAAATAGTCAATAAGTTAGCTATTTGCGAAAAATTACTACGCTAAGCGGCGTTACGGAACATATGCTAAGCACCACGATGGGAAATGATTATATTAACAACCCATTCGTTTGGGTTTGACATAATAATTTTTGGTGACCGTGTAGACCAAATAACTATTATGCAGTAAAATGGGTAATTTTAAATCCGGGCGAATTAAAACTCGAGGACGCGATCAGACTAAAACTAGTGAGAAACATTTTTATATTAACAATCACATTTTGGAATGAAATCAAATCCAGAAACATCTTTTATGAATTTTATGCATAGTTTAGCTTAAATTTAATTTTGGTTAAACATTGCATATTATATATACCTAAAATGAAAAGAAACTGTTTTGTCACATGTGTATTTACAAAGTATTTCTAAAATTGAACTGGCAAACACTTTGGTATTGATAAATTTATTTTGTAATATATTTTATTTTCATTAAAATACTGCAATCACTTATTAAAGTATTTACTTGTTTCTTACCCCATGATAAAAGTTAATAAAGTAAAAATATCATTAAATAGTAATAAATAGTAAGGTATCTAAAGTTAGCTTAGCAGATGTGGTCTTTAAAGAAATTTAATAAGATATTCCATCATATTTTATGCGTTCCGAAATTCCTAGCTGTTTTATTCGGATTTTGAATATATATGTCGTAGGTGCAAGAGACGTTTAAAATTGTCTTTGTGCAACGTCTCTGATGGGTGCTCATGTTGATATTGGTCATCAGTGGTGAAGACATTTTTTCGAAGCAATAACTGGAAATTTCAACTGATAACGCACAAGATAAAATGAAACTTTTGGATGGTATCAACATTCTCAAATCTTTAGACATGCTGATTTTTAGGTCATTGTTTTAATGTGTAAGAATCATTGTTAATTCGATTCAGACATTGCCAATTTGTTAAATATTCTTTATTGTTGTTATGACCATAATTTTGCATAAATTGGTTACACAAATATTGTTTTGTTACAAATTTGAAACACATACAGATGTGTCAAATATGAAAATCTCCACGGACGCAACTATTTTCATCAATTTTCATCATATAAGACTGGAAAACGTTCAGTTAGTCTGTTTACGTAGTAAAAGTACTGTGATAATGTTAAATGCATTCAATTTAATTCAATGATCGCATAAATCGTTATTATTGCAATCTATGTTCCGTAACAAGCCCTATATACTCCATAACGAAATGAATTTTCATTCTCAATTAAAGAGACATCAACATTTTTTCTTTCCACTTAAAGAAATATGTCAATGAATGTATTAATAATTGTAATATTCATACTATGACAGTCATCTATTACACAGATTTCATATTTATCCTTCATCCTGTACCTGCACTAAAATATGTTTTCTTACACATGTACCGTAATTGTTAGTGCTAAGGCCTAATTTTGCTTTTAACATGATCAAATGATCAAAAGAGGAATATCGAAAACAATAACAGCTTGTTTCTTCCATAAATTATATCATATAGCATGTCAAATACTTGTTACGGAGAATAGTCGTTACGGAATCCCTGTGTTCCGTTAAAGTTTCCCTCAATAAATATAGAAGTAACAATAAATGTACGCGTTACTTGCACTATATCACACCAATGTACAGTGGCAAACAACAATTCAATGTAAAAACACCTATATTGTCGCTAGCAACTGTGCTACGCTCGTTATGGAAGCATAGTTTCTTAAATGCGACATTTAAAAATTTGAGTTTGGGGTTAATTTGTTCATTCTCCTTAGGACAGATAAGATTCAAACTTTGTTTCCCACGATATTTGACTCATTGTAGTATTAGTAAACGGTTTAACAATTAACAACAACACCTTTTGGAAAGTAATTTAACCATGCAAAAATAGTTACGGTAACATAGGACTGTTTTGGAGACAACCCTAAAAAGTAAAAAATCTTAGAATTTCATATTCGTATCAGTAGAATATCTTTAAAATCATACAATTCACTACCCATATATGGAAAATAAATACATATTACAAGCAATAACAAACCTTAGATTAATTATTTTTCAAAGCAAATATTAAAAATAGAGCTGGAGACACGGCCTTTTTCTACTTATTGAAGTTTTTGCTTAGCAAACTTTTGCCAAAAAGCGTAAGTTTTCAATGTTTCTTTTGTACCACTTTAGCAACAACAATCTAAGTTAACATTTCCAAATGATTAAAACCATAAGTGTTGTTTCACGTTGTGTATATAGTCGTATATAACCTGGAGACACGTGTTTTTCAAAATGGTAACCATTTCTGGAGAACGGCTGAGAGTATTGTTATTGAACTAATTATTTAACGTTTATATCAGTCATGTTATATCTTAACGTCGAAAGGCATTTTACGTTGAATATAAAGATAAAATTATAGAATAATATGAAACTCACAGCATTTGTTAAGTGACTTTTAATCTTTACCAAATTTTAAAGAAGACATAGAAAGCTGTTTATAAAGGTTACTGACCTTTAGGGACTCTGTATCAAAGTTCAGAGAAATAACTTTCGAACATAATCAAGCACTTTAACATGTAAATATTGATGTGATAATATTATGTTGTATATAAATAAACTAGAAAAGAATGTTTAAAACTTATTGTTTATACATTGTATATCATTGCTTGCTACCCGTAAAAAATTTGAGAAATACTAATCACCCATATAGCAAGTAGTTTACCACATGTTTAAATACAGCTTATTCATGTAACAGACATTGTAGATGTAATCATAATTTTTATGTTGATAAACTGATAAAATGGATAATGGAATTAGCTCAGATTACTCTTTGTTTATTTTCATGGAATAAATGTGTATCAATTTATCCTGAAACAGAATATTGTCTAATCACTTTTTGAGGACACTGAATATTACAAAGTTAGTATGCTCAATAACTATTATTATCATTTTCTGTAATATTTCCTAGAACGCCCTGGTAAATTACGATTTTCATTAAGCTTTATTTGGTCTGTGTACATGATAACATCGTTACCAAAGTTACGATGATATATAAGATACATCACAACCTGATTGACATATGATCTTTCCTGAAACCATTGCAAACCACTGCACCATTAAGAGGTCATCAAAGTTCTTAAATGTCCAACATTGGACCCGACGTGTACAAAGCAAACTTCATTTCCATCTGGGATCCGTCTGAGCATATTTATTTAGTTACTGTAGTTAACGCCGTGTCAACACAATTTTTAGGTCATTTTACGGCGTCCAGCGCACCTAACCTAGCTTTCCTGGACCATTGTCTATAACCAGTACTCATCTACCCTTCCACAAGGCCGGAAACTTCTCCATATTATCTAATCAATGAAGGAAAATCGACATTATTGTTTAATTTTATTTATTTATTTATTAGAGTTAACGCCGTATCAACACAATTTAGGTCATTTCACGGTGTCCAACGCACCTAACCTAGCTTTCCTGGACCATTGTCTATAACCAGTACTCACCTACCCTTCCACAAGGCCGGAAACTTCTCCATATTATCTAATCAATGGAGGAAAATCGACATTATTGTCAAATTTTCATGGAAGGGTATTACCTCCCCGGGTGGGATTCAAACCCGCACCCCCTCGGGCACGAGTATCCAAATCCCGGCGCGCTACCAACTGCGCTATCGACCCGGGTTGTTTAATTTTCATGGAAGGGTAAAGCCTCCAAAGGTGTGATTCAAACCAGCACGTACCCCCTCGGGCACGAGTATCCAAAGCCTGGCGCGCAACCAACTACACTATCAACCCGGGTTCCGTCTGAGCAATCAAATGAAACCATTAGCTGCTGTTGCTACCATCTGTGCTGAGGACTCGGTAAAGTTATCGACCTCAGCTTTAAATATGAGTACTCGGTGAGATGATAGAACAATCGAACATAGGTGTTCTTCAGAGGGCTCACATTGTAGAAGTTGTTAACTTTGATAACTTTAATTCAAGCTCAACAAGAAAACATTTAAACCATTGTTAAATCTGCACTTAACAACAAGACATATAAATGTAATGCCATAATGTTAAGAATAGAGATGTGTTTTTGAATGCCATAACCAACACTTTTAACTGTTAAAGCTTAACGTTTACAATTTCTTTTTTTGACGATTGGTTTTAACGCCGTAGCAACGTATTGCATAGCTTATATCATTACGGTCTGCCAACCTTGCCGTTCTTAAAAAAACCTAAATATCTGGATTAAGCTTTTCTTAGGCGCATACTTTGGTCAGTGGCTGACGAATTCCCAACACAATTTAAAAGCAATGGTAGGAAGATTGATAGCCGTAGAAGTTATTTCATGTCCAAACTCCATGCATGTCCCGCCCGGGAATCGAGCCTAGAACACCTCGATCGTAGACTTATGTTCTTTTGACTGAGCTTGCTCGACAGTCTTCTATACATTTTGGAAGCAGTAATCAGTATGTTAGTGCATAGGAGCTGTAAAAGATGGTGGTTTTATTTATTAAAAAAACTATCCAGTTAGTAACAGTACAGATTATTTTGGTACGCAAGTTTTGGTTCTGTGACATTTATTTATTCATTTATCTTTCTCACAATCTATAGGCTTAGTTCATTTGCCTTAAAACTCATTTTCGCAACAACATCAGACACTACATATATGTGAAACAGAAATAAATTTCATTTCATAACGATATGATAGTAAACTGAACCAGATGGGATATTTATCCAATCAGGTGAATAGTCTTTATAGCTAGATTATGAGGCAACTGAGGGCAATATCATTATCCAATAATAAAAAATAAATGTATTTTAACTTTCAAAATATATTATCACAATTATTTGCAAATGATAATGACTCAAAGCTTCTGAAAGATGAGTGCATTTGCATAAAACAAGTGATGATATAATGCATCATGATAAATCCATTTTGGCTCTTGAAAATTTTGCACCATATTTACAGCAAACGGTTTCGTAATTAGTAAGACAGTTAGTTGCACAATGCAGAACTTTAATGGAAAATATGTTGATTTGAAAACAAAGAAATTAATTATGATGCATTAATTACAAGGATATGGGCAAAGGTCCAGGAGAGCTAGACAACAATGAAGATGTGTTAGCCGCCGTAATAAACCAATAATTTGTGTTGACACACCATTGAGCCAAGTAAAACCATAACAAATATGTTGGCTCACATTGCTCCAATGTGGTGACAACTTTTTTCATTAAGCGAAAATGTTGACGACAACTAATAATGAGCCAGCGCCATCCGTGATAATTTTATCACAATATGGTGAAATTTACTTCCAGTATATTTTTCAGAAGAAAGACAAAATGAACAAAGTAAGAAAAAAGTTTATTAATACGAAAATTGGATCCGTAAAAGTATACATGTACTTAGTTTATCACACAATCAAACACTTAAATGAAAGTAACAAAACAGATAAAATAGCCCTAACAATTCATAAAAACACATCTAGTTTAGCGGACCCTGGAAGTAACTATAAATATGCGTGCGCAGCATTCTGTTTCTAAGAGCAGACGCACGAAGGTAAATGCCACTAATTTTCTGTTATAATGGGGGCTGCCGCCACCACACCCCCGCTGATATTAAAAATGGATAACAAAAAAAGCATTTTAAAATAGTTATTTAAAATAATTCACATAAGAAATGAATAAAAAAACTGCATCAGTGAAAACAAAATGGCGTCCACAATTTGTAAATATAGCAACGTCCGAGCATGTGCAATAGCTGGGTCCGCTAAACTAGATTCTATCCCAATTCATATAGTATAAAGAAAATCCTGGATACATATGTATATACTACAATAATAAGTCATTTAAACCCAATATCAGATGTTGAAACACATCAACTACATTGTTACTTATTGTAAAAAGTCAAAGGAAGCCTTGGTAACTTTTCCAGTCTTCTCCACTTTCCCTTCGACACGTATTTCAGTTCCTCCAAATATCATACTAACTATAACACCCCTGTCCTTCACATCTAGATTTTCTGGAATATCTACTTCTAGCTGACCAATATATGTACAGTCAACATCAGTAACAAACAATGGTTCTTCCTCAGTAGATGTGTACACATCAAACACAAGTGAAACTTGATCTGCCTCTAAAGGTGTGTACCTTTCTTCGGATTGGGCAACACCAATAACCAATTCTTGACCTTTGGTAACATGCTTACCAAACACATCTTTACATTTAAATTTTTTCTTTCCAATTTGTACTTTCTTATTCTCTGGATGGTGAGCGCTATCGTAATCACGAAACACACGAATGCCATAGGAACACTTGGCAACACGTGATACCACAGTTAAAGGATTGTGACCAAACAATACAGCCCCTTTCAAAACAACAAGTCCTGCTTCCTCTGGAATTATAATCCTTTTATCACTAAAGTTAGCTTTCAATGAATCTTGAAGCATCTGACATTCAGAAAATCCACCCACGAGCAGTATTGTATTGACTCCTGAATTCTTCTTATGTTTAAATAATCGCTTCATATGATCAACAGACTTCTTACAAGAATCATTAAACCATGATTTAACAATGTCTATATCAATTCTTAATTTATCTGTTCTATAAATAACCTTTTCATCTAATTTCATCTCTTTAAGTCGATCTTTAAACTTTTTTTGACTCTTTTGCTCGTAAACCTCAATTAACTTTATTGGGATTTTGATGGTTTCTTTTCCAGTTTTGTCACTTTGTACAGTTCTCTTCTTTGCCTCAAATTCTCTACTCATATCAATATAATCTTCAGGACAATTCATTTTAAAGTTTTTAAAGATTTCCGGGCCTGTAAATACAAAGATTTAAATAAACTGTCAAAATTTTCACGAATACAATTTACATCTTGAAGAATATAATGTGTAAATTTAAAGCATGAGTAATATAAATTATAAACTGGGGTTGTGGCTAAAAATGTGTTTATGAACAGATTAATGGACAGGCTGCCATAATGAGAAAAATACAACGATTCTCTGATAAGTAACACAATCCTTACATCAACTCAAACAGAAAGGCTAACTTGACATTTATGTCGCTGCATAAATAGCTTTCTTATCACACAAAGTAAGCAGTAACATTGGTAGTTATAATATTTTGATATTAATAATAAATAATATGTACAAATATGTTATATTATACCTGTGATGCCAGAAAAGAAATCCTCAAATGAAGCATCCACTTTAGTCCCACCCCATTCCCCACCATTGGCATGATCTAATTCCTTTAACTTTCCTTCACCAACAACTTCATGAACTGTGATGTCAACAGTGCCACCTTAAATCATAATCACAAATTGTTACTATAAATAGTATCAGGTTACTATAAATAGTATCAAGTTACTACAAATAGTATCAAGTTATTAAAATAGTATCAAAAAACTATAAATAATACAACACTATCTGTACAAGTAAAGCAGATACCATGATCATTTTGTCAACTTGTACAAACACATTAAAAGACATGCACGCTCCGTTATTTTAAGTCCAACACACATCAAATGTTGTTGATAAGGCATAAATGCTAAAAAGGTCCTTGGGTATTTTGAATTCTTATTCTGCTGCAAAGCAAATAAGTTTTTTTATAAAACTACTTTGATGATCAACTGAGTTATTGGACCATTTGACCTCCAACTGTAATCTGTATGATCTGTAAACCTTTAATCAAAGATAAAAAGAGAAAACATACCTCCAACGTCCAAAACCATGTACTTTGTTCCCTTTTCAAAAGGTGCTGCTCTCTTTGTATCAGTAAAATTACCTTCAAGATGCATCTTATCAACTGGCAGATGCATACAATACAACGAAGCAGCCTCTGGCTCTAAAGCAATATCCAAATTTTCTCTCTTAATACCAGCCTGTAATTTGAAACATCAATATATTTTTCAACGATCTTCGTAGTATTCGCAGGCATTTCTAACTAATAAAATTATAAAATTCATTATTCTGTTGGTAGAAAACATGGAGTAGAGTACATACTCATAGTGATGTCAAAAAACAAAAATACTCTTTTATTCTGTCAAATAAGATTTAAGCTTAGCAAGCAAGCATCACAGATGTTAAAATGATGGTTAAAATTTCTTACAATTGCAGTAGTAAAGGTTGAAATGCTTTGGTCTATTAACAAGAATAATGGTGGTTGACCGTAGTGCAACTAAGAAACAATTCTACTAATAATCCATGTTTGATTTATGGAAGCAAATGCAGACGGAATTTGCAAGCAGTCAAAGAAATGCATGTATATGTATCACCGTGAAAGACAAACAAGTAATTATTAATGTTTTAAATCAGAAACTCTATGATCTTGAGTAGAGAAGACTTAACAACATAGTATTATTTAAATAAACATTGTGGTTGACTATAGAGACACTTTCTTTGACAAAAACCTAATGTTTTCCAGCATTTATTTCATTTAGACCAAGAATTACAATACAAACCGCTTCAGCAGCTTCTCTCATAAACTGCTTAGAACCATCATTCCATATAGCAGGGACTGTGAGTACCCAGTGAATATCGTCATCCCTAAAACCCTTTACCCTGTAGATATATTAATGATAAAACCGATTATCTTGTGGATATATTACTTTAAATATACATTTAACTTAATTTTTTATTATCCAATTCCAGGTATGAGCAAGGCTTCTACATGGCATTCACTTAGCAACTTTAATAGAAGTTTTAGCTCATTGTAAAATGTTTAGCAAGTACATAATTGTGTTGATAAAAAATTAGCCAGAACAGAACAGGAAAGTTGGGTTGATGAGACAGCTTCATACATAACTCAACAAATTGTATATAAATAATGCAAATTAAAAAAAATTTGATCAGAAATAATCAATATTTCTAGAAATATCAAAACATCAATCATCTTACCTGTTGTCGACTAAATTCTTTAAATGATCTTTCAAATATTTTATTGATATGGCAAAAACTGTAAGAGCTTTCATTGAGTGATTGTTTGCATCTACTATCATCATGTCTCGTTTTAGACCCTGGAAAAAATGATTTTAACTACATATGTATAGGAAAATGTAATAATAGCTAGTAACTTTAATTAGTTAGGATTATGAAGTAATAGTCAGTAACTTTATTTAGTTATGAATATCAAGTTATAGCCAGTGATTTTTTTTTATTTGGTTGCATTATATATAGTTACAACAATGCAATAATTTGTATCAACTTCATACTGTACACGTTAGTATAAATGTTTCATATCATACTCGGAAGGGGAACATACAGTTATCAGTTTGTTTTATATGTAATTGGTTCCCACTGGTGTTCAACCTGGAGGTTTTTACAGGTTTGCCTTGCCCTAAATCCATTACATAATACATGTAATTCCTCAGTCTATTTGTAAGTTTAAATATGTACAATGTGATTTTCAAAAAAAAATATCCAAGTTATTTTGATGAAACTTTGTATGTGAAAATGTTGCAATGTGTAGATTATGCATATCATTGTATCTTCTTCTTATCAAAATAGTGGTTGCTATAGATACAGAAATGATCATACAAAATTGTATCCATGAAGGAACTTAGATTCTATTCAAATTAGCTTAAGAAAAGATGGCACAAGTATTAATAGTCAGCAGTTAGCGTGAATTTGTCTATTTGTGTGATTTTTCTTGAATCTTTACTAAAAAGTTGTTGCTGTCATGGTATTAATAAAATGTGATCAAAGCATCTGGATCTTGAGAAAACTCAACTCGAAAACAATAGATGCTGTACGACAAATACTAGGTAGAAGGCTGCGTGTGAATTTAGAATGAACTGTTGGAATAAGGTTACTGGTATTTTATTTCATAAAATCATGATAAAATAGTTTGTCTTTGTTGAGTATATGTTTCTTGAGTCAATGACTGTAATAGAAAGATTTTTCAGCTAGGGGGGCTTCTGTATTGCCTTATCTCTAAGACTTGTACTTGCAGTTGTTACCCTAAGGTAAGAAAGATAATTCCTGAAAGATAATAATAGAATAGTTGAGAATAGTAAGCATTACCCCCTATTTAAAATACCATATTAATACATACCCTAGCTTCATAAAGCATCATCTTGAATCTTCTAAAGTAATAATAGTCATGATGTTTACCATCTTCAGCTAGCTCTAAGAAATTATCTTCTGCTTCATAGCCAAATGAATGAAAAGATTGATCAGGATTTAGTAAAAGTGCAGTAGGTGTTTTCAAAGACATTAGACCTCCCACACCAGCTATCCATTTTGTAGGAACATTAACCTTGGTTGGGTCTTCCCTGTACTCATTTTGAAATGAAAAAGCATAACCAGAGTAGGTTGTTCCAAAATCAATTGCAGCAACTAAAAGTCTTTGACCTTTTTGGCTTTTTGTCCCTTTTCCATCACTAGCATGAGCCATTTTACATTAATCTGAAAGCAGACAAAAACAAGTAAATCAGTGAGCTAATGCTCACTAGTGATACCCCCGCAAAAATCTAAAAATATGCGACAAACAGGAAGTAGATGAGCAAGGAGCATGGAATCGCTTAACACCACATTGGACTATGGGATGAAGCAATATGCAAAGGATTAGGCTGCTGCATGTTATAGTTGCTGAGAAAACTGTGACGGAAATTTTGTAACGAACAGACAGACGGACAGACAGACAAGGGTGAAACAGTATACCCCCCTCTTCTTCGAAGCGGGGGTAAAATTATAAGTACATTCACCTTTCACAATACAACAATAAACAAGGGCACCGCTAGGCAGAGCATTATATGCCCGAAAGTGTTGGTTTTTTTTAGTTAAGATGAAGCATTTGTAAGACATGAGATTATTTCATATGAATATCATATTATGAATAATTGTGGAAAACAAAGTGGAGAAAAAAGATACCATTGAGAATATTAAGGTCATTTTATATTGACCTTTGACCATGAAGTTTAAACACTGTGGGCCATATGGAACCACAATTTTCAGTGTTATGATCATTGTTACCCTGACTTTTGATCTTAGGACCTAAATCAATAGGGGTCATGTATTGGACATGGCTGTTCATCCTATACAGCTGTAGGTTGGTTAATACTTAAGTCATTGAGCCGAAACTGTTTTCACTTTTAAGGTAAAAGTGACCTTGACCTTTTGACCCTAAAATAAATAGGGGTCTTCTACCCCTTATGCACAATCGTCCTATGAAGTTCGAATATTGTGGACCAAATGGAACATAAGTAATGCTCCAGAAACTGTTTTCAGTTTTAAGGTAATAGTGACCTTGACCTTTGACCTTGTGACCCCAGTATATATAGGGGTCTTCAAACCAATATGGACAATCGTCCTATGAAGTTTGAATATTGTGGACCAAATGGAACTTTAGTTATGCTCTGGAAACTGTTTTCAGTTTTAAGGTAATAGTGACCTTGACCTTTGATCTTGTGACCCCAAAATAAATAGGGATCTTCAAACCAATAATCATCCTATGAAGTTTGAATATTGTGGACCAAATGGAACTTTAGTTATGCTCCAGAAACTGTTTTCAGTTTTAAGGTAATAGTGACCTTGACCTTGACCTTGTGACCACAAAATCAAAAGGGGTCTTTTACCCTATATGGACATTGTATGAAATTTGAATATTGCGGGCCAAATGGAACTTAAGTTATGCTCCGGAAACCAAATTGCTAACAGACAGACAGACGCCAGGGGTTATATCATAATACGTCAAAAAAATTTTCAGGCATATAAAAAGCTAAGAAATCAATTTCTTTCATGCTTTATGGTGAAACGTCGTGTTATTCGATGAAAATAAAGGGTGAAAATATCAATTTTAAATTATCGTCGTAGTGAAAATATAACCTTATATTTTCATCGTTCATGGCGTAATGATGTCATACAAGACGTCGTATTAGGAGATAAATGACGTCAACTGGAGTAGAAATTACTTCACGTTATAATTTGTGTAAAATACATCAAATGAACACAAAACTAAGCATGAAAGAAACAGAAAATTTGCCGATTTCGGTGTAAGATGGATGGTATGTTTTCATTGAATGAAATTTCATTAGGATGTGACTAAAAATTGCAAAGATAAACAAAAAATTGAAAATTTTAATGCAAAAAATTGCAAAGGGAAATAATCCATAATTAAGCCAGGAAAAGTTCCAGTTACTTTCTTATTATATTAAACACATGGTATGCTTTCATTGAATGAAATTTCATTAGGATGTGACTATAAATGACAGAGATATCCAACAAATTGAAAACTTTAACACACAAATTGCAAAGGAAAATAATCCATAAATAAGGCAAAAAGAGTTGCACTTACTTTCTAATTCTTTTAAACACATGGTATACTTTCATTGAATGAAATTTCATAAGGATGTGACTATAGTATAAATGGCAAAAATATACAACAAATTGAAAACTTCAACACAACTATTGCAAATCCATGATAAATGCTGAAAGAGTTGTGGTTACTTTCTAATTCTGTTCATGTAGTGGTATGTGATCATTGAATGAAATTTCATAAGGATAGGACCATAAATGGCAGAAATATACAACAAATTGAAAACTTTAAAGCAAAAATTACAAATGGAAATAATCCATAAGCCAGACAGACTTGCCGTTACTTTCTTATTCTGTTCATCACATGGTATGTTATCATTGTGTAAAGTTTCATAGAGATCTGTCTATAAATGGCAGAAATATATGGTACATTAAAAACTTTAACGCAATTGTTAACAACACCTGACATGTGATATCTTATTTACTCCTCAGTGAAATTATTTTTGACAGATTGACTAAATACAATTAATGTTGTCCAACCTGGTACTGAAATCTTAGTTTAGGACAGTCACATGCTATATCTTCTCTTACTATGTACAAGGCATTCACTGCTTAAACACCATCTCCTATTTTTATGTTGATAGCTAAATAGCATGTATACAATTTAAATGAGGATTGACCACTACATAGAGTTAGTTTTATCTGACATAAAATTTCCTTGTTTAATAGTATATAATTTTATAAACATGTACTATAATAAGAAAAAAAAATCTGGCACCTGTGGGATCTATAGTCACATGATCAGGAATAATAACTTACTGAGTAAACCATAGGGACTTGTCGCGTGATATTCCTAAAAAAAATAATCCAAATAATTATACTATATAATATAGACATAGTATAATTATTTGGATTTTTTTAGGAAAATCACGCTACAAGTCCCTGTGGAGTAAACCACGACTAGTTTTTGTTGATTTCACTTTCCAGACAAACCATTACATTGCAGGCTGTGCATTGCATGACATCAAATAGCAAATAAAATCTCTGCTACCTTTCTTTTCATGCAAAATCCAAAGTTGAATTGTGTGGTGAACGAGATCATGTGCAAAAGAATGTGTATAAGATAAGTAATCAATTTTAACTCATATGCAACTGTAGGCATTTTCAAAAAAGGAATTTAATACTTGTTTACTACTTTTATAACAAAAATTAAAAACAAAGACTCGTCAAGCATTGAAACAAAATCGAATTTTTAATTCTATACTCAGAATAAACAAGTTTTAATTGGAATTTCGAAACCGAAAGTAGAATTTTGAAATAAATTTTGCACGTAAACAAACTGTGTCAAATGCGTAAAGAAATGACAAAATAATAAAGTTTACAAACCTCCAGACCAATACAAAGAATATAATAAGAAATAATTCAATGCATAGACAAAAAACTAAGTAATTCAAAGAACTCTGTCAACCGTTAAGTTTAACCTTTAAAGGCTTTATTAATATACTTCCTACTTCAAAATTCGCGTTGTCAAGTTATAACAAATCAACAAAACGACAAAAATGTTAACCATTCATTAAAACATCAATTATTGTGCATAAATTTACATGCTATATCTCATAAATTTTACGAAGAAATAAAATTAAATACATAAAATTTCATATTTTAGACATACGTACTTACTCCCTCTCTTATCAATCTGCAAAAGAAAGAAAACTCTTACTGATATATTAATTTTATGTTTTGTTATTTCCCCCTACTATTAGAACGGTCTAAAACACTGACAAATTTATTGACAACACAAAGGACGGTGGCAATAATATATACAACAGAGTTTTTATTTATACATATATATGTTGTGGGGTACTCGATTATATCGGGGCCTACATAGGAACTCGCAGATTTAGCATGTTTAAAATGATGTAGGAGGGGAAGGGGACACAACTAATTTGGTTTGCCCAACATACGTTTTAAAAAGACTTGGTATAGACCCCAGATTTTTTTATAGACCCCAAACTTTTTGAGGGTTTTTCTTACTTTGTATACCTATAAAATACCTTTTATACGTTCAACAGACTGTATTTATATAAAGGTTCATATCATACAGTTCTTGGGTTTGGTTATTATATATATTGATATATCAATTAAAATAAGGTCAATCCAAGCTTAAGTAGATAATACCCTTCAACAGACAGGTGTAAATTTACGGGGTCTCTATATAAAATTTGGTTCAAGATTCATTGAAATCTAACTTTAGTGATAAAAGGATTATAATACCAGAGGAAGCTGGGCTTGTTTATTGAAAGGGGTTGTATTGTTTGGTCACAATCCTTTAATTGTTGCATCACGTGTTGCCGTGTTTAGTATGGATGATACAAAAAGTCGAGAATCCGGTTTTGGTGGTGCTGCCCAATCTGAAAAAAGATACATACCTGTAGAGGCTGATCAAGTTTCAGTTGGGTCTGACGTGTACACATCTACTGAGGAAGAACCAGTGGACTGTTCATATATTGGCAGATAGAAGTAGAAATTCCAGAAAATCCATGTGTAAAGGACAGAGGTGTTAGAGTTAGTATGATATTTGGAGGAACTACAAAGGCATGTGTCAGAAAGCGAAGAAGCTTACAAAGAAGGCATACGACATAAAGAATCTAATTCTACTATGAATGATGACGACGATTTAAATCAATGCCGTATTTCTGTAGTTGTTATTTATGAACTTTTTGCACCCATAGCAATACTCGTGTAAAACTGAAAGCTATAAGCGGATGGAATCAATACGTAGTGCACTCAATTAATGCACGTGAAGAAGAGATACATTCTTAAGATCGAGTACATACTGTTTCTAGAAAACAAAATTAAATAATTGATTTATAAAAGTTTTAAGTCCGAGGTGATGGAGAGAGAAAAAACGCGTAATTTTAAATCAATGTTGTCAATGCGGGTGCCATGATCCATGTTTAAACCAGTGGTTTGCAAAAAGCACTGTGCCCCGTGGAAGTATTTCTGTCATCCCTGGGATGTTTTGCTCCTCTCTGGGATGAAATATTCATTTCGAAAAATCAACTTCCTGATGCGTCCTGCCCCTTTCAACCACCCTGAATAACCACTTGTATAAATGTATACAAATACAGTTCTGTTCAGTATACGTCTTGCCTTCTTTTCAGCCCCCCTGCCTTTTGCCGAGTTCTAGAATAATCATTAGTTAAAATTCAGATTCTGTTCCGCTCGAACTTAAATTTACTCCAAGTGCACACCACATATATACCGAGAGTGCTCTTCATACACAATAAGAGTGCATACATTCACCCTTGATGTAAACTTCATTCAAACTAAGAGTGCACTTGACAAGATGGCCAGTTGTTGTGAAATGATATGTTAATTAATTACAGTAAACGATAAGATAAATATTGTTTCAATAACATAAGCACATTAGAAAACGTATTGTTATTAAGCTTTTGATAGTTTGAATAATGTTTTAACTGTTACAATTAATTTGAAGAGTATTGTTATTGAACTAATTCTTTAACGTTTGTATTAGCCATGTTATATCTTAACGTCAAAAGGCATTTTACATTGGATATAAAGATAAAATTAACTTTTTGATCTGTATTAAAATAAACATCGGCAATTATAACTACTTATATAAAGCCATAAATGATTATTTGATATACCCGGTAACATTCCATGTCGAGGTTATTTAGGAAGAAACATGTAATGATATAAATATATTTTTTTCTCGTTCCGTTCCGTTTCGCAAAGTACCAATACCTGTGTGGGTATTGGTACTTTGCGAAACGGAACGAAACGAGAGAGAATGGGCTAAATTGGTATAATGACAACAACACCGCAAACATAGTACTTTGAAGAATAATCACGCATGCACATACAAGGAAATATGCAAAAAGCCTTCCCTTTACAAACATACAAATTGTCCTACAATCTTATAACATACATGTAAAAGGCGACGTGTAGATCCTGGGTCGGCAATTATAACTACATATATAATTGTTTGTGTATAATGAGTTTCGTCGGATAGACTAAGATTATATAGAGTTCGTATAATTCACTATTATGATTACTGTATATTGATTTTAAGAATTTACATTTCATTTCTTTAATTTCCCCTGTGTGGTGCCTCTCGTTCCGTTCCGTTTCGTTCCGTTTCGCAAAGTACCAATAGCCATCGAACATTGGTGTACCTAAGAGGGCTCGCGTTGTAGAATTTGTTAACTTTGTATTCAAGCTCAACAAGAAAACATTTAAACCATTGTTAAATCTGCACTTAACAACAAGACATATAGATGTAATGCCATAATGTTAAGAATGGAGATGTGAGTAGTGCTGCAACGATTCACCGGAAAGTCGATTCGATGCGATTCGATACATTTTCTTTCGATTCGATTTTTTTCGATTCGATTCATTTATTAATATAATTTACTTCAAATATGCATTTATACATTTATTTGAGCTTAAAACTAAATAATATGGATTAACTAAGAGTGTTACTGAAATTTGATAACACGAAACTCGAAAATCTGCTAAATTTATATTTGCTTTTTTCAAGTACGAAATGGATTGGGTACGAATGTAAAGTTCGCGAAAATGTATTATAATTGTAATTTCGACTAAAAACGTATAGACAGCATGGAGCATTAATTGTAGAAAGATGCAGTTCATGATATACTTCCGTACATTTAACATAAACCTACGCTTTGTTGGGAAATATATTTAAATTTGAATTAACTAACATCGAAACTTGACTGGTAAAATTCAATCACACCAACCCAATTTGCGTAGCAAATGGGGGCATGAATAAATTTTGGAACAGAGTTTCCATGCTTGTTAAATCGTATTGGAAGCTTTAGAGAAATGTAACTAAGTTAAACCCAGTTTCACTGTCAACGTACGTAGTCTTTCAGGTGCGCCTTTGTTTTTATCGTTATAACTTATGTAGACGTGTTTAAAAGTCAGTATCGAATCGAAACTCGCAGGTCCCGAATCGAAATCGAATCGGCACCATCGCAATCGAGTTTCGATGTATCGAATCGAATCGTTGCAGCCCTAGATGTGAGTGGAGCAACGTATTGCATAGCTTATATACGTTCAGCCAACCTACTTACCGTTCCTAAAAACCTAAATCTCTGGATTAAGCTGTTCTTAGGCGCACACTTCTGTCAGTGGCTGACAAATTCCTAACAAAATTTAGAAGCAATGGTAGGAACACTTTTTTTAGTTGTTCGCTTGTCGAAGTGCGGTGTATCCATGAACATAAAATCGTCGTATGTTTTTTTTTTAAATTATCATGATTAAATTGTAAGAAATTAAAAGTTTCTTTTTAACGTGCATTCTTTATTTTGGATAGTAATAATATATTGCGAAGTCACAAAAAACATACTTAACTTATTTAGTACTTATTTAGTAAATATGTCGCGTGGTTTCGGCTATTTAGACATTTTTACCCATGATGCTTCGCGTAGTATCTAGGGCTGCAACGATTCGATACATCGAAACTCGATTGCAAGGGTGCCGATTCGATTTCGATTCGGGACCCGCGAGTTTCGATTCGATACTGACTTTTAAAAGTGTCTACATAAGTTATATGTTAGTTTATTCAAATTTAAATAGTTTTGCATGCACAGTGTATGTTTAACTAATATGTACAATAGTATACCAAGAACTGCATCTTTCTACAACTTATGATCCATGCTGTCTTTACTTTTTAAGTCGATATAACATTAGTAATACATTTTCGCGACCTTTACATTCGTACCCAATCCATTTCGTACTTTAATAAAGCAAATATAAAAAATTATCAGATATTCGAGTTTCGAGTTATCTAATTTTAGTAACACTTTTATTTAAATAATATTATTTAGTTTGAAGCTCAAATATGTGTATAAATGCATATTTGTAGTAAATTGTATTTATAAAAGAATCGAATCGAAAAAAAATCGAATCGAAAAAAAAAGTATCGAATCGCATCGAATCGACTTTCCGGTGAATAGTTGCAGCACTAGTAGTATCGTACACACCAGTTAGTTTGTGAACATAATGTTGAACTCTAATATAGATCAATAGATGGGAAATTAAACAGATAATTAGTCAAATAGTTCCGCGTAGTATTTTTGTCATAGCTCTAATATGGTTATAAATTAAAGTAAAAGAGTATGTTGCAAATAAAAAAATCATTACTTGATAATTACTCATTATATTTATGTTAAAAATTAATGCAATGAATATTAACACAAGTTGTAGATTTTATGCCGTGTGTGACACTATTGAATGTAACCAGGTGGTTCTGATACATTTTAGTAACATATACAATTAATTTGTATGCACATTCAATTTGTCTTTACCTGGTTAATATACCTGTGAAATTACAGGAGTATGCATTTAATCAATTTTTTTCAATTAGTTTTACCGGAACATTTGGATATCTTTTTTGATAATCCAGTGAAAATTGGATTTTCATGTATAGTTTACAAGTACAAATGCCACCATTTGAAGATACATTTCATACAACGAAAGCTCTGCAGTCTATGTTTCAAGAAACAAAATTTTATTCTACATATATTCTCACATTTTAGCACATTTGGTGACTGAAGCACAACATGTTTTCTATGTCGAAAAACTCCAGTGCCTTTAGCGCTTTGATTTACATTTTGGAAGCAGTAACCAGAATTCTGGTAGTATGTTAGTGCAAATGAGCTGTAAAAGATGGTGGCTTTATTTATAAAAACTACCCAATTGGTAACAGTACAGATTATTTTAGTACGTAATATTTGGTTCTGCGACATTTATTTATTTATTTATCTTTCTCACAATCTATAGGCCTAGTTCATTTTCCTTAAAACTCATTTTCTCAACAACATCACAGACACTACATATATGTAAAATATGTCACTTTAGAATATGAAAATGACCAATTATGTGAGCAAATACCTCAAATGTATGATATGATAGTAAACTGAACCAGCTTTGTCTTTCAGATGGGATTTTTATCCAATCAGGTGAATAATCTTTATAGCTAGATTATGAGGCATCTGATAGCAATATCATTATCCAATAATAAAAATAAATGTATTTTAACTTTCAAAATATATTATCATAATTATTTGCAAATGATAATGACTCAAAGTTACTGAAAGATGAGTGCATTTGCATAAAACAAGTGATGATATAATGCATCATGATAAATCCATTTTGGTTCTTGAAAATTTTGCACCTAGTTTACAGCAAACGGTTTCGTAATTAGTAAGACAGTTAGCTGCACAATGCAGAACTTTAAAAATATGCTAATTTGAAAAAAACCGAAATTAATTAGGATGCATTAATTACTAGGATATGGACAAAGGTCCACGAGAGCTAGACTACAATGAAGATGTGTTTGCCGCCGTAATAAACCAATAATTTGTGTTGACACAGCATTGAGCCAAATAAAACCGTAACAAATACAAATATGTTGCTACTCCAATGTAGCGACAACTTTTTTTCATTAAGCGAAAATGTTGGCGACAACTAATAATGAGCCAGCGCAAACCATGATCATTTTATCACAATATGGTTAAATTTACTTCCAGAATATTTTTCGAAACAAAGACAAAATGAACAATGTAAGAAAAAAGTTATTAATACGAAAATTGGATCTGTAAAAGAATATGTTACAGGGAATGTGTGTAACCAGGGATTTCATGAAATCCCTGAAATTTGGGATTTCATGTAATCCCCAACCATGTAAAGTTCTGTTAGGGAATACATGTACATCCTGAAAGTTTCTAAGGATTTCACGTATTCCCTGATTTTTTTCCCATTTTTTAAACATATTCCCTGACCACAAAATTATCATGATTTAAATGTAGAATATGATTCATTGTGCTGTAAGATTTTACTTATTAGTTTTTTTCCACTGTTATGCATAGATACTTTTGTTTTGTGTATTTATTATTAATAGCAATTATAGTATTATAGCATGAATTTTCAAAGAAACGGTATAAACCTATTTGTTTGTGAATTACGTGAATTCCCTAACTTGGCAAGGGATTACTTGAAATCCCTGGTTACACACATTCCCTGAAACATAATTAAATTAAGATATTATTATTATTATACTGTTCTTATCAAATGTTTGGGGACATTTTCACTTTGCATGCCTACTGAATAGCTTTTGCTCAAAATTTGATAATTGTTTATTTTGAAAGTCTTTCTAGTTTTGCTTCATTCTTAGGTAATTATTGTAATTATAACTGAGACAAAGATAAAAGCCATGTTATGGAAAATAATTACATTAAACATGGTTTTGCAGGTTTAGGGTGTCAGATGCTGAATCTTATAAATGTGTTGCATTCATGTAATTTGTTTATATTTCATCACATACCATACTTGAATATATTAAAATAATGATTCTACAAACATAATCATCAAAATTCGAGAATTGTAGTAAGTTTCTTTAGTCTCCCAATTTTTGGTGTATTTTTGTTTTTCTATAGGTCTTATTTTTCAGCACTGAATATTTGTCAGGGTTGTTTACTTTGCTCTTTTATAAATGATATGCTTTATCAAATTAGAGGACTTTTTACCAAATAGTTTAAATAAATTTAAATTGTAGTACAGACAATTATTGAATTTTTAACTCGAGTCATATGTTGTTATTATAATAATTGTTATAAAAACAAAGATGGCATTTGCATAAAAAATTGCTGTAAATAATGGAAGTGTTTCACTTGTCTACTTAAAGCCACTGAATGTAAAAATTTCATCGCTGATCAACATGATCTGTATCAGCAATCGAGTCAGGGAATTAGTGTAAAAAATGAAAAAAATATTTTAGGGATTTCATGTAATCCCTAGTGAAATCAGGAGTTTCACGTATTCCCTAAAACCACCATGAATTACATGAATTCCCTGAATTGGTTAGGGATTACGTGAAATCCCTGGTTACACACAATCCCTGTAACATACTTAGTTTATCACACAATCAAACACTTAAATGAAAGTAACAAAACAGATAAAATAGTTCTAACGGAAAAAAAATCATATAGTATAAAGAAAATCCTGGATACATATGTATAAACTTTAAATAATAAGTCATTTAAAACCCAATTTTATCAAATGTTTATACACATCAACTGCATTGTTACTTATTGTAAAAAGTCAAATGAAGCCTTGGTAACTTTTCCAGTCTTCTCCACTTTACCTTCAACACGTATTTCAGTGCCTCCAAATATCATACTAACTATAACACCCCTGTCCTTCACATCTAGATTTTCTGGAATATCTACTTCTAGCTGACCAATATATGTACAGTTAACGTCAGTAACAAACAATGGTTCTTCCTCAGTAGATGTGTACACATCAAACACAAGTGAAACTTGATCTGCCTCTAAAGGTGTGTACCTTTCTTCGGATTGGGCAACACCAATAACCAATTCTTGACCTTTGGTAACATGCTTACCAAACACATCTTTACATTTAAATTTCTTCTTTCCAATTTGTACTTTCTTATTCTCTGGATGGTGAGCGCTATCGTAATCACGAAACACACGAATGCCATAGGAACACTTGGCAACACGTGATACAACAGTTAAAGGATTGTGACCAAATAATACAGCTCCTTTCAAAACAACAAGTCCTGCTTCCTCTGGTATTATAATCCTTTTATCACTAAAATTAGCTTTTAATGAATCTTGAAGCATTGGGCATTCAGAAAATCCACCCACAAGCAGTATAGTATTGACTCCTGAATTCTTTTTATTTTTAAATAACCGCTTCATATGATCAACAGACTTGCTACAAGAATCATTAAACCATGATTTAACAATGTTTATATCAATCCTTAATTTATCTGTTCGATGAACAACTTTTCCATCTAACTTCATCTCTTTGAGTCGTTCTGAAAAAATCTTTTGACTTTCTTTCTCGTAAACTTCAATTAACCTTATTGGAATTTTAATGGTTTCTTTTCCAGTTTTGTCACTTTGTACAGTCCTCTTCTTAGCCTCAAATTCTCTACTCATATCAATGTAATCCTCAGGACAGGTCATCTTGAATTTTTTAAAGATTTCTGGGCCTGTAAATACAGAGAGTTATTTTTTTCAGCAGACAAGAATTTAACTAGTTAAGTATTTTTACAAATGAAATTTGCATGTTGAAAAATATAATGTGCAAATTTAAAGCATTAGTAGCATGAAATATGGGAATGGTGGCTAAGAATGTGTTTATGGACATACTAATAGACAGGCATTCATGGTGAGAAATACAATAATGCTAGTATCTAAGGCACGTCACCGAGTATTAGTAAGTTGAAATTCTCAACATAACAAATACGCCTTTTTCCATTATTGCAAACAAAGTTACAATTAAAATCGTAGTTTAAGTCGCCTTTTTAAATGTTTATTCTTGTCACATGTCCATTATGTTATGGTAATGACCCCCAATTAACTGTTCAAACTTTGTCATGGATAGATCATGAATGAACCGTCTTTCAACGTATATAATTAAAGTGTTATACATGTATTACATTTGTCAATTTCTGTATGACCCTTAATTAATTGTCGGAACTTAAAGTATAAACGGTACTTTTCTTCACATTGTGCACATCAGGTGTCATTTCAATACAATGTACTTTGATTACTTTGTGCAATAACGTTGTAGTCAGAGATTTATTGTTTACAAACAAAATTGATAATTGCCGTTTATTATTGTGAACAAAAGCAAATCTAAACGCAAGACTCGATTTGGAGAAATGAATTACCAAAACTTATTCATAATTTTTCATTGATACTCCGGATATTATCAAAAAAAGGACTTTAGTCAGTTATCTTTCCCTGATAAAATCTGAAGCAATCCAATAGGTAAGTAGGTCCTTACAGTTGGAATCCTCGAATTTTATCATTTAAATCCTATGCAAGTATAACAAAATATTTCATCTGATATCGTTCTTGTAATGAAGATATTAACAGACGAGGTGTTGAATTTTTAAAAATTACCTTAAAAATACTTAGCTTGAATTTTGAACAAATTAAATGATTTACAAAAAAAGTTATTAAAGATAAATTTTGGCAAATTGACATTGAAATGTAAGGGTAAAATCCGAGTAATCCAACTAATTGGATTAACCTTTTTGAAGAGTATACAAAGGGAAATTAATGACTAAAGTCCCTTATTCTATATCAAACGAAGTAGCATAGCAATCGGATAAACAAATTCGGACACGCAAATCGTAATATGAGTATTGACATACTTCCTTTCTTATTTATCAACATCAAAATTTGTACTCGTTTGCGGTCCTAATAAACACATCAATATATCAACTAAACAGAAATATGTATTGAACTACTGATATAATGCAATACCAAGGCACTAAATTCGTAAGTCTGGCTGGTGCTTCGCAAGAAGAAGTGAAGAAAATCATCGAGAAGTCACTGAATAAATCTTGTGAGTTAGATCCTATTCCAACATGGCTTCTAAAATCATGTAATCACAAATCTAATCAATGCATCACTAAATGCAGGGAGCATACTAAAAGCATTTAAGGTTCTGGAACTGTAATGGTGACCTTCAACAATCTTTATTATGATATTGTTTCTTGAATCTTTACTATTAAAGACATTGAATGGTGAATTTTTAGGGAAGTTTACCGTTCGTAACTTAAGTTACGTGCATTTTTATAACGTGACCCTTGATTTTCGAAGAGACGTAAATTAAACTGTGACAAAAAATGTAAAAAACATTGTTTTTCAAATTCTGCAGTTTTATATTCACATTTTCATCAATTTTCCTGTTACACAATCATTTCATGATAATCCAGAACAATCAGATTACACTTTGGACAAATACTTATAAAAATATAGTGCTTTGTATACATGTACCCCCCCCCCCCAAGCAAAAATCCGAGTTTTTGAGTGTTCAAAAAATTACCCAATCTTTAAAAGCTAATATCTCAAGTTTAAAGTTAGTTAGACACATGCAACCAGTTTAAAAATTTTCTGCAGTCTTTTCTGCTCATGATGTGAAATATTAAAGAAATTTTACCGTTTCTAATTTTTTTATAAGAATCTGTATAAGATTACTATAATGAAACTGCAAACAAATTTATAGCGAAAATTACGTCAAAATGGTAAATTACAGATAATACTCTTTTATTGAAATGTATCATATAAATTGGTACTGGACATAGAAATATGAATGTAGAACACTGCATTATCATATGAAAATCTTCTTTCTGATTTTGGCTGGTTTGAGGGAAATATTAGAAACTTAGAACTTAACACGTTTTTTTCGTAAAACATTCTGACTAGTAAGGCATAACGGAGTAAAACACTTTTTGTATTAGAGACTCTTGGTTGACTATCACAGTTTTGACTCATAAACACATTTAAAAGACCATTCTGACCAGCCAGAGAAATATCAGAGGAAGTTGAGCAGGCTTGTTAAACCTTATCCTGCCGTGTTTCTGCAATAGTTTTGCATACACATTTTGACACCAGACTTAGTAATGTTGGCATATTTTTAGCCTTAGCTTTCAAATAATGTTTATTATTGTATCATTTACTTTTTAAAAAGACAGAATAGTACAACGATATTGTCCTCATATGCCTCACATTCCAGCGGGGGAGGGGGAGGTTCAGGGGGTCTGCCCCCCCCCCCTTAGAATTTAGAAAATGTACATGTCCATTAGTGTATTTCTTGCTTGAAAGTAATTTATGAGTAGTATGAAGCAATTTTTTTCGTTGCTTAACGTATATTTAATGGTTATGTAGTTTTTATTATCAATATGTTGCATTTTTTTTGCAAAATGTGTGTTACATGGTTGTGGTTCGAGGTTTTGAACGCCCCTCCCCCTAGAAAAGTTCGGACCCCCTAGAAAAAAATCTTGGATCCGCCCCTGCCTCACTAAATTCTAACACATACCAAATTGCTGAATATGGCGATGTGTTGTGCGTCATAGTATTTGTATTTCAGATGATATCTTCTAGCGGTTGTGATGACAAATTTAAATCGCAAATACAAGACAAAACAGTGCATTTTACACCTGCATACACAGAATTAACCCAATACTAGTAGTTATGATCTTATACGACGTAACATTGTTTTGCCGATAAACCATTACTTTTACAATAAAGACCTCGACGATCACGCTGTCTAGCTTCTGGTTTCGCCATTTTCGGAAAATGTGTTGCGCTATGACGTCATGGAAAAACCGGGTCGCGAGGTGAAAATTACTAAAAATAGCAATTACGAAACTTGACGACATTAGCTTTTCGGGTAAAACCGGCTTATACCGAGTGTCGAAGTTTACCGAAGTTAGTTACAGTTCCAGAACCTTAAAAGCGCTATTATTATACCATTGCTGAAAAAGTAAGACATAGATTCAAAAGTTCTTAAGAACTACAGACCGGTTTCAAATCTTCCTTTTCTATCAAAGCTTTTAGAAACAGTTGTAATTGTTAGACCTGAGAACCACCTTAAAGAGAACAATCTGCATGAACATTATCAGGCCGCCTACAGAGAATTTCATTATACCGAAACGGCTCTTCTTAAGGTGCAAAATGACATTCTCAGTCTTTAGACAATAACTGTGTTACAACCCTGGTGTTACTAGACCTATCTGCTGCTTTCGACAACTTAGATCATCTTACATTGTTAAGCCGACTGAATGATCACTATAGCACTGCTGATGGTGCTCTCAATTTGATAAAGTCATATCTGAATGGTCGATACCAAACAGTCCGTGTTGGTGGAAAACTTTCAGACCCTGTGCTGATGAAATACAGTGTTCCTCAATGACCGGTCTTAGGCCCTAAGTATTCCACCAAGTACACTAAACCTGTCGGTGCCATTTGCTTGCAAGACAGATTATAACATCATTTCTAAGCTGATGATTCTCTACTTTACATATCATTTAAACCAATCGATGATATGTTATGCTCCGAAGCATTGAGTCATATTGAAAAAAGAATGACTGACACTATTACATGGATGAATGCCAACATAATAAAATTAAATGCAGACAAGACGGAAGTTATGTTGTTCTCTTCAAAACATAATCGTAAACATGTTGAAGACATGTCCATTAAAGCTGGTCATTCCATCATAAACTCTAACGATTGTATTAGAAATATTGGTGCTTACTTCACACCACACATGGATATGGAGAAGCATGTTAATATTGCAAGCAGATTGTCTTATTATCAGCTAAGAAATATCGGTCACATAAGAAAGTTTCTTACTGTGGATGCTACAATGACATAAGTAAATTCTCTTGTTACATGAAGATTGAACTATTGCAAAGCCCTTCTTGCCAATACTTCAAAGTCAAATCTGAATGAACTTCAACGTCTTTAAAATACGGCTGCAAGAATCATCACCAAAACCCATCGTCATGATCATATAACACCAGTGCTTACGGAACTTCATTGGCTCCCTGTTTGACAGCGGATCAGCTATAAGCTCATGATATATACATATAAAGCACTTAACAATTAATGACCCATATATATCCAAGACCTAATACAAGTTGACAAACCCAACAGAGACTTCCGTTCTAGCAGTTCATTATCTAATACAGTCCACGGTCTAAGACAATTACTTTTGGCAATCGTAGTTTCAGGCATGCGGCGCCAAACCTTTGGAATTCAATTCAGGACTCAAGTGTACCCAGTCTCTAAATACTTTAAAGACAAGAAAGATAATGTGGGAGCCACATTAAAGCCGGATTTTTCTGCATATGGGAACATTGAGAACAAGTTTACGTTGGTACAAAAGAAAGTCATTTGATAAATTGCTTATCAGAAGGTATACAAAGGGCGATAATGAATCTTGAAGGAAAAAAAGAGTTTCAGTTACCATATATTTGTCCTATTGTATCTTATCTGATTATTTTGTTGGTATTTGACAAAGATGGCATAAGACATGAAAACTATCAATGAAAATAAAGCAAAACTAATGGTATGAAATTGGTAAGAGAATTTAATTTAAAAAATCTTATATGGCAAATGGTGAATTGTTGAAACAAAATGGCGGGAAAATATGACAGGAAAATGCCAGAATACTTGCTATTGGAGAGATCCAACATACTTAAACCTTTATCATAAAAATTACAAAGGGAAAAATCTATATTTAAGCCAGGTAGAGTTGCCATTACTGTCTAATTCTTTCAACAAATGGTATGTAATCATTGTATGAAATTATATAAACATCTAACCATAAATGGCAGAGATATCCAACAATTTGAAAACTTTAACGCAAAAAAAACAAAGGGAAATAATCCATTATTAGGCCAGGTAGAGTTGCGGTTACTGTCTTATTCTTTTCAACAGATGGTATCTAATAATTGTATGAAATTTCGTAAACATCAAACAATAAATAGCAGAGATATCCAACAATTTGAAAACTTTAACGCCAAAAAACAAAGGGAAATAATCTATTATTATGCCAGGTGGAGTTACTGTTACAGTCTCATTGTATGAAATTTCACAAACATCTAACCATAAACAGCAGAGATATCTAACAATTTAAAAACTTTAACACAAAAATAACAAAGGGAAATAATCCATTATTAAGCCAGGTAGAGTTGCCGTTAATGTCCAATTCTTTTCAAACGATGGTATGTAATCATTGTATGATATTTCATAAACATCTAAAAGAAATTGCAGAGATATCTAACAATTTGAAAACTTTAACGCAAAATTAACAAAGGGAAATAATCCATTTTTAAGCCAGGTAGAGTTGTGGTTACTGTCTAATTCTTTGCAATAGATGGTAATTAATCATTTTATGAAAATTTATAAAGATCTAACCATAAATGGCAGAGATATCCAACATTTTGAAAACTTTAACGCAAAAAAAACAAAGGAAATAATACATTATTTAGCCAGGTAGAGTTGTGGTTACTGTCTTAATCTGTTCATCACATGGTATGTTATCATTGCCCTAAGTTTCGTAAAGATCTGACAATAAATGGCAGAAAAATATGCCAAATTAAAAACTTTAACGCAATTGTTAACGACACCAGACATCCAAAATTACAAAGGGCAATAATCCATAATAAAGCCAGGTAGAGTTGCGGTTATTGTCTTATTCTGTTCATCACATGGTATGTTATCATCGTATAAAGTTTTGTAGAGATCTGACTATAAATGGCAGAAATATAAGGTACATTAAAAACTTTAACGCAATTGTTAACGACACCGGACGCCCGCCCGCCCGACCGCCCACCCACCCGCCCGTGTTCGCCAAACTATTAGCCGAATTTTTTCGTTGAAAAATCCGGCTAAAAAAGTTAAAGACTTATTGTTTGTTCATTACTATGATCACTTAATCAATCACTTTGGGCAATAAACTACGGTTTTGAAATAGACCAGTAAATTAAACCAATCTAAGACTGCTTAAAAGTGTTCCTATGCAATTTTCTCAGCATAATTAAATTTTGGTGCATTGATGTTTAAACAATGCTCAATTCATTAAATAGGCCAACACGATTAATTAGTCGGGTTTTGATGTTTATACTACAGTGAAAATTCTTTTAATCAATAAAAACTATTAGCTAAATGATCTTAAAATATACCAAAATTACGAACATATAACACCATGAAATTATTAAATTCTTAACAACAGACCATAATTATGCACGAGATTTATAACAAAATAATGCGCGGCTGCATGATGGATGTTCTGGTGGGTTCCTTGGAATAGAATCCGACTTTGCACCTTGCAATTATCCAGGGCATCTGGCCAGATTTAGTGCTGCAACGATTCACCGGAAAGTCGATTCGATGCGATTCGATACATTTTCTTTCGATTCGATTTTTTTCGATTCGATTAATTTATTAATATAATTTACTTCAAATATGCATTTATACATTTATTTGAGCTTAAAACTAAATAATATGGATTAACTAAGAGTGTTACTGAAATTTGATAACACGAAACTCGAAAATCTGCTAAATTTATATTTGCTTTTTTCAAGTACGAAATGGATTGGGTACGAATGTAAAGTTCGCGAAAATGTATTATAATTGTAATTTCGACTAAAAACGTATAGACAGCATGGAGCATTAATTGTAGAAAGATGCAGTTCATGATATACTTCCGTACATTTAACATAAACCTACGCTTTGTTGGGAAATATATTTAAATTTGAATTAACTAACATCGAAACTTGACTGGTAAAATTCAATCACACCAACCCAATTTGCGTAGCAAATGGGGGCATGAATAAATTTTGGAACAGAGTTTCCATGCTTGTTAAATCGTATTGGAAGCTTTAGAGAAATGTAACTAAGTTAAACCCAGTTTCACTGTCAACGCATTCTATAAATAGACGGTGAAGATATCACCTCTATACTAAGACGCGCAACCGTCTCAAAATTCGGCGTTTGGTACGCAACAGAATAAAGTGCGGCGGATGAAGACAAAATCGTTGCATTTTTTCGTTTTTTGACAGACTCGTTGTTGAAATGTAAAATAAATGATCACTCATAGCTACAGGATCATAAATCTATCTATACAAAGTACTTTTAAACCTCTGTAGGTATAGGTGCATAGTTAAACCGTGTAACCTAGTTTCGAATTCAAATTACTGTGTAAAGAATGACAGATGTAAACACGTTATGACGAAGGTTTAACAACCGGTATAAAAGTTTAGTTTAATGAGGTTAGTTGGTTGGATAGTCAAATTTTATTGAGTAGACACAAAATTCATACTATTTTTGTTCAGTATACTTGAAGGGGGGAAATTGATAGAATGTAAACATTGCCACGTGTTTTCAGGTAAATAAACAGTTTTACCCGTGATGCGCGGCGTCTCCGTACAGAGGTCAGTCAGACCGTTTGTGTACAGAATGCTGTCAACGTACTTAGTCTTTCAGGTGCGCCTTTGTTTTTATCGTTATAACTTATGTAGACGTGTTTAAAAGTCAGTATCGAATCGAAACTCGCAGGTCCCGAATCGAAATCGAATCGGCACCATCGCAATCGAGTTTCGATGTATCGAATGGAATCGTTGCAGCCCTAGCCAGATTCCCCGTTGGCCGGGGGTTGCCTTTCCACTGATCATGTTCTCATTACCATTAAGATTTATCTTTATCTAAACAATCAGGCGCTGACACTGATGGATGTTCTGGCGGGATCCTTGGATTTGAATCCGACTTTGCACCTTGCAATCATTGATTTTCCAATGCATCTAGCTGGATTCCTTATTAGCAAGTGGCTGCTTTTCCATTGATAATCTAATAAATACCTATACCACTTATACTTTATCTAAGCAATCAGGTGCTGATGCTGATAGATGTTCTGGAGGGATCCTTGGATTAGAATCCGACTTTGCACCTTGCAATCATGGAGTTTTCGAGGCATCTTGTCTAATTCCCATTGGCCGGTGGCTGTCTTTATTCAAAATCTAATGATTACCTTTATCCCTTACACTTTATCTGACTACTATATAATGCATGATGGTTGGTGGGATGCACGGTCACTGACGCTTATGTATGTTCGGGCGGGAGCCTTGGATTAGAATCATACTTTACATCTTGCAATCATGGATGTTCAGGGCATCTAGCCAGATTCCCCATCGACCATTTGGCTGCAGTTCTACCAACAATCCATTATTACTCATTTCACTATCTTTTACAGTTAAAATCCCACTTGTTTTTTGGGGGTTTTTTACTATGGGCACTTTATTGATCACTAATTCTTAGTTTTATAATAGTCTTCATTTTATTACTTTATACTTTATCATCTCTTCACATTTTTTTTATCATTTAATTATTTCCTAAATATGCATATGATTGTGAAGTGCTTTTGAGCATATATTCAATATGAAAAGAGCGCTATACAAATGCGGTATATCATATAATAATAATGATAATGCATTATATAATATGTACAAATATGTAATATTATACCTGTAATATCAGAAAAGAATTTCTCAAAAGAAGCATCTACACTGGTTCCACCCCATTCACCACCATTGGCGTGATCCAATTCCTTCAACTTTCCTTCACCAACAACTTCATGAACAGTGATATCAACAGTGCCACCTTAAATCATAATCACAAAATAGTATCAAGTTACCATAAATAGCATCAATTTACTGAAAATAATTCCACTTTCTGTAGAAATTCAGCAGATACCATAATCATTTTGTTAAGAAATTGAGGTTGTTGCAATAAGCTGCCTTAGAAAAATTGCTACACTCCCTTCCCATCAATCAAATGTTGTTGACAGGGAATAATTGCTCACAAGGCCCTTGGATATTTTGAGTTTTCATTTTGCTGCAAAAACAACCTGGTTGATATTACATTGATAATTAACTAATTGATGTGTCCATCTGTAACCAGCAATCTGTATGATATGTTAACCTTTAATCAACGATAAAACAATTGTAAGAGAAAAACATACCACCAACATCCAAAACCATATATTTTGTTCCCTTTTCAAATGGTGCTGCTCTCTTTGTATCGGTAAAATTACCTTCAAGATGCATCTTATCAACTGGCAGATGCATACAGAACAACGAAGCAGCCTCTGGCTCTAAAGCAATATCCAAATTTTCTCTCTTAATACCAGCCTGTAATTTGAAACATTCGATCGTTTTCCAATACCACTTTCAGCTTATAACTTTTATAACCCGGCATAAAATAACATCTAAATACTTTGTTTAATGAGTCTCAAGCATTACTAACTTAAAATGTCATTTCAGTTACCTGCACGAGCGCATGGTCATGGTGATTTCATAAAACGAAAATACTCTTTAATTCTTTTAAGTAAGAGTAAAACCTTGGCAAGTCGTGTGGCAAAGATGTTAATAGGATGACTAGAATTTTTTACAGTTGCTATAGTTAAGAAGGCAATGGAACCCGGGTCGATAGCGCAGTTGGTAGTGCGCCAAGATTTGGAATCTCGTGTCACGAAGGAGGTAGGGGTTCGAATTCCAGCCTGAGAGATTATAACCTTTCATGAAAATTTGACAATAATGTCAATTTTCCTCCATTGATTAGATACTATGGAGAAGTGTCCGGCCTTGTGGAGGGTAGGTGAGTACTGGTTATAAACAAGGGTCCAGGAACGCTAGGTAAGATGCGCTGAACGCCGTAAAATGACCTAAATTGTGTCGACACAGTGTTAAACCAAATTAAATAATTAAGTTGGCAATGGTTTGGTTTTCTAAAATAAATAATAATGTTTGTCAGTAGTGCAACTAAGAAACAATTCTACTAATAATACATCCCTGCTTTGTAGAGTCAAGTGCAGACGGACTTTCTACCAGAAAAAAATAGGTGTCAGTGTGAAAGCCAAACAATAAATAATGTGTGAGGTAGGACAAATCTATGTGATCTTCCATTAATAAGTCTTATAATAAATTATTCTTTAAATATATATATTACATTCATTATTGAGACAATTTTTTTAGAAAACAAGAGCTGTCAAGGAGACACAAGGAGACAGCATGCTCGACTAAGTAAGTATTTGTCACAGGAGATGTGTTGATGATAAGGAACATACATATCTTAAAATTTGAAAATGAAACCTTAACAAATTTAAAGTAAAAAATTCATATTTTTTAAAGAAAATCTTAACGTCACCAGAGACAATTTAAAAAAAACGTATTTGGAGTTATGAACCTTGTCACATGAGATGTGGTTGATAATTAGGAACATATATTTAAAGTTTGAAGTCTATACCTAAAGAAACAAAACAGTTGCAGTAAAAACAAGCATTTTTAAAGAAAACTCTAAGTCAAGGGGAGATAATTCTGAAAAAAAAATGTACTTGGAGTAATGAACCACATGTCACATGAGATGTGGTTGATAATGAGGAACATGTATTTAAAGTTTGAAGTTGATACCTCAAGAAATAACAAGAGCTGTCAGAGGAGACAGCATGCTCGACTTAGTAAGTGTTTGTCACAGGAGATGTGGTTGATGATAAGGAACATACATATTTTAAAATTTGAAAATATAACCTTAACAAATTCAAAGAAAAAAAAAGAAAAAAATAGAAAACTATAAGTTCAAGGGGGATAACTCTGAAAAAATGTATAAGGAGTTATGAATCTTGTCACATGAGATGTGGTTGATAATAAGGAACATATATCTAAAGTTTGAAGTCAATACCTGAAGAAATAAAACAGTTGCAGTAAAAACAAACATTTTTTAAAGAAAACTCGAATTTCAAGGGGAGATAATTCTGAAAAAATATATTTGGAGTTATGAACCTTGTCACATGAGATGTGGTTGATAATAAGGAACATATATTTAAAGTCAATACCTAAAGAAATAAAACAGTTGCAGTAAAAACAAATATTTATTAAAGAAAACTATAAGTTCAAGGGGGAAAACTTTGAAAATAATGTATACGGAGTTATAAACCTTGTCACATAAACCTTGAGATGTGGTTGATAATAAGGAACATATATTTAAAGTTTGAAATCAATACCTAAAGAAATAAAACAGTTGCAGTAAAAACAAACATTTTTTAAAGAAAACTCTAAGTTCAAGGGGAGATAATTCTGAAAAAAATGCATTCGGAGTTATGGACCATGTCACATGAGATGTAATTGATAGAAAGGAACATATATTTAAAGTTTGAAGTTAATATCTTAAGAAATAACAAAGATACAGAAGAAAGTATTTTACTGCACAAAAACTTTAATCTGTGCACAAAAACTTCAATCAGTTCAAGGGGAGATAATTCTTAAAAAAATGTGTTTGGAGTTATGGACCTTGTCACATGAGATGTGGTTGATAGTAAGGAACATATATTTAAAGTTTGAAGTTGACGCCGACGCTGGGGCGAGTAGGAGAGCTCTACATTACTTCGTAAAGTCGAGCTAAAAATGTTATAGTTAAAAGATTTTTACTGCACAAAAACTTTAATCAGAAATGTGAACGCGGACGCCGACGCTAGGGCGAGTAGGAGAGCTCTCAATTTACTTCGTAAAGTCAAGCTAAAAAGTTAGCAGTCACTTATTTCATATAGATCAAGCATAACAATACAAACCGCTTCGGCAGCTTCTCTCATGAATTGTTTAGAACCATCATTCCAAATAGCAGGGACTGTCAGTACCCAGTGAATATCATCATCTTCAAAACCTGCCATCCTGTAGATATATTAATGACAAAACCAATTATCCTGTAGATAGATTAGAGCCAAAACCAATTATCCTGGCGATATTTTAATGACAAAACCAATAATCCTGTAGATATATTAATGACAAAACCAATAATCCTGAAGATATATTTATGACTTAACCTGCCATCCTATACATATATTAATGACAAAACCAATTATCGTGTAGATATATTAATAACAAAACCATTAATTCTGTAGATATATTAATGACAAAACCTGTCAATCTGTAGATATATTAATGACAAAACCTGCCATCCTGTAGATATATTATTCACAAAACCTATTATCATGTAGATATATTAACGACAAAACCTGCCATCCTGTAGATATATGAATGGAAAAAACCAATTTTCCTGTAGATATATTAATGACAAAACCTGCCATCCTGTAGATATATTAATGACAAAACCTGCCATCCTGTAGTTAATTAATGACATAACCAATTATCGTGCAGATATATTATTGAAAAAAAACAATAATCCATTGGATATATTAATGACAAAACCAATTATTGTGTAGATATATTAATGAAAAAAACAATATTCCTGTAGATATATTAATGACAAAACCAATTATCCTGTAGATATATTAATGACAAAACTTGCCATCCTGTAGATATATTAATGACAAAACCTATTATCATGTAGATATATTAATGTAAAATCCATTATCCTGTAGATATATTAATTACAAAACCAATTATCATGTAGAACCTGCCACCCTGTAGATATAATAATGACAAAACCAATTATCCTATATATATATAAATGACAAAACCAATAATCTTGTAGATAATATTTATGAAAAAACCAATAATCCTGTAGATTTATTAATGACAAAACCTATTATCCTGTAGATAAATTAATGACAAAACCTGCCATCATGTAGATATATTTATGACTAAACCAATTATTGTGTAAATATATAAATGACAAAACCTGCCATCCTGAAGATATATTAATGACAATCCTATTATCATGACGATATATTAATGACAAAACCAGCCATACTGTAGATACAATAATGACAAAACCAATTATCCTGTAGATGTATTAATGAAAAAAAAAACAATATTCCTGTAGATGTATTAATTACAAAACCTGCCATCCTGTAGATATATTAATGACAAAACCTGCCATCCTGTAGATGTATTAATGACAAAACCAATTATCATATAGATATATAAATGACAAAACCAATTATCGTGTAGATATATTAATGAAAAAAACAATATTCCTGTAGATGTAGAAATGACAAAACCTGCCATCCTGTAGATATATTAATGACAAAACTTGCCATCCTGTAGATATATTAATGACCAAACCAATTATCGTATAAATATTTTCATGACAAAACCAATTATCCTGTAGATATATTATTGACAATCCTATGATCTTGTAGATATATTAATGACAAAACCTGCAACCCTGTATATATATTAATAAACAAAACCAATTATCGTGTAGATATATTAATGACAAAACCAATTATCTTGTAGATAATATTTATGACAAAACTAATTATTGTGTAGATATATTAATGACAAAACCAATTATCTTGTAGATAATATTTATAACAAAACCAATAATCTTGTAGATATATTAATGACAAAACCAATAATCCTGTAGATATATTAATTACAAAACCTATTATCTTGTAGATATATTAATGACAAAACCTGCCATCCTGAAGATATATTAATGACAAAACCAATTAACGTATAGACATATTAATGACAATCCTATTATCTTGTAGATATATTAATGACAAAACCTGCCATCCTGTAGATATATTAATGACAAAACCAATTATCATGTAAATATATATTTATGACAATCCTATTATCTTGTAGATATATTAATGACAAAACCAATTATCCTGTAGATATATCAATGACAAAACTTATTATCTTGTAGATATATTAATGACAAAACCTGCCATTCTGTAGATATATTATTGACAAAACCTGCCATCCTGTAGATATATTAATGAGAAAACCAATTATCCCATAGTTATATTAATGACAAAACCAATTATCTTGTAGATATATTAATGACAAAACCAATTATCATGTAGATTTATAAATGAAAAAAACCAATTATCCTGTAGATATATAAATGACAAAACCTATTATCCTGTAGATATATTAATGATAAAACCTGCCATCCTGTAGATATATCAATGACAAAACCAATTATCGAGTAGATATATTAATGTCAAAACCTGCCATCCTGTAGATATATTAATGACAAAACCAATTATCATGTAGATATATTAAAGTCAAAACCTGCCATCCAGTAGATATATAAATGACGAAATCTATTATCAGGTAGATATATTAATGACAAAACCTGCAATCCTGTATATATATTAATGACAAAACCTATAATCAGGTAGATATGTTAATGACAAAACAAATTATCCTGTCGATGTACTAATGACAAAACCAATTCTCCTGTAAATAAATTAATGACAAAACCAAAAATCCTGTAGATATATTAATGACAAAACCTATTATCCTGTAGATATATTAATGACAAAACCTGCCATCCTGTAGATATATTAATGGCAAAACCAATTATCATATAGACATATTATTGACAATCCTTTTATCTTGTAGATATATCAATGACAAAACTAATTATCCTGTTGATATATTAATTACAAAATCTTTTATCTTGTAGATACATTTATGACAAAACCAATTATCGCATAGATACATTAATGACAAAACTAATTATCTAGTAGATAATAATTATGATAAAACCAATTATCATGTAGATATATTAATGACAAAACCAATCATCCTTTATGTATATTAATGGTAAAACCAATCATCTTGTAGATAATATTTATGACAAAACCAATTATCGTGTAGATATATTAATGACAAAACCAATAATCCTGTAGAAATAATAATGAAAAAACCAATAATCCTGTAGATATATTAATGACAAAACCTGCCATCCTGTAGATAAATTAATGACAAAACCTGCCATCATGTAGATATATTTTTATGACAATCCTATTATCTTGTAGATATATTAATGACACAACCAATTTTCCTGTAGATATATTAATGACAAAACCTGCCATCCTGTAGATATAATAATGACAAAACCAATTATCATGTAGATATATTAATGTCAAAACTTGCCATCCTGTAGATATATTAATGACAAAACCAATTATCATGTATATATAATAATAATGACAAAACCTGCCATCATGTAGATATATATTTATGACAATCCTATTATCTTGTAGATATATTAATGACACAACCAATTATCCTGTAGATATATAAATGACAAAATCTATTATCATGTAGATATATTAATGACAAAACCTGCAATCCTGTATATAAATTAATGACAAAACCTATTATCGGGTAGATATGTTAATGACAAAACCAACTATCCTGTCGATATATTAATGACAAAACCTGCCATCCTGTAAATAAATTAATGACAAAACCAATTATCCTGTAGATACATTTATGACAAAACCAATTATCCTGTAGATTTATTAATGACAAAACCAATTATCGTGTAGATATATTAATGACAATACTATTATCTTGTAGATATATTAATGACAAAACCAATTATCTTATTGACATATTTATTACAAAACCTATTATCGTGTAGATATATTAATTACAAAACCTGCCATCCTGTAGATATATTAATGACAAAACCAATTATCTAGTAGATAATAATTATGACAAAACCAATTATCCTGTAGATATATTAATGACAAAACCAATTATCCTATAGATATATTAATGACAAAACTAATTATCTAGTAGATAATAATTATGACAAAACCAATTATCATGTAGATATATTAATGACAAAACCAATTATCCTGTAGATTTATTAATGACAAAACCAATTATCATGTAGATATATAAATGACAAAACCAATTATCCTGTAGATTTATTAATGACAAAACCAATTATCATGTAGATATATAAATGACAAAACTTAATATCCTGTAGATATAATTATGACAAAACCTGCCATCCTGTAGATATATTAATGACAAAACCAATTATCATGTATATATAATAATAATGACAAAACCTGCCATCATGTAGATATATATTTATGACAATCCTATTATCTTGTAGATATATTAATGACACAACCAATTATCCTGTAGATATATAAATGACAAAATCTATTATCATGTAGATATATTAATGACAAAACCTGCAATCCTGTATATAAATTAATGACAAAACCTATTATCGGGTAGATATGTTAATGACAAAACCAACTATCCTGTCGATATATTAATGACAAAACCTGCCATCCTGTAAATAAATTAATGACAAAACCAATTATCCTGTAGATACATTTATGACAAAACCAATTATCCTGTAGATTTATTAATGACAAAACCAATTATCGTGTAGATATATTAATGACAATACTATTATCTTGTAGATATATTAATGACAAAACCAATTATCTTATTGACATATTTATTACAAAACCTATTATCGTGTAGATATATTAATTACAAAACCTGCCATCCTGTAGATATATTAATGACAAAACCAATTATCTAGTAGATAATAATTATGACAAAACCAATTATCCTGTAGATATATTAATGACAAAACCAATTATCCTATAGATATATTAATGACAAAACTAATTATCTAGTAGATAATAATTATGACAAAACCAATTATCATGTAGATATATTAATGACAAAACCAATTATCCTGTAGATTTATTAATGACAAAACCAATTATCATGTAGATATATAAATGACAAAACCAATTATCCTGTAGATTTATTAATGACAAAACCAATTATCATGTAGATATATAAATGACAAAACTTAATATCCTGTAGATATAATTATGACAAAACCTGCCATCCTGTAGATATATTAATGACAAAACCAATTATCATGTAGATATATATTTATGACAAAACCTGCCATCCTGTAGATATTAATGACAAAACCTGCCATTCTGTATATATATTAATGACAAAACCTATTATCCTGTCGATATATTAATTACAAAACAAATTATCCTGCTAATAAATTAATGACAAAACCAATAATCCTGTATATATTTTAATGACAAAACCAATTATCCTGTAGATATATTAATTACAAAACCTGCCATCCTGTAGATATATTAATGACAAAACCAATTATCGTATAGATATATTAATGACAATCCTATTATCTTGTAGATATTTTTGACAAACCTATTATTTTGTAGATATATTAATTTCAAAACCTATTATCTTGTAGATATTAATTAGAGGTTAATGATTAGTTGTTACTCGCCATTATGCGATAATCACCCGATGACGTCCATAATAGCCTGAGGGCCTTTGGCCCGAAGGCTATTATGGACTCAAGGGCGATTATCGCATAATGGCGAGTAGCAACTAATCATTAACGTCTTTAATACGTTTGTTCAGAGTCCGGTCTCGAATTTTAAGTAAACTAAGAACAGTTATTTTGGGACGAATAGATCACTAGTGAATTTTCCGAGGACGAATCAGTACTTTGATGACGTAATGTAACAATGACGTAGAATATAATGTAAACTTTGTTGTCAAATGGCGGTCGTGTTTTTAAACGTTTGTAACCAGTTTACTTTCATTTATCATGGATTAAAACGATATTATCAGGAGACTGGAACCAGTATATGTGTTTTTCAAACTCGAAATTGAGGATATGGAGATAAGGATTATGTATGGAAACACATACATTCAGCGGGAGGAGTCATTCATTGATTTACCCAAAATGGCATGGACGTTCATGGTGATTTTAGAAGCCAGTTCCATTATATTTAATTTATGCATGGCTTGACTTTGGTAAAACAATAGTCAACCTACGCATATACTTTATAATGGCTGGATATTCGTCAAATTAAACACGGAAAGGAATTGAGTGCAAATTTCAGAGTTTGATATTTTACAGCGTCAACGACAACGGTTGAGTCTGCTGAATTTGAATGGTGAAGTAAGTGATTTATAATGAAATTACATGTATTTGTAAAATTACAAATAAGACTTTTTATGCATTATAGTTTTGTTGAATATGTGCGTCAAAATCTAAAATTCTATTTGACAAAGTCAAAGACTCAAGAATTCTTTCGGCCGCCATGTTTGAAGAAACTGCTGCTTGATGACATAAACAATGCGCGTGCAAGCATTCGGCGCCTATTATGCATAATGGGCGAGTTGCAGGCGGCCAAAATCGCATAATACGGGAAAAAGTCGCGTAATGTCCGTGTAGACTTGTCACATTTGTTACTATATATAGTAACAAACGTATTAATGACAAAACCTGCCATCCTGTAGATATATTAATGACAAAACCTATTATCATGTAAATATATATTGTAGATAAAATTTATCATTTTAAACGAGATATAATAAATTATAATACATGTATATAACATTTCTAAATTAAGTTATGGGCTACGTTACATATTTCGTATTGCTTTACATTTTTTAGAAAAAACTGATAAAAGAATTGTCAATTTCAGAAAAGTTTGGTTGGTGAGACAGCTACATACATTATTACACAAAAAGTGTATTAAAATATGTAAATTCAAAAATATAAAATAAAATCGTTTGACCAAAAACAATCAATATTCTTACCTGGTGTCTACGGAGCTCTTTAAATGTTTTTTCAAATATTTTATTGATATGGCAAAAACTGTCAGAGCTTTCATTGAGTGATTGTTTGCATCTACTATCATCATGTCTCGTTTAAGACCCTTGAAAAAGACAAATAACAATTATATAACTAAGCAAATGAACCACCAAACTGCAGTCTGTTAAGTAAAAATTAGAATGTCAGCAGCTGATTGTCCTTTTAGGACTTGATTCATTTTTTTAAGAAAAAAATAACAATTAAGTTCAAACATTAAAACGTTTCTTCTTAAAACACTATGCAACAAGAGCTGTCAGTAGAGACCGCATGCTCAACTAAGTAAGTATCAGTCATATGAGATGTGGTTGATGATAAGGAACATATACAGTTGACAAGAGCAGTCCAAGGACAGCGCGCTCGACTTTTCGGATGTTTTGTTCATGGCAAGGCTTATCTTTAAACAAAAATGATTTCAAGACAGGACTTAATTTTTGAAATGAATAAATCAGTCAAACAATAATTACCAATTCATATTTGTAAAATATAAAAGGGGCATAACTCCTACAACATTCATCTATAGTATTGTCCCTCCAAAGTTAAGTAGACATAGTATCAATGAATAAGCATACCTACTTTCATTTAAATATATTTATAAGGAACTATTAATATTTCAATTTAAACAAATTTTAACATTAAAGTGAAGGGGAATAACTCCAAAAAATAATCAAGAGTTATGTCCCTTTGTAATCGTGTACATTTAGTACTGATAAATAAGCATATTAACTGTCATTCAAATATCTTGATGAGTATTGAAAATATTTCAGTTTAAAGAAATTTAATTCTAATTTAAAAGTTGAAAAGGGGCACAACTCCAAAAATAATTCATAGATAGTTACATCCCTTTGTAGTCCAGTAGTTGTAGTACTGATGAAAAAGCATAGATGTACTACCTTTCTATCAAACAAAATATATTCAGTTTGAGCAAACCTTAATCTTAAATATTAAAGTATAAAGGGAAATAACTCAGAAAGTAATTTATCCAGAGTTATGTCCCATTACAGTTCAATAGATGAAAAACTGATGAAAAAGCATTTCAACTTTCATTCAAATATATTTGAAAGTACACATGTACTAAAAATATCCCAATAGAACAAATTTTAATCTTAAATGTTCAAGTATAAAGGGACATAACTTCAAAAAAAATCATCCGCAGTAACCTCCCTTCATAGTCGTGTAGATATCGTACGGACAAATAAGTATACAAACTTTAAGTCAAATATCTTGATCAGTATTGAAGATATTCTACATAGGAAAAACTTTAACCTCATATTTTGCAATTTTTTAAGTATCAAAGGGCAATTCCTCAAAAAATATAATTCGAAATTATTTGAATTGTGTTATAAAACATTAAATCATGATAATACAACATAAAAAGTGTCTTTGTGCAAATTTTCACCGTCTTTGTGAGTCTTTTGATACATGGGTACTATATATTCACTTACGCTTGTCTTACTCTTAACATTTGAACATCGAATAAAAGCATAAAATGATAAAAATATAATCTAAATTTATTTTAAAATGAGTTATAAAACAATAATTCATCATAATATAACATAAAAAGTGTCTTTGTGTATATATTCACTGTCTTTGAGTGTCTTTTGATGTCTTTTGACGTCTTTTGATGTCTGTGGCAGTATTTAGTATCACTGGAAAAATATATGTTTTAAAAGTGTCCAGTTTATTGAACCTTCCGGTGATTATGTATGCGGCAAGTTCCAGTTGTGTGAACTTTTGAAAATTGCAATTTTATGTTATCTCTCAATTTTCAAAGGTATAGTCGAAATTTATCGATTTCTGGAATAAACCAAGGCCTAGCAACAAATTTGATGGTTAGAAAAAGTAGTTTCTCAATTTATCAAGTCACAGTAATAGGCTCCTTGTAGTTATCAACAATCATACATTGTTTTTGTAATACTTGAATAAGTGCATAATTATATTGTACAAGTAAAACAATAAGTAGAAGTGGCTTAAACTAGTTGGACTATGTAAACTTATCATGTTTTGAAAAAGTATGCAGATAGAGTAATGGCAAAATATGTGTGGTGAATTGTGAAATATATGTCGCGAATAGCGAAATGTGTGTCTTGAATAGCAAAATGTGCGTCGCGAACAAATCTCCCTCATTGGGATTTGCAAAAGTTGGCAGGTCTGAGTTACGTGTTACTAAAGCTCCACCCGAAACAAAAACAATATTTCAATTAAAGGAATGGTTTCATTGATCGATGCTCCATTTACCTTCTAAGACAATGCCTTCGTTACCTAAATCAATTATTGAGTCCCAAAACCGGACAAATGCAATAAGAGTAAACTGATTTTTGGCACATTATCAATCGACAAACGACCAGGTGCAGAAACATTCGACTCGTTAAAAAGACGCGCTGTGATTGGATGCTTGTCTCGCAAGGCGAAGTATTAAGCATCGCGATTGGCCGATACTACCTGAGCAGTCGCATTACTGAAGGTAGTCGTTATTGAATTTTTGGGCGGAGTAATGCTTACTGAGTGACAGCTGGATGTTACTGTGATAGTAATTAACAGATTAGAGATGCTCTGTGGCTGTTTGTAATCGAATTTGTCAGCGATTTCAAAGTCGCTTTTTTTGGCTTTGTTCTTTGAACACGACGAAGTCGGCGATGATAAGGCCACTACTTTGCCCGAATCACACTCTAGGAATCCCTGATATCCCCCCAAAAGACTCAAGTTATACCACAAGTCAAAATCTATTGACGATTCAAATGCCTGACCAGTTTAACCTGCAAGTGATACACGTGTCTCTGATATACTACGCAGTCAGTGATAAAAGTAGTTCCGTCATCTTGTTAATACACTAAGCAATATACATGTACCTAGTAATCAATAAAGTGTTAATATCAACCACAGCAAATCAAAGGTTTACATTCCATGCTGAGAGGTTTATGGAGTAAGCACAATAAAACAAGTAAATCTGTGAGCTAATGCTCACTAGTGATACCCCCGCCAAAATCTAAAAATATGCGACAAACAGGAAGTAGATGAGCAAGGAGCATGAAATCGCTTTACACCACATGGGACTATGGGATGAAGCAATATGCAAAGTATTAGGCTGCTGCATGTTATAGTTGCTGAGAAAACTGCGACGGAAATTTTGTAACGGACGCACGGACGCACGCACGGACAAGGGTAAAACAGTATACCCCCCTCTTCTTCGAAGCGGGGGTATAAAAATTTGTATATTGATAGTGTATAGCTGTCATTCTTGTATTACTTGAAGTTTAAGTTGTTTTACAGTATTGTACCATAATTATAATACCTACAGAATTTGTATGCTAAGTGACAAAGTGTACAGGGAAAACTGTACTTCAAGATTTTGTATGGGAAGAAGAGGAAAATAATCTGTATTTTGAACTAATAGTATTTGTAAGTAATGCAGGGTATAATTAACATTTCACCCGCATTTTTGAACTGCTCAATTCCTACTTGAATCTACTGTTTAAGGAGTAATATTTAGTATAGATTTGTATGTGCACAAAAGTCTTTCTATATTTCAATACTTTGATTACATAATAACAATGATCAGATAAGCTAGTATATATGGTAGTTCACAGTGTTTAAAGTGTTAAAGGGTTAAGATTTACCTCCGTTGGTTAAAACACCATACATACCTTTGCTTCATAAAGCATCATCTTGAATCTTCTAAAATAATAATAGTCATGATGTTTATCATCTTCAGCGAGCTCTAAGAAATTATTTTCTGCTTCAAAGCCAAATGAATTAAAAGATTGATCAGGATTTAGTAACAGAGCTGTAGGTGTTTTCAAGGACATTAGACCTCCAGCTATCCATTTTGTAGGAACATTAACCTTGGTTGGGTCTTCCCTATACTCGTTTAGAAATGAAAAGGCACAGCCAGAGTAGGTTGTTCCAAAATCAATAGCAGCAACACAAAGTTTTTGTCCTTTCATGCTTTTTTTCCCTTTTCCATCACTAGCATGAGCCATTTTGCATTAAATCTGAAAAAAGACAAAAATTACCAGTACAAATATGCTAGAATCATTTAAGATCTTGTATGTTATACAGCAAGATTGTCTACATAAATATTCTTGATTATCTTTACCAACTTTTATATTTATTAACAGTAGACTTAAAAACTGTTTTACAACCACGAAAGTACCATAATATTACATGTATTAGAAACACAATAAACTGTTCAAACCACTCTGTTTTCCAGGTATAAGTTTGATAAAGTGTCCATTTCTTAAAAAAGTGGGGTACTTTTATAAGAGCACAATATATTCATTTATATGCCAATGTTCAATATACTTGATCCACAATACTTTAAGAGCTTAATTATGTAATTTGGAGTAAGTTTTTTTTCTGTAATATGACTTCATCTTAAACATACTTTGATAAAAACTAGTGTTTCAAGTATTGACAACCTAATTCTACTTTCAGTTTCAGTCTACTTTTACTTTGAAATGTAATGAATAACATAAACATAATTATTTAATAATTGTTTGCATTTATCAAAAAAATCTTGTTCATTAGAGGTGTTTGATATACATGTACGTAAATGTATATTTTCTTTGCAGTCAAAAATTTGTGTTACTTTTGATATAGGGGCTTTAATACAAATAAAACAACCATTTTTAGGTTTAAGCAGGTAAAAGGTTAAAATGAGATGAAATTATTAATTCAGTAAGGTGTAAAAGTAAACCAATCAGAAATTAGGTTACTTAGATTCAATAACAAAAGAGTCAATTGCAAGCAAACAAAATCACTTCTATTTGAAGCTACTAGCTGTTAGTTCAAACTCTGATATGTACACATGGAGCTTTTGGATTCTCATGGTCACATACTGTACTTTAAAGTATGACGTCTTAAATTATTTACTCAGCAGTGAACTACATTTGACAGATTGACTAAATACAGTTAATGTTGTCCAACCTGGTACTCAAACCTTTATTTAGAACAGTCACACACTATAACTACTATTACTATATGACATTCACAGCTTACATGCTGTCTGTTAACTTTTACGTTGATAGCTGAATGGTTTGTACAGGCCTACAATTTGAATGAGGGTTGACCACTACATGTACTTAAGAGTCAATTTTATCAGATTCAGACTGCAATCTGACAGTGGATTCAGGGTGTATCACAGATGCCAGATACAAAATTTCCTGGTCATCATGTAGATATATACATCAGGGGCAGTTCCAGGATTTTTTTCTATGGGGTCCGAAATTTTCTAGGGGGTGGGGGTCCGAAATTTACTAGGGGGGTCCGAACTTTCGAACCACAACCACATTATACACATTTTGCAGAAAATTGCAACATATTAATAATAAAAACCACATAACCATTAAATTTAAATCTTTGTTAAGCATCGAGAAAAATTGTTTTATGCTACTTAAAAATGTCTTACAGTCAAAAAATACACTAATGGACAGGTACATTTTCCAAATTCTAGGGGGGTCCGGACTCCCCGACCCCCCCCCCCCACTGGATCCGCCTATATGTACATGCACTATAATAAGAAAACAAATTCTGGCACCTGTGGGATCTATAGTCACATGATCAGGAATAACAACTAACGAAGTAAACCATCGGGACTTGTTGCATGGTATTCCTAAAAAAAAAATCCAAATAATTATACTATATAATATAGACATAGTATAATTATTTTGATTATTTTTTTAGGAAAATCAAGCTACAAGTCCCTGTAGAGTAAACCAAGACTAGTTTTTGTTGATTTCACTTTTCAGACAAACTATTGCATCGCAGGCTGTGCATTGCATGACATCAAATAGCAAATAAAATCTCTGCTACCTTTCTTTTCATGCAAAATCCAAAGTTGAATTGTGTGGTGAACGAGATCATGTGCAAAAGAATGTGTATAAGATAAGTAATCAATTTTAACTCATAGGTAATTTTTGGCATTATCAAAAAAGAATTTAATACTTGTTTACTTCTTTTATAACAAAAAATAACAACAAAGACTCGTAAAGCATTGAAACACAATCGATTTTTGTATTCTACACCCAGAATAAACAAGTTTTAATTGGAATTTCGAAACCGAAAGTAGAATTTTGAAATAAATTTTGCACGTAAACAAACTGTGTTAAATGCGTGAAGAAATGACAAAATAATTAAGTTTACAAAACTACGGACCAATACAAAGAATATAATAAGAAATAATTCAATGCACAGACAAAAACATAGAAATTCAAAGAACTCTGTCAACCGTTAAGTTTAACCATTTATGATTTAAAAAAAGGCTTTATTAATATACTTCATACTTCGCGTTGTCAAGTTATAACAAATCAACAAAACGACAAAAGTGTTAACCATTAATAAAACATTCATTATAGTGCATAAATTTACATGTTATTTATAAATTTTACAAATAAATAAAGTTAAATTGATCAAACTTCAGATTTTAGACATACGTACTTACTCCCTCTTTTATCAATCTGCAAAAGAAAAAAACTCTTACTGAAACATTGGTTGGTTACTTCCCCTACTTTTAGAAACGGCCTAAAACACTGACAAGTTTATTGACAACACAAAGAACGGTGGTAATTATATATACATTTATATGATTACAGAACACATTTTAATAGAATGTCTACATTATGTATGTTACGGACTTACGGTACTTACATTTGGCTCAGTCAATATTCTCGTACCCTGAATTGCTGAACAACTTAAACACCATTTTGATACCATTTTTAATATTTTTTATGTGCTTTTAGGAGGGGACATGGCTGCCAAACCACTCTACTGAAGTTACTTGAAGACTGGAAGCAGGCTCTGGACAACAATCAATATGTAGCTGCAATTCCTATGGATCTTTCTAAGGCCTTTGACTGCCTACCACATGACATTCTTCTATCTAAATTATCTGCATATGGTTTGTCAGAGTCTGTTTCAAGCTTACTCAAATCATATTCGTCTGATAGAAAACAACGAATTAAGATAGGTCAAACGGTTAGTTCTTGGGCTTCTATAACTAAAGGTGTACCCCAAGGATCTATCTTGGGACCCTTGCTTTTTAATATTTTTATCAATGATATTTTTTATTTCATTAAAAGGTCTACTTTGTATAATTATGCAGATGACAATACCCTTTCATTCTTTTCTTCTAATTTTAATGAACTTATTGATGTTTTACAATCAGATAGTAATATACTTTTAGAATGGTTTAAAATAAACAAAATGCAAGCAAACCTGAAAAATTACAATCTATTGCTCTTGATAAAACTTTTACAAAAAAATCCTTCTTTTAAAGTAGGGGACGCCACAATAACTTGTGAAAGGGTAGTAAAACTACTTGGGATTGAAATTGATCATAAACTTAATTTTGATAAACATATTCAGGGTATATGTAAAAAAGCTGCCATCCAAATTAATATTTTAAAGAGAATTGGTAAACAATTAAGTCTAACAAATAAACTTCTTATTTTCCATACTTTTAATTATCAAATTTTAATTTCTGTCCTATGGCATGGCATTTTTGTTCAGAAGCAAATGTAAAAAAGATAGAAAAATTACAAGAAAGAGCTCTTCGATTTGTTTACACTGATTTTAGTCTTACCTATGAAGATATTTTACGCAAAGTAGACCTCCCATCCCTTCAAATCAGGCGCATGAGAACAATGGCTATTGAAATATTTAAGATTATAAATGATATGTCACCTCCAGTTCTAAGTGATCTTGTTGTAAGACGTGAATCTAAACTAAACTTTAGATACACAAACATTTTACATATACCTAACATAGGTACAACAACTTACGGCAAAAATTCTTTCAGATATGCCGCTCCCTCGCTATGGAACTCCATCCCTGACCACTTTAGAAAATGTTCAAATTTTTCACAATTTAAAACTCTTATTTTATCATAGAATGGTAAAAATTGTAAATGTAGATGTTGTAACCATCTGGGAGCTCCATAGTCAGGAACTGCCATAAATTGAGCCATACATTTATTTATATAATGCATTCATTTATTTATGTATTAACCTATCTATCTATACTCAATAGTTTTATGTAGTATTTAAGTATATTGTCTACATGTTCTTATACTTTTTGTGATATTATTCTTTTTAATATGTCTTATTTCCAACTTATGTATATTTATTTCTGGTCTATGTTAGTGTGCAGTTGGAAATGTTTGAGTCATACTATTTTTCATAGTAATTCTATGAATGTCTTCACATGCTTCATATGATATGATGTAGCTGCTGATCAGTTTCTTCCATATTTGATTTGCGGGGATAATAGTTTTTCTTAGCTAATTTTTAATTGTCACACTTTTGTGTTTTCATTGAATGTCAGGATTTTTAGATAACCCTTTTATGGCAGTTTTTAGGCCAGCAACAGGTCAGGATCAGCAGCTTCATCATATATTTTATTTTATTATTTGTTTATATCATTTAAATTGTCTATGTATTTATATATTTATTCATTACGTTAAAAATGTTTTATATCTATATCATTTGTTATAAGTGATCTTCGATCAATTTTAGTTTAAAATAATTGTATCGTGCCTTTTTAATTTACCCATTTAAATTTGTTTAACTTGTATTTATTTTGTTTAACTCATATTAATATGTTATAGTCGGTTGTAAAAGCTTGATTAAGCTTGCCGACTTAAAATAAAAATTTTTATCTTATCTATCTTACCCAAGGTCATCAAGATTCTCATTTATAGTATCGAGAATCTTAATAGCCTCTTGGTACGAGAATGCTCAGTCAGGAACACACTCTACATGTAAGCAAGTGGTCTGGGATCACCGGTCAGGCTGCATATTTTTCTCACCCTTTGAATAATAAGTTTGTTTCATTACCTTTATAATGAAGCTCGGGGTATGAAGCTAAGTTTACACAGCAAATATGTATTATAAAAAATAGTAACCTGATAGCGGTCTCATCCATAAGTTAGGTCAACATTAATGTCTATGAAGACTCCTGATCTTGTATGAAAGAAGTTCAAATGAAAAGCTTTCATCCCTTTTTTTCCAAGCATGAATAGCTTTCATTCCTATTTTTTCCAAGCAAATTTTAATATTGATCTTCTGTCAAGGAGGAAGTTTTCTAGCTGGTTTATAAGTACATTAATTGGTTATTTATGTAAACTAATAAAAATCTGGTCCAAGCTGGTTCAATATAAACAGATATCCTGTAGAGCATTGTCGTACAGGATCTCTACTATCTCAATGGAGTGTCACGTCGAGATGAACTTTATGTCGACTAATCAATGCGTAGCATTCATCTAAACGAAACACAATTGATAACATTTTGATTTCGTAATTTCTATTTTTAGACCAAGGTTTGAAAGCTAATTTAACAGCGGTATTATTCACAGTCTGCGATTGGACGGCTCATTTCAAATTGCATGACGTACACGATGTAAACAAGTTACGTATCATAACAATTTCGTCATTAATATTATGATGAGAAAAAGTCACCTGAACGTGACCCTCGTTTGAAAAAGGCCAGATCTAAATTAGCGAGTAGGTGAGTGGAAAATTTTAGATCGAGTTTTAATCAGATTGAAGCCGGTTTGATTATTAATACATGTACCCATGACCTACTGTGAACACTTCATCGCTTTGTCATAAAATCTAACCTTGACTAAATCATGACGGGACCGGGACAACTCAACCCGTAAGCTGGGACAACTCAACCCGTGGACAACTCAACCCGTGAACAACTCAACCCGTATGATATATAATTAGTTATTCATCATAAATAATATGTTTAAACTGTTAAATTTGATATTGAGATAAAATTTAGCGCTAATGGAAGATATTAAAGTATGAAAATAATGATGAAAATACAACATTTCGCTGTGTAGTATGACTAATAATGCAATTTAAGATCTTTAAGAAATCAATGATTCTCTAAAAAAATCCACAATATTATATACAAAAACAACGCGCTTGTTTAATCAATAATTATTTTTAATTATCACATTTTCGCTTTGTAGATCGACAATTATTGCAATTTAAATTCTTTAATTGTGTTATAAGTTGAATGGTTTCGGCACACTTCAATCATAATTATACCTTCAAGAAGTTTATTGTGACGGTTTGACATACTAGTTATACAAGAGTGATTAATTGCATTTACAATTACAATGTATCAATAATCACTTTCTAATTAATTCAACATAACAGTTTGTCAAACAACTTCCCGCTTTAAAAGCATAACAATAAAGGCGTTCAATTCTATTTTGTTTATCTCATAACACACTATTTTTACAGTCAATTTGAAGATTAATTACAAAATAATGTTCAATAATCGGTTAAACATGTGCTGAGTCTTACAGTATATGATTACTACGTATTTTGTATACAATACATACAACACAATTGACACAATATTTATGCAATCTCTAAATACCATTACTGTACTTTATTCACAAATATCTTCCATTCTTGATAGAAATATATTTAATTTCACTTTTTATTGTTAATACATATTTTTATGATAAATAACCAATTAGATTATATATCAAACTATCATAATATATTTTACGGGTTGAGTTGGCCACGGGTTGAGTTGTCCACGGGTTGAGTTGTCCCAATTTCGGGTTGAGTTGTCCACGGGTTGAGTTGGATTCGGGTTGAGTTGTACTGGACCCATCATGACTAACTGAACAGCAGTGTTGTCAATAGACAAGCTGGTTAAACCATGGCTTATCAAATTCAAGTCAAATGCCATGGCTAATATATTTTATTCATATTACTTCCAAGTTATATTCATAAGAAAGCTAAAAACTCTATAAAATGAATGGATCACTGATGTTAATGAACTCAGCCTTAATAATAAAGTGGACTGGATTGTTGTAAAAAGTTCCATGGGAAATATAGAACATAAATGTCTCTCTCAAATTAGTCTTAACAGAGGACTGGTGATAACTTGATGTAGTTGAATAGTGAGGTTCCAGTGCATAGGATAACGATAATAAACAACAGAAAATATAATAATCTATATCTATTTATAATAACATGAACATATCCAATTAACAATGTGCAATGTAAACTCCAATATATTCTCCATGTAGTCTCCCCATCTATAGATGTCTTCAAGACCAGGATGGGTGAGCTGTACAATCAACTCTAGAGCAATATGTTTTAGCCTGTTCTTAACCTGTTTTTACTTCCCTTCACAAATGTAAATAGTTTCACAATTGTGCGACAATGCTCTAGAAGAGTCCAGCACATCACCCTAGAGATAGAACAATAACAATATTAATATACAGACAACTACAGTGCCCTCTAAAAGTCCTGGGACAATGTCCTGTTTTTAGGATCAACCAATTGACATTTACCAACGAAAAAAAGAAGCAGAGAGTCAACTTAGCAAATTGCAAAATCAGCAACTGTTGTCATATGAACATATGATTTAAACTGTGTTACATGAATACAGGGAATTAGATATCTATGTATCTGATGAATAGTTTTTAAAAATAGTAATATAAGGGACTTTAGTCAGTTACTTCCCTTGTATACTCTTCAAATAGGTAGGTCCAATTAGTTAGAATACTCGGATTTTACCCTTACTTTTCAATGACAATTTGCCAAAATTGACTTTAAATAACCTTTTTGTAAATCATTTAATTTGTTTGAAATTCAAGTATTTTTAGGGTAAAGAACTATCTAAATTTCATCACTTCTGTAAATATCTCCATTAACAAGATAGATATTAGATGAAATACTTTGTTATCCTTACGTAGGACTTCAAAGATAAAATCCAAGGATTCCAACTGTAAGGACCTACTTACCAATAGGATTGCTTCAGATTTTATCAGGGAAAGATAACTGACTAAAGTCCCTAATTACATGATTACGAAGCTTTAATATAATAGAAAAATTACAAGCAATATGCATGAACATTTTTTAAGAAATTTTATTTGGGCAAGAACTTTTGGATGGCACTATACATTTATAGGGTTTTGACACTGAGTTGTGTCAGCCATAACATGTGCATATATAATGAGACAAATAAATCAATGACTAGTATAACAATACGAAAATTGCATGCATGAGCATACGGATTACATAGAACAAAATAAAACAAACTATTAATTTGGTTACTTACAGAATGTGGATAATAAAAACATACAGTTGAAATACAATTAAATTAAAGTTTAAAACAGAATTGTTTCGGAATTCAGGGCATTTTAAACTGACATGTGGTGCCAACACGTTTTTGTACATATTATTTGATATACAAGTTTAAATTACACAATCACTCCAATATATTGTTTCATAGTCTTTCGAAATAGTTTTTTTACAGAATTTTGTTAGCCAGATGCCATGTCTAAAATCATGATTGAACTGAAGTCTTAATTACACAATGTATAGACATGGAAATCATAACCCACACCTGGTGAAAATAAAAAATATCAGTATGTCATCTCAAGAGGATAAAAAAATGTAAAAGTGTATATTTTATTAAATCAGTGCAACACTTGTCAAAGTACATGTAAATAAATCAGTTTGAAGACTAGTTTTGAACTGACCCGTTGATTTGTGTATAATATATCACACAAAATACAAACAAACAATATAATGTAGGCCCGTTGTAGGGTGAATGAAACATAGTTCTAACTATAAATTATTCATAAGGCTTCAAAAACATACATAATCAGTTAAAAGCATTAATTAAAAACAAAATGTCAAATATAGTTCCTTTAACAATCAAATCGGGCCACACTTTCAAGATTTTTATATGTTTATAATAAAATTTAAAAAAAAAATGTAAAATGGTGATTTTGAATAAAACAATTTAATACAATTAACCATAATTTTTGTGTACATCCAAAGATACATCAATATTGTATTATGTATTATCAGCTTTATATCTTAATTTAAAACATTTAAATGTGAAAAAAAATCTTGAAATAATTTCTACGACCAATCTCCCTCCTACTACTTATTCTAAATCATGAAAAGCAGCTGTCAGACACTGACAGAAGTATGTGCCTGGTAACTGATCACAGCTAAATCCAGAGATTTCACCCTTCAATGAATGGTGAGTTAGTAGGTTAAATGAGGACTGTGATATCACCTACATGTATACAATGTATTGCTACAGTGTAATACTCAAATAAGAAAAAATACAATAAATAAGAATAAATAATTATATCACCCGAGAATGTTCTAGATCAAGTATAACCTGATACATGAATACATGTATATCACACAAGTACACTTAACTTATTTCATCTTAATTTCACATTGTTTCATGTGGTTGAACCAAGTTATTGTTACAGTCATGATTTAGTCAAGTTAAAAATATCTGAGTTCATTTGTAGTTGAAAACTATACTGTCTGTGTTATTTATTATTCATGTTTTTAACATACTGTTTTCAAACTTTTTACCTAAAGTTATATACTGTCTGCATTCTTATTTCATTCACTTCTTTCACATTCAGTGATATAACATTTTATGGAACAAGTCAAGCGAATTGTGTTGAGTTTTAAAGAGAAAGTCATGAACTACCCCAACTATTGTCACATTATGTGACATTTAATAGCTTCTACAATGTCTACGATGCATCACTTCCTTTACAACTGTCTTCTAAAAAGTTAAAGTCTGCTGAAGTTATTTTTTTTGTTTTTTCTTCTTTGGCCTCCACCTTAAGTTCTGTACCACCAAAAATCATTGATACTTGAACACCACGATCATTTCTATCAGACTTACTTGGAATGGCTACCTCTAGTGTTCCAACATGTTCACAACTTTTGTCAGTAACAAACATAGGGTTCTCTTCTTCTGATACGTAGATATCAAAATCAAGCGAGACCTGACTAGCTTCCAGAGGCGTGTAACGTTGATTTATCTGACTCTGGCCTACGATTAACTCTTGCCCTTTCTTTACATGACAAGCAAATACATCTTGACATTTGTAAACATTTCCTACTTTTATCTTCTTCGAATTCGGATGAACACCATCCTTAAAGTCTCTGTACACTCGAATACCATAAGAGCACTTTGCAATTCGTGACTTTATGGTCACTGGATTGTGGCCAAAGATTACAGCCCCTTTAAGGACCACAAGACCAGCATCTTCAGGAATAATCAATCGCCTATCACTAAAATGTTCTCTCATTGCATATTGAAGTACAGGAGAATCTGAAAATCCCCCGACAATTAGAACAGTTGTAACATCTTTACATTTTGGCTCACCTAAAAGCTTTTTCACTTCAAAAACAATTTGGTCACAGCAATCTTTAAACCAAGATCTCATAATGTCAGTGTCTATTCTCATTTTGTCATTTGATACTCTAACTTTATCTTTGAATTCTTGATTATTTGCAATATCATCTTGAAGACTTTTGCCTTGTTTCTCATCATAGAGGTTTATCAAGCTTACTGGTATTTTCATGGTTTCTTGACCCTTTTTTTGCATACTTATCCTTCTTTTTTTGGTTTCAAATTCTTGCAAAAGAAGAACAAAATCTTCTTTGTAATCTGATTCAAATTCTTTCATTAAGTCTTTCCCTAGATAAAATAACACAAGTCATTAAGTAAAGTTTAGATGGTAAATTTACTTAATACTATATAACCTCTGCCACATATAGACCTTATTCGGTACTCAAATTTATGGGTTGTCCATCCCTGCACAGGCAGTACAAACAAAGATTTTTGCACATTATTACTGAAAAGCATGAAATACCAATTAAATCTAATGGTTCTTTGAACACAATACTTTCATTGTAATGGTAAATGTTTGTTTGCACCAATAAAATGTTTGCAATAATTTAAAAAGGTTTAATTTTGAAAAATACTAATTATCAACAATCTAAGAGGTTTTGGAAAATGAAAAGGTTTTAAAGATTTTGGTAAAAATTTGTGTTTTTAAAGGTTTGGCTTTGAGGCCTGTGTTAAATAACTTTAAGACCTGTAGAAGCAGTGCTCCAGTAGTAGGATGTGCACATAGGGATCAAGAGGTCCTGGGTTCAAATCTGAATATGGGCACTGCTAATTTCATTGATTCAGAAATTTACAAACAGTTGTTCCACTCCACCCAAGTGTAAATGAGTGCTGTGAGGAATCACCTAATTAAAGGTGATTTCAATGATCAGTGGTTATGATACAAAATTGAAAAGTCAGCTAAACAGGTACATGTATACAGAAGTAGACTTTATACCACACTTTAACAGCATTTATTACGCAAGTAAGCAAAGAATTATGATAACTCACCAAAAAGTTTATCTAAAAAGCATCTAAAAGCTTTATCAACCATTGTTCCGCCAGAAGCCCCGCCTGAAGGAATAACTAATTCTTTAAGTTTGCCTTCATCTAAGACTTCATGTACAGTGATATCAACAGTTCCACCTGAAATATTTTGAGAAATATTGTAAATATTTTCCAGTAAAGTTGTTATTAAGACAACATGGCATTCTGACAGAAAGTGGTCTTAATAGTGAATCGATCCAAAGACAGATATCTATGTCTCTGTTCGATCTTAGTAGTGAATCAGTCCATTTGTGAACATCGTCGGCAACCGCGGTACTTTCTTCTGATACACTCAATAGTCAATACATAATGCAGCTTAGTGGAGTGATGTATTATGGGATAACCGATGATGACTTGTGCATTGAATATTACACTTAGGTAGTTTATGGCAACTACATATGTACAAATAGAAAGTAAATACATTTTTGCAGTTATATGCAAACAAATACAGAACTTCTTTAATTTCAGTAAATTTCTTGCTCAAGGAAATTAGCAGTGCCCCTGGTGGGGCTTGAGCCCAGGATCACAAGCACACATCCTACCACTAGACGTAACTCCTCTCTCTAATAAAGGAACAATTCTGGTTGAAAAATTGTTTTCAATGTTTCACAATACAAAAATATTGAAGGTATGGGAATTTTAGTTTTAAGCAAAACTAGTCTACAGCCTTCTTCATTTTCAATTAATGAGACTAGTTTTGTGCAGGCCCACCAATTGATGACGCCAATAGCAGACTGGTCTTTATATACAGACCCATTTCTTCTCAAAATAAGTATTTGGAACTAAAAATTGTCAAAAAATGCATGATTTTGCTGTAAAAAGGGAAATCTTCTGGTAAAAACTTTACAGTATAAATATTATCCTTATACCTCCGATATCAACTATCATATATTTCATTCCTTTCTGAAATGGTGACACCTTACATGACTCATTTGATGAATTATCTTTGACAGCCATTTTTTCAATGGGTAAATGCATACAATACAATGAAGCAGCCTCAGGTTCCAGTGCAATCATTAATCTATCTTTTGGTATTCCTGCCTGTAATAAATGGTTAGAGCAGAAATAGTCTAACTTCATGTGTATAATGAAAGATATACATGTAGACCAGTTTTCATGTCTGATTAGCTATCAAGTTGTTGTGAGTTGAGAGTGGTATAAAGTCTACTTTCATAATACAAGTTCAGCTGACTTTACAATTCTGTGTGATAACCCTGACCATTGATATCACCTTCATGCAGGTGATCCCTCACATTAAATTTCACACATGGGAGGAGTGGAACAACTGTAGGTAAATTTCTAGCTCAAAGAAATTATCAGTGTCTCTAGTGGGGTTCGAATATAAGACCTTTCAAACTCTTAGCCCTGATCCTACCACTGGACTACTGATTTAACTATATCCAAGCAAAACACACATACCTTTGTGAAGTTTTGATCATGAAATATTTTTACAGTCAATCTCTTGCCTATCTAAGTTCAAATAAATAGATTTGATGCCAATTATCAACACTTTATTGGGCAATATATGGCAGTCAACTCACCTAACCAGCCCTCCAGGACACATTACTTTTACTTGTACTTGCCACAACTTCCATAAGAAGCAGGCCTACCTCTACCATGGGATTTTATCAATAAATTTTGATTTTCCAGTGACGGGTTTAACCTTCAGCATGCTGGGAATGACACATGAGACACTGAATTCAAACACCTGAGCCCTACCACTGCATTACATCCATGACTTTGCCCATAAATTTACAGACCCCTCCATCTATAAAGACTTTATACAGTAACTCAGTCTCCCATTAAAGATGTTTAAATAACTGTATGACATATGTATGATAACATGATATACCTTTTCAGCAGCTTCCCTCATAAACTGTTTAGAGCTATCATTCCATATAGCAGGAACTGTAAGGACCCATCTAATGTCAGACTCAGTCACACCTGATATCCTGAATTTAATGCAAGAAACAATTATGACATGTATAGAAAAAAATAGATTGAAAAAATAAATAAAACATGAAGCCAGCCATCACCATAGCTCACTTTGTCTAGTCAGCAGTTAATGAAAATTGATGCAGGCAACAGGTGACTGTATGACAAGCTCTATTCTAAATAGACAGTAATACTCTACTATTAAATTACATGTATAATGAAACAGGGCTTGAATTTAAGAAAAACTTGGACTTGAAATTTTTGCGAGTTGATTTTATTTCAACTAGCAAATGAAAAATGTGACTTGCAATTTTCTCAAAATCTTAAAAGAATATATAGTACAGTTTAATTCATATTTGCAATATAAAAACAACATAGTACTACAATTAACTATGGATGGAACAAGGGCGTTACTTTAGGGTAGACAAAAAGTATCAAACATGTTTTTTAGGTGAATCTTCAATTGATATTTTCGATTTATCTGGTCATTTCTAAGCTAATTTGAGCCTCAATAGTTTAGACAGTAATAATTTTGCGTTGATAAAAGTTACTTGCAAATTTAAAAACCCGCTCGCAATTTGTGAGTATGCCAGCTTAAATTCAAGCCCTGTAATGAAATTACATTACTAGTACATGGCATCCTTTTTATAGCGAAAGTGTAAAAAAGTTCCTCCTTGCTCTGTTTTTTTTACAGTAACTTGCTTTTCCTGATATGTCTGCATACAAAACCTTTATGTTATGAACATATTTAATTTTAATCAGTCCTTGAAAAGAACGTGACAACAAAATTTTGCAATCTGACATGGTGTAAAGTTTAGAAATAAAATGTGCAATCAGATTGTTTATTGTTCTTATTACTATCCTGTGGTCAAACAAAATACATGAACTGGGGAAATTGTGTGACATCGGCACAGTGCCTATACCATGTCAAATTTTGTGATCAGTGTGGGACCTAATATAAAACAGCTGTTTCATTTTACTAAAAAGTACTGATTCTTTCTCCTCCAATAAACCTTCTACATAATTATGGGTTACTTATAAGATGGAGTAGGCACTCAAAATTATCATACAAAAATGGTGAACCATTTAATAAGTTATGAAAGAAAAACCTGCCTTGATGATGCATTTTTTTATATAACATCCCACACTGATTAGGAAATGGCACATAGTATAAACACCATGATAAGAAGAAGAATTTAAATAACTTACATAGTTTTGACATTGTCTAACATATGGTCATGTAAATACTTGATACATATTTTAAACACATCCATAGCTTCCATTTCTTTACCATTGTCATCAGTGATTAACATATCTCTTTGCAATCTCTGTAATGATAATATGTTTTATAGTGATAATTGTAATAATAGTAGATTAAAATAAAGGATATAAAATTATAACAATCATATTTGATTTTTACAAATTATACATGCACATCTCATTAAATTTACACTTACCTTTATAAATTGGTCAATAAAAAGTTCAGAAAAATGGCACAAAATGGTAGGAGTACCATGAATAACATGTTTTCACTCTCTGAAAAGTACCAGCACTTCACATGTAGTTATGGGGAAATTGGTAATAAAAAACAGGCATCTTAAAAAGCCTTAACACATTAAGGTAAAATAGGTCCACAACCAGACAAGTTAAAGGGTTAAACATGAAACAATCAAGAATGATAAAAGAAAATAATATTATTAAAAACCTTACTGAAGACTGGTAGAGCAACATTTTAAAATGACGAAAGAAGTAATAATCAGTGTGTTTGTTTTCACCCGCTAACTCAGAATATTCATTCTCAGCATCATATCCAAACGATTTAAAAGACTTGTCAGCTTTTAGCAGCAGTATTGATGGTGTCTTCGATGATATAAGCTGTGATGATCCAGCATTCCACTTTACTTGTGCAAAAACTTTAGATGGATCCTTTTCATACTCATGAGTCAATGAGTAAGCATATCCTGAATATGTTGTTCCGAAATCAATAGCAGCTACGATCATTTGTTCACTCTTCGACTTGTAATGTACCTCCGGGTGTGAGCTTTTTGAAGCCATGCCTCCTCTGAAGATATAAAATATTGAAATATTACACAATTTTATTCTGAAATCTCAAGGATAAAACAAGAATGACCAAATGTGTTTAAGGAATTTTGTACAGAAAATGATTTATTCCACTTTCATTTATTTAGACATTATATAGAAACTTTATCAGTTTATCAGTACATCTAGAAATAACTTCCTGTTTCCCGACAATATATGTACTGTATAATTTGCATTAAGAGCCTAGTGAAGGATAATGTCTGGATTGGTTGCTTACAGTAGGTAACCACTAAAATCCGGTTAAGAGAAATACTTCGATATTCATCATATGTTGAACATTGGCCATCCTAAATTGAATTATTAATTAATTCATGTACACTTTTATACAAGTATTCATGACTGTCTTATGCAAGTTATGATCAGAGTACATTTAGTTACATCATACATGTACCAGAGACATAGGTACACATGTATCTATGTCTCTGACAGGCACATAGGAAGCATTTTCAGATGGGAGGGGGGCTATTTTTTCAGATTTATTTTAAGGAAAAGAAAACATTACTTAATGTTACAGTATAAAGTTAAGTTTAATTTTACACTGCATTAGAGCGAGTAAGGGACAAAACCGACCATGAGACGAAACGGACCATGACAAAACGGACCATATTCGGGACAAAACGGACCATATATTTTGGACAAAATGGACAATTGTCGGGGCAAAACGGACCATTATGATTTATACTGCTTCAGTATAGTGGGTACAAAAAAAAACTTTTTTTGGTAAACATTAGAAAAGAGACAATTTCAGGGATAGGCAGTAATGAAAATAAAATGTGTGTAATTCATTTAACAAAACTAGCCTAATGGATACCACCATTTGTAGGTAAATCATGCTTGTAATGGACCATATTTTTTGACAAAACGGACCATTGTCGGGACAAAACGGACCATTATGATATATATTTATATTATTAGAAATAAAATATATTCATGTTTTCAATAAAATGCATTAGTGTTGTTGTTTGTTATTTCATTGACAACTTAATTAATTTTTTAATCAACGCCAAACTGATGACAATTATTGATAATTACATGTAGTAGAGGCTAATTAAACAAGATTGTTTTTTCTTTTTGGAAGTACAAGTTTGTTATCATTAAACCTTTTCCAGAGTTATATGTGGAGGGCAGTGTATAGAGAGGAACCAGTGCTTGAATATAATATTATAGGCAACCTCAAATTTAATCACTCTCAGGCAAATACTCCAGTACCAATTAATTAAAGGTGTTAGTTCAAGGAAACAACGAGGAGGACAATTAATAGCATTCGTTAGGACATTATTTGTTGTTATTTATTTACGAGTACATCAAATATCACAGTTATCACATTTGGTGACAAACAACACACCAACAACACCCAAGCAGTTAATCACAATTAAGAATTATAATTACAGTTGAACCACAATTTAATGATACAAAAACATATGATATCATAACACTATTTATAATAATAAAATGTTTCTTTTTTTTTAAATATCGTAAATGTCATACTTTTTCTTATGGTCCATTTTGTCCCGACAATGGTCCATTTTCCAATATATTTGGTCCGTTTTGTCCCTCGTATGGTCCGCTTTGTCATGGTCCGTTTCGTCTTATGGTCCGTTTTGTCCCGGCACCCATTAGAGCATCTTGTTCTATAAAAAGTGTTTGTAATACTGATTTTGCCGAAAAAGCACAAATGTATAAATCAATTGAGTGTGACAGATTAGACAAAGATCCTCAAACACTATAACTGTTGTAAATATTGGGGGGGGGGCTAAGCCCCCCTAGCCCCCCCCCCCCCACCTGTTCCTACGGACCTGACTGATCATATGTAAAATTGTTAAACATCAATCTCAACGAGATAATACAATGCAACATCGATTAATTGCACAACATTACACAAAATGCGCAAAATAATAATTTGCGAAATCGAAACCGAAAGTAGAAAATATGCACTCACGCATCACATTGAACTTTCATTGCAATATAAATTTTCTAACAATAAAAACTTCATTAATTTATACAAAAATATTTAAAACGTCTTTTGTTTTAATAAATACTATTAAATACATTAAAAAAAACACCAAAAAATAGTTTGCGCTTCAGGGCCGGACTCAAATAACAGTGGTGTGTTTTACACCGACACCGGTTTTACCATTTGGAACAGTTTGGTTTTTTTCCCTTTGTTTGTTTGTTTGTTTGTTTGTTTTCACACAAGTTGTGCAACAACAGGAAATCTCAATTGAAAGGTGGTTTGACAGTTCTATTTTCAGCGTTTAACAAGCATTGCCTGATGCAATAGACTAAATTGTTCAGCATAAGTCAACCTAAGTGGACGAAAACAAGAAAACAATTTATGAAGGTAAACTGACAGGTATGCAGTGGATTCGGATTATGGAGACTTCGGTAAATGACTATATCGGTAAATTGATTTTATATAGGAAATCGTTTGGAGAGATCGGTAAATTGATATTGTATAGTGTAATTATTCTGTATGTGTGATAATCAATGTTCATTATGATTTGTTTGTATATTATTGTTTGAAATAGTTTGTTAAATGTTGTTATATTTCAATAAAATCATAATTTCTCATTATTGAATAATCTTTTTTTCTTGATAAATACAAGTGATTTATATACGTCATGGAGTTCAGATCAAATTGCATATTTTAGAAAAAGATATAAGAATAATAAATAACAAACATAAATTCATCTATTTTATTGTTTTATTCAAATATATCATGTACTAATATGTCATACTTTATTCAAATATATCAAGTACTAATATGTCATATTTACAAAAAAAAAAAATAACAGTTGATAGCACATCGTGAAACAATTAATTATTATAAAAAGATTACATTATATAGATAAATAATTTATTCCTATATTTTCGACGGGAATCTTACCAGACCTGAAATGTATATATGTACATCTTCAAAAGCGAACTAACAACGATAAATAAATGATATTATTACACTTTATTCCTGTTGCTGCCAATGTATCTTCATTGTCTTCTGTAATAGTAAAATGAAAAAACAACAGCAGCGTGTAATTGTTATTTTTACAATAGTAAATCGTAAATAAAATCTCTTAATTTCAAAATAAAAACTGTCAAATAGGACAACTTAAATAATAAATATTTTTTTAATGTAAGTACATTTGTATATTAAATCATTTTTATTTAATCATTATCCACAAGCACTTATACTGTTATGCACACCTATTTAATTTACACTATACAATATCAATTTACCGATCTCTCCAAACGATTTACTATATAAAATCAATTTACCGATATAGTCATTTACCGAAGTCTCCAGATACCGTGGATTCGCCCCCGTGCGTTTCGCCCCAATTTTTGACAATTTATCGAGGCATTTCTTGAGTTAATTTTAATGTACTTCAACCTTAATTTTTAAGTATGTATTTAATTTTTATATTAAAAGTTCTTTAAGGATATTGTTGAGATGTGTATTTAGATTAATATTTTTCAGTTTCTGAAGAGTTTTGTTTTATAAATTTTATGAAGAAATGGCTGATAACAGCAAGGAAATAAAAAGTCTAATCAAGTTGAGACAACAGCGACCTTCATACTCTCGTATGATCTCGTGGGAGCTAAGCCAATGTGTAGAACAAACACCAACAAAGAAGCGTAGAAGCAAGAAGAAAAAGGTAAATAAAAAATTATTTTTTATTTGTTTATCATTGGCTTCATCTATGGGTATGCTTGTTTCTCATATTCTCAGGGTTTCTCATTGGCAGTGGCCAGAGTAACGGTTCAATTGCTCTTGCCTTGGAGTGCTGGGGGTGCTGAAACCACCAGGAGTTCCAACCAGCAACTCAACTAATATGTTAGATGTCACGACTTTAAACCAAAATAGCCAGGAACGGAACCAATGTTGTTTGAACTACTTATAACCCAAAGCAACAAATACTTAATTGCTAGAAACAAGTTCGAGTCTCAGCACAAGAGGCGTTGAAACCACCAGGGTTACCACCAACAACTCTCACAACACACCAGGCTCTATGACTAACCCGAGGTTTCAACCCGAACTAACCTAACCAAGCAATTAATGCTTTATAACTTATAAATAATATAAGATGTTCCAACCTCATATATAACACCATTTATAACACCACAACCTGGTACTATAATCAGACAATCAATGACCCTCTCACAATGCCTTTGGCTTTCTATAAGAACGTGGATCAATAGATTCCTTAACTCTAGTTGTACAACAAAGACCTGATAATTATAAGAAAAGCGATGTGGACCGTCCTGAGTCTCCAGTCTGACTCCATTTTTCTCTGTCGATTTCCGCTATTTAATTATACCCACCTGATGCCCGCGCATACCGGAACTGAAATCTGATTGGTCCTTAACTACATTTGATGCTCTTTGGAACTCTTGCATGGAATGTACATCTGCAAGTGCCTACATTGTCTTTGAATTAGCGTCTACCGTTACATGTTTACAAATGTTGCCTTGCTAACAAGGGAGGTAACCTTGTATGGAGAGGCTAAAATGCAGTCATGACTGTTAGCGTTACACCTTGGAAGTGTCACATATACTTTGTTTTTAATTGGGAGTTCAGTTCTCATTGGACGATATTTCAGTTGGAATCGAAAGGGCCTTTTGCTTGACATATGAGTTAATAAATGTCCTATTTGTTAATTTTCTTGAAACAAAACAGCATTTTTAACTATAAAAAGAATGCCTGATTTCAAATTTCAGTCTAACACAGAATCAGAAAATAATGATGAAAATGGTGAGATCAAAGAAATTGTCAATGATGATTCTGAATCTGCCAATAGTAGTGAATATGAGACAGCTAATGAAGAAACTGATGGAGATGACAATGTGATATCTTTATCTATATGTGGTAGCTTTGACTTAGGTGAACTTAGTATAAACTCTCAAGATTGCACCAGTACAGATGTCTTTGATGATGGCATCAATAGTGATGATGAAGATGATGATGATGGAGATGATGAACTTATGATTTCATGTGGAAGTAGTAATACTGTTGCAGACGGTACGACTGGCAAAACTCAGTCTGTTAGACATAGGAGACCATCAAAGAAACAGAAGCGTAAACGAAGAAAAATATTCAGAGTGACCTGTCTTGATGAATTGTATAATCTTGGTAGTCTGTTTGATGCTGATAACAACATAGATGATGCATTTAATGTAGTAACTGAAGAAGGTATTAATGTTAACATTCAGTATAGAGTACCTACACTAGTGGAACTATGTCTAAATGTGAATAGAAGGAAACGTAGAACTGACTCAACTAAGACTAAGCTTTCTGAACAGGAGAAAGGGAAGGACACACAAAAACCTGATCAAAGTGATCAGGAATCTTTACCAAGTCTATCAGAACAAAGACAAGCTCTGCCTTATGGATTAAAAAAGTTAATGAGAAGCAGGCCGGGTGGGAAAAATGACCTTCAAAACTTGATATCCTATTTTCTAAACAAAGTGTTACCAATACATGAGGATTTATTAAGTGATACAAGTAGTGATGAATTGAGTCGTTATTATTCAGACACATTGTCAACTTTAAGACCACCTGTCAGGAGTGTTTGGAATGTTCTACCTTACCCGATAGATAAGGATCAAGCAGGGTTCAACTACGGCTCAGAGAAGTCTGCTGCTTTCCTATTTACCCCTACAATGCATCTTTACAAGGAAGCTGACTATTACCACTGCACTTATAAAGATAGATATCATGGTTTAGATTGTCTATGGATTTCTACCATGTCAGGTAAATAACCCTTGGAACTTCATTTGACTACAAACCCTTCAGGAGAACTTTGGTTGAGTCCTAGTTGGAACCTACCTACCTAACTTTGTGAAGTTTGGTAATGATTTTATTTTGCCATTCTCCTTCCTACTTCTGTATTAAATAGGGCAGTAACTATTTTCAGCCACTGAAGAAGGTATTTGCTTTGCTAAGTACTGGTTTAAACATTAGGTCTAAGGATCAAGGCTAATCCAGGAGTATGAAGTAGATTGACTGACTGCCACAATATAACTGATAAAATGTTGGAAAGGGGCATGTAGCACAGTTCTTGTTTTTGTAAATAGTTTTGTGTATGTCCATGAACCATTTTAGCATTAGAGTACATGTATTAAGGGAATACTATTATTTTAACACTTCAAACAAAACTAGTTATGCAAGCATTAAGAGGCCCTGGTGGGGGACAAGATATAAGAACTATTCTATGGTCTAGATCTCAATCTATATAAGGATACCAATGTTTGATGGTATAGAGCCTGAAGAAAGCTAGACATGACCCATGAAATGTAAAACAAAAAATGTGTGATCCACTATTGTTAAAATGTTTTGGCTACAGATGTAATGTAGTGCAACCCAAGTCAGATTTCAAGTACTGAGATTAAAGGGATATATTGTTTGTTTTTTCTCAACTGTCAAAACATGAATAATTTCATGGTGAATGTGTTTGTTAAAATTATTGTCTTAATACATTCATGAGTTTCCGAAAATGTGTATTATGAGTAAAGCTGCTTATGCCGTATGATAGGTTTTAGTCAAGATATTTTTATAACAATTAGGCCGCCAGTACAAAAACAATGCATTCAGTCACCCTGAAATTATTCAAGCTTTGACAGTTGAGAAAAAAACCGGACAATACTGGCAAAATTTTCACTTCTCCTCTTCCCTATTCTGCATCTTGCTATTATTGTGGCTGCAACAGACATTGTGTTACATTACATGTCAAAATATTTCCTTACTTTCATTTAATATTTTGGGTGTTCCTTAACTAGGCCCTCATGGGCAAGGTTAGCTAAGAATAGATTATGTGTTAAAACAAACATTAATTGATGAGAAGAAATAAGTGCTTATGATTACTCAAAATTAGTATGATTCTATCACAAATAAACCTGATAGGCCTCAGAATGGTAAAAAAACAAAACATGATCTATGAAATTGTCTAATGCTAACAAGTCTAATGTATGACATATCTATAAATAGCTTGGGAATTTCCCCTGCATCCTACTTAAGTTTTCAAAAATGTGTATGAAGTATGTTTAAAGTTCAGTTAAGTGTAACTAGTCTCCATATTTAAAAATGGGGTTCCTTTACACTCGAGTTATAAGAATGGATAAAATGAATTTTAAGACATTGTTATTTGCTTGTATCTCTCTTTAATTGTATATTTCTGTATAGTAAGTGTGAGTTCGTTGATTATTTTTTAGGGTTAGCAAATACTATTGATCTCATGCTGCCAACTCCAGTTTGTACTACTGCAATTATAAGAGTTAAAAGAGCTCTTGCCTTGAGGTATGTGTCTTTGATTTTTGTCTATTTGCTGTTAGTTTAGAAATTGTCGACTGAAACATATGAAGAAAAAAACCATTTAGTTCTTCACAGTATAATGGCTTTGAGTCATGGACATGCAATTAAGGAATTAATGCATGTGCATAGCCTTAATTGGATCAAGATTACACCTATATATGTATTTTCAAATGACCTTTATCTAAATATTTGAATGACTTGTGTAAAACGGACTATGAGTTAAAAAATGCATATTTTGAAAGATTTTCGAAGATAATTTTTCTCTTATATAATGAAATGTTTAACATTTTAAAGCACAAGAAGATTATTTCAAGTTTTTAACACCTTTAACTTTTATTCTAACATTTAAATTTCATGTTCTAATAAAAACAATTAGTATGGCACTCAACAACAAAATCCAGTTCAGGGAAAAAACATACGGGTTAAAACTGTCAGAAATAATATTGCTATATTAACCAGTATATCAGGTAACTGTTACACCCCTAATTGTTTGTATATATTGTGCGTAAAGTTTGACCCCGATCTAACTTTTCACATTTGCATCTAATAATCATCCCGACAAAATCAATACCATGCCTATTCTACATTTCGGCAGGTAACAAAATAAACGATCGATTTACAATAATCTTCTCCGGCCTTTGTGCAATAGCCACTCATTGTACGCTTTGATATATTTTAAAAATTAATCCCTGTGTAATAATTACAATTGAGCTTTGACTATATACTCCAATCGGTATCGAGCATTAATACTACATTCGTATTCAATGTAATGAATATTCTTGCATTAAGGTCAAATTTTACGCACAATACATGTATGTGCCAAGTCAGGTTGCCAAATGAAATATTTTCTACAGCCCTTTCTCTGTTCTACCTCTGTATAAACTTGGCTAGGTAATTGTCAGCTACTGGTTAAAGTGTGATCTTGGTACAGATTGAAAGCTTAGGTCCAAACATCTAGACGTGACCAGGGGCAGTAAGTAGTAGGTCTGACTGCCTTGATATAAATGAAAACATAGTTTAGTAAAGCATTTTAAGGCAATATATATATTTTTCAATTATGAAGGTATAAGAAGCTGGTGGAGAAACACTTTGAAGATGTTTTACCATATGTAATGTGGTCTAGAGGTCTTGTTTCCATGGCTACAGATATGTTTAAAACATTGATTGACAAATCAAAAGATGGTCAGTATTTCATGTATTTGTAAAACAGTAAAAGTTAAATTTTCAGATAACTAGAGAATCTAATTGAACCTTTGAAACTTGGTATTAATAAATACAATCAAAGGTCAGCTGAACATAACCTGTAATAATTATGAAGTTGCTAGGCTCAGAAATAAGCCAGCACTAGAGTGGATACTTTTAGAATGTGTTGTAATCAGATTGTTAAATGCTGTAACCACTCAACTGCACCCATTCTTGTTTGTATTGTATTAACCATATGTAAATTTCATTTTACAGGTATAATAAAGAGCATGTATCTTTGTGAAATAGCAAGAATGCATAAAATGTTTGGAGACTCAAGCACAGCTATACAGTTTATCAAACTGGCCTCAGAGACGGCATCAGAAAAGATTCTACATCAAGAAAACACATCCAGAGAAATAAATCAACAAGAACATATACTTATTGCTAGTGTCCATGATACAGGGTATGTATTTAATTGGAATCTCTGATACCTGAATGACTCCACCCAGGTGTACATGGGTGCTGTGAGGGATTAACTGCCTGGAGGTGTTCCATTCCACTCAGGTGTACATGGGTACTGTGAGGGATTAACTGCCTGGAGGTGTTCCATTCCACTCAGGTGTACATGGGTACTGTGAGGGATTAACTGCCTGGAGGTGTTCCATTTCACCCAAGTGTAAATGGGTATTGTGAGGAATCACCTGCTGTAAGGTGTTCCGTTCCACTCAGGTGTACATGGGTACTGTGAGGGATTAACTGCCTGGAGGTGTTCCATTTCACCCAAGTGTAAATGGGTATTGTGAGGAATCACTTGCTATAAGGTGTTCCGTTCCACTCAGGTGTACATGGGTGCTGTGAGGGATCACCTGCTTAAAGGTGATTTCAATATTCATATGATATTGTACAAAAAAGTGAAGTCACCTGATCATGTGTATGAAAAGAGACTTTAAACTTATATCTTACTCAAATCTATTTTGTATAAATTATAAAAAAATGTCCGATATTTATCCAGAATTTGTGAAGAAAAAATAATTTTTATCCTACAGTACTGCTATCTGAAACCTGAAACATAACTGCACTTATGCTAGCAGTGTCATTGTTTTGAGTCAATGTAACATTTAAAGCTGTCTATATCATTCATTGAGTCTCAATTTTAAGAATCAGTATCATAGATTGGAGTCTATTATTTTAGTCTATCACTTGCTGTTGACTTCAATGTGATCAGGATTTGAAAATTTAAGGATTCAATGAGTCATATAATGACAGAAAAATTGTTTTTATTTCAGTTTATTAGATAAAGACAAAGCATTATGTTCTAATTTAACCTGGAGTTATGTGGTCAGTATGGACAAATCAAGATTCAATTCCGTTCTTGCTAGTGTGAACGCTTACTTGTCTTATCATTTACACACTTGGAATGGTAAGTTGTTGTTTTTAATATTATGTCCACAATAATTCCAAAGGGAATATACAATTATTATTTATAAAAAATAGAAAACTCTGTTGTCATCAATATTTGGGCCGAAGCCTTAAGGCGCGGGCTGTAATATTGATGACAACAGAGTTTTCTGTTTTTCATAAATGGTTTCTTTTGTTTCTAAGAAGTCTTGGTTGTCTTAATTGTTCTCTAGGTTAATTACTCGAAGCCATTTGATCCCAAAATCCTGTTACCAAGGTAATGCTTTGACATGGTAAAATGGCTGAAAATACTACTTTGCTCCTTTTAGCCCCCCCCCCCATTTGCCTAAAAGTATGATATCCTATCACCATTTTGAACCTTTTGCTTGCACTCAATGACTCAGATTTTTTTTCTAGTGATGTTGGCCACTGTGCCTATTTAAACTCTAGCAATAGGGGGGGGGGAGAGGCACATACTTACTCTGGAACCACTTGAAATATTTTTATCTAAAAAGTCCACAAAAACTTCCACCAAATCCAGCTAAAACCAACCATTTTACTACAAGTATTTCTTTGGCATCCATTTTAAAGGGGGGGAGGGTAAAACTCCATGAAAACCTGTTATTGTCTGTTAATGGGTTATACTAGTTTTTTGTTTGCTATATTTCAGAATCAGGAAGATATGATGAAGCCATTGTTAAGATTGAGAAAATTGCTGAGACCTATGAGTACTTTTATTACTATCTCTCAATGTTATATGCCTTCCAAGGAAATGAGGAGACGTGTACTAAGATTTTTAGAAGAATGAGATATGGGTAACTATTCTTAATAAAAGCAGTTTTCGAATTTAGCCAGTGGACCTGGAACCAAGTTCACCTAGATCACTGTCGGTTCAGTGAGGTTTTGGTATGCAAGTTGTTTCAACAGTCCATCAACTTTTTAAGGCCACTAATTTCCTGATTTGATAAGATTAATAAGAAATTTTGCTTATGAATAATTTGTTGAAAAACTAAATACTATAGATATTTTTTCACTTGATCATGGCTTATCTACTGTAGGATGAATACTTAGGGATATTATTATTATGCTATATCAGTAAAATGGCCATTATATTTACATAATCACTTAGATTTTTTCGGAAAAGTGAACTTATATTCTGTCAAGTGAAAAAATCCAATTTTTGGGATCCAATGTCTAGTGCTAATGAATTTTTATCATAAAAAATGCACTATAAAGTCAACTTATCAAATATTTTAAAGCTCTTATATCTGATTTTTTTACCCTGATCAAAGTTTTGTTTATTTTTATTCAACTGTTAGTTGAGCCTGCATTAACTCCACTGATTTAAATATGTTATATTGATTGTGAGTGCAGATGCATTGTTGTGAATATTTAAATCAGCAGAGTTAATGTACGTTCCACTGACAGTTTATTTAACAATAATTAATTGAAAGCTTATACTTAACAGTTTTTATCACTAATACATCCAGGGTCCAAAATTGACACTCACTTAATCTCCTATGGCAACCAAATTTCTAATGAGCTACTTAAGATTTTTAAAATGATAACCCAGCTTGTGATCGAGAATGAGACTAGATGTATTTATATGATTACTTGATAGAGGACCAGTCTGCAACCACAGGTTGCTTGTTTAATGACAGTCTATGAAGTTAGTGGGTGTCCAGTTGCCTGGGACAACCACGTTTTAATTAGGGCAACTAACAATTTCTTTTGGGCAACTAAAACTCCTGCAAATTAGATATAATGCATGCTCTATTTTATCTTCAGTATTTTCATATTCCTATACATGGTCATACAGCTATTTAAGCCATGTCCTCATTTGAAAGTTCCATCAAAGACCCTGTGAAATAGTGTCATAGGCAACATTGTCATTGGAATATAATTGTATGCTTGTATAAACGAAAACCCACTCATTTCACATCATGAATCATACACAGTTGTGAGCTTAAGAGAAATAAGTTCATATTTGTACATGTATACTTAGATCGACTTTCAATGTTTAATAACAACAACATTTCTTAGAAGAAGTTGAAATTTGAGATTTCTTGATAAACTTAGTGTTGATAGAAAGTTTCCTTGTCTTCCAATACAGTATTAATACATGATGAAGTGTGTTTGTCATGATAACATCTATTTCCTTGTAGCAATATGTACATGAAATATCTTCAATAAAATCTAATAATTTAATAAAACTTTCACAAACTTGTTCAGTTTTCAATACATTATCCTTTCCATTTATTCAACAATTTTTAAGGTAATTTATAAAATCCACTTTGGAGTCAAGATTGAGGACTGAATATTATAATAATATCAAAGACTTTATTTAACTTGGCAACACATTTAGATAAATCCACCTCTGGTAAATCATATATTTAAATTATTTACATTTTTTGCCTTTTTAAGAACATCAAAGGTGGTCGAGTTTTAGTTTCACGCTTAATCTACACAGACCTATCTTTTGCAGGGTGTGTTAGTCCACAATTATGGTCACTGGTCACCAGAAGTGCTGATAAACAACATTAAATCCTAATAAAAAATGTGATTTTTTTATTTCTTGCAGACCTCATGGAGATGTTGCTGATCTCATAATTAGCCTTCTTGGTTCAAAAGTTAAAAATCCATGGCAACCACTTATTGAACAAGTGAAAAAACAGAAATCACCAGTACAACCATTAAAGGTTGTATGGAGAACCCTGCTGCAACATCCTAGAATATCCCATCAAGGGTTAGTTGTTTTTATTTTACATTTTATTTGGTTTTGTGGAAGTTCATTGTTTAAGGCTATGCACTAAAATGTTAGAATAGAAATAATTCGATAATATCTCTGTGTTTTTAGTTTGACTATTCAAAGAAAAGCGGGACTATCCTTTTTTGTTGCAAGTATGTTGGTGTAACACTTCTTGGGTAAAGATTTTCGTGCAAAATTTATCTTTGTAACTTCTGAATGGACACATATGAAATATGTCTTAGTGGTTACTATTGGAAGTCAAATACCAAGTTACATAAACTTGTCATATTCTCAGAAAATTTCGGCTTGAAGGTATGGTAGCACCCCAACCAATGAAAGTACTTTACATTTCATTCATCTACATGGGCTTCATAGCAATTGATTTTGTTTTTATTAAGCATCCCAAATAGTCAAGTATTGTGTCAATTGTTCATTTTATACATTCTTAAACTAGCTAGTTTTAGCTGCTTTCATAGCCTAATAATTATAGTTTGCTTATTACTCAGATTTTATGTAATGAAAATTTTTTACTGTTTGTAAACTTAAAGATTATGAGCTTGAATCAGCTTGCCATGAAATTCTTTGTTAAATATTGATTGATTTATTAATCTTTTCCTAATTCAAAGTTTTTTTAATTTGGGATGCTAGCTGAGCTTGAAACTGAATGGATGTCTAAGTCAATCTTCTTTAAAGCAATAAGGCCTAGGCCCTAGAGCCTCCATATTTAGAATGTTGCAAAACCCTTTTAAAGTATGTTGTAAAGGCCAAGAACAAGAATGAAAAAAATACCAGCATCACTGAAATTTGTCTCAACCATAAACTTTTTGAACCATTGGGCCAGGAACAAAGAAGAAAAAATATCAGTGAATTTTGTCTTGACTAAGCTTGTTACAATCAGCTATACTTGTATTATGATTTTAGGTCTGCTGAGGCCCAGTTTTGTAGTGAAGATATTGATCTACATATAAATGATATGGGACATTTATCTGGTAATATGCAGATGCTTCTACCTCCAATAAGAGCATTGTCGCTTGATCCACATACTGGGTAAGTAGGTTTTGTCCTTTGTAGATTTACATAGGGACTTTTTTTATTCTTTTTGCCTTATCAAAATTCTATGCACGAGTCTTGCCTTAGTCTAGCAAAACTGGGATGGTTGACTCATGATATTGATACTCTAATTCATATATTATAGAATATGGAAGTCACATGTCATATTTACCATCAGCTTTACCCTATTGCACTATAAATCTACTGCCATATTTTTTTACTATATGTATAAATAGATACAGTATAACCTTTGTAGTGCAGACCTCTACAGAACAAATCCTCTGCACAACAACAGCTTTTGATGTTTCCTTAATTGGCTTTAGCCATACTTAATTGAATTTTACCTCTGCAGAGCAACAATCTCTGAATAGCAACACTTTTAGTCCCTCCCAGTGGGTGTTGTTCAATAGAGGTTGTACTGTATAGACATGAATTATTTACATAATGGGAATAAATCTCAACTGTGATAACAACTGTTGTTAAAGCCAATACATGTAGTATTTATGTGTATTGATGAAATCTAGACTTAGATAAAGCAAAAGCCAATTTTATAGAAAAACTTTTGTTTAGACTTGTGAGCATACAGTCTAGATTTTCCTAGTGACTGACTGTTTTAAGCTTCATTTATCATAAACTACCATATTAATGACTTTCAAAATGTTTGTACTCTATAAACAAGCTAAATTAAACTAAACCCTGTCAGATAGACAAGATTACATTAGCATGTTGCTTAAGGCTTAAGTCTATCACTATATATAGCTTCACTCCCTGGTACCTCGATATGATATCCCATACTTATTCCTTTTTTGTGTAAGAAGGGTACCAGGGGACAAAATGCTTTGTAGCCATATGCTTAGGCAACCGGCCTCATGTATTTGTGGCTTCAACAAACAATTTTAATCTATTTAAAGCAGCTATCGACTATAATCTGATTTCAAAATTACCTGTGAATTGACACTGATGACAAAAGTGTAACAAACAAATGGTGAAAGTCTGTTGTTATGGATGTATCTCAGCTACATGTTTTCTTTGATTTTTTCCTAATTTTTCATATCAAGATTTTTAGCCAGATTTTCAACGAAAAATCTTGGCTTATAGTTGGGCGAAACCTGGGCAGGCGGACGTTAACAATTGCGTTTTTTCTTCACCATATATTTCTGCTATTTATTGTCAAATCTTTATGAAACTCCATACAATGATAACATACCATGTGATGAACAGAATTAGAAAGTAACCACAACTCTACCTGGCCTTATTATGGATTATTTCCCTTTGTAATTTTTGCTTAAATGTTTTAATATGTTTGATATCTCTTTCATTTATGGTCAGATCTTGACGAGCTCTGGCTTTAATGTGGTTTCCACATTACATTTCTTGTTAATTCATGTTTTATTTCAGGTCTGTTGTGATAGACAAATTGCAAAATACTGGCATGTGGACTAAGGCATACTTTAATTATGAATCTTATCATTCTGGTATGTTGGTTTTTCTTTCCTTCATAATATAAAGTGCTTTTACTTTTCTTACATTTCATTTCCATTAGAATGACAAACTGTGATCACAGTCAAATTGTTTACATTATGGTGTCAACTATAGGTTATATTTCGAGGGTTGTCCGTGAGACTGTTGTAATTATACCCCCACTTCGAAGAAGAGGGGGGTATACTGTTTTACCCTTGTCCGTGCGTGCGTGCGTCCGTCCGTCCGTCTGTTACAAAATTTCCGTCACAGTTTTCTCAGCAACTATACCATGCAGCAGCCTGAAACTTTGCATATTGCTTCATCCTATAGTCCCATGTGGTGTAAAGCGATTTCATGCTCCTTGCTCATCTACTTCCTGTTTGTCGCATATTTTTAGATTTTGGCGGGGGTATCACTAGTGAGCATTAGCTCACAGATTTACTTGTTCGCTCTTTAATGCAATGCACTTGCTGCAGTCATGCAGGCAACCCTTGTATTGTATATTGCTGAATTAAGAAAAGTAGAATTTGTTCTAGAAAATGCACATCATATTTAGCAAATATCACCTGAAATCTTTACAAGCTATTCATCGATTTGATGTGTTGTATACTTATGATCAAAATTATCAGCTAGCCTGACTGTATGTAATCAAGTTATTTCCACTAGCCCAAAACTAATTTTTACTAGTCCTGTGTTTTGGGCTAGAAGTTTTGGCCATGTCTGTTCATAATATATCATTTTCTTTTAGATAAATTGATGGTTCCAACACCTGTGTTGATCTACCAGGACATTGAAGGTACTACAGTTGAGTTGGTGAACCCAACTGTTAAGTTGTCTGATGATAAAACTAAGTTACCTTGTATGAAACTTGGACCTCCATGCCCTTTAATGCTGTATTGGAAAGATTCTACTGGTCAAGTTGCTAAACTGAATGTCTTTAAGATAGTGAAAAATCAGGTTCAAGAGGTAAATATTGCAGTGTTGAATATAATGCAGGATTATTTAGTGTAAAGTTTTCTGTTTTTATTTAATCTTACTTTGGGTTATCAAGTTCTTTTGTAAACAAAACTGCAAAACTTTGGTAGATAGGCAGAGTTTAGTCATTTATGTTATTTTAATTCTACTGGTCAATTTTAGCCTCATTGTGAAACAAGTTCTTACTACTTGGATTAATCACTCTGCAGTCCTCTTCCAGGTCCCTCAGTACAGAGCTAGTAGGATTAAGTTTCTTGCTCTAGGAAACAATGAGTAGGTTATGGGTGTGATTTGAACCAACACACAACCAGCTACTCAATGATTGCCACACCAATTTTTAACCACTCAGTCAGGCCTGCTCCATGTTAAGTTCATATGCATAATGTTAGAAAATTTCAATCAATCAATCAAATCCAGTAGATTATTTGTCATCTGCTGCCGATGTCCCAGGAACTGGGGTAGTCAGCAGTAGGCTAGATCTTCTTACATCTGTCCTCCACATAACCCTGTCTAGAGGATCACTGTTGTGCAGCTTGTATGTCCTCATATCAGCTTTAATGCTCTCAGACTAGGACTTTCTTAGCCGCAGACGTTTACCAGATGATGGTATTCTCAAACTTGTAATGGAGTTCATGCACCTCATACCATGACCGTACCATCTTAGCCTTCTTGTACGGAAGGCATCAGTAACATCCTGTATCAGGCTGTATGTCTAGTTTTGGTACAGAGAAGTTCTGTGGGGGTCTTATCATGCGGCTAAAAGTTTAATTATTGTTTTTTGTATTTAAGAGATTAAAGCAAGATGTAAAGAATTCAAAAGATAAATATAAAACTGGAAGGTATAGCTGTACTGATAGTGAAATTGAACTATTGTACAAAATTATAGACAAGGCTGCAGAGAAAAACTACATTTTAGACATGGCAGTAAGTATCCATAAAAATACTGATTAGTCCTGTGAGATACAGAATGTAAAATGGCTCGAATGGCATTCACAAAACATCAAATTTTGGTTAACAAATCTGTTAGACCATAGTCATAGAATTTCTAACATCGCACAAAAGGTCATGGTTTAGTTCTGTTGTGAAGATTAGGTTTAGCGATCTTAGCATCATCCCCAGGGACAGTGACTTGGTCACCTGACTGTCATTACAGCCCTATCTATGCAGAGCGTCATCTGGTGGAGTATGAAAAAACTGTCCCAGAAATAGACTAATTTCATTGACCTTGAAAAATCCATAATTTTACTTTAGTATATCTAAAAATAGAACAAAATCAATGGGAAGACTTTTTATATGCTGCTCTTCAAAGGTAGCCACTTATCAGAGGCACTGCTACAATAAATTAACATTACGCCAGCGAGTAGATTGCTCCTCCCACTGAGTCACGTGATCCATTATCTGATAACCTTGGACATCTTATCGATCAATCTTATAAGAAAAGTCAATGCTAAGCTTAGTTTTTACACTGAAAAAGTTAATTTAAATCTATGTATGTTAAAAAGCTTTTGGTTATGACTATTTTACCATGTCATTTTGGACCATGCTTGCTCTGTCTGGTATTTCAGTATTTTACAGACTCTTAAGAATAGAGTTTTAATTACCTAAAATAAAATTATTAGATTTGTTTTTAACTTAGACTGCAGACAAGTTTACACATCTCTTTCAGATCATTTTTACTGAATTGAATTAGTTATAGTTCGTTTTTTCTCAACTGTCAAAACAATACTTTCATGGTGACTTCGTGCTCTTTGTCTACCACTTACGATTTTGTGATAATGTGTATTCAATTAACGTGAAATTATTCAAACTTCTACAGTTGAGAAAAAAATGGACTATAACTTAAAAATTCACAGTGATCTAAACAGTGTTATTTAATGTATTTGCTGAAATATCTCCTTATTCATAGTTCATTTTTTTCTCAATTGTCAAAACATGAATAATTTCACGGCGACTTAGTGTTCTTCCTCTGTTCTTGCACTAGTGATATTGTGTATTCAATTACCGTGGAATTATTTAAACTTCGACAGTTGAGAAAAAACGTACTATACATGAACATTTTACTCCAGCCAGTTCAGTTCAAGATCATAATACCACACTTAATTCTCAATTTTAGTAAAAAAAAGACAAAAAAAACCACCCCCAAAAACATTATCTTACAATTTTTTAATTCAACTCTGTGTTAATTTAAGTCAGTTTTGTTAATGATAACCCTAATTTGATCTATTATAGCCCCTATTTTTTTTATTATAATTGTCTTTTAAATGTCTTATGTTTAAGGAAGTAGACATTGTTTGTCTTGCAAGGACATTTGTTTATTCATTTATTCATTTAAGGGAACCACAATGGAAACAATAAATGATCGAAAAAAACTTTTTGTGCTATCATTAATAAATGAAAATACGTCCTAACAGAATGAATGTACTGTACTAATACTTAATGTTTTTACAATTTTAAATCATTTGTGCAGTCTTCATGAAAAACTTTGGTCAGCATTGGACATTCGGGCCAGCAAAATGCGATTTTTTACTGAGCGGAATGAGAGTTCACTGGATCAATTATATCTTAACAAATTGCAATATATTAAAATATGCTTTCAATATTAATGATTAAGCCTGATATAAGATAAAAATATAACTTTTAATAACATTTTTATTGAATATGGAAAATGCGAGCTGTAAAAAAATTGGTTGTTCGTCGGGCCACTAATATTCTAAAAATTGCTGGACCTACGGCGATTTCGATGGACTCGGTCCACGGTCCACGGCCCCACCGGCTAAATTCGAAAACTGGTGCTATGTATATTTATTATTTTCATTTATTGAGTAAATTCTATCCATCTAGCGATCTTGTAAGAAGGTCCGGTACAAACAACAGAACAGACATACAAGTTGTTCATCTTTTACAATTGTCTAAGTTACGTTTCGGCTGTGGAAATGTTATCAAAATGATGTCACCTGTCAAATGATTCGGATATCGATTATCTGAATCACATAGACCACACTGACATCTTTAAACCATTTCTTTCTCGCCTTTTTCTCACTTTAATCTGGATTATTCCTCAGTTTTTGATTATACGAAATGTAGTTAGCTTGTCCAAGGAAAATGGCGACTAAAAACAATGGTATCACGTGACCAAATGGAGTGCGCTGATAAGCTAACGATAAGCATCTTATCCTGTCAATCAAATTTCGGCGTAATGTTAATTATACATGTACTGTATATAACTTTTAGAAACCTTCATGAAAGATTTAGTAAAGTAACATAAGTAACCAATTTTTAGCTGGATTTTTTAATGAAAAAATTCGGCTAATAGTTTGGCGAAACACAGACAGTCGGGTGGGCGGGCATCCAGTGTCGTTAACAATTGTGTTAAAGTTTTCAATTTAGTATATATCTCTGCCATTTATTGTCAGATCTTTATGAAACTTCATACAATGAAAACATACCATGTGATGAACAGAATTAGACAGTATCCACAACTCTACCTGGCTTTATTATGGATTCTTTCCCTTTGTAATTTTTGCGTTAAAGTTTTTAAATCCGGCTTAAATGTGGTTTCCACACTACATTTATTGTTCTATTATCCTGCAGAGACTGAAAATTAAAAAAATCATTAATTTTTCAGAATTTTGAAAATGCAGTTTATAATGTAGCAAAACAAAGAGAAACCAAAGAAAAGAAAAAGGACAAAACTGAGAAAACTGACAAGAAAGAAAAGAAGAAAAAATATCTAACCTCAGAGAAATATCTTGTGGATGCTTACACTCAGAAACAATATTGTTCTGTAAACTTACTTGGTGAACCATTTGTGTTTGGAAGTACGATAGTACTGTTTCTTGAATTTAACGCAAATGATAAGTACTTAATGGTAGGTTTTGTCTATTAGTTATATCTTTTATCTTTACCTCACCTTAGCGTAACTCTATGTTCTGGTTAGGCTATGGTTATTGATCTTTGTCCATCCTCTCTTAGTATGTTTGTCTGTTGGATGACAAAAATTTAAAATATTTCTTATCAATATACATAAGGCTTATAGTTACCAATTGTTGCATATATCATCACTTAAAGATCATCTTACAGGGATTGTCTTATGTCTCTCTAGAATTAGAGGAACAATATATCTTTTTATAGTATGTGTAAAATTTCTTAAATTTGAATTGAATTGTTTTATTCTATTTTTTGTGTAAAAAATCTCACAATGCTTGTATTAAATATTCTTCACTGTTCTATTTTTACTATTTATTACTCTTTATTTTAAATGTTCTTTCTCCTTCTTCGATATATAATACCTTTATTATGCAATTATTTAAATTCTGTCTTGACATTATGTTCATTTAACAGTTGTATTTACTGATGTGTCATGTTCTATCTTTAGAGTTAATGAAGGTTTGTTCTGTTGTGTAAATGTAATGTACAAATGTATATAATATTGTTTTATATTGTATTTTCTAGTTTCTAAACACAAGAACCAAAGATGAATTTCTCAACTATCATCTGGTCAAGCAAACTGAAGGAGTTTTAAAAGATTGTGTTAGAAACAACAGCTCTGACGAACAATTTGTTGTCACTCAAACATATACGTATGTTTGATGAGGTTTTTTTAAACCATTAATTTTAATTTAATATTACATGCTAAAAGTTAACTTTGGTTTGTATTACAGTATGTCCTATGTTGTCAGCACCTCAGTGTTAAATACGTTGTAGTAGGAGGAACTCCTATCTCAGCTCAACATCAGAGATATTGCTGACGTTCTACAAACAAGCATGCTGATCTACCTTGGTCATGTAGAACACAGCACAAGTTGGACCTCCCAAGTTATAAATATGAACATCACTGTGCACCAGTGCCCTAGGCAGACCGAAATTAACCTGGGATGACCTGGTCAACGCGATCAGCAAGAACTTAAATGGATGACACCAACTCTCAGGACCACAAGTCATGGAGAGGGAGACTTCGAACCAGACGACACAGACTGGCCTCACCCTTGCCAAAGGATTAATCAACAGCCTGTATTATCTAAAACAGATGATGATGATGATGATGATGATTAACATTGTCCAAAAACATATATCAGGCGGATAACCTTAGAAACCGAAAGAATTAAAATGATGCAAAACTCTCTTCCTCCTGTGAATATTAAAGTTATGATACTCCCATGTTACCTCTGATGTATACCATACTTTCATTAAACGTTTATTCTTGCTATGATCTTGTTACTGTTTTATGCAAAGGTTATATTGTATTGTATAGCATAATTATGTATTTCAGTGAATTGAAGATTTACAATTACTCTGGATCACTAGTTAATGAGTTTTTGAAAAGTGATTTATTTTATAGAGATGCTAGCCTGATTGATATGCTTGTAATTGGCATGTGTGTATATTGTGTGACAAAACAGAGAACTGGGTAAGTTATTGAAACAATCAGTTGATATCTTCCCAACAATATTGTAGCAGAGGTATAATACAGCACTTGTACTCCCTTGCCTTTAAGCTAGGTTTTTTGGCACCGTGGTAGTGTCCACTAATGACTCAAGAGGTCCAATGGTTTGAATCTCAGTTGGGACAATGGATTTTACCTGGTTACATTTAGTGCTCAAAGTAAACCCATTAGGAATTGTATTGTTGCATCCTTAGATTGTCCTACAGACATTCAAGCTCCAAGAATTCGAGGATGAATTTTGTTAAGGAGGGGGTGTTTGTAGAAGAGGTTAAATATTGCACTTGTACTCCCTTACCTTCAAGCTAGCTTGATAGTGTCCCCCTACAACTCAAGAGGTCAAGGGTTTGTATCTCAGTTCAGACCATGATTTTTTACCAGGTTACAATTATAACCTATGTGAGACTTACACTTATAGAATTATCGCACTCTGAATTAACCATCTATTGTTGTCTTTGTTGATAAAGTATCAAACATCATAGAATCATGACTACTCTTAATAATCAGTAATGTACATTTTTTCATTTGGAATTTACATTAGTTGTTGACGCTTGCATTGCTTAAATCAAATAAATACTTTTGACTTTTGAAACTGTTCCCTACAAAACTTATTAACTGAATTACAGTAATTTTGACCTCACACGCATGTAAGCTAGGTCATGGGGGTTCATTTTCAGTTATAGAACATTTGTTGAAATAAAAAAAAAGGTTTGAGAAGGGAAGAAAAATTGCTTTTCAACTTGACAATGGGTTTACAATATGTATATGTCATCATCTTGCTTACATTTTACTTGTAATATGTTTTCAGTGTATGGAAAAATATAATAGGGATTTCAGATGAAAAGTTCAATGAGAAAGATTATATTGTATGGACTTTGGAATCTATCAATGAGACGTGGCAAGAAATAGTACAGGATATTAATATCCCACCTACCATTGAGAAAATGGACTACATTGGCAAAAACTTTGGTGAAGGCATGGGAAAATTGCTTATGTTGAATTTTGATGTTGGATTAGGATTCTTGAACCCTGAGACAATGGAGTTTGTACAGGTTCAAGTACCAGAAGCTTAGTAAGTTTTTTTTACCTTGTTTAAAGTTATGACCATTTCATTTGATTTCTACCTGGCAATCTGGGTTTAGTTCCACAATGCTTTTTCAATCAATTTGGATCATATGTTTTACGAGTTGAAAATTTTCATTTCAATAATTATAATGATATATAATTGAACTGAAAACATTTTTGTTAATTCACAAGCCCTAGTTAGTATGGTAAAAATTGTGGCAAACTGTACTTACCCCTTTCTCTGGAATATTGACTTTGTATTAGAATTTAAAACTATGCATGTGTACTAAAGCATGTTCTTATTTTTTGTTTTAGTTCAAGTCATTATGAATTTACTAGTGATGGTAATTTAATGAAAGGAAAGTTAGGTGAATTGAAGATCATGTATGAGAGGAGTGATAACCATGATGGGTGTCTAAAAACTTGGACAACATTTGGTCTACAAAATAAATTATTTATTCTAGAAACATCCCATAAACCTGGTGACAATAAGGTCACATTGTCTATGACTTTTAGTCTAATATTACCAGGTATTGTAAAGGAAGTTGGCATCATTGGAAAATGGGGTGAGTAATGGTTTTAAGTTTTTTCAGTTTGTTGACCATGTTTTGTGATTATTTTTGGCCTCTTTACTTCTTAACTGCTTGTCTGAATATTTCTTCTAATTATTTGATTATACAACTGATAAGATGTTTGTACTCTTTAAAAGACAAGTTTAAAGGTTTAAAAGGATTAAGTGCATTTTAAAATCTGCTTCTATTACATGTTTGGCAGACTTAACAATTTTTTATAATAACCTCTGATCATTGAAATCACCTTCAGGCAGGTGATCCCTCATAGTACCCATTTACACTAAATTTGCTAAATTTCTTGCTGAAGGAAATTAACATAGCCCCTTGTGGTGTTTAAATCTTGGACTTCTTTATCCCTAAGTGTGGGTCCTACCACTGGATCCCCAAGTGTTGGTCCTACCACTGGACTATTCCTGCTACTACGAGTATAGGATGGTATATTTTATAAAACTTTGTTTATATTTTCAGGTGGTTTGTTGATCTGTATATCACAAAAACATGAGCAGGATGCTGACTACATGTATACAGAATTAGTGCTGCAATATAACTTTGATGGTAGACTTTGTGGTGTGTTACCTTGTCTTAAAGCTGGACCTAGATCATTCTATACTACATATTTCAATGATGACCCGAGTACTAATGACGACCAGTCTAATACTTCCAAACCTTTGACTGGTTTTCATACATATATGAAAGATGGGAGTGATGGTATCATATGTGTACGGTTAAACCATTGATGTATTTTTATAAGTTAGACTTTAAATTGTTAAAAATTGGTCAATTCAAATTTGGAAGTACAAGTATTAAAGGGTGATTCGTTTTTTAAAATATTAAAGGTTGATTCAAGTTTGGAAATATAAAAGTTGAAACTTGAAAGTATCAAAGGGTGATTCAATTTTGGAAATATTAAAGGTTGATCTAATTTTGGAAATATTAAAGGGCGATTCAATTTTGGAAATATTAAAGGCTGATCCAAATTTGAAAATATTAAAGGTTGATCCAATTTTGGAAATATTAAAGGTTGATTTAATTTTTGAAATATTAAAGGTTGATCCAATTTTGGAAATATTAAAGATTGATCCAATATTGGAAATATTACGGGTCGATTCATTTTTGGAAATACTAAAAGTTGAATATTAATGGTATTCAGTTCTTTGACCATTCAATGAGTGTCTTTGTTATTTGAATGACTATATATTTGCCCTCCAATAACTATGTGCTCTTTTTTGTTAAAACATAGTTAACAAAATGATACAGTTTATCTTTATCAAAATGCTAATAGTTAAATTCATTGAAAAGTCAATTATAAAGTTAATAAAAACATTCTTTAACTTTTTGGTTTTTTTGTTACTGATTTAGTGTAAACAAATATAACAAAACACTATATTTATATGTACATGTAAAAGATATTCTTTAATTTTGATGCAAGGTTGATTTTTAATTTCAAAGAATTTAATCACAAAACAGATTTTCAAGACTGGCACAGACTTGAATGAAAATACCATTTTCTGAGCTCAAATGCATATAAAAATCTAAAACAGTTTTTTTTCTGTTTCATACCTTTCTGTGTTTTGTAACCTTTGTAGCAGTATACACAAATGAAACTTTAAACTTTTTTATATGATAATTCACTGCAGTGAAAATGTTCTTTATTTTCACTGTATAGTTGGGTATTTATATTGCAGACTTAGATTTTTTTTTACTTCTTTAAGTATGGTAGTTTAAGCAGTCAGTCAAGTGAACTAGTGTAATAGGGGCCACATAGGCCCTTAATGCATTAATACACTCGGCACGATTTGACCTTTCTGTGTTGGTGAGCCGTAAAACCCAAACAAACAAACATTAATACATATACGTTTGAAACATCTTTTACAATGTTTCATTTTGATAAACCAAATTATGAACAAATACATTTTTGATGTTACTTTGTTTTGTTACATTTAATTGTTGTTTTGTGACTTAAAAATATTAGCTGTATTATTAGTATGAAATGTTATTTACCTATTTTCATTCCATTGTTTTTTTCCTTTTTATTTCTTTTCTTATTTTTTCTAATTTACATTTTTCTACCTTACTCTATTTTCAGCATTGCATTGCAATATTCTTCTGTGATACAGTTTTTATAACATGTGATATAACTTTCACGACAATATTATCAATTTTTTCTTTATTATATTTTGTTTTTATAGTGACAGTACTCACAATGTACTTATATAAATGAAAATAATTTTATTCTTAATAAACATATAATCAAAAATAAAATTGAGATGTGTTTTATTGAATTTTTTGTACCCCCTACCATGATTATCGGGTCTTCAGTTAACACACTCATGTAAAACACCATGTCTCTCCCCCCAAACCAACAACACCAACATATAGTTAACATCTATCTATAGATGTCTATCAACAAAATAATTTTGTAAATATCAATCTTTCAATTCTCATCTATGGTTGAGCACAATATTTAATTTAATTAATTTAAAATGAATCTGTACAACAATACATGAATATACATGTATATTAACTTTACAAAACTGTCTTATTAGTGCAGTGATGTTGATTTGATTCCTGGTCTTCAAAGAATTATTCCTTTTTCCATACAATATGAGTACATAGAGTCAAGTCTTACATAATCATTCTTGTGTGAATAAATATACTAATGAAAACTGTCATCTGTAGCCAAACCAATGTTCTCTCTGACATTTTATTTCCCAATGTTTCTCACAGAGCCAGCACCAGTCACCATGGCATTTTACACATTTCATATGCATACATCCTTCTGTAAAAGTTGATGTAAAAAACTTAAGATGTTTATAGTCTATTTATGGTGCAGTTGAGCTTCGTTGATCTTCAGACATGACATTGTGCAAAATTTAGGCTTTATTTATGAGTATTTGTTTTGCCAACTACATGGCTATAAGTAAACTATGAGATCACATATGATGGCATGTTCAGTAGTTCACCAACCTTACAGCTTTATGCCTGGGTTTTGGCTACAAGTATTGTTCATCAATCTCCCTTGGGAGTATTTTACTCAATTTACTTGTATTGACAAGTTTAAGCAATGAAATTATACAACCATATTACATCTGGATAAAGTGAAGCAATCACAGATAAATATCTTACTCAAGGTAATATGCAGAGTCCTTCCTGGGGTTTCAACTCAGTTTCTTGGCCTCTTAGGATATGTTTTACCATAATGTCTCATGTTTCAACTTTTAAGTTGTCTTGCTCTGTGAACCCCATACAAAGCTACTGTTATTTAATTTTTATACGCCCGAAGGGTCGTATTATGTTATGGCGCCGCTCGTCCGTCCGTCTGTCTGTCCGTCCGTCTGTCCGTCCGTCCGTCTGTCCGTCCGTCTTCCTTGTGTGGACAACTCCTCCCTCATTTCTTGGCCAATTTTCTTCAAACTCCCTTTGATGATAAACATTGATGCGTAGTTGTGCGTAAAGTGGAGATAATTCAATTTTTTTATTCGACTTTGAATTACTTCCCCTTTCATATATCACTATATATGCAATATGTTAATAAAGTCAAAACGGCAAGCAATGAAAAACTTGTCCAGACCATAACTGAACCACCAATGTACCTAGGTTCACCAAATTTTATGTGAGGGTAGCCCTTGTGTCAAGGATATGCCCTATTGGTTTTGGGGCTCCTGGGTCAAAGGTCAAGGTCACAGGGGCATCATGTTGAAAAACCTTGTCCGGACAATAACTCCTCAACGACTGTACCTAGGTTCACAAAATTTTATGTGAAGGTAGCCTTTGTGTCAAGGATGTTCCCTATAGGTTTTGGGGCCCCAGGTTCAAAGGTCAAGGTCACAGAGGCATCATATCGGAAAACTTTGTCCAGACAATAACTGAACCACCAATGTACCTAGGTTCACCAAATTTTATGTGCGAGTAGCCCATGTGTCAAGGGTATGCCCTATTGGTTTTGGGGCTCCTGGGTCAAAGGTCAAGGTCACTGGGGCATCATATTGAAAAACATTGTCCGGGTAATAACTCAACAATGACTGCACCTAGGTTCACCAAATTTCATGTGAGAGTTGCCCATGTGTCAAGGATGTTCCCTATTGGTTTTGGGGATATCAAATTACCAAGCAGTGACTTCAAATGTTCAATCAATATGTTAATAAAGTCAAAATGGCAAACAATGGAAATAATGCTATATTTAATAAGTAACATGAAATAAGTTCACCAAATTTTATGTGAGGGTAGCCCATGTGTCAGGGATGTTCCCTATTGGTTTTGAGGCCCCTAGGTCAAAGGTCAAAGTCACAGGGGCATCATATGGAAAAACCTTGTCAGGACAATAACTAAACAATGCTTGTACCTAAGTTAACCAAATTTTATGTGGATCAGCCCATTTGTCAAGGAGTAATGTGTTGATAGCTCTTTGGTTGAGGATGTTCCCTTTTGATTTGGAGACCCTAGGGTCTAAAGTCAAAGTCACTGGGACTTAATTTATATTGAAACATTTTCCGGACAATAACTCAATAATGATTGTACCTAGGTTCACCGAATTTTATTTAAGGGTAGCCTAAATGTCTAGCATATGCCCCTTTGGTTTTAGGCCCCTGGGTCAAAGGTCAAAGTCACAAGGAAATCATGAGGAAAAACCTTGTCCAACAACCAACTTTATCTAAGATCACCAAATTTTATGTATCATATGGGTCAAGGGTGAGAACTTTTGGTTCTGAGGCCCCAGGGCAAGGTCACTGGAAGTTTGTATGGGAAAACTTTGTGCCGGTGATAACTCAACCATGGCTGTACCTAGGTTCTCAAAATCTTTGCTTTGGATAGCCCTCCAGTTAAGGATGGGACCTATTCTGATATCCAGGGGTCATTTATCAAGGTCACAGGGACTTCATATGAGATAGAGCACAGCATGGACTGCACACGGGCGTATAATGCCCCGCCCAGCGGAGCTCTTGTTAAGTATTATGGCTTAATATTTCTACATCAGTAAAATACATAATGCTTTTAATATGCATAAACGTTTTAGATATTAGAATTGCATACATTTATATTTGTTCAGTAGCACCTGTCAACTGATCATCCCTCATGCATTGTGTATTTGTACCTAAGCAATGTTGACAAATCTGGCATAATAATTCTTACAAAAAAAGTAGCAAATTGCTTTTATATGTTTGGAAACAGAATAATACACAGAAAAGAGTAAATTTGACACAAAATAGCAACATTTTAAATTTGATTTGCACTCTACTCTAAGGAATAAACAATTATACCATTTTTCTCTGTACGCACTCCACAATGTGGACATGCTTTGGTAGTATCTTTTATAACTTTACTGGCTTCAGCATTTTCTTTCTTGTGAATTTGTTTAGCAACTGCCTGATCTGATACCTGAAAGGAAATACTCATTGATACATAGTATTTGATGCTTGTTAATTGATTACAGATCTCATGATAGCAAAGAACTAAGAATGAAAGTTAGGTAATGTGATTTTCTCTACAAATTCAGAACTAAAGTATGAAATTATCAAAATGTCTCACTGTGAGATTGGTCTGATTTGCAAATTTTGATCGAGACATATATTTCATTACAATATATTATTGATCAGTAATGTTTTCTTTAGTGTCGAAGTTTTTTGGCTCATTTATAACTACCAGTACCAACTACATGTAATTTATGTGCAATAGAAATCTTGACTTGAAAATAAATGGGTATACTGCAAACCATATTTTATTCATTTTGATTGGAGTGCAAACTGTTAAACCTATGTTTATTTAAATTAAATGAAAACTTACTTGTTTAGACAAAACATTTAATTTTGATTGCCTACATTCAGGGCATATCAAATCTTCAGGTTTAAAATAATTGGTTACTTCAGCCCTACATTGAGTATTGGATGTTCCGCCAAAGTAAGCCTGGAACAGTAAAAAGTAAAATGTATTTTCGGTCTATATTTAACCTACTGTCTAACATAGTACCTTGTTTATAGCCTACTTTTCTATTAAAGCAAATTAATTACATCAAGTTAAACTCATTCAGTCACAGCATAAGTAGTACATGTAATTTATACTTGAACAAGAGCATTGCCAACTAGGCAAAGCAAAATATGCTCATTGCAATTACATAATTAAAATGAAGAGCATTTAAGATCATGAATATAATACCGAAGTTAAATATCAAGATTCCCTTAGCCCCTCACAACATGTCTTACAATTTTTCAAAGGTTCAGGAAATGAAAAAACATTTTCCACTCACCTATGTTGGATACAAAAAAGCATGGAAAAAATTGGCCAAATAACTCACCAAAAAACCCTCTAACATTACCTTTTTACATTTGAAGCAACAGTAATACATATATCTATTCATAGCAAACTCTACAGGCTTATTATAAAACTTGCCACCAGGGGAGGTAACCTCAGGGTTAGTATCTAAACCTTCATATTGTAATCTTAAAAAAGCTTTGTATTTCACATCTTCCTCTAAGTCTTTGATTGGTTGCATCAATGAATCTAATTCAGTGTGTTCTATCATAGACTGAAATAAAGTTTTATCACAATTTTTTACAATGTATATCATAATAAAATGAAGATTTTTTTACCTGTCAAAAAGCCTTCATTATTTCACAGCTGGTTTCTCTATGGATTAGTTATATTATCATTGTGCAACTACTTATTCATTGTGACCAGCCATGAAATGGTATGGACTTTTGACAGGTCAAAAAAAACTTCACAACATATTCAATTAACTTATAAGGGTAATCTTAAACAGGCATTTAAAAATTATATAGGCTAATTTTACAATGTATTTGTCAATCTGTCACTGTCTTGTATATAATGTTTTGTAAAATTGTTACATTTTTTTCTTTGTTTATTTTCATGTACATGTTTGCATGTCAAAGGGAGAGTTGTACTGCATTATACATGTATGTACTCCCTTGCCTTCTAGTTAGCTTTTATAGTGACTTTTTATAGTGAATGTGTGGTACAGTCAAAACTCTGACCATGAATTTTTTCCATATTACAAATAGGGGCCAATATACATAATTCGCTACAATTTGACTGATTGCTTTAAGTGTCCCATAGACAATCAAGCTCCTAAAATTTTATGACAAAATATGGAATGGAGGTGATGTAGATTGTCTGCTTCCAGCTAGGAAAGTCGAAAGTTTGATCCCAAATAAGACCATGGATTTTTACATGGTTACATATCTACACCCATGATACATGTATCAAGTAGTTCTGAGGTTATATCATATCCTTGCAGAATAAATAATATTGAAAAATATAGAAGATGCTTACCTTACATATTGGACATTGTGTAAAATTAAAATTTATTCTTGGTCCTACCCACCTATTCTGTAAAATACGCTTAGCACAGTGCAAATGGAACACATGACCACACTTTATCTACAAAGGAAAAAATAGCATAAGTTTAAAAATAATATCATGTACCTGATAATTTAAATTTTGTAATGGCAGATCCCTCATATCATACAACCAATCAGATTAAAACAAGTTTTATCACAATCAATCACATAAAACTGTATGAACCAAGCTATGTGCATTTTTTATGGCACAACAGTTACTAGTGTTGGCAATATATTGAATACACCATGAGATAAGTTTCAAATATTCATAGAGACAGATTAAAGAAGGGATTCAATCATAAAATTCTATTTTGCAGAATAAATGTACTCTATGACATCAAGTATATTGAATAAGGAAAAATTCAATAGCTGCACAAACTGGAGTAAAGTTTTTAAGCACTACACTTCCACCAAGTTTTAAGTCATTCTGTTTTTAGGTGACAAAGTTATGCAGAAACAAAGGTGCCGCATACCCAGTCACCCCCCTGCCATTGGTAATCCCATGATATGTCCAATATTTCATGGGTGTATAAAAAAGGAGAATACCATTATTGCTGGAGCAGCAGATAACGTATCAGTGTAACATATAATACAATTATCTTGTGACGTCTGATGACCTTCAGTTACACATTCTGATTGTAAACAGGGGAGACAACTCTTCTCATTTTTATAACCACCACATACATGACCACATTGTAGAACTTTCTTACAAGAATTATTATTAGTCTCTCGTACACATGTAGCCAGTAGATTGTCTGAAAAAAATATCAATCTTATTATAGTAAAATCTTATGTGCACCACCACTATTCAGTCTGATAGTTCCAGATTTACTTTTGTGCCAGTGTTAATTTAACTGTCAATTCAGAAAATTTGGTTTTACCAAGCTGTAACTGATGTCAGAATCACCTTAAGCTTCACATGAAATCTTAGAATCAATAAGAGCAGTATTCATTTGTTTAGCCAGATGCTGTTGTTTCAATAGGCTGGGAACCATATAAACATGTGATGTTACTTTGTTGTGCGATGTCGTTCAACATGTATATAAGGATATTAATATGCCACATCACTTTGTGAAAGAAACTTGTGTGAACAAATTACAGATTTGCTGTGGCTGTAATGTAGTAAAGCATAATGAAGTCTGATTTTAATGACAATAATAAATGTGAGTGTATCCAAATAAAATTATCTAGCTCCAATTACTAATGATATAAAACTTTAATATCACAGCATATTATGTACTTTATAATCATAAGTGACAATTTATGTGAATATCTTTATAAAACTTACCTGGTTGTCGCTGAGACAAGCTTTTTGTTGGTATTGATGGTTTTCTTTCTTTACTTTTCTCCAATTCTTGTGTAAAACACTGGAAATAAAAACAGAATATTTTGAGACAAATTATATCACATTAAAGGGCACAGTAAAACCTCTCTACTTAAGTCATCAGCAGGCCATGACAAATGGCTAATGTAGGGAAGTAGTTTTTGCTGAAAGTAGATTTTGATGGTTATAATGGACAGTCTATTTCCATGGCATAGTGATATATCTTTTATAATGAGCTAAGCCAATATCAATGAAAAATTATTACCCTATTTCTTTTTACTTGCGTTTTTCTTCATAAATGTTAATGTCATTTTGGCATTGAAGAATAGAATAGAGTATGATGTGATGGTAACCACCTGTCTCTTTTTGTGATACCCTTGTCTTTATGCTGGTTTGCCTGTATAAATGAATATATACCTGTTTTATATGCTCCCAGTCTGATCCTTTATTCCATATAAAGATGGTTAACTGGTTTAGTTGGGATTGTGGTACCTCTGTCTCAAATGTTGATATACATTGCATCATAGTAGCTGCAGACTGGTCATGAGGGTAACTTAAAAACCCACAACCCAAGGCAGGGAATGCAATTGACGTCATTCCTTGTTCGTGAGCCGTCCTCAGACATGCACACATTGAAGAACACAGCATCTGTGAGATTAAAGTCAGAAAAAATTATGTGCTGCTACAGAGCGTTTGCAACATATACATTTTGAAGCTTATTTATAATTGTAATCTGACATAAATCAAAATTTGTCTGTGAAGTCTGAGCTTCAATGCCTGTTTGATAATCTTAGAGTGCAATCACAAAATTCCAAAAGGGAAATTTATGTTTGACCCCAAATGTAACTGATAAAAATCCATGGTCCTAATTGAGATTAGAACCTATGACCACTTGAGTCTAACCTGGACCCTTATCAAAGTCGCACATGTTGCACAAACCTTGCAAAAAATGCAATTTTCGCTCTTTTTTAACCCAAACCTTGCATTGCATTCTGTGATATTTTCCAAAATTGTGGTCTAAAGTGCCAGTTCTTTTCAGAGACTAAAAACATGTTTCTTATCAGCATTTTGCCCCATTTCTCTGCGCTCAATGATCCAGATTTTTGTCTGGCGATGAGGGGCGCTGTGCCCCTTCAATCCCCAGCACTAAAGGGGGCACAGCCCTTCTCTGGACCCCCCCTGAGACATCTTTTGATGGGGGAGGCATGCCAAAAAAAGGTCTTTTTGGGGACAACTTTTCTAAGGTGAAATTCAGTAAATGCAGTATGAAAACCACCAATTTCATGTCTGTTGCAGCCATTTTGAAGGGGGTGTGTCCAGACACGTAAAAATGGAAATTAACAAGTTTAGGGTTAACTAATAACACAATTTAATAACTAATAACAATTTACCTGTAAAGCGTCTGCAAATTCAGATCCCCATTCAGGTAAGGCAACATGATATACATATTTACATTTCAGTTTGTATCCCTTGGTAACAGCAATATCTCCAAAAAAAAATCCATTTGGATATTTTTTGGAACATTCATCTAACATTTCTTTACCAGCTGAGGTAACAATAGATCTTGATATACCTCCATGATTAAGGAGTAGAGCAGCATTTGTACTGTTTACTATACCGGTTTTTTTGAAAGTATTGAATCTAGCGTGAGAAAATATTCCGCTTTAGGTGAAATAGCTATAATAGGCGATCTTAATGCAAGAACGGGTAACAAATCCGACATTTTATTATCTGATGAAAATCTCAACAGATATGTTCATAATGTTGAAACGGACTATAATTCGAGTAGCGATTACACATTGCCCGACCGTGTAAACATGGACACGATTATAAATTCTTCGGGTAATAAATTGCTCGACATTTGTTTGAGCTCAGATTTAACTATTTTAAACGGTCGCATAGGTAATGACCAAAATGTAGGACATTATACGTTTATGTCGTCTATTGGAAATAGCACAATTGACTATGTCGTTATGTCACGTGATCTACTTAAATATGTAAATAATTTTGCCGTTCACGAAATGTTCTCATTTTCATCACACGTGCCTATACATGTGGATCTTAATATATTGAGTCCGAGTGACAGCTCTGATATTAATGTCACTGAGATTAACAAATTAAAATGGGATTCCGCAAATGAAGAACCATTCCGAAATCTTATTATGTCTGATTTTGATTCATTCGACAACATTATTGATAGTATTATATCAAATGAATTAAATATACACGATGGAATCAAATCATTTTCTGATATGTTATATGTTAAAGCATTCAGTATATTCGGTGAATCAAAACTGATCAAACCATACAAAGGTAAGAAAACGTCGCGTAAGTTCAAAAGTCCATGGTTTAATAGCGACTGTGAAATTGCTAGACGTGAATTTCGGAAAGCTAACAAACAGTACAGCAAGAATAGATCTGTCTCAAATAGAAATATTATGATTAGTAAGAGAAATATTTACAAGGCTGCTAACCGCAAAGCGAAATTAATTTATAATAATAACAATAAAAATAAATTTCATAATCTTGCTACATCTCAACCGAAGGCATTTTGGAATGAGATTCGAAAACTCAAACAGAAAAAAGATACATGCAGCATCGATAAAGATGATTTTTATAACCATTTTAAAAACCTGTTCTCTTCCACTGAAACTTTTACGAACGACTTTGTCGAGGAATGTATTTCTGACGATAATTTTATGCAAAACGTTTCGCATGAACAATTAGACAACGTCATATCAGAAAATGAAATCATAAGTGCGATTTCGAGTCTGAAATCGGGTAAAAGTGGATCTGACGATTTGTTAATACCAGAAATGTTTAAATCTTGCAAATTAATTTTAGCACCCATATTAAGTAAACTATTTAATTTCATGTTCGATAACTGCGTTTATCCTGAATCCTGGACTTCCGCGATTATCGTTCCTGTTCCCAAGAAAGCAAGTAAGCAAAATGTCAACGACTATCGTGGGATTTCTCTTACTAGTATTTTTTCGAAAATATTTTCAATTATATTAGATACAAGACTTCGTAAGTGGGCTAATGATAATGATATTTTATCAAACACACAATTCGGTTTTGTAAAAGATAGAAGCACGGTCGATTGCATTTTTGTATTATCGTCAATCATTGACAAGGTTCTGAATAATGAGAAAAAGAAAGTATATTGTTCTTTCATTGATTTCCAAAAATGTTTTGACTATGTATACAGAAATGGCATATGGTATAAATTAGTACAATTAGGAGTGTCTACTAAAATTATTAAAATATTACAAAGAATGTATGAAAATGTGAAGTCTTGTGTAAAAGTCAACGGTTCATTAACCGAGTACTTCGACACCTATATGGGTGTGAAACAAGGCGAGCCTCTGTCTCCACTTTTATTTATATTTTTTGTTAATGATATGAAGTCTTATCTACAAAACACCACAGATGATGTTTTTACATTAGATCAACTCCAAATATTTTTATTGTTATTTGCGGACGACACCGCCATTTTCGCATATTCTAAATGTGAGTTACAAAAACTACTTGATAAATTACATTGTTATTGTAACGAATGGGGAATTACTGTCAATATAAACAAAACTGTTATCATGGTATTTAAAAAAGGTAGTAGAATGGAAAATGTTGAATTATTTTATGACGGTAATATACTACAAGTAGTAAAAACATTTACATACCTAGGTGTAACACTGTCATCTAACGGTCAGTTTTATCAAGCACAAAAATCGCTTTCAAATCAAGCAAATCGAGCATTATATTCACTTAACTCACTTTTTGATACAGTATCATTGAAAGTATCAGAAAAGGTTAAATTGTTTGATACAATGATAATGCCAATTTTAAGCTATGGGGCCGAGGTGTGGGGCTTCCACAAATCACCGGATATTGAAAAGATACATTTGAAGTTCCTGAGGCAAATACTCGGCGTTCACAATAAAACAACCTGTTCTGCTGTATATGGGGAATTTGGTCGCTTCCCACTGTATATCAAAAGACAAATAAGAATAATTAAATATTGGCACAGAATAAATAAATTAGATACATCTTTGATGTATAAGTTACTGTACATGACTGATAACAACGGTGAATTAGTTAACACTTGGGCAATTAATGTGAAATCACTATTATCTAACCTTGGTTTTTCATTCCTATGGACAAGCTCTAATGTATCAAACTTACAAATTAACAGTGTTATTCAACGAATAATTGACAGTTACTTACAATCTTGGTATGGCTGTTTGAATTCATTTTCGCGTTTAGAAACGTACAAAATTTTTAAAACCAGTTTTGAATTTGAGAAATATTTGGATTTTATCGACAATGACAAGTACATATCTGTTTTAGCTAGATTTCGTTGTTCTTCACACAAACTGGCAATAGAGGAAGGGAGGTGTCGTAATATTAGTAAAAATCTGCGTTTGTGTAAATTGTGTAATAATAATCAAATTGAATCTGAATATCATTTTTTATTAATATGCCCTATTTACAATGAACTTAGAAAAAAATACATACATAAATATTTCTATACTTGGCCTAACTTGACAAAATTCCGCATTTTATTAAATACTACAAGTCGAACAAAAATTATAAAATTAGCATCATTTATACATTTTGCAACTAAACTAAGAACTACTCTAGTATAGCAAAATATCTTAGTTGTTATTGAAGAAACAACAACTTCGTTACAACTAATTTCCATCTTAATTCATATTAATTTTTTTTCTGTGTATTACTATCGAAAAGTTTTAGTTTATTATATCTATACATACATGAATTAATCTTGGTATATTTCATCAAACATACATTGCTTATCTTACATCCTGTTTAATACCTTTTTATATACATCTGTTCCTTTTTTCTCTGTTTACATGTACTCAGTAAGTGTTTTGTCATACATTGTATATTAATTGTGCATGCTTTTCTTTTATATTTAATATTGTATATATGTTATTTGTAAAAAATACTGCCAAAGTTTTTCTTGGCGATGAACACATTGTTTATGCCAATAAAATATTTTGACTTGACTTGACTTTGACTTTGACTATAACATCAACCTGAAATTTAAAGCAATTTTGTTAAACTAAAACAGTGTATACATGGTGTTTTTTTTTAATTAATCCTGTTTGGCAACTTACATGTATCATACGCCTTTCATCAGAGTGTCGAAACTGGAGACAAAATCACTTAGAAGATATTCTCTTTGGTGATACACGCATGTGCCCTTCTGGGGTATTTTTACCCTGCATTAATTTCATTTGTTGCCTAAATGTACACCTCTGAGAGGCACGTGCCTCAATGTAATTCTCAATGTAGTTACACCACTGTTTGATCCTTACATGTTCATGCAATTAACCAATGCTTATGCATTTTCTATGGGTGCTTTGCATGTTTCAATAGTTTTTTTTCTTAAAAACATAAAATTAAAAAAGGGAGCTAACTGTATATAATGTATTATTTCACAAGTAACCTTGTGAAGAGATAACTATGTAAAGTATATTAAATTAAAATTTCATTCTAATTATCTCCCTTTTTTTTTAAAATTGGATTTAAGCCAAGTCTATTCAGCCCAAGTCTAGGTTTCAGAGTACACTTCAATGTACATATATTTCTATTTATTGCTTATATAGTATGTACATCAGATAAAATTTGTACATGGCTATATTATGACTCTACATAATGCAAGTCCATGCATGCTATAAAAAATATGTAATATAGGAATACTGCTACAGATTTGGTGTCTTACCACTCATTGGACTCCTTAAACATTCTATATTGTATGGTTAAATTATTGTTAAATGCTTGAGGATAAACTGCCTTGTACATGGAAAACTGGCCTTTGTATTGATGTTTTATATAATTAAATTTCAAACAAAAATTATAACCATATTTAGTATATCAATATACAAGGGTGAGTAAATATCATGCAGGTTGATAACAAACATTAAATATATCAAAATATGATAACATGTATTTGAGATAATATAATATATCATGTATCACAATTTTAGTAAATAACATGAACCTTGTCAGTCAAACTTATGTAACATAATACTGATAAACCAAGTCAAAATGTAACAAATATAACTTTAATAGCATTTTTTTCTCTTCTGTTTTACCATGTAAATACATGTACCTACTTCACTAATTTTCATGAAATTTGTCAATTTATTTCAATTTTCATACATATTTATTTTCATTTGCTTGTATTTTCATTTTAAAATGTTTCACATTCTCACAAGGAAACGTAGACTAACCCACCATAACAGCCCCTTTAAATTAAGTTATTTCTAATATTGTACAATTCTGATTCATATACCTCATCTTCAAAGTTGATAAGTTAAAACATTGTGAAATGTCAAGCTCTGCTAGCATAGTTGTAAGCACATCTTTTCTATCAATCTGTTTATTAACAGAAATTATAAAAATAGTAAAACAATTACCTTATATGAAGCAATTGATCCTTCAATAATCTTTATATTCACCATTCTAATTCTTCAATTTGATACCTAAAATATCATGTAATGTCCTATGTCATAAACTTATATATATTGTTTTACAAGGTAGTTATTTCAATTCCTAACTCATGAAATAATCAATTGTACTCTGTCACATGATTTACGCATTAACCAATTGTTGATTTGTATTTATATGAATACCTTATCTACCTATATGACGTCATCTTAACACTTAAAGTGAACTGGTTTACTATTCATTTCTTGACTACATAAAATTCACTCTGTTAGATAAAAAGGAAGTAAATTCCTTATACATGTATTAAAGCTTTCATTTCATGCATAGTAATTAACAGTTCAATATACTGTCATTTAATATGGCAAATACTTTTTAACATTTAAATATATGGGTTAAAAATGAAAAGAACTTATTTTATTGAATCATTTAGTTTGATTCAAATGATTATTTTAGATTTGATTTCAAAAACATACAAAATATTAAACATGTTCTTATAAGAATTTATAGTTGAATATTTTATTTTCTAATGTGAACCAAACATTAACTAACATGAATTAAAGATATCAATAAAGAAGCATGAAAACCAAGCAAACCAATGACAGTATGGTCCTACACACATTTCCACTATCGATTGGGCATATAAATGTTGAAAAGTAAAAAAAGAAGTTTCGTTAAGTGTGTATATACATGTATGGTGGACACACTGTTTCTCGAACCTCTAAGGACTCAATGAGCCATTTCTAATTAATGCAACATTTTTTTTAGAAAAATACATTAAAATCACACCTTTTAACTTATATTCCACTTTTCTAACATATATTTGTTGATATTTTATATTTGCAACAAATCCAAATTCTTCCAGAAAAAACACGACCATTTTCTGAAAACTGTAATGGCGGCTAAAATAGATTACCTAATTTCGAACCTCCACCGTATTTGGCTATTTGTGAGGTTATAATTAGCTGTCACATGACTTTATGAGCAGAAGACAGGAATGGCTACCTGCCATGTGATTCTTTTGCAATAACATACTTTTAAACAATATTTGATGGGTTGTACTGACAGAGCGGAAAAAGGTAATAAATATAGTATCTGTGTTGTTTATTTTTTGAGAATTGTTTTGTTATGTTTTGATATGTTTTTTTTTTAATAAGAATTATGTGTTATAAGATGTGTTTAAGGGGTTTTGGGTTGTAGATGGGTCTTGAGCGGGTAAAAAGAGGGGGGGATATATTGACCTAACCCACGCCGATAGCCGGTGATATACACTAGTAAACTAGTAACAGAGTGCACAATAACCAAATTTAAACCTCGTGAGCTTGTTACCATGGTAATTTCGTTGGTGACTGTCTGAAATATACTGTTGATGTATGTGCAATGTAGACATTATACATAGCTATTGTTATCTAGTATGTGTCTGTAAAGAAGGACCACACACTTGCACGATCATTGATTTGAACGCTTGATTAGGCCCGATCTGGATACTCTGAGATACTTAAATGTATCAATTTAGATTCTTATCTATTTCGATAGATCGGATGAATGATTTTATAGTACTTAATTACTTAGTAATTAATGTAAAAAGTCTAGTTGATATTGCTTTGATGGTGCCGACTTTGTCCCCTTTCCTTTGTATGATAGTCAATATCTGTGGGACCAGGTGGGGGGCACGTGCCCGCTGTGCCCCCCCCCCCCCCGGTAAATCCGGGCCTGAGTTAATTGATTTAATTAATGTTATTCTACAAAGTTTTTCTGACTTGATGTGCTATACATTTATATGAATACTAAACATTATAAACAATACCACATGTGTTTATTTAGATACTAGGCTTATCAGATTGAATTGACAGATGAATAGTTCACCCGATGATAAATTGGCTGAAGTGGTCAGATAATGATTCCTTAATGGTTCTTGACATAACGGTACCACCTTGGGATGAAAATCTCGTCCTTATGTGTAGGACTGACGATGCTTTATCGCTACCGATCTTATCAGCGGTCGAATATATTATTTGTTATCTAGCATTATAATCAAAGTCACAACATGAAGATATATTTATCAACAGTCAACTTGAAAACTAACTGCTTTACAAACATATGAAGTTATTAAAATATAACATGCATTTAAGAAACAAAATTAATTGTTCAAACCATTCTGCTTACTACATTTTAGTTTCCATGTTTTAAAAAAGTGGGGACCACACTACATTCCTTTATATATGTCTAAAAAGCTTGTTTCTTTATATAGAAGTGTTTGAAATAGATAAATGTCTACTTTCTTTGCAATAAAAATACTCTTACTTTTGATAATGGGGCTTTGCCGATACAAGATTTTTTACTCTATGAAAAAAAGTCTATGTGACAAGATTAAAACGTATATTTTTTTCAATTTCAAGTTTACATTTTACAAAAGTTGAAAATCGTATGGTATTGTATAATTCGTTATTTGTTTCTTATTCTTACACACATTATGCTGTAAACTAATTATATAAGAAGAGGAAAATACATTATTTAATTTCTATGTAATATATTTTATTCTTACCGCGCACTGCAGCGTTTGTTATTTTATAATTTATAAGTTTATATGAAAATATCAGATATCAAATGTTTTATCAATCTATGATCACAGCAGGGTGTCATATCGGAAATTTCCGAACATTACCGAGCGCAACAACGGTGACCCTGATTAATTATCGATTTTATCGAGAAGTCAAATCTGTAAGTTACGAAAGGACAAATAGTTGGATATGTCTATGAGACAATAGCCTCGGCGGAACCGGGCAACGTCCGTGAGAGTATCATGTTTGATATTTCTTGTGGGCGGCTATAAGTCGTATTTTTTGTATTTTCAGGTTTACCTGTGCATGTAATACGCCAGAGAAGAAATAATGATCTTAGGACGTATCGTAGAGTAGCCGATGTGCTCGAGTGTCACTCTCTAATTAATCAAATGTTGAAGATTTGAAAGTCAATAATAATTTATTAATTTCACAAAATTTCCAAATTATACAAGTCCACAAAGTTGTCACAGAGTTAATGATTAAATAAATGTAAGTCACAAAGTCCAAAAAATATTGTTAATAAGCAGTTTAAAAAGTAAATATCACAAAGTGTAGATTTCACGAAGTATAGTACTTCTTACTTATAAGTTCTCCTTTAATAATATATTTATATTGTATCTTATATGATTATTATACATGAAAATAGTTTGCTATATATAAGCAGTCCCTAATCATAGTAGGAAATTAACAGATGTTGGCATTAATTAGTATATTTACTCAAAACTACAAATATTATGTAATCTAGCGTCTTGATCTCTTTAGCCGACACCTTTAACTGTGACCAGACTAGGAAATATATTAAAGATATGTAATTAATGCAAATGTGACACTTGTCACAGGAAAGATTATCAACTGCCACATGGCTAAAATGCGAAAACATAAAAAGGAAACAATAATTATGATAAAGATTAACAATGCATTTTGTATAAAACAGCGACATAAAATATGTGATGAAAATCAAGATAAGGAGAAAAATTAACATGTGGTCAGTTCCTTTGTTATTACTGATTAAGTTGATTATGAATATTGTAAAAACTAGTGTAAAATTATGTGCAAAATAAATATGATAATACTTTAAACAATACATTTAAATGAATTTTGTATGTTAAAAGTGAGACATAGAATTCACTAAACTTTTAGCGCATAATACATGTTTATTTTTCATTTATATTATTTCAATATTTTATTCAGATGGTGCTAAGAGACTAACAACTTGAAGAGTATTTTACAGATAAACACCCGACCCAGTGGGTGTAAAAACCACAACCTGTAAAGAGACAAATTTTGTTAAAAATGAGGTTCTAAGTTTGTTACAACCCGTTATGTCTCCCAAACTCAAAATAACCCCCTCATAAGCGGTCACCGCGGTCATGTATATTGACATAATTGCAATGACCCGTGTCTTAAAAATACAAAGGAAATCGCTACATTATCATATCAATTAGTCGTGACAGGCTCTAAAAATCAATAATTAGCTATCTTATTGTTGTTAGCGTGTATAATCAACTAAGTGACACTGATTATAATCCGATAATTATGTGTTAAGTAATACAAATTGAACAATTAACCTACATCCGGTCTGGTTTAAAACCCCGTTTTGACCGTTTGATCTTCGTAAGAGTAAAGGATTATTGCCAAAATATTTTATTCGACGGCAAATGATTTTTAGTGTGTATATAAACATGTTTGCTGCATGTGAAGATATACAGTGTACTTTTGAAAAAGAATGATGATGGCGATAATTATTAAGCACTATTTGTTCGTAATGAGTGATTTTCTTATCAATCCATTTAAACAAAGAAAGGTCAGAATTGAGGACGTTTAAACGCATTTTCCGAAAATAGGCTGCGTTCTACATTCGATTTATTGAAACGAGGCCAACATTCTTACACAGTTTTCGAAGCACTAGTTATGAAATTGTTGAAACAACAATATATTAGGCTGTAATTAATTAATCGAGTCAATTTAATATACATGTATTTTTTTATTTTCTCTACTGAAATTACTAGCAGCCGATAAATACACTTTCATTACCAATGACTGACGGGAGAAAAACTACATCGGAGTACAGCGATTGGTCGGATTACATTATCTACACTCTTTATAATGCGCGTTTAATTCTTCTGCTCTTGTAGTGAATATCAAAATTTAAGCTTTTAAGTATTTTCATACTTAACGAAATACGTAATTAAGATATTATATTTTATTCTGGACAAATTAGTTAGTGATTGGAGGAATTTTCCAGATTAGTATCTTGATTTTTATTTTATTTTATTAACAGTTTTTATGTGTTAAAATCTGTTTTGATCTGTAAATATTTTTACGTCATTTCCGTAACAGTTTTCTGTGCTTAAATCTGTTTTCATCTGTAAATATTTATTTATATAATTTTTTAATCAATTTTCTGTGTTTAGATTATTTTTTATCTGTAAATAATTTATAAGTATATTCTATTTGTTTTATTCTGTGAATATTGTAATTCTGTGTTTTATTTCTTTAATCTGTTAGTGTTAGATCCTTTTTGTATTAAATTATTTTTAAAAAACACTAGCAATATGGTCCACCGCGTGCCGTTAGAATGCTATATTTGCAGGGAAGATAGAGACCGTGGTGGCAACATCAACCAGATCGTTTATGTGAGACTAATTCAACACTTCCAAGTATCACATGGAATGTCGGCCTCCCATGCCGCTGAGAGAGTACGAGAGGAACGCGTAAAACTAAGATCTCGGAAGATAGGTGACCGTTCTAAATCTGGTCGAAAATATTTTAAGTGTTTGAGGTAAAGTTTATTTTTCATGTTGCATTGCTCAATAATTTTACGTTAAGATAACTCATATATCAGAATAATGTGTAGCGTCATCTGTAGAACCAATTGTAAAAATATTTAGTTGTTAGTTTCAATTAATTGCTTTATTTCCATGCGTGTATATGTCAGAATATCGGTCACATAAATTTATTAAAAAAAATATAAAAAAACCCATATACATTGTAAAATCATTATCACCCTGATACTTTTTAAACCTGAATTTTGATAATGTTGTAGGTAGAAAATATTTTTTTATTTGTTTAAAACAGATGCAGTATTTATTGTATCAACAAGACGAGACACTTAACCACAGTGCATAAGATGGTGAAAGGTACGAAGGAATACCAGACTGAGTTGAAAACAAATTTCCGCGCTATATCTCTGGAAGAACGTAGAGTTACAAAACCCAGGAGAGAAACAGAACCCATGGAAGAAGCAGGACCCAGCGGAGAAAGACACTCGGATTCAGAGGTAAATTCTGAACATAATGTTTGTTCTTTAAGCTCTTCTTCAGACGGAGAAGGTGCGGATCCTGCAGAACCACCAACCAGAACCACCAAAAGAATGATGACATTCGACGATGTTCACTTTGTGAAATGGAAGCGGGTCATTCCGCCTGAATGTCAGCCATTTTTAGCTGTCCAAGGGTGGTTCGATTTTCGAATACAACGTGCCGGTGGTGCAAAAAACGTACATTAACAGAAAAACGACATGGGGTATGTAAACAGATTTTTGGCATTTTGTAGGTATGAAGATTTCGATTTTAGTAATGTAACTAATAAAATGGTCAGCAAGCATGACACAGAGCTTGTTAAGAATTTTGAGCCCGGCACAGTAAAGAGAATCCATCTAGCTGTGATGGACTTTTGGAGATGAGTTCGCGAAAGGCGCTACATTAGAGGTTCCAAACATGATTCTGTATCGCAGTATTTGTCAGGCTGCCTGAAAGCCTGTCAAAAAGATGCAGATATCAGGACTACCGAGCGCAGAGTGGAAGAAGACCATAATCTTCCTAGTCCGAGTTCTTACGAAGAGTTTAAAAATAGTGATTATGTGAAAGGAATTAGAGCTAAGTTTAAGCGTATGCCTTTTATTTATTTAAATGATATGACAGGGATACTTATTGTTTTAACCTGTTTTTATAATGGGCCTCGGGTATCTGTCTATGAAAATGTGAGATTTTCCGACATTGATAGAGCGGTTACTGATGATGGTGAGAAGTACAGCATTAGTGTTGGAAGACATAAGACAAGTGGTATGGGCCGAGGAAAGAAGGCTGCTTTCCTAACAGTTGAAAAAGAAATTTACAGTGAGTTTAAGCTTTATTCCAGAATCGTTCGGGAAGTGTTTAAACTGATTGACACTAGCGCCAAGTTATTCAGGGGGAATACTGGCCAGCCCGCCCACATAAAAAGAGTGGCAAAGTCAGCTTGGCACAAGGCTGGAATGAAAGGTGAGTTTAGTCTTACCAAGATAAGAAAACTGGTGACTGTCGTTGGGCGCAAAACCAATCCTGCTATGGCTGGGCTAATTGCACGTCAGCTGTGTCACAGAGAGAGCACAGCGGATCAATACTACGCTGTGCATGAAGACAGGAATGTATCTTCGATTACGTATGACCATTTTAAAAAATCTCTCAAGCAAGTGTCTGCAACTCAAACCTATGCAGAAGCCTGCGAGTCTGGTGAAGTTGATGGCCCATTATCACTGGATGAGGACCCTTCTGAAGACGTCCTAGAGTTGAATGAGCTTCCTTCAAGGTCCGCTACAAACACCCTTGCTGTGGTGTCCGAGTCCGCTGAAATTGTCAGCTCAATTTCACAACAGGAGGCTCCGGCTGAGGAGCCCAGTTGTGTTGGTCACGCCCGTGACGTGAACGATCTTTTCAAGCCTCTGCCTAAAAGGTCCGCAACACAAACTTTTGCTGAGGCGTCCGGGTCTGGTGTAAGTGACAGTTTAATTTTGAAACAGAAACCTCTGGCCTCTGACCCAAGTGTAGTGGGACTGGATAGCCAGCCTTTGCCCACTGTAGATGATAGTGGCATTGTTGCACCGTCAGTTAAAAGCAAGAAATCACGTTTGTCTGTCGATTTTGCCAAAAAGCCAAGGGTTAGATATAATCCCCGCCTCCGTGGAGACATTAGAGATGCGTTTGCCGAGGTTATCTTGGAATACGCATATCTGCCTCATGAGACCGTGCCCATTAGAAGCATCCGTAGCATACGAGGCGATCGCTGGCCAGATCTGTCTGATCAAAAACTTAGGGACCTGGTTCGAACCCTAATTAAGGAACACAGGAAACAAAATCTAGATTTGGATTAGTTAAGAAATCAAACGTATTGTAAATAACTGTATATATTGAATTGTGATATTTGATTAAATAATATTGTATATATATATGCATTTGTGTTTATAATTTTCCTACCTGCGGGTATGGGTTTTCTGTATATTTTGTTTTTCAGATGGTGCTACAGGACTTGCCTCCTAGTGTGGGTCTTTTCATGACCTTGGCCGCATCGGGCAACGTCCTCGAGAGTATCATGTTTGATATTTCTTGTGGGCGGCTAAAAGTCCTTTTTTTTGTATTTTCAGGTTTATCTGTTCATGTTTATTTTCATTTATATTATTTCAATATTTTTTTTCAGATGGTGCAAAGAGACTAGCCTCCTAGTGTGGGTCTTCACTGGACCCCGGCTGCACCGGGCAACGTTTGCGACGATGTATTATTTATGCATTGTTTGTAAGCGGCTGATAGTCTCAAAAATATGAATAATCTATTCTCAAATAAATAAGTCATGGCCTTCCCAACAGATACGTACAATTTCAAATCATACTTATATTCATACCAAAGTCTTCAATCAATCAATAAATCAAGTCATGGCATTCCCTACATATACACTCAATTTCAAATCAAACATATACATACCAAAGTCTTCAATCAATCAATAAATCAAGTCATGGCCTTCCCTACAGATATGCTCAATTTCAAATCAAACATATATTCATACTGAAGTCTTCAATCAATCAATAAATCAAGTCATGGCTTCGGTCAGCTAGTTGGGTAAGCTCACAACTCAATAAGGTAAAGGGGCTGGCAGCCAATGGGGTCAGCCCCCCCTCAATATCTATAAAAAAAAATATCACCAACCTAGAGCTAGTTGGGTAAGTCTTCAGGTCAATGATAAAACAACAAACTCAAATAATCCAAAAACATATGGTATAAGAGCTGATAGCCAGTGGAATCAGTCTCCATAATAAATATTCTAATACTAAAATCTAATGGCATATAATAAATAATCAGATGTAATAAAAGGGTATTCCCCGCCTCCAATATTAACTAACAAAGGGCTATTCTAAAAATATAAAATATAAACAATAATAATAAAATAATATCTAAACTAATATTTAAAATCTATTATGAAGGATACTACATGAGATTAAGTATTGCTGTCTTCAATAAAACCACTCCATATCCTTGAGATCCACCATAACTTCTCTCCATCTTGGTCCGATAATAGATGTTAAATAGAGCCAAACCCATAACCTAAAAGAGCAGCACCAATAAAATACAAGGGGCGGCCAAATTAGATTATGAATACACCCTGTTCCTCCAAGTGCAAAGTTCCCGACATCTCCAAATCCTTACCTTATTGGTAAAATCCTCAAATCTGCTTACTCCTCATATCCAATCCACCATAAACAAGGCATAAATAAAGCCAATCCCTACCTAAAAGACCAATCCAGCCCAATAACCAGGTCAATTAGAACCAAAATAACAGTTTGGTGCAAAGTCGCGAAAACTGATGACAATATGTTAAAATGGTCACAGTTAAAAAAACATACAAAATTTCCCCAAAACAGCAAATGTGTAATTAACTGATGAGATAGAGGCTTGAAGTTTACAATTTGTCTCAATGAGATAGATATGAGATTATTATATAACATTGCAATTAAACTTACAAAAGAAAGCAATTGCTCCATTGAACTGACATTATACGCCTGTCAAAGCCTGGGACTGTAAGATATGGAGGGCTACACACAATAAACATCTGATGGTTTTTGACTCCCGGGTCTCAGAAATAATAGAGCATATCCTTGAACCTAGACTAGCTACTAGTCTGATAATTAGTTTGCATTGTCTTTCCATTTATGTTTTAAACATTATAACATACTTATATTGTAGCCAGTCTATTTTCTATATTACTGCATTGAGAGAGATGTCTGAAGACTGGCTCAAATTTATTAGTTGAAGAATTATTAAAAGTAAAATACTTCATCGCCTGGAATCCAGGCTACCTTGAACCGAGGGCTATCCACATAAAAACCTAGGTACACTTCTTGTTGAATTATTTGCAGGACAGAGTTTTCTCACATGAAGTCTCAGTGGCCATGACCTTTGACCCAGGGGTCTCATAATCATTACGACACACCCTTGTAATGTTGTTGGTATTGTTCTAAGAACGACAATAAGATTTGTGCTCTAACTATAACTTTATTGAACGAATACTATAACAAGTTAACTCTATGAATGTACATTATAAACTGACTGATAAGCCACACTGGCTACTGCTTGTGATATCATGCATAGAATAGGAGGGGCTAATAGGCTATCATATTACATCTCTCTCCTTTACAAAAATATAACACATATGAACTTAATAACTAAATGTAGTTAATAAATACAACTGATACAATACAAATACATGCAAATGTTTAAAGTTCTGGGTAATTCTACAGAAAATGGGCAAATTGATCTTGGAAAAAATTAAGTCAGTTTCTGACCTCAAGCAGTGTCAAATTTGTACATTCAGCCAGAAAAAACAAGCAATGTAGAGTCTATTTTAGTCATTCACATAGCTACCCTATAATATTTAACTCACGGGGGCCCAACTCCGTCACAACATGGGTGGATTTCTGTCGAGATTATGTCACGGATGCCTGTCGATAGAGTTACAAATTTTTGACGAGCCTGAAAAACTTAACGGACAGAAAAGGGTAGTTACGTATTTTCCTATCAATAAGAAGCCAATGATAAGAAATTTTTGATAAGAGATGATTTTTAAACTCATATCAATGTCTTTTTTATTGAAGAATCAACCAAATTGCAAAACCTAGATGTCACGGATTTTTTTCCCGTCATGTCACAGTTTATATGACGATGCCTTGCGTTAATGTCACAGTATTACTGACGATAGTTTTCATTTTTTTAGTCTTCCCGAGCAAGATGTAGATGTTGTCCCGAGTTGTTTACCTTTGAAACGGAAGCCGTTCATAGCGTGGCTTCATTTCATCCAATATGGTCTGTTTTTCATTTTGATTTTCAACGATGATAGCAAACTTAAAACCAATGACGTACAAGACAAAAGGCTTTGACATTAACCCAAGTGAAAGTTGATGTTTTAACGGAAACATCTAGGTGCAAACTTGAATGTCCGTGAATGTCCAGCTCATAACTGAAGATAAGCAATTCATCTAAAAGTGTTCATAGATAAGCATTTTTATATTAGCTACTGAGTCCTATGTTCTTTCACATATATATATACATTTGAAAAAGATAGCGTTATAGTAGCTTTGACTCAGATTCTTGTGACACCACTTTGCACAGTGATACTTGTGATATTGTTTTCTGGATGAATTGCATGTGTCTCTAAATGTTGAAGTTTTTGACAACAATAACAACTTTACAAAGCGTCTGGAACGTATATAAATGTCCGCACAGGCCACATAAAGTAGTAATTTAAGTAGGCACCATAGAGCTGTTCAAAGGATCTTCAGTTTGAATATACAACAATGTTTTTGTTTATGATGGTTTTGTAATCATATGTTTCTTAATAAATAGATAATATCGTTACTTGTAGATTTATAACCTCCTTTTGTTTATCAACAGTTATTATTAAACATCTTTTTGTAAATGAATGATTAGTTTTGTTTTATTTATTATGTAAAGGATACATGTATACTTGTACATTTTTGCCTTATATATATATGTTTTACTGTAAGTTAACTTTTACTGTTTTGCTTTGGAGACAATCAATGTTAAACAAGATTTGTTCAATGTTTCTACAAGCTTTGAATTCTCTGACTAGTAGATTTTGTGAATTCAAGCCCAGCTCCGACCTAAACTTTTTATGTAAAAGTATGGAACTGCTTGTGTAAAAAATAATCTAGTAACAAAAAAAAACGGGCTTGGGGCTATTGAATGAGAATTGATTAAGATTATCCTATTTATAGGCCTTGGTGATATTGTCTTGCCAGATTTCAACATGAAAATACGTATACAATAATTTTTGTAAAGTGCTTGTAAATGTCAGTCATCGTAAATGAAACACGTATTTGAACATGTTACTCCAATTATGTGTATGAATGAACAAACCATGACGCGTATCAGTTGATTAATTAACAAGAAATCTTTTGATGTAAGTCCATTATTATATATATATATACATGAATTTGTATTTGAATTCTAAAAAAACATGAATCAATTCACAGGATACAAATTCCAGAAACAACTAATGTACAGTATTTTTGGTGCAATTTCCGACCATTGGAGTTGATAAAAATGAATTGAAGCGTTCCAGCTTTTTTCTTATTTAGGCAACTGTGAGTTATGTCTTAACATTTCTTGTGAAACTATCCGCAGGTATAATTAAGAAACAATAAACAGAAGTATAAGACAGCAAAACTGTATGTAATCGCAGTTGTAATAAGCTGTAAGTTAAAATTTAAACTTTACAATAAGAAATTGTGCTAACAGATAATATCAAATTTTAATATTAGTCAATCCATCAAGGACATGAGGCAATATCTTCGATGGGTCAACTTGATGATGGTCTCTGATTGGCTGTGAGCATTTTTTCAGGTTCATATAAGCCTGGTACATGTACCCTAATTGACGTATGTGATAGTTTACGTCGACGCGTAGCAGGTAAAATACATGGTTCCTGAAAAAAGTACAAATTTGAAACATAATCGATTTTTAAAAAAAAAAAATACTTTTGTTTGCAACGTTTTTACGCTTTATATTCAACGCATTGAGTGGATCATCAAGTCATACATTTGTTTTATACTTGGAAAAATCTGTGACCCTATAGACAGAATACTGTGACATGAGATACAACCTCGTCATCAATACCGTGACATATCTAGTATTGCAAACGGATTTCACAAACTGCTATTAGTCGCTTACCGACTTGATCAAAACTTATTATATCGTAAAACATAATGTAAGAAACAATCTTAGTATTAAAGAAACGCCATTTAACTGATTTAAATATTTCTGTATCTTATTTCTAGTAAAAATCCGTGACACTATCGACAGGCATCCGTGACAATAACTCGACAGAAATCCACTCACATTGTGACGGAGTTGGGCCCCCGTGTAACTGCTGTGTGTAAATAAGAACACCACCAGGGTATTGTTTTTTTCACTACCGTAACGAAATTTAAAAAGTCGAATAAATATGTCTTTTGTTCATTAACTGATGCAGGATTTGAAAAAGGATGAGAGATGTCAAATCTAAATATCATTTCACCCGAACAGCCATTTTCATGTAAGCATTTTACATAATAATTTAAAATATGTACTCTGGATTAGAAAATCAGCGTATTTTCATATCTTTAACTTAATGCTTTATTTTGTATTATCAAGAAATGGCAAATTCATCTTCATTGGCAGATTTGGTATTATTCACAAATTACTCTGTGCTTTTCTTTATTTATATTTGAATATCATATTTTCCAGAAATTGGAATTTTTATCATCGTTACGGTAGTGAAGTGAATGTTACGGTAGGGAACAAAGTGTTACGGTAGGGAAAATTGTCAAACAAAGATATTTGTTCAATACATTTATTTCACGCCTGTACTGCTATAAACGCAACAAAACAATTGGCTATGCAAAGTCTTGCAACATGACTTAAAGTAAAGATTTAAAGTCAATCAAGTTGTTATTTAATGGGCTCCCAAAGCTGTGGTTGAATCTGTGAATCTGGTGATGACGAGACCCAATCTTGGCTGGAGGCGGTATCAGTGTGACGAATTTGTCATGCGAGTATAGAGGACATCTTGTATAGTCTATATTAGAAGAAACGGTTGGCCCCTTTGTTGTGCATGACATTTACTTCAACATTCGTTATAGTCGACATCCTGTATAATGTCTCGGTAAGGTTTCCCGCCATAAGTGACAATGCAGAACTTGCCATATAATGATTCGTCAAACTGGTCCAGTAAAAAATTGAGATTTGTCAAGCGAAATCTGGTGACCAGAACCTACATTGTTTCCTTAAAGTAGAACTCAACACGCTGTCAAACATGCCTATGTTTTTTGCTAATTCAATAAAAATGACAATTCTAAGATATATGACGCATGCATTTTGGTCAGGAAACGTTTGGTAACGACACATGGGGCCGTTAAAAGTCGTTCTTTTAGCGTTGCTAAGTGTGTTACCTGCCCTTGATTTTGGAGTTAACTCCCTTTGCACGTACAACCTGTGCATTCCCATAATGCACATCGGTAACTCGTCTCGGTCACATTGTAGTTCGTCCTCATTATGCACGAAAACCACGCTTGCATGAAATGCATTTTATTAGCTACTGTATCCGCGGATTTTATCAAAATAAAATTTGAATACCTTTTTTTTCTTTTTAATGACCGCAAATTTTACCTTGAAAAGAAAACTTTTGTTAAACGCCAAGGGAAATAATCAATATTACTCCTCGTGATGTTATAGTGGTGTCTGTCCTGCATGACCTAATTTACGTTTTCCAAAAATAACTTCTACAATGATGACGACATTTTGCTTTCGTTTGTAAACATCACTTTCTGGTGAAGAAATTCAGTCATTCATGGTTAGTATAGTAATTCTTTGTCATTTTTATAGTAAGATAAAGCTTATCAAACGAATGGAAACGCCATTATTTGACAGAAAACGTGCTTTATTTTCGCTGACATAAACTAGCTTGCATTTCGTCATGTCGGCGTCTGTTCCCAGACCCGGTATTCATTTGGAATGTAGAATAGGAAATTTCGGAAAATGAAGCCTTGTGAATGATACTTGTTTCTGAGGAATGACTAGCTTAACATACACATTGGGTCATACTATGCTTTTGTACTTGATATTGTATTTTATTGTGATAACACTGAACCATCACCTTTGGAAAATCAACGGGGTGTCCCGCTACTAAATTAAGAGAAACATTTCAAGGGCGGATCCTTCAGGTAGACAAACATCCGTGTCCCCCTCCTGTTTATTTTATTTTCAAAAACATTGAAATGAAAGTAAATGTGATACTTTCGCTTTCCAACTACCAGAATAAAGCAGTTATAAGATTATTTTACAGGATTTTTAGTTATTTTTTCTGTTTTTTCTTTTTCAGAATTCCTGACAGAAACTAGATCTAATGCAATTTGTGTACCATAATGCAATGCCAAGTATGACAAAAAATCTGCTTCAGCTCAATCAGGTAAATCTATGTTTTTGATGGTTAAAAACTAAATTTTAGACTTCTTCAAAACACTTCTCTGTCATACATTGAAAGCCCACTTTACTTACCAAGTATCAGTTTTTGTATTTTAAAATTTAATTGTTGCACAATAAGTTGAATATTGACCAGATCTACTTGCAGGGAAATCATATTGTAATTATTTTTTACATATGTCGAGGAACTTATGACTGGAAAGCAACCTCAGCTTTCAGAGTCAAAAGTCATTAGATCTATACCTCCCAGTATTAGTAGAAGGCTTTCTATGTTAAGTCAGAGACATAGATAATTCCCTGGTTAAGTGCATTGAATACATGTCAAGGATGAGTAATAAATGTAACTTGAATAACTTGGATTTACAATGTAGTTCCAAGGGCTCATATTTTCAAACATTTCACTAATTTTAGGCAATCTTATGTTGTATTTGTTGACTTAATTATTACAAATGCATATATGCATATTATTAAAAGAAATCACAAGTACAAAACAAAACAAAAAGCTTCATATTAGTATTTTATTATCAAAATAAAATAATGACACATGTAGGATTATAATAAACATGGTTTTGCTTGGATAGTTGGAAGAATAATCTGTTCTAAGTTGAATGAAAGTTAATGAAAATACAAAAAAGACTCCAGCAGAACTTCTGATCTTTTAAATCTTTTATATGAATGCTGTGCCTTCTTTATATAATTTTCTAACTGTAACACAAAGTATCTGATATTTGTTGAATATGCATATCCTGAAATGACATGAAATATAAATTATTCTTAATATGATATGATATTACATAGTGAAAATAAAGTTTATGTTCATTTTCTATTTTCAGGCATACTATTTTCAAACAAGTTAAATGAGCTGATAGAGTAAAAAATAACATTTGGGACAAACAGTTCTCTACAAATCAAGTAACAACTTTTTGGTGACAAAAACAATGATATACATGTAATATAAACTGATTCTGGAATGTTAGTCAACTTCAAGTGATAATAAAATATTATATCTGTGTGAATTATTTCAATTATAATTTGTATGAAGTATTGTAAGAATTTGTGTAACCAAATACATTTTTCAAAACTTATTTGTGTTTTTCATATTTAAAGTTAATAAATGATGTTAAAATTCATTTTGTCTTGTGATTTAGAGGGTCCATTAGATAGTCATTTCTTTTATCATTGAAGAGATATCAAAGTTCCTCATTATATTTAGAAAAAAGCACATATATGTGCCTCACAACTTGATTGAAAGCAAACAAGATAAACATGTTCAGACTAAAAAAATTCAGTATGTATCTGGACCAATGGTTAATCAATCTTAATGCTGAAATTACCTGTTAGATAGATGCAACACTGCTCTTAACTTTTTTTCAACAAAAATAACTCATGCATTTAAATGTGAGTTTCATGGTAAAGATAAAATTGAAAGTGTTTATTGATAACTGACAATATTACCTGATTAATATTTTCAATCAAGAGCAAGATGTAAACACATTATGTATATTTTTCAAGCCTCTTGAATAATTTGTCAATTTTTTAGAGCAGTGTTGCATAGATCAGACAATAATACTTACATGAATGAAAAATGCAGCTGAATATAAACCCCACAAACTGTTACACAAGATGAGCTATATCTTGCTGCCAGGATTATGCATGCTATTGACATCATCTTACTCCTACAAAAGTAACAATGATATTTAATTATTTATTTAGTGGATTTAACGCCGTATCAACACAATTTAGGTCATTTCACGGCGTCCAGCGCACCTAACCTAGCTTTCCTGGACCATTGTCTATAACCAGTACTCACCTACCCTTCCATAAGGCCGGAAACTTCTCCATATTATCTAACTAATGGAGGAAAATCGACATTATTGTCAAATTTTCATGGAAGGGTATAACTTCCCCGGGTGGGATTCGAACCCGCACCCCCTCGGGCACGAGTATCCAAATCCTGACGCGCTACCAACTGTGCTATCGACCAGTAACAATGAACAAAATTAACAAATTATTCAATCAATCTTACAACCATATTAACTTTATGAAATATTATCATTGAACCTGAATGGAATTGAAGATGTCACTTTCAAAGAGAATGCACAAATAATGACGTTAAAAAATATGTGCAAGTTTGGTTCATGAAAGTTCCACCCCCTTGTTGTTACTTAATGAGAGATAGAGCTATATACATCAGTGACAGTTAATGTTTACTATTTTGTACTGTGATTACAACCAAACATATCTAGATCAGATGATCTTGACTTCAAATAAACTCATTATTTTTTAAATAAAGTATGTTTCATAATAAAATCATAACAGACAGTACCCCTCCAGGCTCCACCCCATCAGTATGAACGTGATTCATACGGATCAATCGAGGTATCAATCATGTGAAACATCAATATTATGGTCAGATTTCGTAACTACTTTTTACTAATATTGCTGCGAATCACAAATAAAACAGACTGCACTACATAAGGTTCACTTCTAAGTTCTAGGTCTAACCAACCGTGACAAGATGGGCGAAATTATTTGGGACGAATCCAACGTGGTTTGGTGAATAAACAAAAATACTCATTTACTCACTATAGTAATACTACATGAAATCGTTACTTACAGTGTTCAAAAATACTGACACATCCTTAACTTTACTTCTTTACAACCAATCATCTGGTTCTTGAAGTTGAACAACATTGCAAGATTTACAATTCGTCTATCGTTGAATCTGACTAAGCCCAATCTAGTCTTCAGAGTTTATCAGCGATCATTAATGTTTTTTTATTTAGCAGGTCAAACACAACTAAAACCCGAAGTCAACTCAACTATGATATGAAACTACTAAAGGGTCCCAATTCGAAAAAATTGAACTTGGAAGAGACGTTTAAAAATCAAACAATGCCGCCATGTTTACTCACTTCAGATTCGGGCGAGAGTTTTCTCCCTTGCTTCGTTAGCAACGGACGCCGTATTCAGGGGAGATCAGTCATGTCGACCCTTTGAAAATGGGGGTTTTGATAAAGAAATTAGGTACCAGACCCCTTTTGGAAGTGTCAACTTTAAAGGTCCATGATCTAATTACATATTATTCTTTCAAATAAGTAAAAGAAACACATACTTTTAGACCCCCTGTTGAGTTCTACTTTAAATCGTACATGCATACAAAGATTTATTTATTTGAGTTAACGCCGTGTCAACACAATTTAGGTCATTTTACGGCGTCCGGCGCACCTAACCTAGCTTTCCTGGACTATCGTCTATAACCAGTTCGCACCAACCCTTCAACAAGGCCGGAAACTTCTCCATATTATCTAATCAATGGAGAGAAATCGACATTATTGTCAAATTTTCATGGAAGGGTATAACCTCCCCGGGTGGGATACGAACCCGCACCCCCTCGGGCACGAGATTCCAAATAGCCTAACTGTGTAGGGTCCGATCAGACAGCCCAGTTCTTTGTTGGCTGATCTGGGATACAGCGGCCAGAAGGTTGTACAGCTCATAGTCTATAAAATGCAAAGATGACTAATCATTATGATTGCACTAGAATTTAGTTAACATGACTAGATGGTCCATAATTTTGCAAATCGGATGTTCATCATTCTAATAGTCAAATTTACTGAGTGTTGCCGAATTAATTACAAATACAGTGGAACCTGCGCACACGACCACCTGATCATGGCAAACTCCTGCTGACATAGACCAACTTAGATTCCTCCCGATCAAATTTACTCTAAACTGAGACTGTTTCTAGCGGTCACCTGTCCACAACGACCAATTGCTTCAAATTTCGGTCCCGTCGAACATAAAACCTGACCGCAACAACCGCGCAAATTTGAAAAATTTGCACTAAAATTTATTTGATTGGCCATCGATATACAACAACAACTATAGGTTGTTGTAGTAGTTGATTGATACGCTAATTGTGTGTATTATTCATACCCACTACGAACTAATCAGACGAGCATACATTTGTACATCGATGACACAACAAAGGGGTCATTTAATAAAACAAAAGTTTATTATATCCTATTATAATTTGACAGCCATATAGTCTACTTAAATATTGGTACACAAACAAAACTTATATGCATGAACCTTTTGTTGTTTGCTTAATTAGGTAAATCAATAAAAATATGCTTATTGAAATACTAACGTAAATATAGAAATGTATCTCTTCAATTGCAGCAGGGATATAAAATCTCTGATTTGGTTAAACTACTGGTGCGTAGTTTCTCATCCACTGTTATGTACATCAGCATGTCTTTTGATATTTTAATCAAGATTTTATAACGTCAGTCACTTCTTTGAATTTACCCAGACGACGTTGCCTATTATATCGATTATTATGGCTTCGGTCTGTTTAAGCTTACTTTAAAACTGTAATGTCGGTAATGCCATAGATGACGGTCACTAAAAGTTTATGCGACTGTTATCAAATTAAGACATTACCGACAGTACAATAACCGTATCCTATTTATTCCAATTAATTTTACAATTTATACTTGCAGATAAAACTTTCCTGTTTAGATTTTTGTAGTCTTTATATCTTTTTTGGTTTAACGCCGTATCAACACAATTTAGGTCATTTTACGGCGTCTAGCGCACCTAACTTAGCTTTCCTGGACATTTGTGTATACCAGTACTCACCTTCCCTTCCAAAAGGCGGCTGCAAACTTTTCTTATTAATGGAGGAAAACTGACATTGTCAAATTTTCATCGAAGGATATAACCTCCCCATGTGGTATTCGAACCCGTACTCCCTTTGGAACTCAAGATTCCAAATCCCGGCGCGCCACTATATAGTCATTATAAACACCCTTTTGAAGAACGTTTCGTCTCACGGGACGTTTTAAAGGAAATACATGCATGTATGATTTCGTTAATAGAATGCACAAAAAATCAATTATCGACAAATTTCAGTGGCGTTACGGTAGTGAACTCTAAATTCATGGACATTATTAAAATATGAATATCTTACGTTTTTTCATTACATTTATGTTAAATAAACGTTCTATTTGCAGGTCTTTGTTGTTATTTTATAGTTAGTGTTCAATTTCCTATATCTTGTATTGAACTTGTTTGATATCGATGAATGTTTCCATGTAAACGGTGTTTGGGACACATAGAATTATGCCAATTAGCAATATGTTCGGGTGAAAAATAACAGTTTAATGAAGGCATAACAATATGTTTTTTATTCAAACGTACAAGCAATAAGACAAATTTAACAAAATGTCAAGTTTTCCTGCTTAAATATCTAAATGAATGTAATTAAAATGGTCATAAAGTCAACGGACACGTTTTGCCCATTTTCTGTAGAAACACCCAACTAAAAAATTCAAGCTCTAAAGTATCAGACACACAAAGTTCATTATGAGAATTTTATTGCTTCTCATGGTATTCATTTCAAAGATGTAAAGTAATTCTATTGATCCTAAAGATCTAAAGTAATTATCACTTTACGGTGGTCAGTTCATTAATTTCTCTTTCCTGGAAAACAACATTTGAGAAATTGTAAATGAAAGTTCGTGAAATTCACAAGCTTGTAAACACTTTGAAATGTGGTTAATGATTGACATAAAATATCATGGTTACATAGATTCAATGACTTTCGGTTTCACAGTTCGTCCTGATCTTGTTGTGTACAATTTATAATCAGATTCATCCTGTGAGGTATTTGCATTTTCTGCGGAAACAGGTCGTCTGTTCTCAGATTGATTTAAATTAGACTCAGGTGTTTGAGAATTACCGGACAAGGGTATCTCAGTATCTGAAAAGGATTGGTTTTCATTGGATTCATTTGTTTTTAACAGATCTTTCCTGTTTCTCCTGTACATGACACCATCTTGGCACTGTACAATGTATGACCTTTGATTTATTTTATCAACCACAGTGCTGTATTCTAGCAGACTGGCCTATATTTAATGGTTCTAATTGTCTAGTTTTAGAATCATAATAATGTTTTTGCTTTTGTTTGCTTGATTCAATGCCCTTCTTAATCTTATCAGGAGATATAACTTCGGGTTTCAAATTTTCCATAGTGGTTGGTAAAATTGAACGTAATTGTCTTCCCATAGATAATTGAGCAGGGGAATACCCATTCTCTAGAGGGGTAGTTCTGTACTCTAAAATACCAATTAGAGGATCAGATTTACTTTCCTTGGCCTTTGTAAGTATGTTTTTGCAAACTGAAACATATTTCTCTGCAAGGCCATTTGATTGACTATGATATGGGCTAATTGTTTCATGTTTAAAATCCCATTCTTTAGCAAAATCAGCAAATTCTTGAGATTTGTAACAAGGACCACTGTCTGATATAACCTTTTGACTAATACCCCACCTGGCCATAATTGCTTTTATCTTGTTAATGACGGTAGAACTTCTCATATTGCTAAGCTCTTTAACCTCAAAATACTTGCTATAATAATCAACTACTAGAAGGTAATTTTTATTATCCCAGGTGAATAAATCAGTACCAATGATTTGCCATGGATAATCAGGGATTTCAGTAGGAATTAATGGTTCTTTGGGATTTGAAGACCTGTGTTTCAAACAAATACTACATGAAAGCACCATGTCTTTAATATGATCTGAAATTCCCGGCCAATACATAACATCTCTGGCTCTTCTTAAACATTTCTCTATACCCATGTGACCTGAATGTACTAGTTCTAGCAATTGAGATCTCATTGATTCTGGAATGACTATTTTATTGCCCTTCATGATTAACCCATTAATACTGGATAGTTCATCTCTATAATTCCAGTAAGGTACTACCTCGGGTGGACATTGATTTCTTACATGCGGCCATCCCTCAAGTATAATATCCTTTAATTTGACCAAGTTTTTATCTTTTTCTGTGAGGGACATAATTTCTTGCAACTTCCTATCAGATACTGGCAATGCAGACATAATTAAATGTACATGTACTTGCATATCAATTCCTGCAGATAGGTTGGGAAATGTGTCGCTAACAAATTTCCGACTCAATGTGTCAGCCACTGGAATTTGTTTTGACGGATAATGCTTAATATCAAGGTCGTATCTCTGCAATTGCAGAAGCATACGTTGTAAACGAGCGGGAGCGGAGTTGATTGATTTCCTATGTATGGAAATAATCGGTAAATGATCACACATCACATGTACTTTTTGCCCATATATGAAATGGTGAAATTTTCTACAGCCAAATAGGATTGCATACATTTCTTTCTCTATTTGTGCATATTACAACCCTTGACCCAACAGCTTTCGTATAGATAAATTTTCCACATGTGAAGTTCCAGAGACCTTGACATTGGACCCGGGCCCCAGAAACTGAAGGGAATCATTCTGTACACAAAGGTGATATCTTCACCTTCTATTTATAGAATGACCGGAATCCTAACCAATTTTAATGACAAACTGAAGTTGGAACCTATGTTACAGTGGTAAAGAATCTATCAATATTCACTGTTTTGATCGAAACCAGTTTTTATGAGGGTCTGAATATTTCTTTGAATGAATTAATCACATAAAGATGTGTTTAATCAACATTTTAACTGATATGTAGACGTATACATATCCTTATGACACACACACACTGTGCTAAGAGATGACATAACATTGGGCTTATTATTTTTCGGCGTTTTAAAAAAATGAGAACGTGGTCAAATCACTTGTAACCAGACCAGAGATTTAATTCACCAAATGACAAAAATAAACGTTATAAAATGTATAATTTTATCCATGAATCGACAAAATAAGAAATGCCAGCTAAATTGAACATAAAGCTCAATGATGGTTTACTAAATAAAAATTAATTAAGTACTGTGGTGAATCAAATAGGTACGAACAGGATGCGGGATATAATAACACGCATCACTTATATCAAATCGTGAGTTTTCCGTCATTAGCTGGATCAGTAGGATAAAGAGTTTGCACTTGATGTTTATTTCTCTAATTATTGCTCCATATTTCATCATTTTGTTAATAAAATTATTTTTTGCATTGCGTCACAAAACTATTTATGTAGGTATTCCATCATGAAAATGTCGCTAGTCCGGTAGTGTTACTATTTTATACGTAGACACTTAGGTCAGTCCGGTAGTGAAAAGGGAGATTAATCTAACAAAATTAACAAATGCCAGTCCGGTAGCAAATAGCATTATTTATTTCTCCTTATGTTGCATAAAATGTTTTTAAATCATTAAATTATTTATTCTTGACTATTTATGTAGGTATTCCATCATGAAAATGTCGCCAGTCCGGTAGTGTTACGATTTTATACGTAGATACTTAGGTCAGTCCGGTAGTGAAAAGGGAGAGTAATCTTACACAATTTAGAAATGCCAGTCCGGTAGCAAATAACATATTTCTTTCTTCTTATATTGCATAAAATGTTTTAAAAACATTTAATTATTTATCCTTTACTATTTATGTAGCTATTCCATCATGAAAATATTGGCAGTCCGGTAGGTTTACGATTTTATAAGTATAAATTAAGGCCAGCCCGGTTGTAATAAGTGAGAATAATCTTACATATTCATTTCTTTGGCTCTAAGTCGGTTTAAAACGCTTTTTTCACTATTTAAAATTTATCGATTATCAAGATATGGCCTTTTAAAATAATAAAAAAGTCAAAACAAGTAATTTTATTGTTAATCTTTATCAAAACAATGAAATATTTAGGTCAGTCCGGTATAGTCCGGTAAATTACCGGACTGACGGGCAGTCCGGTAAGGGAAGGTACCCCGGGACGAATCGATGTAAACTTAATCTCTAATTTATAGAAATATTTTTGTTCTTGTATAATCGCTATTTTAAACATATACTATATCGCTTTTAGAAAATATATTTACTTAATTGTATTTACATAGGAAGCATTTTTTTTTTCAAAAATAGTTCATCCAGGTTCGAGAGTATTTGAGATGTAAATAAATGGCGGACTGATTCAGGTCGCGGGTTGATTAGTAACGTACAAAATGTAATCATAGTGATAAATGGATATGTTAACAATGTAATTTACAAAGTCATCTTGTAGAAATGGTTAAGAAGAAAGTGAAAACTTCACAAAGAGTGCAAAGACCGGGTATGTTATGATGAAACAAGTAAATTTACAGAGCTGAACCGTGTTCATACATGTTTACATTCACCACTTGCCAAAACCTTATGTCATAATTTTGGCACTAACTGATCTTTAACTTCTGTTTTGTATTGTTGGTGACTAACACTAGTTTTGTTAAGAACATTACAATAATTACTAGAGTATCCAACTTTATTTACAAATCACAAGATCTAACATGACATTTTTTAAATTTAAAAGATCAATGAATGAATGTTAAACTTTTAACCAAAACACAACTCAAACATGTCAGAAGTCCAAGAATCCCATTGCCAATAAGACATACTATCTTGCTTCACAGGAGAAATGAGTGCTTTAAATGAAAATACACTCAATATTGTGTGATCTAATGCCAAGTTATGTAGTCTTAAATATAAGACCCTATGTAACTTTTTTTATCATTTGGACATTTTTCTGTTACGTAGGGTCTTAACGGATTGCTTCAAAAACACATAGCAAAAATTTTAGTGTACAGACATCGATTCAGGTCTGAACGTTTACTCGTTTAAATTCGAAAATTTTGCAACAAAACGATACACCAATGGAAAGATAAATGAAAAATACACATGATAGAAGTATAATTATTTCAAATTCTAACCTCAGACAGTCAATTAAACCATTTAAAATCCTTCATTGACGAGTACTTTCAGTTTGTCACAATAACCGTGCAATAATAGCCAAGGCAATCCGAATTCAAATTGGGTCACGCAATTTGTAAGAATTGATTTTGAACGAATATAAAAGCCAGTATCCAGACCGTTCCGTGTATACTATTGACTGTCGATAGTAAGAACGACTACTCTGGAGAGAATTTTTTCTCGTTTAAGCGAAGAGACACTTTATTTACCGGCACGAATTCAGTTCAAAATGGCGGTGAGCGGCAACAACCCTGGATAGTTGGAAAAGTAATTAGTGTTTTCGTAAGCGAAAAAACTGATTATTATCTTTTGCTTTATGGAAAGAATAAAAGTAAACTTTTATCAATCGATTGGTGCTAATTTGACCCATATTTATTTACTTTTAGAAAAGAATATTTTGCTATGCGTTTTTGAAGCAATCCATTAAGACCCTACATAACAGAAGAACGTCTGTATGATAAAATAGTTATGTAGGGTCTTATATTTAGGACTACAAGTTATGCAGAAAAACTTTGAAAATATGCCAAGGTAGTCCTAGATATAACACCCTACATAACTGTTTTATCATACAAATGTTCTTCTGTTATGTAGGGTTTAAAGGATTGCTTCAAAAAACGCATAGCAAAATATTTTTTTAAAAATGTAAATGAATAGTCTAATTAGCACCAATGGATAGTTAAAAGTTTAACTTTAATTCCTTCCAAAATGCAGAAGATAATATTAAATATTCAGGTTTTTTGCTAAGGAAAACACTAATAACTTTTCCTGCTATCCAGTTTTGTCTCCGCTTTGCTCAAACGAATTTTTTTCTATTCAGAGTAGTTGTTCTTACTATCAGCTGTGACAGTGTCAATATATTATAACACCCGAAGCATACCGGATACTGGCTTTTATACCCTATTATTTCTTTCAGACCTGGATCTATGTTTGTTGGCTATAATTTTTGCTTTGCATTTTTGTAGCAATCCGTTAAGACCCTACATAACTGAAAAATGTCTGAATGAAAAAAAAGTTATGTAGGGTCTTATAATAATAAAGACTCTTATTTTTAGGACTAATGCCAAGGATACATTGACTAATAGATAATTTTGATGGGAATCTTTACACTATTCATGGAAAAGAATTCCTAGTCCTACTTTCTTATCTTCTCTTTTAACTATTCCAACTCTGATAGTGTCACACCCAGGCAGAATTATCTTTTGTGGTACACACAACATTGCTCCATCTTCCTAGTAATGTACAAATTTGTTCACATGACTTGGCAGTTCCCATTCATTTATAAGTGATAGAGAATTGACTGCTAGATCCTTTTCATAAAAGATTTCTATAAATTTTATCTTGCACTGTAGTTTAGTGTGAATGAACTATTCCTCCTCTGTTCTGCATCTGTGACATTGAATGTGTCAGGAGATCATTAGCTTCACAGTCCTTACAAATTAATGTTACATCTGTGACATTGAATGTGGCAGGAGATCATTAGCTTCACAGTCCTTACAAATTAATGTTACCTGTTGTACATCACATTGTAACTGTACTTATGGTTTTAAACTGATTCTAGGGAAAGGGTTATGTTTTTTTAGTTCGTGTTATATTTATACCCCTGCTTCGAAGAAGAGGGGGGTATACTGTTTACCCTTGTCCGTGCGTCCGTCCGTTACAAAATTTCCGTCGCAGTTTTCTCAGCAACTATAACATGCAGCAGCCTAAAACTTTGCATATTGCTTCATCCCATAGTCCCATGTGGTGTAAAGCGATTTAATGCTCCTTGCTCATCTCCTTCCTGTTTGTCGCATATTTTTAGATTTTTGCGGGGGTATCACTAGTGAGCATTAGCTCACAGATTTACTTGTTTTTATTTGCTTTCCTGTTGAAGCAACCTAAATTTATTGTTATCTTTTATATTTACTGGCTGTATTTCAGAAGTAAAAAGACATGAAGACATAGCAGTAAATACTGGCTTACCTCCTCAAGTAGAGGGGCAGCTAAGATGTTTTTGTCGAGTATCGGTCACCCAGATTACATGGGATGTACCAAACACTCCAGAGTTTACTTTCATTTGTCTAAAGTGGTGGGGTGAACCAGGCAATGGAATTGTTTTCAGGTAAAATATAATATCACAACTTATTTACAGGTGTAAAATTATCATGCGCCACCATTAATTATTGTAATTATTTTTCGTCTTACAAAATCTCGACCCTAATTTTTCAGAAATTGAATAAAAATAAAATTATGAATATTGATATTTTTATAACCCACCATACTTATTTGTGCACCAAAAAAGAATAGAACAAATCCATCCAAGTACAAATTAGCTCAACTTGGCAATTATCTAACAGTTAGAGAAAATGTCAGTGAATTTCTAAGATAAATATCAAATTCAATCAGTTTTGAAAGTCAATTGTAGTAAACTGGTTAACATCTTTTATCTTTTTTTATTTTATTTTGACCTACCATACTCAATAATGCCACCATTAATTATTGTAATTATTTTTCGTCTTACAAAAATCTCGACCCTAATTTTTCAGAAATTGAATAAAAATAAAATTATGAATATTGATATTTTTATAACCCACCATACTTATTTGTGCACCAAAAAAGAATAGAACAAATCCATCCAAGTACAAATTAGCTCAACTTGGCAATTATCTAACAGTTAGAGAAAATGTCAGTGAATTTCTAAGATAAATATCAAATTCAATCAGTTTTGAAAGTCAATTGTAGTAAACTGGTTAACATCTTTTATCTTTTTTTATTTTATTTTGACCTACCATACTCATTTTTTCATGAAAATTCTCCTAAGACTAAAACTATAAAAAGAGTGGCCTTAGTTGGCTTTACTATCTTAAAATGTTTACTTAACAATATACCCATGCATATCTGTGATTGATTTTTGCAGCTGTTTTTGGCTTGACATAATTCACTAATGCTACATTGTTGATTTGATTTTTCAGACCTCTTGACATCAAGAGTGAGACAGCACAAAGGGCAAAGACTACTGCAAGGTTTCCTGTTAGGTCAGGACCTAAACAGTTCTCAGCGTACCTGGCTGATATGTCATGCCTTGTTTTAGATGTGTTAAGTGGTCCTATGCAAGTACCCATAGGTACTGTAGAAGTACCAAATCTAGGCCAGTTAGCTTGGAACAGATCAATTAATGGTTTATATCCAATTATCTCCCCTACTGAAGAAAAAATTGGTGAAATACATGTTTCTATTGTACTGGAACCACTTGTTGGTATGTATAAATATTTAAATTTTAAATAAATTTCAAGCTCTTTCTTGTTTTTTCAATTTTAAACTTTCAAGTAGAAATCACTGGATGCAGGTGAAATGTGCTTCAGTGCTTTACTCCTGGTAGAATAAAGAAGACTACAGGCCTCCTAGTGAAACCTTTAAAACCTTTAAAAACCTTTAATTTCAGAGCAAACCTTTAAAACCTTTACAATTCCCCAGAAAACCTTTAAAACGCCAAAATAGCCTGTAATTCTCACTCAAAACCTTTATATTTGCTCTGACTGGTTGCCGTGCTAGCTTAAAGCAAGTAATGGATTTTTTTCTGCATTTTCCCTACACTGTAAAACAGGAGCTATGTATGATATAAATATGCAGAGAAAATAGGTATACACATTAAATAAGGTATGTATTATATTGCATAATTCAAACAGTATATAACATCAAAAAATGACTTTGGTATGACTGTGGGTTTAATAAAGAAATGAGAACTTCCACGAAAATAGCCTTTATTTACTCTTTATTTTTTCATATTTTACACTAAAAGGCCTTTATTTTCATACATTGGAGCCTTTATAAAAATCTTTATTTTTGTTTTGGCCTGCTAGGAGGCCTGAGACTGTCTACTCCAAAATAGATAAATGTATATGATGAGCTCCCCTGGCTAGCTTAGTCTGTAGCACACAAGTCAACTGATAGAGGTGTCATGACATGAGTTCGATTCCCGTGCAGGACATACTTCATGAACCTTGGTTATGAAATAATTTTTAAACTGAGTAGGTTGACTGACTGCCATGATATGACCTAAATGCAAGTGAGTGAGGATGTATGAGTGTTCGTGTGTTTTTTGCATGACTTTTACATTGTCTATATTCATTTGTTTGTAACTAGATACTATTGTATACATTACTGAAATAAATTATCTGTTCTGTTCTATACAATGTGTTGCTATGGCTTTAAACTCAGCACACAAAAATATAAATAGCTTATATTAATTAAATCTATTTTTATACACTTTTTTAGACACATATGATGGTCTTAGTTCAGTTCCAACAACTGATGTCAGTATGGAGACATTATCATCACATGTGACACAAGAATCAACTATACCTAAACAATCTAGACCTATTCCTCATTCTGATCAGCCTAAGAAACCAGTTGATGATCCATTTATATCTCCTGCTTCCCATCAGGTACTTAGTTATTAACATATCATATGTTAGTAACTTACATGTTACATATGTTAATTTTTTTTAAATATTTGAGGTGGAGTTTTGAATATAATACAACTTGACTGTAATTTGAGCTTAGGTCGAAGATACTTTGGAGACCTACTAAAATGTGAACAAACTTTTGATATCAGCTAAGTGTTAAATTTTGTACAACTGTCAGTGACACATACATTACCCCACTGATTTGAATATTCACTACACTATCTCTGTACTCCTAAAATGGATAATAATATATCTCTGGAAGCCTTGGACTAGTTCATTTTGTATAGTTGGGTTAGTTGGTAATTTGCCCAATATAGTAAAACACTTCTAAATTCGACTTGCTGTCTTTATGTTAATATGTCTAATATTAAATGATAATGAATCGGGCTGGTGCTTGATAAAATTCAAGGTGATGACTGTTGAAGAGTTTGAAAACAATGAAAAATTTCATCATGTACTTTAAAACCTAACTTATTGTTTCCTTGAGCAAGAAACTTTATCCTACTAACTCAGTACTGGGGGACCAGAAAACGGACTCAAAAGTGATTAAATTAACCTAGGTTGTAATAACTTGTTTCACAACTGAGCTAAAATTAGTTAGTATACAGTTATTTCATGTGTGATAGGGAACAGTCAAACTGTTGGCCCGAGGTGGAGGGAATAGTGTTTTGAACTGTACGGCCTCGGGAAACAGTTTAAAGCACTATTCCTGACATCGAGGGACAACCGTTTGACTGTTCCCAAATCACACATAAAATAACTGTTTTATTACCTGATCAATTACTATTTTAACAGTACTTGACATGTTAAAGCGTCTGGTAAAGTCTAAAATCCCGTAGCAGTTATTTCCCTTTACATTAGTACAGTAACTGTTCGTGACGTCATTACGTGACGTCAGAGCACACGCGGGAAACAGTCAAAACTATTGACCGGTCAACAGTTCACTCAGAAAACAGTTAAAATTATCGAATTACACTTATATAAGCAATCAGGTAATAATATTAACTAACTAAGACTTTGTTTTTAAATGCTTGTTGTAGTCCTATTATAAAACAACGAAAATCTAATCAATTATACATTGTTTATCTATAGAATGTTGAGGCTGGTATGATGAATGGTTATGTTGATGATTTAAGACAACATTTACATTATGAACCTGAGGGTAACTCAAGAAATCATAGTAGAATAGAATCACAACAACAACAACATCAGAATGTTTTATCTCCAGTTAAACATAACACTCCTAAAAGAGATGTTAATAAAGGTATGGATCTATTATATCTACTTGTTTTATATTCTCAATGTATTCCTCAATTAATTTGTGGGTTGATTTAATTATGGTTAACACCCCTTTTCAATAATTTGAGACATTTGAGATGGACTGCTGATCTTATCGTCTTTACTGGTTTTCAGCAAGACCAGACTTGAGTCTTTCTCTTGCAATTGTCCAAGTTCTTGTAGTAGGTGGTGGGTTTGAACTCACAACTCACTGTTGGTGAAAGGTTACAGTATTGGGAACCCAGTGACTTTAACCACTTAGCCTCAGAGGCAGGTTATTCTTATTTGAGTCTTGTTGTTTGAAATAAGATTTTATTCATTGGAAATTACTTTTTAGCTGAAAATATTCGCCGAACATTTACTTTGTCTTTTATTTAGCTCGACTGAAATAGCCCTACATTAAATCCCTGGCAAAATGCTTTCTCTTGTAATTATGAATGGACAACAGCTGTTTTGTTTGCATTCTAAGTGAAAACATTCTATGATCAGAATAGCTCAACTGAGTTAGACTACCAGACCAATCTACCTGGGAACAGTACAGTAATGGCTCTTGAGTTGTGCAATATTCCAGTAAAATTTATGAGAATATTTTGAGAAATTTTGAACACTTATCAATGCTTAAATTGGTAGTATGAATACTGTGTATGAACAATATGTTATCATTATTATTATCATAGTGTGTGTAAACAATATTCAGTTTTATTTTGAATTTCATTTTCAAGAAAACATACGTGGTGAGCTTCCAGGAAATGTTCGTGGGGAAGCATCTGAGAGGAGATCTATCGATGGTGATTTATTGTCTGTACTGTTAGATAAAGGAAATAAATTACGTGAACAAATGATAATATCTTCATTAGAGTCTAAGTCTAAGTCTGGACCTAACACTGATATAGAACCATCCAGTACTCATCTAACAAACCTGATACCTGGACCCGATGGTGTGGATTTATCTATGAGGTATAGTTTGTACAGTCTATAACTTTAATTATGAAATTATTTTGCCACTGTCTGTTTCAAGGCTGAAACCTTGTAGGTTCTTGTTATTGTTACTTATTTGTGGCCTCCCATGTATATATATTTTTGTAAAAATATTAAAAACATCTCCCACTTTTCTTTTTGGACTGTTGCTGTTATGATAATGTAAATATGTTTACCTACTCACATATATTTTGATGTAATGATTATAATTGTAATGCCCTGTATAGCAAATCTTTGTTTGTAAATACAGACTTTTTATCTTAAGGCTTTTTAGAACTAGTTTTACTCAACTCATCTACTACTTGTTAACAAAGTTCTTTGTCAAGAAATAACTAGAAAATTGTGATTCCTGCAGCTGTGTTTTGCTTTGGTTGTAATTTAGAACCATTATTGTAAATTTATCTGACATGTTAGTCAGTTTCAAATGTAATTTTTAAGCCTTTTGTGTAGTTTCTGATGATAGACAGTTGGGTATCTGTAAAGTTGTCTGTGATTTATGGTTCATGGCAAATTATGTGACATTTTGATTCTATGTTTAATAATATGTATGTTTTATTGTATATATAGGAGTACAGATGGGAGTTTCCTACGTGAGATAATGAAAGCTGAACAATATTATGGTAGCCCTAATGATGTTAATTTTGAGGATGCTGCAGTTGATTTAGTATTTGGTGATCAATTTCCTGATGAATATCGGGTAAATAAATAAATAAATTCTCTCCTTTTAATATTATTAACCCATATTTAGTTTTTAAGTTAGGTGAAACAGCTTGACAGTTTTTCCTGTTTCAACCTGTTATTTTTATTTACTAAAGAAAGAACTGATTTTCCCCTCAATAAAAATTCTGTAAAAAATATTATTTCATAGATTCCTTATTGGAAGTAGCACTGGCACTCCACATAATCCAATGCTTTTTATACATTTTTGACAAATGTTCCATGCAATAAAACATTACAGAATTCACAAGCTGGAGATTTCTTTATTATGTACACTTAGGCAAAATCCGTCTGATTAGCCACCAACGGACCCTCAAAACCCATTAAGACGTAATACAGTATGGTCATCTTCGCCAACGAAGGACAAACATCATCATCACACTTAGCAATGGTAGTAGTTGTTAATAAATATGTGTAAAGTCATACATGATATTGACCAGCTAAGAGCTGTCTCACATTACTTTCTGTTTATTGTATTTAACTAAGATCATACTTTGCAAGTTGATTTAATTACAATATTTGGCAGTGTTTTCCTGATTTTGAGAATTTTGAACTTTTACTCCTGTCTTATAGCTTAACTTTCATTGGTTTAATGTTTGATATTTCAGTTATTAAAGAATATAGATGTTGATAACAGTTTATCTATTGATGATGAAACCAGTGATCATGAAGATCCCATACATTCAGAATCTATATTAAATGAATTATTTTATAAAAATAATGATGATACTATAGTCAATGATGATAGAAAACCAGACCAGTCTAAGACACATCAGAATTTAGATGATGAAGCTAATATGGTTTGTACAATTACATATGTTGCCTAAAATTTTTATCACAGGCTAGCCATATATTATATAAAATTATTAAGTCGGCTGAACATGTAAATGGAAGCTGACTTTTAAACTGCTCTTAAACTTTTAACTATTTATTATATTATTCAGTAAAGGAAAAACTATCAACAAGACTGAATATATGAAATAAGTAATTATCATGTGCCTGAAACAATTTTCACTAGTCCCTGGTTTCAGGCTAGTGGTTTAAGGTAATGACAGCAATTATTGAGAGCTATTTAAATGTATTAATATAAAACTGGTTTTTTTTGCAGCACACGTTTTCAAAGTGTATAATTTTTTGGTTCCATATTCTAGTGACCACAGCATAGGAATTCCTCTCCCCTGTTTGTAATAACATTATTCTTGTTCTTTTTTGTAGCGTCCACCATCACGGAGTTCCTCAGTATCAAGTCTAAATCTTGCCTTTCCACCAAACCCTCCGGCCAAGAAGAAAAGATCAAAATCCAAAACACCACCTAGATCACCTAAACGTAAATCTCGGGTGAAATTACGTCGTAAAGGAAGTAAGAAACGTAAATCATCGAAGACACGTGGAGCCAGTGGTAGCGAGTACAGTGACAGCGATGCTATGAGTACGGCTAGTACACCGAGATCAGAATGTTCACGGGTATCATTTGACATGATACCATCTGATTTAGACGAACCTGTTACCAAAGGTATTTATATTTTATGTTTATAAAAGAAGCAGACAAACATACATAATAAATGAAAAAAGATAAGAAGGGGAAAAAAACACATGTTTATGTTGATTAAATATGTAATTGTGTGTAAAGTCTGACAAAATTTATGATTTCATTGCACCAGGTTATAAACTAAAGAATGACCTCTGATGCTCAAAACTTATTTTATAGTCAAGGGGTTTCTGTGTAAAAAAGACATCTACTTAAAAATTCTCATTTATACTATTGTCTAATAAGTTCATCTGCAAGTCTACATTTATATGCATGTGAATATTTTAAGACTAATTTCTATATCATATTTTTTTTACCAGACGTACCAGTAAAGAGACATAAAAGTGAGACAGTAGATGGTCTGAGTGTTGAACGTTTAACATTATTAGGTCGTGTTCATGTTGCTAGGGTAACCATAGATCAATTATTATTATTGGGACAAGATTTAGATACTTCTAGTAGTAAACCTAAAGTCAAGTCAAAGTTTGGTGTCAAGACTTCTAAACCTTCCCCTAAAGGAAAGAAATCATGGTGAGTGACTAATTTATTTATCAGACAGCTGATCAGAGGTCCTCATGAAAGATTGGATTTACCCAAATGTGTTGCCTCGTTAAAAAAGTCTTTATTATTACCATTATTATTATTTTACTATTATTTATGTTATTATTTGGGCTATGACAACTTTGAACTGTATCTTTCTGTTGTAAAAAAAAAACCAACAGAATTAAATTTCTGTTTTGTTGCTTGCCAAAGAAAAGTCTACATAGCTATATTTTTGTTGGCCATTTTTCCAATATTAACTACATGCATGTCTATTAAATCATGGAGACATACTTTTTCTAAACTTAAGATTAATAAAGAATTTGTTTTGAAATTTTTGTCACATTGTTAATCAAATATAGATTTATACCCTGCAATGAATTATCATTAAAAAAGTGAAGAATTCACAAGCATTATTTTGTTGCTTGTGTTATTTTTATACTATTAGAGCTTGACATATTTAGGTTGTTGGATTGCACCCTTTGACCAATATTTGGGTTCCAGCAACTTGTTACTTGTCTACATATGGTCGGGCAAGTAATATATAGCTGGTTGTCTACAGGCAACCTACTTTAAAAGTCAATGTTGAGTCCTGACTAGTAATACTAATGGTATATCTTTCTATTTCAGTACATATTTTATAGAATATCAGTTTCCAGTTGTTGCTACCTCCAGAGATAAATACTCACCTAATGCCATGGCAACAGAAGTTATGAGAGTTGTTTCAAGAAATGTCAATAATGGAGGTTTGTCTCTTTTTATAATCTTGTCTGTTATTTGATGCTTATTATCATTGAATATGAATTATTCAGATAATGCATTTGTCAGGCATTTTCTCCCTTAATATTTTGTTTTGTTTTCCTTGTGTATTTTCCTATAGCTTTGCACAAATGCTTTAGTATTGAGTTGTTTTTTTTTGTTGCTCCATCATAGGACAATTGTGTTGTCATTGCTTGGATTTGTACAAATGTGTAAAACTGGGTTCCTGTATATTACTCTGTCTTATAATCTTGGTCAGTGCTTGACATTAAAGGCCATTCAATTGCCCCCTAAAAACCTATATTTGGGTTTTGGGCAACTTGTTACTGCTAGTAAACATTTGGTTCTGGCCTGTGAAATATATGTGGAGCCCTGCAGTTTTGTCTTTTGAAAACTCAAGTTACAAGTTTTTGTCTACTCTGAGCATATAGTGGGAGTTTTTTTCAAATTGCTTATTCTTATTATTTCCAGTTGTGGTATTTAATCATCGGTCAGTATTTCCGGTAATGTTTGATGGCACAGCTGTTGAGAAATGGTGGAAATCAGCCCTTGTATTTAAGCTGTATTCAAGAACTGCTGGACAAAAAGTTGTAAGTTTATCATCTACTTTTATCTTTATCATACAGGCTTAATTTGGGATTTCTGTCTTGCATGAAAAACTTAATGTATTTTTATTTTTAATGTTTAACCTTGACTGTTGAATACTGCAGAAAGTACTTGAGTCATTGCTTTAGAGCTCAGGACACAGTAGGGAGGCAAGAAATGTATTTGTGAGATGTAGTTTTCAACATTGCTTTTCTATCTATTTACATAATAACTTCAGTGATCAGTCAATTTTGATTGTAAGAAATATTAATAGAAATTAATTTCAATTAACTAATTAGTTAGTTACATAGAAAATTCTGGGAAGCAGTAAAAAAGGCGAGAATTGGAGAAAGAGGGTCAGGTGTAGAATCATGCTGTATATCTTCACTAAATGACCTATTACTGAAGTAGGAGAAGTAATCCAGTGGTAGGACACATGCTGTAATAGCTGTAAAGTGGGAGAACATGCATAACCATGAAACTTAGTCTATAGAATGCAGTTACTTGACAATTATTTTATTACTGCGCTGGTAAGACCTCGACTAATCTTTGACTCATCTGAAATTTCATTTTATTATTTTAGCCATCGTTGATAGGAAGCTGTGGAATCCCATTAAAGTCTATATTAAAATCAGAAAGTTTATATATTGGAAGAGATATGGAAGTAAGACAATCAGAGAAGTCAAGTAATACATCAATAAATAGTTCTAAATTAGGACCGGATGGTTTGATTGGTTCATTAAAGGTAAGTTGACTTTGTTTAAAATTGTATTTATAATTATGGAGGTTTTTCTAAACGGATTTTGAGCTTCACTTTTATACTACAAATTTATAACACACCATTCTAGATTCTTGAGTCTTTTTTTTGCTATGAATAGAGTGATGTCACTAATAATGCTTATAGAAACAGACCAGGTTTCATGTTTAAGATATCAAGTTTTCATTGTATTGTAAACTTGAAGTTCCTTGTGTTATTTTCTTTGTGTTATTTTCTTTCAGATAATTGTTGAATTAGCATCAGATAGTAAGGAATTTCCAACCCAATTAGCAAGAACCAAGCTTGCAGAGCTTACAGGGAAAGCTAAGATTGTTCCTATTGCTCAAACACCACAACCACCTCAGCCACCTCCCCTGGTAGCGCCAGTAGCAGCCCCCAAACCTCCTGTACCCCCTGCTGCTACTGTCAAAGTAACTGAACCAGAGAGAGGATTCCCACGTGGAAGAGGTAAAGTCCTTAACTTTTTCTTCTAGTAGAGGAGTGCGCTTGTTATTAACTTTTGTGTTAGGATGCCCAGTGGATGACCTACTGTAAATTTTACTTGCCTGAACCATATGATTACTTGCCCATGGTTGGCACAGGCAATTAGACGATTCTCTGGAGAACATAAATAATGTTATACTATATGATCATAAAGCTTTGTAACATTCAAATACAGGCGAACATTCAAAGATTTATTCAAACATATGGGATGAAAGCTTGCTTCTAAAAATTGTATTGTGTTTTACTCTGCACTTTAATCAAATTAATAATTTTAAAGTGGCTTTAAGTTGACTTACTTCTTGTCCTTTGAAAGGCTTAGACCTCCAGACATAAGCTTTGAAAGTTTGAGGAAAAAATATATAAGAATGTATGAATTTTAGGAGTTAATATAGCATAGTTCATACATTGCTCAATTTTTTTCTGACTTATTGAACTAAATTGATGTTTTATCATGAATGCCTGATTATTGTTGATTTTTCTCAATTAATAAAGTACATGATGAAGTTGCAGGCCTTTACATCAGTAGCTTAGTACTGGTTTTGAACAAAGGTCCAGCAAAGCTAGGTTATGTGAGGTAGTTGTCGTAAAATAACTATAGTTTGTGTTAATATGGTGTTGAACCCAAATAAAAAAGGAAGGTAATCACTTCATTGATCTGTAATGAATTAACCTATAATTTACTGTCAACTTCAGAAGGACGAAGTAGATCACATTCTCCAGCAACGAAACAAACCTCAGGTCAACGTTCTAAGACAGAAAGTCACTCTATACAAGAACCAATGTCTGTACAACATTATCAGGGTGATCAAGTTATCTTAAATTATCCTGGAATACAACAACAGGAAGGGGAGGTAAGTTACTTATTTTATTATCAAAGGGAAGTAACTTATGTTATACCTGATTGGTTTGCTTCTTGTATATTGAAATGAAATAAAACATTCTGTATAAATGTTTACCCTGAACTGAATTGGAAGGCCTGCAGACCTTTCTTATCAAGTTTTTTAAAAGGAATTTTACTATTATTGTAGTTGATATGAACTGGTCCCGAAATTTAGATATTTTTTACCTGGAAGAGTTCACTTCCAATGTAAAAGCTACTGTAATCATGAAATTTGAATTTTGAAAATTTTGAACTCCCACCCATGGTTTTATACATCTATGTTTTAAGAGTATACATAAGTTCAAAGTATGTAATATTTTCAGGTATTAACCTTACATGCCTTATTACTCATACCTGATGGTAAATGTATTACAATGAATGGTGTACCTTCGTTACAAGCTTCCAAGAAACATCCAGTCTTTTTACAAGCAGGTAACTACTTGTCTACTGTATTAATGATAGGCTGTCAATTTAAAATCAGTCTGATAAAAGTCTGATTTAAAAATCTTTGTTACTGTACTTTTTTTGTTTAGATTAGAAAAGCTTGAAGTATGAGCTTTGAGCATTTAGCTGAGCTTTGTTGCCCAGTCATAATAGCATGGTAAACTAGGTCTTAAAGTAAACCCCTTTTGTTCCTGTTAGTGTACAAAATGGAACTTCTTAAATGTAGTGCTGACAAAATAAAAGAACCTGTGCTGTTCAGAAAAAAAAGTTGTTCTTATAGAGAAATCTACTGACTTTTAAATATTATTGATTATATAGTTCACTGAGAGTTGGTAAAAATGGTTTTAATTTTGACAAGCTGTCCATAAGAGTGTTGAGGCAAGATACAAGAGAATGGGGGGAGGGAGTAGTCAACTTTACAATTTTTGAATTTTAGTAATTTACCCATGTTTTATTTGTTATTTAAACATAGGTTGTAGAGGACGTGATATGTCAGTAAGAAATACATATCTTGTATGTAAAATGTTCTGGTGTGATGAATCTATACATAGTGGTGTATGTTGGGGTACTAATGATCCACAATATAAATTTCAACAGGTAATTATTCTTCTTAGTATTGAGTTATTATTTAAACTAATGAAAGTGTCAACTTTATAGTTTCTGATCTCAGTGGGATTGCATATCAATAATTAATGCATGACACATTAAAAGTCATTTTACTGCCTGTGACAAACTATATTTTAGTTTGGACAACTTCTTACTGCTAGTTTACTGTTGGTTTGAGCAAGTAAAGTATGTATAGCTGGTTGTCCAACTGGGCAACCTACTAATTAATGTTGAGCCCTGTTTATGTTGTTTACACACATGCACTAAATAGCCAATATGCCAGCTATTGACAGCTATTGTTAATATGGCCATCAAAAATAAGCCATAACGCGTGAATACCTAGGGATAGCAGCAATCAATTTTGTTTCAAAATGGAAAAGTCAGCTATGTTTTGCTGGGTGTTATGTTTTAGTTATTTATAAGTATTGTATATGATATAAATAATTAACAGACTGAATTGAACGTCAATTATATTCTAATATCTTGTGTATATTTTTTTAGGTTGCCCCTGTATTAATGTCACATAGCCTGTTGGATAGATTGAAAAATAATTTTATGATTGTTGAAGTTTGGGATAAGAAGACTTCAGCCCAGAATGATAAGGTAGGTGAAAATAGTATATTAAGATAACTGGTGTGTGTTAGGTTGTAATGAAAGTTTGTATAGTTTACTATAATAAAGTATAACATGTGAAATGTTAACTGGAAATTGCTGAATTGATATGTTGAATTTCCACTGGTTTCCACAGCCATTATGAGACATTTTTGTAAAGTCACAGGATATGACTTAGCAGATGAGATGTTGATACAACTCTCCTTAATTTGTTTGTAATCACACAAGAGAAGAGACTGCTAGTAAGGGCATGTTCAATTTTTAATATTGCTATCAAGGCTGCTTCAGACAATCCAGTCTAAATCCTCCCTGGCCTATAAGGAAAGGACTGATAGAGTGAATAGTTGGAATTAATTGAAAGCGTTAAGAGTAGATAATAAAAAATAAGGGTAATTGGAGATTCTTTAGAAATAGTTAATACAAGTACAAAGGACCACCAACATTTGCTAGATTTATCAATTCTTAGCTGCATTTACATGGTCAATGTGTTCTTCCAACTTTGTATATTTGAAATCTTTATTTGTGCTTTAAACTACTACATATTGTTAGTTGAATAATATGTTGATTCTATTTTATGATATATATTTTCAGTTAATTGGTATAGTAAAGTTAAGTTTACATCAGTTTTATATGTCATTTAGAGATAAACGTATATCTGCTGCATTACTTAAATCTCAGGTAAATAAATCTACTGGTTTTTTTGTTTGTCATTTGTCTTGCCTGGATTTTGCAACATAAAGATTTTTCCTATGATATTTGCCTCTTTTGCTTGTCTTATGCATAACCTTGTCACAGGTGCTAATAATTACTTGAAACTTGGTTTTTATGTTCATTGCAAAGCTTACTAGAACACTAATTTCATATGGGCATTTTTGGAATTTATCCTCTTAACGAACTTGCTTGAAACTTAGGACTATTTATATCTATACAAGTACATTAAACATGTTAAATTCTGTTTATAAATAATAATGCACTATATTAAAATTATCTATAGACTTTAGCACAATGATTGTTTTAAGATTATAAGTCTCTATAATGTGTGTTTATTGGTTATTGTAATTTTATTTCAACACAGCCTAAATTTACTCAGGGATTATGTATACAATGTATTTCTATACAGTAATTATCTTATTTACAGTATCCAGTTATAGCTATAGAGAATTATTTACCTGTGATAGATGTATTTACTGGTACACAATATGGTCAACTTAATGTACTTCTTGCCATGGGATCTGCTGAACAGGTATTGTAACTTTTATATGACATTTTTAGCTCGACTTTACGAAGTAATGTAGAGCTCTCCTACCGGCGTCGGCGGCGGCGTCGGCGTCCGCGTCCGCGTCCACATTTCTGATTAAAGTTTTTGTGCAGTAAAATACTTTCTTCTATATCTTTGTTATTTCTTAAGATATTAACTTCAAACTTTAAATATATGTTCCTTACTATCAACCACATCTCATGTGACAAGGTCCATAACTCCAAACACGTTTTTTTTTAAGAATTATCTCCCCTTGAACTGATTGAAGTTTTTGTGCACAGATTAAAGTTTTTGTGCAGTAAAATACTTTCTTCTGTATCTTTGTTATTTCCTAAGATATTAACTTCAAACTTTAAATATATGTTTCTTTCTATCAACCACATCTCATGTGACATGGTCCATAACTCCGAATGCATTTTTTCAGAATTATCTCCCCTTGAACTTAGAGTTTTCTTTAAAAAATGTTTGTTTTTACTGCAACTGTTTTATTTCTTTAGGTATTGATTTCAAACTTTAAATATATGTTCCTTATTATCAACCACATCTTATGTGACAAGGTTCATAACTCTGTATACATTATTTTCAAAGTTATCCCCCTTGAACTTATAGTTTTCTTTAATAAATATTTGTTTTTAATGCAACTGTTTTATTTCTTTAGGTATTGACTTTAAACATATGTTCCTTATTATCAACCACATCTCATGCGACAAGGTTCATAACTCCAAATATATTTTTTCAGAATTATCTCCCCTTGAAATTAGAGTTTTCTTTAAAAAATGTTTGTTTTTACTGCAACTGTTTTATTTCTTCAGGTATTGACTTCAAACTTTAGATATATGTTCCTTATTATCAACCACATCTCATGTGACAAGATTCATAACTCCTTATACATTTTTTCAGAGTTATCCCCCTTGAACTTATAGTTTTCTATTTTTTCCTTTTTTTTTTCTTTGAATTTGTTAAGGTTATATTTTCAAATTTTAAAATTTGTATGTTCCTTATCATCAACCACATCTCCTGTGACAAACACTTACTAAGTCGAGCATGCTGTCTCCTCTGACAGCTCTTGTATAGCCTGGGTTTCACATTCACATATTTTTCTATTTCTTCACATAACTATTAAAAATTGCTGATTAATGGTGTAAATTTTAATTAAGTAATTGCTATCCATTTATCAATCTTAATGGGAAATCTGTTTATTCTGCTTTTTAGCAGTCCGCATATGGAATTGTATTCTGAATACAAAATGTGGGATTTGTTAATATAGACAAGTTTCAAATAATTTCATAATTAATTAGGAAATTTGTGGTATTTTTATGATGTTAATTGTGTAAGCTAACTTAAACTATCATGAACTTTGGTTGAATGTAGTTCAGTATTACTAAACTTTCTCTTCATTTATGGTGAAAGTTACCATATACTATCTTGAATGCTGCCCTGAACTAGTTTGTTGTTATAGTATCAGTTGTTATGTATTTGTTTGTTATAGATATCACATCTTCAAAGATTAAAAACAGAAGGTCTATCTAGTGTATCTATGCCAGAAAGACCTCAACATTTCCTGGAAAGGTAAGTGACTAATATTGCTATCAAATTTTTTATTGATTGAACAGAATACACTTTGATATTATGATTAATCTAGCCGTCCACTGTTTTTTTATTGAAGATTTTAGATCAGCTTGTCTATTCATTTCCATTGGTACCATAAGAAATCACAATTTACTAAGTTTATTTTTGTTACAAAAAAACCTTATGATGTTGTTTGGATGGTTTTAGTGTTTAAAGCTGTTGACTTCAAAATCACTGTTATCTATTTGAAACCTATGTGCTATATTCTACTATATAATATCTATATTTTCAGACAAGATTTATTACATCAAGGTGATAGTATCCCAGCACAAATAGGAACAGAATCTGTTGGTAAGCTTTATATATATTGATCTGAAAAGTCATTCAATTCTAAGCTTGCAAATATTGTTGCTGTGCCTATTGGTTCATTAACTTGGCTATCGTTTTTCCCCCGTCATATTCAGTTGTTGGCGCAACAATTCATGGTTAAGGTTTAAATACAACATTTTTTGTCTTTGAAACTGCTGATAAAATTCAATGGAAACTACACATGTTTACAAGTGTTATCTTTGAAAGTCAGTAAAATAACTTATCTGTCATAACTTATAAAATGAAGTTTGACTGAATTATGGCCATTTTGTTGGCTTAGAAAATTCTTGGTTAAGGTTTTCGTATGGGTAAAAAGTATGTGCTAAGAGCCTAGAGTTATAGTAATGTTATATGTATATGTATTTCCAGTTGAACATATATTTGAGATAGTGATAGAAGGTGTTAGAGGTCTTAACACATTTGAGAAGATGATATGGGGTGAAGCTGATTGTTTTATACAATATCAATTTCCTACACAACAACAAACTTCTAGACCTGGTACTCATGTTATAAGACATGGTAGGTCTATCTGCTATTATATTTTCTATCATGTTTAAAGCCAAAATTATAAAAAGATGTTTGCCTTATTCTTTAATTTTTTTTATATAGATTTCAGTCCCTGAATTATGCAGCATGTATTGATTAACATTTTTAATACCTGAAAGAGGATGAGGGACAACTGGGGATTTGCACTAGACAACTGTTTAGGATCAATTTATTTCAGATTGTCGAAAAATTAATGTCATTGAGAATTCCTGTTGCCATTGCAGTGAAAAAAACTTTGTCATGTTGACATTTAAATAAATGTCTGTGAAATTGGTACTTGTTTAGTGGACTGGGTGAACACTTCAGTTCCAACAACAAAATATTTTACTTAGGCAACTAAAACAATACTAAAAATATAGCTATGATAGACAGCTGTTAGGGCTTATGTATGCTACCCATTGCTGACAGCGAAAGTAGCTTGCAAAACAAGCTTATAACTTGTATATTTCAGCTGTACCTACAATGAAAGTATATTTCAGCTGTACCTACAATGAAAGTATTTCATGTTTATATTTCAGCTGTACCTACAATGAAAGTATTTCATATTTATATTTCAGCTGTACCTACTATGAAAGTATTTCATGTTTATATTTCAGCTGTACCTACAATGAAAGTATTTCATGTTTATATTTCAGCTGTACCTACAATGAAAGTATTTCATGTTTATATTTCAGCTGTACCTACAATGAAAGTATTTCATATTTATATTTCAGCTGTACCTACAATGAAAGTATTTCATATTTATATTTCAGCTGTACCTACAATGAAAGTATTTCGTACAGCTACTACATTATGTATATCAGACCCTATATTCCATGATGTAACAAGACATAGATTATTATTACCTCAAGGTTCACCTGTACAGAGAGAGCTTCTTACTGGTAAGCAGTTAATACATCCTATACATCTTGTCAGAAATTATTATTTTATTTTATTTTTAAAGTTTAAATTTATAATGGCTTCCAAAAAGTATGGGAAATAAATCCTAGTATGTGTGCATCAATGCTAACCTGGAGGCTAGCTGCCTAGACTTCTTTTATCCAACTATCAGGACTGCCTAGAGAACTGGAGTATGACACCCTTGGTTTTTGCTTTATACACTCAGTACCTTGAAAGTTCTCATTCTTAGTTCTATACCAATACATACTATACTTTTAATGACAGGATATATGTCAAATGCCTGAATTCTAAACCTTGCAAAATAAAAAGCCTTGGGAAATGTGAAATTTAAACACTGAGAATTTAATGCACTATACTGTATTTGCAAAATGAAATAGATGCTACTTGCCTGTTTTCTGTTTCTCTGTTATTATGATCAAATTAGTGTACCAAATGTCTATATATTTTAGCATGTGCTAACAGTGGTAACAGTTCAGGTGGTATACCTGTTGAAGTATGGTGTAGATATTATCATCCTAATGTTAGAGATACATGTATAGCTAAGGTATGAATACAACATTTTTATTTTCTTATTGAAGAGTCTTTATTTTCTTTTTGAAGAGTAGAATATTAATCCAGTGAATAATGATACCTCTGAATGGTTAAGACTTTCATAGAAACATTTCAAAATATCATTTAACTGTCTAACTATTACATTTTACATATATTGCAATGAAACAATTAGCCAATTTGTTTGAACAAAGAATTGGATGCACCATGTAGCCAGTCATTTTGAATAGGCATAGAGGTGTTCCAAATGTTTTCAGCTAGCTAGAACAATGTATACTTATTATGTTCTTATTATGTTTGCTCTGATGTTCATTTTTCAAGTTAACTGTTATCTACAGATCTTCACTAAAAAGATGGTCAGAATGCATGTATTTATTACTAGAATAGATTGATTGAGCATAACTAACTTAACCTTCCTGGGGTCACCAGTGTTATGGACCTTAAATTGGCCATTAGGTCTATTACATTTTGACACCTTGATTTATGTATGAAAAATTACTTAAGCATTCATATACATACTTTGCATGCACTGACTTCTGTATTGTTTTGACTTTTTCAGGCTAACCTACCACTAGCTAAGTTATGTGCTATGATAACAATGCAGAAAAGAGGAGAACCTTCAGTACAAACATTCTCATTTCCATTAACTCCTATATATGATGAACAAACTGAGGGGAAATCTAAATCTATGGATGCTGGTTTAATGGACATAACTATACATTATAAAAGTCAGACCATGCAGGTATGATTTAGAATTGGTCTTGTCAAATTTTAATTTAAAAGGTACCAGTCATTGTCTAAGATTTCTTGATTTATTATGTTTGATAGTAACTGGTGAAATTATCAATTAGCCTGATTATATAAAATAACTATTTTTTACTTGACTTCTTACATAGTCTTCTTGTTCTTTAGTTTGAATGTTTCAACTATAAAATAATATATTTTCCTCTGAAATTTAGCCATAATACTACATAAATTGGGATAAATGAAATGAATAGTACAACGTTTTGAGGACAGGGGAATTTTGCCACAGTGAAGGGAAAAAATAAATACTTTTGAGTTGGGGAATGGGGCCATATTTTGGTCCCAAAATGGCCTGAAAAACCCTGTCTCTGTATGTCATTGTTTATATTTCTTTCAGTCTGAGACAAGTGTAGCTGCTGCGAATAAAAATCTTACTGGAGCTCAAGTGTGCATATCTGTTGGTGTAAACAGAGCTTGTGGTTTGAAGGTAAGTCTTGAAATTTGATTTTTGTTTGACATGATGGAATTTTGAAAATAACTTAGAATTCTAATACTGAAATTGAAGTATGATCATTTTTTAATTTATCAACACATTGTATATTCAATTTGCTCAAGTATCATGTTTTATGGTTTGATGAAATAAAGGTGTATACTGCACTGTTCTGATATGACCTGCTTGCATAATTCCAACTAACAATTATGCGATAAGTCTTGCAAGATCTTTGAATTTGAAATTGGCTATAAGTGTGACAAATACATGTAGTCTCATTATCAATCACCAACTTGACTTAATTGAACAAAAATATTGCCCAGTAGAAATAATAGTGACGTAGGACAAATGTTAACTTAATTACATCATTTTCTTGTTGTGTTTCAGGCGGCAGCTGAACATGCAGCCTATCTTGATCAACATATGCAATATCCAGCAGAAGTTGGTGTGAATTCTTATGTCAGGGTACAGTTATCTTTCCTTGGTAAAGAAGGGGAGAGAATTACAAGAACAGTGGCTAGATCATTCTCTCCAGAGTACTCCCACTTTATGGATTTTCCATGTCCATTGTTGTGGACTGAAGCTAGTTCTGATGCTTTGTGTCTAGCAGAGATTCTAGAGTCAGCTGAAGCATGCTTTGAAGTATGGCATCAAGTTCCAGGAATGTCTTCAGGTAAAATGTTGTATAAATATGTTTTAGGTGACATGATTATGTGTTTGGAGGTCTGTCAAGGCTTTTTCAGCATTTTGGGGATAGAATTTGTGTCTTACTTTATACAGTACATTTGAGGAAATTTTTGAGGAAATTTTATCAAAATTCAATTGGTCAATACTAAAACATTCAAATTTGGGGAAAACTTTAAGAAACTATAGAAGGGGAAGGGCCCTGTCAATTTCAATCAATGTTAAGCTTTACATCTAGAGATACATGAGAAAAATTTAGGTGACCTCGAAAAATGTTAAAAGCTTAAATCTCTTGTGGAAAGAATTTAATATTAGTTTTCACCACAAAAAATCATTAAATTCTTTCAATGAATATATCTGAACAACTTAAAAACGAAATAATTTGTATGTTTTTCTCCGTATACATGATGTATTTCTGATATTATATGCTGTATTTGAATTTGAATTATTTATTATATTTCTATGTATATAATGTCTGTGTTTTACAGATTTTGATAGACAATTAAATTCTCTAACAACAGAAGGTAGTAATGGACATCAACTTGTAGAGAAAACTTGTGATGTATTACTGGGTTCTACAACTATACCATTAGTAAAATTACTGTCACAAAGAACAGGTCAGTTTTATTGTCAACATTTTTTTCTTGGATTTAGCCCCATGGCAACACCTTGTATTGGTCATATCATGGCAGTCAGTTGACCTACACATTGTTCCTGGAAAGGTCAAATCTCTGGATGACAGCTGCCCCCATATGATTTGGAATCGATGGTTAGAGGGAGAATGGCCCTAGAAATTATTTCATGACCTAGCTCCACGAAAGTATACCCTGCTTGGAAACCAAGCCTTTGACCTCTCAATCAATAGACTTGTGTCCTTCTGACTGAGCTTACAGGGCAGACTTCAACATTTAATAATCCAGTCTTATATGAACCGTATTTGCCAACAGACTGAGAAGGTTACCAGTTTGTACACTCTTTAAGTCATTCATCAAAATATTCAACAATAAGTTTTTATTTGGTATTAGACTGAAGATTTTTTATCTGGCACCCCTGGTCTACAACAATTTACATTAAGTTTCTTACGTGAGGAAATTAAACTCTAACAATAGATTTCTCTCCAGTATGTTGAAGCAAAAGCAATAAATGGTAGATTGTTGGCATGATTCAAGCTTACATGGTGGCTTTGGCTGAATTAAGATTACCACTATTCCAATTGTATAATGCTAATCCACATCTGCTTCTTTATAGTGACAAACCTATTAAACTCTTGCAGAAAGAAATTGTTTAATTTTGGTTATATTTGTATACTATAATGTATGTATTGGCACCAAGGGTCTTAGACTTTTCAGGTTTGTTTATTCCCTGAACTTGTATACTTCTATTTTGAAGAACATGTGCTTGAGTTTTTCCTTAAGTTATTTTCTTTTTTTGTTAAATTCAGGAATCAATGGTTGGTTTCCAGTAAATATACCAGTATCAGCTTGGATAACCGATAAAGCTGAGAACAAGGAACCAGTGGATGGTAAAACTGGAAACGATGGTTTACAAAGAGTAGGTGGTGGTCTTGATTTGACAATAAAGTTTGCTCATCATGATGATAGAGAACGTGTGATACATGCTGCTCGTGGTGTGGGCTGGTCCCCTGTTGACCTTGACATTGAACAAGATGATTGGGAAAGTGAAGGTAGGTGAAGGTCTTTACTTATTACTACAAACCAACGAATTGTTTCTGGCATTTTTATAGTAGAGATATTCACGGTTTAAGTATTTTTGCCAAGTTTTATCATTGCTTAATAACTGTATACTTCTCCAATTGCAAACATTCTATATTGTGGATTAAAGTCTGGTAATTTAAAGGTGTTCACCTTGAATGCATATTTAAATCTGTATATTGTCAAGTTTTTGCAAATTGTCAGATTAATTATTGTTTTGACTATTACTGATTTAGTATGATATAGAATATTATCAAGTATATTTGTATATGTATTTTAGATGAAGATAACAACAGATATCACCATATAAATATAACAATAGATCATGTTAACTTTCCTCTACAAAATGCATTGATAGCTGGACAGAATACATTAGATAAAACAACAAAATGTTATGTTAGATATAAGTTTTATGATAAAGGTAAGTCACTCTTGCATGTGCTTCGATTTTTGTAGGTTTTATCTCTGAGATTGAGATGTTAGTAATGAATTTGTAATGTAGCGCCTTATGTCACATTTTAACATTAATTCTATTAATAATGGTGGTTTTGGACGACCTGATTAAGCGTTATCAGCTGGTACTCAAAATGGATGCCACTAACCATGAGGACCACTAGTCATGAAAAGGAAGACTTTGCTACAGACAAGACAGACAGGCATCACCCTTCCTAAAGATATAATCAATGACCTGTTTAAACTAAACTAGATGATAATGATGATAATCAGTTGTCCTATTCATGGTCCCTGGCATTTAGCACTTACCCTTGTCAATGACTGAAAACTACTCTAATTAATGCAGAGGTAGGCTGCCGAATGATCCTAGACTTTTTATTTGTAATGAAATGCTCTCTTAGTAGGTAAAATAGGTGCATTTAGTTGATATTCACACTTGTGCCATTCTGCATTGAGCACATACAATGTCTGCCTCTATCCCACCTAGGCCATATATTTTCCTTTATATATTTTTTTTATTTAATTGTTCATACATTAATATTGATGATATTTTTACTGTGTGTATATTTCAGCTGCTGTGATGACAAAGTTTAGTGATGTTAATGTCAATAGTAGTGGTTATATAACCTCACAACCTAGAAATAAACATGATTTACAAATACCAGATAGTTCCATGTTTAGATGGTACGATATTATATTGTATTACATTTCTTGTTTATTTTTTATTTAATATGGTCTATTTTATGGCTTTAAGATATATCCGTTTTATTTTTCATGGCTTAAAAGAGTTACTTGTCACTTGCTAATTTTTGTGATTTTCAGAGTTGGCTTGTACAAGTTTTTGTTTTTAAAATGCTGGATTTTTTCCTGCCAAAAAGTCTAAATAGCAACAATTCAGTGTTTTCTATCACAGCTTTTGAAAATAAAGCATGAAAATACACAAATAGAAAAACATGGATTGTTAAAGAAAAAAAACTGAAAAGAAATCACTGCATTTCTTAGTTTTAGTTTTATGCCGAGATAGTTAAAATCTAAATCTATTTTAATGATTGTAATTAAGTAATATCATATTATTAACAGGTATTTAAGAGAAGAAACTCTAGAAGTACAAGTATGGGTAACATATGGTTCACATAAAGGAGATGTACAAAGACCTAAACATAGAGATAAATTGATTGGTTCAGCTTATATCTCCATGGAAACATTATGTGATCAAAGACGTAAACAACATAGAGTTAGGTTAGATTATAATATCATTTGTTTAGGTTTTATTATGATGGTTATTGAGTGTTTTAAATCTTGGAGTTAAAACTTTGTATGAAAGTTGTTTTTTTTGTCAATGATTCTTTCATTTGTATTGAGTTTTTTTATTCTGATGATAGGCAGCCATTGTTAAGCTGTTAGAATCCTTTGTTTCTATCTTATTTCCAAGTCCCAACAGTTTATACATTTTTTATATCAAAGTCTTCAATATTGTTGATTTTCCTGCCTATTTGGAGAAGTTTTGGCTCCTTGTAGAAGGACTAGTAAATAAAGAGCTAGGAAAAGCTAGTTAGATGAGCTGGCAGCCATTAAATCTAAAAAATGTAAAATAAATACATATGATCTGATGGTAGGTGAAAACAGTGGATTATGATACACAAATGTGATATTTATTTATAATAAGCTATTTGTAGCCATATGAGATCAGATATATTATTCATACTACATTATAATTATTTCAGTGGAATGTATCCATTATTCAAACAAGGAACATGTAACCTAGCTGGTGCCTATATAAGAGCTCATTTATCAATTAAACCACAGTTTGGACGTAACGATCAGGTATGTGTAATGTATTCATACATCTTTTGTATTCAGTTAGCTTATATTGACTTTTCCAAATACATAGGGGGTTTTCCTAGGTTATTGTTAAGTCATGCAATTTTTTACAATGTTTTAGTTTGATATGAAAAGGGTCCCTATATTATGACTCTTTTGATATTAAGACCCTCTATTTTAGACTTCATAGTAAACTTTACTTTTCTTAAATTCTGTGTTACCAGACAACCCCCACAGACTGCTTCCCATAGCGTATATATTGCTGGTTCACCATTTTGAACCTATGTTATTGAAGCTAAAGTCAGGCTTTCAGTTTATTATACTTATGTGTCAGTAACATAAAAGTAAATCACAATTGGCATTAAAGACTTGTATCTTTAAATATTTTCATTGTTTAAGCTCAAAAATATTGATCACCATAAATTGCCATTACTTATCATAAATAACCATATTGCAGAATGAAAGACAAGAAGGTCTGATAACTCTAGATGAAGACAATATTGATGTAGACTATGATCCAGATGATAGTTTCCATCAAATATTGAGTCATAAATCTTCACAACAAAAAACTAACTCTCCAGTAAAGGAGGTGAAAAGTGAAGAGTCCAATAAGGGAGATAACTGTGATACTGAGTCAGAATCTACATTTACTGTGATAATACAAGTTGAAAGAGCTTTACATCTTCCTCATATGCATGATAAACAAAAGTAAGTATGGTTTCTATTTAAGAAATATTACAATCCATCAGGGTTCCCACGGTCAGGGAAAAGTCAGGTAATGTTGATTTCTCATCTTTGTGGGAACCCTGTCCCGTTGTGCCTGACTTGGGTGTAAACAGCTGCATAGGGTGCAGATGCTTAGGAATTAACAACTAAGGTCTAGGAACATAGTGGTTAATTATCTATTAGTTAGTTTAACTAGTAGTAAAAATCATTATTTGGTAAAAGTTATAGTAAAATACTGGGTTGTAATTGAAATAAGATTTGCTTAAAGGTAATAATCATGGTAAATTTCCATTTGAATTTTACTAATACCTCTTCTAGTTGGGTTAAGTAATTAATCAAAATAAAGCAAAATAATTTTTGAAAAATAATACATTAATCACTAAGGATTATTCTACAAAAAAGCTGGAAGGCAGCAGAAAAGGGCAGGCTACATCAGACATTAAAGACATATTAAAGTAACTATTTCTGTATTGGTGGGAGCAAAAAATGGCTAGGAATTGCGAAAAAGGGGCAGGGTGTAGTGCCATGCTATTCTGCTTTAGCAAAAGCAAGAAATCAGTCTTTTATATAGTTATTTTTTGTCTATTTTCAGAGATTTCGATTATTTAACCAACTCTTATGTATCTTACCCTACAGCAGAGTCAACTATTCCTTCCTATACAAATGTCTTTCATAATTCTGATAACCCAGTATGGGACCATGAGAATGAAACTAAACTAAGTACAGAAATGTTACATCAAGAAAATAAACATCTTGTATTTAAAGTTTGGCATAAACCTGATGGGGCACCTAAAAGTCCAGGTATAGTATATTACTAACTCAATATTGAAAATCAGATTTTGTATACATGTACTCTATTATCATACCATGAAAGTTCACTGATCATGACTCATGACCAATTAAAAAACGTCAGACTTACTGGAGGGGAACGTAGTGAAGTGTTCAGTTGTTGGATTTTAATGAGATTGTTACCTGTACTAACTATGTACTGAAGATCTACAATGATACAGTATTCTACACCATGTTATATCTCAAATTGATTTTTTTTCTCAAGCTAAAGGCTTGCTCTTCCTAGGAATGATGCTTAATCGACTGTTTTAGAATATTAAATATTTTATAAGATTAAAAACTCAGTGCTATCTTAATGAATAATTGAGCCATATGCTGCACCAGAGGGTCATCAAAGTATAAAGTGATTTAATTATGAAGATTTCTGGACTGATTCGGCAGATTATGTGGACCTGAAAAAGGGGGCTCCTTTTCAATTTAAAAGCTACTGATATGAAACTTCAAGATTTTGTAAATTATGAACTTTGACTCAATGTATTTCTATGTTTTACAGATAAGCTTACAGACAGAGTTCTAGGTTTTGTATCAGTTGATTTAACACCATTAGCTAGTGGTCTAAGGCAATTGTCTGGATGGTATAATATTATGGACTTTAATGGACAAGTTAAAGGTCAAATAAAGGTTGGTGTATTTCATTCTTTAGGCCTAGGCATCTTATCATTTCATATAGTTGGGTTTGTTGATTATTCTACCTGTTGCTGAATCATGTATCAAATTGTGCTAGTACTTGAGAAAATTTAAGGAGATGACTGTTGACTTATCAGAGACTTAGTGAATGTACTTGACAGTGAGTTAGTCTACAGACAGCCTGAATGAGCCATACAATTGACCTCACAATTGTACTTGCCTATATGTAGTCATTTAAACATGCACTAGTGGTCTATACTACACTAGGGACCCTCTGAATTAAACAACTTTTGTTTGTGAAGCCCCTTTTGACTTTTCCCTTTTTTAAGATTTTAGTATGTATTATTCACCCATGAATTCAAAGACATCATGTATCTATAATGTCTATAAAGACTTGGTAGCTTTCATGGCAGGTTATTAGTACAGAATTAGCCTGTAATATTTTACATCAACATATATAAATTCATTTTACAGATAAATGTGATACCTCAAGAATCTGTGATATCTGGTGGAGAGCCTATTATGACTGGACTGGGAACCGATACATTCCCTACTAGTGCTGGATTCTTATCCCTTCCTGTTGCTGGTACCTCAGGCTTCAAACCATGGACTGGTACCTCTCATATATCAGATGATGTAACCAGTCTAACCAACAACTACAATCCACATTATGACCAAGTTAAAATGCACCATGAACAATTACAAAAACAATTACAAGACCATATACAACAGTTTCTACAACAGCATGAAGACAGTCAGAGAGATGGACAGAAATCATCTCAGTATGAGCCTGAGATACCCAGTAGTTCTGAGGTTACAAGTTTAAATCAAGGATTATCATCTGATCCTATTGTATCAGTACCCGGTTCTTCATCTTTGTACCATAGAGAACCATCTATACACTGGAGACCGACATATCCAGAATTAAATAATGAGGAATCTGCTTCCAGATCATATCTTTTCTCCTCACTTAGGTAAGAGCCATTTTTGAAAATATGTCGAAAGAACTTTTTTTATTGTTCAGAATAAGGTTAATAAATGAGAAAAATCATTGTTTATATCACTGAATATCAGCCTCAATTTTATGAGGTAAAATAGATTTCTGGCTTTAAGATGTTAAATGGTAACCAAAAATGACTAAAATTTGGTTTCAGAATTTAAATAGTATTCCTATATTTAGTTGATTTGGTTAATGGTTGAATTGACCTGGTAGGTTTTGTACTTACACATTTTGTGAAGGACATATTGTTACTGTATTGGTTATTTTCAGCATTACTTGTAACTCTGTTTGTAATTTCAGAAAACAAATGCAAGATCTAGATGATATCACTAACAATCTTCGTACAAAACTATCTTTTGTACCAACAACAGTGTCTTCATCAATATCAGGAAATAAACTAACAGAGTTTGATGTACCTGTGACTTCACAGTGTGGCCAGTATCCTCTAACATCAACTCAGACTTCTTTAACACTGTCAAACTTTCCTCGTAGTCAAGGAGAAACGCCTAGAGACGACCTTGGAAACACAGGGTCACATGGTGCCGAGTCTTCTAGAACTGCTGGAGATTCTGGGCAATTCTCTGCAGAACAGTCGGCAGATAAGTATGACGATTCAGCACCAGTTTCACAAAGAAGCTGTAGCGATCGTCTTGACACTCTAAGATCTGGTGCCACTCCTAGAGATTTCCTTGACAGTGGTATAAACTATACTAATAACAATATGGTCGGTGAGGATACTGAACCTAATCTGTGGCTAACAACTTCTCCCAGGGATTCATCCGATGATAAGAAAGATGAATATTCTGAATCCGGAGGTTTTAGTTTTCGAAGGACTCCACGTGATTCGGTCCACACACCAAGGGATTTTCCAACATCTAGTGGGGACTGGGAGAATTCAATGAATGGTAATCATAAAAACAATAATGGTCATTCTAAAATGTCTTCTTCTCAAAATGAAGAAGACAGGAGTGAAGACAAAGCTTCTAAAAGTGACCAAAAACAAATGAGTATAATACAAGAATATTCTGAGAATGATAAAAGTGATTCCGAAGATGAAACCAACAATATGAATTATCATCAGTATAGGGATCTATTAGATAAAGAGGAAGCAGACGGTAATGATGATAATGATGATGCTGATGGTGACGATGATGATGATGGTGAAATTGTTGTACCAAGGAGAATTAATGATGTATCAGGGAAATTTACTCCTACTGGAGAGATTATAATGCTCAGTGATGATATTACACAGTCTGTGCCATATGGTTTTACTTCTATACCATCTCACAGGTCAGGAAGCAGTTCAAGTAATACACCAAGATCAGTTATAAATACCCCAAGATCTGTTAACACACAGAGATCTGTTAACACCCCAAGATCTGTTAATTCTCCGAGATCTGTTAATTCTCCAAGATCTGTTAATTCCCCAAGATCTGTTAATACTCCTAGATCTGTATCAAGTGGTGAGAATAGAATAACAACAAGAGAAACTGATGGTGTTTGTGACATTATTGGTGATTTTGATAATGATAATGACATTACGCCAAGAAACCATGATGATGATATCAATGATGATGATGATGATGATATAAATGATGGTGAAATTGTGTTTGATGAGAAAGATAGTTGGTTGTCTGACTCTGACAAAGAGCCAGATAGAGAGGAGGCCATGGTTGGTTATAGTTATATGAACAACCAAGGTCAGATGATGAAACATAAACCTCAGAGACAAGATTCTGATACTGGATATAGTTCACGTGATAATGTGTCAGAAAGTTACCTAACCCCTAGTGGTGGTTGTACAAACTCTGAAACTGATATGTCTAGACTACATGAACATGAACATTGGGAACAACGTGATAGTGATGATCATGTGTTCCCTGCTGATAAAGTGATGAAGAATCGACTTCTAGCTAATGTGGAACTTGAATCAACTGGCGGAAGTTTTGGTTTGAGGTATGATGCTTCTCATTCCAGGATATCATCCGCTGGAAGTCGCCACACTCGGAAATCATCCGAACCTTCCATAACTGAATCATTCGATGAAAAAGAGGAACAAAATTACGCTAAAACTGAGCTTGAACCTATAGACAGCCAGCCTGCATCTGCTAGGACTGAAGAATTGGAAAATTTCTTTCATGAAGGTGCTCAGAAAGTAAATCATGTAACTAATGTTATAAATAGTGACGGTGATTCAACTGACAATAGTGATAATGAAGGTGATTGGAATAAAGATATAAACAATGATAGAAATAATTATAATGATCATAATGGTGATATTGCTGATGATACTGATGATGATGATTATGATGAACGTCGTGTGAATGAAGTAATGAAACAGCCAGAAAGGTCTAGGAAGAAAGATGTGATGCCAAATTTCTTTATGCCAGTACAACATTTAGAGGAATCATTGAAAACTCTTCGAACTGTGACAGACAAGGTGAGTACCTTGATGAGTTAGTGTTAAAATAGTCTATATCCTCCTTTATTTTAATGTAGTTAGAATAGTTTTGTCCTTACCAATTGACCTAGTATGTAAATTTATATCAGATTTTTACCACTAAAAAGTTGACTTTTCTCCACCCATAACCTATATCTTGGTTTAGTCTAAGCAATTTACAGTATTTAAAAGATTGCCTATTTACAAAGGTTAAAGGTATATTAACTGTTATGATATGTGTGACCTTGTATTGATTGTTAGTGATGAAGTGCAAAAATGTATAATCTTTTTCTTAATATCTTTAATTGCAGTAAAAAATCTAAATTTTCTATTTCTTTAATAGAAACAAAAATCTTATTTTATCTGTTTCTTTCTCTTTTTACAGTGTGAAACGTCACAGTCTACAGAGAAAGCCATGGTGGCATCAGAGATGGTATCAAGAATTACAGTAAAAGATAAATTTGCTCAACTCAACACCAAGTCTCGCCTTCCTACTGCAGAAGAAACTAAAAGAATAGCAAAAATATTTTCTTCTAAATTTTCTTAACATAGTGCCAATTTTCTGTGATTTGATTTATGCAGTTTTAGAAAATTTGTGTACACATGCTTTGCCTCATAGGTTTTAATTTAGTTATACTAGTACCTATGTACAGATACTTCAACCATATAAAATGTGGCAGATTGGTCAGTGTATATACTGTACTGTGGTCAAAAATCTTAAGAAAAAATTTAAAGTTCAAAGCCTAAAAGATATGATACCATATAATGATGTGAACTTCAAAAAGTATTCATTATACTTTATAATTAAAGAATATTTTAAATTGATTGTTCTATTATGAATGTTTCCTGCTTCTAACTTACGATGACTTTTATTGTAAGATTTTTTGTGAAAATGACAACTGAATAGGTAAAGTGAAGGTGAACGGCCTTAAGTGTCTCCCATGACAGTCGTACAACAGTGCACTTCATGTAGACTGCATGTATATAAAAATAATGTTTCCAAATCAGTTTTATAAAAATACTTTTTTCTGGCAGTATAAAAAGGATATTTGAACTCGGGTTTAAACTTTTTAAGATTTTAAATTTTAGTTTGCTGAATTTTGTTGTACTGTACATTTTTTAAGTGCCAAGTTTTTTATGTTATGAAATTAGTATGTTGCGTATAAAAATAATGTTTGTATAAACAATGTATAAATTGATGTTTTTTTTATAATTTTTAGTGCTAAGTTTTGACCTTATTATTTCATACTTTTCTTTTAATTTATTTAAATTTTTGATTTTGTTGTTGCTAGGATACAGTATAATAATTAAAACTTTGTTATTAATATAAAAGAAAAATAGTCATATTAATATTAAAGTTTTATGAATTTATGTAAATATAAAAGTAATAAATATTTATATTAATATAAAGTTTTTAAGTGTTTTAATTTTTATATTAATAGAAATTAATAAACACTTATATTGATATAAAAGTAACAAATATTTGTATTAATATAAAAGTTAAATAATTAATATTTGTACTTATATAAATATTTTGATAATTGTATTGTCAATGTTGTTGTCTCATTTTTTTGTCTCTCACTTGTTAGTTTTCACTCAATTTATTTATGATATTAGAGAGATCTGAGTATATTTATCTCAAAGTTTAGTCACACTAACATGTTTATCATAATGTTTGCCTTCTTACTTGTATGAAATTCAAATATTTTAGTTTACTACAGAAAGCATGTCCCCGGCTTATTTTATATGAGCTGATATGTTGTCTTACTGAGGCATTTGCTGTGATAAATGTTTTGTGACTGAACATTTTTCTTGTTGATAAGTTAAGCATTATATACATGTACATACTATTATGAATAAAATGATACTATCTTAGTTGGCATTACTTTAACTCATTTATCAACCATTCTACTCATTTGTTTTCTTTTCATATACTCCATAGGTGAAAGTTTTCCGGGTGAAAGTTTTCAAGAATATCCCTGAAGTTCAGGATTTAGGGGTGTGAAGAAAAGATTCTTTTCCTATATAAAATCTGTTGAAAACATGAAAATCAATATTTGAAAAGAGACCGTGCACCCTTTTTCTTCCCTGTTTTACTAAGAAATTGTGCGCTTTGTATACCATTATTCTAGACTAATGTCCACCCTAATTGACACTTTGTTAACATAAATTGCATCTACATTTTACTTCTTTTTCACCTTAAAGGACATACATTTGTAGTTAACTTATATTCAATTGGCAAAACTACTGCCTTTTTTCTGAAAAATATGCAAATTTCTTAACTAAAAATAAAATTAATGTTATTGCATCCATACATTGGCTCTAGAAAATTTAGAATTTAATCGGGTCTAAATTGAGTTATGTGGCATTTTTATGATTTTTGTTTTATTAAACTGCAGTAATTTTGGAAATCGTTTCATTTGAAGCATAATTTCATCATCTAGTCATTACAATGTTTGTTTATTTGATTGTTTATATCCTATTGTTTCTGCTCATTATTGTGGATGGGGCATAGTTAGTGCCTACACACAATATATCAATTTTTGTTTGTATTATTAATCCTTCATTACATACATTTATCTAAATTGAATTTTAGCTTAAAACTATTTCATTCTAGTAAACATGGTTACTTTTTTATAATGGAGTATGTATTCATGTGAATTTTGTGGCACAATGCCATTAGTGTTATGGAAAACTACTGGACTACTCATTTTAATTTAAGAATCATATTCAGTATATTTCAAATGATTAGGATGTTTAAAGGATCTAGTTAGACATTTAAAAGTACATGTAAGTTCTCATGGGGGTATGATTTAGGAGTTTATCAGTGTTTCTCACAGAGCCCTGTGTAGAACCATTAAATCTATTTCTAAATTGCAAAAAGCTCCCATGTATTTTTTCTCCACTTTCTGAGACAGGTTTAGAATGACAATGATATGGGTTTTTGCGTTAATGGGTGTTATGATATACTGACATAAACATAAAATATTGACATTTTATAACCGTTCATTACCCTGTGTTGTTAAACCAATACAAACATTAGATACAGCTCTATCAATGATTTCATAGGTTTAACATAGGACTTGATAAGTGACCAAATAAATCTTCGCAATAATATACAGCCTTTGAATCTCGCACAATTTTCTCCTTAAAAATCTCATGCTTCTTTTAAAATTTACAAGTTTTACTTAACCTAATATAATCATACCACATCTTAATACATTCATACATCTGTCATTTACCTTCATTGGTAGCTTCTATAGAAATTTTCCGTCCAACGAAATCATCATAGTTACTTAACCTCGTATCTTCATCCATTTATATGCAAGTCTAGTTATTCATTTGTATATGCGTAGCACAGGTATATCATAGCACTTTGACTCACATTCCTTCAAGCTAGCTTTTATGGCAACATAGTAGTGTCCACTTATGGTTTGAAAGAACCTGGGTTTTACCCCATACGGCCTTGCCTTCAAGTTGGCCTTTATGGCAACACAGTAGTGTGTCCACTTATGGCTAGGAAGGACATGAGTTTGATCCAAGCTTGAGCATAGAGTTTTACATGGTTTCATGTGTTAGCTAATAGCTGTATTTATATTTAATTAGGCTTCAAAATCATTTCACATCTAGTTTATTTATTTTAGATAGAAAGATGCCAGCAATAGTCAAATTGCTTTCTTGACTTTGGTTCAGTAGATCTGCATTTAAAAGAGGATGTTGACACAACAGTAAATGTAGAAATTATTAAAGAGTTTAGTTGCTGTATTTATTTTGAAATTTTTTCTATAACATTTTATTTTTGTCATAATTTATATGATTACTTCTTTGTACCAGTAGCCATTATCAAAGGGAGCTAACCCAGTGCATACATTGTAATGGTATAAAAATGTTCCATTGACATCCTTCAATTTGTTACAGGTGTAGAACAGGTAGCAATCAAATAATGCCTACTTCTGTATGATGTCATCAATTTTTGTGCACCCTGATAACACAAATTGAACTGGCCCACTAAGCTTGTTAAGCCTGGAAAATACTGTCAGAACTCGACCTTTTTTTGATAATACAACTTGACTAATGATAATTGTAAAGGGGACAAATCAATTTTTACTTGGTGGATGCATATCAAGGGGACCTTTGTTTTGATTCCATCAAACCCAATATGGCCCATTTGCACTGAAAATTGGACATGCTCATATAGACTGTACCCATATTGACAACACTTATGTACACTGAGCAATTGCAGGATGGCAGTGTGTCTGACTGCTGTATGCTTGGCTAGTGAGTCATTACTTAAAGTTCTCAGACTTGAGACTAATATTAGTACAATGTATTCCAATTTGAGTTAATTCCCTTTGATTTATAGTAGCCCCACAACTGTTTTATTTGTTATTTTACCAAAGTAGCGCCTCAAAAATGTTCATAAAAATTTTAAAATGTTAAAAAGGCTATATGAACACATGGATTTTAATATGTTTACATGAGCATACTAGAATCTTAAGGCCTTACCAAATTTATTACTCAGTGTTTATTTTTCTGTTTGAAGGGTAAAAAAATTACTTCATGTGAACACTAAACATAAAATCAATTTGGCATAGCCTAACTTGTTAAACAATTTGTAATTTATCTTAATATTTTAGTTATAATGTAAGATAAGTTTGTAGTATAGGTCAGTTATTTATATGTAACATAGTGTATATTTTGTATACAAGCAAAGAAAAATAGAAAAATTAAAAGCAATGATATTGTTCTCTTGTTTATACACAGACAGTTGCCCAGTTACCTCAGTCAGTAGTGCACAAGTCTATTGGTTGAATGGTTGTAGGATTAACACCCAGGTTGGGTATGGAACGCCATAGCTGCCTTATCATGAGAAATTCCTCTATGTGCTTTGAAAATATCATAAATGGATGTGCAAAGTGTAATATACGATGCTCATACGTCATTATACGATGACCATTTACCATTATACTATGCTCATGCGTTATTATACGATGACGGTTTATGATTATACGATGCTCATGCATCATTATACGATGACAATTTACCATTATACGATGCTCGTGTGTCATTATACGATGACAGTTTATAATTATACGATGCTCGTGTCTCATTCACATGAGGAGAACCTTTATGTGCCTTGAATATACCATTATGGATGTACTAAGCATATTGAAGCATACCCGCCTGGCTAGCTCAGTCGGTAGCGCACAAGTCTATTGATCCAGGGGTTATAGGTTTGATTCCCGGGCGGGGCATACTTATTACGCAAAGTCCTCTTTTTATTACCGAATGAACTTGCCAACAAAGTTATGTTGTTTTTTTACAAATTGACCCGATACCAAGCATAACCTTTAAATATTTTTTACATTCATTAAATCAGTTGGCCAGAACGAATCACACCATGTATTATTCTGATCAGTATGAGCTTTTTAAAATTTACATAGAAGTTGGCAATCTTTACCACTCGACCACAAATTTAGCCACAGTGAATCACATGCATCTAATCTGTTCCGGATCAGTTGCTTAAGCTACACTTTACTATGTAGTTTGAGAACCATTTGCATAAAACGTATGATGATCCTGTTTGGTTTGTTTGATTCCTGCACAAACTTTTAATGATTTGTTGCAGGGATAATAATGCAACAATCATACATTCTCATATTCAAGCCAGCTTTTACAAAAATGTGGTAGGTCCACTTAAGACAGAGAACATAAGTTAAAATCCAGCTTGTGTCACTAATTACATTGGTTGGATACAAATAAATACCAATAATTGACTATTGGGCCAAGTTAAATATAAACTGAACTCGAAGAAACAAATTAATAATGCCACTTGAAACATTCTGGAAGGGGAACAAACTGAACAAAGAAATTGCTTTCAGGGGAGGTAACTATGCGAAGTCTTTAATTAGACATGTACCTTCATTATATTTTGAATGACAAATAAGTATCGTAAAATGACGAATGAGGATCGCAATCGCATAATGGTAAACTGTCACCATATAATGACGCATGAGCATCGAAAAATAACACATGTGCATCGAATAATGGAACATTTTCATCGTATAATGACGAAAGAACATCGTATAATAATAAATAAGCATCGTATAATGGTGAAATGTTATCGTATAATGACATGAGCATCGTATAATGACATGAGCATCGTATAATGACAAATGAGCATCGTATAATGACAAATGAGCATCATATAATGAGAGCATCGTATAATGACAAATGAGCATCGTATAATGACAAATGAGCATCGTATAATGACAATTGAGCATCGTAAAATAATGAGCATCGTATAATGACAAACGAACATCAGATAATGGTAAATGTCATTGTATAATAACGCATGGGCATAGTATAGTGGTAAATGGTCAACGTATAATGACGTATGAGCATCGTATATTACACTTTGCACATCCATTTATGATATTTTCAAAGCACATTAAGGAGTTTCTCATGTTAAGGCAGCTATGGCGTTCCATAGTTGGGCATACTTTATTGCAACTTGGTAATGAAATAATTTCTACGCCCAATTTCCTTCATACAGCTAATTCTAAATTTTGTAAAGCAGTTGTTCGTCACTGACTGAAGTATGCACTTCCCCTAGTAACTTGATACATTCTACATTTATATTCAGAGATTTAGTCTTTCCAGGAACGGTAAGTAGGTTGACTGACTACTGTGATATGACTTATACAATGTATTGCTACAGCAATCATCTCATCAAAACTAAGCTTTACATAGGTAATGAAACTCTAGTATGGGGTATACCCTGGATTATAAATATATTGGTCAAACATGTAGTGTTTTATTCATCTTGGTTAAGTAAATTTGTACATGAGCTAAGATTGACCAACATATTATTGATTGAATGTAGGCCAGTGCATTAATTTTGTTTCTTATCCAAAAACGAACCAAATCACAGATACAATGAACTGTAAGAAGGAAGTTATAATTATAAAATGAATACTTAATGTTTTTATGTTGCAAATAAGTTAATATATAGTGGCATATAGAAATCAAACTGTCCATATGTATGGATTTTGTACCTTGCTCACTTCTTAATAAGTATTCTATGGTTTTCAATAAGACTTGGCATACATATGAACTGTCACCAAAAGATGTTTAGCATACAAGCCTTATTTAGTGGCCAAGGATATTTTTCAAGGTCATACATCTACGTTGTTCATTCCTGTGTTAAGTCTTTGCCGATACTTCCATATTTATAAATTATATATCTTAATGATTAAGGAATTTGGGAAAAAATGTGCAATAAAACCAGATGATGTGTTGGGAGCAAAAACTTGACTAGAATTTCCAAGGTCAAGGCCATACATATTCTAGTACAGACTTTGTGGCTCAGCCACCTCAGATGCCATGCATTTATGTAACCTCAAAATGAAATGTTTGAAAACTATGTTTCACTTTCCACTAGTAGTCTTTCTTGATGTTTTTGTCATGGAAAAGGGATTGGATGAATAACAAACACAATTAGTAATGCTAATTTTTTTATTTATATATAAACTTTTAAAATACAGAAATAGATCTAATATAAACAGGGACGGATTTGAAATAGTACTGAATATGTTCAAAATATAAGCATGAGTGAAAGTTACTTGGATTGTCTGATTCCCAGTCATACTTTGATAGGTAAAGGTATGTCAGGCAAAGCATGCCCAATGTAATGAATTAGGTATTGGATAATTATGTTTTCAAATGAACATTTCTAACTACACAGGCTTAAATCACAAGATCATTTAACAAGAATAAGTGTATACCTTTTTTTTAGTTGTTCAGTTACATTTATGTTAAAACAAGACTAATCCACGTCCAAATTGTGTTAACTTCGAGACATGTTTTTTGTTAATCCTTAGCTAAATATATGTGCAATCAGAAAAATCGAAATCAAATGACCTATACAGTACCAAACTCCTAGCAAAGTTCTATCGCCAGCAAATGATCGTGCAAGATCAAGAAAACGTAAAAGAAAATTGTGTTACCTGAATTATAAGTGGGAGCAGCTATTATAAGCTTTGCCTAACCTGATAACGATAGTGGTAAGGTGCAGGTAATCCAGTCTAGTTACCTGGACTGGTCATGAAGTTCAAGATATTAAGTACCTGAGAAAGGGTTCTTCTACTATATAAAAAGCCATTGAAATCTTTTATTTCGGGGTTTTGAAATTTTATAAGTTATTTGAGATATGGACAGCAATGCATTGCAACCTGAAACAAGTACTCACAAAACCAGCATAACAGAATAATACTTATAAAATTATCGTGTAGTATCATAAGCACATGGAGGGTCACCATAAAGGCTAAATTAAAATTCACTAGTTCTTGATACCTTTTATGTTTGATAGGTTTTAAGTGCAAGCTTAAGGCTTACATTTTTCTTTTTTTTACACATTTTTCTTTATTTGTGACAAAAATCATAAAATCCTGTGGATTTAAGAAGTAAAATCATTAAAGTAGGGAATGAATGAGACAATTCATTGTAAACAGTATAAAAATTAAGTCTAAAGGTGACACAGAAAATTATACTAGCATTATACTAGGAGTGCACAGACTAGAACTAAAGCATAGTGAATAAATGATCAAAACATTTATATGTAACATAGCTTTACAAAACCTATGGTATCAAAGAACAGGTAAAAAAATGCAACTATTCACACAGAAGGGAACAGGGCTTCTATTAAAGTAACATATAAATATGTATCATGTTATAAACAAATAATAAAAACATGAATGAACAGAACAGAACATACATTCGTTAAAGATTTGTATGACAACGGTACACCATCTTACAAAACATGGTAACTTAACAATGTCTACACATAATAACTTAAACAAAACAATTATGGTATGAAAATCATGATGATTGTGTAATTATTTGGCTGTAGCTGCCAGGCCTCCTGAAATTGCAAGTTTTACAGAAGTTCATGACCCTATACAACATGTTTAATTTCAGAAAAATTAGAAATGAATAGACATGTATAATAAAAACCATTCAAAATATCATGATTATACAAAGTCATATCAGCACATGTAGATATACAAAATGTAGAAGTTTTAACAACATTTAGAAAATAATACATAGATAAAATGAGGTAGGAAGTAACATCTATTCAGTACCCTATTCACTATAAAGCTAGTAAAATTAGTATCAAATAATAAAATGCAATATCAGTTATTTATAGAGTATCTTTATTGATCCACTGTCTTTCACATTAAGACATAACATGGCATACATTTGGTGTCCAGGTAATAAGAGCTAATGATGTCTAGGGCTCAAACCTGTAACCACCTGCCTGCAAGTCAATTTTTAGTAAGTGAAAGTATATTTTGAATTTCTTAATTCAAGGATTAGAACTAAAAAAACAAATACTTGAGCAATTGAAAAAAAGCATTAAAAGTAACAGTTAACATTTATAGGTACAGAAAAGAATGACAAAAAAGACTATATTAAAGCATAAGGAAAAAATCTATCCTCTATCAAAATTAAGCAATATAATAAAACATAGATATTCAAATGCACAGGTGATATTCATCTCTCATCTTCTGCCACTATTTTTCATACCTCTATACATGTACATATGTATAAGAGCCAAAGATAAAGATTGTCTGTTCTCAAATGTACAGCAACCCTCAATAAAATGTTATTCTTCTAGTGACCAAACTACTTAATATTCTGCAGTATTTGGTCATTTACTATTAAAGTACTTTTTAGGATAGGCTTAGATCTTTGGACCAAAGCAGCCAAGCTTACCTAGGGTGAATTAAAATGCTGGTACAAAGCATTTATTTTGGCCAACACCATAGCACATTTGTATTCATTTTATGAAATAAATTGACATAAATAAAGATTTTGCTGTATTTCTATGAGGCAGAGGTAGATGATTATAACACAAAAAATATTTAAATGTTCAGTAAGCTACTCTCTAAATAAGATACACATAAATCCACACAAATAATATATAATAATTTAAGAGACTGCTAGATTGTTGCTATCTATATGGCTATAGAGGATAACATATCCTGTGGGTTTAGAAAATTTACTTAAGTTTTTGCATAAAATGAGTTCTCAAATGAAGATGCATCATTTTCAATGCCTCTCCTTTATAAGATATAACAATGAGTTAGTTACTCAAGAAAGCAACAGCAAGTCTTTAGGATTGGTTTTTGTCAAGATATCAATGTTTAAATATCAATGTTAAAAGGATAAACAAACTAAAGCAGAATAGCCGAGTACTTCAGCATGTCTTATGCAGAATTAGCAGGTAGCAGGATGCACAACAGCCTTATTTCATTATCAGACCACAACAAATTGGTATACATTGTATACCCTGATTAATATTGATAGTCATCTAAAGAGTACCATAACAGGTATGAGTAATTTAAAATGATGTATTTGTGTGAGTGTTTGAGTATAATTGTCAATAATGTAAATAAATATCATGCAATAGAAATCAAAGGCACAGAATGTAATGAGTGCTGATTAACTGGATAAATTGATAGTCACAGAACTAGATGCAATGAGGATTAAAAACTAATGAAAATTGAGCATCTTGATACAATTTTAAATATTTAATGTATATTTAAACATTATGTTGACTTTAACAAGACTGAAAGTTGGAATAATTTGAGCACTGAAACCTGAGTTGAAATTAGACAAATTCAAATCTGTCATAAATGTATAGCACTTGTATGATTATGTTAATATATCTTTATTACATATGGGATTTGCATATTATATGTGACCAGACACATTGTTAAATTTTATTCAACTGTCAGTGGCACATACATTAACCCCATAGATTTAAATTGATCATGAGAACTAAAGTTCTGAGAACAAAATTTAAATCAGTGGGGTTAATGTAGGTGCAATTTAACAAAACTATGTGAATAAATGCAAGAAATCAAAGTAGAAAAAGACAGCAAATCACACTGACTGAAACAGAAATAAGCTGAATTGAAATCTAACTTACACTTCTTTATTGACTGTCTATGTTTCAAGTCAATTTGAAAAGTAATAGAATAATTACAAACCCTCTTCCACATAACTCCAGGAGTATTTCTACTTAGATTTGTAGCATTTGGTCATAAAATATTTTTGCCGGCCCTGATATAAGTCCAAGAGTGTAATGATTTACATTAGCAATATATAAAACCTGAACTAACTACGAGGTTCAAACAGATACTAAATACTAACAAAATAATATTCAACATTAATAGTAAAAATACAATATCTCTACCCTCTACAATAAAATATATCTATACATTAAATATCATGTCAGCTGACTGACATAAACTTAAACAGCTCTTTGCCATTACAATATGGTGAACAGTGTTTTATTACACATGTACACGTAATGAGGAACCTAAAGCCTACTTGTGAATATTGAGTATAAATAAATCCTGAATATTATCACATCAGTTGTTTAAAGATTGAGTACAACACCAAAATTATTATAAAAATCACAATCATGGCAATCTGAATTTTTTTGAGCACATAAACATGGCATACCACCATTTACATAAACAAACCATTTTGTTGCGTTGCTGTCACATAAACATGGCATATTACCAATTACATAAACAAAACACCATGATGTGTTGTCATCACATAAACATGGCATATTACAAATTACATAAACAAGACACCATGTTGCACTGCTGTCACATAAACATGGCATATTACCAATTACATAAACAAGACACCATGTTGTGTTGCCATCACATAAACATGGCATATTACTAATTACACAAATAAGCCACTAGGATGTGTTGCCATCACATAAACATGGCATATTACCAATTACATAAACAAGACACCATGTTGCATTGCCGTCACATAAACATGGCATATTACCAATTACATAAACAAGACACCATGTTGTGTTGCCATCTCATAAACATGGCATATTACCAATTACATAAACAAGACACCATGTTGCGTTGCCATCACATAAACATGGCACATTACCAATTACATAAACAAGACACCATGTTGTGTTGCCATCACATAAACACAGCATATTACTAATTACATAAACAAGCCACTAGGATGTGTTGCCATCACATAAACATGGCATATTACCAATTACATAAACAAAACACCATGATTTGTTGCCATCACATAAACATGGCATATTACTAATTACATAAACAAGCCACTAGGATGTGTTGCCATCACATAAACATGCCAAGTTGATATGTTTGATAGTCACATTAATATTGCAATATGATGTGTTTTCAAGCACATAAACATTGACAGTTACATAACACATAGACATGGCAAATTGATATGTTTTGACAGTTACATAAACATGGCAACCTAATGCATTGATATTCACATAAATAAAACAATCAGATATGTCTACACAAACAATATGCCAATCACATATAAACATAACATCATGTCCTGTGGCTATACACATAAGCATGACAATCTAAAATGTTGCTATACACATAAACATGACAATCTGATGAGTTAATAAAAAAAGAATACAACTGAAACTATGAGACATCAGAAAACAATTTAAAATAAAATAATATCACAGATATTCTAATAATTGTTACATATAAATAAACTATATCTCTGTCCAAGCTGCTTCAAGATGAACCAGCTTCCTGTCAATATTTATGTATAGTTAAAAAAAAGACATGTTTTGATCTACAAAACTATATATAATACACTATAAATTCTTCTATCAATTGTTCCTATGTCCTAATCATTCAACAAACTGTTTCTTGATTATTTTTTCTTGTAGGTGAATCTAAGTCATCGTCGTCTGAAATGAGATACAAAATGTGTAATGAAAAAGTCGGTAAAAGCATTTCAATTAACATCACTACAAACAATTGTTAAATCTTATTCAACTGTCTGTGGAGCAAACATTAAACCCACTGATTCAAATACTCACTGATTTACATCAGCAAGATTAATGTATGCACCAATTTTTTATTTTTTTGTTGGGTTTAACGCCTTAGCAACACATTGTAAAGGTCATATAACGGCGGTCAGTCAACCTACTCACTCCTCCTGGAAAGGCTAAATCTCTGGATTTAGATGTTAACCAACAACTAAGGGCATACTTTTGTCAGTGACTGACAACTGCCCTAAATAATTAAAAATCATTGTTAGGAGGGAGAATGGCAGTAGAAATTATTTCATGACCAAGCTCCATGAAAGTATGCCCAGCCCGGGAATCGAACCCAAGACCCCTCGATCTGTAGACTTGCTTGCTACCAACTGAGCTAGCCGGGCGGCTTTCAAATTTAACCACAGACTATTGAATGACATGTATTATTAGCCTATATAAATCAATTTATGTTAAGGATTAGCAGGCTGATAGATTTTGACCTTTCAAATAAGACTAAAACATTTAAAAAAATCTATAATTAATACTTTTTGCTTAAGAAGATTGTTTTGCCTGGTAGATAGGTTTTGAAAATTCAACCCAGCAAGCCCAAGAAATGAATATGCTATGACTTGATCAGTCCAATTTGTATTTACAATGTATTTACAATTTATGATTAGTGTAATATTGAAAGTGAATTTTTTTTTAATAGATATTGAAATACATGTAGTAATTTGCATGTAGTTGAAGTGATAAGTGTTTAGTTTTATGAACCAATTTGTTAGGAAAATAATCAACGACATGTCATTAATTACATAAGGTCCTTATATTAAGACAATTCCACTATTAAGACTGAACTGCAAATCTTTCTAGCTCCACTTCCACCAAGGTGCAAATTTTACATTCAACAGTGGTATTATTCTGTGGAACCTTTATTGGATGCCAATAAAGCATAGTAGTAAAGATGCCTCAAGAAGTTAATATATAGATAAAACAAAATGTGAAATACACAACTTGTATGATCATTTATTGTAAAATTTTATTCAACAGTCAGTGGCGCATACATTAACCTTACTGATTTAAATATCCAGTGCATTAATTCTTTACTCATAATTGATTTAAATCAGTGGGGTTAATGTATGCTCCACTAACAGTTGAATAAAATTTAACAATATTTATAAGTGAAAATATATAAATGTGTTTAATATCATCTCTTTTTAGTGCTCAGTTAAATAAAATTTTCAAAATTTCAAACAGAATTTGCCATACAAAGGTTTATAATACACTTAGTGAGTGACTATTAGTGAAATTATTGCAATACTAGAGTCATAATAACTTACTTAGATTGTCGAGATATATTTGTGCAAACAACCCCTAAACCAAGAAGTTAAATAAAAAAGGAACATAGTGAAACTCCATACCACAGTTATAGTTCTTCATTAAAAAATTGCTGCAAACAATAATTACCATATACCCACAGAGGTGAAAGAATTTTCATACATTTCCACATAAAAACAGCCAACAAGAAATTCAACCCTAATTCATCCCTGATTACAGGACACTATGATGATAAAAATATTTGTGCAAATCATAATCTTATTCTAACTTAAAAAAGCAAAAAAGTAATGAGAACACATGTCTGTTTTCAGCCACAGATTCTTTTCATATTTCATCTACTAAAAGTGTGTATCCCCAATAAAAAAAACCTATAGGAATGTCAAGAGACAGTATTAGCCACACCCCTGCACCTCTAGCAAAATACAAATGATATAAATACATGCATCACATAAATACTCTAAACTATGTGCTTTAATACATACAAACAACAGAGTAAGGATTTATGTGATGTTTTCCAAATTCTGAAACAAGAACAATTCATGAAAAATCTTAATTTGTATTTCAAAACAAAATAACCAGAACAAAGGGAGGTAACCAATACAGATACAGAAAAATGCAACACTTCATAGTATTATCTCCCTTTGCAGACTAAACATACACTTTAGGTACCAAATTATATGAAATAATGATGGAGTATAAAAAAATTATGTGCAGTGATACTTCTACATACAGAAAGCTGTTTGTGTGGCCTAGTTATAACCAAAGACAGCTGGCAAGGTTCTGAACCACTATAGTCAACATTCACTTTTTTGATTGGTCAGGACTATGCAAGTTGCCATAGGTAACAGTGCTACATAAAATGTATGCTAAGACAAGATAAAAGCATGTAACAAAATACTTAAATACGTCTACAAAATTGTTAGTAAGGTCAGACAAATTGAAAAAAAATACCACACATAGTCACTAACAAAATACCAACATAAACTTATAAGCAAAAAATAAACAGAACAAGAGTCAAGGGTTATTAAAGTGAATGTCCGGTGATGATTATTTGTTCAAGCATAAAATAGTTTGATATCATGGAAAAAAGTCCAGTAAGTACTGTAGAAAGATTTCCACTGGGCTTGGTCATATATGCTCATAGGTTCATCTTTGACGTATAGGTTATCAACATAGAAAATATGGTGACCCTAAATACAAGGATTGACAAATCATCATTTGGACAAAGTTTCAACATTTGAATTTCAAAAACCTTTACTTTTGACCCTAATCCTCTAAAATATAATTACTGTACATACAGGGATCATCCTTGACATATAGGCTATCTACAAATAAGATCTGGTGACCAAAGGCACATGGGTTGTCAATTTGGACAAATCATCTGGACAAGTAATTAATTGCCCATGAACAGAAGGACACAGAAATAGGTGGGCATAGAAATATATACCATATGAACATAATAAAACAGGCATTATTAATGCAATTTCAACCAAATACATTTTGAATCATAAAATCCAGCCAATATTAAACCATACAATTAATGTTTTAATCATAAAATAGCACCAGTCAAAACTCACTAACAACCTCATTTAAGATTTGTCATCAAGCAGTTATCAGCCCTAAACCATCATGCCATGCAGTAAATACATAAATATTGTAGACAATGTGAATACATGAATACAATACTTTTGGTAATATACTAATTTCAATATATCCTAATGTTCCATATATTATATATCAATATATAGGGTAATAAGTTTCCAGTTTATTTATATATATATATACATATCTAGTAGTGATGTGCATACTAAATAATCATATAACACTTAACACTACAATATAACAACTGCACAAGTACAAAGCATAGCATCATTATAACTTACATACATACTAGCATACAATAGACAGAAATGGTGTTTAAGAGTTTAAGACATCTCATATTCCAGAGTTGGTTTTTTTGTACTTATCACTTTGGACCATATATTTTAGTCATATGATTGCATTCAGTGAGAAACATGTACTCAATGTTCCTAGAGAGGATAAACTCTCTAGATCTAAACTTTGATACAATGCAAAGGAAATACTTTTACCATTGGCTGACAACTTCTTCACAAAAAACAAGGGTAGGAGGGAGAATGGCACTATAAAGTATTTCATGACCAAACTCTATTTAGGTATGAAGGTCTGGCTTTGGAAGCATACCTATATATGGCCATGACTGCTTGTATGTCAGATATGCACCAAACTTATCTTAAAGGGTGAAAAATGGATGGAAGGGTGGAAAATGGATTGTGAGCAAAGCATGACTAACAGAAGACATTTATATACTGGGACATTTGCATCAAAGCAGAAAGCTTAACTTTCACTAATGATAGGAACTAGAGCTATCAGTGATGGGGATAGAAGACTACATTGACCTAGTTTTTGACCTCACAGAACCCAAATTCAAAGTTGACCTATTTTTTATGATACATCAGTGTACCAAACATTATCAAAATGGAGTGCTTCATAAGCAACTTAGCACCTGAAACACACTGAAATAACTGATCAATCTATTGATTTATTGACAAACTAGGCTCTATCCTCCGACCATCTCCCTAATTCCTATAAACCTTCCTTCAACTTCTTATTCATAAGGGTTAAATACTTTCTAAGTCATAAAATAACATTACAACAAAGGAAGGATTCACTAGCCAAATAAAAAGGTACAGCAGAGAAAATAAAGAAGAAAATATTAGTTTTTTTAACAAACACATGCTCTACAGCCATACTGGCATACATCATACCAACATGCCATACGATTTTATCATGAAAACTTACAATCACTGTCAGTCTCAGTGTCAGCTGTGAATTATACCCATATAATGTTATGTAAGTGTACATGGTATACTACTATTATTCATTTATTATAACAACTATTTTTATCTACTTCATACAATGAGCTAATTACATTTTTAAAATTGAAAATGAATAGTTCGTACAAAATAACATTACAAGTTTGTGTAAACATTGAAATAAACCAAACTATTCCAAAGGTAAGGCAGTATTCAAAATAAAGGTATATTTCTTGACAAAATTAGTATACATGTAGTGGATTAACCAACAAACCCTTAGTCAATTATGCTTGTAATGGTAGGATGCATAACTATTACTCCAATTGACACTAATAAGAAAAAATTAAAACTATATAATATTCATTTGTCATCCTGAGCATCCCATATCATGGATTAGTTCATAGTTCAGTTTATATAAACAGGGTTTTGTTTTTTTGTATGAACTGTCATACAGAGAGCTAGATACATTTTAAACATTTAAAATGAAGTCATTTTATAGCATGATATAAAACCCATGACTGTTAATTAGTCACTTACCATCTGAAACTGAAAAAATGTAACATATGATATCAGACAATGTGTTATATGGCATCTGAAAGTTTGGGAAATTGATCTCTCACAAACTATTTTATCCCACACATGACAATTGGTCTTCCATAGGACAAACTGAAATCTTGCTGCCCATATGACAAAATAAAAATAGATCCCCCCACATGAAAATAAAAAGTTGTGTTGACCGGATTGCAATGTAAAAATGAGTCCCATACATGACAAATTGATAAACTTGCTGCCCATGAGACAATTTAAAAATTGTCCCCACATGACAATTCAAAAATGTGCTGCCCATGTGACAATATAAAACTTGTTCCCTTACAACACAAATTGATAAACTTGCAACCCACATGACAATAATATACCTCAAATTAAAAACTTATCATTTGATATTGTTTACCGATTAATTTTCTAGTCTATTGTTATATAACCAAACAAGCTCATCAAAGTAGTTATTTACCTTGTTATATTAGTAACAGATACCAAAATGTGTTTTTTTTAAACATCAATTGTTTTCACTCATTTACTGTCCATTTTTAAAGCATAAAGAGACAAAATAGTAATTTTCAAATTTTTAAGATTATGCCATGATAGATTGAGCAGATCTATAAAATACATTCAGAGGCCAAAATAATTTCAAAAAGGGAGATAACCAAACAAGGGAGATTACTACAATGGAAAGCTTGCTGACCCAGATATTGTGATAACTCCACTAAATTTACCCTATAAAACAAGATACATACTGTCTGTGTCTTCAGATTCTTGTATACTTTCTGGTAATGTTTGTTTGGCTGCTGACAACTTAACTACTTCATTTTTACTATTGACAACGACTGGTTCTATAAGTTGACTTCCTTCAGGATCTACACCTGATAGACTGCGTACACCATACCTTAAATAGAACATATATCAACATATATATCTGACCTGTAGTTATTCTGTACATATTTGTGCCATGCTTCATCTCTAATTTCACATAGACCAGCATAAAAGATCACATATTTCCAACTGCAAAGACTTATTGTACTTATAAATAAATTATATTCATGTACATGTAGTATCATTCAATTTTATTCAACCTTCAGTGGTATATTCATTAACCCCGCTGATTTAAATACTCAATATTTGTATGTATGTAAAAAAACATCTCTTGACCATTTTTATCATTCATCCATAAATTATGCATTTGATTGTTAAGCACTTTTGAAGATATTTTCAATATGAAAAAAGCAATATATAAAAATGGTATACATGTATAATAATAATTATAATAAAAGGAGGATCCCACTATGAATATATTACAGCCACTGCCCATCACTTTAGACAAGAGAGAGATGGACTGACCAACAAACACAAGAATATCAAAAATGCTCCATTGCTTAAAAAAGTAGTCCCATAAACTAACTACACTAGCATCAATTAACAGATATATAATCTAAATGGGTGTAAACATGCATCAGAAGCTGCTGCCTACACATTGTTTAGCTAAGAATAAAGAATCTAGCACAAGATTATGTTATTAGTTATCTGAAGAATAAATTCCCATACACATTGCATGCATAAAACATTGTATACTAGGATTGATGTAAACAAAGCCAAGCTAATAGAACAACTTCAATCATCTTGCACCTAACTGCCAGACCATATTCCCCATTCTAAACAAGAGTCCAATACACCAGAACCATGATATTATCGATATTATAGCCATAGTCAAAAAGTTGTGAATCAAAATCACTGCATAAAACTGTGCTGAATAAAAACCATCGTTGAAAATCGTAAATCAAAGCAAGGTAGAATCACTAGCAAGTACAAATGCTAGCATCTAAGCCAATGAAACTAAAAGCACAACATGCTTCCAAAACCAGTTATACATTACAATTAATTGCCTACTTAATGTTGTACACAGCATTTATTATACAAATCTACATTCTTTTACCTTGAATAATGACCAGGAATCTCATACCATTCTCTCTCAATTCTATACATAAATATTTATATATATAAATTACTATACAGTTAAATACTGGAAGTATAATAAACAAATGGGCTAGACATAAAAGGTTCTCCTGTTGTCCCTAACAGCCTACAATTGGGTTCCAGGTGATTTGCCACTGCCAGTAAACATTAGGTACAGGCAAATGAAAAAATGTATATACATGTAGCAGGATGTCCAAGTGGGAAACCTAGCATTAAAATTAATTTTGAGCTGTGAACAAGGAGTCAAAATGTAACAAAATAGTTTTGTCCAATTAAAGTATACCATGTATAATGATCAGGTAGTCAGACTCATCCAAGCTATTATAGCTACAAACATTTTGAGTAGTTTGATGAATAAGGAATGAAAACAGTTAAAATTTGAGAGCAAACATACCAGATTACCTCATGCAATCCAGCTGCCCACATAAGGGTTCACAATATATAACCAATTTTTGACTGACTTTTAACAAAACTGATACATTAAATTCAAAACTATAATTATACAACATAGTTCAATTTTGTAGATTTTGTTAAATGAGATAAAGGATTATTCATAATTTAAGATATACATTGTATACATGTATTTTCAAATGAATATTCATAGAATTATTTTAATTTAAGATACCGGGGTATATACATGAGTTTGCTAATGAATATTTATTAGATAGGTGTCTCCATTTGTGCACTATTTTGTCTAATTTGCTAAGTATGAAAAAATATAATTGAAATGAATAAATATTGCAAAATCAATAAGAAGGAAAAAGCTTAATCTCACGTCAAAGTGATCAAATATTGCTAAACAACTATTAACAAGGGTGAGATAATTCTTTTATTCTCCAGAGTAGGAATTTCAAAATAAAACAAAAATGTAACCAAAAAAAAACACCAATACATGCACTAAGTGTAAAGTAAGAAAACAAAGTGCAACAAATTTCTATCAACAATTCATTAATTTTGTAATATATAACAAACAGAATTTTGGGACTTAAATCTGTTGACTGACAACAGTGTAGCTGTGATTGGTATGTCCTGTACAACAAAGGGGAATCATTCAAAATTGCATACAATAGTTACAATTCTTGGGCACTCGAAGCTCTTTCAGCGCTGGTATTGCAATAAACATGTAAACCAAGAAGAATTGGTCTTGGTTGGGTTCAACACCTTAGAAACACTTTGTATAGGTCATATCATGGCAATCAGTCGACCTACACACTGTTCCTGGAAATACTAAATCTCTGGATTTAGCAGTTAACCAGTTACTAGGCACAGATTTCTGTCAGTGACTGACAACTGCCCTACATGATTTAGAATCAGTAGTAGGAGGGCAAATGACAGTAAAAATCACTTCATAACCAAACTCCACATAAGTTTCCTTCACCTGGGAATTAAACCCACAACCTCTTGATCAGTGGACTTTTGTGCTACATGTACCAACAGAGATAGGGAGGACTGTAGGCTTAAAACCAAGTAGAAATGGTCATATCATACATTTAAATCTTATTTCATGACTGTATGCAGAAAAAATAATTTGTACAATTTGTAAAGCATACAATAGTATTACATTGTACAAACAATATTTTTATAATCATATAAACTATAACCAAATTATAATAAATCTAATGATACAACAACTATTTTTGTGTGTATTTTTTACCATATATCATTGCCACTGTAAAATTATCATGAGTAAAAAATAAAACAGAATAGTTATGTAAGTTAGTAATTAGCCTATTGAAATGCCAGTCTAAAGAACATATTAACTTAATTTGAGTTATTAATTGTAAAAAAGAATTTTAACACCCTTTTTGGAAGCTCTATCATTTGAAATATATGAGTAGTACTGTAGAATACATTTGACCAATAAAGCAACCAATGTTCTGTTATCCCAATGTTTCTTTTTTTACGCATGTTGTTGTCACTCCCTATCAAGGCCATTTTTATCAAGTCAATATTGTTAAATGACACAGTATAACTTTTCACTGTCTTTAGTCAGGCTTACATCTCTAGACCAAAACTTTTCACATGATCTAAACTTCACCAATGGCTAACAAATATAGCGTGTTCAATTACACTAAACGTTACAGAACGTTACATAACGATACATTCGGAACTCCACGGCCATATATTTGTTTACTTCAACACCGGTAGTTTCAAAATAGCGTCTAAATATGTCTGAGATTATTCACAGCAAATGGACGAGCAGTTCCGAATGTATCGTTGCAGAACGTTCTGTAACGTTCGCGGTAAATGAACTCAGCCCTGCTCTACTTGTTAAAGGGATAGTAGTGAAACTGACAATGGAAAGCATTTAAGACAATCTCCATGAAGATGTAAACATATTATAAGTCCCTTCTGAAAATAGAACCCACAGCCATTGGCTCCATGGTCAGACATGTTACTGCATGAGCTCACTAGGTCAGCCATTGATTTCAGAAGAAAACCCTGCAGTGACATATTGATACTATAAACATTAATCTGAGATACCTACCCTGAACCTTTAGGTGACTTGATATTGTCTTCTTGTACTTCTGTTACTGTAGGTAAAGGTTTAGAGCCATTAGGATACATATCATCATCATCGTCATCATCATCAATATGTAGTAGAGGAAAACTATCATAGTTAGCAGAGTTTGATTTCACCCTGGAAAAACAAATTATGATCTTAATGTATATTTATGTACTCTAATTCAACCAATGATTCCCTTAATCATTAAATATTACTTTTTTGAACATGTTTGAAGTATTATAGACAAGTTCAATGAAAGTTCATGATTATTCCAAAGCAGAAAAACAGGCCTAGGATGTTGTACTGCCTCCGCATTTCTCTTTTATTCTCACAAGTTAAAACTATGTTTTAAAATGAAACCTGTATTCTAAAGTTTTGCCTATCCAAGTTTAATTTATTTGGCTATTCTAGCCATTTCTTGAAAAATCACTGAATACTTTTATGTTTTAACTTGGGACAAAACATATTTTCAGTTTGGAGTCCATTCACAAGTTTTACAACCTCTGTCCAAGGATGTAATATAGCTTTTTTATCTGTTCATCTTGAAACTATTGTACATTCAGGTAAAGCTAGGGTAATAACAGTCATTGTGAATAAAACTAGAAACTATATATTGATGGGTCAGAACATAACTAGTCTATCTACAAGTAAATAAGAAAGATATAGATCAGTTTTGTTCTGACCCATTGATACAGAATGTGAATTTTGTCCATGGTCAACAAGCTATATTTGGTTTTTCTATAATTGATCTTATGTAAAACAATAACTTACTAAATTTGTAATTCTAAAAGAAGCATAAGATTCTATAATAGGGCTACAGAAATATATAAAAAAAAAGTAATGGCATTTTATAGTCTAAGTTTCATACTTATGCATGTTCATCGACTTTACAGCTGTTACCCCTGGTCATCGGGCTACTGGTATCTATCTATCAATCTCCTTTGGGAGTCTTTTACTACCTCTATTAGTGCAGCCAACAAATTGGCACAACAGAATTATACCACCCTCGCAGGTATCCATTTACACCTGAGTGGAGTGAAGCAATCACAGGTAAATTTCTTGCTCAAGAAAATTAGCAATGCCCTAGTGGGATTTGAACACAGGACCTCTTGATCCCTATGCGTGCATCCTACCACCCAACTAATGCTCCTACATGTATATACATGTATCCATTTGAAAATAAAACATTAGTTTTGAAGGTCAAGAGACAACACAAAAAAGTGATTACAATCAGTCATTCTAAGCACAGAATCTGATAACCTTTTAGCAAGCAATAAAAACATAAATGAAAGGAAGATAATAGTCAGGTATAAATTATTAAAAAATCAAAAAGACTCAAGAAGGAAACAATCAATTATGTGAAGGAAACAAAAAATCAGACAAGTGAAGCAATTATTATTGTATCTATGGCTTGTTCATATTGACCCGAGACAGATTGATATATTACATGCTTCAGGAACTCTGCAGTGACTGACTGATTAAATGTAACTAAATGATATCTAAATTGAATTTTGATAGCCCCCCTTCCCCTCAGCTAGTTTAGTCCATAGAGCACAAGTCTACTGATCAAGGGATTGTAGGTTGGATTCCCAGGTGGGACATATTTTCATGAAGCTTCAAGTAAAAAAATATCCTATGGCTTTTATCCCTCCTATCACTGATTCTAAATCATGTTGGGCAGTTGTTATTTCTCAGGTCAATTTGTACAAGCTGGAATCACTAATTCTTTGACATAAGCAGGACAGAAATAGACAAGCTCTGTATTTTCAATGTTTCCAATCAGGGATAGCAAACTCTAGAAGAGTGTGTAACCTACCGAGCTCCAGTTGGTTTTATTTTACTCATACTGTAATAAATATTGGCTTTGATTTAATTCAATTTCATTGAAGTCAGATTATATGTACCCTATCACTATACTATTGTACGATTGTATAGAACTGTCTGATTGCATAATTACATGGTTATGGCACATTGTATATATTATTTTCCGTGTTCTATATAATATAATTTTGCAGTAGAAAATACTATGTGTTGGACGTCCATGATTTAAACAAAAAAGAGATACCAGAAAAATTTTGACTGGGATTTGAACCCACAACTAAAAGGTTGGCAGACCGAAATTATCACCACTCAGCTAAACAAACTTTGATACACATAGCAAAAAAGATATAATACATCAGTGTTATGTGCTAACAATACGCTCCACAGGAACTACTGAAGTTAATCCGAGCATTAAGTATTCAGTGTTATATGACGTTTTAATTCATGCAATCAGACAGTTCAATATAATCATACAATAACTACCTAATGGATTCATACTACTTTTAATGTAGCATTATAAACATTATCAAGGCTTTACCATTTATATTATATTCATTTTCCTATTGTACCATTGAAAGTCTATTGAATCTAAAGGGAAATTTCTGAAAATAGGAGATTCGCTTAACAAATATTAGTATCTGAAAAACACTATGTGTCTGAGGGATAAACGAAGATTGAAGGCCATGAGACGATGTTATGTTTTGAAAGAATGTTATGATTTTTTTACTGAAACCTTTAAGTATTGTGGTAAGTAATTGAAACTTGCATGCATAACATTTACATGTACAACATGTTATCATACTTCAGTATAGTCCAACAGAATTAACCTGAGCTTGAACTACCTAATCATAATAATTACACACTTCACTTACATAAAGTCAAGAGTTTCCATGTTTATAACAACCGATGTGAGCATAAATCAATTTATTAAAAATGGCATGTTATTGTACTTTTAATTTTGGACACATTAGTTTTTGGGTAAACAAGTAAGTCAGCAGTATTATGGCACAGTTTCAAGTATTTATTCTTATGAAAACAACATTAATTGTTCAGTACGTGTATTTTGCCAAAAGCTTTTGATATAGCACAATTTAAAACGAAGACAAAAATAGACTGTAAATACTGAGTTTAATATATTCTTGCTTAAAGGTCAAGCACAGGTTAATTCTGTTGGACTATATTAATACAATATTTTATACACTTAAAAGTAATTGAATTGAATAATAAGGGTGAAAAATTGAAAATAATTAACAACAATAATTTGTTCATATATATTAACATTACAACACAATATAATTATACAAATAAGAGATGACTCAATCTGAAATAGCATATTTTATAGAGTATTATAAAATACACATGTTCATGTTGAATTACCTCCCTTTGAAAATAAAATGTACAATAATAACTGAAAAATTTCATCTTCTTTGAACTAAGATAAAACTACAAAATCTTTGATTGCTGTTTCCTGTCCTTATAGTGCATATAGGTTTTGGTGGGTAATATTTTCTACTAAGAAAATTAATTGGATATAAAATGTTTCATAAAGAAAGTTTTGTTTATAAATATTAGTCGAAGGGTTTTTATGATATCTACCAGGGCACAGCAATGAAACATAATTTTAGTTTTGTTCTTATCAAATGTTAATATGAATAGATTTACTAAATATTAGTTTTAAACGTAAGATGAAATTATAAAGTTTGAAAACAATTATTATAAAAGTTGTGTTTCTAACAAATTATGAAAAATAATTACATTTACACATATACTTGAAAAATAAATCAACAAAATTTAATATAAATTATTAGTAAAGCTGGCTTGTGCAATTTGACTGGGGTAGATTAATATGTTGCAAAAATTTATTACTACATTATGGCTGACTAATTTAAAGAATGTAAATGATATTTAATTCTATACTTTTTTCTTTGGTCAATTTGCACAAGCTATACAAGACAACAGAAAGTAGAGTTTACATTTGCTTGAGGGACAAAAAGCTAAAAGTCTATACCTAAAGTTGCTGGAGAAAAATAATGTAAAAAAATGCAGTAATAGAATAAAATACGTAAATGACATTTGTAAAAATAAAAGTCTGCATAGATGAAAAAGTTATATTTAGCAAAGTCGGACAAAATGAATGAAAAGATTATAAAAAAAACTAAACAAAATTGAAGAGTTTTAGGAATATTAAAAATTGTGGCAGTTTTATAAAACCATACAAAATGTATAATAAATGTAGTAAAACCACATACCGGTAGATAGTTGGTTAGATATATTCAAAGTAGTGTGAAATTTGTAATGCTCACTAAATATTAATAAACCAAAGTCAATGGGGAAAAAAAACAATCTTTCATGAATCAACTTTTGCCTTCATTACATTGTGTATAAGGTAAACAATCATTATAATTGTAACTCCTACTTTCATATATGGTATTATTATTAATACAATGTCTTCATACCAAATGAAAGCACTGTTTCATGCTAAGTCTATAAATAAAGTGTGAAGTGTTTTATTCTCATATATCTTTCAATGTTTGTATCTCTAGGCATCTGATATAATAATTTACTATAATAAAATATGAAACTTACGTATCATCATAAGTGGCAGCAGGTACTAGGTCCGAGTAATAATCAGTTCTACCACCTTTGTCTTCAAATTTCTTAGCAACTTGATATTTCTCCTGAAAATGTACAAGTATACGGGGCTTGACTTTTAAAAAGGTTACCAAGTAGGATGGTCAACTATAAATTTTACTTGCCTGAAGCCAAGATTTTGCTCACCCAAATAGATGTTGTTTTTTTAAATAAGATTACAGAGTTGTCAATATATTGTTGTTGCCCTGTTGGACAACTTGCCTAGAAATATGTTGTCAAAACCCAAAGTTTGGTTATCATAGGCAATCAGACAACTGTTAAAGACAAACCCTAGCACGTACATGTATAACCGAAATTGTAATCTTACACTAAGGTGATACAAATAGTTATAATTTATCAATAAATTAATAGATACAAGTTATAAGTACTGAGTATGTTTAATTTTGTATTAAGAATGCTTCATCAAAATTTAGAAAAATCGTCATTTTGTTCAAGGAGTAAAGGCAATACTACAGAAATAAAACCTTTAAGTAATACATGTAATTTCAAACCGATAAGCAGCAGCATAGTGGAATGCTGACCACTTAAAGGTACTCCATAGGTAGATGCTCAATAATGATTCAATAATTTAAAATCCTTACCCTTCTAATAGCAAGTCTAACATCTTTTGGCACATCAGGTATCAAATAAGCTAGTAAAAACTTTAGAGCAAATACAATATGCTGAAAAAATAAATATATATCAGTTAACATTATAGAAAATAATTTTAAATACAAATACCTGATACTTCATAGTGTAATAAGTTAAATTCAGCTCAAATGATCTAGTTTAGCATTACACCAGCTGTTCCATTGTGGATATGGTCTAGACAACACTATATTTTCTAGAATTATACAAATGATTCTATTGAATGATTTAAAACAAAAGAGAGTCATATATTGTTAACTGTTCAATCGACATTTCTTGCAATGCTAAGTTTTATTAAAGTTGTCAGATAAAAATACTGTTAAATGGCTATATAATGTGTTGGTGTAAAAGCAAAGTATCTCAAGTCCTCCATGTTGTTCTTAAACAGTTGAAATTTAAACTGAACACATCGTTTTACAAGTAAAAACATAACGACTTTTTCTAAAACTTCCCACCTGTAGCCTGGGTGTTCAACTGTTGACAGTCAAAATACTTCAACTTTGATCAAAACAGAGACAAGTTCAGTTTAATTTATGAACATCAAACAGGTTTAATGTCTAAACAGGTCATATTTACCTCAAATCCCAGACATATCCAAAGTCTAGTTTGTATACTATATTTAAGTCCCCATGATGATGTAAAAGCTATCAGGAATCCATTAGATACAACACCAATCAAGTTTACAAAGTTTAATATACCATACCACATTCCTGAAATATTATAAAATAAAAACAATTAAAGCCTCTCAGCAAGCTCAGTCGAAAGGGCACAAGTCTACTAATTGAGGGGTTGTTGGTTTGATTTCCAGGCATGGCATACTTTCAATGAGCTTGGTCATGAAATAATTTCTTTAACCCTTTTCCATTTCACCACCTATTTCAAATCATATACAACAGTTTTCAGTCACTGACTAGTAACTGATCCACAGCTAAATCCAGAGATCTAGCCTTTCCAGGAATGGTGAGTAGGTAGACTGAACACCTTAATATAACCTCTACAATGTCTTGCTATGGCATTAAACCCAACCAAAAAAAATAAATATAACTGGTGAAAGAACTTTGATAATTGGAAATCAGATTAATATTTTGTAGTAAATCAAACATCATATATAAAATTTCAATAGAGACCATTCTCAATTGAGATTTATTAATGGAAAACCAAGTTTGTGACACTAAATGCAAGTTACTTCATGTTTTTTCATGATTATAAGCAAATAAAAATGAATATTCAAAACATATATAATTTTATCATTTACCTAAATCTTGAGCAATAAATGCAATAGGTCGTCTATTTAACCATAATAATCTTTTAGCATCAATATGTTTATCAACAAATAATATAAGTAATGCAATAAATGGTGCAAGTGGAAATGATGCTGCAAATAACTGAAATATAAAGAAAAATGTATTACCAGTAACTGCAAGAGCAGCCCAAGAACAAAGTGTCAATCATTAAAAGGCCTAGGGAAGCAAAACAACTAAAGAAAGCAGGGTTGAACTTGATTATCACAGAAATGCATGAAATAATTTCTACAGGTAAATTCCTTCCTACCACTGATTATAAATCATGTAGAGCAGTTGTCAGTCACTGACAGAAGTAGGCCCTACTAACTGGTTAACAGCTATACTCAGAGATTTAGCCTTTCCATGAACAATGAGTAAGTCGACCTACAGCTGGGATATGACCTATACAATGTGTTGCTACCCTACCTGAACCCAACCAAAAACAAAACTACCTACCATTAAGAAACCATAAACAATAACTTTTTCAGTGTATTCACTAAGTGTAAAATCTCCAAGTTCTGGTTTATATCTTTCTTTTCTTAAAAATGCTTTACTTCTTTTCATAGTATCAGAATCATTGTCATCATTTAACTTAGTTTTATCATCATCAACTTTGTTGTTACTACAGCAACAATTACATCCACCTTTACAACAACAACGTTGCCTCCATAGTTTTCTGATAAATCTGTAAAAAAAACCATTGGTTTAATATTATGGTACTTTATGTCACTTTCTGTCAACTCTTCTGTCATATTGAGGGTGTCAGTCAATTTACTATGCCATATAGACTAAAGGTTTGTAGATGCTGCCTTAGAATTGTACACATATCCCTTTCTGGATTCACAGAGACTTCCTCTGTCTGTCTGAGCTCATCTGACAGGAACCAAAATAGAGGTGTACTTTTCCCACCAATCTGAGCTCATCTGATGAGTAAAATAGAAAGAGTACTTTTTCTTGCCGATTTTGAGCTGCTCTTGCAGTTTTAATGAATAAGTGTTCTTTTCCTGCCAATTTACTTCTTAAGAAAGGCTAAACTATGAATTTTTAAAAAATACCTTTGTGTTTTATTCTCAAAATATAAAAATATGAGTAATTTGTAAAGTTCATGTAGACATAGTAAAGATGATTCTGATTTTATATAGATAATGTTAATTTTGTAAAGATGATGATGCTTCTATTATATAAAATGTTATACTTACGGTAATACAATATCCTTGAAGAATTTAGGGAATGGTTTGGCTAACATAAGAATAAAAACTTGGAAAGATAATTGTGACATACAACTATCTCCTTCACATTCATCATTATATTCTGGCCCTAAACCAAATATACCACCAAATCTCTGAAATGTAGAAATCAAATTTAAGTATTAACCAAATATACCACCAAATCTCTGTAATGTAGGAATCAAATTTAAGTATTAACCAAATATACCACCAAATCTCTGTAATGTAGGAATCAAATTTAAGTATTAACCAAATATACCACCAAATCTCTGTAATGTAGGAATCAAATTTAAGTATTAACCAAATATACCACCAAATCTCTGTAATGTAGGAATCAAATTTAAGTATTAACCAAATATACCACCAAATCTCTGTAATGTAGGAATTAAATACAAACAAAATCTGGAGTATTATATTATACAAATGCAGTCGTAAGGTAGTAAGCTCAAATACTCTTGCTCTATTTGAATTTGGAACTGGCCAGATTTCATTCATGATTGTCACATAACTTTAATTGACATTTCAAAATGTGTTGTAAAATGTTTTTTTAATTTTCACTTCATAGTTAACTTCTATTAAACTGTCAGTGGTGCATACCCTGCTGATTTAAATGCTCAATTTTTGTATGATAATTCCAATACTGATACCTATCTTTTAACGCTCTTAAGTACAGAAGTACTGTAATAAGAATTTAATCAGGGGTGTTAATTTATACACTTCTGATAGCTGAATAAAATTTAACAATTACTGCATACAAAATATATTTAAAACTTACCCCTCTAAAGAATGCAATATAAAAACATGAAGCATAACTGTTAGCAAATGAGAATGCAAACAATTTGATGATCAATGCATCATTGAACTGTGTCTGTGTTCGATGATTCTCTGTAATGAAAACAGTAACCTTGAAATATGGTTGAAGGACCAACAATGAAAGTAATGAGGCATGAATGAAATATCTTGTATTTGCGCTATCGAAATGGAAATATGAAAAAAAGGATAATGAATACATGTATATTGAAAAATTGTGTATAGTCTTTCTTCTCTAACTGAAACTTTCAGAAAGCCAGGACTGTCAAAGCAGGGTAATAATTTAAGTGTAGAATACACACATTAAGAACAAAATTCATAATGTTAAAATCCTATCCTTACCCCATTCTGTTAGTTTTAAAGCCACAACATCATAAATCTGAAAAGGATTGGGTCAGAGAATTAGACAATGTCTAACAACATAGAACTTATATAACATAGTTTTATATCATTCTTTGTTTTAAACTGATGATCTGTTTTTACTGTTTATACTCTGGCATAAGCCCACATGTATTCTGAATGCCCATGACCCTCTCTACGTCACGGTACTTACCTGTTCACATTATGGGAAGAAGGAAATGTAGCAGCAAGATAGCTCAATCTGGAGAACACTGGCAACCCTCAACCCAAAGTGATTTGAAGTCAGCATTTAATGAACCCTTGAGGTGGTATAATATCTAAGGCTTTGGTGCGATTTTCAGCCATCACTGAATTCTATACTTGTTGTAATGTGAGCTAGTATGTCTACTGGTAATGAACATAGTTGTCACTTGTTTGTGTGTCTTCTTAGATTTGTTAAGTTTTAATGCAAATGTGTGTTTTTGTGTGCTATCAGTACTTTGATTATTATCTATGAGAAAACGATGAATACAATAATGATTGTAAACAAACTTACCCTGCCCAGTATCAGTATAGAGGTAGCATTAAGTAGAGCAGAGACTACAGATGATGTAATTAAACAACTAACAGCACTCATACCAGTACAGAAATCTACACTGATTATAACACGATATACAACCACACCTGCTAAACTTACAAATACCAAACATATCTGAAATATACAGGTACAAATCAATTATGTAAACTTGGCATGTTTTTGTACTTTTAATTTTGGACTCATCTTTTTAGGGGGAATACTAAAGTCCAAAACATTATGGTACACTTATATTTAATAATATTGGTGGAAAATAAAATTTTAATTTTATATAGAAAACAACCGTATATTTATTAAATTGTGGTTAAACATACAGAAAAGTTATGGCTGTTTGTAATGGTATCAGATATTATGGGACACCCTGTACATTTTCAAATTAATTAATTTCTATTAAGAAAAATTTAGTTGTTCTGTACTCTTCATTGCCATCTAATTATTTGATTTTTTTAACATTTGTATTTTGTACATAGATGGGTATGTTATTATTTATTTTCCAAGCTATTCCCTATATGCCCTAGAGCCAAACAGCCAAATTGCAAATATCACATGGTTGAAAAAATTCAAGTCATGCTAAACTTATGAAGCAGCAGTAGTTCAGTGGTAGGCCATGCACTAAGGAATTGAGAGGACCAGAATTCAATCCCCATCAGGGACACTGCTAATTTCTTGGGCAAGACATTTACCTACAGTTGTTTCAACTCAACTTTGGTGTAATACTTAAGATGTACTGTGAGAGATCAACCATCAGAAGCTGATTACAATGATCAGGGATTTATCTCCTCAGATACAATTGAAGTCTGGTCACAATAAGAAGTAGACTAGACAGGACTAAATTCAGCAATTTATATATGAAAAAAAATTTGAAAAACTTACCATGAATATAAGTGATGATGCTGATATGCAAAATTTCAAAAACTGTCTTTTTCCTGAATAAAACCAATCATGGTTCTGCGTTACTGGATCCTATATAAATATATTGAAAACATTTTCATACAGTAAGGTTTCACAACAAAGACCAATATGGTTATTGCAAAATAGTGCAATTATAGACGATACATACATATATATACAGATAACATACCATATATAGACTTTGAATATTTATACAACCTTTTATTCTTAAAAATTATCACCAATATGTTTTAATTTCATGAAGGCTGTCTGATTGTGTCACAATACAATTCCACAACTGTTGCCTGCAGTTGTAGTCAAGTTATTTTAATTCAGTGATTCAGGTTCAGTTCCTGAAACTGTTGACTCCTTGCAATAGGGTAAGAAGTAGTGGACAAAACAGTTGGAAAATAAAAAACACTGTTTCAAAATCATTACTGTAGCAGAAAATACAAATGTTCCCAATACATTGAGAACTGGGGGTGTTATGAAAATGGAAACATCATTACCTTTTTAACTTTTGTACCAAAGAATTCTGGTCTATCAGGTTCATTTTGTTCAAATTGATCAACATCCCATTCATAGGCTAGTCTAGCATTATAACGCTTCCAGAATTCTAGAAATATTGTTCCTATAACAAAAATGATATTTTATAACAACATAATAAAATATCAGAAAATGTGCCTTTACGCCAATACAAGAGCAAATACTTCAAAGGCAATACTTCAGACTGCTAGGCATTTTAGTAAAGGCATCCATTCTTCTTTAGATAGGTCTGTTGAAAACACATACATGTGTACATTCTTTATAAGTGACACAGTCTGATAAAGTTTGGTGAAAATTGAATTATTGATAAATTGAAAATATTTAAATTCATTTCCCTAATACTCCAATGAACTCTAAATTTATAAGTAATACATAGTAAATCATGTGACATTAATTAACTTTAGGGGCTATTTTGAATTATACTGTTATTAATCTCATATTTGCACACAAGTTAACCAGTGCTTTTAGCCACTAAGATAAATTTCCTTGTACAAGAAGACAAAAGAATGGTGCTTAGATGCAAGTCTTCAAAAACTATGCTGAAATGGCTATCAATGATTATGGCTAACATAATAGCTGCTAAGCCACATCCACTCTAGTTGCACATAGGTTTTCAACTTACCCCATAAACATATGACTAAAGCAAAGTAAGGTGTAACATCATTATCAAATGAACCACTGATTGTATTATATAGTTGACCCATTCTCCATTTTAATCTGAAATACAAAACACATGAATCAAAAGAAAAGGGTCAGTTCAAAACTCGTATAACCATATTTAAATATAGAACCATGTACACTAGTTTCCCCCGACCTGTTAAAATACAATTAAAGTTACATTACAGAATAAGCAACTTAACAATTATCATCATAGAAAAATTCAAAAGGATATAAAACTATTAGCTATAGAACTAGAGGTTACATGGAAAGTTAGCTCAACTACCCTTGTACTTGATAATATTAACAAAGGTATGAAAATTTTATACATACTCTCCTTGAGCAGTTAAGTTTGTTGGCATTTGTTCTTCTTCATCGCTTCTCTGAGCACTGTAAAAGTAACAAAAATAATGAATAATAATTTGAAATGTATATTGTTATAAATAATAATCAATACATACTGTAAAATCATTGAGGTCAATATATGGCTTATTGGTGCATGATTTTATAGCAGTAGACTTCATATAGCCAAACAGCACAAGTATAAATACAAATGTACAACCTACCTGGGCTCAACATTAAAGGTCATCCTAGAGCCCTTGATGATCTATATTTGGAATCAGGCACCTTATTACTGTTAGTAAACATTTGTTTTTGGCGTGTGAAATATATAGCAGGTTGTCCAACCAGGCAACATATTTTTAAAATTAATGTTGAACCCTATCTAAACAGGCCAACATGCACAGCAAGCATCAATAGTCTGTGTTAATAAAGCATCTTACCTAACAGATAATCCATAAAAGAAACAACATAATCCAAATATGGTAGGAATCCATAGACTTGATATTAACAATCCTGCCCAGGCAAAGTATAGAGCTATTTTTTCACCGAAGTAATTTCGTATCTTCCAAATTGGTTGAAACTTGTAAAATTTGGTCCAAGTTTCATCCAACTTTTTACGTGGGTCTTCAATCAGAGATTTGTTTTCTGTTTCTAACTCTTTCAGATCTTCATCTTCAGATTCCATAATTTTACTAAGTTCAGAATCTTCATGTAGTATGAAAGCATCAATGTAGATTTCTTTCATTAACATGTATGGTAGACCTGCAAGAACAATGTAGATTTAGAATTTATTATCTCATACCATACAAAATGAACAACTCTTATTCCTTGTCTATTTTTGCCTTATATAATATGTGCCCACTTTTAAAGTCTGCTTCCATTTACATGTTTAGCAATAAACCCTCATCATTAAAATCACAGTCATACAGGACTTCCTTTACAGTACCCATTTACACCTGGGTGGAATGGAACAAATGCAGGCAAATTGCTTGCTCAAGAAAATTAGCAGTGCTGAGCAGTGATCTCTATGTGAAGGTGATTATTCTAATGAGTCAATAAAAATTCAATTCTAGTTGTACCAGTCTTGGATTAGTAGTATTTTCTTTGGGTGACCAAAGTTTAACAATAGAAGCCCACGCAGCAACCTTGCATCAATAGTCAGTTTTTAGTCCTGGCCAAAACAAGTATAGATAAAATACAAACCCATTTTGGAGAGGACAACATTATCAGGGTTTTCTGTATCTTTAGGGTAACATGGACAACAACCACAGAAATCAGTGATACAACTCTCTACAACATGTATTTGATGTTCTAGTACTTCTGGTATATTTGTTATATCCATATTACCTGCTTTATCATCTGAATAGAAAATAATACAGTAATAAATACAAATGTATATTGAATATATTGAATGAAAGCAAAAACAAACCATCTCAGATTGTTGGCTGCATACGAAAACATTCAATTAATTACATGTAATGTTAATTATGTAAAACAAGTTCTTACAAGTTATGTTAATCACTCTCAAGTCTGCATCATGGTTTTGCGACACTAAGGGCAACTGATACCCTGTAGCTAGGAATATGTGCTTTGCTTGAGAAAGCAACAAAGTAAAGTTCAGATGGGTTTCCAACCAATTTGGAGCTGGCTATACAAAAACAACTACTTACAACTACTGTTAAATTATAGCCATCTTACCTTTGATTCGTTTTTTCTCTAACTTTTCACCTTGTTTTGATCTGTCTCTAATATCAATGTTCTTTAAAATATGATATATCTGAAAGTTAAATACATATTTTTTATTTAATTTCTGCCCATAGTGAGATTATTGATTGAAGTGCAGATGAGTAGCTATTTGACTATGAAAGCCAGAGGACAGACTTTGCTGTTCATTCTGAAAGACAAATTGTTACCTCCTTTGCAGTAAGCTTCTAAGACAGATTTAAAATTATTTCCATTCTAAATTCTAAGTATAGATTAAATACAAAATAAAAAAAACCTATTGTCATTATATAACATTGTCTTATGTAATAGAATGGTCTTAACACTGTTCATATAGAGAAAATATCAAAGTCTGGAGAGTAAAAATCCAGGTCATTGATTATTAAAATTCTGCCAACAAAGTCTGTAGTAACAGAAGAACTTACCAGAAATGATCTTAATGCTGGACGAAAGAAGAAGGTAGGATTATCATATCCTTCAAACATATCAATCTTGTTCATCTTAAATGGTGCACTAATGTAATCAACTGTAATATATCAAGTTATAATATCAAATGATGTACAGTATATTCTCTATTAAATGCCCCAGAGGGGGGAGGGATGTAACACTTTCATAACAACAAGTGTTTATAAGTGCAGACTTGTAAATATATGAAGTTATATATCAAGTATATGTTGTAAATTCTCTGTTAAACGACCGTTAAAACATGTTACATTTTTAAGAGCAGTTGTTTATAAGAGTACAAAAATGGTGAAATAACTGTATGAGATATGGTAAAATATATCATTATTTACTGGAAAATTATGTTGTGTTGCTTAAATTCTGGAATTTTTGTTGAAATCAAAATCATTTAGGTTAATACTTTTTTGCCAAAAATAGTTGAGTGGGAAATTGTTATTCATTTCAGTTTTATAATATAGAAATAATATACGGGTTCAGACAAAATACTAACATAGAAATTATCTTTATTAACATTAGTCTTTCATTCCACTGGAATAAATGTTAAAAAAATAGCTATCCAGCTAGCTCAGTTTGTAGTGCACAAGTATACTGACCAAGGGGTCATAGGTTAGATTCCCAAGCAGGGCATTCTTTCGTGGTGCTTGGTCATGAAATAATTATTATGGCCATTCTCCCTCCTACCACTGATTCTAAAATCATGTAGGGCAGTTGTCAAGCACTGAAAGAAGTATGCACCTAGTAACTGGTTAACAGCTAAATCTAGAAATTTAGCCCATCAGAAACAGTGAGTAGGTTGACTGACTGCAGTGATATGACTCATACAATGCGTTGCTACAGCCTAAAACACAACACAAAAAATAGATGTTAAAAAGCTGACCGTAAGATAATAATTTTATATTTACGTTCATCATCTGTTTCCAGATACTTTTCTACAAATTCTGTAATAAATGTTGTTCTTTCTGGTGGATACTTCTCACACTGTAATATATTAATACAATACAATAGATTTATGATTAGCAACAGTAAATATTTGAGATATATTTTAATATTATATGCCCCTGCTGAAGGGCCAAAACATGACTTGTTGAGAATGCGCCACATGGATGTCCATAAAATGTGATATTGACAGGCATGCTTTTTAAAACTGCATGGAGAGTAAAGCGATGTTTAGTTTACTCAGCATTCTCTCTTGAAATGATGATACACATGTACAATATTACACCTTACTGTATACATAGATGATGAAAAAGTCTGTGAGAACAATGTTCATACCCTTGATTTTAACTACATGTAGCTCACTTTTCTTAACTGCATGGAGATGGCTGTGACATCATACAATAATAAATGACAATAACATTACTTACTGACATAATTATAAAACTCTATTGAACATATATTCTCCTCTATACTTCTGTAACTAAAATTATGTCAACATTTTGAATACTTAAGTATAATAATTATTATCATGTTCATATAACTAAGTTGTAATGATACATTAGAAACATTAATTTCTTGCTAAAAAAATTACACAACTGGCAAATGGCACCAAATTCTCTATATGGCAACAATGATTTTCACTCGAATAAAAATCAAAATTAACGCTAAAGAAAATTGACACAAGTCAAAGCAAAAGCAAGTCTAAACAAAGCAACATTAGGTCCAGAAAAGCAACATCAAATCAAGTCAAAACAACTTCAAGTGAAGTCAAAACAACATCAAGTCAAGAAAAAGCAATGTCAAGTTAAGTCAAAGCAATACCAAGTCAAGTCAAAGCAACATTAAGTCTAGACAAAGCACCATCGAGTCTAGACAAAGCAACAACAAGTCTAGACAAAGCAACATCAAGTCTAGACAAAGCAACGTCAAGTCTAGACAAAGCATAAAGTCAAGTCAAAGCAACATAAAGTCAAGTCAAAGCAACATCAAGTCTAGACAAAGCACCATCAAGTCTAGACAAAGCACCATCAAGTCAAGACAAAGCAACATCAAGTCTAGACAAAGCAACATAAAGTCAAGTCAAAGCAACATCAAGTCTAGACAAAGCACCATCAAGTCTAGACAAAGCACCATCAAGTCAAGACAAAGCAACATTAAGTCAAGACAAAGCACCATCAAGTCAAGACAAAGCAACATCAAGTCTAGACAAAGCAACATCAAGTCTAGACAAAGCACCATCAAGTCTAGACAAAGCACCATCAAGTCAAGACAAAGCAACATTAAGTCAAGACAAAGCACCATCAAGTCAAGACAAAGCAACATCAAGTCTAGACAAAGCAACATCAAGTCAAGACAAAGCAACATCAAGTCTAGACAAAGCAACATCAAGTCTAGACAAAGCAACATCAAGTCTAGACAAAGCACCATCAAGTCTAGACAAAGCACCATCAAGTCAAGACAAAGCAACATTAAGTCAAGACAAAGCACCATCAAGTCAAGACAAAGCAACATCAAGTCTAGACAAAGCAACATCAAGTCAAGACAAAGCAACATCAAGTCTAGACAAAGCAACATCAAGTCTAGACAAAGCAACATCAAGTCAAGACAAAGCACCATCAAGTCTAGACAAAGCACCATCAAGTCAAGACAAAGCAACATCAAGTCTAGACAAAGCAACAACAAGTCTAGACAAAGCAACGTCAAGTCTAGACAAAGACATGTCAAGTCAAGTCAAAGCAACATCAAGTCTAGACAAAGCAACATCAAGTCTAGACAAAGCACCATCAAGTCTAGACAAAGCACCATCAAGTCAAGACAAAGCAACATCAAGTCTAGACAAAGCAACATCAAGTCAAGACAAAGCAACATCAAGTCAAGACAAAGCAACATCAAGTCTAGACAAAGCACCATCAAGTCAAGACAAAGCAACATCAAGTCTAGACAAAGCAACATTAAGTCAAGACAAAGCAACATCAAGTCAAGACAAAGCAACATCAAGTCTAGACAAAGCACCATCAAGTCAAGACAAAGCAACATCAAGTCTAGACAAAGCAACATTAAGTCAAGACAAAGCAACATCAAGTCAAGACAAAGCAACATCAAGTCAAGACAAAGCAACATCAAGTCTAGACAAAGCAACATCAAGTCTAGACAAAGCACCATCATGTCTAGACAAAGCAACATTAAGTCAAGTAATTTTCATTCAGCCATGTAAACATAATATTACATTAGAACAACCACACAGAACTGTTTATCTTATACATGTACATACCATTGACATCTGTGACGAAATATTCATATTTTTTATATACATGTATTAAGAAAATGTCTAGCAATAATGCATCTAGCAAAATTTTTGGATAGACTTAAACACCTACTTTACAAATTGTCAAAATTAAACAATTTAAAACATGCAGACATTCAGCCAAATCAAATTGATAAAAAAAAAGGCAAAGGAAAGGGCATCTCAGCAGCCATTCAATGCTTCTCGGAGAAGTCATTCATTAGAGCTAAACTATAGAGCAAAATCAACAGGCTTGTGTACCATGATTTCATACAAGAGTATTTGCTAATTTCAAAGAAATTAAAGAGTAGAAGACTAAGATACTGAAAAAATCTGTTGTGTTCAAGCAAATGAAAAAATAGGCATAAAATAAACAATCAATAATTCTACACTTCTGAAGCCCCTGGATTCATGTTAATGGTCAAAATTAATGAAAATTCAAACTAAAGGGAAAAATCTAAGAAATTAGTCAGCTGATTAAAAGTGAAAAAAAAAACAAGGATATCAACAAAGACAGAGAAAATTTAACTGATTTTTCAGTTGAGAGAAGATTTTTTTGCCCTTCTTATTCATTATATTTACTAAAAAGATTTAGACACAAAGATTTGGTCTTGAAAAGATATCGATTATCATATATTATATATCGTAATATTTATAAATAACTTTAAAAATATTTAAACCTAAATGTACATGTCATTACATCAATATAATCCTATACAATTTTGACTTAAGGAAAATTATATTAAGTACTTATAATTCATAGATGTGGGGTATATATTACATTAAAGAGGCTAAATATCAAAATGAATTACACTTGTCATAAATCTAAAATTTATATATGGTTTAATATAATGGTGCAAGTTAATAAAAGTAAACAAACAAAAACAAATTATCAAAAGTGCAAATAGCCTAAGCTATAAAAAATGAAAGTCCCATTTATGGTCCTCTAGCTTAGCAATAAGGACAAGTGAAGGTCCAATTTATGGTCCTCTAGCTTAGCAATAAAGACAAGTGAAGGTCCAATTTATGGTCCTCTAGCTTAGCAATATAGACAAGTGAAGGTCCAATTTATGGTCCTCTAGCTTAGCAATATAGACAAGTGAAGGTCCAATTTATGGTCCTCTAGCTTAGCAATAAAGACAAGTGAAGGTCCAATTTATGGACCTCTAGCTTAGCAATAAAGACAAGTGAAGGTCCAATTTATGGTCCTCTAGCTTAGCAATATGGACAAGTGAAAGTCCCATTTAGGGTCAACTACCTTAGCAATATTGACAAGTGAAAGTCCCATTTAGGGTCAACTACCTTAGCAATATTGACAAGTGAAAGTCCCATTTAGGGTCAACTACCTTAGCAATATGGACAAGCGAAAGTCCCATACAGGGTCAACTACCTTAGTAATATGGACAAGTGAAAGTCCCATTTAGGGTCAACTACCTTAGTAATATGGACAAGTGAAAGTCCTATATAGGGTCAACTACCTTAGCAATATAGACAAGTGAAAGACCCATATAGGGTCAACTACCTTAGCAATATAGACAAGTTAAAGTCCCATTCTACAATACTATGTCTCTTCTACAGTCAACTAACTTGGCAATAAAGATCAAATATATATCTTTGATCAGGAACAATTATCAACAGGCTCTCCAATTTGGTGACAACTAGTTTGGCAATGAACAAAGATTTAATTCCTCTATCAGGACATTTAGCTATTGTCTAGTCAACTAAGTAAAAGAAATTCAAACCAAACATTTTAATGCAGATATACCTGAGCATTGTCAGCATCAGTACGCTTCTGTACGCACTAATTTACAAAGAATTTAATATTACAGTAATAATTGTGTTACTAAGATTATAACTAAAGCTGTTGTACAATATAACATGTTTGTATGTATTGAAAAAAGTAAGAGAAAATAAGATAAGGTGATAATATTTATTAATGATATACTTAAAAGGTCAATTTCTTCAAGAAAACTCAATATTCTTGTCTGTAAAGGGGGAAGTTACTAACCAGATAATGCATTGCTTCATACATGTATAAAATTTTACAAAATTATCTCAAATGTGACAAAAAAAGGACTTAAGTTAAGTACCATTTTGCATGGAGCCCTTCAAGTTTATATGTATAACTAGTAGCGGATATCCAATTTTTGTGAAAACAGCAATACATTATTTACCACATATTTAGTATGAGGTCGGACCAATTAAAAGTGACTTACTGATTGAACAAGATCCAGCCATTTGAACGCCACTCATAGATTGGACAGATAAATTTATGATGCCACATAAGAGCTAGACCATAAGTTTGAAGCGTAGATACAAATACATGTATCTGATTTAATGGGAATGACATAAAACTATTTTATATCGAGTAAAATATACAACAAGGATACAATGTAGCTCTAACAGTATAAAACCAAGTCTATTCAGGGTAGGAATTCACAATATACATGTACTGAAGCAAATTTTTGGAATGTCTTGCAGCAAGAGTTAACTGAACTGCCTGTTTGCCTGGTCCATTGTCTATAAACACTGCTAACCTACTCTTTCACATGGCCAGCAACTTCTCCATATACCTTATTAATGGAGGAAAATTGATGTTATTGTCAAATTTTCATGGAAGGGTATAACCACTCAAGGTAGGAATTGAACCTGTACACCCATTATATTATGCACATTCATCTATTGACAAGTAGAAAAACTATAATTTCTAGTTCTACACCCATGACTTAGATAAAATTTAGAAAATACTAACCCCTTTAAGTGGCATTTCAAGTTTCACAATCTCTGCCTCTTTGCATAATCGTTTAAACGGACAATGTAATTTTTTGTAGACATATCCTTGTATTGTTTCTTCTTTCATTACAATGCCTTCCGTTGCCATGGCTTTCTCAAACCTTTCCCTTAAATCCTTCTTCCTCTCCAACTCTTCTTTCTTGTCCTGAGAGTCATCATCCTCTGGGTTTCTGATTTTTTGCAAGAGTACAAAATCAATTCGTTTTAGCTCTGGCTTCAACAAAGGACCAAGGGCAGAGTATTTACGTTCAAATTTCGACTGGCGCTTTTTCCTCTTGGCTCTACGATGTTTGATGGTACCTACTGCATGTACTGCTCGTAACTGTCCACTAATGACACGAGTGTCATCTGACTGAGAGGATTCCTCCATCTTTATAAATCCTTATAGTTTCACATCAGGACATAATGACTTCTCCCTGGAATAAATCAAAATGGAATTTGAAATGTCTAAAGCTATATCTCATTCAATCCCGTTAAAACCTAACTCAAATTCTCCACTAGCATACTTTATTATTTTAAATCTGAAAAGCTCATAATATACGTCAAGTTCAGTTGACTTCTGCTGTATTAAAATATTCAAGATGCTATCCAGAACAACTTGTCAAATCACAGCACATGAATTACATACATTGTCAAAAAAAGCTTGGATATTCTGATCTAAAAATTTTACAATATTCTGATGCTGTTAAGTTTTTAGTCTAAATAAAAGCTCTGCATTTATTGGTCAATACAGATGTCATCTGAATGGGGCCCCTTGTGTGATGTAGGGAGATACTATGACAGTCGTCTATGGAATACCTGTTTACAGAGATAGTATTCAATGATACATCATATGACATAATATAATTATTTTGTATAATGGAAATACCATTCTGTAAAAATATTATTACACTACATGTGGAAGCTGTTAAAATATAATATAAATGTCATTGAACCCATGTAACTTCACGACTGGGTAACATCAAGAGGCTTCAATGTTGTCTTTACATAGTCAGTCTGTAGGAGTTATTCAAGAGCAAACTGAATACATTCAATATCAGACTTAATGAATATGAAAATCCATTAAACTAAAGCTTTTAGAACATAACATATTACTATATCAGACTTAATGAACATGAAAATCCATTAAACAAAAGCTTTTAGAACATAACACATTACTAAATGAGATAACTTGATTTTAAGTGGGGAGATGGAGTAAATCATTTAATCAATAGTCAATACTCTATTGCTACATAACAGTGGTTTTATTAGTAGCAAATATCAGGTAGGTTGAGTTCCTTTCCCTTTCATAAGAGTATTTAAATATTCATAATATTTAAAAAATGCTGAAAATGGACCCAAAATGATATATAAAGGTTTACCACATTACATCCCTTCCCCCCTAAAAAAGGCAAAATGGGTAAGACCTCCCCCCTCATCCTACTGTAAAACAAGCTTGATCTTTCCTCGTGTTAATGTCATTTACGCTTCTATACTAGACTACAGGTTGTATTTGAATCATGCGTGTTTATGTACTTTAAACATTGGATTTGTCCACTGAAAAGGTGAATAAGCTAATGCATGAACAGCATTTTACGGATTAAAACATACAATTTTACTTTTAACATTTATTTTTATAGTGCTACGTTTATAAAATAAGTGTCAAATAACTAAACTATAGCTCGTTTAGGATAACTTGAGACAAACGACTCAGTTTGTTTACATATTTTGGACTCAGGTATTATATAAAACAGGGGGGTCAGCTGATTTAATGAAAGTATTAAACATGTCTTAAAGCATGGAACTCGTGTTCTCGTAACTGAATTTAATACATCAAAAACGCACTGATAATAGTCTATAATTACGTGTACTAAACTTAAATCCACCTGTGTATAAAAATGGTATCGTTGTATTTTGTCTCAAGTTATCCTAAACAAGCTATATAAAACAATATAAATAATACATCCTCTAAATATTGGTATGTTTATATACACAATGTTTACATGGACAACCTGTAGATTATTGAATTACAATTAATTATCCCATCAGTGACAGCATTATCTATAAAAGTAATTTGATCTCTTTTCAATAAAACTTGAATCCTGGGTAATTCAATACTAGACAAATAAGGCAAAACAAAATAATTGTAGGAATTTAAGTTCAAGGTCTAAAATGTCCATATTTCTTTCAGTAGCAAAACAATTTTATTTTTTCTGAAGAGGAAAGTTTGTACTTGTGAGTATGCAAAAATGTTTCACAGTATAACATGACAGTGATGTTATGTACCAGAACTAGATGCAGCTTAAATTAAATTTATCATTAAATATACAATTTTATATGCTGTATTAGTTCTGTTAAAAAAATATAAATACACATATTTGACAGTCTTACTGTCATTGGATAGTCTTACTGTTACAATTTCAAAATCAAGCATGTATTTACAATTAAATATTCAGTTTGACAAAAAGATCCTTATAGGTATTGGTAAATATTTTAGTTAGTACTTAATTTCCCAATATTATATCTCATATTAAAAATCAATGACTCCTTGACAAAAAGTAAAGTATTTCAAAATTTAACTACAAAAATAAATATAAAAGTATTAACTTACATTAGTTTGAAAAAGATAAATCCAGTGTAAATATTGGTATACCATGTGACCAAAAAACTACAAATCCTTGTTAAAAACAAATGCCTAAACTGATATTAGAAAATAATTATAATTATTTCATTTAAGTCATAACTATTTATGCAATTACCAGTTGACATGCAACATATATGGTTTAACAGAGAATATTTTTGTTCAAGGTTGTATCCTTATCCTCACCACTACTAAGTTTTCCCAAACATTCCAACAAAACTTGAACATCAGCCTGCTACAGAAAAGTGTTTTCCAAGTCAATTGTCATGCATGTTTAGATTTTGTTCAAATTGTTGAAAAAACTCCTCTAAAACTGGCACAATCTCCGTGAACAGATATCCTGTAGAGCGTTGTTGTACAGGATCTCTACTTTCTCCGTGGAAGGTCACGTCAAGATGAACTTTGTTTCGACCAATCAATGCGTAGCTTTCATCTAGACGAAAACACTATTAATCACATTTTGATTTCGTAATTTCTATTTTTAGACCAAGTTTTGCATGCTAATTTAACAGCCGTATTATTCACAGTCTGCGATTGGGCAGCTCATTTCAAATTGTGTGACGTAGATGATGTAAACAAGTTACGTATCATAACAATTTCGTCATGAATTTCGTCTCTGATTACTTTTTTACACGAATGAGTGAGTATTACATCAAATTTTAAGTTTTCAATTATACTCACCCAATTAAAACAAATACAATGTACCATGAATAAGTTAATTATAAATGAACTTGCAATTAACAATATGTAATAGTATAATAAAGGAAAATATCTTAGCATACAAGTAGCTAACAATAATCAAGAATCCATAATTTATGAGTTGATTGTAAATGGAGTTTACCAAAGTATTTTACAATATAACTGTGTTCACCTTTAAAGACTTAAGACGCTGAATGGTAAATACTTGAACTGACTGCCGATCAATATCTTATTGTTTAACTATTCTTGCAGAATTGATCGAACTTTTAATTTTACAATGGAAATATGTTTGTCCTGTTTGAAGTACAAATGAACCAGCATGTAGTTTTTATACTAAAATTCTTGGCTTAATTTCTATGATTTTAAAAATTCATGAAATACTAAGGCATTTGTGGATACAAGTTTTAAAGAAGGTGTCAAAAAATATGCCCATTAACTTACTAAGATGTAGCACAATTCAAGGGTCACAACTCTAGTATTCTTAGTCTTCCAAGCTATTCTTCGGACAAATAGTCTGACCAGCTTTGGTGATAATCAGATGGGAGTTAAACATAATATCACCTATATTTGATAAGTGTATAAAGGCACTTGAAACTTCAGTCAAATAGTCAAGAGGCAAATAAAGCATTTCTACACTCAACTCATACAGAATTAAATAGTAGAATGGTTTACTTATACATACAAGTCAAAACAAAAAAATTGAGAAAAATGTTTTTTTCTAGTACAGAATGAATACACCAATATGTTTAAAACTATGCATTTTACACAATAAATTTTGCATTTCTATGCCTTATGATACATCGTACTGAGTAAATGATATATTCTATAATATAATTATATCAGACTTAATTATTACTTTTTTTTACATACATTTTAGTGAAAATTGAAGCACTCAAAAATCTGAACATTGAAGAAACACAGGAGGCATAGGATACAAAGCAGTTCATGTATTTACATGAAAGAAGGTAATTAAGACTAGGCACATGCTAATTAAAAACCATAATGACTAAGATTATGTAGAGTACTGTAATATTATTTATCTATCATGTAAGTCATTTAATAGTTGTTCAAATAAACAGAAGTAATTTTGTAGATGATTTGATCTAGGGCTGTGGAGCTAGTAGGGATCCAATCCGAACCATGATTCATGCGTATCCATTCAAGAATTGAACCACGAATCACTTGTTAATGGAGAAGCATACAGTAATTCATTTAATAACAAAAAAAGTAAAGAATTATGGAAGTTTTTACTATATGGAATCATTCCTATTACCAGATATTTTATGGGCATTTTCAGTAATGAAATATTTGTTTAATGGTGTATCAATAAAACTTTTGACACAAGATTATTCGGTCCTTTAATCAATGGATTAATGTATTAACAAAAACACAAAGTTTTGTGCTACTAAATCGGGTCTAAATTATGCTGAGAATGTTCTACATTTTTTCCTAAAAATAGATCGCTATGCGACAATTTCGGACGTGACCAATATTCATACTCTATTTTCTAGTCGGGATCACAAATATCCGAGTACTCGGCTACTCGCAGCAGCCCTAATTTGATCAGCCTACAGTCCAATAAATATGACAATGTATTTTTTAATCATTTTGACATTTCGCATAATGCACTGCCAAAAAATATCTTGTTTAAAACTTAAAAAAAGTTGGGTTCATGATTTGAACTATGATTAACCTAATTAGTGCTCTCAGTTCGTAAATCATTTGATCCACATGTAAGGAGGTGTTTTGAGCTCAACTTAATCAATCGCTTTACTTCCTAATCAGTAAACCTATTTAAGAGGAATTAGACAAAACCTCAGCAAAGAATTGGTAACAGCAAGTTTCTTAAGGGGACTGTTATATTCTTACAAAATAAATAGTAAATACACAACAATTAATCTTTACTTGGTGTCCTGTAAAAATGGACATTTCATTCTGGGCATTTATTAAGTGTTCAGGGAAAACAAAGAAACACATTCAAAATTTTAAATTTTGATATTTATTTCTAAATTATCGTTAAATTATATTACAAAAACTAGTATTCGATACCTTTGCTTATATCCGAAATAGTTATCCGAATTTCTGAAACTTACTGTAACCAATTAGTGGAAATTAAAGCCACGTTTGAGAGCTGTGACACCACTATCCGTTGGCCATAGAACAAATATAACTTAATTTTAGTATTCTAAGCGTTATTTACACTAAAATAACCAAATACTCAATGAAATCAATAAGGAAAAAGTAACATTATTTACCTTGTAACTAGGCTAAAAAGGGAGGCAAATGCAACTTTCACATTGAATCAACTAAACTCTCCACAGTGGTTATTCCCCTTTGTTATCAATAAATTAAGTAGCAAAAAACGATAATAAGTATACGACGGCTCTTTACTTTGATTAGCGCTACTATGATAAATTTGGCTGCTGTACATCATTCAGGCCATGAAATGAACATGTATGATACTATAATCCCTTGTTATAAGTAATTACATTCATTGTAATCTTGGTCATTCATTCAGCAAAATAAATGAACAATTAATTAATCCTGAAATCATCTACAAACGTCTACTTTGTCTGAGAACGCATTATTTTAATTGATTACTTATAGGATGTAGTAACAACTAATGTGTTACTTAGTTTGGGCACAAAAATGTATATAGGAATTAGAAATAGCCACATTTCAAACTTAAACAACGTACTCAAGTACATATGTTGTATATGCTTTTCTGAGACAAAGTTTTTGTCTTGATATATTTTATTAGACAAACTGTGTGGCAGATTTCATATTTTTTTATATATTCGTGTGATTATTTTAAATATCTAAACATTTGAGTTCTGTTAATTAGATCTAATATGTGAAGTAAGCGTTATAAAATTAATTTAAGAATAATTATATCATATACATGTCATGATGTGTATGTAGAATCAGGGATTTTATAAATTATATAGAATCCCTGGTAGAATTTAGCGTGTTTGAAGGAAGAAATAAAGCTTATAGATTGAACAAAAAAATATTCATGTTTTTTATTATATTACAGGACAACTGAACGCAATGGTAGGCTGTGCTAATTGTTAGGAAAGCAAATTTGTCCGATGGGATAGAGACAGTGATTTTCTTCCTAAGTAAATGGTTTTGTCCCAACAGGTTTTGTTTATATAAATTTTGTTTAATAATTTTGGACTATCCCACAAGCCCTCTGTTTCGACAGGCCTGTGTTATAAGAATTTATTTTTCTTTATTTATTGATTCAAATTACTTCATGTCCTGCATTCTGAAAATGATTCAGTAACGTACATTTGTATGAAGTCCTCAGAATAATTGTTTATCTATGTCTCTGTTTAAAATTACAAATTAGTAAGTTTGATTTGTTAAAATACGAAATATGGCTCTTAACGAGGTTATCTTATATCAATCTGTAATTGATCAGAGCAATGTACACTTTTCACCTTTAAGAGCAAATCGACCAAGTAATATTGATTTGTGTTACTTTATTTTAAGTATACACATTGAATAAGGGAGTGCAGTCAAAAATCCGTACAGACGACAACGTTGTATTCGATACATTCGCATATGTTTACTTGTCTTCTTTTTTTAGCCAATCAAAATTACGAATAAATTATTCCCGGATCGCCATTATTCGGAAGGCGTCGATTTTTCACGTGTATTCTCTAAATTCTTCGAACTTCTCGAAAGTTCTTGAGTCAATTTAATAATCTACACTGTGAGGACTGGTTTAATTGATAAGTATAAACATTGACAGTAAAAAATTATTTGATCAATCTTTAAGAAAGTTGTTTACTATAGTTTTAACCGCGACCGGCGGATAATTTTTGTGATATTATTAGGAATTCGTGAATTTGTTGCTCGTGTGCCGGTGTGATAATTAATAACTATGTCTGTCGTTGGTTTAGACGTCGGGAATTATTCTTGCTATGTCGCTGTGGCTGCAGGTGGAGGGATTGATACAGTTGCTAATGAATACAGTGACAGATGCACTCCGTGAGTATTGTTATATTTTCTAAGGTTAAATGGGCTAGTTTACGGTCTAATTAAGAGTTTCCAAACGTCCCCAGGTCGTTTCGCCCTCCATCTTATTGTAACAAGAAACTTACCTTTTGTTTATGCTTTTATATTTTAATGAAAACATGCAAATGACATCTTTTGACAGGGTTACGAAGTTAATGCCAATGAAAATCATGTGAAGTAGCAGAAGGAGCTAGTTAGATGGATTTTAAGTTATTGTTCAAATGATTTTCACTAAATTTAGTCATCATTTATAGGTCTGCTTCATGGGAGTGGCTGATTTAGTTTTTTGTCTATATATTAGTTAAGCATTTTCTTGAGGTATAAATTGATACTGTCACTATCGTAAGTCGATAAGAAAGCCTCTTGTTTGAACTTTGACCCTGAATCTACAGATCTGGGACTGGATTTGATTCCTTTGATTAGCTTTTCTCCTTGTTACGGCAGTATGCAGACGACTGCCTCTGCTTATTGCCTATCAGTTTAAAGCATTCAGTCTTAGTTAAACACTGTTTGATAAAAATCCTGTCATTGTTTTCTTACATTGAGTTTTCATTTTGATTTTATGATTTCAGAGCTTACATCTCACTGAACGAAAAGAATCGCAGCATGGGAACAGCAGCAAAAAATCAAGCTACCACAAATGTAAAGAATACTTTGACTTGTTTCAAGAGACTTCTTGGAAGACAGTTTTCTGACCCTCAAGTTCAAGCTGAGATTAACTCATACATAAAACCTTTTAAAATAACATCTTCACAAGGTGATGACACTGTGATTCAGGTAAATCTTCAATTCTTTTTCAAGTTGGCTAAAACTTTCTTTTGTTGTGAAATGCTCAGTTAGTAGCACATCTGAGTCAATCTACGAGTTGTGGGTTTGATTCTATTGTGAAATCTACTTATCTTTGTGAAATTTTGTCTTGACATAATTATAATCTATGGCCAATCTCTTGCTTACCTCTATCAATTTAAGTTGAGAAGTTGTCAACCATTTAGGAAAGTATGTGTTAAAAGTTTGAACTCAGTCATAAATCTAAGCCCAGTGAGCAGGATAATTGATAGCCACACTATATAAATCATTAAATGCACTATACTTTGTTGTTCTTTCCATCATTATATCATTGATTTTGATTGAATGACTGTTACAACTGACATATATGTACTTTTTTTCAGGCTAGTTATATGGGTGAAGTGCAAACATTTACTCCAGAACAAGTAATGGCTATGTTACTTACAAAATTAAAAGACACTGGTGAAAAAGCTATGAAAACAAAAGTTGTTGATGTAGTTGTATCTGTAAGTTGTTTATTTTATCAGTCTGTCTTAGATATCAATCATCATAACAAGATGTTATCTTAATGTTTATCAGTACTCATTGTACTTACTTGTGTACAAATGATTTAATCATGTTTGATAAAGTATTGGTGGAAATAAATTTGCTTCCTTTTAACGTTAATTTTGTGACTAAAAATGAATTTTAAAAAACTGGTTGAAAAAGATTGCTTGTGCACATGTTATCATGTAATTGACAGAACTTAAACATTAGCGCAACACTAGCATTCATCCTTCATTTACATGTATTTAGACTAGTTTTGTGCTAACTTATCATATGTTCTCACAAATCAGCCTTTTAATATATTCATTGCAGAAAGCTTAAATATTAAGTAGAAAATTTGGCCATGGAACTTTTACAGCTACCTACATAATGTGATGTACCTTTAGATGTTATTTTGTGCTCTACTCACATGTTGGCTTGATTGCATTTATCTATATAATTGTATTTTATCTTGGTTTTATTAACATGAATACTTGTAGATTTTTGCATATTTGATGTGTTTTGATAGTTAAAAAATGACTTCTTGTACTGTTTTTCTGCTCTCTTCAGGTACCAAGTTACTTTACAGACGTAGAACGCAGAGCAATGAAAGCTGCTTGTCAGATGGCTAATCTTAACTGTTTGAAACTGTTGAATGATACTACTGCAGGTATTTATCTTAAAATGTTGTTTGTTAGTGATTTTAGTTCTATAATTTATGATTTACATTCTAAAATTAACCTCCCATGGGATAATACTACACTGGCATTGATTAGACTTGTTGCAGACTCCAAAAAAAACATACTTTAGGTGCGAAAAAAACCATGTTGATACATTGAAATAAATGATGCTTCATGCTCATAATTGCTGCTTCCTTATGATCATTGAATTTGTGTTCATGGAATGACAAGTTTACCAAATGGATTTATTGGCTGGATTTTTCAACAACAAAAAATTGGCTTATAGTTTGGCGAAACCTGGGCAGGCATCTGTGTCATTTCATACAATGATATCATACCATGCCATAAACAGAATTAGACATTAACCACAACTCTACCTGCCTTTTTTATGGGTTATTTCCCTTGGTAATTTTTGCTTTCAAGTTTTTAAATCTGGCTGTAATGTGGCTTCCACATTACATTTCTTGTTATTCAAAAACAACACCAATAAAAAAATTAGAACTTGTGCACTATAGCAAGTGTTAAATCAAGTTGTCTAAAGAGATAAACTTTTGTGTCACCCCCAAGACCAACTGGCAACTACCATACAAGTCTAACCACTGGGAAACAAAATAGCTTTAAGTGCACATTTTGAAAACTAACCTAAAAATAAATTATATCATCCTTTTTTATATCAGTTTTCTTATATTTTAATGTATTCATTTCCAGTGTCATTGGCTTATGGTATATATAAACAAGATTTACCTGCAGAGAATGAGAAATCTAGAAATGTTGTATTTGTTGATGTTGGTTATGCTTCTACACAAGTTGCTCTTACAGCTTTTAATAAGGGTAAACTCAAGGTATGTCTTATCATATTTCTATACTTAGAATCAATTGGATGTGAAATACTTGTTATTTGTTAATGCTCTGTATCAGGGTTTGACCCTAACCATTTTTACCAGGAATCCCAAAGGAATCCCTTGTCAGTTACTTGGGGATTACTTCTTAATGTTAGGAATTCCTCCAATAAAAGACAAAAAGGATTGAATCATGAATTACATTAAATATATAGCTAGGTTTACATAGCCAGCGAAATCTTAAAATAGTTTACTTGTCTGCTCTGGCTGACTGGTAAAAGTTGTTTGTCCTTATGAACATAGTAAAATAAATTTATTGAGAAATCCTCTTGTCCATACATGCATTGGTACAACACTGACATTACTGACAATTTCGACAGCCCTGGTTTTGGCAGGAAATTGTAAATGACTTATGTTAGTGTATTAGAGAGAGGATTCAGTAAGCATGATTAATATCTTCCTGTAAATGGGGCTGTCTTATTGGTATATAACTTTAAATTTCATTGTTTGACATTTACTTTAGCACTTGGCTGTTTGCCTTGTGAATAAAATAAAAATTGGGTGACAAAAAATCATTATTGTCTGCCCAAATAGTAAATATTTATCCAGACCAGCTACTTTTGTAAAGTTAATGGTCTGACTGAACACATGAAGTCACAATGTCAATTTCAAAGACTGAAATTGTATATTAAGTTAAACTAATTCTATCTAATGTTCAATAATTGTTTTGTAGGTACTTGCAGTACAATCAGAGCCTTCATTGGGTGGACGTGATTTAGATTTAGTTTTAGTAAAACATTTCATTGAAGAATGGAAAACAAAATACAAGATAGATGTTTACTCTCGTCCTAAAGCTTATATACGACTTACACAAGAATGTGAAAAACTGAAAAAATTAATGAGTGCTAATACACAACAAATACCTATTGATATTGAATGTTTTATGGATGATATAGATGTACATGGGAGAATGGACAGGTAAGAATATCTTATTAAGAAATGGTGGTAATTATATTGATAGTTCTGGAACTCAGAAATGGGCTGAAAGGCAGATAAAAGGGGAGGGGCACATCAGAGGGTTGATGTTTAAAAGCAACTATTGATGTATAAGGAGGAGTAAAAGAGCAGGGAGGAGAGATAAATAGCTGGAATAATTGCTATGTAAAGTAGTTCAATGTGTGAGTGTTAGAGAACAAATTCCATGTTCAAAACATTTTTTGTCCTCACGTTTTTTATTGGTTAATAAAGGATTATGTAAGAGAAACTTGACAATATTTAAAATGAACTGTTTAATAATCCTTCTGTACTACAAAAATATGTTCATAATTTTGTGTTATAAAATATAGTTTACGTTTATAAGGTTTTGCTAATAAACAATCGGCTCTAAATTTCCTTGTAATTAATTTTTGCTCTTTATTTACTTGTTTTCAATACTTGGTAGCTGAACAGAAATTTTAGTTGTCAGACTGGTTGACATTTTTTTTATAATAATAGTAATGTGCTTTTCGTTTTTCAGAGCTAAATTTGAAGAATTGTCTGCACCTCTATTAGAAAGAATGGAAGGTTTATTCAAAAGATTGTTAAGTGTTTCCAGTAAGTAGTTTTATATTACAGTTTTAAAATCAAATAATTATTTGTTACCTGTCGTTGTGATATAGGAGTTGAACATTATATGACTTAAGTGTTTCATAGATGCTACAAACTTAGCTGCATGATGATCAGAAGTTAGACAATTAAGTGGTTTACTGCCTTGGCTGACACCTTGCAACCCGTAACATGTAAGAATATTAGTTGCCACTTGTACTTATAATTATGGTTCGAATGTATTCAAGATGTTGATATTATTGGGAATAAGTTTGTATAAAGTACAAGACAGGTCAATTGCAATTTTTTTATGTTGACTGCAAACAGTAGTATAGTTGTGTATAAAATTGACATTTAAAGCTATTAAACATTAGTTCATGATTTAATTATAAGATTGTCAGCATCTTTTCTGACTAGAATATACATAGATTGTCAGCATCTTTTCTGACTAGAATATACAAGGATGGAAGTTTTCTGGTCTTGTCTAGAAGCTTTGATTGTGAAAATTATTATTTCTTTTCCTATGTAAAAGCTGCTGATTATATGTACTTTCCCTCATGCCTGTAAATAAAATGAATTATTCCATTATTTTCAGAGATCAGTGTAGATGACTTATACTCAGTAGAAGTTGTTGGGGGATCAAGTCGTGTACCTTCAATCAAAGAACTAGTCACAAAGGTTTTTCTGAAAGAACCAAGTACTACCTTGAATGCTGATGAAGCTGTATCTAAAGGGTGTGCTCTGCAGGTAAGATAAATCTCTGTTTCATTTGGAACTTGAATCTAATGTTAATAACATAGGAGGCTAGCCTGTTCCAAGTCAAAAACACTATGTATCATCATCTGCTGTAGTGAGGTACAGGTCGTTGATTATTCCTTTTGGAATGGAGAGGCCTGTCTTTCTTGACTTTTGTTCTAAATATTCATAGATAAGGTATATTACTCTCTTTTACCAAGTTTTTACCCAGAAAGAACTTTTTCCGGAAAGGTATAGCTTGCCATGGGTAGGAATCTTACTTAAAATTGTAGGATTCAAACTTGAATTTGCTGCCACTGTGTCACTAATTGTGTATTTTAGATATTGTTAACAGATTACTTTCCCTTCACTTTGTTGATTGTCATTTAATTTTGATGTAACACATTTTATTACTTAGTAACTAAACAATCAACATGTTGGTGGAAACAATGAATTATTTATGTATTATATTTATATTTCAGTGTGCAATTTTATCTCCAACATTCCGTGTACGTGATTTTGCTATACAAGATTGTCAACAATATCCTATAACATTATCATGGCAAGGTGGTGGTCTAGATGAAGATAGGTGAGTAGATTCAATAGCTTTAAAGTAGAGTTAAAATTGGTGGGCAAAAAACGATTACAGCAGCATGATATAAAAAATCTTGGGATAATTTAACAAACACTATTATAAAGACTAAATGAATATGAGTAAAATCAGTTGCAAGACCTTTAATAATAAGGAATCCTGGATACTACTTTAATTTTCCATAGCATTTTTTTATTCAATGAGAACTTGTCTGTCTCACTTGAAAAACTTCTTGCAGTAAATGGAAAAGGTGTAGATGTATTCATGAAATGGGCTATTGTGAAGTTGTACCCATATTAAAATAATGTATGTTTTTATGTCATATAAAGTCGTTTGTGTTAATTTAAATGTGTGTGTAATGTGTTTTCATTTTCTAAATGAAATATATTTTTCTGATTGTTAATGGTCAAGGAAAATGTTTTTTTGTTTTTTTAATAGTTCAATGGAAGTATTTCCACAATTCCACCCTATACCATTCTCCAAGATGTTAACTTTCTATAGAAAAGAACCATTCACATTAGATGCTAAATATTCTACTCCTGAAGAAGTACCCATCAGTCAAACTGGACTTGGTAAGTTATGGAATATTTTCTATCAGATTACTACTGTCATTTCTGTAAGGAATCTTAAACTGAAAAACATGAATACTATTAAATCCATATACATTAAAGAATAGGAAGCTTTTAATGACATGCTAAAGTCAGACTGTTTTATTTTTCATTTACTTTACCTATCCATTATTCAATTTGTCTTAGTTGATTTCTAAAAATGTTAATCTAAGTCTGAAACCATGTAAAAGCCGATAAAGATGTTTTAAAGTTTCACAATGTTTTTACAGTGTACTTGTCTATTTACTTCAGGTTCATATAATATCACTAATGTACAACCACAAGCCGATGGACAAAGTTCTAAAGTGAAAGTGAAAGTAAGAGTCAACAATAATGGTATGTTTACTATACAGTCTGCTAGTATGATAGAGAAAATAGAGAAGACTGGTGAACAAGAACCTGAATCTATGGAAACGGAGAACGGTAAAACTGATGAATCAGCTGATAATAAGGCTGAGGTATGTGAGAAATGTAGTATATTTTGGGTTTTCAATATTAAGTTACTGTATTGATCAGTGTTGGAAAATGTATTTACATGTATATAACATTAAATTGGAAGCTATTTACATAGCATACCAGTAATAACAAGACTTGTTTATAAAGAATAATCTCTTCAATAAAGTACAAAATATGTTGTTCAAGATATTTTAATTGATGAATGCTTTCAATAAGGTTGAATTAGTTATTTCAGTTGCTAGATAAGCATGTAGAAATGTATGAACTTTAGTACTGTCCCTTTTATTTAAAAAAAAAATCTTGCATCTAAAATGCAATTAGGAATGGCTTTTGTTGTTTGGTTTCTAAGAACCTGGAATAGCCGATCCCACTGTTGACTTCCTTTGCTAATCATAATTATGTTACTAATGCACATTTCTACATTTTCTATAGACTATGGATACAGAACAAGGACCCACTGAACCAGCTAATGATACCACTAATACAGATGCTGAAATGAAAGAACCAGCTGATAATAAAGATAAACTTGACGATGTTGAAGCTAAAACAGATAAAAAGGTAAATATTTGTGGTTACAATTTTGTGGAATTTGATTAGCTACATGTAGGAGTAACCCCGTGTTACTTCTGGTGTGTTGGATGATTTCCCTTTGCTTGTTCCCTTTGTTTTGTTCCAAGAAAGAAATTCTCATGCACTCAAATTTTTAGCTAAGTTTTAGAGCATAAGAATATACGGGTTTTTAATTTAGATATGAATCATCTTAACTGTCTTTTGCTTTGTTTTTTACTAACAGGATGTAAGTAAGGTGATGAACTAAAATAATTTGGTATGAATTTCTCCAAATTTACTGTTAGATATTTATTTTAATTCTGTCTGATTTCAGGAAGAAACTCCTAAGAAAGAAAGTAAACCTAAAGTTAAAAGTGTGGATCTTCCAGTCATTACTAATGTATCTGGATTAACAACCGATTTGATCAATAAATTTGTTGAAACTGAGGTAAGAGAAATGGAACATGGCTTATTTGTATTTATATGAATAAAACTTTGGATCATTTTGATGTTTATTACATGACATGCAGCCCTATTCTTCATATATTAGCAGCATCTTGATGAACAGCAATTAAGCACAGATCTTATTATTATTATGTTTTTTTTTATTATACTATTATACAATGCTCTTATACATTGGTGAAAGTTTCTTATAATTGATACTAGATACAACAAGATACAAACTTTTATTTATAGTCAGTATTATATTACGTTAACATTAGCTATGAATAGCTATTAGCCGACATACTGATTTTAGTATTTTGTGATTAAATTACTATTAAAAATTTAAGTAAAATCGGTCTATTTCAGTATTTTGAAAGTAGGTTTTCAGTATTTTCAAAACTTACAATTTCTGCCCATTCTATTGTACTAAAGTTTCTTATTATATGCTAATGTATATTATTTGTATATGTTATTAGAATCAGATGATAATGCAAGATAAACTAGAGAAAGAAAGATGTGATTCTAAGAATGCTGTGGAAGAATATGTCTATGATATGAGAGATAAACTTTGTGGACCATATGAAGAATTCTGTGAAGAAGAAGTAAGTCAGTCATTTAAGTTGATCATTTTCTTGTTTTATGTCTAGGTTATAAAGTGTGTTGTGCTTAGATTCAATGTGCGTCCTTACTAATTCCTATATTTTATTCTTTGACGAAATAAAGACAATTTTATTTCTTCAATTCCAAAATAAGTTGAGTAAAATGATAAGCATTTCAGTTGTAGAATAATTTATGATGTTGTTGCATTACATATTCATAGTAAGTCTATACTATATTATAATATCTATTCATAATAGAATTCTGAAATCTTTTTGTGTTATCAGTCAATTAAATTAGGATATGAAAGTAATTGTTTGAACAGGTCATTTTATCTGCCAACACTTAATACTCTTTAATTGTCTGAAAGAAATATTTAGTTGTCCAAATTAAAAAAAAAGGTATTTTTGACAACTAGGCACCTACTAATATAATGGTAGTTAGTGGTACTTAAACTTTTTGTATTGAGGTCACTGTAAGATTATTGTTGTATTTTATAGGCTAGAGAAAACTTTAGTAAGATATTAGGAGAGACAGAAGATTGGTTGTATGATGAAGGTGAAGATCAAAATAAACAAGTATATCTTGATAAACTAGCTGAACTTAAGGTAGGTTTATATGTGATTGTTTTAAAACAGTGGGATTTAGTGTCCTTCCCTTGCCTTACTGCTTACTCATTTGTAAGAGTCGGCATGAAAATTGTCATGTGTGCAGAAATTGGTCCATCGAAATCTACATCAAAATGATACATTCCATCACCTTGCCTTCCTGATTTTTTAATGATCACCATGTATTCAAAACTTTAATGTATGACATACTTAGAAGTTCTGAATAAGTTCTGACTGTGTCCACAACAAGGCATCTAAATGTCTTTTATACCTTGATTAGTATGCTTTGTCAATAGTATTGCTTTTTGAGCTACTGTCCTCTTATTGAAAGATAGAAGAATTTTAAACTCATGATTTTTAAATGTTGTATGTTTAAATCGACTAATTACCTATCACCTAGAAATATCTTTTAAAAAATGTTACGTAATAGAAGCAATGTAATTTAAATTATTTTTATTCTTAACTTTCAGAAACTTGGTGATCCAATAGCCAGCAGATATAGAGAAGCTGAGGAGAGACCAGGGGCGTTTAATGAATTAGGTGGAGCTATTCAGTTAGTGAGGAAATTTATTGATTCAGTAGCGGCTAAAGATGAAAAATATTCCCATCTTGAAAAAGCTGATATTGACAAAGTTCAGAAATGTTTGAGTGAAAAACAAGAGTGGTTTGACAAACAAATGAACAATCAAAATGCATTGAAAAAATATGAAAATCCATCAGTGTTAGCCTCACAAATCAGACAAACCAAACAGGTAGGTGTTAGACCTGAAATAAGATGTTTCCTGTTAATTTTAAGTCAATTTATCTTTTAGCAATGTATTTAATTAATAGTTGGAGTGCATATAAAAATTCATTTATTACTATCTGTAGTTCAAAATTTTTGGTACCTGAGATAGGGTTCTTTTCCTAGCATGTAAACGTTTCTTAAATCATGGAAATGAGGAGTTGAGAGAGTTGAAAATCTTGAACTCGAACCCAAATTTTTTTAAATTATTGAAAGAATCCAAATATCAACATTTTAAATAGCATTTATCATATTAAGTATTTTATATTACTTAGTTTTGACTATACATCATCAGGGTACCATTTGATAACAATGAAAGAAATAGTTATCTAATACCATATTTTTGCAATTAATATTTTACTATTATATTTTACAGTCATTAGAAAGTACATGTAATCCAATAATTAACAAACCTAAACCAAAGCCAAAAGAAGAACCACCTAAGGATGATAAGAAAGATGAAAAGAAAGCAGAAACTAAAGAAGGCGACAAGAAGGAAGAGACACCTAAAGCCTCTGGTGACGGCAAGACTGAACAAACTACTAATGGTCCAGCTGAAATGGACGTTGATTAATAAAACATCTAATTAGTCTTATTTACATAATTTATACATTTTCTGTGTAATGTTATTGTTGTTTTTCTTTTTTTGCTGTATGAGTTAATGCCCTTGTGTATAGCAAGTATAACAGCATATCATTGGCTGATTTAAGAGATGATAGATTATGTTACTTGTATATTGGTAACTCTTTTGTCATGTATTTGTGATTCGTGACATTTTTTATGCAAAATAATGGCGAACATATGAGTAGATGTATGTATAGGATTTGTGTATTATGTGTAGTTTTTGTTAATGGATCTCTGAGTTATGTTTGATAAACTAAATACGCATTTGTATTTAAAAGGGGAGTTGCAGTCTTAAAAAACCAAGAATCTTTTAGTTAGCTTGATTGAACAAAATTGTCAATTAGAAAAAATGAGTAATTTTTAAGAGCAAGAATGAATTTTGACCAGTTTTATGCTTCATGCTAGTAGGTTAAGACCATGACTGATGACTGTGCAAAGAAATATTGAGACGCTCATAAGCACAATCTCCCCTTCAATGTTTTCTTACTGATCTGTTATACAAATGTAGACTATATATTCAACCGTCTCTGTGACTATGGAGTTTAAATCTTGGCACTTGGGTTATCAGTTTATACTTATTGGGTTAAAAACTCCGTAAAGGTCTTGAATATTTTGAGTTATTCAAAAATGCACACAGAAGCATTGTGTGAACTTTTTTTTGCCATACAGGTAATAGTACAAATTTGTACTTCATTGATGTTATAAATGTATATCATTACTACTTGTATTAAAAAGACTTGTAGAACTTGAAAATTGTACAAATTTTAAATAAATTGATTTAATAAATCAAACATAAATGATGCATGTTTGTTGATTGTGTTCACCTAGTGTTCAAAAATATGTTGTATAATTACATTAGCTTAATTGATGTCATTCCTACCTGACTGAAAATTATTATAAAATTATGGCAGTAGCATATATAACTGCTTTCAGTTATGTTTAATTTGGAAGGCAATAGAATTAACTAATTATTTAAAGTTCTTTGTTTTAAAAGGAGAATTTTGTGAGTTATGCTTGTGTACATAGAGGATATTTGTTTATTTCGATGTAAGATCAATTTTTATTTTACAAGCCAGTTAAGGATGCAATATTTTCAAGAGTGGCATTGCCATGATTGAAAATATAATATCATTAGCTCATTAGTGAAATAAATAGATCTTACACAGAAATAAACAAATCATTCTGTTTATTATATGCTTCAAACTGGCTTTTTGAAAGTTTAAGTATGATATGTCATCAGAATGGCACATCCAAACAGTGAAAAATTACAAATTAATATCGATTTTTATTTCACTGACAAATCCCAGTATTCCACTGGAAAGCATATAATAAGATAAGTTTATTTGTATTTTAAGTGCTACATATTGTGTTGATGCATTATATGTTTACATGTATACTGTGAAAGTTGTGATACCTCCTCTACTATTATCATATTTTGATTCCATTTTTTTTAAGTAAAAACATTTGTTGGAATAGAATATTTGTTGCATTAGAATCTGAGTGCTATCATTGTGTTAGAGCAATGGTTTATATTACGATTGCATTTCTATAATATATATTTAGTGATGCACAACAAAAACTAGAGCTGTGTTGGTTGCACTTACAGTATTTCTAACACTTATGGGTATATAGATGATCTTGCCATTGTGTGTTTAAGCACCACCATATTTAGATGTGAGGGCATTTCATTGCACAAATATTAACAGTTCATACTAGTTCTGTCACAAATTAGTATTCTGTTTGTTGTTTACTTAAATGTGAAATTGTTCACTATGAGTACAATAAAGATCATCTATTTAGATCAATGAAAATAAAAAAGTGATTATTATCATAAAAACATATCTGTATTTTTTTTAATTTAAACATTTCCCCCATTAGCAGTGTCTTTATAATTCCATGGCTTATATATGAAATCTTTAAGATATATATACATCTGCCATATGAGCTTGTACATATATAGTCCATCTTGGTCTAAACTTATAAAGAATATAGTTCGTTGAAGTGACAGCTTGTTTCTATAGCTCATTATGATAGATAAGTGAGTTATTAAGTACTGCATGATATTTATACCTGCACATCATATTGGAAAGTTTAAATATGTTATAAGAAATTATTGATAAAATGTGTTCATGGCTTGCTCCTGTATCATTCCATGATAATGTTACATTGTCATTATGCTGAACAAATGAATTATTATCAATTCATGATTGACGTAAGGTTTTGCCTTGCACCTTATTCTTTACTTGTACCTCAATCTTTTGAAACAGTTATACTTCAAGGCACAGGCAATCTTCGTCTCTCACTCTTGTATATAGATAGAGTGAGAGACGAAGATTGCTTGTGTTACAATGCTGGTCACATTTAGGTTACAAATGATTTCTGATAGATGTCTCCATGGCTGTTGCTTCTACTGTCCTCTTAGCAAGTATAACCTGACCTTGACCTTCATGCAAGAATATATCAAACCTAGTATTTGCTGTCATTTTTTGTCTTCATTTGTCAGTAGCACTCAATGGTAAGCTTTTGTGTTATCAAAATTAAATTATTATTATATCTTATGAAAACCCTTATGTATGATTTTTCTTGGATTGATGGGTCGTATGTTCATCTTGCTGTTTTAACATGTATTCATGTATGACAATCCTTCATTCAGTGGTCAGTAATATATCATGTGTTTGTGTTGCTATACTTAAAAGTTGACTGTTGACTTGTGTCTATGAGTTAAGTTATACAAAATTATGTTGCCTGTCTTGTAACTTTCATGGCTACCAATATTGGCTGTGATTTATGTTAAAAAATATTTGGACATTTTCATTATCTCAGAAAGCTATTTCCCACTGTTTAACATTGATTCCCTTAAAGCATTGGTTTACAAAGTATTGCTTCCATGATTCTCTTGTCATCAAATTCATGCTTTATTTGTTTGACAATCCTGCTTCTATTTCTTATTATTGTTATGCCACAGACTTGCTGTATGAAAGATGTTAATCTATATCTGAATGGAAATGAATGAATTATTAGTGATTATTCTAAAACTTAAAAATGGCCGATAAAGGAACTGAATGCAGCGAAGGGTTAAGGTTTCAAACTAACTTTCTGCTTAAGGAGGAGCAAAATAGGACTGGGAGGAGAAATAAGTCAGGGTGCAGCACCCTTCAACTAGTATCTTACTTTAGAATAATTACTTGGTAAAGTGAATTGCAAAACATTTGTAACCAAAACTATTTACTACAGCTAACATATTCAGTTTATTTACACTTTTTAGTCATAAAATACCTCAGATTGTGGATGGGTCCAAGTCAAGTCACTTTAAATTTTTAACATATACAGAATTGATATAGGTTTGTCAACTATTGTTGACTTTGGTGCACTCTTTCATTAGGCTTGCCATATACATATTAGCTTGTATATTTGTTCATCTAATATTGGCATGTAATTTCTTGTACTTGGATAATTGATGTAAGTTGTATACACATCAAATACATGTAAAAGTATTTACTCCACTGTCTTTTAAAGACTGTCTATAATAATGTTCTGCTTGTTCTAAATCTACTTACCTGTTACATTTTGTCAATTACATGGGTGAAGTTTTCAAGATTTATGGGACCTGAGAAGGCTCCTTTTTCAATGTAAAAGCTACTGAAAACATGAAAATTCAGGATTTGAGAGTTTTGAAAATATGGAATTACATGGGTAAAAGGATTCAGTTCTTATGTGGATTTCAGGGGATTTTTTTTGAGAATAACTTACTCAATGTTATTTATATGAAGTTTATCTATTTCAGTATCTTGAATGTAGGTTTTCAGTAGTTTCAAAACTGGAAACTTCCACCCATGGAACTATGACCAATCTAATTAGAGAAGTGACATGAGATATTCTAGCAGTGTAGTTTTAGATGGATGAAGTATGTGATAGTCTTACATTTATGTAGTTTACTTATAGATAATACTTTTCTCTTATTGTGACTAAGTGAAATACTAGGGAAATTATACATTAAACTGAGGTAATTGTTTTGCTAGGACCAGTAGACTTAATTAGGATAAAGAACAAATTCTGTTGCAAGTATACTTTAAATTCTGTGAATTGATTTGAGATTTGTTGATGAAAATAAATATCATGTGCTGTACTTCTTGTTGGTTTTGTTTTGTTTTGCTAATCAATGGATTTTTTTATGCATCTGTGTAGTCATTGAGACTGAGACAACTCTACAGGATAAACTGTATGGTACTGTAGTTGAACTCGAGACGGACCAAATAATTCATCCACAAGACTGTTAAAGTTCGGTTTAAAGTCTGCTTCCATATACATGTTCAGCCGACTTTACACTCTTGTACGATAACTCCTGATCATTGAAAACACCCTCAGGCAGGCGATCCCTCACAGTGCCCATTTACACCTGGGTGGAGTGGAACAATTGTAGGTTAATTTCTTGCTCAAGGAAATTAGCAGTGCCCTTAGTGGGGATCGAACCCGGGACCTCTCGATCCCTAAGCGCACATCCTACCACTGGACCACTGCTCCTACTTAATTTATGCATCTGTGCAATACTAGATTCCCGGGCAGTGTATTCTTCTGTGGAGTTTGGTCGTAAAATAATTTCTACGACCGTTTTTCCACCTACCACTGATTCTAAATTATACTAGGACGAAAAAGAAACGCCGGGTACATAAAATATGCAACACATGTCCGGCCGTGTTTCGCAAAACAAGAAGGGTCATCGTTAAAAGGGGGTATTTTTTCACATAATCAGCATCGGAAATCGATTGAAACTTCAACAGCTGGTTCCATACAGATGACATTTCATACAAAAATAAAAATAATAATCCAATAATACAATTTATCCCTTAAAACAATCATTATAGGTTACCCGGCGTTTCTTTTTCGTCCTAGTATATGTAGGACGGTTGACAATCACTGACAGAACTTTGCGCTTAGTTATTGTTTAACAACTAAATCCAGAGACTTGGCCTCTCCAGGAACAGTGAATAGGTTGATTGACTGCCATGATTTGACAAATACACTGTGTTGCTACAGCTTAAAACCTATCCAAAAATATTTCCTTAAGACAAAGCATCCAACAGAGGTTCATAGCATCCTACTGCTACATAAGAAGACTCAATGTAGAGCCATCACAACACATGAATGAGAAAAAAAACAATGAACAATTTTATACCATTTCTACCATTTTATTTACTGTTAAGGTTTTTTTAATTAGCAAAATTTGCAAAAATGATAAATGTATAGTGTGACAAAAAAGCAAAATATTACAAAAACTATCAATATACCCATACATACATGATACATGTAACATATTTAAAGAAAGTTGTGCTGAATATCCAATAAAAGTAATATTGATATACAAAGCTGTTGAAATAATGAAATTCCAAGGGAATACTTAAAATGGCTGAAGACATGCATGAAAATGGGGGGCATAAAACATTTCAATCTTGAGTAACGAAACTTGCCATTAGATTTCTAATTAAAACTAAGTTGATATGAGCAAAATTTCAAGAAACTTCTTTCAATGGTTACTCTTATGAAAGTAACACCTTAATCCAAAATGGATTTTTAAGTAGAATACTTGCACTACTCCTATAAAATTCTAGCTTGAAATTAACATATCAGAGTATACAGACTAAATGCAACAAATGAAATGCAATCAACTACATATAGCAATATCATTCTTACAATTTCAAACTTTATTCACAGTCTTTACCTAGCACATTGACACTTAACTAACACAACCCAGTAGTAAACATATTGTTGTTCAAACAATTGAGAAAGACTATATCAAGTAAAACAATACAAAACAACAATGCTAATAGTGTAATTAACTGTTCCGCCTACCTCGTTTAATTACCATATAACTCAATAATAGCCATTCTGAGGAAAGTAAACAGATCAACAGTACATTGATAAATAGATAAGAGAAAACTTAATGGTCTAGACAAGGCTATTAAGTCAGCCATATAATGGTAATGAGCCTTCTTTGTAAGTAAATTAATGATTGATATTGATTAATAAGACAATACTGCTTTCCTGGAAGTTAGTAATTTCTATTGATTATTTGGTAAAAACATGAAAGTTTCACAATGCAAGTCACATACCATAACATACTTGTACAGTTCATTTTACAAAATAGTGTGTTTACATTCAGAGCAACCTAATATTGAAACAAGTTTATTCTAAAAGTTCAAAAGAGGGATTTACAACTAACTTTGGTTGTACAATAGTTGATAATATAGGCCTCGAATAACCTTTTATAAAAGTTCACCATAAATAGATTCCCATTCTCCACAAGTTAATGCCAACTCTCACATGGTTGGAGCTAGGCTCAAAACCAATTACCCTCTTCAAAGAGAGGTTACAATAATTTGAAGACAAAGACCATAACCACTAGATCATGGAAGCAACAGTTTTTTATTGACACAATGCATTTTTGGTTGGAAGCAGTTATCATATTGTTCTACTGTTTAATATAGACACAATGCATTATGGGTAAAAAAAATACAAAATCAGATCTAAGTATACTACATATATACAAAATTAATGAATTATAAATAAGCCTGGATTTAGTGCTAACAACAAATGTGCAAGTACTCATCATACATAGCATGATGTTTTGTTACAATAAGATCATACAGTCACTAACACAATATTTCCAGGATCAAAGGATCATACCTTGGTGAAATCTCTTTACAGTGAGTTTATAAGCTAAAGTAGTAACGGTCACTAACATACTGAGAAAATACTGAGTCAGTTGCCTTTAGGGATAATGCTACTTAGTCCAACATATGCAAGGCTACATGGCAGTTTGCTACACTACAGGGCAATTTCCAACACATTGGTTTGTTGCAATGTAGCATAAGCTAGCTAATTTCTTATACTAACTAGTTGAATACATTCTACACTGACTTTTGTGGAGGCTGCAATTATGTTTTGGCATGCCTGAAGCAAAACCATTGCAAAGAACTTGGCTTGCACAAAATTTTGATAAGTGCTTAGTAGTGATACCCTTAAGCAACTGATCTAATATCTATATCTCGGCTAACAAGTATATAAGTATAACAAAAAAGTAAATATAAAAAAAGTATATTTATAAATGAACACAACAATAATTTATATAATATCTTGATGGGTCAGCGCAAAACTAGTCTCACTTTATGAAAATAAAGAAAGATGTAGACAAGCTGTGCACTGACCCATCAATTTTGTTTGATACATTTAAATGAAATAGTAGGAATAACACAAAAATATCAAATTTAGAATCACAATAAAGACTGGTTATATATGTCGGGTTACCTTAGAAACTAACTAATAAACATACATGTATAAAAGTCAACAAATGCAATCAGATCTAACACAATATAATATTTTCATGGCAACCATATCAGATGTATATATTAAACTATAAATTTATCCCATTCTTGTACCTAGAGGTAATTGAAACTTAGATCTAGATTACATCAGGTTCTAAAATGAAGAACCTAGTTTATCTAACATCACAGTTAACTTATTTAAAAATAATTTTGAATTAATATCCAGTAAAGACAGTTTTCTGATTTTAAAACAGCATTATGTGCACATTGATACAAGTTACTAAGTTTCAAAACCCTGTATTTATATATTTATGGAACACATATCTTAAATTTTACAAATGTCAGATTTAGACAATTTTGAACCAGGAAAATTGAGTTCTGAAACTTTGTTCTATACCACCATTAGCATTCATGGTAATATCAAACAGTTTATTGATCAATGTCCATGTTAAAAGCCCTTGCATGTAATACACACACTCAAGTCCATCAAGCCCCTAAACAGAAATGAAAACAGCCTTAAAGTAACAACTTTTAACAAGTACATTTTAAGTAAAATATAACAAAAAATGAACAAGAATGAAATATTTCAAGTGACTTATTGCACTATAATATTATATATTAACATAGAAAGGCAGTCTAATAATCAATAATCAATGAAATGCTTTGGTGAATGAAGAGACAACGCTAGCAAATAGAGCAAATATATATTTGTATATACTGTAATTCTAAAGTTTAACTGCTTGTAAAAAAAGTTTTATGTGAAAATTATTGCACATGGTCCAGAAAACATGTTTATTGTCTCCCTTTGTCCTCTATTTATCTTTCTTCTTGCTGGATCTGAAAACAAACAAAGATTTAGGTTATTTCTGTACTTTACTTTATTTATCAACACTACTGTATAAGTTATTTACAACCATTGGCTCCCCAAACCAACTACCCTGCACAAATTTTATAACCAGTACTCACAAACCCTTTTCAAGAAACCTACAATTTTTCTCGATATGAAAGAATGTCATTATGTCAATAGTATTACTGTTTAACTTTCTTTGAAGGGTTTGATCAGCTACATGTAGCATGAAATTTAACTTGTATTGGTGAGCATGCTAGCCACTACACCATGACTGATGAAGCTCTTGGGGCTGATGCCATCAGGCCCTCCTCTGCCATGTATTACCCTCTAAATAATTAGATGCATATGTATGTAGTTCAAAAAGGCAGAAAGGCATGACTTACTTTTTCTTGGATTTTGGAGATGTAGATTGGAACACACTACTAGCTGCCATCAAGTTCTCTATATATTGTCCAAGAACTTGATTCTCTGACTTTAACTTTAGATTCTCTTCTTTAACAGAATCAACACGACTAGATAAATCTATAAATAAACAAATTTATTATGGTAAGTTTTAATTCATATGTACATTTACAATAACATTACATAACAAGTAAACATGAATTTGATTGTAGAATAAGTAAATCCTAGTAATTTTCATATTACAAATAAATGATGGTTTTTAGGGCTATATCAAAGTTTATAGTTTGACTTAGAATTGTATAAGGATTTATAAAAAGAAATGTTACTAGGGTAAAAGAATTTCTTAACTTTAACATCATAACCGAAAATTGGGACACATGTATTCACCAAACTATTTGATGAGACTGGAGGTTGTATGACTGGTTACTAAGGTCCTAGAAAGCTAGGTTCGGTGCACTGGCCACCATAAAATGACCTTAATTTGTGTTGACACAGCGTTAAATCCAGTAAAAAAGAATTGAACAATATAATACATTGTACAAGAGAGACAGAGAGACATACCATCTAATGTATTTTGTAGTTCTAAAACTTGTGTTATCAATCTTTGTTTCTCTTCTTCTTCATCTCCATCAATATCTGGATCAGTATCTATGGTAAAATAATATGCAATGTTATAATATCAGTACTAGTACTACTACATGCAAAAATTAATAGGATCAAAATGTACTGTTACATTTGCATAATTTATAAGCCTGCCTCTGAATCAAGTGATATTTGTGAAAAGCAACCTTTATTTTACTCAGCATTGAGATTCTAATCTCAATTATATTATATAGTCAATATATACTTTATTGAATCCTGAACTTCAGCTTGTATAGGCTTGATTTGGTAACTTCCCTTATGTGACAGTAGGACTGAGTATGGTACCATTTTTTTCAATACAATGTTGTATTTAGATATGGAGGTTGTACATAATTGCAGATACATGTACAAGTCGAGGGTTGCCAACAAGACTGTAGTAACTTGCTCTTTTGCGCAATGCACTTACTACAGTCTTGCAGGCAACCCTTGAAGTCTTATTTTATAACACAGAAACAATTTAACATTTCAATGTATCAGGAATATACCAAAAATTAATGAATCTTATAATACGAGACTTTCTTGTTTCGTATGAGTAAGACAGTGACTTTGTTTTCCAGGTTACTCAAAGTTAGACTAAAAGATTTAGATAATACTAAATTATCTTTTATAGATATGAGACAATTTTGAATGCAAAAATCATAAGATCAATACTAACTGGTAGTTGAAATCATATTGTTTTGAGGATCTGTTGGATTGGTAAAAGTGCTACCACGTAGAGATAAATCACCTGAAAAAAGTAAAATAATAGTAATTATTAAAACAGTTTCATTTTAGTAATAATAATATCTGTTGGAAGGCAAAAGTTTACATCTGTCTTTACACTCATATGTAATGAGGAAAAATTGTTGCAGAAGTTGGAAGCAAACATGAGATCTATTGCTTGAAATGCTGACACTGTAAATGATTCATCTTTAACAAGCTTGACAGGCATGTGAGCAAACAAGAACAAGTACAAAACTATAGTTTATACCTCTGCTACAGATTCTCCTTCTCACAAATTTTTATCCTGGATGTTCTTTGATTTTTTAAAGCTTTATTAAACTGTTAACACCCGAGAAAGATATCAAACTAACCTTTTGGGGTAATTTTTATTCCATTAAAATCTAATCCCAAGCTGATTTCATACCCGAGACCTCCCTCTTTTTCTGTACATGGATACTTTACCATGTGTCCATCAAAACTAGCTTAAAGGTGAGACTGAGAGGGTATACATAGGTGTCATACATAACTCCTCTGATAAAACTACCTACTTTATCTGTCATGCCCCCCCCCCCTTATTGTAATGGTATTGTCACAGATGATTCACACAAACCTGTAAACATACACCAAATCTCGATGGAATAAACATAATCATGATCGTAAAATATTGTGTATAACTTCAATATGTTTGGTGATAAAAACACCCTAACCCAACAGAATGAAGTAAGGTTTAAGACCCAATTAACTTTACTATATCTACAAGTATAACTACTGCGCTTATACTGTAGGTATAATTAGATCTAATATTCAATAAAAGTACTTACCAGCCTCACTGTCACTTGACAATGGTACATTGAAGAGTTCACTTGATTGATCAGACATTTTTAATGAGTCACCAAGCTGTATAACCTCACAGAACTTACTAAGACAATGACTGAGTCTGAACTACTGAAAATGTACCGTAATGTCCTATATATGAGAAAGATATAACAAGATCTACTCAACCGTCTCCTGTATAACAAATAGAAAGATTTAGATCAAAACATATTATTGAATATCAATATTTCCTGGTCTTTATAGGATAAAATGTCCAAGATTTCAACGAGAAAATTAGTTTTCTTAGCTCATTAATTGGGCACCCGTTCATTCAGCCTCCATTTTGTTTTTGCGTATCACGTGACCATACGTCACATACATGTGTATCGAACTGTCAAGACGGGTTAATGTTGACAAAACTTTTTTGAGTTTTCTTTCAATGAAAATGACATTATTAGATAAACCGAAAACGTGAGGGATTGTTTCTTTACTAAGGTATTTAATGGTTATTTATTCCCTTGTTTCTTTCTGATGGTAATTACTTGTACTTAAATAATCTGCTCATTAATTTTCGCTTTCGTTGAGATTTCGCACCTTGATCGAAGACGTTAGCACCTGTTTTGTTTATGATTGACAGGTGATTTGAGAGACAATTTTAATAAGGTTTATTGAATGAAGGTGTTACTACTGGTTTGACATGACTGTTTGATGCTTATTATCTTATCGTTTATTGACTCTAAGTGCACGATTGGTTTTTAATTGAATTGTCCATACACTATATAGTTATACTACATAGTCTATGTACACCTGTACAAGACTAAATATGAGTGCTTATATTTCAGGTTATCATTTAGAATTTTGTCTCTTGGCAATGTAGGCAAATTATATATTGACTTAGATAGTATTATCTGATGGGATATATTGAGCATTATATAAGTTAATTTTTCTTTATCAGGAAATGCACATTCACCGCAGAAACAATCTTAATCTTTGTTGCCAATTTTCAATTTCAAGTGTGGTGTTTCTGTCACTGATGATACTATTTGTAATTTTATGCTATTGAGTTTTTTCTATGGAAATGACAAATTGCGTGTGTTGCCAATAAATAGCCTCTATAGGAGGTTTTTACATTAGAACGTGGCTTGTACCCTACCATCAACCTTAAAACTATATAATGATGACTTGTGAAAGAGGGTCGACTTTTAACAGAAAATAAACTCGTAACCTACTGTCTTATTTTTAGTTATTGATCTATAGTAACTATCTGATTGCTTTCCCGTACTAAGTAGTCTGGTTGCTTGAAATACGTTTTTTTCACCAGCTCAATTCCATTTACCAGTCCTAGATTTCTGGCTTGTTGGTTAAAGCAAAGTCTGGAGTATCCCAGAAATAATGTATTTTTATTAATCAGTTTATCATGTATAGTTATATCATTGTATTTACAATGATCTCCATTCCATATCTTAACAATCAAGCGTATGATGTAGATGCATGCAGTGCTCTCATAACTCACAGAATCACAATGCCAGTCTGTGATAAGAATATTTCATATGATATGTAGGTATTGTTTTTATTGTACAATCTAATGCCAGTCTCTCTCTTCCCAGATTATATCCATGGTTTCATGTCAGATTTATGTACCTTGCTAGTCCACAGTTGATTAAATTATGTGGTGAAACGGTGATATATTCCAATACAGAGATTAGATTTTATAGTTCAAGCTATGTAACAATGAGTGCCGCAACAAAAATTGACTTGAAGGTGTTTAACTAAAGTTCAGATCTTGTTTTTGTTGAGTTTTAGGCTATACCAACTCATTGTATGTGTCATATTACTGCGGTCAGTCCACCTACTTACCATTCCAGGAAAGGCTAAATCTCTAAATTTAACTTTTAGGTAGTTACTTGGGGCATACTTTTGTCAGTGAGTAACTGACATCTACTCTATATGACTTAGAATCAGTGATTTGATGTGTCAGTGTTAGAAGCCAGTTGCTTCGGACAAAGAATTTTTTTAAAAATTGCTTTTAAAATGTAGGAAGTCAAACACATGACCTGCTTGCCATTTTGATATTCTCCCAGTTTAGCTAATCAAGTATTGAGAGAACATTTCAAGCTATACATAATACAAAGCCCTGTTCTTCTGGTTTATCAGATTTTTTATTTCCAGTATGTTAAATAGTTGACTTATTATAAAGCTATTTTTATTGTACATCATAGCTTTCTTTTATAATAACATATGTAACTACTTGTATTTCTATTTTAATCTTCAACATTTACTTTGAAGTTTTATTAAAACTATATTTCAGATAATATTTGCAAAGTGTCTGACTGCAGACAATTTGTTGATTAATAAAAGCCTGTACAGTTAATAATATATAATGGAATATGGAGCTTGACTTTAGTGTTTATGGCTGCACTTGTGTTAGAAAAGAAGGTTTATGATTTTGATTTGCTGGAAATAATTTAAATCTGAAGCACAAATGCTCTTATATAGAAATGGTATATGAGAAAACCTTAGTTTAGGAATTAAATCTAGTGTTGTGATAATCAGGGAACTCTTTTATGCCAACATCCAGTCTGTGTTTTGATATGACTGAATGGTTGTTGAAAAGTGGCATTAATAACACTAGACATAGACAAGAAAAAACTATAGAAATATAAGCAGAGATTATCAGGCTATGAGTAAAATGTTAGTTCTTGCATGAACTTACAGTAAATGAATCACAAGTTTAGATTATCAAGTATATCCATTACAAACTGTCTAACTCCTGACTGCTGTCACTGATAAGAGTCTTCAGAAATAACTTGAAATACAGTCTAACTTGTGGCACTGTTAGACTGGTACCACTTCATTCACTGAGGCAGCATAATTATTTAGAGAGCACCTGCCAGTCTCCTAATTGGATTTTAATTAGTTTGATATTTCTGTTAATGTAGATGGATTGGTTTAAATCACTGTCTTAACTTAATTTGTCAGAGATTAATTATGTATGGGTGCAACTGTTCTTGTCTTATTTGTCTTATCTTTAAAAGACCTGTTTAAATTTCACAGTTGTTTTCTGTTCATTTTGGTGTCAATTCCTAATGAAAAAATATTCAAGAATTTCCCAGACTGATAAATACAAATTTTAGTTGATTATTAAATAATTCTTGTGCTACAGCCAGAGGCGGATAAGGGATTCATTTTATTGAGTATCTGACTGTAAGAATATTTTTGTAGAGGGGAATATATATACAAAATGTTTCATTGTAATATCTTTTTAAATAGTTTTTTTGCAGATTCCCTTGTCCCTTTACAAGTTCTGAAATAATTAAGTTTTCAGATTTGCCTGAACATCACACATCAATTGATCAAAGACAATCTCTAAAAAGGTATCTAAATATGAGCAAAAAGTTTGTAATAAAAAGTGACAATTCAAGATTTTGATGTCTGGTACAAAACATACTGTATTATTTCTTATAAGTGCCCACTTGCCTATTTAGTCCAGTTTTTTGGATGGAGGGCACTTATTAGGGGCATTACAGTAGGTAGATGATGTATGTCAGTAGACACAGATGGGCTAGAAGGTGGATAGGCTTCATTAAATAATGTTATATTAAATAGTCATGCTTACTTTGTAGTGATGCCTCCATTTCTGATTTATGACTTTATAATATCTAAATAAAACACCTTTCAATCATTAAATTATATCATACATTCCTGTGCATTCATATTTTGCATTGACATTCCTATCATTCCCCATGTCTCCTTGGTTCACTGGTAAAGGCAGCTTACTAAATATTATTGTAACCTTTTACTGATGGAGGGTCAAGTTTTTTTGTGTTTTTTTTTTTGTGTGTTTGGTTGGTTTTAACGCTGTAGAAACACTTTGTATAGGTTATATAACAGCTGTCAGTCAACCTACTCACTGTTAACCTGTTACTAGGCACATACTCCTGTCAGTGACTGACAACTATATATACTAGGCATATACTCCTGTCAGTGACTGACAACTCTATATACTAGGCATATACTCCTATCAGTGACTGACAACTATATACACTAGGCACATACTCCTGTCAGTGACTGACAACTGTATATACTAGGGAGGATGTAAAAATGAAGGAGGGTCAAGTATTCAAACCAACTACCTATTTTGAGTTTTTTTTTTATTTGAGAAAGTAGAGGCAGTTGCATGTAGATGATGGGAGTTTAGCAAAGGTGTATTCAAGGAACAGTGGTTAGTTGTTTTGTCCATAATTCTCACATAAATCTGACTGTTGAAAAAGGACATAAAACACAAACTATAGCAGTTATACTTGCCTTGGGATAGGGAATGTATATTTTTGTTTATTGTCATTTTTTATCTTGGTCAAAATATTTGGAAACTGTGTTGATTCAAAATGAAAAATAATTTATAAGACATTTTGATTTGTATAAATTATTTTTAGAAAATGTCAGACCTTATAAATATCAAAATGAAGATTTCAAAATGACAACTGATGAACCTTCAGGCTACATTATACAACCTGTACTGTACATCAACTTTTCTGAGTGAATTACTAATTAGTACATAATATTGATTCATGAATTAGATTTTTGTACCCATCTGTACAATCTACTAAAGATTTTCCTGTTCAAAAACAGGACTATGACTTGTCACTGTAACACTCAGAAAAGGAATAGTTTTCCAGTTAGCAAAAAATATAAAACTGCCATTTGAGATGGAAAGCAAATAGTGTAAACTTTTCTGCTTAGCCTCGCATAGGTATCATTGAAATCTGAAAAGAATTAAAAGTCTTACTGCTCTTTAAAACTTTGAGTTGATGCTGATTTTTCACTTATTTCTTCTTCAAACTGTAGCATTTGTGATGTCATAATCACATGGTATTGCCTCCCTGACAATGGCAAAGTTTGTTTCTAAAATGGTGATTTCTGATGTAGCTTAACAAGATTTGGAGTTGTTAACGGATTCTGTTGATGAAAAGTTGTTAACTGATTCTGTTCATGAAAATTGGTCTTAACCCTGTAAAAAGCCTTAAGGTTTCTGAATTATCTGACAAAGGGAAAAGGATCTGCAATGTATGAAAATATATAAGTCATTGGTTAAGTTGAAACCACTTATCATTTGACATTTCATATACACATCCTCACAGCTGGAACTTGTTACATCTAGATAAAAAAATCTTGAATATTTCTAGATTGATATGTCTACTTATTTTATTTCTAATAATTTATTGGTTTTACGACTATATTAGCCTGAATATGATGAAGTTAATAAAACATTGAAAACACAGTAATTATCATATTAAATGATGAGTGTTTTATCTTGGAACATTAATTTTCATGTTATGTTTGATAGGATGTAATCATTATTGATACAATAGTCAGATTTGACAAGATATGAGAAAGTACATTTTCATTTATATTTTTTTAGGGGGGGGGGGGGGGGCAGGAGGAGGTGTAAAAATAATTTTATTGTTTTTGTCATTCATGATTATGGCATTTTCTTTAATAAGTATTAATTATTAGTGATTGAATGTTACATTAACAATTTAATATTTTATATCTGAATATGTTACTCTTGTGTCTGTTAAATTTAAATCTTTATTAAATATTTTCAAAAAAGTAAAATATTTTGGTGAGTTAACAATTCTTGTAGATGTTGTTCATAAATCTTGTTGTGTTCCAGTGTAGTGGTTACTTGGTAAGTCATTCAAATATGGCAATTAAGATTCAATTCTTAGCCACACCAGTAGGTCATCACCCCCTTCATGAAAATTCAACAATATTGTCATTGTTTTTGTGTGTTCAAATCAAGCGTAAGGGTCACAGGAATGTAGGTAACTGATCTAGAAGCAGAAAATGAATTTCTTTACTATCTCTGAATGATAACTCATGTCGATCTACTACTCGAATTGTGTAACTTTCTTAAAAACATCCAATTATTTTTATACAGATTTTTCAATTATACTTACTTTGCAATTTCAAAGCTAAAATTTTCTATTTCAATTTCTCCTGTGCAGCTTAAGGCACTTTTCGGGAGATACTAAATAAATTGTGACAATGATTGGTTTCCATATCACGCTATTTTCACTGAATAATTTGGAAAACTTAAGTTATGTACTAAATATTCATTTTGTCTCTTCAAATTCCGTAAAAATAACTCTCTGAAAATTGGCAAAGTTGCGTAATTGATTTTGTCATTGTCTTTGCATCTAAACTTCAGCACAAATGAGTTCAGAGGATAGGAGGAAATGTTGTCATCTGTTTTAGTAAAAAACTGGTACTGTATATATTGATTAGGCAAGGTTGATAACAGCAAGAAAAGTAATTTCAATGGAACAATTTCTAATACAGAATAACCTGTGTTAGCGCTAACCCTCTCAATTTAGGAACTTTTTGTGTTTGGCGATTTTGATTTTATTTCTATTAAGATTTTCATATTGCGTTATTGAACCCTTCATTTATATACTATCTGTTTTCTGTTCATAAAAACTTCATATAGTAAAGAAACAAAATCTTGGAAAAAAGTCCAAACTGTAGAAATGGTCTTCCAAGTACAGGTTAAACTGTATTGGTAATAACAATGTAAATCTGTCACAACTGTTTCCAGTTTTTGTTATTTAATAGAAATTTTGATTCTCATATATTCTTAACCCCCAGACGTTGCTCAGCTCTCTTAGATTAGACAGTGACTTGATGTGTTTTTATTTTGTAGATGTTTGCCTTTTCTGATATTGTGTCTAAAACATTAATTATTCCTTTGTAATATCAACTTGAGTTGTTTATTTGTTGCAATAGATTTTATTTTGTTTTTTTGTGCTTGAGATATCAAACAAAATTTAGCTGATTGTTTCCTTGAGCTAAAACCCTTAATCATGATTGCTTAGTTCTGAGGGACCAGGAAGTAGACTCAAGGGTCCTTAAAATAAGTTTTAAGGGTTGTTTTTCTCTACCAAGCTAATATAATTTTCATTGGCAAAAAACAACATCTGGATTGGATGATATTTGGTAATTTTTTCACTTTAACAATTGTTTGAGAAGTGGTACTTGGTTTTTGTCATGAAGTATATATAACTGTAATGATGGGTCGGTACAAAATTAGTCTAACTATTTTTAAAAAAGATGGATGTAGACTAGTTTTGTGCTGACCCACAGATGATTGACTATTACAGTACACTGATTAGTAGAAAGTTCATTAACAAAGTGTGACACATCATTTTCCGAATGTTTGATTGAATATTATCTTTAAGGTGGTATATCAAGCATGTAAGTATCCTTGTTTTAAGAGGAGCTCAGTATATAGTATCTACTGATTGATGGGTAGTAGGTTGAAAGGGGTGATACTTTCATGGAGATTTATCAAGAAATAATGTTTGCGGTCATTATCCTCCTACCACTGAATCTGTGGAAGAATTGTCAGGAATGGTGAGAAGATTGAACTGAACACCATAATTATGACTTATGGTGCAGTCCCATAAACATAAAAATAGCCGTGATGGCACCGTACGGGCACCGTGTGATCAAGCTCTGCAAGGGCTCGTACGAACTCTTGCGTACCCGTACAGTATGTTACGTTTTCTACCAGGGTCAGTGAGATAAGCTATTGATACACATATCAGTTTCAAAGTCAAAAAGTATGGATTAAACTTGCATATCTTCCAGCTACGGCTCCGTACGAGTGTATTGTTTTGTGCTATGTGCATTCTGTCACCTAATACGCAAGACTTCCCACGGCTACGGCTGTCTGCACGTACGGGTCCACAAAAAGCCACGATTTTATGGGACTGAGGCATTACTCAATGTGTTGGTACTGCATTAAACCCGATCAATACAATTTTTGTTTTGTTAAACCAATTGAGTTGTGGCACATTGTTAGAGCATATGGTATCAAATCCAGAGGCCCAGGTTCATTTCCTTAAGGTTGTGGCCATAAGGGTCAAGAAAGTTGATTAAGTGAGTTGGTCACAGTACATCATCTATTAAAAACACTAATAATTGGTGTAAAACAGTAATCCAGGGCAATGAAACGTAAATCTGTCATATTGACTGCATATTGTTGTTGAACTGCTTACAAAATCAGACTATGTTTGTACAAGTTTTATTTTTTGTCACTTAAGATCATATGGTATACATAAACTGTGTCTTATTTTCTTTAATATGTTCATTTTGTCTTGATATTTTTGAAATACAATGTACTTATAAGTTAATAAAATGTAAAATATGGGTTAAATAAATGTTAGAAATAGTTGAATAAATTTTTGTGCACTGAGCCATAAATCATCATTACATACTTAATCATTTATAAGTTATGTGAAAATCAAAAAAATGGGTCCAACGGTTCGATGGCATCTTGTGTGAAATTTTGAAAGCTGGGATCCAGGAGGCATTAAGGACCCGTGTTGCTCCAAGGCAACTCTGTGGCCCAGTGTCAAGAGGACTGGAAGCCCCTTTAATTCATATTGTGGTATATTAGTGACTGCTACCACTGACTAACAAGCCCAGATACTTATTTTTTATAAGTGATTAGTTTAAAAAAACTTATTTCATATCCCATTTTATGGTGTTTTGGTCCATTGGTAAAACCCTGGTCCAGAGATTTTGGCCCGTCAAATGACAGAGTTGGTCAGCTGACCTCAGTAAGTGGACCAAAAATTGTCGCAAAAAACTACTTAAATTTGCACCATAAATATTTTAGATTTCTTTGTGGTGTTTTATTACAAAAACCTTGTATTTTTGTTGTCATCTTCACAGATTTACTAACAGTATCATAATTAAAGCAACTATCATATTACATTTATAATTGTACTTGGTCATGAAATATTTTTTGTTCTATTATATTATGTATTTTTATGGGGAAAAATAAACATTTATCACATTACTCTATTTTCTAGTCTTGATAATTTAGTAACTGTATTATAAGGAATCTCTGTTATTTTTGTATTTCTGTTTCATTAGTTTATGTGTACTGTTTTTGTTCTGTATTTAAAAATGTATATTCAAAAGTCAGACAATGCATCAGTGGGGGTTGCAATGAGTTCTCAATTTAACTATTTCTGTACCGAAGTAAAAGGACAGGAAGGAGAGAAAAGGGTCAGAAGGAGAGGAAAAGACGAGGGAAGCGGACAGGGTGTATAAATGAGAATTCAGGTCCTGATGTACATTTTAACTACAATAAATGCTTCTTTGTGTGTAGAGAAAAGTGCTTGGGAGTAGTGAAGAGGGATAGAATGGTAAAACCCTGCTATCTAATTTAAAAAACAACTGTTACAAAAAAATTGTGTATCAATTTTCTGGTTTCTTGAAGCCACATAATTTGATCAGTATTTTATAGCAACACTTACAATATGGGTTGGGTCTTGCTGTTTGATTTTACACTTATGATTTGCTTTGTTTTCTGCTGTTTGTTTTGTCACATAACTTTAACAGATCTTATTTTGTTTTATTTAAGTGTGGCATGTAATTTATATCTCTGGCACCTTTTTCTTTGTACACTTGTTGTAATTTCTTCCACATCACACATCAATATTGAATTGCTAAGTCAGTTGTCTACAGTTCTTGCAATATAACCTAGCAACAAAATATGTCTGTTTTGCTTGATTACTTTTTGAGTCAGGTATCAAAGTGCTAATTAAAGATACCTTTCTCTATGGTCAAGTTATATAATATATCAAGTTTGTTGATTAAAAACCTGGGTCGATAGCGCAGTCGGTAGCCCGCCGGGATTCGGATACTCGTGCCCGAGGGGGTGCGGGTTCGAATCCCACCCGGGGAGGTTATACCCTTCCATGAAAATTTGACAGTAATGTCAATTTTCCTCCATTGATTAGATAATATGGAGAAGTTTCCGGCCTTGTGGAAGGGTAGGTGTGTACTGGTTATAGACAAAGGTCCAGGAAAGCTAGGTTAGGTGCACTGGACGCCGTGAAATGACCTAAATTGTGTTGATTGGCGTTAACTCCAATAAATAAATAAAATTGTTGATTAAAAAAATAGTTTCAGTGTAACCTCTCAGTGATATAGAAGTAAGTGTTTGCATTTTGCTTCAAGTTATGGAGTATGGGAGTCTTATGTAGTGTTTCTTCTATTAAAGATTGGTGGCTTTAACCCTTAACCGCTCAATCCCGCATTTTTACGTGTCTAGACCCCCCCCCCTCCAAAATGGCTGCCACAGCCTTGAAAATGGTGTTTTTTAACTGGAATAAGTGAATTTCACTTAAGGATAGTTGTCCCCGAAAAATGAGCTCTTTTTCGCGCGCCTCCCTCCCCAAAAGATGTCTCAGGGGGGTTTCTAAGGGGGGATGTGCCCCCCTTTGTTGCTGGGGTTTGAAGGGGGCGCAGCGCCCCTCTTCGCCAGAAAAAAAATCGGGGTCATTGAGTGCAGAAAAATGGCGCCAAATGCTGATAAGTAAACACGTTTTCAGTATCTGAAAAGACCTGGCACTTTAAACCTCAATTTTGGAAAATATTACCGTTTGAAACGCAAATGTGGGGTTGAAAAAGAGCGAAAATTGCATTTTTTGCCGTTTTTGCTCCGCCCCAGCGTTGCCATGGTAATGGGGATCGGGGCTTAACTTGGTTTTTCTGAAAGACATTCTACCAGGTAATAACTTGGCCAAGTTGCATATCTGTATGATGATTAGTAATGAAATTAGAGCATCTTGAAATAGCCCTTGCGCGTAATGGTGAAAAAATGGCTACTTTTCACACATGTCGCAACCAGTAAAGGGTTAAGCATTAATGCTGTAAACTCTCAATAAAATAGGGTCATGATTTTGTACTTTAATTATGAAGCATAGGAGTCTAGTACTATTGCAATCATTCCTAGAAATTGTAATTTTATTTTATGAATGGTCTGCCTCACTTTGATAGTTGATATTTAATGATGTTAAACAAACTTTGATCAGATCCACCAATGCTAATGATAAAATTAAGGTAAGTTCTGTTCTGTTGATGAAATTAAGCAGACTTAAAAATGGTCTTAAAAAAATCATTTTTAACATTTTCTTTCCCTCATTTGATAACAGCTCTGAATTAAGTCAATTAATGTCCCCTCTGTAAGTCATAGCTAAGGGACATATTTAGTAACTGCATGAAGTAATATATCAGTATTCATGTAGCTGCCTTTGAAAATATCACTCAAAGTGCTGAACATGCTAGTCAAAGCTTAAGTATAACAGCACCAAATAATGGCTTAAATATAACTGACTTTGAATAAGTCCTTAATAAATGCTTCCTATGTTAGTCAAAGTCTAAGTCAAAGTATAACTGCAGGATATTAACTTAATATTCAGTATTCATGCTGTTGAGGACTAACTTGATGAAGATACAACTGTAATGTATGATATGTTCAGTGTGGTGGCTCTCATTGAATATTTCCACAATAAACTACTCAATTATTTATACACCTCTAGTACTGTGTGCTACTATATTTATAGTATGAAGTTTCATAATTATGATTATATTTGCTATTGAGGTTTACTATTACTTACTATAATCCATAGAGTATTGAATATAGAACGTTGATTGATCAATGTACTGTGAAGCAAGTTTTTTTCCTGCCTAATGAATTCAGATTGTGACACATTTTGTTGTCAATCCAGCAATTGTAAGTTTGATTCCATTTGGGCTTCATGCTGTTTTGGAGTTATATCATTTACTTAACCTGCTTGCTTTAAGCTATTGGAACTGATTAAATTTGATTTGGGCAAGTGAAAATTACCTGTTTCATATAGTCAGGCTAGTTGATAATTTTTGCACATTTCTGTAATATATAATAAATTGTGCTAGTTCTCAAGAAAATGACTTGTAAACAATTGGCCATCAGATGTGTTGTGAATAATAATTTATGGATAATTACCTTTGCCTGGTCAAGAACCTCAACTGACATATTCACTCTCTATTAAGGTCATTGTGCTTCATTTAATGCCAATATCTTTGAGAGTAAATTGGAAACAAGAAATTATTGATTTTATTAGAAATCTAATCTTATTCTTAGAAAGTGTGCTGAGAAAGTATTGAAATAAATGATTGTTTTTGCAAGATGGTGGCAAGAAAATCATGATATAAGTGATGTAGATTGAGGCAGTGTCTGACATGCTCTCATTGTCTTTAAAGCTCAGATGTGGTTACTAAGATGACTCACACTTACATAAGGTCTGACAGATGCAAACATTCCATTTTGGAAAACTAGCTGATTTGCTTATTTGGCTGCTCGTTGAAAGTATCATAATGTAGGAGAATTATAAATAAAACTATTTACAAATGCATTACATTAATGCATTATCTCCGCTTTGCAAGTCAGCTACTAAAATAGACTTAAGTTTTATGGATTTTTCCCTACATACAGCATTACAATGGCATGTATTTTTTAAGAAAACAATTAGTTTATGCTTTTCAATTTTCAACTATAATTTGTGAAAATTACCTATATTGTGCCATTGGAAAACCCAATATATTTTTGGTTCTGGGTTATATTTATTCAAGGAGGTGAAGACATTTGAGTTTGCATGGTTTGGCTTGAAATTTATATAATCTCATTTGTAAGGCCCTGATTGGTTACCTGAGATTTGCACAATATTAATGTTAAATGAAGTTTTGTCATTAATTATAGATAGTGTTGAGATTATGTCTCATTGTATAACATTAACTTGTAATGTTGTTTTCCTGTTCTTTATATGCTTGCATCTGTGGTTTATTGGATTGTTTGTTTGTTTGTTTTATGGTTTTGATATTTACAATCAATAATAACACAGGTTATTGTTTTAATTAAGAATTGATTTTATGTCCCTGTGTGTTAGGAATTAACATTTCTTGGAATATTTTCAAGTTAGTTTTAGAATACTGGTGTGAATTAAGTTGACTTAAAAATTAAAATAAATCCATCAAATATTAGTACTATTTATATTAGTATTAGTTGCAGTATACATTTTAAATATAAATGTGAGTGGATCTATATTTGTTTGAATGGATTAATACTTGTTTGAATGGACTTAATATTTGAGGGAATTGGTTAATATTAGTATAAATGGAGTAAATATAAGTATGAATAGATTTATTTTTGGACTTCGTATTATTACAAATGGACTTAATATTTGAATGAATAATAGACTTAATATATGTTTGAATGGATTAATATTTGTATAAGTTGATAAAATGAGTTTGAATGGTGTTATTTGAAATACTTTTTTTTGCTTGGCTCAGCATTTATTTCAGTAGGTCATAATCTCATCAACCTTAATGTACTTACAGAAATCTCTCAATTATTACATCATTGTTAGATTCATTTCATATATTAGATCATTGACAGTGTGATGAATCATGTAGTATAGTCTAATTATTCACCTTACCGACCATGGCTACTGTGTCATTGAATTAGAGCGGTCAATAGGGGACAATGTATCAACCTTTGTAATTGTCACCGCTTTACCTCCTTATTGTATTCATTGGCAGCACACTCTGTGATAATTTCTCCTGGATATCTGAGAATAATTCCTGGTAGTAAACCATATATTTCCCCTGAGGTTTTATTTAATCAAACATATAATTAATCACCTTGATACTCTTTCATTAGAATGTGATTAATAAGGTTAGTTAGAATGGGTAATTGGGTCTCTTTTTGTCAACTTTTGTATAATTGTTTCTGGCACCGTCAGTTTGTTAGCATTTCTGACCGCAGTTTTTTCTTAATTGTTACGTTAATGGTACTTATTTGTGGCTCTTTAAAGTTTGCTAGCATTTCTCCCATGGCCTCAAGTTTTTCATTATTTAGATGGTTAGCTAACAAAACAGAGCACTTAGATAAACCTGCACTGTAGGCTATGGAAACTTGTTACATTTGGCAGTTATAAGCAAGAGGGCTCCCCTTCAGTGCTTCCTGATCAGGCAGGAAATGTAAAGATCCTTCCCATGGGTGTTATTTTTGCCTTTTTGACGAAAAATAGCTACTGCATAAAAGTACAATGTGTTCAACCTAAAAGAATATGAATAACACTCTCTGTCACAGAAAAGATATATCTTAAATTCTACTAAGTCATTTTCTTTTAAAGTGTCTACAATTTATAGTTTATAGTGGCTCAATTGATCTAGAACAGATTTTCATATTCAATAATATCATGTTAATATAAAAATATACAAATGTATCTAGTTTGCTTTGAGCTAGAATTTTTCTGTACATAATTAATGTTTTGTTATGCCTGTTTTATTTCAGAAATGATAATATAGGTTTTTTTACGTCAATGCTTGTGGGGGTTTTATAGAATGATATTTTTATTATTTTTACTGTACCATCTGTTATTGTCTAAGCTTCTGTTCTGTAATATTGTTACATTGTTTTCCTATTCTTGTAATCTTCACAATTCTCTTTTTAGATTGTTGTCAGAGAGTTAACCAGCAGAGAAGTTAAACCAAGAAAAAAACAGAAGAAAACAATTCCGTGGTACCTCAAAGCCTGAAAAGTTTTTTTCTCTGTGCATTTCTATCCACTGGATCACTGAGGCCTAAAATGATAGCCTGTGACAATGTAGTGTGATGAGAAAGAAGAAAAAAGCATATAGGAGATGTCAGTTGATGATGAAACTTAGTTAGGCTTGCTATTGAATAGTTAGTGTGGCAGTAAATGAATGATCTCTATATAGCAGTAGAGTGGCGGAGATTTTAATTCTGTTTTAGCAGTGTAAGTGAATCAGTCAGTGTGAATTTGAAGTTCATATAAGAAAGGAAAGTTAGTTAAATGTGCTGAAGTAAAAAATGGAGTTAAATTTTATTATTCATACATTGTGATCTTGTGCTCTTTGGTTTGAAGAAAAAAGGGGCCAGCTAGACCCCTTAATTTTGGATTTTTTTGAGTGAAATGGCTCTTGAAAAGAATACGTTGAAATATTTGAATGCAGCTCTACCAGACGACTGGGAAGCGAAGCTAGTCCGTGATGAAGGCAGGATTTATTATTTAGAGTAAGTTTATTATTATTATTTTTTATTGTTAATTTATCTCATCTGAATGTAGATTTTGTTTTTTTTTCATATTTTATAGGTGCAGCATATTTCAATGTTTACATTAAAACACACATTAGCATTAAGCTATTTCAAAGATAACAAACTCAGCTTGGATTAAATGTAGATGATTCAAAATCATAATAAAATAGTTTGGTTGTGCCAGACTAGTGTCTGTTTGGATTAATATATCAGGCACTTGAAAACAGTACTCAAATTTATTATATCATACCAGCCAATAAAATACCACTATTAAGTCATACTATTGTTTGAGTTATGTTGTTATAAATATGAGTAATTAAACTTCCTTGTGTTTACTATGAGTTGAAAACAATAGTAACCTTGTATTGATGCTCTGAATTAAGTGTTTTTTCTTAAATATCAGCTTGCTCAATTTTTTCTACAGTTTTTATCATTTTATGGTTATAAAGAAACTCATGAAATTACTGTTCATAGCTAAAAATATGAATTATTACAAAAATTGGTCACTGTAGCTTGGATCGCATGACCATTTATTATTAAGTTTCATTGTTTTATATGTCAGCCCTTTGTTATTAAGTGTCATCATTCTGAATGTTAGTCTTCAGTTATGAAGTCTCATATTTTGTATGTTGGCTCCACGTCATCATTTTGTAAGTCAGCTCTTAGTTATTAATTTTCATTATTTTGTTAGCCGGCTGATTGGGTGACAATTTAAGAGGGGGTTTCTTTGATCTATTCTATAATGAGCTAGTTTCAATCACATTTTTTTAATCTCACCCAACCTAAAATTAAGATAAGACACCAGTAAGATGTATACATTCTAAGATGTATGCATTTTTGGCATGTTATATCTAACCCATTCGTCTTGTCATGTCTGTGTTCTGTTATATAAAGGCTGGATACACTCCATGGCTTTAAGGTGTGACTTAATGAAATATACTCTCCTTACATTTTCAAAGTGAAATATGGTGTGGTTAACCTTATGTCATTTTGTTGGGTCAGTACAAAACTAGTCTACATCCTTCTTTTTTTACATAAAGTTAGACTAGTTTTATGTCGACTCATTAATATGTTAGTGTTAATTAAAATATAGTGAACTTTATATATTTTAACATTAATATACATGTTCACATTATACTTGTATGTACTTATATGATTTTAATAGTGTTCATGTCTTAATTAGTTGATTTCTGCATGTGAAATACTAAGTATTTCTGAATACTGAAGTCTTCAGTTAATTAGTGCTTTCTAAGAAAGAATAGGTAATTTCCTTCATTTCCAAGTTAATGCGATATTCTTTCAAACATAATAAAAGTAAATGCATGATTCATGGTAAAAGTAAATGCTTTATTTCCAAGTAATGGTCATTTTATGTACATTGTATGATTAGAATAATTGATGTTAAATTTCCCCGCCATACATTTTATTGAGGTTTTACATTGTGACTAAGGACATTCTTCAATCATTGCACGCTTTGAAAAAATTGATTTTCTACAATGAACATGACATGGCAGCCACAGATTCTTCAAATGCTGCGTAACATTGGAAATGTCCTGTTTTTTTGCATTACGGGATTCCAGTCTCTTTAAAAATCAATTACCATGTGTTCACTAATTTATAATGACTTAATGATCAAGGACTTCTTGTTTTAGTGTAAACTTTTATTTTCCAATCAGTTGTTCCATTTCACCTGAATTAGCTGTGGTCAGAACTAGCATAGATTAACCCAAGAATCTCAAAAACAATTAGAAAACTGGTTGGTTATGTGGCTGTACCATTTCAAATGTCAGTTCATGTGAGGATATTTATTAGTGATATCACAAAACAAAACTGTAACAGCACATTACCCATAAATCAAACTATAGATCTACTATTGTGGAAATATGGTGCAGCATTAAGTAGTGTGAGTTTTTGTATGTATGCATTTCCAGAGGGGCGGATGCTACTTAAAAATTATTGAAACCTTAACCATTGTACGTCAGTAATCTAATGTTTACAAGAACAGTTGTAAGTTTACATCATTAAAACAATAAATATAGCACCTGTTGATTATTGTTTGATTGTTTAAACACAGCTTCCACAGATGGTATAATTTAACCATGGAATTTGAACAATCTCATCCTTATCATACAACTACCAGTTGTGCTGCATTTGTTCACTATGTGCATTTACATTTTAAAGTGTAAAGATTATAATTCTTTGTTTATTTAAAAATGGTTCCATTTATGTATGTTGCTTTGCCCAGCTTTTTTTGACAATTTTACAGCCAAGTTGTGTGGTTCAAATTTCAATTCAACTACTCACTTTCCTTGAATAGTTCTTGTCAGGACCAGTTCTCTAGACACGAGGTTCAAGTTAATACTTAGCACACATCGTTGCCTTTGAATGACATCTGCTCTACTTGATTTAGAGGTAGGACAACTGAAAACATTTCTTGACTAAACTCAGGGTATCTTTAGGTCCCACCTTTGAATAGTACCCACAAACCCTTTCCTGCAGGTAGATCTAATACTTGCAGTCTTGATTTAAAAATGAATATTTTATAAATTCATTAATTTGTTTTTATATACATGCTAATTTAATTTTCAATTATTACTTATATAAGGCTAGTCAGAGTTTCTAGTTTCTCAATTTAATGAAAGACTCAAGTTTAGCATAATTATAATGATATGTTCAAAGATGAATATTATGCATATCATATTGAAATTTCATTCCCAATTTAGAAAACTGATGGGCAAATATTGTACCCAATTTGCATTTCAATTACATGTATAAGTAATATGATATATCTTTATGTAACATTTTTGTTTGTTTATTTTTTTATCAGACAACTTTCAAAGCCAAAATCGTGTTCATTAGGATTCTATTATAAGACAAGTCTATGGATCACAAAGCTTATCTTTGATTTTTTAGGAGACTTCAAAATTATTTTCACTTTAGAAGTTTTCACTGAGGGAAAATCTGAGAACTTTAATTTTATTGAAATTTTATAATAAGACTTGCATTTGTTCCAAGAAATTGAATGTTCCAGGAACAATATCTTAAAATTTACTGGTGTATATGTCAATAAGGTAATTGGGAGCATTTGATTGGTTGATTAACTTTGGTCCTATCAATGGTATCATGTAATCTGAACTATATTGATTTCTTAATACAGTCTAACAAGAATTTGAAGACAAATTTTAACAATTTTAAAGATTATCATAGATAGGGTCTGAGTTATCAAAGGTTCTCATGGTCTGAGGGGCTTTTTTAACATATTTACATAATTCCGAGAACAAACACTAAAAATTGCTGAAAACACACACTCAGTTCAGATTAATTAAATCCTGTTATTCTTTGTTCATTAAGTGCATTCTGCCAATATATTGTTTGGAAAGTTTCTGCTGATATTTTATCATGAATATTTATTTTATGGTTAATTTGTTTTTGAATAACAAACACTTGCAGTGTCACTTTCAGAATAAAAAAGTTTACCTGATTTTTTGCCAGTTGCTATATCAAAGTGAAATATTTGTAAAATGAACTGAAAAACATATCACTGTGAATTGACAAGATCAATTTATTTATTGTGATTATAATGACTTGAAAGTAGTGTGAACATTGCAGCAAACAGTATATATGGTGGCAGAAATCCATGAATTTGAGTTATGAGTATGAAATACCCAGTGTATTGCATGGTCCCTCTAGTGACTGTTGTATAGAGGTTTCACTGTATACTACAATGTTTATCTATGAACAGTAATTAGGCATACACATAATGTAAGTGATGTTTGTTGTTTAAAAACAGACTAGTACCAGAAAAATTATTGACTTTTCAGTCAATTAGTACTGAGAAAATAAGTCTTGTCTCTCTCCCATTGGAGTAGTTTCTCTGAAATTACCTCATGCAAAAAAATGTAATTTCTGGTCGAGATAGATATAATTCTAACTTGATCTGCCTTTTCTGATATTGTTTGACTTGTCTAGAAACTATTGTAGGAAGTTTGGAACACATGTTTGTGATGTCTATAATCATTGTATGGAAGTTTGATTTGATGTCATTATTCCACTTGGCAAAATAATGACTATTGTCATTTCTGTCAAGTTTTTTTATGTTTGGCCATCGCATGTCATTGTTTGCCTGCAAGTCTGTGGTGACATTGATTAAAAATTGTCTGGAAACCTCTGTTTCTTCAAAACCATGTTTCAGCATGATCATTTTATCTCAGACAAGGCTAGTCATGATTGAGCTTGGTCAGGAATGCTCTGGTCAATGCCTTTAATAGCTATTTGATGAATATATTGTATTTAATCTAATCAAAGTTGACTATGGCTATAAAATCCCAAACCAAGATTATCCAGAGAAGATTGCCCTATTGTAGATGATGATTACTTATAGACAGACTAAGGCTGACCATGGTCATTGAGAATGGTCAACTTTTGTCAATGTCTATAGTCATCCATGGTCATTGACCACTCTTGGTAAAAATGTCCAAAACATTTTTTACATTAATTTTTAGACTGGGTTGCCTGGTTGGACAACCACCTACCGGGTATATGTTTAACTTGCCCAAACGGTCAAACCAAGTGTTTACAAGCATTAAGCCAAAACCCAAACAATGGTTGCCTGGAAATTTCTTAACAATTATTTTTCAGCCCTGCAAAACCAAGCCTTAGATTAACTGAAATATGGCCAGCCATGGTATTTTCATGGTCATGATATTATGGCCTTTTTGTTTCTCCTTGGTTTGATTAACAATGTATATATGAACTAAGATAAGGTATTCATGGAACATTAATCACCCATTTATAGAAATAATAACTTAACTAATTGTCTTGTATAATCACATTCAACTGCAGGCTGTAGGATAAAATCCTCATTTAACTAATTGACTCACTGGGGCTAAACTAAATCCTTTCCGTTAAAAACAGATCATGTAATTTTTCCATTATTGTGAGAATATAACAGTTCATGCTGTGGGGCATCATTATTGTTGAAGACTTACTTTCTGGTGATTTTTTCTATCTCAATTTCTTAGTAATCTTGTAATTTCATCCTGTCTAGATGTTATTCTAAGAATGTATATGATACCTATGGGTCAATTATTTTTATAATCTGATTAGTGTTATCAATTAGTGCTCATCAATTAGTGATTATAGTTTTACCCCATACTTATCATAAAAGATTATCTTTATACTTTATTACTTATGAGTCAATTACTCTGATTGACTCTCATAATAAAAGTAAGCATCCTGCTTTATGATGATATATGGCTCTGGCTTCCAAAACTTTATATGCTGTTTTTTTTATAAATATTTTGTTTTCTGTCTGATACATTATGAGCACTGGCTCCCTGAAGACGTTAAGTATTTTGTTTTGTTTATTTGATTTTCATTTGTTTGTTGTTTTTTTATTGGATTTTACACGATTCCAAGTATTTTTTTCTTATAACAACATTATGTTTATTGTCCATTACAAGAGATTGTTATCAGCATCAAACCAAAGATGTTTCAAATCATTCAAGATAAAGATAATCAAAATAGACAATAACTTGATTACTGTACAATATACAAAATGTTTGTACATGTACCAACCTAATATGTTCCAACCTTATAATTATGTACCAACATTATTTGTACCAACATTATATGTACCAACATTATATGTGCCAACATTATATGTACCAACATTATATGTACCAACATTATATGTACCAACATTATATGTACCAACATTATATGTACCAACATTATATGTACCAACATTATATGTACCAACATTATATGTACCAACATTATTGTACCAACATTATTGTACCAACAACAGAGGTGGTCTGAGGCTATGAGTCACAACAGACTATGAGTCACTCTCCCTCTAATAATTCTGGGACCAATGCAACAATGAGTGAGTGAGTGAGTACTTAAAATAAAAGGCAAAATTTATTTCTGATGAAAGATTTTTATATATCTGTGGATTTAACAACATATGTTTATTTCAAAGTTTCAGGGAAATAATCCTTAATACGCATGTGGGATAAGCAAGGGATTCATCTGAACAGTACCATTATCACGGTCATTTCAAGGTGCTTTATGACTAAGGTCTTGGTCTGAAATGGTAGAGTCCAAATTGACATTCATGGTCAAACCATGTTTCATCAATGATCATAATATATCTAAAACAGGCTAGTACATGGTCACAAAACATGAGTTTTTCCATGGTTTGTCCATGGCTGTACCATGGTTTGTCCATGAGTTTTTTCTGAAGGGTGGGATTTATAAATGAAATATATGTAGAGCTCCTTCATTTCTTGTATCTAACTTATCAATGTATTTTAAATGCTATACTGTTTTGTGACATCTCTTGATGTCCTAAGTCTATGAATGATGATGTGAATGACATTTTGTTTATCCTATTTACAGGCAATGAAGTATCAAATCAGATATATAGTGATTAAGTCTGGAAGCAGATTGAACCTAGTACTACTTCACTGGGTCAATGATTACATTATATATCAATGTTCTATGTCTGAATCAATGTTTGACCTTATATGACCCCAGAATGGTTGTTGTTGTTGTTGTTATGTGGTTCATTAATAACATGTACTCTGACCTCATGAATATTCATTTAAGATGATTTAAAATTTTGACCTCTTGAAATTATTTTAGAAATTATTTGTTGACCAAGCTCTATGAATGTATGTCTTCCTCAGGAATTGAACCTAGTATCCCTGGATCAGTAGAAGTGTGTGTTAGTCTGGCCGAGCTTGCCAGGCATCTAAATGAATACAGCCTATTTAAGCAGAGGATCTTTAAGTTAGGGTAAAATCAATTATAATCATATCTCTAAAATTGGAGAGTCATCACAGACAATAGGATGGTAACATTAATATTTAATATACAGTAAGTCAATTCAGAAGGTGGCTAATGTAAGCTGTATCACAGTATGATAAAGAGTTTTAAGTTTACTAAACCCCCAGAGGTAGTTTCATTAAAATGCATGTGCCTTTAAAATGTTTTGTCTGAAACTGACATGTTCAAATTTCCTCACACAATTATAACATCCTTAGTGGTAAAATTTTGTTAACTATTCTATCTGAAAGTCAATCCCAGAAGGCCTTGGTGACAAAACTGTATCTGTAAGTAGAGTCAATCATAAACATCTTGTCAATATACTGTATATAGTTTGAATAAATATATGACAAACTGTCTGGCAATTTTAAGGTAGAATTCCTATGATGCTCTTGGTGTGATATCATTTAAAGTCATTAGACTCTGTGTTTCAGAGCTTGACATTAAAGGTTGTCTGATTGCCCCTGATGACCTATATTGGATGACCCATGTTACTGCTAGTAAACCTTTGGTTTGGGCAAGTAAAATGTATAGCTGGCTGTCCAACTGGACAGTCTACTTTAAAAATTAATATTGAACCCTGATGTTTATCATATCAATTTGTTGATCAATTTATTGTGTTAATTAATCAATGGACTAGTAATCATTGGATAGTCAGCTAGGCATTGAAGTTGTTGGAACTTGTTTCCCAATCAAGCTAAATTAAATTAGTATAATCTTAATGCTATATTTGAAACACACAAGATTTTATTATTCTACTGTATTATATCATATTCAAGGATTTGAACACCACACCATATGAATTATTTGAATTAAAGGAACATATCTCTATAATTAATAATTCAATTTGAATGAGAGGTTATCTACCTTAAGAATACTATACTCTCCAATCAAATGAAATATTTCCACATGTCTAAGACTTGTCATATTGTGATATCTGTTGTAGACATTTTGTTATAAAAGAATTATAAAGAGTTTATACCAGACATGAGATCTATGTATTTATGAGTCAGTTACAGAAGCTTATAATATAGTGCTGCAATGTTGAATAGACCTAATCCGGAATTCAAATTTATGGGTTTTTCCGTCAGTGCACAGCCAGTACAAACAAAGTTTTCTGCACATTATTGCTAAATAGCACGAACTATGGATTAAATCCTATTGTTTTTTGTACACATGTTGTCATTGTAACAGGAAAGTTTGTTTGTACTGGAGGGGAAAACCCAAATATTTGAATTCTGGATATAGCCTATTGTGAATGTTAAAAGCCAGAAATAGCAAGGCATTGCAACCTGCCTTTTTTCTTTGCTCCCTCCCCATTTTCTCAGCTGCCCTCCTATTTTTTCTCTGCTCTTAATCTCTGATTCCTCCTCCTTTTCTGTGCTTTCTTTCCATATTCTGCTATAAACTTGTTGTATGTGCAGAACTTAACATTTTAAAGTTTTCATCCATTTGAAGCATAGCCTTGTAACCAAGAGTTTTCTTGGTTGGCTTTGCCTCGGCTTAGTCTGATAAGGTTTTACTTGCTCTGTGATTAATTAATTTGCTGTTGGCTCTCTGAAAAAGTAATTGTTCATGCTACATATTCATAGTTTAGAATGGAAGATAGTTTTATGTAGATTTCTTAGAGTTCATATGCTGCTATATCCGTACATGACAAATACATGATGAAATGAATCAATGTATATAGTACATTAAATGTACAATTGTTTATAAAGAAATATGTCTTCCCCTGTGGTTGTTGAAATATGTACTTATAGTTTGCAAGTATAATATTTGTGTTGATTTATAACCAAATTTATTCTAACCACAGTGCCTTTTAATCCTATGTTTATGTAAATACCTATCTTATGCCAGATTTCTTTATACAAAAACTTGGTATAGTCTTTATTTATAATAAGTGACTTCTGTCTATTGATCGTAAAATACCGCTATATATACATAAGGTAAACATACGTTTATGGTTTAATTGACAATTGGACATGTCTATCGGTATTTACACGCTAGATTGGACAGCTACGATTTATTGCATTGTTCGGGTATTATGCGATATCAAAAATAAAATAGCGTCTGTGTAATTTGACACAATTATCGTACTCCAATTTTTTTTTGTTTATATAGGCTTGTATATTATCACGTCTAACATGGCCCATGATCCGTTAAATCAATAAGTGAAATAATCGGGTATAATTTCATTGATGAGCAAAAACATGTTTGAACAGCAAGTATGCTTGATTAAATACCTGGGTGATATGATCTTGGTTATTTGTATTGTTTTGATACAACTCAGTCGTTAAATATTGTATTAATAATTAATATTGTTAAACCTTATCATGTTGAAGTGTTAAAACATTGATTGTTTCTGATTAATGTTTGTTGATGACCGGAACAGAATAGAACATTTTATTGGCAGAACACTTTGGTGTTTGTAGCTGTTAAAATAAGTTGGTGGTAAAGCCATTGCTTTACTTGATTTTGATTGTTACCATCAATTATCTGTAGTTGAGTCGTTCTGTTATTGCGCTAGACTTTCTTTTATAGGCATAGATCTCTGGACATAAGGTTTTTTTTTGCAGAAGAAGCACACACCTGCCTTGCTCTGCTTTATACTGTGATAGAAGGGGGAATGGTATTAGAATATATTTCACCATCAATACCCGGACTTGGAGCAGAACAGTCGTAACTCAATTTAAAAAAAACTGAGTTACTATCGTTTTGCTCTAAGCCCACAAATTGTGGTATGTATGGATCCTGCTCTGGAATCAAACCTAGAGTTGTAGTCCAATGTTTTACTAACTGAACCACCCAGACTGGCTTTCTGTATTCAAAGCTTGACATTAACTTTGAAAGGGGTTGCCCAGTAGGAAGATCAACTATAAAATTTACTTTACTGCACCATATTTTAAATAGTGCTGAAAACTTGTTGCCCAAATTCAAAGTTAAGTCATCACTGGCAATCTGACGACGAACAATGTCAAGCCCTGTATATTGTGTATTTTTGGTGTATGGAACCATTATTGTCTTGTAAGTATTTTATTATTGGTCCTTGAACAGGTCTAGAGTAGATGTTTGACACTTGGTTTGGGATCTCTTAAAACATACTTTATCTTGATGGTTATTACCTATAAAATCCTGAAACATTTATATCGGCAATAAGCATGAAAGATGTGGTGGGTTGATTTATATAAAGTTGAAAAGTTTCCGTATGAGGTTTTAATCTTCAAATTTTATTACTTTAACACATTATTGACCATTTATTTTATATTAATATTGCTGATGACAAAACTTATATGGCTATCTTTCCTTGACCATATCAGTCTTGCTTGCTCTTAAAATGATCTGTTTAGACAAACGCTTTCATATCCTAATTTCATAGACTGAGTCTGTGTGTTCATTAAGAGTAGGACTCACAATTATCCAGTTAATCGATTTCAATCACATTCAGGGGAAATTATAAGAGTCTGTTTCTATTCATTATTGAATGTACGACTGGTTGTTGTGAAGGGTTGTAAAGCCAAACAATTTAGACTCAAATTATGTGCCAGTACATGAATAAATAAATATGTTAAATGATTATTGTAAAACATCAAAATAGATACCTTATAATATGTTTGTTAAACGTAGCTATTACTAAGTTTATATACTTGTTAATGTTATATTTTAGTGTATTATTGTGAAACCCTTTGTTAAATAAAAATAAATTTGAACTTGAAATATAATGATTTTTTGTAAAACCACAATTTTACATGATATTTAAAGGATGGGTATATCGGTATAGGTATTATGTGGGGTATGTTATTATCATACCAACCATTTCAATGGTTCAGCACAAAGCTAGTCTACATCCTTCTTTTTTACATGTAGTTAGACTAGTTTTGTACTGACCCATAGGTTGGTAATGTCTTGATTTATATAGGAGTTAGTACACTTATATGTCGTTCCACTTTTATGTGTCCTACAATAAATATCTGGTCTAAATCCTTAAGGGATTATCTGTTTATACCCCTTACAAAGTATAGAAAATAAATTTTTCTCAAATTAAGTTTACTATTATTTATTAATGAGTTTAAATCAAGTGGCGGAATGTTTAAGGCCGACTGAAGACTTTTGTTTGTTTTATATTGTTTGATATGCTCTGATTGATGTATGGTATTTGACCTTCCTTTCTGCTGCTTAAAGGTGGAATTCCTCTCATGCGTTTGACGTGACAACTTGTCCAATTTTGATCAAGCAACATTGGAAGACTCTGTCTGTGTTCATAATGTCATATTGATTTTTGAATATGGAGCTTATCCAAAACTGTGAGTGCTACATTTACAGCCTCCCAGCTAGCTCAGTCAGTAGTGCACAAGTCTTCTGATTGAGGGGTCTAGGTTCCATTCCTGTGCGGAGCATACTTATGATATTATACATCATGATATTATTTTATGGTCTTTCCCCCTGTTAATATTGATTGGCAATCATGTTAAGCAGTTGTTAGTAACTGAAGGAGGTATGCACCTAGTAACTAGTTTACAGCTTAATCTAGAGATTTAGCCTTTTCGGGAACTTTGAGTAGGTTGACTGATCCAACCAACAAAAAACAAAATTTAATGAAAAAAAATGTGCTACATTTAGTTACTATGACTATGATCACAATGTCTATCAATATTGCTTAAAGTTACTGAAAAAAAACAACAGATTTAAGATAACTTTACTTATAATTTCCTTCTTGTTAAAAGGTAAACATCTCATATTTTGTCATACACCACATAACAACACTAGACCTGTTTTCTTAAAAAAATTGGTACCATTTAAGTAAGTTCATCTTTACATTTTGCTAGCTATTAAGCATCTCCATTATAATACTGTCTATTTTCCATGAAGTCACATGCCTGCCGAAAGGGGACTCAGACTTGACATGCTTCCACTGACTCAGTAACAGTATGTCATAAACATACTATTTTCTTGTCCCCTAAATGTACTTAGGTTCTCACATTGACATATAAGTAAGTATAATACACTGGGGTCCAAAAGTTTCTTTACAATTGTATTAAAATTGTTTCATATTTTCTTAGCACATTTTTTATAGCAAAAATTAATGCAGACACATTTGGTTTAACATTCTATTGTATATTTATGATAAAAATATATATGATAGAACATAGTTGACAGTTAATGATAAACTGTATATTAATTGTAAAACTAATAACAAGTAAAGTTTGTTCAATTATATATTACAAAACATAAAAATTAAACAATTTTTAAAGAAACGTTTGGACCCCAGTATACTATTAAAAGAACTGATATGTGAAATGATTGATAACATCAGTAAAATTATCACATGAATAAAGTTGATCAATCCTTATTGTATATATGTATGTTAAACAGTATATAAATCACCTCTCTACTGCTTTTAACCTAAAATAACTCATGATTAACATCAACTTTGTCCTGAATATGAATTAAGATTTATTGGTATGTTTTCTTGGAATTTTCTGTATTTGTAACCAAGCTGACTTAAGGTATCTTATGTTCAACCATTTTTAAAATATGATCAATAAAGAATCGATAGTAGGAATCAATGGTACTGGGAACAGAGGTGTCAGCAAAAGACCCTGATGAATTTTTTCATAATGCATGTTCTTGCATAAAATGTTGAAAGTGAGATTAATAATATTTTTTGAGCCAAGACTTGTCCCCTGGATAGGAATTCAGTGGGAAAATGCACCCCATGGAAAAATCCTGAAAATACTATGATGTTTATTTTGAAATAGCAATGTGTTTTTCCCATATTCGTATGTTTGTATCTGAAGGTTTATGGTATAACTACATGTACTGTCCTATAATGGCATTAAAATATGCACTGAAATTCAGCAGGTTTGGGCTGTACTCAAATTTCTTAATTCAATGAGACTTTGATAAAAATGTCAATGCAGAGTCTTAGTTGTAAGCCTCAAATATTGCGAGACAATGTGGACTTTAGTCTAGTGCTATACTGTCAGGTCTAGTACAAAACCTGGCTGATCTAGCGCACTATGAGAATTTCTACCTCATTATAAAGATACTGTGGTGAATATTCTCTGGAGTATATAATTGACTGCCAGTATTTTGTCTTTTGTCCTGAAATAGTATTATTGATGACTGTCATTATTTTCTGACTATTCTTACTTTCTAATTTATTGATCATATTAATTATGTTGACATTTGCGTGCCGATTTGTGATTTTGTTTTCTTGATCAAATCATACAGTTTGTCTGACGTTATATAAGGACTTCCAATGTCCTGCTGGTCAGTGACCATTGACATTATGGGGGCTCATTTTCGAGGAGGTTGGTTATGAAACAATTTCTACAGTCTGGCTCCCTCCTACCACTGATTGTAAATCATGTTAGGCAGTTTTCAGTCACTGACCAAACAAATGCGTCTCAAAAATTGGTTAACAGCTAAATCCAGAGATTTAGCCTTTCTAGGAACAGTGAGTAGGTTGACTGACTGCCGTGATATGACCTAAGGAATGTGTTGCTTGGTGTTAAACTCAACCAAAACAAACTGTTCGACATTTAATTATCAGTATGTCACTTGAAATGAAGACCATCTCTCAGTTTGTCTGCTGACGGATGCTGATGCATTGTCAGTACCTTAAATTAGTTTTTTATTTCATATGTGTTCATATCTCTTCTGGACTTCCAGTATCTGCCATCAGTTAGATTACCATTGTTGCTCTAGGTTAGCCTCTTTTTGATTTCCCATGAAAGTGAAAGAACCAAGGCCCTTTCTTCTTGCTTAGAAGACCCTTGTTGATTATGATTATAACAAGTCCCTGGAACACCATGATCTAAGTATAATTAAAAAATAAATCTGAAACTCCTAAATGAATATTTTTAGTTACCTCTATGAAGATCAGTGAGTACTAAATACATTGTTTTGAGGGCTGAACAAAACACTGTTGTAACTCCCTCTATTTTCATATAAAGTTACAATAGTGTTTGGTTCAGCCCTCGGACTATGATATTGATAGTTTTGTTATATTAAAGATCAATAAATCAAAGATATAAATAGATGTTACTTTAACATGTCAATAATTTGCTCAGGAAAGGATTTATATTGTCTATATTGATACATTAAACACAAGTGGCAAATCCTTATGAAATGTTTCATGCTATAATAAATTGTTGGTTATTACCTAGTTATATTGTTATAGTTGTACAGTAGCACTACTCAATGATGATGTTTGTTGTTTAGTTTTTACTAGGGTCCGAGTACTCGGATACTCGCGACAGCCCTATTCTCAACTAGGCTTTGGACTGGCTATGGCTAGATTTAGCCCTCCATTATTTCAGAGGGCATTGTATAATAAGTTATATTTTTCGCCAATTAAGAATTTGCTTGGACATTGTATTGACCAGCATTGACATAAATAATCATTCTTGTAAGTGCACAGGGTTATAATTACTGCAACTTTTTACATGGGGTTCCCTATGTTTAGTAGCAGACTGTAGTATATCCTCATTTTAATCTGTGGAGGACAATTATATTACGCGGGGCATGCACAGTTAAAGGGGTTGTTGTTATTGCAATAAAAATAGTCTGCTCTACTCTTTAACAAGCAGACAATGCAGTTTGTGCACTTTAAGTATACCTGAACTGGTTTAGTATTTTTATTATTAGTAAATGTTTAGGGAAGTTTCCATTGTATCGCTTACATTTGTTGTATAATTCCATGTTTATATACTCCATCAAAACCCTTTATCTGCCTGTGCTATTAGTGCTTAAATGTTACTATAGAGTTGTTACAGGTTGGGTTACTCTGTATGTAATATTTTGCAATAATAATGATTTATATTATAAATGGCTATTTCTCAGCTTTCATGCCAACATTTATGGCCTATATTGTAATATTTCATAGAAGAAAATGTGGAACTTTGAGTATTCACAGTCATCAGATTATTTTGATTGTAGTCTAAGAACTGTCATGTTTAAACATGTTTTAACACATTTCATGTGATTTAAACACAATTTTCAGACAGTGCCATTTATCATTTATAGTATATAATGTATATATTAATAATGTATAGTAACTCATAATGTATATCATAATAATAAATATTATCTGTATAAAGTATTCTATTATCATTGGTTTAGTTACGTCTGATACATCTTCCTGTAAACATGTGAAATATATTATATTGATAGATTTTCCTACATCATAATATAAGCTAAGTTTCTACAGACATATACATATGCAACCATCCTTCTGTATTAAAACATGTAAAGGAAACACATTTTCCTCCAATAAAAAATTAGCTTTCACACGCAACCTGCAACATTTGGCTATGAAAGCAGACATAACATTTAATTTTGTCTTGCTGAAAGCAAGAACAATATTGATATGTATTGCCTATATTGTTGTTATATAGTCTTATACAAAATGTTTCATAGTTTGAAATTGCCTGCTTTTGTGTTGCCACAATGAAAAGATACAATATCCAACTTTTTTCACTCAGGTTCTATGAAGAGGTTGTCTACAGGGAAATGGCCTTGACTATACCTTTGATGTTCAGTGTTCATTGATTTTTTTAGAATTTCATGAATTGTCTTGAGAAATTAAAGCTTTTCCTGTTGACATACACTTAATGTGGTCGGCTGGTTGCCACAATCTGGTGATTGTAGAACACATAGTTGTTGTCATGTTTTAACCTTGACTTTTCAAAGAATAGTCAAGCTTTCCATCTCAGTTGTGTGATCTACCTCAGTATTTGTAATTGGGTTATGCCTCTTGTTTAAGTTTTTTTGTGGCAAAAATATTATTTCATTTGAAACCATTGAAAGAATTCTATTTATATTGGCACATGTTTACAAAGTTAATGTCCTTTGGAGGACAATTGCCAAGTTCCATAACTCTAGAATGAATTTTTGACTGAATTTTGCTTATAAATTTTTAAGGTTTTGCATGCATAGTCTAGCAATTCAATCAATGGAAACCTTAGTGTTTACAAATCAATATTGCTTTTGTATATGATCAAGCACATTGAATAGTTTTGGAATGCTCATGAACAGCGGCACTTTTAATATAAATGTCAATATCAATATCAGAAGGTATATGAAACCTTTTAATATAAACATTAAACAACTGACAGATACTACATGTATATGGGTAGATACTATAAGGGTACAAATTATATTTCAACTAGCTGGGGATGCTAGTTAATTACTATGGAATGTGACTGAAGTCCTTTTAATCTTGCTCGCTTTAGGTTCAATTACTTTTTAATACATGATTATTTTCATACATCCTGGTCAGTATCACTGGTAACTAAGTATGGAATTATTGGAATTCCTTTGACCGTCTTAGTTTAATTTTAAACTTCTTCATCTATTGGCTACTATTTCAGTTTCTAAACCCAAAATCTACTGGATTTTAATAATGGACGGGTCTTTTCTTAAATTTGGAGCAGGCCATTGTCAATTCTAGGGAGATCTAAGTTAAGAATGTTATTCATCCAGCAGTCACAAGTATTATAAAAGCCACGTCAGACTGTACGATTGCAAAGTTTTGTGCACTATTTCCTTCTAAGAAATTTCTTCACTTTTTCCAAAAGATGATAACTTTCTCATAAATCTATAATGTGGTCCCTGGTTGTAAGTGCTGCATTATGCCCATTGTATGCCTCCGTGTCCTTTTATGTTCCTTTTGCAAAAATATTTACTTTGAAACTTCAACCCTCTGGTGTACCCAGCCCCTTTTTCTTGTCTTCCTGCCCTTTTCTTACCTCAAGAATAATCATTAAAAAAATGCCTGGTGTTTCCATTGAATCACTGAATTGATACCCAGTGTTCTTAACCACTTGATGATGATTTTGTGCCCCTTACAAAGTTATTAAAGTTAAAACAAATAGCTTATTTATTTTTTGTTGTTGAATATTCCTCTTTTATTTCGTATGAAAAACTTTAATGAGCTTTCTTTATACTTAATGATAGATTGTTTACAATGTGTTGATAGGACAAAACAAGATTTAATATTTCCCTCCTGGTTTGTAATTCTACATAATGACAACAAAAAACTACTGATGATGAGTTTTCTTCTCATAATTACATATAGTTTATTTTACATTTATTCTCAAAATATGTTTGGTTTTATTTCATTTTTTGTACTAATTGTATATGCTTAATTTGATTTTATTCTTGATTTACAAATAGTGCCATTTTAAGATTTTTTTCTCAAATATTGAGTTACTCAGAAATTATTATTGAAAATTAGGTTACATGAGAAACTTTCTTAGAGAAATTTTAACTTAAGTATAGCTAGGTTTTTACTATAAATAACATGACAGGAGTCATTAGTGATTGAAAATTAAATTATCTTAGATTGTAAAATATTGATTAAATACTTCATGGATGATAAACATAGCGTTTTTGCTGTAGATTTTGTCATAGGCTTATTCATCATTATTATACTCAGGCTTTTTTTTCATTTTGTTTTCAATGTATTTATTAAAACTTAAAGAATAATAACTGAAAACTTATTGCTTTTATGTAGCTATTTTGTTAGTGCACTAAGCATCTTTTATGTAAAGTAGAGAAGTCTTGCAACATTTTATCAAACTTTCTTGTCGGCTTTCCTGGTCATATTTCTTAAGTACTTGTTGTACAAATTGATTTTATATTGATTATGCAACAGTTTCTATCACACTTCAGATTTTCCTTCTTGGTGTCAACAGTACTTTAAGCTTTACTAAAGAAGGATAAGTTGCTTTGAGTGATAGACATAACGACCTCTAGCTAAGCTTGCACAGTAAATCATTGGGTTTTATGGCAGGAAAACAGTGATTTATGGCATCAAGTCTTTTATAATGCAATTCTTGTCCACTCTGTATGGAAGAAATGAATATTTAGGATTGCTGTAAGCTAATTGATCACTCTCTTGTGCCAAAAAAGAAGGTGATGTATGCTCCTTAGCCTTTTCCCTGCTAGCACTATGAATGGTTCGCTTTCTAGGGATAATCTATGACATTATAAAGAGAGGAATACCTTAACCTTCTTTAATTTCTCTTGAGAATTTGGTTATATTAGTATTCTAGTGACTTCTTGAAACTGAAAACTTTAGAAGGTTTAGGTTTGGTCTTATTAAGAGTATAAGAAAAAGGTGAAATTACTACATGAAATTTTTATGTGGAAAGTGATTCTTTTTCTCAAAAATTGGAGGAAGGGTGTTTATTAGGGGAGGGATGCTAATTAACGAATTTATGGTATTATATAAAATTTCCTGAAAATAACAGATTCTTGAGACTTTCCATTCTAGAATGCTTTTGATTCTGAGGGATTTTCTTGGTCCAATAATTAAACAAAGAATTGTCCATTTTGTTTTTCATTTTACCATCTCCATGTAAATATGTGAAAATATTTCATGTAGATATTCTATAACCTTGACAGTTCACATATTTCAGTGTTACGCCATTACTTTTGATGATTATCAATAGTTTGGAGTTTACTCTTCTAATTCATTACTTGATGTATTGAATGTCTGTTATTTGTAGAAAAGTGCATTCAATTTGATATTTGAGTAGATTATACAGTGCCTACCAAAAGATTATGCATACCTCAAGTTATTTTACTAAAATTAATAATTATTCATGTAACATATTTTAAGTAATATGTTAATGAATCAATTAATGCTCAAGTTTTGAAATATGCTCTAATGACTCTTTGTTTTTATGGGTAAATATAAATTGGTGTTTCCTAAAAACAGAAAATTGTCAGATGGCTTTTGAAGGGCACTGTATGTGGCCAAAGTGTCATTTGATTTACATTATGGTTGTATAGATTTCAATAGCTTGATGATACCTGATTTAATGAAGTATTGCACAAAATAATGAAAGAATGGGATAGCTTTTATTAGACTCATCCTCAGAAAACATTACCCCCTTAGATTTGATAGAAGTCTAGAAATTTAATATGTAAGGAATGTGTTAATGTATTGATAAAATTGTATTCAATGAACATTTTTCATTCTACTTGATGGTTTTTCAAATATAAATGACTTACTAACACTTAATATAGTAAATATGCCTTTTTGTACTTCATTTGAAGAGCTTTTTTAAAAAAAATGCACCTAAGTTGAAAAGCACTTTGATTGCACACTGTAATTGAATGGATTTCAATGAGTTAGTAGAAAACAAATCTACATTCTTCTTTATTTACATGTAGTTAGACTAGATTTGTGCTGATTAATTGAAATTTTTGTTGCTCAATTTAGTGGTATAGGGAGTATGTCCTCTTTGGCATACTATAGTATGCATGCATATTTGGAAAATTATAATGAAATATGCACATTTCAATGGCTGTCGTTTGTTATCTTATGAAACTATATTTAAGGGCCATGAATATTAAAAATTAAAGTGATCGAAATTTCAGAAGCATGCAGCTTTCATTTATTGCTTAAAACTGTGAGCTACCCAGCTGGCTCAGTGTGTATTGTGCCAGTCTACTGATCAAGGGGTTATAAGTTCAACTCCCAGGTGGGGCTTACTTTTGTGGAGTTTGGTATGAATGAAATAATTTTTATGGCCATATAATCTCCTTCCTGCCACTAGTTCTTAATCATGTAAGGCAGTTGTCTGACAGTCACTGACAAAAGTATGCATCTAGTAACTCAGATTAACTGTTGAGTTAAATGCAGAAATTGAGCCTTTATAGGAAAGGTGAGTAGCTTAACTAACCACAGTGGTATGACCTTCACAAGGTGGTGCTACAGTGTTAAAAACCAACATAAAATTGACAAGAAAAAAACTACTGATGAGTACAGTAAGGTATCTGTACCAAGTGTTCATATAAATATATAAGCAAAATCAGGTGCCATTAAACTTACTATTTACTATCTCTGTTGACATTTCTTTGTAATAAAACTTACCAGAACATCTGATCCCCTATGATGACGCCTAGTATATTCTGATTTACTTGTCTTGGAATTACTTTGCGGATGTTTTAGTATTAATTGTTTTCATGATAAATTATACCACACATTTCTTTAAAATAAATATATCCATAGCGAAAAAGAAATCATGTTATATGATTAAACATGATAAGATGTGTACAAACATGTTTTTTGCCTCATTGATCATGTTGGTCAATCATGTTTTATAAACATGTTTGACCATCAAACATGATAGTTGATGGAAATTACAATTTGTTCAATAAAACATTTGTAATTATTTCAACTAATATTATAATGTCTCTCAGGGAGAAGTAAAAATCATTATGGAATGTTTTTTTCTGCAAACAATTTTACAAGAAATCAACATGTTCAATCATGAATAAACATGATAAATTTATGAATAAAAATAATCCAACAAATCTCTTAATTTCTTGTTACTTTCATCAAATAAGTTATTCTTCTGGATAAGAAAATATCCATACATTTCAACTTTGTGTAATATTAGCCTAAAATGATAAATTTAATAAATTTACCAACACATTGACTCATTTATAACTTAAAGAATAATATACATGATCAAACATGGCAGAACATGATGAATTCAAATTCAATATCTTTTAACTTATAAGCTTTTTTAAATTATGTCTTACAACCAGATATTACTTTCTGTGAAAATATTGATAAAAAGAATAGTTTCATTTGTTTTGTTTACAATTTTACTATAGGAAAGCAAACATGTTTAAACATGACTAAATTTTGAATATAACAATTTTTCAGACACCTCAGTCTCAGCATGATTCAGCATCTCCTGGGATATTATCCTAGAATCCATGGCAAAACGGATGGACTGCAAACCTATATGTAGGGGACTAATAATAATCTATCCATTGTCAAGTAGTATTATGATCTATGAAAAATATTACTAAGAGGCCTAAAGTTTCGTTTTTTCCTAAATTAAGGGGAGACTACTGTGTATTAACTTAATGAATATACTGGGTACTGGTTTTTAAACTAAACTTATGAATTTAAAGATGGCTGAAAGTGCTTTACCGCCAATTTCAAAAAAGAAGATTTTTACTTAAAGTTGAATTGTTATAAGGCATCAACAACTTATAAAAGATGCAAAGACAATATGGAAATTTTATTTAAAAAATTTAAAAGATTTAAAAAATCTGCAGTATAACAAAAAAGATAATAACAAGTAAGTATAAGTGTACATATTTTCGGATAACAAATTTTGGATAACCATATTCCTTTTATCTTGATAAGTTTCTGAGTGACAGTCATGGTACTTTGTAGGAAGATTGGTCATACTCAGTAAATGACCCTTATACCTTTTGAGGTCACTAGGTCAAGGTCACTGGGACTTTAAATATGAAAACATTGTCTGGACAATAACTTGACAGTGACTATACATAGGTTCACCAAATTTTATGCGATAGTTGTAGTCTTTGCATTGTGTTGACTTGTACTGATGTAAAACAATGTCAGCCGTGTTCTTTTGACCTGTGCTGATGTAAAACAATGTCAGCTCTGTTCTTTTTGAAATGTTTGAACATGCCAAATGACCATTGATTTGGATATATTAGAACATGTTCCACCATGTCATGAGATATTGATTTGGTATATGTTTAAACATGTTTAGATGTGTTGGATCGTGGTGCCATTTAACGTGCATGATGTAACATGTTCCATCATGTTTTTGGGGACATTTTCAAACATGTTTAGATGTGTTTGCCAATAAAGAAGTAGTTCATGATCAACCATATTAAAACATGTTCTGTGAACATGTGCAAACATGTCCAAAACATGATAGCTGGATAGAACAAAAACGTGTCAAAATGTGATTGATCATGTTACTTTTCTTTCATCATCAAACATGACAAATCACGATTGTTGACTGATCATGTTAGATCGTGGTGCCATTTACCGTGCATGTTTAAACATGTTTAAAACGTGTTTAGAACATGATCAAACATCTCAAATAACATGTTTAAACGTATTTGAAACATGTAAAGACATGTTTTAATCATGAAATTTTCGCTATGGATATTGTGTAATACTATTCATTAATTGTTTCTTGAATAATAATATTTTTATGTTTTCTTGAATTTATTGCAATATAATATTTGCCATGGATTATGTAACACTGATCTTCTGTTTAGAATACAGCACTTCCTTTATTACATTTTTATATCTTGTTTTGATACCCATGGTTTACTACTGTTTGCAAAATAATCATAAAAAATATCTTAAGAAATGTCTGTTTCTTCTTGTTCCATTGAATGCTAATGATTCACTAGCAAAGTTAAGTGTTAGTCTGAAAGCTTTTGTTCATTCCATCTAAGGTAGAAGTGAAGATGTTTCTAGTATCAGCATTCTAAGTCTACTGTTTTTATTCAACCTTTATGCCTCAGTCCCATAAATCGTGGCTTGTTACGGACCCGTACATGCAGACAGCCGTAGGTCGTGGGAAGCCTTGCGTATCAAGGTGGCGGTACGCACATGGTACAAAACAACACACCCGTACGGAGCCGTAGCTGGAAGATATGCATGTTTATTCCATACTCGGTAATGATTTTGTTCACGATTTGACTCTGAAACTGATACGTGTATCCTGGGCTCATCTAACGGACCCTGGTAAAAACGTAACAGTCCGCACGGGTACGCAAGAGTTCGTACGGGTCCTTGCGGAGCTTGATCGCACAGAGCCCATACGGTGCCCTCACGGCTATTTTTATGTTTATGGGACTGTAGCTTTACCAAACATGGCCAGTATTTTTGTTGCCATGCATAGCAACCACTGATCACAAATCATGAATGTAATATTTGTTATAAGGATATCTAAGTTATGCAGAAATCTTCAATGTACACCAGAGTTACTGCCCTTTGTGACAGATATACTTTGTGACTTCATTATTTTGATGCTAATGTAGCATAATATTTAAAACAGTGAAGTCTGCTCATAAGGCCCTCAAAATATTTAGTCTTAATAACTGAATGGTCTTTTTTCATTTTCTTCTTTAATTAAGCATTTGGGATTAAAAAATCAACATAATTTGTTACCGAGGTCAGTAGCACAGTTGGTAGCGTGCCTGATTTTGAATTTTGAGTGTATAAATCAAAATTTGCATGATTAAGCAATAGCCAATAAGGTGTATCAAGCAGATCTACAGAGATTGATCTGTCCAGGTTATTTAAAACTGCCTTAAACTAAAGCCATTCATACTGTAAGTTGTTTGGCTATTTCAAGGACCTTCTTATAAATGACACTATATCTTAAACATTGTCAACTATGAAATTGACATGTTATCATTTCTATATTTACTATATTATGAAATGTTTACAAGACATTAAGATGTACTTCAATTTATAATATAAACAAATATTAGAGAGAGACAATTTCAGCACTTAGTAAGGCTAGGATAATTAATTGTTAAATTATCATTTGTACCAACATATTTAATCTTAATTAAAGTTAAACTTAAAGCAAGCTTTTTGAAATCTACTTCTTAGTATCAGCTCAGTATTAACATACCGCACTGATTGCAGCCACAGCATACAGTGCATGACCCTAACAGTTACCCATTTACACCTGGGTGGAGTTGAGCAAACGTGGGGTAAGTAAATTACTGCTCAGGAAAAGTTCGGTGCCACCCTTTTTTGATTTGAGTTCTTTTGATCACAAGTCAGTGGCCTAGACCACTCAGCCACTGCCCCAACATAATTATATAGTAAGTTAGTAAATTAAAATTTGATGTTCTATTCCTATATGGTCATATATTGCTACTAAAACTGTCATGACTTAAAAAAAATTATGCTATATTTAATATTATGTTATTGTAACATTTGTACTTATTATTTTTACATCATTTTACCTTCTGAAATATTTAGGATATTAATAGTTTTATATTGTGTACTAATGTATAAATTAATGTTGATAATTTTAAACAGTTTACAATTAAAAATATTTTCGAAGTTCATGTTAATTGACTTTGGCATTCTTTTAACTTAAAGGTAACTACACCTGCTCTGCTAGAATTGCGTCTGCTTGATTTGCGTCTGCTTGAACTTTCTAATAGTATTTTGTTTAATCTCCGAATAATGATTGATGGATTGACTTCCTTACCTTTCATAAAACATATGTTTTGTACATTTTTCATATTGTAAGTACATATTCTAGATTATTTTCAATTTACATAGCTTAACCTTCCCTTTTCTTCAGAGTTGATTATTACATTTTGCAGATTCTGGTTGCCATGGAAACTCAATATTTCAATATGTATTTATCTTTTAAATTTTAAGTTTACTATTCATTTAATGGAGAAAATGCAATGAAGTCTTTGCAATGACAGACAAGGTTAAAATCTAAATTCCCGGATGATAATTATATTGCTATCGGAATTGAAACTTTAGGCTTATAATGTTTTTTATCAACTTAATTTAGTGAAAGCTGTTTCATTTATGTTAGCGCATGATGATAACAGTGCTAGGCTTTTCCCTGTGGTTGTGGAATTGATGTAAATTCTGTGATTCTTGAAGAGAGATAAATTCTGATTTATTAAATTGAAAGTTCATTTATATTTATTGAAACATTTTCTAATCAATTTTTGGTAAAGTAAATTAAAGACAACTCAATTATGGTTTGATAGAATTTGAAGATAAGTACCTTTACTATTATCATATGATAGACTGCAGAAATATATAAATGACTGGAGAAGTTTAATTGATTTTGTAGAGATTGCATTTCACTTGCAGAATTGCATTAAAAATGGGAGGCCATTTCATTCATAATGCATTCATAATGCATCAACCCCCAGCCCATTTAAAACCCTCAACCCAAGCCCTATTCCCCCAAACCCAAAGCCAGAGACCACAAGTGGTATTGATCCGAAAAATGTTTATACCAGTATTCTTTTTTATATATACAGTGCCCTCCTAAAACTCTTTGACAAAATCCTGCTTTTGAAATAAATTGATTCATATTAACTCATGAAAAATGGCAACAAAGAGTTATTCTTAGCAAGTTCCAAAACCATTGATTTATTAGTTTATTACCATATTATTCAAGTTATTTTACATGAATACGATTTAATGGTAGTAAAAACACTTGAATTGTGGTATGAATGATCATTTTTTTCTCATTTTTTATGCAAAAACTAACGGGAACTGTTTATAAAAAATGAAGTATACCTATATTTTCTTATATTGAATTGCAATGTTGATAATCATGATCATGAAAACTATTTATTTTGCTCAAACATTCAAATATATATGTTCTTTTATTAACTGTTATCTCTTTAAACTTCCAAATATTTAAGAATAAATAAATTTAAATCCCAATTTGATTGAAGATAAACAAAACACTTGAATATGTCATGTTGGAATATAAATTGTATGTTTTGTCAGCTGAATGGTTAGCATTTAGATAACACTATTATTTGATGTCAGACTTAGGATTGTATTTTAACTCTTTTGAAACTGTTAAATAGTATACAGTATATATATACTTGTAAATAATTGTATTTTGTATTTCATTCATATATCAGGCATGCCTGTAAAATTGTAAATACCTGTATGCACTGTATGCTTTCAAATTTAAGTTGATCGTTTTTATGATTAGGTTAAACACTGAAGCAATACATTGTCTAGGTCAAACTATGGCAGTCATTCAACCTACTCAGCATTCCCTGACAGGCTTAATCTCCTGATTTAGTTGTTAACCTGTTATTAGGTACTTACTTCCATCAGTGACTGACAACTGCCCTACATGATTTAGTATCAGTGGTACAATCATCTTTTTTGTTGTATCAAATTTGTGACAATAAAACTTCAATTCCTTAATTGATAAATTCTTCACTTATATTTTAGATATAATATGTTAAATGAATGAAGCAATCTTGAACAGTGTTTTTTAATGAAAAATGAATCAGGTAATTAATGACTCTAGTTATAAGCCATATGTTTTATAATGACATAACCAAAGCTGACATTAATGAATTGATTTGTATTGACACAGAAACACCTTGTATTTCATAATGATTCCATCATTCAGACTTAATATAACCATTAGATGTTAGGTCTGTTATCGATATTTAGTACTTGTTAATTTCATATTTAAGTGATGGGCATTTTTTATGGAATCTGGCTTTTTATTGAACTAATGATTTTTCTTAGACTGTTTTGATATCACAGTATTTTTTGTGTCTTAAGATGGTCAAGTATATAAGTGGCATCTAAAGATAGCTTTATGACAATCTTTCAGCTAGGATGGTTTGATTGAATAGGCTTTTGAATGAGATAATATTTTACTGGGCTTGGCATTAAAGGTTATCCAATTACCCTTAACAACCTATGTTTGGGTTTGGGCTGCTTGCTACTGCTAGTAAACATTTAGTTTGGACAAAAAAACATATAGCTGGTTGTCGAAGTGGGCAACCTATGTTAAAAGTTATTGTCAACCCCTGAATATCAACTTTGTTAACTGGAGGAAGTCTCAGGAGCTCTTCTCTGATCATTAGCTAAGCTTCTTTGTGTCAATACTTGATTTTGGTGGAAAATTTAGATGACTATTTTTACACTTATTCTATTTTTATCCATTTTCATATAATGGGAAGCTGTTTGAACCATTTGCTTTGAAAGGCTTCTGAGAGAATAACTCTGATTATAATAGTTTTATGAAATTTCTTGTACTCTGTAACACTGATGAGTTATATTTCACTATTAACTGGCAGATTCTGGATAAAAGTATGAAATAAAGACTATAATGATCTGATTATTGTTTTAATAATTGATCTCTTCCTATAATTTCACTGTAGTAATTGATATCTTTCTAAAAATACATTTTATTTATCATGTTTTATACAAGGCCTGATTAACTGGGGAGTGCTTGTTTCAGTTTAAATGTTTTTGCTTAAAGTTTAGTAAAATTTATCTTTGGGCCCTTTAGTGTTGAAAAAATGTAGGAAAATATGGTGCCAATAATACTGTTTTATACTAATTAAATGTGCATTAAATGCATTTAATACACTATTTATGGAGTTATGTTAAATTGAGCATCTTTCATTGCTTAAATATCTTAAAAGATTAGCAATTTAAGTAAAATGTTTAAAAAGTAAAAAAAACAATGAAATAGTTTTTATACCCCCGCTTCGAAGAAGAGGGGGGTATACTGTTTTACCCTTGTCCGTGCGTGCGTCCGTCCGTCCGTTACAAAATTTCCGTCGCAGTTTTCTCAGCAACTATAACATGCAGCAGCCTAATACTTTGCATATTGCTTCATCCTATAGTCCCATGTGGTGTAAAGCGATTTCATGCTCCTTGCTCATCTACTTCCTGTTTGTCGCATATTTTTAGATTTTTGCGGGGGTATCACTAGTGAGCATTAGCTCACAGATTTACTTGTTTAATTTGATATTACAGGCAACTTGTATAAATGCGTCTCTCACATTTGCACTTTAAAGCAAATACTTGTAATGAAATGGGAACTGTGTCCTAGGAATGAGCACCCAACATAAGAAAAGAAGTACATGTACATATGTATATTAATATTATAGTATAGAATTATATATGTATATGGTAAAAAATATTTTGGGGGAGGGCTCATTCATGCTGGCAGCCCTGCTCTGTATTGTTTATAGTGATGAACTCTCTCTCTTAGTTTGAATGTAATGTTGGTTTCTAGCCAATAACAACAACTGTTTGATTGTTATAGTAATTGTTAGAGTACAATTAAATTTAAAATAGATATATTGTATTACATTGCAATGGGTCAGTGCTAAACTAGTCTAACTACATGTAAATATAGAAGGATGTAGATCAATTTTGTGCTAAGTCCCATAATATTTTTCTATTAGTAACAAAATTTATCATGTTGTTTTTCTGACATAGATTCACAACATGTTGTTTATAATGTAATTTAGTACTTTTTGCCTAAAGGTATAGTTTGTAGTTTTCATTTTCAATATTAGATTTAACAGAAGTATAATTTAGGTTTGTTTTACTGGTACCAATACTTCACTTTTACCTTAAATTTGATTTAAGCCCCAAGATGATTGTTTGTTTTTCAGTTTGATGCCAATTTTGAAACATTTTAACTTTCAACATTTTTTCAATTGTATTGAGGCATTTGGTACAGACAACTAAGATTGTTTTAGATTATATTCTTACCAGTAAATGCATTTGTGCTTGATTATCCTTTCTTATATTAAGACCTGGCAAGCTTCTTTTCATTTGGTCTGATGGAACTCAGGACTAAATACCAGTCATAGTCTTCACCCACTAGCCCAAAACCAAGGACTTGTGAAAACTGATTTGGGCTTGTGATAATTACCTGTCTCATACAGTTAGTTGACATTTTTCCCTGTAGTTATGAAACAGTAAATCTGGCTAGTGTGGGAGAAAATTTGAGGCAATGATCGACTGCCAATCTTGGGTAAAATAATACGCAAATGATTTTCTTCATTTGTTTTTCATCTCGGTCATCTCGGTCAATTTTATCAAACTATACTTGTTCAATCACTGAACATAGACCAAAGTTGTTATAACTTAAAAATTTGTTAAATAGCCAAAATGTACATTAAGCAACACTGGCTGGTTAATGACCTTAAATGAAAAGGTCATCTTGATAGTGTACAAATATTTTGATCTTGATGAGGCAGCTGAGAGCTTACCATTGTTAGTGAATAGTTCATGACCTACTATCGTCATTGTCTTGTCTCAGTTACCATGGCAACACATCCTTTTATATTTACAATGTTATTTATCTTGTTTTAAAAATTGTTGACATCTTATACTGTTTGTAACATGTTTTCTCATGTGACACATGTAGAAAGTGGGTGGGGCCACAAAAAGTTGGTGAAACAGTTTTTCATATGACACACATAGAAAGTGGGTGGGACCAACAAAAGTTGATGAGACAATTTGTGTATGTTGTTTGTAAAATTAACATTACATTGTTTTGTTACTGTTGAAGGTTTGCTAGAAGGCTTACAGCTTAGATCATGAATCATTTGGACAAAGCTTATTTCAATGGGTCAGTGCAAAACTAGTATAAAATACTCGTAGATAGAAAAGCTTGTTGACTACTTTTGCACTGGCCCATGATGTAGTTTAATTTCCTAATTGTTACTGAATACACTGGTGTTTCAAACAAATTATGGTATCTTAAAGTTGAGACAAAAAACAACATAGTGTTCATTTTACGGCATCTATATTGCTGGAAAAAAGTTGAGACAAAAAACAACATAGTGTTCATTTTACAGCATCTATATTGCTGGAAACTATATCCCCTTTCATACACTGTATTTATCTTCCAAATGAATATCTTGAACCAAATATGTAGGGCAAATTATGGTGTCACAAATTTATAAGACAAATAACAACATAAGTGTTTATTTTTTGTGACATAATCACCTTAAATACAGTTTTTTCACATACCTATATGGTGTAATATGATTGATTACACATTGTTAAGGTTTCATAGAGAAGTTACTTCTAATTTATCATATATATCTTGTCTTAAAAGCCAACTAATATGTTGGATCATTATAATAATTATAGTGTTTAGTTGTTGTTTTTGTATTTTATTGCATTTAGTCATATCTGAAACAGTAATTCTATAAAATACTGTTTTTATAAGATAATGGGTCAGGTCTCTATTTTCTTTTTTCTATTGGTTTGGTTTCAACGCCATAGTAATGACTATAGGTCATATATAACAGCAGTCAGTCAACCTACTCACTGTTCTTGGAAAGGCTAAAATCTCTGAATTTAGCTGTTAACCAGTTACTAGAGGCATACTTCCATCAGGGACTTACATGATTTTATGATCATTGGTAGGAGGGAAGATAGCTATAGAAATTATTCCAGGATGGTCACACCAAACTCCACTGAAATATGCCACCTATAAATAAAAACTTTTCAGATTTACTGGAGCAGAGCATAATAAGTTGTTCTTTAAATCCATATGTGTGACTATGTTTTGTGCCAATGAAGTTGTTCTGTTGGACATAATTTGTGGGAAAAAACCTTCAGGTTTACTGTTGTGGAGAGCCTAGAGCTGTATTATAACCAGATTGAGGTAAAATCGCTTTAAGATTTGGCTTGTAAAACATGAAAGTCAGCCTCATACTTGACTAGTTTTAATATGGATTTGAATAAACTTGAGTAAGACTTTCTCAAAGTTCATTTCATTTGTAGTCTTTAAAGGATATTTCTTATAAATGAAAATGTTTTTATATAAATGACAGTTTGATGATATTTGCACTCCACCCTCACACATGTCATATAATGATGACCTGTCACTTGTAAGTCTAAAATTTTGTAATAAAATTGTTCATACTACAACATCCTATGTCTGGGGTTAGAGGTCATTTAGGGTCATATTTGGTACACTTGCACCTGATGCTGTCAATTTGTATAATGTATGTGAGCTACCTTAATGCAACCAGTTGTAATAATAAAGTACTTATTTTGTCCTTCTGGATTTGGTTGGTCGGGGTGACTAATGCCTTTCCTTATGAGGATGGTTATTTCTTGAGTGTTATTATTAGCAATCTTTATAATTTATTGGCTTAATAACAAAATAAATCCATGGTTTAAGTGATTTATGTTTAATATTAAAATATTCATTACTAAGTTTGAAAGAGGGCAGCATTTAGTACCCTTTTCATTGAATTTTTCCAAGTACATGCAAATTTTCACCACTTTTAATAATTCTATAATTAGTGAGTGTCAAAACTTTTCTGGATATCATTCTTTGTATTAGATGCTACTTGGTAACCCCAACACTGTGGTTTTATAGGTGGTTAAGGTCATGGAATTCATATCACAGATTGAGGGTCATGTGTCTGAGACCCACTACCAGCCATGGGACTTTATGGAAAAATTAGGCTTTTGCTTATGAACGATGGGAGACTCAAGTGCATGCACAACTTAGGAACAACTGTCCACCTAATTTGACTCTGTTGGTAAGGATCACAAAAAAACTAAAACAAAATGAAACCTTATTTTTGGCAATAGGCTCATCCACTACCATTAGTTTGATTATAAGTTAATGTGAGATCCTTTAATGTATAAAATATTAATGTATATCATACTCAGTGTTTAATTGATCTATCTTATTTGTCATCAATAAATATCTTGTTAACAACATGTATATCAGTGATTTATCATTCTACAATATTAAGGTAATAAAGGCTTGAGATTGATAGCTTGAAATTTTAAGAAAATCAATTGTGAAGATCAATTATGAAGATCAATTAGGGCCTATTAATAACGATAGTGGTTAAAATGGCTTTACAACATGTAAGCTTGTTACGCAGTATATGGTATCTGGGAAATTATGTGGAAAATATGAATTTTTACAGACAAAATTAAGGTTTAAGTATTTTGAGAAACTGGTTGTCATGTCAAAAAGTACAAATTTTATGAATTTATTTTATGCCTGAGGTGCTTTCATATGACAATGCAAATTAAGAAAGTCATAAGAATCAGATAAATCTAATTTTGTTAGACATTAGGTCTTTGTTTTAACTTTATTCATATGAAATCCTTTGTTTTATTGTATTTTCAAATTTATCTTTATTTTATGTAGATTTTACATCAATCATCAACATTACTTTATATGGTTATCTATTTATGACAGTTGGACCTCCGAACCAGACTTGTCCTAGACAACTTTCACTCAGTTCTAAGTTCTTGTCTATCCTTCAATGTTACTAGCAACAGCCTCATGACGGTGGCAGCCTTATCTAATAGCTTTATGGAAGCATTTCATGACCTGGGTTAGATTCTTAATTTAAGATTTTAATTTCAGCATTCTTACCCCTGCTTAGTAAGTCACAGCTGTCTGAAATCAAGATAATTTTATAATATTTGAGTATAATCATAAGCAATGAAACATTCTTCAGTGTGTCAAGTTCAACCTTATTGTTCATTTCAGCCTCTTCAAAGTTTCTCTTTGGATATTTATATAGCCAATAATTAGTCTTTATTATTGGAGACCAAAATGCAGTAATGAAACCTCTATGCTATTCCATAAATATCGAATCTTTTTTTTCCGGCTTCTTGATTTTCTCAGTAATAATATTACTATGTACGGATTGACCGATTTGATTGGTCAGGGCAAAACTAGTCTACATTATTCTATATTTACATGTAGCTAGACTTACTATGCACTGAACCAACTTGAATTGTTTTTTCTCAATTGACTTAGTCTAGAAAAAGCAATTATTTTATTGATATAAATTTTCCCTCCAAATTTTCCCTCCTAAATTGTGTATTCAATGTTTTCTTCTAACCATTGCCATACAACCATTGTTATAGGTTGCCTGACCTCTTAGTTAGTTTTAAGTAGATGGGTTGCTTTTTTTCTCCTGGAAAAAATGTCATTTAGTTTATTGTTAGAATAACCAGAAAAAATATTGTCCTGGCTGACACTTTACAGACAACAATAACTGTAATATATGGTAAATGAATTTGTTTTACTACCGTCTGCTGCTCTCTGATTTAATGGCTCTAGCTAAAAGATTGGCCTGCTAGGGCTAAATGGTTATCACATTTATATAAGAAATCACTTATTCTGGCCATGACATTGACTTTAAGTTTTAGTTATAAGTATTACAAAATTGTAAAATTATGCCGCCGTCTGTAATCAGGAGGAGTCCAAGCTATTGACAGACATTAGAAGCAGTTGTTCTTATTCTACTGTGGCATTATCACAAATGCTGATAACTGTTCATGAATACAACAATATGTTAAATGGAAACAGTTTGTTTGTCCTATACAAATGTGTTTTATGACTTGAGAATTTCTATTCAATTATGTACTGTCCAAGGACACAATTTATGACGATTAGTCTATCATCCTGGGAGAACTTATGTGCTTTCCGTCTGCTGTGTCAGACAAAATGCTTTAACTAAATAAAACAATTTTAAAATTGACTTGACGTAACATTAGTCTACTACCCCATACTTTTTCCATTACAATTAATGTTAAAAAATCTCAGTGTAGTTCTTGGTTGCCTGGTTGTTGATGTATGTAATATTCAAAAGATAGTGGGTATTACAACTATACACTTGAAAACTATAAAGAACATAACATTTGAAAACTGTAAACCTAGCATACAGTTCAAAACTGTAAACTTAGCTTACCGTTAAAAGCAAAACTTAGTGCACAGTTCAAAACTGTAAACTTGGATGCAGTTCAAAACTATGAACTTGGTGCAAAGTTCAAAACTGTAAAGTTAGGATGCAGTTCAAAACTATTAGTTTAGTTCACAATTTATAATTATAAAACTTAAGTGCACTTAAATACAAGAAGTTGTAACTTATTCAAACTAACATCATGTGACTTTAACAAACTTGTTCTTTTTAGATCCAGGATATGAACACTTTCATGTTTAATTTTCCTGGTTGTTTATATTTAGTGCAGTAACTTCTATAAATAGGAATAGATTACTTTTATTTGACATTTTCTTGGTACTTCCTGTATTTTTATACCTGTTTTTGTTGTTTATTCTTAGAAACTAATGTTTGTGAATGCTATTTCTGAGTTCTCTACTACCAGTATTATATTGTAATTATATATAGTTTTGGCAACATTTGAACCATCTCTGACTCATTGTGTTATTAGTAATGCCTGATGTTTGCTTTGGTTGTTGGGTCAGAGGTCAACAGGTTCAAAGGTCAAATTAAAACATTATTTTAATTAATTTTTTTATTTGATTATACATATTACTTAGAACTAACTGAAAGGCTGGGAGATTAATGCTTGTTTCAGTGATTAGTTCAGCTGAGTTTTATGCATCTTTTCAATAGTGATTAAAATACATGGAACAGTTCGCCTAACCCTCATTGATTTGCATAAAGAGCTATGATGATTAGTTGCAGTTCTTGAAGTCACATCCTTGATTATTGAGATTGTGAAATGAAGCTTTCAATCCATAATACAAACTTGGGCAGTAGTAGGATTTTCAAACATGAGGAAAAGCAAACATGATAAGCTAATGCCAAACATTATAGGGACATACACAGAATAACTTACAATTAACAGGGAAATTTTGAACATAAAACTGGAGCTTACTGGAGAAAATGATGGCAGTAAATGTTATAATGACCTTTACTATTAAAACCAAAGAAAATAATGACAGTTAATTCAAAGAACACTTTACTATCAAGCATTACTTTTCCATAGAAACATAATCTTTTAGTGACAGTAAAAATGTTTCATGTTTTTGCCTGACCTAGATTGGTGATATTAACCCAGAAAAAAATAATTTTAAATCAAAGGGTAGAGATTTATTCTTAGATAAATACTGATTGTTATGTTTGATTATAGGACTTTCCTGTTTCCAAACTGAACATAACTTCACAACTATTGAATTTCTCTAGAAAATGTCACTTTTATTAACAAATGTCACGTAAGTTTGTAGCTAGTTATGTTCCTTTTATGGAGCTTACTGATTGGTTGTTTATTCCATGAGGACAGTAATCTTGATAGCTTGTCACAGATAAGAGTTAATGTAGTGTGCTGGTTCTCAAGTTTGTGGTGTTGTTTTATTGTTGTTTTATGTTGTTTTAAGTTCATTGTGAGTCAGTTCATGCCTTATTACCTTATCTTTTCACAGTAAATTACTTTATGTGTTAGGAATTATAATCTGGGTCATTTCTGTTGTTGACATAAAGAAGTATTATCTTAGAGCAAGCAAGCTTTTAGTATGCTCTGTTAGGTACCACTACAACCCTTCAAAGATACTAAATAGGGTATCTAATGGAGCCATGGCTTATCATTAAGACTCTCAGAACTGCAAGAATTTTAATATGCTCTGTGAGGTACCATTAGATTGATTGGATTGGATATAGTTGGGTTTTTTTTGTCTGGCTTATATGATGTGACAAAAATATATTTTTGAAATCTTTGAATCACTAGCAATTGAGTATTGATTGGCAATGACTTGTCCATATTTCGTGTGTTTAGCTTAGAAATACAATGAAACCTGAAAAATTAGCCAACCCTGCAAAAACTTTTCTATTCGGTATGATATGTGGTTTTCTTGGTATCATTTTAGATTACAACTTGCATGAAATCTCTTGTTAGAAATTTGGAATTTTTTTTGGAATCATGAAAAAGTCGTAACTATTTTTTGTTTCCAAAGGTGTTTATTTTCCCAGCTAACACTGTATTTTAATTCATTCAGTATTTGATGAGTTATATTAACTAAACACATGAATATTCACTCCCTACAAATTTATGAATATTTAATATACCATGAAGTAACTTAATTTATTAATAAGTTTATGTTTTGTTGGGAGCCATGTGCTTTTTTCTAATTAAGCTTTTTTGTATTCAAATTTATGGGTCAGTGCAAATTAACTAGCCTTCATCCTTCTTTAATTACAAGTTGTTAGGCTAGTGTTCTGCTGACACCAAAATGTTTGTTTAAATGACCTTGACCTATATTGGTATGGAATAATTTCTCAAGAATAGTTAGTTTATCTGAATCATGTTATATGATGTCAAATATCAAATTTTCATGGAAGAGTTTATCCTGCAAGAGTCAAGACTCCAACCAAAGACCTTCTGGAATCATAATCTTGCAATCACTATGTAATTGCCATGGTTTTTGGAACCATTTTATTGTTTTACTAAAAAATAAACAATCATTAATATTTTTAGCTCAAAGTTTGCATTAGACAAGTTCAATTCACGATCTTACAGTATGGAAAATTTATCTCATTTTTGCTTAATTTTTGAATGGGATAGTGATGCACTGTATTTAACAAAATAATAAATCAGTTCAGGTCATTGTTCCTCCAGCACCCCAGTGCTTTGATCAATGATTGAATCTATCAGTGACTATTATGTCGACATTTTACTGTACATCATATTTTATTACCTATGCCAATCTTTATTTCACTCCCAGTTGTTATATTCTGATAGTAAAAGCAATAACCAGTTCTATTATCATTGTAGTTTCAAACAGAATTGTGCCTTTGGGAACTCATTTACACAGTTTCCTTGTTTCTGGTAAATATTTATTTAGACATCAAACTTCAGAATAGAAACACAGAATCGAATGCTTCTAATGATAAATTGATTAATTTATGTTTTGACTTCAAATTAATCTAACTACATGTATACATAATATCACGGCTTAGCGCAAAATGGTTGTTACTCACTCTTTGTAAATTGAGTTCTGACCATTTTGTGCTAAGCCCACACTATACTTTGGTTTGAAGAGTTAGTCTTTTTATCTCAGTATATGCATTATATTGAAAAATGAAAACTAACTTTGAAATAAGTATAGTGGCTTCTTAATTGAAATTTGTACATTAATTATGATGTAAGGGAGATAATCTGATTAATAAAGTATTAATGAGTTAATTCCCTTGTGATAGAAACATCACGAAAACTAAACAATAACTAATTTTTGTAAATTTGATTTTGTAAAATATGTGGGCCTATCATTAGTGAAGGCTTACAGATTGTTTAATAACAGAATTCTGTAGGCGATGGCATAGACAAAAGGCAGCAAGAAGATTAGAATAAGAGCAATGAGGAGATAAAATGTGCAGAGTGAAGTATCTTGATAGTCTGCTTTGAAAATTCATCAGATGATACCATTCTTGTTATTGAATTTTTCAATTCAAGGGAAATAACTGTTGTTAAGTCAGTGCTTAGTTGATTTGCAGTTGTCTCCCTTGTTCTTGTATTTAAATGCTCTTTTAAATTAGCATGGCAAGTTAGGTGATCATGTGAGTTTATTGGAAGGTAAATACAGATTTACTTCCCATAGTATCATGGATCAATTTATGAATTACTTTTTATTTAATAGTTGTATTTGTTATAAAACAAATTACTGATGTATGTTTTATAGCAGATTTTAGCAGTCTTAGCATTTTCAAGCTAAGGAAATTTAAAATGTTCGGAATTATATTTTCAACATTCCTTACCAGCTATTCATGTGTATATCATTGGTATCTCATCTCTTAGTTTACAGTTATTTCATATGTGATTTGGAAACAGTCAAACTGTTGGCCTAAGGTGGAGGGAATAGTGAATTTCTGACACCGAGGGACAACAGTTTGACTGTTCCTAAATCACACATAAAATAACTGTTTTATTACCTGATCAATTACTATTTAAACAGTACTTGACATGTTTAAGGCTGTTAAATCAAGATCGATGGACACTTGATGCATTCGAAAGGGTCTGGTAAAGCCTTAAATCCCGTAGCAGTTACTTCCCTTAACATCAGTACAGAAACAGTTAGAATAACATTGCGTGACGTCAGAGCACGCGCAGAAAACAGTCAAAACTATTGACCGGTCAACAGTTCACCCAGAAAACAGTTAAAAATATTGAATTACACTTATATAAGCAATCAGGTAATAAAAATGAATGCACCATAATAAATAATGCTTATGTCATCCATTGTAGCCAAGTAGTCTGTCATTTGTGATACAACATCTCACTATTATCATGTCTTATATAAATAAGATAAAATTCACAGCTTTATTGTGAAGAGTTAACAGTACTTCTACTATTTCTTGATGCTTTTCTGTTAGAAGAGCTACAAATTTGACCCAATCATGAGAATTTCATCAAAGCACTTGACTGGATCACTCCAAGGATTGGTCTGATGTGTTACATTTCAATTTATTTCTGTCAGATTTCCAAACTTTCTGCTAGAAGAATACAGAATAGCAGAATACAGAATTGCAGCCTGTTGGAGATCAATCTAATGTCAATGCCAATGGCTGACAACTAGCTTGCATGTTGATTTAGTGGGTGCATGAGTGGCTGGGTAGGCAGGCACCTCGTTAGTCCCACAGGTTGCTGTAGGTCTCATGTTTAATTCCAGGACCTGGAATAAAACTTTCTATAAAATTTATATTATTTATAATCCATTTTTCCTGCAAAAAGAAAGGATGAAAGGGTGCTAGAGGGTAGTGGTAAAGTAATGTCCAGTAAAACTGGTAAAGTGCATCATATTCTAAACATACTCAAATAAACTATGTTGAAAAACATACAACCCAATTAACAAAAGATGTACTGTTATGTGCTTATATTTTATGTTTATTCTCCGGAATTATTCCAGTCACTGTAAGAGAGAGATAACAGTTACAAAAAATGATTGTCCATGGATTCATCATAGAATTTCTTTCTATATTTTCGTGATTAATTAAAACCTGGTCTGCATTCAGAGTTTGTAATTACTGTAGTTTGATAAAGCTTTTAAATCCATGCTTGGAACTTCCTATCAAGTCTTGATGAGTGAAGATTTATTTCTTTATGGCAACAGCATGGCTGACAATAATGTAATGCTTTATACTGCATTCTATAAGTACTTTCACACATTCACAACAGTTTGAAACTATCCAAATATATCTGTCTATGAGTGTATTTTTTTAACAGTTGCTTTAAGTCATTTTTAAGTTGCATGAAGCTATTTTCCTGTGGCTCCCTTTGTGCTCTCTTTGTGCTTAACATAAATCTAATGATTATCTAGTTGTATTATTAATATGTTGCCTTATTTTGCAAACAGTGTATAATGAAGTTGTTGTTCCAAAGTTTGGACCCCCCCCCTAGAAAAAGTTTGGACCTCTAGAAAAAAATGGATTTTGGATCCCCCCTGAACTTGAACTTAAAAGTTTAGCTTTTCAATGAGTTGCATTGGGAAGGAACTTTTGGAGGACAGTGTTGTGCACTCTACTGTCTTAGAAAACTACTGTCTTAGAAAACTCAAATCATGACAAATCCCTGTGATGGTTATTTTTTGTCTTGGAAGAACAATAAATATGATAAATGAGAATCAGTGTTACTAAACACTGTTCTGTTTTAACGGTAACCCCTTCCTCAAATATGACTGACATAATTTTGTCTGAACTTGGGCTGAAACTAACAGTGACTGTCTGTGAATTTGTGATTTTAGATTTTATGGCTAAAAACTCTCCTTTCTATTGGTAACTAGATGTGTGCTATGACCACTATGTTCTTTGGTATATGTTTGGAATATTTGTGATTATATTAAAAAATATATTTGAATTATAACTGCTCAATTCCGTAGTGTATTACCTAAACTTAACTTGTTGACCTGAAACAAAATATGGTTGTCTGCCTTATTTAGTGTTTGATGCTACTGCCCCCGAACCCCCGCTTTTTAACGGTCACCGTCAGTACCGACTCGATGAAGAATGCAAAATGACGCATGCGCAGTAGGCGCGTACCGGTAAAGTGCATTCTAGCCTTGCTATGTGCGTGGGTGAAAGTTTTCCTGACTGGTTTTGGAGTTCAAGATTTTGGAGACCAGAGAAAAGTCTGTTTTTCATATGTAGAAGCTTCTGGATGATCATGAAAACATAAATTTTAGGATAATTCAATGATTTTGAAAATGTCATTTTGTCAAATTGTTGTTGGACTTCCCCCTTAAACTATTGTGTTTTAAATAAAGGTCTTGAAGAAAAACATTAAATGTTGTTAGACAATATTGTTTTACCTTGAACTTTTTTTAATGCATAAAATCCATTTAATTAGTTTAAAATATATTACATTTTCAAACATATGCTCACTGTTATTTCTCCTGAAATAGTTGAAGAAAACAATATTTAAATGTCATGGCTACTATTTCTGTCCTTCTGTCCTTGGACAATGAATGTTTTGTTTTTGTTTTTCATATTTGTTAAGGATGGACATGATTTGCCATTTAAGAATAGTAATTAGTGAATTAATGTCTAAAAACAAAATATGTTCACATGTTTATGTTTTCTGATATTTTTAAACTTGAAGTGTGTGCTCTACCTTCTTCTCCAGAAAAGTTATTTGTTTCTGAACATACTGTGATGAGCCAAACAAAGTGCAGCTCTTATTCATAAATGAAATGGTGGCCATGAAAAGCAGTCATATCAAGGGTTTACATAATACTATTTTGTGTCAAATACTCATTTTAAGTGATCTTTTTTACAAAAATCAAATCGCATAGCTGCATCCTATAGAATGAAAAGGTATCTTTTAGGGACATACCTGCCAATATTTTAGTCAAATATAGCCTAAAATGTAAATACTACTAATAACCTGTGTTTATTTAAATTTTACACTGGTATTTTAGATATATAATTAAGGTATGTGGAAATTTTATTTAGAGACAAATAGCTAAAGAGAATTTAGTTTTTGGCTCCCCAAATTTTTATAAAAACCCTATTTTAACAAGCATGATCTCCTGGAACTAAAATATTTTGGAAAAGAAGTATAACTTTGCATATTTGTACCTCTAGCTGCCTTCTTCATGGTGACAGTTTCCTTTATGTTTCTTTCTGTGATTAGCTCTTTGATTGGCATAGAGCAAACATGTGTCTGGAAAGCTTTTCTGAAATGTCTGATTAAAGCTCCTGCTGTCTGGACTTTCCAAGAACTGCAAATTGTGCATGCCCCAGAAAATCATTTTGCAAAAAAAAATGAATATAATTCCAATATATCATATACAAACTCTATGCACACAGGAATGCAATTTCTGTTAACAATTTTAATTTCAAGGTGATATTTATTTCCAAATATTGCAATGTTTGCTTCTCAAATCTTTATCCTATGTTAGTAAATGTATTCTTTTTATTTGGAATGCTATAGAGATTTCTGTATAATGTCAGAATGATATAAGTACACTTCTCCAGGGCCAATAATTTCCTGTATTTTGTAGAGAAGCAATGTATCCTCGGATGTTTACTATTTACTATGTTCTGTTAATGTTACTTATTGCTGCAAACTAAGAAATAAAATAAAGAGTGTGAAGTTTGTCTGCTTGGTTAAGATGATTATTGTCTCCTGAGTTGATTTACTTCACATATCTTTTACATGCTATCTTGGCAATTAAATTATGACTCAAGTAATCGTATTGATAACAGACAACCAAAGGTTTTTATTTTGAGACAATTGTATATCAGAAACAACAGTGAGGCATGGTTACTTTTGTAAATGAAAAGTCTTTTAAGTCATTGTTAAAAAATTTGTGGAAAAATAAACGCTGTTAAAACACTTTATCCCTTACTTTAGCTCTTTGAACAGCGAATTAGCATATTGTTTTAAACCCCTTTCAAATGTGCCATTTTATTTAAAGTCTATTTTTTTAACTGACAAGAGACCATGTATACTGTGAACAAATTCAAAACATGATAGAACCTATAGTTCAAGCATTAATTTTCTATTACCCTTAACTAATGAGTTTTAATGGGTTGAGACCAATGGATAAAGATGTTGTTCAGAAAGGAGCATGGTTTTGTTACATATTTGTTAACTGATAAAGGTTGTTACTAATTTTTGATAGATGTTTTTTGTTTTGTTTTTGTTTTAATTTTTCAGTATTTATACTGTTATTTAAGGCTAAACTTCTGGAGTAGAAGGTTGCTCAAGTTAGATCATTTCAAGTGAAACTTTCTGGTTGTAAAATATTTACCTGCTGATCATCATACCATTGTTTTTTCAGCTTCTAATGTCAACATTATGGATTAGGGGATGCATCTTGTTTAGTTCTAGTTTAGTTTGTAATTTAATACAGTAGTAATCAGCAGCCATTTATTGTAGGCTCCTTGTTGTTGATAAAGGACAACTGTACATAAATACCCATGTTTGAAAGGACCTGCTTGGTGTAATGAATTCCTTGTAGAAATTTGTAAGATCAGATTTCTCTATTAATTTATTCTGGATTTAGACTGCTCAATGATTAATTCTGATATCTTGTCGTGGGCATTGTTTTGTGTATGTCTGGTCAACCAAACTGTTTTACTATTATTAATTTCGATGGCAGCAGAGAGTTCACTGTATTGACAATGATTTTTCTCTCTGATTTTTTTCATACATTTGATTTATCCTCCAAGATTTCCTGCCTGGATGCTCTATTCACTTGAAATGCATTGGCAATATTGGCTTTGCCTTCTGGTAGAGGTTGTTACAATATTGCCTTGTTTGTGAAATAACAATTGGGACAGTTGATGGATGTATGAGTATTGTGGAGTATTGCTTGATGATAAGGGAAATTGTTTATTGCAATATTTTGTGAATATTACATGTACTTAATGTGCTTTGATTCTTGGTTTTGTGGAAAACTTCTGGTGATAAAGTAGATGATTAATATCTTTTACAAAATGGATTAGATTTATAAATATTCTAAATGGGAAATAAATGTTCTTCGTTGTGTCCTGTATTGTCGAAATCAAGATCTAGAAAATGTGTGGATAGCAAATGGAAAAGGTGAAGGATATTTTATGTACATGTTCATATTGATATCAAATGGTGCTTTATTTAATTAAATGGTTTCATCTTTGTTTTACAAATATTAAAGTAGATTGGATTTTAATTATGAAGTTAATTAATTAATTAATATTCTATGTTTTAAAAACATTTTGAAATTAATTTTGGAATTCAATAGTATAACTTATGATTGAATTTAGATGAAACAAATGCAAGATCGTCATTCCCCTGCAAGACTTGGTGGTGCTTCAAGTTTTAATGAGAAAAGCCTTTTATACCAACATAGTTGTTTAAAGAGCAGTTGTTTGCATGTTTCCACTTTTTATTGCTTTAAACTTTGTGTTCTGATTACATTTACTGTTCAGTGAAATAAGTTTTTATTTTGTTTGTACTGATAGCTTTTACCAATGAAATCAAGATTTTTTTTAGTCCTTTTGGGGGTTGGAGGGATTGGAGAAAAGCGAAGTGTTTATGAAAAAGTCAAATTCAACTGATTCAATGAACGTGAATGATATTTAAATTTTAATCCTTGTTTCAGGTCAATATGTACAGGCTATAATATTGAATATTTCAAATTGAAACATCCTTTGATTAATGCACACTGCTCCATGTAATAAATGACAAGAAACATTTCTCCAGTTAGAACATATTTTTATTGTATGAATAAACTTGATTGATTTTATTTCATATTTATTACTCCAGGAATTTCATCAGTAATATTTGTTGTAAATGTTCCTCTTGAAGAAAGTTTCGTTAGATCTGAAATTTAGAGAAAATTTCAACTTTATTGAAATCTTTATGCAATTTTAATATACAATTGCATTGATTATAAATGGTTAACTATTTCAATTTTTGGATTTTCTTAGAATATTTTGGAAATTGTTTGATTTATTCATAAAAACATTTGGACATTTGTTTGCTCAAGATTGCAGCCATGATCAGAAAAGTCCAATGGAGAGCATGCTTGGTTTGGAATCTGGTGATTAATGTTTGATAGCTGTTCATGGCAAAAACTGAAACAAATTTCTGTTTCCAAATGAACAAAAAAGTGTTGCTTAACCTTCTGAGGAAATCTATTCAAACCATTGTACTTGTAAAATATTACCGATGGGTGGGCACAAAACTAGTATACATCCTTCTTTATTTACTTGTAGCTAGACTAGTTTAATGCTGAACCATGGATGTGGTGATCTTTTAATATTGATAGCCACATTTGATTTTTACAAAGTAAAACTGGGTTTGGTTCCACAAATATCTATCTGTTAGTATATCCCATGATCCATTCATTTAGACAAACTGGTACTTGCAGCTTTATAAATCATTATTCATGGACAATACAACAAAGTCTTCAGACTCCATTTGCATTCATTGACATTAAATGCTCTCAATCAAAAAGATGGCAAGCTAGACAAAGTCTTCCTGTCAATTTATCAAAGTTCTAAGATGTGTACATATTTCTGTTGTAAAACTTATAATGTTGTAAAAGCCATTGTATTACTCCTCAGTAGGAAGAAAGATCATATACATATATAGAGTTTCTATATTTCTATATATATATGTTGTAAAAGTAATGGTAAAATTATGATTCAATCCTTTTTGCTGATGGTTTATTATAGTGCACATGGACTTGACTTGAGGTTTTTTTTAACTTGGAACTGTTATTGTTAATTCAAGGGAGATGTTAACTCATAATGCAAAAGAGCTGCTATCAATATTATGTATTTTAAAAAACCAGTAACAAACTGCCCTAATGTAGAAATATAAACAAATAGAATCTAATGTTTGTTTTTAATTATGCCACTCATGCAAAGGTTGGAGAAATTGGTTAAATACAATTGGTGTTGCAATCACCAATACATTGGAACTGGTATTTTGATTAGTACTGGTGTTTTGATAATATTAGCTATCATCATCTAAATTGACATTGTTGTCGTTGTAGTCACTGGTTAATGAAAGTGTTTTTGGTAGTTTTATTGTCATCACCAATACATTGGAATTGGTATTTTGATTGGGACTGGTGTTTTGATAGTATTTGTTATCATCATCTAAATTGTTGTAGTGGTCGTTGCAGTCACTGGTTAATGAAAGTGGTGCTTTGGTAGTTTTATTGTCATCACCAATATATTGAAACTGGTTATTTCACAGTACTTTTATTAAGCCTACAATTTTTCTGCACACAAGACTCAGGTGTACAGAGTACATCATTCAGTTATATAATTATATTTCTATCACTATTGTTAGTTATCTGTATTACAATATTATTATATTGTTTTGTTTTGTTTATTTTCAGTCACAAGACTCATTCATCGTCATGGTTACCACCAAGAGAAAATTGGGATCCTGGAAGTATGGGATTGCCTTATGGTTGGGAAGGTGCTGTAGACAAAAGTAAAAAACAATATTTTATCAAGTAAGTAGACAGTTTATACAATCAAACCCTTAATAAGCAGCCAGTCAAAGAACAGCTGTTTAATATGTACATTTAATATAATCAAACCTCTCTAGCAAGTAACAGCTGACAAGAAGAAATATTTTAAAGTTGGTTGCCTAAAACCAGTGTAAATCATATGCATTATAAGAGTTTAATGAGATTTTGTTTTGATAGGTTACCTCTTTCAGAAAGAAAACTGTGTATGATGGTAGTCAGATGGACAGATAGACATCTTCCACCATAGGCAATTGTTTGAGCGTAAATTAATATGCATACAATATGTATAAAGAGACCATTATTTCTTGTAAAGTGTTTGACTTTGAAGTGTTGTAAAGGGCTACAGTTGTTTTTAATATTATTTTAACAAAAAGCATCCCCTGTATCAAACATTGTTCTAAAATACTGCTGTCAGGGGAGATTTTATCCCTTATTACTAAATTCAATGATGGTTTAATTTGATGCAAAAACATGCAAAACTTTACCACATTAGCTTAAATAGCTTATAAAAGATTAATTTTTAATCACAATTAAATCTGCAGTCATCTTCCACTAATAAAATGGATTAGATTCACAACTCACAGCTTTTTCCCTGTGCAATTTTCTTAGCTACTCATCATGCCTTACTCAGAAAAAACCCCCATCATTCACAATTGTCTCATTTAATTGGTCCCATGTCACATTTTGGTATGATTGGTTTCTCATTTGTTTGTTATGGTAAAATTGTCTTTATCACAACATTAGCACAGTTGTTATATTCCTCGGCTATTTAGGATCAATTTTTGTACAGATGGTAACATACTGATTGTGTAAGAAAAAATGCTGACTTTGTACAAAATAGTGGCTATTTTGATGCAATTTTATGCAGATATCAAAGGTCAAAAAACTTTCCAATACCATGTACTACATGCAAATATCATGATGAGACCAAACAGCTTCATGCAAATATCATGCACATATCATGCCTAGGTCGATTGGATTCATGCAAATATCATGGAAATGCATGCTTCTAATATGTCTAAGTCAAGCCCTGCATGTGCATATATCATATCATCTATTAACACCTTATTTCTTGGTACATAACAAGATAATTAGTTTCAAAAGTTTTAATACCAGAGACTCCTGTACATTGATATATATCCAATGTGCTAGTTCTCATGTGTCTGATGTCATGTGATATTCTCTCATGAAATACTACTATATTTTTAATTTGGAAAAACAACATTTTAATTAGGTAAAAGTCAGTCATTGACTTGATGTCCAATTAACTTGTAGCTTTTCTAATGAAATGTTTTTTTTCTTTGAAAGTGTCCTCACAGCTGGGGCCTTGGTTGTGTTACATTTTCTCTAATTGGAGTAAAAATTGAAATAAGACTTATCAGAACATATTGATAATTAGAAATAAGACAAGTTTTGTAGATTTGTTTGGCTAGTCGCTTCCTTATGCTTTAGCATGAGCTAGCTGTAATTGAAGTATTGATGTGTTTGACACCAAAGTAGTATAACTACATGAAATAAAGAAGGATTTAGACCAGTTTTTCATTGATTTATCAATATGTTACATTCAAAATGAGCCTATTATCTTCAACTAGCCCAAATAACATATTTTCACAAGTCCAAATAAATTCCTCTCTAATGCCAGGGATAGGACTAGTTGGTTATGGCAAAGATTGCCAGTACAATTTAATACTGTTGGTTATAAAATCAGTTGTAAGTTTTGTATTTAGTTGTTGCTATCTAAAACACTGATTCAACCAAATTAAAATGAATAAGAAAATACCAGCTGACACAAGTATTTAGTCATCACCAAACATGGCTGACCAATGGGCAAATCCTGGAAAAAATTAAAATGTCCGTCTTGATCTGCAGGTTTACTTGACAGACATAGCCACGGCTGTGGCGTAGTGGTTAGCATGTCTGACTTCGAATCCGGAGATCACGGGTTTGAGCCCAATCGCAGTAGGTCATACCCTATACATGAGTTGTCGTCCTCGTGGTAGCCTAGGGTAAGTTAGTACTGGTAATAAAAAAGTGTCCAGGAAACCTATACTGGCCGTCGTATATAATGACCTAAATAAAAACTTGACAGACTGTCTGTCAAAGAATTTGATCTCATCCACAAAATTTTCAAAATATCAAAATATGTAAAACGTCTTTGGTCTTGTACATTGTAAGAATTGGTTAGGTCCTGTATAACTTTGATCTTCTTTGGAGGTACTGTCCAGTAATAAACTGTTGAGTTTTGTGAAGTGACTGCTATTATGATATGAAAATTTCATCATGCAATATGGCTGCTACATTTTCTGAATACATATGTCTGTAGACTGTTCAACATGATACAAATTGATTATAGATTACATGTTGTGAGAACATCAAACATCACAATTAAGACCTAAAACATAACATCAGTGATGGCCATAACAGACTTCCATATTACTCAATACTCTAGATACCTTTTAGTATAAAATATGTTTCTTTCATTCTTCACCGATTTTATCCCCAAGTTGAAGTTAAACGAAATATTCTCATTAAATAGTTTAGCATGTTATTGTTACTTTATCATTCAAGGATATCCTTCATTGCCATCCTGCAAAGGAAATCACTCTTTTGTCAAAATAGCCAAGGCTTGGCAGAAAAATTTCTTTTTTTTTCAATTTCTTGTGACATTATCAATTAGTTATTTTGGCTTGGACTTGTCTGGTCTCAAGAAACTCATTAACTTGAGGTGTTGAATCTTGATAAAGGCTTGCATGGACAAAAGGTGAAGGATTGAACTAATTTCAAAAAGTTTTGATTGGAATTCTAAATTAGAATTCGATGCGCCATTCTGAAAGCATACCAGACTTAAACAATAAATAACACCAGTTTGAAGCATATAATAAACAGAAAATTGTTTAAGATCTATTTATTTCATTTGTGAGCTTAGGATATTATATTTTCACTTGTGGCTATGACACTCGTGGAAATATTACATCCTTAGCTCACTTATCAATCTTACACTGAAATAAACAAATTTCCTCTATATATTTGTATTATATAATGTATTATAATGTTATACATTAACTATATTTCAGTCATGTAGAAAACTTTACAACCAGAGATGATCCGAGAGATGATCCAGACTATATAGAACCTCCTAAACCAAGAGAAGTAGAATTAATTAGAGATGTACAGAAAGGTTTTGGTTTTGTTGCTGGTAGTGAGAAACCTGTTGTTGTTAGATTTGTTACCGAAGGTATGTCATGTAGGATTGTGTAAAAATTTACAGCCCACCCCCTTGCTCACTTGCTCAGTCGGTAGGCTCACAAGTCTACTGACAGAGGAATCCTTGGTTTTGATTTTCAGTTTGGTTGTGTCATGATGTAATTTCTACAGCCATTTGCTCTCTACTACTGATTTTTAATCATGTAGGACAAATTTTTAGTCTTTTTTCTGGAGTATGCCCCTAGTACCTGGTTATCAACTCAGTCCAGAGAATTATTCTTTCCAGGATTGTGAGTAGATTAACTGACCGCTGTGATATGACTAATACAATGTGTTGCTATGGTGTTAAACCCTACAAAAAATGAAACAAACTATTATTAACATGCAATTTGACTCAAATAATTTGACTTCCTCATGACATGGATGCCATGATTGATGTTATAGCGGATTTGAACATGATTCTGTCAAAATTATTGAATATCTTCAGGTAAATATTTTTCTTTTTGTTCCTATTGCTAAAAGATGGGAATGTTAGCCTATGGTAATCAATGATCTCTATTTACATAGCCATTTGTCTTTTCCTTGAAATTGTTTCCACATTTGTTCCAGAAACTGTGAAAGTCTTGGAAATAATTTGTTTAATTTCCATATTTTACATACAGAAAACTGTTGGGTTGAATTGTTAGATAGATAGTTCTTATGCAAATTTCTTAAATTGTTCTACATATACATTAACATCAGTCAAGATTTGTTCATTGTTCTTTTGTTTGTTCCTAAATTGAATGAGTTCTTTTACTAGTTGTATATTACCATAAATGTGTTATCATCTACTTAGTAGAAATATTCAATAAGCTAAAGTAATAGTTTTTCCCAGATTTATGTTCAATTTAGTCATTGGACTGTTTACTGTTAGTTGAAACCAAATTAGCTCTTGGATTATGTGCTTTAATTTTTTGGTTAGGTTTTAACAAACAACATTTTTTACAAGTTTAAGTAATGTATTAGAAAGTTTTTGTGAAAACTGTTAATGTGTAAGTCTTTTTGTGCAAGTTCTGTCTTTACTATGAAATATTCATACACCCTCAAGCTGATTGTGTAATGTTCTTGTATTTTTAGAGCCTGCAAATTAATTGACAATTTTTATTGCATTGTTAAGTTAATAACATTTGAATGTCATTCAATTAACACCTAATTTGTTGATGATTATTTTCTAAATTGCTATAACAGTTGTACTTGTAAATTGAATCAGTAATGATTGTATCTCATTAATTGATTGTTTTCTATTGTGTGTGTACTTTGGCTATTTTTTGTCATTCGGAACTCCTCGGTCATCACTAGAAAAAATCTCGGACATATTTAGACGCCATTTTTGCACTACCTTTGCGTCACATGCTCAAAGAAAATACTTTAACCGGTGTTGAAGTAAACAAATCCATGATGAGGGGGTGATAAATGTCTAGCATTTTTGTCTATGAATATGAAATGCATGATTCAATGATATCCATTGAACAATATTATACTCACATATATAGCATAAAATTTTCCTTCAGTAATGATCTAGAATAATATATTTTCACAAAATTGACGTAGGCATTTAATTATATAGTAATTAAAGACAGGAAATGTTATGGGATTATCTAAGGCTCAGGTGTCTGTCGGGTAGATGTACAGCTCCTTTGGTGGTCACAACTAACTTTGTCTCTTTGGCAGAATGACTTGAATCTTTGAGCATGTGTATTGCCACAATAGCAATAGAAGTGCACAAGAATTATAAGTCCAACAGGAGCAGTTTTGGGTTATTTTATTTTACTATTTTCAATTCTTGGCAAAAACCAGCGCATTTATTCTGCATAAATCAATGTGTATATTTTGCTTTGTCTGGCAGTGCTCTTTTTGTTCTTGTTGTGAATTGTGACTAATGTCTTCATTGTTTGATTGACAAGTCAGAAAACAGAAACTCATTAGTTGTACAATGGCTTCTGCCAATTTCCTTAGAAATGTTATTTGCTTGTATATATGTTTCTGTTGATATCCTCCCTATGATCAATTTTATATTCTTACCAAAGAAGTTTGTTTGTTGTTTTTTTTTGTTGGGTTTAACACAGTAGCAACACATTGTATAGGTCATATAACGACGGTCAGTCAACCTACTCATTGTTCCTAGAAAGGCTAAATCTCTGGATCTCTGCCCTACATAATTAAGAATCATTGGTAGGCAGGAGAATGGTCGTAGAAATAATTTCATGACCAAACTCCATGCAAGTATGCTCCATCCAGGAATCGAACCCACCATACCTTGATCAGTAGACTTGCGTGCTACCAACTGAGCTAGCTGAGCAGCAAACCAAAGTAGAGATAAATGATTATCTTTGATTGACTGCAGCTGCTTAGGAAGGTGTTTGGTTTCGAATCACATCCAAAACCTGCCTAGTTGTTTCCTTGAGCAAGAAACCTTATCCTACTAGCTCAGTACTGAGAGATCAAGAAACAGACTCAAATGTGATTAATCTAAGTTGTAAGAACTTGTTTTACAATTGAGCTAAAATAAATTAGAATAAACTTAACCAAAGCAGAAGGTTTGTCTCATGAATAGCTCATAATATCAAACAATCTTCCAGAAGACAAAAATGTTCTATGTATGAATTAATTGAAGGGAAATTTTGTGACTTTTGATAGTTAGTAAAATGTTAACGTTTTATACTTTCAGGAGGTCCAAGTGTTGATAAATTGTTACCCGGTGATCAAATAATAAGGATCAATGGACAAGATGTAAAGAAGGCTCCTAGAGAATTTGTAATAGATTTAGTCAGGTAAGATGGTTTTCAAAAACTATTCAATTAGGCCATAGGAAATTGTTTCTTTAAATGAGGATAGTTAATGATTATTAATTGAAATATAATGATGATTATATTTCATTTAATCGTAATTGATTTAATTGCATTTTTGATTAATTTTATTTTTAATGGAATTTTTTATGTATCCTGAATATGGGACATAAATATATAGGTGTTATTAATGTTGTTGTGTTGTTAACAGTGTCAAGGTCAGCATACAAGCTGCCCGGCTAGCTCAGTTGGTAGCACACAAGTCTACTGATTGAGGGGTCGTGGGTTCGTTTCCCGGGCAGGGCATACTTTCGTGGAGCTTGGTCATGAAATTATTTGCACGACCATTCTCCCTCCCACCAACAAAACCCCTGCACTGCCATTAGGCTACATGTCTGAATTTAAGAAATAAACACCACTGTTGAAAGGCCACAAATCCACCTTCTTGGTTTGAAGAAAGTTTGTTCAGCCAGTTGTTATTCAATTAAGTATTTTACCTGTAAACAATAGAAGAAGCTGATAACAAAATGTCTAGGAAAGTTGGTTTGGTTAGGTCTTCATAAGCATCTGGTCACACCTACATGTCTGTGTTTATTTCTAGCAGTTGTGGTCAGTCATGAAAGTGTGACTTGGCTTGAAGGATCCAAATAATGTTGACAAATGGTGCATTTAATACAAAAATAATAATCTATAAAAGTGCTAATGCTGTCACAAAAAGTGAATTTAATCTAAGTAAAATGAACTAAATTTACAAAATAAAGGTAATCATTAACTTAGGAAAATAAGGTAATCATGAACTTCAACAAGAAATCTTTAAATTTATTTATTTCGTGTTGTTTTAAGGCCATGATCAAGACTTATTGGTCATGTAGCACACAAATAGCACAAATACTGGGAAGAACACTATCAAATTTATAAACAACAAACATATAGATGTAAACCATGGATTAAAACAATCCTAAATATAGTATTAACATCATGGAATCATGATATCCTTTTGTGATTTATAAATTTATTAATCATGTTTCAGTCTGTGTTTTATTTAAAAAAACAAAACTTTTTTGACATCATCCTTATTAATTTGTAATTAATGTAATCTCACAAATTATTCTTATTCAAAGCAGCCTACTTAACCCCCCACTACATTTACCCTACTGTAGGTTGCATTTTTGCCCCTTTAACTCAGCCCAACATTGCCATAGTAACTGGAATTGGGGCTCAAATGCTTTTTTGAAAGACAATCACCACAGGAATAGTTTGGCCTAGTTGTGTTCCTGTAAGTCAATGAGTTATGAAAAAAGAGCATCTACACTTCTGTAAGTGGGTCAGCAAAATCTTGTAAGTTGACAAATCAATTTTATATCTGATTGTGAATGCAAAAATTGATCATATTTATAGTTATAGAAGTACATTTATATATTCCCCTGAGACATTGCATAGGCAATGTGGGTCACATTAATTGTTTCCTGTACTTTGTTAGTGATTGAAGTTATCTATTTCTTATTGCCTATAAATTTATTTCTGGTCACAATTTTGCTCTCTCTTGTATAATGAAAACTGGTCAAAACGATTTAGTTTCTCATTATATCCTGTCTAGGTCATCATTTTATGATTAGATCTAAAGTTTCTAGTACAAACAATAAATCATCTTTATTCTCTCTCAAATCTTCTTTCTTGTATTATGATGGGCAGGCCTTGTATGGGACTGGACTTGTATTTTGATGGATTGGACTTGTATTTTGATGGGTGGGCCTTGTTAAAAGTCAGTTAGATCCACCCCTTGCATATACTTAAAGTTTTAATATACTTTTATTGTTATTTTTTTCTCCTGTCAGAGATGCATACATTAACCCTGCTGATTTAAATATTCTGTAGTTATGTACACATGATTGATTAAATTAAGTTTACTGGTAAATCAGTAAAGTTAATGATGTGCTGCTGATAGTTGAATAAGATTTAACAGTAATTGAATATAAAATATAATTCATAATGATTTATTTGAAAAAAAAACTTGGATTCCCCCTTGGAAATAATTATCAATCAGCCCTTGTCTATAATGATGTTGCTAATTTACATTTCTCGAATGTGTTTTATGCAAAAATTGAAAGTAATTAGTGAATCATTTTCGTTTAATTCTAGTGGTTGGATTTCTTACCAACTAATGAGGGCAATATCTTGTTCTATAATCCTTAATCAATATAATATCATCTTGAAGCATTTTTTAGTTTAGTTTATTTTAATCATGTAAGGTTTGTATGCATAAGCTGATGCAAATGTGAATAAATTATTAGCCAGATTGGGTCAAAGTGAACTAGCTATGCACTGTTTCAGGACATTGTGAATAAGCTATACCTTGTTGTCTAGTCAAAACCTCATAATTTTACTTTTTTTAATTGAAGTTACGAGGTTTTGACTCAACAACAAAGTTTACACTGTTTCTTTTCAGTTGTTTCGGGATTTAGTTTAACGCTGTAGCAACACATTGTATTGGTCATATCAAGGCGGTCAGTCAACTGTTCTTGAAAAGACTAAATCTCTGGATGTAGCTGTAAGCCTGTTACTAGGCACTTCCGTCAGTGAATGACAGCCGCCATCAGGTCTATAAGCAAGATTACTCTTCTTTAATGGAAATAAATAAATACAATAATCAATTAACATTGTAAAGCCAGCCCTGCATACTGATGATAGTAATTTCCTTGAATTGCAATAGTGTTTCCATATATACCGAGTGATTCTTACAATAGCATTACTATTACAGTATAACCTCTGCAGAGCAGCTCTCTACGGAACAAATCCTCTTCAAAACAACAGCTTTGGATATTTCTTTAGGGGTTACAATAGTCATTCTCATTGAATTTAACCTCTGCACAGCATCAACCTCTGCACAGCATCAGCCTCTGCACAGCATCAACCTCTGAACAGCAACACACATAAGTCCTTCCCAGTGGGTGTTGTTGAAGAGAGGTTATACTATACTAGAAAACCTTGTGGTTTGTGGCCAATAAGGATTTATGTCTTATTGTAATAGACAGACTGTCAATTAACTATATAGACAATTTATCATTGGTACACAGAGGGTGTAGACTGAGGGTTTATTCTGTCATTACATTGTCTGTAAATTAATCTCCTTGCTATCTAGTATAACATATCCTCTGGTCACTGAATTAATGATTGCCTGTGTCACCAGTAGGTTTTTTTTACTTTAACTCTTAATTTTTGTTTGTTTGTTTGTTCTTGTTTTTATTGATTTTATCATCATGGAGACCTGGTGGTTTTGGTTACATTGGTAAAAATCAGATGCAGTGACCTGGCTAGCTCAGTCAGTAGTGTAGTGATCTGCTGATTGAAGGGTTGTAGGTTTAATTCCAATGTGGGGCATTTTTTCTGTGGATTTGGTCATGAAATAATTTTTAAGGCCATTCTCCCTCCTACCACTGATTCTAAATCAGAATGGCTTAGGTCCCTTCCAAACTTCAAATCCCAGTAACTTCTCAATGGTATTGGATCTTAGATTTTAGTTTGAAGCTACTGACCATAGCTTCTGATGTGTAAGGTTGTAGACTAGTTCATCTTAAAATAAATTTCGACCAGGTATAGATGAATTCCATGAAGGATGCTTAGGTAGGCTTCCCATCTCATATATGATGTTTCGAGGTCAGTTTCAATTGAATCCCAGGTATAATGGTTAGGTGAGCTGCTCACCACATATAACAAGCATAATTCTGACTAAGGAGCAGTGGCCCAGTGGTAGGACAAGCATTTAGGGTTCGATCCCTACTAGGGACACTGCCAATTTCTTTTTGCTAGAAATTAACGTACAATTGTTCCACTCCACCCAGGTGTAAATAGGAACTGTGAGGGATTGCCTGCCTGAGGGTGATTTTAATGATCTGAAGTTATCATACAAGATTGTAAAGTTGACTGAACATGTATATGGAAGCCGACTTCAAACATAACTCATCTCTGTCAATAGCAACTGTTTACTCAGTGAACACTTAAACCAGAAATAGTATGATGATCTCTATGTTATAAAAAATACCATGTTTTTACTGTCTGATCTCTTGTCATATAATTTTGTCTGTTCTCAAGGGTGGGTGTTATATTAGCATTATTTTTCTTGTGCTATAATAACTATAATCATTGTTTCTTCACTTCAGTCAGTGCTAAAAGGTTATACTTGTAAACATTGCTTTATTTTTTTATTTGTTTTTTTTTTGTTGGTTTTAACATAGTAGCAGCACATTATATTGGTCATATCATGGTGGTCAGTTAACCTACTCTCTGTTTCTAGAAATGCTAAATCTCTGGATTTAGCTGTTAACCAGTTACTGGACACGTACTTCTATCGTTAGTGACTGACAACTGCCCTACATGATTAAGAATCAGTGGTAATAGGGAGAATGTCTGTGAAAGGAATGCTTAGCAAATCTCCATGCGATACAATATTTGGCTTCGGACCAGACAAAGACGATGTTAGGATTCTGATTTACATATATTTTATAATATATCATTATAATCAATGTATGGAAAGTTGCATGATGAAGTATAATAAAACATTAATGTGATTTCACATGTAGAATTGTCTCTGATCATTTTACGATCGTGTTATTGCTCTTTTTTCATCGAAAACGTGATTATGTATCTTGTCATGATCATTAAAAACAAAGCTCTTGTAATTGTTTATGGCAATATTTTCAGTGATTTATAGCTTTTATACACATGATAGGTCCATTTATTTTTGTTATTTTCTCTTATAAGAATATTCAAATTACGCAATGTTTAACATGTTGTACAGTTTTACAAAATGTCAAATAATCATGGCATTATATAGCATAATTTATTTTTGCTAGTCTAGCTGCAAAGCTGTTACTAAGATGTAGATATAATGTTTTCCTGACTTTCTATTTTGTTGCAAATTCTTTTGATTATTGTTCTGCATCTATATCTGTGTGTATAGGATAGTCGGTCCTGCCTTTTGTTCCAATCCCATCCAAAAACATCAACAAAATTGTTTATATAACTTGTGCAAATTGACCTGAACCTGATTGATATAAAGCACACTTACTATGGCTAACTGATTTAATGATGGAATTTGATAATTAAAAACTCATTATTTTCTCAGATCAATGTATACCAGCTATTTCAAATTATCTCATTGACACACATTCTTAGGTCAATTTGTATTAGCCTTAATAAATAATTGTATTGACAAATCATCTTAGGTCATGATCAGTTTGTACTAGCCAGTTAAATATTTTTGGAACAATGTTTAACATCGTTCCAATGGTAACAAGAAAGTATAAGATTACTCTTTTCACGCTTCAACAATTTTCAACATAGACAAAGAGGCGTAGTTCAAGCGTGAAACTCATTAACATCTCATTTAAATGTAATACAACGCTGGCTTGTGTTGTCGTTCTTGAAACTCTTCAGGTAAAGGGAGGTTACTCTCAGGACATACAAATTTTGCATTCGAGACGGAACAACTCAACCCGTAGACAACTCAACCCGTGACAACTGCAATGATTACTTGTTGGAGTAAAAAGGGCCTACGATGTTTTTGACAATGCCTGTTATATGCGTAGCATAATTACATCATTCGATAGTAATAAAGAATATTAAATGATCGTATTATATTATCATACTTCTGTCAATACATTAAGGACGATTTTGGTAGTTTTTGTGCGCACCGTTCTGTGCATATCTAAAACACGAAGTCAACGTTACAAATAAGGCAGTGGCTAGAGTTACGGTACCGTAACTCTAGACCCAGGTTCTAGAGTTACGGAAGTTCCGTAACTGTAGACAACCCTGCCAGGGTTGGCTAGAGTTACGGAAGTCAAATAACATGCGTATGTTTCAACTTTTAAACGTCGAAAAACTTGTTTAAATTCATTTATTACTCGAAATAAACAAATATTTACCGACGTGTCTTATCCAATTGTTATTACACCCGCCATTTTGGATATGACTTATACACTTACCGGATGTTTAATATACGGCGATATGACGTTGTCGTCTTCAAAGTGTCACATTAAAAGTTTACTTGAGCGATTTTAAGTCATAGAGTTTGATTATAATTTAGAATGAATATGTATAATTTTGTACGGAATTTTAAGCAAATATTTATAGGAAATAGACGATTCTTAGAGTAATTTTAATTGTGAATAAATTGCAAGTGCAAAACGTTAATTTGACTTAAATTTCGTGAACAAAAATGGGAATGTAGCTTGATGCAAAAGAGCTTAGTACTTGGGGAAAACCTTAAATGAATTGTTAGAAAGTCGAGGTTTTTGTGAAAAAAATTCAGCTTGTAAATCCACACCGAATCTTAAAAATTTTAACGAAAATATTAACGATCTCGTTAAAAAATACCCGTTGATAACCAAAAATGAGAAGTTGTCAGCTCCTTGTGGTCAAAGAAAATAGTCCGGAATAATCTATGGTTTGGTTAGATGGCTGCTGTACATGACCCTAAAATGTGTTGATGAAAATTAATTCTTTGACTGGTTTATTTTGTTTGTTAAAGTAAGATAAACCTTGCCATGAGCAAACCACTTGAGAAGTCTAGTGCTATCCTTTTGTTAAATTCTGTTAATTGATACTTAATACATTATTTTATAGATAATATACATAATTATATATTCTTTAATCAAAAAATAAGTTCAGGACATCGTTCCTCCAGCACTCCAGTGCTTTGATTTTCAACTGTCAGTGGCACATACATTAACCACGCTGATTTAAATCAATCATGGCTTTAAGATACTGTAGTAAGTATTTAAATCAATAGGGTTAATGTATGTACCCCTATCAGTTAAATAAAATTTAACAATATCAATATCAAACCATCCCATATCAATTTGAACAAGCTTTACCCAATGTAGATTTTTTACTGACTTGTGTTTAACATACTATGCATATTTTTATATTTACAGAGCATGTAAACAATCCATCAGTCTAACAGTATGTCAACCTTATAACGACAATGTAAGTATTTTTCATGTTATCTTGAAAATATTTCCTTATAAATATGTATATTTTATGTACTCCAAAGTAAAGAGCTATATTATGTATATTTTATATACCTCCTAAATTAGAGAGCTGTTTAATGTATATTTTATGTACGTCTTAAAGTAGAGAGCTGTGATATGTATATTTTTGTACCTCCTAAAGTAGAGAGCTATACTATGTATGCTTTATGTACCTCCTAAAGTAAAGAGCTGTGATATGTATATTTTATGTACCTCCTAATTTAGAGAGCTGTGATTTGTATATTTTTGTACTTCCTAAATTATAGAGCTGTTCCATGTATTTTATGTACTCCAAACATAGAGTGCTTCCATTGTTATATATTTTATATATGTGCTGTTTTTATAATATACTATGCACCATATTATGGCAGTATCAAATTTTTGTCTTTGTTTGGAAGTACTTAGTTAATTTGAATCAAAATACATCCCAAAATGTTTATTTTGAAAAATAAAAGAGTCCAATGTAAAGACCATTCCCCTATTAAGACAAATCAATTATGATGGTCTTTATAGTGGAACTTAACTGTATTTTTTCATTATTATTAGTTCCATTATGTCTTAGAAACAAAATATTTGTTTCTATTTTTGGTAATGGGAATGTTATATCAAATGCCATCTTTCAGTATGTGTGGTAGAGTATATATAAGTAATTTGTATCTTAGATGTGTATTGAGGGTAATCTTCTGCATTGTTACCAATTGTCTCCACAGAGAAACAATATTAGAACCACATTATTAGGAGAGAAGTTTTACATTTGTTATAGACTCATTTCTCTTCAAATGGTTTTTCCTGATTTCTTTGGGGTATTGTTTTGAATCTCAATTATTCCATACTACATAGCCATAAATTTTGTCAAGTTTAAATGTTCTTGTACTAAATGTCTCTGGTCATGTTCGAAAATGAAAACATACCAAGACAGGAAGAAAATCTTTCCTCCCAAATTGAATAGTAATTTTAAACTGTAATCAATGAAAAGTTTGTATCTTGGAGTTATTTGATAGGTTTCACTTCATTTTCATTTATTTTGGCATCATTTCTATGGATTTCTAGAATATACATAATCAATTTTTGTCATGCACTCATCTTTTTTAAAGATATCTGCATGCTCTCCAATTTGGAGGAATTTTTGACAGCTCTTCATTTGTAAAGGTCATAAAGAACTCTTGATTTTGGAAATGCTATAAGGTTTTAGATAAATACTGTATTTTTGTTTGTATTTAAAGTCTCATTCTGAGGTGAAGAAAAAGAAAAGTGTGGCTAATACAAAAATACAAAAATGTCATAAAATAATCCATAAATTTGCTTCATTCATCCATTAGTCACAGCTGTGGTATTATATAATTATTGCAAATTTAAGAGTAGGAAAAGGCGACAGCTCGTGGTTTTTATTTTTTTATAATTTTTGTGAAGTTTTTTTCCTTACAAAGTTAGAATTGTCAATATCCATTTCCTGTCCTGGAACTGTTATTAATAATTGTTTTAGGCAAATTGTTTATTACATCTATGCTTTCTACGAAGTTGGAAAAAAGGAACCAATATATGCTCTGCTTTTAAAGGCCATGTTCTGTTGAATATCGTAAGATAAAGGAACTCTTTACCCAGCAATCAATTCCTAATCCCAGCAGATAATTACTTTGGTAGAACATTTTGAAAGCATTGTTCTCTATCACCTGTTTAGAAATTGTTTCTCAAATACAGAATGTCTGTCACTGATATCAAGCAAATGACTAGAAACAGAAATGACAGGTCAATAATTTTGTTAAGGAAAAGCCTTTTTCCTATTCAGGATTTTAACAATTTTGAACTTTCAACTATACATTTTTGTAAAGCTATTTTTTTAGAAGCATTTAATGTATGCACTTTTTTTCATTTTTTCAACAGTTCCACTTGGTAAGAATAGTGCTAGACCATGAGTTATAAAATACTTTTAACAAATAATGTTTGATGTTTTTTATTGTTATGAATTATAACATGCTGTGTGTATGTAATCATTATTGTTAGATATTTAATTGTTAGTGGTGCATACATTAACCCCACTGATTTAAATACTCACTTCAGTACTTCTGTTTTCATGAGATGAAAATAGATTAGACATTGCATATATTCAGCAGGGGGTGGGGTTATGTATGCTCTACTGTCAATTGAATAAGATTTAACACTTATACTCCGAGGTCCTATTTTTGTCCCTGTCCTAATTTCATCACCATGTTTGTTTTGGTTGAGAAACCGTGAGATTTCAACTTGTGCATGTGAGTTACCATGGGAAAAATGCTACTATGCTTAGTATTTAAGGCTCGAGTGATTTCAAGTGCAAATAAACAGTTGCAATTGTCTATTCCTTATGGTTTTTTTTTTACTTATTTCCTTTTAAATCCTTAGGGTGACGAAATATGGACCCTGGAGTATATAATATGTGTAAAATAACTGTTGTACTTAATAATATACCATCATCCTTTTGTGTTCCTATTGTTATAATTATATTAAAAGTAATTTTTGTTACCATGGCAACTAATTATTAACTTTTTTGTAATTTTAGAGAATTTTTGTAAACATGGTTTGACTAAAACTTAAGAATGATTTTTGCTTGGGTTACAGTAATTGTAACAATTTCACTTCAGTCAATGTTTATTTTTACTGTATTCTGTTTTGTAGTCCACTAAAGTGGTATGAATATTTGTTTGAATTTTGTATTCTTAAACAGACAATTTGATTGGTCAGCACAAAACTAGTCTAAATATGGTCATATTCCATTTGCCTGTTCTGGGTCAGTGTTCTCTGTTCTGGAATGCTCTTCTCAAATGTGCAAAAGGAATATTTCATTACAGAAGTACTGTTCTAGAAAAATCAAAGGAATATTTCAGTATGAAAGAAGCAATTTTAGAACACTGTTCTAATCAACATCAAACATGGATGTTGCACCATGATAAAATAAGGGATATTAGTCAGTTATTTCCCCTTGTATACTCTTCAAAATAGGTAGGTCCAATTAGTTGGATTACTCAGACTTTACCTTTACTTTTCAATGTCAATTTGCCAGAAATAATCTACAATAACTTTTTTGTAATTCATTTAATTTGTTTGAAATTTAAGCTTAGTATTTTTAGGGTAAAGAACCATCTAAATTTCTCCACTTCTGTTATTATCTTCATTAACAAGAAAGATATTAGATGAAATATTTTGTTATTCTTACATAAGACTTCAATGATAAAATCCGAGGATTCCAACTTACCAATTAGATTGCTTCAGATTTTATCAGGGAAAGATAACTGACAAAAGTCCCTAATTAGAACAGTCAGAACATGTTCTGAAATAACCCATTGACCTGGAACTTGTTCCAAATGTGCGGAACAGCAAAAGGAACCCAGCCTTTGTGTAAAGAAAGAAGGATGTTAACTAGTGTTGGGCTGACATAACCACGTATTTCTTCCCTAAAGATTTTCTAAGTGTTGATTTATTTATTATCAGAAAATCTGTATGTTTTAAAGTCATTGCCTTTTTTTCTTGTACATGTGTTTACTTGCTTTTGCTTACAAAGTTGGTAATCACCTCATATGAATCTTAGCCTGCCCTGTCAGCTCAGATGGCATATCTGATGTTAGATAGAAGGTGCTTTTTTATACAGAATATGTTTTCAACTGGTTTGAGTCTGGAAGAACATTACAATCATTGTAAACAGATATCCTATACACAGCTGTCATTGGATCTCCTGACATTGCTCAGGGGGTCATGTTAAGGTGACCTTTGAGTCAATCAATCAATGCATAGGTTTCATCAAGACTAAACGCTATTAATAGCAACCAAATCTCTGAATTTCTATTTTTAAGATTGCCTTTACTGAGCTATTTTGATGGTGCATTTTATTCACGGGTTATGATTGACACTTGTGATTTGCATTAAGAATATTTTAATTGCTAAAGTCAGCTGAACATATGCATATTGCAATTTTGTCAGATGTAAAATGAACAAGTATGCAAATGGAAATTTTTGATTGAGCATTGACTTGCTAAAGTGGCAACATGTGATTCTATTAAATTGTTAATGCAAGAGGGCTTGTTAAATATACACGAACATTCGAAGTATTGTAATTATGACACTAAGAATTTTAACCCTATGCTGACTTGATGTCCAAAGCTAGTCATTTTACAGACAAATTAAATTATCGTCTTCACTCTGAAATTATGTCTGCTAACATTGATTGACAAGAATTTATCAGAAACTTTTAATTTCTTGTGCGGACGTGAATTGCATCTGAGACTTAATAATGTATTCATACTAGACTAATAAGATGACTTTAGAAGCATTTCAATTCTTTGATTTACTCTTCAAATTTTAAATTACAATACTTTTCATGTTCATTGACTTTGTTCTTCAGGTTGAAAAATGTTTGTACTTAAGTTATTTTTCAAAATCTTTAGCCATTGTTGCAAAAACATGTTTGTTTGGATATTTGGTTTGCCATTTCTTAATGTTGCTTACTCAAGTGCAGTGGCTATACCTTTTCATTAATAATGACAATAATATCAATTTTCTTCATAAATAACTAAATCGGTGATATGGAGAACTTGTCCGCCTTGCTGAAGGGCAGGCGAGTAATTGTTAATGACTTTGGTGAAATGAGCTGACTATCATTAAATGATCATAATTTATGCAAACATGGTGTTGACCACTGAACATTCCCTCCTACCACTGATTCTAAATCATGTAGGGCAGTTGTCACTCACTGATGGAAGTATGTGCTTAGCTGACAACTGGGTTGCAGCTAAATCCAGAGATTCAGCCTTTCCAAGAATGGTGAGTAGGTTGTCTGACCTCTATGATATTACCTATAATGTGTAGTTACAGCTTTGAACCCCAGAAAAAGGTATTTTTAAGGATGACTAATAATAATGAAAAACATTGATTTGTTATAATTTGAAATATCTCAATGTTAAGAAGAACTGACACAAAGCATCTCTTGACCTAAAACGTCTTGAGACTTAATAATAACCTTGCTCATTAAATGGAAGTCTTTGAATGGGAAAATTCAGGGAAAGCTCTGGCTGATTTAGTAAGGTTAAATACCTGATTGTAGAAGGGCTTACCTTATTAATGAGAAATTAAATTTGTGGTGTGTTTGCTTTTCTCAGATCTTATTATGTTTGATATTTAATTTTAATACAGTCTTAGGAAATTTTCCTTTGATTTGAATTTTTTATGTATAATGTTGTTTAATGTTATTTTTTTAAAGAATCATTAAGTTGGTTGAGTCAAAGTCTTTGACATTTAGTAATCTTCTATTGTTGTTTACATTTGATCAAATAAAGAGATGTATAACTGTAGGATTAGTTTCACTTTTGATTTAAATATATATTTCCATTTTCAGAATTATGAAGAGCAGGCTTTGACTTGCTCTCTCTTCTGTTGTGTCACTGAAATTTAAAAAAAAACTGTGTCTTCTTAAGATTGTAAGGAGTGGTCTTGACTTTAAGCTGTGATGCAGAAATTCATAAATTGTGTCTTTTATGAGTTCTATGGACTATGTTCCTATACTTGAAACCAGAATTTTTGTTCTGTAGAATGATGGTGTTGCTTTTAACAGTTCAGGACTTAAGATACTAAGATAGTATTGTGCAACATATAAATTCACAATTTCTCACATCTTCAAGTTTGTTCCTGTTGTCACAGTAGTGAACTATTATCAGCTTAGTGAAGTCTTATCACTATGGCAACTGTTTTACATGTAGTTTCCTTGCCTACACATCACACTTCTCCAGACAAGTCTGGTACCATCAGTGACCATGTTAGTGATGACATTTTCCTGAAAAGTATTGTTATATTTTATACTAAAACTTTCAGTATTTTTGACCTTGGAATTTTTGAATGGCAGAGCATTGTGTTGCTGACACTACAGACTGATGTATGAATGATTTCATGACTCTTAAATTACATTAACTAAAAATGAAGTACTAAACCAAAGTAGCCCAATTTTTTATGACTTAAGAGCTGTTCACATAGAGCGCCAGTCCCTTTCTACATTGCCAATTTAAAACTCTTGATATTCCCCTACATAAATATATTTCTATCTGCTGTTGTAAGTATTTAAATCAGTGAGGTCAATGTATGTGTCCCAGACAACTGAATAAAATTTACAATATTTTATACATGTATATATGAAGACTTACTGCATAAATACTGTGGCTTTTTCTATTATCTTAGGTAGAAAGACTGGGTCTCATGATGTTAAACTGTCATTTGCTGATAATATTATACTACTGCACTTAGATTTTAGAGTATGACCATTAATACTGGCTTCACTTCAAATCTATAAGAAATATTTCATATTGTTATAATTGCACTTATTTGTATTGTTTCCTAAAAATTGTCCCAGTCATCATTCTTCATATATACTGTATTATATTGTCTTGAAAATTTTCCTCGGTCTAGGAGACTCTCTAGTATAATGAATGTCAAATAAAAAATGTGTCCTTAAAATGATATTAAGTAAGTTATCAGTTATCTTCAGACATTTTAAATTCTACTCAGTTTATCTATAGAAGAATTAATCTCATTAAATTCAAGTTGATTTTAGAGTTGTGTGTCTGAGTTGATAAATTGTGAATATATATATCTGCCTCTCTGTCTCTGATGAACTGTAGATTATAGTCGGATGATGAAGGGAGATGGGTTTATTTGCTATTGATTTTAGTGAAGGGTCACTGATGGATTTATACTTGTTTTTAAGCTGTTTTTGGTTTTTGATTGATCCATTTAATAGCAAACTTTTAATGATCTTTTAGGAATCAATCGCAGGTGAAATGATGACCATGGTAGAATAGCATTTTTGCCAAAATACTTTAGAGTATATTCACTACCTCAAGGTGTTCTTTATATTGAATGAGATATAAAACCAATGGTGATTCTATAAAATATCAGGAGAGTAAGCAGCTCTAGAACATCCATTTTTATAATGACTTAATATTAAAAATCATTTCTATTTCAACGTACTTGCTGTGACTTATAATTCCATACCATTTTTTATAATGCATGTTAGTTGTTATAGGACAAAACTTGTTTATTTGTCAAAGATACAATTATTGTAAAATAATTATCTTCCGTAGTTTCAAGAACTTGTAAAATATCATAATTGTGCCATCCTAAAGAACTTAATGCCAATCAAGAATTTAAATAATTTATTTAGTTCATCTTGGATTATTTCATGTCCTGTGGGATCGATGCATACATTTTATGCACTTTGTTTAAGCTTTGCCATTGTTACATTAAGTAATTAAATCATCATTGTGCTCGGCTTTATATAATCAGAGTTACATTTTATGTATATACTCGGTGTTTGCCATTATTTGTGTCACAGCTTTCTTTCATGCAGCCAGCTTGGGATTTGTTCTGCTGTGGTGTTTTCTTTAATGTGAACAATGACTTTGCGTATGAAATATAAAGATTTGCTTATATTGTAATTATGTTCATTATCATATTAAAACATGTATTCTAGGTCATTTGTATTGTGATTTTTGTTGTCTATAAAATCATTTGCGTCATATAAGATAAAATGCGCTTTATAATATGGTCCCACAACCTCATTGTCAGCCTTAATCACATGCTCTCTGTGTAAATAGCTATTCATATTAATTGAGGGCTGAACAAAACACTATTGTAACTCCATTTGAAAATAAAGGAAGTTACAATAGTGTTTTGTTCAGCCCTCGGACTATCACTTTCCATTATTTTAAAAGTCTATTGTCTTTAGAAATGCAGTGGTTGGAATCATGTTTGCTTTAATTCTAACTTCATTTATTATACTTGACATAACATTGAGCTTGTCTACAAGGTTGTTTGACCACAATAACAATCTAATGTATTAGTTTTATGTTACTGTAACGGTCAATATACGATTGACACATTTTTCAGCTTTTGAATTTTAAGGGTTTTTTATTGAATGTAAAAAAATCTATTAGACACTTTAACTGTATTTGTAAAATTAAGCAATTTATGGGTATTGGTGCTTTTATAATACATTTATTCATGAATTTAATGAAGTTATTACATTTTTATGCTAAAGGCTACAGGTTGGTTGGATATGTTACGAGATATAATGGCCGATATTACAGACGAGGTAGGGGAGATAATAAAATTGATAGTTGTAGCCCTTGATTCTCACAACCTCACGTAGCTATATTATTGTAAATAACTCTTAATATATAAATATTAATTTATTATTAATAATAAAACTATAATTAATTATAAAAATATTTTACACTATGTGATATAGGGATATTTATTAACTAATACTTTAATTTTAAGTAAGCATGAACATATTGGGCATTTTGCATTATGATTTTATACCTATGATGGGATAGATTTTTATTAATGTTAAATTGTAACTGTGGGTCCTTAAGATTTTTTTTGCTTAAGTTTTGTGGTGATTTAATTACCCTTTTTGACTTGATAACTTACAGACCTTTGCCTAATATGAAGTGTATTGTAAAAATCCCAATTTTAAACTTTAAAAGCAATAATTGTTTTAGAGGTAAAAAACTATGACTGGAGGATGTTTCATGTCATTTGCTTGTCAATATTACTATAATAAGCCTCCATAAAAACTGATCAATTTGCACAAAATTACCTTCTAACTCTTAGGCCACCTACCTGGCCTATCTTAAGTGTCTATGACTACAATTCCAGGGATTGTGGTTTAAATATTTCTGAAAAATTGTTGAAATGCCATGAAACACCCTAGGAATTACATAATTTTTGTTTCCTAGATTGTGTATGAATAAAACATTTACTGTTTGAACTTTCCATATTAATTTAGTACTTGAATGAAAATATAATTAGATATAACTTTTGTTACGGGAATTAACATAATTACAAAAAGCAGGAACAAAAGTTCTAAACCATTACTTATAATATTGATCTACAAATTTCATCATATTTATTGTAAGAACAATGTGCAAATACATACAAATGATATTCTGAAAATGCACCTGATTTTCTGGTACAAAAATCATTTACATAATTTATTGTTTTACAATTTTACATAAACACTGAAGAAAAAAACTGAAGAAAAGCATTAAACAAACTTCTTAGGGAAAACAGAAAAGGTGTCATAATATTAGCACATCATGATGACAAACATGCTGATAAGTTGCCATAATAATAAATCATCATGAAGATTACTTTGTTCAGTGCTTTTACATATATCATTTAGAAAATTTCATTCATTATTGCTGTATTGCTAATGACATTTTCTGGGAAGAGTAATTACTTACTGCATGTCGTAGAAAAGTAATATTGTAGACTTTGATAAAACTTTGAAAAATGATTAAGAAAATATACCATTATATTGTAATTTGTTCTAGATTGAAACTAGGAAACTAGGAAAATTCTCACTGCATGTGATTCTTAGTTGATTAATTAACATATCTGATTTAGGTTTCTGAGGGAATGAAAAATTAGTCAACTATTGAGCATTAATTGAATATAAATTGAATTATAATTGTTTTAACCCATTTGTTTTAGTCTTTTTGAGAGATTCGTATTTTTTTTTCCAAAAATCGTGTGCAGCATTCATTAATTATACAGAGTAAAAAAAAACAGTCATTAGATTTGTCCTAATCATTCAATTTTGCCATTAATGCTTTTAAATAATTAGGTTTTTTTAACGAGGTTTTGAATTTCATTGGCTACTCCTTGCAAACCAGTTTTGGTGATATGTTCACCTTGTTTTCCTACAGAAAAAATGTGCACTTTTATTGGGAGACAACTTTTATTTATCTGCATGTTCAAATGCATGTTACAAAATATACACGAAAAACAACTATTTTTTCTTTTTTTGGTGTTTTTAGAGATTTGATATTTTTTTCTGGTTTTGATATTAATTCTTTTTTATTTCAGGATTCATTTTGAAGCATGTAACATTGTAAACTATATTGTATATAATTATTTTTATTGTTCAAATTAGTAGTTGTTTTTTTTCGTGTTAAACACTTTTTGGCCCTTATAATATAGTCTCCATTTAGTTATGATCAATACTTCAAACATATTCATGTGCCTTTGCCCTGACGTCATGCATTATTCCATGATTGAAGTATGGGTTAACATCATGTGATTTAAATTTCAATATTGAATTATCTCTTCTAGTTCATGCATAGTACATGAATTATTCATTCATGTTCATGAATCATATTCATGGGATGTAAAAAAAGATAAAATGGTGCAACTTTATTAAAACTTTAAAGCAACTTTAGTTCATGTACTGCCATTGGTTCAGTTCACGAACAATGGCTTATGAATAATTCAAGTTCATGAACTTATCAAAATTTGCACTGTCTTTGATTAGCTCATGAATTCAATGAATAGGTTTTATGAGCTGTTCATGAATTCAAGTTCCTTTTCTTAAATTAAGAAATGTTATAAATGTTGTTCATGAAATGTTAAGTAATAGCTTTGAATAGTTCATGATTTCATGAACATCATTTACCAAGTGTTAGATTAGAATATGTTTTATTTTTCCATGTTTTATCCTTGTATAAAGTATGAACACTTTCATGGATGCCCTTATTTAATCTATTACAATTAAATGCCTTAGCAACCGTATTTGTATATTCTATGGTAAAAACATATTAAACCATTATAAGTGATTTCTGTGATTTAAGTTGTTGTTATTTTAAAGCTTTGATGTCAAAAAAGTTTCTCTTACTTTAGCCTTAAAAATTAACTGATTTATATTGGTACATTAATTTTTTATTGATTTATATGCATGACATCTAGGTGTTTTTATATGTATAATTGGGCTTCTAACTTAGCTATAAGGTTTTAAACTATGAGGGTAGGATATTTTAACAAGCTTTATGGTGTAAGAAAGCCTATGGGATGCTGTTTGTTTAATGAATGAATTATATTTTATTCTGTTTTGATCCAGTATGTAAAACACTTTCATTAAAGTTTGCTCTTTGCATATCATAACTTTTAACATTGAACATTACCCTTAAGCTATATTTTATCATATGTAATGTTCTATGATCATATTGAGGGCTGAAGGAAACACTACTGTAACTTCAGTTGAAATAATATTGAGCTACAATAGTGTTTGTTCAGCCCTCGATATTTGCCCCTTTACAGCAATGGCTTTATAAACCACATTGTTTATAAGTAAATAATATGTCTGTGATAATTCATCAACTCAGTTAGCTAAGTTGGGACAACATCTTACTTGCGAGTAGCAGGCCATTCCTGAACAGCATCTATCTCGCAAACAGCAGGTCACTGGTTCAAGCTCATCATTGGTTTATTAAATAAATGTTTTCTTCTCCTATTTCACCCCTAATTTCTTATTGTGCTGTGAACCTACAATAACCAAGCTTCATATGTACATATTTAAACAATTGAGTCTCTATATTTCAACTTCTGAAGATATTAGAAATAAATGTGTTCAATTGAAGCAGAAATTATGATAGATCTGTACTTTTTTAAATGTGATCCACTACGTCTGTAATCCAAATTATAGCAGCAGAAAACATATCTGTATCTGTATCAAGCTGAATCATTATGCCTTAAATCCAAGACCCATTATATTCTGCTTCAGAATCATTGTGATACTAAAATGCCCCATATTTTACTAATAGCCATTTCATTTTGATTGAAACAATATTTGATAAGCTTGCTTTTACATCACTCAGTGTTATATTATTGTATGATATATATAATTATTGTTTTATCTTGTCCATTGTCTAGCACATCACACTCTGATAGTTGTACCATAATGTCTAAATATTTTTTGTCTTGCATTTTAAGTGTTTGTATCCATTTAGCAAATATCACTTTATCTTCCGTATTTGTTACAATAATAATATACATCTGGTGCTAATGGAAACACTTTCAGTTTTTGGCTTATTTGCTATACAATGGTACCTTCCTTTTACTTCTATGGAGTTTCCATATTATTATACTCATTTGAAGCCCGAAGTCTTTACTAGAAGATATTTTAAAGCATTCACGCAACATTCTGATTACAATACTCTCTTCCTTTTTTCTATGAGAGACTTTATAGCATAATTTATGATAGATTCTATGATGGATTTCATGATAGATTTTATTCCCCTGCATTTGTTCTATAATGTCAAGGTTATTTAGAAATCCTTCTGCATGCAGTCATGATCTCAGACGTTTCTATTTTGTAATATTTTCAGTCATCAAGGAAATCAGCATTATTGACAGCAGCAAAAAAGGATCGGTTAAAGAAGAATCCATCTAGAGTAAGATTTGCTGAAGAGATTATTGTAAATGGTGCTTCTGTACCTTCTGTAAGTATTTTCTGCCATAAATTTGTAAGAAGCTTCCTCATTGGTCAAGATGAAATCTTACAGTAATTTTAAGCCAATCACTGATAAGCTTACATTTATAATTAAGTGATATTCACCATACAATGTATAAGAATCATGCTGATTGGCTAATATCATCTATGTATAGTGGATTTCAACAAATAATTAAAAAGCTTTCATGAAAATCACCAATTCACAGCAAGGATGATTTTGATTGGCTGAGATGACCTTTCTTTTAAGGGTTCAACCTATAATTGATTAGTTTTCAATTAAATCATATGGGAGATAACTTCTTCAGATGGTGTCAACCAATCTCTGAAAAGCTTAAAATGAAAAGCAAAGGTAGAAATGGTGAGAGTTTAGTTCCGTTACAAGACATCCCCTTGACCGCCAACTGAGTGTTTATACAATCATGAAGTACAAGCTTTCTGCCTGTAGCATTTATTTGCCAGGCTCAGCAATTCCTGACTTAATTATCCCCTAAATCCTGACTTTCTATATCTCATTCAGTCTGTGAACTCATATAGAAAAACAATTAATCTTGTATGACCAATTAAATGACAAATTGCAGAAATCAAATCATGATTATACAAGGAGGCAATTCACCTCAGGAGAAAAGAAATTGGTCATTGACATTATGATATATAACTGCAGTTTCATTTGTCTTCTTGCAATAATACTCCTAGGAATTGCTATATTTGTTAAGAGATTTATTTAGTTTCCTATTTTATGTGTATTATATATAGTAATTTTTTGGCCACATGAGAGGCGTGTAGGTGGTATGATGTAAATGTTAAATGTCATTTTAGATGACAAAATAATATGTCTGGCTTTAATGGTCACTAGCATTGTTTGTAAATCTATATTGTAACTTTCTGTTGTGAACTATTCTGGCTGCTGATCCAAGAGTCAGGGCCATAGAAATTATTTCATGACCAACTTTCACAAAAATATGCCTTGTCTAGGAATTAGCCGCGGCCATGGCGTAGTGGTTAGCATGTCTTCGAATCTGCAGATTGCCGGTTCAAGCCCTGTCGCCATAGGTCATACCCTATACTTGAGTCGTCGGCCTTGTGGTGGGGTAAGTTAGAACTGGTGATAGAAAAAGTGTCCAGTAAACCTATAGTAGGAAGAGCTTGCTGTCGTATATATGACCTAAATATGTGTTGAATACGACATTAAACACAATTAAAAAAGTTGTCTGGGAATCGAACTCATGACACCTCAATTTGCATGGTACCGACTTTGCTACCCTTAATGGCCTTTATACATCAATCACTTTCTGTTAAAATTATATAAATAATATCCTGGTACCCTGCTTTAAATGAACTGACCACTCAATACTAGCAGCAGGCAATAGTCACTTCTTAAAGGTTTTAGTCAACATTGGCCACCTCAAATTTGTCCCTCAAGCATTATAGATCTATTATCTTCATATATTATGTCAACCATCTCTCTACAGAAAAAAAAGCAAAATCTCATGATGGCTGCCTCATATTTCTTAGGTCTTTCATCTTCTTATATCTCCAATTAAATTCATAGTTGAGTACTACAAGTCAAGTGAAGTCAATTTTTAAAATTTATGAGTTTTGGATTATACCCGCCATATTACATTGTCAAATTTTTTGTCTAATAATCCCTGTCTTGTAGTATTACCTAAATTCTGGCAGTCATAGAATTCAGATTAAAATTAACAAGCAAGTTGGGCTAGTGATAAATGAACTTTTTCTAGGCCAAAATATTTTTACAAGCCCTAAACTTATAGTTTTAACTCCACAACCCTTTGTTTAGTTCCTGAAAGACAAACATGTTGGTAAGTGAAATACATAACTATACAGTAACCAGAGGACACCGCTATTTTCTATGCAGTATGCATACTCAACAGTGGACTTATTGCACTTTAACAATCTCAAAATAGTCAAATGACATAAGTAGCCTGCTCAATGCATAAAGATGCACTTTGTTTTGTAAAATACAGTAAAGAATGCTCCAGCATTATTGATGCGCACAAGCAAGTCGGGCTAGTAACAAGTCCCACTGAAAAATTACTTGTTTTTTGCTTTCGGGCTAGTGCGAATTTACCACCACTGTTCTGGTAAAATTTCATGTTTGTTATTACTGCTAATAGAATGCAATGATGTTCTATCTCTGTCTGATCAGAGAACTCTGATATCAATCAATTGATTTCTGTATTAGATATAGCTATCTAGACTAACCATGTTATGTGGTAGGAATTCCCAACATTGTATTTAATAATGGTAGAAAATTGATTCCATATTTGAGGCATTTACTTGTTCAATATTATGTTGCCTTTTAATGCTCCAATTGGCAAATTCTGGATGGTTATTGAGTGATTGTATTACAATTACATCTTATAACAAGAGATATCCAATAGATTTGATTTCTTAAGCTGCACCAAACAGTTGTCAATGATTCCTTAGTCATTTGCTGCTAGGCAGAATTAAGGGCATTGATGCTGATTAAAGGAGTTGATGCTGATTGTTCTGTGTAGAAAAAACTTGCAAAGTGTATTTTATTAAACAGTTTTGTCCGTCACTATGTCACTAACTTATGCAAACTTGTCATGTGCATTAAGCAAACCATATTTTCCTTCTAACTATTGCATAACTATAAGAGTGCAAAGTCAATTTCATGTAAAGGTTGTTTTTGTGTAATAACTTTATTGTACAAAATTACACTGTATCCCAATTTCAAAGGAAAAATAATCTAATTTACTTGTGATAATATAATCACTTTGGTATTTTTTGGTATTATATTTGTGTTATAGTTTTATTTTCTTTATTTACTACCCACTTGGTTGGCTGAGTCAATATTGACACTGATTCTGAACCCATTGTTCTATTTCTAGGCAAGACTATTGTAAAGTTTGATCTCATAAAACTTTCTCTTGTAATTTGTACTCTTATATTAGTAACTGTTACCAAAATACTGAGGAAAGTGCAAAGTACTGGGTGAAAGCAAAGGTCTCCCGATCTTGGCCCTTTCAGGATCATTTAGCAGGTTGACTGTCTGCAGTGGTTAACCAAAAACAACTGTTCAGTCTCACCATGGACAATGAATACCTTAACTGACCTCAGCCAAAAGGCTTAAAAATGTTAAATGAGTGGGATAAAACATCATATAAAAACTAAATCAATAATGTTCTTCTATTTCAGAATTCACCTGAAGAGAGTTACGTCCCTTTTATGCCAAATGTGCTCAAAGTATTTTTAGAAAATGGCCAGACTAAGTCTTTCAAATATGACAATAAAACTACTGTAAAGGTAAAACATAACCTTATTGTAAATTATTATCTGGAAATTTTTTATAACATTGTCTTTAATGAGTGACTGGCTTTTATGTCGAGTCTATTGACTTTGTTCTGTCTGAAATTCTGTGATAAATTGAATGTTTTAATGCGTTTTTGTTCACACCTGTTGGCTAGTTCATTGGTTTATTACACAGAAATATTATATGAAGATTCTACAAGTGCTTTAGTTAGTGACCCTTCGAATTGAGAAATTTTACTTTGCTCCTTTTCTTGTCCCTTCAGAGCTGTAAGAAAATAGTGATGTTGATAGCTGAACCCTTCTGTTGCATCCTGTCCTTTTATCCCCTTTTAAAAAAATGTTTTCATTTCTGTATTTTCTTGACTTGAGTATAGAGTTTTACTTGAACTTTTCATGATGCAGTTGTATTATGCTTAGCTCTGAATCCCACAATCTAGTCTTGGTCATATCTTTCTCTGAAATTTTAATAACATTGTTGATTTTCATCTGTATAGAGAGATGCAATTGGCTGTCAATTGAAGGATAAGTACTGGAAAAGGATTATGTCCAGGAAAGCTGGTTAGTTGTGAAAGTCATCACACCATGCATAACACAAGAAGTGGTGATAACGGCATAAAATCTGATTAGGATAATGTACAATTTTTTCTGAATGTGTCTTATAATATATATCGACCAGACCTTTACAAATTCTGATTGTTTCCTCATTTTTAGCTCGACTTTTCGAAGAAAATAAGAGCTTATACTATCACCCGGGCATTGGCGTTGGCCTTGCAAATCAAGGTTAAAGTTTTTACAAATTTAAATAACTTCAATACTGTCAAAGATATTCAACTCAAACTTGAAATACTTATTCATCATCACTACTTTCACCTTACTAAAAAGGCCCATAACCCTGGCTCCACTGTTTTAGGAGTTATGCCCCTTTTTACTTAGAATACATCCAAAATCAAGGTTAAAGTTTTTACAAACTTCAGTACTATGAAAGGTTTTTAACTCTAACTTGGAATACTTATTCATTATCACTACTTCCTCCTTAATATTAAAACAGATTCACTGATAAATTGAGAAAAGTTGAGCATGCTGTCTCCTCTGACAGCTCTTGTTTATTCCTGGGAAAATTTCTATAGTTGTTGACTGTGAAAGGGGGAAGGTAATCTTGACATGTCAATCAAGGCTATACCAGTTTGTATGGTGAAATATAAGAGAAACCAAGTTTTTTATAGAAAGGGAGAATTAGTTGCCAAGCTTAAATGCAGATGTTGATAGGTTTATAGATATAAGGTTATTGATTCAAGGAGCCAGGATAATGAACCCTCCTATAGATTGTGATGTACTTAGTCAGAAATAACTCAATATATTTTCATTAGATTTTAGTTTTATTTACTTATTATGTTTTTATGAATATGGGTTGTATAGTTATTTTCTGGAGAATTGGTCTTACATTTTCTATTCAAAAAATGATCAATAACATGTTTTCCTATGGTAGAAATACAAGTCTATAGATCAGAAATGATCACCTAAATAGACTTGATTTGGAACTTAAAAGTTGATTGGTTTTTCCAGATAAAAAACTTAAATTGTACTGAATGTACTATGTGGAATGAATATGAAACAGAAATGTGTGTTCACTGAACAATATGATATAACCTGTGTTGCATCTGTATGGATGTATCTGGTACAAAAAACCCTACTCAGCTGGAAAACCCCATTAATTCCAGTTAGCAATAAGAACTGTTATCAACATTGCATTTAGAATGTTGTAGATTGTACCATTTATAATGTAGTGTATTTTATTCTTTGGTTTGTGCAGTAAAACGAGGTAACATTTATGAACAGATGTTGCAACTGCATGGCCAGCTTGTGACATGGGGGACTGTGCTCTCCATTTTTTTGCAACAATACTTGCCCTCAAATTGGATATCTAAAAATGATGGATATCTAAAAACTATGGATATCTAGAAATCATGGATATCTAAAACCATGGATATCTAAAACCATGGATATCTAAAACCATGGATATCTAAAACCATGGATATCTAAAAATGATGGATATCTAAAAACTATGGATATCTAGAAACCATGGATATCTAGAAACCATGGATATCTAAAACCATGGATATCTAAAACCATGGATATCTCATCATCTATCTATCATTTGTATATTTTATGTTTTCAGGATGTTGTAAACTCTTTACAGGAAAAGTTAAATATTAAATGTATTCATCATTTTAATCTAGTATTACATAATATGAAAAGTCACATGCCTGGTCGTATGACTTTATTACAAGACCATGAAACAGTCTCTGAGGTGAGTAATATACATCAGCCTGCCACTTGGGCACCCATATTGAAATGAAGCATCATTGCCTGATTATACTAATGAGCACCAATTATAGGCAGCAAGCTAGCTGGCTGGCTATACATGAGTAGGTCTGTAAAGTCAGCTTTTTTGGACAAGTTGTGATTGTCAGAGTTTCCTTAAAAGGACAGTGTATTATCAATTATTTTACAATAATATTACAAAACAGGATAAAAGGATTTATGATTGGAATAGTTTATAATGTTGTTGATAATAGCAGAATAGCTATGATGTGCTATGGTATATACCTGTACCTGTAGTATCTTTGAAATGAAATCTAGGGACCACAATGGAAATAAGGGCTTGCCCTTTTTCGTGTTATCCCTGGTGTCTTCAGAATGATATTTTAACATGTAAAATAATCTTTGAAAAGTCTTTTGTACAACAAACATTTCTTAATTTACTTGCATAGAAAAATTTAAGTAATATGGTCTAATAGCAGATGGTATTTTACAAAGACAATTTTGTCATTTTCGAGGGATCTAGAATTATAGAAATTTTTGTGACTGGATTCATTTTTGTCATCTCGACAGCTTGTTAATGACAATGCATTTTTTTCCTTTCTTCATTACTGGAAGGTTGGATTGATTTATGTGCTTGCCTAATAGCCAAACTGTCAGTGATTTTGATTGAGCATTTTAGTTGAAACTATTAGTTTTTTTGTGTGTGAAGGATGCAGCTTAAATAGGTGACAGAATTGGAATTCTTGGAGTTTTTACTGTGTGGGTTGACCAATATGTGTGCTACCTTGAGAAAGTTCCTCCAAATGATTAAATGGTTTTTTTCTTCCACTGCATTATTAATTTCTACTTTGCAAAATAGAGTGGGCTTAAATACTCTTGCCTCAAATCATGTCTCAAGTAGGTTATATCCTAATTGAGTTGAACTTCATGGCAGGACGATGTGACATTTTGAAATCAGATTCTCCAATATTAAGATTCATGACCCAGTTGTTAGTATATTTGCAAACCAATCCTCAGTTGATTCTTAGTTAGAACTGACAGTTTGAAAATGATGTTAAGTATAGAAAGCAATCGTTTGCTGTACTTGAAAGAGTTTAGAAAGTGAGGTTTCTACACAAATAGCTGACGAAATTCAGATTTTATCAATGACGAAGTTATTAAAATCTTACAGTAGTTAACACTCAAACCAACTTTACATACATGAAAAGATAATTTAGTGATCAAATGTTTCATATGTAGTCTGAAGATTACTAATCGGACATTGTTGTATAATATATTTTTCCAGATTGCTAGTCGACCTGGCTCCAGACATTTTAGATGTTTGTTTCGTGTTGCTTATGTCCCGAAAGATTCTTATGACCTTCTTAAACAAGACCCTATTGCTTTTGAATACTTCTATACCCAGGTAAGTCTAATATTTGTATTTTGTTCAGTAATAGATTATAATATAAGAAATACAAAATCAGGATTTATTTCAAGATGCCTGCTTACAATAAATTATGTGTAATTCCTTCTCAGGTTACACTGTGCAGTTTTTGAGCCAGTTTTTGAGACCTAATCCACTAAAGTTGCTGTCAGTTCAGTGACTTTTAGACAGTAAATGGTCTGACTGTCTACCATTTTTGTATCGCCAATAAAAATCATATAAATAAAAAGAAATTTACTTGGCCAAAAACCAATGAGATTTTTTATTTTTAAACTATTGTTATAAAAGAAAATGCCACCAACAAATATGGAAAACAAGAATCTGAAGAGTTTCCACTTTGGAACAGATAGTGTATATTTATTTCTTTTGGAAATTTAAAACTGATAGTGCTAACATACTTTCATAAACATAATTCTAACATAGTCATGTGTGTTTCCTTCATATTAGCATAGGAGTGGCGTGACAGTCTATGGTATACATTATTTCTTGGTAAAATATTGTTCTGTTTTAATATACCCCATGTTTATGGCACTATAGCGAAAATAAAATTAATCCTAAAAGCACTCATTACTTAATTTCTTGGGCATTAATGCATGTGCATATATTTTATTATAAGATAAAACACTGACATCCAAGTTGTTTCTTAAATCACTAACAAAATAAGTGTTTATCTCAATGTTTCAGTGTGTAAATGATGTGATACAAGAAAGATTTGCCTCAGAGATGAAAACAGATACATTACTTCGTCTAGCAGCCCTACATATACAACAACATGCTATGAGTAATAATGTCAATGGAAAAATAAATATCAAAACTGTAGAGTAAGTTTTTATTGTGATATAGATTGTTTTGTCTCAACTATCAAAACATGTATAATTTCACGGTGATTTTGTGTTCTTTGTCTAACACTGGTATTATTATGATAGTGTGTATTTAATAGCCCTGAAATTATTCAAACTTTGAAAGTTGAGAAAAAATGGACTATGACATTGGAATTGATGTTGTAATGTATTGATGTTGTTATAGTTGGGCATTACTCAGCTGATTGTCAATGTATGGTACCTCTTCTGGATACATGCATTAATGGTGTAGAAGCAGTGGTCCAGTGGTAGGACACAATTTAAGGATCAACAGGTCCTAGGTTCAAACCCCGCTAGAAGCACTGCTGATATCTTTGAGCAAAAAATACCAGTTGTTCCAATCCACATAGGTGTAAATGGGTTCTGTGAGGAATCACATGCTTAAAGGCGATTTCAATGATTAGGGGTTATCATACAAAATTGTTAAGTCAGCTGAACATGTATATGGAAGTAGACTATGAACCACACTTTAACTTTTAATTGTGAAAATTCAAAGAACTTTTGATTTTAATATCTAATAGAAAAGACTGTATAATTTCGGGAAAAGCCTTTGGATAACAAGAGCAAAGCTCTATGCACTATTCAGAGATGTTCCCTGAGAATGTAATCTTAAATTGTTTGTTTTTCTCATTGATGAATATTGATTTTCAGGATATTTGTTACCAATTAACTTTATCTTAAACCAATCTTTTTACTTGAAATTATGCTGTCCAAATTAATTTAAAACTGCTGTGCACGCAAATACAACATCAATTCTACCATTAATGATATGGTTGTTGTGCAAATTCAATTTTCGTTAAATTTTTAGAAAAGAGTTTGGATTTGAGAAGTTTGTTCCTGCAAGTATTCGAGAGAATATGAAAGTAAAGGATTTGCGGAAAGTCCTAGCACAATGCTTGAAGATGAACCAGAATCTAACAGCTCCGGGCCAGAAACAGCTAACTGCATTACAAGCTAAACTTCATTATATGAAAATTGTCAGTGAATTGAAAACATTTGGAAGTAGAGTTTTTATGGTTACTTTATTGGTAAGGAAATTGAATTATGTGTCATTAATTTACTTCTTAGAATATATTATGAGTTTCTCAAGTACTTTTAGTGCTTGTATGCCATACCATTCTGAAGAAAAAGTTTCTTGTAAATGCTTATATATGAAACTTATGCAGTTTACTCTCATACAAGTATAATGAAATCATAACTTTAGATTTATATTGTATGCTCTGTGAGGCAATGATCTGGTGTGAGCATTACTGTCTATGTAAACCTACAAACACACTATTACGTTCTTTAGTATATATATTATATTTATTGCACATGTTATTCAAATCTACAGTATAAAGAGTTAAAATCACAGTTTCTTATCACTTAGTGATTTGCATCAATATAAAATTTGAAATATAAATATTTGCATCAAAATAACAATATAAGTTGAGTTCTAAAACACCAAACATTGTACATGTATTAAATGTAATATCTTTTAGGAAGTCAAATTGCATTTTGCATTTATTTCCTAAATGCGAAATGGTTAAGATTAACTGGCCAATTACTGTATTGTGAAGTCTTAAAGTCTTAAAGTCTTTGGGATTGTTTCAATTAGAGGAGTTGTGTAGAGAGCAAATTATAATAACATTGCAACCTAGGGCTAATGTATACATTACTCTATTGATTATGTGTGTTACTTTACTTTAATGCTTGTATTTTCAATATGTACTTTGTACTTTTCTAAATCAATTTACTGTTTTGTTCTGTTCTGTTCTTTATACAATATATCACTGTATATTTTAGGACAATATATCACTGTATATTTTAGGACAATATATCACTGTATATTTTAGGACAATATATCACTGTATATTTTAGGACAATATATCACTGTATATTTTAGGACAATATATCACTGTATATTTTAGGACAATATATCACTGTATATTTTAGGACAATATATCACTGTATATTTTAGGACAATATATCACTGTATATTTTAGGACAATATATCACTGTATATTTTAGGACAATATATCACTGTATATTTTAGGACAATATATCACTGTATATTTTAGGACAATATATGACTGTATATTTTAGGACAATATATCACTGTATATTTTAGGACAATATATCACTGTATATTTTAGGACAATATATCACTGTATATTTTAGGACAATATATCACTGTATATTTTAGGACAATATATCACTGTATATTTTAGGACAATATATCACTGTATATTTTAGGACAATATATCACTGTATATTTTAGGACAATATATCACTGTATATTTTAGGACAATATATCACTGTATATTTTAGGACAATATATCACTGTATATTTTAGGACAATATATCACTGTATATTTTAGGACAAGAAGACTGAAGCTATGGTATTAGTTGGACCTAAATCAGGAATTAGTTTAGTTACCAATGTTAGATTTTATACTGTAAGTATGAGTAAAATTATTTGTAACTTGTTTTTTTTATGTGGGCATACTTCAATAGATTTGATTTTGATCTCAAGCTGATGATTTTTCGTGCAGGAAAAATTTGTTTGTACCAGATGAACCCATGCAGAACATAGCTGAAACAAAAATGTGTGTACACAGAACTATAGGATTTAATCTGCATTGCATACATATTAGCAATAATATGTAAACTAATTTAATTCAATTATATATCTTAACTGATACTTCTTAAGACCAAGTATGTTAGCACTACTTAATATATATATAGACTCATTATTAATTTATGTTTAGTGTACTTGATGCCTGCAGCATTAGTATAATAAACATACTTAGAAAACAAGCATAGATTTGCAATATATCTTAAGAATATTGAAACAATTAATAGCTTTGGAAAGAAATAATATGTCAGGTGAATGCAACATTGCTCTTCCCTATTTTACTCAATTATTCAGGGGGCTCAAAAAACATAAAAATCTTCAACTTAAGCAAAATGCCAATAAGACCCTATTGTCCCTTAAACATTCGAACTTGGTATCACTTATTTTTAGATGTATGTCATGAAATTAACTTAAAAATCTAAAAATTGAAAAAAAATCAAGTTAGAGGAATGTTGCATTCATCCAATGAATTATAGTTTTAAAGGTAGAATTTCTTTAAATGTGCTATAAAGTAACTTCATCGGTTATACAATATTGATTGGTACTGTGTTTGCATTGACATATCTACCTCAAAAATGGCACTGGTCAGAAACCTGAAGAAAATGTGCTGAATTTGTCAAAATCTCACAACAATTCATTTCATTATATGCAAAATGCATTAGGGGAATTCTATCTTATTTAGTCAATGATATAAGCCTATTTAAACTGATATTTACTGCATCAGTATTATAAATCTAGAAATTGTTGTACTCATGTTTTTCTCAACTGTCAAGGTTTTGAATAATTTCATGGTAACTGAAAATATTCTTTGATATATGTCCGAAGGTGGCGTTGACTCAGCAAGCAGGCATTAAACCGCTAAGATTTTCTCTGAATCTCTTAACTATTAGATGAAAAGCATTTTAGCTCAGTAAGTCATAGTGAAATTATTCATGTTTTGACAGTTGGAATGAAATGGACAATAGTATATTATTGTAAAATATTATTCTTATATATAATATATATACATATACAGCAAGCACGATGTGCTGAAACAGTACGTAGCTTTTGAAGAGCTTTTTATTTGACATTGTAATAGTTTTCATTGACTACAACAAAAATAAACGTCATTTTTGTATTACATTTTGAAAGGGGTCATTCATATTTATGGGATTCTATGTCAATGAAAACTGTTGCTATAACTATTGTTTGTGAATGAATCTCTTTCTGTTGAAATATTTAATTTTTCCCCACATTTCTTTTTGTCTTATATATTAGTCCTTGTTTCTGTATTTACCATACATGCATGGTTATCTCTCTGCTCTGTCTGCTTGTTGCCAATTCTTATGCTACCCTTGTTCGGAGGGCCTGTTAGTTTATTTAGTGATAATCCTAGAACTCAATGTAGTGCTTAGAAGCAGAAAAAGGGGCAGGGCATCAGGGTATTTATGTTACAAAATGAATATTTTTGCATAATGACGAGCTTATAAAGGGCAAAGGTAAAAAAGGGGCAGGGTGCAGTGCCCTGCTGTTCTGTTTAAGAAAATCACTAGGTCTTTATTAGCTTAGCAATTGTATACATGTTTGTGTCTGAAAGCTTTTAGGGCTGATCCTAAGGCATTTTGGGTACTTGAGAAAGACTATACAAAAGCTGCTGAAAGCATAGAACGGAGGATTTTGAAAATTTTAAACTTTCACCCAAACAAAGTTTTTTATCGCTCTACTGTATTAGAAAATTCTGTAAGATTTATATTATCACTCTTGGGTCTCTATGCTTGTTTATCAAAGCAAAGCATATTGGATAAAGACTTATCCTTTGATGAGCTTGTTTATGTTTTTTACTCAAATCAATACAGAAAAGAGTATTCTGTGATTTTATTGTAAAGTTACTGGGCTCCTGATCATGTAGCTAATTTCTGTTCTAGAATTGATCCCTCGATTCTCCATAAATATAATAAAACTTTATCTGGCATGGTTTATGTGTTACTACATGTTATAGAATGTAGCTTTTATTGATTGATGTTTTAATATTTTATTCAATTAGATTATGAGAACTGATGATGATTTTAGTGGTTTACTCATGACATAAATTTCCAGTATTAGGCTACTTAACCTTTTACAGCATGTATTGTTTAAATTTTATTCTGCTGTCAGTGGCACATTCATGCAGGTGTTAAGTTATGCGCCACTGACAGTTGAATAAAATTTAACACTAACTGATCTGCTTGTTATCATGCTCACTGCTGACTATTATACAAGTTATGCATTATTTCTTTGTGATATTTGTGTTCTATTTAGCCTATTGTTAGTGTAAAAGTACCTGTATACAATTATTATTTTACTTTTTGTATGACATTTTTTTATAAAGTATAAGGCCAGTATTCCATCTATACGGGAACGTGTAGCGTGAACATGAAGCACGAACGTGCAAAATCAAACAAATGATTTTCTATTGTATGTATTCCATATCAGCGTAAGTGCAATGTGAGTGTGTAACGCAAATTAATGACATGTGACCGTGTAACATGAGCAGGAAACCGATTGCTACATGTAACGATTTTTCACGTTCACGCACGGCAATCATGGACAAGAGTCACTATGAAAGGTCCTCTGTATATGCCGGATGCAACAGAAAAACTTTGAAGCAATTAGAAAATGCCCTATTCTGTACAACCAATTCCCAAAGATGTACAGGGACACAAACATCAAAGACCAGGTGTTGCAGACAATTGCTGGCTCTCTCAACATTAATTGCTGGCTTGAAAGGTACACCAAACATGAATTAATTTCAGTTGCAAAACAATATCAATTTACGTGTGTGTAGTTTTGCAAGCATGCTTATGACAATTCTGTTGCAATTATAAAGTTTAACTATTAAATTATTATGCCATTACATGTCCAATAAAAATGGATGATACAATTGTTTTTACGCTAACCGGATGAATGAAATAGTGTGAGGGTGAAAACTCACGCCTCACATTCAAGTTTGATGCTCACTCTAAACGTTGCGCTCCCTTATGAATGGAATACTGGCCTAAATGTGTGATTTGTAAAATGTAATTACTTTAGTTCGATTGACATAAGTGCATTTTGCATGTAATATATTTTAGTAAATTATAAAAGAAATTGCCAGTATTGAAAACTAAAAAAAAAACGAAAATTTAAATTATTAAGTTTATATTCTTACTCTTTTTGGCACTGACATCGGCCTTTCAAGTTTGGAGATTTTGCCTTCAGGTATAATTTGGCCTTTTTACACAGTACCAAAATTTATTACATTTCCAATACAAGCTTTCTTCCATCCAAATTTTGGAAAATATTTACTAACCCATGTTAAATGTGATGCTCAAAGTTAATTTAGTAAAGATTTTGTTATAAAATGTACCTTGAATTGTTTTAAGTTTTTTAACTACAGTCTGAGTAAAATGTCTTACATGTTGTTGAATGTAAGTCTAAACATTCTGGAGTTTGACCTTGTGACCTCATTTTTGCTAATAGAATTAATTAGTAAATGTTCTTTGTCTGTTATTTTAAATTAATTTATTTCTGTATAAAAGGAACATAGAACAGAAACACAGGTAAGACTATGAGATAGAAACCTCTTGGTATACCCTGTCTAAAAAGCCAGTCTATGTATTCTATCTTTTGATTGGCTCTCTGGTGATCTTGGTTTAGATATTGACCAATCAGAAAATGGCTTTCTTAGATTTGTTCAGATTTAGTTTAAAGTTGATTAAATTGAAAGTTGTTGTAGTAAAATTTATACTGTTTTAGCTAAATGATTGACATAGTTTTTTGATGTCACATATTTCTAAAAAAAGTAGATTTTTGCTTTCATATTTTTGCTGTTTTGATGTTTGGGTGATTTTTATATTGTATTTGCTGTAGTCATGCTCTTGCTAGTTAAATAGTGTGAAATAATGCTCTTTTTTATCAAGTCAGTTTTATGTTTGATTGAACTAACTTAAATTTTCTTAGATTTTTTATATATTATGTGCATTTGTTTTTCCGAAGGGAAAAATAAGTTTTATATATAATATAATACAGTTTCTCATTTATAAAAATGTATTGAACATTATAATAAGATTGCAGAATACATGTGATATGATTGGGCTCACAATTGCTTAGAAATCTTCTTCATGCTATAAAAATTTAGATCTTTGGTTCAAGAGTAAGTAAGATATTGTATACATGTAGTTACGTTATTAATTTATTTGGTTTAAATTCGTACTTCTCTTCAAATCATATTGACCCCCATATGCTATCGTTAGAATTTTTATATACAATATTGTTCAATTTTATGTAACTGTCAGTGGCCCATATATAAACCCTGCTGATTTAAATATTTTAAGTATTTGTTTGTTAATCTCCACACATAAGTACTCTCTACAGTACTCCTTTACTTACTATGGATAAAAATAGATATCTGTATTTATGTACAGGGATTATCAAGTAACAACTATCAAGTATTTAAATCAGCAGGGTTAATTTATACTCTACTGACATTTAAATACAATTTAACAATTATTATGGTTTTAAGTACCTTAAAGATGTTTCGAGTTTCTCCTAATGTAATCTTTCCTATTCCCATGGTGACAGCCATTATGTTTATTGTGTAGGATAATTTTAATTGCTTCTCAGAGAAAAAAATAACAGAGAGAACATATTTAGTCCCTGTTTAGTAATGAACATTTTTGAAAATTTTTGTATAGTAATAAGCAACAATTATTTGTTCATTATATAGGTTGTTTTTATTTTTGTTTTTGAGTCATTAACTTGGGTAAAAATTCTTGCCAAGATGATGTTTTAGAGTGGAGCTTTTTTGATATTTTGTATGAAATTTGAGTTATTTTTTTTTCTGGTTCTGCTAACAATGGAGTTTTCACTGCAGTCTAAATGACATTGAACCTGTTTATGTGAGCTCAAACATTAAGTAATAGAATTATGTTTATTATATTTTAAAACGGTATAATAACTTAATTGTCAATTAACTTAAGCTATTGTTCTAATTAGTTTTCAAAACTTAAATTTCCTATCTTGCAAAATTAATGATATTTTTCTGTGTTGTAGTTCTGTGTTTTTGACTGCTGCTGTTCCTGATGTTTACTTACACCCTTTTATAGAAGTTTTGATAGCATTCCAAAACAATTTTTTTCTGAATATCTAGACCTTATAAAAAATTTAAAAAGGACAAAATTCCTATCAATTGCTATTTCTAAGACTTCTTTTTTCTTTAACAAAAATATACTACATTTCTTGAAAATTCAGTTAACATATTGTTGTCAATTTAATAATGCTTTGAAGAATGATTTTGTCATAATAGTTTTGAAAAGATTTCAGTGGATTTTATGATTTTTAACATTTGATTTGTGTTTTTCTTCCACTATAAACATTTGAAGTTAAAGTTATTTAAATATCTTTTATATGCTCATTTCTAATGTATATTTTTCATAATTTTGATTTAAATTTTGAAATCAATTGCCATGATATGAAAACCTTTTTTCCAGTGTTGGGCATTTGGTCCTGTTAATTGGCAAAGTTTATTGGCTATAGTGAATAAAAGCTGAACTGAAACTTAAGGACTGTCTCAGTCACTACCTATTTTGTTAGTTGCTAAAATATGTATAGCTGCATTTTAATAATGTAATAGGTTTTAATTGAAAAATGATAAATGAAATGATAATCATTTTAAATTATACATGTCTGATAGAAATGTTGTTGGTCCATTCTTCAGTCCTTTGCTTAATTTGACAACTGTAGAAATACTTCAAATAACTAAATTTTACCAAGAGGTTTAAGATTGTGACTTATAAAACCTAAGCGTTTCCAGCAACATACTCCCACATGAAATATTCCTAGTATGTTATTAATGGCCTTTTCCAAACTGTCTACCATATATGATAGTAGATTGTGCATTAAATGTGCTATCATTACATAAAGTATATAGAAAGTCGCAGTTTCCATGGAGAAAACCAATCTATTTATTACAGTATCAGTTGGAATACCTCATATGTTTTCCTTCTTTTTATAAAGATATCTGTCTTGAATGTTCCAATATTATAAGTTTTGCCCCATGATAAATGGTATTTAATCTTTTCTATTCTCCTCAGAATTTCTCACTATTATAGACATATTTCATATTGTTTTAGGTTTTAGTTTTCACAAATTTTGCTGGTTACAATGTACAGTTACCCACCAAAAGTTTGGAGACATTTTATTTTTGTAGGCCTACTGAATTATACGAAGCTTTTATCTAAAATTTGATAACTGTTTATTTTGAAATGCTTTTTAGTTTAGCTTTTTTTTGTTAATGTTATACTTATAACTGAGACTACTTAAATATCATAAAATGGAAAATAGTTATAATAAACATTTAGTTTTGGAGGCTTTAGAATGTCAGATTCTACATATTATAAATGTGCTGCATTAATGAAATATGTTTTAATTTGATCACTAACCATACTTGAATATATTAAAAATAATAATTCTACAAAATTTATCATCAAAATTTAAAAATTGTAGTAAATTTCTTTTGTCTCCAAACTTTTGATGGGTACTGTATTTGTCAACTTCATGTATTTAGATTTTGATGTGGATTTTCATGAAGTTGTAGATTTTGTTAACTTTTTTAAATAAGATGTGGCAGTGGTCGATTGTTAAGTACTTTAGATAGACTTTTGGCTAGGTTTCATTTCATAAAAAAATACAGAATTGATCAAGCCCCCTTTTTAAAAATTTGTACAGAACAGTTGCTTGTACTGCCTTGAAAGATAATGCTAGTTTTGGAAGATAAGAAGTTTAATAAACATGGTTAAATTAGCTATAGGCTGCTTAAAAACTGAAAAAAAACATTGATATGTTGTGGAAAAACAATACATTTTTACTTTTATTAATACTGTACCCTCTTAAAGTTCTGGAGAAAAACTGATCATGTCGTTAATAATATATTTTATTTCAATAACAATGACATGACACATGGCTTACAAATGGTGAATATCACAGTATGTAAAATGCCATATGTCGATCATGCAGATTAATACCAGGGATATGCCACAAAATTTAAAGTTCTAGCCTCTTATTTGTAATTTTACTATAAATGAAACTTATGTGTTTGTAACATTGTTTTAATCAATTTGTTGACATTAAATTATTTAAATTAAATTAATGCTGATTCTGGAATTTTTTCAGATGATGCTTTTTTTTTTCATGGGTAAATTAGGATAGGTTTATACTAAAACGGGATTTTGTGCAAGAACTTTTGGAGGGCACCAATTTAAGAACATTGTATATGTTTTTGTATGGGTTTCTTCTAGAAGTGAAAGCCTTTGAATTTAAAGGATGTTTTAAATTTCCATACCAAACAAATTCTTTTTTTTACAAGTCATTTTACAAATGTTTCTAAGGAAAACAAGACTACCGGGTATTAGACAAATTATTCAATGAATTTAGATATTGCATAATGCTTTCTAGTAACAAATTTGAGATGTCAATTACTGAAGCTTGTTTTTCTGTATAAAAATGAGAATTTATTTTTCTAACAAATAAGAACTAGACATTTTTAAATCAGAGATAACATCTTTATTACAGCCAGAATATTTTTTCATTGAAATTTACTGATCTTTTATATTATATTTTATTTTTAAAAGATCCATTGTTATTTTCAGCTTAAGTATTTTTAAGTCTTATTTGATTTGCAAAATTCTGAACTTTTTGCTCTTTTTGAAATTTGTCCTTAAATTTATTTAACTGATTTTTGCATAAAAATAAATCGTACAGTTTTTTTCTATCATTAATAGTACTATTAAAAATATTTGTAATAATTTCATTCAGATATCTTTTGAAAAACATGAAATCATGCACAGGGTTTTTGTTATTGCATAAATCAATTGATCAGGGCTATTTTAGTCTTACTACATGTAAGTAAAAAAAGAGGTGGGCCATTTTTGTGCTGACTTATAGAAATGCTTATTTTTTTATTCTGAAAACAGGAATTTCCAGCTACAAGTAATACCATTGAAACGTTTATTGTTGTTTGTATTGCAGTTGTCAATGTTAGCAGACTTTAGTGAAGTACAATGTATAAAGGTTGCCAGGGAGAAGGAGAATATGAACAGAGTAGAACTGTCAGTCAAGGGAGACGAACCAGGGGTATGTATCAAATTATCTCCCTTTGATATATTGATGCTACACTCACAGATATGTTGTTACTTTTATTCCCTATATTTTCCTGCACCTATGTCAGTTTTTATTAGCTGTTGTTGTGTGTGTAATATACATTGCATGGTTTGTTGTTTGATTCACTGAATGTATGGAAAATATATATTCCCTTTGATAAGTAGATTTGCTAGTGTGTATAAATTGTGTCCTACCATTTTTTTTATTTTTTTTTATTCTGAAGTTTATTCAAGTATAATCTGGATTCTTTCATGTCAATCTGATTTAAAAGCTGATCCAATATCTCCGCTAATGTTCTTGATAATGCTACATTTGACAAACACATATTACATGTCACAATCAGATAACATGTGCTATTACAATATTCATGACTCAACTCATAATGAATTGTTGAATCACAGCCCATGAGTAAGCGCAGTCAATATATATGGGACTACTGAATCTAAAGCAGAAATTAGGAAATTCCAATGTTATTTTTGTTCATCTTGATAAAGATATGGATTCGTTGGTCTTTACAAAAGTTATCTGAATGTTCTCCCCCTTTGTGATATTTGGAGATCCTATGACATTTTGTTATCTGTTTTTGTTAGACTTGCTTTCTTGTAAACAAGAACATGCCAAAAACAAATAAAACAATATTGTTATTTCATTGATTAAGACTTTTTTGGCTATATTTAAGTGAATTTTCTAATGACTGTTAACAATATTCATGGACAAAAATTACTATTCAAGAATGACTTTTCATTGGATGGCCAAAATCTTCCATTGGCATAATTATTGACATAATAGCCATGTTCATACATTTCCAATGTTGGTAAATCTTGAAATTTGTACTGAATTTAAATAACAAATGAAAATGTAGAAAATCCAGATTGAAAAACATTAGTCCAGAAAATCAAATCATAAAGGGATCCAACATTTCCAATACACATTAAGCATTTTTAAAGCTGTTATGGAAAATGATAATTTGCTAGTTGATATTTATTTAGTTTATTTTACACTCTTATACTTAACCTATTTGCTAGATATTTGGACAATTTTATGATACTGCTTGATATGTTTGCTTCCTGGTGTTTTTAGACCACATGATTGTATCAAAATTAGAATTTATGGCAGTATTTTCATTAAATTTGCAAGTTTGTTTTCATTTTTCTCAAGTTTTGGTAATTGAAAACTTGAAGAGTTTGTATCTCTGTGAAGCTATGCCTGTTAAACATGATTACATCTTAGCACTTGATAATGAATAAACTTATGTAAATAAATTTCCAAATTCATTATCTTTTATAAATTGCCTTGTTCAGTTTACCTGGTTTTGAAATGCACACAATTCTTTCCAAATATTCCCCCCTTTTGCCATTGGTGACATCTTGTGGTTATAAGTCTTGGATATGTTTTACCCTTTATTGTTTAACCCCAAATTCAATCACATTTACCCTTCACCCTGTCAATTCACTATTCAACCTTTGAGACTTAAACAATAGTCTTGTTACCCTTTTATTATTCACTGTCCCAGTATTGCCTCAGTACAGATACAAATATTCTATATAGTTAGCAATTTAATCTGCAAATGTGGCAAATAAAATGTTCAATCATTAGTTTTGTCCTTGCAAATGGTAATAGTTGATTTCCTTGCAAGAACACATTTTTAAGTACCTCCACTAAAAACCCTGAGTGAAGTGAAAGCTTGCTGTTATAAGAAAAACTTCCAAGTGTAGTATGGTTTGTATGGTTTAAATGATCAATTAAATAATGCAAAACTTTAATATCATTTACAGCTGTCTGGATTATTGAAGACAATTATATCTCCTGATAATAGTAATGAGTCTAAGAAGGTACAATAGAATGATTTAAAGTCTACAATAACATACTATAGCTTCTGCTTTGTTACTATTTATAGATTAGTTCTTTTTACAACAAAAATCTATATTTAGATTTTTTTTCTTTATATAGTTTCTTTCTATATTAAGACTTTCTATTTATAGATGAATCCTGTATTTAGACTTGTTTTAGACATGCTATTTATAGATAAGTTCTATATTTAGACTTGTTCTATTTATAGATTAGTTCTATATTCAGACATGCTATTTATAGATAAGTTCTATATTTAGACTTGTTCTATTTATAGATACGTTCTACATTTAGACATGCTATTTATAGATAATTTCTATATTTAGACTTATTCTATTTATAGATTAGTTTTATATTCAGACATGTTATATAAATAGATCTCTTATCTGCTTTAGTAGAATATAGCCATGATATGATATGGAAGTCTTCTGTTTTCTGTAAACATTCTTGTTGTGTGAAATCTCAGTTCTAAAGCTAATTTACATGTTTTCAATAAAATGTAGAAACTGTCTCAAATATCTAATACTGATCAAACAATTTTATTAATCTGTGGTCTTTTGTTGTGAGATTAAAATAAATGTAACATTTTTTTCTGTCTATTCTAAATAACAGAAATAATAAAGATGAGATATTTAACATCCTGACTTGATAACATTCATACAACTTTTATTTTGTAATGTAAATTATGTTTGTTTGTTCTATTGAAGCCTCATTTTAATAATGAGATTAATAAACCTCAGCTTGTTTCACTTAAACTGTTAAAACTTTTCAATTTCTACTTTTTTCAGTTTATTTCAATCTTAAAAAAATCTGTTAGCTTCATAGATAGTGATTAATATCATTGAATGTTTAGTGTACTTTTATAATTGCATTTATATGTATACCTACATGTATATTTGCATTTGATTTTATTTTGCTTTCTACATTAAGTTAAAGTTTGAAGTAAAAAATAGTTATATATTTGGTTGAAATCCAGGGCTCGACATTATTTTTTAAAGTAGGTAGCTCGGTTGGACAACCAGCTAAATATTTTACTTGCCTGAATCAAATGTTTACTAGCAGTTACTATTTGATCAAACTCTTACATAAATTTTCAGTGTTGATTGGACAGTTTTGAATGTCTAGCCCTGAAATGTGTAGATTTTATATTCATAAATGTATGAATGTGTATATATTACATGTATGCATAGAAGTATCAGCTTCAATATTTTATTTTTTTCTTCTTCCTTTTTTTCTGTCTTTCTTGCTACTTCTGCTACCAGTATCCAGAAGATGAGAATATTTGGGTATAGTATTTATATATATATTGTGTATTGTGTATTATCTTAGATGCTAGAATATTTGGTGTTCTTTTTATATATTATGTCTTTAATCTTGAAATTTTTTCCAAGAAGCATTATCACATTTATATTGTAGTTGCAAACGATTGACTTAATGAAAACTTCACTTATTCATCATTAAATGTCATTTTTAGATTTTTTTACTGTTAATAATTTAAATGTGTTTATTACAAGATATTAAATATTTGGTCATGCATGCAAGTTTCCAATTGATTCGATAAAGGGAGTCACAAATCATTATTTGTCAAAATTTATAATGAATCGACTTTATTGATTACCATTTGAAGAAGTTAAGACTTCAGCTCCAAATATCACATTCATTTTAACCCATTTGGTCTAGTTATGAATTTCCGCCCCTTGCACTGGGCAATGTTTAGGTCTTCACATTGTAACAAAGAAATTCTATATGCCTATTCATAATTATATATTTTGATTGTTGCGTATTTGGAATACATTTCAAGATTGAAGTCCTTTTTTATATTATTTGATTCTGGGTTTTCTTTGTAATCTGAATTCTTTTATACTGTCAGAATTTTATGTCATGCTGAAACATCATTTTTGTTCTAGAATCCAGTACAATATGTACAATACATGGCATAATTCTTAAATTTCAGAGACATTAGATATATATTTATTTCTAGTATATGGGCATTGCCAATTTAGGCTCTAAGTATAAGTAATTGAATATGGTGGTACATACAATGTAGGAACAATATAAAACCTAATAATCATGTTTGTAAATTTTTTTTTAAATGCATCAAGCTTTTTGTTTTGTCATGACAGAATCATTTCTGATAAATGTAAGAGAATCCAAATTATGTATAATCCAGTGTCAAGAAATAGTTATACTACCAGGATCTTCTGATAACATAAAAACTGGGCTTGGAGTTTATTTTTAGCATATTACTTTCATACAGCAAATCGTTGGTAACGGAAGTTAGAATTTTTATATTTTTATGCAATGAAATTCCACTATAAGAACTATCAAAATTATGTTCTTAATAGCGAAATCCTCTTAACATAAAGACTCTTTTTTCTCAAATTAAGCAATTCTGAGACTTAAAAATCTACAAAAAATGCTAGATTTTTCAATACCCCAGGTGGTCTTTGTAGCAGATTTTTACTGATACATACATTAACTTGACTCCCATCTGACAAAAATAGATCTATATATCATCTGTTATTATTGAGTTGTTTTAAAGTTTTATTATAGAGTCTTAAATCTTATTATTCAGACTATACTAATTAAAGAGAAGCTTTTTTAGCTCACTGGAGTTCAACAGGATCTTTTGTGGTGGTCGGTTGATAGTCTTGTGTGTTGTTGCACTTGTCAATCTTTATTGTTATTACTTGATAACTGCCTCATCTTAATAATTTTGAAAGTTTTGTTTAGTTAGGTAATTGATAATTTTGAATTTGAAAAACTTAATGACATTTAGTCAATTTGTAGAAAAACTTGTGTTACCCGATAAAGATTCATGGTCCAAACTGGGTTGGAACCAACAACCTTCTGAATCATTGGCGGTCACTCTATCACATCACCATAAAAGCTAGCTTAAATATAAGGAGAACTATTAAGTGCTGTTTTATATCTCATACATTTCCTTACCAGCTTTGATCCTTGAATTCTTGGAGTTTGATTGTCTGTGATGCAATTCCAAGTAAGTTATTTATGTTGGACACAAATGCCCAATAAAATGCTAGCTTGCCGACAAGGCAGTAGAAGTACCTCTGCTACACATGCTTAGAAGCATTGTTGTGCTAATGTATGTTAAGTTAGAATAATCTTGTGGACAAAATTTAATGTAAATGATCTGAAGTCACCTGAGCCTTCTTAATGGATTATATCATAATGCAGGAAGGGGTATTGACTTGTGAAAAAATAACTTATTCATTGTTAATAACAATAATAAAAACTAATTAATGGTCTGTTTAACCTTCTTAAAGACTGTTTCAATAAATGTTTATCTTGCTTTAGCATATTTATCACAGAAACTTTCTCTGGAAATCTTCTCTAAAATTTAGTTAATTTATTGCCTGTAGAAACACTTAGGATATTGCTGATACAAATTATCATTGATGATAATTACAAAACTTTCTTTCTATTTGACCTTATGATAATAAGAGATAATTGGTAAAAAAAGTTATTTTTATGTGTATTTTATGATGGAATCTTTAAAAGACAATGTATTATTAATTGCATGACCTTTTCTAACATGGTATATTGAGCACATGTCTTGGTTAAGTTTGTTAATAAACTAAGTCACTAGGTCATATCTTACGATGTACTTTTAAGGTGATGCATCTATAAACTAATTGTCCTCCAATTAGAACAGAAGCTTTATATACGAATAAAAATGGTCCCTCATCCAAGCTTTAGTGCAGGATGAGGGTCATTTAAGAATAAAGAACATGTTCCAGGAGCATTGCACCAGTATGTAACATGCAAAGCATGAAGACTTACAAAAAAACATTAGATTGAGTTCCTATACTAATTGGGTTATTTAAGGTTAACAATTGAGACCACTTGGACAAGCCATAGCACAAACATGGTGTAAAACTTACTTCAAGCATAATTCAGTTAAACTCATTTGAGTGATATAGGGCCATCTTAGTCCTGTGGTTATACTTATAAGAGCATTGATTACATATAAAAAAGGGCTTACTTTTGGCTGGACATTAACTTTTGAAGTAAGTTGCCTAGATTGAAGAACAACCAACTTACATGCCCATACCAAATGTTAAATTGCCCAAACAAAATAGTATTTGGAGGAATATTTAAGAAATAGAGATATATTTGGTTGACAAATTGGATGACTTGCAGCTGAAACTTGATGTCTGAATCTTTAGTTAGTTTGTCACCGACTATTTGAGGACTGTTCATGTCATGCCCTGCTGCTTGAGTATAGGTTAAATAAAAGTGTGGGAGGAATACTTTGTGTGACAAATAACTTTGTAGAGTAGACTTTTGATGTTGTTTAGTGCTAGTCTGTGAAGTGAGTTTTGATAGATTTAAACTATAATATATTATGTAACTTTAACCATTAAAAGACAGTGTGCTTAATTTAAGTACCAGATCTGTTTCTGAGCTTGTTTTCTCTAAATGTCTGAAATTGACATTGGTTTCTATAGATACTTTCATATTATAGTAAATTCAAATCTTTCCATCTATCTAACACTGGGACTTATGTGTCAAATGCTGTCTTAGATTAGACATGTTTAGGTCATTATTATGTTTGATAATTAAATAGCATAAAATAATGATTCTGAACTTAGTTTAGTCAAGTTTCAATTTGAGAATTTCAAGAAACTTGACCTGATGCCATGTTGGAATAAAGAGAAAACAGTGACTTTGTAAAACAATGAAAATAAAGTCCAGAATTTCTGTTAAACATTCTTTAATCTAGTGATATCAAAGTTTTCTTGCTATACCCTATATCTGTTCTTTGAGGTGTTACTTCTACAACTCGTGGGTTTAGCGCAAAATTGTTGTAACTCAATATAAGAAAAGAGCAAGTTAAGACCACTGGGTTAAACCCTCGAACTGGAGGTTTTATAGAATCTTATCCATGTTTCAGGAAACCATTTATGAAATATCTCTGGTAAATACAAGCTAGACATGATACTGTACTCTAAAATATTGCTGTTGTCTTCCGTGAAGCCTAATAAATCTTAATGCATTCCATTGTAATCTAGTGTTAAATATTGTTTGAGTTTAAAATTGTCTCAAATTTATTTGTTGTCTGTAATAAAATGTTGCAGGGAGCCATAACTCACTATGTCTAGTGGAAAGTAAATATTGTTATTGTCTAGTGTAAGGATTCCAGGATTACAAAATATCTAAAATGGGGAAATAAGACTAGAATTTATATCTGGAGGGAGTCTAAACATAAAAATTATCATTTTAAGTCCTTCTACAGCATAACTCTTGTCAACTGAACCTTTTTTTAAGCACTGATTTATGATATCATATAGTATTAAAAGGGCAGAACTATCAACTAGCCAAACTTATAAATTTAGCAGTTTTCACTAGCCTGAATCTATTTCCACTTGCTCCAGGCTTTTGGCTAGTGAATGGGTTAGGGCAATGACTGGTACCAAACAAATTTGATTTCACTTGAAATGTCATATGTTACACCATGAGCTATCAAAGCTTTTTAACAAATTTTGTTCATATTGAAAACAGTTTTCAGAAAGTTTTCTGTTCTAGATTATCCAGAAAGGTGGTCTTGTGCCACTGTTCCAACGTGGCTAGTCACTAATGTATCCACTATAGATGATATATATTAATGTAGTAATGTTATAATTACCAGTTTCCTTTATTGATGACAATACATGTATATTGATCTAGTAATGTTATAATTGCAGACATTGAATCTAGGATTACTTAAAGAAGATGCTATGAACTTTGTTAGTATGGTAAATGGATATTATAGAATATTTGTTGATCCTAATGGTAATCTTGTACAGAAGAATGCTGGTAGACAAAGTAATGATCCTGATAGTAAGTTCTAGTTTAATTTATCTTGTAAATGTTGAGATATCAAATGTATGCAGGGTATGTTGTCATGTGATCTACAATAACAGCTACTATGGTGAGCAAAATTCAGTTTTTTTACTATTTTTTTCTTAAGACAAATAATTGAATGAAAATCATTGGTGTGATGATATGCCCAATAAAAAATCAAGAAATGGCTCGAATGTCGCTTCAAGAACTAGTAATTACCATAGGTCTTTTGCAAGGTAGTGCTTCACTTGCAGAGATAAAATTTCTAATTACTATCTTTTTGGTTAAATCATAGCAATTAGAAATCAACACATAAAGGCATTGATAAAGAACAAAAAAAATCATGCAAACAGACATCTGTTTGGTTCTGTACACATTTCCATTATTGATCGGACATAAATGTTGTAAAATGAGGATTTCCTACAATAATTAAATCGGGGTACTTATAAGTTTCGTCAAGTGTATATGTACAGGAGTTATGGTGTAGGACAAACGAAGGAGAAGTATTTAAACAAAATTCTTGAGGTCAGACTTTCTAATTTCTTAAAAATGGGGATAGCTGTCTGAAGTGTCACTTCTTATCAAGAAGTGCTGTTCTTAACCAATAACGGTTGAATCACTTAACATGTTCTCATTCAAAGAATGAAGATATCTGGGTAAGAATGATTCAATTAGTAGAAATCTCTGTCTAGAGCACTAGCTGTAATTCTCCCTCATTGATTGAAATGTTATATCTTAGAAAATATGTTACAAAATTGTAGTTATTACATTCTCTTTCATTTGTTTGATACTAATAGTCAGTTGATATATCTGCCATAAAATTGTCTGAGAGATTTGTGAGAGTGGTAAAGTTTATAGCCAGCTTAAATCAATCTGTGATTTTGTTCCAAATCAATTCAACTGCCTAGATTCTCTGTATCCTGATTTTCTTATTCAAAAATGTGAAAATTGAAAATTGCTGGTGATCTTTGAGGAGATATTATCCTCTTTACTGGTCTTCATTTGTTCTTCAAATATCTTAATCCGCAGTTTTATTGATATGGGCCTGTTAGAAGCTCCCTAATCAAAATTATTGAAAACACATTTGATCTTTAAACTTGTGACTTTAATATAAAACAAGTGAAAGCATACATAAACTTTTGGGATTTGTAAGGTATTTCAAAGTCACTTGAATATTGTTCCTAGGCAATAACCCCTTAGATTTTTGTTGGTTTTTTTAAATTTAAAAACATTCCCAGCTTTGCTTTTTGACTATGTGGTAGGTCTGTGTTTTTTAATGTTGCTGTTCCTGATATGTTTGCTTACACATATTTTTGACAAGAAATAATTTTGTAAAGGAATCTGTTTTTTTTGCTTTATTGCTTATAATTCAGCTCTTTGATTCTTATCATAACAATTGACAAAACTTTGTTATATTTACAGTACCAGTGTATGAGAGTAAACATGTAGTTATAGCGGCACCATGGAGTTATCCTGAAGATATTGTTTCCATGACGATAGAAGAAGATGAAAATGAGGAAGATTCAGAAGGCGAGACGTTACATCTTGTAGATCTGTCTAGAGGTCCACCAGGTTATGAGGCTAATAAAGACTTCATTAGTAAACTGAAACAAGATTTGGGTATAAAGGTACTGTGCTTACATGCTTTTAAATTATTGGGGCTGCCTGTTTCACTTGGCAATATCCATAACTTAATTAGCTTAAGTTTCTAACTACCTTAATACACCATCTATATTCTTTACTCGGCTTTGTTTTCTATTGACATGTAGTACTGATACAATTTTAGTCTTTTATAAGATCAACAGTAAGAAAATGATGTCATTCAAAATCCTAGTGAGATGTAACATAACTTGGAAAGTTTAATTTCTGACCTGCCCTTTTTCTCATCCACTAAATAGTTATGCCACTGTGATTAACTCAAATATAATGTATAACCAAAGTAGGTCCACTTCTTTGAAGTAACATCAACTTTACTTCTTTGATGACAATAGCTGCTTTTAATATTGACCCTTCATGGTTGTTAAGGTTGGTTAAAGAAAAATTTACTTTACTATATTTAATGTTGTTATTTCTCCATTTTTGTTCTTATAAATGCACACCTTTTGGAAAATGTAACACTCATATGCTCAGTGGGCTTTTTTAGAGAATATATGGTAGATGGTTTTGTCTTTAATAAATTAGAGTAGAGGCAAACATCATTTCAGTAAAACTGTTTGTTTTTTGTATTTCAGGCCGAGCAGACGACAAGTCACATAGATGTTACGGAAGAACAACCAGCTAAAGTTGAACAAAAATCTAAACCTTCACAAGTGAGGGAACCAATGAAAACTGTGATAAAAATAGAATCTCCTAGGCCTATGAGGCCAGACTCAGACAGTGATACTTCAAGTAATATTTCTCAAATGTCTGATGCTGAGTTGTCTCCCTTGACTAAACAGATTGGTAATAAAAGTAAACAAAATGCTATTCCTAAATCAGGGGAAGCTACTCTTAATGGCAATACTAGACATGTTGACCATACAATGCAAGGGAGAGCAATCAGTGAATCAGTAGAATATATGAACACTGGTAAAAGTAGAAAAACTGACACTAATGGTAATGGGTCTGACACTGATAGTGGGGTGGGTGGGGAAGGAGATAGAAATATACCCATGATTCAAGATGATGGGCGGTCCTATGCTAGAAGTAATGGACATCAGACTGAGCGTGTTGCTGATGATTGGGACACGCCACCAGACACGCCCAATAACATACCACAACCAAGTGGTCTTGATCTTCCAAGACAAAGTGAACTTCAAATAGATCTCAGTAAGTGTTGTCTTTGATTTACCTTTATGTAAGTAATCATTGAATTAATTACATCACCTCCTTTTTATTGTTAATTTTTAGCTCGACTTTTCAAAGAATAGTGGGGCTATCCTACTCAGCTGTGCATCAGCGTTGGCGTCAGTATTGGCGTAACACTTCTTGGTTAAGTTTTTAGGTGCAACATTTTTGTTTCTTTTATATCTTTGCAAGTACTGGAGGGATTCACTTAAAACTTTTTTTGTGTTTATGGGGTTACCATTGGAGTTCAAATACCAAGTAACATAACTCTAGGATAAATTTGGACAGAATTATGGCCCTTTTATACTTAGAAATGTTTTGGTTAAGTTTTTAGGTGCAACATTTTATCTTTGCAACTACTGAAGGGATTCACTTGAAACTTCACACATGTCTACGGGGTTACCATTGGAGTTCAAATACCTAGTTACATAACTCTTGGATGAATTTGGACTGAATTATAGCCCTTTTATACTTAGAACATTTCTTGGTTAAGTTTTTAGGTGCAACATTTTATCTTTGCAAGTACCAAAGGGATTCACTTGAAACTTCACACATGTGTATGGGGTTACTAATTGACGTCAAATACCAAGTTGCATAACTCTAGCATGAATATTGATTGGATTATGGCCCTCTAATATTAGAATTTTTTTGGTGATTTTTTTTGTTGCAACATTTTATTTTTGAAACTACTGAAGGGATTTACTTGAAACTTCACACATGTCAACGGGGTTAGGAATGAAGGTCGAATACCAAATTGCATAACTCCAACATGAGTTTTGATTGGTTGTTGCTGTCATAATACTTACTTCTATACTTATGTACTCGCTATCGATAAAGTTGATATCCATATACATGTAAATGTAAATAAGTGTGGCTAATGTATTTGTTAATGTTTCACACCACCCAGGTTTAAATGGGTACCTTGGAGGATTGTATAATTACATTGATTCAATATGTTTGCAGCACTAAGTGGAGTAAAAGACTTCCCAGTGAGATTGATAGAATTGGTTACCAATGACCAGAGGTAATAGCTGCTAAGTTGGTGAACGTGTATAAGCATAAAACTTAGACTATAACCTTATAACATTTTTTGTTGTTTCAGGTACATTTATAGATCCCTCATACAAGTTTGCTGCTGCCCCAGAATCACCTAGTTCTACTGCATCATTAGATCATGAAGGATCGAGTTTTATGGGTCCATTTGATCCGGATCAATTACCACAAGAAATACAAGATGCTGTATACGATCCGAGATTGTTTTCTAAAAATGAAATATATATTGATCCAGATATTATAGGTAAGAAATCAAAGGCTGGTTCCTTAATTTTGTGTAGCTACAAAATGTAGTAGGGGTTTTCAACATTAGTTGAAAGTGTATTTAAACTTCCATAATTGGTATCTGATCCCTTGACACTGTTCTGCTATTAGATATCAATGCATAAAAAACCTTTATTGGTTTCATGGTATACTTCTAAAATAAACTAAAAGTGTTTTGATATATTTCTTAACAGATTGGATAATGTTTCCAAGCCTTCTTTATTATCTAGTAAAATAAAGTAAGGGCAATGCTGCATTCTTTTACTGATTTATGTACTTTTTGATTGAATGGCAAAATTAACTGTTTAAACATTATCATTTATCCATCAAAAACTGAAAAGTCACATTTATAAGAAAGTCAGAATTGTAAGATTTGTTTAGATTACCGGTAATGTGAATTCCTACAATCACTATGATAAGAAAATTATAGTATCTTCATTCTTGAATATCAAGGGTTGCCCGCAAGACTGTTGTAATTGCATTGCATAAACTAGCAAGTTACTACAGTCTTGTTAGCAACCCTGGATATGGTATTAATGCATATTTAAGATTGTTTCTATATATATTACAGATTTAACATTACTACCTCCATTTCCTCCTACAGAAGAAGAATTATCATCAGTTAATATATCATCAACATCATCAAATACTGGTCATTCTCCTTTACTTAAAACATTTAGTATGGCTGGAAATACTTCACCAGGTTACAATGATAAGGTAAGTTATGTTTCTACAAACATCTTGACTCACCCAGTCCTCAAATTTAGCCATTTGACCGTGGACCGAGTCCAATGAAATCACTATCGGCATTTGTTATGTTTTTAATAACATCTTGACTAGCTTATGACCATCTCAGCTACAAAAGTTACGTAATAGATTTATGGTGCTTTATTTCACATATCAAGATTGTTTCAGACATATTTTGGTGGTCAGTCATTCTACCCTTGGTCCCTTGGTAGGCCATCATCTCTTACTTAGCTTTTATTAACCTAGCATTAAATATCCTGGCTTGTGGCTAGGACCTGACCTATTTGGTACAGAGGGAGGTGGGAGTGTCGCTTTAGAAAATATTTCATGACCCAACTTTGTAAAGGTATTTAAGGCCTGCCTGTAGTTTCAACCCTCCAACCAGTTTTATTGTATTAGACAATTTCAACTTGGAGTAAAGATGAGTACTGGATAGATATAAGGGTCCAAGAAAAAAACTAGGTTAGGTGCCCTGCGGCTGTAAAATGACCATATTTGTGTTGATGCATTGTTAAACTCAACCAGATCTACTTATGAGTGTTATTTTCTAATATTGTTTTTTTTCCAGACACATTCCAAAGCATTACAGAAATCAGTGAGTGTTGGTTACTGTCCAGATTTTCTGGATGACGATATTGATGCAATCATTGATAAACTTACAGTTCAACCCCCACCCACTTCTGAACAAAATACACATAGCCAGGAACCATCAGACTCTGATGTGCTGGGTACCAGCTGGAATGGACCAATCAGAGAACAGGATAGTGATGGACTTGGTTTTGAAAATCCTCAAATGAGTAGAACAATAGATCTTGGTAGCTTAGCAATGGATGATCAATATTCATCTCTAGTAATACCTCCTCCACCTGATGAATCGTTTGCTGTTCAAGAAATTCCAATCGTTCCTCCGGTGGAGTCTGTGAAAGAGAAAAGAAAAATGTTCCAAAAATCAGATTCTGAGGGATATTTGAAATCCTTTGGAAAGAAAGACAATGCTGGGCCTTCCGGTGATAATGGTGTTCAAGGGTCTAAATCAGAGGATAATATCAAAGTTAACGATAATGACAAAACTGAAACTAATACAAATGCTAATGACACATCCCCAGCCTCTGTATCAGAGAAACTTAATGCTTTATTAAAATCATTGTCCATACATAACCAAGAGGAAGAAGATTCTCTTGGACATTTTCGTAGAACTTCATCTCTTAGACTGGGAAGAAGTTCATCTATGGATATATTAGATAAAATAAAGAATGGCGAACCTACTAAGAATCAAGACTTAGTGACTGGTTCAGTTAGAGTTAAACCAAAGATAAGACCTAAACTTAATATAGAAAGACTTCAACCCACTGATCATGTGGCTTTACCATTAAAGACTAGTTCTTTAGAAAGGGGTGTTAAGCCAGAATCAGTACAACAACATGTTGAACCTGAAAGTGATCTGAAATTTCAAAGAGCTCATTCTGTTGATGTCTTACATCCCGATAAATCAGACATTTCCCCTACTGATGATACTTCAGTTAGTGAAAGTTTTGCTTCTCTGAAAGCCAAGCTTCAATCATATAGAGATAGTTTATTGAATAGAAGTCTTAGACGCAAAAAGAAAATGGAGGCAGAAAAAGCAGATGCAGATAGAATTTCTCTGGATGGTGACAGTAAAGTAGAAAGAAAAAGTTCTTTAACAAGGTCTAACTCATTCTCATCATTAATACGAAGGTCACTTGGAAGGTCAGCAGGGAAGGAGTTAAAGAAAGCAGCAGAGGAGGGAAGGTCGTCGTCTGCTACAAGATCTAGAGACACAGATGATGTTAAAGCAGATGGCAAAGAATCTAGTTCACTTCTTGCTAAGGATAGAAGATACTGGAACACTTTGACCACATCAAGGTCTAACTTTAGACCTAATACAGGAAGTTCTCAGACTCAGGTAAATATGAACACTCTAAGATATATCATAGAGATGATTGAATACTTGATGCATTATCTGAACATGTTGGACTTGGCATGTTTGTTAGTAATTTGATAATGATGATTGATTGGCAAGTTTGACAATTTTGAGTTTTGTAAAATCTTGTATCAAACTGTGTGTAAAATTTACTTTATCAGGAATTCAAATATTTGTGTTAAAAAAACAGTAGGATTTATCTGTGTTTTTGTGCTTTTCAGCAATAATGTATAAAAACTTGGTTTGTACTGCCTTTGCACAGATGAAAAACCCATAAATTGGAGTTCTGAATTAGGTCCATTTAAAAATTCTTATTGTTAGCTTTCATCCATGCTCTATTATTTTGATATTAATATTAATGCTTAAAGCATTTCAATGAGTTAAGCCAGTTTTAAATTAGAACATATTTATACATGGAAAGGGTAAGAAGTAGGTTGTTGAGAAAGTACGAAGTAGTTAGCTGAAAGGCAGCTGTGGCAACTAATACCTATAAAGTAAATATCACGATTGTCATGTATTTATAACTTTTTATTCAGTAAGATCATTATGGTCAGATGATAATCAAGTATTCTACATCCAATAGTCTCAGTCACTTTAAAACTATACATTATATTTTGTATCATGCTATATGAATACCCCTCTGATGTACATACTTTATTTGTTTTCATTAATTTATGTTATATACCTCAGTTTTTTATACTTTTATTTCATGTCCATCATTTCTATAGTCTAGTCTTTATGGTAATATATTTATTTTTATTAAATTTTGCCAGAAAATTGTAGTATTGTAAAAAGCTATTTATGATAATCTTAGATGCAATATTTTCCTCGGATTCAATGTCAAGCAATTGGAAATGTATTTCCCTACTGCAGTTGTACTTGTTTGTTGTCCCTTAGACGTCTGAACAACATATTATCAAAAATCTTTCAATGATTTAGGTATACAATATTGAATGATTACAACTAAATTTGGTCTTAAGACACTTAATAATTCTTACTCCTGGCTTTTCATATGCATACCAATTGTCTCTCGATTAATCTTATCACCTCAGGATTACAGATCTATTCACACATGATAATTCTATATTTTACTTCAATCTTTTTCTTTAGGTAATGACTAAGAAACATCATTTTTATTGAATTATGATTAAAGATAAATAATATCATGCGCTATCATACATTCATACATCATGCATTATCATTCATGTTTTACTCACTGTTTTATCATTCCATTGTTTCACTTATAACATGTTTGAGTATGAATTTTAACAATTTTAGGTCCCTCGTTTTTATTTTTTTTCAAGACATTTTTTTATGGTGAGCAATAATTTAGTTTACTTGATTTTCAATATTTAAGAACTTAAAGGTTTAATAGTCTTAAATAATTTTGGCACTTAAAGGTTTTTGTCTATCTTCAAGTTTTCAAATTTCATTAATATGGATTTGTAATTTGAGCAACTTGTAGTGTTTCAGTTTATTAGGTATAATTAATTTATTTTAATACCTTTTCTTTTTATCTTTGTTATTTTATTAACTTATTCTTTAATACTGTTTTAGATGGTATTTAAGCAAAACACATGCTAATTAGTTATAATAATAATGACTTGAAAGCATTCTATGCACTTCTTGACTAGTTTTTTTCTAACTTAATAGTATTATTTAACTTATAAATAAATGAGCACTAAAATTAAGAAGGTTGCAAGCAATGCTTCCATATTTAGTATGATGATATTTATGTTCTTGTTTGTTATTTGTAAACTAGTTAAAGTCTAATCTAAATAAATTCTATGCCTTATGAAATAAAGAAAATCATCATTGAACATTGAAGTTGGTTACATTCGACAACACTTGATGTTAGGTTATTGAAGCAAACACTGCAGTGGCTGAGTGCTTTTCTAACTGAATTGAGTATTAGGTCTACCACTTTCTTACATAATAAAGCCAGTCAGAACTCCACTATATTTACAGCTACTTTCATCTTGAATGGCATTAGGTCCCAAACCTGTTAGTCATTGGTTGCTTATGATAGCATGTAACAGATTGGTCAGTTAACTCCTGTTAAGAAATACATTGCTTTCAAAGCCACCTTTATTATTGCAAAATCATATGAGTTTTGACAATTTTAAGTCCCAAAAGTTTTATTGGAGAAGGAACAGTCTGTATATTAAGACAGTTTTGCTATCTAGACCATTGGAGCACTTGTTGGCTGTGCTCAAGTGGCAATTTGATTGGCCATTCATACTGTCATGAAATTCCTAATAAACTTTGAATGCTTGTGTTTATTCAAGCGATTGTTGGAAAGTTTTTCATTAAATTTGCCTGACCTATCAATACTTACAATCTTACCTATGTTTCACCTTTATCATGTTTTACATTTATATTTGATGATACTTCTCTTTTTTCATTTCATTACACTTAGTTTAAAATATCATAAATTTAATCAAATTGTTTGTTGCCATGGTAACTGTATTTATGATTTGAAACAATGATCATTTTTGTCACGCTTTGATATTATGTGATAGGTTGTATATAACCTCGGGCTTTAATAAAAAACCTCCTTGAAGTTCACCTTATTATTTTAACTCATAATAAACTTGAATCGTAATGAAAACTTATTGATATATTTAGCTTTCATGTGTTTAAAGATTTGGATGTTATAGTTTTTTATTAGGACTAAAAACAATTTAGAAATCTATAGTGTTTTGTTAAATTAATCTTTGCATTACATTGAGGATACTTTAAAAATGATATGTGATGAAAATCAAGATGTAAGTTAAAGTTTTACTTATAAATTTCCCGATAATCTTTATTAGAAATAAAAATAATATTAGCAATGGTCCAGTGGTAGAACACATTCTGAGTTCGAACCATGCATGGGACACTGCAGATTTTTTTTAGCAAGAAATTACCTGCAGTTGTTCCACTCCACCGTGGTGTAAATGGGATTTTTATTGTAATTTAAAATCTTTCTTTGTAATAAGCTAACAAAGTACTTTTTGTTTCAATTACATACAACTCTGAGTCTGTTTTCTTAAGCTAATAAACTTCTATATTACCCTTCTAATAGAAATCTAAAACTTTAATGTGATCAATGATTAAAACTAGTTGATAAAGGATTTTTAGAAATCAAACTGAAATGTTATTAAAATCTGTATTTGAAAAGTTCTCCCAGATTCCACTCAAGTAATCCTTTTAGCACATTCAATATCTGATTTAATTCATACAAATATGGAAGCATTGCTTTGCAACTAAAGTTTAGGGTTCTTTGATTATTTGATTTAATTTTATTTTTTTATTTTTTTACATTTAAACTTAAATTGCATGTTTGATTTTTGTTTTCCTTTTTCTCATTGAAGATATATTGCATCATTCCTAATGAGTGTAGTTTAACATGGTCTTATTTTTGTTTTAAATTATTTAGATTGGGATGGTTATGGAATTACATATCCCTGAACAACTGGTACTTTTAGAAATATTTAATTATTTTCATTTTAATATAATTTTGAGATGTATGTCTATATTTATAATGTCTGTTGTTTTTATAGATTTTTTTTCAAATTGTATCCAAGCTTTAGATGTTGAATGTTTTTCAAATACATTTTATTTCATTTTCAAGCAAGTATCATAAACTCTAATCTAATTCATCATCTTAAAATGAAATGTTTTGCAAAGCTTTAAAGCAAGTGATTCATTAATCATTGGAATATGTTATTCTTTTTTTACCTACAACTCAATGTAAGCTAGTGTATGTACTATATGAGTCAAATGTTAAAAAGTTATGATAGAGAAGAGGAAACATCAAATGTATATTTTAATTATGTTGTGTATAGCAAACAAATATATTTTCACATTTCATTAACATACAAAGTAATCAATTATGACTTGCCATGGTTGAAATTGTGTTTACATCATTTATTATATAAATGAACAACTGTCAAAATTTCATTTTGTGAATCATTAGTTGATTTAAATTTTGAATGAAACGAACTCATCGTATCAAGTTTTTGTCTTCAATAGGATGGACATACATGATTACCAAATGCAATTAATTTCTGATATTTATTTAGATTCAAAATTGTATCATTTGGTTTTCATGGTATTTGTAAATTTCATGCAACTGACAGTGGCAATACATTAACCCTGCTGATTTGAATATTCAATAATTGTTGAATAATCCTGTTCAAAAATACTCTGTACAGTTCTTTTGTACTCGCTGTATTTATGTACAGGGATTATGATTATCAAACAAATATCAAGTATATAAGTCAGAGGGGTTAAAGTTTGCACCACTGAAAGATGAATGAACTTAACCAATAGTATTTGGTTGTGCAGTATGTCCATCCAGTGCAATATCATTGAAACTTTGTTATCATTTATCTCATCTGTCTTCCCCTGCCCCTGTCTTAAATATATTTATACATGTATTCCAATATGCACAATGTATGTAGTATGTCAGTATATAGTAGTTTTATTTGTATTATTATAGTTTTTGCTTGTTTTATGAAAGCTTTATTTGCTAATTATTTTAATTCTATATTTAGGATGATTTCTTTGTTGTTGAATCGTATGATGACATGGTAGGTCTAAGCTTGTGGTATATATATTATATACAAGTATACACGCTGGTGTGGTGTGAAAAAACAAAGTATTTGCTTAGTATTTACCTTTTTTAGCACTGTGCAAATAAATTATTATGGTTTTTGATAGTTTTTTTTATGTTAGAAATATAACTCTTGTAGTTTCCATGTTTCAATACCATTCTGTTTGTTGCAATGTGAAAACTCATTTGGGTCTATTGGCGAACTCATATTTTCGATTTTGGATGAATTGGATAATTAGAGCCACTTGAATAGTTCAAATGAAATATGGGTTTTGTTTGTTACCCAATGAAAATTATAATGGAAATATTTAAAGTAAGTCTTCAGATTTGTAAGTTCTTAATGCAATATCAAAATTGATATATATATACATTTGTATATATATCGGTTTCATTTGGTCTAAATAAGTTCTTTCATTAAAACTTAGTTACAAGTTGGAAGGGATTTTTCTAGAACTCAGAAAAGGGCAGGAAGGAAGAAAAAGGGACAGGGCCCATTATATTCTATTCAAAAATGAAAGAATCTGCTCTGGACAATAATATGACAAAATTAGCCGCAGTTACTGTACTGCATCAGAGAAATGATGTTCCTATGTAACTATTTTTACATTGAGAGAAGCAGGAGGGGCAGGATACAGCCCCTTGCTATTCTGCTTTAGAGTAACCCCTTAATTTGAAATTTACCCCCAATGGTTTATGAGGATTCGGAAACAAATTTATTGTCTGTAACAACAGAATGGTTAAAAATTGCAACAGAACAATGAAAGGGTTTGCTAACTGTCTACAGAACTAGGTTTTAGTCTAAGTTAACATATTTAGAATTGATTGATGTTGGGTAGATAGATCATTGTGTTTGTGTCATTAAACTACAGTAGGTTGCATGGCTTCAATGTTATAGAATAGTTACTAAAAAATATAGATGACATCATTGGTCATGTGAGTGTTTGTGATGATTGTAAATGCCAAAATTATCATTTATATGAATAACATAATGGAATTTTTTTTCCTTAAAAAATCCAACCCAGCACCTTATATTTTATGCAATATTTTTCATCAACCATTGCACTACCTAAATTTTGTGACACCCACATTAAAAAATTGACTGAAAATTTCCCCATTCAAACCAAAAGCCTGGTTAGGTATTCCTTATCATAGTTAGCTATATAAGAGTCATATTTGTCTGAATTTCTTAGTTTTTACTTTAAAGAAATATTTCCTTTTTTTGTTAAGTGTATTTTAACGGGTTTAGCAGAAAACGATTGTAACTCAATATAAGAAAAAGAGTGGGTTATGACCGTTTTCCATTAAATCAAGGATATGTTCTGTTGTCCAGGTTGTGTTAAATCTGAACAGACCCTGCCCAGCTTGCATTATTTACTAAGTTAACTTATATATATATATTTATTAGTTATATTACAGCTACATATATTTACTGTTCAGTTTACTGCATGTTTGATGTTGTCACAGATTGTTGTGTGGTGTTCATATTATAGTCCAAACCAACAGACATTCTTTTCAATAGTTCACTTTAAATTTCAAATTTAGTCGCTGAACTGAGTCCCCCGAATAACTATTATAAGTCTAATTTTAAGAAACCTGGGTGTTGGGATGAAGTTAATATTCAAGTGTTATATTGAACTGATGTGAGAATGTCTGTTTATGGTACTGTTATGTTGTGATTTATATATTGGGATCAAAATTGATATATTCTATTGAGCAACAATAATTTGAACATGTTGTATCAGGTATTGAATGTATGCCCTACAATGTCAAATAATGATTAATAACCATAAGTTTAGCAGCAAAATGAGTACATGTCTTAAGTACTTGAGAAGGTGTTTTATAGCCCTAAGATTAGTGATAATCACCTTATCATGGTTAAATGATATACATATACATTAACCCCACTGATATAAATACTCACTTCAGTACTTCTGTACTCATGATTGATATAAATCAGTTGAGTTAAAATGTATGCGCTTTTGGCAGTTAAGTAAAATTTAACGAAATCACAATTTGACAGCAATCTTTTTTTATTGTATTGTTTACTTGGGGCAAAATTGTGTAAGATTTCTATGAGTAGAAATTTCTTTTCACATGTTAAATGGTTTCAATTTAACAAAATATTTTGCTACTAAGCCATGTAGATCTTAAGAATATGGAATACCACTCAAATTATTGTTGTTCAGTATAGTACTATATAATATACATTGTTGTGTTACACATATTATACTCCTGATTGATGTGTCTTGAGTTATATTGCACTAAATTATCATACATTTATCATTATCATAAATGTCATTAACAGCTTCATCTTTATCATTGATAGCTTCATGTCCATTGAATAAACATCATATTTTGTTTAAAACAATCTTGACCTTACAGTACTTAGATGATAGCTACTATTTGTGATGTATTTGTTTCAGATTTTCAGCATTTTTTTCTCAACACTGTCAATGTTGAGTGTGTGCTGCATGTAAAATGTTCTTGGTCTAACAATTATGATATTACCATAGTATGTTTTAGAATCAGGTTGAGCATATTAGTAACTTAGTGGTTTAATGCCTGTTTACTGAATCAATGCAGCTTTTGTATGGAAACTGAAGCTGTTGGGGCATTGTTAATTTAAGTGGATCGCTAATCCCCATGAGGCCCATCTCGTATGTGTCTTAACATCTTATTAATGGACTTAAAGAATTTAGTAGCGATTCCTGTCATGCAATAAAATTGCTTGGTTCTTTATACCAGGTACATGTTTATTGAAACCTTTATGACAAAAATGGCTGAAATTCCAACATAATACTTTCTATTGCTCAATTTATTTTAGAAGCCGCCTGGCTAGCTCAGTTGGTAGCACGCAAGTCTACTGATCGAGGGGTCGTTGGTTCGATTCCCGGGCAGTGCATACTTTCGTGGAGCTTGGTCATCAAATTATTTCTACGGCCATTCTCCCTCCTACCAATGATTTTTAATTATGTAGGGCAGTTGTCAGTCACTGACGAAAGTATGGCTTAGTAGTTGGTTAACAGCCAAATCCAGAGATTTAGCCTTTCCAGGAGGAGTGAGTAGGTTGACTGACCGCCGTTTATGACCTTATATGTGTCGCTATGGCGTTAAACCCAACAAAAACAAAACAAAACAAATTTATTTTAGATAATTATTTGTTTCAGCGTTATACTTATCCAATTAAAGTGAAGGTTTGTTGAAGATTTTACAGTGTGAATCTTTTATTAAAATAAGTGTGACAAAAATGTGTACTAAATGTATGGAATACCTCAGCCCTTACACTGTCGAAAGCTAAACTGCAAAGCATGTTCTATCAGTATGAAGCTTGGCCTGTCAGTAGAGACCAATCTCTATATTTGGAGGCTATGTAATTTTGCATTTTATTTGAACTTGGATCCTTTTTTAAGTTGCCTGGCTAGCTCATTTAGTACTGCACAAGTCTACTAATGGAGGAATTGTAGGTTCAATTCCCAGGTGGGACATATTTTTGTGGAGTTTGATTCTTACTGATTCTTAACCATGTTGTCAGTTACTGACTTGAATATGCACCATGTAACTGGTTAACAGCTAAATCAAGAGAGAGAAACCCAACCATAAAAAGATCCTTCTTGAATTGACTGGTTGTTTGCTCCGAACATAAGAAAAATCCATCAAATAAGTTTTGCAGGTTGAGGGGTTAAAATTGATTCCTGTGTTGTTTTGATCAGTGTTATGTTTTGTTTATGTTTTAACATTCACTCTTGTGAACTGTGTGTTTTAATTGACCTTGCCGTTCTGTGTGTTTGAATGTATTGCATTTTAATTTATCATGTTTTGATTTTTTTCTGATTTAATAGTTTTTTTCAAATGAATTTGTGTTTCCACTGCCCATAATTATATTAATTTGCATTTTCTCATCAAAATGTTGTTTGAAATTTACTTATAATTTTCACATTTCATGTGATTGAAGTTTTCTGTCATAAGTTTTATGGTTATAAGTCAAATTTCAATGATATTTTGTTTCTTTTATTTTATTATTTCATGTATTGCTTATTACTTTTGTTTTTACACAATCAGTTTTAATTGTTTTTAATTGCTGTATAAAAACATGATGATAGATAATAAGTTGACATCATCTTCCTATTAACTGTATTGGTGGAGTACTTTAAATTGGCAAATATATTTACTGACTTGTTTGCTTGCAAGGTCTTTTATTTATGCCATTGATCAATTTATTTTAGGAAAGGTTTGCTCCAAAACCTCCATTACCGTCGTCTGCTACATCACATGAGAAAGGGGAGGTAATCATCGAGTGATTATTTTGTCACATTTTTTAGCTATGTCCGTCACGTTTCAAATCTATGGTTATAATATGTCTATGTCTCCACTAACAATATTTTGATTTTTTTTTTCAAATTTTCTTTCCTTTATAGGAAGTTATGCCACAGTTCCGTCTATTTTCCTGATAGTAGTTTTTTTCTACAAATGATAAATTCACTATTCTTAGTCTATTTTTTGCACGTTAAACAACACATAGGAAAAGTAAGAACTGTAGTATCAAATGACAAGGTTTTGCTATATTTAAACAAATGAAGGTGACTAGCTTAAAATTTGAGTAATGAGGTAACCATGTTTTAAGAGTTTCTACCTTTACTTACTTTTCCATTATCTCAAATTGTATGACTAAATGAATGGTAAATGCTTCCTTTCTTTCACAATGTTTTATCTTTATCAATAAGTTCATGTTTGTTGTAGTCAGTCTTCTAATTTAGCCGATTGACCGTGGAATGCTTCAATCAAAATCCCAATCGTAGAATGTTAGTGGCCCGATGGTCCACCAACTTTTTACAGCTTACATTATATTACTTCCATATTCCATAAAAAAATGTTGTATAATGTTGTATTGTTCATTTAATTTTATGATCATACTACGCTAAATCATTAATATGAACTGCATATTATAACATATTGCCATTATTAAGATTATTTTTGGTTCAGTAAACTTTCATTCGGTCCAGTAACAAATTTCATTTTGCTGGACCGAATGTCCAGTGCTGACAACAGTTTGTCATGAAGACTGGTTGTAGTCTGAAATTTAATAACTCATATCCTCGGGTGGTTCAGACCCAAAGTTGAAATCACTTATATCTCTCACTGATGTAGAGTTGTCAGTTCCAACCTAGCTACAGCAGACCATGACTTTGTAAGTATGAAAAGGGCATTTACTACTGATTTATGCTTTTCAGGAACATAGGTACAATAATAGTCCACCTTATAATAAATAGTAGACTATTGCCATCATTTAAGTTATAGGACTCTGAATGTTGAAAATGAGCATTAACCTAAACAAACACATTCCCTCAATTCCTAGAATATAAGATTATCTGAATATATAAAAAAGTCAAGATAAACTAAACACAAGTATAATTGTCCTTTAAATGTATGACATCAATTATGGGCAACATTAAGTATTTTAAATTTAAATTTCTAGCAACACCAACAACCTAGCAGGTATGTAGAGGTTTTCAATGTTTAGCTTGTTAGCTTACACCGAGGGTAGCCAAATATATTATGTTATGTATATGTTTACCATGAATGATAAATGTCTGTAATTTAGATCTTGTATATAAATTAAACATCATATCAGGTCTATGTCACTTTTTTCTGTTGTCTTTACTTTCTATTGGTAAAATCTTCAAATTTTTATTCATTTTACTCCATTGCATGCATGTCCTTTGGGTTCATTATGGTACACTTTTTGTTCTTTACCTGACTATTGGGTTCCTGATGGCCTCTTTGAATATATACAGAAGGAAAATCTACTTGGTCTTACTTAAAGGGAGTCCTCAAAATACGGAATAATACTTTACTTTGGTGTTTGGCTTTAATTGGTTAATTGCTTCTGGAACTTTTTTCGATGATAAGAAATACTGAAGCATATTTTTGAAAAGCAATAGTGACATTTGATTGTTATCATTTATGAAAATGTCTAAATGTGATTATGAAGGAATGGAAGACTGGGCGTCAATTTTTCTGGTCTGTATGGTGAGTATTTATACATCACCAAACCTAGTCAAATTGCTGTCACCAGGATAGCCTGAGTAAGTTTTGCTCCCAGGTCAATCTGTCCAGGGACAGAAGATTGAGCAAAGTAAAATCTAAAAGGACCCTGCTAATATTGGTAGAAGAAGGAGTCGTGGCCCTTATACCATTAAAAGAAAATAGGATTTGATCCTTATGTTGGTCATAATCCTAGATGATACAAATGAACTAGTCCTAGGCATAAATATGGAAATGTATTTCTAAGTGTAAAAGAAGTGAATTGATCATTGTTGATGATGTATTGCAATGCCTAAGTTCGGCATGATGTATTGTTTTAAGCATCAGTGTTGTTTTCAAACCCTTATCAACTTCATAATAAGTCATGATTCTTTGAAGTTTTTATACACATCATTTTGAATGCTGTTCTGTTTCAGTAGTTTTACATTGTTGCAGTCCTAACTGTGTTATTTTGATGATGATTTTGATTAATATTATGTCTAGTTTTGTCAAGTATGGCATGCCTTTGATGTCCTAGTTTTGATAACTAACAAACAAATGATAAAATAAACTACATTGTATACTATACAATGTGATGAATGTAATGTTGTTTTCAATATTGAATTTTTCTGTTTTCAGAGATCATGTCTTTTATTATTGCATGTTGTTATGCAATTTTCACGTCCTTGTTTAAGCTTGATTTTTACTTGTTAATTTGATAATTGTCTATTTTTATTACTATTGGAGGTCATGCAAAATTTAATTATTATTAATTGAACTGAACATTAATAATAAAAGTTTTCTTTGAAAATTCACTTTTAACAATTTATCAAAGTTTATCAATTTAGATTTTGATGAAGTGAAATAGTCCTTGAGTTTTAGTTTTAGCTTTGTACTTTAAACGTTTCAATATATTCTTTAAAAATATCGAAATATATACTTACTTCTTATTGTATCAGATATTAAGATTGGCTCCTACTTAACTGTATTGTGTTACTATAGAACTTGTACTAACTCATAGCTTTTGTGTATTTTTCAGGCCAACAAACAAAAGTCCGGTCCAATAAAAGCTTTATCTAGTGTATTTGATAAACCAACGTCTGATGAACAAAACAACAACAACAACTCACTGGATGTTCCACCATCTCACAAGAGAGAGAAATCCCCCAAGAGGATGGCCCCTCAGGTCCCACAGAATGTATCAAGAACCTCATTGGCTGCATCTTCTGCGGCCCAATCTTCTAAATCCGGGGCTCAAACTTTAGCATCTGGTTTAACAAAACCATTGTCTGTGCCACAAGCGCCCCCTAGGAGAAAACATTCAAGTCTTGACAAGTCTAGATTATCAGAGAAAAAGAGTCAAGATGATTCAGTTATTAATAGGGAATCGCCTGCTAAGACTCATATCAAACCAAGTCCATTTGCGACTGTTGGTAAAATGTGGCGTCCAATGTCAATGTCTAGTAGTACCGTCTCCAACGGACAGGAAGTGACATATCAGACGTATAATAACTTTGATATCCTAAGAGATATGACTGGGGAAAAATTACAAATCCCAGCCGAAGCTAGTTCCGGTAGTAAAGCCAAAGTCAATGGCCACATGTTCCCTGATAAAGATCGTAGAACTGTGTCAGAGAAAAGCTTTGATTTATTGAAAGAAAAAGTGAGTCCCAGTCACACAAACACTGTTAAACAAGTTTTAGATACTGTGTATACCTCAGAAGATTTTGTCCAAGCTACAAATGATGTTGACCGTTTACTAAGTGAATTAAAACAGACTATGGAGTCATTAAAGTCATCAAGGATTGATAAGAAACCCATACAGTTTAATATGTGCAAGGATGAATTACAAACACAAGTCAGACAATTTGTAACAGACGCTAAACTATTAGTGAGCAATGCTACACAGACTAAAGGTAAACTTGCTGTGAATATGGACGCTAGTATGCACTCTCTAGCTAAGATATTTCTTCATGGACAAGCTACAATGTTCATGATGGAGGCAATACATCAAGCACAGCATCTAGGATCTGAGGTGATCAGGGTTGCTAATGCATACAAAAGTACTCTCAATGCGGCACATGCTGCTGTAGGGAAACCTATAGCTGATCCTCATATGAAATATTTAATGCGTCAAGCCACTAATCTGGCATCTTTACTTAGTACTCTATTGAAAAGTTTGAAAACTTTAGAACAAAAATAATGTGCTTTCTGTTTATGTTAGAACTCCAATAATGCACTTTACTGGATATTCTTCTATGTCATTTTACATAGGGATAGTCTATGTATCCTACATCATGTGATAAGTCAAACTTGTAAAAATGACCCAAAATCAGAAAAAAATGGTTTGGTCTGGAATCTGGCTAACTATACCATTATATTTGATCCATAACTTTTTGAGGAGAACACAAGATGGTTTTTTATAAAATCTGTGGAATTGTGTCACTAATTGTATCAATGGCACACAATATTACATGATGTTGGTTAAAAATTATTTTGGGAAATTCTATCTAATTTGGATGATATTGGTTTTGCAGATTTTTCATTGGAATACTATGTATGTCAATTCCAAACTTCTTCCAAAGTTCAAATTTTGTTGTTTTTTTCATGCGGTACAAACAAACATATACCATTAAAATGAAAAGTAAAATTATGTATAGAGAACAACAGGATTAACTTAATGGTTCGAGATTTGATCCATCATGTTATAGAAACGTTTGGAATTCTGTATATTTATCACCTATTGTCACAATGTTAAGGTAACCTGCACATCTTGATAAGGGATGTCCTATATTTTAACATTCCTTATTGGATCATTGTTTTAAAACATATTCTTGATAGGATTTTTCCTTTATAAAGATTTCATGTTAATTTTAGAAAGTTTTTTTTCTGTAAAGAACAACGAAAACCTTAGTTTATTTTTGTTTAAATATTATCAAATATTCATGACACTTAATAATAATTTGATTCTGAATGTTATTTTGTTATGGGTTCTCTATTAACGACTGATTTTTTTATGTCATGCCAAAACGTTTCAGTAAAAGTTCATTCACTCAAACACAATTGGGTCAAACTAAATAGCTGGGTCTAACATTTTGCTGACCGCTTTTAGTTGACAGCTTTTGGGTGGAGAAAAGGTAACCAGTACACAAGAATTGTGTCACATTGAGCCTTTCTTACTGAACCACATAAAAGAAATGATCATCTCATCAATACCTCTCACCTCAATCCAAATAATGTTCATAAATGTAAAGATAATTAGCAAATTAATTTACTGTTAGTACTATCTACATATTCATGGCACATGAATGAACTGTGTGTTAGGGTTATATACTAAACCAATGGGAGATAACCAATTGAACAATAAGAAAACAAAGGGAAGTAATAACGTCAAACTTGGACATATTTCGACTAGGTCAAACACCGTGTTTTGCTTGAGTTGGAGCCAGCTTACTTTAACTGTATTTATAACAATCTAGTAGAAAAAACAAGACTTAACATGTTCTTTATATGCTTGAGAGATTTAGTTACTGTTACTTCAGTTTAATTACTGGCTAAAATTTATCAACCAGCCTAGTTATATGAAATGTTAAACTAATTTTCTCAAGCCCAAATAAATTTTCACTAGTATAAGGCTTAATTTAGGGTTAAGGGGATGACTCCTATAGTTTAATGAAAGATTATAGATAATTCTAAATGAATAGATTTGAAATTTAAATTTTGTTTTTGTTAGGGCTGTCAGTGATAGAAAATTTTGTATCGATTTATCACAAGGCAAGTATCAGTGAATATCGATATATCGAGTAAGACAATGAGTGTAATAGAAGCCACTATAATACCTGGATACATCGATATCGCGATTTTTGATGACGGCCCTAGTTTTTGTTTTGGTTTAGACATAATATATTCACTTTGAGAAACCAGATTATAGAATAAAATTCAGAATCAAATAAAAGAGTGTTTTGTGCACATTTTGCCATCATTGTTGTCTTCCCATATTGATATATTTAAATGTTTATTCTTTTATTAACATGTGAACTCTATGTTTAAATTGACTTTTAGTCTTGACTTTGATATCATTTTAGAATTATCATATTCCATTAAATCTAGATGTTCATGTGCTACAAATATTGACTTGCAGGATTTTCAAATCCTTGTTTTAATTCACTTGGAAATTACATATATATTTTTTCTGACTTGTTGATTAATCTAACTGGCAGCCCTGTCAACCTCTGCCCTGGACAGCATGTTATCTAAAATCTTACAATAATTTATCAATATGATAGAGAAGGACTTACTGCTAAAATTGATTGTATGACATGTTAATATACAAACCCCTGATTTGTTATCATTGTTTCTAGCACACTATTACACATGAGTAAAATTTAAAGTTTTTTTATTGTAAAATTTAGTATTGTAGTTTTTTCAGCACATATTTATGTATATGTAGTTATTTTGTTCATTTAGTTTGATGTGGTTTATACAGATGGCCAGTAAGTCTCTGCTTATATTCTTAAAAAATCTTAGTTTATTACTCTACCATGTTTATCAATAAGGATTTTATTCAACTAATTTCTTGAACATTGTTGGCTGTTTTTACACTTTGAATCACTGTGACATTGAGCTGGATGGCTTGCTGGGTGGCTTTGATCAAATATATATGTCTACAAAAAAGCTTGATTAAGATCAACAGTTATACAATTTTTCCCTGTGACACTAAAGTTGTGGTCATTGAATTGTAATTGACAGTTTATTTCTCGAAAAATTATCTCAAGCACTAACCCTATATACATGTATTATACAGTAAAGAGTAAAGTTATCAACTAGCCTGACTATATGAAATAAGATATTTACACTAGCCTAAGTCAGTTTTCAGTAGGCCATGGCTTAAGTTCATAGTCAAAAAATGAAAGAGTTCAGAAACACAATGACAACATTCCATATTCATATACTGGTAAATATCATACAATATACATTAAGAGTGAAACTTCATTTTAACAAAGAGTTTATCTGGTCAAAACAGCTGTGATTTCTTGTACAATGTTTGTCTTTTGGAGCTGCTGTGAGATTTCCATCTAATGAAAAATGGTCTTTCGAAGAACACTATGTATTAATCTCTAAATTCTCTTAGTTATACCTTTTCCATTTTGATGCCAGAGGAAAGGTTATGTAGAAACATGCAGTTTATGATATAATTTCTAAACTATATACTTTAGTCAGTTTGATAAAACTGCAAGTTGTCTTAATACTATGTAATTGTATAATAGTGATGTAATTCATCATTATGTAGAACTTTTTTAAGCCATCAGGCACAGGTTTTCATTTAGCATATGAAACTAGTTGATCAAATTAAAAGAAATTGAATTTTTAGACTTTTGATATACTTACATCCATCATTTGTGACTGCAATCAGTTATTTGTTTCAATGGAATCCAAATATATTAATTCATTTATGAAATCCTGTACTGGTAAATTCCAGGGATTTTAGATTAGGTCATTTTTATTTGTTAGGAGATACATTTTATATTAAAAAGAAACTGATTCATTGATTAATAATTTCTCAGGTAAACTGTGCCAAATGTTTTATATAATGTTAGTTTAGATGCCTTTTTAGTTAAATAATAGTAACACAGTCAATGTACTCTGGCTTTTATTGAATATTTTCTGTCATATTGCACAGCTTTGCATCTTAGTGAAACATTCCACCATTCTTTTCAGTGTTTAGTAGTTTGAAACCAGGAAGTAAACCTTGATGAGTATTTCTAACAAACTGCTACAATTCAGTTTTGACAATAGTGCTATTGTTAAAAACATCAACACATGACTTTTATCATGAGTCTAGTCTGAATAATTTGCTTCAATTTTGTATTGGCAGGTATACAATGTATATTTGCTTGTTTAGCCATTTGTAAACCCCTTGGTCATGTCAATTATAGACTTTAGTTTTAACAATTCACAATTTCTGTATCTGAACTTTTTTATAAAAAAATTTTTTTTGGCAACCTACATTACCATTTTTCCAAAACACATTGCTAGCTAGCACTTCTCTCCCTGGTACCCTTAATTTGATATCACATACTTGTTACCTTTGGTGTAAGAAGGGGTACCAGAGGAAAAAGGGTTAGGTAATGATTACCTTAGATAACTGGCAACTTATTGCTGACTTGATGATACTTTGTTAACAGTTTGTTTGCTGGATGAAATAAAAAAGTACAGATTTGTCTTATATTTCAATAGGTTATATTAGGGAGCTATGAATTGAATTACTTATCTGAAGTGGTAACTTGGAGTTAACTCCCTTGATGGCTTATATCAATAAAAAGACTGTGAATTACATTTGTTTCCATGACAAAATACATCTGTGATTTAGTTTGTGTTTACATAAGTTTGTTTTTTGGAATGTATTTAATATTAAAGTATTTATATAAAAGTTTTATATTGTTTGTGTATTTTCATTTAAACATGACTAATTATGTTTTTATCTTTTTGCATGACAGGGTTTATTAGGAACACACTTTGTTTAAGCATATATTAAACATACTCATTTATACTTTTTTTTTAATTTATTTTCATTTGATGAAATCTGTTTTGAAAAAAGGTGCAGAACACATAAATTGAATTTGCCTCTGTCTGAAACACACTCTTCTACTGTAAGACTTTTTTATGACATTAAATTTATGTAACATTACCGACTCCTTTATTCAATATTAAAACTGAATGAAGCAAGGAAGATTATTGTTTCGGTCCTTTCTGTTGTAAAATTCTTTATTGGGGGTTTACACTCTGCCATCAGATTCATTTATATAACTATGGTATATGTTTTCTGACTTTATTACTCTGATCAGGGATACTATATAACGGGGATTTGTAACAAAGAGCTTTTTTTAATTTTCACGGTCGTCACTGTCTATAACAGGCTGACAAACTATTCAAGAGTTTAAAGAACTTGATTTATGTTTTTGTACATGTCTTCCATGCAACATGTGAATGTTTCTGAAGTTTTTGACAAAAAAATGTTGCAATTTTGACCAAAAATATGACTTTAGGTGATGTTAAATGGGGCTAAAAATTGCAGATCCGAGGGAAAATGCATTATTTTGCGAAACATTACCTCAAAATCATCTAGAAACAATTTTTTTCTAACATTTATGTCAATTTGAATGGTACTGGTACAAAATTTCATGTGAATACCTTTTTTAAACTTGTTATACTTGTTTTCCATATGGGCTGAAATAATAGTGACGACAGAGAAATTTGATGAAAATCTATTACATTTACTTATTGTTACAAATCCCTGTTATATAAAATCCCTGCCCTGATATAATCTGAATTCAATAAATAAAAAATGCAATCTGTTACACTGAATGTTCTATTGTATACAGTATAAACTATTGCAGTATTCACTACAAACTTATATCAGCAGTGGACTTAGGTCCTGCAAAATGGAATTTTTTACTGGAGCAATTGAAAATTCACCAATTAATGCTGTAAAAATGTAGAGAACTGCAGAGGACTCACAAGTTACTGGATCCATGTTGATTTCATTCAATGGACTTGGTCCAAGGTTCTCTGGCTAAATTCAAAGATTGTAATAAGTAAATTTTTACTTACCATATGTTCATTGGTTATTTGTACCCCAAAACTCTGTTTTAGGGGTATATAGGAGTCAGCTTGTTGGTCGGTCCACTCAATTTCTCGGCACCTTTTGTTCAGATTTGATTCCAACTTCTTGACAAAAACCTGTTGGGGGTATTCATCACATTCAGTGATAGGTCTAGCTTTGTTTGTTGACTTTTCTTACATTTATTTAGAATTGTGCTAGTGATTTGTTGAAATTATATTCAGATATTGTTTTGTTTTATTTCTATGGAGTTTATTTTGTAATCAGTATTTTTCAGCTAAATAATATGGAAAATTTTACTTGTTAATTTTGTGTATTGTTTACAAATTTGTGTAATATACTGTTGTATATTGAATATACGTAATGTTTGTGGTTTTTCTCTTCCAAGTTTTTAGATTTGTATTGTATATATGACTAGATTTAGTTCATGATGCCTAAGAACTTGACATGACTTTTGACCATACTTTAACACACATATCCATAAAAAATGAAATTAAAACAGATTATACTGTTTGCTTTTTGAAATTGTACCGTCATGTTGTATTTATACTGAATTTGTTCACATGTATTTACTCTGTAAACTGCGACAAAAAAAAAGACATGTTCTGTTCTGCTTCAATTTTTCACGTTACTGTCAAGTCATGTGATCACTATAATTAAAACTGTGCTTGTCTGTTAACTAACATGTTTTCAGTCCACTTTTCGTCTACTTTACTCTGATACAGAAGCTGGCAATCAAACCAGATGTATCTTTTAGTTTTAAAGATGGTGCTGAAAGTATTTCTTATACATTAAGTATAGTTTTAAGTCATGTCAATGATTGGGTTTTCATCATTTATAATTACTATGTACATACTTAAAACAAAATAATACATTGTAAATAATATTCACCATATTTTTACATTATTCTCTAATTTCACTTACAACCTCCCTTGATTATTGTGATTTCGGTGCACGAGTCTTTATTACTTATTTTTGTCTACAATTGTATTAGATTGTTTGGTAAATGAAAACTAGTCCACATCTTTCTTTATTTGGAATTTGTTTGACTGGTTTGGTTTATCAGCAATTTATTTGCACTATCAATGATACACTTTCATGACCAATAATTTATCAAAATTCTTAATTATGATTGGTCAATTTAAGGGCAGACAATCATTCACAAAGTCATTCCAGAGTTCTTGTTCTTGCCATCATTAAAGAAATATTGGCATCGACCTAAGATTCTTTGAGTATAGTCAGTCAATATTCTACTTACTTTGATGTTCATGTGCTATCTTGACATTTTATTCACAGAAGCCCAAGTGTTACATAGAGATGAGTCTACACAAAACTTGTTATTATTCTTTTATATGTAATTAGACTGGTTTTGCACTGACCCATCAAACTACTTCTTCCTGAGAAATATTTTTATTGTTGATATTTTGTGAGCAAAAAATATGTAAATTAAAACATTGGGTTCGTTCAGGGTTCTCCCAGCTGGTACCAAGTAGAATTACCAAGGGTTACCGTAAGTTACTGAATGTTACCAAACATACCATTGGTTGCCAATTAATTCTGAACGAACTTAGGTAATATTGGTAATAATTGTAGTATATGGTAGCATATTGCTGCCAATGGTAACCAACGGTACCTTGGTATATAAATAAATGAAATTCTTAGTGTTGCCGCCATCATGACTTGAATCAAAACGAGGCTACCAAAGCTACCTCACTTATAGGGTCGCGGTAGAATTGGTTAACAATTACCTTGCCTTCGGTATACCAATTGTTACCAATTTTTACCGATGGTTACCAATGCTACCATCAGTTACCAGTGGTATAACTCTGAACGCACCCATTGTGTTGTAATACTTTCCTGACCCATTCAAGGGAGACCAATCTTGCATCTGGGTTTGCTAGAACAAGGGAGATAATTATAATGTTTTACTGAACAAATTTAATGTTAGATAATGATACATGTTTATAATGTATAATCCTTGTATATAATTATATTATAGTTGATAGAATTCATATAGAAATCATTGAAAGAGTTTATGTATCAAAATATTTATAGAAATTATTACTTGTAAAGTTACATGATTAAAATTATTGTTAACAGAATATACAATGCTTTGTGATTATTTTCTTACATCTTTTATTTTGTATTCACACTTCGAAGGTGGGTCATGTTAGATGAATTAAGCAGTCTTGACATACAGGTATATCAACCAGGGTCAGTAGTACAGTTGGTAGCCAGTGGGGATTTGGCATCTAGTGTCTCGAAGGGGGTATGGGTTTGAATCCCTCCCTGGTGTGTCATACCCTTCCGTGAAAATTTGACAATTATGTTTCAAATATTTTCCTCCATTAAAATGGTATTTGGTGAAGTTTCCAGTCTTATGGAAGCGTAAGTGAGTACTGGTTACACTTAAGGGTCCAGGAAAGCTAGGTTGGGTGCCCCATAAATAAGCAATGTATGTTGACACCTAATATGAATAGATAAATAAATAAACAGGTATATCAACTATCTAAGGGGAGTAACTCAGCATGAAACTGTTCTAGTTTACAGTTTCTATCTAAGTTAGTTCGCATAAAAATACAGACAAAATGTAAACTATAAACAATGCATTATGAAGAAATACATTAATATATCACAGTCAGCATATAAAGCCTGCAGCTTAAATTCTAAAAAGTTCCAACTACCTAAAATTGTCAAATAAACTACAGTGTACAGTCCAAAGACAGCTACATGTAGCTGCTATAGTCTGAAAGCACCTGCTGTATATTTTCTATCAAATGCCCATGGGACATTAATGTTTCCAAAAGGTGGGCATTATTAACTGTATCACAAAATGTTTAAACTACAACATGAAATAAGTTAGTCATAAGTCATCCTAGGTAACCCAATTAATTATTATTTGTCAATATAATATTCAAAATGTATGAGTACTGTGGATTTCCAATGATATTGCTAGTAAAATCTGTTGTCTTTTCTAAAAATCAGGGCTGTTTATTAGTAGATTGGCCTTTGATAGAGTATACATGTATATGGTAGTCTGAAAATGGTCACATCAACACAGGGAAGCCTGGCAGCCGATAGCCTAAAATGTTTAATTTGTTGACTGATCTGGTTGTTGTTGTTCAAGTAAAGCTGTTGTGAAGTCTTTTAAATCTCCAATATCAATTTTAGATTCTCTTCTATTAGCAAAGTCATGTAGACCTAATTGTCCAAGTAGTAACTTTGATTGACCTACAAAAAAAAGCATGAATAAGATAAATAGAACACCCAAAAAATGACAAAATGGGCATCAAGTATTGGAATAGGGTAGTACATATGCCACCCGGCTAGCTCAGTTGGTGGTACCTTTAATCCATGAGCCATGTGAATATTATTTTCATTTATTAAATAATTTCCATCTTAATTCTAGCTCTGTAAGCATGTATAAATTTGTTAAATAGTAACAATTTTTTAACAGAGAAACAGGTAAAATCAAAGCACTGAAAGTACTGGGGTATTCATTGTGTTTAGATTTATTCAATTTTTGTTGGGTTTTATGCTGTGGCAACACCTTATTTAGATTATACCACAGCGGTCAGTCCACCTACTCACTGCTCCTGAAGAAGCTTTATCTCAGGATTTAGCTGTTAACAAACTACTGGGTGCATACTTCGTCAGTGACTGACGACTGTCCTACATGACTTAGAATCAGGGGAAGGAGACAGAATGGCCGTAGAAATTATTAATGCTGGCGATTACATTTTTTTTAAACTCTCTTCACAATAAAAATCTGCTTGAGTCATTTACAATATTGAACGATTGAATTTACGTATGACTACTGTTGTAATTAGTCAAAGCTATTAACTGTTACAATATGACTATCACATTGTTTTATTAGTCTGTGTGTCAAAAAAAATCTCATATATAGGAGAGATTTAAAACTACATGTATGTAATTGTAATCTGTTATGTGTGCTTCGTAGCGCACATTTTTTAGTAAAGTTGGACTAACACCCTGCTGCTATTCTATGATTTATATAGTAACTGAATAGAAAGAAATGTATTTAAACCCCATTTCTGCTTATCATAAATGTCTTAGAAATTAATTTTACCTGCACTGATGGTGTTTAATGATGAAGGTTAAGATTTGCAGATATTATTAAGAATTAATTGTATGATATATTTCTTTTTTTCATTCGATGAACTGATTTAACAAAGAGGTTAATGTCGTCAAGTGAATGGGGTTATTTTTTGGAAAATAGTTGAAAGTATTTTATATGCACAAATTATCTATATTATGTAAGAAAATAAACAAATATTAAGTGTTATGCTAAGATTTAATACCCGAGTTCATTAGTACACACAAACTAGAAAAGGTGATATATGTTCCAAACATCAATTATGTTGATGACTTCATCGAGTTCAAAGATACTATTTCGATATCACTCATTACCTTCTTATCATTCATAGTCAACTGTGTTTCATATTTCATTTTACAGGCCCATTATTCTACTGATCGAGGGGTCGTAGGTTTTATTCACGGGCGGGGCATACTTTCGTTGAGCTTAGTTATGAAATAATTTTTACGGTAATTCTCCCTCCTACCACTCAGTCATCGATGCGATTTTTTTTGGTTAAGAGCTAGATCCAGAGATTTTGCCGTTTGAGGAACAGTGAGTGGATGGACTGATCTCCGTGATATAACCTATACAATATGTGTTGCTATGGCGTTAAGGCCTCAATGAATTAATCATATGTTCTATGAATTTTGTCTCAAAAAAAGAGCGAGCCAGCGAAAAAAATTTTGAGAAGCGATCGAAAGGCGAGGAATAAATGTGCGATGTTTTCATGAGCATTTTTATACAAATGGAAAAATACATGTTAAATATGAACTTTATACAGAAAATCACATTATAGCATGTAGTTCAGAAAAGCATAATAAGTAACTTTTTAGCGTTTATACCGTTTAATCATTTATTCAGCATATTGATGTGATACAATCATGTACATTCAAAGATGAAATATGTCAAAATCGTTCTTACTTGGACTTTATTATTTTGATATTGGGGTACAGGGTATATAGTTTTGATTATTTTGCAGGTTGTTGTAAGAAAGATTATTTGCTGTTAACATACATAAATGCTTTTAATAAGGTACATACATCATAACTGACTGTATTTTGTTCCATTTGCATTTACTATACTGCATAGCTAATACACTAAGTGAATTCATTCAATATTAACCTTTAATTAAATACTTCCAATATTTCTGTACAATTTAGAATCAGCTCGGCTAACATCATAATAGATCAAACCTGTTGATGTTGGTGTTTTAGTAAAGTCTTAATGTTATTGGGTAAATAAGAAAATGACTCAACAACATACAACTGCTCAATATAATTTAGTAATCCAGAATGCGTACCAGTTGAACACCCCCGTAAATATAAATGAACGAGTCTTGTTGACTTTTTGAGTATATATAAAGTTATATTATTTGGATGATATGGGAACAACTAAACAACAAACAACTACTAAGATTACTTAAGCCATCATGTATGAGGATTTTAGAGTCAGCATCTCTATAAAATAAAAATGGACCAAACTGGTAAACTTTAAAGTGGATAAATACAGGCTTGTCATTTATGCCAACTATGCTATATAGACTAAACAAGAAACAACTGCAACATGTAAATATACATAAATTATGTGAAAGAAAACAATTACATCAGAACCCTTCTAAAATAAAAATTGACTAAACCTTTAGGTATATAAATATAGTCTTGGGGTACGTTATGCAAAATTTATTTCAAAATAAGTCAGTCGAGTATTTTGGGGCATTAACAATTATAATGTTAAATATTCTACCCCGTCTTACCTGCTTGTCGTAAATAGTATTTTGAATTATTTTTACACAGCAGGGGGTGGGGACATGACGTCACATAACTAGAGCTGTTTAGAGTTGATGAAAACATCAAGTTTACGTCAGTGTTCAACTGATGATCATGTGTTAAGATAAAGTTTATGGTAAACATGCATTGCATTTATAATTGATGTTTTCATTTTATAAGTGAAAAGAAACTAGAGCAAATTTTTTTTTTCATTTTCTGAATTTTAAGTGCGTAAATCTGACGAACATGATCAAATTTTTGTAACCTAAACCAAAAAAAAAAAAAAAAAAAAATCTACAGTTACGCGCCCGGAATTCGAACTCGCAATCTCATGATCAGTAGTCTGTCATGCTAACCACTGCACCACAGCAGCTTCGTTAATAATACAGCTACATTTATATACATATACATGACAGATAAAAATGCGCAATATCCAAAATAACTTTTCTCCGTACACAGATAGATTAAAGTTTGATTAAGGTAAAAATATTGACTATCATAATTTTAAGTATTTGTTTAAATTTGTATTTTTTTTTTCAACTCGTCTGCAAATGATAGTATACACATTTTTCTGTTGCTTTATTATTTTCTGGGTCGCAACAGAGTTCAATTATGTGTTGACTGTTGTTCGTTCTATTTCAAATGTCTGGGAGCGCTGACCTAGAAAGGCATTGTTTGCAAACAATTCCTTCCAACAATGTGAATGACTGTAAACTGCACGACCGTACCACACAATTATCGACAGCAGTAACCCAGTCAATTTTATCTAACGTAGTGATATTAGTCCAGGGAACCAGGTTAAATTAGGATGGTCGTCACGTGACTATAGTGCTTGATACGGGAACGTAGTTTCATTCATAATTTTTCATGAATGAAATCGATGTATACATCCGCGATTATCAGTAACGTAATTATTTGTCTACCATTGTCAATAGTTCACAAATTTGTCAATACTCGGTGTCACTTTGAAGAAAGGTTTGATGTAGATCGAGTTAAATGCGTAATTAAATTGACGCGTAGGAATACACAGATGGTCGATGAAACAAAAGAACTATTTGCGAACTATTTTATTGTAGCGGAATTATCGGGATGCTGTTCGGTTTCGTTGATTAGATATATAGGTCAATAGGTCAGTATAAGACTCCGATCGGAATACCGCTATTAATCTATTGGTAACAGAGTATTCATTGTTTCACAATGAATACAAAAACTACCACTTTCAGTGTAATATATCAGCTATATATAACACTCTTATTTGAATATGGAATGTATCATTTAATATGGAATTCACTGTACATTTCATTTTGTTCAACAAAATAGACTCTATGTAGCCTATTCGTATTGTAGTTTTCAAATTTTGTTCATGCCGCGCATGAACAAAATTTCTATTCTAGTTCATTATACTAGTTATTGGTCGATAGAGACTGTATATAGTGGATTTTGTCCATGCAGCGCATGAACTAAATTTGGACTGGATTTTAGTGTTTAATCCTTAGTGAAGAAGTCCCAACACATACGATACATTTAGTCTCATATTTGTAAAGGGGCTACATGAAGTCTCATGTTTATAAAGGTTAAAGGGGTTACATGAATGCTCATGTTTATAAAGGTTAAAGGGGCTACATGTAGTCTCATGTTTATAAATAGTGAATTCCATATTAAATGATACATTCCATATTCAAATAAGACAGTGTTATATGTAGTTATGACTCAGAACTGAGCCATCTGTATATGTTCGAAACAATGCTTTATTAATTCATAAACATTATTTAAGCTTATTTTCCCAATACTCTGTAGAAGATAATCAAAGCCTTTCAACCTATCTGCAATGTTAGAAACCTAAGTCAAACCAACGAAATTCAACTACAGAATGTATGACAAATATAAACAAGGAAAAATATATACGTCTGAATGCCGGATTTCCTTGCATTTCCTTAGCCATAAGTTTGGAGAGTTTTAGACGAACTCTTCCTATTTCTGTTTCACTCACATCAATCTTCATCTCTTTAGCAGCATAGAATTTACTCATTTTCTTTCTGTGTTCAGCCTGGGCAGCTATCAGTTCTCTGTAAAAGTTAACTTTATATGTTTCATAATGAATTGACCAATTTAAAGTCTGTAGTACAGCTGGTAGCTCACCGTGGTCAGCCCATGTTAGCAAGATTTCTTGAACACTGGTCAAAACCAGTCCTCACCTACCCTTTCACAAGGCCGGTAACTTCTCCATTCACCTTAATGATGTAGGAAATTGATATCATCAAACTGCTCTTGGTAGGATTCGAACCTGTACCTCCCTTGTCATTTGGAGACTTGATTCAAAATTCTGGTGACTACCAACGCTGCTAAAGACACGGTTTAGAAAAAAGTCTTTAAAATACTAAGTGTTGTGACAAACAACGATTTGAAATGTTTTTTCTAACTTACATGTAGAATTAATTATAATAATTATAAAAATGTCCGAAATTTCAATGTGTTTAAGATAGCTTAGACAGGAGAGTAGAATTTCAAGCCTTTTCCACTTGTCCATAAAAAAGTGAAATCTAAAGCTCATTTTGTCCAAGATCATAATGCTGTTGCCAAGAAGTTCAATACTCGAGAATAAACACAATGCACTTTGATATAAAATGCATACCAGTATTATAGGTAATAATAAATAATTGAATAGAATAGTTAACTTTTGAATATGATTGAAACATCAACAATTTTAAGTAATACTATGTCAGTATATTTACAGGTAAAAATATTACTTGTCAATGGACAAGTGGGCTTGAAATATAAAATTGTCTGCAGACATAGATATTTTAGGTGTCGGACAAGTCAGGCATGGGAATTCCACACCCCTGGCTAATATTTTCAAGTTGTAACCTACCCAAAGTCGACTTCCCCATCTCCATCTACATCTAACTTATCTATTAATATTTCTACACATTTATCACTAAGTGGTATATTCACCATCTGAAACAATAACAAACATACTTCATTTCATTAACAAGACTTTCAAATATATCAATAGAAGTTGAGTGGCAGTGAACACTTTTTTTTATTTTGACAATTATCTGTAACAAATGATACATGTTTTCTGTCCTTACAAAATATTTTCTATTCCAAAAAAATAATATTTCGTTTTTTTTAATGATTATTTCTTAATTAAATGTGATACTATTTTGTAAAAAAAACTAGAATGATTCCAAGTACTTGTCAAAATGGAACCAGCAGTTGGTCCCACTCCACCAATGAAACTATACTTGTGGATATATCTGAAGACCATAACAGTCTACAAAATTAGAATATGAAAGTGGTTGCCCGAACAGGTCATTGTTGCTGCTTTTCCTACATCTTATTGGTAGAAATTTGGTTGCCTGAAAGAAATATTTGGTAAGCCGAGCAAGGAATTGGTTGTCCCAAGCAACCAGACACCCACTAATTTCGTAGACTGCCATAATGGAAACAAGATTATTTTTTTGAGATTTCCTTAATAGATAAAAATACATAGTATGATAAATACATTGTTCTCATAAATAAGATGATATACATACATGAACTCACGATTTTTAGTCACCAATAGTGATCCAACTTTAATTATAAAACTTCAAGTATTTCCATATAGCTTAAAGGCTGAGCGGATCAGATTGGGTTGGGTTGAACTTGTAAATAAGCCTAGTATTTACCAAATGCTTGTTGGTTTATTATTAAGTTCAAAGGACCTATTCTTACCCTCAATCCAGTTCTAATTTCATCATGACTTAAAGTTTTACTGCCATCCTTATCAAGTGAAGCAAATAAATCCATTAATCTAAAACCCATAAGTTTACCAAACTCCATTAGAACAATGATAGGATTCTCATCCATCAAGGCTCTCTCCTCATCATCATCTACAATCTTATCACGTCCTAAAACCTGTCAAAATAACAAACAACTAGTTTATAGTAACAACTCAGCCATGGCCGGATCCAAGCCTGGATGAGAATGGAGGAGGGTTGTGCACACCCATATTGCTACAGAAACATATACCACCAGCAACAACATCGTAATTGTATCAACTTTATAGTTAGTTTATACTAATTAATTTTAGCTCCATTGTGAAACAAGCTTTTTACAACTTAGATTAGCCACGTTTAAGTTTGGTTTGTTTTCCTCGCTGATTTAAATACTCGATATTTGTTTGATAATCTCCGTACATAAGGATGGATATCTATTTTTAATCTATAGTGAGTACAGAAGTACTGTGGCAAGTATTTAAAATAGCGAGACTAATGTTAACTTCACTGACAGTTGAATAAAATGTACTTAAGAGTTACTTATTAACTTACTATTCACTCAGTGGTGGCAATTTCTTCCATAATGTTTGAAAACACGTGGCTATTAGGATTCAAACCCAGATAAACAATGTTCACAGCTTTCTTATTATTATTTCTCATATACATGTACAAATGTATTTACCTTAGAAAACAATAGTTTTAAAAACAATAATATATGTTCAGTTGAGGTACATGTATATTGTCCAATATTTATTATTCAACGATCACGAGGTCAGTACTGAGGAAAATTTCTCGAAAACTGTATGCTTTAATGGATTATAATATCAAGTTTTTATTGCTGTGGAATAAAAAAAGCATTCATTTGGCTACAAATAAAAATTTGGTGACCATTGAAGTAAGTTTTTTTTATTATCATTTCGATTAATTTGGGTTGTTTGGATTAAAAAAAATGTAAAAAAACAATACATAGAGAATACTTACTAGGCCGTGAATCACTTGTAGATTAAATCGTGACTTCTGTAATTCTGTTAATAGTTCAGCAAACGCTGGTTCTACTTTCAGATCCTGCGGTAAGTAAAGACACAAATAATTTGAACTGGTGAAATAAAACATGTGTATTAATCATTCTTTGTTTTCTCGTCTAAATAATAGAAGATGATGACCAGTCTTGTTGATTGATCCCTTAGGACAGACGAACGGACAAACGAACTTGGAAGAGACGAAGACTGAGTAAAGACGTAAAGAGATATTCAACTAACGACAGGAAAATAACGAAAAGACAGACAGACGGACGCACGCACGCACGCACGGACCGACCAACAGAAAGACAGACAGGTAGGCAGACATGAAGGGAGATGGACAGTTAGATTGCATATAATGGTATTTGATTAATTAGGATGTAAAATACATGTACGTAAAAAGTACAGTTTCAGTTGAATAATTCGTCAATTTTAAGAAACGTCGCCAATGAATGAAAATAATACATTTACTCTAAGTAGTAAATGCGCACGCAAATGACGTGATTTGGCTACTACACAGTCACATTTAAATTTATTGAGTTAAATTTTTATGGCGTAGCTTTAGTGAATGTCCATAAAAGGATTGGAAGTTAAGATATTATGAATGCAACTAAAACGAGATAATTTAATACACGTGATTTTTTTGGATTAGCTACGTGTGTATACTGTTTTCATCACATAGATCAATATTTTATATAAAAGTGAAAGGACATCTGTCTCACTCTGGCCAAGATTCTCAGAAAATTTATAGCTTCATTTAGAAAATTATATGGTAGGTTTATCGTTTAGACTGTATATTAAAGTTTTTGAACACGACGGGACGGTCAGGAAATTAGAAACATATCTGTTTAAAGTCTTAATTCAAGGATTTTAGAATTTCATGTCGATTGATAAGGATGTCTATACATATATAGCGTATTTGAATGAAAAGGACGAATATTTCCATTTTTGTCGATATCATAATTTGTCCAAAATAGGAATTTTTGAATGCACATTTATACTAATATCAGAAATAAACAATACAATTGAAAATATCATATAAATGTACAAACTGTAAGATCCAGTCTCCAGACACCGCAGGTGGGCGTGTCCCTGAGAAACTCTAACATCATCATGGCACATTCTGGTGTTAATGGATTATACCCCAGCTGTAATAGATTGTAGATTTAAACATTTTATTCATGTGGTAATTTGCGTATGTTCAAAGATTATAGTTTCATTACATATACGGAGTATCTAAAATGACATCGAGATAATATTAAAAAAGTATTACTTGCACGCACATGATGTCACTTTAGAGGCTACCCAACCATTGCTTAAGAAAGAGCAGCATACACAGATGGCTAGGAGGGAACTTACCTCCCGTCAGTCTAATATGTCCGCAAAACCTAAACTGTGAAACCACAATCACGGAATGTGCGGATGAACTACGTTTTTTTAAGGACTTTTGCGAAGACTTTCGGAATTAATCGAATGTGTTTCTGGCCAATTTGAACTCGATCCTTTATGTCAAAATTCATGTATAATGATAATAAGTCACGGAAATGGTCGAATATTTCCGATTGAGTCCATAACGACCATCCGCAAATGTTTGACAATGGCATTAAAGAATAAGCTTTATAAATTACATGAAGGCTTTCCAATGTGCCATTATATTGTAATCCACCAAGTAGTTTCTCCAGACATTCTTTGTTTATTCTATTACATGTAAGGTCCAGTTCTATGAGTGTTCTGTTCTCTTTTAAGGCATTAGCTATCTCTTTACAACCATCAAGATATAAACCATTCCAAGCCAAGTTCAAAATCTGTAGATGTGTATTTTCCTATAACAAAACATTGAATAAATTAATAAACAATAATAAATGTAATTAAAGGCGGTTTTGTCGCCTAGTTATATCATTTGTTGAAGATATGCAGAAATTTGTAGTTTTAGCTACTCTGTATAATTTGTACTGTACTGAAAAAAGACATTCAATGGGGCATAATATCCAGCGAATTGTGGTCATTTTCTTCTTCAATATTTTCAATATAAAGCCCAGCAAACAAATCAAGCAAAATTCATGTAAGCTATATACTTAAGCCAATCAAATTGCACAATCGTCATAATGGTCTTGGTTTTGTCGTATTGGACCAGATTTTGTCGTAATTGTAGCCTAATTTTAGTTGTATTAGCCCTGATTTCGTTGAATTGGCCATGCTCTTGTCTTTACTGGTCATTGTTTTGCCGAATTGGTCCTGATTTTGCCAAATTGTCCCTTATTATGCGTATTGGGCCTGATTTTACCTTTTTATCTTTATTTTTCTTGCACTGACCCAGTTTAATAAAAAAATCGTCCTGATTAAGTTTGTATTAATGGGATAATATCCGCGACTTAGAGTAAAATACTTGAAAGTTAATAAAAAAATCATAAAACAGTGCAAAACTAGTGACTATTCATTATAATGTACAATGTATATGTAACTACCGCTAAAGCATCAGCTATCCAACATCCACCATCACGACGTAGATGATTCCAACTTAAATCAAGACTTATAATAGTTTTATTATCTATCAAAGCTTCAGCTATCACCTCACCACCTTTCTCACGTAATTCATTATGGGATAGATTGAGATGAGTTAGGTTTTTGGTTTTCTGAAATATAACATAGAGTAGATCAATTTTGAAGCCAATTTACTTGTTGGATTTAAAAAAAGTCAAGTTCAACCGAAATAAACTTTAAATAAAGTTTGCTTCCGCACCCGGTAACTTAATTATACACATATTTAGTCATCTTGAAGTATTAACATCTACGGTAATTGTTATCCAATTTTAAAATATGATAATGCCTTGATTTTTATCGTTTTCCGTATGTCAAAGGAAACGGTCGTATTTAGGTGTTTATGTAACTTTATGTTATTTACTTGTCTCACGATGTTATTTATTAGTCTTAGAATAATTCTGATAATTATGAGGTACCGCAACTGCATTTTATGACAGGCAAACCAAGTGTAAATATCTCTCTCGTGTTCGTATTGAATGACGCCACATTGTTACGTCTTCTTTATGGAAATGACGCTCATCAATTTTGGATTGTGTTTCAGTATATTGAATTTTTATGATTTGTTAATGAATACAAACGTGCAATAACATGTAAATAATACAAACCTCAAACAATGGACGAAGAACTTCGGCATCATTTTCTCGTATATAATTACCTTTAATATAAATTCATTTTAAATTAAACTGACAATCAAAATGGTCGGATAATCCCAGTTGTTTGTATGGAATTATTTCATCATTTTTAGATTGAAAAGAAATAGTGCGTGTCATGACCGTTCAACTTTATAAGTATCAAACAATGTTTGATACTTATGAGGGCATGTGTTCCCATTGTGTTCAATATTGACATTGTCGTCGTTTTCATGCATCTAACGGACTGCACCATTTTTATAGCTAATTTTGCTGATGTTTTTACTTCCATCTTATAATGAAATGTGATTCATAAATCGAATGTTTAAATCCAGAATGTACCAGATCTATTAACGCGTTTGGTCAAAATCGACTTCACGTGGTTGGACATACATTTTTTTTTCTATGTATATGTTCTGTAAAAATTATGTACCCAGAATTCCAAACATAAGTTACGTAAATGACCTGAAGCAAGGGCGGCCGGCATGGCTCCGAGCCTTTAACACTTTATATACGTATTTTTGACTCGGAACCGAGCCGGTCACCTTTGACTTGAAGCCAACAAGGGCTAACTGCGGAGTTTACATATTTTATCATTTTTACCTGATAAATTTAGATTTGTTATGATGTCTTGTTCAACAATTACTTCAACTATATGTCTAACACCATTGACACCTAGACGATTATCTGATAAATTCTGAAATGATATGTTACACGGTTTTTTTTTGTTAATTTAGACATGTTGTAAATTGCCTGGCCACTTGAGCTAAAATTTGCAGGCATCTTACAAATTACCAAAATAATTAACTCAATGTTTAGATCTTTTGTAAAATGCCTGAAAATGTAAGGTATTTTAGAAATTGCCTAGCTAGTTGAGCATTTTGTAAAATGATTAAAATTCCTTGTCATTTTACAATTTGCCTGAAATATCATCTCAATTTTTACAAATTGCCCAAATGTAGTCAATGTTCATGAGATTAGAGAATCCACTGTATCTCGATGTAGATAGTGTTTGAATAATATCATTTGATTTATTGTTTACATTTTAAAAGATTGTCTATTTTAATTTTAACCTATTTTAGCAACCAATACATAACAATTCTACCTCACAAAAACCTGAGTCAATGATCACTTGTTTAAATCATCATGTGTTAGAAAGACGAGCAAACATCAAACTGTTATTATCTCCTTTTTATATGAAAGTAGAGTAAGTTTTAATTTGTCCATACTAATGTACAGTAATTTGGCCTGGTGAAAATGTAAGACATTCGGTGTCCGATTAGTACTGTGTTTTTAACAGTTCTTTAGTCATACATGGGCGGATCCAGCGGGGTATCCGGGGGTCCGGACCCCCCCCCCCCCGTAGAATTTGAAAAATGTACATGTCCATTAGTGTATTTCTTGCTTGTAAGTCATTTTAAGTAAATGTAGTATGAAGCAATTTTTCTCGGTGCTTAACATAGATCTAATGGGAATGCAGTTTTTATTATCAATATGTTACCTTTTTTCTGCAAAATGTGTATAATGTGGTCGTGGTTCGAGGTTCGGACCCCCCTGGAAAAGTTCTGACCCCCCCCATAAAAAATCCTGGAACCGCCCCTTTCATAAACGTTGTTTTGTACAATTGAGACTTCTATTTTAGATAGGTTACACCATATACTGTATGATAATTTACCAATGTATGTATAAATATATTTTCTTGTAACAGTTCAGCGATGTATTGAGCTCCCTTCTCTCCCATATCATTATCACTAAGATCTAATACTTCTATTGTACCATTTCCCTGAAAATGTATCAACTAATAAAAATTTAAAAGGTACATGTAATTGAATTTTATTGTCTAAGTTTCATGCTTATGCACGTTCATCGACTTTGCAGCTATAACGCCTGGTCGTCGGGATACTGGAATCTGGAATTTCAATCTCCTTTGGGACTCCTTGAGTACACTTATTGCAGCCGACCCATTGGTGCAACAGAAATATACCACCCTCACAGGTATCCATTTACACCTGAATGGAGTGAAGCAATTGCAGGTTTTTTTCTTGCTCAAGAAACTAATTCAAGAGTCTTAACATAATGTCATTGACGTCTATTGTAGTTCTTGAGTTAATTTTATCACAATATGGTAAAGCATAATATCACCATTGATATTATTGATGAGAAAAATTTCTTGAAAATGGATAGCGTTGTAAGATTGTGGATCAAACGGAATGATTTTCTGAAATGCGTCATTGTTTCAAGTTAAATCTATTGACTTATTGGTTGTGAGTAGAAAGTTTTCAGGGTTCCTGTGTGGCATACCGCTGTTAATTAGATGTTTATCTTCGCTGAGATTTAATATTCAATTTAACTAATTATGTATCAAAGCACTGAAAACACTGAATGAATGATAACGAAAATTTGCCCCTAGATAGTGAGGAATATAGAGCAGAGGTCTAACGAAGTAGAATATTGATAATGGGAGTGCATTTTCCAAAAACACTGAATTCTTGAAATCGCTCAAAAACTCAACAAACGTCAATTATTCGACGTCTGATCTGTGAAATGTTGTCGTTGCGCGACTTTATGCTAGAATTGTACAGTTTGAATAAAACGAGGTCGCAATGCCTTCATGCATTTTGTTTCTCTTTTATTTCAGATATTTCTATAAATAACATCAATAAATTACAGTTAATTTCGCTAATTAATTGAAACGCTTTTTTGTTAAAGTAAATACATTATATTTTGATATTTGTGATCAGGACGGGTACAGATTTTCTTCAAGTAGTATAGATCATTTTTTGTAATGGCAAAAATCATTTTGAAAGCCATTTTTATTTATTTGCTGAAATATATCCAGGGATCTTGAACTCCCGTTGACTTTTTTCCATTAAATCCCAAAACAATGGCTGCTTAAAGCGAGAACTGTTTCTTTAGACAAAAAATAAAACAAAGTGCGAAATAATACATACAAGTAGTCCAATGCAAATCGTCTTTATTTGTTTGGCTGTAAGTTGTCGATGACGTAATCTACACGTATTAAGTCTGAGAGCATTGTAAAAGAATGCAATCGGATGAACTTTCATTTTCTTGCATGCTTTTAAATACAGTTCCTGACAATGATCGCCTTTTGTTAGTTTAGAAATAATATCTTCGTCGGCTGAAATTAAAGCAGAATTTATATGTTTTGCTGACTAACTCTTTCAAACTCAGAGTATAGTAATAGATCAAGTCTACCCCATGCATCCCCTGTCTCGTTTGACTAGAATATTCAGAATGTACAGTACGTTAGAACAACTTTAATTTTGGTCTTGTGTGTTGCCTCTGTATTAAATAAAATAAGTTTTTTTGGGCAGCAACCCGTTGAACAAATAATATTCAACACAAACTCTTCTCGGAACGAGCAAAAGAACCGAGAATGAGACTCTGAAAATATTGCAGAATCTTTTGTATCGGATTACTAGTATAATATTTTTTCTGGGTGACCAAACGTAGAAAAATAGAAGCACCATCCAGAACACTTTGGTGGTCTTCCATGAAGATATGTTCCGAATGTAGAGACACGGGTGTCGGCCATTACTTTAAAAAGTTGTCTTAATCTATTTACATTAACTATTTTGTCTTACCGTCAAAGTCAAATTCTTCTTCCACTGGTTCTTCCTCTTCGTCGATTGGGATAAGTTCGCCAGTTTTTGGATCAACTTTCGTTTTAATCGGCAGAGGACGCTTTCTTTTACGAACTATTTTCTTTGAGTATTTATTTCGTTGTGCGGCTGTCAACCCCATACGAAACTTGGCTTCCAGCACATAAGAATCTGTGGTTTCTGCTCTGCGTATCAAGCTCCATATATCAAACTGTAATGAAACATTATTCTATAACCCGAGTTTCCATTGATGTGACCCTTACTTGACGTCAAATGCACTCAGTACTTCTGCAATTAGCCTTTAGTGTTATATAGAGCCGCGGTTGTGGTGCATTAGTTTGTTAGCACGACAATGAAAGCAGCGATCCTTGCTCGAATCCTGAGACCTCTTCAGGTCAAACAATATTCACTTCAATTTGACAATGATGGTTTTAAGGAAAAATTTCAGCTCCATGTGAAATGTTTAGCGAAAAGTTAAACGAAAAGTGTACAGGAGGCTAAGAATGATGCATAGTCTGAACAGTGAAACTGAACATGTATGTTAATTCAGCTGTACAGCATTAAACCTTTTAAAAACGTCAAATATCGCCAAGACGGTCTTCATAGCGGAACTTTACTGTATAAGTATTTTAAATCTTTTAAATAACCCGGTCCTTTGAATTCCTTATAGAGTAGAAACAAGTACATGGTCATAGCAGTCGGTCATGGTATCGTCTATGGTTTGTATTAAGAGAATTCTTACCTCTTTTATATCAATCATTTTACGTATTTCAGCTAGACGTCTCCTATCTTCCTCATTCATATTCCAATCATAAATATGAGCAAATCTGGACATTATAACCTGATCGTCGATTTTTGCCGCCATTTTGATTTTTTTTTCAAATTAAAATCATAAATAAATATCAACTTAATTAAAAAATATTTTCTTTATTTTTTTTTAATTTTCTCTTCCATAAGTGTCACTATCCTCGAGTACGGCCAAGCAGCAAACAAAGTTCAAAATTACAATATATTCCAAAGAAATTATTTCACTCTGAATTTCTCTCCCTGCTAACTTTAAGATTGCTTATAATCTTACGACTTTTTTTTAAATTTCCATCTTAAGTCAATAATGAAGTGAAAGTGTCTTATACTTAATCTGATGCTAATTCGTGTTTTGATGATATTCATATAAAAAAGAAAAATCGGTGATTGAATTATTTCAATATTCAATTAGATACATAGATGAAGCTCGATCGACTTAACTCCGCAGTTGACTATTGAAGTTGGGGATTAAAATTTCACGTTTCATTGATAAATTAGCATCACAGTGGCTGATTTCTTAATCTGGCTTTATTTTGCATGCATATTGCGTGCTTTTAAATCGTATACACTATTCAAAATAGTTTATATTAAAAATCATTATTATCATTATTTCTGTTTTCAATATCAATGGCGTTTAATCAACATGAAACTTACGAATCAAGTTCATTCGGGTGATATAGTAAGATTTGACATAAAAGTATGATCTTAATATATATGTATAGCTCATTAAACATATACTTAATAATAAAGGATTTCTACCCAATTGGCAATATACGGGGAAAAGTTGTGTTTCCAGGCACTGTTGTAAGATCAATATTGTTCAATCCATTGTAAAAACAGGTGCGTAAAACAATTTAACTTTGTAGCGCCGTTAAACCTCGCAACGCCGCTTAAACGTTGCAATCTGATAGATAAATTACTTTTGAGTCCGCTTCCTGGTCCCCCAGTACTGAGTTAGTAGGATAAAGTTTCTGGCTTAAGGAAACAATGGGGTAGGTATTTGATGGGATTTAAACCAACGTGGAGCTGGCTATCCACTGATTACCAATCTAATGTCGCAATCGCTTTGCCATGCTCGCTCCTTAATATTTACATGGAGAAGTTGTCAGTCTTGTGGGAGGGTTGGTAAGTACTGTATACAAACAATATCCAGGAAAACTAGTTGAAGTGAGTAGGCCACCATAAATTGAACAGTAGTATCACAATGTTAGTTTTTTCATCATCATTGTGTATACATGTGCTTGAATATTTGTACGATAAACATATATTATGAAATATTAATAAATTTTGTCATCAATACAAACTTGTTTGTTATGTGTTTACTTTTTATTTTCTTTGATGGGAAACTGGGTCCTCTTAGGATCACAGCACAAAATTCTGCCTCATATACTTTCCTCTGTGATTTTCTCACCTTTTAGATATTTATGAAACTTGTTTTGGTCTCAGGTCTTGAAATTTCATGAATCAAAATTAGACAAAATAATGCATTAAGCTTTTTCTATGTTTTCAACTCTTCATAAAAGACCATAGACATACAAATGATGAAAGACAAACTGAAGTTTAAGTTTTGACTAGAATTTAACCTGCTTTTGGCTAGCATAATGAAGTTAAATAATCTCCGATCCTGGACTTGGTTGAACTCCTGTTGTCTGTAATAGCTTTCTAACCTGCACATCTTAGGTTTGATTTCTTATTGCAGTTAATTCGAACTACTTGACCAAAGCAACAAAACATTAAAACCATCTGTCTCTCACGTCAACTTGAACAATTTGTGAAGATAATTTGTAGTGGAACCTCAGTTGAATAAGATCTGTAAGCAATCTACAGACCCCGTCTGATGTCCCTTAAAGTCGCATCAAGGGATTATCTCAGTTTAGAAAGAGTATGCATTATTACTGAAGTCAGCCATCTAATTCGAGATCATTATATTCCAACATGAAGAATGAAAGAAATTGTCCTCTGAAGATGGTAAGGTAAGTTAGCCACCATGAAAAAGTTATAAATGGTAAAAAATCCAATAAAAAACAGAGATGGTCAGGTAAGTTAACCGTCATGATGCATCTATAATTGGCTTTAAATCTAATAAAAACAAAGATGGTTAGGATAGTTAGTCGCCATGAATCATTTATAAATGGTGTAATATTCAATTAAAAAACAAAGATGGAGAGTGAATACTTGAACAGACGACATTCATTACATAGAATCTATATAGAATATAAATGAGACCAAAATCCATAAAATGATATGTAATGTTTTCTTTCTTCTAACAAACCCAACATAAGGATTTATCCTTCTGTTATAATTCAATCCTTCAGCTAACAGGCCCAGCAGAAAGATTGATCCTTCTGCTGTTGATTAATTCTTCTGACAGCAGAAGGATCGCTCCTTTTTTGTACGAAGTTCAAAAGTTGAAAATAGTTTACGTTGAAAATTGAGCATCTTTACTTGATACTATTTTTAACGTTGTATACAACACGTATTTAGGTCATATATAGCCAGCTCTTCCTACTATAGGTTTCCTGGACACTCCTATCACCAGTACTAACTTTCCCTACCATGAGGCCGACAACTCATGTATAGGGTATGACCTGCCGCTACCGAACCCACGATGTCCGGATTCGAAGTCAAACATGTTAACCACTATGCCACAGCCACGGCTAACTTAATATCAATTTTACAAAAGAAGAGTACTGCAAAATAATACAAGCTGTCATGATAATAGCATTACAAAATGCAGACTTTAACCTTTAACCTGCATTGATCAACACATGCTCATTAATCTGTTATGAAGGAAATGAAGTTGATGCCAAATAAATGTCAAGCACATCCTGTGTACCATCTGTGACTAAGCAAATATATACTCCTACCGAGACTTGAACTCAGAACTCCTCATAACTAAAGATAAATCTCAAGTATGAGGTGTTTTACATTAAACTAAAAGAGTGTCATATTGCTAGTCGTTGATGTTTGAGGAAAACAAAGTATTCGATGAAACTTTACTTGGAAACAATGTATTAAATACAATTTTGATTGGGTACATGCAATAATTATATCTATTAATAATTATCTATTCATAATTACAAAAATAGATATTGTGGTTCACTCCTTGTTTATCCAGAAATGTGACTGGCTTACATGATGCTGGTAGTTCACTGCAAATTTGGTTTTGTCGTGCATGTGCAGAAAAGCGGAAATGCGCACGTGCTTATCGTGCAAAAATTGCACGTTGTCAGTTAGTGAAAATCATTAGTGTGTTGATATGTACAACGAAAAAATCAAGAAATTGGTCGACTGTCGCCTCAAGAACGAGAAATTGCCATAGGTCTTTTGCCAGAGGGTGCGTCCCCTGCAGAATAAGACTTATAATACGTCGCTGAAGTTAGCAAATTTTTTTTGCTAGCAAATTGGCCACAAAGTGCTATTTTTGCTAGCAATTTTTTTACTGGGATAATGGTGTATACCATGTTAGAGGTCTGACTCAGGGTTATCTCGTTGGCATAGTGGCTACCCATAGAGAATTCCGTGGATTGGACCAGAAATAACAAAATGTCGGTACTTTACGTTTTGTGTATAAAATCAGCACTCAGATGGGCCATGTTTCAGGGCTCGAATCTCATGTTAAAGCGATTTGGCCGGATACGGCGGATACCACGCGTGAGGTCTGATCTAGGGCTATCACTTGGACATAGTGGCTACTCTGGGAAAATTCCAAGGGCTTGAACCAAAGACCACTTAAAGTCAGCACTTAGAATGGCAATGTTTCAGGGCTCGAACGTCGAGTTAAAGCGATTTTGCCGGGTACTGGCGCATTCCAGGCAAGAGGTCCGACCTAAGGCTATCACGTGGGCACAGTGGCCATCCTGTGAAAATTCCTTGGGCTTGGGCCAGAGACCACTAAGTGTCGGTACTTTACGTTTTGTGTATAAAATAAGCACTCGGATGGGCCATGTTTCAGGGCTCGAATACAGAGTTAAAGTGATTAAGCCGGGTACTGGCGTATACAAGGCGAGAGGTTATACCTAGGGCTATCACGTGGGCATAGTGGCCACCCTTAGAAAATTCCGTCGACTCAGGCAAGAGACCACTAAAAGTCGGTACTTACGTTATGTGGATAAAATCAGCACTCAAACGGGCAATGTTTCAGGGCTCGAATCTCATGTTAAAGCGATTTCGCCGGGTACTGGCGTATACAAGGAATGAGGACAGACCAAGAGCTATCACGTGGGCACAAAGGCCAGTCTGGGAAAATTCCGTGGGCTCGGGCAAGAGACCACTAAGTGTCGGTACTTTACGTTTTGTGTATAAAATAAGCACTCGGATGGGCCATGTTTCAGGGCTCGAACGTCGAGTTTAAGCGATTTCGTCCGGTACTGGCGTATACCAGGCGAGAGGTCCGACCTAGGGCTATCACGTGGGCACAGTGGCCACCCTGGGAAAATTCCGTGGGCTCGGGCCAGAGACAACTAAGTGTCGGTACTTTACGTTTTGTGTATAAAATCAGCACTCGGATGGGCCATGTTTCAGGGCTCGAACGTCGAGTTTAAGCGATTTCACCCGGTACTGGCGTATACCAGGCGTGAGGTCCGACCAAGGGCTATCACAAGGGCACAGTGGCCACCCTGGGAAAATTCCGTGGGCTTGGGCCAGAGACCACTAAGTGTCGGTACTTTACGTTTTGTGTATAAAATCAGCACATGGATGGGCCATGTTTGAGGGCTCGAACGTCGAGTTTAAGCGATTTCGCCCGGTACTGGCGTATACCAGGCGAGAGGTCCGACCTAGGGCTATCACGTGGGCACAGTGGCCACCCTGGGAAAATTCCGTGGACTCGGGCCAGAGACCACTAAGTGTTGGTACTTTACGTTTTGTGTATAAAATCAGCACTCGGATGGGCCATGTTTCAGGGCTCGAACGTCGAGTTTAAGCGATTTCGCCCGGTACTGGCGTATACCAGACGAGAGGACCGACCTAGGGCTATCACGTGAGCACATTGGCCACCCTGGGAAAATTCCGTGGGCTCGGGACAGATACCACTAAATGTCAGTACTTTACGTTTGGTGTATAAAATCAGCACTCGGATGGGCCATGTTTCAGGGCTCGAACGTAGAGTTTAAGCGATTTCGCCGGGTACTGGCATATACCAGGCGAGAGGTCCGACCTAGGGCTATCACGTGGGCACAGTGGCCACCCTGGGAAAATTCCGTGGGCTCGGGCCAGAGACCACTAAGTGTCGGTACTTTACGTTTTGTGTATAAAATAAGCACTCGGATGGGCCATGTTTCAGGGCTCGAACGTCGAGTTTAAGCGATTTCGCCCGGTACTGGCGTATACCAGGCGAGAGGTCTGACCTAGGGCTATCACGTGGGCACAGTGGCAGTGCTTGGAAAATTCCGTGGGCTCGGGCCAGAGACCACTAAGTGTCGGTACTTTACGTTTTGTGTATAAAATCAGCACTCGGATGGGCCATGTTTCAGGGCTCGAACTTCGAGTTTAAGCGATTTCGCCGGGTACTGGCGTATACCAGGCAAGAGGTCTGACCTAGGGCTTTCAATGGGGCACAATGGCCACCCTGGGAAAATTCCGTGGGCTCGGGCCAGAGACCACTAAGTGTCGGTACTTTACGTTTTGTGTATAAAATCAGCACTCGGATGGGCCATGTTTGAGGGCTCGAACTTCGAGTTTAAGCGATTTCGCCCGGTACTGGCGTATACCAGGCGAGAAGACAGACCTAGGGCTATCACGTGGGCACAGTGGCCACCCTGGGAAAATTCCGTGGGCTCGGGCCAGAGACCACTAAGTGTTGGTACTTTACGTTTTGTGTATAAAATCAGCACTCGGATGGGCCATGTTTCAGGGCTCGAACGTCGAGTTTAAGCAATTTCGCCCGGTACTGCCGTATACCAGGCGAGAGGTCCGACCTAGGGCTATCACATGGGCACATTGGCCACCCAGGGAAAATTCCGTGGGCTCGGGCCAGATACCACTAAGTGTCAGTACTTTACGTTTGGTGTATTAAAATCAGCACTCGGATGGGCCATGTTTCAGGGCTCGAACGTCGAGTTTAAGCGATTTCGCCCGTTACTGGCGTATACCAGGCGAGAGGACCGACCTAGGGCTATCACGTGGGCACAGTGGCCACCCTGGGAAAATTCCGTGGGCTCGGGCCAGAGACCACTAAGTGTCGGTACTTTACGTTTTGTGTATAAAATCAGCACTCGGATGGGCCATGTTTCAGGGCTCGAACGTCGAGTTTAAGCGATTTCGCCCGGTACTGGCGTATACCAGGCGAGAGGTCCGACCTAGGGCTATCACGTGGGCACAGTGGCCACCCTCGGAAAATTCCGTTGGCACGGGCCAGAGACCACTAAATGTCGGTACTTTACGTTTTGTGTATAAAATCAGCACTCGGATGGGCCATGTTTGAGGGCTCGAACGTCGAGTTTAAGCGATTTCGCCCGGTACTGGCGTATACCAGGCGAGAGGTCCGACCTAGGGCTATCACGTGGGCACAATGGCTACCCTGGAAAAATTCCGTGGGCTCGGGCCAGAGAGCACTAAATGTCGGTACTATACTTTATATGTATAAAATCAGCACTCGGATGGGCCATGTTTCAGGGCTCGAACGTCAAGTTTAAGCGATTTCGCCCGGTACTGGCGTATACCAGGCGGGAGGTCCGACCTAGGGCTATCACGTGGGCAAAGTCGCCACCCTCGGAAAATTCCGTGGGCTCGGGCCAGAGACCACTGAGTGTCGGTACTTTACGTTTTGTGTATAAAATCAGCACTCGGATGGGCCATGTTTCAGGGCTCGAACGTCGAGTTTAAGCGATTTCGCCGGGTACTGGCGTATACCAGGCGAGAGGTTCGACCTAGGGCTATCACGTGGGCACAGTGGCCACCCTGGGAAAATTCCGTTGGCTCGGGCCAGAGACCACTAAGTGTCGGTACTTTACGTTTTGTGTATAAAATCAGCACTCGGATGGGCCATGTTTCAGGGCTCGAACGTCGAGTTTAAGCGGTTTCGCCCGGTACTGGCGTATACCAGCCGAGAGGTCCGACCTAGGGCTATCACGTGGGCACAATGGCCACCCTGGAAAAATTCTGTGGGCTCGGGCCAGAGACCACAAAGTTTCGGTACTTTACGTTTTGTGTATAAAATCAGCACTCGGATGGACCATGTTTCAGGACTCGAACGTCGAGTATAAGCGATTTCGCCCGGTACTGGCGTATACCAGGCGAGAGGTCCGACCTAGGGCTATCACGTGGGCACAGTGGCCACCCTCGGAAAATTCCTTGGGCTCGGGCCAGAGACCACTAAGTGTCGGTACTTTACGATTTGTGTATAAAATCAGCACTCGTGTGGGCCATGTTTAAGGGCTCGAACGTCAAGTTTAAGCGATTTTGCCCGGTACTGGCGTATACCAGGCGAGAGGTCCGACCTAGGGCTATCACGTGGGCACATTGGCAAACCTAGGAAAATACCGTGGGCTCGGGCCAGAGACTACTTAGTGTCGGTACTTTATGTTTTGTGTATAAAACCAGCACTCAAATGGGCCATGTTTCAGGGCTTGAACGTCGAGTTATAGCGATTTAGCCCGGTACTGGCGTATACCAGGCGAGAGGTCCGACCTAGGGCTATCACGTGGGCACAGTGGCCACCCTCGGAAAATTCCGTGGGCTCGGGCCAGAGACCACTGAGTGTCGGTACTTTACGTTTTGTGTATAAAATCAGCACTCGGATGGGCCATGTTTCAGGGCTGGAACGTCGAGTTAAAGCGATTTCGCCCGGTACTGGCGTATACCAGGCGAGAGGTCCGACCTAGGGCTATCACGTGGGCACAGTGGTCACCCTGGGAAAATTCTGTGGGCTCGGGCCAGAGACCACTTAGTGTCGGTACTTTACGTTTTGTGGATAAAATCAGCACTCGAACGGACAATGTTTCAGGGCTCGAACGTCGAGTTAAAGCGATTTCGCCGGGCACTGGCGTAAACCAGGCGAGAGGTCCGACCTAGGGCTATCACGTGGGCACAGTGGCCATCCTTGGAAAATTCCGTGGGCTCGGGCCAGAGACAACTAAGTGTCGGTACTTTACGTTTTGTGTATAAAATCAGCATTCAGATGGGCCATGTTTCAGGGCTCGAACGTGGAGTTAAAGTGATTTCGCCCGGTACTGGTGTATACCTGGCGAAAGGTCCGACCTAGGGCTATCAAGTTGGCACAGTGGCCACCCTGGGAAAATTCCATGGGCTCGGGCCAGAGACCACTAAATGTCGGTACTTTACGTTTTGTGTGTAAAATCAGCACTCGGGCCATGTTTCAGGGCTCTAAGGTCGAGTTAAAGCGATTTCGCCCGGTACTAGCGTATACCAGGCGAGAGGTCCGACCTAGGGCTATCACGTAGGCACAGTGGCCATTCTAGGAAAATTCCGTGGGCTCGGGCCAGAGACCACTAATTGTCGGTACTTTACGTTTTGTGTAAAAAATCAGCACTCGGATGGGCCATGTTTCAGAGCTCGAACGTCGAGTAAAAGCGATTTTGCCCGGTACTGGCGTATACCAAGCGAGAGGTCCGACCTAGGGCTATCACGTAGGCACAGTGGCCACCCTGGGTAAATTCCGTAGGCTGGGGCCAGAGACCACTAAGTGTCGGTACTTTACGTTTTGTGTATAAAATCAGCACTCAGACGGGCCATGTTTCAGGGCACAAATCTCGTGTTAAAGCGATTTTGCCGGGTATTGGCGTATACCAGGCGAGAGGTCCGGCCTAGGGCTATCACGTTGGCACAGTGACTACCCTGGGGAATTTTCGTGGGCATTGGCGCGAGACCACTTAATGTGGTTAGGGTATAAAATATAGGGTGTATTAAATCAACATTTCGATGGGCTGTTTGAAGGCGATTACAGACCGAGTACAGGCCTATTTCAGGCATAAGTTCTGACCCACGGCCATCGCGTTACCACAGTGTCTATCTCGAAAAGATGTGAAGACATGGGTCTTAAACCTTTAATTGCTTGTACCTTGCGTATACTTCTTAAATCAGCACTTAGATGGTTCCAATTTTAGGGCTTATGTCTTGCCTTGACGTAATTCATTTCCGTACAGGTCATATCACAGCGGTCAGTCCCCCTACTCACGTAACCTCTGGATTTAGCTGTTAACAAACTACTTGGTGCATACGTTGTCAGTCACTGACTACTGCCCTACATGATTGAGAATCAGTGGCAGGAGGAAGAATGGCCGGAGTTATCAAATGTGTCGATTACATGTTTTGTCATTCTCTCTTCACAATAAAAAATCTGCCTGGGTCATTTAACAATAAAGACCGATTGAATTTACTTATTACTATGATTACTGTTGTAATTAGTCAATGTTATGTACTGTGACAATATGACTCTCATATTGTTTAATTAGTCTGCGTGTCAAAAAAACTCCAATATACAACTTGAATTTTACACTTAAGCTTAATAATAGTATATAATAGTTTTGTACAACCAAGATGCTGAGATGGCTTGGTCACAAGCTGGACCTCCCAAGTGAGAAATTTGAAGATCACAGCACACCATGGCCAAGGTTGATCAGATTTAACCTGGGAAGACCTGGAAGAGCGTGATCGATTGTAACTTAAAATGTATGACACCAACCATCAGGACCACCAGATATGAAGAGGAACACTTCTACACAAGAAAGACAAACCTCACCCTTGCCGAAAGAATAATCAACGGCTTGTACTAAACTTAAAACCGGATGTTGATTAGGATGACGACGATGATGATGATAAATCTAAGGTAGGAGAAAAACGGACTTACCAATTGTGACGCTTCACACAACATATTAACAAGTATATTAGCATAATAGACAAATCACATTATCTAAATTATTCTAGTGAAAATACTTCAATGTCACATTATTATTCATACATGTAGCAACATCTACTTTTCAGAATGAGTGATAAGGTGTCTGTAATCTGATGTCCTTACCAATCAAATTCATGTTTTAAAAAGTCATAGGGTATAAAATGGATTGTGTTCCTAAAATTATAGTCATAAGACGCATTTTATAAAAACATAAGTCATTACATGTGTATTATTAGATGCTGTAATGATGTAGTAAAACGGTTCACTCTTCTTACAAAATAAGATCTTTTGAAATATGATTTAAAATTTAAAACAGTATAATACGTGCTCACAAATACAACAACACTGGTGTTATGTTTCTATTTATCATTCAATGTAAATAGTACACATGTTCATGATCAATCACAATCAAACAAGCCAGCACAGTAAGTGCCAAATTAATGTAGATTTATGACTGTGCTAATTGCTTGTGGTCAATAAAACGATTATAGTTTCCCTGATAAGCCCCATCATCCATTGGATGCTCTCAACTGGTGTAAGACGTAGGACTGATACCGTTATGTCCAGAACCACTATGTAAACATTATCTGGCCACTTCAGTCAATTTAACAGCGGATGAACCATTAATCTGTCATTTCAATCTGATAAGCCTAGTATCTAAATAAACACGTATTGTTTATTTTGCTTTAGTATTCATATGTATAGCACATCAAGTCAGAAGACTTTGTAGTATAACATTTATTAATTCAATTACCATCAGGTTAAAAAAGAAATATAATTATTATTATTATTCGTTTAATATTTAGTCAAAATCATATTAGCAATTATAGTAACATAATAATTGATTTCATGAATGTGACTTGAAACGGTTGTTTAAAAGCATACAGTAAGTTTAATATGAGTTAATTAGAGAATGTTTTTTCTATAATCATTTTTAAGTTAAGCGCTTGTTGAACATGAAATCATTTAAAACAAACTGTTCCAAACTTTTCGTTTTATACTGGGCACGTTTCACAAGGCGAGTGCTAATATGCTACTCAAAATTGGCTGGCTAGCTAGCCTTCAAAAAAGCGCTAGCTAGCGACAGACATGAAGTTGTTAAACATGCCCCTTGATATGAATACCCGCAAGGATATCGAACTATTTTTCTATGACGTCACTCAATCCACGGAGATGAACGAAGTAACCGGAAAGAGTCAAACTTTATTAAGATTGAAATTATCGGAGGTAATTAGACGAGATGACCGCCATGCATTCGATCGCGATTGATTTGAATATCATCATAAAAGTATTACACTGATTTTAAAGCGTATGATCCCATGAAAATTTGACAATAATGTCGATTTTCCCCATTGATTAGATAATATGGAAAAGTTTCCGGCCTAGTGGAAGGATGGGTGAGTAATAGTTATAGACAATGGTCCATGAAAGCTAGGTTAGGAGCGCTGGATGCCGTGAAATGACCTAAATTGTGTTGATACGGCGTTAACTCCAATAAATAAATTAAAGCGTTTGATCATGTATGCATGGCTTATTAGAGATGTATACGCGGACAGCTTAGACGGAGAGCGGATGACTGAATACGTACAAATCAAAGGGATTTTCTCAAAGCAATTTTCAATCAAATTGTTAGGCCAAGCAAAATAAATGAACTTGATTTTCTAAGTGTTTTTGCATTTCCATATGACTTACCACTGAAATGATCATGATACGTGTATAGTAAAGTTTAGATACAGTATAAAACAATAAGATAGTTATAGACAATGCAGGCCTGATGAGATATGTGGAATCAGGATTGTTTTGGCCATCAAAATGACGCGCACCTATATATGCTTATGAATCAAATCGGTTCAGCAGCACTGCCATTTCCTGAAAACTGCGTTCTTTTAAAGCCGACAAAATATACCCAAATGGTCATCCACTCGCAACACCTAACAATACGCGTCAGCTTCGTACTAAACAAGGTCACGAGCGACGAAAACGTTTAAAAATTTTCAATCGTTATCATTCATGGTACAGAATTTTCGTTCAGCACACAGCTAATAGTAAAATCTACAAATGCATATGTTCCGTATGACGACATCCCAGAGAATTGTTATCTGTAGTTGTTTGGATATGTGCTGCCAAGGAAGTGCGAAGAAAACATTTAGGAATAATTTATAAAGGGAGATGAAGAGGTAAGCGAGTACTGGTAAAGTTAAACATGTCCAGGAAAGTTGGTTAGGTGAGCTGGCCTCAGTAAATAATCAAATAAAACGTGTTGATAAAATTCAAATAAAAAAATTAAAAACAAACGTTTTAAAAAATAACTGGGTTTGGGTTGGGTCGGATGAAAGCTGTATGACCTTTGAAGTAAAAAGAGTAGACATCGCAGACGCTTGACAATTAAGGATGATCCTTAAAATACTATCCTTTTTAAAGAACGTATCAAATTAAACGTGCTACTTCATTTTACTGACTTATGACTGAAATATTGTGCTAGTATTCATGTTACAGTTCAAAAACGTACCAATAAAAGACGGCAAAAAATCTTACACAGAATATTGTTTATTTTCTTATCATGAAAATTATTATTTTGAGATCGACACCATATTTTATCGATACTCTGCTTTACGTTCTAGTAACATTTGAAGAATATCTAATTATAACAATTGTAAAGAAACGTGTGGACCCAATTGTACATTGATAGTAATAATCCAGAGTTATAAATATTAAGCACAGACATGTAAATATATCCCACCCTCATACTGATACTTCAATTTAATTGCTATATTTTATGATTTAAGAATCAGAAGTTATTTTATAGTCAAATAGATATGATAATAGGACTTTGCAGATGTGTACAGACTCATGCATGGTTACAAAGGCTGTAGAGCTTAATAAAAAATGCAATGGCATTTTATAGTCGGAGTTTTTATGTTACGCACTTTTACCGACTTTACAGCTATTATTCCTGCTCGTCGGGCTACTGGTATATTTCTATCAGTCTCCCTAGTAGACTTGTGCGGACGAAGGTGGAGTGTGAACATGGACAGTCGATTCCGAAGATTTATGAGGGGGCATATCAAAAATATTTTACATACAAAATGACATAAATGTTAGTTTATCAACTGTAAGGTTATTAATTTTGCGAGACGTTCGTTTTAAGAAATCTAACAAGTTAAAATAACATAAAACAATATAAGTAGAAATACTACTATCTTTATTTAAAATTACGAAATGACATGTAACGGGTTAAACATCCATGTCAACTTATATGCAATACTACTACATAAGTTCGATACATCCTTCCATCTGTACCGTGTCCACACGGGACATTATGCGACACGGTGCTTCCAGATACTGCTTATACATCTGTATGTCATTATCTACGCGATCTTTTCTATCCGACTCGGAAAACGGGTAAATTGTATGAAACGTTTTGTTTATTATGCCTCCTATATACTTATTTCGTCACGTATTTACACCCTAACCGCATAAAGTCATGTAAAACTCAACATATTATGATTTAGCCTAAATCATAATAGTTATGTATAGTAAATTTCGTGCGAAAACTAATTAAAACTCAAGAATACATAATTATAGATAGTGTTATACAAAAATACATACTCACGAGAAAAAGAAACGTCTCATCAAAGGCTTAGAGATACTGATATGCCACGTTCAGACAGACGGCGTTTATTGTCGGTACGACCAGACAAATACAGATACGTCAATTTTATTTGCATGATAGATTTATCACGTCAATATCTATGCCACGTGTGGTAGAAGGGTAACGGTGGACGTCAAATAAATCGATTTTGAGAACGGCGAATGGTCTGGCGTATGCCGTACCCCGTACTTGTTCGAAAGATTTGCTACAATCTAAAATTCTAACTACTAATGTGGGCTCGTTAGAATCTCAGCTAGCCTTGACAGAGTGTCAAATTATAAAACGTCAAATGACGTATCGGTATCTAAAGACGACGTCATTCATCAAACTTTCGACGAAGCAATTCTTATTACAGCGTTACAGTCATGGCAGCCCTCAACTATTAGTTTAGGACTCAACTCGTTGTTTGCCAATGTAATCTCAAAGACGTTACATCGGCCAGCTATATTCTGGCAATGGCATAACTTATTTTATCAGCATGACACTGACCACAATCTATCTGTGACTAAAGCTTACGGCATTTATTTTTACCTTGGTTGTTGCGTTCGCCCAACAGTAATTTGATTTTACACGTGTTGGATTAAGTTAAACGGCGATTTCGTCGACGACACCAGATATGTATGAGACGTTTCTTTCTGTATCGTGTATCCAAGACTTTCACGTACTGGTTTCTCAAGTAAATTACGGGAAAAAATAATGTATCTAACACACAGTGAAGTGTCCGATTTATCTTCACTGTTTAAGCGATTTGATTTGCTGATGGGTAACCACCGTTATCTTAATAAATGTCAAATAATTAATAAGCGTGGCCTTTGGTGTTTTACTCAATAAAAGTATGTATTATTCCTTCGAGAAAACCCCCCATTCTTTTCTCATATCCTCTGTTCATGTTCACTTCGGAGTTTAACCCGCACAAGTCAATTACGCCGCTTATTAGTGCAGCTGACAAATTGGTGCAAATTATACCCAGGTACCCATTTACACGTGGGTGGAAACAATCGCTGGTTAATTTCTTGCTCATGGAAACTAGCAATGCCCATTGTGGGATTCGAAACAAGGGCCGATCGATCCTTAAGCAATAGATTACTGCTCCCACTGTGACAATCTCGTAGCATTATATGTATTGAAACCGCACAAATCTTCCAGCTACGGCTTACTACGGCTTAAATTAACTGTAGTTCATTTGCCAGTTCAAACGAACTTTAACCACAGCATGAATTAAGAAATGAGTGTTGGGCTCTGAAAATCTTTATCCAGATTAAAAAACAATAACCATTATCATAAAAGACCTTATTAAGTTATTCCAAGAAAAAAAACTGTTTAAGAATTAATTAAAATACTAATCTATGTTTAAGAGTTTCAGACTCCTAAGATTTACATCGAAATCTGTTGATTATGGTCTATGGTGAAATTAGAATAATATATTTATAATATGGCAGTCTTCGCTGCCTACCATACCCGACTAGATCTATGTATTCCCAACTTGTCAATTGTTTCATTATCATTACCTCTAAAAGGGGACAAATTTGATAATTTCACCACAATTGCTTTTTGCAGTAATTTAAACAAAAACAGCTTAAATGCAGTTACTTGATTTTTTAGCCGCCGCGTCGAATTAACCAGGGTCAAAATTAAAATTCAAGATTTTTTTGCATTTCAAGTGCATTTTTGTAGTTTAAAATGTTTTTGATTGCTATATTTAAAGTATCAACGGCAAGTATTGCATTTTGGTTTTTCATTGAAATTGGTTTTCAAAATATTGACACAAATACACAAAAGCACCTGTCAGAAGCGAATTTAGCGGTTTGCCGAGCTAAAAAAAATGCAAATTAAAAGCCATAAAGCCATTATGACAACAATCTGTGTAATGTTTTGTAACATTTGGTGAATTATCGACGGAGTTCATACTACTTGGTTACGCCAATTTTCTCTTGAAACTAAGTCTTACTTAAAGGAATCTTAAAAAACCCCGATAGAACGAGGGTCAAGTGGAATTTTATCAGGATAGCCAATTCTCCCAGGTGACAGGCCTAGGTCTGATCTCTGGCGTGGAATACGCCATAACAAGGCCAAATCACTTTACAGCAACGTTCGAGCCATGAAACTTATCTGAGTGCTGATTATATACACAAAACGTAAAGTACCGACAATCAGTGGTCTCTGGCTCATGCCCACGGAATTTTCCCAGGGTAGCTACTGTGCTCACGTGATAGCCCTAGGTCGGACCTCTCGCCTAGTATACGCCAGTACCGGGCGAAATCGCTTTAACTCGACGTTCGAGCCCTGATCATGGCCCGTCTGAGTGCTGATTTTATACACAAAACGTAAAGTACCGACATTTAGTGGTCTCTGGCCCGAGCCCAAGGAATTTTCTCAGGGTGGCCACTGTGCCCAAGTGATAGCCCTAGGTCGGACCTCTCACCTGGTGTACGCCAGTACCCAGCGAAATCGATTTAACTCCACGTTAGAGCCCTGCAATACAGCCCATCTGGGTGCTTATTTTATTCACAAAACGTAAAGTACCGACACTAAGTGGCCTCTTTCCTAAGTCTACGGCATTTTCTCCGGGAGGCCACTGTGACCACGTGATAGCCCTTAATCGAACCTCTCGCCTTGTGTACACCAGTACCTGGTGGAATCGCTTGAACTCGACGTTCGAGCCCTGAAACATGGCCTATCTGAGTGCTGATTTTTTACACAAAACGTAAAGTACCGACACTACGTTGTCTCTGGCCCAAGCCCACGGAATTTTCCCAAGGTGGCCACTGTGCCCACGTGATAGCCCTAGGTCGAACCGCTCGCCTGGAATACACCAGTACCGGTCGAAATCGCTTTAGCTCGACGTCCGAGTCCTGAAACAAGGCCCATCTGAGTGCTGATTTTATACACAAAACGTAAAGTACCGACATTTAGTGGTCTCTGGCCCGAGCCCACGGAATTTTTCCAGGGTGGCCACTGTGCCCCGTGATAGCCCTAGGTCGGACCTCTCGCCTGGTATACGCCAGTACCCTGCGAAATCGCTTTAACTCGACGATCGAGCCCTGAAACATGGCCCATCTGAGTGCTGATTTTATACACAAAAAGTAACGTACCGACATTAAGTGGTCTGTGGCCCGAGCCCACGGAATTTTGCCCAGGGTGGCCACTGTGCCCACGTGATAGCCCTAGCATGGACCTCTCGCCTGGTATACGCCAGGACCGGGCGAAATCGCTTTAACTCGACGTTCGAGCCCTGAAACATGGGCCATCTGAGTTTTGATTTTATACACAAAATGTAAAGTACCGACACTTAGTGGTCTCTAGCCCGAGCCTACGAAATTTTTCCAGGCTGGCCATTGTGCCCACGTGATAGCCCTAGCATGGACCTCTCGCCTGGTATACGCCAGTACTTGGCGAAATCGCTGAAACTCGAGGTTCGAGCCCCGAAACATGGCCCATCTGAGTGCTTATTTTATACACAAAACGTTAAGTACCGACAATTAGTGGTCTCTGGCCCGAGCCCACGGAATTTTCCCAGGGTGGCTACTGTGCCCACGTGATAGCCCAAGGTCGGACCTCTCGCCTGGTATACGCCAGTACCGGGCGAAATCGCTTAAACTCGACGCATGAGCCCTGAAACATGGCCCATCCGAGTGCTGATTTTAATACACCAAACGTAAAGTACTGACACTTAGTGGTATCTGGCCCGAGCCCGCGGAATATTCCCAGGGTGGCCAATGTGCCCATGTGATAGCCCTAGGTCGGACCTCTCGCCTGGTATACGCCAGTACCGGGCGAAATCGCGAGCCCTGAAACATGGCCCCTCTGAGTGTTAATTTTATACACAATTCGTAAAGTACCGACAATTAGTGGTCGCTGGCACGAACCCACGGAATTTTCCCAGGGTGGCTACTGTGCCCACGTGATAGCCCAAGGTCGGACCTCTCGCCTGGTATACGCCAGTACCGGGCGAAATCGCTTAAACTCGACGTTTGAGCCCTGAAACATGGCCCGTCTGAGTGCTGATTTTATACACAAAACGTAAAGTACCGACATTAAGTGGTCTCTGGCCCGAGCCCACGGAATTTTCCCAGGGTGGCCATAGTGCCCACGTGATAGCCCTAGGTCGGATCTATCGCCTGGTATACGCCAGTACCGGGCGAAATTGCTTTAACTCGACGTTCGAGCCCTAAAACATGGCCAATCTGAGTGCTGATTTTTTACACAAAACGTAAAGTACCGACAGTTAGTGGTCTCTGCCCCGAGCCCACAGAAATTTCCCAGGCTGGCCACTAGGCCAACAGGATAGCCCTACGTCAGACCTCTCGCCTGGTATGCGCCAGTATCGGGCTAAATCTCTTTAACACGACGTTCGAGCCCTGAAACATGGCCCATCTGAGTGCTGATTTTATACACAAAACGAAAAGTACCGACACTTAGTGGTCTCTAGCCCGAGCCTACGAAATTTTCCCAGGCTGGACACTGTGCCCACGTGATAGCCCTAGCTTGGACCTCTCGCCTGGTATACGCCAGTACTTGGCGAAATCGCTTAAACTCGAAGTTCGAGCCCTGAAACATGGCCAATCTGAGTGCTTATTTTATACACTAAACGTAAAGTACCGACACTTAGTGGTCTCTAGCCCGAGCCTACGAAATTTTCCCAGGCTGGCCATTGTTCCCACATGATAGCCCTAGGTCGGACTTATGGCCTGGTATACGCCAGTACCGGGCGAAATCGCTTAAACTCGACGTTCGAGCCCTGAAACATGGCCCATCTGAGTGCTTATTTTATACACTAAACGTAAAGTACCGACATTTAGTGGTCTTTGGCCCGAGCCAACGGAATTTTCCGAGGGTGGCCACTGTGCCCACGTGATAGCCCTAGGTCGGACCTCTCGCCTGGTATACGCCAGTACCGGGCGAAATCGCTTTAACTCGACGTTCGAGCCCTGAAACATAGCCCATCTGAGTTCTGATTTTATACACAAAATGTAAAGTATTGACACTTAGTGGTCTCTTGCCCGAGCCCACGGAATTTTTCCAGGGTGGCCATTGTGCCCACGTGATAGCCCTAAGTCGGACCTATCGCCTGGTATACGCCAGTACCGGGCGAAATTGCTTTAACTCGACGTTCGTGCCCTGAAACATGGCCCATCTGAGTACTTATTTTATACACCAAACGTAAAGTACCGACATTAAGTGGTCGCTGGCCCGAGCCCACGGAATTTTCCCAGGCTGGCCTCTGTGCCCACGTGATAGCCCTACCTTGGACCTATCGCCTGGTATACGCCAGTACCGGGCGAAATCACTTTAACTCGACGTTCGAGCCCTGAAACATAGCCCATCTGAGTTCTGATTTTATACACAAAATGTAAAGTACTGACAATTATTGGTCTTTTGCTAGAGCCCACGGAATTTTCCCAGGGTGGCCACTATGCCCACGTGATAGCCCTAGGTCGGGTCTATCGCCTGGTATACGCCAGTACCGGGCAAAATTGCTTTAATTCGACGTTCGAGCCCTGAAACATGGCCAATCTGAGTGCTGATTTTTTACACAAAACGTAAAGTACCGACATTTAGTGGTCTCTGGCCCGAGCCCACGGAATTTTCCCAGGCTGGCCACTAGGCCAACAGGATAGCCCTAGGTCAGACCTCTCGCCTGGTATGCGCCAGTATCGGACGAAATCGCTTTAAACCGACGTTCGAGCCCTGAAACATGGCCCATCTGAGTGCTGATTTTATACACAAAACGAAAAGTACCGACACTCAGTGGTCTCTAGCCCGAGCCCACGTAATTTTCCCAGGGTGGCCACTGTGCCCACATGATAGCCCTAGGTCGGACCTCTCGCCTGGTTGAGCCATTACCGGGCCAAATTGCTTTAACTCGACGTTCGAGTCCTGAAACATGGCCCATCTGAGTGCTGATTTTATACACAAAACGTAAAGTACCGACACTAAGTGGTCTCTGGCCCGAGCCCACGGAATTTTCCCAGGGTGGCCACTGTGCCCACGTGAAAGCACTTGGTCGGACCTCTTGCCTGGTATACGCCAGTACCGGGCGAAATCGCTTTAACTCGACGTTCGAGCCCTGAAATATGGCCCATCTGAGTGCTGATTTTATACACAAAACGTTAAGTACCGACACTTAGTGGTCTTTGGCCCGAGCCCACGGAATTTTCCCAGGCTGGCCACTGTGCCCACGTGATAGCCCAAGGTCGGACCTCATGCCTTGTATACGCAAGTACCCGGCGAAATCAGTGGTTAGCACTACCCATGTCTATAAAAATGGTAACATAACCCATAGGAGTTGTTTAGTAACTAGTTAGAGGCATCAGGCCCGACAAACGGACTTGCCATGTTTTATAACTGGTTATGGTACCTGGTTTTAGCACTAAATTAATATTTCACTATTCACATAAAAAAAAATTTGCTAGCAAAAATAGCAACTTGTGGCCACTTTTGCTAGCAAAAAAATTTTGCTAACTTCAGCGACGTTTTTATGCGTGGTGATTTAGGAATCGAGTGTCATTGTCCGTTTTTTTCTCAACTGTCAAAGCTTGAATTATTTCACTGTGACTGAATGAATTGTTTTTGTACTGGCGGCCTAATTGTTATTAAAAATATACTGACTAAAACATTTCATACGGAATAAGAAGCTTTACTCAATAATAATACACACTTTCGGAAACTCACGGGTGTATTACAACAATAGTTTTTACAAACGCATTCACCGTGAAATTATTCATGTTTTGACAGTTGAAAAAAACGAACAATAATGAAGAAGCAATAAAAAGAAGTAATAAAAAAGTGAAAAATTACTGAATAATCATTGTGCGACAATATTAAACTGAGCTTAAACTACCTAATTATGATAATTACATACATATACAGTTATGCACGCGTTCATAACTTATACGACTATGAATCAATTTGTAAAAGTGGCACGCTGCTGTACTTAAATCTTGGACACATTAGTCTTTTTTTTTGGGGGGGGGTTATATTGTGACACTGTTCCAAAGCATTTGTTTATTTATGAAATCAAAATTAATCGTAAAACACCTGTATTTTGCCGAACGCTTCCGATTTACTAATGAAGACAAAAATAGACCCAGTACCGAGTTTAATAAATCCTTGCATTAAGGACAAGCTCAGGTTAGTATTGTCGGTCTACACCATATGGAATGCCATGTACTTCAAACATTTCTATTACCAGACGTTTAATAGGCATTTTGTTTGCTGTTCGTAACCATAAAAAGTTCGGGATGAAAGTTCTTGGAACGAATCTTTGAATACATAACGATTCGTCCTTTAACTTTTCGTAACCAGGAAGTTGAAGACGAAATTTCTGGGGACGAATCTTGCATACTATTGATTCGTGCTCAACTTTTTGTTACCAGTACATGTTGGGTACGAAATGTCTGGAGATGAATTGATTTATAAATCGGTTCATCCCCAAATTTTTCATAACAAGAAAAGTTGGTTACGAAATTTCTAGAAACTAATCCGATTTTAATTCGACTCGTCCCTTAACTTATCCTAACCAGAAATAAGATAGGTACGAAATTTCCAAGGACGAATTTCGACGTTTCCAAACTTTTTGAAAGATGAAGAGTTAGAGGACAAATTTTAACATTTTGTTTCGTCCCAATACTTTTCATAACAAAAAGTTGAGAAAGTCAATTTCGGGACAAATCTGTTTACATTTCGATTCGTCCCCATTTTTTCGAAACTTTGAAAAGGTAAAGTACGAAAGTCCATGGGACAAATCTTATATTTCGATTCATCCCCAATTTTTCGAAACAATTAAAAGTTGGGAATGAAAGTTCTGGGTACGAACCTTGCATACATTTCAATTCGCCCCCAAACTTTGAAACAAAAAGTTGAATTAACCCTAAGGTTATATCACGCCAAAAACAGTAGACAATTTCTTGGGCACTTAAGTCTAACCATTTTAATTTGTCCCTTAACTTTTCGTAACCAGAAAAGTTCTGGTACGAAAGTTCTGAGGACGAACCTTAAAATTTTAATTTCGATTTGTCCCCCAACTTTTCGTAAAATGAAAAGCTTGGAGACTTGTTCGCCAAAAACTTCGTAACAATATATACGACCTATTTACATTCCGGTCCACAGACTTCAAAACCAGAGAATAGGTAAATAAAGTTCTGGGGACTTTTTTGTAACCATTTCGATTCGTCAGTCAACTTATCGTACCAGAAAGTCATGTACGAAAGTTCCGAGGGCGAATCTTAAGTTTACATTATCAAGATTCGCCCCCTTTTAACTTTCGTACTCACTTGTCATGGACCGAAAATATTGAGGGATGTATGCTTACATTTGGATTAGTTTCCAGGAATTTCAGTACACATTTCTAGGTACGAAAATATTAGGGAACGAGATAGTTTAAATTTGGATTCGTCCAAGGAAACTTCATACTAATCTTTATGTACGAAAATATTTGGGGACGAACATAAGTTAACATTCCATTCGGAACTACCTCGGCGATTTTTCACGCAAATAAACCTCGGATATCACGAGGAGCGAAAGTTTCATCATGGAATCTAGCCTCGTTCCCGACGTTTGGAACGCTGGCACACACCAAGTGACGGACGATTATGGGCAGTTACAGCTCTTCAATGCCTGTAACTGATATTCACTCAAATCAAAGTTGATCCTCGAACATTTTGTGTACTCGATACTTTCTGCAAAATGATCTGCCATGTCGATTGTTTACATCGGCACTTAATCGCCTGACCTCACAACTTAGTTGTATTTCTACTACGATTAATATCCGAGGTGCATCTTTGTAGTTGATCGCCGAGCTAGTTCCGAATGTTAACATTCGTATTCGTTCCCTGAGAAATTTTAGTAAACTATTTTAGGGACGAAAACCTCATTAGACGAATACTCAACATTTTGTCGCCTCACTCTAACAATGCTCGAACTACCATATTTTTATTTCCAGGAAATCGAGTTCAAAAGTTCATATCTTAATTGTTTCATTATGTATAGACATTAGACTTGGCAGGCACATTAACAATGCATAGAGGCAAGAAAATCTTTTTAGAACAATGTCATACTAGTAGCTTTGGATGTATCTCATTTGTTTTTCATGAATGGAGATAGAACATTGTTAGAGAGCCGACGATTTGGATTCGTCTACAATTTTGTATTGTTCGTTTTTTCTAATCTGTCAAAGTTTGAATAATTTCACGGAGAATGATTACACACTATCAAAAAGCACGAACTCCGTAAAATTATTCATGTTTGACAGTTCAGAAAAAACGAACAATACTTACTATTAGGTATGAAGGTATCAAGGGACCATCCATCCCGAATAGTGTAACCAACTATTAAACCATTATAAATGATAAAACAACACAAGTTAATCAATTTACTTGGACAACAAGGATCTCAAGGACAAAGAGTCCGAGTTCACTTGTTAAATATCAGCAGGCCAAATTAAATCAAGTACAGGACATTGGGCAACAAACATCTCAAGGACAAAACGTCCGAGATGACTTGTTGGAAAAGAAGGACCAATTGTACATGAAATTCATTGGGTTGATTCTTCTACAGCAGCGGTTACTTGTTTCACATTCACCAGTTAGATGTGCTACATCAGTACTTCTGCTCATTACGATCTGAAATAAAACAAACAAGTTACTTTATTTTAAATAAAGTGCAATATTTGACCGACTAAAGTAGACCTACAGTGTCTAACAAAACATTAAACACATTTACTGCTCAATCATCATTGATTTGTTCAGTCCAATTAAAAACTCGTAATTATGAAAATTTACAAAGTAGACAGCTCAGGGCTAGTTCCAAAATTTCAAATAAATAAGGGACTTAAGTCATTATTTCCCCACATGTGTATACACTTAAAATAAGTAGGTCCTATTAGTTGGAATACTTGAATTTTACCCTTACTCTTTAATGTCAATTTGCCAAAATTATTATAACTTTTTTGTAAACTGTTTATTTTGTTTGATATTTAAGCTAAGTATTTGTTGGGTAAAGAACTATCTAAAGTTCATCACTTCTGATAATATCTCAATTAACAAGAAATATATTAGATGAAATATTTTGTTATCCTTACATAAAACTTCAATGATAAAATCCGAGGATTCCAACTGTAAGGACCTACTTACCAATTGGATAGCTTCAGATTTTATCAAGATAACTGACTAAAGTCCCTAATTAAGTAGCCGCCTGTCTAGCACAGTTGGTAGCATGCAAGTTTACTGATTGAGGGGTTGTGGACTTTATTCCTGGAAAGCGCATACTTTCGTGGAGCTTAGTCATGAAACTTTCCTACTGCCATTCTCCCTCCTACCAATGATTCTTAATGATGTAGGGAAGTTATCAGTCACTAACAAAAGTGTTCGACTAGTGGTTGGTTTAGCCTTTCCAGGAACAGCGAGTCTAGGAGGACTGACCACCTAAATATGACCTATACTATATGTTACTATGGTGTTAAACTTAACATAAAAATAAAATAAATTGAGAATACAATAAAAGCACTCATATTCAATAAATTAACCAAAGAATTGTTTCAACTAACTACCCCTTGTAAATAAATTATAGCAAGTTTATTCAAAGCGCAATGTAAAACCATCCTTCAAACACTGTTGAGTATGGTAACAAGCAACAACATTTTACTTTAGATTATCATGTTTTGATTTATTGTTTTCATTTGTAATATTACACCGCCCTCCAAAAGTTTTGGACAAATAAAATTTTGAGAAAAAATGATCATGCATAACACAAATTAACTATCATTAGGCTTTATTGATGTAATATTGTTTTAATCATATGTTCATAAAGTAATCAATGCTGACTTAAGAATTTGCTCAGATGACTCTTTCTTCCTTATATTCATGAATAAAGATTAATCAGTTTATCTTAAATCCAAGATTTTGTTCAAGAATTTTTGGAGGGCGCTGTATTTTAAATCGGCATCACAAATCCTCAGTGAACATTCAACTACAAATGTACTTTTCTAAGGAATAATAAATTCAGCATGGATAGTGGAATTCAAACTAGGACAATGACTTTATTCACCAATTTAGACAACTTTTGCAAATTCAAATGACAAAGTCATAATCTTTATGCCCCTATGCTAGAGTAACTAGGTTTAATCTTTAAAATTTGAATAATTTCATGTTTTATAAATACTATTAGAAATGCTAACTTATCTTGATAAAATTCTCAGCCATAGCAACATATTGTAATGGTCATATAATGGCGGCCAGTCAACCTACTCACTGTTCCTGGAAAGGTTATATCGACGGATTTAGCTGTTAACAAACTACTAATCACATACTTTTATCAAAGACTGACATCTGCCCTACATAATTAAGAATCATTGGTAGGAGGGAGAATGGCTGTACCAAGCTCCATGAAAGTATGCCCCACCTAGGAATCAAATCTGACATTGTCATGACAGATTGTCATATAATAACATATTTAATAGTTCAACTTGACTATCTATATCCCTATCATAACTATTTTCACTTTTACTGAAAGTTGGAATAATACAACCACCATCTTCATAAGTTTACTGCTGAGCTACTAAACTTTCTAGCAGTAAAGTTACAGTTGTACTGCTGTATTGCTGACTTGGCACATTCAAATCTTCCAATATTTAACTTAGTAACACGGGTATATTTATTTATACTAAAGAAACTAGCCACTAATTGCATTTGGGTATAAAACAACCTTCAATTGATTAATATACTTTTTGTGTACAGGACCAATCAAAATTTAAGAGACAAGAAAATAAACAGCTAAATTCTTTAACTTCAATAATTGTTTTGTAGAAACATTATTTTAAGTACATTTTGCATGGTTGGTGATAAATAAAAACTTAATAAATGCATCACTTTTATAAGAATCAGCATCTGACATAGAAAAAGCCTCAAAACCATGATCAATGTAATGCTTTTGTTGACTTATCTATAACTACAACTACAAGTAACAATAATGACTTTCAAAAGTTCAATGAAAGCTATTTAGAAGACCTACAAAGTTAAATTGTCACAAAACATTTGGTTGCCACTGAGAATTCACTGTTTTCACTGCATATCAATCATGTCACAATTGGACAAAAGTGGATCAGGACAACTCAGTTTGAAAACAACTCAACTCAAGACAGCTTATGCTGTGGGTAGGGACCACTCAACACGTAGACAACTCAGACCCTAAACAACTTCCGTTAGGCATATTATCTGGATGGCGATATGTGAAAGGGAACTAACCCTCAAAAACCTTGTTAAGAGAAAATCACATTTTAGTCTTTTCTACGTGCCCCCAAAAATGATTTATTTTTCACTACATGTTATCTGAGTTTTAAATTCAAACAGTTTAAAGCATTAATAAACAGTTTGGTTTTAACTTATACTATCTACTGCTTTTTAAAAACAAACGTTTTGTGGGATAACTTATTAAGGGAAAAATGTGGATTAGTACATAATAACAATAACTTAGGTTGTAGGCATGCTATACACGCCTCAACTAGACAGAATTGATGCTGAGAGTTTGGAGATCTTTATGGGACAGATAACTTGGTTTTTTTCCAAAATGAGGGTTAGTTCACTTTAACAAATCACCATTCATCTATTTAATGGAAAATAATGATAAAACAATGATTTTAAATTAAAATTAATTTTATATTTATATGTATGATACAGGATGAGTTGTCCACAGGTTGAGTTGTCTCATCCTAGGGGTTAAGTTGTCCCTACTTAGGGTTGAGCTGATCATCCTTGGAGTTGTAACTGACCCTGACATATCTCATTCTATATGATATAGATAAAGGAATAAAAGTACCTGCTTAGTTCTGGTAATGGGGGTCTGAAGAGTAGAGATTCATGGTTTTATTGTTACCATATCCATTTATAACCTCACAAAAAACATTCTAGTTCTGAAATAACAAAGGGAGATAACCATTTATAGCATCACTAATTACATTCTAGTTCTGAAATAACAAAGGGAGATAACCATTAATAACTTCACTAAATACATTCTAGTACTGAAATAACAAAGGGAGATAACCATTTATAACTTCACTAAATACTGTCTAGATCTGAAATAAGAAAGGGAGGTAACTATCAATGTAATGAAAAACAAAAGTGGGCATTTTTCAAAGTACATGTAATGCTCAATTTGTCGGTAGCGCATACATTAACTTCCCTTATTTAAATCTATCAATCAAGAGTACTGTAGTACTTTAGTGAATATTCAAATCAAAGGGGCTAATTTACGGCCACTAAAAACTGAATAAAATTGAACAAGAGTTTCTAATTCTATGTTTTTACAGTTTGATCCGAAATCTGTCGAAGCATGAATAATTTCACAATGACTAAATCGGATAATTTTATATATTTGCTCTTGTTTATTTATTTATTGGATTTAACGCCGTGTCAACACAATTTAGGTTATTATACGACGTCCAGCACACCTAACCTAGCTTTCCTGGACCATTGTCTATAACCAGTACTCACCTACCCTTCCACAAGGCTAGAAACTTCTCCATATTTCTAATCAATGGAGAAAAATCGACATTATTGTCAAATTTTCATGGAAGGGTATAACCTCCATGGGTGGGATTCGAACCCGCACCCCCTTGGGCACGAGATTCCAAATCCTGGTGCACTACCAACTGCGCTATCAACCTGGGTTTATTTGCCCATGGCCTAACTGAAATATCATAGCAAAAAGCTTATTCTACAACACAAAAATTTCAATCACAATATGAAACACACCATTGATAAATCACAAATGTAAGGAGATGACAATAATTTAACATACATGAAGTCACCATAAAATTATTGATGTTTTGAATAACCCATAATGCTATTTTACAGTTATGAATATTTTTTCAAAATCACGATAAATTATTACAAAACATAATATTTTTCATTCATTACATCATGATAATAAAAAAGCATGAATTAGATTCATCAAACAAAATTCTGTAGAAAAGTTATTGATAAAAACTTTAATCCAAGTGAAAAATTATCTCCCTTTGATATGAAAATTGTGTTATTTTAAAATTCCAAATACTACAGTTTCGACAAGAAAAAGTAAAGAATTTGCCTCGATTTAAAGAGCTGTTAATATTCTAATTTAGTCAAATTTCAATGATACCTATGCAAGACTAAGTAGTAGAAATTGCGTACTATTTGCTTGTCTAGTTTCCAGACGTACTTTGACAGGTAAAAGTATGTCAAGCAAACCATGATCATGGCCGTGCCATATGATATGTAATGAATTAGGTATTGGATAATTATGTTTTCAAATGACCAAACAGAACGCTGCGCACGCATATTTATATTTACTTCCGGGATCTGCTAAACTAGATGTGTCCCTATATGTTTTACAAATGTTTTATTTTAATGTTTATCATGCTTGCTATATCTAGTACATAAATATTAGCAGTGTTGCCTCTATAAATAAAGTCTTTATTATTATTATCATTAAATTAATATTCATTGTTTTCATTTCATTAATACTTTCACAACATGATAAAGCTTACACTTTTAAAATCAAATGAGAGCTAAAAGGTGGTTTTTTAAACTAAAAAATAACTATTTTTTTTTAATTAGATTTAACGCTGTTTCAACACATTTCAGGTCATTTTACAGAGTCCAGCGCACCTAACCTAACTTTCCTGGACCATTGTCTATAACCGGTACTCACCTACCCTTTCACAAAGCTGTAAACTTCTCAATATTATCTGATCAATGGAGGAAAATTGACATTATTGTCTAATTTTCATGGAAGGGTATAACCTCCCGCAGTAGGATTCGAACCCGTACCCCCTTCAGGACACGAGATTCCATATCCCGGCAAGCTACCAACTGCGCTATTGACCCGGGTTTGCACCTAACCTAGCTTTCCTGGACCCTTGTCTATAACCAGAACTTACCTACCCTTCCACAAGGCCAGAAACTACTCCATATTATCTTATCAATGGAGGAAAATTGACATTATAGTCTAATTTTCATGGAAGGGTATACCCCCCCCCTTTCGGGACACGAGATTCCGAATCCCAATGCGCTTTCAACTGCACTATAGACCGGGGTTTAAAAAATTTCTAATAAAACATAACAGTGATCTTTAAAATGTTAATTAGAACTCATTTTTCATTGAATTCTAACAGCAGCCCAACAATAGAGAAGTTCAAATAGCACATAAAATGAATTACATTTTTATGTCCAAAAATGCTAATGTTGGCCTGTGAATAGTAATAATTAACTTCAAGTTGGTTGCATAAGTTTTGAATTTTGCAAATAACGTAGTTTATTGTCTGTTCGATGTCGTACTAACGATTTTTAACTGGCTATCAATATCTATGAGATTAACTGGGGAATTCGGAGGAAATATTGTCTAGAAGGAGAAATCGGTGAAAAACATGATTTTTTATGAGTTTACATCTATATCTTTTTCTAGTTCGAATGAGAAATTACTAATATATTTTATGTGTATCATGTTTAAAATCAATTGTAACAATGGTTATGAGAAACGTCCTTTATTGTCTGATTCTAAAATAAAAAATACTCTGTTTTCGTACAGTTGTATTCGTAAGCATTTTAAAAATAAACAATGTCGAACAAGCAACAAGCACATATATTGATGGCATAGGTCGGTTACATAACAAAACAGATCATTTTTATGACAGAACAATTATTTGTCTCAGTTTACACAAAAAACATGAGAACAAATGAATAACAAACACAACAAGACCGTAAATTATCAATTTCGTGCCAGCTACTTAAATGACAAGTTAACACGCTATTCAATTAAGCATATGGGATTTATCTTCAAATTCCCCTAGTTATTGCTGTAGATTGCATGACTACAGACCCTGTATACTAAGGGTTGAGTTGTTCACATGAAGAATTGTCCCTACTTACACATTCAGCAGTATCTAGTTTGGGTTGAGTTGTCCATGAATTGACTCAAACCAGAACAGCAGAGAAATCTAACATTTCATGATCTATCAGTTAAAACAACTACATGTATAATAACCAAAATATACCTTTACGTGTCTTTCTATTTTGTCACATGACACATGCATGATCCTGGATGTTTTTGTTTACAGTTTCACTATAGTCTAAGCTCAGTGATACACTATATGCAGTGGACCTTCCAGGGTGATTCTGTAAAAAAAAGACAAACAAAAAGGTAAAGAACTCAGTGATTCACTTTCTTTTTTAAACATGGACACTTTAGTTAAATTTTATTCAACTGTGAGTGGTGAATACATTAACCCTGCCCAAGGGTTAGATAAAATGTTGCACAAAAAAACTTAACCAAGAAATTTTATAAGTATAAAAGGGCCATAATCCAGTCAAGAGTAAATCAAGAGTTATGCAGCTTGGTAGTTGACCTTCAATAGTTTCAAAGATAAAATGTTGCACCAAAAAACCAACAAATTTATAAGTATAAAAGGGCCATGATTCAGTCCAAATTCATCCTAGAGTTATGTAACTTGGTATCTGAACATCAATGGTACCACGTAGACATGTGTGAAGTTTAAAGTGAATCCCTTCAGTAGTTGCAAAGATAAAATGTTACACCTAAAAACTTAACCAAGAAATTTCTAAGTATATAAGGCCATAATTCAGTCCAAATTCATCCAAGAGTTAGGTAACTTGGTATTTGAACTTACAGGATAACCCCGTGAACACAAATAAAGTTTTAAGTGAATCCCTCCAGTACTTGCAAAGATATAAAAGAAACAAAAATGTTGCACCTAAAAACTTAACCAAGAAGTGTTAAGCTGAAGCCGACGCCTCCGCCCACCTGAGTAGGATAGCCCACTAATCGAAAAAACTACCAAATTTTTTTGAAATGTTATCATGGGATAAGCATAAAATACATTTTTGCAGGCCACAAGGATGCAGTATATTTTTTTAGCTAATGAAATGTTGCCAATAACTTTACCGCATTTTATCCAATTCTGTATCTTTCGGATACACAGAAAAGTTTAACAACAGTTACCTCAATTGTGGCCCTTGAAACATGACACCATTATAAGTTGGAGTTGTAGCAATAGATCTTAGATCTGAAAACTCTATGACTGAATGTAAGCATATTTATAACCAGCTACATCTTCACCACTCATTATGACAAACTTTATCTAACTACTTCATCCAATAAATGTCATTATCTGCTCTCCAGTAACCTACAATATGAGATAAATATTAAACTTATTTCATTCATAGTGTGTGCCATAAGATAGTACAATAACTATTGTCTATTTGGCCCATAAAAAAGGATATAGATAGTTTGCATTTATCCTGGAACTCCCAAAACATGTAATGATCTATATGACTACAACATATATTTAGCTAAGATTTTGCACACAGTCTTTTTCCAACTTTCCTTCTTGAATTAAGATTTTTTTGAAAATTTAACAAATAAATAAAAAAAAAATCCATATGGTGAAATGCAAAATATTTGCATTTTTATCAAAAATTCAGAGAGGATAAACAACTGTTCAGATTATTAACATTGTCATACCTTCATTGTTTTTATACAAAAGCTCTTTTAAAACTCACAGTGGATTTGATGCCAAAATAAACAGTTGACAGTCTGCTTAAGCCTAGGGCTGTCTTTTTTATTATACTTGTAATAAAACATGCATTAAATTTTAAATTAATGTACAGTTTAAATTAATTGGATGTCAATCAATTTAGTGTCGGGACCTCATATTTAGCTATAACTTAACATCTCTTGTTATATGGCTGTTCTGATTATGGCACATACCCCTTAAACAAAATTCTGGTATTTTGGATTCGAGAAGGAAAACGCTAGTTATGATCACATATAAATATCAGTTAATTCCATCTGATAGTCATTGAGATATTTTATGTTTCAAGTGTCCCAGTTTAACACTAACTACCTATACATCACCCATGTGACAATGTTATTCTGTGTCAGAACTTTGTGTTTATTACACCCATATTGAACATTGTTTCATGAACGTTTTATTCCTTCAGTGTTTATTGCTGCCTATAACATATTTGTAAACTATATAAGACAAGATATGGTTCACTTCTAAAAAAAACATGGTAAAAAAACAATGATGATAATGATATTTCAAAAAGATTCCAGTGTTTGACTCTAACAGTGTCCCGGGATTTAAAGGATCCCAAAAACTTGGGGAGTCCTAGTAATCCTTAGCTTGGGATTCTATCAAGATCCCTGAAAATAGCCATGAATTGGTTACTGCAATTAGTGACTGCAAATCTGTACCAAAATTTGGGGTTTTTTATTAGAGGAATCCTAAACATTAAGGAGGAATCCCTGAATTACTGAATTGGGGTTCCTTTGGGATTTCTGATAAAAACATTTATAGAGTCAAACCTTGGAATAATTCTAATCATAGTAGAGCTTGTTGTCAAGAGATGACTTACCCAGTGCAACATACCCTCAGTCACAGCACCTCATTTTCTATGTCAAAGAGGAGTCCTAAACTGATAGGCATTCAGTTGATGATAATAACTGATGATCATAGGTTCTTAATCAAATGACAAAACCATCTAACAATGACTTATAGATCTTGCTTTAGTTGTTCCAGAATAAGTTTCCTGCCAGTACACATTGTGTCAACAGAGCCTGAAGAGAACAGTATATTTTTCATCAATAAGATATAAAGGTTTTTTTTAACTGAACCCAGTCACTGCAAAACTCAACAGTTAATTACTGTACAGTAAGGTCCTGTGAAGATCAAAATTTTACAAGGAATTAACCAAGTCTTACAGGACTGGAAACATTTTAAATGTTTTGATGCATTAAAGCTATGCAGATGAGGTCAATTATCCCCTGGAAAATGGGTCCTGTTAATCTGAAGATCTACATGGACCTTTTAATCTTTTACAAGATTTGTCCATCGGTCATGTTTTGCAGACGGTGACTAACTGAACCAGTGCAATAGTTGTCCCATTTGTATATTTTTCAACTTTAGCTTAAATACCATAAGTAAAATATATAAGGTGCAAATTTGAACCTAAACAATTTTTGCATAATAGAACAATTTCTGACATTCATGCACTTTAGAGATAAAACTAAGCCTTGCTCTCACTTAAACTAGTCTTATCCATTGGGTCATTTGCCTGACATAACAGCTGAAATCAAAACCCAATGACTTTTCAATTACAGTCTACATTATTAGGATATGAAAATGGTTGTCCAAACATATTGTTTTAGTAGAGAGCTATATATCTCGTTTGTTGATTTTTGATTGCCCAAGAGAAAGTTTTGGTTGTCCCAGCAACCAGACACCCACTAATCATAGACTACAATTTTACAATATATTTGCCTTAAACACATGGACTATCTAAAAAACAACTAAAACTCAAGAATTTTATGTCAGAAACATTTACATAAGAAAAAGGACCCATACATATTCAGTCCCCAAAATCCTGATTTCATGACCCATCTTGAAAAATAAACTTGTAACCCAAGTAATCAGAAGATAAGAAAAGTAATATACTTACTACTCCATCTAGATTACTGACATATAGTGAATGTCTAGTCTCTTCAATCTTAGTATATATACAGCTGTCAATTTTGGATCATTAGTGAAAATCACTTGACTACCTCCTACACTTTGTAACTGAAATACATGTACAAGTATTTTTACAATAAAATGATATTTGATATGGTTGGCACACAGGTGCCAGACACAATTTTCCTTCTTATTGTATATAAAGAGACTCACTAGATGCACAATTAGTAGGAAAATTGTAACCGGCACCTGCGAGATGGCATTTAAAATTTAACAAGAAATGTAATGTTGAATCCACATTAAAGCCGTATTTAAAAACTTTATCGCAAAAAGTACGAAGGGCAATAATCCATAATAAAGCTAGGTAGAGTTGTGGTTACTGTCTTATTCTGTTGATCCCATGGTATGTTATAGTGTTAAGTTTCATAAAGATCTGAAATAAATGGCAGAGATATATGCTAAATTGAAAACTTTAACTTAATTGTTAATTACACTGGACATCCGCCAACCCCCCAACCGCCCACCCCACCTGTGTTTTGCCAAACTATTAGTCAAAATCCTGCTAAAAATCCAGGAGAACAAGATTTTAGCATACTTTACATAGCAAAATTAAATTTCTAAGGTTAAAAATTATGTGACCTTGGTACCAGCACTAAAAACTGAACCCTTGAATTGAAGTTAAACGAAAGATATTTTTAAACTTTGGTGAACTATTGATTTCCCTCAAATGAGAATGCTCAGAAACTATAATTCTTTTTAAGTGAATTCAATATTAACAAGTTTGAGCAGGCCGGTAATTCAAGCAGTAAGATGAAAACTACAGCCTACAGCAATAAGTTTTATTTATTTATTTATTGGAGTTAACGCCGTATCAACACAATTTAGGTCATTTCACGGCGTCCAGCGCACCTAACCTAGCTTTCCTGGACCATTGTCTATAACCAGTACTCACCTACCCTTCCACAAGGCCGGAAACTTCTCCATATTGTCTAATCAATGGAGGAAAATCGACATTATTGTCAAATTTTCATGGAAGGGTATAACCTCCCCGGGTGGGATTCAAACCCGCACCCCCTTGGGCACGAGTATCCAAATCCTGGCGCGCTACCAACTGCGCTATCGACCCGTACAGCAATAAGATCCATCTTACTGTTATTGAGTTTTTGTCCTAATACTGTTGACTGTTTTTTTCAAATTATCTTGTTTCTTCCAAATAGACATTGGTACCTCATAAGCGATGATTTCAACCTGAAATAAATAAAAAAAAAACAGAGAAAAGAAACCCAAAAGAAGTTACGAGTATGTACATCATGTGTAGATTTTGTTTGTTATAGTGGCATGTTTGTGTACAAGTAAAATGATTTTGTTGAGCCTACAACTGTTCTATAGTGTTGTTAAAGTGAATACATATGTGTCTTTGCTGTGTGAGTCAAACACTTGCTTGTAAAAAGCTAACTAAGATAGTGTGCTGGTCAAAACAGCTTCTCTTGACATAGGGCAAGGTAGGGCATGGCTTGGTTCAAGTAGTGTATGTAAGCAAAGAAGCTATTTATGGCTGAAAGAACAAGTAAATCTGTGAGCTAATGCTCACTAGTGATACCCCCGCCAAAATCTAAAAATATGCGACAAACAGGAAGTAGATGAGCGAGGAGCATGAAATCGCTTTACACCACATGGGACTATAGGATGAAGCAATATGCAAAGTTTCAGGCTGCTGCATGGTATAGTTGCTGAGAAAACTGTGACGGAAATTTTGTAACGGACGGACGGACGGACGGACGGACGGACGGACGCACACACGCACGCACGGACAAGGGTAAAACAGTATACCCCCCTCTTCTTCGAAGCGGGGGTATAAAAACTGAAGTTGTATTATATTCAGAATAAACCATTTGTACACCAGTCACATGTGTGTAAGAAAAGATGTAATATAATATAATTCCATTTAAAGATATCTGTATCACTAAGGATAAGAGTAAGTATAAATCACAATGAATTATTTCTGACATATATTCCATAGACAAAGAAACAGTGACATGTATTGGGTATGTTCATTAATGTATAGTACACTAGATGTTACAAAAAGGAGGTGGGGCATGGCTTACAATCAGAACTATTATCAAGATAAAAATATATTTCCACCAAAATGAACATTTTGTGGGGCAAATGATCTGATTTGATGCTGGCTTTGTTGCTTGCAATGACGTAATGCCATAGTAGAACATTTGACAAGAGTGCCAAGATGGTTTGATATTGGTCACCAAAGTTCAAACAATAATTTAGGTAACTGGTGTTAAAACAAAAAAGATGCTGACCAAGCCTTTTGAAGGGATAAGTATAATAGAAAATGGACATACTTTAAGCCAAATGGTTATTAACCATGAAACCTTTGAATTTCTTATTGATATACACTCAAAAATAAAATTTAATTTAATTAAGCATAAAAACTTCTAACTTAATATAAAAAAATAGAATGCATGTACATGCTTATCAGAAACAACGTTCCTAGAAATTTTGCCAACGAACTTAAGGATACAAGAAATAAGAAGTGGATGTGCCAATTACTTAGTCTAAATAAATCGCACATTAATGTAAATCTATTGACAAATTATGATGACAACTTAAACTTTACATCTTTAGAGTTCAAAACAAAAACAAAATGTAAGTGCTTGACAAGAGATGTCAACCTACTGTGCAGTATCTAAATGCACTGTACAGTAACCAGTACCGTCTTAGGCATTGCCTAGCCATGATGTGTCAACATGTCCGTGCAATGTATATCACTTACAAAACCTTCCACTAAAAATCAAGAAAGAATTCGTTACTAAGATATCAAATTGCGTCATAAAAAAACAGTTAATACACTTAAATGTACCAATATATTAATTATACTAGTAAAATGCAATCAAATAAGCCTAAAAGTCTATGTTATATAACTTGGCTCTAATTTAAATCTATTGAGAGAAATTTTAATAGATTAAATATTAACCTATGTTTTTTAGGTCTCAAAACAGAAACAAAATGACTTTGTAAGTGATTGACAAGACAAGTTAACGAGTACTGTCTTAGCCATTGCTGACAGGCAAAAAATATACCTCCACATTACCGAAATGAGCAACAAGAAGGCATAAGACCTACTGACCACTCCTAAAAAATGAGTGACCAGAACAATGACAGGTGCTTTCCTCGCCCGTAATTTGTCATGTGCAATGTCTTTCACATACAAAACCTTACACTTAAAAACAATTAAATACTAAGTTAGATACTAACTTTTATCATAAAAATAATTGCTACTTTAAGTGAAACAATTCATTCTTGAAAAAAAACTCTTGCTTAAAAAATATACTAAAAAAAGTTAAGAAACATACAAACATCAATACTTTATCGTACAAAAAAACCTTACATCAGTTGTAAAAAATAACTTACCAGCGAAATTTTAAAAGATTAAATATTAACCTATGTATCTTTAGTGCTCAAAACAAAAATAAAATGACTTTGTAAGTGATTGACAAGACAAGTTAACGAGTACTGTCTTAGCCATTGCTGACCGGCAAACAATATACCTCCACATTACCCAAATGAGCAACAAGAAGGCATAATACCTACTGACCACTCCTAAAAAAATGAGTGACCAGAACAATGACAGGTGCTTTCCTCGCCCGTAATTTGTCATGTGCAATGTCTTTCACATACAAAACCTTACACTTAAAACAATTAAATACTAAGTTAGATACTAACTTTAATCATAAAAATAATTACTACTTTAAGTGAAACAATTTATTCTTGAAAAAAAAACTCTTGTTTAAAAAATATACTAAAAAAATTAAGAAACATACAGACATCAATACTTAATCATACAAAAAATACCTTACATCAGTTGTAAGAAATAACTTACCAGCGAAATTTTAATAAATTAACCTATGTATCTTTAGTGCTCAAAACAAAAATAAAATGACTTTGTAAGTGATTGACAAGACAAGTTAACGAGTACTGTCTTAGCCATTGCTGACCGGCAAACAATATACCTCCACATTACCCAAATGAGCAACAAGAAGGCATAAGACCTACTGACCACTCCTAAAAAAATGAGTGACCAGAACAATGACAGGTGCTTTCCTCGCCCGTAATTTGTCATGTGCAATGTCTTTCACATACAAAACCTTACACTTAAAACAATTAAATACTAAGTTAGATACTAACTTAAATCATAAAAATAATTACTACTTTAAGTGTAACAATTTATTCTTGAAAAAAAACTTGCTTAAAAAAATACTCAAAAAAGTTAAGAAACATACAGACATCAATACTTTATTGTACAAAAAAATACCTTCCATCAGTTGTAAGAAATAACTTACCAGCGAAATTTTAATAGATTAAATATTAACCTATGTATCTTTAGTGCTCAAAACAAAAATAAAATGACTTTGTAAGTGATTGACAAGACAAGTTAACGAGTACTGTCTTAGCCATTGCTGACCGGCAAACAATATACCTCCACATTACCCAAATGAGCAACAAGAAGGCATAAGACCTACTGACCACTCCTAAAAAAATGAGTGACCAGAACAATGACAGGTGCTTTCCTCGCCCGTAATTTGTCATGTGCAATGTCTTTCACATACAAAACCTTACACTTAAAACAATTAAATACTAAGTTAGATACTAACTTTAATCATAAAAATAATTACTACTTTAAGTGTAACAATTTATTCTTGAAAAAAAACTTGCTTAAAAAATATACTAAAAAAATCTAAGAAACATACAGACATCAATACTTTATCGTACAAAAAAAACCTTACATCAGTTGTAAGAAATAACTTACCAGCGAAATTTTAATAAATTAACCTATGTATCTTTAGTGCTCAAAACAAAAATAAAATGACTTTGTAAGTGATTGACAAGACAAGTTAACGAGTACTGTCTTAGCCATTGCTGACCGGCAAACAATATACCTCCACATTACCCAAATGAGCAACAAGAAGGCATAAGACCTACTGACCACTCCTAAAAAAATGAGTGACCAGAACAATGACAGGTGCTTTCCTCGCCCGTAATTTGTCATGTGCAATGTCTTTCACATACAAAACCTAACACTTATAAAAAAAATTAAATACTAAGTTAGATACTAACTTTTATCATAAAAATAATTGCTACTTTAAGTGAAACAATTTATTCTTGAAAAAAACTCTTGCTTAAAAAATATACTAAAAAAAATTAAGAAACATAAAGACATCAATACTTAATCGTACAAAAATACCTTACATCAGTTGTAAGAAATAACTTACCAGCAAAAATCTTAAGATAAAAAAATAACCTACAAGCAAAATTTGAAGTTAAAAATGAAAAAGTCAAAATTTTAACTTTATATAGAAAATAAACATGCAAATACATCACAGACTCCATATATTTCAATCAATTTTCATTTGAACAAAGCCTACTGTCCATCGCATGAAAAAAAAACTTTCGTAAAACATTTTAAATAAATAACCAAAATCAAATGCAAAAAGCTAACCTACGAGCAAAATTCTAAGATTGATAAAATAAACTATCAGAAAAAAATTGTTTAATAGGGAATAAAAGTAAAATAAAGAAAAAACATGCGAACACATCATGAACTCCATAAATATTAATTGGAGAGGTAAGACTCAGTGACCAAGTGATATCGACCATCTCCATTTGTGAAATTGTGATAATTAAAGTCTTCTATCGTTAGACTAACACCCCAGGTAAAATATTTGCTGAAACCATATGAAATGCAAATTGCTTTCCATGCATTGAATGTTTACAGTAGACTTACCAATGACAAGATAGAAAAATAGGAAAATATACAAAGAAAAAAGTAAGAATGGGTATGTGTATTTGAAAGATTTAATGTGTAGTGCACACTACAACATGCATTTCTATATTAATAATAGGTTTGTGTATACTAAAGCATGAAAAGATAGAAAAAGATTCAAAGAAACAGAAAGAGATGGTTCATTTTAAGACAGATTGAATGTGCATAACACCACATGAACTGCATATCACCACGATGCAATATTACAATATACATGACTGTACGTCCAAGGTTTGTCAAGACTTGAGTATTGTTTTTGTTACATTTAGGGTATAATGTGTCATACAGCAACAAATATAGAAGTGATTTTACCATGTGTTATTTTCAGTTATATAAGTTATATAAGGCACACACAATCAGAATGATTTTATCATGATTTATTTTCATGTATAAAATGCATACACTATGGAAATATGTCATACAGTGACAAAGAAAGAAGCAATTTTATCATGTATTATTTCCAGTTTCCTGGTATATAATTCATACACAATGAAAATGTGTCATACAGCAACAAAGAAAGAAGCAATTTTATCATGTGTTATTTTCAGTTATATCATGCATACACAATGGAAATGTGTCATACAGCGACAAAGAATGAAGCAATTTTATCATGAGTTATTTTCAGTTATTTAATGCATACATAATGAATATGTGTCATACAGCGACAAAGAAAGAAGCAATTTTATCATGTGTTATTTTCAGTTATATAATGCATACACAATGGAAATGTGTCATACAGCTACAAAGAAAGAATCAATTTTATCATGTGTTATTTACAGTTATATAATGCATACACAATGAAAATGTGTCATACAGCGACAAAGAAAGAATCAATTTTATCATGTGCTATTTTCAGTTATATAATGCATACACAATGAAAATGTGTCATACAGCGACAAAAAAGGAGCAATTTTATCATGTGTTATTTTCAGTTATATAATGTATACACAATGAAAATGTGGCATACAGAGACAAAGAAAGAAGCAATTTTCCATGCATCATACAATGCACACACAATATAAATAGGCCATACAGCAACAAAGAAAGAAGTGATTCTACTTTGTGTTTTTTATTTCAGTTGTAAAATGCATGCACAATAAAAATGTGTCATACAGCGACAAAGAAAGAAGTGATTTTATCATGTGGTTTTTTTCAGTTATATAATGCATGCACAATAAAATGCGTCATACAGCGACAAAGAAAGAAGCAATTTTTCCATACATTATTTTTCAGTTATAAAATGCATACACAATAAAAATGTGTCATACAGCGACAAAGAAAGAAATAATTCTACCATGTATTGTTTTCAGTTATGAAATGCATACACAATAAAAATGTGTCATACAGCGACAAAGAAAGAAGCGATTTTCCATACATTATTTTTCAGTTATATAATGCATGCACAATAAAAATGTGTCATACAGCGACAAAGAAAGAAGACATTTTCCATACATTATTTTTCAGTTATATAATGCATACACAATAAAAATATGTCATACAGCGACAAAGAAAGAAGCGATTTTCCATACATTATTTTTCAGTTATATAATGCATACACAATATAAATGTGTCATATGGTGACAAAGAAAGAAGTGATTTTACCAAGTGTTTTTTTTTTCAGTTGTAAAATGCTTACACAACAAGAGTACCGCTAGGCGGAGCATTACATGCCCGATAGTTTTTTTTTTGGTTAAGATGATGCATTTGTAAGACATGAGAATATTCATATATACTGTGGGCCAAATGGAACTTAAGTTATGCTCTGAAAACTGTTTTCAGTTTTAAGGTAATAGTGACCTTGACCTTTGACCTTGAAACCCCAAAATCAATAGGGGTCTTTTACCGGATACAGGGGCGGCGAAGATAAGTTGGTTAAGATGAAGCATTTGTAAGACATGAGAATATTTGATATGAATATCATCTTATGATAATTGTTGAAAACTAAGTAGAGAAAAAAGATACCATGGACAATTCTCCCTTGAAAATTGAATACTGTGGGCCAAATGAAACGTAAATTTGTATTATAGAATGCTAACACAGATATTATGCGTCGGATAGTGACAGTGACTTTGACCTTGTGACCCCAAAATCAGCAGGGGTCTTCTACCCGAGATGGACAATCATCCTATGAAGTTTGAATATTGTGGGTCAAATGGAACTTCAGTTATGCTCCAGAAACCAAATTGCTAACGGACGGACGGACGCCAGGGGGTATAACACAATATGTCCAAAAATCTTTCGGGCATATAATTATGAAAATGAAGCTTAAAATAAAACACTTACTCACTCTGTTTTACAATCAAGCTTCAAAAGAGTTATAAAATAATTATTTGAAAAAATAATAAAATAACTGCACTTATCTTTTTTTTTCTGATGACCATAAATTTCTTGTTCATAATCATCTAAAACAATCATCCACACAGTTATATTGTATATCTGAAATGATAAATCAAACTTGAAAGAACAGACTGGGTAATGATAATGAAATTGTAAAAGGCTGATCATGGCCCAACTCTTTTTTAACAAAAAACAACACAAAAACACATAAGAGCAGTCAAAGGACAATGCAGTCAACTTTGTGAGTGTTTTGTACGTGGCAAGGCCTATCTTTAAGCTTAAGTGCTTTCAGGACTAAGTTTTTCAAAGGCAATAAATCAGTCAAAAAGTTATCAAATTCATATTTGTAAAATAAGAAAGGGGTAAAACTTCAAAAACAAACATTATAGTAACAAATACTACATTGAGATGTGGTATGAATGAATAAGCAAACTAACTTCTGCGATATTAACTTCAAATAAAACAAGTTTATACATTAAATATTACAGCATAAAAGGGCATAACTCAAAAAATAATCCATGAAGAGTTCTATCCCTTAAAATTTGTGTGGATGTGGTACCAATGAATAAGTGTACCACCATACAGTTACGTACCTTGATTAGCACAAAAAATATTTCAGTTTAAACATTTTAACTTTAATTAGTTAGAAGTTAAAAAAGAGGCACAACTGCAAAAATAATTCTTCCACAGTTACATCCTTTGTATGCCGCATAGATATAGTACTGACAATATACAGTTATTTCATATGTGATTTGGGAACAGTTAAACTGTTGGCCCGAGGTGGAGGGAATAGTGTTTTGATCTGTTTCCCGAGGCCGTAGGTCGAGGGAAACAGTTTAAAGCACTATTCCTGACATTGAGGGACAACCGTTTGACTGTTCCCATATCACATATAAAATAACTGTGTTATTACCTGATCAATTACTATTTTAACAGTACTTGACATATTTAAAGCCTCTGGTAAAGTCTAAAATCCCATAGCAGTTACTTCCCTTTATACAAGTACAGTAACAGTTCGTGACGTAAGAGCACGCGCAGGAAACAGTCAAAACTATTGACCGGTCAACAGTTCACTCAGAAAACAGTTAAAAATATTGAATTACACTTGTATAAGCATTCAGGTAATAATAAGTTTATGCCCTTTCACAGTATGGTTGATATAGTCCATTGAATAAGTATACTAACTTCCAATAAAATATCTACAATAGTGTTGAAGATATAAAGCTTTAAAAAAGGTCTCATTTTCTTCAAATAGTCAAACTAAAAATTTTTTATCTATTTTATTTTTATTGGATTTAATGCCGTGTCAACACAATTTAGGTCATTTTACGTCATCCAGCGCACCTAACCTAGCTTTCCTGGACCCTTGTCAATAACCAGTACTCAACTACGCTTCCACAAGGCCGGAAACTTCCCCATATTATTATATAATTAGTGGAGGAAAATTTACATTACTGTCAAATTTTCTTGTAAGGGTATAACCTCCCCAGGTGGGATTCAAACCTGCACCCCCTTTGAGGCACAAGAATCGGAATCCCGGCGTGCTACCAACTGCACTATCGATCTGGGTTAAACTAAAAGGGTTTTGGGTTTTTATAGGATAGTGTGGTTTTTACAGGTTTGTTCTGTAAATCGTACTTCTCTAATTGCCAATTGATGATAATTTTATTGTTTTCTACAGCCTACTTTTAAAACGTAATTAAACTGAGGAAGCCAGGCCCCTTCCCCATATACTGAAAACTGTCCTGATGTAGAACTTTTCAACAATTAGATTTTAACACTAGTTATAGTAAGCATCTATCACAGACAAATGGATGGCCCTACGCTACAGTGAACTAAGCCACAAATGTATGATTTTGAGAAAATGGCATTTAAAGAGTTTGCATGTTCCCAAGAGTTAATTCAAATTTCAATATAACGAAATTGTATACATAGTCTAGAACACATTTAAAGCAATGAAAACAAATAGAGTTAATGAAGAATTCAATTTTAACTTTTTTTAAAACTCAGCTTTTGTGGGGTAGTTCACTATTGCGTGGCTTTGTTTTGTATGTAGATAGAAATCATGTTAAAGTGAACTATCCCCACTGATGATTGTTTTTAAAAGAATGAAGCACAATTAATGCTAAAAATCATTTCAAAACACACTTTTATTTTAAACTTGATGTTTATGTACATTTACATGGTCTCAATGTCTTACTCATTTTAATTTTGTACAAACATTAAAATGTATTATGAAATGCTTAAAAAGTGTTTATATATGTTACAGGCAATTTGTAAATTTAGGCAATTTGTAAAATGCCTGAATTTTTTGGCATTTTCTAAATAGCCTGGCATCTTTAAGCATTTTGTAAAATGTCTAAAATTCTTTGGCATTTTACAAAATGCCTATAAAATTAGCTCAATATTTTACAAATTGCCAAAATAGTAAATATAGTGTATGGTCTGAAATTTTTGGATTCCAATCCTTGTTTGATTAAGGTGATTTGTTCCTTTGTTTACATAAAAATGTCTTTTGGACTCTGGACCACTTTCAGCAGCAAATGACATAGTAACCCAAAGGCAAAGAAACCTTCAAATAAGAAGGTTAACAAACAAAATGATGTACTTTTGCTGTCACATTTTCAGTTCATTTTGACTCCATCAGCTACAAAATTTTAGACTTGACAAAATGTATGGTCATTTCGTAGCAATTTGACTCTGTGTATTGCATCTGATATAAATCACAGAAATAATTCATACCAAATGTATACGATTCATTATACAAAGAGCCAATGTCTGCATTTTTGGTCAAATGATGACAGATTCAAATGCTAAATAAGTGATAAAGTTTCATAAAGAAGTACGGGTAATGACAAATTCATTTTGTGCATCAACAGTGCACAATACATTATATGAGCTCTATGGAATGCCAAAATGTTGTTGTTGTTGTATGTGGCAAGTTGTACAAATTGTATCTGTTCTTCAACTAATTCTCAACATACAAATGTATTAAATATGACACAGTTTGCCATGATCAATGTCATTTATACATGTAAGACATCAACAGACCTGTTAAATTATCAGTTTTTGATAGCAATACAGTATGTGTGGTTTTCTCCAATTATCATGTATGACTTGATTGACATTATTTTCCATACTAGGAATTATAATTTCAATCTAAAAATGTTTTGCAATCATTATTTACAAAGCTTTACATTTAAACTAATGTATTTTTTACCCGAAATTTCAGGCAATTTGTAAAAAACGTTCTTAAATTTCAGACATTTTGTGAAATGGCTAGATTTTTTAGGCATTTTATAAATTGCCTGACACGTTCAGGCCATTTATAAAATGCCTAAATTTTTAGGCATTTTAAAAATTGCCTAAATTTACAAATTGCCTATAACATATACATTACATCAATATGTGTCAAATCAAACTTCCCACACCAAAATAACTGATTCTGATAATTGAACAAAATAACGCCTAAAAAATGTTAGTCACTGTCTAACGAGACAGAGTCATAATAACATCCAATATGGCATTTTGTTACACATATCTGTTTGATGGCTGCAAATGAAACCATCATATATTTTTATAAGGAACATAAAATCGTCACCAAAATTAATATTTTTTAACTCGTCAAAGAATTCAAACCGTGCAGACTACCACTGGGTGAAAACTTGAAAACACAAAGACAAGTACTGCTTAATAAACATGATAAAAGTTCCTCACATTCCATTGGGCTCAAGTAAACAGTCCTTTCAATATTCAGCTCCAAAAGCCCTTGTAAAAACTGTGGTAGAAGTATATAGGATTTTTGTTGTGGATCCTCAGATAGGGGACAAATTTAATAATTAAAATGTTTAATCTGGCATGTCCCTGTAGACTTTCTAATTCCTTGAAGTCAAGAAAGCCACACCCACTTATGTTTAATACCTTCAGATTATTTAGATTCTTAACAAAGTACAATGAACACTGTCTCTAACAAAATATTGTTTTGAAGATTCAATTTTGTAAGATTTTGACATTTTGAAATGTTATTGTTAAATTGAGTAAGTTCGCATTTATCAAATGTACCTGGGTGATTTTTATACACCAATGTCTTCTCTATACTCCATAATAAAAACAAACAACATATTAGCTTTAACCAGACGTGCTATATGCGGTTTTAATGTAAAGGTAGATACATGTACAAGTTACAATAACGATATAAAGATACATGTTCAGTGAAATAGTATGACATTTTAGTGTTACATGAATGAAAATATCTTGTTTCTTGTAAAATACAAAACTGCAAACACATACTGTATGAAATATCTATTGATAAGTATCAAAATGCGCCAGACTCGCCCAGTAAAAACCAGAGATCGACATTAATTCTTTTTGTCTTTGCTCTGGAAAACTGTGTCAGTTTGTCAAGACAGATAGATAGTCAAGTGTCTGCCGCTGAATGTTAGACCTCATTCTTGATACTATATAATAACCCTGATTGCTAAATCTTTACTAGATCGTACACGATAAAATGTTTTCCTTAAACTATAAAATATTCAATATGCATATATAATGTCAATTAGTTAAACATTAGTTAGACCCATTGAAAAACCAGTGTATGTACAAGCAATATACTGATTAGTGTCATGGCAAACAATATGTATCACTATTAACTAACAGCATAAAAACTTGAGCTTATAAGCTACAGAACAAAAGGAACAATACTTAGGACAATCACGGTGACAATATTAGATAGTTATGTTTTTGTTTTTATATTAAACTAAATAAAATTTACATTAATAAATTCTAAAAAGAATACATTAACTTGCTCAGACTAAATCCTTAAATTGAGATATAACTGTGCTAAAATGAAATGCTTATATTCATCCAGTAAAATCTATATAACAGATATTTTACAAAATTTGACATACAAATTTGACTAGTAATTATTAACTTTGTCTTCTGAATGTGATCGTAAAAACATACACTCTTATAATAAAATAACACACGCACATATATAAATAAATATATCTATACATGATTTTAAGAGAATGGTTAATTCGACAACAAATTGGGAATTCAAAATTTTCCCACAACGTCAACCCCTTATCATGCATTAAATTTTGCGTGTTTTCACCGCAAAAGCAACTGGTAGAATGAATATAAAATCCTAACTATTACCCGCGAAAACCAACATATTCACGCTTTCCTCGTGCTCATACAATTACATTTCACTGTACTGAATATGTAACGCGGAAGACAATTATTTTACGCTATTCTACGTAACGCGTAAAATATTAATTCTTTAAACCATTGCTGTGTCTTGTAAGGACCATATCAGAGAACTTGTCGAGGCTCTGGCAATATTTGTTTCTAAGAAAATTTCCTTAAAATTTCATATTTTAATCATGACAACAATGTGAGATCATTCTTCATATGAAATAACTAAACGCATTGACTTCGATAAAAATAAATTTGTTCGAAGTTTTACAGGCGCTTTTCCTTCCGTTTTTCTTTAGAAACTACAGGCGAAACTGACGTTATGACGCTGCTTTATAACATGCACATATACACTGCCCTCCAAAAGTTTCTTCACAAATTCATAATTTATATTGTACCAAATAGAATTTCAAAATGTTGTAAAAACTTTACTGTTACGTGATTTTCAATTGAGCTTTTTCTAATCAGAAAATTTGTCTTATGGATATCTCAAACTTGATAACGGTTCACTGAGATACATTGACCATAGTTTTGGAGGCTGATAGATAACTTAGGCTGCAACTCAAAAAATAGAATGTATCAATAGAAATTCCATTTCCATAGCATGAATAATGGATGAAACCAACAATGATATGATAATACTTCAAACTAGAACTGAAAAATTGTAGCAATTTAATTAATTGTACTGTGAAGAAACTTTTGGAGGGAAGTGTATAAAAATATGTATTGGTTATATAACATGGAAAACAGACAATGTCTTTGAACTTGAATTACATGTACATGTAATTAAAATACCAAATGTATAGAACTAATTGGAAATTTGATAGATTTTATAGATATTTAACTGAAATGCTATAAATACCGAACGACAATAATGCATTTAATTGTTAAAACTAAGATCTTTGGGGTTAGTTCACTTTTGCATAATCACTGGAATGTACTAACCAGCTTAGTTCACTATAGCGTGAAATAGGCTATATTAAATATAGGTGTGGGTTAGTACACCCTATAAATAACTTTTGATCTAAGAATGCTATCTGAAGTCTACTAGACCAAATGAAAGCTCATGGTTTGAAGAACACAAAGGGACAGATAACTCAATTTTGACCAACTTGTGGGTTAGTTCACTTTAGCGTAGGACCATCCAAATAAACTAATTACTATTTTATTCTAATAAGTAAACAAAGGACATGGTTCACTTTGGGGCAAAAATGGCCTAATCAACAATTTAAATTGTTTTGGTGGAAAAATAAATGTGCAAGTCTAAATTTTACAAAACAATAGTTAAATGCACTTTTCAGTTATTTATGTTGCCATAGCAACCACAAAGTTCTACTCTACTTAAAAGTGTGTTTTTTCTATATCTTATTTCATTTTTAAGCATAAATATTTACAGATATAATTGTTTTCAACATATTAAAGCTTAACCAAATATTTACACCTAAGTCACTTATGGGAACATAAATTTACGTGATTTTATTGGCTTTATTTGGGATTTTTTTTATAAAAAAAAGCTGTAAAATAGGTAGAGAGATTGGCAATTTTGGGAATAATTCCATAACTCAGAGCTTTTAAATCATACAGACTCTATTTTTTTAACACATCACCCCTTGATAAGTACCACATATTATAAAATGTTTGAAAGAATTCTAAATGAATATTTTTTTAGAATTTAGGTAAAAAGCAGTAAAATATGAAGCAAAACTGGGTATTTCTGGAATAATTCCATAATTCCCAACATTTTCATCATTAAGATTGTATTTTTTGTATACATCACCACTTTGATAAGTACCACATATTATAAAATGTTTGAAAGAATTCTAAATGATTTTTTTTTAGAATTTAGGTAAAAAGCAGTAAAATATGAAGCAAAACTGGGTATTTCTGGAATAATTCCACAATTCCCAACATTTTCATCATTCAGATTGTATTTTTTGTATACATCACCTCTTTGATAAGTACCACATATTATAAAATGTTTGAAAAAATTCTATAAGAAAATAATTTTTGAAATTAGGCATAAAGCAGTAAAATATGAAGTAAGACTGGGTATTTCTGGAATAATTCCATAATTCCCAACATTTTCATCATTCAGACTCTATTTTTTGTGCACATTACCTCTTTGATAAGTACCACATTTTATAAAATGTTTGAAAAAATTCTATAAGACAATAATTGTCCAAACTTTTAAACCACTACCACAATATACACTTTCTGCTTAATAATATAATAATTAAGGATAAAAATTACTTAAACATTAAATCTATGAAGCTACTTAAAAATGACATAAAGCCAACATATACACTTATAGACAGGTACAGTTTGGAAATTCTAGGGGGGTCCGAAAACCCTGACTCACTCCCGCTAGGTCCGCCTATGTACACCTCATTGTTTGATATGTACTCATCAGCGGATCCAGTGGGGGGTCAGGGGGATCCTGAACAAGTTTAGACCCCCTAGAATCCACCCCTGGTACTTCACATTACATAATGTTTGAAGAAATTCTAAAGATTAATGATTTTGAGGTAAAAATATATAAAATATCAAGTGAAACTGGGAATTTATGTAATAATGCCATAATACCCAGCATTTGAAACATATGTACAGACTCTATTTTTGTATACCTCACCCATTTGATGCTACATAATTTCACATTTATAGCAGTGTGCTAAGTATTACATCAATTATATTACATCATAATTATTAATATCATTCATGTCTAAAAATGAGTGGTTACTATGAAAACATAATTAGTAAAATACAATCCAAAATTAGAATCTGTCTTGCACTAATACTGCTTGTAGGCCTCTAGTATGGCTAACTCATATATATTTTCTCATATGTATGAATATATATATATTTTCTTTTTAGAAATAGAAGACTGAATATGGAGATAAAGTAAATAATGTAATTAAAAAATTTAGAAATCTGTGTTCACTTTTCTTTTTATAAGTGTAGCACAGTTATGCCATCAACACATTAAAGCATTTTCAGGATTGGATTTGAAAGGATACAATTATTGCTCAAGGTTGTCAAGTATAAGTTCCATTTTTATGGTAACAGAAATATGTTGGTATAAACCCACCAGCTTACAATGTGAGCAACAAAATAATACAAACATCATCACAAAAAGAAGTTAATCATAACAAAGATTTTTTAATCATGAATGTACCTATTGCTGCTGAACAAGCTTTAATATTAGATTCTGGTACAGAGGCCAAAGTAGCACAATCATTTTTATTGTCATAATCATTAAAATGTAGTACAATGTACTGAAGAGAGTAACTGAAAACTATCACTTTAAAAACTTCATGACAGAAAAACAATATCTAATGCAAAGGTCTTGCAGGAATTGTTTATCACTTCTAAGAAGTTACATTTTTCATGCATCAGTTTCATGATATGTATAAAGTAAGATATAATGAAGGTGATATAATCATCAAGTTCATCCATGTGTTAAAACGTATCAGTTCATATGACTTTTTAACAGCATGCAACAACTGTATGATACCAAGATAGACTTTCATCCAGCTTTAAATACAAGTACAAGCATGAAGCAAAGACTGTTCTTTTTAAGTTCTACCAGCCATACTTTTGCCTTCCATGTCATATTATAATCAAAATTGTCCAAATAAATGTTAATTACACATGAAAATGCATATGCAAATGGATAGAATATAAAGTATACACTGATCTTTGGTATAACTATTCATCATGATGTATATAACATTACAAATGGATTCTGTATTTTAAACTACTAAAACCATAGACTAAATTCCTGTACATTATTACATCATAAGTGTAATACACTCATTGAAAGTATCAGATTATATTAATTTGTATGATGATTAGAAAAACTTGTTTGACTCATTCAGTTTTACCCAAGGACAAGCAACATTCCACAAACCTTTTGGCAAGTTTATATATTCAATATAAGTTATTATGCATAGACTATTCAGAATAGTACAGAATAGTACATTATTCAAAAACATTATATACATGTAGGTGAAATCTGATTAAAAGAGAATAATTGGTATTTCACCTGACCATGGCTTCAATACCAGCTATTCATTTCAGCATATTTGTAGCAGACTAGCAGGATGAGCATTTAATTTGTCTGTGTTATATTCATTTAGGTTGTTTTCCTACTATTACATATTTATCAAGCATTACAGATCTCAAACCCTAGTGTACTATATATATATATAAATATATGTATAAAAAAGCTAATTCTTGCAAAACATTTTCCATACAGTTATGTGAGCAGGCTCTGCTTATTTACAGTATCAAATAAACAGCTTGGTTAGAATGAGTAAAATGGAATCATTCACAAAAAAATATTGTTACATTTCTTTCTTTAAACTGTAATAGTTAAGAAATTAGAGCAATCAAATAACCCATGCATTGTCTAGTGTGTAAATGTATGACAGAATAAAAACCATTAATTTCAATGCCAAGTCATATTATCATGAAAGCATGAATGTAATTTGTGTGAAAATAAAATTACCTGATTTGAAACAGAAAGTACATGTAGAACTAGAAGCTAATTGAGTTATATGGTATGCAGTTGTATCCATTTATGATTTGTTCTATGATGACAAGATAAACACCATTTACCTTATGTACATCTCATCATCTCATCATCTTCCTGGTTAGGGACAGGAATCCAGGCTGGATTGTGATTAGTCCCACGGGAGGTTGAGCAAGACAGTTACTCAACGTATTTATTTACATTTAAAAATAGCATGGTATTTACAGATTAAAACTATTTACACCCGTGAACTGTCTACGCGAGAGATGGAGGCAGGGCTGCAATCCTGGCGTGGAGTGCAGACTTGAAGGCCTCTAAAGATTGGACATCTGTGATTGATGTTGGGAGATGATTCCAGTCCTGGATTGTTCTTGGAAAGAATGATGTCTTGTATAGTGTGTAGTTGGTGTAAGGTACATAAAGTCTCTTGGCTCCTCTGGTCCGGCTGTCGCTTGTGCGGATGATGTTGCTGGCTTCCGGTATCTCTACATGTTGATGGATGATCTTATATAGCATCGTGAGACGGAGGATTTGACGTCTATCAGTAAGGGTTTCCCAGCCAAGAGTGTATAGCATGCGTTGGATGCAACCAGGTGACTTGTCGGTGTAGTTGTTACACACATATCGGGCTGCGCGACGGTTGACTTTGTCAAGGCAGTTTATGTCGGATACCTTGTAAGGGTCCCAGACTGTAGAGGCATACTCCATTGTTGGTCGAACCATGGTCTTGTAAGTTGTCTCACGTACTTTTTTGCTGCAATCACGGAAATTACGTCTTAGGAAACCAAGTGTCTTTGAGGCCTTAGCAGCTGTCGCTTGGATGTGCTTACTCCACTGCAGGTCGTTACTGAGAGTCACACCTAGGTATTTGGAGCTGTCTGCAACTTCAAGGTGGTGCCCATGGAGAAAGTAGGAAGTCTCCCGCAGGTTTTTCTTGCTTGACGTGATCCTTAGTACAGTGCATTTTTCAGGGTGGAAGCTCATTTGCCACTTGGTTTCCCAATCTTCAAGGGAAGTGAGGTCCTCTTGAAGCTTTATGGCATCACTGTCATTGTGGATATGTTTGCCTAGTAGTGTGTCGTCGGCAAATAAATTTGCAAATGAGTGTTTACAAGCAGATGGAAGGTCGTTTATGTAGATAAGGAAAAGGAGGGGCCCCAGGACAGTCCCTTGGGGTACCCCTGAAAGAACCTCAAGCTTCTCCGAGACGTTTCCCTCCACAAGGACCTGCTGAGTTCTACCTTGAAGAAAAGAACTGATCCATCCAAGCGTGTTACCACGGATGCCATAGTGGTCAAGTTTTAGTAGGAGTCGCTGGAAAGGCACCTTGTCGAATGCTTTAGCAAAGTCTAGAAGAATGATGTCCACTTGGTCTTTAGATGTTAAGTCTTTGACGATGGTTTGTATGGTAGAGATGAGTTGAGTTTCACAAGATCTTTTTGAGCGAAAACCATGTTGACTAGGTGCAAGGATGTTATGGAGAGTGAGGTGTTTCATTGAATGACTGAAGATTATATGTTCCAACATTTTGCAGACGACGGATGTAAGTGAAATCGGGCGGTAATTAGAGGCGATATTACGTGGGCCCTTCTTGTAGATAGGAGTAATCCTGGCTTCTTTCCAGTCCTCAGGAGCAGTGCTAGTGTCAAGTGATGTTTGGAATATACGTTCAAGCATGGGTGCAAGTTCATTTGCAGCTAGGGACAATATTCTATTGGGGATACCATCTGGTCCAGTAGCTTTATGGGCTTTCAGTTTTTTCATTAGTTTGATGATTCCTGGAGTTGATACTTTGATGTTTTCCATTGATGGGATGTTACTTTGACCAAGATTCGGAATATGACTAAGGTCTTCTCTAGTGTAGACGGAGTGAAATTGTTTGTTCAGTATCTCTGCTTTTTCTTTACTGCGACTGTGAAGGAAACCATCATTATCTAGGAGTGGTGATATGCCTTGTTGATCTTGTTTCTTACTCTTAATATATGCCCACATTCTTTTGGTGTTGTTGGTAAGATCTTGGTTGACAGTATCTTCAATGAATTGTCGATGAGCTTGACGCATCTCCCTCTGAGATTCAGCCTTAAGTTTTTTGTAGCGTTGCCAGTCCCGCTTGTTGTTGTTATTTCTGGCTTTACGATAGGCTTTGGCTTTGCGTCGACTGAGACGGCGTGTTTTGGTGGTGACCCATGGGTTAGTGTAGCGTGAAGAGCTGGTCTTTGTTGGTATGTTATTTTTAATGATTTCATGGAGACCTGTCTTGAAAGCCAACCACATATCATTGATTGAGTGGTAATGTGTTTGCAGAAAGGTCTTACAGAGTTCAGCACAGGCCTTTTTGATGACATCGGGGTTGATGTTGTTCCACAAAAATATGGTGTGGCGAGGTGGTCTTGCTCGCATTACTTGATGGGAGGTTTCATACAAAACCATATCATGATCTGCTTTGTCCCCAAGTGGAGGTAGTCGTCTACACTGTGACATGAAGGCAGGATGTGAAGAAAACAGCAAATCCAGTGTGTTTAGTCTGCGCGTAGAGAAATCCACCATTTGTTCTAGCGAGAGATCATGTGCCATGTCTATGTAGGTTTGGCTGACACGATGAGGATAGTTGTGGCCGTCAATTGCATGGCGGTGCCAGTTAACATCAGGGAGATTGAAGTCCCCGCCAAGAATAAATACAGAGTTCTTGTGCTGGGCTCTAAGAGCTGAGATGGTGTCGTAGGAGTTGGTAAGGTACTCCATGTCAGTACGTAATGGAGGTCGGTAATAGGCGCCTATGACCATGTGCTTCTTATTTGGAAGAAGGAGAGTGCCAGAGATGAACTCTATGTTGTCATATGTAATAACATCCGTGAACTGCAAATTATTCTTCACGGCAAGAAGTACTCCACCGTGAGCATCAGACCTTCGGTCGTTCCTGTATACATTGTATCCATGTGCAGGGTTAAAGAACTCAGCAGTGTTAATGTCCTGGTGCAACCAGGTTTCACAAGCTATGATGACATCTGGAGCAACCGTATCTATGAGAATGTCTATGTGTTTGCCTTTCTTTACAATACTACTACAGTTGATGGTCACAATGCGAAAAGACTTTTTCTTTTGACATGTTGGTTTGTCAGTAGAAGGTTTTGGTGAAGAAGTGGCAAGAGGACTATTAATTGATGAAAAAGTTGAGTTCAAGAAGCTAGAGTTGTTGGTTTTGCTAGAACTCGGCGTGGAGCACATTTTGGAGTCGGTGACATCAGAGTATGAACTACCTACGCTGTCAGTAATGGCAACTGGAATATCATAGATCACTGTAGATTGATTTTGGCTACCGCAGTGGGGGCATGTCCATGTGCTGGAGGTATCAGCTAATTGGTCATATAAGGCCGTGTTCATATCCATGCATGACTTGTGAATCCATTGGTCGCAGTTATCACAACAAAGTGCCCGTCGACTGAAGTCAGCAACCTCTTCACTGCATAGCCTACATGGAAAGCTATCAGTAGACAGTCCATTGGATTGATGTTGGCTGGTGGGACCGGGATTTGGTTCAATGCCAGCAATGAGTAAAAGGATCAGGCGGTGAGAGCTGATGTGAGGTTGAATAGTAGAGGCTTGCTTAGTAATTTTGATGTCTCGAAGCCAAATAAAGATGGAGTCCAAACATAAAGAGACACTTTGGTTGGAGGATATAAGAAAATAATTGATGAATGGAGATTCAAGTGTAGTGGTGCTGATGTAATCAGTTCCTGTAGTATCTAACCATTCTATGTTGATAAATGAGGGTTGAATGAAGAGGTGGATTGGAATAATTTTGACTAGGTTGCAGCTCTGACACCGGAAGACTGTTGATGAGCCGTGTGAAGAGTATGAAACCCATTCTATGAAAGAAACATTGGTGTTGAAATGGTTGCCGGTTGGCCTAGACAGCGACACAGAGTAAAATGTAGGGTCGCGAAAACATGTGAAAATTGACGAATTGCATACCAAATGTGTTGAGAGATCTTCTTGGTTGAGGTCAGCGAGTAAGAAGTTGACGGAGAGATCCTCGAAGGTGACAATGGCATTCCGAATTAAAGTAAACGACAGCAATAGTTGGAAAAACATCATTGTTTACATGAAATTTGTTGTTGTTGTAGACTGAGAGAACCGGAAACCAATCTGAGTAGATCGAGCGTAAGACAAGCGTCTGGGTGATTTTGTCAATGAAATACGACTGAGTGGGACGATAGAGACGTAAATTTTGGCTGTTTCTGGTTTGGATCAAAAGGTTAAGACCTGTTGGTGGTTATTAACGAAAGATAATCAAAAAGAATGAGTTACAAATCTTGTAAAATCGAGTTTTTGAGACCGTCGAGGGAAGTCTGTCTTGCTCGTTCCGCGCATGCGCATCCCCCTACAGAGAGACTAGTCAATTATACAGCCAATCTGTACAACGTAAATAGACAGTGTTATCATAAATGAATTTTAATTAGTCAGCCTTCTTTCCAGTTGACCTCAGCATGCTCAAGCCTCAACTTGTTGTGTATTGAATCTGTGTATTGACGCTATTAAATCCTTTTAAGTTAAATTTTAAACTGAATCCACATTTTCGAAACAAACTTTAAATAACTGTTATCCCCTGCATCAAGTTCTTTTTTCCGGTTTCCTCCATATACTGTGTATTTCCCCAAAAAGTTTAGCAATTTCACTCTGTTGACAAGTTTTTGTGGAGGCTGCCATCTTTGCAGTGCATTATGGTTATGAGCTATTTTTAGCTTCATGTAAGCCCAAGATATTTAATGAATTTGATGCAAATTGCTAGTGATTTCCCCTTATAGCTGTGCATATGAATAGAAGATTCGTAGAAAAAAAAGCCAGTAGTTATTGATTTAAACCACGATGTGTAAACACACTAACTTAGTTACAAAATCGTCGTCATGGACGCCAATTATTAAGTATGTCGGAGTTGCGCCCCTTGGATTTTAGTAAGACGTTTTTAAACACTTTTTTGTTTTTTTTACCCCCAGCACAACTGTCGACAGTCTTGATATTTTTCTTGTGGAATATAAACATACTCAGGAACAATCTCACAAAATTTCATAGTTGTCGACGGTTGTGCTGATGTTCATTTTATGGAGTAAAGTGGAGACTTTGTCTAAAAATGACGGATTTTTCAAAACCTAAGGGCAAACTAAACCAAATTAAATCAGAATGCGTCCTTTTAAGACAATGACATTTGGTATTTTTGCGTAGTTCTAGGATAGGTCTGTATAAAAATAAACACTTCTTGCTGGTAAATAACATTTTCTTTTCTTCAAAAAAATTGGGCCATTTTACAGGGTTAGTGAACCTTCTCCTTTGAGAGGAAAGGGAGACAATTGGATTGTAATTATATGTATTACTAAAAAAGAAACCAATTTCCAAAGGGAGCTGCCATTTTGAAAAACAGAGGGATTCTGACTGATATGGCGAGGAGTGGTGCAATTTGCTACTTTGTTGCAGACCGTTCTTTATTAAATCACTACGTATGGATACATAAGGCTAGCGTTGCAGAACAGGCTCAATGTACCAAGTTTATTACTTTAACCGAATACAAGTAATGATCCAGAATTAACCAGACTGGTAACCTTGAGTCAACAATTTTTACCAAATATAAATAATTTATGCGTCAAAAGAAAGAGCAATCATTTTCAATTTAATACTCAAAATACAAAACAGAAATTTTTGTGCCGAGGATTCGAAGCAAATGATCAATGATTTATATAGTCCTATATATAAAACCCTCCGTAACTTATTTTTCATTTGGACATTGCTTCTGTTACGTAGGGTCTTATCGGCTTCCATACAGGTTGATGTAGCAAAATCCGCAAGGATTCCCTCGCGCGACAAAAGCAAGCATAATTCAATAATTTCCGAAAGTATTATTTATTTACTTATTCCTAACACTAAAAGACACATTTATCTAACATATTATAACATAAGATATAAAACAACCAACCTTATTTTGTAGAATTAATCCATTGTTTCCGTAACTCATATATCCAGACTTTCGTTTTGAATACTTCTAACACTAAACTCCGGTCATGCCGTAACCGAAAACCGGATTGGTCATGATAAACGCCACACAACCCGTTTCGAATCCGGATTACAAATTCAAAATATTTATGCTTAACAATTTTTCCCGTCGTCGTCGAAACAAAATTACTTTCTAACAATTCAATTAACACAATAGTTACATTTAGCTATATTTTTTGTCACCCAAAAATTAAAAAATAATCAAATTTGTAATCCCGATTTGGTACGTCTAATTTGGCGTTTATCAGTAACAATTCCGGAAATAGTACCGTGTGACTGGAATTTAGCGTTGTTATTAAAACGAAAGACAGGATTTTTTGGACTTGACGGAAACAATGGATAATTACTACTTGCTGAGGTGACTTACTGTAATTCTCATATTATAATGTGGTTAATTATTGTATATACTAGCGTTCTAATATAGTTTGTTAAGAAAATTGCGTAATTATAACGAATTACGCTCGTTTAAAGTGGCACTAAAATCTGTGCACGTTTTGCTACATCAAACTATATGGAAGCCGATAAGACCCTGCCGTAACAGAATAATGTCCCAATGTGAAATGAGTTACGGAGGGTCTTATATATAGGACTATGATTTATAGTGAATCAATTCAGAATGGGACAAAGAAGGTAGAGGTTATCTAATGTGCTTCATGGTGTCAATCTAGTATTTATCTAGAAAGAGAAATTGATGAGAAGCAAGGTCTGGTTACCTTATATGTGACTGCTATAGATTACATTAGTCCCAAAGGGGTACTGGTTCGAATTCCACCTGGGGAGGTTATACCCTTCCATAAAAATTTGCCAATATTAAATATCAATTTTCTTTCATTAACAATATGGTATATGGAGAAGTTTCCGGGCTTGTTGAAGGGTACTGGTTACAGCAAAGGGTCATAGAAAGCTAGGTTATGTGCCCTGGACACTGTAAAATAACCTAAAACATGTGAAAAAAGGGCTGCTGCGAGTATCCAAGTACTTAGGTATTTGCAATCCCGACCAGAAAATTGAGTACAAAAATATTTGTCACATCGGAAATCGTCTGATCGCGATCTATTTTTGGAAATGGTGAAAGAACATTTTCAGCTTAATTACCACTGAAAACGAGCCGCACTACTTATGAAAATTAATTTTATTTAGTTAATTTAATTCAAAATTTTAATAGATACACATTTAAGCAAAAATGTTTTCACTGAAAATGCCTGGTGATAGAAATGTTAGGGAGTTTATGGTTTTCGATACAGTAAAAGTTTAGAACTGTAATTCTTAACTTTTTTCATCATATGAGTTCCTGTATATGCTTCTCTATTAACAGGTGATTCATTGTTCGATTGGTGAATCGATCAGATCGGAACGGATCGCCACTATCTCAATGATCCACAGTCCTAGTTATACATTTAAATAAAGTATGTAAGTAAACAGTTAACGTACCATGCAAGCCATGTCTATCACTTCTCTATCATCATTTAGATGATCTATCAGTTGTGTCACAATGTCACAAAACTCCCATTACCACTATTGTTGCCATGGAAACAAATCTATGATTCTACTCAGGATGAAACACAATCTGCAATGACACAATATTTTGTGGTCATTTATCTGAAATACTCTTGTTGTGAACTTTTCAAACAAATACAATTATATAATTCATAGAGGCACAGGGCCATTTCAAGAGGGGTTGTTAGTAGGGGCCCAGGTTGGGTTGAGTGGATCTAACTGCTTGAGTGTTAATCTAGCTGTAGACAACAATACAGCAATAAGATCAATTTAATTGCTGTTTCTGCTGTTACTGTTGTCACTGTTACCTATACATTCATTATTATAGTACAACCAAGGTCGGTAGCACAGTAGGTAGCATGCCTGGCCTGGATTTTGAATCTAGTGTCCGAAGAGGGTACCGGTTCAAATCACACCCCGGGATGTTAAACCCTTCCATGAAAATTTGACAATTATGTCAATTTTCTCCATTGATAAGGTATATGGAGAAGATTCCAGCCTAGTGGAAGGGTAGGTGATTGCAAGTTTTAGACAAGGGTCCAGGAAAGCTAGGTTAGGTGTGCTGGGAGCAGTAAAATGATCTAAAAAATTGTGTTGACACAGCGTTAAATGGGTGCAAGACATTTCGACCCCAAGACATTTCAACCCGAGCCTTTTATGGAGACATTTCCACCCCACGACGTTTCGACCCCAGAGTTGAGACGTTTCGACCCCAGTCTATAGATAATATTATAAATGATAAATAAGGTTATATACGAAATAAATTATGAATCGTTATATTATTGAAATTATGGCATTACATCATTTTATTTTATTTTGCAGGGTTTGTGATCGACATGCAGCATGATGTTGTAGATGTATTTCAATCCAAGAGCATAAATATGTATTTAAGTGTAAACTTATAAACACTTAAAAGTTTGAAAATCAATAAAATTGAATTTATACATCTAGATCTAGAACTTTATATTATCATTATTTTACATAAATGATAAATTATTGAAGTTGATGAATCAATATGTTGCTTGTTGATATGTTAAATATAAATAGTATGTACTCTCATGAGTATTTAAACATATAATAAAATTATGAATTTACACAATATCAGGTTTGTTGTTTATTATTATTCAAGTTCTTAAAATATTAATCTGTGTGTTCTAATAAGTTATGTTTTTGGTGCAGCAGATCACTCTCTTCCGTTTTCATACGTCTGTTTTCTTCCTAATAAATTGTTATGGTTTTTTTTCATTTTAAAATCTTCTAAAATATTACATTCAAATTCTAAGATGTGATAAGCAAACTACCTTCTATCAAAATATACAAAATGTACTAGCTTAAGGTCTTCAGCGAACCCGTGTTTATACTGTAAATGAACGGGTACGCTGAAGACAAGCCTACGTTAAAAGTCCACCAATAATCGTGCCAGGAATCTGCCACGCTCGTATGAATTAATCGTGAGTTCAATTGATTAATCTGAAGCATATCCCGATAAAAAGATGTATAATCTTTTAATTTGACAACTTACTACGTAACTAGTGCCCATTCCGAACGTAAAATACGCCAAAGTTTCCAATAGGTCTTAAAATTCAATACTCTGCCGCCATCTTGACAAAATGTGGACCACGTGACGTCGAGATCGACCTTGACGGTCATGATAACAAAACCATGTGCTTCAACCATGCGACATTTATTTACAAAATATGATCGTTGAATATAAACATAAAATATTATTTTTTCTTTAGTTTTTACATAATTTATAGGATTTTATTTACGTACTTTTAGTTATCTTAAAAAAATAAATAAGAAATAAAGTCTTAAATTGCTAGAAAACAAAATGTCTTTGTTAACAAATAAGTTCTAAAAATAGATTTTTATTTGGAATTCCCGGTATCAATCGGAATTACTCTGCTATGTTTCGCAAACGCTCATAACCGAGAATTCCGGTTGAAACGAGATCTCGCACAGCTTCAAATGTCGGTCACACGATGAGATTGAACGTTTCCTAGCGAAAACAGCTATTTTATTTAATTCTTTGATATTTCAATGGCTGTTTTGGTGTAAAATGATGTTTAAATGAATGTTTCATTGAATAATGCACACGATCTTATTACCAAATGGGTATTTGATCGGAAAAGCGAGCTTAAACGAATGGGTGTTATTCTGGTGAGGTTTCATAACAGGTCTGATCCAAAACTTTAATGCCGCATATGACGAAAATCAAAATGTTAAAAAAAGCGGCTTATAAAGTTTTGGAGGCCAGAACTAAATATGTACATAAATACAATACAAATACGAACATTAACCTAAAATACCATCTGGGGTCGAAGCCTCGTGGGGTCGAAACGTCTTGGGGTCGAAAAGTCTCCGTCAAACCAAGGGTCGAAACGTCTTGGGGTTGAAACACCTGTAAGTCTGGAGAGCATGGTGGACTATGTGACAATGTGCTCCAACATTTTAATCAAAAATGCATATAAAATGGCAATGACAACCATAATGAAGTAATGCAAAATAAACAATGGAAACATGTGAACAATAACAAAACTTACGTACCTGCAAATATAAGCAAAATATGCAATCATTTAATAAAATGTAAGACACGACGAAAGAAATCATACTAATTCACGTGCTCCATTTTGTGCTTAGAGCGCATGCGTGTTGTAAGAGTAAAAAGAAAACGACTCAATGCAGCATCGTTGTCGTCACTTGACGGATGAAATGAAAAATTAATGAGATTTTACTTAAAAGGAGGCCGTGATAAATTAATGGATAATGATTAAAGATAAATCATTATAACCAAAGAAATAAATACCTTTCATACATGTACGTATAGCTAAGGCTCATTGGAATGACATCGCTTAAAGCGGAATTGACATTATAAAAGCAATGGTCAAAATTATGGAACATTATTCAACTAAAGAATAACGAGCTATTAAACATGGCAAGTCCATTTGTTGGGTCTAAGGCCTCAAGTCGGTATTATGTGTATTGAGTAAAAAATCGGCTGTCAGATGGGTCATGTTTCAGGTCTCGAATCTCGAGTTAAAGCGATTTAGCCGGAAACTGGTGTATACCACGCTAGAGGTCTGACCTTGGACTAGCTCGTGGGTATAGCGGCTACCATGGGAAAATTCCGTGGACTTGGGCCAGAGACCACAAAATGTCGGTACTTTACTTTTTGTGCATAAAATCACCACTAAGATGGGCCATGTTTCAGGGCTCTAATCTCGTGTTAAAACGATTTGGCCGGGTACTGGCGTATACCATGTTAGAGGTATGACCTAGGGCTATCACGTGAGCATAGTGGCAACCACGGGAAAATTAGGTGGGCTTGGGCCAAAGACCACTAAAGGTCGATACTTCACGTTTTGTGTATAAAATCAGCACTCAGATGGGCCATGTTTCAAGGCTCGAATCTCGAGTTAAAGCGATTTCGCCGGATACTGGCCATATCACGCTTGAGACATGACCTAGGGCTATCACCTGGGCATAGTACACCACTCAGATGGGCCATGTTTCAAGGCTCGAATCTTGTGTTTAAACGATTTGGTCGGGTACTGGCGTATACCACGTTAGAGGTGGGCCAGAGACCACAAAATGTCGGTACTTTACGTTTTGTGTAGAAAAGTCAGCATTCAGATGGGCCATGTTTTAGGGCTCGAATCAAGCGGCTACCCTGGGAAAATTCCGTGGCTTTGGGCCAAAGACCACTTAAGGTCGGTATTTTACGTTTTTTGTATAAAATCAGCACTCAGATGGGCCGATTTTATGTACAAAACACATAATACCGACTAGTGGCCTTAGGCCGGACAAATGGACTTACCATGTTAAATAGCTTGTTAATGTATGCCGTTTTAGGGCTAAATTATAATTTCACGATTCGTTAAATAAAAAAAATGCTAGCAAAAGTAGCACTTTGTGGCCACTTTTGCTAGCAAAAAAATTTTGCTAACTTCAGCGTCATCTTATAATTGCTAATTTTCTGTTCCGAAATCAAAACAATTAGAAAATCTTCCCATATCAACGCATTCTGCTTTCTAAATTTGAGTTTGACAAAGTGTCCAATTCTTAAAAAAGTTGGGTACTTTTATTAGGGCACACTATATTCATTTATACGCCGATGCTTGATGTACCTGATCCAAAATAGTTTAAAAGCTTAAATATGTAATTCAGAATAAGTTTTTTCTCTAATAAGACTTCATCTTTAACATACTGTGATCAAAACTATTGTTTTGAGTATTGACAACCGAATTTTATTTTCGGTTTCGATCTACTTTCACTTTGAAATACAATAAATAACATTAACATACCTAAGCAATATTTGTATTATTTAAAAAGATCTTGTTCATTAGAGGTGTTTGAAATAGATAAATGTCTATTTTTTGCAGTCAAAAAAATGTTACTCTTGATATAGGGGCTTTAAATCAATTAATGCTTCAATACAATGTAGTTAGGTCAAATTTTCAACACAGTTCTTTATCAAGTTTATCAATATGACTAATTATGTGTTCAGGTAACGCGCAACTTGGCCATATTATCAATTGTTCAGTTGTACGCGGTATTATCAAGCAAATCATTCTGTACTTCTAAATCTGCACAAGTTGGATCGACAACTGTGTTATAAAATGTTGCATCGGTGCCATGTTTACAACAAGGTAGAAATGTCTGCGATATCAGCATTTGTTTTAATGCGAAGTCTTTTCATTTGCATACAGATAGAGCAAACAATCCATTCACTGGGTGGGACAGTTTGTTCAAAAATAAAGAAAAAATCATATACCATTGAGAACAACCTTGGCAATCATCTACGAAGATATACTGCCTAAAAGATCGCCGAGGTAGTTCTTAATGCTCATGGACTTGCCAGACAAATCATCACTGGGAATAACAAAGTAGCAAACAATAGGTTTAAGAACATTTATTTGAGATGTAGCACTAATTGTGTGAAGGAAAATTTTCTACAGAAAAGTAAAATAATATCCCACAGTGATATGAAAATGTTTTCAAAAGTCAGAATCTTTTGGGCAGACTCAGTAGACAGAGCAGACACAGCAGAAGGAACGATCCTTCTGCTGTGTCTGCTGGCAGAAGGATTGATCAACAGCAGAAGGGTCAATCTTTCTGCTGGGTCTGTTGGCAGAAGGATTGAATTATAACAGAAGGATCAATCCTTTTGCTGGGTCTGTTAGAAAACAGAAAACATGGAACGATCCTTCTGCTGCTTATGTTGGCAGAAGGATTAATCAACAGCAGAAGGATCAGTCTTTCTGCTGGGTCTGTTGGCAGAATGATTGAATTATAACAGAGGGATCAATCCTGTGCCAATACATGCTGATTACCGAGTCTTATTTTAAACCATTATTTAGACATTCGAAAATTGGCCAGTTTTGTACACTCACCATGCCCTTATTGTTGTTATTTATTGTTCAAAATGTACCCGGCAAAACATTTTCCAAACAATCATATTTAAAATGATGCATAATATCACATGTTTTGTCTAAATTGTGGTTTAAAATAAGACTCGGTAATCAGCACGTATTAGCGCAGGATTGATCCTTCTGTTATAATTCAATCCTTCTGCCAACAGACCCAGCAGAAAGATTGATCCTAACCGATTCTTGTTCACGGGTGACAACATCATACCATACAATTATAAAAGGTGCTTCCCCTTAATTGGTCGATTCCATTTTCACTTTGATTTCTTATTGTCGTCTGCTTGCAGCCAATGATTAAAATGAATGTTTTCGTATATATTTTATATAAAGATCATATTTGAAATAATAAAAGACAAATGAATTTAGTATAGCCTCAGTGCAGACTGACCTGGTTCAAGGAATACACTTTCAATATCATTTATACGCTCATCAGACTGAGTTCAGACCAAAACTGTCCAGGAAGATAGTAAGGTGAGTTGTCCGTCGTTATGTCCAACAAAACAGAAATCGAAGATGAAGAATGGATTTTGACCATAATATTGAAGATACATTGACTATATAAGCATACGTAAGTTAATAGGAGCAGTATAATGTTCTATACTTATTTTGTATCATGAGCAAGACCTAACCCACAACAGGGGCCAGAAAGGGGTTTCTTCACTAAAAGAAAGTTATAATATCAATAAAACTAGGTATAAAATGTGCCATATATGTTCTGAGTACATAATTATTATTGTCTATTTAGATTTTTTTATCTACGGAAGGTGACCCGAACAAAAATAGGCATAATTCTGGTTTTGAACAAGGATCCTTGTTTTGCATAGGGGAAAAATGTTAGCCTACAAAATTGGGATAATTTTTACTTATATGTGTTCTTCATGTCTAACTCAATTGATCGGTGACCCTTATAAACCCTTTTTTAATTAAAGCTTAGTATATAATCAAAATAAAGATTTCAAAACCGGAGATTTTTCCTATATTTCTCCCATACCCACTGTTCAAATTAACTCCCTTATTCAAAACCAGAATTTTGCATATTTTTGTCATTCTTTGAAATTTTTGTTTGAAATTGAAAATATATCATTTAAACGCATTTATCTACCCATCCAAGAAACTATTATTGCAACGGTAAAATTAGTTTTATGAGATATTGGCACTAACGTGTTCCGAGGACCGTGGAAATATTTTTTATAGTTTCAAAATCCACATTTTCTGTTTGTGTTATCTCCCTTAGATAAAAAATAAATACGTAATATGAACTCAGAAAATACTGAAATAAAACTTGGTTTATCTTTGTTTTATTGCTTAGAATTATATTTATTCAATGCAGAATTTTATTGGAATTGTGCTTTTCATGGTTTTAAGCTTTGTAAATGGTTGTTATATAATAAAGTTGATGCTGTATATCAGCACTATATTTGCTTATCAATGGTGCAAACCAGCTTTCCTTTGATTATTTTTTCTTCAGATGCTAATGAAATGCTTATAAACATTTATTTTATTTAAAAAGAGCAGTCCAATCATTTTGAATACCTTTAATTCAATGTATCATTTCACTCAGCATCCAGTATAGACTTAACATTTGTACCCTCTTCCATATACAACCAAGTATTTGTGGTGATGTGGTAGAGTAGACTACTTAGTGTGTGTGGGAGGTCCCTGGTTCAAGCCCTGCTGGGAACATTTTGTCACACAACTTAAAAACTCGACATATTTTTTATGTTACTATAATTCTGTTTTATTAACCTGTCATACAAATAATTACACGGTCATTGAATCTGTTATTTTTAACTCGTTTCGAACTTGTTATTTCCACGATATTTAAAATCGTCGCATATATAGTTAGATCATCAATAATTAATATAGATCCGTGGCTCAATGGATAGAAAGAAGTTGCAAAATAACACATTCAGTGACCGTGTCATCATTCTATTTGTGACAAGTTAATAAAACAAAACTATACACATCAGCAAACCTCACAAATGAGGATAACCATTTTTACTTTGTGTCCTTTGTCTTTTACATTAGATGTCAAAAGAATACGACAAGTGATCATGTGTTTTACATGTATATTCATTCTATCTCTCAATCATTTCAAGTTTTCATCCGCATCTACACTGCATCTAACTTGGACCCATAGACCTCTTAACTTATGAAACAAGCACTGCACCAGCCGCTTAGAATAGATCACAGAAAGTTTGTGTACACCAAACTACAGGCAGCAAGAATATATTTTAACTCATGTAACTTTATAATAAAACAAAGATCATAAGTTCCATGTGAATACTCGAAGGTGTGGTTATCTTAATAGCAATTTTACCAATTAAATTTTATGATTGTAATAATTATGTTAACATAATTTCTTGTAACCACTCATTCAATTACATGTACCTGTATGAGACTACATGTCATTATTTTATATCATAGACAGTTTACATTAAAAAAGTAGGAAAAAACAAAAAGAAAATAAATATTCGTATTTATTTATTTCTTATATTTTCTACAACTTTCTGGTACAAAACATACTAAGAAGCAACTTGGCCTTAGACTAATTAATTCATCACACGTTCCAGTAACTACGCTACTGCTAACTGATTTAATGTATATAAGGCCACAACAAATTGTTCATGAGTTCTACTGATTTTTCTGGAAAATAATGGGGCAAAGAAATTTAAAAAAAAAAAAATCTTAATTCAATTGTTTTATATAGTGGTTTGAACAATTTTATGAGCGAACAAGGAAATAATTTTTTGTGTGTAAAAACCGTTAAAATTAAGGTGCGAGCGAACCCATAAAACACATCATCAAGTTTTTGTGGCCTAAACCATACTTAAAATCGTATGCCTTGTCTCAAGCCAATTTGTACAAGCTTAAGCATTGATTCAAAATTGTTATTGACTTCTTAAAGTTATGATCAGCAAACAAAATTTTACGATAAGCTAAATAGCAATTTACAATTTATCAAGCGTGATAATAACCAAGTGAAATAAAGTGGAAAACGTAAACAGTGTGTGGTACAATATATTAGATATTAGTATAAACAATATTTTGTATATATTTAGTTTGGAGATGAAAATACGGTGTGCGCGTGTGAATGTGCGTTAAACAGGAAACGATATTTTTTGCACACTATACTCCTTGGTTTCTGCATGGTTTCTCATTGGATTCGACTATCGTGGTATATTTACAGGTAAGCTTTGCTATTTTATGTTTAAACTTGAAGTTTTCTACATTGCAACTGTTTGTTAAGTTTACGATGTATTAATACGCACTTCCGGGTTTTAGGGTTGGATCTATTTTTCTATTGGTTAGACGACCGACCTATGTACATGTAGTTGTAGTATCAAGTATGAACTTGACTACAATCTTACCACTTCAATCAGAGACGTGATATATGAATGCATGTCTCAGGTTTTATAAACAATAAATCACTTGTATAGCTTGTTAAAATTGGCCTGTGACAAAAATTCAATGTAAGTATCATTTGCATACTTTAAATCAGTTAACAGGAGTGAAGTTACCGAAGCGTGTTATGTATTAATCTGTCTCAGGTTATTTTTCATGTTTATGTTCATAAGTATGTACAAAATTGACTATACAGACGTTCGATGCTAAGATATTTACGATATTGAAAATGTTTAATGTTTGGCTTAAGTGGAAAGTTGTTTCAATGCATAACTTAAGGTGTACAGTATTTAATTTTTGCTACATAACTTTTGTTGTATATCAACAAAATTTATAACTGTAACTACAAGCTAGGTCGTATATTTTGTTAAAGTTATACTCAGTCACACAATGGAAATACCAAACAATGAACAAGTTCATACAGTGAAAGTACAGCTGTTGTAAATCAATGCCACTAGTGTTATCGATCGATACTTAAAGCTATAACAATAATGTGAAGATTTTTAAGTCTAGGTTAGTCTGAAAACCTTCAACTTGACTTCGTAGTGAATATCACATTCATTGAAAAATGACTATGTAATTATTTATCATAGACCGATGGACGTAAACACTTTTCACGAGAAGGTTGCCAGCACAAGTTCGACTGTATTTCAGATATAAGTTAATTAAATATACAAAGTATGCTTGGTACATTGTGTTTATATATAGTGTTTTTTTCCATCGGCTATATATATAACAGTACATTGTAGAGCTGGTTCATGTTGCCCTGAGCCTGATATCAAAATAAAATACACGCTTAGATAATTACTCTACTGTTACCCTGTAAATGATATTGAAATTTAATTCATTGTCTCAAAGGTGAGCAGCACGGTCTGGAACGATCCGTCAAAGGCACCATACCTGACCATGCTAATCACATATGTACTTTGTATCAGGTCAAATTGTACAAGCTATTTATTGGATGTACATGTCTATTGTAAATTTGATATTTTCTGCTGTATACGCACATTGAATTTGTATATAATCAATATATTTAGGCCAACTTCAATCGATCCATGTGCATGAATACGTACGTATACGTACAACTCAAAATCGGGTTTTTCAGATACTTGGACATTCTGTATCTATATTATAACATATTACATAAAGTCGAGACTGTCAAATGCGACCGTCGGAAGGACTCTCTAAAAAGGTCACAAATGAAAGGGAGTATTTAAATACAGATCCAAAGTTTAAACACTTGCATTTATGTACAGAGTCTTGAGATTCTATATCATACTTTATGAATAAAACGTTGACAGGAACAACAGATCAATCTTACTGTTGTTACTGTCACCAATAAGATGAAAACTACAGCAGTGAGGTCTATCTTTTGTATATTTCTCCTGCTAGCAAGTAGGGTCGAAAAAAAGTAGAAAGACAGTACTCCCAAGTTTTATCTGTTAATAAAGATCAATTCAAATCAAAACATGATGATCTTAATGCCAAGCTCTTGTGATTTATGCTTGACAATTATTGTAAAACATAAATAAAGTTTACATTCTTTGCATGCGTACTTTATATAAATTATGTTTTATGAGTTTGTTTTATCATTCATTATATAAAACTTCATATCAGTTATTGATATTATTTAGGCTACGGAGCGGCACTGGCAAACTGATCAGAGGACACAGGGCCTTTCAGAAATAATATACATGTAGTATGTCGACGAAATTGCCACTGGGGAAGAGGGTTATTGGTGAACCCATAGTCTGTGAAATTGATATCAAGTCTTTATTATAATTTAGCTACTGGCGTGTTTCAAGACTATTTATTATCTCAACAATGGACGGTATGATACACTTGGTACAAGTGTGTAGTGTGTCTATATTCATTTTAAAGGGGTTTGGGGTATAAGTACGAAGCGTGCACTCGTAGGGAGAAGATCCATTATAATTTAAGGGGATCCGGTCTAAGAGTTTTCAGAGAGTTTGAAAACCAATCATCATTTAAATTCCTACTTTCTAAATATTGCTGGTATCTTGAAAATTTAATGTGTTCATACTCGCCCAAGCCCCGCTTGATCCGGCACTGCAGTTGTTTTCATTCAGAATAAAGTTTAGAACTTTGTTACAAGACTGGGCAGGTATCGATCTTCTCATTGATTTTATGTTCGTCTGATATTGGTTTAAGTAAAAGTTGTGATTGTTGTCTTGTCTTGAATACAGACTAAATTGTACCTGTATACTCATTTATTTCAGACATGAGTGCTAATTATAAACGACAATGGTATATATCTTTTGATGAATATTTTATGGGTGTGGCTGTATTGACTTCACAAAGAAGTAAAGATCCCGTCACTCAGGTGAGTACACGTATAGTTAAATTTTATTTAACTGCTAATTCTTTTGATATATGGATAACTATTGATAGCCATTTTAACTGAAGTGAAAAAACATGTGCTGGTTTCTGATGGTTTTCTTGTTTTTGGTGGTGGGGGGGGGGGGGGGTTCTTTCTCCAAAGCATTTTTGTACAACTGTTTGTATGGTTTTGGCAATTTTCATGTATCAACACTTACCAAGTAAGATATGAAATATTTACTAAATCCAGGTAGGACATTATGTATTGTTAGTAAAATTGTTCAGGTAAGTTTAGTTATGTTCTCTGAATTCAGTAAGAATCTTGCATTGTTAGTTAAAATTTTATATATGTTTTGTCATGTCTGCAGGTTTCAGATAAGATCGTGTATTGTAAGTTAAAAATTTCAGGAAAGTTTTATTATGCTCTCCGATTTCCGGTAGGATCAACTTTTGTTTCTATTATTTCAGGTAAGTTGTCATGTTTTCAGGTAGAATTGTATTATAAGTTAAAATTTCAGGTAAGTTTTTTACGTGTTTACAGAATATTCGTACGATTATTTATTATTAGTTAAAATTCCAGGTAAGTTTTGACAAGTCTACAGGTTTCAGATAGGATCATGTATTGTAATTTAAAATTTTCAGGTAAGTTTTTCCATGTCATCTAATTTCAGGTTGGATCATGTATAGTAAGTCCAAATAACAGAATAATAAGTACTGGTTATAATGGTATGCCAAATGGTTGTAGTGATGATGAGATGCCATGGGGGAAAAATTTACAATTAAATAATAAACACTTATACGGTAAGTAAACCCTTTCATAGTTCTGGCTTCTAAAACTTTATTAGCCGCTTTTTTAACATTTTGTTTTACATCTGATGTTGCTCAATATAGACACAGATATGAACTAAGTAAATTGCTAAATTTTAATCAACTGTCAGTGGTGCATAAATTAACCCTGCTGATTTAAATATTCACTACAGTACTTCTGACATTATGTCCTCGAGACAGATGAAATCAGATTAAATTAACAGTGGAGTAATGTATGCCCATGTGACAATTGAATAAAATTCAACAATATAATAAATTGTTTTACTCCAAACAAGATCAACTCAATACATGGGGCCCTTGCTCACACACAACTCTAGTTTTCAAATTCAGTCAGAGATGTCCACCGCTGAACAGAGCTCATCTCATGGGCAAGAGTTACCACCCTTGTATGACACTTACCTGGTGTCATGTGACTTGACTCAACCATGGGATATCAACTGATCAATTGTAGTAACCCTGATGAATGCTCTGAGATATGGTCAAAATATTGAAAAAATATGTTTTTGTTTTGTAAATTCAACCCTCGAACTCAAGTAGTTATGTTTTATTTTCAGTATGTTGTTCAGAAATGAATGCTATAATGAATCAACACACGACAGATCTGACAAACTGTACAATATATGTAACATTATATCCATGTAATAAATGTGCTAAGATTATAATACAATCAGGAATTACTCAAGTCATATACCTAGATGATAAAAATTATTATAAAATAGAAACTAAAGCATCAAAAATTATGTTTGAGAAAGCAGGAATCAAAGTAAGGTTAGTGCTTAGAATTATCTGGGAGATTTTTTGTGGGTTTAACACAGCAACAGCACATTGTATAGGTTATATCATGCCTGTCAGTCATTCTACTTGCCGTTCTTGAAAAGGCTAAATCTCTGGATTTAACAGTAAACCTGAGGTGCGTTCAACAATGCGAGCACTCGGGGTGACATCGAGCGCTCTCGTTCTGAACGCGGTAGCTCGCCATTCAGTTTGAGAGGCGTTTCGCTTAGACATTGTTCTATTATTAGATTTCAATTTATATGAGTTTCCTCCCTTGATCTAAAATACTATATATAATGAATGTATACTTGTATACACCACCTTTCTATCGTAGAGAATAAAACTTATATATATATAACAAAAATCAAGCAAAGGTGACTTCACATGCAAAGTAATTTTCTTTTCTTTACTTATTCAAACATGTTTCACCTAACGGCTCATCAGTGATTACCTATTAATAAATATATTATTATTAATATGTCTATTTATATGATGTTGTTTTATATTTTATATACAATACCCACCAAAAGTTTGGAAACATTTTCACTTTGCAGGCCTACTAATTTAATTTGTGTTGCATACTTTCCAGCAATAATATGTAATCATTTTATTCAGCATGATTGCATCAGGTACAAACATCTTATTCAGCTGGAAAAACATGACTTCCAGTTCTCAATATGAACTATTACATCACAAGAAATAGCACAGATAAAACTACATATTTGATTATCATTTCAGGCAATACAAGCCATCTAACTTATTGTTAAAGATTGGACATATTGAAAGTAAATTGTGACACAGTATTTTAAGTCAACAGAATCATGACAAGCACAGCGACCATGGTGTGGAGCTAGAGCCCGAGATACAGAATCCTGGGTATAAAATAAAATAACCCTTGTGATATTTTTATGAATATATTTATTTAGAATCATGAATATAAAAAAGATATGTACAAATGAATAAAAATATATTGTATAATTATGTATTCTTTATTTTTAATTAAAAGATTCTGCTCTATGAATATTACTCCAAAGAAAGCATACAGGAATAAATATTTACAAGTAAATGATTAAAAATTTTGAAGTACACTGCTGTATAGTTTTTTTGTGAACCAAAAAGAAAATTTTTGACATAGTTGGTTGATCCCTTTGAAAAATTGTTCATAAAAATCTTCCTTTGATATAATTTCAATTTAAGCAATAAGTGTATAACAAAGCAAACACTAAAAACTCAAAGTATCGAGCAATGGCCTAGTTAAATTGTTATACTGCCAAAGTGCAAAAAGAATATTAATGTTGTATACATAGCACTAAGGGTAACCCAGGTTAATCTAACTATGATACTTATAAAATAAACATAGTAGATCCTAGAATCCAAATGAGAACTAACTGAAATATTAAGTACAAAGAATACTCCTTTTTATTAGGTCTTAAAACCAAATATATGATACTTTGGGCAGTGTTTTACTCTCTATTTTAATGGTCAGAATTGTAAAAAGCAGATAGATCATGAAACTATAGTTCCAGAGATTCACCAGTACATTACTTCCAGCAACTGTCAACTTTTTACAGCCAACTAGGGTTGGTAGTTGAATTTATACCAGCAACATATCAGCTAAATGTTACAGTAATTTGATATCAGTAACCTTGGTCATTTAACTACAGTGGCAGATTTCAAAGAAAAATAAAATTAAAAAAAATATATGGTGCAGAATGATGGAAGTTCTAAATACATGGAAAAGGGTTTAAGTCTTATAGAATGATTTGATGATTATATTTACAAATGAAACATGTTGATATGTTAAAAATTCATATTACTGTATATATATTTAATACAAATACACAATATCTCTACTTACAACAAAAATATATTTTGTGTTCTTATTCTGAATGAAGAAACAAGCAAGAAAAATTTTCATAGACCAAAACCCTACAGAAAAGCTTACAAGGAATGATAGGTTTTGTTAAATATGCAATCCTGTACAGAGACAATTCACTAATTCTTCAAATACTCAAGAAATTTTCACAATACCAAAATAAACAAACTGCTTCAATCAATTTTTAAAATTTCATTAGACATACAATTTTGACAAGAATGTATTAGCAAAATAATAATACAGTATTAACTAAATCAATACAAAATCTACATAAAATTAGTGTTGTTTTAACAACTTACATAATCAGAAAATAAAGTGTATTTCAGACGTGATTAAAACATAGTAGATCAGCTGTTTATTTTGTCCGTCAATATTAATGATACATATTTTTTCAAACTTATATGCATATAATAGTAACTTGCCGTTTTGTCTATATACATACAATGTACAAGTGGTATAAAAGATTTATTACATATTGTTTTAGTTTTCATTATAAGAAAGTCTTTACACAGCACAGATCTTTGCATCTATCTGTAACCCAATCCATGACGTTTCTTCTCTCCAGCAAATCTTAACTCTCTGTCTGTTTCTTCAAGAATTTCTTGCTTTCTTGCAATCAGGATTACAGCAAACATTATCTACAAAACAAAATAAGTTATCAAGTTCAATATTATTCCAAAGGGAATGTACAATCATTATATGATAAAAAGGAAACTCTATCATCCAATATTTCGGCCAATACCTTTATCTAGAAATTATTTTCATGAACTCTCATGAAAATATTTTTTTGATAAAGGCTTAGGCCAAAATATCAGATGGAAAAGTTTCCAAAATAAGTTGTTATATTTAATTAAATGTAGATGGCGAGAAATTGCTCAAATGGTTAGTTAATATCTTAAAATTAATAAAAGTTAAAATTTACAAAATTCTGCAGTTTGGACAGAGGTCACCAAAAACTTATGAGAGTGAATAAATGAATTAATTTCTGCTTATCACCCAACATCAATAGCAAACAAATGCATTGGTGGACAGTGAAAGCTTTAAAATACTGAAAACCTACTATCAAAAATGCTGAAATAGGCCCACTACATTTAAATTGCAAAATACTGAAACTGGTATTCATACTAAAAACTTGAATCCTGAGTTGGACAAATGCTCCAGACAAAAAAATGCAACAAAGAGCAGTAACTCCAAAATAATGAGTATGCAGTTATGGTTATTGAGCACTTCTTCGCTTTAAAATCTATCCACAAGTTAAGTTTTAAAACAATAGCTAGAATAGAATTGGACTGATGAGGCGGACAAACAAACAAAGGACACTGCTGCCATCAATCCCTTTATGTTGCCTTTTCAGGTGACACAAAAAGTATACAATAAATATCAACTTACATTACACAGTGTTCTTCCAAGCCAATACAACCATGTCCATACAACATAGGCAAGTCTCTGTAAAATACATGATAAATATATACTTATTTACTATATACTTATTCACTGACTTATACCTTAAAGTAAATAGAGTTAAAGTGCGGTAAAGTCTGCTTCTGTATACATGTTCAGCTGACTTAGGAAATTCAAGTTTAGTAGCAGTAAAAGTAAACTCATTCTAGTAAAATTTGCCATTCACTGGACTTGATCTAAATACTGAGTTTCCAGCAAAATTTTAATAGGTGTTTGTTTAATCCTAGAAATAGTTATCATCTAAGGTAACCTTGAAAAACAATTGACGAAATAAATATATACTTACGAAAGTGTTCATTCCATAATATGAATATTCAAACACTGAGAAACAAAACTCAATAAAGATGTAGATGATGAACAGTATTATATACCATTTTAACCAATACATGTACATCACAAAATGCTGAAATATAAACAAAACATAACATTATAACAAGCAGTCAAATTGTAGGACTTGCCATTAACAATTAAGGGATCAAGGGTTTAAATCCAACTGGGGTCAAGGCTAATTTCTTACAGCAAGAAATTACACAAGAAACACACAGCAGAGATCAAGAGACTTTACTATCCTCCATCAGTGAACTCAATACTATTTCCCTTTTATTGCCACTGTGATATGGCTGCCACATTCACAACAATGCTGTGTCATAGTTCACCAGCATAACTTTGTTCCTGACGTAAAACTGCACATTAACATTCAAATTTACTATAATGTCAAGTATCATTTAAACATATCAGTTATCACTGGAACAAACAAGTAAATCTGTGAGCTAATGCTCACTAGTGATACCCCCGCAAAAATCTAAAAATATGCGACAAACAGGAAGTAGATGAGCAAGGAGCATGAAATCGCTTTACACCACATGGGACTATGGGATGAAGCAATATGCAAAGTATTAGGCTGCTGCATGTAATAGTTGCTGAGAAAACTGTGACGGAAATTTTGTAACGGACGGACGCACGGACAAGGGTAAAACAGTATACCCCCCTCTTCTTCGAAGCGGGGGTATAAAAATAATTTACTGTCACAGTATTCACAATAAGACATTACAAGCACTAGCCTGGTGTATTTATTTTACAGAGTCAGTACTGTGCCAAATTATCAACTAGCCTAAATCTTATGAAGTATGTAATTTACACTGGCCAAATACATTATGTTTTATTGTAATGTGCCAAATTATCAACAGGAATTAAGTAATTAGCACCAGCCTGAATCAAATTTAACTAGCAATTTAACAGGATTTGGGCTAGTGGGTTATGGCTAAAACAGTCATCAACAATGCTGAATAATAAAATCAACTTACCCTGTATGTGACCTGCATCAACATAAATATGCTGAAGAAACAAATCACTACATGATCAAATGTACACACTATGTCACTAGCCAAGAATGCTGAAAACAGAAAAGTTGAGATAATAGCTTCTATTAACGAATACATTCATGTCTGCTGATTTACATTTTTCACTAGGCTGTAAAAGATGTCTGAATAAACTAAAGGTTGGAAAGAATACTGCAACAGATCAGAAAACTATTTTATGGGGAAGCTGGAAGCTGTTATACTTCCTATGTAGAACTGTATCAGGATATTATTGGGTGACAATAAAAGAACACACAAGTATACGACCCTTAAATGAAAACCTGCATACCTTCAGCAGTGGAAACACAATGTAGTGGACCATTAAATAATTGATTCACCAGAGATTGTAAAACTTTATTAATATAACAATGTAGGACTCAACATTATATGTCATCTGAAAGCCATTGACAACCTAAATTTGTGTTCCGGCAACTTGCAACTGCTACAGTTGGTTAGGGCAATTAGTTAGGTATAGCTGCATGATTGTCCAACCAAGCAACATTCTTTAAAAGTTAATGTTAAGCCCTGAAATGCACACCATCTACACTACAAGAATAATCAGTTTAAACCATCATTTCAAGAATACAATTAAATATATATTACCTCTCCATTGATGTGATCTCCAAGGTGTATGGAATCCTTGACTGATTTCAAATTCTGTACCAATGGCCAGTAGATCAACTAGTCGCATAACAAGTGCGAAGAATGATGTGATCTGAAAATGTAATTGTAAAATATATACAATCACTTAGTAATATAATCATTATCTATCATTTTTAAATTGAGTACAAACTATGTATAGGATGGAGTTCGGTAATATCGCGGTACTAACAGTTTCAACAAAAACAATAAAACAATAATAAGTTACTTTAAAACTATTTATGTATTATCATTTTGTGTCATCTTCCCTCTATAACTGGCAGCAATCATTTTAAAATCCATGTCAATAAAGCGTGGGAATTTCCAGAAATTGACAGCCATATTTGACCTACTTACATAATCTCCAAGTTCTTTAATATCGCGGCATTTCGTCGAGGCCCTACCAAATGTTAATCCACGTAAAAAATTGAACAAAGTTGATTAAAAGAAGTAACAGATAATCGCAAAAAAAGTTTAAAACACATTGGAAAAACTTTTTTTTTGAAAAAGGAACGTTAAATATAATTTTATCAGCTGGCTCCTGTTAACATGGAAGAAACAGGTTTTAAACAAAGAGTTTGAATGATATTTCCTTTAATCGCACATTTTGGTAGTTTATTTTTTTAAACCTTTAAACCCTTGATATGTCTCAATTTAGTATATTTTTTATTCAAGAATGCTTTATTTTTACAAGAACTGTGATACAAATCCATTAAAAAAATATCTTTTATGTCAACGCAATTTTTGCACCGGGAACTAAACATCCCTGCGTGGGCCTCTTATTTTTACAACTGATTTCGTCAGCGTTTAGTCCCACCCACATACGTCATTCATTGACTGCAGCCATTTAATTCATAAAAACAATGCAGCAGACAAACTTTTTGCAAAATTCAGAGTGCTGGGTTGGGTTTTCATTGAATAAAAGCAGTTTTAGGTGACATGGTGGTACGGAACATTTACGGGATTTCAATTTTATTGATGGTTGAAGAAAAAGTAAGTTTATTCACCATTTAGAACGGCATATATCAATTTTTGTTTGTATATGTAACTGATGACGTGTGACCTACAAAATGGCGTCACTGCAATCATCGCTAGGTGGCGCATCGATAATAATAACAACAAAGGGACAATACCGCCATATTACCGAACCCGCGATATTAGCGGACACCACTATATATGAAGTAACGCTAAGTTACGTAGGGCTGAAACACAAGTACTTGATTTGTGATTAGTCTGTTTTCGTTGGTGTTTCAGAGCGAGTTTGACAACTACTACCACAGTTGGGCGATTGAAGTGTTGCATTCCTGTAGTTTTTATTATAAGAAGGAGAGAATCTTTCAAACTACGATACAGAATGACAAGATCCTGTGACTTGACTAAGGCCTGATTATGTTCATAGCACTGTTTATTATATCAGTGTGATGCAAGCGACTCTTTTGGTGGTTGGGTTACGTGCTGTAGCAACATATTATATAGGTCATCATGCCGTGGTATGTCAAAACCTACTCACTGTTTCTGGAATAGGCTAAATCTCTGGATTTAGCAGTTAACCATTTACTAAGCACATTCTGACCTAAATGATTTAGAATCAGTGGCAGAAGGTAGAATGGCCATACTTGATCAGTTCATACTTGATCAGTTATCTTGTGTGCTACCTATGGAGCTATGGTACCATAACTCTAGCTACAGTCATTTGGGAATATTATATAATAGAAAGGGGGGATATTTTTCAATGAGGCTATAAAATGTCAAGCTTGTGTAATTTGATATTAGCCTAATTAGGCGCATATAATGATACATGTACACACCTATGACTCATAATATTTTGATATTCGTACCAAGAATGGTTCATGGTTCAAATGACAAAAAGCACTATCTTGCAGTTCAAGACAACGAATTTTCTAAATACGATGCGTAAAAGAAAAGTTAAATGAAAATAAACAACTATTTTCAAACCGGAAATAGTTTATGATTTTATCATACCTGTGTTTTACCTGAACAGGTGTGACAATTTTATAAATGGGTCAATATAATGTATTATATGAAAACCTAAAGAAAAGAAAGTTTTAAAGTTCAACAAATACTTACAGAAACGAAAATGAAGCACACCATAGACGCTGTCTTCAAATTCCAGCACAAGAATCTGTGCATGAACGCCATCTTGGCTGTTTTCGAATTGGCCTCGTTTTGAACATAAACACCTGAGGGATCGGTGTTTTGAAAAATATCGGCGCAAAATGTTAATTTTGTTATTTTACAGATTATTTTAGAATTGTGTATTTTTTTATTGTTTATAATTATATTCTGATACTACTATTTTCTTAAACTTATCATTGTATTTAACAATTGCTTCTCCCTATTTTAACAGGTAATGATCTCCCTTTTGAACAACTAGCAAGAGTACGAGTAGTTTCCCTTTAACCAAAATCTATAATCGGTCAGCAATTAATTACTTATTTTCAAATAACTGAAATAAACTTAAACTTAGGGCTATTATAACAACAATTATTAAAGCGAAATGTATCAGGTATTAACTAGACAAAATCTTAGTATCGTATTCCCAATCATTAGCAAATTTGTAAGACAAAACAATGTAGGTAAGTTAGAAAAAACAACATTTAAAATGCTATTTATGTACAATTTATTCAGAGTAAAAATATAATATGCAAGTTTATCACAGTAGACTCTCACCCATTGAAATAAGTCACCAATGGGAAGTAATAAAAATACAAAAATGGTATGAAAAAGTACTTCCCCTGCCAAGCATTTGTCATAAAATATAACATGCCACTCACCTGAACCATTTACATGATTATTAAAGCTTACCTGATCATTTAAGTGTGCTTTTAAAAAAAGTTGATTGTTCATGATACATTTCAATAATAATTTTATGATCTAATATCATATTAACAGTTCTACTCATCTAAGCATTTTGCATGATTGCATGATTTGCATTTGGCAGATCTATATTTTATAAACTCAATTTAAGAATTTTGTAAAGCTGTACTGATTTTCTGACATCAATGATGGCTGAAGTAGATGTGTAGTACTTGCAATATACTTGGTGATGAATATCACTATCTTTTTTAGTGTATCTTTTTTAGTGTAGTTTGTTTGTAAACGATAGAAAACAACTTCTGAAACCGTATTTCATAAGACGCCCAAATACGTACAAATTAAATAAATTATTAAATAATTCATCAACCCAACAGCTTAACAATTAATGTGAGTAAACTCCTCAAGATAATTGTGTCATCTTTATGATAAAAAACTGTTTTTTTGTACAACATTATTAGTTATAGCAGATAATACTCATTAATTGTATAACATAATGTACCATTTTGTATTTCATGAATTTCAATGTACCATTATATTACTATGACTCTCGGGTGCCCTTAAGAGGACACCAATACATATACGAGTATACTATGTACATTACTTAAAAACATAGTTCCTGATTGCTACCCTAATATTCTCGTACCCCAAGGTAATCAAGATTCTCGATCCAGTATCGAGAGTTTTGATAGTCTCTGGGAATGAGAATGGTACCCTATTTGATTTCACTTATTTATATTTTATAATTATGTAACATTGTTGAATTATACATGTACTTCTATCCTTGTCAAGTGCATTGTAAAAATATTTATAGCTATTTATGTACCACATTTATTCATGTTTATATGAAATGAGAGAATAAAAGAATTTGTATTGTATTGTATTGTAAAGTAACTGGAATTTCATTTTTGCCTAAATACGTCATTGAAATAATTAATTAATAATTAATTGTTTATGTAAATAATGGTAATTGTAATTAATTATTGTCCTTACTCAGGGTAATTAACAATTAATTATAATTACTGAGGTTGAGAATAATGGTAATTATAATTAATTACTTTGCAAGTAATTGACCCCATCCCTGATGTGTATGTTCTGTCCTAGTGTAGCAGAAGAATAATACAGAACTTGTACTCTCATTTCCTTTTAGCTAGCTTTTATGGAGGCATGGTAGAGTGTCTGCCTACAACTAAAGAGGCTGGGGTTCAACACTCACTTTGGACCATAGATTTTATCCAGATACGAATCATACGATAGTATTGGTCATGAAAGATTATCTGACAATTCTACCCCCAACTTCTGAATGAAGCAGGGAAGTTGGGAGACACTATGTGCTTTAGTCTAAGATTTCTCATCGAAACAGCAATTGACAGATGAATAATGTCAACCCTAGTATAAGAAATACAATAAGAAAAAACAAGATTGTTAAGACGTAACTATTTCTATTTCTTTTTAATTGGTATTAAAATTTATAACTTAAACAGTTCAAGTACATGATTAACAAAAAATATTTAAAATTCTAATTAAAATGAGAATTAATTACAGGCCCCCAACTAAACTTTCATAAATCAAAATTATCTTTTTGAGTGATATTTCAAATTTTCAACAAAATGACTAACAAAAATAGTGGCATTTTTATGTCTGAATTTGATTTAAAAAGTATTTATATTGATCTCAACATCAATTAAAAGTATAACTTCTTACATAAAACATCAGTGGAAGTATCACAGACAAGTTTATCATCATTAGGTTCTAAAATACTGTCATTAAAAAGATCAGGAGAGTAAAAACTAGAATGAGAGTTCATAAAATCTAAAGTTGACTGATTATCTTCTGGATTATCAATGTTAGACTGGTTCTCATCTGAATGTTTCAATTTTTGAAAATTAAGGGAACCAGACTGCTTGTAATCATAAACAGAGCTTGTATGTTTTTGAATTCTATGATTTGATAAAGACACACTGCAGTCTGGAGTATTCAAAACTAAACATTTTAATGGAGATCTTTTGCCTTGTAACTGGTCGTCAGTTAGTTTTGAAGCACATTTTGTATTCTTTACAACTTTCACATTATTTTTAAAAGCACCATTTCTTTGCTTCATATTATTATAACACTGTAAAGAAACACCACGATTTCCTACGTTTAAACTCGACCCATTTTGTTCAAAATCTGAATTCTCAAAAATATCCGGAGAGAACATTTCTTCAAGAACACTGTTAGACAACTCATCTTTCAGAGTCATTGAGTCATTACTGGCACCAAGGCTCCCACATGTTGACACAAGATTTCTTTCATCTAATTTCAAATTCTCATTGATTTCATTCTTTTTACTCCTTGAACAATTTTCTTTATCATTTGAGCATCTAGCAGGAGGATTCTTTAATATATTCAAAGTGATAGCTTCATTTTCAGCAGGCATCATCTTTATCTCCACATCTAGCACACTATCTCCTAATTCAGATTGGTGAAAACTATCACCAAATAAGTCCACTGATGCATCATGAGTAAATGAGTGATTACTTGAGACCTTAGACAAATTAGAAGCACCTTCACTAAGCATCAAACATTTTTTAGCTGAAAATGATTCTTTAGACTTATTCATATCTTTAGCTTTATCACAATATTTGATACCATGCTGCTTAAAAACTGGACTTGAACCAACATTAATAAACTTCTTAGGCACTCTCAAACAAGATTTCAAATGAATACTTTTATCCAGAAATAGCACTGGACTTTCAGCAACTTTCATTTTCAGGTCCATAACATTACAAGTACTTACACGTCTTAGTTTGTGAGCAAATTTAACCGTCCTTCCATCATTAATTTGTTCATCAATATCCATTTCAGAATCAGATTCAAATACAACACAATCGAGGTCATCAAAATATTTACATTCATCAAGACCAGGAGTAGAAGCATCTACAGGAGTATCATCGAGCACATAAACATCATCAAGCTCATCATCCAGTAGAGAATCTCCAACAATAACCACATTATCATCAGTGGAAGTAGAACCAGAGTCTGGTGAAGAGTTAAACAAGTCACCTGATGCATCAAAACTATTTTCAACTAGAATTTCCTCAGTACCAATACTCTTAAATTCATTTAGATTTGTACTTTCAGGTTCAGAACAGAGTTGATCTACAAGTGAGTCATTTAAAGACACATGGTCAGCCATGTCAGTTCTTTCATTAACTTTTTGCTTTTCACCTGGGTCTCTTCTAGAACAACTTTGTTTGATACAATCTTTTTGGATGGTTTTATTCACTCTGATATTAGGACAAACAGGCTCATTTTCAAACACTTCATTTTCTTCTTCAGAATCTGCTACCTTGTAACAATCCAAATTCAAAGCTCCACCTTGTGAAAATATATCTGATGAGTTTGAATGCGAGTCAGTAACAAATGATACCATTCTATCATCTTCAACATTATCAAGTTTATCATTTTCACATTGATTATCATTATTATGATTAGCAGCCACAATTTCTTCTTTCTGTTTAGCTAAATGAACATGTTCATCTATTTCAAACTTTGAAATATCAGCAAAGAACTGTTCTAGATCTGAATCAAACAATTTACTTGTTTCAATCCGTCCTTTAACTGCTTTAACCACAGCATCAACTTCTTCATGAATTTCAATACCACTCTTAGAGATGTCAGCAAAGAGTTTTTCAAGATCCGAATCAACAGAACAACTTAGCTTATTGTGTTTTACTTTATAGTGAATATCAATTTCATATTTTGAAATGTCAGCAAAGAATTGTTCAAGATCGTTGTCCTTTTTATTGTCTCCATCTTTTGTACTGGTCATAGCTTCACTTTCTTTATTAGTGAATGAATGTACTGAAGATTTATCAGCCTTTACTTTATTCACAGGACTTAAGTTTTTGGCATCACTTCCAATATCATGACTTGCCAAGTCACCTTGCACTTTTATTGCAGTTTGACTGATATCACTTTTTTCTAATTCAGTACTGACTTCATTTTGTTTAAATGATATCACATTAACATCTGATATCAATTCATCAGAATTTGTGTCATTTCTTTCATCCCTTTCATTGGATATTTCATTTATGCCTGATACCACTTCAAGGTTAGTCTCCGGGCTCTTTATTTCAGATTTAGTGATGTTCTTATCACAATCATTTTCATTTGTTACTTTAGCCAAATGGTGATCAGATTTATTATTACTACGACTAGCTGCTTTTCCTTCAGAGCTTTCTCTTACCAATTCTTTATTCAAACTAAATTCACAGTTTTTATTACAGGCTATTTTCTCACCAGTGTCTTCCCTAACAAGATTTGAAGTATTGTGAACATCATTCAATATATCTCTTTTATTTTTATTAGAATCATTTAAAGCATCATCAGATTTCTTCGATTCTATATCATTAGGTGCATCTAAAGTATCATCATCCTGTGCAAACACTATACCATCAAAGTCTGAATCAAAGAATGCATTTAAATCTTCAGAGTCAGGCATAGCAACTTGTTCAGCGAGTTGATTTTTAAGAATTGAAGTGGATGGTAAAGGTATGAAATCTATGTCAGTCCTAGTCTCTGGAAAGTCTACTTCAGAGACATTTCCGAGAGTGTGATTCCATTCCAGTTCAGCTTTACTAGAAACTGTTGTTAAATTGCAACCATTCCTTGTGCTGTTAATGGTTATTTGATTGATCAAGGATTTTTCAGAATGAAATGGTAATTGTCCATCTGTTTGATTGATTGAACTAAGTATTTCTCGACGAAAAAGCTCCTTGTCTATCTTTTTGGAAGTATTAGAACACAAACTTCCATTAGGACTTTTAAACAAGAACTTCTGGGACACATGGTGATTAGAACAGGAACTTGCTTCATCTTGCGGTATATTCAGATCACTAAATGTATTAAACATAGATGTATATTCATTATAATGACTGCCAGACTCACAATGTTCTGAATAAGAATTTCTACAATCATAGAAATCATTTGCAAAAGTAGTATATGCATGTAACTCAGAATGATCTGAATTCATTGAAGTCTCTTTTGATTGAATGCTGGAACTCCCCTTAACAAAATTACTTTGAACACATTCTGAGGATGATGACCTGTCAATGAATGCTTTAGAATGTTCAAGCTTACAAGCTGATCCAGTACTACAGTCACCATTCTCAAAACTAAAACAAACAGAGTTTAGTCCTAATTCAAAACAAGACAACTCAGACAAAGTTTTTGATGAAGAAGTTTCATTACAACCATTCTCACCAGCAGTAGAATGGTTTGATTGATCTTGATTAGCACATGACTTTTCTTCAGTATTTTCCTTAGAATTAGATCGAGTTCTTAGATTCTTAACAAGAATTCTCATAAAGTGAGTAACAGTAGAAAAGTTTTCATCAGAACATGCAAGCATCTGATGAGCCAGAGTATGACAATTGTCAAAATTTGAGGTACAGTCTAACTGGCTAGGAACCAGACTCGTATCCAAGTTTAAAACATCCTTCAAACTTGTAGACTTGTCGTAAGCACATACACCAACCACTTTAAAACCAAAGTAGAAATATTTTCCAAGAAATGTATGATGTAAAGCTTCTGACAACATTGATTGAGCAGGATAACCAGTCTTCTCAAGATCAACCATACTCCTGTAATGTATACAAGTACATAAATATCATACTTCATTTTCAAAGAGTCCATACAACAGTATACACTCGGTAGTCAAAGTGTGTTCCACCCATAAAAAAATGAATATGTTACTGCATAACTTACGCCATATTATTCTAGCTAGCAAACTGTGTATACCTCTGCTCAATCACATAAAAAATGTAGATTTTTGTATAATAAAAAAAAAAATATAAGTGTCTTTGCCTACTTAATAAGTCGCTGGATTAGTTAGTTGGACCTCAAATGCAGAATGGAACTTAGCTGTGCTTTTGTTTAGATATCATCCTTATTCCAGCTGACCAGTCCGTAAACTTGCATACAGCCCCAACACCATGTTTTGTTTCTTTCATATACATGCATAATATAACTAATATTTTTTAGGGTTAGTACCACAAGTTAAAAGTTTTACTGCAGTATACCAAGCAATTTCAAGATGCTGCAATATATACCAGTAAATATCTTGTTGTACACAAGTTAACAAATCTTTTTACTTGTACAAGTAAAGATTCTGTTTGACAATGAGTTACTAATATTAAAAAAAGAAACAAAGTGGCTATGTCATATACCAGACAACTTCATATTTTACAAACTGTGGTAATGATTTTAACAATCTTTTCAATCACAGTGTCATCCTTTGATAACTGGTTGACTATAAAGTCAAATTTAAAAGACTATATTTACCTGGTAAAATCTGAAGCAGTTTTTCCAAAGAATCCATCTAGACATGTTCCAAATACAACAATCTTTCCTACACAGGTTCTGTCTGATATGGATATCACCAATCTGTATCTCCATTGTAATTTACTCTTATCAAAATTTTTACCACATTTTATACAATGATATCTAAAATATTTTGAGAGAAAATTTATATGTAAGATTATATGTTCAAAGGGCATGTAAGTAGCAGATGTATGAGCAGTAGGAGTAGTATGACATACTTTAGGATCCAGAGATTCAGGGCTTAAACCCCATCCGGGGCACTTTCCTTGAGTAGAGAATTCCCTAAGAATTCTTTTGCCATATAGACTGGAAAGTGTTTTACTTAAAAACTGCTAATTTCATGGACCCAATAACTGCATATGTATGATTGGTTTAACTGAGATGAGTTTAAATTTTAAGTGCAGGTACTAATACACAGGTACATTATAACAAACGAAGTCTGCTCAACTTTTAGTTAAAAAAAACCTTTTTTTTAATCATTAAGTAACCCAATATCTTAGAGTAGTAACTTGTAAGATGACATGTATGTTTTAAGCTAATAAAGCATTAATAAAGTAAATACAAACCTTCCAGAGATAGGGTCTATCAATAATTTACTGTAACAAGTCACACAACTAGGGTATGTTATATTTCTATCATGTATCTCAGTTACAACAGCAGGTAGGAGAATCCTCTTTGATGTCATTGGCTAACTAAATGTGAGAGGGAACATATCAGTTAAACTCTGAAATTATACAAATATATAATATTTTATGTAGTAATACACAACTGATAACAGACATCAGCAGAAAAAATAAAAATTTTATGCCATAAGCTGTTACTATACAAAAATATATAGATATTAAACATTTGTTTGATGTCAGACTGGAAAGAATGGTCATCTTATAGTCAGTGGCTAGAGTTCCTAAATCATAACTCTAACAATAGAGTCTAGAGTTGCGGCATTCCAGTATACTTATACTAAATTAATCAGTCTTAGTTTACTTCCTGGTTCTCAAGTGCTGAGCCAACCAGAAAAAGTTTCTAACTCAAGAGAACATCGGGTTAAGTTTGAATGTGATTTGAACCTACCTGGAGCAGGCTATCCAATGATTATAGGTCATTTACTACAAAATAAGCCACACCCTCATCCCAGATACAATCAAGGTCATGGTGGTTAAACAATAAACATACATGTTAAAACAAGGAATAACTAATCCATCATTCAACAGCTCGAGAAAAATTACTAAAGTATATTGATCGGGACAATTGCAGTTTACCGGTAAAAATCCGCGAAATTGTAGTGTTTATTAGTAACTAAGCCTGGCAAATCATTAACGCTAATAGTACAAATCATGAACCCAACTTTGAGATATTGTTTGATGGGTTGAAGTTGGGTTCAAACGTAATTCTTTAAAAACACGGTGCAAAGTAAAAATCATGAAATATCCCATAATACTTCAAACTTGCACTTAAAAATGTTTTAATTCAATAACATTAAACATTGCTAGCTTAAAGTATCAAGAAAAAACATTGCATTTACATGAAATCGGCAATAATCCTAGTCGCTACCTGTAAATTCCGTTAACGAGCATCCATTGTTTAAACTGTATGCAGTCACGTGACTGGTTGTATACATAAAATCATTCCAACTGATTCGACAGACGAAATTAATTTTTTTATTATTTAACTCGCAAGTCAGAAATTCGTAACTTTATGTGCTTCCATTGTGCACATATAAGACGAATAGGCTAATCTAGCTTCATATATTGCGTTTTTACTTGTGTAAAAAAGATCATATATATCGCGGGTTTAGTGCAAAATGGTCGTAACTCAATATAAGAAAAGAGTAAGTTAAGACCATTTTGCGCTTAACCCGCGATATATTAGATTATGAAAATTTCGTTAAATTTACGCTCCGTCTAACGATAAAACACGTCCTACTTTAAATTAGCCAATCAAATCAATGTATGGTATACCGTCATTACGGAAAAGTGAAACTGGATAGGGGTGCAGGATTTAATGCTTAAATATGGATTTAATCTTTATTTTTGGGGATGACAGTTGGATATAGTGATAAAACGGTAATTTCTTTATCATCTGAATGTTATTTTAAGTGTGCAAAATTTGATTAAAAGGGTTTTAGATGCAGTTCAACACCGCCCTGATTTCACGGCGCGCGGTGCGACACGTTTTTAGCGAATTACGATATGACGATGCATTATGAGAAATGTCAAAATGATAAAAAACATGCATCGTCGTATTTATAGGACTATAACGCTAACAACCAATGAAAATACAGGATTTCATGTTATATCAGCTAACGCCTCCGAACACCCGTTTTTAATGTTTTAAACGAGAAAAAATGTATCCATTTGCTTCTGTTGTTTATTTTAACCTAACAGTAACAGTAACAACGGAATGCGCCTGTTCTAAACGGTTAGGTGTCGCAGAAGCGGTAAACAAACTCGTACCGATAAACTGCAATCTATTCTATTGATCACACCTAAAGTCAAACTAATCAAAATAATCTATACATGTTCGTTGTAAAAAAATGGAACTTGCATTTCATAGATCGCGAATACTAATGACAATTAGAACGTTAAACGCGCCGGTAGATCGTAGGGCGTAAAAAATGTTACAATATAATCGAAACATTTATATTATCAAAATATTTCTTAAATAGTCAACAAAACTAAACATACTTAACGCATACGTTCGCTAGATACGTTATTTATTTTGTTTTTAAACAAATTACCGGAACCGGAAATGCAGATAATGAAAAGGCTAACAAACGATATACAAGACGGGATTTCCAGTAGCGGTTACTTCCCTTCATCAGCCCAGAAAAAAAGATCAGTGCGAAGCAAACTCAATAATGTATGAATCCGTTCTCATCATATGTCTGCGTTAGTACGAAGCTATAGCCCATAGAGATATAAAGCTTGCAATGGCTAAACTTTAGACATTTGATTTAAGGGGTACTCATTAATTAAATCAACGAATGATATACTATTATAACGCATCTAAAGTAAAAACGTAATAGCCTTAAACTATAACCTTTAAGAAAAATAACAACACCAAAGTTATGGATCTAATACAAGTTCGTGTCACAACAGAGGTATAAAATGGTCTAAACCTGTCTATCATGCTAGCATTAATAAATGTAGTCTACAGTATAAAATCTATTTGACATGTATAATGGAAGGGGTAAACACTCAACTGAAAAAAAAATCTTAAAAAACGACTTATTCCAGTCAACAGAAGGGATATATGGATTCAACAGTGATTTAATTAGGGACTTTTGTCAGTTATCTTTCCCTGATAAAATCTGAACCAATCCGATAGGTAAGTAGGTTCTTACACTGGAATCCTCAGATTTTATCATTAAAGTCATATAAAAGGATAACAAAATATTTCATCTAATATCTTTCTTGTTGATAAAGAAATTAACAGAAGTGGTAAAATTTAGATAGTTCTTTATCCTAAAAATACTTAGCTTGAATTTCAAACAAATGAAATGATTTACAAAAAGTAATTTAAGAAAATTTAACTGTACACGATGACCTTAAACTGTACACGATGACCTTAAACTGTACACGATGACCTTTAAACTGTACATGATGACCTTAAACTGTACATGATGACCTTAAACTGTACACGATGACCTTTAAACTGTACACGATGACCTTAAACTGTACACGATGACCTTAAACTGTACACGATGACCTTTAAACTGTACATGATGACCTTAAACTGTACATGATGACCTTAAACTGTACACGATGACCTTTAAACTGTACATGATGACCTTAAACTGTACACGATGACCTTAAACTGTACATGATGACCTTTAAACTGTACACGATGACCTTTAAACTGTACATGATGACCTTAAACTGTACACGATGACCTTAAACTGTACACGATGACCTTAAACTGTACATGATGACCTTTAAACTGTACACGATGACCTTAAACTGTACATGATGACCTTTAAACTGTATACGAAGAAATTTTTACTGCGAGCGAAGACCATTAGGGATCGAGAGATCCCGGGTTCGAACCCGCCAGTACCACTGTGAACTTCCTAATGCAAGAAGTTTACCTGCGATTGCTTTACTTCACCCAGGTGTTAATGGGTACCAGTGAGAGTGATCGTTGCGCCAATGTGTCGGCTGCACTAAGCAGAGTAAAAAGACTCCCAGGGAGATTGATTGATACATACCAGTATAGCTGGATGACCAGGTATAATAGCTGTAAAGTCGGTAAACGTACATTAGCATGATACTTAGACTATAAATTGCAATAACTTTTTACTTTACATTAAACTGTGAACGAAGACCTTTAAAATACGATTACCCATGAATTGTACACAATGACATTTGAACTCTGTACAATGTATATCATGTCATAGATACGATCTGTTTCCTGTAGATATTGTCCTAGTGTGACCATCACTTTAATGGACAACATAGATAACTTAGATAAAGGAAATAATGATATTGATAACATCTAACTGTTGGAAAATGTTTGATCAAAATTAAGAACTGAGAACAAATGACGAACAAAGGTCCTCGCATTCTTCACAAATGACAAAGAGTTTTTTTGTACTTGTATACGATTTGTATACATGTATATACATTTGTGTATGTAATGAGAAGAATTTCCGACTATGTAAGTGCAATTTTTAGAACCATAATTACTATAAAACATTTGCTCAGGTAGAAACTATGTAAATAACTGAAGAATCTATATTTGAAAAAAATGTAATCATGCTTTTTGCAGGTGACATTTATAAATACATTTTCTGTACTACAACAAAAAATCATTTTTAGAACGTAAGTGAATCTCAAACGCGGAGTTTTATTTGCTTTAATGGTTATTATCTCAACGAGGATGATTTTGTGTGAAAAAACAAAGCAGCGACCATGTAACAGTTGTTGAGCGTTGGATTTCGAATCCAGTGGCTTCTAAATCGATTCCTGACCGCAACAGTTTATAAGTATGCTATTGTTTGATTTTCCTCTATTGAGGGAGAAGATCTCAGCTCTTAGTGCAAGTTACCCGGAGTACTGCTGAGTTGGTTTGGTGAGCGACTGTCGCATATCATCTATTAAAAATGTTATAAAATTCATTTAAAAAACTATTAAATGAACATTAAAACATTCTCTTGATAACTGATAGGAGACAACTAACAATGTCCGTACTACATTGTAATACATGTAGTAAAAAGTTTACTGAAACTGACACCAGGATCCTAAAACTTAGCAAAGCGGCCCTCAATGTTATAATTTATGAAAAAATTGATAAATTCAGAAGCAAAGTTCAAACTAATTAATAATTTAGATAAAATCATAGATTCAATGATTAATTAAGTTTACTTGACACTTGGAGAATGTATGATTGAGATAGAAGTAGAAACCGAGAGAGTGAAAACACTTCAAAATATCGGAAGTCATAAGTGTGTGCGAAGCTCTGAGGTCCGTTTTTTGCTTTTCAAATATATGAAGTACACAGCACATGTATTCGAATATCCTCGGCGATTTTATACTCAAATATACCATTCGGAACAACCTCGGCGATCATCTATGAAGCGTAGTTTATCTGCGTATAAGATCGCCGAGGTAGTACCGAATGGCAAATATACATCGTTGAAGATCGCCGTACGTAGTGTTCCGAATAACACATATGGAGCCAGCATTTGGAAAACCAATCGGGTGATTCCGTAAACTGACGATCAACCTGACACTGAGTGTGATCATTCGGAATGTGAGTGTGATGCGCAGCAATCGCCGAGGTGCTCCACTTGAAGGAGCTAGTTGTGTAAGAATATATATACATAGCGCTTCATAGCAATTTTTCTAGAAACAGTTTGCTACAACGAAGCGCTAGCTAGTATTGTTTCTGCCAGCTAAATACTAAGAATGGGAACATGCTGACATTTGGAGGGTATAATCTTTGGGTTTGTTATCATGAAGCATATGCATAGTACCTGGGTAAATAAAAACGTGTTTTACAAGGGGCAAGGTAGGGGCCTCTTTTAGCCACTTGGCCATGCTTTGATACAGTGCTGTGCTTCGAACACGTTTAGGAATGAACTTATATAGGAGAAAATAATGACCTAGTGGTAGTTTGCAGGCTAAGGAATCGAGAGGTTCTGGGGTTAGCTTTACTGCAGTAGGCACTCTGCTGAATTCATAGAGCGGGGAATGTATATTGCAACCATTTTACGTTTGAAACTCAATTTTGTGCTCAACACATGCCGGAAATGTGATACCGAGCTCCTTTTTAAATTGAATTCAAATATTTGTTAGCTGCAAAAAATGAATGAAGTTTGTTCCACGAACCCGGAAGATTTGTCGAAACATTCAAATGTGATTTAAGTAGAAATATAAACAAAACCCCTGAACCATTGTACGGTCCTCAAATAAAACTTTTGTTTTACAATGTCAAGTGCGACGACGACTATCAACCAATCAGATCCCGTTGGAGAAATTAGTACACAAATGATGATACGTTTTGACGGGTCAAATTACATAAAGGGGTTTTAACTTATAATAGGAACCCTTTTTAGCACATTGAGTTAACTTTGCACAGTTTTTTTTGTGATCAAACATTAAGATGAAGTTTGAATAAATCGTATCCGGTGTCTAGAGTAGTGCAGTTAGATTACTCATTAAGCTCAATTTAGTGCAACGCGTTTTCAAAATGAGGATCTTAGTTCAACTTATAATAAGTAAGTTTATTTTTTTTCGTTCAAATTGACAACTTTTCTATAGTTTTTCTTATTTATTTTATGTTAAACAATAAAATTTGCCGTTATTCGATTTAAAGTATCGGTGGAAATATAAAATCTTAACTTTTCACTGTAGCCATTTCACGTTGACCTGAGACAAAAACACAGCGTCATTTGACATAAAGCTTTATCAGGTTGCCACATGAAAGGAATACAATTGTTATTCTATTCATATATTTAAAAATATGTGTATAAGATCAGTACTTGTCAAAGCCATTTTAAGTACGTTTGTTAATTAGACTCATTAATTAGTACTGCATAGATTTTTGATTCGGATATAGTGGTTAAAACGTTAGATTGGTATTTATTATCGAATTGCCAGTCTCACGTTGGTTCGAATCAGATACAAAACTTACCTCGTTATTTTCTTGATTTCCAAGACTTTTTTCCTACAAACGTAGTACATGTAGTGGGATGAGGGTCCAAAAAGCGTACTTAAGAGGGATTCAGTCGTAAGAACTTGCTTAACATTTTACTAAATTAACTTTAAAAAACAGTATCAATCGTGTAAACGCCCATACGTTCCCGTTGAAAACTAGCATTGCAAGTTCATAATTGAAACCTTGTGCGGCTTGTATGATTGTTTAGTTGATTTACTTGGATGTTTTGCAATGATAAAAATAACTGAATATTACGTCACTTCCAGTTTTCAATCACTTAATTATAACTGAATGAAAATTTAATTGACTTTATCAACTTTCTCAGTAAAAGTTTTACTGAGAAAGTTGACAACAATACTCATTGAAATTTTTTCTTGTAAATTACAATTCTAGTAAATAATGAGAACTTTAGAAAAAAAAAAGAACTTTGAGAAATCGCTATTAAAATATCACGTGACAATAATGATTGTGGTGTTTGAAATCGAAATCGACCTATGAATTTATTGTTCGGCGTATGCAAAATATGTAATATGCTAAAAGAGCAAATTCGTCAGGGACAGATCCAGGATTTTTTTCTAGGGGGGGGGGGTGTCTGAACATTTTCCAGGGGAGGACCAAACTTTCGAACCACAACCACATTATACACATTTTGTAGAATAATGCAACATATTAATAATAAAAACTACATAACCATTAAATCTATGTTAAGCACCGAGAAAAAATTGCTTCATTTTACTTAAAAATAACTTACAGTCAAGAAAAACACTAATGGACAGGTACATTTTGGAAATTCTAGGGAGGGGGGGTGGACCCCTTGACCCCCGCTAGAACCGCCTAGCTATGGTCTTAACTATCTATACATGTATAAATCCACTCAATTAATGTAAGATCAGTAATATTAGTACACACTATAGCGTTTTAGACTCGAAACCCTGCTGGCCTCCTACGATCAGTGGAGGTGGTTTTGAATGGGCGAACAGAAAAAACGCCATTTTAGCCAAATTTCAACCTTTCCGATAAAACAATAAGATCAATGTTTAATACCTGAATACAGCTCTATTCAAACATAACTAAGAGTGTAATACATCCAATTTTACAAACATATTTAGAAGACGTTGACGAGAATGGCTCAACCTTTGTGTCCCAATTTTGGAATAAGTCAAACTACAATAGACTATATGACTTTCCAAACAAGTGTCTTTATTTTGATAGAAATCAAACTGCTTGTTATATCTGAATGCTGATGTCAATTGGGTACAGTTTCTGCTGAAATTTGACACACTATCCTTGTACTTTATGAAAACAGTTACGCAATATTAGGCCGGTGCTCTTTACTAAACACTTACAACTTACTACGTTTCACTTGTATTGCTTAATCTTGATCTTTGACCCTGCATGTACTTCACAACGGCCTATTATGAATAAAAGTTGTTTATGTAATGTTTTGGATCAAAGTGCTCAAAGTACATTTTAATTGACAAATATGTACTTACTAAATACACTCAATTCAAGTGACTGTAATGGTTAAATTACTATAGAGCATTTGTATGTAAACAAACCGATGTTTGATAGAAAACAAATGAGCCTCTTGTTGACTAAACTTAATATAATGCATGCAGATTACTTATGAATCAAAAGCAACAAATCGAAATAGACACAAATATTTTAATGCTTATTACATGTATTATCAATGCGCGTCCGTTGCTATTCAAAATTCTAATACTGGGTTTCTTACAAATCATATTTATCACCATCGAGCCCTCTTCCTGACCTCAGTTCTAAGCTAGTACGATGAAGAAAGAATCAGTTTATTTTGGTAAGAATTGAAGATAACATTTTCGCCATTGAAGTAAGCAACCAATGAATGATTAAACACCCTCTCTTCCCTCTCTTGGTTTCCTAAACTGATTTGAACCAAAGCGGAGCTGGTAACCAGCTTATTTACAATCCAACATCGTACCACTTCGACCTTGCCTGAAAAACTCTACCTTGGGGGTTAAAATATTGCTTTAGTATGAATAAAGAACGAATGGGCAATAAACAGTTTAGACAAGTTATCAAATGATTATCCTACACAGTGTATGGCTATAGTCAGAAAACAGCGATTCCCAGACAAGACCGACACTTTATGTAATTACCTATTAACATTGCAAACATAGATCATATCATAATAAATCACCAATTCAATACAAATCTGCTTCTATTTGGACTATTTTACCATTAAATATAAAAATATCGTCCCTTAATAACTTCCGCTTTTTGCTAAAAGTACATGTATTTATTTTTTCCCTCATACCTCCTACGTCTCCTTATAATAACAAAATACTAAACAAACAATACATTGTATATCAAATATTTAACATGTTTAATTTGTTATAAGCGTATGAGACATGCAACTGTTATTAAACCAATCAACCTCTAGAGGACCCCACCTATCGAAAATCATATTCAAAATATCGGAAGATGTCCCCCAATCATCTCTTTCTACTATTTTAGATAGGTAGTCCGCGACTTCATTTTCTGCTCTTGGGATCCATTCAACTTGTAAATGTATACAATTTAACATGAAAATACGGAAAATATCTGAAGCTATTGTCTGTAGCTCAGACTTCATGGAACCTTTATGGACCACCGAACATACGGACTGATTATCAGTTAACCATCTAATGTTGTTACTACACAAAATATTACTCAATGAACGCATCAGTCTATAAACGGCCATTAACTCTCTCCAAGTCGAGGAATTAGTACTTTCCTCAGGTGACCAAGTACCATGTGAAATATTACTCATAGCGCTTATTTCATACCCGGTGGCACTAGCGTCACTTTAAACTATTTTATTGTAAACGGGACAATCAAACAACTTTTTATGATTCAAAGCTACGATATTACTTTTCCAAAATAATAATTGATCAATACTTTCATCGGACAATTTGATATAATAATCCTATGAAAGAGCACTCAAGATATCAGCACTTAAAAATTTTGTCATAATCAATGCTATATCGCCTATAACTATTCTCATAGAAATCAATTGACCGACTACGCTTGCAACGTGCCTAACATGTACCCTCCTATGAACTATGATACTATTTAAAACAGCATCTAATGATTGTTTGACCTTCAAAATCCTTTGATCAGGAATAGAAATTATCCTGTGTAATGAATTCAAATTTTATCCTAAAAAGCTTAAACTTTGCACTGGGACCCAAAGAGACTTGTCAGCTTTGGGACCAAACCCCGAACTGAGCAAATCCTGTTTAACCTCACTCGCTAAAACAGAAGCTGACTCAAAATCCTTATCGCAGCCAAAAACCGTCATCAAGAAACATGAGAAACATTTTCCCTTCTGACCGCCATTTTTTAATCAATGGTCTTGTAACTTGTAACAAATATATATGCAGCCGTAGATAATCCAAACGGTTATTTAAGAAATTTAAAGAAGGTTACCTTCCCTTCACCATTGACCGAAGAAAAACCTAAATAATCCGTGTGCGGTGCAAAATGTCAATAAAATGATAAGCACTTGTGATATTAAATTTGATCATGAAATAACATTTCTTTAAATAAGATAATGCTACATTTAAATCACCATACTTGATAGACTGTTTCCATAAATGTTGATTTACGGCACGTAGATCTAAGATCAAACGTTTTTTCCCTGATGCGTGTACTGAAACCGTTAAAGGGTCTACTACACGGGGTGCGTTTTACATTGAACAATTAAACCCCTATCTAAAAGATCTTGAACCACTTCAGAAACAAACAAACTTTCATGCAAAGCTGACTTATAATTTTTTGAAAATACAGAATCTGGTAAAGAAAAAAAACGGTATTTTATAACCAGAACTTTTTATATCTAATACAAAGTCTGAAGCTCCAATAGATTGCCAAAACTGTAAGTTTTGTTTTAAACGGCCTTTAAGAAGAATGTTTTTATTGTTTTGTTCATATTCAAAATAATTATTTGTAAAACGATCTAAGGAATACTCATCTTCAAAGTTCAAAGTCTCTGAATCAGTTCTTCTTGTTAAGTTGTTGCTTGGAACCATCTCTTGGACCGGAAACGTAGGGACAGTCTTTCCGGAAGTGTGACAATTCTCCACATGCAAAACATGATCCTGGACCACTGTATCCTGCTGACTGTAATCGTTGACGAAAGGAACTCTGGAAGCCACGAAAATTAGAGTTCTTGACTTGTGAGCTGCCCGAGTACCCAGGGATTTCTGCAATCCTGCTACCAAATGAAGAATAACCAATAGGTTGGAAGTTAGACCTGGGAAAATAAGTATTGGAAACATTTTTGCCTCGCTGTTTCGACAGTTTGCTCTTCCTACGTTTCAAAACACAGTTTTCCGCTTTGAAAACTTTACTCTCGTATTCTGAATCAATAGCCACTAGATTTGATTGGTACTGGAGAACTGTATCCAATCCATCCTCTGAAGAATCAGCAATTCTTATCAACTTGTTACGCTTTCGAATTTTATCAGAAACGTCACTTACTAGCTCTTAATTATAGTCAAATTTTCCGTGCTGTAAAGACCAGTTTATCTGATCACACAATTCTTCAACTTCAGAATTAAACTCAAACTGAATTTTATTCCCAACGTGGTTCCATTTAATGTCTCCGTCTGTTTTGAGTCGCTGGTAACCTGGAAAGTGTTTCCCTGAACCTCTTTGCGCAACGAATTCACTTCTTTCCTCTGGCTTTTAATTTCTTCACATAAAAGCTTCAATTATTCCTGAACGTTGTTACATTCGCACTCCGACATATTAATAGTTGAAAAAAAACCAAGTCGTGTGTACTGTTCGCTGTCTCACCGCTGAATGATTTTACTGTATACAAATACATGAAAACCCCGAGCAACTTTACCGCCTAAACCCCCCTATCAGAGACTACGTCACTTGGAGGTAAAATAATTTTCTACTAATTCGCTAGCTTAAACGTAGAATTATATTTAACAAATTTTCAAACAAACCCCATACTAATATCGCAACTACTTGATATTACCATTTTATGTATCCGTCTATATATAAAAACTCAGATTGCTGATTTTTACCATTTTATTATTCTTTTTACCATACATAATTCACTGATAATTGTTGTTTACATTGTTTATTTATGAGTAAAATTGTTATTGTTATGTTAGATGACTTTCTGGTAGCCAAGCCTCGTGCTTTAGGAGTGTTCACCTGTAAATAAAGATATTACTTTTATTATTATAATGATATTTTTCAGATATCGTTATGATCAATGTAGCATCTGCTGTCAACTTGGCTGATTTTGACATACCAGGGATCATGTCTAATGCATACTGTGAAGATAGCATTCTGAGGAAGAAATTTGAACCAATTTGTAAATGTAAACAATCTCATCAAGTCACTGATGTCAAGTCTTTGTGCAGGTCAGTATAATATAGTAATAAGTATTAACAAAACATCGTGCACCCCTTGTTTAGTACAGTCGGTAGCACGTCTTGGCTTGTATTATTATTACGTCGCTGCTTTGTTCTATTTGACTATTTACAAATACTATTATTTTTTCTTATTACATTGTGTATCTGTACATAACATTTCTTAATATTTGCACTATACTTGTAATTTGTTGTGCATGTATTATGTCTATGTTTACCTGGGCTAGACATATTGTACATGTACTTTTGTCCAAATGTATATCTTACATACAGATTTTGCTATCAATAAAAGTGATAATAGTATTATCATTGGTCCTAAAGCCAAATTCAGTCGTAAATCTCCATTATAACGTTGCTTAATCAACCTTGATTTTTTGAAAATCTGCTACCCTGGCTACGAATCCATTCATGTAACCATTTTGTTTACCTCCAATACCAAGACCCTACAAACAAACATACACTATCTATAACCATAACTTACGCCAAAAAGCTCGTTGCAAGTTTATGAACATGAATTTGTGCTCTTAGACCTAAGCACGACTGGAGCTCTTATGTCTTATGACCAAATCGAGGGTTGCCCGCAAGACTGTAGTAACTTACACGCAATTCACTTACTACAGTCTTGCGGGCAACCCTCGAAATACAGTCGTAAATCCCACTATAAAAGTTATTAAAGATTGACTGTGGCAAATTGGCATTCAAAAGTAGGAATTGAACCTGAGTATTCCTACCAATGGGACCTACATGTACCTATTTGAAGAGTATGCGAAGGGAAACAACTGACAGACATAAGTTAATAAATGTACAAGAATTTCTTTGTTTTTTATTCAATTTTAGATCGCATGTTGAGTTTGGTCATTGTATTGAACATAACATCAATCTTGATACATTTGGATTCCTACAGCATACATTCAGCCTTAAATTATTTGTATATACATTGAATTTCATCTGCGAAGAAACTGAAAGTAAGTGCTATTTTAAAGGACAAGTTCTACTTATTTACAACCAACACGGGAGGAAGGTATTTAAAAAACAAAACGAAATATGCAAGCATTTTAAAACTGGTTTGTCAAAAACTAAGTGAACCCGTTTTCGTACTAATATACGTATTCAATGTTTTAGTATAACACATAAACGATTGTACCGTTATCTCCTGACGGTAATACTAACAAATTCTTGAACGATACAAACGTATCAGAAGAACAAAGTAGCGCAATATGACTTGCACTTTTTTCTGAAAATGCTCACTTTAGCCTGGGAAATCATGATAAAGTCCTAAATGCTGAATTTGAGAAGAAAAAACGTCCCTTTATTAAGACCACTTTACTATTAACACCTTGATTTTAAAGATCGTAATAGTGAAACTTTACTGTAACTGTTTAAGTAAAAATTAACTTTCCTTCAGATTATTGTACATGACGCGCACACCCTTTTTCACGTTAACTTGTTGACATTATTGGTACCCTGCATTTATATATGGGCCTACATTTTAATTCATTTTGACAGACGCCGATGGTATAACCCAATGTACAACTCCAGAAGAAATACTCCCTTGTACAACTGGAGGAATGAAAATAAAGAATTATACATCTATAGATGAGAAAACATCGTGCTTGTAAGTTAATTTTCGACCTTCTTTAGTACAAGTATAGAAGCATTAGACGATTTAACGATGACGTCGTAAGGAACACAAGTTCTAGACCTACACCAGGCGACAATTAATTCTGAATCTACAAGTCGAGCGAGGCTGATATAAGAGATTGATTCAAGGCGGAGGCGAGTAGGCTGACAACTATTGTTCTGCTCAAGTAGGAATAAGTAATGCGCCAAGGACATTATCCACACCGAGACGATATTCGATTTCTAGTTCTACCGTACCATGTATTAAAGCATTTGGAACTCTTGTACATCAGAGATACCAGTATTTTGTCTGTACCACATCTGCAATAGTTTATATTTAGCTATTTAGCAACGAATGTATTAAACTAATGCAATAAAATGACAAAGCTCGACTATAAAGCAAGTATTCAAATTTGAACGCTCCGAAAACCGTGTGGATGCCTTTTCTTCTCATAACACAAGAGAGAAATATATAACGAGCACTTGCATGTTTATTCCATACTTCGTTCATAAACTTTTGTTAAGAAGTCTTTCTCTTTTCAGATTTTTAGAGAAGACGGCTTCATGTATCTCAAGAACTTTACAAGGCAAAAATTGTCCGCCTAACGTATATTATTTCTGGTCGAAATTATCACAGGCATTCATGGACACAAAATGCACCAAATAGTGAGTAAATAAACGTTCTGAAGTAATGTTATGTCAATTTTAGTTTTATCGAGTAACGTGTCAATGGAGGTTTTTTCGTATTCAGTCAAATTGCGTCGCATGTCAATGAACGTATAAGTTAATGTAATGTAATGTCAATTTCAGTTAAATTGAGTTACGTGTCAATTTTTGTACGCGTGATGTCAATTTCAGTTTAATTGAGTAACATGTGAATAAACGTTCATGTAATGTCAATTTCAGTTTAATGGAGTACATGTAACGTGTAAATAAACGTTCATGTAAAGCAATTTCAGTTTAATTGAGTACATGTAACGTGTAAATAAACGTTCATGTAATGTCAATTTCAGTTTAATTGAGTACATGTAACGTGTAAATAAACGTTCATGTAATGTCAATTTCAGTTTAATTGAGTACATGTAACGTGTAAATAAATGTTCATGTGATGTCAATTTCAGTTTAATTGAGTACATGTAACGTGTAAATAAACGTTCATGTAATGTCAATTTCAGTTTAATTGAGTACATGTAACGTGTAAATAAACGTTCATGTAATGTCAATTTCAGTTTAATGGAGTACATGTAACGTGTAAATAAACGTTCATGTAATGTCAAGTTTAGTTTAATTGAGTCACATGTCAATAAACGACCAAGTATTGTTTTTTTTTTCAGTTTAGATAAGTCTCGTGCCAGTAAATGTTCAAATATGGTACGAGTAGTCCACCCTCAACAACGGGACTATACTTATGAACAATGTTTGTAAGTTAAGCATTTTATAATATCATATTTTCAATGCAATTGCGAATCCCTTGAGATTAGTTGATCCGAATTCTTTTCGAATACATTTCGCATTTTATCAACAAAACATGCATTAAGATGGTTGTTTTTGTGTTTGAACACTCAATAGAGAGAATTTTACAATTTTTTTGAAAATATCAGTGTATGACTTCCAATAATTGTCAAATGGGTAGCCAGAACTTACATCAGAAAGTGTCATGGGAACGGGAATAAAAGTTTTAGGGAAAATCCTTCGTGGAGTTATAGTCATATTGTCGTCAATATTAGCAAGCATATTGAATATATTCTTCGAACAAATTTAGGCCTGGATGTTCATGTATGTTCATACATGATTAAAATATATGTTCACTCAGCAATTAGCGGCGCGAATGTATGGCCTTGCACGCCAGTACCACGTTTGCAATGAACCAACTGATAGTTTGCGAGTTTATATATACGTTTAGTTACGAATAAGTCGTGAATTTAATATAACTTCAGTATCTGAAGGAAATAAAATTAAAAGTAATTACGTTAAGTAATATATTTTTGTAACAGGGAAGTGGTTGAAATGAGAAGACAGTGTTTTCTGATAGAAAGACGTTACTCTATACATCACTACGATGTTTGGTATAATAAAGGTTTCGAACTTGAACGACATATTAAATTTGAAAAGTTTAGATGTCTTATACAAGAAGAAAGACGTAAGTATGACGTCATCATTGCCATGAATACGTCATGTAAATATTCTGATTCAATAGGAGACTGTTTTCAAACAACTTTTTTACTTTAAAGCACTGCTTTTTTATATCTACATCCACTTGTTTATGGTATATTTGAGATAACGTTTAATTGGTCATTATTGGATAGCCAGCTCTGCGTTTGTTCGAATCCCATTCAAAACTCCGTTGTTTCATTAAACAAAGAAATGTATCCTACTAGCTCAGTACCGGGTGCCAGGAAGCGGGCTCGAAAGTGATTAATCTATGTTGTAAGAACTTGATTCAAAATCAGGTCAAAATAAATTAGTTAAGTAGAATAGCAATGTAGGTATTTAGCATTATGCTTTTTTCACGAGACTTGTCTAACTATTTTTCCACGAGAAATGCGAAACAGAAATGCTAGTAAGACATGCGACGTTAAACAAATTTGGAAGGTCGTAAACTACACTTAACCGTTCAGGAAGAAAATGCCAATTGTGGATTCAAATGTTCTTTTTACCATTATTATTTTATACGTTATATTTAACGTAAGATCTACTGGGTGAAACGGTTGATAAATTAGCTGTACAGCAAATTTACCTACAAAAGTGATTAAGCCAATAAAACGCTTCATATATCCACCTTAGTCAGTATGACTAGAATAAAAAATAGGTATAAACGTCATCTCGTACGTCAGCTGGAATAGACTATAAGAAACATATACTTATTGCAATGTCGTTGCTTCCGGGGGGGGGGGGGGGGGGTACCCTGTTGTGTTTATTGAAAGCTGTAATATAAGGACTTTTATGATTAATCTAGATAAGGATATTGAATGTGAAACACCAAGAAGAATAAACGAGATTGAATTGTGTCGAACTAATCATGATAATGGCTTCCATAATCATGTTGATAGAATAAAGAACGGAACTGATGTTTCTATACCTGAAATATGTGGGTAAGTAATTTAATATGTAAAAACAAGAAGCCTGATGTGAAGTCAATTTGTTCATACATCGATCACTGTCGGTCAATATCATGTACCTAACGTGCTTCATGATTGTCTTCCCTCACTCGACTTCAGTTTACTTGCAAACCTACATTCATATGACTGATAAACACATTACATGTATACTTAATAAAGAACTGTGCTGAAATTTGGTTCAGACTTAGCTGATTAAACGGATGTTTGTTTGACCGAAATACTTGCTTCCTATATTTGCCTAGAACTTAACATACATGAAAATTCAAACATGTTTTAATGTATTATCCTGTGAGGGTACTTTTACGGATTTAAGTTTATGAGAATGAATAAAACAATACATAATTAACAAATGTATCAATGATAAACAACATAAGTGTTACTGCCATTTAATCTTACATTCTTTTCTTTTCCAGATTGTATGAAAAACTGACAACTTGTTTACAACAGGCATTAAAAGATTGTCCAAGAGCCAACTCAGAACATCAATTAGCCAGTTTTTGTGGCCAAATGCCTGTAGCATGCAATTGTCCTATCCAACTTGAAAGCAATGATGCCGCTTTGATCTCACAGTCTGTAATTACTATCTATTTGACGTCTCTAATATCCGTTTTATTTATCTAAATGGATATAGAAATTCTCCATTCTACATGTATATATATATGGATAAAAACTGTACACATTATTTTACATATCTAATAATAGTTGTAGAACTATTTAGTATTTACATGTATAATATAATTTGAAAGATATCAATACACAAAAGGACTTGAACGATTTATGATCAACTTATCAAAAGGAATGATACAAGTACATGGTCCTACCGAGGTCACAAAGTTAGTCACTGAATGTTATAAATACGAGTATATGGGTCTTTTATTTACTTCACGTTTATCCTGGTCATCTGCTCAGGAAAATTAGCCGTACAGGCTCAAAAAGCCATCCATTCAATAAAATCTTATCAACGATAGTTTGGATATTTTTCACTTAATGAAATGTTTTAATTTTTTGATGCCATGGTAAAACCAATTCTTTGTTATGGATCCCAAGTCTGGGGGTAATTGTATACTAATACAATTGAATCAGTTCACAAGAAATTTTGTAGAAATTATCTCCATGTGCGTAAAACGACAAATACCAGCATGGTCTTAGGAGAATGCGGTAGACTATCCCTGTATGTTTTATGCATGACTAATTGTATAAGATACTGGTGCTCTCTATTACTCATGCCTACAAATAGGAATCCAAAACAATGTTATATTATGTTAAAATCTTTAGATAATGCAGGAAGACATTGCTGGGTCACTAAAGATAAATATCTCTTATTTCCTCATGGTTTTGGTTATGTATGGCTCTCTCAAAATATTGGCAACGATAAATTATTCCTAAAGCAATTTCAACAAAGAGTTATTGATACATGTACACAGAATTGGTATTCTTCTTTAAATAATGAAAGTAGGTGTCATCATTATTATAATTTTAAATCATTATTAGGCTACAACAAATTGATCTTTTGTTCGTCGGATTTCCCGCACCTAAAAATCCGAAAATGGAAAAAAAATATTTTTATTTTTTTTTTGCTCCCGCACTTCAAAATTATTACCGCATCAAGATTTGTTTTTGAAGTCAATTTTTTTGGCACTCAACCAAGAAGTTTTACGGAGAAAATCAATAATTTTTGGTCTAAATATCAAAGCTTATCACCATGACATTGCTATATTTGTAACAAAACAGTAAAGTATTCACGTTTACATACGTCACTATGATGATCGTGTCGAACCTTTGTTCCTTTGTTTTCTAAATCCTAAATTATATTTAGTACACGTTTTAACACATGTATACTGAATTTATACGTAAATGCAATGCTTAACTTCCATAAACTTTTACTCTTGATACACACAGAAGTTGAACAGTGACGTAGACAGAGCGGCTCCATCAACCCTAAAAAGATGATCTGGATGTGTGACGTCATATGTTCACCTTCTGTGTAAAAATAATTTACAATAGAGGTCGACTCATGTCTTATGAATTGAGGTAGGACAGGATAGCAGATTTCCTTTTCTAATTATGTTCATGCCGGAGATATTCGAACAGACTGATTTAAAATTAAGTTGTATACTAATGGACAAAAGTCTTGTCCGGTCTACAAAAACCATAATATCTTTTTTGTTTGTTACTGCACACTCATACATTTGGTATCGCTAGAAAGAAAATGTTATTATGCATTGAATAAAAAAAGAATTGTGAAATTTGAGTCAGTTATGTCGGTACAGTAATGTGTTGAAAATTGACATTGAGGATTTGCAAGTTACAAATGATTGCGTTGAGTCAGTTTTAAATGAAACATTAATCACACATTTCAATGTGTGAGTGACCCCCATTAACCCGAATGAGTTCGGTGCTCCTTTTACGCATCGATGCTACAAGTTTGCAAAGAAATCTAGCCGAAAGACCAAAAAACTCATTTGGGTTATTGGGGGTCACATACACTATTGAAAAAAATGTTCCATTTTAAAACTGACACAACGCAATCATTTGTAACTTGCAAATCCTCAATGTCAATTTTCAAAACATTACTGTACCGACATAACTGACTCAAATTTCACAATTCTTTTTTTTATTCAATGCATAATATCATCCTCTTTCTAACCTTACCTAATGTATGAGTGTGCAATAACAAACAAAAAAGATATTATGGTTTTTGTAGACCGGACAAGACTTTTGTCCATTAGTATATTTTGTATTATTTACCAAAAGGCTATACTTTCGACACCAAAACGTATAGTCCATTTAATTTTATAGGGGTGCTGATTCTATTTTTCCTTCAGGATTACTTAGGTATACTTAGCAGTTGTATGTTGTTTAGTCTGTAGCTTAATTTGGTTAATTAATAATCTTCTTCTTCTTTCTAACCAATAAGACTGTATTTATGCACTTAAAAGTTAACAGGTTTTGTTCATTATCATTTTATAGGGGTGCTGATTCTATTTTTCCTTCAGGATTACTTAGGTATACTTAGCAGTTGTATGTTGTTTAGTCTGTAGTTTAATTTGGTTAATTAATAATCTTCTTCTTCTTTCTAATCAATAAGACTGTATTTATGCACTTAAAAGTTAACAGGTTTATTTCATTATCATTTTATAGGGGTGCTGATACTAAAATTCTCATTCAGGAACTTAAGTATACTGAGTAGTTGAATATAATTTGGGCCCATCCTTTATTTACTGGAATAATATTAAAACTTTATTTATACACCAAAAGTCAACAGGTTTGGTCCATCATTTTATAGGGGTGCAGAGCCTAAAATTTTCATTCAGGAGGATTTAAATTTGCTGAGTAGCTGTTTGTTGTTGATTCCATCTCTTATTTATTTGGTTAATATAGGGATTTATTTTACATAAAAAGGCACCAGGTTTGGTCCTTTATAATTTTAGAAGTGCTGATTCTAAATTTTTACAATGATCTTGGAAGTTTTGAAGTTCAATATTGAATGAAATCAGTATATTTTACAATATGATAATATAGTACAGTTCATCTAAATGCAAATGGAACAAAATACAGGCATTTATTTTGTATGTATCATATTAAAAGCATTAATTTTATGAATATTAACAACAAGTAATCTTTCTTACAACAAACTACAAGATAATCAGAGCTAAACAGACATTTCCTTGTAAACCAAGGTCAAGATAATAAAACACAAGGAAAAAAGACTAAATATGAAACTATAATTGAGAGAAAAATAACAAATACATGAAGTGCTTTTAAAATTGTATCGTGTAAGAAAAATAGAATAAATCCATAGTAGTACAGCATCAATCCATGTTTTATATTTAAATAAGCATGTCTATATCCACAACTATAATTTAAGTGATTATTGTGGCTTATATGCACTTTGAAATAATACAGAATGCTATTCATTAAAGTTTTTTCTGCATTTAAGTGCATTTTGACTTTAAGTAAATGAATATTCGTAAAAAAAGAACTTTTTTTATTTTTCGCTTTTCGCTCGCTCCTCAAAATGCAAAATGTGGGAAAAAAATATTTTTATTTTTTTTTCGCTCGCTCGCTCCAATTTTTTTCGGACAAAATCCATAGAACATATGATCAATTTGTTGTGGCCTTAGATGTAGAAAAGTATCTCACATTAAACATAGACTTAAGATATAAAATATCAAGTCTAGATTCAGGTTAAGTAATCATAAATTAAAATTCGAAACAGGTCGTCAACTTGGTATTTCTGAAAACGCACGTATTTGTGATCATTGTTTTTCCAACCCTGGAATGTCATTATTAGATTGTGAATATCACGCATTTTTCAATTGTAGTAAATATATCGATGTTAGGAGAGAATACTTATTCAACTGGTACAATCATAGAACCAACCTCATAGATTTTTATAATCTTATGTCGACTAATGACAGTCAATTATCATAAGACTTTCCAAATTTGTTTATGAATTGATGTTAAAAATTAATAGCTAATATTCTTATTCTTGATATCAGTAATTTACATGCAACTATTCACATATTGTTGCCCCAGCCAACTACACTGTCTCTTTTATGTCCAGTCGTACGTAATATTATTTTTTATTTCCTTTGTATTCTATGTTTGACATAACTTAAATGTATATGACATAATTGCAATGTGCATGTTATGTATTATGGGCCGGAGGCCTTGAAATATTCAAATAAATTATTGTATTGTATTGTACATTATATCGTTCATATCAAGTTATATATATATTATTCTTTATCTGCAGTTTTACACGTACAAGTTTTATACTCATAAAATATTTTCTTTTTTCTCATTGAAGTGTTTTCGTGGCATGTTTTATAAAGAAAGTATGGAAATCCATGTTTTGTTTTCAAATAAAACCCTATTTCATGTAGTTTTATGCTCATCGACTTCACATGTTATACCTATGACATTAGGAGGCTGACAATGAGACCACTGATATACATTATATAACCTAATAGGAAAGTATTGTGCGGTGTTATATTAACGTAGCAATAACCGCTTTACACCTGAATGAAAGGAATGTAGGACAACTGGTCCCATGGACATCTGGTCCCATGCTATTTTTGAAAGGGGTGGACAATTGGTCCCATCTAATCTTGCCAGGCTGGACAACTGGTCTCATGTCAATTGACAGGGGAGGAAAATTGTCTGTTTAAAGGCGTGATTTCATTTTAAAATTGTCAGGGATATGCACCTATTCAAAATAATCAAATATAATTTTCCTATTTTCATGATATAACAGTGATATATAAAACATTACCACCATTTCATGTGATAAGACGTACAAACTATGTAATCTTTTCGTTACATCTTGATACTTTACCTCGTTTAAATGGGAATTTCGAAATAACACCGAAAACGAAACTAGGGATTAAAGACGAAGAACAAAATGGCTAGCGGAAGATTTTCTCAATCAAAAATGTCCGAGGAGACGTTTGATTTTGTTTGTACGGCATGCGAGCAGGAGAACAAGACGTTAGAGGCTGTGAGATACTGTGTAGAATGTGTTGGATATTGTTGCCAAGGATGTACAGATATTCATAATAAGTTTCCCACTTTGAAGAATCACAATCTACTTGGTGTAGGGCAAGGAAATCAAGCCGGCAAACTGAGACCAAGTTTACCTGAATATCCAACTGAAAGATGTTGTACTCATCCAGGGAAGGTGTTAGATATGTATTGTGAGAAAGATGACATAGTTGGTTGTACAACATGTATATCGAAAGATCACAGGTATAGTATAGTTTTATATAAAAAATATACAAGTATTTTGTGTACAAGTTTCTTTAATTTCATGTACATGTTACAATTTAAAGTGCATAACCATAGTTTGTCTTAAGATAACAATGTTTAAGTTATACAATATAAAACAATGGTTGTTTTATAAAAATCCTAATGTATAAATGTCTATTGCTACCGATAAAGTATTTATGCATACAAATAAATCTATATTTAATCGCGCACTTTGTATTTTTTTATAGTATTCTTATATACTAGTCTATTAAAACTATAAACATGTATGATCGTGCAGAAAACAAGTAATTCTTAAAGGTTTTCTATACTTATATAAGGTTTTAATGTGAAGTATAAATTTTAAACAATCGTATACATATAGAATAATAAAAGATAATACCATTAACTTTGTATAAAAGTTTTAAAAGAATCATTTTTATGCTTCGTGAGGCATAAATAACACAGTGGTTAATATAGAACTTTGTACACTACCAATTGAATTATCTCAGCTAGATTTACAGATTTTTTGTATAATGATATTCAATGTAATGAAGCTTTCATGAACCGAGTGAGGACTGTTACGGGCCTAAACAGCAGTAGACGTGCAGGCATGAAATAATATATAATACTTATATATTAAGTATTAATATTGATAATTGTTAATAATTAATATTAATGTTAAATATTAACTTATATTAAGATCCATTAAGGGATTTTCTGTACTTTTCTCCATATAACTATCATGAATGGCCATGTTTTTTATGAACCGCTGATGACTGAGGCACTGATTATAAAATGTCGTCTTGATATACGCCTATTTATTTTTATGCATTACAGGTTGTGTTCAAGAAGTCAAATTCATTCAATCCCTGGTATGATAAATAAACTATTCAACTTGTCTAATAGTAAAAATGCACAAAGCCAACTACGAGCATTATTTGTTTCCATGACAACCTTTGGTAAATCTAAGGATGTACAACTTACAGCTATAAATGAGGCCAAAGATAAAGCTTTACAGAAAATAACAAAATTCCAGAAGCTTTTAGACGGTGCTGTTAAGAAAGCCGCTGAAATGTCAAAGAAAGAGGTGATGCAAGTTTACAAGAAACTGGAACAAGAAATACTTGACGACAAGTCTGAATGTCAGAAGACCAATGATACCCTACAAGAAACAAGTGACAAGTTGAACAAAGCTGAAGGTAACAGAGCTCAACACTTTGTATTAACAAAGCTAGCTGAAAGAACGATAAAAGAAACAGAAAAAGAAATGAAAGAAATGAAAAAGAGGATTAAGTCTGATGAACAGATATCTTTTACACCTAACCAGTCATTGCTGGATAATATTAATAATTTACAAGGAATTGGTACAGTAGATGATGCATCAAAGACGAGATCTGAGCCTTACAGAATAATAGGAAGTAAAGATATCAATATTATATGTCGCAAAGACTCATATATCAGTGGGTCGGCAGGTTGTTGTATTAGCTCTGATAATCAACTTCTGGTTACCGACTACAACAATTACAAATTAAAACGTATTGATTTACAAACATTGACACAAATTGATGATTGTAAGTTAGATAGTCAGCCATTTGGTATTTGTTGTATCGACAAAAATAATGTTGCTGTGGCATGTGGAGTTCCTAGTTACATGATTCAGTTTGTTTCTATAGATAACAAGATGACTCCAACTAGACGGGTACTTATGTCTCACTGGTGTTATGGTATTACTTTTAAGGATGACAAGCTTTACGTAACAGATGGTGCAAATTCACTTAACATTTATAATTTGACAGGAAAGCGTTTGAAAACTGTAACACATGATAATACTGGTAATGAAATATTTTCACGCACTAGCCATATTACTGTCAATGAGGGTGGTGATCGACTGTATATTGGTGACATAGATAAAGGTATTGTATGTTTGGATGGTGAAGGAAAGTATTTGTCTACCTACAATGATGAGGATATGAGCATGGTAGACGGTGTGTGTGTTGATGGTGGAGGTTCCTTGTTTGTTGTTGGAAGTAGATCTCACAATGTGATGCAATATACTAAGAATGGCAAGAAGATTGGTTCAGTAATAAATCAACAAGATGGATTAAATAGTCCCATTTCCGTTTGTTTTGACAATAAATGGAACAGGTTGTTTGTCACCATGGACAGTAGTAATACAGCAGTGAAAATGTTTGAACTGAAGTAATAATTACTCATGGTCTGCACTAGAACAAGTAACATACTGTACCAAAAAGTACATGCAACAACACAATAGTACTGGCCAATGCCAAATTTTTTAATGTTGATTCGATAAAAGGCAACAAAACTATTATTTCTTTGCAACACATTTGAAAATGCCTTGGCACAAAGAATTGTAAATCGCATATAAGCTATGTGAAGATATATTAATAAAGGTTTTCTGATATTGTTTGTTAAAAATACTGTCAATCAATTTTCATAGTCAATTAATAATTCATTTTAAATTATACATGTATAACTATCATTTTGTATGTTTTTATATATCATGTCGATGTATGTTAGGTGGTTTTTCTTCAATGTTTGAATAAGGTATTTTTGTACAACAGTTACATTACTAGTAGTTCATTCTTTAGTTACGGATGCACACTCTTTATTACCTGTGTTTTACGATTACCTGTGCCATTGTAAATGCTTTTGATATTACAGTTATTTCTATAGTGCATACATGAATATAAGTTTTATGATATTCTAGTTTTAAATTAGAATTAAATATAATTTACAAATTATCCTGCTTAATACTTATTGTATATTATTTATACGTAAATAAAACACATTGATTATCTCATAAGAATGTAGTTTGTCATTTTAAATTGTAAAGTTATATTTTGTTTTATCAGCATTGAAACATTTGACAAAAATCACAGAGTGTATGATGATATAAGGAGAAGTAGTTCAGTAATAGGGTGCAAGGTAAGAGATCGAGAGGTTCCGGGTTCGAATCCTACTTGGAGCATTGTACATTTGTAGCAATATTCCAAAATTTGTTTTGTTGTGTTATGAAATTCACGTTTGTTATTTATGCAGACATCTTGTGTTCAACAGGTTTTAAACGTTTGTCCAAGAGCCATCTCAGAACATTAATCAGTTAGTTAGAATGAATGTAAATAACACAATTCAACTTGAAAGCAAAACTGCCGTTTTGATTTCACAGTCAGCAATCTCTAGGTATTGACGTAGTTTTTGTCAGCTATATTTATATATAAATAAATTTCTTCAATTTATCTTAATAAAATCGGTAAATAAAGCTTCACATATTTAATACTGATAAAGGAACTACCTATAAGTTGAACAATACAATAAATCACCAGGACTTCATGTTTAAGATCTATAATCAAGTACAACTGAACATGCACATTATACCGGCCTTAGTATGTATCTGTATATTCTTATCGGCAGTTTTACATGTACAGTTTATGTCATCACAAATGCTATATATCTAACTGGCTACAATATATAAGCCTTAAAAATTTTAAGAGGTATTTAGAAATTTATTTAATTCTACTTTTTTTATTTTTTTTTTATAAATAAAAATTATGACTTTGTATAGTCACTATGCCATACTGCTTACTAACGTAACAGATTGGACCATTCGTGTGGTCAACTAAACATTGATATCAACTTTAGAACATCCCATAGAAAAGAATTTTGCTGCGTTACATCACTGTATAGCAGTTGACAATTTACACTAGATTGAAGTGAAACAAATTAAATGCAAGAATATTTCGATCTCAAGAAAGTTAAAATTTACCTAATGGAATGTAATCTCGAGCACTATCTTTAAAAACAAATCCTACCACGTGATCACAGATCGATGTTATGTGTAAGCGCCATACATTTTGTGTAATTAGTTATTCAGCTGCTTTTTCTGGTGAAGTGATTAAATTAATCAAAGTAATGACAGAGCATAACTTCGAATCCAGACTCATGGGTTCAAATTAAAATTGTGACCAAATTACTTTAGTGGATTATGTTCATATTATGCATGGCATAGTCTAGAACAATATTGCCACCTATCTGGGTACCAAGAATTAATGCTGCTAACATCTGTCGAAAGCAGTGTTCTTATTTCTAGTTCAAATTTTGAATGCACAGATCTAATACTCTCCAGAAATAGCTAATAGGACACCTGATTATCATAATTTATCCAAAGGCACCAAAATTACAATACACACTCATAATTTTAAATTATGATAATCAATAAAAACGTAACAGATGAAACAAATATAAACCAGCAATATAAAAGTGAGCTTAAACTACATTATTATAATAATACGTGGTACCGTAAATAAATCTTAAGTTACAAATAAATGTGCAAGACAATACTCGCAGTAAGTATAACAATTAGGACAGATAAACATTAATAAAAATCGTATTTATTAAGTATATCGATCGGGCCAGAAGATCGACCTTATGTGGCTACGGTTGTAATTAGCTATTTTAAGGTTCAAGATCGGGTAGAAAACTTCGGTGTGCAGTTTCTCTGAATCGAGCGTATTTTCTTTCACGCTTTACCCATAGTTTGTGAAGTTTCACATTTCAATACCTTTTTAGTTATGGAGCAAAAACTTTTTTTATTACATGTACAACAAACAGACCACATTTCTTTTCTTAATGACAATTCGTAATTTATCGACATCATAAATTCATGCATAAAAGACAATCTCACATAGGTCTATAAACATAAATTGTTTATCAAGTTTCAATATGGAATGGACGAACAAACCGTTATATTTTCCTTCGATATTTATATGATATCACGTATACCCGAGTATTTCAAGATCTTACTGAAAAAGAAACTGTGGTTTGAGTGCAAGGAACAAAATGGCTAGCGGAAGATTTTCGCAATCAATTATGTCTGAGGAGACGTTTATTTGATTACTATAAGCATAACAGTGAGATATAACAATTGTAATCAACATGTCAAAATTGTCATGTGATTAGACGTACAAACTTTGTAATCTTTTCGATACATATTGACACTTTACCTCGTTTACCTGAAACACTTAACACTGAAAACGAAACTAGGTTTAAAGACGAAGAACAAAATGTCTGACGCACTCAAAGCATTTTTTGCAAAAGAGAGAAGATATGCTCAGTCCAAAATGTCAGACGAGACGTTCGATTTTGTTTGTACGACATGCGAGCAGGAAAACAAAACGTTAGAGGCTGTGAGATATTGTGTAGAATGTGTTGGATATTGTTGCCAAGGATGTACAGATATTCATAATGAGTTTCCGACTTTGAAGAATCATAATCTGCTTGGTGTAGATCATGGAAGTCAAGCCGGCAAACTGAGTCCAAGTTTACCTGAATATCCTACTGAGCGTTGTAGTACTCATCCAGGGAAGGTGTTAGATATGTATTGTGAGAAAGATGACATAGTTGGTTGTACAACATGTATATCGAAAGATCACAGGTATGAAGCAGTTTTATAATTAGACTAATATTTAAAACTGACAATTTTATATTATATTTTTTACAAGGTGACATTGACAAGGAGATTTAAATCGTCTAATAATTATAATCAACAAAAGTAAATTTTAGGACACCAAACTTGTACAATGTCAGTTGTTTACGCTGGTGTTACCTTAGGTCTCAACAAATTTATTTTTAGATCTCATTGGTCGTTTAAAACATTCTTCTTGAGTGTAATGACTGCGTAAAATGTATAATCGTACAGCAAACGATTTCAGGCGCGTAGCTACCAGTACACAGAGTACGCAGCTGCGTACATATTGGTCCAGAAAATAGCAAAAAAGAAACGTCAAAAATGCAATAAAAACTTTGGTCGGGGGCGGGAGTAGGGGTGTATAGAACAAAAATGAGTTATTTTTCGCAAAAAATCAATGTGAAAATAACTCTACACGAATTAGTTGAATAATTAAAACATCAGCTAGTATGACGCTTTTTGTCAATTTTAATACATAAAACTATATAGCAGCGTTATTCTCGAAACAGATTGGTAAAACAAAATATACCATAAATACATTCAACCAACGCGAGCGCTCAAAACGCAATGGTATTTATTCGCCGCTACATTCATGAATTAATAATACATTTTCTTCTAAAAATGACCGAGATTTTATAGAAAATTGTGGTTGTGATAGTGTTTTTGGTGGTGATGTTGATGGTGGTGGTGATAAGAATGGATGTGATACAATGTTATACAGACTCGTACACAGCTTGAAAAGTCATATTGGACTCGCCTATCGGCTCGTCCAATATGGATTTTCAAGCTGTGTACGAGTCCAAATATATTTCCATGTTGTACAGTATAACTGTATAATAACCTATAATTCTACTTCTTCATTAAACTCAACTTGATACAAAGATAATGGCTTATAATAACGTCTTCTATTGTCATCAAGTTTTAAGGTTAGGCCTACGCTACATTGATCCGTATTATGAAGCATTTAATAAAGATTTTGTCCTTAAATATTCTCTATTGTTTTGTTAAATTATAAAAACCAATTTTGATGATATGCTGCCCAGATGTGGATCGAGTATACAAAAAGTATTTCACGACCCTTCCCTGTTGAATTCTAAACACAAACAAATAGGGATTGGCAGCTTTGTAGATTTTCATATCTTAATTATATTATTGATCAATTGATTGATTAATTAACCAAATCCTTAATAGGGGATCTTCTAACTATTCTAAAATTAATATTTGAATTCAATAATTTATATTGGGGTTGAACACCAATCATCCTAGGAGATGATACGATACGATGTATGGATTAAACTATAATATATTTAAAATGTAATACACTAGATCTCAGATAAGCTTATTTTGTGAATCGTTAAACTCTATTCTTCTACTTTATCATATTTCATTTTTTCCTAAATAAATATTCAACCCCATTTATGTAAATAATCCTAGAAAACAATACTTTATATATTACAAATTTACCAAACTTGATACAAAGATAACGACAGTCAATTGTTTTTAATGGTAATTAAGTTTTGAAGTTACAGTACAGGGGTCCATATTATATAAATACGTTTTACTAAAGATTTTATTCCTTAATCATTCTATACTGTTCTGATGTATTATGAAAATAATCCAGATTTTATGTTGCCCAGATGCCATAGGCGGAAGGGGGGGGGGGTGGACCCGGCGTACGCCCCCCCCCTAAAATTGCCCAAGCTAAGGTTGTTTTTTTTCATCATGAATATGATAATTATAGGAAAATATATATATTTGTCAAAAAATTTCACTCGCTATGCGTGCAACAAGTTACGAGACTGGGAGTACAGAAATACTATGACCTAGCATTCATTTTAAAACAATTCCTTCTCATTATTGTAAGAATTTAACATGATCCAACGGCTGTTAGAAAATTATATGATATATCTAAATGCTTCATATTGTATACCCTGGGAAAGGATAGTTGAGGCACTCGAAATGTGCCTGAACCTCTTAGCAATAACCTAAACTCAGGAATTTCGGGTGCCGCCGGTCACCTAGACCTCTAATCAGGGCTTTGCCTTGGACCATTCGGGGCCCTTACGGCCCATTAAAACCCTATTCTGCTTGTTAATTTTACGCCCCCTCTAACTAGATTTTTACGCCCCCTCTAACTTAAAATCCTGGATCCGCCTATGGATGCAGATCGAGTCTATATAAACGTGTTTTTGTTATCATTTTTTATAGAAATTACTAAAATAATGCTTCTTTAAGGCAGTGGCTCTACATCCATGTGTACCACCCGGCTTGTTCAGTTGGTAGCACGCAAGTCTACTGATCGAGGGGTCGTGGGTTCGATTCCCGGGCGGGGCATACTTTCGTGGAACTTGGTCATGAAATTATTTCTACGGCCATTCTCCTACCGATGATTTTTAATTATGTTGGGCAGTTGTCAGTCACTGACGAAAGTATGTGCTAAGTAGTTGGTTAACAGCTAAATCCAGACATTTAGCCTTTCCAGGAGAATTGAGTAGATTGACTGACCGCCGTTATATGACATAAACAATGAGTTGCTACGGCGTTAAACCAAACAAACAATGCATCCATGCAAACCCTGTAACTTTAACCTCAACACACATTGTTGTTTACAAACTCCTCACAGCGGTTACGTCACGCGTTGCTACCGCTGCGGGGAGTTTGGGTTGTTTAGAGTCACGGCACTCATCTTACTCCAGGCTCCAGTTACGGTACAGTATTTTTTGTCATTGCCTATTTGTACATTCGGAACTCCTCGGCCATTCACTATGAATAACCTCGGACATATTCAGGCGCCATTTTAGAACTTCCTTTGCAACAGGGATATGTCATGAAACCTTCCTTTGATTTTCAAGCATTCATGTACCGTATATATACATATATTCAAGGGTTACAACCGCGTTTGATAATCCACTTCAAGTACATTATGTGACACGCATCACTGATACTCTGATGGCACTATAACCCATGTAACCTCACAAGAGATTAATTATAACTCTTAAATCTACGATGGTTCATAGATGCAAAGCGCAGACCATAGATATGACTTACTAATCAAAAGTATGCGTGATTTGTTAACCTCCTTATCATCGAGAAACGCATGAAAAAAATAATGTTGCAAAAAAAACTAAATTCCGATTATTTTACGAAGAATAAAATTACGTTTCAATGGGACTTACCTTTTGCGAATCTAGTTTAAGGTTTAAATTTCTAGGTAAAAACAAATTCAGGGGAGGAATGCCCTTGACCCCTAGGATGCTGCGTACACATTAAAAAGCCCTTGCTACGCCCCTGGATTTTATCTTATCTTTTAAGTTTAGTGTCGTTTTATATACTTAAAGTTATATATAGACTGTATTTCATCTAGTCATGATAAACACTCAACGATTTATATCTTTAACAGAATAAACAATTTGAAACTATAAAAAATAATTGATTTATGTTGAGTTAGCGATACTACAGTTGTTAAGCATTCGGAACTCCTCGGCCATTCGCTACGAATATCCTCGGACATATTTTGGAACAATCGATGTTGAAGTAAACAAATACATGCTCGATTAGCAAAGAGTGATGTTTCGTTTTTGTCCATAAATTTCAAATAACATAGTTCAATGTTATCAATGAACAATATTTGGTTCAATATTTAACATAGAAATATATTTTGACAAAGATCTGTGTGTATACTACAAGAACTGTTTGCATAACCGATACGTGCTTCTCCATATTATCTAATCAACGGAGGAAAATTGACATTATTGTCTAATTTTCATAGAACGGTATAACCTCCCTGGGTGGGATTCGAACCCGTACCCCCTCGGGACACAAGATTCCAAATCCCGGCGCGCTACCAATTGCGCTATCAACCCGAGTAGAAACATACAAAATATTTGTCTTGATATAGACTCATTCCCACTTAGAATGTACATTTGATGTCTCCAACGTTTATCATGTTTCCAGGAGTTTAACCTACAGAATTTATGTAAATGAAATGCATATTTACAAGTGATAGTGCTATAGTAAAAGTATAAAAGACATATTTCGTGAAGAAAACTTCTATTTTTTCAAAATATTGTCTCTTAATTAAGCTAGGGTTTAGAAAATCCCTATGTCTCCATTGACAAATTCTTACAGTTAGCTTCAAATTGTTAAAAATTCAGACGGATTTCCAATTAGATGTATCTTTAATATGTTAATTATTACTAAATCCTCAAGGAAAACACACATTATAATGTAAATTCAATAATTTTCCACACCTCATACAACAAACGTTGTTTCCAAACTCCGATAACGTACGGGACATTTATTTAAAGGCTTCATTAATCTCACAGCTTTGCACTCTTTACAAACTATTTTTGTGTAAGTAAAGTCCATAAAGTTATATCCTAATGATAAGATATTCATTTTAGCTGACATTTTATTGGTATCGGTAATTTATGAGTTCATTTATTAAAAAATGAATCGTAATTTTCACCAAGTAACGAACGGGACAATTAGTAAAATCAAATTATCTAACAAACCTTTTCAAATAGATATATAAATTCTTCATTGAACTGATCTTCAATGATTAAATAAAAAGTTTATGAAGTGTTTTTATAATTCATTCAAAGTGCATATTTGTGACACACAAAAAAACAGTAAAAACAAAATGAAAAATAACGTACGAGTCCGTAACGTACGGGACAAAATGTGACACAATAATTGATAATCGTCTGAATATTTATGATGAATTGCTTTTGTAAGGTTCCTTAACATGCATTTAATCTTCACAGACGAAAATATTATGGGAGCGGCAATTATAATGAAATTTATGATGTTCAAAAGTAACTAACAAGAGTGACGGGAAAATAAGTTATAGTACTTATTATTTGCAATAAATGATGAATAGTTTCCATTGTTATTAATTGAATTCCATCTAGCTTTGAAATGATAAATTAAAACAATGCCTCGTTTGGTCAAATTATAACTTAAGAATCATTTTAGCACACACTGCAATAATTTGATCAGGTTCATACGTTATCTTACTTATTTAATAACGTACGGGACACTGTAGAAGTGTCTAAACATGCATTTGCCGGATGATTTGATGGTTGTAAATCACAAGTTACCTCACTACTAAATAGCTTTTATTAGTTTATGCGTTAGTTTGCTATGTTTCTTTCTTAAACTTGTCACAAAATTGTTGAATGTTGTTCTCTTGGAATAATGAAATTGGTTCGCGTAATTATTGTAATTAAGAGATATTATTGTTGTTTTATTTGTAAAACACAAGTACATTGAATTGTAAAACAAATTACACAACAATGTAAATTGTATTCTTGCAGTTTAACTTAGTTATCAATAGTTTAGATGACCGAACTGAAGTATATAACGTACGAGCCAATTTTGCTAATGTACGGGACAACAATTATACTCTTTATTGGTTGCTTTGTGGTGGTTCACATGCACACAACGTTTTGTTATAACACTAAGACAATGGTATCTAACTATTTTAAACAGTTTCATTCTATATTTAACTTGTTTGTATCGTTCTGGAACAGTTGATATGAATGACATTTTTAAAACAAAAAAAACTTATGAAAATAGCGTATTCAATATTTATGTTTTTCTGAAAGTATCAGGCTTACTCTTCAGTCTTTATCATTTATTCTGAAACGTAATACCTTATAAAATGCCACTGTATTGAATTTCTCTACAGTTTGACCATTACTACTTTTAAAGTGTAAGTGACATTTACAGCACATGTTCGATTTTTATAAGCACATTTATTAATGCTAGGTGTGACCTTTCACCAGCCTATATCTAAAAAAGTATACTAGCCCAGCTGAAAAGATTTTTATACTGCGTACAGAACATATCTACAATGCTTTTAATTGATTTAAAACTCACATGAAAAAAAAAATATGCTCATACTCACCTTAATTGTGATTGAGTCTATAAGTCTTTGTTATTATTTAGCGGGTGTATATGTTTATTACAGGCTATGTCCAGACAGTCAAATTCATTCGATTCCTGATATGATACAAAATCTATTTAACTTGTCTGCTAGTATAAATGCACGAAGCCAGCTTCAAGCATTATTAGTTTCAATGACAACCTTTGGTAAATCTATTGATGTACAGCTTGAAGAATTAATTAGGCACAGGGATGATATGTTACAGAAAGTAACACAATGCCAGAGAGATCTACAAGCGGCTGTTAACAAAGCCGCTGAAATATCAAGAAGTGAGGTGATGAGAGTTTACAAGAAACTAGAACAAGAAACACTTTCCGAAAAGTTTGAATATCAGAAGACCAAGAATGCCCTACAAGAAATAAATGACAAGTTAAACAAAGCTAAAAAAAACAGAGCTCAACGCTTCATGCTAACAAAACTTGCAGAAAGAAAGATAACACAAACAGAAAAAGAAATTAGGGAACTGAAGGAGAGGATAAAGACTAATGAACAAATATCTTTTACACCAAACCATACAATAATGGATAATATCAATGGATTACAAGGTATCGGTGTGGTAAGTAGTACATCAAAAAAGAGATCAGATATGTACGGAAAAGTAGAAAGAAAATTTGTCCAAACCAAAGTAAGCTCAGACACTAATTATTGTTGGACTGGTCACAATAACTTATAAAAAAATTGAACGTACAATGTATTGATTAACAAACATTGAAACTAATTGATTATTGTAAAATAGAATGATCACAATATAGTGTTTGTTGTATCAGCAAAAATGAAGTTGTTGTGGCATGTGGATTTCCTATAAGTATGATATAAACAAAATTGGTGTTGTAATAAATCAACAAGATGCATTTAATGAGCCACCTTCTGTATGTTTTGCCAAGAAATGGAACAGTTTGTTTGTCACCATGGAAAGAAGCAATATAGTGAAAATGTATTAACTAAAATAATAAGTACCCATAGTCTGTACCAGTACAACTTGTACATGTAATGTACTACAATATTATAAAGTACAGACAAATAGAAAATACAAAATAAAATTTTCAAACTGGTGCTCTATTTTGCCTTAATTGAAAAATAGACAACTATGTAAACAAGTCATGAATATTTTTTTTATTTTATATATTACCTTGTTGTTAGCATACATAACTATTATTGAATTGTGACTTTGTTATTCATGCACATGGATTCTTTCAGAATGATTAATTTGAAATATAGTCAATCTTACTTATCAAGTATTTGAATAAAAGATTACATAATAATACATTTGGTTCTTCATCTAAATTATAAGTAACTGTCAATCTTCAACTTATTATCAGATTTCAAGAGTTGATTACATCCAAATATCATCAGCAAATATAGTATACATTATAGCTTTGACATTTGATTATGACAATCTGACAAAATATACTTCAATTTGATTAAATGTGTAAAGGCAAGGTTAAATATAAATCAACAGAATTCTTAGAATGAGTTTACTACTTGAAGCTGGTTACAATAGTATTTGTTTTATTTAACACCGTGTCTATACAATTGTTGCCAATTAACAGGACTAGCTATCTACCCTAACTTTCCTGGACACTCGCCATTAACCAGTACTGACCCTTCCATCAACAAGGACGGAAACTTCTCCACATATATGTAGTTAATTTATGGAGAAAAATTATTATTAATGTCAAATTTTCATGGAGGGTAAAAATTCCCAATTTGGATATGACCTATTTTCCTTTGAAAAACTAGTTTGGAAGTCTCTGTGACTACATATTTTCATAATCCATGATGGGCAGTGCTAAACTTTTTTCAAGGCAAGGTGTCATAGTTTGATCAGTATAACTATGTATGCATACATTGTAGAGGTGCGCGGTATTACCGGTAAACCGGTAACCGTGGTTTTTTATCTCGCGGTACGGTACCGCGGTATTTTAGGAAATACCGGTATTACAGTACACGTGAACGAGTAGTACCCGTGATTAAGGTTTCACATGTTATATATGTCAGGGTTGGCAAAATCAACGGTTGTCCGAGTCGTACATTTAGTTATTTTTTTATTTTGACTTGTCCCTGTACAAGTGAAAAGTTCTGCTTTAGTTAGTTAAACCTTTTTTCAGTTTCACCACTGCATAACACTGTGGAAGTTATACATATAGATACAATCCCATGTATAGTAGCAATCACCTAGCAGAGTTGTCTTGTATTCTGCGAGAAAGAATTGTTGACTTATTTACGACAGTCGTCATTTTCTGTTATAAGTTGATAGGAAATTTTACTTAGTATATATAAATAAAATATTTCGATTTAAATCTTGATTTCGGGATCGGTTCTAAAGGCAGTGGAACATAATTTTTGTAAGCATGGGTTTCCTTCAACGATTGTTTTATTCATTTTCATTTTCCCACAAACATGCCGTATTTATTCTCCGATTAACCTTAGTAAGTTATAGCATAAACCGCTTTTGAATACCACGTATTAACAACACGTATGGCGTCATGACACAATTAATAGACGGACTGATTCGTTTTAACCTAGGTTATTTTCAACTTGGATTACGAAACATCATCAAGTTTTCAATGAATTTAAGCAAAAAACAAAATCAATGGTGATTAAGATGTTATAATTATTACCCTTAAATTAGGGTTTTTGTGTTTTTAAAGATTAATTAATGATCTTCTTATAAGTGTATTTTAATTATATTGTGGTATACCGTGGTATATACCGTGGTATTTAGTAAAAAACCACGGTATACTGTGGTAAAAATTTCCTGGCGGTACCCAGCCCTAGTACATTGGCCAATCCTGATACTAAGGCTTTAACACTGATATCTAGCATCACTGTAGGCCGATAAAATAGGATCAGGGGTTGGGCGATGGTCAAAAATACAGTTACAGTTACTCTGAAAATAATTTTGAATGGTTATACTCCAAGACAAAGGTAAGTTACTGGTCTAAAGTAGTAGGTTCATCTTACCCGTAATAATAGGCTGTATATTAAGGACTGTGCCCAAAACTAACACATTTCATACAGAACCAGCAGCTTTTTTCATGAATGGAGGAGAAATAATACAAGAATGGTCCACAGAGTGTGCTGGACTATTCAATGTCCACATGTAAACAAAAGCAGCAATTATTTGGAAAATTATTTCAAACAATATCATTTAAAATAATACCCAAATCATTGCTTTTTGTGATGACGTGTGATTTTTCAAATGAATCTCTACTTCAGTGTTTTAAAGACTTACAAATTTTGCACCTAATATCGTGACAAAGATGTGTGACGCTACACCAATGCACAAACAGTCAGTCATTGGACATGACCCAACTAACTAGTCAAAAAGAAGAGACAATACAATTATGTTTCAAACATATCTTTTTAATAATTTCAAATGACATGATTTAACATTATATACAAGTACTTTATTATGTTACATGAATAACAGGCTTGAATACCTTAATAGTATAATACCAGTACTATGAAATGTTGTTTATTTAGATGAAAAAAACGTAATTTTGAAATAACTATATATAAAATAATTTTGAGGGCAAGTTAAATATCTTTTCTAAAACATATAACATTGTACATAATGTGGTCTTTAACATAGGCATTTTCAAGACCTGGAAAATGTCGTTTAAAAGGCTTAAAGATGTAGATTTTATTAAACAGAAAAAAACAAAACACAACATGAATTCAAAAAGCTAAATCAAGTTGCCAAGGTGTTCTTCATTATTCAATTATTCTTGTGTATGCAAAAACTTACTTCCATACTTAATTTATAAAACTAAAACCGTATGCAACAGCTATTGTTTAATGAAACATAATTACAAATTAAGAAACTTCTCATAAGTTAAAATCTAGACTTCAGTAAGAATAATAGTAACATGAAAAAAATCAGATTTGTGGATAGCTTTTCACCAAATAACACTCTAAAAAATAAATAATATCAACTTGGTTCGACTGTCAATTAATTCTTAATTTCTGTATGAATTTAAGATAAGGATAAAGTAAAACAGAAGTCCATTGAAATTTAGAGCAACTAACTGGTGCTTTATTAAAGGTACTCATTCACTAATTTCAACTTTAACATCAACTTTTTCTGAAACTATCGAAATTGTTTGGAAACATTTTTAAGCAGACAATTAGAGATTTGATAATGACAATTTTAGTGCAAATTGACAAACATGAACAAACAATAGTGTTTCAAGAAATACAAATCTACCCCGTATGTCATGGTATAGACAATTTTAGTGCAGTTTTGTGACTTTATAGTCTATTTCTTGCCATCTATAGGTCAGTTTGTCCTAAAATATTGAAGACTTATTTTTTTACACAATTACAGACACTGAATAGTATTTTGAAAATATTAGATGATCTTAACCAAATCTGTGAACTAGTACCTCCAATAGAAGGTTAAGTCTAAAGCAAATACAGTTCATTATTTGTGTCACAACATCAAATGACTTCATTACTAGTATATCAACATCACATGACCTTTATTTGTGTAACAATATCACATGACCTCATAAATTGTATTTCAACATCACATGACCTATATTTGTGTAACAATATTAAATGACCTAATTACTAGTATATCAACATCACATGACCTTTATTTGTGTAACAATATCATATGACCTAATTACTAGTATATCAACATCACATGACCTTTATTTGTGTAACAATATCATATGACCTAATTACTAGTATATCGACATCACATGACCTTTATTTGTGTAACAATATCACATGACCTAATTACTTGTATATCAACATCACATGACCTTTATTTGTGTAACAATATCATATGACCTCATAAATTGTATATCAACATCACATGACCTTTATTTGTGTAACAATATCATATGACCTAATTACTAGTATATCAACATCACATGACCTTTATTTGTGTAACAATATCATATGACCTAATTACTAGTATATCAACATCACATGACCTTTATACTTGTATATCAACATCACATGACCTTTATACTTGTATATCAACATCACATGACCTAATTACTTATATTACCTATTTACATCTGTCATGTCATTTAGCTATATTTTCCTGAAGATCTTGATTTTTACCATTATATGAAGGCCATAAGTTGATTTATACATACACATGACGGTCATGCCTTGACTAATACAAAACAAATGAGGGCAAATCTTGATTCAATTTTTGTTCAGAAAATAAAAAAACAAGCAATGTAATGTGAAAACAACATTAAAGCTGGGTTTAAAAACTTCAATGCAAAAAATTACAAAGGAAAACAATCCATAATAAAAGCAGGTAGAGTTGTGGTTACTTTCTAATTCTGTTTATCACATGGTATGTTATCATTGTATGAAGTTTCATAAAGATCTGACAATAAATGGCAGAAATATATGGTAAAGAAAAAAATTAAAGCAATTGTTAATGACACCAGATGCCTGACTGCCCGCGTTTTGCCAAACTATTAGCCGAATTTTTGTTGAAAATCTGGCTAAAATTTAAGTCTTGTCAAATTCTGAATATTTAATATTCTATCAGTCAATCCAAGAAAAGAAGTTGAACTTTTACAGTATATACATGAATATCATTTCACCATCACTATATATTGAGGGTTGCCTGCAAGACTGTAGTAACTCGCTCTTCAACGCAATGCACTAACTACAGTCTTGTGGGCAATGCTCGATATATAGGTATATACATAAATTTAAGCCAGTTATGATAATAATATTTACTCTTTTAATGATCCATTTCAAATATGTACTTATGACATTTATGTAGAAGTAATACACATATTTTGTTGGATAATAACAAATAATCAAACTGATAAAATGATAATGTTTTCAACTGATAATAACCATGCTATAGATAAACCTCATTGGCTATGGTACCGAAACTGTATATAATGTCTTGTATTTAAGTAAAAAAACGCTATAAGTACAATATTTTCCTTGGTCATCCATTTTTATTTTATATTCTGGCACAAGATTTCACATTTTCTTTACACTATCCTGATATTTGATGAACAATTAACTAATTGATTCATCATAGAACTGTTATCTCTATTAAATGTAAAATGTCAAGAAGCCGAATCAAGCAGCTGTATACTCCATCATATAATTCCTTGTGTAAGAGCGTAATTCTTGTTGTGTATAATCTTCAGGCATTGGTAAATTACTGATGTATGGAGCAATCATTCTGAAATATAACAACAAAAAAACAATGAGAAAACTTCATAATTGTAGTGGAATATGTACATACAGTAAAAGTTCGCTGGCTCGAACTCGAAGGGACGTGGAAAAAAATTCGAGCTAGGCAGGTGTTCGACCTGGCCGACATTCGTCCGAGTTCGACGTTATTACTTCCCTTTGTTTTTATTTGTTATCTCCCTTGGTTTAATATAAATCCGGAACACACGGTTCGTTCACGGTTGTGAACGTAATCAATACAAACTGCAAATCAATTTGCTTATAACTTATTTGTTGTTCGTTAGTTATACATTTATGAACATTATTATGTTTAGGTGAGTAGTAGTATATGAGATGAACGTCCGTGTTTCATTAAGAATGTTTCGTTGTGATACACTTGTTGTGTACTAGATTCTACTCATCTCTTTTATTTCTTGTTGTTGTATTACAAAGTTATACTGTAAATAAAGAATATAAAAGTGAAATAAAATAATAAAAACTAACTCAAATATTGTTTACGTAATTTTATTTTATCTCGAAACATAAAAAAGCATGATAACACAATACAAACAGTACGATAATACAATGTATGCTTAAACATCAATAGCACACTTCACGTTTTCTGACAAGTTAAGGTCAGTAATCATAATTAAGCACATTTAAAAAGTCCTTTATAGTTGATTGTTTAGAACAACGTTTGTGGAAGTCTCTATTTATCAAATCCTTATTTTATCAATTAAAACAAACATACAAGCTGTATACGCGCTAATTCATTTGTTTTAGCAAGGCCTTAGTTACTCGTTTTATTCTTGATTTTTAATCATACCATGCCACTTTATAACTTGTGTCCATCAATAATGTGCAATCTGCAAACAATTCTATTGTAAACCATTTCAGTGTGACAATGTGATCACGCAACAAAAAGTTTTGACACTTAAATTCAATTAAAAATTTAAGGTTGAGCGATTTTCACGCCGTGTTATTATCACGCGTCACAAACAATACCTACTTTCAGCCCTTTATCGCTGATGTGTGAAAATCTATTGTTCGAGAGAGACAATAGTATAATAGTGTATTTGTTAACCACGGGACCGTGATATTGGTTCGAGAGTTCGACCCTGTCCTGTTCGACTCAGAAGAGGTTGTTTTATATAGATATAGAAGGGAAATTGATCGGTGCCAGACAATGTGTTCGACTCAGGCAATTAATTCGAGCTGGTGGTATTCGAGAGAATGAACTTTTACTGTATATTACATGTGTATAAATTAAATTGTCTGTAACTGAAACATATCAATTTAAAACAAAAGACTAGTCAATTACTTCAGTTTTTGCTAATTATAAAAACTATACAATAAACCCTAAATCACAAACTTAAAGGTCAAAGATCCTTAACTATAAACTAGAGATATGGGTGAAGACCCTAAATTACAAACTAGAGATAAAGTGAGGACCCTTAATCATTAACATGGGTATCAGGGCAAGTCTTTACCTCAAATTAGTAAGTAAAGTTTATAGTTGAAATCAGACAATATTTTATAAATAATGTGAAATTACAAGCCACTGAAATGGGGACAATTATAACTAAGCTGCATAATTTGAACAAACTAAACAGTACAACTATACAGTAGCTAAAGGCTACAATATTGTGAGCTTCTTCTAACAGGGGGAAAATCACAAAAAGCTATAAGTAACACAAATTCTACCTTATAGTAGGTCTCTCTTCCCCTCTTGCTTCGGCCTGGAATGTCAGTATTAACCTCAAGTAGTTAGCTGCTTTTTTAGCCATCTCTGACTGACATAATCTGTAAATATTAACAAATATACATGAAGATAATCTATCAGAGTTTAACTACAGTAAGGTTTATGAATTATTAAAAGAATGTTTTAATTTAATAAAGAATTGAAGATGTGGTACAAATGTGAATAACAGAAAGTTGAATTAATTTAAAAGAAGGTTTTCAAAAACATACTTGCTTCTTAACGGGCATAAAAACATTTTTCATACATATAGTCATAGTCATTTGATCTACTAACAATCCCTGAACATTCTTAGATTTTTGAGCTAACCTTATAACCAGTACTAAGTTTATACCTATGCCTGTGACAGACAAATGCTCTACTTGATACAGTGGTAGGAGGGAGAATGGCAGAAAATATTTCATGAACGAACTCCAAAAGGTATGTCCTGCTCAGGATTGGAAACCATTTGAATGTTCTATGGAATAGTAGTTAGCAGTGCTGCCAATAGACCTAATTTGGAACTCTATTTTGTGGGGTTTTCTGTCTGTGCGCAGGTGGTACAAGCAAAGTCTGTAACACATTAATGCTAAAAAGCACAAAAAACGGATTAAATCCTATTGTTTTTTTGTACACACATTTTAATTGTGTCGATAAAAACTTGTGAGTATCGTAGTAGAAAACCCAAATATTTGAGTTTCGGATATAGTCTATTGAACAGACTGGGTAGATCACCAACATTAAGAAAAGAGATACCTTACCTGTCTTTAGAATTACTACATGGTATACTTCTAACACTGTTACATAATGATTTCACTTCAGGTAATAGTTGATCTAGACTATATACATCAGGATCTAAGACAGTCTGTAAAACAAAATATAATAATTTTAGGCCATGGAAAATTTATTGCTTAATTCTCCTAATAATTTTAAACCATAGAAAATTATTATTAAATTCTCAAATTTTTAATAAACAATTTAGATGAGTGGGCAATTTCGGACTAAAAACAATAACAAAAAATAAAAACAACAAAATTAGAGTCAGAAAATTGATTAATAAACCCTACCGGGCCTGATGACAATACTTCCTTAAAGGTGAAATTTATCGTTGGACACAAAAAACGATTAAACATCAAAATATTACGTATTTCTATTGTATCTCAGCAGACACTCACGCTTAACGCATGTAAACAATGTGTATATCGAGATATTTAACTCTGATTTAAACCTGTATCAATTTAGCCGATATTACAACATCGCTTATCTACCGTGTGTGATGTCATCGTAGTCCTATCGATTAAAACCTGTTGTAACAGTCAATGGATTGTAATTTATACACGCCTGTCAATTAATCAGTCGCAAAAACATTTTGAAATTAAATTTGCATTTTTTTATTAATAATTACATTTCCTACATGATTTTTTTTATTTTATATAAACCAGTTTAATAACTAGGCTTATATGTTGTATATTTGATTGCATTCATCGACAATTCCATGATATTAAGTAGTTTTTTTGTGATGTACTTTTTATTTGCGTGAAAAAAAAGGTTCAAAAAGAAATTAAATCGAATACGTCATTACATTAAATGAGTCTGAAACTGGTTAAGAGCAAGCGCGTTTTTTTATTTCTATATGATGACCAAGTGAAAGTGGAAAAAGATTGAAAAAAACTCGGCAGAAATAACTTAGACTACGTAAAGTTATGATTTCGTCATATTTTGACAGATACTTGCCAAAAATATAATCTTCGTGCGGAAAACGCTATTTAATTTCCTTTTTGAAAAGAAAATAGTGTACCTCGTGTTTTTTTCTCAAGGAACCAAAGATGAAAAAAGGAAAATCAGGTGACAGCAATGTTGTGCAGAAAATACTACTCAAATTGTTTCGTAATGTTGGGTGCAGTAAATATTAGTTTGAAAAATAAGCATAAAAGTTAATTTATCTAAAAATCGCATTTAAAAATCATGGAATGAAAATTGATTAAACATTAAAATATATATATCTTTATATCGCTGGTTGTGCGATTATATTAAATGATGAGACCGGCATTCTAAACCTCGCTATTTTGCACAAAAAAATATTTAAATGCGTAATATGAACTTGATCGCCTGAACGGTCATCTACTATCATTTACCTTATCTCCAATATATCGCGTAACATATGTCAGCGGATTAAAAATTTCTTTTGAATTCACAGCATGACGTCTATTAGACAATGTTGAAATTGATTGAGGGTGCGGTACGTACTTTGTATATTAATGTCGACGGCAGAGTGATAGCCAACACGTGTCAGGATTTGAGAGTCTGTGTCCATGGAAACATACCCAATAGTATCAATAATTTGATGACACAAAAGAGTAATTGATAAATTATTTTGATGTACTCCTAACTTTAAATGTGTTAATTAAGTTTGTGAGGTTCCCCACGGGAAACAATAAAATTCGTACAAGATGACAAAAAAGTCCCGCGGTGAGCCTCTATATATTGGGGTCCTTAATGTAGATTAAGATATCATCGCCAACAAATTGCATTTGTTACACATGACCTGTCAAAAGGCTGTCGCCAATTATATACTTTTTAATTGTAGTTAATATTGGTCTGAATAATGATGTTAGAAAATAATCTTTTGAATAATCTTTCGGAGTTGAAATTGTTTTTCACGGAAGTCAATTCGCGCTAATAAATCTTTGTTTTTACTAGTTTGTTAGACAAATATATTAACAGTTGAATTTACCAAGGAGTTATTTGTGATTTTATTAAAACTTAAATTCTCATATGGAATTACGGAAAAGCATATAAATACAACAAAGGGAATTATTAAGAACTATTCGAAACACGATGAAGATACGATTTGAAATTATTTACTTCGTCGCCGAGTTGTCGTCGTTTTGAACAAGTTATCTTAATCTATTTGAAACCACTGTGAGTGCAGTCCCTCGAACAAAGATGAAATTCTTATAAACCATTACAGTGTAAAGTTTTTTTTAAAACATAAGTTGCATCGGAATTAATGTTTAAACATTCTGTGATAATAATTCAAAACTGGTGCTGAAGAAATCTGAAACACCATGATCAACGGTAAGTAATAAATTCTCATCTTCATAAGAATATGGGCTCCGAACTAATACTTCAAATTTTCTTAAATTGATATCAAGAAAGAATTACAAACTAAGTTGTAAATAGCAATTATTTAATTAGCATTTATTTCTAATTACAAGCACAAGACACAAATTTTCCTTACTATAATATATACTTATACTCTCAAAAAAGTCTCAAACACCTGTTTCACGGTCATAATCACCACATTCACAAATAATGCACAATCGTCAAAATTCTTTCGCTATTCGACCTAGAAAGGATTATTCTACATAAAATATTTTTTATTTGAAGAAAATCGATCTATATCTTCTCTATATATTCTATAATTGGGAAACATAGTATCTTGCACCTGTGTTTCTAATAACCGCTTTCAGGATGTAGGACTACGATGACGTCATACCGATTCCGGTCACGAACGATAACTCATGCATAACTTGATGCAGGTGTGTTACGCCCAAGAGTTAAAATTCGTATTGCGCCGTTGTTTGATGACCAAATTTCACGAAATTTTGGATAATATTTTATAATTATCTATAGTTTTTGAAAATTAAAGAATTACAACCAGAAAATTTGAACTTTAAAGTTTTATTGAAATCTATTGAGGAAGAATTTACCAATTCACCAATCCAGTAAGAAGTTTCTCATTTGACAACCTGGTTAAAAAATTCTATGATAAATACCAATGTACCTGAGATATTTCCTTCATTCTGTTACATATATAAATATATTGTAGATATATTCTACCAGCAATTTCCCAATCTATTATTGTTAAACAACGATTCTGTACAGCTAATTGTTCCAAGAATTCAAGTAGGTAATCATATTGTTCTGAAATAAAACATAAATAAACTGGTCAGTGATTTCAATAGAAGCAAGGTTGAGGGTGACATCAAGAAAAAGCAAACTGATTGATATCAGCCCATAGTGATTCAATGAATTTCTCTCAGTCAAACAGATGCTTGCATTCATGTGACAAGTAACATTTACAAGTGACAATGTGGCTATTTTAGTCAAGTACTACAAATTGAGGGCTCATCAATATGGCTATGTTTTCAGTATGGAGCTGAATGCTTGTGAAAGCAGAATGGTAGATTTTCTCAAAATAAGTACAGGCGCAGATAGATGATTTTTTTAGATATTAAAAAAGATAACCAAATCTGTGAGTGAGAAGGTTTAACAGATGAGGGAAATAAACACTGTATTATTTAAGTAAATATATTAATAATTGGTTTAAAAGCTCATTACAGCTTATGTAATATATTGTATTTGCTTGTTCTTAAAATAAAGATTATTCTATAAGGTTTTTTGTGTGTGTATTATGCCATGTCAACACAAATCATCATCATTTTACAACCATCAACCCACCTAACCTAGCTTTCCTGGACCTTTATATTGACATTAATGTCAAATTTTCATGGAGGGTATAACTTCCCAGTTGTGATTCGAACCAATATTCCTTTGGGAAACTAGTTTTGAAGTCCCAGGTTATACCAGGGACCCCTAGATTTGAAATCCTGTGAGCAACCTACTGTAAACCAGACCCAGGTTTGTACAAGGTGATTTGCATCTTTAAACATTAGTAAACACAGCTAGAATAAATAACTCTACTAACCATGTATGATAGCATCAGGAGCAAGATGTTTCATTATAACATCATGACATTTATTCCATTGTCCAGCCTTCAATAAATGTAGGACTTCTTCTTTATGATTACCTTCATAGTTAGCTCTCAATGCCTGTAAATAAACAATACATGGGTAGTATTGTAAAACTGTACTTGGTACAGGTTCAAGCATTGGTATTTAAGACAAAAAGTCCCTTCAAATTACCATTTTATACTAGTAACACATCTTTAATCTGTATTTTAATGCAATACTCCTAAAACTTAAGCTTATTTACTTTTGATATTCATTCAAACCTTGCTCTACCTGGGGAAGCTTAGATCACTAGATACAAGATTCTTACTCCAAGTATAACAAGCTGTTTCTCTGATCATAACCCATCATGAAATAAACTCACAATTGCTTTTAGCAAGAAACAATATACTGCAGACATAACTAAAGAGAAATTGAAAATGATCGAACAATATTATAAGTGCCAGATTTGATTTTAAACTAGGGCATAGTAAAGTTGTATAATATTTCCACCTACCTTAGCCATGTGAATCCATGGCTTCGGAACCAACAATTTGTTAATCAACAAAGCTTCTCTCTCTAAGTAATCTTCAGCTGTGCTCAGCTGTATGTGACGATTTAACAAGTTACGAACGGCTGCTTCCCGGCTGAAATGTTAGAAAATTGACAAAATTGTTTACTATCGGAACTTTTTGAAGATTATCAGAATTTTGATTTGCTTATTCACAACTGAAATAGTAAAAAAGTTTACTATTTTAACTTTTTTACTATTTTTAGAATTTTAATTTGCTTATGTCCTGTTACTTAACAAATTGAGATGTTAAAAATTGACAAACCTGATTTTAATTTGGACTTTTTTTACTTATACCAAATTTTTACTTGCTTTTGTGCAGTAACAACAGATATGTTTTAAATTGACAGACAGATAACATTAGCCAACATAAAATGTCCAGAAGTCCTTTCCCTATTTGCATTTTACCAAGTCATTCAGAATTTTTACACAAACTATTTTGTTTATTAGTCTGCAAGCAAAAGAACTATTCATTTAATGCTAAAGCAATGTACAAGTTTCCAATCTTAATACACAGTTTATATTTGTAACTCAAATTTATAGGTTTTTCCAACTGAAAACAGTAATACCAAATGCATCCATGCAGACCAAAGTTATTTGATATAATATTGCTCAAAAGTATGCAACACAGAATAAAGTCTTTAAGTAAAGTTACCTGATAGGATTTTCAATATGAAGTACAACAAAAACAGCCCATTCCCATAAATCTAAAGATTCCAGATGAAAGGCAAAGTTGACATGTAAACTTGCTTTGTGGTATGCTGACAAATGATTGTAGGATAAACTCTGCAACACTTGGGATAAATGCCAACTGAAATAAATATTGTAACAATTGAATACCGGTATATATTTTGTTTGAGTCGATAAACACAATATATATTTGCTAATAATTTAGTGGATAAAAAATAAATTTATGCCATTGTGGCAAATATTACAAATCATCTTCTCACAGTCTGAATGGCAGGGCAATCAGATATTGTTGCAAGGTAAGTGGATCTTCAGGGCTACTTTGTTTGTGGAAAATTGTTTTAGGCCCGTTATTGACAAAATAAATTGAAGTTGTCAAAGGAAAGCTACAAGTTAATAAACCTGAATTAGCCAACAGAAGAACACCTCCATCCAATCATTGAAATTCACAATAGTATAGCAAGTAAGTAACATAAACTCAGCTTAAATTACATCAGGTATTTTCAAATGTTAACTTTTTTAAACACAAAAAGTTATTCAAAGGGGCCGAGAAGCACACTATCAGGATCTGCACATAATACATTCATATAGAGGCATCAGTTCCTTTTAAAAACATCAATCAATCAATTAAATACAGGCCTAGGCTATGTCAGAGGTCTAATTCGTCTCATTGCGATAGAAAACCTTCACCATACTTAACAGTATATACAAAAATCCATACCATACTTAAAAGTCAACAAAAAACCCTACCATACTTCAGTTTATAAAAAAAACCACCATACCTCAGTCTGTAATCCAAATGACTTATAGTTGAAGTAGTTGGATTGAGTATCTGTTCTAATTTATGGCATCTCTGACAATACAAACTTAATATATGATAACATGTGTCTTTAACTTTATCTTCCACAGATTCTAGTGTAGTACTATGTTCTAGATAGGGAGGTAACGGAGCACAACAATATTGTTCATAATCCATGGTACCATTATAACTTCTATCATACATTTCTATAGCTTCCTGGATTGGTGAGTCTGCTTTACAGCCAAACCTAAATATAGAAAACATACATGTATAATAAATAGTAAGGTCATTATGGTTACTACATTAGAGCTGTGGAAACCTTGAATAGTTAGTTTATTACCAGTGGTTATTTCAAATGTTGAAAGAGAAAAATGTAAGAACCATTGTAAATGAGATGACCTCAAAATCTATAAGAGCCATCAACTGACCATGGCCAACCTTACTACCAAATATAGTCAGACTAGGCCAAAGCATAACCTATTTCACAGAGAGAACATTGATTGATGGTCATTTGAGTGTGAAGATTAAGGAATCCATTTTTTAATATAATTAAGATAATACTTTAAAATAATTTTCAACGAGTTTCAAATTTTTTTTATCACGATGGTTGGTTCCACACAGCCGAAGCAATATTGGTGACCAGACACTGAACATTTATCAATGGAATGGCCTCACATTGGGATCAAACACTAATGGTTGATTTAAATGTTGAGCAAGTTAACCACAGCACAACAGCTTACTTCTATCAATAACGATATACTTACCACAGATGAAGACCAACAGCTCTCTTCCAATCAACACCTTCACAGGCATTTACACTAACAGAGCTAGATGACAATACAAGCTTTCCAGCCAACAATCCATAAATCTTGAGACGAGTTTCATGAAAGAAGTTTTCAACCTGAAATATGATAAAATTTATGATAAAGTTAAGTAGGGTTTTCTCATTTCAACATGAAGGGGCAACATAAATAGAAATTTTACAGCAATTTATGGCATAAGATTATCTTCAGCTAGAAATTCAAGATAATAATGATCATTTCCCCCCCTTGAAGTCAATAATGGTCATTTCCCAGTCCTTCAAGTCAATTTGGTCATTCAAGTCAATAATGGCTGTATAATCCCTTTAGCCATCAAATCAATAATGGCCATATTTTTTCTGCCTTTAAGTCAATAGTAACCAATTGCCTGCCTTAATGACAAATTTGAATATTTTCCTACCTTCAAGTCAACAATAGTAGCTGTCCCAACATCAAGTCAATAATTGCTGTTTCATGGGACTTCTTGGCTATAACAGCCCTTTTCTGGCCCCTATCTAGACCCATACATCAAAAATGACCATAATAATTTAATTTACCAAACTCTAGGTTAATACTTACATTAAGTTCCATCATTTCATCAATATAACCACTGATAATATGTCTAGGTATGTAAGAACTAACAGCTTGTGATAATAACAATGCTAATCTATGATCACCAGATTTCTGAGCATATTCACAAGCTAGAGATATCTGATGTCCTGTCAATGAACTGAGAATAGCTTGTAAGTGACCTTGGTCCTAGAAATAGAATTAAATATGTTTCAATGTGAAATAATCAGCTTTGAGTAAACCTCAAACTTCCAAATACATGCTCACAAATGTAGTTAATGCTGACAAATTTGGTTAGTTTTTCATATTTTATAATTACATTTAGTGTCTTTCATAGTGTTAAGAAAATTACTTGTAAATATCTTTTGGCAAACTGATATATGAGCTGAGAGAAAAATAAAATTAAAGTCACCAAGTATATCAATGATACATATTTAATATGCAATACATACAACACAATTGACACAATTTTTACACAATCTTAATTTTTAACGCTTAGCTCATTTTTTTAAAACAAATCTAAATACCAAACAATAATTGATTTTTTTTCACAAATAGTATCTTCCAAACACAATAAAATTAAGTTTAAAATCAATCTTAATCCTTCAATATTCTTTCAACTCAAAGAACTGACTAAATACATAATATGGACCGAAGTTGTCCTAAATAGGGTTGTTGTGTTGTCCCAAATAAAGTTGAATTGTTCGCAGGTTGAGTAGTCTTGGACCCATCTCACCTTAACAATCACGGAGTTAGAACACAAAACATTGATACAAATTTTACCATATAAATCTTTGTTAAATTTTACCTTGTATTTATTTTCTTCTTGTTCTTTTCTGATTACCTCCCCTGATACAGCTGTCAGCCATCTTGAAAATACTTCTCTACGAGCATTTTGATGTAAATAACTATCTTTATCAACATCTGTAACACAAAACATATCCTGTCTTATAATGTTCTATTTCTACCAAAACTAGCTTGATTTGTTGTTATATAGTAATGGTCCAAATTATCAATCAATTTCACTAGCCCTGTTTTCATATAACTATTCACAGAATAACATAATTGTTTGTTTTGTTGGGTTTAACGCCGTAGCAACACATTTATTGGTCATGTAACGGCAGTCAGTCAACCTACTCACTCCTCCTGGAAAGGCTAAATCTCTGGATTTAGCTGTTAACCAACTACTAAGCACATACTTTCTTCAGTGACTGACAACTGCCCTACATTGGTAGGAGGCTGAATGGCTGTAGAAATAATTTCCTGACCAAGCTCCACGAAAGTATGCTCTGCCCAGGAATCGAACCCATGACCCCTCGAAGTTTTAAATATTTTGTGTAGACAAGTCAGAGTATACTTAAGTGTTTTGTATCAATGATGGCCTTTGATACTGATCAATTCTTTAAAATTATCATTAGGATGTATTTCAATAAAAAACTTGCTAAGCATCACTAGATAGAGATTTAATTTACTACTTTGTAGTGAACTGTGTCTGACTTTCATAGGAAATTGCTACATAGCTCTACTAAACGCTAGTCTAGGGAAACAGACTCCAAATATTGATGTATACATTTATCATGTTATTACCTATGTCTTTTAGTTCAGGTATATTTCCCCATAATGCAACACATAAATCCCATACCATACCCATATGTTTAACACTTGGTTCATCTGGATGTCCACCTATAATACATAAAATACAAGATGTCAATACATTACATTGCATAGTTATAAAAAGATAATGAGGTTATTATATGGAGAAGAATGTTAAAAGGAGATTGCAGTAAAAAGGTTGATTGTTAATAATTGTAAATAGGGGAGTTAAGTTAATTGCCTTAACCTCAGGAAATAGTTCAAACAACACCACGGGCCAACAGTTTGACTGTTCCCATATCACATACGGAATAATTGATCGTGTATATTGTACTTGCTATAAACAGTATGTTTGACATTAACATGTGGTATTTGCCACAAATATAGTAGTAAATGGCCAAATGCATATGTAATCTTGTTTTTGTTTAAGAAAGATCTATGTATATGAATGCTATTTAAGGTAGTAAAGAAGGATTGCTGCATATGAGAGGTTTTTTAAATAGTGATGCTTTTAATGGAAAATTGCTATTAAAAGGATGTCAAGGTTGATGTAGGGGGGGGGGGGGTGTTTCAATTTAATAGAACGATAAATTGTAAACACTTACCTAAAGATTCTAATTCATCATGATTACTTTCAGCATATTGATGTAAAGCTTCTACACCTAGAGAAGGTGTAAATACAGGACATTGTCCTTCCTTAGTACTTCGTGAATGAACTAACTGAATCTCTAACATCTCACAATGATTTTTCTATAATATAAACATAAACAAGTCGTTAAAATGAAATCTTACGTTGCAGGGTCTATAGTCACAATAATTTTTATAAAGGTTTATATTTTTGTCTACTTCATTTCCAGACAAATAATCAAATAATATCATGTAGTACTAGCTTTCTTTCAAAGAAAATCCCTGAGCACAAAAATTAAATCAAACAGTAAACTAAGTCATTAGCAAAAAAAAAATTGAGCTAAGCACTCAGGAAACACAATTACAATTTATGGGCTATCATGGGCATTTTCATTCGGAACACCTCGACCTTTCATGAATGAATAATCTCAGAAGGATTCGTGGGGGGGTCTTCACTGGATTTTTGTGATTTTACTACCTATGCGAGGCGAAGCACGTAAGGGTTACACAAAATAGTTCTTGTAGTATACACACAGATCTTTGTCTAAACATATTTATTTGTTTTAAATTGAACCAAATGTTGGTCATCAGTATCATTGAAATGTGTAATTTCAAATTTACGGACTAAAAGAAAAACTTCAGTAATCGCCTTAACGATCGTGTATTATTTTACTTCAACACTGGCTTTTCTAAAATGGCGTCTAAATATGTCGGAGGTTATTCGTATCGAATGGCCAAGGAGTTCGGAATGGGGCATTTTCTGACACAAAATGTGATAGTTATTTTACATCAGGACTGGACATTCATTTTAAAGAAGCTGGTCGGACAACAAGCTATATATTTCACAAGCCCCAACCAAATGCATAGAAGCAGTAACAAGTTGCCCAACCCAAAATATAGGGTGTCAGGGGCAATTGGACGACTTTTAATGTTGAGCCCTTGTATTTCCAATTGCATGATGTTAGTATAATCAAGCAATTATAAAGCAATTTGATTGTCTGAGAGAGGATCACCGAAGTCTTTAAGATAATATCAAATACTTACAATAACTGTTTGATCCATGGGTTGTATATGATCAGCTATCTTCACTTTCTGTAAATGTACATTCCAGCTTGTACTACCTTGTAATGTTCTATGTCTATGATCACCAGAAAATAAGTTAAATGTTCCAGCAGGCTGTTCTTGTTCTAAAAACATAAAACAGAAATTTATGGTATGAAGCCAGATGTGTGGAAGTCCAAGTTTTTTCCATTTTTCTATGGTTAAGAGAAATCGAAAAATCAATTAGTCTGAGATCATTATGCACTTGTCCAGAAGTTCAATACCAAAAAAGAATGCAATGATGTGACATAAACACTGTGAATTTTAGTTCAATATAACACATCTTACTCCCATATTTTCTGCAATACTTCTTTTCATTCAAGATCTGAATTTTGTCTGAATGTCCAATTAAGCAGCCTGTCCTATTAGTTGTTATTATTTCGATTGTGCAAGGGAAATGTAAGCTTGTCCAGATTATTAAGTGCAATCTTAAAAACTCCTATATGACAAGCAGCATAATCATAACCTCAAAACCAGCCCTCCCCCCGGCACAAAAGTCAACTATTAACATAAAATCCAAACATTCAATAGAGCTTACCTGACTCTTTGGGTTGTATAATATCTCCACAATGAGCTAACATGCCACCGGGTCCCCAGCCTACACGGAATGATCGACCCATGTATAGACCAGCGTCAACCAAGTAATTCTGTTTATTATATGTATAACTGGAGGTCACCACTGGTATAGTGTTTGATATGTTCATTCCAGTCAGTTTAGGTTGATAATCATGTGGTTTCATACCACTCTCTATCACCATGTACTCTTTTACAGGTGCTTGCATTGTCTGTGGAGATCTAGTACTTCTGTTTGGATCTCCAGCTCTAATTGGCTCTGGTGTAATCAATCTTGGTGAGAATAAACCTACAACAAATATATAACAGATAAAATGAATCAACAGACATTAATTACTCAAAATTATATAAAAAATCCTATAACTCATTCTTTGAAAGTATAAAACCTAACAATCTAAAACTTAAAGTCCAGAAAAATCTTGAAAAATTACTCTTTGTACAATGTGATTAAATTGAACCCCTAAATCTTAACATCTCAACAAAGATTCCTGTCCATGAAAATCCTGCATCCATTGAACTCCTAATTAAAGAGTAAAGTAAATACTGTTATGAAGCGAACCAAATCAGTCAACCAGCTTTACGGGAAACTTCTTTAACCAGTATTGATTTTACCCTTTCAAATGGAGCAAAAAACACAAGTTAAAGAAAATCAACATTATTGCCGAATTTTCAAGAAAGGCCAGGAATCTGTCTCAGATCACCATATCTGAAGTCTAACATGCTGTCAATACACTACAATTTAATTAAAATTGCTGAATATGTAGAGGTTATTAAACAGGGCAAGTGTGCCTTAAGGAATATATCGGCACACTTGCTTAGATATTGGCCCGAGGGCTTCAGCCCGAGGGCTAATGCCGATGAAAGTGATAGATTCTTGTTGCTAATTACGTAACAAATTTCACGAGCGGAAAGTCGGCCGTTGTTGGACTGCAGGTGCGTAATGGCCAGAAGTTGCCTCAATATCGATTTTTGGCACACTAAGAAGTGAGCCGAATATCAATATTTTGGCACACTTGCTCAATACTGGAATATATTGCTCACATTGAGGCTATATTGGCGCACTTCCACGTCGATTTTGTTACTATTTATAGTAACATATGCAATAATGTAATATAAAAACATACCTCTGTCCATGCCTGACTCTTTCTGTGGCAAGTTAGCCAGTTTTACAGGTGACATATACATATACTTTGATTTCATTGAAGCATTAAACAGACTAGTATTCATACTTTCATTTTCTACAGGTTTTAATAAAGAATATCCTGCTGACATAACCCCTCGTTTATTGTATAAAGAACCATCTGAAACAACAAAATGGTATATTCTTTTACTATACAATGCTCTCCTAAAGTCCAATCATTATATCAAAAAGTCCTAGGACAAAATTCATTTTTTTTATATAATGATTCATATCATGTAAAAACCAAAGAGTCTGAATGAATGAATTAAAAAATTAGCATTAACTAGCTCATTAACCTATATGATTAAATTAATCTTTAATGATAGTTAAGTTTTCATCATGATTTCATTCTTTTTACAAACATCTTGAGGCTACGGTCATTAAAATGTGAGATCAAAAAAGGATTTATTAACTTCGAAAATTTAATATATGTGACATAATCCATCAGTTATTGATTTATAACCATTAAGTTCAGTGAGCTAACACTTACCAAATGCTGGAGCGGGTGCATCCTCATCAGCAAAGAATGATGCTTTCATAACTTGCATACTACGAGCATTGATACCCTGACTAGAAGCAAGACGATGTGATGATGGTTGTTCTTCTACGTCTACTCCTTCATTATCTATAAATACAAGTTTTAACGTTATAATTTACCACAAAAAACAGCCATTACTTTAAATTTTCTGGAGCACTAGCCCAATTTATTACTTTATATACATGGGTGGAAGTATAAAGTTTTGAAAATACTTAAAATCTACTTCAAAAAATACTAAAAAAGACAGATTTAATAAAATAATATAGAGTAATTTATTACAGAAAATTATTTTGGTAGGTGGCAGGGGCTGCTAGGCCCCAGTTAGGGCCATGGTATTATTTAGATAAGGGTATCAAAGGCCCTTCCAAGGAAACAATTTGAGAAAATTTGCTGATAATACAACTGAAAATCACTGATTTTACATACAATTTTGTACAATTATATTAGTTTGATAATGATTTTTTCATATCAGCTGTTGTATTAGTCTTTCTTTTACCTTTTTAAAAGGAATTACATAAAAAAAATTGAAGGATTTATAAATCAGAAATTAGCCAATCCACAGAAAATCACACCCATGGACATAACTACATGTTTGTATAAACAATAGACAAACGTTTTTTGACAGATTTACTTAAATGATTTCTGGAATATTTAAAACCCAGAAATCAGCTAAATCACAGAAAAGTTCCACCTCTGGACATAACAACATGTTTTTATAAACAATAGAGACACTCACCATACTCGTCCGCCAGTTCACTAATTCTATCAACAGAACTTTCGGATACAGGTATATCATCTTCACCCATTGGTATCTCATTTCTAACAACACCAACACTACCTTCACTATCATCATCATCTGTACCAACTGTAAACTTTGCTAGCTGTTGATTGGCTAGATCAGTCCTTCCAGTGTCCCCATTGGTTGATCCTAAGCCTTGTTTCTGTTTTAATTTTTGCTCAAGATGCAGCTTTTGTTTCTGTTTATAAAATACATGAATTTATAAAGACATCGGTCACAATGGTTACAAATGGTAAAATATGATGCCAAATATTTTTTTTCTTATGCACTGGTCCAATTCATAATGTTATATAGTAAAGGCCAAAATAATCAACAAGCCCAACTATATTTTAAAGTGAATTTCACTAGTCTGAATCAATAGACTATATCAGGAATTCAAATAGTTGGGTTTCCCCCTCCGGTACAAACAAACTTTCACCATTACAATGAAAACATGTGTACAAAGAACAATAGCATTTAATCCATAGTTCGATCTATTTAGCAATAATGTGTAGAAAACTTTGTTTGTACCGCCAGTGCATGGACAGAAAAACCCATAAATTTGAATTCCCGATTAGGTCTATTGTCACAAGTCCAGGGCTTTGGGCTAGTGGATTAAGGCTATGACTGCTGTGAAATGGAAAACTGGCCCTTAACTGAACTTAGGTAAAAAACTACCATTTTTGGAGTAACATACACAATATGTATATACATATATAGTGTTTTTCACTCAAAACTTTGCAGACCATCTATGCTTATGCCTTATATATTGATAGGTCACAGCAAAAATAGTCAACTTTCTTGGTAATTTACATGAAGTTAGACTAGTTTTGCACAGACCCATTGATATATTTCACCCTTTATACGAAAATAAACATTTAACAATGACAAAAACAATAGTCTATTTTATTTATGATTAAAATAACATTAAACAAAGTTCATAAACAATAATCCAGGTTATAGTTAAAAGCAAATATAAGATTTATTAACAACCAAGTTTTAATGCAAAACAATAATAAAATAAAACTACCATATCAAATGTGTTTTTTTCTATATAATTACAATGTAATAAAAATAATTACAACCATGGTAAGAATCTATGGCTTGATTTAAGAACCAAGGAGATCATGGGTGAAAATTCTGTAAGTCAAAATTTGTGAAATTCATAATTTCACCAGCTTTTAGGTAAAAAGCCTAGTCCCCTTTTTTATCCCCAAAAGATATATTTCATCCATGATATTCAAGCCATATGTTGACACACAGCAGATGAAATTGTCATAAAACCTATCTTAAAGGTAAAGTACACATACCAAATTAAACTTCAGGGATTTGCTCATTACCAATTACAAAATATCAAGTAATAAAATATAACTAAAAACAAAATATTATCAATAAACACAATTCAATTAACTTGAACAAAGAAAAAACAAGTAAATCTGTGAGCTAATGCTCACTAGTGATACCCCCGCCAAAATCTAAAAATATGCCACAAACAGGAAGTAGATGAGCGAGGAGCATGAAATCGCTTTACACCACATGGGACTATAGGATGAAGCAATATGCAAAGTTTCAGGCTGCTGCATGGTATAGTTGCTGAGAAAACTGTGACGGAAATTTTGTAACGGACGGACGGACGCACACACGCACGCACGCACGGACAAGGGTAAAACAGTATACCCCCGCTTCGAAGAAGAGGGGGTATAATGAATGAAGACTATGTTCAACATAACCATGCAATGATAACAAATCATTACGTGGACAATATGAAAAGTGTATAAAGCTATAACACGCTGATAGTGCGTCATGAATTTCAAATATTAATGGACTTTGAGGGCTTATCTGTTTTTATATTCCAGTTCATATTGGACTGAATTGACAAAAATGGTAATCAGCCCGGGTATAGTTATATACACTTAAAAGGTTAAAAAATCAAAAGCAATTACATCACAAGTCACAATAATCATAAAATCACTAGTACATGCAATCACAACACTACAAAATGTCATTTATCTTCCCCAAGTGTACACTATACATTCACAAGAATGTCAGGTGCTCACAGTAGGGATATATTTTGTTTTTAAAATAGCTTCTCCCATCTAACTTACACAGTTGTATATAATGATTCCACCAACTTGTTCTCTCATAATTCTCTCCCCTTAATATCAATAGAGACACTAATGAATACATAGTTCTCCATATATTAGATATTATATTATTTCCTGACAAAAACCTTATATTTTTTTAAAGAATTTCAAATATCCTTTTTAAATACATAAACCTGGCCCATGATTAAAACATCAGGGTGAAATGTATTAACTTGCCTACATATGTTCCCAACGTTTAACTTGTGTTTTTGTAAGCAAAATATTTATTTTCAAACATAGGAAGAGAATCAAAAATATTAATCTTCTCAGGCCTTACAGAGAGCAACAAGTTCTCTCACAATTATAAACAAAAAGTTTTTAAACACTAACGCAATTTCCTCAAAGTTATCTCCCCTATCTCTCAAAAACAATTCTACTTCATAAAATTATCACAAGATTATCTTCCTAGTCTTTTACAAACTACCACTAGATTATCTTCCTTGTCTCTAAACAAAATTATACTACTGGATTATCTCCCTTGTATCTTAACAAACTTATACCACTAAATTATTTCCCTTGTATCTCAACAAACTTTAACCACAAGATTATCTCCCTTGTCTCATAAACTTTACCTCTAAATTATCTCCCTTGTCTCATAAACTTAACCTCTAAATTATCTCCCTTGTCTCTAAACAAGCTTATAACACTAAATTATCTCCCTTGTCTCTTACTACACTTCTACCACTAGATGTCACCTTAGATCAATGTCATACTGACCTGTACAGCATGTTGTTGTTCTTGTGCCGTACGTAAACGTTTCTTATCTTGTTCGGAAATATCTTCATCATCTGAATCATCCACTAAACCATACTTGGAAAAATGTTTTACCTGTAATTATACAAATATGGATGACCTGAGATAATGGACAGCTATAGACTGTACATGAAGAGATCCAATTTATGAGGCTTTTCCATCCATGCACAGGCAGTATAAAGTTTTTACACATTATTGTTGAAAAGCATGAAACCATATTAAATTGAATTGTCCTTTGTACATCTATTTTCATTGTAACAATGAAAGTTTGTTTGTATTGCAGGGAAAAGTAAAATATTAGAATTCTGGTTATAGTCTATTAACATAAGATAACCAACAGGTATAGTTTGTACAAACTGTCGGTCCTAAGAAGTCATTTATAAAGTTTGTACAAATTGTCCTAAGAAGTCATCCATATAGTTAGTACAATTCTCCTAAGATGTCTTACAGACAGTTGGTACAATTTACTGAAGATGTGGGACAGATATAGTTAATACAAATTTATCTAGATGTCAATTTGATTTAAAACCATAAATTGTCATTCACACTATAAAAGCTTTCCTGAACTATTTTCTTTACTAATACCCACTCACCCTTAACAACTACTTCTCCTAATGAAAATTGACATAATTCCTAAATTTACATGGAGGGGTATCATCAGCCTCAGCAAATACGTAGTGGAGCTTAGAGTAGTCTGATTTTCATGAAATTAAACAAATGTGTTATTTTACCTCAAACACCCAAGATCCAGTCTCAGGTCTATAGTCTATAAATTTAGCACCAACTTTTAATGAACTCTCTTCCACTTTGTCTTGCCATCTCATAGCTCTCAATCTTTCTGGACTCTGAAATTATACAATCAATGATCAACTTAAGCATTCAATAATACTATTCCAAAGCAAAAACATTTATGAACTTAAATGGGATCTAACATGGAATCTTCCAAGCCAAAAGGTAACACTCTCCCTTGTAAGCATAAAACCTTGCTAAAAGTCAAGGGAGTACAAATGCCATGGCATGCCTCTGTTGAAGTGAATCCCTTGCAAGAAAGAATAGTTGCTGGATTTTCAGAGGACTATCAAAGAGTCTATCTCTTATTTATGTTGAGCACTATTTGTTTTAAAAAACTTAAAATGTTCTCTTCTTTTTTTCTCTCCTCCCCGCCCTTATTTTTTCATTTTAAGGCAGAAATAGTTACTCTGAAACACATGCCCTCAGTGTCACCCAGTTCTCTTTCCTCGCTTTCTGAAGTCTAGAATAACCACATCTATCGTTACTGTGATATGAGATCAAGTTATTGATGAATGCTATAACTGATCTAGTAATTTTAACTAATTAACTAAGTTAACTTTACAGTAATCTTGGCATGACTCAACATTAAAGGTTGTCCAACTGCCCGACAACCTACATTTGGGCTTGGGCAACTTGTTACTGCTAGTAAACATTTGGCAACCTACTTAAAAAATTGATGGTATAACAAGAATACTCTTCTTACCTTGACAGAGGTACCCGAGGTTTTATCACGAGGCCATACACAATCTAATGTGATCTCAGCTTTCTTATTTAGACCTTCACCCAGTTCTGGCTTGTTGTCATCGTCAGGATAAACTATTAATTCTTTACGTCGGAAAAATACTGAAAAAATAAAAACAAATTTATCATATTTTTTTAAAGTCTCATTAGAGGCAAAATGATTAAGAAATGAGCATAGCCAAGAGGGTACAACTTTGGACTGGTAATCATAAGCTTCATGTAGGTTCAAATCCTATCAGAAACCCACATCACAGTTTCCTAGAGCAAGAAACATAATACCACTAGCTCAGCATTAGTGATCTAAGAAGCAGCCTCAAAAGTGATTAATCTAAATGAAAAATTTGCTTCTCAATCTGGCTAAAATTATAATTCTTGATATTTCAAGACAAATTGAACTACAGATTGTGAAAAAGTTGCAAAAACAACACAATAAAATCATATTTAGTTCACATGTAGATTTTTATACGAACAATTATCATCTTTACCAGTGGGTGTTTATTTGCTCTTAATTGTCATTATTACAACTCGGCTTTACTGCTTCTAAAATGTCGCCATACAATTTTGAGTTTTAGAAAAATTCATATCTAACTTGAAATCTGCGAACAAGCAACTTTAATAGTATTGGAAAAGTTGACAGACCAAAATTTGTCACTCACCAGTTTCGTCAAAGTTCATATTTGCTACATTGGTTGTACCAGGGAAATAAATACTTCCATAACCTTCTCTTCCAATGGTAAAATCTTCAACAAAACAATTACCGTCACTGTCAACTCTTTCTGCTAATGCTTCAAGACTGGGTATAGTATAATATCCTGGTCTTGTTAAAACAATACCAGCAGGATGTGGAGGGGGCGGAGTTGTCTGAAATATATGCAAATTAGATTATTTTGTTATGTTTTTGTTGGGTTTAACGCTGTAGCAACACATTGTAAAGGTCATATAACGGCGGTCAGTCAACCTACTCACTCCTCCTGGAAAGGTTTAATCTCTGGATTTAGCTGTTAACCAACTACTAAGCACATACTTTCGTCAGTGACTGACAACTGCCCTACATTGGTAGGAGGGTGAATGGCTGTAGAAATAATTTCCTGACCAAGCTCCACGAAAGTATGCTCTGCCCGGGAATCGAACCCATGACCCCTCGCTCAGTAGACTTGCGTGCTACCAACTGAGCTAGCCGGGTGACTTTTCAAATTAGATTAAATAATATGACATTACATGCAGAAAGAATAATATACATCCTTCTTTATTTACATGTTTATAGACTAGTTTTAGTGGATGAAGGCCATGATTGCATAAGATAAGAGCAAAGTAATTCCTAGGTTCTCATTTCCCCAACAAAAAGCAAATGAGGTTTTTCATTTGAAAAAAAATAAAAATAAAAAGCTCCTCTCTTTAATGTTTACTAATGCCAAGTTCAAAACAAACAATTTTTTACTCTATATAATTTTACAAACATATTTTTGAATGCGATAATTGCTTATAAAACAACATATTCTAATATGTTGTCCTTCTCCAGACTAAGTCTGAAAAAAAACCCACCTTACCAAACCACCCAAACCTCGAATATTCATTTTCAATTGTCAAAATAAAATAAATAAACTTTCTTAAAATCAAACCTACCCACCAACCAGATTTTAAAAAATTAGGAGAAATGCTAAAAAAATTATTTGTTTCTGTTACAATTAAATACATACTGGTCTTTCGCCATTAAAGACTTCATCCAGTAAGGAATCATCTCTAGATACTGTACTAATGTTGATACTGTCATCATTTCCATGCTGTCTTCCTGGTACATTGATACCACTTGGTTTATTCTGCTGTGTATTTAATATAGCTATAGTATCATCCATATTACCTCTGAAAATATATAACATTCAGTGAGAAATTATACATAATTTGATCCTAACAAATACAATAAAGATCATTCTTAAGCTCAGAAAAGAGCAAATTACAAGTATACACTTTCAATATGGAAGTAAGTAAATTTGTACTTAATATTTATTCTAATTCAAAGGTGAAACAAGCTCTATAATATTAGTTAAGCTCAAGTCTGCTTCCTCAGGCCCAAGTAATGAGCTAGCAGGGTAAAGTTTCTAACTAAAGGAAACAACCAGATAGATTTTAGATATGATTGAAACCAATGAGGAACTGCCTACCAATTATCACTAACCAAGCATCACAACCACTCAACCAACCCAGTCCATAACTAAATTAGATAAATAAGTTACCTTCTGTTAGGAGTATCAGGCATTTGATCAATGATACCTTTACTTCTTATAATATTTTCTGTATCAGGTATATTACTAGAGATGTCATTATCTTCATGTCGTACAGGATCTGTGTATTGTATAGGTGATGATCTACAATGTAAAACATCAGGATGTCAACCTCCGACTTGTAAAAATACAGGATTTTATAGCAGGTGTAACAATATGGTAAAAAGCTTATTGCAATATATTGAAATACGTATCAGTCTTTTGCGACGATAACAGAGCAGATATAATGTACATTTAATGTCCTGATCTCGTGTACATATATTTGAATGGTTAGTGTAAAATAGAGTAACATATAGCAACAAATTTTATTGGACATATCACAGTGGTACAGTCAACCTACTCATTATTCCTGGAAAGGCTTAATCTCTGCATTTAGCTGTTGACGAGTTACTAGGCACATACTGTCAGTGACTGACAACTGCCCTACATGATTTAGAATCATTGGTAGGAGGGTGAATGGCTGTAAGAAATATTTCATGACCAAACTCAACAAAAGTATTCCCACACCCAGGAATCAAACCTACATCTCCTCCATCAGTAGACTTGCATGCTACCAACTGGACTAGCTGGGCCACTCTAGTGATTAATAAAAATTTTCACAACCCACTTACCGTCCTTCATCCCTCAATGAGGATACATTAGGTACATCACCACTGACAGAGGATGCACGACTTGGGGTACCTGATTCTCCAGGTAATTTCTTTAATGTCAATTTCTTTACACTCTTTCTAGGTTGAAATGTATCATTACCAAAACTAAAACTATCATCCTCCAACCCTTCAAATATTTGAGCCTGAAAATAATACAACAAGTTAAGTTAAAATTAATTTATTTTATTATAACTCCATTCATAAACTTAGATTTATAACTTTTGTCTACATTTCCTGGTCCCCCCATACTGAACTAGTAGGAAAAAATTTCTTGGATGGGATTTGAACCAATCAGAGCTGGCTATCAAATAATTACCAGTTCAACGTTATAACCACTTGGCCATGGTGGCAATCACTATTCATTACATTAAAGTTTGTTAGATTTTGTTTTTTAGCACATGATCTCCATAAATAACCTCTTAGAATTGTAAGATATAAAATGGTTGCACAAAAACCAATATCCATCAAATGTTACACAAACCCTGGTTCACAACTGGGAAGAACATCCATATTATTTTCCAAATATTGCAGTTAAAGTAGAAAACTTTCATACTTAATTAATAATTATTTAAGAAATTCAATTTTCAAAAATTGATCATTACACATGACCTTGACTATTTTGGATGAAGTCAATCTGATTAAAACCCAATCTACAATTTTACCGCTCGCATACTCGCTAATGTAGATCTGGCCTTTTCCAAACGAAGGTCACGTTCAGGTGACCTTTTCTCATCATAATATTCATGACGAAATTGTTATGATACGTTACTTGTTTACATCGTCTATGTCACGAAATTTGAAATGAGCCGCCCAATCGCAGCCTGTGAATATTACCGCGGTTAAATTAGCAAGCAAAACTTGGTTTAAAAATAGAAATTACGAAATCAAAATGTGATTAATAGTGTTTTCGTCTAGATGAAAGCTACGCATTGATTGGTCGACACGAAGTTCATCTCGACGTGACCTCAAAGGGAAAAAGTACAGATCCAGTACGACCGTGGTCTACTGGATATGTGTTTACGCAGATTGGGATGAAGTCTGAAGTCATTATTAAAGTCAGTCTATAAAAGCTTACCTTTCCATTTCCACTAACACCAGACAATGCTTTCGGTTTTATCTTCGCCATCGGTCGGGGACTAACTTTGTGTTGATTGGCTAGAGCAGCTTTCTGAGCAACAGGATTGGTTGGTTTTAGAACTTCTTGTAGTTTAGTAGAACTGTCTTTCATATTGGAAAATAATGGAGAGTCACCATACGGTGAATGTGTTAATGTTAACAGTGTTTGTTGTAATTGAGCTGATTGGTTATTAGCTGCAGCATTGGCTGGCCTGTAAATAAATGTAGTATACATATAGTAAACTACTTGCACATAAATAAAATCAGATTTTTTTGGTGGGCAAATTGGGGGCCAAAATATAGTCTTTTCATGATAGGAAAAATTCACACAAAATATTCACTACCGGCATCTTTTTTGTGCACAAACAGAGAAGTGATTCTTCCTCTGATTCAAGTTTGTTTCGTCACAGAAATCTTTTTTTGAATAATTGGAAATAAACAATATCCTGAGTAAAATTGGCAGTTTTCTTGTGAAAAACCCAGCCATTTTATTGTATAAAATGTGCACCTAACCTAACCATATTTCCTGGGGTTGTTTCTTAAAACATGAATACCCTGAACCCTCCTACAAAAAGTTGATAATCTCTCTCTCTCTTTACCGTGGAAATCATTATTTTTTATCAAGGGTATAACCTACTTTCCCCATCAGGAATTTGAAATCTTGCACATTACCATCATGCTATGGCACCTGATAATTGTATAAAATCTTACCCTCCAAGTGTTGGTCCTAGATTAGTTCCTGCAGGAGCAAACGATCCAAATCCTGAAAAATACAAAGTAAAAACCTCATATATAAATAACACCATACAATTGAACACCAAGTTAATCTTCAACAAAAAAAGGCAGATATGCCAAGTTCATACAAACTTTTCTCAGCTATATCTATCACTGTTGATCATACCAGTGATTTATTCATTGGCACATCACAATGCCTTGAGTTTTATTTATATTCTATCACTGACATGATCTAATTTTAATCAAATATCAGTGGCACATACATTACCCCACTATTTTACATAACTATTTTATCCATAGTTAGTATGGAAGTACTGCAGTAAGTATTTAAATACACAGGGTTAATGTGTGCTGCACTAAAGTTGAATATAATGTTACAATAATAGCCAGAAATTATAAGATTTGGAATAATTCCAATGGCATTAATAGTCTCATGGGTAAAAGGTCAAATTTCCAAAATTCTGAAATACGAGAGTTTCATGATTACAGCATAGGAAAAGAACCCTTTTCAGTACCCAAAAATCCTGAACTTCACGAAAACACCTGAAGCCTTTTACCCATGTAGTCTTCAATAAATATTAGAATCATTTCAATAGATCTAAACAAAGTAAAATAATAAGAACAAATTTGTCCCAGGTTAACTTTCACAAGCTATATCAATGGTTTAAATAAATAATTACTGCATTGGTATAGTTTGCAAAGATTGACCTAAGGCAAACAATTACATTTTAAATACAATATTACAAACACAAAAATGTTCACAGTACCTGTAGCAGTAGTACCAAAGCTTCCTAGACCACCAGGTTGACTTAATCCTGTATTACCAAATAAACTTGATCCTGTATTTAAACCTCCAGCACCAAAGTTGTTGAAAGCTGGTGCTGCTGAAGATGTTGTTAGACCAAATGTTGGTTTAGCTGCTCCAAATGCTGCAGAAATATACAAACAACAAAATAAGCGGGTCTCAAGATACAAACTATTATTTATAGTCGGCATTATATACATTAGCTATGAGTAGCTATTAGCCAACATAAACACTGTAATCAATTAGTACAAATCAATAGAAATAATAAATAGTAAATGGCATTGTGGATTTTTAAAAAGCAAAAATAAAAATGTGTATGCAATATACTAAAGTTTGATAAATAATATGACATGGAATATGAACTAAAGGGTACATTGTGATATAAAACAGAAATGGTAGATATACATGTATACATATTTACCTAAATCTCAGCTCAACATCATAGTTTGTCCAATGGCCCCTGACAACCCAGTGCTCCAGCTAGCCCTTTTCAGCAGGGCGCCGCGCCCTGCCCTTAAAACCTGACGCCCTGCCCTTTTTCAAAACGCCCTGCCGTATTTTTGACCATAGAAAATCGAAAATCGTAAAATTCAATGATCATTATCAGTATTATCATACACGAATAAATTCGTCTGTTGTTTACGTCATGGTCTATGACAAAAGACTTCGTTAATCTGTTAAACGAGGGGATTAGTGTCATCCTGTATAACAATCATCTGATAACATCAGAAGTTGTAATTAGTCTTTCACACATTTATTGTCACTTATCAACAGCTTATCAGTGAAACATTATCTAATTATAGGTTTACAATCAACTCTCTTAATTCGTCGGAGGATATGATAAAGTCCAATTCCGGACTTTTCCGTACATAACTATATTGTGTAAAATATATCAAATTTTACATTAAATTTTCGAATCATGAAGTCATTATACGAAGCAATTAAATTACTGTTCATTTGAAGATTATTTTTTTCATTATTTAGTTGATAAGACCATTCATAAGAAGTTTAAAAATGTCAACATTATTGCATTCGTCCTCAATAATTTTCGTACGTGACTGACGATTCTTGTTCTTAATTTTCCTGGATCACATTTGAATCATATACACCTTTCTAATGTTTGAATGAAAGAATTTGATTATTTGAATGTAATAAAAGCCCACTACAATCATTAATTTATTTATTTTGATCATCTGTATTTTACAAAAGCAGACACCTTTTCGGATATGCATAATTTCGGATACATAAGTTTATAGGTAGATTACAACCAATTTACTTGACAAAACTTCAAGACTTCAAACTTTAACTTAAAATGAACTTAAAAAGTGACTTCTCCAAAAATTTGGTGTATGTAGAGCCCTGATATGCACATTAAAACCTTAATTGAGTTGACCAAAATGCCAAAGGAACACAATTTTTTTACATAAGCTCAAAGTGTTATGTATTAGATTAAGTAAAAGTGGTACAAGTAGAAAAGCTATTGCTTATTGTGAACTTAGAACAATTGTTTATACTTTGGAGTTTGTACTGGCAAATGCCCAGGAAGCACTTGCCACAGTAAACATTTTATGACACAGGACCAATAGAATCTCTTCATAGAGAACACCTATCCACAAAGGACAAATATGAATTTTTCTGTGACTGGCTACATGCATGTTCACAGACTAGAACTTAAATTTAGACTCTGTTTCATCTAAATTACATATAGACTGCCATAGATAATGTATGAATTATCATAAAAGGGAATTAATAACACACTAACAAACACTTTGACATAGTTTTATTGGTTTTTTTTAACTCAGATATTGACTGTACTCTGACCACGCGTTAAAAAGTGCCCTGATTTCCCCAAAACGCCCTGCCCTCCCCAAAGTCTAGCTGGAGCACTGCAACCTATAATTGGGTTCAGACAACTAGTTACTAATAGTCAACATTTGTTTTGGCAAGCTGTAAAAAATAGATCATTCAAATTATTATTTCAGTCCAAATGAATTTGGATAATCGAGATTTAGCTGTGTATTGATCATAAGTACAAACAAGACAAATAATTTCAAGTCAAAATTATGCTCCAAAAATTGCTAGAAAAAAAAAACAAACTGTAAACTTACTTCCACCAAATCCAGTTGAGGTTGTAGCTGAATTAAAACCACCGAAGCCTGTACTAGGAGTAGAGAATGGTTTAGTAAACAAGTTACCAGCAGCGCCTGTGCTTGTACCAAAACCACCAAATCCAGCAGTAGATGTCGTTTGTGCTCCAAATGCTGGCTTGTTGTTAGCAAATAATCCACCCTGAAAACATATAGTCAGTAAGTAAGTAAATTCTATTTACAGTTAGCAAGACATAAGCAAGAGCTTTTAGAAAAACTAAATAAGTAAACTAACACTGATTTAATGTATATTGGTATGATATTTGGAGTTAGATAGTTTAGTCAGAGATTTTGATTTATTTTACAACAGTCTTCAGTAATTGTCTTAATCCATTAGTCTGAAGCCTAAGATTACACAAATTTGATTTGACCGAGTGAAATTACTTATTTCATGTAGTGAGGCTAATTGACAAATTGCCTAAAATTATGCAAACAATAAAATTGGCCCATCTGAAACTAAATTGTTTTAACTGAACCTAAACCGAACCTAACAGCTAACTTGAATACTTGGGCGAGATTAACATATTTGTCTCAAAAACAATGTTTAAGTAAGACAAGTAGGACATAGCTATTCCACATCCTTAAATAGTAGTGTATGATATAAAAACATACCGGTTGTGATGAACCAAATGCACCAAATCCTCCGGTGCTAGCAGCTGGTGTACCAAATGTATTAGTAGCTGTACCAAATAAACTGGATTGTGTCGTTGTAGCCGCACCAAATAAAGGCTGAAATAGTATAACTTACAAGTAATAAAACAATAACAAATTTAGGGATCAGTGCAAAACTAGCCTAACAACATAAAAATAAAGAAGATAGTAGCACTGACCGATTATAATTATAACACTGTATAAGTTTAAAGACATAAACTTGGCCAGCAGTAACTACCTAGATGGGTTGAACATTTTACTGAGCACCGATCTATTACCCTGATTTATCTATGTAAAAATTCTCATGTAAACTAGAATGAAACAAAGCACAGCAAAAATGGCCAATTTGGATGGGTTTAAATAACGAACACCCACCTGGCTCTAATTTTTCATACCAAACCTTCCAATCTGAAATCTTTATGACAGATAAATGCTTGGTAGTATTATAATCAGCACTTGTATCTTCTTACTAGTTAATTTTTTTACAGTTATAGTTCTGCTTTAAAGACCACCTTGGAAATTGCAAAGTCAAATGACATTTTAAAATATTTAGTCCCAAATGCTTAATTTTAGGAGAAAAAGATTCCTACAATAAGACCTTTTTGCTGTTAAGACAAACGATCTTATTTGTCTTAATAGGGAAACATTACTTATTACAAATAACAGGGCTCAACAAATCCACTCGTCCGCTCGCATTTAAGAATAGAAATTGGCTAAGGATGAGTTAGTTTTTCGGCTGTGCTCGTCCTGCAGGACTAGTGAAATTTCTAGCCGAAAATAATCAAATTTCCAGTTTAAAATACATGGTCTTATCGAAAGGACAAGTTCATGTTGAAGCAGGACGAGTGAAAATTCTAAGCTGCTTGTCCTGCAGGACGAGTTGCTTCCAAAACATTTGTCAAGCCCTGAATAACCTATCGTTATCTAACCTGACCAATGTGAGTCTAGCTGGGATATGCCTAAAATATTAAGAGAAATTTTATATAAACTATTTCGACAGGAAGGAATGCATAAAAACTTAACCAAATCCATTAGGGAGAATCTTTAAAGAGATTTAGATTACCAATGAAATATTTAACTGATACAGGGTGTTCCAAAACATCTTTAAGAACATACATACCTTATTCTGTTGAGCTTGTCCAAACAATCCACCAGTTCCTGTACTAGTACTGGCACCAAATCCAAACCCCGACTGTGTAGTGGTAGCTGTGGCACCAAACAATGGTTTACTCTGACCAAATATACCCCCACCTGTTGAAGCTTGTGGTTGTTGACCAAATAATCCTCCTGTAGCACCAGTAGATGTGTTAGTGCCAAATCCTCCAGCTGTGAAAATAAAATAACATGGGTTAAATTTAACTTTTTTGTCCACAAGCAAAAAATTTGTCACAGATTTATTTTCTACTAGCAAAAGGTCCACCAGAAATATTTCAAAAAACATAAAAATTGGCAGGCAGTTGTATTTAAGTATTACAATGACTCTTAAAAGGCATTGCAACAGTAATAAATAAATACTAATAAGTCTTGAATCATCATATGCATCAATGCAAATCTGCATTTGATTTACTTTCCTACATATGCGAAAGATGTTGTTGTTATTCATAAGAGCAAAGACTTACTTTATGCATGTATAAATCTGTGAAACAGAATAAGTTATATTGAAGAATCTGGCAAAAAAATGAACTTGGGTAAAAAATATTATTATACCTCATATGTATACATAGTGCTTTTAACTCAGAATTGAGCATGCCGTAAATGCTATAGAATGTAATTACCAAATTTTGTCAAGTTAATCAACAAATATAAGATACTCACTTGTAGTGCCAAACCCAGCTGGTTTACTTTGATTGAAAGCAAATCCTGATGATTGAGTGGCTGTAGGATTAGCAGCACCAAATCCAAACGCTGTAGAACCTGTACCGGCTTGTTTACCTTTCCTACCTACTGAATAGTCTTCAACTCTTAACTCCTACAATAACCAATATACAAAATGTAAATAAAACAGTTGAAACCAATTTTCAATAATGGATTTGATACAAGACTCAAGTTGATGAGTTTTTCCATTTAAAAAACTTGGTTTATATGGGGTATACCCGTGTAGAGTTAAGATGAAATAAAAATCTGAGTACACAAAAAAGTCAGATAAAATCTGTGTTGCATACTTTTCAGCAATAATATGTAAAATAACTCCAGTACAAACAAAAAACTTATACAGCTTGAAAAAAACAAAATCGAGTTCCACATAAGAACTTTTGGCCAAGGACTAACATTAAACTTTGAGAAGTAGTATAAATGATAACATGATGATAAAAATCATTACACATTTTTACAGAAGACCATATTAGGAACTTTGATTTTTTTACCATACATTTTCATGTGTGAGCTTTCAAAAATGAAACATGAACCTTAAATTCTTCATGTCAAGTATTTTACCCATTTTACAAAATATATATAACTCAAAAATTGTGAATATCAGGTTCAATGCTGAGAAATTAAATCCATGAAATTTATAAGTTCAATCCATTTTTAGACATCATTTTCAGAAGTTATTTTATAACCTTACCTCTAAACTTTTTCCTTCATATTCTTTCATAGCAGCAATACACTGGTGTTTTGTACTAATAGTCTGACTAACACCATTTTTCACAACAGTATCCTGACCTTGTGGAGCATTAAACTTGATTGTTGTACCAGCTTGTGGTTGTTGATTAAATGCTGAAACAAAGTTAAAGATCATAAAACTATAGCTTAAACAACACTTGCTTGAGATGTTTTTTCCACCTTACTCAACTTTTCACCAGCCAATAAATATGTGGAGTAAGCAGTTTACTTATCTCTTATCTTTTGGATGCAACAATACTAGACTCCCATCCAATGAAGGTATACTCTCTTACAATACTTGCATTAAGTGGAGGTATAAACCTATGGATGTCTGGTGCTTTTTAAGGCCGAAACTGAGCCCATTCCCCTCTTCAAAATGTGGGTATATTCCCCTGAAGCAATATTCCCTTTTGCTTAAGGTTTTGTACCTTTGAATTAATTTTTTGCCAATTTCTTAAGTGTCATTGAGAAATCTAAAATAAATCTAAATATGCTTCAATAGTTGAAAAAACTCATTTTTGTGGTTTTTTTCCAAAGAAAGGGTCCTGCCACCATTCACCTAAAAGTGAAAATAAATGCTGAAATCAACTCATCATGATATATATACCAGATAATGTATAACAGTTTTTATAACCATACCTGTATTATTTCCAAACAAGCCTGATCCTGTGTTATTTGTAGAACCAAATAATCCTCCACTACTAGCTGTTGTTGTTGTAGAACCAAAACCACCTAAAATTGCAATATAAATATGAATTTTAGAGCACAAAGCTTTATTACACTAGTAACTAAATATAGTAATGAAATTGAGGCATTTTTCGGCTTTATGTGATGTGTTATTAAGTATTTCTTTCCTGTCTAGCGCCGAAAAGAAGAGAAGCTAAAGATCTTGATGAATTATTCATTCAAGCAGGCTGATAATCACCATTAGACTCTTCCCTGCCATGAATTATAACTCTCTTATTTTAAATGTATAAACACTTATTGGTCTTACAGCAATGACTTCAGCATTAAGTTCCTAAAACTCACTCTCTGCAATTAAATTCCTGCAACTGAAAATGATTTCATAACTGAATGGGCCATTTCACTGAAGACTATGTTCAGAGCTGGAGTTTTTCTTTCAGACAGGAAAATATTTATGGGTTTACCTGAGGATCCAAATCCAAATGCATTACTTGTGCTTGGTGTTTGGGTTCCAAACAGACCTGTACTAGCTGTAGTTTTCTGTCCAAACAATCCACCAGTGCTTGGAGTTGAACCAAAATCTGTAATATAAACCACAGTATAAACTTTCTATCAACAATGAGAAGCCAGAGACCAAGCCCTCTGAGCCTTCATACTAAGTTAATATTAAGTTGCAATTTACCTAGGGATGCAAGAGTCATGGCCCTTGAATACAGTCTTCAGCTTACTCAACTGGCTGAAAGCCCTGTTGATTAAAAATGGTTCAAGGAATTCCAGGCCGATGAAAATAACACAATTCATATAATTAGATTAAGTTTATAGATAGACTCATTACAGAATATAAAATATCAAAGTAAAACCGAGTGTGTTGTATGTTCTCCGAGTCAAACAGTTATTATCATATCTTAACCTATCTTGGCCAGACTGTAATGGAGATACATCAAATGTAATAAAGCCAATCCACCTTGACATTTCTTATAGAATAAAGTAGTGCAATACCTCTTATGGTACAAATGATACCTAGGATACAAGAAACCACTGCACAGACATGAAGAATTAAGTCACAAACCTTAGTCAAAATCTCTCCATAACTAATGCGCTAAGGTCTGTGCTAAAAACTCTTTTAAAAAATAGTTCTAAATAACAATTTTAACTTTTCTATTTCTAACAGGTCACATAATCTCGGTAAATAAACTTATCTCATCAATGCACAAACATGTTCAATTCATTTTCTATTTTATTTTGATACAGTTACTAGCAATAACCAATTTTAAGGTGACATATCAAGTCATTGTTATCATTAAACAGATTTACAGCAAAATTTAAAGCATTAAATAAGAAAATACCAGTAAGTTCTATACTTGTTAAATAACTTTACTTACTAAAAGCTGATGATGGTTGACCAAATGCTGGTGTATTACTTCCTCCAAACAAACCACCACCAGTACTTGATGGGTTGGTCTGACCAAATAACCCAGTGGAAGGTGTAGACTGACCAAATGCTGTTCCACCAAAACCTGGGGTTGATGCTGACAAAATAAAGCAAACAGAATTAAAATATTTTCAAACATCTACCTTCACCTAAGCTTAGGATTTCAAGTCAAAATCAGGCTTATGGTATCAATATGTAAATAAAAAGCTAAGTTAAGAACTTGCTGCAGGCTGTCAACTGTGACAGCTTCCTGCTTGCAAGCCAGATGCATAACTAATTTAACAGAACATGCTGACGAAAAAACAAATAATTTATTACACTATGTACAAATTACCTGGTTTATACTTGAAAAATTAAACAAAATCAAACATATAGGTAATACTTACCACCAGCGGAGGCACTAAATGGTGTACCAAAACCTGCTGGTTTATTAAACATTTTTCAGCTTGATAATAAAATAACTCTGAAATATCAAAAAACATTGTTTTAAAATTCAATTTTACTTATGGCAATGGAAAATATGCTGCAAGAGAAAATTTGTATGAACTGACGTCAGATTGCTGTCATTGCCTTATAGTTTCACTATTACAAGACCAATTTATTGTGCGACTTTTGTGTCATCATCATCATCCGGTTTAGTTTAGAACAGGTCATTGATTATTCTTTTGGAGACTTGTCTAGAGTCTTCCTTGTGTCATATGTCACAGGGTAAGAAAAATATGCAGCCTGACCGGGACTCGAACCCAGGACCTCTCGCTTACAGGGCAAGTGCTCTCCCGACCGAGCTATCCGGCCGCTTATATATCCTTCTTCCCATAATGTGAACAGGTAAGTGCCGTGACATACTCCCCCACAAACTGGAAATTTGTCTCGAATTTCAGAATTCCAGGCCGTTTAAGGAGCATTTATTTTTTACAAGCATTTCACAACTGACCAAGTAATTGGGTGCATTGCTTAAGCAAATCGCTATGTATCACTTTGTGTCCTGGTACCCAAAATTTGATGCCTCATACTCATTCCTTTTGTTGTAAGAAGGGTAGCAGGACACAAAGCGATACGTAGCAATTTGCTTAAGCAACACACCCATTGTCACTGTCCTGCGTTGGGCCCCAAATGTCACATGACTCAATCTAATATTGGCTAAATTATCTATAATCCAAAATCCTTAAACATGCATGCTTTTCATAAAAGTTCACAATAATGAAAGTTAACAAAACATAGAGGTGAAACATCAATTTGATCTGATATCACATAAGTAAATAATAAAAAGGGAAGAGAAATGTCATGCAACAAATTAATGAATAAAAAACGTCGAATATATACATAAATTACAAACATAATACACCAGGCATTGTCATGGGGCGAAACACCTTAGGTACGAACCGTTTCATGTCGAATTTATTCTAAAAACCAACCTGGAATGATGTCGATATTTAACACACACCAAGTAACAAAGAAATGAGTTTATCTAAACTAAAGTTCATATCAAACGATCGTTAAATGAAATAATGAGAAAGTTAAAAAGAAAATCATAAAAATGCACGATTGATTTTCAGTTTCACAGGATTTCCCAATTTCGCGCGCCACTTGGTACAGTTGAAGATAAAGAACTCATAGACATGGACTTGTCACTGTTAAATACTTACATCAAATAATGTTTATTGTTATTGCGACATTTTCATATTTAAATGTAATAATATGGGTTTTCCAAATTACTTAGCACTAATCGGTTTGAACTGCCTCAGTCCGCAATATGGCGACCAAATATGTTTATTTTTAGAAACAACGTGGATTTTCTTTGCTATTTTTAGAAAAAGGTTCGGAATAAAAATCAGTTTCCGAACGGATTTTACGGAACTGGCACAACTTAATTCGCAGAAGAGTCAAAACGTAGACAAAACAATATTGGATTGATTTCTATCTTTACATAATTTATCAGAATCTATAAATGCAAGAATATTATTTTTTATGAATATCTTCTGATAACAATCCCATTTTTTTTGTTTAAGCAGGACTGATTCGTCAAACGAAAATAAATTGTCTAAAAGGGTTTGGGTTCTAGAGGAATTAAATATACATCATCTTTTAGTTAAGTACCAATATGTAAAATGTTCTTTAACTGATGCATAATGCACAGTTTCTTCTTGTACAAATTTTGACATTATAATCGTGACAGTTATCGTCCAGTTGTAGGACACATGCTTAGGAAATGAGAGGTATTGATAATTTGTTATCACATGTCAGTGGCACATGGAAACTAACCCTGCTTATTTGAATACTCAATATTTGTACAATAATTCTGTCTATTTTTATTGATTGAGAGAACAGAAGCACTGCAGTGAGTATTTAAATCAGTAGAGTAAATTATTCACCACTAACAATTGAATAAAATTTAACAATACCCAAGGAATAAATATCACCAAGGACATTGTTACTTTTCTTGAGTAATTGGGTACTTCTGCTATGGTGGTACTAATATATTTTCACTTGTTGGTGGCACTTGTGTTACAAGGCTCCTCAGAAAGCCAACAAAATTTGATTACCTACTAAATCCAGAACCTCTCTGAAACAAGCAATATAATCTTTATCCAGAAGAATCTATATCCTTTAATATTTTTAAGTAATTCATATCCCTAACACAGAGAGCAGACAGTTCCTTCCCTTACAGGGGAAAATGATGTTATTGTGAAATATAAAAGAATGTATGGCCTGCATAGTTCAGGAAGGTATGACCTGCCTAGTTCAGGAAGGTGTGACCTACATAGTTCAGGAAGGTGTGACCTGCCTCTTTCAGAAGGTATGACCTGCATAGTTCAGGAAGGTGTGACCTGTCTCTTTCAGATGGTATGACCTGCATAGTTCAGGAAGGTGTGACCTGCCTCTTTCAGAAGGTGTGACCTACATAGTTCAGGAAGGTGTGACCTGCATCTTTCAGAAGGTATGACCTGCATAGTTCAAGAAGGTGTGACCTGCCTCTTTCAGAAGGTATGACCTACATAGTTCAGGAAGGTGTGACCTGTCTCTTTCAGAAGGTGTGACCTACATAGTTCAGGAAGGTGTGACCTGCCTCTTTCAGAAGGTGTGACCTACATAGTTCAGGAAGGTGTGACCTGTCTCTTTCAGAAGGTGTGACCTCCATAGTTCAGGAAGGTGTGACCTGTCTCTTTCAGAAGGTGTGACCTACATAGTTCAGGAAGGTGTGACCTGTCTCTTTCAGAAGGTATGACCTACATAGTTCAGGAAGGTGTGACCTGTCTCTTTTAGAAGGTATGACCTACATAGTTCAGGAAGGTGTGACCTGTCTCTTTCAGAAGGTATGACCTACATAGTTCAGGAAGGTGTGACCTGTCTCTTTCAGAAGGTATGACCTGCATAGTTCAGGAAGGTGTGACCTGCCTCTTTCAGAAGGTATGACCTGCCTAATTCAGGTATGTGTAACCGGTCTCTTCCAGATGGTATGACCTGCATAGTTCAGGAAGGTGTGACCTGCCTAGTTCAGGAAGGTGTGACCTACATAGTTCAGGAAAGTGTGACCTGCCTCTTTCAGAAGGTATGCCTTGCCTAGTTCAGGTATGTGTAACCTGTCTCTTTCAGATGGTATGACCTGCATAGTTCAGGAAGGTGTGACCTGCATAGTTCAGGAAGGTGTGATCAGCCTAGTTCAGGAAGGTGTGACCTGTCTCTTTCAGAAGGTATGGCCTGCATAGTTCAGGAATGTGTAACCTGTCTCTTTCAGATGGTATGACCTGCCTAGTTCAGGAAGGTGTGACCTACCTCTTTTAGGAAGGTATGGGCTGTCCAGTTCAGGAAGGTATGACCTGCCTAGTTCAGAAAGGTATGACCTGCCTAGTTCAGGAATGTGTAACCTGTCTCTTTCAGGAAGGTATGACCTGTCTAGTTCAGGAAGGTGTAACCTGCCTAGTTCAGGAGGGTATGACCTCCCTAGTTCAGGAAGGTATGACCTCCCTAGTTCAGGAAGGTATGACCTACCTAATTTAGGAAGGTATGACCTGCCTAGTTAAGGAAGGTATGACCTGAGTAGTTCAGGAAGGTATGACCTCCCTAGTTCAGGAAGGTATGATCTGTTTAGTTCAGGAAGGTATCACCAGCCTAGTTAATGAAGGTATGGCCTGCCTAGTTAAGGAAGGTATGACCTCCCTAGTTCAGGAAGGTATGATCTGTTTAGTTCAGGAAGGTATGACCTTCCTAGTTCAGGAAGGTATGACCTGCCTAGTTAAGGAAGGTATGACCTGCCTAGTTAAGGAAGGTATGATCTCCCTAGTTCAGGAAAGTAAGATCTGTTTAGTTCAGGAAGGTATGACCAACCTAATTTAGGAAGGAATGACCTGTATTGATCAGGAAGGTATGACCTGCGTAGTTCAGGAAGGTATGACCTGCCTAGTTCAGGAAGGTATGACCTGCCTAGTTCAGGAAGGTATGACCTGCCTAGTTAAGGAAGGTATGATCTCCCTAGTTCAGGAAGGTATGACCTCCCTAGTTCAGGAAGGTATGACCTTCCTATTTCAGGAAGGTATGGCCTGCCTCTTTTAGGAATCAAAAACCTGACTTTATTTGAAGTTAAGCATGTAAGCCTAACAACAACATCATAGCTTTGGCTTTTACAGGACAAATTTGGGTAAAATGTACAAAACAAAATCACATCAAGTGTCTTGAAGACTTTATTTCTGTTTAACTTTGTTCACAAAATCTAGTTCATAATTACTAAGGAAAGAAAAAAACACAATGGATTAATTAAAAAAACATGTAATGTACATTATGAGCAAAATTGCAAAGAAATCAAAATTACTACATTTTACTAAGTTTTTAAAATAACTCTTTCTCATTTTTGAAAATTTTGAAAGAGCAATTGAATTCATAGGCTGCATTTTATTTGTAATAGCTATTTTTTTCCTTTTGATAAGAAAAGTTTTAGGCAAAATAAATTGTATGATGACCAAAAGAATATATCAAAAGCATGGACTTTTATTACATGAAGAGCCATGGCAATACAGACAAATTGATATATTTAGTTATATTGAGTTTTTCAATTTACAGAATTACAAAGGACTGCTACTTATCTACTGCAAGCGTGGTACTGTCTTAATACTGCCAAACTGTCTTGAAATGAGAAAGGTTTTCAAAATTCATATTGTAATAAATTTAATGTAAACCATTCACAAATCCCTTTATTAGTTACATCGTATATAGATAGCAGGGCCAAAGACTTGAGAGTTACAAAATTTTGGAAATTTTGGTCACCAAGGGCAATTTAACAAGAGTGTTAATTAGGGTTCCGGAGCCTGTAGGTCTTGAGCTAGCTTTGATTAAATGTGATGTTTGTTAATTTAATTATTTATTGTCATTTTGGTATGATAACATATAATGAAATATAAAGTTTAAGTAAATAAATGTGTATTGTTTTGTATTGAATTGTGAAGAGTTTGAGAAAAATCTCAATTTGAGAACTTGAGTTTTGTGAAACCAGACCTTGAAGTTGAATTAGAACCCTTTTAACCGGACAGTAAAGAAATGTTGTAGATACAAGAATGAAATGATAAACAATAAATCTGTAACAGCTATAAAGATGAACACATTTGGAAATATACATACAGCTCATTTAGGGTAACATAAGAACTTGTTTACATAGAAAATTGTTAAGATTTGTCTCAAGTTATCCTAAAGAAGCTATACACTAAAAACAAAACAAAATTGGCAAAACATATTCTAGAAACTGACAAAAGAATATACATTATTTGTCCAAATTTTTAAAGAGCTAACAGTACAATTAAAAGAAGGAGTAGAAGGGAACTTGACACATGGATCTCCTGCACGAATGGCAGGAATGACTTTCATGTATAGGTATATGTAAATTTGACCTGCTCAATTAGCAAATTTGTAATCAACTGACTGTAAATCACTTTCATTTTTATCTGAAGCTTAAAGAAAATTTCTGAATCTATCAGAGGACTGTTTAATCATGTAGCTTGCAGCTGCCTTTTTAGAGGTTTCCAATATAAGGAAATTAATTTGTGATGCCACTGAGTGGGAATGAAAGTTCAACTAAATAATTATGACTAGTAAATGAAAATTTTCAGATCTAAAGCAGAAACTAAAACTGTAATGTAGCTCTAAGTAGTCTTAATTTAATGAGACTGCCAAATATAGCACTGAACTCTTTCCAAACAAGAGGGTCATGAGGAGCCTGGACCACTCCCCTGAAAACTAGATCCTAGGGGCATCTGTCACAAGATCTTTTAACACCTTCATATTTAGCTGTATGGAAACTGACCTTGAGGTCTAAATCCAAATTTAAAAGCTCTAGGCCTTACAGTATTTCAGAAAAAGATTTTTTAAAATTTTCTTATGTAACTCTTTGTAAATTTTGTGACCATAGGGGCATAATTTGAACAATCTTTGTAGAGGACCTTAAAGTAATGTTACATGTCAAATATGAAAGCACAAGGTCAACAGATTAAGAGAAGATTGCTTTAATTATTTCCCTACATCACTCTATGTGATCCTTGTGACCCCTGGGACAGGGCCAATTTCAACCACAGGGGCATAATTTTAACAATCTTCGAAAAGGACTTTCAGATTATATTTTATGCCAAATTTGGTAACTGTAGGCTTCATGGTTTTTGAAAAGATTTTTTAAGAAATTGTTGATCCACAGCAAACTAAGTTGATCACAAAAGATTACCTTGAGCACTAAGAGCTCATGTGAGCTAAAAATCAATCAATAATCATTACACTACACAAAACAGTCAAACATAGCACTCAGTTTTTTTCTCACAAGTCAATTAGTAATTATTACACTATACAATACAACCATTATAATAAAATGTACAATAGAATAAATAGAAAATTACACAAGTGTATCCAAACAATATCAATACTTCACTGACAATATAAAATATAAACATACATTATTAATAGGACCGTCAACATGAAAAAACTACAAGATTAACTACACCTCATCAGAGTTAAAAACTGCAGTCAGATGATCATGGTTACCTAAATCAGCTGATTCACGGAAAATTGACAGCCCTGTATCGAGTGAGTAAAAAACAAGAGCCAGTTAAGAAAGGGTGTTGCTACCTAGCACTACATAGTAATTTCTTATGCAACAGTTTGCTACATAGAAATGCTACATGTAGCTAGCAAATTCAGAGTTGCTATCTAAATATACATTCATAACATTCTGACATTTCTGGAGGTTGCAATCTTGGTTTTGCTACCTTGTAACAAAATGTTGCATAGCTACCTTGTAACAAAATGTTGCATAGCTACCTTGTAACAAAATGTTGCATAGCTACCTTGTAACAAAATGTTGCATAGTACTTGGCTTACACAAAAATGGTTTTTCAAAGCACTATGTAGTGACTTCCTCCCACTGGCTACAAAATTCAATTTACAGCACAAATCAGACACATACATACAGAGAAATTTCATTTAAACACTAACTTTGACATACAGACATGCATTAATATTCAATTCACTTATCATAAATTATTACATTACATCATAATTACATTTGTCCAGCTATCGACTTTAATATAATATAGACTTTATTGCCTTCAACTGCTGTGTATTGAGCCAGTTTTATAATTTAATTGATTGCTAGATACAGGCTAGAGATCATGTAGTCCCAGTAAAAAAATTGAAAAAATACATCCTCATCTAGTTTGTTACAGGGGTTGACTTGCCTAACCAGTCCTCCTCGACAATTTTCTCCTACCAGCATGCACTAACCTTCAAAAACATGCCAAACAAAATCTTGCATAATGAATGAAAATTAATTTTAAATTCAATAGGGTGTGACTTGCTTCGGCCAATAATTGAACATGGACTGTTGGGTTTGAAGTAGACCACTACTACAGCTACATGACAGCCGCTCAAACATATTATGCAACTCAACATAGATGAGTATATTGTCCATATTAGGGTATGGCAATAATGAAACTATGGTTATAATTCTGCAGTTATAAATTTATACTCTACTCATAACACATTATCATTTCAAGGTAGAATACATAGGCAATCTTTAAATGATGGTTAAACAACACATCCAATCTCAATTTTATAAATACAAAAAAGTAAGGAAAATGTACAGAATGAATAATAATGAAAAGATATAACAACTTCATTATCACCATTGTCATACATATTATAATTATAGTTCTATATCTATTGTGGTGTAACTTGAGGAGCTAGTCTTGAGATAAAGGCAATAGCTTGTATACTAATGTTTCTAACAAAACCAGGACATTGTGGTTTATTGCACACATATTCTACTGTCATACGTAGTTCATAGAATAGAGTCCTGAAAAGATAAAAGTTCACATCATTAATAGGTCATTAATTTTACTAACAAAAATGCAATTATTGTCAATATGTATAATCATTTTTTGAAAGTTGATTCAATAAAACAGATGAAACTTCCACATGTTTTACTATTAATTATAATACATGTATATTTCAAAGCAACCAATAGCATATGAATTGTTGATATGGTAAATTGGTTACATGCTAAACACATAAAAATTAAACAATTATTTATACTCCTTAATGACATTTCACATAGGTCATTCCAAAATTTTGGAAAAGCATACAATTATTTTTGGATGGGTTTAAGGCTGTAGCAACAAATTTTATAGGTCATACATGTATAGCAGCGGTCAGTCAACCTACTCACTATTCCTGGAAAGACTAAATCTTTAAACAGTTTAATACTAGGTGTATATTTTTGTCAGAGACACACAACTTCCCTACATCATTTAGAATCAGTGATAGGAGGGACAATGGCCGTAGAAATGATTTCATGACCTAACTCCATAAAAGCATGCCAGACAGCTTACATACAAAATAAAAATAAGATAAATAAAGATAATAAAAAGTAAATACCTGCAGTAAGGATTTCGTCTAGAAGCATATCTTAATGTAAGGAATCTATAGTATACAAATGGATGAAATATTGTACATTTACCACTGAAATATAGAATTTAACAAGAATATTAATACCAAGGGCTCAGGACAAACCATTTACACTTGGGTCACCAAATGGGTGTCTAATGTTTAAATTTTAATTGCATTGGAAAAAACATGTGTTAATTGTTGTAATGATAAACATGAGCACAGGCAGGCAAAGCAAAATATGTTTGTCAATATGGCAGATTAAATGCACTGCACTTAGATTCATATAGAAGGTTTGATGTGCGGTCTAACTCAAAAACTGCTCTTTTTGTGCTCTGCACTTCTAATTATGCACTCCACATGTAATCAAAGTTTCAAGTCATTCTGTCTTAATGTGACAAAGTAATGCTCCAGACAAAAGAACAGCATGCACACCCACTCAGACACTATCCCAACATGGGTGATCAAATAATAGCTTTTTTTCACATTTTCACAGACTTATAAATAGAATTTGGCCTTATTAAAATATTGATGCCAAGCAAATGTTCATGCCTTCTGAGGAAATAATGAAATGGGATAGGATAAAACAATACTAGGCTAGTGTAATTCAGTAATTAGGTTTAATTGTCTCATCTCCAAATAAAATATGATAAAGTCTGCAAAATAAACCATTCTAAAACTAGAGCTAGCCAAGTAAGATAAAGCATGTCACAAGCCTAATATCAAGCAAATATTTTATACTTAGGGATTGTTTAACATGGCAAGTGTGCCTTAAGGCAGATATCAGCACACTTGCTGAAGTTGTACATTTGTTGCATAACAAATTTTATAAGTAGAAAGTCTGCTGTTAGACTGCAAAATGCAAAATGACTTTAAGTAGCTCATATTTGGATTTTTGAATGTCATATTTGGCACACATGCTCAATAATGGAATATATTGACAATATTGAAGCTATATTTGCGCACTTTCACCGCAATTTTGTTACTATTTACAGTTAAATATGCAATACATAAACTTTAACCTATAACTTCATTTTTTACAGAGATGTTAACTTACCTGAATGTCATAAATATGAGAGCAGGCATCAGGAATATTTCAGAGCAAGCAATAAACCTTAATACATTGGTTTGCTGAGCTTGTAGCTTGGCTATCAAGTTACGAATAAACATTAATGATTCTGGTCCCATTAACTGAAAATAAATGAAGATAAGAACCTTACATATTTAGCAATGAAGACTACAGAGTGACTGTCATAGTCAGTAAAATATTACAATATGTACCATAAATCTCCAATAAGAAGCATCTACCGTACAATATATTAAAGAAAGGGATGGGGTGTTTATTTTGATAACTACTTTCTTTCAATAAAATTGAATTTACATACAGTTACTATAAAGTTTTTAGTACTTGGTTAAAAGCTCAGGTTCAGAGATCTAGACCTATCCAAGGAAGCAGAATGACTGAAGACAGCAATAAGACAGTTAACAATCATTGAAATGCAGCATATAGCATCTTAATAGGCTTTATTCTGCCATCTTGATGTTTCTTGATCAAACAGATCAAGTCAAAATTTTCCTTTTCACAATCCAAAGAAATCATCAAAATTGTCTTAAGTGTTAGAAGAGAAATGGTCTATAGTGTTTGAATTGAGTATCAATCACTCTATACTTACATTGAGTAGATTTTTGGTGTATGTACAAGCATGGAGTAAAGCAAACAGAAATACAGGTACTAGTACCACTGTATAAAAGTTAAGGATTTATATATCATAAATTATACACTGAAAACTTACAAAATTGAACCTTCTAAAAAAATGAAATTTGGAGAATAAAGGACGATTCTTCCGTTCCTGAAATTTTACAGTTTTAAATATAGAGTCAAATCAAGTTTCATATGACCTGTGATCTTTGCTACCAATCTCTCAATTTCAAAGTAATATTGGAAAATGTATGATAGCCTTTTTTCTCACTCCCTCTACCTATTTCTCCCCCCCCCCCCCCACCAAGATTTTCAAAAAACACTGCCTCCCTTCAACCAACCAACCTAAGGTGCTATCTAATGTCACTTTGTAGCTTGGCTGAGCATAAAGTACAGGTTTAAAATATTTGTTTGTTATATTCATCTGCCTAGTAAGCTCAACTGGTAGAGCAAATGACTTGTAAGCAGAGGGTCTGGAATCTAAAGTCTTGAGCCCAACATCAGGAACTTAACTTTTCACCCTCCTATTACGTAACAAATTCAATACAAATTAAAGGATACTGGTAATGGGGTAACTATTTAGAAATATAATGCTATATATCAAATAGTGACAACTATCTTCAGCAAACAACAAACTCATAAATACACGACTAAACTGAAAGTTAGGTAATCTTTGATGTAGACGTAAAGCACTTGTTGCTGCATTGCTGATCAGTGCTCTCTGATAATGTGAATATGCATTTCCACTGAAAATAAACAACAAGTAAACAATGAGGGTAAAAACCCCAGTTAGTTAATTGACTTACGATAGTGATAGGCAAATATGCATATATTCATTTTTATAGGATTCTGTTATGAAATAATTTCTGTGGCCATTCTCCAGTCTGATACTTAATTAACAATTTAAACAATAGCCGCACTGGTTAACAGCCATTCATTTCTTTAACACATGACTAGTGAAAATTGATTTGGGATAGTAAAATTCTTTATTTCAAATACTTGGGCTAGCTGATAAATTTGCACTTTACCATATAACATAATAAATTGGGCTAGTGCTGAAGAAATGTTTTGGCAAAGACTGAGGTGAAGAGTCCCTCACAATGGACAGTAATTAGGACAAAAGTGGCCAGTTTCATTAGGAAATCACTACCTAGCACTTTGTCATAAGGTACACCATAACTTCCATAAGTAATATGTATGTGATATCAAATCAAAGGTACCAGGGACAAAGTGCTGGCTAGCCATATGTTTGGGAAACTCGCCACAGATCTGAGGGAAATTACTAAAAAATTGTCAAAAAATAAAATGGTGCATCAGTACACATTACTTACCCAAAAATAGGTATAAAGAATAGGAAACTACTGATTACAGTAAATATTCTTGTTAACCATAAACCAGCTTCTACTTTATTACCCATCATAAAACCCTACAATACATGATGATCAAACATTTTACATTCATACTTAGGAAGTTCAATATTAGTATGACAAAATTCATTGTAATACAAAGTTTCGAGAGATGCACTAAAGCCAGTACTTGTTGCTTGACTATCACAACAAAGAGTTAAAGAATAAAAGTGATTTTGTGTTGAAATTTTTCAGAGTTAAGTTTCGTGCTGATGTATTTCTTGCTCAAGAAAATTAGCATTGCCTCATGTGAGGTTTGAATTTAAATTTCAAATTGTGCAATGGGCCACTGCTAGCCTACTGGCATAAGATGTGTTGTAACAGAAATGGTGAATTATCATAATGTGAAAGCAGCTTACTTAATAGTCATGCGTAAGAAATGTTTATGAACTGAAAACTTAATAATGCAATGCAACATAAGTGGGGTTTTTCTTAAAGAGGTAAAAGAAAAAGAATTAATAAAACACTTTGCCAAATTACAACTAAAACAATGTTACCACTAAGGTGTTAGATTGTTGGGGAGGAGGCTGCTGTTGTTGTTGCTGATTTCCATCATTATCTGCCATTGTTTACTATGTTTGAGGCGCCAGTCTCTAAATATAAAGAAAGTATCTATTACAAAATTTATCAGAAGAATTAATTTTATTTACATTAGCACATGGGTGTAGAAATTCCTGATACCATGAATTGAACAATGTTCAAAATGGAAAATGAATTTTCCCAGCCTCAGGTACATTAAATCCTTTATTTCAGAACCCATCGGCCTCAGCAGATTATTATCAGACCTTACCCACAAGGTGCCAAACATAATATCACTAAATATACAATAAGAAGGAAAAGTCGTGTCTTGCACCTGTAACTACCTGTTTATCAATGCAATGTTTCCTTGAAAATTCAAATTAAGAGTCAGATAGGCAAAAAACTTGGCATCCAAAAATTCAAGAGTAAGGGAATTTGCATATAAAACCCTGGTAAGACCCCAGCTTGAATATGCCAGTTCTGTCTGGTGCCCACACACCCAGCAGAACATCAGCAAAGTTGAAATGGTTCAACGCAGAGCTGCGCGATGGGTTACAAATGACTTTTCTTCCTACAGCAGTGTCTCACATATGTTATGTACATTAGGTTGGCGCTCTCTGGAAAATAGGAGATCTGATGCCAGACTCTTAATGTTCTACAAGATCATTCATGGACTGGTTGCAGTGCCACTACCCTTATATGTTCAGCCGTCCGTCCACAACACCCGACATTCACACCCCCTTTCCTATAGACAGATCCTCACCCCATGTAATTACTATAAATATTCCTTTTTTCCAGTAACTGTAGTCCTATGGAACTCACTTCCAACTGAACTTGTGCAGGTTCCTACCCTGGACCAATTTAGGCAGGGGGTGACCACATTTTCATACCACGTTTAAATTGAAACTATTGTTTTTAACTGTTTTTATCTGTACATTTTCTTCTTTTTATCAACACTATCAGCTTTTACTTCAATTCTTACAAATACTTGTATAGTATTACTTTTTATCTCCTGTACATTTCTTCTTTTATTTTTCTTGCACAGACGCGCACCTGCACATAATGCTCATAGAGTGTGATGCAGTATAAATAGATAGATAGATATTTTACAATTATTTTTACAATTATTTCTCTTTTGTCATGTCACAGTGCTGCTTACTATGCTTTTATCTGTTAATCATATATCACAGAAGTTTGACATTCTATATTATAGTATGAAAAAATCTTATTATAAGGAGGATTTTTTGACAAACTACAATACAGAATGTCTAGCTCCTGAGTCCTGTGCCTATAGGATCAAGCAAATTAGGATAAGAACTGTATGCCATAGCTGGGAATCAAACTTGATTCCCCCAAGTGGTAGGCAAGACACTTAACTGCATTGATAATTAATGTACCCAACATCAAGGCTGTTGGAAGTGACAACAAAATTATGAGTATATAGACATCTAGGATCATCTCATTTCTGTAACTTGTAACACACAAGTTTTATTATTCACTTAAAAATTATAAATTCTGGAGTTGTTTAAACAATGAGTGACATTTCATTAGACGTTCTTCATATATTTATTCTGAAGAAAAGATATTTATAATAAAAAAAGCCATAATCTACAAAAATAAGATAAAACACACATATACACACTAAAAGATGTTCGGATAGCACTATCCGAATACTGCAACACTTGAGGGCATGTTAAACAAAAACTAAAGACGAATAGACAAGCCAAATATAATGTTGCCTATATAAAACATTCTAAAACAACTTTAGCAAGTAACAAATATCCTAACAAAATACAAATATAGACATTTTAATGAGAAAAAATGCAGTTTTACCAGAATCTTCGGGGACGGTCTAAAACACTGACACAATTATCTAACAGCAATACGGAGCCAATTTAATCCATCTATCTCTTGTTCATGTCAATCACTCAGAAGAGGGTCAGACTTACACATAACATGGCTTAGCACAATTACTATGATCCAAAAATACAGATCATATACTATACTTTAAATTTTATTATGTACACTGGTTAGATTACAGAGACTAAAATTCGGACTCCCCCGAAGCCTGAAGTGGGACAGCCAATGTCATATAAATTTCATATTTTTAGTAACATCATTTTCAACAAATGATATTCCATCTAGCTAAAATGAGTGACTGCCTTTTATCTCACATTCTCGTTCTAAGAGTCTAGTAGGATTCTCAATACTAGCCTGAGAATCTCACTAGACTCTGGGTACGAGAATGTTTATCTCATTGCATGAATATATTTCATTAAGTAAGTGTTTAGAAGCATCCCAAGTTCAGGGTTTTATCAAGGTCCCTATGTAGCGTCCTTTGTTCTATAGAGCCATATTAAAGTGTTATTATTACCAATCACCTTAATGGACTTCAGAGTCAAATAAAATTTACGTACATAAAAACGAACAAACCGACCTAAACATTTAGAGCAGAAAATATTCAGAATAATAAATATTACCACGAGAAAAAAAAACGTACTGTCAAATGTGTCCCATTAAGGGTCAATACATTCATTACTTGTCACAAAATCATGATTGATTTGAAATAAAACAAGATGCAAATTATGGGTATGAACGTTTCTTCTTGATAACGCCTTCAAAAACTTCTTGATTGGTGCGAATCCAAAATGGACCAAATGAGGACGAGTGTGCAAGATATTTATAGACCAATATCTAGCGGCAAAATCGAGTTGAAACGCAAAAATAATTCTTAAAACAATAAAAATTGATTTTAAAAAATGGTTCCCTCCTTTTGATAAGACTGGAAGTCCTTATTAATTCTTATTAGACATGATGCACGTTTCGATATAAAAGCAGACGAAAATGAATTTTTATGGTCTAAGGGAAATAACTCTATCAAACTTAGTAAATGGAAATAAACGAAGGTATCCGAACGCTATTTTTACCAAACATAAAAACCGGAGACCCGGTCGTTTTCCGGGAATAAGATTATTATAAAAGCCAATCTCTCATACAGAGTTGTCGATTGAGAGCACTGTAAGGGTCGACAGCTCTGTATAAGAGATTGAATAAAAGCCCGCAAATGTTTACCGGCTTATATGCAATGCCGAGGACCAGTCATATTTTGTCGTAGAAGAAGAAAATGGTTACCGGTTCCCGAAGACGCAGAAACGGTAACTAGCACTATATTCTCTCTATCTTTAGCTTTATTATATTTACTATTAGAGTTATTTCCCCTTGACCAATAATGAGCAATTCGGAAGGTCGAGTTACTTCCCTTAGACCATTAATTATGCCATTTGCATATAATTGTACGTGTTGAGCAGACGTTCTTTTTTACTTTCGTTCTTCTCAACACCTTTATGGACAAAAAAAGTTTCATAAATGAACATTTAGAAACATAAAATAGAAATTGGTAAATAGAAAATGTATATTCCGTGGACCCTCCTTGAATTTTCTAAAATATATTTAATAATTAGTATATATTTTGCATGATATAGATTTGTAATTTTCATGCAACATTTAAACATAATAATCTATTAAAACTTCTGTCAAATGAAAATGCATTTTATTTCTCAACCCAGAATGTGTCATACCTAGATCCCTGATTTTACTTCACATTACTTAGCCTTTACAGTATTTAGTAACTGAAAGGAGGTGGAGAGTAGCGAAATTATCACTTCCTGTATGAAAATTCGTTAGTTTTATCTTATAGCATTGAACGACTACAAGTTGTTTTAAATTGACTTAAATTGAAGATTAAGAACCAGTTTTAGTCATTTGAGGTGATTGCAATTTTATGTTTAGTCTGTATTCAGCCATGACTTATTTATCTGCTGGATAAAATGATTTATGATGATTCATGTTCATGCTCCTGTGTTGTTTACAAATTTCAGGTCACGGCTGCTGCCCACATTTTCGTATTCGGTTGTCAATTAACTATTCTGGACTGTAAGCAATGTGCTATTTATATAAATACTGATTTAGTTATGTATTTATTCAGTTATCAGTTCTTATACAGTTCACACAACTTCAGTTGGCCATGGCATATGTTGATCAGTAAAACCTTAGTAAGGCTTAGTTACAACTTTGGCTTACAGGTTGATTACTCCCAAATAGAATCCAATAATAAATCATTGGGGGATCATAGGTGAATGGAACAGCCCTGATTCACAAAAGACACCATTTACATTATCTATGAACACAACCGTACTGAATTAAATTAATTCTGTATTCCGGACAAATTAGCTCTCTCATACTTTCATGGAGATTTTTTGTCATTTTCCATTTCAATTGAAGTTAAAGAATGATTAAATATCAGGGTATTATAATGCATGGGTGAACTTTTTCAGTATCAATACTGAGTTCAGTATTTTGATAATGATTTACTCGATGTAATTCATATGAAATATGTCTATTTCAGTATTTTGATTGTAGGTTTTCAGTATTTTCAAATATATCAACTTCCACCCATGATAATGGCATGTAAAACTAAACTAAGTACTCAGTAGTGATTATTCCAGGACTCAGAAAGGGAAGGGGGGGGGGGCAGAAAAAAGGGGCAGGGCATATATGAGGGTAAATTTCTAATATGTACTATAACTGCATAGAAAGATGCTAAAAAGGGCAGGGAGGAGAGAAGAAGGGCAGGGTGCAGCACCCTGCTATTCTGCTTTGGAATAATCACTATGTAGAAACACAAGTAATGCTTAAGAATTATTTCCTGACATAACTCAATATGGATTCTTCAGATGTATATTATGTGCATTATTTTAAAATAAATACAGTCAATGCTGCAATATCAAGACACACATACAATCTTTTTGTTCATGTAACTATATATTCTTGTGCAAACATCACTGGTGTATGAGTTGAAACCCAGTGCAAAATATCTGGTATTTCTCTGGCCTCAACATATATCTTGACTCTGATGTTACTGTGAGTCGAGTACCAAGTTTTATTTTTTTTAAATATTCATTATCATTAGATTTAAGATCTTTTCTCTGACATTATGAAGTGTATGACATACAATTCATCGTAACACATACTTGTATTTTTGCAGTGTCAGATTATTAAGACTGACTTAGTTAAGTTAGTATTAGTCATCAGGACAATACTATTAATTTTATTACTTCTTTGTTATTCTATAAGAGGAGGTGAAAATCTGAACTTTTTGCTTTATTAAATTACATTATTTCCTACTAATTGCATATAGATGTTTTTAAAACTTACCTTTAGTAAGTAAGTATAACCTAATAAAGTTAAGTTAAAGAATAACCATAGAATTTACTACATGCTATTTTCTTATTTACATGACTTCGATGGAGACTGACCTTTAATATAAGGTAAGATGATAGCCACTAATGTTGTGATACTCATTCAAGATTTCCTTTATTTCCTTGCTTGTTTTATTCAAATTTTTATTCTGCATTTTGTCTTGTTGCATGATTTAAGTTTACTTCAGTACAATGTTGTATATGTTTATAAATGTGAATCCACTAGCCATGTTCATTCTTGTATTTTTTGTAAGCAGAGTTAGATTGTTCAGTATGTGTGTGGTTTAGTTTTGGTAAACTTGTATGTTTTTATTTGTCTGTCAAAATGTGTTGTATTATGTGGACACTTATGGCAGGTGAATTGCTGGCTGGCTGGTTTTGTTGGCATCTGGTATGTCAGCTCTAGTCTCTAAGTCAAACAGTTTTCATCAAATCTTCTACAGTGTTATGCAATACTCAGAATAGTTTAACAACCAGGTCAATCAATAAAGAAAGTTCTTTGCACTTTGAATTGCCCAACTGGCATATTTTGTGATATTTTATCAGTAATGGTTACTGCAGTCCATAAAATTAAGATATGAAAGTGGTTGTCCGAACAGATCCTTATAACAGCTAGCACTATATCTTGTTTGTAGTTTATCGGTCGCCTGTCAGAAATGTTTGGTTGCCCAACTAAAATGCGGTTGTCCAGGACAACTAGAACCCTCTCATTTTGTGTACTGTTATTTGTATCCTGATGTCACTGTATTGGTGATATATGTACAATTGTTTTATCATAGTCTTCCTTTGTTGTTGTGTTTTTTGAGATCTCCTCTGTAAGTTGAATTACTGGTTTTAGTAGCTAAATGTTTGGTATGTTATTGTTCTTATTAAATCTACTAGCCCGAAGCGTAGGACTTGTGAAAATTGACTTATTTCATATAGTCAAGCTAGTAAGTTGATAATTTTGCCCTTTACTTTTAATATATATAATAGATAGAGTCTGTGCTTCAGAAAATTTAGGACAATGAATGTTAAAATAAGTCTACAAAATGCTCCTCTGCATTTCTGTTACAGTAGATCTGAAGGTTTTTCATTTACCACTTACCAGTCATTTTCAATCTAACTTTCATTTCCATGCTATGATCCTTACATTGATAACATCCAAAAATATCAAAATGGTAACCTCAAGTCACAAAATGTGACTGTCTTCCTATAAATGAGTCAGAGATTCTTGTCAAGTTTTGGACAATTTTGTTGTCACAGCTAAGTGAAAGCAACATGCTGATAGAACACATTACACTAACTGTAACATATGATTGACTAGAAGGTTAGCTAAGACCCTTGAAGCATAAAATAGTTAAAATCTTATATAAATGATATAAGTGTGTTACATAATCATTAAGTAATGATTATTCTAGAACTCTGAAAAGAGCAGGGAGGCTGAAAAAGGGGCAGAGTGCATCAAAGGGTTGATATTTCAAAGTAACTAATTCTGCACTGAGAGGAACAAAAAAGGGCATAGAGAGGAGACAAGGGCAGGGTGCAGCATGATAGAATAATGAACTAATTATTATGTTATATAATATATTATTATACCATCTTAATTTTGTAAGATATTATCTAAGATACTTGTATGCATTATGTACTTTAATCCCACTTCAAGTGTTTTTGTGAACAATAGTTATATTCTGACCTCACAAATCTGATGTTATTTAATTGAAGGGTTGTAGTGTATTTGTAACAGGATTTCAAGTATGCAGCAAAGATAGTGTTTTAGTCATTATTATGTTCATTGTATGTCACATTCAATAGTATGTCATAGTTTTTAGATTGTGTGAGTTAATATACATGTATTTGATTGTAGGCGAGGGTGTCTTCATACCCTTATCCGACTTCCACCCATTGAGGGTCTCTATGCCCTATTTTTGAATAAGCACTATATGAAAAAGTTCCCATATTTATTCCCTGGACATGCCAAGTGCAATATACTCATATTAGTCAAGTAAACAGACTCTTGTAAACGTCAACCATGTTACATCATTATTATTTGTTAATATGATGGATGTTATAATCAGTTTGAATACCATTAAATGTTATTGTTGCCCTTGTATACAGGTGCTCGAAACAACTTTGCCCTATATATTCAATGTACTGTATTGTATCTGGCACCTGTTGGTAAGTATTGTCTGAACAGTTACACCAGCGCTTGTCCTGAGTTGATTAGTATGCTGTATACATGTTCCTAGCTTAGCCAGTTAGTGCATGAATGGTTTTTTAATGTTATATTTCCACTAAGTTAATTACTTGTAATTTAAGTATTGTGTGATTCAACTGGCCTTATACTGGTCAATATTATTAGAATTCACTTGACAGCCCTTTTTTCACTTTTAGAGGAAATGTAGCAAGGCTCTTCGATGAGGGGAAATCAAACAGGAAATTTGGGAAAACTTATTCCTTAATTTTCAATACATCGGATAATATCCACTAACAGAGTAACAATTTATAGGAATATTTCTGTTTTCTTATTTAACATTTCTATTATTGAAGCAATTTATTCCTCCGGAAATAAAACTGGTAAAAATGAAATAATTAGTACAAAAAAAGGACAGGGGAATTTTACCCAAAATATTTTTGCTGAGAGAATGGGGCCCAATTTTGACTCAAAATGGCCTGAAAAAAACACTGCTTTAACATTTTAGATTACTTTCTTAGAGAGTTATGATACTGCTGGGAATGCTTAAAAACACAGATAATATAGTCTGTATTTAAAATTTAATTAAACTTTTCTTTTATTGATTTGTTGTTTCTACTCATAATGATTCTTTTATTAAATCAAATTAACCATTTTTAGGTGATTGTATTTTCACTATTTTAAGTTTTATGGTGGTTTAAATAAAGCATATATGGAAAATATAATAGAAACTAACTATAAATGGAAACAAGCTAATGATGGGTATTGACATACATGTACATTTTGTTGGTTGGCAGGTTTTAATTAGTCAAGATATTTGGTGAGGTCTTCATTTTAACATTATTAATGAATCAGGATATTACATTATTGAATAGTAATTGTTAAATGTACTTCTAATGTTCTTTTTCTTTTTGACAAGGGCCATTTGTAGAATTAATTCCACTCTAAAATTGTCATGCAGTGTTCTCCAAATCTGGAGTTTTACATTAGATCAAGGCCTTTAAAAGATTATTGTTAATTTTTATTATTCAAATGTCAGTTGAGCAAACTTTAACTCTGCTGATTGATATACTTGTTAGATGTTTGATAATCTCTGTGTATATAGATACAGTTAACTATTTTTATGGATAGTTCATAAAGAAGTACTGTAGTGAGTATTTAAATCAGTATTTAAATTGTAATTTGTATGATTTATAATTTTCCAAGTGCTATAATCACCCAATATAGCTTTATATGCATAATTGGTGGGTTTAGCACAAAACAGTAATGTTGTAACTAAATATAAGCAAAGAGTGAGTTACATCTGTTTTGCATTAAAATCAGAATGTAGTCTATGTCACCAGGTGTGCATATAAGTATCTGGGCTTGATACTCCTTCAAATTAATAATGTTGTCCCTTGAATATATTGATGTATTTATTGTATTTCTTATCTAGATTTCAATATTATATTTTTGTGTGTGATATTATTGTATTGTAAACAAAAAGTACTTGCTGTGCATGAGTACACTACAGAGTGAACCATATTTATCTTTTTATGCATTAAAAATACTCGTGTTACGATTATGAGTAGACAAAAGGTCATCACTGAAACTCGAAACTTAAAATTGATTAGGAACATGACTGTGTTGATGGCTTTTTCTAGTCTAAAAAAGCTTTGTTAGTACAGGATGCACCCTGTGACATAATTATCTTGGCTGTATCATCAATTGTGCAGACTATTTCTCAAAATTTTATTCCATAAAGGCATGCCTTGTACATTTTTTGTATGATGGAAAAAGCATCAACATGAGCTCTGAATCATATTTAGTAATACTCAGTACACATGGTAAAGTATTAATTCAAAGACATTTATTGTTGTCAGTATTGTTCAGTATTGTGCACTGTCATTTTTTGCTAGAATTTTACCGTTATTATGTTAATTTTTGTTCAGACATAATTTTAGCTCACCTGTGCACCAAGTCCTCAATATTATTTATTATGGTGGGTCTGACTGGTGCGTGTATGTGTGCCTGTGTTGGCAACTGTTTCTTTAAAATCTTGTAAAATTCATGAGGCCTACAGTTACAAAATTTGACCAGTAGTATTATCTTAAGATTTTTACTCAAAGTTGTTAAAAATAAAGTTTGCCCAGAAGTTTTATTAATTGTTATGTATGGAAATTTTAAGAATCTCACTGAAACCATTATGCTTAGAGCTTCCATATACAAGTTGTACATTGAGTTATAAAGGGAAATCTGCAGATTTTTTGAATACTAGTATTTATGAACAGACTATTAATTAACTGATACCAAAAGTTCTATTTAATGCTTCACCCCCTGGAATAATGCACACCACAAGGGTGCTAATTAGGAAAAAATATGGTGTTGTATTTTATGTTGTTGATAGATAACTCTGGTATGACTAATTTTGTAACATTATGAGTTTTCTCCCTTGTACATAACTGATACTTATATACTCAAACATGTAAATTTGTAGTATTTTCAAGTACATTGTATAAAAAGTAATCAACTGTCCTTGAAAATTATTTTACTTCCTTATTTATTTAAACGAAAATAAATGGTTCAATAAGGCAAGTATTGTTTTATTTGTCGATACTCAAACCCTCCTGTGGGATTTTTGCCATTTTCAAAAAAAAAAATATTTGGAAATTATCAAATTCTCAAAAAGCCTTTTTGGCGACTTATTTCACAAAAAAACTGTTTCAAAATTTTGAAGTGTCATTTTCTGAAGCAATGTTTGCTAAATCAAGAAGAAAACATTGATAAAATAGTAAGCCTAGCTAATAACAAACAGTTTTAAAATGTTTTTTATGTAGTTGCAATCTAGTGAGGATCACCAGATGTAGATTTATACACTTCAAATGTTCTTAATAGTCTGTTCATAAATACTAGTATTAAAAAAATCTCCCTTTATAACTCAATTTTCTATTATTCAGTTATCTTAAGAAATTATTTACAATTAAGAAACTATATTATATTCATAACAGATCACAATGATTAAGTGTAAAAAGGTAACATGGAAAATATTCGAGTTTTTTGGGTTTTTTTTACCTCTTCCTGTCAACAATTTTGTCACCATACTTTGAGTATCAACAAATAAAAAAACTCTCGCCTGAGGAAGATAGTTAAAGTTCAATTAAGTATTTGATCTGCATCATGTGTATTGCATACAGTACCTTCCAAAAGTTATTGAACACATGGAATTTTGTAAAAAAAATAGATCATTCATGCTGCAAGTAATTTTCTAGGATTAAAGCCTAATCATGTAATGTGTTTTGAATCATATGTTATTAAAGTAGATTTTGGCATTTCCTCTGATGATTTCTCCTCTTTCTTTTTTTCATGGGTTAATATCATACAGTTTATCCAAAAAAACAGAAATTTGTGGAAAGTTTTTAAGGGGCACTATAGTTTTCTCAAACACTTGAACATAATGTGAATGTTCAATATGCTACTGTGGTGAAATGTTAAATCATTGAGAACATATGGTGCCTTAGATCTACTTGTGATAAAATTATTGCAACTTGCTATGAACATGCAGTACTCTCATTTTACATGTCAGCTGGGCTATCATTGTAAAAGGTTGTTTTTCAGAGATAACTTTGCAACAATTAATTGGAAGCTCTGCTTATAATTAAGATATTGTTTTTATTATTAGTATTCATCTGTGAGTTTTGGTGAAGGGGTAAGATTGTATGATTTTAAATATTTCAACCTGTGAGCTCAGAAAATGACATTTTCACTTGTGATCACTTGTATCACTCTTGAAAATATGTTTTCTCAGCTCACATGGTGAATTAAATCTGAATCTTACACCTAAGTAGATGAAAACCCTCTAAGAATTCAATATTTTTAACATATTTCTATTATTTTTAATTTCCAAATTTTTTTTCTCATTTCAGTTCAATATAAAGATGAGTAGTGTCGTATAATGTGATGTTATATATATAAGATATATGATAAGATATATGTTGTATATGTGATGGTATTAACATGGTATACATTATATAATGTCACAGTTTGAAGATTATCCTTCTGACGAGACAGAGTCTCTCCTAGTAGATTATCCCTCTATGGAGACGCCGGCTGCTTCTTACAATAGTAGGGGAGGTACTAACGGTGCTACGTATAAAAATAGACGTCAAAGTAGTGACGAAGAACTTCTCGACTCTGTGATGACTGGCGGAGAGAATTTAAACAGATCGGCTGGATTTGCTAACAAAGATCTTGATCCTAATCGCTCACATGGTATGTTGCTTACTTTTACTTATACTTTTGTTACTAGGATTTTGTTAACTATTGAAATAGTTTCTATATTTCTTACATAATTTTCTTGGGTTAGTACAGGGACTCCCCAGAAGTTTTAAAGTACATTGCAAGGTCGACAACTAGGAATATATTTTACTTGCCAAAACCAAATGTTTCCTAGTAGTAATAAGTTGCATATACCAAAAATAGGTAGTCAGGGGCAATAGGATGACCTCTAGTGTCAAGCAAGAGGTATATAATTATATATATTTCTTTTAAAGACTTTTCAGGGGTGTGGATTAACATGCAGAGGCAACATTACATTGAATCCATGTTAGATTTGCAAACACTCTGATAATTGAAGGGTGTCCAGGTCCCTTCTTTCATGCGATAAGCTGTTGATTGAGGGTAACATTATCTGTCTTATGTTTGACTCTGAGTCTACATGTGCATTTAATCTTTTTATCAGTGTCAACCTCTTTTCAGTTGTGACAATCTAAAATTCTCCAGGGCAGTCAAAATAATAGTAAATAATATACCAAAGGCAGCTATATGCCTCTTTCCTACAACCACTTTTCATATCCTAAATTTTCTGACTGCAATTCAAATGGTTGTCACAAAAACTACTCCAACTTAATGTATCCTAGAGGAGGTAGATTAGTTTTGTTCTGGCCCATGGTAGTGTTTGTGATCCTGAATCAGTAATTGTTCAAGTTATTAACTTATGTACATATCAATAGTTTAACTTCATTGTATCTTCTTTCTTGGAAGAGAAATGTATTCAAGGTTGCTAATTATCAACAGATCAGCTGTTGTCAGCTGACTTCAGTTATGATCAACAGGAAATATGTTATCAGTTATCTCAGCTGAGGTCTCGAAATGTGAAAAAAAATGATTTATATGAATTTATCAAACAAGTGAAATCAGTGATATTTTGCCTCAAAATGGGTCTGATATTATGTTTTTTACTATAACAAAAAATCACAAAAATGTAACCAAACTCTCACGTTCAATGTTGACCGCTCACAGTATTATGGTTGCTCATGTAAGTTATCTATGATCAAACAGGAGTGGTTATACAATTCAAGGATGTATATATAAACCTGTACATGTAGTAGATTGTATAAGTTCAGAGTTTGTTCTCCTATTCATCTACTCAATGTTATGTGCATATAAATAAATCATCTAAGGCTTGCATGAAAACTGTCCTTATGTACTGTAGAAAGGATAATTTTTGTTGAGCTTTATCTGAAAGGATTTTTTTTGTATTCTTGAATTTTATTCAACTGTCAGTGGTATATACATGAACCCCACTGATTTAAATACTGACTTCAGTACTTCTGTACTTATGATTGATAAAAATAGATGCCTGTGATTATGTAGAGCGTTGTGGTTAATGTATGTGCCTCTGACAGTTGAAAAAATTTAACAATACCATACTCTAAGCATAGAATAGACCATTTACCTGTCATGTGATCAAAATAAGCTAGTTGAAGGTGACTATGTGTCACCAAACATTTGTAAGTATGTAAGTTTTTGCTCTGAGACAGTAGAAGAAAATTGACTCCATTTACTATCCATAGATGAGAAACCTCTTTTGACAAATAGAATAGAACATTTTTTGTTTTTTTGAAGCCCCTTCATTGGCCCCAAGGGTGTACTCACAGCTATATCCCACATTTGAAATTGTCCACATATTCTTCTTCCAATCTGCTTGTTTACACTTTATAATGTCTTCTTTAATAAACCCCTTTATTTGTAGTTCATGATCCCAAGAAACATACTCTTAGATCATGCTAGAATAAACACAGACTTAATAGAGTATACATTGACCTGAAGTGAATCTAGATAGTAATCATGCAGCTGTAGTGATGTTTGTTAATTGTTAGACATTTTGGTGGTGTGTGACATCACAAAGTTTCTTGTATTACTGCTACATGGAAAGTTTAGATTTTTGTTGCAGTTTTATTGTATACTATTTGCTAGAATAATGGTGCTATTGTCACTGCCTCATTGTGTAGCTTTTACTTTGGTTCCTTTCATTAAGTGTTGTGTCTTAAAGTTATTGCACATTTAAGTGTACCTAGATTTGTGATAAATTGTATCTCATTTACAAAGTGGCTTTAATCTATAATTACTATTGTTCTACTTTCATTCCACTGTCAGTGGTGCATACATTAACCGTGCTGATTTAAATACATTTTACAGTACTTTTGTACTCATGATTGATGAAAATTTATTCAAAGTAGTAGAGTTAATATCAGTGCCACTGAGAGTTGAATAAAAATCAACAATACCAGTATGTTAAGTACTGTTAAATTTACTGCATAATTATAAAAAATTCTAGTTACAATATGCCTTTTAACTATTCTGTTTCACAATTCTTATTTACAATGTTGTATTTTACTAGTTTTAATTAGCTACAAATCTTATTTAAATAGATCACTCTTTCTTGTATGGTAAATCAATGGAAACAATTTTCTAAACATAACTTGGGGCGAGTGATAAATATTTTCTTCAATGGTAATATTTAATGCTCTAACTTTTTTATATATGCCATAAACTTAGTGTTATGATTCTTGGTACGTGAGCTCTGTCATTGATTACAATTTTCCTTATTTGTAGCCAAATAAGTACAGAAATAGCATATGCTTGGAGGTACTGCGATGGTGGTAGACTTTCAGCAAATTGTTTCTCTTGAATTTTTATGCAGATTCTGATTGGTTGAGATCACAATACATTGTTAATTTTAGCATCATTACAAATTGATATATTATTTATAAAGCGAAAAAATCTCCTGTAATTTTAATAATAGTGTCTATATTGAGCTTAGTAACTGACAGGGGAGTTTTCTTGTAGTAAAACTTACTGCCTAACTCACTTCCATTGTATGGTTGTGGTTTGAATGGGAAATATGTATGGCAGCTTTATGAAATTTCCTAGGACACTGCAAGTTATTTTTTCAACTTGACTATTTTCCTTGCCATAAGTGGGCAGTTTTTTGGCATGCATAGCAGCCACACGGCAGGCACACCACAAGCAAACTATTTTGAGACAATGCATTCACTATGATTTTATAACTGAATTTGTCTTGTGTAGGCTCATCGTCGGTTATCCCACGATACATTACCCCGCTAAACTGTGTTATGTACTGAGGGCCATTTGATTTAGAAGTCTCGTAATCATGAATAATTAATGAGGCAGTTTCATTGGTTCCACAAAGAAACCACTGTGGAAAACAGTCAATGAAATATGCAACCATTTTTTGAAAATAAACATGTGCGTTGGTTTCTATTTTAAGTAACAAAATCCCGGTACGACATCATGTTATTGAAAGGAATTATATTGTAACACACAATTCCATTGGAAGAAGATTGGTCTTCCCTGCCTCATGCATATTCATTGAAATGAGATTTTGTCAGTCAATTTGCTTACAGTATGTATGGAGTGTAACAGAAGAAAGTACTGTGGTTGCCGACAATAGTGTAGGCTTTGGGTTGGATATATGAACAAAGTGAGACTGGGACAGTCTTGTGGCAGCTTCGTTTAAGGAAAACTATATGGTTGACATGCAACTGTTTTAGGATAGGAGTACAGAAGCTGTCTCTAGACCATTATTAAAAAAAAAAACACAAAAAAAGCTTGCTATTTGATCATCTTATCAATAGATAGCCCCAATCTAATCCAATTGACTTTCTGTAATGATGATAATTATGATAATAAAGAGAAAACCCAATCTACTATAATCTTTATTAGCCTCTAAATATAATTGATTATTAGTCTGTCTCTCTGTGTACCAAGAAAAACGCATCACGAAATGTTAAGAATTTACATTATGTAAGAAATGTCCTAAGCCTGTCATTTACATTTATATAGGAAGTAAGGTCTTTCTGTCTTTGACATAGATGATCTGTTGTCGTGGTGATGAGATTCTAATGGAAATATCTGTTTATCTGTAGAGATCTAAGCAGTATATGTCAACTGTAAATTCATGATTATGGAACTACTTAATTCTTTACAGTCACTGATAGTGTGGTCAGTTATTACTGTCGATGAAACTAGTTTTTGCCCATGGACAACTGGCTTTCTGTACCATTTTTTCTACTCCTTTATTACAACTAGTTGTAAAACAAGTTTCCACATCTTTCAAGCCTGCTTTCTGGTCCCCAAGTACTGATTTCAGAAAGTCAGAAAAAGTTATTTTTCTCAAGGAAACAACTGGATAGGTTTTGGATGGGATTTGAACAAATGTGGAGCTGGCTATCCTATGATTACCAGTCAGAATTATTCGATTACCAGTTGGCCACATCTGCTCCATTTTTATTTTGAAATGAAATGATTTTATAACTAATCTAATTATTTGTATAACAATTTTCATCCCTTACTCAACTTTTCGCTGAATATGAGTTTTTTTGTGTATTTTTTTAACAAAATATCCCACTGATTTTTGGTGTATAGACTCTTGACTTTAGTTGTCCAGTGTGAAGCCAGTCAGTATCATTAAATGTATGTCTGCAATTATTGATTGATCTTTTCTTGGCTTCTATAAAGGTCAAAGGTCACCATGATAATAAATTTCATGAAATAGCTGGATATTAAAACATTGGTAGAATCTACATTGAAATTTCCTATAGAGAAATATTTTCAGAGACATATATTAGATCTCCACTCTTTTATGAATACGTTCATCATCTATGTTATTATTATGATTTTTTTTCATGTAACTTTTAAATCTCAGTCTGAATATTTTAATATATTGTAAAAATTGTCTCTGCAGACTTTCAATTTCATTTGAATGTGAACATATGTATCTTGATAATTGCAGTTTGAATTAAATGAATTTCTGTGTAAAGTCGCAATGATTTTACTTTTCTTGAGTCCATGTATACCCTGAGTTAAGAGACTCCATCTATAAAGAGTTGGAGCTGGCATGGCCGAGTGGTTAGGATGTTGGACTGCTATCATTTGATATCCAGATCTGCATTGATTCAAATCCCTTTCAAAGCCTAAACACTTTTATGTTTGATTAGGAAAAAAGTTCTTACAACTTAGATGTATCACTTTAGAGGTCATTTCTTGGTCCCCCAGTATTGAGCTAGTAGCATTAAGTTTCTTGCTCAAGAAAATAGTAGGGTAAGTTTTGATGGGATTCAAACCAACATGGAACTGGCTACCCAATGTTTACCAGTCCAATTTCCTAACCACTCAGCCCTACCCACTAACACATGTGATCTTGTCTATGAAATATTCGCCAGATGTGACCTATGAGCATTGTCTATAAAATCTTGTGTACAAATGTGACCTATGAGACTTGTCTATAAATACTCTGATCTTTGTCTTCATTAAAAGTCATTCACTTATTGTATATGTAGTGAGTTAAACAAAGTAACTATATATTACATCATGTCTGAGATACGTTTGTTTTGAATTGACCAATGAAATGAGAGAGTTGTCTTGTCTTGTACCGGAATTATCTCCATCCATTATTGTCTCAAATTTGCTGGAATTATGTCTTAAATTGATTCGCTCAATTAACTTGTCTCTCGGTTTGTGACATAAAAACAGCAAGAAAAGAAAGCCAGACACTGTGATTTTTAGATTTATTTTCATAAGGTTTAGGAAGAGTTAAAATCTACTTGATTTTTAGCTCGACTTTTCGAAGAAAATGAGAGCTATTGCTATCACTTTGGCGTCGGCGTCGGCGTCGGCGTTGGCGTTGGTTTTCAGGTTAAAGTTTTTTGAAACACTTATAACTTCAACACTATCCAAGTTATTTTATTGAAAGTTGGTATACTTATTAAGTGGGACTATATTAACCATTCTGTGAAAGGGGATAACTCTGGATGAATTATTTTATGAGTTATTGCCCTTTTATAATTAAATAATTGCAAAATATGAGGTTAAAGTTTTTCCTATGTAGAATATCTTCAATACTGATCAATTCATTTGACTTAAAGTTTGTATACTTTTTTGTCAGTACAATATCTACACGACTGTGAAGGCACGTAACTGTGGATGAATTATTTTTAGAGTAATTGCCCTTTTATACTTAAGAAATTGCAAAATATGAGGTTAAAGTTTTTCCTAGGTAGAATATATTCAATACTGATCAAAGTATTTGACTTAAAGTTTGTATACTTATTTGTTGGTACTATATCTACCCGACTATGAAGGGATGTAACTGTGGATGAATTATTTTTGGAGTAATTGCCCTATTATACTTAAGAAAAATGCAAAATATAATGTTAAAATCATTTCTATATGTAATATCTTTAATACTAATCAAGATATTTGACTTTAAGTTTGTATACTTAGTTATGGGTACTATATCTACACAACTATAAAGGGACGTTACTTTGGATGAATTATTGTTGGAGTTATGCCCCTTTATACTTAAACATTTAAGATAAAAATTTGTTCTCATGGGATATATTTAGAACTTATAAATATATTTGAATGAAAGTTGGAATGCTTATTCGTCAGTTCTTCATCTATCGGACTTTAAAGGGACATAACTCTAGATGAATTACTTCAGAGTTATTCCCCTTTATACTTTGATATTTAAGGGTTATGTTTGCTCAAATTTAATATATTTTGTTTGATAGAAAGTTAGTATACTTTTTCATCAGTACTACATCTAGTTGAATACAATGGGACGTAATAATTGATGAATTATTGTTGGAGTTGTGACCCTTTTCAACTTTTTAATTCGGGAGAAAGTATTATGAAGTGAAATATTTTCAATACTTAAGAAGATATTTAAATGACAATTAGTATGCTTATTCATCAGTACTACATCTACGCGACTACAAAGGGACATAACTCATGATGTTATTTTTTGAAGTTATGCCCCTTACTTTAATTTTGAATTTTGTTCAAATTGAAATACAATGTATTTATAGTTCTTCATATAGATATTTAAATGAAAGTAGGTATGCTTATTCGTTGATACTATGTCTACTTTACTCTGAAGGGGCGTTACTATGGATGAATGTTCTAGGAGTAATGCCCCTTTTATATTTTACAAATATGAATTGGTAATTATTGTTTGACTGAATTATATACTTTCAAAAATTATGTCCTGTCTTGAAATTACTTTTGTTTAAAGATAAGCCTTGCCATGAACAAAACACCCGAAAAGTCGAGCGCGCTGTCCTTGGACTGCTCTTGTTGTTCATGTGTTAAAAGTTAGTTAATGCTGTGATGGATATTTACATTTTGACTGGCTGGCTGATAAATCATTATTTTTTATTGCTGTTTTTAACTCCATGTCAACACAATTTTTGGTAATTTTGTAATGGCCAGCACACCTAACATAGCTTTTCTGGACCCATTTCTTTAACCAGTACTCACCTACCCTTGCACAAGGTGAGCAACTTCTTTATTGACCTTATTAATGAAGAAAAATTGGCATTATTGTCAAATTTTTATGGTAGGGTATAACAGCCACTAATGGGCTTTTGATTGGTACCCAAAAAATCAAAATTGATATTAAATTCCTGGCGCACTACTAACTGCCATATAGACCTGGGTTGGAAATATCATTACAATTTAATCCTGTCCCATTAATGCCAGACTACTTAACACTCCACTGCATTTCAGCTATAGTAAATTTTGATGGTTTTGTATTATGTTTGGTTGAAGTTATTTATAATGTAGTGATGGCACACTTTTACATCCTCATTTTTTTCTGACATTTAAGTTGGCAGCCATGGGCTACTTGATATAAACAGCTTCTGTAACTGTTATAGTAAGGGATTGGAAAAACTTATGCCAGCACCATTAAAGCCAATGCAAGACCACCCGATTATAAAACAGTAGCAAAGCTGCCCGGCTTGCTCAGTGGTAAGCACTCCAGACTTCTGACTAAGGGGGTCATATGTTCAACTCCCAGGCAGAGCATACTTTCGTGGAGCTAGGTTATGAATTAATTTTTACAGTCATTCACCCTCTTACCACTGATTCTAAATCATGTTGGGCAGTTGTCAGTCAATGACATTAACACCTGGTTAAGAATGAAATCCAGAGATTAAGCCTTTCTAGGAACAGTGAGTAGGTGGACTGACAGCTGTTAATTGGTATAATTTGTGACAAAAGCCCATTCATATTTGATATAAGAAATGCTCTTGTCATTAGAACTGGTCTAATTGTGTTTTATACTTTTTGAATTATATGTGGCATAATGTATCAGTTTTGAAATGTAGCTATTATTCAAGCTGTTAGTTTGGAGTTGAGCTGTAAATTATTCTTAATTGAGTTCATTATGTAGAAGAAATCTTTATAATAACGTATTTGTTTAGATCAATCTTGTTGGTTTTTGCGTCAATTTATGTATCAGGGTTTTAATGGCAGTAATTTATTTCCCCATTTTACCTCAATTAAATTGTTTCTCGCTGAGAGACTTTCATGAAAATCTGAATGCTTTTTTGCTTTCCTATAGAATCTGTTCTTAGAAAGTGTCTGTCCACTAATGGAACAGTAAAAGTTAAGACTTTCAGTGCTTGGTTGTAGAAATTGATCAAGTCAGTTGGTTGACGCTGCTGTAAAAACCATTGATTGCCTCAATATTGGCAAACATCTATTGGATTCAGAGTAATAATTGGCGAAATAAAGCTTTTCAATGACATGGATTAGTGAAAGAAATTGTGTAAAACTGGAAACTAATATTAGTATTATAGTGTTTTTTATAGCATTGTTTGTTCGGAAATAATTATTTTGGTGTTGGATTCTGTTTTTGTTCATTTTTACCTTACTTTTGAAGACTCATATTTGTGGGCAAATATTTACTTAATATTCGTCATTGATTTTAGAAATATTGTATACATATATTTAATTGCTTATGTTTAATTATTAATTATAAATTTTGTACAATTTGTTTTTGTTCGACATTTTGAATTGATTATATGACAGACGTTAGAAGATCTAGCCGCCTGCTGTCTACCCCAGTCTCTGGGACACCAGCAGCAGATGACAAATAAACTATCCAATTTGATTGATTGATATGCCTACCAATTATAAGAAAAGCTTTTTTAAGAATGGTGTTGAGAAGATAATGTGTAGGAGTTGACTTAAGTAAACGCCAATTTTGCAGGTTTAGTGGAAAACGATTGTAACTCAATGTAGGAAAACTGAGATACCTCTGTTTTGCACTTAAGCCGTGATATGTGAAGTTTTATTTTCTGCTACTTACATAAGCATTAAACTTTGGATCATTTAGGTTTATGTCAATAGATTTGTACAGGAAATGTAAGGATTTAGACTAAAATGAGGATAAAAATAATGGTAGTTTAATACATGAGGTTGTTTTACAAGTATTTTGCCATGCATTGTTCGTGATAAGATTTTAATTAGCTTTTTCATTCTGTTGTTTCTTCTATTGTCTATAGTTTTCAAATAATAAAGTGTCTGAAAACTGAAAACAATACAATATTGTTATTAATTGGAGAAATTTGTTAAACCCTATTCAAATGCTCATTAAAAAAAAGAAAATTCTTGATATTTATAATTTATGATAGTGTGAAAATTCTGAAAAACTAGGTTGTTTTTGAGTTGAGAATAGGTTCTTGTCTGTATGAAATATGCTGAAATTGTGAGCTTTAAGATTTTGAACTGTCGACTATTTGTATTTAATGTGGATACTTATATTATCATTCTAAAAGGATTTCATTCTTAATGTTGAGATTTTTTATTAAAGTTTTTTGTGTAATGCCTGTTGTTAAATACAGTTTATTTGTTTGTGGATAACAACAACTTGCAGCATCATGTTTGAAATTAAAAATTTGTCCTGATTTCATGACAATCACTGTATCAAAATGAAATAGAAGTAACATGTAATTTAAACATATATGTTAGTGAATTGACATGTCCAGTTTATTGAAAGTGATCCAGTGTCTAACTTAATAAATTTACAATTTTTCAGAATAGAACAAGGTTTAATGCATGCCAGTTTGTCTGTATCATAAATTATGTTGTAAAGTATCTGAACTAATTTTGAATCAACTAGAAATCTTTGTTATTTGATTATGAATAATTAATGAAGACTCTGACAGTCAGTGATAGTTTGATATCTTAGGTATTGAATATAAGAGTTTAATCAACAATGTGTATTTTATGTTATTTGATATTGATTAATGATATTTCCTTACATTGTCAACAATAAAGTTTCTTTACTCATACTTGACTATTAAAATGTGTAATTCTATATCTGATTGTATATAATTTGAAAAAGTATTATATGTAATTGATTGAAATCATTTCATAAGTTCAAAATATAGGTAAACATTATCTAATATACATCATACTCAATGTGTGAATTAAATCATAGAGACATACTTTTATAAAATTCTTTATTCTGTGATCATTAGATTTTGAGACTATAAGTCAAGGATTTATACATTTTAATATCTGTGTACCATTAGACTATCATTTATAAATTTATATTCTTTACTGGAAGTTTTGAACTATAATATACTGAGTATCAGGAATTAAATATTTTGGGTTTCATTTTCACAGTTACCTGCATCTATAGAACTAAAGAATTTATTCCATGTTACAGGCTTTTCAGAAATTAAAAATGCGTAACTAACTTTTTTTGAACCACCTGTGCATGAATTTAGAAAATACATAAATTAGGAGTTCTGAACTAGGTCTGTTTTAAACTTGAAGTTATTGTGTAATTCTGTGTCTAGCAGAGTCTGATACCTTTTCAAACCTTTTTTTTGTGAAGCATGGTGTTGGCAAACGTATATGACTTAGTTAAGCTGCTATTTTAGTTGGCAAACTGGCTGTGTAAAACTAAGGGTGCGTTGCTTAAGCATTTCGCTAGGTAACGCTTCGTAGCGAAATCCTAGGAAACGACTTGCTACAACATATCGCTTCATTTCGCTACGTAGTGAAAGCTAGCAAAAAAATTCTTCGCTACCATAGAGCGCTTTCACAAATCAAAATGGCTGCCTCTGCCGAAATGTAACTTCCTGTTTGCCGACAATTTATGTTTTTATGTTTGACTGACTAATCATGAATTGAAATCAATAAATATTTGTAACTGTTCATTTAAACATATGTTTTTGCAGTGATTTTGTACTTGTTAAAGCCTTATTTAGTTTGAAATCGCCCCGAAAACATGCGATTGCAATGAGCGCAAAAGTTTTACTCGGCAAAGGCTGCCATCTTGGTTTGTGACGTAAATAGCCATTCGGAACCACCTGGGCGATGATCGCCGAGTTGTTCCGAATGGTAAATAGCTAGCCATTTCCTAAGACGAATCGCTACAAGAAAGCGCTTTTTCATAGCGAAACGTAGCGATTTTCGTTAGGCAACGCGCCCTAAGCCTTGTCACTTTTCTTCTAGGCATTGTAGTTGTACTGCATTTTCTGCATCACAAGTCACCTGATCACTATAAATAAACTTAACTTCTTAAGTTCTATAAATAAACTTAACTTATAGATTCACTTACATTATTTTTCATAACCCTCAGCAGTAGCACCATGTAATGCACTGTTCTAACTATTCTTTTTTAGTTCATATACATGACTTTTTCTATTTGGTACATTGTCAAAAATAAAATCAGTTTTTTTTTTATTAAAAGGTGAAGCTGCAAGTTGTTGTTATCCAAAACATTATGTGCTCAGCAAAATAAAAATTACTGCAAAAATACTAGCAGGCACCATTGGAATTGTGAGTTCAACCTAAACAGGCTTTCAGTGTGTAATATACATGTATTTATACTATCACTTTTCCACAGTTACATAACTTGGATTTTATTTTTCCCATTTTTATCAAATAGTAACTGAAGTATCAAGCAACATGTATCATAACTTGCATGTAGTATAAGTCTACATTGATTATATGAATGTTATAAAGTGAACTGTAATAGTGAATTATCAAAGATGGATTCTAAAGCTATAGGAAAGATCAAGAGTATTTATAAAACAATAAGACATAATTATGAGGACTTAGATGGTGTCAAACATGAGGAGAATGGTAAGTTGGAATAGTGTTTGATTTGTGTTTGATGGCTTATTTATTTAATTAAATTAATGCAATTTTTTTTATCATGATTGAATGAAAGTTTTTTTTTGTTGGGTTGTTAAGCCTTGGCATTGTATGCAATGTGTAGGTCATTTAACGGCAGTCAGTTAACCAACTGACTTCTCCTGGAAAGGCTTAATATCTGGATTTAACTGTTAACCAACTACTAGGCACATACTTTCGTCAGTGACTGACAACTGCCCTACATGATTTAGAATCATTGGTAGGAGGGAGAATGGCTGTAGTAATAATCTCATAACCAAGCTCCTCAAACGTATATGCCTGCCAGGGGAATTGTGTTTAATATGATGTATAATTTGTGTTTGACTTCATCATTGTGTTTAATTTGTGTTAGGTCACTTATTTATTCAATTAACTTGATGCATCTGTTTTCTTTTGTGTTTTATAGTGAAATATGGTGTTATTTGATAAAAATACTCAATGAAAGTATAAAATTTTATCATTTTACCATAATGAAAATATAAAATCACCATAAAGTCATCTTAAAAGACATTTCTTACTAATTTTCTTTTTTTCTCAAATATGCCTACTGTGAGTTAATTAGCTATCCAATTGTAGGTCCATCCCAGGAATTGAACCTATGACCGCTGGATTTGAATCCAGTGGTGGTACTGATTAATCTTACTGGATTTGTATGTATTGTTTAATACATGCACCAGCTTTTATTGCATTCTAAATAAACTATTACAAAATACTTATCCTGCCAATTTTCCCCAATTTTCATAACAATTTAGCATTTCTTTTCCATGGCTTTACAAGAGTACAAATTGATACAAAATCTCATAAAAAGTTTCACATAAAATCTTCATTAATGTAAACAAGTATAAAATCAGTATTAATTTATATACATTGTATATATAAATGTCTGTCATTGTTTTCATTGTTTACAACTAAACAGATGTTCAGACTCTGGTTGATCAGTTGTATGATACATGATAGTTTGATACATATCATTATAAACCTGTCATGAGAAAATTTGCTTGTTAGTAAAAGTTACAACATGCTTTACTGGCAGCCTGTCATATCAGCCATGCAATCCCTAAGGCTTGGATATTTGTTTTGTAGTTTTGATAGGAATCATTGCATCCAGTTTTGAGGCTTGCATCTTGTTTTGCTTACTCATTCAGCAGCATTGTGTAAGTCAGTCTTATTGTTCATTGTGGTCCTTTTTACAAAAGCACATATAAATATTTATTTGACAAAGCCAAGAAACATTCACCATGAATAAATTTTTGTCCTCTTTAGAGATCCCGGAGCACTTCCAACTGCGCTACCGACCCTGGTTGCATATGTTACTGTAAATGATGACAAAATTGCCATGAAAGAGTATAGCCTAAATGTCATCTATACTCATGCCAAAGTATTGATATCAGCTCACTTCCTACTTTGCCAAAACTCCCTAGCACTGTTACTTCAGCTCATTTTGCTTCAACAGTCCATCAATGGTTGACTTAACACCTGAGGACTGAACTTTAATACAAAACATAGCATTCCATACACTTGCTTTGGTGTTAGATTAAACTATGAACTTGCCAACTAGCTCGTTGTGTTTTTGAAATCTTTTGTGTTAAATTAAAGCTCTACTATTTGGACAATCATGATTGATGGTCTATATAGCTGAATGGTTTTGATATAGAGACCTCTTCCTCTTAAATTAAGAATTTGGGACTAAAAAATTGTCAATCATTGCCTGACTATACAATAACCTTCTTGGATTTAATATCGTTTTATATACACAGTGTATACACCATGGCATTCAGTGCGTGAGAGACAATGCCATCATTTGACTATTTTATTTTTTGGCTATTTTCACTTACAGCCGTCTTTGTTATTTAAGAATTCTATATTTCTCCATAAGGACAGTTACAGTTTCTTACTTATCTATAAAGGTCACTAACATACCTCCAGACAAGTTATTACTCTCTCCATAGCGTGAATTACATTCTCTCATTTTCCTGCCTATAAGCCAGCTAGCTCTTAGTATTGAACTTCTTATTTGTTTCATGTCTGCCCTCTTGGTTAGTGTTATTGTGATTTCAATAAAAGTTTGGTGTTGGTTATAACATTAATTACAATGTTGGACATTAAGGCAGTGTAATAAATCTGTACTGTATACTGGAATCAATGGATCCTGGGGTGAGATGTTTCTAGCCTTCTATTAAAAAACCTGATCTAAAATCAATATTATATTTAGAGAAACTGCCACTTAGGTTTTCACCTGTTTAGGTAATTGTATACTATAGCTTGTACAAATTGATCTGATTACAATTTTAACATCATTTGCATACATAACATCACTGATCAGTTAACTGTAGTGTTATTACAGACAAATATAATGAATGGAGCCATTTAAATAGAGTATGAACAAATTTTTGTTTGTGCCAACAACCGCCTTGTTCCCCCCCCCCCCCCCAAGAGCAAATTTTCTCAGGTTGTGCAGCTTTTTTGCCACCAACCAATCAGTGGATACTTCTTTCTATTGAATTGGTATTCTGTTTGCAAATGTTGTCTCCAATAAATTTTAAAATGTAGTCAAATCGCTCCTCAATCATTCTTAAGTATTTTGCTTGAATTTTGAAGGATGAAGATGTAGTTATTGTAATGGTGGTACTTTCTGATTCACTTCTTCACGGTGAAATTTTTTGTACTAGCACATGTCTCTTTCGCTTTCTCAGTTGTTTTGCATACAAATACAGTACTATGACCTGCTTTGTGTCTGATTCTAACTGCGCCATGATTCCTAAATACCAAATTTTATCTCTCACAGCAAGAAAAAGACAAGCCACTCAAAAGCCATGACAGTTTTCCGTGTATGGGTTCAAAGTTGCATTCGTGTTTGTGTTTTTTGTTAGAAGATTCATGCTCAGTATGATTGGACCTTTTACGTGTATCAGTTAGATTTGCACAAGCTTTAGAAACTTCAAAATAATTTTTTTTAGGGCATTTATTGTTATAGTCTTTTTCTAATTGAACATAAGACTTTAAAAAGCATTATTACAATTGACTTTTAGTGTTAGCATTGGATGGTTCAGTACAAAACTAGTCTACTTCCTTCTTTTTTTCATGTAGTTATACTAGTTTTGTACTGACCTAGGAGTTGTTATCTAGTCTTATTAGATTTGTATAATGTTTGAGTATTTTGTAACTTAATGGATTATTTCATTCATAAAGAATAAAATATAAAACTAATGAAAAACTCCATGCTGTGTTATTGATTTATTAGTTGTCTACAGCCTTATGTTGGAATGCATGATTCATGTATTATCTAATTCAGAAATCTACCTCTTATGTCCTCATTTGTTAAAATAATAAAGGAGATGCTGACAAACCCTAAGTGCTTTCTTTATACAGTTGTATTGATATTTTATGATTGTGAAAGAAAAATCAAAGAGAAACAGTAAAGCCATTCGTAGGAGTTTTCTCTAGGATTTGCATAGAAATAGGAAATAGTATTTAAATGCAAAAACTATGAATTATTTGTCCTTGTATCTAATGCATACTGATGAAGTTGGTTTTTCTACTGATATATAGCTGGTACTATAAGGTTGTTTGAAATAGGGAGGTACAATGTATATAAGGAAATACTTTTCTTAGTGGGTTGCACAAAGTCACTTAAATATTATGTGCCAAATTTCCTAAAGGTATTGCTACCTAGTGCTTTGTCCTGAGGTACCCTTCTTACACAAAAAGGAATAAGTAGATCTATTTATTATATCAAAAAGAGGGTTCCTGTGAAGTACTAACTAGCGATATGCTGAGGAAACTGGCCAGTGGTCAAGCCATTCTAAATGTAATGTAATTGAAATCATCTTTTATAAGGGCTCTTCTATATTTCCTTTAAAAGTGGAAATAAATGCTGCTGTTTCAGAAGTAAAAGGATCCTGAAAGTTTGTAGAGTAGTGTATGCTTTTAACATGAATATGTTCTATACATGAAACTATAGGTTTCACTCCCAGGCTATCAAATACAAGAACTTCCTGTCAATTTGTTAGAGATGCCATTACAAGTAGTTATACTGTATTGTAATAATATTGTAATGGCGACAAACATCATATGTTTTAGCTGTTAGAAATGAATTCTGTTCTGTTCTGTATACATGTATATTAAACCATAGGTGTCACTTCCAGACTATCAAATACAAGAACTTCCTGTCTGTTCCTGAAACAGTTTGATGTATTTTATGATATTATTTGTATGATAAAAGCTAACTAAGTGCTACAGTAACATTAAAACATGATGTTGTTATATTAAAGTGTTAATTGTATTGATAAATCAATAGAAAATATAAAATGTCTATAATGGTGGAGATGATTTGATGATTTTATTATCAGATTATGAGAGCTCGTCATTGTGAGAAACATTTAAAACATGTTTATCCCATCAAAATAACAAAATGAATATTGTTGCATGAATTTAAAGACATTAGGCTGGGCTGAATTATTAATTGTTTTTTTTCTTTCATGATTTAGAGTAAAAGTATGGTGTAATTTGACGAAAAAATAGATTGAAAATATATTCAAAATGATGTCATTTTTTTAGAAGACAAATGACACCATCCTATAGGAGGAATAATGTCCCATTACACTAAATTCTTCTGAACAAAACACATAAAAAGCATGAAAGAAACAGAATATTTGTCAAATTTGGAGCAAAACTTTGTCAACTCTTGAGCTTAGAAAATGATATTTATACTAGCAACTGTTCCATTCTTTCTGTAAAATAGTAAGAGATCTTAAACCAAAGTGACATTAAGTCAACAAATATCCTCTCTGTTATTAGCAGTACCCCTTAAGTGGGGTTCAATCCCAGGACCTCTTGATCCTTAAATGCTCATCCTACCTCTGTACAATCCCTTGGAACTTCGGTATAACAATCTGACTTATAGAATTCTTTATATTCTGTCATTCTGTTATATTCTGAATGGTCCCATTGTCTGAGAAATAAATATCCTCTTTATTAATGTAATTGATATGCTAATGTAAACAGGAATAGAATGTATAAAAATGAATTCATTAGCTTACTGGTTGATTGTTGTTTGTTTTTCTGTTGCTGAAACTTTGTTTTATATGCTTTGATTGTCTGTTGGATGGAATGTCTCAGGAATACTGTAGAGTTTATGTTAGAGCTCAGAAAATAGCATGTGGAGCATGGAGGGGCTTGATGTTTGAAAGTTTATAATCTTAGCATATGGAGGAACAAAAAGGGGCATGGAGGAGAGAGAAAATGCAGGATGTAGTGTCCTGCTATTCTGCTTTTGAATTATCACTAGGAATAGTTTCTAAATGTCTTATTTGATAGTTAAGTGCAAAATTGGTCTACATCCTCCTTTGATAACATGTAGTTAAATGCATAGATAAAAGGTTTTTAGAACTGGTCCTGAATTTTAAGATTTTGAGGATGTCGGGTAAAAATTACGTTTTCTTTTGTGATAGCTGCTAAATAATGAAATTTTGGAAAATTTATGATTTTCACCATTGTTAATGCATTAATTGCAACACAAATTTATTGATCAAGTTTTCCTTGAATTTCAAGGTTATTGTTCAGTATGTTTTTGTTAACAGTTTTGTTGAAATAGATTTCTAACAGTCTCTGGTCTGCTGAATGAGTTTTCTCTCCATTTTATCAAAGCACCATTTTAAAACAATATGTCTTCTCCCAGAATGATGTGTATGAATAAACTATCAATTTCTAATCTTTCTACTTCTATTGACAGTTGATATCTGAGAAATATCTTCATTGTTCTACAATACACTGCACTACAAAAGTTCCTTCTCAGTCCTTTTAACTGATCTGCCATGATGTCCAGTTTTTAGCTTAAAGAAGGCCTTGGCTTTCATCATTTTTATTCATTATTTTTTATTCAATTTTCATAAAATGAAAAGAAAAACAAGAATTCATGATTATGTTTATTAATGAATTGCAGCAATGATTATCTGCTTTTCTTGTAAACCATTGTCAAAGCTTCAACTCAGATTTTTTGGTTTTTTTTATTTTGAAGTTTAAAAAAAAATACCTGTGATTTTCCCTCTAAGTTGTGGCTGAAATTAGGCCTTTTCACTGTAAGAAAAATGAATAAAATTCACTCACATATGTAAATTCACATTCGTTATGATTCTTTTGTAGATTTTCTTAATTTTTAATAATACCCCACAAGTCCTTGTCAATTTAGAAGATATTTGTGTAAAAAGTACAATCGAAGTAAGGGGTAGGGCTCTACACCGGTATACGATATATATCGAATACCGGTATTGTAGGTTCGATAGATATATCGGATCGAACTTTTCCGTATCGAACAAAATATCGATCAATGGCGATCATACATATAAATTTAATGGCCTGCAAGTCAGCTGATATTTTGTATCGCCAAATCAACATTCTACTGCATCCGATTCGGTGTGGACTAATATGTGGACGTCTTAGACGGATTATGTCATGTTATGTTCTTTAATCTAACGGAAGTAAGTGTTGCCGTTAGAGTGGTGAAATGCCATGTCATGTGAAAAGCTAAAGTTCTGAACGAGTCTGTTTTTCTTTTTGCCGATCTTTGTTTAGTGTCACGCAAATATGATTGATTAGAAATAAAACTGAAACCGAACATCTGCAAAATTTGGTTCCAGGCCATTTCAGTAGCTTCTGAACGAATATTTTCCACCTCAGGAGATATCCTGTCAACAGAAAGCTCATGTCTAGACCCAGACTCACTGGATGCAACGATATCTTTTTTTATAAATTAAAACTCAAAAGACTTTACATTTAAAATATGAGTAAGACAGTGCATTTAGTAGTATGATGCTACTACAATTAAAATAAATAAATAAAATGGCACCGTTTTGCTGTCTTATATATGTTCCATTTATTATTGAAAATATAATATCATATGATATATATCGAATATCGATCATTTTGTATCGATACGAATATCGTATCGATCATTCTGACCGATATAGAGCCCTAGTAAGGGGATGTTGGAAAAAATCTAGAAATTTTCACTGTCTTACAAAACAAAAGTAAAAAAGTAAACTGCTATTGCAGCTATGTGAAAGTCTATTTTGTACATTTAGTATCGTTAAAAATGTGAAGGAACTTTTGAACGGCAGTGTATTTATTGTCTCTGATCATGATTGACTTAATCTACTTGATTTTATCCTATTATAGGAATCTATAAATGTGAAAACAGTTAGAATCCAATTATCATCAGTATTACATTAACTGTGGGTTGTTTGATTTATAGTTGATTGTTGATAGTTTGGAGAAGAAAATTACAATTGTCTATGCTTTATTGTATAATAAAGTATAGGTAAAAGCTTTGATGCATGTTGGAATTAAATCACAAATGCTTTAGCTGGACTGACTTTCCAAAAATATTTTCACCGAGGCAATTAGTAATTTTTTGTTCTTTAACTTTTGGGTCAAGTGTGAGGTTAATGCTCCCTATAAAACCTGGTTGAAACCCCCCAATTATTTTGCCACTGCCCATTCTAAAGCTGAAACCATGTAGATTCTTGTTTTCATTATTTGTTTGTTATGCCCCTTTTATAACTCAAGTTAAAAATTATAAAAACATCTCTCTTTTTGCCCATGTGGTTGTTTTTTTTTTTACTTGCTGTTCCTGATACATTTGCTTCTTCTGTTTGGTGTTTAGTTTTCAAACACGGTCTGTCCACTATTAATGATGCATTATGTACAGACCCTGGTCAGAAACTTAAGCAAAACTTGCATGTCCAGAAAAAAACATTTCACCAGAAGATGATCTCCTTTCTTAAGCAACGATGTTTGCACTTACCATCTCTGAACTGGGCTTGGAACCCCCACAGCTGGATTCTGATATGTTTGCTTACACTTGTTTGTTATATTTTCAGGTTCATCAACCCTGATGGACACACTAGATGATCTCCCACCTGGAATTGGTCAATATGAAGATTTCCATACAATTGATTGGTTGAGAGATGTAGCTAGAGATCGTACTAGACATCGGCAAGTCGTAAAAAAAAAACAAGATGGCTGCTTACAGTATTTACAAGGAGCACATGATGCATGGTCTGGATGGATGTGTGTACTCCTGGTTGGTGTTTTTGCTGGTAAGTTTTGTGTATCTGATGTTGGAAGTATGCAATTATTTAGAGCTAAAGTCTTTATGTCAAGTACCAACAGTTGTTTTATTGTGATTCATTTTATGCATGGTGAAAGCTTTCAGGACTTGTCCTGATGTGAGAGATAAATTCCTGGCACCAATATCATCTACAATTGTTTGACTGGTATTCATTGTATGCCTGGTTGAAAGCTTTTAGTGCTTGTTTTAGGGACCTGAAAAAGGGTTTATTTTCTATGAAAAGTTGTTGTTGTCACAAAATTCAGGAATATCGGGACTATGAATATATCATTTTTAGTTTTCAATCATTTAAATGCATTAAAAGCAACATAGCTCTAAGCTTATTGATCCCATTGTCCATGACTGACAAGTAAGCATGTAGAAACCTATTTGTCATTTCTCCTGGTTTGGTCATATCTGGAGTTTAACTTTATGTACATATGTGTAGTGAGATTCATTATACATACATGACTTTAATTTACAGGTGCATTAGCTGGTTTTATAGATATAGGTGCCTCATGGTTATCTGATATAAAAGAAGGTATATGTCGTGATGCATTCTGGTTAAATAGAGAACAATGTTGTTGGTCAGCTAATGATACAACTTTAGATGAGGAGAGATGTTCACAGGTAAATCTACTTTCATAATGATTGAAATCATCTAATAGTAATTGGGTAACTTTACTCAGCTGTCCAAGGTGCATAGATTAACACCACTCTTTTACATAGATACGAAGTATTGCGGGCAACCCTCAAATTTATGGTTAACTATTTTATGGATAGTGATTTCAGAAGTATTTAGCGAGTATTTAAATTACCAGGGTTAATGTATGTGCCATCATGATTGACAGTTGAAAATTTAACAATAATTGTTATCACTTAATCTGAAATAGGCAGTTTTTGCCATCACATATCCATTGGCATTCAATTCTGTATTTGAAATATAGTCATGTATGGAAATTTATTGTCAGGGTAATTGCTAATTGGTTAATGGGTGAAGTAAACAATAAGATCATTAGCAGTGCCCATAGTGGAGTTCAAACCCGTGACCCTTTGAGCCTTAAGCACTTGTCCTACCATGTAATGTTTGATATTATATATTTTCCAGTGGTTCTCCTGGGCTGAGATGTTAGGTATACGTACATCAGGTGGTGGAGCATATATAGTTAAATATATGTTTTATATTTTATGGGGATGTATGTTTGCTTTAACAGCTGCTATGTTTGTTAGAGTGTTTGCACCATATGCCTGTGGATCAGGTATACCTGAGGTATGTCTTTACTTTTATGTTTTTTTTGTTTTAAAATTTTCTTAGTCTGGCCTTTTGTGTGGGGCTTTGAGTCCAGCTATTGACTTAAGAGTTATAGTTCGTAGGTTAGAAAGTGTGTAAAATAGAGCTTCGGGTATTTAGGAGAAACTTAGTACTAACAGCTCAATTTTTCATCATGGTAGACCTGAGACAGAGGTTATCTTATCAATATGCCAAAAATATGGTTAAAATCTTTTGCATCTAAAATTGAAGTAATGATCTTTTTACCATAATATAACTATGGATTCAAATTTACTAAACTTTGTTTTACCATAATAGTATTTATAAGTAATTTATTGTGTTTTCTTTCAGATAAAAACAATATTAAGTGGCTTTATAATACGTGGTTATTTAGGTAAATGGACATTGTTAACTAAATCTATAGGTATGATGTTATCAGTGGCTGCAGGACTCAGTCTTGGTAAAGAAGGACCTTATGTACATGTTGCTTGTTGCTGTGGTAACATATTCTCTTATTTATTCCCTAAATATGGCAGCAATGAAGCTAAGAAAAGGGAGGTAAGTAATACTATTTTGCTTATTATTATCATTAGTAGTAGTACAGTACAACCTCTCTTGAACAACACCCTCCGGGAGGGACTAACATGTGTTGCTGTTCAGAGGTTGCTGTGCCACAGAAGTTAAATTTAATTACAATTACCCCTAAGGCAAATATTAAAAGCTGTTGTTTTTCAGAGGATTTGTTCTGTAGAAGTACTATTTGCCATCTCTTTATATTGAAATTTGTTCAAAAGCACTTCACAATCATATGCACAATATATGAATAAATGATGAAAATGGTTATGAGATTTTCTTAAAAAATGTGTAAGTAATATTAGTTTGTATAACATTCTTTTTGTGCCCACTGAGCAAGCTCAGTCTACTGACCAAAGGTTTGTGGGTTCGATTCCCAGGGTGGCATACTTTGGTGGAGTTTGGTCATGAAATAATTTCTACAGCCATTTTTCCTCCTACCACTGATTCTTAATGATTTAAGACAGTTGTCAGTCTCCGACAGAAGTGTGCCTAGTAACTTGTTAACAACTAAAAAATCCAGATATTTATCATTTCCAGGAACAGTGAGCAGGCTGACTTCCTTGATATTGCTATTGTGTAAAATCCAAGGAAAAAATATGTTCATCTGTATTTTGAAATCTTATCACAATACAAATTATTGTTTTGTCAAATGATATATCATATGTTCTTGTTATTATTTCAGGTATTATCAGCTGCGTCTGCTGCTGGTGTTAGTGTAGCTTTTGGTGCTCCTATTGGTGGAGTACTCTTTAGTTTGGAGGAGGTAATGTAATGTTTTTATTATATATATTGACGATATTGATAGGTCAGTGCGAAAGACCTCTAAATCATTCTTTCTTTACATGTAGTTAGACTAGTTTCAACAGGAGGAGTGAGTAGGTTGACTGACCACCGTTATATGAACTATACAATGTGTTGCTACAGTGTTTAACCCAACAAAAACAAAACAAAGAAACCCTAAAAATTTAACTTTGCTATATTAAATTGCTATGCAATAATCTATTTCTCTATTTACACAGGTGAGCTATTATTTCCCTCTGAAGACATTATGGAGATCATTTTTCTGTGCATTAGCTGCAGCCTTTGTATTACGTGCAATCAATCCATTTGGGAACGATCATCTTGTCATGTTTTATATAGAATATAATGAACCATGGTATCCACAGGAACTTGTACCATTTATGTTGATTGGAGCTCTGGGGGTAAGTACATTGCTATTTTAAAGTCAAGGTCTGTAGCAAAATTGGTAGCACACCTGGAGTTTAAATCCAGTTTCCAAACGGACATACAGATTTGAATTCCTACGGGGGCAATTATTTCCTTCCATGAAAATTTGAAAAATAAATAATTATTGACTAGGCAAGCTAAGTTAGGTGCACTGGCTACCGTTAAATAACCTAAATTGTAAATTATCTAAACTTTGCGTTAAAAACAGTATATTATTTAAGTCCTTCATTTAGCTGTTCATTCAAATTTTAATATTTATGAACAGGAGAGCCTCCACTGATGGAGGGAGGAAAGTATAATATAAACAATGTCTTTCATGCACTCACACCACTTGCGAAAAAAGTGCTTTCTGAGCTCACTCAGTGTTTATTCTAGGATTTGAATAATGTGGGGGATCTGCCCCCACCTCTTGAAAAAATGTGGGGGATTTTGAAAAAATATGGGGGATGTAAGGCAATGCGATAAATGGCTGACTAAAATTACTTTCCATTCAGTGATTTTGAAATAAGTTTGATTTGTAGTTATGAAAAATAAACGAACAAAAAAACCAAAAATATGTTTTTAATCGTCAAAGTTTGTTAATAAATAGCTCTATATATGTATCTAAATTTAAAATCAACAATTTTGTCATTACATACAATATTAAAAAAATGTTAACGTTACTTCATCTTTCATGTCAATAATCAACACAAATATTTTTTTCCCTATATATATCTGCCGATTTTTTCGGCGAAATCGAGAGAATGGGCCGAGTTTTCGGCGAAAAAATACCTTTGACTGATTTTTTTCGGCAAAATCGGAAAGAAAAAATCTATTGCCAATTTTTCCGGTAAAATCGAAAGTTCATGTGCAACGGCCCGTAATCATACGATAAAATATCAATAATTATTAGTCAATTAACTTATAACCGACCACGTAGCTCAAAAATCCTTAACAAAGACATCGTCCGTCGTTATCGAATTTAGGTCGGCGGCAATCATCAAAGAAGTTGATAAGCCTCCACTATCAGTTCAAAAGGACTTAGAACCAACACACTTTAAATTGATATTTAACGACGGTTGTTTTCTTTGTTCATATTCAGATTAAAATTGAATTATATGACCATAAATATGACGATATTCAGTGGATATTTTTAAATATTTACAGTGTCAAAATCACAACTAAGTTTACTCAAACTGCCACTACGAGGTGCTAATTAAATTGTATCACCTGACCTTCATAATTAATTGCCAACACGTATCCTTTCAAAGGGATTTAACAATTGACATTTGTCATGTTTGTATAATTACATTTTTGGCTTTTTTGTTCGCCGATTGTTTTTTCACACATCATGTCATGTGTTGCCTTGTAAGTAAAATTGAGTAATTGCTCAATTCAAATTCGGTATTATAATTAGGCTGATTTTTGATAAAATAAATTAGTTTTAAAGAATAAGCCTTTCTTTTACTTTTTGATAAAAAGTTTACACATTAAAAAAAAAGGCAAACTGGATGTTCCGGCGTCCACGGTAAAAAGCTTGCGTCTCTAACACAGGACACACGGCAAAATTTACAGTGAGTTTAAACATTATTTGACTGGTTTTTGCACTTTATATTAAAAGCGGGACGCAAAAAAATCCCGATTTTTCCGTCACGAAAATACGAAGTTTTACGGGTACAAAAGGTAAGACTAATCATTGAATTATTGCAACGTGATTTGAAGTGGGGGATTTGTCCCGCACATCGTCAAAATATGTGGGGGATTTTCTAACAAAGTGGGGGATTCCTGCGATCCCGCGGCCTAGAATAAACACTGCTCACTTGGTGAAATATGAATTGACCCAACTCTTGATATCGACTGATATTCTATATTCATCCTTAATTGGCAAAACTATTTGGAGAACAGTGGGACTATCCTTCTCAGCTGTTCTTCAGTGTCAGCAATCGGCGTTGATATTAAACTTAATGATAAAAAATTTTGGTGCCACGTTTTTTTTGTGTGTAACCACTTGAAAAATTAACTGAAGACTTATCTATTGGGTTACAATTGGATGTAAAATACCACATTTGGTCAGCTGAGTATGAATAGGACTGAATTCTGCAGCCATAAATAATATAAAAAAACAGTTTGGATAAATGATATAAAATGAAATAAGTACCTTAGAATTTCTATAGATAAAAGTGCAGATTATTTGGCTCTCAGATTCATAATTTTACTGGCATGATGGCTGACCACTCTTGAAAACAAGGCACATTTTATTTTTTGTGCTATCATTTCAACTAACTAAAATATGTTTCACCCCAAAATATTGGCATTCAATGTAAATTTCTTTATTTGTGAAAACTCAATAGACATAAAAGCCATAGTTAAATGGTTTCTATTTTATATTTCAGGGTTTATATGGAAGTTTATTTATAAAGTTGAATATAAAATGGTGCAGATACAGAAAGACATCAGTGTTAGGAAAATACCCAATAATAGAGGTTAGTACTTACAATGTTCATCTGTGTAAGTTTTATACACCCAAAACTATGTTTGGGGGTATATCAGAGTCAGCATGTCCACCAATCTGTAGTTCTTATTTGTCTGCTCAATTTCTCAGCACCTATTTTGCAGATTTGATTCAAACTAAACACATAGACCATGTATCAAGCAGACATGTGCATATCTTACTTTGGTTATGGTCCATTGATTTTTTGAAGAGTTATGGCCCTTTGATGAAAAATCTTGTCTGCTCTTTTTCTCAGCACCTATTGTATGGATTTGATTCAAACTTCTTGACAAAGACACGTTGGGATGCATTCGTCACATTCAGTGATAAGTATTTTTTATCTCTGTACAATTATGAAACTTTTAACTTGACTAAATTTTGAGTAGTGGTGCTATTCTACTCAGTTTGTGTCAGTATTGATGACACGACAGTGTAACACTTCTTGGTCAAGTTTTTAAGGCACAACTTGTTTAAATCTTTGAAACAATTAAAAGAAGTCACCATTGGAGGTCAAATATCAAGTTTCATAACTCTGACATGAATTTTGACTGAATTGTAGCTTTTTATGCTGTGACCATTAGAATGTATGAACAGTAAAGGTTTATACAATTTGAATTTTTATGATGTTAGATTAATACACATTATCATTTATATTTTACAGGTATTAGTTGTAGCATTTGTTACAACATTGTTAAGTTTTCCTAATCCATATACAAGAATGAATACTAGTGAAATGATAAGAATGTTAGTTAGTAGATGTGGACCTGAAGATACTTATGATTTATGGTAAATTTACTCTGGTTTTAATCTTTATTATTTGAGTAAGTTGTGATAGTGTGCAGAGGTTTTGTTTACTTATGCCTCAAAGAGAAACCTATTAAAAGAAGGATAAGTTGCAAACAAATCGAGCGCTGAAGGAAACTTTATTGTAACCTTTATTTTCAAATGGATTTACTATGTTGTTGTTTTCAACCCTCAAAATACTATATTTTAAGTAACCTTTAGATAGATAGATTTATTTTGACAATATGACAACATGGCATAAATCATAAAACATTCTTACAAGTTACAACCTGAAACAACATGACTGAAAAACCATGTTGTTTAATATCATATATCAAGGATACTACAAAAAAGAGTAAAAAAAAATAAATTCTCATTTCCATTGTGGTCCTCAATATATAATAGTAAGTGGCATAGGAGGACGTTTTTATAATGTGAAAAGTCACAAAGACAAGAACTAAATACAATAAATGAAGTATTAATTTGTTTACAAGCCGGTATTATATTACTGGATAAAAGACTATTGTGCATTGAAACGAACATATTGTTTTGTAATGACCTTGGAATTACTAGGAAACTAATATTTTGAAGTGCACCAAACCATGTTTTATTTGTCTTTTATTTCAGTGATTATAAAAGAAATTTCACAGATCCCAAATCTTATATGTCCAGTACATATGCTGGTGATGGTGTAATCAGAGCTTTATGGATGTTATTTTTAGCTTTAATATTTAAAGGAATTATTACTGTATTTACATTTGGTTTGAAGGTATGTATAAAGTGTGGCTTACTTCCATGTACATGTTCAGCTGATTTTATAATTTTGTACAATAACTTGTGATCATTGAAATCACCTTTCAGCAGGTGACCCATTTACACATTGGTTGAGTGGAACTACTGTAAGTATATTTCTTGCTCAAGGAAATTAGCAGTGCACCTTGTGGGGTTCAAACACAGGACCTCTTGTTTCATTAGGACACTTTTTTCCATTGGACCCTTGCTCCATTTACACAATGAACTTTTTCTTTTTGGTTATCTCTAAAAAAAGCCTTAATTAAACAAAATGAGCTGTGAGCATGAAGCCTGATCTATAGTTTGGGTCCTGATTTGTTTTATGACATTTTTCACTACTGAGGTCATGATTATTTGCCCTGGTAATAAAAGTGTTAATAATGTGTTATATACTTGTATTTATCTCTTCATAACATGGTTTATTGTACAAAATTGTAAAGTTGGCAGAGCATGTCTATGGAAGCAGACTTTAAAATCTACCTAGACTTTTTTTAACTTACTTCTATTAAAGTTTTAGCTTAGATTTCAGAATGAAGTTGAAAATTTTCATTAGCAGTTATGTTTTAAATGGAACAACTACATGTATTTGAATTTTGAATTGCCTAAAATTTGTTTTCATAAACTGAATAAATGAAAACTGTCCATATTTAAAAAAACATAACTGAGGTGTATGGAGATTCAGAGCTCCTGTGTTTATATTTTGTAGGTACCATGTGGTTTGTTTATACCAAGTATGGCTGTTGGTGCAATAATGGGAAGAATTATTGGTATAGGAATGGAACAACTTGTTGTGTAGGTTTGATTTAATTATAAATTTGTATGACTGCATCTGTTTGTTCATAAATGGAAGTTCTCCCCCTTCAAGTGCAAGACAGAGCTAAATAATTTTAATTGGCTAATTAAAAGTGTTCACTTTTGGGGGACGTTATTGTCAATATATGTACTTATATGTTCTGCTGTCTTTTCAGTTAGTTGAGCACTTGACGAAAAACCTAGGGTTGTTGGATTCGATTCCAGAAGGGAACCTACGTTCCTTCATGAAGTTTAGTTCTAAAATACTCTTTCTGTCATGTCAAACCTATCATTATAATACATTTAATTTTTCAGACCTATTAATGCAGACTTATGAATGAGTTGCCCTTTAACATTACATAGTTTAGAAAAATATTTTGCACATATAATTAGTTAATATATGAATTTTGTTGTTGATATACATAGACAAATATAATTTTAAGGCAAAGAACATTCAAGCATTCATGCCCAAAATTTTTATTTAAGTACTTGGATATTTAGGAACATGCCCATTCTATTAACGAAGACATTAAGTCTCTTGCAAATAATGAACATTGTAAGTCTTGTATTTGTAGTGAATTTAATAAAATTTATGTTTTGGTATTGCAAAAAAATATTCTTCTTTCCTGGGATGGTCCAGGGTTTAAAATTAAATTTTAGAATCAAATGATAAAGTTTTATTCTAGTTTGTTCATTTCTTAGGCCTTATCTTTCCTTTTGTTGTTAAATGTATCAATATGGATATGTGTGGATATTTACGCTTTAATTCTTGTTTAATCTGTGAACTGTGTAAAGCACAATAGAATACTTCACAATATTTTTTTTTCATATGAGTGACATGTGTTTGTATTTAGTATTTATATTTGTTTTTTAGTGCTCATCGTGATAGTCCATTATTTAAGAATATGTGTCAGTCTGAATGTGTGGTTACACCAGGTTTATATGCTATGGTAGGTGCTGCTGCAGCCCTTGGTGGAGTTACCAGAATGACAAGTAAGTTACCAGAATGATGAGTAAGTTACCAGAATAATAAAAAATTATATAGATCAAAAGTACAAACAGATATGCTCTATTAAGAAGATTTCATCTTATCTTCATGGAACTTGGTCAGTGTGTTGTCACCTCTATTACTAGGGTGATTGAGAATACTAGACCTAAGGAGCAGTGGTCCATTGTTTGATGTGGGCTTAGGAATTGAGAGGGCATGGGGCTAGGGGCTTTGCTAATTTTCTTAAGCAACACATGGAAGCACTAATTAAACTGCTCTTAGATTTTAACCAGTCTTTCTAGAGACTTTATGAGTTACAGTCTATCAAAAGCACATTGGTTAAGTTGGAATTGTCTGGCCTAATTTTAGAAATGTTGATAAGTTGTTGCTCCTGTTGTATATACATTATTAACAGTCTACAAAATTAGGATATGAAAGGGGTTGCCGGAACAGGTCAATTTTGCTGCTGGCGCTATATTTTTTTGTAGAATTTGGTTACCTGAAAGAAATGTTTGGTTGCCAGAACTAAAAAGTGGCAACTGGACACCCACTATTGGGCACTAATTTCGTAGACTGTATTAATACCATATTTATATCTTCTTATTATTTCAGTATCATTGGTAGTTATTATGTTTGAATTGACTGGTGGTTTACAATATATTGTACCATTAATGTTAGCTGCTATGGCTAGTAAATGGGTTGGTGATGCATTGGGTAGGCAAGGAATGTATCCTTTTGTTTAAATTAGCCAGTTTAATGAATGATTATTAATGATACATTGTCTATATTTATTTGTTACTAAGTAGATACTTTTTGTATATGTTACTGAAATAAATGTTCTGTTCTGTTTATTGTAACATATTAAAACATTATTGAATATAAGTTTGAAAATTATTGCATATCAACTTTTTCCACTGATATGAGTCAAAAGTTTTTTAGGAATAGTTAATGACTTTGTGGACCTATTTAAGGTTCCTTTTTCATTCAAAAACTGATGTAATAAAAATTTAGGAATTCTTATGATTTTTAATTTTCACCTTTGACTTAGATTTTTTTTTATTGATGAACTTGATGTATAGAAGTAATCAAAGCACTAATAGGGCTGTAGGACATGGGGTTTTGATAGAATATATAAACGCAACATTATATTACAAACGGAAGTTATACATGGGAACTTACAAAAGCCGATATACTTCAATTGTTCAGACGTCATGTCCTTTGGTTGTTAATGCATAATGCAAACAATATTAATTGAAGTAATAATTATCACTTGAATTGTGCACACGGCCTAATGTAATTGTTCATGACAAAATTTAATGAGGATCTGCTAAACATGGGGAAACCCGTTGTAAAAATGAGTTCTAACTATGTCTTAAACTGTAAAATGTTATAAATACCTTAACTGTACACTAGATATGATGCTCATATCAGATTAAATGGTTATCCATATTTAGATAATAAAGAAGAATTTACTCATACAACTATAGCTGCTGATGTCATGCGTCCAAGGTTTGTTGGTTTATAGTTTTATAAAATATTATTTTATACTACATGAGGCCACAACAAGTTGATCATATGTTCTATGGATTTTTCTGGAAAAAAAATGGAGCGAGCGAGCGAAGGAAAAAAAAAGTCTATTCACTTGCTTAATATAGCGGTTTGACTAAATTTTTATGAGCGAGCAAGGAAATAAAAATATTTTTTTGTAAAAACTGTCAAAATTAAGGTGCGAGGGAATCCATAGAAAAATGATCAATTTGTTGTGGCCTGAAGTGAAATTTCTGCAGAAAATTGATATCTGCTATTTCTGTAGTTGTCATTACATCTTGGCAATTATCTTACATATGATATTGTTCTCAGATGTAATTAAGTTGAAGGAAGAGAGATGAAGAAATAAACGTAATTGGGCAAACTATGATTTATCTGTTGCTCTTAATGTGTGTAAAATTGAACAAATGGAAATTACCGTAATTGGCCAAAATATTTATTTTTTTCACTCCATATAATGCCTGATTAGCATTTATTATAATACAAACAATGCCTGTTAAAAATGTTCACATTTGGCATGATTTAAAACAGACTTATGGTATGTACCATGGTATTTAGCTGGTAAAACATCAGTAAGTTTTTTTAAAATATTTACTCAGAAATTTTGTTAAGAGAATAATTTTATGCCATAATAAAGTGCAGAATTTAGACTCTGCAGAAATATTTCCACTTATAAGATATCCCACCACATGTGCATCTCAGTACCGAGTATTGTAAAATGTGTGGAATGTCAGAATATTTTATGGTATGTTGAAAATATATGTGAAAATTTGTCTATTGGAAAATCTATTGGAAGTAATAATGATAATATATAATACATGTAGTAACTACTTTATTCAATGATGCTGCATTTTTGGATAATTCAGTCTTCCATGTGGTGCTCTAGTGAAAGCATGGGATTGTTAAATTTAATTCATCTGTCAGTAGTGCATACATTAATCCCTCTGATTTTAATACTTATGGCAGTACTTCTGAACTCATTAATTAAATAGATACCCATATTTATTTATGGGGACTATTGAACTAATATTAAGTATTTAAATCAGTGAGGTTGATGTACACTCAACTTACGGTCCTGAAATAACCCTTGATCTGATCTGTTATACTCAATAGCTCTAAGCTAGTCTGTGAAATTTGATATAAATGTACATGGTTGGAAATCTTAGTTATTTAAAATTCTTGTTCAATATTACATCAAATCTTTAATGCTGTTTTTTGTCTATGTTTAATTATATATGTTGCTTATATGTATAATCTTAACAAAACATAATTGTATATGTGTACAGCTTAGAGTTAATCATGCTTCAATAAGTACTCGACATTGTGGTTCTTTTTCTTAAAAGATAGTTTGTAAATAAAGTAAATTATCTCATGTAAAATAAAACAAGAATCACATGGCTAGGGTAAAAACTCTTTGAGTTATATCATTATTAAAAACTCTATTCCCTTTTTAATTCATGACAAAAATTTCTCTTGTTGTTTCCTTTTGAAATGACATTATACGAGTTTGAAAGGCTAACTCCCTTGGTATCTAGTGTGTTTGTCTACCATTCTTGGAGTCATAGGTGAGACCTGCATAGCTCCATGAAGATTTTTTCCTAGTTTGGTCATCTTTCATGGATATTTCAAGTAAAACAAGCCAGTAGGGAAGATTTTAGATGTGTGCATAGTACTGATTAAACGTTCAGGTCCAGAGATCTAAACATCTCCAAGAACAATGAATTGGTTCCCCTATAATCGCAAATTTGACAAAACATGGTGTAAATCACTATAAAATATTATCATAAAAATGTTATAAAAGTTTTGAGTATTTAAAACTAGTGTAAAGTATTTTAACCTAGTGTAAAGTATTTTAACCTAGTGTAAAGTATTTTAACCTAGTGTAAAGTATTTGTCATTTCTATATCCTAGGAAAGTGCATTTCAATCATCCCAGGGTCAGAAGGTACTCTTTTACTTTGAAGTAGCTTTTATATAATTCATATAATTGCTAGTTTGGCTATAAACTTATAACACATTTCTTCCTACCAAGTTTTCCCATCAAAATATCCCATTTAATCATTCTGTGTGCTGTGAATTGAAGAGTTCATGTCGCTTTTGGCTAATATAGATAATATATAATAATATGTGGTAGGAATTTGTGTTATGAAAATTACTAGGTGATCATCATTGCTTTCATCTTGGACATCATTTTAATTATACAGCCCTTTCATTGGACACATTTAGCAAGTTCTTTGGCCATTTTCTCACCTACATCTGTATCCAACTGGACATTTGTCATCCTCTTGCTTACCTGCTATCTGCTTATCTTTAGATAAATTGAATCCAGAGAACTAGGTCTGACAAGGGAACATTAGTAAAACAATTTACCATGGTAGTATGACTGAAAACATGTTTAAATTTATGCTGTGTAAAACATCCTACATTAAATATCCAATCTCAAGCTGTCTTGAGCCCTGATTTTTCTTCACTAATTAGTCAATAAGTAGATACAAATGTAGTTTCTATAACTATGTGAAAGCTAGTTTCATGTACAGAGAAATGAGAGGAAAAAATGATTCACTCCTGAAGATTCTTTGGCTATTATAATTAGATATTGTTAAATTTTATTCAACTGTCAGTGGTGCATACTTTAACCCTGCTGATTTAAATAGAAACAAATAACTATTTATCGATAATGAGTACAGAAGTACTGTAGTAAGTATTTAAATACATGGGGTCAATGTATGCTCAACTGACAGTTGAATATAATTTAACAATTACATTACTTCTAATAAATTTTACATCTCAGTCTGTCTTCTATGTTAGGCTTCTATTATTATCATTATTTCTTTCCACTTGCGTGACAATTCAGTAGATTTTGTAAGTGATCTTGTATGTCAACATACCTATACGTAGCTTTTCACAGATCACATTGTTGCCCCTCTGTACTCTGTAAAGTACAATGTATTGGTACCTATGGTTCTGATCACTTTTAAACAGCATTTGTCATGGCTTTACCCACAAATTACCCTCTGTTGTGGATTTTTTTACAATTTTCCATGAAATCTGTGTAATTTTGTACTAAAGTCAGGGTTAAATTTTCTGCCAACAGGTTGATAAGTGAGTGATTTTTATTGGACTATTAGTTGAATAATCAAACTTTTAATGCAGCTTTGATCATCAATTTTAGATATAAAACAGTTAGGAATATATTTAAAAATACAGAAAACATATTTTTTTATTTTTGGTCTGATTAGTTTCAATTTTTCAACAAATGTAGATCTACATATGGACATAACACTAGTAAATTTTCATCCAGATAATTATGTTTACTAGAAATGTGTTTAATTTCAAGTAATATTATTTGTTTTTGTTTTTTTACGAAACATTTTTTAACTCTTTTATAGTTGTCATAGTATAATATTGCTAATACATAATAGGGTGGCAGTGTTGTCTATTTGCTGTTTATGTTTATGATCTACTATTTCTTATTGTTTTTTTTCTCTATTTTGTGAAGATGTTGGCGCTATGGTCTCGAAGTGTAAGTTGTGTTTGCTGTACTAGTATTGTGAATGTAATGCTTTCTGTTGCTTAGTTTGTTTTTATTTTTGAGAAATGTTTTTATCCTTCATTCATAGATATCAAAATAGTTGAGACTTGCTGATGCATGATTTGTCTGTCAAAATTTATCAAAACTACTGTGAAGGAATTTGCTCTGAGATGTTGGCTGTTACCTACTGCTTTCATTTGCTTGAATTTAGTTAACTTCCTTTCCCTTTTCTCAATATAATTATATATTTTTGTTTCCCAGGGCTCTACACTTGAGGTTATGTGCTTGGCCCTGACAATCTATTTTTGGGTTCGGGCAACTTGTTACTGCTAGAAAAACATTTGATTCAGTAAGAAAAATATGTAGCTTGTTGTCCAATTGGACAACCTTCTTTGAAAATATTACTTTTAATGCCAAGCCCTGTTATTCATATATTTCTGTTTTCCCCTTTCAAACTGATACAAATTTTTTTAATTATGTACATTTATGTGATGAAGGACTTTAAATTTAATATACAGTAATTATGTGTTTTCAAAGAGGAGATTCAGTTAAAACAATTTGAACTTAAATGAAGGATATTTTGGAAACTCAAATGTTAAAATTTTTAATCCCCTGCTAAATAAGGGGTTATTTATTATTGACTATGCAATATTTTCTCTTTAAAATCAATTAGATCAATATTTATGAGCATATAAATTAAATTTTGATGTAAAAGTATGAAAAATATCAACTGCAAATGCGCATAATTTTCTTAACAATCAAGCAGTTTACAAATCTCTTACTTCTGTTTCTTTTTAGTTGGTTTTTTTTATATTTTTAGATGCTTTATCATCCAAGATTCAGTTGTTTTCTGTAACTAAATCTCCTCTTAAATGTTGGCTTACATTCATTATTTTATGATGGTTTAGTTTTAAATGTTGGCTTATAATTGTTTTACTCACATTGTATTTTACACTTTATTCGAGTCTTGCAGTAATTGTTGAGATGGAGACAGCTCTGAAGTGTACTGTTCTCTTCAATGGGTTATTGTGTAATTTTTGTATAATACTATAAGTGGCCGGCACGGCTTAGTGTCAAAAACACTATTACTATTTACATTAAAGATATAATACTCAAAATGATGATAGATTTTTTACCAAAGTTCAATTAGGGGGTCAATTACTCCATCATAACTTTTTTTTTTTCAAAAATTTATACATGAATTTTTTATTTATATTCCTTATGAGTACATGTATTTGCTTTTGTCTTGGAACTGTGCAGACTGCCTATGGTCCATGCTAAGGCTCAATTTTAAATGAAGGACACACGACAGAGGTTATATCATCAAATACTGTTGCTGTCTTGATAACTATTTTTGTTTAAAATTAAATCTTGGCTAAAAGTTTGGCTGATGGTTAATGTTAGATTTAGTTGTAGTGCTTTGACTGTCAAATTTTCATTTATGGTACATGTATTTTTGTCATTATTTTTTCTATATAATATGTTTTACATTTAGAATCTTCTAGAATTTTGGTGACATTTATAAAAACTGGCAATCTGATGTTTGTTTTAGTTTTATTGTTTAATATAGGAAAAAAATCATTAAAATATAACCATTTGTCTAGCAGCAGGACTTTTTCTTAAGAATTCAGAGGTCCTGTGTTTGAACCCATCTAGGAAGTGTGCTATTTTCCTGAAGCAATGATATTTAGATTTGATTTGGAACACAAAGTTAATGAGTTTTCCTGGAAAATTCTTCATTTGTACCAGATGTATCCATGTGGAGCAAAGTTTAAGTATTTAAACTTTGTTGACAAAGAACAAATGTGTTTAACGTTTATTGTACAAAATCTTTAAGGATAGGCCAATTTACTTTTTCTATGAAAAAAAAACACCGAAGAGTCATCTGAGCAAATTCTAAAATTAGAGTTAATTAGTTAAATGTATGATTCAAACTTTGTTTTACATTGTACATGAATCTGCTTTCATTATGGCAAAATGAAGTAAGATATGAATGATCATTTGTTCTGAATAATTAATTTGTCCTAGAACTTTATGGTGCATTGTAAAATATAAATTTTGTCCAAAAGGTTGCACCTGGTTCAAGCAAAGCTCTTATGGCTGAAAAAATCCATAAATATTTATTGTTTTGAATCATAACTGTTTGACATGTGTTTAAATGTTCTTGCTATTAACTTGTTGAGTTTCCATAATTCATTTGTTTTGTTGCATTCACTGGTTTTTATTAACAATATTATTTTCTTCACTGTTTTTTGCGTGTTAATTCTCATGAGCCAGGCAGTTTAACATTATGCACATTTTTTAACTTAACCCTTTACCTGCTGAATTTGAATAATGAAATTGTCTTGTTTCCACTTGGAGCAGAATTTGGAAAAGTCCATATTCAATTTAAGAGAAATTTAATTCCAAATGTCAAGTTATGCAGTCACCTGTATAGAGCCAGGCCAGACTGCACCAATGTTAATGATGGGCTAGTGGGCTCTTTAATGGTAGCAAAAATTCTGCAGTCAGCATGCAAGGGTTATATCACCTTTTAATTTTATTTTTTTCATTTTTCATGCAAACATATTTTTACATGTATTTAGCGTTGTACTGTGTAGGAAATACCTTTTTTAATCTATTTCAATATCTTTATGATAATGCATTTCTTATTATAAATACTTGTATGATTTTTTATTGTTTATGATAGTGCATGTTTTTGGACCTGAACTATTCATAGTAACTAATGTAAACATTGTTCTTGGATAAATACATAAGAATGAGAAGGATTGATTGCAAGTTATCAAATGTAGCATCTTTTCTATCAAATACATGTATAAGGAATTCATGGTCAGTTGTTTTAGTATTTTTTTTTAATGTTTATATGTTTTTATCTTTATGTTAATGTGCAGTAAATCAGATATAAAAGCTTCATTTTTGTTTCAGTTAGCAATGCTTGATGAAGCTGATATACAGTGCCATCTAAAGTAGCCTTTACTCTTGCAAAAAAAGCTGGCTTTTCATTAATATAGTTAATCTCTTTTCAGTTGTATTTAACTATCAGGATAGTTATTATAGATTACATTTGAAAAAATAAAAGTAATGCTAGTTTATACTACTGTTATATTTTTTAATTCATGTACATGTATAACAATGTTTTTGATTTCTCAAGTACATGTATTGCTAAAAATTCATAAACAAATCACACATTTACAAAAAGTGTAAAGGTTATTATGGATGGCACTTAATTATTTAAATATTGACTACGTTTGTAGTTCATGTATAATTCTTGACAAATTTTAATATAGATATTATATTTGTATTTTACAGACGTAATGATCCACCATTATGCGTTATTACACAAGAAAGTATGACACTAGAACAAATAGGTAGGTTACATTTGATATCTTGACTTCAGATTAGGTTTTTACTAGTAGACGTCACATAGCCTTCTCAACTTATTATTTTAGTCACCCATTATTTGGCCATAGTGGCCGTTTTGTTACTCTTTTATTACTCAGTTACCTCAAATGATGGAATCTTTATCATATAATAGCTATGATCATGTATGTTTTAGTCCAAATGACTTGGACTTGTTTGTTAGGTAACAGCAGTTTTAGTTTTAGCTTATTGTTTAGTATGAATTTTTAAATGAGAAAATACACAGATTTATAAACAAGATGATTGTCATTAAGTACTTTTTATTAAAGCATAGGTGAAAGTTTTCAGACTGAGTATTAATACTGATTTCAGTATTTTAAGAATAGATTAACCTATGTAATTTTGTATGAAATCTGTCTATTTCAGTATTTTGAACATAGGATTTCAGTATTTTAACAATTTAACTTCCACCAATGTTATAGTTATAATGTTAGCAATGTTGTGTATATTTACAGAAACAATATTAAAGGATACAGAACACAATGGTTTTCCTGTTGTTGTTTCATTAGAATCTCAATATTTAGTAGGATTTGCTACGAGAAGGGATCTGCAACTTGCTATAGGTAACTATAGTATACACTCTTTAATTTCATACTTTATGGTGAAATCTGGAGTTATTTGATTAATTATATATTTTCATGTAGTGAAAATATGATGTCAATGTACTTTATGATAATATTTCATTATAACTTAACTTTATGATAATATTTCATTACAACTTGACTTTATGATAATATTTCATTATAACTTTTCTTTATAATAATATTTCATTATAACTTGACTTTATGATAATATTTCATTATAACTTTTCTTTATAATAATATTTCATTATAACTTGACTTTATGATAATATTTCATTATAACTTTTCTTTATAATAATATTTCATTATAACTTGACTTTATGATAATATTTCATTATAACATACAATGTAATATTTCAGCTAATGCTAGAAAGAATATAGATGGTGTTGTTAGTGATTCTGTTGTATATTTTACAAACCAAATACCAAATGGTGGATCAGGACCAGCTCCTTTAAAACTTAGAAAAATATTAGATCTAGTAAGTGTATCATTCATAACACAGAGTGTTGTTGAATAGATAAACATAAATAATTTATTTGAAGAACTTTTTAAGTGTATTAGCAGGTACAAATTATGTCGAGTGAAATATAAGAAATGTCTGTTACTTTATCTTTCATGCTAATGACCACAGTTGATATAAAGAGTTTTCTCTTTCTTGTACCATATTTGGCATAAACCTGTATATAATAGACAAGAAGTATTACAGATATATTAAATTTTACATGTTTTTAATTATTTATACCATTTAATTATTTAAACTTAGCCGAAATAAATTTATCCATAGATCTTTCTATCTGACAACTACAGCACTGAGATTTTTAGGTAAAAACTGTCTTTGTGATTTATCAAGGAATTTGTTCATGGTATCATATTTAATCACTATGATATATATTTTATATTTCTAATAGGCTCCAGTCACTATTACTGATCAAACACCAATGGAGACTGTTGTAGAAATGTTCCGTAAACTTGGTTTAAGACAAACACTGGTCACTGTAAATGGGTAAGATATCTAGTTCAAACATATATGACATTCATACTTTTTTTCTACATGACAATTCCCATTTATGTCATGACCTTAGGATCTCTTGCTGCATAAGCCTTTAACCAGTACTTAGCACATACATTTACCATTGTCTGACAACTGCCCTACTTGATACTGCAATATTATGAAGAATGGCTGTCAAGTTTCATGACAATACTGCACAAAGGTATGTAGCACCACCCTGGAATTGAATCACCAACCAGTTGATATACCACCAGACATGCTGTTGTCTGAGCTTACTTAGTGGGTCATCAGAGCTGGATAAAATGCTGAAACTAGATAAAATTTAATAATAATGTTTAACATTAGACAGCTCTGTATTACTGATGTCCATGTATATAAAACTTGAGAACTAACTATATACTCAAAAGTCAGTTTTTAATATATTTCTGTATAAATTTGGAACCATCTAAGAAAACTCTAATGCTTGAAAGCAAGGTATGAATATATCAAAACTGCTGTATCATATAGTTATACTCTATGAAATGTAAGTGCAGTAAAACAAAGTTTTTTAAATGGAGTCCATTCTCAAGTTTTATAAGTTTTGGCATTAATCCTTTCTCCATTGTTCCCACTCAATGTACAGTAAAGTTCCACTATAAGGTGGTCTTGAAACCTGAAGGGTGTATTACAGGGGCCCTTTTCTTCACAAATTTAGCGATGGGACTTAAAAATTGTCAAAAGTCACATGATATTGCAATAACTAATGTGGTCTTTATAGTGGAACTTTACTGTATAGTACATGTATGTATAATGTAAGACTCCTTTATTTATTTTATTTGCTTTATCACTTCTATATGTTTAATTGATTAATGTATTGAATATGGATCTTGGTTTACTTGTTTAGTGCTTTGTATTTGTCTCACCTCACTTTAGCATTTAAGTTATGCTTTATTTCTCCTTACAATTTACTCAAAAGATAATTTTCTTTTTTTGTGTTACTGATCATCACTCGATATGCATGCTACTCTATTTATAATTATAGGTGTTTTCTAATTCCTTAGTAAATTTGTCCTTATTTTTTTTATCCCCAACAGTAAACGAAGTGTATGATATTATTCATGTGATTATAACCAGATTTCATGTACATTTTAAGCAATAACAACTTGCTTTCCTGTTGAAACTGTTCTAGCAAAACCTTAACCAAAGTATAGATAATTATATTTTGTTTTCAGACAATTACTTGGTATCATAACTAAGAAAGATGTACTGAGACATATAATACAACTACAGAACCAAGATCCAGATTCTATACTATTTAATTAGACATTTTTGTAATTACCATATTTTCCTGCATATAAGTTGACTCACATATAAGTCAGCTCTTATATAAGTTGACTCCTATTATAAGTTAAGTTGCATTATAGTAGATTAACATACAAGTCGACTCACACATATGTCAGCTTGCATAAAGTTGACTTGCATTTAAGTTGATTCAGATTATCATATAAGTCAGCTTGCATATAAATAAGCATGCACATAAGTTGACTTGCATATACATATAAGTTGACTGGCATATAAGTTGACTCCCACATATGTCAGCTTGCATAAAGTTGACTTGTATTGAAGTAAATTCACATTTAAGTCAGCTTGCATGTAAATAAGCTTGCATGTTAATTGACTGGGGTGTAAGTTGACTGACATAAGTTGATTCACATATAGATCAGCTTGCATATAAAGTTAGCTTGTGTAAAAATAAAAAATCTACTTTGTAGCAAAATATTTGGTCATTCTGTGGTCTTGAAATACATATTGAAAAATCAAATCTAGACTTGGTATTAGTCCATATAACCAGTTAGAATTTCAAATAAATCACGATAAAAAGACTTGACTTATACACTGGAAAATACGGTAATCAATCAATGATTATGATGTCTAATGAGTTTGTATACCAAACGTTATTTCAGACGTCTACTCGGTATCATAACAAAGAAAGATGTACTACGTCACATTATTCAACTACAAAATCAGGATCCAGATTCCATTTTGTTCAATTGAAACATTTATTGCTTTCATCAAAGTGTTGTTCAGTGTTGTATTCAAATACAATGGTCTGTAGTATACGGTAACATTCATAACCTGAAGCAAGGAAAGGGAGTATAATTTCATTATCATTTACATTCGTTAGATCAGTTAACTACAGTATAATTAATATAATATCGAGGGCTTAGTGCAAAATGGTCATAACTCAATTAAAAAAAGTGTGAGTTACAACCTTTTTGTGCTTATCCATGATATGCTTGTATTGTGTCGATCGGTCCAAGGTCAGTTTGAACAAGCTTGTGTAAGCTAGTGTAAGCAAACTTTCGATGTTACATACATGTACTAGTATGAGAAAAAGGATAATGATTGTAATAGTGGTGTTTATTGGATATAATCATTGTGTACATGGAATATTGTTGGTGAAATAAACTGTTTTGAACAGTCTTTTCTGAAAATCTGGATTTAATGTCTAAACAAATATCCCAATCAACTCTCAAGCCAGTTAATTTTGAATGGCCGTCTTAAACTTACTTAAAAAATAATTTATTTGGCATGACAAAATTTGAATATGTCTACAAATATTAGAGAATCGAGATTATAGAATATGGTCAAGGATTAGATAAAGAAGTGTAGTACATGAACAGAGAGAGAATTTGTTGTTTTTTATATCTTTGCAATATATATTATCTCTAATATGAACAAAACATGCTTCAGGTGTTGTGTATACAGATTGTGATTTTTTATATGATTGTTTCATATTTTATTATATTATAGGTTAATAATGGTTATAACTTTTAATCAAGATATTTGTATCATTTATGTAGGTGTATATTACTGTATTGTACATTATGGAACATCCCCTTGGATTTTATCGCTGCCATTTTTAGAGGTAACCCCTTTAGCCTGAAGGGATGGTAAACTCTCAAAGCTATTATCATTTTTATGGGAAGTAAACTTAGTAAGAATTGAATATTCCTCTTGATTACATAAATTGTTTTGTATTTAGGTATTTTTGTGTGATCATTTAAACATGTTTTAAATGTTCACCATGTTTGAGTTCTATAAATACTATAAGGGTCTGAAATAAAACAACTTAAATACTGTCTCCTTGCCATAAACTTGATGGGGTGTACTTCATGAATATAACATGAAAATTTAGACTTATTCATGGTAATATGAAGTGATGAATGTCTGTTCACTTGCATTAAAATTTTATTGAGTGAAATGTGTTTTTTTGTGTCATATTGTTTTGATTTGTATGTTATTTATTAACTATCTTGCTTTTAGTCTTTTTAGTGATTTATACCTCATATTAGTTATAAACTATTTGAAAATCTTAATGTATTTTCAGCTAAATGTTCTAATTTTTGCCAAAATAAGAGAAACTATCACGTTCTTTGTTTAGATTGTAACTTATTTAAAAACCATCTAATAGTTTAGCAAAACACCGGCGGGCGGTTGGGTTGGCAGGCATCTGGTGTCGTAAACAATTGCATTAAAGTTTTCAATTTAGCATATATTTCTCCCATTTATTGTCAGAATTTATTGTCTTTATGAAACTTCATACAATGATAACATACCATGTAGTGAACAGAATTAGAAAGTAGCCATAGCTCTACCTGGCTTGATTATGGATTATTTCCCTATGTATTTTTTTTTATGAAGTTTTTAAATCCGGCTTTAATGTGGTTTCCACATTACATTTCTTGTTTAAAAAATTTGATTACTCTTTGTGATTTATATGAAATTTGTCTAAATTTCAATATTTTGAAAGTTGGCTTTCAGTATTTTCAGAATTTACAACTTCCACCCATGGCCGTGCAACCATTGGTAATAATTGCCCCATAATTAGATGTACATGTATTATCTACATTCCATATGTTAGCACCATCTACCTTCGTTTTGTTGTTATTTATTTTATTGTATTGTTTTTATGGTGGTGTGTTTCTGCCACCAGATAACCACATAACTAACTATTTAATTAAATGGTTACTTAATCAGTTACTATTTACTGGGGGGGGGGGTTTCTCAATAAAAAAGATAAAAGGAAATAAATGCAAGGTTGTGCCCTCAACTGCCATTTTTAGCCAGATTTTTCAAGGAAAAAATTTGGCTTATTGTTTGGAGAAACCCAGGTGGATAGGTGGGCAGACAGGCGGGCGTCCAGTGTTGTTAACAATTGTGATAAAGTTCTTCCTTTACTATATATTTCTGTTATTTATTGTCATTTATGAAACTTCATAATATGATAACATTCCATGTAATGAACAGAATTAGAAAGTAACCACAACTCTACCTGGCTTCATTAGGGATTATTTCCCTTTGTAATTTTTGCGTTAAAGTTTTTAATATGTTGGATATCTCTGTCATTTATAGTCAGATCTTGATGAAAATCTTGCTTGCTGTATTTTTAAGCAGCTTAATGGGTTTACTAGTTAAGTTACTAGGTAACCACTTAATAAACTTGCTAGAAATGTAGTTATCAGATGGCAGAAATGTGCTACCATATTTTTTCTTGATTGCTCACCATTAAGTTTATTATTTCTATAGACCTCTGGAGAATGACATATTTTATTAATGTCTTTGTTAGTTTATCATTTATTTATACTTCAATCAGGGCTGCCAATATTCAGCAGATCAGCACTCTTTGAATGTCAGCAAATATATATTTAACCACTGATTAGATTTAACTTATTTGCATTTTATGTTTTACAAATTTATTTTTTGAAGATTGTGAAAAAAGTGTTACATTTTAAGATTAATCACATTTTCCTATCTGGTCTCCCACAGTGCAGTGAGGATAAAGTTTCCTGCTGAAGGAAACAATGAGAAGGGCTTTGGATGTAATTTGGAATCAATGCTGCCCTGGTTCAATGGTTACCAGTCAAATAAACTACTTGACCATGCTGCAATTTTATTTGCAGAGGTTTAAAATTGTACAACTTATTGTGTCGTCTGACCGAAGTTGTTATTACTTGATTCCATGAGAGTAAAATGTTGACGCAAATGAAACTGTTCTTTGGAAGTGATAGGCTAATAACAACTGATTTAAAAATTCAATTTTGGCAGATCTGTTTAATTTGTTGACATTTTTACAATCATTAGCTTATCAAGGCTATTGCATCATGGCTTTATTATATCTTCTAGTCTTTTAGTTTGCGTATAGGTGAAATTGCCCAATATAGCTTGTAAAAGAATGGTGCCATACTTCAGTGGTATGAAAGAGAAATAGGGTGTAGCTGTTGCTTGAAGATGGCAAAGTAGCAGATGCTGAATGGTGGCTCGTGCTGTGAGCTGGCTGTTGTTGAGAGGGGACTTTTGTTTAGAGGTGATTGTTGTTGAAAGGTGGCAATTGTTAAGAGGTGGCAATTATTGGAGGAATGCTGTTGTTAAGTGTAGACTTTTAAAGAAGGTTATTTTGTATTGATTATCATTAGGTTATATGCAATTATTTTTGAAAATAGATGTTTACATCAGTCATAATATTGAAGCGTAGTATAGTTCATACATAACACATTCATCAGGAGACATTTTAATAAGTTATGAATGTAATATTTTAAATTTGTAAATTAGAATGAAGTATGCCTCTGAAACAGTTAGATATGTTTAAATGGGTTCTTTGAATGAAGCATTGAAAGCATCTTTTTTTCATTCAAAATGTCATACATGTATATCTATTTTATTAAACATTTATTTTACCTTGCTAAATATGCATTGACATGTATAATACTAGTGTTGTATATAGAGCCAACTTGCTAACTTACATACATTTAAAATACATGATTATTTACATGCTGTGTATAAATAACGTTCATCATGCATTTTAGAAAGTCTACATAGCTTAGTGCGGTATTTAAAGACAAAAAACTTCCATGGTACAATTTATGTTCTAACCTCAACAACTGAGAACAGCTCAGTGTTTACAACACAATATTAATTATGGATAAATACCAAAATAATGATGCTGTGCCATCAATTTATTTTCTGTCTTAAGAAGCTTCAAGCATGGTACAGTGGTATCGCCCTTGACTTCAAACTTACCAATTTTTTGTTTTGTTCCATTTCATAGGACAGTCACAACACCACCATAATGCCCCCAAAATTATTACTATTTATAGTAATCTGTTACTATTTTAGTAACATGTTACTATATTTAGTAACATGTATGTTAATAACAGCAAGTGCAAATAGGGATATACAATGACATATAGCTTAAATAATATAATTTGTTCAGATTATGGCATTATAAATTAGATATTTATTTATAATAAATTCTATAATATTTACAATTGTTTCATATATGTATTATCATTGACATTCATTGATATATTATTGTTAATTTTATTACTATAGTTCTTGAATGTAATATTTTAGTCCATTTTTGTGTAGTTTGATATTATATTTCTGTGATAATTTACTTTATATTTTTCTTGCTTTGTTATGCTATAGGACCATTGTTACTAGAAGTGAAAACAGACCCTAACAGTTTTACAGGGTTCAGAATCTGGGATTCCTTAGAACTGACATTTGTAACATAGGTCTCCAGAAGATCCTACAAAAGTTTCTTTACAATACAATTAATTAAATATCAACAAATTCTATGTTCAAGTTTGAGGAATTATAATACATTTATCATTATGTATTTTATTCATTATTATAAATAAGAGTAAAAAGTTTGTTGGGATGCAAAAAATATTTTTTGTTGGCATTTTTTCATGTCAAACCTACTTAAAATTTTGTTCGTAAATATAATGCTGCAAAATATTATTTAAATACTCACTTTTTTGCTATCATTGAAAGATTTCTATGGAAAAAAGTTAAATGTTATGTATGTGTGTTAGGTGACATGTGCTTACAATGTGTTCTTTTTTATAAATAATATTACTGTGTTGTAACATTTCATCATTTGCTTGCATTTTATCATAAACAGTCTACAAAGTGTTTTTAATTGGCCATATCATCTCTTTTAATAATTAACACTCTTATTTGAGTGTGAATCTTAATTTATATCTGAATATTTATTTAATATTTGAACGAATGTTTTGTCATGCCAAACGACCTGTATACTATGTACAAATTTATAAAGCTGTTAATTTAGACTTATGAATTATGGCTCTCTAGATATTCAGCCTTTCTAGTAATGGTGAACAGGTTGACTTACCTCAATGGTATGACCTTTACAATGTTTTGCAACAGCATTAAATCCTACAAAAAGAAATACTGTTAAGTAACTTTACTTGAAAAAAAAACTGAGTACTTAAAATGTACAATTAATGAGCACAGACAAAAAACAATACCTAAGCAAAGACTGTCCTTGCATTACTTGACTAAAACCTAATTTGCCCATTTCCTTACTAAAAAATGTAGTTTAATCTCTATATTGGCTAGCATTGAAGAAACATGGTAAGCCTTATATTGTACTGGATGTTTATATAAAAAAATATATCTTGACAGATATAAACAGTTTGCCAGTATTAGAGAAACTGTATAAAATAAAATTATTTGAGAATCAAATAATGTAATGTTGATAGTGTTCTGTATTATCATTTATTATAAAGTAGTTAAGTGTTCTTGTTTGTTTGTTTGTTTCTGCTCTATAAGAGGTTTGTTAATTAGTACTGATTTGCTCGGTTTATTGTTGATGTTTGTGCATATCCAGTCTTTATGACTAAATTTCATTAGCACTGGACATTCGGTCCAGCAAAATGAAATTTTTTTACTGGACTGAATGAAAAGTTACATGACTGAAAAATTGTAATTTCCCCATCCTGATCAGAATGTGTATTACCAGGATAGGTTGGATATGACTGAATAACAGGCTATTCAAGCTGGATATGTTGTTAGCCGAATCATGACTCATAAAATAGTAGATGTGATTTGGGAGCTCACTTTTATGGTATTTTCAACCTGTAGGCAAAGTTTTTTACACAGTATAACAGAAAAGCAGCTAAAAACAGATTTAATGTGTTTGTTCTTAGTACACACACTTTTTCAAACTCGATAAAATTTGTTTGTACCTGTTGAAAAAAGGCTAACATAAATTTGAGTTCTAAATATTATTGTTAATCGCTGTCCTCTCTATTGATAGGGTTTTATGAAACACCAACTCTGAAAGCTGCTGTTTGAAAGTGATTTAAGATGACCTTATATATACATGACTTGCAGCATGAGTGAAAGTTTTCAGGACTGAAGATCAGGATCTTTTAGGATTCTGGAAAGAGTTCATGTCCTATGTAAAACCTACTGAAATCATGGGTCTTCTTAATTCATTCTACACCATTATTCCAGTTTAGCAAAGAAATGTGTTGTCTGAAATCATGAAAGTGAGAATTAAACAATTTTGCATGAGTGGCGTATTAAGTGACATTTTTAACTTGGCTTGTTTTATTTCTATGTAGTTGTTACTATATGAAATGATAATGTTATATTATATTATAATGTAAGTATATTTAATGGAAGTATTCTTGTTGTTATAAATATGTATTGTTGTCATCTAATCATGTGTGTTCTTGTATCATTGTAGACTGTTTATATTAAACAGAATATTTCCAAAAAATAATTGTTTTTTGTTGTTGTTTTTCTATATCCTATATGGATTTGTTTCCATACATATGTCTATTGTCTGATCTACAGGGTCTTCTTGTAGCACTCAGAATTGTAAAATGGAAGTCTTATAGTTTAACAGTATTTTAACTTCTCTTCAAAATGGCTGATCTTGCTCGTTTAATTAGTCAGTCGCACCCAAGTGCTCAAATTGATTCATCTGCACTCTGTAGCATTAGAGCTATAGATCATGGTAACATTACAGTAACCAACTTGTCATTTTGATATATTCCATACTCAACCTCAGTGTAATGTATTCAAAGGGGCAGTACAGTCCTTTTCTTGGATTTTTCACCATGTTATTATACCCCGCTTTGAAGAAGAGGGGGGTATACTGTTTTACCCATGTCCGTCCGTCCGTTACAAAATTTAGTCACACTTTTCTCAGCAACTATAACATGCAGCAGCCTAATACTTTGCATATTGCTTCATCCCATAGTCCCATGTGGTGTAAAGCGATTTCATGCTCCTTGCTCATCTACTTCCTGTTTGTCGCATATTTTTAGATTTTTGCGGGGGTATCACTAGTGAGCATTAGCTCACAGATTTACTTGTTTATTTCTGGTTTATTTGAAAAAAACAAGGGTCATTTTAAATTAAGTCAGTATGTTAAAGCAACTCCTTGATAAATGTATAAAGTAACAGGCATAGAATTCCATGATGCCATTTGTTTTTTTTACATAAAATATTTCTGATAAAAAATGATGTCAGTTACTGGTATAGGCAGGTTAATAAATTGTCTATTTGTTCCATAAACCCTGTACATTAAACAGATATATATGGTCGTATGTCTAAATATATATATATATATATTCTCATATATTTATAATGAGTAGATGAGTACTGTCGAGAGTATTTATGTATGGTTATTATTGAAGAAATATCAAGTATTTAAATCAGTGGGGATAATGTATGCACCACTGACAGTTAAATAAAATTTACCAATGTATTTGCTTCAGAAATACACTCATTTTACAGGCCAATAATAATCTTGCTTATTACATAAATAAGTATAATACATTGTTAACCTTCAGCTGTGATAAGATGATAAAAGTCTCAATTCATTAACCTGCCCATATCAGGGCAGTATACTGCATGGGTAAAAACATTTTTGATTCACTATTTCATCAGCTTTACAATAGGAAAGAATCCCTCATAAGGCCACTCCAAGTTGATAATATGTTCTACGGATTTTTCTGAAAAAAAAATGGGGCGAGCGAGCGAAGAAAAAAAAATAAAAAAGTCTTTATTCACATGCTTTTTATAGCAGTTTGACCAAATTTTTATGAGCGAGCGAGGAAATAAAAGTATTTTTTTTGTAAAAACCGTCAAAATTAAGGTGTGAGCGAATCCATAGAACATATGATCAATTTGTTGTGGCCTAAGGTTCAAAAAGTAAAAAAGTTCAGGACCAGTCCATAAAGCTTTAATTCATGATACTGTATTATTGTCATGTTGTTTAATGGTGCAGTAATAGCTTAGATCATTTAGCCAGGTATGTAGTTCATAGATTGGGGTGATACAGTCGTACTGCTTCTAACCAGTAGAAAGAACAAACCAGTAGTAAGAAAATTAAACAGTGACCGACAACTGTCCAACCTAATTCAATGGTGGGAGGGAAAATTGCTGTATTTTATGACCAAACTTCACAAAGGTATGTTGGTGAGAACATACTTTCACCAGTGACTGACAACTGTCCTACCTGATTCAATGGTTGGAGGGAAAATTGCTGTATTTTATGACCTAACTTCACAAAGGTATGTTGGTAAGAACATACTTTCACAAGTGACTGACAACTGTACTACCTGATTCAATGGTTGGAGGAAAAATTGCTGTATTTTATGACCTAACTTTACAAAGGTATGTTGGTAAGAACATACTTTCACAAGTGACTGACAACTGTCCTGCCTGATTCAATGGTTGGTGGGAAAATTGCTGTATTTTATGACCGAACTTCACAAAGGTATGTTGGTAAGAACATACTTTCACAAGTGACTGACAACTGTACTACCTGATTCAATGGTGGGAGGGAAAATTGCTGCATTTTATGACCAAACTTCGCAAAGGTATGTTGGTGAGAACATACTTTCACCAGTGACTGACAACTGTCCTACCTGATTCAATGGTTGGAGGGAAAATTGCTGTATTATATACTAGGACGAAAAAGAAACGCCAGGTAACCTATAATGATTGTTTTAAGGGATAAATTGTATTATTGGATTATTATATTTATTTTTGTATGAAATGTCATCTGTATGGAACCAGCTGTTGAAGTTTCAATCGATTTCCGATGCTGATTATGTGAAAAAATACCCCCTTTTAACGATGACCCTTCTTGTTTTGCGAAACACGGCCGGACATGTGTTGCATATTTTATGTATCCGGCGTTTATTTTTCGTCCTAGTATATGACAACACAAAGGTATGTTGGTGAGAACATACTTTCACAAGTGACTGACCACTGTCCTACCTGATTCAATGGTGGGAGGGAAAATTGCTGTATTTTATGACCTAACTTCACAAAGGTATGTTGGTCAAACCTACAAATCAAACGCACAAAACGATGATTGACAACTGAGACTGAGTAGTCAACCTTGGCAGTTGTATAATTAACAAATGAGCTTTTATAATTGTCTTCATCTATGGTTAATTGTGGTTATTGATCTCTGTAAGAGAGTCTTGAATAATGTCATAAATATAGTATCTTACCAAATAACTTTTAAGTATTTTACTCCATATGATGCAATGTTCATCATCTTTATAAACTCACCCCATCTAAACAAACCCCATCAGAATAATGTTGCATTAAACTGAGCCAATACAAGGGGAAACCGGGCCAATATGACAAAAAACAATAGAAGACAAATTATCAGTTGTATTGTTTAATCAAATACATCAAAATTCAATAAAACCCATTGTTTTACATGTATTCATGTGGGCAGATAAATAAATTAATTTTTGAACTACATGTATACAATTTTAATGAAGAAGACACAGTTAAAGAAATGAAAGACAACACCATTCACCTTATATAATAAACGATAGACAAAAGTAAGAGCAACACAAAAGAGTTGAAAACCCTCTTTCATTGTACATGACTGTAGTAACAATGTGTTAACCTATATAATTCCTGGTACACATGTACTGAGTTTGAATTAAATATAATCAGCTAACAGCTTCGACTCATATGTAGGAAAGTATGGCAACTCGGACAAGACAAAGAATGAAATTCAAGATAAAAGCAACAAAACAATAAAGAAAAGTAGATACATCTATATTGAACACATCAAACAACTAAACTAATATACTGAACCAAAAAAGAAACTTTCGCAAAGTATGTGCCAATGGTTCAAGGGTACCACTTATATACATGTAGTAGCTTGTAAAACTGTTGCTCGTGTCAATAATACAGTATTTACAAAATCATAACATTGATTTCATCGACGACTGGCACTCAAAAAGTCCGGATTTGAACCCAATATTGAACATCTTTGGGATAATCTGGATAGACGTGTACGTCGACATCCGAACCCTCCAAACAACACCAACGACCTTCGAGCTGCATTACTTGAAGAATGGAATAATATTCCACAGGCTGACATTAACAAACTTGTGCGACGTCGCTGTCAGGCAGTCAGCATCGCCCACGGTGGCCACACACGCTACTGATTGTTAACTTTAGAAATGACCCCTACCTTATTTTAATTTAAAATTCAACAATCAATCTGATCCTTTCCTCCAAAATGACGATTTTTAAAGAACCACAATACATTATTTTACAAAAATGTAAGCTTTCAGCCAAAAGGATTGAAACTGTACTAACATATCTACAATCAAACTTGGCGAAAGTTTCTTTTTTGGTTCAGTATACAATGTACTTTGTATAATTATCATTTCTATGTCACATGTAAAAATATCAAATAATCAAAACTTACATCCTTGTTCCCGATTATTTGTTCCCGTGCATTACATTGAAAGACAAAATTTGTTTGACAGCTAAATTAATACACATACAACTGATTTTCCATGCATACGTCACCAACCTGTATCACTAATCATCTTTTTCTAACAAACGAAAGTTATTTAGTATCTTTGTTTTCATATGCATATTTTTCAAAATATATTAGAACAAATATGGAAATGGAAAGCATGATTGTACATGGAAACAAAGATATTGAAAAATATTTGTACTGATTTAAACTGATATGGAATATGAATTGATTTACACATACAATGAAAACCAGCCTTATATTGCAATAAAAAAAACATTCAATATCAGAGCAATGTATTTTCACACTTGAACATTCCTAAATTATAAAATAATAATTTTACCATCAATGTTGAAAACCAGTGAAAAAAACCAAGGCTTCCAACTAAAAGGACACACTTGCTAATTGGATATCTCCAGACTTTATCAGGAAAAAATAACTGACTATTATCCTACCTTTGTGAGACAGTTTATATGAGACATTCAAAAAATATCATAAACATAAAATAGGGTCAGTAATTGTGTAGAATAAAATTATATTTTTTAACTTGCATTGAACAAAAAAACATTTTTGTAACAGGATGCAATCTCACAATTCAAAGAGGGTTATTTACCTTGGACACTATTTGGACCCCAAAACAATCCTTGTCTCTGCTACATTTCATATATTGCACAGTATATTGTATAGTCATTATAAAAAATAAACCAAAATAGAAAAAATATAAAGTGTAAATAAAACATGGATTTCAAAGTAAACAAAATGTAATTTTTTATACCTGATACATGCATCTATAATCAGAGACTAGAAAAGGAATGAGAACACATGAGAATCAAAACTCCTGGTGCCGTTTTCAGTGAAAGTTTTTGCTCCCATCTTAAATTTCTCCAAGTAACTTAGTATATTACATGTATTTAGTAAACCTAACCATAAGAATGATAATTCAACAGTTTCAAATTACTGACATTCATTAGGAGCTTTTTATAAAGGAATTGAAACCATTTCTCAAGTCGGATATTCCTTGACTTAAGAATCAGTCCATAGAACTTTTGACCATGTACCGGTAAACATTTCAGTGCATTACAAGTGTATGATTAAAATATGTACTATTTTCAACCCAGCTACATACGAATGGATTGAACATTTATAATATGACAGTCTGTAATCCTCTTAATATCTCTGCCAATTTTCATAAAAATGGTGACTATGTGAGCCTAGAAAATTTCAGTGGAACTACCATATCATACAAATATATCGTATTTCAATAAAGAAATCACAGTAACATTCTGCTATTTTTTATAACATATAACTTATGATTTTTGCACTTAGGAGCAAAATCCTTCACTGAAATGGACAACTAAATATGAACGAAATATTATCAATAATTATTAGTAACTATTAATATAAAGAATTGACTATAATTTCACACAAAGAGACCATCTTGTAATGAGAGTATCATTATTAAAGCTTCTTGTTCACAGATTTCAACTTAAAATTCAACTTTTCTATGACTTTCAAAATTGTATACAAACATTTTGAAAATGGTAAAGCAGTAATCTGATAGGGACAATTTTAGCCTTAATTGGCATACAATGGTAAAAGATGGTGACTTCATTCATAAGACCTACCCTGCTAGTAATAGTATAGAAATTTCTAAGATTTTCATTCTAATACTTCTCACAATCTATAGGATAGTTTGCCTTAAAACATTAAGATTTCATTCTCTTCACAATTACAGACACTGACTTTTAAATTCATTTTTTAAACTAAATCTGTGGTCATGTAGCTTTAACTATAATATTATGCATTAACAGAATAAATCATTATGATGAGAAAAATATATTTTCAATAAATAACACTGCATTACACAATAAAGCATGAAAGAGTCAAAACTAATGCTACAAACCCCTAAATAAATCTAGCATACACCCCCCCCCCCCAAAAAATGCAAAAAGTAATTGAAAATCAAAGTTTGTAAGAAATACATTTTCTAGGTAATCCAGGTACAACAAATGCATAAAGACAACAAATAATAATGGCATGTAAAATGTTTTTTTGGCATTTTGATGCCATGGCAACGGTTCAATTTACAAAAGAGCACAATACAATATCAAACTAAATGTTGTTTAAAACAAAACAAAAATACATCAAAAAAACATCAAAAAAGTAACTTTTAAGCCATTAAGAAAATCATTCAAACATAATAATAACTAACACTTGCAAAATAAACAACTAAACATTGACCACTTCATGTCTGAAGTGACCTTGACTCAACATTCCTTTGAGATTCATCTTATTTTACCCTGAATCAAACAACCCTGTAAACTTCTTTTAAGATTTCATTCTACATCCACTTCATGGTCTAAAATAAATGATAGAGAAATTTTGTATATAACTATTATAGTCAATAAGTCTACAAACGTGATACCTGACACCCAAAGACCATCGGGCACCAACTGATAATCAGGCGCCCACTCATCCCTAAACACCAACTCACTGCCAACACCCAACTTGCCACCAAACACCCACTCATCCCCAATACCTACTCACTATTCGGCACCAAATGACCACTAAATGCCTTCTCACTACCAAACACCCACTCATCACATACAGAAATATATCACTTATACAATAACTATAATAATCTGATTGAAGCTATATCACCCTCAGATTCAGTGATAACTAAGGGATGTAACTATCAGACTGTAACTATCAAGAATCACAGATCTCTATATCACAACCTTGTTACAGAGATTTGTCTTTAACAATTATACTTTACATTGAAACCTTCTACAACAGCCACCATCTTAAATCAGCAACCTTCTGGTATCAGCCACCTTCCAATATTAGTCACCATCCACAACAACCACCAATGATATTGGCTACCTCACTAATCAGTCATCTCCTAATATCAGTCAACCCTGATATCAGCATCCCTCTGATTTCAGCCACATCTTGATATCAGCCTACTCTCAATATCATAAAACACAATCAACAGTCTCATTCCTTTTCAATGAAAATGGCCTTCCTAAAACAGTTCAATCCCAAAAAATTCATCATAAAGTCACTCTGACCATGTTTTTTCCCCAATGAAAATGACCATTCCAGTCACCTCTTGTGAACACCCACCCCAACATAGTCCTAACACTGGCTGTTGCAGAAAGTTTCATTGTATCCAGTTTGTTTGTATTGACCTTAGATTAATCAATTTATTACATGACTTAATAACTAAACAATATTATAGAAGTCAGGGCTCAATGTTAATTGTAAAAGTAGTTTGCCAATTGGACAGGAAGCTTTATATTTCATTTTCCCAAACCAAATGTTTACTAGCAATAACAAGTTGCCTCAACCCAAATACAGGTTGTCAGGGACAATCAGTCAACCTTTAATGTTGAGCCCTGTAAGTTATGCCAGTTGTAATAAGGACAATCCCAAGCTCAATAAAAACAAGCTATGAAAACAGTAATACATTTAACATTATTAGAATCAATAATAAAACAAATGACAAAATGGATTATATTTGCATGCATGTGATGTGAGATTTCTACATGTATATATAATTATATTCCTTTTATTTCCAATACTTCAACAGTTTTCACAAAATTTTTATGATGATTAAACAAATGTGCCAAAAACTAGAACTTGTGCAATGTGCAAGCAAGCTTATAATATGTGAAATTGTCAGCAGTGAAAAAAATCTATAATGTCACACAAAAAAACTATTATGAAGAGAAAACTGTCAAAACTTGTAAATCTGTCCATGTGTTAAAGTGTATCAATCTATATCTGGGCTCAGTTTCATTACAATTCTCAAATTGCGATTTTATCTCAATTTCAATTTTAGACCATCCTCGGTAACCCATGGTATGATTCATCAACGATAATATATTCATATTGATTCATACTGGGTTTCTGAGATGATTTTTGACTAGAAATAATTTGTATTGCTAACACCTAAACAGACAGTGAATAGCCACCATGTCTTGCATATTGTGAAAGCATGGTAATATTTTTTTACCATATAAGTCATTATAATGAGAAAAGTTATGTGAAAATTGGTCTTGGAATGCAAATATTAGGAATGACTGCATAATAAAGCTCAACATACACTGTATGTATATAACATAAATTAACAAAAATATAACAATAATTAAAGCATCAACAGTAATTAAAATAGACAAAATGTAATATAATAAACATACATGTACTCAACTATGTACCCAGTACAACATATAAATAGTATAATCAAAATGTCAAAACTTTGGCATATTGTAAAAATAATCATACACAAACAATATTCATTACTTGGCAAAAATAACAGATACTACAAGGTTCTAAACAAACATAAAAAGGGCAACATAATAGTCACTCTTATCTAAAGTTTTAGTCAAAATCAATAACTTTTAAAAATTTTCATAGAGTTATCAATTATTCATACTTTTTGTGCCATGAAGCATTACTTAGCATAAAATGGTAGGAGGTTTAGAATATCGATAGTAACAGTCATTGCCTTAATTCTTTAGCACTAATAGCCACTAGCTTGATTTATTATTTTACAAAGTGAAGGGCAAAATTATCAACTAGTCAGACATCAATAAGAATCAGTGACACACCAGTCTGATTCAATTCACAATTTCCAGAGTTCAGGCAAGCAAATTTAGGCTATAACTGCTGGTAATGCTTTAAGTAAAATAAAATATATATTTTTTGTCATTAAACTTTCATGACGAGTCTGTTTTAACCTCTGAGGTTCATATTATCAAAACTCTTACAGTAATAACTATAATGCAACAGATTTTACAAAGAAATAGGTAGTAAGAACTTCGATAATATGGGCCCCAGTACTGTAATTTTTTTAATCAACACACAAAGTCTAAAATTATTAACAGTTGCCTATAGTTTTAATATTTAATATAATATTTTAATATAATACACTAACAATAAAATATAACAACATGGGTGAAAGTTTTCCAAAATTTTAAAAAATCTTGAATTTCATGATTTCAGTAGCTTTCACATAGGAACAAAATTCCAAAAAATCCTGATCTTCGAAACCATTTCAGAAAACTTTCACCCAAGTAGAATAAACATCTAATATATAAAGAACTTTTTCATCAATCATTCATATAATCTTCCGTATTGATATCATCCTCTTCAATGGCACTCTCATCTAATGAAGCAGACGACACACCAGCTGTAAGAGGTTTTATCTGGGATTGATCTAACCTTGGTAAGGTCATCTGCTCAGGAAAGATCCATGGTTTAAAATGTGGATTATTCTCTGCTTTCCATCGAGGATAATTCTTACATGCTTTATGTATACGAGATATTATCTGCAATTTAGAGTAATATACATCATTGAATCAAACAAGAAACAGAACTGCAGGCAGCAAGTGAGCTTAACTATTCAGGGTGTTAGAGTAATCAAATTCAATGTTGAGACGCAAGCCTATGGAAATAAAGAAATTTAAAGTGAATATTTCCATTAGTTGTAGAGCAAACTTTGAGTCTGGCCAACCCTGAGAAACAGGTCTCATATGCATGAGAAAAGATAAACTTGTAACTACCAGGGCATAATTCAATCCAAAAGGCAAAACAGCAAACTTGGTAGAAGACCTTTATGCCAAATACAAAGAATATAGGACTTAAAAGTTTTTAATATTTTATGTGTGATATGTCAATAAAATATATTTAAACTAACTAAATTTATAAATTATTATAATGTTTCATCTGCAAATATTAGCTTTTTATGGTGTTGGTCATTTTTATAAACACATTGTTCACAAAACATTTCTACAAACCTTTGGAGCTAAAATCTTTGTGACTTTGTTAACAACCCAGACTGGTAATTTTCCTGAAATATATACACATTATCATTTAGGAAGGGATGATTATATCATAACTAGAAGACTAGCAAGAAAAGATACGCAATTAATCAATGGTCTCATTTAGCTGCAAAATTGTATTCATAAACCTTCATTTCCTACACAAATCTTATGCCATAATCATCCCAGATCCCCATGTTTTACTTCTTTGTTATAATCAACTGTGTCTATTAAATTACAAATACATATGGTAACAAAAATGCAACATTACATTTGAATGTAAGACCATAGATTTATAGATTTTGAAATTTTTTAAGACAAAACTCATCAGTTACAGAAGTGTACCCTTTATAACTGCTTGTTCAATGTTCACAGATTTCAAGTTACAAATAAACTTTTCTAAAACTCTCAAAATTGTATAGAAACATTTAGAAGCAGCAGTGCAGTGTTCTGATTAAGGAATTGTTGGCGTACAACTAAAATATGGCAATTTTATGTATGAAATACAACCCCATTGCCATTAACAATACCATAAATAATTTTAGTGCATTTTTGTATCTTATTTTACATTTCTTACAATCTATTGGTCAGTTTATCACAAATAATTCATTTCCTAAACACATGTACAATAACTGACAGGTGATTTTAAGATATCAAAAAGTAACCAAATCTATATGTTAGTTACTTGAAATTACAAAAAAAATAAACAAACTAACCTCGAGGATCAGACTGGGCAACATATGTAAACTGACATTTAGTATCACCTTGTTGACGTATAAGATAACCAGTCAAATATGATATACCACGAATATATCCCTTCCTTGGTGGATATGACTGTAAATACAATAGTAATTGTCTTAAACAAAATTAATACTTTAACCACTTCAGACATAAATATAATAAACTAGCTATCTAATAATTTATTCAAGACAAAATAATTAACTACACATGTTAATTCTTGCTTTACTACATGAACAGGTAAAACTAATAGAATATTAATTATTATACGTAGGTAAACAAAACAGAAGGTTAAGCAAACACAAATTTATATTTTAGCTCAATTCTACCAAGGAAATTATATTGAAGTGTAAGAAATAAGAACTAAATTTAACAGATAGCACTTAACCAAATTCCTTTTGAAGGGGAGATAAATATCATAAAGTTTCTTACATTATGGATGTATGCATTATTTATAATCAATGAACTATAGATTCATACAAGTTAAGAAACTTTTTAATACCTCATGGTTCACAGAATGATTGAGAATCCATTTTTCTTGTCCCATATCAAGCCAAGATCTCTGTGTCACAAAATCTCTATTTCTTAATGGTGGAGGACTTCTTACTGTTGAAATAAAAGCAGTGCATTATCAGATTAGCAATTTTTTAAGTTCATTTCATGATAAATTTTCTTCAGCTTAAGCCTTAATAAGTTAATTCAATAGTGTTATTACTGTTAATTGATAGTTAAATTGAATAAATAAAAAATTGCTTCTACCAGACGTCCAGAGTTCAAAGTAAATACATGTAATTGTAGTCTAATGAAAATCAGACTTACTAAATTTTCCTATGTATGTTTCCTACAGTTGATTTTAAGTTAAGGTTTTACTAATATCACATTTAGTAAACAGTTCACATGCATGCAGCAATGATATCAAGGGTTTGACTTACTGGAAGATAGATATCACAAATTTATGAAAGTTGCTTCACTTGCTTGAATATTACATTCAGGTTAATGCATGACAGTTCATTTCAAGATAAAAACTAAATATACATACAAGCATAATATCCTATATCGTTGTTTGGATTTATTGCACAGATTTCATATCCTTCCACCATAGAATGATCCCATTTCTTTCTATAATCAGGATCATGTAATACATCATACAATGTGTCTCCAGGTATATCCTCAAATATTGTTCTTACCTGAAACATATTTTATTATTAATAGCAATTGAATATAGAATTTAGAAGGTAAAATGCCCCACCCTGTCTTTTTCTCTCTGTCTTACTTCTTCATTTCAAAATATTCCATGTTCTTTGACAAGATCAAAAAACAAAATTTATACCCAATCACCATTTTGGCCTGGCTTAACAAACACACTAAGTTCTTTAGTGCTAGAAACTTTTGAGTCTGATCACTTTATCTTTGTAGCCTATTGATAATTGGCTGTAAGAAAAATACTTTTGCAAGCATTTATTTACTAATACTTTGATAAATGCGACAAGTGATTGAACTTGGATCTGGATTCTGATGTTTTTCTACAGGATACTTCAGCAGCAAATGTCTCTCCGTAGGTTGAGTTGTCGCAACTTCTGGTTGAGTTGTCCACAGGTTGAGTTGTACCTGACCCATCTCCATAGGGGTTTTCAAGATGGCAAAATGTAAAAAATGTACTGGCATTTTATAGTCAGAGTTTCATGCTTACAAACATTCACCAACTTTAAGCTGTTAACACTAGTCATTGAGCTACTGGTATCTATCTCCCTGGCCCGGGGAGTTTTATACTTGCTCATTAGTGCAGCTGACAAATAGGGGCAACAGAATTATACAACCCTCCCAAGTACCCATTTACACCTGGATGGAGCGAAGCAATCGCACATAAATTTCTTGCTGAAGGTAGTTAGCAGTGCCCCTATTGGGACCTGAACCCTGGACCTTTCGTAGTCTCGATCCCTAAGCACACGTTCTACCACTGAACGTGTGGTAGAGTCTAGCATTAACAAATATAAATCTGTAAGACAATCTTTAGTAAATTAAACTAAAAAAATATTCCTGAGCAATTGAGAAAGATCTCATTATAAATGTCTTACTTTCACGATTTGAAAGGAAGAAACGTCATTACTTTTCGTCCACACCATTGTTGCATTTTTCGAGAACTCGAGTTTCCAGCCATCGGTGTCATCGCTTAATGATTTTAACCTGCGGAAATCAGAATCATCAGCTACCCGTATCTCACCAACCTTTAAAAGTGACAACATTTGAATAATTTAAAGTAATTTAAAGAAAATTAATTTTGATACTTCTTTACGTCAACATTATCGTAAAGTGGCAATGAAGTAAGGAACACAACTTTGATTAATTACCGTAAAGAATTTCATGGCGAGTAATCCCCCTTATTCTATCACAGATCGAATAAGCAGACGAATAATGTCGTTGGTTCATTGACAATGTTTAATTATGAAATACTGGTAAATAATAGTGTTATGCAAATATGACACAAACATGTGTACTCTGAGTATAGTATTATTATGTCTTCTATGGCCAAAACATTTCTGTAGAAAGATATTTAAAGAAGCAGTAAAAATTTAATGACGTATATATTGCTTATCGTACAAAAAGTTGTGGAATAAAGACGATAACCCTCGTGGTTTTAATGTTACATTAACCAGGGATTCTATATAACAGGGATTTGTAACGAAGTGCTTTTTTAATATTCATGGTCTATAATGAGAATCCTACTAGACTCTGGGTACGAGAATGTCTAAAACTAGCTGAAGCAGACTTTAAAAACTATTCCAATGTTTAAAAACTTGGTCTTCCACGCAACTTGTGAATGTTTCTGAAGTTTTTGACAAAAATTTGTCGCAATTATGACCAATAATAAGACTTTAGGTGATGTAAAATAAGGCAATATGGCAGATCGGCGGGAAATGCATTATTTTGTGAAACAGTCTGTGAGCATAATTTACGTCAAAATCATGTTGAAACACATTTTTTCTAACCTTTATGGTAATTATATGGTAAAATATGGTAAAAACAGATATCCGTGATTTGTAATGCCTAAAAATAGATTTTCGTGATTTGTCATATTTTTAATAGAAAATCCGTGGTTTGTTATGTCTAAAACTAGATTCTGTAAAAACCGTCCGTGATTTGTTATATTCTCCATAAAACAATCGCAGTTATGTTATTTTTAGTAACAATATCCGCGATCTGTGATTTCCGTAAAAATCCATGATTTGTTAACCTTCATTAGAATGGTACTGGTACAAAAATTCAAGGGAATATCTTTATTTAAACTTGTTATACTTGTTATCCGTATGGGCCGAAATAATAGCAAAGACAATGAAATTTGATGAAAATCTGTGTCCTTACAAATCCCTGTTATATAAAATCCCATTCTCGTACCCCGAGGTTATCAAGATTCTCGATCTAACTAGTATTGAGAATCCTACTAGACTCTGGGTACGAGAATGATAAAATCCCTGCATTAACTCAAACAATTCAATAACAAGTTTGGCAAAATCTGTAACTGACTTGAATCATCTGTAAGAAGAGGCCGGATTTTAAAACTCTAAATTTTGCCAGCAATGGGCCATAATACGTAAAAGATACATTGTATACATTACTTCACTTAATGAATATCATTCTCGTTCCCAGAGTCTAGTAGGATTATCAATACTAGTATTGAGAATCCTACTAGACTCTGGGAACGAGAATGAATGAATATGTACATTGTACTACAATGTATAACAATTTATTAGTGAAATAGCTTCGAGTTGTTAAAATTTTATTAGTTTTAAAATTTTATTAGAACAAATGTAGGACCATATTGGAAATTTATAGGCGTTTGTGTTATTACTCATTTTTGTGATACACTGTAAAGGGGGATTTCGTGTAATCCCCAGCAATTTGAAATACATTTAGTGAATACATGAAAAGATTAAGGAATTTTGATCAGGGATTACAAACTGAATTCCATGACTTAGCTACATGCAAGAATTACGTGAAATTCCTGACTTAACGCATTCCCTTCGACATACACAGAAATGTATTATAATTAATTATTCACAGATCGGTGATTCCTTTTTGCGCAAGGTGTCCGTGGATTTGAAATGAAGCCTTTTATGTACAAAGTCATACTGTCAGTATTTTAAATATATTTTATACAGAACTGTATTATGATTAATTAGTCACGGGTCGCCGACCCTCCTTTAGGTTTGATGGCAGTCGTTTTTGTCTCTGAATTTCATCATATTTTTAAATATTATAACTGAATTTGAGTTTTTAGATGGATGACCGGCAAGATTATTTTTTTAGAAGGGATTAGTAATTATAATATGTACCTAGTAGACATATTACATTCCACCATTTTTCTAACTACTGCTAATGTTTCTTGAAATTTATAAATTGAAAATCTAAATGCTATCAAATAGCAAGTGAAAAAATATGTCACCTTTTGTGTTGTTAATCATAAAATACTTCTTAAATCAAGTAATTATTTTTTTTCTCTCTCTGTACTCTGATTACATAATTATATATACATTAACATTGGTCTTCTTCTTCTTATTATTATTAAGTACAACACTCCTTCAATAGACTGAAGATTATGTGTTGGCGCTGGGTTAAAAACTGGTAAAAAATAACAGTGGTGATTTATTTACAGTACTTGACAGTACATGTGGAAGTCCAGCAAAAAATAATACCCCTAGTATCTTTATATCACCGTGATTAATTTATTATTATATCTAATTTCTTTCTTTTCACTCTCAATATTTTATTATAATTTTTGTAATGTTGAAATTAATTTTCAGCGTTCGCTGACGACAAAATATGACCATATTAACGACTATGTTTAGTGTCAGTTGTTCCACTCAGTTATTTCCTTCTGCATTATTTCCTTTAGTTATTTCTGCGTCAATAAGTAGTACAACCAGGGTAAATAGTTAAAAAAATACACAAGAGTTAAAATTTAAAGACTTTAAAAGGTTGTCAGATTCTAAAACATTTCCCAAGTAAAATTTATAGATAGTTATAGAATGTACTCGGTGCTAGTTTTTGAGTCATACTCTTTTTCATAGTAATTCTATGAATGTCTTCATATGATATGATGTAGCTGCTGATCAGTTTCTTCCAAATTTGATTTGGGGGATAATAGTTTTCTTAGCAAATTTTTTAATTGTCACACTTTTGTGTTTTCATTGAATGTCAGGATTTTAAGATAACCTTTTTATGGCAGTTTTTAGGCCAGCAACAGGTCAGGATCAGCAGCCTCATCATATATTTTATTTCATCATATATTTTATTATATTTTTAGTTATATATCATTTAAATTGTCTATGTATTTATATATTTATTCATTACGTTTAATGTTTTATATCTATATCATTTGTTGTAAGTGATCTTCAATCAATTTTAGTTTAAATTAATTGTATCGTGCCTTTTTATTCATCCATATTTAGAATTGTTTTAACTTGTATTTATCTTGTTTAACTCATATTAATATGTTACAGTCGGTTGTAAAAGCTTGATTAAGCTTATGTTAATTGTTATTTAAACTTGCCGACTTAAAATAAAATTTATCTTATCTTATCTTATTAGAAAACGCGGAGTGAAACGACTTATTCAAGGGAAGTTACTCTGTATTTCTGAAGCAAGACTATGTCGTAAACTTTTATTGGACTACAAACTTAAGTTGCAAAATAAAAACTACCTAAAAACTCAATGCTTTTCATCCAGCTCTGATAAAATTCTTGTTTAAAACGTTAAATATGTGTCTTTGACCCAACCAATCGTTGATGTTTTTACGACAAACAAAAACTGATTTTCGACAAAAAAATGAAAAAGTAACCATCAGCTGAGAGTTTTTTACAACAAAGAAAACTCCGTCATTTCTAAATTTATGTTTCATGTTTTGTGACTCATTGTGTGCCTGTTTATTGGTACAAGATGGTCTGAAAGGACTGTGTGTTAAATCTATAGATAATGAACGCTAGATCCCATGTTTTTGAATTGGTAGGTTATTCCGTTGTTTTCTGATGTCAGAGTCGATGACCGACTTTTTATTGTTTTGTTTACATTTTGTAAACTCTTATTTGGTTCTTAAACACACAAGTCGTGTATGACTTTAATTACATTTTCTACTCACTGCTACTTCTGATTGATTTTGAATTATGTTTTGGCCCTCAGAATCAATAATTTGGACATCAATTTAGTCAGGTCAATGTGACATGTATCTGACCTAGTAGTAGTCCTAAAGGGTAAATATGATTTAGGGCAATTGAAAATAAACTTTGTCTTTGAATGAAAAAAGTCCTTTGAAATGCTAACATTTTGCTGTTATAAAATTCATGCTACATGTATGTCATTGTCTATAAATTTTTCTTAATATTAATCCTGAAAAACTTCCCAGGGAGATTGATAAGTAATATAAAGTATAGAATGGCATTACCAATGCTCGGTCACTTTTATATCAAATTTGATTTGGGTATACAGATTTCTAATAGTTCAGGTAAAGTTCCTTTGGTAAAAGCATCTTCATGTTTGTAAATGGTGATATTTCTTGAATTATTTTACTAATTATTAGTGAATAAGATGGAGCTGTTCAAACACGATTTTCTAGTGATAACAGCAGGTGCTATCTGCATATTTCGTCTGCAACAACAATCAAGCGTTACGTTGATCATGATTTTGGGTTATTACTATTACTATAGAGTTATTTGTCTTTTTCTTTCAGTCTGTTGAAGGACGCCAAATAGAAGAGGTTGTTTCAAGTAAGATTTCTCTAAGTGTTTATTTTATTCAATCAATTTTATAAACAATTTTTAAAACTTCTCATGTTATATAGCAAGTTATATAAATGAGTTTATTTACTTTATTATGGTATTATTATTTAGCTTCGTTTATCAAAATTTATCAGGTGATGTTCATTGGCAGCTTCACCCAATGACTTTTCATGAACAATTTTTAAACTCATTTACCAGGGTTTGACACTCATTGTTTTTACCAGGGATCCAAACGGAATCCCTAGTCAGTTACTCAGGGATTCCTCCATGACCTTAGGGATTCTTGCAATAAAAGAAAAAAATTGATACAGATTTACAGTTACTAATTGTGATAAACAATTCTTGGCAATTTTAAGGGATCCTCACAGAATCCCTAGCTTTAAATCACTGAGATTCCTCCCAAGTTTTTGGGATCCTCGATATCTTGGGACATAAAAGTGTTGAACCCTGCATTTACTCTTTAACTATCATGATTATGTGTTGACATTTCTCCATGTATGAAAGAAAATAGAAATTTTATGTATAGGTATGGCCTGCCAAGTTTTGGAATCAAATCAAGGTCATTGGATTGGAAATTGAGAGTGCTATCCCTGCATTATAATTTTGTTGAAATTTGAAATATATTGAAGTAAGAGTGCATTGATATTTTTCTTCTTTATTTTTCAGCATTGTTTCACAGCTTATTACTTCATAGATCTGTTGGAAAGGTATTTTTTTCCATAAATTATAGACTTTAAAATATAGTTACCATTGTTTGATAATTAGCTACAGTATTTTCCTTTGTATACCTATAATAAGTCAAGCCTTTTTAGGTAATACCTTATAACATTGTGTCTAAGCTGACCTCTATTGGTGTCTGTAAAAACATAAATTTATTGTTGCTGAATAAGGCCATTAGAAAGTATATATTAATTCAACATTATTGGCCTTAAAATTTTTGCTCTAAGCTTAAATGTAAATACATTGTAAATCAATAACATTATTTGTAATTAGTTATGAAAAGTTAGGACATGGTTGCAAAATTATATCATTAGGCTCATTGGTGAGGGTTTTGAAAGAAAAGTCTACTCGTAACATAGGTAGCCAGTACGGTCTTGAGTCAAAAACACTGTAATACATTTTATATGCATTATGATGTTTTTGACTCGGGTCCTGGACAACTGCCTCTAACTTGAAACAGAAGAGACATGATTAATAACATAATTAAAATCTAATGAAAGTTAAACTAAACATGACCACTTGTAATATAAAAAAATCAGATGAACTGTAGTTGAAATATAGCTAAGTCTTATATAGTCTAATCTTTATAGAAATGTACACGACTATTGTATATATTGTATGATTACAGTTCAACTATCAACATGAAGGAAGCTATTCTGTTGGTACTTTAGGATTTGTTGATGAAGACTGTGATTTTATTGATTTTACTTATGTAAGTACATGTATATAATGTTTACTTAGTCCATATAAGTGTAGCAGAGGTATAATACAGCATTTGTACTCCCTTTCCTTCAAGCTGGCTTTTATTGCGCCATGGTTTGAATCTCAGTTCAGAACATAGATTTTTATCAGGTTACTGTTGGCAACAGACGTAAATAACCCTCAAGGAATTGTGTGATTGCACCCTTATAATTTATACATAAACAGACAATCAAGCTTTAAGCATTTAAGGATGAATTCTGTTCAGGAGGGGGTGTATGTAAAAGATGAAAAAAAATGTTCTATCTTGCCTTCAAGCTAGCTTTTATGGTGACTTGGAGGATGAGTGTCAACTTATGACTCTAGTGGTCGTTGGTTTGAATCTCTGTTCTAACCATGGATTTTATCACTTAACACACAACATATTGTCTTAATTAACACTTGTTCAATCACGGGCTCAAAATATTGTAACAGGTGACTGAAAATTTTGATATGATGACTGGTGATTGAAAATGAAACTACATGTATTTGATTCAGAAAGGGCTCCACATTAAATGGTTGTCCTGTTTCCCCTGACAACCTATATAAATTTTGGGTTTAAAATGTCTTAAAATCAATTTCAAGTTAACAATTTTATGGAACCATGACTGTGGAAATTCTATGGCCGCAGAAAATATTTCATGATGGAACGCTACAAAGAAATAAAGGTCCTGTACAAGAAATTAATCCACAACACCTTGGTTGGTAGTCAGTTTCCCTTAGCATTGAGCTAGCTGGATGGTTGTGCTACCCACAGAACTGGGTAGTCAACACTTAAAGGCAGGACCAGTCCTTTATTAAAGAATTCAGCTGGTTATTTGTACTTGTAGATGTGTTTAATATCTTAAATTGATTTTTTCTTCAGGTAAGAGTAGCTTCAGAAGTGTTAGATTCTAATGTGAAAAGAGAAGTTATAACATTCCGAGATGCATTACAACAATCTGCAAGCCCCGAGGAATCTGGACAGGTAAACAGATACCTTAATTTGTGATTAGGCCATTGAAAACTAATCAGAAGATTCTTTCCCTGATTTTTGACAGCTAGTCACTCTAGTGATGGGTATATAACTTGGCTATATTAGCGTTCATGCCTTCTCTTATGTATTTCTTACACATGTAAATTTTCAAAAAAAGTGATACCAATAAGTGCCTGACTGTGATGCATTCGACAGCCGTCAGAAGATAGCCAACAAGCCAATCTGCTGTTATTATCAAGTAGTACATTGCTTGCTTGCCTGCTCATCAGAAAAATTAATCTTAAACTGGTAATATTTACTATATTTTACTCACCCATGTGAGAAACGTGCTTATTTACGTACAGTGAAATTCCAATATTTGGACAATCAAAATTATGTTCTTAAGGCTACACCAAGTTGTATATATCATATGTTCTATGGATTCGCTCGCATCTTGATTTTGACGGTACAAAAAAATATTTTTATTTCCTCGCTGGCTCATAAAAATTTGGTCTAACAGTTATATAAAGCATCTGAATTAAGGTTTTTTCCACTCGCTTCCCCCATCATTCAAAATCAAGGTTAAAGTTTTTACAAATTTAAATAACTTCAATACTGTCAAAGATATTCAACTCAAACTTGGAATACTTATTCGTCATCACTACCTCCACCTTACTATAAAGACCCATTACCCTGGCACCCTGTTTTAGGAGTTATTCATCTTTTTTACTTAGAAAACATCCAAAATCAAGGTTAAAGTTTTTACAAACTTCAATACTATCAAAGATTTTCAACTCAAACTTGGAATACTTATTCATCATTACTACTTCCTCCTTACTATTAAAACCCATTTACTGATTATCTGAGAAAAGTCGAGCATGCTGTCTTAAAATTGCACGATTTTGCATTAAAGAAGGTGGTCTTTAATTTATAGCAGTCTTTTACTGTTATTGATTTTATTTCTTCAGATATCACTGGAGTTTTTCCAGAAGAAAAGAGCTAGGTGGCCTTTTCAGCCAGAATGTATACCATGGGAAGTATGGACAGTAAAGTTGGATGTAATTACTCTCAGTAATGAACATGGTTAGCATTTTTTTTCTTGGTTTAGTTAGGATGTCAATAATGTAGAAATCTTAGTCAAGTTCTTGAGTGGGCTGCTATGATTCAATCCATTATTAGTGCGGGGGGCACCAAATTGGTTTCAGTTCTTACTTGATGCCTACCTTTAAACAAGTCTGTTTTAGTTATAACGATAGGAGCTGAAGTGCACCTAGACAAATGTGTGTCGGCAGTGAGCAGTGTTACATTTCTTTGAAGTCTAATAGTTAGGTGAAGCACTGGCTGGCATCAAGTGTTGTTAACAGTTGTGTTAAAGTTTTTCTTTACCGTATATTTCTGCCATTCATTGTCAGATCTTTATGAAACTTCATACAATGAAACATACCATGTGATGAACAGTATTAGAAAGTAACCACAACTCTACCTACCTTTATTATGGATTATTTCCCTTTGTAATTTTTGCATTAAAGTTTTAAATCAGGCTTTAAGTGGGTTCCACATTACATTTCTAGTCTGAGATTTTTGTTAGCAATGCAGATTTTCTTACATATTTTAAATATTTATTATTCCTTGTACCTCAATGTTTCAGAGAGACAGATATGTAGAGAGAGGGTTGGTGAAATGTTATCAGAGAAAGTATTATATATAGCTGATATAATGAATCGTCATGAATATATACCTAAAACACCCAATCAATCTGAAGTAGATCTCATCTTTGATACTTCTTATAGTGATGTACAACCTTATTTACATAGGGTAAGTCTTTTTATCTTTGATACTTCATATAGTGATGTACAACCTTATTTACATAGGGTAAGTTAAGAAAAATTTGCCTAATATTTGATTACCAATTATACAGTATGCAACAGTTTATATCTTTTGATGGAAACTCAACTACAGTTAAATCTTGATCCAAATTTTTGGGGACTAAAATAACGTGGATAATCCATATTTTCAACTAAAGCAGAGTCACATGATCTGAAGATGAAATCACGGTGTCCATAATCATAGTCAAAGTTATCTAGTAGTTCATATTTCAAACTTTTTTGTTATAATAAAATGACATAATAAAACTATCAAATATTGAGCGATTATTTTAGCAAAATTGCATTTATTACAAAATCCTTTTTATTTGAGGTGTTAGAAATAAATAATTGTCTATTTTCTTTGCAGTCCATGGACAGCATTACTTTTGATAAATAGGGGTTATAATATGTTGTTATTTATTTCAGGTCACTCATCAAATCAACGGACCTTCTTCCAGTTCAGTGTCCACAACAATGAGAAAATTTATAAAAGATACATTAGCGTTATGACGAAAGTTGTTTATAGTAGGATAAATACATTGTATAATTATGTTTTTACTTTATGTGCTTAATATTTCCTAATTTAATATATTTATCTGTTATGTTGAATTGTATTGTTTTTAATTGTGACTTTTGTATAACTTCACAGGACTCAACATTAATTTTTAAAACTATATTGCGTGGTTGGACAACCAGTTATATGTTTTACTTGCCGGAAAAAGATGTTGACTAACTTGACTAGCAGTAACAGGTTGCTCGAGCCCAAATATAGGTCGTCAAGGGCAATAGGACGACATTTAATGTCGAGCCCTGCTTCATGATTTCATTTGTTAGTTAATTGATTACAGGGAATTGATGTAATACTATAGATAGAGTTTATGTATGAGTGTTCTGTTTTTCTTCGGTGAAACCCCATTTGTGAAGACATTATTAATGCTCAGTTAAATGTTAAGTTTGTGAGGTGCTGTGCTGTGAATCAGCTACTATAAAACATTGATTTTAGTTGACTAGAGATGATGACCTTTTAAGGGTGTATGTTAATAAAGAATGTATGAAGAGATATGTATAATGAAACATAGGTGTTCATTTAGAAATTGATTGACAGGGTGCAACAGTTAGTTATTTGAGGTAATAATTGTCATAGGTGAGAGTTTTTCTGTATTGGTCCTGGAGTTCAGGATATGAAGGGGTCCTGAGAAAAGTTTTTTCCTATATAAAGCTGTTTAAATCATGACATTCAGAATTATCAATATTTAAAAAAATGAGAATACTCACCCATGTATGTTTAATTTGGGTGTTCAGGAATGAAAACATTTTTTAACCCATGTCAAAAAGCATTTTAATGTATACAGATATGTGTTGAATAGTTGCTTGTAGAAGTGGCTTAGAAGTACTCAAATGTATCTGGGGTCTCATTTTTTAGACCTATGGAGTAAGGGTGTACTGAAGATAGTCTAAAGTTAGTTATAGAAGCTATTTTGAAATGTAACATTTTATTGTCACCATGTGTATTAAAGCTGTTTTCTGAATTTCACTGTAAACCATTTACTAGGTCCGTCAGTGACTGACAACTGTCCTACATGATTTAGAATTGGCAACTGGTTAAAAGAAGTTAACTTAATTGTTGAACAAGTAGATTTAATGCATAAAATTTGATTTTTTATCACTGTGTATATATACCATGTACAAATGTGCTTTATTATAATGTCTGTTAGTGATAAATGATTCTGTATTGTATGTGCTAGTCATGTGTTTCTGTGTATAGTTTTTTATGACTTTATTAGAAATTGTTCTAACTTTCCAGGGTCAGTTACTAACCATAGGGTATTTGGGTTTTTTACTCATGTAAGTGTAAGGGATCTAGTTTGATCAGCTTTGACTCTACATAGAAACTCTTCAGCCTTTTTATTTACTAAATGAATGGTTTTGTTGTGCATGTGTAGAAAAGTGGAAATGGGCATGAGCTTTTCGTGCAAAAATCCCATTTGGTCAGTTTAGGTGAAAATCATAAGTGTGTCAATGTGCACTACAAAAATCAAGAAATGGCTTGAATGTCACAAGAAAAATGAGAAATTGCCTTAGGTCTTTTGCAGGGTGATGGCCTATGGAACATCTGCAGAGATAAGAGTTCTAATTGGTTTTTTTTCTGTTAAATCATAGCAATTAGGAATCTTCTCATTTGCTTTTTTCCACTCATACAAGGCAAAACCAGTTTTGCATCTATAATGAACCAAGAAAACCATACAAGCAGACAACAGTTTGGTCCTATACACATTTTCATCATCTATTAGACATAAATGTTGAAAAATAAAAAAATCCTACAATAAGGCAATAGGGGGTACTTAGAAGTTTCCTTAAGTGTTTTTATGCATAAATATCTGTATTGTTACTTAGTGTACCTGACTTTAACTTCACATTAAAATAGTACATGTATGACCTTGTAACCATTGTATTTTATCCCATTTTGAAATATTGAATTATTAAAATAAAGCTGTTACACCCACCAGTATAATCCATCGCATTGTTGCACTAAAATGACCATTTTTTCATGTAGATCATATTTTTTAACTACCAACTTTTTTATTATGTAATCATATCATTTATTGTGTCTACAATCTATGTTATTTGAATTTATAGTTTACATAATGTTTACAGTTTAACCCTTAATCTTAATAATTAACTTGCTTTGTTTAAATTTAGCCACTTAGCTAGCTCATTTAGTAGCATACAAGTCTACTGATCAAGGGGTTGTGGGTTAGAATTCCTGTCAGGGCATACTTTCCAGGAGTATTGTCATGAAATAATTTATATGGCCATTCTTCCTCCTGCCACTGATTCTAAATCATGTTGGGCTATAAGTGAGTTATTTGGTATGCCATAAAAATCATACGGTGTGTTTCTATGGCATTAAACCCAACCAAGTTTACAAGTTTTAAATTAAGAGCAGTTCTCACTTAATTTACAAGATCTAGCCACCCGGCTAGGTCAGTTGGTAGCACGCAAGTCTACTGATCGAGGAATTGTGCGGGGCATACTTAGTGGAGCTTGGTCATGAAATTATTTCTACAGCCATTCTCCCTCCTACCAATGATTTTAAATTATGTAGTGCAGTTGTCAGTCACTGACGAAAGTATGCGCTTAGTAGTTGGTTAACAGCTATATCCAGAGATTTAGCCTTTCTAGGAGCGAGTAGGTTGACTGACCGCCGTTATATGACCTATACGATGTGTTGCTACAGGTTATACATAACAAACAAACAAACAAACAAGGAGTTCTATTTCTATCAACAGTCTTGATCCAGTTCAGACCCTTCACATGTGAAGGATGGTCTTCAGCAAAGTAAGGGTTAAATAATTACAGCTTTTGTCATTATCTGTGTGGACTGAAATATAGACCACCCTTGTGAAAATGTGAAACTATGAATATACAAAATGAATTGGGGGGATTTAACTGTTGAAGGGTAGCATTATGGTTAATTGATCATCTATGTGTATTCAGGGGCAGATCCAGGATTTTTTGTAAGGGGGGGGGGGCAAACTTTCGAATCTCCATCACATTCTACAATGTTAGCAGAATAACACAACATATTAATAATATAAACTACATAACATTTAAATCAATGATAAGCAGAGAAAAAGTGCTTCATGGTACTTAAAAATGGCTTACAGTTAAAAAATACACTCATGGATGGGTGCATTTTGGAAATTTCAGGGGGTATGGACCCCCTGACCTACCTACTGGATCCGCCTATGGTCCCAATATAAAATATTCAATTATCATTTTACGTAATATGTGCCAGGTATACATTGAAAGTATCAGAATCACTCTTTGCCATATTAATTTCATATAGTAAGGTATTTTTATATTAGCATTGTATAACACATCAGTTATTTTTTTGGTTTTCTTTTTATTCCCATATAATTATCATGTGAGAAATTATGTATTTACTGGTACAAAAAGATTTGTGTAATCATAGAGTCGAAAGGTAGTTCATATTTGGACCACAAAGTTGTTTTTTCCCCCGGGAAAAAGGTAAAAAAGTATGTGTAGTTTCAAGTCTGCTTCCATAAACATGTTCAACCCTCTTAAAAACATTGTACAATAACCCTTTGATCATTAAAAATCATCTTCAGGCAGGTGTTATCCCCCTTGATCATTAAAAATCATCTATAGACAGGGGCAAGTCGTTTCCTAATGAAGAATAACTACCAGCTACCAGAAAGCGCTTTTATATAGCGATCCGTAGCAAAAGAGTTAGGCAACGGGCCCTAGGTGTTAGCCCCTTGGTCATCAAAAATCATCTTCAGACAGGTGTTATTCCCCTTGGTCATTGAAATCATGTTCAGGCAAGAGTTATTTCCAATGATCATTATCAATTCTTCCTCATAATGAACACAAATTGAGTATTGGATCAAATTAAAAAAGACTACAATTTATGATAGTACATGTATAAAACTTTATTCTATAATATGTTCTTGTCACAAGCTTACTGTAATATTGTATCAATATACATGTATATACATTATGTACATTTACTCTATAGTCGTCTGGTGATAAATTGGCTGATTATCACGATCACAAGTTTGTTGTTATAGAAACAATAGGTTTGATTTCTTAACTTCTATTTTTTGACTGAGGCTTATGAGCTAATTTGACGATGTTATTCACAAGTTGTAAATGGAAGGCTCATTACAAATTGTGTGATGTAGGCAATGTAAACAAGTTACTGAACATAATAATTGTGTCATGAATATCATAATGAGAAAAGGTCACCTGAACGTGACCCTCATAACAAAACAGCCAGATCTAAATTAGCGAGTAGACGAGCGGAAATTTTAGATCGGGTTTTAATTAGATTGTTACTAACTACATGTATATAGTTATTGAGATAACAAATGTGTATTGGTTATGATAATCAGTCAGTTTATCATCTATGGTCAATATTTACTAACATTGAACACCAAGAGTCAACTGGTGATTGATCAGTTACTGTACCTTATATAGTTATTGTATTGTTGGTGTTGTTTTTTTCATCTGTCAAAACTTGAATAATTTCACAGTGACTTTGTGTGTTGAAGTTTTCATTGCCTGACTATTGTGATAACAGGATAACGTTTTTTTAGATATGGTAAAACAGATAAATAGTTTAGCGGTCAAATGTCTGCTTAATGAGCCAACTTCACATGACCTTTATATTCATATAAGAGTACATATTAGGCCACCGTAAAATTATTCAAACTTTAGCGATTGAGACAAATAAAAGTTGTTGTTGTTTTACTAATTATGTGATGAAAATTTTGAATCATTTAGGCATGTTTTATAATGTTTGTGTCTTTTTTTTTAGTAGAACAACCATTTCTGATTTTGACCTATTTTCATTTGAAAGGTCAAAGCAGAGTTACTCCCCCTTATGATTTAGTTTGATGAAAATATATCATGTGTATTATGTATTTATATTAATGATGTTAAAATTTGCTTTTCATATTATATATTGTTGATTTGTCTTTCATGCTTAGTAAACACTGTATATACATTATGTGTTATTAAAATATCAGAAAAAAATAAAGCTTAGCATGATAATATAACTCATGACTGGATTTTTGTTTTTGTTTTTCTATGGTGTTGTACATAACTTGTTGACAGTTCAATCCACAGACAGGCTGCACGGTTCCGAGTCAAAATCACAAAGCTGTGGTAAATGTGGTTTTTGAAATTGACATATCAATTTATTGTGTTGTTTTAAATTGGCTTGTCAAAGTATCATTTGGTTTTTTGCTACAGATGTAGAGGTTATCCAAGAAAAAGCAGTCTTAACTACAGAACTGATCCTCTGCGCAACAACCGTTTTTGATGTTTCCCTTGGGTACTATTTTAATTGAATTTAACCTCTGCAGAGTAACAACCTCTGAAAAGCAACAGTTTTTAATTCCTCCTGGTAAGTGTTGTTTAAGAGAGGTTGTACTGTATAGTGTTTTTGACTTGAAACCATGCCTGCCACCAATATTTTAGTCTTATCATCACAGTCATTTGACCTACTCAGTGTCCTTGGAGAAGTTTTGACCAATAAAACTGCGACAAATGAAAAATAACTTCCATCATACATTCTTCTTAAACATGCTTTCCGGATTGAAACTACGTCCTAGATTTTGACCCACAGAAGGTCCAGGGTCATTTTCACCAATTTGGGCCAAATAATTCTCGGATAATTTACAATCATCTTCAGAAAAATTGTCAATGTGAACAAATGAAAGTGGAGTCTCTGTCCATATGTTTTCTAAACGATTCTTCCAGGACTCTAACATAGCTGTACGATCCTGATGTGTCGTATTCAACATGTATGAAATCTGAGGAGGCAATACTTGAAATCCTGTCATTCTTAAGGCATTCTGAAAATAATAAAAATAATTCATCTTTTCACTCACACCCAAAGAGGTTTCCAAGCTTTAAATCGTTCATGATGTTAACTTTCATCTCACTATATGCAAACTTATTTGCTTCAAAATTTTTGTAATCCAAATAAGTTAGCTGAATATATGATAAAATGTCACCAAAAATTTCGAGGTAAATTTGGGCTCAGAGTAAAAGAACAACTTGTTTCAGACTTGTTCTCTAAGTGAAGGAATTGTTTGACCACCTTACCATAGAAAAGTGTAACTCATCATATAAATGAATCTAAACCTGATGATTCAAAACTTAATAAAAATTTAATAGATCATAATCCTTTCTAAAGGGCAAAATCAACTACTTTTTGTTGTCTCAATTATAAATATATATAGATCCATACTCCAAAAATAAAGAAAAACTAAAAAAGCATTACAAAATAACCAGTTTAAAGTTTAGTTAAAATCTGTTAAGATGACCTACAAAGTGAAATGTCTTCACAATTTGTATATTAAAACACTTACATGAATTGGCCATAGCAAAACATTCATATCACCAAAAAGCCCTGAATTAGAAAAGTAACTTTCACTGCCACCTGCTGTGAAAGAAAGAATAATCTTCTTCTTAGAGAACGGTCCATGGTCGAACCATTTCTTTTTCTCAATGTCAAATGCAATATGATCCACAAAACATTTATCCAACCACCCTTTCAGTATCGAGGGTAAGCCTAACCAATACAAAGGAAATTGTAGAATTATAAGATCCGATGACACAATTTGATCAATTTCTGCTTTTAAATCCAATGGAAGATTTCCTTTCTGAGCTGCTTTCTTTAACTCCTCCTGGTAGTTGAAGTACTCTTCATTGTCAGGCTCTGTAAGGCAAAAAAATTATGTTATATTCTGCTTTTCATTCTTATTAAATGCATGTACATTTTGTACAATTACTTAGGAACCATTCTGATGAGCAACGATCGACAGTTTAGTGTAAGACATTGCAGCAATAACTAAGCAAAAACTCAGACTAATGTTTACATTCAATATTTTTATATACATGTGGCCTCATAATGCACAGAGATTTCGAGTTGTATGTTTCCACGATGTTAAAAATAAACGAAACCAAGCAGAATTTGAACAGGGGTTAACAAAAGCCATGTATCCCATCCCAAGTGTCTTACTGTCACGACCACGTGGTCATTTTATTCGACGCTGTATAATTGTAAATAAGACAGTATTTTAAATCTACTGGTTGGTTTAATAGTCTGTGTTACCTTTTTGTAGGAATGTTCCAAAACTCTATAAATAATAAAGTGAAGTCACGGCTTACCGGATAAAATTGGACTATACCTTTAATAGTTGATCTTGATGCTACCGGGTCAAAGTTCATCTCATAAAGATCTGACACTTTTACATGGTGACCTTGACCTATTAGTGTTTCTATGGCAACGTCTTTTAAAGCTCCATTAAAAGATTTAGGCTCTTGATGTGCATAAACGATCAACACGTTCAGTTTTGTCATTATTTCTGAAAAAAATATTACTTTCAATATTATTTATAATGCAGTGTCAACACAAATTATGGTTGTTTTCTGATGAGCATCTTACCTCCCTCAGTTTTCCTGGACCTTTGTCTTTAGTACTCACAAACCCTTCCACAAAGCTGACATCTTCTCCATATACCTTATTGATAGAAGAAACATTGTAGTTTGATTGTCATGGAAGGGTATAACCAGCCCAGGTGGATTATAAACCCATGATCTCTTGAACTTAACTATGGTGGCTGATTTATGCCATGTTGTATTTTTGTTTCTTCGCTGCGAAGAAACGAAAACACGACAAATCCATAGTTTGTCCTATCCTCGTCTCTTTTTTCTTCGCCATGAACAAACGTGGCGAAGAAACGAAAAGACGAAGATACAACAAACTATGGATTTGTCGTGTTTTCGCCTTACATCTGTCATGTCTTTGTCTTTTCGTTTCTTCGCCACGAAGAAACGAAAAGACAAAGACACGACAGAAGATACGACAATTTATTGATTTGTCGTGTTTTCACCTTACATCTGTCGTATCTTTGTCTTTTCGTTTCTTCGTGGGCAAGAAACAAAAAGACGAAGATACGGCAAACTATGGATTTGTCGTGTTTTCGCCCTTCATCTGTCATATCTTCGTCTTTTCGTTTTTACCCCACAAAGAAACGAAAAGACAAAGATACGACAGAATTACGTAAGGCGAAAACATGACACATTTTATGTCGTATTGTTGTACATGTATTTATTTTGTAGTGTGTTCGTTTCTTGGTGGCGTAGAAACGAAAAGACGAAGATACGACAAACTATGGATTTGTCGTGTCTTCGTTTTTTCGTTATTTCGTTTCTTTGCGGCGAAGAAACAAAAATACTACATGGGATAAATCAGCCACCATACTTAACAGATCTATGGGATCTAAAACTTTCAAGGTCGGGGTCTTTAAACCTTAGTAGATCTATAAAATTGACCAATTAAAGCTAGATAATGTCCAAAAGAATAAGCTTTATCAAAATTAGGTTCATGTAAAATCTTGGATTGTTAAAAAATAGTAAAACAGGAATAGCTCTAATTCTGTCATATTTCCACCAACATTATTGTTTTATACATCAAAATGTTTCTCATGAAACATACAAAGTGATGCTGGTCATCAATTATGATAAAAACATTTAGCAAAAGATGTATTTGCAAAATTGATGCTGCATAAATAAAAATACTAAATTACATTAAAACTTTCTTACAACAAAATTTAACATTAATTCCTTTACAGAACCTTATAGTACACATTCCAATGAAGGTACTGCAATATTTATAACCTCAATAAATATTAAAACAAAACTAAGGCAATTGAAAAACTAAAGAGAAAGTAGAAACAGGGTCGTGAAAACCCATTACACTTGTATCTGTCAAAATGTTTTTCATTTACCTTAGTTTTGTTTTAACATTTATTTAGGTTTTAAATATTGGAGTACCTTTATTGGAATATGAACTATAATGTTCAATAAATGATTTAATGTTAAATTAGTTTGTAAAAAAATCTTAATGTCTTTTAGTATTTTCAGTTTTACAGCATCAATTTTGCAAATGCATCTTTTGGTAAACGTTTTCATCTGAATTATTTACCAGCATCACATTGTATGTTTCATAAGGAACATTTTGATGTATAATACACTGCTCTTGATGGAAGTATGAAAGAGTTAGAGCATTTTTCATTTTACTATTTTTAATGCAAACAAAGACTTTACTTGAACCTTAATGGATATTTTAATGTATTTAGTTACCCCACCCACTTGATAGATTTTTTCAATTTCAAAAACTGATACACCCTAGTCCTAAATATAAGACCCTACATAAATATTTTATCATACGGAGGTTCTTCTGTTACTACTTAACAAAAAAATGTCCAAATGATAAAAAAGTTACGTAGGGTCTTATATTAAGGGCTAGATACACCCTTGATATAAGTTGTAAGAACCACCAAGCTAAATAAATAAGCATACACTATAATAAGCATGTATTACAACAGACAAATTATTAAAATACATATAATGTATGTTACACACATATATCAACCAATTCGCTGACAAAATACACAACTAAACTCACAGATAACACAAATTAAACTTACCTTCAAGCAACTATTCAAGTTATTAAAATACATATAATGTATGTTACACACATATATCAACCAATTCGCTGACAAAATACACAACTAAACTCACAGATAACACAAATTAAACTTACCTTCAAGCAACTATTCAAGTTATTAAAATACATATAATGTATGTTACACACATATATCAACCAATTCGCTGACAAAATACACAACTAAACTCTCAAAGAGATAACACTGCAGCCCATATTCTAGGTCATGCGTGTTTTTGTACTTTAAACAATTTATAGTTTATAACATGAGTGTGAATACAAAGTACAATTACTACTAGCTTATTACATTAAGCTATGTTGACTCACCTTGCTTAAGTAAATTTATAGCCATAAATACAGTGAATTACTGAATGCAAACTTGACTATATTTTACTCTCAAACATAAAAAGGAGAATAGGTTATGGAAAGTAAAGGGTGTATAAACATCTGTATGTTGTTTAAACTTCTTTGAGATTTATTAACTCCTGTATGATATATATACATGTGAACTCCTGAATGATTTATATACTTATGTATGATTTATAAACTAATGCATGATTTATATTCTCATGTATGATTTATATCAGAGACATAGATAACATATCTAATTCCCTGTTTATATATACTGCTGAATGATTTCCAAACTATGCATGATTTATAACTATATGATTTATAAACTCATGTATGATTTATATATACTGCTGTATGATTTCCAAACTATGTATGATTTATACTATATGATTTATAAACTCATGTATGATTTATATATACTGCTGTATGATTTCCAAACTATGATTTATAACTATTGTATTATTTATATACTTATGTATGATTTTGTATCATTTATAAACTCATATATGATTTATAACTATTGTATGCTTTATAAAACTTCCCCTTGATTTATAAACTTTTGTATCATTTATAAACTATTGTATGATTTATAATTATACTTGTGTATGATTTATATACTTTTGTATGATGCTTAAACTAATGTATAATTTATAAACTACCGTGTGATTTATTAACTATTGTATGATTTATAAACTACTGTATGATCTTTAAAGTTTTGTATGATTTATAAAAATATGTATGACTTATAACTATTGTATGATTTATATAACTTCTCCATGATTTATAAACTTTTATATGATTTATAAAATTTTGTATGATTTATATACGTATGTATGATTTATATACTTTTGTATGATGTATAAACTAATGTATGATTTATAACTATTGTATGATTTATATAACTTCTCCATGATTTATAAACTTTTATATGATTTATAAAATTTTGTATGATTTATATACTTATGTATGATTTATATACTTTTGAGTGATGTATAAACTAATGCATGATTTATAACTACATGTATTGTATGATTTATAAAACTTCTCCTTGATTTATAAACTATTGTATGATTTATAAACTATTGAATGATTTATAAACTATTGAATGATTTATAAACTATTGAATGATTTATAAACTATTGAATGATTTATAAACTATTGTATGATTTATAAACTATTGAATGATTTATAAACTATTGTATGATTTATAAACTATTGAATGATTTATAAACTATTGTATGATTTATACACTATTTAATATATGATTTAAAAACAACAGATTTATAAGCTACTGTGTGAATTATAAATTAATGTATGAGATATAAATTTCTGTATGATTTATAACATACTGTTAGATGTATACATTTCTATATGATTTATAAACTACTTGCCACCCGGCTAGCTAAGTGGGTAGAACTCAAGTCTACTGATCGAGGGATCGTAGGTTCAATTCCCGGGCGAGGCATTCTTTCGTGGAGCTTGGTCATGAAATTATTTCTACGGCCATTCTCCCTCATACCAATGATTTTTAATTATGTAGGACAGTTGTCAGTCACTGACGAATGTATGCGCTTAGTAGTTGGTTAACGGCTAAATCCAGAGATTTGGCCTTTCCAGGAGGAGTGAGTAAGTTATACAACGAGCTGCAACGGCGTTAAACCCAACAAAACAAACAAACTTTATAAACTACTATTGTCCGTTTTTTCTCAACTGTCAAAGCTTGAATAATTTCACGGTGACTGAATGCATTGTTTTTGTACTGGCGGTCTAATTGTTTTTAAAAATATCTTGACTAAAACATATCATACGGCATAAGCAGCTTTACTCGACCATTATACACATTTTCGGAAACTCATGGATGTATTACGACAATAATTTGAACAAACGCATTCACCGTGAAATTATTCATGTTTTGACAGTTGAGAAAAAACGGACAATATTTGATTTTTAAGTGTGTATGATATATAAACTACTGAATGATGTATATATTTCTGTATGATTTATAAATTACTGTATGTTTTATAAACAAGTGTATGATTTATAACCCTCTGCATGATGTTTAAACTACTGTATGATGTTAAAATTTCTAACAAGTATGGGTTATCTTATTTGGTAACTCATATGCCTTTGAATCCAGGGGTCGTGTGTTCGATCATCTGGCGGGACATATACCTTCGTAGAGTTTGATCATGAAATATCTCTGCGGCAATTCGCCTACCTTTTTATCAGTTTGGATAAAGTTTGGTGTGTTCATTATATTGTTTTAATTTTAATGAAGAGCTTTCGATTATGAATCCCAGTCCTCTTTAATCTTAGAGTTATTTTCCATGGTCTGATATCAAAGGCACACTCTTTGTATATAATACGCATAGGCGGATCCAGCGGGAGGGGGTTCAGGGGGTCCTGAAGTCGCCAAGTCAACATTAAGTAATAACGTTAAACACAGTTGACTAAGCCAACTTTTCACATATTTTTAACCAGTACAAATTGCTCTACCATAGATGTTAGTCCAATGAAATTTCTTCCGGTGTAGATAAATTGATGGCACCATTGGTTGTGATAAACAGGTGCGTCGCACGGACAGTAGTTGCTGACTAATTGCTCTGTGTATAATAGGTGACTCACTATGCTGGCGGTATGACTGAACAGCAAACATGACTATTCATACTTCGAACAAAAGGAACCATACATAGCGCCAAATATCTTTTTAAAGATATTTCTTGTTAGTAATATACCTTACACGTATACGAGTACAATGATTTTTACTCGGAACTGTGCCTGCCGCCTATGATTTTACAAGATCCACGTACTCTTACTGAATCGTTTAATTATGTTATTATATACATGTATATATCATCATATAATATGATCATTTATTTCGCAATCTCACTATGTGTTATCGTCGAACAAATGTGTACAATGATAAAAAAACAACAAAGCAAAGTATGTTGCATGTAATTGTGAACTTTAATGAATAAATCATGAGTTTCCAATCATTGTTAATACATGTATAAATATAAATAAATAAATTTTGTAAAGATTGCATGTTATAGTTCTTTTTTTAAAATTGAGGACCAATCCGTCCACGAAGAAATCACATAAGTCCGCGATATTGTGGTGCAAGTTCAAAGTATTTATTCTTATGTAAACAAAATTAACTGACCAATTACGTGTGGCTCAGTAGATAAAGGTGCCAATACTATTAACTTGTTTATATATATAATAACAGAACAATTATGAATATATTCATTAATCCCCGTTTTTTGACAATTGGACTCTTTTGTTTCTAAGACTGACGCGTCAAGTTCAAAAAATATGTATACATGAAGATCCATGCACAATTGAAAAAAAATATTTAAGAAGACAAAGAAGTTCATTGACATATAAATAGAGAGTTCAAAGATAATAATAAAAAAGTTTTGAAAACAATCTTACTTTATAAACTGTAAGAAGTATTATTAACAGAATATTCATGTTTTGTTGGGTTTAACGTCGTAGCAACACATTGTATATTATAGGTCAAATCACGGCATTCAGTCAACCTACTCACCGTTTCTGCAAAGACTATAACTCTGAATTTAGCTGTTAAACAATTACTGGCACATACTTCTATCAATGACTGACAACTGCCCTACATGATTAAGAATCAAGTGGTTGTAGGGAGAAACCGTAGAAATAATTCCATGACCGAACTCCACGACCTCTTGATCAGTAGACTTGCATGCTACCAACTGAGATAGCCAGAGGGCTTTAAAACAAGATTCATTTACTGCAAGAATTCGTCCACACACTAACATGAATAGAACTACGCAATACGTTGGGAGACATCAGCTATACGCATTTCTGTAATTCTCATTAGCACTGCTTCTTACGAGATACGAAACATATCTAGTTCTTTAAAAAAAACACGACATGTATACATAAGTTAATGGAACACTAGTCATATTCAAGAATCTCCTCAGAATAAATAAATACATGTATACTGCGTGGTGAACATAATTAACTCAAATACAACAACTATAAGGACATGAATCCACAAATATTGTTTTGTATCAGTATCTCAAGTTAAATTGGTATCATTTCATTGCTCTTCGAAGTTTGTTCCAAAACAAATCTTCGCCTGCAGCACCAACGTCCCATTTTAGATATGTCGTCATATCAAAAAGTGTTCTCATAGAAGTATTCATGTTTCCAATGTCTTCTAATAAAATAGCAATAACTGGAAACTCTTCTTCGATATGTTTAGTAAGTGCAACTTTCAGTTCAAAATTACACCAACCACTGTTGACAAACGATTCAGTTACAACTAGAAGCATCATCCTACTTTCATTCACTTTCTGAACAATATTATCACTAATGAAAGCTCCTACACCAAAGTCTCTTTCATGAATACAAAGTTTATATCCATATTCAGTTTCAAGTATTGGTAATAGTTTATTAATTACCCAATCAGAATCGTCTTGGCTATATGATACAAACGCGTCATACAAATAATGTTTATTGTTACCTTCAATTTGTGTATATTTTCTCCTCATACGATAAAGATATACTAAATGTTGGATATTCCATCGATTACAATATACTATTAAAGGTATTATAAGAATTATCAAGATAATAGAAATTCCTACTATGATCACCAATAACTTTCCCATGAGTGGATGACATTCAAAGTATGTAAATTCAACATCAAAGAGAGATTTTCCAAATCGCCGCTCAGGACCTGCGCAAATATAGCTTTTAGAATGCAATTTTATTGCTTTATCTGTTGATTTGAGCCAGTCAATAAACCATTTTAGATTACAATCACATGAAAAAGGATTATCAGATAAATCAATGATGTCCAATTGGTTCAACAATGTCTAGGGAAGAATATTTGGTGATAATTGTACAATCTTATTATCTTTTAGATTTAGGTACTTTAAATATTTTTTTGAACTCAATGAATTGATATCAACAGTTTCTAAAGAATTATACGCAAGCTCTAGTCCTCTTAATTCTGACTTGTCTCCAATAAATATTGATATATTTCGTTGCAATCTACATTTGTAGCAATTTAGATGCTTCAAACGTTTAATAGGGGCCAACAATCCATTCAACGAGGAAACTGAAAGTGTATTCATGAATATATATGATAACTTCAAAATTTCTAAATTAGGGGAATGTTTAAATGTTTCATTTGTAGATGGAAACACGGACGATGCTGGTCCATTTGTGGCAAAGTCTAAGTAATAGAGAGATCTAGACCGGAACGCATATTTTTCAACATATGCATTGTGACCATGATTTGTATTGAATTTCAAGTTTTTAATAAACGGCACATACAAAAGCATGTCATTTGGAAACACTAATAAGTAATTTCCAGATAGATCTAAATGTTGCAACGATGTCAGGCATTTGAAGTTCGCTGGATGTATTTCAGATAATTGATTGAATTTGACACGCAAAGTTCTTATATTTGGTACTAATGAAATCGATGAGCTGTTTTTCAAACAAAAGTTTGGTATGTATGCCAGTTCATTATACGACAGAAAGAGTGCTTCAAGTCTTACCATGTAAGATAGCTGAAATGTATTTATCTTATTTCGACCAAGATCAAGAACTCTTAAATTTTCAAAACGTTCAACAAATGCGGGAGTAATGTTTCCAAATTCATTTTTCCTCATGACTATATTGTCTATTGTACAATTCTTCATGAGAGAAAATGTGTCTGGTTCCCTAATTGATGATCCCATTGAATTCAAATATAGTTTAATGTTCAAATGACACAATACACCAAGTATATTCATAAATAATTTTTCTTCAATATGATTTCCGGTTAGAGTTAAATAAATCAATCCAGGAAAACTCTTAAAAGAGTCACTACTTATAGTTTGTATGTGATCATATGCCAACTGTAAATATTTGAATATCCTCGGATTACTTATGTTCATAAATGTATCTCTAGTTACATGTGGTAGATAGTTGTCATTAAATATAAGTCCAGTTACATTACCAGGTATTTCTGGTATATATGTTAGATTAGCATGAGCACATTTTACATTCCAATATACATCTTCCTTAACATATGAACATCTACTATCTAATTTAAAACATCCAATAGTTTCCAACAATGAACATAAAAGTAACAAATCACTCATTAATATTTTAACTTTTGCCATAATGGTTAGCTGGTACTCTTTTCATATGATAATAAAGAGTAAATGTCTGTTATACTGACTTTTATGTTATCAATAAATAAATGTCCTTGTTATTTACATATCCTATCTAAAATAATCAGTTACAACCAGAAACAATCGTGTCCGTTACTTCATTGCATACTATCAGATGAAATTGATCAGGATGCATTCTCATAAAATTTCATGTATACTACTTAACCCATCACAGATTAAATGTGCATGATTTCCAATCAAGTGTTCCTAAGAGGTGCCCGGGCGATTAAGCCCTTCCATGAAATTTTGACATGACAACAATGTAGATTTTCCTCCATTAATAATGTATATAGAGACATTGCTGGCCTTGTGGAAAGATAGTCCAGTACTGGTTTTAGACATGCGATCATTTTAGATGACCTTGCTACATTCCAAATGTAATATCTCTTAAAATAATGGTTTCATAGACACTCATCACTTATGTCAGCTATACTTCTATAGTTAGAATATGCAAAACTGAAGACTTGGGGCCATTCTGAGGCCTCCTACCACTGGTTCTAAATCACGTAGGACAGTACTCAGTCACTTACGGAGGTATGAGCCTAGTAACTGGATAACAACTAAATCCAGAGATTTAGCCTTCCCAGGAACAGTGAGAAGGTTGGCTGACTGCCATGATATAACTTATACCATGTGTTGCTTAGGCCTTAAACCCAACCACTAACTTAATATATGATGGGACAAAAGGAAACAACACATTTCAAAGATTCAGTAAGACATATTTATTAACCATTTCATTTTTATTCAACTAGTACAATTTTACATAAAAAAGGCCAACCATACCTCGAAGCAGTCAGTAGTGTAAAACACAATTGCAATAAATGTAGTATGTAACTTATCTGATAAAACTCAATTGTCTAACATTGATAAAATAGGTATCCATTGCGAAAAAAGTTTGAGTATAAATTTGAATGTGTGAACAGGATTTTATCTGATCAATTATACAAAAGAAAGCATAAAAAGTAGGTATAGGCACAAAAAGAAGCAGCAAGCAATTCAGGGTGGACTTATCTTGTCTAGCTGGTGCTAGCTTACCCTGTGGAAAGGAGATGACAAATTCTTCATTATGCATAAATTTTCATGCCACAGTATAACCCAATGTTAACTGAAATGTTACATCCAATAAACAAAATATGCATATAAAACTGCAACTAAGTAATGGCTAGATAACAAGCATCTTCCTCAAGGAAATAGATTCATTACACAGGCATTATCCACACTAGTCACATGATTATCACCAACCTGCCAGTCTCTGTCTAATCAATAAGTATAATAACAGATATATACTCACTATCGCTAATGTACATGTACCAGGGCTCGAATTTAAGCTCGCATACTCGCAAAATGGGAGTGGATTTTGAAAATTGAGAGTAACTTTTATTCTAACTCGCAAATTTTCACAAATTGAAATCATGCAATAATATTACTGTCATAACTAATGAGGCTCAAATCAGTGTTGAAATAGACAGATAGATCAATGTAGTAAGAATGAAAGATTCACCGTAAAACAGGTTTGACATTCTTTGTCTATCTTACAATAACGCCCTTGTTCTATCCATAGTTAGATATAGTGCTATTTTGTTTATTGCATATATGAATAGTAAATATGTTTGCGAGAAATGTTTGAGAAAAATGCAAGTGATTTTCTGATTTTGCAAGTTGAAGTAAAATGAACTCGCAAAATTTTGCAAGTCCAATTTTTTGTTAAATTCGAGCCCTGATGTACTATAAGAAATTGGAACAAAATAAAATGGAAGAAGTCCCTTTGCAATCAAAAGTCTTGTTCTAAAGCTACAGTCAACTGACTTTCAATTATAACATGATCAACGATTCCTCACTACAAATTTATGGTCAAAGTTCCAAAGAGCCCAACTGTGATTGAAACTCACAATTCATTTAATTAATGTGTTTCAATAATGAAGATCTTGATTCTTTTAATACACTGAGGTAACTTTGTATAAAAAACATACGTTATACTATGAATTACTAAAAGGGTAGTGTTCATGTTTTAGTAAGAAATAAATTAGGATAAAATCTTAATCCTTCTTCAGAATCATCTCTACATACACCGCCAACTTTTTCTGTTAATAACAACCTGAAAATATAAACCATATATTGAGGGCTGAACCAAACACTATTGTAACTCCCTTTGTTTTTAATGGAATTACGATAGATTGTTGTTCAGCCATCGATATAATAAAGGAGTGAAAAGATTAGTAATCTTTGAAAAAGATACAAATAGAAACGAGATAGTCCTCAGAAGACCCTAGACCTTCTCTATGCTCCTCCTATCTTACTGTTCCATCTACAGTCCGACCTTCTTTTTTTGTTTCCTCTGTATACTTTCTACATTTCTCTCAGCTCTTATTTGTTTTCTCTTTCCTATACTCTCTACAATTCATTGAGCTCTTTTTTGTTTTCTTTCTATTCCAACACAAGTCAATAGAGCAGTTGGTAGCATGCATGGATTTCAAATCTAGTGTCTGAGGGGGTAAAGGTTCGATTCCCATCAAGCAAAGTTTTACCCTTCCATGAAAATTGATATCAATGTCAATTTTTCTCTATTTATAAGGTTACTTATGTATATTGAGATGGTTCTGGCCTTGCGAGAGGGTGGGCGAGTACAGGTTATAGACAAGGGTCCAGGAAAACTAGGTTAGGTGCGCTTGACGCTGCACAATAACATAACAAAGCGTGTTGACATGGGGTTAAACCCAGTATAGATAAATAAATCATTCTATCCTGTTGAGAACAAACACAGTTCACTAACCTCTCTTTTGACAATATTACAGATAAACCAATGAGTTGAGCAAGTTCCTCGGCAGTAAGGGATCCATTCTCTTCTACCTATAATTGTATAAGACAATACTATTATAGTTTTATAACAGCTTTTCTTGATTACATAGTGTCAAGCTTGAATTTACATTGAAGAAATGAAAGATTAAAAAAACTTAATACAGATTAAATGAAAAATTCTTCGGTGTACTTGATAAAGCAGGTAATGTTGAGACTGGAAATTGAAGATGAAATATATGCTCATGAATATTGATCAGTTGGGTGTGGCTATTATCTTGTTTAATAATCTAGGACATCAGAGATATTTAGATTAGACAGTTAATTAAAATGGCTACAACTGTACATATTGAATTCATTCTCCTGAGGGTTATCAGACTGTAAAATGCTTATGTGTTAATTAGACACTCTCTTATTAGTCAAAGCCTTGTAAGCTATCAATGATATCAACATATCATTTTTACAGGAGTCTGTATTGTTATAAGGTAGATATTTCCATCCGAACTTTATTTTTATTGTTGTCTGTCCAGCCACATAATTACAATGATGAAGGATAGAACAAGAGCATTAGTAATCAAACTACATCACCTGTATGTTAGTCACTTGTAACAATGCTCAATTAGAAACATATGAAACAGTGCTATATGGTATTTCAAACATAATGACTATTTTTTAAAAAAACCCACAGAATTTGGACTCAGTAAAAATTTCAACTAATTTACTGGTATTTTCCTCTATATCATGGTATTCTACTGATTTTGTGGAATTTTACTCCATTTATGGTATTTCATGGAATTTTACTCTATTTTATGGTATTTCATGGTATTTTACTCTATTTTATGGTATTTCATGGAATTTTAATCTATTTAATGGTATTTCATGGAATTTTAATCTATTTAATGGTATTTCATGGAATTTTAATCTATTTAATGGTATTAACTCTATTTAACAGTATTTACCACATGTGTTGTTTTGTGTATGACTTCCTCTTCACTATGGTTACTTAACTGTAATACTTTTACTCCACTTTCAAATGTACGTAATCTGTAATAGACATTACGTTTGCTTTTTTACTGGATTTACATAATATTAATAGTTAAGCTGCCCTTCTAGTTCAGTTGGTAGCATACACGCCTACTAATCGACAGGTCATAGGTTCCATACCCAGGCAGGGCAAACTTTCATGGAGCTTGGTCATGACATAATTTTAAGGCCATCCTCCCTCCTACCTCAAATTTGAAATCATATAGGGCAGTTGTCAGTCACTGACAGAAGTAGGGCCTTGTAACTGGTTTACACCTAAACAAGCACAATGTTCTTTCTAGACAAATAATTGAATTTTATCATGTAGCATATTAAATAACTTCTACTTTTCTTGCCCCTAAATTTTCAATTGGTCACACAAGCTTTGATCTTTAGCTCCAATTCTTTTGTGCACAAATGATCCACTTAGTATTGGCCACTGGTATATAATGAAGGTCTATAATGCAACATATAAATGTTGAACCAAAACATATAATTTTTCTATGTCAAAATAGACTAATTGAAGCATTTCATCTGAATCTTGTTTCAGTGGTCACTTGCTATAAGCAGCCAATCCAACCACTTTCTGTCACAGGCTGGTTAATGCAGGTTATACATTCAGTAATATTTTAGCATAATAATACATGATCCTGGTCTGAAGGCAGACAATAATGTGTTTTTTTTCTCCATAACTAAGTCAAGACTATAGTACTAATGTATATGCATAACCTCTGCACAGCGGCTCTCTAAGAACAAATCTGCACAACAACAACGGCGTGATTTTAATTCAATTTAAGCTCTGCAGAGCAACAACCTCTGAACAGTAACGCACTTTAGTCCCTCCCAGTGAGTGTTGTTCAAGAGAGGTTGTACTGTATAGGCTAAGCTAGGTTAGATGCACTGGCGGCCATACAATAACCAAAATTACATTGACATGGCCCAACCCCAGTAAAACATATATATCTAAACCTACCTACCTTACAGGTAATCTTAACATTTCAAATAAATCACAGGCATTTAATAAATCTTCTGGTGATAGAAGCTGAAAATGAAATAAACAAAAGAATCAATCTGGGTCTGAAGCACAGTTGGTAGCAGGCCAGGATTTCAAATCAGTTTACAGAAGGAGGTTTGGGTTGGAATCAAAACCAGGGAGGTTATACCCTTCCATGAAAGTTTGACAATATTGTCAATTTTTCGCCATCAATTAGGTATATGGGAAGTTGCCAGCCTTATGTTATGGTAGGAGAGTACTAGTTATAGCCAAGGTTCTAGGAAAGCAAGGTTAAGTGCACTTGAGAATCACTTGAGAACTGGATTCTAAGGGCACTTGTCACAAAAATTTTAACACTTTCATATTCAATTATATAAAAATTTGCAACCTTGGGATGATGCTAATTAACTACAGCTGGAATTTACATATTTGGGGTTTCTCTACGAAACAAACAAACAAACATTCACTGTTACAATGATATGTGTACAAAGAACAATAGGATGGTCATGAAATAATTTCTTAAGCCATTCTCTCTCCTTCCACTGATTCTAGATCATGTGGGGCAGTTGTCAGACACTGATAGAAGTATTCACATAGTTACTGGCCAGAGATTTAGCCTTCCCAGGACGAGTGAGCAGGTTGACTGACTGCTGTTATATGACCTATACAATATGTTGCTAGGGCGTTAAACTCAACCAAAAAATATAAACAAAAACTAAATCTACCTCCATTCCTCTAGCTCTATTAACTCTACAGTAAACATCTGTAACTGTCATCATACCACCACTTTCCTGTGTATATATATGCTTTATTTACATAATTTAATTGAAAAATAAAAAATATTGCATCCCAAAATTTTATAGTAATATAAAATATTCAAAACACATCTGCATATAAATACATGTAGGAACTAAGAGATCTAATGATCTTTATCAGTCTGAGTACATTTGGATGTTTTTTCAAACTTAGGCATAAACTAAAGGAGAAATAGGACGATCAGTCAAAAGAATACTGTTAACAAACATACTGAATACTGTACCAAACACATATGTACACGTATATGTTTAGAGAAATTTTCATACTCAAGCAAGAAATTTTTTATTTCATTTATTGGACATTTTTTCATTTAATGGGTTTGGCATACAAATACATTTTTTTCTTTCCATGATTGTGTTGAAAAAGAAAACCAACTCCAATTTTAGCTCCACAACATGTTTCGACTTTATTCGTCTTCTTCAGGTGGTTAACAATAAAACTCTGCTACAGAAATATATCTTTCCATGACAAATTCTTAAAATTCCATGATTTTTCCATGACATACATGTAAACCCTGAAATCCAAATTCCATTATTTTTCAAGAAAAACCTCATTTTCCAAATCTGTACAAACCTTGTTGAAGCTCGAGAATTTAAATTAGATAAGAGCATGTCTCAAACTTGATAAAATTTGTACTAAGGTTCAATCAATATATGGAATTTCTCAGTAAAAAACATCATACTGTTTACCTTAATTGGTTTTTCTAATACAGAAGCTAACTCCCTAGCTAACTCTTTATAATAATTGTCACCAGTACCATGTGTTTCCCTGGTAACAGGGTTAGGTATACCCATACTTAATAAATATGCTTTAAATTTGACTGTCTGAAAATAGTGAAAATAGCAAGTTAATACAAGGCTATAATATCACTGGCTAGTTTCTTAAGCATAAGTTAATACCAGGTTTTATCATCAACCTGTTTTACAGAGTAATCCCCCCTTCTAGTGTTGCGCCCATTCCGAACACCTTCACCATTGATTAAATTAACAATCTCAAAAGAATTCATGAAGGGGGGGGGGGCACCAAGAATTTTTCTGAGTATGCAAGACACAGCACAGGGGAGGCAGACAACAGTTAATGCAAAATATTTCTTGTTGTAAACATATTTTCTATGTTACATAATTATGGGACTAAATATTGCTTGAAGATATCATTGAATCATGTTTATCAAATTTATGGACTAAAAACGGAATAATAATCATCACCTAAAATATTGTGGATTTGTTTACTTTAACACCAGATAAAGCATTTTGTTTGGTCATGTCATGCGAAAGTAGTTCCAACCAGCCTCAAATAGGAATCATTGAAATTTGACAGGAATTAAAATACTAACAGCTCTTTAAAACTCTGAGTATAGGCAGACTTTTACTGTTTCCTTCATGAAACTGTAGCACTTGTGATGCAAACAACATCTAGAGTTTTCATAAGCGTGACCCATAAGTAGCCAGATCCAAAATAAGAGAGTGCCCAAGGGGATAATTATAATTTGAGTTTTAATCAGCCTGGACGCTAGCATAAACATATCCACTTACCTCATCTTCCGTAATGTCACCTTGTCTGTCTTTTATTTTAGATACAATATTCTTTGATAATGTTACCATCTCCTGAGCCTAAAGTACAAAACAAGGAGGATTCATGTTAGTACATACATTATACATGTACACTAGCGATGAGACGATATGGCAATTTATCAATACAATATTGATATGCCGGTCCACGATATGTATTGTGGACCAGCACAGTATATCACCCCGACATTTGAAATTAGGGGAAGTCCCTGTATTTTCAGTATTGGACAGGTGTGCCACATTGTTCAAGAAATATGATATGTGACTGTTGGTAAAACAGTTCTGGTACAACCCAACCTGTGGACGTCAAAACCCTATGTTTGGACAACTCAAAATGCAAGTAGAGACAACTCAACCCTTGGACAACCCGTGGTCATAAACAAAACAATGTGAATGTTTGTAATTTAAAGATCGTATCATATTGAGGATAATCATATAGTCTCCTTTTATATCAATGCATATGCTATCGTGTGATGACCGTATCATCTCATCCCTAATGTACACAAGGTGTCAACACTTATGTACTTTGTTTAAATACTTTCGAATCTAGTGTCCCAATGGGGTACGGGTTGAGTCCCACCTGGGGCAGTTATATCCTTCCATGAAAATTTAACAATAATGTATAGTTATACGGAGTAGTTGCTGGTCTTGAGGAAGGGTAGCTGAGTACTGCTTATAGACAGTTTTCAGGAAAGCTAGGTTAGGTGTGCTGGTTGGCATAAAATAACCTAAATCAAGTTGAAATGGTGTTAAACCCAGTGAGAAAAATCAATCAGAATCAATCTACTACTTAAACATTTTATTAACTTACCTCAACACAGTTTTTTAAATGTATGGATAAAAGGACCAAATAAAAAAAGTAGCAAAAATAGGATCCCCTTCAAGCCTGGTTTTGTAAAAAGGAATTAAAAAAAATGTGAGCATTTAAAATATTTAAAAGAAACAACATACCTTATCCATTAATTGTTTTAAATCTTGAAATGATTGATTGATAGAAGAATCTGTCTGCTTCTGTTTTTGTTGTATAGATCTTTCAATACCAACTATGCCAGGTCTATGCCTACCACCCTGTGTATAATATCATATGTTATTAAATAAGAAATTTGATATAGGGCCTGTTATTTTTTCCAAAGACAGTCATATTGGTCCAAGGCCTTTCAGTGCTATTTTTTAGTTTTATTAAACAGGATTTGCAGTATTGAGCAGTGAATTTTGCAACTTTACAGGGCAAATATTACAGTGTTACTTAATAAGTATTGATACAGATATATTTGGATTTGAAGATCCTTAATTTTCCAAGTCTCTTGCCAAAAAGTAAAAAACCACCTGCCATAAAGACTAAATTTTCATTTTCTTTGCAGGGTTTGTTAAAGACTGGTTTCACTGTGGTGTTAATTTTCTTCAACTCAGAGCAAATATTTATTTACCTAGAAATTTTCAGTGACAGCACATCACTTTCTTCAGCTGACTGATTTTGATCACAGGATCGGTGAAGGGTCACGTGATATGAGAAAAATATGATATAATATCACATATCACGTGACCCTTCAATGATCATGTGATCAAAATCAGTCAGTTGAAGAAGGTGACGTGATGTCACCGAAAAATTTCAAGGTAAATAAATATTCACTCTAAGTTGAAGAAAATTAACTCCATGAACGATCCAGAGCAGAGAAACTTCTTTGGACTTAGGTTTCACAGTATTGAATACCTGCATAGATCTTGTTGGTGGTAAAACTTTATCCTCCCATTTCTTGTCTTGTAATGCTTGTTTGAAATATCTGTAAAACTGTAAAACAAACATAGAGGATATTCTTCAACTTTGGTGGAAGATCAAAATTCATTTTGCCAATTGAGCTCAGAAAACATATTTTCTTCAACATTTCTTGAATTTTGAAAAATTGCATTTTGAAAAATCATGAGATTTTAACATTAAATATATAGGAAAATGTCAGGGCCACTAAAGGTATTTTTAAAAAATTGTGTTTTGAAAAATTGTTATTCAACTATATTTAAATATTAACTATACCTCAGTCTCGCCACTGTCTCTAAAAGACAATCTAATATAATTATATTTACTAGATGATGCAGGACCAGATGGTTGACCTGCCACTGGCTCTTGTAGATACACCACTATCTTAGCACTGAAACAAACAACAACATTCTAAGAATAATTAATTGTACAATATTGGACTTCAAATTCAGGGCTAATATGGCATTCACTATAGCATTCTTACCTAATACTCGACCATTATAGTAAAAAAAACAGTTTTTTTGAAACACCTCCGCTATTATGAGATAAAGGGATTTTGATTGGTTCCGAACCTCATTATGTCCCAGTCCTCTCATGAAGGGTATGTTTTTACTTTCCACAGAAAAAATGCTGCTTTTGAATGCTGGAACAATCTGAGTGTTTTTGATAGAGACCCTATCTAAAGTGATAATGATATCCTTTATCTATAGTACTTTTTTCAGAAATTGAAAAGTTTAGGCTAATAGGACTGTCTCCAGCCAAATAAAAAGGCCATTATAAAAACACTTATTATCAACAGTGTAGTTATACCATGTTTAAAGTTAACAAAGCCTTGAGTTTCATGACTTACACTTTTTTAAAAGAAAAATATGACCTTGACCTTTGACCTACTCATCAAAGTGCATTAAGTGATATGAAAGTTATGCCTATGACACAACTTTTAATTTGACCTTGAATTTTAATATGACATTGACCTCTAACCTTTAGCGGGTGTCTAGCATGTGACACACTTGATTTCCAATTCAATACTGCCCTTTAAACCTGTTTAAGTTATAAGGATAGAAACTTTGGTTCACTATAAAGACAATGCACATAGACAGTTAGTCAGTGTTTCACCTGTTACAGTTCTGTAAGGTTTATCATATGAGTTCAGAAAAAATAAAAATCACATCCAATCAAACTTCCTGTGAACCAATGCAGCTTCATACATAATATTGTCAATAGACTATATCTGAAATACAAATAATTGGGTTTTCCCCCATGGTACAAACTTTCACTGTCACAATGAAAACATGTGTACAAGGAACAAAAGAATTGAACCCGTATCTCATGCTTTTCAGCAATAATGTGTAAAAACTTTGTTTGTACCGCCTGCTCAAGGACGGAAAACACAAATTTGAGTTCTGAATTAAATCTATTTAGCATTGTTGGGTCTAAGTACACATCTAAGATAGCAGCTTTAAAGTGCAATATCACTGAGTAACCATTGCAGACTGCTAGGAAGTTTCATTACAGAATTAATTAGAAGACAAATACATTTACCTTTTAGCAAATCCAGATGGTTGTTCTTCCAAACTTTTAACAAGTGAAAGTGGGAGACAAATAGCAGAGGACTGAAATATAAATTAATGTCAAAATTAGACAATTATGTTATAGAGAATATATATAGTGACTTCTTTTGCTTCAAAGGTCCAATTAAAAAAAGGACAAAAAACACTAAACCATGACAAAAATTTCACAACATGCAGCAGGTTATTACTAGCCAAAGAGGTCTAACTGTAATAGCAACCATTAAATGTCTGTTGTCTGATAGCTGCAAGGTCAGACACATAAAAAGGTTTCTTCAAGTACCTTTTTATGAAAGTATAAGTGTTCATAAGACATTAATCTAAGGGTAAAAGTGTTTATTTTATAATGTTTTTTGCCAATTGTCTAACAATTTTTGAGAATAAAGTGCAAAATTATAATTCTAATGTTCTTTATCATACTTAGTTTCTTGCTGGTTTACATTCTAATAATGGAACCGCTTGAATAGCAGTGTCCTGTTGATTTATTTTCTGGCTTTAATAGCTAGTATATTTGTATAATTCTTTAAGTCATTATAACTTATCATAAACCCAAGACTGATTTTCCCATCATCAGTAAAGACTCAAATAACACATCAAAGAAACCAAGGAATGCTTAAATCAAATCAAATATGAACATCAAGTTAAAAAGGATATAACACTCAGAGAAAAGGATATGATAACTCCATATTTTTGTACTGTATCCTGTATGGTCCATTAGTCGTGAGGGTAAGCAACAAACCAGTAAAAAGAGATCAACAAGTGTTAGATGGCCCAAATGTTTGTATTTACTGACAAATTTAATAATTTGCTGACATGATGCTCCAAGAATTTTTCGAAAAGATTTATAAAAGACTGAGTTACAACTCAAAACAAAACTTTGACCGATTTGTTATCAGCCATTTTGGAAATACTCCTGAAGTCACGGGTAGCATATAGTTTGGATTATCTACCCCTTTGTATACGAAATAGAAGCTGGGAACCAGACTAGGTGGCGCTGTGATCAATACATGTGCATTATTTAGTCAAACAAAGCAGACAAGAAAAAGTAGGCCTCTAAAAAGCACATTTTTGTTATGATGAAATTGCTTGCTTTTATGCATATTTTTTAAGCTGGAAGGTCGAGAGTTGTCTTCTCTTTAAATCTCCATCAAATTGCATGCTGATGTCACTTGATTCTATGTAAATAAATAAGGCCGCGACCTGAGAACGGAGGATACATACTTTGCCAAGAATGTCTTAAACATGAACTATCTGGTTTATTAAAAACTTTATACGTGAATAACAATATATAATAATGTTCAACCTTGCCATAATTTTCCTTCCACGTCAATCTGTGAGTTGTCAAACCCAATACTCCACCAACAAAATGTGTCTGAAATTACAAAACTACAGGTTACATGAACAGATTAAAAAAGTTTCAAATAGATTTCTACTGAAATCAATTGACCTGATTTTCTCAAAAGGTTGTTCTGCACAAATATTTTGAATTAATTGATCTTTGCTCTTAAGCTATTACGGGCTAAGTTTAAGAAAAAAAGCTTGATGACCAGAAGTAATGGCTGTGAAATCAAGCGTATTAATACATAGTGTTATAAAATGAAATAATTGAACATGTACTTCATATTTTCGGTGTACTACTAAAATATACAAAGTATACTATAGTGCACTCCTTTTTGGTATGGACATAACTTTTCTCGAAAAAGGCAACTTTTCCTTTTATTTCAAACTGTCACACTAGTCATGTGAATGGAAACTTAAAACTTAAAAGTTACCGGGTATGTATATGAATAGATAACCATAGTTCAGTTTGATATTTACTGAAACTGATTGATTTGATTTCTCAAGAGGTTGAAACACGGATGCAACCCTAAGATTCAAGTTGTTTACTTCAAAACTACTTAAGTCTTAAAGCAATTTTTGATGTATCAATGTCGGCTTCAATACATGCAAGTGGTTGATACTTGATCAGATTGAATCAAGTTAGATACCGTACACTCTTGACTTGTGAATGACAACATCTGTAACTGAATTGTTTTGAGGTCCATAGATATATACAATATAGACAGATATTGTTAAATCCAATCTTGTAACACTACTCCTTAATCAACACCAAGACTTTTCATCAGAAGGAAATTAAAAGTTAACTAAGTTTGGCTTATTTATATTCTTCTTAATGCGTTTCTTAGTGCCTAGATTTGCACAGTTGACAAGCTAAAACTCAAGATACTTCCTCCACAGGATCCCTTCCTCTCCCACCATGTGTCCCCCCATCCGAGTACTCTGATATTCGCGATCTCGACCAGAAAATCGAGTATGTATATTTGTCACGTCCGAAATTGTCGATCACGATCTATTTTTGAAAAACAATGAAAGAACATTTTAACTTTATCATCACTGAAAACAAGCCACATTTTTTATGACTTTAATGTTTTGAAGGGACCAAATTGCCTTTTAAAAAAAAAAATCTTTGGTGTACATGAATTTCCATATGTAAATTCATGTACACCAAAGATTTTTTTTTTTAAAAGGCAATTTGGTCCCTTCAAAACATTAAAGTCATAAAAAATGTGGCTTGTTTTCAGTATAGTAAAAACTCATGTAATTCTTCACTTATTTTTATTATTACATGAATTCCTGAATGCTTCTCCATTAACAAGTGAATCATGGTTCAATTCGTGAATGGCTGTACACATGAATCATGGATCAGATCAGAGGGCCACTAGCTCAACGATCCACAGCCCTATACTTTACAGGCATTGTTAACATTAAAAAGAATGAGTAGACTACGATGTACATGGGTAAAGGAAATTTATCCTATGTCACTGTAATAACAATGATGTATCTATATACAAGTTATGTTTCTAAACAGATATCATCACAGGCTATAATCTTCTGTGTACTGTATTACTTCATCAAACATGTCAACTTTCACTTCGAAAAATTCTTTGTAACAATAATTCTGTAATCTGTATCTGTAGACCCAGGGTCTAGAGTTACGGAAGTTCCGTAACTGTAGACAACCCTTGCAAGGGCAGGCTACCAAGACTTCCGTAACTCTAGCCAACCCTTGCAGGGGTTGTCTACAGTTACAGTATTGAACTCTAACCACTGCCTAATTTTTTTTTAATGTATTATAGTTTAGACGAAACTTTACCCTATCCGAAAATTAGCTGTTTAAAAGTATTTGGCAGATTTACTTGTAGTAAATGAAGTTTCTAACAATAAAAAACAAAATCATCATTGGTTTTTAACAAAGACGTGACCATAAATGATCATCAAGATACAAAATAGTGGATCTAAAAGCTTTTAAGTCTTATATAATTATTTTAGTAAAATTTAGAAAGAGACTCGAACCGTCGTCAGAGAAATTTTTCACCTTGTCATTCCCATCGTAGATTGCGACGCCAGTTTGGCTCGTTATATGATTTTCTCCATGATCAGCTGTAGTCTCACCCCACTGGAATCGATTCATAACCAAGATTTTGTCTTGAGATGGAAAATTAGGACATCAATCTTTATTTACATTTTTAATTACCTCCCTTTGTACCCGGTGTCATGGTAAAAATAGAATGTCAGACGATCCGTCCCCAGTCACATCCGTCCTTGGACGATTCGTCCTTGGACGATCCGTCCCCAATTTGGGGACGGATCGTCTAAGGTAATGAGGTATGTTATAATTATGCGTACCAATATGTGTATAGCACAATGAGTATTATTAATACGACTTGATATAAGTTATATGTATTCTATGTTTATTCATATATTTTTGCATTATTAGTCATATTTTTTTAATTTCAAAATGTAATCGACACAGAGAAAAGCAAATTAAATTTCTTAAACATGAGCTACTGGAATGAAGATTGACGAGGATTGATTACTATGCATTGTTGAATAAAGATGTGTTTAAATCAACTTGATCAATACAATAATAATTCATGGTTTCAAATTGAAAAATAAAATGTAAACAATAGACCTTTAATGTGTGTTCTGTTCTGTTCAATTATATATAGTTTATTGATTTCAGCCAAAATAAATGGATTCTTATGTGAAAAACAATATGCATTTACCAAAAAATCCGTTTTATGACGTGTGATGTTTTATTTTTAGCAACTTAATTATAGCAATTATATGTTAAAATAAGTCAATTTTCTGAACCTGACAATAATTAACAGAGGCCTTTCATATACATACATATACATATCCTGAGTTTATTTGTCATCTGCTGCGGGTGTCCCAGATACTGAGGTAGACAGCAGGCGTCTTGAACGTCTAACACCAGCTCTCCATCCGTCCCTATGGTGTGGACTGGTATTGCCCATACCACATACACTTAAATCGGTCTTGATGCAATCTGATTAAGATTTTCTAGGTCTTCCACGCCCACGGGCCCTTGGAATATCCATGTTCCTGATGTTGTTGGTACAGTTGTTACGAGAAGCATGGCCAAACCACCTCAGGCGTTGGGTACGAAGAGCTATAGCTATCTCTTGAATTCCTAATTTGGTGTACAGGGAATCTGTGGTGACATTATCATTAGGCTTAACACCGCAGATCCAACGGACCATGGCTCTATAGTTATAACAAACTTTACCTATCATTTTTATTAAATGATAATTAATATCAGAGACAGTATCTAATTCCCTGTTGATAAAATTAATATAAGAATAAAATATGTTTGTTAAGTGTTATTAATATTATAAAAAGGTGTTAGATTTATAAACTAATGACAATGTACGCGTTAAAGTTTGCATTCAAACTGTGCACGTTAATGAGTATTAATTGATCTTAAACGGATATTGTTACTATGAAACCATAATAAAAATATATCTTTTGTAAAAACCGTCAAAATTAAGGTGCGAGCGAATCCATAGAACATATGATCAATTTTTTGTGGCCTAAATACGAAAAAATAGAATTAATAAAAAATGTTTGTTTTAATTTCTTATTTGTATTAGTAAATATGAATAAAAAAATAATTTTAAAAATGTTTGTTTTATTTTATTTTCTTTTTGTATTAAATTTGAGGAAATATATGTAGACTTGCAAGATTGTATTGAAAAAAATCATCAACTGGCAAACTCTCATCAAAAGATGAATATCTGTACATAAATTTTCGTATAAAATCAACTCCCGTATACACTTATATAAAATGGGGACGAATCGTCTAAACTCTGATTTTTTGGGGACGGATCGTCCAAGGACGAATGTGACTGGGGACGGATCGTCAAGGAGTCGAATAGTCTTGGGGACGGATCGTCTGTATACCGTAAAAATATCCCCTCAGCGGTCATCTCCCTTTATCAGTTCAATAACCAAACGTACGATTTTACTGGAAGAGTACGATGGCGTTAGTAAGACGGCCATAAGATAAATTGTACCTAAGTCGTACATCTAAATCGTACGATAAGATCTTTGAAAATAGTACGATGTTTAATAAGACGCCCCCCAGAGTCTAGTAGGATTCTCGAGCTACTAGTTAGATCGAGAATCTTGAAAACCTCGGGGTACGAGAATACTGATCTATATACATGTATTACTCTTTTTGTCGACAACAACTCAACAACTTGACAGGTCTATGCCAGTATAACAGACGCGTATCTAGGTCGAATTAGTTTACACGCGAATGCTAGAGGCGTCCGGGGCATACCCCCCGTCAGATTTTTTTTTCGCTACATTGTCTAAGAGTAAGATGCATGGCGATATTTTGGCCGCCGGTTGTATGCTATTTGAACAGCAAAAATTTCCTTAGTTCTATCATATTTTTAACCCTTGGATCGTTGAGCAAGTGGCGATTCCATCCGAACCACTATTCATGTATAGCGATTCACGAATCGACCCACGAATCACTTGTTAATGGAGAATTCACACAGGAATTCATGTAATTACAAAAAAAGATTGTAAAGAATTACAGAAGCTTTTACTATATGGAAAACCATGCTCTCAAAACATTTCTATTATGGACATTTTCAGAGATAACATTGTTTGAATTAAATTTATTAAATTTTCGTAAGTAATGCGGCTCGTTTTCAGTATAACAGTATATTAGGTATAAACAAATACTTGTTTTTCTTTAAATTCTCGCTATAATATTTCTATTTTACCATATATAATCGAGTATTTAAAGCAGCGGGGCACACACATGAGCTACTGACAGTTGAATAAAAAATTACAAATAAAAACATACTAATTTTGAGCGACGGCTTGGATTGTAAAAAGAAGTGTGACCAATTGGTTGGAACGAGTGTGTTGAAGTTATTTAACTCAACTAGATTCATTGACGACTCAAAGTAGAGTACATAGAGCGTGAATCACGGGTTTTGTGTGCCTACTAGCTGAATGATCTAAATCAAGTTGTGTTTAGTTATGTAGCTGTGGAAAAAACCGAATGGAATGGTGAGTTAAAATATTTCTTAATTATTCTTTAATTACTAATTTAATTGTTGTTACTTAACTATTTATTATAGGAAATATACATATATATTTCGCATTATTAAATAGTCGTAGAATGAGCAAAATATAATGTGTATAGACCAGATTTGTTTTACAGGGTTAGACGACCACGTGCTAAAGTGTTTACGATTTGTGTTTTTATTTTTATCACGCGAAATCTCCCATTTTTGTTGACAAATATACAATCTTGTTAATATGGCATGTTTTTGTATCTTTTAATAACCCGGTCGGTAACGCAGTTGGTAGCGCGCCTGGATCTCGAACCTAGTGTCCTGAAGGGGGTACGGGTTTGAATCCCACCTGGGGATGTTATACCCTTCCGCGATAATTTGACAATGATGTCAATTTTCCTCCATTGATAAGGTATATGGAAACGTTTCCGGCTTTATGGAAGGGTATGTGAGTACTGGTTGTAGATAAGGATCCAGGAAAGCTAGGTTAAAAGCGCTAGACGCCGTAAAATAACCTAAAAATTGTATTGACTAGGTGTAAGTCCACTATATCGTGATGCAGTTCCAGGGTTTTTATTCTTGTGAAAAACAAAATTAATCGTTTAGTATATACATGTTGCTCAGTAGATAAGAGAGTAGATATTACTTACTTGTTTTTATTATAAGCATTAATGGAATATTTATGAATACATTAATTCTTTCGTGTTTTTGAAAGTAAGATTAGTATTTTTAAGATTGACATACCAAGTCAAAAAAATATTACTTAGACAACGGTGACCCCCTCTCAGCCAATCAAATTACTTAAAAAGTGTTTGATAAATCCCATAACACACGGTACAGTGTTTGATATTATCAGATCGTTTTCTCCGTGCGATAACTCGAGAAAACATTGACTGAAAGTATGGGGTGGATCCAGACTTTTTTTAAGTGGGGTGCACAATAAGAACAAAATGAAATGTTATAGTTCGTATACAAGCGGCCACGAACATTGGAAAAGTCTAATTATGATCTTATTTGTTGACAAGCGTAAGTCATTAAATAGTACAACCCCTTGTTAAAAGTCTAGATCCGCCCCATAATCAGTTTAATACAATTAACTGAAATGCTTCAATAAGCTTATCTGTATTTAGTCTGGATTACCTGCCCCTTACCACTATCGTTATCAAGTCAGGCAAAGCACGACCATGGCTACACTCCCAGTTTTTATTCAGATAACAAAATTATTGTATACGTTTTCTTTATCTGCATGATCACATGCTGACAATATAAACTTTAGTAGGAATTCGGTACTACATAAGAAATTCAAAGTCGATTTACTGATTGCTCGTATACTTAGCGAACAATTAAGCAAAAACCATGTCTCGAAGTGAACACAATTCAGACGTGAAATAGTCTCGTTAGAATTTCGGAAACTTTATCTATCATAAATGTAACTATAAAAGGTATCCACTATAATTCTTGTACAGTGATCTTTAGATTTAAGCGTGTGTAGTGAGAAATGTTCATATGAAAACCTTATCATCTAATACCTAATTCATTAATAGGGCGCGGCCATTATCATGCTTTGCTTGACGTTCTTTTACCTGTCAAAGTACGACTGGGAACCGGACAAATCTATTTGAAAGCTAACCGAAGTTTTGAGAAATTAACTGTCCTTATTGCTTATTACCGGGAGACAAGGGAGCGCATTTTTTATAAGTCTAAAACTACTGCAAACGAATGATTTTATTGAATTCATCCGATCAAGTTAAAACAACATGTTATGTTATTTTAAAGAAAACCAAGATCTATATTTAAGACAAAAAGCTTTTCGATCAATTGTATTTTGGATAGTTCATACTTTCAACAAAACAAATGTTTAGGCATCATCATGCACAAATGTTTATATGATAACATAATGTATTTAACAATGTAATTGAGATTTTCTACCATTTTTGTTCACGACAATCGTCTTGATGGTTTTAAGCAGGTGAAAAAAATATTGGTAGGGGTTGATTCAAAGGTAAATGCTGCGTATTTTATATGTAAATGTAAATGTAAATGTTAATTAAGGGGAGTTAATCATGACACGTTAGTACATTCGGAAAAGCATTCGGGTGATTCCGTAAACTGACGATCAGTGCGTTGTGCAGCAATCGCCGAGTAGTTCCGAATGGAGTGTGTAAAGCTCGGAAATTTTAAATGCCACTATCACTGTTGATATAACACGCACGAGATTTAAATTCTTCTCATCGGTTTAAAACCAGTTTCAATGACAGGGATTATTTTCTAACCACGCCTGTGTTTTTATAACGTGTGTTATAGTCATTGAAGGAGAAATTTAGACAAAATCTAATTTTTACAGTTCGTTTTTAGTGTTTTCACAGTACGTTTTTATAATCTTCATTTATTTATTTATCCAATTCAAATTAGAATGCGTTGTTCAGTGATATGCGACATTGATATAGAAAGACTGTCAATATAATTATTTCTGGAATTTAACAATTATCAGTGAGTGTTTTCATTCTTTTTACTGTGCGTTCGCGTTATCTAAATTGGAATTACTAGTGTGCGTTACTTGTTAGGGTAGTCTTTTAATATGTTCACCTTTTAGGGAGGATTTGTAACCGACCGGAAAGCTCATGTAAGCAGGGCGTCCCAGGTTCGGGTCCCAGTCAGGCTAATTTAATTATCACCCAGTAACAATGGCATACAACTTTGGACCGAGACTAAATAGTTGAAAAATGCATGTAATAATTAATTGCTTTTTAAACTGTCTGGGATTCCGATTTTCTAATTTTGGGGCATATTGTCACATTACGTACCTGTTAATATAATAGGGAGAAGTATTTAAAGACGATTCTTAAGCATAGGCAGAACTGCAAGCGCCATGTAAATGGAAAAGGGGTCAGGTTCGAGTCCCGGTCAGGCTGCATATTTTTCTCAGCCCGAGACTTACCGAATCATATAATATAAGATATAATGCAATCTTTATACTTTTTATATTTTCTTGAGTGTTTACTTCAGCAGTCCTCAGGTCGATTTTATTTCCGGTCATGGGTGGTTGCCAGGTTACATACTATTCGGAACACCTCGACCCAGCGAGGAGTTCCGAGTGGTTGCATACCAATGTTTAGTAATTGTAGGACCTATTGCCTATAAGTATATCGCAACGTAGCGCTTTTTTGCCCTGGTACCCTTCTTACAGCAAAACAATGATATAAATTCGAGGGTACAAGGAGGCGAAGCGATACGTGGTGATAGGCTTAAGCCATTCGGAACATCCTCGGCCATTCGCTACAAAAAATATTCATTCATGAAAGGTCGAGGGTGTTCCGAATGATGCTTAAGCAACATACCAATAGACTCGAAATTTAATAAAAACCATGTCGTCTGCTTAGAGTACAGTCATTCGGAACACTTCGTTAATTCATTGAATGAATATCATTCCTACTGAACAGTCCTACACATAAGGTACAAAACCTCTGAAATTCTGGAGAAAATGATAACGGTACACCAATTTGCCACACTCCTGTGTTTGTTATCATTACCTCGAGTTAGACCCTATATCTGTCAAGGCATGTTAGGCTACAGATTGTTATCTTACAGATGGTTTAATTTATGGTCAATGGGAATCCCTAGCTCTGGTCAGTTTTCTTGTTTTTAGTTTGGATGAAATTCAGTGAAGTTAATGTTAGTTCTGGCTCTCTGTACAATCAATGAGAAAATATAATGAAATAATTTACATATTTATTACAATGTACGTAATTCAAACGTGTAAATAAGAACAATAAGTTCATAATTAATTAGATTATATTTTAAGAAATCATTATTACATCGTTTAAATGTTAAATTAATAAAAGAAATGTAAACCAAAGACATGGCACAAGAACACATTGTACAGGCACAGGGAAATTTTATATAAGAAGAGGAATGTACATGTATTGGTAAGTAGTAGATCCTGACCCTTCTAACAACAGTCATGGTCATCGGCTAAACTTGAATCCAAGAAGATCTATCTGGAGACATGTAATTAGTACAACATTGTATAATGCCTAATAATTGAAAATGTTGAATAACTTGTGCAATAATAATCAGTTTGATGAGCTCAGTTAGTAGAGTGTCTGACTTGCAAGTAGGAGGACGCAAGTTTTATCCCTCTCTGGGTCTGCAATTTGTCATAAGCCGAACAATTAAGCATTCTGTTAAGTGTTATTGAAGAAATGGATTCAATTTTAGGCTTGATTTTTTTATGAAATAGATCATAATCATAAAACAGCAATGAAACAAACATTAGCAGGGTCTTCCTGTTAATATGTATGTGATACATATGAGTTAAAAAGTACATGACAATTATTTCATGAAATCTGGAACCATCTACAATTTCAAAAGTGTGTTTGGTTCCTTATTACATACTCTAGCCTTTTCTGACTGGATTGAACAAGGATGCTCTGTACAGTAGCTGCATTGGTCAACAGATAGATATGCCTTCATGGACATTTTTTTGCTTTACAAAGAATTAAGCCAATAGGAAATTATTTTCCAAATTACTTAGCTTGTACCATAGATTGCACTCACAAAACAATTTTTTATTATAATTTGACAACTATTTTGTGCATTCTTTTCATAGGATAAATATGAGTATGAAACGATTAAGTGAATATTAACATGAAATCACAAAACATTACCCTTACAGATTATGAAACTATCGTCAAGTTTGGCATGCATCGATCTAATAGGGTATGGTAGGCAGTCTCGATGGCCTAGATTTTTTTAAAAGTTACCATAGAACATCATTAATAGATTTCAATTAATTAGTAAATCTTGATAGTCCTCAACATAAAAGATAAGACCCTCTTCGAAAAAGGGACCTCCTTCAAAATACCTCTGTCTTTTAATTACATTACAAACAATTTGTTCTTCAATCATGAAATAACTTAATTAAATAAGTGGATAAAGTAGGCTATTTAGAACCCAAAGGGTTTCACACACATTTATTGTATCATCCTGTGGTTAAAGTTTGTTTGAACTGACATGGAACTACTGTTAATTAAGTTAAGCCATATTAAGCCACAGCTGGAAAATGTGTGGTTTCTATACATACAAGGCTACAATTTTAGTCACGAGTTTGATACACAGTTGAGCTCCAGTAGTAGGACGCGTTTTTAGGGATTAAGAGGTCCTGGGTTCAAATCCCACTAGGGGCCCTGCTAATTTCCCTGAGCAAACATTTACCTGCCATTGCTTCCACCGAAGTTTAAATGGGTACCTGCAAGGGTGGTATAATTGCATTGCGCCAAGTTGACGCTTGCTAATAACACGCTTGTATTCCTAAGGAGAAACATCACCTGCTGTTATAGAGTATGCCGCAGCAATTTGGGACCCCACACAAGTACAAACTTCACCGAATTGGAAGCGGTCCAGAGGCGGACAGCACGATTTGTCTCTGGGGACTACCAAAGGACAAGTAGTACCTGTCAGATGATAACATCACTTGGATAGCCATCACTACAACAGCCCAAAGCAGATGCCAAGCTTGTGGTTATGTACAGAACTATCTCTGCCTACTACCACCCTGCTGTTATGTCCACCAGAGGACCAACTATTCGGTACCTGTTACCATTATGCCCCATTGACACATACCGGCATTCCCTCATCCCGTCATTGATCCGGCTGTGGAACAGACTGCGCAAAGTTATAGCCCGATTCTCCCTCCTTGAACAGCTTCATAACGGTGCTGGACTCTCTCCAATAGACCCAATACAAAGTTTTTATCTTTTATCCCTGCACCGTTTTGGGCCTCAAAGTCACTTTGTATATAGTTGCAAACGTGTCGATGCTCCAGGGAGGGCCCTGCACTTTTATAGGAAGATGAAGGTCAAGTTTATGTAGGCCCTTGCTGAACTATAAGCCAATTATCATATTCAATGGACTGTAAAAAATCCTGATTGTTAGATCATAAAATTTATTCAGCAAATCAGAGTATGGACATTAGGGTGGAATTGATAAAAAGTAAATAACATTCTGCTGTTAATTCATTTTAAACTTACAGCATGATTTTAAACAACATTTTAAAGTTATATTCATGAAATCAACTAAATATAAATATAAATGGTAATATGAAAGTGATTAACTAATAATTAAGGAAAAAAAAATAATATTCCATTTTTATTTTATTTTTATTTGATTCAATTAATGTTACTGTACAAAGTTTTTCTGACTTGATGTGCTATACATACGAATGAACTCTACAGCATTATAAACAATACCACATGTGTTTATTTAGATACTAGGCTTATCAGATTCAATTGACAGATTAATAGTTCACCCGCTGATAAATTGGCTGAAGTGGTCAGATAATGTTTCCTTAATGGTTCTGGACATAACGGTACCACCTTTCTCAGATCTGAGGAGAATCTTTTCCTTATGTGTAGGACTGTGAATGGCCGAATAGGATACAGTACGTCTATACCTTTGACCTATCTACGTTTGTCACCTATGAACCTTAACCTCTGGCTATTCTTACTCAAATCAACAACAATCTGAAATCCAATCAAACACGGCCAAAACATTACCGCCATTTTAAATTTGAAATGTGTAATACACTGTAGTTGGAAACAAGGAATTATGAGATTGGAATATATTTTATTTTATCAAATAAGTCAAGGTAATTTAATATATTATATACTATTCAATTTACCATGCTACACAGTTCACTGTCTTTCTGCCAACACAGATCGTCTGCGTATTCAAATAAATCAAACATCTAGTTAGGACTTTGATTTTGGTGCACCAACCAACAAGAATATCATTAAACGATTGGATAATAATTAAATAAGGTTTGAAAGCAGTTAGGTTCAAAACTGGCTATAAATTTATATTGAAAAAAATAATTGCAACATTATTTTACTGTTTGCTGTTATAAAGTGTGGTGATTGCTGGTCACTTCTAACTGCCTTCCTGTTGGGTTGACCCAACCGCGACGCGGTTTTGTGTCTTGCCTGGCACCCTGGAGGACCAAGTTCGATTCCCAGTCAGGGCCTATTCTTTAATCTTCCAATTTACTTTAAAAATTAAGTACCGGTAGTCCATGCTTTATGTTGTTTGGCAACCAATGACTTAACATGCTCAGCCTTGTTACCCTGGTACCCGGACTATTTGATTCTAGCTCTCAATCTCGTTTTAAACCTGTTCTTCTTTAATGTAATGTCGACAAGTATGTCTGTCACTTGGGCGGGCGGAAAAGCAGACTGGGGGTCCAGAGGGGTGTATGTGCCCCCGATGGATCCTGGACAAAGCCCTAATTAGAGGCCTAGGGGGCGGCGGCCCTAAATGCTCCTGAGTTTTGGGCATTTCTAAGAAATTCAGGCACAGAACCTCAACCATCCTTTCACATGGTATATACAATATAAATCATCTATATTTATATCATATACTTTTCTTGGATCATTTTAAAATATTACAAAAATGAGAAGGAATTGCTTTTGAATTATTGTAAATTAGGCAACAACAACTTAATAATGTGTTCTAAGAATTCGCTCGCATCTTGATTTTGACGTTACATAAAACATTATTGCACCTTCTCCATCCGCTGAAATGTCCTATGCAAAAACTCTCTCGGCCATAAACTTTATCTCAGTGTCTATTTTGATCATCTTCTGACCAACTTTCAATTTATTTTTCACCATTAGTTATACTAGTTTAATCAATGTAACTACAACTATATTATCACGAGAAACTCCCAATAGTTTTACATTATACAAAAAAATGTAGAATATGTTTGGATAAGATTAACGTTTAACGTCATTTGCGACGTTTAGCGGCGTTGCGACGTTTAATATTGCGTGAATATTCGAAACTCCTCGTCTTATCACGACTACACTTCTCGTAAAAGTCATATCGTCGTTGTCCAGCCAATACCTCGTAAGCTCGTAACGTCAATTTCGTTTTTTTGTTTTATTTTTTTACGTCGTATTCAACACATTTAGGTCATGTATACGGCGACCTGCTCTTCCTACTATAGGTAGGGGGGGGGGTTGTTAATTTCATTTTTTCAAGATAGCCATGTGAGACCCTACTTAAAATATGGTGCCATCAATATGATAATAGAATCAACAACAAAAAACTTTGTGTGACCCCATTAACCCCCCTGTATAGTGCGAACATATTGACCCCGACCTGACCTTTCACATTTGCATCAAATTATCATCTACACAAATCCCGGCGAAAATCAATACCACGCCTACTGTACACTTCGGTTGGTTACGTATTTAAAATAAGCAATCGATTTACAGCGATTATAAATAGAACTACGTTTATATAGTATATTTCACTACAGTAGAACTGTTTGATGCACTGGCCTAATCGGTTAGCCCAGTGATGATGATCAATTTTTTAGTACGAAGTTTGCTGGTTCGATCCCCTCATCAGTAATATATTTCTAACTATTGACACTTTTTTCTGTATTTCATTTGATTATTTTATATATTTGATTTGTATTTTTTCATTCATTTTTCTTTTTGTATTTTTTTATTTAATCTAATGATATAAATATAGATCATTATGTATTTAAAACATTCCATCAAAATAAAAATAAAAATTAATAGCGTTTTATCACACATTTGTTAAAACCTTTTACATGTATGCATAAATTAATCAATCGTTATCTTCAGAGGATGAGGTTCCGCTGTCGCTATCATCTGCCAGGTTAATGACAAGCGTGTCGAGAATTCCATCAACAATATGGTCGTTTTGCATGGACCTCGTCACTAATGTATTCACGTGCTGACACGCTTTACTCCACTGCTCGTGTCCGATGGAGGCAAACGCTTCTCGTGTGTGCAGTAAAACATCATCGTACCTGTAACACAAAGAAACAATATTAAAAAAATAAAAACAATTCAAACTTAAATATTACATTTTATGATATAGAACGTTTATTACCTAAATGTCACGTTGTTTTGTCGAACGTAGTCTTTAACTTGACCCCATATTAATTCAATTGCGTTGAATTCTGGGTAATATGGAGGCAAACGCAACACTTCGTGCCCATTACTCCTGATGACATCGTCTATGGCGTAGACTGGCGTAGGTCGATTCTGCCTGGCCAACTCGAGCAGTTGGGGTCGAAGGAGAGTCGGCTCGAAGGCCACACCGTGATTGCGTAACCATTCCTGAAACAGGCAAATAATTGTTTTCCTTCAGCATATAATTAGAATAAAATATTTTGAAGAAATTTGAAGTTATTTGAATAAATTAGATAGTAATTTGAATAATGTAATACCTGAATGTCTGCCTTTCTGGAACCTGACGTTGGAAGTCGATCAGACTTCACAGAGTGGTATGATGCGTTGTCCATTACTATGGCACATGGCTGGTCTAGGTTGGGGATAAGCATTTCTGTTACCCACTTTGTGAAATTGACGGAGTCCATTTCACTATGGTAATCCCCAGTAGTGGATCTGGCCTTGTACACTAGAAGGGCACCAGGCACGAACCCGTCTTCCCCCCCCCTGCATGCACAACTATGATTCTTTGTCCTCTGTTGTACTGTTTGTAGAAGCCCGGGTTCGTAGATGTCTGCCAACAACTTTTCGAAGTACTTACGTGTCGACTCATGTCTCATCAATGTATATAAACTCAAGCCCCCTTTCCTCGAATTCCTTGCGTTTCTGGTAAAAGGCAAGGCGTTGAGACACGACTCCAGGGCGCTCGATGATGACGTGTCTGTTGTCCCGAGTCTTCTTCTACCGATAGCCGAGTTTATTCATTGTTGCGAGGAGAGTCGTCTAACCGCATGGATATCCGATCTCATCTTTGAGAACGGCGTGCAGAGCTGTAAATAAAGATGTTTAGTTTTATTGCTAAATTATTGAAATTGAGTGTTCATTTTAGATATTACTGTAAAATGTTGCTCGCTTTGTCTTAAAAAGTTATAAAATTTTTATACGAAAAGAAATCACTCACACGATTCCATGAACAGTTAAGTCTATACGTGTACCTTTAAGCGTCGGAAGCTGTTTCCGAATAGTGTAGAACTCTAGAACCTTGTTCCTAATGAAATGACGCATTGGTCGAAGTCGTCGATGGCTTTGTATTCGCCCCGCTTCTGTCGTGATGGGGATCGCAAATGGTCAGATTCCTTCTTTTCTCGGCGGACCTTCACAACCGTAGTACGACCGACCCCCGTAGCATCAGCTGTTCGGTATAGGAAGTCCTTTCCTTCTTTCCGAAAATGCTCCGAAACATTAAAAACTATCTCTTTCGATTTAGAATTTAATGGTTTTGAGGGTGTGATGTCGGCCATGGCTAGCGTATATAAGTCTAACAAGACATGTATAGAGTATACACAGCCCGCATGTATAACAACTCACGGTTCAAATGCATTCAAATGGGAAACTCGTGTTCTTACCTTTCATTACAATTAATAATAAAATGAGTGGGGGATGGTGGTTGTGGGGCTAAAACCCACAACCTTTGTATTGGTAGCTAGCCTCATCGTATTATCCTCTGGTCCGGCCTATGTGTTATGAACACTCATTGTACGCTTTAAATGTACTATAAAATTAATCCCTGTGTTATAATAACATTCGAGTCTTGTCGATATCATCCGATTGTTATCGAGGATTAATACTACATTCGTGTTCAATGTAATGAATATTCTTGCATAAAGGTCAGGTCGGGGTCAATATGTCCGCACTATACGTACCCCTTGAAAGTCGGACACGCCCATTTTGCACAAAAATAACATTTTTTTATATCCAGCTGTTATAAATCAATTCTAATAGGCTTTCAATGTATCAATGGATAGGGTTGTTAGGCTGCTGAGTTCAAATATGAAGTCAAAATTTAAATTAAACAACTTTATATGGCGAAAAATTCAAAATGGCTGCCAAAATGACCCAAATTTTGGTCATATTTGGGTATTATATTTACTGGGCATTGAATATGTTGAATCATGTCTGCAATATATCAATTTAAAGGTGTTTTATGGTGCTGAGTTCAAATATTAACTCCTAAACTAAATTAAACAAGCAAATATGGCAGAAAATTCAAAATGGTCGCCAAAATAAATCATATTTCAGTTATAAACGGCACACTTTAAACATGTTACGCAATTGATGAATTAACTTTTGTTAATGAAATCTTAAAAGAAGACCAAAGTTATGACACTTGATTATATGTGTGTAATTATGTTTAATTCATTATATAGCTGACGTAGAGCTCTAGAGGTATGATTAGAGGTTAAGGTCTGAGAGGTCATTTGTTCCAACCTTACTAGCGGCACATAATATGATGTCGTGATTGAAAAATGTGTCTTTGATTGCTTTACTTCATTAAGATATTGATGCATATTTGCATAGAAAAAGTCTTGGCACTTTGGTTGCAAAGTAGAGTTAAAATTCTCAGGAAATTTTATACATATTAGTTACTAAATGATCATCATGGGTGATAGCTGTGTGCTATCATGTAAGCAACTAAGCTACAATATAGATTGCAACTTTTTTAACAAGACTGTGTTATCTTGTTTAATTCTGAATATATGATAAACAATTTCTAGGTAAAGAATGGCTTTATAGCTTATCAGATTTCTAGATGCAATTCATTTACTTTCTTTGTTTCTATTTTTATTAAGTTTGGCGTATGTATGTATCAAAATCTTCACAAAAAGTAAATGGATCAACAATTGCTTTCAGAATTTCAAAGAACTGTATTATCAAATTTTTAAGTATCATAAAAGCAATTGTGTCATTCCCTTTAATTCCGATTTGCAATTTTGGTTATATCTCTATTAATTTGTTTATACTCAATTGCATTTCTTTTAACTAGCCGTTAAAATTAATGACTGAGATGATGGTGCTCAATTATTTGGCCAACTGTGAACGGTTGAAACAAATGCAAGACATTCCATGATAAGAAAACGAGATTGTGACAACCGAGTAAAAGAAAAGTAAAGAAAACAATAATTAAAATAGGCAATTTCTTTTTTTGAGGGGTGGTTGATACAATCACAGCCAAACCAAGCAAAATGCAATTTGTTAATTGATTAAACATTTGAATCTCTCATGAATTCTAAAATATACAGGAAACCTTTTAGCTCACATTTCATACTTTTTGTAACTAATGAGAATTTATATATAAAGACATAAACTTATAAATACAAACAGGTATAGAATGTTTTCTCCATAACTAAGGATGAGCAGAAAACATTTGGTACATTTTCTACAGATACAATTCTACACAAACTTAAACACAAAACCTTTAAGATTACATATTTTAACCAAATTTGTAGCTATTTCCCCTGTTCATTTGACTACTAGTATATTTATATTGTTATACATATGAGTTGCCTGGTGATGTATAATTTAACATTACACTATTGGACTAATGAAAATACATAAATTAAAGACACCAATTGGCGAATAATTCTTCCCTTCATGAAATGAACAATTGCAAGTATATTTCTTGTGCAATGAAATTGGTTTTGACTCTTTTGGGTTTGAACCAAAAATCCGTCTATCCATTAGTATCTTTATTTCAACTGGATCTTTGCTATAGCATTGATTACCACTATACATTGAAAATGTGTTATTTTGGTTGTCATTTTGAATTTTTGTCCATATTAGGTTGTTTAAATTAGTTTTGACTTCATATTTGAACATATCACCTTAACAAACTTATAAATTGACATAATGTTTGCATAATTCAACACATCGAATGCCTAGGATAAATAAAAACACAAATATGGTCAAACACACTGGGTTAAATTTGGTACCCATTTTGAATTTCTTGCCATATTGATTCCTTGAATTAAGTTTTTAACCTCCTTTTTGAATACATCACCTTTAGAAACCTATTTCTGGATATATTGCATGTATGATTCAACATATTGAATGTCCAGGATAAATAATTACCCTAATATTCTGAAAATGGGTTTAATTTGGCAGCCATTTTGAATTTCTCCCCACAGTGGTTTTTTACTTCATATTTGAATTCAGCACCTGTAGCTAGACATATTGCAGGCATGATTCAACATATTGAATTTCCAGAATAAATAAACTCCGGAATATGCGCATACTATGGTTATTGAGGTGGCCATTTTGAATTTTCAGCCATATTGGTTTGATTAATTTTGTTTTCGACTTCATTTTTGAACTCAGCACCTTAATAAACCCATAAATTGACATATTGCAGGCCAATACCATACAACTTATTGCAATTAAATGTAAAGAACTGGTAATTTATGTGAAAATGGGCGTGGCCAACCTTCAGAGGGTATGTACAGGGGGGGGGGGGGTTAATGGGGTCAGAAATTAAAAAGATATACTTTTTCTTACATGTCAGTACATCTTGCATATTTTAAACAGGGTCTCATAAAAAAGTCAAATTAACAACCCGCCCCCCCCTACTATAGGTTTCCTGGACACTTTTTCTATCACCAGTACTAAATTACCCTAGCACGAGGCCGACAACACATGTATAGGGTATAACCTACCGCGACCGGGCTCGAACCCGCGATCTCCTGATTCAAAGTCAGACATGCAAACCACTACGCAACGGCCGCGGCTAACGTCAGTTTCAAAAGGTGAGGTAACGAGGATTTGACTAAACAGCAACGCTTTCTTCTTTTATTTTTACAAGATTAATGAATAGCAATTAAAAATAGGAAAACCTAGCTAGCTTATTAAAATAACTTAATTCAAGCCTAGTGATTGTTGAATTCTTTAGAATTGCACATTATAGGCCATATTTCCTTGGCAGTTTCTTTTATTCGCTTACCTTTCCTTGTGCTCAAGGATTTGACTTCTGGAGTAAAAATTGCCGTTTACAACGTCTCCGCTAATTTAACAGCCCACAATGACATATTTAAGGTTCCGTTGCTGGTAGCTTTTCACTCAATCTCCGTAAACGGAAATCCTGTAGAGTATTGTCGTACAGGATCTCTACTGTCTCCATGGAAGGTCACGTCAAGATGAACTTTGAGTCGACCAATCAATGCGTAGCTTTCATTTAGACGAAAACACTATCAATCGCATTTGGATTTCGTAGACGATGTAAACAAGTTACATATCATAACAATTTCGTCATTAATATTATGATGAGAAAAGGTCACCTGAACGTGACCTTCGTTTGAAAAAGGCCAGACCTTAATTAGCGAGTAGGCGAGAGGAAATTTTAGATCGGGGTTTAATCAGATTGCAACAGCGGACAAATTTGATTGTATATGAAATAAATATAGTATCCTAAGTTGGTGCTCTCTGATCAATGAGTGAGTGTCCTCCGTTAGTACTAATGTCATTGCTTTTATGTTTTATTTTAACGACTTATTGTTTTCAGATTGTATGACTTTATGGATTGGATCAACGATATGGAAACACTGCTGTGATAAAATAATCTGCTTGTATATAGATTGGTTAGATGACACCGACTAATGACCTCACTAATAAGACAAAGGAAGTATAGTTTCTAATATTTAACATTGAGCTCGTTAAAAGTTAAAGTTTTGTTTATAAGTTTGTTCGTAAGTCAAAAGCAAGATACATTAATAATACATTCATTTTTGGCTTATCAATTCTAAATATTATACAAATTGTGTAAAACTGCGTATACTTTTTGAATATTATACCATTGTAATGATTATTATCCGTCTGACTTTGAAGTGCTAATTTTATGAAACTGACTTACGAAGATTTTTTTCGTGAGAATTTTTGTGAAAAGCGCATTGAGTCGGCTTTATACCCTGTGGATCGAGTTTATCATCGTGTAGGTGACCCTTATAGTTGCTTCCATGTGGGTAAAGTGAAGTGTTCTTATATTTTGTGTTAGAAAAAAATAGTTGAGGCCATAGCGCGATTTTGTTATGATAAGTTCAGTAATGTGTAGTTTGTCGGCATAACTTTTTAGCAAGTTTTCTTTATACTTAAGTAACTAGATTGAATAAAAAATATTGTCATTTGCCAACTTATCCCTTTAATCTAATATAAGGTTATTAGTTTTTCATCTTTACTTGAACTTTTAATTTTTACTAATAACTTTTTCTTTCTTTTTCAGCTGATGTCAGTTGAGGAGCTTTTGTATTAAGTAATATGAAAGCTGATACATGTATGCATGTATTTAAACCCCTGCCATTGAAGGATTTCCGTAAGTTTGAGGTAAATATGAAACACTTTGGTTATGACTGACATGCTGGAAGACATTTCGACTAGGAATCGGTGAGTGTTAATTTACTTTTTATCTTCTAGATATGTCATTTGTTTGTGAACTTAAGTATTTGTTAATCGTTCATCAACGAGATCAAGTCTCAAACTTAGTAGTGCTGAATTAGCAATCTGTAGACTACCCATCTTTGGCAACAACAAAATTGAGAATATTTTGGCAAATAATTAATTGTCCTAAAATGAATAATATTAGGAATTTTTCAAAATTTGACTCAATTTGGGCTCTAAATCACTCTTTTATGAAAGAAGTCACATTCCAGTGTTTGCCCATGATGCATCCTTATAAAATGGGCGGACACTTTTTATATCTATTTTCATTTATTTATAATTGTACATTATTCTTCCATTGACTATTGAATAAGTCAGTTTCTCTAGCTGTGTGGGTGGGTGAGAAACATAAGTAGTGTGTGCGTGCATGCATGCGTGCGTGGGGTATGTGGGGGTGTGTGTACGTGCGTGCATGCGTTTGCGAGGGTATACGCGGGTAAGTGTGCTTGCGCGTGTGAGCCAGGGTATGTTGGTGTGTGTGTGAGTGAGCATGCGTGAGGGTATGTGCGGGCGAGTGTGCGTTTGTTTGTGAACAGTAACTGATTCATTCATTATCCAGTTGATGTACGTGTATAGCACTTACTTTGTTTATCAACAAATGACATTTCTAGTTCAGTCAACTTTTAGATTTTGTTGTTGCTTAATTTACTGTGATTCATGTAATTTATTATCAATTATGTTTTGTTTTTCTTTGGTCTCCAGGTCGTCCGTGTCTGATCTGAGATTTGCACCGATATCTCAGGCCCCGCATGCATATCCCAACTGTCCCATCCCCGCCATGGAGAGGGTTCGGTCTGTTGGGGTTTTTAAGAGTCATTGGCTTCATATCCCCCAGCACCAGAGGTTCGAAATACTTTGGTCACCATTATTTGTATTCTTGCTGGCTTGTAGAATTTTAGTTTTACCTAGTTAAGACAAAGCTATGTCATAGGGGAGGTGGGGGTAGGCGATAGGGTTAATATAGGTAATGTAGGTTGGGGCTTACTTAATTTTGGGAGGGTTTGCATAGGACTCTACTTCGAAGAGAGGAAATTAGTTTGGAACTTTTTAGCAAATGGGAGAATATAATTGGGTATTTTTTCTGCGGACTTGAGGTGGGCTATTTTGTGGTATAGTTTGTTTTTTCTCAACTGTCAAAACATGAATAATTTCACGGTGAATGCGTTTGTCAAAATCATCGCCATGATACATTCATGAGTTTCCAAAAGTGTGTTCTATGATCGAGTAAATCTCCTTATGCCCAATGGTATGTTTTAGTCAAGATATATTTAATGACAATTAGGCCACCAGTACAGAAACAGTGCATTCAGTCACCGTGAAATTATTCAAGCTTTGACAGTTGAGAAAAAACGGATACTAGTTCAAGAAATAGAGTAATTGCTTTAGCTATCATAGAAAAGGATTTGAATTTGGATGTTAATCATATTATTGTTGTAATTTTATGGTTTAATCGCTTTATGCTACTGCATAAAACGGGGACGTTAATAGATTTCTATGGGGGCTCTATCCAAATGTTTTTGTAACGGCCATGATTAGTTTTTTTCTGACATACATGTATATGTTTTACAAACAATCTTAATGATATTATTATTACTAAGTCGATTGTATTAGATACAAATAGGGCCTACTTGATATAATCATTAAAGCTTGATTTCATACACATTACAAGGTACTTTTTACGTACAGTTTTTAATCAAATGTTTTTGTAATAATGTGCGTAAGACTTGGGCTTACATTATTTTATAAGAATTTGTATTTGTAATGTATACATTGATTTAATTTTAATAAGAATTCTTGTATTATGACAACTAATTGTAGATTAAAAACTTTTATATTTAAATCATGTATTACATTTTTTCATCTCGAAAGCGAGATAACAACTCACTCTAAGTAGAAGTTTTTATCAAGTAAATTTATGCAGAAGTGAGCTTTGTATTGGAAATTATCGGGAAAATGACTTTATTATGACACTGATGTGGTATGAATAAATATTTACCGTTGACCGAATTGCGTGTTACTCATTAAGATCTTAAAAAATAGCTCTGATAGTTGCGTTTCCAAAAATGTGAAAGCAAAATATTATTTTAAGACAATAATAATTATTCGTTTTTAAGCCTAGTTTTTGGCCAGTAATTACATGTAGCTAACATAGCTCAAAATAGAGAGTATTCTCAACACTGCCTCTTGTTTACTTTATGCCTTAAGTGTGAGACTTATGTATTGACTGATTTATTTGGATAGTTTAAGTAATCAAATATAAACTTACACATGTACTTTAGAGTGGCTGAGGAAACACCTTCATGTATGGGCGTACAATATTAACTAAGTTGCGTCTTTGAGCCTGCCATCCATCAATTTTTGTATGTCATATCAATTGCCAAATAGTCACCATAGCCTGTCACATACTACAATGACGAATTGTCGCTTTTTAGAACTTTTGTGTTTGTCTATCCTATCATACATTACGATAAGCTAGAGCTGTAGCCCCGTTGTTATCGCGCTGCGGGTTTAAATCTAGAATCCCGACCGGGCGGTTATACCCTTCCATGGAAATTTTATAATACAGTAATGTCAATTTTCCTTCATTGATAATGTATTTGGAAAAGTAGCTGACCTTGTTAATAAAGGTCCTCTGTCTGCCGTGAAATAACCTTAATCAATTACCATCATTTCAAAAGGCTCAAATCGAGACCAACTCTGTTTCATATACAAATAGTACTTCGAAAATACAACTAAAGCAATTTAAATAGTAGCATATTTCATTTAATTTACATAGAGTCAAATTTCTGTCAAGCATTACTTTTTTTATCAAAATCATTATCATATTTGTGCATTAAATAACATGGACATATTATTGACCAATGTTTATGAACTAACTTAGAATAATAAGACATATTTTCTCACTATAAACATACCGTTGTTCCTAAGCTCATGTAAGTTTATGTTCTTCAATAAGATAACAGACACAATAAAACATCCTGTTTTTTTCTATAAATCATACACGTTTCTGTCCTTCAATAAGATAATAGACTCACAATAGGATTTTTTTTCTATAAATCATGTAAGTTTATGTCCTTCAATAAGATAACAGACTCACAATAAGACTTGATGTTGTTCCTAAGCTCATGTTAGTTTATGTTCTTCAATGAGATAACAGACACACACTAAGACATCCTGTTTTTTCTATGAATCATAAACGTTTCTGCCCTTTAAAACGATAACAGACACACAATAGGATTTGCTGTGTTTTCCATGACACAGTTGTGTTTATGTCCTTAATTAGAAAATTAACACAGAAAAGACATGACGTTGTTTCTTACTTTTATGAACGTTTCTGACCTTGAAAACGATAACAGACACACAATAAGCATGCCGTTTTTTCCCGTTCATTATGTACGTTTCTGACCTTGAAAACGATTACAGACACACAATAAGCATGCCGTTTTTCCCGTTCATTATGTAAGTTTCTGTCCTTGAAAACGATAACAGACACACAAAAAGCATGCCGTTTTTCCCATTCATTATGTCGTTTCTGACCTTCAAAACGATAACAGACACACAATAAGCATGCCGTTTTTCCAATTCATTATGTACGTTTCTGACCTTGAAAACGATAACAGACACACAATAAGCATGCCGTTTTTCCAGTTTATTATGTACGTTTCTGACCTTGAAAACGATAACAGACACACAAAAAGCATGCCGTTTTTCCCATTCATTATGTTGTTTCTGACCTTCAAAACGATAACAGACACACAATAAGCATGCCGTTTTTTTCCATTCATTATGAACGTTTCTGACCTTGAAAACGATTACAGACACACTAAAAGCATGCCGTTTTCCCAGTTCATTATGTACGTTTCTGACCTTGAAAACGATAACAGACACACAATAAGCATGCCGTTTTTTTCCATTCATTATATACTTTTCTGATCTTGAAAACGATAAAAGACACACAATAAGCATGCCGTCTTTTTCATTCATTATAAACGTATCTGACCTTCAAAAAGCTAACAGACACACAATAAGCATGCCGTTTTTCCATTCATTATGAACGTTTCTGACCTTAAAAACGATAACAGACACACAATATGCAGTCTGTTTTTCGATTCATTATGTACGTTACTGACCTTCAAAACGATAACAAACACACAATAAGCATGTCGTTTTTTCCATTTATTATGTACGCTTTTATGCCTTGAAAACGATAACAGACACACAATAAGCATGCCGTTTTTTCCATTCATTATGTACGTTTCTGTCCTTGAAAACGATAACAGACACACAATAAGCATGCCGTTTTTCCGTTTATTATGAACGTTTTTTACCTTGAAAACGATAACAGACACACAATAAGCATGCCGTTTTTTTCCATTCATTATGAACGTTTCTGACCTTGAAAACGATAACAGACTCACAATAGGCATGCCTTTTTTTCCATTCATTATAAACGTTTCTGACCTTCAAAACGATAACAGACACACAATAAGCATGCCGTTTTTTCCATTCATTATGAACGTTTCTGACCTTGAAAACGATTACAGGCTCACAATAAGCTTGCCGTTGTTTTTCCTTTCATTATAAACGTTTCTGAACCCCAAAACGATAACCGACACACAATAAGCATGCCGTTTTTCCATTCATTATGAACGTTTCTGACCTTGAAAACGATAACAGACTCACAATAAGCATGCCGTTTTTTCCATTCATTATGAACGTTTCTAACCTTCAAAACGAAAACAGACACACAATAAGCATGCCGTTTTTTCCCATTCATTATAAACGTTTCTGACCTTCGAAACGATAACAGACACACAATAAGCATGCCGTTTTCTTCCATTCATTATAAACGTTTCTGACCTTGAAAACGATAACAGACACACAATAAGCAAGCCGTTTTTTCCATTCATTATGTACGTTTCTGACCTTGAAAACGATAACAGACACACAATAAGCATGCCGTTTTTTCCATTCATTATGTACGTTTTTTATGCCTTGAAAACGATAACAGTCACATAATAAGCATGCCGTTTTTTTTCAATTCATTATATACGTTACTGACCTTAAAAACGATAACAGACACACAATAAGCATGCCGTTTTTCCAGTTCATTATGTACGTTTCTGACCTTGAAAACGATAACAGACACACAATAAGCATGCCGTTTTTTTCATTCATTATTTACGTTTCTGACCTTGAAAACGATAACAGACACACAATAAGCATGCCGTTTTTCCCATTCATTATGTTTTTTCTGACCTTCAAAACAATAACAGACACACAATAAGCATGCCGTTTTTTTCCATTCATTATGTACGTTTCTGTCCTGCAATACAATAACAGACTCACACTATGGCATGCCGCATGTTCCTAATCTCTTTTACGATTATGTCCTTCAATTAGATAGCAGGCATTTGATATGACTTGTCATTCGGCCTTTTTTTCTCATGTAGGTTTTTATATTTAAATGAAAAATCTTAAATACACTTAAAGATATCAATATGTCCTTATTTACAGTTATGTATCTGTCAAGATAAAAAAAGAACACATATATGCATGATTGACATCTATTGTCTGTATTTTCATGCAGATTTCTCTCTTTTAATTGTGAAACTTAAATACACTTTCAATCTGTCCTTATTCTCAGGTAGGCATTTGACATCTAAGGTCCATTCTCATGTAGATACCTTTAAAAAAGATAACTTAAAGTCACTTATATTTTGTTTTTTTTTCTCAGGAAGTTATCTGTCCTAAAAAAGAAAACATACTTACACTTTGCCATATTCGGTCCTTATTTTCATTTAGGTTTCTATCGTACGATAAAATTACATTGATACTTAATAAAAAAAATCAGTATTTTATTCTTATTTGCTCATACGTTTCTCTAGAATGTAGGTTGAAAATTACCAACTATCTTTTTTGGGTTTGTTTGTCCAAAAGTATATGATGCTACAAGTCTAATGTAATTGTTAAACTTTTCTTATTACTGAACTTCTGTCTTAAAGGATATGCTATTCTATAATAAATAATTAAATATAAAACAAGATGAGACAGGACAAAAATGTTGTTTTTTTACATTTTGTATATAAATTAAATCCGTATGTCAATAAACTTCGAAAACTAAAATATAACAGTATGATTCCATTTGCATAACAGTAATTTTAGTTTTGTATCTTAGCACATTTCATACATAAATTTAATACAAACAGAGGTAATTTTAAGTGACTTCAAGACTCATTAAGTGCATACTCATTAAGATTCATCAAAAATAGTTATCATTATTCATTTAAAAAGTTATTAACATTGTTATTATCAACTGCTTTGGGTGCGATATAACATTTTTTGTTGATGCTATGTAAAATCCTAACAAACAAACATTTAAAAACTGTCTGAGTTATCAAGACAAAATACCAACATGTGGTTAAAACTAATGATTTTACTTCAAATTTCCAATTCAAGTTATCACATGCAGTTTTTAATTCAGATAGAGTGTCCAACCGCAAAGAGAAATTTGCCATATCACGATAGGCATTTTCAATCTCAAAGCAGCTTTGTTCAAATCTAGCCTGTAAATCAACACAGACTTTTGTTTCTTGCGTTGTTGAAAGTTACCCGCTTCAAATTGTGCAATAGATGCAGCACGAATTCTCTCCTCTAACTTTAAGAACTTAATACGTTTCCATACATGAGGATGAGTATAGCCTACTGGGAGTGTAAATCTATTTTTTCAGCCTTCATATTTGTTGTTATTTCTTTGACCATTGTGTATGGTGACTTCATAAACATCTCATTCATGTGGTTGAAATGTAGTTGGAGTTCGAATCATGATCTTTCCATATTTGACTATATTCCTTTTAAGTACACAAACATAAGTTGCGTTTAAGTAATCAGTAAGTTTTTCAATGTTGGGTGTTTCCAATTTTATTTGAAACATCATCCACAGGTATAAATGCTACAGCATAAACCATCCCACAAAGTTTTTAAAATCACTTTTCTCTTTATAAGTAAGAGTCAGTTCTAATTCCCTAATTTTACGCCAAGTGGCTTGTGACAAATGGTAAAAACATCCTTGTACGTATAAGAGTATTGTTTCCAAACACTGCAGATAAAGCCTTTCTAAAACCTAGTTTAAAGTTTACTATCACAATTAGAGGACCAGGTTGATATCCTATGTGAGAACATGCTTCAGACATAATTTGAAATAGAGTTTCAAGTTGTATGACGTATATCTTGCAAAATTGCAAATATATGTGGTACAGTGAAATCACCTAGAGAAACATGCATAGCAAATATATGACTAACTTGGGAAAGAGCCTTATCAAAAATACCGTCCATGGACCTCTAGTTTGGCTGTCCCAGTAATTTTAATTGTTGAATTGTTCCAAAAACTAACACCCTTGATTCACTATCCACACCACTGTCATCAAACAAAAATGGTTCATCATTTAGGTTGTTGGCCCATTTTCCTTCTGCAGTAAGAAGTCTTAGATTCCCAGGTGCTTTTGGAAATTCTGGAATTATTTTATTCATTATGGTTCTCTTACATGTACTAGCTGATGGTAGTTAACCTAATGCAGCATTGTCAGCTTTAAGGATGCTGGTAGAATACACAGTGACTGAGTTTTCAGTAGTTTCGCTAACTCGTTTTATCATTAAAGCACGACATCTTTTATCTTTCCTATGGCGTGTCTCTATATGTTATCCAATGCTGGAAGACGGACACTTACTCTTACTTTCATAAGTTTGCAATTTGCATTTATGAAACTCAGATAAAGGCACTTTCTGTTATATATTTGTTGATTGCATACGCTCCTTAATGTTTTTGTCGTTTGTATTCTGTGATTATGGGCTATACTTACTTTGATTCTTCTGTTATATCAGGATCACTACGAATACTACCACAGAATCCTAAAGAACGATTTGTACAATTCCAAAAATTTTGATGACTTATCATCCTCATAACATATTTTAAGTCCACATCTATTACTGCGAATTATCATCATTCAAAAAACAATCATATAGATAGCAATAGATTAAGTAAATTGCAATATAGACTTAATGAAGTAAAGTTTAGTATCATTTCTTATATATGCGAAAATGCAGTTTTTACCTTCATTCACTGTAACAGGTCATTTTGTCATTATTCTCAGGTAGGCAGTTGTCTTAAAAAACAAACATACATATACTATGCCATATTTGGTTCTAATGTTCATATAGGTTTCTATATTGTAACACTAAAACATGTTATTCAGTCAATGTTCTCAGGTAAGTATTTGTCTTAAAAAAAAACATGCATACATATTGACATATTCTCTCAAAATGTTCACGTAAGTTTCCTTCTTACAATAAGATCTCCTTAGTACACATAAACATTAAATTATATCCTTATTCCCAGGTAGGTATCTGTGTTAAGAAGATCACTAACATACATAATTAACACCTATTGTCCTTATTTTCATGTAGGTTTCTCTCTTTGAATAAAAAAAACTTAAATATACTACAGCTTTGCATTTTGTCATGATTCTTGGTAAGGTATCTGTCTTCATACAAATTGACTTCCTCTGTCAAAATGTTCATGTAGTTTTCTATCTTTGATAGGATTCAAGCAAGTTCCTATCTTACAAAACAAAACTTGCATTTTCTGTCCAAATGTTCATGAAGATTTCTGTCTCTGAAATAAATCTTTAACACACTACATCATGTCATTCTGTCCTTGCTTTCTGGTAAGAATCTGTCTTAGAAAAAAACACATGTATACACCATGACATCCTCTGTTCAAATGTTCTTGTAGGTTTCTATCTCTTTGAATAAAGCAACTTTGATTCACTAAAACATTCTGTCCTTATTATTAGGTAAGTATCTGTCTCAAAAAAGAAAACATACAAACACTATGTTATCTTCTGTCGAAATGTTCATGATGGTTTCTTTAATTAAAACAACTTTGATTCTCTGAAACACCCTGTTCTTATTATCAGGTAAGTATTTGTCTCAAAAAAGATAATATGCATTCACTATGTTATCATCTATTCAATTTTGCATGTACGTTTCTATCTTATAATAAGATAACAGTAATACACTAAAACTGTCATTTCGTCCATATTTTCATGTGTATTTCTGCCTTAAATTCAACCTTACATACAAATGGACGTCTTTTGTCTATTCATGTCTATCTTTATGAAGAGCTAAATATGATACACTACAGCATGTCATTCTTTGAATAAGTTAATTCTGATAGCCAAAACCATGTCATTTTGTCCTTATTTTCAGGTAAGTATCAGTCCTTAAAAAAAGAAAAAAAATAGTACAAAATGGTATCATTGGTCATTATTTTCATATATTTTTTATCTTTGAATAAGATATCTTTTATACACGACAACATGTCAATCTGCCCTTATTCTTGGTTCGGTATATGTCTTTAAAATGAAAACTTACATACAAATTGACACGTTCTGTCCAATTGTACATGTAGGTTTATATCATTATAAAGAGACAACTATAATACACTACAGCATATCATTCTGTCCTTATTCTTTGAAAGGTATCCGTCTTAAAAGAAGAAAACACACGTACAAATTGTCACCATAGGTCCATAATTTTATGCAGGTTTTTATCTTTGAAAAAAAACAAACACTTTAATACAATAAATTATAAAACTTTGGGTCTTGTAGGTTCTTATCTTATAATAATATAACTTAATTGCACTATAACAGGTCGTTCTGTCCTAATTTTCAGACATAAAAAAGATATCAAACAAGTAAAATGACATATTCGGTCCTTTTTCCATGTAGGTTTCATTCTTCGAATAAGATGACTTTAATACACTTTAGCATGTCTTTCTCTCGTAAATATCAAATGGTTGTCTGTTTTTTAATAAGATTTTAAACACACTTTTATGACTTGTCTAAAATGTGTCCTTATTTCTATGTAGATTTCTATCTTTAAGAAGTAAAATATCTTAATGTATGGTTTGTTCCCATTTGGGATTTTTTTGTAACAGCATATTCAGCAGTTAAATTACAAATGGTAATATTAATTTGATTTTTTTAATGAATAATACAACACATATCTACATAGTTATCAATGTATCAGTAAAAGATTGGAAAATTTTAAGAACTATATTTACCTTAGATAAATAGCTCCGTGAAATGTTTGAATCTTTTTCAAATCAAATCAGTAGGCATTTTATATTATACTATTTGTTCGGATCTATCGTTAAAATATATTTATAAAATTGTTGTATTCAATGCAAATTAAGATAATAAAAATAATCCAAACTTCAGCATATCATATACATTGTAGTATTGTTTATTACATTCAATGACAATTTGATATTTAGATTATACATAAGAATATAGAAGTTTTGCACAATTGTAAATAAAGTCTTACTAAAATCACTAAGTTATTTAAGCTGTTGACTTTGTACCAAATGTACCAATCGTCTGCCGCAATACTAACTATATAAACATTCTGTATAATGGTTACACGGTCAGATATTTTTTGAACGTACAGAAATGATCTATACTTATACCCACACACATGCAGTTTTAATAACATATTCATTGTATGTAGAGTATATTGATAACGTTTTCGACCCTTAAAAGAATATAAAAAGCAATAGTTAAATACATGTAATTAGTACTAATGATGCTTGATAACGATGTACTAAACGATAATCGGCTTGATGAAGGTAAAAGAGAGGAACTTGATAGCTCTCAATTAAAAAATATAATGAAAAGTGTCTATAATTCTGAGCAATCTAGTGAAGGACCCAGTTTACTGGGGGGATAGCTAGATCGGAATTATATGTAAAACATAATTCTGAGCAATCTAGTGAAGGGCCCATTTTATGGGAGGGTATCTAGATCGGAATTATAGAGTCAAAACAGATAATTCTGAGCAATCTAGTGAAGGGCCCATTTACGGGAGGATAGCTAGATCGGAATTACTTTTTAAACTTATACATAAATACATAGTTCTGAGTAATCTAGTGAAGGACCCAATCTATGGGAGGATAGCTAGATCAGACTCTTAAACAAAACAGCAATGATGTACCAAATACTTAAGGTACTAGTTACTATATAGTCGAATGTAAATAGTGTTCATAGTACTAAGTCTTGCTAGGGTGCTGCTTACATGTATATGTTTAAAACAAATTTAAATGAAATACACTGGTGTCCTAAAGTTTCTTTACACATGTTTTTTTCATATTTTCTCTTTCGTTTTTTAAAAGCACATTTTGCTTAGTTTTTCTATATAATATTTGGACACCAATGTATATGTAACATCGACAACCTTTTGTTTCATTGAATTTATTTATTTTTTAAACAATCTCTATACATTGTATAATGAATTATGTTGTTGGTAACAAGGATGTGAAAGGTATTTTGGTATAGTTCATTTATGTATATAACTTTACTGAATGGTTTACAGATTATAGGTAACTGAATCATTTTGGATATTTTTATAAATACCAGCATTTGTTATAAACAGCATTGTGAACTGACATTGGTAATTGGTATAGAGCTATATGCTTAATAGCTGATGATTAGAAAGACTTTATTTACTGATATGTATTGTTATTATATCATACATTCAGAAAGTTTTGTAAATATTGTGTTATCATAATTAATTTGCAACGATATCCGTCCGTTACAAAATTTCCGTCGCAGTTTTCTCAGCAACTATAACATGCAGCAGCCTAATACTTTGCATATTGCTTCATCCCATAGTCCCATGTGGTGTAAAGCGATTTCATGCTCCTTGCTCATCTACTTCCTGTTTGTCGCATATTTTAAGATTTTTGCGGGGGTATCATTAGTGAGCATTAGCTCACAGATTTACTTGTTATATTTTGTTTAAGTAAACATTATGAGGACCTTTAACTATTATATGCACTTTAAGTAAGTTCAATGATCCAATACTGTGTTTTGTTTAAAGTTTATAGGTACATGCACATTCAAGTGAAAACGTTCTTATATTTTTCCAATCTTTTCTGACTCTAATTTTGATTACAGTTTTTATTGATGTGGTTTCCAATTGATGTAGCACAATTTATTCAATATGCTGATAAAACTTCAAAAAAAGCAAACTGACCTCTGACATTCTGTTTTGTCACAGTTTCACACCGTGATATAACCTGAGATTTCCTATGAGTCCAAGGATTTTTTTTATCTCACCAAGGGTTTCTCTCTTGGATGGATCTTCCCTAACTGATGTAGGGGATTCCAGATGTAGTCCACATTGGTAGGTTTCACTAAGGGCTTCTCACTTTTAGGTCTCATTTAACATGTGTTGGGGATTTCCTCCTCCTTGGGGTCGTTCCTCCTCTCCTGATGATATTGAATATATATCTTGGTCTACATATGGTGGAGATTTTTGATGTGTGCCACTACCGGTTGCTGCGTCTTGCACAGACTTCGGGAGACTTTGGGTCCTCAACCTCACATCCTGGCACATAGTAGTTGGTAGGCAATCCTGTACTGGCTTCACCTTAGGAACATGCACCCTATTCTTTCCCTTGTCCAAGAGGCTTCAATATGGACTTAAACCTCTTCCTGCATGTCAATTACCACACGCCAATTACGCTTAGATTTGGCGAGGGCATATTGATGACATAAATAACTCTTGATGCCATCAGGTTTTAACCCAACTGATGACCCTTTTTGTCTTTGGGTCCCTTGTTGCGCCTATAGCTGCCCAATTGTGTTTGTAACTTTTTTATTTTCCTGATGACTTCATCAATAGATATAACATACAGATTTGACACATATAATGCTGCATTTTTATCGGGAATACCATGGGTGAACCTCCTAACAATGAATTCATCATGGAACTCTTCAGGTTTTACAGCTGAAGTTTCAACCCTTTCCGCAAACTCTTCCAAAGTTTCCCCATGGTGTTGTCGCATAGTCAACAATTCGACCTTGTATGTTTCGGTTTCTTCTCTACTATTGAACCTCTTTTTCTAATTTATCAACCAAGTCCATGAATTCTATGTTAGGATTCCGAAATATTTTTTTCTGGCAAACAATTGAAATTTGCTCATAAAAGCAAACCAGTTACTATTTTCATTGAATACCATAGTTTTGGGTATGTTACCCATAGATCCCCTAGGCAACTTTTCTTCTTCATAATCAAATTTAACGTGTCCTCTACCCATTCTGTTTCTGGATCTGTCCAAGGGCCTGTCGTTCACTAATTCCAAATATTCCGCCGCCCTTGCAGGTCTCCTAAAATCATTGTTCGATGTTCTTCTTTCACCATCTTCCACATATTCTTCGTTGGATCTTCTCCTTCTTGCTGCGTCCCTGTATTGTCTAACCGGAGTGTCCTCTTGTAGGTTCATTCTTGTTAGACGTGGAGTTGATGCAGTATCTGGTGAACTGCTTCGCATCTTACCGTCAATAATTTGTCAAAGACGATCTCTGACAATATAATCATCCATACCACCACAGGAACGCATTGATGTATCACAACTTATATAGTCCAGAGTACATTGTATAATGTATAATTGTAATATAATATTTATATTGATGATGATAATGATTATAACGGTTATAACAATAATAGTAATGGTTATTGCCTGCACATACCAGTCATCGCCTCAGCGTGTATTCACTTATTCCGTTTTCACGGCCACCACTCCTTCTTAGGTCTACAAGAATGATACAGATTATATGATAAATTTTATGCATACTGATATATCACATTTTAATGCCCACTGCAAAGTAAAACATCCGTCATTTAAAGTCAGAAGTAGCATGATTTTAATAGTAAGAACTGCGTTTTTTTTTGTTACCTAAGAAGCGACCTCAGCAACATGAAACTCAAACAGTGCTCATATATACATGTTATTATTTTGCTGTTTCAATTGTTTTAAAAGGAATCCAATATATAGGACTGTATTTACTTATTCTATGATAAAAGTTAAAACGTGTTCTTTTTTAGTTCAGAATATGTTTTCAATTTCTGAAATTGGTTACCATGGCAAACAAATACTCACCATTCACAAAAGTGCTTTCATCATGAGACAACATACTCGTATAAAACTATTAAACTACCAATTTAGAAAAAAACAGTTTGAAGAGAGATCATTATTTCCAAATCAAGCCATTTATTTTGTACTATTGCCATGGGTAGAGACTTCAACCAAAATTGTTAAAAAATGTTAACATTCAAATGTTGAAATGATAATTGATAGATTGCCCTGTCATATGACAGAATATGAGTTACTTTTGCTCTATGGTCAAATTTAGGGATAAACGAACATTCTTTTTTGCATCTATTAAATGTTATATAAATAATATTTTGCTATCACATCATACGCTTTTTAGATGATATCCTTGAAATTAATGAACAGTGATTGAGATTTTCGTACATTAAAGATTATTCAGATCTGTCGCATTAACATTCGAATCAACTGAATTGACTAGTTTATCCAAACTATATATGAACTGTCGAGAAAATTTGTATTTAGATTTGACGAATCTCGCCTTGCTGTTGTAGAAGTAACCGTTTAAGATAATCGTTAACATTTTTATAGAAGCGTATAGTTTCTGGTTAAATTTTGTCACACTGTACATGAGTTACCCGTGGATTTCTTTTTCTTAAGAAGAGACGTAAAGTTAGTTATCAATTTTTTCCGGGGTATTGAATATGAATAAAACTTGAATTCCCCAATGTGTTAAAAATCAAGTTCATGAAACCCTCCGACGAGTTTAATCTATTTCTCCGTGTAAGGTGGACACTTTGGGATGTTTAAAAAGGGCCTTTAAGTCCTGATTCGTTTGAGTTTATGTAAGATACACATTAGAAGGAATGTCTTGGTGCAGTTTTATCAATGTTTCAAAACTAATGATTTCTCGGGTGAAACATAGTGTTTATTGCTAAGAACACAGTGATTCATATTGGGTGGGTATAGGATTAGCAATCTCCGTAAACAGATATCCTGTACAGCATTGTCCTACAGGACCTCTACTGTCTCTGTGGAAAGTCACGTCGAGATGAACTTTGTGTCGACCAATCAATGCGTAGCCTTTATCTAGATGAAAACACTATTAATCACATTTTGATTTCGTAATTTTCTATTTTTAGACCAAGGTTGGCAAGCTAATTGAACAGCGGTATTATTCACATTCTGCGATTGGACGGCTCATTTCAAATTGCGTGACGTAGACGATGTAAACAAGTTACGTATCATAACAATCTCGTCATGAATATTATGATGAGAAAAGGCCACCTGAACGTGACCTTCGTTTGAAAAAAGCCAGATCTAAATTAGCGAGTAGGCGAGCGGAAAATTTTAGATCAGGTTTTAATCAAATTGTAGGGTTAGGGATAAACTTTTTTGGATATTGATAAGTTTTGTCTTAACTAGGTAAAATAAGCTTTATTGCAAGTCAGCAATCTTGGAATAATGGTGATCAGAGACTTTCTATAGCCCTGGTGAATAGGTGGGAATGGTAGCGGAAATGACCGCCCTAAACAGACCAGTGAACCCCCATGGTGTAAAAATCCCTGCCCGTGCCCCTCCCTGTACCTTATGCATGCTTGTCCATGCTCCGTGTCCCATGCTAATTTGCTTCTCTTTTTCAGCACATCTTTTGTTATATTTTGTTAATTTCCTTTGGTATAATAAACATGCCAGTTTAAAATACATATTTCTTTCGGGTTTCTCTTCTCGTGTTTTGTCTATTTCAGATTCTGACTGATTTGTATGGATCAAGAAATGTGTACAAGACAATGCTACGAGGTAATTTCCTTATAATCTACACTTTCACGAAAAAGGACTTTGTCCTCAAGTTTATTTTGGTCAATCATTTTGCTATTGTAATCAACGTTACAACAAATATATGTGTCATTAGGAAGTCAAATACAGTAGTTTTTTTAAACCATATTATACAAATAAAACTGACGAAACATGTTTGGATAAGATCTAGTTCAATTGTTTTAATTTCTGTCTGTTAAAAAACTGTTTAGTTTAGTCTCAAGTGAAATGCGAGTTTGTTGTTTTAAGTTCACACTAAAAACCCATGGTATTTTATCTTGAAACATTTTATGTATTTTCATTATTAAGATCATCTAACAACAGTCATTCCAACTGCAGTGAAACGATATACAATGTATATAGTAAAAAACCCGCTATAGTCTGTTATTGAGTTCCTTCTTCAGTTTGTCTTAGAAATTTTTGCCTGGTATTTATTTTAATATAGATACAGTACAACGTGATTGCAGAAAGCTGTTGTTGCACAGAAGATTTGTTCTGCAGAGGTTATACTGTATTCAGCTTCTAATTGTATACATGTATTATAAAGAACCATTTCTGTATGGTTTTTATTCCCGTATGTTATATTTTAGGTTGCGATGAATGTCCATGGATTTAGCCGAGTAAGAAAAGACAAAATATGGCCATTTTGAGTTGGATGGATGAGTAAATGGAAACATCACGTTATGATATAAGCTCCAGTGGTAAGTACTATGAAATTCTCCGAAATTTTATCAAACAATAATAATTTTGTTTATGAACATCAATGAAAATATCGTTGTTAGACTATTGTCGTCACTCTTCATATGAAGAAAATTTACAGGTATTGATCAGTTATCAGTAGCATCTTAAAGTATACTTATTCTAACCCGGGTTGGTTGCGCAGCTTGTAGCGCACCGGGATTAGGAATCTCTGTGTGCCGAAGCGATATTGTTTCGAGTCTCATTCGGAGAAGTTATATCCTTCCGCGATAATTTGACAGTTATGACAATTTTCCTCCATTTATTAGGTATATAGAGAAGTTCCGGCGTGTAAGTACTGGCTATAGACAAGTGTCCAGGATAGTTAGGTTAGGTGCGCTGGACGCTGTAAAGTAATCAAAATGTGTTGACACGGCTTTAAACCCAATATAACAAAGTACTTATTCTAATGAGACTTTAATATATAATTTCAGGTTTGTTGCTATGGACACAAAGATTCATGAAACATGTCAAGATATTTCGATGTCTTTAGTCAACTGCTGCAGAAGAACGAACGAATATCAAGATCCGTTTTCATGTTATAATTTGGCCTGTTCATTCCTAACAAGTCGTCTCGGACATTTTGTCCTTGAGATGTTTGTTGCCCAATTTCATGCCCTTGATATAACTTGGCCCACTGATAATTAACAAGTCATCTCGGACATTTTGTCCTTGAGATGTTTGTTGTCCAAGTACAATTTTCGAATTTTCGGTGTTGCGTTTTACTTAGAACACATTCATAAGTTTCACAACCATATCCCCTGGCAACATTTGTTGCACGGAGTCAAACGGCGGATATTTGTGACTACTTGTGCATCTTAGAGTACAGATGTTTGCATCGTCCATGGTTGAATTTTATTTTTCTGTCGGTGCCTCATACATGAACCCTACCTATTTAAATACTCGATAATATTCGTTCTTAATTACCGGTTTATTATTTGTTAACTATCGCAAGTATAGAAATGATTGGAATTCGGGATACATGTAGCGCCACCGACAGTTGAATACAATTTAACTATGAACGATTCGTCAATATCTGAAGGGAGTTCAGTTACCACGAACGTTACAGAACGTTCCGTAACGATACATTCGGAACTCCACGGCCATTTGCTGCGAATAATCTCTATATTTAGACGCTATTTAGAAACTACCGGTGTTAAACAAATATATGGTCGTGTAGGGAATGAGTGATGTTTTGTCTTTAATCCATTAATTTTGAAACATCACTCATTGCCTTAACGATCGCATATTTGTGTATTAGATTAGATTATTAATGGCCGAGGAGGTCTGAATGTATCGTTATGTAACGTTCTGGAACGTTTTGTTTGATTGAACATGCTACTAGTTATGTTTAAAAAGTAGTGACCTTCGGAACACTTCGACTGATAATTAAATGTAAGAATAAACAGCCGAGGAGCTCCAAATGTAATTGACACAAGCTGCTGCCTCGGTAACTTTGATCTAGCGGGATTTAGAGTTATGGAAATTCTCTAATCCTAGTTAAACTATATCAGGCGAGACTACAGCTACTGAACATCCGTTTTCGTACACGCCCATCTGAGGCGAGGTTTTAGTTACAGAAGTTCCGTCATCTAACATAACTACATGAGACATCGCTTCAGTTGCTTCAGAACTTCCGTTATCCTAGACAACTCTTCATAGCTGGACTAGAGAAACGGAACTTCCGTTATCCTAGTCAGCTCTATATAGCAGGACTAGAGTTACGGAATTTCCGATATCCTAGACATTTCTATATAGCAGGACTAGAGATACGGAATTTCCGTTATCCTAGACAGATCTATATAGCAGGACTAGAGTTACGGAATTTCCGATATCCTAGACATTTCTATATAGCAGGACTAGAGATACGGAACTTCCGTTATCCTAGACAGATCTATATAGCAGGACTACAGTTACGGATTTTTTGTTATTCTAGTCAGCTCTATATAGCAGGACTAGAGAAACGGAACTTCCGTTATCCTAGTCAGCTATATATAGCAGGACTACAGTTACGGAACTTCCGTTATCCTAGATAGCACCTGGGACTATAGTTACGGAACTTCTGTTATTCTAGACAACTCTTTATAGCTGGACTAGAGAAACGGAACTTCCGTTATCCTAGTCAGCTCTATATAGCAGGACTACGAAATTTCCGTAATTCTAGACAGTACTTTATAGCAGAACTAGAGTTACGGAATGTTCGTTATCCTAGTCAGCTCTATATAGCAGGACTAGAGTAACGGGACTTCCGTTATCCTAGACAGATCTATATAGCAGGACTAGAGTTACGGAATTTTCGTTATCCTAGTCAGCTCTATATTGCAGGACTAGAGAAACGGAACTTCCTCTATCCTATTCAGCTATACATGGCAGGACTAGAGTTACGGAATTCCCGTTATCCTAGACAGTTCTATATAGCAGGACTAGAGTTACGGAATTTCCGTTATCCTAGACAGCTCTATATAGCTGGACTAGAGAAACGGAACTTCCGTTATCCTAGTCAGCTCTATATAGAAGGACTAGAGTTACGGAATTTCCGTTATCCTAGACAGTTCTATATAGCAGGACTAGAGTAACGGAACTTCCGTTATCCTAGATAGCAGGACTAGAGTTACGGAACTTCCGTTATCCTAGTCAGCTCTATATAGCAGGACTAGAGATACGGAACTTCCGTTATCTTAGTCAGCTCTATACAGCAGGACTAGAGTTACGGAACTTCTGTTATCCTTGACAGATCTATAAAGCAGGACTAGAGAAACTTCCGTTATCCTAGACACAATTGTATGGCAGAACTAGAGTAACGGAACTTCTGTTATTCTAGACAGCTTTTTATAGCAGGACTAGAGTTACGGAACTTGCGTTATCCTAGACAGCTTTATATAGCAGGACTAGAGATACGGAGCTCCGTTATCCTACACAGCTGTGTATGGCAGGGCCTGAGTTACGGAACCTCCGTTAATTTAGACAGCTCTAAACAGCAGGTATAGAGTTTTGTTCTGTTATCCTAGTCAGCTCTATATAGCAGGACTAGAGTAACGGAACTTCCGTTATCCTAGACAGCTGTGTATGGCAGGACTAGAGTTATGAAACTTCCGTTATCCTAGACAGCTCTATATAGCTGGACTAGTGAAACGGAACTTCCGTTATCATAGTCAGCTCTATATAGAAGGACTAGAGTTACGGAATTTCCGTTATCCTAGACAGTTCTATATAGCAGGACTAGAGTAACGGAACTTCCGTTATCCTAGATAGCAGGACTAGAATTACGGAACTTCCGTTATCCTAGTCAGCTCTATATAGCAGGACTAGAGTTATGAAACTTCCGTTATCCTAGTCAGCTCTATATAGCAGGACTAGAGATACGGAACTTCCGTTATCTTAGTCAGCTCTATACAGCAGGACTAGAGTTACGGAACTTCTGTTATCCTTGACAGATCTATAAAGCAGGACTAGAGAAACGGAACTTCCGTTATCCTAGACACAATTGTATGGCAGGACTAGAGTAACGGAACTTCTGTTATTCTAGACAGCTTTTTATAGCAAGACTAGAGTTACGGAACTTGTGTTATCCTAGACAGCTTTATATAGCAAGACTAGAGATACGGAGCTCCGTTATCCTACACAGCTGTGTATGGCAGGGCCAGAGTTACGGAACCTCCGTTAATTTAGACAGCTCTAAACAGCAGGTATAGAGTTTTGTTCTGTTATCCTAGTCAGCTCTATATAGCAGGACTAGAGTAACGGAACTTCCGTTATCCTAGACAGCTGTGTATGGCAGGACTAGAGTTATGAAACTTCCGTTATCCTAGACAGATCTATATAGCTGGACTAGAGAAACAGAACTTCCGTTATCCTAGTCAGCTCTATACAGCAGGACTAGAGTTATGGAACTTCTGTTATCCTAGACAAGTCTATGTAGCAAGGCTAGAGTTACGGAACTTCCGTTATCCTAGACAGGTCTTTATAGCAGGACTAGAGTAACGGAACTTCCGTTATCCTAGACAGTTCTATATAGAAGGACTAGAGATACGGAACTTCCGTTATCCTAGTCAGCTCTATACAGTAGGACTTGAGTTACGGAACTTGCGTTATCCTAGTCAGCTCTATATAGCAGGACTAGAGTAACGGAACTTCCGTTATCCTAGACAGTTCTATATAGCAGGACTAGAGATACGGAACTTCCGTTATCCTAGACAGGTCTATATAGCAGGACTAGAGAAACGGAACTTCCGTTATCCTAGACAGTTCTATATAGAAGGACTAGAGATACGGAACTTCCGTTATCCTAGTCAGCTCTATACAGCAGGACTTGAGTTACGGAACTTGCGTTATCCTAGTCAGCTCTAAATAGCAGGACTAGAGTAACGGAACTTCCGTTATCCTAGACAGTTCTATATAGCAGGACTAGAGATACGGAACTTCCGTTATCCTAGTCAGCTCTATACAGCAGGACTAGAGTTACGGAACTTGCGTTATCCTAGTCAGCTCTATATAGCAGCACTAGAGTAACGGAACTTCCGTCCGTTATCCTAGACAGTTCTATATAGCAGGACTAGAGATACGGAACTTCCGTTATCCTAGTCAGCTCTATATAGCAGGACTAGAGTTTCTTAACTTGCGTTATCCTATATAGCTCTGTAAAGCAGGACTATAGTTACGGAAGTTCCGTTATCCTAGACAGATCTATATGGCAGGGCTAGAGTTATAGAACTTCCGTAACCCTAGACAGATCTATATAACATGCTAGAGTAACGGAACTTCCGTTATCCTAGACAGATCTATATAACATGCTAGAGTAACGGAGCTTCCGTTATCCGTTTTCCTCGATAAGTTTATATAGCAAGGCTAGAGTAACAGAATTTCCATTATCCTAGACGAGTCTATGTAGCAAGGCTAAAGTAAAAATTTCCATAATCCTAGACAACTCCTTAGCAAGGCTTGAGTACCAGAATTCCCGTTATGCTAGAAAAGTTTAAGAAGCAAGGCTAGAGTAACAGAACTTCCATTATCCTAGACAACTCAGCTACAAAGCTAGAGTAACGGAACTTCCGTTATCCGCTATAAGTCTATATAGCAAGCATAGAGTAACGGAACTCTCATTATCTAAGAAAACCCAGCAGCAAGGCTAGAGTAACGGAACTTCCGTTATCCTCCATTAGTCTATATAGCAAGCCTAGAGTAACGGAAATTCCATTATCCTAAACAACTCTATATAGCAAGGCTAAAGTTACAGAACTTCCATTATCCCAGGCAACTCTATAGCGAGGCTAGAGTAACGAAGCTTCCATTAGCCTTGACAACTCTATAGCAAGGATAGAGTAACGGAGCTTCCATTATTCTTGACAACTCTATAGCCTGGCTAAAGTTACAAAACTTCCTAGACAACTCTATATAGCAAGGCTAGAGTAACTGAGTTCCCGTTATCATATACGAGTCTATGTAGCAAGGCTACAGTAACAGAACTTCCATTATCCTAGTCAACTCTATAGCAAAGCTAGAGAAACATAACTTCGATTATCCCAGCTTGGGTAGAGGTATGAAACTTCCGTTACCCTCGCTAAGTCTATATAGCAAGGCTAGAGTAACAGAACTTCAATTATTCTAGACAACACTAAAGCAAAGCTTAAGAAACGGGTCTTCCGTTATCCTCGATAAGTCTATTTAGCTAGACTAGAGTAACGGAACTTCCATTATCCTAGACAGATCTATATAGCTGGACTAGAGAAACGGAACTTCCGTTATCCTAGACAGCTCTATATAGCAGGACTAGAGTTATGAAGCTTCCGTTGTCCTAGACAAGTCTATGTAGCAAGGCTAGAGTTACGGAGCTTCCATTATCCTAGACACATCAATAGAAAGACTAGAGTAACGGAACTTCCGTTTTAATTGACAACTCTAGAGCGAAGGTACAAAAACAAAACTTTCATTTTCCTAGACAACTCTATAAAAAGGCTAGACTAACGGTACTTCCATTTTCGTAGACAACTTTATAGCAAGGCTAGAGTAACGGTACTTTCATTTTCCTAGACAGCTCTATAGCAAGAATAGAGTAACGGAACTTCCGTTATCCTAGACAACTATATAGCAAGGCTTGAGTAACGGTACTTTCATTTTCCTAGACAACTCTATAGCAAGAATAGAGTAACGGAACTTCCATTATCCAAGACAACTCTGTAGCAAGGCTACAATAATGTAACTTCCATTATCCTGGACAACTCTATAGCAAGGTTAGAGTTATCGAATTCTACATAATTTGGCCGTAGAAATAATACATGTTTGTATTATGACAATCTCCACGAAAGTATGCCCAGCCCGGGAATCGAACCTACGACCCCTGTATCAGTAGACTTGCTTGCTACCAACTGGGCTAGTCTGGTGGCTTAACATTCGGAACTACCGCGCCAAACTTATACACAAATGTTTTTAGATGATCGACGTGTTAGTTCCGAATGGAATGCAAATAGTCTCCGACTGATCGATTTTGATATATTTCAAAATAAACGAACCAAAAATTATTTTTTGTTTTTATCATTGTCATAACTAACAAGACATAAATGATAGATTCGTTATTTTATTCTATCGTAATTAGCTCAATACCATGAGGAATTCATAAACGGAGACATGCCTCAAATATTGACGAATTATCGACATACATCAAGCCCCAACCCATACATGGTGAATAAAGAAATGAATAAAGCTGACACCGGAGTGATATACGAGTCCTAGATACTAAATAAGACTGATATAGTAGATTTAGGCGTGCTGGATAGTTCCAAACGGTTTGAAGCGGGGAATTATGATACCAATAGTGTACAGAAAATGCTTTACAAGAAACGTACGAAAACACTGGTTTACCGTTGCTGTTTAACAAAGGCGACTTTATTGTGGAAGAGGTGCATGCTGAAACAGAATTAGAATGTGGTATTAGGTGCCTACAAAACTTATGGACAGGATTTTTGTTTAAAACTCAAGGTACGTTTATAAATACGATTTTTTACGGAACCTTCTTTTTATAATTAAAACGCGATGACAAGATAAACAAGTGGAAATGACGCAAAACATCAAAGAGCGCTGAATATTATAAACATAAGTTTTGTAAAAAAAATCAGCTTTTCAATCTTGTTAGCCTGATTGTTGTCTTTATTTCTGTTTAATGATATTAATGATATACAAGTATTAGCATTTCCAAAAATGCTTGACATCGCTGTTTAGCCGTGTATTTTCGGCGTATCAAACCGTCACAAGTCTATTTATAGAATACAAGAATTTGCGTGCCCAGCTAAAGATATGTAAAACCATTGAGTCTATTATAGAATTCCAGGAATTAGCGTGCTCTGGTAATGATATGTAAAACCATTGATATCGACTGGATAACACGTCAGCGGGCCACTTTCATATTTATAAGCGGACCTTAATCACATTTTAACTGACCGGTACCGAAATATAGTGAAATAACGCCCTCTATGTTTATTTTCCTTAATGAAGAAGCAATTTTATTTAAGATAAAATATATTCTTAGGTCCAAAAACTAGGCACAATATTCGACGTTCGATATTCAATATCGAACATCGAATCAGTATTACGTTCGACATCAGCATAATGTGCGAATATCATCGTGATGTCGAATATTGAACCAGCACGAAGTTCGAAATTAATAATCATCATTCTAATATTGAGCTGAAGTTGAATATCGAACCAGTTCGACGTTCGACATTCGTTAGAAATGGTACGAATAACAAAATGAAATCGAATATCGAACCAGTTCGACATTCGTTAGAAATGGTTCGAATAACAAAAGGAAATCGAATATCGAACCAGTTCGACATTCGTTAGAAATGGTTCGAATAACAAAAGGAAATCGAATATCGAACCAGTTCGACGTTCGACATTCGTTAGAAATGGTACGAATAACAAAATGAAATCGAATATCGAACCAGTTCGACATTCGTTAGAAATGGTTCGAATAACAAAAGGAAATCGAATATCGAACCAGTTCGACGTTCGACATTCGTTAGAAATGGTACGAATAACAAAATGAAATCGAATATCGAACCAGTTCGACGTTCGACATTCGTTAGAAATGGTACGAATAACAAAAGGAAATCGAATATCGAACCAGTTCGACGTTCGACATTCTCTGATTATCTAGTCCAAATTTCAAACTGAAGTTGAGTTGGACATTCGTTAATGATTGTCTTAATGTATTTCTAATGTATATATCGAATATCGAATGTTGTGCCAATAGTTATTGGAGCTTTAATTCTTTTTTTTCAGAAGAACTGGATGACATACAATGTTACAGCTCATCGTCTCATCTGGACTACACTGGTACCTATAACAAGACTGTAGTCAGGTCGTACATGTCAACGCTGGGATAGCCAATCACCTCACATTCATGGTGTTACTGCGGTAAACGTACCAGAAACTACTTTGACTGAAACAGAAAATTATTGCCGGGATGGTGACAACAGTGGTTTCCCATGGTGTTACACGACAGATTCCTTAGTAAGATGGGAGTTCTGCGATGTAATGAAATGCATGTCACCTGGCAGTATGTATATATAAAATTCTATATAATGGATGTTTCGTTTTAAGGAGTAACGAAACTTCTCTACTAAAGATAATCGTCGGCTATGTGCACCGATAGTTAGGGCAAACGATACCACGGCTCGGATTCCGATCGACTTTTCAGAAAGCGTTTCTGCTACTCTTAGACAAAACGGGAAGAGAACTCTTCCAGACACGCATGCACAGTAGAACGAACGGTTGGGTCTATTTATAATCCGGATTTCGGCCAAAATTGACATGGATACTTTTGAAATATACCAACCCCAAATCTGTGAGCGTGTTGCTTAGGGGTGAATAAATTTATGACATGTCTTTCTATTATAAGTCTATCAATTGTTGTCAGACTCATATGATACCTACGCGAGCCTAAGTAGAATAGTATATCCGTACTTTCGCTTTGCATTACATCCCTAACTCCATTTTTTATATTTTTGTAAACACTCTGGAAAACCAGGGTGCTACAGTGACAAGTACAGCTACACTAGGACCCTATACATAGGGTCCTTGAGTTACACTATTATTTCACTTCTTCTTTAAACTGTAGCATTCGTAATGTCAAAGTCACTAGGTATTGCCACCGTGTACATCTCACCTTAAGACATATGTACGCAAATAGCCACCATTGTAAAAACATTTAACTCTGAAACGACCTTTATTTACTTCTGTAAAGATGTTTAAAATAACATTTTCACGAATCCGTTATAGTTGCGTACCCGGGTCGATAGCGCAGTTGGAAGCGCGCCGGGATTTAGAATCTCGTGACCCGAAAGGGGAACGGGTTCGAATACCACCCGGGGATGTTATACCCTTCAATGAAACTTTGACATTTATGCCAATTATCCTTCATTGATTAGATGATATGGAAAAGTTTCCGGCCTTGAGGAAGGGTGATTGAGTACTGGTTATAGACAAAAGTCCAGAAAAGCTAGGTTAGGTGCGCTGGAAGCCGTAAAATGACCTAAATTTTGTTGACACGGCGTTAAACCCAGTAAAAAAATATAGTTGCAATTAAGGCTGTAACGATACGCCAGAAGCGAGCCGCGATATATTGCAATACGCTAGCACCGTATGGCAATACGTACCACGATATATTGTGGGTTTTTAGATTCGTTGTGCCTCTGCTGTATTAATAAAAACATTGCAAAACGTGTATGCAACTAGGACTGTGATATATGTTTCGCATATAAAAAGATGCTTAGGTTGAAAGAAACAATCACCTCCTTAGCTTCAAATCATTCTAGCAATCAAGCTTCTTATACGAATTCAACTTCACGAATTCACAATTTCAACTTCACGAATTCACTATTTCAACTTCACGAATTCACGATTTCAACTTCATGAATTCACGATTTCAACTTCTTGAATTCACAAATTCAACTTCATGAATTCACGATTTCAGCTTCATGAATTCACGATTTCAGCTTCATGAATTCACGATTCCAACTTCATGAGTTGATTTCCTGAAGTTGACTTCGCGAAGTTGAAATCGTGAATTCGTGAATTCGTGAAGTTGAAATCGTGAATTCGTGATATTGAATTTGTGAAATCCGTATGTTGAAAATGTGAACTCATGAAGTTGAAATCGCCAAAGGACATTAAATACATGTAGTTCTATTTTCGAGGATAAACATTTTCCTGAAAATAAACAATTCCGGGTTTAAATCCACTATTTTATAATTTAATTAATATTTCGCTGATATACACCAACTCTTTACCGCTCGACTTGTACCAACTGTTTACGAAAAAACGCATCCCAGACATTTCACTTCAGTAAATTTCGAGTTGCTTCCCTTCTCATATGCTGTATTCACAGGTCATGTGTGCAATCTTAGACCATGTAACATATACATTAATAGTAAAATTTAATTTGAAAATCATCACAACAAGTCAAAAGTGGCAATAGAAAAATTCGATCACAATTATTAAGAACTTACTATGATATGCTACATGATACTTAATATGCTATATGATTCATTGCACTTCTCGCAAAAATTGGCAAGAGTCTTATTGGGCTTAAGACGAGCAATGTTTAATTTCAAACTCTATTTACAAACATACATGTATTTGTGCACAATTAACAATATTTTTATTAATAATGTTAAAATACTTAGCATGTTTCGATGTGTCTTAACATAGGACTACTCTGCAATCCTACAAAAGTTATTTGTGACCCTACATTTAAACCACCATTTACGATCTTGTATTATTATAGTGGTACACAGAGGTTAGCAATTTATTTTAAGGTAGATCTGCAGAACAATAAATATGTGTTTTGCCAAAAATGATAAAATCTCAATCAAAATCAGACACATAGATAACTAATTCCCTGATCAAAATGTATATACTGGTTATTCAGTAAAAAACTATATTTTTGGTGAACCGTGCACTTGAGTGCCTACCAAGTTTTTTGCAGTTTCTCTATCTTTGCTGATTACGAATCTGAATGATGATATCCTGTCACCCTTAAGCAATTTGTATATTGTGCAAATTATGTTTGTCATTACGGAAATTCCGTTTTTTTCTGCTAATACATGTATACATAATAGAACACAATGTTTAACAACCTTTATTATGTGCCTGCACCCATGCTTGTAGGATAAATCATTCATATGGTACTAATTTTATGCTAATTAATTACATTTACTGCTGGACTTCATGTAAAATGACAGAGGTAAAAATAAGAGGGTAAAGTACCAAATATAAAATATGCCATACCCTTAGTGGCAAAAAATGCAATAGGTAAAAATGTCACGGGTAAAGTGTCAGAGGTTTATATATAAACGTTTATCATGATTGTTGGAACTTGTACTGATGTATTTTTTATTTCAATGCAATCATTCATTTTAATAAAGAACTTATCAAAGAGAAATAATGGATGATAGGTGAATTATTCATTATTAGAGATTTTATTGAATTTCATCGAGTCACCTATCTCAATCTGAATGTTTATTTTATGTTGTTTGGTATTATGCTGTTTTAAAAACGTAAATTTACATAAAAACATTTTATAAATTTTCAGAATTTTTTGAACATGGGCCTATAGAGCAGACAATTTTGTAAAAAAGGAACGACAACTCTGGATCGTGATACCGAATTACCAGCAACGGAGTTTCTTTCTGTTAAATAGGTAACTTAGCGCTCTACTGAAATTTGTCATTTATTTATTTTTTGCTGTCAGATTATCCAGGTGGGAAAGGTGTGAAAACAAATATCGGTTTCTAATTAAAGGTAAGACAATAGAATTTAACAATTTGGTGTAAAAAATACGATACTTTAATTTTGACAGGCTGTGTATAGGCGACAGTAGTTATTTTGAAGTAAATTTGCGCCCGACTGTCAATAATTTGAATAAATCGATTCAGTTTGTCGTGAAAGTATTGTTTACGAAATCGCTATGTACCGAGATACCTCATTTTACTTTTTGATTCATGAAGGATAACAACTTTATCATAGATATATATAAGACATATCTGCAAGAATGTCACTCATTGTGACAGTCAGAAATACAGCTAGGTACAACAAGGACCATTTTTTTGTATTAATTTTTTTAAGTGGTATATAATATATGGTGTTAAATGGGTATTATAATATATAAGACACACTATAACTCATTTGACATGTGGATGTTATTTTTAAGGAGGCTGGTGTAACAATATCAATGTTCAAATGAAAAACTAGTTGTGTCAGGTCTTGTATATAAGAGAAGATATGTTAAATTAATGTACACGAATATTGTTTTTTCTTGTTTGTATTTATTTATATTTATTTCAGTGATTTGTTTGTTCTGAACTGAGGCTGAAATTCTGAAATTTCACAATTTTAAGACTAATATGTACACAATATTATCAAATTTCAAATAAATCAGTAGGGTTTTTGTGGCAACAGGCTAGGCAAGGTAACTGTGACTATACTCAATGCTCACTATTCATTTTCTGTTGGTAGCAAGGTCTGAATGTTTTTGAATTACATTTGTGTATCTTTTATGACAGTGAAGTTCTACGCTCAGATTTATTCAATACTTTTGATAACTCTCCCAGAAACCTCTCTGTTTTATTAAGTACAGGCTTTTGATATTATACTGGGTATTATCTATTTATTATTAGTAGTCGGGTTTAACCCTGTCACATTGTTCTATAAGTAACTGTATGGCGGTCAGTCAACCTACTCGCCATTCCTTGAGAGGCTATAAATCTCTGGATTTAGAAGTTAACCAGTTACTAGGGACATACTTTTGCCAGTGACTGACAACTGCCCTAAATATTTTTGGCTCAGTGTTAGAACTGAGAATAGCTGAGAACTTATTTCATGTCCAAATTCCACATTTTAAGCATGCCCCCCAGGCATCAATCCCATGACCCCTCAATCAGTAGACTTGTGCCCTACTGACTAAGCTAGCCAGGCTGCTATATAATTTATAACGCTTGATATTGTGACATTACAGAATGAAACATAGCCATTTTTGGACTGAAATTTGGCCTTATTCCACTTCCCCTAAAGTATGTTTTTTTACCTTTCTCTAAAAGTGCCTCAATAGCTTTCCACTGAAAAGGATAACAAATACTGTTTCATTAATAATTTGAAATCATAATCAATATATATTAGTCCAGCAATATTTATTTCATGTACAAACTGGTTATATAAATTTATATAAAAAATTAAGGCAATTTTGAGTGCTGCTAGACTATTGTTTAAATTATTGCCAAGTGCAAGATTACATAACAGTCATAGACAGTTGAGTGTATTTTGTATTGTTGAGTGTATTTGTATTAAAAATGTATACAGCTATTGACCTAATTTCTACTCTCTTGATTGTAGTCTGTATCAATATTTAATGCTCTAAGACTTATGTGGTGGTTCTTTTATCTAATTTGTTATGCTTTATTACTTAATACATAATGGTTGGTTAGCATAATGTAGAACTTTACTTACATATATTTTGTGAAAGTGGAGTGATATTATTTATCAAAACATTAAGAGTTTTTACAACTTCCGACATAACATATCATACGCACACCATATAAGAACTTTTTCCTGTCCATGAAAATCGATGTGGTACAATCATAATGTGTACAAAACAATAAATTTTCAAGAGTTAAATTATATATATGGAGTTTACCTCTGTAAGAGTGTAAAATTATAAACCAGGTGGTAAACTACTATAAAAATACCCAGAAAGTTAGCCTATTTGAATCATAGAAACTTGTATAGCTTGCACAAAAAGACATGACAAAAATATACAATTTGAGTGTCATTTACATTTGTTAAATTGGTTAGTCACAATCTCCCTGCTATTTTTGTTCTTCCCTTTGCAGAAATTGTTACTGGGGTACTTAGTAATACATGTATATATATATATATAGTAAATGAAAATGTCAAAGCAACCTCTGCAGAGTTTCTACATGGAAGTAATTTTATGTAAAGAAAAAATCTCAGCCATTCCTTATCAGAATTCTTATTTAATTCAAAATCACAGCAAACTGTGTTCCTCATTCTTTACACAAAGATACGATTACAGCATTTTGCCTTTGTATTATTTAATTATAATGTTGTGAGTGGCCTTTCTTACAAACACGCTATACGTTAACCTATGTGGATACCCATGAAAATATTTGGGTCTATTTTAATGTATATAAGTAACCTTCAATTTTTCAGTCATATAATAGTGTGATGTAGTGATACGTTGAACTTCTTTCATCTTATAAAACTGATACTTGCTCAAAGGGTAAAATATAATTTCACTCTTTAATAAGGTTATTGGACCATAGTTAGTTGGTGTATTAAAGTTAACATTGTTGTTCTTCCATGACTTTTTATCAACCGAAGGTTTAAATTGAAACAGGTGGTTTTTGCGTAAATCTCCATCAAAACTATTCAATATATTAATGAAAAATGTGACAAATTTTTTGTAACCTTATTACTTAAGTTTTTGAATTTGTAAGTTATTTCATGTAGAAAATTTATGTAATTTCAAACTGAGCTTATAAATTACAATTTGCATTAGCTTTTCACAAGATTACCATAATTTTCCATAACATCTTTATAGCTTACTCCACTGGGCTTTTTTAATTTACAAATGTTTCCAATTAAAATTTTAGTCTTTTAGTGAAAATTAATTCCAACAGATTCGTGGAGAACTCCCTTATCTTGCTAAGCTGACAATTGTAAGGAAATTTTGAGATATTGGGCCGATATTGTTTATGATAACTTATCATCAACTACTAATGAAGGATCCAATGTCCGGCCAAAATCTGTCTGTATGTGTCCTTTTTTTCACAAAATAGCTTAATTGATGCTTTAATATAGGACTGGACCATAACTTTTAAATTAGATTACCCGATTGGACACCCAGCTATATGTTTTACTAGCAGTAATGGGTTGCCTAAACCCAAATAAGATGGCTGTTCTATATTATTTATGCCTATTTCAAACTTTTCAATATCACTACATCTCATAAATCAAAATTAGATTTGTGTGGGTTTATTATAAGATTTATTCTGTCATTCTTGCTATTGATCTAACTGATGTCTAATGAACCAATGTTTGTAGATAATAGATTAAAAATGTCATGTAATTGCTCATTTATGTGCATTATTTTATTTGATAAAAGCTGATTTTGTAGTTGATGTGTTTTTTAGTAACATTAATTGACAAAAAAATTCTAAACTTGTTTTGATATTTATGATTTATTTATGACTTAACTGGTTTGTGCTCTGTAAGCTCTGTGTAGATTCGCTTTTTGCAACTTTGATAAATCTTAAAACTGAAAGTAGTTTTATAAATTTATGATTTGTTGAAATCCAGACCATTCTGGCAGTCTTTTATTTAGTGGATGGTTTGTAGATTACATAGCCTTGGAACAGAACTTAAATATCATTGAAAAAGCTTCTTTACTTGATATTTAGATATTACATCATATTTTGTATGGAACATAAGTTAATTCATAAGTGATATTAATAACATGGGAAATGCTGTCAAGTTGTTCTTTCTGCTTAAATTCTTCTTATACTGTCCTTTGGTAATATGATAACAGTTTTCTGTATATCAATTGGTACAGCAATATTATTTTAAGATATTAATTCCTTAGGCAGATCTAGCTGGGGGGGGGGGTTGGTCTGCACTCCCTCCTGAAATTTCCTTTCAATGAGTATATTTTTCTTAACTGTAAAACCAATCTTATGTAGCATAAAGCGATTTTTCTCAAGCATGCTTTGCTGGCATTTGTGTTCAACTTAGATATAATGGTAATGGTAGTTTTTATTATTTATATGTTGCATTATTCTGCCAACAGTGTATAATGTGGTTGTTCGAAAGTTTGGACCCCCCTACCCCTACAAAAAATCCTGGATCCACCCCTAATGTCAAACTAAAGTAAGAGTATAAATTTTATACTAAAATTGCTGTGTGTCCTATGTAGTAAAGTTGATAAAGGTTAGCTTTAAAGTTCTTTGAGGAAAGAAATAAGTACACCTTTGTATGTAAAGCCTATACTACATATTTGTTGATTTGTCTTCTTGGAGGTTGAGTGACCTACAAGTTGAGTAGTCCACAGGTTGGGTGGCCTTTGAGAGTTGTCTACAGGTAGAGTTGTGCTGGATCCTAAACCTCTACAATTACCCTATTAAGAAGTGTATTAGTTCAAATTCATATTTACATGGTCTCCTACAAAATTATACATTGGCCATGTTTTGTATTCAGTGAGAATTTGTACAAAATTTTAAACATTCAGTAAAATAACTTCAAACCCAAGAAAACAATTAGATACAAGTTTTTTTATTGTAGACATTACTAATTAAGTGTCGTCTTGGTATGTCAAATATGGTGATTTTATAGTGTCCATCACCCTATATGTTATCATTATGTCCATGTCAATACCTGTCAATCATTGAATATAACCTTAAATTGGTCATGATAGATTAATTATAACATTAATTGTATCGTATAGATCAATTATCATAATTTCCTTGTCAATTGATTCATTGTTTTTTGTTATATATTTCTCTTTTGACCCATTATATATCTTTAGAGTTCTTTGTTGTATGGTTTTTCAAGATTTAAACCTAACTTTGTCAGTCCCCTGTTGTTATGCAATTTCCTACCTAAAAAATGCTGCCACTGGATAAAATTACTAACAACTACAAAATAATGAAGTTTCAGTAGGCTGCCGCAGTACTGTTATTAAGATTACATTGCTTTTTATTAGAGGATTTGGATGGTGCCCTATCTGGGTACCAATTGCTGGCAGAGTTAACAATCAGTAATTACTGCTATTTGCATTGGCTTTAATGAACAAAACTGAGCCAGTCCAATTCAATATACAGTAAAACCTTATGTGGGTTACTGGAGTAATATCATAATAATGGTAGTCCAAGAGTCAGTACGCAACCTCAGCGTTTCAAAAAATAGATTGTAACTGACTATAAAACTGCTGTCAGAAGTTGGAAATCAGGGACACACTCCTGTTAAAACCCTTGCACTCCTATAAAAAACACATTTTAATTTTTTTAAAGATTTTACAAGAGTAGTGTTATGATTTCAGCAGCACTGTCGCATCTGTACTATCAGTACTTTGATTTCTAAAATGTCAAAGAGTGGTATCAATTATGTGAGTGAAAGTTTAATATTATCTAAAGAGTGAACAATATTAATATGTTAAATACTGTATGTAAATTTTTTAATATCTATGCTACACTTTGTTGACATACTGGGATATATCAACCTAACAGTTAAATGATTTGTTGTGGAGCTGTCAAGGTACTCTAAAATTAATGACCTCTTTTAATTTAATACTATTAGTACTGTATACTCTCTGAGATAAGAGTAGTAAAACACTTTAAAAAATATTGATTCGTCATTTTCATTTACCACTATGTTTAATTGATGATTTCCGGTAACAGTGAAAGTTCAACTTGATTATTAGCTTACCTGAGGAAATTGCCTAGGGTTGAGCTATTGTGGTTGGCTTGACTCTAAGACTTGCTTACATTCTGCTTGGCTTGTTACAATGTCTGTGTTATTGTCTTTTGGCCTTAATTAGCATTTTTGTTCTAATTTTGCCCTGCCCTCGTCAAGATAGACTATATCTGGAATTCAAATATTTGGGTTTTTCTTGGGGTTACAAACAAGCTTTTTTCTTTACAATGAAAATATGTGTACCAAAGAGCAATATTATTTAATCTGTGTTTGGTACTTTTCAGCATTAATGTGTAATCAAACTTTCTTCTTCCGGTTCATGGATAGAAAAACACATAAATTGTAGTTGCAAATTAGGTCTATTGGTCCCACTCTAGAGGTCACCCATATTTTGCATAGTAAGTAAATGCATATTTTTCCGCATCCCAGGTGAACAATCATTGCTGACATGGTCGTCTTGTTTTAATTTGTCATGTGATTTTATGGGTCGTTGAAGATCAATGAGAGAGACAATGAATTATAAAGTATTTTTAGAGATAAGATTCAAAGATGATGATTAATAGGTTGTTTGAAAGATTTATAAGATAACATACCTTTTATATTGTACTGCATTATGCAACTTGTTAGATGATGATTGGTTTTCATTATTAAATGAAGATACAGTTGTCAACATTTAGTTGTAAAATAAACCATATTAAACACAAGCTTTGATGTGTCAAACACCATAGCAACTCATTGTATTGGTTGTTATCTTGGTGGTCAACTTTCTTACTGTTTCTGGGAAGGCTAAATCTCTGGATTTAGCTTTTAACCAGTGACTAGTCGCTTACATTGCTCAGTGACTGAAAACTGCCCTACATTATTAAGAATCATTGGTGGGAGGCAGAATGGCCGTAGAAATTATTTCATGACCAAGCTCCAAGAAAGTATGCCTTGTCTGAGAATTGTACCCATGACCTGCCGATCAGAAGACTTGCATGTTACTGACTGAGCTCGCTGGACAGGCACCAGTGCTGTTTGACAGACAACCATAGAGTTTTCATATGATAATGATATTGTACTAAAGTTTGACGAGAGTTATTTATACCCTGAATTTTCAAACTTTTCTTCATATATAAAAGTCAAATGTAAAGAATGTTCAATTATCAACCTTGACAACGGGGTGTGTAATTTTTAGTTAACGATATCTAATTGACCTAGATTGCTCAACTCTCGGTTTTCATTACAATTTTACTATGTAGATTATTATTTATCATATATATACAATATAGACCTTTTATCATATCCCATATGTCACTGAGGTAAGACATTAATGTAAAGATTATGTAGCTTGTTAACACTATTACATTATAATGGTCAGGTATACCAACGGTACACTTAGTGCTGGGTACAAATTGGTTAAAAGAGCTGATGGTTGTTAAAGGAAATATTTTTGTTATTAGTTTGTGAATTGACTTTATATTTTATGGAAGTTTTGGATTCTTGGGATGTTCTTTTTTCAAACCGGAAGATACTCAGTAAGGATTTTCTATTATATTTATTTGCATGGTCACCTACATTAATCCCACTTAGTCTTATTTAAATAATCATTTCTGTATTTCTGTACTCATGATCAATTTAAATCAGTGGGGTTAGTGTAGGCACCAGTGACAGTTGAATAGAATTTAACAATAAGGGTTGGAATGCTTAGAAATATTATTTGCTTAGTTTTATAGCTGTGCTTAGACCCTTTTAAGCAAACTTGAAATATTTAATGTTATCATTCATATATTCTTCTGGAAAGAATTTTTTCTTAAATAAGTTTTGTATGACTAATTCTGAGTATTGGATACATTAATGAATTATTTCATTTATTTCTTTAGGACAATTGTTTCTTTGATCTTCTTTGTCAATTTAAGAAAATAAATTGATCATTTGTACAAAACCACAGTATTATAATTAAAGACTTCCCCTAACAATTATGAGTCAATTACAAGTCTTTATATTCTTCTTTATCTCTGTCAGTGAAGGTTCCAAAAATACAATTAAGTAAAACAGTTGTGGTTTAAAGCTAACTCATCATAGGTTTAGTTATTTTTTGTGTGTTAAAATTTCTTGTCAGTGTCTGTATTTGTATGATTAGGTATGAGTTCTTATAATTTTATGCTAAATTGACCTTTGGATTGTAATATATAGTAAAAATAAAAGTCACAAAAATCCATGCCTGATCTATAATATTGCTAATCAAGGGTTTAGCAGAAAATGGTCGTAACCTAATGTAAAAAAAGAGTAAGTTACCACTGTTTTGCACTAAACCTGCATTATCAATGTGGGAGGTTTGATAGTTACATAAATCATCATCTTTATTGTTGTTTGTCAATTTGAACCAAATCTTATTGTAGGAACAGTGGTCTAGTGGTAGGACTTGTGCTTAGGGGTCTATAGAGATCCATGGTTTGAACCCCTCTAGGGTCACAGGTAATTTTCTTGAGCAGAAGAGCAGAAGAAGAAATTTACCTACAATTGTTCCACTCCACCCAGATGTAAATGGATACTGTGAGGGATCTCCTGCCTGATCATGATTTCTTTTATACAAAATTCTAATGTTGGCTGAACATGTATAGTTATGGAAGCAGATTTTAAACTTCACTGTTGCTTAAAGTTTATGAGTAGCTTTAATTTTAAATAAGATGTTTTTGTAAGCCTAAGGCATATTATTTTACTCTAACATAAATTAAGACTAATCATTTTATGATGTAGAAGATCAAAAGAGAAATAAACATGTTGTTAACAAGTTAAATGCTGTTGTCTCATTGATCTGCATGTGGCCTTGTCTGGGCTGCCGTTTTAATGTTGTTTTAACATTTTATATATGTACAGGATTTGTCATAGGCACAGATGGTTCCAGAATTGTTTTAGGGGATGGGGAAAGGGGAGCTTTAAAGCTAAAGATGTCATTTTGATTTCCCTATCATCATAAACATTCTTTGCAATTATCTGACAAATTCTCAAAAAGCCTCTATAAAGTCTCAAAGGGAAAAGGGTTTTGTTCATTTTGTTACTAGAAATGGATAGGGAGCTTACTTAAAGATTTTTAGACATTGAGGCATCTTGAACACTTAAAATACCTCATTTTGAGTCCCATTGTAAGCCTTCTTTGCTTAATATTTGAAACTTCTTGGGTTGGTTCTGTTCCCCACTGTCCTTCTGGCTAGATCTATCATTGTTTTAATGTAAGTTTTCAGTATCATATCATGACAATCATGTTTTACCAACAGTGTCTAGTCTATTTATGTCAACCATCAAACAACATCACACTGTTGTAAATGTTGTTTTAAACACCATGGTATACATGTCTACATGGATCCCAAGTGTTTCTGTACAGAATTCTGGTGCTGTATAAGCTATAAAAATCTCTGTTTTAAATCTACTTGTTGACAGATTTCAACTTAAATATCAACTTTTATAAAACACTCAAAATTATACAGAAACATTTTGAAACTATAAAGCAGTGAACTAATGACTATGTTTTGTGCAAATTGACATACAACTGTAAAAGATGGTGAATTTTATATGTATAAAAACCTACCTGTTATTGACCATACAGATGATTTTCTTGTGTTTTTATTGTTACTTTTATTTTTCATACTCTTACAATCTATAGACCATATCGATAGCTGTGGTCACATGAATTGTGTGAGGTAAAGTTTAAACAGAGAATTATTCAGCCAGTTCACATATCAGTTTGTCTAAAATGATTAATAAGGATTCATTTTCATTTACAGCCACTGACTGATAATTGAACCCGGGTCGATAGCGCAGTTGGTAGCGCGCCGGGATTTGGAATCTCGTGCCCGAGGGGGTGCGGGTTCGAATCCCACCCGGGGAGGTTATACCCTTCCATGAAAATTTGACAATAATGTCGATTTTCCTCCATTGATTAGATAATTTGGAGAAGTTTCTGGCCTTGTGGAAGGGTAGGTGAGTACTGGTTATAGACAATGGTCCAGGAAAGCTAGGTTAGGTGCTCTGGACGCCGTAAAATGACCTAAATTTTGTTGACACGGCGTTAAATAAATAAATAAATTAGACTGATAATTGTAAAATGTCAAAGAAATAACAAAATCTGTGAACAGGTAGCTTAAAGCATGTTGTACCATTGCCTTAAAGGACTTAGATATCACAATGTACAATTTCATTTCTTTGTTCTTTTTTTCTCTTCCGACATAATACCTTGTGGTTATCATATTTTTATGAGGCCATATAATTATATTCATTGTTTTACCAAGTTTTATCAGTAAACCAACATTTTTTATGATAGCCAGAGGGTATGGGTCAATGCTTTGATATCATACCAGACACTAGAGGCCAATATCTAGTGATTGTCTTGTTTACATGTTGTTGACAATTATTGTGCATGTGCTAATAGCTTGTTTACAGCATAATTTATATCGTTACCTTTTAAACTTGTCTTTAGCACTATTAAAAGGGCACATTTTACTCAAGCGAGCTTCTTCAACTTGTGTTGTGGCATTCCAGTGGTAGGACCCAATGCACACTTAGGGTGTAAGAGGTCCTTTGGTTGGAGCACCATCAGAGGCACTGTTAATTTCATTAAGCAACAAAGTTACCTGTGATTGCTTCACTTCACCGAGAGGTGTAAATTGGTACCTGTGACTGTGATGGTGGTATAATTCTGTTGCACCAAAGTGTTGGCTGTAAAAGACTCTCAGGGAGATTGATATATGATAGAAGTTACGCAATGATCATAGGTATAAGTTTGTGATCATGCCTCAGTATAGAACTATAAATTACAATTCCTTTTTAGTAGTATTTTTTCTTGCCTGATCATTCCTTTTGAAAAAAAGCTTTGACTTCAACAGTTCTTCAAAATCTTATTGTCTGAAAGCAAAAGACATATAGAGTTACTATATTTGCTATGAAGTGTGTCTTGGTGATTTTCTACAAAAATTGTTCCAATAGGTCCCTATAGGGTGATAAGTAATTAAGCCCCAGAGGTCGCAAGTTTCAGATACAGACTGAATTGTATTGGGAAAACTTAAAAATCTCCTCATGTCTGGCTCCGTCTAACACCAACTACATGTAATCAGGTGACCAAAGTCTTCAATGTTTTGTGTTTACTTGTTTTATTCGAATTCATATATCAGTCATAAAATGGTTGAAGTTTAATTCTCAAAATTTGGCAAAAAACCCCAAAAGTTATAAATATGAAAATATGATGTATGTTTAACTCATTGTTGTAAATAATAATAGAGTCAAGTGTTTACATTATGGTACATATAAGTTTGAGGGTACTTGATAAATGCTATCAGGTATTGTTTACATTGAATTAATTGTTAAACTTTGTTCAGGAACATATGAACTTTAATGTTTCAAACAACTACATTGTCTAAAATGTCAAGGTTGATACCAGTATGTGCAAAGTCTGAAAGTTTTAACTTTGAATTTTATGCTCTGACAAACCATTTCATTAAACTGGCTCTTAGTAATGAGTGCAAAGGTCATTTCTTTTATATTAAGAAAACAATTCAAATTCTATGAAATTACAAATTTATTTGTAACCCAAACAAATTCAGTGTTTCAGCGCTTTGATGAAGTTCAAAGTTATGGCCCTCTAGGTGTAACCATTAAGACAGGTACAATAATAAGAAAGTTGATATGATCCTCCTGTGATTGTTATCTCATTGACTTTGTCATAATGATGATATTCACTTACCATTATGTACTTACTGTTATTTACATAGCCCAGGATGATGATGATTCAATTATATATACACTGGTTGTCTAGTTACTTTGTTTATATTTCACGGGATAGGCCAAGTACTGTCATAACTCAAATTGAAAAAAGAGTGACTTACAACCTTTTTGCACTAAGCTCGTGATTTTTACATGTAATGTTTATGTCATTGTACTCACTGTATTTAGCTTGACGACTTATTAAGTACATGTGACAATATGATAACAATAATTAGTGTTGACAGAGGCTGGGCAAGCTGGTACATTGTTTCATATTTCAATATGAGTTATGAGAGCATTATGAATGATTTTCTCTTGGGGTGTTGGTTTTACAGTGTAACAGTGCATACTTGATTGTCACCATTATAAGGGTATAAAAAATATTAGGCAGCTATTATAAATATATACATGCAGGATTCAACGCTAAGAGTGTCCTGGGATTCTAAGGATCCTAAACTGGAGGAACCCATGTGATTTTAGCTGAGGGTTCTGTTAAGATCCCTGAAAAATAACACTTCACTTACACAAATTTGAGTTTCCACAAATTGTTTATCTCAACTTTTATTCTTTATTTATTAGAAGAATCCCTAATACAAAGGAGGAATGTCTAAATTACAGACTAGGGATTCCTTTAGGATCTCTGATAATAAAACATTTAAGAGTCAAACCCTGCACATGGTTGATTACTTTGATATTGTTTTAAGAGATATACTAAGTATTATGACCCTCGCACTGTTTCATGATGTCGCTTGAAGCTATCGGCATGAGAGTCTCTCTTCCAAATAAATGATTGTTTTTTGGTGGAAGGGAGAGGGCTCATTCATGAAAATTTTGTGTGACTGTATGTCTTCATGGCATATGGCATTTGCATCATACTAACCCATTTAAACAGAGTGTTGCCCATAGTTAATTAAAAATCACTGATTACCACTAAATCAATTGAAGACAAAATGTTATATGTTGTTAAATGAATCACCTATGAGATATTTATTGTCTTAGGAAAGCAAACTGTAAATTAATTATTTATCTATTCAGTTAATTAGCTGTACATATGAGTCATATAGTCTAGTGTATTGATAAGGGGAACATTCTTTCTATGTTATTATGTGTTAACTATTCTTTATGTGCTGTGCTTCCATTTGGTGTTACAAGCACAAGCCCTTTACCATTCATGTGACAAATTGTGATAAGTGTGGGACATAATATCAAAAACACATCCACAAGGTAGGTTAATCTTCCATAACTTATTTAATAATTCACCATTTTTTATGGGATACATGGAATGCTCTCCCCTTCTAGTAAATAACTCATATACAAAAGGTTTCCAGGACATTATACATGTAGTCCTTTTTAGTGTAATAAAAAGTAAAGTTTATTATTTTCTACTGTTTTAATCCCAGGGGGTCCAAGCAATCACCAACCAAATACAAAAATGTATACCTATAGTATATATATACATGTATATTATAGGTATAGTTGGTATTGTGATCGCTTGGAATCCCTGCAGTTATAATGTGCCTTTTTTTTATATTATGTCCATCACCAATCACAATATGTCACATGGTATAGGCACTTAGTGGATTATTACTAATATTCAAAGTAATACCGGTATTTATTCAGTAATAGTATTTTGAGTGCTATTATATTATGAACTATAACTGGTGTCCTGTTCACATTTTTGTACCTTAGAAAATAATCGTGTATTGATTATTTGTTAAGTAATTTTGGTCATATTTACTTGTCTATTTTTCCAATTGTATCATACTACATGTATTTTTATACCACATTAAGTCACACTAGTACAGGTAAACTAGCTCAATATGTACATGTATTAAATATTTATAAATATTCGTATGTTTTTATATATATGTAATTCATTCAAGGGTAAAGTAGACCTAGCTGAAAATAATATAGGATACGCATGAGAGGTTTGGTTTATAATTATACTAAAGGTAGAAATACGTATAGTAAAATTTTAGTATACGTTTGTATTTGATTTTAACAGATTGTTTCAAATGTTTTGAAATACTGCACAAGGATATATTGAGTAATTAAACTCGGGACAGTTAAACATATTATGACAAGATTTTTGTTTGTTGGCTAAATGGTTTATTTCACTTTAAGTGATTTTATTGTTTGTTTTTTTCCAGGTGTTTTGTCAAATGGTGTGAGACATTATCTACATATTGAAACGTCTGGATATCGCTGACATGAGAGGTTTCATCGGATAAAGTTGTGTCAATTCAGTTGTGTCAATTACGATCGTGTGATTAAATACCATTAATTGAATAAAAAACAAATTAGTACAGTGTATAGTGTTGTAATTGTAAAAATTTGATCAATTGTTTAAACTGACAGATTTATTAAATGGACGTTAATGGTTGTGAATTAAAAGAATAGTTGATAATTAATCTCAGTGTGCACTGATTGAGATTTTAATTGAAGAATAGGTACATGTGTGTAGTAGAATTAAATTGACTTCATATTTGGAATTTAACATTGTGTTTAGATTCGTGCATGACTGAACACAGAGCAGAATGGTTTGAAGTTTCAAGCCATTAGTATTGTTAATGTCCTATCGCATGCAGCTGTACAGGATTTTTCCTTAATATCACTTTTCATTGAGTTGGATTAGATTTTAGAGGTATAGAGGTGCATATATATATGGAGGGTGTGGTATAGTGTATTAAAAGTGTTTGTACTCAAGATTTTATGGATTCTGATAGAAATATGGCAACAACTGTTGAAGTAGTCGGTGGAACAGCCTCGCCTGGCGAGAATGAAGATGGCTTTGGAGACGGTAAGCTTGTTTTGATTTTATGCCATTTACAGTCATCGCTTTTAGTTCTGCAGCACTCTATTGTTGGATTTATTATGTTATATAGTTAAGGAAAAATTATTAACTAGGTCGACTATATGTGAAATAAGTAGTTTTCACTAGCACAAATAAATTTTCGTTTGTCCTAGACTTTTGGGCAGTGTGTTCAGGCAGTGACTGCATTTGTCTACATTATTTAAGGTATTCACCATGGCCAGCTTGCCTTACAAGCTTTTTGTTGGCTCTTCTTTTTGCCAGGTTTGCATTGAATGGTGTAACATAGCTTCTACAAGGTTCCATACCCTGATTATTGTTTTTTTTATTCTGAGTTTAATACAATGTCAACACAATTGATGTTATTTTACTGTGACCAGCACACCCAATTTAGCTTTCTTTGAACCTTGTCTATTACCAGTGCTTGCCTTCCCTTCCACAAGGCTGGCAACTTCTATATACCTAATTAAAAGAGGAAAATTGACATTAATGTCTTCTTTTCATGGAAGGTACATGTATTACCGCTCTGGGTGGGATTTGGACCCATCTCCCCTTCAGGACACTAGATTCAAAATCCCAGTATGCTACCAACTGTGCTACTGACCAAGGTTTCCCAGATTATTCATTGTAAGTTCAGTGTACTAAAGCCACTAGACCACAAATGTGTCTAGATGGTATGTAACATAGACATTCATATAAATACAACCACAATCGGTTTTGTGACTCTGTATTATCTTTGTTTATGTGTGTTTGACATTTTGTTTACATTTTGTCTATGTAACACTACATTTAAAGAAGACATTAGTTAGGATGTTTCTTATTCTATATTCTATATATAGCTGTTGAGTGAATCAATATGACGCAATGTGCTGGGTATACGTGCCATATGTACTTGCCTGCAGGTATAAGTGCCAGGTATTCATGCCAGGTATACTTGTGGGGTATATGCTTTTGATCCTTTGAATGGATACATGTATCTCTGCTTGCCAATTGTCTGTTAGTCATTTCTCAACCTTTACATGATAAATTAAGTCATTCCTCACCTTATTCTCTGGTTGGCTGGTACTTGAATGTTCAAATGGCTTATAACATGTTTGTCAGGATCCATATGCAGTGCCAAACCAATTTGCTAGCAGATTATATATGGAACAGTCTTACATTCTGGAGGGAGCAATGCAAAATTTTGCATAGCAAGGCTTTAAGTAAAAAAGAAAAGAGAAAATTATAAACTGCTAGGTAGTTATTTTCTTACATGATTGGCTCCAAATGTTTTTAGTTTAAAGTTCATGACATACAATTTTCTATAATTAGAAATCATTGTTGTGGAACTGTACATAAATCTTCTACAATAAATATATACCTGGTACAAATTAGTTATTGCATGACTAGTTTTAAATGGTTGATTTTATTGCAAACCATCCGATGATTTTTTTTGGCCTCCAAATGGGATTGAAATTAGAACATTTCTATATTGCTATGTATCATAGTCTATTTGCTAATAATGACATTATGTAATGATCAAATGATATCATATCCTGGTTCAATATTGTTATCTGTAACATGTCTAGGTGATAAAAAGTGTTCAAAACAATGTTAATACATGTACTGTAATATTCTCTCCTCATAAATTATATTGAAGTATATTTTACTGACTTACCCCTTCCGAATTCATGACCATGATTAACAATGTTTTCCATTATTGACTATGGATTCAACTATGGTTAAAACCGGAACTAGGTAAATGCTTGTGATAAATTAGTTTTTTATAATCTCTTAATTTTCTTCAGAAGGCAATCCTTAAGACAAACCTTGTTGTTTAAACATGTGGAATAGTAAACATATCAGGAACAGCTAGAGTAAAAAACGCAGACCTACCTTGCAGCCAAAAAGCAAAGTGGGAAATGTTTTAGACTTTTATTTTTTCTGTTACTGTATTAACCATAGAGTTGATGATATTTTAGATATTACCAGATTTTGTTTGATCATGATAAGATATCTTATAAATTTGTTGAAAATTATCTCCTCTTCGTCATTTGATATAAACTAAAGTTTCACTTATTTCCTCCTTGTTTCACCTTTAAAGTGTGATGAATCACTATTTTCTTATGTTTTGAAGAAGTTTGAACAATTTCGCTATCTCTTTTTTAGCTTTGAAGACAAAATTTCACACACTTGTGCATTAAACACATTGAAAAAATGAATTTGATAGGAAACTATATTATATAACACAAGTTTGTTTTGAAGTTCAAGATCTAGCTCAATGGACTTGTAGTTGCAAATGATAAAATGACTATCTCCCAATTATGACCGTCATCCAGTAATGACCATATCTCTGTGATGACCACCTTTAATACAGTCACTTCTGTCAAATTAACTCCTTTTTTCAAAATAACCTCTCAATAACAGTCACTTCAGCATAGATTTCTGTGACTGGGTATTGTAGAAAGGTTTTATATAATTATTTGTTGAACTGCCTGCTCAGTGTTACTCATGAATAAGTTCATGAAATGAAAAATTCATGAAACATAAATCGTGCTTTCATGAATCAGTAATTTATGAATTAAGTCATGAACCTTTTCATGAAGTAAATCATGAACTTCATGAACATGCTTCACTGGGGTTGTTGCTGCAAACATAGAATTTTTAACAATTATGTAAAGTATAATACTTCATGTTTATTTCAGATCCTCGTTTGGACAAGAAGAAGAAAAAAATGAAACCATTTCAGAAGGTCAAGAATTTTTTCCGTGGAAGTAGTAAGAAAAGATTTAAACCAGATGAGTCAGGTTCTCAGAAAGCTCATTCTACTAGTGCCTTACATCATGGTGCTGTTGGTGGTGATGATGATGATGATGGAGGGTAAGTTATATCATAATGTATTTATGTTTTAGTTTGGTTCAATGCCATAGCAACAAATTGTGTAGGTTATTTGACAGCAATCAGTTATCTTGCCATTCCTGGAAAGGCTAAATTTTTTTATTTAGCTGATAACCAGTTACTAGGCGCTAAATTAAGTTCTCAGGAACTGACAACTGCCCTACATGATTAAGAATCAGTGGTAGGAAAAAGAATGAAATCCATATTCCATGACCAAACTCATCAAAAGTATACTTCCACAATGGAATCTAACCTACAACCCCTCGATCAGTAGACTTGTGCACTGACTACTGCGCTAGCCTGGGGCAGTGAAGTCTAGATATTTTACTGCTTGATGTTTTGAAAAAGATGCAAAATAGTAACTTTACTGGCTCCTTGTAGAGTAAATCCCCATGATATTTTTACTATTTCAATAGGGGATTTAATTTATTAAATAGGTATAGATTTTTCCCAAGAAACTCTCTACATAATGGTTACATATTAGAAAGTGTTTGAACTCCATGTTATGCCATGAAAAAGTTATGGAATAAAAACCTTCTTTGGCAGAGTAATTGTTTTGATTTTTTGACCAACATTGATCGGAAAAAGTCACGAAGTATAGCCACAGTGTGACCTAGGACATGGTATTGTTGATGCTGTGATAAGATAGACCTTATTGTGTTCTATCTAGATAGATTGTGATTGAATAAATGTGTATAGATAACTAGAGGCTAAATATCAGTATGCGACATTAGAAAGTCAAAATACCTTCTGTGCATAGTGCAGAACGTATCTTAAATGTTTTAACAAACATATTAAGGTTTTTATATGATAATGTCATTGAATAGGTCATACAATGCAATGTAAGGTGTTTTACGCCACATTTTAACAATTTCAATGATCAGCTGTCATACTCAATGTCCCTGTATAGGCCTTGATATCTGAATCAAAGCTTTTAACCTTAAGGGGACACTAGTGACTACAACATCATTGTAAGATTAGGTTCAAGGATTAGAAGAGCTAGCCTATGTGCCTGCTTGAGGTCCTAGGTTTGATACTCTTGTGGGGGGCATATTTTTGAGGAGTTTGATTATGAAATAATTTCTATGGCCATTCTCCCTCCTACTACTGATTTAAAAATCACGGAGTATGAACTTGCCTAGAAACTGGTTAACATCTAAATCCAAAGATTTAGCATTTTCAGGAAGGTGAGTAGGTTGACTGACTGCCATGATATGACCTGTACAATGTGTTGCAACAGCATTTAATAAACAAAAACAAAGTAGAAGGTGTGTTATACCTGCTTTAAAATTGAGTGAAATTATTATCATGTGGGCTGACCCTACTAAAACAGGAGAAGATGACACTGGCATGCTGGGTTTATTTAATAGCAGGATTACATGTTAATGTTGCATTCATATAAAATGTTATCTATAATGTATAGGTTTTGATGTGAGTGACATGTTTTTGTAATTAACTCAGAGGTTTTTACTATTATCTGAAAGATTATAGGGAGAATGACTCATACACTGTATTGACTCATACATTGATCATTGATCAAGTCATCTCAGTGTATTGATATTATCATTTGTTTTATAAAAATATACCTTTGTCAAACTGAGAATAGTGGTAAAGTAACCAGGGGTTGAGGTGTGATTAGATCCCTCCCCCTCATAGGTATTATGTTATAAATGAGATTAAACAAATGATTTCCCTGGAAGAATTGAAGTTTAAAAATGTCACCCCTGGAAAATCTGAGGTTTGACATCCCTGGGAAAATCTTAAAATAGACTCTTTTTGGACAAATATTGGGTTAAACACTCACTCGGGAAACCCCCTAGAAAAACCGTAGGTTGGACACCTTTGGAACAATCTAAGGTTGGAAACTACTCAGAAAAATCTCTGAATAGGTCTTAAGTAGAACCCTCTGGAAAAATCTTAAGTTTGACAACCCTTGGCAAAAAATTAGGCTATACATCACCTGGGACCATCTAAGGTTGAACACCCCCTTAACAAATCTCCGACTGGACATCCTGATTTGAATGTTTTGATCAGTTCCTGGATGTGATATTTATATGATAAATATATTATAATACAATGAATGTTATAAAATAATTGTGTTTGACAAAGTTAAGGTTGAATAGACATTGGGAATGATTTATTGACTTGTACATTGTACTTTATTGATACACAAGGTGAAAATTCTTTACATTTTTGTTTCATTATGGTGTTGTACATTAGTGTTGTAAGGTAAATGTCCTTTACCAACACTATTTTTTTGGTTGGGTTTAACACCGTAGCAACTCTTTTATGTCGTTCATATTACACTGTTCCTGTAAAGGCTAAATCTTTGGATTTAGCTGTTAACCAGTTACTTATGACTTTAAACTGCCTACATGATTTAGACGCAGTGGTAGGAGGAAGAATGGCTGTAGAATTTATTGCATGATCTACTTTCACAAAAGTATGCCCAGTGCAGGAATCAAAACTATGCCCCCTCAATTTTATAATAATGCTATTTTTAATTGTGTATTATAAATTTCACCAGATTATTGTCTCAAAGCTTATTTTAATCATCCTCAGCTAATTCTTGTTTCTATGATTATCTTTATTTATAGATTCCGAAAGAGTCATGTTCTAGCTGGAAGTAGAAGTATATCTGAAGACAGTATATTTAAACATGACACCAAGGAACCAACACCTGGAGTTCTAGAAAATAAAACTGTCTCAATGGAGAATATAGAATCTAACCCATTCCAGGTAAATTTCTTATTACATGTATAAAGTATAGCAACACTTTTATATTACATTTTAATACACTCTATTATCTATTATATGCAGTCTTTGCCTTAACCCCAACCCAAAGCCCAGGGCTAGTAAAAAGTTGATTCACTGTTAGTGAATTGTACTTATTTCATATAAATTGGACTAGTTGTTCATTTGGAAATTTCTATAAAATGTAATAAATGTGGCTAGTGCTTGAGATAACAAACTTAAGGTAAAGACTGAATTACTATTATTATATTCAGTCTTTGCTTTAACCCACTAGCCCTTAGCTTGAACTAGTGAAAAAATGTTCCAGTTTGATGGAATGTTTTAATCAGGGTTCTTTTAAATTTGACCAATCATTATGAAAACATTTTAAACTGGGCTAGTGCTTCTACAAATTTAAGGTGAAGACTGTATATGCATGTATAGATTATAGACTTTTTGTATCTGTCCAAGGTCGTCTGGGCCCAAGGTCATAAAATTTTAAAATTAACTCAGTACTCAAAACTCAGAGTTATTCTTGAGATTTTTTTTTAAATTTGCATAAAAAGTTGATGCAACCGGTAAAAGTATAGTATGATTAGTGTGTGCTCCTTACAAATAAATTGATTAACTTTATTCAGTGGAGCATGCATTAAACCCACTGATTTAAATACTCACTACAGTGTTTATGTACTATCAATATTCAAGTATTTTAATCAGTGGGGTTTTAATGAATGTGCAACTGACAGTTGAATATAATTCAATATCATAACAATATCATGTTTTAGTTATGATCCCTTTTTTACTGAGAATAACCTTTAAGAGAAAATCTGAGTATTGAACACTAGGTTAATATTAAACTGTTTTTAACCTTGGAGTCCTCCATTAGAAGGGAGAAAGTCAAAAGATAAACTAATACTAAAATGATAACATTAATTGTTGAGGGTATACAAATGTATAATAGTTCTAGTGATGAAGATTTTAGTGCCTTTATATTTTTGTTAGATTTCTTCATTAATAGCAATGTTTTTTTCAATCTTTGCATCTAAAGTAAAGTACCTGAATATTCAGTTTTAATCACCTTCAGCAAACTTAAATTAAGTGATTATAAAATTATTACATGTGTGTTCTTAGAAAGAAGTTGAAGCAACATTTCTGACCTCCTCTTTAAATCCCCAACATTTTGCTGATCAAAATTCAAGAGCTTTTTAAATATTGATTTACTTGAAAAGTTTACCAAATGTCGAATATAATCATTTTGATTTAAATAATTATGAAAGTTAATGATATGCATAATATGATTTGATTGAGATGTTATGATGAATTAAGCGAGAGTAGCGCAGGGATTTATGAAGCGTATCAAATATACAACATACATATAATACACGAGAAAGTTCTTGATGTGGCGTGGGAACGTTGATAATACTTATAGTATCATATATCATTGAATTGGTTATAGATACAGTTATGTTTGTTCACTCAATGATAACATTGTATTATGGTCTTGTATGATAAAAGGATGCATAATGCATTTCAATGGGTCAGTACGAAACTAGTTGACATCCTTCTTTATCAATATGCTGTTAGAGTTGTTTTGCACTGTCCTTATCAATATGATTTTTATGCATATACGTAACTTTGCTTGACATAATAATAATAGTAAAGACTTTATTTATAGAGGCAAAACAGGCAAAGCCCAATTTTCCCTGTGAGCCTCTTGACATGTATTGCTAGAGTTAAGATCAAGGTCCTTGGTTTTAATCCAGAACTGGAGAGTGGCCCAAGTGGTGTTAAAATTTTCATACAAACAATATAGGCTTATCCCAGGGAATAAGTAAAATTATGTATTTGTATTTGTATCACTTTATTCATCTATTCAATGGGTAAGCCCTTTATTTAAAGTACATAAATATGCATGACAATTATTTGACCTGTAGTTGGAATATTTTTTGTGTACAGTTTGTTTAAGGTTATGATGAAAACCACTACCTAATTTCCATTGTTTTTATTGATTTTTAGATAAACCATATATGATTCATAAAGCTTGGAGTGGCGTAAAAAAGGAAATTTGATCAGTTTAAATATCTAGAGGGTGAAATAGAAGTTTTTATTGTTAACAAACTATGAATATATTAATATATAAGGAAAATTGTAATGATATGTTGTAATGTACTATTAGCAGTAATGTAATGTTAAATTTAGGGTTAATCTTCAAGAAAATTTGCAGTGCATTTGCTTAGGTGGATCCAGATAACAATTCTGGGGGGGGGTATTTTTATATCCTCTGTTAGTGATACTAAGTCTTGGTAGACTCTTTATACCTATAAACTGTAGCCTTAATGCCTTCAAGTTACTGTACTTTTTAAGGTTCAAACTTCTTATGTAAGAAATTGGGTTTACTGTTAGATTTCCTGAAAATGAGAAAAGTTATTTTTTAGATGTAACATCTCAATCCTTGTAAAACTTCATAAAGTGATTTGAACTCTACCAACCAGACTCAACAGGTCATTGTGACATTTTACAAAATTTAATATTAAAATTGCTATGACTACTATTATGAAAATTTTCAAATGGCGTCAGATTAATTTTGTTATGTCCTCTGGGCAAATAAAAAGTCCAGTGTTCTATTGAAACTAATACCGAGGGTCAATTTGTATCCCATTTGTCAATATTACATTGAACTAAAACTATGATGTAAAAATGACTTGGCTTTTTTTCATGGTAAAATTTATTTAAGTGTAAAACTTCATTAACTTTAAAGTATCAGGCCCGTAGGAACAGGGGGGGGGGGGCTGGGGGGGCTAAGTCCCCCCAATACTTCAGCAGTTATACTGATTGAGGATTTTAATTAATCTGTCACACTAAATTGATTGATACATACGTGCTTTTTCTTCAAAAATCAATATTGCAAACACTTTTTATGGAACAAGATGCTCAAATGCAGCATTAAACTAAACTTAAACATAAGTACAGTAACATTAGGAAACGTTTTCTTTTTCTTAAAATAAATCTGAACAAATTAGCCCCCCCACCATCTGAAAATGCTTCCTACGTGCCTGAGTATCATGTTACTACATTGATAGTTTGATGTGAAAGCTACAATTTTTGTATTTTGTTCATGCTCAAAAGAGCCTAAATGGTAAAGGTTTCATATTACTCTGATTTGAGATTAAGAAGAGGAAATGGAAGGATTTGCTTACCAATTTAGATGCATATAATGTTCTTTTTGTGATTTGTTTTTCTGAGTGCAAAGAGAATTAGGGTTTAGTAGGGGCTGATCCAGCAAGAGTTGTTCAAGAGGGGGGGGGTTCAAGGGGGTTAAGGGATGCTTGAAAACATGTTAAATTCAATTTAAAAAAAATCATGGTCTGGAGAAAACCACCAAAAAAGTAATTGCAGGTCCACCTCTGTTGGACACATTTAAATAAAAACATATTGACATGGAGTATTTGTAATAGCTAATTTACTTCAGGGTCATGTATTGTGGACAAGGCTGAGTTAGTTTATTAAATGACAAATTATTGTCATGTAAAATTGTTAAGATAATATCTAGTAAATGCCAAATGTCAGTTTATCTCGTATCTTTATCTGAAACAAAATATTACTGCACTCAATCATGGACTTGCTGGAACCAATTTCTTTGCAATTAACAAATTTATGTTTGTACATTATCCCTGCTGATTGAAATACTTGATATTTGTTGGATAATCCATGTACATAAATACAGATATCTGTTCTTATTGATTGTATATACAGAAGTACAGTAGTGAGTATTTAAATCAACGGGGTTGATGTATGTGCCACAACAGTTGAATAAAATTCAACAATATACATGGTACACTAGCCATGTCATTGTAGGATCAGTTTTTATGAAGCTGCATGTCAGTTGATAAATATTTCATGTGATATTTCGACAAGTTAGACAGTTTTTTAGGACAAGGAGAATAGAAAGATGTTTGTTCTATAAAAATATTTTTCTCCATAAAACTTTCATATAGCAGCTAATTGTACAGGTCTTATTATTTGGTTGGGTTTAACACCATTGCAACACATTGCAAAGTAAACTTGTTGGATCAAAAACAAAGGGACATACTTGGATTCAGTGCAGAGAAATCTTTTTAAACAGATAGAAATAGATAAAAAATCTTGCATTTATCTTCACTTAAAAAAGTTGTCGAGTCATTAAATGACTGCCTATTGATTATCATGACATTAATATTTCTAAACCTAAGTTGCTTAAGGTTGATGTTAACTATTTACCTTGTAAGGGTTATTTGAATAGGACTTTACTGAAAACTTGGGAGATGTTCTAAAACTGTAGGTTTTTATCATACATAGGTTAGGTCATAATGGGTTGAGGGTTATAAATCTAGGCCAACATGGTTGAAGAATTTTGTTGGGTAATCCATTGTGTATTTAACTAAGTATAACCTTTATCAATTACTTTAATACTGGCAATCTTAGGAATGTCTATATGGGATATAATTAATACAGGCTGTATGTTAAATGTTTGCTTTCACTTTGAAGTAAAATACAGAGAAATGTCTTTAAAACATCCAGTAACAGGACTTGGATTAGCAAACATGATGAGCAAAACTGCAGTAAGAACATTGCTTTAAAGATCTAGTTATTACAGTCTTGTGGGCAACCCTCGATGTGAAATGGGCCCATTTAAGGTGGCTGATTTTTAGAGATACCATTTGCAGTGAAGACACTTTTATTGGAAATTGAAGCACCTGAATAAAAGGTTTAAGGTGGGTTTTACAGAAAATTAAGATACTTCCATCATTGCCTTAACCTACTTGCCCTAAGTTTAGACTAGCGAAATTGATTTGGGCGAGTAGAAATTTCAATAAGTCAGACTAGTCTATAATTTTTAATTTTCCGTAATAACATGATAATTCAGACAAGTGCTGAAGAAAATTTTAAGTGAAAACTTTGACTTCTGACCAAGGGTCAATTTTCATTGGAACTTAAATGCACAGGAATAATTTAAGATGCCTGTTGAAGGAAGGACTCACAGTTTATTGTAGGAGAGGTAAATTTATATTGAAATTTTTTTTATTGAGTTGGCCATTATTGAAAGGTGTTCATAAAGTGAAGTTTCACTGTATATACTATCCAACTTTTACTACTATATAACTATATAAAATTAAAATTCCACACATTTTTCATTCTTATTAATTTATATAAAAACATTAACTTGTTGTATTGTATAGTCAAGTAATGTCAGTACCACACCATGACAAGTATTTTAATGGATTGTAAAGATTCACTTGAATGGAATGGAGACTGATACTAGAGTTATAGCCTTCAAGCTAATGGTATGGTGTTTTTTTGCCTTGTGATATAGTGAAGTTTTCACCATGAAATTGTAGGTTTTATGTGAAAAGTCAAAATAATTGAAAACTTGCTTTTCTTCTTTTATTAAATGTAAGGTTATCAATGCAAAGATCTATACGCTGTATTGGTCATTCGACTGATTGTCACAGTTGAGGTTGTGCCCTGTGTTAAATGCTTTATTGTTTGTTCATCTTGCGCTTGTCAAAAAGGTCAGTTTTTTCATCTTCAAGTTGGATATTGAATTTACCAATTTTGTAGTCTTAAACTAGTGCATAAACATAATCTTTTATAGTTAGGGAGCATATACACCTTGTAGAACTCTTTAATTACTATGGTTCTCTGGTTTTGGTGGACTTCACTTAAGAAAAGATGACCCCAAAACAACCTTTTTTCTCTGCAACCCTAACAAAAATATACAAGGCTGGTCTGAGAGACGAGAATGTGTTCCCTCTCTTTTTGAGGTTTTGGAGTGGGTGCAATGTCCCTTTTCACCAGAAAAAAGGCATACAAAAGGTGTTAGCATAGCAAATGTAAAGGCAATGAAAGTTAGAGCATATTTGGCTTCATTTGAGGAGATAATGTCTGAGTGTACATAGGAGGCTAAAATAGACAATTTATTGTATTTCTACCCATTCAGCTTGTCCCAGCATTGCCATAGTAACCAGAATTTTGGCTCAAATGGATATTTCTTTTACACATAACACAGAGAACACTCTTGCCAAGTTGCACATCTGACATTTAAATAATGACAAAATAAGAGTGTTTTTCAAAAAATTGCATAATTGCATTGAATTGGCAAAATTATCAATTAGTGGCCAAGTCAGAACTGGAGTTATGAGTTAAGTTGACTTTCATTAGACATGAACAATCTACTTGTATCATGAGATAAGTGCAATGTTTGTGTTCTAATTATGTGTTGTGCATGATACACGAATTAAACCATTTTTTGGCGTACTCATTTCAATGTACAGAACCCTTCATATGTTCTTGAAAAATTAAATTTTGAGAATAAACTAATCTTGCAGAGGGCAAGTGATTTAAAGCTAATTCATGTAGCATAGTTTAATACATTATTATGTTGATGAATAAATTAATGTTGAGTATGAAGTTTGCTTAAATGATATGCCTCTTTGTTTCTTTTTGTTACAAGTAAATGTTAACTTAACTCTAAGTCTTTATTCTAAAATCAGGATTTTGTCCAATGACTTTAAAAGAGGGCATGCACTGTGTAAGGTCAAGTGGTCTATTAGAAGAGGAAGTGGAACAATTGATATGGCACTTGAGTTCCTTACTCCCACATTATATAGTATAAATGTTAATGTGCATAATTAGAATATGGAAGCAATTATTAAGGTGGCCGTTCCCTTGTAGGTTTAACTTGATTTTGCTCAAACAGACAATATTCAGAATTCAAATATTTGAGATTTACCATGTATGGACAAATTAACAGTTACACTGCTGCTACTGTACTTTCATATCAAAGGGAGATAATAACTTACTTCTTAAAAAGCTTTCTTTAATTACTTTGTTATGGATTGTTGCTTTATAAATAAAATCTATGCAAAATGATTAACATGTTGAAATAAATGAAAGATATTATGTTTTGTAAACATTTATCATGGTTTGAAATATATACTGGATGGTAAATTGGCTTTATGGGAATTCTACCTTAAATGAACATTTGATCTTATATTAGTTACATTTAAGTATCTAAAGTTCTGCTATAATGACAATATAAAAGCGAAACTTTCTATGTGCAAAGCTTGTTACAAGAGGCATCCTACCTTAATGAAGTAGGCAATGTGCATTTGTTAAAACTTAAGATTTACTTCAGAATTCATGAACTCTAAGGCAAATTGGTTGATGAAAAGAAACACAGAAGGAATTTTCTTAAAAAAGTTCTTTAAAGAATATGTTAAGCCTTTGACATAATTATGTAATTTTGGAACGAAAATGAATGTATTAAATTTTCTAAGTTGCATGAAGTCTTTGACACATCTGATAAGATGATGTAAGGAACGTGAAGGAACTTAAGTTTGTTTAAAGAATACATTTAGTGTTTGACTGATGTGATATAGGGTTAGGGTTTGTGACATTGATGCATCAGAAATATTAATACAATGCTTTACTGGTTAAAGATCATCTAATTGATGTAATATTAATGTAATAATGTTAACATATACATTATAGTGTATGTGTTTTGAATGGATTTGAATAGTGATTGAATCATAATTGGAATATATATTCTTGGTGAACTGTTTTATTGTATTGTATGATACGTTTACAAATTTATAAGTGATGCTTTTTTTCATGTTGACCTGAGACTAGGAAATCTGCCATTTCAGTACCATTCACACTCATTTTATCAGTTAACTACAGTGTATGTGCTAATGTGGCAATGCTTATTTTATTAATGGTCAAATATACTTAGCTATATGTCTGACATCTTAGGGCAATTTAAACAAGCTTCATAAAAATACTCAGATGTAGATACTCATTTTAAAAACATAAATATTTGTCTGACATCTCAGGTGAATTTTAACCAGCTATATAACAAAGTACTTGGATGTGGATGCTAATTTGGAAAACTTATTTATATATCTCTGGTCAATTTGAACAAGCAATATAAAGTACTTGGGTGTTAAAACTGATATGGGAAATATATTTATCTGGCTGACATCTCGGGTCACTTGGAACTAGCTATGAAAACAAATAACTTGGTTGACATAAATTATTTGAATGATATTCAAGACATGTAGAAATGTTTAATCAACTTGATTGTTTCTTAATTAGTGTTATGACAAAGGTTAATTAGCAACACGTTATCAGGAATTATTTATCATTTTCTGACTCTGTTATGGATTTAAATAATTGCGATGTCCCGGTAAGTTGTTTAACATACAATTTGAGCTTACATGAAGTAGGGGCATAGTTAATTGATAGATATTATTTTGTCAAATTCAAATATGTTGGCCTTATATGATTATATTCAGTGATTACTGTACATGTATACATTCTATGAGGTACTGGTCAATCTAGTGTGCTGATATGTTAAGACCCCCTTAAAAATGGCCACCGTGGGATTTGAAATTAGTTCTGCAATTAATAAATTTTAATTAAAAAATTTGCCCCAAAAAGACTTTCTTGTGTTGCTTTAGTGTAAAGGGGGACAGTGGTCCTCATTGCCAGAAAAAAATGGGGGTCATTGAGTCTCCATTCTATCTGTCTATGAAATTCAGGAGTAATACCAGTATGTTTGGTTCCTGGTCGATTAATTTATTTTTCTTTATGTATTGATATATTATTTTGTATAGTAAAAATATTGTTACAGCAATTCATAGTCAGGTCGCTTCGGGCAAACGGCTGCTAAGAGTTTGAAGACGTGGTTGCTTGACCAAGATTCACTGTAGGCCCCTACATGTGCATGTATATAAATTTTCACAGATTATTAATTTTCAATTGAGTAAAAGAATTAAATTTTAAAGGTATTAAAAATATTCATAATTTACTGAAACCTCTGAATTTATTATTATGCTTTCTTGTAAATTACCAGGATTTATCAGTGAAATAAAATCAATATTCCACTGATTTGAAACAATTAAAATTCAATTTATGATTTTCACTGTTTGGATAGCATATAAAGACTATAAATAATGCCTGTTTGGAGCATGTAATAAACAGAAAATTTGTTATTTCTGTGTAAGATATAATTTATTTTACTTGTGAGCAAAGGATATGATATTTTTACTCCTGGCTACATCAATTGTGAAAACATTGCATCCTTAGCTCACTTGTGAAATAAAAATCGATCTTACACCAAAATAAACAAATATCCTCTATATCTTACACAGTGTAGCAATTTTATCTTGATGTTTTTGTTACTGTTTTTGTAACAATGTGCAAAGATGCATTAAAATTTAAATTTTGAAAATAGTTTATCATCAAAATGGTTATTGTTGAAATTACATTTTTGTGTTGTGGTTTTATGATAAATTATTTATTAAGTAAAGATATTAACACTATCTTATTGTCAGTTTCTCTTTAAATTGGTTAATAGTCTACTTAAAAGAAAAAAATTCATCCTTTATTTATATTTGTTTTGTAAGTAGGAAAGAAGTTGTCAAAATTATTGCTTTTACGTGAATAAGAAAATACTTACACGCAATTGTAACTCATTAAATGGAAATTTTGCTTTATTATTATGATGCTATAGAACTACAAATATAAATACATTGAAATTTTATAGTTAAAAAGCTATTTATAAGTTGCCTTAATTGAAGTTGTTGTTAATGAATGTTGCTCACACTCATTTAAAAAACATACAGAAAAATTGTATCAAAAGTGGGAGAAGAATGAAAATATTATTCATGTCAAATTCAAATTAAAGAATTATGGTTAATAAACTGAGGAACTTCATCCATTCAGAACTTCTCGGCAATAACCTGGGACATATTTAGGCCCCAATCTGAAACTACCGGTAAGCCCTGGCCGTGGCGTAGTGGTTAGCATGTCTGACTTCGAATCTGGAGATTGAGGGTTCGAGCCCGGTTGTGGTAGGTCATACTCTATACATGAGTTGTCAGCCTCGTGGTAGGTTAAGTTAGAACTGGTGATAGAAAAGTCTCCAGGAAACCTATAGAAGGAAGAGCTGGCCGTTGTATGTATACATACACCATTGTTTGGGCCATAAGTGATGTTTTGTTTTTAGTCCATAAATTTGAAATAACACAGTTGAATGATATCCCTGAACAATATTTGTTTCAATAATAACATAGAAATATGTTTTGACAAAGATCTGTGTATATACTACAAGAACTATTTTGCATAACCGTTATGTGCTTCGCCTCACGTAGGTAGTAAAATCCCAAGCCGCCAGGGTAGACCCCCTACGAATCTTTCTGAGATTATTCATTCATGAAAGGTTGAGGTTTTCATCATCATTAATAAAATTATATAATTTGACTTTCTCCCTTACAGACTTGAAACATTATAAGTAGATTTCCCTTTTAGATTTCCAAAATGTTTAAATGGGTCATAGGGGTCCAGACCTTGCAAATTTTATATGTCAGAAATTTGCGGAAATACAGGGTTTAAAATGATATTGTTTGTATCTTGACCATTAGAAAAAAGGGAATATTGAACCCCTTGAAATAAATGAATGGCCCTTTACATTTTTGGGAAGTCTAAAGACCTTTTTTCATATTTTATATATAATCCTCACTAACACTTCAAATAATTGGATTACAGACAGAGCTATTTATGAAGTTGAAATCTCGTCAGTCAGATTCTGACATAGATGAGGGGTTACCTTACAGCCCCTTAACAACAACATTGACCCCTCATGGACTCATATTTGATGTCCATGTACCACGTAAGGTAAGGAGTATCATCTAACATGTGGTGTGCAGTGATGTGGTGATGTGTGATTTATTGCTTTATAAAACGTGGCTTTGCCTCAATCTATAGTAATTTGTGATCTATTGCTATATAGAGCATGACTTTGCCTCATTCTATAGAATTGCATCTTTTTGATGGCTTATTATATTGTATAGTCCAGAATTAGGAACTTGCTCCTATGTATACATTATTCTATGATAAAACATTGATTTAGCATGAAATAAATCAGTGGGGTTTTCCCAAATTATTGGTAAAATGTACAACACTGATATTGATCAATTTATTCAACAGCCAGTGGCACATACTGATTAAAATGCTTGATATGTGTTTGATAATAGTGTACATACTCAGGGAACAAATACCGAGTATTTAAATCAGTAGGGTTAATGAATGCACTGCTGACTGTTGGGTAAAGTTTAACAACTAATATTTGTTATATTGTTTCAGCAAATACTGTTGTGTTTAGTCAAATTTAACATAATACAAGTTGGAAAATTGTTTAAAATGTAAATCAGCAAAAACAATTAAATTAATTCACTTCACTATTGAATGATCAAAGATAAATGTAGCCATAAGAGCAGGTTTTGCATGGACTATGCTATATGGATTGTTTAGTTAAGTTTGGCTTGTAGTTGCATACTTCTGTATTTTATGTATTATTTTGATAATTTAAATTTTGATTTTTTGTAGACAATTAAATTAATGCATGATCTTTGCTTGCAATAAAGTGTAGTGTTTGGAAATAGTCTGGACTATATCAGGTGGCCAGGTGCCTGTTGACTCTGATTCTAAGAATGAAGATTTTCCTTAAGCATGTGTGAAACAATTTTTGGGGCCAGAGAATATTTTTCTATAATTAGTACCTGAAATAAATAAATATAGAAATTTCAGAATTACTAGAATTTTAAACTTTTACTCATGTATCATTATATTCTATATAGATTTCTATGTATTTTTTCGTCCAATTTACTATTAACGTTATTGATAGCTAATTCATTAAGTATTTAGTTCACATTGAACCATATGGAAAGAAAAATATTACAGTGTATGCCTGCAGAAGTTTCAAATTGTGAACTGTTTGAGATTGCAGGGGCCTGTTATTTCTTACTATTGCTTTAAGTGTTGTTTTTTTAACCATTTCCCAATTACTTTTTTGTATAATACAAGTGTTGTTCATACCTTTTGATCAATTATTTTTCTTTCTGTTATTGCAGCTTTATTTTTCATTTTACACTTTGCAGTGTTGTTTGCAGTAGTACTTACAGCTCTTTGATTTGTGTGCTTTATTGTATTTGGAATTTTACATTAACACTCATTGTCTTAAATATTTATTATTTAGCCAAAATTTATTATGTTATATAGTAAAGGTTATAATATCAACTAGCCCAACTTGATAAATCCAGGAATTTCCACTTGCCCAATCATATTTCACTAGTCCTGGGCCTAGGGCTAGTAGGTTCAGACAATGACTGCATTAAGACATTTGGTTGTCAAGTGTGTATTAAATGCTATCAAGTAAGCAAACCAATCCCATAACTGTTGTAAGATATGTTTGAAACAAACTCATACTTTGTCTTTAATATTTTTTCTCTCCCTAGGGGTTCGTGATTTAACAGATCATTGGTTGTTCAAAACGTTAAGCAAGTTTATATTGATATGATTATGCAATGATTTATTGTAAGAACAGCAGTATCAGTTTATATTTGTATCCTTCAGGGTTCTAGTGATTACTATCCAGACTTTCATTACATTTCATATATTTTGAATATATGCCCCCCTAATAAACACCCCCCTTTTGGAAAGTGTAATGCCCCCAGGGGGGTTTAATAGAGAAGTTATGGTACTTAACTTTGATCAAACATCTTTCCTTGAGGCATTATTGTCAATCTTTTGTTTGTACCATATTATATTGATGTATTTATGTTATAAAATGGTAATATTATCATAAAATTTGTTAACAAAAATCTGTAAAATCAAACATTTTATTTTTATCAATACTGTATCATGATTGCTTGCATCATAATAGCCACTTAGTTACATGATCTTCTTGTACACTAAACCTTATGTAGAAACCATGATTAATGATTGTGTATGAATTATTTTTCTTTGGATTTTTAGTCTGTTTATCAACATTATTTAGTTGGTTGTTTACAGCAGCCAACTTACATAACTAGGTATTCTGGACAATTTTTCTAATCAATATTAACATACCTTTCTACATAGAGTCAGCAACTTCTCTCTTTATGGAGGTACATGTATATGGATATTCATGAAAGTGTATGTGACCTGCTGAGGATTTTAAATACTGTGCTTTTTCCACTGCACCAGAGCCCCTGCTCTATCTTTTAGTGTATTAATGTTCAATGTGATGTTGTTGTTTTTCATGTGTAAATGTACAATATTTTGATATTAATAGTTATGTCTATGAGCTATTGCTTTGTATGAATATTATTTCTCATTTTCTATGTCTGCGAGTCATTGCTTTTCAATGTGATTATCTCCTAATTCTTACAAGGTATACATGTAAACTATATGTATAAATTGCTTCTAAAAACTATATGTGGTAGACCTGATCAGTTGTATTTAAAATTCCATTTGTTAATAAAGAAAGTTATGGAGTGCACTGTATGTATTGTTTAATTTTATGGTGCAAGATTTTTTATGTCGATGCTTTTGCTTATACTTACATTTGAATTGACAATTTTCATTTCTTCCTGACCAGTTGGATTTTGGTTTAATTCCATATGTTTATGTTCTACTATTGTATTATATTATTCTCCTTTTCTAAAGTACAACTTGTGTTTACATAAATCTCCAAATACAGTGCAGTTCATTTAAATGTACTTGAAAATAAGGGAGGCAACTCTGTCATGACTGAATATGTAAAAACTCGAGTAAAGTAAGAGTTATCCTTCATAATAGGTTTTAGAATATTTTTCTTTAAAAATCAACTATTAGGACAAGCTATAATTATGCAATAATTTTCTGGTCTGTTTTAAAGACAAGCATTTATGATTCTTTATTCATCATTTTTTTGTACTTCAGACGACAATGTTTAACCCACTTAAGTTGTAATACTTTGTCATGTAAATACACATTTTTTCCTCCTAATGTGCTTGAGGCACATATAATGTGACTATCCAAAAAATGTCTTAAGCATTTTAAATTAATTTTAACTGGCTTTGTTATGAGATTTTTTGTTAGCTAGTGTTGATTAAGGAAATATTACGTAAGAACCTAGAAACAAAGGGGAAAGGTATTGTGTTGTAGATAAATTTTGGTGAAACCTAGTTTTTTTAGAAAACAGAGAATATTGATTATTGGTTGCCATGGCAACTAGGAAAGTCAGAAATCCATGAGACACGATCACCTGATATAGTGTAAGGTTTCAGTCAAAATATTTCCATTTATGGAAAGCAGCTGAAAATTGGATTTTTACTCGGTGATTTAATGCTGCATGGCAAACGATGTTTTCTCAGGATTTGAAAGTGAGTCATTTAAAGTTTTTGTTTTGATTTTAAAATGAATATATTGGATTTTGTGGCATTGTGGCTGCTATTTATGAGTTTAATGGTTTAACTTTGAAGTTTATTATCAGGTTATATGATTTAAGCAGTCTGGTTGAGGTAAATTCTCTGGCTTATAGTGTATTTGTAAACAAATAGTTTAGAATGACTTAGCAAGTTTTGATTCCAATAATAAAGTTTCTGATGCTAAAGGTCTTAGCAGAAATATTCCTGATATTGATTATTAAACATTTTTTGTTGTTGTCATGACAATAATTCCTCTATTATTATCAGATTTCAAGATTTATACAGTAATTGTACTCATTGTTATTTTCAGTGTGTGACCTAGATATAATGATCGTGTCTTTTATTTGCTGACTAATAATTTTTCCTTGTTGTTGTTTTTGTTATAGTTTTGTTGTTGTTGTAGTTTTGTTGTAATTTTGTTGTTGTTGTTTTGCCATTGTTTCAAAAGAACTATTGAAGACTTAAAATTGTCGTTTCTGCTATAATGTTGATTTATGTTGTTACCTTGAATATTCAGAGAATGATACTAGGGGCTATCCTACTCAGCTTTTTGTCGCAGTAACACTTTATTACAAGCACCTTAGATAATATTCATATATTTTTACATGTACATGTAGTTCTCACTGATACAGTTGGCACACTGTTTTTTCTTTAAGTATAATGTTGTTTTAATATTGGTGTTAATTCTGTATTTATGGTTCTGTTTTGGTGTAATTTTGAAAACATTGATAATTTCTTGATAAGCCTTAAATACTTAAGACTTAGACTTTTTACATTCAACTTACTATATTATACTAGAATTTATTTATAATATTTATAAGTTGATCATATTGTGTTAATTATGTTACACTATAGTCTCTTTGGTTTGCATGCAGTTAGCTATACTTAGAAAAATATTTAAATTTTAAACAAATCTGGTGTTGAAATAAATCATAAGAAATTTGCATGTTTTTATTTAAAGGTTAATTGCTAATTACCAGTTTAGGTATGTTTTGCAATGCATAAATTATTAATGAAAATAATGGTTTTAGCGTTAATGTATACAGTTTGTATTATTTAGTCTATTTTACTTTTAGTGTTAACTTATGTAGCATGTTGGAACTTTCCCTAATGGGACATGTATATAAACTAGGTGTTGGTAAAATGTTGTTTATAGTTGATGATTTTCATGCATGTACTTGTATTTTAACATACATTTTAGTGAAATTCCTTTTAAATTGAATTTAAATAAATGATGATTCCTAGTGCATGCAATATTTGTAGATTAAAGTCTCTCTTGAACGGGAATTTTACTTAGCTTAGCTAATAACTTACAATTAGTTGTTGCATGCTTTAATGTTGCCATCATATTCAAGTTTACTCAGTGTCTGACATTTACAGAAGTAAGTGGAAGAATGACCCTAAGAATTTTTCTTGATCAATCTCCATGAATTTTGACCTGATATGGCTTTAAATTCCCTAATAGAGAATAAAACCCAAGTTCCCAGGTATTGTAGTCAGACATGCTACAGACTGAGCTATAATAATCGGCGTCTGTAGCACAGTTGGTTAGGGTGCTGGGATTTTGAATCTAATGAAGTGGTATGGATTTGTTATACCCTTTCATAAAATTGACTATGTCAATTTCCTCCATTATATAGTAAGGTATATGGAGAAGCTGCCTGCCTTTAGGTGGAAAGGTTAATACAGGTAATAGGCAAGGGTCCAGGAGAGCTAGGTTAAGTGCACCGGCTGTTGTTAAGAATCTAAATTATGTTAACATGATGCTAAACACAGTAAAAAAACCCAATAAAATACAGACTGAGCTAACCAGGCAGGTTAAAGATTTTTAATACAGATTTTCAATTTGGTGATATTCTATTGCTTATGTAAGGTATATTGTATACAATAGAGATAGTGTAATGCTGTATCCACATTATTCTATATTTATTGTTGCTCTCTGGAGACCCTAGATTTACATTGAATTTCTGTCTAGGCCAGACTCTGTTGTAGATTTTGGTAAAATAATATATAACTGTTACTTTACTGAAATCAATGGTTAAACATTATATAATGTTGTTATTTGTAAGATTATACTTCATTTATGTAGTCTGTTTGATTTATGTGACATTGAGGACATAGTAGAAGTAGAAGTCATGGTTCAAAGCTAGACATTTAAGGTCGTCCAATTGCTCCTGGTGACCTATTAGTTTGGGTTCAAGCAACTTAATGTTACTGCTTTTGAACATTTTGGTTAGGGCACGTAAAATATCGGGCTGGTTGTCCAATCAGGCAACCTACTTAAATAATTAATGTCTAGCCCTGTTGTTGAAAGATATTTAAGTTATCTAGTCTATGGCTAAAAGACTGTGTGGGTAGTTCATCTGACTGAAGCCAGTGGGGAGACTTTAAGCTCAACTCCTAAGCCAGACCTAAAAAATTTAGCGGTGTATGATAATGAAATTAACCATTCTCCATCTCCAGCTTTATTTTGGTATTAATTTATTTGAGGCAGTTTTCAGCTACTGGTGAAGGTGTAAACTTAGAAGTTTTCAGATAGATGTGAAAGGCTAAAAAAGATTAATCATGACAGAAGTTTGTCCAAGAAAGAAAGCCTGAATTTAGTATTTATACTATCAGTTGTATGACATTGCAAGTTGCAAAATTTGATTAAATTGATTCACAACAAAAAACAAGACTAACAGCAACACTATCAATGTTTTGTGAAGTCGCATGCTTTCAACGTTTTTCTTTCTATTTGATTCACTCTAAAAGGTAATGGAAATTTTCCAGCTCAGCAATTTCAATAATTTCTTCTTAGATGGTATCATTTAGTTCCTGTGTGCATAATTCATGCTGTTGCAAGCATGTGAGTTTGAAAGTCACAATGGTTTGTCTCTACTGTTCTTAATTTAGTTATTGTCTTTATCAAGGTTTTTTCATAAGAGAAGATAATAAGTTATTGAGTGGCCTGACCTGCTTAAAATGGGAGGGCAGAGATTCTTGCTAAAATGTCTGTACCAGTACATTATCAGCCTTTAAATTCTTTTTTAGGGGGTGAAGTGGCAGGGCCCTTTTTTAGGGGAAAATAGCCACAAAAATGAAATTTGGGAAAAAACTTATATCATTTGTTTTCAATACTTTATGTAATATCCACTAACATCTTTTAAGGAATAATTCCTGTTTCCTGTTCTGAGCACCCACATAAGCTTTATCAGTAGAATTGAGCTCCTAATAAGCAGTGTTTTTTTTCAGACCCTTTTGGTGGAGAATTGAGCTTCATTGCCTTCCCCAAAAAATATGTATTTTCCCTTCTCTTAACTTCAACTGTTCTTAAAGTTTTTTCTTCCAATTTCTTAAGTATCACTATAATTGAGAAAAGTCAAGGGCAATGTCCTTAGACTGCTGTTTTTATGTTCATATGTACTTTACCCTTCTCTTCAACTCAGTATGTACTCAGTGATAATGGATAAGAAATATGGAAGTAAATTTATTAGATTTGACAGGAATGGTGGAATTGAGTTTGGTTGTAATCAATATATATGATAGATGTATGAGTATTTGTTTACAACAAGATTTCTGGGTAATCAATAAGGTCTTCAACTCTTTGACTGTTCTGATAAAATGTTTATGTATACTTATAGATATAGCTCTTTAAGTTTTTGTCCTAGGTTGTCATTTTTGGTTTGATAAATTATGTCAGCGGTTTGATTAAGATTCATGTATGGGTAAACCTTTTCAACAGCCAGTAGGAGGTGCTGCTGCATTATAGCTGTAATTAAGAATGAGAACTTAAGGTCTCTGTTGTATAGAGGATTATAACGCTGTTGCAGCAACACATCATATAGGTCGTATTACACTGTCAGCCAACCCTATAGACTCACCATTGCTGCAAAGGCTAAATCTCTAGATTTAGCTGTTAACCTTAGCTACTTAGCACATTCATTTATCGTTGATTGACAAGTGCCCTTCATGATTTAGAATCATTGGTAGGAGGGAGTATTGTCTGTAGTGTAAATTACTGAAATGGGTGAATTTGAAGTGGTTAATGTTGAGAGGTGGTTGGCTGTTGTTGGGTTGTCATTTATTCTAGAAACTTATGAGATCAATGAGTATATAAAGTGGCTACTTCTGAAAGGTAAATGTTGTTTTTAGGGTTATTTACAATTATAATTGTGATTGACATATTTGGAGTTGCTTTTAATGAGATGACTGTTGTAGAGAGTCATACATTGGAAATGTATAAAATGGGGGCAATTTTAGCTAAAATTTGTTGAGAGGACTGGCTGATGCAGAAATATGGAATACTTTGTAAGTGTTGTGAGTTTGAGTCAATAATTGTTGGGAGGTGGTTGTTTTTAGAGGATTGTGAGTTTGGGAGGTTTTAGATTTTGGGTGGTTTTACTGTATGTAAGAATTGCCAATAGAAGGGAGAGTTGGGGTAAATCATGGTCAAAGTTGACATTGATCAGATGGCTTTCATTTGTTTGGGTAGGAATTATCTATAAGTTAAAATGGTTGTATATAGTATAGACTGCTGGGAACTTGACATCTTGGAGTAGTATGTTCAATATTTGACACAACTCTCACTGTGTATTGTATATTTAATATTTTATTAAATAGCTGTTTGTTAAATAGGTTGATTTTATCTTAAGAATAATAATCATTGTCTTGAACTTTCTTGAGCATCAGTCCTTTATAATTATGTTTTATAATATAGGGCAAAATTATGGACTTGCCCAACTTCATGAAATAACTAACTTGTTATTTGCTCAATTTTTTTTCCACTAGTTTTGGGCTTCCAGCTAGTGAGTTAAGAAACTGACTGAAATAATTTGTGTATTTAAACCTAAGTAAAGAAGGAGCTAGAAGGCAAGCCAGGATTGGGTCATAATACCAAGGCCCTAAATGTTTTCCTTGTTAAAAATGTATTATAGTTTTCATGATTTGGTTTGAAATTGAAGATTGTTGATGTTAAACACTGTTTACCAAATTAGTTTATGTCTACACTGATGTTTACTACTTGTTCATGTATTTTATATATATAGGTCTTCCTGACTTATCAGTTATTTCTTTTTTTGTTGATGCCTTAACTTGTGTATTCCATTTTACAAGTTTCAATACTAACCATTTGGGAGCAAGGGGATTCCATTTCAGTGTTTTCCAATCAGGAAGCAAATGTCAACATCAAATTGGGAAGTGTATTGACCTACTTCTTAAAAATTGGTCGCTGCATAAAAGTATGCAACTTACAAATAGGGGAATTCTCTTGCTTTCGAGTGTGTTTCATTTCACAAATGAAAATAAACCTGAAGAAGGATGAATGAGACAAAGTTTATTATTATGTAGCAGAGCTATAATACGGCACTTGTACTACCTTGCCTTTAAGCTAGCTTTTATGGTAAGAGTGTCCGCTTACGACTCTAGTTGTCGTGGGTTCGAATCTCAATTTAGACCATGGATTTTTATCCCGTTACAATTATTTTTGTATCTTTGATGACTTTTACTGATAATTTGTATAAATAAGTATTTTATCTCATTGAAAATGTTTGTTTCAAGGAAATTCATGACTGCATCCTTGTAATTGAGAAAATATCTGTTAATTTAATTGGCTGATTTTATCTCTAAGCGTATGATGCTTAAAAGGAAGTTTATATGGCAAACCTCACACATATAATGTTGGTTGAAATCAAAATGCGCAGATTCAAATCATGAGTCGAGCTCAATGTTGTAAAAATCATTCCATTTTAAATTGAAGTGTCTGGCAAAATTTAATAGGATATGATGCAGTAAGGTAAATATAAGAATTATCAAACTCATTGAATTTTACTTGTTAAGATGAGGCATCACAGTTGATTATTTTCTTGTTGAATACATAATGCAGTTTAAATGAACTAATGTACATAGCACTGTTCACTATGCTCTATGACATTTTAATATTTCATTCAACTATCAATGATGCTTGCATTAACTTATTGTTTAAATACTCACTACATTATTTCTGTCCTCAGAATTGATAAAAAAAAATCACCTCTCAATGTATGGTGATTATCCAACATTTTTGTATCAAGTATTTAAATCAGTAGGGTTGAAGTATGTGGCAGTCTGACTGTTGAATAGAATACAACAAGTCAGTAGGCCTACCTCAATTTACACTTGCTGCTTACATTGTTTTTAGACTTTCGGCGATTTCATCGAAAGGCTTAAATTATACCACACATCGAAAACTATTGACGAAAATGCGTGACCAGGTTAACCTGCGGAGTAATACAGTCAATTTCTAGGCGATAAATGTAGTACTGTCATCTAACTCTGTTTAATGCAATTCATTGTATTACTTGAAGTTTAAGTTGTTTTTCAGTATTAAACCATATTTATCATATATAGGGAAAACTGTACTTCAAGATTTTGAATGGCAAGAAGAGAAAAATAAAATCTTTATAATATTTGCCAGTAATACAGGGTAAAATGAACTTTTTGCCTGCATTTTTTGCCCTGCTTGATTCGTACTTAAATCTACATGTGTAAGGAGTAATCATTAGTATGGATTTGTTAAGTTTCAATGTGCACGAAAGTCTTTGTGTATTTCAATACTTTGATTCGAGATCTGCTTTTACCACAAACTGTCACCATATGGTATGTAGTTTGTTTGTCTGGTTTGAATAGAAAAGTGTGACTGATTGAAAGTGACTTGTTAATTAAATATCTATATTCAGACATGCAGAAGAATGACAAACTCATTGTGATGATAGTAGATACCATTTATATACTAATTGTCTAATATATTTGTCATCTATATATCACTGTGCCATTAATTAGTATGGATCTGTAATATTAATGTAATATACCAAGTCTAGATTGATATAATTATGAACATTATTTACAACCATAACAAGATCTCAGGCTATATTCAACCATGGTTTGAATATGTTATATCTATATACAGTAATAACTCTATTTATAGCCATATCCATATAAGGGGTTTTCACAACAAAGGTCAATCTGAAAAGGCAGAATTTCAGCATAATTTTATCAAGTGGTTGTGGGTTTGATTTTTTGGCAAGACCTACAAGTTTTCATGGAGTTTGGTCATCAAAAGGTCTTACCAATTTTTGTTCCTTACTACTATTACAAATAGAGAGCTGTTTTGTCAGGCCCTGGAGAAGGTATGTGCTTAGTACTGGTATATAAGGATATGTTTTAAGGATAGGTTAATTAACTGACTGCCACAATTTAACTGAATCAAAGCGCTGATACACTGAAATTGTTTTTAGATGGAAACAAGTAAAATATTCAAATAATGGCATAAATCAACAAACCAAACTCGGTTAAATTATCAAAACTAATGTGCTCGCTATACTATGGTTCAAAGTGTTTATTAGTCTCTTTGTTATGTTTTGTTATTGCTTTTATATTCTTTTATATTTGTGTTATATTGGTCAATTAGATGTGTCATGTTTTGGTGTAAGTGTCAATTTTGGTATCCATTTTTGGTCCCATATTAATACTATATTAAATATTTGATTGTATGTTTTACTACTACATAATGAAAATGATGGTGATGTTGACATTTTTGTTGCTGTGACAACCTTGAGGTGTCGGTGTTGTTGTTATATTGTTGAAGCTGGCAATGTAGGTTTGACTATGAGTGAAAACTAAATGTATAATTCTGCAGCATAAATAGATGGTCATATGGATTTACTTTAGCTCTTTGTATTTTTATGGCCATGCTTCCTCCTTTCACTGATTCTAAATCATGTTGGGCAGTAGTCACTGTCACTGACAGAAGTATTGTTCCTAGTAGTTGGTTAACAGCTAAATCCAGAGATTTAGCCTTTCCAGGATCAGTAAGAAGGTGGACTGACCGTTGTGATAAAACCTAAACAATTGTAACTGTTACTACAGTGTTAAACCCAACAAAAAAAGGCATTTGTATTACTCTGAGTCTTGTTTACTGTTTTTCCTCCCTTCAATATAAATAATATTTGCATTTAATTCAGACTATGTATAATCCACTAAATTTCAGCTGCATTAGATCTGATGATTTTCTTTTAATGAGAAATGTTCAGTTGAACTTTTATTTGGTCTAAGTGTGACATACACTTTACAATATTCTTGTATGGTTAAACATCCTACATAACATCTTACACTAAAACAACAACATTGGATTTTCATAATGTAATATGGACTATCCCCATGGCTAACCATTGATTACCAATCCAACATTGTAACTCCTCCACCATTCCTACTACTTGTTATCTTACTGATGTTGCTCCATAATGATATTGCATGAAGCTGTGATTGAAGTATGACCTTAGACATTTTATCATTAATCACCAACATTGATGTGACCTTTGGTCCTAACAGCGGAATTTCTTTAAATACCAAGGTTGAGATAGCTAAGCCTCTTTATGGTCTAAGAGTAGGGTTGGCTAAATGCTGTGATATTGTCTGAAAAGATATCACTTGTAAACAACTTTGACCTTACTCTCTCCACCCACTCAATTCTTAGAGTTTCATGAAGTACGTAAGGACAACTTAATGCTATTGTTTACAAGAATTTTCTGTTATGTTCATTGATTATGTAAGTCTGTTGTTTTGTTGTTTGTTTGTTGATGAATGCTAGATTTTCATTACTTAGAAGATTACTGTCTGGTCTGCACTTTGTCTGGTTGACGAGAAACATTGAACAAACATCCAGTTGGGCTGCAAGTGGGAAGTAGATTCGGTGTGATTTGAATTTTTATCATTCAATTTGATTTTTCTTTCAATTTGATTTTTTTTATTTGATTTATTTATTTTTATAGTTTATTCCAAATGTACTGTAATACATTCATTCAAGCTTAAAACAAACTTATATTGATTGAGTATATTTTTTGCTCAAATTTTAACATTTATTTCAGAACAAGATCAAATAATGCTAATGAATTTTCATACTGATTTTTATCACTAGTTTATCATTTTAACTAAAAGTCTTAAATCCCTTAAACTTTTTAACTGACAAGTATGTATATATAGGCTGGTATCGAATCGAAAACCACTGGTTCAAAATCAATATAAAAGGAACTATTTTCCTTTATTTGATGATAAATAAGAACTATTTTTCCTATATTCCTAGAGTTTGGTGCAATATCCTTGTAATGCTGAATAGTCAATACTGTTTGCCAAGTCTATTTATCATTGTGAGCTATTTACAACTAGTCTGAGTAGATACAATAAGCCAATAAGTCAATTTAGCCAAGTCCAATTAGCAGTTTTCCTGTGGCCAACATTGAAGAGATGGTTAATATGGATCACTATACAACATGTCAAAATGTAATTATCATTGCTACTACAACAAAATATTGGGATTCTAAATACAACAACAAATTTAGTAACATTAGCTGCCTGGCAGCTTAGATGATAGTGTGCAAGTCTACTGATTGAGGTTCATATGTTCAATTCGATTTGATTCAGTTTGAGCAAGCTTTTATGGAGTTTGGTCATGGAATAATTTCTACGGCAATTCTCCCTTCTTCCAATGATTCTAAATCATGTGAGTCAGTTGTCAGTCTCTGACAGAAGCTGTTTTACAGCTGATTTTAAAGATTTAGCCTTTCCAGGATCAGTAAGTAAGTTGACTGTTGACTGTAAATTGACATATACTATGCATTGCTACAGCTTTAAACCAAACAACTAGCACAAAAAGCAACAATCAAATGTTGAGACAACAAATAGTATCCAAAGTATTGAAACTGTATTGCTTAATTAAAAAGATATTTTCACTTTTCTGTTTTCATATTAGGTGCATTTTTAAGCTTCAAGTCATAAGCTATTGCTAGGGTATTTGCTTCGTACTTTTTAATTTGTGACAATTGTCACTATTTGCCTGTATTTAACAACCCCTCATCTGTCAGATTAATGTCATAGAACTGTTATGTCCACATGACAAGATTGGTGAAGTCCGACTTTGTTTGACATTAAAATACCTTTATGATGGGTATTTTTTTGTGTTTGTTGTCAAGTTTTTACTTAAAGTAAATATAAGACACTTGTGTTATTTGTTTTTTTTCTTTGTTTTTTTTTTGTATTCATTGTGTGCAATGAATACAGAGTCATTAGAATATAACCGTATTTCTACAATTCTTCAGTTTACCATCGCCAAAACCTTACAGCACCCAAGCCAGAATATTCTGAGACAAAGTAGTTCATGATTAGCAACATCATACTGAAACTGGTACTTTACAATGTATGTATATACTTAGCGGCAAAAGTCTTGCCCACTCAATGCATGTGCTTTTATTCCAATAATGTTTAAATTCGTGAAGTAAATTTTGTGTTATGGTAAACAACCATGTTCTTGCGACAATCTGTGAGTTTTTTGCTGAAAATTAAAGGAAATATCGATGTTTTAAAATATAGGGTAGCATTTGAAAAGTTACACATGTACTGATTATAGACATCCGCCATCGTAAGTGCGCTTGATCGTTAAATTTAATAGCAAGTATGTCCCCTGGGGTCTTTATTAGAGCTGTACAACGTCGACGCATCAACAGAATGTGTGTACGCAGTAAATGTGTTGGGATTCTGTTCCATTTGTCTGTGATAGCGGAAGTTCTTCAGCTGTTGTCAACTTGTGCCTCCGAAATTCTGTGTTTTATGTAATCCCAGAGATGCTCAATTGGGTTCAAGTCTGGCGATAACGCTGGCCAAGGAAGGACATTGATGCCATTAATATCCAAAAAGGCTCGGGTTAACCTTGCAGCATGTTGCAGTTGCATGTAGGGCAGTTTAAATCAGTCACTGATGAAGTATGCTCTTAGTAGTTTGTTAACAGCTAAATCCAGAGATTAAGCTCTCCAGGAACAGTGAGTAGGTGGACTCAGATCGCTGTGATATAATCTATACTAGGTGTTGCTACAGCGTTAATCCCAACAAAAATGCAATAAATCTTAACACAATGAATACCCTAGTACTTTCCGTGCTTTGATTTTATACTGGGTTTAACACTAAATCAACATATTTTGGTTATTTTATGGAGTCCAGGGCACCTAACCTAGCTTTCCTGGACCCTAAATGTCTATTACCAGTACTCACAAACCCTTCAACAAGACCAAAATCTTCTATGAATATCTTATTAATGTATGAAAATAGACATTATTGTCAATTGGGATTCAAACTCATTTACTAGAATCAAAGTCCTGGTGTGCTACCAACTGCGCCCGTGGTTGTGTGTCATTTGAGATTATTTATATGTTTACATATTAATGTACCAGTCAGTGAGGTGACATTTTATGTTATCAATATTTCAGGTATTATCTTATATTTACCTAACCCTTGTCTATACCAGCTGAAAGGCTTAGTTTTATAAACAAATTAAACTGTTTTATTATTTATTTCTACTCACAAAATACAGGTGTGTAGATAGACAGGCTGGTTACTTATGGGTAAATTTTATTCAACTTTCAACCCGTCGATTTGAATACTTGATATTTGTTCAATAATGCTTGTGAAATGTATTTCTCATTAATGGACTAAAAACCAGGCATCAATCATAAAAATGCCTTAATCATTGCTGGATTTGTTTACTTAAAGCAAGTTGAAGTATTTTGCTTGGTAAATGTGACACATTTTAACATAGTTCCAACAAAGCCTCTAAATATGTCCAAGGTTATTTGTAGTGAATAGACCAGGGAGTTCTGAATGGGACAAAGTGGTTGCTGAAAGACAAGTGCAAAGTATAGTTTAATGTCAACCTGAGTCAAATATAGAGATATGACATCAAGCCACCCATACTTGTCCACCCTTGTATTCTGTTCTGTATCTAGTCAACTCATGACTACCAATACAAGGTATATACTTAAAATGACCACTATTTATATAAACTTGTTTGATTTAATTTGAAATTTTTCACTTGGAATTTTGATTAGAGTACCCTAAGGTAATTTATTATTTTTTACAATTTGTTTAACTTTACTTTGTCTTTTACTTTACTTATTTTTTCAGCTCAAAAGTTGAAAATAATAAAACATGTGACTCCAAAATTGACGAATATTCTGTTTATTTCATGTGTTTCTGTCACAGTTCTGTTAGTTATTTTTTACACAAATGTAATGGGACATCAATTTTCCTAGATGATGTCACAATTATCTTCTTAATGGACATTATTTTGAATTTGTATTTTCGCTACAGTAAAAATATAGAATTATGTTTTCAACACATTATTACTTTCATCAAATAACTCTCCCATTTCACAGTTAAAAGCATAACAGAATTGTTAAAGCATTACTTAAATGTTACCTTTGACATAAGGTTTAAGTGAATTATATTCTTTCTGTCCATGGCACTTATATTAATCCCACTGGTTTAAGTACTTGATTATCAATAGGAAGTAGAAAAATACGGTAGTGAGTATTTAAGTTAGCAGGGTTATTATATACATCACTGTCAGTTGAATTAAATTTGTCTATGTACTAGTTGGCAATGCTTTGAAATGTTCTGATTAAAAAATTCTGTCAACTTTGGTCGATTAGCATTGTGAGGTTAAGGCTGTTAATTAATTCTACTTTGATGTGTAGGCATTCAAACAAAATTACATGTACTTTTTATTCATGTACATGAACTGTTTAATTTCATCAACGTTAAACTTTAATTGAAATAAAAATGAGTGAATAAAACTGGACAAATCTAGTCTTTAAGTCTATCTATCATTATTATCATTTTATCATTGTTTTATTTTGTTATATTATCATAATACATGTATGTTATGATTGTTTAGATAGGTTATCAATGTTTGAGATTGGGTTTTATAATGCATAAATACATGTACATGTATAGGAGGGGATTACATTTATATAAAACAATGATTAAGATATGTCCAAATATAATAGTATACATGCATGTATTATCAAACAACTTTTTAGTGTGATATTGAAATATGGTGATCTCCATCACTTAAGATATATTAATCTATATACTCACTCCTCCTGGAAAGGCTAAATCTCTGGATTTAGCTGTTAACCAATTACTAAGCGCATACTTACGTCAGTGACTGACAACTGCCCTACATAATTAAAAATCATTGGTAGGAGGGAGAATGGCCGTAGAAACAATTTCATAACCAAGCTCCAGGAAAGTATGCCCCACCAGGGAATCGAACCCACGACCCTTTGATCAGTAGACTTGTGTGCTACCAACTGAGCTAGCTGGGGGGCTTTACAAATGTGGTATATAATAATAATTATAAATATCTATTTTTCCATCTGTATTTCAATGGTTCAATTTATTACTAAAGATAAGACCATGCCTCGGTAAAACATTTCCAAAACATACAGAAAATGATATTTGATGTGGTTAAATTAAGAAATGTTCTGTTCTGTAAAATTTCCATTAAATTGTTGCCAGTATGAGACTAATGTACTTCCATGGATATAATTCTTTAATTTGATTGTAACCTTATCCAGACCTCAGAGAGTGTTGTTTTTTAACGCTGCTATGTACATGTATTTTTACTTATTATTCTATGACTATCCTTTAATTATTAGTTGGTATTACATGTATATATATGAAGGGATAATAAACATAGCTGTAGTAATTATATGTTGCTAAGTAACCATTTCTTAAGTACTAATTATAAGGAAAGGCTCATGGTGTTTCTGCTAACTATAGAAAGTTCATTAATTTCTAAACAAATAACATGGTTATAATTTATGTATGAACTTACATTGAGTTTGTGAGAAATCTGTATTAAAATGTCTCTGTAATATTTAGTACCACGCTGACAAACACTGCAAGTTTTCTGGTGGTACTGTTTTCTTGTCAATGTTAAATGAGCTTACATTTTTTACCACAGAGCTAATTTTCTGGTAGTATTCTATTTGCTTGTCTTATAAAGATGTTACATTGTCACTGGGTACCTAAATGCAATGGTTCCAGTGCTGGTACCCTAGACTTACAATCTTTTATCCTTTAGCTGATGAGATTTCTTCTGTAGGAAAATATCTCAGCTTACATTTTGGGCACCTGACAGTGGTCATAATATATATGCATTTGGTACCCTGGACCTACAATCTTAAGCTTTCTCTAAACATTCACATGGCAAATTTTCTTGATGAAGTTTCTGTAAATAAATTAACTCAGCTTGCATTTTGAGTTACATTCATGACCTTTTGACCCCCAAAAAGTAAAAACCAAGGTGCCTTTATACAGAAAGTCACTAATTTCATAGTGTCACAAAAACATGATTGACTGTAGTTATAATTGTCTTAAAGCTATGTTATAATACTGTTGTTAGTGATATAAACTCAACCTGAAGTGAAATGAGAATGATTTATATTGTACAACATTTGTCTTTGTTTGTCTAAAGTTACTATGTCATGTATACCTGTATATAGGTAACAAGACCAACGTTCTGACTTGATGACTTTAAGGTCTTCAGTCACCTAACCTATCTTATTATCACAATGACATTCTTTGAAGCAAAGGTGGTGGCCAGAACCGTCTGTGTTAAAGGCGCTTTGATAAATTACATTATATTATAAGGTATATAACTCTGAATATCATCGCTCTGTTTTTTAACATAGTTCAATAAGTGGCCAGTTCCTTCATTATAAATTATTATGTTTCATGAATTTACTCATACGCTGTTATCTAAGCTAGCGAAAACATCTTTTGCATAAGCCAAATAATACATTCTTAGAGTATTCATTAATATCACAATCAATGGATGTATATTCATTCAGTTGACACTGAAGTTGTGAAATCACACATGAACTATGCTATATATGCTTTGAGGTATTGGCATTGTAGATAGTTTGTGGGGCCCTGTAACATAACAATTCTGCTGATTTAAATACTTACTATTTGTTAAATAATCCCCAAATAAATTTGGGTGTCTAATTTTATTAATTGTGATTACTGAAGTGCTGTTCTGAGTATTTAAATCGGCAGGGTTATTGTATGTTACACTGACCGTTGAATAAGATTTTACAATATTGTTAAATAAGTTTTTGACTCTGAAAAAAAATTTGTTTTATTTTATGTATCTTATAAGTTTTAAATGTTTAGAGTATGAGTCCTAGACCTTAAAATTTACATGAAAACTGAGAAAGAGAGAGAGAGAGAGAGAGAGAGAGAACAGTGTGTTGTGTGACACATAGTAATGTTATACACTCAATTATTTGGATTATTTTATACAAAAAGTATTAAAAATCACAATTATTTTTATGTAAAATATATATCACATTTTTATGAACTGTTTTATGATCCACTATTGGTTTGTGATGAAAGTTTTTTATGGGTTTAAAGTACAGGAAATAAGTCTGTATATAGTAATATGATGTTGGTTGCCATGGCAATTGCTTCTCTTAGTTAATATTGATGTTTTACTGTACTAGTACAGTTCTGTTTTCTTTGGATTTTATTTAGTGGTTTCTTATTGAAATGTTTTCTTCAGGGACTAGGCTTAAATCATGGAATGTTCGAAGTATGGTAAGAAAATTTTTTTTTCTAGATTATTAATTTTTATCATAAAAATGAATTTATTTGTGTATTGTATTGCTGTGGACTGATACCATATGAGGACTTATTTAGCCAGGTTAAAAGTAAAAAAAATGCTCTTCGGACCTGTGAATTGTAAATTAATCCTGAGGGCTCTAAATTAAAGGTCGTCTGATTGCCTCTGACAACCTATATTTAGGTTCAGGCAACTTGGTTAACTGCTTGTAAATATTAGATTCGAACAAGTTAAATGACAAGCTGGTTGTCCAACCGGGCAACCAGTACTTTAAGAATTAATGTTGAGCCCTGCTATCTGGGACTTTTCACTTCACTGCAGCTAAAATTGTGGTCATTATTACCAATTATAATACAACGGACAACCCTAAATACTGTGGTGAAACCATGATATACAGTGTAACTTAGAGATGTGTTATGATGTGATGATAAAGATACGTTGACCTTCTGAGGTGATAAGAAAATGACACTTTTTCTCTTATTGTAAACAACATTAATCAATACATGGTGTTTGATCTATGTTTCCTGTAGTATTCTTGTACTATGAAGAGACCCAGATAAAATTAAGGCTATTTAACCATAGGTCATAGTCATAATATTATGGTCAATCATTAAAAACTGTGGTCACCATGGTCGAACATGGTCATCATTTTGTCTGGGGAGTGAGAGCGGACCAAAGGCTAAGTAAAACAAATGATGATTAAAGAATAATCTGCTGTATTACTATTTTATCCAAATTGTGTCCATAACAACCTTGTTGTTTTCTCTATGCAGCAAGAAATCTTCAATTGCATCGTAAATTGTTCTATTATGTGGGAGGTCATTTAAATGCCACAGCTTTTTCCCAGATGTCCTAAAATGTGCACTGAAACAAAACAGGTATTTCCAGTTACATCAAAATGCCAATTGGTTCCTAAATTGGCCCTTTAAATTTCAAATCTAGTCTACATGTTTCATTTTTGGATTTAAATGCAAAAATTTAAGTGTTAATATTTCAATGTAATTTATTTTTAAATCTATAAGAAAATGCAAAATAGGACTTAGGGATTAAAAATGAGTTAGAGCAGTGTTGCGCAAGCTGATGATAAGTTACTGTTGTATCAATGGAAAAGTAGACAATAGTTACCATAACAACCTAACAACACTATCAAATTTCTGGTTATATTTAGAACAACAACCATAACTTGACATATCATTTATCTCTGATGTGGAAAACATATACCTGTGAAATTGTCAACAATGAATAAACATACAAAACTATTATCTTGTAATTTTAGACAGGTGTGCACTACCAACTAAGCTAACTTGGAGGGATTCTCAATCAAGGGTTTTGGGTTTGATTCCTGGTAAGGGCATTATAACTTTTGTTAAGTTTGGTCATGAAATAATTTCTGCAGTCATTCTCTCTCCTACAACTAATTCTAAGTAATGTAGAGCAGTAGTCAGTCACTGACAGAATAAATATGAGAGTAAAGCCTTTCCAGGTACAGTGAGTTGGTTGACAGACTGCCATAATATGATATATACAATGTGGTGCTATGGTGTTAAACCCAACAAAGTCAAACAAAAAATGAAACAAAACCTATTACCATTGTAAGTTTAGACCCAGTAATGAAGCCTCTTCATGTTGACAAATTGTTTAAACTTGTCATAACTTTAGTGCAGGCTAGATGTTGTTTGAAGTTCTTGTTTTAGTCTAGATTTATGTTGCTTTATGTTGTTATTTTACAGCTTTAATGGTTATACTGTGTTTAATTAGAAAGGTTTTGGTTTAAATAAGAAAAAATCAATGCAGTCACTTTGTATTGTTTTAAATTTGTATGTAAGTACACATATTTTGTTAAAAGGGAACTAATTAATGAAGTTCACATTAGGCTTAAAGTCAGGTTATTAAAGCCCATTTGGATATAAAAGTTAGAATTAACGACATGCTCTCTTTTTATAATACTTGAACAGTAATAGTTTTCATAGTGAAGGTACATTTATGTATAAATTATGCAATTCATAGGTGTGGTTGGTGTACAGAGGTTTAATAAAAACTCTTTATATGGTATTTGGAATCCCCCCCCCCCAAAAAAAAAATAAAAAAATAAAAGCATAATAAAAAACATTTTAAGAAAATTGAATTCATCCTTGGTGTTCATCTTTAATTTGGTTTTTGCCTATTTTATATCACTATAATGTACCTAAGTATTTCTCACTTGAAATTTTATTGCCTTACAAATTGTTTAAAAAATAGTTGCTTTGTTGTTTATGAATACACTTCAAAGATGGTCAACATTGTATATTGTTCTACATGTAAATATGACAGTGTTATTTAATGTGCTCTCAAAGTGAAGATAACCGTCATGTAATTTGTCATTTTATTTATATATTTTTATTAAGATTTATTTGACTTAATCTTGAAGATTAATATATATCAAGTACACTTTGTATGATATTATTATGTATAATGAGTGACTGTACTCTTCGTTTTAGTTTTGTCAACAATGTGGTCAATCTATGGTGTAGAGTTATGGACATACGATATAGCTGAGCTCAGACATTGCCGAGCACTATAGTCCTATTTATTGGCTAGATTTATTAACAAAAAAATTTGGCTATATAGTTAGGGAGAACCCGGATGAATGGTCCGGTGGGTGTCTGGTGTCATAAACTTTTGCCGATTTTTAAGCTATTACCCTTTGTCAGTAGTCATAGGTTTAGTGATGATAAACATTATTTATACCCCCGCTTCGAAGAAGAGAGGGGTATACTGTTTTACCCTTGTCCGTGCGTGCGTGCGTGCGTGTGTGCGTCCGTCCGTCCGTCCGTCCGTCCGTTACAAAATTTCCGTCACAGTTTTCTCAGCAACTATACCATGCAGCAGCCTGAAACTTTGCATATTGCTTCATCCTATAGTCCCATGTGGTGTAAAGCGATTTCATGCTCCTCGCTCATCTACTTCCTGTTTGTCGCATATTTTTAGATTTTGGCGGGGGTATCACTAGTGAGCATTAGCTCACAGATTTACTTGTTAATGTCTTAATATTGAAGTCAGTGAGATATTGCATCATATATTCTAGATTTGTCAATATTGGTGTAATTTAAGATGTTGGTCAAAAATTGTTTATAATGTCTACCTTTTTCTAGTCTATGTCCGAAGGGTTTATTGATACATTATGCTAATCATCCCCATAAATGTGATCTACTGGCCGGTTGAAATAGTGATGTGTTGATGAGATGTCAGGACAAATTTTGGTCTAGGAGTAATAATAGTATTGTCTGGTATGAATATTTTATAACCATGTTATGAAGTTTGCTTATACTGCAATATGATATGTATTTGGATACTGCGTCAATTCTGTGTATAATATTACCAAAAATGGTGGTGCACAAAAAAAAGGCTTTGGATATGATGTTATCAATTGTGCAGAGGCTTCCTGCAATGGGAAGAGATTTTGATTGAATTGAATTGGAATTAGTTAAGGGATTTAGAATGAAAATAAAGTGGATTTATGATAGATTTTGAAATAAAAACTGTTTAGATATTTTAAGGAAGGAACATTGGAATTACATTATGAATTTGTGCATTCAGTGAAGATACCTAATACAGAAAATTTGACAATTGTTATAAACCGAGTATTTTACATAAGACTTTGTTAAACTGTGTTAAATAAAAACAAAATAGTAATAACAATCAGGATTATGAAAATTTCAAACTAATATCAATTTTACTCTATAAATAAGGTATTATATAGGAGTTCAACGGCCTTGTGGATAGGTAGGTGAGTACTGGTTATAGATTAAGGTCCAGGAAAGCTAGGTAATGTGCGCTGGCCTCTGTGCTAATAACCTAGATTGTGTTGAAACTGTATTAAAAAAGCTCACGGTAAAGAAATAACTATCAAGATAATTATAATTGATATGTATAAAATATTTTGTTTTCATGTCTGACAAATGTAGTCAGTGTGTCATTGTAAATGCTACTGAAATATATGAATTAATTACGTTAAGATAAATGAGCATGTAATAATAATGTAATGAGAAATATCAGTATAGGCATTATGTTATATGAGGATGATGGATGTCTTGTTTTGTTTAGTATCATATTCTAATACTGCAAGCATTGTTAAAGTCAGTCAGTGTGCTTCATTGCTCCAAGAAAAATATGTATTTCTTTATGACTAATTAATCTCATTAAAATTGAACGAATCAATTAATTACTATCTCTGAATGGTTCTCTTATTGTTTTGTTTCCTAATGAATTATATATAATATTGCATTTGCCTATTATAAGATAAGGAGAGTGTTATAGACTTAAGGAATTTTATCTGTTGAGAAATATGTATTTTGATGCCACTCGTAAAAGAGAGAGCATTTATTATTTGTATGTAAAAGTTTTAAGACAATTGAATATTATTTCAATTGAAAGAATGAATTTATTTTGGGAGATTTTCTGATTATCTGTCACTTTTGTCTATGATTCAAATTTTGTTTTCTGATGGATAACTGTGAGAGTGATTTTTTACCTTCAATGATGAGAGTTGAATTTCAATTGCAAGCATGTTCAAAACACTGATGGCGCTAGGATGCTATCTTCAATGTTAATTTTGTTTTCGTAATGGATTATTAATAAGAAAAATGAAATAAATTCTCAATGCAAATTTAGAAAATTGCATTATTGTAATCTTTTTGTTTTATGTGTGCAAGACTGAAAATTGCCTTCATTTGGGAGAGCTGCTTTTCTTTGAAAGCTTCTGCTTCACTCGGAGATGCAGTCTGCAAAGGAAATTTTGTTTGTTAATGGAAGACATTTACTACAAGACTGAATTTTTCTCACCTCCAATAATGGAGAGCTGCATATTTCATTGCAAGCTTCTGCATCACAAAGATGGAGATAATATCTGTGTTATTCAGAGGACTTAATGATAAGCTCATGTTAGACCTGCAATGATTATTGCACATTAATGTTTAAACTATAATTAGTATAATAATAGTTAAAGCCATAAATATTTCTGACCTTTTCTCAATTGGCTTAGTGTTTTATTGCAAGCTAATATCTGTGGTAAATTTTAAAATGTCAACTTTGACAACATGCAGCTTTTTGTATTTACATCCTTTAAAGTTACTGATAGCTTACAGTGCTGTGGGGTGGTAAACTTTAAAGGTTATATAATTCTTTGTTTATATTTTTGCATATGCTTGGAATTGCAACTGTGAATATTTTAAACGAGATAAAAACTCTGTAAAAACTCTTGAAATTGATGTAGCAGTTTGACTAATGATAGAAAAACATGAAATTTCAGCAGCACATATGCTTTTTTGTACCGTTTAAAAGTAAATGAATAAAAATAAAAATAAATTTGTTTCACTTATTTTCATCTTAGAATGTTTTGTAAAAATAAAAAAAGAATGAATTGTTAGCAAAAATGAGATTTAAAAGAGAAAAAATTGATGATATGCCTTTAAAGATATCAGTATTGTGATTGAGTTTTAATGGGAATTGTATTTTATGTCTTAATTGATTTTTATGTCTAATAACATAAAAGTTGTAAAATGTCATGGTTTACTGATAGGAGAATCCTGGGTTAAATGTTATAACATTGGATAAAGCACATTTTTAGTGTAGAAACTTAAGTCGCTAAAATCAAACCTTACATGTTATGTTGAAGTTTTACATATCTTGAGTGAAATAAAACATGGTTTTGTTAAGTGTTCCTATCTTGGTGGTAGGAACCCATTGAACTTGATAACGTTCAGTGTTTAAGGCATGAAGTGTTATTTTGGTAGTGTAAATTTTTATTTCTATTATTGGGCTTATCAGATTTGCAGTGAAAGGATTGTAAACTGTAAACGCACACAAAATGGCTTAATGCACTTCAAAGTTTAGTTTTACAAACACTTCAGAATGCAATGTATGAAATATGGAATGAAAGACAATATGCCAGGTCATGCATTAGCAGCCTTAGTGGATCTCCAGTGAAAGACAACTGACAACATCTGTGTGTCTCAGGTTACTGATATTCCCAGTGATTGTAGGAACAGGTTGATGATCTGACATATGATCACTTAATAGTTTTTCATTGTTATAGAATGGAATTATGAATCTGTTGAAAGGATTTTATTGTTGAATGGCAACATTCAGTTTGCCTCTGATTTATGTTTTAGATGAATAATTCTATTCATAGAGACAAACTGGAAAATTAACTACCAGACTTTATCCTGGATAATGAAGTGATTATTGTTAAACATGATTTCATCTGTATTTTATTATGTTATGTAAACCTGGCTGTGAAATCTGTTGATAATAATTAGAGAATAACGGAACTGTTCTTTTTTGTTTTGATTAGAATTGGCAAGAAAATATATTTGTAATAAATTGTTATATAAATAGAAAAATGTGGAAGGCTGTTAGGAGATGATTAAATTAAATGACTGAAGAATTTAAACAATATAGTGATGACCTTAGTGAAATAGAAGGAAAACTCGATATGAGACTTGTAGCTAAAGACTATTGACTTATAGCTCAACTTTTGACTTATAGCTTGACTTGAAGCTTGACTATTGACTTATAGCTTGACTATTGACTTACAAAAAATAAAAAAAGATAGAATGAGTATCAGTTAAAAACATAAAAATTGATATCATTGGTGTTGTGTTTTGTGTTCTTCAGTTTCTGTTTGTTGATTTTGTCAGTATATGAAAAATAATCAAGATTTTAAAGTGGATAAGAATTTCAACCTTAGATTTAATGATAACTTATCAACATTTCTCTGATAGATATTTTCTGGAACAGATTTAAGATTTTTAAGAACTTTTCTCTTGGAGTGATAATTTTAAGTTAAGGAGATTATCATTATATTTACGAGTCAGAATGAATTTTGCCAAGAAGAAATTGAAACTGTTCAGATCTGTGGTAAGAGAACTTTTTGCTTATTTTTCGTCTATTTTATATGTTGTTTTCTATGAATTATGTATGACTGTTAATATTGTTTTTAGCCGCGGCCGTGGTGTAGTGGTTAGCATGTCTGACTTCGAATCCGGAGATCGTGGGTTCGAAACCCGGTCGCGGCAGGTCATACCCTATACATTAGTTGTCGGCCTTGTGGTAGGGTAAAATTAGTTAGTACTGGTGATAGAAAAAATGTCCAGGAAACCTACAGTAGGAAGAGCTGGCCGTTGTGTATATGACCTATATATGTGATGAATGCGACATTAAAAAAAACAAAAACAAACAATAATATTGTTTTTTAATTTGCTGGAAATTTCAAACATATTGGAAGGGGATGGGGATTTTTGTTCAACTTAATTCAACTGACAGTTTCACATGCATTATTGCTGCTCATTTAAGTACTCACTACTTACATATTTAGTCATAAGATATTTAACTGTTAGTTCCATTGTTAATAATTATTAGTTACCCAGTAATTAGAAAGGTTAATTGTCTGTGAGATTTGTGATAGCTATGAGATCTATCTCATTAGAATTTTATCTTATGTATGTTACCATAATATGAACTAATGGGTATGTTTTGATATTAATTTCGGTGTAAATTTTACCATTAGAATTTTATTTGTTAAAATATCAGATTGTAAATACCCGATTGTTAGTGATCTCAGAATTACTTGGTATATGTATTGGTCAGGAATGTCTGAGTAAATAAAAAACCTCTTTGCAATGTAGCTGGAGACTGTCATTTCCATATTAGGATATTTATATATGACATTACCTCAGATATAAATCTGTATAAGGATATTTGTGATTGACATCACTAATTTATGAGTAAAAGTTCAACTTAACAGGACCAGTAAATGTAAAACCTTCAGAAACTGTTTAGTTTTTCTAATTTATTGTAGCTTGGTTGTGAAACAATTTCTTACAGCTTAGATTCATCACTTTTAAGACCCCTCTTCTACTGTAGGGGAAATGTGGTGGAGCCTTAAGTAGTTGATTTTAATGAGAATGTTGGAGCATATAATATAACTTAACCATAATGATGAACATGGTCCTGTAGTTACTTAACTACATTGATGACAACATGGTCCTAAGTTACAAATAATTTGATACTCAGGCAATGTCAATGATCTTGGTATGATGATAATATAATATTGTTATTGTATATTTTAGCCAAAGGTTTATAAGTCATTCACCCCAGTACAAACTATCCTCAAACTATCACCATGTTGTGATGTAAGATAATACATTAACTTTAAGTATTTTTTAAGAAATATTAACTTATATTTGTCTATGTTTTATTGTTTAATAAAATATATAGGCACAAACTTTGAAGCCCACAGAAAATGTAGTGCTTTAGCACAAGTTATTTAATTAGTGCATCAAACTAGTAGTGCCTATATTTTATTGTATGATATAAAGTAGACAACTGTGCGTTAAACTAGTGCCTATATTGTATTTTATGTTAAAAAATGAAAACTGTAAGTTATTTAGATTCTTACATTGCTAAATACAATTACTAAAGAAGATATATTTTGTGGAACTTTTTTTAACTAATTTATGATAAGATGGATCACAATGCTTTTGAAATAAACACTCTCAAATTCAACTTATTTTGGGCTAACAAATGGAATTGTCTTTCTTGCCAAGTTGTGAAAATGCTGTGTGTGCAATTTGATACATGCTCTTATTATCATGCATGCATTTTTTTCCTCAGATTGATAATATTGTAGAAAAGTAAACATGAAAGTTTTATAATTGTGGTTGAAAAGGTAAAAGTATATCTGAATTGATGGATCAGCACAAAACAAGTCTAACTACATGTAAATAAAGAAGGATGTAGACTAGTTTTGTACTAACCTATCAATATGTTATGTACTTTATGTTTATTTTAGAAAAGGTTAATCTATATTGAGCTGTTTAGTTTCAATTGATTTATTTATTTAAAAATTTCCTATCAGGAATGCTTATCAGTAAATAGCTGTCTTTGCATTAACTTGAATTCTATTGATTTTTGTTCATACTTGTCAATGAGTGCAATGTGGTACATGTAGAACTATACTGACTGTTACTACGGTGATTGTTTGCTTAATGCCATGATTGAAAGGTTAATGTTTTATATTTTGTGTTAAAATAATTTTGGTTTGAAATAACGCTCAGGTGTGCAAGTTCTTACTTGCCTTTATTGGTTTGAATGTCTGATTTTTATTCAAAAGGCTCATCACTTTATAATGAAGTTAAGTTTTACTTTAAAGTCTGTATAATTTTCTTTAAGTTTGTCTATTTAGTATAAAACTGCAAGTGAAAAGTACTAGAATTTAAACTTGTTTATTCAATGTTTGCTTTCTGCTGTAATGGAAATAATTTAAAAATAATCTTATGACTGAATTTCTACATTTATTTCCCAACTACAAATTTGAACTTCAAACTCACTGTGATCTATTCACTGTTAGATCACAAAGAGATAAAAGATAAAATTTATTTCCTTAATTTACATACCTTGGACAACAAGTTTATAACAACTGCATGACAGCAATTTCAGGACAAGCATACAATGGTCTATATAACAGACTGATAAATTATCATAAAGAATTTGAAAGTTCTTTTCCTTGTCAATTGCTGAAGTGATTTTCTCTAATATTGTCAGGCTGCACAGATGTGTTCATATAGGCCAGAGATTATCAGAGTTATTTTTCTCCTAGATTTATCTATCATTAAATTGTCAATAAAATATAGGAACTTGAAGAAATGTTAGTGTTTAACTTAGAAACATTTAAAACAAACTCTTAATGGTTGATAGCCTCTCAGCTGGTCTTATCTACAAATTGAGATATTTATGTATTTTGTGGTTTAAGTTCAAGATTTTACGGAGAGCAACTATAGGCTGGAGTTTGTGGAATATGCACAACACTTGTGTATATTTTTCATTATTTAAATGTTACTCAGAGCTTGATGTTGTTTATTTTAGTGACCAAAATAAAAGACATAAGATCGTTATAAACTATCAAACAAACAATAGTATGGCCATAGTGTAGTGGTAGTCTCAATGCCAAATTTTGAATTCGGACATTACAGATGCGTGATTGCGGCAAAGTTTGACAATTCCATAAACGTTTAATATCAATTTTTCTTAGTTGTATAACAGAATATAATCACGTCGTCAGCTCCTTGTGGAAGAGTAAGCTTGTACTGCCTCGGTAGGAACATGTCCACTGAGGAAAGCCAGTTTGATGAGTCAGTCTACCATACATTACCTTATTAAATGACTAATAATAAAATCAATTATAAAAAAAGTTAAAAAAAGCAACAGCAAACAATCATTACATTAACATGGTAAAGAAAGATTACAAGTTGTTATGTTGTCTGGTTTAAGTGTATTATGAAGTTTTACTTAGATGTTTTCAATTATAGGGTCACAGACCTCATTTTATACAGATGTTAAATCAAATCTCCATTATATACATAGTAAAAATATATCTTATCAGTAAGAAATGTGTTTTATGTTATAAGTCTTTCTTTAGTTCATGGTTTTAATGGATTTTATTGAAAATTGTGGGAAATGGTATGTGGAAACTATGTTAAAGTCTTAATTTACTGGATTTATTTTGAATTGATTTGTTGTGATATATTCTGAGTTTTCATGTTCATTTCTGAATTGAGATAACTTGGTAAGATTCTTTAAAAAATTTTTTATTGAACTAGATTTCTAGTCATCAACTTATCTACACTCAGCTTTAGTCTTATTTATTGTTAAATTGTGGAGGGCAAAACTATCATAGACTAGTCCAACTATATGAAATAGGTAATTTGCACTAGCCTGAATCAATTTTAACTTGTGCCAGGCTTTGGGGCAGTGGTTTGAGGCAATGACTTGATTTCATGTTTTGTCAAACTTAAATTGTAAAAGTACTAACTTGGGGGTTACAAGATCTATGCATGATGAATTTATCTCAAAATTGTCCAAGAAATTATGGAGATTGGCCACTACATTTTAATTTGAACTGCACAATAATATAAGTACATTCATTTTCTGCATGCAATTAAGTTTCTTTGTGCAGTAAAACCAACTGACCAAGAGATATTGACTTTTCTGACTACAATAGAAAAGAGAAATCTCCGAGACTTTATGTTATAAGTCTTGTAAATCCATGGAATTATATTCCTATTATTTACAATATTCCTTGTTTAGCCATTTAAGCTCATTGTCTGGTAGTTTTGGATTGTTTCTATCATTTGCATTGTTTGTGTCTTTAAAGAGATTTACACAAATTATTTGCCATGTACTTAAATAATTAGGTGAACATTGATATTAAGTTTATGACAAAAATGACCTTTTCATAGTAAATAGAATGTCTGTAGAATCATTATGTAAGAATTTTCTTAGTCATTGCAGAGACAGATCCAGAAATTTTTTAAGGAGTTCTGATAATGTCATAAGTATTATTTTGAATCATGTATTTTGAAAATCCAAGGAGAGGTCAATCTTGACAATGTTAACACACATAGACTTTAAGTATAACAAATTTAAGTTCTCATCAAAAGATTCTTAGTCAATTCTTTAAGAGTTAAATATAAAGTTCCTAATGTAATAAAAAATCACCATTATCAGTATGAGAAGTTTAGTTCTTGTCAATGGAGCTCAGGCTCTCTCTTTAGGATTTGAACTATGTTTTAAATAAATCATTAACTGAAGCCCTTATTTAGAAACAAAAATAAAGTTCTAAGCAATATATTCTTGACTAACCATTCTATTCAGTATTAAAACTTGAGTCATTATTGACAATGTAGAATCTCATAATAGTATAAAATCTTAAGTTCTTTGCAATAGAAACTCACTAAAGTACTAAAACTTCAGTTTTAGACAATTGGGAGTCTCACAACAGTATAAACAACTAAAGTTTTGTCTTGTTGGTGATTGATAATTACACCTAAAGCTGTTAGTATTTCTGTCTCTTTAGTCTCAGGATTATACCCCTGGAGAAATTATATATGATACTTTATGTATGTGTTTCTGTGAGGAATTTCTAGTTTCCAGGAGAGACACATTTATATATGTACTTATATTGCTTATTGTCTTTTAGAATGAATGATTTCTGTTTAGCTTATATAAATTCTGGTTGTATGTTATTTCTAATTATATTTCTGTGTAGTAGTAGTCTAAACTGAAGGCTTCAATCTATCTATCAATCAGCCAGTCTGTTAAAGACAAAAACCTTCCTGATTGAATGGCTTATTGGTCTTCAAAATTGCATAGTTGTAATTTTGTTTTCATTTATCAAACAAAGCTCTTTCATTGGGTACAATCTAAAAATTACAAATTTTCTTCAAAATTTAATGATTTTATTCAAAACAGGTAATTGAAAATCAAGCATTTTTAGCTGATCATCTGATTTCAGCATATTTAGCTTCCTATAATAGTCATCAGCAAATAATTGTTTAATTTCTGATGAACTGAATAGGAGATAGTGTACCAGAAATTTTGGAATTTCAAAATCAGAAATATGTAAGACCATTTGACAAATGAGATGTAAATTTATGAGATAGATTGAGCAACTCAAATTTACCTGTTTTTAAAAGTGATTGATCCTTTTCAGCTGATTTAATGAGTCCATATTGGCCACACTGATTATTGTTAAAAGAGTCTCAAACAAATAGAATATAAGGTTAACTATTGTTACCGATCAGATCTGTTTTATCTAACTAAAGGACTAACAAAATTTCACTTTTATATTTTCAGTCTGTACCAGCTAGTACAGGGAAATCAACAAGTCAAGAAAGTGAACAAAGTTTAATAAGTGTGGATGGTTCAGATGAGGTAGGTTTCATTCAACATTACTCTTTCTTTACTCTCATTTTATACATTACAGTAAAATTCCCCTATAAAGACCACCTTGGTTATCGCAAAATTATGCCATTTTTGACAACTTTTCCCAACTGCATTACAGTAAACTTATTCAATAAAAGTCACCTTTGTTATTGCAAATCATAAACATTTTGACTATTTTTAAGTCTTCACTATTGTGAAGTTCAGCCTTAAAAAGCAATTGTTTTTGCAAAATCATGGACTTTTAGTCGATCTTTTAGTCCCAACAGCTTAATTTGAGAAGCAAATCACCATAGCATTCTCCTATTAAGATCATTGACTTTGATGGTTCCAAGATAGCAGAACTTTACTGTAATTGTTTATGGGCGCTTTTTTGGTGGTAGCATAATGTACATAATGTACTTCCATGATGCTAGGTACCAACTATGCTTACTTGGACCATACAAGCATGGAAAAATCAAGCTCTAGTTACTGTTGCATAGGATGCCTGGTATTTCCTATTCTATATTGATTAGGAAAATCTAATACTGAATGCTTCATTGGATCATTTTTCAAATCAGGAAAAAAGTTGACAGAAAAAAACAGTTGGAAACAATTTAATTTTCTGTATAATCTCACAGTGAGACATGTAAGTGTCTCTTGTGATACATTACCAGTGCAATATAACATCAGTACATGCAGTGAGACTGTCTCAGCTGTGATCAATATCTGTGTTTACAGAAAACTACAACTGTACAAGAATGAGTCATAGCTTGTAGTATAGTCTTTTCTTGTAGAGTTCTGTTTATAGAACATTGTGTTTACATGTAATAGTTTGTTTTTGGAATGTAAGGCATCGTTTTAAAATCATCTAGTTCCTGGGTGGTAGGTCAATCAAGGTTCTTAGAATTCTCTTATTAAACATTGTGTTTGCTTGCGATGATCTGTTCTACAGAAAATGAGTCATGTCAATTTTGTATTCATATTGCAGTTGTTTAAAGTATAGGACTGGTACAACAATTTTAGTCCTAAACTTGGCTACATAGTGATTTCCATATATGGCAGTAATTCAGATACACTTAGAGTTGTTTCCCTTTCTCTGGCATCTACTATTTGTATTTGCATTGACTGTCATACAAATACAGTTTTATCCAAAAGTCCTTGAGCAAATTCCTGTTGTTTTTTTAAATAAACAAATTTACATTTACTATTGAAAAAACCACAAAGAAACTATATCTTAGAAAAACCAGAAATCATCATTAACTAGTTTAACAACTCAATAATTATGATTAAAACTATGTAGAATGTTTTAAATAAGTTTTCATGAATGTTACCATTCTTCCTTTTTGACTGTTCGGAGGTCTGTGTATTTTACTGATGCTGTTCCTGATAATGTATTTAGACTCCTGTTTGTAGTATGCATTATCAGTTTTTCTCAAAATGTCATTTGTCCAAGAACTTTTGGAGGGCACTGTATATAAAAGTGATTTCCATATATCAGCCATTCAGACTACTTAGTATTCTCCTATAGTATGTATAAATGAATTATATTATACAATATCAAGATATAGGTTCAGTGTCTTGTATCAATAATGAACTGATGATGATGATATCGAAATTTTGAATACTGTTTATCTAGTAGAAATATCACCCACACTTCTGTCCTTTTATGGATAAATTTTATTAAAATTTCAGTCACTCATATACATTTACCCTGCTGATTTTAATATTCACTGCAGTAATTTTGTGCTCACTATTAATTATTGAGTTTTTAAATCAGTGGAGTAATGTTTTGGGTATTGTTAGCCTTGTGAGCACCAGATTTGTGAGAGCAGCTAATTTAAGTTGTTGGACACTGGCTTAGGAATCAAGAGATTGTCATTGGTTCAAACCCCATCTGGGGCACTGCTAAGTTGCTTCACTTCATCCAGGTGTTAATGGTACCTGAAAGGATGATTATATAAAAAAATCTACGTAAAAACTACTTTCATATGTTTTTGTCCTTTGATTTATTGAGGAGCTATTAGCATTGTAAGTCTGACAGAAAAGCCATTATTTTGTCCTGTTTTGTTGCCCTTGGGAGTCTTATGCACTTATAGTCTCCCAGATTTTCTGTGTAAAAACATCATATATTTTTTGTTCACTTACATATTTGGACTCTTAAAGTACTGTCAGCTTAGTAGAAATTTCACCCATGTTTTCTAATGTTAAGATGTGGTAGTCTGAAGCACTTAGTCTGGCAGAGAAATTATTATCTTGTCCTGTATTGTAAAGTTATGGAAGTCATAATTTATTGTATTGTCTGAAAGAGTTTCTATGTAGAGAACAATTTCATGTTTATGTCCTTTAATGTTTAGTTATTTCCTCCCACAGGAAAGATGGAATGCATAGATTATAGCAGAAACTTCATTGTAATATTCCTTGAAAATGGGAAGAAAAATTATACCAGTATAAATAGTATGAAACATTTTAAAATTTTCGGCTAAGTAAGAGCCTTTATCAGTAATTTTGAATTTTTGAAAGTAAGGATGTTCACATTGTGCTTGAACCTGTGACCTTGAACTCTGCTTGGCTGTTTTGTCAAATTTGAGCTAACCAACCATGCAGCTGAATTCTGATAAATTGTTGTATACAGCAATAATGACAGTAATATTAATAATAATGAGAATATTTATGATAATGATGATGATAATGATATTTATAATGATGATGATGATAATAATAATAATGATAATAATATTCATAATAATAATGATAATTTATTATTTATATCAAAGATAATAACAGCTATAAAAAACAACAGCTTTTATTGAGAAATAACTACATATAAATCTATGTCTAAGAAAAGTACGGGAATGATGTCATGACATTGTGATGACATCATTCATAACAATATTTTAGATTTTTTCTATTAAAAAAGTGGTAATGATCTTATAATATACTGAAATTCTTTTCTGAAAATCACAAAGGGGCTGGTATGTTATACTTAAAATTAAATTGAAAAATCTAGCAATTTTGTCTTTATATAAAACGGTTAATTTTGTTGTTCATATATGAATGATAGATAAAACAGTAAATGAACCTGTTGGTTTTCAATAAAATTTTGAGGCAGTTTCAGTGCTTTAAAATATTTTTTTTAAAGTAATTTTACCACATTTTTACAATTTCCTTAAAATGTTGTAAAAACACAGTTTTCTTCCTTTTAAAATGAACTGATCTAAAGAGAGATCTATCCTGAGGGAAGGTGTGACAAACTAAGGGGAATAATCTATTTCAACAAAGGGGAGCTAATCTTTTAATAAATATGTCAACACAAATAGCTTCTTACATAACTGAGACTTTTCTTATTGTAAATTGTTGTACAATGGTTAAGAGAATATCTTTATCAGCAAATTATATATTATAATGTAATACTATAATTAAGAAGAGGGTAATGTATAATATATACAAGTTTTCTAGATTTGACTGTGATTGTATGTGGTATGGTGGTGTATATGTTGTTATCAGATTTTTATTGTGTTTCATATCAGAGTTGTGTTTCCTATATCATGTATTAGTTGAAAGTGACAGTTTTGCTACTAGAATGACTGTTTGTTAAAGGGCTTTTATATCTGCTAAAGGACTGTTATTTCTTTCATGTTGTTGTTTAATTGTGTTATTGTTCTTGCTGTTGTTGGATATTTTATTGATAATTTTGGATATATTATGTGAATAGAATAGTTTACAATAAGGTACAGGCATTCAGTTTTATATTGTTTTTGTATTTAAGTAGCTGTTAGATTTGGTTTTAATTTTGTGGGTATACTTGTTTTATATTTTAGAAACTGCTTTTGATTTAGTGGTGTATATTTAATTTGCAATTTAAATTCTAATTTGGCCAATTGCTTCACATTTTGAACTTCAATCTCCCTTTATAGATTATGGACTGCTACAAGTTGAAGCCGAGACAATTCTTTCAATTAAAATTTGGCTGGTGAGGGTTAGGTTTATTTCCAAGCATTTTTGGTATGAGTTCCATTATTATATTATGTATAGTAATTGTTAAGTTGTTTTATACCAGGTTTCTAATTAAGTATACATATATGCAATATTTTACATGTTTTTTGTCTATTTATTTCAGGATTTATTTTCAAGAAATTGGAAATCAGGTGTAGCCTCTGTGAGGACAGCTAGAAGTTCCTCCATGGATAGCTTACCAGGTATTTATAAGATTTTATACACTGGGATACCAATTTCCAGTTGCAATGCTTGGGAATTTCCAACTAGGCAAGTTGTAGTATCACTTGATGGGCTCAGTTGGCCTTTGAAATCAGAATAGTTAGCTGCCCTGAACCTACATGGGTTCGCCTAGTGAGCTCAGTCTGTATCACACATGTCTACTGTAAGTAGGGTTGTGGGTTCGATTTCTGGGTGGGACACACTGTGATGAACTTTGTTTGTGGATTTATGTTGTATATTTGCAGTAAATTTTAAATTGGACTCCTTGATTTTCAAAGCTGGGCCCCTAAAATCTGCCTGTCAGGGGATTAAGTGAGCCTCAGCATCTAACTAGCTGTCAGATAGATATGATTAATTGTTTAATTTATAGTTTTAGCTTATTACGTCACCATGCCATGTAGCAAAATAAAATTTATAAGTTTTCCCTTTTAAAACAATGTAAATCAATACTATAGATGACTATACTAACTTAAAACATGTTATATACTTCTATATATAGTAATGATATATGTGGGAATGTTACATCTCAAAGTATGCCTGCCGGCTGGCATGTGTAGAAATACCCTAAAACCTGACTTAGCTGTCACCTGTAATATCTTGAATGGAGCAGCTAAGATAAAACATCTCTAAACTTTTATATTGATCAATATTTAGAATATATCTGTGATGAGGTAGAGTTCCCTTATTAAAGTTGATCAATGTTAGGTTGATATATAGAGAGAACATTCAGGTTGTCTGGGACCTGCTCATATACCTCACTGATTGAGATGAAATCACTTGACATTATATAAAACACATAAATGTAGAATAAACTACATCTAGAATTCAATATAAGGGTTTTCTATGCTGTAACAAATTTTCACTGTTATAATGACTAAATTGCATAAAAAGGTTATTTTATGTTTACTAATTATCAATGTTTTGTGATATAGATCAATAATGTTGAAATATTTTTTAACTTTACTGTACTGTTTGAAAAATCCAGATATTTTGAGTTAGGGATTGCATCTATTCTACTTTAAGCAGCCTCATGTTTTAAGCAGCCATTTTATTTGTCTGTTGACTGTCTTCTGTACACAAGTGTAACTGTATACTATGATATCATTTGTTCTGTTCCACAATATTCAACTCAGGATGCTAAATTTGCATTTTTTCCATGTTTTTGTTATGACAAAACTTGATGTAATATTATGTAAAACAGATCTGATGGGGGGGGGGGAGATGCATTATTAATGATTGATTGATACTTTCCCTGTAAAATATCATTTATCACTCAGTGTTGAGACTGTGCCTTAAAACATCATGATAAAGTGCCCTACAAAAGATTCTTGGACAAATATAAAAAAGTAATCATGCTAACCAAATGTAGATTTACTAAAATAAACCTGAGTTGATAGCACAGTTGGTTGTGTCGGGATTGGGAATCTTGTGTCCCAAAGGGGGTACGGGTCTGAATCTCACTTGGGGAGGTTATACCCTTCCATGAAAATTTGACAACAATGCGAATTGTCAATTTTCCTTCATTGATTAGATAATATGGAGAAGTTTCCGGCCTTGTGGAAGGGTAGGTGAGTACTGGTTATAGACAAGGGTCTAGGAAAGCTAGGTTAGGTGCGCTGGATGCCATAAAAATGACCTAAGTTGTGTTGACACAGCATTTAACCCAGTAAAAAAAACCCCAAAAAAACCCTTACTATTGTATAAGCTTATTCATGTAACATAGTTGGAATCATTGTTGATATTGTTTATTTTTATTCAACTGTCAGTAGAGCATACATTAACTCCACTGATTTAAATATTCACTACAGTATTTCTGTTTCTAACATTTGATATAAATATATTTAAGTTAGCAAAGTTATTGAATCCCTTGCTGAAAGTTGAATAATATTCAGCAATAAACTAATAAATGTTGATTTTGGAATTGTCTCAGATGACTCTTTGTTCATGATTTCATAGATGAATGTGATTCAGTTTATTCAAAACAACACAATGTATTTTGTACAAGAACTTTTGGAGGGCACTGTCTATAGTTAATATTTCTTCTATTTCTCAAACACTCATCTCCAAACCTCTTCTTGGAGTCTCTAAAAATTAATAGTTTCTAAGACGTTATAAGAACTGTTATATTGATGTTATTTTGACACTGTGTAGGAGTATTATTAGCATATAACTTTGTACAGTCTTGAATTTCTTCTGTTATTTTATAGATTTGATATTGATATGGCCATGAGTTTTTATCATGCATTTTGGTTGTATGATAGCATTTTCCTCTTTTATATTTATTCCGACATACAAATCTACTGATTGAGCGGTTCTAAGTTCTATTTCTAGGTATGGTCATAAAATAATTTCTACTGCCATTCTCCTTCCTACCACTGATTCATGAAAGTGTGCTCCAGGAAAGTATGCCCGCTTTGGAAATGATGTAAAGATGTCAACATTAAAAGTATACATTTTCACTGCAAAATCTACATTTTCACTGCTATGAAAATATGGGATTTTATATTTTCACTGTTTGTGTCACAATACGCTGTAAAGAAAGGTAAAAGTATAATATATTTGTTTGTTGTTCTATTTACAGAGAACCAGATGGATGTGTCAGACTTTGAGTCCGTACAGATGACATCATCTAGTCTAAGTAACGAGGCAGCTAAACATCGTATCTCTGTTAAACCTAAGTCTCGTAGATTGTCGTCAAAAGTTTCCATGAGGAAAAGAGACGTAAGATTTTTATATATATAAAAGGTGGCTTCCCCGCTTCCACACAAAAACAGTTTTGAAATCTGTGTGTAGACAAGTTTTTATTGGCTTTCAATGTTGTTCGAATAGCTTTCAATGGTATATATTCTGTTCTATTGCCATTGTGAATAATGAACCTGCTAAAACCTGGTTAAATATAGTGAACTTTTCCCATTTGTTGTTTTTGCGAAATTTCTTAGTGACAAAAGTGTTTATATTTCTGTAGGTATGATAGTTTTGTTGATTCCTTGTTTTAATCCATTGGCTATATTGACTACAAGATTCAACTACTCTGTCCTTCTATATCTGAGTTACTGGTCTGTACAATATTGATTTATTAAAAAACCAATCCCAAATGATCTTAATTTACAATTAATGCATGTCCAGTGCTTTAAAAAGGTTTAGGAAGACGAGGGCAATAGCTCTAAAACCAGTGATCATGCAAAGCCATGAACCACAGACTATTAAATTCTGAGTTACTTAATTACAGTAAAACCTGTCATATGCGACTTTCTGGCGGAACATCCAAACATGGTCACATATGACAGTGGGTCTTTAAATCCAGGTTCAAGTCAATATAATAGCGTGTCACCAATATTGCACTTTCAGGCAAATAAGTGAAACCCCCACTGAGTTGGGACATTAAACAGTTAAAATCATGATATTACATAGCATAATTCTCCCGATTTTCTATCAACTTTAAATTTGTGCCCTCGAAGAGTAATAAATTTTTTTTAGACAATTACTAATTTTATTACTCAATTTGATTTACATTAATTAATTTAAAAATTGTCTTTGGTTTGATAATGGACAATTTATATCAATTTCAATATTAAAAATAAATTTGTTTTACACATAAACGATGACATATGTTTGAGAACGATAATCGCATGCAAGTTCCTTTGATGACGAAAATACCGGTAATAACCGGAATACGGCTTTTAGCGATGCAAACAAAAATGGCTGATTGTTTTGCAATCACGTTCGAATCGATTCATTTGCCAAATTTAAGTAATAATTGTCTATAAAAGCTATTTAATAATGTTTAAACAAACAATCAAATGTGCTATGCCTTTTGTTAATCTGCATTTGTCTGCAGCAAGTTTTCAAAGCTATTTTTATTGTATCACGCGTGTCGATTGATGGGCCAATTATACAATTTAATAGTAATTATCGAGGTGTGAAAAACATCTTTAGGTCAATTGAGTCCTGAAATGTCGCTTAATTAAACCTAATTATCGGTATTGGACTGATAAAGTAAGGTCGTTAGTCGCGTTAGACAGTGTGTCGCTTAATACAGGGACTTTATATAGGCATTTATGTTGGGCGGTCTCAGATACGGTCACATAAGACAGTGAGTCGTTTAATTCAGTGGGTCGCTAAGGCAGTTTTTACTGTACTTTATCATATTTGTCAAGCTTTATTTACAGTCTTTAGACCTTTTAATATAATTATGTATTATGGTGTGTGACAAAATATTTCATAAAATTGCAGTAAAACTATTTTCATATAGATACATATATGGTTGTTTGCATTTCTGGTATGTTAATGTATTTTACCATATGTGTTAATATGTAGGAAAATGAATGGTAGAAAATATGTTACTGTATTTTATGGTCTATGTAACAGATTTCATACAAATATAAATATTATATCAACTTTATAGTTCCTTTATTCACAAACAAAACACAGCTGTTTTGGTTCAATATTTGTACAATGTACATTGTTTTGAAATGATATTCTCAAGTCTGAAAAAATTAATATGTTTTGCTGACATTAAAAAATGCTGATGTTAAGTGCTTGGTCTATGTAAGAAAGCTGCTTACTTGATTGAGTGTTTGAGATGTAAAAAAGTGCTTCTACATAAATCCTTTGTACAATTTTGGATTTTCTTCATCCATTCTTCCTACTCCCCCCCAAAAGGCCATGAGCATCACATGTGCTTAAATAGTACATGTAGGCCCCTGTTTTAAAGTTAAATATAGTTCCAAAGAACTAAACCTTATCGGGAGCAGTGAGTAGGTCTGAACTGACAGTAATAAACAGCAATGTAAAATATTTTCTTTAGCTACAATAATCATTTATTTTCTAAATCATAAATATTGTTTCAGAGGTCACCTGTTCCTCCACAATTACCAGATGTGAAAGAAGAATCTCCTTCAAAGTCATTAAATACTTCAGGTAGTGTATTAAATAATTTATGTTTGAAACAAAAATGATACAAGATACCAGGACTGTCCCATTAAAAAGCCAACTGTGGTACATTGTATTAAGACAGCCACAACTGAATGCAGATTCTTGCTTTTTTTATAGTAAGACATTTGTGTACCTTTAGATGATACTCTAGTACTTAAAAATAAACAAAATGTAATTGTGGAGAATGAACACTAAACTATTGCACAACAAATGATGATAGATGAATACAAGAAGTACATTGAATAAAACAGCTCTGATCTGAATGTACTTGTATTATTCAACTTCAATATCACTTTATATGCGCAAAATCAATTTGTCTGCAGCATATTGAAAATATAAGAAGGCTATGATATTGCCTCTTTCTGCATGGCTAACAATGCATTTCCTGAGAGCTTCCTGAACAGATCTAAACTGTTATTTTATCAGCTAGAGTGACTTTTTGCCATTTTCAGTCTATGAATATTCACTGAAGATGAACATAAATAGTTCACTTCATGAAAACATAGTTCATATCATCATTTTATGATCATAATTTTTGTCTTTTATTCTGTAAAACCTTTCCCAGCCATTTCCTGATAACATTCTCATCATAACAAAGTTTTCTCAAATTCCTTCCTGCATTTACAAGTGATACCAAACATCCCTACTGCAATCTTATCTCTATATCAATCTAATTTGTCAAGGTCTTCTGACTGTTGACTTTATGTTTAAATGGTATACAGTTCAATCTGTATTTAAACACCATCAATTGGAAATACCATGCAAGTTAAGTCTTATTGGCAGAGCATTTTAAATATCTAAAACATCTCCCTCTATACTTTTTAGCTGTGTGGAAGGTCTGTGTTTTTTTTACTGTTGCTGTTTCTGATACATTTGCTTATATATGTACACCCTATTTTAAATTATCTGTTAAAATCATGTATTTTAATATCTAATGGGAAAATAAAGTCATGGTAACTTGAAACAGAAAATGGTTTCATTCAAAGGGTCACTTATGCAAGTTTGACTGTATCAATATATGAGAATATTTACTTGATATTATTATTATATTTTTCTTAATTTATATTTCAGACCCTTCATCTTCTATGCCACACAAGACGGTTATATCTACAACCATTTCTGTAGGACCATCAGCAGACTCTGGAACCAATGTCATTCCAAGGTCAGAACCAAGATCAATACCAAGCAAGCCAGAAGTTAAAGAAATGGCTAAATCAGAGCCTAGAGATATTGTGGTTACTAGGCATGAAGGTGACATTGAAAGAACAAGGCCAAGGTCATTGTCTCCATTATCAACTAGTCCGGTGTCCCAGTCTATGATACAAGAAGTTAAACTGAGACCAAGACCTGCATCAGGAAAGTTTGATGGGGTAGATATAAAGAAGGATTCACCTGAAAAACCTGACAATGAACTGGCTAAGGCATTTAATAGAGCTAAAAGAATATCTAAGAAATTTGATGAAGATGGTAATGTGATTGATACCAATGTAAAACCTGTCGTCAAAGCTCCACAAAAAGAGACAGAAAAGACAATTGATATGTCTAAGAGTATGGACTTGTCTAGAAGTTTTGATATGTCGAAAAGTATGGATATGTCAAAAAGTGTAACTCTTCCAAAAGAAGAACCAAAAAGTAGTGCATCCCCTTCTAAAGACACTGCAGCGCCATCTAGTGTAAGCTCTCCTGTATCAGGAGGAGTAAGTTTTGTTTTGAAGAAGGAGCCACTAAGACCTGCATCCAAACAAGAAGCAACACTGGTAAGAACTGGAAGTGTGGAGGCTAAAACTGGTAGTATGGAGGCTAAAGAAACTCCTAAAGTTGAGCCAGCTGTTGATACTAAGCAAGCTGTATCTGAGACACCAAAGTCAAGTGTAAACATCACTGATGACCTGAAGAAGGATAACACTACTAGTAGTCCCTCTAAGACAATTAAGTTAGGTTCACCTGAAAAATTAGCATCACCAAGGGAAGAGTATAGATTAAAACGTGCTGCAAGAAGTAAGACATTACCAGTGTCTTCTGAAATGTTGGAGAAGGCAGAGGAAAAAGAGAAGTCTCCTAGCAACAGTCGCCTAGGAAGTCCTCCATTAAGGAGCAAAGCAAGAAATGACTATGATAATGTTAGCATTGAATCCAAAGCATCTAGTATCCAGTCAAAAAGATCTTCATGGGCATCAAGTAGCATTACTACAAGTTCAACCTCATCTGAACCTGCTTGGGTGGTTAGAGCAAGACTTAAACAGATGGAACAAGAGAATAAAGAGAAAGAAAAATCTGATGCAACTAAAGAAGTTAAAGTGGACATTAAAACTTCTAACAATAGCACTGTGGCCAAAACTGATACAACAGAAACAGACAATGTTAGTAAAACAAATGACAAAACTTCTATTGAACAAAAGACTGATATTTCTAAGGGCATTGTGCAAACAAGTAGTGTTAAATCATGGGCTCAAAATTATTCTGCTAAGCCTTTTGAAAAGCAAACATCAACTGTTACTGCTAAACCAAGTGCTGGAATTTCTAGTGTCGGAAACAAATCCTCTTTTGAGAAAACTAGTGTTCAGTCAGTGAAGCCTGTAGCAATGACCACATCAGACCAGTCTTCAGTCAACAAACCAGTGGTCACTACATCAAAGCCAACCACTTCTCTAGGGTCAAAGCCAACATTTACTCCTGCTTCAAAACCAACTGTTTCGAATGTTTCGAAACCAACAGTATCAAATTTCTCAAAGCCAACAATCAGTGCTGCATCCAAGCCTCCTTTAGCTTCTACAGCCTCTAATGTAGACAAACCAGCATTGCAAACCTCTAAGCCAGGAGGTTTTGTTTCTAGTTCAAATTCTGATAAGTCTGCACCACTAAGTAGCAAAGTTTCTGGTTTTGGCGGAGTTTCTTCAACATCTGGGTTTTCAAGATCATTTTCTCAAAAGACTGGTTCAACTCCTGTTCAAAAAGCTTCATCCGACAATAAACCGGTTCAGTCTGTTACAAATAAAAGTATAAATGTGCTAAAATCTGATTCAAAAGACAATGTTACAAAACCAGCTAGCATTACTAGCTTGAGTAAAGACACTAAGAATAGTGACAATGATAATAAAAGTTTAAATACTGGTTCCATCACTTCAGCAAAGCCTGGCAGCTCATTTGATAAATCTAAAATATCGATTGGTAACACAAAGCAGGAGACCAGTAGCTCTGTACCTGCATGGAAACAAGCATTAAATCAGAAGAAGGCTGGTTCCAGTCAAGTTAAGATTGAAATCATTGATAAAGATTCTGACACAAAGCCTGCTCAGAAGAAAATGGAAGAGGTAATTATTATTGATTTTTTTATAATCATAATTATATAGTTTAAGATATGAATGCTCTTAAAAGAACGCTTGCACACATTGGCTTGAGACAGAATAACTCGTATTGGCAGCATTTATTTTCATTCTTAGGAAAGAAACACATAGTAAGCTTTTTAATTACTGTACGGTGATGTTTTTTAGTGAATGTGAATTGCAATGAAATTGTTTCCGCTTCTCAGGACAGTATGAACAAATTATACTTCATTTAAAAATTGCCAATTTTCAAGCGTTGTCTCTGTAGGTATTTTTACTTTGGTACAATGCTCTGCTTTATGGGCAGAGAATTACTTGTTAAACTATAGACAGTTGCAGACATGTCATTTAAACTTTATTTGAAGTAATCTCCTTTCTTCAAAGTAAAGTATATGGAATCCTTTCCTTAGATCAATCATAACAAACCACAATGAACTATTAATACATTGTATTTTTAGTAGTCAGACACCAATGACTCTGTTGGAAACTAATTTTAATTGTAGAAAAATAATTCAGAAAGGTATATTCTTTATGAACAATATGTTGATTCTAATGTTAACAAAAACCATTTACTATTCTGTTAGTTGAATTTGTTGATATTTCAGTTAAGAAATAAATTTAGACATTGGTAATTATACATATTGTTATTTAACCTTTTCTTTTCTTCCTGGAATTGTTATATTGTACAACTATGTGATGCTATGTGAAATTTCTTATCAAATATCTGGAAATGTTATATCATGTATTGTCAACTTTGCTATGCTAACTATGTGATGCCAATTTCCTTCTTGTACAGTTTCATAATATGGAACATGAAATTCTTACACAATTATTCATGTAAAGTTATTTAATGTAGACTATGTGATGCTATGTACATAATTATGTATATGTATGTGATAAAAACTTTGCAATGCAAACTTTACAGTGCAAACTATGTTATGCAAATTATACAGTGCAAACTATGTTATGCAAACTTTACAATGCAAATCATGTGATGCAAACTTTACAATGCAAACCATCTTATGCAAACACTACAATGCAAACCATGTGATGCAAACTATGTGATGCAAATTATACAATGCAAACCATGTGATGCAAACCATCTTATGCAAACATTACAATGCAAACCATGTGTTGCAAACTATGTGATGCAAACTTTATTATGCAAGCTATGTAATGTGGCACATTGTCTCTTATGTCAAATTCTATCAAGCATACTTTTCGTATACATGTATTGTAATGTGATATGATGTCTATTAAGCATGTTATTCAAGTATCCCCTTGACCCTTCCCTCTCTCTGATATAAATTATATATTTGTAGGTATCGTGTTGATTGGTTCATAAGAATGAAACTTTTGGGACCTGAAAGAGAGTGTGTTTTATCAGAGCTGTTAAAATAATAAATTTGAAATTTCCAGATTTTGAAAATGAAAATTTTGAACTTTCATCCATCTTGTATTTTTTGCATCATTTACTATTATAAAATGTGTGCTTAAAAGTTCATGTTAGTCTGAGCTATTGTGCATACTATGACAGGGTGAAATAAATATGACACTGTGTCAGACTTTTTGTGGTCTACTCATTTTCTTTTTATATTGTTGTTTCAACAAAACCCGTTGTTTGTTTTGTAATAACGAGTAAAATGTGTTGCTATTCCTTATGCTAGGATATTGTTTTGACATTTACTGTCTCTTGATACCTTAAAATGTACCTACATGTTTATTGTAGCATAAAATCTTATGACTCAACCGTTGTAAACTCATTTGGTTAGCCTTCAGATATGGCTATAAAAGTTTGTGTATGGTTCTTGCTGTGATCAGGAATGAAATATTTGCATAAACTAAACCTTATGGTAAAACAATATTTGTTAAAAAATTGGTGTACTCATGTATAAACATGTATAATGTATAAACTAATTTGACACAAATATATAAACACTCTATGTTACTTTATAGAGATAAAAATTATTTTCAGTGGCCAATACAATTGTACCTATTTTTTACAGAATTATGTTATGTTTTGTTTTCTGTGTTGTTTTCCTTGAAGTAAAATAAATGACAATAACCATTTTGACTTGTAATTCTGGACATTAAGATTTTCATCAAACTTTAATTTTTTATTTTTCAGAAACCTGCTCAGATGAGAGAAAAACCAAAGACAACACCAGAAAAGTGTTCAGATATGTCTTCAAACAGACCATCCAAGGTGCTTGATATGGTTAAAAGCTTCCAGAAACTTCAAGTCACTTGATCTATAGCAGATAACCCTGTTATAAACTATCTACATGGAGATATCTCCATCACATGATCTTTTATTATTTCAAAATTCTGCATTGAAATGTTACTCCCATCCTGACTAACTTTCATAGATGTGATAGGTTTAAACAAAGTTATTTGACCAGTTAACTCCCTGTCTGTACATGATTATGTGATCGTTGGTCATGTGACATATCCCTCTGTACATGATAGGTTGAAGATTAGTCATGTGACATTTTCTTCTGTACATGATTGGCTGAACATAGTCATGTGACATTCTTCTGTACATGATTGGCTGAACATAGTCATGTGACATTTTCTTCTGTACATGATTGGCTGAACATATGTGAATTTCCTTCTGTACATGATTGGCTGAACATAGTCATGTGGCATTGATTAAAGGAAGTCATCAATATAGATGGGGATATTAATTAACTTTAGACTATAATCCTGATTACTGTTTATAGTATGCTACATGTATTAGTGGTTTCTAGTAAATACCTTCTAGAACTTTGCCTCATAGAATACTCTAGTATGGCACTGTGTAATTTAGCTTGACTTTTTGGAGAATAGCAATGCTAGTCTTCTCAGCTGAAAGTTTGCATTTTATTTTATTGGTTAAGATTTTAGCATGAACTTTGACTGAATTATGGTCTTTTATTCTTAAAAAAAATGATGAATGTTTTTTTTGCAACTTTTGAAGGAACTCTATTTTAAAATCTATTCATGTATACATGTTGACTAATGGAGGTCATATACCAAGTTGCATAACTCTAAAAGTAAATTTAGATTGATCTTCTATGCTGAGAAATTTTTGATTTGAAATTTTGATGCAAAATGCTAGGTCTTTAAGCACTGAACTTTTACTAATCTTAATGGTCTTGCAAGTCAACTTGGATTGGGTTTACAAATGCACCCTGAAGAGTAGAGCCCACTGGGTGCTCCCTAATAAAATAGTACCTCTTATTGATATCTCCACTTTAAGTAAAATACTGATTTTGTCATGATACATGTATATACATAGAAGGTATCCCATTTGTATATACATAGTAGGTATCTCAATAAACACTTGTAAGGCATTATTATAAAGTCATGTTTTATATGGCATTATTTTAAATTATTTTTATTTATTTTAAGACCCACTTTTACTTGCCCATCACAATTTTAAAATTACACTATGATTTTTATAAATGTACAAATATGTTTTAGCAACATCATAATATTTATAAGCATACCTTTTGTGAATGTTTTGTCTGTTAAATAAATTAAATTTTAAACCATGCTATAATAATAAGTATTAGACTGCATGTGTATACATTTTCAATGTAAGGGAGGCTACCTACTTCATAGTTATTTCTGAACTCAAAGAGTTTTCTCCCTTAAACTACCCTTCATTAATTAAATTTCAAATTGTAGTACATGAGACCTATCAAGACCTATCAAAACTACATATTTTAATATATTAAAGACTTCAAAAAACAAGTGATATTAATAAGCCAGTACTCTGTATAATATATATACTTCTCTAAAAGATTTTATTTTAAGAAAACTGTGATATTCAGACCAATACGTCTACATCTTCTTGAGAGATAGGACTTCCTGGCTTTTGCTTTTATACAGATGAATTTCTTAAAAAATGTGTTTTATTTTACTGCTTATTGAAAGCTTAGCAGATCTTTTACATTCATGTACTGTAGCATAATAAGTGATATACTATACATTGTATTATATCCAAATTTTTAGCTTTAATTAAAAGTATAATGCATAAATTATTTACTAGATTTTTATCTCAGAATTTTACACATTAGAATGTTGAACATTCTTTTACTTCAAGACTCTCAATACTGTTCTCAATTCAGCACTAGCTTTAAATCTTTGCTTTTATAAGATATATAGTCCAACAGAATTAACCTGAGCTTGACCTTTATGCAAGAATATATTAAACTCAGTATTTACAGTCTATTTTTGTCTTCGTTTGTAAATCGCACTTTATCGGAAGCTTTCGGCAAAATAAACGTACTGAACAATTAATGTTGTTTTCATAAGAATAAATACTTTGAAACTGTGCCATAATACTTGTTTCCCCAAAATCTAATGTGTCCAAAATTAAAAGTACAATAACATGCCACTTTTAATAAATTGATTTATAGTCACATCGGTTGTTATAAACACGTGTATAACCGACTACACACATACGGAAACTGACGATTTAATGTGAGTGAAGTGTGTAATAATCATAATTAGGTAGTTCAAGCTCAGGTTAATTCTGTTGGACTATACAAGTATGGCAACTATGGTAGCGGTAGGCTTCATAGTTTCTATAAGCTACATATAAAATTACTAAGCAAAGATACACACTTAGTGATCTACTTTATTATGTAAGTTTTCTGTATTCATGATTCAATGTACATTTTACATAATATAAGTATTATTTTGTATATATTGTAAATAAGCTGTAAATATCAATGTTTATATGTAATGATATGAAATGTACACAACCATTTAACATGTAGAATATAATTTTGATGATATAGCCCATGGTTTGTTCACATTGACCTGAGACAAAATGATATAATTTTGATTACTGATAAAGTCTGTGACTTGTTCACATTGACCTGAGACAAAATAATACAATTTAGATGATAATCTTAGCCCATGGCTTGTTCACATTGACTTGTGACAAAACGGTATAATTTTGTTGATATTGCTTCAGGCTTGTTCACACTCACTTGAGACAAAATAATATAATTTTGATATAAATAACATCAATTAAATGAGTTTGCAATAGTATAGATTGCCATAATGATTTCATTAATCAAATAGCTTGTTCATGGTGACCTGAGGCAAAGAATATATTTTCAATACATTTAATATTCTGATTAATTTTCCCTGAGACAATTTTTGATATCATCTGTTCTTGTATAATTGTTAAATAATTTAGTCATAAATTAAGGTAGCTTTTATGATTTTTCATACTGATATAGCCTTTTAGTGTTGACCTGGGATTGGAATATAATTTCAATATGATTTACTAGGTATTTTTTTGTTTCTGGTCAATATGAATAGGCTGTAAGAACTATACAATATGTATGAGCATTAACAGCCTTATAACTTAGCATTGATTTTAATATTTCATTCTTTTTTACTGAAATTAAGATAACTTTTTTTAATGATATTTTTAGTTGTTTTATGAAAGAGGGTTTTTATTAGTAGTGAGTAAATTGTGGTTGATAAGAGCTTTTAACATTGAACATTTTTTTATTATTTAAAATTAATATTACCATTTTTGCAATTATATGAATTTTTTATTATACTTAAGTTACAAAAAAGTTTTTTTGTAATTTAGTATAATAGTGTACATTAAAGTATTCTGTTTTAATACATTCCACTTTTTGTACAGAGTTTTGTTGCTGTAGTGTAAGGGACCAAACTATTGTGTACAGAATTAATCTAACGTCTATGTTTTAGTATCTACTAGTGATTTCATTATAGTTATAAAGTGATAAATGTTTGTATAAATGATTCCTCAATTAAATATTGTACTTATTAAGTCTTAATGTGATTTTTCTTATAAGTTTTGTCATGTAAAATTAAGTGTTAGATTCTTGTCCTGATTCTGAAACAAATGGGGTTAATGAGCTCTATGACTGTTTTATTCATAACTCAATATGTTTTGTTGGTACTCAAGTTGATGGGATTTTTGCAAGCAGGAAAAACTTTATTTGTCCCAAATGTACATGTTCAGAACTAAGTAGAAATAAAAGTATGAAATATTGATAAAGAGGATTTATAAGTATGCAATACGATGAAAAAGATTTATTCTATGTTGCATACTTTTCAGCAATAAAATGGGAAACAACTTCATTCTTAACAGATGCTTAGAGAAATCTCATCTGTCTGAGGATATTAAAACAATATGCTAGCAAAATTATCTATTTATCTCTTAGTTTCTGTGTTTAAAGGATAGGTTTAATGTCTTAAACTTTTAGCAAAAACATTCTTCCCTGAATCAAAATAAAAAGTAATGGGGGGGTGTAACAGGGGACATGAATCTAACAATTAACTTTTTATGACCTTGCTTTCCTTTACTTGGAGTAAATAAGAAAGTAATGAATGTGGCCTTAATATTGAAAGTTTTTCTGTTAAATGCTCTTTTTTTATAATAAGTTTAAAAATGGGTAAATTTGTTCATAAAAATGTTGTGATTTCAAACTTTCAGATATGCACATGAATGTGCGCTTGTTTATTAATAGTTTCTATGTGTACAATTGTTTTAACAATGTGCTACTGTTTTTCTAAACATTATATGTACTATCTGATTGGCTCCTTCTTGTTTTAGAATTTATAATTGACCAATCAGAAAGCTTGTCTCATATAAGTGTGTTATAATAATGATAATTATCTCCCTTAGTTCAATAGGAATATTTCCCTGTATTTTCCAAGAAATATCATGGACGTTTTTTGTGTAACTCTGAAATTATTCAGCATTTATTAAGTTTGTATGTTTGTTACTAAATATGTGGGTTTTGGAGTCAAAATGTCTTTACTGAAGTTATAAAAAAGGAGATAGCCAGTTTTGTCTCCATGCTATGTAATGTTATTTGTGAGTCATTTATGTAATATTTTGTGTTGTATTTTATACCTGAGCATTATGTACAGACCATTTCTTGTATATAAGTAGGTTGTGTCACAAGCAGTTTGTATTATAGATTAAAATCATGCTATAGTGCCACCCTGTGTCTGTGACATCTTTCCTAAAGTGAATAAAGCTATATCTGTCAAGTAATTTTTAACAAAATAATTATTTACCTATTGATTTTATGATTCCAAAATAATGAATCCAAGACAAAATCAATATATTACACACTCTGTACTGTATATATTATTCCTAGTGAAATAGTATGCTGAGCAGTATTTTAGTTGTACATGTATTTCATGATCAACTGTGTGTGTCAAATTACAAAGGGTTATTTATGAAAAGATTCCTTAAGCTTAGTCAAAACAGTGTGACACCAATCTACGAAATTAGTGGGGTCCAGTTGCCTGGGACAACCACATTTTAGTTCAGGCAACCAACAATTTCTTTTGGGCAACCAAAATTCTGCATATGAGCTATAGTGCTTACTCTTCAAATGATCTGTTCGGACAACCACTTTCATATCTTAATTTGGTAGAATGTGACACTAATATAATTGTTTTTACATTGTGGAAATTTATGAAGTATAATTTGTCAGCTACATGGGGTTTTGTTGTTGTTGTTGTTATTCTTCAAAACTTGTCAGGTATAGCTTTAAACACTTTTAAAATAAAAAATACACAAATTATCATAATGTGCAATTATACTTTGTTACCCATAGTTATACTTTAATGTTATATATTGACTTGTTAATCTAATGTTTCTTGCCTTTTTTATTCATTGAATCTAATTTTTGCATTAAGTCTATTTAGCTTGTTCACACTGACCAGAGACTGTTAAAATCAATACTGTTATAGCTTATACACATTGAACTGAGATAAGGAATAGAAATACCATATCAGTCATAGCTTGCACACATTGGCCTGAGACAAGAAATTAGTGACTAACTATTACTCACATTGAATATTTCATTAATGAAACACACAATCCCTGTAAATTAAAAATAATACATTTTTTTTCTTCACACCTTTTTTTCTTAAATACTTCAGACAGAAATGGTTTCTTTTGGGTTTGAATTTTGTATTCTTTTCTATGAACAAGAATTATTTCCCTTGAATGAAATTTAAATTTTCTTTTAATTAAAGTATCCTTGTTTTTACCTGTATAACCCCTCTCTGTATTTTAAATGTACTGGTTTTATTTCTTAGTTATTATAATAAAAGTATATATTTTGTTATGTTAAACCTTGTAAAATTGTTATTGATTGAGAATATAGACACAAAATAAAATATTTGCATCTATACATTTATTGATATATTTCACTTATAAAAAGATCATTATACTTAGAAATTTGTTTGTTATTCTTTTGAACCACGCATTCCGGCAGTTATGATGTAAGCCACTCTGCTAGCTCATGATCGAGGGGTAATGGGTTTGATTTCCATGCCAGAGCATTTTTATGTGAAGCTTCGTCATGAAATAAATTCTACAGCTATTCTCCCTCCTACCACTGATTCTAAATTATGTAGGGCAGTTGTCAGTCGCTATTGTAGGAGCCTAGTACCTGGATAACTGCTAAATCTGGAGATGGTGAGACGGTTGACTGGCCACATATACAATGTGTTGCTACAAATGTAGGTAAAACAAGGACTTTTATTTTACTGATTTGGATGTTCAAAATTGGACCAAGCTATTTGATTGACCATAATACGATAACCAGTAATCATCGAGATAAGTCATACATATTTGCTCAGGCAGTTAAATGTATTTGTAAGTCAAATACATTGTTTTAATACTTTCCGTATGAGAGATCTGTTATATATCTCTTGTCTAATTAGGGAAGATTGAGTGCATTAGTCATATATGTACTTCCTGTAAATCTCAATTCAGAACAGAATGTCCTCACAAATATATTTTATTTCTACAAAGAACGAAAACTCTGTATTATTACGATAACAGAGTTACCTCCCTTAATTATTGCACGTTTTTCACAACTTATAAAATGTTTCATTTCTTCTTCCTTATAAAGTCTTTGTGACGTATCTTCTACAGTCGTTGTCTTGGATACAAGCTGTGTGAGCTTTTAGGACTTGGCGGACGTTGATAAACTTCCATAGATCATTATTGTAATAAAAACATCAAGATTTCATTACCTGAACTGACCTTTGATTAAATTTAATGAAATCTTAGGTTTACTAGCCAATGTTGGTCATAAAATCTACAATGACGTTTGGTTTCGTCAATACCGTCAATAGTGAGTTCATCACAAAAGATGACGATGAATTCAGAATGGAACCAGAATGGTGATTGTTGCTTTAAAGAGCGGAGATCATTGAAAGTACGAACAATGAAAATGGGACTTATTGCTTGATTGTAACATTTTATACTTTTTGTGGTCTCAAGGTTCAAATTGATTAAACATATTATTTAAATATGCGCAGTTGTCGAATGTCGATGGATGGTGTAGTCAGGTTGAAGTTATAAATATGAAAAGCAATTCTGAATAGAAACACTCTGAACTTCGGTATCATTAGTAATTAGCAAGATCGTTGAAACACTCAGGAGTCAGGAAGGATTGTATAATTTAATCCTTACTTTTAGTGTATACTTGATTAAAAAAACAACAACTTATATTTAGTCGAAATGAGCAGTGTTGGGATGTGTTGTCATTTAACATGAGTTCGTAGCCAAGTGGTTTAAAAAGCGCAGCCAAACAAGTAACTTTAATATGTTTCACTTAAAAAATTGTCGAATGTGATCTAATGCGATTGGAAAGTCTAAAGCAATAAACAATCATTCAAGTTATTTATTTCGCAATGGTATAGAATCGGAATAACTCACAATATCTGTGATTTACATATACATTTGTTGCTTTTATTATTGTAATCGAAGAAGCTCTTGCTCCGTTTGTTCTTTTAGGATATTACAAACGCACGTTCCGACGTGAAACGTGTCTTAAGTACCACGAAAGCGTGCAACGAATCTTTACGGAATAATCATAAGGAGCTTTGAAGTTGAAATAATGTGATTTTAAAACTATATATTTGATATGGACCTATGTTCTGATATTCAACGTTCAATCCACTCTGTTTGTGTATGGATTCCCCAAAGACACGGCTCACATTCTTTTAACTGATCACTAACTGTTACCCATTGTTAAAATATACTAAACTCACTGGATTATGCTAATGAGATGTCATAAAAATATTCAAAAGGAAACCATTGACACGTTCACTACTGAGGGTCTTTGAGAAAACGAAGAATGTGAAACCGAGTTGTGTATGACAATGTTAGCTTATAAACTTTTGATACATTTGAAATATTAGATAAATAACATAACGGCAATGTTACTAAAGACAAAATTAATGGAGTTATTAGTTATAGTAATTTTACTATGTATATCAGTGGAAATTGTGAATTCACAAGGCTCATGTAAGTATTTATACATACATGTTTTATACATTTATATCTGATAACTTCAGTATCGAATGAAGCAATTAATTGTTTAATGAATGTTACCTATGAGATACGTATTCATTTGTTTCAACTAATTAGTAGACTTTTACTATTTAATCACATCTTGTTAGCGATGTATCTTTAACAAGTCATTTTACAAATATTCTGACAATTTTATTAACCGTAGCACAATGATGTTTATAATTGATTTCAAAGTGTAGTTGTTTTTTTTTGAATATCGACATAGTACTCAGTTGTTTTGCACCTAAATGAAGCCGAACAATTATTGACTAAGAACTTCCGTTTTAAAAAAGATTCGAACAAGGACCTTTTGATCATGGAGTCTCTGCCTTTTCTATAGAATATGTATCTAGTGACATGAAGTTCTTCACATAAAGGTCGGTATGGGTATTGCAATTTGACTTCAGGTCAACAATTTTCCGGGGTTTCTTTCATTGTCGTACGTTGTTGCACCGATGACAAAGTGTGTTTAGACCCAAGGCTCGGTTATTATCTTGGTACATTACTACAATGAAGTTCCACTATTTGCATCATCTAACTCGACGGTCTTTAAAGCGAAGTGGTCTTAATTATAGAAACATGTTTCGTTTCAAAAGAAGAATTCAAAATCTTGTTATTTCTAAAACATTTCGCATTGTTTGCAATAACTTATATGGTCTGTATAGTAGAACTTGTTTCTACCCTGTTAATATCGATTACATAACTGTTTTGTATAAAATATTTTTTACTAAAATTCAAGTAACGGAGTTACATTTTATTCTAGCATGCAAGGGTGGTACAAAAGTTGGACCAGACGATCCAGGCAAGTTGAATAAAAACATAGACAAGGACAAAGGTACGTTACAGATTTGGTTTCTCTTACTGAGACTGTTGTAATTGACTATAATAACCTACTTGTTTTCAAAGATTAACTATTTATAAATTATATTTTAGTTGTGTACACATTCTTGCGCTGTTTTGTCTTTATAATTCTTTGAGATCCAGGCCTATAGTCACGTGATCTACAATAACAACTTATGAAGTATACAGAAATTGGGATTTCGCCGATTTGTCTTCTAAGATAAATAACTGTTTAACATTCCATGGCGCGTAAAATAACTACTTCTTTTCTTTCCCCGAAAATTTCCAATTGATCCTGCGAGTTTTGATTAATTAGCTCTGAATCATTGGCGCAAATCTTGATTCGAGCAGTAAACACGTTTGTGCGGAGAATTCAGAGGAAGATAATGCAGCTCACAGGCTAATGTGGGAGTTTTCGGACAAAGAAATATAATAATTATTTTATGCACTATTTGATTATTACCTATTATTTGGCTGCTGCAAGAATTTAAAGCCAAACAAGCGTTTGTTTATATTTTGAAAATCACGTGACTATAGATCAATACCTTGTAATACCTTGGTCTGTTGTGCAGTTGGAAGCACCCAGTGATTTCGAATAAAGCTTCCCGAACGGGGTACGGGTTCGAATCCCACCCGGGGAGGTTATACCCTTCCATGAAAATTTAACAATGATGTCAATTTTCCTCCATAAATAAGGTATCTGGAAAAGTTTCCAGCCTTGTGGAATGGTATGTGAGTACTGAATATAGACAAGAGTCAAGGAAAGCTAGGTTAGGTGCGCTGGACGCAGTGAAATAACATGAATAGTGTTGACATGGCGTGAAACCCAGATTAAAAATACCCTGTAGGTATTTTGATTAATATTTTCAGCGACTGGATATTTGATATATGATGACAACTATGTAGTGAAGTGTTGTGGTACAGTTAAGAGCTGGGAGTTCTCTATTGGTAAAGGCGATAGTGTTGATCTTCAAATTTGGAGACCAAAAGATAACAAGAATAAAGAATATACTTTAGTGGGCAGTAATTCATATAAAGTATCAAGTAAGTAATGTTTGTGATAAACATTTTTCATATCACGGCCAGCCTTCTCACCGTTTCCGAAAAGCCTTATTATCTGGTTATAGCTGTTAACCAGTTACTAGGCGCATACTTATGTCAGTGACTGACAACTTCCCTACATCATTTAGAATCAGAGGAGGAATGGCCGTAAAAACTGTTTCATGACCAATCGCCACGAAAGTATGCCCAGGTCCGGACTTTAAACACTGATTACCAGAAATAATGTGTTTTCCAAGATAGCAACGTCTGTTTACAAGATGCCATCAAATTGCAATTGTACAAATACATTTTTTTTCAGCGTAGGTTCATACGACTAAGATTTGGTTGTTCCAGTTGGCACCTCGCGTTTTAAAAGTTTCAAAGTCAATATTAGTTTTGAATTTTGCCATAGAAAACCATCGGAATAGCCAAATTAATCAAATGTTTAGTTCCTATAAGCAATACAAGACAATGTAAGTTTTCGGAATCGGAACTGTATGCATATGATTTTCGGTGTTTTATGTATATTGTAATTTGAATGGGGTAAGAATGAAATCATGAATGCGCGTTGGTCTCCAATGGCGAATATTGATTCAATAGTGGAATTTTTTCACTATATGCATTTGTTATTTCTTTTGAGTTCGATTTAAAAATGATTCAGTCTTAGATTTAGTTTTCTATCAAAGCACATCATGTTTTGAAGACTATCACAGCTTAAAATGTTTGGCTAACATATTCTTATGTTTTGACTTACCATGTCGTACCGTACGTCAATATTAAAACATTGCATTGATTTGCGATTGCAACCCTGTAAATAGTATGATTACTTCTTGGCAAACATTCAAGCACAGGGGCGGTTTTGATTATTGACCATAAATTACTATCGCCCAATTCTTAATAACAAACCAATTTAATATTCATTGGCATCATGATTTCCTAGCAACCGAACATACCCATCTTGGAATGTGTTTACGATGTTAACTTTACGACTTTTGTCTGATGTTGTGGGAAGCGTTTTATGGTCGTTTGTATATTTAATTCATACATTTAAATGTCCCATTGACAAGAAATTGATGCTTTCGACATGATCATCTTATTAATGTATCTTCGACGAAAGAATGCTGTAGAAACATGTTCTTTCTACATTTGGGCCACAGTTTTACCGTAGCAGTAATAAAAATATCTGACCTTATATGCGTAATGACAAAACATCAACTGATATTAATGACTCATACAATGTCACGTATAATTCCAAGTCATCTGAGACCAAGAATTATTTTGGGGTTAACGCCGTTTCAACATTTTGTTCCTGTATTTGTCATATTACTGCGATCAGTCAACCGACTAACCCTTCCTGGAAAATCTCTGGAATTGACTGTTAACCAATCACTAGGTGCATACTCACGCCAGTGACTTATACCTGCTCTATACCAGACTACCAGTGGTACATGTAGGCAATAAAATTGTATTGAATTGTCTAAAGCTATATGTAATGATAACATTACACGACAATAAACTGCGGAATAATATCACCTAGCTTCACTTCACAACAAACACATTGCGCAACGCCAACAGCTTACTAAACAGAAGGCATTTCATATCAACAACAGTGTAAACGCGTGTTCGTATTATTTTTTATTTCACAGAAAAAGACAAGAAAACAAGTTCAGCATCTTACGATGTTTCTGGTAAAGATGTTATATCCGTAGAACAAAATGACGTCATCGGATGGTAGGTAAACGTAAACAACATGCCCCATCTGGCCAAAATATCTTTGTACATGTATGCACACCAAATACTTCGCCAACACCGTTTTAAAATATAAAATTTTAATATACATGTAATTTTTTTCTGCACGATAATATGGTTGTTTGGTTTCTACTCATAGGATTGTGTTATGGTATTTGTAACTCTTAATTGAAAAAAAATGACTAGATCACTTCTAGAACACCATTGCTTAAGAAATGCATTTCCCCATTGTAATGAATATATGCTTGCTCTCTGGTAATCTATGACCGATCGTATCAGAAATTAACTAAGTTAATGTATTTGAAAAGTATCATTTTCGAGCTGTTTATCCTTTATGAAATCGTTATGAAAACGATGAAAACGCGTACGCGGTATTTAGGATGAAATTAGATTAAATTAAAGAATGGTTATATAGGTTTTAAGCTTGTATTATCAAAAGTAATACGATAAATGTATGTCGTAAATCACTGTAATTTTGTATTGCCAAATTATCGTAAAATTACTGTAAGATGTTTGATAACACCCTTTTCATGTTCCTAATAACGGTTTGAGATGACATGCTCAACAAGGGAACTGAATGGGACCAACACTAAGGAAGAAAGGGACTATGTATTCTTCTTAACTAAAACCATAGTGAACCTTGTCCGTCCGTCTACTAATGTTTGTACGTCATTATTACATTGTCAGGTATTGTGAAGACGACCCAGTTATAGAATACGATGATGACAACAAGGGTGGTGATAATATATGGCAACTAGGTTCTAAATCTTCACCTAAAATTGGTGATGTTGTTGATTTTAGTAAAGGAACCAAACAATCTAAAAGAGCATATGGTGTACAGATTACACTTCAGCCAAGTAAGTAACTGTATGTTTTTTTTAATTCTGGGTTTAACACCGGGTCAACACAATTTAGGTTATTTGCGAGACCAGCTCATCGAACCTAGCTTTCACGGACCCTTGTCTATAATAAGTACTTACCTACCCTTCCACAAAGCCGGCAACTCCATATACCTTATAAATGGAGGAAAATTTGCAATATTGGGGATTCGAACTATTGGCTATTATATATTTGTAGCGTTATATATTGGCCTCCTCCAATTGCAGAGGTTCCAACGCTGATCGCAAAAATACTCCAATAAACACGGTTGCAGATTAAGTTATTAAACATTTACAAGCTTTGGTAATCCTCAAAACTGTCTGAAATAGTAAATCCACTACTAGCATAATAATATTTTTGATAATTTCTAATGGTTCTGATTGCAGATACTCCACCAAAACTTGATTTACTTCTCGCTACATCTATACCAATGCATGCTGAGATAGGTACTGTTGCTTATACTGTACACGTACATGATGATGACCCAGGTGATGGTGATGATTTAAAACTAGAAATGTTGACTAAGAATGAGTTCTTCGCTTTTGATCCTAAGTCTGGTAAGTACATAGCTGCTGTAAGCTTTTGGCTGTAGAAGCCATCGTGTTAAAGTACTGGATTTATTTTGAACTCGCCAAATGTCTTTGCAGAAGCAATGTCTGCGAGTAACTCTGTTATTTCATGCCAAAGACTGCCAAGAGGTCTAATCTGTTTAGAAAGCGATCGTAAAATCTAATAATTTTTAAATCTAGCTATATTAATTAAGATAGAGAAAATTTAGACAAGCAATGTACATTCAAACGTTGGTAATATGTATAATATCTATCTAACAGTTTGGCTTGAATTGCACGTATAATATAACATTTAATGTGATTGATACACATAACTGTTTTTGCTTGAGTGCAAAGGAACCGGATCATATGTAATTAAGTCTTAGGGTTTTGAAAATGTACATCTATGCATAACATGAAATATGTTTGTTTTCAAATATTAATTGGTCACTCTTTTATATATTCTAATAGGTAATAAATAATGAGTGTTAATACATTTTGTTTTGGAATACTTTCAGGAAAGCTTACAGTCGGTGCTGATATCACTGTTCCAAAGGAAGGTCAGAAATATACATTTGATTTTAAAGTAACCGATCATTGTGGTGAAAGTGACACTGGAACATTAACAGTGAATGTAGACTATGCTGAAAAACAAACATTTCCTCCTAAAAATGGTGGCAGTGCAACAACAGTATCTAAGAAACCTGACAACACAGAGACATCTGCAGCAACAACTAAGAAAGATGACAAAAAGTCTGATGATGACAAAGCTCCTGCAGATAACACCGCTGATAAGAATGATGTTGCTGATACCGCTGATGATGCAGGAAGTAATAAAGATGGTAAAGGTGATGATGCTACTAGTAATGACGACGGTGGTGATGCTGATGATGGCAAAGGAGGTAAAAACAAGAAGAAAGGTGACGAACCAGAATCAACTACCACATCTACAACATATCTACCAGAGTTTGAGGTAAATCAATGTGAAAGTTTTATCGTTCTTAAGTCAGTGTACAAAGATAAAACCTCTATATATGTACAACAGTCCGAAGCTGAAACTTTATTAATTTGTCGTTATCAAGATGTGACTCTTGTAGGAGATGCATTAGTTATGCATTCTTTATTTGAAAACGGCTTTGTAAGAGGCTATTGTCGAGAGGAGATTATTTTTCATTACGAGAAACGTTTTATTGTTAAGGGAAGTTTATTTGTTACTGCTAACAAAATTAATTAATACGCCGTTTGATTTCATGTTTAATATACGAGTGTCTGCATTAAAATCATTATGACTGAATTACAAGAGCATGTTTTAATATCAAAATTAGTCGAGCATTTGAGAGGCAAGATTATAATCTTAATTTGGTACGGATAAGAAACAAATTATTATTAGCGGTTCATAAGATGCGTACACATTTCTTTCAACATTGTTATTTTTAGTGAATGACTATTTTGAATGTATGTTTCAGGATTTTACAGAACCGTCTAATGCAACAGCAATAGGCACACGGAGAAAATCAGCCAGTAAGCTATTATTTTTCCACACATTTTATTTTCAATCATAATATGGTTTATGTTAAAGTTTATGTTGTGAAACATTTTCAGAGCTAGTGTAGTTATTTGGCTAATGCTTTGTTTGCTGTTCTGGGAGGTGAAATTCGTAAGAGGGACATTTTTATTAGATAAAGTATGACATAATGGACAATATGTATTAACATTTTCCTGATCAGTTTCTGTTGTCGATTCTGAAAAACTCTTTTCTAGATCTAAGTGCAACGCTTAAATTACATGGTTGATCCAAAACTCAGAGAGTCTAAGTAATGGTTGTTTGAAGAGGTGGAAGTTTATTAATATGTATGTCATTTCTATTATTAATGTATTTTAAATAATATTATGTTGTGTCGTACCCCCTCTGATTCCCCCATTTGAATGCATGCGCGAATTGGATATTTTTGTTTGTTTCTAATTTCGTTGTTTGTACCAAAGCATGCATTACTATATACAGACATATGTCCTTCTTTGTTTAAAAGAGTAATTTGAAGTATAAATCCTGCAAATGCATCAAATTCATATTTTGATAAACATATTTTCAGACATTGGTCTTATCGCTGGTATTATATTGGGAGTTTTGGCCTTAATGATACTGATTGCAACAACAGTAGCTATCGTTATGCAGAAACGAGCAAAGGCAAAGGCTAAGGTAGCGTCAAAGGATGTGGAGAAACGTGCAAGAGAGGCATACGCCAAGTCAAAAGGTAAACCAACGCCAAAGAATTCTGTTAAACCATCTAGCAAGAGTGATGATAAAGATAAGTCCAGCACTAAGGACAACGAGAAGAAAGGAGACAAAGACAGTAAAAGTAATACGTCAAAGGAAAAGTCTTCAAGTAAAGGTAATGACCATAAGAAAACAACTAATGATAAACATTCTGATAAGAAATCACATCAATCAAAGTCAGATAGTAAACCTCTGATGAATGGTAAATCTTCAAAATAGAGTCTGAAATGTGTTGCGAATTTGTGATTTATTGTGAGAGAGTGGAAAAATACAAAACAAAACAAAAATGTTGAATTTATGTTGGTAGTCCTAATGGAATGGAACCGTCTCTTGCAGTGAACTGTGTGGTCTCATCGCAAAGGACTTAGTAAAAACATAAAATGTTATTAATTCACATGCAAATTCAAAATTGGTATAATTACAGAAACAATGAAATTTGTACTATATGTCTTTTGTTCTCTTGTGACAGATTCGTAAAGCAAACTTTCTATGCCATTTGCGCAAGTTTTAGAGAAATGATCCGATGAATGATAAATGCATGAAAAAAAAATCTTGAATTTAACATTGATTTCATGTGATATGAATAATACATTGATATTGATTTTGATATTGAATTGTTTTGGCAGTGTAAATATTTTTAAAGATGATTTACTTATCAAGGGCTTATCGCTAAACGGTTGTAACACAAACTTTTTGTTACTTGAGTTACGACTGTTTTGCGCTAAGCCTGCGTTATATTTTCGTCCGAGAGCTGCAATGTCGTTTATGCTCAATTTCACGGCATGTTTTGATATATGTTGCCCTATATTGAAAGCAGTTTTTGAAAAGTTTTCGGTCTGATTTATTCATTTTTCGTCTACATGTCCTTAAGTTGTTTCATATTATTGGAATAAGATTGGAAATAAACTAACAGTTGGATTTCACATAGAAATTACATACCAAACTTAGGATGTGTAGATGAAGAAATAAATAATTTAGAATCAAAACATTACAGAATAATAACAATCCCAGATATTTTGGATATCATCTTTGACGCCTAATTGAATTTCACATAGCCTTGCTAGGAAACGGCAATTTACTGCCCCATTCCACAATCTACATTTGATGTAGGACAACAAATATCAAAACCAAAACATGTCGCGAATTTGAAAATAAACAGCCTTAGCTCTTGGACTATTAATATGTCATTGTCTCGACGTCTTCTGTGATAGATTGGAGAGTTGTTCATTATATATTATTGTTGTAAATACTTGTATATAATATGTTTTGCTGTAGAAAAAGTATGGCAAGCCGTTTTATTGCTTATTACTTAGCTACATGCACAATTCGTTTTATAGTCATCCCACTTTAATTTGTATAGCAACATGTATCGCTCTATGACAACAGGAGAAGTTTTTTATGCTAAAACGACCATTTGTAACGTAAGAGTGCTAGCTGTTTAATGTTATGAGCTATCATGGAAATGAACGAAAACTTATATCTCTTTCATTTAAAGAGTTTGCAAATAATGTTATAAAGCTATCACTCTAAGAAATAAAGTGCTCTCTTATTTATAGATTTAAATTTGATTTTAATGGCCAACCAAAACGGCTCGTAATAGGGATGAAAATAGGGGCTTGTATTTGTTTCCTGGTCAGTATTTAATGATAAGGATATTACAGTTAAATTTTACAGGAAATGCATTGACAGAGTAAAACTCCTATGAAGTGTTGTATGCAAACTATTTGACATATACTAGTAAATTGTGTTTGTCTGTGTTGGAAATTTCAACACGCCAATTAACTATCCTTTTATTAATGTATTATACGCTATGGATTGGGCTCACTAAAATATACCCAATTTATTGTTTTACCAGCATCCAATAAAATACACACTTGGACCCTTTGTAATAAAAAGTTCACCGCGTAGGTCTTTTCTCATATAATTATACTACTTACAAAAAGTAAGCTTTTACTCGAAATCAAAGATGGCATCAATTTTCAAAATGGCCACCATATTCAAAATGGCCGAACTTTTCAAAATGGCCATTGTGTTCAAGATGAAACCGATTTAAAATGGCCACTATTTAAAAGATATTACCAAATTTAAGATGTCTACAGCCTTCAAGATAGCTATCACGTGTCTTTTGTAAATGACCCGGTCGTTAGACGTCCTGGACACCACAGTCCAAGTATTGCATGTTGATTTTTTAATGGAATAACATAATTCACTAGACTAAAAATAAACATTTAAAACATAGTCTTCTCTTCTTTTATCCTTATTCATGCAATTTGACTGAGTGATGATTTTTAGAATGATCAAGTATGCCTTTATCCTGAGCTCATTCCGCCTCCATCATCCGTAATTTTTACGGGATTTGGCTTCTTTATCATGTACAACAGTTGTCAGTCACTGAAAGAAGTATGTGGCTGGTAACTGGTGAACAGCTGAATCCGAAGATTTAGCCTTTCAGGAAACGGTGAGTAGGTTGACCGACCTAAACTTTCAGATGCTAAAGACTGGATAATTTTAGCCCTAAAAAAATAAAAAAACAGCCAGCATTGAATATCGGACATTAATTTTATTCTATTTTTTAATTTAGCTTTCACCAATATACAAATTATGCAACATGCTTCCTTTAAAAGAAAATACCCATCCAATCCATCAGTTACTACAAAACAAATTAATTTATCAACATTATTTTGGGAACGCCTACATTAGATTTTTTTGTAAATAATACACTCAGCTGAGCAAGAATCTCGTGCATTGTATACTAACTCCGTGAAATCCAATATGTGAACCCCACTAGAAAATTAATGCGTACAACTTAAACTCGCACAAGAACAAAATTTTATGTACTACTCTCTATCCTCTTTGTTATTATGGTGGGTTCATGTTTTTTTCTTAGCTTCCCAAATATGATTCTTGTTTATTTTTCAGTTGAATTTGAGGACGTTTTAATCAAAGTTTTTTGTAGGTTTTGTACATCTTCCTTTTTAATTTTTCTCTTCATATATGTTATCCAGCATTCATAGACTCATATTTACTAGTACTGGTCTACCATTCTTAACGGTGCTAACAACATAGTGCATGCTGAAATCTAAGGAACGGTGGTAAGGTGGGCTGTCCGTCACATGTGCCAAAAATAAATAAATAAGAGAACTCAGAAATTTTGATCAATATTTGTATTATAAGAACAAAAGTACAATTGATTACATAATTACATTATGTAGTGAACATCGTTAAAATTACAAACGTTCACTAATTTTGTCTGTACACACACACTGCAATAATTAGTAAACGTTACTAAAATCCATACGTTCACTAATCCTGTAAATACAGGTACTGTAATGATAAGTGACAATATAATGTGAACAGACCGACAAATGTATCAACATTGTTTCTTCGTACACCAAAATATATCAATACTCTTTATGTGTACACAAATGTACACACTTATAGGTTCACTAGTATACTCATACAATCAAATTGTTTTAACAATACTATTAACAGTATTATTCGGTATTTTAACAATGTACAAAGTTTTACATAATACAATATTTTCATAGCTAAATCACATATATTTCTCAGAATGTGCACATCAACTTAAATACAAAATGTACGATTGATAATTATAGTTACATTTAGAACATTAGAACATTCTTTGAAAAGGATTGGAATATATTCTCTTGTACATAAATACTTGGATGTGCATTATTTTGAATGTCTTACAGCAAAGATTATGATAAGTTCATTTCACGAAATTTTCTAAGGAGATCCAATGTAAAATGATTTTATGATGCTATTTTAGAATCCAATGTAAAATGATTTTATGATGCTATTTTAGAATGTATTTATGCATACTAGTATTGCCTTTTGGAATAAATAGGAATAAAAATTGAACATTCTTTAAATAATATTTTTATAATAATGAATTTAGATGATTCTTTGATATAAGATTTTTTTGTTATCAGACCCCTTATACTAATAGTTGATGACAAAAGGATTTCAAAGGGAGGTAACTTCGTTGACTTGCAGATTACTCCTTACAGTGTTAACTCCCTTTATTGAAAGTTTATAATATGAGAAACAAATGGATCTACTTATTTATATGGATTTATTTATTTGGCAAAATAAGTATTGTATATAATGACTAATTGTTCAAATCAAAGCGATGCACGCACTGGATAAACTATTTATTGATAATGAGGAACAAAGCCGAGGACACACAAATATAAAATAATGATAAGGGTGTAATTTTTTAATGAAAAATAACATGGCATAATCATTATTAATCAATCAGTTATATACACTTTAGGTTCAATTTAAAACCAGTCATTGTGGGTTAAGTGCAAAATAGTTGTAACTCACTCTTTTTTTAATTAATTTTGAGTTACGATCGTTCGCGCTAAACTCGCGACATGAGAAAAATACATTTTCTACTATCAATGCAACATCCTGTCATTCCAAGTACTAGAATACAGACTTTTTTCGGACAGGGACCACTCGGGCTTGTCAGATGTGGATTTCAAAAGCCCATTAAAGTTTAGTGGCTTACTCAATCTTTCCCACAAAATACAACATAACCCTCTTTGAAAATGGTTACTAGTGCCTAAAGTTGAAGAATTCAAACTTAAACGACTTCTCGCAAATGGTGTACATTACATTCAGGACAGCCAACTATACTTGACACACTTTCCGCCTTAATCCGTTAAATGATATTTAACTTGTCCACGCAGAAATTCATTCATATTGGGGAAGTAAACGACTGGGAATTTGTATCCCCGACGTAAGTAATAATTATAACAAGAGATGTTTGTGATGTGAGCATTATCAGATAATATGTTTATTAATTGTTATTAGTAGGTGATACTAGAGAGCTCTGAAAAAGACCACTGTTTGAAGAGAAGCATCTATGAACACTGACTGGTACTATTGTATTTACAAGCATGACAATAAGAGTCACATAAGGCTCAATATGCTGAAAGTAGCAGAACAGTGTCAAAGGGTGAAACAAACTTGCAAGTTATTTTGTAACGTGATTAAGTCGTGAAAAACAATATTTTATTTGATCAAACGCAGTGCTCTAAAACAATAAATATTAACATTAGAAAAAGAAAACGTATAAATGTGCGCTTGCATATTTCTAAAAATCTTTCATGTGCTGTGTATACATGTATGGTAAAAATGTTCCTTTACAATAATTACATGACTTCATATGTGTAGCAATACGTAGAATTGATAAAATATAGTTATATACAGTTCTTGTACAATAAGTACCCTCAGCAATAAAGTTTATGTGCTGGATTTTTCCATTTAGAACACTACCGCTATCTTCTACGAAGATATGACTCAGACATGAAAAGGTGTAGTAATGCACATATAAGATCCGGTGAATACGCCCTGGCAAGTAGTGCTTTAATTGCACATACATGGAATTGCGCTAGGCTGTGCTTTAATTACTTCAGATTTTGTTCGATACCAAAAACACACTTAGAACTTTTAACAGTTGATCATAAATGGAAATTACAAAATGTTTTAGGCCAAGCAAATTGAAAATGTTTCTAGCATACCCCTTCACATATTGAGTCATATAAAAAAGGCAATGAGATTTGTTTGGATGAAAAATATTTACATGTAGCTATCTTACAACAATCCGCAAAACCCGATTCTCTATAAATAAGTCCCCAACACACACTAAGTATCATCTCTCGAAAGTACTGGCTCTCGGCACCGTCAGGTCACAGGTACGTGTTTTAGCCTTTACCTCACACTACAAAAATGATGACGTCATATGGGTCAATGTTCTGGACTAGATGTATGACTAAAGTTATATTTAGAACTATCAAATGTCACTAACGGTGATGAAGCAGCCGCTGTCCCTGACGACGAATAGCCAGAAAACTGCAATAAACAAAAAATTCATTCTTAACAATAATCGGCTCTATTATAACTTTTTGTGGTTATTGTTTCGTTTTCAATCTAATAAAACCCGATCTAGAATTCTCCGCTCGCACATTCGCCTTTTTATGCGGCAATTTCACAATATAGGTCATATTCAGCTAACAAAGAACTGTCCAATCACAGCATGTGAAATAACACAAAGTCAGAATGCTTAACCTCAATTGGATAAGACTGCATTGTAGAATGCAATCTTCGTCAAATACTTTTTCAGTATATTCCAACTCAGAAAAGCTTATGCTAGCGCAGATAGAATCGTTGATGAAAATGAATACGAGGAATATGTTCGAGATGGCTGGAGATGATCGTTACAGAAGGTAACACTACATAATTATATTGTTTACAATGTCTGATCGTATTTTCGTACTTAAGAGTTTCGTTAATTATATACAAACCGGCGTATTCTCTCGTTCACTATAACCAACTTCTTTTAATGCTTCCAATGGTTCTTTCTTTACTATTCTTACTGTGTGTGGCTTTGACTTTACATGTAAGAAGAAAACAATATAGAAGTTGGACATATGACAAGTTATACAAATTGTATGCATGGTTTTTGTAATGTTATATTAAACTATCCATACTATATATACTATTATTAAAAAGAAACTAGACGTGAATAGTTTGGTTAAATTATGATTGTGAATAAGTCAAATATATATGTGGTACCCTTTTTTTAGCCTATGCTCTGGACAAGAAAATGCAACAAAAGGCAATAACTCCAAATTATGAAGCAGAGAGTAATGATTATTGTGCACCGTACTTCTGTTCTATCCTGATGTGACGTTTCAAGTCAGTAGCTTGAATAGTATTGAATTTATGCTCCGGACAATCAAGCAGGGGACGCCGCCACCGTCACCGCATCTGCTAGAAACCCCTAAATGTGGCTGTTTCAGGCGACACAACAATGAGGTATTTATTAAACAAAAAATTGAATACCTGTAAACTTTTATTTTTCTGTCTAGTTTTTCTAATTCGTTGATGTATAAGGTATTCACACAATGCTACAACCATAGCTAATAAAAGCCCTGCTACAAGTATATGGAATATACCAGATACATTACTTAATGTGAGAGCACTTGTCTTAGCGTCCTGAAATTATTTGAATATTTTGTGAAAATCACAGTATTAATTAATCTCGTACCCAGAGACTACCAAGATTCTAGATACTAGTAGTAGATCGAGAATCTTGATAACCTCAGGGTACGAGAATGAGCATTAATGGAAACAGCATTACAGAAACAATGATTTATAGGGCTATCGGGTTCGAATCCCACCTGGGGAGGTTATACCTTAGCTTCCATGAAAATTTGACAATAATGTCAAGTTGCTCCGTTAATAAGATATATGGAGAAGTTTCCGGTCTTGTGGAAAGGTAAGTGAGTACTAGTTATAGGCAACGGTCCAGGAAAGTTCGGTTACGTGCACTGAACGCCGTAAAATAACATTAATTGTGTTAAACCCAGTTTAAAATTAAGGCATGACGCGCGCTTACACATTGAGCGGTATTGGCTCGTGTACCTTTTTTACCTTCGAATGCTTCACTTTAATCAGGTGTATATGGTTACCTTTCAGGATTGTAAAACCCATTGGCATCATTGAGTTGGCTTCACAAGTAAGAGCCTTCCAATGAAATTGAAAGGTACATACAAGAAGTCTAAAGACCGGAGCCAATGTCTGTAAAGTTGGTAAAACAGCACGAGTAACAAAATATATTGTCAAGATAACGGAATTTATTCGACTGCAATGATGTAAAAGTAAGAGAGCCGAGATTTTTCAAATGTTAATTTTGGACTGTTAAAATTGTTAAAAAGTAGATATATATGAATAAACTAAGCATGATAACCACGTAGATAGATATATTAACATAATTAAGCGTGTAAGCGTTCTATTAAAGTGTGAACATATGTTAATTAATTTAAGAAAATTTAAAATTTGTGAGACCAAAGAAGCTCGACATTCTGTATCGTAGTTTGACAAAAATCCTCTTTCTTAATACACAAAACTACAGGAGTGCAACGCTTCAATCGCCCGATTGCGGTAGTGCTTTTCAAACTCGCTTCAAAAATTAACGAAACAAAGATTGCTCAAAAATCATTTAGCCATTCCATGAATAATGCATTAATGTACCAGTAACAACCGACGAATCTTAAATCCACACCATGTTGAAGCAGATATCTGTTATTTCATCAAGATTTTTAAGTCAATTTAGATTTGTCAGGCAGTCCATTCTGTTTTATCGCTATTTCGCAGGTCAAGGTGAATATCAAACAACTATATTTTTTTTAAATTTGGAAATGTTGATTATTCGATATAAAATATTTAACTAAAAGCATTTTAAAAGTATTTGCTGATGGTATTATTAGCAAAACAGTAGCCTGTTCAATAAACCCCGAACGTTCCGTAAAGTTAGGGTCGAAACAACTTAACCCAAAGACATCTCAACCCGAGACAACTCAATCTCCAACTAAAGGGTTGAGTTGTCACAACTTTGAGTTGAGTTATCCACGGGTTGAGTGGTCTTCGGGTTGAGTTTTCCCGTACCCGTAACGTAATGTAAGCTGTCAGTTGTTACTTAACACGCTGCTGATATTTGATCACTGACATAGAGAAACCCCATTCAAAGGGAAGTAACTCTACAAAACTATTGAATGCAAACATATTACACAGTTTTCTCCCGTCAAAGTTTACGATAGTGAAAATTTGAATTTTAAACGAAATCTTTCCCTGGAAGTGGCTTATCATATGGAAGTTGCACTATGGCTAGGCTTTTTTATAATTAATTGATGGTTAAATAATTGTTAAGTGTACATTCTTTACTACAACTTCTATGTAAAGGCCCAACTTGAAAAAAATCACTTCAAGGCCTTGTTCGCCGTGTTTTCTCACCCTATTCTCTGTGACGGACTACACTAGTCCATTGTAGAAACAGCGTTGTATTATGATTTTAGATAATGTCGATTTTGACAAAGGCCATTCACGTAGAGAACTGATGTTGAATGCAAGTAATTATATATAGTGGTGTAGACAAGTATTTGTATTTGTAGGACCTGACTTGAAAGATCAAATAGCTAATATATATCGTATATGCACTGTCAGTGTCTATACCCTGTTATCACTGTCAATGATCTTTCCCAAATAACAATAATTTGAGATAACAAATAACGACACACAAACTCTGATGACTGTTCTACAATAATATTTTAGTCAATAATACATATTAATAATGTTAACAAGAAGAATGTCAACAAATGAAAGCTAGTTAACTAAACCCCCTCGTACACAGAAATTCACCAATGGGATTTGTATTGTGTGTTTAAGTGGAGTTCTATTAACAAGAGAAAACACATCATTCTGATTGGGTCGCTGAAATAAATGTAGTTATTTGCCATGTCTACTTTTAAAAACTTACCTAGAGTTTTCGTAAAACATGATATACTTTAGTAGTTTTTTTCTAACGTCATTTAATGTTTCGTTTCATGACACTTAGTGAATACAAATATGTATATATACAAGTATAATAAAACTGGCCGGATAGATCGGTATTAATATTGAGCCTTAGATTACAAAAGCCGCATTTTAAACGGGTTTATTTAGTGAGGCGCAAAATTATGATGCACTAATTTTCCCAAATGGATTGCCTGTTACGTCAAAAACGCTCGAAATTTTTCACAAATTAACGATTATCAGCTACAATGAAAAGTTGATTTGAGAATTATTAATTGTTACATGTACATTAATATTTTGTTTACAGTGGCGGCTGTTGAGGAGTGGTTCCATGAAAATACCCTGACTTCTTCATTTCTGGGCTGTTGGCAATTGAACACCGTTGCCCCAAATGCATAGCCCTAGAGGGAAATTACATAGAAAAAGAAGAGGTAGATATCGACTCGAAGTATGTTAGGCTGTTTATTTATAGACTGGCTCTCGTATGGTTCGTTTTTATTTCGTAAGAGTTTTGAAGTGAGTGCGACAAGTACTGCCGCAGTATGGTGACTAAAGGCGTTGCTCTCCTGTGGTTATTATAAGAAAAAAGAATTTTTTAACAAACTGCGATACAGAATGTCAAGCTCTTGTGACAATACATACTCACGTAAATTGACAATGTTTACATTGATGCGCAATGCTTTGACATTACCCAATAAAATCAAATTATTTACATGTCTGTGTAATGTTTTTAAAAGTTTTGTTGCGTGTTGAAGTAAAAAGTTGTTTAAAACAGAAAATAAATAAGTCTTTTGAATTTTATACAAACAATTGAAAAAATGTGTGTATTTCCTCAAACCCTATTAACATGCGTTCATTCTTTTTCAAATAACAATATTATACGTGCTGTAAAAACGTAATAAACAAGTGTAACAAAGACATTAATACACGGCAGAGCAGGGCCTTATGGCACTTATCGACTCTCTATGAAGCTCTTGGTCCATTATTCATTCCTCGGACCATCATTAGTTCCTCAGGCCACTATTCATTTCTCGGTCCATTATTCATTCCTCAGACCACTATTCATTCCTTGGGCTATTATTCATTCCTCGTGCCATAATTCATTCAAGCGGGCCAATAATTTCCACCAGGCCTCCTCTGCCATTATTAACCTCTAATCATCATACCTTTTTATCAGTTCCACACATACCCTTTGAGTACCACCATTTTTGTTCTAATTTCATTAATTCACCAACTTCTCTCAGTTTTAATATAGCAAGATTTAAATGTTTTCTATAAGAAAACAAGGTATTAAAATATTATTGTCTAAATTTAAGGGACGTAACTCTTGTGTTTCCGGATAAATTGACCAAAGCATAGCAGCTACAGACACTCTGACCTATCCGATTTAGTTAAGATAGGATGAGCATTGCATGACTTACCCGGTGTAACGCAGTTGGTACCACGCATGGATTTTGAATCCAGTGTCCCGAAAGATGAAGGGTTCGAATCCCATACCCTGCCTTGAATATTTTATAGTAATGTCAATTTTTCAATAAGGTATATGAAAAAGTTGCTTGCCTTGTGGAAGTGTAGGCCAGTATTTGTTAAAGAAGATAGTCTAGGACAAGTAAGTTAAGTGCACTGTCCGCCGTAAATAACTACAAGTTTAGTTGACGCCATTAAACCAACAACAAGAGACTCCTGACGGCCTTGGGTCGCTCACCTGAGAGCTAAATTTTGAGGCATAAGACACAAATTATTGTAACAATTTAATGTTTAGCTGTGTAAAAACTGTGACCATAATGTCACAATCCAAAAATGAAAGCTTATGAGCTTTAAGGCATTTCAACATTTCCTTCATATAAATCCTCGGTAAGGGCCAACTTTGACCAATAGGGCATAATTTGTAATTAGTAAAAATCTGTGTATAGGTTCTTGAGGTGATGCTCCATGCCTAATTTGGTTTCAGTAGGCCTTATGTTGTTTTGTAAAGAAGACGTTTTATTATACTTTTATGAAATTGTTGACGCACGACGCACGGCGTATGACGCTCGACGCTCAAAACACAAAGACCCATCACAATAGCTCATATTGAGCACTTCGTACTCAGGTGAGTTAATAAAAACTGTCTGCTTTGGAGCGCGTACATTACAGGTGGCAACCACTCGCTCACAATAGTTGTTTGCTGCTTACAACCTGTTACCATGGCTTATAAAACAAGAGATAAACAAAACATGATGTGAGCATAATTATCAAAGTGCTGTATACATAGACGCAGGGTTGATCGACTCCGTTAAAATGATGATATTGCTTAAACAAAGTATATTTGTAACAATGTACCAAGTTCTTACACATATTTATCACGCAATAAAGGAACTGTATACTCGACCTAATGTTTTAGGCATTATACACAGTTGCTGAAATAAGTCGACGATTTTGTTTTTCTCGGCCACTTGAAATGTCCATTCAAGCATTATGTGCACAAATGCAAATAACAAACTGTTATTGCTAAATTTTGATTCTTTGAAACAGGTACATTAATTTCTGAACTCGATAACCGCCATGATAGTTATCTACTTCCTTATTTAAAATCTCAGTTATGTCATTTTTCAACGTAAAACACAGTTTCACAACAAAAGGTCACTTGGTACCATTTATTTAAATGCACCATTCTGATTTCATATCAATTAGGACTTACGTTAAATAAAAGTTCATCTCCGTGGCCACACCATATCCCTTTCTATCTAATAGTGGTCCAATTTTCATAGTATTACAGGGTTTTCTCTGATTATGGTAAACATTATAAGCTGATTCCAACAAGAAAGCATATTTCCCTTTACTACTTCTAACTCTATCGACACCATGTTGAACATCAGGCATCATAACACGTTCAAAGTTATTCGCCATATATATCCACATTCTTCTGTATATATCTACTTTCGATTTCTAATGGTGTATGGTTACAAATATAGATATTGAAAAGAAATGGAATTTCGATATTTACAAATTGATATTTACATGAAATGGTATTTCGATATTTAACAATTGAAACAAGTAATGAAATTTCGATATTTACAAATTGATATTGACAAGTAATGAAATTTCGATATTTACAAATTTATATTGACAAGTAATGAAACTTCGATATTTACAAATTGATATTGACAAGTAATGAAACTTCGATATTTACAAATTGATATTAAGGAGCTGAAAATGGAAATTTTATAATCATAAATTGATATTGACAAGTTATGAAATTTCGTCATATGAAAAAAGATAGTAACAAGTAATTGAATATTTCATTATTAACCTATCGATATTGAATTTGAACCTTTTTTGACACATGAATATTGACAATTAATAGATTTTTAATTATACATTGTACTAACAAACTGACATTGACAAGTAATTGAATTTTGGTATTGTAAATGAATAACATTATAATGTTGGCAAGCTTATGGAATATATTTTCTTACAAGTATAGTGTATGACTAGATCTAGCTAACGATTTATAAAATGTTAAAAAATTACCTCAAAGAATGATCTACTTGAACCAGACCTCAATGTACCAAATTCCATGTCACCTTGCTTCTTTACTAGATCATCAGCCGAGTTAATTGGCGGCGTCAGTTTTTCAATGGTTAAGAAAGCCGCCAAGTTGGCAGTGTAGGACGAAATAAGAATCAAAGTGAAGAACCACCAAGCACTGCCAACAATACGCCCAGCGTAGGATCTAGAAATAGTAACTTGAAACGTATAATTAGAACATAACAGGTTAACAAGGCGTGATATGCAATTTAAAAGAGTGAGATCTTACATGTAGGATAGCTAATAAGGTTCTTATCCCGGCTAACCCCGCTATAGCTTCACAATGAATAGGAAAAATATACATAGCTATTGTAGATACGAACACCTTTGATATTGAACAAAATTTTCTGACTTTAAATTTTCGGACTTCTCAAGTATTTTTGCATACGTAGGTAAATTATGATACCAAGACAGTTGTGTAGACGTCAAAGGATTCTGCATATCTCACGAGTCTGATAAGCCAGGTCAATCTTAACATTTGTTGGTACCATACATTTAAACAGCATTTGAAAGGTATGAATAATAGGTTTAAATTAGGTACAGAACCATTAGCTTGATCGACTTGGTAAACTATTAATATCATATTAAAATCAACACGATAACATTGAAATCAAAAGTCATAAAACAATGGGTAGTATTGAATGATAGTAAATTTAAGTTACAATAATTTTAAAATGAAAACATCAGTTTTCTCAAGATGTATTTCTGATTTCACATTTACCAATAAAATCCTGACAAATGGGTTTTTGAACACCAAACTTGTTACTTCTAAGCTCTTTTGATTTAGAGAGCCGAATAAATTCAAACAATCAAAATGAGAATTTCTACAAAAAGAAAAAAAGGCACGATATAAACAATAATGATTTGATGTGCCATAAATTTCATACAAACAATTTTCGAGACGAAATAGACAATTAAATTTTGATGCGCTGTAAATCACAAACAGACAAGTTTTCTCCAAATTTCTCCAAATTTCACCATTTCAGAAATCGATTCACAGCAAACCACAAACTATCAGTAATACATCTCTCGAAACTTCCTAAAAAACTTGACAGATATATCGAGATTACAGCTAGGTGAAAATGCATCCAGGGACTGATAAATTCTCAGCTTTAACCGTCAACTTGGCAATTTCTCATAGATCTAAAACTCTATTGTAATCCCAGAGGGAGAAAAGTGCAAATTTGAAAACAACCGGTACTTCTTGTTAATGTAATGAAAAAGACAAAGGCGTAGATAATTTTCAGGAGAAAGTGTTAAGAAATGTTTTCTAAAACTAACAGGGAATACACAAACAGAAAAAGAACCAAACACATCAAGCAAGAAAAACTAATCTAAGTCATTAATAATCGTTATAAATATAATAGTGAGAATAGACGTTGTAGGTTTTTCTTTCACAAATATCGTACTACAAACACGCTGTGAATCAGTATTACTAATTGCCACAGGTCCTTTTGAGTTAGTAAAACAAAGAATAAGACATTCTGATGATAAGTCTGGATTTTGAACTTCATACGTTGTTTGTTGTTTTTAGAAAACGCAGGAGTTTTATCCATACATTTGAAGTAAATCTGTACACAAATGTGCTGATAAGTACCCATTCCAGTTTAAACCAAAAAGCGGTCACATGCAGTGGCCATTTGGTATTATAAAATGGATTTTCTACTGGACCAAATGAAAGTTCACTTTTCTAAACGCTTTTTAGTAATATATTAAAATATGCAGTTTATTTGAATAATTAAGCACACTGTATCCTAATAACAATATAACGACAAATAATGACCCTTTTATTGAAAATGAAAAATGGTGCCTAGACCGTTGGGCCACTGACATTATTACAGTCACTGGACCGACGGCGAATTTGGTGCTAGCAAAATTCGAAGACTTCATTCAAGAAACATTGTCGAACACGTTGCAGTAGCGATTGATAATGGAAATTGTTCAAGGAAAGCTTTTAAAAAGATTGGAAATGTATATAAATAATGTGTAGATTGACATCATAAATTTCATACGATGTAAAGTGCATTATGGTTGTGAATAAAAAAACCCAAAAAAGTTTAACATAATAAATATTGAAAATAAAAGGAACACACATTTAACTGTTGTACCAAAAGGGGTATTTTTTATGTTCCATTTCACGATATTGAGGCAAAGCATATTAAACAAAATGAGACTTAATTAAAATGAAATTTAAACAAAACGTATTCATGTAACAGAACTTTAAAATATACCGTACTAGTATGTATGTGTGACGAAAATAAAAAAACCCAAAGCTTATCTAAGTGACGAACGTGACAGCAACGTGTATCAAAGACACAAAAATGAAAGCAAAGCTTATCTTAGTGACGTAAAAATATAAGCATAGCATATCAAAGTGATGTAAATGAAAGCAAAACTAATCTAAGTGACGAAAATGAAAGCAAAAAATTATCTAAGTGACGAAAATAAAAGCAAAACTCATCAAAGTGGCGTAAATGAAATCGAAGCTTATTTACGTGATGTAAATAAAATCATAGCTGGTCTAAGTAAGGAAAATGAAAGAAAACACCATGCTACGTGATGATTTATAAAACCATGCGTCTAAGTGACCGGTGTTAGTATAAAAAGGGAGTCATCAAAACGATTAGTGAGAAATTGCAAACAATAAATGCTGTTGACAAGGTTGTAAGCTCTTTTACATTAAGAATGTGGTTTTATACGAGTTAGATTCTCGTATAAGGTATGGTGTATCCGTACAAGACAATGTACTGATGAGTGCTCATTTAAATCATCTCTTTGTAAAGCATATACACACGTATAATGTGTTTTATATAGTTAATACATAGTTTGTCATAGCACCCGTACCAACCTTGGGAACGTATCAGAGCCCTGCTGCATTAAAGCACCAAGTGAGAACCAAAATGTGTTTAATATATTAAAATTATTTATAGGAGCTCCTCCTTTGGAATCCAGATCTGTCCATTCGTATGGGCTCCATCTTCCAACCAGAAATAGCACTAGTGATACTGCGATGAATGCTACCATGACACACAACCACACTTTGTTGGAGAGTGGGTACATGAATGAGAAGACTCCTGGTTTTTCCTTGTCAGGTTCTTTGATCATTATACTGATACCAGTTTGCATAAATGGCTTGGTAAAATCAACAGCTCTCTGTCTTTCTTCATTAATTGTCAATGGAGCTATTGCAATATCAGCTTTCTAAAAATACATAATAAAGTAGTGTAAAATAAATAAACAAACAATGATACTTGAATAAACTGTACTAGTATTTAGGAATGCAAAGACTGTTAAATTTGTAGTCTCAAAAATGCCATTTCTGATTTCTCTTTCTCGTTTTCCTTGAAAATTAAGACGGTGGATGATGTGAACTATTATTGGATAGAGTTGCATAACATTTTATTTCACTTTTGCGCTCAAATAGTTTAAAGAATTTAAATAATATGGAACTTGTATTTCTTGCCTCCTGTTACAGAAAACAAGGTATATTAATAAAAAATGCACTAAAACAAAGCAAATTATTATTTTTGTTATTTTCTAATATTCTTTTTATCTACCTTGTTAACAGACAAGAGAAATCTAAAAATCAACTTATTCAGAACCAAAATGCACTTGCCAAAAAGCTTTAGACGCAGAAAACAAATAGTGAAAACTATGGTATAAAATACTACTTTTAAGTAATGATACGTTATAATAAAACAGTTTATTGTTGAATATGAATGTAGCATTGAGACATGCAATATCAATTATTGCTAGTAACATTAAGAATAAAACAAAATTTAATTAGCATATTTACAGTCTAAAACAGTTCTTGTCCACGGACTAGTGCCATTGGAAAGAAATATTGAGTTGTCGGCATATATAAATCAACGAGTCGGGTAAGTTGGGCGTAGAAATTCCACACCCTTACACTTGTATCTTATTAATTTTTAACTTATTTTACACATAACTGTTACAGTTTAAACAATGTAAGGCTAACGTTAAATACCAACCTGTCTAGTACCATTAGGACATCCTTCTGAAGTAATGAGTTCACCTATCATACCATCCCAACACCCCCCTGGCATTATAGCACCATAATTATCATCACCAACTAAATTTATATAGTAATCATAATGTTTATCACTATATTCCTGTAGAAGTTCGGCCAAATCAATACAGTAACCCTAAAAATACCACAAACAATTTTATCTTTACTTTGTCATCCAAAAATCCTGCTGACATTTTCACAAAAATTCTTACGATGAAAGTCAATTTCCTAAATTTTGCGGTTCAAAGTCAGAAGGATGATATACATTACTATGGTATGATTTTCAAACACACAAAGTATTCTAAATAGTTCAATGATATTTGGAATTGATTGGTCAAAATTTGAAAGCAAAAGGACGCAAAGGGAACCGTTAATTGGAAGTAAAATGGCGCAAAGGGAACCGTCAACTAATGCAAAAGGGTGCCAAAGGAACCGTCAATTAAAGCAAAAGAGTTCTAATTGAAAGTGAATTGAAAGTGGCAAATTTATTTCATAGACAAGCGCAATAGTCTCCAGTTCATAACTAGGGGACACAATCCTTTAGTGTTGTACTGACCTCAAGATATTTACCATCAACCATAGGGGCCCCTGTGTTATCATCTGATGTTCTGTATTGAACAAATGGCTCTTCCTGAAATTTGTAGCAAACTTCATAATTAAAAACATAGGAACTAGTATGTACTTGATAAACGAATGTATTCAGAAGTTTTTTATTATTATTTATCTAAAAAAGAATGATATCAACATTCTTATCTACTAGACCACACACACTGAACAATTTACTTTGTGTTTTCATAAGAATCAATACTTTGAAACTGCACAACAATATATAGCTGCGCGGCTAGCTCAGTTGGTAGAACGCAAGTCTACTGATCGAGGGGTCGTGGGTTCGATTCCCGGGCGGGGCATACTTTCGTGGAGCTTGGACATGAAACTATTTCTACGGCCATTCTCCCTCCTACCAATGATTTTAAATTATGTAGGGCAGTTGTCAGTCACTGACGAAAGTATGCGCTTAGTAGCTGGTTAATAGCTCTATCCAGAGATTTAACCTTTCCAGCAGGAGTGAGTAGGTCGACTGACCGCCGTTATATGACCTATAAAATGTGTTGCTACGGCGTTAAACCCAACAAACAAACAAAGCACAACAATATGGCAGACTGATGTGTTTTCCCATAAACGAATGAGTCCAAACTTCAAGGTACATTAACATGCCATGTTTACAAAATTGATTTATACTAAAGTAAATGGAAATCAAACGGTTAATATTACATGTAATCTTAGTTTTCTTCTTGACTTACCAAAATTGTGACAACACGTAAAGTTCTGTTCAATGAACCTACTACAGCATCCTCTATTTTAGGTAATGTTGTATTTAGTCCACCTCTAGGTGTCCATACACCGACCTGTGAATTGAAATTAATAAGTACACAGTTGTCAGGTTGATGCAAATATACGAAATGAAAGCTCACAAATTCATTATGAGATTCAATCTTTTTGTACGATGTTATCGTATGCTACATCACTAAGAGAAATACATTTTTTACAGGAAATGATTGGATTTTGACATGACTAAGTTTCCATTGCATCGTCCCGTAGACTAATCACGTGACAATCAAGTGATTTCGCCAAAACACAATCTAAAATTATCCGCTCGTGCAATAGCTTATTTTGGATCTAGCTATTTCTTACACTCCCCTCGCAGCTCAGTGAATACATTACATTCACCCGCTGCCTTAAAACTAGTCGATTTATGATACTGACCTTTACTATGAACCTTTGAACGACCAATGAAAGTTGACCAAATGCCAATTTAGCTGAAAAACTTTATACGCATTTTCATTGGTTGAACGGGTAAACAATGCCTTATATGGTATGATCATACTAGTGACGAATGCAACCTCATATGACGTCATATATAGCGTGGCTACACTTTGTTTTTAAGTTCAGTAAGTTGTTCTATGCTTACAGTTAAAAGAGCAGAGATACGCTTTCAAAAAGACCAATGTTTACTTTCATTTTTGTTAATTTTTCATTATCTAACTAATGCAAAACTGTCCAACATCTTTGCATTTGACATTTTGAAATTACAGGCGTGAGAAATTTTTTGCATCTATCTTTAAAAACCACGTGACAGTTATGCGAATTAAATGTTTATGACTCTGTCTAAAAATAGAAATATCAGTTTGCACGTAGTATTTTAGCAGAGGTAGAAAGTGAACGAGTGAATCTTTCGAACCGATGCAATGGAGAGTAGCTATGTCTTATCACGGGTCACATTCAGCTGATCTTTGCTGTTATAATATTCATAACGAAATCATTCAATTTATTGACTTCTTTACATCGGCTATGTGATGCAATTTGCAAAGAACTGTCCAAGCACAGCCTGGGAATAACTCTACTGTCAAATTAGCTCACAAAACTAGGTTTAAAAAAATTACGAAAACACTATGCCATTTATAGTGTTTCATCTAGATGAAAGCTGCGCATTGATTTGTCGCCACGAAGGTCATCCTGACGCCCCCCCCCCTGGTGTCAGGAGATCTTTTACGACTGCAATCAATTGGATACATGTTCACGGAGATTGGTGATTTCGCGTTTATTACTATGGTAAGTGACTTTTGTGATATCTCAATGAAGAAAATTGCAGAAAATACCGGATATGTCTATGTGATTTCCAATTAAGCTGGCTATGAAATATTACGCTTTTTCAAGATATGCCTTGAAGGACTACACTTATTTCCCTTGAACAAGAACAATCAATGCTTTATGTCACCTTGCTTTAAACGGTTACCTTCATAGAAAGCAATATTATAATAAGACATTGATATTGTATCTAACTTTCATTTAATACTAAATTATGTTAACATATCGCGAGTCCGCTCTCTGTTTCCCTAGACCGAGCTAGTAGTATAAATTATAGCTCCTTTATAAAAGAAACGTGAGTGATATGTTTGAATGCGAATTGAACTAACGCAGACTGAGTATATAATGATTACCAGTCCAACGTCATAAGCACTCGGCCACGCCCGCTTTTTTGTTTTTAAGATTTCGAATTCCATGTAGAAATTGATGTAATTGCACCGTTTTAGTCTGGCTACTGTTGAGTTTGAAAGAGACATTGTCTGGACTAAGCACTAAAGCCTACCTCTCTAAGTGGTGTCTTGTGCTCTAACTGATGTACTTTAAATACATAATCTTGTCTAGTTCCTTTACTGTCAAACTCTATGTTCCCTGTTAGACCATATAACTTTACCTGAAGAAAAGGGAATATCATTTTCTTAGTCTTTTTTTCTAAATCAATGATACAATATTTTTTATAACCCATGATTGGCATGTAAGACATTGCAAAAACTATATGTAGAATAAAACACAATTAAACATTAAATTTTGCGTATGTTTGCTATTCCATACCTTTGTACGTTTTCATGTACAGCACCCACCAAAAGTTTGGAGACATTTTCACTTTGTAGGTCTACTGAATAGCATTTTGTCTAAAAATTGATAACTGTATATTTTGTAAAGCCGTTTAGTTTTGCTTTTAATATTTTTTTTAATTATCATTATAAAAGAAACTACAAATATAGCATAAAGCTATGTTACGGAAAATAATTACTATAAACATGGTTTGGGAGACTTCAGGATATCAGATGCTGAATCTTATAGATATGTTGCATTAATGAAAATAGTTTATATTCCATCACAAACCATTCTTAAATATATAAATAATAATGATTCTACAAAAATAACCATCAGCATTTAAGAGTTGTATAAATTTCTTTTGTCTCCAAACTTTTTGTAGGTTCTGAATTAAATGTGCTCACCATTTGTCGTTGATCAGAATTTTAAAATCAGCTGTGATAGCAAATATATTAACAAAATTATTATGTAAAAGAAGATTTATTTTCTCCCTTGTATGCCAAGACTTATCTGAAAACAAAATGCGTTGGCATGAATAGAAATCTGACACAAATACTCCTACATGTCAGGTCAGACTCCGACCAGGAGTGTTTACGTAATATGCAACTCGTTTCAGGCACGCAGCTTTCCTAGTTAATTCTGCATCATGGAAGGGGCACTTCCTTCACAGGTAAAACAGTATGCTCTTAATCCAATGAAATGATAACAATCGGTTATTTTAACTACTTCGACGTTGTCAGGAGTAAAATTTCAGCGCAGTCCTAGAATGTTTTATTCAGGTAATTGAATCTTCCATAATCGGAGTGTATAGTACATGCATTCGTAGGCTTACCCTCTTCAGTTCTTGTAAAACCATTTCTCCATCATACCGTTGCTGAAGTGATTCCCCACTACAATTATAACTGGTTAAATCCGGTGAATCATACCTATTATTACAAAATAATAATTAAATGTGAACCTTAATCCAACGTATAAACAGTCTAAATTTAGAAATTCCACATCTATTTGATGTATACATATCATCTAATTATACTATTGAGACAAACATTCGTATATCCATACAATTCACTGTCAAAACACGTTCAAACAGTATGGTATATTTTGGTATTGGACAAGCACTTTCGCGACAATAAACTAATACACCAAACTGCCACAATAGCTGATCTTGTGAACTTTGTAAGCGAAGAAACTAAATAGACAAAAAGCTGCGATCATTAGTATATCGTCGTTATACTGTATAATTTGTAAAAGTTAATTTTGAATTAAAAATATGCCAGTCTGCTACAATCATGCATACACGTAAAACAATATTGCAGACTTACATGTTAGAACATTCATACGAATGAAGCAAGAGGTAAAAAAATCGAAACTCATGACCATGTAGCAGAAAATCTTTAAGAAAACCATTTTTGAAAAAAATCTAAATTGGTCCATGTTAGATTGTTGTCAATAGCTCTGATTATGACGAGACACACGTTTGTTCATTACCTTGTATTTCTCATTTGATGATATTCTCTTTTTGATGAAACATGTTTTTCATCCAGGTTAACAATAGCTTTCAGTAGTACGTGTACAGTGTCAATTATGAGTGCTTTCTCCACCTGAAAAAAATGAGCATTACATGAAATATATTACAGTCATATATAAAACAAACCATAGGGATTTTTCTTAATACTCTTTATTTTACTCTTCATTTCTCCCAACATTTCGGTTCTTCTCTAAACATTTACATTAAAAAACAACATAACAATTGGATCACAATCCTTACACAAAGGTTTTGGAAGGACAATTTGAAACGATATTACAAAACATTCTTAAGTTTTTTACGAAGGTCTGCCTTATTCTTTGTGCATTTTAAAGCAGGATGTCCGTTTTATATAATCACGGACAATAATAATGAAGGAAGATTTTGTTTTGTTATAGAATTTATTTTATCCCTATTATATAGGGCTTTTCTATATAGGTAAGGAACAAAATATGTTTGCCACAAGGAAAAATAAAAGGAAAAGATGACTCTGATGACCCTATTCTTAGTTAATATGCATTAAATATAATTTAGCCATGGCCGTGGTGAAAGCTTTCCCGAGGGACGATTGGTTAACAGAATGGTTACCTCGATGATGAAGAATAATAGTAGTGAAATTGGTAGGCGTGTATACGCATGACGCTGAAGGCTTTAGAATGCTTTTACTTTACATTACAACTTCTATTTTATTCTCAGTCGTTAGAAGAAAGAGTAAGAAGTTTATAATAGGACATAATGGTATATAATCGACTCAACCCAACATTTCAAGGAAAATATAGTGCATTACATTCATTATGTCAAGAACAAATGGGCAAAAAACCCTTAATGCTGTATAAATCCGTGCTATACTGTAAGGCTTTTTCATTAATCAAATGTAATTATTTTCCATTAAGCTGCGGGTTTGACATGCAGTAATTGGCAACGTATGGCAAATTGCCAGTGCATGCGCTAAATAACACTCTAAATGAGTATAATAGATCGCATGCTGCAATAATGAGCCAATTTTTTGCTGTAATTTCAGCTTATACGTAGTGGAAATACGTTATTCAATTGCCGATGATTAAAGCGCGTAGTCATGGTGACGGATTTTTAACGTTTGCAAATCATGCTTATAGATATTATCAGTCTCATCGTTTATCAAACATTAGATGGAACAGTAAAATATCTTTGTAGTACTTTAAAAGTCTATTAGGTTACAATGCCGCGAAATTATATGGCATTTATACGAGGAGTGCTCGAGTTTAAATATTGATGAGATCTCTAGAGAACGAGTAACGTCGCGACAAAAATCGCACAACGAATCACGCCTCATAATGGCTTTACATTTTGATAAGTTTTGCAATGCTATTTACTCTTTGTAATTCAATTTTAGAGGTCAAATTACTCCACAGCAGATGTCATTATTATTTTAAAAAGTAAAGAACGGATAAACTGACTCCACGTCATGGACCACTTTAACCCTTTTAACTACTTTGATAATGAACAATTTGAAATAATTTGGAATGTCAAGTTTGTTTGAGATAAAACTATCCTGTGTCCTTAATTGTGCAAAGGCGTGCTCTACTTCAGTACCCTTGTTACATCTTTTAAGCTCGTTGTCAACAAATTCCGACACATTAACTACTCATATATATTTTATATACCTATATAGGATGATATATCAATTGACAAAATAATTTCAAAAAGAACTTTAGTAACCAAGACAAACATAATTTAAACCCAATCTCGTATACTGACTTTGCTCCACGGATGTGTCAAACATAAGTAACATCATTATGTTATTCTATACAAAGACGGTCAGGGTGTCACAATCAAAAAGTGTTACCACTTTTCTGTCAAGAAATATTTCACATGTCTGTACAGGTTCTATTACGATTTTATCTTCACGCATGCGCACTGGTGTGATCATTCAAATGTAGATCAATGAAATAAGTATAAAGCCAGCTTAGTCACGGAGATAAAATTAAACATAATCTTATCCTAATCACCAGTATAATAGATTTAAAAACAAAGCAGTTTATTTTAAGACAAATAATTACCTTGAAAATGAACAACTGTAAAACGAGTTATAGACGCCGTTTTGTCAACTAAATGGTAGCGTGTATTTAATTAATTTACCATACTTAATCAGTCTTACTTAATTTAAGAAGTGATCCAATTCTAACAGAGATATTCTAATTGCTTTCATGGCCATTATTAACATTGTTTAACTTTTAATTATTGATCACACAATGTTTGGCAAACGTTTATTTCTCTATCGAGTAAAACAAAGAAGTGTAAATTGGACTGTATAGAAATGTTGAGAAAGAATTAAAGGAGACAGCAAAACATCAATATACCACAAGTTTAACTTTCTAAAATCTCACTTCTATTGAAACACACTCATTGTTCTCAAGGACTTCACTACATGTTTAGTAATCGTAACGTGCGTACTATTTCATTTTTATTTTCTTTAGTACAAATGCATTGATTCATCGATCTAAAATAGATAAGAATAGAAAAGGGGCGATTTGGACATTTTTGCAAATTCACTAAGTGATGTATGATACTTACAGTAAGATCTCCAAAACGATTTTCATCAAATTTATTAGCTTCTTCAATAATTTCAGCATTTTCAGCAGACATCGTATCTAATATACTAAATCCAGTAATATTTACACCTCCATATACAAATGTATTTAAATCGAGTTCATCTATACTCTGAAAAGAAAGAATAGCATAATCATTATTAGTACTTAAACATGTATAATCAGTCTTTGTACACGAACAACAATTTCTATTTTTTAATAATATAACGTCTGCAACAGGAGGGGTATTTTGTGTTAAGTGCTCACTCGAACGTTTTTGTTTTTTTAATTTTTTTTTAACGTCGTATTCAATACAGATTTAGGTTATATATACGACAGCCAGCTCTTCTATTATAGGTTTCCTGGACACTTTTTCTATCACCAGTACTAACTTACCCTACCACGAGGCCGACAACTCATGTATAGGGTGTTACCGGCCGCGACCGGGTTTCGAACCCGTGATCTCCGGATTCGAAGTCAGACATGCTAACCACTACGCCACGGTCGCGGCTCTCACTCGAACGTGCATTGGGATTAAAGTAATGATATTAGTGTTTGAACCTTTCTCACTATCTCTTTCTCTCTCTCCCCTCTCTCTCTCCCTCCCTCCCTCCCTCCCTCACTCTCTCTCTCTCTCTCTCATTCTAGGAAGAAATATTTTAGACAACCTCTTATAAACAAGGGCCATCATAAAGAATTAGCCATAGTAGATATAAATATAACTGCATTGCCAAATCTTATATCGCATAGTCATTTTGAACTTTGGTTAATTTCATATAAGGTAACATTATTCACATAGAAGAGTTTAAAGAGGCCTTTATCAAGCTATATGTTTAGCAATATTTACAATATTTGTACATCACATGCAATTACTAAAATCATAGTAAAAAATGTCGGTGGACTAACCCAATTATCATGGAAATGGAAACAATTTTACAAGAGTCACTTACCAATCCAGACAATACATAATGGTATCCATCACGATTCATACCTACATCAACAATCTGAAAAATTAGATAAACAGATATATCATAATAATGGTCATATCTCAATATCTTCAAATTCAATTCCGTGCAACGCGTAAGATATTAAATCTAGTACCCCGAATGAGATGCTGGCTCGAGTTACCTTCGAGTTATACTATTATATGAAAATTCAACACTAATGTCATTTTTCCTCCATTATCCAGGTATAGAGAGAAGTTGTCGGGTTTGTAGTAGACTAGGCGTGTACTAGTTATAGACAAATATTCATTACATTAACAATGACCCATCTATAAAGTAGCTTAAGTACGAGTATTGTCAAGTCGCTAGACCAAGCTTAATTAGCTGCTTCAGAAGTGAATGTTGCTCAGAGATTTTGCTACCCCCCTTAGTTCAAATAAAAAAGTTTAGTTAAAAGGTCATACGTTCTAACATGGAGACAAAGATAAACTAAGATAAACACTCAAGCATCAACACAAAATTGTTAATTTCAAACAAAATCATCACCCGCGATAAATTAAAGCACACATTCTGTTTCTCAGGTTTGGCACCGTGGTAAACATTTCACTGCGTACTCTGTGCCCACCACTAAATTTTTAGCAATTTCTTTGTAAGTGAATCTTAAGCGGTTTGTTACTTTAAGCAGAGTTGAATGACAAAACAGTACTACTGAATAATTGGATGTAGTTTAATGTTATTTGAAATACAAATTGGAAAGAAAACTGTGTTTTGTAAGTTTCGTTTTCATGTTTATAACCTTGGGCTGAGTTGGTGCTTTCTTATTCAATAAAAACATGACATTAAATATTTAAATCGTTTTACACTTGTTAGCTAGTTAACTTATGAAACTGTAAGTAACAGAACCTCAAGTGTAAAACCGGAGTGTTAGGAAAGTTACCGCCTTTGGCAATAGAAAACATGTTTAATTAAATACAAAAGCCGTTTGTGTTATGCTGAGACATTTTTATGTATATTAGGACCATCCGCGAAATGAATTCAACAGTTGATCCCATGCTCTTGGAAGCTGATATTTTGTGACTACTACTGGTATAATTATAGTAAAATTAGCATTGGTCAAAAACACAAAACCCATAAACAAAATAAGGTGTCGAATCTGCTCCAAAGACGCTTAACTTACATAAATTGTTCCTAACATTCTGAACATTTTATAATGAAAAAGTTATACAATATTTTATAGTCTTTTTTTGCAACAAATTCAAGAAATCGAATTAAACCAAAAGGATAATAATGCACTTGCATCCCTTTAATTCTAAGTCTAGTCACTGTAGAAAAAGCGACATTATAACAATTTATTACCGATCATTAAATAGCATTGCTATTATATCACGCCATCTCATTGGTTTCGACGATTTTGTTCAAACGAATTCCACGAAAGTCCTTAAATTGTTTAAGTGATTCTTACAGCTTATTGATTCCACAAGTATTGCCACTTGTATTGAAATGTAGTACTCAACATAACTCTTACAACAACACCATAAACATTATCTCTTGAGACATCGTACAGTAGACAGCGTCAATGTAAGTTACGACATTAAGTTACTAAATGATTTAAATCATTCCTATATAGAAATCCAAAGTGGCTTCCATGGAAACCAAATTTGGTTCCAGAACTCTGTAACACATTTCCCTAAGTATCATATGCCTCTTAAGTCAACTGTAAAGCAGCCATGTTATAAATGGATCTTAACTGACTAGCAGCTCGTAAATATATGCTTTGTATCTTTATACGGTTAACAGTTTACGCCTGTGGCATTAATAAACAGGTCCTAGTAAATGTTTGCAATTTAATACTTCGGTGTTTATAAATAATTCATAATATTTATGCATCAGAGGAACATAAACATTTAATGGCATGTTAATACAACTCAAACTTGTCATGAATTATATCATAAATGATCAAACCGTTTCCAAATTTTCCGTACTATTTCTATAAAAGCTGCATTTATTATTTTTGATTTATGACAAAGCGTTTATGGTCCATTTTTTCTACTAATAATTTTGTCGATTTGATAATTTAAAAATTAAATAATTTCTGTTTAATTGTTTGCTAACAATGAGTTTAAATGCTAAATCCCATTAAACTGCGTTCCACTGTTTTTATTAGCTTGTTATATTTCGTTGATGTAATGAAAGGGGATAAATTGCACATTTATAAACATTAATATTTTGTTTGCTTAAAACAGCGATAAATTTCTTAATATTTTGACAACAAAATTCGTGACAAAATAATCTTAAATCAAAATCACATTAAACATTTGAAGTAATCGATCAATTTAATAAAAAAAGTAGTTTATAGTTCGATTACTACTTGTAACATTTTGAACATCTTAACATATTTTGAGGATTCGACCTTTCAAATCAAATCATCGTGAAATCGACATCCAGCAAAGGTATAGAACATTTATTGTTTAATTCTGTCAGCGCGATAATCCTAGGCGGAAATGCCATGTCATTATGACAAATATTTTGAGTTTATTAAGTAACATTGCTATTGTATAACGCCACATGATAGGTATGATGATTTTGTTCTAAAGAATTCCATAAAAGTCATCATATTATTTAAGTGATTCTAATAGCTCATTGATACCACAAGTATTGCCACTTGTATTAAAGTGTAGTACTAAACATAACTCTTACAACAACATCATAAACATTATCTCTTGAGACATCGTACAGTAGACAGCGTCAATGTAAGTTACGACATTAAGTTACTAAATGATTTAAATCATTCCTATATAGAAATCCTAATTGGCTTCCATGGAAACCAAATTTGTTTCCAGAACTCTGTAACACATTCCCCTAAGTACCAAAAGTCACACAAGTCATCAATATAAAGATTATGTAATTAATCAGTCTCAACTGACTCGCAACTCGTGAATATATGCTTTATACGGTTAACAGTTTACGCCTTTCGCACTAATGAACAATTCCTGAAAATAGTTTGCAATTTAACACTTCGGTGTTTATAAATAATTCATAATATTTATGCATCAGTGGAACATAAACATTTAATGGGGAGTTTATGCAACTCTCACTTGTTATACATTTTACCATAATCGATCAAATCGTTTACAAAGTTTCCGGACTATTTCCATAAAAACGGCATTAATTATTTTGATTTATTGACCAGTGTTTATGGCCCATTTTGATGTTGATAGTATTTTCGTTTTAAGATTTACAAATGATTTTTGTTGAACTGTTGGTTATTAAAGGCATTAAACGCTTTGTCTCCTGAAAGTGAACTTAATAGTGTTTTTATTCAGGCTGATTTAATCAAAACAATTTATTGCATATTCATGCAATTATTAATTTTTGCTCAATATTTTCTAAATTAGTTTTAATGTTTGTTGTCAAAATGGGTCTGTTTTCGTCAAAATTCATGCCATTTATGTAAATATAAGAAATAGCTTCACAGAGTAAACATATTGTTTTCGAGTCAGGAATTACTTTAGTCACGTAAATTGTGGAGCTTAATGCCATATTTTAACATTTTTGTTATATTTATATGTGCTTCGAATGATTGCGATTGTCTAGAATAAAATTGTTTTGTCATTTCCAAGACACAAGTGCTCCCACGTTCTAAATGCAAGTATATACTCGTATATATAAAGCTTATATAGTCGATGTGAGAATTGTTTCATTAAAAAAACACTATCGACGATCATGATTCAATTACTAACGGGACGTTCATACATAAAATCGCCATTGACAAATACTATTTAATGTCTCAGACGGGAAAAAAAAAGATATATTGGTCATATAACGTTTTCAAATTACAAGCAACAAGAATGCTCTAAGCTTTTTGCTGTATCATGCTTTTCGATATCTAAAGGTGGAACGTACTACAGTTCAATTAAGTTCACTATTTGAATACGGAAGCATTTGTCGTCTGTCACATAATTCTTTATCAACAAACTAATCTAATTTTTTTTACTGCTATAAAAAATAAAATTAAAGCGATGCTAGATTTTAAAATAATTAATTGCATACGATCATAAAATATTACATTTTAAACAACCAAACAAAAAAAGTTACTTGATTGATAGATTTGATTCGTTTTCAATTTACTGATATAAATCTTTACAAAAAATGAACCATTTCCCAAGAAAGAGAAATGCAGATTTAAACTTAAAATTACACATTTTGCACCAATCCCTATTCATTTCTCTTTTGAATTTCGATTACGAAACTTGTCAGTTTGACAATAGGTCTTAAATAGATTTGTCTTTGTATTGATGAATTATGTCGAGAATTGCTGACAATGTAAAAACGCTGACTTCACGCCTTGTTAAAAAGGATATGTTTGCTTTACAAAATGATTGTGGTGACAAATGGATTTCTATGCATTTAAAATTAAAATAAATCAACATACACCCGCACTTCATGTGTTTACTGTTCTAAAATATTTTGTATACTGAAATTAAGTATTACCTATCTATTATCTATCTATTATCTATTTAATAATTAGATGTCGAGACTATGACTTTAAGTAACGTCTAGAAAATATAGTCGATTGTCTTTAGTGTAGGTCGTGAAATGATTTTTAGGTTACGTTAAGACGCCTTTTCAAGCAGGATTTTCCCACTTGTATCACATGGACTGTTTACTGGCGCCTTCCCATTCTGAATTTATTTTAAATGCAGATTTCCAAAAATGTAGAGTTTACCTTTTATTTTACGTTCCCCTATCAATACAATTCTGCTTAAAATTATCCCATTATTATATTTAAAGTAAAACCCTAGGCCCTTTCCCATACAAACTGAAAAAAATGTAATATTTCATACCTGGTGTAAAACATTTTCATATGCAGATTTAGATGACAAATCAAGAACTATTCTTTTCTGTTCCGGTAGACTTCTATCAATTTTTCTTAATATTTCATAACAATCCGATACATTTCCAATTCTTCTGGCACGTATTAATGGTGTAGTTGTGTCATTAAAGGATTCATATAATTTCTGTAACCTTAATAATCCTGAAAAATAGTCAACAATATTAAACAATCAACAACTATTTTTATCACTACAATAATCGGCTACTACCATCACCAATTTTTACACGCGATTAACATAAATTGATGAGGCATTGTCTGAAATAGATTTGCATAATCAAAATATGCAACGCAAAACAAACCGTTTTACGGTACTACATGTAACTTTTAATGCACATTAAAAATCTGACTACATCATCTGATCTTCAGATGGGATTTTACATTCAGTACAGACATCATGTGTGAATTTAAAACGCTTTCGTTGTGTTTGATAGTTACGTATAAACCACTCAATAAACCGAAATAGATGGAACCCGGATCTGGAACTCAGGATATTTGTATTGGCAGCACAATGCATTATTACACTAAATCACTAGACATTGACCTGTTTACAAACATGACAAAAGTAAGGTACTGTTTAATCAATACACTGTCAATTCAAGTGCCTTTCTAATAACGTAAGATATATCGTTCAGGAAGTATTAGGTTTAGTTTTAGGGTTAATTAAGTTCCAAGGAATAGTATATCCATATATTAGCCTCAGTTTTCCTATTAACCCTGTTATCATTGTCCTTTCTCTTGTCTTGTTAACCCTGTTATCTCACAGATCAATATAAATCTAATATATATAATCTAAATAAAATGTATATCATTCCTCGAGATGATGTTACTGTATTGTATAGTTACAATAAAGAACTCATTGAGGCAAGATCGTCTTCATTGTATTGGCCTTTGTCCTTGATAGAATAAAGATCACTGAATTCCATTACAGACCTGTTTTGAATACCCGTAGAAATAAGATATGATAGTATCAAGGCTATTTGATATTTGATGATAAAGAAGCTCGAATGTAATTGTCCAAAAAGCCTTACATATCCCCGGTTCTGTATTCCATGATTTTCTTTATTCGTCAATGCCATATGTTAATGATTTGCCGGTATAATCCAGCAATATTTTTCTGATTTCCCCCTGGAAAATGTCAATTTGCGCTGCTAAGGACTCAATCAAATTAATTGAACAGTTCTACTGCTTTTAAAGTTATATGACCTCAAAAGTCTACACTATTTCTAATTCAAAATATCAACTATACCCATGTCGTTCACAAATTTAATTCTGATGATAATTACATACAAAAAGATAACCGATTTTCACCGTACAATGATTAAAAACATGTTTTAATATGTCTTTGCTTAATTATCATATGAACAAATATTTTCTATCATTTAATAAGAATATTAATAATTGCAAAAAATTCAAAGGTTTAGTTCTCTGTATGACAATTTATTTCATTTATTGCAATATTGGTTTTGAAAGACGCTGGCTAAAACTATTTCTATGATTTCAATTGAAAGTAACGTGAACTGTATCTATTTTACCAAAGGAAATTATACAATTGAGGACAGTGACATACTAATTAACACATTCTCGTACTTTGAAAGTATATCTGACCTGTCTGCTTTGTTTTAATTCTAATTCCAAATATTTTATTACATCAACACCGTCGACAACTTTAATCCCGATGATAATCACATAGACGCAGACATAATATACAATGTATATAGACCTAGTTAAGGTGGAAATAAATTCAAGACAAGATGATTTTATTATCACATTTTTATTATTGCTCAGGGCATTTTCATCAAAATATTTATTACAAATAAAGACGTATTCGTCCTATCTAATATTCTGAATCTCATAAAAGGAAAATTCATGGATTTAGTTCCTATCCGGAATATAAATTAACATCAGGAAAATAAGACATTTTACCATTTTCTCTTCGAGCTATAAATTGCTTTTTTGAAAGCTTGTAAATTGAATGACAATTCTTCTGTTTATTCACAAGGAAATGTATTTCCAAAGGCTAATCCTAGTATCAACAAAACTAAGACCTCTAGACACAGTGTCTAGGAAATAAAATATTCCTTAATTAAAGAATTGTTTTCCTGTGGAAATTAATTTATACAAGAAGCAAGTGGGTTCGCAAGAATAACCCCGTAAAATATCTTTTCCTGTCATAAATTTCTCTACTCCGTACGTAGTAGAAATGATTGGTAGGATGTTACTGAGTTGTTGTTTTTTGTTTTTGTTTCTCAGATACTACCAGATCATTTTTGTATCCACAAAAGCAGCTAAAAAGAAGAAGTATTTTAGATAAAGTGTCTATCAGGCCTAATATACGTATTCAAATCATTAAACTATTTTATTATAGTACATATTTGTAATATAAGTAGCTTTGCTGATTATCGGAATGATTTAGTTTAGGCATTATTAAAAAGTTATAATATTCTTGACTATATTCTAACCGTTAAATCGTCATTCTAATAATTTTGAACATGCAATCAGTTATACGTTAACAATTACCGATTTGATATATATTCAAGTTTACTTTTTATCGTTCAGTTTACAGGAAAATATCTCGATGGCGTTCATAAGTTTCTATCGGAATAGATTGAAACAAAACCTGAAATTTTATATTTCATCTTGCGACTGTATGAAACAGTACTTCAAAATCGTTTTACTTTAACCACAGTAATTGGTAATTGAATTTGCAAATAGCTTAAACTAACAACAATATGGATAGTATCGCAGTTATGACAAAATATCGTACTGTATATATTTAAAACAAACAAACTGATAATAACAACTTGTCATCTACCAATTAGACAAACAACGTCAACAGGCAAAAATACATATAAGACGCCTAATCAATAATTGCCTCTAGATAAGAAGTATAATAGACAATAATAACTTACCATCGTTTGTGTCAAACATATAATACACTGTAGTCCATCTAAAATATTTAACAATGGTGACAACAGCATCAATAGTAGGTGGTAGTAAACTGATGTCATATTTATATGGATCATGAGCACTGCTTCCACTACCACCAGGTACAAGAGTAGGTATGTTTAAATAATGAGCATAAGATTGTACACTGTCGTATGTTGTAGGATGGTAGTCTACTATCAACATGATGACGCCATCTAGTACCCTTCCACATACTGAAAATAGAAAATTCGAGATTTAAGAACTGCTTCATCCCAAAAGCTTTCTTGTTCGTTACCTGATAACCAAGCTGTAAATGTTTAAGCATTGTTACATGATAATAGTGAAAAGAAAAAAATAAATGGTATAACATGTGTTACGAAAAGCAACCTATATGGATTCTACAAAATCAAGCGTAATAAATCAGAATTGCTTGTAAATCTGAATACACATGCTGTAAAACTATTTTAAAACCGTTTTTTAAAAAAATGTAAAATTTGAACAATACCAGATACGTCCTAGTTTCATAGCCTTTCATAACTGCAAGGATCATATGCATGTCTTTTGAAAAAATATCCCGAGTGTCAAAATGTTATTGATGACGTAACTGTGCCTTTAAAAAGCAATAAAGTATTGAAATATTCCCAAAATATCTTGGCATTTACTTTTATGGAATGAATATTGCATTTTGCAGAAGAAAAACAGATTTGTCTGTCTGCCTAAGTCATGGTGAATGTACGCACGTACATTCTGAAAATGTTTCAGGGTTAAATATTAAGTCAGTTTTGATTTTTAAGCCTAAAGGTAGTATTACCGTTTACAAAAACTAGAGCACAACACATTTTCTGTCAATTTAAGTTAAGTATATTGCTGAAGGTACGATGTTTTAATTATCTCCGATGTTCAAAGGGTATACACTATTTTACATAATTCAGCAATCATTTGAAATTGATAGGAACAACGGTTTATTAACAATTTATCCTGATATAATGTTTGTTATAAGATATTAGTGAAATATGTTCAGATCGCACGTTCTATCTACCAATCTTATGTTTACAATATCCCCATACTCATTAGGCCTACTAAACATAGTGAAATACAGATATTTGCCAAGTCCATTAGTAATATCGTGACAGCGTGAACTTACTTAGAGAAAGTTCCGTTCTGTTTATATACGAGAGCTGTAATTGACAGACGAGTGAGAAAACCTGACACCTGTTATTACTGGTCAATATTTGTGGTCGACCAGATGATTTCTAAATACATATATTTCCATTAACCGATTGGCATTGCTTAAAGTGTTTGTACTATTACCGTTTGCCATTCCAGGTCTAAAATAACAGTTGATGGTGATACAAAGTTAGAAAAGTAACACATATAAAGTACTGATAATGCTTTTAGGGATTCGATATATATTTAGTTACAGAAATAAGTATTTTGTATCGGTGCAGTTATGATGATAGCTGAGTTATTGTTCAAAGTTTTCTCAACTTTATTTGTATATGAACATGCAATTGACCAGTAACTGGCGAATTGTTAAAGTCATAATACATTTCGCAAGGGAGTATCATACGATTTGAAGGTCATTTTAAGTCATTAGAATATATATTCAGTTCATAAAATGTTTATTTACAAGGCAGTCAAACAACAAAAATGCCAAATATATATCATTTGCTGATTTAAATAAAATGAACATAATGGTAACAAAACAATGTCTTTGACCTACTTTTATAACTCTATGACCATAATATTATATATATGGTGTTGACAGGCCTTCATTTCTCCATGTGCTACAGTATTGACACCATGTCAGATCATATTACAAGCATAAAAATGAGTTAAGACAAGTACACCATACCAAAGAGTTTATGTTCCTCGTACAAGCAATTTGTAAACGGACAAACTCCGGATACTCATCTAGATGTAGATATGAATAAAATAATTGTTTCTTTTGTTGAAAGTAGGGCATCAGAAAGAATACTTTATATCTAACTCAGCCATGATATCAATGTGTACATAATGATAATGATATTGGGGTACTATGATGTGATATTGAAAAGCTTTATGGTAAAAACATCATTGTTATTGATTCTTAAAGTTAACGTCGGAGTTTTAAACTTGTTTAGACCATTTTCAATGTTTTTTAAAGTACACCATCTTAAAGTTGGCTAACATTTTGACATTTAAAACGTACATGTTTTATTGTGTGTCTATAAAACCACTCAGAAACGTTTAAAATATTCATTGAGTCGTGGTGAGTGTTGCAAAGTTTAAGCCATTAAATAATCATTCACTTCAACATTGGAGAAATTCGATTCCTTCCTAAACCCTGGTGTGCTTAGTAAATATGCATACTCGGGAAATTCAATTTCAAAAACGAGGAGATAGAAACTTTTTCGGACTAGCTACATTTGTGTAATGGATTTTCTCTAGATATTTTAGAAAATAATGGAAGCTTTTCTAAAATTCTATGCTATTCAGATAATGGACATCGCAATACATTGAAACTGGACTTTTCTATAATTAAATCCAACATTTTGTTCCAAACAGTTTGTACTTAATTCCAAATATACAAACAATGAATCAGAGACATTTGTAGAATACACGTACATGCATTAGTCACAGATGTTTAGCATTATCATATATATGAGTCACATTTAAGCAGATTAAAACATGCAGTAGTTTATGATTCATTAACCAGATGTCCTTTTCACAATTTGCGCAAAATTGGAAATAAAACATATTTATGGACATGAGCTAAAGGTACGACCATTAACTTGCCTTTGAATGTTTAACCATACACATGTCTTACATACAGACCGTTACTCTGGTCTGAATAAAAATATAATCGTGTTTCACAATGACAATATCTTTCTTAATATGAATATATTGGTGTGACATTTCTTATCCAAGAAAATCAATTTTACTTGATATCTGACAATAATAGTCGTAAGAGATATGTTTTCACACCATTGGACGTTACGACAATTTAATCATTAAACAGGAAAATAACATTAGTATTCATACAATACACCGTGTTCTTCGACAATGACTGATATTCTTGTCACTTCTTGATAACTGGTAACACGCCATCCCGTCTAACTTGACAATGTATTTATCAAGGACTCACTGGGACATATAAGTTTGTTTACAATCACCAAGGATAAAATTTACTGAAGAGTATGAAGAATCTAGGTTTAGTTGAACGATCTTTAATTGTAACACGCTTTGCAAATGCGTCTGTTTATACATTAACGTGCAATTATTATACAAACCAAGAGTTGTTGTCGAACAATCAGTGAAATGTGAAGAAATGATGAAGTTTTCTTAAACAACATCACTAAAGAAAGATCACGATAGAAAGAAATACTGTCGTTTTAATAAAGTACACTTCATACAAAAACAAACCCTGTGTGTCTTGTTGGTGTAATGTTAAAACGTACTACCACTACAAGCATGATTGATTAAGGGATGATGGTTTATTCACTTATGCACTTTTGTTGAAATAAACTATTAAACCTTTATTTTAGATACTACCTAACCTTTAGAATGGATTGGTTCATTTTATATCTACACAAACACGTAATGTTATTTTGTACAAACTTTACATTTTGTATAAGACTTCAAAACAGAACTCACGTTTATTGGTCTCGACAAATGTAAGATTTGATTAGTTTTACATAATAGTTATTATCATATTAACCATGAGCTTTTAGAGTGAACATATGCATGACTAATGAAAACTGACATCGTTGAGCATCTTATTGAGAACATGCGTGGGTGTTACTGCTAGCATCCTTAGTAACGTCAACGAAGATGTTTTAAGCCAGTAGAACATTTTCTTCTGACTCAAGATAGAGATGCATTTCAATGGATATATAATGGAAATAAAAAACATAAAATATGGACATTTGTACAGTAAAAATCAAGCTTTCAGCACTCTGAAAGCTTTTACAAGATCCCTCTCTTTATTGTTTTTTAATGTAGATAAACGCTTACTGTTCTTTCTTAAGATGTAAACATGTAAAAAATGATGTTTATTTAGCACTTTTTAAATGCCAACAAACTGGAAGCTATTACATGAAATAGATGTGCTTATACAAAAACGCCATTACATATTTACCATCTTGTTAATACTTTTATAATATTTTTCTCGATTTTGAATCCGCTGCTTCAAATAAGAAGAATATTGAATGGTTTGAAACATACGATTTAAGTTGAAAACAGTTCATTCAAAATAGTTTATATCATCTATCAAATTCATGATTTAAAAGTAAAAATATCAAAATATTTTACTTAAGGCATATTAGTGTATGTTTAAAGATTAATCATTCAAGTATGCGACGCCAGGTTTTCAAGATGACACGGACTAAGGCAAAGTAAAGTATAATCTTCAAATGATAGTAGAGTTTGCCCTAAGGTTAAGGTTAAGCGAGTGTTTGATAGAAATAAACTGAAATCTTGAGAAAACAGAAGCAAATAAATGAAATGAACCAGAATATACAACTATAAATAACACTATAAAATTTTTTTTCAAGCACACATGGGTATTTGCTATATTCAGACTCGTTCCTGAGGTATAACCTTAATCAAACAGAGATAACGATATATGACATTTTATGTACATAAATAAAACAATAGTACACAAGAAAGTTCTACAATCGTAATTTACTTTTTAGTGCAATTATTTTGATAAAGGGACATTTTTCTTCTTAAAATATGCATTTGTGCAGCATATCATAATCACTCCCAGAAAATGTAACATGAAGAAGGATTTACTTACGACTGTACTTGGTTGTGATACACTTGATAATACAAACCATACAGGCTTTAAATTGTCAAAGTTCACGTAATTTTGCAATGCCAAATGTAGTCTTGACAGTGAACCGTTACTGTTTTGTTGAATTTGTTTTAATTCAATAATAACTTCATTCAATTATTACTATTATTAAATTGTCATTATTAGCAAAACAATGCTGATGTCGCTTTAAATCAAATAGTTCATTTATACATGTATTTGATTTTGAAATCTGTAAATAAATCAACATCGTTATATCATTGCGGTAACCTTGGATTTAATTTTATTCAAGACAATTTTAACTGTTTCAGACACAGCATCGTCTTATGTTTGACAAATAGCTAAACACCTAAGGATCACACATGCATTATGTGTTTTAAAACGACCTAGTCATGTTTAAAATATTTATAAAGTCTAGGAGTATTGCCAAGTTAAAGTCGTTAAACTATTATACACATCAATTTTTGTTGACAAAAGATTCTCCACACACGATACTCTGCTCAGTAAAATGCCTCTGATAAGAAAAAAGAAAACAAACTCCAAATGTCTAAAACTCACTAGCAGCAAAATCATTTAGTGCTACATACATAATCATAACTTATGTTATATGGTTACTATTAAAACGAAATCAAAACTGAAAGCATAAATTGATGCAACTGATTTCTACCGTAATTCCGCATGAGTTTATGTGCTTCAGGTTTAACAAATAGTGAAATCAAAAAAGGTGAGATATAATTAATTACAAGTAAAAACTAAAGATGATATATGGGTCTTTCAAGAGATTATACCAGCTTCGGATAACTCTTCAAACACACTTTCTTTTTTACAACAAACGTTAAAACACTTTTAACAATACATTCGTTGACCTGATTTCCAGATATTCCCGTCCTTTAACTATTATAATGTGATTTTGGTACTAGTCGTTTATCACATCTAACAAATATGCCACGGGAATAAGTGCTTCAATAATGTTCTTTTACGGTAGAAAATATGTGTAAGTCATTTATTCTAGAAATTCAAGAACTATTAGTTAAAAATATCTAATATTCAAATATTATATAGAAATATCTACTTTCATCTTTAATAAGTTGTATAATAATTCAATATCTATATTCTTATTTTTAATTAATTTCAGAGGAAATTATGTTATTTAGTTCTCATCAGAAAATTGAGTAAACTGTACTTACAATGTAGCGACAATCTTTGTTTTGTTTGCCTTTGTTTTAGATTATTGAACTTACACTGCCAGAGGAGCTCCAACTATATCGTTTTATAATGTATTAAAACCCACATCAGTTTCGTACGTTTTTATTTTTAATTTAACATTTTTCGTTGATAAATTACCTAATCAGTATTCGTTCATCAAACAATAGGAATTTCTGTCGAGTTTAGTATAGTATATAACTCGTATAATTGATAATTAACATCTCTTTTCATTTATCTGTGTTTGACTAGTTTACATTATTTAACAATGTTTAGAGCATAGAGTCCTAAAAGTTACACTTTAGTCAAAGTTTTGATAAAGTCATCCCTATTAAATTGTTAGTCAAAATAAAAATACCTATGGTTTATATCAAAGTCTTACATGATAAAACATAAAGGTATACATTTTTTTCTTATTTTGTGTTATGGTATATTCTGGACTGGCTACATAGATATCAACATATTAATTAAACCAGATATCAATTACGTCTTCCATTACAGTGTAACTTATATCACACTGGCATAATGTCAGATGCTTAATGTTCCTGTTCTATATGGCGTACAGATACTACGATTAAGTGCAGATATTCCTAACTTGTTTGGTTTCTTTTTGATCATGTACAGCATTTTTTTCTCATGTAAAAACACTAGTAATACTACTTCCCGTCTACGTTATAGGATCCCCAGTTATTTTATATTTGCTTTTATACATGTATCTAATTCCATCGTTTCAATGTACTCATAATGTTACCTTCACTGTCATAAAATATTTTTATTTGCAAGAGAATTTAATTATGTTCACATGGATAGGTCTTGACAAATGTTTACTTCCAGGTGCACTCCAAATTTTCCTTTCTTACAATATAATACTTCGACAAATAAATATAGATAATGCATTTTGACAGCGTTGAGGATATAATTAAATACCAGCTAGTGTACGTCAAGCACATGCTCAGGGCGAAATGTGATGTCAAAAGCAATATTTGCAAAGCCAATAAATCATTTTTTTTCTGTCCCAAAATACAAATGTGACCGAAATAAGTTTTCTTGCAATATGCCTTATAGACATACTAAAGAAACAGGATGTGCTGAACGTAATACAGTATGTATTGTATATTAAAAATCAAATCATCACTTTGTGGACAATGAACTATCTCTAGCCGCCTTTATTCAGTTTTAATGTTCAGAATGCTTGAATCCTCACATATTTTAATGGCTATGACGCAGTCTTATGAATCAATGATATCTGTTTGTTTCATTGAGCCTTTTGGAGTATGTTTACTATTAAGAGGAGTTGCAGTGGATTGATCAAACGAAAATTTACCATCGTGTCTGGAAATTACAATATGTAGATATTATAAAATGAAATATCATAATATCACAATATATTTGCATATCTGTTCTGTGTTAAGGTACCAATAGGAATGTTGTATGACATAGGGGAGCACAACAAAACTATATATAAATAAATCGTTATGTTATGGTCGTTTGCTGTAACACAATACCACGCAAAACTGATATCTCTTGTCTTTACAACGTGCTTCAGAATTCCCACGAGGTTTAAAAATGTATAACTATAGGAACATGGCTATATTTTAATATTTCAGGAGATTCCTAATAAAAGACAATATCTATAGTTAAGAAGAGACTCCTTCTCTTTTTTGTTCGGTCAATTATGAATGCTGATAATGAGTAAAAAAACAAATGATTAATGGTATTCAATCAATACATAATTTACTATCATATATTTGTTTTGATGAGCATCAACAAGGCAAATGAGCCCTTTACAATGATGAATGGGATTATGATCGTTTGCTTCAAATTTATTTACTTGTAAGAGATAAACAAATAAAGCAATATTTAATGAAAGAGAAATGATTATTGTCAATTTGTATTAAACAAGATAGTTGTATCATGATAGTTCGATGCGTGCTTTGACAATGCATTAATCTAATGTTTTCGAAAGTAAATACTGTAAAATAAGCAACGGGGAGTGCCTACATGAATTGTAACTAATTGAGAATTTGATTGGCATCATTAACATTATGGCGTGAATGTTGTATTTAAACGAACCGTACTGGCAAGGGAGACTTTTTATCACTATCAGAAGAACAATTGTTGCAAGAAAGAACAAAACAAATGTACTACTAGTACTACACCGCAATGAGTAGAAAACATTTGATTATTACATTTCCTATGTTGTATACCGCACTTGGTTGACTATTGTTCTCATTTAAGTTCTTCATATGTGGTTTTGTAACTAGTTTTCATTTTCTTCTTCATACTATCAGTCACTAAACTCTATTATTAGTATAACTTACTTATGTCTCACACAACATGCATTATTTAGAGATGCAACGGTTTTACATATGACTTAGAACGCGTTATAACGGTATATATGCATCACTAGCTGGCAGTCTAAGTACGTCTAAAGGCTAAGGTCATGCTAGTCTAATAGAAAATTAAAAGGAAATAAAACAAACTCATTTGTAACTTTTTGCGACTTTAGACTTAATTCGTCTGCTACTAACACACATGGATATTTTATGTTTTTGAACTTTCGTTATGATATTGTTCTTCGTCTAGAAAATACAATTAGTTTCATATCGTTTTCTACAATTACTTTGTTTCAAATGAAACAAATAATAATAATATTTTCGAGTTATGAAGGTGCGTGTAGGTTTAGTAATGTTTACTATAAAAGATATTAGTCAATTTACACCTGATCCAGAAATGTGAAAAAGAAAGTAATCATACAGTTAAAACTAACAATTTTGACATTAATCCTCCTAAGTTCAATCAAAATGTAATGAATTCGCAGCACATCATTTTTTTAGTTTTAATGTTGGTGCATTTGGAATAGTTACAAATGCTTGAATTGTTCGTGTCATATTTTTCAAGACTACAGCCAAATTGTTTGAAACGTTTTCACCATAGTAAGAAGTATATTATCAGTTATAGTTATTGAAAATTTGAAATTCCTTCAAATTGTTTACACAGATTGTTAAAAGGTTTTTATGTTTGAGAAAACAATTTGACATTTATAACTAATACATTTTAAAGGATGTCTATAAAACCACTCAGGAATGTTTAAATTTCCATTATGTCTAAGATAGTTTGTTTAATTGAAATCATTAAAACAACATTCATTGCAATATTGTTTACACTTGTTTCCTCAGACTCTAAAAACGTGAGTTGTCTTGTAGAACAAATTGAGTTCATCAGCACCGAGTTGACATTTGTCAAACAAATAAGTTTTATTGTGTTTTAGTAATTTCTAGATAATGACTGTTACTTTATGCAATCATAATAAGATACATTGATTATTTTTCTCTAAATTTTGAACAAAAAAATATAAAATTGCTTAAAAATAATATATGTATTAGCTAATAGTAATTACAATATATCGGTCTAATAAACGTAAGTGCCAATTTCTAACATTTATATATGTAGCATTATCAGACAACATTTAAAGGTTGGCATACACATTTCTGTCTGATTAACATATTTGGCTAACATTACATTCAATTATAGTTATCTTGGAACTAAAAGTCAATGGCCGCAGAGAGATCACGCAACTTGACATAAGGTTTCTAAAATGAATTCAGTCTAATTATACATGCAAGAATGGTATTTCAAAAGCTGATATTTTTACATTTATGTCGGGCAGTACAAGAACCATTAGAGACTAAAAACGATAATATTCATATCACGCATGTAAGAATATTAGGTTTTATCATAAAAATTACATTATTGCATTATAAATCAAATTTCCAGATATTTATTGAATTAATCAATCCCAGTGGAAACTTGATATTATCAAATTTGTTCCAGAGAGTTTCCTTATTTGAGTTGTCTCTGAAATATGACTACATATAAACTCAACAATGCTCAAATAGATGGTGAAGTGAAGAACATGGTACTAATATATAAAATTCCTATTTCAGGACAAATCTGCATCTTACCAAAGAATGTATGATAATTAAAATGTAAGATTTTATCCTTCACAGACAATTGGTTGCACAGAACATATCAACAGACATACATGTATATGTCTGATTTACAATACACATAATGCAGTAGGTCATGTCAATCCTTTTTAATCACAAGTTTCACGTAGTCTTTATTTACTTATTTGATTTTAAAAATTCTAGCCATTTACCACCACTATTTGGAAAATAAACACACATTGAGAAAAACTTAATTTGATGATCGTAAGTTCTTGTTTGGTGTTTGATTATAATGAAAAAAAAACACCGGGCAGCGTCTGGTAAAATATTACCGTCCAAAAAAGTGATAAATGATAAAACAGAAAAGCGATAATTGAATACAAGGCTACAATATTGACTATCGATATTATGACTTTAGATTTAAACAATACTGTGCCAAATACGTAACTGGGTCGTTCGAAATAAAAAACGAATGTATAAAACATTCTTCAATAAATATGATTTAACGTGAAATGACTTTATATGAGCTCATACGAGTAGTATATGGAATTTGGAAACTTTATCTTGTCTACAAAAAGATTATTTTTACAGTATACTCGTGCTATAATATGTATATTGTAGCCTGTGTGTTACACAGTCAATGTCCTTGAGGTATTAGTAATGCGATCTATAAATGTTTCATTATTTCTATTTCAACATCATATCAAACATTTCATACCAAATACAATAAATATTCACATCTCATAGACATATGATATATAGTGTGTAATAATTTCAACAAAACTAACTTGTTTAGGTTTTATTTAAATGGTATTGACATACATCAGATTTGATAAGTTTCAGAGGCATTGAATGTTAGCCAAAGGATAGTAAATGTGCAACTGTACTTATAAATACTGACGTCGTTGTGTAAATAATTGAATATAAAACGTAAATAGGTCGAGTTATGACCTCAGGCAATCTAAGCACTCTTAACATCAACTTTCATGAAGCTAATACATTATTTTTGCCCTCCATCAGAACGAATTTTCAGACATAAGCCTATGCCTTTGGGCATGTTGTTGTCACGATGTGTGCTACATTTGACGGGTTTTACATTGTTAGTTTGAAACCCTATAATTATCCATTGTTGAAAGGAAAACAAAGTTTGCAATTTATGGTAAGCAATACACTTCAACAGTTTTATTATAATAGAAATTCATTTCAAGTACCCAAGCAGCGAATTACATACATTTTGAATACATATCAGAAAAGTTTTCTAGTGCACATCTATGTATGTAAACTAACTATAACAATTACATAAAAAGTATTTTAATCATCTTGTATATGAATAAGGAAATCGTTTAGAATGTATATTTGGCAATGATGTTACGTACATATAATCAGAAAAAAATGAATCTTCACAATAATCACTGTATATTTACAAATAATTGCTGAAGAAAATTACTCATGAGAGACTTTTATGTCAAACAGTGAAGCAGAAAGTGCTTTAATCAATAAAATGTCATAAGGTGGCAATTTTCTGTCCAGGAATTCCCTCTAGCACAGATATCATAGATAGTTATGATAAATGTCAAAGTTAAATGGACAAATCCTAAAAGGAAGGTTAAAACATCATCTTAAGAAATATGATATTAGGCATAATTGACCATTCCCTATGTAACCTCTATATTTTAAAATACATTTGGCCACATGCATATTCATGTGCTCCTTTGTTAGCATCTTGTTTGTTGGGCGAAATGTAACTGTATGCTTTATTTAATACGCTTATAGCTAAAGTTATAAAAGTGTCTAAATGGAGTTTCACAACTGAATGAAAATGATAACATGTATAAATATAAATTACACAAGTCTCAGTTTAAAAAAAACCCAATCCTGTTTGAAAATATAAATCATACGGTTATCATCACGGGTAATCGCACCAAAACAAATAGCATTACAATTAGAAGTTTTCAACGAAGATTTTCTTTATATATTCTGATATACTTCGGCACACATGACAATTTAAACACAACAATAAGTACTCACCATCAGCCATTGATATTTTTTTCAATTAAAGCACACACTATATTTAATCTGATTGGATTTAGATTGACAATACAAGTTATTTTTGTTAACGATATTCATAAACAAGAGCATATTTGCTAACTTCTCTAATCATTCAAGCCAGCAGGATATAATTTGTTCATGCAAAAACTCGTACTTCTAAATACGAAATGATGTTTAGATGTTTACTACTAATTGATTCATTAAATATTCAATATCCCCAAAACAAGAAGATATTGATTAAAACAATTGTACAAATAATCGTTAGTCTGTTTTTGGCAACAAAACATATACAGCGAGAACATGATTAAACTACATGCAATACAAGAGATTGGAACACGCCGTTAGAACTATAAAACTGATTGCATATTTGAAGAAAGTATACATTGAAGAGGTGTTTGTGCTCTCTAGAGAGATTGCTGCAGTATCAAATCTAGACAATAAAAAATCAAGTACTAATCGTAATACATTGCAATTTACAAACATGTTTAGTCGCAGTTGTCATTTACATACAGTACTTTAAATTCAACATACCATAATTTACCTACAGTAACTAATATTATGGAGAGGATGTATATAGGCATTAAATGCCTGTTATCTAATCCTATATTTTAAATAAAATATGTGTTAAACTAAAATATTTTATAACAATTGCTTAATTAGGATGATGTTTTTGTTAGGGTGGATAACATTTAAAACGAATTAGATAATACTAATATCAAATATGTATTAAATAATCACTTGCTATTGATACATAAGAATAATCTGACGATTTAATTTTTTAATATCTAAGTTCGTTGGAATATATATTACGATTATGACCTTGACAGATAAACGAGTGATCTTTGTATTTGATTATAAATATATTTGACCACAAACTTGTGGACTGTATATAAGTATAAATCAAATCATTGTTAAATATGCCAATTGATAAAATTAAGGAAAGGTCCATTGTGCTACGGTCATCCTCCAAACTTTAGTGGCACAAAACGGTTCTTGATCTACAATCACTATGTCCGTATCAATAAATTTAAGACTGATAATATCTAGTAGTAAACAATTAAAGTGGTAAAACTAATTAGAGTAGTCACGTGTCAAGTCTAATAGTTGTGCCCATAGATAGCATTAGTTATTGAATAATAATAGGAGAAGAATGGTGCAAGGAAATTATCAATTAAAGATTAAATTGACATAGTAAGACAGTTGTTTTTTGGGGGGTTTAACGCCGTAGCAACATATTGTATAGGTCGTATTACGACGGTCAGTCAATCTACTCACCGTCTCAGGAAATGCTAAATCTCTAGATTTGCTGCTAACCATTTACTAGGCACATATTTTCGTCAATGCATGACAACTGCCCTACATGATTAAGAATCAGTGATAGGAGATAGAATGGCCGTAGAAACTAAACTCCACGTAAGTATGCCCTGCATATGCTAAGAACATGGCTATGTACATAGATCATTGCAGGGCAACACAGTTTGAACGCAACAGAATGTGCGCTTGAAAATTGTCACAAAGCTGTTTTTTAGATAATTTTCAGCTTTGTTTGATATTCACGGTGTTTTTTTCATTGACAATATCTGACAAGCACTAGTTCATAACTTAGTATTGATCACTATCGGTTTATAGCTAAATTCAAACTAATGCAGTGCCCCCCTTTTATATTTAAAACATAAAAATAAAACTAACAAATAGAAAATATTTTGATAAAAAGTTATCGAACAGAAGGCTTAACCAAACCTTAACCCAGAAACTCTTATACAGCCAGCAGGATATAACTTCTGTAAAAAAACCACATTTCTAGAATTGAAAATGACGTTTTTATGTTTACAACTAATTGATTCATTAAATAATTCATAGAACATCCCTGAAAGTCATTATTTAAAAGATGTTTAAAATTGTTATTAGCAAAAATACTCAATGCAAATCATGCATGCTTTTAAAGTTATGCAATTTCAATAATGTACGTCAGAAGAGTATAACCAATGGTATATTTGAAGTCAATTTAATAGAAAACGTGTACATAGTCTCTAATGAATGTCTTGCTGCATGGAACTTAAACTTTAATATATCCGATATATGATTACTAATATTTATGTCAGCATCATTATTGATGTGTTGTAGCTATAAACAACGCTCTCGTGATATCATTGTTTTCATTACAAAAGAAATGTACAAATTTGTACAATTTAAAAAAAATGATATTGACAATGATAATTTTCTATTGTTATTAACGCAGCTTCTGTATCACATGGAGTCACTAGTATAGTTCGATTTACATTTGATTATCATTACCACATGCTATTTAATAAACATACTCATTCTAAGTTATCTAGATGTATTGCGACACATACTACAGCGTTGAAGACATCCAATGCACATGTTACTTCAGTGTTGTAAAACACTGACAGATATTAAAATGAAACAATTTAAGTTTATGCACCTTCTTATGTACTATTTGACTGATTGATTCATTAAATGCAGACACTTTAACACCAAGAATACCTTGATTAAACAGTTGTGTTCATATTTGAGAAATTTGTAGACATTAACAAGTATAATCAATGCAAAACAAAACAAATCATGTGGACGTTATTTACATTCATTTTGATTTCAAACTATATACTGCAATTGACAATATGTGAACATAGAATATACACTCAAACAGTATTATGCAAAGAAGTGCTTTGCTGATTTGATCGCGTTTATTAGATAATTTGAGCTGACAGTTTTTAAAAACTTAAAATACACAAAACTGATAATAAACGCGATAAAAAGCCACAAACTGTGTGTACGTATGGAATTATTACATCACTATGTATAAAATCTAAAAGACGTAACGGTATATATACAGAATTTTAACAAAAAAATTCTTTTTTGCCAAAATATCATGGCATGATATCATCTAAAAGCGTTTAGATCAGAATTAAGTAAAATGTTAGCCAAGTTCATTAATGATATCATGACAGAATGAATTTACTAAAAGAAAGTCTTTCTAAAAAATTCAAAAGTTTGATAATACAAAAACTGATGACAAAAACTAGCACATATCGTTGCAAATTTATTAGGTATTATTAGTTACACAGTCAGTTACTGACCGGATACGGTGTGATACCGGGTCAGTAAATTAATATAAGTAGAATATCTGTGTTCAAATCGGTTTTTTGGGGTCATTGCTATACGTTATATTTTACACTCTTCAAAACAGATATTTTTGTATAACTGTAACGTCAATTTATCTTCAATATGTTCACAATGAACATATTGAAGATAAATTGACGTTACAGTTATAAAATTTTCAAATATCTGTTTTGAAAAGTGTAAAATATAAAGTATAGCAATGACCCGAAAAAAACCGATTTGAACACAGATATTCTACTAGACTTATTGCATTGTTTTAAATACAGTCTAATTTATTCAAATTAACATAGATTGATGCAATACACGTTTTAGTATCAACTTATAGCTTACTGTTTATTAACAAAACAATATTGTTAATAAAATAAAAATATACACATAGTTTCCTCTTCTAAATGAGTTCATGATAGTTCTCTTAGAAATAGAAAACTCGTCACAATACTTTCTAATTTTGATCAAGTTTCTCGACCATGATCTTATTTTTATGTGGACTAAAGTAAACGGAGTGAATAGCTATGTTGCAAATGCGGACGAATTACTAAAAAGTCTTCTAAGAAATCAATTTTAAATACCAAGCCATGATATGATACAAACTTTAGATGTACATGACTGACTCAGTATAAATAAAACACCGAGAAAGCTATAATGAACAAATTCTGCTATAGTGTAATATTGTTTTTGTTTGGACATTAAATTTCCATTTGACCATGTAACAGGACACCGCTTTAAGTGAAGCGGATATGCATAAAACCAACATGAATTATTTAATGTATTGAATTACAAAGTCACTTGGAAATATTCAAATATTCTAAGAGAAGTTTGACGTAATGACATTGAAATATTGCCAAACACCAAATCAGCAATACATATGTATCATGTTTAAGCATGTACAACTTATACTTGGAATTTAACGAAATTTTGTCAAAGTAAGCATTCCTATCATGTTCAGCATATCTTGTTTGTAAAATCATTGTATAAGATGTAGGATAGACAAGCTTGTTTGATCCAGTAAAGGAACAACGCATTTTGATTCAACTTCAATAAATATACATTGTATTCAGATATCATTTGCTATTAAACTCGCATGGTGTTTTATCGATTGTAGTACAAACTCTCGTCAGTAAGTGATTTGAAATTCTCCCGTGAGTATTTTGACTCACCGCTTATATGTTATTATACGTTGATATGATGGACAATTCCCCATTTCACTTAAAGTATCATTGTCAAATATAATATGTCTAAATCAGTTCCCTTGTCGACTATGTTCTGAAGTAAGTTAATGGAAAATAATCACATTTGGAAGTACGTCTATAGCTTAGTGAAGTTCGTTACAACAGTTTATTATACTACTCGTAATGATACATATATATTTGGATGCAAAATTGCATATCAATATTATATACGGGGACATTTGGTAACTTCCAAACATAATTATTAAACAGTTTCAACTCACTATCAGAAGCTACATGTACATTTATGTCTGTTTTAATATGTAAATATGTTGATACATTGAAACTTTAATACTTTTGTGAAAATTTCAGGGTGGTGTTGTTCCATGACGTCAAATGTAAAAAGAATATAATAAGTAATACTTTCCATAATATCAACAAATCCTTTGGGAAATTCTGTAGCATCTTATATAGAAATTTGTCCAGAAGTAATTTTTCATTGACTTTTTTTACAAAATGATATTGGATAATTTAATTACATATAACTTCTTGCTTTCCACTGAGGCAGCAAATATCAATGCCTCCAACATAACACAATAATATCACTAACCAAGAGTCTAAATCGCCTAAAATATGTTTTATATGTTCTTTGTGTACATAGTAATATACCCCTTAATAAACAAGTTTTTGGTTAAACTTAGTCAAATGTCAAGTCCCAATGTCGTAATAACTTTCAAGACATTGTAACCAAAGATAGAAAAGTAACATAAGACAGAATGTATTATTGTAAATTAATTTGTACACTTAACAACTTGTCTAAGTATATACATTTCCCCTGCAGATAATTTCAACAGTTGTTAAAATATTTAAACGAAATTTTGTGAGTCAACTATGGGATACTATATCTTTCATGTGACACTAAAAACGTCAATATCCACCGTGTAGTAACCGACTTCCAAGATGCACATGCATTTCGTGCCGTTTACTAATATGAGCCAAATGGGTAACATTTCCACGTTTTCCTAAGGTGTCATGTTGTTAAATTATTTGACTAACAGGGGTTAATATACAAGTGACATATGGTTTCCATGACACCAACAAACGGATTTAAGATAAAGGCCGCTTTGTTTGGTAGGCTGACGTCATCAAATATCAGTCGTATACACACGCCCAGCTAGTTGACGATAGTAAATGAAAATTTATTTGTTATTGTACTAATTATTAAAAGCTTCGATGGAATAAATTCTGTTTAAGTTAATTTAAGGTTTAAGAGCCGAATCAGACATTTACTCCCGGAAAGACGATGATAGTTCATGCTAAATATTATTCACCATTAGACAGTCCAAAAAACCAAAGTTGATGGTACCAGAAACGATTTCCCTAGTGTATTGTTTCTTCTGCGTAAAACTAACCATTATGCTAGGAATGTTTAACGGTTATAATAATTTATCTTAAAAACTTTGTAATCATATTAAAACATTTTTACTTTAGTCGATCAGCTCAATAACTGTATTTACATTACGGAACGGATAACGACCAGTTTTCCGTACCGAAAACGACCGTTTTTCGTGATCGGTAGAAAAGGTATACATTTGCAGAGCAACACCTCTGCAGAGGACACTTTTTTCGAACTCCGCCGAAAGTCGCTCTACAGAGGTAACACTGTATCATGTTTAAGCATGTACAACTTATACTTTGAATTTACCGAAATTACGTCATAGTAGGCATTCATATCATGTTCAGCATATCTTGTTTGTAAACTCATTGTATAAGATGTAGGATAGACAAGCTTGTTTGATCCAGTAAGGGAACAGCACATTTTGATTCAACTTCAATAAATATACATTGTATTCAGATATCATTTGCCATTAAACTCGCATGGTGTTTTATCGATTGTAGTACAAACTCTCGTCAGTAAGTGATTTAAAATTCTCCCTCGAGTATTTTGACTCACCGCTAATATGTTATTATACGTTGATATGATGGACAGTTCCCCATTTCACTTAAAGTATCATTGTCAAATATAATATGTCTAAATCAGTTCCCTTGTCGACTATGTTCTGAAGTAAGTTAATGGAAAATAATCACATTTGGAAGTACGTCTATAGCTTAGTGAAATTCGTTACAACAGTTTATTATACATGTAATACTCGTAATGATATATATATATTTGGATGCAAAATTGTATATCAATAGTATATACGGGAACATTTGGTAACTTCAAAACATAATTATTAAACAGTTTTAACTCAGTATCAGTAGCTACATGTACATTTATGTCTGTTTTAATATGTAAATGTGTTGATGCATTGAAACTGTAATACTTTTGTGAAATTTTCAGGGTGGTTTTGAGCTTTACATCATTAATTTCGTTAGAATTAATAGTATCATTGATTGCTTTCGGCGCGATATGACCTTTTTGTGTTGGTGCGCCGTAAAACCCAAACAAACAAACAAACAAACAAACAGGGTGGTATTGTTCCATGACGTCAAATCTAAAAAGAATATAATGAGTAATACTTTCCATAATATTATCAAATCCTTTGGGATATTCTGTAGCATCTTAGATAGAAATTTGTCCAGAAGTAATTTTTCATTGACTTTTTTTACAAAATGATATAGGATAATTTAATTACATTTAAGTTCTTGCTTTTCACTGAGGCAGCAAATATCAATGCCTCTAACATAACGCAATAATATCACTTACCAAGAGACTAAATCGCCTAAAATATGTTTTATATGTTCTTTGTGTACATAGTAATATACCCCTTAATAAACAAGTTTGTTGGTTAAACTTATTCAAATGTCAAGACTCAATGTCGTAATAGTTTTTAAGACATTGTAACCAAAGATAGAAAAGTAACATGAGACAGTATGTATTATTGTCAATTAATTTGTAATTAGAATTGTGTTTGTGTGACAAATATTTGTTTTTTCCAAATGAACCTGTCTACAGTTCATCCCACATACATTCTTAAATATCATATATTACGTACCTTAACTGAAAAAAAACAAGAACAGATTACAAAATTTACTAATAATAGAAATTTTTCTTACCACTTAAGACTACTTTGATAGTGACGGCTATACGAATTGGTATATAATAATAATAACATATTAAGTACAAAATTATTATACAATTCCAGGTTACATAAACATACAAACAATGTCATTTATTTCAGCGGCAGTAAATATCAATTGCTTTGACGAAATTGGCTCATGAAAGTATATTTATATTAATTTTAATGATAGAAACTTTGTACAATAAAAAGCATCCACACTGGAGACATCAGTAACGAAATATAAATGTTTGTAAGTGTCTCATGTCAATTGAAAACAACAATAACACAACAATAAAATGGCATGACTGCAAACAGTGATGAAAGTGTTTTCTTTGTTTCTTATATGATCTTTGTTATTATGACAAATTTTAGTCATAGAGAAATTTCGTATTGAATTATATATATTGAATTAAAAAAACTAATAATGCTGCTATGCACACACTTTCACGCATACTAAATACGTTTGCATTGCAATAAAACATTATGATATGCATATATTTCTGAATCTATGGCTGAAATAAAAGGCCTGTAAGCAGCTTAGTACACATATTTTGCAGTAAATTGTTCTATTTGACATTTGATGCAAGAAACATATTTAAAACTAAGTATGTTTTGCGAATGCCAAAAACTGAGCGTTAGAGTTTTCGGTTTATTTAAGACTGATCCTTAAATATATATGCACTCTCAATTTTAAGATAAAAACCCGGGTCGATAGCACAGTTGGTAACGCGCCGGGATTTTGATACTCGTGTCCGAGGGGGTGCGGGTTCGAATCCCACCCGGGGAGGTTATACCCTTCCATGAAAATTTGACAATAATGTCGATTTTCCTCCATTGATTAGATAATATGGAGAAGTTTCCGGCCTTGTGGAAGGGTAGGTGAGTACTGGTTACAGACAATGGTCCAGGAAAGCTAGGTTAGGTGCGCTGGACGCCGTGAAATGACCTAAATTGTGTTGATACGGCGTTAACTCCAATAAATAAATAAATAAATATTTAAGATAAAACCCAATCCAAACATTAGACTTATCTGTTCATCAGCAACTTTCTCACTACGCACTATTAGCTCAAGGGATAACATTAGGAAGAACAGATGTTCAGGGAAATGTAATTTCTCTAGAACATCTTAAGTACGCTTTACCTCTTGAGAGATATCAACGATTGTTATGTCATCAACGATTTCTATGAGTGTATTCCTAAATGAGTTGTACATCAGTTAAATAGCTTTATATAAAATATAATTAATTGCTGGCATTAAAAATGGAGCAAGAAGGTGATTCTTTTCCTTTTTAATTACTCGATATGTAAGTGAATACCACAACTCATTGATTAGATGTTTTATAGGTTTAAAAAGATCAGTGCAATGAAACTTCAAGTTAAAAACGATTTATATATCCTTTGTGTAATTCCTTTCAAAGTAGTCACGAGCAAGCACAACACCTTGGACGGAAAACATTTTTAAACCAAAAGTAAGGAAAAGAAGTTATAAATGTACAGCATATCGAACTATCTAAGAGTAGTTTTAAGCTTATTCCAGCTTTACTGGAATATATTGAGCAATTGAAAAACGCAAAGCATATTTTAGCTTAGATGCTTTACGACACAAATGTATTGAGTATACCTTAACTGCATATAAATATTACATTCTCAGTAGACAAAATCCGTCAATAACTTATCTAGTTTGTACAAGACAATTTCCATAGAAACGCGACAAATTTATTTCCAAATCGACATGACAAACTATTATAGGACATGTAAATTAAGTTACGTAAGTCATGAGACAACTTTATGCAAAAACGAAGGGCACAGGAAAACCATATTTGAGATATTAGATTGATCAAGACAAGCTCACATCAATACATATATAGAGGATATTCGTCAACTTTGGGGTAAGATCGATTTTTATTTCACCGAGTGAGCTCAGAAAACATATTTTCACGAGTGGCATAGCCACGAGTGAAAATGTCACTTTCGGAGTTCACGAGTTGAAATAAAAATCATCTTACACCAAAGTTGACGAATATTCTGTTTCTTTCATGCTTAGTGTTGCGTTTTATTTGATGTATTTTACACAAATTATAACGTGACGTCATTTTACTCAAAGATGACGTCATTAATCATCTAATATGACGTCATGAACGATGAAAATATAAGGTTATATTTTCACTGCAATGAAAATATAAAATTTATATTTTCATCGTTTATTTTCATCGAATAACGTGACGTTTCACCGTAAAGCATGAAAGAAAACAACATTCATTAAGACAATTTTTCTGAATTCTTTATCTTTAAGATTCTGAATTCTTTATCATTTAAACGTATAGTAAAGAATTAAAAACATGCATTCGAAATATAGAATTAAATTCTAGTTATATCTTCTGGTATTCAGGCACAATCAAGATTATCTTTTTTTCTCCTTTTATTTTTTGCCAATAGCAATACATTTCAAAATTAATCTAACAAGAATTGTTTATCCTATATTTTCATTTATTAAATTAAATCATAATTTTGTAATCTGAATTGTAATTGTTACGCATACAAAAGAATGCTTTATTTAATTTCATTATGACTCAATAATATAATCAGTATTTAAAGCCAGACAATTCAATTTGTAAATTTCTTCAACGAAATCTAATTACTAAATTGAATTACCATCCGATAAAGTAGCACACTGGAAACGATCATAAGGAGTTGAAATAAAAAGAAGAAAACTTACAAATTGTCAGTTATTTGCAGTCTTAATGAGCTTAGTCGATAACTTGAATTTTAGGCGTCGTGGTTTTGACTTCCGGTCTAACATCTAACATAAGAATTTGAACTTGTACTTATTATTATGTAACACAAAGTATATTTAAATATCTTTCAGGCAGGACAGTAGATCTAACTAGCCACTTGCGAAGATGAATGCATAATAAACTTAAAAAAGCGTACGTGTAAATATCTTAGTCCGTATGTTGACTAACGACGTCAGTATGAAAAAGGTAACAACACATTATGTTTTAGTAGTCACTATGCATATTTTGTCCCATGGATAAGGGCTCCGACAAACATAATTGAATAAGTTGTCTAGATTGTACAAGCTAACCCACTTTGCAGACAATAGTTACATCAATATGTTTCAAATGTGTCCTTAGTGAAAAGAAATCATAAGTTAATTCAACTATGCTAGTCATAATTAGGTTTGCAGTGATATAACATTATTTATATTTATACTAGGTAAGCAACATAACAGAACGATATATAACATAAAACGTAACAAATCAATATCGGTGGAATTGATATGCATACTAATACTTTAAAAGTAGTCCACTGTGATCGCTATAGTTGCCTTTAAAGCATGTCTACATATATTGTTTTCTAAAACAACAATACGGTAACGAAGGTTTAATCATCATTAATACCAAGACTAATTACATGCGTTTTTGTATCTATATATGGGCTTAAGAAGTTTCTTGAACAGCGACGAACTTCGTCTCACTGGTCTTCTTTCAAACATACATCTTAAAAAAGCAAATAAATAAATATTGAAAAAACAAATAAATAGTACTATATGCATCAATGTATTTGAACCAAAAAACAAGCAAATATGTACTTTCTATTTGGTTTAAGAAAAAAGAAATTAGTTAAACAAAACATCTGCAAAGGACACGATTGTGACGTCAAAAGATATCACAAATGATAGCGTTATATTGTCTATTTCAGTAACATATCCAAAATATTATCAATAAACTGTTCCCTACTTGATTCTTTCCCAAAAATCAACATATAATTGCTAAGCAAAATACCCAGAGGAAAATTTATATTGCATGATCCAGTATAACAATCGTACAATCGATAAACATAATACCTAAGTTTAGTTTCTGATAAAGTAAGAAGTGACTTAGAAGGTTTAACATGCTCGTATATATCAAACTTAAGAATCTTTTCTATAAGAGACAAATAAAGTAATATACTTGATTCGATACGTTTGCTATGTCTTATTATATGAAAATGTACTAGCGCAGAAACCATAAATATCAATTGTAAAGATATATGGCAAGAACATCAAATTGAATTATAATTCCCGGAATAGTGATGTATGCCGTATCTCTAAAGAGTTATTCCCTTTGGAATATTATTAAATAGACATAAATATGAAACATAATCCAATTGTAAGTAGTTCTTATGTCACAGAAGTACATAATAACAAGAAAATGTAGTATTTTGTCGTGGAAACAGTTACTGTCTCCGATGTAAATGAAGAAATACCATGATATGCTATTAGAAGAAGTTAAGATACTTAACTGATAAAAACAATACTATGCATCAACCATCAGACAAAGAGCGTTTAAGTAAGGGGACATGAACATTTTTTTAATTCGTTGTGTTTAAAATTCACAGGAAAATGTCAGCAGATACATGCTCTTACATTTAATCGTTGATAAAAGCATAGACAAAAATTCTATTACTTTTCATTATTGCAACATAACTCGTTAAATGTTAAACGTACGGCACAATATTATCATAAAACTTCAATCTTAAGGCAAGTACATTGAACTATATCAAGTTAAAACAATTTAACTTGAAAACGTGGTACATGAGACTCATGAGATTTATATTGATATAATCTGTCAACAAATGCACCTAACATTCTTATATATTTTCTGAGAAATGCTAAGGTTACATTCCTAAAAGTTAGGATACAGTTATTGTAACATTCCATATTGTAAGTAGTTGAAAATAATCTTAAGAAATCGCTTTATTATGTTTTCCCTAAAATACAACAGATTTTATTAAGATTTAAAAACTTCAGAAACGACATTACCATGCACTCCAGCATTTAGACAGAATAACAGGCAGCACGATGTAGAATAATTTATAAACCTGGAAATTTTATACATGGAACTAGGATCCTATTATCTAATATTTTATTTGACTTGTCTTGTTTGCAGTTTATAAATGACAATGAAATATCACATCATTAATAAATAAGTAAATTTTATATTACACTACTAGTTAGCTGTGTGCCTAATGTTCTTTTAGATTTTTTTTTATCAAAATGCAATTTAACTAATTGAAGTTTTGATTGAATGATTCTTTGATGAGCCTAATCGTAAACAAATAATTTATAATGCCAAAATTACTGTCAAGTCAATAACTTGAAATCAAAGCGATGATTAACATATTACCCAACGTATAAATTAGTTAATTTGAGGCATTAGTCCATTTATAGTATCATAAACATCAATGGAAAAAGATATAATTGAATCTCAGCCCTGAATAGGTACCATTTCACTTAAAGAAATAGTGTCATTCACTGTCTAGAGAGTTTGATTGTGTGAAATATGTCTAAAATTATTGATACATATAATACAGATGCAGTGTTTTACGAGTATTGATAGTAAAGGGTAAATATGCATCTAATTTCATGTCGAAAAACAAAATTAAAAGCTCCGAAACAATACAAATAATGTTGGACATAAAGCTATAAAAACAATTGACATTTTTTTTGTCATACGATGTAACTCATTTAGTTATTCTGGGCCACATAAACTTAAGTTTCGCAGCTATGATTTGTTTGTCTTTCGTTGTCGGTTGTTCGTTTGTGTTTAGTTCTCATATTATGAACGTATGTATCTCGATTTCAGAAACTGTCACTCGAAACAATCTCGTCAATATATTTCAAATACTTATTATTTCATTTTCTCCTGAATTCAATCTGCACAAACACGTTTATAACTTCATCTAATTATCTGATGTACATAAATCATAACATAATTCAATTCTAATAGGGTTTTTTTGCTGAACAATTAGATTATTTAGACATTGACATTTGTCATAAATATTCAATAAGTGAAATGAGATGGCATTGCAATGTATACATTATTAGATGAATCTATATTTATAATATCTTAAGGCAGACTGATATGTTTTAATATCAAAATATGATCTATGCTAGTTTATGATTCTTCTTTAGTCTTCTTTGCAGTTGATTTTCCATTAGCACGTTATAACTTTTCTCAATGATTATTTTGAATCATTATAACGGAGTTGGTGTCAATTTTTATAATTGACTTTTGCTATTCCAGAGTTAATGCTTAATAGTTTACTTTCTGTAATCTAGATTGGTTTAAAAGATTCACCACGATCAATACGACCAATTAGGTCTGTTGCAAAACCATCGTGTGTGAAAGCTGAAAGTAAATGCTACTTGAACGATACACAGAACAGTGTAGTTCAAAAAATCATCATCAGAAGTATTTTCAGGATTTCTACTAAATGCATATACATGTTCTTGTGAAGCTATACAAAAAATCAGTTGTTTCTTTAAAATTAGTGATAACTATCCCTAAATAGCATAGTAAACGGTGTAAAATATATCATATAGGCCTTAATAACAAGTCTATTGTTATTTTTCAGCAGTTTTATCAATAAACGATCTACTCATATAATCTCTCCCAACATAAACATATAATTGCAGAGGCAAAATACCTAAGGGAAATCTTTGTATTGTTTGATCGAGAAGAGCTATAAAACAATCGATAAACATAATAGTGTAGTTGATTTTCTGATGAAAGGTTCAGGGAAAGTAGAAAAACACATCATACGTAAGCTACATTGCACTGATAGAGAAATCAGAAATAACTGGTTCATTTTACTTGTCAATGATATAATCTGTGTATATATTACACTCCCTTCGCAGCTTAGTGAATACATTACATTACCCGCTGCCTTAAAACGTGTCGATTTATGATATTGACCTTTACTATGAACCTTTGAACGTCCAATGAAAGTTTACCAAATTTCAATTTAGCTGAAAAACTTCATACGCATTTTCATTGGTTGAACGAGTAAACAACACCTTATATGGTATGATCATACTAGGGACGAATGCAACCTCGTATGACGTCATATATAGCGTGGCAACACTTTTTTATTTAAGTTCAATAAGTTGCTCTATGTTTACAGTTAAAAGATCAGAGATACACATTTAAAAAGATCAATGTTTACTTTCATTTTTGTTATTTTTTTATTATCTAACTAATGCAAAACAGTCAAACATCTTTGCATTTCGACATTTTTAAAATTACAGGCGTGAGAAGTTTTTGCATCTATTTAAAAAACCATGTGACAGACATGCGATTTAAATGTTTGTGTGACTCTGTCTAAAAATTGAAATATCAGATTGAACGTTGTATTTTAGCAGAGGTAGAAAGTGAACGGGTGAATCTTTTGATTCGATGTATCGGAGAGTATGTATATATATACTCACGAGATATAAATAAACGAAACTGTTTTACAAAATTCACGTATTACGCAATGCTTACAATGCCAATGTAATACTGAATTTTGATCAACATTCTTGTTTGTTGAGAAGTTACCATTATCTCTGACATTTAACTTGACATAACAATTCGATTCAGTAATAGACAGCATTATATTAATATATTATATTACTATAATAATATTTAAAAAAATATGTCTAAATATGGAATTTAGTAAATTTATCATATCTAGTGATATATATTATATTACTATAATAATATTTAAAAAAATATATCTAAGTATGGAATTTAGTAAAATTATCATATCTAGTGATATTTTTAAATTGTCGAACATTTTTGCCTTCAGAATGAAATTCATTTAATACTAAAAGTTGTTTAAACAACACCAACTTCCAGTATCCTGATAGATAATGAATGTGATACATGTATATTCAATGCGATTACAGAACGGCAATATGTTAATACAATGACGGGACTTCCACTTTACTCCCGACTATCAATACCAAAGTCAAGGAAATTTAAACTTATAAAAGAATTCGTTTGAAATATGCAAATGTGATACACAAGGAATCTTCATACAAGATGCCATGCATTAGGAGCATCGATAGTATATATATAGTATAAACAACAAAAGTGCGCATATCCTAGAGATATGAAAAACAAAGCCAGTTAATATAACACTGCATATGACACAACTTTTAAAAGCAATGTTATGTGGTTCACTTCAGACATATTAATATAGATATAAATTCATGCCAACTGACTTTTACATTATATATAACATATATTTATATAAATCACATAAGTATCAGACACATTTATCAGAAACATGGACAATTTTGAATCAAATATGGCATAAATACTTTCGAACATACGCAACTGTCTGGTAAGAAATGTTTTTCATTGCGATATAGCATTTGTAAATCAAGTTTTATAGGGAAAGGTAACCAACGAAAAAGTAGAACACTTGCCGTCTATACGGTTTAACTAGGTCAGTATTTCTAGATTTAAACTGGAATACTGTAATGGCATATAAATGTGTGCATGTTACTTCTGCAGTAGAGATTCGTTAACCATTCGTCTAGTTATAACTGCAATAACTATCTTTATTAGTGTCAATATTTACATCTCTCGTTCGTTTGTATGTATCGGACCACCATTTTCGGTTATTTTTAAAATACTTTCCCATGTAAAGAGTTTATGATATAAACATATGTATAGCAAAGTGGTTATTATCAATAGCAATAGTTGCAAATATGTTAAGATGAAATACAAGAATTAATTAATCCAGTAACAATATAACACTCAATTAAGTCCTATTTCAAAGCAAACCGGGACGATAGCGCAGTTGGTAGCACGCCGGGATTTTGAATCTCGTGTCCCTAAGGGGTAAGGGTTCGAATCTCATCCGAGAAGAATATACCCTTCCATGAAAATTTGACAATAATGTCAATTTTCCTCCATTGATTCGATAATATGGAGAAGTATCCGGCCTTGTGTGGGGGGTAAATGAGTACTGGTTATAGACAAGGGTCCAGGAAAGCTAGGCTAGGTGCGCTGGACGCCGTAAAATGACCTTAATCGTGTTGACACTGCTTTAAAACCCAGTAAAACATTACATCAGTATTATTAAAGAAAAACAAATAAGTTATATATTTGTCAAATATAATAAACATAATTATAATTTTGATATTTAAGAACAACCCAGTTGAAATCTAATACTTCTTTCATCATATGATACATCCGAATATAAACATATATTTGCTGAGGCAGAATACCGATGGGAAATTGTTTAAATGCATTGCCGAATATAACAATAGTATGATCAATAAACTGTATACATCGTTTGAGTTTTAATTTAGCGTGGGGTATATACAGTAGCTAAACATTATATTAAACATCATTTATATCTTTTCTGGTATAGATTGGGATAAATTTGGTTTCTTTATATTCAACAAGTTGCATTACTTTAAAATCAATATTGATAATTCTACTTTAACGAAATGTATAAACAATAGTACGATTAAAATGAAACAATCATGAAATACGTACAATTTATAGGTAATAAGTTAAAAAATTATCTCTACTAGTTTTAAATCTCATATGGAGTCAAGCCTGCAGTCTACGAGATTGTTTGTTTGGGTTTACGACGCATCAACACAGAAAGGTTATATCGCGCTGCAGTCTACGAGTAAAAATGATACAGAAAACACTTAATACGACTCGTATATATATTCTTATATTGATATGTCTGTAATAAAACAGCTGCTATGAAGTTAGATCTTGCTAAGAATGCTAAAATATAATACATTTATGTAACATATTCTCCTATTCAGCAAAAATAAAATGGTACATTCCATCAAATCTTACATTTATTGATAGGAAATTTGCTAAGCTGGACAATAGTGCATTGTATCATAACTAAAACATAGACAACCTAGCGTCCGTAAAATAGAAAAAGTCTAACAATAGAAAGCGACGACAGATAATGTCGAGTTAATTGCAAATTAAGATTTTTTTACTAAAAATGTATGTACTGTCTCTCAAGAGATGCATTAGACATTTACAGGAGACAATAATCTAATATAGAGTAGTTTAAAAGGGATATAAGAAAATAATGATGAAGAAACGATGTTGTGTAGGGCTGCGTATCGTGGCCAATGTCGCGATACGATACGTTTCGCGATATATGCCTCGCGATTACGATATTAATCGCGATACGATGTTAATTGTAAATTTGGTATGAATGCATAGACAAGTTATGATATTTTCATCAAACAATCATAAAATTAAAAAAAAGCGATAGCGTGGGTCATGAAAATGTATGACATGACGAAATAATAATTAGAGGAATCTTATTTTTCGAAATGGAATACCACATTATGAATATTAAAATACAAATAACTTTATTTGTTGTAAAATAATAACAAAGTTGTTTGTTTCTAGTGGAATTTAACGAATTAGTTCATTTAAAAATCAACTTATTATGTCTATTTTAACTGCCACACAACACGTTAATAATTAATAACAATTAGCAGCTTATCGGCAAACATAAAAGAAAGTGTTATTTTCCTCAACCAATGTTCACCAAAGTTTGTCACGTGTTTGTTAATTGCAACCGTTTGATTACGTAATCAATTTTATCGAGCCGTCGTATATGAGAGATATAGTTTATTTTCCAATACATATAAAATGCATGAGGACAATACATAGCATGTTATGCGCATAATGAACATAAATAATTTACACAAATCAAATGAAATGTAACCAAAATACTAACAGGAATATATATAACTATGTCTATTATAATAAAGACAGAAAGAAAGAATGTAAGAAGGAAAGAGAAGGATAGGATAGGAGAAGGTCACAATGACACATATAAAGTTAGATACAGTTGTATAGAACAAAAATTCAGCGTAATACATCCATGACATTATTTGAACAAACGTTTGATACAAAATATTCTAGTTTCTTAACAAAATCTTATCATGTTCCTCAAAAGCTTTACTAATAAAAATGCCAAGATTTCTAATAATTTTTTTGTTATCTGAATTGATAAGATCAACAAATTTATTCATGCTTGGTCTTAACCAGTAAAATTTAGGTATATATTGTTTTCTTAAATTATTATATATAGAACATTCCAAGACAAAATGACATTCGTCTTCTAAAATATCACAACTAAAACATTTTCTATTATGTAAAGGAATTTTATTGGGTTTCACCCATCTACCTGATTCAATTGCTAAGTTATGAGAAGAGACTCTAAAACGACTAAATGATTTGCAAAATTTTTCAATTGTAAAGTATTCTAAATATGACTGGAATTTGAATGAACTAATATTTCTATAAAATAATGCTCTATCTGAAGAATTAAGTCTAGCATTCCAATTCTGTATAAATTGATCATTTAATCTTTGCCTAACCATGTTTAAAAACAAAATATCATTTCCCACCCCTTGGTTATACCATGCATCCGAAAAACCTAAAGAAAATAGTAAATCTCTTAATAGGGAACACCAGTTAGACTTATTAGGATATATATTTAAATCATTATAAAGTAACTTATATATAATGTAGACATACTTATTCTGACTCTTTTGAAGTAATGAAGTCCAGTATTTAATAATTCTAAACAAATGAGTAGTTTTAAAAGAGAATCTACCGAGTTCACCGTATACAAAATCATTCTGTGTTGTGTTCTTGACACCAAGAACCCTTTTACAGTACAGCATATGTAACCTTTCTATAGATAAATTATTTGTAAATCCACATACCTCACAACAATAATTTAGTATTGGAGATATTAATTTATCAAAGAGTTCTAACTTATGCTTTGGTGAGATGTATGTGAATTTGTACAAATATTTGTTTAAAGTAAAAATATCTTTTTGAGCTTGTGATGATATGGTGCTTTGTGCTACCTGAAATGATCCCCCTGGAGTAAATACTATACCAAGATAAGTAAATTTAGAAACAGATTCAATAGGTACTCCATTATAGTAAAATATAAGATCATTAGGCACAGAACCACCCTTTCTAAAAATCATTATTTTTGTTTTTTTACGTTCACCTGTAATTTCCATGTATTGCAATAGTCACTTAATAAATCGAGGCTTTTTGTAACTCTGTTGGGGTATTAGCAAATAGCACGATATCATCTGCATATAACAACATATATAATATAAAATAATCGACGTCAATGCCGTCTAAACCTTTACTAACAAAAACATCTTCTAAATCATTTATATACATAGTAAACAAAAAAAGGAGACAAACATTCTCCTTGTCTAACACCAAGTAAACATGAAAATTCATCACTCAACTTATCATCATATTTTACACGAGATTTTACGGAATCATAAATTGACTTGACTATATTCAAAATTTCCCCTCTCAGTCCTAATTTTATTAATTTGTACCATAAATTATCCCTTACAACATAGTCGAAAGCTTTTGTAAAATCAACGAATACCGTATAAAGTTTTTTACCCTGACTAAGAACGTAAGAAATTAAACCATTCAGCACAAAGACGTTATCGACAGTGCTCATATTTGGCCTAAAACCAGCTTGTGCTTCTACGTATACATTATATTTTTCCACCCATGTAGTTAACCTATTATTAATAATGCGAGTAAAAAGTTTACCTAAACAAGATAATAACGTAATCCCACGAAAATTTTCCACGTTATTAATACTTGATTTCTTATGTAAAGGAATTACGTAACCTTCAGACCATCTGTCAGGAAAATACCCCATTTTAAAAATCTTATTAAAGAGTGTATACAGTATAGGTACTAAAACATTTTTTCCAACAATAAAAAACTCGTTCAATAATAAATCAGGTCCACTAGATCTATTATTTTTCAATTGGTTGATAGCAGAAATTATCTCATCACGTGATATTAGTGTATTAAGCTCATCGAACATAATTTTATATTCTTCACGTTCATAACCACGGGGGCCCAACTCCGTCACAACATGAGTGGATTTCTGTCGAGATTATGTCACGGATGCCTGTCGATATTGTTACAAATTTTTGACGAGCACTTAACGGACAGAAAAGGGTAGTTACGTATTTTCCTATCAATAAGAAGCCAATGATAAGAAATTTTTGATAAGAGATGATTTTTAAACTCATATCAATGTCTTTTTTATTGAAGAATCAACTAAATTGCAAAACCTAGATGTCACGGATTTTTTCCCGTCATGTCACAGTTTATATGACGATACTTGTGTTAATGTCACAGTATTACTGACGATAGTTTTCATTTTTTTAGTCTTCCCGAGCAAGATGTAGATGTTGTCCCGAGTTGTTTACCTCTAAAACGGAAGCCGTTCATAGCGTGGCTTCATTTCATCCAATATGGTCTGTTTTTCATTTTGATTTTCAACGATAATAGCAAACTTAAAACCAATGACGTACAAGACAAAAGGCTTTGACATTAACCCAAGTGAAAGTTGATGTTTTAACGGAAACATCTAGGTGCAAACTTAAATGTACGTGAATGTCCAGCTCATAACTGAAGATAAGCAATTCATCTAAAAGTGTTCATAGATAAGCATTACTATGTCCTATGTTCTTCTACATATATATACATTTGACAAAGTTATCGTTATGGTAGATTTGACTCAGATTCTTGTGGCACCACTTTGCACAGTAATACTTGTGATATTGTTTTCTAGATGAATTGCATGTGCCTCTAAATGTTGAAGTTTTTGACAACAATAACAACTTTACAAAGCGTCTGGAACGTATATAAATGTCCACACAGGCCACATAAAGTAGTAATTCAAGTAGGCACCATATAGAGCTGTTCAAAGGATCTTCAGTTTGAATATACAACAATGTTTTTGTTTATGATGGTTTTGTAATCATATGTTTCTTAATAAATAGATAATATCGCTACTTGTAGATTTATAACCTCCTTTTGTTTATCAACAGTTATTATTGAACATCTTTTTGTAAATGAAAGATTAGTTTTGTTTTATTTATCATGTAAAGGATACATGTATACTTGTACATTTTTGCCTTATATATATGTTTTACTGCAAGTTAACTTTTACTGTTTTGCTTTGGAGACAATCAATGTTAAACAAGATTTGTTCAATGTTTCTACAAGCTTTGAATTCTCTGACTAGTAGATTTTGAGAATTCAAGCCCAGCTCCGACCTAAACTTTTTTTATGTAAAAGTATGGAACTGCTTGTGTAAAAAATAATCTAGTACTGGTTAGGAAGATGTTTGTTGAGCTGCATACATTACTGTTTTGAGTTTTGATTAGTGAACATGTCATGAAACTTCAAGTTTGATCAACAGACTTACTGTTATTTCAGCTGTTCAGATAGTCCCTGGACAAACTGATTATTTGTTCTGATCTGTTATGTTTTATAATGGTTGAAATAGTTAAATGATTTTACACTATAATGCGTTTGAGATCAGCTCGGAGATTATTCACATTGGTGTACTGTTCATTGATAACTCACAATCATAAGTTATGATGAACAAAAAAAACGGGCTTGGGGCAATTGAATGAGAATTGATTAAAATTATCCTATTTATAGGCCTTGGTGACATTGTCTTGCCAGATTTAACATGAAAATACGTATAAAATAATTTTTGTAAAGTGCTTGTAAATGTCAGTCATCGTAAATGAAACACGTATTTGAACATGTTACTCAAATTATGTGTATGAATGAACAAACCATGACGCGTATCAGTGAAATCTTTTGATATAAGTCCATTATATCTATGTATATATATATACGAGTTTGTATTTGAATTCTAAAAAAAACATGAATCAATTCTTAGGATACAAATTCTAGAAACAACTAATGTACAGTATTTTTGGTGCAATTTCCGACCATTGGAGTTGATAAAAATGAATTGAAGCGTTCCAGCTTTTTTCTTATTTAGGCAACTATGAGTTATGTCTGAACATTTCTTGTGAAACTATCTGCATAAAATCATATCAGGGGTATAATCATCAGGCAATATATCATAATTATGGCAGTCAAATTCAACATAGTCTGGTAGGGTGGATGTACGGGCATTAAAATCGCCAAATAATAAACAATGATAATCATCTGATTTACTATCAATATGTACAATAGAGTCGATCAATCTATCAAATATGTTACTGGTGTTTAAAGACTGACGACTACTGTCGTCAGGTATTACATAACATAATCCAATGTATAAATCTTTGTCAATCTGCAGTCTATCAGCAGCTAGTTTTAACCATAAAATATCATCTTCGGACTTAAAAAACATTGTATCGTCAGATATCAGGCTATTTTTAACATAAATAATAATTCCGCCTGAATTCCGTCTAGCAGACGATTTTATTTTTACTCTGTTCAAGACATAATGCTCAAAACCATTAACATAAAGATTTGAGGAAGAGTCTGTCCATGTTTCGCTAAACAATAAAATATCGTCATCTTTAAACAATTTTTGAATGTAATCAGAATTTAGTTTATTAGTTCTTTTAGAACATAGACCATTGACATTCAAATATACACAACGAACTTTGACCTTCTCCGGATTGTCCTAGTGTTGAGACTAGCCTTCATTGGTCAGTATACTTCCAGATTTATTTTTACCTGTGGGGGAAAACCCACGTTTACACACAGAATGGTTACGACCATATGGACTAGCTGAATGTGTTCTACGTATGTTGCGGGTTCTAGACCTCGACACGTGTGGAGTGTTCTTACTTGTTTTATCACTACAACCGTTAACATTCACTGTTTCACCAATACTGGATTTATTTGTGATTTGATTTTTAAAGCTTGAATTATTTGAACTTGCATTATCACTCAAAGGATTTACATATGAGGCTGGATTTGTACTGGCCTCGTGGTGTACCGATTCGTTGTTCAACACAGATGAGGATTGACTGACAAGAGCAGGTAATTCACCAAAGTGAATTTCACTAATTTCACTAATTTCACTTGCACTATTCAAGCTATTTTTATCCAATTCACTGGTTGTATTGCGTAATGACGCGATATTCACATCAGAATTTGGTTGTAAAAACACTGACTGTTGACTATTATTTACGTTCAGAGGAGATCCTTCGTTGACTGTGTACTGGCTGTGACATGTAATATCATTGTTTAGTAGTTTTTGAGTGAAAGTTTCATGTGCGTAGCCTGTTTGCTTGGGGATTGTATCTTCTTGCTGTTCATCAATGACAATGGGGTTTGAATCTCGAGTACTAGGAATATGTTGTTGCGTATGTAGCTGTTCATCGATAACTATAGATTCACCCCTAAGGGGATTAGAACTGCTGATTGGTTTTGATACTTCATGATGATAGTTATTGTGAAGTGTTGTTGGGTCAAACTGCCCTTCAGTAGTTGAAATATCAGTGAGTCTATCATAGTTCACTAGACGATTCCAGTCAGGGAAAGCATCAACTGCCACTCTACCATCAATCACAATTTTTGCCGGATAAACCATGGTGACTTTGGATCTGGGATAGTTTGCTCTGTATGACTTAAGTTGGGGCCAAAGACGTGACCTTGCTGCCTGAATCTCTTTGGGATAATCATTATCTATACTACACCCAGGATGATCTTTCAGTCTATAAGCTTTGCTAAGAATATAAAATATATCCTGGTGATCCCTAAAATTTGCAATTATTGGGCGTTGTGTATAACGTCTACCATGAGTTCTAGCTCCAAGTCTGTGGGCCCTTGCAATATATATATCCTGATTATTTATGTTTAGTTTTTCTCTGATAAAGTCATTAAGGAGTGATGATATGTAGCACTATTGATTTTTTAGAGGACGCCTTACACATGATTGTTACAAGCGTGGATAAAAAATTAATGCGTATTGCGGACTCTCGGCTGGATTTTTAGCGTCCAAATAATAAATTGCTTGTAACTGCATTTTTTATGTTCAATTATCCATTTTTAGTAATATTGCTATTGAAATTGCTACCAGACATCGGTCTTGCGATCCGTATCTTTTTAACGAACCGTCGGCGTTTAAGACGGACTCGGTCTTCGGCCCGGTAGCTAAATTCGAAGACTGAGGTACCCGTTTAATTTAGCAAAATGGATGTAACAAAACAAATAGCATAGAATATACGAAAAGTTGTCAAATTCGCGATATAGCAATAATTTCGGCGAGTGCGCCCAACGGGCCCAATAGACGATTGCTATGGCGCCATTTGCGTTCATGAGGGGCCACTGCCGCGCTCTAGACTGGACACTTAGTAAATATTGCAATTGCTATTTAAATGCTATAGATACAAATGTATATAGTATATTTTGTTTTAACTGATTTCTTGTAAACTTAAAGACCCTCTGAATCGCGATTTTTTAGGACGCGATTCGATACACCCGTATCGGACAGTCGCGAATACGATCTCACGATGCATCGGTGAATCGTTACAGCCCTAATGTTGTGTCTCTAAACATGAAACCATTTACTGTCTTAGATTTTAGCATATCATTATAGGATTGCCACATCATATGAACAATTCAGAATAACAGACAGTGTTTAGACATTAGAAGACCTTATCATCGATTTGTTTCTTCCTCATACGACATTTTAAATAAACTTGATTTAAATGTTGCCTCAAATTCTGGAAAAAATCAAAGGCTTATATGCATTTACGTTTATTGTTTTGTCGTCGTTTCATAATATTACGGACGAATTTATAGACGTAGAAGAAATTATAATACATACATGTACATATGTTTGCATATTTCACCTCGTAATTGGAAAGAATCCATTAAATGTATTAATGTTCACAGACGTGCACATTATGTCAATGTAGTAAAGATATATCTTTATGTCAATTGTCAAGGTAATACAATACAAACTGAAGTCAAGGATTGAGATAAATTGTGTAACCGCATTACGTATATGATAATTTAGAAGCGTAGGTTTTTAATGTATTCTATGAACCCAATCTCACATATACTTTGTCTTTCGTTTAAAAAGTCTTCAAAAACTCATAAACATACTTTAGTTTAACATTTTGTATTACAGGCAAGATTCTCATTCTATTATATCTCTATATAATGAATGCCAAAGCCATTGAAAAGACGAATTACAGCATGTTGAAAAGGTTCATGACTTGTGGTACAATAGCTGGTCCCTACTTAGTCTAGTTACGACATTGTATTCTACATTATAGTCTGTACATAGTTTGATAAAGCAAGTAATGCTTTTCATTAGTTTAAAGCATTCAGCAAATAAAATCCATTTATATGACAACAGATACCTTACATTAAAGCATGCAATTGTTATTTTCGTTTATATCTAGTAGCAATATTGTATGTAATCACATTGCAGCACTTTATGCACATCATTTGATAAATTGAATGATTACATTATCTTTCATGATGTATATTTGATTAGGCTCTACTAAAATGGATACATTATATATTTTCCATATAATGATATACGCATTATCGAAAGCAATATAATTTGTTCAGATATTTCTAACTTTTGAATTTCACATAAAGTTAATTGCATTATGCATATATAATTTGATTATGTGAAGACATGCACAGTTAACGACTTTATGTTTCTGATAACCTCACAATTAATTAAATTGTGTATTATACAATGAGTCATACGTTTTACTGATATTGAAATAATAGCGAGAGGCTTGGTATAAAAACTATAATTTTACACTAAAATTATTACGTACATTTTGTTTGAACTGTGTAAGTCAAGACATGCAATATAAGGCATTGTTTGCAATACCATTCGTTTTAGTTATGTAAACAATTTACTTTTAAAATAGTTGAATTCAGTAAGTTGTATCAAATATGTACTAGAAACATTTTGAAGTTCTTATTTACAGTGGCGTCATGTCACTTCAGTAGTAAATCCCTATCAATTTACATTACAATATAATGATTGAAGGAAATTGAACAGCATTATACTAACTCGAAAATATATCATTCAGTGATTGCCAGTCCTGAAACACCTTTATTGGTTTACAACAGTAATTACTGTACTAATTTTTGTGCATAGGATAAAAACTCACAATATCTTATCATCAAGTATAACTGAAATTTAGGATTGATATAGCTTTTATAAATATCAATCTGAAATTCTGAAATAAAAATTCAGATGGTTGCAATTACATACTGTAAACCAAAATATGATAAAAAATGCATTTATCTTTTTTTATAACTTTGTGATTTCACCATTATCCGCAGTGAAGTCAGACATTCTTATAGAGATATAATAAATATTTATGTAATTTTTCCTAAATATTATCAATAAACAGATCTCTAAATAAATCTCTTCCAACATAAACGTATAATTGTCGAAGCTGAATACGCAAGGGAAATTGCTGTATTGCATGGTTAAATACAGCTATAACATAATCAATAAACATAATAGTTTAGTTGAGTTTCTGATAAATCTTGTAGGTTTAAAGAAGGCGAACGCTCAATCATACATCATACTTACGTATCATCACAATAATAGACAAAAACATAACAGGGAAAATTGAGCGTTTTTTGACATTTGGTTCGTAGAATCTTTAAAGAATCAAATAAAATTGGAACAATACAGTAAATTATGATGCTGTATGAACCCATGTGTAATATCATTATTGACACAACTCTCTCATGTGCAGAAGAAATGTACATGTAATCCATATCATTCTTTTCTAATCGATAATAAGAGTTAGGGCGCATTTAATTTTAAACAGAGGAGGTCTAGAAATTATTTTGAAGTATATAATAATCTTTAAATACTATACGCTCATGTTTACATGCTTTATTAGGTCTCAGTAGAAAACTTATATAAAATCGGTGGATATATGAGTTAATTCATAGACAGTCGATAGCATCATTTATTTATTTCTCCCTGGAAAAGGCAACATGAGTTAAAGTTATGCCAATAATTGCAATATGTGTTTAAGGCATGCCAAATTGTTTTAGATAATATCCTTATCAGACACGTTTGCCGATCAAACACAATGATATAAAATGATGAGCCAGACAAAAGAGTATAATAGTACTATATTACAACGATCGATACATAAATATCAAACAGAAACAATAGAAAAGATAAGCTCAGTTGATTGAATTATAATTCCCGGAATAGTGATGTACGTCCTACCGCTAAAGAGCTGTTCCCTTTTAAATGACATTCAATAGACATTTATAGGAATATTAATTCAATTATGGATAGCCATAAAGACACAATAGTAAATAATGACAATGTAATACTGTCTGTTATGATGGAACCTTTTATTGTCTACGGTTTTAGTGTAGAATTACCTTATGTTATGTTGGATGGTATGTAGTAGACCAAACCATTGGCCATTGTAAAACCTTAATATCGAAATTTTACTTAAAAGCATGACATTATTACGTCCAAATGTGACCACAATATAGGAACTTAATAAAGGACCCCGCGTTATTCTTTTGTAAAATGAATTAAACAAAAACACAAAAACAGCATGAATACATGAAAAAAAAACACGAATATCCATCAGTTTGAATGAGATTGTTTTTATTTCAACTCTTGCTCTTGAGCTCAGAAAAAAGGATTTATTATATGGGTACGTCACTCTTTAAAGTATGTTTACTGAGATCTCTCGGTGAAATAAAAATACGTCCTTCACCAAAATCGACATTTATCTTCTTGTTATCAATAACGAATATACAGTGGTTTGTATGAAATCAAGAATCAAAACTATATTGAAAAAACTATTAAAAAATTTCTGTTAAATTGGCCAGTGCCTTTTTGAAATAGCACCAAGCTGATTTAAATCATAGATATACCAAAGGTAGCTTTCTTGCAAAAGGTGTTTTAGCAAATACCCGAAACTGAAAAAATGGATTACGATATTATGAAAACGACACTTAATTGTATTGACAACTCATGCATGATGTACAATTTTGGATATATAACTGTTAAACTAAGATCATATGGAAGTATTAACATTTAAACAAATATGTACAATTTGCATACAGGCTTATTATTTGTGAATATAGATAAACGTTTTCTCTTTAAAGACAGGCATTAAAATTTTCCTGCGTATAATCATGAATTCTTTAAATGACAAAATCCAGGCGTAATGGAAATGCTAACTTGAAAGCGTAAAGGTGCAAAAACATTTTCATTTTAGTAGTTCATAAAAGCATGGCGATAATCGTACTTAATTGACAACATGAATATTATTGCTTTGCTACTCGTAATGTTAACATCAATCAAGGAACATAATTGCTTGCCCTAACATTACAAAATGTCAATCTGAAGGCGAGTACATTAAACCAGATCAAGTTACTGAATTTCATGACAAGCTTATCGTAGCAAATAAATCTCACGAAATTCTGAATGCATGTCACCAAATACAACTGAAATAGTTAGTCAATGTTCGTACAGCTTGTGAAGATATTTATGCAAAACATTTAATAGAAAAGCCAGATACACAACATAACTTCAGATTTTGTAACTGGCGAATATATGGTAAAATAGTGTTAGCATGTTAATGTTTTAATCCTAACCATACATGTAGTAGGTGTAAAGATGCAAATGTCCATAGAATATGATGAATTTTCAAAAGTAGGATTGAATTGTCTTCAATTTAAAAACATGAATAGTTTTACAGTGACTGCGTTTTTTAAAATTGTGGTCGACTAACTATCGTGATATTCAGATGTTTTTAAATTAAGTAAAACAGACGAATACATAAGTTGATTCATTTATGCTTGAAGAGTCAACATACATTTCATATCTCGTATGTATATAAGGGAGCATATTCAATTACCATGAAATTGTTCAAACGTTGACAGTTGAAACAAAGGGCTTCAATAAACAAGTAATTGGATTTAAGGATGAAGTAATTCAGTATAGTATATTCCTTGTTGGCTAGTTGTATGTGAAAAAGACATAAAGCGTTTAAAATGTTGCTTTGATAAATGATTTAAATAAAAAAGAAGCAGAATCTTTAACTGAAGTAGGGACTTTTGAATTTAATAAACACATTGCGAGTATATCGCATTTTACAGTTGTTTTTAAGACATTACCAAATGTAAACTTTCACATATTTGCATCATATTTGCATTACCTTGCATTTAGCTATAATTACTAATATATATAGACCTTTATGTGTATAGTTTTGGATAATACATCGAATTAGCATTCAATACTGAAAGCAATTTACATAAAGTAAACCCCTGAGGTCTTCTGACGTCCAAATAATAACGATACAATTCTTGTTGCACACATCACTAGCAATTTGGCATGATTGGTATATCAATTTAGATAAAACAGATGCCAACGTTTAAGAAAGGAAAGTGCATACAATACGAATGTCTCTAAACCTAAATTACCATAATATACATAGTCAGCAAAAGCTAATATAAACAAGGGTCATTCTCTGGCAGCAGTAGCAAGATCAATATAAAGTTATCAAACCTAAGTAAAACGAACTGGATTGGCAAAGAAATGCATCACATATCCTTAGTTGAGTTTGATATATGATACACAAATATATTTCCATAAAGTGACCATTCCAAACATTAAAGCTTAATATGATCTCTATGGGTCGCTCGGAGGGTCACGTCAGGATGACCTTTTGTCGACCAATCAATGCATTACTTTCATCTAGACATAACATAAATTAGCATCTTGGTTACGTTAATTTTTATTTTTAAGCCGAGATTTGCGAGCAAATTTTACGGTGGTGTTATGAACAGGCTGTGATTTTACTTTGGTCTTTGGTGAACGTGATTGGTTCTTTTTAAATTGCGTGACGTAGAAGATGTATACCAATTTACTAAACATAATGATTGCTTCATGAATATCATAATGAGAAAAGGTCACCCGAACGTGAACCTCATAACGAAACAACCATATCTTGAATTAGCGAGTAAGCAAGCCGTGAATTTTGTTAGGGTTTTAATCAAATTGAAACAATAACAACATTGAAGGTATACTTACATCTACTGATAAGCTGGTGGTTATTGCTGATATCAATCACATCAGCTGCTTGATATCTCACGTTAGGACTTCCTACTCTTTGCTTGAAAGTACTCCATGCAAATGCTAGAGTTGTTTGTCTTGCACCTAGTTTATCTCCTTCTAAATCTAGGATAACTCCTGAAAAATATATTTGTCAATGGTTAATTACTTTAAAAAACAAAGTTTGGTTGTTGTGAGTATTTCGGTCCTGTGTGGTTAATTTCAAGTGGAGGACTTCAATTTATTACACAACACAACGAAAGTACGTTATGAGCTCTTATAGCTTATGCAATGCAATTAATTTATGTAAAGTAGTTTTTCATACACATACGCGTCTTCTTTTAGCTGAAAATCAATATGATTAGGCTAAACATAAATGGTTTAATTTGGGGCATTTAGTACGTTTGAAGCAAACTCTTTTTTCGTATTTTCAGTTTAAAATAAATAAGAGATATGACATATATTGAACAGCAATTTAATATTTAAAACAGCACTATAACACGTTTAACAGCTTGAAAAAATTGATTTACATAAAAAGTTGGAGGAACGTTAAGTTTAAAATTAAAAAAAATCAGTTTACTTGAATCGCATAAGCAAAAAAGAATGCTCTAGGTACTGAACAATCAAGCACATGTGTTATATTCTTTCCCTAAAACGAATGGATATTATCGACGTTTTGACATTTCATTAACAAAGGTGCCATCAAGACTGAGCAAATGCAAAAAATTCTTCTTCAAAAAAAGTTAATTCTAGAATTTTCGAATTTCTTAAAATCCGACACTTTTGTCTGAAAGCTGATAAATCGATATCACCTTCAGGTCGTATTTTGTTAAAGTGAATAAGTGCCAAACCATATATCTCAATGCGGTAAAAACGAGCTTTAATTAAGCACCATTTTGTAGAACCTGTTTGGCACTTTAAAAGAAAAAAGAAAAAAAAACAAATCGCAGGAAAATCCAATTATCAAGAGCAATTCGGTTATTTCTTGATAAGTTTTTGTTTTAGCAATATTCACAATTAATAGAAGTATTGATATGAATTAGTTTTACTATCGCTGCAAATCTAAACAATGAGGACTATAGGCGCTATTTTATGCTATGAATATGGATATTAATATATTAGCACCACTATACAATTTTGTTATTATATAAATAGCAAAAAAAACGTACCCAGCAAAAATTTTGGTTTCTTTAAAATTTTAAGCCTTAGATATTTCTGGATCATTGGTTATACTTTAAGATAAATTTTAATTTAGTTTTTTTATAACTTATCACACTTTTCGCCACAAGTTACCATTCAACTAGCTCTGTCAAACGTTACAAAATTCTAAATATCAAGACACAATTTAGATATTAATTTCCAGTTTGCGTTGGTTTAATCTTTCTTCTTGAACCCTTCATAAGTACTATGGCAATACACGACTTATTTTTCAACGATGGTTGACAACACTAGGATTTCCGTGCAATCGATTGACAAATTTTGGCTGATACTCATGTTCTTGCAAAATAGTAAATCATTATAAATATTATGATCATTTTCCCTAAATAGTTAAAAATGACACACATGCTTCAAAAACTTCATCATGTGTAATTCATTTTTTAATTCAAAGTGATTGAAGTAAAAATAACTGAAAATACTTCAAAACAAAGGACGTATTTTATGACAATGGACTTTAAATAAATGATAAAAACGATTAAACACAGAAACTGTTTTTAACATAGATCAAATAACAGTTTAATACTGCAACAAAATGCGTATACAATAACTAAAAAGTTCTTGCAATTTCTAATTACAAGTAGCGATATAAAACACAACAGCATGTTCAACACATTTGACACAAAAATGCCAACCAATATGTCTGCAAGGATAATATAAAGCAGATGTTCTGTATATTTGTATCATCTATTATTTACTGTGTACTCATTACATTGTAATATGAGACATGGTGACAATATTATACACATTATTTGCAAAAATATCCAACTGACTGACTCTAGAAAACAGTCTGAGTCTAGGACATATAATTTGAGGTTATCAAACGTAGCAAGTTTGTTACGATTTATAGTAGCATAAAGCTTTGTATTAGCCATTTAAGATTAATTGGTGTTCACGACAGACAAGTTTATTTATCGGATTAAACTGTTAAACTTTTATAAGAAATAAGTTCTTTTATAGTATCTCTAAAACACTTACAACAGTAAAAATACTGTTACATGTTTATTCAAGATCCAAATACTAAGGACTATAGATAAACTATATATTAAACTCCTATTTAAATAAACTATACTATTATCTATCTTATGATACATTTACAATATGTATAATATTTGAGATGTCTTTATTCAAAACAGCATTATATTAAATATTTTAGATAAATACCTTTTAGATAAAGTGTGTATTTTTACTAAGTCAATTGCATCAAGTTTTATATAAGTTTACATAAATTTACATGGTGCTGTTAGACTAGATTGGATTTAAAACAGTAGGCTTTTCTAACACAATTTTCATATGCTTTCAAGAAGGCTTCGAAGAAGCAAATGAAGGATTGATAACCTTAACAGGTAAACAAGATAAAAGCGATATTAAATAATGTCTGTAAAATAGACAGCTAGCAAACAATATATATGGTTATCAATTATCTACACATAAAATAAAATCAATTAAATTTGCTAACTTAACGTAAAATGTCTTCGATCAGTAATTTATTAGTCTGGAATTAACTTCTGCAATCGATTGTATAAAAACAGCCTGCTTTAACCAGATTCATAGCGATCAGTTACTGTTAGTAATGCTGAATTAATATGGTGGCCGTCGGAAATTCAATGTCTATGCTAAAACATTGATATGTAGGTCAAATGCTTTTATGATGAAGTATTACCTTTACCACGTGTGGAAAGGTATCATAATATTACATAATCAGAAACTTGTATATTTAATCTCAGGTTGCATATTCATTTTATACCATAAGAAAATACGTTCATATGATATCTTATAAACATTTGAAATATGATCACTATTGATTTATTGACTAAATTCATCATAAATTTTAATTTTTTTCCATATTAGTTTAGGATATTTGTTAATTTATATGTCTACAGCAGTCTAATGTTCAATATCTGCAGTAAAAATTAATCAACAATAATAAAACCTAAGGAAACAAAGAGAAATATGTTCATCATAAGAGTAATACATATAAAAAGAACCCCATATTTTAAAGTTTGAAGCCTACTACGTGGTTTTCACGCATGGATGAGGAATTAAGTCTAACAATGTTTTGACATTTCATTAAAAAAGGTGCCATAACGTCTGAAGCATCGTAAGAATCGCCTCTTATTTAATAAATAATTATAATTCAGGAAATTTCAACTATCTGAACTGTCTAAGACGATTTACATAAAATCGATGATAACCTACTGTCATTTGTTATTTAATCCTTAGCTAATGCGTACACCATATTTCATTTTTATTAAAGCAGACTCTCATTCTACATGTAACAACCACGTTTATATCCTTACATTATAATGAAGTTTAACAATGCCCTTGGAAAACTCAGCATCAAGTTTATTCTATTATATTTGGAAACCACAGCAGCTTTCAAGCTATCAAGGTAAGAAATTGCTCAGTAGGGCATTGAACTAGAATTGTTAAATTACAAGAAACCAAGTCTTAATAAAAAGCCCATATTGAACTTTTTTTCTTGACAATACGATGATAGTGATTAACAAATACAAAAGCACATACGAACACCTCTAAATGATAATCTGAATTTATTGAATTGTTTTACAAAAATATTGTATATATTTATGTTATTCATGTATTATTTTTAATACAAAATTGGAAATATATATATATACCAATGATGGCATCTGACTTGGGACAGCAATGTCCGTTATTTACATTTTATTTGACGTGCCTAAACAAATAATTTAGAAACAACATGACAGCATTTGGAAATAATTATTAAAAATTAAGAACACCTTATATGTACTGAAAATGCTAGTGTCTAGCCTATTTCGACATCATGAAAATACACGATAAATACTTTGTATATTGTATTCGTTTCAGTCTGAATATTATGCAATGTCTGCGCAAAATGATATTTCTAAAACATTTAATGATGGTCCATAAACACAAGTACCACATACTTAAATGAATTTCACGAGGCTAACTATATACATTAAGTACATCTTATCCGAATACTCTAAGAAACAGTTAGTGTAAGCTATAAACATATAAGATTGTATTGTTATATTGATTATCTGAAGAGAAAGCTTTTGTCTACCATCATATATATTTATTGTTTGAATTTGCGTTCAGCAATATTGGTATGTTAAACAAAGCACCATATAAAAAATGAAAATGTAAAATATAACAATTGTGGAGCACAAATTGAAAATTGATACATAAAGAACAAATAAAATGCATTTTTGTTTCCTCTAGATTCAAAATGTTTTATTTTTGATACAAATTTAAGGTAGTATAAATTCTAAAAGTAATTCACATTCATGGAAAACTTCTTGCGTAATACTAATGTAACGTAAATGTTCATATCAAATCATTTTACGGATGATATTTGATATAACGAATAGGTTAGTGTCTGATAGAGTTAACAAAACTTAAAGTAAAATTACATATTTGCATTCTGAACATAAAATTCAATTGTATAAATATTGGCTACATTCCAGTCTTGTACGCATGCACTAAACTTTATTTAAAATATTTGTCCCAAATTTAAGATTACCAAGAACATTATCTACAAAATAAAACTAAAATACATAATTATAATAAATACCAATATAGTCGGAAATATTAACTGCATGTTAAACACTTAAAATTATTTTTGTACAGTATACCTCTGAAGAGGTTTAGTATTTTCCCGTTAGGCATAATTTTAATTGTATTCAACCTCTGCAGAGCAACACACTTAAGTCAGTTCATGCGGGTGTTGTATATAAAGACTTACATCGTCATCATTCAGTCAAGATATTTTATAAATTTTATTAAAAACATACAGTGCTTAGTAGAATAATCATTACAATATAACAACAAGAAAAAGCATTGATGCAAAAGAGCGTCCAAAAGAATATTTAAAAGTAAGAAATGTACTAACGGATAATAAACTAGGAGAACAGATCTTGTTGGTTTAGGTTAGCATACTTAATAATTTTATTCGGAAAATACGTCTTGATTAATTGTTAACTACACTATAATTAAAAAATTGGTGAAAAATTATTATTAATGTAAATTATAAACATCGCAATGTCAATTTTCTACTTTTTAGTATCTTTTATTTGCTATTTCTTAAACAATGTTTTTATCTAGATCTAATCATAATTTCATAAATTGGCAATATACAATTAGATAATATGTCACAATGACATCTTAAACGTTGTAAAAACCAACAATATCAACAAAATACGCAAGCAATACAGTCAATTGTAATCCCTTCTTTATTTAACTCGTCAGTTAAGAACATAATCGCTCTATATTTAACTCGTCAGTTAAGCGCACTATATTTAACTCGTCAGTTAAGCGGTCAGTGTTTTAGGAGGACCCTTTATAATCGGAATGATCGGCTATTATGCCTGACGAAAAGTCAGTTGCCCTTTCACAAAACCTGATTTCATTCTATAAGGGGCGTCGCCCTTCGGCGCGGACGCCAATAATGAAACATAAAAAAGAATATGTTCATTATAACAGTACTTTATTAGAACTTTTTGGTGTTGTTTAGTCTAGCATTGTAATCAGCATACTGCATGCTATTCAAATAGAATAGAATACAAATCAAGTTATCAATGTTATGACATTTTAAGAGAATATATTCAATAACGTCTATCAAATATGAAACGCAAAATGTAACTCGATAATTTCTTCAAGAGAACAAATTCATTCCAAAAGGATGAATTGACATTTAAACCATTACAAAGATTTAGTTCAAACTTTGTACTAAATATAGTCGATAAAGATGTGTATAATGTTTACAATATCTAACCATCACTTTTTCATACCACAGACAAGATGTTAAATTGCAGTCAAAACTGAAATTTTCAATTCCCGGTGTTGCTGTATTAAGTATAACAAGAAAGGACAAAGGGGTCATAAAAAACCCAAAAAAGAGTCACACAGATATCAATACCTATGCGTCAACCATAAGCAGCAAAACTACATATAAATGCATATTCGACAAATACAGTAAATGAGTTTTCTAATAAAATAAGAGGTTCATATCTCGATATCGCAATGTCATAATATATATTATTAACGCCATGATTATCTCTTTACTACGGAAGCATGGAGGTGACATGGTCGATATTTTTTATAACTTGTTCCCACAACTTAAGAGAGTAAGTATTTTTTTTTCTAACTCGTTCCCACAACTTAGGAGAGTAGGTAATTTTTTTTCTAACTTGTTCCCTCAACTTAGAAGAGTATGTATATTTTTTTCTAACTTGTTCCCACAACTTACGAAAGGTGGTAAAATTTTTTCTAACTCGTTCCCACAACTTAGGAGAGTAGGTATTTTTTTTCTTACTTGTTCCCTCAACTTAAAAGAGTAGGTATATTTTTTTCTAACTTGTTCCCACAACTTACGAGAGGTGGTAATTTTTTTTTCTTACTCGTTCCCACAACTTAGTAAGTTGTTCCCTCAAGATAAATTGACCAATCAGAGGGCGTCTTCAAAATCGCGCAAAGTTACATCCAGTCGCCATTCGAAGAGTCTATTCGACTTGAACATGTCAGATTTGTCCGAATTCCTATTATCACGTGGAGTTGATGGAAAAATGTATCACCTCTCCTAAGTTGTGGGAACGTGTTAGAAAAAAATTTACCTACTCTCCTAAGTTGTGGGAACAAGTTAGAAAAAATTTTACCTACTCTCCTAAGTTGTGGGAACGTGTTAGAAAATTTTTTACCTACTCTCCTAAGTTGTGGGAACAAGTTAGAAAAAAATTAACTACTCTCCTAAGTTGTGGGAACAAGTTAGAAAAAAATTACCTACTCTCCTAAGTTGTGGGAACAAGTTATAAAAAAATATTGACCATGTCACCTCCATGCTTCCGTACTTATCTGCTCCAAGACTATACAAAGTTCGGTAAAGTATTTTCAGGATTTTTGCTTTCCCTGATTTTATGGAGTAAACACTAATCGGTATTAACCTAGTTTTGTCTAACATGCAGTTTCTGCTACATATCAAAGTCAGTCAGGGAGCAAAAAAACAATATCACCGAATCACAAGCAGGTGAAAGGACCCCTAGACAAAATCTAAATCATTGGCTAAATGCCACTACTTTGCAATAAACTGCAGAGTGATTAACTACAATGATTGGATAGAGTATATAGTAACAAATACAAAAGTAGACTATCTAGAAGTATTATAGATCCAATCAGTAATTTATTTGTCTGGTCCTATCTAAGGTCATCCAATAACGACCATGAAAATAGTTAAACCTAATTCATTGACATTAGCAACTTAATTTTACCATTCACTAGATACCTGTCTAGTACCAGTGACTCAGAAGCTTTATTGTATGTGGAACCAAACATGAAACTTTAATAAAATAAATTAATACCATGTTATAAGGATTCTATAACAAGAAGCAAGATTATTAAAACGTGTAAATATGTTCTTAAAACAAGTATAATGAATTAGTAGATAAATTCTGGGTTACATGTGAAAGTATAATGCTGCTCAAAGTATTGATTTATTTGGGCAAATAAGAGCTTTAAGTACATTACTTTTCATTCTACTTTTACTTTGACGAAACACTATTAAAAACGTGCGATAATTTAAGTAATTAAGAATTACATGATAACAATGTTTTTTAAATGCTCCAAGTGACAAACAAAAAGATAATGCACTATGATTATGCTAACATAATTTAGAAATTAATTAAACATTTTTCTAAGATATTTAGATTTTGTTTGAGGGTTTTCGTTAATTCCGTTTACAGAAACATAGAAAACATACATTATTTAGTCTGCATCTTCACATAATCCTATAGAACCTTACAATAATTAAACATAAACAAAACATTTGGTTAATCATAAAAACAAACAAAATGTGGTATGTAATTTTGAGCCTTAATCAGCATATGACGTGATATCACGCATTGAAATCAGATGACATTTATCAATGTTTTGACATTTCATTAGAAAATTCGCCATAAAAGCTAAAGTATTGATACAATTTGCACGTTATGTTTTAAAAAAATAATTAAAACAAGATCTCATTTGACAATTTAAGTGTTCACATTTTTATATGATCCTTGGTGACCTAGTTATTTTTCTTATGCGTTTTGTTACAAATAAAGGTCATGGTTTCTATTAACAAAAGCAAAATCTGATATCAAACTTGTTTTTAATTCAAAGATCCTGATCTTATTTTACATTTCAGTAGAAAAAAAGATATTTTTCGTAAACGTCGGCCGTGGATAGCAGGTTTTGTTTCAATCGTTATTAATTCATATTCAGGTATTTTCACATTCTTTGCATTTAATTAAAAACTTCGTTCGTTTTATATATAAAGCGTCATATAAAGTTAATGCCCTGCTAACCTAATACATCCAATGTAAAAACTTCTTTCAGTTATAGTTATGTTTTTAGAATCTGTGGGACACAGTGAGTTACAATATATTTACAAATATCTCTAGTATCTATTCGGCAATTCAAACTATTTTTATATGTTTCAAAGAACATTAAGTGGCAATATAACACAATACATTGTTTTAAATCATATACGATTAGAGAATACAGTGGAAACAAATAAATGTTTGATTCTAGTTTAGATTACAGTCTATGAATTTAAAGAAGTAAGATATTCGACATCTCATAACTAAACCTGATTTCATAAACTAATGCATAGATTACAACACTTACAAAGAATATTCAATCACTCTGTCATGGGTATTTGGAATCCTCTGGCATAGGAATAGTTAAACAATGAATTCGTCTCTACGTAGACAATTTGAATATTCAAAGCAGAGTAAGATGTTTTCAGAATAATTTAAAATTATGCATAGTAGACTTTCTTCTTCTTCTTGGCAAACGACATTATCTTTGTCTGCATATTTAGTCGAAATGTTTAGCAATTTACGTTGTCTGTAAACAGAACATCAATACAAATCATGGATACGTCAATATTGAATGACAGTTATAAAAATGCATATATATATTCTATTTTATTACTGGTCGTGACAACTGTGGCTATTTAGTTTGTCCCAATTCCATTATAACAAGTTGACGCAATTGCAATAACGATAATAAGCGATTGTGATTACCAATTATTTAAATGTTTCATTGTTGTAACATAAAACAATGTGTTTTATGTCTAACTTATACAGAGAATGTGCCTACAGTAATGACAATATTACCAGACGTTATTATAATTACAATATTTGTTTTGGATCTTTGTCTGAACAATCAATGGTCGCTTTGTGCTATGCTATATACAAGGTATGAACATACTCTCGTGTATAATTTAATAACTATGTCATCATAAGTATGTCTTTTTATACAAAGACAGCATAACGTTTTATTTTTACTAGCTGTTACAAACATGTATAATTCAATTCAAGTTAAACATACTGGTATAAAAGGTTTCACCGTTCCACTATTACATTATTAGAATAGCAACATTACTGGAGATATGACAAAAACAAATGACAACAATACGTCCATTAAGATGTCTAAAAACTAAGCATCTGTACAGTTCAAGCTTTTGCACGAGCCAACTTGATATTGACTTGATTTTCATTGCCATTTCTCGCCATTTCTGCAAGAAATAAGGGCAAGATAAACATTATCGAACTCTATAAAAAAACTACACTGAATTATTATAAGGAGTCACATTTAAAATTGCTTTAGTCAGAAGTTGGGGCGAATGGTCAATACACATAAAGTTCATGCCACTGACACCGAAACGGTACTACTCAAGGCTTCAACAATAATGTGTTCATTACGAACATAAGGGACATCCTGTTACATTTGTTTACGGCATGGTACAAAAATAAAGCACACAAATCATGATAGTTTACGTATCATTAATAAGGTTGTGCAAATCAATACAATTATCGAGATGCTTCTAGTAATAAATGGGTTCTGCTTCCAGCTACCAAAACATGATATATTATCTTGACAGGGCTTAAATATGACAAATTTACCAGTCGTATTGACTGACATACAACACAATATAGTATAGATCTGTCTGATATGTCGATTAAACTAAATTTCTCAGAGCAATGACCGATAATGTAATGCTTTGATATATTATTCTGAAGATTCGGAAAAAAACTAGACAAATATAATAAAACCATGTCAATCACTATGTCAATAGTTTCGACATTGTACATGCATACAAACTTCAAGACATTAGGACTTTCTAATACTTTATAGCACATTGATACACTTGATGTGATGTTACTTTGATAAAAAAAGGAAAATACAGTTAGGTATCTTTATGTTTCTATAATAGTGACAGTGTATGTATGTTGTCAATATACAAGTGTCAAGATAGTAAGGTTGATTATTCGTTACTACAGTAACAGTGACCATTGTGGATTAACTGATAATGAAAAGGTGTTATTTTGTGACCATTATGTTTAAACATTTTCACATAAATCAGTTTTGAACAGAACAGAACATAATTTTAATTTTTTTTGTTAATTTTAAAACGAATTTTAACCTTTTGTCTTTATAAATTAATTGTAAAAGTAATGATAAAATCAAACAATTAAACTTGAATTATTAGAATATTTTGAAGTTCATAAGCTGATAATTATACCATTGACCACTTATATTTTCATGAGATTATCTACTTGTGAATAACAGCCACTACTCGTCAACATTGACAAGGTAGTCTTAATAAAGGTAGTCTATATCTGCTTTATACCAAATATAAGAGCTATGAGTACTAAAAATGTAACTTTCTTAAGCATGAGCACCAACATCTATGAAGATTAATACAAATACAAAGATATATCATATATGTACAACTGATCCGATTTTTAAAGACATAGCTCATTATAAAAGACATACCACTATATATACACCATGGAAATAAAAAATCTACTATTATCCGAACAGCCAAAATATACCTCCCAACAACAGCCACCTCTCTACAACAGCTACTTTTGTCATTGCCGGCTGCTGGCTGTTGTAGAGAGGTTATACCTTATTAGTTTCTGAATTAAGTGATTAATCGGGCCCAAAAGTAACGTACTAACAGTCGGGCCAAATATGCACAACCAACTACATAACATATACCCACATGGCAATAAATTTTAAGAGACACATATTGTAGACACAAGCGTGAATTTATTGGGTACGTTCATCATAAATATTTCAGTACATGCGGGTTTGTAAGATACAATTACCACTGATGCAGATCACTCTTGAATAAGAGAGTTCTAAAAAAGAAGAATTATTTCCTTAACATTGACTATCTTTAGGATAATGTAGCTGATACGTTTATGTACCAGTAACTCAATATATACATAGCTGTTCCAATGAAACAATTATATACAGTACAACTCGGATATAACATACTCGCTGGGCCATAAAAAAGGTATGTTATAACCGAGGTATGTTATATCCATATAGCATACTAAGTATGTTATATATAAGGATGAAAAAATGGGCCAGAAAAAATGGTATGTTTTCAGCGATATTTTTAGAAATGAATTCAATGGGTCCAACAGGACTCACATGTTTTAAAACAATGGGTCCATGATGGAAACAATGGGTCCCTGCATATACAATCAAACATCAATTTGTATACCACTTTTAGCATAGGTATCAGAGGGCTACATGTCTTTATGAATTTTCACTTTTAATAACAGTGTAAACTCCATAAATCACGTATCATTTTCAAAACTGCAGGAAAGCAAAACAATAAATTGAAATTAAGATTTCCATGTTTTATTGTCTCAGACTCAGTCTGTACCAAAGACTTTAAACTATCAGTTAAACAGGCATATATGGTCAGACTTTCTGCCTGCCCAAATTATCAGTTGACAGATGGAATAATTATGTAAAAATTGAAAAGTTGCTGAAATGTTTATATCATACACCAAACAAATTATGTTTATTTTAGGATGCAACCTAAGTCTTGTGATTTTTTAAAATTTCTTTGGCTAAGAAATCACAAGAGTTATCCAACATGTGTCTCTTACTCAGGCTTCAAAAGTTAATAGTCAATGACTCATAGGGCAAACTTTTAAAGAATCAAAAATATTTCTCAAGCAAGAGTCAATGTAAAAATAATGGTGGAAATCAGTCTATAATAATAAATATTATTTATTATGCATTTAGTTGATATACATTGTATTTTACAACTCTATAGATGCCTTTTTATAAAACCACCAACAGTCATTTTATTTACCCTGAATGCATCTTTCAGTAATTCTGATGGTTTTTCATAAGAAAACTATGTTATTACAATTATTTGATAACACAATTCACAAAATAAGTACTTTACTCACACCTTAAGTCTGATAAATATGAATTCTTATCAATTTAATTAACCGTAAAAACATCCATTCAGTTGACATATTTTTCAAGTTAATCAAGTTGATCGAAAACAGTCAAATGTAAAATTTTAAAATCTTTATTTCTTTAAAAATATTCATAACGTATCGAGTACGAACATTATTGAGGACGAATGTTTCAAGGCGCAGATCGTCATCATGATAAAACAACTGATACAGGATGGATTCAACCATCATATGATTGAGAAACCGTCATGAAATGACCTAGTTAGAGTCAGCATTTATGCATATTGACTTCAAGTTCATTAACAAATCGTAACCGTCGTAATAATAGATAAGGCATAATAAAAGTTAGGACCTTAATTGTCTGAAATAGAACTTTTACCATTCCTCACTGTGTATGGCAGAGATTTGGTCGTAAATTTTAAATCAAAATGCTAAACTAATGACCTCTAAGCGTAACAATTTGAGAAGATTTATAACTAGCATCTCTAATGTACCTAACACTTGTTATATACAAGAAGAAACTAAACACCAGTATTTAACTAGAAATCGAGGTCAAGACTCCTAAATTACGTCATCGATAAAAGCCTGCTGATATCAACAACTGAATACAATATAAAAGTCAGTTTGATTGGTCACTGATAACACAGAACCAATGAAATATGTCGAAATATTCAGAACATATGACGTTTAACAGTGCAAAGTTGTTAATTACAGCTATTAATTACGCAAAACTCTGAGCAGAGTTGTCATTTGTGCCAGCCCGCCAAATATCATTTTACACGTCTACTTGCCACTTCCACGGCGTTATGCGTCCAGCTGGACGCACATGTCAAGAAGCAATGGGTTTTTAGCTAAAATTGTGCGTCAGAGACGCGGGACGCAGAGGTAAAAATATCGCTGCTGTTTTAACCGAGTGTATGTTATAACCGAGTATGTTATATCCGAGTTTTACTGTATGTCACAATAAGACATAAAGTTAGCATAAAATAGAATATTAACATGAATTTTGATCAATTGTTTTGTCTCAAAATTCCTTATGATTCATATCTTAATCGTATAGCCACTCAATTAGTAATACTTGTGACGGCGATGATAGCGTCAGCGTCGGCATTACCGATTCAATATTTCGTCTAATTACTTAAACGATACAACGCATTCAATGCAATTTTAGGACTTGAAAAACAGTACAGATTCTAATTTATATAATTTAAGACATTATTAAAATCATATAAAATGTTTGGTCCCATATCAAGAGTGGACTACTTAAGTATTCTAAACGACAAACGATTCCTGATTGAATACATACGTGTGTCTATAGCTATATAAATAACTTTTATCTCTTTCTCAGAATAATAGTCACTCAGTCTAAACATTTCAATGAGAAATTAAATCATTTCATTCGTCATCTAAACATAAAATGTTTACAGTCTCGTGTTATTTTACTTTGTCTTCATATCATTTGAAAAAAATCGTTTTAACTTTCAGCAAAGGGAAAACAATTGGTATTACAATTGGTAATATTATTTATTTTAAGTGCTTGAAGTTTACAAAAAACGTATAATACATTAAACCAAATGGTGAAGTATAATGTTATGATAAAAGAAGTATTAAGGTGATTTTTTACAAAAAACAATTTTAAAAGACAATTTTACTTAGTAGTGATCATAACATGCATGATTGATTTGACAAAATCGTTAAATAAAAACTGCATTATCATGGCTAAAGTATTAAGATAACCAATGTCAGTTGCTGCTCAAATGTCTACGTTCCAAAGACAGCATTTTTATGAATCCATACGTTAGCTACATAGACAAAATTAACTAATCGTTTAATAGAACTAGACAGAACTAATATACGTGCCAAGTTGTATTAAATTCATTCACCGCCAAATAAATTAAACTAAGTAAAAGATAAATAGTGTAATAGTCCTGGGATTGCACAAACTGTCATTAACAATCTGTCATACGGCACAGCCAGGCACCAAATCAATCGAATCTTTGTCTATCTCTAATTGATATGTATAGTAATGATTCTTAGAATTTTCTCCCTCGGCTACAAGGATATATTATCGATCATTAGTCTGTCTTTATAAGTATTTGACAAAATATATTTGACGGTTATAAAAAATTATAGACACATAGGCGAGCTGTTTTGTAAATTCAATGACCACATACACATTGAAACAAGTAAAGATCGACTAAGGATTGCAGAGATTGTCTTGTATGTGATAGAGTTAAATTAAACAATGATTAAATTTTCGTTTGTTTAATTGTGTCAGTTATACACAAGAATAAAAGGCGCCTATAACAAATGTTCGAGACTGATTAGATGTCAATGATAAAAAAGTGTTAAACGTTGTGGATATCATTGAGAAAGAGTTTAGTTTCAACTGAAAATTTAACTGCTTATTTGATTTATACGTCGATAAAATTGATAATGGAATACATTTAACAATTATTAAGATCAAAACTTAGTTATGTACGACCGGAATATAAATCGAGTTTATAAAAACTCGTCAAACAGTAACGTGTAACCTTTTTTATTCACTTAAACTTTCCAATAGTTTTTAAGTAAGATGCAGAACCAATATCAGGTTATCAATAAACATTTGTTATATCGTAACACTTTATCTCATAAAGCATTTTCATTATAAAAATGCATTCTAGTACAAAAATGAAAATGACAACAATGAGGGGGCCAATCTTAATGAAACGCAATCAACTTGTGACCGAACACATTTTCTTATATAATGAACGGAGTGTTGTGTCTCAAGAATGAGACATAAATAACTCACATGACGCATTAGTTGTCCATTATTTCCTGAATCCGGAAATATCTGAATTGGTAAGCGCCGTTACAAAATGAAAGAAATAATTTAGTTTGTACTGAAGACAAAAGTTTAGATAAATCCAACCTGCACGAGTGTAAAACTGAGACGGGAAAATGTGTTTTATTAACAAATCTGATACTGAATTTGTAGAAATTATGATAAGTCATAAAACTAATGGCATGTCATAAAATAATAAAAGCATTTTTGGGTTGCTTAAGATTGTTTTCAGAAATGAAGTATGATAATGCACATACAGATTCAATTTCGTAGCACTATTTGAGGTTTTGTAAACTTGTTTCACATGTACGTCTTGTTTAAACCTTACATTTGACTTTTTGCCTGAAGAATAAATATATACAATAAATACAATTTAATTACCCGATAATCTAGATCTTATTATCAATTATTATATGTTGTTCATTTGTACATGCACAACAAGAACTTTATGATGGAACACTTAGCTTTAAGTAGCAGTCGACGGAAATAAGATATATATCCACCACCTACATAACTAATCAATTGGTTAGTATTTCTAGCAACATATGTTTGATGGCATTGGATTGGTTGTACTATACGTAAAATAGGCCAAAATTGTATGTATATCGTGTGACTTATATATAGATGTAACACACACGCCACTGTAAATGTATGCACTGTATAATACATGGGCATTTCTTTATCCAAATCTGTATCAAAATCAAAACTATTAGCTAAAAAGCTTTGACATTTTAATTCTATTATTTTCTGATTTGTATTTTGCAGTCAGTTTATTCAAAGATGGATATAACAACCTATATCCATATCAAGTAATTGGTAATACTACACAACACGACTTATGTCACAACGTTTCTCCACGTTTTCACGCACGTTCAATCTAAGCCGCGCGGCTAGCTCATGGTAGCACGCAAGTCTACTGATCGAGGAGTCGTAGGTTTGATTCCCGGGCGGGGAATACTTTGGTGGAGCTTGATCATGAAATTATTTCTACGGCCATTCTCCCTCCTACCAATGATTTTTAATTATGTAGGTCAGTTGTCCGTTACTTACGAAAGTATGCGCTTAGTAGTTGGTTAACAGCTAAATCCAGAGATTGAGCCTTTCCATAATAATAATAATAATACTTTTATTCCTCCACAATACACGAGAGCAAAGAAACATAACAAGATATATCTACAAAGATTGTAAACACAAAGTTACATAGTACGAAGACAATTTACAGGTACATGTAAACATAAATAAATGCAAACAACATCATACTACTATAGTTCAAATTCCCTCAAGTTCATTTACAGTAATATTTCAATATATCATCCAGACTTAAAATATTCAGTATATAAAATACATTCATGGTAAATCACCATACAACGGATTTAGAGATGATGAACACATTTTACAAATGCTCTTAGCAAGTTCTAAATATTTGAGACTACCAGTGATTTGACATGTTGAGGTAGCTAGAGACAGCAGTGACTCACAGCGGCGTCTAGGTCACTGAACATGGTGTTCATATAATAATGTATACCTAGAATATTTATACAATGGTCAATAATTGTATACCGCAATGACTAATTACTTGTACAATAACAAAGCCAATGAGTAACAATATCGTAAGTAAGAAGAGAGCATTGTCTTCGTGAAAAGGATTAACAGTACTAAAAATTGAGTCATCATTTTTTAAAAAAAATATAATGCTAATCTTAGCATTTCCAATAACTCTGTCTACGCAATATTAAAATCTAATAAGAACCTACAAACAGCTCAATGTCATTAGGTTTTGACAGACTGCATGAGTGAAAAGGAATTTAAAATCTTATGGACAATCATGATAGCTATCAGTTCGACGCATATTAATAAAACTCTAAAGGATTTACAATTTTTCGACCAAATATATTCTTTTGAAGTTTATTAACGACAGTTAGCACAATCTATAAACAGTTAAACTATTTTGGGTTTTACATAGTGTAGTGTTGAAGACGGTAATTAACTCTTCATCAAATGGTACAAATAATACAATCTGACTTTTTAATGTTTATACCTATCAACGTTGCAGACAAATAGTGTGGGCGAACATTTAAAACTAACTCTTGTGGCATAAGTAATACGTATTGCCAACGTCAACCCTATTGAAATTAAGCTCAATATTGAACAAAATGCAGATGTTAAAAAAAGTACAATGGATGTTTAATGTCGTTAAATAAATCGGAGCTATGGTGGAGTATAGTTTTGAGTATAGTTTACTAAGGTAAAATGTTAATGTAAATTGCTGAATGACGAAAATTTTGCCTGAAATAAACAAAAAGGCCTACTGATCAAACTAAAACCACAAAATACCATAAACACCTCAATGTCAAAAAAGGCTGACGTAATGCAGGAAAGAAAACACTCACTTCAATACTTGAAGTCTTATAAGAAGTCTTGAAAACTATCAATTTGACACATTTTAATTAAACTCTAGAGACTTAACGATTTTACGACCAAATATATTCCGTTGTAGATTATCCACGACAGTCTCTAGACAAGGTTATTGGGTTTCACATGGTGTAATATTGAAGACTGCTATTGATTCTCAATGGTACACAGAATGCAAATTAACTGTTCGTTGTTTATATGTCAGGCTAGGTAAGTAGAAGTAAAGCGTATAATAATTATGCAGGCCACTATGATGATATATATTTTTACTGATATCTAATACGTGTATATATCCTATGAAAGTGAGATAATACATGTATATAATCATACGCAATGGCAGCAAGGGTTTGCATCTCATTAGCATATTCTTGTTATAAATTACCGACACTCTTTTCTTGCATTCGACCGAGCTTTTGACGGTATTTTTTTGAAAAAAATGTAGGAAGCTGTAACTATAATGGGTGTATTCCAGAAATGATGTTGCCGTGAAAACTCCGTCTCATGTTACTAGTATTACATAGAGAGGAAATGAAAGAAATTCGAGGAAAGTATTCCTTGCACAGCTGAATTGTCAATTGTTGGGATATTATATTACCATATATATTCTAGAATACAAATTAACAAATGGTCTTCTATGTCAACACGCAATATCCGTCTTCTTTTTAATCATCTCATTTCAAGTAATTTCACAGGTTCATAATCTTTACACTTATTATCTCCGAATTCTTTCTAATGATGGTTTTTTACTCGTTGTTATTCTGTTTTCCATTGATATATATATATTTCTAGCGACAATGCTATATCAGTTACATTGGACGAAAATATGGATAATTCTAGAAAAAAATATCATTGTTCCTGGTATTGTCTGAATACCTTCATAACATCATTGATAAAATCAAGTCGTGCTTTAGAAGAAACACTTAACCATTTAGATTCCTGACATTTTATCTATAGTACAATATCTTAGTATGTAATCTACTATACATTCAATTTGCTAGGCTTCAAATTTGCATCGTTATACTCGTTTTATGTTTAATACATATTTGCAAAATCTAAAGCAGAAAACAACATTCAACAATACAATGGTACAATGCATTGATATGATAAATATTAAACTATTCACAATCTCGCAATATTCTAACATTAGGACACGAGTATATACATTAAATTACTGTAATTCAATGTAACCAAAACTCAAACAATGCTTACAGTGAACAATGAACAAAAAGTGTTTAAGATAACATAGATGAAGAAAGATTGCGTTTGACGTATATACATTTTCAAAACCAAATATGTTTTTAAAAAGAATACAAGCTAAAAACTGGAACTTCAGCATATCTTTGTTACCACGACAAAAACATAAGACACATAAACTTATTGCATGCTATTAAGAGAGAGACAGCAATTCGGCCATATTCTATAGCATATTGTTTGTGCATTCCCTGGACAGTAAGATCATTGGCATTTTACAAGGTTCAATGAATTTAGTAGTAACTGAGTTTCCTACTAATCTCTCTTCCATCATTATTTTGATTGTAAAAGCGATTGATATGTTTTGTCATTGCAATAAAGAAACATCGAATTTTGAAATAGAATATGAGCAATCTAACACCTCTTTGATTGTGTTATCTCAGTATTTAACGGTCCATAATTTATCTTAAAACACAGCCGAGTATAATTGAACCAATGACTAAAGATGTATAAATTAAATTGTAATGGTTTTGTTGTTTCTTCTATTGAACATGCAGCTGAAAATTATACAATAATTTGACAAACTGAGGTAATACGTTGGACAGGTAGCCACAATATTTTGTGTAGTTCATTTAAAAACCGAATAAAACGCTTCCAGAATCACCTTTGTACTATTATCAATATCATAATCTGATTTACCATTCATCAATTAGATTATGCGGGTGATAATTTTAATTGTTTCATTCGGCTCTTAGTGGCATAATGTTATTGTAAAGCAATTCAAAAACAATTGCAATTTGAATAACTAGTTTACATTCGTAGGAACAACGATACACTAATACAATAGACACTGTATTTTGCAGTTTTATCATCATAATAATGATACGCCATGCGTTTTTTATTGTAATTAAGATACATTTTGAGTACTAGAATATCAAAGGATTTGTGAATAACCGAATCAAAATGTCAGAAATATTAGAGAGTAGAGAAATCTTATGCAAATATGATTGTTAGATCTATAGAATATTTAGAATGAATTCCTTGTTGCAAACAAGTGCCAAATAAAACTAACAATGATAATTTTGGCATATGTATAGCTTAATACTCACGAATGAATAGACATGCTATTTATAAAAAAGCTTTTTTTCTTAACAATTTTAAGCGTTATCGTAATGCAATATATTTATAAAGATTGGTTCACACTCTCGAGGAAACAATTCTCAGTTTATCTATCTTCAGAACTACCTAATATATTCTGTTATTTTCTTCATCGCCTACCAATGCGGATATTTCCGGATTCAGGAAATTATGGACAACTAATGCGTCATGTCAGTGATTTATTTCTCTTATGTTAGGATACAACACTACATTCGTGCTGAAAAAAGTTCAAGACGAGGGTCGATGACATATCTGAGAATATAGAAATCACTATGGCTGTTATGTTGATACTGTTCAAATGATTTTAGTGTTTTCGCATTTCGAAAAATGAGTCATCGCAACCATCAAAATGAAAGTTATGTTATTAATTTTACTCATAATATTGCAAAGTTCCTTTTGGAAAAGTAAAATTTATACTTAACAGAATGTAATTAAATATATACGTGTAACACATAACCACTCCGGACATTATATCAATACTTCAATGGAAAGACTTTCGTTTGAATTGTCTAAATTATTAAAATCTGCTCACGTTTAAAATTCGATTCTTGAATAAGGTTTAAATGACTTTTCGTTGTTAAACTCCGTTCTTCATTTAGGTCATATAGCGAAGGTGGAAAGACGTTCTCACAATCTTTAGAGATAACCCAATAAACGAGTATACAGTTCTATCCATATACCTTAGTCATTGGCTTACAGACATCTACTTGATTAAGAAGAAGAGTGACAATGATCGTTGAAAATAATATATGAATATAATTTACGACAGTATTTAGTTTACATAGGAAAACAACAATGCCTCCTTGATCCATTGTAGGACATGCTGCTGGTAAATCTCAGCGTATTGGCAAAGAATATGGCAGACACGTAGTCTATAAGCAATTATGCTTCAATAGACCTTTGTTAGCACACATTCATTTAAAACAGCAAGCGCATACATTTGTTAACGGACCAATTATGTGGCAAATAGCTTGTTGTATAAATGTCGGTATATTTAAGATGCTTTTTATTCATTGGAAATAGAATGAGGTAATTATCATTTAACTTACTACGCTGAATAATCGTATTTTATACTACGCTACAATGCAAAATTGTCAAGACATACAATTTTTAGTCGAACAGCAGTAAAGTCAATATAATATTGGGGATTTATCAAAAAAAATAAAATAAAATTGTATACATTTTTATTCTATTGAGAAGATCCGAGAGGAAAAAAGATTTGAACATAATTACAAGGCTTAGTTTGGTCATCTAATTTAGATTTCCTGAAGAAGTTCAAAATAGGTTTAATGTTTCCTTTGAAACTCGTCACAAATCAAAAGTTTCCCACAGCAACCTTTCACACTTTTGATGTATTTTGATTACTTCTTATAGCATGCAATAACGCATGGATAAGTGATTTTCGACAGGAAATATTCTCGATGAATATTCAAGGAAGCCGTTGTTCAGTGTTAACATATAACTAATCTGATTACAAGCAATGAATGGATATTCTAATGTAATTTCAAGTTTGATTGACATAAAACTGGCATTTCCAGCAATGTTAATGTTTTGCAAAATGAAAAGGTTTTGGTAGAATTACATTTGAATTGATTACAAAGACAGAAAATGCAATTAAATGTTCAAATTAACGTTCCTAATAAATATTGAACATTAATGGAAAACAATAAACACATCATTTTCAATTGAATTGCGGAGATATTAAAGATTGATTACGAATAAATACATAATATCGTGAAAATCCAGACAGAGTTACAAACAAAGCACATAATATCCATGGTATTACATACAATTTTAAATAAGTGCAAAAACACAAGCTTCCATGTTTGGTATCAGTTACGAAATAAGCAAAATTGGAAACTATGAAAATAAAAGATATAATATGGTATTTGCTGCCACTGCTGTTTCCAAAAAGGTTTATAAAATATGTTCGTACAACAATACATTAGATACCAAGAAATGAATCGAGGCTTTTTCTTACAGATATCTAGTCAAGTTATTTCATATACAAGCCGATCTAAAGAAGCATACAATCCTTATTAAATCTGTGGCGTACAATTTAAGCCCAAGCTATATGCGCTATTTAAGTCAGAAACTTAAATGTCAATATTGATCATATAAGATGTTGCATTTATAATTTTTCCCTCTATATATTATCAAAGGAAAACCAAATACAAAAATAAGCCCAGTATCTGACAGGCTAAGAATACAGGAATAGGTTTAAGAGTAAACACGACGGAAAATCTTTAGATGCATCATTACGACTATATTCCATGACAGATTGTTTGTGCATTCTCTAGACGTTAAAATAAGGATCATTTATATTTTGTTAAATGTTCATTGCGACCTTGTATTTCTAATTTAGCTCAAGTATGAGTCGTTTCTTGCTTCCTAATAAATCTAGAAAAGTATTTTTGCATATACTTTTATGTTAAAACAAATACATATAGATAGTTTTGTTAAAAGAGGAGTGGTAGCTATTGTCTGAAACTCAAATATGAAAGTAAACATCTGAACAGAAAATGAAAGGCAATACAAATACCACACATATCATATTACCTGATATTCCATGATCACATTAGCTTATTCAAGTAAATCACTACATGCCTTTTGATCATGCAGATACGCACACTATTTTTAAACAATAGGAATAATGGCCAACACTTCAAACGTAGCTACGTTTTCCTTGATCGAAACAAGGGCACACGATTTGATCCTACAAGTTTGATATTTCGTTTATGAATTTACATCTCTAAAATACTAAACTTTGACGTTTAAAATTGACAAGGCGTTTAATTCGATTTTACGGACTAGTAAAACCTGAAGATGGCTTAAAACAAATAGCTAAACAGTGTTATAATCAACGACGAAATGATACATATATGTATGCGCTAGATTCTTAAAATCACAAACATGACTAAAGGCATAGAATAAACATTGTATTCATACAAATAAAGATAAAAACTATGCTTAGAAAACAAACACTCCACAACATTAAAATTCTACATGCATGAACATCGCGGTACATTTCTGTAACATTGATCGACGTGTGTTTGGTAATTGCAGTGTCGTAATAAAAGTGCTTTCCAAATGTAAATTGTTTCGTGAGATTAAATTGTAATGAATTTGAAACAAGAAAAATACAATTTTCTCATTTTATGTGAAAGTGAAATCTTCTTATGAATTTAAAACAAGCAATATTCAAAATAAATTGCGGAATAAAGAAATGAATGTCTTCAACCAGGGCGTTTTACGGATTGCAAGAACATCAACTGACTAAGGCACAAATTACTAAATCGCAAATAAATAACGCATATTTACCTAAATTGAATTTGTTTTAAAATAAAGAAGGGCTCGTATAAACTGGAACATGCGTTGAATTTAGAATATTGCATGATCTGTATCCATAGTGAACGCATTTGTTTATGTTTTTTGCTTTTATCAGCTACCTTTACTCGTGAAAAGAATTCATGGATAATTTATTTACCAGTGTTTTTGTTTAAACTGTAACAAGCAGCCCACGAGGTCTATATACATAAATACGAAAGAAAGTTATAGTTATCATTTAAATGACAATTCGTGTCAATGCAGATATTTTGATGTGCTTTAAACTTTATTTACATTAAACCTGATAGTATTTTTTCACTTTAGCTAAAACATATATGACAAGTTTTGAAGAAATAAATCTAAGCAATAAGAGCAAGTACTCGTAGAAACCCATTCAAAAGATATAATACTTCAGGCATTTTTGTCACATTGTATTTAGTAATGTAAGCTTTATGACTTATATCATAGCTTTATCATCTGTTTTTATCTTCACATTGTTGTCGGAGTGTAATATTAAAGCACAATACAATACAATATATGTTGATACCGAGGAAGTATAGATTAAACGACACAACATTTGTCATGGCTTTTTCATTTTTGATCTATGGTCTAGCAATTTACATTTTATCATCTAGGACAGCTTTTGAGCGCATGCTTCAAATATAACAAAGTGTAACATATTTCAGTGTATCGTACAAAATTGTACTCTTAGAGCAATCGGGACACGGCTCATGGCGTGGTGGTTAGTATGTCTGACTTCGAATCCGGATATCACCGGTTCAAGCCCGGTTGCGGTAGGTCATACCCTATACATGATTTGTCGGTCTCGTGGTAGGGTAAGTTTATACTGGTGATAGAAAAAGTGTCCAGAAAACCTAAAGTAGGAAGAGCTGGCCGTCGTATATATAACCTAAATTGTGTTAAATCCAATTAAAAAAAGACACGGCTTATTCTTAGTGTTAGCAAATGAATTATGTATGAATTTCTAAAATAACTTTTCTATAATTATCATATGTATCTGGCACCTCTCAACATTACCTCTCTCTACCAAATATCAGAACATACTTTTTGAATACTAAGAAATACATAAGCAATACTCCTTAGCCGATTAGTATAACTAAAGCAGTCTAAAAGGAACAATACATCGTTAAACTGTGTCATCAGTAACAAATTCCAAACACATCAATTTCGATAACTGATCATTTAGGTACCTAATTATTTCATGGATGTAATCCTATAGACATTCGAATGCTTTTCCCTGATTATTTCAGATTTAAGTGAGCAAATACAACGATCCGTTGAATCAGCTTACATCCTCCGCAATCTACTAAGCTTTATTGTGGGAAACTAATGGTCATGAACAACATCATGAAGTCACTAAGACACAATTAAAAATACATTGTACCTAAAAGAAAGTATTCTCAAATCTTCAGCTTCGCTTTTAGCATTCTGATTGTAGATTATAAACATAACAATTGTTCCCTTTTTAATTTGCCATAACACCATCTGAATCAACTTTACTAATATGCTGCCTAATGCCATCTGATGTTAGTATTTTATCACGATTACACGACAATCGACAACTAGACGCTGTAAAAATTGTAAAAAATCTTAGATAATTAGTTTATGATCCCAAATCGACATTGTTGCAAAATTGTAAATTGATAATTAGCTGTGTCCGTTGTAATTCTACCCGGTGAATAATCGTGAGACTTAATAGGGGGAATTAGTCGACTCTGTCCAGATCAGAATTTTACAAAAACTGAACTACTCCAATTACATGCAAACACTTATTGTGAATTGTTTCAGCAGGAAATCTTCGCTATGCATAATCAAGGATGCATAAATAATTTGAATATTCAAGTAATAAATGGCCAAGCTTAATGTAATTCCGAGTTTGATCACCCTGTGATTGGCATTTGCAGCGCTGTCAACTTTTTGCGCAGTGAAAAGGTTTTAGAGGAATTGCATAAAACGGATAACAAACGATGGCAATGCAATACAATTTCCAATAGCAATCTTCAAATAAATAAAAGGAAGCACTATTGAAATTAAAAGAAACCCATAAATATATCAATTTCAATAAAACTTTATTAGTGTTTAGAGATGGTTGCACAATCAGTGGTGTTGTTTTGCCTTTCTTAGTGGTGTTGTTTTAGCCTTTCAAACGATGGACAATATTGGTAACAGTTTGTAAACATTGATTCTTGTCATGTCAAGTTTAAAAACACAGAATGTATTACATTATACAGCTTATATGCACATTACATATATTAAAGTATCTCTTGAAGTATAATGTCCTGATATTGCCAAAACGAGAAATGTGCCATGCATATGTAAACAAATACGCAATTCTAACACGAAGGCATTTTAACCAAATCAACTAAAATTCTTTTTATTTACTTGTTTACTTTCAAACTGATTCCCTTATGTTTAATAACATGAGTAATTGGTTTACGGTTTTACAGACATTACTAATTATTTTAAATGATTATCAAACGCATGAAAATTCGGTTCAATTAGTATGACATCACGGTTCTCTATGTGTCATGTAGGGGCGATTATTATATTAGATTGTAGGTGGTAGTAAGAGTTATTGTTTACAAATTTGTAAATACATTTTATATAGCATTCTTTGATTGAATACGGACAAGTTCTGAACAAATTTGTGAAAATATCCTATTAAGTTGCATTTGCTCTGATTATAGAACTATTACTTTAAATTAACGACATCCATGATTCTTATTGCATTACAAACAGTTTCTTTGAACTGTGTACCACTTTTAAGCAGTATGCATAGGTAGTATGTCGGCCCAAGGCTAAAAAAAGTGGTTCGCTGTACTCATCGGTATATCAGCAATATTTTGATGGTTTTTTATAGAAAAAAGTTCGCTCTTTACGAATCTGCCAGGTGATTTTTCAAATTTTGGGGCAGGAAGATGCTATTGGCCAAAAACCGATGACGTCACTAATTTCTAAAAAATCGTCTTTAAACTTTAAAAACGCATTGCGCGCTTATTTGTCATGTTTCGAACAAATAATTTTGGTTCTAAATTATGATATGCTTCGACTATAAGATTTGGTAAATGTTTTGAAAATAATCGGGTGCTGGAAGCACTGATCATCAAAACAAGTGATTACGTCACATTTTTACCATTTTCCGAGATATAAGTTTCAAACGTCATTTATTCTATGTTCTAAATTATTTTTTTAAAATTCGAATGCACGGAAGTTTTGACCATACCATGAAGATAAAAAATATAAATTAGAAAAATACTTGATGATAATACATTAGCTAATACCAGCTCCCTAACCAACCCTTACCAGTCACAGTTTTGTCTATAGCCCTGCAGTAAAATTCCATATTCAAGGTGATTCCTGTACTTGAGTCCTCACAAAGTTATTTTGCAGTTTATATGTCATTGAACGGTGCTGAATGAGAATCCGAGTAATGACACCCTATATTACTTGAACAATTTGCATAATATGCAAATTAAGTCCGCCATTATCGAAATTCCGTTTTCCCTAATATCACAATAACCAACTTGGATAGAAGTTTAAAATAAGCCTCCATACCCATGTTTTCATGGTCTATCTATCATATGGTACTAATGTCAGCTTGATCAGATCATTTAAATATGCAAATTTATGCAAATTAGGTATTTTACTGAATACAATATTCGGGTTATCTATACATTAAAAAGTCCTTTGTTTTTGTTAGCACATTTTGAGTAACATTTGGTAATGTAATGTTATTTTGTACGTTTTAGATACAAATATATCAAATGATAATATTAAACCAGTAAATGATGACTTTATGTTACGCAAAATATTCATATTACATTATAACTGAAAGGATTTGCACTACTTGTTTTATTGCATGGTGTCACGTATATTGATGCCATTTTCTATCATACTGTTGATGCTTGGATAATTTTGATGCAGTTTATTTATTATTGAACAAAGCTTATTAAGAAACTAAGTGATGCCAACCCGTCATCCTTCATTAATTTGCATAATATGCAAATTTAGTTCGCCAATACCAAAATAACCATTTTCGCTAATAACAAAATAACCAATTATGATAAAATTTCAAAATATGTGTCTACACCTATGTTTTAGTGTCTAGCTATCATATCATACCACATTTAAAATGAACAGATGATTTAAATATGCAAATAAGTTATTTCAAGTGTACAGCTTTTCGAGTTAACGATTTATATTCAAATTAAAGTACTTCAACATGTGTTTTTTTTGCCTAACATACACTAGTAATTTGTAATGCTTAACTTTTGTGTATCATTGTTATCAAACAAATGATTATATGCTAATCTGCCTCGTTGACTCAATGCCATTTGTATGATACAATGCGTAAATAGATTGAATTACAATAAATAAATGCTTTAATTTGATAGAAAAAAGGTATTGTCTCAAATTTTCTCTTTTAATCCACCATGAATTGTAAAACAAAATTTACTATTAAATGCTACCATGTTTTCCGCATGTAATCATGTATATATTATACAGATCCAATGTGAATTTCACCTAATTATCCATGCCAATTAAATTGAACTGAGCAATCTGTCAATTGCGACTGAATTTTTGCTCAGATGGATTTCAATGTTTTGTTTGGAATGTCCACATAGATCATGGGACTAGTCATAAACCGATCATAATCAATGTAAATAATATTAAATGAATGTTTAAATGTGCAAATGATATAAACGTTTATAGTGTTGGAGATTTATTAAGAATTTTTCATTTGCACACACTATTGTATGGATTTTGATTTGCTGAGCCTTTAAGCCAAAATCAAGTAATGAAAGAACATGGATTAATTTTACAGTACATCTTCAGTTGCTCGTAAAATTGAAGCCACTGAATTCAAAACCATTTCATAATTATGTAGAACATCCTGTCATTGACACAATATGATCGATATGTTTTACTGTAATAGTAGAGGCTGGAAAGTTTTACATATTTGTGTGCATATTTGACCTCTCGACTAAGTGGAATGTAAAACATGAAACTACATGTGTCAACATATGCTATACATGGTCATTGCTGCACCTTTTTGTCCTAGTATGACTTAATTAGCGACATAAATTTTGACTAATACCTATTATGCATAGTATGTAATTTCAATCAGTACAATGCATCCTTACATAGTTTCCTTGCGAAATCAGAAAGTTGTTTGTGGGACTTATTTTAAGTAGCGACATTAAGGCAACTTAGAAATTACGGAAACTATAATTGTCAATCTATTTACAGTAAAGAACATGTATGTATTGTATTCATAAGAGGCATTACCTGACTATAGTTTCTTTTATATAATGTTGTTTTTCTATACGAGACCTTAACTTATAAGGAGATGAGAAATATCAATCCACTTTATGCACCTATGCTAGTCATGATAAAATTAGCTCATCAATATAGGTTCACTAACATAAAACGAATCACACACACACACACACACCCATGCAATGGACGCATAGGTAAAATGCATATTGTTAATGTGTGTCATAAATGATCATTGAGATGCATATATCATGAAAATATTTCAAGTGTTTCGACACTAAATACATACTGTCTAAATGCTTTGCCTTTAATTATTTGTAAATGGTCGTATAACTGTTAATGCTGCGAATCGTAATTTGTATTAAAATATACCTCATCCTTATTATTAACATTCATAATTTGCATATTCAAATTATCTGATGGTGCTGAAAGGGGTATCATATGTTAACTAGACCCTACAAACATGGGTACTGACTCAAATTTATTTTTTTATTATAATTGGTTATTGTGTTATTATAAAAAAAAACGGATTTTTGGTGATGGGGGAGGATAGATTTGCATATTATGCAAATTTTCATAAGGATGTCAGAATTTCCTCAGTTAGTTTCTTAATCAGCATTGTTAGAAGATACAAAACCTGAATATAATTATCCAGGCAAAATGAATAAAGAAAATGGCATAACTGTACGTGCAGTCTTGAAATGTATAAAGGCATAGTCCTACAACAAATATAACTGTATAGTGTAATTCAGATACTTTGCATAGCTTAAAATCACCATATAATAATTAAATATTTCCATTTGATATATTTGTGTCTAAAACGTACAAAATAACATTACATAACCAAATGTTACTCAAAATATGCTAACAAAAACAAAGGACTTTTTAATGTATAGATAACCCACATATTGTATTCAGTAAAATACCTAATTTGCATAAATTTGCATATTTAAATGATCTGATCAAGCTGACATTAGTACCATATGATAGATAGACCATGAAAACATGGGTATGGAGGCCTATTTAAACTTCTATCCAAGTTGGTTATTGTGTTATTAGGGAAAAACGGAATTTCGATAATGGCGGACTTAATTTGCATATTATACAAATTGTTCAAGTAATATAGGGTGTCATTACTCGGATTCTCATTCAGCACCGTTCAATGACATATAAACTGCAAAATAACTTTGTGAGGACTCAAGTACCGGAATCACCTTGAATATGGAATTTTACTGCAGGGCTATAGACAAAACTGTGACTGGTAAGGGTTGGTTAGGGAGCTGGTATTAGCTAATGTTTTATCATCAAGTATTTTTCTAATTTATATTTTTTATCTTCATGGTATGGTCAAAACTTCCGAGCATTCGAATTTAAAAAAAAATAATTTAGAACATAGAATAAATGACGTTTGAAACTTATATCTCGGAAAATGGTAAAAATGTGACGTAATCACTTGTTTTGATGATCAGTGCTTCCAGCACCCGATTATTTTCAAAACATTTACCAAATCTTATAGTCGAAGCATATCATAATTTAGAACCAAAATTATTTGTTCGAAACATGACAAATAAGCGCGCAATGCGTTTTTAAAGTTTAAAGACATTTTTTTAGAAATTAGTGACGTCATCGGTTTTTGGCCAATAGCATCTTCCTGCCCCAAAATTTGAAAAATCACCTGGCAGATTCGTAAAGAGCACACTTTTTTCTATAAAAAACCATCAAAATATTGCTGATATACCTATGAGTACAGCGAACCACTTTTTTAGACGCTTTTCTCAACTGGGCCGACATACTAAGGAAAAAAGTTCAACCAGTGAAACATTATTCATTCTTATTTTATTAGAGATACATTCCTTCTATTTATTAACATTTGAACAAAATTATGATAACAAAATCCTAATTGACAGTGATGTAAAATACATTCCTGCATTACATAAGATATATTCATATTTGTCGTAAACTCACTTTTTGATATGAATGAAAAAGATACGATCAAAGGTGCTTACCTTATAGTTCTCATTTAAATAGTAAATGAATTTCCTTCCGTTGAATATTTGTCAATAGCATTTAGTCAAATATGAATATTCAAATAATTTCGAATCGTTATATGCATGTAACTGAATCACAAGTATTTGTGATAATTTACAGAAGCACTCATGGATTCCAGCAAAAAACAACCCGTTTTCATATTTGCATTTCTCTCATGGTTGTTCCCAGAAAACGAATCCCAATGGAACGGAAAATGACAAAAGAGTCATGAAACAGTTGAACATTCTCACAACCTCCGAAAACATTAAAACCTGGCGGGTTTAAACCCCTTGAAAAATGTACTAAATGAACATCAAAAAGATAATCATTCGTAATTTAACCAATCATTTTCTTAATAAAGAGACGCATTAGTGCCACACCTCTTACAATCAGGCACCGTTGGCATAACATTGCTAATTATTTCAACATTCGCACAATTTATCGCTGCATTAAGATTTTTGTTACCAAACAGCTGATGCACGTTTGCAAATCATCACTGCTAAAAACAAATGACAATTCTTAGAGAAGTTTGAGTGATTTGTATAACTTAACATATGAGTGTATTACCTTATGTGATATTGCATTTATTTGTACAAAATTAAGCATGGCTTATTGAGAATGAAAACATACATTCAGTAGTATGTCTAGATTAAACATTAGTAAATTTAAAACAGGTAAGTCCTGTTTCGATTATATTAATATCATAAAGAACGACAAATTGAAACATGTACAATAAACAATATTGCGCGAGAAAAAAAAACTTACACAAAAACCAAATTTCACTTTCTTTCTATATTGTCTGAAAAAAATAAATGTACGAAAAATACATTTTTATGTCCCCAGAGACGCTTTAAATACATTAAACAATATATTAAAAACGATCATTACACAAGTGCTGCATAAATTGCCCGAAAGTTACTTCGAGATGTACTGCGAAATATAGTGCATTTTGTCCATCTGTGCGCCTGTTTGTCTGTTAGCCACGTCTTGTTCTCTCGATGACTAGTTAAAGGAAGGGATGCCATAGTCAGATGAGATAGGGATCAGAAGATCAAAGGTTAATGTAGCTTTGAACTAGTATCAAAAATGGTTGTCTGTTTGATAATTTCAGAACTTTCAAATATGGGGTAAACATAATTGGTATGAAAGTAAACTTATAATCAGTTGATAATCTCTATAGATTTCAGGTTCAGTTACATTTACTTTGCTTCATGCATCCATATTGTCAATTTTAAAGTTTAAAATAACTACTGATCAAACGTAGTTGAGATTTAATATCACACTGACACACATAGCTCAAGTTCATTGATGTCATTATCATTAGGATGTGATTTATACGTTCCTAACGACCATTCTAAAAGAAATGAAGACCCTCATTATGTTGCCTAATAGCCAGTTTTCAGAATGTCTGGTTTTAGATTGTGGATCTAGACTGGTATTAATAACGTCATCACAGCAAATCTTTCTAGATAATTCATTATCAACTTTTCAATTTTCCATGATTTTCGTTTATCATTTATGTCTGCTTATACGGTGTAGAAGTAAATGATAAATTACCATGTTCTACATTAATGAACCGAGGATAAATTGTGGTTGTGCAATGAAGAAAATCTGAATGTGCAAGACTACCATTATATCGTTTTTGTGACAATGTTCGAAGACATTAAGCATGTTATATGTCATAGGCCAAATTATTTTTAATACATACATTTACAATTTCTGAACAAACTCAGTTAATTATATTCTACGTTACATATGTTTTATGGTCAAACGATTGATAACTGCTAATGTATTCATTAATGTAACAAATTAAAATGTGTTTGATTGAAGTGGCATTTTTGATAAGCTGTTTTATATAAATTATATATATATTTTTTCATACTATTCAAACAATATTCTATATATGCAGCATTAGCGAACCAACCTTTTGTGCATTTAAATTTTAGTATATGAAAGTTCGATAACACCCTGGTGTAATTAAAACAATTCTAAGACGATTTAAATTGGTTATTTTGTAGTGACAGATTTTCGAAGTGACAGAAATTCTGCCAACACGTTCAAAGTATCAATTACACTGTCTGCATATTGATTGGAGACATCAGTGGTTGGTCTTTCTTCTGATGATTACTAACATCTTAAATGAGTGATTTATAGTATGACTGACGTTTTTGTGGAAACCAGACTCTTCAACAAGACAGAAGCAATTAAGCTCTTCATTACTTTGCCTAATAACCAGTTTTCAAACTTTCTTAACCACTGTTATTGACTGATATTGGCATCTTTATTCCTGGCAGCAAGTCTGTCATGGCAATATATTGTCAATCCTCACCATTTAAAGTCTTCCTGAGTCCGGAAATTCCACTGATTTTCGTGATTCATTTACGTCTGATAACTTCTCTAGAAGCTCTGTAATACAAGGGTCTTGTAGATATGTTGCAATGTCTCATAATACAAACGACCGGAGAAATTTTGAACATTGGAACATTTACAAAAAACATATTTCATTATGGGTCTTATTTAACAGTAATATTTAAACACAACAATCGATTCTGTTTTCACATCATTACAGGAAGCAAGACAGCAATGTCAACTAAAACCATTATTAATGCACCGCCTGCAGCTTAGTAATTATCTAAGAGTAATTTCTAACATTTATTTAATGAATTAGAATGCCTTAAACCACAAATCATGTTGTTAAGCTTTCACAATTAAAACTAAAATAAAGCGCATTACTTTGCAAAATAACCATTAAATTGTGAGTTCTAGCTCAAAGTCTATTCCTACAAGGTACTGATTATCATATGTTAAACGAAATTCAGTTAGTATGAGAGATAGAATTAACATGAAAAAAAAATCGAAATTCATAATAAGCACACTGAAACGAGAGTCTTCGTATAAAAATATTTAATATGTACATGTACACCTATCTAATTAATCTTAAAGAATAAACTGATTGTATCATAGAGTATTATTTCGTATATTCATGTCAACTATATGAATACTAGTTGTTATATAACAATGAAAGTTTGAACTTAGAATATATATATCTAACTCAAAAACAGTGCCTGTGTTGATAAGCACAGACGACATTTGTGGCGTGTTTGTGTTGATAAGGACAGATGACATTTGTGGCGTGTTTGTTTCCTTATTATTCGCTACAATCCAGTGAAATTATCAGCAACACAATAATAAATATTTGAACTAATTTAAGTTGCTGTGACACATTTTTATTAGGATTTCCTTATAAGAAATCATGAAATGCATGTTGTCTATCAGTATTATGAACGGAAATGTCTTCAATTGTTACAAAATTTCACATTTGATCGCTTACTTTCTGCACAATTTTGATATCCAGCCAAATAGCTCGCATATATGCAAGCTTATACATCGTACAAACACGTATACCATGTAAATTATCTGATAGCATGTAATAAAGTGCTCTTTAAAATCCTATGATCTAGTATTTGAACATGTCAATGATATGTATTTTCTCAAACAAGAAACATCTATCAAATTGGACAGATAATTGGTTTTTGATATATCAAAATATTTTCTCTTGCTATTTATACGAAGATGTATACATTTATGATAAGCATTTGTAAATTCAATTTGGTGACTTTTGAATAATATGGAAATCTGCAACTGTTGGAATGTTGCTTTTAACATCCCTGAGTATACAAAATATAATGTGGTGTTAGATATTTTGTTGCCAACATTAACATGCAGTTTATACACATTTATTTTAGCCGGATTGTGAAACAAGTCATTACAACTTAGATCAACTTACAGGTCGTCTTGTATTGAGAAAAGCGTTTCTGGCCATATTGAAACATCGAGATGTGTAAAGACTGTAATTCGAGCCTTTCCAATGACCTAATCATTCAACAAAACAAGCTATTTTGTAAGCAACGTTAGACTTAGTGGAGTTTAAAAGGGTACAATTTCGCTTAAATGCTATCGACTCAAAATTAGTCCTAATATGGTCATTTGGTCACTTTAACTTATTGATTTTACGTTTTTCTAACGCCAATTTGAATGTTCAATCATAGGTCTTAATCAATCAGCATGACATCTCTGACACGTGTGTGTATATATCATTTGACTTGTTAATGTCTACAGGCACGTTTACTTTATTATATTCACGTTGTATATATAATGTTTGATAATCACAAATCCAAGAAAACAATATCATCTATCAGATACGTCTAGTCGCATTCAGAAGCAGATATAATATTGAATCAATGATTGAGCTTTAACCTTGTGTCTAGAATCTATGCTTCGATGTATTTTGGTGAAATGTCCAGTTCATTGTTATAAACAATTATGTGTCTGTGTTTACCAGTGTTGGAGATTGCCACAACTAGTGTGCATGTATTGTGGCAGTGCATGTACTCTTAAATGTGTTCTTTCTGCTCGGTGAAGCAATGATGGTAGTAAGAAAGACCCTCTTAATGATGAACAAGTATTCAAAGAAACATACATGTATACTGAAAATGAAATTATTATAACATTACGGAACTAGACCATTTATTTATCATGCTACGTTTGTGATATGTAGGTACTTAAAAGGAGCCTAGGCACCAACAAGTGGTATAAACCGTCGACGATGAAGCAGTATACCATACACACATAATTTTTTTTTAATTTATTTGAACTTATATTTAACATAAACAGTGCACTAGTTATCCATCTTATCTTTTTAAACAACATAGCCATCACAAATGAACTAAGATGGATAAAATATACACATTTTATGTCTAGATAAAAAATCATTTCTAATCTTTGTCCGTTTTGGACATTCTAAACTTGAAATAGAGTTTACCTACGGCTCCGTCAATTATGTTAGTTCGAGATTAACAATCTATCATTACAGGAAAGTTATATCGTGCCGAAAGCAAGTTAAGCGCCAAAAATGAATCTAAAATGGGTTGGCTATAGTAATACATGTGGAATATCAAAAAATATTTAAATCATACATTCTATTTTGCTTTTTCCTACTATGAAGTTAAAATGAATTGAATTCAGTGATAAAAACAGGAGTAATCGTTGAAAATATAGAAAATGGGTTAATTGACATAATTAGGAGAAAATGAAGTTCTAATTGATGTAAAATTCTTCTAATGTTTTAACACAGTTACAAGCTTGAAATACAGGCACAAATTCACTAAAACTTAAGGCTAAATCTGACTATTTAAGAATATTTAAAGGGAAAATGCAGACATTGATAAAATCTATATCACCCTCTATTTAAACAAACATCCTAACTTTGATGAGAGTTGGATCGAAGTTCACAATAATAGAATAAACACATGCGGACGTTTAGTGAATAACTATGGCACATAAATATAACATATTCAATTTGGATAAAAATGCCAGACAAAAAGCGTTGCATGATAAATGCATACACAAATTGCTATCTAAAGAAAAAAAATCTTGTCCCAAAATATGTTCACATTATAGTAGGGTGAAGTAATAAGTACAAAAATGAGTAGTCACCTCAAGGTACTTTATATATAGTTATCATAGTATGGTTGATGTTATGGTTTGAAATAAAAGATTATTGATGAAAATATAGTTGTAACCGGTGCTATTATAGTGGCCTCTTTATATCTCGGAGAAGAGAAAACAACATCAATCAAATGTAATGAGGCTTCTGTCAGTAATCTGCTAGTATTTATTATTTTTAAAATTAGTAAGTTTAATTTTCAGTAACTGGATTGTCAACAATCTTATGTTTACATACTTGTTATAAAACATAGTAACCGTCCACGTAGTCAAAATGGCTTGCAAAAGAAATTTTAAAAAGTATTATTTTCAAACATAATAAAGTATAACTTACGTATAAGAATATGCAAATTATATATATGCGAATTATTAACATACATTTATAGCTGATGAAATGAATATGAACTACATGAATACATGAATTGATTTAAGTTTAAAACCATGCTTAGCTTACTTTTGAAATTTCAATCACAATAATTGTACTTTTTTATGTATAGGTTACATTTGTCAACCACTATTGTAATGGTTTGTCCAGTTTTACTTACCAGTAACATGAAAATTCTCTGTCACTGTTTAGGCGCACTTTTTCTAGCAATACATGTATTGTTTAATAAATTTGTGTCCATTTTGGAAATCGACTGTTTCTCGCATGACCCTAATATCTGAACAACATTATGTTAACATAAAAAAATATCCATTTTTGGGTTTACAATGTAATTAATTTTGATAATGCATTTATAAATACGTCAAAATGCATTTGTTTTAACAAATTGTGTATATTCTTATATCAAATTCTTGATATTGCGTACTTATTTTTGTCAGCCCGTATGTTAGTTATTTATTTCAGCCCTACCGTAGAATGACTTTAAATCAAAATTAGTCATTATTACTTCGTTGAGCAATTGAAAACAACTTACCGATGTTCATTGGATCTCTACCTCCTTGCAGATTATAACACGAGAACAGTCCAAACATTATAATTCCCTTCAGTACAAAAACATGCATTTTTAATCCGAAGTAATGAAAACTATTATAACTAAAACGAATGAAGAGGCTAGATCATCTAAATATGTTTCAAACTTTATCCAAATTATTTCCTAAGAAAGCTTAGCGCATGTGGTTATAAGCGATCAAGTTTGAATGTTATATGTACTAGAAATGTTACATTTTCTCTTTGTCTAACATTATCCTAAAATGTTTATGTGTCTAACAATAGACGTACTACATAAATGGTAGCATAAAAGAATAAATCAGCATAAACTGCAATACTACACGTCCATTTTGACCAGCATAGCACGCCATATACTCTAGACGTGTCCGAGTTAATCACACTATTTGCTTTCCATTAAGCGATCGCTTTCCCTTCGAGAAACTCATCAATCAATGCTTAATACAAATCTCCTAATGGCTAAAACATCACAAGAGTAACACAGATCCTTAATTGAATCACTCGGTCACATTACAGCAGATAGTACGGTCCATAAGTTCTCTAAACTTCATCACTATTCCATTTCCATAGACAATCGTTGAATTCATGTCATATTGTATTGTACACAGCCTAAATCGATACGCTGTTTCCGGTGTAGTAATGCTCTGTGTCTCATAGAGAACAGACTATGTACTACAACAACAGCAAAATACGATAATTTTCCCAATAATTTTAAGGAACCGACGTCTTGTAATCTCAAAATTGGCATAAATACTAGCATAAACATGTTTATGGCATGAGAAGCGTCCAATTATTCTCTGTGTATAGTTATATGGATGTTCTATTTACCTAAGGCAATATCATTGACTTAACATCAAAACAAGATAATAAGGGTAATAATAGAAAAAGGTCCCGAGGTCCAGGAAATAATTCAAGCACTAATTAGTGGATTTGGTGGGGAGATTGGGTATTTTTTCTGTTCCACTATAATGAATGACTGATTTGAATGTTTAAAATATGTGCGTTTTTACGTAACGCGCATACTCTAAATAAATCTCTGAAGGTTGCACATTTTTCTGCTTCAACTTTATCTGTAATGTGCAGATCACATTGAGCATGAATTTATCGCTTTGGACAATACCATAGAAAACTTAAGTTGATGACAAAAATAGGAAACACTGCATTTCAACACATTCTTATCAAAAAAAAGTTGCCACTTGACTTACTCTCTGAACCTTGGGATGTTTAGATCTCAGGGTCTATGCGTTGAACCAGTGTTAGGCACGTACAATTGCAAGAGGCTGGCAACTGCCATACTTGATACAGATCTTTTTTATACTGGTTTAACGTCATGTCAACAACATGTAGGTTATTTTACAACATCCAGCCCCTTACATAGCTTTCCTGAAACATTTTTGTAATCTCTACTCACCTACCCTTCCATAAGGCCAGACACTACTCCCTATACCTTATCACTGGATGAAAGTTGACATGATTGGCATTTTTATGGAATGGTATAAGCTTCCCGGGTGATACAAAAGTTAACAAAAGAAATGCCTTAGAATATTACATAGACTATTGCATGTAGTTCTAAAGCCATGTTCCCTGAGATCGTTGTCATACAAACTATCAACTGAGCTTTACCGGGCGGATAGGTTCAAGAAGATGAATAAAAGTTATGTTTGAACATTCTTTCAGTTTTTTGTTTACCATTTTGCAGCAATGTTTAATATCAGTGGTCGCTCCTCATCAACCTAACTATGTAATGATTGGAATCATGCAGTCTCGAACATTTCAATTTGTGTCGACATTGGCAGTCTGGCAAGTGTTTTTATGTCCTTTTGTAAGTCGTATGAATATCGCTTTAATCTGATACGAACATGTTAAGTATTGCGACAACTACTTTGCTTTGCTTAGATTTATATTTTTGATCATACATGAAAGCAAATGCGAATTGTTGACAAAATTATATTGATATCAATACTTTTCACATGACATTTGCTTATAATTATACAATACTTGATATTAAATTACATGTCGTTGCCATCTCCTTTGTAGGATAATCATTTGGCAACTGAATTGAATTTAATGTTTCACAATTATATTTAAAATGCTTTGACATTAAAAAAGATGTACTTTAGATCGAGAGACATGTCTAAAATGATATTGATTTAAATACACTGCAATAATAGATTTTCTTAAATTGACATTTATATTACTAAACGTTTGCCAATAATACTCGTAGTAATTTTGTTTTACAGATTATCAATTTAGTTGACACGCAGAATGCTATTCTTCCTTTGCTGGGACTAGATAACTATTATTTGAAGTAAATGTCGCTCTATATTTGTACTCTGCTGTAAATTTGGATTTCATACTAAATTTTTTTTATTAAACTATGTTTTTTAATCAGCACTATCACTTTTGTATATGCGTGCAAATTTTCAAAGAAAAAATACCATCCAACATTTATTTTCAGAGGAAAAATCAATTTAGTATTCAAAACATTTTAGTATGAAAACAGTAAATTCAGCTTAAAGATCTTTAAACGGACGATTAATTTAGCGTAATAATATTCTTCTATTAACAGGTCCACGGATCAGGTATTAAGATTAATCTGCTAAATTATACCAATGAAGCTGAATATAATTTGATTGTCTACTTACCAGTTATGTCGAAAACGTGTTTTTATGTAAAAACTTTGTATCAGGTGACCCGGTCTGTATCATACCTCCAATTGTGCTTGACGATGTCGACAGATCTGTCTGCAGAGAGAAGTTGTTGTTTGTTGTAACTGAAGTTTGGCCCGCTTGTTGAGTGATATAGTCGATGATATTCACTAAAACATGTAAACAATTTGTGTTAAATAATAATAAAAAGACAGACAAGCACAACGCAAACATATATTTCTGTTGACATTAATCATGTTTGTATTGTGTAATGGTAAAATATATGAATTATTATCACTTTTCCCTTTCTATCTAATCTTTATAGAGCTGCATATCAAAGTGCATCGATTCATTAACAATAACAAATTTGTGACTCGAGTAACACTTATTTACTTAAGTGCTATGTAAAATGACAATACAATGGTAACAAAGAGATTATCTCTCTTCATGTTTGCAAGCGTTGTCTCCCTTTGTCTGTAAACGGAAAGTTGTTTCATCTTAGTTTAAAGACAACATGTGTATTAAATGTATTTATTATGCGTAAAACTAAGTTTTCGCCATAGTCCGTCGTCCAATAACCATTTGAGTGTTACATTTCCAAAGACATTTTCGAAGAACTGTTTTCCACGTTTGGATACAATAAAATACTGATTTGATTTGTTTGTGTTTAGTGGCACATCAACACAGAAAGGTTACGTCACGCCGAAGGCAATTGATGGTAACAATTGTTGTCATAAAATACTGAGCTGAAATTAATATTTATCGTAAAGCCCTTAGTTTTTAAAGCGAATTTGATAAGGTCTGATGACAACCAGTCAGTGCATTTATTTACTAGCTATATTTTAGAGACAGTTTATTTTTTCAGTTTAGCAATTTTCGTTTTACAATGTACGTATTAACAGTTCTGATATTATTCACCAAAATTGTGCACGATACGAAACAGACACGTTCGCCTAACATATAACATATTGCCAAATTCGTAAACAAACGATTGCCTTTAACTGAAGGTTTATAAACTTCATCAAAATTGCTCAACAAGACCTTGACGGTAGGGCAATTATCTTTCTTTATTTGTTTGTATGACAAATGACTTGTAATTAAACGATTTTAAACAAATTCAGGATACTATCGCCCCCTTAAAGGTACAAATATTTTCTTAAATCTTATATAAGATGGTACGTTTTTGCTTTTAGGGAACGTTATGTCGAAGGCAATAGAAGAGCAAATATTAAGACTACAAGCATCCAAATATGCCTTAGAATGTTTTAGTTTTAACTTTCAACTCTAGACTAATCAAATATTTAATTATTAAAATATTATCTTGAAGCATTTGCTGGTCTCAATAAAATATTTATGATCATTTTATGACTATCAAATATTTTCTCAATCGTATTTAATTACAAAATAATAGTCCACATGATGTTATCTTACTTAATTATTCACGATGTATTCAATGTTTGTGAGAGAATAACGATTCCCACCAGGCTTGGCTTTCTTTCTGTCACTTCAAAATTATATAGTTGAAAGCGACGCACGTTTTACATTTCTGAATTTCAGTATTGCAATGCCACTATATTTAATACAAGCTATTATACAAGTATGTATATTCTGCAAAATGGAATACGTATGATATCATAATATTCATAAATTTTAAACGCTTGTTGTAGGCGATAATGGGTCCAACAAAATATTAGACGATACATTAAAAGCTTTGACGCTGAGTATCTTATCGGATGTCGTGTTAAATGTGTTGACTAAAGCTATTATTGATGAACTCACACATACCTGATCATGGAGCTACTGTCACGGGGGTATCGACTGTATTTCAGTTAGGGCTGTGGATCGTCGAGCTAGTGGCGATCCGATTCGAACCACGATTCACTTTTAGCGATTAACGAATCGAACCACGAATCACTTGTTAATTGCAGATGCTTTTACTTAATAGAAAACCATGTACTCTAAACATTTCTATTAACAGACCTTTTATGGGAATTTTTAGTTATAACATTTTTGTTTAAATGTGTTTTAATCGAAATTTTGACACAAACTATTACGGTCCCTACATAAATTAAAGTTTACATTAAAAGTGCGGCTCGTTTTTAGTGTTAATTAAGCTGAAAATGTTCTTTATTTTTTTTTCCAAAAATAGATCGCTATCCGACGATTTCGGACGTGACGAATATTCGTACTCGATTTTCTGGTCGAGATCGCGAATATCCGAGTACTCAGATACTCGCAGCAGCCCTAATTTCAGTCATAAAACTACATGCAATTCATGTCAAGATGTCAAGATTATTGGTTTAGTGCAAGTGTTTTGATTATCAAATGACTCGTGTTCAAAGTTTGATACTGACTAATTTAGCCTCTAGGACGATATTAGGTCCCAGTGACCATTCGTTGTTTCGATATTTAGCTCCGCTATACATAATCTTCCAAATAATGTATACAGTTACGTTGATCATTCGTAACATCCACAACAAAATGTTTACTACTAGTTAGTTAATTTTTAATCAAAACCAAATATTAAAATCATAGATCTAGTATATGTGTCGAAATATTGAAGAGGACAGACCAATCACTTGAAAATAAAATATTACAAATGTGACCCAACGGATCAATTACACATATATACATATCATCATGGTTTACGAAAGTAATACTTTTAATATTGAAGATTAATCACTCTTTTTTGAATAATTCTCTATGAAAAGTGGAATGACAAAACTGTTATTTAAAACAAATTACTGTCACACAAGTATTGATAAGTCTGACTTTATGATCAATAAAATCAGTTCTATTTGAACTCCTTGGGGATTTGATAAAAAAGTTTGAAATATTATAACTTGCAAACGATCAGTTTTATCAAATACTGATGTATAGTGTCAACCATTTCCAGCGACATGTTGTATGTAAATAGATGGTCTTAACATAGGGGTCCATTCGTTTTTATCCAGGAATGCTTAACATACCAAAAACATGCTTAAATATCTGTTACCAGCGATATTGAACAGTTGGAAAAGAGATAAATGCAATAATGATGATAATGCAAAAACATCAACAACTAGCGAATAATTATTACACATCGATCAAACTAAAGAATTGGATTGTGATAGGTTTTTGGATCAACCTATTAAAAGTTCAATATCAATAAATGATGAAACTCAGCAAGCAAAACCAAACAGAAAGTTAATGATGTTGTTATTTATTTATAACATATTAAAGTTAGGAAAATGCAAAGTATTTGAACCCAAGACAAACAACTACTCGTAACACAGCAATAAACAAAGATATAGTAAACTGATTGAATTGTACATATACTTCGTCTGACAGTATAGTCAAACAAATGATACGCAAAAATATCTCCGGATATGATTAATTGTACGTTTGTAATCACAGAATGAAATAGTGATACTTTAGAAGATGAATCACACTATTACTGAATAATTCTCAATGGACAGTTTAATGATAAAACTGCTATTTCAAAACACATTTCGTCATACAAATAGTGAAAAGTCAGAATATGCAATGTATAAAATAAATTTTAGTTAAAGTCTTTTGAGATTTAGTAAAGTAGATTAATACATTTGTACAAAGTTTTGTTTATCTTTAAAGATATAAATATTTTCAGCCATTTTAACCGATCTGTGGTAAGTAAACCCATTTATAATATGATGTGGTTTAGTTAAGTTTCTATCTTTGATTAATTATTAGCTTAATACTTCCATCCTGTGATATAATACAAACTATTTTATTTAAGAACCTTCTTCTGCCATATTGCTGCTGAATTTGTTTGGAAATTTGGTACTTACCACTAAACGCTATAAATTATTTTTGCTTAAATAAAACTGTATTTAGGATAAGACCTAATTTGATGTATACATGCATGTAAATCAAATAACCTGGCATGATGAAGTGCGATAGTATTATTAAATGACATTATATGCATACGTATGTGCTTAAAATCATTTTGCAATGAAAACGTGATTTTTGCGAAAGTTCATTATATAGTTTATATTCATAATATAAAAACATACAAAGATGTATTTAGTGCTGTGCAGCAAATAAACAACACACAATTAAAACAAATGGAAATGCACATTTGCCCCAAATGCTTAACATGTGACAAATTAAAATACATTTTACTAAGTCATTAATCAGAAACTGTTAGAAGTTTCGCTGTTGATGAACATTGAAATCAACAAAAAAATACCATCAACCATTAAACAAATGTATCGAAAAAGAACATAAATAAACTGATTTATCGTTTGCAAATTTAGTAAAACAAATGATGGGAAATTCAACTCTTGACATGATCGATTGAACGTTGGTAATCACAGTCTAGAAATGAAATATTTTTACTACAGGCGATGAATCACACTGTTACTTAATATTTCTCTATGGATAGTTCAATAACAGACTTGTTATCTTTAAAACAAATCATTGTCACATACATATCGATAACTTTGGCTCTATCATCAACAGGCTAAACCTCTCGGGCTTCGTTAAAGCAGACTGATACATGAGGAGTTATTAGTAATATTTTGTTTTAACTAAATGCATTTCAAGTCTATGTATATATTCTTTTTTATACAAAAAATAGTATACATTTTACCTTTATTGCATTAAATTACAAATACATTTGTAGAAAACAGTTCAGCATAGTATAAATATGAATACACATACATATGTATACAGTTTTATGTGTGTTCAATTGTTTTCAACAAATATATTTTTAAAATAGTGCAATAAAGATAAAATGTACACCATTATATTTTGTATAAAATAAATTGCCATTGTTTGTTATTTGCTCGTTGCACATTATGTACATGGTTGTATCATAAATTGGTATTGCATTATTATATATTTACATTAATCGCAAATAATGTTTACATTGCCCACAGAAGTAAACAAAGAATGAACGACACAATATCAAGGTATTTATCATACTCAAACATTAATTAATTATCTGCTTGCAACATGCAACATGCAACACTTGGAAATATGCAAATAGGTAGGGAAAAAGGTATCCGTAAGTCATGCACCCATATGAAACTTGGCATCTCATGTTAAATACATTCAGTTCAACGTCAAAACAGTACAGTGCATATTTGATTATAGTTTTATTAGTTTAACTTGTCATATATTTACTTGAGCTTATTAAACAAATATACCTGTTACCGGTTTAAAAGTTTAAAAGCGTTTATACAAAACAAATATGCAAATTAGGAAATTGGTAAGTTTTAAACTATGGCATGAACTTATACGTTGTTTATATAGTACATTTTAAAATTTAAATTCAGCTTTCCACTTATCACAATAATGGTAAAAACGGTCTGCTTAATAGAAGTTCCGTTTAGTGGAAAACAAGTATTGAGTATTAAAGTTTTGTTGACTTTCTGTCTAGAAAAATTTGATTAGAATTATCAAAACACTTCTCTGATTTCCTGTAACAATATTTCTCCAAGATGTTATGCAAATAACGTTAAAAACACAATAAATAGTAAAAATACTACAACGAATATATATGGAACTTGCCACTACCTCTTGATTTTGATCGTAACTGGCATGTCCATGCTCAACAGAAATGCGTTTGATTTGTTTATGGATATTTTACTCAGTTTTTCAAAGAATGGTCATATGCTTATATGCATACAATCATTATACTATAAGCAATTTTTCAAAATGTTTAAATAAAGACTTTCTATTAGAAACTTATCTGGACATGTCTATGGAGCAATGTGTAGAGGAATGTTTGCTAAGAACAAATTGTAAGGCTATAAATTATGATGTGCGTTTTCTTATGTGTGGGTTATTTAGTGAGGACTCAGAATATAGGGAAAGAACTAAATCGGAAAATTGTGTGTTAGTATTAAAGACAGACATGGTTATACCACAGGTAAGAGTTTCATTCATCTACATTGACATTTGTTAAAACTGTTTGTCATTGCTTACCGGAAAATCATAGGAGTGCTTTCTGCTTTATCATTTATCGCGTGTACTCGTATTTTAATTTCTGATTCTGTGTCAGTGCATCTCTGATCACTAAAACGCTCCAAAAGTCAAAACTCAAAATACGAAAATTTTTATCTGAGCTGATCTTGAATGTATTTTATTCATTTCCGTAACATTCCAATAGGGTGTAACCTACGTAGGATATATACGATACGTATGTAAATGATATTATGTTTTGAATTGGTAACGGATTGACTTTACACGTCTCGATTGTAATATAGACTTTTATATGAGATTTAGGATGTCTGACAATGATTCTATTGTGGTTTTAAACTCATGAGAATTGTTCTTTGCTGAAATTATTAAACGAGTTTATTATAAACATAGACACATATATAATGAGATATGCGCAATGATTCTTTGAATAGACGAATATATTGTCTAATACAATGTACTTCTACGAGTAACATTAAAAAAACACGAATGTATCTGTACATGTAGAAATTAAGAATGCAATCTTGTATGAATAAAAAAGGAGATACATTTTTCATAAATATATTTTCAGGAATTTCTAACTTCTCCTTGTTCTGAAAGACAGCGAAGAGATCCTGACACAAATATTTGTGAATATTCAGGTAAAAATATACTTCCAATGATGTTTAATATCTAATCATTTCAGCCATTGTATCACATTCTTTGCAATTGTGAAACTGTAAGTTTTGTTCAGTATACTCGTTTAATACGTATATATACAATTTGATGAACATAAGCCAACAGTGATACTTATCATATGATTTGACACCGTAATACTTATATCGTCTTGTAAGTATATACGATAATCAGAGCATTGCAACCAGTAAATAAAAGTCACAAATGTGTCGTTTGAGCGTTATTAAATGAAATCACATTAACTTTACAATTACAATGTCGAATTTAAGGACAGAAAGTATATGTTCGATTATTCTTGAGCAAAGAGCATTGGTTGAACGTTGTATTTGGTTGAATACTTCATGCCTTTTCAGTATTAGACAATAGTTTACAAATAAAGGAACTCCAATATGTTTTGGCAAACTGGCAATATTGCCTGGAACCATACCAGGAACCACAACAATTCAACTTACATACAGACAAAAGGCGAAGAATGAGGTTTTGCTTAGATTTAAACCTTTTGGTGTAAAAGGGATAAAACAAAAATAACTAAAAGAATAACCTTAAAGGGTTTCCTCCTTAAAAAAAGACAAAGGCAAATCATTTCTACTGAGTGTTCAAAACAGGCTCAAAGGTGCATCAACTATTTGCCGGAATAAATACATGTAAGAAAAACAATAACAAACTGTGCTGCCGAAACAACTTGAATACATTGCTATGGTAAAAGGCAAACATTTGATTACTTACAAGACCAGTTTAACTTAAATCAGCAATAACACGATCACATGAATGATAAGAACTGGTCGAGTGTCCACGTTCTTTAAAAAAATATTTACATAACAAATATTCATAAATACTCTAATGCCTTCGTGCAATCAAGGGATAATCCAACTGGTTAACTTTAGGAAGGGGGACGATAATCAATCCCACAGAACACTGTATGTAAAATATCCAAATGATATGTACAAAAACATTTGTATAAAACATATCATTTATTTTAGAATGTTCGACACTTCATTTAGACAACGGTGCTGTAACCGGTGGAATGGTAAATATAGGAGCAAAGTCTACATTTGTGTGTAATGCATTCTACAAAGAGATAAATAATGAAGGGTCTTCAGAATGTCTCACAAGTGGAAATTGGAGTTATATTCCAAAATGTGCATGCGTAGACTACGGTAATTAAACTAATCTTCAATTTCAACATTTGTTCCTTTTTAGTTTTAACCATGTTGTAAATAAGATCCTTTGGTTGGCTTCAGTACTTACATGGGTTTTTTTTATTGTTTTTTATTGGATTTAACGCCGTGTCAACACAATTTAGGTCATTTTACGACGTCCGGCGCACCTAACCTAGCTTTCCTGGACCTTGTCTATAACCAGTACTCACCTACCCTACCACAAGGTCGGAAACTTCTCTATATCATCTAATCAATGGAGGAAAATCGACATTATTGTCAAATTTTCATGAAAGGGTATAACCTCCCCGGGTGGGGTTCGAACCCGTAGCCAGTTTAGTGCATTTATTTTGATATTGCATAACTTAATCATACTTTTAGAATATGAAGGATGTTATGCTGATCGATGGAATCGTGCATTGAAGGGTAAATCATTAAGAAGTCAAACAATGACACCTCAGATGTGTATTTCTTTTTGTTGTGGCTACACGTTCTACATGCTCGAGGTATGCTATTTTTGATTTTTGTTCATAATACATTTGTTTTTTAGCCTCAGTTTTTAATTAGTAAATATGAACCCTACAGTAATTTCATTCAATTGAGATGAAATGGATTCCATTTGTTGATTTAGATAATCATTTCGATTATAGTATTTATATAATACATTATCATTAGATATAAATTTAGGTTTAAACATTAAATGGAATGACTGTTATAAAACTTTTGAAATAACAATTAATGTAGTTTAGTCAAATAGACATAAACCATATACAATCGTTCCTATCAAATGTTTGCTATTAAATGACACGAAACATGATATTTCAAATAAAATATTTCATAATTTTAACAATTTCAGTCAAAAAGATTTGTTCAGTTTTACAACTTTAAGTTATTGCACTCGCTCTTATGATATATTTAACCTAAATGTGTTACCGTAGGTAAACAAATTAAGCAATTAAACATAACTTAGGAGATATATAGAACCTGACATGTAATAGAAAGAGAAGTAGTACAACAGAAAATGATATGTTTGCTTTTCATTGATATATACTATTAATTTATTTCACGTTACTAATCCACCTGTTTCTTGTTACCGAGTATGTATGTATATTATATCATTGAAAAAATGAAAATAAATAATTTATATTCCATTATCTCATTCTATACACAAACGGTCTAACTAACCTTTGTACGGAGACGCTGAGCATCATGGGTTAAACTGTTTATTCACCTGAAAACACGTGGCAATGTTAACATTCTAAAAATTTCCCCGTTCAACTGTACTGAACAATTAGAGTACGTTTTTTTGTGTCTACTCAAATAACATTTAACTATCCAACCAACTATGCATATCAAATTCATTTTTAACCGGTATTTAAACCTCCATCCTAACGTGTTTACATCTGTCATTCTTTACACAGTAATTTGAAATCGAAAAAGTAGAATACACCGTTAAACTATGCATCTGTACCTAATGAAGTTTAAAAGTACTTTGTATTTATGGATTGATATTCCTGTAGTTATAACCAATCATTTAATTTACAATTTAATAATGATTGTATAAAAAAACCCAAAAAATATCCAACGATTTTGTCTTCATGCGCCGCACTATATTCTGTTGCGTACCAACTGTGAAGCGTTGTGCGTCTTAGTATAGAGGTGATATCATCACTTGCTATTTATAGATTGTCATTATCTAAAGCCCCAGTCACATTAGAGCTTACGACCACTTAAGACCAGTTGACGATCACCAGTGACCTCTGGTCGCGAAGAATCTTTAAAAAGTCTTACGACGGTCATCGGTGATCTTCGACAGTCGCAGGTTATCTTATTTAGGTCCCACGACCAATTTCAGTCGCAGAGAGATTTTTGAGCTTGCACAAAAACCTCCTTGCGATCAAACAGGTCGCTAGTGATCTTATAAGGTCTTAGGCTGTCGCACGACCGTCGTTCGAAAGTCTGTAATAATCTTCAACTGGTCGGCGCCGATGTCCTTGTCACTCGGTCGCAGGTAGTCTTTCCAAAGTCGTAAGATCATCGTGCGATTAGTAGTGACTTGTCTTGCGACCACCCACGATGACAAATGACAACTAGCGACTTCTCTACGATTAATTGCAACCATCGTACGATCGTCAGAGACTAGTTAAAGATTTCATGTGATAAGACACAGACCACGTGGTGTAACATTATATATAGCAGTCACTTTACGGCTCATTCCTCATACGCACTTTTTCTTTTGTTTGATTAACACCGTCATGCCACCCAAAAAGTCAAAGTGTAAAGGAAAAGTTCAGAAAAGGACCAAACACGACTCTGAGGGTGAAACTGAAGAGCTAGTTGTAACCCAGCATGAAAATGCATTACCTCAAGTCGTCCCTGATGCTCAGCCTATTCGGCAGATCCAGGAGCTGGTATTTCAGGACGCCGAGGACGGTGACGGTGAAGATGATTGCGATTTACCACCCAAGGCCAAGCGTGCTAAGGTCTCTGAAAATATTCTGTGTTGTTTACTCTCTCTCGTAATTACTGTGATAAATGAGAATGTTTCACTGTAAAGTCCTTATTTATACCTCCAATGCATCAGTCTTTTTAGGATTTTTGTTAATCGCAAAACTGTCGTGCAACAATCTTAAGACAGTCTTTACAAATTGTCACTAGTCACTGATAGTCTTGAGTAGTCTTTAGTAATCGTGCGATGGTCGTACGACAAGTTGTAGGTGATCGCATGACAGGTCACGGGTAGTCGTAAGTAATCCCAGACAATCTTGAGACAATCGTACGTTTTCTGATGACCTGTCGTACGATTGTCAATGACTGGTCGTACGATAATCGCGGTAGTAAATTTTTCTGCGCAAAGAGGGTTTGGTCGCAGACAATCGCCGATGATCGTCGGTTTTACGCGTCGCCGGTGGTCGCAAGTAATCGTGAGCTCCAGTGTGACTGGGGTCTTAGTTAGCATGGTATCAATTAAATTTGTATGTTCTGGTTGCATTTGTACAAGCGTTTTTAGCCACCCGGCTAGCTCAGTTGGTAGCACGCAAGTCTATTGATCGAGGGGTCGAAGGTTCGATTGCCGGGCGGGGCATACTTTCTTGAAGCTTGGCAAAGAAATTATTCATACGGCCATTCTACCTCCTACCAATGATTTTTTTAATTATTTAGGACAGTTTTCAGTCACTGACGAAAGTATGGGCTTAGTAATTAGTTAACAGTTAAATTCAGAGAATAAGCCTTTCCAGGAGCAGCAAGTATGTTGACTGACCGCCGTTATATGACCTATACAATGTGTTGCTGCGGTGTCAAACCCAACAAAAAACAAAACAAACACACGTTTTATAATTTGACAATAGACTGTGTGCTAGCCTAGGGCAGATATATGTAAAGTATAGCAGCTCTTAAACTCTAAAAGCTGTTTAATGTTTCTTGCAGACCGGCAGTGAATGTTATTGTGGAAATGAACTGACTTACAACCATTCTAGAATAGATGCGGAGTGCATATCACCATGTTCGGGAGATTCATTGCAAATTTGTGGAGGATATTGGCGTGGTTCACTGTTCAAATTAAACTACCAAACGTTAGATGTATCTGTATAGTGTCAGTGATCACGTTCCATTAAAACAGAAACATCGGAATTTTTATATGTTTTGTAAAACTTATGGTATAAGAATTATTTTACCTACTTGATAATCAAGATTTAACGTCCCAAACAAGTTATATTTTAAATGGTAAATTATGTTTGAAACCAGTCAGCCATATTGTACTATTAAACAGCATTTGTGACTTGACTTACATACCTTACATATAGAAAAACTTTGCCTATATGTGTACTTCAGTCAAAAACGTTTTTATATTTCATGCAGACAATATATTATTTGTTCAGCAAATAAGAGAAATGGACATAACATTGCTTTGTAAACATTCTTCAACAAACTGTAATTTTTAAAACTATCTACTTAAACCGAGGATCGTTAACCCGTGTTTAATTGGTATAAAGAATAATAAAATATTTCCCAACAACATGCTTTTCCAGCTAAATTAAGACAAGTCATTCGGCCACTAAAGTTAAATAGGTACTGTAGGTAATGTATTGTTGATAGAAACAAAATACTTGTCATTGAACGACAAACGTTTAAAACACAAGTTTAGTTAAATATTGCTTTGTCTGTTTTTAATGCTCATAACACTTTAAAATTTAAATCACACTTTAATCATACCAACTCGTTTACAGTACCTAGTCATCTAGAATTGAAAATTAAATCACTTAAATTAATGCTTTGCATTTTTTAAAATTTGTTTTGTTATTAAATTATTATTCATTTGGCTAAAACGCTTAACATGTATCAACAAACAATATGATTGGCATTATCATTCACTTAATACTTTTAATAAAGTGATATGCCAGCAAGATGTTTATCATGTTTTCTATTTTAAAATAATGTTTACCAATGTATACTTCACTTATATTTTGACCAGTCTTTCACTACTGAAGGGTTGTATGTTGAGTATCGTGGTTCCTATGCCACAGTGATGTAAACTATATTGAAAGATATATGTTTATCGTTTTGTTTAATTTTGTAATCGAATTATACAATAAAATACGTACAGATTGATGATAATCAAACTAAAAACGTGCACATGTTGTTATACTAGTAGATTATTTAGTAAATGATTACAACAAATATAACTAAAACGCACTTTGAGTATCTGATTCAATTTATTTAGATTTTAAGTGATTTTATACAAAGCAAGTGAATGTCCAGGCATTGTCCTTGAGGCATGTCACTCACTGGTTCATTCATTTAATGAGGAATCATTACCTTATGGTAACATTTGTTATAGAAATGTAAAACAAATATTACACTCATGGATATTAGGACATTGTTCGCTATGAAACTTGCTGGAGCTGATGTATCAGCATTATTTGTACCCAAGACATGCTTCATACCAGCTATTAGGTTCAATGAAATTACAACATTAAATGTCTATTTAAGAAAAGAATTTTGTTTTTATGACCATCAGTAATTGAGTTTAGTTTTATTATCACATTTTGCAGTATCATTAAATTAAATTTATATGCGTTAAATATTGCATCGCAATTGTATTTTTATGTTCTATGACATGCGGAAACATAATTTGATTTAAATTCGATAACTATGAAGTCTTAACTTTATACTTGATATTGCATGGAAACAGCGTTTCAATATGTGCAAAAAAGTCAAAATACATTGCATTTAAAATCGGGGATACCGGAGCATAATTTATAATGCAAATACATGCTTAAACTGTTTTATTTCAAAGCTTTCTTAAATGGTCTAGCAGCCATGCTCAATTCAACATCAAACTCAAAAGTTAATGACATATAATATATATATTAAAGAATCAATATTAGCAGTTCCATATTAAAACATAAACGTTTTAAATTTAATATATAATTAGTATACAAACAAAGTCAAAATTGAAAAAAAATGAAATACACTATGCACAAAAATGTCCAATATATTTAGTAAAATAATTTTCCCCTCAGAAAAGTATACAGCTAATGAAAATTTCAAAGTTGACAGATCAATTAGGACCATGGTCTATTATTTACCGTAAGAGCATTCTTACAAATTAACGAGAAAATTGGACACACAGTTATATACGAAATTCATTATTAAGAACCCGTCCGATGGGAATGAAAACGTCATACTACTCGTACGTGATACAAAGAAGTGTGTCTCAAGACAGATGATCACAAAATGAAGATGTATTCGTTGACGAAGACTGTGTACTACCTGAAAAGCTTAAATAATTGTTATCGCAAATTGGCATTTTTATTTGTTGTGTCAAAAAGGCAATGTTCGTTTAATTCAGCATATAAATATCTGTATGAAATGAATAACTTAGCAATGCTTTTATTACTTCATACCATTTTCAGGTACGGTTCAATCAATTTTTGGGTCACTTTTTATAAGATTTAACCATTGTTAGCTACTTTGATAAACTAAAACAAACAAATATACGTTACAGCATAGTAGTTTTATACTTGTTGTTAAACAGTTTTAACTTTACAAACAAATATCCATATATGCAAGAAATAACCATTTTGTTACATTTATCACATTTAATTCAAAATTTACAATAAAGTTAAGTTTCAGACACTTTCATTTAGGTAACAGCTTCTACTAAAAAATGAGAAAACAGACACATAATTCCTAATAGAGAGACGGTTTATACTATCATTTACAAACTAAACAATACGGAATGTACAGATGAAAATTGTTGAACCTTATCATTAATGTCAATTTAGTCGGCTAGCTATCCATTTTTTGCTATAAAAATTCCATAATACAGTTCACAATCGATATTATTTTGCTTTTGTGTAACGTATGCAGCAACGAATGCCAGGGGCTTTCATATACGGAGCACTAAATATTCTTCTTGAAAATACACCATAAGGAGGGATGATTTATTGCAGCGTTTATAACCTTACTATGTTTGGCTTGTATATTATCTCAATACTTCTATTTACTAACTTTATTATCGATTTGTTCCCAATAATATTTTAAAGGTTGTTTTCTGTCTGTATTTATTATCACTTACTAATAATAGTAGTCAGTTGAAAGTAGTCTATTTACTGACAAATATTTGACTATATTACAAACTTGTATATTGTGGCAAACATTATGAAGAGTCGTGTTCAACCTTGACATTTACTAGTATTTCATGACAAGTCAACATCTGTATCTTGCTGTGTGTATTATTGATGTAATTATGAGTAGTAAAATGCTCTCATGGTAGAAAACGCACGGTAGATTTGCAAAGCGTTCGGGTTAACAAACCTGTTTTGGACTGTGTTAAGTATGAAATTCATTATTAAATCGCCAAAAAAGAATCAACGATTTAAGAAGATAAATTCTAATTATCAAAATAATTAGGGCTTTGTAGAAATAAGAAGTTCATTTATTCATTGAAAGAATTAACAACTTTGTAATCAGTACCCATTATGATGAAACACATCTGATGTATGATGGGCAAGACTACCACGATGAAGATAAAGGACGAACTTTCAATTACTCTGACATCTTGGTTGAAACTTACACCCATTTACATAAATATATTGACCAAAACCATAGAATGTGTACAAATAGTTTTCTCTCAAAGATTTTATCGTCCTATCTAAAACGACGGACGTGATAGTAAATACAGCCTTAAACAGGCAAATTAGTTACAAGGTATGGTCAATTATTTACATGAATATTGTTCTGTCAGATAAGCTTGAAAATTGGACACTCTCATAACAGTGATATATAGATGTCAGAAATGCAAAAAAAAGCAATTAAACAAACTGGCATATGATCGCAACTGCAATACACTCAACTTTTGAAGAAAGTTAATGCAACAATGTTTGCGACAAGAAACATAGCGTTGATACTACTCTTTCATACGGTTTCTATCATTTTCAATTTTAATCCTATAAATTGATATTGATATTATCACAAAAGGTTGTTAATTTGAAGCCAACAATGCGACAATTCAATCAAACATTTCCCATTGATATGTTCGGCTTAGTAATTGAACTGTTTTCAACGGACCTGAAACAGCAAACATGGATGGAATATCAAACGAGTTGCTTTACGATGTCATTAAAATGTGTTTCATTTTATATTATGCATTATTATTGAAATGTGTATTTCCTGCCTTGAATAACCACACAGATTGCTAAAAATGAAATAGTAACAAACATTTATATATATCTACAAACTTAACCAGTGTATTGCATTACGGGCATTTGAAGAAAATTAACGTATTGCTAAATGGTGTCTAAGTAGGATTTCACAGCATAAACATTAAGTTTATAAATTCCCTATCTTCTGGAAAGGTTCATGTAACTATTTACATTACAACTCTATAAACGTGTGCATAATCGTCACGGACAATTGCAAATTAAACTCATTTTAACAATATAACATTTTTTAATGCTCACAAAATCCTAAAAATTTAGATTAGATAACATGGTAAATATGCAATTAGATAATGAGCTAATTTTTATTTCAGTTATACATTCATAAATAGCATACCAAATATAAGGACAGGAACACGCATTCCTCTCGAAAATACACTTAAATAGAAATGATTAATCGCAGAGTTTATGACCCCACTTTTTGAGGCTAAATATTATCTCATTTCTTATATTTACTAATTATATTACCAATATATACATAGTACAATCACATTGGCTGTTCACTTTCAATATTCACATCATCAAAACATATATGGATGACTATTTAAGGACCAAAGCCCACAAGGAACAATAGTATATTAGATTCTTGGTGATGCCTCTAAAATAGATAATATAATACAAGAGCATAGACTAAAAAGTCCTTCGACTTTAATGACCAAATGAACCAAATCCCATATGTGTAATACAACATTAAATTAAGATACTATAGCATTCCATAGTAAAACTCACAATCAATATTATGTTTATATTGTGTTTTATTTATGCTTCACAGAATGTCAGGGATATATATGGAAAACTTAATATTTAAAAAAACATAAGTAGCAATGATTTACTGCAGTGTATATAAAATCACAATGTTTGGCTAGTATATTACATAAATATTTGTATTTACAAACTGTATTACCAACATAGGTCAAATGACATTATTACGGTTGTTTTCAGGCAATATTTACAATATTTATTATAACTAAATGTTTACGGTACGCTGCATGAAGTAGACTAATTTATTAGTTCTAGTTCATCAGAAGGACACAAGGAGTGGAATGTAACTAACTGGTAACGTTTTTTTACGTTCGTTTAAATAAAACACAAACCAAACGCATAACTTCTAAAACTCCTACCACCATCGTGCACATAACAAATAAGACAGCATTAGAACAAATGGGCACATATATGCATCAGAAATAATAACTTATTAAAAAAGAACCAAGTTTACTTATTAAAAAAGAACAAAGCTTACTTTAAAAAAAAAGAACCAAGCACATAAATGACAATACTATACATGATTATGATTTTTAGCATCGTTGAGTAATAGTAGTATTAAGAGGGATACATCGAAGCATGAAGTATTTTTATCGTAATACGTTATTTCTCTTAAAAACACTTAGTGCCTTCCTTCGCGTATACTTGCTGTTGAACAAAATTGCACATAGTTGCACATAGTTGCACATTTCACAGACATGGACTGTTTTCCTGAGAAGATACAGTAATCACAAGGGACACAGATGTAGACAATATATTCATAGACAATACTTTATGCCCACATTCTCACTAGATTATTATGACGTCAAAACAATTTTGTCTGAACAATAGCTTTAGTAAAAAATATAAATCTTGAATAGCAGAACGTCGTCCAATTCACGTTACGTACATAGATATTCACGTACAATGGCGTCTTTATGGAACATTTTGAAAGACATTAATGATAATTAAACAGAGCTTTGACTTATTATGCACAATGATTGTACGAATTCAGTGATTAAGATTCGTACGTACAAACTTTTTTTTTATTTTGTGTTAGGTAATGAACTTTGTCTTAATACTTTAATCCTTCTTTTTCAGTTACTGTAGTAAAAAGTAGTTGTTATCAAATGACTAACGTATAACATTCGTACTCGTTTAAGATTAAAATTGGGTTTCTTTACTCTTCCATAGACAGTAAGAAAGAAAACGTGTTTGATTAGAAAGGTCATAACTAAAACCCATTATGAAAACGAAACACCTGACGAACTGCCATTTGATAGCAACAGCAATACATTTACCCTTTGAAGAAAATTAATTAAACAAATGAATAAAAATGTTTGCGACAAGAAGCATAGCGTTGGTACTATTCTCTCATACGGTTTCTATCATTTTCAATTTCATTGGTATATATTGATATTGATATTATCACAAAAGGTTGTTATTTAAAAGTCGACTTTGCGACAATTCAATTTAACATTTCCCCATGATGTGTATGACGTAGTAATTGAATGGTTTTCAATGGATCTGTAACAGCAAGAATAGACGGAATATCAAATGAGATGACTCTTTGAAAGATATTTTACATGATCCAATTTACACTTAATATTATTGCAATGCTGAATTCCAATCATGAGTAAACACAACGAGTTTTCAAAATGTAATGGTGTCATACATTTATCTCATAACTTGCTTTAGCAGTGGATTGTCTTACAGCATTAGCACAGCGTTAAAGTAATACTAGTTAATGTCTCAGGTGATTCAAGCTACATGTGTATTTGGTTTACAAATTTTATAACATCTGGTAAGGTTCATATAATTATTTACTTACATAATACGTTTTTAAACGTATACAGATTCATCCCCGACAATATCAGATTAAACTGAAAGTACTGACTTCAACAATAAAACAGTTTCTATTTTTCCAAATAAAAACGTAATTCTGGTACAAGTAGTAAAAATATAGAAAATACTCCATACGATAATGAACTAGTTTCAAGTTTAATTTTACATCTATATGTATAAATAGTATACCCTTATTAGGAACACCAGCGTTCTTCTTGGAAATACATAGCATAAGTAGAGATGATTTATTACCGCGTTTATAACCTCACCACCTTTGGTTAGTATATTATCTCATTACTTATATTTATAATTTTTATTACCAATATATTCCAAGTATACTCATATCGGCTGTTTACTGTCAATATTTATAATCTTAAACATAAATTAATGATTGTTTAAGGAATCGAGCTCACATAGACAATATAGCATAAGATTATTGATGTTGCTACTAAAATGGGCTTCATTCGTTATAGGAACTTAAGTCAGAAAACACTCTTATTCATTTGACAACAATGACCAAATAAACAGAACTGGAATGTATCGTTATTGTTAAGGGCAAGGAAGAACCTATGAATACTAGACGTCACAGGAAACACGTTGTATATGATTTACAGTCTGAAATGGTGAAATTAAATTAAATTTTGCTTGTGTTCAAACTCTCTGAATACTGCTGATTGCGTCAAAGGTTCGAGGAACATATTATACAATAATATACTGCATTATTAAATCAAGTAATTTGAAGTTATATTTTTATTTCTTGTATTTCCCTTTCTTCGAAACATTAAACCTAGTTACTTGGTAGTGAAAGTATCTGTAACCGGTATAATGTTCTTTATTATAACAATTCAAATTACTTAATTGACAGAAATGAGGTACACCTGCGTGTAGTGTATTATTAACTACAGACAATGTAAGGTTATACTTGAATTTCATAATATGAAACATTTTGCATAGAACGCAATAACGTGAGAAAATAGTGCATACTTGCGTCAAATCGACCTTTAAACAAGGTTTGATTAAATGCCTTTATGCATCGTAAAGTTAACTAGATTGTCAAATAAAAGAAACTGTGTAAGGAAACTAGAAGCTTTAGTATATATAAAAGCCGTTAATGAACATCTAGAAACAATAACTTGTGTCTGAGACGAATGTATTTACAAGTTATACTTGAAGAATATATTTTACGAGTGTGTTTATAGTAGTAACAGTCAGTTATAATATTGTACTATGCAAAACATAGACATAACACACAATAAAGTAGGTAGAAATGAACATTCCTGGCAAAACGAATCACGTTGCCAGTATCGCCTTTTTATTCTACATTGAATGGAGTCATAAACTTGAAGATAAAATACGAATCAACAAGGGTTTATCAGCGCGATATGACCTATTTTTGTTGGTGCGCCAAAAAACCGCAAACAAACAAGGGTTTAAGATAATACTGTCTAACAAATATTTTATTTTGTTTGCCATGTAAATTAAACATTCAAGTGAATGAAGATGTGTAAGGCTATTTATAGTAACAGTAGTGTACATTTAGTTTTGTCTTTAGTCAATGCTGAGTATGACAAATGATTTTTGTAATACTTAAAAAGTTTTCCCAAGGGACACAAATGTAGACGTGATATATATAGTGATATTTCATATCAATTTTCTTATCATACCATAAATCAGAAATATCATGATGATGTCATAACTAGTTAGTCTGAATAAATTGTGTTCCGCCTTAGGCCGATAATAACAATTCCTAATTAGATTGATGTGCCTTTCTTAGCGTCAACCATCTAATACAATGCGTAAGACTTTTATAATAGAGAGTTTCCAAACAAAAAGCCAAAACCATCTATTCGATTTCACATTTCTTTGCTTTTTGTTTAGATTTTACCAAATGCATTACGTTCGTTAACATCTAGTTGTACACAGAGATCTCAAAAACGTAACAAGCTTTTTTTAAACAACATCAACACGAACCATCCAATGTTACCTACTTATCAATAGCAAACATACGGTAATATAGTTCGATTAAAAAACGTGAATTAAACTTTATATTACCACAGAGGTTGTGAAAATCCAATGTGTCGACAGTTCCATCAGACGATATTAAGCCATGGAAAAACTTCAATGTAATTTGCGTATACATTACATTTTAATAAATCTCCAAAATCACAAGAACAGACACGAGTGTCTGCCCTCAGGTTTTCCAAAATGACATATCATTTGAACTTCAGACTAATATATAAATACATGTCTAATTTACTGAATTAATTTACACAACTCAAGATTTTCTGCTTGTGAAACGGTAATAAATCTGGTTATATTATGAAGTGTGATTAATGCGTTTTGTCTTGTTCATGTTATCCCATGGGAATAACACAATAGTCAGTTCAAAACAGAAACAGATGCATTGTTTTCAAGATGAACAGTGCAACGTTACGTAATCTAAAAACACTTAAATCGTATTGTGCAACCTGTCATATAAAGTTACACTTTTGGTAGAAGAATCAATGTTTTCTTTGTTGGTCTAAGTGACGTTGTTATCATTGTTTCTGTGGTCTATTGTCAGTGTGTGTCCTTAACGTCGAGTTGGTTACAAAAAAACACAAATGATGTACAGGTCTACATACTAGTTCAAACCTTGTTCAACATAGTTGTCGAGTGCCGACGGAGAAAACCGCGAGCACAATCCTTTCATAGACTAATTAGAAGCATGTTGACGTTCAAGACATGCACACTATATAATAGAACCAATGGTCATTATGTTAATTTCAATATTCATCAAGTAATTCTATCGGATTATTTACACAAGCATGCGTGTTCAAAACTAACAATGACTCTAATTAATCAGACCACACCGCGCTCTGTGATATTGTCAAGATTAATAAGTCTTTTTCATAATCGAAATACCCATTTCGTCGTATTGTAAATGAGTTGGAAAGTGTGTATTGAAACATCGTGAGATTACCGGTAAACACATGTAGTTTTAATAATGTAAAATCAAAATCATGACATTCCATTAACATCAATTGACGATAATGCATATGAAAAGTAAAATTGTACAATTTGCATTTTATAACATATATCTAGAAATGATATCCTTTTTTGTATGAAACAAAATATGTTAATTCATGATATTGCGATAAGTATCCATTTATTCCTTACATAAATTAATTTTGTTGTAAACAATTGAATGGTATTTTTATCCATAAATATGAAGAAGACAAAAAGTAGAATAGCTCGAATACGTTTTCGAATAATAAAAGCCATCATATGTTCAAATACTATATAAAATATCTAAATTATGTAACTCAGTGCTGTGCTTCATTGACACAAACTATTGACATTCACTTATTAAAAAACGTTAAGATCACAATTCTGACAACCGGCTTTTATCAATAACAATTTTGTGAGGTAGAATGTCAACTTGTCAAATACCAACATTTTGTTCGTGTCATAAAATTCTGTATTTGATGATTGTTTCTCAATTTAGTGACACTTGGCTATGGGACGAAAAACTCTAAAAGAGAAAATATACTGTCTGGATGATAGATGAAAAGCTTTTTTGTGATGGTGCACTTTGTTTTCTATTTCATGTAATTAAAACAGCAAATAAAGGCAATGCGACGCCATCATTTTACATAAACATAAAAGTCATTGGTTAAAATTGCCACATATATTCTACTCTATGCATATCAAACTTAAGTAAACACCTAAACATCAAATGAAAAATCCGGACAAGAGCTATTATCTGATCTGATAAGGCAATCATTCATTATTTTCCCTTTGGTAAAAAATACCATTTATAACAGTGATCAATGTCAATAATGCTATATCCTACTTAATTATTTATACATCTTTGTTATTGTGTCGTCTATTTTATAGCTATGATTTGATAATATAAAAAAGTGACCCCAAGTGGCTACGTAATTGCACAAAAACAGACATTAATCATCGAACTGTTTAAGGCATTAAAAGCAATATAGCCACTCGAGAATTGAAATAGTCAGTATGAAAACTGTAAGTGTAATTACATGAATTATGTATATCGTCGATGTACAGATTTAAAATCAAGCTTCATTGTACAGTGGTTTTGTAAACATCAATATCAGTTTCTAGCTCATATTTAAACGCTTAATAGTTATAATAGCGTTCTAAACGAACAGTTGTAAAACCTCATTCTATTCAGAAGATACGCTGATAATTTATTATAGTTGATTGTGACTAACACTTGAAAGTACAAGATATGTTTATGATTTCCATGTTTCAACATTGAGCAAAAATAAAAATAAACATATTAAAATTCAAGACAGATGAAAGTAACCATACCTCAGGTTATTTTTAGCATTTGAATAAAAAAGTTTTGCAAAAGTTTGTATTTTTCTCTTTGTACTCAGAAATTAGTTCTTGACACTAATACTATTTCTTAAGAAATTATGTTTACGACTTTTTGTCATAATATAACTTACATATTTACTAAAACAGCTACGTGTAACTGTTAAATATGATTCTGGCATACACAAACATGTGTATTAAGAACGGTAGCGATATTTACCAATGTATTTCCACTTTATCATTTAACATTTCTTTGTTCAAAACAGTTCACTTGCAGTCATTTTGCTTTATGATACAGTATAAACATATTGTAACTAAACAAGATTGTTATTGACCAATACTAATTTCAGAAAAAAACATCGTTTCAAATCAAAGAACCATGACCTTTAGTATATCAGTATGCCATTTCTTCCATACTGCAGAGAAAGAGTTCAACACCATCTAAGATGCAGTATATTATACTTTCATTATATTCTACAATTTAAAGACATATCTTATAAGCATGGAGATAGAGTTGGAATTGATAAAGACAGTCTGAAGGAAATGATTTTCTGTATTATTCTCAGATAAGTATTAAATATATGGCGTCTTGTCTCATCAAAAGAAAATTACTATGTAGAGAGTATACACGCAAAGAAAACATTACTAGGCTAAACGTCAGCCATAGACATAATAATTTCCTACACGAACGAAGTACCAAATTTGTCTTGGTCTTTAACCGAGATACGAAATGTTGTTCAACTGCCCAAAACAAATTGAATGTTTTAAAAATTGCTTTCTTTCCTACTTGTGTTCAAGTTAATAAACAACATAAATAAACTGTAAATACGTGGCAACATCAAAAGAAATCATGCATATATATTTATGAGTTCCACATTAGCAGAATATAGACATGTTTTAAAATTATTTTATTTGTGCTATTTAAATGGCATTGTGCGATGTATTATTACTATGTGCTTGTATTTGATATGATGTTCTTAATGAATGATTTGATGGAAATAGGAATCTATCCAAATACAATAAAATTTGAAAAGGCATATTGCACTATTAAAGTATGATTTTGCATCGTTCAAACTATAAGAACGGAGATGAATCGTGATTAAAAACAGCGCGTATAAATCGTCATGACACGGCATACCTCCATGGACTTCTTTAGAAAGTCTTATAAAAAATGAACCATTTGCATACGTAGCACTAAATGAACTCCTCTTAGGTTATGTTAAATATCGTCCTCACTCTAATACAATAATGCCAAACCATAATCTTATTTGTCAAATGACAGTCAATACAGGCAACCACATCAGCTTTCCATATAAATGAAATAGAAACATGTCATTGTTCAGACATTTTTTTTTAAAAAGGCTCATCCTGCCATGCTTCAATTTCCTTATATTGATTAATGTAGGCAAACTTACAAAAGCTTTAGAATTACAATTAGCATGACGCTAATTAAATAACATATAACAACATAATATTGTCAAGATAAATAATAACAATAATGTCTGTAGAAAAACAGATATATGACCTGCTGAAATAAGTGCACATGCTGACAAGAAAAATGATTTACGACACAAATTTACTTAATGCAATGTTTCTGGTCAACTAATACTCACAAGTCAATGCAAAAGGCAATGACAATGACGCAATTGGAAATAAAATCTACTATGAAATTGAATACGACGTTCGTTGTTCCACTTGAAATTCACGATAAAATATACTAACCATAAGAAAAGAGATATAACTGCAGATAGTTTTACGAAATTTAACCTATACATGAAAGTAAAAAATAACTGCTCAAATAACTGACAATTACAATTACTTCAAAACTTTTCACTTAACATACATCTAGACGAGTTTTTGTTTAATTTAATAGTTTTATCATATCTAATTATGCATTTTACATGTAGAACGATAAATCAGTGGATCATTTAGTAGTTAGTTGAATAAACGTTCAATGCTTTAAGCCATTGCTGCACAAGCATAACAGCAAGTACACAACCCACACAATAATTCATACTTTTTTAACGTAATGCAATACATCTTCATGAGCATGACAGAATGTGGTCATTATCAATTGACAGGACGCTTGACTTACAATGATAATTTCTATGAAAGAAGAGGCATGGCATACACATTATTGAAATGCACCAGCACAAGTCATTTCGATGTACAAAAAATCCATGGTACCTAAAATTATGAATTTCCAATCTAGTCAGCTTCAGACGAGTAACACATAACATATTTATGCCTAGTTGTTTTGCATTTGGATCAGTTAGACGCCATACACGAGTGAATATTGTGATAGGATTCGTAATTTCAATATTCAGTAGCAAACCATTGTCAAACTTCCAACGAATACTATGTTTCTTTTTATATTCCTAGCCTTGTTGAATTGAAAGCAACATACAATGGTTTGGAAAATCTAAACAATGCGCACAAACTTAAAAAGGTAAACATAAGAGCAAGTTTGAATATGTTTGGCGCCGATAAAAATGTAAACGTATCTTCAAGGATATCTTTATCAAACAGTTGTGTATGTTTACACACCTTGAACAAGTGAACAATTTTTGATATTAAAACATTTATTTGAAGTTTGAATTACTCATATATATACATATTTATATTGGTTGAATAAAACAATGTTGTGTGGTAATAAAGTTGTATTTGAAAAGAGTACATGCATGACAACTTACTGCATTGTCGAATAGAAAGCCCTTTACACTCTTATAATTGGTGAAATAATTTGATACCACTTGTTGTAATTGTTGTAGATCACGTAATAAAAGAATTTATTCAGTTATTTCCGCTTGTATACTCTTCACATAGGTAGGTCCTATCAGTTGGATTACTTGGATTTTACCCTCACTTTTCAATGTCAATTTGCCAAAACTAAGTCATTAAATCTGTTTGAAATTCAAGCTAAGTATTTTAGGGTAAAGAACTATCTAACTTGAATCACTTCTGTTAATATCTCGAATAACAAGAAAGATATTAGATAAAACATTTTGTTATCCTTACATAGAAATGAAATGATAAAATCTGAGAATTCCAGCTGTAAGGACCTACTTACCAATTGGGTTGCTTCAGATTTTATCAGGGAATGATAACTGACAAAAGTCCTTAATTATAGACCATGCTATATTGAAATAAAACTTCTGAATAACAAACGCAGCAACCCACTACTTACTTTTGGTATAATTAGACATGTGCATACCAATACTAAAACCTAAAGAAGGGTTTTCTAAATGATGGTATAATAATTTCCTTTCTTAATCACATCTCTTAATAGAAAGGCTTTCAAGAAAACGATAACATTTACTGTATGTATTAATGTAGCATGTAATGAAATACGTTCTATATTATCATTAACCAGTACTTTATATTTATAGCAGGAGAAAGTCACATCAGTGTTTTGGGAGTTCTAAAGCAAAGAACTAATAATACATCATTAATTTTAGATAAGTGAATGTTCTTATAATAATCGACTGAATATATGTAATATGTATATATTCTAAACATATTAGCATGCAAATGTTCTAGATCATTGTATTTTGTTTCAAATTAGTATCCAAACTACGTAACCATTACAAACATTTGTATTCCAAGTTATGATATCAAAAATGATCTAACATGTTATTGAAACATTTAAGATGTGTTAATAATGAGTGCTAATTAAGTAAATTGATACATTATTACAGCAATTAGAGTTTGTGGCTTTGTTTACTACTTAACACAAACATTTGATTTTTTAGATTTTTTATGAATGTAACTTAGAATAGTCTTCTTTTCCGACGAAACTGTAGACACACACAAACTTTTACATGTTGACACTAAGGCTTTAGTAATGACAATTTTGTTCTTTAAAATGACAATATTTCAAATCTACAACTTGTGGTCTTGTATGCAAATTTCAAATTTTATGCCTTCAAATGTCAATATACAAAATATGATTGTATTTAATTGGACCATAGAGAGAAAATATTGGCAACGTGTACATTGTCACTGTATCCTTACCGGGATTCGTAGAGAAACAAATTTGAAAAAAAGAAAGTAATTTAACTTCTTCCTATAAAATGTTTAAAAGACGTGCAAATGAAATATCCTATTTTTTGTTGAAATACAATTCCAGCCTTTGGTATTTACCTTTCGGCCAAAATTGCCTGAAAATTATAGTTTTAATGGAAATATGGTTCATCTTACTTAATTATTTATAACTCTTAGTTATGTTTCGTCTATATTTAGAGCTATGATTTGATATTGCAAATACGTATCCCCCGGTAGCGACGCAATCGCGATAAAATCGGACACTTATAATAGTGCCCATTTTAGACATTCAAGCAAAATTACTGACTTAGGTAAAAGAATTTAAAACACCAATGATGACCCTGAAAGTGAAAATACATCACCATATTGATATAGTCAATGTACAACATTGTTAGCAAGGGTTTGGTTTTTACAATACTCGGATATATATAAAATCAGTTTATTTTTTCGAAAATAATGGAATGCCTATACATAATCAATATGACTGAAGTCTTTAACTTTAGATATGCTGCTAAAACGAAAAGAGCAAAGTAAATCATACAAAAATAAATGTTGGTTGGTAGGAATTGGTTTGAATTAAAACATTTTGAATACGAAAACAAAAAAGGCCATGCCATATCGGAGTTTTGTTAAACGACCGCGTGCTCGTAGGTTTTAGAGTCCTCAATCAAAATAAAAAACAAATTGTTGGTAAAATTGTCGAGAAAATTCCGATGTTTCGGGATTCGAAACGACAATTTAATTTAAGGAAAATTGTGTTCGGCCACGACGTTATTCATCGTTAGAAATTTATCATAACCGCGTCATAAATACAATATATATTTTATGTAAAATACACTAGTCATTTTATATAAAGTTAAGACCATTGTTTTATATTATGAGGTTATTCCATTGAAATAATATAATGCATTGTGTTTTGTAGTAAAAATATTTGTGTTTTCATTTTCGGTTTGTGTGTTTTTGTAAATAGGTACCTAGGTTTGTCTTTGAGCTGACGCTTAACAGAATTCCAATTTGGTATGGCCTTATCGTTTAGACTATGTGCGAGTGCAATTTAGTTAAAGTTTGATTATATGTTATTTTTAATATCTATTATTATATTCAGCACCGACCTAACAAAAAATGTTTTGCCAAGCAAAATAGTGATAAATTGTTATTGTATTTCGTTATTCGTGTTTATGACAGTCTACACACAATTCCTTTGTGTATTCTACAAGTGTAATTGTTGTAGGTATATACATTGTTAGGTTGTTAATTCTAAGTAAACTCTACTTAAAGTTCTGTGAAATACAACAAACATAAAGATTACCAATCCAATAAGTTATGTATACGTGTATACGTGACCGCTGAAACATTTGCAACCTCAGTATACACACAAGGCTGAAATGTTAATATCGTAATTAGAAGGAATGTATTTTTTATTGTATATTAATACAAATGAATCATTAAGCAAAGATAAAACATTGTTTAATGCTCCATTTTACTTTGGAGCAGATATGTATGTATAAACTTCTATTCTCAATTATATATATATATATATATCTCAAATTGTATAACGTCTTAAATTCTAAGGTTCCAACTGATGTGAGTAAGCCCATATTTAAACATTAATCTCAGCCAATTTGCGGAATTTGAAAATAGATCAATATGCATGATTAGGGCGTAGTAGTGTAATTTAGGTTACTTAATGTACAAATTACTTCCTACTAGAAATATTGAATATGAACATCTCTACATGTTTGGGAACTATAACTGTTCCTTATTGGTTGATGGCAAAAACAGAAGTTAAGTTTCGGCAATCACTTAATTGTTTTTAAAGTAATGATGTATTGGATTATGTAGTACAGTTAATAATCGAAGCAGAAGTTGTAGTATGTTCTCTTTTAGTATGTCATCAATATTAGTAGCAATTAAAACGAATACAATATGCTGCACCATTGACGTCATAATAAATGCCTACACTAAAGTCTTCATAATTATGTGTTTCTACTACCCCTACACCACTTAAGATAATCATATACTTCTTTGTTGTGCTTATATTCCTCAACATTATTGACAATTCTACAGTTGTCTATTCTTAAGTGATATCTTCATGTTTCTGACAACTGGCTTTTAGCAATTATAACTTTATTCTTAAGAATGTCAACTTGTCAAGTACACAGCTGTTGTTCGTGTCACCATATTACCTTTTGTAAAACGTTTCACGTTGTAAAGACATTGAGAATTTCAAATAATAATAAAACAATGCATTTGCTTTGTTCCACTTAAATATTATGGTTTTGAAATATAATAAAAGTCAATTTCTAAAATACACAAAACTCAATTTTAAATTATTTCCTTAATTCGAAATGTCTCGTATGTATACAATGCCATTTAATGAACTCCTGTTCCACCTGTTTCTTGTAATAAATGAGTGTATAGTAAAATGTAAGTGGTCGTATAATCTATTATATGAAGTTTGTCTCTAGTTAAAAGAACCGGGAAGCTAAGTATGAAGTTTCGAATGACGATGACGTTTCATTCTAATTAATGTTTCACACCTGTTAGTCGTTTTGTTGTCTTTATTTTTACCCATGCTGTGATATCATACACATGTGTCCCTAAGATGTTAGGTAATTGTAGAAAGGTCGGAAATTATCATTAACCACTTCAGGCAATATAACAAATATAGCCACCCGGAAATTGGTTTTATAATCTAAAACTAAAAGTGTAATTACATGAATTATTGATAAAGTAGATTCAAGGATAGAAAGTTTGGCAATAATTTGTGATGTTGTTTATTTCTAAAACAGATTATTAACGTCAAGATTTTCCAAGATAATATAGAGGTTTTAGAAGTAATCGGTAACAGTTGGTGACTGTTTCAGCGCTTATTTTTTGTGATGAGTCTAAACTGAACAAAGGGAGGAAATCGTAAAATATATTGTTACTTTACAGTTTATTTACTTTTTCTAAGTCTTCATCGAGTTAAAACCAATACTAGGACTTAGTACGCATTAAAGAAAATTTAACTTGAAACTTACTAGATAAAATTGACAATGAAATACATTGCTACTAAACGAGATTTCAATGCCAATCAATTTTTGTGGTCACTTTTAAAATAATCTAACCAATAATTATAGCTATTTTGCCCTATATATACGTTTCTAAAACTAAACCTTCTGTAACGCAAAACGGAAATGTGTAAGCCTTAGTACATTATACAAAATATTTTTGCCAAAATCAATTTGAAATAATTGGACATAGTAACGATTGACAAAAACAAATTTATGATATAAACAAATGATTAACCGCCACAACATATCTAAATGCAACATAAAATTAAAAAAAGGATTAACATCGATTTACAACTCACCAATCTTATTTATTTAAGGCCTGGTCACTCAGTCCCAACTAGCACGTAAACGCATGAATCACGCATACATTTTGGTTGTGCGTGCTTGTCTGTCGAGGATTTGACCTTTTTCTACGATTTACGCGATAAAAAAATCACCGATACATTGCGCAAGAATTACATATCAATCACGCAAAAATAACTGACAAAGCACTTATAAACCACGCATAAGCATTTTATTACGCGATTTTCAGTGATGCGTTACAAGTGTTACGAGCATGAATCATGCGTCAAATGTCGGTTAATCATCAGCGGAAAAACGTGTATGAACGCGAGAGCAACAACATTTTCACGCACGATCGCTGATGTTCCACGCATGATTCGCGCATAATCCGCGTAAGAACTACGCAAACTGCGCAAAGAACACGTTAAACAACGCAAAACTGCGTAAACTCTTACGCGAAGATAAATTTAAAACCTGGAATCGCGCATAACGCTGATACGGCGCAGTTCCACTCACAACTACGAATGCTCCACGTCAGAAACGCTGATGAAACGCGAATATCACGGATGTATCACGTAAGACTCGAATTTTGTGCGTGATTTTTGCGTGATTTATGCGTTTTGGCCTATGTGAACTGGGCTTAAGATCGTATGCAATTACATAAGACACCTTTTAATTTCGACAACATACGTATCCTATAGTATTAACATATTGCCATTGTCTCGACCGTTCAAACTTCAATAGTTCAAACAATCAATTATATAAGTAAACTTTATTTTAAACTGATTTGCGCATTTACTTAAATAAATAGTAGGCATAATAATAGAATATTAAGGCACTTTAGCAAATAACATTTGTAGTTTGAAATCAAATTGCAGAAGTTGAACAAGTCAAATTTGATGCGAGGTCGTGGGCAAGACAAAACTTTTTGATTGGTGTATAGCTATCTAATGTGTGTTCAGATATGACAACATAAAAGTGGAACATTAAAAGACATAATTTGAACGGAAAGGGTAATGCAAGAACAGGAGACAGTTATGGCGATCCATATTATTAGCATTTCTATATTTCTATCATTACTATTATCAAAGCGACTAATTCATGCTATGGTTTGTCATCCCAAATATAGCTTTTAAATATGACAAGTTCGTTCTAAAAGATGTCAACCTGTCAGAAACACAACCGTCTTCATGTCATTAAACTCTTTATTTAAGGAACAAATTCTATGATAACAACTTTGCTACGCCATACTCTAATAACTTTGAAAGAAAGTACAATTATGAAACATTTAAGAAAGCAATCATTTCAGTAATTTTTGAATACTATGATTTTGGTTCTTAATGATATCAAGTAATGAATAACAATATATATCGTCCTACGTAAAGTCGTTTAATTATATCGTTGAATATTTCGTAGAAACCAAAGCATCTGCAGACCGAGTGGGATTCCCTGACATTCACTTATTGCGTTGTTAACAGACTGTTCCCTATCGGATCTTGTAACTTGAATCACAGTACGTTTGACGAATAGTGTTTATCTACAATTTTGTTGTCTGTAGGACAAAAAGTAATTATAAAACTTAAGCGTATTTACTTAAAATATTTATGAATATTTGTAATTTAAATTACCACGTGTATTGATATTTCTATGATTTGATTTTATCTATACTTGATCCCTATGAGGCTATAATTGCATAAAAAGGCATTAAAAGCAAAATAACCACCAGGGAATTCATAACATTAATTTTGAAGCTGGAAGTGTAATTACATGAATTATTAATATTGTCGATGCACAGAAAATAAGTTAAGCATTAAACTGTATTAGTTTCACTAAATGAATATTTAATGTCAAAATGATTTAGAGTTGCATTTTCATTATCAATATCAGTGTCAACGTACAATTCAGAGATATAACTGAGCTAAAGTAAGCCACTAAAAGTTATGTCACTTCTAATTATTGTTGATTGTAAAGAAGTTCTAATTAACGAGTTTATTTTACTGGAAGGCATTCTTTACGTTTCGCCATCATGGTGCAGTCGTTAATTTCAAGCTACTATAAAAATGTAAACAGGTGCCAAGAAAGACAACAATCTCTTATCGGTGAATCTCAAACAATATGGTGTTGAGACATGTGGCCCTGGCTGTCAGAAAGAGGTACATGGCAATTTGTTTTTTGCTGGCAATAAGTATCAGAAAAATCATTTATACGTTTCATGTTTGTTGTAACGTTACTGGTGCGTTTTGCTGGATCAATAATTTTCGCTCTAGGGAACTTAATTTCATTTCAACTTCTAATACATTATGGTACATTTTAATTTAGCTGCGATAGAAAATCCGTTGAATGCTTTTATTGAATACAACCGCATGGAGTTTGCCTGCCAACAATATGTTACAGTAACTGTAAAACTATGGGTTATGCCCATTGTGAAAACTGGCGTGGCAATTGAAATGTAAAAATCATTTAAATTGGCCCGAATATTGTATTTATCTTTGAATTGGAGTTTAATAATCTACTATAATTACTTATACATAGTAATTGATAAATATGCTTGTGAGCATATTTATTTTTTTATTTTGACTTAGAGGTAGTTGGTTTCAATAGCACTTCTCTGGTTTAATGATGTTATGTAAATATGGCCTAGCACTGCATAAGAATACCGGGGCTCCTTCATTTACTAGTACACGCTTATTCTCCCACACAGAATAAACTTTTCCCAACAAACACACTGTAGTTTTTTAACAACATACCAATTCTTTTTTTCTCGTTGAACAAGAATGATCAAAAAAGTGCTATAAATTATTTTTGTATATTTATGAAGTCTGGGGAAATTGAATGTTTAATCATGGCAACGAACATGCTGCATGACATATGTATTGTAATATCTGTAAAATAGTGACCAGCATTGTCTGTTGTATACAAACATACCTAATGGAATAATTTATTTTGGGTGCAGAATATGAACAAACCTAAGAACATTATTTGATATTGATTTATCCATCTTAACAGTGCTACATTCTCTGCAAATATTAGCAACATTATTCTACAGCTTTGCACACACAATGGTTCCTTATTTTTTCTCTCAGAAATTTTCTTCTCGATCGAACATCACATACTCTTCACTATAGAGTTAGAAATGTTACTATATTTTCTCTCGACATCATTAGACGCTTTTATTCGCTCGATTTCAATAAGCGTCTATTTGTCAAGATCGCTTATGCAAATATCTCTGAGAGAAAATTATAGGCGTGTGACTATGTAGAGATAGGACGACAGCTGTAGTTGGTCTCATCTTGAATGTTTGCCTTATAAAATCTTTTCAATTTTGATACGCAAGAACATTTGTTTACATCATTATTGCATCAAGCTAACATCACAGCAAAACGCCACACTGCAAAACATGTTCTTGTTTGTTTCATATGGCATTAAAGGCGTGTGAGTGGAATCTCTATTTGAAGAGATGCTAACATAAAGGTGATTAATAGAAGAGGATGCACACATATGTATGTGCTTTGGACAAAAATACTTATTTGGCTTAAAATAAATAATAACTATCTTATATATTACAAACATCGGTATTGATTAACAGGGTGAACAAAATTAAGCTACTGAATATTACAATGCTACATATAAATGAAAGAAACCAATCATTTCGACTGCATATTACAAAACTACTCTCAAATTTCACTCGGGGCTAATATTTAACCTACTATGTATTGATCGTGACTAAACACAAACCATAAAACTACATGCAATACTCTTGTGAAACAAAACTACGTCATGTAATACTAGTTAAAATGTCTGATCCGAAGACCTTTGTTTAACCATGGACGATATAATGAAATTTACAATTGTATAAACCAATTAGTGTGCTACTTTATTCCCGGAAATGTAAAAATAATTTGATCAATAGCCCATAGATTCAAGCTAATTGCATAAACAATGTTAACTTTAGAACGCACTTACAACGTTTGAAAACTACTGTTCGAAAGAAGCATTAAAGTAAATGCACATATTTAAGTTGCTCTGCTTATTTTGTTTCAGACGATAAAGTTTGATAGCACAATCTAAATTTTTGTGTTTCAATATTAAAACTAGAATTTATAAGTATTATTATTTATCAATTAAAAAATAAAATAACTGTTATCACGGTAAATTACACAAACACCTAACTATTGACCATTCTATACACAAATATCATCCTAGTACCATCTCTTTAAGGACTGCCCTTCACTTAGCGTTAATTACTGTTCTCATGTCAATTCAGCTTAAGCGAATATTCCATAACGCGACTCTCTAAGCGGGTTGATAATACCAACACAGTAGTTAGATTACGGATTTGTCATTGCTTGCTCAGAAAACAATATTTTTGTGATTAATAAAGTAAGATAATGGTATTTCACCACAGTTCATTTCAGACGTATTATGCGCTGTAACTCCTTTTACTAATTGAATTAAAATGAAAAGTGAAAATGTTGCATTAATCTTTCTCTATTGACACGACATTAAAATAGGCACAATGTCCTTCCTCGTTTTTGAATGCAAGCATTCGAATAACCAAGATTAACAAAGATTTTTTTGTCTAAGATATTCTGTCGTCCAAAACGTCTCATCAAGTAGAACAGTTGTGCCGTTAGTACTGGCCTGAAGTTTCAACCAACTATCAAATCTTTTCGGAGGCAGTAACAATATTACAAACCAGATTAAAATAAACATGTCAAATATAAATACAAGGCTAAAAATGAAAATTTTATATATGACTTCAACAATCTGTAACTGCTATATCCTTTTCTCTCCTCGCTTCCCTCGGTTTCCTTTTCTTCCAATCAAAGTGGATGCTCTTTACATCTGTATCCGACACTCTCTTTCCATCGGCCTCTCTTTACTTTTCCTCTTTTACTCTCCTTATATATCTAAGTATGAATGATATGGTGTAACAATTTCGTATCTTTGTGTTAATAATTGTCTACACACAATTCCTTTGTGTATTCTACAAGTGTAATTGTTGTAGGATCCTACATTGTAGGTTGTTAATTTTAGTATATTCTGTTTAATTTTATTTAGAGTGTTCAAATGAGTTACATGTGACCAATGTTTTTAAAAAGAAATTGATTACAAATTTAAATTTGAACATATCTGAAATCCAAGTTTGAAGTATATGACCAATTTGTGTTTTATACACATTGCTTCGGATATGTTTTTCATAACTTCCCTTAGACAACATTTAAAACATATATCCATACACCTCTTTGCTGTGCTTATATTCCATAAAAGTATTGACAACTCTACAGTTCTTAAGTGATGTCTTCATGATTTTGACAACTGGCTTTTAGCAATTATAACTTTATTCTTAAGGGGGTGTCAACTTGTCAAGTACACAGCTATTGTTCGTGCCACCATATTACATATTTGTTCAACGTTTCACATTTAAACGACATTGATCATTTCCAAGGATAATAAAACAAGACATTTTTTTGTTCCATTTAATTATTATAGTTATTATGGTTTTGAAAAGTAATAAAAGTCGCTTTGTTAATCCACGAAGAAAGTTTTAGCAATGAAGCATGTTGAATTGTCCCTAATTCAAAATGTCTTATATGCATTGAATGCCATTACTGTTCAACATGTGTCTTTTGAAATAAAGTGGATGTATGGTAAAATAGAAAAATGGTCGTATAATGTATTATATGAAGAATGTTTGTTGTTAAAAAAACCGTGAAGCTAAATATGAATTTCCTATTTTTCGAATGATGGTGACATTTCGTCCTACTTTATTTTGTACACCTCTCAGCCATTTGGCTGTCTTTATTTTTATCCATGTTGTAATATCATGCATATGTGCCCCGTAGATGCTAAGTAATTGTATAAAGATCGATAAATTATCAGTTGCTACTATAGACATTAAAACAATTTAGCCACCCAAGAATTAATTTTATTAGTCTAAAACTGAAAGTGTAATTACACGAATTATTAAAAAAGTCGATTTAAGGATAGAAAGTTTGGCAAGAATCTGTTATTTATTTTTCTGAAAGAGATTATTAACGTTAAGATGTTTCAAGAAAATATAGAAGATTTAGAAGTAATCGATAACACTTGGTGACTAATATTTCAGCGCTTATTTTATGTGATTAGTCTAAACCGAACAAAGGGAGGAAACTGTCAGTATATTGTAACTTTATTTTTACCTATTTTGACTAAAAGTGCGTCGTTTTAAACCAATACTAGGACTAAGTACTAAGTACTAAGTAAAAACAATTTACCTCGTACTTTTATATACAAACTGACCATGAGATACATAGTTTTGAAACGATTCAAATGTAACATCGATGCGCAAAAGTTGAACTGGTCAAATCGGATGAGGACAAGCATTTTTTTTTAAAAAAGTATATAATGAGTGTTTAGATATGACAACATAAAAATCTAAAATCATCAGACACTTTTGGCCGGTATGAAGAAAATGAACAACAAAAGGCAGAAATGGCGTCCCTCATTATTAGAATTTCGCAATACCGTTATCAATCAAGGCACATAATTATTTCTATGGTTTGTCATCATAAATTCTAAAAGCTAGCTTTTAACAATGACAATTTAGTGCTAAAAATGTCAACACGTCAGAAACATAACAGTCGTTATGTCACCAAGTTCTATATTTGAAGAATATTTCTCATTTTAACGACGCTGTTACGTTATACTAGCTTTCTAAAGGAAATAATATTTTAAAAGCATTTCAGATATTAATCATTTCTGAAGTTTTAAATACCGTTTGAATCGAAATAATTTTAAGTAAAGGATAACTATATTCTTCGTTATGTTTTAACATGAAAATTCGTTTATTACATCGATGAGTAATTCAAAAGAGACACAGACAACTATATATCGAATGCGATTTCCTGAAATTAACGTATTGCGTTGATAATATATCTTTTAATTTGGATTACAGAACGTTTGACCACACACGTTTTCATATGTTTTTGTTGGCTATGAAACAAAATGTAATCGTAATCCTTATTTGTAAGCACTTAGATATTTATGATTATTTGCTAGTTCGAAGCCTATTTATATTTCTATGATTTGATTTTACAATATTATGAAAATCGTATCCTTTTGAAGCTATAATTGCACGAAAACGGACTTTCATCATTAAATCCCAGTTTGGAATTAAAAGCAAACTAACCACCCGAGAATTGATAACCTTCGTATAAATGATGAAAGTGTAATTACATATATTATTGATATTGTCGATGCACAGAAAAAGTTTAGCTAGAATACGTAATAGTTTTACTTTAACGGATCAATAATAACGAAAATATTGTGAAAAGGGTTAGACTTGTATTTCCATAGTTAGTAGCAGTTTAATGTACAAAAGAGGTCAAAATGGTCAAACGGATGGCACTTAGGAGTTGATGTTTCATTTTATAATATAGTTAATTGTAAAGAAGTTTTAATTAGTGGGTTTTAATGTCCTTGAAGGCGATAAGGATTTGCCTTAGTATTCTGGCGGTTTACTGTAAATTACAATAACTTCTAAAGAGTACGTGGATCTCGGATTTGATCTGAGAACATGATGTTTTGGCAAATAGACAGCCATGTACTTCAGAAAAACATGATTCTCATAATGATGAATCTCAAGCAATACATGTATGGTCTGTAACCTTTGACCAAGGCCAACAGAAAGTTTAAAAAACACCGTGTCTTTAATAATCCCAATCATTTATAAGTTTTGTGCGTGCTGTAACGTTTGTGATGCGTTTTGCTAGATCGATAGTTTTCTCCATCCAGGAAACTAAATTACATTTTAACGTCTAATACATTATGGTAAATACTAATCTAGGCATGGAAGAAATTCTTTTGAATGCTTTTATTGAATCGGCATGAAATATGCCAGCCAAACCATATCACGCTGTGAAATATCAGTGAATGCCCATTGTGAAAACCAGTAATGTAATTAAAATGTGGAAGTATTCAGATCAGTTGAAAATTGTTTCTTATCTTTGTAGTGTATAATATCATATTCTACTACATGTATAATAGCTTAAACATTTAAATAAACGCATACGGCGGTATGTATAGTTGTTTTTGTTCAAGTCAGTTTTTGTTGAGAGTAAGCATTATAGTTTTATTGAATTAAACAGCCATGTAACAATTTTATAATGTAATGTACGGTGGTCAACACTGTACCCGTATAATGATCATTAACTTCACCATAAATAATGATAACAAAATTATCCTTCAACATGGGGTCAACATTTTTTCCAAACTCTACGAATTCAGTTTTTATAAAATGCTCCCTTATATTTTCTCGTTGAACAAGGATGATGCATAAGGTGCTATAAATTTTTTTTATATTATATGAAGTCTGCGGAAATTGAATGTTTAATCTTGGCAACGCACATGCTGTATGACAAATGTATTGTAATATCTTAGAAGTATTGGCCACCATTGTCTATTGTTTAGAACATGACATATGGAATGATATATTTTTGATGCAGAATATGAACAAACTTAAGACATTATTTGATATTGATTTATCCATCTTAACAGTGCTACATTCTCTGCAAATATTAGCAACATTATTCTACAGCTTTGCACACACAATAGTTTCTTATTTTTTCTCTCAGAAATTTTCTTCTCGATCGAACATCACATACTCTTCACTATAGAGTCAGAAATGGTTTTCCATTTTCTCTCGACATCATTAGACGCTCTTATTCGCTCGATTTCAATAAGCGTCTATTTGTCAAGATCGCTTATGCAAATATCTCTGAGAGAAAATTATAGGCGTGTGACTATGTAGAGATAGAACGACAGCTGTAGTTGGTATCATCTTGTATGTTTGTCTTATTAAAACTAATCAATTTTAATACGGAAGATGGGATGCTACAGTGTATATAGAACATATTGATGCAGCAAGCAAACATCACACTGCAAAACATGTTATTGTTTGTTTCATATGAAATTAGAGGCATGGGAGAGGAATCCCTTTTTGAAGAGATGCTAACGTAAAGGTGATTAACAGTTTCTTTGATATGTTATTAACGAGGAATTGTTAGTTGTTCGTTAAAGATGTACGAGAGGACCCACTCATATGTATGTAATATGGACATAAAATAATTATTAGGCTTAAACAAGTTTACTATCTTATATCGTACAACCATTGTATTTGATTGTCAGGATGGACAAAATCAAGTAACTAAAGATTACAATGCAAGTTAAAATAGGAAGAAACCAATTATTTCGACTGAAACTAAAATACTACTTTCAAATTTCACTCGGGGCTAATATTTAACCTACTATGTATTGATCGTGACTAAACACAAACAATAAAACTATATGCAATATTCTTGTGAAACAAAACTACGTCTAGTAATACTAGTTAAAATGTCTGATCCGTAGACCTTTGTTGAAACCATGGACGATATGATGATATTTACAATTTTATAAACTAATAAGTGTTATTCCTGGAAATGTTAATAACTTATTCAATTATCCATAGCTTTAAGCTAATTGCCTAAACATTGTTAATGGAATATTATCTTTCAAATAAACGTTAGAACACACTTACAAAATTTGAAATAACACACTTTAAAAGAAGCACTAAAGTAAATTAAGGCAATTGGCGCCAAACATGATACCACAATCTTCGTTTGAAGTATAGTATTTAATCTTGCATTTACATGTATGAGTTTTAATAAAATGCATACATTTGATTATGACATAAATACAGATCAACAGAAATTATAAAACACGCAACATAAAATCTTGTGGTTTTTTACTTTATATAAAAAAAACATTAGATTCTCTATATGTTTAAATGTATGAAACTGAGTCGGCATCCAACACGTCAAAGATTCAATTTGTATTTGCACGTTTTAAATGCAGTGGGTCGAAAAAAGTATTTTTGAGGATCACATTGTTGCGAGCAGAGTTATGTGGAAGTTTGAATTCAGTTATGCATACCAATGTTGCTTTGCAGAAAAAAACACAAACTTAGGTTTAATATTCATCATTTTCGTCATATATACCATATCATCTACCATGTAATATGTTATCATGGTGAATCACACAAACAATTAACTATTGATCATTATATTCACAAATATCTCCCTACCATCTCTTTAAGGACTGCTATCCACTCAGCGTCAATTACTGGTCTCATGTCAATTCAGCTTAAGTCAATATCCCATAACGCGACTCTCTACAGATCTAGATTATAACAACACCGTAGTTAGATTACGGATTTGTCATTGCTAGCTCAGAAAACAATATTTGTGTGATTAATAAAGATAATGGCATTTTACCACAGTTCATTCCAGACGTATTAAGTGCAGTCACTCTTTTTACTAATTGAACAAAAAGGAAACGTACAAAAATGTTTCATTAACCTTTATTCGTTGTTCGCTGTTGACGTGACATAAACAAAACGTAAGTTCATTGCAATATGCTAGAACTATTGGTCCCTCTGTCAAATGGCTAGACAAGTATTATCAAGTTTAGATTGCGATGTAATACAAACGTCGTTGCTCGTTTTCTAATAAAAGCATTAGCTTGAATGTAACTGTATTTTACAAAGTGTTTTTGTCTCAGCTTTAGTCCAAGTTGTCCAATAGAATTCATCCAGTAGAACAGGTGTCAGCTACTGGCAAAGATTGTTGTAAGTACTGGCAAACATGTATATATTACAGATCTTACTTCAGTAAGAGGATAAGGTCGACAATCGCCTTGATTGGACTGATACATAGTGAACAAGCATCAGTTATATCCATTCGGAACACCTCGACCTTTCATGAATGATTAATCTCGGAAGGATTTGTGGGGGGGGTCTACCCTGTCGGCTTGGGATTTTACTACATACGCGAGGCGAAGCACGTAACGGTTAAGCAAAATAGTTCTCGTAGTATACACACAGATCTTTGTCAAAACATAATTCTATGCTATATATTGAACCAAATATTGTTCAGCAATATCATTGAACTGTAATTGAATTGTAATTTTAAATTTATGGATTAAAAACGAAACATCACTCATTGCCTAAACGATCGTGTATTTGTTTATTTCAACACCGATAGTTTCAAATGGCGTCTTTATATGTCCGAGATTAATCGTAGCAAATGGCCGTGGAGTTCCGAATGCAGTTATATCGTAATTTTATTTGCGTGAGAGACATAATAAATATTTTGAATCAGATTTATGAACACTTAAAACACCGAATACATCCGAATGTAAAACGTAATAGATCACCATATTCATTAAATGTTCTATTCCTTTCTCTCCCCGTTCCTATCAGTTTTCCCTATTTTCATATCACAGTGACTGTCCTCAATATCTGCACCCGCCACACTTTATGTCTTATACACTTCCTTCTATCCCATCCACTATCCTCTTTAACTACTTTTCTATCTTTACAAACTAAAAAATCTCGGTGTGTATAGTTTTACTAACACACCTTAGCTCAGTTCAAGTTTATACAGCCTATCATTCCGATAAGCATTGGCTACATCTTCGTAATCGTATTGCTGTTACGATGTCACACAATTTTGTCATAGGTTCGGCATTTAAACTGTATCATGATTTCTTTTAAGTAAAACGGTCTTTTTTATGTGATCTTATAATAAAAGAAATCAGCAATCTAAATCGCACATAATAATGACTTAACTAGAATTATTTAAAAAGAACTGATTTCCGGGCCCGAATTAAATATTGTGTTTGCCATTTTTTGCCTTTCTGTTTACTGAGGTAAACCCCAGACAGTCATATATCATTTCTATTTAATTGAAAGTTTTGTATTATTTATGAATATACTCATCATTTATACCACTTTTCATTGGCGGAGTCAATGTTATATTCTGAAGTCCTAGATATTCCTTAAATTAAGAAGTTGCATGCCATTGCCTGCACGTCTCCCTGCTGTGTCAGTATTTTCTTAGTAAATGTAAAACAGGTTATTGTTATTGTCGATTGCATTTTCTATTGGGAGATGGTATTTAACAAACGAGGAAACAGTATACATGTAAATATTAACTTGGTTACTATATTGCTTACAAATAATTCATATAAAATTAATACTAAAAACCAATTTCGACGTTATGAAAGATTTTTATTTGCTGGGAAAGTTTTGTTCGATTAGCGGAAATTGTTTCACATTTCAATGTTTTTTTCTTTTGTCATTACATTCTTGTGGTTTTTCCCTGATGCTTAATGTTCATATCACGAAACAAATTCCCATGGAGTAGAATTATCCCAGAAACACACGCCCTCCTTTGATCGGCTTTTATCCCTCTTATACTACAAATCACTGACAAATCGCCTGTGTTTCCAATGCATACAAAACAGTGTGGATAAAAAATCAATATAACGTTTCTACAACGTCTTAATGGCTTGTCTTGAAATTTCTCAGAAACTTTTCATGACAGGAACACAATGTCTGCTCAATAGTGAGTATGGTTCTACCGTTTCCTAAATATAGTCACGTGACCACTGACAATGTGAACATTTTTACCGTAGATGTAACAAATATGAGTGGCTGCAGTGTTTGTTACATTGGATCAATATAATAGAGGAGATATCAGCTACTTCTTGTCGTTTTTTGGCCTAAGCTATATACAAAGAAATTTCATTTCTAAAGAACTTCTCTAAGTAAAGCAATGGTTTGGATTATTGTTGCCAAACTGGTCTCATAAATAAATCTGTAAAATATTATTAAATCAGACTTACCAATCGGTGTGTTTTTCTTCTACCACTACTCCAAATTTCTACACCACAGCATTTGTTTCATCCTTTTCGACACTGGCGGGAACTGGTTTCGTGTGACTCCGAACTGGCTAATAACAACTTCGTCCCGTTCAACTTATATCTGGTTCCTGAATAGCAAGGTAATACACTTGCACAAAATAAGGTTCAATGTGTGTATGCTATTACATTCTCGAGACAAGAGGGACAAAACAGCTATAACTATTCACAACTATAGAGTTCACCCACATATCTAATTATACTTATTGTTAATATGTCTGATGTCGACTCATATTAAGATCGTCCCTCGGTACATTAGTTAAAGTAAATGTCGGTGGTAAACTGTGAGCCATGTAACAGACTGGTAAAATATTTCTTTTTAAGAGTAACTACATACTGCTGATAATGACTTTAAGTGAATTTGTGAATAGTTCCCTTTTATGAACTTTGTGGCTCAGATCTAATCTTGGACGCCAATAGTCATACATTCCATGCGAATATGACTTCAATGTCGATTTTCATCCAGGTATGAAGAAGTTGAAGGCCCATCTTGAAAAGATAAGCGAGTACTGATAAAGACCTGATAAAGTTATTGTCAACGTAACAACTGCAACAAAATGAATTAAAGCGGCTGGCATTACAAAAAACATAATACATTAGATAGTTCTGCAAGTAACTATTAGTAGTACATGAAGTACTAAGTACATCATTACATACGATATAATGAAGTAGATACGCTACCCAAAAAGTATGAAAATTATTTTTTATAAAATTCATATAACAAGGGGTTAAGAAATGTATCAGGAAAGCTACAGCCAAAACCACCATATGAAAACAAGTAACATATTGTTTAGGATGGAAGGAGGTGCCAAATATCACAGCGTAATGGATAGTGTCTACAAATATTGTATTATCAGTATTTCAACGCCCACTCTAAAAGATATTTAACAATTATCTTTGGGAGATTTGTGAAGTTTCTTTTTTGTGCTAAGCAAATATTACATTTACACCAAGTTGATGAGGTTTCTCTATCTAAATTCTATTTGTTTGATATGTCCAAGTGGTGGAAAGAGCTTTCAGACTTCAGAAATAATACATTGCAGACATAATTCTTGGTTATAATACAATTAAGTAATAGACGACCTAAATTAAATTCCAGGATTGAGTATATGGTATGCATATACTCTTATGTATTTTCAAATAAATGACTAAGGACATTTTTACCAAATTATGGTTGTGTTAAAAATTTGTGAAATATATGAAAGAAAAAGGCAACGTCTGTCAATATGAATCAGAATGAAAAGTTTACCCCGAGTCTCATCTATATTTTAGAGCAGACAGCTTCCAGGTGACGAAATACATTAGAGGAACTGTAAGTCTAGAACTTTATGATATCTAAATCACATACATTCAATAGATGAACTGCTAGTATTTGCAATAACGAGAGACATAGATAATGCGGTATTGTTAACAGCGACGCGTCCATCTGTAATAATTGTTTATAACATGCGTTTGGCATTTTAAACTGTAATGCACATATGCTATTTAGATTGTTGTAACCATTAGCAATAGAATATTATTTACACCAGTGTTCATATAATGTATAAAATATTGTGAGTGGGTGCTCCTACAACTCGATGAGGATACACATTTTAAAGTTGTTGACTATCCAAAGAAATGTAATTCAATGGACGAAATTTTAGTAGTAAATGTTCAAAACATAGGGTTCCGTTATTATAAAGTCATTTGAAATACGATAAAGATATAATTCTTATTCCAAATCCCATATTGATGTGAAACATACTGATATTTAGATACACTGGAGTGTTGTGTCAAACTATCGGTTAGCATTTTGGTACCAATAGTTTCAATTGATCAATAAGCAACAATACTCCATTATATTTGTTTTAATTTTGGCAAACAACACCAGTTTCATTAGTGTCAAACCTTGTTGTGGAACTATGTTTTTTTGTAAAATAATTTAAAAAGTTACCACAATATAGTATTTTACCAGCTGATTCAAGCACATAGTAAGCCTTTTGTTAGACAGTAACTAAATACTTAAAGTAGTATTGCTCTATTTTCTATATATAGCGCCTTAACCTTGTGTAGAATGTTTGCCGAACAGTAAATCAATTAGCCGTTTACCTCCAATTTTCTACCATAACAAACAGCAACCTGCCCATTTTTAGACTTGTTGTGCAACATAAAATAACTTCTATGGAAAATAATATAAAAGCTTTGCCCAATTTTCTAGCCATTATTCTGCCATCTCCAAAAAAAAATACAAAATGGTTTTCCGGTTGATCGATTCAATCCAATTGTTCTAGTCTCTTGTCAAACATAGAAAAGAAACTACTACCATGTTTACCAAGCCTTCAACCTACTTATCGTATTTATCCCTCTCAAGGATTATATTGAGTCTCTCTGAGTTAATACGAATCAAATGACAATGATCGTTTAAGACCATTTACCATTTGCCGAATGATCGCCGCAAGTCCAATTTTACAAATCAAATTACATTGTCCAAAGATGTTGGCGTTGTCTGACCGGAAATCGATTGTAGAATTCCAGCATTTAAGATACGCTCAGTCATTTATATAAATTGATCCCTAGGCTTTAGATAATTGATAGTGGAATATTTAGAGAGACTTGATGTCCATATAATTGTGCTCCTGCTGAAATGTTTACCAACAACAGAAGTTTGGGAAAATGAATGGGATGCCTCACTATTTGTTTTTGTCTGTATTTATCAATTCTTCTTTATTTCATGATTACTCTTTTATGATACAAACTTTATCATTATGTTTTATAATATGTTTAAAACGTTGGACCTTTCAAATGCTAATTACACGAAATGTGTTAGTCATCTCATGTTGAGAAATAACCTATGACTGAATTATTGTGATTTGTATTACATTGTCTTTTATACCATGTGTATACTGTAGCAAGCTGATCTAACAATATTCCCTGTGCACTATGCTCTACCAGTACGCCTTTGTTTGTTTGTTTGTTGGGTCTAACGCCATAGCAACACATTGTATAGGTCATATAACGGCAGTCAGTCAACCTACTCACTCCTCCTGGAAAGGATAATTTCTGGATTTAGCTGTTAACCAACTACTAAGCGCATACTTTAATCAGTGACTGACAACTGCCATACAGAATTAAAAATCATTGGTAGGAAGGAGAATGGCCGTAGAAATAATTTCATGACCAATCTCTACGAATGTATGTCCCGCCCGGGAATCGAACCCATGACCCTTCGATCAGTAGACTTGAGTGCTACCAACTGAGCTAGCCGGGCGGCTGTATATCCTTTTTCCAAGAGTCGATAAATGATATCTATACAGGAACATTACCCCGGCATTATTATCGAATTGTCTAGAAATATCACGCCGCCCTGCCGCAACGGTCAAAGCGAATCCTGTTTTTTAGATTCAGATTTGAGCATGATAATCCCGGCACTGCAGCTAAACATAATCTTATTATAGCTATAATGCGTGTAATAAGATTGCACATGCAAGTATTTACATAAAACAACACATGTACGTCGCTTTGTGTCTTATTTGTACTGTTGTTGCCGCCTGTACTTCTTCTCAGAGCAAATTGGAAAGTTAAAAGGTTTTAGACTATTAGACAATGAACTACCTAAAAACTAGGGATTCTTTCGTTAAAAAAGAATGTGTGTATATAGGTCTGGTCAATTAACCAAACAGAATGATATCTGAAAAATATGCTTAATATTCAAGTTAGTGTTTATGCAACATAGAAGTATGGCATATTTGAAAATTGCAATCTTTTACGCAGCGCGTTGTTATAAAGTAAAACATTAGTATTTAGTATTGACATTTAGCTCCAACTGTTTTAACATGAAAGATATTAAGCATTGTTACAGCGTCAAAGATTTCCAAGTCCCTGTATTAATTACGCATGTGCTTAATGGAATTATAAAAGTTGTATTGTTCTAACACAACCAGATGCGGACATATGAATTTATAAAAAAAATATAACTCTTAAATAGCTACATATTAGATTTTAACTGATAATGATAAATGGAATTGACTAATTTGTTTAGCCATGAAAGACATTGTGCATCAGTTCAATGGGACTTGATGTGCCGTATACAATAAACAGAGGCCAAATGCGAACTTTATGTCATTTCCAGTGATGATTAGCATCTCTCGATTCATCGGGCTCTGTCTTCTGGAGTGTTTCATTTATTATAAAAATTAATAAAATAACCATAATAGCAAGGACTTTACCAGCTTGAAGCATCGTGTAATCATCTAGGATCGGAACGGAAATTTGAATCACAATATTTAGTATCATTTTATTGTACCTTAGTGATATTTGTTGCCAATCGCAAGTAATCAATCTTTATCTAACTCAATAAAACATCCGATTTTCTCTTATATGTTTGTAAGCCACACCATAATGTAACTAATCGAAATCTATCCATGTTGGCTGATATTTTCCCACAATCGCAGTGTATGAAACAGTAAAGATCCGCTATGTCGATGTCGATCTTGTTCCTAATTCCGCATTATATTATTTCCGTTGAACAAAATTCCTATAGACTCCTTCCAGTTAATGGATAAACGGCAAAGGAGTATAATTGGAGATAGCGTTACGCCGTTGTAATCATGAACTGAAATTTAAATTACATTTCAGACCAAATGAGGATTTTTCTTTTCGTTAGAATTCGCGATTATTTGATTAAGAAACTACTAGAATGTTATAATCGTTTCACGCATGCGCAATGCGATAGACATATTTTGTAAATATCTTCTTTTCGGAAATGGTGATAGTGTTTTGTTATGCAAATGTAGTGAATTATGGATTATTATTTGGAATTAAGAATAGAAAAGTGAACTGGATTATCAATTTAGAATTAACATGAAGATGATGACAACGATCAGCTTATCGAATGTGCTATATGTAGCTCCGATATTCATGTGCTTTTTCAATTGTTATGTACACACCCGTACTGCTACAGAATACCCTATCGGTAAGTAAGAAAGTGAAAACGCCATTTTTATTTGGAAACTGTATATTTCATGGTTCATTCCAAATATTTTCAAGTTAAATTTTAAGCTTAACTTATTAAATCAAGTAGATCGTAAAATATCCTTATATACATATATTTTGGTTGGACACCAAAAATAAGTCTGCGCCTAATTGTAAACATGGCTGACAATGTAAATGTCTTAAGGTTATGCTTGTATTACAAGGTGTTATTAGTAAAACTTGCTTATCAGAACATAATTTTAAATAAAGAATAACAGTGACGTAATAAACAGTCTTGTTTACACAAACGGGCCGTTTTTGTATTGACAGAAAACGCCGCCATTAATTGTGTGATATTCTGTTAAACAAGATAATTTTAACATCGTCTAAACCATTTTAAAACCAGCGATGGTATTTGGTTAATTGAGTAAAATATAATGCACATAAGAAACAATGAATTTAATGATAACGATTCGTTCATACTAACACATTCATAGATAATCAAAATATAAACCATGTTGTACATGTATTGCCAAACCGCGAGTATTAAAACGTGCCGATGTTTAGTTGTTAAAAGACACCCATTAAAACAAAATATTATCCGAAACGAAATTAACATTTTGGAAAACACTATTCCTGTTTTAGTATTTTATTTGAAGAATTAGTTCAAACTAAGATATAATCGACCTAAAACATACATAAGTTAGTGAATATCAAGCGTTGTATTGGTTAGGGTTCATGTTCGTTTCGTTTAAGATAAAGATATATCATTATTTAGTCTAGATATTAACACATACATATAAGGAATTGTCTGAAAAGAAAATTTATGACGTAGCTACAACAATGTTTGTAATCCACCAGTTTTTAAATGCTGCTTTTTATTCACCTGACTATTTTTGTAAAAGATAAAATCAACTAAAAATAGAAAATGGTATTAGTCAAATAACTGTAATTTAATTTGTTATTTGTTTGTGAAGATTAACTTATACCATATATCTAACATTAACATGGACCCATGTTTTTGTGTTTTATATCGTTTACAAAATGTGTTTGTGTAACTTTAAATCATGAACTTGTGCAGTGTTGTATGAAAATATTCTATATACATGAACTTATATGTACATGGTTTTAATGCGATAAGTAAAATGTATATCCTTAAAATAGCATTGTTATGGTAACATAATATTAACCTAATATTCGGTGGAATTGGCACTTGCATTATATTAGTTGATATATTTGGCAAATAGTTTCATAAGAATTCGATGTGGATTCATATTTATATCAAAATAAAATCCATTCATAGATTTTTTATCAAATGCTTCATTATGGTAAGCTCTATGTCGATATGAGTATAAAATGTGTTTCGTAAGTTCCATTGCGTGAGTACCTTCTTTATAAAAATATAATCAAACGGATAAGTTTACATTCTTAAACACAGCATACATCAATGTTTTATTATTTGTCATTTAATATATATGGTTGAACATAAAATTTTCATAACATAATATTAGTCTTAGCCTGCTAAATGAACCCACATTACTGTATAATGCATATCTATAATAACAAAGAATAAAGCAACATAAATAGACATTATTGCTCAAATAAACAATGATAAGAGTTATGGAGAGTCACAACATGTAGACAATGATACTTTCAGTCACTTAATTACGTATATCATTTTGATTTAAATATATCATACTGGAACCAAATGCATTTATGAAAATAGAAATTACTGACTGTTGTACTATAACTGTGTCATAGGGTTTATTTGCACCCAAATGGATTTTTTACTTTTTATAAGGGTCTTTCTCTTCTGAAACTCTACAAATTCATGAAGATATGGAGCACATATAAAATTTAACAAAAAACTCTCAGCAATTAACTGTTAGCTGAACTCTATTATTTTCCATAAAGGCATCATATTGAACATTAAATATTCTAAAATAATATTCACAAATAAATGTTATCTGATCGTACGCAACTACATCACATATTCTAAACATGTACAAGCCATTATCATATGCTGGTAATATTTTTACAGAAGCTTTTATTTCTCATCGTTTTTAGATAACTCATTTATCTAAAACATCATTTAGGTTTCATTTCGAATACAACTAAGTTGATTATATTGCAATCATTTAGAAAGCCTTCGAGTTGTATTTAAAGCTATACATGCTTTTATTACTATTGATCGTATAACTTCAGTCATAACAAACATGTTGAATATTGGATTTCTTATTAAAAAAATCCAGCAAAAATGGTTTGTAGCGTCCCTTCCCTTTTTAAATATGACAAGAGCGTGTGTGCTAGTTTAAAGTTAGATAATTTAGCTTTGGTTTAGAAATGCTGAACAACTTTTAACACTATTTATATTTTCTGCCAATTAAATAGGACAAGATCGGTTTCGCCCTTCTAAATCTAAATATACCGACCTTGATTTAAATTCACTTTGTCTCATTACCCAACACTTTTTCTTATCACCTTGACATTCAAGCAGATCATAACGGTATTTTTATTGGTCATTTTCGTATGTTAAAACAAGAAAATGGAACAAAAAATTTCGTTATTTATAATGGCAATAAAATAATGATAAAAAGAGTCTGAAGCGTATTCGGATACACCGTATATATTTCTTCTGAACAATATTGCCAAAGATATATATGATATTGTAAGACATTATTTGTATTATATTCACAAATATTTGGAACTATTCCATTATAACATATATCTTAAATCGATAAGGAAGATGAAATCATATTGGGAATATTGTATACATATATATGACTGACCCATCTTATATTGAAGACGATGCTTATTTCCCATGTGGCTTAAAGAGTGGAATGCGGAACCACAAAATTCAATAATATCGTAGATAATGTTGACATCCCTAAAGCCCACATAAACAAAACAACAACTGTATAATTTGAAGCCAAATTTGCATTACCATTTCAATTCATAGATGTAATGTATATAGTTGTAAAGTAAAATTGTTTTAATCATTGCTTATTTTTTGGATTTATTTTACAATTATAATTTAAGTAATCACAACACAAAACCAAGGATAATAATACAATAGAAATTTATGCTAGCGTATTGGACCTTAAATGGTAACCATGTTGACATGCATGTATATTAGATAGATCAATTTAGTTCTTGCATGGATAAACAATTACTAATAAGGACTTCAAATCATAAGAAGAAAAATGTCACAACGTTGCTACAATTCATTATTAGGGCAAGGACATTTGTGACATGTAAGTGAACTCGTTTAGAATTTTCATATATAAATATATTTTTTACCATTCAAAAATTTAACTAACACGTGTAACACCAATGTCGACCCAAATTTGAATGTAAAACAATACAGCTCCCTGAATCGCCGGACTTAATACGACAATAACATTAGAACATTACACCAAAAATATTATTTCAATGCAAATATTCTAACATATATATATAATATTCTAACAAAGTAATTGATTCTCATCTCCAGCTACTCAGTTTGTACACACACTACCTCACGACAATTAATGCTTCATTTCCGGTCTAAAGATGTTATATCATAAAAGAGATTCTTGGTAATGTGGTTTCTTCCTGTTATAGAGAAACTCCCATGGTTTTAACAATGTAGTATAATCAGACATATGGAGAGACAAATGAGAGATGCAGTACAAAATACTCAAACAATGTTGCTGTTTTGTTGTTTACATAACCCAATACATCGATCATACTTATGAAGTTTTAGTTAATGCTTAACTAATTTAACACATGTGAACTTTTCATTTCCTTTAAAATTGTTTTGATCTGTTTTTGCTTGAACGCCAACATGTGTAACAACTATACACTTGCTCAAATTTAAAATGCAACAAATTGTAATTTATGCGACAAAAAATGAACAGGCATTTCTGTGTAGTTAGATAGCCAGATGTCTAGCATTTGTGTCATTCCAGTCAACATCATATGGGTTATCGTTTTCGGCAAAAGACTATAAACCTTTCTGCTCATTTTTTCAGGAATATTAAAACAAATTTATGAGTATTTTATATTTGTTTTAAAATAGTGTTATCCAAGCAAGTCAATATAAAACGCAAAAACTAAGCTATTGATTAAAACCAAGCCATGCATTTTACGATTTTACGAGTTAGGCTAAATTACTCGGGAATAAAAACATTTAAAATTCGTTCATGTTTTAATGTAAGCTAAAACAGAACGACATGATCCAAAACATAATACTCTGCATATATTCCCATAAGCATAATAGGATACCGCTAAAGTATTCTCCTCATATTGTTATCAGGGATTGGTAGGTGCACCTTAGCCATTGAGTCAATTTTTGTCATTTATTCTCAAATATAATGTCTAGACCAATCAAGGATTTAGACATGGTGCATTTAATTTGAAATCAATTGGCTTTTAGGTATGATTTAAGTGTTTATCTGATATTGGTAAACATTTCTTAAAATTCGCTCGCACTAATTCACGATCATGTTTAATCATAAACATAAGATATTTTGTATGCTGTAATGTAAAATTGGGTCAACTAATAATTCTAGATTGTATTGAGTGAAAGATGATAACTATTTTAGTCGTATTTTGATGTCTGTTTTAGCAATATATAACAGGTTACATCGACTTAATGCGGAAATGATTTTTAGGGCAATTTCACATATTATAATAGTTCGGGTATAAATTATCAAAAATATGAACATTATTGAAATTATTGCAACTTGTACTATTATAATTTAATACACTTTTAGGTACATGAAAAATATGTCTATTATAAATCAGACCTAATAAAAGGAAAAAAAACTAAACGTCTAAATGAAACCATTGAAATTCTTATAATATATAATTATTACGTTTTTTAGAATGTCTTAGCATATACTGATTTTACTATAGATGTGTGACATACATTATAAACTTGATGACACAGATATAGTCTACTCTAGTAGCTAAATAATAAAACACTTAATACAACTCCGGACCATGATTTATTAGGATGAATAAGACTGGCACTAAATCCTCTTTTCCACTTAATTAAATTAATAAGGTGTAAGTATTTACAAGTCAATAGAAGATGTTAACCAAAGCCAATACTCAATGTTATTCAGTGGTACTGGTGGGCAAATGTAGTGAAGTATCATCAGTAATTCGGAAGAAATTTTGAGGAGAATATTTATAAGTAGTTTTGCCAAAGGAGGAAACCGTTATCGATCCAGTGTAAAACCTCTCATAAGACTGAATTATCTTAACTTTCTTAGAGAAAACTGCAAATGTTCAACGATTGTGCTGTTATTTTGTAATATCAAATTCTTTTTATACACTTTTATATAAAAATAATGCGAAAGAAGTTAGGAAACTATGTTTTTGTCACAGTATGGTCAGAATATAATTGTGGGTTCATGATTGTAATGTACCCATGGGATAAAGTAGACATAATAGATTTAGAAAATAAATGCATAACCATTATATATTGAAGTTACCCAGCGTCGAGTTGTATAATTTTTAGGGTAGTTAGCCGTTAAAGTAGTATTATTCTGTCGCAAAAGTGATAGCAAAATAATCAATACCAAACAATTTTGGCTTAATAGTATCATGTTTGAAAGTTTGATAATTCTCCAGTCATGAGAAATATGACTTTCTACAATGTTTCACTATTTATCATTAAAATACATTTAAAAAAAATAAACCAAAAATAAAATGATGAATGTTTCAAATGGTAATATCTTTCCTAGGTTTGACATAAATCAACGTATTTATTTGAAATATTTGATTTAGCTTATCGTCTTCAGTAATTTGACAAGTTCATTTTTAAAATGTCACCAATTTAATTCATTTTTAGAGTAATTCTGAGATGATAAAAAATATTTCGTTGTCGAAAACGACCATGTCGTCTGATCCATCATTATTTCGTTGCCATTAATCGATCAAGAAGGACAGAGTGAACAGAAATTATCATGGGTTATTTTCATCATTTTGTTTAAATGCGACTGGGGAGAAACATTTAGAAATTTTGTACTAGCATCCTCAAAAATATATAGGCGTTGGTTTTAACCGATCAAAGCTCATAGTTTCTTAAATAAGGATAGACTGAATCACTGAAAAATTAGCAAAATGATTTATACATGATAAATCACATATTGCAACTATTTTTTTTTGTAATAAAAATCAAACAAACATTCGTTTGAATTTTATAACCAAAAGGAACTGCCCCATAACACTATAAAACTTGCGTATGCCTTAATAATATTAAGTTAAATAATACTATCTCGATTAAATTTCAATCACTAATTCGTCTTAAAATTGTATTAAGCTATCGAATCGTCTATTACTATTAACTTGAAAATTTCAATTTGAACAACGATGAATAATAGAAATTTGAATTGCTAGGAAAGATGAGCAAGGTACTGTTCCCTGTTATGGGGTTCTTTCATCGGCATACAGTTTATGAATAGTAGTTTCTATAAAACAGCCTTTCTACACTATTGTATTAAACCTTTGACCAACAACAACACACACTACGTACTTTATCCACATTTAAAAGTCTTCAATTATAATGTAACGCCTTTTAAGAGACTATAGTTTTTTTCCGCGAGACTGTCTTAAAATATGATATTCAAGGGGATATTGAGCTCATTCTGTAAGTTTTTATTTTGTTTCAATTCTTAGATAGGTAAAGGACCATTTATCATAATCATAAGCACAAAAATAATCAAAACCAATGCATATTTCAACAAACATCACCATATCTCTCTTACTCTACAAAAACACGAAGACAAAATACATGTAATTGATTCTCATCTCCAGCTACTCATCTAGTACACACACTACCTCACGACAAACTAATGCTTCATTTCCGGTTTAGAGGAGATGTAATATCATAAAAGAGATTCTTGGTAATGTGGTGTACTTCCTGTTATAGGGACACTCCCATGGTTTTAACGATGTAGTATAATCAGACATACGGAGAGACAAATGGGATGCTGTACAAAACACTCAAATAATTGTTGTAAAATGTTAAGAGGAACATTACACAATTATCATACTAATTGATTTACAGTTATTGTTATGCCGATTGAACACGTGTGATTTTCTTAAAAAGCAAATTATTTATTGATATGACTGTTTTACTGTTAAATTCACATTTTTACATACATATGGATAAGGTATAGGTTGAAAGAAAGAGTAAGAGAGCAACAATTGATCTGCAGTTTCGACGATATATAGCCAGCTTTAGTCTGAATTTGTTTCAATCGTCTCAAATGAGTTAAACTCTTTTGGCATAATATTGTATCCTCATTTTATGCTACTCAATGAGAATTAAACAGACTTAAGTGTTTAATGTATGTTTATATACGCCGTAGAGTAAAACGTGATAAACCTAACCTTGCAGTCATATTGAAGCCATACACTAGCTGTTAGTACAAGTAAAAAACATTGACTCAGGTAAAAAAAATAAAAAAAACAAACATTGAATTTTCTGTTACAATGAAAGCTAAAAGAAACACAAACTGATTCATGTTAACATCAAGAAACAAAACACTGTTCCCATAAGTATAAGTATATTATATTTAAATTTTCTTCTCGTCTTGTTATCAAGGAACGGTACATGTAGTTAAGCCCATGAGTATAATCATGTCATTTGTTTTGAATAAAATGTCTGGACCGATCAAGCATTCAGACACTGCTGTAATTAAATTGAAATACATCGGCGTTTTATGGCTTTGGTATTCAGTGTATACCACATTTACGTGTGCAAGTTTTATAATTTGTCAATGTGAATTTTAATAAATGCTTTCTCATTATAATGCTCGTTTTGAATATAAACATGTTATACTCGTATATTTGTTGTTTTATTAAATGTGTTAGACATTTTCTTATACAATAGGTTGCTTATAAATCAAGTGAAATATGACCTAAAATATCGCAATCATTACGTTGAAATATTACTCACGTACAGATATACGAACAATATCATTTGCTAAATTATAACAAAATACATTCTCATTGATATCTTGTAGAAACGTTAGCATGTTTTAAGGTAATTTTCAGTTATCTCTAAATAAGTTTGTTTTACAATACATATATTATAGATTTGATGGAATAAATAAAGTCAAACCAAAATGCCTTGACATGTTTGTCAGGATTACTCTGAATATGTTGGTTTTACAATAGTTGCCTGAAAGATATCATAAGTTTAATGACAAATTATCTAGTTAAACAGTGAAAAACTGCATCAACACTTTATAAAACTTATTGTACATGAGTTACAACGATGCATATTACTGGCATTAAATCTATTTTTCTATATAATTTAATTAATGAGGTTAAGTATTTACAAATTGTTAACTCAAGTCGATACTCGATTGTTTGTTATTCAATAATACTGATCGGCAAGTGTAGTCAAGTATAATCTGTAATTCGGTGGACATTTTGAAGAGAATATGTATAAGTAGTTTTGCCTAAGGAAGAAACCGTTATCGATCCAGTGTAAAACCTCTCATAAGACTGAATTAGCTTAACTTTCTCAGAGAAAACTACAATTGTTAAATGATTGCTCTGTTATTATATCGCATCGGACTCGCTTTGTATAATTTTCTATAAAACCATTTTGGAGAAAGTTAGAAAACTGTGTTTTTGTTACTATATCGTGTGATGATAATTGTGGGTGTTTCAATCTGGTATGTTTGTACCTATGGGAAATTCATTTTGATTTTGTAGATTTAAGAAACATTCTTAAGCTTATACTTTGAATAAAAGTTTAGCAATGGTTTTGGTTGTAACTTCTTGGATAAATAGCCATTAAGACCATACATATTCGCCATTTTGTGTCAGTATATAGATTCTGTATCGGCATCTCGCATTCTTAGCAGCTATAAAATAAATCAATTTACATAGAGTTACTGTTCAAAAACTCAAAATAATACATGATTGTATATCAGTAAATAGTTTTCTTTACGTAAATTAGTTAAGAAGATGACCACGTCTTGATGATATACCATCGTATTCACTTGTAAAAGTGACACTTGAACATATTGATGGTTGATATCAAATGATTAACGTGTAACATTAGTTCTTTCCAGACAAAACTATAGGCTGTTTGTCTGGCTTTTGAAAACGGACATACGCTTCTTCAAATGCCATAGTTAATACAGGGAACAAAATAAGTGAGAGGTAGCAGTTTTTAAGTACTACTATATTATGATAAAATTATAAACTGTTGAAATAAAACTTTTAGAAATGTTCCTATTATGCTAATGATTTAATTAATGTCATTAGTAATTTCTAATTATAAATGAAATAATGTAAATGAAATAATGGATTCCTTCTTTTCATACACGTAATTTGTAGCATCTTTAATATGAAAACATTGAGATTCCCAAACTTCCTCTGGTTCCAAGCTGTCGGTGTTAGCTACCTAAACAAACTTCAAAACACCATCATTAATGACACAGACAAAACTTAATGCTGACACTATTAAACAATAAAAGCATACAAAAGTTGTGAATTACATTCTTGAAAAGTCACATATTCATTTGAATGTATCCAAGTACTTTGAAATTACAACGCGTCTAAACTGAGAATTTCTATTGCAAATTTAATCATATTCTGTTCAGTTGTAACTCTCTCGTATTTAGCTACAATCTTTTAAAATGTTGATCCTATTGCAGCAAATTGATCATGTGAAATATGATTTTCTACGCTGGTTTATTATTCATTTCCGTTTGAGGAAAATTCATACCATTTGAAAGATGATTGATGGTGTTAATATCGGTGCTTAATGTAAAAACAGTCGCCTGAAATTACATATTTGGTTAACAGCCATCCCCCATAACTGTTGCCATTTTAAAACTGAATTGTCGAAACATTCTGTAGGTTCAAAAATGCCAACATAACTTGCATCCCTCCAGGTAGCTTATTTTTAATGAAGCCCATCAATTTTCAAAAGCCAATAAATTGAATTTACTTCTGAAATGTATGAAACCATAAAGTTAACTGCTTGGTCTGGATGTATTTTGTATAAAGCATCACACAGTCTTACCAAAAATATTTAAGTCGATAGTGTAACAGCAATGTATAATTACGAAACGTTGGTATCTATCTAATCATTATTTTACATGCTTCATTTTGAATGATATGGTAAAGAATAAAAATAGCATGGTATTACATAAATAGAAATTTTATGCAAATCATATTATTTCCAAAGAATGTTAAAATAATAATTCAAGACCATATTCTGTTGTATTCAAGATATCGTGGAACCAATTTTTAACAACAATAAGAAATATCTTGAATCGATAAGGAAGAGGAACATTAATACGACTGACCCATATTGACCTATATACAAGAGCTATTTCCCAAAAGACTTAAATAATTGAATGGGGATTCACAAACTCCAATGATATCGTTAATGGTGTTGACATCCTTTAAATCAGTAAATCAATAACGTATCAATTAGACGCCAAAATTCAAATATAAATCCTATATAAGCGAGTGGTATATTTTAGAGAGAAATTAGAACTTTATAGACAAAGGTGTGGAATTCCCATGCCTGCTTTGTCCGAATCGTACAAACAAGTAAATATTTCCAGCCCACTTGTCCGTGGACAAGTATTACTTTTTAGCTGTAAATGTACTAACAAAGCAATTAAAAATAATTTAAATTTCTCAAACAAACTTTACAACAATTATATTCATCATCTGCACTATGGTGCAAACATAATGTCTCAATTTAAAACCTTATAGCTTACACGAAGCTTAGACCAGCATGCATTAGTTTTAACACAGATGTGCCCCATAATATATTATAATTTTTAAGTGGCATGTGTGTAAAATGATAAGGCTATACATTATATGTGAGTTTGCTTACGTAATAATCAGAGATTATAAATCTAATGTTAATCCAACTTAATTAATGAATAAAAGTTTTATTCTGGTCTGTGGGTAGCAAAGACTTGATTTAATTTCAACTGCTAAATACCATAAAGGCAAGAAAAATCATGTATCATTGTAAATTAGATAATAAGAAAGTTATAAAATTATATGTTTTTTGCCAAGATTGAAACCGTAATCGAAAAAGTGTAAAATAAAGATTGTTATATTTAAATACTGGGGGCAAATTATTTTACATCAATTAGAATTATAGAGTTAAGAATTAACTTGAATTAAAATAATAGTTATGGTATGTTTTCGTAACGAAAATCTGCGCTTCTTTTAGTTTTTGTGCAAACATTTTTTACAAAAATTGCAAAATTCTATCTGCCTTATTTTGATCTAGATGTGTGTTAAACAAATTTATTATCTTGATTTTCCTCATTCGTATGTACTAGAAACTAGTGACTAGCAATTTTGACCTTTGTATTGACACGCTTTTGAGTTGATTCCGAATCCATATAAAGTCTTTTCTTCAATGAAAGGAGTTTATGTAATATCCATTAATAACCACTCGTAAACCAGAAAGCAGTCTCACAAATATAGGCTGTTAAAAGTATTTCGTTTGACGCGCATCAAAGCTCGTGCTTATATGTTAATATGCGGTCGAATATAGACAACTGTAAGTTATTTCTAAAATCATAGCAATATCTGATAAATATCTTATTACACAAAATACAACTTTTAAAAGAAAGTATTGCTTTATCTGTTTCCTTTCCATGAAAGGGACAGTCGTGTTTGAATGCCTAAGGTTTGGTTGAAATTGGATTCATATATCAAAGTGTATAACAGTACAATTTTGATATACGTTGTGCTGGTTTGAATTTCATTAAGCGAGCATATCTTGATCAATTAAAATCTAAAATCTAAGCGAGACTTACCAAGTGCAAATGATGTTCAATTGTTAATCACTAGGAAGAAAACTCTGCAATGATATGAGTCTTTACGAATACACTACCACTTAGAGTATAAAACTTTATCTTTAGTACAAAGTACTGGGGACCTGTAAGCAGACATAGGTGTTTTTATACTAGTAAAGTGACAAGTCCTATCGATTTCGTATTAGAAAAATTGTACAACATCGCATTAAATGCGTGCTTATTGTTTAACGCCTTTACCTCAAATGACTCAAACATTTCTATACTTGATTAGACATAAATGCATTTACTGTAATTCCTAAGAAGTATTTTGTTAACTTACTATTGAATACATTTACTTTAAGAATTTAATGGACCTCGAAAATTCCAAATTCAAAGAAAACTTGTCTAAAAATCACATTTAAACGTACTTGTATAATAGGTTACTTCGGCTTGTAATTAAGTTAAATCATACTGTGTAATCATAGATTATGATAACAAAGAACATATACGTTTTAACTTCTTTATTATAAGTGTATTAACACTCAATTGCTTTTTCTCGACTAAATAAAATTTCTAGGGAAAATAGAAGACCTGGAATTAAATCGTTTTTCCATTTAATTTGATTAACGAGCTATAAGTATTTACAAGTCAACAGCAGATGGTAACCAAAGTCAATACTCGATGGCTTTTTATTCAATAATACTGGTAGGCAAATGTAGTCAAGTATCATTTGTAATTCGGGGAAAATTTTGAGCAGAATCTTTTTAAGTAGTTTTGCCAAATGAAGAAACCGTTATCGATCCAGGGTAAAACCTCTTAAAAGACTGAATTATCTCAACTCTCAGAGCGAATACTACAATTGCTCAATGGTTACCGTATTAATACACCGTATCGGGCTAACTTCATATAATCTTCTATACATGATCATTTAGAGAAAGTTACATTTTCATTTTTTGTAAATGTAAAGTTATAATAAAATGGTGGGTGTATAAAAGTAGACGTGTTTTAATCTGGGATTTTGTAACGATTAAAAATGTATATATATATATATATATATATATTGCGATACGATAATGACAGTACTTTTTTCAAACTCGACTATCCGGGTTCAATTCATGCATTCCCATAAAAGTCAACAAAAATTAAACCTCAGCAATTTGGAATAAGCAAATATTGCCAGAAGCTAATAAAATGATACAAAAATTCATAACACACAATAATTAACAAACTGTGATAAAGGTATCGAACGTCGAAGTAACAAAATGTGATAACCAGCATAAAATCTAAAGGAACAAACGCAACTGAACCATAACTATGCCGAAAAAATTCAACCAAATACAAACATACATTTTTATATGGCATAACTTGCAAAGACACAAGCTTACAAAGCGAGGTTTTCAATTTTGGTTTCTTTTTGTAAATAACCTATTTTTCCATCATTGAAATCGATCCACCATTCTATAAATTTACGAAATAAAATTGTGCTTCGTATAATGTTCTTTTCCATAGAGAATAGATATTTGATTCAGTCTTACTCTCTCACAAGCTTGAATCTTTTAAAATTCTGATGATATTCGAACCAACAAAAATAGTCATGAGAAATATGATTTTCTGCAATGTTTTCGCCATTCATCATTGATTCCCATTTGAAGAAATTTCAATCCAAACATAGAATGATTAATGATGTTCATGCTAACATCTTTCCTTGATTTAAAATAAATCAACGCCTTTAATTGAAATATTTGGTTAAAGTTTATCATTTGCAGTATTTTGTCAAGTTTAATATAAATTTCTCAAACACCACAAATCACGCAATATTTGTGGAATGTTATGAAATAATGTGCTGCTTTAATGGATGAAGAAAATGTTAGTAGTGTGAGTATTTTATTTGGACCATTGTCCACATGGAGTATTTTTAAAACTTAAATTTAATCTCTTATTTGTAAAATGTATGTTCAACAAAAATCAAATCAACCAATTCATATAGTTAGATATTCCATATTTAATTGAGAGAGCTCATAAGCAGAACGATTAATCACTGCATAGTACTATTTGGTTTATACAGACTTTACCGCAGAATAAAGTATTTTCTTAGAGAATGAAAATCAGTTCTATTTAAACAGTACTAGTTGACAACCATAAACATAAAATGGACCAATATACCTTGCACTGAATTATTTAAAAATCGAACTTTAAATGGATAAACTGAAATACTTTTAAGCGTTCAACACAGACGTTCAAGGAGACTCCAATTTGAAAGATAATAACTTTAGTAATAAACTTTTACTGTAAGCCTTTATTAAAAGCACATAACTACTATTGAACACAGTTTTATAGTACCTCTTGCTTAGCTGATGAAGAAAATGGTTTACTAGAGACATGTAATTCTATTTCAGTAAGTTTATTTTACCCTCTTTCTTAAACTAGAGTAAATAAGCATTTAAGTGTAAAACGTCACTTACAATTACTTTCTTTTTGGGATTATTGTACACACCAATATATTCAAGTAAAAAACCTAAGGGAAACATATATATCCTTATCATCATTTTGGAAACTTAAATTGATGTTGAAGGAAACTTTTTAGGCTTCAAGAAAGAAGTTATAACTCAAGAAACCTTAAGCAAAGCACACACAAAATGTTTCAGATATAACGGCTGTAATAAAACCACTACATCAATTTGTCACAATCGTTAATTTGAGACTCAGCAATCAAATTATTCATTAGACGATCATATTTTACTGCAGTTACAAACTAATTTGGGATCAAGATTTCAGCCATTCAAGCGCCAAGTCATCAAATTGCGATTGCTGACACCCACTTGTTTATGTAGTTGTATACAAATCTTAAAAGTGTCACTATTGGTATGGTTATTATCTGCATCTAAATTACCAAAGTGTTATTCATTTGCAACTTGGTCCACGTAATCAACAAAATATGATTATTCTTCAGTGGATATGAATTATACATAAACATGCACCGTATGAAATAAATGATTTACTTCATGAAATCATGCGTCTGAGGCAATCAAGCCACTAACACATTAAAACACGCATTAACTTCAGAAGAATAAAGAAGATATCAATATTTAAACACCAACCTGTCTGACACTCCGGATTGTAATGAAGTTTCTAAGACATTGTATTGATATTTTGGTAGAAGATGTAAAAAAGCAGAATCAACCATTTAAAGATATAAGTATACGTCTGGAAGCGATAGACCATAAAATGTACAGTTTGATAATACAGTTGTCAGTTGTGTAAAAGATTTCCGAATTACATTTGTTGTCACAGTGATCCGGAAATATAGAAATAATTACCAGTTTTGGAACATGTGGTTTCTAGAATGTTTAGAAAAGAACCTGTCTGGCAGAGGTTACAATCTTTTAGAAAAATCAATGGGAGCTGCTCTATACCAACATTTACAAAGTCATTAAAGCACAATGTTCAATGTACAGTATTGAGGGGTTAGTAATGTGCCATGAAATAGACAAAACTATTGAAGGTTTGTAGAAGACAACGGATTTAGAAAAAAATCGTTTTATCGAGTTCCTAGATACCATTTACAAAAACATTAAATTAAATAATGATATTCCTGGGATTCATTAAACTGATATAAATACAATTGTCACCATTTAGTATAACTTTGACTAAGCTCCACAAGTCATCGAAATGTCTCTCTCATAACCATTTGGATCATTGTTTTCACTGAAACTTAATGACAAGTGAGGCTAAACTAATTCAAGGGTGCATTTAAATGAACCCTTCTACGAATGAATGATGAGAATAGCTAAAGCACGATGCAAACTATTGACCAGTTTGCTATGGATATCGCTACGTAGCACTTTGTCCCCCCTTGTTGCCTTCTTTCGACGCAATGAATAACTATTGTCCGTTTTTTCTCAACTGTCAAAGCTTGAATAATTACACGGTGAGTGAATGCATTTTTTTTGTACTGGCGGTCTATTTGTTATTAAAAATATATTGACTAAAACATATCATACGGCATAAACAGCTTTACGCGATCATAATATACACTTTCGGAAACTCATGGATGTATTACAAAAATGATTTTAGTAAACGCATTCACCGTGAAATTATTCATGTTTTGACAGTTGAGAAAAAACTAACAATATGTGATATCTAATTGAGGGTATAAGGAGACGAAGCGATACATGTACGTAGCGATAGGCTTAGGCAACGAGTCCTATATTGCATGTACCATTTTGAAACATTGCATTTTATTATCAAATATTGACACGATAAATATCATTTTAGATGAACCTAATGCTAATATAGGTCGTCAAGACCAAATTGGTAATTCGGACCAAAGGCACAATATTAAAGAAAATGGACATACATTAGACGCATTTCACTCATGCACTTTCTTCTGCATTTTCAAGCAACACGCCTACCGTTTAGAGATCATATTCCTCAACGTCACTCAACTCAACTTGAATGATTACAATTTGAAAACAAACAATTGTTTGTTTTAATTCTCAGCCTTCGTTGTAAGGTTTTGTATTCTAAGAAAGGTCTAACTTGCGTGATGAATGGAGTTAATTAGTTTCAATATTGAATATTTGTAGGTTACAGATCAACACTATCTGGAAATATTAACTGAGAGTTTGTTTACGGATCTAATTAAGTATTATATGTGTTTTAGGATACATTTCTTCTGTCTTACACTGATTTAGCCGATCTTGTTTTCAATCATTTGCCAGTTTGTCACAGTGATCATTATAGTTTCATGAAATCAGGTTACACTTGTGTGTTAATTTACAAAATTCTATGAAGTGACAAATACATTAAGTTTGCAATAATAGTAATGCCAGGTGTTTACAATTAAGCTTGTATATGTTGTAATGCACGAAGGATTAAATCAGAAGATAATGGCATTAGCCTAGTGCAGTAATCGTGTTGATTATTTCCTTACATGTTCCTTTGTTGTATAACGTTTAATTTTGTTTCACTTTAGGTCAATAAAACATATCATATGAATGCCTTAAAATGTAGCAACGATAAAAGTAAGCATAAATATAATTTTATTTGTGTTAAAATTCATTTTGTTGAAACTTTTTGCGACGATATAATAATAATTATATGACCTAAATCAGTTATTTTATAATAAAGTACTGATGTCTTTGTTCAAGTTAAATAAGACATCATTACAAAAACGTTAAGTTCAGCATTTTAATGTACAATATCTGCGTCAAGGTCTCAATGAGCAATTGTGAGATGAAATTTGTATTGTATTCAAGAGAATAATGCATTGCATAATGTAATACTATATTATAGCAAATGCACAAAACGGCAGCAATTATACTTAAAATACTGAGTTATGTTTTTAGCTATGTTATAGATTAAGTTCATTGTAAGCTCAAAATTAAGCCGCCTACGTCACTGTACAGTTAAGTAACAAAATATCACCCAGAACCATGGATAGCAGTACATCTTTGAATATTCTTAACATATGAATAAACAGCTATTATGTCTGCGTCAGCACCATTCACTAGTTGTAAAAAGTACTCAGTAAGCTCATTAAATTTTCAATATCCAAATTACTTTTCCATTTGGAATGAAGCATCGAATCCTACATTCCATTTAAAAAGTCTAAGCGTGTTCTCTTGTATAATCATTATGTTCAAAAACGGATTCTTCTGTGAACCATGATTGCTGTAATTGACAAAAAAAAATCACTGAAAACATTTCCAATTACAGCATTACTAAAATGTCACCAATTTTGGAAATCTTGCAGAAAATGTTGTTATTGTGTTCTTCCATGATATGCATGAAAACATTAATCGATATACGAAAATAACTGAACAAGACACTGAAGTTGGCTGTCTTTAATATAGACATAAAGAAGTATGCACCTATTCGAGCAAATATACGAACACTTTATAGAACAATTTGTAATTTAAAGCAATAAGTACAACCTTAGTAAATGGTTAATTTATACCAATTATTTTACCTCGGATTGTGAAATAGGTTATTAAAGCTAAGGTTAATCACTTTCCAGTCCACTTTCTTTCTAGTACTGAGCCAGTAAGAAAAAGTTTCTTGCTTAAGGAAACAACGGGTTAGGTGTTGAATAATTCGAACCATATATTGTTAATCTAATCAAAGTTTAGGAAATTGATCTAATTCGGGCTACATCACTCAGAAACAATTTTTTCAAAGTGTTTATTTGGAATCACCAACTTAAAAAGCATAAACATTTCAGCAGAGATAACTTTAAATATATTAACTTCTTAACACTCAAATTGATGGGCACGTGATGACTAATCCTTATTACGATGAAAATCACTGAATTAACATGGGACATAAATTCCACGTAAAATATGTTTGGCACGTGTATAAGCACACTGATTTTGTTTTCATTGATATATAAGTTAACTTCCAGAAAAAGCTTACTTGAGCAATGTAATGTAGTTTGGCATTTTATATGGTCACGACATTGATTTGAATTATAGTAAACGTTGTTACTTTTAGACTTGTGCTAGGTAAATATATGTTTCGTTAGGATTTCGGCGGAAAACCTCCATTGGTTAAGTAAGACGTATATACGTTGAAGTCGATCATCATACATAATAGAATAGCGAATACTTTAAATTGGATTTGTTCATTGTTCTAAACAAAACATATTGCATTTGAAAAATATATACTTTTTTCAAATGTACTGCATTTTAAGTAGTTCAGTTTATACAAATTCATTTTAGCTCGAATGTGAAATAAGTTTTTACAACTTAGCATAAAAACGTCCGCTTCTAGGTCCCCTTGTACTGAGCTAGCAGGATAATGTTTCTCGCTAAAGAAACAATGGGGTTTTTAATCTGGTTTTTAAATTATCAAAGGTACCTTGTACAACGTCGGCCACGCCCGCTCAAACAATATTGTTCAAGATTCATGTTAACTCTTTGTTATCAAATAGACAGGAAAAAAGAAAATGCTGTAACTCTGTCAAACTTCTATCAAAATCAGGGTTTTATACATCAACATTTTCCTTCAAAAACACACACAGTGATACTAGTAATCAATTTTTACGAAAATATTTTATAAAGAGAGGTGTTTGCAAAATTGATGCTGTATAAATGTAAATCTGTTTTACAGAATTTTACATGCACCTTATAAAACATTATAGCTCATAATCCATTAAGATTTTTTTCAGCTTTGTTTAACAAGAACAAAAAAAATAACAAAACTATGGCACATGACAAACAGTTTGACAGATGCAGTTGTTATGGGTTTTCGCGACACTGTCCCTACTTTCACTTTAGTTTTTCATACAAATAAACATTAAATATAATAAAAACTGTACTCACGTGTTACAAAAATCCGTCTTAGCTCCACATTTTCACTTTGAATATAATATCCATATAGCAACATCAGCATCTAAGAATGCATAATAGTAAAATAGGGAACAACATTTTTAAAACTCACAATTCAAAACATCGTACAATAAAGGTAAGTTAATGTTCAAAACTGAAAGTACAATGTGCATCCTGACCATATCAACGACTTATTTATAGACATTAATGTGTGCTACACAATTAGTTAAAGACAAACCTTCAACGCATCATAAGACCCAGTAATAACACACGCGTGGCACGAGTTTCACGTGAAACCACTGTTAATTAAAGGTATAGGGCACGTTCCGCAAGGCGATCGCTAGCTAGCGCTTCGTTCCCTGGTACCCTCGATTTGGTGTCACATAGTAAATACTTTTGGTGCAAGAAAGGTACCAGAGGACGAAGCGCTATCTAGCGATTTCCTTGCGGAACGTGCCCATATTCTTACTTAGACGCATGTAATTTTATCATGATATTAAACGTGACCTCGTCAACACAGCTGTTATCATTTACACTCTCGTTTAAGAAAAACTATTTATGTTTTCTATGTTAGAATAGAACTTGCATTAAGGTTATGCATTATGTGACCGTTCTTTTGATATTAAAACACTCGTTATTTCACAACAAATTATAAACAAAATAATGTTGTTGTTTTTCTCATAAATTAACGCTAAGCTTACGATGGTTTTGGTTGAGGGGTTGATTCATATGCTTACTGTTAAACGTGTGTTTTTATTTGTACATTCGCTCATTGTATATCGTATGACACAAAAAAGTGCACGTGCTTTAGAAAGCATATAAGTGAAAATCTTGAAACAAAATATGTGAAAACTAACTTAAATAAAAACAAATATCGAATGTTTCACCCAAAATAATCTATTAGATGTTTATAAGCATTTTGTTAAAAAAATGAGCCTAGTACCAGCTGTACATTAAATACTAACTGTAATTGGTTTTCTTGCCTTTGACAAACAAACAACTTGTAGTACCTTTACCAGTTAGTCAAAAACATGCTATATCAGACCACAAATTCTGGCGTAAACGAATTCCAACACAAAGTACAAACCATGCAATATATGGATAGCTGATTTTTGTTCTCGATCCCATTTTACATTTTTGTTGTTATTCATCATGTCATGGAAAATTAAACCTTTAGTTTCAGCCCTGTAGGCTTCATTCCTTTTTCTACTTTCTTATTTTTCCATTGAAAACTTGTTGGCAGAACAAAATGTTTGGCTAAGAACATATTTACTAATATTAGTTTCCAGTCCTTGTATTCAAATGTCGTTGATGTAATTGTAACAATGTTTGTTATGAAATTCATCATTGCTTCTATTTTGAATTTTCAGGCGCCATTTTTGACAGTAATTCAGAAGATATAAAATATGCACTAAATAAACAGATAGAATTGTACAGACAGCAGACTAATCAAGATGTAAAACTTCGTGCAGAAATACAAGAGCTCGAATCAACAGATAGCTTCGCAGTTAGTAATGCAAGTAAGTAAATGCTCTATTTGATTTTAAAGTTGAATTGTGAGATTTGTTTACTGTCTCTATGGCAACACATTACTTGAGGTGGTTACGACTCTTAGAGGAATAAAGCTTACTCTAAGATTTCGCTGTCGGCGACTCAAAGACATATATTTACTGTTTCGCCACTGTATACGACATTTTAATTATATAACGAAATGTTCATTTTTTTGTTTTGTTTTATAAACGAATCAAGCTAGACTGTAAAAAGAGCGTGACGTGTTCATCGTTTCAAGCATTATCCAATTTAGTAGTGCATCAGTTTGCTTTATACAAAATTTGAACAAATTTATAAGTTTAACTTATTTATTTTAAATATAGCTCGATAGTGAAACAAGTTTCTTCAGCTTACTTATCGCCCATTTTCCCTCTTCTAATGACGTATATATAATACAACAGAATCGTTAAAAGATTTAACAACTTATGCCAGACACTTAAATCAAACTGAGCGAAAATTAGATCGCTTATGACGGATTGTTTCGTTAAACGCCTTTGTCAAGAGGCCTAGGAATGTCCAAGAAACTTAAAACGAACAACTGACGCTAAATGTCTAAAACAATACTGAAACGCGGCGTCAACTACCAGTTCTTACATTACAGAAGCATTAGTCCAGTGGTATCACGCGCTTATGATTCGAGAGGTCAAGGGTTCAAAGCCCACCAGGGGCACTGCTAAATTCCATGAGCAAGAAATTTACCTGCGACTATTTCACTCTACCTAAGTGTAAATGGGCACCTGTAGTTCCATTGCGCCATGATTAACCACGGCAATGAGCGGAGTAAAAGACTACGAAGGGAGAGTGTATGATAAATAGATACTAGAAGCCACAGGATCAGGGATAATAAATGTAGTTCGTGATTGTGCAACTCATTAAATAAAATTTCTTTGGTCGTTTTTCTAACTTTAATAATATTAGAAACAAATATATTAAACCACTCTAACCAAATAGGAAAAAAAAAATCACTAACATTATTAGTATAACAGATCAGTGTTAATCTTATAAATACACTTGAATTCTGCTCGGATCGGTTCTTCATTATTTACCGTGAAAATCTAATCTGTTTTCTCCATTCAGTTTAGTTTTTTGTAATACAATAAATGCCTTATATCCCCAAAAAGAACAGTTTTTGTGAGCTCTTAGAATTTCAATGAGATTAAAGAATTAATTGAACTTAGCTTTTTGCTATAGATTTCTTCAATTAATAATGTCAATTTATCTAACATGTAGGAAACCTAAATTCATCTACTTTAAATATTAGTTTATTAGTCTTGTTTGTTTTTTGCACTTTCATCTATTATTTAATTTTCAGAACAACATATAATCAAACATCGTAAAATAATTTAACATTTCGAGAAAGAAAGGTTTACGACTAAATTTGTTCGTAAGAAGCTTGATAATACATTTTTGGTTGGGTAAATAATATCAATACATTATATATAGGTCATATCTTGGTGGTCAGTCAATATACTTACCGTTCCTGGATGAGCTAAGTCTCTAAATGCCAGTAGAATATTTCCATGACCCGCCCTGGAATCGAACCCACGAGTCTGTAGATATTCGTGTTACCGACTCAGCTAGATAAATAGACCCCTTGCTAGATATACCATTTACTACTTTCTTGTGAACTTAAATAACCGATACACCGTGACAGCAGTGTCGTAAATATGTTCGTATGCATGGTACAATAACAACAAAGTTCCACAATTGTTACCAGAAAAGTCGATGGTTTATTAAATGGACATTTTTCTTCTAACATTTATACATGTATAGTTCAGTCCATCCTGCATTGAATATAATTGTTTTCAAAAATACACGAAATGATACCAGCAATCTATGGCAAACTGCAGTTCATACTTAATTCTTGATACACCAATATATGTCTTGGATTTTCCATTTTATTATATATATTACCATTAATTTTTCTTAGCAAATGTAAATATTTATCCCAATATACAATTATATGTTCCCAAGTGTGATACTGTTGGTGTTTATGACATACAATTCTTAAGTAATTATAATTAATTAAAGAAAATCAAATGAAATTTACATATGAATGCATATCGATAATATATCGTATGTATAACGTATTATGCGTAATAAAATAAATTACTTATTTTTTAACTTCATTTATTCATCCATGTGGCTAAAACGATGTATAACGCTTTACTGGTCAATCCTATGTTAATGTGTCAAGCTGGACTCTGTGAATTTACTGAATTAAAGCTACAAAAAGTCCCCTTTGGCGCGCCATCCCGATTATAAGATGTCTAAGGGGTTTCCCGAAGGAGATGTGAGGCCAGAAAAAATATCAGTGTCATTAAGTGCAGCGAAAGGTACAAATGGTGACTAGATAACGAAGTGCTAACACGTTTGACATATTTTTTGGAAAGTAATACTGATTGAAAAGTGAATTCGGGTTTGAAAAAGAGCAAACATAGTTGCTATGGTAAGTTGAATCGGAAACCAAACAGCCTTTTTCTGAAAAACAATTATCCAGGGTATAATTTGGCGAAGTTGCATATCCATCAGTGAAATAGTAATGAAATAAGACCATCTTGAATAAGCCCTATAGCGTTATATTACAGTGAAAAAAGCCAATTTTCGCCCATGTCCTGACCATTAAAATGTTAAACATCATTTGCCCATTTATATACAGCCTTATGGCAGAGTGTGTATTGTGAAATCAATTAAAAAATAATAATATAAATATATCCATACTTCAAATGTATGAAATTCAAACATTTTATGTTTTTATCAAGTGTTCAGACACATAACCTTATCATGTAAACACATTATTACATGTAACAAAACAAATGGGCTATACTTGTTTAACATTTCTCGACAACATACCAAGTAAAATTATTTAAACATAATGGCCATATCATGTAATCTAGTATGTTGCCAAGACTGTTTACACTTTATCCGATTGTCTGTGTTTGCATTTAAATGGCCGTTTAAAGTGGAACACAGGGGTTGTCTCATTGGTACTTTAAATTGGAGACATTTTATCTCAACGTATATTGATTAGATCAAATTCTCATACAATGCCAAACTACTAGAAATATTAAATGGAACTAACTCTCGAGGGTGTAACACAAATCTAAAACAGATTTTGTCGACAAGCTAGAACGAGCTCACGAGAGTTTTCTAAAACATCAAGTAATATTTAGTTTGACATTACAGGAAATACAGTCTTTGGTAATGTTGAATAAATAATGGATTTTCAAACATTTTCCCTGGTAAAATGTATTGATCCAGTGTAAAACAGGCAAAACTCTCCATAACCCCTTTTTGTGATGATATTTTCTTTGGCATTTTGAACTCTAGTTTAACACTTCAGTTCGTAAACATATATGCCATGAATACATTTTATTTCAGTTGTAAATCGTTGAGTACTATGTACATGAAGTCTTAAATGCGTTTAAAATGACTTACGGTTTGACGCTTATAGTAGTGTAACAAGAGTTTAAAATGATAACCGAAAGTTAACGCCGGTTTAAAGTCTGCATCCATATACATTATTTAACCGAGTTTACATTTTTGTAATATAACCCCTGATCATTGAAACTACCATCTGGCAGGTGATTCCTCACAGTACCAATTTACAATAGGGAGGAGTGGAACAACTGTAGGTAAATTTCTTGCTCAACGAAATTACCAGTGACCCAAAGGGGTTCGAAACCGTGACCCTAAGCACGCGTCCTACCACTAACCCACTGTCACAAGAGTTATATCGCATATCGCAAACTGTACACATGATTCAATTTTTAAGATTTTGTGATAAAACTTAACATACTTTTAAAAAAGTAGTAGATGTACGTTTGAATAGTCAAATCAGTTAAATGAGTATTATTTTAAATGAAAAACTACCATATTACAAACGACCTTATAGTCTTTTGCATCAATAATTAGGGTCACTTAGTCAAAGGGTTGTTCTTCCATATACACCTCTCCAAACATGATTGTGAAAAATGTTAGTATGACCAATTGAACCTTTTTAGAGTACGTTTGCAGTTTTTAGGTATTAAAAGACATTATCAAGCTACAAGGTGAAACATACCACCCATTCCCTTTTAATACTAAAATATGCAATCGAGTTTTTGAACTCTGTTAGCCAATATGGACTAACGAAGTTGGAAGGTTGTGTGTGAATAAATTCAATATTGCTGTAGCGGTAAATACAGTGGTGGTAGAATTGAAATTATTTAAAAAAAACAACATTGCTTTCTTCGGGTATTATGTTAGTCACCATTAACTACCATATATGGTCAATGTAAACACAAAGTCCAAAATAGGACTATAATGATGTTAGTACAGTTTTACCCGAAGGTAAATGCAGCAGTACCTCCGTAAATTCATTTTCACATTGTCTACATTCTCATAGCTAATTTAAGGCTTCTTATGTCCATAGCCATAGCAGTAATTACTTGCACGGCTTATATCAATGACATTATGTCTTTTTTAATGTCCCAATACATGAAACTTTAGTTTTACATACTTCTGACTAAAGTCTGTGCATTGTAGACACATTGAAGTATATCTGATATTCCTCTGATCTTAGTTTATTTCCTCTTAGATTCCACTAATTGTTTCTCCCTGGATAATAAGACTCTTTAACTGTAGAGCATTTCTCTTTACAAAGTAGAAAACCCGCCAGTGTACTAATGACACATCGGATCCACAAAATACCATCTGGAAAAATATTCTTCACCAAAAGCCTCAGTACAAGGACTAAGCATTAACTTTTTTTACATCCAGTTGTGCCACCCTCCTTGTTAAGATTGAATGACTAACTGCTCATCTCAGTCGTTGAACATTACATAGAGTAAACAGATTGAATCCAAGTAGACATGAATACTGTTATTTTAAGACATATAGAACGTTTAATAATCTCTAAAAAATAACATGTTTTGTTTTGAGACTCATATATGTCTCTGATAAGGGTTAACATAGATGAACTGAATTGATATTTGTTACAAATATATTGAGTGCATGTAATACCCAATGCACTGAACGAAGCGTCTTATTGTCTATCATCGAAGTACACTACCACTTCTTTTGATTCCGTGTTGTAGTAATAATGCTCGCTTGTTTAAAATCACCGTTTACTGAGTGCGTCAGTGCAATTTAAGATTGAGACAATTAACCGTCTGACTTAAGCCCCTTTTTGGATGAAGTAGGGTGGTGCTTTAGAATATTTTGGTCTTAGTCATTTTGAAAATCAGAAACGCTGGTAAGGTTACCCTCCTATCTCGCAAGACTATATATGATCAATACAATATACAAACGATACACACTGTTACATTTGTTGTAAGATGTTTACATACACATTCCTATGTAATTACACTCATATCTAAAGGATATTTTGATTTCTAATTGAAACTATGTTTGATTTTGATAGCTTATATACAAAGCAATGAGCCAAACCCCAACACTTTAAATGTAAAGCATTTAAAACTAAACCTTATCAGACTTATCAGATCCGGTTTAGTTTTAAATGCTTTAACCGGACAGAAAATGAGAAAATCAGAAAATGATTTATCGTCTATTTTATCTCCTCTCTCATAATAGCTACATGTATTTTCTCATCAAACAAAACAACATTTATCCCAATTTTGTTTTGTTTCGATCAATGTATATAAATGTTTACCAAGAATCAATTGTCAAAGTATACATCGGCCTGTGTGTCACTTTCCCAACATTTATATATTTGTTCTTAGAAAGAGAAAAAGAAACAAGCATGTCATCTCTATAGTAACGAACATGATAAGAAATTATTTGATCAATACTATAGCACCAAAGTAAATACTTTAGTTTCATCTGCGACACAGGAATCTATTTCATGGTGTAGTTTTCCCATAGTTATTTGGTTAGAAATGTCATCCATTACAGCCACACCAAACTCGCGTGTTGACTGTTACAAATAATAGTGTCTGTATTTCTCAGAAAATGAAAGATAATGTTGAGTGATTTTTGTGACTGGTTATTTCGCAGGATAAGAAATATATCCAAGTTTTAGCAAATAATTATTCCCGACATGCTAGTACTTAATTATGGCGTAGAAGGATTCTCCAAAGATGGTATTTCTCAGTGAAAACGTCTTATACTGATGTATTCAGAAAACAAAATGTGTTATTAATCTTTATAAAACTTTCCTGGCAATTTTGCAAATGTTTATTTATCATTATCAAGTGTATTGATATCCCTAACCTTAGATCACTGCTGAACTCTTTTTACATTTTATTTTAGCATTCCCATATATTTACTTTCTATAACTTCATTGCAAGCTCACATGGGCATTTAACTCGAATTCCTCTGATATATATGGATCCTTAACAACCTCTTTTTCTTTTCTGTTATGGTTAGTTTATTTCAATAGTTTTCAATGTTTTTCTTTTTACATGATTTGTACACGTATATTAATATGCCGGGGGAATTTTGAGATCCAAATTCGATTTTCAATCGTGAAATGTCATAAAATTCGTGAACACACAATATAGAATGACTTCAAAAGATTCAAACCAAGTCAAAGATTTAGATCTACCTAAAGCAATGTAATAAAATAGTTTATGAAAAATGACTTAGCGCAGTGATGCATTAATCGTACAAAATAGTAAAATTATCAGAAAAGAACAGAATAGGACAGAACAAAATTATTTTTATTTCTCAAGCAATATATAATAGCTATACAAGTAAAAAATAATCGGAAATGTAAAGACCATTTTAGAGTTCGACATAGAGGAACTGAACAGTCCTGAATCGGAAACCCTTTCCTAGGTAAACCTTATTCAGTAATTAAGTGTTTGTTTCTTCTATTTCAGTATGTTCATTATTAAAGAAAGGTGTTTATGGTATAATAGGTGTATCTGATGCCTCAGCCTTATCAACAATTCAATCATATAGTAACACGTTCAAGGTGCCTTTCATATCACTAAGTATGACACAGAATTCCACTAACCATGGACAATATCAATTGTTTATTAGACCTGTATTTATTAATGGTCTACTAGATGTCATCATACATTATGGTTGGGAACGAATATTGTATGTGTATGACACTGATGAAGGTGAGTAGGTTATAGAGTCTGACAATATTAACCTGAGCTTGAACTACCTTATCCTAATAATTACATCCTTCACTTGGATTAAATCGTGAGTTTCCGTATGCTTGAATACATGTACGATTATACACGTAATTATAACAAAACTATGTGACTAGAAATTATATTTGAAAACATAGCACTTATTGCACTTTTAAATATGGACAGTTTTTACACTATATTTTAGGCATTAATCCGGTATAAATAAGACTTCTGTACATGAATATACACAGACACAAATGCATACTTAAAGGAGCAAACATAAATTGAGTGTTTAAAAAATGCTCCATTATACGCACATAATCTCAATTTCATGACCTTTGCACAAAGGATGTAGATGCTTATTTTTATTTTTAAAGATAGTAAAAGCCGGATTATTCTGAATTCTAATGAGTTATCTTTATCGTGAGAAATTCAATTGAATAAAGGCATTAGATTTAACAAATTAAGTTGGTTGTATTCGTAGTTCAGTTGTTCGTGAATGTGTATAAAAAGTAAGCTAAATGCAGTGAGCTGAACTCGATAGGTAAACGCAAATCAAATATCCAAACTTAAACAGTTTCAATTTGACATGTTTTTTGTAGTATGTATTGCATATTTTATTGTATCAAATCTACGTTTTGTGCTTCTGCTTTAGGCCTGATTCGACTACAACAGCTATTCCAAGCAGTAAATGCACGAGAAAGAACTATTGATATCGATGTTAAAAGAGTTAATGATACACATACATGTTATCAGGAATTAAAGTTATTTCATCAAAGAAATGAGAAAGCTAATTTAAGGATATTTCTTGATATACCAACACAAAAGGCTGAGACTGTGATTGTTAAACTGGTAAGTATTGCTTTATATTGCATGCCAAATTATTTTTTATTTTATGTGGAATCTAGGTCATGAGAATGTTAAGAACAAAAATTTAATTGTTAGATGAGACAATTGTTAAATTTTGTATCGTCTACTTATGACCTGTTTGGTTAGATGGCTTCTTTGAATGGATATTTCTAATTTATCCTGCAAATCCAACACAATGTTTTCTATAACACCAGCTTAAAGCAAGTATACTTTTAAAAATCGTTTTATTATCCGTCTGAAAATTGAGCAAGTATCGTCTGGTGTTTCAGAGGTGCTGGTACTCGTAGATTTGACATATGTCGTTTATGTTCAAAGGTTTTGTAGCATCTTCCCCTGATTGTATGGAGCGGAGAAAAAGAGTATTATCGATCGGAGAAATGTCGTATAGGCTCGGTAATTAGATCATTAAGGGACCGAATCTTTGTCTATTAACGAGATAGAATTGGTAATTCTATGCACGGTAATATTAATCATTAGGATAATTGGTTCTTAATGGAACGCATGTGTCCTCCCAAAATTAAAGTCAATAGAAGGCTTGTCAGTTTTTGTTGAAACCGATTTAGTAATACTTAGTAGTATCAAAATTACTCGCTTCACCACTGTTGGTGGTGTTATATCCCTTTGCACATCCCTTTGCATATCTTTGTGTCATTTTGATATGTAAAAACGAAATATCGTACAAAGAACATGCATTTAGCTTGTTATGACTGAAAAGTAGTGCACATGTATTCCGAATGTTTACCGGGTAAAATCTCTATAATTACCATGAATAAACATGTAACTTTCAATTCAAAAATGGAGAAAAATTACTTTGATTTTAACACCTTATGTATATATATGAGCATAAATATGCAAAATATCTGTAAAATATATAACTTGTTTCCTCGTGTGTTGTCCGGTTGTTGGTTTTTATTTTACTTCTTGCAAAGAAAGAATAAAATACATTCTTGAATGCTCTTTGTCTGTTTGCAATGGTTCTAAAATGTTTTGTAAAATTAGATATTACCTCGTAATGAAGATCAGTTACACGATAAATATTATTATGTACATGTTAATATGAATAAAATCAGAAATGCTTTAATTAAGAATGGAGCATGTATATTCATAGTCTTTAAGCATCCTCGTTACGTCTCTTCGAAGCATTTCGACAAAGGTCCTACAACATTCCGTAATAGTTGACGATCAACAACATAGGTACTAAATGCTTGTTTAAACTTATCAAACAAATTCAATTATTCACAAAGTCATTTGATCATATCGACATTATCCTAAAACACTATAAGAAACCATCGATACACATGAATTACGCCATGCTGTCATGAAATGATACATACAATAGGTCAATTAATACACCAAGAAACAATAAAATTGTGACGCACATATTTATAACTCCCATAAAGCATGTTATACTGGAAATTTTAAGGTAATTTCTGTAATTTACTCCTAGTAATACACTAACTGACATTAAGATCGAGCAATACAGTTAATTTGACAGACGTATCAATGGTCTTACGCAAAACACGAATAGAAGCCAATCAGCAAAACGATACTGCAACTGCATAGTGGAAAACCTTTCATATTCAGACTAAGACATTCGATTAAAATATGAAGCATTGAGTCTCATTGATAGCAGTTACCCAAGAATGGCTTTCATACGCATGCTAAATGCAGGTTACATAAATAGTGTTCGTGTTGTTTCCTTGTTTGTTTTTCGTTGTTAATCAATATTTTCCCTAATGTTTTACGACGGCCGTCTAACGGCCGTCTAACTAAACCAGCTGTCCTTGACCTTTATGATTTCCAGTACTTGCTTACACCTCACATTAAGGCGAAAGCTTCTCTTTATTTGGGGAATTTTACGTGCGGTTGATTTCCAAGGAAAGTATGATTAGCCACTGTCATGGTTGCTAGAAGTCGAGAAACATTCAATTTTACATACTATTTCAAGCTGACATAGTGACAATATTAAATGCTCACTACAGCAAGTAAATCAATAATGCATAATACATTGTAATTAAGTAACACACTACAAAAAGCAAATTGACACTCGTTCTTTGACGTCTCCGACGACTACTTTGTAAATGATCCAATGGAAAGCGTTGATACTAGCTGAATTATGTACACATTGGACTTGGAGAAGCAATTAAAGCTAACTCGTCTGTTGTAGTTTTGATGGTTATTTACGACACTGTCTATGTTAAATAGTCCATAAACTTTTTGTCAAGCTATCATCTTAGCAGACACCTTACTGGAAATGCTGACCTATGGCGAGAACAAATATTAAATATGATATACCCATATTAGAATGTGGATACAAAACGTAACTGTGATCAAAATGTGTCCTACTTTCGGAAAATTGATATTTTGAACTGTTCAAAGCAAGTTATTTATTCGAAATATTTATTAACCCTCGTTAATTAAATGTTTATTCGTATTTAATACATGTTTACTATCTTTTTTTCAGAAAAACGACTCATCTGTAGCAAACCATAGATTCCATTTCTTACTGGGAGATTTGGTAAGATATCATTTTATTAAAGACATTTCGTTTAATTCCCATTTTGTCATCTGTATAAGGCAAAGTTTAACATGGCTAATCGAGTGACTATTTCTTAGTATAACCTTTGAAAGTTACTAACAATTTCATTGTGTGCTGATTGCAGTTTGAATTAATATTGTGCTTGATTCATCAGCGTTTCCGTAGTTCAAAATGTTACATGCTAAAAATGACAACTTAAGGTGTCTCCTCAAAATGTGTTAAACTGTATGATTTTTGTCGTCGTAGTTGTTCTCAAACCAGGGTTGGGTAGCAAACAATAACGACCAAAAATGGTATATGTTTATCTAATGAAAAAAAATTAACAGAACAGAATAAAACAGAAAAAAACTATATTCCTCAAATCATGATACATGATACATGAGTAGTCATGTGTACAGCTTATAATTAGAAATATAAGAAAAGAAAAATACATGTATATATATAAAAAATATTAACACTTCTAGAGTGAGTGAGAGAGAGAGAGAGAGAGAGAGAGAGAGAGAGAGAGAGAGAGGGAGGGCGATAAGAAAGTTAAACATATTGTTTTGATAAAATAATGACACATTGGCTCAAACAAAATATGCATGTGTATTAAATGTAATTGCTTACAGCTAAATGTTTACAGCAGTTTTGGTAAAATGGTAATTCGATAGAGGAAGATTGCTTTGCACACATTATAAGGGCATCACAGTGAAATTCTCAGATATTGGTTATTTTCTTATTTTGTTTAAGTCATATGTTTTACTTTTGTTGCTTGTTGTGTTGTTCTAGTGCATGGAAGAGATGAACCTTACACTTTTTAAAAATGGAGGGATCAACATAACTGGTTTTCAACTGCTCAATTATGCTGAACTTCTAAAAGATGAAGAAAGCTTCCAAAGTCATAAAGAATGGCCAAAATGGTCATGGCCTTCAATGGAGAATCATAGATACCAATCAAAGGAAGACAAATTAGAAAAAAGAAAAATAAGGGTAATTACATTTAACACTAGGATATAACTGCATACCTAATATGAAACATTTGCAGAAGCAGAAGGTTAATTAGTTAAAATATTCTAAATGACCATACTATCTGCAATTGACTACGACAAACAATGATAATTATTATTATTATGTCTAGAATGAAGGAAAGCAAAAATACTGCAAAACTTATTTGTCTTTTCTAGAACACTTCTAAAGAAAATTAACATCATAGGTCAATTATAGAGAACAATCGCAAGTAAATGGTCTTATTAATGACAGATAAAATAAAATTATGATAGTTACATCATAACAATGGGATTCAACATTCGACTATATTCTTATGGTCAGTCGACTTACTAAATATTTATTGAGAATCTAGGGACACTGTTCATTGCGAACAATTGTTAAAACCTGTAACGTTGAAATGATATCTTTTCTAGTCAAAATTATTATGTGACAATAAAATGATGTAAAAGAGTGAAAAGGACAACTGACCGTTGATATGATTGAAAAAGTGTATTACATTACTTTTAATTTTAATTTAAGCTCGAACCTGCTTTGGTATTGGACTCGGTTAGTTTATTCAAGCGTGCATTAGAAAAATTAAAAGCAAAACTTGGAGATAAAAAGCAGCCTTCAGTTCATAATATGAAATGTACAGATAGTCAATTCGTTAGTATGAATAATGGTTCATTTATGATGGATGAACTCAAGCAACTAGAGGTAAGCAATGATTGGAAGTCTTAATTTGCAAAATTTGTATCAGAGGTTATTTTCGTCATTGCATTTAAGCATTTTACACGAAATTAAATGAAAGCGTCACCCAATGGGCTTTACAAGTCCTTTGTTACATCGCCATTTTGGCTATATTAGTTAATTTGGTAAAAATTAACCAAATATAAATATTCCTCTATGTTCCCTAATAGGGTTCCACCGGCAAGCTATTAGTAATCGAGGAAAAATTGAGGTGAGATACAAGTGTTCGATTTCGTTCGTAAAGCAAATGATAAAAGTAACGATTTTCAAACATCCGGTTCTAGCTTTAGAATATATTTGAAAACAAAACTCATGCATAGAAAGCTGAAATCATCGGATGCATTGTTGACTATCCTATTGATCATACACGACAGAAAGTTTTCTGTCTGAGAGACTGAGACCATAAGATTTATTTATTATATGTTTTAGTAGTTCTAAGATATGATATATTATATGTCTGCTCTATTGTAACTTAGCTATAATGAGACAATCAAGTATCATTATTTCCTTCACAAAGATTGTCTGAGGTTCCAAAAAATATAGATACAGCTGTGGCAATATACATATCTGAAATAATGTGCTGGCGATTCTATTGGATATAGGTACCTCGTGATGCTTACATGTAATTCACGTCTTGTCGTTTTAGTCCTAATAAAATACATAAAAACCCAATTTAAAATTACATTATAAATATGTATTGAGTAGTGCAAAAGATGACCAACTTGGCCACCATTTCAATCTTAAGTACCTTTGTGTACCATTGACGATTTGGCGATTTGAATACCTGTTACATAAAAGCATTACTTCCTTTGTTTCATGGTTTATGATAGTATATTCCGTTTCGTTCCATGGGAATAATCTTTCCTTGATTATTTAACGTCCGTCTTCTAATTGTATTGATATATTTCCGTCCTACGTTAAAACGATTTAAAATAATAATCTCCCGTCCTTTGTATTGCATGTACAACGTACTACAACTGCCACAATGTTATCTTTATTTAGATAAAAACATACCCATCTAAGGGTTTTTATATATAATGCACTACTATAAGAGCATACGTACGTCTACTAACTGAATCATGTAGAATTTGAATTGCTGCATCATTATTATCAGTTCGAAAACAATCGATTGTACATGAATCATCGTATAATAGTATCAAAGAATAAACTTTACGAGCACATTCTAAAGGATATTTAAGTACAACATTTTCCAGACATCATAAATAGGTTTGTTCACATATATCTCGAGTTCAATGGAAATTGCTACACATTATGCTCAGTAAGTATGCTAATAAAGCATGTTACTTTGCAAAAAGACGGACCGCCGTGATATGATAAACAATGTGTTGCTTGGGCGTTAAATCCAACAAAAACAAAACAAAATTTATTAAATGCATTATCTAATAAACCACTCCACAACAATCGCTTATCTAATCAGTTCAGCATGGCATTCCTACTATGGATATACTTTGGAGTAGCTTCAGTTATGTTAAAACTGCATAAAATTGTTTCAATTTTGCAGATTGATGGATTAACTGGCAGGGTTAAATTTGATGAAAATGGTTTTAGAGATGATTTCCAAATACAGTTGGTTGAAATTACTATGAATATGGGATTAGCAAAGGTAAGTGATTGCAATCACTAGAGCACGTTGTGGATGATTCTTGGTATGCCTTGTACAACAAAACATAACATTTACCACGCTTTTATTTACTATACGGGGTTATTAATATTTCAATTGAAAGAAAGTATTAAACATTCAGTAACATAAATTAAATAATTATAATAGGAATGTGATCGTATCAGTATCATAATTGGTATGTCATTTAGTAATTTAAAATGTGAGGTAGTGTTTTGTTTAACAATTCTTTTGTTTTGTTAAGTTATGCGATTTTTGATGAGATTTTGCGGGCATTATTTATTCAAACGAACCAATAATTGCCGGCAAGTCTAATTCTGTGGTAAATTAACCTTTAGTAACTTAATGGTTTTCTTTGTTTATAAACCCTTATTTGTTTATTTTTACACCAAGTTAAAACATATATACTAATTTTTATATTTTTAAGGTTGGGTATTGGAAAAGAAAAGATGGTTTACATACACACGAACCAGAAAGAGTGAATAATAGAAAGAAAGAGAAAAATAAGAAACGAATTGTCACCTCCATTCTCGTAATATGACGTTTATTTTATTGTTTTATTAGATAATTTTTGGAAACAATATTATGTACTTATTAACCTTTTGGTTTAAAACAATAATATGTGTAAAATATATATTTACTGAATTATTTTTACTAGCTATATCACAGCTTTGGACTAGATGTTTGAGACAGCCATAAAATTAGCTGAATGACTTATTAATAATATTTAATGTAAAATTGCTCCAGATTTGACATAAATTGGTGATATATTTTTTTCTTATTGGCAATGTTTTATAACTTAATCACAATGCATATAATACCTGTCTAAACGCGGCTAATACTACTGATAAGCATTTAAATGACACTCAATAATTATTCCCGATATCGTTACAAGTTAATTAATTCGTACAGTCGTTTACAAGAAATGACCAATATACTTGTTTTAAAACTTTTCCACGAATTACCAAGTGAGCTTTTGATTTCAGTTAGTTCTTAATTTAGATTTACATAAATTTCAATTATTTAATGAGAGCAAGGTAAATTGACTTTACGCCGAACCGACCATTTCTAAATATGCATAATCCGTTCACCAATGAAAAGATTTGCGTATACTTGAACAAACATAATCGCATGTCTTTGGACACAAACGATGACTTTGTAATCAAGGGCATGGTTAAAGTTGCCTCAGTGTAATGTCAACATTTATTTCCACTCACATTTTGTTTACTAACTCGTATGTCTTTTTAACGATCAGGCAACATACTTATACTTTATATCTGATGATGATTATTTTTCGAGGCACTAAAACATATTTTATCAATCATCAAACGAAACGGTGTTAATTTAGGTATAACAGCAATGTCTAATTGTTTATTCGAGTAAAGATCATCTTAAATACATGTAGTATATTAATATAATTAGCCGCCCGGCTAGCTCAGTTGGTATCACGCACGTCTACGGATCGAGGGGTCGTGGATTCGATTTCCGGGCAGGGCATACTTTCGTGGAGATTGGTTATGAAATTATTTTACGGTCATTCTCTCTCCTACCAATGATTTTTAATTATGTAGGGCAGTTGTCAGTCACTGACGGAAGTATGCGCTTAGTAGTTGGTTAACAGCTAAATCCAGAGATTAAGCCTTTCCAGGAGGAGTGAGTAGGTTGACTGGCTGCCGTTATATGACCTATACAATGTGTCGATACGGTGTTAAAACCCAACAAAAACAAACAAAAAACAAACAAACATAATGTAAAACTGTATCAATTTCCTACATTGGATGAATGAATATGAATTTAGGTTACACAAGTATATGCTATGTAGTTACATGGATAAATTACCTAATAGAAGTTTATTTTAAAATTACAAAAATATAAACTGTTTTATATATAGTGACAGTCTAAGAAACTCTTTGTTTAGTAATATTTGCCAAAATTAACTACAATGAGTCTAATACTGTTTTAAATGATGTTATTTGCACAAGTACTACTTCTTACGGTGTTTTAGTAACAAAACGTTGAAATTTGTTTCGGATATCTTAATATAAATCAACTGTATTATAAATGTAACAACTTATATAATTAATCGATAGAAACGTGATTAATATTCAGTGCAGATGTTGTGTATCTAACAAACTATATTGTATTTAAATTTATGCAACAAAAAGGAACCACCGTATATAATGTACACAGAGGAAGCGGCTAAAAGACAGCCACTTTGTGGTATAGAGAATTTCATGGGGTTCTGTATCGACATGGCAAAGGCTATTGAAAAAATCCTTGACGTTGAATTTCATTTCTGCATACGAGCTGACAAAGTGTATGGAAACAAAGAGGAAAACGGAAGCTGGAGTGGAATGCTGGGTGAACTTGTTCGACAGGTAGAAAGAACGAATAACAATGTCTGCACCATGAATCCTTCATTCAATCTCATTGTTTAAAAATCATTTCTGAGCAATAATAAAATACAATTAAAACACTTCAGATTAAATTTTTTATGGCTTTAATTGCCAGAAATGACGATTTTAATTTTGTTTTTGTGCAGAGCACATTATAATTAAACTCAGAAATGATTTTCATTATTTTGAACTTTAAATGCAATATGAATCATGATATTATATTATTATCTTTTTTTCCTTTTTTTAAATTTCACTTTTTTTCTACTGTGACCACACAACAGGATGCCCCTTATATGATGTACAAGGACGAGGAAACAAAACAACGAGCACCACGATGTGGGAAAGAAAATTTTATAGGATTTTGTCCCGATTTGGCAAAAAAGGTTGCTAGTATCGTTAATATTGATTACGAAATATGCATAGTAAAAGACATGAAGTATGGGGAAAGACTTGACAATGATACATGGAACGGTATTATAGGCGAATTAACACGTGACGTAAGTTGGCGCATGCGCATAAAATGGTATTTGTTCTCTCCTTAGAAATACTCATGTTTGGCGTTTGTGGCGTATTGCCCTTTGTATATATGATTGTTAACCAGATACCCCTATAGTCCCGTAGAAATAGATAGCGCTTTATCGTCACTAGCTCTATAGTTGTGTGTGCTACGACGCCTTTGTTGTCTTTTTTAAGTAGGGACGTCATTTAAATCTTGACGATATTTTGCGACGATAGAACAAGCGAGCTTTCCCTATTTGTTACTCTGAAATTTATCATGATAACTTTAAAATGTAAAATATATAGAATTTGCTACATAATGTCATTGTTAACTTGAGCTGTCATCGCGTTTAGATACGGATGCGAAATTAGGGAAATGGCGTGGTTTGGGGATTCAATGTTATGTTTGATATAAAATTTTCACCATTATAACTATGAATTATGATGTCTCATTGTGTTGTAGCAACTCAGTACTTTGAATTATATGGTTTGAAATTCAATAGATCTTACCCCAGTTATGACACATTTTGACCGTTGTTTTACCACACATAGGGGAGTGTTTGTCAGTTTTCGTCCATGTACATGTCTAGATTTAATGCACAATTTGAATGTTAGCTGTTTGCATATATTTTACTAGTTTTATTATTAGACGTTTGTTTCTTATCAGAGTTGGCTTACTCAGACTATAAAGCCTTTTTCACACATTCACGGCAATCGGGTTGGTCTCGGTATAATCGTGTTAAATGATGCCAGTGCAAGTCATATTCTCTGTGTTCATCGTTATTCCTGGCAAGGATTTCATTTCGGATTATAAATAAAAATGGTACCGGTCTCATACTGTGTCTTTACTGTTTGTAAGGTCCAAATGTAATATCAGTGAGATGCCAATTTGAACCAACATTGTTCGGAAAACATTTTCGATTGTCAACGGTAAAGCATAATCGTTAGTCGCAAGTTATGTCCTTTAGATTAAATGTTAAGAACATTCTACGTTTGCAGTACTGGTTAACCACTGTTGTCGTACCGGGATCATTTGAACCACACACCGGCACGTGTGAATAGGGCTTCTATATACGCTTTATAAAATATTAGAATAGATTACACGCATGCAATATCATTGCACATTTTGCATGAACTATTTCAATATAAAGTTTGCATGGGTGTATGTTGATGTTTGTGAACATTGTGTTGTAGCGTTTGTTGTTATGTTGCATGAATCATGTATCATTTTAGATGTTAGATGTTTTGTTCTACCCTTTTAACTATTTAACTTTTTTATATTTATAAATTTCTACATTTACTATATTTGAATCATAATAGTTCATGTCGAATACATGTGGTTCAATTCTATTATTCTTAAACATTGTTATAAAATTTACATACTCAACTAACATTACATCTGTGAGTTTCCGATTGAATATACATGAATTGTATAAAATTACCTGTGGCTTTTATCGAAATGTATGCAGGTATACATTTATAAGAAGCATAATGTATTAAATGAGTCTTTAGCGCAGCAAATAAACCATTGATACCTAATGGTTTTACATGTCTGTTATGGTGGTAAGTTCGAATTCAACTTATTTGATTACCTGTTTGCTTAAAGGAAATCATTTATTATAGATATGCTAAACAAATTGACTTAATCTTTAACGAAGTGTCATTTAATCAATGTTGTGCTTAAGTAAACAAAATATTAATTGATGTGTTTGCATACTAACTTACTTTGATAATAACAAAACTTCATTTTCCTATGATAGTGCCATTGAAGTGATAAAAGTAAACATTATAATTTTATTAATAGTTGCAATTCATTACTTTACTCTGCACACTTACCAGATGTAGAAGATAATTATATTCAACAATACAATTACCACGTTCAAAGCCAAATATTTTCTTCTTTTCGTATAATACATGGAATATCAATTTACCTACTTTGCATTTATTATTGCCTACGTTTCGTGATCAGCTTTAATTTTAGATGTACAAAAATCTTAAATTTGCCTTTTCATGAGGTTGAATTTTATTTATAGTAAAACTGCTATTTATATTAATTTCAAAATATTGTCTAAACCCTTATGGCTTGGAAACATTTAAACACATTTTAAGGCTTGTTAATGATACAAGTATCTTTATATAAACATGTATACATGTATTAGTTTATTTACTGTCTTTCTCATTTCATACACGATACAGACAACTTTCTTGTAAAATATATTTTATACAATACATTGTCTATTTTGAAACTTAATTTCAACATTACTTTGTAAATCAAGTCTTAGCTATAGTTAAAGTGTCTTTGTACAAACTTATATACATGATATGATAATCATAAAAAAATTAAGCATATATAATGCGTAAATATTAACCCCGACCTGACCTTTATGCAAGAATATTCATTATATTGAATACGAATGTAGTATTAATTTTCTATTACACCGTGTCCGTGAGGATTATAAGCTAAAATTTAACACACAAACACTCTTCTATAATTTTACGATCGCTGCCGAAGTGTAGAATAGGCGTGGTACTGATTTTCGTCGGGATATGTGTAGATAATTATTAGATGCAAATGTGAAAGGTGAGATCGGGGTCAATATTTACACACTATACATATGCACAATGATAAAAACAACAATATATTTAAAAACATAGAATTTCAAGTATGTGGAAGAACAAACTAAACTGTATACATAAAGCAAGGCACAAATCGTTAAAAAGCAAATGAACAAAATTATATAACCACTAATCAAATTATATTGTCATTCAATGGAAGATATTGAAGCCAGAATTGTAGTTTAGTTTAAATGTTTCCTTCAAAATAATAAGTTTCTAATGTATTTGAATTTTCTGATGTCGAGTCTATTAGATTTATAAAAAACATGGATGTTAATTTTCTTATTAATGCTGTAAATAATTCTAATCATGTGCGCAAAATGTTGCGCTACTGATAATTGTTAATTTAGTCACATTTGTATTTGATAAATAGAAATATAAACGTGTTTTTGTTTTGATGTCGACTGCTAAGTTATGAAACTATATATATATATTGTTCACGCTGTCTTCTTTGAAGGAAACACAAACTTATTTCATTTTATAAAGTTAAAATTTTAATGTCATCACAACGTTGCTTTTTATAGCAATTGAATTTTTTTAATTTATGAAGGGAAATTGTTACAATGATTTCAAAATGTTGAAGCTATAATTATTGCATTATATACCTTACAGGAGACAGATTTGGCTATAGCTCCAATGACGATAACGTCTGAAAGAGAACGGGTAGTGGATTTTACCAAACCATTTATGAGCTTGGGTATTAGTATCATGATCCGTAAAACTGCTGTGAAGAAAGCCAGCGTCTTCTCATTTATGGATCCTTTATCATACGAGATTTGGATGTGCATATTGTTTGCTTACATCGGAGTTAGTGTAGTTCTATTTTTGGTCAGTCGATTTAGGTACGTATTATCAAGTTCGAAATCATCATAATAATCGTTACCCTTAGACGTATCTACAAGTTGTAAATTGCAACATTTACTGAATTGATTAAACTGTTTAGATAAGTGTAAGTGATTTAAATCTCAGATAATGTGTACAAGCAGTTATTGTACATTTGTGTTCAGCCATTTCCTGGATTTTACAGTCTTTACATCAATTTTACAGTCTTTTACATGAAACTATAAATCGAGGTACGTTAAATAGGAAATTTAATAAGTATGTCTTAACCAAAAACATATTCTGTATCATGCTCTATTTTACACCACGTGCTTGCACCCTTTCATGAGATCCAACAAATACAGGTAGCATGTGAAAACGTATGATAAATGTTAAAATTGTTTCATACATACATTGGAAGATTTAGGTGGTCATTTTTGACACGAACCGTAGTTTAATGATATAGAAATCTTGAACTTCCGTTAATTGCGTTTAATTAAGTATATAAAAGTAAACAATAACTTTCCACAAAATACGTTTATTCTCAGTTTTAAGTTATTTTAGGAAAACAATAATTAATAAATTTAATGTCAAACGTTGATGATAAAGGAGAGGTTTAAAACATACCACTCATTTTGTTATAAGACTATCGCATGTTTAAGTTTTAAAACATTTTCAGTCTTAAAATTTCAGAACAAAACTTAAGGATCAAATACTTCTTGCAGATAATTGGTAATTATATTGCCGCCTGATTACAGTAAAAATGCATACTTGCGATTATTGCATTTGCATTAAATGAATACCTCCTTTCCAAATTCAATTAAATTGGTCCTTTAAAATAATTGAGCTAAGAAACTAATTCCATCTTTAAATGTGTAAAAACATAATCGAGTGTTATTTTCAAATGCAATTACAGTTGAATATAAACTTTAAATAGTAGTGGCCAATTTTCAAACATATTTATATTTTGGTTGAATTTTTTTATTGTACTAACTATACTATGTGTCAACCACTGCAAATTAGTGCATACATCTATTCGTCCAATTTTGAACTTAATTTTACATGGATCGTATACGACAAAATAAGCTATATTAGTGGCAATTAACATTCGTTTAAATTCGTTCTTTCAATATCTATATTACATGTAGTTACAGACGCGTAAATAAAACTAAATGTACAAAGACGTCAAAGTTTGGTATCCTATCATAAACATCTAAAACACTTGTTTTTGAACAGGGAGTAGATCAAAGGTGTTAAGTCCTTATATGTATAAAATATTTGCAAACACAATTGCAGACAAAGATTATATTTGCAGAAAAATATCTTTTTTGTATTTCAACGTCCTTAACAATATGAAGGTATTGATTCAATTCATTGAAACAACAACTTACCCGGTATATGCATTGCATGCGCTGTAAGACAATACACTAACGTATTTGTAACTTAATATATATTTTAGATATTTATTTCAGTCCAACAGAATGGCATGTGGAAGAAGGAACCAGTATAAGTAATGATTTTACAATATCAAATAGTTTATGGTATTCATTAGGAGCTTTCATGCAGCAAGGATGTGACATATCACCAAGGTTTGAACAACTCTTAATTAATTTATAGTTGTAATATGTTCAGGAATTCTTGCATTGTGCAGGCATAACCTGTTGATTGATTGCTTCGAATGTAGACGTATATAAATAATGAATGCATTCTGTGTCTGACAATTGCAACGATATTTACTTTACAAAAATATCCATATTTTTGAAATTGCAACTTTCTATTTCATTTAGACAGATAACCTGCATAATCTTTGGAAAACAACAGCGCAAGCCATTTTGTTATACATGACTGTTTATGCCAACTTCCGAATCAACACAAGAGGAAATTCCTAATGTGTTGTATAGTATCATGATGCATACTTACAATAATGTCAATAATAAGTCCATTTTGACTTTTTCAATTGACACCATAACCTCGGTGTTTAATGCCATTAACTTGAAATACCTACCAAATAAGCGAGAAGTATTTCAAATGGCATTATCGTTGTATATATTTTTACTTACCAATATTGAGAGCTTGACTATTAAAAGTTATTTTATGATCATGTATTGAAGACGTTATTATGAATATGGTTCCTCGAACACAGGGTCACATTTGAACCAAAGGCATACTATTATGATAAAAAATAGTGTGTAAAGAAGAGACTTGGACCCAATTTGCGAGAAACGTAAAACTAGAAACTGGCAATTAATGTTGACCATTGTTTGGTTGCGTTTATCGACTTCAATTTGATATAAACCATTTCACCACCTTCATGATATTAAACACCAAAATATAACATTTTTCGAGTTATGAATTATCTAGTTACCGTTTGTTATCTTATTACAGATCCGTATCAGGACGTATAGTTGGTAGCGTATGGTGGTTCTTTACATTAATCATTATATCATCGTATACTGCTAATTTAGCTGCTTTCTTAACAGTAGAGAGAATGTTAACGCCTATAGAATCAGCAGAAGATTTAGCTAAACAAACAGAAATACAATATGGTATACTAGATTCTGGTAGTACAAAAGCTTTCTTCCAGGTTTGTTCTCTTATACTGGCTTATGTTAATTACAAGACGTATATTGACCATCCTAGCCCATGCATAAAATAATGCATTTTTCTCGTTTAATTCCTCTTCAAAGTATTTCAATACCAAGCAATTGTGCTTATATTTTTTACAAGAAGAAGAAATGTAATGGTCTTTGGGTGAAAACATGCGCAATTTTAATGTAATAAATACTAAAGAACCAATTTAGTGTTTTTTTTTCTCGCAGCCAATGCTTGGTACTATTGATGTTCTTATTTCTCAAAATTAATGTGCAAACCATTTTTTCATAAGGTTTATTATATTGATTCTACTAAAATAGTAATCACAATTCGCAATGAGTTTTGAAGAAAACATAATTATCTTCTACGAAAAATATGCTTTAATCTACGGCAGATTGTAGCAATCACATAAGAAAAATTCGAAAAAAAACTGTTATTGATCTAATGGGATACAAATATCCTAATATATGATAATTTTGTTTAAGTTCTACATGTATTCTATAAAAGCGAATTGTAATATCATTTTATGAAGTTCAGACCATAATGCCAGGCTAATAAACCAAACTGTGTAATTACTTTTATGAGACTAGATGTCTACGAAGATAATGCAAACTTGATTAAAAAGTGCATCGGCCTGTCTAGGAGATTTATCGATGATAAAAACATTGTAATCACTTCAGACTTATTTGTAATTATGTCCGGCATTGTCATGGCTCTGGAATTAGCTGGCAAATCTAATAATACAAAAATGTTTGCCTTAGTAGTAGTAAATCTAGATATATAGCCTTTCCACGAACTCTAAGTTGACTGATCTCCATTATATGACATATACAATGTGTTGCTACGGCGTTAAACCCAACAAGAACAATCAAACAAATTTTGCCATTATGTGTCCATTTTATTTTCAGATAAACTAGTGAAACATGTTAAGTATGTCGTCAGTTACAAGTAGCAATCATACCTATAGTCTAAAGTTATCTACATATTTATACTTTTTTAAATACGATACAAGTAAATCATTAATAAATTACGTTTGATTATGTACTTCTAATACTACAGCAATCAAAGTTCCCCGTACACGAGAGAATGTGGGCATACATGCAGTCAGCAAGCCCAAGTGTATTTGTCAGAGACAACAATGAAGGTATATCGAAAGTAAGAACTGAAAATTATGCTTTCCTAATTGAATCAACCACGAATGAATATATAAACATGAGAAAGCCATGCAATACGATGAAAGTTGGTCCAAATTTGGACTCGAAAGGTTATGGTATAGCAACACCTATCGGATCAGATCTAAGGCAAGTAATTTTAGCTATTATGCCTCTTAACTGCATTTAATATTTAGATTCATTTGTTGTAGAAATGTTTACACGAAGAAAGAAATTAATTAAGACGCAAATTATCATATTCGCGTACACTTCTTGCTTCTAAGACACATCCGATGAAGTTGACCGTCCTCCGCCAACAGAATCTCATTTTTCAAAACTAGAGTAGAACATCAAACTAATCCTTTTACGTATGAAACGTTTAAAGTTGAGAGAAGCAACCCTAATCACTCGACATTTATATTGATCACACCATGAAAGCATCTTAATACCACTAAAGTCTTACAGCAAAACCTAAAGATACAAAAAAATCCAGTTGGCATAAACATGTTTGGAAAAGTCGCTGATAGCTCTCAGATATTATAAAACCTATTTTAATCGGAGGCTTTTAGTAGTCATGCTGATATTTCCATACTAATAAACATTTATTATATAACAAGAAAACGATGAAAATTATAAAATTGATTCTGAATTTCTTCTCAATGACGTTGCAGGGATGGTCTTACATTGGCTGTATTAAAACTACGTGAAGGCGGCGACTTGGAGGAAATGAGAAAGAACTGGTGGGAACGTAAATCAGAATGTCCTGTCAAAGAAAACAATAATGTAATTTTGAATCCATTTATTTTTTTCTTAAGTCTATTAACGTATATTAACGTTACTTGTATGGGCAGTTTATATGTTTGTGCGGCAACTATTATTATCTATACTATTAAATTTGCGAGTTTCCTGTTTTGTGGAAGAAACTGCGCAGCTTTGAATAAATCTTTTGTTTGTCGCTGGAGCACCTATATACCGACATATCAAGTTGACAATTCTTTTTTGACAAAGCCTCTTGATATTTGCAAAAACTGCCAAAAATTAACAAAAATAGTGGGTTTTTTGTATCAAAAATAGTTCTAGATAAAACTAAAAATAGACCAAACCCCCCGCAGCGGTTATTTCCCTTTATTAAATCAATAACCATGCCTGTTTTGAGAAACAGTTTCAAGAACTGTCATTACCTAAAGCCCGTGCTTGCACGGGCTTCCACCTAGTAACAATTATTTCTAAAAATGTAAATTCGTTGATAACCGTTCCTAGCCAATATATTTTTATAAATTATAGTGACTATGCCATTCTGAGACTTTTTAGCTTATTGTCTAGATATATAAGTACATTACATGTTTGATTAACCTGTAAACATGACTGGTTTATACGATGCCTGGGAAGGTCTTATATTGTAACTTATGTATTCTGACACTTCTGGTGCAAGGGTTCAATTGAAATAATAGCAGAGTATACGTATATGCTTATGTGCAGCTTAATCACTACTAAGATGAACTTTATTGTAGGGTTTTGACAATTTTTGACTATATATTGTTCATATCTGATATGCCGTGTCTCTGTGTTTTGGTTTCACATCACTGCAGCGGATAAAGCTTATTTAGAACCAACGGCTATTTAAAGTGATAAAAAATTAAACATAACATAAGTGGAAATGTGTCAATAGTAAGATTTAGTTAAAAATATATTTTTGAAATAATTGAATATCGAATATGATTACTTACGTAAAGTCGTTTTGCCTTTTTTCAGGATGGCGGTCAAGCTGAATTGACCTTAGAGAATGTAGCTGGTATATTTTATATACTTGTTGCAGGATTAGCATTATCAGTTATTATGGCATTTTTAGAATTTATGTATAAGTCAAAGGTGGATTCAGCACGATCCAAAGTGAGTAATATGATCTACAAATGCAAACTAATATATCTTTCAATTACCCTCCAATAAAATATTCCTCAATTAAAACCACCCTAAAGTTACCAATGGCGTGATTTTATTCGAGATGCAAACTGCTGGTTATCATTTAAGAAGCTAAATATGGACTAAAGTTCTGCTAATTAATATCATCGAAAGTTTCAAATTTATTTTGTTCTAGTACACATTTGTCTGAATAGCTGTCAATGAAATATCAATTCACTTGTTGATATAAACATTGTTACTAATTAATAAAATAAGCAAACATGATGTAAAATAATTTTATTTAGTAAGTATTGCAATACGTATTAGCATAGTATTGCTAAAAAGGGTTACAATATGATACAAATAGATGATTGTGGCAATAATGAAATATTTCAATCATAATATTAACAGGCAATGTGTTAATGTTTATTTCAGAAATCATTTGGATCAGTTATACGCTGTAAAGCACGTTTATCATTCCGTGGATCTCTAGATAGAGATACACCGGCACCAACTACACCGCTCAGAAAATCTATGTCCACGGTAAGTTCGATTCGTTTTCGTATGCCTTTCAACAGTAATGACTTAACTACTACTAAACTTAATTTAAGTGGCGTTTCTAAGCTTAAACATTTCTACAATTTATGACAATCTTTTTTTAAATGAATGTAGTCAATAGCTAGGTTCAATTCCGCAGAAATTGGAGACGTATAATGTTGAATAATGAAATAAACGTTTTAATTACTGAACAAATATCAATAACTAACCATCTCTAATGGCTAATATCTCCCAACAATAACCATCTTCTCGCCTTATGTTATCCAAATAGAAATGAACTGCAAACAATCGTAACTTTCGTTAACAGCCGTTGCGACGTTTAGTCTAACCCCTGTCTGCTAGGGGAGGCTTTAATTTGTAGTTTTACTATTTGCAAAGTCAATGCTTAAATATAGACTATTGCTAACTTATGTCTTGTGATGTGCCTGTTTTGCAATCAAAGACATTTTATAACCTTTCTTACATCCCTAGGTGAACTATTCCTCTTGTCCGATATTTGGGTAATATATGTGTATTAATGTTTATAGCATAGCTTTCTGAAAATGCAACTCAGATGAGTTTTGGCACTTGATACACTAAGTTTCTAGCCGAGTTTGAGTTTCTGTAACGTTGTCAACATTCTGTGTTAGTTCATGACGATACCTTTGTTATGGAACAGTGCAAGTGAAAACTTTATGCCACGGCATGCTGAAGGTCAGACAACTTCTAATAAATAAGGCACAAGTCTGACCATTAAAAACGTAAATCTGATATTCTGTGAGATTACTTCTTCAGTAGATGCGACATAATTCAAACTAACTTATTATGTTAGGCATTCTGTCTATGTAAGTTTAGTCTGTCACTATAATTCTACATAACTGGACAGTTTTGACACAACTACACCATGTAATAATAAATAATTTGGACGTTGCAGATGGATTTTACTTTACGGTCGATATAATATGTTATTGCAATGGAATTAATGACGGTAGTGTTGTGGCCAATGTGTATAGAAATGTTGACGCAATGGTGATATGTGTTACATGTTAATTCAAACCATAATATACGTGATGTTTATAAAGTGTTGCTTTTAACGTTAAACATGATGGTAATGAGTCACATAGAGAATTGTTGTGGTGACTCAATTTTCACTAATGATTATTTTAAAAATTTAACGAAAGAAATTGAACGTGGAATGAACTGTCCTATGCTCATTTAGGTTCTTTTCTACATGTATGTGTTTGTTTTGATTAATGCCTTGTAAAGTTGAGATACATTTTTCTAATCCCTTACCAGGACAGGAAAGGGCTAATCATTTACAAGGCATTTGGTAAATTGCATGTACTTTCAATGGAAATTAAGAAGTTCAAATTCAAGATTGTTTTGAGACTTGCGTATTTCTCTGTATGATCAGAGTAGACTAGATGCTCTTGGTTGCATGGTCAATGGTAAAACAATGAAACATACGTACATCTGTAAAATACATGTACATGTATAATATTTTGTTACTCTTTGTGTTAAAAGAACATGCTGTGGTTATCGTTCTTTACTTTCAAAATGACGGTAATACTGTTTATACATAATATGGATTTTATAAATTGAATATACTCATTTTGTCTTATTTCAGTATACATATACTGGACCCTCACATGTCGCTGGCTCTGACGGCTTTCCAGATAATTTACATACTCAAGTATGACAACCAGTTATGAATTGATGATACATTACGTACTGTGTCACGTGTTTGGTTAGCTTTTTTGATTGGATGGTTTCTTTTTGACATCTCAAAGTGAAATTTATGATGACAAAAATTAATCCATACAGAACGGCAATATTCTGGAGGGATGATATAAACCTTGAAATGAGAAGGAAAATTAGAAGATAGTGAATTGACTTCCAAAAAACCATAGCAATAAACGTGTTGCATTCATAAAGTTCTATGTAGTGAAGCATTTCGTGAGAAACATAGGATCCCTCTACATTGTTGAGTAGTTTTATCATAATACGTGAATAGTCTTTTTTATATTTTGTCATGTGTATGTTAATTGGTCAATCATTACTACCTTCTGTCTCAAATTTGTACAACGTTCGGAAACTACATCACTTATTTCAATTATAATTCATTCATGTCATCATCTATTTCCTACATTTTTTATTTGTCGATCACAATTTTCACTGTCATTTATGTATTTCGATATTTCATTCATTTAATCATATTATTTTTTCTTACAACTGCGTTGATATGTCGATCACTTTTACCTGTCACCTTTCCATGACAATTAAGTATGAAATGCAAAACTTTTGATCAAATTGTTTTTCGGTTGATTACAGTTTGCTGTTGCCAAGTCTGACTTTTAAGTCAGTTAAGAATCAAGTATTCAAATCATTAATTGTTCATTGGATTACTTTAAAATTAGGCGATTAAATCCGAATGCGTTTTTTAGGTCATTCGTATCGGCACATTGCATTGTCTTCAATATTTCATTTCATATCATCGCTCACATACACACACCCTTACTGGCCTACAATGAATGTTATTTCACCGTTAACTTGTTTTTACTATTTTGTCTGATAACCTTTAAATGGTCAATGTTCAATTTCTTGTTCTATCATTATTCACATTATCTTAGTCATTTTGTATTCAAATGTTGACAATCATGTGTCATATCCATTACAATATATGTATGCGAACATTTCCCTGTGTCAAAACGGTTAATATTAGCATGGACAGCTACTCGACTTTTGCTAACCGTTCGACAAAATAAATTACACAGGACTTCCGTCTATGGAAAATAACACATAGTATAGCAGGTAGATATGTTATTATAGAAACAAGATAATATATTAAGCAAACACATGTTGGAGCTAAAGTTTATAGAATTAAGACAGGCCCATGAAAATAACAATAACCGGTTACATGTAATGCCAAATACGTTCTTTGAAAACAATAGTTAGTTAACAATCAATAAACATGTAGTTTTTTGACAATTTTGGGAGCTTTCAATCAAATTATTCTGATCATAAGAATGGTTTTAAAAGAGAATATGTGATATAGAATTAGTAACTTAGCATACATTCATACCATTGCACTAATGTGACCACGCTTTGCCAATACATGATCACATATCATCAACTAGTCTCACGTAATGTTCATAGAGTATCACTCTAGACTGTAATAGTTACAGTATATGAGTACATGTTTACAAAAGTACAAAAGTTTAATTTTCTTGTCGAAGTATTCAGGCGTATGTTTGAACCTGACTGAGAATTTAGTACAGTTCTACTTTTGGTCCTGCTTACCAATTAGCTTTTCCCTTTTTGTATTGTATCTGATGAGTGACATTTTACATTTTGATATCTTCAAAGTCAATTGTACACGTAAATTTGATGTTCAAATCATTTTGATGTATTGCAATGGTTTGCAGTAGTATCAATACAATTAAACTAATTTGATAATTATGGAAAAAAAAATGTTTCATAATAATTCAATTTAGTGACCTAATATATAATAAAATGTATTATACGTATGTAGAAAACAACTCTTTTAACACGGCTGTAACAAAGTGTAACAAAGATATGCATGATACTATGGCTGTAATTCAAGTCATTATTTCATCTTGATTAATCACGCTTAAGATTTACTTAATATGTTTGTATATGCATACACCATTTTAAAGTTATCATGTGACTTGCGTTAATTGTATACGTTTTATATCGTATGAGCCATGCATTCGTTACTGTTTAATACTATTTTATCAATCATTAGTCGATGTCATGTTACATCGATATCATAACAGCATTACTGGTTGTGAAACTAAATTTATCCATCATATTTTTATCACCAGGACATAGTACCTTTTAAGCTGTGTACTAGACCCTAGCACGATTACGAGTATTCATTTTTACACTTATTTCTTTTCAGACAAGCTTACTACCTTCGTTATGTTTCATATCACTAAATAGTTCATTAGAATGCAACCAAGAGTTCTTACACTTGAAAAGGTTAATTTCTGATGAATAAGCGAGTGATTTTTGTAAACATGACATAATTTTTGAAACGCTTCAATTACAAAGTACTTATGACTCAAAAACGTTAAAAACTTTATGTTTGCTTCTTTTTTCTTTAAAATATATACAAACACAAACCTAAAATTGAATTATAAAATGATAATAAAGTTAACAACGAGATGCCCTAAGTTTACTATAAAAAGATAATTTGGAGATTAGGGAGCTTTCGTTTTCGGTGTCTTTTTGAAAAGATCTATACTTTGTTCTAGTGTCGGAAATTATTTAAGGATTCTAGGGATCACTTATTTGATATTTACTACATACTTTAACGCCAACTATGTGTTTTACTATATTAGATTGGAATAGTTTAAAACAAGCTAACTAGAGCAGGGCAGGTAACTCGAAAAAGATAAGTAACAACTATATTTGTTAAATATAATGCACGTAAATGTATTAAACATTCAGTTGTGTTTATTATATTTGTCTCAATTGTCATACATATTTCCAACAATTGTTTTAAATTTAAATATTCGAAGAGAACAACAGCGGTCAATGTATTTATAAGCTAGAGCTTTGTACTCGTTCATTTTTTAATATTTAAAATGTGTGTAGAGCATATTTTTTGTCGTGGGATTCATTTTAGTATTCTAGATTTATTTAACCTCTGATTTCTGCGTACAATTTCGACACACTTTTTAATAGATGTTAAAGAGTTTACTTGATACACTTAGTACAAATTCGTGTAATATGAGGTTAACAAACAAAGATCAAAGTGGATATGAAATAAAACCTCTCGTTTGTATTAAATTTAACATAAAGTTCATTTTGTCACTCAAATGTTCTAGTGGTCATATTAATGCCTTTGAGGTAAAATATATTTTAGATTATGTTACCTTCATTGTTTAGTTATCTAAGTACAATAAGCGTAAGCTATACCAATGAATACTTCTTGTTACGGAATTGAACACAATCATCAGAATTTCAAAGGAAGTTCCAGCAATGTTTTTAAATGGACAAAGTTAATACACTTAAAGTAACGTCGTATGGTATTGTTTTAAGGTAGAATTCCTGTCTACTTCTAACCATCGTAAATATGATTTTGTTTGGGGGTGTTATTGAACAAATTATTCTTAATACTAAATGCAATTAATAAAAATACAATACAACTGTATCGAGTATTAAATTTTGTAATATATATAATTATTTTTCTAAGATCATTTAAGTATCCATTAAGACGAAAGTGTTTAAAAGATTTATGTGAATTTAATTTATTTACATTTTTTGTGTATAAGGTTCGTCACACAATTTACAATGATCTGTTTTACTTTGTCAGAAGATAAGATAGTGTTTTAATAAAAAGACTATTGAAACTAATGTACGTCGCATTATGACTATTCAGTTTCACTAATTATTGTAAAGAAATAGTCAAATCAACAGTTGATCCTATACAACGTAATAGGTGTTAGTTAATTGTTTGTCATCGTTATTAGATAGAGTTATGGTATCATCAATATAGTTCACATTTAGGAGCTTTATGATATACTGGTTAAAGTTGAAATGAGTGTTTCGTATTCATTTCTAACTGTGTCAAATTATTGTGCATTGAACTTGGATGGTACATTTATTAGATCAAAATTTGGTCTATATCAAACTAATTCTGTATACCAAAACAGTACCTTTATTTAGTCTAGACTTAAAGTCATGTTGATTTATGTTGGTATATAATATATGTATATTGTAATAATAATGATGTTTGCACATACAGTTTTCATATATTGTCATCAGTTGTCATCTATCTATGCATTCGGAATTTCTCGTCGTATTCCGACCTTCCTAGTAACAAAATCCGTAATTTCCGGAAAACAGATAATGGCCTAGGTATTCCGAGTGCACTCTGTGTTGTATTACGTTTTTACATTTATTAAATGTACTCTATAAATGCATTGTTTTCAATAAAACATGGTGAAACATCTTATAATTCTGTTACGACTTTTTCTGTTCTATCCTTTTGTATTAGAATCAACCTGGATGTACTCATTACGATTAATTTCGTTACATTTAAAGCAATTGTTACAACTTTCTATGTAACAACAATGTTTGTTTAATAGATGGTTTCTAAACAAGCCATTAAACAAAGAATGAGGTCAAAATAGGATTAGGTAAAAGAAAATCAATTTTAATTACTGTATGAACTATGTGAATAATTTTCATGACTTTCTTGCACGCTTAACAAAACCAGAATCAGAATCAGACATATGCAATTCTAAGTTCTATTGGGTTTTTTACAATTATTTTTGATATATAAAAGATGATTCGTCATAAAGAAAGATAAATATGATTGTTGGAATGTTTGAAAGGATATACATTTGCCTATGTTACTCCATGTTGGAGTTAAAATCGATTATTTTAGTTATTTTAAACAAAACAAAATTCACTCATAAATATATTATGTTTTGGGATTGCCGCTTTAAGAGTTTAAGACGTATGGAAAGGAACATAATAAATATACAATGACTCAATTTGTAAATACTTAAATACTTCATGTTTGACATATTTTTTAAAGCTTTTATTGACCGGTTTACATTAGGTATAATAACAAAAACATGATGACCAATCAAATTACAGTATGTCTTAGCTGCTCTGGTTCTTAAGTATTAGACATGTTTTAATGTGTTCCACCTGAGCTTTAAACGGCAACTTAACCTTTATAAGATATTACAAATAGTAATCTGGTTCGATTATGGAATTCAGAGATCGACTACTCAAAAATACCAACTGAACTTAACTGTCAAGCTGAAGAATAAGGTCTTTCATGTCAAACTTTAAGACAACTGACAAAGTTAATGTGTTCAGTAATAACTAATAAGATACAACTACATTTTCAAATTGAATATCGAAGGTCGCTTCAAATTCTACAATGTTCCATTTATTATTTGTGTTGTTAGTTTCGATTATACTGGAAATTGATGGTGAAAGTACGATAAAGACTTATGGTTTGGAAATCAAATTTAATATTACATCCGAAAATCATTGTCAAGAAGACACAAACAGAATACAGATTTATTATGATGGTTCTTTATCAGACTGTGTGACAGAATGTGCTCTACGACTTCATTGTAAAGCGTTAGATTATCATACGAAAATGACCTTTTGTCAATTGTTCACCAAATCTGACAAACGGTTTACCAGGAACAACTGCATGTTTACCAGGAAGGAAGATATAGTTATCAAAAAGGTATGGATGTGTTATATTGAGTGGTTAATTTGTTGAAGCTGGAAATAGTTTTTTATTGGGTTTAAAGCCGTGTCAACACAATTTATGTCATTTCATGTCGTCCAGCACCATTAACTTGGTTTTCATGGACCCTTTCTATAACCAGTTATCAATCCCCTTCCACAAGGCTGGAAACGTCTCCATATATCTTATTGTTGGAGGAAAATTAACATTACTGTCAAAATTTCATGTAAGGATATAACCTCCCCGGGCGCGATTCGAATCCGTACCCTCGGGACACGTGATTCCAAATCTCGGCGCGCTAACAACTGCGCCACCGACCGGCTGGACTCAGTTTTGATACTGAGCAGATTCAAAATCAATTTCTTATATTTATTACGCATGGCATACCAGAACATGGAAACGGTAGTAATTGGTATCATTAGTCATTGAGTTACCTTAAGTTGATATTTGTCGTTTGTTATTGTTATTTTAAACCAGATCTAAACAGTATTCATCATGATAACATCGGTATTATCATGTATCCTAATTTAAAGTTTTGGAAATTTCTCATTACCTATTCTTTGACGACAGAATCATCTCTGCAATATTAGATAAACACTTTTATTTGAGATGTGTATTTTAATGTGTTTCATGCGACAACAACAAAAACACGATCACAAAGTTAGGTATTCAGTGTATTACTCATTGGTATTTGCCGTTATAAATTAAAAATATGACAGTTTACAAGACGCATAATTATATGAACAACTCACTTACAGTTACCATGTGGAAGTAGATGTGGTTTCGGCGAATCGTGTGATATTGATAGCAAAGAATGTTTAGTAAAAGGTATGTTAAAGTAAATTGAGTAATGGAAGCAATTTTAATTGAACTACATTTATTTTGTACATGAAGGTTTTGTTTTCCACCTAGTCATTTAAATGAATAGGCAGATCACTCATAGTTGTCTCCTGTCATTTCATTGCTAACGATTTTGGACACCTCAATAGTTCAAACATAGCATTTACTAGATTTATAATTATTGTGAACATTTATAGTTTGGCAATCAAATTGGATTGGGAGCTAAAATGAAGAAATTTAAAGTATGTTCGCTCACAGATAGTGTCTTTTTTCATTTAGCCTTGTATGTACATAAATAACTTTATTATCTACAGAATGTATGGAGTTCCCAGAAATTAAAAATGGTAAAATACTAGGTAATCATAAAACAGTTGGCAGTAAAATAATAGTACGATGTCAGAACAAGTCAAAGCCGAAAAATGGTATAAAACAATCGTACTGTACACCAAATAGAGCGTGGAATCCGATAGTTCAATGTGAATCAGGTAAACTTTTTTAATAATAAATGTGCTATTTTTCAATTTTTATTACATTGAAGAAAAAGGGTATAACATTTAAGAAAGTTTATAAATGAGATTTTGATTCAAGCACACGCTGATGATTATCATTATAGATGTGTAATTTTGTATTTTCTCAGATTGTGGAGAATTGCCAATTCCTGAAAACGCCGTTGTTGAGCAAAGCAACGGAACTACAGAGGGATCTTACATAGTATATGCATGCCGACCTGGATTTATTGTTGTGAATGGTTCATTGAATAGAGTTTGTCAAGCAAATGGTTTATGGGATGGATTGAAACCTCAGTGCAATCTTAGTAAGCAAAATAAAATAGTATTAATTAATATTAAATGTTCAGGTCTCAGAAGTGTAACTTTAAATAATTATGTTTTTCTTACTATTAATTTTGTCGATTATGTTGTTGTTACTTCTTCAATATATAAACATTTGTTTCTCATGAAGCTAATTTATTTAATAACAATTGTATATGGTTCTAGATCATGAATTGACCAATGTTTAATCTAACAAGCTTGAAATTTTGCACCTTATTATGTTTGGATCAGGAGAAGTTTGTTTGGAGCGTTATTTAGAGGGTGAGCACTGAAAAAGTTTCAAAGACTGCAAAGTCAATACTATTGATATTTTACCAATGAGCTCAAAATAAACAGTAAACTAAATGATACCAAAATTCTTTATTTTTATAACAAACATTTTATTTTAAATGATCGCTGCGCGAGAAACATAGAACCATATTTACCAACGGGTAAAATGGGTGAACCTTACTGTTTTATTCAAATCCTTTAGTTTTGCCTTAAAGGGTATTTATTGCACATTTTCAGGTTGTGATGAATTACCTATTCCTGCCAATGCGATAATTGTTGAAAATAATAGAACCACTGAAGGGTCATATATACAATATAATTGTATTGATGGTTTTGGTGCCGTTTTTGGTTCTATGAGAAGAACATGTGATCACAATGGTGAATGGACCGGTACAGAACCCGAGTGCATGAAGAGTAAGTGTAACGGGTGAATATTTTGTTTTAAAGTTAATGTTAAACGGAGACCGTGAAAAATATCAGATTCAGGAAACATTGGTTAAATTAAATATGGACAGTCCGAGCAAGAAACTTGTCATACATTAGTATTTTTATTAAGTAAAAAAGGGAATTTTCATTAAAATTTTATATGAATCGTAGTATATGCGTCTCAATATATAAAACTATAAAATTTTACATGTGGTCAAAGAATGTTTTCTACAATTATATGTTGCATTAAACGATGTTCTTGCTGAGCATATTTATTAATCTATCTTTCCACATGATTCATTATGGCATTAGTACTCTTAACTATTTGTTTATATACTGAAATGCTTAGTTACTTATACAATCTATAGAATGAAATATAGCTGTTTAGAGCCATAAAAACAAATACAATTATTTTGTCAAATCCTTACCTACAAACACAATTAGACAAAACATTACTGATAGTAACCTTCCTTATAAACATCAACTTTATTGAAAAAAGTTCAAAAGTATTAGAACAAACTAATAAGTGTAATCTGTCATTTTCAGAAGTGTGCTCTAGCATGTTTTGTTATGCAAAATACAGTCTAAAGGACATAGAGTATGGAGATAAGCAGAGTTTTTATGGTACATTTTTTTTAGAAGAATGCATCTCTAAATGTGAAAGTTTTGACACCAAGATCAATATCATCAGATATATGTACGTAACTTACTATACCAATCATTGCATCTGTAAGCAAACAAGTTTTTTTCAGACTTCAGTTATCAAAGATTCAGACCATGGTGAACTTTTACTAAAACTACCATGAAAAATATGAAAATGTGAAAGACTGTGTTGATGTATGATTAAAGTCGAATCTACATCCGAAGTCAAAGTTAAACAAATGCCTAAGTATAACTTGCTTCAAAGTACCCTTCAGCATATTTCAAAATATATTACTTGATGGATATTGTCAGTACATAAAACATATTTGACCAAACTGACTTTATGCATGCAAAGCAAATAACAAACGTAAATACATTAGTGAAATCCTTTGAAAAGATCACCAATGACTGTGGTGGTTATAAAAATTATAGAACACTTTGGTGAGGCATAATTGAGAATCCAGTATAATAAATATTTCTTTAATAATAACAAACGTTAGCGTAAAATTAAACTATTGTATTCTTAATAGTGGTAGGGTATCCGGACAATACTAGAAGCATTGTGCAGAACCAGAATCAATCAACATTCTGATTGTAAAGTGCAACATTTATCTTGGATTATGTTATGAAAAGTTCTATAATTTTTTTTTGTCATGACCGTTCGGTCTCTGCGGTATGTATGATGGTTTGGGTATGTATGATAGAATCAGTCCTAAACGAATTTTGTTACAATAATCTAACGATTGAAGGATCAATATGTTCAAGTATGGAATGGCCTGTGCTTAACATATCTTCAAGTTAAATTCTTCAAGTTAAATTATTATTCCTCATTTAAATCAAATATGACATTAAAAAGTATAGTGAAGTAATTTATATTAATACATTTGGAAACTGTTTTAGAGTTTTAGAAGTTTAAGAAGTTTTATATTTGGTTTATATCATTATATTATTCTTGTAATGAATGTAATTTTTCTATGATTTGTCCGTTCTACACTGAAAAACGTTGCACTTATACATAATATGTATAAACATTAATCAACTTTTTTGATAACTGTAATATATCAAGGAACAATGGAACTTAAAATTAATCAACATTTTCCCATTTATATTTTATGCATTTGAAAAAAACCTTTCATTATTTACAATGTATTGGTCAATCGTGTAGTATGTTTGTAATAGATAACCTGTATTAAATTGCTCATGTATTTTGTTACACCTAATTGAAGTATATTTCGTAAGTTGTATATTCATGTAAATGGTTCTATGACAAATACTATCTGGAATAAAATTGTAAACTTGAAAAATGTAATATACATGTACATGTAATAGAAAAAATTGTTTCATTCATTATTTTGTATTACATTATTAACAGTTTAATTTAGTTTTTTTTACTGTAGATTAAATGCCTTAATCAGGTATTCCAAATTCTTTTGCAATATTATTATTTTATCCCACCGGTTTGCAAGAGCAAAAAAGGTTATCGACTCAAAAGTTTGCTTAATGAAATTTTACTAAAACATGATGAGAACTTCTAATTAATTAACCATAAATAATTACATAATTGATTTATATATTAAAATGATTTAGCTGGTAAAGTTATGCACATTATTTCCAAACATGTAAACTTATTTGTTTCTATTTAATTCGATCTGACATGGTATAAAGCAAAGGTGTAGTATTTTGTATTTGTAAACGTCATCTTTTTAAACTTTTATATTTTATAACGAATCTTGTTTATTGTCCAATAAAATTGTATCACTAGTTAAATAGATTAAGAGAAATACAGTGTCTGGAATAAGTAAAACTTGTATTTGGTTTGTTTTACAATATATAAGAGCAACTCTCATCTCTTTGAAATCGGTTGTACATGTATATCAAAGTATTTAGTAGATAGTCGCATTCTCCCTACCAAGTTGGTTCTTGTTTCGTAAAATTCATTTATTTGTTCTAAAACATGTATAATGGGAAATTCTGATAATGGTATAAAAACTTGTAGTAAATTGAAAATACCATTTTGTTAAAACTGTTGGACTTATATGATAATCCAATGCTTGCTTAGTGTTTTTCAAGTAATCATAAATTATATATTAAGGTGTATTTACAAATCCCCTTCGTTGCATTTCATTTATTGTGTATGTAAAGTGTTGTTAATGAAATATTGTAAAATCTAAAAAAAGTTACCATTTTCTTTTCAATCCTTTTAAACTCGAATATGCTATTTTAACAGCACCTTCTATGGTTTTAACGGTGTAAACTACCATACGTGCACCAATTCATGACTGCAATTGACAAATTAAAGAGTTTAGCGATAGCTTTATAAACGCTTCCTTCGCAACTAAGTGAATAGTCTACTGTGACATCACATCGCTTCTTTATTGATTGTAGATTTATGGTATTGACCTTAACAATGAACCATCCATGAACGTTTACAAAATTCAACACAAACCGAAAGTTTCTATACGCATTTTCATTCAATTTAGCTGAAACGGTCACCTGACTAAATTAAGTATGAATAGACGGATATTTACCCAAGTTTCAGTAAACAACGCCATATTTGATTGAATCATACTAATCACATATGCAACATTGTATGACGTTATATATAGCGTATTTAAGTTGAATGTGCTCTAGCCTCTATGTTCACAGTTAAAAGGTAAGACATACACGCGTACAAGTATCAATACTTTTGCAAAACTGTTAATAGTTTTTGCGTATCGACATTGTAAAATTATGGGCGTGAGATTATTTTGCATAGAGAACATACATCTATTTTTAAAACCTATGTGACAGGCATGCGATTAAAACGTGTATGTACGAGTATCCGTTGTAAATTCGCGTTTTTGAAAATAAATGCGTTGATTTTTCTGTCTAAAAATAGAAAAATCTGTTTGCACATTGACTTTCAGCAGAGGTTAGAAAGTGAATGAGAGTAAAACATTGAACCGATGCGCAGGAAAATGGCAACATGATTCATATAGATAGCAAAAATATTGAATTAAAATAGTATAGGCAAAAATGAATGAAAAGTAATGGTAAAGTATTTATACCGACCATTCGTCATAACAATATTAATATGCCGTTAAGAAGGGCTAAATAAAAACCATTGCATGCCATGTAAAGAAATGTTTAAATTATAGTTTTACCGAATGTACGTGCTTAAAATACATCGCATATTTACAATATCTTATGTAAACTTATTATAAATAGTCAAATCCTTAAACCAGCGTGAAACTTTACGTCCGTTCTAAATAGCAGTGCTCCTCTAATGCATTATCTTTAAATATTTCATAATGTGGTCTTTGTTCAAGATAATAAATAATCAACGCTTGAAACAATCACCTAGTTCAATCTTTTCAACATTTTGAAGCCACACACTTGCACAACGGGAACAATATTGAATCGTATGTGTTCTTATTTGAGGTTTTTTGTTCTCTAATATATGGAAACATGTTTACGATCTAACAATGTATACTTTCATTTCGGTGTGGTGTCTGCTTGTTTCACCGCTCATTTGTGGTACAAGTATCATAATCCATAATGAAATTGATATTTAATTTAAAGTCACGTCCGATAATCATTTTTAAGAAGACGCAAACAGAATACATACTTATAATAGCAGTTTTATATCAGACTGTGTGACAGAATGTGCCCTTCGTCTTCATTGTAAATCTTTAGATTATCATGCGAAGATGAACCTTTGTCAATTGTTCTTAGCATGTTCTATGGCATTTTGGTACATTTGGTACATATATTTATTACGATATCGTTAAAAGTTTCAATATTTTGTAATCCAATAATTCATTTCGTAAAATAAAACTAGACGTTGTTTCAAGACCACTGATAATGACATTTAACAACACGAGTACCAAATTTAAGTTTTTTTAATGATTTTACTTTTAGATTCCATGCGATCGCAAATGTGATTATATGGAAACGTGTGATATTAAAAAGAGAGTTTATATATACAATATAATTGTATTGATGGTTTTGGTGCCGTTTTTTGGTTCTTTGATTAGAACATGTGATCACAATGGTGAATGAAATGGTCGAGAACCAGATTGCATGGATAGTAAGTGAATGAGGAATTTCTCAGTTAGTTAATATCATCAAATTGTTAAAAAGAACCACATTATTGGTCCACTGGTAACTTATTTGAATACTTCATGAATCATTGACTGATTCAAAGCACGAATTTTACCCAATGTGTCTTCCATAAAGTGATAAAAAGATATCGTTATAATATGTACGTAGATATTCCATCATTATACCAGACAAGAAAGTTCCGGTTTTACTTCAAGAGAAAATAATAATAAGAAATATGTCCTTATTCCAAGATGATCATTCCATATTTTCCATATGATAAAAACGCAGAAATTACATGCAGTTTGTTTTAACTAAGTGGCTAACATATGCATGCATAATGGTACAAACTCCCAGCCTTATATTATTTATTATACTTATTTTCGCTTGTGCAATGAATCGAGGAAAATTACGTATGTATTTACCTTCAGAGGATAACTTGGCCATTTGTACAGAGCACCGTTGCACACAAATATGTATTCATCGTGAAATGACATTTTGGTGGAATCAAATGTAAAACTACTATTGCCTGATACTGAAGTTGAAATTATCTAGTACAAGAAAGGACTCTTAAAGTTAAAGTTAAAAGTAAAAATGCGGTTTAAAGTCTGCTTCCATATACATGTTCAGCAGACTTTACAATCTTGCACGATAACTCCTGGTCATTTATATCACTTTCAGGCAGGCAATCCCTCACAGTACCCATTCACATCTGGGTCGACTCTTAGTAGTCTGTGATTACCTTACCAATTTATTTACTCAAACCAATTTGAAAAGCGATCAGACAAATACATTTGATCATTTTCAGAGATATGTTCCAAGTATCTGTTACGTTAAGAACATCACGAAAGACATAGCATAGGGCACGTTCCGCAAGGCAATCGCTAGATAGCGCTTTTTGAAAGCGATTTTTTGTAGCAAAAGAAGTCTACGGAACGGTTTGCTTTAAGCTAGCAAAAACAAAATGGCGACTTTCTCAAACAAAAAGTTCAGAAATGTAAAAAATGAAAAATATGCAAATCAATTATCCCCATGAATATTCTATTTTACCACTTTGACGAAATATATGCATTAAATGAAATATATATCAGTATTCTTGAAAAAGAAACACGTTCCCACAGGGGGCAGCCATTTTGAAATAAGCAGAAGTGTTCCGAATGATACGGCTAGCAAGAAAAGAACTTGCTACGTTTCGCTAGCTAGCGATTCAATTTGCTCGATCGTAGCAAACCGTTCCGTAGGAAATCGCTACAAAGCGCTAGCTAGCGATCGCCTTGCGGAACGTGCCCATAGTATAATTTGATTGACCATATGAATATTCTTTCTGTTGAAGAATGCATCCAAAAGTGTGAAAATTATCCACATGGTCTAAAAGCTATTCGATATATAAAAGTTGTCTTTAGATGCTTTTGTAAAAATAGTGGTTTAGACTCAATAGAAGACAGTAAATATGGTGAACTTTACATAAAATTACCATAGACTTGACGTATGTTAAAATTTAGTTAAAATGCGAGTGTATGTGTCATTAAGAAAAAAAGAGTAAAAAAATTTGCAGTCACAATTGAGCCCCGATGTGTTTCCGATTAGTTTCCGACGTGTTTGAATACAATATCGGGCGGGCACCGGCCGGTCATCTGCCGGGCTCCGGAGAAAATTTTGACATTTTTAGACGTCGGCCGGGCGCCGGGTTCATTTTAACTCGCAGTTAAAATCACTCCCATTTCGATCTTTTTAACTGCATCAACTTTAATATACGCTATTGGAGCTGGCATTACCGTGACTTGCCCTCCAATAGATCCTGGTTAAAGGATATAGTGTGTACTCATTCAAATAACGAGGCCAAGAAAGAGTCCCGTATTGTTGTTTTTTTTCGTCACAACCTCACCATGTCGGCATTAGGTAACTTTCGCAAATGCTGCCGTCCCTGGTGCGATGCTGTTTTTTCGTAAAAAATTACACTAGTACTAGCCTACTTCCACAAGCGACAAGGACGGTGATGAATCTATAGCGTGCTAAAGCTACTTTTGTCCTCAAACGCGCGTATCTGAGGTTGATCGCAAACCTGATTCTAAGGCACTGAATGCAGAATATCATGGACAAATCTCAATATATACAATGTCTATCCAACTAACACATCGACAAAAGCCGGGCGGACATCGGCCGATGTTCGTAATGTAGTCTACCGGCGCTACCTCGATGCCCGCCTGGACACCGTGCGACTTGGAAGAATCGGTTGATACCTGGGCGAGTATTGCACGGGCGTCGTAAGAACATCGTGCGGGTATCGGACGGGCATCTGTCAGAAACCCGCCAAAACTCGGGGTTAGAAATTCATGAAATCGAACGATAGCCGTGCGGCCATCTTTCGGATCTCGTACGGGCATCTGACGGGCACCTTTTTAGTATGAAGGATTTAATTTTGCCGGCCGATCTGATCCCGATCTCACATTGCCAGCCGATGCCTAAAAATCGGAATCGCCGGCCGGGTGACGGGTTAAATGTGACCTAGGCATAACTTCAATTGTATCAACTACTTAGCATATTGATAACATGCGAATTAAATGAACACATGGTAATTTCTTTACCTACATAACAAGATTTACATAATATATATTTTTACAGGCCTCAATTTATGTTTTTACATTTATCGACTATGCCCAACAACAACAAAAAATTGTCAATAATTTTAGATTCATCATTGTTCTGAATCAAAGAGATTACAAAATTGTAGTTTCATAGATATTGTTTGATAGATTCAACATACAAATTTAGAGTTAAATTGGGATAATATTATTGAAATACGATATTTGACATTGTTTGATTTTCAACCGCGATCAAGGAAACGATGGATTTCCAACCAGGATCAGTGAACATTTGCATTATACATACTTGATGGTTTATCTAAAATTATTTATTTCTTCAGTTTTTAACTTTCTCAATCTGCGTAAACACATATCCAGCAGACCACGGTCGTACTGGATCTGTACTTTTTCCCTTTGAGGTCACGTCGAGATGAACTTTGTGTCGACCAATCAATGGGTAGCTTTCATCTAGACGAAAACACTATTAATCACATTTTGATTTCGTAATTTCTATTTTTAGACCAAGTTTTGCTTGCTAATTTAACCGCGGTAATATTCACAGGCTGCGATCGGGCGGCTCATTTCAAATTTCGTGACGTAGACGATGTAAACAAGTTACGTATCATAACAATTTCGTCATGAATATTATGATGAGAAAAGGTCACCTGAACGTGACCTTCGTTTGGAAAAGGCCAGATCTACATTAGCGAGTATGCGAGCGGTAAAATTGTAGATCGGGTTTTAATCAGATTGTAACTTTCTATACTGTTCTGTCGTTAAAAAGTTGTTTTTGTTCGTAATAATTTGTTGCTGGTTTCATTCTTTTTTCTGTACCATAACATAATACATTGTAAATTGCATTTTTTTTAAGTAGTAGCTCAGTATTCACATTAAATTCATCGTGAATGTAATTCTTTAAATGCAGTGAACATAGATTCTGGCTTTATAAAAGTGGACACTTTGTCATACAAAATCTAACAATACTGATTATTTATTTACTTGTAAGAGTAATGGCATACACATACACAGCAAACACTAGGATGCAGTGACTTTACTTGAAAATATTAACAGTTAGTAGTTAATTGTCTCTCCTTAGAACAATATGCGTTCACGATAGCAATATATTCGCGAGCTAAATTAATTCATGTAATTGTGGATATAACAGTGGATGAAACAACTCCAATTTAGTTAAGTGTTGCCATGAACCCTGGACGGTAATGTTATACAGGTTTTACTAGTTGCGGTTACGTACTTTGCAGAGTCTGTTTAACAATATTTGGTTGAAAAGTATTACGTTCATTTCCTAATTGTGTTATTCAATAATTTATGAGTCAACTTATTAATTTTCTAATAGTTTAATTAATAAGGAATTCTGCTAGGCACTTAGTTACTAAGTTGGTGAGTTAGATAAAGAGAATCATACAATTGTAAATGACTTTAAGTTTACAAATATCGTAACTGTTGTGTAAACCAGCGGATTTGCAACGTGAAAGCAAACATTCTTACTCATACACATGTTTGTTAGTTACTCTAAAATGTTTGACAACGCTACAAATAAAGGGGCAATTATTATATTTGTGCAAACCATTTATATTGTGTATACTTCAGTTAAAAGAGTTTGGTATTTTATAGCGTAAAGACAACATTCGTAAGAGTTGCTTAGGTCGTGTCAACTTATTGACAAAGCACATATTATAAGCATGTACAAGCACAATTACAAATACTAAACAAATGGTGCGGGTTATTCATCACATAACATGAACTGTCTATTAAAGCTAGTTTATACACTGCACTTCTTTGACTGTTGTTTTGTCATACTCAGAACCATGTATAGTGTAATGAAATGTTCCCATTCCGCTACACGCCACTCCTGAATTAGAACAAGAATGACATAAAAAGGGTACGGTAAGAGTTGTTTTATACATAAGGATCATTCTCTCACCTACATGGTAAATTTATCAAGTAGGTCAGTTATCAGTTATTGTAGGAGCAGTAGTCCAGTGGTAGGACGCGCGCTTGGGGATGGAGGGGTCTCGGGTTCAAATCCCGCCAGGGTTCACTGCTAATTTTCTTGAGCAAGAACTTTACATGCGATTGTTTCACTTCACCTAGGTGTAAATGGGCTACTGCGAGGATGGTGTAATTCCGTTGTACCAAAGTGTCGGCTGCACTTAGCGGAGTAAAAAGACTCTCTAGGGAGGTTGATAGATAGATACCTGCAGCCCGATGACCTGGGGGTGATAGCTGTAAAAGTCGGTGAAAGTGCATAAGCACAAAACTTAGGCTGTATAATGCAATCACTTTTACTTTTATCAGCCATGGGTGAATGTGTGTTCGTAGCAACGAAAATTGCTAAATTGAGAGGTCTAAACTTTAAACAGCGCATTGTTTAAGTCGACTGATTGCCAAGCTATAACACTATAAGTGTTAGCGAATTGGCGAAACTGGTAAAAACACCATTACATGACTTTTTAATGTTGAGAAGACGAGTCCGGTTTGTTATAAAGGATTGTACCGCAGTTGATTTTTTTAAATCGAGAGCGTAAGGTTAATTCACACGTTTTAATACCAAGACCTTCAAATAGTTTCTGCGCCGATCAATCGGAATAAAGCGCCTACAAAGCAGCTGTCTATCATCGTCACAAAAACTGAATTCAAACCCAAACATAAATATGCCAATGACAATGGCACCAAGCATCAGAATTATTTTACAACAGAAATTAAAGCTCACTCCTGTTGTTTGCGGTTGAGAAGAGACTTCAGTGTTCTCAGCCAGGTTCTTACCATAGATACTGTATCCTGTTGAAAAAGTTTTTCCCGATACATATTAGAACACCACATACAAAGGAATAATTGTTGAACGCCAGAAAGGGTTACAAACAAAATGGTAACTTTACCAGAAAGAAACACTGAATGTAAATTCAAATTGTCATGCTACCGGTGTTAGTAAACAACATTAAAAAACAAACATCTAAGCCACGTCCACTTACCATGTTGCCCTTGTATATTAACTGCTATAATGGCAGCTCGGCAACCAGGGTAAAATCTGTTGATTTCTTTCACAGCAGCCAGAGTGGCATCTCCTGGAGACATTCCTGATTTCATCAAACTAACAACGTGAAAACTGAAAGTAACATACTCACTACAGTATTTGTACAGATAAGAGTTGAAATACTTTTGTTTTGCGTTTTTGCAATATGTTCTTGAACAGAACAGAACATAACATATTTGTTTTTGTAAACACAGGTTGTATTTATAAAGGTAACAACATGAAACATCTTAATAGTTCAAAGTATGATGCAGCGCGACGTGAATACACGAACACCTTTCCAGCTATGTCAATACCACGAGACTTTCTTTAATAATTAAAATCAGTGTGGGTAAAAATATAGCAAGTTGACCATCAAGGTAAAATAATGTTTTTCTGTCACTTTTTCTACTATTTCATCATTTTTGTGGGGTCACAAGAAATGTCCAAATCTTTAAATAAGTAATCCATATGTTTGAGATTTATGAGTCATAAAATTTACATAAGCTCCTTTTTCGATACTTATTTATAGAAATTAAATGATATCGTAGAAAGCCAAATGAACAAATACCTTGGTAAGAATCTCATCATGAAATCTCCATTTCCGGTACAAGCAGCTCCGCCTACGTCATTGTCTGCGTAACTTCCGGCGCCCATGATTGGTGTATCACCAACTCGTCTGCAAAGCAAAACAAAAATTTAAAAGAAAATCAATTTTGTTCTGCATGTAATGAATGGTATTATCTGTGCTCTTTTTTCAATAGTTAATTCTTCGCTAGACTAAATTTGATTACATTTTTCTGGCATATTATTGAGCTAGACATTGTCAAGAATGAACTTAAATTTGTTGATATGTAAGAGTTTTACCAGATGCATGCAGATATAAAAGTTACAATAATATCTTGGCATTGTCAATATATAAAGTTTTGAGGTTATATCACTCTTATTCAAATTTGAAATAATATGTTTGTGCCACCTGTTGATATTGCAACGTCTTATGCATCAATGTAAATTTAACCAATAAAATCAGCCACTTTCACCTACCAGCAAATGCAGACAGAATGCCCAAAAATACTTTCATGTAGCTGCCGTAAGATTTGAACTCTGTAGCAATAATGAAGCGAGCGTTCTGATGTTAATGAGAGTACAGTATATTTTACCCAGGTATTTTATGGTCCAGTCCATTTGTCGTTGTTCCAGTAGCCACATTTCCTTTACTATCAATCACCACCATTCCTAAAGTTAAGCAAGTATAATTGTTCAATTTGCCTATTAATATGGACACAGCCGAAAGTAACAGGCCCTTGTCGAAAAATATACATACCGCGCATTGCATTACAAAATGACTAAACTCAGGTATAAATGCAGATAGGATGGACAGTGACACCACTGCTGTTGTGATTGACACAACATATTTTACTAGGCATGAAATTACATGTAACTAGCAATTTATAGCCAACAATGTCATAACACAATATAATCAAACTATTCCAGTTAACAGTATTTTTGCGAAATAGGAATTTATAAAACATACGTATGTTGAACCTCATTTTTCACAACCCGTGTTTTTCACAACGTGTGAAAAACGCGTACGCAATTTTCACAACTTGTGAAAAACACGTTAGTAACTTTCACAAGTTGTGAAAATTGCGTACGCGTTATTCACAAATGAGCAATGTGAAAATTACGTTAGACATTTTTTCGATTTTTAGTCCTAACACAATTTTCACAACATTGGTCAATATCATAGTATATTTTCAATTCTAACATAGGCACGTGCGCATTCACTCTTTATTTAATGTGACGTCATCTATGCTTTATTATTCAACAAAATATAGCTCGTGACGGCTGTTATATTTTTACTCCCCACGTTAAATGAGCAAAGCCGAAAATAGCGCCCGAGTTTATAAGGGTTGATTTTAACAGGACCTTGGAACATGTCAGTAAATGTAAAACATGTACTAACCTTATTATTTGAACGAAAATGGTCTAAAATGAGTTGAAAACGATTCTAGCATAAAATACCTAGGCTACTTCAAGAAGTTTTTTAAGTCCCAGCATTTCCCGGTTCCGCTTATCATCCTGTCCATCATCCGACGATCATGCCAGCCATTATACAAAAAATACAAAGATTGACTATTTAATTAAAGCCAAACTGTGCATAGCATAATATAGTGGAACTGGCTACTTGTAATCTTTCAAGTTTCATCCAAGTTGACACGAGCAGCGCTGATTTTCCGAGAATCCATTCTTCCTTGACACGCGTTTATAAATCCAATTTATATCCAACCTTTTCAGAAATTCTCAATCAAATTGTCTGATAACACACTACTATCCAGTTAACATTCAGTTATGTAAGCTGTATTTTTAATATCCCGTCGAAAACATCGAACTTTAAATTTTGCTACATCATCATGTGTTTATAAAATGTCACTCACTAAGGGCAAGGTCGAACGTTTTGTTTATTTCACGGCGCTTATTTTGTAGAATGATGTTAAACACACACATACAATTATGGCAATTCGTATTTAGTTTTTGGTTTCTATTTTTTAATTAAGATTTTAGTATTATTTGTTCGGAACAAGGAACACCTATCTATGAGAATTGTGTAAATAAATGCTTTTTTCGGCCTTTGCACTGGGGGGTGGATTTCAACAGCCTGACGTTTCTGACAGTTAAAAATAGTTCTATAAATATATCTTTTCTAGGGATGTATTTTGCGATGTTAGAATCGAAATAACTTACAGTTGTCTATATTTTGTTGTCAAATAAAACATAGGCACTCGTTTGATGTGCTAATTAAATCACTCGTGCTAAAGCACTCGTGATTTAATCATACGCGCATCACAACTCGTGCCTATGTTTTATTTGACAACAAAATATAGACAACTGTAAGTTATTTCTTAATTATATAATAAACAAAATTAATGTTTCATTTTTTTCAAATATTTTATTTAAATGGTTTACATCGCAACATGAGTGCAAGATGTCCCAACTACCCTAAGGTGTTCAACAAGCCAGTATTGTACCTTATTTTACTACCTTTACGTACAAGCAACCACTTTAGAACATAGAGAAGCCACCTTAAGGTACATAGTAAGCACATACATCCCATGGTACTGTTATAATGTCCGTATTCACAAGGTTTGTATCAGCTGCCCAAGCACAGCACGAATATCAATGGTAACATTTATGTCCATAGCAAATTCTGTCGAGCCTTGGTCGTTTAAGTGGAGGAGAGGGATTCAAACTAGCGACTCCTTGGGGGACGAAGCATGAAGCACACAACCCATTGTACGCCCTGACACTAATATTCATTTATTATGCATCGATGGCAACATGAAAATTCTACAGTATTTCATATTTTGGTGAGATATACATGTACCTTTGGTAAAAAAGCTTAATGTTGGGAAGATGCATGCATATTAAACTTAAATAAATATGATTACAGCACAGATAATTGATATATAAAAGTAAGGGTCATTGTATCAATGCAAACATTTGATATTAGTGAGTTATATCTTGTGAATTGTAACACAGTGGTCAATTTCAGAGGTACAGATTTCATTGTCAGATTTTTTATTTTCGCTTAATACTGGAATTTATATTTTGCATGGATAGTAACAAAAATGCTGTGAAAGTGTGCCGATAAAACTTCGAGGCGGTCCATTATTGCATATGTTACTATAAATAGTAACAAAATCGACGAGAAACTGCGCCAATATAGTCTCAATGTAGGCAATACATTCCAGTATTGAGCAAGTGTGTCAAAATATCGATATTTGGCTCACTTCCTAGTGTGCCAAAAATCGATATTGAGGCAACTTCTGGTCAATACGCACCTGCAGTTTAACAACGACAGACTTTCCGCGCGTTAAATTCGTACGTAATTAGCAACAAGAAGCTATTCAATTTTACGACGTGTGTTGTTTCATATAAAAAATGAATGAGATAATCAACAACCAGAATTACGTTTTATAACAAGCGTTCATTAGATTTCAACGTTTCGGCGTTGAAAAAACAAAACATGTGACGTAACGTCAACGTGCAAATTAGCGCGTTACGCCGAGAAAAAGCTAGTGTAGATGTACTTTTGTTGTAGAAAAATCGTCATTACATGCATTGATCAACATATGCAATAAAAAGGTTATGAAACAGGGCAAGTGTGCCTTAAGTCGATATCGGCACTCTTTCCTCGGCATTAGCCATCGGGCCAATACCTAAGCAAGTGTGCCGATATCTTCCTTAAGGCACACTTGCCCTGTTTAATAACCTCTACGTATTGAGCAAGTGTGCCAAAATATCGATATTTGGATCACTTCCTAGTGTGCCATAAATTGATATTGAGGCAACTTCCGGTCATTACGCACCTGCAGTTATACAACCGCAGACTTTCCGCACGTGAAATTCTCAACAAGAAGCTATTCAATTCTACGACGTTTGTTTTTTTTTCATATTAAAAATTAATGAGATAATCAACAATCAGACTTACGTTTTATAACAAGCATTCATTAAATTCCAACGTTTCGGCTTTGGAAAAACAAACAATACATGTGACGTAACGTCAACGTGCAAAATAGCGCGTTACGTCGAGAAAAATTTGTATTTTTGTTGTAGAAAAATCATCATTACATGCATTGGTCAACATATGCAATAAAAAGGTTATGAAACAAGGCAAGTGTGCCTTAAGTCGATATCGGCACACTTTCCTCGGCATTAGCTCTCGGGCTAAAGCCCTCGGGCCAATACCTAAGCAAGTGTGCCGATATCTTCCTTAAGGCACGATTGCCCTGTTAAATAACCTCTACATATTTAACGATCTGTACAAAACGATATTTTGAACGTATAAAAGATAGAATAATAATCACATTTATGTTGTAACGAGCGCTTATGGCGCTCATTACTATTATTATTGTAAAAATGACGTCATTGGGGTCTACAACAAAACATTGACCACTAGAGTATCATTCGGAACAACCTCGTCGATCATCTACGAAGATGTACCTCGGAAATCAGACGTAGTAGAAATACAACCAGGTTATAAGGTCCGGCGATTAACTCCCTGGCAAGTAATACTATTATTGTTTATACATCGACGTGAAAAATCAATATTATCTAAAAAATTGTATGCTACAGGTCGTCCACGTAAACATTGCGTACATGTATATAAGTATGGCCAGTTTAATTACACACCAATAATTAGGGGTGAATTATTTATACAATTTTATAGTTTGGTTTGTTTACACTTGTTTTAATACACATGTTTATAAAACATTTACAAAGAAGATATACAATATTTAAAATCAAAGTACTGAAAGTATTGTTGGAAGGAATTTTTGAACGATTTTAGGAGTTCAAAGTTACTATTTCGATATCCATCATCACATCTCTTTATCATTCATAATCGAAATAGTTTCATATTTCATTTTACATGCATATTATGCTACTGATCGAGAAGTTGTATGTTTTGATTCATGGGCAGGGCATACTTTCTTGAAGCTATGCCATGAAATAATTTCTACGGTCATTCTCCCACCTACCACTGATTCTAAATCATTTTAATACGGCAGTGTTCAGTCACTGAATTGCATCTAGTAGTAATCCAGAGATTGAGTCTTTTCAGGAACAGTGATAGGTGGATTGCTGGTCACGATGTAACCTAAACAATGCGTTGCCATTGAGTTAAGGCCACAACAAATTGATCACATGTTCTATGTATTTTGTTCTAAAGAATGGAGCTATAGAGCAATTAAATTCTTTTTCCATATTTTGAATTTTGAGAAGCGAGCGAAAGCGAAGAATAAATTTGTGCGGTTTCTAAGACATTTATTTACCATAAGTTAAAAAGAGCAGAAAAAGTATGGACTTTCTTATATAACATATAACCATATATCTATAGACTATAGTGTAATCACGTAATAAGTAGTTCTATGCTATATAAAGCAAGTTAACAATTACTCCAGATGAAAATTCAATTGAATTTAAAACTAGTTAGAAGTAGGGTAGAAGAGGTTTACACCTTCATGAGTTCATACGGAAATATAACTTCATTTGTCTTTGGTATTACTTTTGTTAATACTAGATAACTAGGAAGCACAGATTAACAATTAACAGAAACACACTAATCTTATAATGGACCAACCCGGTTCACTTTTTGTGTATACAATGTAATTAGATTTTGGTAAATTATGCTAATGTCTAATAATACCACAAGAATTAAATCAAGCCTAATATGTTATTTTGGGACATCAAAATTGTAGGAATGTAAATTTTTCTCCCTGTTCTACCTGCTCTCTATGGATCAATCTTCATATTTTACACTATGACGTCACGTATGACGTCACACATCAAGATAAGGTGTGTAGAGAGAGTAAATGTTCAGTTTACGGTCTAAGACAGAGTGCAGTTATCATATTTCTGAACAATGGATTGTGTCATTGTAATTTCTAATGCCGTATGTTAGCAAGAATACATTACTGCTTTACCGTAACAGTGAAATTTTCTGATTTATTTTGCTATTTAGAACTCAAATTTTTAGTTCAATTTCTACTTGGTCTAGTGTGAAAACTTCTGATTTTCGAAATTTATGATGCGTTCATTTCAAGAATTTTTTTTTTTTGGATTTTAAGGTGCGAGAAATCAGACAAACATAACGATTAATTTGTTGCGGTCTATTAAAAAAAAAAAAAAAAAAAAAAAAAAAAAAAAAAAAAAAAAAAAAAAAAACACCAACCATTTATGAAACTCGCTTCGCGCTGTCACCAAACCTCTACGGACACCCATCCAAAGATTAACCTTACATTTCGTTGCTTAACTTCGATAAATGTCCAGCGCTCTACGCTCTCAAAGTAAACCCCTGCTGAAATAAACGCTCGTTAAAATTGTATATATATATATAAACGTGTGGTAGATACTACTGCGCAATAAAACAAAAAACTTCTCTCCGTGCACAGTTAGAAAGTTGTTTGATTCATGTGTATAAAAACCATTTAATATCATAGTTTTAAGTATTTGTTGAAATTACTTTTTCAACTTATCTACTTTTGATAGTACACAAATTTTTCTGCTGCACTATTTCTTGATCGCATTGACTCATTGATTTCTATTGAGTTTAAGGTGTTGTTCGTTCTTTTTCAAATTTCCAAGAGCGTTGACATAGTAAGGAATTCTTTGAAAAAGAATTCCTTCCAATAAACATTGAATATCAAAGTGGTGTGTTTAAATCAGCAAAATGCTGTTCATGCATCAACGTATTCACTTATATAGTAGAAAAGTCCATTATTTAAAGTACAATAACACGCATGACCTAGAATACGACCTGTTGTTTACTAATTAGCTAAACAACAACATTCAGAAGTCATAGAAAAAGGCCCTATAGACTGTTTCTATATACATAGAAACACGTCCATTTGTCATTTTCATGTCAACATTTAATAATAAACTTGTTACACGTTTATCTCATCATCACATCAGAACAACGTCTCACACGTCGTATTTCTGTGCAGTTCAGACTACATTACTACAGAAACTAACTTCGTAGATCTACTTTTTCACCTTATGATATCCGAGATTTATCTGCATAGAAGATCGCCGAGGTAAGTCCGATGGTAAAGTTATAACTTCCTCGATCGACCTCTCTCAAAATGCCAATATTTTTCCAACAAAACTATTTTAATGGTTTCATATTGTTTGCATATTTTTAAATATGAGATGCAATGCATTAAACTGACGTGACCCGGGTGCGTTGAAATTCATTTATGTATTTTTGAATATATTTTTGTTTATCATAATACTGCATTTTGACCATGGCACTCTTCCTGTCTTCGATTATAGGAGGTTGGATTTAAAACATTATGAATTTTTCGAAGGGGTAATAAGTACAGAATTGTATGAAATAGACATAGCTATAATCCATTTTAAAGTGTACATGTATTCATTAATATTTTTTTCAAATTTCTTTCAAGATGAAAGAAATATTAAATCGTTTTCAATATACAGGCCAACCTGTGAACAACGGCCGGCCAAGGGAAAATAGAAAAGTGGCCTTTGTTCACAGGTGGCCTTTGTTCGGAGGGAGGAACAAACGGGCAATGTTTCGTCAGACTTGAGAGACAGAGTTCATAATTAACATGAATTAATAATTAAAATTGTTTTTATTTTCAACCTTAATTCATTATTCACATTATCATTATTGAAGTTGTGACTATAAATGAATAAAACAAAACTTTGAACAAAGAATGACTAAAACATAGAAATCAGTGATTTTTTGTTTGCAGCTACATTTCATGCTTTGCCCTCAACATTAACAAATGCACTCCACAAATTCTCACTACTCTGACCTTTTGTATAGTCTTTCTATCTTATCCCAGTTGTCAAATTACCTGTATACAGCGGTCACAGTTGAACGAATTTAGCATGAATTAATAATTAAAATTGTTTTTATTTTCAACCTTAATTCATTATTCACATTATCATTATTGAAGTTGTGACTATAAATGAATAAAACAAAACTTTGAACAAAGAATGACTAAAACAAAGAAATCAGTGATTTTTGTTTGCAGCTACATTTCATGCTATGCCCTCAACATTAACAAATGTACTCTACAAATTCTCACTACTCTGACCTTTTGTATAGTCTTTCTATCTTATCCTAGTTGTCAAATTACCTGTATACAACGGTCACAGTTGAACGAATTTAGGAATTAACAGCGTGTCACAAACATTTATCTAACTGCCGGACGTGTGAAAAACAAACCTAGTAGAGTCTCCAAACATTCAAAACTAATTAACACAGTGTCATCACATGACGTAATTTACTCCCGATTTACAAATAAATTTAACAATAAAAGGATACATTAACATATTTTTTTAATAAGGTGACGAGAAAATTGTCTACAGCTTGATAATAACTAATAAAATCGTACTCGAGATGCTTTGTATACGAAAAATCCGGAAAAAATCGGATTACCGGTTTTTAGCTTAACTTTAACAAAAATGGCGGCCTGCTTTCGAAATCGCCTTTATACGAAATACTGTCTTCAAACAATCGTCTGGCCGTTGTTCACAGTTCTAAACTGGCCGCGGGGATGGTTTTGACTGGCCGCTGGTCGCAGTCGACAGGTGGCCGTTATTCACGGCCTTTTTAAGAGCGTTTTCGGTCGGGGGGAAATCGAAATGGCCGCTGTCGGCAGGTGCCTGCTATTCGGAGGTGGCCGTTAGCACAAGTTGGACTGTAGTTATTTCATTAATTATAGGGAGGCGAGACAGGATAGAGCGCCATGATCGTGCGACCACATACACGACTCATGCAGGTTGTTTCTTCATCTCACGATGACGAACGCAGAAAACAAAGCGCTTGACCAAGTACTAGCAAAACATCAACAGCTCTGGTAACCATGTCACATTTCCCTTCTCTAAGAAAAAGGAATGACTTGGTGTTTGGGAACGACCAGAGCCAGTAAAATGCTTCGCCAAAAAAGGCAAACACTTGACAAAGTGAACAGACACAGCTTGTCTGTCTCTTAAAATAACGTCTATGGGTCTATATACAAAATATTAATTACAAGGTTTTCAGTTAAATCATACCGCTGTGCATAATTAATTAGTATGTCAAATAAATCGTACATGGGATTATTTTACTTGAAATTTCATAACTATCATTATTACTTTTTTATCAATCACAATTTAATTGCTTTTTTAATTTGATAGTGCAGTTTATTTGTATTTGATAACAACTCACTAAATTTAGGATTCATCTTCCAAAATTATCTTCCCCATATTTAATGTCCTTTTTACAGTATTTAACGATTGTTACAGGCTCTGACCTTTAGGACCCAAATAGCTCAGTCGGCTAAAGAGAAGGAACGGAAATAAGCATATGACATGAAAAGTTCTAGAGGTCGCTGGTTCGAAACCTAGCAAATGCACAAATTTTTATTTTTATATTTCATTTTATAATATATATCTTTATTTTATATTATACACACATGCATTTACGTATTAAGAGGTAGCATTGACATATTGAGATATATAATCTTATTAATATTTTAAAATGAATAGTGTTATGTTTACGTTTATTATGGTTACTTTAAGCTGTACATGTATTAGACCGTACATTACTTTATAACGAAATTTTTATGGAGATATAACTTTAAAGCATCAATACTTGGATTTTACCAATGGCTGAACGATGCCTAATTTTATGCTGTAGTAGGCGGAATAAAGATCGTAGAAAATTTTAGTTCATAAAACATGAAAGGTACATAATTACATTAAAGTATATCATATAAAAGGTGGGTTGCTCTCAAGACTGTAGTAACTCGCTCTTTAATTCAAATATCTTACTTCAGTCTTGCGGGCAACTCAGGAAATAAACCTACAATCATACTGATAAAGAGGACAGTTTTATATAAACGTAAGATATCTTTATAACATTGTAGATCTACATTATAAATATAATGATAAAACAATAATGATAAAAAGTCATTCTTTTTCATTTAAAATATTCCTCATTTCCACAGAATATAATTCAACCGATTTTCTCACAATTCGTAGGAACTCAGGTAAAACAATATTAGTTGAGCAGCCAAAACTGCATTGTTTGGACAGTGAACAACAATGAATAACAAGTCATATCTCTGAAATAGACAAGCGCCCCTAAATAGCTAGCCCAAGCCTTTCTACGGCTATTCTCCCTCCTACCAATGATTTTTAATTATGTAGGGCAGTTGTCAGTTTCTGACGATGTGTGTACTTAGTAGTTGGTTAAAAGCTAAATCCAGAGATTTAACCTTTCCAGGAGGAGTGAGTAGGTTGACTGACCGTCGTCATATGACCTATACAATGTGTTGCCACGGCGTTAAAACCAACAAACAATCAAACAAACAAGCATGATATATTAAAAAGTACTATTATAAACTATAGTAAGATGTTGGTTTCTGTTAGAACATGGAACCGTGAATACGAAATAAAATACAATACCACATGTTAACCGAACAGAGGAACTGAAAACGACCGATAATATTTGAAATTTTTGACTAAGTTATCATTTGGAACAACCTCGGCGATCATCTACGAAGATATACCTCGGAAATCAGACGTTGTAGAAATACTACCAGTCTATAAGGTCCGACGATTAACTCCCTGGCAAGTTGTTTATACATCGACGTGTAAAATCAATATTATTAAAAAATGTGTATGCTAGATTACAAATTAGCTATACAAACAACATTCAGAAGTCATAGCAAATGGCCCTGGACTGTCTCTATATACATAGAAACACGTCCATTTGTCATTTGCATGTCAGCATTTAATAATAAACTTGTTACACGTTTATCTCATCATTACATCAGAACAACTTCTCACACGTCGTATTTCTGTGCAGTTCAGACTACATTACTACAGAAACTAACTTCGTAGATCTACTTTTTTACCTTATGATATCCGAGATTTATCTGCATAGAAGATCGCCGAGGTAAGTCCGATGGTAAAGTTATAACTTCCTCGATCGACCTCTCTCAAAATGCCAATATTTTCCGAAAAAACTATTTTAATGGTTTCATATTGTTTGCATATTTTAAATATGAGAAGCAATGCATTAAACTGACGTGACCCGGGTTCGTAGAAATTCATTTTATGTATTTTTGAATATATTTTTGTTTATCATAATACTGCATTTTGACCATGGCACTCTTCCTGTCTTCGATTATAGGAGGTTGGATTTAAAACATTATGAATTTTTCAAAAGGGTAATAAGTACAGAATTACACATGAAATGGACATAGCAAATTAATCCATTTTAAAGTGTACATGTATTCATTAATATTTTTTTCAAGATGAAAGAAATATTAAATCGTTTTAAATATAGTTATTTTCATTAAATATAGGGTGGCGAGACAGGATAGAGCGCCATGATCGTGCGACCACATACACCATGCAGGTTGTTTCGTCATCTCACGATGACGAACGCAGAAAACAAAGCTTTGACCAAGTACTAGCAAAACATCAACAGCTCTGGTAACCATGCCAAATTTCCCTTCTCTAAGAAAAAGGAATGACTTGGTGTTTGGGAACGACCAGAGCCAGTAAAATGCTTCGCCAAAAAACGCTTGACAAAGTGAACAGGCAAAACTGTTCTGTTTCTTACAAGAACGTCTATGGGTCTATATACAAAATATTAATTACAAGGTTTTCAGTTAAATAATAGCGCTTTGCATAATTAATTAGTATGTCAAATAAATCGTACATGGGATTATTTTACTTGAAATTTCATAACTATCATTAATACGTTTTTTACCAATCACAATTTAATTGCTTTTTTAATTTGATAGTGCAGTTTATTTGTATTTGATAACAACTCACTAAATTGAGGATTCATCTTCCAAAATTATCTTCCCCATATTTAATGTCCTTTTTACAGTATTTAACGATTGTTACAGGCTCTGAACTTTAGGACCCAAATAGCTCAGTCGGCTAAAGGGAAGGAACGGAAATAAGCATATGAAATGAAAAGTTCAAGAGGTCGCTGGTTCGAAACCTAGCATATGCATAAATTTTTATTTTTATATTTTATTTTTTATTATATATTTTTATTTTATATTATACATACATACACGTATTAAGAGGTAGCATTGACATATTGAGATATATAATTTTATGAATATTTTAAAATGAATAGTGTTATGTTTACGTTTATTATGGTTACTTTAAGCTGTACATGTATTAGACCGTACATTACTTTATAACGAAATTTTTATGGAGATATAACTTTAAACCATCAATACTTGGATTCTACCAATGGCTGAATGAAGCCTTATTTTATGTTGTAGTAGGCGGAATAAAGATCGTAGAATAGTTTAGTTCATAAAACATGAAAGGTACATAATTACATTAAAGTATATCATATAAAAGGAGGGTTGCTCTCAAGACTGTAGTAACTCGCTCTTTAATTCAAATATCTTACTTCAGTCTTGCGGGCAACTCTGGAAATAAATAGATTATATGTTCTGTATTGTTGTTATGATCATAATTTTGTATAAATTAGTTTCACAAGTATTGTTTTGTTATGAATTTGAAACACATTCAGGTGTGTCAAATATGTAAGTCTTCACAGACCCAACAATTTTCATCAATTTTCATCACACATGCATAAGCCTGGAAAACGTTCAGTTAGTCTGTTTATGTAGTAAAAGTATTGTGATAATGTGAAATGCATTCAAATTAATTCAGTGATCACGTAAATCGTTATATTATTTCAATTCATGTTCCGTAACAAGCTCACTATGCTCCGTAACGAAATGAATTTTCATTCTTAATGAAAGAGACATCAACATTTTTCTTTCCACTTAAATAAATGAGTAAATGGAAGTAAGATTAATTGTAAAATTGAAAATCTGAAAGTCATCCATCACAAACTTTTCAGATTTATGCTTCATCCTGTACCTGCACTAAAATATGTTTTTCTTACACACATACCGTAACTGTTAGTGCTAAGGTCTTATTTTGCTTTTAACATGCTCAAGCGATCAAAAGAGGAATATCGAAAACAAAAACAGTTTGTTTCTTCCATAAATTATATCATATAGCATGTGAAATACTTGTTACGCAAAATAGCCGTTACGGAGCACAGGGGTTTCGTAAGAGTTTCCCTCAATAAATATAGAAGTAACAATAAATGCGCGCGTAACTTGCACTTGATCACACCAATGTACAGTGGCAAACAACAATTTGATGTAAAAACACCTATATTGTCGCTAGCAACTGCCCTATGCTCGTTATGGAAGCATTGTTGAACCTCATTTTTCACAACCCGTGTTTTTCACAACTTGTGAAACTTGCTAAAGCCCTCGGGCCAATACCTAAACAAGTGTGCCGATATCTTCCTTAAGGCACACTTGCCCTGTTTAATAACCTATACATATTGAGCAAAGTTGCCATTTTGAACCTCGTTTTTCACAAACGTGTTTTTCACAGGTTGTGAAAAACGCGTTCTGTGAAAAATGAGGTTCAACGTTGAACCTCATTTTTCACAAACTGTGTTTTTCACAACCTGTAAAAAATACGATCGTGGTTTTTCCACGTTTATTACAACCTGCTTTGTTATAAAAACCCTAATTATATTAAAGATTTATTATTAACGGGTTGGTAAGTTGAGCCAATTTTGTAATAACTCGTTTGCAATAAAATATGACAACTTGTTTTTCTGTCGAAATCTTCAAACTAACATGGCAAAATGTAAGTATTTTGTCTATTTGAGAATTAATGTTTGCTCGTTTAGCATTATTTTCTTTCTTTACTATTAATTTAAAGTATTAAACTATATTTTATAATCAAACTAATACAACTAGACACTTTATTACATTTCGGGTTATTATTACAAATCGGGTTGTAACAAACTTTGAACCTCATTTAAAAAAACTACTACTAAAATATTACATGTGTGAAAAATGCGTTAATACCAAAAAACTCAAGTTTTTCAATCACTTTTTTCGTCACATTTGAAGTTGTGAAAAATGCGTTTCTATGCTTGTATGAATTTTGTATGCTAACGTGTTTTTCACACAAGTTGTGAAAAATGCGTACGTGTTTATCACAAGTTGTGAAAAACACGGGTTGTGAAAAATGAGGTTCAACATACGTATTTCTATTATCTGTGGCAATATGAAATATGAACAAGAGGTTATAAAGAAGTGAAGTTCTTACCTATTGTGTCATGATTAAAATATTTAAATCCAATATGCATTTTTGTATTTACTGCTGGTGTTTGTCCTTGGACGCTACTAGGAGGAAAGGGTAATGGTGAGTAAGGACCACATGACTTCGTCGGATCAGGTAGAACGTTCTAGGAAAAAATAAAGAAAGGAATTACATAGTGTACATGAAATAACTTTCCGAAGTCACAAACGGGGCTTTAAATGCGTGGTTAAAAAAAACTTTTGCGCTAGTTTGGGATAGATTAACGTCCCATGAAACAATGTTATAAAGATAGTACATTTATAGTTCGTTTTTTCTCAACTGTCAAATCTGTCGGTGACGTCTTGCTCTATGTCTAACACTCGTGATATTGAGATAGTGTGTATTCTATCACCGTGTAATTATTCAAACTTTGACGTTGTGAAAAAATGGACTATATGTATACATTTGTATACCCCAACGAGTATATTTAAGAACATGATAACCCATTGATAGGATTGTTACGATTGTCTTAGTGAAACTCTTTCTTGTCAATCCATTTTGACTTTGTACGTGACCGTACACATTAATTGTACTTAAATTGGGCATGTTGGCTTTCATAATAAAAGTCTGCTTCAGAAAAAAGATAATGTAAGCTTATGTACAAACCTTCCAGAAATTAGGTTGACAATGGGCTTGTCTCCAATCATTATACATTTGTATACTTCTGTTACTATGGAGGTCTGACTCTTTAAAACCTAGTTGTAGAGCAAATTCTGTGGCTGAAATTATACAATATTTAAATCATAAATTGTAGGCCTACTACGAACATACAATACAACATGTACACGTGTGCATGAACTAGCTGATGGTTAACAGTTATCGTTTTCGGACGGAAAAAAGATATGGTCCGATTTGGACAAATGAAGCTTTATTTCACTGTTATAACTACATACGAAATAGGCACAAAACAAGTCATGGTTAGTTGCAAATAAGGTAAAAAATACTCGATTAAAAAGTTTACTGTAACATAACGTTTGTATTGGTACAAAACAATAAACTGTCACTGTAGTTTAATTTGTCATAATAAAACATTTGGAACAAATTTCAGGAACTTTACACGGAGTCAGAATGGTTTTTGTCTTCTCAAATAAACCATTTGGAACTTGAACATCGTCAAAAACAGCATGATTATATGAAGACAAATTTTTCCCTTGAAAACATAAATTTACTGTATAAATATAATGTGACATCAATGTGTTTGTGTTGTGTTTGATGATCAGAAATTCTAACCTTGGTCCCCGACCAGTAAAGTATGTGTAGTTCTTTCCAAGACAGCTCTAGCTACTGATATAGCAGTTTTGATACGTCGTAAAGCACCTACACCTCCCACATTACGTGTAATACTAAAATATAAAATATACATGTACATGTATAATTATATATCATTTGCCAGCATGAGGTAGAGTCCGACCAGGGCTCGAATTTAAGCTCGCATACTCGCAAAATGCGAGGGGATTTTGAAAATCTCGCGTAACTTTCATTTTAACTCGCAAATTTTCGCGAGTTGAAATCGTTTCAAAAATATCTCTATCCAAATTAATGAGGCCCAAATTAGCGTTGAAACAGGCAGATAGATTGATAGAAATAATTGAAAATTCACATTAAAAAGATGTTCGATATTCTTTGTCTATCCTAAAATAACGCCCTTGTTCTATATATAGTTAAATATAGTACAATGCATATATGAATAGTTACCATGGATGCCATTAACATTTGGAGAAAATATGCGAGTGATTTTCTTCACTTATGCGAGTTTAAATAAAATCAACTCGCAAAAATTTGAAAGTTAAATATTTTGTTAAATTCGAGCCCTGAGTCCGACAATATTAACCCGAGCTTGACCTTTATGTAAGAATATATTAAACTCAGTATTTACTGTCTTTTTTGTCTTCGTTTGTAAATTGCTCTTTATCGGAAGCTTTCTGCAAGATATACTTAATGAGTTCTGAACAATTAATTATGTTTTCCTACGAATAAATACTTAGTGACTGTGCCACAATATTGCGGACTTACTAAGTTTTGATTCGCCAAAAAGATACCAAAATTAAAAGTACAAAAACATGCCATGTTTATAAAATTGATTAAATAGTTTTACAGTACACGTTCATGGAACTTCATTCATAGGGAAAGCGTGTTCAATCAGATTTCAACTTCTTTATAAATTAGTCTACATTGAAGCTTTAAATTTAAACTAAGGCTTGTTTAACAATCATTGAGATTACCCATAAAAAAATTAGCAGCTGCGTGTTCAGTTACGACTGTTAGCTAACGTTACGAGTACGGGACAACTCAACCCGAAAACAACTCAACGCGTGTATAACTCAACTCAAAGTTGGGAAAACTCAATCTGTTAGTAGGGGATTGAGTTGTCTCGGGTTGAGTTGTCTTTGGGTTGAGTTGTTCCGACACTTCTGTCACGGAACGTTTTGGAACGTTCAGGGTAACTGAACACGCTGCAGATTTTACCTCGAAAGTATTCACACATACACATAAAATATATAAGTTTTAAATTTTACATTAGATTATTTTAACATCACATGCCATCTGATATTTGGATTTTATTTTGAAACTTTGCAACCCTGTATGCTCATAGTTATGCTGTAATTGTGCAATTTGAGTTAAAACAGTTACGTTCTGTTCTGTTCCTATTACATCATTGTAAGCGGTCTTTCGTACGAGTGTTATTATATCAACTTTTAGGTTAGGTTTAACGCGGTAGCAACACATTGTGTAGTTGATATTACGGCGGCCAGTGATCTTTCTCACTGTTCCTGGAAAGTCCAAGTCTCTAAATTTAGCTGTTAACCAGTTACTCTAGGCTCATACTTCCGCCAGTGACTAACAACTTTCTACATGATTTAGAATTATTGTAGTAGGGAGAATGTCCAAAGAACTTGTTTCATGACCAAGCTTCACAAAAGTATGCCCCGCCCGGTAATCAAACCTACGACTACTCTAACAGAGCCTTGTATGCTGCCGACAAAGCTTGCCGGGCGGCTTGACCAACTTACGTCCACACTTACCCATCCATGATCATGGAATCTAGAGTTGTCTCTCCGTTTTCATCAGGATTACTTCCCCATCCAACAGCAAAGTTACATTGTTCTATCTCACATTCACTACAGCCAGCCTCTACGGCATCAATTGATGTTTTATTTGGTGAAGTTATAGTGTTCCAGGCTGTGAATGATATAAAAATAGCTAATACATGTATAAGGAACTCGAATGTATGGGGAGGGGTAAATGTATGCACCACTGGCATTTAAAATAAAATTTAACAATACGTTTGTTTAATAAATATTCTTAACGAAACGTCTAATTACCCTTATTACAATATGATAGGAAATGATTATTTTTCAACATTTTTGTCTGATTGATAATGTTAGGACTATATAAAATGATAACACACATTGCTCGTGTTTAAATATACAGTAAAACGCAAACTGAAAAAAACTTACCAACATTTGTAGCATTTACGAATGGCCAAGTTGTAATTACTACCGGTAAAGACAGACATAATCTTAAATCCACAATACAACACACAGCAAGAAACCGAAAGTAGTAAGTTATTTTCGACATCTTTGTACTGACCTTGAAATATCTTTATCAGTTGATGATAAATCAAGTTGTTCCGTTATAGATAAAGTTTATCAACAAGTGCGTCCGTATTTGTGACCAACAAGTGTATATACACTTATGGTTTAATGCAAATCCAATCGAGCGTGTAGCGCCGGGAAATGTCGCATCGCCGGAAAACGTCATAATCTACGGAAAATGTCGCACCGTCGCCGGGAAATGTCGCAATCTGCTGAAAACGTCGTAAACCCCACTGCCGGTATATGTCGCATTGTTGACGGGAAATGTCGCAAAAAAATTGCTGCCGGTATATGTCGTAACATCGACGGGAAATGTCGCAATAATGATTAATATTGCATTTTGATGATTTTGAATTTATATGCGATTATAACGATTTTTATTGAATTAAAATGTAAACTCGTTGGTTTAAATGTTTGTAAAATGTTTATTGATTGTGTGATGTGGACTTTTTGTTTGATTGAATTTGGGAAATCATAAGTAGCGGATCCAGGATCTCAGATTAGAGGAGGTGTGGCTTTCTGGTTAGAGGGACGTGAGCAGTAAATAACCATTTTTCAACCAGATACACTAGTATGCTTGCAAAGTCAAAGTGTTCTACTTGAAATAAATGTTGTGCTTTAATTTTATGTAAAAATATGGTTTTAAATGGAAATTATGATATAAAACGTTATAAGTGTTTGTCATCAAGGTTGAAAAGTCCGGCACTTTTAGTGGGGGGGGGGGGGGCGGGGAAGAGCGTGCGCCGGGTGCGCACTGGGTCTCTGAATTCGCTAGTGATCATCCGCATTTGTATAAGATATTAATCAATATTATATCTCTTGTTGCCATATCTCCATATGCAGAAATTCTTCATAAATGGCCATTAAATGAATAAGATTAATATGTATAGAAAATATAGCCCTTTTTTCATCTTGGAATACCCAAAGAAATATAATTGTTTTACATAAAAACAACACTTTATAGTCCGAACGGCTACCGGTAGCTTTAATTCTAGTGCATGTACAATACAATACAATACAATACAGTACAGTACAGTACAGTACAGTACAATACAATACAATACAGTACAGTACAGTACAGTACAGTACAGTACAGTACAGTACAGTACAGTACAGTACAGTACAGTACAGTACAGTACAGTACAGTACAGTACAGTACAGTACAGTACAGTACAGTACAGTACAGTACAGTACAGTACAGTACAGTACAGTACAGTACAGTACAGTACAGTACAGTACAGTACAGTACAGTACAGTACAGTACAGTACAGTACAGTACAGTACAGTACAGTACAGTACAGTACAGTACAGTACAGTACAGTACAGTACAGTACAGTACAGTACAGTACAGTACAGTACAGTACAGTACAGTACAGTACAGTACAGTACAGTACAGTACAGTACAGTACAGTACAGTACAGTACAGTACAGTACAGTACAGTACAGTACAGTACAGTACAGTACAGTACAGTACAGTACAGTACAGTACAGTACAGTACAGTACAGTACAGTACAGTACAGTACAGTACAGTACAGTACAGTACAGTACAGTACAGTACAGTACAGTACAGTACAGTACAGTACAGTACAGTACAGTACAGTACAGTACAGTACAGTACAGTACAGTACAGTACAGTACAGTACAGTACAGTACAGTACAGTACAGTACAGTACAGTACAGTACAGTACAGTACAGTACAGTACAGTACAGTACAGTACAGTACAGTACAGCACAGCACAGCACAGCACAGCACAGCACAGCACAGCACAGCACAGCACAGCACAGCACAGCACAGCACAGCACAGCACAGCACAGCACAGCACAGCACAGCACAGCACAGCACAGCACAGCACAGCACAGCACAGCACAGCACAGCACAGCACAGCACAGCACAGCACAGCACAGCACAGCACAGCACAGCACAGCACAGCACAGCACAGCACAGCACAGCACAGCACAGCACAGCACAGCACAGCACAGCACAGCACAGCACAGCACAGCACAGCACAGCACAGCACAGCACAGCACAGCACAGCACAGCACAGCACAGCACAGCACAGCACAGCACAGCACAGCACAGCACAGCACAGCACAGCACAGCACAGCACAGCACAGCACAGCACAGCACAGCACAGCACAGCACAGCACAGCACAGCACAGCACAGCACAGCACAGCACAGCACAGCACAGCACAGCACAGCACAGCACAGCACAGCACAGCACAGCACAGCACAGCACAGCACAGCACAGTACAATACAATACAATACAATACAATACAATACTTGTACAAATACTTGTATTTTTTATTTGATCGAAAATTCAATAATATGAATAGTTTATGAACAGTTTTAGTTTAGCACTTTGATTTTATAAATTTTTGAAAGGTTCGTGAAATACAAGTGTGGACAGAAATGAAGTAAGGTGATTTTTCCGCTAATAATTGACTGAACATTCGTTAAAATGAGGGTGAAACCCCCGTTTTGGTACGCAGTATTCAGGCTTGTCTTAGGCCGTACGCAACTTACGCAGTACGCAAAGGGTCGTCTTTTAGTACGCAGAACTTGAAAAGCAATATTTTTGCATAAAATTCGTGTAATATCTGAAGGAATTTGAAATTGTCATGAAACAAGCAAGATTTGTTTTGTTCAGTACTCGGTATCAAAATTTGAGAGCACGCAGAACGCAATGGGGGAAGGGGTTACACCCTCTTAAATTCCGTAACAGCTCTTAACTACTTAAATAAAAAATGAGGTTCACAGGGAGTTAAGTTATTGTCTTGATCATTGTTTTAATCAAGCAACTGTGATTTTACCACATTTTTGCTAGACACGGATTTTCACTTGCCATGCCTTTGTTATCGCTAAATATACCAACATTTATATATCAAATTAAAATGTAAAAAAAATTACAAACAGATTCTCCAATGTGTTATTTATTGTAACCACATATTTTTTAAACATCGCATGAAAGTAACGTTAACATTAAAGCATACGTCAAATTCGGGCGTTGTGACATTTTTGCTAGACACGGGATTTTTTCAACTACACTCTGCTCAATGCGATATTTACCTTCATTTCTACATAAGTGTAAAAATCATAAAAATTACATTTTGTTCATGTAAAAATCAACACTTCTCTATTATACATGTATCTGTAAAAGACGATTAAACATATTGAATCGATACCATCAACGGAAATGGGACACACTTTTCGCTCACTTTAATGCTGTGAAATCTTGATAACCGGGTGCTTATTTCAGAAACGATTTTGACGTCTGCAGCGGAAATGACGTCAACGTCAAAACACAACTTTTCGTGGATTTTCATCTGTTTTTAATAAAACCGCAGCATTTTTTCGAGTAAATTTTTTTTTTCATTTACAGGGATGTTTAACCAGTTAGATGTAAAAAGCTGTTCTAATGATCGTCATTACAAATGATGCTACATTTTAACATTCTAATATTAACGCTTTGAAACAAACTGCACAAGACTGTACGACGATGTTACTGGTATACGCTTTTACTACAATCAATTGAATTGTATTTAATTTATAAAGAAGACCTCACCACCAACCTTCCCCGCTGCTGGTACAATTGTGCTGCGTCTACCACGCTCCTTATACGCTTCTACCCTGATTCTTGTTTGCTACGATCCTACTACACTTGTTTTGAACATGTCCAAAATAAGCGTGTTAGGAGCGTAGTGCTCCCCGATCATAAAGACACTACCTCGACCCTACTACGCCTATGAAGACCCAACAAAGCCTCTACTACGATTCGACATGATCGACATTTATAATAATTGCGACATTTCCCGTCGATGTTGCGACATATACCGGCAGCGTATTTTTTTGCGACATTTCCCGTCAACAATGCGACATATGCCGGCACTGGGGTTTTCAGCAGATTGCGACATTTCCCGGCGACGGTGCGACATTTTCCGTAGATTATGACGTTTCCCGGCGATGCGACATTTCCCGGCGCTACAGCGGCTCGAATTAAAGCTAAAAATTGTTGTTTATTATTTCTGCGTTTATTCACTTGGTGTGTTATCACCTGTAATCACGTGGTTTTCTGATATTAAGCTTCAAACTATGTTATTCTAGTGACTTCGATGTTTCCGACATAACGCTGAGGCTACTATAACCACGACTTAAGATAAGTGGCTAATTTGTTTAATAAAGTAATCCGCTGTGTCCAAAGACATGGAACTATGTATTTCCAAGTATACGCTAATTCTTTCATTCGTGAATGATTATTAATATTTAGAAATGGGAGATCCGGCGTAATGTCATTTTAGCAATAATTCGGATTAAATGGCCACAATCGTACTCAAACACTGCGGACCACATACTATTACATGTGTTGGCCTTTTTCAAGAGTAATTACGAAATATAATAATACATAAAATAATAAGATAATTATAAGCATAAGTTTGTCTGTAATTAATGGAATCTTTCATACATGTCGACATACATCAACCTTGTTTGTTACGTTTAGACTGAAGCATCAGAAATACTTCAAGTGACTTCCGGCATTTCTGAGATTTATGTGTACTGCTTAAACGCTTTATTTGAAAAAAAACTTCTACTCATAAAAATGCATTTTTACATACAATGATTCTTGAATGGTTTTTCTGTTATACAGAGTCAGTTTTGATAAATTGTCGAACCAAAATTATTCATATTTTGTAAAAGAAATGTCGGTAAAACGTTATACAGTATGTTTTCCGTCAGATTCATAAAATAATGGACATTTTTTATTTGGTTTTTTAGTTTTACAAATAAACGCCATCTGATATTTTGCTATCCTGAAAAAAAAGTTTGAATCGTTATTACTCTTTGTATGAGCTATTTATCGGGATTTTCATTTGTAACAATCGCAAAAAGAGGGCGCTTTACAATGACTTCCGTTAGTTTGAAAGTAGATGGCGCGTAACAACCACTTCCGTTTCCGGAAAACAATTACAAGTGTAGTAGATATGTACCGGAAAATAATTTACCGATACGATGGATGATTTAAACAGATGTGATTATAAACACTTAATATTAATTTTCGTATATAACCGATATTGTTTTACAGGGGAGAATACAGCCCCAAAGCCAAACACGAATGTAAACATCGCCCCCGTGGCAACCAATCCTGTAAACACCACCAGTGCTCCAAGTGTTCCTTCACCTGGGGTCCACAAGTTTGACCTAGGGTCAGGATATGAGATATTCTTTGACGGACGGTTTATTTCTTTTAAACCAATCGCCAATGGTCAAGCAAGTGGAAAGCCAGGAGCTCCACAACCTGGACAAAGTTCCTTAGGGATGCTCCTGAGTAGTCAAGGTGGGAGCCTAGAATTGACCTTAAATAATAAGACTAAGACCATAGGTGGCGCGGGAGCACCTGGAGCACACGGGGCCGCAGGTTGGGCCGGTGGACCCACCACGGAGCCAGCTCTAGGTCCCAGTGATAGAATGAACACAACTGACGTTCCTGAAGAGATTGAAGCACGCCCTGATAAAAGTATTCTTGAGTTACCGTTTTTGGTTGCTGGAGATCTGATATAAAGATTTACCGTTCTTGGTTTCTTGAGATCTGAGATTTAGGGTTATTGTTCTTGGCTTTTGGAGATATGAGATCTAGAGTTATCGTTCTTGGTTTCTGGGTGCACTAAAACATTATCTTTTGTTCAGTTTGGTTGGGCTCTATTCGTTTTGTTGAAATTTTAATTGCATGTTTATTTTGCATCCTCTGTGAGCATTTCTAACATTTGTTTTCTAGTATGAATTAATTTTAACGTCTTGTTTTCGATGTCTTCATATTTCAATAGGCAAGTTTTGGGGGAAATATTGAAATGTGACGTCATCGCTTGACTTTAGTGTTTCTAACAAACTATGGCTTCTGTGACGTCATTCATTCACTGTTGGTACGTAGTTGTTGTTGATAAGAAATGATTGGTTGAACTTCTAGGAATTTGGTGGCATATTTCTGTCATCAGATAATCCTATAAAAACAGAACATAATATCAAAAGGCTTGCAGTAACTTTTCATTGCTTACTAACCAACAGTTGACTAAATCTATGAATATTAGCGTTTGCTAAGAGTTATGCCCCTTACAATTAACAATAGTTAATCCAAGTAGTATTTGTAAAATTGATGATAATTCATGCGACAAATGGAGCCACAAAATACATTAATACATGTAAACTTAAAATATATATAAAAAACTTAAATACTCTAAAAAATCAAAACATCTGATCATGCTGTCAATAATTTTCAGCTCATACCCTTAAGTTCGGGAAGTGATTTGTACTAATAGAAATAAGTTCCTGAGTCAGGCCAAGTTTTATCATTTATAATCCATGTGTATTGGTATTTTATGTGCATTTTTCTGAACAAATCTAAAAAACAACATCAACATCAAAAACAAACCAAAAAACCCTCCTTAATGGTGCATTGTACGTAAATACGTGCAATTTCCCAGCAGGCACACGACGTTGATTCAACGTTGTTACAACGTTGAAAATGAGACAGTACGTTGATCAACTAATTTTAAACCACAAATAAATATTTTATCATCGGATGTTGATAACCGACGTTGAAACAACGTTGATAATGGTTGTAGATCTAGTATATTTTAAATTGTTTTCTTATTTCTTTATAATATTGCGATTATTTAGATGGTATATTATCTTCACCTCTAAGTATGCCCAAAATATTTTCTATTGACTATGAAATATAGAAACTGTTACTCTCTCACTATTTTGAATATTCTCTAACGAATATTCTAGAAAGTGCTTTTCGCGCGTTTAGAAACTGCGCATGCGTGACGCATTCAGAAACGCGCAGTGCTGACCTCGACTTTCTAAAGCGCTGACGCAGATCTAGTCTAGAAAACATTAGTTTGAAGGTATGTACAACGATATTATACTAACATACTATACTTGTCATTGTTCTGTTTATAGATATCATTTGTTTTTAACACCCACGAATGGTTTAAGAGTTGAAAATCATGCCGTGTGTTCAAGAAAGCCTTGTCGGCGCCATTTCGTCCCGATGTCATTCGACCCAATAGGCCAAATTGCACGGAGACGATTCGACCCCATGCCGATTTAACCTTGGCGTATTTTGTAGAACAGACTGTTAGTGTGTAATTAAAATGAAGTGATCGCTGTTTTATGTCCAAATATTAAGGGCTAAGAGTGAAGAAAATTAAACTGCAGCGAACCAGTATTATATTTGCATCATCTGTGTGCAAAGTTCTTTTTGTATTCTTATGATTCATATTTTTTATTTCAGAGTCAGTTTTACGGAATCACTAAGGAGCCACGAAGTGCAAAGTCAATGGAACCATAATGAAGTTTTTAAAATATGCCTCAGAAAGGTCTGGAGGTGGGGGCAGAAGAGACCAAGCTTAATATTTGTTACATATAGTTTTATACATAATAGTTTTTAGTTAAGTGTTTGCTAATTTGTATGGGTTAATGACCCATTCTCATTGACATAGTGATTAAATTGTAAAATTATTGGATCTTTTCTCATGTTTTTATTTGTCCATGTTATACAGTTTTTCAGTCGGCAGATATCTAGATCAAATATATATCTAGATCAAACTCTGAAAAAGGGCTAAATACAGCTTATATTCAACCTCCTTCTACTATAGTTCAACTAAAACCAACCTTAGACCAACGTGGAATCGGCTATAAATCACCCTAATAACAACCAATTATCAACCAGATTTCAACCATCCTCCAACCTAATGAGCGTTGAAGTAACGTTGAATTAACCTTGTATCAACGTTGAACATGTGTTGAACACAACGTTGAATCAACGTTGACATTTCAACGTTGGCACAACTTTCAAATCCTAAAATAAATCCAACATAAAAACAACGTTGTGGTTCAACGTTGAAACAACGTTGTTTCAACGTCGGTTTGCCTGCTGGGTTAATTCTTACTTCAATAAGTCTGAAATATTTAAAAGACACTTAACGATGATATGTCATAAAAGATTTAAGTTTTTTTAGATCAACTTACTAAGGGCTGTCACGATACGCCAGAAATGTTTCGCGGTATATTGCGATGCACTAGAACCGTATCGCGATACGTACCACGATATATTGCATTGCTAACAAAAGACAGATTACATAATACTTCTGTCTTAAAGAACTTATGTAACTGTTCAATATTGAAGTATGTTATAGGATTTTGTTGGGAAAATGTTTGGGGAAAACTGGGCATTTTTAGACTTATGGGTACATTCCGAACGCGTCCAGATCGGTTAAATTCTTTGAACTTAGGCTTTAATCGAATGAACCATGGAAACTGACATTTCGCTTCTTTCATTTGGCGAAGGGAAGACTTTTTAAATGAAAATAAAAAGTATCGCGAAATACCGGTACGTTAAATTCGTACCGCGGTACGTATTGCCGCAGCTGCATATTGCAATATACCGGTATACCGGTACATCGTGACAGCCGCACAACTTCCATAGTCGAGAATATCTTATTCAGTTAAATCAGAAAGTCAGGCGTATATCAAGCGATATATTTATTCTTTAATACATTTCTTGTCATTCTTAAATCAAATATACCATACTCTGTTCGGTTTTCATATAGATACTGAACTTTATACGCAACTTGACAGACTTACACACATACCGTCACTGTACGGTTTTGATATTGTTACTGGACTTTATACTCATCTTGACAGACTTATATTATACTGTAAATAAATAAATGACTCGTCAAATTAACGTTTATTTTATTGTACCGACATAATTTGACATACTGCACTAAAATAGACGGTAATTTGCATATTGCCCAAGACGTTCATTTGTATAAAACTGAAAGACGGTGAAATGCGCGCATTTAATGCTTCGTTCAACAAATACAACGGTCTACAAAGTTCAATTTATTTGTTTGTAAAGAATGATTAATTTTACTCAAAACTTAAATCACAAAATCACTGAAACGCGGCATAATATTCGTTATTAATGGCGTAACGGCGATTTGGTTTATATATGTATGTATTCAACTTCCGTCAGTCTGTTAGTGGAATTCGGCTTTTACGGTCAGTGCGTAGATCGTTGGATAGTATAACACCGTAGCGTAAATTGGTTAAAATAGTAGCCTGTTCAATTACCCTGAACGTTCCGTAACGTTCCGTAACGCTAGAGTCGGAACAACTCAACCAGAAGACAACTCAACCCGATACAACTCTATCCCCTACTAACGGGTTGAGTTGTCACAACTTTGAGTTGAGTTATCCACAGGTTGAGTTGTCTTTGGGTTGAGTTTTCCCGTATATGTAACGTTAGCTAACAGACGTTACTGAACACGCTGCAGCTCTACTTAATGTTTCATTTCTAGTAATAGTTTTTTTTTTCTGTTGAATTTACTTACAATTGTCTATGTTTTATCGTATAATAAATCATAGTTTCTCATTTGATTTAATTCCTACGCGCATCAAAGCTCGTGTTTATACTTTTTTTAAAAGATAGACACCTCTAAGTTATTCCTTTAAACACAATATTCTACAGCTGCAGAACTAGTATGGACCGGTAGGATTTATTGCGTCTGTTTGGTTTTAAAAAACAAGTTTAAATTACAGAAGTATTTGATCAACGGCGTGTTCTTTTTTGAGATTAAAAACCAAATTTACTTTGAACAGGAAAACAGTCAATGTTTCAAACGACAGCGTTTGTGTCTATATGTATATTTCATTGTTTGTTGTAAAACGCACCTGACTAAAATGAGTTTAGTTACCACGTGCAACAGTTTAAATCTTTATTCTTTTTAAAACGTGCTTGTTAACTTGTCTTAAATCGTTTACAAAATTTACTTCAAACAAACACAATTTTTATTATTACTTAAATGAACCCCAAGTACAAGATATAAACGCCAAGTGTTTGACCACAGCGGATATAGATGTACCGAAGTGTTGTTGTTTAAAGTATCTAAACAAAAGTCGAGTCAGGATTTAAATGTATGAAATTTTGTTTGTGGCTTTCTTGAACATAATATTCAGGTCTTTGATCATTTTTTCCAATAATACGAGTAAATGTACAACAATATCAACGTTATTTTATTAATAAAGCCGAATGTCCCCTTCAGTAAATTAGAAAGACCGTTGCAAAACGCAAATTACTAGTACCACCTGATTTGGTTCTTTTTACACATTTATTGGTTCTGCTATGCCACCCAGCAATGCCCATAAATTGCATGTTCATTGTATGTTGCTAAACGCAAAGTCGACCGGTTTTGGATCCGTACATAGGACAAGTTTTATAAAAATATGTATAGTGTTTTGATACAGCAGCGTGTTGTACATCCATTGGTTAATGTGTCTAAACAATACATTTGCAAAGAACCAGCTTTAGACTGTTAACAATTAGGTTTATGAATCGACAATCAATTGATTTCGTTGGACGTTTTTTATGTAAAAATGCTGGTTACTTTACGCGTGAATAAAACGTATCACGAAAGCATGTAAAATACAAGCCATGAACAAGAAAATCAAACGGTTGCATTATATCTCCTGAACAATGCTTGTTTTATTTCAATCATTAGTATAAATGTATCAGAAATGACTAACACAAAATAACGCTGCATACATCCTCCTTGTATTCGTACATGTTTAAACATCTTGATATATGTTTAAACATAACAATGCTTTTACAATACCTTTATTCGTATCGCTGGTATACGTTAAGTGATTTTATAATTGACAGTTATTATTGACAGATGAAATTAATAATAATGTAATTAATTAAATACAATACAATACAACATATATTATTAACTCAAATTACAAAAAAGTAACCTATAAGTATATAAACAAGGAAAGAAAGAATTGTTAATAATAAAACGCATATTTGTCCTAATTATAAATATTATGCATTAGGTTAAATTACAATCTCCGTAAACAGATATCCTGTAGAGCATTGTCGTACAAGATCTCTAAGATCTCAATGAAGGGTCACGTCGAGATGACCTTTATGTCGACCAATCAATGCGTAATTTTCATCTAGACGAAACACTATCTATAACATTTTGATTTTGTAGTTTCTATTTTTAGACAAAGGTTTGCGAGCTAATTTAACAGCGGTATTATTCAAAGTCTGCGATTGGACGGTTCATTTTAAATTGTGTGACGTAGACGATGTAAACAAGTTACTAATCATAACAATTTCGTCCTGAATATTATGATGAGAAAAGGTCACCTGAACGTGAGTGACCCTTGTTTAAAAACGGCCAGATCTAAATTAGCGAGTTGGGGAGCGGAAAATTTTAGATCGGGTTTTAATCAGATTGGTTAAATTACAAAACCCGACATTTCTATTGGCTAAAATTGTTGTGTTTTATATCACCCTTCGACCTTATTACTCGACGTATGCAAAAGATGCTGGCGTCATTCGAAAGAGCAAAATCTTAGCTATACGTGCATGTATAAATCGGTGAAATAGAATTATTGACTTCTAATTGCACTTGGTTAATTACTATTATTTCTAGTAATATATTCTATATGTATATACACTGCCCTCCAAAAGTTCCTTCACAAATTTACAATTTACAATGTCCTCAATGGAGTTTTAAAAAGTTGTAAAAGCAAATTTTTGTTAGATGAATTTTTATTTTATTTTTGAAATCAGTGCACTTTTCTTTTAGATGTGAAATATCTCAAACTTGATCAGGCTTATTGTGGTACATTAACCATAGTTTGGGAGACTGATAGATAACTTTTGCTGCACCTCGAAAATGAAATGTACCCGCAGAAATTTCGTATCCATGGCATCAATAAATAACTAAATTAACAATGATATAATAGTTCTGCAATCTTGGCTTTTGTAGCAGTACAATTAATTATACTGTGAAGAAACTTTTGGAGGGCAGTGTACAGTATATTTGATTTGGGACCGTGTCGACAGCCAGTGGATGAAAATGATAAATGAAAACGTTTACTTCCGGTAGCCTTTTTGAATGCTCAGGTTTTACAAGTTTTCGTCTGAACAAGTTTTAACTTATCTTACCTGATATTTAAAATATAAACGATTTTTCTGCTTAGCTGTTACTGCAAAATAAAACATCCTACAGTAATAATGTTCATGTTGGAAACAACGCGAGAACGACGTCTCGTGTGATTTAGAAGTTCTGGTAGAACGATTCATTAAAAATGGCGACTAAAAAATCATAACCGGAAATCACGTGTTTCATATCAACCTGTTTGAGTTGGAATATCATATTTGTGTTGTGTTGTAGTTAAGCTGTGAAATAATAATATTATGTAGTGTGACAGCGTTTCAGTTATTTGTCAACTTTCTGAATACCTCAGTGTCATCGCATATCATGACGTAAATATTTAATTTAAATAAAATATAAAATTTTGAGTTTTATATCAAGCCAGTGTGACATATAAACCATAATTACTGTTACGTTTGTGACCTTAAACTTATTTCAAGCAACCAAATGAATAATAAGAAGCAAATATAGTAAATGACTGTGAAAGTATTTTAAAGGCAGCATGAACAGTTTACTTCAAATATGTGGACTTTTATGAAAGTGTTAAATGACATAATTATTTTCCAAAATGTATGTTGAGTTTGGTGCTGTTCTGACATAAAACATAAAACTGACATTCAAACATTACAATCTTAGCTTATAAATGTACACGCTTCAAGGTCGATTAACGCAATGCATGTTTTACAAAGAACAATAAAATAAGTTATTACACAAAAAACCATGACACAAATCTTAAAAGCAACATTATTGGTGTATCGAATGATTAATTGGCAAGAAAATTAATTTAAATATTACATTTGAAGTGCGCATGCTCATCGAATTCGCGATTCTGCCATTTGGTCTCAAATATTCTCCCAGTGATGCTTTTATTTTCTTGATCATCATAAAATGAAATCACAAATCGATGTAATGTAAATCACAAATAAATAAATTAGAAAAAGTGGGTTTTTTTTCGTAATGATACAAAGTTTAGCATTTGAAATCGGACAATTGGTTAAGAAAATAGACTACCATTCTCAATAGTCAGATTTTAATGAATATTGTTTTAATGCAATCATGGACGTTGAATACCTTATACGAACGAAAAAGCTAAAGATCAACCATTGTTTAAAACTAAAGCTTATAATTTATATACTATGACCATTTTTCTCTGTATGATGTTTTACAGGGGCATATATGCCGATGCAAAACTATAATCTTCCACTAGGTTACCTGGCACCCAGGGAGAGACCATCTATTTATACAAGAGTAACTGCCATGCCTAGTTTATCAGCCAGGCCTGGTGTAGCTGGCTGGGCTCAAAACCCTACAACAACGGAACCAGCCCTGGGTCCCCATGACAGGATTAATACAACTGATGTCCCGGAAGAGATTGAGGCTCGTCCCGACAAAAGTACTACGGTTTAGAAATATTTAACTGAATGTATTTCGTACTTGCTCAATCCCCTTCTCTCCCTTTATTATAGTAATTTATTTTGGACGTGTGTGTTTTTTACTGTTGGTGGTCTTTATTGTTTGAACATTACTTTATATTTAGTTGTAGTTCCTTTCCGCATAGTAATGTATTGCAAAATTGCTATTTTCTTATCCGAGTTGTCGTTCCTTACTGATGCCTATGTAAAATTTTGGAGCTTAACAAAATAATCCCTAAATTGGTTGTCTTTGGTGACTTTTTCTTTGGTATACAACATTTCAAAAATGTGAAATAAGAATTATCTAGCAATATTATATTTTGAGAGAATGGCACACATGGGAATTTGATTTTTGGAAGGAAACTAGATTTGCGAAATTTCGATCACGTGGGTGGGAACTACTTTTCAAGCGCTGCAAAAAAACTTTACACTACAAAAATGTATTTAACTACAAAGAACTACGACTCATATAGAAAATTTAAGATTTATTGTAAAAAAATGTATAAAATTTCTTGAACTTTGGTGCGAATGATAAAAGTACGATTATATTCAGGTACGAATATCTCAAACCATAGCCTTTATCTAAAACCTTTAACTTTGTAGCATGCTGAAAGGAGCTTTGTATTGGTCATGATTTACGATATGTGCTATATAGCATTTAAATAACTGACCATGTGTTTGCACAATTTTATATATTCACCATATAAACCGGAAGTACAAAAGCTGTTTGAGAAAACTAGAATAAGAAATCTCTTGTAGACAACCGGAAGTATAAAATCTTTTTTGAGATTACCGGAAGTGAAGTATTGAATCAGTTGGATCGGACTATTTTAAGTCGTAGTTAAATAACACTTTTGCAATAGTTTAAAAAAAACTAGGCTAAAAAGCACTATGAACTTTTTTTCATTGGGTTAACAAACATGATATAGTCAACTATCCAACAGATTTTGAACGTAAAATTGTGCATTCACAAAAATATAATGTAGTATATGTTATTTCTATGTAGTGCAATGATGCTTATATATTTGACCTAATTAATTTGACATAATTAATCTGACCTAATTAATTTGACCTAATTATTTATTTTGTAGCATGTATATGTTATAATTAATGTTTATACCCTAATTGTATCACCCAGTTAGTGAATGCCTTTCATATATTTTAACAAAATGACACTTCACTAAAATCTTCTAAGAAATTGTTTAACTATTCAATAACGGTTTTTAAATATATATATCCATATTGTAGACATTACAAGTGTAACTTACATTTGGAATGAAGTAGTTCCATGGTTTTCTAATCTTCCTATATATGATACAATTTATTTATGTAAATCAAAATAACCATGGTTACAAACACAAATTATGTCTATCTGTTTGCATGGAATTGTCATCTTGCTATCCTTAATACATCGAGTACATTTTACCTTTGGTGTATTATTCAACCTGTCATATCTTTCCTTTGGTAAATGTTCCGATCTTGCCACCTCCAACATTGCTGTTTGCTGTGTTCCTGGGCTTGTTAGAAAAGGTTTAACTCTATCCGGGTACGTAGTGCAATTGACAGCTTGTATGATACGGGCTGGAATCCCACCTGGGACGGTTATGACCTTCCTTGAAAATGTGACAACCATGTCAAGTTTCCTCTATTAATAAGGTATATAGAGAAGATTTACATCCTTGTGAAAGGGTAGGTGAGAACTGGTTATAGACAAGGATCCAGGAAAGTTAGGTTAGGTGCCTTGGACGCTGTAAAATAACCAAAACGTGTTGACACGGCGTTACACCCAGTATAAATAAAAAGACGATGATCACGAAAAGTTTGATGAGGTACATCGGGGGCGTTTACTTGTAGTGACCGAATAAATGCATTGTATGTGACTGCTCAAGTTTTAATAAATCTTATAAAACAGCTACCTGGTTGTATTTTAAAGGAGCATCCAAGGCGAAATCCTTGACCGACCTTGAATGTATTTTTCTATTTCCATGACCTACATACATAAATATCTGCTAACTGCTCGTAGTTTGCATGTCATTCCATGTACATTTGTATTAAGTTACACCTGAAATACTGACCCTAATAAATTTATGATATAAAAAGATAGACATGTATTTTTTAAAAGTATTTATTATCATTATTATTATTTTAATGACTATTAGCTTGATAGTACAAGTATTTTATTTGGATTTAAAAATGAATGATAAATAATTGCCCAATTATATATACATGTATAATTATGTTTCCTTAATTTAATACGTGTATATTTTTATTGTCAATTAAAGACTTAGGAGATCGAACAAATTTGTTTAAAATTAATTAGAAATTGGTAAAATTAATAATGCACATAATATTAACTTTAATATTTCAATCATTTCATTTATAATCTATATTTTGTCGACACTAACATGTGAACGAATATTTAAATGAATAGTTTAACATTTCCCTAGCACGAGCCCAACGTCGAGCACTTCTTAGAAGAATGAATCCAGGTTTCACAGACGCTCAAATCAAGGCTCAGCTGGTACGTGACGACAAAGCACGCGCCAAACTGGCGGCACAACAGGGCGTGGTTTTACTCCCAGAACTAGTTACCCCGCCCACACCGCCACCGCCGAAAGTAAAACTGAACGCCGCAAAGAAACCGGCACCAGGAGCAAAACCTAGAAAAGTTTTTAGAGCGCGTAGGAAGAAAAAGCCGAATAATGTAGTTTCAACACGTAAACAACCACAACAACCACAGCCTCGACCACGCCCCCGTACCACTACAACACCAGGTAGTGACCAGTGATTATGTTTTCATATTTAGTGATTTATATTGTTTTAGTCATATTTGCGCATGCGCAGTTATTCATAAATTGTTGTCAATGGCAATATTCAAACTCTTCGCATTGGTGACGTCACGCCTTGTTGCCTTCTCATCTAGGGGAAGTTACCACTGCAAGGAGTTTTGGCGAAGTGTACGCTCCGCCATTATGGATATATTTAACATTGAAAATTGTAGCGATATGCGATTGTATATCATTTTACATACTTTTTAAAATAGGCTAGTTTTGTTATATTCACTTGTATATACATGCATTATTTAGAGTATTTTCACATTGTTCTTTATTTCAGTGAATTAGTTTAACCATTAAGTTATTGTATATTTTTTTCGGAACATATCGGAGATCTTCAACATAGATACGAATATCATATTATTTTATAGTATTACACACATTTTCTATATAACTCATTGCACAATTTAGATAGCTGTTATTTGCACATATAAAATGATAATCTCTGATTTCTTTTGTTTTAGATCATTTCTAAAGTATCTGCTGAATAGTTCAGACCACAGGCGCCGCTGGCACGTCCCGGTTCACAATAGTACTCTAGCGTCTTGAATGGACCCAGACCGTGCCACCCGCCACTGGGTTGGAAGATTTATTTTTATATTTCATTCTTATTATGGTTGAACACATTGTTAAATTTCATTCAAAAGTTCATGGCGCATACATTATCACCGCTGATTTAAATAATCACTACTGTTATTCAGTTACTATTATAGCTATCGATAAAAATAATTTTATCCGAGAATTTAAATCAGCGGGGTTAATGTAAGCACCAATGAAAGTTGCATAAAATTTATCAATATCTGAATACAAATGTATAATTTATCGTTTATTCAATCCATACATTATAACATCTTACATCTGTTTATTTCAATTATTAACAGAGCCAACCTACCCACCGACGTATCCGACCACAACACAATATTACCCAACAACTTACCCGACTCCGGCTAACAACTTCCAGTATAACACTGGACCACAGAACAACCAATATCAGCAACAACAGTTCCGACCTGCTCAGCAATATCAGCCACCTAGGAGACAACGACAATTCCAGCAGCAGCAACAGTACCAACCTACCGGACCGCCACCTCGTCAGCAGCGTCAACGTCCAGTAAGGCCAAGACGTAGACAACAGCAACAACGTAGAAATAGAAGACCTCAAGGCCCGCCAATCGGTAAATATATCTAACAATATCTTTGAAATTAGGTCCATTATGCGCTACCGTAACTCTTTGACCGAAAATCATACTACATGAGCGTTTAGTAAACTGACTGTTACGTATTGAAACAGAAACCAAATTGCTGTTAATTTAAAGTTTGTAAAAGTTGACTATTTTCGGATATGGCAATGTTCGGATATCACTTAAAAGTTTTATTAAATTAAAATCATCATCTGTATCAATATAGTATTGTCCAACTAATGCTTTTCCAAGAAGCTCTAAGCGTCAGTTATAATACCCGTTTGAAGTATATGACCATGTCTATTACTATTTACCCTCTTGGTTTAGTGTGTGCGCGCCATAAGCGTTTGTTATTATTTTTAACTCTGGCAAGAATGAGTTGGACCGTTGTTTACATTGAGAATAAAACTCAAAACGCACGAAGAAATTGCTGAGTACTTAGATAGGACAGTGAAACACTAAATATCACTTTGTAATCGGTCCAAACACAATCGCTCGAAGTAGATTCGAACGAACCGATTTTTTTTAAACTAATCGGGGTACGAGCGAGCGCGAATAAAATTTTGTAGAAAGATTATGTATATACTCGTATTAAGACCATTTTATTATCGTATATGTAATGTTTATAATTTTAGTCGGCTCAGAAGTTGATCATATTTTGTCATTATTTGGTTAAGTGTGTAAGTTTTTTTGTTTGGTAAGTAATGTAATTATATGAACAGAAATCATCTAGCGTATAACCATTTAATTGTTAACATGTATTGTTAAATTTTATTCAATTGTCATTGGTGTATACTTTAACCCCACTGATTTAAATACTTACTATGAAGTTCTTTTGTACTAACTATCAATAAAAATTCTTTCAGTATCTATGTGCGATTATTTTCATTACAATACAAAATCGAACACATGTTGAGTATTAAAAGCAGCGGGGTCAATGTATGCGCCACTAACAGCTGAATATAATTGAGCAATAATAATACTTGAGTTTTAAATCAACTTCACAATGTCAAATGTAGATAAATAACATGTATAATATATTAGAATTTGAACTAAATGGGAATCATTGCTCTGTGTTGTAAAAGAAATAAAATGGCATCGATATAAATAATACGAACTTTAAAAATCAAAGCGCTGAATGCACTGAATGAACGATCAATTGAATGTAAGGAAGAGAGCCGAGGGCAGACAAATGTGGAAATAATGATAAGGAAGTGGACGGTCCAAATATTAACATTGAATTTCAAAAAAGGTTAAAACATGTATAACGTTGGAATTATTATTCATTTGTATGAATGTGGCAGCAAAATTAACTAGACAGTCAATACATGTTTCTACTACAGTTTATATTCCTTCCCATTTTCGACAGTACATATATGTATATTTGACATTTGTGACAGTGAATTAAACTCATTTTTTATAACAACATTGTATATGTAAGTTTAATCAGCACTTGACAAGAGCTTATTGTGACGTCATTCACTAAAAATACTTATATATAAATATTGCTAATACAATGTATGTCTTTGTTTTAAACCTGTACAGCTTTGCCAACTTAATTGACTATCTGTTTTATCAGAGCGCTAATAGCTCTGACTGAACTATCTACTGGCTGATATGTTACCCTCAAGACGAAAATCAGTGTACGCTTATGGCCAGGAATACTATTTTAACATATTGACAATTGACATTACGCTGAGGCTACTACATGTATAACCACGCCCTTAGACAAGTGGCTAATTTTTTAACAAAGTAATATTTTGTGTCCAAAGACTTATGACTATGTTTGTCCGAGTATACGCTAACTCTTTCATTGGTGGACGGATTATGAACATTAAGGTATGGAAGGTTTGGCGTAATGTCAATTGAAATATATAAGGAAAAGCAACGCTCGTATTGTTTTAAATTAAATTGAATTTGGGATTTGTCTGGTACATGTATAATATTACGCTTTGATTATCGCCGATAATTATAGAATAATGGCAGACATAAGGTCGAGTTTTGCTTAATTTAAATGTTACTCTTGCAAACGGAAGTGCAATATGTTTGCAATATTTATATAATAACAAATATACGTATCAATTAATCCAACATTCTTTCTGTCAACTGTTTTCATATCATAGACTTGTATATCTTTATGAAGCCAATTACCTGGTCAAATGCCTTGAAAATGCATAATTGCAAGGTGCTAAATCGAATTCTGGTCCAAGGGTCCTGAAGTCCACCATTGTAAAGCCTTTTGTATAACATGGCACCACTCATTTAACCGTTACTTTTAATGTGGTAACAAGACAAAGCATAAATGATAAATATAATGATTATATTCTTATGAGACCCGATGTAACAAGCCAAATTTTCACCTCTTGCTAATCTTTTCCCGGGAAACATGCCTTAGTCATTCCCCCTGGGTCAATCCCCACTAAATATTGGTTAAATTCTTGCACCAATTTAGTAAAACATTATTGTTTTTTCGGCAATATTCCTCCCTGACGAATCCCCCGGTTGATAAAACTGCTTTTATGATGCAATTTTATTGTATATCTTTTTTATCTAAGGCAATTTTCCTCCATTGATGGTTCTTAATATACTGTGTCATCGTATATCACGACGAACCCGGGTCGATAGCGCAGTTGGTAGCGCGCCGGGATTTGGATACTCGTGCCCGAGGGGGTGCGGGTTCGAATCCCACCCGGGGAGGTTATACCCTTCCATGAAAATTTGACAATAATGTCGATTTTCCTCCATTGGTTAGATAATATGGAGAAGTTTCCGACCTTATGGAAGGGTAGGTGAGTACTGGTTATAGACAATGGTCCAGGAAAGCTAGGTTAGGTGTGCTGGACGCCGTGAAATGACCTAAATAGTGTTGATACGGCGTTAAATCCAATAAATAAAATAAATATAAATATATATATCACGACGAATCTTCCGCCCTCCCCACCCTCGGAACAATTTTCCCCCGTTTAAAAAAACTTTTAGTATTATGCTGTCTTATTGTACAGAGTATCTTGAACAATATTTTCGTAATGGATGATTTTTCTCCGTTGATAAAACTGTTGTCATGTTAATTAATATGTTGTCATGTAATGTACATGTTGCTAAGTAATTGTAAAGAGTGCTATACCGGGTCTTTGGCATATTGGCTATGTACAGGAATTCTAATATAATGTCCGGAAAAGGTACGAGTTCAAATCTAAAATAAGTTTTGCATGTTGTTCTAACATTCGTTTATGTATTTAATTTAATACTTAACCATTCTTTGATGTCCAGGTTTCACTTTGAATCATCGACACATCGTGATGACCTAATCTCGAAAACTTTTATTGATATGTCATATATATTATTAATTGTATAATCAATACTTAAAGCATGATCTTTTTAAATTGTAACAATTTATATAACTTATATTTGATCTATGTAAATTTTTGATTAGTCATACACCTTAATTTTACTTCATTAATTGTTCAAAATTTAATACTGCCAACATAAAAGTGCAATTATTATTTATTTGCTTGCCTCTTGTTATTGATTGTTAATTTTGCTAAAAACTGATTGCGTTGAATTCCGACTGTTTTGTCATTGTGTACATTTGCATTCGTCTATCTTCTAATTTTAAGTTTATTAATCGTGTAATTGTTCAAATATTAATCGTTTTCTTGTTACGAAAAACTGCAAAACCATCTGTCAACTTTATGGCTGGTGGATGTTCGATTTTGAATAACATTTGAAAGACAGTATACATTGAATGCGTCATATAACAAAGAACTCACTTTATTATCAAATCCATCAAATCTCTTTCGTTCAAAGTAATGTTACTGACAGCTTTTCGAATTCTGCTCATGCTGCACATTACCTATTTTTTGGCTGATTTAAATGAGTTTATAATCACTAAGATAGATGGTCTGATACCGGTGATTCAATATCTGAATACATGTATTTAAAAGTGATAACAAAATTGATGTTCAATATTAAAACTACCTGTAAAAGTAATTTATCTAATGAAATTGACGATTTATTGAACAATCTATAAAATAGGATATTCTGCCATCGATATATTGGCCTAAATTTCGATGAAAGAGTATCCTATATTATATAATACACTTGAATATTCCCTTTGGAATGATATTGGACATAAAATTGAACAATATATTGTCTTGTGAGTTTTATTTTATATGATTCATGTACATTCCATATTCAAATAATGTGATGTTTTAATATATCTTTAATTGTATTGAATCTTATACAATGTAATGAGTTAACACTGTTTTCTTTATTTTTCTCCACAGAACGTCAACAACGGCCAAGAACAACTACAGATCGTGAAGAGATTCCTGCACGTGATCGCCTAGCACGTTGGTTTCTAAACAATATAGACATTGAAGTTTTAGATACATTCTTGCCATTGTTTGCCATGGGATAGTGTTTCTATTATATCTTTAAACATATATATAACAGTGCCATCCATAATTACCTTTACAATTTTGTAATGTGTGATCTATTCTTTAATTTTACCAATACTTGAGAAAATAAAAACGAGTCTTTAGAAACATGCACATGTACATGTATAACAATTACAATTGTATAAAGTATCGTAACTCCCCGTTCAATTGTTACTATTAATTATAATTATCCTAATAGGTAACATGTGGACCAAAATTTAATTGTACATTGTATTTATTATTACAAACATGTCTATACAAATATAAAGATAATTTTGGATGGCTTTCAATAACAGTCTGACAAAATTTCACTGATGCTCGAATCTTCGTCTTTTATGATTATTTCACAGTAATTAAAAAGAAATACAGAATGACCTGCAATAACCACCACTTGCTATCAGCTTTCACCTGCTGTAAGCGGCCAGTTTGACTTCCTTCAAATGAAAATGAGTTTTAGCGACCACTTTTAACGAGGTTTGACTTTTATCAGACCAATTTTGTCGGACTTTTCTATTTGTCTTTGTACACAAATTTATATATCAAGTCAGAAGAAAAAAGGCGTTTTTGAAAATTCTAAGTACATTGAAGGCACGGATCGTTTTTGTAAAAAAATGCGACTAGAAACATTGCGTGCTCCATTAAAAATGCAATGTTTACAATTTATTCTATTTACATTATCACATTTGACATTACGCTGAGTCTACTATAACCACGTCCCTGAACAAGTGGCTATTTTTTATTCAAGTAAACCTTTTGTACCCAAAATACATGCGTCTATGTTTTTTTCAAGTATACGCTAACCCTTTCATTGGTTAAAGGATATTATAAATAATATATAGAAATATGAGGTTTGGCGTAATGTCGATTGCCTTACTGTTATGCTGAACGCTGCCTAAAATTCTTCTTAGAACGATTCCGCTTTTGCTCCTCTATATTTTTGGTAAATTGTTATTTGATATTTAAATAATATTTTAATTAAATGTGTAGAATAAACTCTCAATATTCATTAACAAATTACCGTGATAATTCTTCGAAAAATGAAATTTGCTTTAGTAGAAGAAATTCTAAGTCAATTGCAATATTTGAGGCGCTGCATTATGACGTACGTATGCAATTTTGTTTAAAAAAAGCCTCCCTTTTGGACTTTTCAACTCTCCCGCTGTAAATCAAGTGTCGTTAGTTTTCATTACATAGCAAAATTATTTTTCAACCAAAACAAGCTGTATTTTAGTCAGTTACTCTGCAAACTATCAAGATTTCTTGTCAACCGTTTCATGATAACTTTAAAAAAAACTTTTTAAATATTTTTTTCAAACGTTGTACATACATGTACATAACTATACTATGTATAGAGAGTATACCGCGATATTTTATTTTGACTGAATGCACTATTTATTTGTGTTTCTTTATGAACTAAAATAAACAATAAATTCATTTAAACAACACATATTCATAATATGACGACATGCAATTTGACCATATTGAATTTTTGGCGAAAATGACGTCAAGTGATTCTATGGAAATAAAAATACCATGCTCCCGTTTAATGATTTTTTATTCTATTATAGCATTTTAAAAAGACCTTTAACATGATATATACGGACATTTGCATTCAACAACCTCTACGACTGCTCTATGGAAATGACGTCGTGGTGACGGATTATGTCATACTCAGAATATGACGTCATGATGACGTTGTAGGCCATAAACAGGAAGTGACGTCATATTGTTGATTTTAACATATCATTCCTTTATTTAAAGTAATATAACTGTCTATTTGTATTAAAACGGTTAAAAGGTGGATTATTATAATCAAATATTTAAAACTTATATGCAAAGAATATGTACAGAGAAATATAATAAGAAACAATAATATTGTGTTTTTTATCTATTCCCCATGTATTGAGGGGTCGTTAGTTCGATTCCCGGGCGGGGCTTACTTTCGTGGAGCTTGGTCATGAAATTATTTCTACGGCCATTCTCTCTCCTACCAATAATTCAAAATTATGCAGGACAGTTGTCAGTCACTGACAAAAATATGCGTCTAGTAGTTGATTAACAGCTAAATCCAGAGATTTAGCCATTCCAGGAACAGTGAGTAGGTTGACTGACCACTGTTATATAACCTATACAATGTGTTGCTTCGGCGTTAAACCCAACAAAAAATATTCCCCATGTCGTGGTCACACCTTTACTAATGCTTATACCAGATCGTCACTGATTCGGTCCGACAGTGTTCTAATTCAGTGTCTAAAGTCACGTGATCTAAAAAAACAGCTAATTTAGAACATAAAGATTTGTTCCTCGCTGATTTCTCTTTGCGGACAAATATTTTTTGTAGTTGTGTTAAACGCTGTAGCAACCCATTGTAATGGTCCGGCAATCAACCTACTCACCGTTCCTGGAAAGGCTGAATCACTAAAAATCAGTTGTTAAACAGTTACTTGGCGCATACTTCCGTCAGTGACTGACAACTGTCCTATAGGAGTTAGAATCAGTGATAGGAGGAAGAATGGCCAAATAAATTATTTCATGACCAAGCTCAATAAAGTATGCCTCGCCCGAAAATTGAACCTACGACCACTCGACAAGTAGAGTTGTGCTAAATCGACTGATTTAGCCAGATTGGCTCTTATACTTACTATGTCTAATCATAGCACAAATAATTAAAAACAACAAATGGTTGTATTATGTATTATTTATATGCTTCAACATCATTGTTGAAGAATGAAGAGTTTCATAACCCCTGAAATCATAATAGAACATTCCTAATGAAGCATTTTGGTAGAGTCCATTCAAATTAGAATAGGTGCATCCACCATGCCACCAACCACTGTGCATTTGCTGTGCGCATGCGCCGGCATTGTCATGATCATATGTAGAAAATGGGTTTCCGTTATCTGCTGAAAGTCCAAATATGTCTGTTGTCCCTTAAAAATAAATAAATAATTTAAAGGCGACATAAACAAAGGGAGGTAATGTTGGATGTAGATGAAACAACGGAAATAGTGTTACCTTCCTTGAAATACGCACTCGATCATTTGATATTATAGGCAATTTATTCGAAACAGCTTGGTTATTACCTTAGAAAAGTTATTCAGACTGATTGGCCAAGCAGTTCCGCGTGATTGTAAATCATCAATCTTTATTTTTTGCATCCTCTATAAACAAACCGAAAAGTAATTAAAATAGTAAGTAAAACTGCCTCAAGTCCTCCCACTTCAGGCAATCAAAGCACTGAAAGCACGGTTTATTTAAACTACATCCGACTGCAATTTGTGAGGAACAGAGTCGTGGACGAAAATTTGTAGAAAAACAGACTAATTAGGAACTTTAGTCAGTTATCTTTCCCTGATAAAATCTGAAGCAATCCAATTGGTAAGTAGGTCCTTACAGTTGGAATCCTCGGATTTTATCATTTAATTCCTATGTAAGGATAACAATATATTTCATCTAATATCTTTCTTGTTAATGAAGATATTAACAGAAGTGATAAATTGTAGATAGTTCTTTACCTTAAGAATAATTAGTTCGAATTTCAAACAATTTAAATGATTTACAAAAAAGTTATTTATGATTAAATTTGGCAAATTAACATAGAAAAGTAAGGGTAAAATCCGAGTAATCCAACTAAATAGACCTACCTATTTTGAAGAGTATACAAGGGGAAATAACTGACTAAAGTCCCTTATTAAATACTTGATTTCAAGACTGAATGAAAATTAGACATTGAGCATATTGTTGTGTCCCTTGAACTTACTTCTTACGAGATATAAGTTATAAGCAAATTCATTCAGAACAACTTGGTCATATATTGAATGAATTTTATATCTAGTAAATGGCCGAGGGGTTTCGAGTGATGGCCAACCTACATCATTATTTGTTTATTCCCTAAATGAAATTAAAATCGTAATTACAACTGTGTAAAGTGTCCCATTTCAGAAGAAAAGTCAATGTTCATCATGCATATAGACATGCATCGTCTGATACAAGACTCCGAGTTATTGGTATCTGACAGACGTTATAGAGTTGATAGACGAGTGTTATAGACAGGAGGAGCTTAACTATATGAAACGAGGTATTTTAAACCATTCGGGTTAATGTATGCGACACTGATTGTGGGAAAAAAAGTTTTCAAAACAACAGTTGAATCCGGCTGAATACAGTAAAGAAATTATAGGAGGTAGAAATCGACATAAACAAAAATAGGAGAAAACTAACCATTGACAACTTTTCCTCCACTTATATGTAAAATATAGTCAGGTCCTCTGTTCACCTTGAAAGAGGAGAAATTTTCCGTATAATGTGAACCGTCTTGTGCTACAAGATCGACCCTGAGAGCGAAGTCCCCATTGGACGTCATTCGGTGAAGAGCTTCCAAACCTAAACAAACGGTAATGTATCGAAAAAATATCTATTTTTAGAACGTAGTTTTCCTATGACGTTATTCGGCGAATAGCTTCCAAACCTAAAATAAACAGTTATGTAATGTTCCAAACTATTTTTTAGAACGTTGTTTCTGAATAACGTCATTTTCTGAAGAGCTTCCAATCCTAAAATCAACAGTAATGTTATGTAAAAATGTCTATTTTTATAACGTAGTTTTTGAATTACATCGTTCAATGAAGAACTTCGAAACCTTAAATAAACATTGCACTGTACTTAATGGGTTGTAAGGCTATTTGTCAATAACGGTACAACTACCATTCTTATTTCACTATCTGTTCGCTTGCCTTTCTGTCTTTCTGCCGGTCCGGTCATCTGCTTGTCTGTTTTAACTTGCTTAATACAAAGAAATTAAATTTAAATATTACCTAGCCAATATTCTCCATGAACATAACCAAAACCATCTATGTAACTTTGTCTATTACGTTGAAAGTTGACTGAACCATCAAACCGTCTTTGAAACACTTGAAATATTGTGTTATAAATATAACAGTGTGTGGCCAAGCTGTTAAACCTCTGCACCAGTATACTTTGGCACTGCAAGGAAAATTTCTGAAAAAACTATGTTTAATCTTTACCATAAACTTACATATCGCTGAGAACATTCTATTACTTAATACTATGTAAACATCTTTACTGAGATGCATAACTTATCGCATATTTTTTCGTCTTGGCTCTACGCAAGAAAAGGTTCTGGTTGTCAGGTGTCTGTAAGGAGTTCAGAAATTAGTGTGCCTGTAAAAGCAGACGATCTGTTTGAATTGGCATTTATATACTTCCGGAACTATTTGCGAATTTCATAGAAAATTTGATAGAGTCTAAAATTACAGATTATATATATATGTTTGGACTAATAGCCCAAAACAAATAAAATTGCTCGCGGTGTCCAATCTAAATAAAAATTGTGCAACAAAAGTAATAGAAAGTGTTGCCCTTAAAGTGTTAACAGTAAAAAGTTTATATAGGACGACGAACAATCAACCCAGCTACAACATAACAGTAATCAAAGTGCTAATAGCGCTTTCAGGACATGTATTCAACATACTGTCGAATACTGTTCGATAGTGTGAGCAAGGAGACTATTTTTCACGCGAATGTGTTAACTTAAGTACACACTATTGCTCTGAAGCCGACAGCACATAACCGAATGTATTTATCCGCGGTATATTTGTGATACGTTTCAGAATTTGTTGCGTCTGAGGTATGAAAAACTGACGCTGATTTAGTTGTTAACCAACTACTAAGTGCAAACTTTCGTCAGTGACTGACAAACTGCCCTACATAATTAAGAATCATTGGTAGGAGAAAGAATGTCATTACCAAGCTCCACGAAAGTATGCCCCGCCCGGGAATCGAACCCACGACACCTCGATCAATAGACTTGCGTACTACCAACTGAGCTAGCCGGATGGCTTTGGGCGTATGTCAATAACAATGATGCAAGTAGTATTGTAGTTTACCGTCCAAACATCTCCACCTTCCATCTGACATAATACGGGTTTATAAGTATTGACATCAGGTAATGTTAGATCATATACACCAGTTATAAATCCAAAACCATAGTTTACTATATCTTGACAACTATGGGGACGTAATACTGAAATAAAAAAGTGTGAATAGTTTGACGTATTACCGAAAATAGTGTGAATAGTGGGGATGGAATATTGAAACGTGTTTCATATTTAGTGTGAAAAGTGGGACGTATACTGAAACGTAATTAAAACAAGTATGAATAGTGGGTCGTACATTGTAACACTGAGACGTGTATAATGACACGTGTGAATAGTGGGACGTAATCTACTGAAATAAGTGGGAACAGTGGGACTTAATATTGAAACATGTAAAATAACAAGTGAAAATAGTGGGACGTTAATCTAAGAGAGTGAATGGTCGGACGTGATACAAAACATTAGTGCGAATAGTTTGGCGTAATACAGAAAATATAAAATGACAAGTGTGAATTGCGGGACCTAATACTGAACCATATACATGTACATGTATAGTAACAAATGCGAATAGTGGGGCGTTAAAAGAGGAAATTTATTTTCGATAGTGAATACAGAAAAACTGTTACGAGCACCTTGCAATTAATATGCGGAACGAATATATATATGCTTTATCGAGCAAATATTAAGTAATTAAAACAGGGGGAGTTATTGTTTGATACGCTGACAGATGAAGAAAGTTTTACACTACCTATTTCACAGTCTTTCCCCGAAGTTCCCACAGGACATAGACAATGATAGTCAGCACCAGTCTCGATACAGTAAGCTCTATGTTGACATGGTGAACTATCACAGTATGTGCCACACGTACCATTATTACAATATTCTACATCTGTACTGTCACCATAACAATGGCCACCATGGTTACTGGGTGCTGGATTAGTACACGTTCTAAAACGTTTTTGTAGACCTGAACCACATGTGGATGAACATGGCGACCATGGATCCCAGTTACTCCAACTTCCGTCAACTGAAAGAAAATATCTGTGTATAGACATGAGACTCTAAAATAGGAAATACCTTGCACAAGTATACTGAATTTAGACATCATTGAGTAAATTCACCGAAGCCCTTGACTTTGAAAGAGTGTTAATAAGCATAAATGCGTATATCTATTCAAGGACATCAAAAACATTTTATTGTTATACATGTTTAAACCATGTCCAAAAATGAAAATTCAAGATGGAATTTAATATTGATATCAAGGTTTAATTTTGGATACTTTGCATCACGAAAAATATTAAATGAAATCATTTGAAAATAGTGTATGAAACAGATTTGACTTATTATAAACAAAAACTAAAGTTTATCATTCTGTTATATTTATTGAGTATTTAAATCAGCAGGGTTAATGTATCTGCCACTGACATTTGATAAAAATTTTTAACAATACCTGCACATGGTCCCAGGCTACATACGATAGTTTCTACATGTTCACCAGTACAGTTATGACCATCATGGTTAGGTGCTGGGTTTGTACATGTTCTACTACGTGTCCGAGTATTGTTTCCACAGGTAGTCCCACATTGACTCCATTCTGACCAATCTGACCACTGACCATCAACTGAACACACAATGAGTATGATAAAAAAGAAGTTTGATAACACATCAGGTAGGGCAATAGACAAAAGGCCAAAAGGAGGGTTTTTAGATAATTGACTTAATATGTTATTGTTCGTTTTTTCTCAACTGTCAAAACATGAATAATTTCACGGTGACTGCGTTTGTTACAATTATCGCCGTACTACACCCATGAGTTTCCGAAGGTGTGTATTATAATTGAGTAAAGCTTCTTGTGCCGTATGATAAGTTTTAGTCAAGATACTTTGTAAGAAAAAATAGGCCGCCAGTGCAAAAACAATGCATTCAGTCACCGTGAAATTATTCCAGCTTTGACAGTTAATAAAAAACGGACAATACAAATGTAGCATACATTAAACATACCAAATACAATTATTTACAATGTCTCAATTATAGTGCATATAGATTTCATTGAAAATTCAAATTAATTTCAATCAACTTTGTCTTCGTGATACTAGAAAAAGACCGACAAACTTGTATATTTGCCATTCATAAAACTTTATTAGAAATAAATATTGTTTTACTGTTTATATACACAATGTACTAAATTGTTGAAAAAGAAATCCTTCGTTGCTCCAAATCCTTCGTGGCTCCGTAACCAAATTAAAATCAATTCTTCAAAACATACAAAAATGGACGTGCATGCTTGTTATATTTTCTAATTTCTTATCTTGTGCAACAAAATGCCTGTTAATATCTCCATCCATCCCATCTCTCACCCCCACACTCTCTCCCTCCCTCACTCTCTTCCTATCTCCCCCCTCTCCCTCCCTCCCTCTCTGTCCCCCCTCTCTCTCTCTCTATCTCCCCCCTCTCCTTTTCTCACTCTCTCTCTCTCTCCTTTCTCTCCCTCTCGGTCTTTTTGCGTTCGGTCATTTTCGGTTTTTTTGCAGTTACGGTCCATTTCGGTCTTTTCGCTTTTTGCATTTCGATCACTTTCGGTCTTTTTGCATTTTCGGTCCATCTCGGTCTTTTGCATTTTCGGTCCATCTCGGTCTTTTTGCATTTTCGGTCCATCTTGGTCTTTTTGCATTTTCGGTCCATCTCGGTCTTTTTGCATTTTCGGTCCATCTCGGTCTTTTGTATTTCGGTCTTTTTGCATTTTCAGTCCATCTCGGTCTTTTTTGTATTTTCGGTCCATCTCGGTCTTTTTGCATTTTCTGTCCATCTCGGTCTTTTGCATTTCGGTCTTTTTGCATTTTCAGTCCATCTCGGTCTTTTTGCATTTTCGGTCCATCTCGGGCTTTTGCATTTTCGGTCCATCTCGGTCTTTTTGCATTTCAGGCTTTTTGTATTTTTTTGCATTTCGGTCACTTTTAGTCGTTTTGCATTTTCTGTCTTTTTCCGGTCAGGTGCTTTATTTCGCCTTTTTTGCATTTGGCGATAGGAGACGTAGTGGGATTCGAACCTACAATGTTCGGATTACTAGTCAAGTATCACATCCACTTGGCTATTCATCCCGCTTGTTTGAGTAACATTTTATTTCATATATAATTTACTATAGCTAATTTTCGCACCTTTCTTTCATAACATACAATGGCCACTATACATAAATAGTAAAGCTATTTTACGTGTGATAATTTTAAACCTATATGGTTATATACAAAGTGGACGCCACAAACAAATAACGAAAACAAGAACTTCTTCATTGGTGAACGGAATATAAATATTCAGATAGGCCATAATGTCAGTTGTAAAAAGGACAGTAAAAGGACAGTAAGAAGAGTTCTGTTAATAAGATTTCGTTAAGTTGGACGTTTTTGATTGGTTACTAAGTAGCCGCTTCAACTTCAACCAAATATCCGGTTAAGGTAGTTATTTAATTGAGATACATGCTCTAACGTGGAATATTTGTCAATTATCTTTCTCAGATAAAGTATAAGGAAATCTAAATAGTAAGTATCCAGCCAGCATTTCACATCGGTATGATTTCAGGCCTATAAGTTGGAATCCTCGGATTTTATCATTGATTTATATATGAATAAATAATTAAATATTTCATCATAATATTATATTTCTTGTTATTTAAGATATAAACTAGTGTAATACAATGTGATAAATTCTCTACCCAAACAGTTCTACTCTCAATTGTTTGTACAAACATACAATGTATTTTAGACTGACTGTGGTTGGCATTGAAAAGAGTAGTAATCCAACTAATAGGACCTAATCAATTGAAGTATATAAGAGGGAAATAACTGATTAGTATCTCTTTTTAGTAGGGGTGTAACGGTTAACCGATATACCGGTTAATATTGCAATACGAGTTCTAACGGTTTTTAACCGGTTCGTTTTTCCTTGGACCGGTTTTTGTAGTTAAGTGTCATACTGCTTGTTTTTATCAGAATCTGATCGTTAAATGTTCAAACAAATGTTCAAATGAATTGAATACTTAAAATACTCTTACTGTGCTTTTATATGTTAGACATTTAGTCAATTGAAAGAAAAATATCGTCTGTTTCAAACCACGCATTTTTCTAACATATAGACCATTTTACATTTGTAATTCAAACATTTGGATAAGAGATCATTTGAAAATACCATGTGCGTGCTATGCTGATCAAATTAGGATGAGGTACATGCATTAATTGATGCTTTGCATGTCCAAGCAAAAAACCGGTACGTATTGCAATATATTGCAATACGGGTTCTGCATATTGCAATATACATGTATTGCAATACGGTTTTTACCGTATTGTCACACCCCTACTTTTTAGAAGTGAATTTTGAAAACACTCTCTATTCTTACCTACGTCACATAAAACACAGAATTGTTTACAGATAATGAGAGCTTGTTCTCTATCAGCACAAATATTGATGACGTCATTGAGATGTGTGCAGTTTATGTGTGCGTCATCCATGCACGTGGACACAGTCCCAGATACCGTAGCAGACGACACTGCACTAGTTGATGACGTAAACAAACTTGGGGTTGATGTTACAGAAGGCGTTGTAGCTAAAATTGAAAACATGAGTTCCTTAACGTGTGCAGTAATACATCAAATACCTCACAGCGCTTACGTCACGCTTTGTATAAGAAGATAAAGCCTCTGCAGGGAGATTGGTATTACATGAAGAACGTTTTGGAGTTTAAACGCAGTGTAACACAAAAAATGATCATTTCATGGCGGTCAGCTCACACAACCAAGCTTTCCTGTACCTTTTGTCTAAAACCAATTCTCACTTACATTTAAAAACAAACTTCTCCGAAATTTTATGCCTCACAATGGAGAAAAATTGACAATTTAGTAAAATTTTCATAAAAATTAATGTATTTGCATATGATAAAATATAAATAAAAAATGTATAAATAACCTATACAATGTATGCTTCACCCCCAATATTTTTAATGGAACCGGCTATGTTTATATAGTTGCATTGTTTAAATAAACCACCAGTAAAATCAAAGTATTGAAAGTACAGAGAACTGAATGTTGTAGCTTGAGATTTTTCACATAAATGTTTATTACATAATGGATCAGCACAACATTCTTTGCATTGTTCTGATGCGACTTGACGTCCAACCAAAGAACCTTCACTTAGACCATTACAATGCTGTAAATATAGTGAGTTCGAAAATACAGTGTCGTTAGATTTCCCTGGAGAAAGACTGTAAGTTTACCTTGGATCTGTTTATCAACGGCCAACGATACGATTTGCACCGTTGCGATTCGTATCCGGGGTCTATAGTCACATTATCTAATACAACAACCAATCAGGTAAAACTCAGAACTACTTTCTTTGCGACTGAGTAAGAACTATTTTCTACACAGACAAACATACAAACTACTTTCCTTTTGACAAAGTATGGTCTATTTTGTTGCGACTGAATTTTCTACGCGATAAAACAAAAACTATTTTGCTTGGTATAAACAGGAATTTAAATGCCTTCTGTGCGACTGATTATGACCTTTTTTCTACACAGACAAAAGATGGAACTACTTTTATAAGACGAAAGAAGAAACTATTTCTTGCACATGAGTAGCAACTATCTACATTAAGAAAACAGTAGGAACTATTTTTACGGAAGAATACATACCTGGTTATCTAAACATCCTAGATTGTAAGCTGTCTCCCCCTGTGTAATTTTCATATCCATATAACATGACTGAAATATGTTATACATGTATATACTCGTATGTATTTTATTTATGTATTTTAGGCAAAATGCCCATGTACATCACAATATATAACTACATTTTACAGGTTTAACATACATACATGTATCAATATCAAAATTACCATACATTCAAACATATAAGTATATATAAAGTAAATTTTCATACATTCCTACAAACATTCATCATAAACTCATACATGCATTCATACAGGCTCATATATGCATTCATGCATAATCTCATACATACAGTTATACAAAAACACACAAATTCTTACTTTCATACAAAACCACTTCCATGCATTAATGCCTGATCTCATACATTAACACAAACATACATACACTAAATGTATATCATTCTAATATAGACTTAAATCACGTGACATTCATAATCTCGGGACCAACTTTAATCATTTGTCTTTCATAAATCACGTGACATACCTGGAAATCTCGGCACTGGACTGTGGTGTTGCAGCTGTCTTTATCAGATACGTCAAAACACGCGTAACAATCTATTATACCTGTAATATGAAATTATTTGTAACTTTTATGCAACCGTCAGTGGCGCATATATAAATACTGCTGATTTAAATACTTGATTGTATGCATAGAAAGTGAGTACAGAAATACTGTTATAGGTATTTATCAGCGGCGTGTCCATCTCTTTAAGATTGATTTATTAGTCGAAATCAATCATATTCGAAACAATTCTTATAAAAGTATTGCAGATTATTTTTCTTTTAACTCATTAATTGCTGCATGGTGTTTTATTCATTGCCAATGACAGGTGTTAATTTTGCACTATAAAGATTAGAAAGGTCCTGATTGAGTAAGATGTAGTTTGTGGTCAAAGCTATGAGTCTGCCAGATGATATGTAGTAAATTAAGTAAACGATATATTTTATAAATGTAATGTAGCAAACTGCCTTGTACTGCCTTGCCTTCAAACTAGCTTGTATGACCCCTTGATAGAGTGTCATGCTACGACTCTAGAGGTCGTGGATTCGAATCTCAGTTCGGACCATGGGTTTTAATCAGGTTACATTTGGCGTCCAACGTAAATAACCCAGTAAGTATTGTGTGATTGCACCCTTAGATAGTCCCACAGACAATCAAGCTCCAAGAATTAAGGAGAGGATGCATGTAGTAGAGGTATACTGAACCACTTGTAATCCCTTGCCTTCAAGCTAGATTTTATGACCACTTGATAGAGTGTCCGCTTACTACTCTCAAGGTCATAGGTTCGAATCTCTCTCCTGACCATGTGTTTTTAGCGGGTTACAATAAAACAAGATAATATCGTACCTGTTACAGTTTGACAAGAAATAGTCAGGACAATAAACAACAAGCTAACTATCATTGTGTCGATCTCTGAAAGAATTATGTTCGTCAATTTAAAATTCTAAAAACTTTGGCCAATGTTTTCCAATGAGTTCGAGCCGTATTATATAAGTAAAATTTAAATTTTAGCCATACTTTCATCGAATGACACCATAAAGCGTAAAAGAAAAAAACCGTATTATTCTATGAAGAGAACAAGCATTTTACTGTAAAGCCTGTCGAATACAATGAGAACTTACACCGTGAGCGTGTGTGGTCGATTGGTAACAACGTTAGACTGGAAATCATTGGATAGCCAACTCGGTGTTGGTTCAAATCCCATCTCAAACCTACCTCGTTGTTTCCTTGAGCTATAAACTTAATTATGTTAGCTCAGTACTTAAGGGGGTCAGAAAGCGAATCGTTGGTGATTAATCAAAGAACATGATTCTTAATCGAACAAAAATATATTAGTTTAAACTCTTGTTAAAATTTACTCATCTGACAGTGGCGCGTACATTAACTCCGCTAATTGAAATATAATCGATCGATCATAAGTACAGAAGTACTGTAGTGAATATTTACATCAGCAGCATTATTGTATGCAACACTGATTGTTGAATAAAGCTTAACGGTAAACAAAAAAATAAAGATATATTTACATGAAACATACATGGTCACAGTCTAGTTTTATATTTCATTGTAAGATGATTTAACAAACATGTATTTAACGTCATATGTTCCGTGCTGATGTACTCTTACTTGATAAGGCATAATTTCAAAAACACAATCTTATCAACTCTGCCCTGTTAACATAAATAACTTGTACAACTAAGGGAGGTAATTCATTATATAGTCATTCTATCTTTATACAAAAGGGAGGTAATTAGTATGAAATGAGATGCACAATATATGTGTACAATGACAACGAGTCTTATCATCTAATTATGAGACTTTTTTACACTCTTTAAATGGATACTTCCTCTTGAATTTAATGAATCTTGAATTTCTTTCTATAGCGACTTTCCTAATTATTGAACCCTTGTAACGTTCGTTTTACAAACAATTATTCCGGTCTTGTTATGGTTTATCTATATATCCTCTCTATTAATTTGTTTATTGGGTTTACAACCATTCCAAAATATAGTCATTTTACAACGGTCAGCACACCTAACCATGCTTTGCTTGACATTTTGTCAATAGTCAGGACCCACCTACCCTTATTCAATGCAGTGAAGCTCTATATACATATGTATATCTTATTTTTCGAGGAACTTTGACTTGATTGGATTATAAGAGTGAGGCCAAAATAAAACTAATTGTTACTCGAACTTGACTCAAACCAACGACTTCCGACATTCCAGTCCTCACCACTCGACCATGGCTCAACTTGATACATTACCCAATAAGGGACTTTAGTCAGTTATTTCCCCGTGTACAATTTGTCAAAATTAATGTTAAATAACTTTTTTGTTAATCAATTTGATTGAAATTCAAACTAAAAACTTTTAGGGTGAAGAACTATCTGTTTTTCATCACTATTGTTAATGTCTTCATTAAAAATAAAGATATTAGATAAAATATTTTGTTATCTTTACATAAGAATTCAATGATAAAATCCGAGATTTCCAACTGTAAGGACATACTTACCAATTGGATTGCTTCAGATTTTATCAGGGAAAGATAACTGACTGAAGTCCCTAATTGAAATGATTTTTAACCTTGCTTTACTAAGTTTATTAATAAAAAGTGGTTCTAAACCAATTATCTACATACGCGAGGTCAAAGTGCACGTGCATAATATGTATTATAGTCTGCATTAATGTAAACAGGTTAGTATCGTAGCATACTTTCTAATGAAGTAGAAATTTATCTCCAATATCAGAATCCAAGATCGTTTATGGAGCAATTATTCAATCAATCGTTTCTTAACAGATCAAGCATATGGAGAATAGTTCGTAAAACTGGTAGTACACTCCCTTTTTGGGGAGTAAAAATATCGTGATTGAGTTAGTTCCCTTTCAACATCAATTTTAGAGTTCAACATAATCGACTTCGTGTGGTGTTATAAACCGATAGAGTATCGATAACATAAGGGCCTAATAGAGATAATAAACACCGTCTGTAAGTGATTTAGTTGCCGTCTTACGTTGGTCGCCAAATGTTACAGGGTGCTTACTGCAGCCTGATTGGGACTCGAACAAAAGACTCCTCACAAGGCGAATGCTCTCCAGGCTGACCAATCCGGTTGCTTAAAATAAAAGTTAAATTGTGAATTGTTTGTTTGTTTGTTTGTTAATTTGTTTGTTGGGTTTAACGCTGTGGCAACACATTGTATAGGTCATATAATGGCGGTCAGTCAACCTACTCACTCCTCCTGGAAAAGCTAAATCTCTTAATTTAGCTGTTAACCAACTACTAAGCGGGATTCAATGTTTCTCAACTGAGAAACATTGAATCCCTTACCCTGATGGCACCTTTACAACACCATTATTATACAGTTTACTTGAATATCAAAAAAAGGTCACATGACATATCGCTGCGATTTTCTCGAAAAAACACTGCACGAGTAAGGATCAATTTACTACAGTCTTCAATTTAGCCTGTGGACCGTGGACGAGTCCATTATATTTTTACTGGGTTTAACGCTGTGTCAATACAATTAAGGTCGTTTTACGGCGTCGAGTGCACCTAACCTAGCTTTCCTGGACCCTTGTCTATAACCAGTACTCACCTACCCTTCCACAAGGCCGGAAACTTCTCCATATTATCTAATCAATGGAGGAAAATTGACATCATCGTCAAATTTTCATGGAAGGTTATAACCTCTCCGGGTGGGATTCGAACTCGTACCGCCTTCGGGACACGATATTCTAAATTCCACTGCGCTACCAACGGCGCTGTCGATCCGTGTCCATGTAAAATACCGGTCTAGCGATTTTAGTGGTCTGACGATACATTTGTTACTGTTAACTGTTACAGCTTACATTTTTCATATTCAATAAAAAATTTAATATCGTTAGTTAATGTTATGTTATCTAATACATGTATTAAGATATATTATACTAAATCATTAATATGGACTGCATTTTTAACGTATCAGTTCGCTAAGATTTTTGGTCCAGAATATTTCCATTTTGCCGGCCCGAATGTCCAAAGCTGCATGATAAATGTTTGTCGTGAAGGCTGCCGATTTACAACCAGTGTCATGACAAATTTGGCGCATAAACGTATTATTGTTTTTTTCACTTGTCTGGGTTGCATACATCAAACCCGTTCATTTAAATTCTCGCTACAATATTTCTATTTTACCATATATAATCGAGTATTTAAATCAGTGGGGCAAATGTATGAACCATGGACAATTGAGTAACATTACCAATAGAAATGTTCGACGGTTTGGATCATGAAGTGTATGGTGATCAATGGGTTGGAACGAGTGTGTTAAAGTTATTTAACTCAACTCGATTCAATGACGACGGTTTAATGTAGAGTACATAGAGCGTGAATCACGGGTTTTGTGTGCCTACTAGCTGAATGATCTAAATTAAGTTATGTGTAGTCATGTAGCTGTGGAAAACAACCGCATGTTATGGTGAGTTAAAATATTTCTTAATTATTCTTTAATTACTAATTTAATTAATATCATTTATTACTTAATGATAGGAAATATACATGTAGATATCGCTTGACTAAGTAGTAAGCAAAATGAGCAAAATATAATGTGTGTAGACAAGGTTTGTTTTATAGGGTAGGTCGACCACGTGTTAAAATGTACGATTTGTGTTCTTATTATAAAAATGCAGGTAAATGTTGCATTATTTTGTATACAAGCATACACTTTGAAATGGGTATAAATACTAAATGGAGGATAGATGATTAAGATTTATCGTTATATTATAACAAATTGTCTCTTTTCCGTATGTTTTGTCTTTTTGTCTTCACAGACGTATATGTAAAATGTTTATTTGTTTCGCAGGCTACGTGATGTAGCTATTGTTGGTTTCGTTTGTGTGTGGCGTGTGGGGAGGTGTGCGTGTGTGGGGGTGCGAGTGTGAGTGCGTGCGTGCGTGCGAGCATGGAAACGTGAGAATGTGTGTGGAGGGGAGGGGGCGGCGTGTGTGTGGGTGTGTGGGTGTGTGTGTGTGTGTGCTTTTGCAATACTGGTTATGCATTTTGAAATTTATTTGCTTGTGAAAAAACACTTACATATACCTTTCTTTTATAATAGAAGAATACTAGTTCTATTTTGATATAAGTTTACACGTAACAAATATATATACTGAACCAAAAAAGAAACTTTCGCCAAGTTTGATTGTAGATATGTTAGTACAGTTGAAATTATTTTGGCTGAAAGCTTACATCTTTGTAAATAAAAATGTATTGTGGTTCTTTTAAAATCGTCATTTTGAAGGAAAGGATCAGATTGATTGTTGAATTTTAAATTAAAATAAGGTAGGGGTCATTTCTAAAGTTAACAATCAGTAGCGTGCGTGACCGCCGTGGGCGATGCTGACTGCCTGACAGCGACGTCGCACAAGCTTGTTAATGTCAGCCTGTGGAATACTATTCCATTCTTCAAGACGTCGATGTACGCGTCCGTCTATCCAGATTATCCCAAAGATGTTCAATATTGGGTTCAAATCCGAACTTTTTGAGGGCCAGTCGTGGATGAAATCAACGTTATGATTTTGTAAATACTGTATTATTGACACGAGCAACAGTTTTACAAGCTACTACGTGTATATATGTGTGTACATGTAAGTGGTACCCTTGAACAACTGGCACATACATTGCGAACGTTTCTTTTTTGGTTCAGTATAGAAACGTCTACAGTTGATTTATGTAAACAATCACCGGCCGCCGGCACGGTCCCAGTTCAAAAACACTATAATACATGTATGTAATTTGGAACGCGCCGGCCGCCTTTGTAAACAATGCGATTATTTACGTGGTCGGTTCCATTAAAAACTAATATGTGGGGGTTAAAAGACCCTATTTTAGTTCAATCATATTTTGGCATATAGTCGTATTATTCAATTTACAATGCACTTGTGCACTGTTAGACCGTGTGACATTGTCACGCTTGTGAAATATTCGGTCGAATATGTCATACCCTTTAGCCGAATATAACACACATAATGTGACATATTCGGTTGAAATCAACTTTTCCACGCTTATCAAGACGTGTTAGACCGTATATGTCACAGAACGGATATGTCACGCGTGTGAAGTTACCATTAGCAAGCTGGGATACAATGTAAATGAATGAGAATAGCATAAACTTGCAGACATCGTCATTTACTAATAGCGTTAAAGTCGTGTGAACATAAATTATCATTACTGTACAGTTTCACAAAGTCAACGACTTCTTCATATACCTTATAAATAACAGAAAATCGACATTACTGTCGAAGTTTAAGTGAAGGGCATCACTAAATGAGACTCGAACAAGCTACCCTCATGAGCGCTAGATTTGAAATTATCCACGCAGCCTACTGCGTTATGGAACCAGGTTGCAGACTTTTCCGGTATCTTTAAAAACATAGCCCACACTGATAGCTCAGTTTGTAGCACACAAGTCTACCAATCGAGGTGTCCTAGGTTCGATTACTGGACGGGGCAAACGTTCGCGGAGTTTGGTCATGAAATAATTTCAGCGGCAATTCTTCTTTTTGCCTCTAATTCTAAATCATGTAGGGCAGTTGTCAATCTCTGACGAAAGTGTGTGCCTAGTCAGTGATTAGCAACTAAGTCCAGAGATTTAGCCTTTCCAGAACCGCTGAGTATGTTAACTGACCGCTCCGATATGACCTATACCATGTTTAGCTACTGAGTTAAACCCATTCAAAAATGTTAATGTACGTGTATATGGATCTTCCACAAATTATACTGTTAGTGAAATATTCTACATTGTTAATAAGTATAATGTTTTGGTACAAGTAACATGAAACCATAGGAAAGGGTTAATGAGCAAAAACTGATAAAGCAAATAAATTTTGCATATTTTAAAAATTGTAAATGTTAATTAAGGGAAGTTAATCATGACACGTTTGTACATTCGGAAAATCACTCGGGTGATTCCGTAAACTGACGATCAGTGTGTTGTGCAGCAATCGCCGAGTAGTTCCGAATGGAGTGTGTAAAGTACGGACATTTTAAACGCCTCTATCACAGTTGATACAACACGCACGAGATTTAAATTCTTTTTATCGGTTTCAAGCATAGTTTCTATAGTAGGGATTATTTTCTAACCACGCCTGTGTTGTTATAACGTGTGTTAAAGTCATTGAAGGGGATTTTTTAGACTAAACTTAATTTTTACAGTCGGGTTTTAGTGTCCTTTTTTTAAATCTTATTTTATTTATGAACTTCAATTTAGAATACGTTGTTCAATTGTACGGGGCAGCGTTATAGAAAGACTTTCAATACATTTGGAATTTGACAACTATCAGTGAGTGTTTTCATTCTTTTTACTGTGCGTTTGCGCTATCTAAATTGGAATTACTAGAGTGTGTTACTTGCCAGGGTAGCTTTCTTATATGTTCAAATTTTAGGGAGGATTTATAAGCGACCGAAAAGCTCATCTAAGCAGGGGCGTCCCGGGTTCCAGTCCCAGTCAGGCTACTTTATTTGTCACCTTGTTACAACGGTGCACGACTTTGGTTCGCGACTAAATAGTTGAGAAATGTGATAATAAGTTGCTCCCAACCGGTCTGGGATTCCGAAATTCGTGACGATTTTCAATTTGTGGGGGAGATTTTAACGGTACTTACCTGTTCACATTTTAGGGGGATGTATTCAAAGCGGCTATTTAGCATAGGCAGGACTGCAATCGCCTTGAAAGCGGGATGAAGTCCTGGGTTCGAGTCCATTTCAGGCTGCATATTTTTCTCACCCTAGGACATACCGAATTAATAAGTTTTGAAGTTCGGATAGTTATGCATGTAGCTAAAAAAATATATAAGCTTAGTGCTTCTTTCTATTTTTCTAATTTTACTGCTCACGCTTATGATGTACATTTTTGACCTCATGCTAGCTTTATTATTGGAACGTGCTTTTTTGTTTACTTCTGTAGTGCTCATATCGAATTTATTTCCGGTCATGGATGGTTGCGAGGTTACATACCATTCAAAACACCTCGACCTCACAGCGAACGGCCGAGGAGTTCCGAATGGTTGCATGTACCAATATTTAGTAATTGTAGGGCCTATTGCCTAAGTATATCGCTACGTAGCGCTTTTTGCCCTGGTACATAAAACGATAACTATGTGATTTAAAATCTAAGGTACCAGAGGGCGAAGCGATACGTGATGATAGGTTTTAGGCAACAGGTCCATAGACTCGAAATTTAAAAAAACAAACATGTCGTCTGCTTAGAGTACAGTCATTCGGAACACCTCGTTCATTCATTGAATGAATATTATTCCTAGTGAATGGCCGAGGATTTTCGAACGAGGATACAGTACGTCTATACCTTTGACCTATCTACATTGAAATCCAATCAAACACGACCAAAACATTACCGCCATTTTAAATTTGAAATGTGTAATAATTGGAAACAACTTGAAGGAATAATGAAATTGGAATATATTTTATTTTATCAAATAAGTCAAGGTATAGCTCGTTTAGGATAATTTGAGACAAACGACTCAGTTCGTTTACATATTTGGGACTCGGGTATTACATAAAACAGGGAGGTCAGCTGATTTGTGTTATGAAAGTCTTAAACATGTCATAATGCGTTGAACGTGTGTTCTCGTATAAACAAAAGTTTTATATATTTTTATAAACTAAATTTAATATATCAAAAACACACTGATAATAGTCGGTAATCACGTGTTTTAAACTTAAATCGACCTGTGTATGAAAATGGTATCGTTGTATTTTGTCTCAAGTTATCCTAAACGAGCTATAATTTATTATTTACTATTCAATTTACCATACTGCACAGATCACTGTCTTTCTTTTAACACAGATCGCCAGCATATTCAAATAAATCGAACATCTAGTTAGGACTTTGATTTCGGTGCACCACCCAACAAGAATAACATTAAACGATTAGATAATAATTAAATAAGGTTTGAAGGCAGTTAGGTTAAAAAACCGGCTATAAAGTTATATCAGAAAAACAAAATATTAATAATAAATGCAACATTATTTTACTGTGTGAGGTAATCAAGTGTGGACTAGGTGACTATATAGTCATTTCTTGCTGTTGGGTTAACCCTTTAGCGACGCAGTTAAGTGTCTCGCCTGGCTACCGGGAGAACCAAGTTCGATTCCCTATCAGTGCCTATGGTTTTTATTCTTCCAATTTACTTTACAAGTTAGGTAGCCTATGCTTTATGTTGTTCGACAAACACTGGCTTCACGTGCTCAGACTTGTTACCCTGGTACACAGACTACTAGAATATATCTCTCAATCTTGAATCTGTTCTACATTTAATGTAATGTCGACAAGATTGTGAACTAGTACTGGATATCCGTAGGCGGTACCAGGATTTCTAGTTATGGAATGCGGAAAATTCTAGTTGGGGGGGGGGGGGGTGCGGGCAATTCTAGTTAAGAGGCGGGCGGATAAATAACAAGCAGACTGGGGATCCTGAGGGGCGTAAGTGCCCTCAACGGATCCTGAACAAAGCCCTAATTAGAGGCCCAGGGGGCGGCGGCTCCAAAAGTTCCTGAGTTTTGGGCATTTCTAAGGGATTCAGACACATTTCCAGAACCTTAACTATCCTTACCCAGGGTATATACAATATAAAGCATCTGTATTTATATCATATGATTTTCTTTAAACTCGTTAAATACGCACACATATACTTTAATAATTATTTCTATCAAGGAAACGCAATTAAAAATCGGTCTGTATACATTATTGTGTACACGTTATATCTATACAATATACGTAGCGCCGTTAAACGTTACAACGCCACTAAACGTTACAATTGACGTTAAACGTTGCAACACTAACGCTTATCGTCGCAACCGCTGCTAAACGTCTTAATCGTTCTGCTGTTACATGTCGCAACGCTGACGCTAAACGTCGCAAAAATCTACTAACATTAAACGTTGCAACACTAACGCTAAACGTCGCACTTAGTAGGAAGATAAAAGTAACGAGCCTTTACAACTGACAAGTATTACATAGGACAAATATGACTTCAAAGCAACCACTCTTAGACTCGTAACAACCATCAATATCTCCTTAGCAACCACCCTTTGGATCATAGCAACCACTCTTTCGCCCTATGCAAATCGCCCCAAGGTAATAAGAATCAATTATACCGTCCATAGCAACAGACTGGAATTTCTCAGCAACTATTATTGTACCTTTACTATCCCCTTAAATGTCCAATGCAATAACTCTCGCGGCCATAAACTTATCTCAGTGTCTATTTTGATCATCTTCAGATCAACTTTCAAATTTTATTTTATTTTATTCAAATTGGGTTAGATCTAGATAGACAGGAATTAAAGAGGCCTTATTCTTGCATTAGCGGTGTTGCGACGGTGAGTGTCCTCCGTTACAGGTCGTCCACGTAAACATTGAATATATAAACATGGCAGGTTTCATTGCACACCAATATTTAGGGATAAATTATTTTTATAATTTTACAGTTTTGTTAGTTAACACTTATTTTAAATAAACATATCTTGATAAAAATTTACAATGTGCTTATACGTTATTTATAATGAATATTAAATGTCAAAGCGGTATGTTTAAATCAGTAAAATGCTGTTCATGCATCTGCTTATTCACCTAATTAGTGGGCAAGTCCATTGTTTAAAGTACAAAAATATGCATGACCTAGAATACTACCTGTAGTACTAATGTCATTGCTTTTATGTTTATATACATTTGTATTAACAACTTCTTGTTTTCAGATTGTATGGCTTTATGGATTGGATCAGCGATATGAAAATACTGCTGTGATAAAATCATCTGCTTGTGTATAGATTGGATTGATTACAATGACTAATGTCCTCACTATAATGACAAAGGAAGTATATTTTCTAATGTTTAATATTAAGTTCGTTAAAAGTTAAAGTTTTGTTTAAAATCCTGCTCTCATGTATGCACATTGAGTCGGCTTTATGGTCTTGACATCAAATTTATCATCATGTAGGTGACCCTTATAGTTTAACCCGGGTCGATAGCGCAGTTGGTAACGCGCCGTGATTTGGATACTCTTGCCCGAGGGGGTGCGGGTTCGAATCCCACCCGGGTAGGTTATACCCTTCCATGAAAGTTTGGCAATAATGTCGATTTTCCTCCATTGATTAGATAATATGGAGAAGTTTCCGGCCTTGTGGAAGGGTAGGTGAGTACTGGTTATAGACAATGGTCCAGGAAAGCTAGGTTAGGTGCGCTGGACGCCGTGAAATGACCTAAACTGTGTTGATACGGCGTTAACTCCAATAAATAAATAAATAAATGACCCTCATAGTTGCTTTCGCGTGGATAAAGTAAAGTGTTCTTATATTTTTGTGTTAGAAAACAATAGTTGAGGTCATTGCGCGATTATGTTATAATTAGTTCAGTAATATGTAGTTTGTCGGCATAACTGTTTAGCAATCGGTTTTCTTCATACGTAAGTAGCTAGACTGAATAAAAAATATTGTCATTTGCCTACACATCCCTTTAATATAATATAAGGTTATTAGTATTTCATCTTTACTTGAATTTTTAAATTTTACTTATAACTTTGCCTTTCTTTTTCAGCTGATGTCATTTGAGGCGCTTTTGTATTAAGTTAAGGTAATATGAAAGCTGATACATGTATACATGTATTTAAACCCCTGCCATTGAAGGATTTCCGTTATAGTCTGTTTCCAATGGTTAAAAAAATGGGTTCAAAAAAAAATTATACTATACTTAGTTATAATGGTTTTATTTTGAACTATGGACCTTGTAGTTAAAAAAAAGTATCATCCTCAATTTTTCATGTCATTATTTCGGCGGCCATCTTGGATTTCAAAATGGCCGCCATGAAAACAATAAGAATACAATATTATTGTATAGATGCTCATAACTTTTTTATTAATGCTCAGATTTTGTTCATACTTGATCAAAATGACCACATGATTAAACCCTTAAATTTTAAATATCTAAAGGTGACTTTGATCCTATATGACCTTGACCTTCAAGGTCACATGTAAAAATTGTATTATTTTGATCGAATGTATTATGTATACATTCTTTTTTTTCTGAGTTTTATATTCTTTTGAACTAATGAATGGTTTATTTCAATGTTAAATCATCTTTAAACAGAATAAGTATCCTCCTCAAACTTTCATGTTATTATTTTGGCGGCCATCTTGGATTTCAAAATGACCTCTATGAAAACAATGCATATACAATATTTATGTAATTTGTTCATTATTTTTTTATTTATGCTCATGCTGTATTCATACTTAGACACAAAACCTGCAATGATAAGCCCTTACTTTTGGAAGGTATATATGTGAATTGATCCTTTGTGACCTTGACCTTTCCCAAGGTCAAAGGTCAAAATATTGCTAAATTTGATAAAATATGAGGTGTATACATGATTTTTTGTGTCACTAAGGTTCTTTGGAACTTATGATTGGTTTATTTCAATGTTTGATCATTTTAAATCAGGAAAAGTATTATCCTCAATTTTTCATGGTTTTATTTTTGGAGCTATTCTTGATTTCAAAATGGCCACCATAAAAACAAGACTACATGTAATATATAAATGTAAATAAAAATCCTTATTGTCTAATTTATTTTTAGATTGTATTGATACTTGGACATAATGACCACAATACTAAGCCCTCAAGTTTGGGAGATAAAAATGTGACCTTGATCCTTTATTACCTTGACCTTCACCAAGGTCACAGGTGGATTTTTGCTCAATTTGATCAGAGGAATCTTGTAAACATGATTATTTTACAGTGTCGAGCATTCTTTTGAACTTAATAATTGTTTTATTTCAATGTTTTATCATTTGTGAAGAGGAAATATAATAATTTATCATACCCAATCACTCATTGTATTATTCTGGCAACCATTTTGGATTTAGATTTGGAAACCTTCGTAAGGCATTAAAGCGTTAACATATATTTAAGGATTGAAATAATAGAAAACTGACTTTCATCGAAATTAAATGTCATTTTGATGATATCTAATTTGCATAAGTGCTGAAGTGTAACTATTAAACATATTATTAAGTACATGTATATGAATAAAAACCTTAATTTTTTTGTATAGACACATAACGTTGAGCCATTATGACCTTGTCGATGAAGGTCTTATGTAAAAAATGTAGAGGGAATAGTTTGGTTGGTATAATCAGAATATCGCTAATTGGTTTTTTAATACAAAAGTTAATTCAGCCTTAAACATTTGAGTTTGCAACAGTGATGTGTGATTTGAACTGTCATGATCAGGAAAGGGATAAACTTATGTGGTAGTTTCAAAGGTCTATATATTAAAGATCGTTTTCATTGTATTGGTTTTACTCTAAACAGGCATTATTTGATTTACATTGGCTACCTGTAAAACAAAGAATTGAATTTAAAATATTGACATATATGCATAACTGCTCAGTTGGAAACGCTTCTGGGTATCTGATGGAACTCCTGTCCACTAAGACTTTCACACGAACACTAAGGAACTCAGCATCGTCAGCAGGGTGCTATAAGGTTCCTCATAACAGTAGAAAAACATTTAATGACAGAGGGTTTCAGATAGCAGGTCCACAGCTTTGGAACATCTACCTCTCGGGTTGAGACAATGTAACTCTATTGATATTTTCAAAAAAAGACTAAAAACCTCTTTATTTCAAAGATATTTTCAATAGTTTCTCATGTATACATTGTAACTATGTTTAAAATTAGTTGTAATTGTAAAACGCCATTGAATATGTTTTTTTAATGTTGAAATAGGCGTTTAAGAAAATAAAACAAGTTTAAGTTTTTTTTAAAAAATGAGTTATTATTCAATTGCACGTCCACAATTGACGAAATAAACATATGATTGATTGTCTATAGTACTGCAAAACCCCGGTAAACAGATGGACCCCCAGTGTCATAAACAATTGTGTCTAGGTTTTTTATCTTAATTATCTGTCATTTATGTCCAGATCTTAAGGAAACTGTATACAATGATAGCATACCATTTGAAAAGCCGAATTATGAAATAACCCTAAATCCACCTTGCTTCATTATAAGATTGTTGCCATTTTATTTTTTGCTATAAAGTATTATTAGTATATTTTAGAGCTAATTTTCGCCAGGCTTTATGAAGCTTTACACCACGAATGTTTATACTATGAAATGATAATAATTTGCAATAACTTTGTCTGCTTCTTGCTTAATGTTTGATTATTGCCATTTATCTATCTTTCAGTAAACAATTCATGTTATAATTTTTTCCTCTATGTTGCTTTAGTTGCTGTAAAAAACAAAAAAGAACATGCTGTATTCTTACATAAATGTTTTTCAATTTACCTTCGCATGGTAAAACTGGCTTGAATGTGGTTTCCACTTTTAACCACTGTCTATACCATGATCATTTTGGTGAAATCATATACATGTAATATATTTTAGGAATGATAAATTTCACATGTGATTTCATATAACCAAATGTATAAATGCTATCATAGATGACAAGCATGTTTAAATGTATTTACAAGGATACTATAAGTGTGTGACATGGAAAAATGCTTGACATACATGTATTTTGCACTGAAGATATGTATAAAAGTTGCCTTAAACTGTCTGTGCACCTAAACTTATTCAAAGTTATTTTAAATTTGATGGAAGTTAACATGGAGTTAAGAGTGGTGGCAATCGAGGGTCTTGTCTACAACATAAAATGTGTTAATGTGAGATCTTCTTTTCCCAGGTTTAAGGCTATCTCATCTCCTGCAAGAGCCAAGAGGTCTCCAGTCATAAATAGACAAATTCTCTAATGCGTCCGACCAATTCAGATTTACCATAAGCCAAAACTAGAATGCAAGGTCATGAATAAACAAACACAGTAAGGCCACATCTCTGCTCCACTAACAGCTGTATACATACATAAATGACTTAGATACTAATACCTACAATTTGGAACAGCATGTCCCCATCATGTTTAAATAGAACTTCTTCGTCTAAAATAGATTGTCAGTCAGTTATGGTTGAAAACGTTTTCTAACAAAACAAAAATGAAATAAACATATGTCTTTCAATTGATCTACTAAAACATTCACTGACTAAAACATGGCAGCCATGTTATCAAACTTAATTTACATGTAAAGGACAATTATGATTGGTACACAGTGCCATTTCTGTTAGTTTTATCTTTTTCAAGTGAAAGAGGTGGGTATTTACTTGGATGATGAGTATTGCTCAAGCCCTATAACAAAGTGTCTGTTCTGTTTTACAAGATATTATCAGCCAGACGGCTGTTAAGGGAATATAGGACTGGCAGATTTTTAACCTAAATTGAATGCCAATTAGTTATGGTATTTTGTAGGGGTGTAACGGTTACCGGTTATACAAGTTTATATTGCAATACAAATTTTATGTGTGTAACCGGTTCGTTTTTACTTGAACCTGTTTTGTAGTTATGTGTCATAATGTTCGTTTTTATAACAATCTGAAAATTACATGTTTAAACAAATGTTAAAATGTATTGAAAACATGTACTTGAAATAATCTTACTGTGGTTTAATTATTCAAACTGTGACACGAAGTTCAAGTTGGAAATATTATAAAATATTTATGCATGTATGTATACGAGACATGACTTACATGTATCTGGGTCCTTTCGTTTTATCAGAATTTAAAGGTTCAATATCTGCCACTAAAATTCTGCATAAAGTTATTAGGCTCATTAAAAATATAATATACCACAGGCCATGTCATTGTCATATTGTCACAGCTAAGGAATTGTTGGTATTCCAGAGTAGTTTTTTAAATATTTTTGTATAGTGCAATTGTTCTAGATGCAACGTTTATACGGTCCACGTCAGAATAATATTCCATTTTTTACCCCAAACTGATGGTGTATAAATATAATTCAATCAAATACATGATGAAGGCTTATACAAAAAGCCTTGATTGTTATACATCATGTAACATGTATAAATATGTGAAGAAGGTTGTTGTGCAAAGCTAGAATTACATCAATTAGTTTTTCCATTGTATTAAGTTCAATTCTTACTGTACAATGGGGTCAATGAATACAGAAAAATGGGGCAAAATGGAAAAATGACACAATTACAGTAACTGAAAAGTACTAGCATTTAAGACCTCATTTTGGGAAGTTGTAACTGAACGCAGTGGAAATTTTAGGCTGAAAAGAGCAAAAAATGCATTTTTGCCCCTTATGCTCTACCTCAGTGTTGCTATGGTAAATAGAATAAGGGTCCAAAAGAAATTGTTCTTAAGTTCACACACCTATGGAATACCTTTGCCAAGTTGCATTCAAAAAGTAATGAAAAAGAGCATCTTGAAATAGCTTTATTGCATTACCTAAATTGTAAAAATATGGACAAGTTTCACCCATGCCCCAAGCAGAAAAGGGTTAAATGACTATAATTTATGAAGTAATTTGTCCTTATTTGTTTTATTTCTAAGCTTTTGCTCTGAGAATATTTAAACTAGTGTGTATAACTTAAAATTTTCAACAAGATGTAGGAAAAAGGGAATTCACAAGATAAAATCAATGTTTTTTAACTATGGCGGCCATTTTGAATAATAAAAAATGGTGTAATATACCCACAATAGGTATATTATCATTGAAAATGTTCTAAACATTATTTAACTTCTATTATAATTCATTTGCATTCAAAATCATTAATAAATGCAACCGTTAAGTAGTCTCCTATGGATAAGTACAGTAAAAATTGGCGGCCATTTTGAAATTCAAAATGGCTGCCAAACCGGAAGTGTGAAAATTTGAGGATGATACTTTTTTTACTCAGCACATTTCACTCTTTGAAAAAAACATACTTTATAAAAGTATAGTATGATTTTTTTTTAATTCACCATTCGCCATATACTATTAGTTTGAGGTAAATATGAAACCATTCGGTTATGACTGACTTGCTGGAAGACAATTCAACAGTAACAGCTAGGAATGAGTGAGTGTTAATTTATTTATTATTTTCTAGATATGTCATTTGTTTGTGAACTTTAGTATTTGTTAATCGTTCATCATCGGGAAGTCTCAAACTTTCTAGTGCTGAGTTAGCAATCTCTACCATCTTTAACAACAACAAAATTGAGAATATTTTGGCAAATAAATAATTCTCCCAGCATGAATTATAATAGGGAATTTTCAAAATTTGACTCAATTTGGGCCCTAAATCAAATCACCATTTTATGGATGAAGGATCACATTCCAGTGTTTGCCCATTATGCATCCTTTTAGAATGGGCGGACACTTTTTAAATCTATTATTATTTATTTATAATCGTACATTATTCTTCCATTGGCTATTGAATAAGTCAGTTTCTCTTGCTGTGTGGGTGGGTGAGAAAAAAACGTAGTATGTGCGTGCATGCATGCGTGTGTGAGTGTATGTGCGGGTGAGTGACGAACATGCGGCTATGTGCGAGTGAGTGTGCATGCGTGCGTGTGTGAGGGTAGGTGTGCATGAGGGTCAGGGGGGTTGTGAGTGTGTGTGCGGGCGAGTGTGCGTTTGTGATCAGTAACTGACTCATTCATTATCCAATTGATGTACGAGTATAGCACTTACTTTGTTTATCAACAAATGACATTTCTAGTTCAGTCAACTTTTAGATTTTGTTGTTGCTTAATTTACTGTGATTGGCGTTATTTATTGTCAATTATGTTTTGTTTTTCTTTGGTCCTTAGGTTGTCCGTGTCTGATCTGAGATTTGCACCGATATCTCAGGTCCCCGCATGCATATCTCCCCCATCTGTCCCATCCCCGCCATGTAGAGGGTTCGGTCTGTTGGGGTTTTTAAGAGTCATTGGCTTCATATCCCCCAGCACCAGTGGTTCGAAATACTTTGGTCACCATTATTTGTATTCTTGCTGGCTTGTAGAATTTTCTACCAGTTTTACCTAGTTAAGACAAAGCTATGCCATAGGGGAGGTGGGAATAGGTCATAGGGTTAATATAGGTAAAGAAGGTTGTGGCTTACTGAAAAATGGGAGGGTTTGCATTTATAGGGTTCTACTTTGTAAGAGAGGGAAGTAGGTTGGAACCTTTTAGGAAGTTGGAAAATATATTTGGGTATTTTTTTCTTTAGAGTTGAGGTGGGCTATTTTGTGGCAGTACAATTGATTAAAGCTATCATAGAAAGGGGTTTGAATTTGGCTATTATTGTTGTCATGTTTATGGTTTAATCGCTTCATGCAGAATGTTACTACATAAAACGGGGACGTTGATAGATTTCTATGGGGGCTCTATCCAAATGTATCTGTAACAGCCATGATTAGTTTTTTTCTGACATACATGTATATGTTTTACAAACAATCTTAATGATATTATTAGTACTAAAGCGACTGTATTAGATACAAATAGGGCCTACTTGATATAATCATTAAAGCTTGATTTCATACACATTACAGGGTACGTTTTACGTACAGTTTTAATCAAATGTTTCTGTAATAATATGCGTAACACTTTTGGGCTTACATTATTTTAGAAGAATTTGTATTTGTAATGTATACATTAATTTAATTATAATAAGAATTCTTGTATTATGAAAACTAATTGTAGATTAAAAACTTTTATATTTAAATCATATATTACATTTTTTCATCACGAAAGCGAGATAACAACTCACTCTAAGTAGAAGTTTTTATCAAGTAAATTTATGCAAAAGTGAGCTTTGTATTGAAATTATCGGGAAACTGACATTATTTTGACACTGATGTGGTATGAATTAATATTTACCGTTGACCGAATTGCGTGCTATAGTCCGATTTTATCCGGTGAGCCGTGACTGCACTTTTGTATTTATAGATTTTGGAATATTCCTACAAAAAGGTAACACAGCTTATTAACCAACCAACTGATTACTGCCTTTATCATAATTATTCAAGTTTGATTTAAGTGACTTAATAGTCGTGGCGGTAAGACACTTGGATTGATAGAAATTCGTTTGTTACCCCGGGTTCGAATCCTGCTTAGTATCCTTTATTCTTTGTTTATAATTTTTTGCAATCATGGAAACGTACAACTCGAAATATCTGTGCAGCACGAAGCCAAATGTATAAAAAATAGAATATACAGATTCGCCTGAGTGTGTGCTTAGTTATTACTTTGATGTCATACACTTAACTGTCTCGACCGCGTCTTATAGAAATGATTCTATGCACATGCATTTTATAAGAAAGAGAAGCGAAATGGGATGCATGTAATTTTGGCACATTCGTTCGATTGTATCCTAGTTTGGTTTCTAATCAGCCACTGCATTTGAAGCCAAATGTATAATATAAATGTATTATTATTCGGTACATTGTAAATTGCTGGATATAAAATATAAAGAACCAAGGAAATATAGCAAATAGAAATTAAACAAAATCAAATTATAGCACAACAATCATTATATGATACGGACAACTATACATGTATTTAATAATAAATTAAAAAATGTGGAGGCGGTGAGGTTCGAACCACTGCAGTAAAATTTATGCATTGGCCACGTTTCCGACTCGTTACCGACTGCCCTATTTAGAACAATGATTTTGAATTATTATATCATGCATATATACTTGAGATATTATAATTTGTATTCATTTTTAGTGTAGTATTTACTGGTTATACCTATCGTCATGGTTATGATTAGACTCATCCAAACTGTCACGGCTCACCGAATAAAATCAGACTATACTTATTAAGATGTTAAATATAGCTCTGATAGTTGCGTTTCCAAAAATGTGATAGCAAAGCATTATTTTAAGACAATGATAATTATTCGTTTTTATTAGCTCGACTTTTCGAAGAAAATGAGAGCTATTGCTATCACTTTGGCGTCGGTGTCGGCGTCGGCGTTGGCGTTAACGTTTGCGTTGGCGTTGGTTTTCAGGTTGAAGTTTTTTAAAACTCTTATATCTTTAACACTATCCAAGTTATTTTATAGAAAGTTAGTATACTTATTTAGTTGGACTATATTAACCATGCTGTGAAAGGGGATAACTCTGGATTAATTATTTTTTGAGTTATTGCCCTTTTATACTTATAAAATTGCAAAATATGAGGTTAAAGTTTTTCATATGTAGAATATCTTTAATACTGATCAAGATATTTGACTTAAAGTTTGTATACTTACTTGTCGGTACAATATCTACACAATTATGAAGGACGTAACTGTGGATGAATTATTTTTGGAGTAATTGCCCTTTTATACTTAAAAAATGGCAAATTATAAGGTTAAAATTGTTCCTATATGGAATATCTTTAAAACAAATCAAGATACTTGACTTAAAGTTTGTATAATTAATTATCTTTACTATATCAACACAACTTTAAAGGGAGGTAACTGTGGATGAATTATTTTTGGAGTTATGCCCCTTTATGCTTAAACATTAAGATTAAACTTTGTTCTAATGGGATATTTAGTACTTTTTAAATGTATTTGAATAAAAGTTGGAAGGCTTAATATAAGTTCTTCATCTATCCGACTATAAAGGGACTCTGGATGAATTACTTTCAGTGTTATTTCCCTTTATACTTTAATAGTTAAGATAAAAATTCGCTCAAACTGAATATATTTTGTTTGATAGAAAGTTAGTATTATTTGACAACATTAAACGTGCACTTCATTAGTTTTCGTATCGATTTACGGCTTCGTTCGTATACAACCTTCAAGGTTCGTCGCTTCAATTAGTGACACTATAAGATATGGATGGAAAAGTAACGATTGTTTTCTATCATAGGGTTTATAATACAGGGGTAAAGTACTGACTTGACGATCGTAATACCCAAGGTTCGATTCCCGCACAAGTTGTTTTTTTGTAATTTAGCAAACACCGGTAACATATTAGCTACACAATGACTTATCTATTACGATAAACTATTTGACTGAATATAAATTATAATTATTTTATAATATTTTTTGTCTTTTTATCATAATTTATCTTTATTTATATTTGTATTATTCTATTTACATCAATATATTAGTATATATACAAACATGAAACACACAAATTTAGTCACTTTCACTCGCGGTGTCTGTTGAACTGTTGAGACTGGCAGTGTCTGTTGAACTCTTTTCACTGGTGTCATCCGCCAGATCAATAACACATCTTTCCACCTTGTTGTCTGTGAAGTGGCCACGCTCCTTCATCTCCTTGATGATCTTGTCTACATGGTCACATGCCCGCCGCCACCTGTCCTCTCCAATCCTATCCAAAGCATCGTTCGTCAGTTGTTGTACATCATCTAACCTGCAAGCAAATGAAAAACGCCATAAATGTTTTAAAAATTCTAGCGGTTGAAAAAAAAACACATTATGTTAAAAGTTATATATAGATTATCATGCTATGATGTATTTACCTGAAACGTAGTATTTTTCTGTCGAACATTATGTTTAAGTTGGCCCCAGATTAGTTCTATGGGGTTAAACTCAGGGTGGTATGGAGGTAACCTTAGAACTTCGTGACCGTTACTTCTGATAATATCATCGACAACAAAGGAAGGGTCTGGCTTGTGTTGTCTCACTTTTTCCAGAAGCTTAGGTTTTAGCATGGTATCATCCACATTAACGTTGTGTTCTCGCAACCATTTCTGAAAACAGAACAATATTGCTTAAGACTTAAAGTATATAGGCTATAAAATAGTTAATAATCAGTTAAATAAATTTAATATGATGAAATGTATCTTGACATTTTATTTAATATACCTCGATCCGTCATTTAAAATAATAATTATGCAATAATGAAAAAAATATTTGTAAGCAAACCTTAATATCATCTTTCCTAGTGTACACTTAATGTTGGGCATTTGGGTGTCTGTGTAGAATGATAGCTTGCATTGTCCCTGACCACGGCACATGGCGGTTGGAGGTTTGGTAGTAGCATTTCGGTAAGCCATTTTGTGAAGTTCTTGCCGTTCATTTCCTTATGGTAATCCCCTGTGCTTGTTGATGCCTTATAAACCAGTTTTGCTCCTCGGATGAACCCATTTCGCGATCCTGCATGTACAATGATTAATCTCTGACCCCTGTTACATGGAGGAAGTACCCCTGACTGGTCTGGGCCCTGCCAACATCTCTTTGCTGAATACGCCGTATCGATCCATGTTTCGTCAACAAATACGAACTTATATCCTTTCTCTGCCAGTTCCTTCCTTCGCCGGTAAAATGCTAAACGCTTTTCAACAATAGACGGATTTTCTATCAACACCTTTCTGTTGTTTGTCGTACGTTTCCACGAAAATCCTAACTCTCGTAAAGTCCTGCGAAGCAACTCCCTACTGCCGGGATAAGATATTTCTTCCTTCAGCGTTTGATGGAGGTTCCTAAGTGTAGGCAGCTGACGTCGTACAGAATACAATTCTTGCACCTTGTTGCGGATAACCGTTCTGTCAAAGTCATTTCTTCCTTTGTAGGACCCTCGTTTACATCATGTTGGTGACTTTAAAAAACCTGTATCTCTAGGTTCCTTTCTAACGTTGTAGATAGTCCTTCGGCTGTAACCTGTAGCCTTAAAGACTTCTCTATGAATGAACCGGATTTCTTCTTAGAGTGATCCTGAAAGTACTTAGATACTTTTGCGCTTTTGCGATAAAAAGCTTTTCTTTTGAACGAAGTTTCTTCAAAGACCTCTTATGTGACATGGTTATAGACTGAATGACTTTCATCAATGAAAACGCCAACTATATGTGTAATTCATTTAGCGGCACGTATTTTTAATGTCGTGGAGTCCGTGCGCCGTCGTGTATACAAGTAGTAAAAACAGCTATTATGTTAAAATTGCAAAAAGTTTTATGCGGGATCGAACCCGTCAAGTCCAGATTGTTAGGTGGTACGCTTTACCACTACACCAAGTCCTTACATACTTCTACCTGCCCTATTACTAAACCTTTAGGAAATATATTCGTGGATTTACGGAAATATTTTACGGAAATTCACGACTATGCATACAGTGCACGTTTAATGTTGTCAAATGATATGCTTTTTCATCAGTACTACATCTACTTGACTACAAAGGGATGTAACTCTTTATGAATTATTTTTGGAGTTGTGCCTCTTTTCAACTTTTAAATTAGGGTTTAAGTACTTTAAACTGAATTATTTTCAATACTTACCAAGATACTTAAATGACAGTTAGTATGCTTATTCATCAGAACTACATCTACACAGGGACATAAATCTTGATTATTTTTTAGAGTTATTTCCCTTTACTTAAATGATGAAACTTGTTTAAATTGAAGTATAAATAGTTCCTTATAAAGAATTTTAAATGAAAGTAGGTATGCTTATTCATTGATACTATGTCTACTTAACTTTGAAGGAACGTTACTATGGACGAATGTTTTAGCAGTTATGCCCTTTTTATATTTTTACAAATATGAATTGGTAATTATTGTTTGGCTGATTTATTTCCTTTAACAAATTAAGTCCTGTCTTGAAATCATTTTTGGTTAACGATAAGCCTTGCCATGAACAAAACACTCGAAAAGTCGAGCGCGCTGTCCTTGGACTGCTCTTGTTAAGCCTAGTTTTGGCTAGTAATTAACTAACATAGCTCAAAATAGAGAGTATTCTCAACACTGCCTCTTGTTTACTTAATGCCTTAAGTGTAAGACTTATGCATTGACTGATTTATTTGGATAATTTTAATAATCAAATATAAACTTACACATGTACTGAGGAAACACCTTCATGTATGGGCGTACAATATTACAATTATTTAAGTTGCAACTTTGAGCCTGCCATCCAACAATTTTTGTATGTCACATCAATTGCCCCATATACACCATAGCCTGTCACATACTGCAATGATGAATTGTCACTTTTTAGAACTTTTGTGTTTGTCTATCATACATAACGATAAGCTAGATCTGTAGCCCCGTTGTTATCGCGCTGGGTGTTAAATCTAGAATCCCGACCGGGCGGTTATACCCTTCCATAGAAATTATATAATACATGTAATGTCAATTTTCCTTCATTGATAATGCATTTTGAGAAGTAGCTAACCTTGTTAATAAAGGTCCTCGGTCTGCCGTGAAATAACCTTAATCAATTACCATCATTTCAATAGGCTCAAATCGAGACCAACACTGTTTCAAATACAAATAGTACTTCGAAAATACAACTAAAGCAATTTAAATATGTAGCATTCTTCATTTAATTTACATAGAGTTAAATTTCTGTCAAGCAGTACTTTATTTTTATCAAAATCATTATCATATGTGTGCATTAGATAACATGGACATATTATTGACCAATGTTTATGAATTAACATAGAATAATACGACACATATTTTCTCACTATAAAACATACCGTTGTTCCTAAGCTCATGTAAGTTTACGTCCTTCAATAAGATAACAGACACACTATAAGACTTGATGTTGTTCCTAAGCTCATGTAAGTTTATGTCCTTCAATAAAATAACAGATACACAATAAGACTTGATGTTGTTCCTAAACTCATATTAGTTTATGTCATTCAATAAGATCACAGACACACAATAAGACTTGATGTTGTTCATAAGCTCATGTAAGTTTACGTCCTTCAATAAGATAACAGATACACAATAAGACTTGATGTTGTTCCTAAACTCATGTTAGTTTATGTCATTCAATAAGATCACAGACACACAATAAGACTTGATGTTGTTCATAAGCTCATGTAAGTTTACGTCCTTCAATAAGATAACAGACACACAATAAGACTTGATGTTGTTCATAAGCTCATGTAAGTTTATGTCCTTCAATAAGATAATAGACACACAATTAGACTTGATGTTGTTGCTAAACTCATGTAAGTTTGTCCTTCAATAAGATAACAGACACACAATAAGATTTGCTGTTGTTCCCAAACTCATGTTAGTTTATGTCCTTCAAAAAGATAACAGATACACAGTAAGACTTGGTGTTGTTCCTAAACTAATGTTAGTTTATGTCCTTCAATAAGATAACAGATACACAATAAGACTTGATGTTGTTCCTAAACTCATGTTAGTTTATGTCCTTCAATAAGATAACAGATACACCATAAGACTTGATGTTGTTCCTAAACTCATGTTAGTTTATGTCCTTCAATAAGATAACAGACACACAATTAGACTTGATGTTGTTCCTAAGCTCATGTAAGTTTATGTCCTTCAATAAGATCACAGACACACAAAAAGACTTGATGTTGTTCATAAGCTCATGTAAGTTTATGTCCTTCAATAAGATAATAGACACACAATTAGACTTGATGTTGTTGCTAAACTCATGTAAGTTTGTCCTTCAATAAGATAACAGACACACAATAAGATTTGCTGTTGTTCCCAAACTCATGTTAGTTTGTGTCCTTCAATAAGATAACAGATACACAATAAGACTTGGTGTTGTTCCTAAACTCATGTAAGTTTATGTCCTTCAATAAGATAACAAATACATAATAAGACTTGATGTTGTTCCTAAACTAATATTAGTTTATGTCCTTCAATAAGATAACATAGTATGTCGGCCCAAGGCTAAAAAAAGTGGTTCGCTGTACTCATCGGTATATCAGCAATATTTTGATGGTTTTTAATAGAAAAAAGTGTGCTCTTTACGAATCTGCCAGGTGATTTTTCATATTTTGGGGCAAGAAGATGCTATTGGCCAAAAACCGATGACGTCACTAATTTCTAAAAAATCGTCTTTAAACTTTAAAAATGCATTGCGCGCTTTTTTTCATGTTTCGGACAAATAATTTTGGTTCTAAATTATTATATGCTTCGACTATAAGATTTTGTAAATGTTTTGAAAATAATCGGGTGCTGGAAGCACTGATCATCAAAACAAGTGATTACGTCATATTTTTACCATTTTCCGAGGTATAAGTTTCAAACGTCATTTATTCTATGTTCTAAATTATTTTTAAAAAAATCAAATGCACGGAAGTTTTGACCATACCATGAAGATAAAAAATATAAATTAGAAAAAATACTTGATGATAAAACATAAGCTAATACCAGCTCCCTAACCAACCCTTACTAGTCACAGTTTTGTCTATAGCCCTGCAGTAAAATGCCATATTCAAGGTAAACCCTGTACTTGAGTCCCTACAAAGTTATTTTGCAGTTTATATGTCGTTGAACTGTGCTGAATGAGAATCCGAGTAATGACACCCTACATTACTTGAACAATTTGCATAATATGCAAATTAAGTCCGCCATTATCGAAATTCCGTTTTTCCCTAATAACACAATAACCAACTTGGATAGAAATTTAAAATACGCCTCCATACCCATGTTTTCATGGTCTATCTATCATATGGTACTAATTTAAGCTTGATCAGATAATTTAAATATGCAAATTTATGCAAATAAGGTATTTTACGGAATACAATATTTGGGTTATCTTTACATTAAAAAGTCCTTTGTTTTTGTTTGCATATTTTGAGAAACATTTAGTTATGTAATGTTATTTTTGTACGTTTTAGACACAGATTTATCAAATGGAATTATTAAATCAGTAAATGATGATTTTATATTTGTTGTAGGACTATGCCTTTATACATTTCAAGACTGCACGTACAGTTATGCCATTTTTTTATTCTTTTTTGCCTGGATAATTATTTTCAGGTTTTGTATCTTCTAACAACGCTGATTAAGAAACTAAGTGAGGAAATTCTAAGATCCTTATGAAAATTTGCATAATATGCAAATTTATCCTCCCCCATCACCAAAATTCCGTTTTTTGATAATAACATAATAACCAATTATAATAAAAAATAAATTTGTGTCAGTACCCATGTTTGTAGGGTCTAGTTAATATATGATATCACCTTCAGCGCCATAAGATGATTTGAACATGCAAATTATGGATTTTAATAATAAGGATGAGGTACGTTTTAGTATAAATTAAAGACCTCTATCAGATTACGATTCGCAGCATAAACAGTTTTACGACCATTTACAAATAATTAAAGGCAAAGCAGTTAGACAGTGAGTATTTAGTGTCGAAACATTTGAAGTATTTTCATGATAAACAGATATATGCATCCCAATGATCATTTATGACACACATTAACAATATGCATTTTACCTATGCGTCCATTACATGTGTGTGTGTGATTCGTTTCATGTTGTTGAACCTATACTGATGAGCTAATTTTATCATGACTATCATAGGTGCATGAAGTGGATTAATATCTCTCATCTCCTTATAAGTTAAGTTCTCGTATAGAAAAACAACATTCTATAAAAGAAACTATGGTCAGGTAATGCCTCTTATGAATACAATACATACATGTTCTTTACTGTAAATAGATTGTCAATTATAGTTTCCGTAATTTCTAAGTTGCCTTAATGTCGCTACTTAAAATAAGTCCCACAAACAACTTTCTGATTTCGCAAGGAAACTATGTAAGGATGCATTTAACTGATTGAAATTAAATGCTATGCATAATAGGTATTAGTTAAAATTTAAGTCGCTAATTAAGTCATACAAGGACAAAAAGGTGCAGCAATGAACATGTATAGCATATGTTGACACATGTAGTTTCATGTTTTACATTCCACTTAGTTGAGAGGTCAAATATGCACACAAATTTATATGTAAAACTTTCCAGCCTCTACTATTACAGTTAAACATATCGATTATATTGTGTCAATGACAGGATGTTCTTCATAATGATAAAATGGTTTTGAATTCAGTGGCTTAATTTTACGAGCAACTGAAGATGTACTAGTACTGTAAAATTAATTCATGTTCTTTCATTACTTGATTTTGGCTTAACGGCTCAGCAAATCAAAATCCATAAAATAGTGTGTGCAAACGAAAAATTCTTAGTAAAATTCCAACACTATAAACGTGTGTATCATTTGCACATTTAAACATTCATTTAATATTATTTACATTGATTATGATTGGTATATGACTGGTCCCATGATCTATGTGGACATTCCAAACAAAACATTGAAATCCATCTGAGCAAAAATTCAGTAGCAATTGACAGATTACTCAGTTCAATTTAATTGGCATGGATAATTAGGTGAAATTCACATTGGATCTGTATAAAAATACATGATTACATGCGGAAAACATGGTAGCATTTAATAGTAAATTTTGTTTTACAATTCATGGTGGAATAAAATAGAAAATTTTAGACAATACCTTATTTCTATCAAATTAGAGCAAAAAAATTATTTATTTTAATTCAATCTATTTACGCATTGTATCATACAAATGGCATTGAGTCAACGAGGCAGATTAGCATATAATCATTTGTTTGATAACAATGATACACAAAAGTTAAGCATTACAAAATTACTAGTGTATGTTAGACAAAAAAACATACGTTGAAGTACTTTAATTTGAATATAAACCGTTAACTCGAAAAGCAGTACACTTGAAATAACGTATTTGCATACATTTGCATATTTAAATCATCTGATCATTTTAAATGTGGTATGATATGACAGCTAGACACTAAAACATAGGTGCAGACACAAATTTGAAATTTTATCATAATTGGTTATTTTGTTATTAGCGTAAATGGAATTTTGGTATTGGCGAACTAAATTTGCATATTATGCAAATTAATGAAGGATGACATGTTGGCATCACTTATTTTCTTAATAAGTTTTGTTCAATGATAAATAAACTGCATCAAAATTATCCAAGCATCAACAGTATGATAGAAAATGGCATAATATACGTGACACCATGCAATAGAATAAATAGTGCAAATCCTTTCACTTATAATGTAATTTAAATATTTTGCGTAAATTAAAGTCATCATTTACTGGTTTAATATTATCATTTGATATATTTGTGTCTAAAACGTACAAAATAACATAACATAACCAAATGTTACTCAAAATATGCAAGCAAAAACAAAAGACTTTTTTAATGTATAGAAACTCCGAATATTGTATTCAGTAAAATACCTAATTTGCATAAATTTGCATATTTAAATGATCTGATCAAGCTTAAATTAGTACCATTTGATAGATAGACCATGAAAACATGGGTATGGAGGCGTATTTTAAATTTCTATCCAAGTTGGTTATTGTGTTATTAGGGAAAAACGGAATTTCGATAATAGCGGACTTAATTTGCATATTATGCAAATTGTTCAAGTAATGTAGGGTGTCATTACTCGGATTCTCATTCAGCACAGTTCAACGACATATAAACTGCAAAATAACTTTGTGGGGACTCAAGTACAGGGTTTACCTTGAATATGGCATTTTACTGCAGGGCTGTAGACAAAACTGTGACTAGTAAGGGTTGGTTAGGGAGCTGGTATTAGCTTATGTTTTATCATCAAGTATTTTTTCTAATTTATATTTTTTATCTTCATGGTATGGTCAAAACTTCCGTGCATTTGATTTTTTAAAAAATAATTTAAAACATAGAATAAATGACGTTTGAAACTTATACCTCGGAAAATGGTAAAAATATGACGTAATCACTTGTTTTGATGATCAGTGCTTCCAGCACCCGATTATTTTCAAAACATTTACAAAATCTTATAGTCGAAGCATATAATAATTTAGAACCAAAATTATTTGTTCGAAACATGAAAAATAAGCGCGCAATGCGTTTTTAAAATTTAAAGACGATTTTTTAGAAATTAGTGACGTCATCGGTTTTTGGCCAATAGCACCTTCCTGCCCTAAAATATGAAAAATCACCTGGCAGATTCGTAAAGAGCACACTTTTTTCTATTAAAAACCATCAAAATATTGCTGATATACCGATGAGTACAGCGAACCACTTTTTTAGACGCTTTTCTCAACTGGGCCGACATACTAACAGATTCACAATAAGACTTGATGTTGTTCCTAAACTCATGTTTGTTTATGTCCTCCAATAAGATAACAGATACACAATGATACTTGATGTTGTTCCTAAGCTCATGTAAGTTTATGTCCTTCAATAAGATAACAGACACACAATAAGACTTGATTTTGTTCCTAAACTCATGTAAGTTTATGTCCTTCAATAAGATCACAGACACACAATGAGACTTGATGTTGTTCCTATGCTCATGTAAGTTTATGTCCTTCAATAAGATCACAGACACACAATAAGACTTGATGTTATTCCTAAGCTCATGTAAATTTATGTCCTTCAATAAGATAACAGACACACAATGAGACTTGATGTTGTTGCTAAACTCATGTAAGTTTGTCCTTCAATAAAATAACAGACACACAATAAGACTTGATGTTGTTCCTAAGCTCATGTTAGTTTATGTCCTTCAATAGGATAACAGACACACAATAAGACTTGATGATGTTCCTAAGCTCATGTTAGTTTATGTCCTTCAATAAGATAACAGACACACAATAAGACTTGATATTGTCCCTAAGCTCACGTAAGTTTATGTCCTTCAATAAGATAACAGACACACAATAAGACTTGATGTTGTTCCTAAACTCATGTTAATTTATGTCATTCAATAAGATAACAGACACACAATAAGATTTGATGTTGTTTCTAAGCTCATGTAAGTTTATGTCCTTCAATACGATAACAGACACACACTAAGACATCCTGTTTTTTCAATAAATCATAAACGTTTCTGCTCTTTCAAACGCTAACAGACACACAATAAGATTTGCTGTGTTTTCCATGACACATTAATGTTTATGTCCTCAATTCGAAAACTAACACAGAAAAGACATGACGTTGTTTCTTTCTTTTACGTACATTTCTGACATTGAAAACGATAACAGAAACACAATAAACATGCCTTTTTTCCATTCATTATGTTGTTTCTGACCTTGAAAACGATAACAGACACTTAAAAAGCATGCCGTTTTTTTCCATTCATTATGTACGTTTCTGACCTTGAAAACAATAACAGACACACAATAAGCATGCCGTTTTTTTCATTCATTATGTACGTTTCTGACCTTGAAAACGATAACAGACACACAATAAGCATGCCGTTTTTTTCCATTCATTATGTTGTTTCTGACCTTGAAAACGATAACAGACACACAATAAGCATGCCGTTTTTTCCATTCATTATGTACGTTTCTGACCTTGAAAAAGATTAAAGACACACAATAAGCATGCCGTTTTTCCAATTCATTATGTTTTTTTCTGTCCTTCAATACAATAACGGACAAACAATAAAAATGCCGTTTTTTCCATTCATTATGTTTTTTCTGACCTTCAAAACGATAACAGACACACAATAAGCATGCCGTTTTTTTCCATTCATTATGTACTTTTCTGACCTTAAAAACGATAACAGACACACAATAAGCATGCCGTTTTTTTCCATTCATTATGTTGCTCTGACCTTGAAAACGATAACATACACACAATAAGCATGCCGTTTTTTTCCCATTCATTATGTACGTTTCTGACCTTGAAAACGATAACAGACACACAATAAGCATGCCGTTTTTTCCATTCATTATGTTGTTTCTGACCTTCAAAACGATAACAGACACACAATAAGCATGCCGTTTTTTTTTCCATTCATTATGTTGTTTCTATCCTTGAAAACGATAACAGACACACATTAAGCATGCCGTTTTTTCCATTCATTATGTACGTTTCTGACCTTGAAAAAGATTAAAGACACACAATAAGCATGCCGTTTTTCCAATTCATTATGCTTTTTTCTGACCTTAAAAACGATAACAGACACACAATAAGAATGCCGTTTTTTCCATTCATTATGTTGTTTCTGACCTTCAAAACGATAACAGACACACAATAAGCATGCCGTTTTTTCCATTCATTATGTACGTTTCTGACCTTGAAAACGATAACAGACAGACAATAAGCATGCCGTTTTTTCCATTCATTATGTACGTTTCTGACCTTGAAAAAGATTAAAGACACACAATAAGCATGCCGTTTTTCCAATTCATTATGCTTTTTTCTGACCTTAAAAACGATAACAGACACACAATAAGCATGCCGTTTTTTCCATTCATTATGTACGTTTCTGACCTTGAAAACGATAACAGACACACAATAAGCATACCGTTTTTCTATTCATTATGTTGTTTCTGACCTTCAAAACGATAACAGACACACAATAAGCATGCCGTTTTTTCCATTCATTATGTACGTTTCTGTCCTTCAAAACAATAACAGACACACAATAAGCATGCCGTTTTTTCCATTCATTATGTACTTTTCTGTCATTCAATACGATAACAGACTCACGTTATGGCATGCCGCATGTTCCTTATCTCTTGTACGATTATGTCCTTCAATTAGATAGCAGAAATTCGATATGACTTGCCATTCGGCCTTTTTTCTCATGTAGGTTTTTATATTCAAATGAAAATTTTTTAATACACTTAAACATATCAATATGTCAAGAACAAAGTTCCAAAAGTACGTCTGTACAGAGTATCCAAAGCCAAGAGAGCAAAGAGCGGGTTCTACAGCCACCGGTTGACGGACCTTGCTTCTCGTTGGTTGTCCAGCACACGTGTCCAGGTCCTGGCTTCCGATTGGTTGATGGATTGCTGGTTGCTACCAAACAAGCACCTGCCCCAGACTGGTTATCACTACATTTGTCTTCATACAAATTGACTTCCTCTGTCATAATGTTTATGTTGGGTTCTTTCTTTGCTAAGATGATTTTAATAACTGAACCCTGTCGTCCTGTTCTTATTCCCATGTAGGTATATGTCTAAAAATAAGGAAACAAACATACAAATTGACATCTTCAGATCTTATTTTCATGCAGGTTTCTATCTTTAAATAGAATAACTACAAACAGAGCAGTATTGTGTTCTATCCTTATTATCAAGCAAGTCTATATCATACATCACATGCAAAATTACTTCGTCTGTCTAATTGGTCATGTAGGTTTCTATCTTTAAATAAAGAACCTTCATACACTACAACATGTCATTCCTTGCTGTCTGGTAAGCATCTGATTAAGAAAAGAACACATGTAAACACCATGATATCCTCTGTCCAAATGGTCATGTAGGTTTCTATCTCTTTGAATAAAGCAACTTAGATTCACTAAAACATGACATTCTGTCCTTATAATCAGGTAAGTATCTGTCTCAAAAAAGAAAACATACATACACTATGTTATCATCTATTCATTTTTTCATGTAGGTTTCTATCTTGTATTAAGATAACAGTAATACACTAAAACTGGCATTTCGTCCATATTTTCATGTGTATTTCTGCCTTAAATCCAGCCTTACATACAAATTGACCTCATCTGACCATTCATGTAGGTTTCTATCTTTATGAAGAGCTACATATTACACACTGCAGTATGCCGTTCTTGAAAAAGTTAATTCTGATAACCAAAACCATGTCCTTTTGTCCTTATTGTCAGGTAAGTATCTGTCCTCAAAAAAGAAAACATACATACACAATGCTATTTTCTGTCCAAAGATTCATGATGCTTTCTATCTTATTAAATAAAACAACTTTGATTCTCTAAAACATTCTGTCCTTATTCTATTCATTTTTTCATGTAGGTTTCTATCTTATAATACGATAACAGTAATACACGAAAACTGTAATTTTGTCCATATTTTTATGTGTATTTCTGCCTTAAATCCAGCCTTACATACAAATTGACGTCTTCTGTCTATTCATGTAGGTTTCTATCTTTATGAAGAGCTAAATATGACACACTGCAGCATGTCATTCTTTGAATAAGTTAATTCTGATAACCAAAACCATGTCCTTTTGTTATTATTGTCAGGTAAGAATCTGTCCTCAAAAAAGAAAACATACATACATTAAGTTACCTTCTGTCCAAAAATACATGATGGTTTCTATCTTTTTAAATAAAACAACTTTGATTCTCTAAAACATTCTGTCCTTATTCTATTCATTTTTTCATGTAGGTTTCTATCTTGTAATAAGATAACAGTAACACATGAAAACTCTCATTTCGTTCCTATTTTCATGTGTATAACTGCCTTAAATTCAGCCTTACATACAAATTGACGTCTTCTGTCTATTCATGTAGGTTTCTATCTTTACGAAGAGCTAAATATGACACACTGCAGCATGTCATTCTTTGAATAAGTTCATTCTGATAACCAAAATCATGTCCTTTTGTTATTATTGTCAGGTAAGTATCTGTCCTAAAAAAGAAAACATACATACACTTAGTTATCTTCTGTCCAAATGTTCATGTAGGTTTCTATCTTATAATAAGATAACAGTAATACACTTATACTGTCATTTCGTCCATATTTTCATCTGCCTTAAATCCAGCCTTACATACAAATTGACGTCTTCTGTCTATTCATGTAGGTTTTCTATCTTTATGAAGAGCTAAATATGATACACTACGGCATGTCATTCTTTGAATAAATTAATTCTGATAACCAAAAGCACGTCCTTTTGTCAGGTATGTATCTGTCCTTAAAAAAGAAAACAAACGTACAAAATGGTATCATTGGTCATTATTTTCATGTAGGTTTTATCTTTGAATAAGATATCTTTAATACACGACAACATGTCAGTCTGCCCTTATTCTCGAATCGGTATATGTCATTAAAATAAAAACATACGTACAAATTGACACGTTCTGTCCAAATGTTCATGAAGGTTTATATCTTTATAAAGAGACAACTATAATACACTACAGCGTATCATCATGTCCTTATTCTTTGAAAGGTATCCGTCTAAAAAGAAGAAAACACGCGTACAAATTGTCAACATAGGTTCATAATTTTATGCAGGTTACTATCTTTGAAAAAAACTGTAATACAATACATTACTTTCGGTCCTGTAGGTTCTTATCTTATAAAATATAACTTTAATGCACTATAACATGTCGTTTTGTCCTAATTTTCAGACATAAAAAAGAAATCAAACAAGTAAATTGACATATTTGGTCCTTATTTCCATGTAGGTTTCATTCTTCGAAGATGATGATTTTAATACACTTGGCACTTAGCATGTCTTTCTCTCGTAATATCTAATGGTAATCTGTTTTTAATAAGATTTTAAACACACTTTTATAACTTGTCAATTTGTCCTTTTCTCTATGTAGAGTTCTTTCTTTAAGTAAAATATCCTAATGTATGGTTTGTTTCCATTTGGGAGTTTTTTTGTAACAGCATATTCAGCAGTTAAATTACAAATGGTAATATTTATTTGAAATTTTTTAATGAATAATACAACACATATCTACATAGTGATCAATGTATCAGTAAAAGATTGGAAAATTTAAAGAACTATATTTACCTTAAATAAATAGATCCGTGAAATGTTTGAATCTTTTTCAAATCAAATCAGTACGCATTTTATATTATACTATTTGTTCTGATCTATCGTTAAATATATTAATAAAATTGTTGTATTCAATGTAAATTAAGATAATAATAATTATCCAAAATTTAGCATATCATAAACATTTTAGTATTGTTTTTATTACATTCAATGACAATTTGATATTTATATCATACAGAGGTGAAAGGATTTTTGCACAATTCTGAATGAAGTCTTTCTTAAATCACTTAGTTATTTAAGCTTTTGACTTTGTACAGATGTACCAATCGTCTGCCACAATGCTAATATATAAAAAGTCTGTGTAATAGCTACATGGTCAGATAACTTTTGAACATACAGAATTGATCTATACATATACCCACTCACATACAGTTTTCTAATAACATATGCATTGTATGTAGAGTATATTGATAACCTTTTTGACCCTTAAATGAATATAAAAAACAATTGTTAAATACATGTAATTAGTACTAATGATGCTTGATAACGATGTACTAAACGATAATCGGCTTGATGAAGGTAAAAGAGAGGAACTTGATAGCTCTCAATTGAAAAGAAAACTAAAGTGTCCATAATTCTGAGCAATCTAGTAAAGGGCCCATTTTTATGGGAGGATAGCTAGATCGGAATGAAAGAGACAAAACAGATAGTTCTGAGCAATCTAGTGAAGGGCCCATTTTATGGGAGGATAGCTAGATCGGGATTATTTGTTAACATAATTCTGAGCAATCTAGTGAAGGGCCCATTTATGGGAGGATAGCTAGATCGGAATTATTTGTACATTATTCTGAGCAATCTAGTGAAGGGCCCTGTTATGGGAAGATAACTAGATCAGAGTTACTCTTTAAACTTATAAATAAATACACAGTTCTGATTAATCATGTGAAAGACCCAATCTATGGGAGGATAGCTAGATCAGACTTTTAAACAAATCAGCAATGATGTACCAAATACATAAGGTACTAGTTAGTATATAGTTGAATGTAAATGATGTTCATAGTACTAAGTCTTGCTAGGGTGCTGCTTACATGTATATGTTTAAAACATGTTTAAACGAAAAACACTGGTGTCCTAAAGTTTCTTTACACATGTTTTTTTCATATTCTCTTTCGTTTTAAAGAACTTGCAAACACATTTTGCTTAGTATTTCTGCTTTAAATTTATAATACATAAAGACCATAAATGATAGTTATGCTAAACTGTAAATTAGTTGTGAAACTAATAATTACATGTTAAGTATATCAATGTATACTTCAAAACATCAAATTTAATGTGTAAAGAAACTTTTGGACACCAGTGTATATGTAACATCGACAACCTTTTGTATCAATGATTTTATTGTTTTTCTTAACAATCTCTATATAATGAATTATGCTGTTGGTAACATGGATGTGAAAGTTATTTTTGTATAGTTCATTTCTGTATATAACTTTTCTGATTGGTTTACAGATTATAGGTAACTGAATCATTTTGGATATTTTTATAAATACCAGCAGTGTGTTATAAATAGCACTGTGAACTGACATTGGTAATTGGTATAGAGCTTGTGCTTCATAGCTGATGATTAGAAAGACTTTATTCACTGATATGATATTGTTATGATATAATGCATTCATGAAGTTTTGTAAATATTGTGTTATCATAATTAATTTGCAACGATATTGTTTTATTTGAAATAGCCAGTTAACGTGTGCATAAACTCAGTGTAATTAATCATATTATAGTACATGTAATTTAATTAAATTTTGTTAAAGTAAACATTATGAGGACCTTTAACTATTATATTATGCACTTTAAGTTATTTCAATGATCCGATACTGTGTTTTGTGTTTATAGGTACATGTACATTCAAGTGAAAAAGTTCCCATATTATTCCAATCTTTTCTGACTGATTTTTGCTCTAATTTATATTACAGTTTTTATTGATGTCGTTTCCAATTAATGTTGCACAATTTGTTCAATATGCTGATAAAACTTCAAAAAAGCAAACTGACCTCTAACACTCTGTCTGGTCACAGTTTCCCGCCGTGATATAACCCTAGATTTCCTATGAGTCCAAGGATTTTTTATCTCACCAAGGGCTTTTCTCTCTTGGGTGGATCCTCCCTAACTGATGTAAGGGATTCCAGATGGTAATCCACATTGGTAGGTTTCACCAAGGGCTTCTCACTTTTAGGTGAATCCTCCTTATCATGTGTTGTGGATTTTCTCCTCCTCCTTGGGGTCGTTCCTCCTCGCCTGATAATATTGAATATATATCTTGGACTACATAAGGTGGGGATCTTTGATGTGAGCCACTACCAGTTGCTGCGTCTTGCGCAGACTTCAGGAGACTTTGGATCCTTAACCTCACATCCTGGCACGTAGTAGTTGGAGGCAATCCTGCACTGGCTTCTCGTTAGGAACATGCACACCTTTTGTCTCGGTGTGATATGTGTTCCAAGATCCAAGAGGCTTCAATATAGAGTTAAACCTCTTCCTGCATGTCAATTACCCAGCGCCAATTACGCTTAGATTTGGCGAGGGTATATTGATGACATAAATAACTCTTGATGTCATCAGGTTTTAACCCAACTGATGACCCTTTTTATGTTTTTGGGTCCCTTGTTGCTCTTATAGCTGCACAATTGTGTTTGTAACTTTTTTTTTTCCTGATGGCTTCATCAATAGATCAAACATATATATTTGGCACATATAAGGCTGCATCTTTATCGGCAATACCATGGCAGAACCTCCTAACAATGAACTCATCATTGAACTGTTCAGCTTTTACAGCTTAAGTTTCATCCATTTGCGCGAACTCTTCCGAGGTTCCCCCCTCGTGTTGTCGTATTGACATCAATAGGTACCTGTATGCTTCGGTTTCTTCTCTACTATCAAACCTCTTGTCAAGTTTCGAGTTTGTAAACCAAGTGCGTGAATTCTACGTTAAGAACTGTTTTTCTGGCAAAGGAATTGAAATTTGCTGATAAAAGCAACCCAATTACTTTTTCCATTGAATACCTTATTTTTTGTTATGTTACCCATAGATCTTCTCCTAGGCAACTCTTCTTCTTCTTCATAATTCAAATGAACGTGTCCTCTACTCATTCTGTTACTGAATCTGGTCAAGGGTCTGTCATTCACTAATTCAAAATATTCCGCGGCCCTTGCAAGTCTCCTAAAATCATTGATGGATGTTCTTCTTTCACTGTCTTCCACATACTCTTCGTTGGATCTTCTCCTTCTTGCTGCGTCCCAGTATTGTCTAACCGGAGTGTCCTCTTGTAGGTTCATTCTTGTTTGACGTGGAGTTGATGCAGTAACTGGTGAACTGCTTCGCATCTTACCGTCATTAATTTGTCAAAGACGATCTCTGAGAATATAATCAGCCATACCACCACAGGAACTCACCGGTGTATCACAACTTATATAGTCCAGAGTACATAGTTATATTGATAATGATAATGATTATATCAGTTATAACAATAATAGTAATGGTTACTGCCTGCACATACCAGTCATCGCCTCAGCGTGTATTAACTTATTCCGTTTTCACGGCCACCACTCCTTCTTATGTCTACAAGAATAATACAGATTATATGCTAATTTTTATGCACACTGATAGATCACATTTTAATGCCCATTGCAAAGTACAAAATCCGTCATTTAAAGTTACAAGCAACATAATTGTAATGGTAAGAACTGCGTTTTTTGTTATCTAAGAAACGACCTCAACAACATGAAACTCAAACAGTGCTCATAGATACATGTTATTTTTGTTACCTTAGAAATGACCGGAACAACATGAAACTCAAACAGTGCTCATATAAACATGTGATTTTTGTTACCTTAGAAACGGCCTCAACAACATGAAACTCAAACAGTGCTCATATATACATGTTATTATTTTGCTGTTTCAATTGTTTTGAAAGGAATCCCATATCTAGGACTGTATTTACTTATTCTATAATAAAACGTGTTCTTTTGGGGGTCAGAATATGTTTAATTTGTCTCCATGGTAATAATTCAAACAATAAATAAGTTAATAGTGTTGTGTTTCTATATTTTATATCATAACTTAGAAATCTTTTATTAGGCTTTCTTTGAAATTGCAGATGGATTAAAAAAAACATTAAATATTCAATTTCTGGAATTAGTTACCATGGCAAACAAATACTTACCATTCAAAAATATGATTCCCTCAAGTGACAACATATATAATCATAAAACTATTTAGAGGACCAGTTTCAAGAGAGATCAATATTTCCAAATTTAGTCATTTATTTGTACTGTTGCCATGGGTACAGACTTCATCCAAAATTATTAAAAATGTTACTTGTTATTTTTTAATTTTTTTTTTTGGAGTTAACGCCGTATCAACACAATTTAGGTCATTTCACGGCGTCCAGCGCACCTAACCTAGCTTTCCTGGACCCTTGTCTATAACCAGTACTCACCTACCCTTCCACAAGGCCGGAAACTTCTCCATATTATCTAATCAATGGAGGAAAATCGACTTGATTGTCAAATTTTCATGGAAGGGTATAACCTCCCCGGGTGGGATTCGAAACCGCACCCCCTCGGGTACGAGTATCCCAATCCCGGCGCGCTACCAACTGTGCTATCGACCCTAAAAATTACTTCTGGGTAATTAATACATTGTCCAGTCATATGACAGAATGTGGGCCACTTTTGCTTTATGGTCAAATAAATTAGGGTTAAATGAACCTACTCATTTGCATCAATTAAAGTTTATGTAAGTAGTTTTGTTTTGCTATCACATCAAACGCTTTTTAAAGGAGATGTATAGAAATTAATTAATAGTGATCGAGATTTTCGTACATTAAAGATAATACAGATCTGTCGCATTAAAATTCGAATCAACTCTATTGACTAGTTTATCCAAACTTATGATGAAGTTATGAACTGCCGAGGAGATTTATATTTAGATTTGACGAATCTCGCCTTGCTGTTGAAGAAATAACCTTTTAAGATAGTCGTTAACATTTTTTATAGAAGCGTATGGTTTCTGGTTAAATTTGCCACACTGTACATGAGTTACCCTTGGATTTCTTTGTCTTAAGAAGAGACATAAAGTTAGTTATCATCTTATCAATTATTTCCGGGGTATTGAATATGAATAAAACTTGATTTCCCCAATGTGTTGAATATCAAGTTCATGATACCCTCCGACGAGTTTAATCTATTTCTCCGTGTAAGGTGGATTCTTTTGGGTGTTTAAAACGGCTTTTAAGTCCTGATTCGTTTGAGTTTATGTAAAATACATATGAAGAGGAATAGCTTGGTGCAGTTTTTTTAAAGGTTTCAAAACTAAGGATTTCTCGGGTGATACATAGGGATTAATGCTAAGAACACAGTGATACATATTGGGTGGGTTCAGGATTAGGGCTAAACTTTTTGGGATATTGATAAGTTTTGTCTTAACTAGGTAAATTAATTTTTATTGCAAGTCAGCAATCTTGGAATAATGGTGATCAGAGACTTTCTATAGCCCTGGTGAATAGGTGGGAATGGTAGCGGAAATGACCACCCTAAACGGACCAGTGAACCCCCATGGCGTAAAAATCCCTGCCCGTGCCCCTCCCTGTACCTTACGCATGCTTGTCCGTGCTCCGTGTCCCCTACTAATGTGCTTTTCTTTTTCAGCATATCTTTTGTTAAATTATGTTAATACCTTTTGGTATAAAAATGCATATATATAATACATATTTCTTTCGGGTTTCTCTTCTCGTGTTTTGTCTATTTCAGATTCCGACTGATTTGTATGGATCAAGATATCTGTACAACACAATGCTACGAGGTAATTTCCTAATAATCTACACTTTCACAAAAATAAGATTTTTTCCTCAAGTTTTTATTTTGGACAATCATTTTGCTATGTAATCTACGTTACAATAAATACATGTCATAAGAAAGTCAAATACAGTAGTTATTTTTAAACCATATTATATAAAATAAAACTGACAAACTTGTTTGGATAAAACCTAATTCAATTGTTTTAATTTCAGTCAGTTAAAAAACTGGTTGGTTTAGTCTCAAGTGAAATGCGAGTTTGTTGTTTTAAATTCACACTAAAAACCCTTGGTCTTTTATCTTGAAACATTGTATGTATTTTCATTATTAAGATCATCTAACAACAGTCAATCCAACTGCAGTGAAACTATATCTATTGAAAAAACCGCTATAGTCTGTTATTGAATTCCCTTTTCAGTTTGTTTGTGAAACTTTTGCCTGGTAGTTTTTTAATATAGATACAGTACAACCCCTCTTAAACAGCACCCACTGGGAGGAACAAAAATGTGTTGCTGTTCAGAGGTTGTTGCTCTGCAGAGATTAATTTCCATTAAAATTGCATGTAACGTGATTGCAAAAAGCTGTTGTTGCACAGAAATTTGTTCTGCAGAGGTTAAACTGCATTCAGCTTCTAATTGTATATGTATCATAAAGTAACATTTCTGTATGGTTTTTATTCCCGTATGTTTTATTTTAGGTTGCGATGAATGTCTATGGATCTTGACATGTAAGAAAAGACAAAATATGGCCATTTTGAGTTGGACGGATGAGTAAATGGAAACATCACGTTATGATATAAGCTCCCGTGGTAAGTACTATGAAATTCTCCGAAATTTTATCAAACAACATTAATTTTGTTTATAAACATCAATGAAAATATCGTTGTTAGACTATTGTCGTCACTCTTCATATGCAGAAATTTACAGGTATTGATCAGTTATCAGTAGCATCTTATAGTATTCTTATTCTAACCCGGGTTGGTTGCGCAGTTTGTAGCGCACCGGGGTTAGGAATCTCTGTGTGCCGAAAGGGTAGTGCTTCCAGTATCACTTCGAGAGGTTATATCCTTTCGTGAAAACTTAATTGGTATGTAAATTTTCCTCCATTTATTAGGTATATGGAGAAGTTCAGGCGTTGTGGAAACGTGGATAAGTACTGGCTAAAGACAAGTGTGTAGGATAGCTAGGTTAGGTGCGCTGGACGCTGTAAAGTAACCGAACATAACAGAACAGAACATATCTTTTATTTTGTCACAGTTTACATGGTAAATACATGTTAACAAATTATAACATAAATACATGAATACAACATGGCGGTATAATTTTAAAAGTTAAGAATTGATTTTTATTAATACAAACATAATAAATGCAAGTGACAGGATTGTCAAATGTGTTGACACGGCTTTAAACCCAGTACTTATTCTAATGAGACTTTGATGTATATAATTTCAGGTTTGTTGCTATGGACACAAAGATTCAAGAAACATGTCAAGCTATTTCGATGTCTTCAGTCAACTGCAGCAGAAGAACGAACGCATATCAAGATTCGTTTTCATGTTATATTTTGGCCTGTTCATTCCTAACAAGTCGTCTCGGACTTTTTGTCCTTGAGATGCTTGTTGCCCAATTTCATGCCCTTGATATAATTTGGCCCGTTGATAATTAACAAGTTTCTCGGACATTTTGTCCTTGAGATGTTTGTTGTCCAAGTACAATTTTCAAATCTTTGGTGTTGGTTTTAACTTGAAACACATTCATCAACAATCACAACTGTATCCCTTGGCAACGGATGTTGCATGGAGCCAAGCCGCTGGTATTTGTGATTAGTTGTGCATCTTAGAGTACAGGTGTTTTTATCGTCCATGGTTGAATTTTATTTAACCGTCGGTGCCTCATACATGAGCCCTACTTATTTAAATACTCGAAAAATTCCGTACATGAATACGGGTTAGTTATCTGTTATCTATCTCAAGTACAGAAATGATGAGAATACGGGATAAAATGTATGCGCCACTGACAGTTGAATGCATTTTAACAATGAACGATTCGTCAATATCTGTGCTGAGTTCAGTTACCGCGAACGTTACAGAACTTCCGTAACGATACATTCGGAACTCCTCGTCCATTTGCTGCGAATAATCTCGGACATACTCAGACGCTTTTTTGAGACTACCGGTGTTGAAGTTAACAAATATGTGGCCGAGAAGTTCCGAATGTATCGTTATGTAACGTTCTTTTACGTTTTGTGTAATTGAACACATACGCAGTGTTTAAAAACTGGTGACATTCGAAACACTTCCTCTGTTCATTGAATGAAAGAATAAACAGTCGAGGAGCTCCGAATGGATTGGTAATTTACACGAGCTATAGGAAATATACGGAAATTCCGTATTCATAGACAACTTTTCACAAAGAGGCTAGAGACACGGAAAATTCCGTATTCCTCGACAACTATTCAAGTAGAGGCTAGAGTCACGGAAATTCCGTATTCCTAGACAACTATCGAAGGAGAGTCTAGAGACACGGAAATTCCGTATTTTTATACAACTATTTAAGTAGAGGCTAGAGACTCGGAAATTCTGTATTCCTAGACAACTATTTAAGTAGAAGCTAGAGACACGGAAATTCCGTATTCCTAGACAACAACTTAAGTAGAGGCTAGAGACACGGAAATTCCGTATTCCTAGACAACAACTTAAGTAGAGGCTAGAGACACGGAAATTCCGTATTCCTAGACAACAACTTAAGTAGAAGCTAGAGACACGGAAATTCCGTATTCCTAGACAACTATTTAAGTAGAGGCTAGAGACACGGAAATTCTGCATTCCTAGGCAAATATTTAAGTAGAGGCTAGTGACACGGAAATTCCGTATTCCTAGACAACTATTCAAGTAGAGGCTAGAGACACAGAAATTCCGTATTCCTAGACAACTATTTAAGTAAAGGCTAGAGACACGGAAATTCCGTATTCCTAGACAACTATTATAGGAGAGTCTAGAGACACGGAAATTCCGTATTGTTATACAACTATTTAAGTAGAGGCTAGAGACACGGAAATTCCGTATTCCTAGACAACAACTTAAGTAGAAGCTATAGACACGGAAATTCCGTATTCCTAGACAACTATTTAAGTAGAGGCTATAGACACGGAAATTCCGTATTCCTAGACAACTATTCAAGGAGAGGTTAGAGATACGGAAATTCCGTATTCCTAGGCCACTATTTAAGTAGAAGCTAGAGACACGGAAATTCCGTATTCCTAGACAACTATTTAAGTAGAGGCTATAGACACGGAAATTCCGTATTCCTAGACAACTATTTAAGGAGAGTCTAGAGACACTGAAATTCCGTATTTCTATTCAACTATTTAAGTAGAGGCTAGACACACGGAAATTCCGTATTCCTTGACAACTATTAAAGTGGAGTCTAGAGACACTGAAATTCCGTATTCCTGGACAACTGTTGAAGTAACGGCTAATGACACGGAAATTCCGTATTTCTATACAACTATTTAAGTAGAGGCTAGAGACACGGAAATTCCGTATTGCTAGACAACTATTTAAGTAGAGGCAAGAGACACGGAAATTTTGTATTCTTAGATAACTTAACAATGAGGAGCTAGAGTCACGGAAATTCCGTATTCCTAGACAACATTTTAATAAGAGGTTAGAGACCCGGAAATTCACAAGCATACAATGAGGAGCCAGAGTCACGGAAATTCCGTATTCCAAGACAACTATTTAAGTAGAGGCTAGAGACACGGAAATTCCGTATTCCTAGACAACATTTTAATAAGCGGTTAGAGACCCGGAAATTCACAAGCATACAATGAGGAGCCAGAGTCACGGAAATTCCGTATTCCTAGACAACTATTTAAGTAGAGGCTAGAGACACGGAAATTCCGTATTCCTAGACAACTATTTAAGTAGAGGCTAAAGACACGGAAATTCTGTATTCCTAGGCAACTATTTAAGTAAAAGCTAGAGACACGGAAATTCCGTATTCTTAGACAACTATTTAAGTAGAGGCTAGAGACACGGAAATTCCGTATTCCTAGACAACTATAAAAGGAGAGGTTAGAGACACGGAAATTCCGTATTCCTAGACAACTTTTCAAGGAGAGGTTAGAGACACGGAAATTCCGTATTCCTAGACAACTATTTAAGTTGAGGCTATAGACACGGAAATTCCGTATTCCTAGACAACATTTTAATAAGGCTAGAGATACAGAAATTCCTTGTCTATAGCCGTTAATTGAATAGTTGTCTAGGAATACGGAATTTCCGTATCTCTATTTAAGTAGAGGATAGAGACAAGAAAATTCCGTATTCCATGACAACTATTCAAGAAGAGGCTAGAGACACGGAAATTCCGTATTGCTAGATAACTATACCAGGATAGGCTTTAGACGCGGAAATTCCGTATTCCATGACAACTATTTAAGTAGAGGCAAGAGACACGGAAATTTCGTATTCCTAGACAACTTTTCAAGGAAAGGATAGAGACACGGAAATTCCGTATTCTTAGACAACTTTTCACAAAGAGGCTAGAGACACGGAAAATTCCGTATTCCTCGACAATTTTTCACAAAGAAGCTAGAGACACGAAAATTCCATATTCCTAGACAACTATTCAAGAAGAGGCTAGAGACACGGAAATTCCGTATTCATAGACAACTATACCAGGATAGGCTATAGACACGGAAATTCCGTATTCCTAGACAACTATACAATGTGGAGCTAGAGACACGGAAATTCCGTATTCATAGACAACTATACCAGGATAGGCTTTAGACACGGAAATTCCGTATTCCTATACAACTTTCCAAGTAACGGCTAGAGGCACAGAAATTCCGTATTTCAAGACAACTATTCAAGGAGAGGCTATAGACACGGAAACTCCGTATTCCTAGACAACTATTTAAGTAGAGGCAAGAGACACGGAAATTTCGTATTTCTATACAACTATTTAAGTAGAGGCTACAGACACGGAAATTCCGTATTCCTTGACAACATTTTAATAAGGCTAGAGATACAGAAATTTCGTGTCTATAGCCGTTAATTGAATAGTTGTCTAGGAATACGGAATTTCCGTATCTCTATTTAAGAAGAGGCTAGAGACACGGAAATTCCGTATTGCTAGACAACTATACCAGGATAGGCTTTAGACACGGAAATTCCGTATTCCATGACAACTATTTAAGTAGAGGCAAGAGACACGGAAATTTCGTATTCCTAGACAACTTTTCAAGGAAAGGATAGAGACATGGAAATTCCGTATTCTTAGACAACTTTTCACAAAGAGGCTAGAGACACGATAATTCCGTATTCCTAGACAACTATTCACAAAGAGACTAGAGACACGGAAATTCCGTATTCATAGACAACTATACCAGGATAGGCTATAGACACGGAAATTCCGTATTCCTAGACAACTATACAATGTGGAGCTAGAGACACGGAAATTCCGTATTCATAGACAACTATACCAGGATAGGCTTTAGACACGGATATTCCGTATTCCTAGACAACTTTCCAAGTAACGGCTAGAGACACAGAAATTCCGTATTTCAAGACAACTATTCAAGGAGAGGCTATAGACACGGAAATTCCGTATTCCTAGACAAATATACTAAAAGGGGCTAGAGACACGGAAATTCCGTATTCCTAGACAAATATACTCAAAGGGGCTAGAGTCACGGAAATTTCGTATTTCTAGACAAATATTCAAGAAGCTAGAGTCACGGAAATTTCGTATTCCAAGACAAATATTTAAGGAGAGGCTAGAGACACAGAAATTCCGTATTCCTATACAAATATACAAGGAGAGGCTAGAGTCACAGAAATTTTGTATTCCTGAACAAATAAAGCGAGGCTAGAGTTACGGAACTTCTGTTATCTTAAACAGCTCTATTTAGCGAGACTAGAATTACGGAATATCCGTTACCCTCGACAACTCTATAAAGCAGAACTTGATTTACGAATTTCGATTATCCTAGACAACTCGATATAGCAAGGCTAGAGTTAAAGAATTTCCCGTTATCCTAGACAACTCTATTAAGCAAGGCTACAGTTACGGAACTTTCGTTATCGTAGACGCCTTTTAAGGTGAGGCTATATAGTAATGGAACTTCCGTATTCATATGCAACTATATGGGGGGAGGCTAGAGTTACGGAACTTCCGTTATCACAACTTTAAAAAAGCGATGCTAGAGTTACGGAAATTCATAATGTGGTTATTGCTTCAACTTTTAAACAAAATATGTCAATATTCATTATTATTTGAAAGAAAGCAAACTTTTTCACCATTTTGCATCCAACTGTAACACCTTGGTCATTCACAACAAGTAAATGGTAGAGGTGTTCCGAAAAGGCCATTTTGGATATTGATAATAAACTGACCGGATCGGAACTGACCGGATCGGATCGTTGTCGTCATGTGGACATACTGAATGTCCATGTTTTGAACCTAAATAGAAATAGGTACGTAGTCTAGCAAAGCACATGTTTTTTCGTATTTTAGTAAACCCGGATCGGGCGCATCATGATTTTGAATCTGGTGTCCCAAAGGTGATACGGGTTCGAGCCCCGTCGGGGAAGGTTATAACCCTTCCATTAAAATTTGACAATTATGCCAATTTTCCTGTGTTAATAAGGTATATTGAGAAGTTTCCTTTCTTGTGGAAGGTAAGGTGAAATGAGTTGCGCTTGACGTCGTCAAGTTACCAAAATGCGTTGACTCGACTAACGCTCAGCATTCACTGAGCTGCATGGGGAGAAAATTCGGAACTACCCCCCGACAGATCGATTCTAACATATTTCAAAATAAACGAACCAAAAATTATTTTTTGTAATTATCATTTTCATAATTAACAATACGTAAATTAGTTCAATACCATGAGGAATTCAGTTTGCATCTAACCGCAATAAATACACAAAAATCGGTTTGCATTCAGACTGAACAAATATACAAAACTGGGTTGGCATCGTGACTTTACAAATCAACCTAGGATGCAATCTAATAAAACAACCAAAATCGGTTGGGATACAAAATAAGTAAAACGACAAAATCGGTTGGCGTTTAGACTGAACGAATAAACAGAAATCAGTTGGCATCCAGCCGCTACAAATAGACCAAAACGATTTGCATTTAGACTGAAGAAATAGACAAAAATCGTAAAGATCGAATGCAAGCTAAACAAAACAACTAGAATGGTTTGGGGTCCAAGCTTAACAAAACGACGAAAATATGTTGCCATTTTGACTGAACAAATAGACGAAAATCGGTTGACATCTAGCCGTTACATATAAACCAAAATCGGTCGGCATTTAGACTTAACAAATTGACGAAAATCGGCTGATATCTAGCCGCTATAAATAGATGAAATTCGGTTGCCATCTAACCGCTACAAATAGACGAAAATCGTTGGCATTTAGACTGAAGAATAAGAGAATAATATATTGGCATCTTGACTTTACAAATCGACGAAAATCGGTTGGCATTTAGACTGATCAAATAGACAAAAATCAATTGGCATCTAGCCGCTACAAATCGATCAAACCGGTTTGGATCCAAGCCAAACAGAACTACCAAAATCGGTTGGCATTCTGACTCCACAAAACGACAAAATTCGGTTGCTATCTGAGTTCACAAATCGACCAAAATCGGTTGGGATGCAATTTCAACAAAAAACAAACTCGGCTGGGTTCCAAGCTAAACAAAACGACGAAAATCGGTTGGGATATACTGAACAAATATATATGGAACTTAGAGCTCAGGGGCGGATCCAGGATTTTTTCTAGGGGGGGGGGTCCGAATTTTCTAGGGGGGTCCAAAATTTTCTAGGAGGGGGCGTGCAAACAATGAACCACAGCCACTTTATACACATTTTGCAGAAAAAATGCAACATATTGATAATCAAAACTACATAACCATTAAATCTTTGATAATTACCGAGAAAATTGCTTTATGCTTCTTAAAATGACTTACAGACAAGTAATACTCCAATTTACGTAAACAGATATCCTGTAGATCGTTGTCGTACAGGATCTCTACTGTCTCCGTGGAAGGTCACGTCGAGATGACCTTTATGTCGACTGATCAATGCGTAACTTTCATCTAGACAAAACACTATTAATAACATTTTGATATCGACATTTCTATTTTTAGACCATGGTTTGCGAGCTAATTTAACAGCGGTATTATTCACAGTCTGCGATTGGACGGGTCATTCCAAATTGCGTGACGTAGACGATGTAAACAAGTTTTTAATCATAACAATTTCGTCATGAATATAATGATGAGAAAAGGTCACCTGAACGTGACCCTCGTTTGAAAACGGCTAGATCTAAATTAGCGAGTATGCGAGCGGAAAATTTAGATCAAATTCATACTTTAGCCTAGTTTATCACAAAAAACAGTTATTCTCGTTTAAATTGCTATGTATAACCCACGGAACACGTATGTAGTCTTGTAGTAAAGTATCAACTCCTCCAGATATGGTTTGGACATAAAAAATATAAATTTTGAAGAATGATGCGAACCGGTTCAGATTAATACAATGATACGAACCGGTTCAGATTTATGATATTTCTCTTTTATACTTCATTTGCATATGTTCTTTGTCGATGTCTGTTTCACGGCATTAATATTAAAAACAAATCGTCATTCTGTACACAAACGGTCTGACTGACCTTTGTACGGAGACGCCGAGCATCATGGATAAAACTGTTTATTTACCTAAAAACACGTGACATTTTTTACATTCTAGTATAGTGCGGACACATTGACCCCGACCTGACCTTTATGCAAGAATATTCATTACATTGAATACGAAGGTAGTATTAATGTTCGAAAACAATCGGATTATACCGTCAAGGCTCGAATGTAATTATAACACAGGGATTAATTTTAAAGTACATTTAAAGTGTACAATGAGTCTCTATTACACATAGGCCGGACCAGAATATTATACGATGAGGCTAGCTATCAATTCAAAAGTTGTAGGTTTTAGCCCCACAACCGCCATCCCCGCCTATTTTACTATACATGTAATTTGTAATTACAAATGTGAGAAAACAAGTTTCACGTTTGATTGCACATATATACTCTATACATGTCTTGTTAAACTTATAATGTTAGCCATAGCCGACATTACATCCTCAAAACTTACAAGCCCCATGTAACCCTACTAAGTACCCGCCGATGCTATTTACAATCAATGTAAATCGACTGCTTATTTTAAATACGTAACGAGCCGAAGTGTAGATTAGGCGTGGTATTGATTTTTGCCGGGATATGTGTATCTGATAATAAGATGCACATGAGAAAGGTAAGGTCGGGGTCAATATGTCCGCACTATAATTTCCCCCAACAAGTATACTCAACAAATAAGAGTATGTATTTTGTGTCTACTCAATAAAATTTTACTATCCAACCAGCTTTCCTCATTAAATGAAACTTTTTAACCAGTAATTAAATCTCCGTCGTAACGTGTTTACATCTGTCATTCTTTACACACACATTTGAAAGTAGAATACACAGTTTAACTATGCATCTGTACCTTTCGATGTTTTTAAAAATGTACTTTGAATACATGGATTTATATTCCTGTAGCTATAATTGATAATTTATTTGATAATGATTTTGTCAAAATTCGAAAAAAATCCATAGATTTTGTCTTCATGCGCCGCACTATATTCTGTTGCGTACTAAAACGCCGAAATCTGGGAAGGTTGTGCGGATTAGTATACGAGTGATATCTTCACCATCTATTTATAGAATGCAATGTCGTTCATTTAAATGTCGAACAATATTGTACCATAATTATTTTAGGACCAAAATTAAAAATACACATGTTTTCCCTTTCTCGATCGACGACCAAAAAACCCGCCCACTCAGAAGTTTTTATTGCCGAAATCAGGATTTTTTTTCAATCCAATCTGGATGTAGGACTTTTAACAACGACTTTTTTTACGACCCGGCGTTCAAGCAGTGATTCATTTTGCAGTGCGTCCTGCGTTAGAGACGCAAACTTTGAGCCGCGGACATTCGTCAATTGATAAATGATAACGTTTTGGCAGTTAATTTATACATAGAAGGTTAGGTGATAATTAGCACCGAGTAATGACTGTTTTAGTAAAATTTGTCGTGATTTTTACATTTTTTTTATATTTATGAATATCCATAAAATATCGTAATACTTATAACAAAGTTCTAATAATTACGTCATTAAAATCAATTTAATGTGAGTCGTCTCTGTGTCCCTTCGAACTTATTGTTAATGTATATCAACTTCTTTGATGAATACCGCCGACCTTAATTATATAATGATGGACGATGTCTTTTTTATTGATTTGAGAGCTGTGTGGTCGGTTGTAAGTGAATGAATTCATATTTATTGTTAATTGATAGTATGATTATGGGCCGTTGCACCGTAACTTTAAGCCTGTTTCACCACAAATAGTGAAATTATGCGATCCTAACAAATTCGATTTAGCCGTGAAAAAAGCTATTTCTTTTCGATTTTGGCAAAGAAATCGGCCGCGAGATTTTGTCTTTTCGCCGAAAAATCGGCCGATCATCTCGATTTCGCCGGATAAATCGGCTGATTTTTTTTCAGATTTTTTTAATGCGCGTTATACCCGTATTTTACAGTACATGTATATTATAAATGTTTGTGGCTAATATTTTAATAGAAATTTAAACCCACATCATTTTATGATGATTTAGTAATTTGTATATAATTGATCAAACCATTTACTTGACTATAAAAAGTAAATGGCATCGTGAAATTTAACTTATGTCCATCATAATTTTGTATACGTGGCCGATCGTAATAATTTGTACTGTGGTGTGTGTAAAACAATTCCAAATTAATCCAAGTTAATTAATGTATATAAAAATAAAAAATGGTAATCATTTAGAAATAAACAAGCTAAATTGGTAAATACTTCACAATGACAGATAATGACTCAGTCTGCAATTTATCATGAAATTATGTTTTAACATTACAAATGATTCACAAAACTTTTTTACTTTTGAAAATGAATGTGATAATATTAATACAAAATACACTAAGTTATTAAGACTACACAATAATATTGAATGAAAAATGATTGTTTAAAAATTATGCATTATTTGAAGGACATGCTTTAGCGACCAGATTCTCCAGATTCGTTGTTTTTTGGGTGGGACTTATTGTAACAATATATGTCCCATGGACTAATGTTTTCCAGCTTCAAAATAAATCACTGCGCAAGGAAAATGTGCTGTCAGTGTTTTTCACGTCGGATATTTTGAGTTTTACAAAATGAATACCGACAGACAGTCTTAAGTAAAATTAACCCAGTGATAAACCAGATTTTGTGTTGGTGTAAGTGTAACCACTGTCTCCAGTCCCCAAACGTCGAAATTGATATATTTTCCAAAAAAGCCGACATACCTACCTACATGTATGTTTTATTAGTCATTTTTAGAAAAGAGGAAACATAAATATTTTTATTGTGAAATTAAAATTTCTTCAGCTTGTCAAGCACTTTTCGATTCGTACTTGAGTCTATTAAGGAGTAATTTTAGTATGTATTTATAAGGTTTCAATGTGTACGAAAGTCTTTCAATACTTTGAATAGCGAATTGTGATCGTCATTTTGTCTCAATTTAACAACTTTCGCAAACGATTTGACTACTTCGGGATTTTTAGCTGAAAATGACTTTATACTTAACCGAACACCATCTCTGTTTTGATGATAAAAATGTCAACGTTCCATTCGCATTTACTTTTCTCCACCTGACCATGCATATGTCCACAGTCATGTCTTCATAAACGTAACCGATGAGTTATGTGGTAATATCATACTAATATGAATTCATTTTCAGCTAAAACTCCCGAAAAAATCAGATTGTTGTAAAAAGTTTTGAAATCGAGACGAACACGAAATAAAATTGTGTAAGTTTGGAAAAACAATGCCGTGAAACTCACATCGACAAAGAACGTATGCAAATAAAAATAAAATTTCAAAATACCATAAATCTGAACCGGTTCGTATCATTGTATAAACCTGAACCGGTTCGCATCATTCTCATAAAAAATCTATTTTTATGTCAAAACTTAGTCAGGAAGAGTTAATACTTTTATACAAGACTACACACTTGCTCCGTGGTTTATACATGGCAAATTTAACGAGAAAAAATGCTTTTTTGTGATAAACTAGGCAAAAGCATGAATTTGAACCAGTTCGCATCCGTCAAAAATGACCCAATTCTTGCTCACTTCGATTCCAATGTCCGGGATAACTTGTTGAAATTCTAATTGAATCTGTATATTATATACATCATTAGAAGCGGGAAAATGAGTAGCGTGTTATGGTAATTTTTGTTTTTTCATTGGTGGACGATTTAAGGAGTAAATAAGAAAAAATACCTGAAATTTTCCAAAATGGCGTCCGTTTGTTTACATTTTATATGATACGAACTGGTTTTGATTCTCCACCCTAATAAAGAAATTGTTTAATGCGATAGCTATGCTGTATCAAATAAATGATTATTAGATAAAGGAAAAGTGTACATGGACGTATAACTGAGTAGGAGCACTCGTCACAAGAGACGAGATAAGTTAATACTTCGAAAATTGCATTCGACGTTATTATTGTTTTCAAGTGATATATAAGTTTTAAATATCTTTTATCTACATAAGAACGTTATCTACAAAGAAAACGTTCCTGAAATCAAATAATTCACAGCATAAAAAGTTTATATTTGAGTGAGTGTACACACTAGTTGTTTGGAACGATGAATATTTCATAGTTTTGAACAGTGTTAACAACAAGGGTTTAAAAAAATCTGTTTCACACTCTAGCTCTAAAAATTGTCAACAAAGATGAAGAGGCTTAGTTTAAGCGCTACATCTAATTTACTATGACTATGCTGACATATGTTATCGCCCTTTTATTCGTTAACAGGCATATATTATCCAGTACTGTCACACTCACGAGGTAGCGCTTTCGACTGATAACGTACCGGCCTTCTTTCCATTTATACTTGACTCCGCCTTCTGTTCTGATGTTTTGTGTGGAGCTTGTCGATTAGAAGATTTATAGAACGTTTTTAGAAGTTATATGAATTGTTCAAAAAATATTACAATAACTATTTTACAGTAGGGCTGTGAAATAAACGTAACATTTAAACTATACTGTTATTCGAATGAACGAAACGTTGACCTCGTTTCGATACGATCAATGTGTACACTAAAGCACGAAATTCAACAACAAAAACTAAAACATGACCAAATAATAGTTCCGTTTCACACAAGATTTGAATGTGAATGTGATGTCCAGTTTTTTAGCAAAATAAAACTTAAGATAAGGTTATCGTTCCTTCAAACATTAAGGTCTTGCTACTATTATATAAATAGTTATATCAAATGCAGATTGAAAGAATTTATTCAATAAATATGCAGACGCAATTTCGACTTCTTTGTTAATATCCTTAACATAGGTTACATGGTGTTTACTAAGAGAGTTATCCAATATTACTTTCCTTCAGACATTAAGGTCTTGCTACCATTATATAAATACAAAAATGTATATAAAGGTGTATATACATTGGATTGAAATACTTCATTCAATGAAGATACAATTTCAACTTCTTTGTTAAAATCCTTAACATAGGTTACATGGTGTTTACTCAGAGAGTCATCCAATATTACTTTAGCTTTCATATATCCACCAGTTTCTCTAGATTTAGTTATCACAATGTTCAGTGTTTTGTAGGAAAAAAGTATTCCCTGTTCTCGTACAAAAACGGTTATATTTACAGGAAGACTGTCACAAATGTTTACGATTTTTGTAACAGGAAAGTCATTAATGTCAATAACACGTATGTTTACAAATTTCCCGACATATTTATCAAACTTTATATGACCAAAACCTTCTACTAATATGTTAATCATATTTTCGGCTGACTCCATAGTTTGCATTCTAGAAATATAAGCCATCTCAAAAAGTTTAGCCTTTGTGCTATCGGTTATTGTACGTCTCTGTGAAGCACTCATAATTTCATATGGATTTATGATACTTAGCTCTTTCATACATTTTTCACTTAAGTTATCCAACTCGTACTTGACTGATAAGTCCAAGAGTTCCAAAAGACGATCACCTTTATCTTTATTATATTCAACGTGTTCTATTAAAACTTGTTCACATTTCTTTTTCAAATGTGATACTTCGAAATAATGAACTAATGGTAAAATCTTCTCAGCATTTTGGATTGTAACTGGTGACAAAAAGTTTGGGTAAATACAACGTAGGAATTCTCTCACGTCTTCAATATTACTATTATCTAACTCCATAGAAGATTGTTTAAACTCGTTTGAATTCAACGCCCGTTGGAAATTCGGTGAGACTAAAGCCAGAATGGTTTTTGATACGTAAAATTTCTCTCCGGCTACATAAATTACAAAATCGGTCTGTGAATTTGGCTTTTCGAAGTCCGGTGAAGGTGGATCAACCCCTGGGCACGATTGTCCGTTAATTTCATTTTTACTGGCTGATTGGGGCTAAAGCTCCCAAGTTGGCTGAGAAGCGACCAGTAAATAAATAAACCCGAAAAGCACTCAGCTGTTTCAAACATGGGCAAAACTCAGCTTTAAATCCCCCTAAGTATTTTTTTCCTAGCCCGTCACTGTCATCACGGTGTATAAACGACTGTACGACATCAGTGATTGCGATTGGTAGTAAATTTATACAGAAGTACAATTTTATTAGTTTTTATGGGATAACAAATCTTCTGGTACATAGACAGATTTTCAAAATAAACCTTAGCTCGTGATAAACTATTTGCAGCAGTTTTGCTGATTCCATATCGTTCTTTTATAGTAAAAACGTTAACAATCACTTCCAAATCACGAACTATTTTGCTTTGTTGACATCCATAGCTTGTCTTGTAAACTCGATTTCGAGAAAACAAATCACATTCATGTTATTGTATGAAGACTTTTCTGGTATAAAATAAATTTTTTATTGTATTATATCAATAATTTATCAGAATGTTGAATGCAACTATGCGTGAACTTGACGTTTATGTCATGTGCATTCGCCGACATACTGTACGACTTCGACACATGATTGTGTACGACTACTAACGATTTTATGTAAAGCCCGTGTCACACAGGCAAAAATTTTGACCGCGAGTTTCGGCGTGTTGCAACTTGTAGCTACTCGGCTGGTATCGTGTAGATCTCGTACTGATGTCGATGCATCTCTCCACATGTCGTAGCGTCTTGGCTTGTCGCGGCGACAATTTTAAACCGTTTAAAATTCTCGCGGTGGGTCGCCGAACTTTTTATCTCGTGTAGATGTCGAGAGGATGTCGTATGCATGTCGTGAAAACTCGTACTCGTGTCGTAGTAATGTCGTCAAATGTCGCCGTGAAATCTACCACTGCGATATGTGCGCGAGTCTTCACGAGTGCAACATCTTCACGAGTTTGCGCGACCTCCTTGCGACAATCACACGACATTATCGTGAGTTAAATATACTTCGGAAGAAATCTGTCAACATTCATTTCGATGAACATCTCAGGATGTAAACGCAGAAAGTTGGTAAACGATTTTTTGTCTTCCATTTCAAGCTCACGCATCAGACGGTCATAATGTCCAAAGTCAACCCTTCTCATTATCCATGGTCTGACCCAACACTGTCGGGGCGCTCTGCCAATACTATCTCTTGTTAAACGATTTTAAATCAATCTAGATATTTCAAGTTCATCATCGGCATCTTCTTCATCAACATGCGCCATCAATGCCATCAGTCTGATCATCCTGCATGTCTTTCACCTTTTGGTGCTCATGCGCTTTGCTTGCTATTTATACAGCCTTCGCAAGATGTCGTGTCATCTAAAATGTGTGTCGAACTACTCTCTCAACAGATCGTAATGAACTCGTTAACATGTCGCGCTTAAATCGGGATAAATCGTCGAAACTCGTAGTAGCTCGTATGAATGTCGTTAGATGTCGAGAGAATATCGTGTACATGTCGCTCGTATGTCGATCACTATGAATCGTCGCTGACCGTCGATGATCGTGGACGTCTCGTGTGAGTGTCGTACAACACTCGAGCAGATGTCGTGCAAGACTCTTTATAAACAAATGTCGTGACAACTCTTTCATTTTGGCCACGAGATTAAACTCGCCCATCGTCGCGGAAACTCGCAGTACCAACTCGCGAATATGTGACACGGGCTTTAAAGTATTGTACGACTTCGTTTGATTTAATTGTGTGATTTAATATGATATTATTGCGTTTTAAGAGTTTAGTCATGTACCACTATCTTAAGCAATGCATAATTCATAAAACAGGTTATATTTAACTTAATTGTACTTTTGTACCCTTTGTTTGTGCCCACCTAATTAAAGTATACAGTGTCTAAAACTAATTTTACAGACGAAATATGACCAAACATTAGTTTTTCTGCATGGGAAGGCCGAAACACTACATTTTTAGAAGGGAGATAACTGTCCATTAAAGGAGTATATTAAATTAAAAAAAATAAAGGGGTAATTTCCTTAAGGTACACAATTTCATAGGTTGGAAGGAATTTTTTTTCAGTATTCTGCTATGAGGGGGGGATTAAAATTTTGTTTACTTTGGTACTCATCAAATGAATGAAATGCCTTAAAATAATGGTATTGGTAGTTATTCACTTTTGCTGACACTTATTTTCAAGAAGAAAAGTGATAATGTGACTAACAATTGAACAGAGGGTTGAGTGTGCGGCCAAGTTCCAGCAAAGGGAGCTTGTTGTCAAGTTTGCCGAAGAAAGGGAGTAACAAGGTGAGGTTTTGCTTAGTATTTTCTTTCTTCTTTCACTTTCATTGTTGTTTTGACCTTAAAAAATCTTCGTAAACAGATATCCAGTAGGGCGTTGTTGTCCAGGATAAGAAAGTATGCAAGCGGAAATTTGATTGGGTTATTATCAGATTGAACCTGAAACTAAGTGCATTACACTTTTGCCCCAAGTTAAACATTTTTTTCTATTGCAGAATGAGCAGTGAGGAAACCACCCCTGACAGCTGTTCATCGTGCAAAACGGATGGAATTTGCCAACAATCATGCAGACTGGACCAGTGTAGACTGAAGTGATGTACATCTGTGTACAGATGAGTCAAGATTCACTCTCTTCCAGAATGATGGTGGGTTTTACTTTCGCAGGAGAATGAATGAACACATAAACAGAAAGAGAATAATGACATCATGGAACTGATATGTTGGCCCCAGACTTAAACCCTATTGAGCACTTGTGGTTTAAGTTGAAAACAGCTGTGCGACAGTATCGCTCACGTAACCTTATACAGAGCTTTTTTGTGGTCAGTGTATGAAAATTTTTGTGTATCTACTGCTCTCAAGCTTACAATTGTTATTGTACAAAATTAAAGTGAAATATCTCTAAAATTCTACCAGAGGTTATATTCTTTATGCACATCTTCACAACATGGTCTACTTCTTTACTTCGGTGGCGGAAATGATAAAGAAACAAGTATATTATCATTAATTAATATCAATCGACATCGTACAGAATGTAACAAATAAAAAATTTGCATCAACAGAAGTCGGACAAACACATCAACGGACGTCGTACACATCATTTTACATCACATCAACAGACATCGTACAGAATTTAATCTTATTTTACTTCAGTTTTCAGTGTTTAGGTTGGGTATTGAGGAAAATCATAAAATACCGATCAACAGGGATCGTACAGTTTCGTTTTCGTTTATACACCGTGGTCATGCAGGTATTAATGCATCATTATTTTGATTAATCAATACATGTATATCGTTAATGGTTAATCATTGTCTTGATCATTGTTTTAATCAAGCAACTGTGATTTTACCATAACAGAGTTTGTAATGAAGTAACTCCCCGTTCCCACAAAGTGACGACTGTACGACGACCATCCCGATCATACCACGATCTGGAAAAAAATATGGATCGTGGCTGATCGGCGTCGGTTAGGGTCAACGTTGAGCATTTTGGCAGTTGATGGTCTTTAGTACAAAAGCACTACGGTGATACTACGTCTTATACGCTGCTACCCAGCTTCTACTACGATGTTACACAGACTTCAGCTGTCCATCTACTGAGTTTATTGCGTTTACGGTACGCCTCTACTACGACATTCAAGATCATAATACGACGCTACGAAGTTCTAGACGACTGTACAACGTTACCACAACGTTACGGTGGTGCTGATCATACTAGGATTCTACTATGCATTTAGTATGGTTAAGCGATGATGTGCATATCTTTTGGGTTTCTGAAACGTATTTTACTTTATTTTTCGACGTGAAACACGTATAAGTGATTATTTATCTGTCTTTGTTTTAACAAAAAACAAATTTAAATGGAAATTGAGCTTGCGTAATTTTTTTCATTTACAGGGATGTTTAACCAGTTAGATGTAAAAAGCTGTACAAATGATCGTCATTACAAATGATGCTACATTTTAACATTCTAATATTAACGCTTTGAAACAAACTGCACAAGACTGTACGACGACTACAATCAATTGAATTGTATTTAATTTATAAAGAAGACCTCACCACCAACCTTCCCCGCTGCTGGTACAATTGTGCTGCGTCTACCACGCTCCTTATACGCTTCTACCCTGATTCTTGTTTGCTACGATCTTACTACACTTGTTTTGAACATGTCCAAAATAAGCGTGTTAGGAGCGTAGTGCTCCCCGATCATAAAGACACTACCTCGACCCTACTACGCCTATGAAGACCCAACAAAGCTTCTACTACGATTCGACATGATCGACATTTATAATAATTGCGACATTTCCCGTCGATGTTGCGACATATACCGGCAGCGAATTTTTTTGCGACATTTCCCGTCAACAATGCGACATATGCCGGCAGTGGGGTTTACGACGTTTTCAGCAGATTGCGACATTTCCCGGCGACGGTGCGACATTTTCCGTAGATTATGACGTTTCCCGGTGATGCGACATTTCCCGGCGCTACAGAGCGCTCAATGCACACACCGTATAACCCGCTAAATCGGGCGCGCGAGGCTAATTCGGGCGATATCCAATACGCTATATTTTTGCATCACAACCAGTGTAAGTATTTTGGTTATTATTCTTTATATATTTATTTTCATGTTATAATAGTGGCACCGATCTATCGGGCTGGGTTTGGCGATTCAGCACATTGCTTTATATTTTCTAAAAGTGAGAAAGTAAGGGATTTAAGGCGAGTTAAAGACATCCGAAGTCTAAAAAACCCGTTTTTCTAAGTTTTAAGTCATTTTTCATCTAAATTTTCGCAACGAAAGGTGTAATTTTTGTGTTTGTCTTGTAGAGCTGTCCTTTTTCTATTATAATGATGCATAAAGTTGTAAATAAAAAAATACAGGGCAGAAGAGGATCCAAATATTTTATTTAGCGTAGCAGGTTCTATTTACTTTTCTACACATAGAATATCATGTAATATTAAATATTATAAAAATTAATTTATTAAATTTAACCAATTTGCTGTTGTTGTTTTTTTTCACAAATTATACATAACATCTTTTTTTTAAAATATGTTTTATAAGTATCTATGTATTGTTCAAACAATATGCTATATACTATTTTGTAAGAAAAATGCATGTTATGTTCTGTTACTTGGTAATTTTAGCTCCATTTTAATGTTTTATTCAAATTATTTTAACTCGAATTCAATGACTTTAAGAACCCCCTGTTGGCCCTCACTTAATCCTCAATCGTACAGCTAGAGATTATTATATATTATATAAAACTTCACATGAATGTTCAGTATATATTGTAATGTTATATACAAACCTAAACTACATGATATTATTCTTAGTAAACTAAGCCAAGCACATTTATTAACTTCATTAACTCGCATTGTTTTAGGAAACACAACCGGGTATCTACACGGTTCAAATATGTAAACTAAAACATATTACCTCTTAATATCGTAGTAAAAGAACTGGCTTACATAATACATACATGTGCATGCTAATAAAATACAAACTACAGTACCCACCAAAGGTTTGGAGACATTTTCACATTGTAGCTTTTTAGTTATTTAGCTATTTTTTGGTTAACATTAAAGTTATAACTGAGACTACAGAAATAGCATAAACTCTGTGTTATGTGAAGCAATTACTATAAACATGGTTTTGGAGGTTTTAGGTCAGATGCTGAATCCTATAAAATTTGTTTTCATTTTATCACAAACAATACTTAAATATATAACAAAAAAAGTGAATCTACAAAAATAATTATCAAAATTCAAGATTTGTAGTAAATATCTTTTGTCTCCAAACTTTTGGTGGGTACTGTATACTTCAGTATTTTGTTAAAATTAATGCAGAAACACGCACATGTAAAGCATGCGTCAATCACAGTTTCAGGGGAATTAACTCTCACACGACAATGCTATAGTAACATTTGAGTTATCCGCATTTCGATTATTAAAACTCAATACTTTTAGACTAGTCTTTTGTCATTAACATGTAGAAAGACTGGCTTATAGTTAAAACTGACTAATGTAAGAATAATACCTGCACTGGATTTTAATGAGCGGATATATGATTAGTTTGCCATGTTATTTTTTCAGCAAATATATAACAATCTTAATTAGAATTTATAATAAATGGAGCTCATTTTGTGGATTTGTAATTAAACAGGAATAATTTCCCTTGAATAAGGGGATTGACTTGAAGGCTTTGTCAGACCTATGGAGTATAGTCCATGATTTAGGTCGCTAGTCTACGACTGGTAAAAGAATTGACGATTCACCACGATTGACTAAGATATTTAATTTAGGAGCAGTCGTGGCCACTCATACTCATTCGTGGGGTATCGCGAGGTAGGTGTGAGTGACCGTGTGACTGGGCCATAAATATACCAAATTAAATGTCATTATATAATTAACTATTTGAGTTCCCTAATTGCCTCGTAACAAAATAAATATCTTACCCAAATACCAAGCTTAGTTTAACAATGGAAAAAGGCGAGGCACCGTAGGGGCCCTGCTTAAAACAAGTACAGCTGGTGTATTACAAAGTCAAAATTTAAAAAAACCGGAAACTGATTATATTCAATAAGATTAAGTTTTAAATGCCCTTCTTTAAGATAAAAGTAAATCTCAAAACAAGATTAACATACAACTAAAAGAAATATTAAATTTCGATGCGCAGGACATTTGTACAGGTCGTTTATGTAAACAATGCAACTATAAACATGTCCGGTCTTTTACAAACCAATATTTGAAGGTGAAGCAACATAACAATTAAACAGTTTAGAAAGTTAAACATGTTTTATTGAGAAATCAACAGTATACAATTTACAATGTATATTTGCACTATTGCCAAATTGGTCTGTTTAAATCAGTTAGGGGTTTTACGTGCTTCCCCCTAATCGTGCTTCCACCAATTAATGAAGAACAGTTAATATGCATTCTTTATTAAACGATATGAAAGAAATACGACAAAATTGATTTTGAATGTTGCTCTTTGATATGGATTTCCATCGACAAATGTAGTATATAATATTCCAGAATTTAGGGCGAAATAACTGACTGACCATGAATGATAAATCTATGTTATTTCTATTTTCTGTCAAAATGATGTCTCAGTATGCCTTCTATTTTTTTATTATTTACATGTACATCAACTTTCTTCTTCAAGAAGTTTATACATTCCATAATACGACCAAGTTAGTATTTAACATGTTGCCTTTTAAAAACATTTATGAAGCCATCAATCATGCTAAACACTATCTTACATTTTTCAAGGGAGGTAATCCAGTAAGGTTTGACACGCTCCGTTAGACAGCGATTAACTCCCCTGTCAAACGAATATGCTACCATTCTCATCATTATACTCGCCTTCATGGTCAAGAGGGTTAAATACCATATATCATAGTGTAGTTTATCTCAAACGAAGAAAGAATGAAGGGATCTTTGATTCGATCACAGCTAGTGGTTGTGAATATTTATATTAGAAATAAGGCAGAACTTTGCTACAGCGGAGGAGCCAGTAATACTTGAACATCCTAGGAATGATGACTATTTAAATTTCCCGATTTATATATTTCTAACTGCTCACTGGTTCAAATAAGGATTAAAATAAGACAAGGTAAGGTGTGAAATGAGCAAAATCATTATTGTCTTGAAATTAAAAGGAATTGATTTCTTTTTTAATCGCATCTCTTATCAATGACCCACGGACATTGTAAAAAAGTCTGCTATCAACTAGGGAGCATAATTTTATCTGATCAGTTGAGATTTGGAACCAAAATTCAAAAGAGTTCGTTAAATTTAGCAAATGTGTGAACGTGCATTCCTTTATTCAACTTTTTAGTGGATTCAAGTTTAGTATTTAAAGTTAATATATAGAATAATAATATATAATTTATATAAGCACAATATATCGAAAACTTGTCCCCTCCAGCCTTATCTTATCTAAGTTCGCACCATTACTAGCAAACAAAAAGCTTATGCTCATATATAATGGACTGCTGCATGTAACACTTAGCTTAAATTCAGGGCACATAAGTAATATATTTCATAAACACTTTCAAGTTCATCTTATCACAAAACATTATGTCTAAAAACTAGAGAAACGAGATTCTAATAAATACATTAAAACGTCGCACCTTTAAACAGCGTGCATACATTCCAATATTCATGTTTAATATCAAAACAGGCAATTAACCAACCATCTATTTATCTCCCCTATTTATGATGATGATTTACGCTGGAATTATGTTATATAGCCAGGCCCCACAAGTTGAAATTTGCGAACCCAATTGCCAATTTAAGCTGTATTCCTATACGTCTGACGGTAGCGCCGTTAGGATTTCCTCGGGTCATAAATCGCGTTGAGGATAATTAAATGAATAAAAATAAATTGCGTTGAATTTGAAAGCTCAATTTTAAATATTATGATTTAGAGATTTCGCGTTATTTCGTCGTTTTTTAAACGCAATGATACCAGTATAATACTAATTTTTAAGAGATATATGATTTCAACATTTATCACCAACAAACCTTTATCTTGATTTTCCGAACATTACGGTACGTGATTCGCAGCTTTTCCCTAAATTTTATGGCCCATAAAATCAGTATTAAGCGAATGTCGGGCTATAAAACAGTAGGGGTGTTTAGCTAGGCTAATACGTTTAACAGAGATTTAAGACCTATTTATTCGTTCTCTAGCATTCAAAAATTGAAACTCTATTTGGACCTTAAACATTTTCAATAAACAAATTGATTCGATCTATATGAAAACTCGTTTTGATGGCATTTAAAGCATCTCTGTACATATTTTAAAGATGGGAGTAAAATTGTTTTCCAAGTTATTTATAATAAAATTATTATTGCATGAATTGATTCGACATCAATTAAGTCATAGTTAAATACGTAGATTCATTCTAATGATAACTAATAGAAAATATGATTTTAATACTTAGATATAAAATGTGCAATATAGAATGTTATGAATTTGGTTTGATTGCCTCAGTTAAGATATTTCATTATCTCGCATTGTGCAGAGGTTGCGAAAATACTCGATATTTTACAATTGGCAGGGCTACCAACCTTACTCCTTCGGTAAATGCTTTGCAAAAGGTACTTTACAAGGAATATCGAAATACCCAACATGCAAAGTTTTCTTTTAACCGTGCTACCAAATCAAGACGTTGTATAACTCTAACGCTGTTATCGGTACGGATGACCAACGTCTACATTAATTTCATTAACATAGTGATCAATAACTTCATTACTAGTAAAACCTTCAGCGCAATTATTAGAGACATCATCATCACATGAAGTATCATAATCAAGTTAAACTCATCTACATCATCACCGATAATTGCTCAGGACATTTGCACTTGAAAGGAGCTCGGGTCACAGAAATTGGCGCCCAGTATAAATCATGCATAAAATGTGTCAAAGATTAGTCGGCATGTATTATTCTTGCTTACTAAAGTTGCTTGAGTCAAAGATTTGCTCGCGAAGTACCATTCCTGCATAATCAACTTTGTGAGATGAAGAAAATACCCGCGAAATTGAAGTTATGCAACCGAATACTCAAAGTTAATACTGCCGAAATGCTGCTTAGAGAAGTTGCTAGTGCCAAAGACTTGCGAAGTACAAATCCTGGCTACAAATTTTGCCTGACTCACATATTTACCCACGAAACACCAGACCTGCTCACAAAAGATGTTAGTATAAGGTCAAAGTGTTCACCGCGAATTGAAAGTCCTACCACGAAAAGTTGTTTAGGTCAGTCAGTTGCAAAAGTTGTTATGGTGAAAGTTTACCTTCGCGAAATGATACATACAAGTTTCTGGAGTCAAACTGTACTCTGTAAAGTACAAGTCGCACATACAGAACGTGCTTGGGGATAAAAGCTCTCTTTGCGAAACTCGGTTTAAGTCCTGTTGACAAAAGGTGTAAAGGTCAAATATTTATTCGGGATTTCGATTGTTCGATGAAATACAAACATCGCCTCTACGATAGCGTCAAAGAATGTCTACGTTTCACGAGGATTAAAGTGTTGTTTGAAGATAGTGTAAACAATAAGTCTTATTACAGTGATGAAATTTCTATCGTGTTTCTAAGTATTTGTTTGAACACTTGAGAGATTGATCTCAGTTTGTTACAATGTTTATTCCCATTCGCATACCATTGTAGCATATGGATAAATAATTATTCTTATTTATTTTCCAAACATTTCTTAATCAGATTGACTTTTCATTTTTTAAGCATTGCCACCTGTGAATTAACGTGTTTTATTCTTCGTGGGAAGTCTAGATGAATGTAGTTACATTGTAGGTTGGGAGATAGAGGTGTAAATGATCTTGTTAAAGGGTCTAACCGTCCAATTTATGTTCAATGGCTGGTGTTAATACTAGACTCTTAAAAGACAAAGGTCAGTTAGTGTGTTTGCTTGTATTTCGCCGCCTCTGTTAACACTAGGGTTATGTATAGGTTCGCCAAGTACAAACAGTTTACAGATAGGCAGCTGAATAACCTGTGAACTGATGAGTTTAAGAGTATTGGCGTCAATTATAGTATTTACGTCTGCTTCTATTTGCAGGACACTGGACCGTTATTTTATTTGCTTTGATTTTACAGGTTTTACAAAGTGTTTACATATACAAGAAGGGTTGTTCAAATTTCGCTGATAACTGAACTATGTAATACTGTGCCATCCACATTTACCTTTGTAAAAAAGTAATCGCATTTTATAGTCTAAGTTTCATGCTTACGCACGTTCACCGACTTTACAGCTATTATCCTGGTCATTTGGCTACTGGTATCTATCTATCAATCTCCCTGGGGAGTCTTTTTACATCGCTATTTAGCCAACAAATTGGCGCAACGGAATCATACTACCCTCGCAGGTACCCATTTACACCTGTGTGGAGTGAAGCAATCGCAGGTAAATTTCTTGCTCAAAGAATTAGCAGTGCCCCATATGGGATTCGAACACAGGACCTCTCGATCCGTAAGCGCCAATCCTACCACAGGACTACTGCTTCTACCTTTGCACCTTTGCAAATGTTTGATTTGCTTTTTTTTAATTTACCAATACTTGTGATTTTAAAACATATTTTTAAATATATGTACATGTATAACAACTGCGAAGGCATATAGTATCACTATTCATATTTCAAATGTTACAATCTATTAGATGTAGATACATCTGAAATGAAATTTAACTGTATCAGTAAATCAGCTTTTTACAAGTGTAAAAATAAAAGTTTTGAATGGCACGGTAAAAGAAAATGTTACGTAAAGTTCTCACTAAATCCAATTGCAGCAGATTTGTGGATAATAGTATTATAAGAAACGGAAAAGGAGATTCTTATTAGTTAAGTTGTTATTTTTAGATAGCCTAGTTCGATTCTATAAATAGTCACCACTTACACGACGTTTGAGTATTTGGTATTTTGGGTTATCTGAAAACGTGACATGGATACCGATTATTAGTATTGAGTCGATTCCCGCACATTAGTAATACAATTGTATTAAATGGTACCAACACAACGTCTCAATAAAGAACATTGATATCTACCGGGGTCCATAGCGCAGTTCAAGAGTTGGTAGCGCACCGAATCTGGTTTCCCGAAAAATGTACGGATTCGAATTCCAAGTACGATGGTTATACCGTTCCATTAAAATTTGACAGCAATGTCAATTTTTCTTTATCAATAAGGTATATGGAGAAGTTGTCGGTCTATAGGGAAGGATATGTAAATACTGGTTACAGATAGTGTTCTTAGAATGCTAGATTAAGTGTGCTGGTTGCCATTAAATTAACTTATTTGTTTTGACTCAGCGTTAAACCTAGTAAATAAACGAGCATTGATATCAGAAACTTCCATGGTCAAGGATAATCGTACACAATTGTTAACGCAGATGAAAATGTATATGGAAGCAAACTTCGAACTGCACTTTAATTTTAAACAAAACCAGCGAACGGGACCGTATGTAGATAACACGGGCTTCGGGGCTAAGTTTCAGACCATCAAAGATACTAAATATATTATCGTAAGTATGCACACATAATTTCGTTGGTGATTTAGGACAGCCCTATCCGTACTGTCTTGACTGGTCTACCAAGCAAAACATTTGCACTTACAAGTAATGCCATTAAATCTACGATGTTTATCTGGGGCGTGGAATTCCTATGCCAGACTTGTGCGACTCGTATGCGGGCGATTAAATATTTCCACCCAACATGTCCGCGGACAAGAAATACTTCAGCAGTAAGTATACTGTAGATGTCTCAATGTTCCATCCATATTCAACAGTGAACTATTTTATTATCAATCCTTATCACTACTTAAAGTATTTATTTTTGTCATAGTTAATTCTTAATATTTTTTTTTTGAGAATCGAATTTTTGGACAAGCGCATTTTGAATCTGCGCGAGTTAATTTTCAGATTTCACTTGACCGTGGACAAGTGGAAAAAACACGAAATTCAACAACCCAGTATATAATTAATTGCAAGTTTATTTTAAAACAATGAAAGTTCTAGCACACCTAAATTTCTTAACAATTCCATGTACAAGTGCAAAATATAAATCAACGTCAAATTTGTTGTTAACTGATTTAGATCGGAATTTGGAAAACGTTGATCAAACAGTTAAAGCAGAAAGCGTAACAAAAGCGAGGCTTTTCCCGCCAAAGTTGATGTTGGTAATTCCAGATATTTGATTAATAGAGATCATTTATCATATTACAACAATCATAGACATCAAGAAAATGTTCTACCATTTCTTATCGGGACCCACCAGTCCCTCAAAAGTATCAAATATACACATCAGCACTGCTTACAATGCGGTACGAGGTCTTTCAATTAATCAAATTATACTCCCCAAACATTGAAATAATCAGCAATTGCTAGTAGGTAAACTTATTCGAATTCAGTGGAGTTCAACATTTCACAAGATAGTATGAACTAGTAGAAGATATATTCTTTCATAGAACAAAAATAGGATAATTGCACTCACGAATAACAACGCGTAGTTTTGTATACTACAAACAGGAAATATTTTCGCTAAACGATGTGTGAGGTCTTATTCATTGTATATAGATGAAAAAAGCGTAAAATTCCCTCGATGACCATCAAACATGGGAAAGAAAAAATGTTCTGTATTGTTTTTCTAGCCGATTTAACAAACTTAGAAGTGTTTTCATATTGCTGGGATGGGGTGTTTTTAAATAGAACGGGAACATAAACCCCAGTATTAATTTTGTTTTTATTTTTGCGTCATATGAAGTTTTATGCTTCAATCGTATTTAAGAGGGCGCCTTTAGAAAACAGTGTAAAGCTTTAACAAGTTAATTTGTTGTTTAATGTATCAATATAAGAAGTTTAACCGACTGTGAAATTAATTCGTAATGTTATTTTCAAGGGAATACAAACCGGCAAAGATTCTTATTAAGTGACTATCTTTTTTTTAAAAAAAACGGCAGACGCGAAAAGATGAAAATATTACTGACGGTATGCAATTGTAATTATAGAAAAAAAAACGTTGACCCGCCCACTGAAAGAAAAGGTTCGTGAATGGTCGATTGCCTTCGCTGGACACATTCTTAATGAATTCATGTACAGAACCCATTGACACTACGATTAAGGAGAAAAAAGCGAATACTATTGGCCGTGTGTTGACGTTTAAACCAAGCATTGCTACGTGTGGGGTCCATTCACCCAATACAGAACGTGTACATAAGATCGAATGCTATATATATGACTTCAGTTTGGTATTGTTACTGAGATTTTAATGTCAATCCACGACTTTCGTTCATTCGACGAAGCGAGCTTATCCAATTTAGGGATTTCACTCATTTTGATCCCCAAATAGTATTGTATTTTTTGGATTTGTCTTCATTTTTTTCCATTATTTAATGGAGATACTTTCAGCTATGTATCATTAAAGACTGGTCAAAGTGGACGAGTGGATGTAACGTATATATATAACTTAGTATATGAGAATTTGAACACTTTAGTATTAGTGAATGCTTGGTGTACAGTTGAATAAAGAGTTTTGATATTTTTTAATGATGAATTAAAAATGAAATAAAAAAAATGAAATAATTAATTTTACATTATTTTAACAAAGGAAAATCAAGTGATAATGAATTGTAATATAAAGTACAATAAAAAGAATATATTACTAATATTATTATTTAATTTTATTACATGGATTTAGTCCATTGATAAGAAAAATATAAAAATAAAAGATAAAACAATACAAACATGAAGGGAGTTGCAGTGAAGATTTTATGGACGTTAATAGCGGTTATTGTTCTGCTATCTAAAGAAATTCAGTGTTCAAAAGCTAGGAGAAAAAGGGATAAATATGGATTAAAATTTACAGATTGTGGTAAATATATATTTAACTATTTTTGTATTTAGATATCAATGTAAATGCTAATACTAGTAAAAAATATATACAGTGTTACCCAAAAGGTATTTACGTTCTATAAAAACTGTTTTCATTGATCATATAGATAAATTATATTTCAGATATATTTATACCAAAACTCTTACGATAATTTAGCAATACAATATAGAAGGATTTACGATTAAAATCAGTCCAAAGACGTTTGATAATACGGGCACCAGAATAGTTATAATAGATCGTAACATTTAAAAGAAGAGTAACGATTTTTTTTCAAACGTAAATATTGTAATTGTTTTACATGTAACTAGGAATCTGTTTTTAATTTATCAAGTATTGGTAGAATTTTAAGAGCTTTCAGACTCTAAGATAATGAATTGTGGGTGACACTGTACATAAATATATATTGATATTATTTATAAGAGATAACTCGATTAAAGACAGTGTCACATTCACAATTATATAGCCTTTTTGTATTTTTTATTACACAATATATTTAATAGTTTATTCATTTTAACTCGATTGTGAAGCAAGTTCTTGTTACATAGATTTTTCCCTTCCGAGTGCGCTTCCAAGTGCCAAAGTACTTAGGTAGTAAGATAAAGTTTCTTGCTCAAGGAAATAGCGAGTTAGGTTATGAGTGTGGTTCAAACCAAAGAGGCTATCAAATGATTACAAGTCTCGTATTGTCGTATTTTGTATAAATGATAGACTACTTTTAAAATTAATGTAAAACTAAAACGGTATACTTGATATCGTAAAAAAAGCTCAGTACATATTACACATGTATACGTTTTTGTTGAATTATGAGATCTTCATTCATTCTTGTGATAAAACAGAATCTGCTCGAAGATAATAAATGAAAATATAATATACTGTAAGTATATACGTGATTTATCGGCCTAAATTGCACTACTGTTTATAATACGTGAAAACACAGAATTGTATACAGTTGCTTGGTAAACCAGCGAAGTTATTTCTGAACACAAATAGAACAGAAACGATAAATAGTCTCATGTAGCAAAAGCTATAATTGTAATTTTGCCGAATATAACTACTGTTTCAAATATTGGTTTTATTATCTGGTCAGTGGCACAGAAGACTACAGGCATGATTTCAAAATCTAGTATCCCGAAAGCGCTGTTGGTTCGAGTATTAATCGGGCTGATTATACCTTCCTATAAAAGGTCGACAATCATGTCGAGTTTCTTTCATTAGTACGGTATATGGAGATGTAATTGAACTTGTAGTAAAAGGGTAAAATGAATGCTGGTTATAGACAAAGCTCCAGAAAAGCTAAGTTATGTGAACTGGCCGACGTTAAAAATTACCATAATTTGAATTAATATGACGTAAAACCTATAAAAACTGGCTTTTATTTGCTAAATAAGATAATCAAATAAATTCATTTTAATAGTGTTATCGCCAAAATATATATAATGATAGCCACACCTACAAGTATCCGTATGAGACGAGTGAACGTCGTAACAAATTATTATTTTCATAATACTTGTATATGAATGTTATCTATGATCTATAAAACGTATAATTTATTAGTATGACATACAAATAACTGACATTGGACAGATATTGTGTAGATATGTATCATATTTATTATACCTATGAATATATTTATTGATGTGCTTATTATTGTAGTCCTGTGCTCATTTGCTGCTTCATACTGTTAGCTTATGACTAAATAACCATTTAACTTGGCCCGTATTATCAAGCGTCTTACGACCGATCTTAAATCCCACCAAATTGTATTGTTAAATGATCGTTAGATTTTTGATAATTTGCTGCCTCATTGCAGTCCATGTCTTACAATACACAATATACGCTCATTTCTATACAAACTTCGGTCTACAAAGCAGCGATAAAATTAAACGCAGCATTAAATATATAAAACAACAAAACGAATTACAATCCGTGCACTAATAAGCAACATGGATACATTCCAAGGTTTACAAAGCTTAAACAATCTTTATTACAATTACATTTTGTTAATTTGTAACAATTCTACGTTCAGATATACTATTCCTAATAAAAAGAAACACGAATTCGGTGCTGGGAGTCTTGATGTCTCGAAGTAAAAATTGTAAAGGTTTAAAAGCGCGCTTTGTGTCGAAAGGTTCAAGGTTCGAACTTTTACGGTGACATTTTAGATTGTTTAAACGTATTACATCCCCGCTATTTCACCGTTAAGGTATAATTGGGTTCTTTGTATGGATTTCAAAACATATGTTTTATTGTTACTTGTACGTTGGTATACATTATCTACAATATTGCTAGTAAAGGATGTCCAAGGGTCCTACTGAACATTCCGCTTGTCTTTTAATGTATTCTAAAATTTGTAGCTGTAAGTACCACGCACGATCCTTTACAGTTACTTATTATACTCGTAGTTCCCAGGTCGTCTTTTATATTCAAATTTTTATTATTATGTAATGTAAAACTCCCCCCCCCTCCGATTCCACTTTGACATTTGACTACTGTAAAATTGACTCTCAGATCCCAATTTGACATTTTTAAAGCAAAGACATATTTATAGAATCGACTCCTAGATCCATGTCTGCTAAAATGACTCTCGGGTACAGTTTAACATTGAATAAAAGTCATGTTTGTCAAATCGATTACCGGATTCCACCCGGGTCCCATCAAAGGAACGAATATCTAGTCCACTCAAAATTTGGGAAGAAAGTAAAATCAGAAGCTGGTTCACAACTTCTCGTACATAATCAGATAATATTTACGTAAAACGTCATGATTTTCTGTGTACTATTTTAGAACAAATATTTGTTATCCAAAAGGCCTAGAAGCTATTTCTGGAGCAGTAAATCTGTTATCGAAGAAATTATTGATAACCTTTCTATAAAATACGTATGTTCGATGCACACTTTCTAAAACTCGTATAGATACCTTCCTAAAATACAAGTAAACATCACGTAGTACAATTCGAGATGTTAGCTTCATATTATTGTTAGATTTATTCAACTGTCAGTGACGCATATATTAACCCCACTGATTTAGATATTCACAACAATACTTCAGTATTCATAATCGATTCAAAATCAGCAGGTTTATGTATTGAATAAAATTTAACAACGTTACCCATTCTCATACATGAAGAATGAGGAATATCAAAACTCTATAGATCGAGGATTTTGATACTCCATGACCACCCTGAGTGGCCATACTAAGCACCCAATGCTCTGCCATTCATTAACTATCCCTGACTCCCAATACCATCGTGCTTTACAGAGATTGGCATGGCTTTAAGCTAAGTATTTCCAAGGGGTTGAAAGAGTTACGTTAAGTTTGATAAATGAAGAACTAATGTAAAAAATGATGTGCACAGTCTTTTAAATAAGCATCGACTAGGATGTGCACACAAGGCCAATCTGATTAAAACCCGATCTAAAATTGAGGATTTAACCAGAAGTTGCGTGGCTCAAAGTCTGTTTTATCAGCGTGGGATGGGGTTCAGGTTTCAAATTGCTGCATAATTCAGCAAAATTGATTAATTTTCTCTATCAGCCAGTCTTTGAATTTAGCCAGTGAACAGTGGACCGAGTCAACTAAAATTACAGTCGGTCCAGTGACTTTGGTTCAAGTAAACTTTCATTCGGTCCAGTAGAAAATTCCATTTTGCTAGACGGAATATCTAGAGTGCTGATAAAAGTTTGTCGTGAGGACTGCATCTATCACAGTGTATATCGCTGTGTATAATATTATCGTTTATAAATATCGGAGTTTTTATGAAGAAATAAAAATATAAATCAGGAAAGCATGGTTGTATTTGACATGATAACATTGGTGCTTGTAAAGTATATATAACATAACATACTTCTTTATGTTAACAATATAAGATAGTTGTTTGTTACCCCCGCTTCTGTCAAAATTGACATATTAAGGTATACCGTCACCTCTATCGGAACTGCAGCTGTGCATTTCAATTGGTGGTGAAACTTTACCTGAGACAAAAAAGTACAGAATTATATTGTTCAGCTATATGCAGTGGTAGAAATGATCGTGGTCGTGTAAAAGTAATGAATACCTTAACTACATAGATATATGTTGGTACAAACCGGTAATCGAAAGGTCTCAGTAAGTCAAACTAAAAAAAAATGAGGGTAGTCTCTAAGGTTTGTGGTGAGTCGGTTCTGAATTCACGCATCCACAAACAATAATCTAGTTTCAGAACGTATGTTATAACATCAATAATTCTTATCGTAAACTTTACGGCTCAGACATAGGAATTCAAATTCTACACATTTTGAGTTTATGTATTACGGCACATTTCACGTAAGTGCAATAAAAACTCATAAAATAAAGGTGAACGTTTACCTTAATCTATTTTGCAATCTTTTATGAATGAAGGCAGTATCGCTAGGAATGTATGGCTCGTGCCATTCATGTCAACACTGTATACGGATCAACAATCACAATCACGATATAAGCAAAAACATAAACACTATCATCAACTTCGCGATCAATGAGGTGGGCGCTTCGGAGTGCTTCGTAGCGCTTCGCTAGTTCAATATCGGTAAGAATTTGAAATAACTGGAGTGCCATAGAACCCCCGCCTTATTGGACGCAAAGCAATTTGCGTGTCAGGAATGCATAATAATTAATTTAGTAATATTATAAACGATCAAGGTGAACTTTCTGGGGGGTATGTCAACATTTACACGCAAAAATATTGACAATAGGTTACAGAGGATTGTGTTTTTCACGGTAATAAAAACGATAGTATAACAGGTTTTTTCTATGCATAGCAAACGATGGTACACCCATCGAATAAGAAGACAAACGAAACAGAGAAAAAACATTGACAGTAGTTGTTTTACCCACCGCGATGTTGATGCATTATTTTTGATTAATATTTTAATTAGTTAATTAATTTTTAGTTAAAGTCTTGCCTTTCATACGATTGTCTCGCATTTTAGTTCGTTTTACTTTTCCCCATTCTTATGTTTATGTTCAGTAATACTTGGTACATTTATCTTGTGTGGGCCAATTTTTTATCAAATTGTTTCCCTGTTATGTTGCTATTAAAATAATAAAATATAATTCTGGCGCGTACGGAATGTAGACCAGTCTGCGCATGCTCATGACGTCATTGTTGTCATGCGCAGTGCAACTGTTAGGTGCGCTCGTCGCAAATGGTGACTGTTATGTGTTCGACGTAATTGTTTCGCTTTCCTAAAAAACTAGTTGACTGCAACTGACCAATCGACAATGTTTTATTAAAAAAGTTATGGAATAACCAATTTCACTCCATTGGTTTATAAGTGAAATTGTTTCAAGAAATGTGCCAAGTTCTCTTTATGTAATGAGATCGCCCTTCTTGCTGAATCATCGAGTTTTCTGACCATCTTTGTTAGCATTGATGTAGTAATGTTCCAATTGCGTTTAACTAAGATTGCCACAACATGATCAATATGTATTGCGTTTACTTTATCTTTGATTAGTACCACAATCTGGTCAAGAAAGTGTGGCGCTTACTGACTTATTTTAAGGTCTGTATACATGGCGCCCCACTCGGCTAGCTATGACGGCAGCACACAAGGCTACTAATCGAAGGGATTTTTTTTTGTTTTGTCAGGGAATAATTTCTACCGCCTTTCCACAGTCTTCTTATGATTCTCAATTATGTAGAGCAGGGATCAGTCATTAACGGAAGGATGCTCCAGAAACAAGTTGACAGCTAAAACCAGAGATTATACTTTTCAAGAACAGTGAGTAGGTTGACATACCGCCTTGATATGACCTATTGAGTGTGTTGTTTCTTTATCAAATCCAGTAAAAAGAATAGTTCCACAATCGGGTCAAAAAAGTATGGCACTAGCTTAAACTAATCAAAAGTCTCTAGTAATTGGAAGCCATGATAAGGGTGGTCTAGTGTAACGCAGTTGCCACATCAGCAAAAGGCCTTTACCTCGAAGCAATAAGTCGTGTCAATAAGTCAGTGACATTTTTGAGACACAAATTACCTTTTAAAATGAATAATTAAAATATTTAATTATTAACCACGCGATATCGTGATACCACAAAGTTACAGGTCGTAATCTTACCTAACTTTATGAATGTTTAACATAAATGTTGACACGGTCAAATTTTGACACGATTAAATTTTACAAATGAAACTATCTTAAAACCTGCGTTTTGATATTAAATTTTTTCGTAGAGTATAAAAAATGCACAGTGGCCCTAATCGGAGACGTCGGGGTCAGCTATATTTGTACTCATGTGTTTGACAGCTGGGTAACAAATCCTGTCACGAGTGTCAACACATTATAACTTTATAGGAAGAGGGGGATAGGGTTATTTTTAATGTACCGTGTCAGATGCGATGTATAAAACTTGTCAAAAATTGTTCAAGGTTATCTGTGGCTTTTCCCTTTAGTTTTTAGGGAACATGATACACTGTGGCACGCGTTCTACTTGCAATAAATGTCAATTTTATTTCAATACATTTTTATCGGAGTTTTCTTAACTTTTCGATAAATTCAGGTATAAGGTTGATGTATGTTATGAATGAAAGTTAATACATGTATAAACATACGCAATGTTGTTGATCATTTAGTTCAATGAATGAACGTTATGTAATTAAAACTATGGTTCTATGTTTTAATATCATAATGCAGTCTTAAAAGCAATAGGTACTAAGCAAAATATATTGGACAAGAGCTTCTAGGACTAGAAGATGCATTTACGTATATGGATTTTTTTTTTAAATTTTGGTTGAGTTTAACACCGTGTAAACCCCAATAATTCTAATCAGGCCAGTTCTTTTATACTAGTTATCCTGGGCCCGTGTTTATAACCAATGTACGGATTTAGTGGGTGTCCGGTTTCTCGGGACAGCCACTTTTAAGTTCGGTTCACCAAAAGTTTCTTTTGGGCAACCAAAATTCTACACACAAAAGATAGTGCTTGCTGCTGCATTGACTTGTTCGGGCTATCACTTACATATCCTAATTTCATACCAGTGGTTACCTACCCTTCTACAAGACCATCAACTCCTTCATACACTTTATTAATGAAAGAAATCGACGTCATTGTCAAATTGTCATGGAAGTGTATTCCTAGCTCGGGTTCGTTTTTAATCTGTGCAATACATTTAAAATCCGGCGCGTAGCCAACGGGGTGGATAAGTTTATCCTTAAAGAATATTTTATGTAACGACTTTTAGAGGGCGCCAGAAATTGTAACGTTCTACAGTCCAATAATACTAATTTAATACAGCGTCCGTTTGTTACGTGTTTGAAACTATATTGTATAATGAAATTATAATATGAATTCATTGTAATATTTTTCTATGCAAGTCAAGTGAAAAACATAATGTCACCCTTGTATAATTCCTAGTATCAAATGACCGATAGTAGATATCTTACCATGCATAGATCACTTCTCTGTACTTGTAGTAATTTGAGTAGCTACAATATTAAGTGTATAATATTTACTTATAATTTCCATTAATGCATACATCTAAAACGCCACTTAAATATCTTTCTCTCTTCTGCCTATAAAATACTGTTGTTTTAATTGCTCTATTTGTGTTAAACAAGTTAGTGCTTAGTGTAAATTGTTAGTATTCGGAACGCCTCGAAGAATTTCGACGCTGATATACAAATCTGTGCCGCTTTTCACATACGATAAAAATCGTCGTAAGTCAAAAGCAAGACTCCTTAATGATTTCGTGATTTTTGTCAATCAATTCCAAACATTTTTGAATTATGTAGAATATTATATACCTTTGAATATTATATCAAACGTATGTTTTTTATCTTTTTGACTTTGATCTTCAAAATTTATTAAATTGACGTACGATAACTTTTTTCATAAGATTTTGCTGCATATTTCAGATATACATGTATGCAAATTTCCGACATGTTTCCAATGCTAACTTAGCTGAATATGACATTGTGCTTTCATTAAAATAGTTTAATACGACAAAAATTGATAAACATAACAATAATTAAAGCCATACAAGTTCAAAAAGTCAGTGCGCTATAAGCCTTACTTATACATGTAACTACATACAGTCAATTCTCGTTATCTCGACTTAGTTGGGACTGTTGAAAAATAGTCGAGATAACGAATAGTCGAGATAAACAAAACTTATGAAGGGAGGTAAGTTTGAGGTCTTCAAAAGCACTTTCTACCTGTTCAGAGCGTGTAGTTTAAAATAATTGCTTTATTACAACTGTAAATAGGATTTTACTATTTATATCACAAATGTACTCCAAGTTGTTGTGTTGTATGTTCACTCTGACGCTGTTTCGTCTCGACGAGTTAAAAAAAATTCGCGTATTTTCCGAAAATCTACTTTTGATTTCTAATTTTACACAGACTATATCTCGATGAAGCAAACTTATCAAGCGTATATTTATTTGACAATTTGTAGCCAGTCAACAATTTTATATTAAATATTTAAGCCTGGGTGTGTGAACGCGTGTTGTGACGTCATTGATCGCCATACAACTCACGCTATGTCGGCTTTTCTTAGATGTTCAGCAATCTATCATTGCCGCGTCTCGCTAACGACACACAAAGAAGATCACTAAGTAAAATTGAGTAGTAACAGATATAATCAAGTTGTTAACAACTTTATGTCCGACCGGCATTTTTCTGAAGCGCGTGGAGTGATTAATTTAGTTATTAAGAGTATGCTTTAAAATTGAGTATAAACATATCGATCAACTAAAAACGAAATTAAATAAATATAGGAATATAAAAGATGTTTCGTTTTTTTAAATATTTTATATTTATACATACTTTTTCATAAAAAAGCGTATGTAACAAGTAAAGAGTCCACGATGCTCAATTAATTTAATTGTGACACCTGTCAATCAAAAAGCTGTCACTTTGTTAGTTCACTATTGTTAAATGACATGTTGATTAAAATTGACCCCTATGTATCAGTTTCACAGAGTGATCGCAAATTGATTGGCGCGTGTTGTTTTTCGCACCTCGTCAGATTGCCGATGACATCTTTGACTAGTCGAGTTAAACATTAGGATTATAGAGTAAAACAAACGTTTTGGTCCGTAATTTATGATCGAGATATGGAAAATGTCGAGAGAAAAAGATCGAGATAAACATGCATTTTTCATATAGATAAAGAAGGGAAAAAATCGGGACTTTAGATTTTCTATCGAGACAACGAAAAGTCGACTCAAGCGTAGTCGAGATAATGCGAATTGACTGTAGTAGTACCGCATTCCTATCCAATAAGCTTGATAAATGCACGTACGACAATATACTATATTATATTAATTAGCGATATATCGTAAGTTAATTGAGAAGACAATAGATATGTCATAGAGACTACTATACTGTTGTTAAGTGTGCCACGTGCCTGGTACTAATTTATTTTGACATATAATGAAGTTGTAGCCCGTCTCTTTAACACCGTTTAGACAGATTAACGTACGGTATGAAAGATGTCATGTTTACATCTCGGACCACCGTGAAATTACTACTTCACCGACCGTACGCTTTAATAGCAACACAAAAAATCTCAATGATATTTACATGCCTATTGTAAACTGTTAGCAATTTTGGCTTACGTTTTTCTAGATGTAAACTCATTGTAGAAACTACGAGAAATTACAACTATCTACCTGAAATTATAAAATATTTTATTAAAGCCCCTATATCAATACTAAAACTGCATTAGAAACAACCTCGGCGATCTTCTACGCAGATCAACCTCGGCATTCAGAAGAGGTAGGGATACAACAAGTTATAAGGCCCGGCGAATAACTCCCTGACAAATAGTACCATGCATCGAAATGCTTTGTCTATATATTGGCAAACGAGTTTTCATCTAATTAGCAAAATACAACATTTGATAAAGTCTCTTACTGCAAATAGTCCAGGGATATCTACATAATATGCATTGAGACACAACCAGTTGTCTATTTTGTCACTTTATTACTCAGATTTACATTGTTTAAAGCGAAATGTTTTATTTGAAGTACAATGTCAAAAAGGTCATGTTTGAATGTAGTTCTGACTTTATTTCAACAGATTCCACATGTAGTGATATCTAAATTAATTAACTACAGAGTCAATGTTGAACTACTTTACTTCCGAGGTATATTTGCGTAAAAAATCGCCGAGAAGTTCCAAATGCTAAAACTGTACATATGCAGCTAAGATATTAGACATTTATCAAGTACATATGAGTATTATTAATTTTATAATAACTTTTATATAAATGAAGTTTTCACTCAGATGTTTTTATATTAGTTCTAGCATTTTAAAGTGAAAGTGACTGAAAACCGAAAGTAGAATTTGGTTGTCAAAACCTAAAACCTAATATATTTTATCACTGAATATTTTAGAAGAAGCCTTTGAAGAGAAAACAAGTTTCTCCTTCTAATCTAACTAAGCTCTAAAAAATTAGAATCATATATATTTAATATATTGAGCCAAAAATGTATATAATGCGTTTTCTTATAAAAGGACTCCATTTTTAAGGAATGGACACTTTGTCAAACTGAAGCTAAGTAACCAAAATGGTTTGAATTTTTTGTATCTCTAATGCATGTTATATTTTGATAACTTAATGGTTGTAAAAGTGTTTTATGTCTGTAGTAAATGAATATATGTATCTTCATATAGCAGCTTTAAAGAAAGGATTTGATGACGTCATAAGCCAAATAGACATAAGTACAAAACCATACAATATTATATGCTCTCCTAATTAGTTTTTGATGTACGCACTTCTTAAACTTTTATTTCATTTAATTAACTTTATCAAGATCGTAATTTTGTATGTTTACAAGTGAATATATGTTTTATTACTTAATGAAATTAAAATGAAAAAATTTGTTTTATTGTAACAGGAGTTCGCACAATGAACGCACCACGTGGTTTTATCATTACAACTTACAGGCTTGTTAGTGGGTTCGACGATTTGATTACACTTGTTCAATTTAATGAAATTTACGTGTTTTATCAAAAATTAACATAATTATTTAAATACTTGTGACGACATACACCAACCCACTTGCTTAATTCGAAGTCGACCATTGTCCTATATTTTGCTGACTCATTATTTTATTTTATGTGTTTTTTTTAATAAAAACACTTAATTGGTGGTACATTTTATTCAACTGTCACTTATATCACCCCAGTGATTTAAATACTTGATCTATACTTGATATTTCCAATTCATAGATACAGAAAACTAATTTATCAGTACAGAAGTACTGTATTTAAATCAGTGGAGTTAACGCATTTACTCGCCAATGACAGTTGAACAAAATTTAACAATAGCTTTGCTGCAGACAGTATTCGGCGGAAAATATAAATTTGGACCATCGTAGTCTTTGACTACAGGCGCAATTCCCGTTGAGAGGGGGGGCTCTATACAACACATTATACATAATGGTATATCATTCAACTAACAGCTTCACAAAACCATTTTCACGATTTCTCAGTGAAATCAAATTCAAAATATCATTAATGAATAATTCTTGAAAGTATTAAAAGCACGTTCTCATTGAATTTCTACCCGGCATTTTTCGGCAAAAATGTGTAACCCACGCCCTAACTTAAAGGAACACCCATACCAAAAACATTATATTTGGCTATTATCACGACTATGTCCCCGCTATTTGTGGCGCGAAAACGATTCCGCAGCGGTTGCCCGGCAGTGCGGAAGAATCTGACAGTAAAATTTCTATTTTCCCCCAAAGTTTCCCCCCTCACTGTCATGGGGCTGGAGTGCGAGTAACAAATGACCGATGCATAGTATAGTCTAAACTCTAGGCGTATTAATACATATAATACAGAGAACACAGCTTTGCTTTTAAACTTGTTCAGTTGATCGCTTGCAGTAAAAGCGTTTTAAGCAATCAAAATGCATCAGCGCCGATTGCAGGAACAGTTTTACTGGTTAGAATAGTGTTATTTATGTTAGTAATTCAATTAAAACTTTGTGTGCAGCGGAAACAAATTAATAAATAAAGCTCTAAAATTATTATTTTATTCGTTTTATATCAAAACAAGTCTAAGAGTTATTGAAGAGCTCAACTTAAGAAAACGAGACTTTAAAGTGATCGAAATCACATTACGAAGATAAGGATAACGTTTGATCTGATGGTACACATAAACTTTATGCATTTCTTGTATATTTCTACATTGATGACTGATTTCGTAAGGGGGAGGTTTTTTATACAGTCAAACATGTTTAAAACGACCAGTTAAGTCATCGCCTCATCGTCGGTTATCCCACGATACATAACTCCGCCATGTATGGAGTGCAACGGACGAAAGTACTGTGGTTACCGACGATGCCATCGTCTTAACTTATTAGGCGAAAAAGCGGGACTAGTGAAACTGATTTTTGGATGAAACTTATGTACATTGTATTTTATCTAGTCCGGCTAGCTGATGATTTCGCACTGTATTTTACGGCATGATAAATAGAAAGAGTGCTAAAGTAGATTTAAGGCATTGAGTGCAGACTGCAGTCATTGAAAACGAACAAATGACCGTTTTAGACGGTCGACTGATTCGTATTCCGAATAGAACAAAAGTCATAAGTGCAAGTTTGTTGTTGGTTGCTTAAGTCAGATTACTCACTTCGTTATATTGCACTTTTCTTGTTTTGGACAAGTTTTGATTAATTTCACGCCTTTCTTTAAAATGGACAACCATGGACATAACCCATCGGTTTTGATCATCACTTGGCGACTTTCACTTTAGAAAGTTGTTTAAAGATGATTTTTTCATGAGTCTTTTAATCAGAAGATAACAGGTCTTTCTCATAGAGGAATGTACGACCGTTCTGGGATTTGAAGGGGAAAATTGAACCATTTCGCTGTAAAGAAAAAATGTTGTAAGGGCTTCAGACAAATGGTCTAAACTGATGTTAAAGCATTAAGTTTCACTAACTGAAAGCCACTTCCACTCACACAGGTTTGAATGTAGTCTTCTGTTAGAAACATTGAGCAATTCTTATAGACTCAAAGGCCTCAAACTACAAAATATGTTGTCTGTCAGTAAACGTACATATCATCTTGTAAGAAAAGCACCATTGATAACTCAATGTGTTGTCGTATAAATATCACTTAACGGAAACATAAACACTATAAACAACAGCAAACAACATTATAAAATGAGACCACCAACAGTAGATGAGGGGAAATATCTTAAGGTAGTTGAGGCATGCAGGCAATACCCATTGTGGTAATGTTCATGTAGCATTTTATGTATTATTAACGATATATTATAGTCTATATTGTGATTCATTTATTTTAATCTCAAAGATCAAAAGAAGTAGGAAGTTGTTTTTACAATCGTACGTGTTGGATAATGCGATAATAGTTCCTTTGATTAAATTATATTTACATTGTTAGCGATGCCTTTGTGTAAAGAGATATAAAAGTGGAATCAGTATTGTAGTACAGCGTACTTGGTTATTCTTTAAATAGCTTTTATAACAATGGTAGTAAGTGCTAATTAGTGTCATCGACGATAAGTAGACCCATCACATAAGCATTAATTGATTAATAATTTAATTAATTGGTCGCTTATTAATGAACACACGTAGTTTGGTAATTAGACTACAAAATACGCTAGTTGAATGAACCGCACCTATTATGCGTCGGTATTCTATTTTCATAACGAGTTTACATAACATACATCATACACTGTATTGAATGCAAGTAAATGTATGGTTTGTCAATAATCGCCAGTCACATAATTATGTGACTAGTAGACCTGAATGTGATTTTATTGATAATAAACCCTTAACTGAAAACAATGATGCTTAGAATATCTTAAGGATAATTTTACGAAGCGTATGAATTTCTATTTAATAATAAGTTAGTTGAACCCGCTATCCAGTACTTCGAATCCTACGGCTTATATTTGAATCCCGAGATTCTGATTATGTTGCTCGTCGATGAAAGCCATGGTATTTCAAGATAATTCGACAATAAGAAATATTTTTTCGTGGATTATTGATACGTTGCAATCTCCTTGGAGGTTTGTAAGCGATGCAAATAACTGAATACATCGTTGATGAACGACAAACATTCAAAATAATTGTTTTTTACGATTTTATGAGTTCAATGTTACTCCTTGGAAAATCCACTTCTTATCATTCTTCTACATTTGTTTATCCTCGGCTTTCTTCCTCACTTTCAAAACTTTGTTCTATCAGTGCTTTCAGCACTTTGATTTTCCAATTTGGTTGGCAAACGTATGTGCAAAGTCATGATTAACCAAGTTCCTAACCCAAGATAAAATATTGCATCGTGTGATACAATCAAAAATATATTTATAGATTAAGTTCACATATATCTGTTGAAGAAAAACACTATTATTAGAAAACTCATCAATTTATAAAAAAATATTTTACCGAATTATCTGTGCTATGCGAAAGTACAAAGAAAAAGTGATGTCACTCCGATATGAACAGGTCGTTACGTCCGTAACGATTAATTCCATTAATAAGAAAAAGTGAGAAATAGCTTAGATAGTACTTTATACGCCCCCAAATTTCTTAACCATAAAACTGAGAAGTTAGTGTGAAAATAATACTGGCTGATAGAACTACCTTGCAACAATGTGGGAAATACTTTGTTTTAGATAAGTACAGAAAAAACAGGTTATCGCGGACTGTTTCAATCTTTGAATGAATTGCAAATGTCGGAATGACAAAGCGTTCCCAGTACAGTGTAACCTTAAAGACATGAACCCCCAGAAAACCATAACCATGTGAATTACGAACGCTTTTGTAAGACGTATATTTCAATTGAATATAACATTAATTTTAAACAACTCTCAGACCACAAAGGGCAAGTCACCCGAAGGATATCCTGAATGTGGCAATATAACAATTTAAGATTTGAAATTCCAAGCGTAAAATATACTAAAAACCCTAAAACCTTAACACTTGGGATCGAATGACTTCGAATTACTGATGTCTCATTATATAGTTAAGTTTCAAAGTCGAGGGTTTTAGTAGCGAAATGGTCTCAATATATTAACATTTTAATTTTAAACTGACCCTTTGAAGCTTACAAATCATCAAATCGTGCACAATTTTGAAATAATTAAAGTGGTCTTGGTAGCGAAATTTAACTGTATTTTTTAATGAAAACGTATATATTTCCCTTTCATTGTATTAATTATATATACAACCATATCATTCCTCTATATAAAATGTTTTTAATTCTCAAAGATACAGTTAATCATAATTATATATACAGACATTATTATTCATTATTATCTATATAAATTATTAGTTCCCTACAAAAGGTTAGCGTTTTTCTAGTATCTGCCTAGGTTCATAGAGTTTACTACCTCAGAGATTATGTTAGCTTAAATAGAAACATTAATTTGTCTTAATTGAAACTTAATTGACCATAGTTAAGTCAATTTGTGAAATATAGTCGAATAAAACTAGGTTTCGCGCATTACATATTAATACCGAGCTCTGTATTTACCTACGCTGAAGGCTTGGCCTTTAAACATCTCTCACGTTTCCTGGAAATACAACTGCTGATCGTGCAGAATGGGATTAAATATTCTTAATTAGAACTCGCTGTTAGCTTATATACATTTATTCCTAACCACCAAAACTATTTGAGGATGAGGTTTAGGTCGAACTCTCATTATGGGGTATGTTCGTGTTTATATGTTCGCTTAAGAGTTAGTAATCCGTTAGCGAATATTAAAATGTTATTTGATTTGTATGGAGACAGTCTAACCTCGTCCACATTCCCTGACCGCGTATTATGTTCACATTCAAACTCTCTCTATATATACATTTTCAAACATATCGTGGTCATTATTCAAAACCTGTGTAAGAGCAATTTTATAGTTGTAAGCATTTAAAAATTCATAGAGTAACATGTAACTATTCACTTACTTACGTCTTTGTGGATGTTCCAGAGGCTTCTATTGAATGATGTAAAACTGTCAATTTTACGAAAAAAGAACGACAATATGTCTTCGTTCTTGAACATGTGCTTTTATTCTACTTCGTTCCGGAACATACGGAATAATAGTACATGCGATTAAAGTACATTTGATTACAAAACTAATAGAAGAGAACTATGTTCTCATAACTTGACCGTAACTCTCTCTGTTCTTCAGAACAGTGGAATTGAATTATTGTCTGTAATGAATAGTTCCACGTGAATATAACTCTTACAATCGTAGAGGTCTTGAACAAACGAACGCAGCGGTAGCCAAGAATTGACTTACTTTCCTCTGTAGTTAGAGCGACGATATGTATATACAATAATAAATATTTACCGGGGTCTGTCACACAGAAAGCTAAGCGCTGGCTTTTGCTGGTTCGAGTCTCAAGTGGGCTGGTTTTACCTTTTTCAAAAAAAAATCGACAATAAACCCGTATTCCCCCTATTATTAAAGTATATGGAGAAAATGTCGGCGTTGTGGAAATGAAGGTGAGTACTGCATGGTTATATACAAAGGTCCAGGAAAGTTAGGTTATGTGAGCTGGCCGGCGTAAAGTGAGTATTTGTGTTGACACGGCGCAACTTAATCAAAACAAAATATACCTATAGTGACATACGTATTGTTTATTAGTAGAAAGAAACAAGTCAAAAGGTCAAATTTACAATTATATTTAACAAGTGTATTTAAACAATAATACAAACAGACGTATAGAATATGAACAAATAATGGCATCCGTATTATACATGAGTACAGTACGGCCTCTCTTAAACAACCCACTTAGTGGGACTAAAATGTGTTGCTCTGTAGAGGTAATTGCTCTGTAGAGGTTAAATTCAATTAAAATTACCACTAAGAGAAATATCAAAAGCTGTTGTTGTGCAGAGGACTTGTTATGTTAAGTGCCGCTCTGCAGAGGTTATACTATATTATATACATGTATATTATACATGTTGTACAGATTGGATTGAAACACGTTCTCATTGCCCAAAGATTGAACCAGAATGAGGACAGTACATGATGATTTTATGTCACTGTTTGTCATCATAACTTTTGTCAATGTACAGTCATATTGACAATGAACACGTGGTTTGTCATGTACATTACACATGTATATGATAGAAATGCATATTGATTAATAAGTACATGAGCTGTGAAAGGGCGGTTTGTACCTCGAGTCGTGATTTGCGGCTAAACCTCAAGTTTTTCCAAGAATGTTTCTTAAATGTAATTGGGTTTTTGGAGGGTGGGTGAGTTTATCGCAGTGGCAATATATTTTAGTCATATCACAGTGGTCAGTCAATTACTCTCCAGTCTAAAGGCTAAATCCCCCCTCTCTTTACTCTTCACTATCCCTTCTCTCTCTCTATTGGAATCGATCTCGCGACCACCTGACCAGTAGATTTGCGTAATACCGACTAAGCAAGCCGGGCGGGTTAACACAGTAAATGTTTATACTTAACTGCGAATAACAAGAATGAAACATTTAGCCATTACATAAGAAATGATTATTATATTCTCTTGAAGCAAAGACAAAGGAATTGTGTCCTTTGTGATTCAACACAACTGCTCAAATGAGTAATAATTGGTCATAACAAAACAAAAAACAAAAAAGCGATATAAAACAAAACCTTAAATCGCGGGTTTAGCGCAAAACGTTCGTAACTCAATAGAAAAAGAGTTACGACCGTTTGCGATAAGTCTGCGAAATGCATTCTAATGAAAGGTATAGCATCGTCGTAGTAAAGTATCTCCTGCATTTCAAAGTGCTTTCTTTTCTCCTTGTTTCGTTAACAGGTGTCAGTGAAAATATCGGTTACTCTAGATAACTCCTCCCCCAAGAGATAAAACAGTGATCATTAAGAAATCTAATGTTTACAATTTCTGCATATAATAGAATGGAATATTCTTCATCAGCTGGTCTAAGCCATACAACTTTGTTGCATTTTTTATTCTCATCATTCTGAACATCTGGATTAGCAGAGACTGTCAGTTCTAACTTTATCTTCGGTTATCAATCGTTTAACTCGATTTATTAATTGCGTTTCTATTCCTTTTTTCTGATTTTCATCGTTTTTTTCTATCATGTCAAAAATTGACGTTTCCTACCGTTAATGCATGTCAAACCTATTGTTTCTAAAAATGAATCTCATACTTTCCTTCATAATAGTTACCCAATATTCTGACACGCAAAGAAAGAAATGAGCCATATGGTTCCACACCTTGCACTAACTAGCGGATGTTATTAACCCCGAAATAATTTCTTATCATTTATGACAAAATATTTACGCGTGTCAGTGAACGGGTCATTTGTACTGCAGATGTATTACGTACCTACGGGGAAGTTTCATATACATACAGTGTATCATTAGTATTATATTATTTTAGAATGCTATTGTACATTTATCCATATGTTCGACTTCTTTGACATTTGAATCAAATGCTTCAATTCCTTTATTTGAAGCAGAATTTACGAATGTTTCATTGGTTTTGTCTGTTTTTCTTTATTTAACTGACACCTGTTACAACTATATAATGAATGATAGAATTTTAAAACAATGACTTGAATAGCAATGCCAAATAGCAACAATAACTAGCGCAAACTAATATGGGTGTGATGCAGAGCTCGACTTTAAGCTCGTATACTTGCAAAATGCGAGTGGGTTTGAAAATTGCGTGAAACTTTTATTTAACTCGCAAATTTTCGCGAGTTGAAATCGCCGCAATAATATTGAGGCTCAAATCAGCATTGGAACTGCCAGACAATCGATAGTGTTTTCATTTGCTCTACTTACCTGTATCTAAAATCGCTACATGTTATAATGAGCATCGAATGTATACGTGTCGCTGACGTCGCAAGCTTAATTCTGACAAAATAAAAAGTTTGGAAAATGAATCGCAACTGCTTTTTTTCATTTTGCGAGTTGAAATTAAATACATTGTACTCGCAAACGTCAAGTCCATTGTTTGTTAAATTCGAGTTCTGGTGTGATGTATACGCTAGTTCGTACTGAATTTAAACTTGCTCTTTATCTTTAAAAAACAAACTAGTTTTCCATTTCTTATAACAACAAATAATTTATCAACTTAATTAAAAACGTGTTCAAACTTATTACGCACATTAACGCAAGAGGCAAATTCAATGAATTCTCGTCGCGTTCTTTTAAAATGCCGCCGTTGGGTTTCTATAGCAACTTACGACAATGTGAGGTGACGTCATGTCAATGCCATTCGACGGGCCACATTGTTGCAATGTCACGAAAAGGCGGCATTTCGAAAATTGCCTCGTATTGCACGTTCGGAACTATTTCGAATATTACTGCATAACGTCAGTCTACGGAATCACTCGAGCGGTTTTCCGAATGCGTATTGCCACTCATTAAATCGCAAAGTCACGTCAAGTCGTGGCGTCTCGGCAATGTTCGTGTTCATTTGACAAACCTAATCGAGTTCAAATAAAGCCGTGTCCATTTTACAACTATTTTACAATGTCGGTACATCAGTTCTACAATGGTGCATTTTGAACAATCATAATATTTAACTCTAACAAAGCGATATTTCTAAAAATATATTTTTAAAATGTGATTGGCGGAGAAATCGGTGATTTGTGCTTACATCTAATTCAAGAAAAATATAGGTCCATTTTGACAATAATGAATGTTTGGTACTGTTGTGTTCGTTATATCCCTGTCATGGAACATTCAATTCCACGAAGACCAATGTCATACTTAATAGTTACTGTCATAATCTTAAGTTGCTTTGTTTTCAGCACTATGAAAATGCTCGTACATCTGTTTGGAATTACGACGACGTTGTGACCTTAGTGTTCTCATTTGAATTAGATATTAAATATTATACAAATTTTGTATTTGAAATTATTTCAATAACTATCCCAGTAGAATTGTGATTATTTTCCCTTTCTTTGTCTGGTTCTGTGAAGACTTTCGCGGTGGTCATAATAGGTATTCTATTCACATCAGCTATTGTGACATATATTATAATCAATTCTTACATATTTTAAAATCATGGACCCTCTTCAGAAAATATAAATAATAACCCATTAAAAATTAAAAAAAAAAACAAGATGATAATATTGTTATCAATTACTTTCGTCTATAAATCTTTCTTACATTGGCGAACATTAAAACTGGTAATATCAAAAATAAACATCTTGAAGTTATGAGAAATTAGAAAATATATTTGTTTTCTGATTATCAGCAAAGAATTCTTAAAAAAAGACAACATATTTAATATTCAACGTAGCGTCGTAGCTATGGTAATGTTTAATACGCGGCTTCCGAAATATTAATTTCGGCCACCATGAAAGAAATTAACACCATAATTGATGAGTTCTTTTCGATACTGAAAAGGGGTTCAAATTCATTAATTTCGCTATTTAATACTATAAACTCATTAATGGGTAAGATATGTGCATGTTTTTGATATGATATATGATTCGTATACATAGATAAGACTTCATATGGCCGTTTAAAACACATCAGTCCGCCATACTTCACTAAGAATTTAGAATAATGAGTTTTGATTCAATTCTTTCCGTCATGTTAATGGCTTAAATTCATTCTTAAAATGTACTTAAGAATTAGTTTTATCATAAAAATGCTTATGCTCACAGCTAAGTGTGAAGGAAAATACTCCACTGGTTTTCGTTTAATGGAGTAAAGAAGATACAAAAAAACTCTTCAAAAAAATCAAAACTTTACGTCGATGTGGGTGTTACCCCTATTGAACAGAAGTGCTCTCTAAAGTTAAGAAAAACGCTTTTGGCTCTTGATCGAAGCGTTAACACTCTTTGTACTAATTTAAAGGCGATAGATTCTTCTCACATTATGTTTGCAAAACAAACACTACGAATTGTCCCGTAGTAAAAGGATCCATCAAATAGGTGAATAAATAATTGTTGAAAGTCTTTTCTTTCCATTGAAATGGACGTTTACCCGTACAATTCATTTGAATGGATAGTTGGTCTAGTTACTGGTTATTTACGGAATAAGAGGCATAGACCCCCCAAGTGAAAACAGCGCATTATATTAATGAAATGGGAGTATTAAAGTTCTAGTATCATTTGATATAATTATTATCTGTTCTGATGTGACGATAACACAAGGTATACATTTATTATTTAGCTTATCACAGTCATTTAATGGGCCATAAATGACAAAATGAAGATATTATAATTATTTCATAGCTTGGTCAAAAATGCACAGTTCCCTACAAAAGTCATTGGACAAAATACTGTTTTTTTAGAATAAAGCGATTCATTTATTTATTTATTGGAGTTAACGCTGTATCAACACAATTTAGGTCATTTTACGGCGTCCAGCGCAACTAACCTAAGTTTCCTGGACCATTGTCTATAACCAGTACTCACCTACCCTTCCACAAGGCCGGAAACTTCTCCATATTATCTAATCAATGGAGGAAAATCGACATTATTGTTAAATTTTCATGGAAGGGTATCACCTCCCCGGGTGGGATTCGAACCTGCACCCCCTCGGGCACGAGATTCCAAATCCCGGCGCGCTACCAACTGCGCTATCGACCCGGGTTCATATTGACGTTTGTAAATAGGCACACAGAGCCACCTGAGTAAATTCTGAATTCAGCAATAATTAGTTTATCAACATATAATCCAAACAATGATTTATATTATTTTCTATTCTCGAAATTTAATTATTTTGTCTAAGAAAGTTTAAGGAGCAGTGAGCTTGCGGTAGGACGCGCTTGGGGATCGGTGGAACAAGGATTCGAACCCTTCTAGGGGCTAATTTCGTTAAGCAAGAAACTTACCTACAGTTGTTCGACTCCATCAAGGTGTAAATGGGTACAGTGAAGGGCCGCCTGTCTAAGGGGAATTTCAATGATCAGGTGTTATCGTACAAAGTAGTAAAGTCGGCGGAACATTAAATTTTATATGGGAGCTTTGGGCCGCGCTTTAAACATGTTTTATTCACTTCAAATTTCGGAATGTACTGTATGGTAAATATACTATTATTATAATACTGTGTACAGTCAGTCGAACAATAATTTAATGTTGGATTGCAGTGACTTGAATAAACGGTATAAAACTAATAAACTGGAAAATTATGTCGATTAAATTCATGATATAAAATCATTGAACAGTTATTAATTTAATTGACTTTCAGATGCCGATAAGCCGCCGTGTTTAAGACACGGTGTGATGATAAAAGTGTGCCATCTAAACAAGTGGTCGTGATTTCGGGTGTGAAATGCATATGCTCGAGTTTCTGGGTTTTGACAATTTTGGTGGCGAATTACCGCGTAGATATTCATCGCCATTGATCTAGTTATCAAGTAAAGATGTATTAGTAAAACTGTTATGAATCAAAATTGGGGATAGCGCCCTAAAGAACCCACGAACAGGTTAAACCCCCCAGGGACATTGTTTTGCCACTGTCCGTTCAAAGACAAAATACCCTTTAGGTTCTTGGTTTCGTTATTTGTGTATGTTGTTCCTTCAATAACACAAGTCTGTAAATAACTCCCTCTTTGCTTTTTTGCTGAGTGGCAGATCTGTGTTATTAATGTTGCTGCTCCTGATATGTTAGCTCACACCTTTCTTATATATTTCCAGGTGCGGATACTGACAGACCTCTACGTTTCCATGAAGTAAAAGCACACCCCGTACCTATAATAACTCCAGGGACGTTGTATGTATCTTTTAATGGAAATATAACTCATGATCTTCCTGATACATTAGCCATAGAAGTTGGCCTCGTCAAGTATTTTGTAGGAATCCCATTTCCATTGCCATGTTTTGACAGCCGTTTAGGGTCATGGTGAGTGTTTTTTTATTGTTACACCATAACCACGTGGTATTGCCTCCTTGCATAGGCGCCCGGTACGATCAGTCTGAATTAAAACACCATTCTACTTTTTTTATTCAGAATCGTTCCGGCCGCCTATGTTAATATCTTTCGCGCTGTTCGTTATTTTGAATCTCAAAAGATCAACTTTTAAAAGTAGGTTCGTACAACGCAATTGACCTTCTCAAATAGAGTTGAATAATTCAATTTGTATGATTGTCACAATATATCATAATAATTCTTATTTTCATTTCTTTGATCAAACTTACGACTGTACTTCAGTCATACATCAAACAAAACAAAAAGTTGAATGTCCTTGCTTTAAATGTGGCTTGTGCTTTGCATTACGAGCGAATCATGTACAAAAAAGGGTTGGGTGTTGTCTCTGATTTTCTTAGCCCTTAAATAGCACAAAATTTAAACTATTCTAAGTTTGCAGACCAGAATGTTGATTTAGCTCTAAGATACTATTTGAAACTAGAACACATCATTGAAAAATGATGTAATATTTGTTGTTATTAAGAACCCAACCGTATGGAATAATCGTGCTTAACTTTGTTGAAAAAATGTTAATTATCGCCTGACAATGTTGTAAGTGATAGTTAATCCAACATAACTTATAAAAGTAGTTCTATATTTTAACACGTACTTTAAAGTTTAACGACTTTGTAGTAATAACTAAAAAAGCTATTCTCCTTTGGTAAGTAAAGTTGTACTAAGCAACATTAGGAAAACTGTGCATTATATAAACGTACACGTAGGTTAATTTCAGTTATTTTTTAGACTACTTTCAACAATATTTAAATATAAAAGGTACATTAAGTATATATATATTACGTATATATTATTATTATTCACACAAATTGTATATTTGTCAAGTGAAACTGGAAATAAATAATTAAAAAAGAATATTGCAAGCATAGAACTTCTGTAATACTATATTAATGTTTGACCTGTTGGTGTTATGGTTGTCGTTGGTGATGTTATTGATGGTGTTGCTAGGGGCCTGACTCATCGGTGACACGATAGCAGAGTTCCTCCTGTAATTGTGCCATGTCAAAGTCGCCTCATATATTTCCGAGTCATTAGGTCGTAAGTAGGCCATGACATGATAAATTCTGCAATACTCAGCATGCGCACACAATAATTCAATAAATAACAGTTTATACCAATGTGAATAAATTGAAAAATGATTTATTTAATATCTCTTATGGTAATGAATGATATAAACTGCATCAATGAATATTGAAGTCATGTGGATTTACGCTGATTAAAACAGTATACGTATAGGAAATGAAAAATCAGGGACACATTGTTTTTTCCAGGGCATCGTTGTATGAGGTCCTGTGAATCATGCTTGAGTCATAGCTATTTGTCATTGTCACAAATAAAATGTTTATTTCAATTCTTCATCCAGAAGATAATTACTTATTATGTTCGAATGTGGTCAATATCCATGAGTTGTGCGAAACACTGGCAATCATTGGATAACCAGCTCTGTGCTGGTTTGAATCGCATCGTAACCTACCCCATGCCCAATTGTTTCCCTGAGCAATAAAACTTATCCCACTAGCTTAATACTAGGGGACTAGGAAGCGGATTCGATTTAGTGATTATTCTAAGCTGTAAGAACTTGTTTCACAATAATAGCTAAAGTAAATTTCAACAAATTTAACTAAAACAACAACCGCTACAAACTTTATAACAAAATATGCACTAATATTGTCTTTTTTGTATCTATTTTCAGCGTCTACCATAATATATGTGATAATCTACACGAGTACGAAAAACTGGGATGTCCAAAGACTTTAAAACAATATGGTTTACAATGCAATTGTCCTTTTAGAGCGGGTGAATTCAATGTACGGAACCTTCCACTTAATATTCCAAAAGTGCGAGGTTTCGCACGAGCTTTTATTCGTGTAAGAGTAAGCTATTTTCATTTTGTATTACGCTTGCACATTTATTTACGTCAAGCTGAAGCAGTATTTGATTTTTTTCTATATATATATGTATTCATTTATTCATTTCATTCAATATTGATGATAATCATTAACATAATAAGAATAATTTCATATCCTTATTTCGTAGACTGGTATGATAAAAACTCTCTCCTAGTTTGAATGTTGATAAACAAAATTAATACAGTTTAATGCTTTTATTTTTTACTTGGTTTAGTTGACTCTCTTTTCTTTTTTCGTATGTGCATGTGAACTGTTTTATCCCAAAAATAAGATTTCGTTCAAAAAAATTAAAATTTTATTCATATTTCTATTCCTTTTAATGTGCTTGTATATCGTAGAGAGGGTTTTGTATAAATATATACACGATATATCTGTAATAAAATTGTTTGCGTTCGACGCAGCTGTCTAAGCCAACATTTGACCTGTATTTTTACCAATACAATTTGCTCTACCATTCCTGTATATAAACAGGGATTTTATATAACAGGGATTTGTAACGATAAGTAATATATTTTCATCAAATTTCACTGTCGTCTCTATTATTTCGGCCCATACGGTATATCAGCTATAACAAGTTTAAATAAAGATATTCACATGCAATTTTGTACCAGTACCATTCAAATTGACATAAATGTTAGGAAAAATGTGTTTCTAGATGATTTTGAGGTAAATTACGCCCACAGACTTTTTCACAAAATAATGCATTTTCCCGCCGATCTGCCATTCTTAGCCCCATTTTACAACACCTAAAGTCATATTTTCGGTCATAATTGAAACAATTTTTTGTAAAAAACTTCAGAAACATTCACAAGTTGCATGGAAGACATGTACTAAAACATAAATAAAGTTTTTAAACTCTAGAATAGTATGTACAGCCTGCTTCAGCCAGTTATAGACTGTGACGACCGAGAAAATTAAAAAAAGCACTTAGTTACAAATGCCTGTTATATAGAATCCCTGGTTTGAACGTTTGTGAAAGTGAAATTTTTTAGTAGTTTGAAGTAATATTTGCTGGCTAATGTTTATACATTTGTACTTCAAGCAAAATGAATAATGCACAGCGCCTGATATTTTTAACAAGATATTTCTAGTTAATTTTTATCATTCAGCGTAGCATAACTCAGAGTGTTGGTGGTTTATACATAAAAAATCTACGCGTGTCGTACCTTCGGTAGCCTTTTACCCTTCATTTTGATACCCTAAGACGAGATAGTTTTTCTCGACTGCCATTTAAACTATAATAGTAGTAAATACCGCAGTAGTGAAGATGTCACCTTCATATGTCAACATTGAGCTCTTCAAATTTAAAGATTGGGAGAAATTGTGACAATTTTGACATTTAGGTATTTAATTTTGCTAAACGTTATTGCCATCAAATTGGACCACCGGCGTAGAAAGAATGAACGTATTGTAGTATAACTTGCCATGCTTCAATGCGTCGCAAAATTTACACTGTTGATATTTTTTTCATTCTTAAAATGCTATTGTAAAAATCGACTATGTATTGTCCTTTAAAGTCTTTGATGTCAGATGTTTAAAGTGGTCGTCTATAAAGATGAGTTTGTATTCAATTGTTCTGGGATACGGCTCGTGGGACGAAGAAACGTAGAGATATTTTAATTATAAGGTCCTTCACTGACTCCAAACTACCTTAGTTATCTCCGGGAACGTACCTAATGATCATTACATTTAAAACGAAAATCGACCCATTATAGTCAAAGCTTTTGTTATGTCAAATCATTTACAAGTACAATTTTATTTAAAACATTTTTTTTAGAATAAGGACACGATATTTCTGCATACGTGTCAACACTAAATACTAAATTTAAAGTTGTTCGTTCACAGATTTTAACTTAAATATCAACTTTTCTAAAACTTAAAATTTTATGTACCTATCTAAAAGGTAATATACAGCGATATATGAATTATATACTCGCAAAAATCTTTCTCCAATTAGAAGCCAAATAAATATCAATCCAGTGTAAACAGATACAACGAATGCTATTTTTACTTATCAGTTATATTTGTGTCAAGGCACAACAGTTAAGTTCTTTCTCAATTTAAGATGCTCGTTCACAAATTTCAACTTCAATATCTTAGTTATTAGTATTATATCTTTTTATAATAAAAAACACTCTGCATTCAAATTCTACTAAATTAGTAAGACAGTGGTCCCTGTTATAAGTCAAATGCTGCAAGATTTACTTGTGTAGAGTTCAAATTCTTCAAAGATCGTTGCTTACATTACTGACCAAGAACTTACCACTGTTCCGTTTCATCAAATAGTAAACGGGTACTTGCTAGCGTGATATTTTCCGAAGGGTCCTAATGATTTTACATAGATATCAACACGTTACTTAAAATCTCAGTGATGAACAATTATATATACAGAATATCTGATGATGATGATGATTGCGGTGATGAAAGATGATGATGATGATGATGATGATGATGATAATGATGATAATGAAAGTGATGATGGCGATGATATGATAATGTATATTATTATGCTCAGTATCATGGTGATTGAAGATGATAATGTTTCTTATGATGATGCTAATGATGATGAAAATGATGGCATTGATAATGATGATGATGGCGAAGATATGATAACGTACATGCAAGTTGTAATGATGATTATTATGATGATTGAAGATGATATTATACTGTATATTGTAATAATAATGATGAAGATGAAGATGATGATGATGATGATGATGATGATGATGATGATGATGATGATGATGATGATGATGTTGATGATGTTGATGATGATATGATATGATATGATAATATTGTTATGTCGATGAACATACTTATTTATGGAACATAAACACTAATATTTATTTGTTTTATAAATTCGATGGATTTTTTCTAACTAAATATTATCTTTCATATTTTTTCAGGGTGATTACGGGTTAACACTTCGCGTTTTAACCGAAGATTTCAAAGAATTAGGATGTCTTCGGCTTGGATTTTCAGTGAAGAAAAGATTCAGGGGATGGCTATTCAAAATTTGAGTCAACGACCAATGCAATTTTTATCTTAATTTCATTATTTAAACATACATGTACTTATTATAATTTGAAACAGCGAAATCAAGTTAGTACGGGATGGCGAATTGACGAATTGTGTTTAAACTTATCTATTAAGTGAAATGATACATGTAGCCTCCGCATATTAGAATAAATAATTATAAAAACACAATTCCAAACTAAAACCAAGAAGTTTTTTTTGCGTGTGAAAAATATAAAAAAAGTGTGAGATTTATTGTGTGACGCAAAGTCGCGAAAACTACGTAATGACATTGCATTTTGATATGGCGAGGAGCAGGCATATTGTAATGAGAATGTTTTCTTTCTTTAGATGAAACGAGTGTGTTTTATTGATACAAAACAATGGCCAGTCTATATGGAGACCTCACTATTATAAAAAAACTAGTTTTTACTTGTTCTCATGGTCTAACTAAATGGTGTAAATATATTCATCATAATATTTGTGTTGTTGATTTTCTTATGCAATTTATGTTTATATACTAGGACGAAAAAGAAACGCCGGGTAACCTATAATGATTGTTTTAAGGGATAAATTGTATTATTGGATTATTATATTTATTTTTGTATGAAATGTCATCTGTATGGAACCAGCTGTTGAAGTTTCAATCGATTTCCGATGCTGATTATGTGAAAAAATACCCCCTTTTAACGATGACTCTTCTTGTTTTGCGAAACACGGCCGGACATGTGTTGCATATTTTATGTACCCGGCGTTTCTTTTTCGTCCTAGTATAGTTCATCAAATAACCCTGTCTGTTATATCAGTCTGTCAGTGAAAGTTTAAGACACACAGCCTGATGACATCAATGATATTATTCCAAATGTTTTCACTGTAAACGAATCGTGGGTCGAGTCCAGTTATCAGCTATGAAGGAGCAGAGGTCTTGTGGTAGGAAGTGCGCTTAGGGACCGATCCAGGGTTCATACCTACCAGGGGGCACTACTATTTTCCTTGAGTAATACATCTTCCTACAGAAATTCTATTTCACTCAAAAGTAAGTTGGTGCTGTAAATGAACATCTGCTTGAATGTGATTTTAATTTCAAGAGTTATCGTACAAAGCAATGTGCATTATCAATTTTTCTCTGAAAAAATGTGTCCAAAAACTTGTAAAGTTCACAGCATGTATTGCTATTTAACATCTTTATAAAATTTTATTCAAATGTCAGTGGTGCATACATTAACACCCACTGATTTAAATACTCACTACAGTACTTCTGTACTCGCGATCGATTTAAATCAGCAGGGTTAATATATACGTCAATGACAGTTGAATACAATTTTACAATTGCTGTAGTATTATAAGAGCAGAAAGTTCTTTCTCAGATTCAAATATAAGAAGTATCTTATCTACACTTAAATCTCAAATAAATAATATTTAACCATAACCTCGATACTTATCCTCATTACTTTTATTTAATATATAACAATCTTTAATCACCCGGTTCTTTTTTTCTCAATTGCTTTTCATACAATCGTAACGTGTGTCGACCTACCGCGCGCAACTTCTGTCGGTCGTAAATATAACAATTTGTTAAGGTTTGATTTTGCGGCATATTTACAGTAGTTTAAGAGAAAAACGATTATCTTAAGTATATTACACAGGTGTTAACATATTAAAGGTACTTGTTCACAGATTTGGTTATTTTTTCTATTTTTTCAAAATACCATTCATTGTCTGTAATTGTGTCAAAAATTTTAATTCTTCATATTTTAAGACTAACTGACCTATAGGATGCAATTAATATACAATAAAATGTACAAATATGCACTAAAATTGTCTATACCGTTACATACGGGGTAGATGTTTTCTTCATGAAACACCATCATTTGTAGTTGTGCGTAAATTTGCACTAAAATGTCATTATCAGAACACTACCTTCCTGCTTTCCATTCAATTTTGATTCTTTCAGAAAAAGTTGATATTTAAGTTGAAATCTATGAATGAGTACCTTTAAACATTCATGTAACAATCGAATCTTCAATATATTCCTGGTATGAATTCGAGACACGTTTTTAGTTTTTGCTCATTAATATGTTCACAAGAAAATATTTTGTAATTACAATTTTGCATTAAGTATTAAGTTAACAAAAAGATTCATTTTGAAGCATTGTACAACTTTATAAAGTCTTGCTTCGTTACATATACTCGTACAGTGTATTTAATTTTAGCTAAAAATATTATTTGTCCACGGACGAGTGGTATAGAAATATAGACTTGTCCGCTAGCATGAATGTACGAGACGGACATATCGGGCATTGGAATTCTGCTTCACTGCATAACATAACGAGATGCATTTATTTCGTGGTCACATTACGAACATGTTCATGTGCATAAGATCGAAATTGGTATCAAAACTCAAGAAAAGTGAGTTTCAAGCAGCACATTAAACATATTCAACATAAAACCGCTAAGCCAGACTTATGGATCCTATTTCGTACGTGTACAATAGTAGTTCACTCCCTTTTTCAATCGTGATTGAGTTTGTTCCCTTTACACTAAATTTCGATTTCAATGCATTCGATAGCGTGAGGCATTTATTTATTTGTAGGATAGCATTTAAAGATAAATCAATTTGCAAACATGGAATGTTATTGGACTTTAAATTTTGGACTCATCCGTTTATGGGAGAAAAACGTAAGTCCGCGATATTGTGGAGCAGTTTCAGTGTATCGATTTTTATGAAAACACAATTAATTGTTCAGTACATGTGGCTCAGTAGAGAATACCATAGGTATAACTCTTTAGCCGCCCGGCTAGCTCAGTTGGTAGCACGCAAGTCTACTGATCAAGGGGTCGTAGGTTCAATTCCCGGGCGGGGCATACTTTCGTGCAGCTTGGTCATGAAATTATTTCTACGGCCATTCTTCCTCCTACCAATGATTTTTCATTATGTAGGGCAGTTGTCAGTCACTGACGAAAGTATGCGCTTTGTAGTTGGTTAACAGTTAAAAATCCAGAGGGGGATTGAGTAGGTTGCCTGACCGCCGTTATAGGACCTATACAATGTGTTGCTACGGCGTTTAACCCAACAAAAACAAACAAACAAATTACTCTTTATTTTTATATATTTATTTTATTATTTCCTCCATTTTTCCTCCATTTCCTTTTATCCCTGTTTTTCATAAGTTAAGCCTTTTTTTTAGAAAAAGAATGACGCACCATGTTAAAGACATCACTAGTACGGTTATTCCGATAAAATAGAGTTAAGAAAACATCATATTTATGTCTGTGCTCAATTCGTTGTACATGTAAGAACTAAGCGATACAATAGACTAGAAACATAAATTTCAACTTCATGTTTTCAAAATTGTCTGGGGAAAGAAGCCGGTTCCCCCGCTTATGTAAAGCTAATACCTGTGCGTATTTTGAGTTCAAGCTACACTATTTCTTTAATAGCACTAATTATAATTTGAGAGAAATTCCAATAATAACTAATAGTGAACTAAAAATAGATATCTGAACAAAAAGAACTATTATGAATACTGATTATGTTTTAATTGTTTTTCAAAAGTGCTTCACAAAACAGACTCTTTCTTAAGCCGTTTTTGTATTAATTTATTCCAAAGTGTTATTAAAACATTTTGTTTCATTTCAAGTCTTTAATCATCACGTTGTTATAGTCAGTCAATTAAGATAGTTGCGTTAGTTCTTTCATTTCTGTTCAGAATATGCGCGCGCAACCGGAAACTGCCAAGTAATCTTTTTTTTTCTTTTTATGTTTATGGGCACAAGTAACACAATCTGCAACTGCTTGATTTTTTTCTTTTTCTGTTGATTATTTTTCAACGTGAAGCTTAAAGATCTTTGTTCCTTAGTACAGTTCTGTTTTATTGACCTGTCACAGCATGAATAATTACATGGTCACTGAATATGTTATCATTCAAATTCTTTTAACCATTGAGCCACCGATCCATATTAATAATTGATGTTCTAACTATATATATATGTGGCGATTTGGCATATCGGGGAAATAACATATTCGAAGGAGTTAAAAATAACAGATTCATTGACCGTGTGATTATTTATGTTGTGAAAGGTTTATAAATTATAATTCTGTGCACCTTTTCTAAAAGAATCTTACGAAAAATTTATCGTAAGTCAATTTCATAAATTTGCATTTTGAAGACAGAAGGATAAAAGGTAAACAATACTCTACATAGTTAAAAAAATAATTGGCATTTATAGGCCAAAACATGCCAGTATTATTATTGCTTCTTGCTTTTAACTTACGAGCATTTTATATCGTAAGATTTTTTATGAAAAGCAACACAGAACTATAATATAGTCAATAATACCACAATAGTAAGTTTACAATACAACAGAATGCTATTCTTGAAATGCCATCATCGAACATGAGTGAGGCTTTACTTGTGTGAGAGATAATATCTGAAGTATCAGTTAGATGAAGTCCCTTTTTATACAAAACTTTAACTTCATACTCAAACTCAATTGAATCAATTGTGTTATCAGTTCTTTGAAAAGTTGCATTGACGTATGTTGTTGCATTGTTCGCATCTAAAAATGACATCATCAATTCAAATGGTGACGTCACTTCCATCAAAAATCTGTCTTTATCCGGGGTTGAATGTAACAAACCTTCGCATCTGTTCATCTGGAACTTCAAGGTTTTGTCGTCACCAGGATTCACTGTCACCTCAATGGTTGGTAAATAGAAGGTACCATACGATCCAACATATTCCGAAGGGAATGTCAAATCAACTGAAGCCTCGCCAGGTGTTGAATTTGTGTGGATATCTCGCCAAAAGGTAGGGAATTCACACGTCGTTGTTTTATTGATCCAAGCTGGTTTGTTCAATAAAAAGTCAGACACGTAATAAAGTATGGACCTCTCTGCATCTCCGGCAAACCTTCCATACCCTGGGCCATTTGCACTTACAAATATACCTATAAATAAATATTAAAGCAACAAGGTATACGAGGATGTATTAATTTACAACAGTCTGAGAATGTGCTTTTAACCCGTTTTAAATGTTACATCCAATAGAGTCACAATGAAAAACAAAAATTCCACTTTTTAGTTTGACTAAGTTACCATTAAAAATAGGGGGGGGGGGGGTTATGTAAGAGCACACTATTTTTATGTTTTGCTTGATGCGTTAAATATTATCAAAATCATATTACGTGACTTCATATTACAAGTATTGTGATCAAAATCATCACTTTATCTATCAACAATCGAATTCTACTTTCATAACTGGGCGAGTCTCAGGACAAACTGACTATGTAAACCATCTCTATATCTATCTAAAAGAAGAAAAACTAATCACAATGACAATAAAAAGTAGTTTTCTCTTATAACATACCTGTTTTCAGTTTTGGAAACATCCACAAATACGTAATGTAGGACAAGAGTCCACCACTATGCCAAATTCTTTCATTACCTGAAATCAGTTAACATTTTGTAAATTAGTACATCTTCATTTGGTAAAAAACACATTGAACTATGCCTTATGCCATTTAAAAGACTCATGGCAGACATGGATGGATCCAGGATTTTTTCTAGGGGGGGGGGGTCCAAACTTTCGAACCACAGCCACATTATACACTGTTTGCAGTATAACGAAACACATTAATAAAACTACAAAACCATTTGATTTATGTTAAGCAGAAAGGCGAGCGAAGCGAGCCCGAGAAAAATTAAAAATGACTTACAGTAAAAGAAAAAAAAACTCATGGACGAGAACATTTTGGAAATTTCAGAGGGGAGTCTGGATCCCCCTGACACCCCCCCGCTAGAACCGCTTTTGGCAAAGACCACACATACATGACAAATATACATAACAAATACAAAATTCAATATTATACAATAGTTAAGTCACTATCGTAATAAAACAACAAAATACATGTAGTGATGTACATGAAAAAGTTATTAAATGTTTAGACAACAAATACTGGTGGATAGAGATGTATTTAGTAAATTTTGAAATTTGTCAACAGTATGCCATAGTTACGAAAGTATTTTGGATCTAATGGGGAATAATAATATATATATATATATCTTCTACAACTGAATAAAATGGCATTCAGACTCGACAGTATTTTGGTTACATAATTTACACAAGCGTTGGCTACAATGAAATGCCTGTTACATTTTAACAAAGCATGGGCCAATATGATCACATACTCTTCTCAGTATCATGCGTCATATTTATTTTCCAACTTACAAAACAATATTTCAAACCTAAAATCGACTTCGTGAGCAAATTTCTCTTTTAAGCTTTTGAACTTGTATAGTCAAATCGTGTTGAACATCTACGAACGAAAAAAATGTTTTACTGATAACAGCATTTGACTTATTGAAGTTGCCTCATTAAACTTGCAAACAAATCGACAGTATAAATCAAAATTAGCAGGTCGATTGTCTTTGAAGTTGCTTTGTTAAATACTGATACCAGAATAAAGTTGCTGATCTTGATATATCAGTAAAACATTCAATAAGAATTGGTCCTTCTGAGAAATGTAATTATTATCACTTAGGTGAGTTTTATGTCAAAGCAGAAGAATAATTTAGCTTTATTCATACTATCGGAAAGATTATCATCATCCTGCAATGAATTAACCTCTAAATGTTCACAAGAATCAACACGAGGAACCAGGATAAGCCTTGATATCTCGATCCGCTAAAACGGGTACTAAAAAGAGCTAAACTCGCGAAGATACGGAAACGACCGGAATACATGTTTATAATGTAAACAAAATGGCGGCGTCGTCGTCGAGTTTCGAAACCGCGTTTTGAGAGTTAGAATGACAGTGTTGTCTGTCTGTATATTTGTTTGCTACATATATAACCTGTATCAATTACTTTGTGTAATTAAAAACCTTATTCTTGTTTTAAATGGAGTTAATCCATTCATATTTTGATGAATACAAATTTAATAAGAGTAATGTCCCTTAGTAAACAATATGGCGGCGACATAACTACGGAGGTTTGTATTAGCGGTGTTTATATTTGGCGCATTTTAATTGACCGCTAATTAAGCCAAAATAAAACCCCTGAAGATAATACCCGTTATACAGTATCTGGCTAGTGTTTCTTAGTTTGACCACCAAATACTGAGCACCACCAAACTGTATACACACACACTTAATGTAAACTTTTCAAATCAAACAACTACTAATGTCCACAGTTCAATCTGTGATTATGTGGTACTCTTGGCATTGAATCTAGCGATTCGCATTCATTACCGGCCGCGTCAGGTCATGCTTTTCCATGAAACTTGGGCATTTTATTTTATTTTCCTAAGGGTTTATAAAAATATAAAATAAAAGGGGTATGGAAAAGAAAAGCAAGTCAAGGAAAACAGCTAATGTGACAATACAGCCATACATAACCTTATGCACCTGCATATAAACGGTGTACGATTCTAATAAATAATTTCGTAATTCCATAATAAAACAAGAGAGCCATGATGACCCTAAATCGCTCACTACGTGACAGATGGGCTAAAACATAGCACAACAGCACATAGTCTCAGAATAGTTTATTATATTTTACTCAAGAGGCCTTCGGCCCACACTGACCGTATGATACATAAGGCGCGAAAAAAACTATTCAAATTACAACCCAAAACGAATCCATTTGTTTAACTTTCAAAATTTGACGGAGAAACTCTGATTTAAGTTATTGCAGTTTTTTTTTCAACCAATAGAAAGAGGGGTTTCTCCTACTTTTAAGTACGTCATTTTGCGTTTGTCCAATAGAATGATTTTTTTAATAGACAAGATGATCACAAAGTCAGTTTAGACAGCTACGCCGAAAAAAAGTGAAGACCGTTATATTAGATTTAACACTAGCTTCGGGGTCATCCATTTTACTTAGATTTAAATTGAGAAAAATCTTCTGGGGCTGGTATAATATAATTATGATTTTAGCATCAGATCTAAAAGATTACTTCAATAGCACCAGATGTTTTCAGTTATACTTATTGAAGGTAGGTTGCCATGGCATATTTTTTATGAAACCATAAATCAAAGAAATACTAAATTTGGCATGTAATATCAACTGAAGGTCCTAAAAGGTTATACCCCATGGGGACAAACATGACCCACCCAAGTGATGAACAATTTAACTCAAGTAAATATTCAAATCATTTTATTTATAATTATATGAGAGTGCATCCTGGTTAATTTCAACTGATACATGTAATTGATAAGTAGATAAACGGATGCAGTTGCTTCTGGTTATAACTGATTATTTTAGATCGAATCTGTAAATATCAAAGACAATTATTTATTGATAACATAAAAGTCAGTATAATAGACATTTACTCTTTATTATCATATGAAAAGAGCACCAGCTAACCATAATGGCAAAAGTTAAAATATTAATGAGTGATTTGTTACTTCTATGTTTATTGTTGGAAACTATTGGATGTTTTAAATTAGATAGTAGATGTTCTTATGTTTGGAAATATGTATATTGTAATGTAAAATGTGCTCATGCTAATCTAACATATATACCAGAAATACCTGGTAATGTAACTGGACTTATATTTGATGACAACTATCTACCACATGTAAATAGAGATACATTTATGAACATAAGTAATCCGAGGATATTCAAATATTTACGGTTGGCATATGATCACATACAAACTATAAGTAGTGATTCTTTTAAGAGTTTTCCTGGATTGATTTATTTAACGTTAACCGGAAATCATATTGAAGAAAAATATTTTATGAATATACTTAATGTGCTGTGTCATTTGAAAATAAGAATAACTTTGAATTCAATGGGATCATCAATAAGGGCACCAGACACATTTTCACTCATGAATAATTGTACAATAGACAGGATACGCATGAGGAAAAATGAATTTGAAAACATTACTCCCGCCTTTGTTCAACGTTTTGAAAATATAAGACTTCTTGATCTTGCCCAAAATAAAATAAACACATTTCAGCTATCTTACATGGAAAGACTTGGAGAACTCTTTCTGTCGTTTAATGATCTGACAAACGTTCCAAACTTTTGTTTGGAAAACAGCTCATCAATTTCATTAGTACCAAATATAAGAACTTTGCATATCAAATACAATCAATTAACTGAAATACATCCAGCGAACTTCAGATGCCTGACATCGTTGCAAGATTTAGATCTATCTGGAAATCACTTATCAGTGTTTCCAAATGACATGCTTTTGTATATGCCGTTTATTAGATACCTCACCATCAGTCCAAATGGTGCTTACAATGCATATGTTGAAAAATATGCGTTCCGGTCTAGATCTCTTTATTACTTAATCTTTGAAACGAGTGGATCAGCAACGTCTGTGTTTCCATTTATAAATGAAACATTTAAACATTCCCCTAATTTAGAAAGTTTGAATTTAGCTTATATGTACATGAATACACTTTCAGTTTCTTTGTTAAATGGATTGTTTGCCCCTATTAAACATTTGAAATATCTAGCTTGTTACGGATGTAGATTGCAACGAAATATATCAATATTTATTGGAGATAGGGCAGAATTAATAAGACTTAACCTCAGGGATAATTCTTTAGAAACTGTTGATATTAATTCATTACGCTCAAAGAGAAAATTAAAGACTCTAGAGTTAAGTAATAATAAGATTTCACAATTATCACCAAATATTCTCCCCTTGAAATTGTTAAACAATCTGAATTTTATTGACTTGTCAGATAATCCTTTTTCATGTGATTGTAATCTAAAATGGTTTATTGACTGGCTCAAATCAACAGATAAAGCAAAAGTATTGCATTCTAAAAGCTATATTTGCGCAGGTCCTGAGCGGCGATTTGGAAAATCTCTCTTTGATGTTGAATTCACATACTTTGAATGTCATCCACTCATTGGAAAGTTATTGGTGATCATAGTAGGAATTTCTATTATCTTGATAATTCTTATAATACCTTTAATAGTATATTGTAATAGATGGAATATCCAACATTTAGTATATCTTTATCGTATGAGAAGAAAATATACACAAATTGAAGGTAACAATAAGCATTATTTGTATGACGCGTTTGTATCATATAGCCAATACGATTCTGATTGGGTAATTAATAAACTATTACCAATACTTGAAACTGAATATGGATATAAACTTTGTATTCATGAAAGAGACTTTGATGTAGGAGCTTTCATTAATGATAATATTGTTCAAAAAGTGAATGAAAGTAGGATGATGCTTCTAGTTGTAACTGAATCGTTTGTCAACAGTGGTTGGTGTAATTTTGAACTGAAAGTTGCACTTACTAAACATATCGAAGAAGAGTTTCCAGTTATTGCTATTTTATTAGAAGACATTGGAAACATGAATACTTCTATGAGAACACTTTTTGATATGACGACATATCTAAAATGGGACGTTGGTGCTGCAGGCGAAGATTTGTTTTGGAACAAACTTCGAAGAGCAATGAAATGATACCAATTTAACTTGAGATACTGATACAAAACAATATTTGTGGATTCATGTCCTTATAGTTGTTGTATTTGAGTTAATTATGTTCACCACGCAGTATACATGTATTTATTTATTCTGTGGAGAGTCTTGAATATGACTAGTGTTCCATTAACTTATGTATACATGTCGTGTTTTTTTAAAGAACTAGAAATGTTTCATATCGCGAAAGAAGTACCGGTAGTGAGAAATACAGAACTTTAAATAGCTGATCTCCAAACATTATGCTTTAAGAAAATAATAGTTACGTGATTAACAACTACATGACATCACGCTTACGCGTGACATATTGCTTTGTTCTCGACTTGATCAGGTGCTCTGTTTGATATTTATAATGTTAGCATGTATGTGAGTACGTGGATTGACCAGAGGAGAATATGACATTTATTAAAAATTGTGTTTTAAGTAAACATTGTACATAATGTAGTTGTTGTATGGGCTTTTATAATAGTGTCCCTATTTGTGCTTTTTATATACGTATTGATTGGAAATATTGGGTAACAGGCATATAATGCCTACATATATAATTATAATATACATCCTCTCTTTTTTGTGCTGTTAATCTTTATATGACAACTTTCACTTAGGTCGACAAATGTGTACACCATCAACAACACCATCAATGAAAGTATCGACGGTATATTTGCATGCAGGGAAAACATTTGTGATGCTTTCATGTAAATTTGTTGTTGCTGTTTTTCAATTACTTTGCACTGTTCTGTATGAACACTGAATGTAAATACTGTTATAATTATAATTGGTGGAGGGCCTTTTATTATCATTAGCATTATTAGTTTATATATATGTAAATGTGTTTGCACAAGTATATTAAGCGGTTTTTTTTTCTCATTTGGAACACCTCGACTTTCATAAATTTCGGAATGATTCGTGGGGGTCTACCCTGGCGGCTTGGGATTTTACTTCCTACGCGAGGCGAGACACGTAACGGTTATGCAAAATAGTTCTTGTAGTATACACAAACATATTTCTGTGTTATATATTGGACCAAATATTGTTTAGCGATATCACTGAACTGTGTTTTTACATCACTCATCGCCTAAACGATTGTGTTCTTGTTTACTTCAACAACGTTAGTCTCAAAATGGCGTCTAAATTTGTCCGAGGTTATTTGTAGCGAATGGCCGAGGAGTTCCGAATAGCTTTTTTCTGAGCACATAATTTCTTTACATTTTTATTCGTGCTCCGTACTACAATGTATCTCACTGTTGTATTTGTATATATTTATTGTGTACTCTTCTACTTTAGAAGAAATAAAGACCATTTATCTTTCTTTCGATCATACAATTATATCACTGTTTTTATATACTACACGAGATAAAATAAGATGTAACTAAATTCTCTAAAATAGAACATTTTTAAAGGTTCTATTCTCGTCCAATAATGAATGAAAAGTTAGATCAGTTTTTATTTTTATTTTTGTAAATATAACAACTAGTGTGGATAATTCTTGAATGTACTTGTTTGTTATTTTATATTGATGTTTCTGTAGCATTCTAGAATATTCAAAAATATATAAAATTGGACATTTAATATCATTTGATTTTCAAAAAGTATTAGAAAACTGTTGCGTTTTAACCAGGCTCAGTGGGCTTTTGGATCTTACTACTTAAAGCTTGATTTTATTTTTTCTTATTTTTCTCAGGCTGTTTGTAACATTCTATACAATTTTATTTTGATGATTAATAAATTTGTATTTGTTTATTATAGTTTGTTGGTGGTTTCATTCATTTTCTGTACCGTAACACTGTGTTACTTGTCCAATTGAAAGACATGAACACGATTTTGCCTCTCGTACGTGAGGTCCATACTTACGTCAGTGCCTAATGCGTGTGTTCAAGCCTTTACATCGTCATTCATACGTACCTCTGTAAGAAGACGTAAACCAAGCATAGCCATAGCCCATTGGTGTATCTGACACAGGAAAATCAGGTTCTGTGAGAAATGCACTGTTTAAAAATGATTGCGAACTTGTAGATGTAGTTGCTGAAATTAAATCAATGCTTTACATTGGGTTAAATGCCGTGTCAACACAATGTTATGTTATTTTACGTTGGCCAGCACAGCTAATCAAGCTTCCCTGGACCCTTGACTGCAACCAGTATTCACTTAACCTTCTAAAAGGCCGACAACTTCTCCATATACATTATTAATGGAGTAGAAATTCAAATTATTGTCAAATTATCATGGAATGGTTTAACCGCACCGGTTGAAATTCGAACCCGAACCCCTTTAGGACAGTAGATAGGAAATTCATGCGTGCTTCAAACTGCGCAACAGACCCGGGTAATGAAAGCAATACTTTAGGGGTATCGACAGAAGGTTAAACCTGAACCATTTCTAAATAATCTATATCCATGTATACATAGGATCTCCGTAATGACAAAGGTGCATAGCTTATGCATGAACAAAATTTTGAAAAGAAAATCCAAATAAAGACTATCAAAATCAATTGTCCTAATCACGGAAATAGCCGCCCGGCTAGCTTAGTTGGTAGCACGCAAGTCTTCTGATTGAGGGGCCATGGGTTCGATGGGTCCTGGACGTGGTATACTTTCGTGGAGCTTGGTCATGAAATTATTTTTACGGCCATACCCCTTCCTACCAATGTTTTTTTTAATTCTTTACGGCAGTTGTCAGTCACTGACGAAAGTATGCGCTTAGTAGTTGGTTAACGGCTAAATCCAGGAGGAGTTAGTTGGTTGACTGACCGCCGTTATATGACCTATACAATGTGTTGCTGCAGCGTTAAACCCAACCACAAACAAACAATAATAACGGAATGGCGTCAACATCGGGTTCTTTTTCTTCTCCATTAAAGAATGTGTGACTCAAAAATCTTCTAACAGTCGCATGGCTTTGCAATAACTAGTGTGGTCTTTTATTGCGGACCTTTATTGTTTTGATGTTCGTTGACGCGAGTTAAATTTAATTTTGTCAAAATCGTTTTCATCTCAACAAAAAGAAACAAGGATACAATAAATAAGTTGCGATTTAGAAATCGATGCTTTGAGATTCGTGTAACATTTTGATTGCAAGTATTCAATAGGTTCAGATATGACAGAGCGCAATTCCTCTGCCAAGCTTTCAAACTTGAACATCTACGAGGGTTGTTCAATAAATTACTGATAAATGAGAAGGAATTTGCTGTACTGTACATATAATTCGAAAAGAATCTAGTTCAGCGGACCTCGGATGTTTACTGCATTCTAAAGCTATTACGCATGCTTGGACGTTGCTATGCAGAACTAAACATTGTTTTCCACTTTGGACGACATTTTTTTATTTGTTATTCATATTCATATTTCAGCGGGGATGTTCACTGCCGCCCCAATTATAGCAGAAATTTAGCGGCATTTACCTTTTCAATCACAAAATCGTTTTGTGCACCTGCTCATAGTAACAGCGAGGTGCGCGCGCATACCTATATTTACTTCCGAAGGCCGCTAAACTAGATGTGTTCCTATAATTCATCACAATGATATAAAACAATTATATAATCAATATAAAAAATTTTACTCGTGAAGGCTTGTGGGAAGAGTTTTTCGTCTATCAGTTGAACACCATTATCTGCCTTGCCATTATTTATATTAAATCTCATATATTTGGCCATGTCAATACCATTAGACAGAATAGCACCAGCAGGCTCCGTTGGAAATAGTCTGGAAATAGTTAAGTAACTTATACAGGTCGTGTAATAGGTCATGTGTGTTTATGTACAATACAATGAAATACAATGCAATGCAATGCAATTAAATGCAACGTAACGCAACGCAGCGCAGCGCAGAGCAATGCAACGCAACGCAAAGCAATGCAACGCAACGCAATGCAACGCAAAGCAATGCAATGCAACGCAACAATAAAAGTTATGAATTGCACTAAACAGTTAGCCAATGTTTATAAATCAAAGCACTGGAGTGCTGGAGGAACGATGTCCTGAACTTATTTTTTGATTAAAGAATATATTATTACGTATATTATCTATAAAATAATGTATTAAGTATCAATTAACATAATTTAACAAAAGGATAGCACTAGACTTCTCAAGTGGTTTGCTCATGGCAAGGTTTATCTTACTTTATCAAACAAAATAAACCAGTCAAAGAATTAATTTTCATCAACACATTTTAGGGTCATGTACAGCAGCGATCTCACCAAACCAAAGATTATTCTGGACTATTTTCTTTCAACAAAAGGAGCTGACAACTTCTTATTTTTGGTTATCAATGGGTATTTTTTAACGAGATCGTTAATATTTTCGTTAAAATTTTAAAGGTTTGGTGTGAAATGACAAGCTGAATTTTTTCACAAAAACACCGACTTTCTAACAATACATTTAAGGTTTTCCCCCAAGTACTAAGCTCTTTTGCATCAAGCTACATTCCCATTTTTGTTCACGAATTTTAAGTCAAATTAACGTTTTGCACTTGCAATTTATTCACAATTAAAATTACTATAAGAATCGTCTATTTCCAATAAATATTTGTTTAAAATTCCGTACAAAATTATACATATTCATTCAAAATTATAATCAAACTCTATAACTTAAAATCGCTCAAGTAACTTTTAATGTGACACTTTGAAGACGACAACGTCATATCGCCTTATATTAAACATCCGGTTACAAGTGTATTAGTCATATCCAAAATGGCGGGTGTAATAACAATTGGATAAGTCACGTCGGTAAATATTTGTTTATTTCGAGTAATAATGAATATAAACAAGTTTTTCGACGTTTAAAAGTTGAAACATACGCATGTTATTTGACTTCCGTAACTCTAGCCAACCCTGTCAGGGTTGTCTACAGTTACGGAACTTCCGTAACTCTAAAACCTTGGTCTAGAGTTACGGTACCGTAACTCAAGCCACTGCTTAATATAATACGATCATTTAATATTGTTTATTACTATCGAATGATGTAATTATGTTACGCATATAACAGGCATAGTCAAAAACATCGTAGGCCCCTTTTTTCTCCAACAAGTAATCATTGCAGTTGTCACGGGTTGAGTTGTCTACGGGTTGAGTTGTCCCGTCCCCATTGCAAAATTTATATGTCCTGAGAGTAACCTCCCTTTTCCTGAAGAGTTTCAAGAACGACAACACAAGCCAGCGTTGTATTACATTTAAATGAGATGTTAATGAGTTTCACGCTTGAACTACGCCTCTTTGTCTATGTTGAAAATTGTTGAAGCGTGAAAAGAGTAATCTTATACTTTCTTGTTACCATTGGAACGATGCTAAATTAGCATCGTTCCAAAAACCAATACTACACATATAATGCAAATCGTGGTATAAAACAGTGGTCACATGTATTACGATATAAAGTAAATATAGGAGGAAAGAGTTTTACAACATTTATATTATCTTGGTATCTTAGATTATTCGCGTGATGTATTGTATTTGGACAAACGGCCTGTATTTCAATCATCAATCCCGTTTATTTGAATTTAAAACGGCAAATTTCATCTTATGTACATGATTGTTATTTTGAACTTGTAAGATCGGGACAAATTAGTTTCCGCATCCTTGAAACTATACACTGTGTACTTGACTTTAAAAACTTCTTGGAATATAAGTGTGATCTCTATCTTACTATGAACGGAAAAGGTGTTTGTGTTACACTGTACATATATCAATAAAATCAGTTCAAGCAACTATATGAACATAAAATATTCATTTATAGCAAACATAAACACTGTCTGGAGAACTGTAAAACTTTTAAAATAACATGCATATAAGGTACAATAATCTAGTCAAACCATTTTGCTTTATAAGTTAAGCTTGACAAAGTTCCTTTTTTCTTAAATCAAAGCACTGGAGTGCTGGAGGAACGATGACCTGAACTAATCTTTTAAATAAAGATTATAATTATGTCAAAACTGTACAACAATATTATCTTTTAGTGTTAACGTTGATTATATGTTTCCAAGATCGTTTTAGAACTTAATTATGTACTTCTGAAAAACAACAAAACTACATTTTTATCACAAGCCTCGGGCAATAGTTCAAAACGCTATTCCCCCTACATTGGGCCAACAGTTTTGACTGATCCCAAATCACATATGTGGAAGAACTGTATACCAAATCACTAATATACATGGATTAAATGGTACGCCCGACATACAGTCTATGAAATTAGGACTTTTAGCAGCTTGTGCTAAATCTTGCTCGTAGAATTTTGGTTGTCCAAATAAAATTTTATGGTTGCCCGAACTATAAATTGGTTTACCCGGGCAATTGGACACTTTCGTAGACTGGGCCTAGCTATAGTCTAGTTATTTAAACATTAATTTATCAAACTTACTCATAAAGATTTGAAGAACCTTTTTGGAATCGTCCATCTTTATAAATTAAAGGTTGGGCATTATCTGAGTGGAACAAGTCATCAGGCACGGACATTATCCTTGTAGAAGTCATACCAAGTGGATCCAGGACACGTGACTTTAATAAATTTTCCCATGAGTCCTTGCCAAGAACTTCCGCTATATGACCTAACAGAGTATACATGTGGTTGTTGTATAAAAATCGGTCTCTGAATGGAAATACTTCTGGTAAGTGTTTCAACTTCCTGAAAGAATAAGTACATAAGGTATACAAGTATTAGCATTTCCAAAAATGCTTGAAATCGTCGTTTAGCCGTGTATTCTCCATAGAGAATAAAGATTCAAGCAATATGCAGATCAAACAGTGCATGCCTTTACAGTAGAGGGCTTTAAATCAGCCCTTCAGAAGCTCGACTAGAGCGCCTCCATCCCCGTCGGATATAAATACCAGCAGTGGTCATCTGACGTATTACAACAGATTCAGGTATTCGTCAGTGCTTTAAACTGTCCCAAGTCTATTTATAGACTACAGAGCGTTCGATTAATTCTACACACTGTAAGGCCAGATAAAAACCATCGAATTACCATGTGCTGTCCAGACATATTCCGATCGCGCACGTACACTTCACAATTCACCTGTCCATTTGACATTAAGAAACTATATTTTATTGATAAGCAAACCAGATTATTCGTTTCAAGAACATGTTCTGCCCTACATTTCGCCAGCTAATCGAACGTTCATAATTACTAATAAACTCGCTCGGAAGTAGGGAAGATAGGTTTGCTTTTTTCAACAAAAGCGAGTTTTTTTTTCAATAAATGAACATGTTACGAATAGGCATGAATGTTTTGTTTTTTTGGTTTTATATTGTAACTCCTTGAAACTGATACTAGTTCATACATCGATAATGATATTTCTTGTATTACAAACAGGTAACCGTATAATACACGCCGTGGACGATTCCATACACGCACCCCTTTTTCTGCTACACGACGTCATCTTTTTCGTCACGTGAACTCAAATGCAACGTTCTGATTGGCTAAAGACAACCGGTGTCGACACAAAAATGCTCAAATCTTGATAATTGTTTAAATCGTCGGTACAGGACCGACGATAACAATCACTCTCCCTTTTTAATGTCGTATTTAACACATATTTAGGTAATATATACGACGGCCAGCTCTTCCTACTATAGGAGAGGTGCGCTGGCAGAATTTGAGCAGACCATATTTGGAAGTATAAAAATGGCGGCAATATGGCGGAATAGTGCGAAGTTATCCGTCATCTGTCGGAAAGTTTCCGAAAAATGATGTACGGATTACCTCTGCCTTCTCTGAGTAACTAAGTCATATGGCGTGCATTCACTTGAATTGAATTTCCTGAATTAAGCGATACAATTTGCAACTACTTAGAAATTGTGTTAAACTTCAAGCACTCTGACATTCTATCATAACGTAAGTATTTTTTGGTTGCAATTATATTCACGACTTATTCTTTTGGATCTGCAACGACTGTTATTTATTGTAACCAGTTTTCGCGATGTAAACACGGTGTTACCAGTTTGAAAACACATGAAATGTAACCGTTTTTAGTCATCGCCAGTGTGTCTTGAACTATACGTGATAATTTAATTGATTTCTTCATTGTAAATTTACAATTTTGTGTATATTCAAATAACCGGAACATATTTTTCAGGGTCATATGAGTACTGACTGTGACTATGTGGGTCAAGTTACAAGTGTTGTCTGCATTTGCCAGGATTTTGTAAAATAATGTATTTAGTGATTGTATAACTCAAGTCTTGACTTTTTGTGTGTGAAAGGTGAGTTCATATTGCTTGTCAAAATATATGATTTCTGGAGAGTTACATGTAGCAAAAATATTTCTGTAGACTCTCAGTCTCACACTCACATGCAATGTCACCATTATAGTACAGTCCTGTTACATATAATTATTTATCTCCTCCTTTTTAAATAATGCATGGCAACATCCCAGGGTGTTATGACTAACAGAGCATTTGCTTCATCAACATATAGTTCATGATTCCAAGGCTAGTCTCACAGTAATGGAATCAAATTAATAGGAGGGGGAAAAGTTTAGTCCCAGATGAAGGGTTGTTAGAAGAATTCAGGTTGTTGCTTGCGGGTAATGCGCAATAATAGCTGTGTCACTTGGTCGTTAGACAAAATTCTTGATGGATGAGTGTATATTTTATATATATATATATATCTGTGTCACAGCACTTTCCTGTTCTTATTATGGGAAGAAGGATATGTAAGTGGCCTGATAGCTCAGGCGGGAGAGCACTTGCCCTGTGAGTGAGAGGTCCTGGGTTCGAGTCCTGGTCAGGCCACATATTTTTTTTACCCTGTGACATCTGTTATAGATCATTATTTCCGTCTTTATTGTATGTGTATTCATTTTCTCTTACTCATCTCCTTCTTACTATTACATAATACTCATATTGTGACTGCAGCAATGGTTTCCTCATTTGTTGTGTATCTGCACTTCCTTCATTAATGCACACCCTGCCATAGACATTGAAGCATGAGAACACACATTTGTCTCTTCTTTTCATCCTTATTGATTTGTGTTCATTGCATATACTTGCAGGTATTAATGTTTCGTAATAAGTTGCATATCATATGTTTATTCTTTATTTTACATTCTTTTGTTGTATTTTGGTTGTTTTTTGTATTGAAGTCGACACTCCACTCTGCCATAGACATCGAAGCGTGAGAACAGTTGTTCATATCTTTTTAATCTTTATTGATTTGTGTGTACATTGCATATATTCTCAGGCTTATATTGCACCAGCTGTCAACATTCTCGACCTGAATCTACTGGCAGACATCTTTATTCATCAGAATCAGTAAAATTTTGCTTAACTTGGTTTGAGTTTGTCAGGTTTTTCCGTGTTACAATACGGAATGGATGGCATGGTCTTTACATGTATAGCAGTGAAGCCACACAGCCAATTAGATTGCTTGTTTGTGGAAAATACCCTCTGGTCATCATTCTAGTGGAATTCTGTTAAGTATCGTGTGGTTTGTTTTTGTCATAAGCTATTTCATAATTTTGAGCTCAGATTACTTATTTTAAGTTTCCTTGTGGAACTGAATCATTATTATTACGTGTGAGGATAGAAGGAGTTTAAATCAGCTGAATTGAATATGTTTGGAGATTTGTGACCTTGTGATTGATTGTTTACATTTATTAGATCTATGAACTACACATCTACAGATGAACTGTGACTATTGCGTCCATGGATTAGAACAATTGAATTATTCTGTTTTATATTGATATTCACATAACATATGTTTTATGATTTTTGAATGTGTTTTATTATTATTACTGTGTATGTTTGATAATTGTATTTTATGATTATTTTTCAGGTAATGGTTGAAATAGCTTTTGTCATATTTGTAATTGCTTATTAGAGGAACTTGGAACACTACACAGCACAGTATTAACAGTATAGCGGTGTAACACATTAATAGGTTTGCTTATACTAACATCATTATTTAACCTTTATTTTATTAATGCTAATCATGTATTTTTGATCATCATTTATTGTCATGATATATTTGTGGTATTTATTTGTTGCATTATCATATACCAGTGTGAAATAAAAATAAAAAACAACCCAAAAACTTGAGTAAATTGTTCAGAAAATGAAGTAAACAAAGTACTACATGTACATACATCTCTGTTACATAACAATTCAGGCATTATTGAATATAGGCTTATGCTATTATGATCTGTATATCTAGCTGGTAACATTTATATCTGTTGGTTTTCTGTTAGCAACAAATGGTAAGTGCTAGTTTTCAAATGGTGGACAAAAAGCACAGAAAATCCATTTACTTTCCTGGAATACATATTTTTAGTGGATCACATACTCATTGATGTATAGTTTTAGGTTCAAACTGAGTGTACAGCTACTGCATATTGCTCATTATGTCAGACAGTAGCAGTAGTTACTGAAGATGGAGGATTTTAAGGGATGCTTCCATTATAACATATTTTAGGTTAGTTGTCTGCATGTTTCAAATCACCATGACTGTTTAAAAAAGGACATACACTTACCAAACTTAGACTTCTTTCCTATAAGAGACAAACTCAGATTAATTACACAATCTAGCCTAAGCTTAACTAGGATTTTAAGTACAAGCTCACACTCATGTCATCAAATATTGTATTTGCTCCCAGTCATAGGATCTTTCAATTTGGAATAATTATCATTCTCATAAAATTTGATAGAAATGAGTATACTATGCAGACAGGTAATAGTTAGGCAATAAATGTAACAATGCTGAAATATGTCTGTCTTAGAGCTACAATCCATATCAACACAATAGTGTTAGTACTTCTCAATCTGACGATTCACAGTTTGCTGTAAATATTTAAAAATATGTTTGTAATAAAGTCTGAACTATTTTATTGACCCAGAGTTGTTATTCATGTAATATCACAGCATTTATCTTATCTAGCTGAGGACATTTAATTTACTTTGTTGCATTTTTTCTCATGAAGTAAAGTATTATAGAGTTTTTCATCTTTAATAACTTTGGGATCCAACCCTGCAAGTTCTGTAATAATACTATTTATTTCTTAGTAGCTGATTTGAGATAAAATACACATATATATTCCAATTTTATTTCAGACATTCCTATGGGTCTGCCTTGACTTCAAGATGAATTGAATAAGCTTGAATAGGTAAATGAGATCATTCTATTACACATTATTTTGTTTCCTTTCATAATTAAAAATTGTAAGTAACTGTTAGGAATTTGTTAATGATCTTTAATTGTTCAACAATGAACATAAATATTTTATCTGTATTGTATTTTGACATGATATGTTATTTATGTGATATTATGTGATTCTTTCCAAATAAACTAAGATCTCATGTAAAAAAGTGTAAAGCCTGATATTATACAGTATTTCTGAGTTCATGATTATTATGCATGTTCAATAACCTTAGCCTGATGGTGGAAAAACATGAGGTTTCAATTTCAATTTGCTAATACCTGTGATTACAGTTATTTTAGTATGTTTGAACCTTAAGATTTTTTTCTCATTTGCCATCACTATCAATCAAAATTATCATGTACTATTTATTATAGACATTTGTGTTTCAGGGTTACTTGAATTTCTGTTGTAACATAATCAGGAATTTGTTGAGTTTTCAATTGAACATTGAATGACAACCATTCAGAGCCTTAAATAATGGTGTGAAGCAAGACATGGTGAGAGGTAACAAACATGGCTCATGGTGATCCATGTTTGGCTTATACATTTTATTGATTTAACCATTTTCATTGACTTATTTTAGCTTAACCACTGTAAGCAAGAGATTATAAAAAAGAGAATGCTTTGCTTGTTTTATTGTAATGTTTGATTGGGCAGTAACAAATTCATTGAGCAAACTTTTGTTTTTTGGTACATATGTGGTTGCATAAGTTTCACTCACAGTTCAGTTACAAATATGTCACTTAACAACTCTAAATCAGTATAAATCTATTTAACATATTTTACTTTTTAAGTCTAATAAAAGATGATGCTGATACCTATGCATTAATATACACATAGTATATATATTTATATATAAATTTGATTTTATATCTAGTATCTACAGTCCTGTATAAATAGTGATTTACTATGAAAACTAATACTTCAGCTCCCATAGTTGAAGATTTCTATTTAATTCTAATGATCAATAACCTTATAAAGCAAACAAAGCAGTATATTTAATATGATTTTCTTTAGTTTAGGAAAATGCTGCCATCAAATTAGAGACTTGATTTTACAAAGTAATAAGAAGAATGGTATTGTCCTCAATGGTTGAAATATTGTGACAAATGAATATATATCATCAACTACACCATACGAACCATATAACAAGTATGTACTTAATACTAAAATTGATATGCTAGTACCTGAAAGTACAATTGTATTGTCAGTACTTCTAAATAAGTGCATTTGCTCTCTCATTTCTCAATCAATATGTTCTCTTCTTTTTCTTGTCAGTATTTGTACTCAATTGTACTTACTCGATACTTTAAGACTCTTAAAAAAAACCTTAAACTTATTTTTTCTCTTCCTGGTTCTTTTTCAATTAGTTCTTACAACTAGTTTCAACCAAAGAATTCCTACTTATAAGTATTCCAACAAGCTATTCTTTCTACTGTACATAAACACTATAGCTTCTATAACTTTATAACAACATTCTCCCTCTCTCAATCTACATCATTCAGTTCTCTCTGTAGTGCTCTATCACTTAATTCTCTATGAAGTGCTTTATCTTTTAGTTCTCTATGAAGTACTTTATCACTTAGTTTTCTATGAAGTACTCTATCACTTAGTTCTCTATGAAGTGCTTTATCACTTAGTTCTCTATGAAGTACTCTATCACTTAGTTCTCTCTGTAGTGCTCTATCACTTAGTCCTCTATAAAGTACTCCATCACTTAGTTCTCTATGAAGTACTTAATCTCTTAATACTCTCTGAAGTACTCAATCACTTAGTTCTCTATAAAGTGCTCTATCACTAAGTTTTCTATGAAGTACTCAGTCACTTAGATCTCTAAAAAGTGCTGTATCACTAAGTTCTCTATGAAGTACTCAATCACTTAGTTCTCTCAAAAGCACTCTATCACTTAGTTCTCTCTGTAGTACTCTATCACTTAATTCTCTCTGTAGCACTCTTTCACTTATATCTCTCTATAGCACTCTATCATTTAGTTCTCTCTTTAGTACTCTTTCACTTAGTTATCCCTGTAGTACTCTATCACTTAATTCTCTCTAAAGTACTCTATCACCTAGTTCTCTCTGTAGTACTCTATGAGTTAGTTCTCTCTGTAGAACTCTATCACCTGGTTCTCTCTGTAGTACTCTATCACCTAGTTCTCTCTGTAGTACTCTATCACCTAGTTCTCTCTGTAGAACTGTATCACCTAGTTTTCTCTGTAGTACTCTATCACCTAGTTCTCTCTGTAGTACTCTATCACCTAGTTTTCTCTGTAGAACTCTATCACCTAGTTCTCTCTGTAGTACTCTATCACCTAGTTCTCTCTGTAGTACTCTATCACCTAGTTCTCTTTGTAGTACTCTATCAACTAGTTTTCTCTGTAGTACTCTATCACCTAGTTCTCTCTGTAGTACTCTATCACTTAATTCTCTCTAAAGTACTCTATCACTTAATTCTCTCTGTAGCACTCTATCACCTAGTTCTCTTTGTAGTACTCTATCAACTAGTTTTCTCTGTAGTACTCTATCACCTAGTTCTCTCTGTAGTACTCTATCACTTAATTCTCTCTAAAGTACTCTATCACTTAATTCTCTCTAAAGTACTCTATCACCTAGTTCTCTCTGTAGTACTCTATCACCTAGTTCTCTTTGTAGTACTCTATCAACTAGTTTTCTCTGTAGTACTCTATCACCTAGTTCTCTCTGTAGTACTCTATCATTTAGTTCTCTCTGTAGCACTCTATCACTTAGTTCTCTCTGTAGCACTCTATCACCTAGTTCTCTATGTAGAATTCTAGCAGTTAGTTCTCTGTTAGTATATCATATAGTTCTGTCAGTAGCACTCTATCATCTAGTTCTCTCTGTAGCACTCTATCATTTAGTTCTCTCTGAAGCACTCTATCACCTAGTTCTCTCTGTAGCACTCTATCATCTAGTTCTCTCTGTAGAACTCTATCATTTAGTTCTCTCTGAAGCACTCTATCACATAGTTCTCTCTGTAGTACTCAATCACTAAGTTCTCTATAAAGTGCTCTATCACTAAGTTCTCTATGAAGTACTCAATCACTTAGTTGTCTAAAAAGTGCTCTATCACTAAGTTCTCTATGAAGTACTCTATCACTTAGTTCTCTCAAAAGCACTCTATCACTTAGTTCTCTCTGTAGTTCTCTATCACTTAATTCTCTCTGTAGCACTCTTTCACTTATATCTCTCTATAGCACTCTATCATTTAGTTCTCTCTTTAGTACTCTTTCACTTAGTTATCCCTGTAGTGCTCTATCACCTAGATCTCTCTGTAGTACTCTATCACATAGTTCTCTCTGTAGCACTCTATCACCTAGTTCTCTCTGTAGAACTCTATCAGTAAGTTCTCTCTGTGGTTCTCTCTGTAGAACTCTACTCTATCACCTAGTTCTCTCTGCAGTACTCTATCCTTTTTTCTCTTTCTAGTACTCAATCACTTAGTTTTCTCTGTAGTGCTCTATCACCTTGATCTCTATGTAGTTCTCTATCACCTAGTTCTCTCTGTAGAACTCTATCACATAGTTCTCTCTGTAGTACTCTATCCGTAAGTTCTCTCTCTAGTACTCTATCACTTAGTTCTCTCTGTGGTACTCTATCACCTAGTTCTCTCTGTGGTACTCTATCACCTAGTTCTCTCTGTAGAACTCTATCACCTGGTTCTCTCTGTAGAACTCTATCACCTAGTTCTCTCTGTAGTTCTCTATCACTTAGTTTTCTATGTAGTACTCTATCACCTAGTTTTCTATGTAGAACTCTATCACCTAGTTCTCTCTGTAGTACTATACCACCTAGTTCTCTCTGTAGTACTCTATCACCTAGTTCTCTCTGAAGTACTCTATCACCTAGGCTTCTCTGAGGTACTTTATCACTTAATTCTCTATGTAGTACTCTATCACCTAGTTCTCTCTGTAATACTCTATCACCTAGTTCTCTATGTAGTACTCTTTAACCTAGTTCTCTCTGTGGTACTCTATCACCTAGTTCTCTCTGTAATACTCTACCACCTAGTTCTCTCTGTAGTACTCTATCACCTAGTTCTCTCTGAAGTACTCTATCACCTAGGCTTCTCTGAGGTACTTTATCACTTAATTCTCTATGTAGTACTCTATCACTAAGTTCTTTCTGTAGAACTCTATCACCTAGTTCTCTCTGTAGAACTCTATTACATAGTTCTCTCTGTAGTACTTTATCCGTAAGTTCTCTATGTAGAACTCTATCACCAAGTTCTCTCTGTGGTACTCTGTCACATAGTTCTCTCTCTAGTACTCTATCCGTAAGTTCTCTATGTAGAACTCTATCACCGAGTTCTCACTGTAGTACTCTATCACCAAGTTTTCTTTGTAGTACTTAGTCACTAAGTTCTCTTTGTAGTGCTCTATCACTTAATTCTCTATGTTGTACCTTACGACTTTGTTCTTTCTGAAGTACTCTATCACTTAGTTCTCTTTGTGGTACTCTATCACTAAGTTCTCTCTGTAGAACTGTATCACCTAGTTCTCTCTGTAGTACTCTATCATCTAGTTCTCTCTGAAGTACTCTATCACTTAGTTCTCTCTGTAGTACTCTATCACTTAGTTCTCTCTGAAGTACTCAATCGCCTAGTTCTCTCTGTAGCACTCAATCACCTAGTTCTCTCTGTGGTACTCTATCACCTAGTTCTCTCTGTAGTACTCTATCACTTAGTTCTCTCTGTGGTACTCTATCACCTAGTTCTCTCTGTAGAACTCCATCACCTGGTTCTCTCTGTAGAACTCTATCACCTAGTTCTCTCTGTTGTTCTCTATCACTTAGTTTTCTATGTAGAACTCTATCACCTAGTTCTCTCTGTAGTACTATATCACCTAGCTCTCTGTAGTACTCTATCACCTAGTTCTTTCTGTAGTTCCCAATCACTAAGATATCCATAGTACTCTATCACTTATTTCTCTAATTAGTACTCTGTAGTACTTACCACTAAGTTCTGTCTCTCTATCTCTTCTACTCTTACGACTAAGTTCTCTCTTTTTCTTGTATCCTTACCGCTAAGTTCTCTTTCTTTTACTCTTACCATTAAGTTCTCTTTCTTCTACTCTTACCATTAAGTTCTCTTTCTTCTACTCCTACCCTTAAGTTTTCTCTCTCTCTCTTCTACTCTTACCATTAAGTTTTCTTTCTCTTTTCTACTCTTACTACTAAGTTCTCTGTTCTGCTGGTACCACTTAGATCTCTCTCTTCTTCTTGTACCACTAAGTTCTCTCCATCTCTTCTACTCTTACCTTTAAGTTCTCTCTCTCTCTTCTACTCGTACCACTAAGTTCTCTCTCTTCTACTCATACCACTTAGTTCTCTCTCTCTTCTACTCATACCACTAAGTTCTCTTTCTCTCTTCTGCTCTTACCGCTTAGCTCTCTTTCTCTCTACTACTCTTACCTTTAAGTTCTCTCTCTTTTCTACTCGTACCAATAAGTTCTCTCTCTCTTCTACTCGTACCCCTTAGTTCTCTCTCTCTCTCTTCTACTCTTACCGCTAAGTTCTCTTTCTCTCTTCTACTCTTACTACTAAGTTATCTCTCTCTTCTACTCGTAGCACTAAGTTCTCTCTCTTCTACTTGTACCACTAAGTTCTCTCTCTCTCTTCTACTCTTACCGCTAAGTTCTCTTTCTCTCTTCTACTCTTACTACTAAGTTATCTTTCTCTTCTACTCGTACCACTAAGTTCTCTCCATCTCTTCTACTCTTACCACTTAGTTCTCTCTCTTCTACTCGTACCAATAGTTATCTCTCTCTTCTACTCGTACCACTAATTTCTCTCGATCTCTTCTACTCTTACCACTAAGTTCTCTCCCTCTCTTCTACTCTTACCACTAAGTTCTCTCTCTCTTCTTCTCTTATCACTAAGTTCTCTCCATCTCTTCTACTCTTACCACTTAGTTCTCTCTCTCTCTTCTACTCGTACCACTAAGTTATCTCTCTCTTCTACTCGTACCACTAAGTTCTCTCTCTTCTACTCGTACCACTAAGTTCTCTCTCTCTCTTCTACTCTTATCACTAAGTTCTGTCTCTCTCTTCTACTCTCACCACTAAGTTCTGTCTCTTTCTTCTATTCATACCACTAAGTTGTCTCTCTTCTACTCCTACCACTAAGTTCTCTCTCTTCTACTCTTACCACAACTTCTCTCTTTATTTTACTCTTACTGCTTAGTTCTTTCTCTCTTGTATCTTTACCAAAAAATTTTCTTTCTTCTACTCTACCATTAAATTTTTCTTTCTCTTGTATCCTAACCACTAAATTCTCTCTCTCTCTGGTATCCATACCAAATTCTCTCTCTCTATCTCTTGTACTCTTACTACTTAGTTCTCTCTCTCTTACATCCTTACCTCTAAGTTCTCTTTCTCTGGTATCCTTACTTCTAAGTTCTCTCTCACTTATACTCTTACCATTCAGTTCTCTCGCTCTCTCGTGTATCCTTACAACTGAGTTCTCTCCCTCTCTGGTATCCTTACCACTAAAATCTCTTTCTCTTGTATCCCAACCACTAAATTCTCTCTCTGGTATCCTTACCACTAAGTTCTCTTTCTCTTGTATCCCTACCACTTAGTTTTCTTTCTGGTATCCTTACCACTAAGTTTTATCTCTCTTGTATCCTTACCTCCAAGTTCTCTCTATTGTATCCTTACCTCTAAGTTCTCTCACTTTTGTATCCTTACCACTAAGTTCTCTCACTTTTGTATCCTTACCACTAAGTTCTCTCACTTTTGTATCCTTACCACTAAGTTCTCTCTTTATTGTATCTTTACCACAAGTTCTATCTCTCTGGTATCCTTACCACTAAGTTCTCTCTCTATTGTATCCTTACCACTAAGTTCTCTCTTTATTGTATCTTTACCTCAAAGTTCAATCTCTTTTGTATCCTTACCTCCAAGTTCTCTCTCTATAGTATCCTTACCATTAAGTTCTCGCTCTTTTGTATCCTTACCACTAAGTTCTCTCTCTCTTGTATCCTTACCTCTTAGTTCTCTCTTTCTGGTATCCTTACAACTAAGTTCTCTCTTTCTCTCTCTTGTATTCGTACTACTAAGTTCTCTCTCTCTGGTATCCTTACCTATAAATTCATTCTTTCTCTTGTATCCACACCACTAAGTTATCTCTCTTGTACTCTTACGACCCAGTACCTCTCTATCTCTCTTGTATCCTTACCACTAAGTTTTCTCTCTTGTATCTTAATCACTAAGTTAATTCTCTCTCTCTTGTAACCTTACCACTAAGTTTTCTCTCCTTCTCTCCCCCCTCTCTCTCTTCTGGTATCCTTACCTCTAATATCCTCTCTCTGGTATCCCTACCAATAAGTTCTCTCTCCCCCTCTTGTATCTTTACCACTAAGTTCTCTCTCTCTCTTTTATCCTTACCTCTAAGTTCTCTTTCTCTGGTATCCTTACCACTAAGTTCTCTCTCTCTCTTGTATCCTTATCTTTAGGTTCTCTTTCTCTGGTATTCTTACCATTAAGTTCTCTCTCTCTGGTATCCTTACCTATAAATTCTCTCTTTCCCTTGTATCCCTACCACTAAGTTCTCTCTCTTGTACTCTTACGACTAAGTACCTCTCTTTCTCTCTTGTATCCTTACTTCTAAGTTATCTTTCTCTTGTTCTCTTACCACTAAGTTCTCTCTCTCTTGTACACAATCACCACTTAGTTTCCTCTTTCTCTCTTGTATCCTTACCACTGAGTTCTCTCATGTACACTTAGTGTCTTCTCTCTCTCTCTCTCTCTCTCTCTCTCTCTCTCTCTCTCTCTCTCTCTCTCTCTCTCTCTCTCTTGTACTCTAACTACTCAGTTCTGTCTCTGTTGTACTTTCACTCTCAACTCAGTTTTCTCTCCTTCTTGTACTCTTATCACTTAGTTCTCACTCTCTTAAACTCCTACCACTTAGTTTTATCTATCTCGCACTCATACTACGTACTAAGTCCTTTCTCTCTCGGTTCTCTCTCTCTCTCTCTTTTATCATCACCATTGTGTTCTCACTCTATTGTACACTAAGCATTGCGTTCTCTCTCTCTCTCTCTCTCTTGTACACTCACCATTTAGTTCTCACTCTCTTGTACATTCACCATTGAGTTCACATTCTCTTGTACACTCACCATTGAGTTCTCATTCTCTTGTACAATCACCATTGAGTTCTCACCATCCTATACACCCACCACTGAGTTCTATCTCATTTTAAAACTCACCATTAAGTTCTCACTCTCTTGTACACTTACCACTGAGTTTCACCCTCTTTACACTAACCATTGAGTTCTCACTCTCTTTTACACTCACCACTGCGTTCTTACTCTCTTTTACACTCACCACTTAGTTCACACTCTCTTGTGCTCTCACCACTGAGTTCTCACTCTCTTGTATCCTCACCACTCAGTTCTCATTCCCTACTTCTCTCAGCACTTGGTTCTTACCATTGAATTCTCACTCTGTTTGAACACTCACTACTTAGTTCTCACTCACTTGTACTTTAAACACTTAGTTCTCACTCTTTTTAACACTCATCATTGAGTTCTCACTGTCTTGTCCACTCACCAATAAGTTCTCACTCATTTGTATACTCTTGTATCTTTACCTAAGAGCTCTCTCTGTCTTGTATCCTTACCACTGAGTTCTCACTCTTTTGTATCCTTACCACTGAGTTCTCTCTCTCTCTCTCTTGAATCTTTACCACTGAGTTCTCTCTCTCTTGTATCTTTACCACTGAGTTCTCTCTCTCTTGTATCTTTACCACTGAATTCTCTCTCTCTTGTATCTTTACCACTGAGTTCTCTCTCTCTTGTATCTTTACCACTGAGTTCTCTCTCTCTTGTATCTTTACCACTGAGTTCTCTCTCTCTTGAATCTTTACCACTGAATTCTCTCTCTCTTGTATCTTTACCACTGAGTTCTCTATCTCTCTCTTGTATCCTTACCACTGAGTTCTCTCACTTTCGTATCTTTATTACTGAGTTCTCTCTTGTATCCTTACCACTAAGTTCTCTTTTGTATCTATACCACTGAGTTCTCTCTTTCTTGTATCTTTACCACTGAGTTCTCTCTCTCTCTCTCTCTTGTATCTTTACCACTTAGTTCTCTCTCTCTCTTGAATCCTTCCACCACTGAGTTCTCTATCTCTTGTATCTTTACCACTGAGTTCTCTCTGTCTTGTTTCTTTACCACTGAGTTCTCTCTCTCTTGTATCTTTACCACTGAGTTCTCTCTCTCTTGTATCTTTACCACTGAGTTCTCTCTCTCTTGTTTCTTTACCACTGAGTTCTCTCTCTCTTGTATCTTTACCACTGAGTTCTCTTTCTCTTGTATCTTTACCACTGAGTTCTCTCTCTCTTGTATCTTTACCACTGAGTTTTCTCTCTCTTGTATCTTAACTACTTAGTTCTCTCTCTCTCTCTCTTATACTTTACCACTTAGTTCTCTCTCTCTTGTATTCTTACCTCTAAGTTCTCTGTCTCTTGTATCTTTGCCACTTAGTTCTCTCTCCCTTGTATCTTTACCTCGGAGTTCTCTCTCTCTCTCTTGTATCTTTACCATTTAGTTCCCTCTCACTTGTATCCTTACCACTGAGTTCTCTCTCTTTCGTATCTTTATTACTGAGTTCTCTCTTGTATACCACTTAGTTCTCTCTCTCTTGTATCTTTACTACTGAGTTCTCTCTCTCTTGTATCTTTACCACTGAGTTCTCTCTCTCTCTTGTATCTTTACCACTGAGTTCTCTCTCTCTTGTATCTTTACCACTGAATTCTCTCTCTCTCTTGAATCTTTCCACTGAGTTCTCTCTCTCTTGTATCTTTACTACTTAGTTCTCTCTTTCTTGTATCTTTACCACTGAGTTCTCTCTCTCTTGTATATTTACCACTGAGTTTTCTCTCTCTTGTATCTTTACCACTTAGTTCTCTCTCTCTTGTATCTTTACCACTGAGTTCTCTCTCTCTCTTGTATCTTTACCACTGAGTTCTCTCTCTCTCTTTTGAATCCTTCCACTGAGTTCTCTCTCTCTTGTATCTTTACCATTTAGTTCCCTCTCACTTGTATCCTTACCACTGAGTTCTCTCTCTTTTGTATCTTTATTACTGAGTTCTCTCTTGCATCCTTACCACTTAGTTCTCTTTTGTATCTATACCACTGAGTTCTCTCTCTCTTGTATCTTTACCTCTGAGTTCTCTCTCTCTTGTATCTTTACCTCTGAGTTCTCTCTCTCTTGAATCCTTCCACTGAGTTCTCTCTCTCTTGTATCTTTACCTCTGAGTTCTCTCTCTCTTGTATCTTTACCTCTGAGTTCTCTCTCTCTCTTGTATCTTTACCTCTGAGTTCTCTCTCTCTTGTATCTTTACCTCTGAGTTCTCTCTCTCTTGTATCTTTACCACTGAGTTCTCTCTCTGTTGTATCTTCACCACTGAGTTCTCTCTCTCTTGTATCTTTACCACTGAGTTCTCTCTCTGTTGTATCTTCACCACTGAGTTCTCTCTCTCTTGTATCCTAACCACTGAGTTCTCTCTGTCTTGTTTCTTTACCACTGAGTTCTCTCTCTATTGTATCTTTACCACTAAGTTCTCTCTCTCTTGTATCTTTACCACTGAGTTCTCTCTCTCTTGTATCTTTACCACTGAGTTCTCTTTCTCTTGTATCTTTACCACTGAGTTCTCTCTCTCTTGTATCTTTACCACTGAGTTCTCTCTCTCTTGTATCTTTACCACTGAGTTCTCTTTCTCTTGTATCTTTACCACTGAGTTCTCTCTCTCTTGTATCTTTACCACTGAGTTTTCTCTCTCTTGTATCTTAACTACTTAGTTCTCTCTCTCTCTCTCTTATACTTTACCACTTAGTTCTCTCTCTCTTGTATTCTTACCTCTAAGTTCTCTGTCTCTTGTATCTTTGCCACTTAGTTCTCTCTCCCTTGTATCTTTACCTCGGAGTTCTCTCTCTCTCTCTTGTATCTTTACCATTTAGTTCCCTCTCATTTGTATCCTTACCACTGAGTTCTCTCTCTTTCGTATCTTTATTACTGAGTTCTCTCTTGTATCCTTACCACTTAGTTCTCTCTCTCTTGTATCTTTACTACTGAGTTCTCTCTCTCTTGTATCTTTACCACTGAGTTCTCTCTCTCTCTTGTATCTTTACCACTGAGTTCTCTCTCTCTTGTATCTTTACCACTGAATTCTCTCTCTCTCTCTTGAATCTTTCCACTGAGTTCTCTCTCTCTTGTATCTTTACTACTTAGTTCTCTCTTTCTTGTATCTTTACCACTGAGTTCTCTCTCTCTTGTATATTTACCACTGAGTTTTCTCTCTCTTGTATCTTTACCACTTAGTTCTCTCTCTCTTGTATCTTTACCACTGAGTTCTCTCTCTCTTGTATCTTTACCACTGAGTTCTCTCTCTCTCTTTTGAATCCTTCCACTGAGTTCTCTCTCTCTTGTATCTTTACCATTTAGTTCCCTCTCACTTGTATCCTTACCACTAAGTTCTCTCTCTTTTGTATCTTTATTACTGAGTTCTCTCTTGCATCCTTACCACTTAGTTCTCTTTTGTATCTATACCACTGAGTTCTCTCTCTCTTGTATCTTTACCTCTGAGTTCTCTCTCTCTTGTATCTTTACCTCTGAGTTCTCTCTCTCTTGAATCCTTCCACTGAGTTCTCTCTCTCTTGTATCTTTACCTCTGAGTTCTCTCTCTCTTGTATCTTTACCTCTGAGTTCTCTCTCTCTTGTATCTTTACCTCTGAGTTCTCTCTCTCTTGTATCTATACCACTGAGTTCTCTCTCTCTTGTATCTTTACCACTGAGTTCTCTCTCTCTCTTGTATCTTTACCTCTGAGTTCTCTCTCTCTTGTATCTTTACCTCTGAGTTCTCTCTCTCTTGTATCTTTACCACTGAGTTCTCTTTCTCTTGTATCTTTACCTCTGAGTTCTCTCTCTCTTGTATCCTTACCAATAAGTTCTCTTTTGTATCTATACCACTGAGTTCTCTCTCTCTTGTATCTTTACCACTGAGTTCTCTCTCTCTTGTATCTTTACCTCTGAGTTCTCTCTCTGTTGTATCTTTACCATTTAGTTCTCTCTCTTGTACTCTCACCACTGAGTTCTCATTCTCTTGTACACTTTCCACTTAGTTCTCACTCTCAAGTACTCTTACCTATCAGTTCTGTCTCTCTCTTGTACATATTTCAGGTGGTGAATCATTGCTTTTATTACAATCAGCTCATTAAATTGATATTTTCATGTGGTTATGATGTCTAAGATGAAAAATGTAAAGAATTGTCTCTCAAATTTAAGGTTGTGTTAGGGCTCAGCAGAGTTGGGACTAATGTATTAAGCATTAAGTTTGAAGAGTCATATCTTGTTGAAGTTTCTCATCATCAATATGGCATTACAGTATAACCTGCTTTAACAGCCACCTGTAATAAGCAGTCACTTGCAGTAAGCAGCCAATCTGACTTCCTCCCAATGAAAATCACTCTATTTTGCACCTGTTATATGCAGCCACCTGCTGTCTGTGGCCGGTGGTCACCCATTTCCTTAAAAATTGATCAATTTAACTGCATTAAGTGGTCACAGTCAATTAAATTTTAGAATTAACAATGTGTCACCATCATGTCACCATCATTGTATTATGGTTCCAATGTGTGAAACTCCACCCAGTTAAGTCTTTAAACAGTCAAAATTTATCAACAAAGTGTCATCACATAAATTAAGACTTCCAATATACAATTGGCATTGTCACTTGTGCCCTTTTTTAAGATCATTTAATAAGAAACTGCATAATTAATTATCTTAAATAAGATTGGACAAATCAAATATATAATATATAGCTTATAATGTATCTAAATATTTGTTTAAATTTTTAACAAATTTTGATTTAATTGAATTGTTGTTTTTCTAATTAAGATTATTTTAAATTATTTAGTATTTATATATATTTTATGGCTAAAGCCAGTAAAAATAATCACTCACTGCTGCTGGACTAATCAAAGCATTTTATCCTAACCTGGATTTAGAGGTCACCTGCTGTAAGCAGCCAATATTGTCACTTCCTTTCACTGGCTGCATAATGCATGTTATACTGTATTTCTAAAGCTGTATTGATCTCTTGCAAATTTTATAAATAAATACAGTGAACTGGTCGTCAACTAAAATAAAGCAACCTTTTCCAGTAAAAAGGCGTTCAGTTTACAATCGAAAACTGAACATTTCCCATAAAAAATAATTATTCATACTCATAGTCTAATTTTTCTTTCTCTTATTTACAGCTTCAGAAAAAATATGAAATGTAAAGCTGAGACCTCGGAACACCATGAATAAAATGTTGAAAGTGAAAGAAATATGTAACAGAACTACAGTTGAGGAACTCGTCATATTGATTTGGGAATAGACTCAAAAAGTGTGCCATCTCACTAGTTTAGTTTATTCATTGACATTATGTCTTTAGGTTGTAACAATTGAATTGATTTTTATTATGCTATGTTGATGACTATGACATAAAAAATAAACATTTTCAAATTGACAGTTTATATTGTTCTCTTTTTTTCATTTGTTTACTTTGAAGTACTTGTAAGTAGTAGTGTTGGTCATTTGCATATATTGACTTCATTATGGAATTGCAGCAAATGCTGGTGCAACAATGAGTTGTCTTATATATAATGCCCAAGATGATCTGATTTTGACCTTACTATCGATCTTGCTTTCATGTAAAGATAGAGATTATCAAGTTAATCTTTTAAACGAAAGTTAATTACCCACTTTAAATAACATGCTGATCAACTTGTCATAATCCATGTTTCACTATTAAGGTTGTCTTGCTATTAAGGCCAAATTATGTCAGTCCGCAAGCTGGCCTTAATAGCGGAACTTTACTGTATTTATATATATATTGCATCTTGTATACCTGTTGTGATATATTCAGACATGAACTAACTTGATATATGTCTGGTTGACATACTGATTTCATGTTTTTGTAATAAAGATTTTATATTTGTAAAAGAAATTCAATTTTGTCTTGTATATAATTATAAAAATAGTGAGGGATGTAATATTAATAATAATATAATTGTAATACTTGAGCAATTTCTAGTTTAGTATTTTGTCTTAAATAAGGCCTTGGTTTTCGCTGCTTCATGCTGGTGTATTGCACTGTTAACCAAGCAGGCGATGCAGAATGTTAAAATGATTGGTGAATGGTAAGTATCTACAACCACTATGTGAATTACACCTATATCCAATAAGTTGACTTAAAACATAAGCTTCCATGCTATGTAGCAACTTCGCTTATCTTGACTGGTGAAAATCGTGCAAAACTGAATTGCAAGGTTTACAAATGGATTTCTTCATCATGGAAAATAATAGATGGCTTAACTATCAAGACAGCAGGTTTAGTGAACAAATATGTTAACTTTATAACAAACTACAAATTAATGTCCAATATACTACCTGCAAACACAAACTATGGTAATTGTACAGAAATATGAATTTGAAAACAGTAAGTATTTGATTTGGAGCAAGCAGTATATGTGTGTAAAATTAGTAAGCTCCAGTTTTGCTTAAACTTAAGTTACACTTCGTAATTGAAATGATTACTCGTTTGTTCCGTTTGTGTAAAGTATCAGTAATTAGCACATTCTGTGATTATTGTATAGTTTGGGACCTGGTGTACTTACTACATGATTTTGCCAAAATATATTCCTTTTCATGACGTTTATGTTTAACTACGTCGTCCACGTATGCTATTGCTAATTGAAGAAGAAGCCGCCTTCATCAATCGCAAATCTTAAAAAAACAAGTACGGATTATTGTAACATTTAGAACTCGAATTGAATTTTATAACGTCATAAAAGTCAATGTTGCCATCTTTTCACCCGTCTTTACGCTGCATTTCGTTCGTATTACACTATTTAGGCATACCCACTTATTTAGACAATATTAACACTTAATTATTATATTTTATCTGAACATATGATACAAGATACATTCTGATTGCTTATCCTTAATAACAACCATAGAATAATCATTAATTTAAGACTAGAGGGATCTGATAAATAGTATCTTTAAATATCGAGATTTAATAATTCAGTCGCTCCGTAGTTATCGTTCTTTGATTTCTTAATATAACAATTCATAGATTTTTAGCTATACACCCTTTTTCGAAATTGATATTACTTGCGCAGCAACTGTTTGCTTCAAACAAAATATGTTTTATAAGCACGGGACCCGTGCAAGTTATATAAATTTGATATTATTTGCGCAGCAACTGTCTGTTTTGAGAAAAATATGTTGGATATGCATGAAACCCGTGCATTGTATAAAAAATTGATATCATTTGCGCAGCAACTGTCTGTTTTGAGAAAAATATGTTGGATATGCACGGAACCCGTGCATTTTATATAATTTTGATAACATTTGTGCAGAAACTGTCTGTTTTGAGAAAAATATGTTGGATATGCACGGAACCCGTGCATTTTATATATCTTTGATATCATTTGCGCACCAACTGTATGTTTTAAGTAAAATATGTTAGATATACACGGGACAAGTGCATTTTTTTATATATTTGATATCATTTGCGCAGCAACTGTCTGTTTTGAGAAAAATATGTTGGATATGCACGGAACCCCTGCATTTTATAAGCAATTGATATCATTTGCACAGCAAGTGTCTGTTTTGAGAAAAATATGTTGGAAATGCACGGTACCCGTGCATTTTATATAACTTTGATAACATTTGCGCAGTAACTGTCTGTTTTGAGAATAATATGTTGGATATGCACGGAACCCGTGCATTTTATATAAATTTGATATCATTTGCGCAGGAAATGTCTTTTTTGAGAATAATATGTTGGATATGCACGGAACCCGTGCATTTTATATAACTTTGATAACATTTGCGCAGTAACTGTCTGTTTTGGGAAAATATGTTGGATATGCACGGAACAAGTGCATTTTTTATAAATTTGATATCATTTGCGCAGCAACTGTCTGTTTTGAGAAAAATATGTTGGATATGCATGAAACCCGTGCATTTTATAAAAATTTGATATCATTTGCACAGCAACTGTCTGTTTTGAGAAAAATATGTTGGATATGCACGGAACCCGTGCATTTTATATAACTTTGATATCAATTGTGCAGCAACTGTCTGTTTTGAGAAAAATATGTTGGATATGCACGGAACCCGTGCAATTTATGTAAATTTGATATCATTTGCACAGCAACTATCTGTTTTGAAAAATATGTTGGATATGCATGAAACCCGTGCATTTAATAAAAATTTGATATCATTTGCGCAGCAACTGTCTGTTTTGAGAAAAATATGTTGGATGTGCACGGAACCCGTGCATTTTATATAACTTTGATATCATTTGCGCAGCAACTGTCTGTTTTTAGAAAAATATGTTGGATATGCACGGAACCCGTGCAATTTATGTAAATTTGATATCATTTGCACAGCAACTATCTGTTTTGAAAAAAAATGTTTGATATGCACGGAACCCCTGCATTTTATATAAATTTGATATCATTTGCGCAGCAACTGTCTGTTTTGAGAAAAATATGTTGGATATGCACGGAACCCGTGCAATTTTCAATAAATTGGATATCATTTGCACAGCAAGTGTCTGTTTTGAGAAAAATATGTTTGATATGCACGGAACCCGTGCATTTTATCTAAATTGGATATCATTTGCACAGCAAGTGTCTGTTTTGAGAAAAATATGTTTGATATGCACGGAACCCGTGCATTTTATCTAAATTTGATATCATTTGCGCAGCAACTTTGTTTTAAGCAAATTATGTTTTATATGCCCGAGACCCCTTTATTCTATGAAATAGATATTATTTGCCCAGCAACTATTTGTTTGGGCTAAATGTGTTTGAAATGCATGGGACCCGTTTATTCTATATAAATTTTGTATCAAACTGTTTTGATAAAAAAATGATTTATGTACACGGGACACATGTATGCTGTATACGGTTGATTATAATTGCTTGAAGCAAATGTTTTTTTATGAGCAAAGTATGTTTTATACACTCGGTACCCGTGTATTTTATATACAATTGACGTTTTTTTCCGACAGCAAATGTCCGTTTAGTGCAAAATGTGTTTTATACGCATGGGACCCGTGTGTTTTTATTTTAATTTGATGCTATTCGCGCAACAACTCTCTTTTTTTTAACAAACTATGTTTATATGCTCAGGACCCGTGCATTTTATATAGATTTGATGTTATTCGCACAGCAACTCTCTGCTTTGAGCAATGTAAATTTCATACATTCTAGACCTGTGCATTTCATATAAATTTGGTTGTATGCACAGCAACTCTATGTTTTGAACAATGTATGTTTATATGCACGGGACATGTATATTTTCACAAAAGTAGTACTCCAGTGATTCAGTATTTTCATAGAACCATGAAAAATACACCTAGGATACTGTCTTCTATTTCTGTTTATAAATTATTTGTATCATTTCAAATTTTTTAAACGAGCAACGAAAAGTTATTCCATTTCCACATCTTCTGTAATGATACTTCACTTACTTCTGCTGTAATTTTACTCATAATTGTACAAGTAAAAGAAGAACCCAAACCACACTGTCTTAGCTATTGATTTTGTAATAATTCTATAACCAGCACTCATAATATATTATAATTTCTAAACCATAAATGTTATTCAAATCTTACTATAAAGCATTTGCATGATGTGATTAATATAATAGTTTAGTATAAATAACAAGTTAATAGATAGATACTATTTTATTTACAATATGCATTTGATACACATTTACAATAAAACATAATAAACCATGAATGTTATACATAATTGTACAATTAATAACACAAAATAAGTCGATCAAAATCACATGTTGAATACCTTAAACTATTTATCAAAAAAACTGAGGTACAAAAGTAATGTATTATTTGAGCTCAAACATTTTGAAACAGATCATGTCAGCAGAAACACTAATTATACATTAATATATTGAGTTGGTTAATGGCAGTTGATAAACTAAGAAAGCTAAGACATTTAAAAATATCTAGTAAACAGATGTGAACAATGAGCGATAGCTAATTCAAACAAAACCAAACCTTATGAACTGTAACGTTCTTAAATTCACGTTAGATCAAACACACTATTTGTGAGTTGAATAACACAAACAATTAGCAGTGAGCTGAATTACACAAAAGATGAGAAGTGAGCTGAATAACACAAACAATAAGCAGTGAGCTGAATTACACAAAAGATGAGAAGTGAGCTGAATTACACAAAATAGGAGAAGTGAGCTGAATTACACACAAGATGAGAAGTGAGCTGAATTACACAAAAGATTGAAAGTGAGCTGAATTACACAAAAGATTGAAAGTGAGCTGAATTACACAGAAGATGAGAAGTGAGCTGAATTACACAGAAAATGAGAAGTGAGCTGAATTACACAAAAGATTGAAAGTGAGCTGAATTACACAAAAGATTGAAAGTGAGCTGAATTACACAAAATATGAGAAGTGACCTCAATTACACTAAAGATGAGAAGTGAGTTGAATAACACAAAAGATTAGAAGTGAGCTGAAATTACACAAAAGATGAGAATTGAGCTGAAATACACAAAATAGGAGAAGTGAGTTGAATTACACAAAAGATGAGAAGTGAGCTGAAATAACACAAAAGATGAGAAGTGAGTTGAGTTACATAAAAGATGAGAAGTGAGCTGAATTATTCAGAAAATGACAAGTGAGCTGAATTACACAGAAGATGAGAAGTGAGCTGAATTACACAAAAGATGAGAATTGAGCTGAATTACACAAAAGAAGAGAAAAGAGCTGAATTACACAAAATATGAAAATTAAGCTGAATTACACAGAATATTAGTCACTGGAAATAAACTTAGATAAAGTACATTATAAAACACATCATACAAATGATTGAAATCAACTAACCCATTTGAAATTAATTAAGAAAGGTTAATCATTTAGCACACCCAAAAATACATATACAAATGTTATATTGTTTTTCAAAACCTTGTGGCTTTAAGTCACTTATATTTTATCATTCTTCAAGTTAGTGACTCACAGAAAATATTTAACTGACATTTTTTTTAATGAAAAATAATACAATGAATGTGTATTTAACAGTAAAAAGCGTTGATTTGTAAATTAAAAGTTACTTATCTTGGAGAATTAAAAAGAAGAGATTACACAATTTTTTTTACAAAAAGAGGAACAAAAAATTAACAATTAAGCTCGTTATCCACATAGTATTTGTTTTTAAAATGATTTGATAATACATGTATAATTATAGAATATTTGCTGCATTCATAACTTAAGCTTTAATGATTACTCAACTTATTTTAATAAGGCAAATATTAATAAAATTAGTCCTAACCATGAGCATAAGATAAGATTTCTCAATTGAATTCATTTTTGTTTTTGCAGTATAAAAATTTAAACAATTATTTTTTACATGATTTCCAAAGCATTTGTACTCTTTATGATGTTAGAGTACAATAAATGTAAATATGAGTACATGTATATAATTCAATGATTTCAATAAAACTTATTTTCATTTTCTCATATCACATATAACAGCTTGTTAACAGGTAGATGTTATATCACAGTGTTTGTTTTCTGTTTTAACAGTCATAATCATAACTCATGACAGACATTTCATCACATCACACAGAAATTCCCAGCAAGTTCATGAAAAAAATATAACTTTTTCCATTATTCTGTCATCATTGGAAATTTCAATTAACGTCAATTTGCTCTACCTGAAAAATAGTATATAAGCTTATATTACTCACAGATTGAATGGTTTACAAGCATCTTTCTTCATACTTAATCCAAGAATGTTCCATTACATCATTGTTATTCAAAACATTTGTTGTAAAACACTACATTTTAGAATTGTGAGTAATTGACTTTTATCTTAATGGTAGGTAGAAACATGACAATGTCAATTTTACATGTTTTAACTTTTTCATGGTAAATTCTTTGAAAACATTGCACTTGTACAAGGAAAAAGACCAATTTCTAACTCATGACTAATTCTGGTAGAAGATTCCTTACTTTGTAGAATATGATGATGGTAAGTTATGTAACATAACAGTAATTAAATTGAAATTCAGATCATAATTTTCAGTTTCATATTTAAAATAATATGAGAAACTAAAACTAACAGATCTATGTAGTTTTTTCAGAGTAATTAACCTCTGATAATTGTGAAGATTACTCACATGTACAAAGGTTCATTTCTGTATAAACAACACACTCTAAACTAAATCATTTTCTTCTTCATTGTCCTAAAATAGAAACATTTCAAGAATATTAATGAAATATGTGTTATATGATTTTTTTACAAAAGCAACAAAAGATAGGACAAGTTATCAAACACATGACATATCATAATAATGTATTAAAAAGCTATTTTCTCCAGAAGAAAGAGTGGATAAACAGTCAACTGACCAGATCACAATAATCACATGGAGTTTTTTAATTTCATTTTACTTGAATTACCATTTTCTACCTAGTAGGGTGAAGATAATTGGATAAAAGTTTTCATTATTATTCACTAGTGGAGCTGATTGTCATACATTAAATCATCAAAACATACATGAAAAGTGTTCTTATTTTTCTGTATTAAATGTATTTGTTAGTCATGTGGACTGAAATTTAATCATGCAGATTTGATGGACCACACTTTGTCTTTATCAGATGATAAGAAATGGGAACAACTCCGAATTGTCTTTGATAGAATTACATATATGCACTTCAACTTATGGAAAAGCACTAAGCCACTTGATATCATGCCTTTAGGTGACAATATTATGCTCTGGCATGCCAGTCACTGAAGGGTGTTACAATAAAACATACATTACATAAGTCATGTATACAAAAATAAAGCTCTTCCCTAATGGCGAGACAAAATCGCAAATACATTATGAGCTTTTAAAGACAATCAAAATACAAAGGTGAAACCATTACTTAACCTGTTCTCATAAATACTCTGGTGATAAGCATTATTAGTAAGGTCTATTTAGTACTGGAAGGGGTTCTGGTATGTAATAATGTTGTTTTCCATTTAACCAATAGTCTGGGGACACTAAACTATCTAATCAGAGACAAATCATGGAGTTAAATTAAAATCATGCAATCAGGTGATAAAAATTTTTAATAAGTCACAATACCTTCTTAAAATCCTCTCTTCTAAGACAAGACTTGGAGTTCACTGTGTTCAGGTACCATTTTCTTAACATGGTCTTAATAAGTTTCATTTATTTTTAAGTTCATCTATACACTGAAAAAAATGACATTACAGAATAGAAATTTTATTATGCCAGCTTAAGATCCGATAGTGATTTTCATTCACAAAATATTGGTATTTCTTGGTGGGTAAGATTTTTAATACAGATAAGTGAACCCTTCATCTTTTTACTTGCAAACCAGCATTTTCTATTAATAACTTTGATTACTTACAGCATTTCATTCACAGAAGTTTGTTTGGTTGTTTTGATGGGATTAACAATGCAGCAACATAGTGTATAGATCATATAACTGCGGTCTGTCTATCTACTCACTTCTCCTGGAATGGCTAAATCTCTGGCTTTAGCTGATAACGAACTTTTAAGCACATGCTTTTGTCAGCGACTGACAACTGCCCTACATAAATAAAAATCATTGGAGGGAGGGAGAATAGCCATTTATATAATTACATGACCAAGCTGCACAAAAGTATGGCCCACCTGGGAATCAAACCCACAACCCCTCGATCAGTAGACTTACTTGTTACCAACTGAGTTAGCCAGGGGGATTTTACATAAAGCTGCATATAACCAAAAAGCCCCCAGCTCTATGATGCTGTCTGACAGTTTTGGTCAACTATTTATTTTTGTGGGTATTGAATTTACTGTTAATCCAGGGGTTATTGAATTTGATTCATTCACTGACTAGACCTATTTACTTTCATTAGGGGTGAAACAGTTAATCGATATACCGTTTTATATTGCAATATGAATTCTGACGGTATTTAACCGGTTCGTTTTTCCTTAAACTTGTTTTTGTAGTCATGTGCCATACTGACTAATTTTATCAGATTCTGAAAGTTGATTCTAAAATGCGTTGAAAACTTCAAATAATCTTTCTTTGTCTTGGAAGGTTAAACACTTAGTCAAATGCAAGAAAATTATCTTCGAAAGTTCTTTTCAAAATATGCATTTTCTAACTTACATGTAGTTCATTTTAAACAAGTTTTCAAACAATTGGATTAAAGATCTTTTGAAAGACTATTATGTTTTTAATGCTGATCCAATCACGTCATTACATGTGCATTAATTCATGCTTTGTATGAGTACCTAAAAACTGGTACATATTGCAATATACTGCAATATGGGTTTTGCGGTTTTTACCTTTTTGTAACATCACTACAGTAACTTTCATTGAGTTTTGTAAATTTGGTCTTACCTGTTCTGTAATAATTTCAGCTGAATCAATTAAGGTAGTTGTCAGTTATTGGCACACGTATGTGGTAAGTGCTGCAATACAAATGAATATATGATTAGGAACATTTTACATGTATTTTAGTCTGCAGACGACAACATGACATCATGACTGACCTGTTTACTTAGTTATGTCTTATTTCCAAATATACCACATACTTCATAATAAACGATATCTTAAACCCCAAGTGCTCAGATTGAATGGCTTCCTTCAAATAATTGCAGCAATTAAAACAACATTATACAGAAATCGAAAGTTGTCCTGTCAGCGGCAGCTTTTGTTAATTCAAGAGTTACGCCCCTTGAAAATAAAGATCAGGCTAAATCTCGGTCTCCGTACCTTGAAATTTCCCCGGTCAGGACAACGGATTTCAAAATCACTGACTGTTACCGTTTAGTTTTTAAACTAGTGACAGGATCCTGCTTTATTAAAAGAAATCAAAGAATAAAAACTAAAATACATATTATACCACAAAATACATCAGTTCTGATTTGTTATGAACTGAAGATAACGATATCCGAAACCTCGTACCCGAATACTTACCATCTATTCTAAAGTCTCTTATTTGCCAGTCCATGTCCTTCTGACTAACGACTAATGCTTCGTTACAAAGTCAAAAATAATGAGTGTTTAACAATAATAAAACTTGTGTCTATACAAGTATATATTAAATGATACAGAAGAAACAGTATGTACCTCATTAAGCTGTTGTTTCAAAACCAGGTCATCCAGGCCGTGGCATCATCATGAAGAGTTTGCGAAACATTCTTGCATTTTGTTTATATATTTTAACTTCGCACGACTCTTTAATTATATTTAAGAGTCATCAATAGCGTTTATATATCGAAATGAACTCTTGTATCTATGAATAATCGCTGAATCACAACCGTCTTTGTCGGCTGCAATCATAAATTCAATATGGCGTCTGTTTTAGTTTTTGTCGGCTAAGATCGGCCGTCTCCGACTTTCGCACATGCGCAATAGGTACTTTTATAATACCATATTTGGTCTGCTCAAATTCTGCCATCCTCCTAGTGTTAGTGACTCACAGAAAATATTTAACTGACATTTTTTTTAATGAAAAATAATACAATGAATGTGTATTTAACAGTAAAAAGCGTTGATTTGTAAATTAAAAGTTACTTATCTTGGAGAATTAAAAAGAAGAGATTACACATTTTTTTTTACAAAAAGAGGAACAAAAAATTAACAATTAAGCTCGTTATCCACATAGTATTTGTTTTTAAAATGATTTGATAATACATGTATAATTATAGAATATTTGCTGCATTCATAACTTAAGCTTTAATGATTACTCAACTTATTTTAATAAGGCAAATATTAATAAAATTAGTCCTAACCATGAGCGTAAGATAAGATTTCTCAATTGAATTCATTTTTGTTTTTGCAGTATAAAAATTTAAACAATTATTTTTTACATGATTTCCAAAGCATTTGTACTCTTTATGATGTTAGAGTACAATAAATGTAAATATGAGTACATGTATATAATTCAATGATTTCAATAAAACTTATTTTCATTTTCTCATATCACATATAACAGCTTGTTAACAGGTAGATGTTATATCACAGTGTTTGTTTTCTGTTTTAACAGTCATAATCATAACTCATGACAGACATTTCATCACATCACACAGAAATTCCCAGCAAGTTCATGAAAAAAATATAACTTTTTCCATTATTCTGTCATCATTGGAAATTTCAATTAACGTCAATTTGCTCTACCTGAAAAATAGTATATAAGCTTATATTACTCACAGATTGAATGGTTTACAAGCATCTTTCTTCATACTTAATCCAAGAATGTTCCATTACATCATTGTTATTCAAAACATTTGTTGTAAAACACTACATTTTAGAATTGTGAGTAATTGACTTTTATCTTAATGGTAGGTAGAAACATGACAATGTCAATTTTACATGTTTTAACTTTTTCATGGTAAATTCTTTGAAAACATTGCACTTGTACAAGGAAAAAGACCAATTTCTAACTCATGACTAATTCTGGTAGAAGATTCCTTACTTTGTAGAATATGATGATGGTAAGTTATGTAACATAACAGTAATTAAATTGAAATTCAGATCATAATTTTCAGTTTCATATTTAAAATAATATGAGAAACTAAAACTAACAGATCTATGTAGTTTTTTCAGAGTAATTAACCTCTGATAATTGTGAAGATTACTCACATGTACAAAGGTTCATTTCTGTATAAACAACACACTCTAAACTAAATCATTTTCTTCTTCATTGTCCTAAAATAGAAACATTTCAAGAATATTAATGAAATATGTGTTATATGATTTTTTTACAAAAGCAACAAAAGATAGGACAAGTTATCAAACACATGACATATCATAATAATGTATTAAAAAGCTATTTTCTCCAGAAGAAAGAGTGGATAAACAGTCAACTGACCAGATCACAATAATCACATGGAGTTTTTTAATTTCATTTTACTTGAATTACCATTTTCTACCTAGTAGGGTGAAGATAATTGGATAAAAGTTTTCATTATTATTCACTAGTGGAGCTGATTGTCATACATTAAATCATCAAAACATACATGAAAAGTGTTCTTATTTTTCTGTATTAAATGTATTTGTTAGTCATGTGGACTGAAATTTAATCATGCAGATTTGATGGACCACACTTTGTCTTTATCAGATGATAAGAAATGGGAACAACTCCGAATTGTCTTTGATAGAATTACATATATGCACTTCAACTTATGGAAAAGCACTAAGCCACTTGATATCATGCCTTTAGGTGACAATATTATGCTCTGGCATGCCAGTCACTGAAGGGTGTTACAATAAAACATACATTACATAAGTCATGTATACAAAAATAAAGCTCTTCCCTAATGGCGAGACAAAATCGCAAATACATTATGAGCTTTTAAAGACAATCAAAATACAAAGGTGAAACCATTACTTAACCTGTTCTCATAAATACTCTGGTGATAAGCATTATTAGTAAGGTCTATTTAGTACTGGAAGGGGTTCTGGTATGTAATAATGTTGTTTTCCATTTAACCAATAGTCTGGGGACACTAAACTATCTAATCAGAGACAAATCATGGAGTTAAATTAAAATCATGCAATCAGGTGATAAAAATTTTTAATAAGTCACAATACCTTCTTAAAATCCTCTCTTCTAAGACAAGACTTGGAGTTCATTGTGTTCAGGTACCATTTTCTTAACATGGTCTTAATAAGTTTCATTTATTTTTAAGTTCATCTATACACTGAAAAAAATGACATTACAGAATAGAAATTTTATTATGCCAGCTTAAGATCCGATAGTGATTTTCATTCACAAAATATTGGTATTTCTTGGTGGGTAAGATTTTTAATACAGATAAGTGAACCCTTCATCTTTTTACTTGCAAACCAGCATTTCTATTAATAACTTTGATTACTTACAGCATTTCATTCACAGAAGTTTGTTTGGTTGTTTTGATGGGATTAACAATGCAGCAACATAGTGTATAGATCATATAACTGCGGTCTGTCTATCTACTCACTTCTCCTGGAATGGCTAAATCTCTGGCTTTAGCTGATAACGAACTTTTAAGCACATGCTTTTGTCAGCGACTGACAACTGCCCTACATAAATAAAAATCATTGGAGGGAGGGAGAATAGCCATTTATATAATTACATGACCAAGCTGCACAAAAGTATGGCCCACCTGGGAATCAAACCCACAACCCCTCGATCAGTAGACTTACTTGTTACCAACTGAGTTAGCCAGGGGGATTTTACATAAAGCTGCATATAACCAAAAAGCCCCCAGCTCTATGATGCTGTCTGACAGTTTTGGTCAACTATTTATTTTTGTGGGTATTGAATTTACTGTTAATCCAGGGGTTATTGAATTTGATTCATTCACTGACTAGACCTATTTACTTTCATTAGGGGTGAAACAGTTAATCGATATACCGTTTTATATTGCAATATGAATTCTGACGGTATTTAACCGGTTCGTTTTTCCTTAAACTTGTTTTTGTAGTCATGTGCCATACTGACTAATTTTATCAGATTCTGAAAGTTGATTCTAAAATGCGTTGAAAACTTCAAATAATCTTTCTTTGTCTTGGAAGGTTAAACACTTAGTCAAATGCAAGAAAATTATCTTCGAAAGTTCTTTTCAAAATATGCATTTTCTAACTTACATGTAGTTCATTTTAAACAAGTTTTCAAACAATTGGATTAAAGATCTTTTGAAAGACTATTATGTTTTTAATGCTGATCCAATCACGTCATTACATGTGCATTAATTCATGCTTTGTATGAGTACCTAAAAACTGGTACATATTGCAATATACTGCAATATGGGTTTTGCGGTTTTTACCTTTTTGTAACATCACTACAGTAACTTTCATTGAGTTTTGTAAATTTGGTCTTACCTGTTCTGTAATAATTTCAGCTGAATCAATTAAGGTAGTTGTCAGTTATTGGCACACGTATGTGGTAAGTGCTGCAATACAAATGAATATATGATTAGGAACATTTTACATGTATTTTAGTCTGCAGACGACAACATGACATCATGACTGACCTGTTTACTTAGTTATGTCTTATTTCCAAATATACCACATACTTCATAATAAACGATATCTTAAACCCCAAGTGCTCAGATTGAATGGCTTCCTTCAAATAATTGCAGCAATTAAAACAACATTATACAGAAATCGAAAGTTGTCCTGTCAGCGGCAGCTTTTGTTAATTCAAGAGTTACGCCCCTTGAAAATAAAGATCAGGCTAAATCTCGGTCTCCGTACCTTGAAATTTCCCCGGTCAGGACAACGGATTTCAAAATCACTGACTGTTACCGTTTAGTTTTTAAACTAGTGACAGGATCCTGCTTTATTAAAAGAAATCAAAGAATAAAAACTAAAATACATATTATACCACAAAATACCTCAGTTCTGATTTGTTATGAACTGAAGATAACGATATCCGAAACCTCGTACCCGAATACTTACCATCTATTCTAAAGTCTCTTATTTGCCAGTCCATGTCCTTCTGACTAACGACTAATGCTTCGTTACAAAGTCAAAAATAATGAGTGTTTAACAATAATAAAACTTGTGTCTATACAAGTATATATTAAATGATACAGAAGAAACAGTATGTACCTCATTAAGCTGTTGTTTCAAAACCAGGTCATCCAGGCCGTGGCATCATCATGAAGAGTTTGCGAAACATTCTTGCATTTTGTTTATATATTTTAACTTCGCACGACTCTTTAATTATATTTAAGAGTCATCAATAGCGTTTATATATCGAAATGAACTCTTGTATCTATGAATAATCGCTGAATCACAACCGTCTTTGTCGGCTGCAATCATAAATTCAATATGGCGTCTGTTTTAGTTTTTGTCGGCTAAGATCGGCCGTCTCCGACTTTCGCACATGCGCAATAGGTACTTTTATAATACCATATTTGGTCTGCTCAAATTCTGCCATCCTCCTAGTGATAGGTTTGGACACTTTTCTATCACCAGTACTAACTTACCCTACCACGAGACCGACAACTCATGTTTAGGGTATGACCTACCGCTACCGGGCTAGAAGCTAACAAGCTAACCATTACGCCATGGCCGCGGCTTATATAACCCCTTACTAAAAGCTATGTGTTATGGCAGTTGAATAATTCTAAAAATAGTTTAACATCTTTAGTTTAGTTTGAATGTTTTTATTTCAAACAATATATATATATAAATATAATGATTGACATAAATATAGATGACATTGAAGAAATAGGTTAATGAACAAAAAGCTTAGAGCTTAATAGCGTTCATTACCAGTTATTAAACTTGATAAATTATCACATTTTTACATGGCAATCATTTGTATTTAAGATAAACAAAGTCATTACAAAAAAGATATAGTAAAATATTTGAGTAAAAGAAAAAAGTCCTGAAGAGAGAAAAGGCTAACTAATTCCGTACGAGAGATCAAAAATAGGAGAAGTGTAGAGTTAAACATCTTTGTACGTTGTATTACTAATTTGTTACCATGTTAGATATTTTAATAATGTCAAAACATACTTTGTATGGACACATTTAAAATTACATGACTTATTGTATTATATTTTCATATACAAGGGAGGTAATTACTGACTCCTAATAAAAGTAACTATAAGTCAAATATTTTTGAAATTGTAGGTCATGAAATGAAACTAGTCCATGCAAGATGATTAACATATTGAAATAAATGAAAAGAAATATTTTGTATGTTTTATCATACTTTCACAATTTCATTGAGTGAGTGGCGTTATGGACTGTTTACCTTAAAGTGACATTTTGAATTCAAAATTAATTCGTTTTTATGAAACATTATTGCGTTCTTTCGAAATTATTCTACACATTTTTAAACAATTACATGTATTACGTATAATATATACGTATTATTATCACTTCGTGTTTGCGAAATATTTTATTCGTTTAACCGTTATATCATTTCTTCAAAACAAAATACAGTATTTTTTAAAAGAGAATGAAATAATATACTTTTTGAAGAAAAAAATCGAAAAAACTCTATCGTAAAAACGAAATAGTATATCGTAAAAACGAAATAATTGTTAAAGTGAACAATCACAGCACGTGAATAACATACATTGTCAATTAGCTGGCAAAACTCGATCTAAAAGGAGAAATTATGAAATTATGTTGCAATTTATAATGTTTTGTCTTGATAAAAGTTGCAGATTGATTGGTCGAAAAGAAGGTCATCTAAACTTGAACCCCCGTGTGATGTCGGGAGATCCTATGACAGTGCACTGGCACCAGAGTTCATAACTTATAATAATAAAATAATGCGTACGTCCCTATATGTAGTCCCCCGTGTATACATGTGCACTATCTTATATATATATTATGCAATGAAAGTATAGTTATAAATTGTATACAATAATGTATACGGGACTAACTTTAATTGAGGTCTTGAATAAATATTATTATTAAAGTATATGTGCGCGTATTTAACAAGTTTAAGGACTCTGGTGCCAGTGTGACAGCGGTCTATAGAATTTCTGTTCTCGGAGATTGTCTGTCATTTGACAAAATATCTGACACTGTAGATAAATAGCCAAATTTTTGGCGTTAATAAATTTACCCCTTTGTATAAATGGATGATGTGTCTTACTTGCAAAGGGTTTTCCTGGAAATGTCTTCTTCTCTATAGCCAGCCAATAGACTAATATCTAATCTTGCAAGCCCTGTTCTATGAGATAGCAAATCACGTACTGTAATCTCTTTAGTTCGGCTTTCATCTATAAACTCATACTCGGGACCTAAAATGGCAATGACTTTTGTTGTCCAAGTCATACTGTAAAATAATTTTGGGTAAATATGATAATTATTACAGTCTACGAAGTTTGTGGGTGTCCGGTTGCCCGGGACAACCAATTTCTTTTAGGCAACTAAATTTCTACAAACAAGATATACTCGTAGTGCTTAATGTTAAAATGACCTGCTCGGGCAACCATTTTCATATCCTAATTTCGTAGTCTGTTATTATAGACTATGTGTACATTATTTTTGAACGATGACCTTAGTACAAATAGTTAACAATAAAGGGGAGCTAACTTAAAATTTAACAAGAGCAGTCCACGGACAGCGCGCTCGACTATTCGTGTATTTCAAGTGAATCCTTCAGTAGTTGCAAAGATAAAATGTTGCACCTAAAAACTTAACCAAGAAATATTCTAAGTATAAAAGGACCATAATTCAGTCCTTATTAATGCAAGAGTTATGTAACTTGGTATTTGACTTTCAATGGTAACCCCGTAGACATGTGTGAAGTTTCAAGTGAATCCCTTCAGAAGTTGCAAAGAAAAAAAGGTTGCACCTTTAAACTTAGCCAAGAAATTTCTAAGTATATAAGGGCCATAATTCAGTCATAATTCATCCTAGAGTTATGTAACTTGGTATTGGACCTCCAATGGTAACCCCGTAAACACAAATAAAGTTTTAAGTGAATTTCTCCAGTACAGATACAAAAATGTTGCACCTAAAAACTTAACCAAGAAATGTTACGCCGACGCCAACGCCGACGCCGACGAACAGCTGAGTAGGATAGCCCCACTTTTCTCCGAATAGTCGAGCTAAAAATAAAAGTATGTAATTGTAAATAACCAGTTGCTTCCCTTGATAAAACTAACTTCGAAAACCTTGTTCTGAGATAAATGTATTTTCTGCCGGTTAAGCGAAGCGCATTAGGCGGAAAATATTTTCCTTTGATATGTAAAGATCTTTGATTGGTCAATTCGAAGTTGTTATGAAGAATTTCAACCAATGAAGCATTGTGTTTCATTGCACCAGTCACATTTTTTTTAATTTTAAAATAATATGTATCAAATTTTGTACAGAGACATTTTTAAGAGTTAATATTTTATTTGAACGGTTTACCATATGTCTCATCATTGTTAGTAATAACATGTGTATGAATACAAAATACACTTATTGAATATGTATTGTCATGAAATTGTTAGCTTACGTTCAAGTTTGTTATACACATGTACATGTATGTTATTAGTGTAGCCACTTGCCCAAGTGCTAAAATATACGTTATGCAAAAGTATTGTTTTGTTGTTTATAGATCATTGTTTAATGATCTAATTAGTTTAAAGGAACGGTATTTCCTTGCAATTAAAATGTTTATACAAACTTGACAACATGTTCAAATGTTGAGACAGAAAACCGGTAAATATACATAAATGTATAAATTTTGTATCACGATACTAAAGTAGAAGATTTTCATGAATAGTCCTACCACGATATAGCGATATGATATAAAACATATCGGGACAACCCTATATACAGGAATGATTGAATTTCTGCTCGCCTAGGCTATGAGATGTCAATGTCATGCAATAATTCAATGGAACCCGTATACATGTATACACTTACTTATTTTCTTTTAACAGTATTCCAAGCAACACCATAGTAAATGATTTTGAAACTGAACCAATACCAAACAGTGTGGAGTTGTCGACCTTTCTTTCACCAGATAAATCTTTATCACCATACCCACGTGACCAAGTTTCATCACCTAAAATATATCATTGCAAAACATCTGGAAACATTTTACCTCAGTGTCCTTACTGGAACATGTTCATTCTGTGTCGCCTATTGTGTGGCGCTCATTCAGCTATAGGAACAAGGGTAGCATATCATCAAAATACTTACGATAATTTAACAATACAATATAGAAGGATTTACGACTAAATTCGGTCGTAAGACACTAAATAATACGGGCCCAAGGTGCGGCACTCATACAGATAAAAGACCTGCAACGATTCGATACATCGTCAAGACCAATCCAAGGACAGCGCGCTCGACTTTTCGAGTAGTTTGTTCTTTGCAAGGCTTACCTTTAAACAAAAGTGCTTTCAAGACAGGACGTAATTTTTATGGGAAAAAATCGGTCAAACAATAATGACCAATTCATATTTGTAAAATATAAAAGGGGCATATTTCCTAAAACATACATCCATAGTAAAATCCCTTCATAGTTGAGTATACGTAGTATCAATAAATAAGCAAACCTACTTTCTTTTTTAATATATTTATTAAGAACAAAAAAAATCAATTTGAACACGTTTTATCATTAAGGGAAAAGGAGATAAAATATTATTTCGGTCGATTGAACGTCAGACCCCAACGTCCTATTGATGTCGAACTCAGATGTCCGTTGAACGTCGGACCCCGACGTAGTATTAACGTCGGATCCCGACGTCCGATTAACGTCGGATCAACGTTTTATTCAAATATATTTATAAATACAAAATATATCACACTTGAGCAAGATTTAATAGTAAATAATAAAGTATATAGAGTATAAAGGGACATAACTCAAAAAATAATTTAGCAACACAATAGTAGTGTAGATATAGTACTGACAAATAAGTATACAAACTTTAAGTAAAATATTTTAAATAGTATGGAAGATATTCTATGTAAGAAAAACTTAACTTATATTTGCAATTTGTTAAGAAAAAATGGCAATTACTCAAAAAACAATTCATCCATAGTTACGTCTCTTAATAGTGGTGTAGATATAGCACCGACAAATAAATAAGTACACAAACTATATTTTGCTATTGTTTAAGTATAAAAGGGCAATAACTAAAACAAAATAATAAATTCAGTTTTCCCCTTTCACAGTATGGTTGATACAGTCCCACTGCATAAGTATACAAATGTTCAATAAAATATCTTGGGTAGTGTTGAAGATATAATAATTAAAAAAAACTTTAATCTGAAAACCAACGCCAACGCCGACGTCGGTGCAAAAGTAATAGCATAGTCTCTCATTTTCTTCGAAAAGTCGAGCTAAAAATCGATTACCAGGGCGCCGATTCGATTTCGGTTTGGAGGCCGCAATTTTCGATTCGATATTGACCTTTGAACTTGTCTATAAAAGTTAAGTATTTTAGACTTTTAGCTACAATTATAAACAAGTAATAAAAATAGTCAGGATGAATAAGTTACTAACATGTAGTTTTAAGCTCAAATGAATGTATTATTGTACTTATTTTGATTTAACTACATGTATATTATCAAAGGAATCCAATCATAAATAGTTTATAAAGTAAGATTTCAATTTTGACACACGTGTCTTCAAACTTTAAACCATGAACACGTCTGAACGCGTCATGTGAAATGCTTCAGTGTTCAGTTTAATTTATGGTGGATATTTTATTAAAACATCAAAACTCCTTCATTCCTTTTATTGAACGAAAAGGTCTTAACCCTGTATAAATAATCATTCCATGTATGATTGTATTATTATTATTTTTTTTTTTTTTTTTTGATAAACACTAGGCCAGGGAAGAAATACCTCGTACGTGACAAAAGGCTGGAAATCCAAGTAAAGGGGTTTTGTGACATTGATACAGAAAGAAGAAAATACAGAAGAAAAGTTATTCAGTACCCGCCGACAGTTTGGAGGCATTTTCACTTTGTAGGCCTATTTATTACCTAAAGTTTGATAACTGTTTATTTTGAAATGCTATTCAGTTTTGCTTGTTGCATTTTTTATTATCATCATAATTATAAACGAGTCTTCAATTTTAGCATAAAATCCATGCAAAGGAAAAAATGCAATTAGCATGGTTTTGGAGGCTTTAGGATGCCAGATGCTGAATTTTATGAAAAGATGCATTTTTTATCTTACAAACCATACTTAAATATATTACAATTAATGATTCTACAAAAATACTCATCAAAATCCAAGAATTGTAGTAACATTTGTTTGTCTCCAAACTTTTGATGGGTACTGTATACCAGTATTATAACAGTGGTCAGACAACCTTCTCACCGTTTCTAGAAATGCTTAATTTAGATTCAACTATTTACCAGACACTAGGCGCATACCTCCGTCAGTGATTGACAACAGCCCTACATGATATAGAGTCAGTGGTAGGAGGGAGAATGGCCCTAGAAGAACCATAAGAACTACTGCTCAATAAAAACAAGTGTAAATGTATGACAATTTTATTAACAACTGATAAATGGCTGTAAACAGGTTATTCTTGTAACGCGTTATATTTTTATCATATTATTCTATTCACTGTAATAAAGTTTTATTACCTATAAGAACCCTTAAGGTATGTTTGAGGTATGGATAAATGTTCAAAACAATACTACATGGATGTTTAAGTATCTATACACTGGGGAATGTCTTTTTTAAAATGGGTTTATTTCAAAATTTTACATATTTTTAACAGTTTTGTGAGTACACTCGTCCTTAATAACATCCCAACATTTGTTATTTTTAAAAGCTTAAAAGAGTATTTTTCTGTTACGTCTACTTACTTAAATAAATACTTTGAATAAAATCGGCAATAATATTCAAGGGCGAGCAAATACTTATTCCAGGCGGGACGAAGTTTTGGGAGTTTCTTGGGCTATCTTAAACTCAAAAATCCATCTGTTAGGGATGAACAATCACATTCAATAGTATGCACAATGCATTCTTATGTAGCAAAAGGACCTTCTTTAAAATCAAACAAAACGAACAAATGCCTAGACCAAAATCTTTCAGATTCGCTAGCAATTTCAGAGGGTTCGATGTATTGAAATTGTTTACTTCATGTTGACTTCCTTCACAAGATCACGGTAAGCTCTGTTTCTGATAAAATTAATTGTCTGTCGTCGTAAACGTGTCACAAAGAAATTGATTACACGTGAGAAAAATTACGTAGTGATAATTGCAAGCGCATTTTTGGCAAGTTCAAAGCGGCTTGAAAAAATATTTTTACTTCCATAAATTCAGGACGGTTTCCGAAGGTAGATTTACATTGAATTGAAGAAAATTGCTGTAAAGGTGTCCGGTATCCAAAATTCAGAGGTATCCGATTTGTAGGGTTGAATTTTATTTGGAATAACACGGACCGGACAATTTTCCGGTTTATAGAGGTTCAACTGTACTAATTAATTCAGAGAACTTGAGAAGTCTTTTTAGACAGTCTCTCTCTTATTTTATGGTACATTCACAACCCCCGTACACTTGACACCTAATAATAAATTGTAAAAATAATAACGTACTTACCACATACCGAGCGGACGTGGCCAAGCTGTTACGACGTTGGACTGATTATCGTTTGATAGCCAGCTCCGCGTTGGTCAAATCTCATCGAAAATCTACCCCGTTGTTTCATTGAGCAAGAAACATCCTACTAGTTCAGTACAGGGGAACCAGGAGGCGGACTCGAAAGTGATTAATCTTAGTTGTAATAACTTTTTTACAAACGAGCTCAAATGAACTGGTATAAACATTACATACAAAGACTTGCGAATACCTAAAACGAAATACTTACAAGTAAAAAATCACTGCGAAATGCAGCAATGTGATTGTCACGGCAAACAAAAAAAAACACTTAAGTATAATCTTAAGGTAACTTAAAATAGCATTGTATTGAATTGTCATGTTAACTGTTAAGGATTTTCAATATTTTAATGAAACTTGTTATAAAACGTTTTCCTGTTCATGAATATGTAAAGGAAACTAAGAATTTTGCTCACAACAATGTGACATGAATTCTGAACGAAGTTTGTGGTAATCACTAACTTACGACCAAATTAACAGAGAGATACTTTGCCTTAAAATATATATGCTGTAACATGTTTGACAGAAGTTTCTTCTACTGATTTATATAAACATTTTCAGTTCTAATTATCTTTATATCATAAGTGCTCAGCAGTGCTTAAATATCAAAATTACAAGTCGCTTATGTATTATGTTAGGTGGAATTTCTTATGAGTGTGAAATTGAAATTATGTAACAAGTTATTTGAAGCACTTGAGTGTTTGCGTACTTGTCAAACTGACTAAAAGATGCTTTTGTTTCCCTAAAATTTGTTTGCATTGTGCAATAAAAAAAGAGCGGAGCAATATTTTATCACAGGTGACAGACTCAAATTTTCCTTATTATAGTATAAATTTTCCTTATTATAGTATATACATGTATATACTATAATAAGGAAAATTTGAGTCTGTCACTTGTGTATTTTACTAAAGCACGTTGATAAAATTACATGTATGTTCAATTCAATGATTGCAGTATGAAGAATTAAACTATCACTGTTAACATAAACATAAAACAAGTGAAAGTTTGGGCTCTATAGGGGTTCGAACCCTCTTAAAAACGTCTATAGTAAGTATATCTATTATTATTATCTTCTTTGAGGTCACTTCCCTCCTTTGAGCCCCAAGATGAAATTGTGTTATGTTGCTCATTCGTTTGGTATTAGCATAATATACGTCTGTATACCCGGTCTTCAAAGGTCACACCTCACCGTTAGTATTCTACAATTGTTTGAACCTAACTGCATTTTTCGCATACTAACAGTTCTATGTTTTTTTATACAGATTTAAAGTCGTACTTATTGAAATCTTTAAACATAAATCCTTTCAAGACAAAAAAGTTATGAATCATTTATTACTCTTCAAAGTAATTAACGTTATTTTAGCAATATCTACGTTCGTTTTTATTTTTTACGTGTAACGTAATGTCCGCTTGAAAATTTAGTGGTGTGGAGCCTGCCTTAACGTCTGCTGCACTAATGTCCGCTACTTACTGTCCGCCAGCTTGATTTCAGTATACCTTAAAATGAAATTTTCGTCGTTTGAAATGTTGAATTAGAAGAAAATTACTTTCCCTTGATTGAAAGCTCCGATAGGTAAATGTAGCACGAGTTTTCCGCGCTAAACCGATGAAGCGGTTTGGCCATGCAGCCTTGGAACGCAAAACACCTGCAAGTCGTTGGTCCTCAAAGGCTTGTAACCAAAAAATATACATTTTTGTTCGTTGTTAATTACGGAAGTAAGGACCTATCGGAGGTGATAGCTATCAAGGCAATTACCTTTACTTGTTACGGAGGACTTTTGTTGCGCGATACTCGAATGGGTTTACCACTTATCTCAATTCCGAAAAGATGCGCCTAAATACAAAAGGCAAGGTATTTCGATCAGAAATCATAATTTATAAGAAATAAAAAAATAACATGCTTCAAATATAGAAACTTAGAAATGTAAGGTTCTAAAGATATTTTACACTTGAAAAGATTTACTCAGACACAAGAAAACATATTCCATTCGAAGTGTGTCGGAAGGATTTGCGGAAATGTGTAAATATAAAATGCTGATCATATTTCGTGTGTTGATACAAAATTAATATAGTTTATATGGTTTTGAAAGAAAAGCTTTTTCTTAAATTTTCTATGTACAATGATTGCATTAAAAAAACAATAAAATGTCGGAACTAGAAATCGAAAGGACTTTGTCACGTGACTTTTTCCCATTGCTACCAAAACTACCCATCACAATATCACGGCGTTGAGACGCCGTGAAATAACTAAGCGGTGGTCATACCTCTTTGGTACAGTGTCAGTAAAGTAAACCATCAAGTCGTTCTTATTCTATCGTAAGCGTCTTTGTTTCTAGTTGGATTTACGGCGCTTGTGTTTTAATGCTTTTAATTAGGTTATGTACGGAAGTCGGTTCCCGTATCCAGGAAATTTATTCTTCCACCAGTGTTAATCCCGTTTTATAAGGAATGTGCAACTTTCTTTTTTGCGAAAAAAGACGACATTATAATCAAACATTCGCACAAGGGCATAACTGCAGCGGCAAATAGTCAAACTTCGTTCGCTGAAGTCGAAATCGAGAATGCTTCCAACTGCATCTCTGCCTTGAAAATGGACTTAAAATGTTGAATAAAGTATTGATGTTTGCTAGTAAAAATGAATTAAAATGAAGGGAAAATGTTTTCTTACCTTTTACAATCGATAAAGTAAGTCCGGGTATATGTTGACATTCCATTGTTGTTTCAATAAATTGGTTAAGATCATCTTCGAATGCTGGATCAATAATATGTGCTTCTGAAAAAATCTTCATGTATGCAATTAAAAGCATAAGTCCAACGGCGTTGGGTATAAATTCCATCACTGTCCGTACTGAGAGCCGGTAGTATACTATGTCTAACTTTGTGAATATCTTCAATATTTTGATACTTCTTTATCTGTACGAAGATGTATCACTGTTTGTTATCAGCGGAGGTGGTCCACTCAGTCCAATCTCGACAACTTTCGTAACTACTCGACTATATTCGTAAAACTATCATATTAATGTTACTGTAATGTTACTTTAAATGGTTGCGTTTTATAAAGTCAATTCTTGACAATACCATATTTTCTTACGCATGATTAAATCAACAATACCCTTCATCTAACCATTCAAAACAACCATTAAAACGTTTTGAAATAAATTAATTTCTATTTTCTGTTCAGTCCAAAAAACATTGTTACTTTTGATAATGGGGCTTTAAACAGCCAATAAAAAGAGGTAAATAACTTCCAACACACTCGTTCTAACCTAACGGTCACATGTACATTGCATACACAAATATAGGCCACTTGTACTTATGTCTTTTCACTTAATAGAATTTTACAATTTTACGACACCATCCCCACACTATGCAGCATTATGTTTTCATCAAAATGTATGAAACGCTGTCAACTTGCAATGATACTATACTCACTGTTTAAAAGGTCATTAAGACCGTTTTGTGTACAAAAAGTACTAAGTAGGTATCTTCACCATCAAAATCGGCACAGTTTTTCTACTATTTGTCATAAGGTAGTATAAATAATTAAATTTAAGTAAAATGCATCTGAATAAATGGCATATTTTGTATTAAACACAACTGCAGAGAAAGGGATATAATATATAGAACTGGTTGCTTAAATTTCAAAACTTTTCCAGTGATGACAATTACATAGGCGGATCCAGCAGGTGGGTCAGTGGGGTCTGGACCCCCCCCCCCTGAAATTTCCAAAATGTACCCACCCATGAGTGTATTTTTAACTGTAAGCCATATTTAAGTACCATGAAGAAATTTTTCTCTGTGCTTATCATTGATTTAATGGTTATGTCGTTTATGTTATCAATATGTTGTGTTATTCTGCTAACATGGTAAGATAGGGTTGTGATTCGAAAGTTTGAACCCTGCTAGAAGAAGTTTGCCCCCCCCCCCCCTAGAAAAAAAACCTGAATCCGCCCCTGTCATATTAGCAAAATGGTATTCATAAACAAACATGTTATGATTTGAAGAATGATAATAAATATTAGAATATCGAAAGTGAATATATTTGTTCGTACATCACAAAGAAATAAGTAATGTTATTTTTGTAAGTAAGTAAGTAAATTGTTTATTATAGTGACTAGTACATATTTACAATATAATACATTATAATATGTTTCAAAATAATAAATATAAAAAGTACCCGGCCCTACTGGCCTATTAGTCACCTGAAAATGAAGTCATATTTACATACATATAGTCATGTGATGTGAAGTACATGTAGTATAATGAAGTAATATAAATATAATGGTAAGCATTTACATTATTCAACAAAACGATTATGATAATACATACAGTTATAATACGTAAATTTATAATTCATATGTCATAAACTTAAAGAATGTTGATTTATGATTGAATATAATAAAGGGAAGCTACTGCGATAGAATTAATCCGTATGTACCGTACTGCGGAGTTTTATCGCTGATCTTTTCGCTCTTCAACTTCCTTTTTTCAACTTCCGGTTAGGCAAACAGGTAATGATAAATATAATGTACACACAAAATCTGTCTTAATCCGTACTCTGCTAGATGGTATAAGTAATTTCCATAATTCAAATTAAAGTTCAGGCATCCAACCTTTCTAAAAATGGCATTTGATTGTTAACGCTTGCTAAATAAGTCGATTGATCCATATTATAAAGAGGAACTATCTCGATGTCGAAAATCAACACTGGCCTGTGTTGTTATATATCCCACAAACTACAATACACTTTGCTATACAATAATTAAAATGACAAATTTTCTTAAGTGAGTATCTGTCTGTTTTTAGAATGGCGCCTAGAAAAGGAGGTAAAGATAACAAGGGCAAGCAGAAAACTGCCATCAATGAAGTTGTAACCAAGGAATGCACCATCAACCTTCACAAAAGAGTGCATGGCATGTAAGTAAAAAGAAACGGGTTTTAAAAAAGAGACCCCTTTAATCAGTTAGACATGTATCTGTGCTTGAGATCCTGCCTTGTGTCAATGTTGACACCAAGGAATAATATTTTGCAGGGTTTCTCCTTGTTCGAAACTCGGCATCAAGATATTTCATCATATTTGGCAGACCTTAGTTGCATTCTCCATCTAACATTATGCATTTAAACTACAGGTGCTCGTCGCATTACAAAACACCAAATTATCATCAATTTTTCAATATAAGGTATCCAACTGGATGAATTCCTTATGAACTTTACTCGGAAGAGATGTGACAGGTCAACTTTCCAAGACTAAACACCCTTTTCCCAATGGTTATGTGCTTAAATCATATACGGACATGTTAGATGAATAAAAAATGGACTTCCAGCATCAATATCTAACTTCTTGCTCCCTTTTGTAAGATTGTACCTATAAGTTTACTTATATTGTTCTTGTTTATCTCCAGTGTCGACCATTTTTGTGAATGAAGATGCGTGCGCATCACGTTTTTTACGAGTCCTTTCATTGGACTGAGTAAAGGTGGCGTCCAGTGAATTGACTCGTTACAATCCAGGGCCAAAACACTCTTCTATGCAGAAGCCGAATACAGGCTGCTCCCCCAAACAAAACTAACACTTTTTTTCCCCCAGTTTGATCCTCAAAACTCCCCATAAAATCCCATAAAATTCCTAAAGGAACCATAATTTGTGCCATACAAAGGGAAAATATTCAAGATTTCTTCACAAGGCAGTCTATATTGTTTATTTTACCACATAAATTTAATATCTAATTGATTTTGTAACACCTGTGATTTAATACATCTATTCCTATTTTACTGGCAATATAGTGGGTCCATTTTCCCCAGTTAGTGAAAATCATGCTATTTTTTCCCCTAATAAAGGGCTGAGGCCCCTTCCCTGAAAATGGTGTTTTGGCCCTGCAGTCATGATGCGCGTGCATCATCATTCACAAAATGGTCTAGACGGGAGACGATAGCGATACGAGTTAACTGATCGGAATACAGTCTTCAAAAACAGAGCGAGAAGTTAGATATTGACACTAGTAGGACAAGTCAATTTTTAATTTGTCTTACACGTCCGTATTCGATTTTAACGCTAAACCATAGGGGAATGGGTGTTGAGTCTAGGAAAGGAGACCTGTCACATCTCTTCCGAGTAAATTTCAGGATTTCATTGAGTTGGATACCTTATTTGTTTCATTAAACAAAATTTGGTTTTTTGATGCGACGGGCACCTTTGATTTAAATAGGGAATACATTAGGCCTATATATATATGACCTACTGTACTTGTCTTACATTTGGACATAGTTCTCTTATCGGTTGCCTTACAGGTTGATGTAGCAAAACCCTCAGTGATTTTATTGGGCTTTATAAACATGTGTAATTAGTTATAATAATACAGTTTGAGTTTCCTTGACAAACCCTTTGAGACTGCTAGTTTATACAATAATTTATCACATTTTAATGTAAGAATTACAATAGATCACCTCAGCAAATAAATATATTCCATTGTTTCCGTAAAGTCCAAAATCCTGTCTTTCGTTTAAATACACAAAAAGCTAACTTCAGACACACAGTACCAATCCGCATTGTTAGTGATGATAGGCCTTATTAATTAGACATACCAAATCAGGATTTCAAATTCTAACATTTTTAACGGTCAAGATTTTTTTTCAGACCGAGTGAAAAATTTGGTTTCAAAGAATTATTTAAACCCAATCAAACAAGTCATAAAATGTCGAAGGTCTCGAAAAAAAAATTCCATATTGATAATGTGGCGTCTGCACAATACACAAACTTTATCTCATAATTCCTGTTTTACTTTTAACCGACATGGACGCATGTGAAATAGTCAGCGACTGATGGAAGTTTATTCAATAGAGTTTTGACACACACACTATTTGTAGATTTTTCTAAAGACAAAAGGGTAAAATTGATGTAATTATGTTAATTGCATATGATTTGAGTTGAAACAATACAATATTTGATGTAATTCGAAAAATAAGTTTTGCTACATCAACTTCTATGGGAGCCAATAAGACCCTGCCGCAACAGAATAAACAATAATGTCCAAATGTGAAAGGAGTTACGGTGGGTTTTATATATAGGACTAGGAATACATTTGACTTTGCTGATGCACTATTTTTGATGCTTTTAATTGATTGAACCCAGCTTAGGTCAGTCGAAAAATATCTTAAAGTTTGGTTCATGTTAAACAGTTATGAACTAAAATTATTGATGCTTAAAATTACAACTCTGACATTAAAAATGTATTTAAAAGAAAGTAGAGCCTTTAAGACACTTGGCTTGCAGAAACACTGTTACTCTGTTCAACTTTGAGTTTAATTATCCACCAACCTATCATTTTGTTGAAATTTAAAATCTAGTTTCTCATAGAGAGTATGGGTTCAAAGCCCATCTGAGATATTTGTACCATTTCATGAATACTTGCTGCCGGTCTTTTGAAAGGTAGCTGAAAACTGATGATGGACAAAGGTCAAGGAAAACTACACTAGTAGGTGAAGTGTGCTTACCTCGTTAATTTACTTAAATCAAACTGCCTGACACAGCATTAAACCCAGTATTGAAAATAAATATACTGCTTAACAGTGATTTGTTATACATAATCATTTGTTACGTTTACTTATTCTGTATAATTTTCTGAATCATATTAATGTAACTGCACAATTTTTTGCTTTCAGTGGCTTCAAGAAAAGGGCCCCTAGAGCCATCAAGGAAATTCGTAAGTTTGCTGAAAAAATGATGGGAACCCCAGATGTTCGAGTAGATACTCGTCTTAACAAACACATTTGGTCCAAAGGTGTCAGGTAAGGCTAATGATTGATTCTTAAAAAAAATAATCAAACAAATCTGTAAGCATCAAGTCAATGCTTATTTTCAGTTACTTCTTGAACTAAGTTCGGATATGTTTTTTATTTCAACTACATTATATATTCTTTATTACTACTCTACATAAATATTGTATGACATGCATTTGTGATCCCCATTGGCTGGTTTTGATTCCACAAGCACCTTATTATTCATTATTGGTTTCCTGCTAAATAAAATGGCCAGCATCACTGCTTTTGATTGGTCTTTCAGGTTGCTCTTTCTTTATTCCAGATGATGCACTAAGCATTTATTTTAGCAGCATTGATCAGAAAATTCAGGAAACGGGGTGCAACACTACTGTTTTCACCAGGGATCCTGAGGGCATCCCTTGTCAGTTACACACAGATTCCTCCTTAACGTTAGGCATTGGTCTAATGATAAATGATAAATTGAGATCTGTATGGATTAAAGTCACAAATTGTGGTAAACAATTCATGGGAACTCAAATTCATGTAAATACAAGGCATTTTTAGGGATCCAGAAAGGGCCCTAGTAGTAAAGCATTTTCCCAAATTTTTGGGATCCTGGGAATCCAGAACACTAAAATTGTCAAACCCTGAACATTGTATGTTGACAATATAACTGTAGACTGCTGAATATGTTTAATTAATGCCATCTTGTACCCAGTGTTTAATTTGAATTTTCAGGAGTGTACCATACAGAGTTCGTGTAAGATTAGCTCGTAAAAGAAACGAAGATGAGGACTCTATTCACAGACTCTACACATTGGTTACATTTGTCCCATGTACTTCATTTAAAGGTAAATTTCAATAATTCTTCTACATTCTGTAAATGTGTCCTAAGCTTTGGGGGTTGCTGTTTCATAGAGAATTTTATGTAAGAAAAAGAATTCATCATTATTTCATAACAAATTTTTGAAGTATAAATTGGGATTAAGTAGTTTGCTTCATTTCTTTGACTTTAAAAGATTTTGCATTGATTGCTTTTTCCACCTGCTAAAATGTGTCACTTGTTATTTGCTACCTTATTATTTGAAAAAAACCTTGGTAACTTAGTTATTATTTCTGTCCTGAAGTTACTGTTATGGATACCTGTCCCCAAAAGTTGTTTAGTGCCCTGTAAAAGATGTTACAAGATGTTACATTAAATGATAATTTAGGCATGAAAATATGAAATGGCCAATTTTGAATGCAAACATTGCATTGATCTCCCCCTTAAGTATTAAACATGAACATGCCCTTGATATTATAATATATGGATACTTATGTAGCTTTATAGAAATTATTAATGTAGAAAAACTTGTATTAATTGTTATTTATTATACCCCCGCTTCGAAGAAGAGGGGGGTATACTGTTTTACCCTTGTCCGTGCGTCCGTCCATCCGTCCGTCCGTTACAAAATTTCCGTCGCAGTTTTCTCAGAAACTATAACATGCAGCAGCCTAATACTTTGCATATTGCTTCATCCCATAGTCCCATGTGGTGTAAAGCGATTTCATGCTCCATGCTCATCTACTTCCTGTTTGTCGCATATTTTTAGATTTTGGCGGGGGTATCACTAGTGAGCATTAGCTCACAGATTTGCTTGTTATCTCCCTTTGATATGAAAATACTGTATTTTTTCAATTGTCAGTACCAAATAATAAATTTTGAACTTTGACTTAGTGATAACGTAGAAATACAATGAACTATTAGATTGTCAGATTTTTAAGAACCTTTATCTTAAAATAACATGTTACTTGATTTATCTAATGTATATTTGTTTTTCTCTATTTCAGGCACACACACTTTGAATGTGGACAATGAATAAATGTGTATTGTTAAATAATAAAGAAAAAAATCACAAGTTACGTTTGTTTAACATTTGTCCAACCCTCCTGGTATCCCTTGTGCATACATTGAGAACAACCACCGATTTTAATAATGACAAACAGAACTGAACGAAACTCTATTGTAACTCCCTTTATTTTCAAATGGAGTTACAATAATGTTTTGTTAAGCCCTCGAAACATTCGAACATCCCAACCAAGGCTAAGAAATATATATTCATGCAATGCCTGATTGGCCAGAAAAATGCTATTGACCCAACATTAGTTCAACTGAATTAATTACCTTGTCTGACTTGTTAATATTATCCGATTACTTTATTATTATAATGCTGAATTGTTATTTGTTGACTGGTGAAAGATTGGCTTTAAATACACTGAGTGAGTTCAGAAAATATATCGAAGCAGACTGTATTTTAGATTGGACATAAAAGTTGGATTTTTTGCTTGTTCTTAGGATTAGTCTGGTGGTAGGATGCACACTCGGGGATCGAGAGGTCCCAGGTTCTATCCCAAGCAGAGGCACTGATGATTTCCTGAAGCAAGAAATTTACATGTGGTTTCTCACAACCTAGGTGTTGTAAATGGGTGGCATAATTGCATTGTACCAATGTCAGACCATTAAGCTGAAGTCTTCCCACGTATGTCGGCCAGATTACTGAGGGTAAAAGCTGTAGTAGGTAAACATGGAACTTGATAGTGAACTGAACATTAGTGTAAGAACCACTAGATATCCAGATATCTTTGCACTGGCTTGGTAGATGGCAGACAAGTCTACTGATATATGGGTTATGCTAGGATACCCAAGCAGGGCAAACTTAGGAAGGTCTATTGCCATTTAAAATTCCAGATCATGAAGAGCAGTTGTTAGTCACTGACGAAGTAAGTGCACAGTAACTGGCAAACAACATAGTTGCTAAGGATATCACTATGCAGCGCTTTGCCCATGGTACCCTGCTTACATCTAATGAATAATTATGGGATATGCAATGGAGGGTACCAGGAGGCAAAGCGATACATATTGATAGGCTAAGGTAACTGGCCCCAGGTACTGTACAGTGTGTGGCTACTGTAAAATTCAATAAAATAAAGAATCAATATTTTTATTTTTCACTCATCCCTACACTGACAGTCATTCCTAGAATATAATTTAAATGAACATGTATTTTGTTACTGAAGAAAACTACTTGAGTGTTCTTGTACAATGACGGCTATCTATTCCCGAGTTGTTCCTATTGTATTTGACACTTTTTAAAATAACTAGTTTAAGCCACTAACATGGGTGAAAGTTTTCCGTATTTTGACGGAATTCCGTATTTTCGACGGCCGCCAAGGCCATTTTTCCAATTCATGTAAATCCGTTGAGAAATTTGAGGGGGGGGGGGGGTAGAGGGTGAGGGTGTCAAAATCGGTGTTTGGCGATCGTAATCACGAAAAAGGGATGTAATTTTGACGGAAATACGGAATTTACCAATATCAGTGACACGTTAAAATGTATCTAATAGCATGCGTCATTTGACGTAACTTTGTACACAAATATATGCTGCTAAAAATAACTTTGACGGAATTACAAGTCATTTTCGGTGATCAGTAGATCACTAAATTAGTAAATACGACTTTTATATTGCATACGACGCAGGCATTTGGTTACGAGGTATCAATTTAAAATAGTGATCTTGTCTTATTACTTTACTATTTGTCTCAAATCATCTTTATATTTCATTATTAACCAGCGATTGAATTCAATTTAATCCTTCGTTTGGTTACAAATTTACACATGTTTGACATTATTAAGATGTGTGTCCTGTCGGCTTTTTTCACACTCTTTGATGTTTTATTACACAGCAATATCTTAAATGCAACGTCTCAGTGTGTCATCATGGCGTTAAGTTTGATTTAATTGTTAATATAATTAGTTATGCTTAAAACAAGAATGACCTAGTTTTTTTAATTGTCCGCTAGATTATAATGATCAAAAGAAAATGATCGATTAAAACAAATATTGGCAAATGCAGATCGGCATGTTCATTTGTTTACATTCACCTACTTTTAAAATAGCACTGTCTTTATAAATTGTTTATTTTTAAGCAGTTTAAATTGGTTATTTTTATACAACTTAACGCTCGGCGATTTCTTCAGAAATGTCTGCGATTTTTATTGAATTATTTCAAACCCTTGAACTGAGACATTTAGGATACACAAAATACTTGTAAATCAGCGATTCCCTGATGTAAATTTGCAGAATTAATTCTTAAAAAACGACTATTTTCAACACGTTTCCATGTGCACTTTTTTTTAAAAAATCGGCAAATTTACGTACGAAATCTTTTTTTAAGTAATCGTGTGGTGGACAAAGCCATGTTAAATTTGTAAATAGTTGATTTTTGTTCAATTATGACTATGTGCAAAACAAACCAACATTTTTATAATGCAGCTCATATTTGACATAAATGGGTTAGATAGTCATATAAGTTAGTTATAACACTGACCCTTGAAAAACTTCAAATGACCCTCGAAAAAATAAAAATAGGGGTAAAAATGACTCTTTAAGTTTTGTAAAGATTGCAGAAACACAGATATAGGCCACTACTTCTTGTTCCTACCGACCAAAAAATCGACGAAAATGAAAAAAAAAACAGACCGATTTGGGGAAAAAACACTTACTCTATTTTGAGAGTAAACAAAATAATAAAATGCCACAGAAAAATAATCGTCGAAACAAACATTTTTTCGAAGACAATTTTTTGGCACTCGACCAAGAAGTTTTATGGAGTAATTCAATAATTTGATGTCTAAATATCAACATTTATCACTATAACTTAACTAAAATTGTAACAAAACAGTCATGTTAACATACGTCATAAGCAGTGATAAAGACACAAGCTTCTGTTCCTTTGTTCTTTTTAATCCTAGAAATTCTATCTAGTTTATATTTAATTACAAAATGAACACGTAAATGCAATGCACTTTAACTTCAACACCGAGTTTAACACATGATACACCTTAAATTGATTTAAAATCAGACTCAGTTGAACAGTGACGTAGACTTAGTGTCTGCATCAACTCTACACAGCTCTGTGTATGTGACGTCATATGTTCCCCTGCTGTGTTAACACTACTACTGATGACAAACAGGTAATTAAGACAGGGAAGAAGATTTCACATTCTACTGTTAATACCCCAAAATACTCAAACAGTCTCATTTAAATTAAAGCTGTATTTTGCATAACACCAAAAGGTTAAGTCCATTTTCGTTTAAGGGGTGAGCAGATTCTAATTGCAATCTTCTGGATAACTTAGGTATATTAGCATGTTGCAGTTCTTTCTTGTTTAGTCTATAGCATAATTTGCCCAAATGACAAACCCGTATTTATGCACTCAAAAGTCAACAGATTTGGTCCATTATTATTTTATAGGGGTGCTGACTATAAAATCCTCATTCGTGATGACTTAAGTACTCTGAGTAGTTGTTTTTTGTTGAGTCAATCCCGTATTTCACAAATAATATTTTAACTTTATTTATACTCCAAAAAAGTCAACAGGACTGGTCCATTAATATTTTATAGGGATGCTGTTACACACTTTGGATGACTCAATTATATTGAGCAGTTGTATGTTGTTGAGCCTATCTCTTTATAATTTACCCAATAACATTGAGACTTAACTTATACACCAAAGTTTACAGGTTTGGTCCATGATGATGTTAGCAGAACTGATTCTAAATTTATACAGTAATCTTGGAAGTTTTAAATTGAATGTTCATTTTGTATGAACAGCATATGTATAGATTAAATAGACAAATTTGTTTACATCCAACCTTTCTAATATTGTGAGTCTTGGAACTCAGGTGTCATTTTGTCAGCTGGACAACATGTAAAACAAGATTTGAGTAACAACATAGGCATTACCAATGTGTATGTAATTTAATACTTGGGTCTGTTTGCCAAAAGAGCTGTCATTGATAAAAACTTTTGTAGCAATATATTGAACAGTAGTTATTGGTGATACATCAAATTATCAAGTCAGACAAGGAGTGTAATAGAAGCTGCTAGAACTTATTTTTTTATATCTTTTTATTAATTTATTTACTTTAAATTTGTTAAGGTTATATTTTAAAATTTTAAAATATGTGTGTTCCTTATCATCAACATCATCTCCTGTGACAAATACTTACTAAGTCGAGCATGCTGTCTCTGACAGCTCTTGTTCTGTTCTTAGTGCAAAATAAGCATGACATTGGTCTGTGAAAAAAATATTTTACATGCAATCAGAAAGCAACTAGATCATTCTTCTATGAAGATATACCTGCTGCCAAAAAAGCCTTATCTATCAAATTCACTTGCAAAGTGGATTGAAATTATTTTCTGTGTACATTCAGCTTGGTCTTATACACTAACTTTAAATTATTTGATAGCATGTTTAAGAATTAAGATAGTTATATACCATACAATTTTTTTCAAGTTAAGAACTTATGAAGTACTCATGAGTACCAAAATGCTTAATATATGTACATAGATATTTTACTCAGAGGTCCTGAAAGTTCCTGCTAGCTTCCATGAATGCTTGATTTTACTGCTTTATTTTGCTTCTACACTGTCAGCTTTCGGGGGCCTCCGGCCCCCTGAACCCCCGCCAAGGCGTTGCCCTGGACCCACCGGGGGTCCTAGCGGCCCCCTGGCCCCCAGCATTTTCTTCAGTATTTTCAGTTTTCACAACTTTAACCCATGCACTAAACGAAGACAAAATCTTAATCATCAATCTAAAAACAATTAATACTATCTAAAAGACTATAGAATATAATTGCCTTGGAATTATAATAACTCTCTTAAGCGGGTTCCCTTGTAGGGATCAAGTTCTTCAAAACATCAGTTTCTTATAAAAGTAGGGTACTTTTATAACATTCAAATTAGACTTCGGAGATTTATTCTCTCAGCCAATCAAATTGCTTGAAAAGTGTTTGATAAAACTTACACGACCATGATAAGTGCTGGATATATCATATCGTTTCCCAGTGATTTACTCGAGAAGCCAGTGCGCACAAGTTTTGAGTTCGCAAATATCTAAACTGATGCTAAAAAGAAACGTCTCATTTCAACTCCGTATATAAATTTCATGATCAGAATAACAAGAGAAAATTTTAATGTTGTTTGCCTGTAAGAAGTCCTTAGTGACGTGTCACAATGTGCAACGTGAGGTCTGTCGTTTTTATTCTGATAGAAAAGGTATTGATGTTGCCAGAATATATTGACACTCGAATAGCATAATAGCTGGTCAATGTGACGTGTCCACGAGAGTACCTTCAAGGCTTAGCAAACAACGAGTTGTGACTGAAACTCGTTTTAAGTCAGTTATAAGTCTGAAGATGTTACATAAGTCGACTCATCACTGAACTCAAAAGTTCAAAGTTTCAAAGTTTTATTTCAACCTAGGCATGTAATATGTATCGGGTTATAACAAGAACAAACATACAAACATGGCAACACGGAATGTGAAAATTCAAGATGATCCAACCATCACTGTGTATCACTAAGTAAGTCCTTAACAAAATAATGTCAATGAATTTATGGAGAAAAAAAATATCAGTAATATTCCAAGGGAGACTACTTGTGATGCGAACCTTGAATTTAATTAATACGTAATTGTCTCCCCTGCCTAGTAATATACACTATATCTGTAATTTAGTGTCAGTGATAGTTGGAGAATCTTCAAGCATACAATTAAACAACATTTGAGATCATAAGAAATATAATACATGTACAAACAAATACAATAGATGTTTACTCCCAACGCCATGATACGAGGGTAGAGATAGACGTCAGTGACGGTGGCATAGCTTTAGAACTAGTCCGCAGTATAGTAAGATTTCTTTCACCTTACGAAGGTCACGGCGCTTACCTTTGTAAATATGGACTAAACCATTATAAAAGAGGTTGTTCGGAAGGGAAGGTTTATTCTCCGAGGATTTATTCCCCTTGGTCAATGTTAAATTGTAATCATATTTATAACTTCAATTATCGAAAGACGGCTTAGCACAGTGGATACAGCTGCGTCTAAAATAACGTTTTTGACACAGTGGTCGGTGGTTATTTAATATAAGTAAATATATTACATTTTTGACAGTTTTTCGCGTGCTTACACGTTTCAGACATGATGATCTAACTAACACTTTAAAATCATTTGGGTCGTTATATACACTCTTTGTGTGCACGAGATTCACGAGGGAGAAAAACTTGGATAATTTATATAATACCGACACCATATTATAAGTAATTGTAATTAACGCTTGCTAGTATTGTATTGCACACCTGTTCACCGCATTCGGATCTTCTTCATGAATATTCAATGCACTTTGACCTTCGTAAGGTGAAAGAAATCTTACTAGTACGGTTTACGCCAAACAAGTAGTTTTCCTCATTGTTAGTCGACTTATTTGGCGTACATGGTTACCCTTTCAATATTTGTGACGTAGATACTGTCATTAACATCTATTACGCAAATGACGTGGATGTTTAAACACATAAATTTTGTAGTTGTCTTGTCTAACCCACGTTACACCAGTTCTATCTGAACGCGGCCTATCAGTAAACATTTCTGTATATTTAAAGACTTAATTGATGCGTTTCTTTTTCTCGTCAGTATATGTTCATGTATAATTTTACAAAACTATTTACATGAGTTTCGTGAACTTAAATTAGCTTTCGCACGAAATTCACAATACAAAACGTGTATTTATCAAAGCAGAAAATGCGTTTACTTCCGAATTAAAGTTGTGGTTATTTTTAGACACGGCGGGATAATCCGACCTTGTTCGTCGAGTTCCGTGATTTTTCGATGAGTCATTTACTGAAAAAGAAACGAACCAATTAAGTCTTACGTTACAAAGAAACGTTTGCTGATAGAACACGTTCAGGTAGAATGAGTGTAATGTCGGTAAGACAACTATAGATAATTTATATTTACACCAACGTCATTCGCGTAACAGATTTTCATGACAGTATATAAGAAATTGATATTTAGAAGAACTTGGTCCCTGAGAGGGAACCCGCTAGAGAGAGTTTTTATAATCCAAAAGGCAGTTATATTCTATTGTCTGTTTGATAGTATTACTTGTTTTAAATTGAAGATTTTGTATTCGTTTAGTGGCTATAAAGTATTTAGGCTATTTTAAACTGTTTATTTTATAAATATCTTATTGCATTGTATTCAAATGTAGAACATGTTACAGTCATGTAGCTAGTTTTAACCCCTTCAAACAATTTTGAACATATTCAAATACATGTACAAGCAAGGCTAATATATTACCTTTAGAATCTGAATACTCAAATACTGCATGATGATAGGAAATCTGAGAGTTTTACATTATACAGGTCGTCCACGTAAACATTGCGTATATAAATATGGCCAGTTTCATTACACATCAATATTTAGGGGTGTATTATATTTTCAGTTTTATAGTTAAGTTATTTGACACTTATTTTATAAACATACCATTATATAAAATTTAGAATGTGCAAATACAGTATTTAAAACAAATGTTAAATATCAAAGTTGTGTTTTAGTCCGCAAAATGTTCTTCATGGATAAGATTATTCACCTATTCTGTGGACAAGTCCATTGTTTAAAGTACAAAAACACGCATGACCTAGAATACGACCTGTACATCATAGTTACAATATAGTTTGTTTGTTGTAAAAATATCAATCAACTGTTAATGATACTACATTCAATTTAATATTACTATCCAATACGCTAATGGAATAACAAACTTAAGGTACGAAATTATAGTCTATATTTTATGAATCCTAAAATTATCTATATTTTCACTATGGAATTGTTCCATATATATGCACTGATTTGATTTCAGAGGTACGTTCATCAACGCGAGCGCATTCGTTCTGAACGCGGGCGCCCGCGCGAGCGCTCGCGATTCAGCTCGAGGGGTGTTTCGCTTAGATATCAAAGATGGCAGCTAGAAAATTAAAATTTTTATCTCAAAGAATCATCTCTGAAAAGATAATCATAAAGTTGACTTACACAGCAGAAAGATCGATTCGTCTGCTGTGTCTGCTGGATGAAAAATAAAATTACATCAGAAGGATCAATCTGTCTGCTTGTTCTGCTGGCAGAAAGAAAACATAACAGCGGAAAAAAATACGAAATACATACATATACAAGAAAAAAACGACAACATCGCGAGAGTAGAAAGTCGCCTTATTTTCGGATGTAAATTTGTGTTCGACTGACATCCTTCTGCTGTTGATAACAACATGTTTCTCGAATCATTTCACAAATCTATTCGCATAATCAAATAGAATATAGAGCAAGCTTAGTTTTGGTGTATAAATGTGTGAACAACTCGTTTTAATTTGGACAAAAGATATGTTTATAACTGAAGTACGAACATTCGATTTTTCATAAAAAATGAGCAATTGTTTGCTGATTATCGAGTCTCATTTTAAACCATAATTTAGACAGAAATATGTAATTATATGCATTCTTTGGATTCTCTCGTATCATGTAGCACTGAGAGGAAGGAATTAAAAAGACAATCTATTCAGTAGTTAATATATGTATGCATTTTGTTGGTCAACAAAATTAACCGAGTTCTACAAGTTCACATTATGTGAATGAAATTTCATCCTCTTTATGCATGTCTGTGTTATTCTATTTAAGCTTCTTTAAGATCTTATATGTACGCTACCACTCTAATATCTTTTGCGAAAATGTAATGGATTGTTAATTTGTCTGATTTAATGAGATTTATTTTGTTCGTTTATAAAATAATTTCAAGTAAAGGCAGTCAGTACAATGATATACCCGTGATCTGATCAGACTTAAACATTGACTTAATCAGGGATTTCATATAGAATCCCGAACTTAATCGAGATGAATTACATGTCTTCAAATTTTAAGTTTATCCCGATTGAACAGGAAACAATTGAAGTATATTGATCAATTAAGAAAGCCTCGATCATAAAAATATTATAACTTAAAATCTTTATTGTTTATACTGTTTGTCTCGCGGCAATTTTGATTGAAAACGTTGGAAACAAATCTTATGGCCAAAAACGGTAAAGAGTGAGCGAAATCTCAATTTTCTCGTGCGTTGTGTTGCAATCTAATTTACACTACATTCGGAATTCTCGGTCATTACTGTTGTGGACATTTGAAACACGGTTGAATGGCTGTGTATTTCATTTCACACCTGTTGTTAAAGAGGTAGGCAGGATATTTTCCATGTGAATTTTAGGACAGGATTTTTTATTAATTTTAAAGGTAAATTTTTAAAAGTATTTGTACATCAATGGTTACATGATATATTGTTAATAGTTGTTATTTTATTGCCTGTATATGTATTTTGTCTACATTTATACATTTCTATGATGTTTATGAGCCATTTTAATTTGGCTAGTATCGTATATTCATGTTTGTGAAATGGTAGACCGGCTGCTCCTAGTCGTGTAAGAAGCAGATTGAGGGCTATTTTTGTAAGACAGGTTTGTCTGGTTTGAAATCCTCCAGGGATGTTCAAAGTCTTATTTAGTGCTATTACACTTCTTTCAAAATTATTTGGGACTAAGCCACTCATGATTGAACCCATGCCATGTTTCTATGGACCTCTCTCAACAATGATGAGTTTTGTGTGAACCTATTTGATTTATGACAATATTTTGTTTCACACCTGACAGATTGAGAGGATGTGCAACCCCAACCACAATAAATGTTTGACTATTTGACATGCATATAATTTTCTATGAATTATATTGTTTACTCACATAGGTATATGTATAAGGCGTTTTCTCATGTACACTTCTATGAAGGGCGATATTAAAAGGATTATCATGGACGGATCTAGCGGGGGGGGGGGGGTCAGGGGGCCGAACCCCCAATGAATTTCCAAAATGTACCTGTCCATTAGTGTATTTCTTGACTGTATTTTTTTAAGTTGCATGAAGCAATATTTCTCACTGCTTAAAGGGATATACAGGCTAAAGTTCAACTTCATATTTCTTGATTATGAATTAAATTTTATAACTGTGAATGCAACCGACACACTGTTATATTACTTGGCAAAATATTTCTTCATTTTCTAGTAATATTTAGGGTGTTTCCTAACTAGACCCACGTGGGTCAGGTTAGCAAAAAATAGATTAGTGTTAAAATATGCATTTACTGATGAGAAGATACTAGAGCTTGTTATTGTGCAACATTAGTATAATTCCATTAAAAAGATATCCTTACCGCCTAAGAATATTGAAAAGACAAGAAGCGACCAATGAAATGTTTAATTTCAGCAAGTATGGCATATAACAAATCTATAAATAGCTTGGTGATTACCTCAGTATCATACTTTCGTTTTCAACGATGTGTATGTCACATGTTTTAATTCGTTCAGTTGATTGTTATAAATGACAAATGTTATTAGTAATTGATTTCTTACGTTCTTAATACTGTTTTAAAGACTAAATTTGGTTCTATACTTTTGGCACAGCCATTTGCCCATATATCCCTTTAACATAGATTTAATGATTATGTAGCTTTATTAATAATATTTACCTGTTGATTTACCTGTTGATTACAGGTCTGGGATGGGCTGTACAGCCCATTAAGACCATTTCACATCCTTTCCTTTTCTACTATTGTGGAAGTGGAAGTTAAATGTTTCTGGACGATTTGTCCATACTTCATTCAGTTCTGATTTAAAAATGTTTACACTTTTACTTTCAACGCTGGTTTCTGGTAAAGAATTCCAAGCCATAATGGATCTTGGATTTAAACTGTTCATAGTGTTTTTGTAGTTGAATTGTCTTTTCTCAATTCCTTTCTTGTGACCCTTAGTTATTGAACCAGAGTTAATTTCTAGGTTTTTAGATGAACATCATCAAATTTGCCCATAACTTTGAATAATTGAATCATGTCTGCTCTTTCACGACGATAGATCAATGTAGGTATACCTAAGCTAAGTAGTCTCTCTTTAAATGATATATGTTTTATTTCTTTGACTATTCTTGTAGCTCTTTTCTGAACTTGTTCTATAGCATCGTTTTTAAGCCATGGATACTAAATCACTGTAGCATATTCAAATGTAGGTCTAATCATGGATTTGTATAATAAAAGTAACATGTGTTTGTCCATATATTCAAAAGATCTCTTTATTAATTCCAGACGTTGATTGCGCCTTTTTGATTATATTTGCGATATGAATATTAAAGTTTAAGTTTCTCATCAAAAGTGACTCCTATATCTTTCCCATAGTCTGTTTGATCTATAACAATTTGATCATTGTCTGAATTTATAAAATATTTATGTTTTTCATTTTTCGTTTCAAAATGCAAGGATTTGCATTTGGGGGCATTAAATTTAAGTTGCCAGGTTTCTGGCCAATCTAATAGACGGTTGAGATCGGTTTGTAAAATTTCACAATCGTCTTGCTTTTCAATGTTACGGCAATGTTTCGTGTCTCAGCGAATAGCTTTTAATACTGAAGAATTCACTACGTCTGCTGGTAGGTCGTTAATAAATATCAAGAACAGAATCGGACCTACTACACTTTCTTGTGGTATTCCACTGTGAACTTTGACTTTAACTTTGATTTAACGTTACCAACTCTTACTGATTGTACTCGGTCTTTCAAAAAGTCCGTTACCCACTGTTGAACTTTTCCTCTTATACCATAACTGTACATTTTGTTTAGAAGTCTATTACATGGAACAGTATCGAAAGCTTTTTGGAAATCCAAATATATGGTGTCGACACATAGTCCTTTATCAATTGCTTCGTACCAGTCACCTGTAACTTCAATTAGTTGTGTCACACATAAGCGACCATATCTAAATCCGTGTTGATGTTCGGTGAAAAGGTTATTTCATTCCATGTGAGTAACTAATTTGTCTCTGACAATTTTTTCGAAGAGTTTGCAAATAATACTAGTAAGACTGACTTGTTTAAAATTTTGTTTTTTTTAATGTCTTTTTTATGAAGTGGAACTACAACAGCCTATTTCCAAGTTTTATTAAGATAACCATGTGACACAGTTTTATTAAACAGCAGTGTTAAGTGTATACTAAGTAATTCGGCACATTCTTTTAAAACTTTTGGATGAATCTAATATTTTCCAGGGGATTTTGAGACATTTAAATTGAGCAAATGTTCATATACTGTTTTGTCAGTCACTATTATATTCGTTAGTTCATCCTTTAAGGTTCAAGTAAAGTCCTTGTTTGCATTAAAAATAGTAAAATGAAAAATGCTCTAACTCTTTTATACTTCCATCAAGAGCAGTGTATTATACATCAAAATGTTCCTTAAGAAACATACAATGTGATGCTGGTAATTAATGTTGATGAAAATGTTTACCAAAAGATGCATTTGCAAAATTGATGCTGTAAAACTGAAAATACTAAAAGACATTAAGATTTTTTTACAAACTTATCTAACATTAAATCATTTATAGAACATTATAGTTCATATTCCAATAAAAGTACTCCAATATTTATAACCTAAAAAAAGGTTACAACAAAACTAAGGTAAATGAAAAACATTTTGACAGATACAAGTGTAATGTGTTTTCACGACCTGTTTCTACTTTCACTTTAGTTTTTCAATTGCATTAGTTTTGTTTTAATATTTATTGAGGTTATAAATATTGCAGTACCTTCATTGGAATGTGTACTATACAGTTCTGTAAAGGAATTAAAGTTAAATTTTGTTGTAACAAAATTTTAATGTAGTTTAGTATTTTTATTTATGCAGCATCAATTTTGCAAATACATCTTTTGCTAAATATTTTTATCGAAATTGATGATGGGCATCACTTTGCATGTTTCACAAGAAACAGTTTGATGTATAAAACAATACTGTTGGTGGAAATATGACAGAATTGGAGCTATTTCTGTTTTACTATTTTTTTAGCAATCCAAGACTTTACATGAACCTTAAAATATCTTTCATTCATGATGGAATATTTTCTGCATTTTCTTTTATAAAAACACTATCTAGAGAAGAATTTATTAAATAGTTCTACTTTTTCTTATCATCACTAGTAAGTGTTCCATTTTCACATTCGATTTCTCCTATTGACGATTTAGTTTTACTTTTTGATCTATTGTAATTCCAAAACGATTTTTGATAAATTTTTATATTTTCACATTTTTTTCTTGAAGTTTCTTTTTGCTGTTCTACATTTCTTAGTTTCATTATTACTCTTATCTACATATGCACTATGTTGCATTATTCTGCAAAATGTGTTTAGTGTGGTTGTGGTTCGAAAGTTTGACCCCCCCTTAAAAACATCGGACCCCCTAGAAAAAAATTCTGGATCCGCCCCCGATTTTCCTGAATTTGATATAAAACATGTTTTCATTTATATTTCTGAAAATGATATATGTTATAACAGATAAGATTGTTATGTAAAAAACACATTTCTTGCTTGACCTTTTTTATAAACAGACACCATTTTATTCTGTTTAATATGGCTTTTGGAAGAATCTTTGCAAGTGTGGATCAGCCGCCCGATGTGTCTATCTCAAACTGTACCCAGCTCGCAAATAGAAATGAACACATTTATTCTATATATTTGGGAATCAAAATAAAAACATAACCAAGAGTTTGCATTATCATAGATTATGTTTTAATTAAACAGGCATTTGGTGTTGTATAAAATATGACCTCTGATTTCGTCAGAACTCTAAAATCCAATCACTATAAGCAAATTGTGTTTATGAAAATGGAATTTGTTTTAAATGCACATGAGTATTTATCTTCAGCATTTCTTTCACAAATATTACAGTTTACTGTACATATGTACTCGAAAGACCTTTGATTTTTTTTGACTTATTAATAAAACAATCATCTACCCTGTCTTTAATTTTACTGGATATAGCTCTATGCCCAATTAAATTTGTCACTATTTGCGAGTTAACTTAGATTTATCATTTTGGAGTTCACTTCATAGTCCCCCAGTACTGAGCTAGTAGGCACAAGTTTCTTGCTCAAGCTAGGAAACAACAGGGTAGGTTTTGGATGGAATCAAACCAATCTGTAGCTGGCTATCTGATGATCACTAGTCAAATGTCACAATCACTTGGCCACACTCCTTTGTGAGCTGTAAATGTTTAAATAACTATGTTGTACCTGTCAGTTTAATCTTTCTAACACTATTTGTATTGTTTATTTCATGTTTCACAGACTTCATGATTGATACACACTGATTGTTGCCTACCAAATATTGTAACTTGCTGATTGTTGCATTGTATACAGGGTAATTGAACCATATCATCTGATGTTCTTTACTTTATACATTGGTAAGTAGAATTGTTTTTCCCATTCTATTCATTTAATGAGAACTTATAGACTTTTCTCTTAATGTTGAAATTTTGAAATGTAAGCCATTGTATAAAGCATTTATTGGTCTTTTCTGTTAAACTTACACTAACGCCATACACCAACACACACTACTCACACACTACACTCACACACAAACACCAGTAAATATATAAAAGCTGTATTATATTAGCTCTAGTAATATTATAAATAAACACAGATGATGATGTATATGAATGATGACGTTGCTAAGGAAGTTATAACGTTATGACGTCACAATGACGTCACTAATTGTTCTTTCTAATTGAAGAGTTATAATAAGTAAATAATGTCCTATAACATGAAATTAACATTAATTATACTTTCTTTTCTTTTTGTCATTTGATGGTACATCTTAAAGTTAAAATCATGGAAGGTTTTGTTAAAATGAATTAGGTATTAAATACATGCAAAGATTGTTATTAAACAGTTATGTCTACACCAAATCTATCTCTCTTCTCTGTCACATTTGCCATCTATTAATATGTTCTGATGTACCACGTTCTGAATTCCATCTCCTTTTCGTTTGTCTTGCTCTATCCTTAAATCCTCTCTGTTTATAATCAAAATTCCATACTATTTCTCTATCTGTTGAGTTCCTAACTGTTTGAAGCCCTGTGATTTTGTCTCTAGTACAAGTATCACCATTGTTATTCCATGTTTTCTTTTCCTGTATTTTGTCTTTTTCTGACACGTAATTTTCTTTAAGGTCTTGATCTGTTGGTCCTACATTATTTGATCCTGCCGTTTTCAAGTAAATATCGCTTATTTCAAATTCTTCCTGTTCACCATTTTCTTTCTTTCCTATTTCATTTCCTGTGTAGAGAACCATATTTTCATATTTGATTGCACTTAACCTTTCCATGTTTTCCCAACTGTCTGGACATGATGATAACAAATGCCTAAATGACCCACATGAATGACATGTCAACCTTCTGCCGTCTCGCCCTTTTTGATTCACTTTCTTTTTAAAACCTCTTATCTTATCTTTTTCATCAATACACTTCTGTTCCAAGCTCTTACGGTTGTCTTCCCATTCACATCTATTCCCCCAATAAATGCTTGGATGCTCCCCTTTAACAACATGATCCCCATTATATTTCCTACTTTTTCCATCTATTACTCCATGATATTCTGTATTTTTCCTCTTAATGCCTCTATCTTTCCCAAATTCCATATAACGCATCTGTTTTACACCTCTTTCATCACTGTATCCTATATTATTGCTCTGCTTTACTCCCCTTTTACCACTATATTCCATATTAACCTTCCAATTTTCTTCTCCAAGATTATCACAACATCCAATATCTCTCCCCCTTATTCTTGAATAGCCAGCAGCAAGTATTGTTTCTTCGTGTGCTGCCAGAAAAGATGGTTCCAGTCTAATATCTAAACCATTACTATAAGACTCCATGTCAATATTTCCTTTAAACTTCTTCAAAAATTTCTTTGCTTGATCATACAGAGTACTCTTATTTTCATAATCCATCCCGGTCATAACCAGAATTTTCTCTTCTCTTGTGATATTTGCATTCTGAAGTAGTTTAAAAGCCAAAATTTCTGGAGGTAGTGTAATATTTTTCATTTCTATTTTTCTGTATCTTGAATCAAACTCAGCAATATATTCCATTATTGATTTACTATTTGGTCTTCTAAAATTTTCAAACTCTTTAAATTTATCCCAACTGTCTGTTAGATCATCTTTTGCCAAATGTCTATCCATAAATTGAAGTAAAACTGCTAAACCATTAGTACTTTTTAACTTTTCCAATTGAATTTCGTCAAACACCTTCTCACGAATTCTAAACTCATCATTCTCTGGTAACGATAATGCAATGACAATACCTTGTTTATCTTCACTAAATTCTGTAATCTCTCTCCATGCTAATACTTCCTTCTTGAACCGCTCATACTTATCCCTCCCACTGAACACTGGTGGATTGATCCATATTGACATCTTGTCACACCACTTTGACTTCACACTATCAACAACTCTTTCTTTTTCTGTGCCCAAAGATCAGTCGACTCGCTCAAATTTCCACAACAACACCAAATTTCACCACTGAATACCAAATTCCACCACTCAACACCAAACTACCAACACCGCACCAAATTACACCAAGGACTCCATGTTACGCTCTGCTACCATTGTTAAACTTACACTAACGCCATACACCAACACACACTACTCACACACTACACTCACACACAAACACCAGTAAATATATAAAAGCTGTATTATATTAGCTCTAGTAATATTATAAATAAACACAGATGATGATGTATATGAATGATGACGTTGCTAAGGAAGTTATAACGTTATGACGTCACAATGACGTCACTAATTGTTCTTTCTAATTGAAGAGTTATAATAAGTAAATAATGTCCTATAACATGAAATTAACATTTTCTGTCCAATTATGCTCCTGTTCAGTTATATGCTTTTGTTTGAAATACATGTGTAACTTGGTACACACCTATGATTTAAACTGAACAATCAATGATCAATGGCATATTATTGGGTCATTTTAACAATTTGTGCACATGCATTCATGTTTCTATTGTGACAAAACACTCTCCTTTTTGAAAGATAATGAACCATACAAATCATTTCTTCACTTTTTTGAACAAAATCATATGCACAACATATACACCATGATTGTTTTTCTCCAAAATGTGAAAATAGTGGTTTTCAACCAAGCATGACATGACCATTTAAGCCTATTCCTCCGTATATTTAGGGAAGTTTGATCGAACCCTAACCTTCTCTGCATCTTCAGGGTTAGATGGCTTTTAGATCTATTATTAACTTCACTATGTTATACTTCGTTATAAAGAAAACAAATTTATGCCTGGTCTACTTATTTCATATCTGAATGAACTTGCAATCACACTTTTTCTTTATTAAACTCGCTGGTCCCTTTTTGTGTCAAAGTTTTTGGCTCACTGTTCACAGCTAAATGAGTTTATTCAAGTGTTAGAGCCGTTCCTGTATTTCATCCTCGTTCTTTCTCTCTGTAGCAATAAGTACTGGTTTTAAAATATACATAGTCGGTAACCACTGTACTTTCTTCCGTTTACACTCCATATGTACCGTGGGCAAGTTGACTGGCGAAATCTTGTTTCATGAATATTCATAAGGCAGGGGAAACCAATCTTCTTCCAACGAAATCGCATGTAACAATTAAATACTCTTCAATAACAATGTCGTCATACTGAGATTTTCTTCACCCCCATAAGAAAAATCACCGAACCTTAGATATAAAACGTAATTTCATTGGCTACTTTTCCGCAGAGATTTCCTTGCGGAACCAATGAAACTGCCTCATTAATAATTCATAATTGCGAGATTTTCCTTACCCCATGACCAAGGGTACAACACGCAGCAAAGCAAAGTAATGTATCGTGGGATAACCGACGATAAAAAATATAATGAATTGTCCTTCTTGATTTCGACTAATTGATTATAAAATGTAATGAATTGGGACAAACAGTTCTCCGGATTTTACTATTTTGTTGTACAAAAAGTTTTTCCCAAACATGTAGATCAATTGACAGATTTACTTACTTACTGAATCAGGAATCAGTCAGGAAAGCTGGACTGGGCTCTGGCCTCCATAAAAACTACATTGTGTTGACACAGTATTAAACTAATTGTCTTAGAGTTTAAAAGTGTTTAATATTTGTAAGACTTTAATTATTGTTTCCAAATTGTTCTAACAAAAAGGTACCAGGTATTTATGATAATTACATTACTATCTTCGATAATGGTTTTACATAACTTACAGGATAAACAAATATTGTGTGACTTACAGTCACTGTGAAAATATTTCTTATTTTTGTTGACGATTTTTTTATTACAATGGTAGTGAAACTAAACACAATATCTTTCAGATGCAGAAGAATGGTACACTATTTTTTTAACTGAATATAAGTTTCCATTTATGATCATCTTTATTACTTTAAGAATTTAGGTCTGAGGTTTATCTAATAAAATATCGCTGTAGTAATTGTTTTAGCTCAGGACATTTTTCTCTTGTCTAAATTCCATTTTTGTATTTTTGATGTCAATATTATTTTTTCTTTAATGGAAATAGAACCTCATGTTTACATAGTAGAGGATGTTTTTTTATATTAAAAGTACAGAAGTATGAATTCTAGTGATGAAATATATTCTTTATTAAATTGTATATTTTTGCTTCACTTTTCTTTGAGTTATGTTAGAAAGTCATCATATATATTGATATCTTGTTTTGGCAGGTTGGCAGGTTATACCTTTCCCACCTAAATTTTAATGTTTTAAATTTTGTTAAAGTTTGCATTTCCTCCTTGTACGGAGAAGTTGTAGACATATTGGGAAGGGTAAATTCTACAATTCAGGTCAGAACAAAGATCTATAAATTAATGCATTAGATCTATAAATAGGAAAATCAAAAATACTTATTTTAACAATAATTTAATGATTCTATTATTTGCTGAATTTTTTTTTAAGTTAATCATATTTTTATTGCAAATTTTTGTTTGTTTCACGTAAATAGTTTTTATTGTAGTCTACTGAGTAGGATGTTTTACCTTTGTAGTTTTTTTATTAGGCTGACCCTAAGACTATGTCGGAATGAAGATGGATCACAAGTTGTCTCTGTTGGGGACTATCCCTTCATTCTTATTTTTGACAATTAGTTTTTGTTGGGTCTTCAATTCTCTTAATGCTAATTATAGTTTTTTTCATCTTTCATTTTTTTAGTATTTTGCTTCATTTTTTTTGCTTTAGTTTTGTTAGATTTTTATATGCTCATTTTTGTCTAAAGGTTAGGATTTTTTTACTTTACTTTTTTTATTAGGCTGACCCTAAGACTATGTCAGAATGAAGATGGATCACAGTTGTCTCGGTTGGGGACTATCCCTTCATTCTTATTTTTGACTATTAGTTCATGATGGGTCTTCAATTCTCTTAATGCTCGATTTTATTTTTTTTTCATTTTTTATTAGGCTGACCCTAAGACTATGTCAGAATGAAGATGGATCACAATTTGTCTCGGTTGGGGACTGTCCCTTCATTCTTATTTTTGACTATTAGTTCATGATGGGTCTTCAATTCTCTTAATGCTAATTTTAGGGTTTTTTCATCTTTAACATTTTTAGTATTTTTGCTTCATTTTTTTGCTTTAGTTTTGTTAGATTTTTATATGCTCATTTTTGTCTACAGGTAAGGATTTTTTTAACTTTATTTTTTTTCTGGTAGGCTGACCCTAAGACTATGTCAGAATGAAGATGGATCACAGTTGTCTCGGTTGGGGACTATCCCTTCATTCTTATTTTTGACTATTAGTTCATGATGGGTCTTCAATTCTCTTAATGTTCGATTTTATTTTTTTTTTCATTTTTTATTAGGCTGACCCTAAGACTATGTCAGAATGAAGATGGATCACAGTTGTCTCGGTTGGGGACTATCCCTTCATTCTTATTTTTGACTATTAGTTCATGATGGGTCTTCAGTTCTCTTAATGCTCAATTTCATTTTTTATTTTTTTCTAGGTATTTTTTGCTGCATTTTTGCTTTATTTTTTATTCAGGTATGCACTTTTGCCTTAGGGTAGATTTTTTTTACCAATTTTGTTATTTATTTTTCATTTTTATTTTTTATAGGTATTTTGCTGCATTTTTTGCTCTAATTGTGTTAGGTTTTTTCTAAGCTCTTTTCGTTTATAGGTAAGGTTTATTTTCATTTAGTTTTTATTTTTTTTATTTTTACTGGGTATTTTTTGCTACATTTTTGCTTTAATTTTGTTGGATTTTTATATGCATTATACTCGTATTGTCGCTTTTCGTTTCTGTTTTTGTTATTTCTATTTTATTTAATAACTTTAATTATCTCCAAGACAAAATAAAAATCAATGTATAATGATGACTTCTTATTCATTTTTGTTTGTTTGTTTTAAATAATAACTTTACTTTAGTAAGTAAGTAACTTTACTTTAAGTGTCAAAAATTGTAAATATTGGAAATAAAAACAGTATTTTTTCCATTTATATTTTATGTGAGGATAATTATTCATAGTTTGAATGAAGAGTGTTTTTTTTTATTTTTACGTATTTTTTTGTAGATTGATCATACATGTTGATCACTGTATGTGGTCATTTTATTGTATTTTTGAGCTTTCGTTATTAATTTGAGTATTTTAAACAACAATTTATATTCAGGTACATAGTAGTTTTTCCTTTTACTTTTTGTGAAATTATATAATTCATATTTTTTATTTAAATTACTCACTGATATATTTTTGTAATATTACTCGGCGTGAACCTTGTTTGGCACACATTTGTTTTTTTCATTTATCATTTTATGGTAATTCTTTTCGATTAACTCTATTGTAAAAGTGTTTTTGAAGTTTGAATAATTTTGTGTGGACTATTTTTTACAAACATGTGAGTACAAGAGCATCTAACGTAACAACATAAGTATAAGGTACTACATGGAACATTTCTGTTTAAATATGATTGTCTTACAATAATAAACAATTGTCTTTATATGACACATAAATCCCATTGCTAAGTGTTCTTTTAGCCAAGACACATTGAGCGAATAACGATCGTTTCTTTCTTTGTCGCTGTATCCAATAGCTAAATATACTTTTACCTAAAACACAATACCAATTGTGATTGTTTCTTTTTTGGTGCTATATGACACATTAAACTAAATAGAAAGTATTCTTTCATCCCTAAATTCTCTAAGTGGTGTAACCGTTTCTTATTTTTTAATGCATGACACATAACTCAATAATGGTACATCTTTTTAATAGCGCTAACACAATAATTGTTGTGATTTTTTTCTATTTTTGTCGCAGTATGACGAATAAATCGAAAAGGTCAGTATTCTATCATATATTAAAACAAGTATTTTTTTTCTTTGTCACTATATAAAACATAAGCCCAATAGATTAATATTCTATCACCCTGAAACACAAAAAGTATTGTTATTCTGTTATTGTTTTTTTCTTTGTAAGTAAGACACATACGTCAAGAGATAAATATTCTTTCACAGAAAAACACAAAAAGTATTGTTATTGTTTCTTTCTTTGTCGCTGTAAGACACATAAGCCCAAGAGATAAATATTCTATCACCCCAAAACACAAAAAGTATTGTTATTGTTTCTTTCTTTGTCGCTGTAAGACACATAAGCCCAAGAGGTAAATATTCGTTCACCCAAAAACACAAAAAGTAATGTTATTGCTTCTTTCTTTGTCGCTGTAAGTCACATAAGCCCAAGAGGTAAATATTCTATTACCCAAAATCACAAAAAGTACTGTTATTGTTTCTTTCTTTGTCGCTGTAAGACACGTTAGCCCAAGGGATAAAATTCTATCACCCAAAAACACAAGAAAATGTAATTGTTTCTTTCTTTGTCGCTTTATGACACATAAACGCAATAGGTCAGTATTCTTGAACCCAAAACGCAAAAAGTATTTTGATTTCTCCTATCGTCAGTTAGTACTTAGTACTGTATGACTCATAAACCCAAAAGGTAAGTATTTCATCATCCTAAACACAATAACTGGTGAAATTGTTTCTTTCTTTGTCGCTGTAAGACACATACGCCAAAGAAATAAATATTCTATCACCAAAAAACACAAAAAGTATTGTTATTGTTTCTTTCTTTGTCGCTGTAAGACACATAAGCCCAAGAGATAAATATTCTAGCTCCCCAAAACAGAAAAAGTATTGTTATTGTTTCTTTCTTCGTCGCTGTAAGACACATAAGCCCAAGAGATAAATATTCTATCACCCCAAAACAGAAAAAGTACTGTTATTGTTTCTTTCTTTGTCGCTGTAAGACACATAAGCCCAAGAGATAAATATTCTATCACTCATAAGCACAAACAGTAATGTTATTGTTTCTTTCTTTGTCGCTGTATGACACAAAAGCTCACGAGATAAATATTCTATCCCCCCAAAATACAAAAAGTAATGTTATTGTTTCTTTCTTTGTCGCTGTAAGACACATAAGCCCAAGAGGTAAATATTCTATCACCAAAAACACAAATAGTAATGTATTTGCTTCTTTCTTTGTCGCTGTAAGTCACATAAGCCCAAGAGGTAAATATTCTATCACCCAAAAACACAAAAAATAATGTAATTGTTTCTTTCTTTGACGCTTTATGACACATAAACACAATAGGTCAGTATTCTTTAACCCAAAACGCAAAAAGTATTTTGATTTCTCCTATCGTCAGTTAGTACTTAGTACTGTATGACTCATAAACCCAAAAGGTAAGTATTCCATCATCCTAAACACAATAACTGGTGAAATTGTTTCTTTCTTTGTCTATGTAAGACACATAAGTTCAAGAGGTAAATATTCTATCACCCCAAAACAGAAAAAGTATTGTTATTGTTTCTTTCTTTGTCGCTGTAAGACACATAAGTTCAAGAGGTAAATATTCTATCACCCCAAAACAGAAAAAGTATTGTTATTGTTTCTTTCTTCGTCGCTGTAAGACACATAAGCTCAAGAGTTAAATATTCTATCACCCCAAAACACAAAAAGTAATGTTATTGTTTCTTTCTTTGTCGCTGTAAGACACATAAGCTCAAGAGGTAAATATTCTATCACCCAAAAACACAAACAGTAATGTTATTGTTTCTTTCTTTGTCGATGTAAGACACATAAGTTCAAGAGGTAAATATTCTATCACCAAAAACACAAAAATCAATGTATTTGCTTCTTTCTTTGTCGCTGTAAGTCACATAAGCCCAAGAGGTAAATATTCTATCACCCAAAAACACAAAAAATAATGTAAATGTTTTTTTTCTTTGTCGCTTTATGACACATAAACGCAATAGGTTGGTCAGTATTCTTTAACCCAAAACGCAAAAAAGTATTTTGATTTCTCCTATCGTCAGTTAGTACTTAGTACTGTATGACTCATAAACCCAAAAGGTAAGTATTTCATCATCCTAAACACAATTACTGGTGAAATTGTTTCTTTCTTTGTTGATGTATGACACAAAAACCTATAGGTCCATATTTCAACAACCCCCAAAAAATAACTGTTGTAATTGTTTCTTTTTTGACGCTGTTTGACACATAAACCCAATAGAAACATATTTCATGAATCCAATTCACAATTAATAATGTATGACACATAAAGCAAATAGGTAAGTCTTATATTATTCCAAATCACAATGTATAAAGTGATTGTTTCTTTCTTTGTTACTGTTTGACTCAAAAACCCAAAGTGTACGTATTTCAACAATCCAAATACAATATCTGGTGATAGTGTTTCTTTCTTTGCCGCTGTATGACACAATAACCCAATAAGTAAATATGTTAGCCACCTTTGTGATTTTGACTTTGAAAAAGGAGTTTAAAGTAGGCCTAAACCAAATTAATCATTTGATAAAAAATGTACTATCTGGCAATAATTGATTTATCTTATTCAGCATCTGGGATATACTAACAATAGAAATAAGTTAACTTTTCCTTTAAACTATTTCGGTTTTTTTTTTGTATTTTCATGGTATACATGTCAACACAAGTGAACAGAATATAACTGTGATAAGAACAAAGGTAATGAAGAAATAAAGATTACAATGGTTTCAAATTTGATGAACATAATTAATTCAATTACTGGGCTAAATGTACGACTGTAAAATATCTATTATGGTTTGTCTGTTGGCATATACATGATAGAACCAATGAAATAGTAAGTATAAAAGTTCTCAGTAATATATTAATGCTTACCATACTTTTTCCTGCAATATCTGTACATTGTGATGGTGTAAGGCCTTAATATCATATTCTATTAAATATTAATATATATCAACCCATAGCATATGGACGGTATTTATATATATATATATATATACCGGGGCATGTATGAACTACAGTTAAAAATGAGTTGTATCATTTTGAAAGAAAAACATTGATAAGCAAAATATTTAGGAAAAACACATTGCAGTTTGGTGATAATATTGTTTGCTTCTGCTCTGTTAAAAATATCAATGTTAATATTGGTACCTGCATGTATTATCACAGTCACATTATTTGCTGGTATATTATGAGGAGAAAACGGATACTGACACCGGCACTAAGTACTGGTACACAACTCTTTACATGCGAAGCAATGGAGAATTGAGTTCAAAATTATTTTGTGTATATTGTATCAGTCTTTGAAAAAATGTCTTGTCTGAACATTTCCAAAATGAGATTTTCATATTGACTGTGTGCATTGCTTTAAATAAGGCTTTTTGGACAACATTTTAAAAACAGTTAACATACAAGGAAATCCTTTAGATTAGATACTAGTAGAGATTTTATAATGGTTTTTTTGTCTTTTATTTATGATTTTTTTATCATAATTCTTTTTCAATTACAGGATAAAGCAGGACAGAACATACATGAATATTTTATATATTAAGTCTAAAACAAGGTACTAAATGTAGCTCTGTGTGTTTGATAATTATTAGTTAATAATCTGAGATGATGTCATGTTGTCAAGTCAAGAAGATGTTTTAGTTTATGTAAGTATTTTGTGTTTTCTTTTTTATTCATACAAACTTAGTACTTTCTTTTTGTAATATCATATATACAGTTTCCGTTGCAGTTTGTGAAAAATTAATAGGAGTCTGCCAATTAATTATGGCATTGGTCTAGTAACCATTAGATAGTAGATAATCATGGTTCAAAGACATCGGGACGAAACGTCTGAAACCCACCAACTTGAAGTTTACATGATAGTCTACAATGGATAAGTTTCTGTTCATTTTTCAACAAACAGAATTCAGACATGAATTTTAAACACAGAATGCATTTATAGAACGTTACTTGCAGGCGTAAGACAAAGAAAATAGAATATTTGATTTGAATAATGGCGCCGACAATGCTTTCTTGAAGACACACATAATTTTCAACTCTTAAACCAGTCGTGGGTGTTAAAAACAAATGATATCTATAAACAGAACAATGACAAGTATAGTATGTTAATATTATATCGTTGTACATACCTTCAAACTAATGTTTTCTAGACTAGATCTGCGTTAGCGCTTTAAAAAGTCGAGGTCAGCACTGCGCGTTTCTGAATGCGTCACGCATGCGCAGTTTCTTAACGCGCGAAAAGCACTTTCTAGAATATTCGTTAGAAAATATTCAAAATAGTGAGAGAGTAACAGTTTTTATATTTCATAGTCAATAGAAAATATTTTGGGCATGCTTTGAGGTGAAGATAATATACCATCTAAATAATTGCAATATTATAAAGAAATAAGATTAAGAAAACAATTTAAAATATACTACAACCATTATCAACGTTGTTTCAACGTCGGTTATCAACATCCGATGATAAAATATTTATTTGTGGTTTAAAATTGTTTGATCAACGTACTGTCTCATTTTCAACGTTGTAACAACGTTGAATCAACGTCGTGTGCCTGCTGGGATCCGTATTGGTTCGAGTCCCATCCAAAACCTACCCCATTGTTTCCTTGAGCAAGTAACTTGATTGTACTAGCTCAGTACTGGGGTACATGGAAGCGGACTCGAAAGTAATTAAGTTGTAAGAAGTTACTTAGAACTTTTTTTCAGTCGAGCCAAATAAATTAGTACATAAACTAAAATAATAACAGAACGAGGTCAAGCACGATTTATTCAATTGTAAATTAAGCGACTAAGATTTACTAAAAAGTTGTTATAAAATGACAGGCTTACAGGGTTAATATCATTAATTACAATACGTTTTAACACAACGAATTAATCACAGATTTAAATAGATTTTCTTTTCATTTTAAATTCGGTGAGAGCACTTGACCTGACTTACATAGTATAAATTTAGAACTGTTTTAAATTCATAATTTACCGGTATGTAAGTTAGTGTTACACCAACTAATGTGAGTTGATGCATTTTGAAATTTATGTACATCAATCACATGTGAGTAATCTTTTGAATTATTATTCGCTTCAAGTTACTCGTTCACGTGTTCAGGCATTTTATTTGATTAAAATCAATTTTTAATATTAAATGTTACCTGGTCTTTAGATAGCGAGACGTATTTATTTTAAAAAGGCGCACTAATTTTCAATTAATCATCAACACCGTTTCAAATGAGGTAGGTCATTATACATAAAATTTTCATATTTTGCTGTAGTTTAATGTGCATTATCATCACTATCAGAACACTTACTGCTTCCAAAATGTTTCTTTACAAGTTTGAGAGTTTTTTGTGTGAATCCGGGGCCAGGGAAGACAAACGTGCGAATTGTCTGACTCGTAAATACAATATATTGAAAATATTTCTAAAGTCATATGTATGCCACATAACATTTTTTCCTGTATACTTCTGCTTACTTTTTATTTCAAAGACACCTAACTCACAGTTTGTCGTTAATACTTTGATATCATAAAACCTATTGACCTTTCGACCCTTTAAATTTTAGTACCAGTAACTCATACATGAAAGATAAAGCTACGCCAATTAACTAAAGCACGGATAAGGATAGTTTATAATAATTTGTCCAAATCAAATTTTATCCTGGTTTTATGACATATACATCTGCAGCTTACATTCGGAACTCCACGGTCATTTTCTACGTAATTTATTCATTCAATGAATGGTAGAGGTATTACGAATGACATAACTATTTAAAGGCGTAACGTGAGAAAGTTGTATCCTACGTAGAAATCAAACCATCTCTGAAGTGCCAACGACTTTCTGTGTTTACTATTGGATATCTGTATGTAAACTTCCCGTGCAGCGGTCGTTTCTATTTGTTTGATCCCCGTGCAGCGGTCGTTTCTCTTTGTTTGATCCCCGTGCAGCGGTCGTTTCTCTTTGTTTGATCCCCGTGCAGCAGTCGTTTCTCTTTGTTTGATCCCCGCGCAGCGGTCGTTTACCTTTGTTTGATCCCCGCGCAGCGGTCGTTTCTCTTTTTTTTGATTCCCGTGCAACGGTCGTTTCTCTTTGTTTGATCCCCGTGCAGCGGTCGTTTCTCTTTGTTTGATCCCCGTGCAACGGTCGTTTCTCTTTGTTTGATTCCCGTGCAACGGTCGTTTCTCTTTGTTTGATCCCCGTGCAACGGTCGTTTCTCTTTGTTTGATCCCCGTGCAACGGTCGTTTCTCTTTGTTTGATCCCGTGCAGCGGTCGTTTCACTTTGTTTGATCCTCGTGCAGCGGTCGTTTCTCTTTGTTTGATTCCCGTGCAGCGGTCGTTTCTCTTTGTTTGATCCACGTGCAGCGGTCGTTTATCTTTGTTTGATCCTCGTGCAGCGGTCGTTTCTCTTTGTTTGATCCTCGTGCAGCGGTCGTTTCTCTTTGTTTGATCCCCGTGCAGCGGTCGTTTATCTTTTTTTGATCCCCGTGCAGCGGTCGTTTATCTTTGTTTGATCATATCAACGCAAGACGTAACCGCTATAGGGAGTTAGATTTAAATGTAAATATGAACTGAGAAATCGGACAACCTATCTGTATAGTTGAACGTTTTTTTTTAATTATAAAGGGGATCGGATTTTCAGGTCATACTGTATTTGCAAATAATGTATAAATTTGTACTATGGTGTGTCACCCTTAATAGGGCTAATTTGATTGTACATTTCGTAAATTAGGTCATGCATAGTTATGAACTTTCAATAATGGACTTGCCCACTTTACTAGGCGAATAAGTCGATACCAGTTTATCATTTTACTGATCTGATCAGACCCTTTGATATCTAACATGTACTATACATTCTGTATTATGTACGTTGTAAATTGAATATGGCGAATAAAGGATGTTAAATCAATCTAAAATATTAAAATTTTATGTTATATAATCTCACCCCTAAAATGTTGGTATGAATCACACCGATAATATTCATACACGCAATGTTTACATAAACGAACCGCACAATTAAACATAGGTATATTTGTGTTTACAAACATGTAGACTTATATGCATGTATTTGTGCTCTTTTGATATGTGCTCGCTATTTACTTTTAATATTAACATTTTGATTCATATTTGTATACTTAGTAATTTTAGTCTATGGCGAACATCGTATGGTCAGTGTAAAACTAGCCTACATCCATCTTTATGTACATGTAGTTAGACGAATGTTGCGCTGATCCTTCGATTTGTCTTGATATTTTAGGTTCATTTGTACATTGTATCAACTATCAGCGTTGCCTTTGAAGACTGAGAGACTGGTATTTCAGTGTAGATAGAAAACTCGGCCATGGTTGCTTGTCGTATGTGATGTGTTAATGACAGATTCGGACTGGACCACAAAACAGGTAATTAACTTGAAACTTGAATATTTCTGTGACAGATTGGTTATTATTTGAATCTTATATACGACGGTTAGGTATTGTGTCGCTTTGATTAATTGCTATGTAAATGAATCGTATAATGTGATCCTTAGGAAACCGGAATGGTTGTTTCGACTCCACAATATCTGCGTTGACCGTAGTGCTTGAAATCGATTCTTAGCTGCGTGTGCAAGTAAAATCCTACAAAATACACTGGGGTCCAAAAGTTTCTTTACACATTGTTAAATTTTGATGTTTTTGGTATATACTTAGGTATACTTTACTTGTCATTATTAGTTTCACAACTAATATATAATATTTAATGAATGTCAATTATGTTCTAACATGTATATTTTTATTATGAATTAATAATAAAAATATGAAACAAATTGGGTATAGATTAATATTTGCATTAAAAAAAGAAAATATGAAACAAATTACATGTGTAAAGAAACTTTTGGACCCCAGTGTAGAATAATTTATACCCTGAAAACCTTCCGAAGTTTTGTTATCAAAAAAGGACGACGGCTTGTTACTGTAGCACGCTAAAAAGAATAGTTTTCCAGGGTTTTAGCTAAAATTATTAAACTGGAATTGTAATTGTGATGCGCAGCAAATAGTATCACTGCTGTTTAGCCTCGCATGGGTATCATTGAAATCTGACAATTAAATACTTACAGCTTTTTTGGAACAATGGTAACAAGAAAGTATCAAAGCACTGGAGTGCTGGAGGAACGATGACCTGAACTCATTTTTTTAAATAAGAATTATCATTATGTCAAATATCGAAATTGTACAGCAATATTATCCATAGAATACTTTATTATGTATCAATTAGTAGAAGTCAAAGTACATCGCGTTAGACTTTTCGAGTGTTTAGCTCATGGCAAGGTTTATCTTCCTTTCAAAGGAAATAAATCAGTGAAACAATAATTATCAATTTATATAAATATAAAAGAGACATAACTCCCATAACATACATCCATAGTAACGGCCCTTTATAGTTAAGAATACGTATCATCAATAAATAATCATACCTATTTTTATTTATATATCTTAAGTATTAAAAATACAAAAATGTATTTCAATTTGAAGAAATTTCAACATTACAATAAGGGGGCATAATTCCAAAAATAAATAATGAAGAGTTATGTCCTTCTACAGTTATGAACAATGAATAAGCATACTATCTTTCATAAAAATAGCTTATATTTACCTCTGTATTAACACAGTGGTCTGTATAAACAGGCGCCGTCTTGTTTTCATGGGTTTCGAAAAAAAATCCGACCATTGCAATCGCCAATATCTATTTTCAAAACTGGCCATTTGTGCCATTAAATTAATTAAATATTTTTTTGCGCGCATGCAACTAGTAACTATGATTATGTCATTGTTATGAAATACCATAAGTTTCAAAAATGCTGACACACATCTAAAATTGGTTTATCAATTTCCGTTCAAAACTTCAAACAGGTGTAAATTAGTCGTCAAACAACAGACTGAAATCTAAATGCTGCAAATTAAAAACACAAATAGACTTATTCTTGCAGAAAAATCATGTGAATTTAGTAATTTGCAAAACGTGCTATTATTTTGCGTCGGCCTTGGCGTTTACGATGGATTGGAGGTTAAAGTTTTTCAGCTCCAATATATGTGACGTAAAGTTTGTAAATTTATATGTCAGTACTTTATCTAGACAGCTCTTCAGGGGCGTAACTGTGAATGAATTGTTTTTTGAGTTATGCCCCATCATATTCTAACATTTAAGATTAAAATTTGTTAAAATGGAATATATTTAATAGTTTTATATATATAGTTGATGCTTATTTCTCAGTTCTTTGTCTTTAAGACTTTAAGGCACATACCTCTTGATGAATTACTTTCGAAGTTATGTCCCTTTATTCCTATAACATTTAAGGTTAACGTTTATTTTAACTAAATCTGTACTGGTAAAGATATTTGATTGAAAGTTAATATGCTTATTTATCAGCACTACATTTACACGACAACAAAAGGGATAACTCTTAAAGTACTATTTTAGGAGTTGTGTCCCTTTTCAGCTTTTTAGTTATGGTTTTAGAACTTTGAAGTGAAAAAATGAATACTCATATAAGATATTTTTATGAAAGATGATATGCTTATTTATTGTTCACAAATGTAGAGGGACATAACTCTTGATTATTTATTTTAGGAATTACACATGTATGCTACCTTATTTTAATGTTGATTTTTTTCAAATTGAAATACATGTTTGTATTTTTACTACTTAAGATATATAAATAAAAACAGGTATGATTATTTTTTGATGATACGTCTTCTTAACTATAAAGGGTCGTTACTATGAATGTATGTTATGGGAGTTATGCCTCTTTTATATTTTTATGAATTGGTAATTATTGTTTTACTGATTTATTTCCTTTGAAAAAGTATAAAGTAAGGAAAACCTTACCATGAGCTAAACACTCGAAAAGTCTAGCGCGCTGTACATTGACTGCTCTTTTTAACTTTTATTAATTGATACATAATTTATGGATAATTAGCTGAACAATTTCAATATTTGATATAATCATAATTCTTATTTAATAAATAAGTTCAGGTCATCGTTCCTCCTGCACTCCATTGCTTTGATTAAACTTTGAGTCGACGCTGATTTACACTCTTCTTGCATTCTATAAATAGCAGGTGATAATATCACCTCTATAATACTAAGACACACAACCATTCGCAGTATTCGGCGATTTTGGTACGCAACAGAATATAGTGCGACGCACGAAGACAAATCGTTGGATATTTTCGTTTTTCGATCCAATCATTATTAAATTGTAAACTAAATGATTACTTATAACAACGGTACAGATGCATAGTTGACCGTGCATTCTACTTTCGATTTCGAATGACTGTGTAAAGAATGACATATGTAAACACGTTAAGATGGAGGTTTAAATACCGGTTAAATTAGTTAAAATTTAATGTGCATAGTTGGTTGGATAGTTAAATTTTATTTGAGTAGGCACAAAAACATACTCTGTTTGTTAAGTACAGTTGAGCGGGGAAATTTTAGAATGTAAATATTTCCACGTGTTTTCAGATAAATAAACAGTTTTTCCCTTGATGTTCAGCGTCTCCGTACAAAGGTCAGTTGGACCGTTTGTGTACAAAAGCTCTTCTTGACATCGTAGCAGTTGCGATGTCATAGTTACGTGGCATTGCCACCGTGATTACCATGCAGCGTGTTTATCACTTCCACCATACTTGTAAGATTTGTTGTCATTTGTAATAAATTTAGAATTTGAAAGCCCTTTTTGTATTACTGTTTCAGAGTATATAGAAACAATGTGGGCTAGATCAGTACAAGCTTTCAGAAGACTTAGTTACAATGATATATCGGTGTTTGGTAAGATATACACTTAATACTTTACTGTATTTCATGTATTGTCCCAAAATTTGGAACAAAAACGGACTGGAATGAACTAGTATGGGATAAGTTATAACGCTAACACATTATTGCTTGATTGATAATGCGCATTTATTTAAATGCCATAAACATAACAAAACACATGAATAAATGTATACATAAGTTATAACTTAAGAATATCAAATATATCTGAACGACACAAATACTTTACTGTATTGAATCATCTATGTCCAACACTCGTTAACCAGTACGTTAGCTTAGTCCTTGATTAGTCAATTCTGGGTTCTTACGTGTCTGGATCACCCTTTCAAAATGGCCGCCACAGGACTTGAAATGAAAAAAGTTGAAGTCAGCAAATGACACAAAATGGCGACAAGATAACATATCTGTCAGTCAATTAGTATAATAATAATAATAATAGCATAATGATATTACGTATAAAACGACATTACTGCGAAAATAAAATGTACTTCAAAATTTCACTTAAGGGGCTCGGTAATTGTATCATTCTCGTCCATAAAAATAATTTACAGTAATGTTTTTAAAGAGGTGTCTTCCGTACGCTATATAATGCGACTAAACGCAAGGTTGTTGTTTGACCAAGGGAAACAACTATTAGTAGATTATAAAGAAGGGAACAAGAATAGCCTCCCTTCTTTAAAGGAGAGCGTAGGAATGTACTATTTTCAGGATTGTTTTCCTAATAGGTTCTCCCATTTTACACACCATTAAGTTAATAATCGCACTTATCATGTTAAAGTCACTCGCTCACAGATTTGGTCTTTTTTTAAACCTCGAAAATTACTTGAAATTCCTGTTTCTGTACAACGAAATTTTAATTCTTAATATTTCATAGACAAACTTGTATTTCACATTAATATATCAATTTGTACAATTTTTTTTATCAGAACACTGCTTTACTGCTTTCAAATGTTTCTATAAAATTTTGGAAGTTTTAGAAAAGTTTCTATTTGTGTTGAAATCTGTGACCGAGTAGCTTTAAGTGGAAAAAAGCAATCAACTATATGTAAATATAATAAAAATATATTTTTAAGTATTAAAGATTCCTTTTCATTGTGAATTAAAACCCATTTTCGAACAAATCATTTAATAAATTAGTGTTTATCTTTCATATACATGTTAGAACAACCGTCCATTTTTCGACGTATATAGAGCGATTGAAGTTGCTTAATTTCCAATTTTCTATAAAATGTTAAGAATAAACGTTTTTAGTTTAATTGTTTGCTCGGCTTTGAAAACATTATCTAATATTGTTTGATTGCACTTGGATTTCTCTACCGATCAGTTCTTAATAACGTATTGTTGATAATAATTTGTTACCAGGGTACGTATCTTTACTATTTTTTTTTTTGAATTCATTTTAAAGCAAATTGATATCATGTATTTCCTAATGCCTATTTCACACGGACCCGGTTCGTGCCGGTTTGGACACTGGATCGTGCCGGGACTGCAACCATAACGACGCCGTGAAAAAATGCATTTATTCGGGATGAACCGTGCTGAATTATTATTGATGAGAACCGGGGAATGGTGTTAGAAATTTAAATAGAACTGGGATTCATCCGAAAGCGAAACTAATGCCGGCTTATTTCAGGGAGTTCTCGGCATCTCCGTAACTATACCGGCATGGCTCGTATCTTCGCCTAAAGACCTCCGGGTAAAACCATAGTAAACCGGCATGGCTTGCGTCCAAAGCAGAGACACGGTGACTCCCTGTTTGGCCACTCGATATTTTTCACGAATCTTTTCCGGTTCATCTCGGGTCACGGCTACAAATTACCGAGACTCAACGGAGCATACACCGGTAATAGTGTGAACTATACTTATCAAAACTTCCAAGTGCCCCGATTTCAATATTGTAGGAAATGTTTATTTTTCAACATTTAAGTTCATAGAAATCTGTATAGAACCATTCTGTCGTCTGACAAAACCGGTTTTGTCGTGCATGCGTTGATATGAGAAGATTTCTTTATGCTTTGATTAAACAGAAAATTATAATTTAGATCACAGGCGGCCGGCACGGTCCCGAATCAAAAACTATTTATATAGGTCGTTTGCGTTAATGCTGGACCCCTATTTGCCGTAAATATCTTTGAAACTATAACAGCGATTTTGCTAAAAAATTTAATACAATCTTATTTCAATTTTTCCTTCTAGGATTAAAATTTTCAGAATTTTTAATAGATAAATAAAAAAGTTTTCCATAAGGTACAATGCAAAATATTTGGAATTTTTTATCAAAAATCCGGCGGGAGGTAAAATAAGCTGTTCTGATTATAACACAGGGAATTGTCAAGTTACCTCCCTTTGATTTTTCTAACATACCTTTAATATACTTAAATACAAGGGGTACAACTGCATTCACTTGACCACTTCATCTTGATTTATTATTTTGAGAATCACAAAAAGTTCTGATACTCTAGCGGCACTTTAATGGAACGATTAAATTGATTAAACATAACTCTTCCAGCTATGAATATTAAATGTTTCATAGGGCAGACCATTGATACGATTAAAGTTTCAAAAACATAAAAAACAACACAAAAATCTCAACTCGGACAAGTTAGTGCACAGAAAAAATCGACATTTCTCGAGGAAAATCGCTTTATTTTCATATTTCAAAACGACATATTTACCCCAATCAAAGAAAATGTAACAGAAAAACAATATTATTGAGTAAAACTGTAAATAATATAACTCTCCACCTTGAGAGAAACACTTGCGAGCCATAAAAAGCGAAATTAACTAACTCTATTTGATTATCAATTTTGCAGCCGGTATCCTTAATTTATTCAAGAAACTTATAAGAAACTTTTTGATTGGTTAATTTTGTAAACGAAAATCGCCAAGACTTCCGACTAATTGACTGATTCAAATTTGGAAGATTTCGACTTTTTCGTAGTATTTTGGTTGTCTCGTTTGAAAGTAGGAAAACCCCCGTACGGTTCGACGAATCAGAAATTGTTTAACTAATTAGATTATTATGTGAGTGACGTATTAGTGAAAATGGTTGTGAGAATAATTTTTTCAGGTTAAATCAGATAAAAAATGTACATACATTCGTTTTGTTTCATGTCAGGTTATAATTGGCACGATGTTTTGTATTTTTATAACAAGTGAAGCGAGAAACACAATATAACACGGAGTAAATCATGCTTGAAACGACATAACATTGAAATTTGGTCAATTTTCATTCTGTTCAACTGTGCACTAACTTGTCCGAGTTGAGACTTTTGGTCTGTTTTTTTATGTTTTTGAAACTTTAATCGTATCAATGATCTGCCCTATGAAACATTTAATATTCATAGCTCAAAGAGTTATGTTTAATCAATTTAATCGTGCGGTTAAAGTGCTACTAGGGTATCGGTATTTTTGTGAGCCACAAAATAATAAATCTAGATGAATGGGTCTAGTAAACGAAGTTGTACCCCTTGTATATAAGTATATTAAAGGTATGTTAGAAAAATCAAAGGGAGGTAACTTGACAATTCCCTGTGGATTATAACATTGTCATACTTCCAGTGTATTTATACAAAGTCCCGTGCGTTTACTGTAAATTTGTCGCTTAAATAAACACTCGACGGTCTACTGAATGGTAAAGCAGAGGCCCGTCTTTAAAATCGTACGTGTAAAATTTGTATAGATTTTGACGATGCAGACGACAGTGATGATGATATTTGAGTTTGTATATACTGTTCTACTTTGTTATCAAATAAAATTTCTAACCGGGCCTCATATTTAGCTATTATTTTGTATCAACTTTTATGTGGCTGTTCTGATTATGGCACATACCCAATTAACAAAAGTCGCTTTTTGGCTTCAAAATTTGCATTGCATGTCTATGGGAAGTCTGTTATGTAATTAAAGAAAAAATCTGAATTTTTGGATTTGAGAAGGAAAATGCCAGTTATGATCACATACAAAATTTGAGTTAATTCCATCCGATAGTTATTGAAATATTTCATGATTTTAGGGGTCCAGCTTTAACGCAAACGACCTATACATATATTGTGCTTTTGATTCGGGACCGTGCCGGTCTCCTGTGATTTAGATATCTTATCCTAAAGGTGATGCGCCGCTTGCAATTTCCTGTACTATGATTTGCTACAATTAAGCGCTAGCGATCATTTTTGCTGGCTGAGTACATTAACTCGAAAAGCGCTTTACTTTAATGCACTGGTAATGCACTCAATTTCGAAACAAACAAACTGGGTTTTATTCCCGGTTGCGGCTGGTTCTATACCCTTCGACGAAAATTCGGTTATTGGATCGCGTTTCCACCGTAAAGGAAAACGTCGTGGACTTGTGAATAAAAAATGTCCCGGAAAAGCTTGCGAAGTAAGGCGCCGTACATAACCAAATAAAACGGCACGACATACAATGGAAAACTGTAGTTTTTTTTAAATATCTCAGTAGTTCAAGCTGGTCAAATAATTAGTTAATCGATCAATAGTTGTTTACAAGTAATTGGAAATGTAATATAAATTAACTCTTTAATGCATAAATAATTCAACCTGTATTTGCATTTAAATTGTACGTACGTAATTGGGTTTATAATTTGAATTTAGCTTATCGAAGTGAAAGGTCATGAATAAATACACTGTTTACAAACTATTAACTTCGTCTTACACAAATCCAAAGCGATATAAAATCATTGTTTTTGTAATAATCAAAATTCGAGTCTAGACGAAACCTTACTGTACTGACTAAACAGTGCTAAACCTTCAATTACAGTTCAACCTCTCTTGAACAACACCCAATGGGAGAAACTTAGGTGTGTTGCTGTTCAGAGGTCGTTGCTCTGCAGAGATTAAATTTCATTAAAATTACACCATATATATAGGGAATATAAAAAGTTTACTATTACATGTAGACCAAGAAAAAACAACAAAACCAATAGACTCTATGAAACTATGATTTTTAATTGTGTCAATATACATGTAGTGTATTTGTATGAGTTTACAAGTACATTTGGTTACATAGCGTATACAATCCCAGATGTTGTTTTTCCCCTACGAATAAATGTTAGATTAATTAGAAAATCACTAGGTTATTTTGAATAATTTATTAGGTGGTCTTAGATACGATAACAGTTCGTCTTGCCGACGTAATATTGAATAGCACGCGCCTAGACATACTGATAACCGACCATAAAGAACACGCGAATAGTTAATTAATATACGAAATGTGAAAATTGATGGAAGTGAATTGAATAAAAGCACGTTTTGGATATGTAGTTTACATAGTGCCATACATTTTTTTCTTTACACTTTAGTAAACATACCGTTTGTTTTTAAATTTTCGTGAATATTTACGAAATTAATAACATATCTTGTATAATGTTTAAGAATTAGAAGTGTATAACGTATCAGTACTCTTCTTTCAAATGTTAAAATCTATTCTAATGCAAGAATACATTTAAATAAAATTCAATTATATAATATACAATTAATGAAAAAACAACAGCTATGTAACAAGTGTTAAATTATTTGGATGGCGCTGTATATATCTTTTATCATTAGTGAAATAAATTGTGATATGAATAGTGTGTTGGGAACTGTTCTTTGATGTTATACTTTGTGAAAATATTATTTTGAGTAGAAACGTGCAAGCATGGCATACGCATTTTATGAAATCAATTAATTGAGTTAAAATCGTGTTTTTGAAACTTAGTATTATGTAGTTCTTCAAATTGAAATAGATAAATTATAGCGTATCAGAAATTGTACGAGTGGATAATTATACACAATCGTATATATAGTTTTAACACGTTCAAAAAGTTTGTATTTTTTCAAGCGGATTGATTTACCATGTGATGATAAAGTGTACACCCATTGTAATAGTAAATAATCTTTTATAACCATGAATAAAGGACACTGACAGTTCTCTCGGCATTATCAGAGTAGCATATCAGCACTACTTCGCTGAAACCTAGAGACACAATGTGTGCGCATGTACCGGTATTTACAGACGGACTGACTAATTGACATCGGATTTACGTATTTTTAAATACTACTTTAAACATATGATAACTTTTAAATTTCAATCGATTATTAGCTATTGTAAACCCTGTGGTAGAATTTGCTGTGATTTTAATCGTATAAATGGGAGTGTGTCCAAACATAGGCATTTTTATACTTAACTATTCTTTAATTTAATCTTATTAAAATAAAACATTTTACGGGCAGTTGACACGCGATGAAAACTTGGCCAACAGTATAACAAAAATCACGACAAGGGGAAAACATAGAAACTTGAATTTTTCAAAGTTAGTTATTATACATACTTGTGAAGTCAACTCATAACTTGGAGTATCGCTGATAAGGGGAACAAACATATTTATCAAGTCGGAAATGGAATTTTGATTTTAATAAATTGGTGATCGAATTTTGAAGTTGGCCGACTCGCATTTTTGACAGCGTGTGCTTATTAGACACCTGTGTTTTTTACAGATTTGAAATGAAATAGGACTTAGATTTTGTATGTCAAGAGTGAAAGAAATTTAGATTTAAAATAATTTGGATTTTTACTAAATAATAGTGAACCGAAACATATTTTTTGAAAATAAATATAGTTGATCGTCGGTTTAAGCATTACAATGACAAGGCGAAGTAAACTACTCTAATTTATTTACTGATTTACAAAAAATGTTTTTTGTTCGCTGAGCTGATTCACGGATAGATCTATACAATTATTTACGAGCGAATTTAAAGTATAACCGATCGATTTTAAACTTAATGAACGTAATCGCATTTAAGTTCTGATCATTTTGTAATTGCTTTTCAACGAGTCTGTGTGAAAGGATTTAAATAAAATTTGATGATAGGAAATATTCAATGGTGAAGACAAATGAATTTCAATGAAAATGAGATATCAGGAAAATGACGTAAAAATGGAACCGTTGCTAGGGAAACACGTTACTATGGATAACAATAGAGCTCTTGTTCATATAAATGGAAATAGTGATCAGATCTATGATCAAAACAGTCGTAAAAGACCGCGAAACGGACCGCAAGCTGACGATGAAAAATGGCGGCCGTTCTGGCAACGTGGACAGACAACGTACGAAGAAATGAAAACTTTAACTCGGGACAGACGACCTGTTACTCAACGGACGAAGTTACATCATAGTAATATTGATATAAGTAGTGCTGGACGCGAAAGAAAAAAAGCTAAAATATCAAAAAGTGCTTCAGTACAGTGTTTGAATCGTTCTCCACGTAGGATTCAAGGGTTCCGTGACGACAGGAGAAAGGGTTTTAATTCCAGGAACAATAGCACTTTAGTATTGCCGCAGTTAGAACCTGATGTTGAATTGCACGAGATTCATGGGTCTCGTAATAGTAGTGCTCATATGTCAGCACTCAGCAGCCGACATAGCGCTACTTCCGGTTTACGTGACGCACTTTCGGTCGAAGAATCGTCATCGGAAGATGATGAAATTTATGAATCTGATGACGACCCGGTTGTTTCCCGCCAAAATTTAGATAAGGCTGGTGATTATATTGTGGAGCATGACTGGATATTGAAAGGGAAAATTGCTAACGATGCTCGTAAGGTTAAAGCTATGCATCACAGATTTCAAATTCCTCTTCCAGACGAAGATCCCCTAGAGACGATCAAATCTCGTATGGACGAGATTAACATGATGGTGAAACCGAGAGCTGAATATGGCAATTTTCTGGAGACTATAGACCCTGAACAAAAGGCTAGAATAATGGTAAGTTATTACGATTGTATGTTGTTGAACATATAAAAAATAGTCAATAAGTCAGTTATTTCCCTTTGCATACTCTTCAAATATGTAGGTCCAGTCAGTTAGATTACTCGGATTTTATCCTTATTTTTCAATGTCAATTTGACACAATCAAACACCCTTTTTGTAAATCATTTAATTTTTGTTTGAAAATCAAGCAAAATATCGTTTTGTTGATGAACTATCGAAATTCCATTACTCTTGTTAATATCTACATTAACGAGAAAGATATTTGATGAAATACCTTTTTGTCCTTACATAGGACTTAAATGATAAAGTCAGGTGATTCCAACTGATAGGACCCACTTGCCAATTGGATCGCTTCAGACTTTATCAAGGAAGGATAACTGACTAATATCCCTCATTAGGATCATTAGCCGGTTAGTGGGTTGTTGTAATAGCTGGTTATTTCTAAACCGAGGTCCGTCCGCTCCTAAGGATGCACCCCGACCAGAACTAAACTTTATACATGACATTTGATCCAGAGTGGATTTTTGTTGGAAGAACCTTCTTCCTCTGCTGGCCTTTCATTCAAATTCCAGACAGGGTTTCCCTCTCTATATCTCGACCCGGCTTGAAACCGGCTATTTCCTCTGGCAAACTCTTTCAATAGGTTTGTTCAATGAATTGCTTTAGTAGGCATACAATGGTAACAAAATTAATGGTGATAGTATGTACAAAATCCTACCCCGATAGGTGCAGTTTAGATGCCTTTAGTGTATTTTTTTTGAGACTTTTATTTCATCTTTTTCACACAAATCATATGTTGTTACTACTTTAACTTATTCTCCCAATCTACATTTACATACAAAGAGGGCGGAAATACAAGCTTTACATATCATACATTGTATATGTGAAAAACATTGCCAGGAACTCGTTTTCTTGACACATTTACTGACACTATTCGGTAATTTTGAAAATATAAAACAAATCGGTGAGCAAGTAGCTTTATGGAATAGTTTGATAAGGTTTTCAGTTTTTACGACTAACTTTAATCAGCACTTGACATTTGGTCCAGAAAAATGTATTTATGTATACCTTTCTAGACGAGAAGTTTTCCCCAAAAAATGTATTTATGTATACCTTTCTCGACAAGAAGTTTTCCCAGAAAAATGTATTTATGTATACCTTTCTCGACAAGAAGTTTTCCCAGAAAAATGTATTTATGTATACCTTTCTCGACAAGAAGTTTTCCCAGAAAAATGTATTTATGTATACCTTTCTCGACAAGAAGTTTTCCCAGAAAAATGTATTTATGTATACCTTTCTCGACAAGAAGTTTTCCCAGAAAAATGTATTTATGTATACCTTTCTCGACAAGAAGTTTTCCCAGAAAAATGTATTTATGTATACCTTTCTCGACGAGAAGTTTTCCCAGAAAAATGTATTTATGTATACCTTTCTCGACAAGAAGTTTTCCCAGAAAAATGTATTCTTCTACTGGACCGATAGAAAGCTTGCTGGACCAAAATATAATAGTAACATGCTAAAATAGGCAGTTCATTTTTATGACTTAGCATAATAATGTATAGACCTATACTAAATTTAAATTAGATAAACAATATACATGTAACAACAAATAACGATTTTTATTAAATATGGAAAATGATAGCTGTAAACGTTGGTGGTACTGTCTGACCACTGACATTCTTAAAGTCACTAGATCGATTGCGATTACAGTGGACACGGTCCACGGTCCACTGGATAAATTTGAAGACTGATTAGGTTTTTAAAAAATCGAGTCCAGAATTTGTTTCATTGTGTGTATCATTCTTGTCGAGGTCTAACGATACCTAAATGGATAAATAGAGTGAAAGCAATGGTGGCATTGTATCTATATAAAGAATCCGACGGTCTCCATTCTTCTGTTCTATGATTTTTTATTGAACTAAACTAAGTAATACTGCTTTATAAATTGACATCCCATTCAAACCTGACCAGGTATATAAATATTGCAATACTGTAACTAATGCTCCTTTGTTTGCATTCCTGTAAAAATCGTCCCTGCTACTCTTGTTCGATATTCATTAAAATAGGAGGCATACAGAGAATGGAAAAATATCCATTATTAGCCTGAAATTGAACCTAAAACACCCTCTGCTTGGTCAATACAGTTATCAAATGCTTTTGATTTAGCGACCGTTTGAACAATGCCACGGCTATGGCGTTTACATTCATAACACTCCTAAAAGCTTTGATCAAAACATCTGAAAATAAATCATTGAGAATTTAATTGATTTATTAGAATTTTAAACATACTTTGTGAAAGGTGCTCTTTCACTGATTTCATCTTGAATATTAAGCACAGTAAATTGATAGAAAGATGGTAAAAAGGTGACAACTTGTGTTGTCGTATTTCGCATTATACACGACGAGCGATGATGCTTGTCCCTAACATGACACAATATGACGGATCTTTACAAACCATGCTTGCTTTTTTATTATATATTATAGAGCCCACCCGGCTAACTCATTCGGTAGCGCTTAAGTCTACAAATCGAGGGGTCGTGTTCGACTCCCTGGCGGGGCATACTTAAGTTAGTTTATGAAATAATTGCTCTTACCACTGATTCTAAATCATGTAGGGCAGTTGTCAGTCATTGACTGAATATGCGACTAGTAACTGAGTACATGTAACAGCTAAAACAGAGATTTAGCCTTTCTAGGAACAGTTAGTAGGTTGACTGACTGCAGTGATATGATAATTCAATGTGGTGCTACGGCGTTACCCCCCCCCCCCAAACAAAATACCTAACAGAAAGCGGATTTTAAGTATTCAGAAACCCATAACAGATGGCTGGCGTACTGGTAAGCTTTGTAGGCGAGTGTCCATGATGTTCGTTCTCTAAGACGTAAAGTTTTCTCTTAATATTGATAGTAGCTTATTAGAATGTCTAAGACCAGTTTTGCTTTGGTACGTTCGACAACCTGACGAATACACACATGGACTCCAGATTTAGAATCCTTGAATTGAGCTACGGGCTTATTTGTGACATTGTCGCACATTGTTTTAATATAACTTTAATATAACACGCTACATGGTCGCAATAAACATATTTTGATATCCTGGTCTTATCGGATATCAGTTGGACCTAGCAGCCAATATTTAGATTAATCTTTGAGCTATGTTGAATGTACAGTCATACAGTCCAGCATGCGTTGACCAGTCTTGCTAGGAAAGTACAGTAATAATCGCTTAGCTGATACAAGGAGGGTCTTCGGCACAGATGACCATTTGATGTAGTTGTAATGCTGAACACATTTAACAGAATTTGAGATATTTATGCGTAAGTCAAATATTGCTTAAAATAGGTGACCATACAACCAGTTTTGACTGTACTTTATATTTTAATGTTTATCTCGCAATATGCCTGCGTGGGTTTCAACTTATATTCCATATAATCCATTTATTTACTGAATGAGCTGATATCATAACAATTATGTGCAATATTGCAATGTAATGCTTTAAAAGATCAATGTTATGTAATACTATAACATTAAAGGCATAACATGCACTGCATGATTTTTGTTTAAAAGGCTGTCAATATACTAAGTATAGGGGTTACTTTTCAATTTTAAGAAATTGCAATATTTTGTAGATGTAATTGTTTACATACCAAAATGTCTGTAGCATATATACTTGTAGTTTTAAAGTTTATTGTCATATTGTACATATTATATACTTTATACTACGAAAGCAAACATTGATAGAAGTAAAACCAGTCTTAAGACTTTATGTGAACGATAACTGTACTGTAGATTTTCCATTAAATCGTATAACAGCAGATGCGTCCGTATACTATATACAGTGTGAAGATACAAGATTTTGGACTCACTTTAAGATGTCACTTGTACTTGCTTAACCAAAGCCTATTTGTAATTGAAAAATGCCAGTAGTGTATGGGGCCTGATGACTCATTTCAGCATGTTCGGTCATATTACGGCGGTCAGTCGTCTTAATCACGGTTCCTCGAGAGGCATAGATGTCTGAGTTTAAGCTTTATCATAGTACGGAGCACATTCCATTTCCAGTGACTGTCAACTGTCCCACTTATACATCGTTAGGTAGGAAAATAGCCGCATGAAATATTCCATAACTGAACTACACGATGGTATGTAAATCACGCCCGGAAATTGAACCCATGATCCCTGGCCTCGAAGACTGACTATCAGGCGGGGACCTGTTATAATAGGGCTGTACAATGCATCTGCGAATTGTCGACGGTATTGCAGTTACAAAAATGAGTAATTAAACATGTATCTCCATTATCAAAATTATGTTTTACATCACATTGCCCTTCCCATCTCGGTCAAACTTGTTACCAGAAGTTGACATTTTCTTTACATAAATTCTTAAATTCAGATCACCAAATAATCACAAAAAGGCAGCAACTATAGCATTTAATGTTTAATGTTTGGGTGTATGATCTTTGTGTAATGGGTCGAATAGGACAGGGTGTCATGCCTATAGTATATTTAAATTCATATTGAATTTGATATTTTTATACAAAGCACTTTGATAATTTTAAATGTATGCCTCTCATGTTAATTTCTGACATTTTTAAACATTTAAGGTCATTCACCAAGGTTAATATTATTTAATTATGTTAATTTTATAATTCAACAAACAAATGACTGCCATATTGTATTTGTACAAGGACACTGTATCCAGGTATCACATTTTAATTCCATGCATATTGATCTTACTCTCCAGACTATTGAATAATTTTGTCTTCTGAGTCTAGAATAACAAATACAGTGAATAAATTGACCTATGGGCTATATTCTCATGTAGGAACTTATACAGTATCTGACAGAAGTTGTGAGACAAAGGAAGTTCTTAAATTCCAATGATTGTATATTTTGGTAGAACAATTATGTTTTTACATGCAGCGCCCACCTAAAGTCTGGAGACAAAGGACATTCACTAAAATTCTTAAATTTCAATAGTTGTTTTTTTAAACCGTTAATTTTCATACTTAGTTTGGTATTTTTTGTGATAAAATGAAGATAAATTTAATGCATCACATTTATTAGATTCAACATCTTACACGTACTTCCCTTAGCTTTCAAAACCATCTTTAATGTATTTTTTCCATTACATATTTTTAAAGCTACTTTTGTAGTCACAGCTTATGTGCATAACCCTTCTGGAATATTCGAAATCGTGTTCTATGGATATGACTATTGTATACCATGTATAATGTCAATGAAATATGTTTCAACTTGCTATAATAAATGTAACAATAACACAAAGCGTGATTAAGACAATCACGGCGGACAGTTGACGTAACCAGCTTTCATAAACCATTTTCCTCGACAGTTTCTTCCCACAAAAGATAGTTAAGTCTCTCGGAACTTTCTTTGCTTGGTAGTGCTTGTCCTGCCTCGCCCTGGCATAAAAAGGGGACAACCGGTTTTAAAGTCCAGTGTATACTTGTATTAACCGCATGCTCATGGCAATGGGTCATCGTGTTCATATAATACGACAATAAACACCTAAAGTCTTCATATTTTACCCCATACATGAATGAATATTCTATATCCTGTCTTGTCTTCATAAAATAGTGCATTTCTATTTTTAAAGCTGGGCTTATGCAAACATATATTGTAAATGAATAAAATACTTACATATAGGCATTCAATTGTTCCTTTTTTATAGACAAAATTACTATTCAGATATTATAGATTACGATTGAAAATCTGTGTTTACATTCAGACTGGGTTCTATTTACTTTATGTTATTGACTTTACTTAAACGTTAAAAGTTGAAAATTAATGTATTTTACTACAAGCTAATATCAAAGACCAACTCTAATGCATACAAATTAAAACAGTTTGTTATTTGACGTACTAAAAATATGCTGAACATGATCTTGACAACGCCTAGGTTTATTTTCTAGTGTTATGAAATGATTTTCTTTTGATTTTACAATAAATTAAAAACTTGATTGTTCATTTCACTACAAATCCTCTTCTCAAAAGTCATTACGCCTCAAGTTTTCAAATTTTGCATGTACCATAACATATTGTTCTCTATAAATATTCCGGTTAGCTTAGTTTGAAGGTTGTTTTCTTATCGAGGGATCGAAGGTTCGATTCCCGGGCGGGGCATCTTTCATGGAGTTTAATAATAAAATAATTTCTACAGCCATTGGGGCATCTTTCATGGAGTTCGGTAATAAAATAATTTCTACAGCCAATGGGGCATCTTTCATGGAGTTTGGTAATGAAATAATTTCTAAGGTCATTGGTGCATCTTTCGTGAAGTTTGGAAATGAAATAATTTCTACGACCATTGGGGCATCTTTCATGGAGTTTGGTTATGAAATAATTTCTACGGTCATTGGAACATCTTTAATTTCTACAACCATTCTTCCTCCTACCACTGATTCAAAAAACATGTAAGTCAGTTTAAGAGTCAAGAAAAAAAGGGATGGTCTTATTACCCAGCACTTTTGTGCTATGTCCTTCGAATAAGTCTTAAGAAAAACAAGCATGCTTCTTAAAACGTAGACCGTACAATCAATCGATGGTGACTATTCAACTCACTTAAAATACATGGGCGAAAGTTTTTCGTATTTTTTCCGTATTTTCGACGTACGCCAAGTCCGTTTTTCCAGTTCGTGTAAATATCATGTTTATTATTTTACGTATGTATACATGTACTCTGTAATAATTTATGACCAACAATATTCATGTATATGAAGCTTTACATATTTAATGTAACAACGCCAATAATGAAAAACAACCTGTTAATCCCCTTACTCCATTGCTTAATCTAAAACATTGACCTTCTGGCCCATCATGTACATAATGATTCGTTATAATCAGTAAGCTTAGATTACGTTTATTTACTGTTACCTCCCTCAAATATGGCGACCCGTTTTACTATGTATTACTTGACTACATGCAGAATGAGCTTTTTGTAGAGATCGCCCTAAGCTCAATAGAGATCGGTACAGTCCAAACTCTATTAAGAGACCATCATTGGGACTGACGAAAAGTGGTCGCTTAATAAAATGCTTTCTCAACACATTGAAGGGGTTAAGAATGGTCGCTTAATAGAAAAGTTGCTTATTGCGCGTGGTCGCTTATAGAGAGTGGACCGTGTTTCGTCGACCGGTGTCTCAATTTAATAGCTATCATTTGCTGTTTAGGAGATATCTCTTTTACCAAAAGAGCTATCATTTACCACTTGACGGCTATTACTTTATCGCAAACTGTTACATGTATCTCTTTTACAATGGCAGATATCTCGGTTTAAATAGTAGTACATGTAGCTATTTTTATTAAGATATCTTCTGTGTAAACATACATAACAGGAACAACGTCAGTAAAAACACCTACCTTCCACCCAACCAAAAAGCAAAGAGAGATATGTTTTAGATTTGGTAGACTTTTGTTAAAAGATGCTACAACCAAAATGCCAAATCAAGAAGGAGGTTTCCGCCTCGGAACAGATAGTAACAAAACACCTGCCTCTTGGAGTTTAAAACAGGTTCGAGGGAGCACCAACCACACACATGACCAATATGTTCAAGAACAATCAATAACTAAGTGTCTTTTTAGAACAAAAACTTCGAGACACTCTTCATTCGGCAATCTTGATTGCAATGACACACAAACATATTAAAAACAAAAGCTAATAACATTGCCATGGTACAAAGCAAATACCCAATGATATTACGGAGACCAGGGTACATAAGGTAAAATCACCAAGCACTCGACGACAGGAATGAAAGCAGCACACCCAAGAGATATAGCTAAAGTTATAATGTATCTCCATTTTTTTGACAAAAGGTTTACTAAACTTGTTTTTTATGTAGTCGCTTATAAATAGTAAAATGGCTAGCCATACATGTACTCAAATGACTTATAGTTCACAGAACGTTATAATGACGATTAACGATTTAAATATTAGTTCTATTACGTCTACTAATTCAAATTAATTTCCACATCGTCAAACAAGAGGTTAAATAGTAAAATCTTAATAAAATTACACTCTCTGTCAGGTCAGTAATGAAAAGCTGGCGGCTTACTGGCTTTACTGTGTCTCGTTAACAGTTTTTGTCAAATATTTTGTTTTGAAATTGCTAGTTATGTAATCAATCTCATCCATGCAAGATGATAACCACATTGTTATGAATGAAACAAATCAATTTTGTTAGCTTTTATAATTCTTTCACAAAATTAATTACTAACTGTGAGTGGCGTTAGAGACCATAAACCTTAAGACTTACTAACCTCCGATTATAGTTACATGTGCTTAGAATTAAGTAAACTTGTTACATGTAGCATTTCGTAGGTTCTTTTATAGTACCGTACAAGACTGATAAAGAAACTATGGTGGCATATTTCTGCCATCAGATAACCACTTAACTAGTTAATTAAGATGTTAACTAATTACGGTAACTAGACAACCACTTAACCCGGGTCGATAGCGCAGTTGGTAGCGCGCCGGGATTTGGATACTCGTGCCCGAGGGGGTGCGGGTTCGAATCCCACCCGGGGAGGTTATACCCTTCCATGAAAATTTGACAATAATGTCGATTTTCCTCCATTGGTTAGATAATATGGAGAAGTTTCCGGCCTTGTGGAAGGGTATGTGAGTACTGGTTATAGACAATGGTCCAGGAAAGCTAGGTTAGGTGCGCTGGACGCCGTGAAATGACCTAAATTGTGTTGATACGGCGTTAACTCTAATAAATAAATAAATAAATAAATAGACAACCACTTAACTTAATTAACTTAAGAGGTTTTAACTAGTTACTGTAACTAGTTAACCTCTTAAATAACTACATTGTAGTTAGTTATGTGGTTATCTGGTGGCAGAAATATGCCACCATAAGAAACCTCTATCATAACATTTATACTTTTTTCATTAGTCTGTTAGTTGAGTTGCTAATTATTTATTAATATCCATCACATTCTTTCTTGACAATCCAATTTTATTACTGTGATAAACTACATTGATTTCTTCGCTTGTTGCACGCATGCGCAGTCGCGTATCTGTGTCATTGGAATTGAGTAACTATGAATCCAAAACTTGTAAGATAACTGAATTATTTAGTATTATATCACCGTGGTGATAGCATATTTTTCAATTATTGTGATGTATATGGTTATGTAATGTATGACGTCACGATATTATGTCACGTGACATCTATGACATCTATATAGGTGAATAATAATAAAATATACAAAATAATAAAACACTGTCTGCTTTACATATTATTTAAAGTAGCTTTGATGTACGCTACCGCTATAAGATCTGATGGTTTTGAATTGTTTTCGTTTCACAGTCATGTTTACTCACCTAATCAGCGAGGATATCCGAGACTGCTCATTCAGTGAATGGGTAAGGTGATCTGAATATGGCATTAGTATCAACGAAACTGTTTCATTATGTAGCTGAATACTATAACATAGGGACGTTCTAATTGGTTCAAACCAGATTAGAATCGGGTATTTCACGTACTTCATGGTATAAATATATATTATCTTATAATTATATACATGTAATTAATGTAAACTATGCAATTCCCTCATCTTCTTGACGGATGCATGTCCTTTATCAAAACCAATTTTGCCTTTAGAACGTATATTCATGCACTACAGTTATACCAATGTAGTTTCTATATTCGAGTATAATCGATTACATGATTTTATTGATCAAATACTCCGTTTTCTATTGACTATGTATGTCATTCGTTTCGTCGATTTGAAATACAATTAAATAGAAAATTGGATTCAATTATCGTCCCACCTGATCAAATCACAGTTTTATCATTATTATACTACCCGAGCTGAAATAAAATCTTGTGCGTTTAATAATTACAAAAAGCTACGTACAGAATAAATGATAAAACTTGTCATAAAATACATTGAATGGCCAGCGGTAATCAAATATTTGACGTAAAGATTTTGTAGTTTGTAATAAGCATGCATAACATGGCGCTGTTGCTTTGAGAGGCACTCGTATTCATGTTGAAGAAAGCTCTTATTAATTTCAAGTGTATTTGCATATCAATTGAGTGTATTATTGTTGGAGTGATATTAGAAAATGGTCTCAATAATTCATTGATTAAAATACAAGTCTCTCCTATATTTCCCTATGTTTGCAGACAGGGCATAGGCCATACACCGTCTCATGATAACAGGCTTTTAATTATTTATAATCATTTATGAATAAATACTTACAGTAGATTTACAATAGAAAGAACACTGTCTTTTTATGTTCGAGAGTCATTTATTTAAGAAAGTATTATACTCATAATAGTTTGAGCAGTTTTAAAGTGGTTGTATTTTATTTTATTTGTTCTACAATTAAACGTTCAAAAACTGAATGTGCTTTTAAACAGGACTGTCGCGCATGTTGTGAAAAGGAGGAAATACTTTCTGTTCAGAAAGCAAGGGTGGTTCCCCTTCAGTGCTTCCCGATATGTCAGCAAATGTCAAAGTCCTTCTCGATCATGAAGTGTTTTGGTCCTTATTGACCTACCTATGGAAAAATAACAGCCGCATTAAAGTATTTAACCCACAAATATATGACGACCTTTCTCTGATACAGAACTCCTACCGAGTCGTTTTCTATAAAATGCCTGGAATTAAATTAATTTGAAATTGAAATTCAGTCACAAATATAATTTCAAAGAAAAAAACTGCTTCCTGTTTTGGAAACATAGCTTCCCAATCAGGAAATTGCACTCCTTGTACTTAAGTTTTATGTGATGCAACTTACCTTTTAACAGGTTACTAATCAAAGGATTTTGACATTTGCTGCGCCATCGGAGAGCCCTGAAAGAAAATTTCCTTGCTTCCCGAATGGGAAATATTCCCTACTGGTATATGTCATGATGTTTGTCCTATTACTCAGAATTTTGTCGCATGTCCTTGCTTAACGACGTTGCCAACACCACGTGACATCTTGTGATAACCCTTCGTCATAATAGTGCTGTTTCAGTGTTAAGGTCCAGAAAAGCTAGGTTAGGCGAGCTGGCCGTCGTAAATGGCCATAGTTTGTTTTGACACGGCGTTTAACCCAACAATAATATATTCAGCGTACATGCACTTTGCGGAGTATAATTGTAAACTTTTTCATATTTAACATATAAACACACTTGTTATTTGGCGACTTAAATTGTTTTTAGTGGATTGGAGTCAGTTTAGTTCAACAGACAAGTGCTTGCCGGGAATGATGACGGGTTGACCTGCCTTCATAATGACTGTGGTTGTAAAAAGGTGTAACACAAAAATAAACAATCTAAAGTCATTTATAAATAATTGATTCTGTTTACGCAACTAGCATTTTTGCCGTTCCCTTAATACTTCGGGGTAAGTCCCTTCATGGTATAAAACAAGACCTTGGTACACAGACTTGTAGCAATGTACATAATTATATATATTAACATTCATGAGTCATTCTAAGTGCAGTCATTCTTTAAATCCCATACAAAGTATTACAAGATTAAGAACCATGTGGTTTGATAATGATACGACGATTTAGGGATTACGGACGGCTAACCAATTCTTTAGTTTTACTCTTAAGCGTATACTAGTATACATCAAGTTTTAATGTAAATGTTTTACTCATTCGCTTAGGTTTTCCGCCAAACTTTGAGGTTGAATTGTCTTTAAGGGAATCCGATACACTTATATGTCACATAAGGGTATTGATAATAAGAGTACTTGATGTTGGTCTATTGAAGGGAGGAACTAATGGAAGTTGGCTTGTCTTAAATAAAGATGAATTTTATTGAGTCAGCTTATGTTCCACCTAGGTTAAGTAATTCATGTACACCAATATAAAGGAACGAGGATTAAGCGGTGTGTGTGTATTTCTGTTTGAATCAACAGGAAGCGTCCTCAATGTTCTTAGATGGAAACTGTCTAGTGTTTCATTCAGGCTTGTGTTTCCTTGCGCATGCGAACAATCTTCCAATCATTTGAGTCCATTATCCGCATCATTCTGATACATGTACCATGAATATTTACAGGTTAGTTTCAAAGATTAAAGAACACTGGACGATGAATTGTTCCGTAAACTCATTTTTCACATCTAAACCCAGATCTGTTGAAAGGACACTAAAACCCTAATTAAAGACCATTACAATCTTCACCTGAAATTAAATCCCCTTTTAATTAAACATATCTCCACACATTAAAATACTAATGGCGAAGATTTCTTGTTGTGCCATTCATGGTTGATTATAATATCAACAATTATCAAAGGGGTATATATACATTTTTATAAACCATTATTGATAAAAACCTTCAAAGGCTTACATATTTTATTCCTTATTAAAATATATTTTAATAGTATTGACAATTATCAGAATATTTAAATATCTCGATAACCTTGAGGTAAACATTATGGAATTGACAATCGATGATTTATTGAAATATTTTGCCAAAATTGTTTAACAAAAATAACCGACTCAGATTTGTTATGATTGTGTATGTACAGTAGAGTTACGCTATCAATACCACATGGTCTAGAGCTGTCATCGATTGACGGCACCCCCATTGAGGAAATAGCTCTAGTCCACAGAAGTTGTAACATTCATGACAAATATACATCTATTATGAGTTTATGACAACATATATGGTCTGTATAATACTGCAGTAAAGGTATCGATATATATCGGTGTATCGTCGATATTTATTTCTTGAAATATCGATATCGTCGATACGCTTTGAGCCCAATTAACGACAGCTCTAACCTGGTCATCGCTTTTTCATGCAATTTTGTATGGTTCTACACAATTTGAGAAGAAAAATGTGTTCCTATATTAAGACCACTCCGCTATTGAGACCCTTTATTTTGATGGTCCGAATAGTGTAACTGTACTGTTTTCGTACGATTACTTCGATAACGATCGTCCAAGTTGTATCATTATGGTCAAATTGATACGTTTAATTATTTAACGCAATCGTAAGAAATCGGCAGTTTCCGTGACCAGGACAATCTCAATCGAGTACTACGGTCATTGATATTGACGTAATTTTAGAGTTTGGCTATGAAATAATTGCTACGACCAATTTTCCTCCCACCTTTGATTCTTAATCATGTAGGGCAGTTGTTAGTCACTGACGTGAATATGTCCGTATACATAGAAACTAGTTAACAGCTAAATCCAGAGATAAAGCCTTTCCAGGAACGATGAGTACGTTGACTGGCCGCCTATGTATTACCTATACAATGTGTTGCTACGGCGTTAAACCCAACCAAAAAAAAAACATATTCTTTTATAGAATTACTGTATGCCCGCATGTGTAATTTAATTATCAGAGGAAAAAACCTTCCCAATGCTTAATGTAATCGATGTCATTTACAACGTCTTTCAATATATTAAAAGCTATTTATCAATGAATTCACGACTGAGCATTCTTATACAACTTAACAAATTGCTAATAAAATTAATATATTTTTCAATAATAGATCGAACCGTTTCTCTCTCCCACAGGGCAAATAGAAATGTGCCTGCTTAATTGTATAATATAATAAATGTAAATATCTATAACCAATAATTTTGATAAATGGTACATTGCTGTTTATTTCTTGCTTAAAATTTATGACGTTGTAACACTCTCGCGTGAATGTATGAATGTACAATATAAATAAAATTTTCTAGGTATAGTGCTTATCTTTCCTATAAAAGTACACTGTACAGCTAAATCAATAAAAGTTAAAATGTAGTTTAAAATCTGCTTGGATATACTAGTACATGTTCAATCAACTTGCCAATTTTGCAATAACTCCTGATCACTGAAATCACTTTCAGGCAGGTAATCCCCTGCAGTACTCATTTACACCTGCGTGGTGTGGACCAACTGTTGATAAATGTCATGCTCAATTAAGGCAATACCTTAGGGGGTATCGAACCTGGGACATCTCGATCCCTTAGCTCGTGTTCTACCACTAGACCACTGCTACTTCTTATTCTTGTACGGAGTGAGCTGCAAAGCGTCAAGCTGTTCGTTCACAAATTGTTACTTTACTATCAACATTTCTATATGTATAACACGGAATTGTTAAGAAATCAAATATGAACCAGTAAAGCAGTGTTTTATCTATAAGAATAGTGTGGCAATTGGTATACAACTGTCAAAGATGTTGGTTTCATGTATAACAACCTACCGCATCTGTAACGGTGTTAGTGCGTTTTTTGTTACTTTTTTTTATTTCATTTTATACATGCGTATTTACGCTTTAGAGTAATACTATAGAATGGGTCAGTGTGTCGTAAATGTTTTAAGATTAAGTAATTAGTTTATACTACGTGTAAATTAATTTATCTCAGCTCTATTGTGAAACAAGATCACGCTCGAGCCCGTTTCCTTGTACCCCAGTACTAAGCTAGTAATATAAAGTTTCTTGCTTAAGGAAACAACGGTGTAAGGTTTAGATTCGACATCGAATTGACGTGGAGCTGGCTGCCTAATGATTAGTAATGATTACCAGTCCAAGGTCGTAACAACTCGGCCACACCCGCTCAACTATATTATTAAAATTTTACGTACAAGCATTGTATTATATCTATCCTTTTTGTTTACATTTTGTTTTGAACTTAGTTATTGCACCTTTTGATACAGAAATGTTATCATAGTCTAAAATCAGTTCGTACCACTAAAATGATCTTATCTCAATAATATTAACGTCACCAATGTTTACAAATATTTTTAGTTTGTTAAAACATAACTTTGTCTGCGGTACGCCCAATTGCATTGACATAATATTTTAAAATCAGTTTAAAGTCGCAAACGTTTGAATACTTTAAACTTGTTAGTAAACGTTTATAATAGGCATGTTTGGCAAAATGTCACAAGTTGCATGTATTAGCAGTACAGTTTTAACAAGCATATCTCTAACGTTTTGATTAATTGAAATATACACCAAGTTTTTATCTTAAATCAATACGATATATCCAAGTCATTTATTTACTTGTCATATAAGTGTTAACAACTGGATTAACAGTTCGTCTGTTGATTGGGAGAACAAATATACATGACACGCTCTTAATGTCCCTTAATTTATGTCTTTAAAAAATTTACGACGTCTCCTGCTCTGTTTAGAACACATAGTTTGCCCATACGACAATGGTTCATAGAAATGGTTTGGTTTTTGGTATTGTTTTGGGTTTATCTTTTGTATCTTTTAAACCATCATATTCGTTATCATGTTGTGGACAGTTTACATAATTATCATTCTTGGAATGTTCAATCACTTATATACTAGTTTTAAAGACTAGTCAAATAAGTTAGGTTATTTTACGGCGGCCAGAGCACTTAACCGAGCTTTTCTGAATCCCTGTTTATAATCAGTACTTACCCACCTTCCACAAGGCTATAATGGAATTTATGATAGTATTGTTTTCCATTTTCAGAAATATGTTGATATCAGTCACAGAGATATACAAAAAGAGAAAAGAGTTCATTGGAAGGTATGTCTATTTGCTATTTTTTATTAACTCATAATTATGACTATTTTTGAATAGCGTGGGCTCTTCGATGATTGGTCAAGATACTATGAAATGATAAAATGCATGTATGGACAACCTCATAAACCATAGTCGTTCATACTTTTGTCCAACCCACCTGGAAATAAAATTGTAGCAACCCCAGGTCCCGTGATGCTTTGACTAGATGTCGTCCGAAACTCACAAATGGGGTATTCCACATATACCAAAGATGCTCGACTATATACAGTCCAACTTGTGCTAACGGCCACCTCCGAATAGCGGGCACCTGCCGACAGCGGCCATTTCGATTTCCCCCCGACCAAAAACGCTCTTAAAAAGGCCGTGAATAACGGCCACCTGTCGACTGCGACCAGCGGCCAGTCAAAACCATCCCCGCGGCCAGTTTAGAACTGTGAACAACGGCCAGACGATTGTTTGAAGACAGTATTTCGTATAAAGGCGATTTCGAAAGCAGGCCACCATTTTTGTTAAAGTTAAGCTAAAAACCCGTAATCCGATTTTTTCCGGATTTTTCGTATACAAACCATCTCGAGTACGATTTTATTAGTTATAATCAAGCTGTAGACAATTTTCTCGTCACCTTATTATACAAATATGTTAATGTATCCTTTTATTGTTAAATTTATTTGTAAATCGGGAGTAAATTACGTCATGTGATGACACTTTGTTAATTAGTTTTGAATGTTTGGATACTCCACTAGGTTTGTTTTTCACACGTCCGGCAGTTAGATAAATGCTTGTGACACGCTGTTAATTCCTAAATTCGTCCAACTGTGACCGTTGTATACAGGTTATTTGACAACTGGGATAAGATAGAAAGACTTTACAAAAGGTCAGAGTAGTGAGAATTTGTAGAGTACATTTGTTAATGTTGAGGGCATAGCATGAAATGTAGCTGCAAACAAAAAATCATTGATTTCTTTGTTTTAGTCATTCTTTGTTCAAAGTTTTGTTTTATTCATTTATAGTCACAACTTCAATAATGATAATGTGAATAATGAATTAAGGTTGAAAATAAAAACAATTTAAATTATTAATTCATGCTAAATTCGTTCAACTGTGACCGCTGTATACAGGTAATTTGACGACTGGGATAAGATAGAAATACTATAAAAAAGGTCAGAGTAGTGAGAATTTGTGGAGTGCATTGGTTAATGTTGAGGGCATAGCATGAAATGTAGCTGCAAACAAAAAATCACTGATTTCTTTGTTTTAGTCATTCTTTGTTCAAAGTTTTGTTTTATTCATTTATAGTCACAACTTCAATAATGTGAATAATGAATTAAGGTTGAAAATAAAAACAATTTTAATTATTAATTCATGTTAATTATGAACTCTGTCTCTCAAGTCTGACGAAACATTGTCCTTTTGTTCCTCCCTCCGAACAAAGGCCACCTGTGAACAAAGGCCACTTTTCTATTTCCCCTTGGCCGGCCGTTGTTCACAGGTTGGACTGTAATTGACTATAATTGATTAATAATGTCTTAGAAAAAATTCATTCTTTTGTCTTCTATGATATCCTTTTGCAACGGTACATATTTGTACGACAGAAAAATCCCATTTTTCATAATTTCGAATGAATGTATTTGATAGCCATCATCCCAATCCTGTGAAAAGTACTTAGGTATAAGCTTCTTTTAAAATCCAAACTTCGTATTCGCAGAATTAGGAAGTACCCACTTATATCATTTACTTCTAATATTACAACAAATTAACCTTCCAACCTTAAGTGTATTTCTATATTTTATTTTGCAGCCCCTAGATAGATTCAGAGATGCTGTTAGCAAGGTCTTGATACAATATAGGGCATCATACCCTAGACGGAGGTAGGTATCCATGATATTTTATAGTTGTATGTGCTACACCCGTGTCCAAGTTAGCCAGATCGTTCGACGAAAACATTATCAATGATAAGTTGATAATCCTTAAACAAGGGTTTTTCGTTCTACTGTTTTGCTGATGATTGCTTTTTGAAACTAGTGACGCCAGAAAGCAGCAATGTGTAATGCAAAATTCGCATGATAGTATTGTTAATGTTACTCACTATGAAATGATTTCCATCTTTTTAATTCGTGATTTTATTGTCTATTTCCATGTAAACGTATAACCACTCGGTGGGGGTTTAATTGATTGATACAATACTTCTTTCAAAATCATTACTAAGAATGCATTTACTTGATATGAACATTGGACAAGTAGTAGGACGAGCATTTAGAGATTGAGATCATGAGTTTGTATCCCGAAAAGGGTACTGCTTATTTCTTTGAGCAAGAAATAACCAACATTTGTTGCTTGAATGTGATTTCAATGATCAAGGGTTATGGAAAAAAAGTGTAGAGTCGGTTGAACATGTGTATGAAAGTAGACCTAAAACAAAACTATAACTTTAACTACATAAATATGGAGCATTGGAGCATTGATTTGACCATACGGCATTCCAGAAAAATCAAATCCTAAACAGTGACAAATATTCGACTTAACAGATGCGTGTGATGTAGGATATCAGTTATTTAATCACAGCTTGACTATTAAGCATATTTCGTTTATTGTAAAACAAACTAAAGCTACAGTCCCATAACAATAGCCGCGAGGGCACCGTGCGGGCGCCGTGCGATCAAGCTCCGCAAGGACCCGTACAAACTCTTGCGTACCCGTACGGGCTGTTATGTTATTACCAGGGTCCGTGAGATGAGCCCAGGATACACGTATCAGTTTCTGAGTGAAATCGTAAACAAAATCGTGGCCGAGTATGCATTAAACATGCATATTTCCCAGCTACGGCTCCGTACGGGTGTGTTGTTTTGTACCATGTGCGTACCGTCACCTTGATTCGCACGGCTTCCAACGGCATACGACTGTCTGCACGTACGGGTCCGTAACACGCCACTATTTTTTGGGACTGAGGCATAACTGCAAAGCTGGCAATCATGTTCTAGTTTGACAAATGCAGCAAAAGCAATCCAGCCAGTCCAATCGAAAGCTGATGTGTAAAATTAGCTACATGAACTTGTTTAACAATTTCAAAAATGAATTTTCAAGCATATAACAAACTTGCCACGGTGACCACTCACATTTTAAAAAGTATTTACTAAAAAGTCAAAACCTAATATCATACATGTATATTCTTTGTTTAATATTCCAGATATCTAAACGATGATAAAGTAGAGAATTCACCAGATGGTATAAAGAAATTTAGACATGACAAACATGAAAAAGATCCTTTACGTAAATCAAGTGTGAGTAGAATGAATATTTACATTGCCCTCCAAAAGTTTCTTCACACATTCATAATTTACATTGTACTAAATGGAATTTCAAAAAGTTGTACCTGCAATTTATTGTTAAATGACTTTAAAATTTACTTTTTTGTAATCAGTACATTTTTCCTATAAATGTGAAATTAAAGAATATCTCTAACTTGATATTGGCTCATTGGGATACATTGACCTTATATCCCCGTTACACCAAACTCGTTCTCACTACGTTCTGAAAAAAATGGACCGAACGAGCTCCAACTGTGTGCAAACGGACTGGACGTAGTTGCAACTTTCTACGGTCTGTGTTCGAACGTTATGGACGAGCTCGGACGGGGTTGAACGGGAATGGGGTTTCAGAACTTTGAGTCGACTCAAAATATTTTTGCGGTCACCCCGTTCTGCAATTAGACTGAGTGACAACGTACCGAAAACGGAAAGGACGTACTGCGAACGGAATTGCCGTACTAGCATCGTACTAGGGACGTGCCTTGTCGTAGTTCGATCGGGCCACAATTTGCAGTACGTTTACACACCGACCTGTTCCGTTTGTAACTCGTTCATTCCGTTTGCACACAGACTTAACTCGACTTAATTACGTCCTTAGTGCGTTGTTATCCCGTCTAAATGCACAAAAAAAAACGAAGTTCTGAACCAGTTTGCAACACGTCTACACACAGTTCTTAAAGTTTGCAGTAGGTTCTCGGTACGTTCTACTCGTTTTTAGTAAGTGTATTGCGTTCGTATGCAGTTCGTACCATGTCCATAACATCTACAGTACGATCTGACAAGGTTCGGTATAAATACAGACCATTTCTCACCAAGTTATCATCTGGGCCCAAGCTCTTTGCCTAGAACCATTGAAGTCGTTAATGCTTTGAATGTTGGCTTTGTACTCTTTTTTATAGAAGTGGAGCAAGAATACAATTACATGGTAGAGGAGAAACTTCCTCATTTTTAATAACTGGCCCAGGAGGCTTAGTATCTTGTGGCTCATCTTGAGGCTGGTCTTCAAGAGCTTCACACGTGCAGGTGATTTTGAATCGTTTGGAAGCGATTGCCTTAACACGCACCGTCTGTCTGATTCTGCTCTTTTTTGGAGGCTTGATGGTCACAGTGATGCTTGACGAATTGTGTCCTCAAAGCTTGAAGCGCGGAACGAGAATGAGAACGGGAAGAAACGTCCAGGATATTTATAGCAATCGGGTCAGAACGTGACGTTATTTCGTTCAAAACGCACTAAGATTGAGATTAGAACGTACTTAGAACGAGTTGAACTGTCTAAAACGGGATGATCAAGAGTAAAGGAGCTTAGAAGAACTAGTTATGAACGGGTTAAAACTGACTACGAACGGGATGAAAACGAAATGCACGCGACGAGAACTGGTTCTGAACGAACTATGATCGTATAGCTGATATTTTTTCGACTTAAACGGCACGTTCTAACTCGTTCGCAACCAGTTTCGCAATATTTTTAGGACGGGGTCGAACGTTCTAAGAACTAGTTTGGTGTAACGGGGCCCTTAGTTTTGGAGGCTGATAGATAACTTTTAATACAACTCAAAAAATAAAATGTACCGAATGTACAGAAAAAAAACATTTTCATGGCATAAATAATGAATAAAATGAATAATGATGTAATAAGTCTTTAAATTTAAACATACAAATTGCAGCAATCTAATTAATTGTTTTGTGAAGAAACATTTGGAGGGCAGTGTATTTGACTCTATATAATTATCTGATGTTGGCTTAATGGCAATAATATCAGTTAAATAACTTAAATAATCTTTAAAAATGGACAATTATGTCGATTGCTCTTCGTGAACTCGGCATGGAGCATTTGTCTACTCCTTGAATGCTAGTGAGTGTTTTTACATCGTACATTGTTGTCAGTATCAAGTCAATTTGCACAAACTATAATATTCATTCATACTTTACCAATGATCATTTTAGCTCGACTGTTTGAAAAAAAGTTGAGGTTAACATCTATAATTGGGTGTTTTTTATCATCGGTGTCTGCGACGGGGTAAGAAGAAGGTCAAGTCAGTATACTTCATACCAAGGAATACATTTTGCTTTAAGTAGTACTATGCTTTGTTGTATAATTAGATTTATGTTGAAATTATATTATTACAGTTGGGGTATGACATGCAGCTAGCTCTGGCTACACATCCAAATTACAAAAGTAAAGAAGATATTAAACGGGTATGTAATACATTATACATGTATACCCTGTTAACCTCCTGCATAACCATCTTTCTTATCAAAGCTCTGTAGCAAAATTTGGTTGTTACTAAGATTGTAAATTTATAGAAATATATTTCATTTTATTTTTTTTATTTTAACTCCTGGATCAGATGACATATTGTTCTACCCTTTCTCTTTTATTTCTTTGTGTATTGTATTCATTATATTCTTTGGCTAGTTGAAAGCCATTACTGAATCCGTATAATAGAGATAGGCTGGAGTTTAAAACAATAATTTGTCCAAGTTGTCATACCTTTAAATGTAAAAAGTTTTTATTGTAAACAATTGTACACAGAACAATTAGGCTAAACTTAATGTGCAATGACAGATAATCAGTAATGTCGTATAAATGTTTTATAGATAAACTCAGTGCCCTCAAAAATTTCATAAACAAATGAAATTTTGAGAGAAAAGATAATTCGCAAGTAATTTTACTATCATATTGAAAGTGTACTCATGTTACACAGTTTGTATTAAATACTAATGAACTAATCAATGCTGATTATGAAATGTGCTCAGATGATACTATGATTTTTATTAGTGAAAGCAAGTTTGTCTATTCTAAAAACCTGAATTTGTCCAATAACTTTTGGTTGACACTGTATATATCACACTTAGATGACATTCAGTGTCACACGACCTTTGACTATTTTTGTGAAGGAACAATCACACACATGACTGACTACAATTGATATTATATCCGATAGACTACCACATCAGGGTTGATTGCCAGTGTTGATTGCCAGTTCTGATATTTACTGATATTGTGTTAACAATATCAAACACAAATAGTTTATTCCATGTATACATACAAGTCCACACATTCTACAGCTCGCCGGGTATATATCATTTGAAATATTTGTAATTGCAAAATCATCAAGGAAAAAAAAGATGTATAACTTAAAGCCCCTGTAAGTAGATGAGTTCATTTACAGCAGACATAAAATCAATCATACAGTCGCAGAGCTGATCACAATATAAAATACATCAGAGACACAATGAATAGTTCAAACAATTTTCTTTCTAAGTTTAATAAGACAAAGTTGTTTTATTGGTACTTTTGCACGAAAACACTTTACTTAAAAATATTTTCAATAGTAGTTGAGCTCATTAGCAAAACTTTTTATCTACGTGCTAAAATTATAAAGTTATGCACTGTTTTACATGGTCTTAAATTAACAAAATGCCCTTAGTTCTTCAATGTTTTGTTTGAGGACAAAATCAACAAACAAAGAATTATATCCATATCAAACAAGTGCAATCAACTTTCAATCAATACATGAGCATGATAAGATATGTTGATAAATACAGCAGCGTGTTCAGTTACCCTGAACGGTCCAAAACGTTTCGTAACGGAAGTGGCAGAACTACTCAACCCATAGACAACTCAACCCATAGACAACTCAACCCATAGACTACTCAACCCATAGACAACTCAACCCATAGACTACTCAACCCATAGACAACTCAACCCATAGACAACTCAACCCATAGACAACTCAACCCATAGACAACTCAACCCATAGACAACTCAACCCATAGACAACTCAACCCATAGACAACTTAACTTGCCTACTAACAGATTGAGTTGTCCCAACTTTGAGTTGAGTTTTGCACGGGTTTAGTTGTGTTTGGGTTGAGTTCTCCCGTATTCGTCACGTTAGCTAACAGTAGTTACTGAACACGGGCCGGGTATTTGTATTTCACAAGTATTGTGCCGTCATTATTTGTTTTATTTGAACAAATTATAATGATTAAGTCTTACACAGCGTATTCTTCAAATAGGGTCAAAGTAAAAACATATTTATGTACTCGTAGAACCACATAAACATCCCCTCTGGTGAAACACACACGACTTATTCCAACCGAACAGCATATTATTATCTAGTATCTTGTCCTTTCGAAGTTTAGTAATGAATGTAGAAGCCTATATTACTCCTTTCATACATGTGAACATGTGAGCTCCATAATTCAACGTAATTCAAATATGTGTGTTTCCAAGGTTTTATCAACGTCCGCCTGCCAAATGAGGACACAACATAATTATACCTTCACATGATACTATTTATTCTTAGATGAACTTTGTGTCTAATTGAGTCGAATTTTGATAATTTTCCTTTATAATTCATATCATTGCGGCATATTATTGTAGGATAATACAATTCTACAATGATTTACGACTAAAACTGGTCGTTAGACAATTGGCTTTATTGTACCAAGGATATTGACCAAGTTGCCAAAGACTAGTAATGCCAAACATTGTTGCCAAATTAATGTTGTTTCATCAATTTATCCACAAAAAAATATCAATAGAAACACCCGTCTAAACATCCATGGGCAACGGGCATGCCTTTCAGTCGGGAAGGTATGATAATAGCTCATATCTATAACATTACAGGATGCCATTTGGAGTGAATTTAATGCAAGTTACTTAATCCATTAAATAACTTAAAGGCATTGGTATGCATTATGAGTACATTGTTTGAGATGTGTGACACGCTGTTTGCGAACTATTTTCTCTAGAGCGAAAATTGCCCTCGTCAAATTAGAGTGATTGCATATAGAGCTGAAGTTCGCTTTTGAAATACCACTGATACTACTCTAAAAATTTAGTTTTATTGTTGACATAGAGTGTCTTCATATTGTGATGAACTACAATATTTATGCAACAAACACACATTTTGTCGCTTCCATTAAAAACACTTGAAACTGTCAGTTAAAACATGTTTTATGGGTTACTTTGCGACGCCTTTATATTCCATGTCTATTCTGTTTTGACAATCAGCGTTTTTTAAACCTTGCTTGTTGAGCGTAGACCATGACAAATCAGTAATCTAAATTTAGAAATGTTGGTAATGTTCGTATTTCATTGATTAATACATACATAAATATAAATTGTTTAAGCTTTGCTCCGATAAATACATTTGTGCAGACCTAGCAAACTTTGCAGTCATTGTGGTGTTTGAATCGGCCTCTGAATTTATTTTTTGGTATAATCAAACGATGTTGGTGTCATTCAAAAGAGCAAACCATACACTTTGCATGTGTATTACAATATGTGAAATACAATGAGTCATAATGAAGAAAGGGGCACCTTATTGTGGTAAAAAATCAATATAAAAAAAGTAATATACCTTATATGAGTTTACGATGTAGTGGTTTGGTTTGGTACCATTCACATTTTTTGTCAGATGAGTGATATATCATACATGAAACTTTTTTTCAGGTAACACAGATTTTACGAGCAACAAAAGCATTTAAACATTTATTTCCTGCACAACTTGAAGCACAATTAGCAAAGGTTGTGGCTTATGAAAGGTAAGTAAATACCTAATTTAATATGTAATTTAAAACTTGTTAGAATAGCAAAGTTTCTCATTTTTTCGAGAAAAAAATGAAGAAATTGATATTCTTTATTATTCTTTCTTTTGATCACATGTTGCCTCACCATAAAACCCGTAGGGTCTGCTGAGTTGGCATCACGCCTAACTACGAATTGAAGGGTCATTAGATCGATCCCCGACAGGGCTGTAAGAATATGTTTATAGATTTTGGTCATAAAATAAGTTATACGGTCATTCTTTCTCTATCTCTGTTTCAAGTAGTGCAATTTCCAGTCACTGGAGAGGGTAATTGCTTAGTAATAGGTTAAAAGCGTGGGTCAGTTGATCTTTGCATATTCAGAAGCCATGAATCGGAGGATTGACCGCCACAATATGGCTACAATTGCGACAATGCGACGTAAAGTACAGAGTATCCAAAAACTTAATACATTAATGAAGTTAAATGGTATTTACATTAAAAGGGAGATAATTCATACAAACATAATGTTTCACATTGTGACAACAGTTATCCTATCATTGTATGGCTTGTAGTTATGACCTGTAAACTCATGCATAAAAAGTAATCATCGTATTACCCCGATACATTCACTCAACATTAACTTTCTGTTGCATGAAGTAAACGAAGGATTGTCATAGTGCAGCTCAAAATGGTATAAACTTTAATATTGAGAGGATCATGTTTGCTGCCATGGGCCTCAACCCAACATTTCTCTTGAACATTGCGGCGACCAGTTGCCCTACTAACATTCCTAAGATATGGCATATACCTCTTGACCTAAGCTTTTATAGTAGTACTTAGCACAAGTGGGTAACTGACGGCTTCGTTACTTGACTTTAGGTACATGTAGGCGGAGGAATGACAGTTTGGTAAGTTGTCTACCTTTATACCATCCTGATTGTTGCAAAGAGGCGTTACGTACCATAATAATAAACCACACTGAATCGATTATTTTCTTACAATATTGAAGTATATTAGTGCACCATTATTTTCTATTGCAGGTATGATGATAAAAGAATCATTGCTCAACAAGGTCGAGTTGCAGAAAGATTTTATTATATTCTTACAGGAAAAGGTTTGTTATATATTATGTAATTTCCATGATTAATTGGCAACAGGGTTCATTACTTATGACCATAAAATAACACGCCCCTATATATGTAGTCCCCAGTGTACATGTAAACAGCTACTAAGACTTTTGATCCGAAGATTCTCGATTTACTTCGGTATTCAATTTAATTTAACGATTTGCATTTGTAGTTATGAAATGTTACTCTATCGCTACTCTATCTTCTGTGGTAAATTGCGAAATGAATCAAATGATACCTAATTAATTGAAGGAGCAGATGTGGCCGAGTGTTTACGACGTTGGACTGGTAATTAATGAATAACCAGCGCTGTATTGGTTCAAATCCCTTTTTAAAACCTACTTGTTTCCTTGAGCAAGAAACTATCGCTCGAGTTGGGAGACCAGGAAGCGGTCCGAAAGTAATTGATTTAAGTTATAAGAACTTGCTTCACAAGCTAAATAAATTGTAATTACAGTAAAGTTCCGCTATTAAGACCAGCAAAATCGGTGGTCTTAATAGCGGACCGATCTTATTATAGAGACCCTTTTGTTCACAAATTAAGCATTTGGGTCTTAATAATTGTCAAAAATCGCATGATTTTGAAATAACAAAAGTGGTCTTAATAGCGGAACTTTACTGTATAAGCTAAATTAATTAACAACGATAATATGAACATTAAATATACTATATATATATTGCAGTGGATAAAGTTCGTGAATACCGACTTATGTCTGGTATTGTCACCAGAGTGGAAGGATGTATTGAAAAAGGAAACACAACTGATGTAAGAAATGTTTACTGCCGCTTTACTTGAATTAATTAAGCAAAATGCATAAATTCAATACAAGCCGTGTACTTAGATTTACTATTGGTAATTAAAGCAGTTACTTAAGGGGCATACTATGTGTCATACTACACTTTTATGATCATAGGTACACAATTATAGATAAGCACTATCAATTATCTGTTGAATGTTGTATTTAATCATAGATGACAAAGATAGATAATTTCTGTTAACAGCATTGCTTTAGAAACGGTTTATTCATACTCAACTGAGTACATTGAATTGCAGAGATGAATATATGTGAAATTTCACATTGCAGTGACCATTTAGATGATATACCAATGAAATTGTTTACATTCGACGTGCCACACTATGTCATACCAAGCGTTATACAATGAAATGATTATTGCAAAATATTAAATTACATTTGAAAGAAAAAAACATGTTCATTGTATATGCCTTAATGATACAATACCTGAAACTTCTGATTTTACATTTCAGCCTCAAGAAATGGCACATGTTTGTCTAAGGGAACAGGACTTAGTAGCTAAAGGACATGTAGAAGTTCTTGTACTAGACAAAAGGGTAGGTATAAACATTTCATCATGTGACGTCATCTGTGACATCATTTTATGTTTTAATTCACTGGTTATGTCCGTAATAGATTCACTTACTGTTACTTGTGTGTATAGATTGTATAGAATATAATTATACTAAAACTCAAAGTGAATAAGCTGACAGTCAGTGACTGACAACTGTCCTACATGATTTAGAATCAGTGATAGGAGGGAGAGAGGCCATAAGATTATTTCGTGTCCTAACTCCACAGAAGTATGCCCCGTCTTGAAATCGAACCTACGACTCCTCAATCACTAGACTTGTGTGCTACCAATTGAGCTAGCAAGGTTGCTACCACAGTTAATCTCGCCGACCCTGTTTTTTTTGCAAAATTGAATTTTTACTTCAGTACTTTCGACAAGAAGAGAAGACTATAAATAAGAATCACAATTGGATCTGTTAAAAAAATTGAAGCCTACCCTACCTATTTTCCAGACTGTTTCCCTAAACACAGTATTGTATGACCTATTACGTTTTAAAAAGTGAACATATGTTTTAGTCATGACTCGTTTCTGCTAAGTTCATTAGTGTATCCCTATATATAAAGTGTTATGATAATATTTCCATGTGTCTTTTTGCAGGACTTTAACAAATTGCTACATACTTGTCAGGGTCCACCAGTAGATTTTTTACAGTAAGTTTATTCAGATTTACATATGTTAAAGGGAAGTAACTCGATTGAAGTAAGAGTAGCGTGACATCAAAAATATATCTGGCGGTGTTTAATTGGCGAAGTCGACCGCCGAAACCGCCAATATACGTTAACGGGTGCCAAAGACGGACTCTTCATATGGTCCTACATTGTATATATAACGCAACAACTACGTCATACGTGGTTTGAATTGAGGGATTTGATTACCAATTACCAATAAAATTTTTGTGTTAAGTCAAAAACAGTTGAGTCGATACAGGTTTGTCTCCCTTCGATTGTTTTCGTGAAATGTTACGGAACTGCGCTTGTTTTGCTAAAATTACAAAGAGTTTGAATTGTAGTTTTTTAAACTCCTAAGTTTGACTCTGGCAGAAATTAATAAGTTTTTAGAAACTATTTTAAGTTTAATGTACTGGGTCGAAATTTGAACGGATCTAGACCACCCCTTTCTCTTTACACCCGTAACGACATATAGCTTCAGGTGTGTATTTCAGTATTCTGTCTCTGGTCATTGTGAACAGGCAACACAATGATGGAAACTTTCGTCTATATAGATTCTAGAGCAGGAAACTTTAACCTACATGTACGAGCTAAGTACTGTGAGATCACGAAGCGGACTCGAAAGTGATTGATAGAAATTTCAAAAACTTGTTTCGCGATCGAGCGTAAATAAATCAGTATAAAAGAAAAATAAATAAAACAAACTTATTTATGTATTTACAGGGGACTCGATTTATTTAAAGAATTTCCATGTGAAGTATTTTTAGACAATCCAGAAGCCATCGATTTTAGATATTATGGGTAAGATTTTGTTTGTACTCGTACATTACACTTATCATACGTGTACAGTATAATAAGTTTAAGAACGAGGCCTTGTCGAGAGGTTATGACACTAGACTTGTATTCAATTAATATTTAAGTCCAGAGAGGTTTGAATCCACTTTAAAACCAGGCTCATTGTTTCCTTGAGCATGATATTTTGTCCATACTGCTCAGTAGTGGGGTTCAAGGATCGGACTCGAGAGTGATGTAATGTAATTATGTAAACGATATTTATAAACTGAAATAAAATACATTTTATGATATTAAGTTAATGTATATCTACATTGATACTATATGTGGACCTTTAAAACAGTGAAACGACTGTCTCCCAACAACAGTCCCTAACAGCAATCACAGCAACATCACTATGAACCCCGCCTACATGTCTGTATATTCCCCATGTAAAATAACCCTCCATGCAGCAGCCACTCTCTGAAACAGACATTAACTGGTCCGTGTAAAACCATTCTATATCACTTTTTATTTACATGCAGTTAGGCTATTTTGGCTCTGACTGATCAACTTGCTAACATGGTTTGATTTATGGCCTTGCATAGAGATTACACAAGTACGTTAACATTTTGATAGTCGAACGCAACTTACTTTCATTAAATTTAATGATAGTGTAGATGTTTGCACACAGTGTCACGTGCAAGAAAATAGACTAGATCATTCTAGCCATTGTGGAAAATGACGATTTGAAAATAGAATATTATATTTTTTACTCCCCATTTCTATATTCGTTTTCAAAATCTTGATGTTTTTAAAACACAACAACGGTGCTGAAGTGCTTAAGTCTTTTTTTTTCAGCAAATCGTTCCAAGCAAACGGAACCATAAACTATTACTAAATTTTAATGCAGTATAAAATCTGCAAAGCGGCCATCTCAAAATAGATCCTCTGCACAACAACAGTTTTTGATATTTCCATTAAGTGTAATTATAATTAAATTGAACCTCTGCAGAGCAACGACCGCTGAATAGCTACAAATTTTAGTCTCTTCCAAAAGATGTTGTTCCTGAGAGGTTGTACTGTACAACTTTTCACATTGTGTTCAAACCTGAGACATCAGGACTTCAGGTATTCTCAAGTCTCACTGTACATTCTATTTTTAGGCAAGAAACAGTTGTTGTTAAAGACAGTAACAGAACACCATGGTTACATGTAGTTAAAACGGTAAGCCAACAACTACAGATCTACATTTTGGAATTTCTTTAATTTAACCATTTTGATATAAGCTTGCATGAACCACAAGTCCCTTAAAGTTTTCTTTATTCCGATATCACTGTAGGGATCCCGTATGACTTCATCCGGGCATCTTTTACCACATATGGTAGCTATTTTGCAAAATACCGCCAAAACTACTCTTGGCAATGAATCTTTTGACTTTGACTTATGACGTGTACTTCTGTGTTACAGGGATATGTAATTTGACTTGTATTTCTGTGTTACAGGGATATGCAATTTGACTTGTATTTTTGTGTTACAGGGTTATGTAAAAGTTGTACGAATGCAAACAGTTATAGACATTGTCCATGAAGATAAATTCTCATCACAAACAACAGAAGAACTAGGCTGTGTTAGACCATTTAGTCATGCAAACGGTAATATACTTTGCCATCCATTTGGACAAATTTCTGTTTTAGAGTACATGTAACCGATTCTCAATAACGCATGGTATGATTTATTTTATGGGTGATTGAATATAAAGAAACGAACATTCTTCTGAGCATATTCTTAAATCAGCACTTATTAGTTTCAACACATGATTCAAACTATGTTACAAAATACTGTACCAGTAGAGGATGTTAGAAATTATATTACTAAAAAGGCAAGATTTAAAAAAAACATTACCATTTATGCTTCCATTGATCATATGTATTATCCTTTTATTGAATGAGTAATCTTAACATTTTCAACTTTCATCTAGAGCAACATCTACACTGCACGACCATCTCAACTGCAATCATTTCAAACAATGTCACCAATTTGTTTTATAAAATACGCATCATCAGTTACGTCAATCACAAGAATGAGTTAGTTGTTAATGTCTCCCCAATTGCCCCTATTCTCGTATCCAGAGGTTATCAAGATGTTAGATACGGGAATACCATATTGTTACTGCTGGTCATTTTAAAGGTGATAAATTGACTTTATATAATGCTGTGTGTGTGTATGCACAAAATTAAAACTTGATATTCTCTTTATTGATTATTACAGCAATGCTGGGCGTACTTGCAAAACAACGTAAACAGAAAACAATTGTTGGTGCAATATCCTTTCCGGAGGTAAGTCATAAAACTACATGAAGTCTCATAATGTTGTTATAATTTCTGATGGTTCATGTACTATGGCAGGTCTTGATTTGAAAAAAAAAACCGGCGTATTACTTAGGCGGCGGCTCGGATCGAAGACAAAACACATTTATATAATTATACATATAAGGTAAACTCGTCGAACGTGGTAGATTTTAATCAAGTTTAATAAGGGGCCAGTTTTTTCCATTATAAATTAATAGATTTTACTGCTCCTTCGAATGACTTATTCATCATTTGCATACGCTGCAAAATGTAAACTCTTACTTTATATCTAGCAAACTTAACTTGCTCATATTGGGTGATGTTGACTAGATGCTCTCGAGCGATCTTAACTTGCTATCCTCGGGCAAAATACTTGATCTTGTACGATGTTGATAAGCTGCTCTTGGTCAATGTTAATGAGCTAATATCAAAAAAATGTTTAACTAGTTGATGTAATCGAGATTTGTAATTTTTAAATTATAATTTCTTTATTTGACTGTATTGGTAAATATACATTATGTGATAGGTAACACAGAGGCCAGTACTTGAAAGATCCAAGACTGATTATAATTGGTATGATAAATCACGTGCCAATCAAATCAACAAAGATATAACATTTGAGAATCCAGTAAGCCTAATTGTTTAGCTTACCCAGTGAGATCATTGTCTAACTGTCTTTGTCTAGATCTAGAAATATGTATGTTGTCACTATCCCATTTAACTAACTGACCTTTCCATGTGTGACTTTTGTCTCTAAATATCTGTACATTTGCCACAAACATAATCATGTTCTCTTTTGTTAACGCCCTGTTAGTAAAACAAAATGTAACCATTGTTGATAGGTAAAGTCATGAAAAGTTCCATTGGAAATCATGAATTGTTGCTAAATGTAAGTCATCACTAACCTTCTCTTTCACAATCCAATACATTTATAAAGATATTATAGGCATATAGTTAAAGATAGTGGCCTAAAACTGACTTTTTCACTCGCATCACCATAACGTCTATCTCATGAGGGTGCACAGATTTCTTTTTCTTTATATTGATGAAATTGGCAGACGTATCAGAGTAAACCTAATAAATTCTCATTAATTTGATAGCGTTTTCATTAATTTCATTGGTCCATATCACTGTTGTTTTTGTGTCATTACTAGACAGAAGTTAATACTTTTACACTATTGAATTGTTGTCACATGTTTTAACATTCTACATGTTTACATTGGGTGTTGTACGTAGATGATTGCTTTTTAGAGTTTATATTGGTGTTGTATAATACTGTTGTGGTTTTTTTGTTTAAATATGTATGATGGACTTAAAATGGTTCAATGTTTATATTACATTATAATAAATTTTATTTGTGCTTGTATCAAAAGGATTTTAAACAGCATTTTGAAATACTTATATTTGATGTAAATCTTAATAAGACCTCTCTTCATAATTCAAAGCAGGCTCTTTCTATCGTTATATTTTTTTTCGTTGACGTTAAATCTAATGCAAATGAGTAAATATAGTATACGAATGCCACTTAACTTGACAGTAGGATTAAATAATAGTGCAGGCGCAGAGTCATAATAGTAATATACAAACACAAGATTTTGACACTTTGTTCCATGTTCAAAGATGATACTTGGGTCTTTGGACAACAAGATTACTAGATTAAACCTCATATGCTTTTTCTTTTGATATATCTTAAGTATATTGACGATGTGTTAACAGTGCGGTTGATTCTAAGTCATCCCTCGTACTTAAGATTTTGAACCCTTAGAACACAAATCTTGACCATCATTTTATGAATGACATATAGAATAACACTCTCTTGATATTTCAGTTAACAAGAATGTATAGACCATCTCTAATGAATATACAGAACATGTCTACAGGTAGTGCTACACCAGATAGTTCTAGAGCTGGATCAAAAACTAGACAAAAAATAACTCCTTCTCCAAATACTGGTTAGTACTCTATTACAATTTATCAAGAAAATATCTCGTTCTCCAAATACTGGTTAGTACTCTATTAAAATTTATCAAGAAAATATCTCGTTCTCTAAATACTGGTTAGTACTCTATTACAATTTATCAAGACAATATCTCGTTCTCCAAATACTGGTTAGTACTCTATTACAATTTATCAAGAAAATATCTCGTTCTCCAAATACTGGTTAGTACTCTATTACATTTGTTCAAGAAAATAACTCGTTCTCCAAATACTGGTTAGTACTCTATTAAAATTTATCAAGAAAATATCTCGTTCTCCAAATACTGGTTAGTACTCTATTACAATTTATCAAGAAAATATCTCGTTCTCCAAATGCTGGTTAGTACTCTATTAAAATTTATCAAGAAAATATCTCGTTCTCCAAATGCTGGTTAGTACTCTATTAAAATTTATCAAGAAAATATCTCGTTCTCCAAATGCTGGTTAGTACTCTATTAAAATTTATCAAGAAAATATCTCGTTCTCCAAATGCTGGTTAGTACTCTATTAAAATTTATCAAGAAAATATCTCGTTCTCCAAATGCTGGTTAGTACTCTATTAAAATTTATCAAGAAAATATCTCGTTCTCCAAATGCTGGTTAGTACTCTATTAAAATTTATCAAGAAAATATCTCGTTCTCCAAATGCTGGTTAGTACTCTATTAAAATTTATCAAGAAAATATCTCGTTCTCCAAATGCTGGTTAGTACTCTATTAAAATTTATCAAGAAAATATCTCGTTCTCCAAATACTGGTTAGTACTCTATTAAAATTTATCAAGAAAATATCTCGTTCTCCAAATGCTGGTTAGTACTCTATTAAAATTTATCAAGAAAATATCTCGTTCTCCAAATGCTGGTTAGTACTCTATTACAATTTTTCAAGAAAATAACTCGCTCTCCAAATACTGGTTAGAAGTATATAAAAGTTATAGAAAGATTAATTCAGCTAAGTATGCATTATCATAAAACAAGTTTTTAAATCTGTTTTCCATGATATGCACTCTATCACCAAATGTGACTCAAGACAGAGAAAATTCTTATATCCATTATTGTCCTTTTAAGTTTGTGGCATGGCAAATGACAAAACGATGATCAAAAAAACCTTTATAGTCATTCCTTATTTTATTTAGTTCAGAAGATATAGCAATTGATGTTAAAAATAATTGAACTAAGTAAGGACTATTTAGACCTTTCACAATGGGTGGCATGACATAGAGAGTCAAATGATAAAAAACATTTAAAACTTTATGGTTATTCTCATTTAAATTAGTTCAGTAGTTATACCATATAGGTGTCATACATAAAATGGTACTAAATGAGGATCAGTGTGGTCTTTCACACTGGGTGGCAAGACATTGTTAGTCAAATGATAAAATAAAGATGTAATCATAACAATTTTCAGATGGTTCAAATACAAGTGGTGCTATTGAGATTACTAAAGTTCGCAATACAACATCAAGTAGATTAGCTAATATAAAAGAAGATTGTGAGGTTACACAGAATGGACAACATGGGCAAAATGGTGGTTTTGATAGAGTAAGTGTTTTTATATACTCTCCTCACAAAATAGATGATACACTGCCATTAAGTTATAGAAAGTATCTTGTTGAACCATACTATCAAGGAGATAGAATTTATGAAGATAATGAAATGAATCACTTTAAAGTCCTTGTTGGTTTATATTCTGATTACTTATTGATGTAACATTATTTCATATATCTGAATTAGAAGTCAAACATAAACTATGTTCAAGACATTTTTCAAAGGAGCTAAAATGTGCCACAAATTACAATGATAATTTATATGGCCTCTGCTTACCAAACTTTATAGATGACTCTGAGATTTTGATGTCATAGAAATTAGGTAACAAGAAATAAGATTAAGTTACGATTTTTCAATGAATCATTAAATGATTTGTTAGACGTTAAACACCTATGAACACATTCCAAAGCATCTTATAAAACTAAGTAACGACGGAGGAGGGTATGAAAAGGCAGGGGAGAGGAATTTCAGGGGTTTTCCTACTTTCCACGAACAACTTGAAATCAACTTGCCTAGATTTAAAATTCGCTTGTCAAGAAGTTCAATAATAAAAAAGTAATATTTAACTATGATAATGAAATACATTCTAGCGGTAAGTAATAGTTGATAATAAAATAGTTCACTGTTGAGTATGATTAAAACATTTACATTATTAAGTATGTTAGTATGCTTACAGCTAAAATATTACTTGTGCACGGACAAGTGGGTAGGATATATTTACTTGTCTACAGACATAAATGTACGAGTAGGACAAGTTGGGTTTAGGAATTCCACACCCCTGTTAAATAGCCAAAAAAGATTTATATAAATATATTTTTATTCATTATATTTCAGAAGGGTGATACTCCTAAATTAACAATCACTTCACCCACGTTGAAACCGTCCTCTCAGAATCCAACACCCATCAATGGTAAGATAGATAGTAGCAGTAGAGCAGATGGTCAATCACGTAAATCCTCTATATCATTCCTACCACCTCTCAGTGGTGAAAGAAGAAACAGTGATTTTATTCCTCATGGAACCTATCTTACAAGGTTTATTATTTCATATTACTTTGGGTTGATTTAATATCCCTTTAGTTCATTTGATTAATCGTTAGTTTGTTTTAGATATTTAAGGTTTATAGTTTTAAGTTTAATTAATATCTTTGGATTCATTTAATATATTTTTGTAATTAATCTAATCAAAATATCTCTTTTGGTTCTTGCAAGTTAGGCTTGTTTAAAAAAGGTTAATGCAAAACATGTCTTTTGTCGTTTTTGTGTCTATATCCTACAAAGCAAGAGGTAGAAAAAGTACAATTACAAATGTATTGAATTTACCATGTGCATCAGTTGACACAATCGTTGTGACAACATAGCCTTCGTGGCACTGTTTACATACTCAAAAGCATTTATATCTGATATGTTTTTGCCGAGGTAGGAAGAGGTACATTTGTCGCCAAACTGAAATAGAATTTATTATTTTTTTATTACAGAGAAAAGACTGAGTCTGACGGTGTATATAGAAGAAAATCTAAAAAGGAATTATCTCATAGAGAAACTTATCTCCAATTAGATCTTCTTAAACCAGGAGATATATTTGTATGTATTTAATGCCCACCTACCAAATGTATTTATATTTCAAACAATCCTTTATTACCTTTGGGATTTCGATTATGATTTGTATCTTGGGATCTAGTAACATTACTAGGCATTGTTAACCCATTGATGCTTGTTCAGTTCACAACATACCTGCTGTGTTGATAGATGCATTGCTGTTCATTTCGAAAACTGATCAGTTTTTTGGTCTGTTGAACGTAATAAAACATATTGTATATGCTATATAATGATGGTCAGTCAACATATTCACTGTTCCTGGAAAGACTAAACTGGATTGTATTCCATACATTTTATGGTACCCTGGCTTACAAAGTGTATGAAATATTAAGTAAAAACATTAAGTTACAACACGCTCTAAAATCATTGCAATATACAGTCTTTTATACATACAATCATCAACCCTGTGCAGTTGTACTTACATTGTCATTATCAGAAGCATACAGCATCAATAATGTTTGTATACTATTTTGAGAGTTAAAAAAGCTTATATAAATTTTCAAATTGAAATTTGTGAACGAGTACGAATAAGTCAATACCAATTAATGTAAAAATTGTATATTAATGAAGGTAAATTATGGATTTCCACGTTTCAAGGTATAGTGGTCTTTTATAGAATAGCATCTTTTCTCAGTTGGTATTTCATTTATTTAACATTAATTTGAATAATGTATTTAATTGTATTTATTTAAAATGTATTTATGTTAAACATTTATATTAACACATGAATATTCATTTTATTAGTTACATGCGCATTTATATAATATTGATAAATTCAAAATATTTCAATGCCCCTTGTCCTATCTTTAGTATGTCAACAGATACCTTTTGTTGATTAGAGCGGCCTTGAGATAGTGGTTTCCTGGGCATACCTTATGCTTTTTTTCACTTTGATTGTTAAAGAAGAACTTGAATAAATCAATTAAATGTAAATTCCAAACCAACGCATGGGATTTTTTTTAGTTTTATGAAAACAGTATTTTAAGTTCAGAAAGTTACTGTTAATCCTGATTTCGTGGAATTGATTTTTACAATCATGTAGAGCTTGAGTAAAAACAAACTAAACGGTACAAACACTCAATATTGCCAAAATCTGACTTTTATCTCAGAGGAATTGAATGTATATATCATAAACGCCTGTTACCGAACCTACGTATGGGAATTTGATTACAAAGTTGATATTTACTTTTAATCATATAGATGCATAGCCTTATATCAAGGCAAGATACGTTTAAAACAACCCAAAAACATTTATGTTCAATTAAGTGGGTTGCTGTAAGTGTATGGTATGGTGCGACAATATGAACATGAGCTTGAACTACCTTATTATAATAATTACACACTTTTTTTACATTAAATCGTGAGTTTCCGTATGCGTGTATACGATTATACACGTGTTTATAACAGCATTTGCGACTGTAAATCAATTTTGTAAAAATGGCATGTTATTGTACTTTAATTTTGGACACATTCGTTCATGGAGAACCACGTAATTCCGCATTATTGTGGCACTGATTCAAAGTATTCATTCATATGGAAACAACGTTAATTATTTAATGCTTGTATTTTGCCTAAAGCTACCGATAAAACGCGATTTACAACCGAAGACAAAAATAGAAAAACATTCTGAGTTTAATGTATTCTTGCTTAAAGGTCAAGCTCAGGTTAATTTTGTCGGACTAAACATATGGCCTACATAATTTTGGATAAGTCAGTTATACATCGAACCTCATTGTTCATTAACAATTATTAGTCCTAATTAAAAAAAATCTAAGAATCATGTGCCTTATGCAACATGTAGTGTAATAAGAATTGTAATAATTATACAGATATTTGTTATATAACAATATAATACTGTAATAAAATTGTTATCATTTATCAGATTTATACTTAGCATAAATATTAATGTAACTAATTTCTAAAACTATACTAATTATTACCAGCATGAATTCATATATAAACAGCACAATGCATGTATTTTGTTGATATCCATCATCGAAATAATGTTCATCATTCCATTCCATGCCATTTACACTAGCAATCATGGCTCAGTATTGCATTTTGAGCGTCCAAATTATATCACATTTTTACTGGATGGACTGAAGCAACGGATCCTAGTGAAATAATAAATATGACTGGAATGCAAAGAGAACTGTACTTATTTTATATCTTTGTCAATTTGCATGAACAATTGACGGTATGGTTGGCACAAGTTCAAGCACGTGCATGGCCTTCACTATTAGTTTTAACAATTAATTGCACACTTTACTATACAAAATAATATAACATGTAGTTCAATTTTTACATGTCATTTTATACAAAGACATTTTCCTGTTGGGCAGTTTTATATCTTTTTACCTCTATAAGCGTGTCTATTCAAACACAGAGAAGTTTTACAATTTAATTTTACGATGTACCCATTTCATTGTAAGACCGATAAATGCATATAATACACTCCATCATTAATAGATTAATACCTTTTAACTATTTCATTTCACTGAATGTCGCCTTCATGCGTTTTGGCATGAACATTTCATTGCCATAGCAACCAGTATTGTCCTCATGTGATACCTATTTCATGTAAGCATTTAAAATGTAAAGCCTCAAACGATTATTAATTTACATATAGGGTTTAGCAAGCGTTGCTGAATTATATCGAAGTATGTACCCTATTAAAGATCGTAGTGTAAGTATATGTGTTGATGTCAGTTTTGGTAAACCGTACTTCTATCGTACTTCCTATTCTGTTGCTATGTCAACAAGAACAAGTTGGCGACTAGACAACGTATTTTATTCAAGTAATACCTTACCTTTTAATCCTACATGAGCTTAATCATGTGATCTTTATGTTGTCGATCTTTTCCTTTATACGCCATGTGACGTCCGTTTATGTATTGTGTCGTACAGAATCTTGCTTTAACTGAAAAAATGCATAAAATTGCCATATTTGGCATACGTCAACAACATCGTATAGTCTTATGGCAGCTGCACATTACTTTCTTCACATGTGAAATATCACTCCCCAGGTCTGTGATTTTCACACAAATTGATTATAAGGAACTCTTCAGTGGTTCCGATGAGCGAATTAAAGCTGTTGTGGTTCTCTTGTTTCTTACTGTTACTGTCATTTCATTCATATATTTAGCAAACATTAGTTACGTAACTTTATAGTTCTTTTATAACGTGTTTAATTCCTTTGAATGTTTACATGTTCTTGTGTCAAATATATCTAGTTTCTATTTTCATGTTGTAAATATATTTATTTGTTATGTTGTTTTAGTATACATGTATTCATTGTCCAGCAAAGGTTCTTGGAAAATACAAATTTTAAGAAAAGTGCATCCTGCACACCACAAGTAATCTTACTACGAAACAAAGCGTACGCTTTGTAATATAGTCTAAATTCAATCTTAAAAATCAGTTAGAGTTACCAACTAATGATGACTTGACTTTGGAATTTGTTTAGATGTTGCGATGCTTCTTTCACGAGAAAGCGTGTGATTGGATTTGTCATACAAACAAGATTTTGTCAAAAATGGAGAATGGTCGTGACATTATTTATACATAGTGCAAGACGGAAGCGTTTCATTTTCATATGTATGATATTCTATGAAAAAGTACTGTTAAGTTGCTCTTTAACCTTCACGACTTTGTATAAGCATCTGTTTGTTGAAATTGCTGTCGCAAGTTTTGTAATGAATCTAACCCGAAGTCATACATAACCATGAAACATATTGTAATTAATGAAAACTATCGTATTTTGTAATATAAGCATTAAGCAAGTACCATATTTTTCAAAATCAGTTTTTAATTCTGAGCGTTATTTTGGATTCACACCTTGACATTATTTGTGCACATCGTGTAATTTAAATTTGATTCTAATATTCCCTATAATGTAACTTTAGATTTAGATTGTTGTCGTCTTGTTTAGTTATAGATCTACCATTTGCCGCACTATTGCAAGTTTAGAAAACTGTTGAGATAATATCATAATTTTGAAAGTAGATATTTAGTTTTACAATTTACATCCTCATTTTTAAAAGAAAAACTGTCCATGGATTGCTACGAAAATAAACATTTAAATCTATTTCAAACCGTTCAATGAAAGAGAACCTTTTAATAAATGCAATTATGGCTTTATGTGTTACATTGTAATGGTATTTCTTGTATTTCAAAGTGAAAGTAGATCGAAACCGAAAACCGTATTTGGTTGTTTATACTTAAATCTATAGTTTGGACACAATATGTTTAAGTCTTGTGATAGGAATCATTCCTCAAAAATTACATATAATTACATAGATTAAGCTATCAAAACGATTTTCCACCATTTATATTCATATTTAACTTTACCAAAATGAGCTGTTATAAAAAGACCCCTTTTTAAGAAATTGGAACCCTTTTCTAACTTAAACAAAGAAAGCAAATAGGTTAGACTTGTTTATTGTGTCCCTAAAGCATGTTATATTTGAATGAATTCACGGTTATAGGACTATTTTCATGTGTGCTGTAAATGAATGTTGAATCTTCATATTGTGACTTTTACCAGTAGTTAATATCTAGGAGGTACACACATAAGATCATTGGTATTCACTTTAAGCTTAACATATTCATCTACATGTATGTATGACGATTAGTTAATAAACCAGGCTTGTTTCTGAACAATCAACGCCACTCAATGCTTCTACTTACCTGTTTCACGCTTCATGAGTGTTCAATTCTATGCAATTCGTTTAGCAATACCATAACTTGTATGATAAAATGTGGTTGTGTATGAGTTGTGCCAATTAACTTTTATTAACTATACTTCCAGGGTTTAGAACATATGGAACCTCAGGCATTAGCGTCAGAAGCTCCGGGCGTTACCTTGGTAAGTAGAGAGAGTATTTTATGGTTAAGTTTAACGCCGCAGCATCACATTGCACATATCATATATTACGGTGGTCAGTCAACCTACTCGCCGATCCGACAAAGGCTAAACCACTGGATTTAGCTGTTAACCAGTCATTAAGCGCATTCTTTGTTAGTGATTACAACTGCTCTGCGTGATTTTGAATCAGTGACAGGAAGGAGATTGTTCGTAGAAAATTCTTCACGACAAAGTTTTACGAATGTATGCCCCTCCTGAAAATCGTACATACGACTTCTCGATAAGTAGATTAGGTTAGTTGACCGAGAGCCAGTAAATATACTGTCATCAACAGAGGTAATGAACTATACTTAAGATAAAACAGATTTGTGGAATGATCTTCCAAAAGTCTTCAAGTAATTTCAAGTAAAAAAACTAAACACCTATTGCTCAGTTCAATTTTAGTTGTTTTTGTAATTTCACAATTTTCATTTATCCATGACTTTATATTACCAGCTAGTCAATAATTTGATTTTTTATTCATTGTATTCAATTCTTGTCTTTTTACATGTACTTTTCACGTGTAATATTTCTACCTATGTCACTCAGTACTGTATCTCAAGGACCTAAATGGAAATAAGATTTCATGTTTTTACTCTTTGTTGTGTTATCCTTGATGCAAACATGCAGTGTTGTTTGATATGGCTGTTAAGTTATTCATACATGTTGGTTATGATTGTTGTAAGATGATGGCATGTTTTTATGTATGCCATGTTGTAACAGTGTATATCAAAATGTATCTATATCTATCTATCTATTATTCCTCAGCAAAGTTCAATATTTTATGTATGTATCACTTGTATTTCTTCAGATTAGTGATGGTGCTGAAATTATCAAGATTAGTAAACGTTTCTTTTTACAACATGCCAAAAATAATACAATGCTCAAAGTGGAGACTATGGTAAGTTGATATTCAGGTAATGCAGTCACGTGATCGTCAGAGGGAAAACAAACCCTTTCTAAAGCGTATTATTGCACCAGCCAAAATAGAAATAATAGGGCATGAAATAACTGTTACTTTATTTTTCCTAAACATCCTCATTTGCACTGTAGTACATGCAGTTTGCTATAAATCCTTTGCACAAAGTATACGTTCGACGCTCAACTTATTTCATGACCAAACTCAACGAATATATGCCCCCGCCCGGGCATCGAACCAACGATCCCTCCAACAATAGACTTGTGCGTACAGCATAACCTCTGCAGAGCGGCCCTCTACAGAACAAATCTTCTGCACAACAACGTAATTATTTTGATACTTCCCCCCTTAGGTATAATTCTAATTGAAAATAACCTCCGCAGAGCAACAACCTCTGAACACCAACACACTTTAGTCTTTCCAATTGGGTGTTGTTCAAGAGAGTTTGTACTGCACCAACTGAGCTAGTCGGGTGGCTTTACATGCTTATACTTTTTATATTTTTCAGCAAAGAGAATATATGACCCAGGACGAAGCTAAAACAGTAATGTATGATAAAGAAACATGGAAACAATATAAATCTGTACTCTTACAAAGAACTGTAGAAAATCTTCACAGAATTACCAGTGAAAAAGTTCCATGAATTATAGACTGGATAAGTTAATTATATAGACTAACACATTGAATGTACGCATTTTAATAGAATAAGTATAATTATATCAATGTGTTAATACTTGACTTTAAAATGTTTCTAATGAAGTTACATATTATGGTGGTGATGTTGTTCAACCATACTGCATTTATTTCTCTGAGGGATTTTGAAGTGATATAAATTAGCATAACACAAATGATACGATACAAACCTTACACACAAGAGTGACAGTGCTTAAGCTCAGAAATAATGAGGTTAAATTAGGTGTTTGAACTTAATTAGGGTCTTAACATATTTTTGTAAATATGATGCTAATGGGTTTACGTAATGGGTCTAGAATGGGTTAAATCACAAACTTTTTTAGATAAAGTATTGTGATAATCCTTAAAATTATGTAATTAATATATGATCTGTTTAGTTCTGTTCATTATTTAATTAAACTCCTCTCAAAACTATGTTGGATAATGTATAAATAAATATAACGCACTCTTATGAAAGGAACCCTTTTTAAAGAAGATGGCCTATTGTCTGGCTCAGACCTAGAAAACTAACTGGTTTGGACATATTTATTGTGTATCTAATGCTTAATATATTACATGTATATCAAATACTTCACAGTTTTAAGACAGGTTTCATATCTGATTAATATATGTTTTTTATTCAATGCAGTACGGTGAAGTGAGACGTTATTGAGGAAAACGTACGAATAATAGGAACATTCTATATTTACCTTTTGTGAAAATCTAATATTTTTTATTGTCAAAAAGGACATCATCTTAGAAGATAATGAGGTCATCTTGGGAATAAATGACGCCACGTTATTTTTGTGAAAACCAGGAATAAGATCGTTTTTTATTTCATAGCTGAACCTCAGAAAAGACATTTTCACTCGTGGCTATTTCACGAGTGAAAGTATGTTTTCTGGGCTCACTCGGTGAAATATAAATCGATTTTTCACCACAGTCGACGAACATCACGTGCATCTTTCTACCATTGATCCAGGTGAACAATCACGGACAATCTGGCCAGACAAGACTCTCTTGTTAGTACCAATAATGTATTTTGTGTGTAAAACTTAAAAACATATTACAAAACAAGTCTACTGTCCTATTTTTATCTCTATATGTTTTGAAACGAATCCAACACAGCTTTATTATTATATTTCGCGAATTGTATCCCCCGATTCTTTATTTGTTTGTTTTGCTGTGCAATATCATGCATGGTTGCATTATTCAAAATTTATTGATCGATGCAGCAATCGTTATGACGTAATTGTTACTTTTGTTAGCATACCATTTATTAACTTGAATGCTGGGATGCTGGTCGATGGGCTTTGCAAGAGTGCGTTCGATTATGGCCCATGATAGAGCCCGTAAGGTATCGAGCCAATTCGGTTCGTAGCATGTTTATTGAGTAAGTCGCTACTATTTTGAAGTTGTCAATAGCTGGCGGATTTTGGAAGCTTGTGTGGAAAAGAAATCAAATTGGTGGTAAGGGTAAATATGGTGGAGTCTTAATGATATTACATGAAGAAAAAGCCAACAGCTACTACATTCAATATATATTGTTTTTCTTCCAATGTTGGGTCTGCTACAATAACATACCATACTATACCATAAAGGTATAATCATTTTTTCTCTCTATTATACTCTATTTATATATTATTGTCATATTAAACATAAATACTACATATCTGCAAAATTGTTGAATAAAATATGTATTTATCAAGCATGCGATGGGTGTTAAGAGTTTATGTGGATTTTGTCTGATTTACAAAAAAAAATTCAGAATGCGATTTATCACAATCGCGCGTCATCAACACATTTACAACAGTTAAGTAAAAATTGTAAACAACGTACACATGACAGTTGTCATCATACTTTTTTTAAATTGGGATTAACGTCGTATTCAACACCAAACTCCTCACAGCGGTAACGTCACGCGTTGCTACTTTAACCACTGCCTTCACATGAATCACGTGACGCATGTAGTACCATGTGACTAATGTTTAAATTTAAACGAGCAATAACGGTAAGCCTAAAATGTGTTAAACGTAAAGTAGCAAAAAATAACATTGAATGATAAACAATGTGGTTGATTTACAAGTACTGCCAAAGAAATAAGATGAATTAAATAGAAATATATCATTAAGTACCAAAATTTGTTAATTCATGAATAAATTACAACGGAAAGTGAGCAAGGTCGGGAATGAGCTGCGTTGTCCACCCAATAGGGTCCTTGGTCCACATCACGCTACTTACATGATGCTTTTGTTGAGAAATCTTAAGTATTTATGATAAAATAATATGTATATGATACTGAATAATATAACATTTATAAATTAGATTACTAAAATAAGTACAATTGTCCATTTAATATTTACTTTGCGTAACATTTTGTTATTCATGCAATTTTACGCACTTTAGGTAACCGGTGTCAGGGTATAATTAATCTTGTTTTTTTACTTGTAAGTTATTTATTCATACTATTTATTTTTTCCCTTTATGTACTTTGAACATCACATTTTACCAAGAGAAGACCAAATTTATTAAAAATATTGAATTGAAAAGAAAAGATGAAAAAATGTTTTTCGGCTCTCAGGGGGACGAATTTTACTTGTGGTGGCAGTGGTTATTGATTTGATAAAGGGAGATAACCGCAGCGGGAGGGGGGTTTGATTCAACACGTATTGAGGTCATAAATACGACGGCCAGCTCTTCCTTCTATAGGTTATCTTGACACTTTTCTATCACCAGAACTAACTTACCCTACTACGAGGCCGTCAACTCATGTATAGGGTATGACCTACCGCGACCGGAATCGAACCCGCGATCTCCAGATTCGAAGTCAGACATGCTAACCACTACACCACGGTTTCGGCTGTAATTATACAATACTAATCGTACTCTTGTATTAATAAATGAATCTAAGTGCTGATAGAACTGATTTGTACGGTGCTTATAAAAGTAGTTAAGATACCGCTATGCCCTTATAAAACACAGAACAGAACAGAACATATGTTTTATTTATGATTTGTACATAGTACATCATCAATGTACAGTATAAGCAATACAAATAACATTTGTAACATAATCAATGTTAGAAAAAGTATAAAATTTTATCATGAATAAGATGAGAGGATAAATCAAGAAACAAGAAAAGAGGACATTATATACAATTCTGTGTAAGTGTAGTAGGGTTGTAATACATGTAACTATACATTTTATAATTTGTTCTACTAATTAAAACACTGCAAGTAGATCATCAATATTCATACTAAAAGTATTTCTGTAGCATTTTTAATGTATAAACTTAAATTGATCAGGATATTTTTTATCTTCATATTTAAACAATTGTATAAAATTAAACATGTTGGGCCGAGTATAATATTCTATTATAAAAACCCAGTGTTTGTCTTTCCATAGGCGGATGCGGTTCTTCAGTTGATTGCTTAATTGTGTGACACTTATTACCATCGACTGATAATAGATTATCAGTTTGCTACATTCTAATTTACAACACAAAATCACTGCGGGAGTGCTCATTTTAACGACTGCAATTTAACTAATATCGTCAAAGAAACCCACATTATTTTCTGCAGTATTTTGAATAGGACTGGCTCCATTAGTTTATGAGAGTCAAGCAATAAAGCACTCACTGATTTTAATTATACATAGCCCAAGCATGTATTGAGAAGTGTATATTAACTAGGGCTGTCACGATACACCAGAAGCATATCGCGGTATATTGCGATGCACTAGAACCGTATCGCGATACGTACCACGATATATTGGATTGCAAACAAAAGGCGAAGGGAAGAATTTTTCAATGAAAATAAAAAATATCGCTAAATACCGGTACGTTAAATTCGTACCGCGGTACGTATTGTCGCAGCTGCATATTGCAATATACAGGTATAGCTCGTTTAGGATAACTTGAGACAAAATACAACGATACCATTTTTATACACAGGTGGATTTAAGTTTAGAACACGTAATTATCGACTATTATCAGAGTGTTTTGAAGTATTAAATTTAGTACGAGAACACACGTTCCACGCATTATGACATGTTTAAGACTTGCATTACACAAATCAGCTGACCTCCCTATTTTATGCAATACCCAGTCCCAAATATGTAAACAAACCGAGTCGTTTGTCTCAAATTATCCTAAACGAGCTATATACCGATATATCGTGACAGCCCCAAACTTAACTAAGCCATGTTTTTAAGTACATGTATTTGGCCCTGTGAACAATATTGTGTTTGTCTATGTTTCACATTTCACTGTAAGATAGAAAATTATGTAATAACATTATTGTGTATTAAAGTTTTATGCATAGTTCATTTTACGAACACTAAAACGATTCCAAATATATCGTGATAGTATAGGGTAAAACTTCTTAGTTTTAACCACTGCACTCTGAAAGACAAGTTTGTTAAGTTCTAATCTACAAAGCAAATCTCCTTTTGGAAAAATAAGATCAACAACGAAAGCTTCTTTAGTTCTGAATTTAGATATACATACACTTTTGATAATGCATTTAGTCCCGTTTTAAGAAATATGACTATGAAAATTATTGTTCAAGCAATTGAGAAAGACACATGCATAATTTAAATTATACAACAACTACGCCAGCATAATCAAACAAATATTAATCCCCTAAATGCACTTATTTTTTACAACAACAGAAATTAGGCCCACAGCCACCTCCACATGCATTGTATCTGTATAGATGTAATCCTAATTTTCCTACATCATCGCGATCTTGAGTTGGTGATCCCTTATACACGTGAAGTGAATTAAAACAATTCAACCTGAAAATATTACCAAAACATAATGCAAATTTTGAACTTACTTCAGGCATTTACAATGTCTTTAATTAAAAATATTTGATACCATCATTTTCAATATAGTTTACTTATTAAACGTGGTGTATAAATTAGTATGTTTGAATGATTCTCGCCAAACTATAATTATCCTGTTTAATACAAATAACGTTAATAATGGAAGCAAATCGTTTAAAATATACAGTGACGTTTTTTCCGATTTGTCTGGCATTGAACTGTTCCCAAAACAACAATCAGGAATCCTGATTGGAAAGCTATCACTTTGTTTGTCTTTGCGATTACATTAGCAAGGGTTCGCTTTCTTCTATTAACAGAAGCCTATACATTTGTTTTGCTTTAAGCACAGACATCGACGTGCATAAATTCGCTGTAAAAGCTCTGTCATGATAATATTTGCAATTACCTGCGCAACAAATTAAGGTTAGCAATCGGGAATTTTCGAATTTTGACTAATTAAACTGTTTTTATATAGTTTATAAAGTCCAGTGCGCACACTGAGTCAATCGATGAAACTTCATAACTAAAAGCGCAATGAATAACTTTACTGATAATAATGATCTTAAAAAATGTACATTGATACTTACTGTAATTCTTTGCATGTCTCTACACAAGAAACAGCCAATTTAGAACATTGACGCCTTATAGCATAAATGTGACCACTTGCTTCAGGTAACGCTGAACATGTGGAAAGAGCCACTTGATCAGCAAAGTCATATGTAACACCATATTGATCCTCTGGTCCATCGTCTTTGACACAACCTACAAAGGAAAACATACATTTAAATAGATAATCTTACAAGTAAGAATGTTTTACTAAATGTAAATATGCAGTCATTACACAACTTAAACATTAAAAAGGCAGAGTGTTTTGTTTCAATATTTTAATATACTTTGTCATTGTATATGCAAAACTTTTTTACAAAGTTGAATATTAGTTTGTTAATAGTGAAAATTAATTATCTTCTATATCTGGAATTGGTAACTATGGCAACCGAAATTTAACATCAACAATATTAATTGCTTTAATCATGTACTAAAACTTGATGATTAAAACATTAGTTTATCCATCGGTTTCTATCACAGATCAAGTTTACTGATTTTGAAGTTGTTTATCCGTTGCTATGGTAACAGTTTTTATTCCATAGTTATAAAATACCATTTTTTACATAACTACATGTATATTGGCTTATGACAAAAATAGACACGATTGAAAGTGGGCTGATTTTGGTTGTAAATGAACCTACTCCTTAACTTGTATGAAAGCATCATTGGTACTGAATGACCACATGATATGAATGTTCGAGAACATATATGTTCTGTTCAACGAAATTCGCATTGTCCCCGGTATGGCTAAACTGAGACCTCTATGTAAACCCAGGAGTGTTCTACTTTTATTGTATTTTTCTTAAAACTTATAAACAATCTGACAAGATTTAAAGAACTACACAACTGTTTTATTGTTAGTTTTGTAAAAAGTTCTGGCATTTATTTAGTTGAACTTTACACTTCAACGGGAATATGGTTCAGACACGGAATACATTTTTTAATTAAGATACTTGAAAATCAAATAAAAAATCCTTACCAGCATACTGTACAGCATTACATGGTCGTGATTCGTTTTCGGTTGTTATTCCACTGCCTGTTTGTGATCGTGTCCTTTCTCTTATCTGCTGTCTTCCCTCCTTTGAGCTACTACATTCAAATGTACACTTACTCCATGATGACCAATCTCCCCATCGATTTACAGCCGTTTCTGAGAGAAAAAAACAACAACACAAAAGATACTCCGGCTAATGCATATCGTTCGTACAAATGTCTGACCATGTATTTTTGCTAACGCTTTTCTTGATTTAGATAAACAGTATGCCAATGATAAGCTTTAAGAATACTCTATATTCCTGGGCAGCATATTATCAAAAATCTTACGATAACTTAGCAATACAATATAGAAGGATTTACGATTAAAATCGGTCGTAAGACGCTTGATAATACGAGGCCCTGAACCCTAAAATTAGATTAAACTGTATAAACTAAACATAATTCCAAGCAAAAATTTTATTATGCTCTTTTTGAGATTTTATCCTATGTTCATACGCATCTTTATACTACTTATTACATGTACGAACGATGTATAGTGTTGCCTGATTAAAACAATTTACTTGAAAGGAATTTATATACTTCTACGTATGTCACATTGATATGAGCTTTTAGTGGGTCATTGTACGTTTCCTTAATATCCTTAAAGCTTGTACTATAATACAATGTACATGTACATTAAAATAAACGCATACCTTTCAATTCATCTTGTAGAGCATTAATTGTTGTCGATTGTTCATAAACTTTTGTTTTTAAAACTTTTTGTTCGTTCTGTAGTTCTGTAAGGGCTTGCATGAGCTGCAAAAATGAAAATAAAATGGTATACCATGAAAATAAACGAAAAATTATGGATGACGTCTAGACAGCGACGCAAAGCAGTACGTACATGTATTCTTAGTTCACCGTCAAATGTTTTAGTAAATGAATGTATACGGGTAAATAAATGCCAAAATGGTAACTGTATTCCCATGTCAAGTTATGGAATAATACTTTTGCGAAACAAGTTACAGCGTTAAGTACAGTATCTATATTTGCTCACTAAATGGTTGTGAAATGAGTAAAATGTAAACAATAAAGCATGAGTTGAAGGAGTCGAACAGTTAGCAGCTACAATTTTTATCCACTCCGCCATTAAAAGTTTTCAGCGAGATCGGTGTGATCCAGATCGTAATTTGGGCTCACCCTTGTTATACATGTATTATTGACATAGATTTGTCTAAGTCGTGTGAAAATCGTTGTATTCATGGGTAATCCAATATCGCGAAATAATGCTTATTAGATATATCGTGATAGAAACTTAATGACATATTTACCTTGTAATCGTAATCATATCTAGAATTACAAATAGGTTCGTTGTAAGAATTTCCATTTACAACCACATTCAAGTTTATCACCACCACAATTATTACAATATATTGTGACATTTTTATAATCTTTCCATGCGAGTAGTGTGACCAGTAGATGTATTGCATTAATGTGAAAGGATACTAGGATTTATTATGAAATTATATATTTATCACTTTAAAACAGGAAATAAATACTTAAACGACAATACGATGCTTATGTTATGTAGTCTGGTCTTAAGGTTGGTAACTTTAGGGGGACTTCCGGAGTTAAAATCTGTAATTATTGCACTTTGTATAGGCCAAGTATTGTGTTTGTACAATTTTTTTTATATGGAGAGGAAATGTTGAAGTTCTGCTAAGTATTAGTTAGTCGTGTTTATCAGATTGTTGTAATGTAACCTTCTTATCAGTGTATTTTGAAATTATTTCCAAACACAAAACTTCGATTCTAGTGGACATCTTTGTATTGTTTCAGTGTGGATGACCCTCAATTAAGTGAAATGGTACGTTTTGAAAACAAAACGATTTGTATGATGAGTATAGGCAATAAAGCCGGCGAAAGCAACTAAAATTGTATTGACTTTGCCCAAATGAAGTGCACACTTGTCACATTAATCCAGTACTTTCTCTTTTTACTCTGATGTTTTTATTTGTTTAATATAACATGTCATGGAACATTTTACTTGGAACCAATTGGGTATTGAGAAGAATCGTTTTACCAAGCCAGGCATATTCCATCTAGATTTCCACGTGAACAAGATGGTGGTTATGCTACACATTTAAATGTGAAGGTACATTAATAACAGTACAAATTTGTTTTAAAAGTACATAGTTTATTTACCAACTCTACAATTGGAATACTACACAAGTAAAGAATTGATAAAGGTTAAGTAATATCTATATTAAACAAACCATACAAAAATACAAGGAATTATATGAAATAATATACCATCCTATCTGCGCTAATTATAGTCACTTGCTTTCAGCGCAATATGATCTTTCTGTGTTTATGCGCCGTTAAACCCAAACAAACAAACAAATAAATTACTAATGTAAAAGTGCACCATTTCACTATTCTATTATTGAGTACGTATATACAACATTTGAAGTTCATAAATATGCATGACCTAATTAAAAACCTGTTGAATAAATCATATAGATAAGATCAAAGCATTGAATATTAAATAATATTGAAAAGAAACACATAGTCTTTCAATCTTGTCAGTAATAAAAATATCAAATTTGTGAAGTTATTCAGGCTGCTAATATTATGATTGGAACATTCCAAAATTATATACTAGTGGAATAAAGGAATATAATATACTTTCATCCTTTTACCACTAAACTGTGAAGCACGCATATGTGTTTAGGTGAGTTTCATACCATATCAACACAATGTATAGTTCATATATCGGCGGTCAGTCAACCTACTCAGCGTGCCTAGAAATGCCTAATCTATGTATTGAGCTATTAAACAGTTCATAGGCGCAAATGCTTCTAATACTGTCTGATAACTGCACTACATGATTCAGAATAACATATTTGTACATTTTTCATTTTGATCATAGTTTTCAGTCCTAAATTTAAATTTACGTAAATGTCCGAATATGCATTAAGTGCTAAGTTACTTATTATATACTTTTAGTATTGTTCGTTTTTTCTCAACTGTCAAAACATGAATAATTTCACGGCGAATGCGTTTGTTAAATTATTGTCATAATACATAAATGAGTTTCCGAAAGTGTGTATTATGATCGAGTAAAGCTGCTTATGCCGTATGATATGTTTTAGTCAAGATATTTTTAATAACAATTAGGCCGCCAGTAAAAACACAGTGCATTCAGTCATCGTGAAATTATTCAAGCGTTGACAGTTGAGAAAAAACGGACAATACACACATGAATTAATCCGGATAGTGATATAGTTCTATTGCATTAACCTGTCACAACTTGAATAATTACACGGTCACTGAATGTGTTAGTATTTATCTTCTTTTTAACTATTGAGCCACCGATTCATATTAATCATTGATGATCTAACCATATATGTAGCAATTTTGAATATAGTTGGAAAAAAACAAGTCCAAGAGAACTTAAAAATAATAAATTCAGTGACCGTGTAATTATTTAAGTTGTGACAGGTTAATATAATAGAACTATACAAGACAAAAATATAAACAATATAACAACAACACAAATTGTACACACATATATAGTACAACAGAATTAACATGAGCTTGATGTTTATGCAAGAATATATTAAACTCAGTATTTACAGTTTTTTGTCTTCGTTTGTAAATCACGCTTTATCGGAACTTCCAGCAAAATACACGTGCTGAACAATTGATGTTGTTTTTATAAGAATGAATACTTAGAAACTGTGCCATAATATTGCTAACTTACTTGTGTGCCCAAAAACTAATGCGTCCATATTTATAAGAACAATTACATGCCACGTTTAATAAATTTATTCATAGTCACATCGGTTGGTATAAACACGTGTATAACCGTATACACGCATTCGGAAACTCACGATTTAATGTAAATGAAGAGTGTAATTATAATAATTAGGCAGTTCAAGCTCAGGTTAATTCTGTTGGACTATACTTATTCACAATATACAGTTTATTTTTTACAGCAACAGAAATTAGGTCCGCAAAACTCTCCACCACAGCCATTGTATCTATATAGATATAATCCTAATTTTCCGACATCATCGCGATCTTGAGTTGGAGATCCTTTATACACGTGAAGTGAATTAAAACAACTTAACCTGAAAATATTACCAAAATGATAAAATTATTAAAGTGTGATTTAAAGTCTGCTTCCATGTACATGGTCAGTAAACGTTACAATCTTTTATGATTGATCATGATCATTGAAATAACCCTCAGACAGGTGATTTCTCACTGTACCCATTAACACCTTGATGTAGTGGAACACAGCTGAATTTCTTGAAATTAGCAGTGCTCCTAGTGTGTTCTGTTCCCGAGACCTCTCTAACCGTTGGTCATTCCCCTGGACCACTGGTCCTACACAATTTTGAGCTTATGCCTGAATTAGAATTAAGTTTTTAACTCTTTACCATCCGACCCGCAAATGCCGCCGACTCAAAAACATTTATTCGACAAATATATACGATGTCTTTTCATTGGTCACGACCGTTCATCGAATTACTTTCCGGTAGTTTCTTTACACTTATAAAAAACAGTTTTCCTTCAACGAACCCAACTCAAAACTTAAGGGTCGGTAAAGGGCAAACAACGTATTTTTTAGTTTAGGCATTCCTCCAGCCACTTAACTTGTTCTTCATTATAAAAATAATAGAAACCATTATTTTAGATATATTTTAGAAATTTAACGTTATGTATAATTTTGCATGTCTGTATGATTCTCCCCAAATAATATCAAATTTTTTCGCAAAGTGTAAATCATAAAAGCAAAATGTAGAATTAGCCTTATCGACATTCCCTATTTGCTTGGCATAGTACTGCATTTGATATTAACAATCAGGAGTCTTGGTGGAAGGCAATCACTTTTTCTCCTTTGCGATTTCCTTAACTACGGGTTGCTAAAATCTAGCAAGAAATATTCATTCTTTATGAAAACATTTGGAACTTTACTTTTTATCAACAGAAGATACATGTAGCATATTTCTTGATAGCTTAAAGCAATCCCTTTGCATAGAACTCAATCTACGCAAACAATGTCATGAATATTCTATATTCGAATGTAGCGACTACCTGCACAACATTTTTTTGTTAACAACCATGCAGTTACCTATTGCCTGGTTAAACTGGTTGTCGTGTTTAATTTCTTTGTTTACCATACAGTGCATATGTTAAGCCTATGGGGAACATATTAAACCTAGAAACGTAATAAAGAATTTCACTAAATAAAAGTTTGTGATATGTACAACGATACTCACTGTAGGTTTTTGCATGTCTCTTCACACGAAACAGCCAAGTTAGAACATTGACGTCTTACAACATAAATGTGACCACTTGCTTCAGGCAACGCTGAACATGTGGAAAGAGCCACTTGATCAGGAAAATCATATGTAACACCATATTGGTCCGCTGGTCCATCGTCTTTAATACAACCTTCAATACAAATACAAAATAACGTAAATAATCAGGCAATTAGACTATTTGGCTGAATGTAATTATGCAGTCGGCACTGAGTTTACAGGTATGATATCCAACAGCGTATCAATCTCCGTAAACATATATCTTATAGACTGTTGACGTATAGGATCTGCTTATATCGCATAGATGGTCACGTCGAGATGACCTTGGTGTCGAACAATCAATGCGTAGCTTTTATCTAAACAGAATGATATTACTAGCATAATGATTTCGTAATTTCTTTTTTTAAATCGGGTTTGTGAGCTAATTTGACAGTATTGCTATTCACGGGCTGTAATTTGTCAGTTCTTTGATAACTGGATCACATAGGCAATGTAAACAAGACACTAGCAACAATGTTCCCAAATGAATAGTATGAAAGCAAGGGTCTTACTCGTTTTATAATGTAACCAGTTTCAAAACAAGCGAATGCACGAGCGAATAATTTTACATCGGGTACTTATCAGATTGCCTTGGTGCAGTATTACCACCAATAAGTTTGGAGATGGTTAATGGATTGTTCAACCATATCCGAAATGTTCCTGGTGAGGTTTACTAAGACCAATAAATTTATTTTTTACATTTTAACTGTAAGTATTTGACAAAGAAACTAATAATCATTCTACCGTTTGTTACAACACTACGTAACTGTTTTTCGTTGAAGTTAAGCCATTTGTTTAGTAACTGTTGTGCTTTCTACAGTAATTTGCTTGTAAAATTAATATGCAAACTTAGAATACTTTTATAGGTTTAGACATTTGAACGTCCACTGCAGAAATCCTTCTATTGCATTCGGAGCAATATAACCTTTCTGTATTGATGCGCCGTAAAATCCAAACAAATCAAATCAAGCAGAAATCCTTACCAGCATACTGTACAGCATTACATGGACGTGATTCTTTTTCTGTTGTTGTTCCACTTCCAGTTTGAAATCTTGTCCTTTCTCTTGTCTGCTGTCTTCCCTCCTTTGAGCTACTACATTCAAATATACATTTACTCCATGATGACCAATCTCCCCATTGAATTACAGCCGTTTCTGATACAAAAAAACCCAGATCGCCATTTAAAGCACAACTTGCTCAAGTTTTCGAATGCCATTTTGCCAAAGGGTTTCTCCATTTGATAAACATTATGCAGAGGAGTTGCTTTTAGAATATCCTGGATTCCCTTACTATGTAATATAATTTTCAAGTTAAAAAAATAATCACAATTCCAAGCTTATATTGTACACAGACGGATTTAGATACTTTATCTTTTTTAAACTACCTAATACGAACGATGCATACAATGTTGCCTAATTGAAATAATTTACTGAAATTTATATATTTACATCATATTGATACTAGTTGTTGGTTTGGCACTGTACGTACCCCTTGAAATCCTCAAAGCTTGTTCTATAATACATGTTCATTAAATTAAATACATACCTTTCAATTCAACTTGTAGAGCACTAATTGTTGTCGCCTGTTCATCTACTTTAGCTTTTAAAACCTTTTGTTCATTCTGGAGTTCAGTAAGGGCCAGCATGAGCTGCAAAGATGTAAATGGAATGATGAATCATTCTTTACAAAGAAGATAAAGATACTTAGTCTACGACGTATGTATTTAATTTGTTATACACACATGTTAATAGATATATTTACATGCCTGTGATAAATCTGTCTATAAATTTTCTACATGAGTTTTTATTCTGTAACCATTTAATTTTTTATACATATCATATAATTTTATTGTTAAGGTAGGGAGTTTCTAAAGTGACTGTTTTTCTTTTAAACGTATTTTTTTGTTTTAATGTAACATTATTTTGTTTTTTACGAACTATTGTTATGTGTCTACGTAATATTCCTTGATTTTGTTCGAAGTAAATATAAGGTTTTCTGGGAGGATTATTATTTTGAATTGACGTAATATTATACCGCAAAGACGAAATATAATTTTTTTCTTTTTTAATAATTCTAACTTTTTCATTATTTGATTTATTTGTTTTTGCAAAATAACACTCGTATTTTCGTTTAATGACCACTTTTAATCGATTTGATTTGATTGATTTTGTCACTTCGTATAGACTAAATGTAAGTATATTCATGAAATTTAAATGTCACACTCCTCTGTTAAAACGCGCTCAAAACAATATTAAATCACGTTAAATGTTTTAAAACCAGAGCGAAACGAAAACAAAATCATTGCGAGTAGTTTGCCATGTCAGTCTCAAAGAGACATGTAAGATGGGCGTTACTCAGATCGTAATTCTGCTATATCTGAAATGAATGAGGTTGATTTTGCCGATGCTCGTCGAAAAGTACGTACTTATCGAGGTTTCCCGAAAGTAATTGATTTTACATACACTACTCAAAATTTCTAAATCGTCACTAAATAAAAATCGAGTAACTTGATTATCATTCATTCTACAAATATAAATTTTTGTATGATAGTCAGCAGGTTACTAATAGTCTTTATCGAAACCGGTTTAAGCAATGTGCACAATGTGCACTGTATTGGAACGAAAGTGTATATTTCGATATTCTTTTTAATTAAAATATATACCACATTTATATAGCGCTCTTTTCATGTTGAAAATATCTTCAAAAGCGCTTCACAATTATATGCATAATTTTTGAATAAATGATAAAAAGATGGTTAAGAGATATTTTAAAAAGAATATTGATGATTTTTGCTACCGTATTTTGCACACGATGAAGTTTATATAGGTTATAAATTATTAGCAAGAAGACTGTTGCACTAGTCTATTCTCGTGTAACCAAATGTCCTTTTAACATTTATTGTAACAAATTTCCTTATGCGGCCAATTTTTCCTAGCTGGTGATTAGACGATCTGCATTTAGTATTATGGTGCTTCTCCATTATCTATGTGTGGTGTGAAGTAAGCACTCAGATTTCTAATACAGTCATTATGGTTCATAATGAACTCACTAACTCTAATAGACTTGTCTTCAATATGTTTACGATTTAGTTTTGAAGGGAATAACAAAAATTCTGTATTGTCTGCTTTACCTTCAGCATGTTGGCATTCTTCCATGAAATAATTTAAAACAGGTTTTTAAAACGACTGAATGCTTCTGATCTTGAAATATTATCAACTGGTTCAATGGATATATAAAGTTGCGAAACATCAGCTTAGAAAGGATGCAATAATCCATGCTACAATCAAATGAAACCAACAGGTTTAGTATTGGTGATATACTTAGACCACAGAACGAGAATAAAATTTCCTGCAATAAGCTATTCATGATTTTGTCCTCGTTCAACGTATTATTAAGGTCAATACATACTAACACATCAAACTTGGCTAGAATGTCACTTCAAGAACGCGGTATTGCATTTGGAATGATCTAAGCTGGTACCTATGTAAGGCAGGTGTGTGTCAATTATCAGTCGTTGGGCCGTATTGTTATCATTAAAAAAGTCGTCAAAAATAAATTATATTTAATGGTATGTGCTTAGCACACGCTAATGCCATGTTACACGTGGAACCCATAACATACTGGCAGCTAACTGTGTTCGCACGATCGCTCGACCCGCATCAAATGCCTACCTTAGTCACATTTAAATGTGTGGATTAAGTTACCAAGGTAAGTTCGACGCTAGCCTCCACCAGGAAATCTGCAGGAGCTGTGACGTCTGGTTACCTATGTATTGGACATTGTTCCACAGCAGCACCTGTCAAACTGCTAAGGTACACGAGACGTCACTGTCAGGTTGTAATTGCAGCTGCTGGTTGTCACATTCAGTATTTATGTTAAAATCGTGACTTTGTCGTTTTATGGACTGTTAGGTTAACGTTAATTTGTTTATATTATATCAATACGATATGAATAAAATGTTAAAATAGCATATCGTTGATTTGTATGTAAAAAAACAAACTGGGTAGATAGCGCAGTTGGTAGCGCGCCGCGCCGGGATTTGGAAACTCGTGTAACGAAAGGAGTACCGGTTCGAATCCCATTCGGGGAGGATATATCTTTCCACGAAAAAATGAGAATTATGTCAATTTTCCTCCAATCATATGATATTTAGAGAAGTTTCCGGTTGTGTGGAAAGGTAGGCGAGTACTGGTTATAGACATGGGTCCAGGAAATATGGGTTAGGTGCACTGGACCCCGTAAAATGACGTATATTGTTCGTTTTTTTCTCAACTGTCAAAACATGAATAATTTCACGGTAAATGCGTTTGTTAAAATTATTGTCGTAATACACCCATGAGTTTCCAAAAGTGTGTATTATAATTGAGTAAAGCTTTTTATGCCGTATGATAAGTTTTAGTCAAGATATTATTAATAAAAATTAGACCGCCAGTACAAAAGCAATGCATTCAGTCAACGTGAAATTATTCATGCGTTGACAGTTCGAAAAAAAAACCGGACAATACAATGTGTTGATACGGAGTTTAGCTCATTTTAAAAAATGTAAGAAATGACACATTATTGAATTATTGATGTAAGAATAGAAAACAAATCATTTCCTTTTTATAAAACAATAAAGTCTCGGCATGAATCTAGTGGCGGTATAAAACATTTTGTGTTGTGTAAATGAGGTCATAGTAGTGGACGCATAACGACAAGTGTAATCCAATTACATTTTTACATTAAAGAAATAAAGAAAGATAAAACTTTTTTTACCTTGTGATCATAGTCATATCTAGAATAACAGGTTGGTTCCTCATTCGACGTATTCTCTGTTAACGCCGCATGCAAGTTTATCACTGAAGCAATGATTAAAATAGGCAGTTACATTTTCATATTCCCTTTTTGTGTGTGTGTCTTGCGTTCACTTAGATGTATTCGATCAATGTGAATGAATTTTAAGATTTGATATATTCATATACTTATCACTTCAAACAGGATATGAGCGCATATCATCGCAATCCACGCGTTAAGGGTCAATGAAATCTAGTTTACGGTGCACTAGACGCGTCGTAAAATAACCTAAATGTGTCAAGACGACATTAACCCCAGTTCAATCAAATTCTGGCGTAAGGTCAATCGCGCGTCATCAACACATTTACAATAGCGAAGTAGAACTTGTAAACAACATACACATGACGGTTGTCAGCATACTTTTTTAATTGGGATTAACGTCGTATTCAACACATATTGAGGTCATATATACGACGACCAGCTCTTCCTACTATAGGTTACCTTGACACTTTTCTATCACCAGAACTAACTTACCCTACTACGAGGCCGTCAACTCATGTATAGGGTATGACCTACCGCGACCGGACTCGAACCCGCGATCTCCTGATTCGAAGTCATAGTCCTGCAGTATATGAGGTGAACCGTGCACTTGAGTCCCCACAAGTTGTTTTGCAGTTTCTATATCTTTGAAAGGTGCTGAATAAGAATCCGAGTGATGACACCCTGTCATCCTTGAGCAATTTGCATAATATGCAAATTAAGTCCGCCATTATAGAAATTCCGTATTTCGATAATAACTCAATAACCAACTTAAATACAAAATTAAAATATGTATCCATACCCATGTTTTCAGGGTCTATCTATCACATGGTACTAATATCAGCTTGATCAGATCATTTAAATATGCAAATTTAAGCAAATTAGGTATTTTACGAAACACAATATTCGGTTTTGCTATACAAATCAACGTCCGTAGTTTTTATATTGAGATTTTGAGTAAAATAAGTTCATGTTATGCTACTTTTGTATATATTAATACAAATATATCAAAGAATTACAATAAATCAGTTTATGATGCTCTAAAGATATGCAAAATATTCAAATTACGTTAAAAATTGTAGGATTTTGCCTCAAACATTACATGGTGTCATGAATATTTATGCCATTGTCTAGCATTCTGTTGATGCCTAGTTAATTTTGATTCAGTTTATATAATCATGTAATGTTTGAGGCCAAAATCTACAAGTTTTAACGTAATTTGAATATTTGGATATCTTTATAGTATCATAAACTGATTTATTGTAATTCTTTGATATATTTGTATTTAATATATATACAAAAGTAGCATAACATAAACATATTTTACTCAAAATCTCAATGTAAAAACTACAGACGTTCATTTGTATAGCAAAACCGAATATTGTGTTTCGTAAAATACCTAATTTGCATAAATTTGCATATTTAAATGATCTGATCAAGCTGATATTAGTACCATGTGATAGATAGACCCTGAAAACATGGGTATGGATACATATTTTGAATTTGTATTTGAGTTAGTTATTGAGTTATTAGCGAAAAACGGAATTTCTATAATGGCGGACTTAATTTGCATATTATGCAAATTGCTCAAGGATGACAGGGTGTCATCACTCAGATTCTTATTCAGCACCTTTCAAAGATATGGAAACTGCAAAAAAACTTTGTGGGGACTCAAGTGCACGGTTCACCTAAAATATGGCATTTTACTGCAGGACTATCAGACATGCTAGCCACTATGCCAAGGTTCCGGCTGTCATCATACAATACTAATCGTACTCTTGTTTAAATGAATGAATGAACTGCTAATTGAACTGATTTGAATGGTGCTTATAAAAGTAGTTAAGATTCCGCTATGTCCTTATAAAAACACAGAACAGAACATATGTTTTATTAATGATTTGTACATAGTACATCATCAATGTACAGTATAAGCAATACAAATAACATTTGTCACATAATCAATGTTAGAAAAATTATAAAATTTTATCATGAATAAGATGAGAGGATAAATCAAGAAACAAGAAAAGAGGACATTATACACAATTCTGTGTAAGTATAGTAGGGTTGTAATACATGTAACTATTAAAACACTACAAGTAGATCATCAATATTCATACTAAAAGTATTTCTGTAGCATTCCTAATGTATAAACTTGATCAGGATATATTTTATCTTCAGATTTAAACAATTGTATAAATTTAAACATATTGGGCTGAGTATAATATTCTATTATAAAAACACAGAGTGTTTGGCTTTCTATAGGCGGATGCGGTTCTTCAGCTGATTGCTTAATTGTGTGACACTTATTACCAACGACTGATAATAGATTATCAGTTTGCTACATTCTAATTTACAACACAAAATCACTGCGGGAGTGCTCATTTCAAGGACTGCAATTTAACTTATATCGTCAAAGAAACCCACATAATATTCTGCAGTATTTTGAATAGGACTGGCTCCATTAGTTTATGAGAGTCAAGCAATAAAGCAATCACTGATTTTAATTATACATAGCCCAAGCATGTGTTGAGAAGTGTATATTAACTAGGGCTGTCACGATACACCAGAAGCATATCGCGGTATATTGCGATGCACTAGAACCGTATCGCGATACGTACCACGATATATTGGATTGCAAACAAAAGGCGAAGGGAGGAATTTTTCAATGAAAATAAAAAATATCGCTAAATACCGGTACGTTAAATTCGTACCGCGGTATGTATTATCGCAGCTGCATATTGCAATATACCGGTATACCGATATATCGTGACAGCCCCAAAATTAACAAAGCCATGTTTTTAAGTACATGTATTTGGCCCTGTGAACAATATTGTGTTTGTCTATGTTTCACATTTCACTGTAAGATAGAAAATCATTTAATAACATTATTGTGTATTAAAGTTTTATGCATAGTTCATTTTACGAACACTAAAACGATTCCAAATATATCGTGATAGTATAGGGTAAAACTTCTTAGTTTTAACCACTGCACTCTGAAAGACAAGTTTGTTAAGTTCTAATCTACAAAGCAAATCTCCTTTTTGAAAAATAAGATCAACAACGAAAGCTTCTTTAGTTCTGAATTTAGATATACATACACTTTTGATTATGCATTTAGTGCCGTTTTAAGAAATATGACTATGAAAATTATTGTTCAAGCAATTCAGAAAGACACATGCATAATTTAAATTATACAACAAGTACGTCAGCATAATCAAACAAATATTAATCCCCTAAATGCACTTATTTTTTACAACAACAGAAATTAGGTCCACAGCCTCCTCCACATGCATTGTATCTGTATAGATATAATCCTAATTTTCCGACATCATTGCGATCTTGAGTTGGAGATCCTTTATACACGTGAAGTGAATTAAAACAATTCAACCTGAAAATATTACAAAAATAATACAAATATTAAAGTGTGATTTAAAGTCTGCTTCCATGTACATATTCAGTCAACTTTACTATTTTTTATGATTACACATAGTCAGTGAAATTACCTTCAGACTGGTGATCCCTCACTGTACCCATATACACCTTGATGGAGTGGAACAACAACAGCTTAAGCTCTTGTCAATAAAATTAGCAGTGCTCTAAGTGGGGTCTGTTTTCGGGACCTCACTAACCGTAGGTCCTACCTCTGGACCACTGCTCCTACATATTTATGAGCTTATGCCTGAATTGAAATTTAGTTTGCTTGCCCTTCACCGACCGACCCGAAACAATTATTCCAAAATATACACGTTTTTTTAAGGTCTGTGAAGTTAGCTATCTATTGTCTATTCTCTATTCAAAAGTCTATTCGCTCAATAGACAGCTATGTATTGAGAAGTCTATTCATGCAGAAATCTATTCGCATTTACTGTATACATAGATATAGGTAAGTTCAAAAATCTGTACAAAAATCTGTACACAAAATGCCGAAAAGACAGCTGTCTATTCGGAAATCTATTCAGAAGTCTATTCGAAAAAAGTCACTAGTGAAATCAAACACATTTAAAAGTCTTTTCATAGAATACATAAATAGACAAATGTCCATTCAAAAGTCTATTCCGAAGTCTTTTCGAAAAAAGCCAGTAATGCAATCAAACAGATTTAAAAGACTTCTCGTGGAATACGCAAAGAGACAAAAGTCCATTCAAAAGTCTATTCAGAAGTTTATTCGCAAAAACATAGTGATGCAATCTGAATGAGCAAGATGTCTATTCCCAAAATGCCAGGGACAAATGTCCATTCAAAGGTCTATTCGGATATCTATTCACAAAATCATATATGTGCTTTAAGACTGTGTCTGAAGTCTATTATTAAGTTTGGAATTGACAGATATCCATTCAAATGTCTATTCAAAAGTCTATTTGAAAATCTGGTGAATGCGATTGGAATGAGTCAGAAGTCTATTTTAGATTTACAAATAGAGAGCTGTCCATTCAAAAGTTTATTCAGAAGTCTATTCGCAAAATCATATATATGCTTAAAGAATGTGTCTGTAGTCTATTTAAAAATTGCAAATAGACAGATGTCCATTTAAATGTCTATTCAGAAGTCTATTCTATTATAGAGTTCGAATAGAGAGCTGTCCATTCAAAAGTCTATTCAGAAGTCTATTCGCAAAATTTGTAAAATGCGTTCAGAATGAGTCAGAACTTACAAACAGTAGCGCATACACTGCTGTCCATTCAAATGTCTATTCAGAAGTCTATTCGCAACATCATATGCATATGCATTTAGAATGTGGCTGAATTCTGATATAAAGTAGCGAATAGAAAGATGTCCATTCAAAGTCTATTCAGAAGTCTATTCGAAAAAATCGGTAAATGCGTTCAGAATGTGTTAGAAGTCTATTATAGAGTTTCCAAAAGAGAGCTGTCCATTCAAAAGTCTTTTCAGAAGTTTATTCGCAAAATCAAATATATGCATTATGAATGTGTCTGTAGACTGTAATAAAGTTGCAAATAGACAGATGTCCATTCAAAAGTCTATTCAGAAGTCTTTTCGCAAAAATCATATATATGCATTATGAATGTGTCTGTAGACTGTTATAAAGTTGCAAATGGACAGATGTCCATTCAAAAGTCTATTCAGAAGTCTTTTCGCAAAAATCATATATATGCATTATGAATGTGTCTGTAGACTGTTATAAAGTTGCAAATAGACAGATGTCCATTCAAAAGTCTTTTCAGAAGTCTTTTCGCAAAAATCATATATATGCATTATGAATGTGTCTGTAGACTGTTATAAAGTTGCAAATAGACAGATGACCTTTCAAAAGTCTATTCAGAAGTCTATTCGCAAATTCTGGTGAATGCGTCCATAATGATCCAGAAGTCTATTATAGATTTTCGTATAGAGAGCTGTCCATTCAAAAGTCTATTCAGAAGTCTTTTCGCAAAAATCATATATATGCATTATGAATGTGTCTGTAGACTGTTATAAAGTTGCAAATAGACAGATGTCCATTCAAAAGTCTATTCAGAAGTCTTTTCGCAAAAATCATATATATGCATTATGAATGTGTCTGTAGACTGTTATAAAGTTACAAATAGACAGATGTCCATTCAAAAGTCTATTCAGAAGTCTATTCGCAAAATTTGTAAAATGCGTTCAGAATGAGTCAGAACTTACAAACAGTAGCGAATACACTGCTGTCCATTCAAATGTCTATTCAGAAGTCTATTCGCAACATCATATGCATATGCATTTAGAATGTGGCTGAATTCTGATATAAAGTAGCGAATAGAAAGATGTCCATTCAAAGTCTATTCAGAAGTCTATTCGAAAAAATCGGTAAATGCGTTCAGAATGTGTTAGAAGTCTATTATAGAGTTTCCAAAAGAGAGCTGTCCATTCAAAAGTCTTTTCAGAAGTTTATTCGCAAAATCAAATATATGCATTATGAATGTGTCTGTAGACTGTAATAAAGTTGCAAATAGACAGATGTCCATTCAAAAGTCTATTCAGAAGTCTTTTCGCAAAAATCATATATATGCATTATGAATGTGTCTGTAGACTGTTATAAAGTTGCAAATGGACAGATGTCCATTCAAAAGTCTATTCAGAAGTCTTTTCGCAAAAATCATATATATGCATTATGAATGTGTCTGTAGACTGTTATAAAGTTGCAAATAGACAGATGTCCATTCAAAAGTCTTTTCAGAAGTCTTTTCGCAAAAATCATATATATGCATTATGAATGTGTCTGTAGACTGTTATAAAGTTGCAAATAGACAGATGACCTTTCAAAAGTCTATTCAGAAGTCTATTCGCAAATTCTGGTGAATGCGTCCATAATGATCCAGAAGTCTATTATAGATTTTCGTATAGAGAGCTGTCCATTCAAAAGTCTATTCAGAAGTCTTTTCGCAAAAATCATATATATGCATTATGAATGTGTCTGTAGACTGTTATAAAGTTGCAAATAGACAGATGTCCATTCAAAAGTCTATTCAGAAGTCTTTTCGCAAAAATCATATATATGCATTATGAATGTGTCTGTAGACTGTTATAAAGTTGCAAATAGACAGATGTCCATTCAAAAGTCTATTCAGAAGTCTTTTCGCAAAAATCATATATATGCATTATGAATGTGTCTGTAGACTGTTATAAAGTTGCAAATAGACAGATGTCCATTCAAAAGTCTATTCAGAAGTCTATTCGCAAATTCTGGTGAATGCGTCCATAATGATCCAGAAGTCTATTATAGATTTTCGTATAGAGAGCTGTTCATTCAAAAGTCTATTCAGAAGTCTTTTCGCAAAATCAAATATATGCATTATGAATGTGTCTGTAGACTGTTATAAAGTTGCAAATAGACAGATGTCCATTCAAAAGTCTATTCAGAAGTCTTTTCGCAAAAATCATATATATGCATTATGAATGTGACGGTAGACTGTTATAAGTTGCAAATGGACAGATGTCCATTCAAAAGTCTATTTAGAAGTCTATTCGCAAAATCTGGTAAATGCGTCCATAATGATCCAGAAGTCTATTATAGATTTTCGAATAGAGAGCTGTCCATTCAAAAGTCTTTTCAGAAGTCTTTTCGCAAAAATCATATATATGCATTATGAATGTGTTTGTAGACTGTTATAAAGTTGCAAATAGACAGATGTCCATTCAAAAAACTATTCAAAAGTCTTTTCGCAAAAATCATATATATGCATTATGAATGTGTCTGTAGACTGTTATAAAGTTGCAAATAGACAGATGCCCATTCAAATGTCTATTCAGAAGTCTATTCACAAAATCTGGTAAATGCGTCCATAATGATCCAGAAGTCTATTAAAGATTTTCGAATAGAGAGCTGTCCATTCAAAAGTCTTTTCAGAAGTCTTTTCGCAAAAATCATATATATGCATTATGAATGTGTCTGTAGACTGTTATAAAGTTGCAAATAGACAGATGTCCATTCAAAAGTCTATTCAGAAGTCTTTTCGCAAAAATCATATATATGCATTATGAATGTGTCTGTAGACTGTTATAAGTTGCAAATAGACATATGTCCATTCAAAAGTCTATTCAGAAGTCTATTCGCAAAATCTGGTAAATGCGTCCATAATGATCCAGAAGTCTATTATAGATTTTCGAATAGAGAGCTGTCCATTCAAAAGTCTATTCAGAAGTCTTTTCGCAAAATCAAATATATGCATTATGAATGTGTCTGTAGACTGTTATAAAGTTACAAATAGACAGATGTCCATTCAAAAGTCTATTCAGAAGTCTATTCGCAAAATTTGTAAAATGCGTTCAGAATGAGTCAGAACTTACAAACAGTAGCGAATACACTGCTGTCCATTCAAATGTCTATTCAGAAGTCTATTCGCAACATCATATGCATATGCATTTAGAATGTGGCTGAATTCTGATATAAAGTAGCGAATAGAAAGATGTCCATTCAAAGTCTATTCAGAAGTCTATTCGAAAAAATCGGTAAATGCGTTAAGAATGTGTTAGAAGTCTATTATAGAGTTTCCAAAAGAGAGCTGTCCATTCAAAAGTCTTTTCAGAAGTTTATTCGCAAAATCAAATATATGCATTATGAATGTGTCTGTAGACTGTCATAAAGTTGCAAATAGACAGATGTCCATTCAAAAGTCTATTCAGAAGTCTTTTCGCAAAAATCATATATATGCATTATGATTGTGTCTGTAGACTGTAATAAAGTTGCAAATAGACAGATGTCCATTCAAAAGTCTATTCAGAAGTCTTTTCGCAAAAATCATATATATGCATTATGAATGTGTCTGTAGACTGTTATAAAGTTGCAAATAGACAGATGTCCATTCAAAAGTATTTTCTGAAGTCTTTTCGCAAAAATCATATATATGCATTATAATTGTGTCTGTAGACTGTTATAAAGTTGCAAATGGACAGATGTCCATTCAAAAGTCTATTCAGAAGTCTATTCGCAAATTCTGGTAAATGCGTCCATAATGATCCAGAAGTCTATTATAGATTTTCGAATAGAGAGCTGTCCATTCAAAAGTCTTTTCAGAAGTCTTTTCGCAAAATCAAATATATGCATTATGAATGTGTCTTTAGACTGTTATAAAGTTGCAAATAGACACATGTTCATTCAAAAGACTATTCAGAAGTCTTTTCGCAAAATCTGGTAAATGCGTTTAGAATGAGTCAGAAGTCTATCATACAGTAGCGAAGACACAGCTGTCAATTCAAAAGTCTTTTCAGAAGTCTATTCGCAAAATATCATAATGCAATCAAACAGATTTAAAAGTCTTTTCGTGGAATACGCAAAGAGACAAATGTCCATTCAAAAGTCTTTTCAGAAGTTCATTCACAAAAACATAGTAATGCAATCTAAATGTGCAAGATGTCTATTCCTGGAATGCAAAGCGACAGATGTCCATTCAAAAGTCTATTCGGATCTCTTTTCAAAAGTCTTTTTGCGAATATATAGCTATGCATTCAGATTGTTCCTGAGGTTCATTCGTGGGATGTGAATAGACAGCTGTATATTCGGAAGTCTTTTCAGAAGTCTTTTCGAAAAAAAGTATATTCAAAAGTTCATTCGCAAAATCATTCATATGCATATAGAATGCGTCACAAGTCTATTATTGAGTTGCCAATAGACAGCTGTGCATCCAAATGTCCATTCAGAAGTCTATTCGCAAAATCCTTCATTTGCATAAAGAATGTGTCATAAGTCCATTATTGAGTTGCAAATAGACAGCTGTCCATTCAAATGTCTATTTAGAAGTCTTTTCACAAAATCATGTATATGCATTTAGAATATGTCGCAAGTTTATTATAGAGTTGCGAATAGACAGCTGTCCATTCAAATGTCTATTCAGAAGTCTTTTCGCAAAATCTTTTTTATGCATTTAAAATGTGTCACAAGTCTATTATAAAGTGGCGAATAGACAGCTGTTCATTCAAATGTCTATTCAGAAGTCTATTCGCAAAATCTTTTATATGCATTAAGGATGTGTCAGAAGTCCATTATAGAGTTGCGAATAGACAGCTGTCCATTCAAATGTCTATTCAGAAGTCTATTCGCAAAATCTTATTATGCATTTAGAATGTGTCACATGTTTATTTTAGAGTTGCGAATAGACAGCTGTCCATTCATATGTATATTCAGAGGTCTTTTTGCAAAATCAAGTAAATGCTTGTAGATTGTGTCAGAAGTATATGAAAGGATTGCGATTAGACAGCTACCCATTCATATGCCAATTCTGAAGTCTGTTTGCAAACAGTAGCTTTTATTCAGTATGTAGCAAAAGTCTTTTAATAAAGTTACTTTTTGTAAAGTGTTAAAATAACATTTTCAAATTATTTATCAGAAATTTTATATGCAAAATCATTCATATGCATTTTTAATGTGTCGGAATAATTTTCTGGGTTAGTGAATTGACATGCTCTTTGAAGCACTCAGGTCTAATTTTTTTCTATATAAAGCAATACTTCTATTTTTCTCCTGGTAGTAAGTCATCTTTCGGTAGCTGATTTTGTTTTAAAATAAAGTCCAACGGACTTTCAGAGACAACTACTGGCATGAGATAAATTCTTCTAATAGATTTAGTCTACCTTTTTCCTTTCGGTTATGAATACATTTACATTATATATACTACAAGCACGAACCTGTGCGAAAACACCAAGATTGACGTCACGCTGTAGCACCGTCAAAGAAATTAACAAAATGGTGTAAAATTGTGTTTCTTATAAAACAAAAATAATCATTTAAACAGGCTTTATCACTTAAAACCCGGGTCGATAGCGCAGTTGGTAGCGCGCCGGGATTTGGATACTCGTGCCCGAGGGGGTGCGGGTTCGAATCCCACCCGGGGAGGTCATACCCTTCAATGAAAATTTGACAATAATGTCGATTTTCCTCCATTGATTAGATAATATGGAGAAGTTTCCGGCTTTGTGGAAGGGTAGGTGAGTACTGGTTAAAGACAATGGTCCAGGAAAGATAGGTTAGGTGCGCTAGACGCCGTGAAATGACCTAAATTGTGTTGATACGGCGTTAACTCCAATAAATTTATAAATGTATCACTTAAATGTAAATTGGTGACTTAGTAGTTTTGTTTTGGCGCTTATTTTTCTTGTGGATAATAACAATTTGTTTACGATTTAATATGAAATTCAAAGGTTTTTCTGCCTACAAACTTCGAAATATTAGCATGTCTCAATCAATGGCGCGTCCTCGAATAGAACCAGCACTGGTTACCGAATTTGCAATTGCACTTGTGTAATCTACGGTTCCAGTAATCTTGTTTGAACCAGGCTTTACCGGCTCGACTTGGTTTACAGAATCTGCTAGAAATCGACGATATGAAAAGGCAAATTCGATCTTCATCTAAAATTGCGGAAACATTCGGGAGATTCATTTATGTTTACGAGAGTTAAAAAACTTACTTAGTTCACGCAAAACCACGCAAACTTCAGTAGACATGGCAGGTCTATCACAATTTCATCTGACACATTCTGAATGCATAAACATAGTTTTGCAAATAGACTTCTGAAAAGACATTTCAATGGACAGCTGTCTATTCGCTACTCTATAATAAATGTCTGACGCATCCTAAATGCACTAAAATAATTTGCAAATAAACTTCTGAATAGACTTTGAATGAACAGTTCTCTATTCGAAACTCTAAAATAGACTTCTGACACATTCTGAACGCATTTACCAGATTTTGTGGATAGACTTCCGAATAGACTTTTGAGAGAACATTTGTCTATTCGCTACTTTATAATAGACCTCAGACAAATTCTTAAAGCATATATTAATATGATGTTACGAATAGACTTCCGAAAAGTCTTTTGAATAGACAGCTCTCTATTCGAAAATCTATAATAAACTTCTGGATCATTGTGGACGCATTTACCAGATTTTGTGAATAGACTTCTGAATAGACTTTTGAATGGACATCTGTCTATTTGTAACTTTATAAAAGTCTACAGACACATTCATAATGCATATATTTGATTTTGCGAAAAGACTTCTAATAGACTTTTGAATGGACAGCTCTCTATTCGAAAATCTATAATAGACTTCTGGATCATTATGGCCGCATTTACCAGATTTTGCGAATAGACTTCTGAATAGACTTTTGAATGGACATCTGTCCATTTGCAACTAATAACAGTCTACAGACACATTCATAATGCATATATATATGATTTTTGTGAATAGACTTCTGAATAGACTTTTGAATGGACATCTGTCTATTTGCAACTTTATAACAGTCTACAGACACATTCATAATGCATATATATGATTTTTGCGAATAGACTTCTGAATAGACTTTTGAATGGACAGCTCTCTATTCGAAAATCTATAATAGACTTCTGGATCATTATGGACGCATTTACCAGATTTTGTGAATAGACTTCTGAATAGACTTTTGAATGGACATCTGTCTATTTGCAACTTTATAACAGTCTACAGACACATTCATAATGCATAAATACGATTTTTGCGAAAAGACTTCTGAATAGACTTTTGAATGGACATCTGTCTATTTGCAACTTTATAACAGTCTACAGACACATTCATAATGCATATATATGATTTTTGCGAAAAGACTTCTGAATAGACTTTTGAATGGACATCTGTCTATTTGCAACTTTATAACAGTCTACAGACACATTCATAATGCATAAAAATGATTTTTGCGAAAAGACTTCTGAAAAGACTTTTGAATGGACAGCTCTCTATTCGAAAATCTATAATAGACTTCTGGATCATTATGGACGCATTTACCAGATTTTGCGAATAGACTTCTGAATAGACTTTTGAAAGGACATCTGTCTATTTGCAAACAGTCTACAGACACATTCATAATGCATATTTATGATTTTCGCGAAAAGACTTCTGAATAGACTTTTGAATGGACATCTGTCTATTTGCAACTTTATAACAGTCTACAGACACATTCATAATGCATATATATGATTTTTGCGAAAAGACTTCTGAAAAGATTTTTGAATGGACATCTGTCCATTTGCAACTTTATAACAGTCTACAGACACATTCATAATGCATTTATATGATTTTTGAGAAAAGACTTCTGAATAGACTTTTGAATGGACATCTGTCTATTTGCAACTTTATAACAGTCTACAGGCACATTCATAATGCATATATATGATTTTTGCGAAAAGACTTCTGAATAGACTTTTGAATGGACAGCTCTCTATTCGAAAATCTATAATAGACTTCTGGATCATTATGGACGCATTTACCAGATTTTGTGAATAGACTTCTGAATAGACTTTTGAATGGACATCTGTCTATTTGCAACTTTATAACAGTCTACAGACACATTCTTTATGCCTATATATGATTTTGCGAAAAGACTTCTGAATAGTTTTTTGAATGGACATATGTCTATTTGCAACTTTATAACAGTCTACAGACACATTCATAATGCATATATATGATTTTTGCGAAAAGACTTCTGAAAAGACTTTTGAATGGACAGCTCTCTATTCGAAAATCTATAATAGACTTCTGGATCATTATTGACGCATTTACAAGATTTTGTGAATAGTCTTCTGAATAGACTTTTGAATGGACATCTGTCTATTTGCATCTTTATAACAGTCTACAGACACATTCATAATGCATATATATGATTTTTGCGAAAAGACTTCTGAATAGACTTTTTGAATGGACATCTGTCTATTTGCAACTTTATAACAGTCTACAGACACATTCATAATGCATAAGAATGATTTTTGCGAAAAGACTTCTGAAAAGACTTTAGAATGGACAGCTCTCTATTCGAAAATCTATAATAGACTTCTGGATCATTATGGACGCATTTGCCATATTTTGTGAATAGACTTCTGAATAGACTTTTGAATGGACATCTGTCTATTTGCAACTTTATAACAGTCTACAGACACATTCATAATGCATAAATATGATTTTTGCGAAAAGACTTCTGAATAGACTTTTGAATGGACAGCTCTCTATTCGAAAATCTATAATAGACTTCTGGATCATTATGGACGCATTTACTAGATTTTTTTGCGAATAGACTTCTGAATAGACATTTGAATGGACATCTGTCTATTTGCAACTTTATAACGGTCTGCAGACACATTCACATTGCATATATATGATTTTTGCGAAAAGACTTCTGAATAGACTTTTGAATGGACAGCTCTCTATTCAAAAACCTATAATAGACTTCTGGCTCATTCTGAATACATTCACCAGATTTTGCAAATAGACTTCTGAATGAATCTTTCAATGGACATCTGTCTATTTACAACTTTAAAATAGATTACAGACACATTCTTTATGCCTATATATGATTTTTCGAATAGACTTTTGAAAAGACATTTGAATGGATATCTGTTTGATTGCATTACAGGCTTTTTTCGAATATACTTCTGAATGGACTTCCGTCCTTGCTTATACATGATATTGCAAATAGACTTCTGAATAGACTTTTGAATCGACATATATCTATTCGCAACTTAATTAAAGACTTCAGACGCATTCTAATTGCATATATATGATTTAGCAAATTAACTTCTGAACAGACTTTTGAATGGATAGCTGTGTATTCGCTACTGCATAATAGACTTCTGACTCATTCTGAAAGCATTTACCAGATTTTGCGAATAGACTTCTGAATAGACATTTAAATGGACAGCTCTCTATTCGAAATTCTATAAAAGACTTCACCCTCATTTTGAATGCATATACATAAATTTGCGAATAGACTTCGGAATAGACATTTGAATGGACATTTGCATCTTTACGTATTCCACGAAAATACTTTTAAATCTGTTTGATTGCATTCCTGGCTTTTTTTCAAATAGACTTCGGAATAGACTTTTGAATGGACATTTGTCTATTTATGTTTTCTATGAAAAGACTTTTAAATATGTCTGATTGCACTAGTGACTTTTTTCGAATAGACTTCTGAATAGATTTCCGAATAGACAGCTGTCTTTTCGGCATTTTGTGAACAGATTTTTGTACAGATTTTTGAACTTACCTATGCCTATGTATACAGTAAATGCGAATAGATTTCTGAATGAATAGATTTCTCAATACATAGCTGTCTATTGTGCGAATAGACTTTTGAATAGAGAATAGACAATAGATAGCTAACTTCACAGACCTTTTTTTATTGTTCACGACCGTTCATCGTTTTACCTTCCGGTAGTTTCTTTAAGCTAGTAAAAAATGAAATATTTTTCCTACCCACCGACCCAATACAAAACGTTAGGGCCGGTAAAGAGCGAACAACGTATTTTATAGTTTAGGCCTTACATGTATAATTTTGCATTTTTGTATGATTCTCCCCCAAAAATATCAAATTATTTCGCAAAGCGTAATTCAAATAACAAAATATAGAACTCAACCTTATCGACATTCCCTATTTGCCTGTCATAGAACTGTATTTAATATCAACAATCAGGAGTCCTTGTTGGAAGGCAATCACTTTGTTCTCCCTTGCAATTTCCTTAACAACGGGTTGCTAAAATCTAGCTAACAGTAACAATATTCATACTTTATATAAACATTTGGAACTTTACTTTTTATCAACAGAAGATATATGTAGCACAATTCTTGCTAACTTAAAGCAATTCCTTTGTTTAGAACTTGACTTACACAAACAACGCCATGACTATTCTATACAAATGTAGCGACTTCCTGCACAACAATATTTTGTTAACAATCATGTAGTAACCTATTACCTGTAGCGTGTTCAATTACACAAAACGTTACAGAACGTTACATAACGATACATTCGGAACTCCTCGGCCATTCGCTGCGAATATCCTAATCTAATACACAAATATGAGATCGTTAAGGCAATGAGTGATGTTTCAAAATTTACGGACTAAAAACGAAACATCACTCAATGCCTAAACGATCATATATTTGTTTACTTTAACACCGGTAGTTTCCAAATTGCGTCTAAATATGTCCGAGATTATTCGCAGGGAATGACCGAGGAGTTCCGAATGTATCGTTACGGAACGTTTTGTAACATTCGCGGTAACTGAACGCTGGGCTGGTTAAACTGGTTGTCGTGTTGTAAGTTCTTTGTTCACAATACAGTGCATATGTTAAGCCTATGGGGAACATATTAAACCTAGACACGTAATAAAGAATTTCACTATACATTGTATAAAAGGTTTTGATATGGACTTTAAATGTACAACAATACTTACTCTAGACCTTTGCATGTCTCTTCACACGAAACAGCCAAGTTAGAACATTGACGCCTTATAGCATAAATGTGACCACTTGCTTCAGGTAACGATGAACATGTAGAAAGAGCCACTTGATCAGCAAAGTCATATGTAACACCATATTGGTCCTCTGGTCCATCGTCTTTAATACAACCTTCAATTTAGAAACACAAAATAACGTAAAATATCAGGCAATTAGAATATTCGACTGAATGTAATTATGCAGTTGGCACTGGGTTTACAGGTATGATATCCACCAGCGTATCAATCTCGGTAAACATATAGACTATTGACGTATAGGATCTACCAACATCGCACAAAGGGTCAGGTCGAGATGACCTAGGTGTCGACCAATCAATGCGTAGCTTTTATTTACACAAAACAGTATTACAATGTACTAGCATCGTAATTTGGTAATTTCATTTAATAATCGGGTTTTTAGTTAATTTGACAATATTGCTATTCGCATGTTGTAATTTGTCAGTTCTTTGAAAACTGGATCACAAAGACAATGTAAACAAGTCACTAACAATAATGAATGCCTAATGAATACTATGAAAGCAATGATCAGCTGAACGTGACTCGTTTTATAATGTAACAAGTTTCAAAACAAGCAAATGCACGAGCGGATAATTTTACATCGGGTATTTATCAGATTGCCTTGGTTCAGTATTACCACCAAAAAGAGTTAGAGAAGGTTAATGAATTGCTCAACCATATTCAAAATGTCCCTGGTGAGTTTTACCGAGACCATTAAATTTACTGTTTACTATTTAACTAAGTTTTTGAAAAAGAAACTAATAAACATTCTACCGTTAGTTAAAACACTACCTATTTGTTTTTCGTTGAAGTTAAGTCATTTGTTTAGTAACTGTTGTGCTTTCCACAATACTATGCTTGTACAATAATGTACATGGAATATTTTTTATAAATTTAGATATTTAAACGTCTACTGCAGAAACCCTTACCAGCATACTGTACAGCATTACATGGTCGTGATTCTTTTTCAGTTGTTGTTCCACCTCCAGTTTGAACTCTAGCCCTTTCTCTTGTCTGCTGTCTTCCTTCCTTAGAGCTACTACATTTAAATATACACTTACTCCATGATGACCAATCTCCCCATTGATTTACAGCCGTTTCTGAGAGAGAAAAAACAGATAGCCCAGTTAATGCATAAATTGTTGGGACAAAAGTTTGCATAACTATTTTGACGAAGACTTTCGCCAATTTATAATTATTATGCAATGGAGTTTCTATGAGCATACCCTGGATTCCCTTAAAATATAATTTCGAGTTAAAAAACTGAACACAATTCCAAGCTTATATTGTACACAGACGGATTTAGATACCTTATCTTTTTTTATACTACCTAATACGAACGATGCACAGAAAGTTGCCTAATTGAAATAATTAACATTAAAGAAATGTTCATACTTATATCATAATTATTATTTTGACATTGCACGTTCCCCTTGAAATCCTTGAAGCTTGTACTATAATACTTGTACATTAAAATAAACACATACCTTTCAATTCATCTTGTAGAGCACTAATTGTTGTCGCCTGTTCATTTACTGTAGTTTTTAAAACTTTTTGTTCATTCTGGAGTTCAGTAAGGGCCTGCATGAGCTGCAAAGATGTAAATGGAATGATGAATCATTCTTTACAAAGAATATAATCGACAATTAATCTACGATGTATATATATAATTTGTTATACACACATGTTAATAGATATATTTACATGTCTGTAATAAATCTGTCTATATACTTTCTACATGAGTTGTTATTCTGTAATCATTTCATTTTTATACATATCATATAATTTTATTGTTAAGGTAGGGAGTTTCTAAAGTGACTTTTTGATACACTTTTAACTTTCACAATTTTCTTTTAAACGTATTTTTGTTTCGTTTTAATATAACATTATTTTGTTTTTTTACGAATTATTATCATGTTTGTACGTAATATTACTTTTTTCGAAGTAATTATAAGGTTTTCGGGGGGGGGGGAGAGTTAATATTTCGAATTGACGTAATATAATACCACAAAGACGAAATATAATTTGTTTTGTTCATTGATAATAATTTTTTTATTATATGATTTATTCGTATCTAAAATATCATTTCGTATTTGCGTATTCAAGTATTTCAAAATGTCACTTCAGATGGTCTGTGATTAAGACTGGATATTGTTTATACAAAATTAAGTGTTGCCAGACCATGAACTTATAACTATGTTGATAAATATGATGAACGCTTTTATCAACTCTGGCTTGAAAAGTACTTTCAAATTTTACAGTTGTTATCAAAACATTCAGCGTAAACAGTGAATTTTTTGTCACATCGTATAGACTAGATTTAAGTTTATTCATGAAATTTAAATGTCACACTCCACTGATAAAAACGCACTCAAAACAATATTAAATCACGTTAAATGTTTTAAAGCCAGAGTGAAACAAAAACAAAATCTTTGCGAGTAGTTTGCCATGTCAGTCTTAAATAGACTTGCGAGATGGGTGTTACTCAGATCGTATTTCTGCTATATCTGAAATGAATGAGGTTGATTTTGCCGATGCTCGTTGACAAATACGTACTTATCTACATTTCCCGAAAGTAATTGATTTTCATACACTACTCAAAAGTTCTAAATCGTCACTAAAAAAGAAATAACTTGATTTCGTTCATTTTACAAATATGTAGTCAATTGCAGATTACATAATCGTTTTTGTCTTTACTGAAACCGGTTAAAGCAATGTGCACTAAATTAGAACGAAAGTGTAGCTTTAGATACAATGATTTATTATATTATTTACCACATTTGTATAGCACTCCTTTCATAATGATGATATGTTCAAAAGCGCTTCACAATTATATGCCTTATTTATGAATAAATGATAAAATATGGTTATGAGATATTTTTTTTTTAAGAATATTGATGATTCTTGCTACCTGTTTTTGTACACGATTAAGTTTATTCAGATTATAAATTAAAGTATTAGCAAGAAAAGTGTTGCATTAGTCTATTCTTGTATAACCAAATGTCCTTTTAGCATCCATTGTAACAAATTTTCTTATGCGGCCAATTTTTTCTTAGCTGGTGATTAGACGATCTGCATTTAGTATTATGGTGCTTCTCCATTATCTATGTGTGGTGTGAAGTAAGCACTAAGATTTTTAATACAGTCTTTAGAGTTTTTAATGGACTCACTAAATCTAATGGACTTGTCTTCAACATGTTTAAGTTTTAGTGTCAAAATGAAAACTTCTGTCTTGTCTGCTTTTAATTTCAGCATGTAAGCATTCATGCATGAAATAATTTAAAACAGTTTTCAATACGCCTTTATGCTTCTGATCTTGAAATAGTATCGACTGGTTCAGTGGATCTATAAAGTTGCGAAGGAACTTGCAATAATTCATGCTGCAATCAAATGAAACGAACAAATTTCGTATTCATGGTGACATTCTTAGACCACGAAACAAAATGAAATTTCCTGCGATAAGCTACTCATGATTTTGTCATCGTTCCACGTATTATTAATGTTAAGACATACGAAAACATTAAACTTGGCTAAAAGTTTTCTTGTATAACGTGCTATTGCAGTTGGAATGATCGAAGCTGGTACCTGTGTAAGGCAGGTGTATGTCAATTATCAGTCGTTAGGTCGCATTTTGTATCATTGAAAAGAGTTAAATTTAATGGTATGTGCTTAACACACGCTAATGCACCATGCTTTGTTGCACATGGAACCCATAACATACTTGCAGCTAATTGTGTTCGTACGATCCCGCAACCCGCACCAAGTCCCTACCGTTGTCCCATTTAAAACGTGTGGAACAAGTTTCCAAGGGAAGTTAGACGCAAGCCTCCGTTAGGAAATCTGCAGGATCTGTGACGTCTGGTTACCTATATATTGGACATTTTTCCACAGCAGCACTTGTCAAACTGTTAGGAACAGGAGACGTCACTGTCAGATCGTCATTGCAGCTGCTGGTTGTTAAATTCAGTATTTATGTTAAAACCGTGATTTTGTCGTTTTATGGGCTGTTAGGTTTACGTTAATTTTTGTACATTATATCATTATGATATGAATAAAATGTTTAAATAATGTTAAAATAATTGCGAGAATATCATTGACTTGAATTTAAGAATAGAAAACAAATCATTTTCTAATTATTTAACAATAAAGTCTAGACATGTTTCTAGTGGCGGAATGAGAATTTTGAGTTGTGTAAATGAGGTCATAGTACTTAGTGAACGCTTAATGACAAGTGTAATCCAATTACAATGGAAAAAAACTAAAAGAAGAGAAAAATCTTTTTACCTTGTAATCATAGTCATATCTAGAATAACAGGTCGGCTCCTCGTTCCTAGGATTTGCTGTTGCAGCCGCGTGCAAGTTTATAACTGAAGCAATGATTAAAATATGCAGTAACATTTCCATATTCCTTTGTGTGTGTGTGTCCTACGTTCACTTAGATGTATTCGATCAATGTGAATGAATATTAAGATTTGATATATTCATATACTTACCACTTCAAACAGGATATGAGAGCATATCATCGCAACGCACGTGATAAGTTTTTGTTGTTAGATAACATCAGAGGAATTTTGTTTTTGTATAAAGCTTTGATATACGTGGTTTTTCATTGGAAAACTATGGTGTTGATCATATCATACTGAGGGAGTGTTGGTATAATTGCGAAATAATAACAAATGCTTGGATAATTGCCAAGTCATGTTGACAGTACATTTCAATTTAATGTTTTATATGAATTATATCGAAAATGGTGGCGACTAGTTTGTGAATAAATTTTGTTTGCAGTCAAGCTTACACGAAAATTGTTCGAAGTTAGCATGGATATTCGATTTATCCAATTGTCATTTTTGACCTAGCACTACAAGCTCAACTGCATTTCGATTTTTGCGTCCCAAAAGTGGCATGGGTTCGAATCCCATCCGGAAACGTTTTACTCTTCAATGAAAATTTGACAATTATGTCATTTTTACTCCATTAATAATGTATATGGACAAGTTCCCGGCCTTGTGTTAGAGTAAATGAGTTCTTGGTATAGACAAGGGTCCAGTAAAGCTAGGTTGGATGCACGAGACGCCGTAAAATAACCTAATATATGTTGAGAGGGCATTAAACCCAGTTTAAGAAAACGAAAATGACCTCGTGCTCAGTTTTGGTTAATTGTAATGGTATTCACCAAATGGTCATATATGTGGATGCAATATGCAATGTTTACATTCGAATGCATAGATGTGGCAATAAGTGCACAAATAATTACAGCGTTACGCATGCAAATAATGTTACTAAACGGATGCAGGAAACGTTTATTGGCCAAATATCTAAATAAGAAATTAAGATGGGTATTGTGGTATATTTATGCTGTGTATTGAGATGATTGAGAAGCATAAAGAAGATTATAAAGCATAAATGATTATAAATAAACGTTCTTTGTCCAAATCAAGGCGAGAGACATTTTTATTCAAAACCGCCCGGCTAGTTCAGTTGGTAGTCTATAGATAGCTTGAACTAAGGTTGCATTCCCGGGCGGTGCATACTTTCGTAGATCTCGGTCATGAATGAATTCTTCGACCAATCGCCATCCTATCGCTGATTCTAAATCACGTCGGACAGTTGTCAGTCACTGCCGAATGTATGCGCCTAGCAAATAATTAAATAATCAAAATCCAGAGGTGAGACTTGTCAAGGAACGGCTAGTAGATTGGTTGACCGTCGTCATATAACCTATACAATAAGTTGCTGAGGCGTTAATCTCCCTAGCAACTTTCTATGTATAGGAAGTCTATGAGCGCGTTTAGGAGTGATGTTTGAAGTTAATACTGGTGACGCTGGAGTACATTAAGACTATATTAGTACAAGGTCTGCTGGAGAATGTATGTTGTATAATGTGTATGATGTTGTAAATATGTCTAGGTAAGGGCATAAAGACAGATTTATAGAGTTGTTGATTGTAACTAATATCAGATTTGGCGTCCTGTTTTATGTGTTAACTACATTATGTCAGAATAAATAATCATTGGTCTGTATGTTTTTTACGAAATATAAGTCAGCGTGACCGTCAATAAAACCTTTATGATGTTCATCGAAATATTCTCCTCGTATCGGTTCAAAAGATAACTTGAATAAATTTCTGATCATAAGGTATGGAAGACCCAATCGTATGAAATAAAAACCAAGTGAATGAAATATGGTATTTGGTTATGTATTATTGTAGCAACGACTAGGATTGTTTTGAATCATTGTTTAAACAAGTAGCTGATGATGTTAAAACATTTATATTAATAGAATGTAAAACTACATACCTATAGTCAGATGTTTAGAGCGCTTAGTTGGCATAAAGAGCGTGCAAGAAAATAGTAGTCGTAAAAAGATACTAAATAAGAATTTAAACGTAAATGATGTGTAGAAATTAAACATAAATAAATAAACTACCACTATCGGTATAATTAACCTTATGTCTTTATGCAGTGCCTTTGTGGATCGGGACTCAGTTAACCAGCTTAAAAACAGCTTACTATCCTAATGAAATACCGGGTAATAAATCGCCTAACTGTAAATAATGGAACTTGAGTACACTGTGCCTGTTACCCTGTACGAGACATATCATAGTACTTGATTTGGTGTATATTTAATTCACTCATACTTATATCATCTACTGTGCATGCACGGAGCTGAAATTAACCCAAATGGCACTATGTACTAAATGGCTATATTGGCTAACCCAGATGTAATTACCTCTCTAGAGACATTGAGTAAGACGACTGTTCCTTTCGATTTGACTCAGTTATTGTCATAGAACTTTACATTATATATTTTATGATCCATTATATAAGGGCAAACTCATATTGAACCAATGTATCGATATAACCACGTAAAGTAAATATATCTGCAATAGCGTTTGTCACTTATAACACTAGACAAAAACACGTAAAAAATATAACACACATTTGGTAGAGACCGCAACTAGGATTTTGGGAGAAATGAGAGAGGAGAGCTATTTATAGATTTGATTTATATATCACTTGCCTTGTATTGGCACTGGACGTTTGAATTAACGATGTTTAACATTGTGAGACGCTGCCCAAGATTCGTGTACAAACTAGACATAAGTATACTTTAGCCACGCAATAAAATTACTTGCATGTTCTCAATTTGTAAATGTTTGTTTTTCTAGTTAAGAAACGTCTCTTATACTAAATGAATACTAAAAATAGTTTAGCGAGTAATGGTTTAGTGAATTCCTTGTAACCACACTAAAGATAATGAAAAACAAATATTGGATAATATGAAAGCTTTGCCAGTTAACTCCTTTAAAAGTTTACTTTGATATTCAATATAAGTCTTATGTACATGTACATGTCGATGGTCGAACGCCTTATTGTGACGAAATAAGATTTTTTTCTCTGATACGAAAACATCTCTATTATTGTTGAGATCATCTTTCACTCTACTGACAACTGTCCATTCTATTTTCTCTGATGATTGCATTTATAGAATGTTTATCCTGATAAATTATATTTCCTTTACGCTCATTGGATATAGTCCAGAAGTATCGTATTTATTGCTATATAATGGCGTTGGTCTTTTCAACTATATATAAAATGTTTCAAGGAATCAATTTGCCATATCGCTATTGTATTTTGTTTAGGCTACTGTAGGAATAAGTATTAGTTAAGATAATTACATTTAATCATGTTTAATAATTTTGAAGAGGATTTTGTAGCATTGTGCTTGTAATTATTTGTTTGGATTGGAACAATCTAAAATGGTTTCAATTCAATCAGAGATTTTTGCTCATGGATTATACACATGTCTAATTGCAAACAGGTTTGTAACTTTGTTATATTCTTGCTTTGTTTATTTAAATAATATAACGAAAAACGGTTTGTCGACATTCCATTAAGAGCCAACAGCGCAGCATACGGAGGACTTTGAATGTATAATTGTAGAAGCTTGCCGGAATATGGCACCTTATAAAACGAATATGAGTAGAGTCCCGCTACAGAAACCACCTTGATTATTGCAATATTATTTAATTGTTAAAGATTGTGAAATCCCAAATGCTAAACTTGAAAATACAGAATTCCCCATATTAAGACCATTTTGCTACTACGGCCATCGATTTTAATGGTTACATTCGTTTAACCGGAAGATTTTTTTAATGAAAGTTAATCATGGCAAGATATTGATCGTCGACAAATCATTTTCAAGTATGTAAAGCAAGCAAGGGCTCATTTGCATTTAATGCAATTAACTTTGCATTTAAGATTACCGATTGAACAGTCCGGGCAAAAGTTCGATACTTGCCAATGCATCGTCGTTATAAAAAACTATCTAGAACGTCATAAAACTGTTCATGGGCACGGTAAAATGGGGTTTTAAGTAAGCAAATACAATTCATATGATAGAGACAAACACGCTGCTATATAATCTAACTTTTGTTTTCATAAAACGTTTGTAGACATGTATCTTTATTCCGTTATGAATTATGTAATTAGAACTACGATAATGATGTATACCTTCTTTTTCTGAAATGCTTACATTCGCTTGTGTGTCGCAAAAAAATATTGTTTTTTTTCGCCGTGTCAACAAAATTTTAATCATTTTTCGGCGTCAAGCGCTCCTAACCTGTGTTTCCATGGTCCCTTGTCTATAACCAGTACTCATCTACCCTTCTTCAAGGCCGGATATTTCTCCATATATTATCTTTTTAATGGGGGAAGATTGACATTATTGTCAAATTTCATGGAAGATCCCCGGGCGGGATTCGAACACGTAACACCTTCGGAATACAAGATTCCAAATCCCGGCGCGCTACCAAATGCGCTACCTTCCCGGGTTGGCATAAATCCACTCTGAATCATCTGTACAAAATAAGTTTGCAAATAATCGACCCTACTTACTTCTCGACTTAAGTTATGTGCCGTTGGTTAATACTTTATCATCATAATTCACCATATTAGTGTTTCCGGTACAGAAAAGTAGTATGAACCGAAACAAACATTGTCAACTGTATAGTAACTATTTCCTCACTACGTTCTTAGCACTTACCTAAATAGGATGCAATAATTTAAACACAGAATAATGGTCACAACACCATACTTCTCTTATTTACGTTTTATATTTTCCAATGAGGATATTAAACGAAGAGCAAACGTATTTGATTTTATCAATACTTTTGATAAATGTTAATTTTACCAAAAGCGCAACATCAACAGCACGCAGAAATTGACTCTAGGTAACTTCAAACTTCATTTAAATGTATAGTTTCATACACGTCATTTACGTACTTTGTAATTTGGATTTTACGCCGTCTGTGAACTTATTTTGCTAGGATATACAACGGCTGCTCCACAAACCAGCTTTCTTGGACTCTTAAACAAGTATCACTTACTTGCTAATTATTCCAAAAGTGCCACATTTTCCCAAGACTGTTGGATTTTGACAAAACAGGAAATTTCATGACCTTTCGTGGTCAGAAATTTAACATGCATCGCTCGATTACAAGCTTGATGTGCTTTCCACACCGACTAAACCGTACACTGTATTTTTTCTACTTTACTGTGTATTTAATATCATAAAGTGGTGTATGACTTAACATAACATTTCATAGCTGTAGTGAATAACATGTTTGATCTATAGACTCTGTTTGAGTGAGGCTGTTGAGAGAGACTAGACAAATTCTATTTCTGATGTTATAAGATATGTCACTCAGAATTGAGAAGTCTACTGATTGAAATTCTGGTCTTGAAATTGCATGTCATTCCAATATAATTACGCTAGAGTAAGTCGAGAAAAAGTTAAGCGAAATGCTTTATTTTTGCCTAACTTTTTATCATTTAGTTGATCTTAATAAGATTGCATTACACTGACTAAGTTAAGAGATTAAGTTCTATAATGTTTTGTTATAATAAATGTATGATTGCTTCACTTGACGGCGATTAGATTTTTATAAAGCTCAGTCAAATGCTGAAGGCAATGATGCCGTTTATTGTTCTATTTTAAACTTTCACGGACAATTAAAATCGCTTTAAAAGTTTTCTGTTACATAACGTCATCATTAGCTAACAAGTTACTGCCACTTACAACAAGTTGGAAATGATACCAATAAAGCCTAACTTTATGGATGTGATGTCATGATAAAATGACACAAGTTCTATGATTGTGTAACTACCTTCATCGATTTTGAAAATCAGCTTGATGTATATGGGATTTTCAAATAGCGGAGCTGCCCGGCTAGTTCAGTTGGTGGCACACAAGTCTACGGATCGTGGGTTCGATTCCCGGGCGGGGCATACTTTCGTGGAGCTTGGCCATGAAATTATTTCTACGGCCATTCTCCCTCTTAACAATGATTTTTAATTATGTAGGTCAGTTGTCAGTCACTGACGAAAGTATGCGCTAAGTAGTTGGTTAACAGTTAAATCCAGAGGTTTAGCCTTTCCAGGAGTGAGTAGGTTGACTGACTGCCGTTATATGGCCTATACAATGTGTTGCTATGGCGTTAAACCCAACAAACAAACAAACAAATCAATGAGCGGTCATAACAATCAGAACTTCTTTTCATAGAAGGTTTTATATGTGTAGCCTATCACATCCTAGGCAAAATATTTCTGTTTATATCTATTCTGCGTTTGATTTACATGTCTAGAATGTTTCCAAAGATAAACTAACATTTTCGCATACATTCTTATTTGAATCTCTATATTTTCTTGTGAACATGATAAATTCAATGTCTGGTTTTAAAGATTTAAAATACCAGCAATATTTGTTGCTCTTTTTTTAGGAAAACTTATGAGACAGCGTAGCCTTATAAATTACATTAATGACGCTTTATCGTTGCACTGCATCATCACAATGTAGCATGTTAAAAATAAATGTCATGTAATAGGTCATGTGTGTGTATGTACTTTCGGCATTGGACTTACCCAGTCGAAAGGTGAAAAAAGCGATGCATGTACATTATTTTACTATATTAAAATTAGTGCATTATATTTAATGTAAATTATGTGTCATTGAAATATTTCATAGTAACTTGATTGTTAAATTAGTTTAGTAATTTTCCCCACATGTTTGTTTTACACGAGTAGGCCATGTTTATATGCTTAATATTTGCATGAACGTACATCTGTATTCAAGTGATCCATAAGTAGATATCTTAACAATTTAGGGTGTGTGTGATACGTTAATGGGAATTGTCATTGTCGAGTGGTAAAAAAGTTGGACAGGCTATCATAAGAAAACCAGCACCATGTTAAATTACATTCAGATATACACTCGCTATTTTACAGAGCAAGATACTTTACTATTATAGTACCTTGCGGCTTCTACGGCTAGGATGAAAACTCGAAAAGGCTTAGTTAGAGTGCAATTACATGTTAAAAAATCAACCTTAGGAATAGGTAGTATTTGTCGATGAATGTAGATACGACAAACCGTGCGTCAATTTTCAAAGCTTAAGGTATTAAACTGTTGAGGATGCAAAGCCAATGTTGCTTGCAATATTCATTGACCTCGTAGTAGAAAGTGTTGTATAAACATAACAAACGTGTGAAATAATCCGTCATTTTATTCTCTTTTAGAAAAGTAATAGCCTTTCTATAGATAGCGGAAACCTTTCAAAGTAAACCTTAACAGCCGTAATCACCAAACAATATGCTTTTTTCTATATTCATAAGTGGAGCTCTTCAACCAATTCAATTATTTATAAATAGTAAGTGTCTTGTAAGTGTTTGTTTTTGTTAAACACCACTTTTTTATCGGTATTCTGTTCTGTTTTCTAAAATTTCCTTCCCAATACAATTTATTAAATTGCCATCACTTCCGTTTTCAAATAGGAAGAATCTGTATTCTCATTGTTTATTTTTACATAATTCATGCATCATAGACGAAATTTCGATTGCTATATTTTAGTTTTAGGTTGCAACAAAAGTTGTCTGTTAGCCTCCAAAACTATGGCCAATATATCTCAATATACCAATGCAAAGTTTTAGATGTGTTTTGCTAATTCGTATCCACTAGAAAAATGCAGCGATTTAAGAAAGCAAACTCAATGAGCGTTTTAACATTAAACTGATTCCACAACTTTTTGAAATTATTTTGAGTACAATGTAAATTGTGAATATGTAAAGAAACTTTTGGCCCAATCGTCTAGTAAAGTAAATATCATGGTCCTATATTTTGTTAGGTTTCGAAACAACTGCAAATTACATGTAGTTGCCATGGCAAATGTGTGCGCTCCAGTCATGAACACTACACCCATGGCCATGATTTGTTGGGTAGCCCAATGTTCAAAATTTTTAAGCGTCTAGTATAACATTGACTCTTGTTCCTGCTAACAAAGACTGCACAGTGTATCTGGGCCTAAATTAAAACTACCTAAAAGGTAAAACTATATAAACGTTTATAATGTTGAAGTGACAGGCCCAAACAACCATATTACATCGAATCAATTCTGCTTTGCACTTACGTCTCATGCATTATGATGAAACATCTTACAAGTTACATATCTAAGTTAACAAACTTGTTCTGAGAAGCAAACCATACAATAGAAATATATTCCTGTTGCTATTGTTCATACACCAGGGGGTTTCATATCAAATGAAATGGAGTGTTCAGAATAGTTTGTATTTCTCAGAGATCGGATTAGTAAGGTTACACTGTACATCACTACCCTACACAATCTTCGGTTTTAAGTGTTCCCATCCTTTACATTTAGCAGTCATCTATTCATTGATGTAACATTCTATAAGAACATGTTTTATCAATTTTGTTATTAAATCATAGATATGTATCTATATCAAAACGTTTCATTTCCTTTATACAATGTTTTGTGATATACGTAGTTGCTTTTAGACACCATTTGATTTGGATAATGGTTCGCGATTATTGATTATATTTGGTGTAAGATGAAAAAGAAACATTAAGAAATGGTTATTATTTTGTGTTTTTCAGTATTGGTGACCGATGAACTATGATGTACATAGGCACTTGATTTCATGGTCGTCGCTTTTCATTACATTGTATTATAAAACGACACAAGGCATTGTGCTTCGTATGCCACACTACGTAACGTGTCTAATAAGCGCAATATTATTACTTTAGAAAGGTACGCCTTTTTGACGCGAGTTTCTTGCAACTCAGGTCTAAGAAACAACAACTTTTGAAACATACATTGTACCACAAAAATGTTGCGGACAATTACATTCGGTCATGCGCAGCTAACTTAAGCACAACAATATGATGTTAGTTAGGTTAATATATACGCATGAAAAAAAATATCATTGTTACAAGTATCGATCAGTATAAGGCAGTCTTGGTTTGCCCTTTTGGACCCATGCCCGGACAGCGCTTTGATTTATGGTTGAGCCAAACCAATCAAATCGAGGTTGATTGATTCATGATCGTGTTACGACTAACAACAATGACTTTAGATAAATCACGTCTGTGTTATGAGTTTCTTTAAATCAGTAGTGTCGTTAAGATATGCTTTATTTGAGGTGCTTTTTGGAATACGTATTTTAAATTACAAATTAATTGCAACATGTTTGCCAAGCGGACAGGTGTATGACATGTAGTGGTACTAACTTATAGATATATTAAAAGACAGACATGATCAATCGTATTAGTCAAGTTGGAAACGCAAGCTGAATGGTTGTCTATGTTAAAGTCATTGTATGGAGATTTTTTTCATTGACAGCGGACCAAAGAACTGTCTTCAAGCCACGAAGTTATCAAAATTTAATATTCTTTAGAAACACAATAGACATTTCAAATCATTTTGCTTTCCAGGTTCAGCATTTACATACCACACTAGATGAATATTCATGTATTGTTAACATTTTCCTTTTAATCATTCAAATTCGTTTTAGAGCTTAAATTTGTAATTTGGAGAGGGGTATTTACTATCCAAAGACTCCATCATAAACACATTGTGTTAAAACTCGTTGTTTAAAGTATTAACAAGCAAATGTTACTTTCAAATTTGCTCTTTGACTTTTACTTTGAAATACAATAAATAACATTAATATGATCAGACGATAAAGAAATATAATAAAATAGTTCTTTTTTAATGGAATCATGAAATAAATGAATGTTTATATATGGACAGTGTTTACTTTAAAAAATTGAGCTTTAAACAGAACTCTGATGACACGTACTTAAGTGCTACAAAAATTCTGTTAACAAGTCATACTAATAGAAAAAGTTTACATTTTTACGAGAAAAATACATCTAAGTTACGAGTTTGCTCTCCTATAAACTGTTAAGGTCACCATTCAATATTATATACTATTTCTATTTGACATTTTCTCATAAATATACAAAAATGTATCACCAGTTTTCTTTTATATTACTTGATGATATATATATCGTCTGCTGTCTAAAACCACAAATTATGTTCAGAAGTAAGTCAATCATCAACAGTATATACGCTCAGACATATACTCTTGATATTAAATCATTCCTCTTAGTTAGATGTGCTTTGTTAGATGGTATGATGTCTAAAATAAAAGAACATACTTGTCAGGAGTGTGTTTCACAAAACCTCAGATTCAACTCTATCATTCAAGTGTTCTAAACTTTGTTTAAGTGTATGTGCTAGGCGTCGTAGCATTTGATCATATTTGCAAAGTAGGCCGCCTAGACCTGATTTTGCTTCTTGCCACGACATTTGACTTAAATCATGGGATACACGATTTGGCTCAAATCATACGCAAGCTGTTTTCTTAGAGGAAGACTTATTATCCTATTTTTATTTCAGGACAAATAAGCGGACTTGTGAGTAATTAATATAATATGTAAGGTGTTATTTCACTATCGTGCTCCAATGTATTCACTAATTAATTAACCATTTTTTTTTGTCAAAAAGGGTGTTAAACCACCTGTATATGAGATAAAAGTGATAAATGCTACGATTCTAGTTGCATCTAAATATAGTCGTTTGGCGTGATTGGAATGCAGTTTTCAAAGCGAATGGCTTAATTCACAAATGGTTATCAATCATGTTTGTTGTATTTATTTCCTTCATAAAAACACATCCAAATGGTACTGTTGAGAGTATGCACTTATTTTGGTAGTATATGCCAAGGGATTAACGTTTGGACAAAACCTACGTCAGTCGGAGGACCTACTTTTCAAATATTGACAATGTTGCCGGACAAAGTCACGTAGGTTACCCTTAGTGTGTATGATCCGTGTCTTGTTTAGGATATTGTGAGACATTGTTTATAAAACCTGTCATTAAGTTTTGTCTCAAGTTATCTTTAACAGCTGATACTTTCATTACTTTGAATTATTAGTTTCAGTATGATGTTGTTTGTGTCAAGTGATTCAATGCCACATGAGACCATTAGTCTTCAACTAGACAGATTATTACATGGGTACGATAGAAGATTGAGACCAGGATTTGGAGGTATGTCTTTGAAAGCCAGCATTGCTATATTTTCTGCATTTGGCATTCCATTTAGCTGCAAAACTTAAATGTGCCCGTGACAGTGGTCCTTCTTCAACAATTTAATTGGACTCACTTATTTTTAACGAATTCAAAATATATTAATTTATATGTACTTATTGTTAGTCATAATTACACCTTCAAAAAGTAATGCATATAACCATATAGGTAGAAAATCAATTCTTTCTGTCCATTTCTAAACGGTTACTTGTAATTGAAACACCGTTCTGCGATGATAAGGCTAAGTCATCTTTTAAGAGATTCATGAGCATTGGTACATCGTATTTATTGCCTATTTTATGCCAAATTGAATGCTAGAGTTTATTTTAGTAATACACTTTCGTCGTATTTAGCTTTAATATACTTTTCAAAAAATGTTATTAGCATTAATTTTTACCTTTCATGTACGATTGTGCTGTGTTGGTTTCTCTTCTCTCAATGCGTTTAAAGCGGCATTTGATTAGATCAAAGTTACAACATGGTATACATAGTAAAACAAATATACATTTATAATCATAAACAACATGTATGAATTACTAAACAGATTTATCAAACAACATTATACATCAAGGATAACACTTAAAAGAACAAAGTCATGAACTCTAATTTCCTTTGTGGTCATTGCGATGTAGTATTAAGTGACATAAGGAGACACTTATACATGAGAACACATGGTCCAAATATATGATACAATCCTTATATATTGTAATTTTATGTTTCCATTACAGAAGAACCAGTGGTTATAAAGACTGATATTTTAGTAAGATCAATGGGACCTGTCAATGAAAGAAGTATGGTATGTAAATGAAGAAATCATTTGATCTACTTAGGTTCATGCTGATGCAAGTCCTTTACAGCTATTTAGTAACTGGTCATCGATGTACGATCAGATTACAATTAATTTCTTCTTGGAGTCGTTTGTCTTTTAGTTCGATTGATGTGCAGCCGGCATTTAAACGCAACTCATATAACATCCTCATCGATACTTTTTTACGCTAAAGTAAAATAAAATATTCCGAAGAAATTGCGCCTTTTGAATTTAACAGCGCCTCAGGCAGGGGTTTAGTAACCTTCGATCCGTAAACGCTCGTCCTTCTACTGGACTTCTGCTCCAACAATGTTCATGTAACTAAATAAAAATAAAATTTATTGATCGAAAATCACGTAAATTACTAACTTGCTTTTTAAACAATTTCCAATTTTCCAAATTTTCTTCGGTCTCCTTCCAAAATGCCTAATGTTTGTAAGATGTGTACTATTGTTTTGCATACAAAATCTCATCCTGTATTTATTGTACGTTTATCTTGTTTTGTTTGTTTGTTTGTTTGTTGGGTTTAACGCCGTAGCAACACATTGTATAGGTCATATAACGGCGGCCAGTCAACTTACTCACTCCTCCTGAAAATGCTAAATCTCTGGATCTAGCTGTTAACCAACTACTAAGCGCATACTTTCGTCAGTGACTGACAACTGCCCTACATAAGTAAAATCTTTGGTAGGAGGGAGAATGGCCTTGGAAATAATTTCATGACCAAGCTCCACGAAAGTATGCCCCGCCCGGGAATCGAACCCACGACCCTCGATCAGTAGACTTGCGTGCTACCAACTGAGCTAGCCGGGCGGCTGTTTTTTTGTATTTGGATTGCTAAGATATATTTGGAGTTACTTTTTTCTCTTGAGCCGTTTTATATAGGGCCAAACAAATGCATACTTGTTTTGCAGCAAACCAAATATAATATACGTAGTAAACATAGACACGTTTGTGAATGCTGTGTATTCATATAACGTTGCATATGTTTGCAATAAAACCAAACTTGCAAAACACAATTTCGACTTGCTCAATATCAGTTTGTTTTCAGGACTACTCAATGGACTGTTACTTCAGACAACTTTGGGTTGATAAAAGACTTGCCTTGAATGTGTCTACTCCAAATATTTCACTAAATATCAAAGTGCTGGATAGACTCTGGTATCCTGATACAGTTTTCCTAAATGGTGGAAGGTCATTTGTACACATGATACCGATGCCTAATAAATTCTTCCGTATAAACAGGGATGGTACTGTGCTATACTCACAAAGGTGAATCAAATCCTTTATACCTATTTATTTTAGCTTTCTTTTGAATCAGGTTCTGAAAACATAGAATATACAAACTTGAATACGTATTAAATTCCCTGGTATAAACCCAGTAGGATATAGTGTTTGCTCAAGGGAACGAGGTTCATGCTGAATATGATTTAAACCAATAGGCAGATGGATGCCCAATGATTATTACATTGTCACAAATATTTATCTGAAATGATTTTATGATATTCACATTTCAGCAACTTCACACGTTTCCCTTCTCCCGTGTAAATTTGAACGAACTTTAATGTTGTGTTTTTGAAAAGAGAACTATGTGTAGGAAGTAATTGATGCTATAAGTCTGCAGACTTGTCCATTATTAATGAGCACTTCCTTCGAAAACCGATTAAATGGAGCAGTATGTTGATTAAGACATGTATATTATTTCAGACTGACTATAAGAGCCACTTGTAAGATGAGACTGGAAAAATATCCATTAGATTCTCAGAACTGTCATTTATATGTAGGAAGTTGTAAGTTTATGGTTTGGAAATTTAGTATTTGATATTAGTTTGTTTTACGTTACTTTCAACACCTTTAAGCACAGCATTATAAGAACAGTTAATTGAAGCATCGCTCCTGATGTATACCAGAACATATTCGTTGTGAGCAACAGCAAAATATGTGATATAACAGTCCTGGTCGACCGCTTGGTATTAACCGATGACCACAAATCCGGTTATAATGATTTGCAGCCAAATATGTGTTGAAAATAAAATATTCATAAACAAATTTAGTCTTTATGTAATATTTGGAGGATGGGAGCTACTCCGTCCGGCAATCGAACTCTTATCGCTTATATGGACACCTAGCGTGCTACTGCTGGATCACGACCGATAGTTATAAGTTATAGCATTTTTTTATGAAATCAGCAATGTATGCTACATCACAATCAATAACAATAATTATAGCGATTTGTTTCATGAAATCAGCAATGTATGCTGCAATACAGTCAATGGCAATAATCATAGCAAGTTGTTTCATGAAATCAGTAATGTATATACATTATGTCATATCTTTATTGTAGTTGCCTATTCTGTGGAAGATGTTATATATGAATGGAGATTTGGACGTGATAACTCTGTGGAAATAGCAGCTGATATGACATTATCTCAATTTGATCTACTACAAACACCATGCTTTAATAGTACTTCTATAATCAGAGGAGGTGAGTATTGTCCTTGTGACGAAGGCAGGAATTAAAGTATAAAAACGTACTTTTTTGAAGTCCATTGACCTGCTCTCTATTAGTCTTAGAGTTTTCATGGATGTCATTTCAAAATAAAAGCATTTTTATACCTTTGGTACTTTACTTATTCAAACAAAGCGTCTAACATTGTGAATTTTATGATAATTTATACTTACTGTCATCAACATTACCTTCCCAGAGTGATTCAATGCAAAGAGTGACATTTTATGTATTATTGTTTTGCATGCTGCAAGTTTTGGTACATGGAGTAAAACATTCACTGCTACGTGGAACCATATAATTGCCCTTGTATACGATACAAGAGTTGACGCGCCACGTGGTCGTATGATAAAATACAAGTTAATCATGCAATCAATAAAATCGCGGTTATAAATGTGTAATTGTACATTCTGTCTGGGAATACACTGTTAAAATAACTGGTTGTCATTTTACAATAATAAAACTTCTGACTTGTTGCCAATTAAAACATTTTCTGTTTTCAGCGACACATTCAATTCTGTCAATACATTTCTATTTGCGTCGCCATATGGGATTTTTCCTGATTAATGTGTATGTTCCATGTTGTTTATTAGTGGTGTTGTCGTGGGTGTCTTTCTGGATCAATCGTGAAGCTACTGCTGATAGAATAGGTCTAGGTAAATATAATTATTGTTATTTCCTCCCCTTTTGGTTTAATCTATAGACGATCACCGCTCAAATCAACGACTACACAAAGTTGTGAGCTTGTTTGTTCGAAACTTTAGTAGTCGTACTTAGTTTTATCCATTGGTTGATTATTTTCGCTCAGTCTGTACAGTGCTTGCCATTCAGTTACATGACTGTTGGTTTAATTTTCGGGCGATGCCAAATGTATACGTTTTGTCATTGAATATTTTCACGGATATTCTTCCTCCCACTTATGTATCACATAAGGTAATTGCCACCAATTGGCTAGGGAATTTGCTCAGTACTGATTAACATCCATGGTATAGAGAAATATCACTCCCGAGACAACAAGTGCAGTATGTAGATCGGCAAAAATACAGAAAAATACAGTATAAAATTCTAAACGACACACATCCGAACAAATTGTTTCTGAATTATGTTTGTTTTACGACATATATAATTTTATTTTAATTAATTTACGGTGAACAACTCACATAATCACATTTTTGGACTAGTGCAGTATTCGCTTGCATTGTACTTTAATTGCGTAGTTGAGACTTATCCATACGGCGCACAATTTCGATCAAAACTTATTAAAACATTGCACAGTTCAATAAAGTCCTCAAGTTTAATTGATTAAATGTATGCAAATATATATCAATTGTAATTCTGCCTCATGTCAATTTTCACGTGTAGAGTAGTCCTTTTTATACATATAGTGCGCAAACGGTAACTGTAACATGTTTAATTCAATTTATTTAAATATATTAGAGTTATATCTTAATTTCAATTTGTACTTAAGTCATATTTCATTAGCTATATAGAGCATTAATTTTTATTTTACAGGTACAATGACTGTATTAACAATGACATTTATTGGTTTAGACAATAGAACAGACTTACCACGTGTTTCATACTCAACAGCATTAGATATATACGTAGCCATATGCTTCTTGTTTGTGTTGGCAACAATTATACAATTTGCAGCGGTACATTACTATACTAAGTTTGGCTGTGGAGAAGGAACTTATTTTACTACATGTAGAATTCTTCCTAAAGAAGTAGAAATTGACGGAGTTGTCAGCGGAAACGAGGTAACTAAGCAAATACATGTCGATTAAGTAAATCAGGTTTAAATACCATACTCACAGCACTTATATATAGCATAATCATATCTAAAGTAACACATGGTGCAACATAAAAAAATATGAAAAAAAGGTACATTTTGACACGACATACGACAATGCAATTCGACAAATGACACTGCGATACGGCATAGTTACATTTTAAGTTGAACGATTGACTCTGCGGTACGGCATATGACAACGTAATCCAACATATTATGCCTTGGTACGACATATGCCAATGTACATTAACAAATAATATATACTTTGATACGATATTTGCCAATGAAATATTTATTTGCGGTACGACATTTAAAAATTGCAAATCGACGTAAAACAATGCAGGTAATGAAACGACACTGCAATGCGATTAATGGATTAATGACATTCTTTTATAACATAATGACGATATGCAATGCGACATACGAAGGTTTGTAGCAACGGTTATATCAATATGAAACACCTTTCAGTGTCTGTGCGATTTGCTAATTATAATTTAATGCAACATATTGATTTCTGAAATGATATATGACATCGCGATACCAAATAATAAATTTGACACGACGTATGACATTGTGGTAGAACATATATCAATCTTGTGTGACACTACGGATAATAATACGCCACGACGCAGGGAATACATGTAGTAATTAAACTCAGAACTGATGCAGTTTATTCTTGACTAAGACATTCATTATTTAATATTAAGTCTCTTCATGCATTGTCTTATTTCACATCTACATCCATAATAATATACTTATTGATTCTTTTCTTTTTGTGTATTAGATCCTTAAAATTAGACATATGAATACTGTCTAAAATAATATTTTTTTCGTTAAAAACAAAATTTGTAATGTCAATTATTTTTCTCCGTCAAAGACTGAACATAATGTTCGTGACCATATAAGTACAACATTAAATTGGCAACCATAGCAACTACGTAGTTTGAATCGCATTTCAAAAACATCTGGTTTACTTACTTCATTAGGAAATGCCAATACAAATGCTAAACTATATAATTTATGACAGAGAAGCGGATTCTAAATAACAATATTTGAACAGAAATGGTTTTATCATATGATGGCATATTTCTGCCTCCCGATAACAACGTAACCAGCAAGTTAATTTAGTGATTGTCTAGTTACGTAATTTGATAAACACTTAACAGAAACACTCAACCATATTGAAAGAAACACGCTAAAATAAATTGTATAAACTGTATGCATTGGTAAAAAATATATTTTGATAAAATTGAAATGACAAAACAATCGGTTTATTATTTTTGCAGCTTCCTACCAAACGTGTCACAGACATGGACATCCAAGGAAGAGGAAAGACAGCAATAGCCTGTCGTCAAAAAGAGTCAGTTTTGTTCAAATGCTGGAATTGTTTCTTTGGAACAAAGAATGTAAGAGAATACCGGATGCCTAGTAATGGTATAGGTCTGAATAGTGTCAGTAAAATAGACAAGTTATCAAGAATTATATTTCCTCTTGTGTTTTTAGCTTTCAATGTTTTATATTGGATTGTATATTTATCTGATACTTCGCAATTACTTTGATATTGCTTGAAAACTTGTTCTTTGTTAATAAATTGACAGCAAATTATTAATAAATGGAACTCTATGAGTTTGTCTACAATAAATGTTAAAATACTTGTTCATTTTATATGTGTGTCGCTGACTATCAGAAGACTGGTAACGGTAAAATATTTAAACATCTTTTAAAGTATTATACCAACAGGCGATCGGTACGGTCCTGAATAAAAAAAATCACTTAGTATGTATGTGTTATTTCCATAAAACCTGTGATTATACCATTTTTCATTTTTATATTGGTATCTTTAATTAAATAACTCGAGCACTTAAGGAATGGTTTCTGGTTTGCTGTCGTCTGGTTGTTTGTAGCAAGACTAAATACTTATTTCATTTCATGATGGAACGAATTCATGTGTTAAAATATATGCCATGTAATTATTTACCCTTTCCAATTTATTTTAACAACCGTTTACTGGCTGCCTATCTTCCGTGACCGAGAAATACAATACAAACTAATCATGTTGTTGATATATCTAGTGAGGAACCAGAGATGTCACAAACAATGATTGTACAATAAGGGACTTTAGTCAGTTATCTTTCCCTGATAAAATCTGAAGCAATCCAATTGGTAAGTAGGTCCTTACAGTTGGAATCCTCGGATTTTATCATTGAATTCCTATGTAAGGGTAACAAAATATTTCATCTAATATATTTCTTGTTAATAAAGATATTACAAGAAGTGATGGAATTTAGATAGTTCTTTAACTTAAAAATAATTAGCTTGAATTTCAAACAGATTAAATGATAAATAAAAAAGTTATTCAAGATTAAAGTTGGCAAATTAACATTGAAAAGTAAGGGTAAAATCTGAGTAATACAACTAATTAGACCTACCTATTTTGAAGAGTATACAAGGGGAAATAACTGACTAAAGTCCCTTATTATGAGGCCATTACGTGGATACCTATCTAAACTTAATTTCCACAAGCGTCATGTTGATTTAGGTTATTAAAACCTAAGATGGATACTTTTCTCTGCATTCAACGACAAAAGTATACAAGCCTTTTAAAATTTGGAAATGAACTGCTACCATACACGCATTTGCTATAGGACAATGGCCATTTAGTTAATAGTGATTGTTCTTTCGTTTGGCCAATTCATGAAAATTGCAATTCTTTACGTATTAAAGTTGTTCAGTTCCTTTCTCATTTAATCCTCCTTTGTAATATCTATCTCCCAGATAAAATATTGGCCAAAGGATACACTGTAATTTAATATTTGACCGAGAAAACCGATTGGACATAAAAACCCGTTTGTATTCAATACAAAAACTAACCGATTGCTGGAATGGTCGAGGAAACAATATGTCATAAAATGCGAAAATGTCATTATAAATGCATCTTTATCAACAGGGAATTATTGGTCATCGGAGAGATTGATTAGGAAAAAATCCAATCAATCATTAATAGAGAACAGTCTTATCAATGTCGTTGTGAAAAAAGACCAATACGTACATTGTTTTTACGATTAAATGACATAACATTCAAAAATATTTAACAATACAAACGTAGTTCTATGGTTGGTATACAAATTAAACATATTTTATGGGAGTTTGGTTCACTACGGTGCCATAGAGGTGACATGTAGAAATATTTAAAATACCGCTGCTATTACGTGGCCACGCAATAGCTTTAACGTGCGCACGTAATAGTAGCGGTATTTTAAATATTTCTCCATGTCACCTCTATGCTACCGTAGGTTCACAGTAAAGGATGTATGTTTAAGTTATTACGTGGCCACGTAAAAGTTATTGCGTGCGCACGTAAAAGCTACTGCGTGGCCACGTAATAGTAGCGGTATTTTAAATATTTCTCCATGTCACCTCTATGCCACCGTAGGTTCACAGTAAAGGATGGATGTTTAGGCTTACCATTTCCCCGCGGCATTAAGACTTTGGCCTATATATTCTCTGAACAAGATTGGCGATGCGGAACAAGCCGGCATTAGGGATACATTATATATATTTAAATAGATATATTTATCTAATAATAATGATACTTATATAATAATCTATGATCAAATGTGTAGCGTAAGTACAGTCATGCATTTTTTCATGGTATTTTTGTTGTGGTTACAATTAGTACACTAAAAGTTCATCGGCTCGAAAACGCCTGTCCAAACTACCTAAATGGGTCGAAAACTTTGGTATCTATTCTTTTATTTATCTGTACAAATAAACTACTCAAAGGCCGGACAGTTTAGAATCAAACCCATACACTACTTTAGAATTGTAATATAAAACCGTCGTCTTTTTTTGGACAATAGAAATTCAGACAAACCATTTTTCGCAGCGTGATATAAAACTCTTGGTTTAACTATATGATTGATACTAATAACAATAATGTCATATTTAAATGTGAGACAATATTGATAGATCTACAGGTCGGTACATTTCTCTAACTTTTATTGTCCTAAAGAAATGTTTTAACGCACGATTCATGCATATTAAAGGTCAGGGAAAAAACAAATATTTTGAAATCGCTTCACTTATTGCATTTAACAACTTGACTAATTTTAAGCAGCCGAATTTTGTTCAAAATAATGTAACGATTCAGACGGTTTAATATTATTTCGTATGAGGTTAGGCGGCAAGATCAAAGCTAATGTATTAAGGACTTACTGGTCTTGTGCAATCGGTAAGTTTTAATGTTGTAAATCAGTGTCTCAACAAAAGACAGCAATCATTAACACTTATTTCGAATTTCCCCAACCACTAACTAAAATCCGCCAATTTAATGGCTAGAAACTATTCGAAAATATATTCATTTATAGCAGACATGAAATGATAACATGCAAACGAGACACAACTGATGTGTCTAACCATTTTGTTTTTTAAGTTTCATTTCACGAAATGCTTATTTCTTGGAATAAGGGGCTAATTTTACAAGACCAAAGGTCTTCTATTTTCATTTTGCTAATCACGTTGATTTCACGTACATGACCCAAACTTGGTTAAGGGTTTTATAATAATATTTAGAGAAAGTTGTTTTCCAACGTACAACTTTACTATAAGTAAAACAATCAGTCTTCACAATGAAATGCCAGGGATTTATAACTTATTATTTGTTTCAGGTGATATCATTGCATAAATTGCCTCATTAAACATGCTTGTTTATAATAATGTAATATGGCGGACAAAGCTGTATGTTTTCTCATTTATCAATATAAATGTATCATCAATTCTCTGACCATATAAATGTATTTGATTTTATTGCTTGCATTGCTGCTGCAAGTACATTCAATGAATCGGCTGCTTCTTTTGATACTCTAGATATTGTGTCGACACTAGCGTACGTTCAATATGGGAAATTTGTATTGCACAACTGACATACGAAACTCATAATGTATAAGCATTGCTTGTCTCTCAATAGCAATATAAATAAAATATTATTTCAATTTCATTCAATGCATTTTCGCTTTTTTTGATGCACAGAGTGATGTCAGCTCTAGCACATTGTCATGTATAGAACACTCCATTTCATATCTACACATTACATATATACTTCAAAACAACTACATGGACATAGTTTTTAATAATATTCGTCTTACATCATTAAAGGCCCAGACGATTCTATTAACATTTGGAGTCCAGTGTGAGAAACATGTGATGCCTGTTACTCCACAGAATGCACTATTTAAAACTTTCTGTAAAAAATATTACTTAGTCCCCGAGACAAGGTTTGCCAGTGCATACCCCAAATATGAATACATTGACTAAGTAGATGTTAAATATATATATCTATATATATGTAAGCAAAAAATTCAATTAAAAACAAAAAGCACGAGTTTGTGACAAATTCAGAAATATATTAGTGCCAATTTTACAAAAAATAGCACGTAATGAGTGGTTCCATTTCGGAGTCTCGGAGACAATGCATGCAAAAATGTAAATTATGATCGTAAAAATACAAATTATATATGACTACTTATTAATCTGGTAAACAAAAGCTTTATTCATTGAATCGCTGGAAATATTTCCACGGTTTAGAAACAATCAAATATTTCAAGTAATATTTTTTCCATAAGTCGCATTATCAATCATGCTTATTTTTCATAATTGTACGTACGGTATATTATTTTACGGACAAAACCGTAAGCTATCTCATTTATCATGATTATCAATTACCAATTCTTATCGCAGACTTTATAAATATATTGGATTTTATTGCTTGCATTGCTGCAGCAATTACATTCAATGCATTGGCCTCTTCTTTGATACTCCAGATAACGTGTCGACACTAGCATACGTTCTTATATGAGAAATTTGTATTGCACATCTGTTATACGGCACTCATACGTTAAAACATCTATACATGTATAGACAGAGTTTCTGACATTTCCCTTCATATGAGATCTTTATTAGGTACTCATCTGTTAACGTTAAACCTACCAATCATATGTCATCCTGTTTATGGCCAATGTTCCAACATTTAAATATCAATCGATTTATTCTGCGGAGTTTTAGAGAAATTTTCATAGAGAAACTTTAGTGATTTGAAATATTGGAATAACTTGCCAATAAAATAAGGATAAATGCTTAAAGCGTATGTTAGTTAAATGATAAATATTTGATATAAATTCTTTAAAAAGTGTTAGACTGCGACCGGGCATTTGATTTATCTTGATTTTAAATATAGGCTTTGAATTGAAATTTTGATTTTCTAACTACTTACATTACGAGTTTACTCCAGATACACTTATAGTCAATACTATGAAAATATATTTGAATGGAATTTACATCTCGTGGATACTGCATGCTTTTAGGTATGTGATTTTGAATTAGTTTAGATATTTTAAGATGTTTGTTTAAAAATTTTAACTTTAATATCATTTTTGATGAAACTCTTTAAAATGCATTTAAACATTTTGTTAGCTATAAATCACTGTTTTGATAATTACAATTGTTATGTAATTTACACATATTTTAATGTATAAAAACGTATACCGTTAGTAATGATATGGCTTCTTTAAATGCATTTCTTTAAATAAATGTTATATATCACATAATCTGTAGATCAAGAATTTAACATAGACAATGATAGGTAGTTTTAATACTTTACCAAAAACCAGTATGTAAGAAAATAGCTTTGACATGTACAATTTCAATATTTAGAAGTCGATTCGAAGTATTGTCATTCTTATGTCATTAATAATGAAGTAAATACTAATAATTAAGATATCAATATTATACAAAACGTAAAATACGGCATTCCTTAGTAAATGATATTTCGTCGTGTATGGTTAATTAATACCGCTTCGCAAAGGCAAAATATATATTCTCTCTGCACAAGAATTTTTCATCATTAATGATCAACAATTTGAATTAAATTGCAAAATTTATTATATTTCACCTATTACGTTTATGATTGAGAACTAATGTAATATTTGTTTGAGTGGCTTACTGTTGAAAAAGTTTGGTGGGAGGTTTGAAGCATATGTATATTTGTAAAGTTACCTTATGACTTATTGCACCCTTACAAGCACTTAAACGGCTACAGCCGGTGTGTTCTTTGATAACAATGACAAGTTTATGTACATTAAAGTATTGTTAGACATATTCATTAATATTTTGTTTCTAATGGGAGAATATTTACTACAGCATACTAAAATTGGTAATTTAATTCAAATTTATTTTGGATACAAAATTGACACATTCGTTTAAATTAAATAAGTCTACAGTTCCCTGGTTTATGCTCGTATATATCCATTTATGGCGACTTTGCGTCAAAACACATAATTAAATTACTTGAAAATATTCATGTCGATTTGCATAGTAAGTTTCTTGCTCCAACTGAATGTACAGTATGTAAGAAAGTTCACATATGGCTTTTGTCTAATTAAGTGTACATACAAATAAGGTTTGCTTCGATTGTGAAGCAAATGTCAACGACTCACTATAATAAGTTTCGATTCCGCTCCTTTGACCTCCAGTACTTAACTGAATTACTAAGAACGAAGACGTGTCTTACTCAGTGGCACAAGGGCTGTCTTAAGAATGATTTGAATTTAAGAGAAGAATCTCGTTAAACAAAAAGAAAGCTTCTTCCAATATTATATTGCTTATCAAACATAACAAGTATACTTAAGTATTTATTGATTATGATCATCATTCATTCATCTCCTGTAAAATACCAACGTCATATCATATACTCAAACAAAAACATAACTATTATGTTGATTTACATTTTCATTATTTTCTTGTTTTCATCTTGCACCTTTGTGTGATTGTTACTCTCGTCATGTTACACATTATGGAAATCTAGTGGTGTATAATTCATGGATTTTAATCCATTTGGGATTTCAGAAATCTCTAATGATAGTACATGGATGATTGCCTTAATGTGAACGTCCAAAACTTCTCTAGAACAAACCTTATATCGTATAATTATGTCATGATGAGATGATGTCAATTATGTCTGTACGTTTGTATTGGTAGATTTGGTATGACAGAAAAGATGAAAACAATTCAGATTAGTACGTGTCTTTGTGAATGGACGTGTTTTCCTTAACATTATATATTTTTGTGGTCATTCTTCCATCCATTTCTTTCATGCATTTGTCAAACAATTTAAGCACTATGACCTTAGTATTAGTGAAAGGCTTAGTTCTAGAGATCTAAGGACCTCACTGATAATAATTGTGATTGAAATTGTTAAATAGTAACGTACAACACCACAAAATAACAACTTGACCAATCGCCATGATTGTTAAAATGTAATATCAACAATCATACTACTAGCCATTTGATTAAACATAATGTCTTTTTGGAGTTTTGCCAATCGTGTCGTACGTATAGATTAGTACGCTTTGTTGAACCTCATTTTTCACAACCCGTGTGTACCGCCGCAATATGTTGCAACGCCGCATTATGTCGCACTTGACGCAAAATGTCGCAATGCCGACGCATTATGTCACAATCGACGCATTATGTCGCAATCGTCTCCCGCAAAATGTCGCAACGCTGACGCAAATTTTTCGTCTAACGCATTATGTCGCAACCCCTAACGCAAAATGTCGCAATTATAAATTTTGTTACACATCATATCTTAACAACTTATAAATGCAACTTTACTTAGACATATCCTGAATTAAGCAAACTACAAGGTATATTTTTATATATTTTAGTTAAAGCTCTGGTTTTACTGTCTTACCTCTGTATAGCAACATCAAGCGCCTTAATAAATATTGCCCCCTAGTCAGTTTTCCCCCACACAAAAATATTCTCCACATATTTTTTTTGTAACTTTCTCAATAACCCTTATATTGCTGAATAATATTAAGATAACAGTTTTCAGTGCTTTTGAAGTTGCTCGATAAGTCTTTTTCATGCACCACTAAATTTCATTTTTTCAGACCTGTTGTCCTCTATAAATTCATCCAAAAGCATCTTAGATTAATGTATACGTGGTTATTAATGCTATGTTTGAAATGCTTTTAATGTTTAGTTAAAAATGACTTTGACAAAGATGGGGGGAAACTGGACTAGGGTGGGGGAAAAACTGACTGGGTCATTCTAGTTTTTTCCCCACCTGACTTTCAAAGTCAAAACCCGGGTCGATAGCGCAGTTGGTAGCGCGCCGGGATTTGGATACCCGTGCCCGAGGGGGTGCAGGTTCGAACCCCACCCGGGGAGGTTATACCCTTCCATGAAAATTTGACGATAATGTCGATTTTCCTCCATTGATTAGATAATATGGAGAAGTTTCCGGCCTTGTGGAAGGGTAGGTGAGTACTGGTTATAGACAATGGTCCAGGAAAGCTAGGTTAGGTGCGCTGGACGCCGTGAAATGACCTAAATTGTGTTGATACGGCGTTAACTCCAATAAATAAATACATAAATATTCAAAGTCAAATTAATTCAATATCATATAAATTCACACAAAGCATTATAGAACAATATAAGTGTTGAATGTTAAGCTTAAAGTGACCGTATACAAAAAAATCAACCGACTGAAAGAAATCAGATCGGGAGAAAACTGGACTAGGGTGGGGGAAAAACTGACTGGGTCAGTCCAGTTTTTCCACATCTGGCAGTCAAAACACAATTAATTCAATATATCATACAGATTGATCCGAAAGCATTATAAAGCAATTCAAGAGTTTAATGTTAAGTTTAAAATGACTTTATACAAAAAAATCCAAAATTTAAAAAAAAACTGGTCTAGGGTGGGGGAAAACTGATTGGGTTATGTAAAAGACTTAAGCAGTTCAAAGACGCTAAAAACTTTTCGTAACATAAATCAATGATATAAGTATTTTTTTTAGAAAGCTAGAAAACAAATATGTAGAGAAAATCTAAACTTGAGTGGGGGAAAAACTGACCAGTCAGTTTCTTCCCCGGGGCGAAAACTGGGCGGGGGGAACTGACTATTACACCGTTTTAAATGTTTTCCGAAGCCTACATGTACGCACGTGAATTTTTAAACCTTTAAAGGCGGGAAAACGTCGTTCAAATGGGTGGGTACTCATGAATATTCATATATCTTGTCATAATACATTCTTTGAATATATGGAAAGCGACACTTTGGGGGTCACGGGGCTAAAATGATTTGCAGCTGTTACGTACGTAGCGGTTATTGGTAAAAATGTAACCGTTTAAAGCACTGATATCTCGAATATCCCTGTGTACCTATGTTTATGATACAGTGTCAAAGATGACACTTCATGTGTCATTGCCTTTGGCCACGCGATTCCATTAGCATTGATACCCAACACGTTATAAGATTTTGGTTTTTGTTAAAAATTCACTAGATATTTCCTCGAAAATACCTTCCCCGTTAGAACCCTGGGGTTTATCGCATGCTCGACTCACTTTGCTAACAGCTCTTTGAAGGTAAGTCTGTCATTTCTCTATATCTTTACTTATAATTGTAGGTGCGCGAAGTTAGCTGCCAGTTGCCAGTTGCCGATTCAAAACACCCGCGCGGAACGTTCGTCGCAGTGCCTGTACATAGTGCTTGCTAACAAAAAAAATTGAATCGGCAGCTGGGTGTGAAGTTAGCTGCCAGTTGCCAGTCGCCGATTGAATTGGCAACTGGCAACTGGCAGCTAACTTCACGCACCTCATGTATATATCAATATAATTCAGATGAGCGATGAAGGGCCTCCATGACCCTCTTGTTACTATAGTAATTTCACAAAATAGATTCTTTCATATAAAGATACCATTTTACAATAAAAGTAAATAATGTCTTGTCAACTACATGTAATAAATGCTAGACCCATTTTCATGTTAGGTTAATTAACTTTCATAATTTTGGACAATGTATGAACCCACTTAAACATCACGTTATATAAAACATTAGCAAACCAAACAATGTTATATTTAGACACGCGATGTAGATTCTAACGTCCAATTACCAGCATGATTTGCTTTGATGCTCTTTTGAGGAAACTATTAAACAATACCAAAACATCAAGATCGTTTAGGCCATGCCATACCGTTAAGCGTCCGCGTGCGCGTAGGTTTTAGAGTCCTCAATCCAAAAAAATGTTAGTGAAATTTTCTTAAATAATCCTGTTGTTCTGGGATTCGTTAACCGGTTTTTTCTACTGATAGTTCTTTGTTTGTTTTGTATTTGATTAATGAAAATATACATGTATGTCGGCAAAGCCAAGATAAAGGGTACCTCTTCAGTCTCACATATGGCAATTTCCAGACCCCATCAGAGTGCAGAATCTATTATAGTAATATAAAGACATGTCTATTAGGCACTAATTTCCAAAAGATCTTGGATTGAACATGTAAAACAAAAAAGTTAAGTACGGTTGAATATATGTACCCAAGGGGCCTACGGACTCTGCATGGTAATTCATACCACCACACGAAAAATTAGAAAGATGTATATTTCTTGTAAGTAATTTGGTATTTAGTTTGATAAACATGTACTTTAAAATTTGGAAGAAAATCTACGCCCACTCTCTCATTGTCTGCAACATTAACCAAGGTAAAAAGTGCAAATACCCCAAAATACACAGGGAATGTTAAGTTTCAATTTACGTATAGATGAGAAAAAAGAAACAAAACCAATTTTTTATATTTGAAAGTATTCGAAGATGAAGACAACAAATTTAGAACAAGTTTGATATGAATGATATGGTTTTGCTGACCCTAAAAAGAATATTATATACATTTGTAATTGGAAACCAGGGCTACGGACTATACACAGTAATTCATATCACCACTAGAAAAATTATAAAAATGTATATTTCTTATAAATGAATTATAAATAAGTTTGATATACACGTATTTATCAATTTGGAAGGGAATCTACACTGACTCTCAACGTCTGCAACATATACCAAGGTCAAAAGTGCAAATACCCAAAATACACAGGAATGTTAAGTTTCAATTTACATTTAAATGACTGAGGAGAAAGAAACAAAACTGATTTTTTATATTTGAAAGTATTCCAAGATGTAGACAAAACATTTATAACAAGTTTGATATGAATAATCATATGTTTCTTGACCCAATAAAGAAAATCATAAAATGGACATCAAGGGCTACGGACTCTACATACTGTCTTGATGGTATTTAGTATACACTCTGGGACAGGGGCGGGTACCCTTCTCTTGGTTTACGAAATTACATACTTAAAAAAAACCCTTTAACTTTACAAAATGAACGACTCTAAAACTATAAAATAGTAACTCGACAGTTACACTCTTTCATTTTAGATCAGGCTATGAATTCAAGATAGCCACAGAAACCAAGAGGGGGGGGCTTCTCTTTCGTTTAGGACGGACTGTCAGATTCGGGCGCACAAGGTCGTGGGGCTGTCTTTCTTTGTTTCCTCCTGGTGGCGCTGCTTTTACGGGCATGATTGAAAAAAAAAGCCCAGGTTGGCTATTAGGCAACAATCACAAAACAAGCAACACAGCATTACCCCGGTATAAGTAAAGTAGGTCAGTAGGTCAACAGCTAAAATAGATGAAAGTAGGTCATGACCCAATTCACGCACACATATAACACCCTGAACAAGCACACACGAGCACACTCAACACACATCCCACAAAAAACTACCAGCACTCAAACATACTCAGGCATATGAAACAATTCATCAAGTTAACAAAGCCTTGAGTAAGCTAAATATTCTTATGAGGAAAATTCCCATACTTTAGGTGCTGAATTAGCAAAATAGGGGATTACCTTTCTTTGGCACACTAAATTATAACATCTTTGGCAAAGTAATCACTTAACCCAATATGAATTATATTGGGTCTCTTACAAAATTTGACCTATAATTTCGGTCTCAAAAACAATTTTTAAGGGGTGGCAGGTCACACCCCGGGGTCTGCACATAATGCATCCTTATGGAGCGGACGGACCCTTATAAAATTATAATCATTCATTCATTCGGTATTTAGTATATTGAACAAAGTAGTTAAATGTAAATTGACCTGTGGAATGATCTTCTTTTGATACAATATTAATTTTCTGACTTTTGAAAAAATGAACAGTAATAGGAAGAAACAATTCCATTACTTTACGTGAGAAAACATGAAAAATTTGTGTCTCCTAGTAACATAAAATGTCAAAACAAAACAAAGTCCTGAATTTTCAACCTGTTTCTATGTATATTTCAACAAAAAAATCTATCAAATGAGTTATCTCTATACATATATAAGTTTGGGAGTAAAAATACAAAAGAATGAATCATGTGAAAATTAACATGGGGCTACGGACTCTACACCACACAAGTATATTTTTCTATCACCTATTTAAAGAGGTTTGTATGGTTTTAAGTGTAATTATCCTTTAAAAAACAATTAACTCCAACTTACAAACACTACCAATATATATTTAAGTATCTTCTGAAATGTCTAATGTATCAGTTTGACCATTAAAGAAATCTATCAGAAAATTCATAAATTACGTCAAATTTAACATTATTTTCAACAGAATGAAGATTGTCAAGACATACAGTATTTAAATGCATAGCTAGTCAGCAAAAGTACGAAACTAAGACAATTAGAAAAGTTTTATTATTGTCCTGTATGAAAAAAAGATATAAAAATAGTAGGGGCTACGGACTCTACAGGGCTACGGACAGCAATTATTTGTCTTTAGATTTTTTTTGTTCTTCTTCTGATTTAATTCCTTTCCTGCATTACCTATATGACCCAACCAAAAACAGAAAAGGTAATAAAACAGCAGCTATGTTTCTTTATATTAAGTCAGCACACAGTTTAAAACAGGGGCTACGGACTCTACATAAAATTTACAATGTTCAGTAGTTATTTTCCAAAAAGAAAATGCTATGCTCTAAAAAATTTCATTTGCGTTAAGTAAAAATAATTATAAACTGTAATAGTAAAAAGGTGATACAAGTGAAGTAAAGCAGTAACATAGTTTTACTGTCTGTCAAAGATGGTAACGTAAAATTCTTACTAGCGTTACAAGGGTACATGTTTACTCTTTCATGAATATTTTCTTAAATATTGATTATATATAACTTTTGTAAAAAATACCGTATATCTGTATGTCAGTCAGAGATAGAAAACACACCAAAGTAACTGTAAGCGACAAAAACTTTTCAAAACAACTGATGAAAAAAGAACAAAACCTCAGTGAGACTCAAAAACAGTGTAAAAACAGGGTTTTTAGGGAATGTAATCCTAAATAATTCAAAAAATGATAATAGAACATGTATAAAACTATACATCATCAGAAAGCTCTCAAGATAACGTGTTGGAAAAAAACACTCTTCATTTAATTTAAACTTAACTTTTCAGAATATTTCAATGTAACATTGGCATAATCAAAAGGTCCCATTTATCTTGGCTTAGCCGATGTGTATGTTGTATATACATTTTTATGGAATTATTTAATATTACATTAATGTCATAAACAATCATGCACTACTAAGTACTTATTAGTGTGAATACTAGCTGGAATGAACATGTGTTTTCGTTTTTGGTTTGTGTGTTTCTGTGAATAGGTACGTAGGTTTGTAAAACTTGAGTTGACGCTTAACAAAATTCCAATTTGGCATGGCCTTATGTTGTCTGGCCAAAATGATATGAGCTATGTTGAACCTAATTTTTCACAACCCCGTGTTTTTCACAAGTTGTGAAAAATGCGTGCGCGTTTTTCACTGATAGTGTGAAAAATTCGTTAGCGGACTAATTTCATACGAGCATAGAAACGCATTTTAACTATTTAAAATGTAATGAAAAAGTGTATGAAAAATTTAAGTTTTTTTTTTGGTACGAACTCATATTTTCACACCTGAAAATTTTAAGTTGCCAGCTGTGTCTCAGGATTCGACTTTTTAGGTTTGCACTCTTTATGTGTACACCAAGGATAGATTAAGAGAGGCGGGGCGGAAGCGGAGTACCCTTCACCTCGACAACGATAAGAGCTTTCGTCCATTAAAAAAAGATTTTTAAGTAAAATAACAAATTATTTCGTTGTTCTAATGATACTTATATATCGTTTTACATTAACTTACTATCTTGGGACCAGCTTGTGCTTTAGAAGAAAATTATAATTAGTTTTAGTTTTCATGATTTAAACACACTTGATAAAGGACCACTAGATGCTGCTATACATACATTCAAACAAAGCTCTCAATTTTAGAACTTTTTTTTAATTTCGATATATAAGTATAATAATAGTAAAACCATACAGTCTGTTTTGTGGAAGTGACATAATTTTAGCAAACTTAGAGAGGAACATTAAATTATGCTATCGATCAAATATCAAAGCTCTATGCTAAGCGGTTTCAGACGAGAAGATTTGTTTAGGGCCCCGTTACACCAAACTAGTTCTCAGAACGTTTGACCCCGTCCTAAAAATATTGCGAAACTGGTTGTGAACGAGTCAAAACGTGCCGTTTAAGTCGAAAAATATCAACTATACGATCATAGTTCGTTCAGAACCAATTCCCGTTGCGTGCATTTCGTTTTTATCCCGTCTGTAGTCCGTTTGTATCGAGTTCAAATCGGGTAAAATTGCCCGTTCTCGTCACGAGACACCGTCTCAAACTAGTCCAAACCCGTTCGTAGTCAGTTTTAACCCGTTCATAACTAGTTCTTCTAAGCTCCTTTACACTTGACCATACCGTTTAAGACAGTTCAACTCGTTCTAAGTACGTTCTTATCTCAATCTTAGTGCGTTTTGAACGAAATAACGTCACGTTCTGACCCGATTGCTATAAATATCCAGGACGTTTCTTCCCGTTCTCATTCTCGTTCCGCGCTTCAAGCTTTTAGGACACAATTCGTCAAGCATCACTGTGACCATCATGCCTCCAAAAATGAGCAGAATCAGACAGACGGTGCGTGTTAAGACAATCGCTTCCAAACGATCCAAAATCACCTGCACATGTGAAGCTCTTGAAGACCAGCCTCAAGATAAGCCACAAAATACTAAGCCTCCTGAGCCAGTCAATAAAAATGAGCAAGTTTCTCCTCTACCATGTAATTGTATTCTTGCTCCACTTCTATAAAAAAAAGTACAAAGCCAACATTCAAAGCATTAACGACTTCCATGGTTCTAGGCAAAGAGCTTAGGTTCAGATGATAACTTGGTCATAAATGGTTTGTATTTATACCAAACCTTGTCAGATCGTACTGTAGACGTTATGGACGTGGTACGAACTGCATACGAACGCAATATACTTACTAAAAACGAGTAGAACGTACCGAGAACCTACTGCGAACTTTAAGAACTGTGTGTAAACGTGCTGCAAACTGGTTCAGAACTTCGTATTTGGTTTTGTGCATTTAGACGGGATAACAACGCACTATGGACGTAATTAAGTCGACTTAAGTCTGTGTGCAAACGGAATGAACGTGTTACAAACGGAACAGGTCGGGGTGTAAAAGTGCTGCAAATTGTGGCCCGATCGAACTACGACAAGGCACGTCCCTAGTACGATGCTAGTACGGCAATTCCGTTCGCAGTACGTCCTTTCCGTTGTCAGTACGATGTCACTCAGTCTAATTGCAGAACGGGGTGGCCGCAAAAATATTTTGAGTCGACTCAAAGTTCTGAAACCCCATTCCCGTTCAACCCCGTCAGAGCTCGTCCATAACGTTCGAACACAGACCGTAGAAAGTTGCAACTACGTCCAGTCCGTTTGCACACAGTTGGAGCTCGTTCGGTCCAGTTTTTTCAGAACGTAGTGAGAACGAGTTTGGTGTAACGGGGGTATTAATTTTCATATATTTCTTTATTATATTTGACGGAAGTTTTTAATCTTAGCGAACTGGTAGGGGGACCTCTCCGGAACATTCCTATTTCATCATCTTTGACCAATAGGTTAAGAAGGAGAAGACATTTATAGAAATTATTGGACGACGGACAACGAGACATTATAAAATCTCAGTTTAAGCATAATGAAGAATGCTCTTTATATAATGATCAAACTACCCGAGTATAATGCTTAATGCACCTTAAATAATTATCAAACCACCGAGTGTAGTAAAAAATGCACTTTATTTGTTATAAGATTATTCAAATATGTATGATTGTTACAGTATGCAGATGGTAAGTTCTCGATTTCTGTTAAAAACAGTTGGATGGAGATAAATAAAGGTTTCCAGAAAACAGAAAAGTGTTGGAGTCTAATGACGGATCATCGTTTTCTCCCAGAGGTCGCTACAAGGGATCTCGAGGTAGGATGCTAGGACCTAAAATGGTCGCTAGGGTACTAGCGTATTTGCTATGGCCCATCAATATGTTGCTTATTGCGCTTGAGTGGCTGCTTTAGACCCACAGGTGGTTCCTTGGGGCACAAGTGTAGTTGCTATTAATATTGATAATGTTGCTAGGGATTCGAAACTGATTGCCATAAACTTTAATGCTGTTACTGGGGGGGGGGCAATAGTGTGGTTGCTATGGACTTTTAGACTGCGGCTTGAGGTGCTTATAAGGTTTCTATGGACCTAAAATGGTTCATGTCCAACTTTTAGACCCATACATAATTCCAAGTCGATATTTGATTTTCAGTAAAAAAGTATAGGGGAAATGTCTTTGAACGGTCATAACTTTTTTATTCTTAAAGATATCAATTTCGTGCAAATGATGCAAAAAAGTTTAAGCTTTCTTTTTTCATTTGAATATTTTTATTTTTTTGTAAAATTGTTAAGTTTCGGGTCCCTTTTAAGGTTTTATTTGATTACTCACGTTACTATAAACAAAGAAGGGAAATAAATACCCATGCTGATATAAGTTGAAAAATAAAGCCTTTCCGGATCTTTGATCAAATTTGTGCAAATTACATGAAAAAGCCGTATGTTTCTTGTTTTCGGAGCACGTTTTAAATTTAAAATATCTTAATGAAGTTTTGGTCCCATTTGCACTTTTTTCAAAAAGTTTTGCATTTTTAAGTATTTTTTTTCTTAAATTTATAGTGTGCGCTATCGGATTTATGGACCCCTGGTGTGGTTGTATAATACACTGTGCATAACGAGGCACAGCGGGTACACTTTTATGACAGGATTACCTTCCTGTCTCAGTTTTATTGATAACTATTTGTATATTTACAGGCAGTTGTATCTGTCAAATGATATTATAATAAAGGTTCTGAAATAATTATAATGAAAGTGTTAAGATTGTAGACAGGTTAGAAAATACATACATGTAATTTATCTATTTATTCAAAGAATTATTGTTCGGGAAAATTTACTTGACTATAGGTATTACTGAAACAGTACCATTAACATATTACTTTATTCTTGCGGCATAAGGATAAATGAAAGACATCAATCGTTTTTAGTTTACCTCTACCACTGTATTAATTTAAAGGTTAATACATTGAAAACTAGTTATTTACTAGTTTACAAATCATTTTAGAACGATTGTATTTAAAAGGTGAAATAAAAAAAAATAAACAGTTATACAAATTAATGCATGGGCATTTTAGTCCAAGTAAAATAAAGCGGCAGACGAAACAAAAGAATATAGATATTGGCGGCTTAACGATAGCGATTAGGTTTGAATATTGTTTTAACACTATTCATTTAAGTTTAAATCTTTTAAAACAATAAATATAAGGCATATCTAAATTAACGGATGGGCAATTAATAAACTCAAATGGTAGATGAGTACATAATTCTCATTTCTAACATAATTTGACCATCAAAAAATTATTTCAATCATCATTCTTGTTTTATTTGACTGTATTGTGTACAAAATGTCACCTTAAAAGTTGTGAAACATTTATCTGTTAATTTACACTTGTTGCACAATGGACAATATACAACATTTGTCTACAACGGATTTAATTAATCCCCTGATATGACTTGCAATCGTGACCTATGATCCTTATCTTATCTCATCGATCACAACATGGGGTCATGGCTTGTAGATTATATCATCGCAAAACATACGTATCTACTATCAGAGCTATATGGCTGTATCATAACGCGAAAATCTTGATGGGTCTAAAAGTTGGGTATGAGTTGTTTTTGTCATGGACCTTATATTAGGGTAGTTGTGACATCTAGCGACCGAATTGCGACATTTGAGAAAATTAATAATGTTTGAAATAACTGAAACGTGAGTTTTGTTTAACATTTACTTAATGATATACAATGATTTTTGACATGGATTGCGTTAGCAATTAAGGTCTTAGTAAGCGACATATTTTGAAACGCATAAAAAATGTCGCGGACGTAGACATTCGACGGTCATGCGCAGTTAGATTAGCACAGCAGTATGTTGTTAGGTTGTATTAGTACTAACGCGTAAATAAATAGTCCCTGTGATAACAATATCTGACAGTATCAATAAGTCTTGTAGTTAACTCACAATATATAAAAATATCCTTGTTAATTTCGTTGAAACAGTTTCAATAAGAAACCGATATCCTTCCGCTAAAATAGTGATAACAAGTTATGTAACATCTAACCCGTTGAACTGTTCTTGACGACTGTAACACCAATGCGCTAAAAATAGACACGCCTACAAATTTCCAATGTCTAAAAATAGATCATATACATGGGTACTAATTTCTTCTGTGGACAGTATCAATGTAGCTTCGCTGACCCTTCGTAATGCACTTTCAATATGTATTTGGATAAATTTTGCAATGTTTAATCCATGTCCGGACAGCGCCATCGGCGCTTTAATTAAACCTTGTTATGAAAATTGCGTTCGGACTAAAAATCGAAATAAGGGTTTAATGTATTTTTTACATTGCTGATTTGTGAAAACTCGCACGTATTTTTCACAAGTTGTGAAAAACACGGTTTGTGAAAAATGAGGTTCAACAAAGCTTCATATAACGTGCGTACTATTTTACTGACGTGTTTGAAATTCAATGTTTGAATGACACAATCTCACTTGTACTGTATTCATGAATTTCACTCACACGATAAGAGATTTTATCTTCCTAATTAAAGAAAATGGAATTTATTCTCACCACTTGATGTATTTAAAATTTGCTAGCGAACGCCATAAATAAAACATCACTTTAAAACTGTATGGGTTTTTACACAAACTCGTACAAAAACCGACCAAATCCACATAATTGAAAACAGCATTATCTCGAAATTGAAACACTTTGTACTTTTTAAACGTCTCCCGTAACAGCATTGTCGGTTGTACTTTGGGTTTCTAAAACCCAATATTTCTCCGAAGATCTAAACTTCGATAAAAGAATATTTTCAAAAGACATCCTTTATTTAAAGTCTTCAAGAGTTTTTTCTAAGTGCAGAGATTAAATGTTTAGATTGCCTCATAAATTGTCTGGAAATTGTTTGTACGCCTCTTAAGGATTATATTTCCTCAGTAAAATGCTAATGGACGAATACTCTTGAACTCGATTAACTATGGTGGCTGATTTATGCCATGTCGCATTGTTGTCCCGCGGGGCGCCACACGAAAACACGAAAGTACGACAAAATGGTCTTTTTGTCGTATCATCGTCCCGCGAGGCGCCATGCAAAAACACAATCATACGACATTTTAATCATTTGTCGTGTTTTCGCCTGTGAAAGCACAGTGCAACAATGTATTTTTACGACAAAACTTTTACAAAGATACGACACATTTTCGTGTCGTGTTATTGCCTTTATTTTGTCGTATCTTTGTGTTTTCGTCTCACAACCCGCGGGACGATGATACGACAAACAGACATTTGTCGTATGATTGTGTTTTCGTGTGGCGCCTCGCGGGACAAAGATACGACAGATTAGATCTGTCGTATAATTGTATTTTCGCTCTCTTTCGCCTTCCGCTCACACTTGCGTACATCTTCAATAGTCTTCTGCGCATGTGTGAGCGGAAGGCGAAAGAGCGAAAATACAATTATACGACAGATCTAATCTGTCGTATCTTTGTCCCGCGAGGCGCCACACGAAAACACAATCATACGACAAATGTCTGTTTGTCGTATCTTCGTCCCGCGGGTTGTGAGACGAAAACACAAAGATACGACAAAATAAAGGCAATAACACGACACGAAAATGTGTCGTATCTTTGTAAAAGTTTTGTCGTAAAAATACATTGTTGCACTGTGCTTTCACAGGCGAAAACACGACAAATGATTAAAATGTCGTATGATTGTGTTTTTGCATGGCGCCTTGCGGGACGATGATACGACAAAAAGACCATTTTGTCGTACTTTCGTGTTTTCGTGTGGCGCCCCGCGGGACAACAATGCGACATGGCATAAATCAGCCACCATAATTAACCGATTCTTTAAATCAAAGAACGAAGTTTTTTCCTGAGTCAAGCATAGTTTGATGTTTTAACAATCTGTAATCCCAAACAATCAAAATATCAAAACATATCGTTATTTGCATCAAATTTGTTAGAAAAAACTTAAAATATTCAAGTATTCAGCTATGCAAAAGGGTCATTATGCAAACATGTGGTGTACTTGTGTGCATTTCGTGTTTTGTCTTAACTATTCGATTTTAATGCATGTAATTAAATGATGTTTTTCAGTTCTATGGCGCTTGCTGTAAATAAACCAACGGATGAAGAAAACATAAGTTTGCAACTAGACAATCTTTTACATGGTTATGATCGACGTTTACGTCCAGGATTCGGGGGTAAGTAAAATACGATTATCAGTGTGACGTTTATTGGCTTATTAAACCGTGTAATTATGTCAGACGAGACAATGTCTTGTTCAATGTACAATTGACAATGATTATATTTTCTATTTGTTGGAATCGATATTACAGATTTACATTACATTGTTGTCGCTTAGTAAATTTACTCGCCTAGATTCATAGTCGTGATTTTAAATTCATTTTAACCTCTCATTTTTCAAAGGATTTGGATTGAATGTGTCTTTTTACAGCACAGTTTTTTATGCAGAAAAGTTGAAAGTTGCTTGCAAAGGATGGTAACTTATACTAGTTCTTTAAGGAATCGGTGATTAGTAAAATTGATTAGATTATATTTATGCATCTGGCTGTTAAACACCCATTAGTTCTATCATTATCTAACATTAGCAGTATTTTAACAAAATGTTTTATCATTTTTGTACCATTTTCATTGCATGAAGTAAAGCAAATATTTGCGCTAAAGCGTTAAAGCATAATTATGATTGCCTCGCTTTTTGTTCATTGTCGACCATGCAAAACTAATGAAGGACAAACGTTATGTCGATGCTCAAATAGCATTGACGCTGAAGTGCTAGCTCAACAGTGTGGTCTTAGATAGTCCTATGTCGGGCCTATACAGTCTGATGCTTGAGTTATGGAACGGTAAATTCGAACTTGTTTTCTTACAGAAGAACCAGTGGTTATTAAGACTGATATTTTAGTGAGATCAATGGGACCTGTCAACGAAAGGAGCATGGTAAGTCCTTATAAATTCTTACATCACATGTATCAATTGTTATGTATTCGAAACATCTAAACCAAATCCCAGAATTAGGCAATTGGAACGATTGATTTGTTCCGTATACGTCAGACTTTACCTTTTACTGCAAAATGTCCAAAGTTATTTATCAGCATGTTACACAAATAGTTTATGCAGATGCTTTCCAAATATTGTGTTAGAATATCCGAGGCTTCACTTCTATGCATTTTCTCTGCATTTGTATTATTTTTTGTTCGAAATCCTGGTCCACGAACTATATATATTCTTCTCAGTGTTTTTCTGGGAGATTTAAATGATATGAAATCCTGGTATATAGTTTTGTCGTAAACCAAAGTAGATCTACATTTTCGAAGTAAATCGTGCTACTACTGCGCCTACATACTAAGTGGTAATAATTTTCAAATTCCTGACGTATAGGCTGATGGACTTGGCCAGACTGTTAAAATTTACAGCAACCCGATCGACAGCTTTCATGAAGAGTGCACTGCGAAAGTGCACGTGGGAACATTATAAAACACTTATGAAAAAGTGTTATTTTAGGCTCGAGAGTTAGATGAAAACAATCCTGTTGATATGAACATACCGATGGGAAACAAAAATAAGGGAAACATATGTCGAACATTAATTGCAATCAAACTATGTTGTATTTGGTATGGAGTACTGACGATTCCATTTACATATTGATTTTCGAACTATGAGTCGAATTATTTCAAATAATGCCATATTATTGATAGCAGTTTTCCATTATTGGCACATCTTTTGCAATTTCAGTTATGACTGCATCGAGATTTTTTAGGACCACAGCGTATTGTCGTAAACAAAATATAATTTTAGATATTTGATTATTTCAGGACTATTCAATGGATTGTTATTTTCGACAACTTTGGATAGATAAGAGACTTGCTCTAAATTCATCAAATCAGAATATTTCACTAAATATCAAAGTGCTGGATAGACTCTGGTATCCTGATACAGTTTTCCTAAATGGTGGAAGGTCGTTTGTACATATGATACCAATGCCTAATAAATTCTTCCGTATAAACAAGGATGGTACAGTCTTTTATTCACAACGGTCAGTAAATTATTATGTTTCAGTTAATATAATATGTAAAATGTTTTTGTATTCATATTGTGTCGTATTTGCAATTGACATTTGGCGACCTATAGTCACTTTATCGTTCCAAGTATGTGGTCTGATCAGCATCTACATAAGTCATACTGGTGACCAATTCTATGACTCTTAAATATAAGAAAAATATAGAAACAAGGTTACTTGATGACTTATACATGTTCATCAGGCAACCATTAAAACCCCGATGACTGATAAGTAAAAGTAAAAAATGTACAGTTCTGTACAGTGGCATAGAGGTGGCATGGAGAAATATTTAAAATACCGCTTCTATTACGTGGCCACGCAGTAGCTTTTACGTGTACACGCAATAAAGTTTACGTGACCACGTAATAGCTTTACGTGCGCACGTAATAGCTTTACGTGCGCTCGTTATAATTGACCGATGAGAGTTGTCGAAATTGGCGGCCATTTTTCAATGGACAATTATTGCGTGCGCACGTAAAGCTTTTGCGTGACCACGTAAACGTTATTGCGTGCGCACGTAAAAGCTACTGCGTGGCCACGTAATAGTAGCGGTATTTTAAGGTAGAATACCCATAATAGCTGCTGTCAAACTTCGGGCGATGTCGGGTCATGTCGACAAATTACGTAAAAGGTTTTCGTCGGTGTCGTTATCAATCGATAAAGATCGGATATACTTCTTTATTGTGTAAATGCCTAATTTTTCAAATATTATTAATATTTTTCTTATATTACCTCAAAAGATTATCAATTCTCCCAATTATTTGAGAAAATAGATAGAATTCGTGTAAAAAGTTTAAACCGGAAGTTTAAAAATCCAATTCAAAAAATGGACGAAAAGATTCGTCCCCTAACTGATTCGTCCCCTAACAAATTCGTAATCAATAAGTTGTTGATGATTTCAGCAATTAGAACATAAAATACCATTTTTTTATCTTTAAATGGTCAATAATGGCGTTTAAAAGTAAAATATACATTGTAAAGAAGTGTTTCCTTCATATTATAATGGTCACTAAATTTTTCACATTTTTTCAAAAGGGGGTCGATGCATTAAAATGGCATTTTGTTTAGTTATCTGTGGTCAAAGTTTTTTTTCTTTGTTTTACTCATTGCCATACGGTATAAGGTAAATTATTAAATTTGTAACTTGAAGTGCAGAAACTGTTTTCATAGTCAAAAGATAGTGATACAGACTTGTAGTTTTTAAAGCCGGTGAAAATCGTCACATTTTCTGTTGGGTCTCCCTATGATTAACTTGGTATATGTGTAAAAATACCAAGGCAAAGTTATTAAAGTTGATGTATTTGCATTCATTAAAGTATTGTGAATTTTATTAAACAAAATTTATGAAAATAATTTGATTATTTAATTCATTTTTACATTTTAAAGACATATACCCCTTCAAATTTATAGTGTGATTCTTACTCATAACTCTATTTTCAAAAAAATGTTATAAAAAATTTATTTGACGGTAAAAAGTTAAAATATTTTGCCAGTGAATCTAGGTTGTGATTCTTATTATATAGAAAGCAGCAAAAAGCTTATTCTTTGATATGTGTATTATGGGTATTCTACCTTAAATATTTCTCCATGTCACCTCTATGCCACTGTAGTTCTGTGTTCAATTGTCATTACTTTAACGTATCTTTTGACTCTGTTACTCTATAAGTCTTGGAAGACTATGAAGAGTAGATAAGAAAGATTATTTTAAGTCAGAACAGCTCGTTGATTTTGGCTTATATCACAATTTTGTGAAGAAAATATGTATTACAAAACATCAGCGGAGCTTCAATTCAATGAATAGAGTATTCACTTAATTAGCTGCTAAGTTTTAATATTAAATGATACCAATTTTGAAAAAGTCAAGCCAAGTCAAATAATGAATAATTTCATTTAGATATGAGTTTCATATGTAACAACGCATTTCTATTGAAAAATCTAAACAGATTAAAATATGTTTGTTTGTTTTTCATTAAAAAGAAATGCCCAAGACTAAGCTTAGTATTTTGTTTTACTTAATTCCTTTTCTTCTAGTGCTATGGTTGAGTTATATCATAAACCAATTTGTCAATGTCTGGAGAAATTGTCATTACGTTGTCACGAAAATCATTTATGTCCTATCTTGTTACTGTTACATAATATTCAAGATTCTCTACGTTAGCGTGAGAAATCTCTTTTATACTGACAACAGAATATCAAATGTGCAAAACTAAAACCATAACTAATTGCAATACCGTGTTGTGTGCCATTTTATCTTAGCTTGAATTGGTAATCACTTTGACGTATGTTTTGCTTTGGAAATTGTTGATATTATTTTCTGTAAAATGTGCATTTAGCAGCATTACATTTATATAATTTATGGCTTTTATAAAGTTATTGCAGCGGTTTGTTTGTAACGCAATGGAATATTGTAAAAAGAAAGACATGAATATTGACGCACCGAACAATTATCCGATGTCTGAAGTAATTCATTGCAGAAATTGTTCAGTGCAATACTAATGACTCAGCACTTTTACAATCCAAGTTAAAAAACATACATCTTCATAACACGTTTTGGTTTATATGAATTATTATTTTTTTAGACGCATATAAAAAATGTACGTTTAGAAAATATTACGTTGCCTTATATGACTTTTTTTACATTATTTGACATTACGCCGGATCACCCATTTTTTAAATACTCATAATCCGTTCACCAATACAAGGATTAGCGTATACGTGAACAAACGACTATGTATGTTTTTAGACACAAAGCACTACTTAATTAAACATATACTGAACCAAAAAAGAAACTTTCGCAATGTATGTGCCAGTTGTTCAAGGGTACCACTTAGATGTACACACATATATACATGTAGTAGCTTGTAAAACTGTTGCTCGTGTCAATAATACAGTAATTACAAAATCATAACGTTGATTTCATCCACGACTGGCCCTCAAAAAGTCCGGATTTGAACCCAATATTGAACATCTTTGGGATAATCTGGATAGACGCGTACGTCGACGTCCGAACCCTCCAAACAACATCAACGACCTTCAAGCTGCATTGCTTGAAGAATGGAATAGTATTCCACAGACTGACATTAACAAACTTGTGCGACGTCGCTGTCAGGCAGTCAGCATCGCCCACGGCGGTCACGCACGCTACTGATTGTTAACTTTTGAAACGACCCCTACCTTATTTTAATTTAAAATTTAACAATCAATCTGATCCTTTCCTCCAAAATGACGATTTTAAAAGAACCACAATACATTTTTATTTACAAAAATGTAAGCTTTCAGCCAAAATAATTGAAACTGTGCTGACATATCTACAATCAAAATTGGCGAAAGTTTCTTTTTTGGTTCAGTATATAAGCCACTTGTCTAAGGGCGTGGTTATGCTAGCCCCATCGTAATGTCAATTACAATGTAATACATTTATATCATTAATACATTTATATCAATAGAGTAGTAGCTAGTATTTGTTACATAAACTTACATAATCTAAGATTTCTCAACAATAGCGTGAGGAAAGTACATCACAGCTACATTAGAACTACAGTTTTGCGAGGCAAAAATATATTAATACTTCGTGTTTGGCGTCATTATATCTAGTCGTTATATGTTAATCACGTTGGTGTGAATTTAAAGACTCGGTGAAAAACTAAAAGCTTTAATGAAAAGTATATTGAAGGAAACTTATATTTTAATGAAAAATTTCAATCGACTGCCATAATAAAGGAGAGTGGTTAATTTAAGACGTAACATAAATATCTTTGAGATGAACGGGTCCTCTTTCAATTTAGTTTTTTTCATCTAATTATCCATGACTAAAGTAGCAGTTTAATTACAAAAATAAGTATTACTGTGCATATACAATATATTTGAATATCAAATAATTGGTAGGCCGCTTGGGTAGCTCAGTTGGTAGCACACAAGTCTATTGATCAAGGGGTCGTGGGTTCGATTGCTTGGCGGGGCATACTTTCGTGAAGCTTGGTCATGAAACAATTTTCTACGGCCATTCTCCCCTCTACCACTGATTCTAGACCATGTAGGGCAGTAGGCAGTCACTGACGGAAGTTTGCGCCTAGTAGTTGGTTAACAGCTTAATCCAGAGATTTAGCCTTTCCATGAACAGCAAGTAGGTGGACTGACCGCTGTGATATAACCTAAACAATGTGTTGTTACGGCGTTAAACCCAACAAAAAATATTAATGCTTATTATAACACAGACACATTAGCTTTTTGTGTATTATTATAGCATCACAGTTGTATTATACATGTGTGATGTCTTAGAAACATTTTAATATATTTGGCAAATTTTGTGAAAAACATTTGTGTTTCTATATAGCTGCCGTATCTTAAGTCATGTTTTAGATTCCAAATTTCATAATTAGTTTTCGAGAAGAAGTGTTTGTAATCACATACATATACCAATAATAATAATCAAATATTTAAATTAAAGAACTTGCAGGGTTTGTTTGTGAGGTATATGATAAAAAAACTATTTTTAGTAAGACATGGATTTATTTTTCTATTGGTTCTTGCTCTCTAGCAATTTGATCGCTAACATGTTTTAATCGGTTTAGATTTTTCAATAAAAAACGAACAACTGCAAATTAAGTATTATTGGATTTTTCAACAACGTTTTTTTGCAAGTTTTGATTGTTTTTCTTGTCAAAAGTCGCGTGTTGTTGTGTCATTGACACAAGCGTATTTTAATGAAATCGCTGCTCAACATCAAGCTATATGAGAACGAAACGGGTTATATCTAAGTAATAAATTACAATTATTAAGTATGATTACATATTTTTACAAATTTAAGCAGCGTAAATTTATTTTCTCGGCACACAATAACCAAATTTATGCTAAGTGTACAACGTGATATATTTGATTAAATTATATTTCCATTCGGTTTAAGTTACTCCCCTGCCATTTAAATTGTCATACATATATCAGACAAATAGTGTTGTTATGCACTTCATGACATATAAAGGAATCAATTAGACATTGCAATCAATTATTGCGCGTCTAGTTTATGTTCAGTTTTATAATCTGTCGGATTCTCTTACATAACTTGCAAAAGCTGCATTGAACTTGAAAGTGGCACATATTTGGTGTTTATATATAGCTTAAGTGGCTATCCGTGGTTGTCGTGTTTAAATCTGTGCTTAAAATGGCGATTACTCTGGGCTGTGTTTTGCATTTGTAATTTTATAAAATATCATTTAATTAGAAAACTAGATGTCTCCGCATATCAATCGAATACTTCTAGAAGAATTTTTTGAGAACAATTACAATGTTTTTTATGTTATTGAAGGGGCTTTATTTTGGAGTGTGACATGAATATATTTTGTTACATTGTAATACTTTAGCAATTTGATTATTTGTATGCTTTGAAGAGATATAAAAAGATAATATCAAATTCAATGGTTTTTTTTTAAAGTTCAATGTTGGTCAAAATTTAGCTTTCATGGCAACAGTGATCTTGTTTTGGTTGTGAACATACGTGTATGCCATTATTGATACCATTTCTCAACACCAATGAAAAATAATGTTTATTAAAAAAAGATTCTTTGAGAAATCATCTAATTTACGATCACTATGCTAATAAAACAATCAATATTGTAGAAGTTGTGGTTCAACATACATTCCATGTTTTATTTGTTTGCGGACATCCTCTCTATATAAATGTTATAGATTCATTTTTACATCTACATGTACAAATACGGTAATATAATATAATATATAGACTAACAGGTTTTACATTCATTCACAAAACCTGTTTCTCGAGTTTTGAAAACAATTATATTATGTTTATTACATTTATCACAACGCGAATAAATTCGTAAACATGTTATTAAATATACATATAAAATTTTGATAGATATCCTGTATATTATTTGATTTTATTTTAGGCTTACCATACGTGCATCGTGTAAAATGAGATTAGAGAACTATCCTTTAGATTCACAGAATTGTCATCTTTACGTTGGAAGTTGTAAGTAGCATTAATTTTACTTTTAAATTACAAATGATACAAATGGGGAACCGTATAACATATGACACATATTGATTAAAGTGCCGATGCTGTTTAAGCTAATACGAGCTTAAAGTTCAGGGTTTGCAAGCTAATATGATCGTTGGAATTCTGTCAACATTTGGATTTTAAACGTATTGGAAACAACATTAATGCATCAGTCTTAACCACGTTCTTTCATAAAATCTACGCAATAAAACGATCACATGAGGCTGGTAATTTTGCGATGTGACATCCAACGTAGAACAACAAATCAAACTATTAAAGCATCTTTGAATACATCTGATGTCTTACTTATTACCAAATTATCACCAGAAATCGGCAAGTCTAAACGGAATATGACGTTATTTTTTAAACGTAAAACGTGTGCATGAAAAGAAAGCTTAAGTATTTCCAAGGTAGCAGTGTCATTCAGATTAATAGGAATCTCAATTGTGTGCCTATTTGTTCATTTATAGATCAGAACTGATAATAAACAACCATTGCATACCCTATTATCAGATGACCAAGACTTACACTACCCCCTTTGCCGAAAAGCAAATACTTGTAAAAGCCTCAGAAAAGAAAATTGAAACTTAAGACATCATTTACAAAATAACCGGCATAATGACGTTATGGAACAAATCGGTTTTACTACACCATTTTCCACGGATCGATTTACAGTTTACGCATTAATGGGCTAATATGCTTGTGAATACATTTATCGTTACACTAGAAACGTTATCAATCTCGAAATTTGTTAATAAACAAATTTATAGGGTTTTGTTAGACATAAGCACACATGGTAATTTCTAGTTTAAAATATTAAGACATGAAAAGTTCATGACCGTGTGGAACTTAGCTTTGCAATCAACTATATTTGTAACAATAACAATTTCAAACCTTCAAAGATTGTTTTGTAATAGTTTTGATTGAATAATATTGGTTGTTTTTAGCTGCTACATATAGGTTTCAATTTGAAAATAAACTTTCTTAATAAAAGTCGCAAAATTGAATAAAAGCAATTTAAAGGAAAACAGCTGTGCATTGATAATGGCAAGGTTCGTGCACATTGACAAACTAGATGGTGAATAAAATTTACGCCATTAGTATAATGTCAGTGTTTTTGTGACGTTGATATTTCTCAATCTGTTTGTCAGTTTGCCTTTTGATGATGATATTTCATTGTCTTTACATAATTCTATACATTGAATAGCAATTAAAAATAACCAAATCTGTTAGCTTTAACATCGAGATTGCCTAATCAATAGTTATTGTGCGTATTTCATTTCATAGTTGCATATTCTGTGGAAGACGTCATATATGAATGGAGATTTGGGAAACATAATTCTGTAGAAATAGCTTCAGATATGACATTATCACAATTCGATCTTTTACAGACGCCTTGCTTTAATAACACATCAAATATTCGAGGTGGTGAGTATTATGTCGTGTTACACAAATGTTGCAAAAGTTTCATAATACGCGTTAGTGAATGATGTAGTTTAAACAATTGTTTTGGGCATTTAACTTTTTTGATTATATATAACCGGATCAACGGAAACACTAATGAATACAAGTGTGAAGATGTCTTCGTATTTCTTGTTTCAATGTTAAAATATCCATTGTTACAGAAGCATTTGAGTATTCTTACATCTGATAAAATACTTCTTTATTGCAACCTTCCCCTAGATGTACTTTGGATGACCAGTTATTGAATTGCTTACATTAATTTTAACTATCAAACATTTGTTGTATTTCTTGTATGTTTAATATGTTTAAAGCCTGTTTTATATCAGCCGTGCGATTTTTTCGTCGTACGATTTTTACTGCGAACGAAATCGCAGACGAATCGCAGCCGCCGCAGATACATCAAACTTTCCGTGCAATCGTCGTACGGCGGCCGTACGACGCTCTCACGAGTCGTAGGTTGTTCGTCGCACGTGTTTACGTGTTTACGCACGACTGCCGTGCGATAATCGCGAGGCTGTCGTACAAACACTTACGACTGTCGTAAGACTGTCGTGAGATTTCGAAAAGTTTCGTACGTCAAACGCACGACAAACGCAAACTTGTACGAGAGTCGTACGATATTCATGCGAACGCCTAATTCTTTAACTGACGTGCGACTGTCTCAAGAATGACGTACGGTTGTCTTACGGCAGTCGCACGACTGTCATGCGGGCTCCAAAAATCCAAAAATCGCATAGAGATCGCAAGAAAAATAAACATGTTGAAAATTTGACTTGCGACGTCTACGACGATGCGATCACCTGAAAAAACGCACGACTGTCTTGCGGCGTTCGTACTAAGTTCTGCGATTTTTCAGAAAATGTTGTCGTACGGCTGCCGCAAGCGTAATGTGAAATAGGCTTAAGAAGATTAAATTGTTTGGTATACCAAGTAGTGCGCCCAAATAAAACGAAATATCTAACTAATTACATAGTATATGCATTTAAATAGCAAACCAGAATAGATAGCCTACCCGAAGTATGCAAGTTAGATTGAAACAATTTTATTGTATGGATTCCAAAAAACATTATTGCAAAACTGCCCAATTTTCCAAATAGTATTTACCCCATCGCCATTCATATTTTAAATTACGTATGTAGCGTTATGATGAATTATTTAAAGCCAAATATGTTTGTGTCCTGATTGTATTTCTGCAAAGACACTATTTGGTGAGAAATAATCTGATGTGTTTTTGTACTTTATGCCAATAAATGTGCACATTTATGTATTAGATATGAGTGATATGTTTTGCAAAACATTATCGGTATTTTTGTGAGATTTTATGTAACAAGTAAATTGATTTCCTCACATATTACAAGAAAATATATTTCATTAAAACATAAAGACGATGTACATACCTATTAGTATATATTTCCATAATTTAGTCTAAGCATTAATTCGGAAATATCAAAGCATATATTTTTAAACTCATTTAACATTTAATGATTTCCATTTATATAAGCTACATTTTAAACCGTTAGCTTCTAAACAACAACCGAAACAGCATTTTCTTAGTCAGTTACTTACACTGTCGCTGATTGATTTAAGAACGCAAGTTATATTTGAATTACATTTAAACATAAAATTAGAGTTATGCTACAGTCCCATAAACATAAAAATAGCCGTAAGGGCACCGTACAGGCGCCGTGCGATCAAGCTCCGCAAGGACTCGAACGAACTCTTGCGTACCCGTACGGACTGTTACGTTTTTACCTGAGTCCGTGAGATGAGCGATGGATACACGAATCAGTTTCAAAGTCAAAGTGAGAACACAATCATGGCCGAGTATGAATTAAACTTGCATATCTTCAGCTACGGCTCCGTACGGGTGTGTTGTTTTGTGCCATGTGGGTACCGTCACCTAAATACGCTTTAAGCTTCCCACGGCCTACGGCTGTCTGCACGTACGGGTTGCGGACAATTTTATGGGACTGATGCATTACAAAGAACACACATAGGAAAAATTAAGATAAATCATTATGATTTTACATGAATTGAACCTAATGCATATTTGTCAGACTAAAGTGTAAATAGTTCAATAAAGTACGACGACAGCATGTCAATGGTTAAAATCAAATGTTCACCCCGTACATTTGAACTGCTACACTTTAATAATCGATCGCTGAACTTCTGTCAATTGTATGGTTGTTTTTGCAATACTGGTACACCAATTTAATTATCTACCGCCTGTGTTACATCAACTTTAATTTTAATATTTTTACTTTTCAGCTGAGCATTCTATTCTATCCATACATTTTCATCTACGACGTCATATGGGATTTTTCCTAATTAATGTGTACGTTCCATGCTGTCTACTTGTCGTGCTATCTTGGGTTTCATTTTGGATTAACAGAGAAGCAACATCTGATCGTATAGGTTTAGGTAAAATAACACTGCATTATATTTCACGTTATCAATGTTTCATCGATACATAAATTAGTTGTAGTATTACTTACAATATGATTCTAATAACATTGCATGTTTAGAACAGCTATGCCAATTACATGCCCTTTGTGTTGTTGTGACCCGGATTTTGTCAGTACATGGTATTTTTACAAATAATGTGTTTGTTTGGAATCATTAACTTGAGTAAACACACAATCATTCATTTTAGCAACTATTCAAACTAAAACTTTTTCTACAAGTAAACAAAGAAAATTGCTATCGGCATTGTCTTGATTTCTACTGTTTAAACGTATAGCAATATTGATATCATATAAAATGATTTCAGTAAGTTCAAACTACTGGCAAAGAGAAGAACTTGAAAACACTAATTTATTTTGCTACAGTTTGATAAAAACCTGCTGCTCAAAACTTAAATAAATCCTAATCAACTGATTCGGTTTTGACGTTTCAGTTTGTTTTAACAATATCGAATTCTTAACTTATCAATAAAGTTTATGCTTTGCCTTCAACCCACATTGCATCAATACGTTTTCCTTTTATCTACCTTTTTACATTTCTTTTGCAGGTACAATGACAGTACTCACGATGACATTTATCGGTTTAGATAACAGAAATGATTTACCACGTGTTTCATATTCAACAGCATTAGATATATACGTAGCAAGTTGTTTCATGTTTGTTTTGGCAACTATCATACAGTTTGCGGCTGTACATTATTATACAAAATTTGGTTGTGGTGAACAGCAACATATGGCAAGATATATTACTAAGAAACTTGATTTACCAGAAATTGTCGAGGATCAGGTATCATTTAAATAATAAATGTTTTCATTAAATGAGTATGCATTAAATGTCATTATTCCAAAGTTTGACTGTTGTAGATACGAGAATGTTTTCTTCAATTTATTTTTTTTCAATTTCTGAAAATAACTATTTCTTTTCATTTCATTCTAAAGTTTAAAGAAAAAGTCATATTCTTTTTAATTACAGTTTTTCTACATAAGGTATCAAACCATTTACCGTATCGCTTATACTTTGTATATTTTCATTAAATATATTTGTTACGTTGAATTTGATTTAACCCCGTTCTCGAAATGCTTTAATGGTGGCATATATGTAATTATAGAATTGCCTTTAGACAAGCGTTTCTTACTTTCTCTTCGTACTGTTGCTCGTTTTAATAACGTTGGTAATTATAGAAATGTCAGTACAACGTATAGGTCATTTACCCCATTGAAAGAGCTCTGTATGAAGCACCAAATGAGACGATATAATCTTCATCGTCGATACAGCCTCTTAAACTATTATCGGGCAGATAAGAATCACATATCTTTGACAAGCCAATCTCTGAACATGTCATTGAGTAATTACATTTTCGATTAATGTTTTGAACTTGGTTTCTGTTTAAGTTTGTGGAAGAATATATCGATGATAGGGGATGTAAACAAAACGGAAATAAAAAGTATACTAATAGTCAGAAAAGCAGACAAGAAGAATCCTTTCTATACAAATGTTGGAACTGTTTTTTCGGAACAAAGAATGTTCGTGATGACAGAGTGGCTAGTATCGGGACAGGTCTGAACAGTGTCAGCAAAATAGACAAGTTTTCAAGAATTATATTTCCTCTTGTGTTTTCAGCTTTCAATGTTTTATATTGGATTGTATATTTATCTGATAGCTCGCAATTACTTTAAGGTTCTTACTTCTTTGGCAATATAAATGTATCGTTTTATTAAATTAAAATTTAATTTTATTTCATTTCACTTGACTTTGTATTTATAAATTGTTAGTTTAAGTGAGTGTCTATACTTTCTTATTGCTCACACGACATTGGCAAGAAACATGTAATCGGTTTGTATTGAATGTTGCATCAGACTTTTTGTATCCACAAATGTTGGTGGCTTAAACTGAACTCCTTCAAAAACATTCATCACTTGTCAAATTTGATTTAACGTCTACATTTATATATCATTTTAGTGAACAGTCATTTGAAAGTGAGTTCGAAGTATAGATACTTTTTTGATATCCATTTAACTATGTGTTATTTAACATAACCATACAACCAATACAATATTGATGTCTATTCAGCTATCGCATTTTAATTTTTTAACTTAATTTAGACAAAGCAACAAAGGTAACTACTACTCTGGGGGAGATTTAATATTTGTTTTAAGAAAATTTGTGTGCTGAATGAACTTACACTTTTGACGCATTTTTTAGATTGATTACTCCTTTAGCCCCTGCTAACTGAATAAAACAATTGTGATATAAATAAAAAATAAGACGTTATTAAGTAATTACCGCTAAATTAGAATGAACCTAAGTGTCTTATAACCGAAAAACAAATGCCAGAACAAATAAAGTGGTAGTTGCATTTTTAGCTTAAGCTACAAAATGAGAATCTGTTATTTCAAACAGAAAATGTCGCTCTTGATAAAATACTTGACCATATCCTTTAACATAAAACATTGTTTATTCAGGATTTCAGGGGGAAATAACAAACGCTCCAGTTTATGTTTCATTTTCTCAGCTATATACATCGATACTCGTTAATTCTATTTAGGACAAGCATACTGTTAGATTACAATCGGAAAATTATAGGTGAACATTATATACATAGAACAATAATCATCCAATCAATTGCCATTGATTCTATTCTCATGTATCATAATTTGTTATCTTACGGGCGAATGTCATGTAATGTCTACCAATACTAGCTTTGCTTTTTGATCTGGAACAACTCGGTCGTGATATAATGTTTCACACTGCGTTTTATTGTGAGGTATTGTTCCGTTTACGAATGTTGAGACTTAGATACTTACGTTGAAGCAACACTTGTGTGTTTGGTATTCTTCAAATACGTTAGGTCAGCTTCTATTGATGTTACGCACTTTATATTATCGGGCTGTTTGATTTATGTTTCATTTTAAGGTCGTTGAGATTTGTGGGGATTTAATCAGGGATTGAATGCAACTTGAAGTATTAACAGTCTAAGAGTATGTCTTGTAATGTGAATTAAAACTAACGCAGCACTTGGGTCGACATGAGGACGTCATATGTGAAGAAACAGTGTTGTTGTCGAGTTATTAAATTACGCAAATAACAAACATGAACATTTAACATTTGACTGTAATATTATCAAATACAGTGTTTGAATTTAAAGGTGATTTGTATCACACATGTATGGCTTCTATGCAATATTGTAGGGCCTACCGATTGTGAGTAATATGCATTTAGAATTTTAACTCAAACACTAGATGTTGAATATGTGAAAAGAATATGTAATTTATTTGTCTAAACTCGTCTTTGAGAATAACACTTGGATATCATTGTTTGCTTTTAAAATGTAATCTCATCCAAAATTAACCTTTTTTAAATGATTATCTGAATTGACAAGAAAGTGAAACTATCATTGCACTAAAATCGCTAAATTATTTTCAATGATACTGTCGACAATAATATACCAGTGTCTCATAAGAAATTGTATGAAACGATTGGTATCTGAACCTTAATCGTTATTCACAAGCGATACACACAGCTGATACTGTCGTTTTATAAAAAAAAGTATGGCATTGTATCTATTTTAACCATGCCGTATCGTCATATCAAGAACGACATCTGTAAAAATATACAGACTTTTCACACAGCCAAAAAACAAAGTGGAGTATGAATTTAGATTTTTAAACTTAAATTATTAAAAGCACGTCAATATGGACAAAAACAAGAAGTGGTTTCCGCGTCGGAAATACATGGTATCTTTTATTTTAATAAATTTATACTACATTTATCAACTCTTTTAGCAAATTTAGTAAAAATATCTCTGGCACCTCCTTTACTTTTCATCTAAATAATGTTCAAGTATTGCAACTATTTGGAGACAACGATATGAACTGATTTCTGAAAAACATAAATCAATATTGTGATTTTAACATGTAAATTGATTCTATTTTTTAATTTATTTTGTTTCTGCAGATCTATTTATCTTTAAAGACAGTTTAAATAAAATATGCTTTGTGATAAAATGATAAATATGCTAATAGTTTCCTGTTTGTCTAGACAGAACGGTCGTTATTAGCAAAATGAAAGCAAAAATTATTTTGTTTTGCAGTATTAAAATTCATTGTCGAAAATCTAACTATTCAATCACTCATTCAGATACTACTGAGAGTGAAACAAAAATCCCATGAGTTTTTCTATATTTTTAGGATTACCGTTCATGATTAATACATATGCAAACTATAACACATGCTTTTATTCAAAGTTGCAAAATACAATTGACAAGTTAAGCGATATTTATGTAAGTTTCATAATAAAAATAAAGCGGTTACATAGAAATTAATTGGTTAAGATTACATCTAGAGATGATATACGTAATTTGAAGTTAACCAGTTAATGTAATCTGTGAGGTCTTTCAACAAATAGTAGCAAATTGATAGTAAATAACGTTGCATCTACAGTAAACGGTTCACAAATACACTTTTTATAACAGCATGCTACGTCATATACCAAATCGTATCAAACATAAATAAGAGAACATACTGATTAATAATCTGAATGATGGCATAACATTGGCCAAAATACATGATTTATGTCGGCACAAACCTGGCAACAATTTACTTGGTCTTATGTCATTGACTGTATAACTGTAAACAATTGACCTATTCTGGTATCGTTCCGCGTTGTACTAATTGCTGGAATTAATTTGGATCAACTCATAGACTAATCAATAAAATGTGTCTGCAATAGATATTAATGTTGTTGTTTGTTGGGTTTAACGCCGTAGCAACACATTGTATAGGTCATATAACAGCAACGAGTCAACCTAATTACTCCTCCTGGAAAGGCTAAATCTCTGGATTAAGCTGTTAGCCAATTACTGAGCGCATACTTTTGTTAGTGACTGACAACTGCCCTACATAAATATAAATCATTGGTGGGAGGGAGGATGGTCGTAGGAATAATTTTATGACCAAGCTCCACGAAAGTATGCCCCCCCCCCCGAGGACCGAACCCACGACCCCTCGATCAGTAGACTTTCATGCTACCAACTGAGCTAGCCGGCGACTTAAGATATATTGGTAAATGAAAGGAGGAATACAAGTAAATTTTTCATATATATTGTCGTAATTTCTAGAACACAATATGTTACAGAAGTTAATGATAGCAAAAGCGTCTTCATTTGAAATATTGAAATACCACTAAACTACAGAAAATAAGGTTGATATTGTGATAATTGTGAGTGTACGAGCCTACTACTAGCAACACGTAACACGAAATCTTATTCATTCATCTGTAACAATGGTCACATATATATTTTTATAAATGTTTAACTGGGAATGCAATTATTTGTGTCACGCTTATATAAATAAATTGCAACTATTGACAATCTAACAGCAGCGACTCTGGTAACAAACTTGTGAAATATGAGCATAATCATTTTTCTATTGGTTATAAGAAATTATTTTACATACTCTAACTATTTTATACATCTGCCACATTTGTGTGGTGAATGTATTATCGTCGTAAAACAAACAATACTATTTATCACTTGGTGTTTTGGTTATACATCTATGTCTTTTCTTTAGTTGAGAGAAAATCTAAAATTGTTTGAATTGACCTAATAGTAAATTGACCAGGTTCTGCATCAGTCAGTGGCTTCTATTCTATAAATAATTATCTAATTATCTTTTTCAATTGTAATTTTTCTTGGTACCGTACCAAACAGAATGGTCAAATACATGGCAGCCGTTTCAAAATTTGCAAAATTTGACTTTTTGTAATTACCGTTTTAACTGTTATAGTGATTGCTTCTTATTTTCAATCGCTAATAAAGAATGCATTTTTTAATCAAAAGTCCAGGCATATAACCGGTTTTGACAAATCCCAATTCGAGCATTCAATTGATATGATTTATTTTGTTGATGGAAGACAAGTTTGTAAAATTGTGAATTATTTGTCTCAATATAGTGTCATATTTTATTATCTTCGTAGCATTTTCTTGTTCTTGACGCTTGTCTTTAAAATGTCATTATCTGAGTAAAAAGATTTATAGAATTTTATCAAACAAACTGACTTAACAAATTTGCTCCACGGCATATTTTGTGATATCAAATTAGCTTCACAAACTCTAGCTGTTGAGTTGAATTTAGGTAATTATGCCAATGACTGCAATTCTACAATTGTCAATTCATAAAGATTGACGCCAATGTGTTTACCTAATTATGCTGCCAGAAGTGTTTTAAAATTTTACGAAATGTGTTTTATTTCCTCTCAGTTAAAATATGAATTAAGTTGTTATTAGGATGTAGGAAATGGTGTGAAAAATTGGATAAACTTAGCATAGATTGGTTGTAACATTCCGGTTAACCATCAGAGTTTTCATAGAAAATTATGAAAGATGACCACATGCATGCAACATCTCACATGCTCTCAATAACAGAAAATTAAAAACAAATCTACTCATATAACGATTGTGTTTAATCACTAAAACTTGTTCTCGTTTAATGAACTTATCATCAGTGCATTTCACAGTACTACACTTTCTGTACGTATGATAGAACATTTAATGGCTATGTCCCTTATGCATAGTGTATGGTCACATAATGTGTTGAATACATAGACACTAAACTATGAGTATGATTCTAAATCAGTTATAATAAAACAAGAGATCTCACATCTTAAACAAAATTAACCAGAATATTGATAAAGAAAATCAAGTTTTGAACCACTGTCTTACCTGTACAAGATCCTCATTCATGTAAGCTGACTACAGACCCTGCAAAAATCATTTATATTTTATAATAAGCTACAATGAAGTAATGGAAAATACAATTGTTGTTAACATTGGTAACATAAACAAGTTTGAATACAAAAGCGATTACATCGACTATTATTGTTAGTGCAAACAAATGATGTGCTAAATTTGAACTAAGAAATCAAGCCTATATGGTACCAAATCTCAGTTGTTAAAATTATTCATATTTGTCATCGTTGCTTTCATGTATTATGTTATCAAAGCAAATTTAATTATCAATACTTTGCAGTTAATGTTCTTTAATTCGATATATTTTCCAAAGACAATATAACCTATTGTGACACAATATATTACATTATTCTTTTAAACCAGCTAAAAATGTCCGTTAAAATATCCTTCATATAGTTATCATACAGGGTAATTTTGCTCTAAAATAAATGCATCAAATTGAAATTGAATTCCATATACGCAGCACTTTCTCAAACATGTGCGTGTTATTAAACAATTGCCTTGTATCGTTATTTGACGCCAGTTCAAAGAGAATAATACAGATTATTCCTTGATTTAAAAAACTGAACGTCATGTTACAAGAGTACTGGAGCCTATTAAATTATAATTTACATTTCTTGAAAAACACTCTTTAGGATGTTATATTTTATGAATTATTTAAATGTCAATATTATTTCACAGGATATTTACCATGCACAGTCAATGGCAGAGATATAGTATGTGTTTGAAAGTAGCTGATTTTGCTTTTTGCGCAATATGCCCTTGCACTACAAAACCGGTGGTGTAATTTATGCCAATGGCAATGAGATATTGAATCAAAACTATTTAATCTTTAGTAAGTTTTCTGATACTTATATAAGCAAACATATGTATAAATTCCTTATTCATCATGTAATGCCCTATCATCAAAGGTGGGACGAGTGTTTGGTTCATTCCCTCAAGAGAACAGTGCAGATGTAAAATCTGACATTAATATAAATGTCTCGAATAAACAAGTAGTATTACTCCTATAAACACAAATAATAGCCAACGACTTAGTTAAAGTAAAGAAACAAAATGTGAATGAACTATAAAATAAAACAAAAAGTCGTTTATTACAAACTAAACAAATACTTGTTTGTAACCCATTTAAAGTGTATATATAATTTTAAGACTTTTTTGTGAATTCTTTGTTTAGACATAACAAAATAAGAATATATAAGAATATATCGCTTAATGGCAGTAAACAGATGCCTTTATATATATTAGATCTAATATTTGTGACGCCAAGATATGATGCAATTGATTAATTCTAATGATCATAATTCAAACAATCAGATAGGTTACATGGTTTTTCAGAACCCCCGAGAAACATTATGTTGTTCAATTGATATTGCTATTTATACTACAAATCAACACACTTACTTTCTGTTGCATGTAATGTGTCAACTTTAATCGTCGGTGTAATATTATATTCTGTTTTCTTGGTTATGTCGTTATCTCGTAATATGTCATTGTCATTTGAAAAACAGTGATTTATTCAATTTGTAAGCTTGTTAAACATGCGAGAAAAACTGCTTGGCACGACGGAAATCCGTGTCGTACTAAATTATCTTTACAATCTGGAGTTACTTTAAAGCATCAACTTTCCATTTCAGCTGATATTTGTTCAGTTAATGCTAAAAACTCAATGCAATTGTTATCAGGTCTGTTTCAGCAAACATTTACAATGCCTTCTTCATTTTACTGCTTTAACAAACATAATGATAGTTTCAAAGAATTTAAGGGTCAGGACGAACTTAAATAAAGTTTTCAAAAATATGCAGGGGTGGATGACATGTAACCATCGTCCAATAATTAGTAGTTTTATAAATATGAATGTTTTAACTGCCTTTAATTTCTCAATTGTACTTACAAAATAACTTTTAATCGTAGTTGCTTGGTATTATAATGAATATAAGCATTGGCACTCGAGCATATGAATAAAACTCACGAGTGTATTATAATATATCACAAGCTTATTGATCATTTAAGTACATTATAGTGTTTAATGTAGTTATGTAGACGTTTTCTACTTCATTGAGTTCAATGATACACTTAAGAAGTTGGAGCACTGATTAAATAGCTCGATAGTTCAGAATAGAAGGCACAGTAATTTATATTAACAACACAGAAATATCTCCAAAAGAATGTTGACTCAAATAATTACACGTTATACGAGTTCATTTCGAATTATCTAAATGGTTGTATCCACTCTATGGAATAATAACCTAGTTCAAGACGTCTATAAATTGAGTTAATTATCATACTCATGTTTGAGAGCTTTACAACATAAAAGAAAGGTCATTTACTGTATGAAAACACGATGGCTTGTAATTTAATAGTAAACTGCCATCCTATGGATGATAATATTACAATCAATCAAATTGTCAGAACTGTTGGATTTAACTAAATTAAATATTGTTGAAATCGGTTCGTTGCAAATATTTTTTGAAAATAATTGTTTCAATTGTGATATACTTCTACGGTCACATTATCTAAATTTCATTTACAGTTTTGGTTCTAAATACTACGATGCCTAAATATTATAGATTTATTATAATCAATGTAGAAAAGGCTCCAGTTGTATTTATGTATAAATGACGTGATTATTAAAACAGTTTATTATCAATTTTTAACGCAAGAAACAAAAAGTGTTTTAGTATAATCAATGTTTGATGACGAATATGAGTACTATTTTATCGAATAAAGCATCGAAGAGAATAGTAATATTGTTTCCAGTCATCTATATAATTGGTCGCATTTACCACACTGGTGTCTTCATTATTGCACCTTCCAAGAATAATTATTGGCTGCCTGCTATACATCAAACAATTTCTGATTTCTTTTCAGTTTCTGACACTATCTAAGCATATTTCAAGATTACGTGAGGCTATGCATTCATTAATTGTTAGTTGCATGCAAGTTTATGTTCAAAATGGGAGGAAGTTGTATAATTGTTATGCAGACGTAAAACGTATACGATACAGTTGTATGCAATATCATTAATTTGGTACCCATCGTGACCAAAGTCATGGCGTAAATATTTTTCATTAAGAAACGACATTGATTGATTTCTATCTCGCAGTCTTAATGAACAGGGATTGTCTGTTTATAGACTTTCCAGTAGATCAGTGATTCGGTGAAGTATAAATATAATGTTTGTCGTAGGAGTTTGCTGTAAGTAAGCCATTGATAAAAACTAAAAGCTAGATCATACTTTAGACACCGTAGACACGTATGTTTATCTATGAACCCATGTATCGTGAGGAAAGTTTACATATAGAGATTAAACTTTAATCTTTATAAAAATTTTCTTATGTTTTATCTGTTGTTACTAAAACTAACAAAAGCCATAATTGAAGCGAATATTACAAAAATATCATTAAGTTTTGATCATTAAAATTGATCTTAAATCTATTTTATGTTTTACCAACAGCTAAACACATATTTGATGTGAATATGTATTGAAATACTGTCGATTAATAGTTTACCAATGTAACATACACATATAATAGAGATGGACATTTAATATATCAACGTTGAGATACAGGGTTTGTATTGATATTAGATAAAGATCTGGTGAGTCAAAATGGGCGTATTGTGTAAAATGGTTCTGACAAATAACAAATTAGATTCACTCCATTGACAAACATAGTTGGTATCTGAAATAGCATGTATAATGTCATCTGTCATGGAGTTATCTGAATGCCTTATGGAAGAAATATGCGTTGGAAATTCAATACGATATATTAATCTAATTGACAAATATTATATTTGGTATTACTTCGGACAAAAACATTTTTATGAATTATTGTCACATTTTCTCATAAAAAAATGTTAGGATATATACAATATACCATCCTGTCGTTAAAATATATTTTTGTAAAGAAAAAAGAATATGTGAAAGAATATGTACTCAGATCACAATATTATAATCGAAAATATGTTTGTAGTATTAATGGGCTAATAATTGTAAAGTATGGAAATTCACAACATATGAATTTACCATTTCGCCATGGCATCATTATATGCCTTTAACGCATACGACGTAATTATTTTACACAGATTTGATGCGCTCTTAATGACGAGAGATTACGGTTTGAGTTGCGGGACGCTGCTTATGTCCTTGAGCGAAATATGTTTCCAAAAACGTTGGTCAATGTTTCTAAGTATTTAAAAACAGCCATATTCCATCTCCATTTATATTTGTATTTGTGTCTACTAATCTTGCCTCAGGATAACATGATATTCAGACATTGTAAACAAATTGAATTATGTTAGTGTGTTACATACCACGCTCTAAATGTGTCAATCACATTAAACACTTGAGTGTTCAGAGAGAGAGAAACTAAACTTGCAAAGTTTGGACGATGTTCAATCTTTATTGATAGAAGACCAATGCGCATAATGTGTATATAAACTTTAGTGATACTCATTTTATCCAGAAAAGCTCATACTATCCAAGTTCATAATTATTTATAACTATGTTGTTGAGCAACAAGTCGAAAATATTAAGCGACATGTATTGATTAAAACAAAACAGATAGTGATATATGTGCTACATGCCATGGGGTAGTAAACATGAAAATTTACTTTTTATTGATAACAATGGATGTGATTTATGCAACCATTCTTTAAGCATGTTTTACAACGCTAGATATATAGCAAAATCAATGTCTAAAGCGTAAACATACTTAAATGTGTGGATGTCAACTACAACATGAACACGAGAAACAATTATAAATACAACACATTGATTAATGATCAATGTTGAAATTGTTATATTATCTTAGTAGGTGATTTACCATTACAGTTTATATTGACATGTTCAGATGTAGTGGTTTCTCTGAATTGTTTTAATGTTAATATAAACTCTTGAAGTAAGAACAGGCTTATAGTTTAGTGCCACAAAATGTCAATGACATTCTTTGTATCTAATTATAGGCATCTTGGCATGTCAATCAAACAGAAAACGAGACTAACTTTCAAAAAGGGAGGTAGTGTATACGTTCTTATGGACTGAGCAACACGTACTAAACAATGTTTTCATAAGAATAAATACTTTCAAACTGTACCACAATATCGCTTCGCGGACTTGTATGTTTCCCCATAAAGAGCTGAATGCAAAATAAGAAATACTAACACATTTTCAAAACTGATTTAAAATATGAATCCATAATAATGATTTTGTACGAATAATGTCAAATCCTCATGTCTTCTAATTTCCGCAACAATCCATTGGAAAGTGTGGTAAATCAAACAATAGGTATACCAATAATATTAATATGTTTACCATACAATAGAGCTCTTAAGAATGTGGACAACATTTTTACGCTAAGATGAATCGCTTGATAAATATTCATTTGTGTTATTGCCTAAAGATTGTAAGTATTTTAATTCTGATTATCCGCTTGTCCTTTTCATGTACTGGAATATTTTTTATTTATCTACGAATGTGCTCATTATATGGATATTATCACATTTTGAATAAAATGAGCGGACAATTTTGTTGCAAAACGTGATAAAGAAATAAGATTGTTGCCAATGACATTCTTTGAAGAAGTTCACCATATACGAGATATATCAGTTATGAATTCATATATCACACTTAGTTAAACAGTAGCCTGTTCAATTATCCTAAACGTTCCAAAAAAGTCCGTAACGATACACTCGGAATTAATCGGCCATTCGCTGCGAATACTCTCGGACATATTTAGACGCTATTTTGAAACTACCGGTGTTGAAGTAAACTAATATACGATCGTTTAGGCAATGAGTGATGTTTCGTTTTTAGTCCGTAAATTTTGAAACATCACTCATTGCCTTAACATTTATTAGATTATATTAGATTATTTGCAGCGAATGGCCGAGGATTTCCGAATGTATCTTTACGAAACGTTTTGGAACGTTTAGGGTAATTGAACAGGCTACAGATGTTTTACAAACGTTACGTGATTGTCTAAAAAATATTCATGTAAACTAAAGAGGCTATAATATAATGTGCTACTTCAAAAAACAACACTTGTTTATTTAATAGAAACTAGCAACAGACAAACGCCAGTTAAAATATTAATCCACGATGTATGCATACCACTTTCTCAAGACGCGATTACAGAAGTGGGAAAACTAGAGGAGACGTATTCATATGTTCTGATCCTTTTAACAAATTGATTGTCTGGTAAGGAAACATTGTTAATCGTCGAGTTATTAATCATTGTGCAGTGTCATTGATATAAGAATAGACTTTAAAATGAAAGGAGTTTGTATCAATTACTGCGTCAACTTGACTATTAACACTGCGGATATTTCAAGAAATTGTCAAATTATTTGAGGACAGATTTTGTTTTGTATATAAAATGTAGGGCTATACATCTTCTAAAAAACTGTATGTCCCGATAAAAATGCAATAATCGTATTAATCTTTTAAACTATTTACTAAAAAGGAAATAAAATACATGCTAACAACTGATAATTTAAAATAACGTCTTAAAGCATTAAAAGTATTCTTTAAAATACATGTATACAATGTATTAAAACCAGATACATTTAGAGAAGAGTTGATGCATCAAAATGCGTTATGTTCTATTGAACACATGGCTCGAAATCAGTAAGTGACAATTTATATAAATGAAAACGAACAGGGGAAACAAAAATAAAGGTAAAAGTGGTGGAAGTATTAGACTTACAAAATACAATACTAGTGACTATAATATTAATTGCAAATATTAAAGTAACTGAGTTTATTTCAATTTTGATGCACCCACATTGTCAAAAACTTAGTATGGAAACATTACTCTGTGTGGGTTTTACAAGCATTAACTAGAATCGTCGATAACATTTGTAACATGTTGTAAGCTCATAGAGACAATTTACAGACAATCCATGTTTGTGATGGAACATTGTTTTAAATTGAAAATACAATAAATGATAGCGCAGCATATTGTTATTTAATCGAGCTGTCTACTGAGGCTCATGATAAATGGGTTGTAAAGCAGGATATTGCCCTCTTGGCAATTCATTAAAGATTATATCTTTAATACTGTCTTAATGTCCATGATAATTTCAATAAATGCAACTTTGCGGGAACGGGCTCCAGCGTTCTTGTAATTCGAGGTTTAATAAACAGTTCTAGAAATGAATTATGTAACATTCGCGTAAAAATGGAGTCAACAGTCGACAGAATTAATATAGCTTTGCACTGAATAGGAATGAGCTGTAATACAGCAATTATCAGATCATACAGTGCCTACCAAAAGTTTTTGAACAAATGAGAAAAAAAACTAAACATGCATACCGCATACGGATTTTGCTACATTTATTCCTTTTTATGTAATGAGGTTTGAATCATATAATGATACACTAATTTTGTTGAATTTGGAATTGGCTCAGATGACTCTTCGTGAGGAAATTTTAAATTAGCTTATTCTAGATAAATGATTTTTGCTAAGGACTTTTGGAGGGCAACTTTGACTGTTTCGCTCTAAGCCTTGCTCAAAAACTTGAGTTTCCTTTTAAAATCGCCACTTTAAACATCAAATGGTCAAATGTATTGGAGAAAAGGCCGCCCGGCTAGCTCAGTTGGTATCACACAAGTCTACTGATCGAGGGGTCTTGGGTTCGTTTCCCGGGCGGATCATACTTTCATGGAGCTTGGTCATGAAATTATTTCTACGGCCGTTCTCCCTCCAACCAATGATTCTTAATTATGTAGGGCAGTTGTCAGTCACTGACGAAAGTATGCGCTAAGTATTTGGTAAAAAGCTAAATCCAGAGATTTAGCCTTTCCAGGAGGAGTGAGTAGGTTTACTGACCCCCGTTTTATGACCTATACAATGCGTTGCTACGACGTAAAACCATACAAACAAACAAACAGAATTGGATAATGTATGTGAACTAATGAGACAAGATATAATATTGTATTGATATAACTACATAACTGTATACCGATTCAAACTAATTTGAACTAAGGAAGGGTATTGCCCTAGGGTATAGTATTATGTTATACCGTATTTATTGTCGAGGTGGCTTTAATACAAACATTTACCCGCAGAAAATATGACTTCATTATTATGATTCTAATCTGCATTAAAATGAACAACCATATTAATTATAGGTATAATTTATAAATTCTTTATTAGCAAACTTTTGAAAATTTTATCGCGTACATAAAAATCGTGCATGTTACTTAGATCTACTGTTAACTTTGAATGTGACTTACAATAACCACGTTTTCTTTAACGAATCTATTTTTAAGGAAATAGAAATGTATGTACGGCTATGAAATGCTTAGCACGCGACCAACAACTCATATAAGCCTCAACCAAAGACATGCTAGAGAGAAACATCACACATCTAGACAAAGTACATATATATGATAAACCCCCAAACCATTTCAAACATTTTCAATTTTACTTTACTGCTAATTATTATGATTGAAATTGTAGCGTAAACGTATTTCAATTACTGAAGTGACAATGATTAAACACCTAATTTTCTTGTAAATGAAGATCGATTTTCGTGACTATAAAAATGTAATATAAAAAACCTGATCGAGGGTTGATTACAACATGATTTGCACAGTTGTGTCAATCGTGATTCAACGGAAAGTTCCTATCATGTGAATTCAGAGTGTTAAAAATTATATTCATGCATAAAGGTCAAGGTCAGGTATATTTTGTTGAAATTTACAAATGCATACTATCATGTTTTTGTACGCATAAATCATATTCGTAGATCTTGTTTGCACTTATGTATTTAATTGAAAGACTTTCACTTTAATGCAGTGATGAAACTCGACATTTATATTATTCTTTACATAAAATAAACGATTTACGAAGTAATTACCGACTTTCAGAACCGACACCCTAGTATGCTCGTACTAAAGAACCTCAAACATAACATAACTAAAATATAACGTCGCATTATTCTCTGACGTATACGCCGAGCAACGTAAATCGCCGACGTAGTCCGAATAATGACGTTACGACAATACGTCGTTAGTAACGTCTCACTTTGATACAGCGTCGTCAACAAAGATGCCTCACGGAAAGAATAAACGGACAATTATACAAGTTAAATCAGCTCCTACGACAAAACGTTGTCTATAATCTGGTTGATATAGCAACCGACAACAACAGGAATGTACAACATTTTAAAATGCTGCCACAATTGTTGGAAGTCAAGCCACTTTGGACTGACAACACAACAGATGAGCATGATGGCGATATCAAAGGAAGGCATAGCGAATCAGCTGAAGATTATGTCACCGTTATGAAGCAAATTACACCACGTGATGATGATGATGGGCAAAACAACATGGAAGATGAAATAGCTGGTTTGGACATGAAGACTAAAGGTTTGACCGATGATAGTAATGTAGCTCAAAGCCAAGCTGTAGCTAAGGCAGTAGATGAAAGCAAGAATGATGAAAGTGAACAGGAAACAAAGAAGAAGAACAAAGGAAAGAAAAAGAAGAAGGTAAATTTTACAAATATGTGTTTTAGTTGTTGATGTAAGCTATCTAAAACACTGTATTAGCTCGTCCGTGCATAATAATATAGCAATTTAGAAACGAGTCCATATTTTTATCTCAGGAAATTATATGAATAAGTTTGTTCCTATCGCATATTGTGAAAGACTATGCTAGGATATTAAATGATTTTATTTAAAAGATACTTCCATGCTAAGATATTGAATTCATCAAAGAACCATGAATACTTTATCTTAAGTTTAAGAAAATATAAGACTCCTTTGGTAAGCATATAAATTTACATAACCTCGTAAAATATTTGTTTTGTAGACGATAGCTGAAAAACGTGATGCCCCAGAAAGTTGCATCCAAGACGGCAGAGCAGTAAGGTTGGAGCCAATCAACAAAGCTACAAACACCATTGATAGCGTTCAGAAGACAAACAATAAGTCTAAACTCAAATCAGTAGGTTGCTTTGGCTTAATTTCAACTTGGCTAGCCAAGAGGAAAGAAAAACGGCGACAAAAGAAAAAGAAAGCCATCAATGCCAGAAAAGAAACAACTACTGAACCTATAGGTTAGAATTAATTATTACTATCGACCTTTAAACGTATGCATGTGCTTGTTGATTATTTGTCATTTTAACTTGGATTCTCTAATCCCCCAAAGCAGTGCTGAGGGATAGCGGGGAAGAAGTCGTGTAACTTTCAGCGCCTCCCTCCCCCCTCACAGCTAAACGACTGCTGGATGTTTTTTAGTGTGCGTATAACACATGGTTTTAAACGGACACTGTCCATGTGTTACAGCGGTTTGTGTTGTGTATAGGCTTTCACAAATTAATTTACGAAACTGAGACTTACTTTGGGTCGTATATGTTTCTGACTAATGTTAATTTTGATGTGTTCAGTTTTTGAAATTTGAATTGGACATGGCGCCCTCTGCTGTATGTTATCTTTTAAATACCCGACCGTTGTTTACTTTGAACAAGTTATCCGATAATAGACATTTTGTATTTTTTCGTGACCATAAATTCAACCAGACTAGTTACTCTATTTCCGGCATAATGACCAATGTACCATGACAATTGCCGAAAAAATTATTTACGTAAATCCGTATGCTATATTTGTAATATTATTTCTCATTTTTGCCGTAAGTTTTGAACGCACATATAGCCACACTTGACCGCAGTAAAAATTAATGTGGTCCCATCATACTTCCTACAGTTCCACGAACAATGCCATTTTAAATGCAATCTTTTCAATTCCTGACGTACTAAATGTTTGCATCTCAATAACATTTCAGTTGAGTATGAACACAGACGAGCTAAAGGTGGTTTAGCTTTCACTGTAGAGTTAGATAGTCGACCAATAATGAAGTCAGTACTACCACCAATTAAACAAAGACCAGGACCAGTAAGTATTTAACCCATACAAGAAGAACTTCTCCCTACCCCCTTTACAATTGCGGTGATTTTCCAAAACCCCTAATCATGTAATTCATGATGAATAATATTTTGAGTGTACCAAGTTGTCCTATATAGATAAATTTTTGAACATGTATACACTCATGATTTAGTCATCCTGAGTTAATTAGATTATTTACTCTGTGTCTATATAGTCATGTGATCTACAATAACAACTAGAAGTAAACACTGATTTGTTTTTGCCTATTTCTCTTTTCATGCAAATATTAACATAACACCAAATAGCGGATACAATAGCTACCAGCTTTCTTTTTGCGTATTACCCAATATCTTGCATAAGATTTTTAGTGAACAGTATGCAATATGTCATTTTTTATTTTAGATTCGCATGGCAACAGAACAGAAACTAAAACAAGCAGAACACAAAAGGACCGAACATATTAATAAGATGAAGGAGAATGCTCGTGCACACTCTAGAATGGTGTAAGTGTTAAGCTACAGTCCCATAAACATAAAAATAGCCGTAAGGGCACCGTACGGGCGCCGTGCAATCAAAGTCCGCAAGGACCCGTACAAAATCTTCGGTACCCGTACAAACTGTTACGTTTTTGTCAGAGTCCGTGAGATGAGTTTAGGATACACGTATCGGTTTAAAAGTCAAATCGTGAACAAATTCGTGACCGAGTATAAATTAAACTTGCATATCATCCAGCTACGGCTTTGTACGGGTAAGTTGTTTTGTGCCATGTGCGTACCGTCACCTTAATACGCAAGGCTTCCCACGATCTATGGCTGTCTGCACGTACGAGTCCGCAACAAGCCACGATTTTATGGGACTGAGGCATTAATCAGAACGTGGTTTTAATTGAATATTTTAACACCTTAATCCCCATTTATTATAAATGCATTTTATATTTCTATACTGCGTGCATTGTCAGTAAAATCAAAACAAGGCTAATTTTCTTGAATTATTACTGTTGTCCAATGTAAACTATGTAGACCAACATAGAATAACAATAGGATCAGCTGTTTTCCAATACCAATTCGTTATTTGGAACCATTATAAGGTATGTCTTGCTCGACTCGTGCCAAGACTAGAATGAAGTGCACAACTTATTCATGAAAGTATAGCTATTCTCTTTTAACTGTTATATTTCTTTCCCTGTTTAGTGAGCATGTATTTTATGTTTCCATTCTGTTTGTTTAAGCAATATCGATATTGTGTTGGTTCTAAACAAGGAACAAATATGTTTTTCTATACAGAAAATATTTACTATCAAACTTCTAGTGTATGAAATTCTTACTATTTATTATAGTATTACTATTTGTGTTTGCAGTCAGGAAGTAGCAGACAGACGTGTCGAGAATGAGATGCAGTTCAAGCAGACAACATTACTAAAGATCAGAGATAAAGAATTTAAAGCTTCCAGGGCACCTAGCCGTCTTGAATATGATAGAAACATGAGATGTCGATCACGATGTAACAGCAGAATGAGGCACACACCTGATATCATCAACTCTAAACCAAATATCACACTAACCAGCTCACCAATTGCTGAAGTCAATGAAATGCCTCCAATCTCTCCTCAATCTGAACAAGACGTTTCTCATATGATCGAGTGATTTAGCTGTTAGGACTGACTGGCATCAACACTTAAAGATATAACCCATAATTAAAAAGCACAAACTTCATCTGTCAGAGCAATGACATCGAATTTCCTTTGACTTCAGTCTAGCTCTGATGTTTAATACAATAAAGTTATGATTTTTGTAAGTCTCTCTGTTTATGACTTTTGGACCCCAAAAAGAGTCTTCAAGAGATGCAATGCACTATAAGTTTGGGTTCTCCCTAAAACAAATGTAAAAATATGATGCCTAGTCGGTCCGCGATTGTTGGTTAAAGTTAAGATTTTATAATTTATAAAGCTTTATAAAAACAAGCCAGTTGTTTTGTTGTTTATTAGTGAATGTAAAATGCATTATCAATATTGCCCATAAACTTATGAACTGTCTCAGAGCATTAATTGGCGCTTGATAATCGCTATAGACATTAATTTAAACTTTTTTATGTCGATGATGATTATTTTGCTCTATTGCTGATTATAATATATACGTATTAAATGCTGATGATAGACTGTTGAAATGTATACGCGTGTGTCATTCAAAGTAACACTATTATTCTAGTATTTATTAATTCTAGCACAATGTGTATTGCCATGAGCACCTACATTGTCATTATTTAACCCTAGACGAGATTTCAATGCTGAGCAACAATGATTATAACAACATACGAAACAAATATGGAAGTCATTCTTTAACTTATATTGCTATTTCTGTAATTACGTCTGGAGAGCGAGATGTCTGGACAATGTTGATAAATACTTTAATTGAATTTTCCGGTTGTGTTACAGACTACGTATATACTATGTCAATCAAATTTAATGCTACAATATCCAGAGGAGGAAAATCACATTTGCAATTTGGCACAACGATCTATATAGCTGATATAATGTTTACTAGTGTGATCTTTACTAGCAATATGGATAATGCACTTAATGTACTTGTAATGATATGGTATGTTGGTATGTTATCATTTGCCGCGCTTTTTGATAAAATGTAACTTTAAAATATTGTATGCCGTTTCTATAATGACTATTTATTCGTTCATATAAATGTTTTGTACATAAGCAATTACTGTATGAGAAAATTTAATGAATCTTACAGTAAACGAAGGAATTACTCGTTTTTGTATAATCTAAACTTGTTTTATCTAATTAAAATCTAAATAAGAATTGTAGACAAGAAACATTTCTACATGACAAAAGTTCAACTTAAAACAATCTACTATCTAGTCAATAAATTATTCCAAAGAAAACGTTAGAAATTGACATTATAGACACACTTGTCGTAGTTAATGTCAGAACAAGAATGCATGTTGAAATAAATCAATCTTGCATTATATTTTGGTAATTTCGTTAAAATGGCTGATTTGCATAATGCATACACTTTACTATATGCGCAGCGATAAAAACGGGCTAAATCAATGCTATGTATGTAAATTGTACACATGTTGCTTCCATGTTAGTAAAAATAAACTGTTTACAACAATTGTAACTTTCCGATATTAAAACTATAAAAATAAAGGTCTTCTATTGGAACCATTAAACACAAACAATTTTAGACATCTCGTTTGAAAACCTTTTTTACTATACATTCATGAACTCGTTCCATGATATAAATCTATTGAAAACCGAAGCAAAAGCAATCGCATTTTTGCATATAGCGATGTAGAAAAACAAGCCAGAACAGCACATTCAATAAAAAGCCATTAGCAACATGTTACAAATATGACAGAGCACCATTAACAGAAAATAAAAGTCATATAGCATTTTAGAGGCCAGTCTTGTTTATGCTAGGTTTACATCTGGCCACGATCTCCCCGATTAGCCAGAGGCTAAAAAACCGGGGAGCTTTACGATTAGATGGTATACTCCACGTTCTGTTACGCTTCCTTACGAAATCAGCACGTTTTGTTGCGCTCTACTGCGCTTTGCCACGATCGAGCCCACGATTTGCATCACGATCTGTTACGCTTTGTTGCGATCAACACGATTGGCTTTCACGCTCCACCACGTTCCGTTACGTCCTGTTAAGATCTCCCACGACAAAGCCGCTTTGTTGCGATCTCCTGCGAATTGACCTACGATTTGAGACAAATGACCACGTTTTACGTCACGATTTGATATTTAAACAAGAAATAATTCCAGCGACGAGGGATGAAAAAATGTGTCCACGCTGGTCCCGATCTGTTGCGATTGTACTCCACGTTCTGTTACGCTTCGGTACGTTCCGTTACGTTTTGTTCCGAAGGCCACGCTCTGTCACGATTAGAAAATGAATAGGGGCAATCGTGGTGAAATTTAAGTTTGATTTAAAATCTGTCCCGATGCCCACGATGTCCCCGATTCAACCACGTTCCGTTACGCTCCCCCACGATCACCCCGATTGGACTCCACGCTCTGTTACGTTCGCCACGATGCTCTGGAGTCGGGGACATCGTGGTAATCGTGGCCAGATGTAAACCTAGCATTATGGAGCCTTAGCTTTTAGTAGAATTCATTTGATGAATATTCAATTATTGCTTGCCTCAAGGTCCATTTCGATCAAATTATTTGATATGAGGAAAATTATTTCCTTGTTAGCATCTTATTCCATTTTAAGTTCTTGTTTTTCATTTTTCGTATATGCAAATAACAGACAATATAATGCTCGAGGTCTTCAAAGCGTTTAAACAAATACTTGACATTGAGAAATACGTACTTGAAAAACAAATTCTTATTGAAACAAACACAATATGTGCATTTACACTAAGAGAATTACCCGATGTTAACTAAGTTTAATATTTTTTAGCAAAGTGTGTCTGCAAATATGTCAGGAAATTCAACAGTGAGCATAGAGTGAGGTGCGTATTTTTTTAATCTTGTAACTAACGGATTTGCAAACAAATAAAGAAAACTTGAACCTAAGGGGTTTCCGCCTTGAAACAAACAAGGACAAAGTACGAAAATACGATGTTTAATACTTTCCTTACACACAATTTTACAGTTTTAGATGCTTGTGACTTATATGCTTTTTCTATTAGAAACAATTCAATTTTGCTACCATTTGTTTAATCTATCCTTTCTCTTAAGCGACATAACAAAACATTGGAAGATAATATAATTGGAAATAAATTGTTGTGGCTTTATCGACATGATATTGATTGCGTATGATTTATGATTTGAAAAACAGAATAATACGCTTGATGTTATTTATTTTATAGCGCATTTTACCTGGATGTAAGTTAATGGGAATAATTTATAAAGATATTCTCAACAACTGACAACTTATAATCAAAATAGACTTCCGTCTTTCTGTTCATTGACATTAATTAAACATTTTAAGGGTTTTATTCCTCAAAATATCTCACAATCAACACAAGAGGCATTACTTCATATCATCCAAAAATACAACATGCAACGAATGCGTATACCACATATATGTATAAGGACTATGTTTCATATAATTAACACATTCGAAGTATAATCGATGTTTAATAATTGTAGACTCTTTTACGTGTTCTTTATGATTGATTTAAATAATGTTGATGGAATAAATGAAAAAATGTGAAACTTAAAATTGACTAATGTCAAGTTTCCATAGCATACGCTGTTTGAATGATATACAATACCATCGAAGGTGTCATTTTTAGCCGGATGTTTTCACAAAAAATTCGGCTTAAAGTTTGGCGAAACACTGGTGGGCGTCCGGTGTCGTTAACAATTGCGTTAAAGTTTTCAATTAAGCATTTATTGTCAGATCTTTATGAAACTTCATACAATGACAACATACCATGTGATGAACAGAATTAGACAGTAACCACAACTCCATCTGACTTTATTATAAAATATTTCCCATTGTAATTTTTGCGTTAAAGTTTTTAAATTCGGCTTTAATGTGGTTTCTAAATTACATTTCTTGTTCGTTATTTGTACACAACATTTGTTCAGTCGAATTTCTGAAATAAGCTTCCAGGTCATCCGTCAGCACCACAAAGTTAGCTTTTTTACATCATATTTCTGTAGTGATGCACACGTTTGCTATGTTTTGTAAAATATACAGGCATAAATTGCTAAGTAAATCAGACGGAATGAAGCGAAAATTTTAACATTCCTGAAAAAAGTATACCCAACATATGTTTGCTTATGTAAAACACATTGCCGTTTTATTAATGTTTAGACAGCATGGGTTTTGAGAAAACGTCGGTGAAGTGGAAACTAGTTTAATGTATTGCATGTAACCAATAATTAAACTTGCTCGAGGTTGCTTAAACAACTCTGATTAATGTAAACGATCTTTAAGGCGACTGGAGGTCTATAACTTCTGAAGAATTATGTGGGCATGATATTGTATGCGAATCGAATTACATGTTACCCCATAAAATGATACAAGCATAATGAGACGAAAACAGTGTAAAACTATTTATTTTTACAACCCAATTCATGTAATTTTCGAATTATATTATAAACAAAAAATACCATTAATATGCAAGTACAGACATGAGTGCGCTGTCCTAGGGAAAAAAATTAATCAATTAATACAGGATGAATCATTTAAATGGCTACTAGTAAGATGAATATGATTTTTTATTTTCATACACGTGTTAAAAATGTTATCACTGCAAGAAAACAACACAGTTTTCGATAAGGCTAAATTTGACCCGATTTGTAACAACTATAGTAAGTGTATTCGACTCAACATTTTCTCCAGATAGAAAAACCTATAAATTGTTCGTCATTGGTAACAATGATCACTCATAATTCAATTTTTGTAAGAAGATGTTCGTACAAATTTTGCGTACTTATAGGATGTTCAGAATAGTATAAACAAAAATGTAAGTTTCAAATCTTTTCTAGAACTTCTCATTATATAGTAGCAATATAAATAAGACAATGGTACTTCAATCATGTTATGTTATAGTTTATATTGTAACTTTACTCAACAAACCAATGCTCCAGATAGAACATGACATGTTGATGCTTATAAAATCTACCCAACTTCAACTTAAGCATATGATAAAATACGAAAATGTTTCCGTAGTGACAAATACTGTATCCATTTGCCTTTACAAATTGAATATATCACTTTTCTCTTAATACATGTATGACTCAAACAGGGCAATACAATATTAAATTAAGTCGATACATGACACCCCATTTTTATTTGGCATCTTACATGCAGCATATAATGATATGTAATTAGATATGTTTTATAATCAACAAAATGAATGTAAACAATTAAACGGGCGTCTAGATTTTTATCAAAACTCATGTAATGTGTCTGCTGAGTAAAATTGTTTTCATTGATTTAATCAAATGCATCGTGCGCTTTTGTCGTTGAAAAATTGCAAACAAGAAATGATAAATTCTTTCCATAGCCAAAATGAGTGTTAGGGTTATTGGTATATAGTGCTAACTGCTGGGTTTTTTATATTGATAGCCTCGGAAAAGTAGTACTGAGTACTAGTAATAGTATATATCTACTCGTTATCATTGGCTATTAAAATTGTCTGAAAGTGAACAGTTTTTGTTCGTGGTTTTTTATCAAGCATTTATAGCTGATCTAAGCCACTCAACTTCAACAATTATACATTACATGAATACCGTTGACAGAAAGAACAGTATCTTATTGTGATGTATATTATACATCTATGTCACAATTAGGGACTTTAGTCAGTTATCTTTCCCTGATAAAATCTGAGGCAATCCAATTGGTAAGTAGGTCCTTACAGTCGGAATCCTCGGATTTTATCATTGAATTCCTATGTAAGGGTAACAAAATATTTCATCTAATATCTTTTTTGTTAATGAAGATATTAACAGAAGTGATGGAATTTAGATAGTTCTTTTATTTAAAAATAATTAGCTTGAATTTCAAACAAATTAAATGATATACAAAAAAGTTATTTGAGATTAAATTTGGCAAATTAACATTGAAAAGTAAGGGTAAAATCCGAATAATCCAACAAATTAGACCTACCTATTTTGAAGAGTATACAAGGGGAAATAACTGACTAAAGTCCCTTATTCGTTTGCTCCTTTTTCTGCTGCTAATTCAACACAGTAATTTGCATCCTAAATAATCATTGGATCTATATTGTGGCACATTCATCATTATATGTGAACTATCAATTCACCTTAACATTTTTCGACACCTCTGTTTGAAACATTAAAATGTTCATTTTACGTAAAGTCAAGGACTACCCCTCATTAGCATTAAGATGTAGAATGCTTATAAAATTGGCTGCCTATTTTGAAGAATACAATCTTGCTAAGTTGCTAAGTCAATTTAAATTTCATTGTGTGCCAATGACTCTACATAAAACTCACCGCATGATCCTTAATCACTATAGACAGCTATTGTATTTTGTTCGGTGACACTACAGAAAGCTATTTAAATATCCAAGTAAAATTAAGTATGGTACCAGGTGTTATATTTAATGTACGCTTCAAGCGTATGCTTACATGCTAAAGACAGTTAAATAGCATCGTTGAAATATTTTGAAGATTTATCGTTTTATAGTCCTATAGTAAAGGATTTGTGTGGATATTTAATATAATAAATGATCAAATCTACCGTATATGCATATATGTCATTTCAATATTATGTCTGTTATTGAAATGTATTTTATGACAAGAAATTTAAATACACAAATGTATTTTAATTTTCTGCACTCTGTGCAATATATTTGTAATGTTCAGTCTGGTTTTGCCTTTCCATTAAATTATGTCTACTACACTTGATGAAGCCTCTCTCACACCAATTGAACTGATATATTGAAATGTTTTCTTTACAAAATTCAATAAATCGTATCAGTTTCTTTATGGATGAAAACAACGAAAGCAATAATTCATGAGAATTTCTTTATTAGCCTGGTCATACGTAAATGATGATAATAGATTGTGTACGTCAAACAATCTTTCTAAGCCGTACATTATCCCATCTATATATGTCATTAAGTATATATATTTTCATAAAGCTGTGTACGCACATTTCGCGTATTAGGTTTCTTTGAGACTAAAACTCATTCATTGCTACATTTCTTATAAATTGTTGAATCATATGGTGAACAATTTTCGGTTGATATATTACTAGTTTGTTTGTGCGTTTCTGATTTCTTGTTATTTTGGACCGTTCAATATAAGGTTCCAATCAGTAATATATTTTAGCACTGGTGTTTATTGATACATATCCTATTACATTAAATTTTGCAGAATCATCTGAAAAATAACTGATATATTTAAAAGTAAATTATTCAATCACATTTCATTATCGTGTATACGATCCAGAACTAGAATATAAAATATTTACACCAACATGTTGTCCCACGGAATTGTTTTAACTGCAAAGTTGAACAATATTGAATGTTATTGTCAGTTCGATGGTTTTGTCTGTTTTATTAGATTTTTAGTGACACCAACTGGTTTATTGTATAACATTATATCGTATTTCTTTTTTATCTAATTAATCTGTTACTTCATGTTTACTTCATGCTTGCTACAATATCAACACAGTACACTTTAAAGATCAATATAGAGATATCCGATTATCTGGAAAACCAGAATGATAAGTTTGTTTTGCGAAGAAATATGATTTTTGAGTTAAGTGAACGTATAACAGTTAAAGTAAACAAACAATAGGTCAAGATAAGTTGTAATTGCACCTTATTAACTGACATTTTAAAGTCAATTTTGATCACATACTATTAAAGTTAAGTTTTTGTTTTGTTTGTATTGTAGCGCCGGGAAATGTCGCATCGCCGGGAAACGTCATAATCTACGGAAAATGTCGCACCGTCGCCGGGAAATGTCGCAATCTGCTGAAAACGTCGTAAACCCCACTGCCGGTATATGTCGCATTGTTGACGGGAAATGTCGCAAAAAAATTGCTGCCGGTATATGTCGTAACATCGACGGGAAATGTCGCAATAATGATTAATATTGCATTTTGATGATTTTGAATTTATATGCGATTATAACGATTTTTATTGAATTAAAATGTAAACTCGTTGGTTTAAATGTTTGTAAAATGTTTATTGATTGTGTGATGTGGACTTTTTGTTTGATTGAATTTGGGAAATCATAAGTAGCGGATCCAGGATCTCAGATTAGAGGAGGTGTGGCTTTCTGGTTAGAGGGACGTGAGCAGTAAATAACCTTTTTTTCAACCAGATACACTAGTATGCTTGCAAAGTCAAAGAGTGTTCTACTTGAAATAGATGTTGTGCTTTAATTTTATGTAAAAATATGGTTTTAAATGGAAATTATGATATAAAACGTTATAAATGTTAGGGCGTGCGCCGGGTGCGCACTGGGCCTCTGAATTCGCTAGTGATCATCTGCATTTGTATAAGATATTAATCAATATTATATCTCTTGTTGCCATATCTCCATATGCAGAAATTCTTCATAAATGGCCATTAAATGAATAAGATTAATATGTATAGAAAATATAGCCCTTTTTTCATCTTGGAATACCCAAAGAAATATAATTGTTCTACATAAAAACAACACTTTATAGTCCGAACGGCTACCGGTAGCTTTAATTCTAGTGCATGTGCATATGCAATGCAATGCAATGCAATGCAATGCAATGCAATGCAATGCAATGCAATGCAATGCAATGCAATGCAATGCAATGCAATGCAATGCAATGCAATGCAATGCAATGCAATGCAATGCAATGCAATGCAATGCAATGCAATGCAATGCAATGCAATGCAATGCAATGCAATGCAATGCAATGCAATGCAATGCAATGCAATGCAATGCAATGCAATGCAATGCAATGCAATGCAATGCAATGCAATGCAATGCAATGCAATGCAATGCAATGCAATGCAATGCAATGCAATGCAATGCAATGCAATGCAATGCAATGCAATGCAATGCAATGCAATGCAATGCAATGCAATGCAATGCAATGCAATGCAATGCAATGCAATGCAATGCAATGCAATGCAATGCAATGCAATGCAATGCAATGCAATGCAATGCAATGCAATGCAATGCAATGCAATGCAATGCAATGCAATGCAATGCAATGCAATGCAATGCAATGCAATGCAATGCAATGCAATGCAATGCAATGCAATGCAATGCAATGCAATGCAATGCAATGCAATGCAATGCAATGCAATGCAATGCAATGCAATGCAATGCAATGCAATGCAATGCAATGCAATGCAATGCAATGCAATGCAATGCAATGCAATGCAATGCAATGCAATGCAATACAATACAATACAATACAATACAATACAATACAATACAATACAATACAATACAATACAATACAATACAATACAATACAATACAATACAATACAATACAATACAATACAATACAATACAATACAATACAATACAATACAATACAATACAATACAATACAATACAATACAATACAATACAATACAATACAATACAATACAATACAATACAATACAATACAATACAATACAATACAAATACAATACAAATACAATACAATACAATACAATACAATACAATACAATACAATACAATACAATACAATACAATACAATACAATACAATACAATACAATACAATACAATACAATACAATACAATACAATACAATACAATTACAATACAAATACAAATACAATACAATACAATACAATACAATACAATACAATACAATACAATACAATACAATACAATACAATACAATACAATACAATACAATACAATACAATACAAATACTTGTACAAATACTTGTACAAATACTTGTATTTTTTATTTGATCGAAAATTCAATAATATGAACAGTTTATGAACAGTTTTAGTTTAGCACTTTGATTTTATAAATTTTTGAAAGGTTCGTGAAATACAAGTGTGGACAGAAATGAAGTGAGGTGATTTTCCTGCTAATAATTGACTGAACATTCGTTAAATGAGGGTGAAACCCCCGTTTTGGTACGCAGTATTCAGGCTTGTCTTAGGCCGTACGCAACTTACGCAGTACGCAAAGGGTCGTCTTTTAGTACGCAGAACTGTCAGTTTTCGGCGGTGTTATATCAATTACGACAACATGGAATTTATCGATCAGAGGAGACAATGCGACAAGAAGTTGTCACTTTTTTAAGTGAAACCCCAAGACTTGGCAGCAGTGATTTCGGTGGATGCTGGTGGGACTCTATTCTGGAACAACCAGAGATGTACTTGGCCCGTATGTCAAGGGAATTCGAGTTTGGTGATCAGATAACACTTCAAGCTATGTCACAGTTATACAACGTACAAATCATCGTAGTAACCACGATGAATAGTGCAACAGCATTAATTAGCCCGAGTGGCAGTTCAGTTCTGTCTAACGACATCCCTGTTATAATATTGGGACATTACCCAGAAGGTGCTGGTGAGCATTACGTAGCCCTTGGATATGAACAAGAAACCTTAGAAGCAATCATAGACAGATCTCCACAGATAACATTGGAAACTAGAGACGCAGTCAACGAAAACGTCGCACAAACTAGCTATGTGAATTCGACCTCGGACAATGCAGAATTAAGCAATGAAAATACTCCCAACGCAGAAGACAATTTCAATACGCAGGAAGTGGGTATTAGAAACAATTACTCTTTAGAGTGCAATGGTAACATCGAACAGTTGCGCGACATGGTACGCTATATGAGGGAAAAGAAACAAAAGCAACAGAAACTTTACGTTGAACTTCCTCCAGAGATTTGGCATTTGATAGTCAACCTTGTTTTGAAAGTGAGTCCAATGTCACGATTTACACTCCAACGGGTTAACAGAATGTTTAAAGAAATTGTGATGCAAACACCTCCACCGAGATTTTATCTTAACCCTGAGCGATTCAGAGATGTGTCGGTTTGGCCAATTAGTGTTCGTAAAATCATATCCGTAGCTGGCCCAGGAAGTGGACTTGTGCAAGAAATCCGAGATGTAATTAATCATTCATCATGGTCAAACGCCTGGCTATTTCTTCGAATGGCAACTATTTGCGGGTGGTACATAGTAAAGGGATTTGGTTCAGACGCCACGGTTACTACAATAAGAAATAAACATTTCAATAAAAATCATGTTTCATTAGTACATTATGACTGCGCCACATTTCTTTTAATAAGGTTGTGTCGTCTCGAGAGACAATTTGTTGCATAAATAATGTGACTTTTTACAGTTGATATTGTTTTGAAACAGTTCGCAGTTATTGTGTAGTATCGACATAATGTTTGTTTTCAGTATTTTACATAAAGTCAGATTTGACAGAGTATGTTACCTTATGTTTTGGGTCGCTCAATGACGTACAATCATTATCGTCATTTATACGTTCACAGTTATACAGTTTTTGATACTTGTTCTTATTCATAAGCTTGTTTGAAGTGTGTTTTGTTTTTATAATGGTTGATTTTGTTTATAGCTAACTAAGTAGTTTTGTAAATTTGATAACGCTTGTAACATGCAATGTCTATATTTATTTTGTTTTATATTAAATATGTTTTCTTGCACACCGATACATAATGATGTATAATTTGAACCGTTCTTAAAAATAAAAATCTCAAACACACGTCTTTTGCTATGCCATGGTCACTAGCAGTTTCACAAAAGGGCAACACACATGTTAGAGCGTCAGATCCTTGACAAGAGTTGTAATTTTTCCCAAACCAACACAGTTTAAATACACCATCCTAACGATACACGGACAAAGCAAGCACGTGTTTCCTGTATGTATATAATTTCTAATAAATGTGCATGCTAATATCACATGACTTAAATTACTGTTATCATAACACATGTTTTAAAAAGCCATAAACATGATTTAATGTGCATCAAACACATGCTTGTTTTGTAAGTCAATCATTTTATAAAAATAGACGTAGCTTAACTAAGGCGTAGCTCTTATTAAATTTTGATTTACTGACGAGATAAGACATTACGGTAATTCAGATTTCAATACAATTGGTACAAAACTAATAGAAAAATGCATGCATGACAGAACACTATTAACAGTATATAACAATACAAGGGTATACGTTGTCATAAACATTGCGCATCAAGCATTGATAAAACCGATTGAAACGATCATTTGTCGACAGATGCGTTAAATTAATGAATCGATGTTGATCAGCGAATTTCGAAAAAGTCAATGTGACGTTATTCAAAGAGTAAATATAAAGTCAGTTAAAAGTATGAGCCAATAAACGGATCATTATATAGATCCATTATTATTATTATTAATTTGTTTTTGGAAGGCTGATTGGGGCTAAAGCTCCCAAGTTGGCTGAGAAGCGACCAGTAAATAAATAAACCCGAAAAGCACTCAGCTGTTTCAAACATGGGCAAAACTCAGCTTTAAATCCCCCTAAGTATTTTTTTCCTAGCCCGTCACTGTCATGCAGGTATTAATGCATCATTATTTTGATTAATCAATACATGTATATCGTTAATGGTTAATCATTGTCTTGATCATTGTTTTAATCAAGCAACTGTGATTTTACCATAACAGAGTTTGTAATGAAGTAACTCCCCGTTCCCACAAAGTGACGACTGTACGACGACCATCCCGATCATACCACGATCTGGAAAAAAAATATCGATCGTGGCTGATCGGCGTCGGTCAGGGTCAACGTTGAGCATTTTGGCAGTTGATGGTCTTTAGTACAAAAGCACTACGGTGATACTACGTCTTATACGCTGCTACCCAGCTTCTACTACGATGTTACACAGACTTCAGCTGTCCATCTACTGAGTTTATTGCGTTTACGGTACGCCTCTACTACGACATTCAAGATCATAATACGACGCTACGAAGTTCTAGACGACTGTACAACGTTACCACAACGTTCGGTGGTGCTGATCATACTAGGATTCTACTATGCTTTTAGTATGGTTAAGCGATGATGTGCATATCTTTTGGGTTTCTGAAACGTATTTTACTTTATTTTTCGACATGAAACACGTATAGGTGATTATTTATCTGTCTTTGTTTTAACAAAAAACAAATTTAAATGGAAATTGAGCTTGCGTATTTTTTTCATTTACAGGGATGTTTAACCAGTTAGATGTAAAAAGCTGTACAAATGATCGTCATTACAAATGATGCTACATTTTAACATTCTAATATTAACGCTTTGAAACAAACTGCACAAGACTGTACGACGATGTTACTGGTATACGCTTTTACTACAATCAATTGAATTGTATTTAATTTATAAATAAGACCTCACCACCAACCTTCCCCGCTGCTGGTACAATTGTGCTGCGTCTACCACGCTCCTTATACGCTTCTACCCTGATTCTTGTTTGCTACGATCCTACTACACTTGTTTTGAACATGTCCAAAATAAGCGTGTTAGGAGCGTAGTGCTCCCCGATCATAAAGACACTACCTCGACCCTACTACGCCTATGAAGACCCAACAAAGCTTCTACTACGATTCGACATGATCGACATTTATAATAATTGCAACATTTCCCGTCGATGTTGCGACATATACCGGCAGCGAATTTTTTTGCGACATTTCCCGTCAACAATGCGACATATGCCGGCAGTGGGGTTTACGACGTTTTCAGCAGATTGCGACATTTCCCGGCGACGGTGCGACATTTTCCGTAGATTATGACGTTTCCCGGCGATGCGACATTTCCCGGCGCTACAATGGGTCTATGTACCGGCCTGTAAATGGACCCGCTGGCCCCCGGAAGTGCCTCAGGTACCGGTTGTGGCACATTTCCTGGTCCGTCTGGACCATACAAAGGGACTGAGGCACAAATGAAACCGGTGTTGCCCAGTGTTGCGGAAACCGTAACTTTAACCTTTTATAACAGAGGTGTATAGAATTTCTGTAACTCTTACCTGCCTCTTAGGGTTGTCTAGTGTAACGGAACTCGAACCTCTTCTTGCAGGGATGTCTAGTGTTACGGAATTTCCGTAACTTTAGCCTTGCCTAAAAGAGTTGTCTAATGTGAAGAGACTTCCGTAACTTTAGCCTCGTTATAACGGGATGTCTAGTGTTACGGAATTTCCGTGAATTTAGGCTTGCCCCATAGGGTTGTGAAGTGTTACGGAACTTCCGTAACTTCCGTAACTTTAACCTTTCCTGATAGGGTTGTCTAGTGTTACGGAACTTCCTTTACTTTCGCCTCACCTCAAAGGGTAGTCTAGTATTACGGATCGTCCGTAACTTTAGCCTCTTCCCAAAGGATTGTCTAGTATTACGGAACTTCCGTAACTTTAGCCTTTCCTCATAGGGTTGTCTAGTGTTAAGGAACTTCCGTAACTTTAGCCTTTCCTCATAGGGTTGTCTAGTATTACGGAACTTCCGTAACTTTAGCCTTTCCTCATAGTGTTGTCTAGTATTACGGAACTTCCGTAACTTAAGCCTCACCTCAAAGGGTAGTCTAGTATTACGGATCGTCCGTAACTTTAGCCTCGTCCCTTAGGATTGTCTAGTATTACGGAACTTCCGTAACTTTAGACTTTCCTCATAGTGTTGTCTAGTGATACGAAACTTCCGTAACTTCAGCCTCTCCTCAAAGGGTTGTCTAGTGTTACGGAACTTCCGTTACTTTAGCCTCACCTCAAAGGGAAGACTAGTAATACGGATCGTCCGTAACTTTAGCCTCTTCCATTAGGATTGTCTAGTATTACGGAACTTCCGTAACAAAAGCCTCTCCTCAAAGGGTTGTCTAGTGTTTCGGAACTTCCGTTACTTTAGCCTTTCCTCATAGGGTTGTCTAGTGTTACGGAACTTCCGTAACATTAGCCTTTCCTCATATGGTTGTCTAGTATTACGGATCGTCCGTAACTTTAGCCTCTTCCCTTAGGATTGTCTAAGCCTCTCCTCAAAGGGTTGTCTAGTGTTACGGAACTTCCGTTACTTTAGCCTCACCTCAAAGGGTAGTCTAGTATTACGGATCGTCCGTAACTTTAGCCTCTTCCCTTAGGATTGTCTAGTATTACGGAACTTCCGTAACTAAAGCCTCTCCTCAAAGGGTTGACTAGTGTTACGGAACTTCCGTTACTTTAGCCTTTCCTCGGAGGGATGTCTAGTGTTACGGAATTTCCGTAACTTTAGCCTTTCCTCATAGGGTTGTCTAGTGTTACAGAACTTCCGTAACTTTAGCCTTTCCTCAAAGGTTTGTCTAGTATTACGGAACTTCCGTTACTTTAGCCTTTCCTCGGAGGGATGTCTAGTGTTACGGAATTTCCGTAACTTTAGCCTTTCCTCATAGGGTTGTCTAGTGTTACAGAACTTCCGTAACTTTAGCCTTTCCTCAAAGGTTTGTCTAGTATTACGGAACTTCCGTAACTTTAGCCTTTCCTCATAGGGTTGTCTAGTATTACGGAACTTCCGTAACTTTAGCCTTTCCTCAGTGTTGTCTAGTATTACGGAACTTCCGTAACTTAAGCCTCACCTCAAAGGGTAGTCTAGTATTACGGATCGTCCGTAACTGTATAGCCTCGTCCCTTAGGATTGTCTAGTATTACGGACATTCCGTAACTTTAGCCTTTCCTCATAGTGTTGTCTAGTATTACGGAACTTCCGTAACCAAAGCCTCTCCTTACAGGGTTGTCTAGTATTACGGAACTTCCGTAACTTTAGCCTTTCCTCAGTGTTGTCTATACTACGGAACTTCCGTAACTTAAGCCTCACCTGAAAGGGTAGTCTAGTATTACGGATCGTCCGTAACTTTAGCCTCGTCCCTTAGGATTGTCTAGTATTACGGACATTCCGTAACTTTAGCCTTTCCTCATAGTGTTGTCTAGTATTACGGAACTTCCGTAACCAAAGCCTCTCCTTAAAGGGTTGTCTAGTGATACGGAACTTCCGTTACTTTAGCCTCACCTCAAAGGGTAGTCTAGTATTACGGATCGTCCGTAACTTTAGCCTCTTCCCTTAGGATTGTCTAGTATTACGGGAACTTCCGTAACTAAAGCCTCTCCTCAAAGGGTTGTCTAGTATTACGGAACTTCCGTTACTTTAGCCTTTCTTCGTAGGGATGTCTAGTGTTACGGAATTTTCGTAACTTTAGCCTTTCCTTATAGGGTTGTCTAGTATTACGGAACTTCCGTAACTTTAGCCTTTCCTCATAGGGTTGTCTCGTATTACGGAACTTCCGTAACTTAAGCCTCACCTCAAAGGGTAGTCTAGTATTACGGATCGTCAGTAACTTTAGCCTCTTCCCTTAGGATTGTCTAGTATTACGGAACTCCGTAACTTTAGCCTTTCCTCATTGGGTTGTCTAGTATTACGGAACTTCCGTAACTTAAGCCTCACCTCAAAGGGTAGTCTAGTATTACGGATCGTCCGTAACTTTAGCCTCGTCCCTTAGGATTGTCTAGTATTACGGAACTCCGTAACTTTAGCCTTTCCTCATAGGGTTGTCTAGTGTTACGAAACTTCCGTAACTTTAGCCTTTCCTCATAGTGTTGTCTAGTATTACGGAACTTCCGTAACTTTAGCCTTTCCTCATTGTGTTGTCTAGTATTACGGAACTTCCGTAACCAAAGCCTCTCCTCAAGGGGTTTTCTAGTGTTTAGGAACTTCCGTTACTTTAGCCTCACCTCAAAGGGTAGTCTAGTTTTACGGATCGTCCGTAACTTTAGCCTCTTCCCTTAGGATTGTCTAGTATTACGGAACTTCCGTAACTAATGCCTCTCCTCAAAGGGTTGTCTAGTGTTACGGAACTTCCGTTACTTTAGCCTTTCCTCGTAGGGATGTCTAGTGTTACGGAATTTCCGTAACTTTAGCCTTTCCTCATAGGGTTGTCTAGTGTTACGTAACTTCCGTAACTTTAGCCTTTCCTCATAGAGTTGTCTAGTATTACGGAACTTCCGTAACTCACCTCAAAGGGTAGTCTAGTATTACGGAACTTCCGTAACTTTAGCCTCGCCATATACAAGTGTAACCCGTAACTTTAACTTGCCTCTCAGGGTTGTCAAAACTCACAACTAACTCGGGCTCAAGGAAATATACCGTGACCATAGCTACTCATTCGGAACACTTCGACCTTTCATGAATGAAATACACTAATACACACATATGTCTTTGTTTTAATTTGAACCAAATTGTGTTTATCGATATCATTGAACTGTGTAATTTCAAATTTACGGACTATTAACGAAACTTTAGTCATCGTCTAAACGATCGTGTATTTGTTCACTTAGGTTTAAAAATGGCGCCTAAATATGTCCGAGGTTGCGAATGGCCGAGGAGTTCCGAATGTATAGCTACTGTTAATTACTCATCCATTCGGAGCTCCTCTGCTTTTATTTCATTCAATGAATGACCGAAGAATTCTGAATGTCACCAGTTTTTAAACACAACTAGACATTGAATTGTATTTAGCCGTCAGTGGCGCATACATTGATCCCGTTGATTTAAATATTCTAACTAAATTACTTCTGTATTTACAATCAATGAAACAGATAACGAACCATCATTTATCTACAAAAACGATCGAGTATTTAAATAGGAAGGATTAATGTATGCGCCACCGACAGTTGAATGAAATTCAACAATGGACGATGTCAACATGCACAAATGATCGCACTTATCGGCGATTTGGTTCCATGTAACATAATTTACCAGGAGGTATAGTTCGTTTTTTCTCAACGGTCGAAGCTTGAATTGTTTCAAGGTGACTGAATTAATTGTTTTTGTACTGGCGGCCTAATTGTTATTAAAAATCTTGACTAAAACTTATCATACGGCATAAGCAGCTTAACTTAATCATAATACACACTTTCGGAAACTCATGGGTGTATTACAATAATTTTAACAAACGCATTCACCGTAAAATTATTCATGTTTCGACAGTTGAGAAAAAAACCCGAACTATAAACGAATAGTTAGTTGTGATTGTTGATGAATATTTCTCGAGTTAAAAGCAACACCAAAGAATTTAAACTGTACTTGGGCAACAAACATCTCAAGGACATAATGTCCTAGACGACTTGTTAAATATCAGCAGGCCAAATCATATCAAGGGCATGGGATTGGACAACAAACATCTCAAGGACAAAAAGTCCGAGACGACTTGTTAAATATCAGCAGGGCTAGGGTTACAATCCACGCGTAATTGGGCAACAAACATCTCAAGGACAAAAAGTCCGAGATGACTTGCTAAATATCAGCAGGACTAAGGTTACAATCCACGCGTAATGGGACAACAAGCATCTCAAGGACAAAAAGTCCGAGTTGACTTGTTTGGGATGGACAGACTAACATGTAAACGGATCTTGATATTCGTCGACTCCTCTTCCTCAGCAGTTGACTGAAGACTACAAACTATCTTGACACGTTTCATAATCTTTGTAACCATAGCAACAGACCTGAAATATAACACAGTTTTATTACAATCAGTGATTAAATGCTACTAACTACTGATAAAAATGTGTATTTAATGTATAACTAAGTGTGAGAACAATTATCTGAAAGCAATAGTTCAACCAATGTTTATCAAAATTTGGTCAAATTGTATTCAACTGTCATTGGCGTATACTTAAACCTCGCTGATTTAAATATTCACTTACAGTATTTCTGTATTCACCGTTGATAAAAATATTTAAATCAGCGGAGTTAACGTATGCGCCACGGACAGTGGAATAATTCGTTACACCACGGATTGCTATTTCCAGCCACTTAAACAGCCTTAATTATGTATGTTCACAAAATTGGGTAAGAATGTTACCTAACTTAAATTTGACCGTAACATTAACAGCTTTTACAAATCCATATCATTACATATATCTCATGTTTTTCAAAAACCATATTAACTGAAGACGAAAGTATGGAAAATTGTTTTCTGAGAAAACATTTTACAAAGCCATTTTAAACTTTAGGATACAAATAAGCAGCCCTTATTCTACAAACTACCCCTAACATAGAGTCGTCGTGATAATAAACAGTAGCATATGGAGATGGATATTTTTTATTTTAAAGAATCTTCGATTTACCTGCGTATGATATTCAAGAATAAATGAGTTACTTTTGCTTACATTCCAACTAGTAGGGAATAGAATATCAGTCTTTATTCATTTTCCAAAGTAAAGCATAAGATGTGGTATATGCAAATTTTATTCAACTGTCATTGGTGCATATATTAACCCCGCTGATTTAAATATTCACTGTAGTAAGTATTGTAGTGATGCTTTGTTATATTATATTAGTATTCTATGCTCACGATCGATAACAAGAGCAGTCCAAGGACAGCATGCTCGAATTTCGAGTTTTTGTTCATGGCAAGGCTTATCTTAAAACAAAAATGATTTCACGACAGGACTTAATTTTTGAAATGAAATAAATCAATCAAACAATAATTACTAATTCATATTTGTAAAATATAAAAAAGACATAATTCCTAAAACATTCATCCATAGTAATGTCCCTTCAAAGTTAAGTTTACATAGTATCAATGAATAAGCATACCTACTTTCGTTTAGATATCTTTATACGGAACTACTGATATTTCAATTTAAAACAAAGTTCAATATTAAAGGGGAATAACTCCAAAACATAACCAAGAGTTGTGTCCCTTTGAAGTCGTGTATATGTAGTTCTGATGAATAAGCATACTAACAGTCATTTAAATATCTTGATGAGTATTGAAAATATTTCAGTTTAACGTACTTTAAACCTAATTTAAAAGTTGTAAAGGTGCACAACTTCAGAAAAAAATAATCAAGAGTTACATCTCTTTGTAGAACATTACTCAAAAAATAATTCATCTAGTGTTAACACCCTCTATTGTCCTGTAGATATAGTACCAATAATTAAGTATACAAACTTTAAGTCAAATATCTTGATCAGTATTGAATATATTCAACATAGGAAAAACTTTAACCTCATATTTTGCAATTTTTTTAGTATAAAAGGGCAATTACTCCAAAAATAATTCATCCACATTAACATCCCTTCATAGTCGTGTAGATATCGTACTGACAAATAAGTATACAACTGTAAGTCAAATATCTCGATTAGTATTGAAGATATTCTACATAGAAAATAGCTCTTATTTTCTTTGAAAAGTCGAGCTAAAACGGAAACCCATATTTATGTAGAGGGGAAAGTAAAACAAATATCTAGTATTTAAATAAGTGGGTTAATGTATGCACTACTGACAGATAAATGAAATTTAAATCTATGCCACTGTTTTGTATGTACTTCTTAACAGACATACTTTTACATACAATACCCGCCAAAAAACTCGGAGACATTTTCACTTTGTAAGCCTAATACATAATAAATTATGCTTTATCACAAGTTTGATTACCATTAATCATACTTGCTGAGGTTACAAAAGTAGCTTAAAATCTGTGTTATAGAAAAAAAATACATTTGAATAAGGTTTTGGTGGCTTTGTGATATCAGATCCTGAATCTTATAAATATGATGCATTCAAGAAATTGGTTTTCATTCAGATATCAACCATGTTAAATGCATGTATATGAAAAATGATGGTTCTACCAAAACAATCAATGTAACTATTTTTTTTAATTTCCGTTGTCCTAAAACTTTTGGTGGGTACTGTATATGCTCAGAACTCTGATCACCGAAATCTGAGATGAGAAAAAAATCAAAATGGGCAGTGTATAACTAGACTACATCCTTCCCTAATTACATGCTGTAAGACTAGTTTTAACCTTTTAATCAGACAACATATCGTGTCATCAAGAACCGCCACCTTCAATTACAACTTCTAACTAACTTTAAACTTACGACCATCTGATACATCAAGGTATTTTTACTTCTTACATTTTAAGCAAGGGGCTCACTGAAACAATTACATGACTAAGCTGCAATCAGTCAGGGGTCAGGACAACTCTATTTGAAAACAATTTATCCTCATTCAGAACACCTTGACCATTCATATTTTTACTATAAGGGACCTTAGGTAGTAAGTTGTTTCCTCATATATACTCTTCAAATAGTTAGGTCCTGTTAAAACTGTGCCAAAATTAATATTAAATAACTTGTTTGTAAATCATTTAATTTGCTTGAAATTCTAAGTATTTTTAAGGAAAAGAACTATCCAAACTTCACCACTTCTGTTGATATCTCCATTAAAAAGAAAGATAATATTTTGCTATCCTTACATAGGAAATCAATGATTCCAACTGTAAGGACCCACTTACCAATTGGATTGCTTCTGATTTTATCAGGGAAAGATAACTGACTAAAGTCCCTAATTGCTCCATCAATACCAGTTTCAAATATATTTTGCTTGGCTACAATCAAACTATAATTGTCAAATCGACTAAGGTAGCTTCTATCATGTAAAAGTAGATGTAGTTTTGCGGTGGTGTAGCGCAATGCAAAACAATCTACCAGTTAAAACAATTAAAACAACCAAAAATTTACCTGTCGATTTCTGTAGATTTCCTATTTTTTCAGTACATGAAACACAGATATCCATAACATTCCTGAAAAAGACACACAAAAATTATTAAAATCTTATTGATAGTGTTTAAACGAATAGAAATTTTGATAAATTCACATTGTTAACTCAAAAACAAAAAGTCATCTAAAAATAATTTTTAACCCGGGTCGATAGCGCAGTTGGTAGCTCGCCGGATTTAGAATCTCGTGTTCTGAAGGGGTTACGGGTTCGAATCCCACCCGGGGAGGTTATACCCTTCCATGATAATTTGACAATAATGTCATTTTTCCTCCATTGATTACATAATATGGAGAATTTTCCGGCCTTGCGAATGGTAGGTGAGTACTTGTAATAGACAAGGGTCCTGGAAAGCTATGTTAGGAGCGCTGGACGGCGCAAATTGACCTGAATTGTGTTGACATGGCGTTAACTCCGATAAAAAATATATCAGCATTAAAGAACCACAATATGATTAAAATTTTGTTACAAGAATTAGCTGATTTTACAATAAAATAATTTGCAATGTGCATCGGTTCATGAGACCAGTTTTCTCGATTATTTAATTAAGTTTCGAATACCACTCTAAAACAGCCGCGCCATTAAGGTTCTGGAACTGTAATGGTGACCTTCCACAATCTTTATTATGATATTGTTTTTTGAATCTATATTATTAAAGACATTGAATGGTGAATTTTTAGGGAAGTTTACCGTTCGTAACTTAAGTTATGTGCATTTTTATAACGTGACCCTTGATTTTCGAAGAGACCGTAAATTGTGCCGTGACAAAAATGAAAAAAACATTGTTTTTTTCAAATTCTGCAGTTTTATATTCACATTTTAATCAATTTTCCTGTAACACAATCTTATCATGATAATCCAGGACAATCAGATTACTCTTTGGACAAATACTTTTAAAAATATAGTGCTTTGTATACATGTACCCCCCCGAGCAAAAATCCGTGTTTTTGAGAGTGTTCAAAAAATTACCCTATCTTTAAAAAGTAATATTTCAAGTTTAAAGTTAGCTAGACACATGCAACCAGTTTTAAAATTTTCTGCAGTCTTTTCTGCCCATGATATGAAGTATTAAAGAAATTTTACCGTTTCTAAATTTTTTTATAAGAATATAATATATTTTTTATATATATATTTTTACGATAACTAACTACGATCACGCTGTAGAGCGTCTGGTTTCGCCATTTTCGGTAAATGGGTTACACTATGACGTCATGGAAAACCCGGATCGCGAGATGAAAATTACTAAAAATAGCAATTACGAAACTTGACGACGACAGCTATTCGGGTAAAACCGGATTATACCGAGTGTCGAAGTTTGCCGAAGTTAGTTACAGTTCCAGAACCTTAAGTAAATAAATTAGTAATGCTTGCAAAGAATTAATTAACTGCTGTGACCAGATATTTTGGTTCTAGGTCTAGAGTTAGAACGACTGGACCACTAGATTAAAGTCACAGTAAATATGTATATAACTTAGCATGTTAGAGATTACCAATCTATCATTGTCAAAAACATGGAGATAGTATTTTTTTTAAATTTTAATATTCAACTATCATTGGCGCATACACTAACACCACTGATTTAAATACTTATTTCTTCATTTTTGTTCTCAGAGTAGACAAATTGGGTACCCATATCTATGAACCGGAATATTGAACAAATTTTTAGGATTAAATTCAGTGGGGGTTAATATATACATCACTGTCAGTTGAAAACATTTTGTAAATTTCTTTGTCTACGCATGTCATACACTTTCTTGAGAATCATACTTTTTACATATATCTCCATAATCGCGAGCATCATATGTTTAACTTGCAATAAAAATTGACGTGTAAGCACAAAACAAGACTAACTCCGTCTTTAAATTCAATTGTTTGTTTATATTGGCTTTAACGCCGTTACAACACTTTTCATTTTACGGCGTCCAGAGCACCTAACCTAGCTTTCCTGGACCCTTGCCTATAACCAGTACTCACCTACCGTTTCACAAGGCGGGACGCTTTTTCATATTATACCTTATTAATGGAAGAAAATTGGCATAATTGTCAAATTTTGAAGGAAGGGTATAACCTCCCCACCCCCGGGTGGTATTCGAATCCGTACCCCTTCGGGACACAAGATTTCAAATCCCGGCGCGCTGTAAACTGCGCTATCGACCCGGGTTGTCTTGTATTACTAAGTGCGTCAACCTTCCAACACAACTTCTTTCAATCTAATATCAGAACTTAGATACCAGCAGTGGAACCTAACTAGATACATTTCAAGCAGGGGCTCCATGAATTACAATTACACGAATAAGCAGTAATCCGTCCAGGGAACAGGATCATTTTACATGAAGATAACCAAACCTGCACACATTGACAACTCAACCCACGGGCTCTAAACTCATACATTAACAGTTACGTAAGTTTAATCAGTTTACTACTATTTTGATTTTAGACAAAAGTGAAATTGAGTTTTGTTCTCACTACAAAAATTATAACATGTACATGTAAATGTTGATCAATATCAAAAAATCTATATGCATACTAGTTAAACAGAAAAGCCACAGCCGTGTCGTAGTGGTTAGCATGCCTGACTTCGAATACGGAGATCGCGGGTTCGAGCCCGGCCGCGGTAGGTCATAACCTTTACATGAGTTGTCGGCCTCGTGGTTGGGTAGGTTAGTACTGGTGATAGAAATACAACTCAAAATACTATTACGGAAGTGTCTAACATAAAGAAATGGATCCAATCTCTCATACAGAGTTGTTGATCTTTACAATGATCTCTATCTCTGTTAACGTCTCGAAAGTAGTCCCAAACACGTGATCGTTTAAAATGATCATGTGACAATTTTTGAATTTTTTCCATAAGCAACACACGGCAAAAGACAAACTAACTAACAGATCACCTTCCTTGTCTTGTAGATGTTCAAAGGCTAGTCGTTGACAGTCCCTTAGCACTAAATTTTTGTCATATTTTTAGCAATATCATCTATTGTTGACATTTTTAGCGGATGAGTAAAACAGCCAAATTACTCAGAATAGGAAGACGTTTCACAAGAAAATAGTTCTTGTAAATATAACTTTTTAAAAATTGGATCTCGCCTATAATAAAATTTTATTTCACGTAAAACTTTAAGATACTATATATAAAAGACGAATTACGCTTTCGATACAAAATCTAAATTATATTACTATTTTACAAGATTCTTGTAAAACCCGAGACGTTTACAGAGATATAGATCACTGTAAGGACCGACAACTCTGTATGAGAGATTGAAATGGATGCTCATGTACTTTTGCGCTGATCCATCAAAATGTTTTAACGAGCTATCTGTTAAAACAAATAAAATTGCGAAAATGTACCTTAAGATGTCTGTAGATTTCCTTATCCTATCAGTACACAACTCACACAGATCCAAAACTGTCCTGAGATAAAAAAACAAAATGATTCTAAGTCATTAATATATAGACACATACAAACTTCATACACACTATTCTGATTATATCTACACATGCCGTAGTGCTATATTTGTGGAAAAACAAGGTAACAGACTAAAATATACAGATTTGCAACATATACTTTTACGTAATCGATGTAAGATTAGCTATTACCTATCAATAACAAAACATGCACTAAACAATTTGCAAACCACAGACATAAACAATATACCCTAGAACACATTAAGAGTGCATAGTTTGTTTGATAATGTTTTTTAAATTGTATTTTAAAGTGAGTGTATTTGTTTAAAAAAGTATACTTACCAAAAGAGTATGTGTTTAAAAGAGTATATTTATCAAAAGATTGTCCTTGTTTGATAGAGTAAACTTGTTTGAAAGAGTGTATTTGTTTGAAAGAGTATACTAACCTAAAAGAGGGTATTAGTTTGAAAGAGTATATTTGTTTGAAAGAGTATACTAACATAAAAGAGTATATTTGTTTGAAAGAGTATAGTTGTTTGAAAGAGTATGCTTACCTTTAAGAGTATATTTGATTGAAATAGGGTTTTTAAAGAATATTCTCTTTGAAAGAGTGTATTTGTTTGAAAGAGTATATTTGTTTTAAGTGTATACTCACCTTAAAGTATATACTTACCTTTAAGAGTATATTTGATTGAAATAGGGTTTTTAAAGAATATTCTCTTTGAAAGAGTATATTTGTTTTAAGTGTATACTCACCTTAAAGTATTAACTTACTTTAAAGAGTATATTTGTTTGAAAAAGTATTCTCTTTTGGTAGGGTGTATTTATTTAAAAGAGAATATTTGTTTGATAGAATATATTCTCCATGGAAGAGTGTTTTTGTTTGAAACGCTTGAAAGAGAATACTAGAGTATAAGTGTTTGAAAGAGTACATTAGTTTGACAGAGGGTCCTATTTTAATGGAGTATACTTGAAACAGTATATTTGTTTGAAAGAGTTTTATTTGTACATGTGTTTGAAGTGTACATTAGTTTGAAAGAGGGTCCTTATTTGATAGAGTACTCTTGTTTGAGACAGTATATTTGTTTGAAAGAGTTTATGTGTGTGACAGAGTATATTTGTTTGAAGGAGTATACTTATATATGAAGGAGTATATTCTTTCAGAGATAAAATTACTTAAACGAGAATATTTGATTGATAAGGTGTATGTGTTTGAAAGAGTGTATTTGTTTAAAAGGTTATATCTGTTTGAAAAAGTATACTCTTTTCGAGCGTGTATTTGTTTGAAAGAGTATACTTACTTAAAAGGGTACACTTTTTTGAAAGAGTACATTTGCTTGAAAAAGTGTATTTATTTGAAAGAGTATACATGTACTTACCTAAAAGAGTATACTGATTTGAAAGAAAATATTTGCTCAAAGGAGTGAAGTTATTTCAAAGAGTGTAGTTGTTTCAGCAAATATACTGTTTTGAAGAGAGTATTTATTTGCGAGAGCATACTTACCTAAAGATTTTATTTGTTTCGAAGACTGTGTTTGCAAGAAAGAGTGTATTTGTTAGAAAGATTATACTCATTTCGAAGAGTGTAATCAGTTTGAAAGAGTATACAAGTATAGTTGTTAGTTTGATTACACCTGCTAAAAAGTATATTTGTAAGACAGAGTGTATCAGTTTGAAAGAGCAAACCCTTTTGGAAGAGTGTATTTGTTTTTAACAGTATACCAACCTAAAAGAGAATGTTCGTTTAATAGTGTATTCTTACCTTTAAGAGAACATTTGTTTAAAAGAGTATTTTTTAAAGAGTATACTCATTTTGATGTTTGAAGGTAGTAATTTAAAAGAGTATAATTACCTAAAAGAGAATATCTGTTTGAAAAAGAACATTTCTTAAAAAAGTGTATTTGTTTCAAAGAATAAACTGTTTTGGAAAAGTGTTTTTGTTTGAAAGAGTATACTCATTTGGAAGGGTGTATTTTGGTTACACGAGTATACTTGTTAGTAAGGATACAAATGCGAAAGAGTAAATTTGTTTGAAAGAGTGTATTTGTTTAGAAGAGTATTCTTTTATGGAAGAGTGAATTTGTTTGAAAGAGTATACCTGCCTAAAGGAGAATATTTGTTTGAAAGGGTGTATATGCTAGAAAGAGCAATGTCTTTGCTGTTAACAGCACGGCAATTGGATGCTTTATAGTGTGGCGTAGATGTCATACAGCGACAAAGAAAGAAGCAATACAAATAGATACTTGATTGTTGTTTAAAGCATGACTATAGAATGCTTTAGAGTGTTGAGTAGAATAGTTGTCATACAGCGACAAAGAAAGAAATATTACCAACAACACTAGCGTAGTGCTCAAAGCATAATTATTGATTGCTTCATTTTTAGGGTACATGTCATACCAAAAATAAAGGATTGATTCCACAATACTTGAACGTTTTTAAGGGATGACAACAGGATGCTTTATTGTGAAATAAATCATCGTATTGCATTTAGAATATAAAAAACTAAAGTATATCAATAAAGTAAAAATTTGTCTTAATGTAAAACTTTAGTATTATATACTGTGTTGCTGACTAAATACTAAAAATATACAATGAGCATGATTAAGACATGGTTCGCAAAAATTTGTAAACCGACTTCAATAACATTTAATATAAGTTGTGAATGCGCTGGACACTTAATCTATGATTTAAAATTATAGAATAATTAACACTGATTAAAACTTATAAAAATGTTGATGACAAAAAGATAAGATTTCATAAGTGATTGACAAGACAGGTCAACCTACTGTACAGTTCTTTTAAAGCACTGTACAGTACCAGTAATGTCTTAGCCATTGCTGACCGGCGAAAAATATACCTACCAATCATCCCACAATGAGCAATTAGGAGGCATAAGACCTACTGACCACTCGAAAAAATTGAGTATTCAGAACAATGACAGGTGCTTTCCTGGCTCAATGTGTAAGGAAGTCCATGCAATGTCAATCACGAAATCTCAACCTTAATAACAGAAAAATTGCCTACTGATGTATTACATTCAATAAATGTCAATTTCTACATGAACAAATTAGCTTTACAGTATATAATTTGTTAAATTATTTGTGTTATAGTGCTCAAAGCATGATTATTGATTGCTTCATTTTTAGGGTACATTGACATGCAGAGAAAAATAAAGAAATGATTCCACAATACTTGTATGATTTAAAGGATGACAACAGGATGCTTTATTGTGAAATAAAGTAGATTTCATAAGTGATTGACAAGACAGGTCAACCCACTGTACAGTTTTTTTTAAAAGCACTGTACAGTACCAGTAATGTCTTAGCCATTGCTGACCGGCGAAATATATACCTCCCGATCATTCCACAAGAGCAATAAGGAGGCATAAGACCTACTGACCACTCAAAAAAATGAGTGTTCAGAACAATGACAGGTGCTTTCCTGGCTCAATGTATAAGGAAGTCCATGCAATGTCAATCACGAAATTTTATCCTTAATAACAACAAAAATGCCTACTGATATATTACATTCAATAAATGTCAATGTCTACATGAACAAATTAGCTTAACAGTATTTTATATTTACTTATTTGTGGTATAGTGCTCAAAGCATGATTATTGATTGCTTCATTTTTAGGGTACATTGACAAGAAGAGAAAAATAAGGAAAAGATTTCCACAATACTTGTATGATTTAAAGGATGACAACAAGATGCTTTATTGTGAAATAAAACATAGTATTGCATTAAGAATTTAAAAATTAAAGAAGTTCAATGAAGTAAAAATATGTCTAAATATAGAACTTTAGTGTTATACAATTTGTTGCTGACTAAATTTTAAAAATAGACAATGAGCATGATTAAAACAAGGTTCGCAAATATTTGTAAACCGACTTCAATAACATTCAACATAAGTTGTGAATGTGCTGAACATTTAATCCGTGACTTAACATTTAAAAAATTTACACTGACTAAAAACTTATAAAAATGTTGATGACAAAAAGATAAGATTTCATAAGTGATTGACAAGACAGGTCAACCCACTGTACAGTTTTTTTAAAGCACTGTACAGTACCAGTAATGTCTTAGCCATTGCTGACCGGCGAAATATATACCTCCCGATCATTCCACCAGAGCAAAAAGGAGGCATAAGACCTACTGAACACTCGTAAAAATTGAGTGTTTAGAACAATGACAGGTGCTTTCCTGGCTCAGTGTATAAGGAAGTCCATGCAATGTCAATCACGAAATCTCAACTTTAATAACAGAAAAAATGCCTACTGATATATGAGCTTCAATAAATGTCAATGTCTACATGAACAAATAAGCTTAACAGTATTTTATATTTGATTATTTGTGTTTTAGTGCTCGAAGCATTATCATTAATTGCTTCATTTTTTAGGGTACATGTCATACACAGAAAAATTAAAAAAAAATGATTCCACAATACTTGTATGTTTTAAAGGATGACAACAAGATGCTTTATTGTGAAATAAAACATAGTATTGCATTAAGATTTTAAAAAAATAAAGTTTTCAATAAAGTAAAAATATGTCTAAATATAGAACTTTAGTGTTATACAATTTGTTGCTGACTAAATATTAAAAATAGACAATGGGCATGATTAAAACAAGGTTCGCAAAAATTTGTAAACCGACTTCAATAACATTCAACATAAGTTGTGAATGTGCTGAACACTTAATCCGTGACTAAACATTATGCAAATTAACACTGATTAAAAACTTATAAAAATGTGAATGAAAAAAAGATAAGATTTCATAAGTGATTGACAAGACAGGTCAACCCACTGTACAGTTTTTTAATAGCACTGTACAGTACCAGTAATGTCTTAGCCATTGCTGACCGGCAAAATATATACCTCCCGATCATTCCACCAGAGCAAAAAGGAGGCATAAGACCTACTGACCACTCGAAAAATTGAGTGTTCAGAACAATGACAGGTGTTTTCCTGGCTCAATGTAAAAGGAAGTCCATGCAATGTCAATCACGAAATCTCAACCTTAAAAACAGAAAAAATGCCTACTGATATATAACATTCAATAAATGCCAAAGTCTACATGAACGAATTAGCTTAACAGTATTTTATATTTAATTATTTGTGTTATAGCACTCAAAGCATGATTATTAATTGATTCATTTTAAGGGTACATGACATGCAGAGAAAAATAAAGAAATGATTCCACAATACTTAATCTTTTTTATAGGACGACAACAGGATGCTTTATCGTAAAATAAAACATAGTATTACATTAAGAATATACAAAAAACTAAAGTATTTCAATAACGTAAAAATATGTCTTAATATAAAACTTTAGTGGTATACAATTTGTTGCTGACTAAATATTAAAAATAGACAATGTGCATGATTAAAACAAGGTTCGTAAAAATTTGTAAACCGACTTCAATAACATTCAACATAAGTTGTGAATGTGCTGAACATTTAATCCGTGACTTAACATTTAAAAAAATTACACTGATTAAAAACTTATAAATATGTTGACGACAAAAAGATAATATTTCATAAGTGATTGAAAAGACAGGTCAACCCACTGTACAGTTTTTTTAAAAGCACCGTACAGTACCAGTAATGTCTTAGCCATTGCTGACCGGCGAAATATATACCTCCCAATCATTCCACAAGGGCAATAAGGAGACATAAGACCTACTGACCACTCGAAAAAATTGAGTGCTCAGAACAATGGCAGGTGCTTTCCTGGCTCAATGTAAAAGGAAGTCCATGTAATGTCAATCACGAAATCTCAACCTTAAAAACAGAAAAAAATGCCTACTGATGTATAGCATTCAATAAATGTCAATGTCTACATGAACAAATTAGCTTAACAGTATAGTGCTCAAAGCAAGATCTTTGATTGCTTCATTTTTAAGCGTACATGTCATGCAGAGAAAAATAAAGAAATGATTCCACAATACTTGTATGTTTTAAAGGATGACAACAGGATGCTTTATTGTGAAATAAAACATAGTATTGCATTAATAATATAAAAAATCTTAAGCATTTCAATAAAATAAAAATATGTCTAAATATAGAAATTTAGTGGTATACAATTTGTTGCTGACTAAATATTAAAAATAGACAATGAGCATGATTAAAACAATGTTAGCAAAAATTTGTAAACCGACTTCAATAACATTCAACATAAGTTGTGAATGTGCTAAACATTTAATCCGTGACTTAACATTTAAAAAAATTACACTGATTTAAAACTTATAAAAATGTTGATGACAAAAAACAGGATTTCATAAGTGATTGACAAGACAGGTCAACCCACAGTACAGTTTTTTTAAAAGCACCGTACAGTACCAGTAATGTCTTAGCCATTGCTGACCGGCGAAATATATACCTCCCAATCATTCCACAAGAGCAATAAGGAGGCATAAGACCTACTGACCACTCGAAAAATTGAGTGTTCAGAACAATGACAGGTGTTTTCCTGGCTCAATGTAAAAGGAAGTCCATGCAATGTCAATCACGAAATCTCAACCTTAAAAACAGAAAAAATGCCTACTGATATATAACATTCATAAAATGCCAAAGTCTGCATGAACGAATAAGCTTAACAGTATTTAATATTTAATTATTTGTGTTATAGCACTCAAAGCATGATTATTAATTGATTCATTTTAAGGGTACATGACATGCAGAGAAAAATAAAGAAATGATTCCACAATACTTAATCTTTTTTATAGGACGACAACAGGATACTTTATCGTAAAATAAAACATAGTATTACATTAAGAATATACAAAAAAACTAAAGTATTTCAATAACGTAAAAATATGTCTTAATATAAAACTTAAGTGGTATACAATTTGTTGCTGACTAAATATTAAAAATAGACAATGAGCATGATTAAAACAAGGTTCGCAAAAATTTGTAAACCGACTTCAATAACATTCAACATAAGTTGTGAATGTGCTGAACATTTAATCCGTGACTTAACATTTAAAAAATTTACACTGATTAAAAAACTTATAAATATGTTGATGACAAAAAGATAAGATTTCATAAGTGATTGACAAGACAGGTCAACCCACTGTACAGTTTTTTTAAAAGCACCGTACAGTACCAGTAATGTCTTAGCCATTGCTGACCGGCGAAATATATACCTCCCAATCATTCCACAAGAGCAATAAGGAGGCATAAGACCTACTGACCACTCGAAAAATTGAGTGTTCAGAACAATGACAGGTACTTTTCTGGCTCAATGTAAAAGGAAGTCTATGCAAAGCCAATCACCAAATCTTAACCTATATAACAGAAAAAAATGCCTACTGATATATGACATTCAATAAATGTCAATGTCTACATGATCAAATCAGCTTAACAGTATTTTATATTAATTTTTTTGTGAAAATGTTTTCTTACTAGCTACTATCAAGTCCTGTAAGACAGCGAAACAATAGAGAATAATGGATGCTCCCGTTAGTAAATATCTGATTTAAAAAAACTTGGGTAAAATTTCAAAAATAAACTAAAAGAAAACAAAACAAAATACAGTATTATTGGTTATAAATTTTCTTCCATCCAATGACTATATTTACCTTTAATACAGCAACAATAAAAGAACTATAAACAACAACGATTATCTTTTTGCCAATTTATAATGAATAACATATGCTGGAGTCAAACATAAACAAAGAAAGTATAAGAAGCAGTAAACGAATTAAAGTGCAAAAGAAAGAATACTGATGTTCTTTTCTGTATTTAAAAAAACAATAAAACAAGATTTCATTACATAACTTGCATGTTGTTTTATTGATGCATTATATACTTTATAGCTAGGGATAGATGAGAGGCAGGGACAAAGAAAGAAATGATTCATACAAATACTTGTATGCTGTTTAAAGCAAAGCATTAGATGCTTTATAGTGCGGAGAAGATGTCAACTAGCGACAAAGAAAGAAATAATACCAACAAATACATGTACTTGTAAGGTGTTTAAAGCATGACTAAAGGATGCTTTACTGTGTGAACTAGATGTCTTACAGCGACAAAGAATGAAATAATACAAAAAATACTTGTATGCTGTTTAAAGCATGGCTATTGGATGTTTTATTGTGCGGTGTAGATGTCATACAGCGACAAGGAAAGAATAAAAAAAACTTTGCTTGCTGTTTAAAGCATGGCTATTGGATGTTTTTGTGTGATGTGAAGTGATATAGCGACAAAAAGAGAAGTGATACAAAAGTACTCGTATGATGTTTAAAGCATGGCTATTGGGTGTGGTATTGCGAGGCGTGAATGTCATGCAGCGTCAAAGAATTGGTCGTGTAAAATTCTTGTTTGCTTTTCAAAAGCATGGCTTTAAGATGTGGTATTGTGTGGGGTAGACGTCATTAAGCGACAAAAGAAAAAAATAATACAAAATTACTTGTATGCTCTTTAGAGCATGGCTATTTGATGTAGTATTGTCAAGCAAATGTCATATCGCGACAAAGATAGAAATAATTCAAACAAATACTTGTATGCTGTTTAAAGCATAGCATTGGATGCTTTATTGTGTGGGGTAGATGTCATATAGCGAATAAGAAAGAAGTAATACAAGAATACTTGTATGCTGTTTAAAGCATGGCTATTGCATGTTTTATTGTGTGGTGTATATGCCATACTGCGACAAAGAAAGAATACAAAAAAACTTGATTGCTGTTTATAGCATGGCTATTTGGTGTGGTTTGTATGAAGTGAAGTGATATAGCGACAAAGAGAGAAGTAATACAAAAATATCCGTAAGCTGTTGAAAGCATGGCTATGTGATGTTTTATTGCGAGGCATGAATGTCATACAGCGACAATATTTGGTCGTGCAAAAAACTTGTTTGCTTTGAAAAGCATGGCTATTGGGTGTGGTATTGTGTGGGTAGATGTATACAGCGATAAAGAAAGAAGTAATACAAAATTACTTGTATGCTGTTTAAGGCATGGCTGTTTGACGTTGAATTGTGCGGTGTATATGTCATATAGCGACAAAGAAAGAAGTAATACAAAAGTACTTGTATGCTGTTTAAAACATGGCTATTGGGTGTGGTATTGTGTGGGGTACATGTCATACAGCGACAAAGAAAGAGGTAATACAAAAATACTTGTATGCTGTTTAAAGCATGACTTTTAGATGTTTATTGTTTTATTTAGTTAACGCCGTGTCAACACAATTTAGGTCATTTACGACGTCCAGTACACCTAACCTAGCTAAGCTTTTCTTGACCATTGTCTATGACCAGTACTCTCCTTCCCTTCCACAAGGCCGGATACTTCCCCAAATTATCTAATCAATTGAGGAAATCGACATTATTGTCAAATTTAATGGAAGGGTATAACCACCTCGGTAGGGATTCAAACCCGCACCCATTCGGGCAGAGTATTCAAATCCCGGCGTGACTTCTGCGCAATCGACCCGGGTTCAAGTATAATTGTATGAAGTAGATGTCCAATAGCGACAAGGAAAGAAATAGTACAAACTTAAACACGTTTGCTGTTTACGGAATGACTATTGGATACTTATAATAGTATGGAGAAGATGTCATAGAGCGACGAAGAAAGAAGTAATATATATGAATAATGTTTGCTTTTAAAGAATGACAGTTGGATGCTTCATAGAGGGGGATAGATGTCATACAGCGACAAAGAAAGAAATAATTAAGAAAAGATACTTGTTTGCTGTTTACAGCTTGACTATTGGATGTTGTATTGTCTGGGTAAATGCCATACAGCGACAAGGAGAGAAATGTTATATACAAATACACGAATGCTGTTTAAAACATGACTATTGGATGCTTTATTGTGAGAACCGATGTCATGCCGCGAAAAAGAAAGAAATGATAAAAAAATTGCTGTTTAAAGCATGACTTTTTGATGTTGTATTGTCTGGGTAGATGTCATACAGCGACAAAGAAAGAAATGTTAGAAACAAATAAGTGAATGCTGTTTAAAGCATGATTATTGGATGCTTAATTGTAAGAGTAGATCTCATTCAGCGACAAAGAAAGAAATGATACAAACATATTTTTCTATGATGTTCAAAGCACAACTATCGGATGCTTTATCATGTGGACCGTCATATCATGTAGTGACCAAGAAAGAAATAATACAAACAAATCCTTTATGGGGTTTAAAGGTCGACTTTTGTGTGCCCTATTGTGTTAGTAGATGGCATACAGCGACAAAGAAAGAATTTATCCATAAAAGTACTTGTATGGGGTTCAAATGCAGTTTAGTTCATAAAGAATAGCGTGAAATGATTGCCATACAGCGGCAAGAAAAAATACCTAAAAGAAGTATGATGTTATAGGTAAACAGTTATTTTTGCGAGGAAAGAGTCATGCATAAGCCAGATTTTAAGGAAGAACACTATTCAGTAAATAAGTTTGTCAATAACCATGATGCTGGCTTTGCCGTTTGGTATGAACTATATTGTGATTAGACTATTATGAATCTTTGAAATGATCAACCAGAAATTTGTATAGTGATATTAAAGGATAGAAAAATAAACGATGTATGCATTACAATCTAAGTTTGAACGTCTGTCGTATTGTATATAAACTTCTCATAGCTGAGCGGTATATCAGATATTGCTTTAAATTAAAGGGTTTGGTCAATGCCAAACAAGAGTCTGGCTTAATGTTTCTTTGTGCTAGAACCATATTCACATTGTGTAGATATGAGGGATTATTCAAAGCAGAAATTATACCAAGCTTGAAGAAATCAATGTAAGTTAAAATAACCTGTGACATAATAAAACATATAATTCTCTGTCTCAGGTAGTCATGTGTACACTGTCCTCCAAAAGTTCCTCCATATTACAAGTAAATCAATAGACTATATCTGGAATTCAAATATTTGGGTACAAACTAACTTGCACTGTTACAATGAACACACGTGTAAAAAGAACAATAAAATTCAATCCATAGTTCGTGCTGTTTAGCAATAATTTGTAGAAAACATATTTGTACCGTCTGTGCACGGACGAAAACCCATTAAATTTGAAATCCAGATTAGGTCTATTGCTACAAATTCCAAGTATCAGTGGTGATTTCAAAAAATCTTACGAAGAAAATCTTCGTAAGTCAAAAGCAAGAAACATTAATAATACGCTCTTTTTTGGCTTATCAATTCTAAATATTATAGACTTGTGTAGAATTGTGTATACCTTTTGAATATCATATCATAGCTATGCTTATTAACCGTCTTACTTTGATGTGCTTATTATACGAAACTATCTTACGAAGATTTTTTTCGATTTTTTTGTGTGAAAATCACCACAGGTCTGTAGAATTATTATATCATTGTTTATTTATTTCATTATTCATGCAATGGAAACAAATTTCTATTGGTACATTTCATTTTTTGAGTTGCAGCACAAGTTATAAATCAGCCTCCAAAACTACGGTCAATGTATCACAATGAACCAATATCAAGTTTTAGGTAATTTTGTTATTTCATAATCAAAAGAAAAAGTATACAGATTTCAAAAGCAAACTAAGTATAAATTGATTGATCAATAAATTGCTTTTACAACTTTTTTAAAACTCATTGGATTAGCATGTAAACTGTAAATGTGTGAAGGAACTTATGGCGAGCAGTGTATTTTGGTATAAATTTATATAAGAAATAAGACTTATCTTGTAACATGTGATCCAACTGCAACAACAACAACATTTACAACTATTGAAAGTACCATACATCACCATGGAAACAATACTCTTCGTATAATACACAAGTACTGTCAACTGATACATCAACCTGAAATTTGAACAAGTTTCTTCATATCATGTTTGTTTTCTAGTTTTACTATCACATTATTATTTTATGTCCATTTAAGGATAGAGAGGACCAAGTTTCGAACCCCATCACGCGCACTGCCAATTTTCTTGAGAAAGATATGAACCCACAGTTGGTTCACTCCATTAAGGTGTGCATCTGCGAGGGAGGAATAATTTCGTTGCGCCAATATGTCAGCTGCACTAAGCAGTGTAAAAGACTTCCCAGGGAAATTGATGGATAGATACCATTAGCCAGATTTCCTATGTGGATTGATAGATATTTCTATGGGTTTAACACCGTAACACTACATTGTATTCTGAATAGATCATATCATGGTGTTCAGTCAACCTACTGGAGTTAGCTGTTAACAGGTTACAATGCACATACTTTCGTCAGACTTTCGACTGACGAATGCATTACATGACTTAAAAGCAGTAGAAAGAGGGAGTATGGCTGTAAATATCATTTCATAACCAAAGCCACAAAGTACACCCTATCCGGGAATCAAACCCACATCCCTCGATCAGGAGACTTGCTTGCAACCAACTGAGTTAGCCGGGTGACTATCTTGATGCATACATACAAGAAGATGAGAAGTTGATAAAAGTACAATATTAAAGCAAAAAGCTTAGACTAACAAGAACTATCAGAATAGACAGCTTGACTAAGTAAGTATTTGATAGTAAAAAAAATATTTCTATTCAAGATTTTGTACACAAATAGACACGAATCTTGTCCATAAAGGAACATACATTTGAGGTTTAAGTAGATACCTTAAGAAATAATGAGCAATAGTATAGGTCGTTTGCGTTAAAGCTGGACCCCTAAAATCATGAAATATCTCAATATCTATCGGATGGAATTAACTTAAATTGTGTATGTGATCATAACTAGCATTTTCCTTCTCAAATCCAAATATTCAGAATTTTTCTTTAATTACATAATATACTTCCCATAGACATGCAATGCAAATTTTGAAGCCAAAAAGAGTCTTTTGTTAAATGGGTATGTGCCATAATCAGAACAGCCACACAACAGTAGATACAAAATAATAGCAAATAATGAGGCCCGGTTAGAAATTGTATTTGATAACAAAGTATAACAGTACACTACTCAAAAGTTCTAAACCGCCACTAGATACATGGCTTTGTTTTATAGTTAAATAATTAGGGAATGATTTTTTTCTATTCTAACATACAAGCCAATAATATTCTTACATTTATTTCAACAATTTATTCATATCATATTAATATAACTCACAAAAAATAACGTAAACGTAAAAAGCCCCAAAATTGGGATTTCACAATTTTAATTTAATGCAGAATGTGACCACCAGCAACTGCAACGACAGCCTGAGAGCGACGTCTCATGGACCTGACACAGTTAAATAGTTACTGTGTGCTGCAGACAACTGTCCAATACACGGGCAACCAGACGTGAAAGCTCTTGCAGCTTACCTTCCAATCTCCCATTTTTCCAGACCCGCACATTTTCATAGGTTTTAGGTCGGGAATTCCTGTCTGTCGGTATTTATCAATAAGTTGTTGAATGAAATAATGATGTCTATAGGCGGATCTAGCGGGGGTCAGGAGTTTCCGGAACCCCCTGAAATTTCAAAAATGTATCCGGCCATGAGTGTATTTTTTTAACTTCAAGCCGTTTAATTTTAAGTAGCATGAAGCAATTTTTTCTCGGCCTCGCTCCCCTCGCCGTATTTAACATAGATAAAATGGTTATGTAATATCTTTTTGAATATGTTACGTTATCCTGCAAACAGTGTACATGTATAATGTGGTCGTGGTTCGAACCTTTGGACCCCCTCTAGATAAAGAAAAAATCCTGGATCCGCCCCTGATGTCTATGGTATCTTCTCGCAATCTCATTCAAACACGCAAGGACATAAAAAATCAAGTAGTACCTTTTTATGATAACAATGCGACCGCACGATTGATAATTGACATACCTGCCTTACAGAGGTACCAGGTTCGATCATTCCAACTGCAATAGCGCGTTCTTCAAGTCACATTCTCGCCATGTTTTGTGTTTTTCTTATGTCGTAACATGAATAATGGATGAAACGAAGACAAAAACCTGTGCAGCTTATTGCACGGGAATTTTGTGCTCATTTTATCGTAAAAGACACTTCCGTTCCGATTCACCGCACATTACTAAAACCGATGTCGGTATTTGCAAATACGATTCTGTAACTTGTGCTTGACAAACATGCAAAATGTCATATTTGAAAATGAAACGATGATCAAGTTATTCGATTTTATTTAGTGGCGGTTTAGAACTTTTGAGTAGTGTATATACACACACAAATATCATCATCACTGTCGTCTGTATCGTCAAATCTATACAAATTCTACACGTACGATTTTAAAGACGGGCATCTGCTTTATAATTCAGTAGACCGCCGAGTTTTTATTTAAGCGACAAATTTACAGTAAACGCACGGGACTTTGCATAAATACACTGGAAGTATGACAATGTTATAACCAGAACAGCTTACTTTACCTCCCTTCGGAACTTTGATAAAAAATTCCATATTTTTTTAATTATACCTCATGAAAAACTTTTTTAAATCCTAGAAGGAAAAATTGAAATAAGATTGTATCAATTTTTTTAGCAAAATCTCTGTTATAGTTTAAAAGATATTTACGGCAAATAGGGGTCCAGCGTTAACGCAAACGACCTATAGAAAAGTAACATAACATATTAGTTCAAGGGCAGATAATTCTTAAAATATTGCATTGACAGTTGTGAACCGTGTCACATGAGATGTGGCTGATAATAAGAAACACATACTTAAATTTTGAAGCTGATCACTTAGTAAATAAAGAAGTAACAGTGGGAGATAACTGAAAATATTGCTTTTAACCCTCGTCATATTAGATGTGGTTGATAATAAGGAACATATATAAAGTTTGAAGTTGATACCCTACGGAATATAAAAATTATAGTAAAAACTTTTACTGCACAAAAACTTAAATCTAAATCTGGACACGGACGCTGACGGCGGGATGAGTAGCAGAGCTCTATATATACTTCGTATAATCGAGCTCAAATGCATATATTGTTTACTTAGCTCTTATTCTTTAGATTATTATTAAATGAACAGCTATGTAACAGTAGATACACAATAATAGCTAAATATGATAAGATATAACTGCCAACAGAAACTACGAAAGTTTATTCAGGTCTGGTACCCAAATCTGAAAGTCAAAATTGTATGACCTAATGTCGATGTTCCAACATTGAATACACAGTATAATTCAAAAGATCGGCATATGCTTTACAATTAAGCAGACCGCCGAATGTGTATTTAAGTGACACATATACGATAAGCGCACTAATTTCGTACAATTAACATTGTGAGTATGTCAATTTTATAATCAGACCAGCCTATTATCCCTTCCTCTGTACTCTATATAAATACTGCGAATATTCTGCAGTACATCATAATTATGAAAGTTTATTTATTCGTCAAAAAAAAAATCTTCATCCCATTTTATTTATTTATTTATTGGATTTAACGCCGTATCAACACAATTTAGGTCATTTCACGGCGTCCAGCGCACCTAACCTAGCTTTCCTGGACCATTGTCTATAACCAGTACTCACCTACCCTTCCACAAGGCCGGAAACCTCTCCATATTATCTAATTAATGGAGGAAAATCGACTTTATTGTCAAATTTTCATGGAAGGGTATAACCTCCCCGGGTGGGATTCGAACCCGCACCCCTCAGGCACGATATTCCAAATCCCGGAGCGCTACCAACTGCGCTTTCGACCCGGGTTTTGAATCTTACACTGGTCTGATTTAAACAGTAAACTGTAGCGTGATCAAGTACACAAATTACTCTTTACAGAACGTTACATAACGATACATTCGGAAATCCTCGGCCATTCACTGCGAATAACCTTATCTAATACACAAATATGCGATCGTTAAGGCAATGAGTGATGTTTCAAAATTTACGGACTAAAAACGAAACATCACTCAATGCCTAAACGATCGCATATTTGTGTATTAGATAAGATTATTCGCAGTGAATGGCCGAGGATTTCCGAATGTATCGTTATGTAACGTTCTGTAACGTTCGCAGTAACTGAACTCCCTACTGTTGTACGTGCAACAGCTTATTTATAGTCTGTGTTTTTTTCTCAACTGTCAAAGCTTGACTATAACTTCACGGTGACTGAATATATTGTTTTTGTACTGACGGCCTGATTTTGAATAAATATATCTTGACTAAAACATATCAAACGGCGTAAGCAGCTATGCTCGGTCATAGCACACTTCCGGAAACTCATGAATGTATCACGACGATATTTTTTACAAACGCATTCACCGTGAAATTATTCATGATTGACAGTTGAGAAAAAACGAACAATCGTAACTTGTTGATTTGATATGCCCATTTTTTAACAATAAACTGGTCAGTCCCGCATTTTTACGTGTCTGCCCCCCCTCCCCCTCTTTATTAAAATATTTATCCGCCACAAGCTTGAAATTGGTTGTTTTTTTTATCTGGATTTTGTGAATTTCAAGTTGTCCCCAAAAATGAGCTTTTTTTCGCGCACCTCCCACGTCAAAAGATGTCTTAGGAGGATCCAAAGGGGAGATGTGCCCCCTTTGTTGCTGGGGTTAGACCGGGAGGCGAACACCTCTCATCACCAAAAAACCCCGGGGTCATTGAGTGCAGAGAAGTGGCGAAAAATGATGATAACAAGAAAACATGATTTTAGTCTCTGAAAGGAACTGACACTAATTACCTCAATTTTGCAAAATATTACTGAATAAAATGCAAAAATGGGGTTAAAACAGAGCGAAAATTGCCCTTTTGGCTTCGCCCCAGCATTGCCATGGTTACTGGGACCGGGACTCAACTTGGTTTTCTGAAAGGCAGTCACCAAGGGAAGAGCTTGGTCCAGTTGCCTGTCAGTCTGTTGATTAGTTACGAAATAAGAGCTTCTTGAAATAGCCCTGGCGCGTTATCACACATGTCGCAAGCAGTAAAGGGTTAAAGTACAAAAACACGCATGACCTGTTAAACGACCTGCATTGGTAAGCATAAAAATGAAATAGAAACTTCTTCTGGAAAAAGATTCCCATCTCTACGGTGTCAAAAATTCTAAGTTCATCATTATATTATAAACCGCGGCTTAATATCAACTATAAGTACACATTATTTAAAATAAATAAATTGTATACCTTTCTTTAAATTCTTCATAGAAATAGATATAACTAATGTCCAAACATAAATCTTCTACTCGCCGTCGACTTGCTTCAAATTTTACACACTCACGGATTAAGCCATGTGGTCGTGTAATTACCTTAGATAAAATCACTCAACCAGTTCTTACGGAAAGGTGTAAACGCGACGAACGCAGACGACAGTAGTCGGATAACTTCGGTTTTTATTAGCAATACTCATTGTGTGACTTGACGAGGAATCACGCGGAACCACGAACTTATAATCGTAAATCATCGACTATTTCCGTAAACACAAAGAACACGTGGACAAAATATCTATGAATCTTCATTCACTAATCTACCCAGACTACTAGCAGACGATATTGGAAAATTTTGCAATGCATTACGATCATCTTTAAATATAACGGCCAATTTTATGTCCAAGGGAATACACAAGTATTATAATAAAATAAGTTATTATACATATATTTTCAATAGTTCGGCCGAAAGATTTAACAAGATGTTTTTTCCTATTTTCAAATTATAGATAGTTATTTTATATATTTCATTTTTAAATAGGTTCGAATCGCCAGAACTGAATGCACATCTTTAAGAAATATCATAAAACGAAGATTGGTCGAAACTTTACTCAGAAATCGTCTGAAAAAAAAACACATGCCCGCTGAATATGATAATACATTGTACTAGACGTATGAGTAGCCTTTCTTCATCCCCATAGGCGGATCCAGCTGGGATGGGGAATCAGGGGGTCCGGACCCTCCACCTAGAATTTGGAAAATGTACCAGTCAATTAGTGTATTTTTACTGTAAGCTATTTTTAAGTAGCATGAAGCAATTATCCTCGATGCTAAACATAGATTTAATGAATATGTAGTTATATTATTAATATGTTGCAATTTTTTCTGTAAAATGGGTATAATGTGGTTGGGGTTCGAAAGTTCGGACCCCTAGAAAAGTTCGGAACGCCCCTAGAAAAAATCCTGGATCCGCCTCGGATTCCTCATGCTTATTGCCCCGTTACATTGGCAACGACGTCAATACGTTAATGACGACATGAACGTCTTAAAGATTTGCATAGTAAAAGAAGGATACATGCACTTTGGACCAGCACATATATTTTATTAAAGTTTTAGCTAAATAGAAATTATATTGAAATGGCCCTAGAAACATATTGCGACCTTTTTAAGCAGTCATGAAAATGTTTCGCCGAAAAAAGTATACTTCAGTATCGGGGTCAGTGGTGCTTTTTACAAAAAAAAATTAGAAAAAAAATTATCGTCAGTCAATTTCATATAATGGCTGTTTAAAGTCAGATGAATAATAAGCATAACTATGATATGGTATTCAAAAGATATACACAATTCTATAATATTTGAAATTGATAAGCCAAAAATGCTTTTGACTTACCACAGATCTAGAGGTATCGTAAGTGGGTGTGCACAGGTGTAATAAAAACATGAAGGTTCGCTTAAAATTTTTTTCGCATAGTTGGACTGAAGGAGTCGTTGGTTGGGCAAAGATGGGACGAGGACTAGAAAAATAATAAATTTTGTATGTCAACGGAGAAAAATAAAGCACTTTAGGACACACCTATATAAATTAAATTGAGCGCTTTGAGACAACATTCTTTCTTCCTTACGAGAATGTCAATGTCTGTCTTTCGATGATGCCACTCAGAGTATTTATGTATTAAAGTAATGAATAGAATCTGCTTAATATATCTGCGACCAAAAAGGAGGGATTTATAGTCGTTAACATTTTAACTACAACATTCTTAACTCAGAAAATCATTGATAAAATGCAAATCATGCTCACTTACTCATATTTTTTTGTACAGTAAAGTTCCACTATTAAGACCAGCAAAATCGATGGTCTTAATAGCGGACCGGTCTTATTATAGAGACACTTTTGTTCACAAATTAAGCAATTGGGTCTTGATAATTTAAAAAATCGCATGATTTTGAAGTAACAAAAGGGGTCTTAATAGCGGAACTTTACTGTATGTGTATAGTTCTTGTGAATAATGAAATTATTGAAAGTAAATGATTATAATAATTTAACAATTTTAACCATAAAACGCCTCATTTCCCTACGTCACAATCTTAGATACTTCGGAAGAACAGTATAATTAAACAGCCTCATTTATCTCATTGACCTAAGCGCTGAAAGCACTGACGCAAGAATACTTATTCTTACGTACAGTCATCGCACGATACGATACGTATCTATACGAAAGGAGACGATATGATTATAAAAAAATTATACGATACGATATGGATAGTTATTCTAAATTATTGTTAAAACATTCACAATAGTTACTTTCATTAGTTTATTAACACCTTGAAGATAAACGCAACAGGCGAATGCTTTCAAAAGTCGGTTCAAAAACACATTAGCAATAAGCCTTTAAGGTTATTAAAAGAAATGGATAAAACAATTATTTTAGTAAAAGCAATACACAGTTGAAGTTACGTTCTGTATAAGTGTATGAAGATAATGAATCTTGTATTAAAACTTCTGTTTTTACATGTATGGTATGACAATTTCTTGGAATGTAATTATTTTATTTACAAATATCGCCCGTGCGCAAGAAAATTACTGTCTTAAAATAACTCAATTAACTTATAATGTATAATACGGAATTAGTTGTCCATATGTTGAGTTTTCAAAACTTGGGGTTGAGATAAGGGATGAGACCATATGTCAATATATCGATACTTATCGATACGTCTGGGTCATGATACATATCAAGGCCTAGAACGATATATCGCGATTTGACCCTGGCATTTGTAATCAGGGTAAGTCACTGCATTGTCACTGTAATTTCAGTATCCGACAGGATTGCTTTCAAGTTATATACTGTACTCTCTGTGGCTGGTTGTTACTTTGGGTATGTTACAACTCAATCCGTGGACATCTCTATCCTCGTAAACTTATACGGAATTTAAATGTATTAATAAAGCACATGAATAAACAATGTAAACTAATGATAATTCAAGCAAACTAATAAAATATAGATGAAATATAACATGTATTACATTATAAATAGAATTAACAGAATTACTCATTTTATGACTGTTTAAACAGTCGTAACAAATCGTGGGCTTCAGTCGTATATTTGTAACCGAGAGCTTAAAATTTACTTATTTAAAAATTAATGAGCGATCGATATACATGATGATACAAATTAATATAGAAAGTAAATTTGTTTTAACAAAACATTCATGATTTTCGGAACGTTTTTGACACAGTTACGTCTCTTGATTACTATGACGTATCAGTTTTGTCGTCAAACGCGTTCATTAACTTGACATTCTTTGTCAAGTAGAGACACTCAATACATCAACGGCGTATTATGAATAACGATGTTCAGCCAAATTCGAATGATTGTGGTTTTTACGCAATTGCATTTGCAGTTTCCTTGGCCAATGAACACGGCCCCCTAAATATCAGTTATGCAAATGACAAAATGCGTGATCATTTATTAAAATGCATACACGATGGATACATGTCCGAATTTCCTAGTTCCCAAATAAAACCAAGTGTTGAATATACACAGGCACATAACTTCCCTGTGTTCTGTACGTGCAGAATGCCCGATGAAGAATATATGTTTAAAAGAACGAAAATACAGCAATGGTTTCATCCGATATGCCAAGAAATAAAATTATCAGAAAGACAGATAAAACAATCTAAATCAAGAAAATGTTTAAAATGTAGAAAATAAAAGTTCAAACATGAGGACTAATAAATAGTCGAAACGCGTAGCGGACATACATTGGAGTTTGTTTTCTGAAATCGTAAATACTCCTTTTCCAACAGTGTCATCGATAGTTGGAATACGTTGTAGCGCCGGGAAATGTCGCATCGCCGGGAAACGTCATAATCTACGGAAAATGTCGCACCGTCGCCGGGAAATGTCGCAATCTGCTGAAAACGTCGTAAACCCCACTGCCGGCATATGTCGCATTGTTGACGGGAAATGTCGCAAAAAAAATCGCTGCCGGTATATGTCGCAACATCGACGGGAAATGTCGCAATTATTATAAATGTCGATCATGTCGAATCGTAGTAGAAGCTTTGTTGGGTCTTCATAGGCGTAGTAGGGTCGAGGTAGTGTCTTTATGATCGGGGAGCACTACGCTCCTAACAAAGCTTATTTTGGACATGTTCAAAACAAGTGTAGTAGGATCGTAGCAAACAAGAATCAGGGTAGAAGCGTATAAGGAGCGTGGTAGACGCAGCACAATTGTACCAGCAGCGGGGAAGGTTGGTGGTGAGGTCTTCTTTATAAATTAAATACAATTCAATTGATTGTAGTAAAAGCGTATACCAGTAACATCGTCGTACAGTCTTGTGCAGTTTGTTTCAAAGCGTTAATATTAGAATGTTAAAATGTAGCATCATTTGTAATGACGATCATTTGTACAGCTTTTTACATCTATCTGGTTAAACATCCCTGTAAATGAAAAAAATTACGCAAGCTCAATTTCCATTTAAATTTGTTTTTTGTTAAAACAAAGACAGATAAGTAATCACTTATACGTGTTTCATGTCGAAAAATAAAGTAAAATACGTTTCAGAAACCCAAAAGATATGCACATCATCGCTTAACCATACTAAAAGCATAGTAGAATCCTAGTATAATCAGCACCACCGTTGACGTCGCGCACGGTGTTCGACTAATGACGTTTTTCGCGTATTTTCAACGATTTCTGTTGGCATAGTACTTTGTACAATGAATCTACATTGGTATATTACACATCACAAGAACGAATATTGTCTGCTGATTACAATGATATTCAAATGAAAGGAAATAAACTGTTTGTAAGGAATTTGTCGTTCAATATGTGAAGCGCGACAATGCCGTTTTTGCCTGTCCCAGCGTAACATGCGCGCATCATTTTTACTCGAAAAAATGCTGCGTTTTATTAAAAACAGATGAAAATCCGCGAAAAGTTGTGTTTTGACGTTGACGTCATTTCCGCTGCAGACGTCAAAATTGTTTCTGAAATAAGCACCCGGTTATCAAGATTTCACAGCATTAAAGTGAGCGAAAAGTGTGTCCCATTTCCGTTGATGGTATCGATTCAATATGTTTAATCGTCTTTTACAGATACATGTAATATGAACTTAGGTGCTACCTATGGCGCGGAAAACAGACTTATATGTGTTACTTAAAAATATAGAAATAAGATTGTTTCTTTGGCAAAATAAAATAAAAGATATTCGGCGCTGTGAAGGATTTATTTTGTTTGAGGGCCTATTAATAAGATAAGCTAAGGGAGATGACTGCGTAATTTATTGCATTCAGAAAAATCTGACAACATCTCATTCTTTTATGTCAGAATCATATTTCAATTCTGAAAGAAATGTATTGTACACATTTATTTATCTTATGAATAGAGATGAAGGTAAAAAAAGCCTTGATAAAACATTCATTTTTTAAGATAGAAACGTTTTCCTTTTTAAAACAATGCCCGGTAACGTTAAGTTACGGAAGCGTGCCGGTTTTATCATGAACGTCCCTTAGCGACGTCACGAACGGTGCGTTGGTAACTATTTCCGATGTAAAAAGTCATAAATAAATATTTTAATGAGGAAACGAACGAATTAAACGACCAAACATATTTGATTTGTTATCTTTGAATAAAATCGTAAAAAAGCACATTTGAAATTATTTTGTAAGCGGAAAAGGCCACGAGGAAGCTGAAAATATTTTTATCCAATGAAAAGCCGCCAGTAGCTTCATTTATTGATCCGTATCGTTGAACGCTTGTAGTGCAATTTTCTATAGAGCGTCTTTAATCTTGATAAGCAGATGTTTGATAAAGCGTCTAATAAAATTGATGAAAATGGCGGCCTCCACAAACTGGAGATGTTTTTCAAACTCATAGGTCTATATATTTTTCATTAATTTTATCATTTTTTTCAATTTTAAAGAATCAACGTACGTCATACACGTTGTCTAAAAGCGCCCAAAGCCCTCGCGGGGCCTTCGGCCCCGCTCGGGTTTTCCGCGTATAATAGAGAAGTGTTGATTTTTACATGAACAAAATGTAATTTTTATGATTTTTACACTTATGTAGAAATGAAGGTAAATATCGCATTGAGCAGAGTGTAGTTGAAAAAATCCCGTGTCTAGCAAAAATGTCACAACGCCCGAATTTGACGTATGCTTTAATGTTAACGTTACTTTCATGCGATGTTTAAAAAAATATGTGCGTAAGTTGCGTACGGCCTAAGACAAGCCTGAATACTGCGTACCAAAACGGGGGTTTCACCCTCATTTAACGAATGTTCAGTCAATTATTAGCGGGAAAATCACCTTACTTCATTTCTGTCCACACTTGTATTTCACGAACCTTTCAAAAATTTATAAAATCAAAGTGCTAAACTAAAACTGTTCATAAACTGTTCATATTATTGAATTTTCGATCAAATAAAAAATACAAGTATTTTTACAAGTATTGTATTGTATCGTATCGTATCGTATCGTATCGTATCGTATCGTATCGTATCGTATCGTATCGTATCGTATCGCATCGCATCGCATCGCATCGCATCGCATCGCATCGCATCGCATTGCATTGTATTGTATTGTATTGTACATGCACTAGAATTAAAGCTACCGGTAGCCGTTCGGACTATAAAGTGTTGTTTTTATGTAGAACAATTATATTTCTTTGGGTATTCCAAGATGAAAAAGGGGCTGTATTTTCTATACATATTAATCTTATTCATTTAATGGCCATTTATGAAGAATTTCTGCATATGGAGATATGGCAACAAGAGATATAATATTGATTAATATCTTATACAAATGCGGATGATCACTAGCGAATTCAGAGGCCCGGTGCGCACCCGGCGCACGCCCTTCCCCGCCCCCCTCCACTAAAAGTGCCGGACTTTTCAACCTTGATGACAAACACTTATAACGTTTTATATCATAATTTCCATTTAAAACCATATTTTTACATAAAATTAAAGCACAACATCTATTTCAAGTAGAACACTCTTTGACTTTGCAAGCATACTATTGTATCTGGTTGAAAAAAAGGTTATTTACTGCTCACGTCCCTCTAACCAGAAAGCGACACCTCCTCTAATCTGAGATCCTGGATCCGCTACTTATGATTTCCCAAATTCAATCAACAAAAAGTCCACACCACACAATCAATAAACATTTTACAAACATTTAAACCAACGAGTTTACATTTTAATTCAATAAAAATCGTTATACATGTAATCGCATATAAATTCAAAATCATCAAAATGCAATATTAATCATTATTGCGACATTTCCCGTCGATGTTACGACATATACCGGCAGCAATTTTTTTGCGACATTTCCCGTCAACAATGCGACATATACCGGCAGTGGGGTTTACGACGTTTTCAGCAGATTGCGACATTTCCCGGCGACGGTGCGACATTTTCCGTAGATTATGACGTTTTCCGGCGATGCGACATTTCCCGGCGCTACATGTATTTTACTACATGATATTCATTTAGCTCTATGCAATCGTTCAAATGTTCTATAGTTACCGTCGTAGAAATCAATATGTTTCATACTTTAACCAACTAATTCAATATAATTTTATTCTAAAAGTTTAGTAAATGTTGTTACCATTTGCAAGCAATATCAGGTTTGTATTCTTCCTTCATGAACGTCAGTTACAAACGACAGTAATGCGACTGAATAAAACATATTCTCTGCCAAACGTTTTACATCAGAAAGTCCTAATTGTATAATTGATGCAACTGTTTACTGGTGTAGTAATAAAATCAACTGTCACCTCCCACGATATGACTTAACATTTAGAAGAAGCAGTCATATTCATTATAGTTATAGTCAGAATTTCTGTGTATATTGATAATAAACAATGATTTGATAAAATAACTTCACATTATCGGACTAATATGAGCAATTACACGTCGTTGGTAATTATATTTATGCGAATGATCTAATTAGTTTAGTTCAAAGCTAACATAATAATGTTCAGATTAAAATGTTCCTGTATTCATATAACTTACAAGAAATCAGGATTTGTTTGTTTGCTCGTTTGGTTTTACGCCGTAGCAACACATCGTATAGGTCATATTACGGCGGTCAGTCAACCTGCTCACTCCTTCTGGAAAGGCTAAATTTCTGGATTTAGCTGTTAATCAACTACGAAGCGCATATTTTTGTCAGTGACTGACAACTGCCCTACGAAATTAAAATTCATTGGTAGAAGGGAGAATAGGCGTAGAAATAATTTCATGACCAAGCTCCACGAAAGAATGCCCCGCCCGGGAATCAAACCCATGACCCCTCGATTAGTAGACTTGCGTGCTACCAACTGAGCGAGCCGGGTGGCTTAAGGAATATTGGTTATCAAGAACTTAAAGATAAACTAAACGTACAAAAATTATCCTGGATTCATTTTTGATACGTTTTATCTGGAGTCTTCTACGCCGGTATGCAGAGTAGTATTTCAATTTAATCAGGTTTTAGTGTCTATTGCTTAAAAACGCAATAGTTTGATAGTTTCTGACAATGGCATTTTAACTTAAATAAAATATCATGTGCATATTGGATGAGAAAATATATCCAAATTTAAAATATACCTCATGTACACAGTCTTAGTCGTACTCTTGGACAATACATTGATTTTATATAAACTCTCCTACATTATTACACAGCAATCAGATCAAATGTACTACAATCCATAGGCAATATATTAATTGGATATTCATCCAGCGAATTATCTTAAAAGCTAGGACGTCAACCTCAAGACCTATAAGGCTAACCAAAAATGTTATACGACTTATCTTTATATATTAATGGCGATCTGTCAAATCATCAGAGTGTATGTCATGGCTGAAACTGGAGCATTATAAGAATATGATAAATCGATTGAAATTATATGTTTAAAGGGTATGAATTTGCTTCCGAATCGTAAGCGAGTACTTCGCGTTAACTTATATAATACTTACGTACTTATGTCGGTTATCTTTTAATCACTTTATTGTCTTCTATCAAAGTGAAGAAAAAAATGGAGCGTATACGATCATAAAATGATCCAATGATAACCAAGCTGAAACTGTATAAACAAAAGCCTCAACCACTGGCAAAGAAGGCAAAACCATCAGTTACCATCTGAAGTGTAATTCTAGTGGAGAGTCCTAAGTATAACAATTGCTAAGTAATACTTAAAATGCCTATATTGTTTTGTTGGTGTATAATTAAACAAGTTTACCGTAACAATACGGTCGTAACTAATAAGCTTGAATCCATACATCTCTTCGGCATATCTTCCAAATACATCCATTGTACGTCCTCTCTAAGCATAACATACCTAATAGCAATGTATCAAACACGTAACCCGGGTCAGTAGCGCAGTTGGTAGCGCACCGGGATTTTGAATCTAGTGTCCCGAGGAAGGTACGAGTTGGAATTCCACCATGGGAGGTTATACCCTTCCATGAAAATTTGACAATTATGTCAATCTACCCTCCCGCTTTTAAGGTATATGGAGAAGTTTCCGGCCTTTTGGAAGGGTAGGTGAGTACTGGTTATAGGCAAGGGTCCAGGAAAACTAGGTTAGATGCGCTGGACGCCGTTATATGACCTATACAATGTGTTAATACGGCGTTAAACCCAACAAAGTAAATAGATATGAATAAGAAATAAAGATGTAAAACATTCACTGATATAAATCAACCTCTTTTTATTTAACATATAGCTACTAAACAGTTATAAATAACTCTGGATATTGTAGCATGAAATTTGTTTGACATAGTAAATACGTAGTCTTTAAAACGCTAAATCTAAATTAAACTAAAGTATTATTCCACTATTTCTCATCACAATCTCCAGACGCAAATACAGTAGACGCAATATAAATCAAACAAGAAAATCTTAAATCTGTGTTCTTAAGTAGTGTTTTTTTTTTAATATTAATTCTCTTGTATGGAATTTCGATTTCCGACTAGTTTTGGAATTTTTATCCCAGGAAGCAGACTTAAAGTTTCATTAGGTAAACACATCATCTATTTGGAGACGATTTAAACTACTGTGATGTCTGACATGTTATAATTAAGTAGTTAAATGTTGGGCCAAACACTAATGCTAATCAAAGTGCATCAAGAGATACGGTGTCCTAAGAAGTGTATTGAATTTTATAATGCCACGTTTACAGTAGCTCTAATTATTGTTCGACGGTAGTTTGAAGTTGTTTATTGAAAAATTAGTAAAAATTGATTTTAACGTAACGGCTATAGTATGGACCTATATAGATATAATTACATATAATAATATAATACGCTTCCCAAAACTTGCACATTGTACACTGTATGGTATTATTTCTAAAATACACATCCCTTGTTACAAATTGCTTCGAAAATGAAGTAATTTTTAGTAAACCTTGTACCAGAACAATTGTCATAAAACATAAACGTTGCTGGTGTAATAGCAAGTGTTGTTACAGAAATATTAATTTGCAGCAATGTGATTATACCACTTGTATTTTGTAGTAATTTCTGCGCAAGGTTCTTATTTCGTTTAAATATTATATATTTGGCAAGCTGCATTACTCTGCTTATGTAGGTCACCATTGTGTATGTGGAACGATAGGTCCAAGTCCAATGACCATTAGTATTAGCATTCTAAAATATATTTCAACTCACGTATTGCAGTTAACATTGTTATTGATTTTTGTATCTTTCTCCATCTGAAAATGTGAACTTCAGGCAGATCAATTTTATTGAAAAGCAAATTTAATGGTAGACCTAAAAGTTGTATAAAATGGTAAAATAAACCTTGTTTTACTCGCGTTGTAGCAGTTCTTGTATTATAAAGGAGGGTGATCTAATTGTTGAAAACTGTTGTCTGTAAAGGCAGTAGGAAACTATATTGTAGTCCGTATTTCTTAATTAATACAGCCGTTTGACATTGACAGTGATGCTTACAGTTGACCGCCCTCGCATTATGACCGTATAAATATCAGAAATGCGAAACATAGCCAGTCATATATATATATGTATTTATGTAACATATTCAGTCATAAATAAATGGGTATAAACGATAACTTTTAACTGTTACAGTTTTATTGTTATGTATGATGTGCTTAGCATAGGGAAATGTAGAGACTGTTAATTAACATTGTTAGAATTGTTTAAATTTAATTTAGTTTATACTTAGTTATTTTAGCTCTATTGGGAAACAAGTTCTTACAGCTTGTATTAATCACTTTCGAGTCTGTCTTTTGTCCCTCAGTACTGAGCTAGTAGGATAAAATGGCTTGCTCAAGGAAACAACGGGGTAAGTTTTGATTTAGGTTCGAACCAACACGGAGCTGGCAATGATTATTACTCCAACGTTACAACCGCTCGTCCAAGCCCGCTCCTCTTGGAATTGTCAAACATGCATGCATAAGTATGACAGGGGTACCTGAAAATACAAACCCAAACGACGGGGCGAATCCAAATTGAGCCTACTTTAAACGTATATTGTCTGCGATTTGTTGATAATAAAAAAATATACATACATGTCAAGTAATAACTACATGGGTACACAACAAAAGTTTTGTAGTAGAAATCACATAAAATTCGCTTTTTACAACGGAAATAATAATATTTCCATTTACTCATTACTTCGGAATCTTATTTAAAATAGTATTGCGGATGTTACATATGCGCTTCGTTGGTAGCATGCAAACAAACTCGGACGAACGCCAAATAGATGGACGTCATATCCAAATATTCACACAGCAATCAGATCAAATGTACAACAATCCTTAGGCAATATATTAATTAGATATTCATCGAGCGAATTATCTTAAAAGCTAGGACGTCAATCTCAAGCCCTACAAGGCAAATCTCGATAAATGCTGTACGACTTATCTTTATATGTAAGTGGCGATCTGCCAAATCATCATGTGTTGCTAATGGCAAAAAATAGAGCATCACATAATAATGTATCGATTGAAATGGGTTATTACGAGAAAAAAATGTTCTTTGCTTCAAAATATTTTACAAGTAATGTGCATCAACGTATAAGTAATTGACGATTTATGTATGATTCATGATACTTGTTATACTACATGGTGATCAGCACAGACAAAATGGTCGCTAAATTTCATCCTAACTACTATTTTGTTTTATTTACATCCAATGTTATGTTGCAGTGGGATAATGCAAGTTAGAAAATCAATTACGCATTTCGATTTTTGTAAGGGCGTAAGCAAAATCCATTATGCTAGATATTTTTATTTTATGCTTTATTAATCATCTACATATATTTATTTTGTTCCAGTTATGAAGATAATAGACAAGAATTTATCTGCCAATTGTTTCAGGTTTACCTATATTTCACTTTGGACTTACATCTAAAGCTTAATAGGGTATTCTTTATGTTTGAATACCTTATTGCGTTGGGTCAGAGTGAAAGAAAACCAGAAAATCATACAATTCCAAATATTATAACAAAACATACATGAACTAACCATTATTTGTACATTTGTACAAGCAGAGTCAGATAAGGTTAAATTAAATACTTCAACACTTAGCTTGATGTTCATATGTTTATTGATATGTGTTTAAAATATTTAAATTAACGTCTCTCCTAGTTTTAGACTTACCATAACCAACAGTCTATATAATATATACACAGTATTACCTCTGCAGAGCGGCCCTCTACAGAGCAAATTCACTGCCCAACAACAGCTTTTGATATTTCATTAAAGTATAATCTTAATCATGTTTAACTTCTGCAGAGCAACAACCTCTGAACAGCAACATGTTTTAGCTTTTCAAGCTGTTGTTCAAGAGAAATTGTGCTGTAATAGTAAAACATTCACAGAAAAAATAACTTTTGATTTTATATTCAATACAAAAACTGTTATATAGACCGAGTGCCAAACTGCAAATTTGATTTTCATTTTCTGGTTATTGTAGCATGAAATTTGATTGACATAGTAAACACGTAGTCTGTAACACACAAACACAATTCAATTAAAATATTATTCCACAATCTCCAGACGCAATTAAGATAGTCACAATTTAAATACATTTATAAAAGAAGAAATCTTCGATGTTTTTTTTTTTCAGCGAAACACATTTAAATACATCAAAATGGCGTCAACGAAACGATAACGTCACGCGACCTGAACCTCCTACAATTGTTATTCAACTAATTGTCATTACCATTGTGATTTCTTAAGTATGCTATTGTTGCTACGTGGCGAATGTAGCACCTGTCCATTGTAGAGCACACACTTTAATTTTGATATTATGTTGTTAAATATTGAGAAAAACGTGCGTATTTAAGATAATGCTATCTTATTGATAGTCAATGGTTAGCGGCTAATGTCTCTATCAACTGTTCACTTTATAGTATGACGCAAGCATAAACGTCAGCTCAAATAAATATTTTGTGAAAATAATTTATATAGAAGTGTATTGGAAAATTCTATGCTTTCTTTAAAGTCGTATCGGCCGAAAACGGTGCTTATATATGTAAGAGATTTTGGCCATTTAAAAAAAGATCCTTTGATGCGAAAAAGGTTCGGGCTACTTCAATTGTGTTCAATTGATCTGAAGGTTTAGCTGAATTACACAACAGGAGTATACCAATCAGTGCCTTGATTTAAGTCTGATGTTTTAATCAATCATATTGTTATCCTTGTTTCAGTATAAATGCACGACCAAACGTCAGACAGATGCGCAAATATGTCGCATAGAACCATTTTAGATCATTGCAACTGTACATAAAACATGCAATTATGGTTATGAGGAAGTTGATGTACATACATGTAACAGAGCTAACAACTAATGAAACAGGGTCTTAAATGTTGCTATATCGTTATTGATCAGTGTTGCTGTCTAAAGAGTGTTGAGATGATTCAGGGCAATTATTTTAGTACACTGCAACAGTAGACTGACAAAATCTAATTTATGATGATATATAGACTCCATCAAGTATATAAAATGCATATTCCTAAAAGTGTGTACCAAGTTATAAATATAGCGAATAATGTCTGCCATTTTATATTTTGGATTTGCATTCTAATGTAAATAATGTTAAATAATGTTTATAATAGTAGTATTGATTTAAATTAAATCATGGATTTGAAAAGATACATAACACATAAAAGTTATCTAAATGGAACATATCGAAACGGTTTTTTTTTCACGGTAACGTGAATAGAAGACATAGATTTTCAGGAGAAATTACTACTATCAGGCGATCTCAATTTACAAAGAAAATGAAGAATTCAATCATTGTCACTTATTAATTGAAAAATGTTTCCGCCATGATTCTAATCATTAGTGTAAAGTAGAGTAAACATTGGCATTTTATTTGAAAGGTGGGAAAATTTTTAAAACTTGCCATTTTCAATAACTTTAGCATTTACTGCTACAATTAGGAATTCATTGAGCAAGAAAAATCAATCAAAATAAGTTAGATTTTAATAAGAATGTGCTGACTCTATGATTCAAATGGTTGCCTTGCTTTTTAACTTGTTGACAGCTACATTTTTATTTTTACTACAGTTGTATTTAGTAAATTTCACTTATCAATCCAATTTAATTGCAATCATTTGGCGGCCATCTACCTTTTCAGTCGTTTGACTGAATAAAAGGACAATTAATAAAATGTTAGACAGGTTTGTGTTATACCAAAGCACTGTTCGTTATACGTTTCCAAATTTATATATTTTGCAAACTTACTTTTTTATTCCTTTTAATTCAAAATTTTATTAATTCTACATAAAGGCAATAAATATTAATTGCCATCTAGATGTCTTAACTAGAAATGTGGTTATTTTAAGTAAAACTTAAAAAGAATTTTCAACTGAGTTTATTTCGAAAATATGAATTATCCTTTTTGCCAGAATTTTGAAGGAAATAAATATAATTGAATAATATCAAGAAAGAATATTTTACATGTTTGATAATGCCATTTATTATATTCAACAATAGGAAAGAAAACAAAACACTACAATAGCAAAACATGAATAATGGAAACATGTTGAAATGTTACACTCATACTAGTAAACCTTAATTCAGCAATATCTAAAGTCTATCAGAAGTACTGTGTTCAATCATTAGCATGTGTTTATACAAACCTAGAAGTTGTAAGTAAACTGTCCTTGCAACCGGAAGAAATAGTCTGGCTAAAGGAATGACAGAGATAAAATATGCTTCAACAATATAGACAGTAACAACTTAAAAAATCAGAATCGCTAAATAATTTTATCTGATAAACAGTTTGTTAAATGAAAATTAGACACACAATAAGATCAAATCTTCAGAAATTCCTCTTCGTAGAATCAACGTCCGCCGACAGCCTGTAATGAAATGAATTATTTAAACGATTTAATTCCTAAATACTGAAAGAATGTCGGATCGCAAAAACACAATAAGACTTTTTGTGTTTGAATTAACCAGCGTTGGCTTAATTTTGAGTTACAGTATCATATTGCTTTCTTTTTCTCATAAATTACAAAATTAGGTTATTTTTTATATAAAATATCAAGCACATATTGTGTATCTATTTACGAAATTCTGATGTGTTCTTTCAATTATATTTATCACATAGGTAAATATTTTATCATCAATAAATGGGTTCAAAAAGTTTAAGAACAGATATGCAGGTATAGTTCTGAAAGTGTGCAATATTTATAAAAGAAAATAGTTGGTTAAAATCGTGATCGGGAAAATAAACGTAAAAATATTTAAAACGTATCGGATACTGTCAAGATAAATGTAGGACATGGGAATCGTATCAGTACTGTTGGATGTGATAACTGTTTGGTGGAAGAACATGTCACTGAGACTGTTGGATGTGATAACTGTATCGTTGAAGAACATGTCACTGAGACTGTTGGATGTGATAACTGTTTGGTGGAAGAACATGTCACTGAGACTGTTGGATGTGATAACTGTTTGGTTGAAGAACATGTCACTGAGACTGTTGGATGTGATAACTGTATCGTTGAAGAACATGTCACTGAGACAGAATCAATATCGACCTCTGGTCATGTTCGGAGGGTTATATATTATAAATTGATAAAACACCGGTAGTTACATTATTCATAATTTGTTTTACATATTTGGACTGCTATATAATTTGCTGATGTAATACAACTGTGGTGAAAAAGTGAGTACTGTTTGGATGTTGTTTTCTAAGTGCAGTTCCTACCTTGACTAAAAATGCACACAGCACAATTATCAATATTTGAAATGTTGTGCTATCTGAACCTGAACTATCTCTATTAATCTTTAGAAAGTAAGAAAATTGTGTATGGTCAAATGTAATACAGACTTGTAAACACAGTTAACTACGATTTTTTATACATTTACGCGACAGGTTCTGAGATTCGTTTTAAAAGAAGGCGTAAACCGTTAGTTGTTCTAAACATATTTAAACATATGCTTTTTCGAAACATAATAATAAATTGCTCAAGTCTTGTCACCGAGTCATGTTAAAATTTGCAACAAATCATTTATACAATATTAAACAGTGTCATAAATGAGGCATCCATGCATTACTACGATTTGGAGGGTATAACAAACGTTTCCAAACTTGAATAAACTAATTCAAACTTCTAAGTAAGGCAGTACAATATTACTAATATGTTTGATAATACTTACAGCACATCCACATTCCGCGCATACGGAACAGATATCAGTGTTCTGTAGTAACTTAGATTGGTAGAATGTTGTCACTTGATTACCTAGAAACAGAGAAAGCATCAGTAATGTTAAACATTGCCAATTGTTAGTGCTAGCTTTCGAACGATCCTATGCAACTGTAAAAGTAGATTTAGGTGGATGTTCGCCTTAATACCGTTCTAGTGATGGGCGCACCATGCCTTGTAATCAATCCTTGGTATGTTTTTGGAAACTTTTGTCATATCATTGTACAGTCCATGTCGACTGAAGGGTCTAGAATAATTGATTTCTAAAGGTTTTGTTAAATGACTTAAAGTCAGCAACTTTAATAATGTGCACACATAGGTTCATTATCAAAATTACAATATGAAAATGCAATAGCATTTGACAAATAAACTATGATTACTGAATATGTTAAGATTTTATTAGGGCATGATGGAGAGGCCAATGTAAAAAATGTCCGATGCACAACTACACAAACGACTCTTCCCATTGTTTTATATACATCGTTTCAGTAAAATGTTTGCATAGTGTATTCGAATCAGTTATCTCTATGTGTATTATATTTGATTATATAAAATATTGTTAACTTACTTGGTTGGTAATAGTCGTATACTCTAACAGATGCTGGCTGTGATTTTGCCACCATTCCTGTACGATATGCATCCATTGTAATACATGTAGCTGTTGGGGTAATCTAGAAAAGTATTGATTTCGACTAATAAAACACATCATTCAAAAACATTTCAAAATTTACAAAGAGTTTAAGCTAATAAAGTGCAAAATACTTCTTTGTGAAATATATAAGTTAACATATTTTAACAAATATCTACTGATTGAATATAAGATAACGAATACAGCAACATCTTGATCCCTTTATCTCAAAAACACTTTCAATAAAGGTAACATTTCAACTTAATGTTTTTAACAGGTTGTTTAGCATGGTTTTCCTAGTTGAATAATCAGCTAAGTCTTACCTCGTCGAAATATAAAATGACTTTTCTATCTTGTGTTTCGACTTTCTTGATTTCATTGAATGCGGCTAGGCTTTCTATATCTGCTTCAAATCCACTTGGAATTCCTAGTTCTTGTACGGCCATACCACTAGCTCCGGTCTGTAACCAACTGAAGAACCAAACCATGATTTCATTTAAGAAACGTAAACAACAATCTAACATAACTTGTTTGAGTCTTGTTAAGTTTTGGAGTTATAAAGGAAGCTTTACATAAGGATTTTAGTAAGAAGTACCAAAAAAAAAACGTTTGATATAGTGTTTCTGATGAAAATGTAAAAATTGCAATGTAGATACAAGTATTTATCTTCATATTAACAAACATAAATATTTATACTCACACATTTCTAAACACTATTTAAGCTACTTAATAATTTAAACTCATCGGTCAAAAGACCATAGTCTACTAAGAACTTACGTTGTACATGTCTGTATGGTCAAATATTCCATACTTTCATGGACCAATGTGACAACAACATCAAATGATTTCTCTTCGATTTCTTGTTCAACATGGAATGATAGTCCAATCTAAAATAATAACAAAGCAATCATTCACTTTATTGACAAAAATCATTACACTATAAACGTAGTAGTCCGTTACTGGAGTTTGATATAGAATGAGGTCGAACACAGTTACTTAGTACTGTTGCTTTTCATAATACCCATAGTGAAACATGCTAAGAGTATATAACCTTTATTTTGATTTAAATTGACGCTAACTGACGCTACTCAAAATTACACGTGTTAAAAGTGCCAGTTAGACATAAAATCAAAACTTGACTCATCGTGGTGTAACCCTGTAAGGAATTAGAACCTACATTTGTGCCTTACTAAGTCTTCAAATATTTGTTGTGGTCGATCGAAGACGATACAGAAACATTATGTGGTAAATGATAAGCTTTCAAATAACAGTTAATGCACGCAATGCAAGATTTAAATCGAATCATAAAATAAAAAAGTATGGATTAGGTCGCGATCAGTTTCCAACTTTCAACAAACGCACTTACATCAACAAGAGCCATACCATGACCAGTAGCTGATACAGTGACTGTGCTAGGAATAGATGGTAACTGAAATATACAGAAGAATTGTATTAAACGTTTGCAAATGAAAAAATAACCCTCTGATACTAATGTGATAGTGTCATATACTTAATAAACCCATACAATTTATTGAAATAAAACAAATAACGATATCGTGTGATTGTATATTGGCTCAAATTGATGCTTTTATTGATAATAATTCATGACTAATTTGTAATGCACAATGGGCCTTTCCATTCCCTTCCCTATAAAAATATTTCAAAACGGTTTATTGTTACAATTTGTTTTACGAAAAAGGTGTAAAAAAGCAAATGATAATATATGTGTTAAAATGTATTGTTATTCAAATTATTTTTAAAGAGAAGGATAGTAAACTGTCTATACCTTCTTATATTCGTGAAGAATTAAGAGCTTTTTATTGTACTTACCACAACGCTTTGTAGAACTAAGGCGTTCTGTTTGTTAATTGTAAATGTATGTGTATATGTACCAGCTGTAATTGTTGCTTGAATGTTAAATGAATCAGCATACACCATCTTAGCAAAGTCTGATAAAGCCTGTAACGCAATTACTGTATCCTGGAAGAGAAATATATCTTTATCATGATGAAAATAAACATGTCGTTCAGACATGACAAACATAAAGAAGACAGAGGTCGTTTGCATTGATGTTTACTATAATCAACCCTAATCAAATATCCTTGAATACAATTCACTAAGTCTGTTTATCGCAACTCATTATGTTTGTATGCCCTTTGAATCGACAATAATAGTCAATAATGTAAATGTTTTGTCAACAACAAAGTAACAAACAATGGCGTGAGTGCTTCATCAGAAGCTTAATGTTTAAGTTTTAAAAGTTAAAAGATAACGAGAAATGGCAGTAAAATGTACTTTTGTTTAATATTTGATATTACTTGTAATACTGACTCAGAACGTGAATTAAGTTAACCAAATGAAAACCTGATAGATAAAATAAATGAAATTGTTGCTAAGTTACGATGTATGCGGGGTACGTACAATACAAAACATAGTACCTAATTTAGTCATTTTGACCCACAAACTTAGCCCGGTAGTTTATATGTACGACTCCTAAACCATATGTTAGTTGCTCGATCATATTCCCATTTATTCTTACCTGTGTTGAAGAGAAACCTCCGTTGGAATTTCTTTGTGATGTTAACCACTTCATTATTGGCATACCAGATCCAAAGTCTTGTTTAGAGGCCTGTACAAGTAAGGCGTATGCAGTCATTTCAATGTCAATTGGATTGGCCTGTGAATGAGATGGTCGCCAATGAGAACTTGATGAAGTTGTCTGTGCCTTATGCCAATGAACAAGACCGTCTGAAACAATAGAGTGACGTAATAATTGTGTTGTTATTTGTGTTGTTTTCGATTAATATTGATGAATATTTTTTTAACCTAAGGAGTAAGTGATTATTATTTCAAAACTTTTTGCGTTGGTATCACCTATTTTATGACTTGTGCAAGTTAATTCTTATTCCCTTAAGAAAATGGATAAAACAGAAATCATACTAGCAATTGAACTTGCAAATTTTATATAAAAATATGAATGTTTAGTAAATACAAACTAATAATAGCAAAACTATTTAACACGCATGCAGTTTTAAAGTCTACAACTGACCTTGACAAATTTAAAACATGTAAATGTACATCAAAGCTAGAAGACAATTCCAACTAATACCTTTAACAATTGCATCACTGTAAAGTTTGTTGTAGGCAGCATCTGCAGATGAACTCTTAGCCAAATATAAAGCATAACTGCTAATAGCGAGTGCATAATCATCAGTGGTATGTTGTATCTGATTTACGACATAAGATGTGGCCAATGTTACAGCTTTGTTAATTCTTTGTTGAATGCCCTGAAATAATTTTAAAACCTATTTTAGTCACGTGTATACTCAGTACGTGATATAACTCATTAATTAAGTTTTGAGTATGTTTCAATATCTCAATCATTAACAACAGAAGACAAAATTTCAAAATTATGTTATTTAATTGTCAAGATGTTATCTAACATTTACTTAGTATGGATAATAAAAATGAACTGAGAAAGCAATATAATGGATGAGAAATTATGCACTTACCCCTGTCAAATCGCTGTTTTCCAATAATGATACCAAAACAAATGAAGTTAGTCCAATACCTGATGCAGATCCACCCTGAAGATAAATTGCGTGTTATTATTATAGTAAGTAACATCATCATAACAATGCTGAATGTACCAAATACGTGTTTAATTAACAGTCATTAGCTATTTACTTTTACAAAATATCACAGATCATTTTAAATGTATTTGACACAGTATTTCGAACTTGAATTGCTTTTCCAGCGCTTAACGCTGAAGAATTAATATAATTATTCTTAATATGTACATTATTGTATAAAGAACTAGTTGGAATATCATACCTCCTTAAAAGTCAATTAAACAAACGTGCATACACGTACGTTTCTGAAAATTTTACGTAAAAATAAAAATTGAAAAACTGGAATCAGTGAAAAATTGATTTTATACTTGTTTATACAATAGTCATATAATAGACAATGCGATTGTGTACAGTATTACTGACATAAAATAATAATGATAATAAATAGCACTGCAAAGCTCTAAAAAATCGAATATCCGATAAAGAGCCTGAAACCATACCTGCATATCTTTATGAATTACACGACCAGGTTCTGGGAAAGAACCATCAGCATTCTGTCTGGCAATCATCCAATCAATGGCTCGAATAAGCATTTCATCATCAATGAATATTTGAGTCTTAGCTTGATGGAAAGATTTGGCAACAAATGCGGTCAACCTGACATAAACAGTAGACAAATATTGTTCTGACCGTATTTGGCTAACTAACAGATTTTACAGATACTTTACAGATAGTATAATCAAGCAGTCAAAACTGCCAATTGTAAATACTGTGCTCCACAAATGCCACTCTGTGAAGGGATCTGAACTAACATTATGTAACAACCGTCGAAGTTAATATATTCCGTAGACAAATGAGACATATGCCATGAACATGGTACCCTCAGATATCGTAAACAAATCGCAACTAAAAGTAAAAGCAATGACTTCGTCAAACTTTAAAATAAATCTTTTCAGATTGTTCTTTAGTATCATGTTTTTTACTGAGCGTATAAACGGTCTAAGTCTGATATTATTTCAATATATGCGTGATGAATGTTCAATGGCAATATATAATTTCTTTGGATGCAGATCTTAATGTTTCATAGATAAACGAAGATAATGGACACAAGGACAAGTACATTTTATATGCTTGTATACAGCTAATCAGTATGTTGCCTTAAATATTAATGTATTTTTGAAAGTAGAATGCTAGGAGCTGGTTAAAATGAACGAAACTATATAACTTAGCAAGCATAAAAGACACTGCGCAGTAAAATTTAAATGTATGAGAACATAATTATTGTGAATACTTAAGTCACCTACCACATGCTTCCAGATTTGTCTTGGTCACCAAAGGCACTGAAAGATCCATCTTTGTGTTGGAATGTAAGTTCTCTCTGATAGCCTAATGCAAAAAAAACGTTGGTTAAGAAAATCAATCAAGAAATGTCAACATAAAATTTACCCGTAATGTATAGCAGATATAACTTCATCGAGCATGTATCACTGAACACATAACATTTGGTTGAATTCACAAAATGTAGCTGTTTGTATTAATATCTACATACTTTGCGGGTGACACGACAAACATAACTATTGAAAAAATGACTAACACTTTTACTAAATAAATGACTAAACGAAGTGTACAAGTTGACCTTAAACCAGCCTTATTAAAACGTAAAAGAAACTGTTTAATAAGGATAGTTCTGACCATGTTTTATACTGTATACTAATGTCTACTTTACAGTTTGATATGACCGGTATACACTGACAAATATAATTTTAAAATAAATGGAACTTATTGTTACTATTGTCTACGTAGCAGTTATATGTACACGACATAATTATATTACCCTTTTCCATGAAGTTGATGGCCTTTTCTTCGATTTCACCAGTGAGTTGGTTTGTTGCAGTCAAGTAGTTGGTTACAAATACATCTGGGGCAAACCCAAGCATAGTTTGTTCACCACATCCGGTAGGCATGCGCAAAAGCTTGTCTAAGTTGTTTACAGTTGGTCCCAGTAAATCACCTGAAGATATTATCTAATCATTGGACAAGGGTATAATTCGAAAATACCTTACAGAAAAAATAACAGAAAACAATTGTGTTGCATCATCTAATGCAATCTTTGATATGTTTGTCTCAGTCAAAAAGTAGTAGTACTTTGTCTTGTTTGTGGACACTAGATTAGCCTAGATCTCTGACCCAGGTTTTTACCTCATCATAAGCACAAACGCTTGCTAAAGGCTAATTTTTGACCTTTTAAATCCAGATGAGAGCAAATGAATGGTCGTAGAAAATACTAAACGCCGAAGATATGTTGGTACAAGTCACAAAACGAACCTATCATTCTCCCTGAAGTTTCAATATTTAAAACCTGAATTTTAACAAATAAATGTAATGTCTAATAAATTAACTAGCCTTACCAATGTTTATCCCTATTCATAAAAATAATTGAACTTACCTATAGCAGTGATCATTACTCTTTGGGAGCCAGCTACAACACCCGCTGGTACAGATAATTGGACGTCTTGTGTAAATGATGAAGCATTCTTCAAATCAATTAATATTGGATTACTGTATTCTTTGGCTACACCTTCAGGCTGAAATGTTAACAATGCGGCTATGTCGTATCAAAATCATGTATCATTATGCACATTACTCTAGTTTTCCAATGAAAATTTGAAAGGTTCAATGTAAAACAACAAAAATGCTATTGCCACTATCAAAAATCAAAGCACAGAAGGCGCTGAATTTGTTTGGGTCTCGGAATATCAGAAAGGTGAAGATTGTGTGGAAACAATGAGATATAAATGTAATAAAGATGCTATAAAGTCAAGAAACATTGACACAGGGTTATTTTGTGCTTTACTGAACTGAAAATAATGTAACCTTTCAATATAATAAAACTTATCTAAACATACAAAAAAGTATCCTATATCTAAACATGCAAAAAAATAACATTATTATATCCAACATATCTTACAACAAGTATAACAGTATATTTATATAATATGGTCAACATGGTTTTTACTTGTTTGGGTAAACAAGAAAAATATGTGAAGTTGAATTCACATAACAAACCAGTTTGTGACAGTAATAATATTACTTTTTTAAACTTAAAAATCAAAGCACAGAAGGCGCTGAATTTGTTTGGGTCTCGGAATATTTGGCGTCGCTTTATAATGATAGGCCTATTTAAGTAAACAAAGGACCTGTGTCTGTGACCTACATAAAATTGAATCTGTTTGCGCTTTAATCAATATTATCACTGTCACAAACTGGTTTGTTATGTGAAATCAACTTTACATAATTTATATTTCTTGTTTATAAATAATACCAACAAACGATAATGTATAATAAATATTGCATGAAATTTTATTTACAAAGTTAACCTTCTTTCTTTCTTCTCCGTGGGTTGTTCTAATGACTCTTCAGCGTGGTTTGATCACGTGACAAATTGAATTTGTTATATAAACTAACCCATAGATGAACGCTTTTTAATTGAAGAGTTCAAAATTGACGTGCGTTTAATCAAAATTATTTAAATATGTTACCAGTAATTTGCGGAAATGTTACAGAATTGCACAATATTAGAAATCTTCGACCAATCGGGAACAATATTTTCTTCCCTCAGCAGGTTTGAAAATTAATGCGCCTGTTATTTGACAATTAATCTGGTTTCCTGACCTATTATGGTTCGCAGGGGCCAGTCCATTTGACAATCTTCATGCAGTGATCTCCCCTGAATTTTCGGCGTTAATGTCCATGTAAAGGGAAGTAACCGCTTCAAAAAAGCGGACTACTTTCGGTATTTGCAATTAACAGCATTGGGGTCTGAAATCTCGCTACCATTATTTGTTTGGTCTGACGACCCAAACAAATAAAAGCAATTCAATGAATATACAATGCCAGCTTATTAACTATCGTGTTCAACAATGATGTTGTTTTTAAGTTCTTACTATACTACACGAAGACATTTACCTTGATAAAATACAAATTTCACCAACAGAATGTTTCAAAATATTCATCATAAGAAAAATACAAAAATGTTAAAGAATTATTCTGCAAGAGAAGTTTCACTTTCTTAAACCTAGTGTGTCAACAATACCAAACGTATGGTATAAAACAATATATATATACTAACCTCTACAAGTAATTGTCTTTGAACGCCATCAGCAGCAAGAACAGATTGAGCTTTGACTGTAAGAGCAATTTTACCAAGAGCAGCTGGAACGATGGGGAAGAAAACAGACTTGGCTTGTCCAGCAGTGACCTGAACAATGTAAAGAGAGATGCTTTAACATAATCTTTACATTATCAAAAGTTTCTCAAAGAACGCGATTCTTTTTTCATTTAAAAGTCGAATTCTTATTATGAACTTATCATTATTACTTTACTCACTTATATAGTAACCTATAGACTTTTTTAGAGTTTCAAAGTATCAAATTTCGTTTAAACCGTTGTAGAGTTTGAAACTAAGACAGCACAAAATGTATTAAAGAACACTGTGTAAAAGTAAAAAAGCATATTAAGAAATCTCGTGCGAGTTATTTCAACGCCAACTATTGTAGTACACACTATTTGGTATCATCATTAAGTATTTAACCTTATAATGTTTAAAGCACTATGCAATACTATATGAATTTAAAGGTGCATGTTTGATAATGATGATTATTTCAGCGGAAAGGCGAATGTACGCATACTACATTACTTCTGTATTGAAAGCTGAAAAGGATAAATACGAGTACAATACACTATTATAACTTACATGGATTGTAGTTTGTTGTTGTTGAGAAACAAACTGTGTAGCGCCTGCTGAATCTACTATAACATTTCTAAAGTCATTAGATTGTTCCAAAGTTACTACAACCTAGAAGTAAGAAGTGCATATCGATCGTACCACATGTAATCAGTACATAACATGCTGCATCAGAATTTAAGTTTTAATTACATTTCGTGTACCTTAAAAGTACCATTTGTAACAGTTTATTCTAGTTCGATTGTAAACAATGCAATAACTTTAAATCAAATCACAAGTCTACACTAATTGTACCTAGCAATTATGTTAAAATTACTTGCTCCAGCAAACATCTTAACAGCTGTTAAATGGAATTAAATAAACGAAACCTTAATGTTATAGATTCTTAACTGAAAAATGTATTGATACATTACAAAAGTAGTTTTAATTCGTAATTTATAATCACGGGGATATATAGGGACATATGGGGGTTATATGGGGATAAGAAAACGATAATTAACAATTTCTTATTATATGATTTTCGTGAAAGGCTTATTGGTTTGTCAGACGTCTTTACGAAATATATAATGTACTCACATCAAGATCTTGTTGCATATAGTTGAAGACATTTGCTTGCAAAGCTAATTGTTCACCTCTTACAACGGAGTATGGCAAGTTCAAACTAACAAAAAATGGCTTGAAGGCTTCAACCTGTGAAATAACATAACCAACGAATTTAATTCAAATAATACATTATATAATAATTTAAATATATCTTCTAGAAAATAACAAGACTGTACTACTACTGTCTAAAATATATGTATACTAATATTTATGATGTGCTTTAAATGCACAATTATCAAAGTGTAGATGTACGTCTAAAGGACAAGCAACGCAATTATTACAATTTACGAATTAAATTTTCAGCATAGATGTTTAATCCAATAATCTAAAAACATTTTACGAAAGATCGAACGATTGTATATTAAGCAGAGCTGTTGATAATTCATCATGCATTAGTAAAACCTACCTTGGCACTTGTTGGTGCTACTCCTAGACCACTCACAGAGTTTACAGCAAAGGCACTGGCAATCCATGATGTGATTGTGTCTGGTATGGTTGTACTGATAGTCACTTTACCGTCATCACTAAAGTAGTTAAAATACATGCACATATACAATTTATGAACAAAAAAGTATTCAACAATTCAATTATATTCAAAACTCTAAAAACACATTACTTATCTACTATTTTTATACTTTACGTTTTCAAAATCAACGTTAAACACAGTGTACGGTTAGTTCTACTCAGAAGTAATTACATTAATACATTAAAACAATGTCAATGATACATTAAAAACGTTTCCAAAAATTAGTAAAATACCAATAATGATAATATTTTTCAAATGAAATGAATTGTTTTATTTGCAATTATATGAAAGTACAATGAGGCTAAAAAACCAATAACAATATGTAATCACCATAGGAATAAAAAGCAGATAATAAGAAGGATAACTAATATACTACTAACATACACACAGAGGAGTAGCCTACCCTAAAGAAGAAAGATAACACAGACATGTGCTCATTAAGACAAACGTTTTGAAAAGGGTAAAAGGCTATGTATAACTGCTTGACAATACTGCATTAGTATAAAATTGTTTAGTCTTACGTTCTTACAACATAACGAAATTCGTACAATAATGTCCTCGATATAATAGATACATTTGATAAAGATATAAGATATGCTACACGTTTATAGTGTATGTATGTTTTAATGGAACTGCGCAGTACATATAACATAGCATTTGTCCACGCTAAGACTTAAGAGCTAAGTATGAATAATTTATCAATAACAATATGCCGGTCAATTATATTACATTATACAAACTTATTTAGTTTTTTCACACTCTAAAGAAGTACTAAAACTGTTTATCCCGATTAGACTGTCGAAGAGATACAAGGAGCATATGTGGCATAATAAGAATATAATATGTACGCTGTTGAATATATTGGGCATTAAGTTTGGACTGGTAACAATGCATGTATATCCTTTTTTCTTATTTAATTGCATTTCCATACTTTAAATAGTGGTATTCCATGGCATTTTTAAAACCAGACGTTAACTAAAGTCTCAAAGATACAGAAGCTTCATGAAAAAAAGACAAAATAACAAAGTTTTATAACCATTGCATTTTGTGAGGCCTAAAATATCACTTAATCAGGCAAGACGGGATGGTGAATACACTAACAATAAATATTTGATTATATCCTGTATTTTTCTACAGAAGCAAGGATGTATAACTAAAAGCAAATCTAGTAGATCTAAAAGCAAGCTATATACCAACGTCTAATTTTATCTGAAATATTTTACAATATTTACTTTCCCGTTATTTCATTAACGATCACGAATAGGCGACGGTGTATCATGATTTAATAAGAAAATTGTTTTTTTAACAAACGTTGCACTATCTATCTAAGGCACTTAAATCAAAATGGTGTCGCTGACGAAAATGTCTCTTTAAAATTATGTCTGGAATGGAAATATTACACTTAATGATAACACCTTATGTCTGTAGAAGATTTTGTTTAAACTATATGATAATTCATGTTTTATCATTTATAATTATCTGTCTAGATGCTATCGACTTCATAGAGGATATTCGCCAATTTTGGTGTAAGATCGATTTATATTTCACCGAGTGAGCTTAGAAAACATATTTTCACGAGTGGCGTAGCCACGAGTGAAAATGTCATTTTCTGAGCTCACAGGGTGAAATATAAATCGATCTTACACCGAAATCGGCGAATTTTCTGTTTCTTTCATGCTGTTCACCTGAAAAATGATGCAAGACTATCTAGATGCTACCTGTGCCAGTTCATGGACAGACCGTATGACTCATTATTAATGTGATAGAGCGAAAATAAGTAGTTCCAGTGTGCATAATTTATTGTAATATAATCGTTCATTTCTAAAGACACTACCCATCCAAATTTAATTAATCCATGTTTGTTACGGTAAAGAAGTATGTGGGAAAACAATTTTAAACTCGAAAATCGTGTAACAGTTTCCTTACGCGGAAGGAGACAAATGTGTACTGCAAATGAACAGTCAATGTCAAGGTAAATGTGTTTACGTCGGAGTTGGACTACGCGAAATTTAAATCAATACAGTTTTTATTGTAATGTCATATTACGCGGTTAAACGGAAGGATTTAAACGTTATTATCAAGCGACTGGAATGTACATGTTTCACAATTATGATATGGATATAAGGATTATGTAAGGAAACACATAGATCTACGCGCTGAAGGGATGTGTCATTGATTTGTCAAAATGGCGAAGACTCAAGAAAGCCGATGATTTTTAAGCCAGTTCATTATATCTAATTTATGCACAGATTGGCTTGAATTAATACTAGCCAACCTTTGTATTTACCGTATAATGACTGGATATTCGTCAAATGAATCAACGAATGGAATCCAATGACAATGCACACGATGCAGCTTTGATACAGTCAACGTTCAGTCATGTTTGAGTTTTTCCTCGCTGGATTTGAATGGTGACGTAAGTTATTCTAAGATTTGTAATGAATTTTCTCATGAAAACCTGTAATAGACTATTCATTAAAAGCACGAAACTCTCGCATTTGACCCCAATTATGTAGAAAAAATCTCCATTATGCAGTCGCGTGATTGCCGTGTAATCTGGACTGAAGCTGTGTCGACTAAATTTGTAACGTTCGTTTTAAAGATTAGTTAGCAACAGGATCTGTTGGATTTGTTTATATCATCTCCTGTTTAGCATCAACTAATGCATTTTGTCACCATTGAACTCGCTTATATGATTGTTGAAATAGCTCTAGCTTGTCTGTCTCCCTTGAAAAAAAGTAGTCCGTCATTTTTTATATTTTCATCGTAGTGAAAATATAAACCGATATTTTCATCGTTTATTTTCATCGGATAACACAGCATTTCACCGTAAAGCATGAAAGAAAATTGTTTATTTGTATCTTAAATGTGTATTTAAATAATTTAATGTTCTATGAGAAAAAATTCGTTGACATAAATTGATATATTCAAGGTTTCAAGTGCCATTATAGAACGAGAAAGGACAGATATGCCATAGAAAAACAATTTAAAAAATCCGCTACTTAATTGTTGCGACATCATGAATATATAGTAACATACCCGATCATTTGTTTCAATAAAATACAATATGATATGGTTAAATGATACCCAGGAGATGCGCTAAACAAGATATGAGAGTAATTATTTAGTGTAAATGGAACACAGTTGAACCTGTTGTCTTAAAAAACATTTGCATGTAGGACACCAACCGCAGGACCAACATACAAACACGGAACCAAACCCCATGGAAGACTAAGTATACCCTGTAGTAACATTGCTCCATAACCATGTTTCAGGAAATACATTGCGAACTTTTCCTACAGGTTCTAATGAATCAACAGGCTTTGAAACAGGAACCGGTGGTGATGTCGGTTGTACCATTGCAAACCCTCCCCCACCGAGAAAACCACCATGCCATACGACTGAAATGACCAATCAAATGTCAATGTACATTTTAAATGAATCCGATTACATTCAGCTTAAACTATATTGTAGATAGCATGTTTTAATATTTGCTCCATTTACATAGTACATGTATATAAACAGTATTAAAGTATGAGTGTACTTGGTCGATTGGTTCGTCCAGAGCCAAGTTTCTGGGAAAAATGAACGAATTTGTATGTCACTTTTAGCTGATCCCCTGTTTGGAGGCATAGCCGTTGGTGTCCCGGGGACAGGCATTGGCATGAAATCGCACATCGGACAAACTGTAAATAAAAAATATAAATGATTGTAATGATTTTTCCAATTCCACAATACATAGTGGTTATAGTCAAAATAGAAAACACCCAACAACCATGTCAATAGTTGATCGATCATAAAAAAACCACCCTTAACCTAGAAGACGTATTCTGAATATTTTTGTAATATTTTACTTGAAAAATAGAAGTAGAGGAACAGAGGTGGTTGAGTTTGAACGAAACAAATGAAATGAATTATAAACTACAAAAAGGAACTGTTACATCAAGTAACTTTCAAATAAATACATGTTCGTTTAGAATAAAGATAAAGACAAAACATAAGTTGCTGTTAAAGTTGTCACTTTTAAATTTGACTAAGTGTTAATAGCACATTTCTACCATTCTACAGTCACTAAACACTGTATTGGAAGGATTGTAAGTTTTGCTGCACTCAGACTAAGTAAAGTTACTCAGGGTCTTGAGAAATGTGCATCAGATATGTGAGTGCTTTAACTAACAATGTGTTCAAATTGACTTTTTGTAATCATTCATTACTTGAATTAAGAATTACATAAATATTTACTTATAATCAATGTTTATCAACTATTTGTTTTTTGTTTTTTAATTTATATTTCGAAATTCGTTGTTTCGATATAAAGTTAACCATTAATATCATATGATGATGCATTGTAGCCAGTTAAGCCACGTAATATAATCCCGATTTTTGTAAGCTAATACAAAAAGGAATTGATAAAATAATTCTCAGTGTATTTATTTTAATTTCAGAATCGTCTATATTTGAGCACATTTTGTTTGAGAAAATCTTTATACAGTATTTTATTAATTTATGCATTACCACATGTCCAGAACTCACATCTAAAAGCTTTTGCAGCACCTAGCTAAAAATTAGCACACACTTGTATAACAATTTTTTTAGTTAATACAGAATCTACACTTGCTACACTATAGTTAGCTCTAGTTATCCTTTTTATTTGCAAAACGTATGCTATACTTAGTCGTATAATTCGTCCAGAGCCAAGTTTCAGGAAAAATTGAACGAACTTTTATGTCACTTCCAGATGATCCTTGATTCTGGGGAGCAGGCATTGGAAGATTTCCATGAGACGCTCCAGCCGCCATTGGCGCCATGAAACCACACATTGGACAGGCTTATAAAAATGAAAAGATAATGGTACATACTTTTAATGTAAACATAACTATACTTCAAGTATATTTAAAGACGAACGTTTCAAAAATACGCTTCTACATTACTTTAATGAGAATTAACAGAGCATCAGCGTTAACTTTACTCAATACTAACGCTGGTCAGAAATCCAGATGCAAAGCATTCCTAATTAGGATGAAGAAGGCTACTACCATGGCTAGCATGATTAACTAATTAACCATGCATACTACTTCTAATATAATAATGCCTAGCTAGCCTTGTGTAACATGCACATTGTCATACCGTGTTGTAGCATTAGTCCATAACCAAGTTTCAGGGAACACAGACCGAATGCGTCCAACCGACTTCACTGATTCTGAGCCTTTCATCTGATTGACTGATGTGCCTGCCATTGCCATTGCAGGCATAGGCAAACGTTCAAACAACATATCGGTATCTGTGCAAAATATATTAATACAATGCTTGATTTCAAAAATCCTTAACAGTGAATACAAATTTAGCAGCAGGTTTCTAGCGGTTAATTTCTAAGACACTGAGATTTGGGAGTACATAATTAGTTTTACCGAACAGAAGCGTTCGTCCATAGCCATGTTTCTGGGAACACTGTTCGAACACGATCAACTGACTGCAAAGATGTAGAACCGCCACTAGGAGATGGAACCATTGGTGGCATCGGACCTCCACCAAAATTAACCCCGGCACCGAAATTTGGCATGATCATTTCTGGATAGTCTATATGTAGAAAAGGTACAAAAACGGTCATGTACTAAGGGGAAATGTTTCACAGTTAAATAGAGTGGAGAATTGTCTGACTGAAAATGTATAAGTTTAAGGGGACACGATCGAACTAAAAGACGATGCTCTTTTAGTGTCCATGAGAATGATATTGGGTTTGTTAAGCACAAAAAAAGCAAAAGCAATTCAATAAGAAACATTTAGATGTAGGCAATTTGCAATGATTACACACACTTACTCTCAACCTTTTACTATAACTATAAATATACATGTATGGTTAGTTTTCAACGTATAGCTAGCAAATAGCACAATTCTCTAAATAGTAGCCAACATGGGTGTTTGCTGTCAGAGCTCTCTGCATTTATCGAACTGAGGCATTTGTCCATAGCTAGGTTTCAGGAAATGTTTTACGAACGCGGTCATAACTTTGTAAGGGTTATGACCCGCCGCTAGTAAAAGGTGTCGTCGGTGGTCCACCGCCTGCTCCTAATGCCATTGCTGGCATAGGCATAACTGAATAAAAATAGTTTAGTGTAGTCAACAGCAGCTAACTTATTATTTTAATGACATGTACATTATACAATGTGGTATACATAAAAACGGATATTACAATGATCCCTATAACTATTCATGGGCATTATCATTTGATGTATATCCGAGGAGGCCATATTGAATGTTGTTTTAAGCTCAAATGGTGTCACAAGTTAAATCTAGACGATTTATAATCCAATTCTCCAAACAGAGAATAATTTTGAATGTATAGAACTGCATCAATTGAATTGAATGCTTTAGACTATTCTACTTATATGCTATGATTACCATGATTCTTAATAAGGGATGCGCTGATTGTGGCATATAAGGATCTAAAATAACTTTAAAATGGCGAACTCGTATACATTCGGAAATATCGGTATACAAACTCTATAAAAACGGTATCGCTTATTTGTTTACATTTGAATAATATAAGTCAGGTTACTGATCTGTTGAAACTATCTGCCTGTCATTTCAATAGTTACGATAGTTTTACAATGTAAGCAAACAGCATAAATGTAGCTCGTCGGCAAAAACATTATACTCTTTACAATCCAGGATTGACCACAATAAGGTCATATTAACTTAATAATAGCAGACTGGTCAAGATAAAATGTATAACCCGTTTCAATCGTTGTTTTTTTTTTGTCTTTTATATTTCACAAAAACACAATATCTAAAAATATAACGGTGGACTATAGCAACTAGCAATGTGCCTACATACATATATACACGCAAACAAATAGCACACATCGGGTGGTGTCGTTTTGTTTACCGAATTGTAGCGTTGGTCCATAACCATGTTTCTGGAAAATCTTTTCTTATCACCTGAACTGACTTCAAGGGAGCCGGACCATTTGCAGTCTGTGTATGGACTGCGGAGCCAGCCCCGGTCATAGTAGCACCTCCTCCAAACCCACCTCCCAGCATAAACTCATAATCTGACACGACAGAAATTGTATCAATGTTATTAATAAATCGATTACTTTATCATCGCATTTACGTTCTTAACGTTTTTCCGCGTTATCACATGTTGGACTTTTTACCAAGAAAGCTGCTAGCATGAAAGTGTCGCGAACCCCGCAATTTTATGAACATATATAGCATGTATTTTGTGATAAAGTATAGATAATATCATTGCATATATATTGCATATACAAAGTAGGATAATTGCAATATATAGGGACTTGGGTAGCTTATCACTATTATTATACCCGATAGAAGAGTTTGTCCATAACCAAGTTTCAGGAAAGACAGAACGAACTCTTTTCTCTGATTTTACAGGCGCTGGACCTGATGACGTAGCACTTGTCATTCCCATATTTGGCATCATGCCACCCTGTGCATGCATCATGCCATTAACAGCTCCGGCAAATGCAAACTCTGGTACAAGCATTGGGTCTGAAAGGACGTGTATTTTAGCAACTGTTTGGGTTTTTTACTTAATATACAAGTTTTATTATACTGCTTGAATCTCCGCTTTGTTTAATTACTATTGAAACTATTGAACAATCGCATTTGTAGTTTAAAAATTGTCGTTTACTCTTCAACAGCTGTCATTTAAATGTTAATGAAACTGTACACATCACTAGCATTCTATATATGTAGGACAAATACAGATAATAACAAGACAGATTGCTTTTAATGCAGATAGATTTGCAAGGACTAGCAAAATTAATAATATTCTTAATCGTGTATAATTTACCCAATAGACGAGTTCGTCCATAACCAAGTCTCTGGGAAGACTGAACGAACTCTATCTACTGATTTAACGGGTGCTGGGCCTGATGATGAACCAGTGGCCATTCCCATATTTGGAGCTATTGGGGCAATGGCCCCAGGAATGGCACCACCAAAAGCAAAATCTGGTCCAAACATTGGGTCTGAAATATTTGGTTAAATAATAATCAAATCATTCGTCAAAAACATTGAGCACGATCTTTAAACCAAATATACAAACAGTTTAGAAATAACGAATGGTAACGATGCATATTTGAAGCATTATGCACATGTATAACATGTATAGATAATAATGTTTCAAAACATATGCTTGAGGGGCATGACATCATTGTATCTGTGTCCACATGATATATAGTAAAGTTTCGCTACCAAAACAACTTTAGTAATAGTAATTTATACAGTCTATTACGCATGTTAAAGTCCAAATGTTCCATTAGAGAAGAAAACGACCAAATGTTAAGATCATGCTGCTCTTAAAACCATCGATTTTGACTGTACGTTTTTAACTATACTTCTCTGTATAAGATAATAACATGTCACAATAAAATACTTACATATTGGTTGTTCTACATGGTGGTATACCATAGCATCTGTCATTACTTTAACACCAGCATTCTAACCATAATAAAGAATATTATATTAAATACTTGAAAGAAAAAATATAATTTTATAAGGAGAGGGTAATATTTTTTATTTTATCAGTTTTTAAGTTAAGGGTGAAGTTAAGACACGTTAAAACTAACTAGGGACTTAAATCTAATGCAGGTAAAATAAATAAAATCCTTAAACTAAAAAAAACCGAAGTGCCTGCTATGTATATTTTTGTTTGAACCCATTTCCTTTTTTAAATGCACTTTAATTTCATAAAATTCATATAACTTCATAATGTTATTATAATCCATATTCGATATAAAGATAATAAATTGTGCCATATCGATGCCGGGTCTGTACAAAGCCATATTAAGCTTCAACTAACTGCAACATATGCATTTACAGGTACCTGTCCGTGCTGTTTTATTTTAATGATGATTCGGTCCTCTACTGTTATTTTAACAAGTAATGCGTGTAAACAGGATTGTTTCCCCATAAATGTGTTGACCCTATACACATGTACTCACTGAATGGCTAAAACATTTCAATAAAGTCTATACACAAAACGCACAAATGTACCCGACTCTCTTGATGATCTAGATAACGAAGCGTCCTGCAATTACTCAATAGATAAAAGTGTTTATACAATTAGACGAACACACAACTATAACACCATCATGCATGACATTATTAACTTACATTGAAGATAGCGCTAGCATCAGAACCACCATAGTATACTGGATATGGCCACCAAATCATTCTCTTCTTACGTCCTACAGCCATTGGCATAATATCACCACCGCCAAAGAAATCATTATGTGCTGGTGTAATAGTATCATACGTTTTTAGTTCATCAATAACCTACAATTTACAGCATATTTACAATAACACATTGTTGACAAGTAATACTTGTAATGCAATCTAAAAATCTAATGTTTACCATTTCTACCGACAAAATCTAGACTTTGCAGTCAAATGCCCGTGCGATAATGAAGTCACAACGATGCATGTGTTATCATTCACATTGCGTTTAAATGTAGCGTTTGTTTCAGCTGTCTCCAAATGACAACATTTGGTTAGTCACTTATACCATTGTACTCTGTATTATCTTTACGTTGACGTTCAAGAACTAAAATATAGAATTAGATGGTAATGAAAACCGCAAATAACTAATCGTAAAACATTATGTATCTCTTGATATAACGATATTGATATCGCAAACTAAGCTTGATAAGCTTTAGCTGTGAAAGAATACAAAAGCACGCAATTGTGAATTTTTTTAAGAAATTACCTCTGAAGCTGTGACGTCATTTCCGGATTTCAATAGAAGAACACTTTGATCTACGGCAAGTAAGTTGACAAGTGATTTAGGATCGGCAGTAACGACTACATTCACACTCTCACCTGGTTGTGCTTTTGTTTTGTCAAAGTCGATGGAAACCTATGAATAAAATATGAAAAATAGTGAACAAAATACTACGTAAGATTGTTTATACCACATTCAGATGTTTTCAGTCTTCTAACAGTTATAACTCGTTTATTGACTATTCTTGGAAAGATGTATCTTACAATGTTGTCGCTTTTCTTCGCCTAATGTTTGTATTAAACCCTACATTCGAGAAGAAGAACAGTTTCTGAAAACGGTGAAACTTTGTGCCAAGCTAATTGAAAGCATTACACGTATACAAACGCAACAAGATCTTATAGATATGTAATGACATTCATGTCAGCATAAAACTATCAGTCCGAATAACGAGCTGCTTTCCAATGATTGTACATGGCATTTACCCGTCATAATAAAATTAGACGATGCTTTCAGATTTGATCGAAAATCTGTTCGACTAAGCAAGAATTTTATAACCAAATTATGACATAGCCAAACGTTCTGTTACCGTCATACAGTGCCCCCAAGCGTTTAGAAGATGATTTGATTAGAGTTATAATGGCCATACCTGATTTTGAAATACTCCTTCGACATCGAAACTAATACTATCAGTTACAACCTCCCCGTCAGCTCTTGTATAATAAATGATGATTCTAGCATTAGGTGCCATTTCTGATGTAACATGTACACTGAATGTCTGTCCACTGAAACTTCCAGCAGCAACGATAGAACCACGGGACATAACCTACAAAAACATTAATAAAATCTTGATATGTACTGAGTATGTTTAATTGCAAAGAGATTCGATGCCAGAATGCATCTAAATAAAAAATAAATTCTAATTACATCTAAATTAAATTGTTCATTTTTTAGCAGAAACTGTACTTTTGGTAGCTTGACTTCGCTGTGGTATAAATGAGTACCTAACAGCGCTGTAGTATTCAGAATTGACATTTAACGGCTGATACATGGCGGAGTAAAATTACATTTTAGGAATAATGATATGTTTGTATCTTTTTAGTTCTGGTGATTCATCTTATGAACAAGTCGACCAATGACCAAGCCAATTTGATAAAACATGCAACAATTATTACAAAATGTGATTTCAATATTTCATAGTTGTACAATGCAAAAATATTCTTACAAACCTAGTGAAAATATTTAACTGATATATGTAATACGATAGATAGCACTTACCTGGTATACTGACGAAGTTACAGCTTCTGTTGATTTTATCTCAAACATGGCATCAGATCCAGCCTATAATGACAAACAAACAATGTAAAATAATTTGAGAACATTTAAATACATCTGGACTTTATAAGGTTAAATAATGATAACACATATCCCAAAAATGATTACAATTATGATTATGAAACAAGTATAGTTTGATGACATTAATCAAAGTTCTTTAAAGTTCTTCGAGTCCTCATACCTAAATAATTAAGACTTTTTTTAAATAAGTTTAATAGTTGATTAAGCTTAAATTTAGAAAAAAACTAATACTGATCAAATGACTATGATTAACAAAAAAATAGTGAGTTAAAAAGTTTTATTGAAATAACTATCATCAGTTATAAACAAATTACCATACCCTCAAGTTTGTTGATTTAAGGAAAAGTTGTATATAAGTATCACTTGGAGAATAGCTTTTACTGAGACTAAGTCTTGCTGTAATACCGGCATAGTCAGCCTGAAATAGAGGTGTATAAAAATAAGAAATAATAAGAACTAGATTCACAACCTAGCTTATTTTATTACAAACATACAAATGACATTTATAATAACTCGCAATGTCACACGGTCAACTTGCAACAATGCAACAATGTAATCCTAAATTCTAAAATCTCTAATTTAACCATTTCTATAACAAACACTAATATTTACCGTGATATCCATATGTGTAGAATTTTCAGGTATATCAACTTGTATGGGAACAATACCATTGTCTGGAATGGTTGATGTTTGTTTAGGTAGATCATATGAATGTTGTGGTGGAGAGTACCACGGATATGGTGTTGATGTCACAACGTCTTCATATGTTGATCTACTTGTAATAACAAGATCTTTTCGCAGACCCATTATTGGTGTGTCATCTTGTTGGGCAACTTTCAACTGAAACAATGAAAATTTGATTAAAATAAGTCTTCTACAAATGAAACAAAATTGGATTGTTTGATCACTTTTAAACAGATAGCCACCCGACTAGATCAGTCAGTAACGCAAAAGTCTACTTGTGAAGGCGGAGTTGTCAGTCACTGGAGGAAAAATGATGCGCCATAGTAACTTTATAACAACTAAATCCATAGATGTAGCATTTCCTTGAACAATAAGAACGGTTGACAGACCTCCATTATATTACCTATACAATGTATTGCTTTAGCGTTTAACACAACTAAATAAACTTTAAACAACCATAGGCGTGTAAGATGTAAAGCCTATTGGTTTTAAGTATCTACCCAATATGTCTTTAAGTACATATCTGCCTCTTAATCCCTACGAGAACGCGATTATGTCTCATAGGGTGGAATAATATGGGCTTGGAAAATATAACCTTCGTCAATTAGAAATTACTGCTTAGCCGCAAAATTATCTTTGTCGATAGTTTACTGGTAAATGTACAAATAATCACCTTCTATTAGCTTAATAAGTCATACAAAAGTACTGAAAAGTTAGGAGTAAACAGGTTTATAATGTATCTTATAAGTAAATCTTATAAGTTAACTTACATATGCAGTGTATGGAAGTCCTGGTTTGAAGGTTTTGGGATTAGACTTCAAGAATTCAAGTTTGACAGCATGCTCATAGTAAGTTACTTCGCTGGAACCACCTAATGTAATCTTGTTGAGACTTTCTGTAACATTGGCTTCTACTTTAAGATGGTTTCCATTCAAGTAGCGTTGAACTTGGGTGATGTGAGCCAATGGTATTGTAAACTTAGCTTCACCGTCCATCTATAGACAATAATTATAATATTGATAATAATGGCGATGATGTTAATGATAGCGATGATTTAGATGATAATATGAATAATGATGATTATAATAATCATTATCATAATGATAATAATGATTACCCTGATATAATGATAATAAAAATGATGATGTTGACGATACAATGAAGATGATGATATTGATGAAAATACTGTTCATAATGAAAAAGTTACCGTAAAATGCAGTAAGAAGAGTTTACAAATCATCCAAATAACATAATGAATTATAATTCACCGCTATTCATTTCAGCGATATAAACGGGGTCTTTTTTGAATACCATAACACGATATACATTATGTCTTTATACAGGTATGTCACCGTAAACATATGTGGTCATTTTTTGTAAATATCCAATACATGTTTATTTTTTATCACAACATATACTTTAATACAAACATTGGCTATAAGTATTGACACAGAAAATATTATCAACAGCTGGCATTCTACTTAGAGTCACGCTTATAACCTTCATCCGTTTGAACTTTTCGCCAGTGCAAAAGGTCCATAGTGTGTTTTTGCATTTTTATAGCTTGGCTTTAAAGTACTCTTAAATACGTGATCGTGATACTGATTAATAGTCCACTTTATTTTGTCGTAATGGTTTGCAAGAGTTTTTAAACAAACTTACAATAAGACCAAGCTGTGTAATCTCTGGAGCTGTTCCTTGGTAATTGTATGGTTTATACCAATTAGCTAGACTAACTTTAACATCAACTGTTCCCTGTACTGGTTTACCATATGTATATCTGCAATATTAATAATACTTCAGATAACTTTTATACCAAAACTCATTATTAAAGTAAGAAGCATGGTTGTGGTTGTGTCATTGTTTTGGAAAAGATTGTATTGCTAGAAGGGAGCGTTGAGTTTTACGTTAAACAAAGTCGGATTTAAACTTAACTTGTATGTTAACAGCCATATCAAATACAATAACTATTTTTTAATACACAAAAGAACCCATTGCTTTAAACTTTGATGATGGCAGATTGTTAAACTAAGTTCAATACAAAACGATTTTCTTGAAAAGCTGAGTAAAAACGCTTTGACTTCTTTATGTACTTCATGTCATATCAGTTATGCTATACAAATTTCAATAAATCTTCACTGAATGGTAAATTGGCTTGGGCTCAATACATGCAAATTTCTCTTTCTTTTCAATTATCGGACTTGTTAGGTTATTACTTTGTTACAAAAAAAATGTTATACAATTTTGAAAATAAAAACGTATATCGACTTACGTGGCTTTTATTGTTCCAGTCAAACTTGTATCTGATGTTAAAATGTAACTTGGTAACTCAACTGTGACTTCGAATTTTGGTAATACTGTCAATATTTTAACATATATGAATATATATTCACATCAAAATACGCTACAGTCTATGATTAATTTATATCAGTAGTTATATTATGACTTCATATTTATATAAAATATACACAAATTCTGAATTTCAGAAGTAATTCGTCGACATTAAAATAGAAGTTTATCATTAACGTTCATGCTATGCAATTTATGTACATTTCTACTATTGCTGTTAAAATGATCATCGCATTGTTTGTACTTTTGAAATTAGAATGCCTTAAATAACTCGCCCGTGTATCTGCATAGTTCAATTGTGTCAATTAAAGATCATGTCCGCCTAATATCGGTTTAATTAACATACTTTAATAATGTAAATATAATATCTGAAGATGTGAACTGTAACTATTGATTTGTTTTTTATATTTGGAACAGAGAAAAGAATCAAAAGCAATATCTTGTAAGTTAATTACTCACCGTAATGAGCTACTGTGAATGACTTTTCTTCAGTTCTACCCTATGAAACAAAAAAACATTTAAAGGACGGAGACAACAACAACAACTTTTATTAATTGATTTAGACCTCTGGCCTATTACATACATATGTTTCAAAATAGTAATATTATAAAAGTTCACCATAATAATAACAGATTATACATTTAACTATTTATAGAGGTAATAAAGATAATGTACTCATGTAATACTTCACCATTGCTGGAATGCATTTTTTATTTTAAGAAGGTGATATTTAAATGTGGAACATCTTTTAATTGTTTCAATATTTTGGGTTGACATGATTCTATAATATTCATTGTGACACTTGCTAAGATATAAATTATGAATATATTGTAAACGAATGTCTGACTATAATTTACAAAAAAGAATGCATGAATTTCATCTTCAATTACCTCGATACCCTCATGCATTTAACAATAATTACCAAATCGCAGTTGCCTGTCTACATTAATGTGACGTCCGATTTCTATACATAGTATAAGGTTAGAACAGCGAAAACGACATAATGCTTTCGTAAGATAAAATGGCATATTACAAGTGAGATAGCGTTCTACATCAAGCAGAGATTTGAAATTTTGATATAAAGTACAACTATTAGATGCATGTATATCATTACTCCAATCCTGCCTAAAGCAGTCCACTACTCTTTGTTTAAATAAAAACAAAAATGTTTTTGAGTTATCTAACTCTTGTGTTAACCACACATGACCGAAGCCATAACGAAAACGTAATGCCTTTATTTTACTTGCCCAGTTATGACGACCAATGTCGTCTTGTTGTTTAAGCATTAAATAACAATTTCTTGGGTATCTATGAGATTCCATTTCTAACAAACGACACCAATACTGAATACAACGTACGTAGTAAGTTGAACACAAAGCAATTCTAACCCATTCTCCAAGAGCCATGCTATCATTTATTTAGAGACTTATGTATTGTAATGAAGGAGCAATGAAAAATGTAGCAAACTGTTTACCAACTTTGAATGTCAATTTAAATACGAACATTTTAATAGTTCCGGCCTGTATACCATAACTTGCAGCCCTTTATGATATAAACAAAATGACAATACATTACAAACTCAAATATAAGAAATCTGTTTCCCTATATGTACATACAATAATATATCGTTTGATATTCTTGACATTAAGAATTGAAATTGTATTGTTAGTTTAGTGAAATGTTAGTTTTAAATAACTTCTTATGCTACGTTTCAAGTCATACGTCAGTACACTTTAAACTTATATCCAGTGACTATTAAAAAAAACTTGAAGATCAGTGCGATTTAACTATAGCATTCAACAGTCGTAATTGGATAAAAACATTTTTAACGCAAGTAGTTGATATTTGAGTACTGTTTCTCATCTGTTTTAGTGTAAAGCTATACCCCTTTATGTTTCTTACATGAGCAGACACTTTAATCCTCCAATCACCGAGGACAGGTTGTGTATCCATCAACATAAATTTGGTGATAACTCCACTAGCATCTTGAAGTCCCTTCCATTGTTTTATCTTGTTGGTATTTGGATCCTGAAACAATGGACATCGGTAATAAGGCTATCGTTTTATTTTAATTAATATAAACTAAGGTTAAAAGGTTTAACCCATAACACAGTTGAAATACTACGAAGCTTGCCTGCCGCCTATAGGTTAAATAGTTTAAACATGCAAAATTGTCACAATCAAAAGTGTATGTTCACGTATTTATTTTACTGAAATTAAAGCATGTATTCAAATGAATGGACGATCTCTATTTCGAGTATTTCAAATGTATATACAATAGCAGTTTAATTTTAACAAGTCTAATGTTAAAGCAAGTTTTATAAATATTGAGAATGGATTTAAAAGTTGTATTCCAATCTATAATAGCTTTGTGTCAGTAACGTATAGTCATTCATCACTTAACAGTTTTCATTTCATGTATGCTGTCAGTTTGTGCAAACATATATCAAATATTATCCTATAATAAATGTGTAGTACTTTAAACCATGCCATGTCCTCGGATGTTCGAAGGTTATAATCACAAACGTGATACCGTAAATAACAAAATTGCAAAACCCATTCACAACAGTATGTCTATGCAATCTGAAAGTTATATGGAGGTCCAGTCCTCATTTGTGCTGTTTAATTTGCTTATCGACACAGTTTTGATGTGGAGTAAGCTACTTACGTATATTTCAACATCGTATTGTCCGGAATAAACTGTCAGATTTGGAAACACAGCAAATGTTCTAAAATTGACTGGAATAGAACATAAGAACATGACACATGAGATAATCTTAAGATTCGTCCGTTGCAGTCAATTTTGATTCATTGTGTTTTAGTGACATATGCAAGATGTATTAAGACTAGATGTATGTGCAAACACCGAGTAAAAGAGGGTTTGCACGATTTTAAAACGCCACATACACCAAATACTTTATTTTATACTTTGGCACAAAGGACCATGCTGTTTTAGGTAAAAGTTTGTTGACATTTTAAGTGTTTAATGTAGACAAAACAAATTGCATATTATATTTGTCATACCTGTTTGTCCTGGTTTGTACATAGCTTTGTCAGTCTGTATGAATACAGATATACTCTTGCTCTCAAACTGAATTGATGTTTCATTTACAAAGTTCACTGAGCTTCCGGTTCCACTCACATGGAGTTTGTAACTTCCGGATCGTGTGTCATCAGGAACCTGAAACAATGAAATCAAAACATGTATCATTTGTCTGTTTTAATACTATATCAGTACAGGCTATTTAGAAGTTAAGTGCTAGGTTTTCAAACACTACAATTGACATTGCCTAGTTAACTTCCAAACGTATTTTATGTGAATACATGTATTTATTTTTTGAGACATTTGTCACGTCATTGCTTATTTGTGAAGTAGTTTTGGCGAAACCCAATATCATTTTAGCATAGAGGGATTAGTTCTTTAAATGCTGTTTGAATTTCAGTTTCTACAACATTTTCTTCACTTTGTTCGGTCATTTATCATAATTATTCATTATTATGCATGAAATATTGACCGAAAGCTTAAAAGTTTTATTAAAATTGCCTAAGCATGAAACTTGTTAGAATGATTCATGATTTACTTACATCTAATTCTAATGTACCAGGATGACCTGAAACAAACAAGCATTTTGAGAATTTAAACGACAGTTTGAAAAAGTATTATAATGTAAGTATAATGTTAGCATCAAAATTGAAATATTACACGATAGTAAATAATTTATCTTTCATGGAAAGCTTCCAAATATCCCTCTCCAACCGCGTGTATGCAAAAATAGAGAGCCTGAAATTTTTGAAAGACATTTTTATTATTGCCAAGTGATTTTTTTCCATTTTTATAGAGATTTGTACTCTTTGAATTTGAACATTCAAAACGCATTTTGCAGCAATTATAACTACATGTTATATTATTATTTGCAATGTTTACAATATATGTTTGTACTTTTTAATAATCATTTCTTGTTATTAAATAATTATTCCGTGCATCTACACAGTTTAAATTTGTATACTTAGTATCATTCTTTCCTGATATCAGTGTTAAAAAGCAGACTTACATCATGCAAACGCAGACGATTATACATTCATAAAATATACAGAATCATATATTTACCTGCTGAAAACTGTCCATGCGCACTGGCAATGGTAGTTGTTGTACCAGCGTTAACTAATGTTGCTGTGACATCAACAGGGTCTGTAGACTTTAATATATTAACACTGATATTCAGTGGTACACCTGCACGAAAACTCTTAGGAGTCAGCACAACGTACGAACTGAAATTAGGTAAAGAAATTTATGCAACTGTAGGCTTCAGTTGTAATAAAAACCAAAGCGCTGAAGATACATGACTTGTTTTGGTTTAGTAAAATGAATGTGTTCCGCGGTTTACAAAGTGTTGCTGCTGACTTGTATGTATTTGACTTAATGAATTATTTATTGAACATGTTGTTATTTATATCAGTCATTATTCAATTCTAATTAGGACATTTTAAGTCTTTGGCTATGCCTTATAATATTGTTTTAATTTGTTATTGCATGTTTTCCCTTCAATTATAGATTTAGATAAAATTAAATGAGACTGTTTTTCTTATCACCGACATTGCATGAACATGTTTAATATAATAGTCAAGTATTTACAAATCTTCATTGTCAGATAACTGTATTAGATAGACGGTGTTTGTTTTTTGTTATCTAAAACGCAAACTTCATCACAAATTTGTCCTCTACGATCATAATAAATTTGAATCTTTTAAATCAATATAATATTATTAGACAAGTAATGACTATGCTCCAGTCACAGGACAATAAATATCAGACAAGTCTATGACAGAGCAAATAAAGAAAACTAATTTGACGGTTAAATATTCATATCAACGATGGCATTTAATCAAATGTCCCTGCAAACTGTGCATGAAACTTAGGTCATCTGTTTAAATTTAATATGTAGGTCAAACCAAAATATTGAAGTTTTGATAATATTTCGGTAAATGGTATTCGCACCTGAATGTATTTTTGCATTTGCGTTTTAAATAAACAAGGCGACTTAACCATAACATGCAAGCCGCCCGGCTAGCTCAGTTGGTAGCACGCAAGTCTACTAATTGAGGGGTCGTGGTTTCGATTCCCAGGCTGGGCATATTTTCGTGGAACTTGGTCATGAAATTATTTCTACAACCATTCTCCCTCGTACCAATGATTTTTAATTATGTAGGGCAGTTGTCAATCATTGGCGAAAGTATGCGCTTAGTAGATGGTTAACAGCTAAATTCAGAGAATTAGCCATTCCAGGAAGAGTGAGTAGGTTGACTGACCGCCGTTATATGACCAATACAATGTGTTGCTACGGCGTTAAACCCAACAAAAACAAAACAAAACCATAACATGCATATTCATTGTATTTACAGAACCGGGTTGTATAGACATTGGACTTAATATTAAACCTTTAATAAACTGAATGCATTTTTACACGTCCCTCCATCGTTGAATGGCAGCCCTAGAAATTTAATCGCCTGTTTTATCTGGCAGGATTTTGTTGATTGAACTTATCGGAAGTCCCACTCTTCCCTTCCCTAACATGACAAGAGTTTTTCTATGGGAAATAAACAGTCTGAAGTGTAAATGGGTTGCAACACAGTAGCAAAAAAATGCATTTTTCGGTCATTTTGCCCCGCGCCAGTGTTGCCTCAGCATCCAAGGTTTGGTATTTTGCCGATTTTTTTAAAGAAGCATATGAATGATATCCAAAAAGATTATACAATATCAACATTTCTTTCCTAGAAAATTTGCAATGGATTAAGTTGACTTTGGATCGTTTACTTTTAATCCACTGCACAGAAATTGCTTCCAGTGGTAAAAAAACGTGTTAATTTGGATAATATGTTGTTCAAAAGGATTCAAAGTAAATATTTACAATACACAGGTTAAAGTGATCACTTTCTGTTATATATTTTTTCATTATATGCTTTTTAGTGGAATACTTCGATTTATCGGTGAAATAAAATCGATATTTCACTGTTTTGAAACAATGAACATAAATTTGTTATTTTTCAATGTTTGGATGCGCCGTTATCATATCATATCATACTTAAACTTAAACTTAAAAAACAACAGTTTGAAGCATATGATAAACAGAAAATTTATTTATTTCAGTGTAAGATCTATTTATTTCACTCGTAAGCTAATGATATTATATTTTTACTCGTGGCTACGCCACTCGTGAAAATATTGCATCATTAGCTAACTCGTGAAATAAAAATTGATCTAACACCGAAATAAACAAATATCATCTATTTATATTTTGGTTGGTGCAATATTTCGACACAATCAATTGGTTGTTTTCTTCTGAAAATCACGTGACAATATAAACTTTGATATTGTTGTTTAAATAATTACGTATTATTACTTACTCGCTTGCTGCAGCAACCACCACGGCAGTTGCCAGTATAAGTAACTTCAACATTTCTGGAAATAAAACAAAATACAACAAGTCAAAAGGCTACATAATATGCATTGAATTACAATATTATTTTGATTAAAGGGGTACTAGCCGTACAGCAATACTTTTATGCAGACAGTGTTTAATGAGATACATTGCAATTAGATGTCTTCGATATCCGATTTGTCCAGAGATTTCATTTTATAAGCTATTTATTGGATGTGCTGTTTTTAAAATGAAATAATTGGTTTGCGTTTTATTAGGAATTTACTGTTCATATTCCCTAGTAACGGTAGTTAAGCCGGAACGATACCGACGCTTGCAAACCAAGCAACCTCATGTGCTTTATATTCAAGCGTTTTTCTCTAAATTGATGTTCTGTAACAAAAACATGGCAAAGACAAGTCAATACATTATAAAAATTAGAAAACAGAAACGAAAATGTGTGGCATCATTTTATCTAGTTCACAACAGTGCTTCGTTCTTATAACATTTGTGCTAACTTAATTACTGTTCCCGAAGAATCGTAATAATCTGGACTCAAGCTTTTAACCATTACTAAGCTCATAGCTTCAGCAGTAGTTGACAACTCTTGAACAAAATTAGAGACAAAGCCTAATGAATATATGAACGATTAGGTGTCATTCGTGAATCGAACCAATGACACCTAGATTGATAGTCTAGACGCGCTCTGGACAGTAGTAACAGAGCCGTCACTAAACTTATAGCTATTGACAATGTTACTCGACATCATATGGCCACTATCCAACTATGAAGAATTTCGAAATAGTTATATTACATCGAAATTGTACATAATTATAGGAGATAAAATGTATAAGTTTAACCTAAATAATATAAAGACAACTTACCGTTAGCGAGCCCAGTTGCTTCTTATCAATTAAAAGTAGTTCACAGGCCCTTTATACTATCCGAAAATATTGTCCGAATTTTAGGCAAGGCAACAGTGGAATTTTGTTTTTAAAGAGATTATGAATTTCTCAAGATTTTAAAATAAACTCTTAACATAGACTACTTGTAGTTTGTTATCTTGTCAAACTTGTATATACATGTAATTGCACTTCATGACATGACAAATATCAAGGTAAGCTATGATATTTTCAATTGAATAAACTTGATAAGAGGACGTATGTGGGTACAAACTCAATTGTTTTCATCACGTACAATTATTGCGTTTCATATTTTAAGTTTCATTGTGATGCACGTTCACCGGTGTTGCAGCCACACATGTTACTTTATTCGTCCACCAAACACCATATTACAATGTACATTGTATTTGAATATAGAATGTACCATGGAACAATAGATTTCACAATACTTACAGTTCAATCTCTTTTGATCAGCATAATAGCATATAGGTATCATAAGTTATTTTACCTTTTCTAGATTTTTGGCAAAGACATTAAATTTAAGGTCGTTTTTCAATAAAACATTTAAATAACACGAGCGTCAAGTTAGATTGCAAACATCGGTCTAAATAGAAATAACGAAATCAATATGCTAAATAATGGTGTTTTGTCTACATGAAAGCTACCCATTGATTTGTCGACACACTGGTCATCTCGACGTGATCCTCGGTGCGACCCTTAAGAGATCCTATACGACAGCGGTCTATAAGATATCTGTTTACGGAGATTTACACTAAACCCTGAAAAAGAATGGTACCTTCCGACTACAATGGCCAAATAATAAAGAAGTTTTACACTTTAAACTTCATTGGCAACAATATAGATCAAATCATAGAAAAATGAGCTCTAACCAACTACTTTTAAAAAGATCATGCTAGTCGCACTTCATGTCGAACCACATAATACACTGCAGCGTGTTCAGTTACCCTGAACGTTCCAACACGTTCCTTAACGGAAGTGCCGGAACAACTCAACCCGTAGACAACTCAACCCGAGACAACTCAATCCCCTACTAACGGATTGAGTTGTCCCAACGTTTAGTTGAGTTATGCACGGATTGAGTTTTCATCGGGTTGTCCCGTACCCGTAACGTTAGCTTACAGTAGTTACTGAACTTGCAGCTGTTTTCAGAATAACGAAGCATATTATTAAGAAGAACTACAATCTATTAGATCTGTATTAAAGACAATGGCGAGCGAGGCCAGTCCGAGAAAAATTATCTCATGCTACATAAAAATTGTTTACAGTTGACAAAATACACTAATGGACGGGTATATCTTGAAAATGTCAGGGGGGTGGTCCTGACCCCATGACCCCTGCTAGAACCGCCTATGATACAAAATAACTAGTTGAATAACTTTCATCAACGATTGGTAAAACTGGTTCCTTGTCAGTAAGAAAACAGAATGTCACTATTTAGTATTTACAAGAACTTCTAATAGACATTTCTGCAATAATGAATACTAAAATTAACAAAGCAATTGTTAATTCAGTAATTTTCAAATCACATTTAGGATAATTAAAAAAACATGGCTTAAGCACAACTTGTTTTTCATCTTTTTTATATAAATTGCATGTATATTTTGTCTGGAATTCTAAGTGAAAAGGTTGGTTTAAACTTGATTTTGCTAGTAGGCAAACAATTAAATTTTAGATGTACAACTATACAGTCATCAATCAACTTTGATAATTTTAAAGATATTTTAAAATCTTACGTTCGAAGGAAAAATGCTATGCGATTAGGTCCGGTAAGAACCCAAAAATAATAAAAACCTGGCACATATTTTATAACTCTGGAACCCCCTTCGATTCCCGGGCGGTTCATTCTTTCGTAGATCTTGGCCATAAAATTATTTCTACGGCCATTCTCCCTCCAACCAATGATTCTTAATTATTTAGAACAGTTGTCAGTCACTGACGAAAGTATGCGCTTATTTTTTAGTTATCAGCTAAATTCAGAGATTTAGCCTTTTCAGGAACAGTGAGTACTAGGTTGACTGACCGCCTTTACATGACCTAAACAATGTGTAGCTACGGCTTTAAACCCAACCAAAACAAACTAACAAACTGGAACCTCAAATCATTATGATCCAATCATAATGATCTGCCCTTATTTTTCGTGCACTGAAACCAGAGTCCATATCTTATGATCATAAAATAATGCGTACGTCCCTATATATAGTTCTCTGTGCATCCATACAAGACACTGTCTTTAATATAATATACATGGTATTGAACGTTTTCTACAGTTCGTACGACTCTTACCGTTTTTCTTCAATTCAACTTATATCTGAAAGTAAATGTCGATCTCGATTTGAACATTCAACATTCCTCTAACATCATGCAAAGTTACGAGTATGTATCTAATACCGTTTTTATAAAATTAATGTTAATTTCACTATCACTAGTTTGCAGCGATTCAACGACACTACTGACTTCCGGTTCAACCTAACCTGGTTCCCTGGACTAACATAACTACCTATATATTCTATTTATAGAACATAAGGCCTAATGTTTACCTAGATGGTGCGTTCTGATTGGGTTTAAATTTGGCGCGCTTCATTGACAAGGTACGGGAAAAGTATCGAGGTGTTTATCAACCAATCAGTTCACGCCGGTTAACGCGTCATGATTAAACAGGAAGTGACCAGTGTTTCTCAATCGCTGTAAAATGATAATATTGAAATTACGATTAATTCCATGATAACCTTTTTAGATATTACGCTTTTGAATAGTCAGTTTTGTAAAGAAATGTTTAATCTACAAATCGAGACCAATATTTCATTTTTGCATCCAAATATATCCCAAAAGGTAAAAATAATCTGTCAGACCGTACCTACAGAAAAAAAGTCTTTATTATTATTATTATTATACAATAAAACAATATATATAAAAAACAAGTGATAATGTTTTATGATGACTTTGTATTCCACCACACATTCATTCATTTTCAATAAGCGGGTGCATTTTGGAGGTATGAAAGACAGGAAAATCAGTGTTCTAGAATTCTTTATTTAGCATTTTAATCGAAGAATATAACCTGTAAACTACAACTTTCTGAAATATTTTGATCATGACATAAGTAATTTTTGTCAAATGCGTGTTTGAAGTACGACTGTCAGGGGTACAAATTTTGCCATGAAATGTTCGTTATGCTAACTTTCAATGGTCGCTTACCATAAAAAGTTGGTATATTACACATTTAAGAATTTTCCCTAATATAAACAAAGTGTCAATCTTCAAAAACTTAAGAAAGATATTCGTACTGACTAATAATATTCAATTGCCATATGCTAGATCAAACTCAGTACAATCTGGTTCAAAGAAAATTGTAATCGATATGAGTGCAATAAATCATAATTTTATGTCTGGATATTCCACGTTTATAATTCCATTTAAATATTACACTGGAACCTTAAAAGGATAGTGTGTGATTAAAGAATTACTCGTATATGGGATTTTTCACAAGATTTTTTTTCAAAAATGCTACCAAAATGTCGCCGAAATGTTCGTTACCAAAAGTATGTAATTTGTTTTCTCAATCTTTCTATATATAGGTTCACATTGCTTTTGCTCTGTTTAAGTCATCGACGATTTATATTTCTAAATTCCTGCCCTTGATTTCACAAGAAAAGAAAAAAACAACATGAAATGTCCGTTACTAATCTTGACATGTTCGTTACTAATCATTCACTGGTGTATCGCTGCTAATAGAATACTGCCATGAATAGGATTTGTACTCTGCTAAGACGTGTAATTATTTTTCTTCTAGTTTTACTCTCCGATACATTTTTCTGAAACTGACTAAAGACAACCTGAGACAATTTTATTGGTTGGGCTTACAAAAATATAAAACGAAATGATGGTGTCGTATTATAAATACGATTTCAAAGAGAAACCATGCTTAAGCTAACTTTAGATATTGGTAAAAAGTGAAAATAAGTAACGAATTATATACTTAAATTGAAGAAACAACTTAATTTTATGTTAGACTGGTACGGTGAATCGTTAATGCTGCTGACATGTTCGTTACATTGTCGTATCGAACATGTCATACTTTTGTCATGGCTTATATTTTAAACATACACTATGCATCCATTAAAACATACTATATATTCAAATTTCACTCCAATATCAAATGATTTAGAAAAACAAAATTGAGAAAATCAATTTAAGCAAATTTGTGGCGTAAAGATAATAACCTTACTGCCGTATTGCGAGATCTCCATTTATTTTCTATAAAGCGGCAGTTGACCTTCTCTGTAAGCTTTATCGGGAGTGATATAGTCAAAATTAATGAAATCATGTACAAAGAGATTTAAAAACTGAACTTAAACCGCCAAAACACGCAGTATGTAAATTTCAGTCACGAACATGTCAGTAACGGACACTTCAAATTAGGAGCTTTTACTTGATTATCCTTCAGTAATTTCAAAAGAATATAAAGTGAACATGTTCTTTTGAGATAATACACAACATTACTCATTTCAAGGTAAGTTACTGTCTTTCTAATAGTATGGTATTTTAGAAACTTAAGGTAACGAACATGTCAATTAAAAGTCAATTTAGGGTGAGTAATAACTTTAAACTTGTATATTGCCTAAAATACTTAAATTCTTAACAAGAATTGAAGCATTATGTAATATTATAAGACTAACGTCTATGAAAATAACCAAACCGATACAATTTGATGTGCTTTTCTTTGAAATGCTGCCATGTAAAAACTTAGTAACGTACATTTCCGGAAAATTTGATTTCTATAAAACAGACTTTCAATGAGATTGAAAGTCAATTAACAATCGAAAGTTGTTGGGAAGTATATTTGGCTTATGACTATAAGCTTTCAGTTACTAAATAACCTTAACAAAATTGGACTAAATTGCTTTGTTTAATTTCTACGCATGTTTAAAGACACAGCGTATTGATCGGCGACAGTAACGAACATGTCAAAAATCAACTTTATTCATTGAAATTTTCGGTAATTTGATGAGATAATACTTTTTATAAACCATGCAGTTGAAGGTCTACTGCTATAGCATATTTTAGGTTAATTATCCAAACTTTATATCGTAAGGGACAGAGAGAATAGACCGGCGACATCACTTGCATCCGCTTATTGAAAATGAATGACTATATCTCTGTTTGAATGAGTTTAAAGTTTTGGCTGTTTGTACCTCTTTTGGTAGGGCAATTGCATAATTTTGGTCCTGAGTAATTTTAAGATTATTTGTAAATTCTAGTCTTGGTTTAGGTACATAAAGGAGTTGAGGATTTTCAGAAGATCTTAAGTTGTGGGTACGGTCAGTATTATTTTTTGTGAATTTTTCACCTAGGTATTGAGGGTAAATATTGTTTATAGATTTGTACATCATGATGGATTTTTTGAAGTTGACCCTTTCTGGGAATTTCATCCAGTTTAACATTGAAGAAAGATCTTGTGATGGTGTGTCAAAGTCTTTGTCAAGAATAATTCTTGCTGCCCTTTTTTGAAATTTAATAAGGATTTCACTTTGATTGCTGTTACAATTTCCCCAGACAGAGCAACAATATTCTAGATGAGGAAGAATGTAAGCATTGTACAACAATGTTCTTATAGGAATACTGATAAACTGCTTTATTCTTTGTAAAAGATTGAGTTGACTGTTGCATTTTTTGATTATCGTGTTTATTTGACTTTTCCAAGTTTTGATCTACTTGTACTCCAAGAAGTCGTTCACAATTTGAAAACTTATCTTGTCCAAGATTTACGGATAATTTTTTATTTGAACTTTTTGTATTGGATGCTGAGATGATCATTGATTTTGACTTTTTAGAATTCAATACCATAGAGTTATCCCGACACCATTGGACTATCATATCAATATTATTTTGCAACTGACTTTGTACTTCATAGTAAGAATGACCAATTGCTGTTATGGTAGTATCATCAGCAAACATATCGGTAAAAATATTTTTTAAATCCTTTGGCATGTCATTTATGTACATGATGAACAGTAATAGTCCAAGGACTGATCCCAGGGGGACTCCTGATATAATATGTCCTGGTTCTGATAATTTACCAGAAACACAGACTTTTTGATATCTATTGGACAGATAGGATGTAAACCATTGAAGTGACATAGGACTAAAATTAAAGAACTCAAGTTTTTTAATCAAAATTGAATGATTTTCTAAGTCAAAAAGTCCAAAAATACAGTACCTACACATAGGTTCTCGTTTATAGCATTTATCCATCTATCAACAATGGATATTAATGCTGTTTCACAAGAGTGATCAGGTCTGAATCCAGACTGGCATTTATATAGTAAATTATTTTCTTCAAGATAGATTTGGATATGGTTAGCAACATGTCTTTCAATAATTTTTGATAGGACAGGATGAATTGAAATTGGTCTGTAGTTATTTTTATCATTTTTAGGTCCTTTTTATGTATAGGGGTCACTTTAGCTATTTTAAATTGATTGGGGAAATATTCTTTGTAATACTCAAGTTCATTATTTTTATGATAGGTTTTGATATCACTTCAGCTGAAAGTTTTAAAAATTTCGGGCTCAAACTGTCCAATCCTGTAGATTTCTTTGGGTCAATATTTAGAAGCTGTTTTTCAACATAACAATCTCGTAAAAGTGGGATTTTGAAAGCATTATTATTTATGTTGAGGGTATTTTCAGCTAAGTTACCACAGCTTCTGTTTGTGTTGCCTTGAAAAGATTGAACAATATTAATGAAGAAATTATTAAAAGTGTCTGCCATTTCTTTTTTGTCTAAAATAGGGTTTCCCTGGTCATCATTAATAAAATTAGTCTGAGTGTATGAGGAGTTTCCAGTTAAATCTTTCAATGTTTTCCATTGCTTTGAAGGATTTTGTTTATGTTTTTTACTAATTGATTCTGAAACAAATTGTTTTTTAGACTTTCTTATTTTATTGCGGACTTTGATACGATAAAGTTTGTAGCTTTCATTATCTCCACATGCCTTATAACTATCCCTCAGTTTTATGTCTGATTTTATTTCACATGTGTACCATTCAGGCTGATTGGAAAATTTTACACGTTTTGATTTCATAGGTGCATGATCATCTAATGTTTGGTTAGTTGAACAAAATAATCTAGAGCATCATTTGGGTCATCATAAATATCAATAGTATTCCATGGCTTGCATTGTAAGTCTTGAAGGAAAAGTTGCTCATTAAATTTTTAACATATCTGTAATTGATTGATTTAAGCATGGGACCGTCAGACTTTTTTGAAGATGTTTTTCTTGTGAAACAAGTTGGATAATGATCGCTTAATGAGAGAGGTGGAACACAAATATTTTGGATAAAAGATGGAACATTAGAATAAACATGATCAATGAGAGTAGCTGAATATTCAGAGCTTAGATAAGTAGTGAGTCGATCACAGTGTCTTGATTATACACGTGTTGGAAAGTGGTTTTGACAGTTTTCTGTGTGTAATTGTTGTCCATGTAGGGTGTGGCTCGGTTCTGTTAGACCTTTCTCGTAGTTCGTAAGTAGAAATAAATATTCTAGAACTTCTTTTGTTTGTAATTGCTGTATAAGGTTTCATTCGTGGTTTGTTTTAGCGAGTCGTTTATTGTAAGTATTTTGTTCGTGTATTTTATAATTCATTTTAAAAGAATACTAATAATTTATAGGTAACGACTAGTTGACACATGTATGAAAGGGTAATTTTAATGTTGGGTCATTGACGTGTTTTGAAAGATCAAATGTTTAATTAGCCACATGTAAACACACGTTATTTGCCGGTATAAGTCAAGATTTTAAGACTAACCCCGAAATGAAACCATCCCACGACAATAGGCCAAATTATTGGAAATGGATTCTGATCCTTGTGTCATTTTGTTGATCAAAATAGCTCACATTCAAAAGAAACTGTAAACAGAAACATATATTTTGTTCAAAATTTAATGCATAGGTCTAGATTATATTGCGGCACTACAAAAATAAAACAGTGTTTAAAAAAGAATTGATATCACGGTGACAATACTACGTGACTATGAAATCATAAATGTTACGGTTTGAAGAAAAAACACCGGAATAACTGCCTTGACTCTGAGTTTGTAGGAGCTGTAAGTATATTATTTCTCGTCAGACTTTCATGATACTTCTGCGGGGCGTAGCAGATAAAAGTGTTTATTTTTTGTTGCGCATCACATCTCCAACGCCAATTTCATGCTTTATGCAAACACCTCGGAGAACCAGGGCGCTATGTACAGTGACAAGTATTCGTCCAATTTTGAATAGGAATAACGTTAGTAGTATTTACAGGTTGTTTGCAAATAGTATGAAACTGGCGTAAAATAAAATCAGAGAAAGGAAATTACTAAAGGTTCACAGGATTTAATGAAAAAAAGCCAAATCTAAATCACTATGGCATATTGAAACAAGTTTCCTGAATATGTCAGTATTACACAAGAAATTGTGTAAACATGATTCATCATTCCCATTTCTTACGTGAGGAAATATAACAAAAGGCATAATTGATCAAAATAATGCTGAAATTAGTCTTCATGCAAACGTCGTCGTTATCAAAGTGCATTTACTGTGCATGTGTACTACGCACTTATTTTCTAAACCTAAAGTGTATCGAATGACTTTTCAATCCATTTTTCACTGCCCTTAGGGCAAGTTGATACTTTGATATCGAATATACCGAATGTCATCTTTACGTCTACTGTTTTTGCATCACTTGGGGAATTCGAAACATCGACCTTACCAATACGCTCAAAGTGTTCTTCATATGTATAGGATGGATTTGCCAATTCATCAACTGGTGTTTGAAATACTTCAACCTCTTGACTAGTATTCCCAAATTCTCTCAGTATTTGAATACCATTCTCTGGCACGGTCTGTCCCTTACGAACATATGGATAAAATATATCCTCTACTTTTTTGAAGTTAACAATTGCACCGGGATGCTTAATTGCATCATAGTTTTCAGTTATGGCAATGCCTGTAAAAAATGAACGCATTTCTGTTTTATGGAAATGTTGAATTAAGTTGTCTTGTATACGGAACTGTAAAGGGTTAAACTACTTACATATTATCAAAACTGAAGAAAGTATTCATTACTTGTCTATAAGAAAGCTCCTTCCATATGGCATAAAGTACTTTAAGTATGGTCCAAACCGAAAGTAAGTAAGATACAATTAGCATAGGTTTGAAGTTATGTTGGTTTACATAAATTAATATAACTTACCAAATGAATACGGCAATACTCTTGATTTAATGTACGAGCTTCGGTGTCCGTACAGAACAGCACCTGAAAATAGTTCAGATCAATAGTATTAAGAATTACCAGTTTATTGATCGACTCTTTATTTCAACACAAGTACAATTTTAAGTGTAATAGAAAGTATAACAATTAATTCGGGTATTTTCACATAGTCATTGTTGTTTAGCATATGAGATGGTTAATACCAATGTTTAGTGTTTACTATCAGTTATATAATACTACTTTCAAGTTTGATCACTCTGATTTGGTGACACAATTGTCTCTGCATAGTTAGGTTGTCCACAAATCAGTTAATGAAAGGTAATGTAAATTAACAATTGCAAATTAATCAAGCATAAAGTGCATGTACCTTTCAATATAGCTGTTGAGGTTTCTTCTGGAATTATTATTGTTTTTTCTGGAAAGGCATCTCGAACAGCTTGTTGCATTATTGGTGACTCTGAAAAACCACCAACCATAATAAATGTACCAAGCTTTTCAATGTTAAAGGTACGTTCTAATGATCGAACTGCCTTGACTATGCCATCAATTGGTGCAGTAAATGCTCTGGAGAAACTATCACAAGTGAAGTGAAGTTTGTTTCTTTTTATACATGGGTATGCAATGTGTTGACTTCGCGAAGTAGACTGACTTTCGTTCTGTTGTCTTTCATATAGCTTCAACAACTCAAATGGTAGCTCAAGTTTGACTTCGTCAGCTTTTTTGTCTTGAGTAAAGACTCGTTTTTTCAACTCAATATACTCATTCAGTTTTAAAAAATCATATGTACAGTTGTTTGAGAATGTCTTCATTACATCTGTTCCGATGAATCGCTCGATAAGTTGGTATATGTATGCATTAACCACGTTGCCGCCCCACGGACCTCCACCTCGAGGACAAAGCTCTATCAAAGAACCATCGTTTTGTACTTCGCATGCCGTTATATCTACTGTCCCACCTGAAATTTATTGTATTTGTTCTCATTACTAGCTTTGACAAGGCCAACTTTAATTGTCTCCCTTAATGCGATCAAGCATTCTTTTAAGTGAACCACTTTTAATAAATTGTTGATTTTAATGCTCACTGATAGTGAAAAATTAATTAAATATACGACCAATTATAGCTGTATTTGTAATTCGGAAACGCGACCAAATTAATATACACTAAAACGAAAGTATTATGTTGTACATAAATAAAACCACAATTAGTATACACAAACGCTTCTAATTGATCATGCGTGTTGCTTTTTCGACATCGAGCATAAATTACTAATAGTAGAACAAAGTACATGGTTAAATATAACAGATGGGATGCCGAATCTTTTGATTATATTTAAGTACTAGAGGTTGCACCGCTTGTTTAAGCTTATCAAGGCATTGTACATAGAAAACATCAAGATATAGGCTTTATGATTACCAGAATTAATGATACAAATAAATCTGTTTAACTTCTTACCGCCAAGATCGAGTATCATGAATCGAGAACCTTCTTTAAAACATTTAAGTGTTGGATTTCCGTTTGTATTTTCTTCTCTGCACACTTGAATATGTTTGCAGTAGATGGCTGCCGATTCTGGTTCATGTGCTAAGCAGACATGCTTACCATCAATACCAGCCTTTTAAATAAGATACCGTAATTGTATTACGACATGGAGAAGAGTAATTAGTTGTTGTTAAACGACACTAACGAAGTTGAAAGCGTACGAATGTTTATTTTTGTGTTTATAGATTTATGTTTTTCACATGCTCTCGTACCAACCAATTTTTGTCTTAAAACAAAATCATCGACTTGATTATTTAAAAAAGTAGAGCTTCTTATATCTACTTAACTATCGATTACCACAAATCTCTTTAATGGAGCTATTTACAGCTTACTTAATGCGTCACAATTCAATAGCCCTCGCAGGAAAACTTAACTGTATACAATGCACACCTAGATATGTGATGTACTCGAACAGAATTAATGAATGACTTAAAACTCTAATGTTTACACTCGCGTCCATACGACTTCAACTTTCATAATTTTCGTTTTCCATTGTTTATCAATCATGGTAAATCAATAAATTTTCTAACTAAGCCAAGCCTCAAATAAAGACAACAATATATAAATGTACCTTAAAAAACAAAACGCGCATAGAAAACATGGAACTGGAAAGTTGCAAGCTACATTGTGTATTTAAGGCAAACAAAAGTGTTGCAATGACAGTCTTTACCTGTATGGCGGCTTCTACCATGAATTGTTTGGCTTTATAATTCCAAATTGCTGGTACAGTAATAACCCACTTTACATCAGAATCATAAACAACTGTTGCTCTTCTATTTAATGTGTTCATAACATCATCTTTAAGATATTTGATTGCGGCTGAAAACACATCAAGTGCCTTCATTGTTTTCCCTTGGTCATCCTTCAGTTTGGTACTTCTTTTTATTTTCTGGAATAAAATATTAAAGTCTGCATCGCTTTATGCTTTTCAAAAGAATATACATTCATGTGGCAGACATTTAGACTGCATGAGGTAGTGAGATGTTGATAATTGCCTCGCTAGTATAACAATGCCCCAAAAGGGTAAGAAAAATGCAGTATCATCACCTTGACCACAATTATCGCCATAAAATATAATAATATTATTTGTCAACATTTTTGTAAATGTGTATCAACAAAACCAATCAATTTTTATTTAAAGCCACTAAACGAAGACAAAATCTATCAGAGTTGATGAAAATAAAAATAACTACTTCACCGGGAGAGCTCAGAAAAATATTCGGATGATATTACCTGTTAACATTTTTCTGAACTCACCAAGTGAATTTTAAAGTTGTTTTTTTCCAAAATTGAAGGATATTCTTGTTCCTACGGTATAGTTTTGTGTTTTAATAAAACTATGTACAGAAATAAAGTGGTTTATTTTTCCTTCAAAGTAACAGAAATAGTGTGTGAGTAATTTTGTAGTACTGTAACCTCCTCACATATATTGGTGAGATTCAGCTGGATTTAGACCTAATAACAATGACTTTTCAAATGAGCTATGACCACTTAATGTAAATGAGCGATGACCACTCAGTTTAATGAGCAATGACCACTCAGCGTAAATGAGCAATAGCCACTCAGTTTAATGAGCTATGACCACTTGGTGTAAATGAGCTATGTCCACACGGTGTAAATGAGCGATGGCCACTTAGTTTAATAAGCTATGTCCACTCTTTTTAAATGAGCAATGACCACTCGGTGTAAATGAGCAATGACCACTCTGTTTAAATGAGTGATGACCCCCCCCCCCAGTGTAAGTGAGTGGTCATTGCTCAGTTAAAATAAGTGAAAGCCACTCAGTTTAAATGGGCAAAGCTAATTTACACCGAGTGATCATTGCTCATTTAAACTGAATGGCTATCACTCCATTATACTGAGCTATGATCGCTCATTTTAAATAATTGATAGCTCCTTCCAAGCTATGACCAGTGAGATTAAATTGGTATTGACAACTCAAAGTAAATGATTTATGCATTGATTTATGTTGAATTCTCATCATATTTTACACACTTGATGAGGTTTGTTTGTAACTTGTACAGGGAAGATATTTGTCTAATGGAATATGTCTTTAAAATCCATAAACTGTGTGTACAAAATGCATCACAAATATATTTTTGCCACATGATATAGTAAAGTACTCAAATTTTCCATGTTTTAAAACTGAGTTTCTGTACATCATGTAATAACAAATAATAAATCATGCTATAATAAATTTTCTATTTTTGTCAAGTTTTTTTCAACATAACTTGATAACAAACAAGTTCTCAACATTAATAAATTTAATGAAGATATGTGCATTTACAGATAAGTTTTAGTTTTAGGTTCCATAGAAAATAGGTGGTGGGGTCCCAAATTTAAGATGTCTTTGGACTGCACAGAAAAAAAAACATAAAAATTAAGTGATGATTATTCCAAAAGTCATATTCCCTTTAGAAGTATTAAAATGACTTTTTCACTGTTACTTTTGAGAATAGGGCTTAAATGTCATACACAGGCTGTCAACCAACTACTTTTGAAAGAATTGGAAATTATGTAGGAATTGTATTTCCAAAAAAAATAGAAACATTTAGAGGAAACCAAGAAGAAATATTATACAGGAACTTTTGAGCGGTATTTCAAAACATGAAGACCATCAAAGACTCCAAAATAAGTGCATGTACTGATACATACATAATTATGCATTGATGATTCAGATACCGATTCATTATTTATCAAAACAAAACAATGCATCATAGACCAATCTACATGTACCTCTAAATAAAATAATTATGATCTACAAACTATTTTAGAGTTGATGCATTTGAATGTTTTGCTTAAAAATAATTACACTCAGTTCTTACAAAACAGAAATAACTATACGTAAAAGAAAACTGTTTGACAATTTTATTGTGTCTCCTATTCAAATTTGTTTACACATTTATTTTTTAAAGACAGCTTTTTTATGTGCAGTAAATGAGTATATTTTGGTATAAGAACCTTAAATAACAAAAATAAGTCTTCCATCATTTGATCTGATACTAACAGAAATCTACCATTCATCACAAGAGCTGATGAGACTTTGTTGCTACAACACTTTGAAAATTTGATCAAGGAACATTTCTCCTATTTTAGCAGTTTATAAAACAAATTAATTGGGAATCTTGAAAAAAACTGGCACTAACACAAACTCATCATAGACACATAAATTATTCAACTAATATGCAGCAAACGAGGAAACAGATACATAATACTCAAAATAATACGTGCTTAAAATACAATTTAACATACTTGTCATGTTCAAATTAGAACTGAGTAAAAAGTTGGAATAATGAACAAAATTAAGTATAAATGTAAGGAATAAGTCTTTTTTGAAAATATAGGAATGAAAAATTAAAAATAAAAAAATGAAGAAATATAGGAACTGGTTGACAGCCTGCTTACATCATAAGGAAAACTATTATTACATAAATCTTGATGCAGTAAAACCAGTGTATTGTCCAAATGCATCTGGGTATCTGTCCCGTATGGCCCAGACTGCACATGATGGAATGACCATCCTCACACCAGCACCCAACTTTCCAAACTCCCACATGATATATTGTCTGTATGCTTGATGTCTATACGCTTTATTTTCATCACTTTGGTCTTCATATACAAGCACATCTCTGCGGACTGTACGACCAAAGGCTAGCACTTCTTGGTCCAATATTAACATACGAAAATTCTGAAATAAAATATTCAGTACAATTCAATTCATGTGTTCAAGACATTCTTTAATACGCAGCTTTGTGTTTGATAGTTGCATCAACATTCTTTGATATAAAGGCAAAGTAAGTTTGTATTGTAGATGCATTGAATGGCAACTGAAAGACAAAAGTGGTTCAGAGTGTAAAGAGGATTATTTTGTAAAATGAGGTTTCTGCTTTTATAATGCTATAACCTCACTGAGGCATAGAATATATTACAAGTCAATAGTTTCCCAAAATATACATCAATTTCAGTAAATTTTACATTTGATAATATGGAAACAGGACTAAACAAATAAAGATGGTATTTTGTGCCTCTTTCAATATGCATATAGTGTTGACTGAATGATTATTCTTTAGATAAGTCAGTATCCAAGAGCTATTCATGGTAAGCAACTACCTACATTTTTACATGAAACACCAAATTCTGTTGCTTGACTTGGCCTAATCATGTAATGGCTTTAGCCACTAAACTATAGTGTGTGTCTAACTATTTACATTTATATAAAAAGTATGCTCCAGATAGTAAAAAAATTTGGTGAAAAGTCTCTTACAAAAATGATATTTTTCAAAGACTGTGTCAATGAACTAGCAACAAACAGTAGAGCAGCATCCAAGGAACATTCAATGAGTACTCATCTATACCTAGATGCTAATATCTTATCCCTAAATCAAGATGATTTTAAAATGTTATAACATTAGAAGGATATATGACCTGCAGCCTCAAAACTCTAACTGGATTGCCAGATTCTAAGTTCAGAGTACTGGCCAATGTTTGAAATACATGTTAGCAAGCTTTTTAATAAAAGTACTCACTGGTAACAAAGAGATACAATCTCTGTACCCACAGCACACTTTTTCTTCGGCTTTGGGCATTTGTCTGCACTGACCACAGACGCACCATTCAGGGGTACTGGAACCTGAAGGAGGATGAAATTCTTCTGGCACACTTACAGCCGGCTTCAGAATATTAAAAACAAGTCCCGGATGGGATGATACCATTTTAAGGCAAAGATCTTCCAATTGTTCTTTTGTCATACTTTTAATTTTATCCTAGAAAAAAAACACAAAATATTTAATACTATTCTCCTAACAAGAACCTAAATCGTGTTTAGTGGCTCTTATGAGTTCTGACAAAATCACATTGATACCATAATTAATTCATAATCATAAATTATATAATCAATGACGCATGGGTGAACAAGTAAAATAAGAACTGGATTTATCTGACAACTAAAGTGACTTTCTGTAAGAATAATTTTCATATAATCGATATGTACTGTAATGAAATATGCATCAGTCCAAGAAGCACATCATACTGTTAAAAGCGTCCAGCTACCTCAGATGGTAGCACGCAAGTTTACTGAGAGTTCGTGGGTTTGATTTCCAGGCCGGGCATACTTTCGTGGAGCTTGGTCATGAAATTATTCTTATCGCCATTCTCCCTCCTGCCAATGGTGTTTAATTATGTAGGGCAGTTGTCAGTCACTGACAATAGTATGCACCTAGTAGTGGATTATCAGCTATAATCAGAGATTTAGCCTTTCTGGGAGGAGTGAGTAGGTTGACTAACCGCTGTTATATGACCTTATATGTGTTGCTACGGCATTAAACACAACATAAACAAACAAACAAATACTGTTAATATTAGAGTGTGGGATTAGAATCATTCACTGGAAGAACCTACACAACTCAAGACTAGTTTGGCCATGAAATACTTCTACCACACTGTTCTCACACATATTGATGTATCAAGAAACCACTAATTTTAAACTTACATTCAACTTGTAACAACTTGTTTCTGCACTTACCTGTTCACACTATGGGAAGAAGGATATGTAAGCGGCAGGATAGCTCAGACTGAAGAGCACTTGCCCTGTAAGCGAGGGGTCCTGGGTTTGAGTCCTGATCAAGCTGCACATTTTATTTCCCTGTGACATATGGCGCTCAACTATCCAATTCTAAACCTATACATGTATAATTATTGTACTGTGTCTATACATGTTGGTCTGTGGGCTATTTTAAATATATGAGACATTGGTGTTAGCACGGTATGTGTTTCCTAGTAACACCGTATAAAAAGTAAGTCTGAGAAGAATACTACCTTCATCATATCATCTCTGTCTTGTAACAAAGTTGTAGCTGTAGCTTCCTCTAAATCAGCACCTCTTGAACGACTCCGAGCTCCTCCAGTAGATGAACTTGATGCCCCTCTTCTACCTCTCGACTTTCTTCTGGCACGTCCTCTCTGAGTCTGATGAGGGGCACTGGTAGATGGAACTGGGGAGCTACCATTAGCTGAATCAGTTGACTCAGACTGAAAGATGAACATATAATTTATGACTGATATGTATCATTAGCATTATTGTAATGCTTAGACTTAGTGCATGGTTGTATAGTCCGGTATATAAACTACAAAAATCGACTGAACCGTGCATGAAAGGATGTAGAAAATGTTTTTGCACTTTCTTAAAGCTAAGACACTGTAGTTTCTGAAACTGGATGATGCCACTTCGGCACTCATGGGCAACTCTCAAAATTCAAGATGGCGGACAAAATGGCGGATGAGAACTGATGAATCTATAATAAATCCATATTTTTCACAGTCTGATCATTTAAAGAGCTAAAATAAGTCTAACATTATCTATAATATTATTTCATGCAATTTTGGTACCCTTCGTTTATTCTCTAATCCAAGATGGCGGACAAAATGGCGTGTAAAGGCCACATTGGTCATGTATGTCAACCACAATGAGCCAAATCGTACACAGAGGCATATAAAAAAATAATGCATTTTTTGTAGTTACACCTAAGTTTATATAACTGGTTGATGCCACACTGGCATCAACGGGCAATTCCCAAAATCCAAGATAGCGGCTAGAATGGCGTAAATAACTAGCTGTCGGGTATATATCAACCCCAATGAGTTAAGTCATAGAGTGGGGTATACCAAATAATCTCAATGCATTTTATTTTGTCATTAATCCACTTTAATCAATGCAACCGATTGATGCCATACTGGTATTCTTGGATAACTTCAAGAATTCAAGATGGTGGTCAAAATGAATGATAAGAGCTGGAAAATTTTAGTCACATAAATAGACATGACTCCACACTAATGAATATACAGCGACATGTTTAGGTTTTTATATCTCTTGGTCTTGCGAATATTAAATAATTGATACTAGCTGTCAGTAGACTCTAGAAGCAAATTGTTTCTAAGATGGCATTTTAGAGACACTATTCTGATAATATTTAATTCATTGAACAACAAAAGTTGTGATACGAAACTTTAATATACTTAGAATAACGACCACTTTTCCATTTATGTTTGCCACTTCAATAATAATCAATATGTAGTAAAAGGAGGTTATAAACAAAGAAAAAGACAAATGATATTGAAAGTATTGTGTGTAAGTTCAATTATCTTTCAAGGTAATCTAAGAGTACATTAATGCCAAAGCAAATGAAAGAAATTCTGTTGCCATTGTAAAACATTTTGATAGTAATTAAGGGAAACTGCAATAGGATTTTAAGTTCGATCTTGATATCAGATATCACAACTGGATCATGAGTGTTCTTTATTTCATTGTAAATACTCTATCCATTGATCAAAAAGGAGAAATATCAAACGCACATTTCCATCAAAGTTTGTAGTATAATTTGTTTTGTTATTTACAAGGATAGAAAGAAACTAGATGTCAATTCTATAAGCGTATACACTGCTATTTGAACCCAGTGTCTAGCTCATGATTTAGCAAATAGTGTTACCCTGTGCAAGATGGTGGCCTTAAAGGATTCATCAATTACAAAAATATGACAAAGTAAAAAATTTAGAAGTGTCTTGTTTCACTTGCATTGCACTCGTGCCTGCATTCTAGCATTATTGTCAACATTATTAAAAAGTTAACATGATCTATACAATAACTCGCAATGTGTATTGCGGTTTTATAAAACTTATACAAAACAAATTTGCATACTCGCCAGATGAAGTATGGGACTATGCGATCGATATTATATAATTTCAATTAAATGAAAAGCAACTCGGAAGTAAAATTTCGAAATAATCGACCAATAAACGCTAAGATAACAAACTTATTTGTCAGGAGGGTGTCTACAAACTTTTAAGTAGAAATATAAGTTTTGAATAGCTTTACAAATAAAGACCACGTAATAATGAGGGTTATTCAATTGAAACACAGACGTATTATATCTTTTGTAAGAATGGATTTTAAACAAAATCTATTTTGAAGCAATATCATATTACCACAAGGTTTTTACGAACAATAACTCTAGGCTTGGTTAAAACGATCAAATTTCTTTAGGTAGTAAAATTATTTTGCATGCAAAAAACAATTTGAATTATTATCTGACTAGAGTGACACTGGTAAATGCTATTAACTGTAAGAAATTAGATTTTGTATGAAACATATGTGACAGCAACTCATCATTTTGTCCTTGTTTATTTACATTACGGCGTCCAGCGCACCTAGCCTAGCTTTTCTGGTTGTATTCCTGGACCATTGTCTATGACCAGTACTCAACTACCCTTCAACAAGGTTGGCAACTTCCCCATATACCTTAATAATGGAGGAAAATTGACATAATTGTCAAATTTTCAAGGAAAGGTATAACCTCACCGGGTGGGATTCGAACCCTTATTCCTTCGAGACACTTGATTCGAAATACCGGTGCTCTACCAACTATGCTACAGACTCGGGTGTCACAACAATTACTAATAAAATAAACAAGCACTTGCTCTTCGCCGATATCTCTTGCCTGACAAATACAAATGTATTTGAATGACTTCACGCGGCGCATAAAAAAGCACTTTTTTCTTTTCCCAAAAATTCCCTAGCTTCGTTCGTAGCGTTGAATCTTTCGCACAAAAGTTTAATCAAACGATAAACAAGGTATTTTTTTTCAAAAATATTTTGTGCACAGGACTCGCAATTCGTGTGCTCATGATTTAGCAAATAGTGTTACCCTGTGCAAGATGGTGGCTTTTAGGGATTCATCAATTACAAAAATATGGCAAAGTAGAAAATTTATAAGTGTCTTGTTTCACTTAAGTCTAAATATCTTGAAAGAACACATAACATATCTGATGCATCAGTGTCAAAAGTTTAAACAAGCCTGGTAACTAAACACATTTGGAGTATATCCACTCTCAACTGCAAAGACTCACCCAAAGAAGAATGGTACGCCTCAAGATAACTTGTCGATCTCGTTCGCAATATTCAAATATGTTCCATTCCAAACATTATAGACGATGCATTGCAATATATGGTGATTCTTCATGTTTTCGGTAACATTACATATATGTTTAATCGCATTAACCTTTAATACTTGATACGAGAAGCACAGACAACAAAATTGTACAACAAATTATAACTGTTGCTGCAATTCGCCAAAAATATCTGACTACATTGGTGTGCTGATACTCATTTTGGAATATCTATCTTGTAACACTATAACAATAGGTTCAACTGTCATTCGTCCAAAATGTAATGTTACAAGTCGGTCAGTTATTGACAGCATAAAGAAAGTACACTATTAGCATGGGTGTACAATATGCTTTTAAAACTGGCTTACCTATCCTACATCAACCGTGAAGACAGTCATGATATCTTTTGGCCATAAGCTAGTATCCATTTGGATACTTTCTTAAGACAATAAGCATTAATATGTAAAATTTACCATTGCATGTGATGTGCTTAGGATGTTGAGTGCAAAATACTATGTAAACAGTAATTTGTGTCGTCACTTGAACATGTTGTTATCAACATACAAAAACGACCAGAGAAATTGTGCTATCGTTATGTAATATATTAGACTGAAGCAAACTCGAACATTTAAGCACATATTCTAATTGAGTCTAGTTTAGTCAAGTCATAGTGTATAATTGTTAGTGTAATGATAATAATAGAGCTCAATTAGTTTCTTCCACATTTTTGGCACATGCTTATTTTGCTTTTTATATGTTTCAGATTATTTATAATAAATTGTCTACTGTTAACTGTATATTCATCCAATTTTATTTTCCCGTTTTTCTTTATCAAAATGGCTTATATTTTGGAAATAAATTAGTTTGTCCATTCCAATTATTTATCAAATTTTCATTTCATTAAATCCTGTAAATAAGTAACATTATTTATTAATTGTATGATATTGGACTTCAAATTCAGGACTGATATGGCGTTCACTTCGGCATATAACCAAATAATCGGCCAATATGGAAAAACACGGCCTTTAATAAATGCCTCGGCTATTATGAGATTCAGGCATTTTGATTGGTTCCGAATCTCATAATGGCCGAGTTTTCTCATGAAGGCCGTATTTTTTCTTCCACAAAAATGCCACCATTTTAAATGTTGGTACAATCTGAGTGTTTTCATAGGGTCCCTATCTGCGACGATGGTGACTTAAGTGTTTTCATAATGACCTGTTATTTATTATCCAGAGAATAAGTAACATTATTAATTAACTGAATGATATTGGACTTCAAACTCAGGGCTGATATGGCGTTCACTACGGCATTTTAACCAAATAACAAGGCCATTATGAAAACACTTCATTATTTACATTACATTATGGCTAAAAAAATAGAACTGGTTGAATTTGCTTCGTAACCGTAATCTTGGACACCACCTTAAATCTTGAGTTGCTAATAGATAATCAGGTGGGATTAACTAGTTTTACGAACTTGAGAAAGATTCAAAAGCAAAAAAAAACATTGAAACTTAAACCCACACGTGTTTGTTTCCGTCCATGTATGTATATTATATATACTGAACTATAAGATCATATCCGCCATTTAAGCCGCCATTTTTGGATTTATAATTGTTTATTATAACTTAAAGCTTAGTTAACTCAATCGATTTCTTTAATTAGATGAACTATTCTTTAAGTAAATAAATTTCTACACCATTCAGTCTCTTTCTGCCAGTTTGTTCTTTATATACTGTGCTAATTGCCCTTTATCCGCCATTTTGACCGCCATTTTGAATTTAAAGATTTGAACTTGTATAACAAAATTTAGCCAACTGGATCCGCAGATGTTGAAATCACTTTTGTCCTTCATTTTAAGAACATAATATGTAAAAATACATTTTGCATGTATTATTTAGCCTCTAGCCGCCATCTTGGTCGCCATTTTGGATTCTTGGAGTTGCCCAAGGATAACAAAGTGGCATCAACCGGATTTGGAATCAGTAAGACCATGTCTACCAATAAATTGAATAACATTTTCTACATCCTTTCGTGCAAGGTCATCCTTGGTGTTGGCCGGACTAGTACACCAATTATATCAACAAGTCAACTTGACTTGACTTCAATGACTAACAATAGCTATCAGAATGGCAAGTTGAATCAATATGAATCAAAATCCATTTATTAATTGACATTTGTTAGTGCTTCATATCTTTAATCAACATTCACATGTTCTAATCACAGTTCATCCAACCATCAGAACTCATTTTTCAACACCTCTAACTTGGTCAGCTTAAACTTTCTTATAACAATAATAGGTTGTAACTGTCTTGAAATGGTGCTCAAAGATTATTTTAATCGCTGACTGACCAACATATGTCACACTTATAAAAAATTAATCTCAAGCTTAGTTTCCTAGTAACTAACACCGCAGAATAAGACAAGGTCTATGCCAGGTACGTGATGCTCTTTTAAAATCCGAATCATGGCCTAGCTGAAGATGGACACGTTCCCTGTCTCTGAGGTGACCAACTCTCGTAAAAGATGATAACATAATAATATAATGCGACAGGACAAAATCGAAAATAAGTAAAAAGAAACTTATACAACGGGAAAAAGACATTCTTCAGCGAATAGAAATGTTCTGTCGAAGCCTGCATTCTTCGTCTATACACATCAAGTATTTTGTTCTAAAACAATTCTCCACTCACAATTAAGTACAACTTTAGATCAATAAAATCATTAATGACATAATACTGCATAAAATACTTACCGATGACATCTTAAAACAACTCAATTTCAACTTAAATAGTTCTTTACACAAAACTTGCGATTTATCAAAGCAGAAAATTTGTTTACATCCGGTTTGAAGTTGTGGCTATTTTTAGCCACGACGGAAAACTCCGATCTCGTCCGTTGAGTTCCGTAATTTTCCGTAGAAACCTTACTTTCGGTTTTAACCGCGAAATTAAAAACAGAATAAGTGCAAATCATGGGGAACATACTTGTATTTTTGTACCTGGGGTGCGTTATATACATTGTTTTAACGTTTGCATAAGTTTTAAGCAAAAGCATGACACTTAAAAAATACCAGCATTCAATTTATTATAGGGGCTTTAAAGTGGTTTACACGGTAGTATACTGATAAAGAACGGCAAATAAAGGGTATACGTATTTTGTATTGGATCATTTTTTATCTTATGATGATAGGTTTAATCTATTTGGTTTTAATGTTGAGAGTTAAATATTGATTTCAAACAAGTGTTTGCTCAGCCAAATAATTTATTATGTATATAAATGTCCTCTTTAACTGATAATATTTGGTTTCTAAATATGGTTATACACTTGCCTAACCTAACCTAATCATACGTTGCCTGACTAACCCACGTACAAAAGTATACAGATCCAAGTAGCAAACACTTAGATGAAGTATTTCTGTAGTTAAGGTTGTTAACATATTGTGCATATTCGATTAAATTATATTATGCTACTATAATACTTTTGTACAGTAGATATAGAAATTACTTACACGGCATTCATATAACATCATTTTAAAGTGTTTGAAGAATCTCCAACCCTTATGTTCATTATCGTCAGCTAGTTCTGCATATCTCTTTTCTGCCTACAATACAAATGTCGATGAAGTGTTAAATATATGGCAATGGTATATACATTACTTTATAGTGATTATTACAAAGATGCAGTTATGTGTGAAAAGAGTATCGTTTTGTTTTGTCACAAATTGTCCTAAACGACTTTTATTTCAGTGCATATTCTATTGGAAGCTGACTAATTCATGTTTGTTGAAAGTGTACCTATCTAATTTACAAAAGCCAAGCTCAGTTAAATGTAGTTAGTCTATAACCATTCTTAAAAGTGGTATAATTGTATTTCTGAATGATAGTCTCAAATTTGTTGCACCACAAATAGCACAGCATTGAGAAGTGGATCATTTAAAATCATAAAACTAGTATTCAATAAAATGCTGGATTTATACCTCAAATCCAAAAGAATCAAAAGAGCCATCTTCATTAAACAGAATGCTAGTAGGCGTTTTCATCGATCGTGTACCTGCCAATTCGTTTACCCATTCCTTTGAACATATATGAACTACCTACAAGATAACAATAATATATTAACTAAATTTGTAGTATCACAATGTAACAAATATGGTACGCGGAAAGTTTAACATTTGGCACGAAATAGCATTTCTTTATTAATACGTTGTTAAATCAAGGCCAACCGGAACAGAAAAACAAGTATAAACATTGACTGAATGTCATGCAAAATTGGCAATTTGACTGTATTGCTAAAAGTGTGCTTCAATAAAGCACAATCAACATCAATATAATAAACTCTATTATAGCAGTTTCCGAGTTTATATCCGAAACATATTTTAGCATTGACAGCTTCAAAATTCAAATTTTGTTTCCTAATGACAATGCTAAAATAATTGGAAAATAAATTGTCAGTCGTTCGCTTACAATAATATTAGTAACAGAACTTGTATGTGCGCTTAGTTGGCATTCATGAAACCAGAAACCATCAAGATGTTTAAAAAACAACATACTAGTCTTTTTTAAATGAAATTGCAGACTAGCAAATAATTTCTACTTTTCGATTGTTCTAACAATGTTTAAGGTCAATACATTTAGCACGGATTGATTTGAAATCATCAATTTACTAGACCCCAAACAGCTCGTCAAAGGTCACTTTTGCAATGACTATCCATCGCTACTTTCGGTTTCGGTTTGCTTTCCGTTTCAGATTTAAAGTTGAAAGTAATAATAACGAGTAGGTAAATTATAGAAAAATCAAATGAGTAACTTTTCAGCGTACGTTTTAATTCATGAACACCAATGATACACTAGTTCTTAAACACCATGTCAACAAATATAAACAGTAAATCATAGCTACCTGGTCCGCGGGTTTTATAAAATCCTTGACAAAAGCATACGCATGACCAGAATACGTTGTTCCAAAGTCAATTGCTGCCACAACAAGATACGTTTTGCTTATCGATGCCATTATAATGTTAATAACTTCAATAAACAGTTCATTAACCTGGTCACGACCTAATAGTTTTTCGGCGCAGCTGTCTAAGCCAACTTCAGGCCTATATTTTAACCAATGCAATTTGCTCTACTATTCCTGTTTATCCAATGAAATTCTCCTCGGTAGAGAGAAATGAATAAAATATTTGGTATTACTGTCGTTTTAAAGTTAAGTTTAGTAATAGGGATCCCAAATGTTCAATATGCGGTCTCGAATTAAACGTTTAGTTTATTGCACAATTACTTCCCGTTGGGGCATTGAAGTGGCAAAACATGTAAAGACTTCAATTTACCCATTTATCATTAAAATGATAAGAGAAATATTTATGTTAATAGTCCAAATCCATATGAAATGTGTTTGTTCATGTGTATTTAATATCTAACAGGAAAATGTAGGCATTTGGGTCAAAAGGTCACCAAGGGCAAAAATTAACTTGATTCCTACATACAGATTTTGTCCTAAATTCGAGCTATGTATTAATTATATAATGTATTTATTCTTTGAATTAGTAATATATGATTGTTTGGTTGCTTGGTTACCGTCCTTTGTTGCATTTTGGTCGCGTAAACATTGTGAAAAATTCAATAAATCCGCAACTCATTATTTATTTTTCAATATGCAGTCCCAAAAAAGGTTAGATTAACGACCCCCTACGGTCCCAAATTTTCAATATGCGGGTCCCAATAATAATGTAGGTTAAACGTTTTCGATATGCAGGTCTCAATAAGAAAGTTTAGTGTACGGATCTAAATTTTCAATATGCATACCCGAAAAGAACGTTTAGTATACGGTTACAAATTTAAAGTTTAAGGTTCCAAAATTTCAATTTCAATCTCAATGGATCTCGAAAAAAAATATTTTACTTATTTGGGAACTAAGATGAATTTAGATAATACCATGCACATTTATACTTCAAACAAAATGAATCCTTCACAGCGCCGAATATCTTTTTAAAAGATAATTCTTGTTAGTATTAACAAACATGCTCTATTTTTAACATAAATGTTTGAGATATCACTTCAATCATTTGCCTTTGATTTAGTCTTATCACATACTTTAAAGAAAATATGTAATATTTATACTAAGGTCAAGCTACATACTTTTTATCAGTGATTTGAATGATTTTTTTATCATTTTATGCGTCTATCTACAAATGTTTATATCAGTCTATATATACTAGGACGAAAAAGAAACGCCGGGTAACCTATAATGATTGTTTTAAGGGATAAATTGTATTATTGGATTATTATATTTATTTTTGTATGAAATGTCATCTGTATGGAACCAGCTGTTGAAGTTTCAATCGATTTCCGATGCTGATTATGTGAAAAAATACCCCCTTTTAACGATGACCCTTCTTGTTTTGCGAAACACGGCCGGGCATGTGTTGCATATTTTATGTACCCGGCGTTTCTTTTTCGTCCTAGTATATAAACATTTAAACCAAGTTGGTAACTCAATAAGCAATCTACTACACTCAATGTGAAATAGATAAGATACTTGTCCAATATAGTACACATGTTTCATGGTTCGACTCCCGGGCGGGGCATATTTCGTGGAGTTTGGTCATGAAATTATTTCTACGACCACTCTCCCTCCTTCCAATAATATTTTAATTACGTAGGGCAGTTGTCAGTCACTGACGAAAGTATGCGCTTAGTCGTTGGTTAACAGCTAACTCCAGAGATGTACCCTTTCCAGGAGTGAGTAGGTTGACTGGCCGCCGTTAAATGACCTATACCATGTGTTGCTACGGCGTTAAACCAAGCAAACAAACAAACAAGTACGTGGGATGATTGTCTTTTGTAACACCGCATCAAGGTATAAGTATTTATTAATGAACACAGCTTAATATAGGTAACCACTTTTTTGTAGTGATATGAAAAATCGTATGGCTAAGTAAGTTTCCTAATGGTCATTACTATGAATGGTCAGTCATTATGACATACTCTAAAACAAATCTCTTCTATGTTGATCAATGTTTAATTGATATAGTATAGGGTTATTTGATTTTATATAATCAGTTTCACTCCATAGATGTGTTCAGCATTCATGTATCCTTGTGTCTGGCACTGTACAAGAGAGCTTTTAATATCTTCCATCGCTAAGAACAAACCATTGCTGTTAAAACATGATATTGTGATACTTCAATCGTAAATAGCAAATATCAGACACTCATCACTACGTACCTCACAAATGAAACAAATTCGTACATCTTTTAAATGAAGACGAGATATTCATTAAGCAATATTTTTTTTATTTTATAGAAATTGATTTGTAGAACTGCATGAAAATTACGAATGTGCCATAATTCGTATTTATAAAGGCAAAAAACAATTTATATGGAAGTTCATCAGCCCTGCTCGTGTTCCTTGTACATATAGATAAGAAACAATTCCAATACAAATGAGTTACTGACTTCTGAATGATAAGTAAAGCAGGTGATAACTATCCTCACACAACGTTAAAAAAATACACTCACATGTTTAATTACTCTTTATTTTGTATCTAATTATGATGACAATTATCACATAGGATATATCACAGGTAGAAGGCAAAGTTGTACCAAAGGCATATATTATAATAAGCTAACATGATTATCAGATAACAATACCCATAATAATGTTATCAATTAGATGACAAATGTTATATCTACATGTGATATTAACATGCATAATTCAATATGAATAAATGTGTAAAATATGGCCATATTTTATATAAGACAAAGAAATGAAATAATACAATCAATCAACTCGAAGTCTCTATTTCTGTATTCACAATCTAAGTAGTTGCTCAATTTTATGTATATAACTACTAATACATAAGTAACCATGCCAATGTATAAACATGTCCAAATAGCGAAAGGGCCATAGTCTGAATTAAGTTTATTAACAAAAACACAATACCTACACATAGATTAGACATAAAAAGGTAAGAAAAAACGTGGAATATGTCAATTAATGAGGCTTCATGAAGGGCAGTGATGCTTAAATAGAAAATTAAATAAATAAAAATCTTATCATGAATATGATTAGACAAAACAAAACAAATCATTTAATTTTCCAAATCTTATGATAATTACAAATCAAACAGTTATTAATAGACATATAAGGCTTCAATATTATAATCGGGTGATGCATGTCTTACCTGGGATAAAAAAACTTGCTTTGTGTAGCTTAAAACATTCTAAAGGGCGTCAAAAGACTGTTCTGTCCATTCTTTGCTGCCCGTAGGACGAACTGATACTTTAATATCGAATATACCGAATGTCATTTTTACATCTACTGTCTTAGTTTTAGCTGGAGGAGTAAATTTTACCACACCAATACACTCGAAGTCCTTATCATATGTGAATGCAGTCTTTGTCAAATCATCTCTAGACGTTTGAAATATTTCAACTTGTTCATAAAGCCTTGTTAAACAAAGACCAAACATTTTCTGTACTGCAAACCCCTCCTCTGTGACAGTAGTTCCTTTAAGAACGTATGGACAAAATACATCTTCAACTTTATTAAATCCATTCACTCTTGCTTCTTGATGCTTTCTGCTATCATACGTTTCAGTGGTGGTTATCCCTACAGAAACATACTAATCATGTAGGTGAAATGTATTAGAAATTAACATGTGCATGAGTAATTAACGTAACAAAATACAACTGTAAACGCAAATGTGTCGATATTATTAACTTTCACTATTTATCGTGTTTTGTTTCGTGGTAACATATATGCGTTTAGAAAGCCTCGTCCTGCTAAACGAATTTTTGGCTTGCATGTGGGGCATTAGTTCGATGACCGGCCGCGGAAAACGCCTCGGAAAATCGGTAGTATATCCACACATTGTTACCCAATATAATTATGATACAGTTCCTGTTGTTTAGAAGCAACAGTATCTTTATTAATTTTTTTAATACGCTGTTTGTAACGATATATCATTTTCGAAGATAATTTGAAGTAATTTAAACGAGAGTTGTTTCGACTTTAGTCAAATTCCATGGTTGTAACTAAGAAAAGTAAGTATACGTAATTATGATTTTAATAAAAGGCTTATTAAATAGAAATGTACCAAAAGAATACGGTAAACGTCTGGAGTAGAAGAAAGAGTTTTGGTAGCCGTATAACACTGCACCTGAAATATTAAATAAACTGGTATAATGCATCATGAATAATATGTAATTGTTGTCGCTAAAAGCTAAAAGCAGTATTTCAATGGCTTGCAACGTATTTTGCTCGACTTTTTGAAGAAAATGAGAGCTATAATTGCAATCACTTTTGCGTCGGCGTCGGCGTTGATTTTCAAGTTGAAGTTATTTTTTTAAACTATCCAAGTTATGTTATTGGAAGCTTGTATACTTACTCAGTGGAACTTTATCAACCATGCTGTAAAAGGGGATAACTCTGGAAGAATTATTTTTGGAGTTATTGCCCGTTTATACTTAGAAATTGCAAAATATGAGGTTAAGGTTTTTTCTTTGTAGAATATCTTCAATACTGATTAAGATATTTGACTTAAAGTTTGTATACTTAAATATCGGTTCCATATCTACACGACTATGAAGGAACATAACTGTAGATTAAATTTTTGGAGTAATGCCCCTTTATACTTTACCTAATGGGATAAATTTAGTACTTACAAAAATATTTAAAGGAAAGTTGGTATGCTTATTCATCAGTTCTTCATCTACCGGACTATCAAGGGACATGACTTTGGATGAATTACAATCGGAGTTATGCCCCTTTACACTTAAATATTTAGTATTATAGCTTGTTCAAACTAAATATATTTAGTTTGATTGAAAGTTGGTATGCTTATTCATTAGCACTAAATCTACTCGACTACAAAGGGAAGTAAGTCTAGATGAATTATGTTTGGAATTGTGCCAATTTCAACTTTTTAATAAGGGTTAAAGTAGTTTGAAGTAAAAATTTTTCAATACTAAACAAAATATTTAAATGGCAGTTAGAAGGCTTATTCATCAGCACTACATCTACACGACTACAAAGGGACATCACTCTTTATGATTTTTATGGCGTAATGCCCCTTTACTTTACTATTAAAATATGTTCAAATTAAAATATTTTTAGTTCCTTATCAAAATGTTTGACTAAAAGTAGATATGCTTATTCATTGATGCTATGTCTACTTAAGTATGAAGAGACATTACTATGGATTAATGTTTAAGGAGTTATGCCCTTTTATATTATACAAATATGAATTGGTAATTATTGTTTGCTTGATTTATTTCCTTTAACAAATTCTGACTTGAAATCATTCTTGATTAAAGATAAGCCATGCCATGAACAAAACACCTGAAAAGTCGAGCGCGATGGCATTGGACTGCTCTTGCTAAGCTAGGAGTAGAGCAGACACAATATTTCTAAGGAATTAGGTTTAATCTGTGTAAATCAAATTGACTTAATTGTTTTGACGATTTCGTTAGGATTTTTAATTTCAGTATCGCTTGCGTATTTTAATTGCCGTGCAATCAAGTTCATATGATGTTCAATTCAGTAAAATCAAATGCTATATTAATCTAGAGATAATTCTGAAAAATCTGTGTAATAATGCCAATCATGTACGTAACTAATATTAGTTATAAAGATTTTTGACGGTGTATATGGGTCCTTCTACCCCGAGAGTACATATACCCCGAGGCGTTAGCCGAGTGGTTATATGTTGCCTCAAGGGGTAGAAGGACCCATATACACCGTCAGAAATCTTAATTACGATTTTATAATACTTCAAATCTAATTAAAATCCGTCAACAGCACTAAAATGTACAAAAAAACAAATGCGTTTTTTACTTCAATTTCCCCGCTGCGCACCCCATTGCTTATTGGCCTTGATCTACGTTTGAGCATGATGTCATAGTGGCGATCATGTTTTGATGTGTTGTAGGATGATGTACTATTTGACGAACTCGTGAATTTAAAGATCGGGAAGTACAAGGATTTTTTAAGAAGAAAATTACACACAGACAATATGGATATATGGACTGTATCAAGGAATTACTCGCTGACGGGAAAATCTGTATGGCACGATAGTTCGGTGAAAATGGTTTTCCGAAAATAGAGTCGTGAGAAAAGTTCTACGTGGATTCTTATTTGAGAAGATCGTTTGATAGCCAGTTTCATTATTTAAACATAATGCAAAGCTTGGCTTGCCTGAGTGTGAAGCAAGTCAACCTTTGTATTAATTGCATAATGACTGGATATTTTGGCACACAGTCACAGAACCATGCGAATGAAAAAGCTTTGCCTTGATCGGAAGAGTCAAAATTTGTCGCTTCAGTTTAGAGTATTGTAAGTAAAAGATTTGTGATTCATGTTAAAAACCTTGTGTAAAAAGTTATGTTATATAGTATAGTACATTATTATGTTTTACTTGCGCATTCATGTCATGACTTATAAGAAAAAACAGTTTCGAACCGATGAAAAAATGGCGGACATAAGTTATGAATTTATGTTAACCAGTTGTGTATTACTGCGCATTCGCCATATATGGAAGTCGTACACATGCACTAGTTCTTGGCGATCACGCTTATTTTTGCATGTTCTTTAACAAAATTCACAATAAAATGTTGTAATTATTAGACATTAATTCCTATGAACCGTCGTTGTTTGAAAAATGGACGTTAGTTTACTGACCTTTAACTTCAAAATAATCCATCTGATATTGATGCGTTCCATATTTGGAATGTGATGTATTTTCAGCCAATCAGCGACGAGATGGCTCAGGTAGTATATGAACTATTTTGAGAGGCTACCCGAGGGGACACGGTGTATATGAACTCACACACGGTGCACATGGATTTTTTCGCGGAATTTATCAGCCAATCAAAAGCCGGCAATTTTATTTGAAGTATTATAATATTAAATTGTTACCTTTCATTACAGCTGTTATGGTTTCTTCTGGAATTATTATAGTTTTGTCTGGAAAGGCATCACGAACAGCTTGTTTTATAATTGGTGAGTCTGAGAATCCACCTACCATCATAAATGTTTCTACTCTAAGGTCATATTTTGATATCAGCAATTGTACTTCCTTTATTATTTGTTTTATTGGTTCTTCAAATGCCACCAATAACTGTTCATGAGAGAAGCAAATTTTGGATCTTTTTATTCGTGGGTAGCCATTTTTTCTTGCTAACGCTGTGGCAAGATTTTCACCATGCTGCTTTTCATATATTGTCAACAACTCAGCTGGTAAATCTATGATTTCTTCAATGATTGCATCGTTATCTTTACATTTTGTACTTTTACACCTTTGCTTTTTTATCTGAATTGATGCATTTAGCTGCAAATGGTCATATTTACTATGTTTGGACAATGATTGCAAGGCCCTTTTTCCAATTACATCTTCTACACTTTTATATAAATGTTCATCTACAACAGTCCCACCCCATGGACCTCCTCCTCGAGGACAAAGCTCTATCAAGGAACCATCGTCTTGTACTTGGCATGCCGTTATATCTACTGTTCCACCTAAAATTTTATTGAAGTGTTACGCATTATTTGCTTTTACAATGTCAAGTTATTGGCATTCCAATTCAATGAAATTTAGCAAAATAAAGATATTTTTTCACTTTTTTAGGTCAATGTGTAATTTACTTATAAACCGTTTGATAGTAAAGGCTTCAGTAAGATGATTTAGGTATTTGAATGACAAATTTAAACTGGCAATATATTGGACAAAAAAATATATTCCATGAGGTATTAATGCGTGAAAAGCTTTGGTGTATGTTAGTTGGTTCGCGCCAATGCTTAAAAAAACGGAGAATACTATGCAACTGCACATATACAAAGTGATTTTCAATATTGAATTGGACTTAAACCAGAAATATTTGGAATGGCTATGAAAATTAACTGCTACAAACATTTATAAACACTGTCTGAAACTATTAAAAAGGCGTGATTGTATTTCCATATGATATATAACATGCTGTGATTATTTGCTTTAAAATCATCCTAATGACAATACCACACTGCATGCGGGCTTTGTTAATATATAAGTTTTGAACTATGAAAAGTACTAGATAATGTATTCAAGTGTATTTTAAAGGTATGTGAATCATAATTAGATGCATTTTTAAAATCTGAGTAAACTGTACTGTGTTTTTTGATATTAATATTTCATGAATTATCCGTATTTACATAAAATCATATAATTGCCCCAACTTGGGAAATGGATGGTTGACACTAGTAGCGAGTCATGTCGATACATGTGTTCCATGTCTTACCTCCAAGATCCAATATCATGAATTTAGAACCTGTTCTGAAATTCTGAAGTGTTGTTTTTTCCTTACTGTCATTTGCTCTGCGAACGTGGATATATTTACAATAGATAGCTGCAGCTTCTGGTTCATGTGCTAAACAAAAATGGCTAGCATCTATCCCAGCCTAAAGTTTAACAAGAACTATCTTTAAAAAAGATAATCGGCTCTATGCTAGGTTCATTTTGTTTTTTTTATCCGAATTGATAAGATCATCAAATTTATACATGCTTGGTCTTAACCAATACTATTTAGGTATGTATTGTTTTTTAGAATTGCTGTATAAAGAACATTGCAAAACAAAATGGCATTCGTCCTCTAAAGTATCGCAATCAAAACATTTCTATTATTTATCGGAATTTTATTGGGTTTCACCCATCTACCTGATTCAATAGCCAAAAAAGATTCTAAAATGACTTTATGATTGACAAGATATTCCATTTGAGAAGTATTTTAAGTATGGTTGAATTTGAAATGAAGAGATGTTTCACGTATATATACACTAGTCAAATGTTCTAAGTATACACCTTATAAATCATATTTTATTGTGGTAACCACATGATGAATTTTCATACCAATTTCACTAATGAAAACTGCAACTTATATCCAATAATGTTGAATTAGCCTACTGATTAAAAGTTAGTTCAAAATAATTTATTATTTATTTATTTTATTTATTGGATTTAACGCCGTATCAACACATTTCAGGTCATTTCACGGCGTCCAGCGCACCTAACCTAGCTTTCCTGGACCTTTGTCTATAATCAGTACTCACCTACCCTTCCACAAGGCCGGAAACTTCTCCATATTATCTTATCAATGGTGGAAAATCGACATTATTGTTAAATTTTCATGGAAGGGTATAACCTCCCCGGGTGGGATTCGAACCCGTACCCCCTCGGGACACGAGATTCCGAATAAATGACTGACAAATGGGGATGTACTTATCCTCCAGGGGCCACTTTCACAAAAAATCTTAAGTTTTTTCATAAGTCATGACTTAAGCTTGGACTTAAGTTAAAAGTTGTGGTGAACTTAAGTTTTTACTAAGTGAGTTTCTCGAAAAAACTTAAGTCAATCTTATCTGTTCCTGACTTAAGTCTGGTCTTAAGTTTTGACTGTATCAATGTTTCATAGCTACGCTGTTAAATCTGTCAATTTTTACCGGTTATGTGTAAATCGTCAATGGTATGATGCAATACATGTACAATCTTTTAGCAACACAAACACGTTAAATATCAATACACGATGTCTTCGTGTTATCCTTGTACAAGCAGGGAACCAAAGTAAAGCAAAAAAATTTGATGTAATCTGTGTAGAGTTTGAAAAACAAAACAAAAACACACTGTAGGCAAAGCTTTCATGACTAATTAGAAGGCAGCCAAATATCTGGATTTGTGAGGCTATCACTGGAAAGGTAAATCAATATTGTTCTTATCTAAATTCTGCATTCCGTTGCTTTTTAAAATTCACTGATACATAATTTAATTTGTTTGCTTTTATTTTGCATTCAAACCTCAAATTTGTTGTCAGATAGCTTTAATCGTCTTCACACGCATTTTATTTGTTCGCCTCTTCATAGAAATAGTGGTACATATATGAATTTGAATGCCATTTATTCTATGAGTCATGCAATTTGAATTCTGATACAATTACCCGTAGCATAGAATTTTAATGCAACAAGAACTTTCATGTAAATTGGCAAACTATGTGACCTGCTTGTAGGTCGCACTAAATGGCCTTGCAGTAACTTGCTTATCTAGATAACCTATACATATTATTTATTAAGTATTGGTCGCCAAACACTTCTAATGGGTTAAATATATTCTAAATATTCGCGGCCTACTCAAATGACATCTTCGAATTAAAACATTGGGCGCAGCCATATTGAAATTTCTGACATAAGTCACATATTTTTGACTTAAGTCACCTCCCTAGGTGACTTAAGTTTTGTCTTAAGTTTATGTTTCAAAATCGACTTAAGTTATTTTGTGAAACAGTGATAAGATAAAAACTCGACTTAAGCAACAACTTAAGTTTAAAAATGAACTTAAGTTGTTTCGTGAAAGTGGCCCCAGATCGTAAAATCATTGAAGAGTATTATTTTCAGAATGATAAAGAAAGTAGTTTAATGAAATTAGTTAAAATATGAGATGTGCAGTGCCAGCTGAGAGTGTAATATACATATGTACTGATTTTGGTGATGCAAATATTGTAACCGTTCCGGATAGTCTGCACAGATTAATTTTGAAATGTCTTTAAACATTTATGTGAATAAACTATATTAAGGACTGAAATCATCTTTCGTCGAAAAAATGCCAGTTTGATGATATATAATTCACGTGCTCACTTTTGATCACTATGATTATATTATTTAGATTATTAGTAATGCTTTTGAATGAGTGAATGCGTGAGTGAATGAATGAGTGAATGAGCGAGTGTGATAATAGACTTAATATTTTTTTTGTATTATATGATTAGTACTATACAATGAACTAAATGTGAAAATTAAATGAAATAATTAACTTCATTATATGTTTGTTAGTTCATTAATAAAGCATTGTTGAACCTCATTTTTCACAACCCGTGTTTTTCACAACTTGTGAAAAACGCGGACGCATTTTTCACAACTTGTGTGAATAACACGTTAGCATACAAATTTCATACGAGCATAGAAACGCATTTTTCACAACTTCAAATGTGACGTAATAAGTTTTGAAAAATTTGAGTTTTTTGGTACTAACGCATTTTTCACACTTGCGTTTTTTTAGTTGCTAGCTGTAAGTTAGTAAGTAAGTAAGTACTTTTTTTATTTTCGTGACATGTTTTATGACAATATTACAAACATGAAAACAACATGAAAAGTATTAACAGATAAACACGAGACCCAGTGGGTGTAAGAACCACACTTGCAAAAAGATTTTTTGTGAAAAACGAGGTTTAAAGTTTGTTACAACCCGTTTTGTAATAAAAGCCCGAATTGTTTTAATTATTACAAAACGGGTTATTACAAAAGTAATTGAACATACAAACGCAATTTGTAATCAAATCCCGAAATGTAATAAAATGTCTAGTTATATTAATTTTATCATAAAATATAGTACGATACTTTGAATTATTGGTAAGGAAAGAAAATAATGTTTAACAAGCAAACATAAATGTTCAAATAGACAAATTACTTACATTCGTCATATTAATTTGAAGATTTCGTCAGAAAAACAAGTTGTCATATTATATTGAAAAACGAGTATTTAAAAAGTGGTTGAACTTACCAACCCGTTTATTATCAATAATTATTAAAATTCGGGGTTTTATCACAAAACGGACAAACGTTGAAAAAACCCACGAGCGTAATTTTTACAGGTTGTGAAAAACACGGTGTGTGAAAAATGAGGTTCAACGTTTGAACCTCATTTTTCACAGAACGCGTTTTTCACAACCTATGAAGAGCACGTTTGTGAAAAACGAGGATCAACATGGCAAACTTGCTCAATACCGGAATATGTTGTCGGCCTCGAGGTTTTATCGGCACCCTTTCTCAGCAATTTTGTTACGAATTCCAATATTGAGCGACGGTAAAAAATCTGACAATTAAATCTGCACCTCTGAAATTGACCACTGTGTAACAATTCACAAAATATAAATCACAATTATCAAAAGTTAAAAAAAAATCGATGTCCTTTACTTTTATATATCAATTGTATTAGCTATAACCATATTTATTTAAGTTTAATATTCATGCATCTTCCCAACATGTAAACCTTTTTTACCAACTGTATATCTTACCAAAATATGAAATAATTTTGAATCTTCATGTTGCCAGCTATGCATAATACATGTATATAAATATTAGTGTCAGGGTGGATAATGGGTTATGTGCTTCATGCCCCAAGAGTCGCTAGTTTGAACTTAAACGACTAAAGCTAGATAGAAGTTGCTATGGGCATAAATGTTACCATGGATATTTGTGCTGTTTCTAGGGACCGTAACATAGGATGCTAGGACCTAAATGTTTGCTAGAAACATTAACGTAATTACTATGGGCAATGAAAATGTTGCAATAAGAGTGTGCTTGAGCAGCTGCTATGGATCTCGAGGCGGTCGCTTTGGATGCGAATCTTGTTAATACGAACATTTTAACAGTACCATGTGGCATGTGTGCTTACTATGTGCCATAAGATGGTTTCTCTATGCACGTAAGTGGTTGCTTGCACGTAAAGGTGGTTAAATAAGGCACAAATCTGGCTGGTGGAAGACCTTGGGTGATTGCGACATCTTGCTTCCATGTGCGACATTAACCATCAAAATGATATATTAAAAAAAACTGAAACATTAATTTTGTTTATCATAATATACTTTTAAATTTACTTTGATATTGACTCATGTTGTGAAAATTGCGTTAGGACTAAAAATCGAAAAATATGTCTAACGTAATTTTCACATTGCTCATTTGTGAAAAACGCGTACGCAATTTTCACAACTTGTGAAAATTGCGTACGCGTTTTTCACAAGTTGTGAAAAACACGGGTTGTGAAAAATGAGGTTCAACAAAGCATAGCGTAAGAAAGTTGTTACGTTTGATAAAAACGCTTCTTTAAAGCTATAATAACGTCAAATTACGACGTTACGTTATGTCCGTCATTAGCGTGCGTTGAATCAATGCGATAGTTTTATAATTTGATCGTTTGCATGTAAAACTGTAATAGTAATTCGGACAAACAACTAAGTTAAGCGCAGTTTTAACGATAAAGTTTGGCTTCTTCTAAAATTTCTAAAAATAGAATTTCTATCCAAATAAGAAATGTTTATAATGAACTAATGTGAAATGAACAAAATCATGCAAGCGTTTTCTCCAGCTCGATCATTAACGTCAGTGACGTTGAAAAGTACGTAACGCTATGTGACGTAACGCATTAGCAGCGTAACAATGAAAACTATTTTTTTATTCTCAAATTCGTTGAAGACAACATTTTCAAATATTTTAAGATACATTTTGTCAAAATTTGCCCAAACAAAGTCAATAAAAACGTGTCTCTCATACTGACATGCCAGGTTCAAGCATTCCGGTTGCGTATGCGCTCTCTGAAAGCAACATTCGAGTCAAAATTTTCCTTTTTTCACCCGGCCTTTTACTTTCGACAAATGCCTGGATCTTATGAGTGAGTGTTAGGTGATTTTTTCCAACTAGATTTTCCTTGCACGAGAAAATCATGAAAAACACATTTTCTCGTTCAGGATCAATGATTTTGACATTGAATCGGTTTTCTTTATTAAAAGTTAAGGTTACATGTAACGTAAGGATGATATGTAGTTAGAATACAATTTAGATTTGACTATTCTTTCTATGCTATTCTTATTATCAAAAAGTGTATACTTAGAACTTTTGACGAGTGTATATATCTTTATGCTATGTTAAACATATATATATGACTATGTTTAAAATAGCATAAAGACGTAGATCATTATTCCAAATTAACTGTTTTTCTTTCATTTGTCTCGTACAATTCAAAAGTATTGCTAGGAGTCGCTTTGAAAAGCGTCGCAACGCGATTTTAAAATCCGATAAACTATATCACAACAATCAATACAGCTTTACCGTTTAAGTGAAATTGGCGAGCAAAGAACGCCTGGGAAATAATTTCACTTTCAAAATCGACTTCATAGCTAGTTTACATGTAATCATACATAATTAACATACAATTCACGACGTATTATATAAAACTGTGTACGTGGGAAATTTATCATGTATTTGGGTTACCACATGTTTTCTCATTAGAAGTGCAATTGTCAATATTATTTAAATCCAAACAAGTCAAAAGATAAATAATTAATCATGCGACCGTCATTATCGCCAAAACCTTGCTAAAATAGTTACACGTTTAATATTATTTTATTCCATCCTGTCTCTGTACATACATTTTTGTATATATAATTAGACAAACACTTTAGGCAAACATTGTTACAATTAGTATAAATAATGTTATACCTGTATGGCAGCTTCTTCCATAAATTGTTTGGCTTTATGATTCCAGATTGCTGGTACCGTTATAACCCATTTTACATCAGAATCTTTAATATTTAGAACTCTTTCCGACAATGTTTCCATTAGATCATCTCTAAGATATTTAATAGCTGCTGAAAACACATCAAGTGCCTTCATTGGTTGTCCTTGGTCATCTTCCAGTTGGGTTTTTCGAAGTAGGTTCTGTAACAATTTTAACAATTTTTATTGATTCTAAATCAAGTATTTTTTTGTTTGGTCTGCATGCAATATAACGTAAGCATTTTATTATACAACTATATCACATCCACTATATTTAATGGTTTTTACGGACTTTATCACAGTAGTTATAAAGATAACTTAAAACATGAAATTTTTATTCGACTAATTATTAAAATGAGCTATCTGTCTTAGATTGATACACAAACTATTATTAAAATAAATCACTTACACGCCCATGCAGCATCATTTTAAAGTGTTTGAAGAATCTGTATCCTGTATGTTTATCGTCATCTGCTAAATCTGCATATTTTTGTTCTGCCTAAAACGGGTTTTAAGTGTGAAACATATAAAGAAAGTTTATTAGCACACAATTTAAGATGAAAAATTGACCTTAAATCACTTAAAAGTGTTAGCCATATTTCTTTTATATTTAATGAAACTATATATAGTCATTATATCTTTGTTTGTTTTATACATCTTACATTATCTCCTAACATAGATACCTATATCGTTAAACTGTGTAGTAAACTAATTTTTCTTTATAAACCAATGCCTTATGTAATTTAGATCTATGTGACATTGTATATACATGTATCTATCAAATGTCAATGTTTGTTTTTCATCGCATTATAGATAAACAGATTCTATGGTTTTAGAGTCCAATAAAATAGAAATTCTACAAATCTGATACAATCAATCAATGATATACCTCGAATCCAAACGAAACGAAATTACCAGCTTTATCAAACAAGATAGCAGTGGAAGTCTTTTGTGAATGTGTTTGTGACAATTCATTTGTCCAATTCTTGACTCGTATAGATACAACCTACAAGATAATAATGGGATTCAAATGGACAGTTATGTAATCATTGAAATTATAACTATGACGGGTGGCATTAAACACCGGTATATTTGGGAGTAAAGAATATTTCCAGTTGTTCTAAAAGTATAGATAAAATTTAATGTTACATATTTTAGTGATATATTAATATTTACACTGTGCATGAACATTTTTATAGTCACTTTCGATTGTCAAAGAGGGCTGTTTACATCAGTGGTTGTGATGGCTGTACTAGCAGTCTTTAAAACTACAGTGACATGTAACAAGAGTTTTAAACCTCCAGGACAATAGATGAGAAGGCTTAAAAGGAAGAATCCTGACAGATTTCACTCAGATTAAATTTGCCAAGTAGTGTTCAAACATAGCAGCATTTACAATAAATGTTGTCACTGTAATATCTTATCAAATTTAAATGTTTGTAATCATCGTTTCTATTGTCACTGTGCATTTTATACTTAAAAATATGTCAGGTCACGAGCAAAATACACGAATGTATGTATATTTTTGTTCTACGTTTGTTTTATGAGTACAAAATAATTTGCATGTTACATAAAGTATATGAAATTTACCTCTTTCCTGTTATTTTTAAGATCGGATAAAGGTGCAAACGCATAACCAGAATACGTAGTTCCAAAATCTATCGCAGCTATAAAAATATATTGTGAATTCGATGCCATTGTTTGAAGATAAAACCTTTAATAACACTTAACACATTATTAATAAATATAAACACCTCCGACATTAAACAGACAGTGTTTATAACTAGTTATCTAATTATCAACCTAGTTATTTATGAAGACTTTGACCTAACGTCATAATGTGAATATATCAGTAACGCACCAGCTGATCTAATGTACCTTAAACCATTTTTTAAGTTTGCAATACAAACTTTTATATATCAGCATTGAAAATGATAACAAACAAGAAATGTCTTTAAGAAAGGCATTTGGCATAGAATTAGGAGAAAAGCATGATAAGTCAAAGTAAATTTACGAAATAACTGCATCACGTGCAATTAATTCATATTTCATTTAACGTTTACTATTAATATGTCCCAAAATAAATGGCTCAATATAGTTGTCATATATACATGTATTTCTAACGCAATTTGATAGTGTGTTTTACGTACTTACTGCTGTATTGTTAAGACAAAAAATAACAATATTAGTAAACTGGTTATGTCAGATCCAAAATATTAGAAAAATTACAAACAATATTCATTTTATCAAAGGGGGAGGGGTATTTTGTATGCTTATGTTTACTGATTCATAACGAAATTGTTCCGAGACGATGCAACAGGAACCTACTCTCAACAAAGTAATTTATCTTCCATTCATTTCTACCATAAAGGCCAGTCATAAATGGTTGTGGTGTGTAAAAAAATATTTACTATAACCTGACACACTTTCATTAAATTTAACAATCAAATATCCCGTGTACGAATAGAATAACCTTGGAAGTTCATTACTGCATTTTAGCGCTTACGAAAACACCATCAATCTTTTTAATTTTTCTTTTTAGTTCTTGTGGCCTAATTTTGCTATTTTTAACCGATATTTGGGGGTCTGACTTGTAAGCGGAGGTCGAGGTCGTGGGAAGATCTCTTCATCGGTCACTTAACTTCCTCCTCCTATTACAAATCCAGCACCAGTTGCTAACTAACATTCCTTAAACTGTCACAAAACCTTCAGAATCATATACATATTAATATATACAATATAAATAAAAAAAGTCATATGTGACTGGCATTAGTGAAATTGTGAAAATATGAGTTTCTTCAATATGTATTTAAAAGCATGGGCTCCACTCTAGTTTTCGTCTGTATACCAGTAAGCTGGTGATTTCAGAATGAAATGAGGCGGGTAAACATAGTACTTATACCACATTTAAAACATAACTCATAAAAGTTTAATTGTTTAGTATTTTGTTACATGGTACAATAACAATCATCACATGGTTATATATCACAGAGAGAAGACTAGGTAGTCTAAATACGTAATATATATATATTCAAAAGCGCTTCACAAGCATATGCATAATTAGGAAAAAACAAGTTTAAATGAAAATGAAAGTGATTAAGAGATGATAAAATATAAAAAACATAAACTGAAGAGTAATATAAAACTAAGAATTAGTGATCAATAAAGTGCTAATAGCAGTTTAAATACAACAACAACAACAAAACCAGTGAATTTTCAACTGTAAAAAATAGTGAATGAGAGATAATAGATTGTTGGTAGAACGGCAGCAAAATGGTCGATGGGGAATCAGGCCAATGCCCCGAAAATCCATGATTGCAAGGTGCAAAGTTGAATTCTAATCCAAGGCTCCTGCCCGAACATCCACCAGCATTATCGCCCGCGCGTCCCCCAACAATGCATTATATAGTGATAAAGTAAAAGTGATAAAAGTTATGATTAGATTATGAGAAAAGGCGGCCACCGACCAATAGGGAATCCAGCCAGATGCCTTGAAAAATCCATGATTGCAAGGTGCAAAGTCGGATTCTAATCCAAGGATCCCTCTGGAACATCCATCAGCGTCTGTGACTGATTGGTTAGATAAGGTATTAATCTTAAAGGTAATGATTATATTATTGGTGGAAAGGCAACGCCTAGCCAATGGGGAATCTGGCTAGATGCCCTAGAAAATCCATAATTGCAAGGTGCTAAGTCCGATTCCGATCCAAGGATCCCGCCAGAACATTCATCAGTATCAACGCCTGATTGGTTAGATAAAGTATTAATCTTAAAGCTAATGAGTAAATAAACGGTGAAAATGCAACCCCAAGCCAATTGGGGAAACTGGCTGGATGCCCTGGAAAATCCATAATTGCAAAGTTGGATTCCAATCCATGGATCCCACCAGAACATCCATCATTCGGCCGCACATTATTTTGTAATTAACCTAGTGCAGATGTATGGGGTATTTTTGGTTTTTTTAAGAATTTGATAATTTCATAGTGTTATATGTTCGTAATTCGGGTATATTTAAGCTCATTTAGCCAGATAGTTGATATTGATTATAAGAAATTTTCTCTGTAGAATTAGCATTACAACTGGATTTATTAATAAACCATTTTAAAATTAAATTCAGTTATCTATGTAAAATTTCTTTAATTATAATGAAATTTAAAAAAGTAAGTTTTTAAAAGTTTCTTAAAACTGTACAAAGACTGAGCTTGTTTTATTTTTAATGGGAGATTATTCCAGTAATGAGGTGTTGCCCAGCTGAAAGATTTGTAACCAAATGTAGCGGTTTTGATCACATGATTTACTTGGCGCTTCATGTCCATGTGTGATGTAAAGTATGTTCCAAGATTCTTTGCATAAGTAGAAGATTTTATCAGAGAATCTCCGACTTTGATTTCTACACTGTCAACATGTTTAATGTTGTGTCTTGATGAAAACAGCACAACTTCAGTCTTATTAGTGTTCAATTTTAACATCATGTTTTGTTCATCTATAGAATGACTTCATTCAAACAGTTTTCAATACGATACAATTCGGCGCGATATGACCTTTTTGTGTTGGTGCGCCGTAAAACCCAAACAAACAAATCAATACGATACAAGGCTTCAGTTTTGGACACATTGTCTAAAGGTTTAAATGAAATGTATAAATCGTCGGCATAAAAGTGATTCAAAAGATCATGTTTCCTACAAATGTCACCAACAGGCTTAGTATACATTGTAAAGAACTTTTGGCCTAAAACAGACCCATGAGGAATGCCATATTTACAAAAATGTAACAGAAACAGGGTCAGAAAAAGTCAACATCTAGGCAAACAGTTTGAAAACGATCATTGAGGTAAAATGAGATCCACAAAAGAGAATTATCCACAATACCATAAAGGGAGCGAAGCCGATTAATGTAATTATGATCGCCAGATAACAATGCACATATACAATAATATATGTGCATCACTTGAATAAATAAGGTTATCAATTGTATCAAATTATCAAATGTGAATTCAATAAAAAAAAACAATGCACTTCTAAACAAAATAGACTTAAAAAAGAGAATTATTATAATTGTACAGTATATGACACATCTTTCTGTATTCACAATCCTCGTTTTTTGCTCAAGATCGTGTATATTTTAAGTACGCCAGCAAACATGCCAATGTATAAAGTTCTGTTTATTTTTTAAGTTAATAATCTCTAAAGAGCATCAAATACTTTTTCCGTCCATGCTTCGCAGCCTGTAGGGCGAGCTGACACTTTGATATCAAATATACCGAATGTCATTTTTACGTCCACAGTCTTTGCTTTTACTGAGGAATCAAATTTAACCACACCAATACACTCGAAGTCATCTTCATATGTGTATGCTGTCTTTGTCAATTTATCTCTAGACGTTTGATATACTTCAACCTCTGTATTTGTATTTCCAAACATTTTCTGTACTTCAATACCCTTTTCTGTGACTGTGGTTCCTTTACTAACATACAAACAAAATATGTCGTCAACTTTATTTAATTCATTCACTCTTGCTCCGCGGTGCTTCTTGTCATCGTACGTTTCAGAAGTTACTATACCTGTAGAAAAAAAGAATTTTATATAACATAAGAAATTGACACGTTTGCGTAAATCTTTCATCGAACGATCATACTGTGTACATTTTTCACAATAATAGTTAAACCAAGTTCGTAGTTTATAGGATAAGTATCTAAGAAGGTTTTTCTAATCAATAATTATTATGTAAATGCATACTTGACAATTATGATGGGTGAAAACATGTAATGCAAATGCTTTCGTTTTTTGTTTGCTTGTTGAATTGGTAGGGTTTTTACTTATTTATTATTGTTATTAATAATCTTTTTGTACAACGCCATTGAATATGTACGTAATGTAAAATTATGCGTTAAATCAAATTAAGCAGTTTAAGTTTCTGTTGTAGTTCAGCATCTGGTAACGGTCTCAGAATTTTGTAGATGCATCATGTTCCAAAAACATGTTAGTATAGTGCACCTGGTTTAAATTATAAAAGCGGAAAAATAGGATATTATGCCCACATTTTTTAAGTTCAGAAATATTTTAAATAGGAGCACCAGTATCGTAAGTAAGTAAGCATCGTAAGTAAAGAAAAGTAAGTCTAAAGTTAAAATCGATGAATTAAACAAACGATACCGGTGAAATGGTTCTATGATAAAGAACCTACAACTTCAATATAATAAGAAATAAACAACTTGGAATTACCGAATGAATACGGCAAACGTCTGGAACGAATGTAAGAGCTTTGGTACCCGTAAAGAACAGCACCTGAAATACGGATTAAACTATTAAATTATATGATATATGAGTAATTATTTTAATAAAGTGGTTAAGAACACTAAAGGCGAAATATCTGCTTTTGTTTTTCCAATGATTGTTACTTGTAGATATCATTGTTAACCTGGTGAATGAAAAATGCATGCATAGAAAGTACAGTAGTAAAATTCCGCCATTACGACCGGCAAACTTGATGATCTTAATAGCGAAACGGTCTTATTATAGATACCCTTTTGTTCACAAATTAAGCGTTTGGGTCTTTTAATTGTAAAAAATCGCATGACTTGGAAAACACAAAAGTTGTCTTTAAAGCCTAATATTACTGTACATTGAATCCATGCAAACCACATCGAAGCACATTCTGACAAGTTAATTTCAAACAACAGATATTTAAAATCCAACTTGATCTGTCAATAACACTAACGCTCTTTATGTGATGGTCTTAATACAAACCATGAGATATACAATATAGTTACATAAATTGGTAGTCTTTTAACGATGGTCCATATTCAATAATATGATGCAAATAATTAATTTAAATTTTAATACCTTTTAATACAGCAGTTGATGTTTCTTCTGGAATAACTAAGCTCTTCTCTGGAAAGGCATCTCGAACAGCCTGTTGTATAATTGGTGACTCTGAAAATCCACCTACCATCATGAAGGTGTCTAGCTTTAGGTCATATTTAGATATCAGTGATCGCACTTCTTTAATAATTTGTTGTATTGGTTCTGAAAATGCCTTTGAGAACTTTTCATGAGAAAAACAAATCATGTTTCTCTTCATGCAAGGGTAACTAGAATTTCTGGCTAACGTTTTGGCTAGCTTTTCTTTATGCTTTTCTTCATATACTGTCAATAGCGAAGCAGGTAAACTTATTTTTACCTCTTCCATGTTTGTAACGTTTGTTCCTTGTTGTAACATGCTAGACTTCTTTCTCCCACACAATCGTTTCTTTATCTCAATCGATTCCTTGATTTCCAAATGATCATATTTACAATATTCGGAGAATGATTTCATGACATCCTTTCCAAGAACGTTTTCGAAACATTTATATAGATGTCCATCTACTACAGTTCCACCCCAGGGACCTCCACCACGAGGACAAAGCTCCATCAAGGAACCATCGTCTTGTACTTCGCAAGCAGCTATATCCACTGTGCCACCTGAAGTTGTATTGTATTTATACTCAGTACTTGCTTTGACTAGGCCAAAACATTAGGCACGTAAAAAAATGTATAATTTTATCAATTTTCCTTCGTCGAAAATTGGTAACAGGTTTCACATTGTTAAAAAATTAAGATAAAATTCTGTGTTGCTTAACTTTTTATACTCTAAATGATGAAAATTGGCCGGTATCTATTCGACTGTCATTTATGTGTTAGCAACGCTTTGGTGGAGCAATATTAGCAAATAAGCATGTTGCCTTGACTTGTTTTAAATAGCTATATTCTTTGATAATACTGATATGATAGAGTCCTTCAAAAATGCTATCTTGACGCCATCTTACCAACATTCTATTGGTAATCACAATCTGTTGTATTGATCAAGACAAGCACTACTGAATAATGACCATCAATATCATTTTGAGGCCAATTGAAATTAAGATTAATGCGTGAACGTCTTTAGAAGTTGGTTGATGGGATAAATAGGCGATACGGAAATTTTTATAGGTCCTTAATAAAATATGTTACACATGCTTGTTAACAGTAATATTTGTGACTTATGCCTCAGTCCCATAAATCGTGGCTTGTTGAGGATCCGTACGTGCAGACAGCCGTCCGCGGGAAGCTTTGCGTATAAAGGTGACGGTACGCACATGACACAAAATAACACACCCATACGGAGTCGTAACTACAAGATATGCAGGTTTAATCCATACTCGGCCACGATTTTGTTCACGATTTTACTTTGAAACTGATACGTGTAACCACGGCTCATCTCGCTGACCCTGGTAAAGCCGTAACAGTCCGTAGGGGAACGCAATAATTAGTACGGGTCCTTGTGGTGTTGATCGCACGGCGCCCGTACAGTGCCCTCACGGCTATTTGTTATGTTTATGGGACTTTTATGGGACTAGCGTTAGTTTCCAGTTGACAGCGGTGACCTCAAAATATACTTAATTCTATTTGCTTATTTCATGTAATATTTAGTAAATTTATTACACTGTTCATGGTCTTAATGTATGCATTGTTCATAAAATGAACTCTTCTTCCTCAAACATCATTTTGTTGTCTTTGCTATATATCAATAATGTGATAAAGCAGGATAATTGTCTCTAGTAACAGTTAAAATTGACTATTCCCTTCATTTCTTACCTCCTAGGTCCAATATCATGAATTGAGAACCCGTTTGGAAGCTCTGAAGTGTTGTATTTCCCTGACTATCATTTGCTTTGCATACTTCAATATGTTTACAATAGATGGCGGCAGCTTCTGGTTCATGTGCTAAACAAAAATGTCTAGCATCTATCCCAGCCTAAAGTATAAACAATAACATAAAATCATCGAAATACATGTTTTAAAGAGTGTTTAAGAAGGTATTTCTAATCTTCGGGGCACAAAAGTTTTCAACATCAACGGAACAAGGAGTTAAGCTATTACTGCAAATTTACAAATAAACCAGATAATGTGTGTCTTTTAGATGCAGTGAGTAAAATTAGGCAACTTGTAAAAAGATTTTAAGCCAATGCATTTTACAAAAATACAGTGGAAAATGGTAACCAAATATCTAATTAATATATAGTTTCTTCAGAATATAATGTACAATACAGAATAAATTATTCTTTCCCCTTCTCTTCAGTACATACACGGGCCTATACATGACAAAAAGAATATGTGCGACAAACATAAAGGTGATGAGACATATAGACTACAAGTTTCTTTACATCACGGTCTTACTATTTTCATATTTTATACCTGTATGGCTGCTTCTTTCATGAACTGTTTAGCTTTATAATTCCAAATCGCTGGTACTGTTATAACCCATTTTACATCAGAATCAAGAATAGTTGTTACTCTATTCTTTAATGTCTCCATAACATCGTCTTTCAGATATTTTATAGCGGCTGAAAACACATCAAGTGCCTTCATAGATTGTCCTTGGTCATCTTTCAGTTTGGTTGTTCGTCGTATGGTCTGTAAGAAACAAATAAATCGATTTTTAATTAAAGCATTATATTAATAAGCATTTATGTATATACGAGTTCAAGGCGCTATCCCTAAAAGTAAAGTAGTCCCTATCTTTTCTTAAACAGCTTCAAATAACATAACTGTGGTAAGTCTATGTTGAATATTAATTTAAGTCCGAAATCTGAACGATAGACTATGCTATTTTGTGAGCGTGGTCGAAACGTTATCGATTTATAATTACAGTCGTTGTAAAAAATGTCCGTATTGTAAATGGCGGAATTTTCATGAATTCGTATAAAATGTTTGATTAACCAACTTAAGAGGAAACAGATCTAAGTACTGTTCATAACCGTGAAAAAGAAGCTTATTGTCATACATACAAAAGAGACCGTGTTGACTTAGGGTGTGGTTTTGATGGTCGCTAACATTTATTCATAAACCCACAACCCACAATGCTTTTTTGCTTTATCACGACCAAAATTTAGAAAATGAATATTTTCTTTTTCTAATAATAAGCAACAGCAAGGTGGTGTGTTCATAAATCTACTATAGAAATCACTTACACGTCCATACAGCATCATTTTAAAATGTTTGAAGAATCTCCACCCTACATGTTTATCGTCATCAGCTAATTCTGTATATTTCATTGCTGCCTACAATAGTGTGAAACAACTAAAATATAAAATTTATACAAGAGTACAATAGTTAAGAAGTAAGTGCATGTAACACAGACCATTGCATATGGTGGATTTGAAGGAGCAATTTTACTGTTTTCTAGGTGTTTGATTTTTGGTGGTTTTTTTTTTGGTTTGTTTTGTTGGATTTAACGCCGTAGCAACACATATAAGGTCATATAACGGCGGTCAGTCAACCTACTCAGTCCTCCCGAAAAGGCTAAATCTTTGGATTTAGCTGTTAACCGACTACTAAGCGCATACTTTCGTCAGTGACTGACAACTGCCCTACATAATTAAAAATCATTGGTAGGAGGGGGAATGGCCGTAGAAATAATTTCTTGACCAAGCTCCACGAAAGTATGCGCCGCCCGGTAACCGAACCCACGACCCCTCGATCAGTAGACTTATGAGCTACCAACTGAGCTAGCCGGACGGTTATGTTTTCTGGTACAAACCTGTTAATGACCAGATTATGCATGTTTCACCTATCGAATTTGGCAATGAAATACCCTCAACACAAGAACGTAACAAAGGTACATTGCAAACGCAAGTGATGTTGACAAATACTTCTAAATAACAATTTTCTAACAATTTTCCCATTAACACAAATAAACTGCAATTATTTAAAATAATAGTTTGACGAAACATTCTGTTTGATTGTTTTGATTTTACGGCGCACCAACACAGAAAGGTCATATCGCGCCGAAAACATTCTGTATTTTACCTCAAATCCAAATGAATGGAAAACACCATCTGGATTAAATAAGATACTGGTGGGAGTCTTCAATGAGCTTGTACTAGACATTTCATTTATCCAATTCTTGGAGTGTATCACTACCTACAAGATAGTAATGAAATTAGCAATAACTTTTTAATAATACTAATCAAAATATTGTGTTATGATATTTATTTTAATATGAACAACCCATGAATTGATAATAATACATGCCTGCCTATTATATACCATGGTATATAGTATCTTAAAACATTTTAACCCGGGTCGATAGCGCAGTTGGTAGCGCGCCGGGATTTGGAATCTCGTGCCCGAGGGGGTGCGGGTTCGAATCCCACCTGGGGAGGTTATACCCTTCCATGAAAATTTGACAATAATGTCAATTTTCCTCCACTGATTAGATAATATGGAGAAGTTTCCGGCCTTGTGGAAGGGTAGGTGCGTACTGGTTATAGACTATGGTCCAGGAAAGCTAGGTTAGGTGCACTGGACGCCGTAAAATGACCTAAATTGTGTTGACACGGCGTTAACTCCAATAAATAAATTAAAAAAACATTTTATGAATCCATTTTCTAAATAGTGAACGATTACCACTTGAAACGGCATTAAATAAGATAGCACTGTTGAACCTCATTTTTCACAACCCGTGTTTTTCACAACATGTGAAAAACGCGTACGCAATTTTCACAACTTGTGAAAAACACGTTAGTAATTTTCATAAGTTGTGAAAATTGCGTACGCGTTTTTCACAAATGAGCAATGTGAAAATTACGTTAGACATATTTTTCGATTTTTAGTCCTAACGCAATTTTCACAACATGGGTCAATATCATAGTATATCTTAAAGTGTATAATAAACAAAACTAATGTTTCAGTTACTTTCAAATATTTTACTTAGATGGTTAACCTCGCGACATGGGCGCAAGATATCACAGCCACCCTAAGGTCTTCAACAAGCCAGTATTGTGCCTTATTTAACCACCTTTACGTACAATCAACCACTTTAGCACATAGAGAAGCCATCTTAAGGTACATAGTAAGCACACATGCCCCATGGTACTGTTATAATGTCCGTATTAACAAGTTTCGCATCTAGAGCAACCGCCTCGAGGTCCATAGCAGCTGCTCAAGCACACTTAGCAACAGTTTCATTATCCATAGTAATTTCCCCTTATGCTTCAAGCAAACTCTTAGGTCCTAGCATCCTACGTTACGCTTCCTAGCAACAGTACGAATATCCATGCTAACATTGATGTCCATAGCAACTTCTATCGAGCCTAAGTCGTTTAAGTCGAGATGAGGGATTCAAACTAGCGACTCTTGGGGCATGAAGCATGAAGCACATAACCCTATTTATTATGCATAGATGGCAACATGAAGATTCTGCAGTACACTGGAACCTCGCTTAAAGACCACCCCGATTCAAGGACCACCCCGCTAAAAAAACCGGTTTTGAAAAGAACGGATTTTTTTGCTCTGTATTTAGTCGTCTTTAACCACGAAATTAGGACCACCCTGCTACTCTGTAATACGACCACTTCTTCCTGACAAAACGCTTTAAATGCGTGCATTTTGACCCCGCTAAAAAGACCACTTAAAATTCGCAAAATATTCGGCGAGCGACCAGCAGTCTGACTATGGTATATGTTTTTCACACCTGTGTAGATAATACGCTGCACCCATTGTTTGAAAACCAAAGATGTCAATCTGTTAGATAACTAATAAATAAAAGGGGTATTAACACGCCTGTTTAACTAACAATGTGATACTTGCATAATCTAGGGGTTATTTTCCTATCCAATACAGACCATTTGAATTGAATTTATTGAAAATATTTGATAAAACAACAAAATTACTCGAAAACGAAAGTAGACGCGTCACGTGATACAAATACATTTTTAATGTTAAATTGTTAGTGTGGTACAAGTTTTAGTGTTCTGAGAATAGCAAAGCCGAAATGGAAGCTCTTGAGAGTAATTCGACGGAAAGATCAAATAATTGTTGCTGGTCTAATATAAATTCCATTGTTTTTTTGGTCTACGGAAATAGCCGAGTGATTACGATTCGAGAGCGTCAGTACCGAATAAAGTCCGTTTTACGGTCCGGTAGGCGATATAATTCATTTTGACCGTTCCCGTACGTGATCGCCGATACACGCGTTATATACTGTTGAATAATAACGAAGTTGAACTCAATTATTTTTCAAAAATAGAATTATTCATGATAAAATTTGAAAATCTTATGCAATGTGAAAACTGTTCTCTTGATAATGACTAATTAGTAAAAGCTTATTACACCCACTAAGTTCATTACACCCACTATGCTTTCAAATGATTCTTTAAGCAATGACTCTATATATAACACGTTTTAAAGGGTCCTTGTTTTAAGTTAACAAAGTATATGTCAGACAATCTTTGTACTATGAATTATGCTAGACTTATTTATCTGCTAATAAGACCACCCCGCTAATAAGACCACTTTTTAAAAGAACGGCCAGTGGTCTTAATAGAGGGGTTCCAGTGTATTTCATATTTTGGTAAGATATACCGTTGGTAAAAAAGGTTTACATGTTGGGAAGATGCATGCATATTAAACTTAAATAAATATGATTGTAGCTTATGTAATCGATACATAAAATTAAAGGTCATTGTATTCTTATTTATGCAAACATTTGTCAATTGTGAGTTATATTTTGTGAATTGTAACACAGTGGTCATTTTCAGAGGTACTGATTTCATTGTCAGATTTGTTACCGTCGCTCAATACTGGAATTCATATGTTGTAAGAATAGTAACACAGTTGCTGTGAAAGTGTGCCGAAGAAGCCTCGAAGTTTGACATATTGATACTCGTTTTTCACCAACGTGTTCTTCACAGGTTGTGAAAAACGCGTTCTGTGAAAAATGAGGTTCAACGTTGAACCTCATTTTTCACAAACCGTGATTTTCACAAGTAATGAGGTTCAACGATTGATACAACCCGTTTTGTAATAAAAACCCGAACTGTAATAATGAATACAAAACTTTATATTGTATATACATGTACCTATCATGTGAACCAGATGGTGACATATAGAACCACTGGGTCGGATGTTTATCTGTAAATACTCTTCATGTTGTATTCATGTTTGTAATATTGTCATAACACATTTCACGAAAATAAATAATTTACTTACTTACTTTTACTTACTTACAAATTTACTTACTTACAGCTGGCAACTAAAAAACAAACATGTGTGAAAAATGCGTTCGTACCAAAAAACTCAAATTTTTCAAACACTTTTTTCGTCAATTCCGTGAAAAACACGGGTTGTGAAAAATGAGGTTCAACATAGCACTGTTGAACCTCATTTTTCACAACCCGTGTTTTTCACAACTTGTGAAAAAACGCGTACGCATTTTTCACAACTTGTGTGAAAAACACGTTAGCATACAAATTTCATACGAGCACAGAAACGCATTTTTCACAACTTCAAATGTGACGAAAAAAGTGTTTGAAAAATTTGAGTTTTTTGGTACTAACGCATTTTTCACACATGTAATTTTTTTAGTTGCCAGCTGTAAGTAAGTAAGTAAGTAAATTATTTATTTTCGTGACATGTGTTATGACAATATTACAAACATGAAAACAACATGAAAAGTATTTACAGATAAACACCCGACCCAGTGGGTGTAAAAACCACAACCTGTAAAAAGACAAATTTTGTGAAAAATGAGGTTCAAAGTTTGTTAGAAACCGTTTTGTAATAAAAACCCGAATTGTAATAATTATTACAAAACGGGTTATTGCAAACATACAAACGCATTTTGTAATAAAAACCCGAAATGTAATAAAATGTCTAGTTGTATTAATTCTATTATAAAATATAGTACGATACTTTAAATTATTGGTAAAGAAAGAAAACAATGTTTAACAAGCAAACATAAATGTTCAAATAGACAAATTACTTACATTTCGCCATGTTAATTTGAACATTTTGACAGAAAAACAAGTTGTCATATTTTATTGCAAAACGAGTTATTACAAAAGTGGTTGAACTTACCAACCTGTTTATTATAAATTATTATTACAATTAGGGTTTTTATCACAAAACGGGCTTTAACAAACGTTGAAAAAACCACGAGCGTAATTTTTACAGGTTGTGAAAAACACGGTTTGTGAAAAATGAGGTTCAATGTTGAACCTCATTTTTCACAGAACGCGTTTTTCACAACCCGTAAAGAACACGTTTGTGAAAAATGAGGTTCAACATGGCAAACTTGCTCAATGCTGGAATATATTGCCCGCCTCGAGGTTTTATCGGCACACTTTCACAGCAATTTTGTTACTATTCATACAACATATGAATTCCAGTATTGAGCGACGGTAAAAAATCTGACAATGAAATCTGTACCTCTGAAATTGACCACTGTGTTACAATTCACAAAATATAACTCACAATTATCAAAAAAATACAATGACCTTTACTTTTATATATCAATTATATAAGCAATAATCATATTTATTTAAGTTTAATATGCATGCATCTTCCCAACATGTAAACTTTTTTTTACCAACGGTATATCTTACCAAAATATGAAATACAGTAGAATCTTCATGTTGCCAGCTATGCATAATAAATAAATATTAGTGTCAGGGCGAATAATGGGTTATGTGCTTTATGCTTCATGTCCCAAGAGTCGCTAGTTTGAATCCCTCTCCTCCACTTAAACGACTAAGGCTCAATAGAAGTTGCTATGGACATAAATGTTACCATGGATATTCGTGCTGTTACTAGGAAGCGTAACGTAGGATGCTAGGACCTAAATGTTCCTAGAAGCATTAGAGTAATTATTATGGGCAATGAAAATGTTGCTAAGTGTGCTTGAACAGCTGCTATGGACCTCGAGACGGTTGCTTTGGATGCGAAACTTGTTAATAAGGACATTATAACAGTACCATGGGGCATGTGTGCTTTCTATGTACCTTAAGATGGCTTCTCTATGTGCTAAAGTAGTTGCTTGTACGTAAAGGTGGTTAAATAAGGCACAATACTGGCTTGTTGAAGACCTTAGGGTGGTTGCGACATCTTGCGTCCATGTGCGACGTTAACCATCTAAATAAAATATTTGAAAAAAAAACTGAAACGTTAATTTTGTTTATCATAATATACTTTAAAATATACTATGATATTGACTCATGTTGTGAAAATTGCGTTAGGACTAAAAATCGAAAAATATGTCCAACGTAATTTTCACATTGCTCATTTGTGAAAAACGCGTACGCAATTTTCACCACTTGTGAAAATTACTAACGTGTTTTATATATATTCGATATTTGTAATAATATTGTGTTTATATAGTTGTGTTTTCATTGCTTCGTTGTAACCGATGATTCTACTTTCGGTTTCGATTTACAAGTTCTTTTCTTTGTAATGTAAGTTTGTAAATATATATTTGTCAATTTCTTAAAATGTATTTTTGTGAAAATACCCATAAAATGTATTGATAGAAATATAAATAAAAAATCTTTACTAACCTGATCCTTGATTTTAAGGTCGTTTAAAAATGCATACGCATATCCGGAATATGTTGTTCCGAAATCAATAGCGGCTACCACAATATAAGATTTTGTATTTGATGCCATTGCTGAATGCTTGATTCTTTAGTAAACACAAAATTAACAAAACAAGTCCCCCATTAAACATGAAATAGCATATAAGTTGTAATCACTCGTTAATCTAGTATTAAGTCTGTATACTTCGACATTACACTATGTAAAATATCCATGACACATTAATCAAATCTACTATACATTTTGATACAGTTTTATAACTACATGTACATAATTGCCTTATAAAGTATAGAAAAACATGTATTTTTCCGGCTAATGATAAAAAATGTGTACAATAGTGAGCGTTCAATTTACTTCCGGGTTAGCAAGTTAAACTTTAGACTTTATGACACTTCTTTACTACCTAAATGCGAATCACGTGATTGTTTACATGTAAGTAATCTGTAAAATCATCTAAATGATATGTTTTATTACCATTAATATAACTAACATAAACTCTTCCGAATTGCAAAATCCCAAACAGGGATATTGTATCATCCAAAGCAATTCCTAATGAATACCTTGTTATTGTTTTTATCACTTTGAATATATAAAGTTCAAGTATTTTTGGTAATCTCCCCTGGATCATATTTAAATTCGCCAATGATTCTCCAAAGCTGCAACAGTTTAAGAAACACTGATACACTAGTACTAAACTAGTAATTCAAATGAAAGCGTTTTGTATTGACTGACTTTTGGTTGTATAAGACGGTTGTGCATCTTGAAGTAAATATAGTGAACTTGGGTCGTTATTTGAGCCGTCATTCACTCGTTTGTGAAGTGTGATCATAGTTATACATTCTTTTACCTACCGCTGTGAAAATAGGTCGATGCATAACTATAGGTGAATATATTTGACTATTGTCCAAAGAGTCGTAATAAAAACCAATTAAGTAAACACAACTTTACTCTTCACCTATTTCTCTTTCCAGACAATTGGTTGAATTTGTCAAAAGCTCGTTAAAAGTACTACCTTTTTTTCGACGAAATATCCGAACTAACACTGTGAGTTTGGATCGTTAGCTTTAAATCCTTCGCACAAAAATTTAATCTATTGGTAAATAAGGTCATGCGTACAAAAAATTAAACAATGTTGACTCACAAGCTTATGTAGGCATTTTCAGACAAAGTGAATTAATAGTTGTTTTATGCATCATCTGATTTTTTCTGGTCTTATTCTATGTGTGAGCTGCTTCATGAATTTGACGAAAAACAAGAGTTAGATTACTTTCTGAGATCACTTGGCTTTATACCCCGAGAAGTAAGGTCAAAAGATTTTACCTTTTCCATGCATAGTGAGTATTCCATCTAATTTACCGCTCCTTCATGATTAGAAAGTGTTGGATATTGGTCTATAATAACAAATTCAACCTGATTTCTATGATGGTTTGTGTAAACGTGTATGACTTGTATCGAAGCTATGTAAAGAAACATTTTCAATGGCACTTTTAATAGACATTCAAGTGCGCATGTAATATTGCATTTGCATTTCCATAAACATAACGGATCTAATTACATGTACAAAATTATGAAATTGGTAAAAGACTTGTAAATGCGAGAAATCAAAGACACTGTGACTCATTGCATTACAATGAGCTAATACTTGACAGTGGTATTTACAAATGCGTTTTTTCTCATACAAGTAAGTAAGTTATTTCTAAATGATAACTGAGACTAGTCTATTATTTATAGACAAAATTAAAGACGTTAAACATACAAGTTCAATTGTTTATTTTGTAATATGATAACTATTGACACATATGGATACATATCACAGATAGTATGCAAGGTAGTCTCAAAGGCATAAATCATAACAAGTTATCATGATTATCAGATTACAATACACTCATACTAATATACATGTACTTGACTTGAAATAAAATCAATTAGATGAAAATAGTATACACTGTTTATAAATGCAAAATAATATAACAAATACTTATAAACAAATATCATATTCCTTCATAAGAGAATAGTAAGTCAACTAAATATCACGTAACACGTCATTGCAAAGCGGGGCCTATTTTTCAGTATAAACAATATACTTCGTTGCTGCGTTTTTTTGTTTACCCCAGCGTGTGTACAAACGCCGATGATTTAACGTGTACAAAAATAGCATAAGTGGCATTGTCGAATAGCAAAAGGACGCCACGGGGATGAAAACAAATATTTACGACAAACATGTGGTATATTTGAAAAAAATATAAGGCTTTCAGTAGGTAATGGCACTTTAAATGCACATAATCACATTAATGAAGATATTCACCTAATTATGATTATATAAAACAACCATTAATCTTTTGACCTAATTTAAACGTTAATTGACTAATGCCAAATCAAATAATAATAACAAATTAATCAGATATTAATTGAAATACAAAGCCACGAATAAAAGTTTACATTTATGCATATTTTAATACGTCTGTCATAGTTTAACTAACCATCATCTAAAGAGCATCAAATACTGTTTCTGTCCATGCTTCGCTGCCTGATGGGCGAGCTGATATCTCAATATCAAAAATACCGAACGCTATTTCATGTCTACAGTTTTGCTTTAACTGGAGAATCAAATCGAACTACACCAATACGCTCAAAGTCCTCATCATATGTGTATGCTGTCTCGCTGACGAAAGTATGCGTTTAGATTTTTGGTTAACAACTTACTACAGAGATAAAGCCTTTCCAGTAACAGTGAGTAGATTAACTGACCGCGGTTATATGACCTATACATTGTGTTGCTACAGCGTTAAACCCCACCCACAAAACTTGTAATTTAGTACACTTGCTAATGTATTAACATATACAAAAAGCAACATAAATGACATTGACTTATTACACAAGGACGTCACAATGTTAAAAAAAGACTTAACACACGCAAGTGGTATGTTTGAAATAATACTAGGCTTTCAGTCGAGTTTGGCACTTTAACTGTGCACAATAAATCACACAAATGAAAATAATCATTTACCAAATTTTGATACTAAAAAGCAAACATATTTTTTTAAATTTAATTTAAAGATAATTGGCTTATTCAAAACCAAATGATAATAAATCAATCAGGTATCTAATAAAAATATATAGCTATGAATTAAAGTTTTAATATTTTTCAACCAAGTTGAATAAGTCTGATTATTTTTGCAGCATTTATCTAAAGTGCATCAAACGACTGTTTGTCCATTTTACACTGCCTGTAGGGCGAACTGATACTTTAATATCAAATATACCGAATGTCATTTTCACGTCCACAGTCTTTGCCCTAATTGGAGAAACAAATCTAACCTCACCGATACGCTCAAAGTCATCATCATAGGTGTATGCTGTCTCCGTCAAATTTATTCTCGGTGTTATATATACTTCAACCTCAGGACTTGTATTTCCAAACACTTTTTGTACTTCAATACCCTTTTTTGTGACAATGGTTGCTTTAGGAACATACAGACAAAATATATCCTCAACTCTATTTAATTTATTCACTCTCGCTCCTTGATGCTTCCCCTCATCATATATTTCTGAGGTGGCAATTCCTGTTGTAAAAATATTATTGATTTGTCATTAGAATTTGACCTATGTTTTGGTGAACATTTCATCTAACGATGACAATGCTTACACCTTTAACAATCAAAAATTTACTCAAATTCATAGTGTTCATAGTGTCATAAAATGTACATAACACCTCAATAATAATTATGATAGATACACACATATTACTTTTGCTGCAGTGCATCTGGTACCGGTCTCAGAATTTTGTAGCTGCTAACATGTTCCAAAATCATGTTAGTATAATGAACCTGTTTCAAATCATAAGTTAAATTATATTACAAGTTCCTGTTGCATTGTAGCACTAGTATTATAAGTAAATAAAAAGTTATTTAAAAGATAAAAGTTTTGAATTTAACAAAATATATCGATTAGATGGTTACTACGATGAGAAACTTATAACTTCTTTACAATAAGTAATATACAATAAGTAATAACAATTGGAAATTACCAACTGAATACGGCATACGTCTGGAACGAATGTGAGAGCTTCGGTATCCGTATAGCACCGCACCTGAAAATTGAATTAAGCTATTCAAATAGTATAATCTATATTATTATATGAGACATTACTTTAATCAATTGCTTTTGTTATTCCAATGACTGTTACCAACAGCTGCCATTTTAGCTTGTTGAATACAAATTCTTAGAGGAATACATAGAAATCCAAGTGAAGTTGTTAATTACATTGAATGACATTTTGACAAAATCCAGTTTACTCAAACGCCGCGGTCAAAGATAGTTTAATTCCCATGTCGTCTTAATAGCGCGTTGAATTTTAATAGCGCTAACGTTCTATATTTGGTGGTCATGAAACAAACCATGGGATATCAAATTAAGTTATAAAGATTGGAAGTTTATTTTTAAAGATGGTTCATATTAAATGATGTGATCCAATTAGTGTACGTAAATTGACACGATATGTTACCTTTCAACACAGCCGTTGATGTTCCTTCTGGAATGACTAAACTCTTCTTTGGAAAGGCATCTCGAACAGCCTGTTGTATAATTGGTGATTCTGAAAATCCACCTACCATCATAAAGGTGTCTAGCTTGAGTTCATATGTTGATATCAGCGATCGCACTTCTTTTATAATTTGTTGTATAGGTTCTACAAATGCCTCTGAAAACTTTTCATGAGAAAAACAAATTATGTTTCTCTTCATGCAAGGGTAACTAGAATTTGTGGCTAACGTTTTGGCTAGCTGTTCTTTATGCTTTTCTTCATATACTGTCAACAGCGAAGCAGGTAAACTTTTTTTACCTCTTCAATGTTTGTAACGTTTGTTCCTTGTTGTAATATGCTTGACTTCTTTCTTCCACACAATCGTTTCTTTATTTCAATCGATTCCTTGAGTCCCAAATGATTAGATTTATTGTCTTTGGAGAATGCTTTCATGACCTCTTGTCCAAGCACGTTTTCGGAAAATTTATATAGATGTTCGTCTACAACAGTTCCACCCCACGGACCTCCACCACAAGGACAAAGCTCCATCAACGAATCATCGTCTTGTACTTCGCAAGCAGCTATATCCATATATAGCATATATATATGTGCCAACTGAAGTTGTATTGTATTTATACTCGGATAGATTAATGTCACCATTTAATAAAATGCTATGATTGAAACACTACATACAGTAATATTTGTGACATTTGCTTCAGTCCCATAAATTCATGGCTTGTTGCAGACCCGTACGTACAGACAGCCGTAGGTCGTGGGAAGCCTTGCGTATAAAGGTAACAGTATGCACATGACACAAAACAATACAACCGTACGGAGTCGTAGCTAGAAGATATGCAAATTTATTCCATACTCGGCAACGATTTTGTTCACGATTTTACTTTGAAACTGATACGTGTAACCACGGCTCATCTCACGGACACTGGTAAAACAGTTACAGTCCATACAGTCTTTTTCTTAAACTGCTTCAAGTAACATAATTGTGATAAGTGTATGTTGAATCTTAATTTGAGTCCGAAATCTGAACGATAGACAAACCTATTTCTTGAGCGTGGTCGAAACGTTATCGATTTGTAATTTACTGTCGCAACAAACATGTTCGTATTTTAATTGGCGGAATTTTCATGAATTTGTATAAAATGTTTGAATAACAAAGTTTGGTAGAAAGGTATCAAAGTATTGTCCATAACCGTAAAACGAAGCTTTTAGTCATATAAGAGACATTGTTGACTGTACGTCTCGTTTTGATGGTAGCTAACATTTATTCATAAGCCCGCAACTTTATGTTTTGTTTTCTTTATCTCGACCTAATTAAGAAAACGAATTTACTTTTTCTAGTAATTAGCATAAGCAAGATAGTGTGTTTATAAATCTACTACAGAAATCACTTACATGTCCATGCAGCATCATTTTAAAATGTTTGAAAAATCTCCAGCCTACATGTTCATCGTCATCAGCCAATTCAGTATAATTCATTTCTGCCTACAAAAGTGTGAAACAACTAGAAAGTAAACTTTATACACAAGTACAATAGTTAGGAAGTAAATGCATGTAACACAAACAAACGCATGTGTTAGATTTGGAGGACCAATTTTACTGTTTTTTATACAAACATGTTAATGTTTCATCATTCGAATTTGGCAACCAAATGCCTTTATCACAAGAACGTAACTAAATGTACATTGCAATTGCAAGTGATGTTGGCGAATACTTACTATACCAAACTTATAACAATTTTAACATTTTCTTAAATAAACGGCATTTATTTAAGATAATAGTGTGATAAAACATTCTGTATTTTACCTCAAATCCAAATGAATGGAAAACACCATCTGGATTGAATAAGATACTGGTGGGAGTCTTCAATGAGTTTGTACTTGCCGTTTCATTTATCCAATTCTTGGAGTGTATGACTACCTACAAGATCGTAATGACAGTAGCAATGACATTTTAACATGTATTTTAATAATTATAATTAGACAATTGTGTTACGTTATTATTTGCAATAGAGACAGCCGATGAATTTAGAATAATGCATGTTTTATACGAGGTCCTGGACGCCAAACCATAGCATGTCAAAAACAAAATTAAGTTTTCAAGCTAATAACGAAACATATACTGATATTGGGGTAGATTACGAACAATTAAATTTAGGTTAGCGATTGCGACATACTTTTTACTTTAAAACCCATTTTGCATCAAGCTTATATACTATTTTAAGAGTAACAGCAATAAAAGCGCGGCCTTGCCGATTTATGTTTCGTCTTTTTTTCGATTTGAACGATGTGAAATATTTGCAATATGATATTATTTGTCGATGTCATGTTTATTTATATCTCCTTTGTTTGGATTCGTATTAAATGACGTTGATAGTTAAAAGACTACGGACTGTATATTCAACAAATACGTATACATTTAACAAGTTTGTGAAAGCGTTTTAAGATAAAACCTAGTTAACTGTAATTGCACACGATGAAATTTAAATAGTTTTTACAGCTAACTTGACTAAATCCCTTTAAAATATTTTCAATATTTAGTACGCATTATAGCGGTAAATCGAAAAAAAAACACTGCTTTTAAACTTAATTCAAAATAGATTGTCTAAAAGAATACCCTCTAAATAATTGTGAATGATTAAAAACACATTACAATTTAAAACATGCCCAAAATACAAGACATTTTACAAAAACTGGTAATTTAAGCGAGATAATTTGCATGCTCATGTATACCGATTGATAAAGAAATTGTTTCAACGCGATGTCGCATACGAAGGGGAAACTACACTCAACAAAGTCATTTATCAACACCGTTAGTTTCACATAAAGGGCAGTCATAAAATTATTGTTGTATGTGAAAAAATATTAACTATAACCAGACTCACATTCATTTATTTATCAACAAAATATCCAATGTTCGAATAAATAACATACACGCCTAGCTAAGGCTTTACTCTTCTGAATGACACCAACATCTTTTGCACACGCCAAATAATAAGTTCTTAGGTCGATTTTAAACATCACAATCAAAACAGATTAGTTTACTCGATAGAAAGTCGCAAGAGCAAAATACATAATTGAAGGCAAATTCTGAACCATATTTTTTACTTTGTTTATTCGATTTAACGGCACAAATTTGCATAAAATAGTACATTTGTCATTGCGACTTCGGTAATGACTAAACCAATTCTGTTTTAATCGTGGTGTTTCTACGACCTTAATTCGCGGCGTATGTAAACGAGTTTGGTGTCACTAGTCTTTAATTGAACCTGGTTAAAAACTACCATTTTAAGTTATATACCTTAAAGTATATAAGGTGTTTTAGATTCGGGACCGCGCAGGCCGCCTGTGGTTATGAACGTAGATTCTATTTTCGGTTTCGATTTACAAGTTCTATTCTTTTTAAGTAATATAAATTTATAACATGGCAGTTTCTTGAAAAGGTGGTATTTCTATAAAATACTTATAAGAATTATTATTGTGTTCAAGGAAATAAAAATTAAAATTCTTTACTTACCTGATCTTAGAATTTAAGTTCGTTTAAAAATGCATATGCATGTCCAGAATATGTTGTTCCGAAATCAATAGCGGCTACCACAAGATAAGATTTTGTATTTGATGCCATTGTTGAATGCTTGAACCATTCGTAAACAGAACAATAACAAAACTAGTCCTTCAGCATTAAACATGTAAACCAGGGATGGGGTACTCGTACTTGTACTCGAGTATTATGAGTACAAGTAACACTTTTTCCAGTACTCGCCTGTACTCAGTACTCAGGAAAATAAATTGTACTCGTACTTACTCAAGTACTGAACTAGCAGTACTCGATACTCGTGAGTATTTTTGAGTACTGGCCATCTTATTTCTATCAAGTTACATCCTTGATTGATTTTTCTTTAAAACTACTTTAGAAATGATAATGCATAGTAATTGGTTATCTGATAACAAGTTTTATATGTAGCTATTGTTATGCATATCAATGGGATGTCTGACACCTTTTTGCAGTTTATACCTCTTCATAAATTGTGAAAACAATGTTTGTCACAGTTTGTTCCTCATATAGCTTATAAATCATCAGCTAGTTATAAGCATCACTCATATTTTTTTAAGTGAATGACAAGACAATGACAAACATTCTCTGAAACAGTCACTTTTGTGGTGAAAAAACCCTGCACAATGTTTTGTTATAATTGAGATGAAATGTCATACAAATTTTATAACAATAGCTAATTCAACAAAGATTTTAGTTTTGTTTTTCATTAAGTTAGTTATTTAACTAAATAAAGATAACGCAATTATTTTAAGCTGAAACATACTATCAGCTGTCCTTTTTTTCAAAAATCTTTTGTTTAAGTTTAATTTGGATTTAAACTTAAACTTAAACTTCTTCATTTGATTAAATGCCTATTTCTATATTACATATTCAATGGCGTTGTACTAAAGATAAACTATAAAAACTAAATAAGTAAAAACCCTCCACCATAATATATAAAATAACACAAAACAAAATAAAATTCATTATGCATGATGTTACATGTATATAGTGTGATTATGCATTTGGTTTTCATATATCAAGTTTATAAGACCTACATTAATCTTAGTTCATGATTTGACTTTATTCATACATTTGTTTTTATTAATTTGATATTTACAATGTTGTCCTGAAACTGAAATGTGGGAAAAAAAGATTTGAATTAAGATTGAGAATATAGCCCTGAAACTGCAATAAAACTGTCCAAAAATATACACTGTTGCATAAAATATTTACAGCAACATTTTGACTGTCTTGTTTAAAATTGAATTTGAAGCTTGATTTGATGTTTAATTGAATAGATAAATAAAATTAGTCTCTTTTATTTATTCTAAAAATCTTTTATATGCTCATGCAAAACAATCTGGTACTCAAAAATATTCATGAGTACTTAAGTAATACTCGAGTACTACTCAAGTACTGAACAAAAACCAGTACTCATTACTCATAAGAACGAGTACAAAATTTGAAATACTCAAGTACTACTCGAGTACTGGAATCTAGTACTAGACCCATCCCTGATGTAAACACGTAAAAAAATAAAAACACATAATAACATTTCAGTTGTAATCACCCTTTTTTCTAGTGCATGTATTAAGTTTGTATAATTCGACCTTACACTATGTAAAATATCCTAGACAAGTTTAACAAATCTACAAAACAATTTGTTACAGTTTATTTGTGTACATAATTGCCTTATAAATCACAAGAAAGCATGTACTTTGAACCCGTAAGTGATCAATAAATGTGTTCAATAATGTGCGTTCAATTTACTTCCGGGTTTACATGTTAAACTTTAGTCTTAACTACGCTTCTTCTACACCTAGATAGGAGTCACATGTCAAATTATTATCTTTAATAACATCTATTATATGATTTAATTTCTTTATATAATATAATTTCCTCCAAATTGTAAAATCACTACTAGGGATATTGTATACATCCAAATAAAATACCAAATGAATACCTTTGTCATTGGTTTTAACCCTTTGGATACATAAAGTTTAAATTATCTGGGTTATCTTCCCTGGATCATATCTAGATTCGCCAGTGATTCTCCAAAACTGCTACAACTGTAGAAATACAAGTACAAATGCAAATGAAGGCATTTTGCATATACTGACTATTGGTTCTATGTGGTCGGTAGTGCATCTTGAAGTAAATACAGTGAACTTGATTTGTTTTCCGAGTGGTCATACACTCCTTCGTGGAGTGATCCCAATTATACTGCAATTTACCAACCGCTGTGAAAATAGGTCGATGAATAGCTATTAGCGAAGGTATTAGTACCAATGATGAAAGTCTTGTAATATAAACTTATTAAGTAAACAAAACGTTACTCTTCACTGATTTCTCTTTCAAGACAATCGGTTAAAATTGCACCAATAGCTCGTTAAAAGAACTACCTTTCTTTCTTTCGACAAAATATCCGAACAAACACGGTGAATTTGGATTGTTAGCTTTAAATCCTTCGCACATAAATTGAATCCATTGGTAAATAGGGTCATGCGTACACAAATATGCAGCGTGTACTAATTAAACAATGTTAACTCACAAACTGTAATCATTTTCAGACAAAGTAAATTAATAGTTGTTCATGCATCATCTGATTTTTCTGATCTTATTCTATGTGTGCGCTGCTTCATGAATTTGACGATAAACAAGAGTTTGATTACATTCTGAAGATCACTTGGCTCTATACCCCGAGAAGTAAGGTCAAAAGATCCTACTTTTCCACGAATAGTGAGTATGGTTTCTTAATTACCGCTTCTTCATGATTAGAAAGTGTTGGATAATAGTTTATAATAAACAATCCAACCCGATTTCTGAAATGTTTTTGTGAACGTGTATAACTAGTATTTAAGTTATGTTAACAAACATTTTCAATGGCACTCTTAATAGACATTCAAGAGCGCATGTACTATTACATTTGCATTTCAATAAACAAAACGGGTTCAATTACATGTACAAATGTATGAAATTGGTAAAAGACTTGTATATGCGAGAAATAAAGGACACTGTGACCCATTACATTACGATAAGCTAACAATTGACAATGGTTCTTACAAATCTAAGTTTCTCTCGCATACCAGTAAGTTAGTTATTATACGAAATTAAAGACATTAAAACATACGATTTCAATTGTTTATTTGGTAATATGATAACAATTATCACAGAGAATATATATCATAGATAGTCGGCAAGGTAGTCTCAAAGGCACAAATTATAACAAGTTATTATGATTATCAGATTACAACACACTCATACTAATATACATGTACTTGACTTAAAATAAAATCAATTCGATGAAACTATTATACACTGTAAATAAATGCATAAATAATATAACAAATACTTCTAAACAAATATATTAGCCGTTTATATAGGACAATTAAGTAAAGTAATAATATCGTTTCTCTCCTTTGCGATGCGGCGCTTTTTTCAGTATAAATAATATATGTCGTTGCTCAGTTTTTATTTGTTTATCTCTGCTTGTAATTGAGTACAAACGCCGATCTAATAACATGTACAAAAAAACTTAAGTGTTTTTGACGAATTACACAATGACGCTACGAGGATAAAAATAGACTTTACGAAAACGAGTGGTATCTTTGAAATAATACAAGGCTATCAGTTGAGTATGCCACATAAAATGAAAAATCACAGATATGAAAATATTAACATAATTATGATAATAATAAACAATTATAACTCATTTAAATCATGTTCAAACGATTCTTGGCTAATGTCAAGTCAAATGATAATAACAAACCAATCAGAAATATAAAGCTATGAATAAACACTTATACTAATATATGTTCAACCAGATTTATAAGTCTGTTTTTTTTTTTAAATTCAACTAAAGAGCATCAAACGATTGTTCGTGCCATTTTACGCTGCCTGTAGGGCGAACTGAAACTTTAATATCAAATATACCGAATGTCATGTTTACGTCTACTGTCTTTGCTTCAACTGGAGAATCAAATTTAACCACACCAATACACTCGAAGTCATCCTCATACGTGTATGCTGTATCCTCAAAATCATCTCTAGGTGTTTGATATACTTCAACTTGTTTACTTGTGAGACCAAACACCTTCTGTACTACAATACCTTTCTCTGTCACAGTCTTACCTTTCAGAACGTATGGACAAAATACATCTTCAACTTCTCTTGACCAATTTACTCTTCCTTTGCGGTGTTTTTCTGTATCATACTTTTCAGTGGTGGAAATTCCTTTAGAAAAACAATCAATACTGTTGTGTTAAATACATTACAAAATTACCTGTGCTTGCACAAATGTTATTTATGGATCACGATGCTTACCGAAAATACGACGTTACTTATTTTGGTTTGGATACATGCTATCAGTAATTTAGAAGGTGTTGCATTAATGAAGTTTCAAGTATCATGTTTCGTACTTTGATTTAAGAAAATTGTAAAAATTGTCAGTTTTACTTTAGGGAAACAGAAGCGCACTTGATAGCGCGCCGGGATATCGAATCTAGTGTCCCAAAAGGGGTACGGGTTCAAATCTCACCGGAAGTGGTAATACTCTTCTATGCAAATTTGATGATAAATTTGGAAAATACTATTTTCCTCCATTAATAAGGTGTATATAGAAGTTACCGAATTTGTGAAAGGGTAGTTTAGTACTGGTTTTAAGTAAGGGTACAGAGAAGCTGAGTGAGATACGCTGGGAACCGTGATATAACCTAACTTGTTTTGATAAAAATTAGTTAACCCGCGATATAAAATTACGTCAGTATAATTACATTATATTATGAAGTTGATAACGTACATTTTGCGCAAAATCAATATAACCGTAGTATTAACGTTGATGTGTTGTGAAGTAATACAACTTAGAACTATCATGTTTCAATGTTAGATATACATGATTCAAAAGATATACGATATACATCTGTGAGATAGTTACTCAAACTAAGAACCTGCTACTTCATTACAATGATATAAATGACAACAAATTACCAAATGAATACGGCAAACGTCGGGAACTTATGTACGAGCTTCGGTATCCGTACAACACTGCACCTGAAATGCATATTATAAAAAAATGAAATACACCATAAATATTAAGTTATTAACTTATTGCAGCAATTGTAAAACGAAATATTCTAATCATCGTATTTTAGCTACATGCATATGTATAACAAGCTTTGATTATCGATCGTGTCAATAGCACAGTAAAATAAATTATAGGTACCTACTAGTGTTAATATTTAGAATGCATAGGATCAAATAAAGACTATTGGATATTTTGTTTCGCAGTTCACAGTTTTTTGTTTAAGACTGACTTTGTCCTTGAATGAGTCGTTTCATAGATTGAACGAAACAAACAATTTTAATATTCAAAAAGATTAAATATCAAAGTTAAAAAATATTCAGTCTTGAAAGTTTATAGCATGATTCAAATTAAATCATTTTACAATGATAACACAAAAAATCAATGGTTGGACTTTTGAACTTTTGAAGGACTTATTATTTTACTTGTAGCGCTATACCATTGTACTACTGAAGTGATTACAGAAAAAGTTTTGAATGCAACATTAATTTTAAAAACATTTTGATAAACATAGAGGTATCATCGATCATTTGTTGTGTATTATCAAACCTAAACATATATGGATATACCATTAACAATTTAGTATATAACATATTAATTAAAGTCAGCCTCAGATTTATATTGTCACATTATAATAAGACAGCTGGAACAAAACATTGTAAGAATATTTTGACAATTCTAGCAAATATAAAACAATTCGGTCAATGTTATAGGATTTCAAATGTATTGTAAAGCAAAAATAACATAATTAGAGGCCGTGCGACCGAATTCACAGCATATCAAATTTGATTATAATGATTGTTAGTATTGTTTTATAGTTGGAAAAGAATTCAACGATATGATGCAAATACAGTAAGTAAATTTTCCCTGTTACCTTTCATTATAGATGCTGAGGCTTCTTCTGGAATTATTATAGCTTTCCTCGGAAAGGCAGCTCGAACTGCTTGTTGTATAATTGGTGATTCTGAGAATCCACCTACCATCAAAAACGTATTTAACTTCAGGTTATATTTTGATATCAGCGATCGCACTTCTTTAATTATTTGTTCGATTGGCTCTTCAAATGCCTTTGCAAACTTGTCATGTGAGAAGCAAATTTTGTTTCGTTTCATTCTTGGCATACCAGGTATATTTGCCAACGTTGTTTCCAGCTTCTCCATATGTTTATCTTTATATATTGTCAACAACTCAGCTGGCATGTCTATTTTTATATCCTCATGGATTGTATCTTTAGTTGTATCGCTTTCTTGTTTCATTCCACACATTCGCTTCTTTATCTCAATGGATTGCGTGAGCTGCAAGTGATCATATTTACAATCTTCGAAGAATGATCTCATGACTTCCTTTCCAATAACGTTTTCGAAACATTTAAATAGATGTTCATCTACAACAGTTCCACCCCAGGGGCCTCCTCCTCGAGGACAAAGCTCCAACAAGGAACCATCGCCTTGTACTTTGCATGCAGCTATATCTATTGTTCCACCTAAAGTTAATTGTAGGTTACTTATTACTAGCTTTAATAAGGAAATACAAATAAGTTTACTACGCCCTAATACAATTAGTCCTTACTTTGAATTCATTCCTACAAACGAGAAAAAATTACCTAAAAATAAAGATTTTTATATAATTATTATCTATTAGATTCAACTTAAACAGTATATTTAAACGATACTACTTGCAGACTAGTTTGTTATCATGATATAATTGATTATTTGATTCGGAAATACAATTCAAAATATGGTTATATTTGATTTGCTTTTCAACTTCATAGGTATGGTAAAGTTGCAAGCTGGGTTATTGCCACTAATTTCGGGTAAATAAATAACTTGCATTAATTCTTACCTCCTAGATCCAATATCATGAATTGAGAACCCGTTTGGAAGCTCTGAAGTGTTGTTCTTCCCTGACTATCATTTGCTTTGCACATTTGAATATGTTTACAATAGATGGCAGCAGCTTCTGGTTCATGTGCTAAACAAAAATGTCTAGCATCTATCCCAGCCTTAAAATAAAAATTCATAAATTACATCGACGATTATGTTCGGTCTTAAAGAGATTACAAGCTAGTCTATCTTACCCCGAGGTGCGTTCGACAATGCAAGCTCTCGGTGCGACAACGAGCGCTCTCTTTCTGAACGCGGGCGCCCGCGCGAGTGCTCGCAACCGCTCAAGATTTAGCTCGAGATTTGTTTCGCGTAGATATCAAAGATGGCGGCTGGAATAATTTAAATTTTTATCTCTAAAAATTATTTCTGAAATTGGGACGCAAACGTGTGTGTTACTCATTCCACATAACATATCCACGCAATGCGTATAATTGAAATTATTCGGTACAGTAAATTGTATCATAATGATTCATATATGAAAAAATGTGAAAATCTCATTTATCAACAGAAAAGAATGTCCACAACCCGCTATTTTTAATCTTTGATTTTACAGCGAGCGCTTGCAATCGTTCAATAGTCTAACAAATCGCAAAGCTGGCGCTCGGTCGAGAGCTCGTGTTGTTGAAAGCATTTCTGGTGAGTATTGACTGTAACTATGAACACGTGCGAAAGATTTTTGCATATTTAGTAAACGTTTACTCTAGGACAAACCAGAAGGTATGTTTAATGTGGGGCGTCAGTCAAATTGTCAAACGACCGCATCGTTAAACTTACTTATCCCATTCACAAGATGAGGATTTTTTTGGATAATACATGTACTTCTTAAATACATTTTCCAAAATATTACTTTGAACGTCATTGTTGTGCCAACTTTGCATTTATATATAGCCGTATGCATTTTTATATAATAAGAAAAGGCATAATTCTCTTATTGGAGAACATTCCTAATTTTTAAATAAAAATTGTAAAATTAGAAATGCTGGTAGAGTTTTTACTTTGGAGATTGCCAATTACATGGGAGGTTTATCTATTTAACTTAATGTACTGATAACACATATAGCTTTAAAGTTGTTATCAATTTTAAACAAATCAGATGAAAAATAAAATATAAAGTAAGTTTGAAAGATTTCTAAAATCACAAACGTGTTCTAGACGGCATAAATTCAGAATTAATACATTATTATCCAATGTGACCCTTACTCATAACAGATATGCATATGTGTACGTGTATGTTGACATGGGCACCGGACATACCTGCAAAAGAAATGACATTATTATGAAGGGTATGTTATACCTTTTTATCGCGTACTTACGATTGTTTTACTTTATACCTCTAAGGCTGCTTCTTTCATAAATTGTTTAGCTTTATAATTCCAGATTGCTGGTACTGTTATAACCCATTTTACATCAGAATCAAGAATAGATGTTACTCTATTCTTTAACGTGTTCATAAGATCGTCTTTAAGATATTTTATAGCGGCTGAAAACACACCAAGTGCATTCATTGATTGTCCTTGGTCATCTTTGATTTTTGTTTGTCGTTGTATTTTCTGTAACACACAAATAAGTATTGGGCATGGATTTGATTTTATATTATTGAACAGCTTACAATCGGAAATAGCTAAATATACATAAATATAAATCCGTATCTTTTTATGCGAATAATAATACGTAATTTAATTGGAATTATTATAAATGGCATCGTGCCTTGTGAATGATACAAATGTAATAATGAATATTGATGACTTTATTACGTTTAAGTTCATTAAATGTAAATATAATTATTCAAGTAGTTAAATTAGCCACATAACTGAGTTTTAAAAAACTACTATATTTATCACTTACCTGTCCATGCAGCATCATTTTGAAGTGTTTGAAGAATCTCCAGCCTACATGTTCATCGTCACCAGCTAAATCTGTATATTTCTTTTCTGCCTAAAAACGGAATAAAGTGTGAAACAACTAAACAACATAAATACATACATATCTTAAACCTAACTATAAAGAAGGTACATGTATCGAATACCAATGTCAATATTAGATAAAGTAGACTAAGTATTGTGCAGGCATGTTCATAAAAGTAACAATAGATATCAGTTGCTATTTAGTTCATAAAATCCCCCAAAGTGATTGAATGAGATATCTTATAAAATGTAATTAACTGCTTATCTTACGAATCATATACTCTATTTATATATCATAGTATAAACCATATGTTTAAGCACGTTTTATTTCAATATTAATATTGCTTTAATACTTTTATAGCACAATGTTGTCTGTAATATTTTCATATTTAAAGAAACGAATACTAATGCATTTTTCTCCTTATAAACTTTACATAATTTTTTCCAATTTTGTGAAGTTAAGGACTATGTCATTCATGAATATCCTTCATGGCTTTAAAATAGGCGTGGTCGCAATAATTGAAATTAACAAATAAATTACATATATTTTAGTTTTCATTTTAATCCTAATGAAAGAAATAAGTATGTTAAATAGAAAAATATCAAAAAGAGGTTTAGTAATATTTATTTTATGGAAAAAGTGAGTTTAAAAAATATAAACTTTGGTGCAAGTTTACATGAAGTACAGTGAAAGAAATTAAAACAAAATATTCCAATCAGATTGAGTACACCCCCGTACAGATGCACTAAGAGTTAATAATACAAATTAATTCGTACATTGTCAAAAATCATTATTATTGAATATCCCTGCAAACTAAAATTCTAAATTTCTAAAGTACAACTTTACACAAAAGAAATAGTACAAACAATAAGTATGGTGTCCAATAATGGACACAGGTAATGTAAGACGTAATGTAATGAATGAAAAGTGTTAAACTGTGTAACCAATTTCAAGATTTTTTAAATATATTTATGACAGTACATTGATGTTAGACCATAGTCCCGGGAATTCTACCTAACCACGTTGTAAATAAAATTACTAATTTTAAACTTGTCACAAATTTTCGTAACTCAGTTACTTACGTTGAACTTACGCTTACGATTAGAGAGTTTCAAAGACGCTCTCGTTAGTTGAAAATCTTTGCTACAATACTGTCTGACTTAAGTCCACGAGAAATGGTGAAGCACTCAAATTTTGGTCACATGATTTGTTGTCAACACAGAAACTACAATCCATTTGAAAAAATACAATATGTTCCACACAATTCAAAGAACAATTACATCAACGAAGAGTAGAAGCTCTCAAAGAAAATACACAAGGACTATCCCGAACCACTATACTCTTGATTTTTCAATACACGGCCAATGCAAACAAAGGTGACATGACTTAATTAAATTGTCATCTGCTAACAAAACCTTTACCAATTTAAGATGGAACCCATAGACGTCAAAATTAAGTAATTAAGCACTAAAAAAGTTCCTACGTGGCGTCAAATAAATACCTCTAAACATAAAAATCATCAAAATTACAGACATATAAAATGATAATTTCACACAAAAAATAAACCATTCTTAAAACATTTAATCAAAAACTTGCGATCTTTAGATAGAAGTTCAGTTCGCGTATGTATACATATTTTGGTAATTAGCCCCTAATTTACGCAAAGATGTGTGATGAATAAGTTTTTCAATACACACCTCAAAATGGACACCCAAGTTTTGATTATAGTGTCCACTAGTTCGATTCAGATATGTAAATTCAGTCACAGATATAGTAAATTTAAGTATCAGTGCATCTAGAGTAATATTACTGCATTTCATATATGTATATGTATTCTGAAATTGTTCGGTAGAATAAAAGGAATCTTGCACAGAGAAAACGGTTTTTTTTTCTGTATTCACAGATGATATGAAGTACCTACGGTAATATGTATGATCTAAAAGAGTTCGGACAAGAAGGATGATTATAAATTATGATATGTTTAGCACTGCATTTACCCTTGCCAACTTTTTGGGGGTTGGTACTTAAAGGTATCATTCTGTAATTTTATCATTAACATAGTCCTTAAAACATAAGATTAGTTGATATGATTAAGAGAATTTACCTAAACCTTTTGCCAATTGAATATAAATCTAGTCGATTGCCTTTCTATCTGTCTCTATATTTTTCTATCTAATCATAAAGGGCCATATCTAAGTACAATTTATCGAAAGCAATATCACTTTTCTCTTAACCCATTAATGAAATTAACTTTACCTCAAGTCCAAACGAATGGAATTTGCCAGCTTTATCAAACAAGATGCAGGTGGAAGTCTTTTGTGATTGTGCCTGTGCCAAATCATTCATCCAATTCTTAGCTCGTATAGCTACAACCTAAAAGATAGCAATGACATATACATTTACACAAATTGTGTTATATATTGCCTTTTCATAGATTAAGTCAATCACTGAACTGAGAATCTTATATGCTTCTTTACATTTGAACTTCCGACAAATGATCTTTGAAAATTTACGTGGACAGTATTATAGTTTAGGCAGACACTTTTTCACTTGTCAGAACATTTTTTATTTAGAATAATGATTAGTAAAGTGAACTACTGGCTTATTCGATCTTTACCTCTGGTGTTTGTTTTTGAAATGAGATATTTTTGCCTCACTAATCACCAAACTTTATGAGAGTGATTGTCTGTGTAATTGCTCGGATGAGATCGTACATTGTCATCTCGGATGAAAAACTAGGTCACAAGAGCTAAAACATGAAAACAATGCATCTATTATTTCAAAATATCCTGGAAATTGGTGTAAAACATCGTTTTGATGATTTCTAGGTAATTTTTGAATATGTGTCACCTCAGGTCAAAATAATGGGTTACACATATGGAAAAAAAACAGTGTGAACACTTTAGTTGTCATATTTATTATCACCCATTGTCATTTAACTTGCTTACGATGCTTGTTTAGGTAATTGCTCGAATGAGTTCGAACATTGATCATCTTGGATAAAAAACTAGGAAACTGGTTTCTAGAATTTGAAAAATCTGGTAAACAATCTAGTGGCTATACTTTGCTATATAAATATCCTGAAAATTATGTTTTAACTTTCTTTTGATGATGTTTGGGTCAAGTATGAATAAGAGTTACATGGGGGTCAAAAACAAGGTCACACCTTCCTAATATGGAAATTCCTGTGAAAAATATAGTGATCACATTATTAGTACAGTTTAGGTGGGGGTCAAACCTTGAATCAGAATGCCCGAAATGGAAACACATTGTTTAGATTAAACAGACGACATTTGCTGTAAAAATAGACTAGAAATTTGTGAGATAGGTCGCATGGTTGATTTATAGATAAAGTTTGAATAAAGGTTAACTAACTAAATATCAATAACTAGGTCGCAATGCCAAACATGGAAAATTCTTGATAACACTCTTAAGGCAATATAAACATTAAGAAAACCCTGAAAGCTTGTCTGACAAATTAATTTGATGATTTCTAGGTCAAGTTCCAATATCTAAAGGGTGCGTTTATAAAAAATATCGATAATAAATGAGTTACCTTATCCGTTTCCTTAAGGTCTTTTAAAAATGCATATGCATATCCAGAATACGTTGTTCCGAAATCAATAGCGGCTATAACAAGACAAGATTTTGTACTCGATGCCATTGTTGAATGCTTGAACCTTAAGTAAACACAACATTAACAACACTCGTCTTCCAGCATTTAATGTATATCTAAATACTAGTTGAAATCCCTGTTTATTCTGTTATTTACGATTTATACTTTACTCTTTGACAAATATCCATATAACTTACTTAAAAGACATGTTGATACAGGTAGATAATTCAATAACTGATTCTTAAATCACAGTAAAGTATGTATTTTTCTATATTTATTTTATATTTGGCATTCAATTTACTTCCGGGTTGATATGTTAGACGCCATTACAAATTACATTCTTTACAAATGAACTATGTGCCAATTAAGCGTTAACATTTATCTATTATATACAATGTATACAATGATCACGTTACATTATAAACTTATAACTGAAATTTAACCTAGATTTGGAGGTTTAACACCTCTCTTATAGTGATCAAAGCGCTGAAAGCACATTTTTTTCTGATCAAAGCAAAGTTTAACTCCAAGTCGAATTATGAACATCTATAATAATTTATTATTGTATTTTTCTTACTTCGTTAAGTTATCTTAATACACGTTGATTCATCTTGTAGGACACTTAGTATGTACTTGTTACTTGATTACTTTCACCAGAAACCCATGATGTTATACCAGCTACTTTTTCAAAAGATAATTTGAAGATCGATTATAATGTTAGTTCCTTTTGTATCATTCCGAGTTAACCCCGTACTAACGTTCGCCGCCCGACTACTCGCTATCTTAAGATTTGGATATTTCGTTTTAAGGGTCACGTTTAGGTGACATCAGGCGTTATTCGTCATATGAAACTGATGTCATGTTTGAGTAACAATTTCTGGTATTTAGGCTATGGAGCCTTACTTATATGGGAAGATAAAAATCCTTAGGAGAGATCCAAGTGTGTCTTTAATACTACATTTGAATAAAATATTCCTGAAGTCTCACTCAAACGTCAATAAGGTTTGCTATAATCTAGGGCACCTGAAAAACGTGTTTAAACACCAAACCCACCACGTTTAGGTCCCGAGAAACCCCGTGCAAATATAGCGACACCAGAATGAGGGGCGAATTTGAGGCCCTGTAGCCACTGCGCATCTCACTGCGCAGGTATGATTTTTGTGCAAATGGGTTGCTAACTACGTAGGGCATTTGGAAAATGTTTGAAACAAGTAAGTAACTACATTAAGGTAGCAAAAAACGCGTGCAAACCTCGGGACACCAGGATGAGGCGGCCATTTTTGCTGTTCTATAGCCATATATAGCCATATTGCACGGTATACTTTGCGGCTCTGTTGCCATGGCGCACCTCGGTGTGCGAATGTGATTTTTTGCAGTTAGGTTGCTAACCATCTAGGGCACCTGAAAAACGTGTTTAAACACCAAACCCACCACGTTCAGGTACCGAGAAACCCCGTAGAAATCTCCGGACACCAGGATGAGGGCGATTTTGGGGCCCTGTAGCCACTGCGCATCTCACTGCGCAGGTATGATTTTTGTGCAAATGGGTTGCTAACTACGTAGGGCATTGGGAAAATGTGTTTAAACAAGTAAGTAACTACATTAAGGTAGCAAAAAATGCGTGCAAACCTCGGGACACCCGTATGAGGCGGCCATTTTGCTGTTCTATAGCCATATATAGCCATTCTGCACGGTATATTTTTCGGCTCTGTTGCCATGGCGCACCTCGGTGTGCGAATGTGATTTTTTTCAATTAGTTTGCTAACCATCTAGGGCACCTGAAAAACGTGTTTAAACACCAAACCCACCACGTTCAGGTACCGAGAAACCCCGTGAAAATCTCGGGACACCATGATGAGGGGCGACTTCGGGCCCTGTAGCCACTGCGCATCTCACTGCGCAGGCATGATTTTTGTGCAAATGGGTTGCTAACTACGTAGGGCATTGGGAAAATGTGTTTACACAAGTAAGTAACTACATTAAGGTAGCAAAAAACGCGTGCAAACCTCGGGACACCAGGATGAGGCGGCCATTTTTGCTGTTCTATAGCCATATATAGCCATATTGCACGGTATACTTTGCGGCTCTGTTGCCATGGCGCACCTCGGTGTGCGAATGTGATTTTTTGCAGTTAGGTTGCTAACCATCTAGGGCACCTGAAAAACGTGTTTAAACACCAAACCCACCACGTTCAGGTACCGAGAAACCCCTGCAAATCTCCGGACACCAGGATGAGGGGCGACTTTGGGGCCCTGTAGCCACTGCGCATCTCACTGCGCAGGTATGATTTTTGTGCAAATGGGTTGCCAACTACGTAGGGCATTGGGAAAATGTGTTTAAACAAGTAAGTAACTACATTAAGGTAGCAAAAAACGCGTGCAAAACTCGGGACACCAGGATGAGGCGGCCATTTTTGCTGTTCTATAGCCATATATACCCATATTGCACGGTATACTTTGCGGCTCTGTTGCCATGGCGAACCTCGGTGTGCGAATGTGATTTTTTGCAGTTAGGTTGCTTACCATCTAGGGCACCTGGAAAACGTGTTTAAACACCAAACCCACCACGTTTAGGTACCGAGAAACCCCGTGCAAATCTCGGGACACCAGGATGAGGGGCGATTTTGGGGCCCTGTAGCCACTGCGCATCTCACTGCGCAGGTATGATTTTTGTGCAAATGGGTTGCTAACTACGTAGGGCATTGGGAAAATGTGTTTAAACAAGTAAGTAACTACATTAAGGTAGCAAAATACGCGTGCAAACCTCGGGACACCAGGATGAGGCGACCATTTTTGCTGTTCTATAGCCATATATAGCCGTATTGCACGGTATATTTTTCGGCTCTGTTGCCATGGCGAACCTTGGTGTGCGAATGTGATTTTTTGCAGTTAGGTTGCTTACCATCTAGGGCACCTGAAAAACGTGTTTAAACACCAAATCCACCACGTTCAGGTACCGAGAAACCCCGTGCAAATCTCGGGACATCAGGATGAGGGGCGACTTTGGGGCCCTGTAGCCACTGCGCATCTCACTGCGCAGGTTTGATTTTTGTGCAAATGGGTTGCTAACTATGTAGGACATTGGGAAAATGTGTTTAAACAAGTAAGTAACTACATTAAGGTAGCAAAAAACGCGTGCAAACCTCGGGACACCAGGATGAGGCGGCCATTTTTGCTGTTCTATAGCCATATATAGCCATATTGCACGGTATACTTTGCGGCTATGTGCGACTGTGATTTTTTGCAGTTAGGTTGCTAACCATCTAGGGCACCTGAAAAACGTGTTTAAACACCAAACCCACCACGTTCAGGTACCGAGAAACCCCGTGCAAATCTCGGGACACCAGGATGAGGGGCGACTTTGGGGCCGTGTAGCCACTGCGCATCTTACTGCGCAGGTATGATTTTTGTGCAAATAGGTTGCTTACTACGAAGGGCATTATGAAAATGTGTTTAAACAAGTAAGTAACAACATTAAGGTAGCAAAAAACGCGTGCAAACCTCGGGACACCAGGATGAGGCTGCCATTTTTGCTGTTCTATAGCCATATATAGCCATATTGCACGGTATTCTTTGCGGCTCTGTTGCAATGGTGCACCTCGGTGTGCGAATGTGATTTTTTGCAGTTAGGTTGCTAACCATCTAAGGCACCTGAAAAACGTGTTTAAACACCAAACCCACCACGTTCAGGTACCGAGAAACCCCGTGCAAATATTGGGACACCAGAATGAGGGGCGAATTTGGGGCCCTGTAGCCACTGCGCATCTCACTGCGCGGGTATAATTTTTGTGCAAATGGGTTGCTAACTACGTAGGGCATTGGGAAAATGTTTGAAACAAGTAAGTAACTACATTAAGGTAGCAAAAAAACGCGTGCAAACCTCGGGACACCAGGATGAGGCGGCCATTTTTGCTGTTCTATAGCCATATATAGCCATATTGCACGGTATACTTTGCGGCTCTGTTGCCATGGCGCACCTCGGTGTGCGAATGTGATTTTTTGCAGATAGGTTGCTTACCATCTAGGGCACCTGAAAAACGTGTTTAAACACCAAACCCACCACGTTCAGGTACCGAGAAACCCCGTGCAAATCTCGGGACACCAGGATGAGGGCGAATTTGGGGCCCTGTAGCCACTGCGCATCTCACTGCGCAGGTATGATTTTTGTGCAAATGGGTTGCTAACTACGTAGGGCATTGGGAAAATGTGTTTAAACAAGTAAGTAACTACATTAAGGTAGCAAAAATTGCGTGCAAACCTCGGGACACCAGTATGTGGCGGCCATTTTTGCTGTTCTATAGCCATATATAGCCATTCTGCACGGTATATTTTTCGGCTCTGTTGCCATGGCGCACCTCGGTGTGCGAATGTGATTTTTTTCAATTAGTTTGCTAACCATCTAGGGCACCTGAAAAACGTGTTTAAACACCAAACCCACCACGTTCAGGTACCGAGAAACCCCGTGCAAATCTCGGGACACCAGGATGAGGGGCGAGTTTGGGGCCCTGTAGCCACTGCGGATCTCACTGCGCAGGTATGATTTTTGTGCAAATGGGTTGCTAACTATGTAGGGCATTCGGAAAATGTGTTTAAACAAGTAAGGAACTACATTAAGATTGCAAAAAACGCGTGCAAACCTCGGGACACCAGGATGAGGCGGCCATTTTTGCTGTTCAATAGCCATATATACCCATATTGCACGGTATACTTTGCGGCTCTGTTGCCATGGCGAACCTCGGTGTGCGAATGTGATTTTTTGCAGTTAGGTTGCTAACCATCTAGGGCACCTGAAAAACGTGTTTAAACACCAAGTCCACCACGTTCAGGTACCGAGAAACCCCGTGCAATTCTCGGGGCACCAGGATGAGGGGCGATTTTGGGGCCCTGTAGCCACTGCGCATTTCACTGCGCAGGTATGATTTTTGTGCAAATGGGTTGCTAACTACGTGGGGCATTGGGGAAATGTGTTTAAACCAGTAAGTAACTACATTAAGGTAGCAAAAAACGCGTGCAAACCTCGGGACACCAGGATGAGGAGGCCATTTTTGCTGTTCTATAGCCATATATAGCCATATTGCACGGTATACTTTGCGGCTCTGTTGCAATGGTGCACCTCGGTGTGCGAATGTGATTTTTTGCAGTTAGGTTGCTAACCATCTAGGGCACCTGAAAAACGTGTTTAAACACCGAACCCGCCACGTTCAGGTACCGAGAAAACCCGTGCAAATTTTGCGACACCAGGATGAGGGGCGATTTTTGGGCCCTGTAGCCACTGTGCATCTCACTGCGCTGGTATGATTTTTGTGCAAATGGGTTGCTAACTTCGTAGGGCATCAGGAAAATGTGTTCAAACTAGTAACTAACTACATTAAGGTAGCATAAAACGCGTGCAAACCTTGCGACACCAGGATGAGGCTGCCATTTTTGCTGTTCTAAACCCCTATATAGCCATATTGCACGGTATACTTTGCGGCTCTGTTGCCATGGCGCAACTCGGTGTGCGAATGTGATTTTTTGCAGTTATGTTGCTAACCATCTACGGCACCGGAAAAACGTGTTTAAACACCAAACCCACCACGTTCAGGTCCCGAGAAACCCCATGCAAATTTTGCGAAACCAGGATGAGGGGCGATTTTGGGGCCCTGTAGCCACTGCGCATCTCACTGCGCAGGTATGATTTTTATGCAAATGGGTTGCTAACTACGTAGGGCATCAGGAAAATGTGTTTTAAACAAGTAACTAACTACATTAAGGTAGCATAAAATGCGTGCAAACCTTGCGACACCAGGATGAGGCGGCCATTTTGTTCTATAGCCCTATATAGCCATATTGCACGGTATACTTTGCGGCTCTGTTGCCATGGCGCAACTCGGTGTGCGACTGTGATTTTTTACAGTTAGGTTGCTAACCATCTAGGGCACCTGAAAAACGTGTTTAAACACCAAACCCACCACGTTCAGGTACTGAGAAACCCCGTGCAAATCTCGGGACACCAGGATGAGGGGCGACTTTGGGGCCATGTAGCCACTGCGCATCTCACTGCGCAGGTATGATTTTTGTGCAAATGGGTTGCTAACTACGTAGGGCATTCGGAAAATGTGTTTAAACAAGTAAGGAACTACATTAAGATTGCAAAAAACGCGTGCAAACCTCGGGACACCAGGATGAGGCGGCCATTTTTGCTGTTCTATAGAAATATATAGCCATATTGTACGGTATACTTTTCGGCTCTGTTGCCATGGCGCACCTCGGTGTGCGAATGTGATTTTTTGCAGTTGGGTTGCTAACCATCTAGGGCACCTGAAAAACGTGTTTAAACACCAAGTCCACAACGTTCAGGTACCGAGAAACCCCGTGCAATTCTCGGGGCACCAGGATGAGGGGCGATTTTGGGGCCCTGTAGCCACTGCGCATTTCACTGCGCAGGTATGATTTTTGTGCAAATGGGTTGCTAACTACGTGGGGCATTGGGGAAATGTGTTTAAACAAGTAAGTAACTACATTAAGGTAGCAAAAAACGCGTGCAAACCTCGGGACACCAGGATGAGGCGGCCATTTTTGCTGTTCTATAGCCATATATAGCCATATTGCACGGTATACTTTGCGGCTCTGTTGCAATGGTGCACCTCGGTGTGCGAATGTGATTTTTTGCAGTTAGGTTGCTAACCATCTAGGGCACCTGAAAAACGTGTTTAAACACCAAACCCACCACGTTCAGGTACCGAGAAACCCCGTGCAAATCTCGGGACACCTGGATGAGGGGCGACTTTGGGGCCCTGTAGCCACTGAGCATCTCACTGCGCAGGTATGATTTTTGTGCAAATGGGTTGCTAACTACGAAAGGCATTGGGAAAATGTGTTTAAACAAGTAATTAACTACATTAAGGTAGCAAAAAACGCGTGCAAACCTCGGGACACCAGGATGAGGCGGCCATTTTTGCTGTTCTATAGCCATATATAGCCATATTGCACGGTATATTTTGCGGCTCTGTTGCCATGGCGCACCTCGGTGTGCAAATGTGATTTTTTGCAGTTAGGTTGCTAACCATCTAGGGCACCTGAAAAACGTGTTTAAACACCAAACCCACCACGTTCAGGTACCGAGAAACCCCGTGCAATTCTCGGGACACCAGGATGAGGGGCGACTTTGGGGCCCTGTAGCCACTGCGCATCTCAATGCGCAGGTATGATTTTTGTGCAAATGGGTTGCTAACTACGTAGGGCATTGGGAAAATGTGTTTAAACAAGTAAGTAACTACATTTAGGTAGCAAAAACGCGTGCAAACCTTGCGAGACCAGGATGAGGCGGCCATTTTTGCTGTTCTATAGACATATATAGCCATATTGCACGGTATACTTTGCGGCTCTGTTGCCATGGCGCAACTCGGTGTGCGAATGTGATATTTTGCAGTTAGGTTGCTAACCATCTTGGGCACCTGAAAAACGTGCTTAAACACCGAACCCACCACGTTCAGGTACCGAGAAAACCCGTGCAAATTTTGCGACACCAGGATGAGGGGCGATTTTTGGGCCCTGTAGCCACTGTGCATCTCACTGCGCTGGTATGATTTTTGTGCAAATGGGTTGCTAACTTCGTAGGGCATCAGGAAAATGTGTTTAAACTAGTAACTAACTACATTAAGGTAGCATAAAACGCGTGCAAACCTTACGACACAAGGATGAGGCTGCCATTTTTGCTGTTCTAAAGCCCTATATAGCCATATTGCACGGTATACTTTGCGGCTCTGTTGCCATGGCGCAACTCGGTGTGCGACTGTGATTTTTTGCAGTTAGGTTGCTAACCATCTAGGGCACCTGAAAAACGTGTTTAAACACCAAACCCACTACGTTCAGGTACCGAGAAAACCCGTGCAAATTTGGCGACACCAGGATGAGGGGCGATTTTGGGGCCCTGTAGGCATTGCGCATCTCACCGCGCAGGTATGATTTTTGTGCAAATCGGTTGCTAACTACGTAGGGCATCAGGAAAATGTGTTTAAACAAGTAACTACATTGTAACTTCATTAGGGTAGCAAAAAACGCGTGCAAACCTTGCGACATCAGGATGAGGCGGCCATTTTCGCTGTTCTATAGCCCTATATAGCCATACTGCACGGTATACTTTACGGCTCTGTTGCCATGGTGCAACAATGTGTGCGACTGTGATTTTTTGCAGTTAGGTTGCTAACTATCTAGGTTACCTGAAAAACGTATTTTAACCCGAAACCCACCACGTTCAGGTACCGAGAAAACCCGTGCAAATTTTGCGAAACCAGGATGAGGGGCGATTTTGGGGCCCTGTAGCCACTGCGCATCTCACTGCGCTGGTATGATTTTTATGCAAATTGGTTGCTAACTACGTAGGGCATCAGGAAAATGTGTTTAAACAAGTAACTAACTACATTAAGGTAGCATAAAATGCGTGCAAACCTTGCGACACCAGGATGAGGCGGCCATTTTTGCTGTTCTATAGCCCTATATAGCCATATTGCACGGTATACTTTGCGGCTCTGTTGCCATGGCGCAACTCGGTGTACGAATGTGATTTTTTACAGTTAGGTTGCTAACCATCTAGGGCACCTGAAAAACGTGTTTAAACACCAAACCCACCACGTTCAGGTACCGAGAAACCCCGTGCAAATCTCGGGACACCAGGATGAGGGGCGAATTTGGGGCCCTGTAGCCACTGCGCATCTCACTGCGCAGGTATGATTTTTGTGCAAATGGGTTGCTAACTACGTAGGGCATTGGGAAAATGTGTTGAAACAAGTAAGTAACTACATTAAGGTAGCAAAAAACGCGTGCAAACCTCGGGACACCAGGATGAGGCGACCATTTTTGCTGTTCTATAGCCATATATAGCCATATTGCACGGTATATTTTGCGGCTCTGTTTCCATGGCGCACCTCGGTGTGCGAATGTGATATTTTTCAGTTAGGTTGCTAACCATATAGGGCACCTAAAAAACGTGTTTAAACACCAAACCCACCACGTTCAGGTACCGAGAAACGCCGTGCAAATCTCGGGACACCAGGATGAGGGGCGACTTTGGGGTCCTGTAGCCACTGCGCATCTCACTGCGCAGGTATGATTTTTTGTGCAAATGGGTTGCTAACTACGTAGGGCATTGGGAAAATGTGTTTAAACAAAAAAGTAACTACATTAAGGTAGCAAAAACGCGTGCAAACCTCGGGACACTAGGATGAGGCGGCCATTTTTGCTGTTCTATAGCCATATATAGCCATATTGCACGGTATACTTTGCGGCTCTGTTGCCATGGCGCACCTCGGTGTGCGAATGTGATTTTTTGCAGTTAGGTTGCTAACCATCTAAGGCACCTGAAAAACGTGTTTAAACACCAAACCCACAACGTTCAGGTACCGAGAAACCCCGTGCAAATCTCGGGACACCAGGATGAGGGGCGAATTTGGGGCAATGTAGCCACTGCGCATCTCACTGCGCAGGTATGATTTTGTGCAAATGGGTTGCTAACTACGTAGGGCATTGGGAAAATGTGTTTAAAGAAGTAAGTAACTACATTAAGGTAGCAAAACACGCGTGCAAACCTCGGGACACCAGGTTGAGGCGGCCATTTTTGCTGTTCTATAGCCATATATAGCCATATTGCATGGTATACTTTTCAGCTCTGTTGCCATGGCGCACCTCGGTGTGCGAATGTGATTTTTGCAGTTAGGTTGCTAACCATCTAGGACACCTGAAAAACGTGTTTAAACACCAAACCCACCACGTTCAGGTGCCGAGAAACCCCCTGCAAATCTCGGGACACCAGGATGAGAGGCGAATTTGGGGCCCTTTAGCCACTGCGCATCTCACTGCGCAGGTATGATTTTTGTGCAAATGGTTTGCTAACTACGTAGGGCATTGGGAAAATGTTTTTAAACAAGTAAGTAACTACATTAAGGTAGCAAAAACGCGTGCAAACCTCGGGACACCAGGATGAGGCGGCCATTTTTGCTGTTCTATAGCCATATATAGCCATATAGCACGGTATACTTTGCGGCTCTGTTGCCATGGCGCACCTCGGTGTGCGAATGTGATTTTTTGCTGTTAGGTTGCTAACCATGTAGAGCACCTAAAAAACGTGTTAAAACACCAAACCCACCACGTTCAGGTACCGAGAAAACCCGTGCAAATCTCGGGACACAAGGATGAGGGGCGACTTTGGGGCCTTGTAGCCACTGTGCATCTCACTGCGCAGGTATGATTTTTGTGCAAATCGGTTGCTAACTACGTAAGGCATCAGGAAAATGTGTGTAAACAAGTAACTAACTACATTAAGGTAGCAAAAACGCGTGCAAACCTTGCGACACCAGGATGAGGGGCGACTTTGGGGCCCTGTAGCCACTGCGCATCTTACTGCGCAGGTATGATTTGTGTGCAAATGGGTTGCTAACTACGTAGGGCATCAGGAAAATGTGTTTAAACAAGTAACTAACTACATTAAGGTAGCAAAAAACGCGTGCAAACCTTGCGACACCAGGATGATGCGGCCATTTCTGCTGTTCTATAGCCCTATATAACCATATTGCACGGTATACTTTGCGGCTCTGTTGCCATGGCGCAACTCGCTGTGCGACTGTGATTTTTTGCAGTTAAGTTGCTGACCATCTAGGGCACCTGAAAACGTGTTTAAACACTAAACCCACCACGTTCAGGTACCGCGAAAATCCGTGCAAATTTTGCGAAACCAGGATGAGGGGCGACTTTGGGGCCTTGTAGCCACTGCGCATCTCACTGCACAGGTATGATTTTTGTGCAAATGGGTTGCTAACTACGTAGGGCATCAGGAAAATGTGTTTAAACAAGTAACTAACTACATTAAGGTAGCAAAAAACGCGTGCAAACCTTGCGACACCAGGATGAGGCGGCCATTTTTGCTGTTCTATAGCCCTATATAGCCATATTGCACGGTATACTTTGCGGCTCTGTTGCCATGGCGCAACTCGGTGTGCGACTGTGATATTTTGCAGTTAGGTTGCTAATCATCTAGGGCACCTAAAAAACGTGTTTAAACACCAAACGCACCACGTTCAGATACCTAGAAAACCCGTGCAAATTTTGCGACACCAGGATGAGGGCCGAATTTGGGGCCCTGTAGCCACTGCGCATCTCACTGCGCAGGTATGATTTTTGTGCAAATGGGTTGCTAACTACGTAGGGCATCAGGAAATTGTGTTTAAACAAGTAACTATCTACATTAAGGTGGCAAAAAACGCGTGCAAACATTGCGACACCAGGATGAGGCGGCCATTTTTGCTGTTCTATAGCCCTATATAGCCATATTGCACGGTATACAATGCTAAGCTGTTAAAATCATTATGACAAAATGAGAAACATACAACTGACATACAGAGAGTGAGTTTCTTTAGCATATCGCTAGCTAGCGCTTTACGCCTGGTACCCTTAATTTGATATCACATATATACGTACTCCTTTTGGTGTAAGAAAGGGTTCCAGGGCACAAAGCGTTAGCTAGCAATTTAAATAAACTCGCCCAAAGTTTACATTACTGTATCACTTTTCCTATTACAGAATATATAAACAATTAACAAACAGGATAAAATACAAGAACATTTATTACGCTAGTTGTATTTTTATTGATATATATATCATTATTTAACTGAAATAAGTCATGATGGTGTTGTTGTCTATGATTGTGGTACAAGAACCCCATCCACAACATGTACAACACCATTAGATGTTGTTAGGTCAGCTTCTGTTACAGTACCAGTATTGGTGGTTCCTGTTGGTGTGATTTGTACTCCACCTGAAACAAAAAAATATATAGTTTTGTCAAATTGTCACCTAACAAGGTCAGTAACGGCATAATGGTGACATCTAGGTTAATTTCGAGTGGAATAGGAGCAGTGGTTCAGTGGTAGGACGCGTACTTAAGGATATACAGGTCAATGATTTGATCGCCACTAGGGGCACTGCTAATTTCCTTGAGCAAGATATTAACTTAAAGTTGATCCTTTCTAACCAGGTGTAAATGGAAACTGTGACAAATCACTTGCCCGAAGGTGATCGCCATGTTCAGGGGTTATCGCACAAGATTTTGAAGTAGGCTAAACATGTATATGGCTGCAGACTTTAAACCTCAAATTAACTTTATAAGTTTACATTAAATGACAAAGATTGCAATCAAAGCGCTGAAAGGATTGAATTAAATATTACTAGGCAGGTACAAAATGTATGTTAAACTTCGGACGCACATGGCTGTTGAAGTTCATATTTAGCCGGCCCAAATGTGCTAAATTGGCTTTTGTTTAATTTTAAACATGTAAGATTTTATCAAACTGGTAATTGAAACCCATCAATGCCCTCAAAGAGTGTAAAGTTGACATATTTCTTTAACTGGACTAAATTTAAAAAATATATATGCATATAAGTCTGCAATATAAAGGTAAACGTTTGTGTTAGTTATATATATACATGTTCCTGAATTGATTTTGATAATCGTCGACTACATACAGGAATATATGCCATACACAGTACAAGTGTGGATACTAGAATAATATTGTTATGTGTTATCATAAGTTATTTGATGATGATTGCAACGTTGAAAATATTGAAATAGCTAACTCACCTCCAGACAAATTCACTGTGAGTCTTTTTCCACTAAGAGTTGTCAATGTTTGACCGTCTTTCAAATCACTGGACATCACAATACCATTTACAAGATGATCTTTTAGAATATCTGTATAAGTAAAAATGTTCATTGTCTTTTTTAATATTAAGTATATTTGTTATTATTGACTTTTTCTCAAACAATGTTTTTTTTTCAAATATTTAAGTTTTTCCCGAAATATTTAAATACACTAATCAACACTCACCTCTAGTACGAAACTAGTTGATTATGCGATAATCAATTATTCGTGGAACGGTCTAATGTACTATTGTCTGAATTGCTTTGTTAGTTGTGAAAAGTACGAACTATTTACACAATATAGGGTTTTTAAAAAGGAAAAAAGAAATTAGTAGAAATACGTGTAGCAAAGGTATTCTAGTTATGGGATCTTCAAAACGTAAGCAGTCATTGGTTTTCGTATATTCTGGTAGCAGTCAAAGTAACAAATTTGCTAAAAAGTGCGTAAGACAGCTGATAAATTTTGTCCAAAAAAACGCATAATTGTAACAGTCAACTCTGAATCATATGCACAAATTAAACTTGATTTGATAAGTTCGATTCAATTATTTTAACCCAGTATAAATTGGGATTTTCGGGTAAATAAAGTAGAAAACTTCTGTACGCGCCATTTGAAGTCATATATTTAGTAGTCTAGCTAGAGAGATCGGGATTTGGATACTCGTGCCCGAAGGGGTGCGGGTTCGAATCCCACCCGGGGAGGTTATACCCTTCCATGAAAATTTGACAATAATGACGAGTTTCCTCCATTGGTTAGATAATATGGATTAGTTTCCGGCCTTGTGGAAGGGTAGGTGAGTACTGGTTATAGACAATGGTCCAGGAAAGCTATAGGTTAGATGCGCTGGACGCCGTGAAATGACCTAAATTGTGTTGATACGGCGTTAACTCCAATAAATAAATAAATAGAGAAATCGGCAAATATTATTTTAGTTTAACGCATAATATGTTGTTGTAGATCACGTGATTATTGACCCTTTGTAACATCATACATGTTTGTTTACTTACTGGTATATTGATCAATAGCGCCTGGTGAACTAAAGTCGGGTAATGCAGCAGTGATCTTCTCGAAGGCGGCATTTGTTGGTGCAAATAAAGTGAACTGACCATTCTCTGTTGATAGAAAAAAGTTTATAGTCTTCGCGTTAAATGATAACACATTATGTCAATAATAAATCTACAAAGTCCTAGTTCACAAATTATAATAGATTAGCTTGGACAATAGATTTGCTTTAAATATTTTTATTAAAACGCGATATAAACTTATCAAAGGGAAACTACTCTTACTAACATTAGTCATACTAAAACTCGAAACTCCGTTTTTATCTTAGTAAAGTCAGCATTATCCCCCTTTCATCGCATTCTAAAGTTAAAATCTGAAGAGCATTTCTATCATTATCTACTTGAATCACACAATGTCATCTTATATAAAATATTATTTAAAAACTTACGGAGTAGAGTTGGCTCAAGATTGGTCAATGTTAAGAGCATATTAAGAGTAGAAAAGTCATTTCCTCGTTTTAATAAAAGCTCTCCGATCTTTTCTGTATTTGGCATTAAAACACCATCGATAACATGAAGTACACCATTGTTTAAGATGATATCATTGGAGGATGGGTCAATTGGTACATTGTTAATTGTCAATGTCTGAAAAAATATAAAAATGTTTGAATCATTTTAAGTTATTTTCAATTTTTCTATTTAACTTTGATGTATCTTTAACAAAAGGGAAATAACCACTACAGGTACTGCATGTTTCAGCACTGATTTTGTTACGAATATTTGAATAGATGGTATGGTATTCATCTCAGTAATATACATTGGTCAAGAATAAAAAAAAACTAAAATCAAGAATCTTCATTGTATTGGATCGATTTCTGTGCTCGATGAACAATTGCTGTAATGTCCAGCATTCCTATTCATTCTCATGAATGTAATACACTGACTTATTAAATGCATATAAAACGGTAAGCAGATTATTATGATATTATGTGTCATTTCGATGGGTTATTTCAATACAAGCCTTACTCTGTTAAGATCGGCTGTGTAAAAGCATAAGTGTAAACAGTATACTACAGCAACAACAAAAAACGAAGTTAATGTAAATAAATGTGGATGTCGATTAAGGTTTAAATTGTCATTAAAGCTACAGTCCCATAAACATAAAAAATAGCCGTGAGGGCACTGTACGGGTGCCGTGCGATCAAGCTCCGCAAGGACCCGTACGAACTCTTGCGTACCCGTGCGGACTGTTACGTCTTTACCAGGGTCCGTGCGATGAGCCCAGGATACACGTATCAGTTTCAGAGTCAAATCGTGAGCAAATCGTGGCCGAGTATGGATTAAACATGCATAATATGAATTTTCTTCCAGCTACGGCTCCGTACAGGTGTGTTGTTTTGTACCATGTGTATCACCTTGATACGCAAGGCTTCCCACGGTCTACGACTGTCTGCACGTACGGGTCCGTAACAAGCCACGGTTTTATGGGACAGAGGCATAACGCCACCAAATTCCTATGTTACATCTATCTCTATCTCACCGTACCTAATATCAAGTGCCCATTCCAACAAGTGATTTAGCTTTTTTCAGGAACGGTTAACAGCACAACGATAAGAACTTTGATAATTATTGATACAGCGTTAAAATCCCCAACAGAAAAGTATAACTTACTCCATTGGCAAATTTGCGGAACATCACATTTTGTCCATTCAATGTGCTGACAGAAGCTCCGTCTTTGAATGTTGGAGCCATAGCAAAACCGCTGAGCACGTGGTACTTCAATACTGATTCCAGAAGAGCATTGTCAGATGTTACTTCGTTCAATGTGCTTTGAGGAACACCAGCAAATGCTTGATTGTTTGGAGCAAACAATGTGTAAGCACCTAAATTAAAAAATATAACAATTACTTAAACTGAACATTTGAAAACGTCAGGAATACTTTAAACCTGTCACTTAAGTACGTCGGTCGGCTATACAGACCCTTGAACTTGTCAAAATGCATTTACATGATACAGGTGTTGTCAATGAATCAAAAGTGGAGTTTTTTGTTCCACTTCAAAAGAGAATATATTCGATTGATTGCTTTTAACACTTTTCTACAGCGTCAATGGGCAGGAGCTACTGCCTGGGGCATTTATATACATGTACTATTGAAGTATGTCTCATAAACGAAATATGTAATCTAGTAGAATTTAGTATGTCACATTTAGTAAATTGTTTACTGAATTTATAGATAATACTGATTTACATATACATTTCGAAATGGGGTTTAGAAAACATATCACAAAAACAACAGTAAAAAATACAGACGTGCCACAGAGCCAGAAGGCATAGACAGAAATATTATTTAGATTAAAGCAATAGTCATTATATAAGAGACGGCACTAACAAATATCGAAAACAAGAACCCAATGAGGTTTCCGTCTTGGAACGGGTAGTGGCAAACTTATTGTCATGAGAAATTTGCCATACGTATAAAAATACGTTAAATAGACACAAAACTTACATAAAATAGTTTTGTTTGTACAGTCAAGCTAAAAGAAACTATTGTACATGTAATTTCAAATGAAATATATAGATGTCTACCATTTCATCTATTAGGATACGGGTTCGTTCGGCAGAGGGTTACGCACAGAATTTGAATCGAGAGAGTAAAATGGGATGTGTGTTCGAGTCTAATCCGAGAAGGTTATACCCTTCCACGAAAATTCGAAAGTAATGTTGATTTTACAGAGAAGTCGCATTTTGAAAGGATCTGCGAGTTCTGGCTATGGTCAATTGTCGAGAAAATCTAGGTTATTTGAGCTGATAATCATAGTTTTATTGACACAGAGTTGAACCCACAGTAAGTAAACAAATAAATGCAATATTGAAACTGGTATAATGGATGAATAAGCTGCATGAAATAAACATACCGGGACTGTCCAGTGTAGAATAAAGTCCAGCTTGCTTCAGAAGACTGACCAGTGTTGTGTAACCATTGTCCGTTAACCATTGGGAGATGGTCTTGTCCTCGAAACCATGCGATAGGCTTAAGCCTAGCATGAAAATTAGCGTAGTCACCTTGAAGAACATTTTGTTTACACTAAAACAATCCGTGAATGAACAGTTTACTTATCTTAGCCTTTATAACTAGGTCTACTAAATTGTGAGTTCGGATGTACACTACGACGGTATTTAGATATAATGTTCACTTTAAGAATTGTGCAATCACGTTTGTAGATAACAGTCTATATGAGTGCTTTATTTAACTTTAATTGAGCAACAATGAAATGTGAAAGAATCACAGTCTTTACATAAACTGTAAAATTTTGACTGAAGTTTGACATGTATAAATGTACGACAATTTATTTTCTCAGGTGAAATAGACCGCTCTGAACAATCATGTAGCCATACTAGAGCATCTAGTTATATTTCAAACAGTTATGTACATTGAAGCTCAACATTGCACTGACAGATGTTAATTTTGTATAGAGATTGTCCTTGTTATGACAATTGTTTTGACAACTATTGAAAGTTCCATACGAGGTACGCCTACATCAATTGTATTGATATGTTAGTGTAACTAGTGTAACCCCGCGGTCTTTGGCAGCGGTATAACTTAAAGACATCGAAACGCTGTAAAGTTATTTCTAACATCCATTAAAATTATGGTCCAAAATTGCACTGCCAAATAATAGTTATAAAAAGATCGTCTTTCTTAGTGATAATAGTTGTTGTGACACCGAATGAATTTCATGGTCCGAACTTGGATCGAACCTGCGACCATCTTAGCTTAAAGGTAAGGGAGTACAAGATCGGTAAACGCTTTACGTCTTAAATTATGATAACGATTTATTTCATGACGAAACTTCATGCGTCATATACTACATGATAGAATGGTACAAACAATCTAGACAAGTCTTATCTTGGTCATTTTCAAAACGTGACATATTAGACACATGTGTACCATTAACGTAAAAGATACAACATTTTGAAATCTGACCTACACCCCTACATGAATCAGTGATCAACTATGGCCGGTTCAAGCTGTAAACAGTGTAGTTTTCTTTCAAATCATAAATTTATTTTCATGGTCTATCTATTTTGCTGCAAGTTCTAAAAAAACAGGTCATTGTGAATAAAATGTTAGATTGGGTTCCTATCTAATTTAAAAGTAAAAACATGTCTTTGAACTGTATTAAACTATCAGTGGCGCATTGAATAACCCCGCTGATTTAAATAAACCACGTGTACAGAAGTACTGTATTTAGAACCTAAATCAGTGGGGTTAATGTAAGTTTTTATTTTCTTTTTGCACTCAAATATGCGATGTAAATGCTAACCAAATAAATCTGCCCAATATTCCATGTCAAAATTATCGCATACGAAATAGTGTAATTAGTAAACAGATAAAATGTCCGTACTGATGTATATTATATAACATTAAATACCAGTGTATCACCTATGTCACTAAGGTCATAATCTTATAATAATTATTCACCACGGGCAGACTAAGTATTGAAGGGCAGGGTAGCAGAATATTTTCATAAAAACAAGATATTAGGCGCTATCCAGGGTTAATTTTCTTTGAAGCATAAATAGTCAGATTCGCTGTTCAATCCAATCTCCGTAAACAGATATCCTGTAGAGCGTTGTCGTACAGGATCTCTGTACTGTCTCCGCGGAAGGTCACGTCGAGGTGAACTTTGTGTCGACCAATCAATGCGTAGCTTTCATCTAGACGAAAACTTTATTAATAACATTTTGATTTCGTAATTTCTATTTTTAGACCACGGTGAGAATGCTAATTTAACCAGCGGTATTATTCACAGTTTGCGATTGGGCGGCTCATTTCAAATTGCGTGACGTAGGCGATGTAAACAAGTTACGTATCATAACAATTTCGCCATGAATATTATGATGAGAAAAGGTCACCTGAACGTGACCTTCGTTTGAGAAAGGCCAGATCTAAATTAGCGAGTAGGCGAGCGGAAAATTTTAGATCGGGTTTTAATCAGATTGTGTTCAATCATACCACCAAGCGCGTACCAAAATACACAGAGTAAATAGCTTTTATTTCCTATGAAATCAGAAATACCTATTCATAACAGCAAATGGTTGTTCGTGTGAAACTGATATCATTTTTAAGGTAGATCCTTCGATATAAATTACTTTGAGTACTAAATATAATTTACATAAGTTTTAATAGCCAATCCAGAGGGATTGGGTTGTACAATTTAATCCGGTTTTAATTAATGCAATCGCCCCCAGATACATGTTTTCATTCAAAATTCTTATATAATTTATTTAAATCATTATTACCCCTTTCAAAAAACTAAACGCGACAATACGTGTTTACAAAACCTCTCTATCTGTTTTACAAACGTAACATATTATACTTTTTTCAGACAATTTATAAATTCGTTTTAATCAAATCTACTTCTCTTCATTCAATTGAAAGAATAATTCGACCAAAGACATGTTCAGCAATAACTGGCATTAGAAATCGGAATATTGACATAAAGATCAAATCCACTTCTCCCTTTTAATATCTATAACATAGTCTAAAAGTCTGCCGACATCTACGATATGTTGTAAACACTTTCTGGGAGTTTTCTAAAAGTAATTAGAATTCACTTATCAAATATGCCATGTTAAAACATAATAAAATAAACAAAAATAAACTATGTTTAAATGTGTGTCTTTTAAAGTTACATTCTAGTAGCTTTTTAACATCTGATAGAAAAGACGAATAGGCCATAACTCCTCGGCCATTCACCAGGGAATTGCCTTTGCGTCACATTCCAATACAACAACAAAAACTGTGATCTGTTGTTTCGGAAAAAAACGGTGATAAATGTCTCGTTTTCACGATAAAATGATATCCGCTGAACAATATATAGTTGCATTTATAGTAAAAGAAATGTATCTACATGGCCTTGTGTGTTTGCGACTAGAATTATTTTGCATAACCGTTACGTGCTTTGCCTATACTTCGCCTTACGTATGTACATGCAGTAAAAACTCAGTACTATTGCCGTATTGGTGGACCACACGAAAACTTCCGAGATTATTCATTCAGTAAATAGTCGAGGTGTTCCGATTGAGAGATTTGATGCCAGCTTTCCGAATCAGCGAAGCCATCCTTGTATAACAGAACAACATTTTCTGTCACAGTATATTTATTCAACATTGACTGTTGAGAACAAAATGAACTTCACAACTAGCACATAGATTAATCAAAATGTTTTATCGAAGTGTTCTGCCTTTTGTGTAAAATGTACCCAACAGAGTACGCCCTTGACATGTACTTGTAAAGTTCACTTTAACTTGGACATCAACACAACTATTTATGAAATGGTCTTACGTAATGCAATGAACCTTAAAACTCAATGATTAGTTGAGGTTATTCCATTAAAACCTTTGTACTATCATAGCAATCGTTCTCACCATGATGTTCAAGTTTTTGTTTTTACTTTTTGGAGTAGTGACGGCGTTTGAGGATAAAACAATCGTTCAATACTTAGTCGACAATGGTTTTAGTACGTTAGCGAGTGCTGCAGTGAGTGTCGGTTTAGACGCCCCTTTATCTGGTACAGGTAAGAAAGTAGTTTCTAGTACAATTTCAGAAATTGTAAGTTACAAGACTCAAAATTGCATTGATAGTCGGTATTACTTATACCAATTGACATAAGTGCTGCAACGATTCACTGCAAAGACGACTCGATTTTTTCTTTCGATTTTTTTTTTCGATTCGACTCATTTGACAGTTTAATTTATTTCAAATATACATTGGTGTATTCATTTTAGCTTTAAACTAACTTTTATTGATAATATAAACTTGTTACTTAAATATTTAACATTTATTTCAGAACAAAATCAACAATAAAAATGAATTGTCATACTGAGTTATTTATCACTAGTTTATTTTTGTCACTAAAAGTGATCTATCTTACATTCTAGGTCCTTTCACATTATTTGCGCCAACTGATGCAGCATTCACAAAACTTGGTAATACTTTGAGTACGTTGTCGCCGTCACAATTGGAACTTGTACTGAAATACCACGTGGCTAATGGATTCATTCTGGGACCTCAGATTACGGGGACTCAAAATGTCACAACTCTTAATGGGCAAAGTTTTGTTGCTACTAGGAACGCTTCGGTATGCATAATTAAATCTTTTACTGATCATTATTAATTAATTGTTTGATATTGGACTTCAAATTCAGTAGCCTGTTCAATTACCCCGAACGTTCCAAAACGTTCCGTTACGTTAGGTCGGAACAACTCAACCCGAGATAACTCAATCCCCTACGAACGGATTGAGTTGTCCCAGAGGAAATTTCTTTATTATCAATGGTTGCTTAGTAAACTTGGCTAGGCCGACACTGAGAATCATCTTATAAGTGTTCACATGTAATGACTATTTCAGGGTATATTGATAAATGGTGTTTCCATGGTAACAGGGTCAGATATTATAGTAAACAATGGTGTTATACATGTAATAGACACAGTACTGATACCACCAGTGTTACCTACCTTAACTATAACACAAACATTGATTAGAGATGATACCAGATTCAATGATCTTGTGTTAGCTTTGATTCTAGCTGGCTTAACAGATGTTTTAGATAGTAAGTTACTTTATTTTGTTTAGATTCAAAGTTTTGTCAGCTTAACTTACGGTCATTTTACAGTGGCCAGATTATTAGATTACCTACCCTTTATGACCCAGACCCATGTCTATAACCAGAAGTTGCCATCACCCACCCTTCCAATAAATGCCCCATGTACCTTTTTAATGAATGAACATGGTGTGTCTATGTCGGGTTTTAACGCCGTAGCAACACGTTGTATAGGTAATATAACGGCGGTCAGTCAATCTACTCACTGTTCTTAGAAAGGCTAAATCTCTGGATTTAGCTGTTAACCAACTACTAGGAGCATACTTCATCAGTGACTGACAACTGCTTTACATGAGTAAGAATCATTGGTAGGAGGGAGAATGGCCGTTGTAATAATTTCATGACCAAGCTCCACGAAAGAATGCCCCGCCTGGGAATCGAATCCGCGAGCTTTCGATCAGTAGACTTGCGTGTTACTGAGCTAGCCGGACGTTGTCAAGTTGCCATTGGAGAGACAAACAATGTAACCAGTTCGCATGGGATTCAAACCAGTATCCGCTTTGTTACCTGTTACTTTTGCCATTCATAGATTATTAGCATGATTGTTTCAGAAATCTAAGCTGTAATTGCATAACATTCCAGAGCAATGATTACATGTAGTACTGTTTTAGAGTCTTCATGAGATTGATGTTTTAAGAGTTTACAAGTATTGATATAAAGCAAACCTTGTATTATAAATGTTTTCTATAAAAAAACCTAGCATTTTGAAGTCTTTAGGAGTTTCTTCATCATCCTAATTAGAACATGGTATTATAACTAGAACATGGTACTATACATTTGACAGGTTTAGTGCTAAACGGTCGTAACTCAATTTAAGTAAAGAGTGAGTTACAACCGTTTTGCGCTTAACCCACGATTTGTTTAATAAAAATATGGAGTTTAAAGTAAAGGTTCATACTTTGTAAGTGACTCAATAATGAGTACACTATATTGTGGCTGCGCTCATTAATGTCTCGTTTTTTTTTTGTTTTTTTTAGAAAGTGAGTACACAATATTTGCTCCAGTGGATGCAGCATTTGGTGTTTATAAAGATAATTTACTCAGTCCTAATACACCAAATGCACAAATGATATACCAGGGTGAGTATATGGTCTTGTATTATATGGTATAAGTATATGATATAGTTTTTGTGACATTTTGAACGATTTAAAGATTTCAATGTTACTATTTTGAAAGTCACTACCTTATACTTTTCTATATTTGTGTTCTTGGCTCGGTTCCACACTTTCAGTAAGCCATTAATTCAGTAATTTCAGTGCTTTGATTATCTATTCATATTTTGCTGTCCATGAACAGCAATGTTCTGTCTACGCTGTTGTCACACGGGTTACACGTCATGCCATGAGGACCAGTAGATTTTTATGCAAAATGTATTTTTGCAAGTATTCGCTTTGTGGTTAAACCGTGGTAGGGAAATATTAAGTAATATAACGAGGGATTTTAGTTAGTTATCTTTCCTTGATGAAATATGAAGCGATCCAGTTTGCAAGTAGATTTGTTTACTTAAAAGGAACTATTTAATTTAATTTAAGCTCTAACAATAATATGTTTTGTTTCCTTACCTTTCCTATAGAGGTATTAAAATACCACGTGGTTCCTGGTGCTCGTATGGCAAACCAATTAAAAAATGGTGAAATTCTGACAACATTACATGGAACTAATATTACTATTTCTCTTGGTGCAGGTTAGTTCTTACATTGTAATGCTAATTCCCTCCCTTTCTCCATCTGCTCATTGATTCATCTTTTTCCATGATAAAGAAGCATTTTTATTTGAATTCTACTATTGATTACGCTTCGGTTCTATTCCTTATAACATGGCATGCAGTTGAAAAAGCATTACTGTTGTTGTGTATTTGTAAATAGTAATCTACACATTATAAACAAAACAGCCATTTAACTCATTTGAGCAAGCTTAATATAAATTGTTTACGTCGAGCAATGATCGTTTTAAATGTAACAGATCTTCCAATAAATGTATCATTCAGTGCTTTCAGAGCTTTGATTTCTTTTACCTTCTATTCACTACAGGTGCCATGGTAAACACAGCTAAAATTATAGATACTGATATGTTGGCCTCTAATGGTGTTATACATGCTATAGATAAGGTTTTAATACCATCCGATATCAACCAACTAACGCAAGGTTAAAACATATGTACAGAAAGCATGAGCCATGACCTACTTAATACGAGGATTTAACCGTAACCATGCATAGTTTATAATTATAGTTGACTTATTTGTATGCACTACATTAGCCTTAATAAAATGTTGGACAAATAACGCCGAGTTCAATCTTTTCGTTTACTTTTAAACCCACTAACCCCTTTATAACTCTTACTTTAGTTCCCCTACCACAAGAAACGATAACCCACGCTGCGAAAGATCCTGTATTATACCCCCATTGAGATATGTTGATTTGAATGTAATTATTATATATCATCAATGACAAAAATGTTACATTTTATAATGATGAAATACTACGTAAATATTTATCAGTTATTAAGCAGGCCAAGTGTGCTTTAAGACAAATGTCCACACACTTGCTTCAACATTGGCCCGCGAGCTTCAGAAATTTGTTACTATTCATAGAAATATTTGCAAAAATACATAATATATAAATATCTTTCATTGGCTTTGTCACTCAATGATTGCAACAACATCTATTGATTTGCGTTCTGCTTAAAATAGACTAGAGTTAAGTTCTATTTTCAATACGAAATAAATCGATGGTTATAATAGCGGTATTGTTTTAATATAGCGACCTTTTACTTCTCAAATGAAGTATTTGAAACTCTCGTGAGTTTAAAATGACCAATTTGGTATTTATATATATCTTGTATCGTATTATGATTTATCTATAGCAAACCTCAAAAACCGGGTCAAAGAAGTGTCAATATACTCGGTAAACAATTATGAACCTACTAGTTCTATAAACTTTATCATTTGGTGATACGTCATCGTTCAAAAAGGATAATTATATCTCATGCTGAGTATGGACACAACAATTTTTTACTTATTTCAACGCGCGACTCCATTAAGAAGGTGGTAGAAAAAACATATTAAGAAAAACAACAGTAAAAATCACAGTTTTGCCACAAGGGCAAAGTGTGAAATGATGTAAGATTTAAAAAATATATTATTAAGGGGACGCCACAAAAATAACAAAAACAAGAACCAATGAGTTTTCTGTCTTTGAACAGATAGAGGCAAAATGATTGCCAGTTGGTGTTTAAACCAGGTCCTGGGGTACACCAATCTCACACTTGCCCAAAACAGATTCAAGAACAAACAACAACAAATTGTTTGGTGAAAAAAACTTAACCCGACTTTAACTCGGCAATGTTTCGTACAAAATCTCACAAACACATAAAATAAAAAGCTTATAGCATTACCAAGGTAAAAGGCAAGTGGGACAAAAGTAATTACTAAATACTATCGGTATAGTTTAATTATAAAGATGAACAACTACTTGAACAACAAAATGATTTAATAACAAAATATGGAAAGTGTGATCAAACCATCATATACCTGATACATCTGATTGTCCTAGGAAACACGTGACATACCACGTGCACCAAACATCTTCAATTAAACGAGGTATGTAATATGTAAGTTTATACAGATAAGACACGAGCCATATTAAGTTAAAACTATCCCATTGATCTGTTTGTCTATATGGCCTACATTAATAAGATAAACTGCCTGCTTTACGATCACAACTGTGGAATTTTATGTATTTTGACCTCAAATAATGGGCTTAATTTTTACTAGATGTTCTACGGTCTGGATAAAAAATACTAAAAATCATAAAATATTTTGTTTTATAATTACCCCCTCCTCATAAATTTGTAAGGCATATATAACGCGTTTTAGAGCAAGCCTCATATTTATTTTAGTAGGAATTTTCAAAGCAGTGGAACTAAGTTGAGACAGAAAAATGATGAAGTTTATAATTTTGTTATTTTTTACTAGTGGTTGCTTAGCGTATGAGGACAAGACACTATATCAATATTTTACTGACAATTCAAACTTATATGGAAAGTTTTTGCAAGCCATCGACAGATCTTCTCTTCAAAAACTCTTTCAAGATGGTGGTATGATATTATTGTTCATTTATTTTTATTTACTGCTCATTATTGTTTTTTATCTGATGAAAGTTTATTCTAAGAACATGTTATATAAAAGAAGATGTCACAGAATATATTGATGCCACTGACTTTAATGAACCCGACGAAATTTTCAATTAGTCTTTTAAAGCATGTAACACTTACACAAGTAATACCTGCTTCTTTTCATTTCGGTTGTAATGCTTTTTCTTCTCTTCGGTGGTAATAGCTTTATAATAGTTCATTTTCACATGCAGGGATGTAATTTTATGTATCCAAACTGAATTGAAGCTTAGATGGTAAAATGTCCATAATCCAACTTTTTTAGAAAGATAATTTAATAACACATTTGAAGATACCTATATAATGTTTTATTAAAAAAGATGTCAGTTAGCCATATCTGTTATTGGTGTCAGATTCGAAGACTTAAGTAATAACGAAAGTTTTCTAAATAAAGGAACACAAAAAAGAGACAAATCATGGGATACGGCAAATACGATTCCTATTAATTGAAATTGGTCTATAACACAATCAGGCGTCCGAATAACAATGTGGGTCACCAGTTGATGAATAATTGATTAACAAGTTAATCGTTGCATGTTGTGAAAGCGGTTAATTGTTGAATCCGTTGATTTTATATACAGGTGCCAAACGGTAAATTTTATATTAGTGGCAAACCTATAACGGAAAAAAATGTTAGAACAGTTCGTAAAAAATGATATAGACACATTGCCAAAATCCCAAAGCAATTTTCAAGCAATGCATACGAAGGTCAACTGTAAATTAAAATATCTAAGAACGAGTCTCTTATTTGTTTTTTTATTCCAGGTCCATTCACCGTCTTTGCACCAACAGACAGTGCATTTATAAACGCTGGTTTGATTTCGCTAGATTTTTTCACAACTGAACAGCTACAGGTTACCGTTGAATACACAATGGTCCAAGAATTCCTTCTTTCGTCAATGATAACTGGTGTAATTTCCAAGAATACAGTAACTAATCAAACACTTGGCATCGAACTATTCAATGGGGTGAGTTTTCTTTTTTTTACTTCTTTATTACTAAAAATGGAATCTTCATCCAGATAATGTCTAACGGATTTATCAACTAATTGTATCAATGGTATGCCAATACATGTATTTATTTATAACTGATCAATAGATTAACCTTGTAAATAATGTCCAAATAAGAGACTTTATACATACTTATCAGATTGCAATATGGATTTACAAATCTAATAACGTATTGTGCAACTCTCTATATTAAGTTATGTGCATAACTCTATGCTACATAATGTGAACAATCTGTGTTGCGTTTTGTGCTGCAATCCGTGTTACGTTATGCGGAACAATTTGTTATACGCTATGAAAAATACTGTGTTACGCTTTGTGCAGCACTCTGTTTTACGGCATAAGCTTAGTTGTTTCTCTGTGCGCTGCACTCTAGTGGTAACTATTGGTAGCCCTATATGCCACGCTATATAATTCGCCTTAAGAATGTGACGATGGCATAAACAGATCACATGAAGAACGTTTTTAATTTTATAAAAAAATATATTGTACATTTACTAGAAGCTTTACATGTTTAGCTGCATGAGTGAATTGCTATCAGTGCATTTTAAGTGTTTTTTTTTATTTAGATTGTTTTTTTTTTGTAATAATTTGTTTTCCATTTTTTACAGAACATACGTCTTAACAATGTATCAATGGTGGCACAAGATAATCGTGACATCATAGTCAACAATGGAGTCGTTCATGCAGTAAACACGATATTAACACCACCAGTGTGGCCGACACGCCCAGCACCAACAACCCCGCCCAAGTACACAGTATATCAATTAATTATTCGCGATGATGCAAGATTTAAAGATCTGGCTTTAGCATTTCTCCTTGCAGATTTGATTCAAACAATTGAAGGTAACTATGCATCGTTTAATAATATAAGCTTACATTGGAAGTAGAAAATCCATCAATTATTACTACGGACAATGCTACAAATGTAACATTGTAATGTTTAATATATTTTCGCGTTTTGGTAAAAGCATCGGATCTCTGAATTAACATTTAGTAATAATTAATTATACACATGTTAACATTGTTAACGTAATAGCTTAAATATATACATATTTAGTACATACGACCTACTTCTATACAACTAAATAAAATAGATTAGAGTTTCAAATTACATTTGTACTCACAAATGCTAGCAGAAAATAGATCTACATTAAAAAACTTAAAATGTTACAACAAAGGTATTAGCATTACTGGTCTATGTCTTCATAGCGCTAATCACAATTTGTTTGTATTCGCTGCAAGTGAAACAATATCTCATATTGATCGTTAACAACCCCATGTTTTCATTATATTTGTTATTAATACTGCAAATAAAGTCTTCAAGTTGGTTTGTTATTTTGTACATGTTTTATATTAAACAGTTGGCCAATACACATTGTTTGCTCCTACTGACGATGCATTTGGTGTGTACAAAGATAATCTATTAGACATCACCAGCCCTGGTGCACAGGCAGTTTACCAAGGTAAGTCAAAAAAATCCATACTAGAATATTAAATACTAAAACCACAACTACCGGATATAACTATAACCAGAAAAAAGCATGAAATTGTCTACACTCGTTAATCTTCTGCTCATAAATTACAAACTTTATGATATATATCATTACGGTGACAGAAGTAGCAAATTCCTTGTAAGGCTTCTTGGGTAAAGGTGCAACGTGCTACAAAAACCTTCCTATAGATATATAAAAATTATTATTATTATGTTGCTAAGGCGCATCGACTGCTTAGGTCATTTAGCGTACACTTTACACTCAGCTTACAGTTTTAATATTAACTTCAGAATTGGTCAACCAAACATTTTAAACATGATGGTTTCATTTTATGTTACAGAGGTATTAAAATATCATTTGGTACCTGGTAAACATACAGCGGCATCATTGACAAATGGACAAAAATTATTGACTTTACATGGTACAACAATAACAGTGTCAATTGGATCAGGTATAGTTGATTCTTATATTATAATAATCATTTCCCCATGCAATGGAAACTACAACCGTCGTCTTCAATGGTATTTTACTAGCATGACAGCTAGATTGTCTAAGTATAATGACCGTTATAAAATTATAACAGCATTATGATAATCATTCTCAGTCGATTTTGTATTTAATAAGCTTGCAATTATCGTAAGTGCCATTCTACCAAAATGTGTTTAGATACCTAATTTTTATAATTAATAATATCTGGTCATAAACCAAAACAACAAAGCAGTGATAATTGGTATTGGAATGTAGCTGTTTCCATTGATTTGCAACCTATCTCCTTGGCTACTATTTACTATCGCAAACTTGCTTTACAAATACGCATTAAGTAACTATTTCACAAGATTTAGATATTTTGTTTCAGGTATTGATAATTGTTGCGTATTTAAACATGCATAGTTTTTCAAACATAACCATTTGGTTATTCATCTTAATTCAACATGTCTAACATTTTGTTTATTGTGTTTTTTACTTAGGTGTTATGGTTAACAATGCAAATGTTATCGACGCTGATATGCTAGCTACTAATGGTGTTGTACATGTTATTGATCATGTTTTATTACCACAAGATATCAATCAAGTAGCACAGGGATAAATGTCTGTCTTTACAGCAGAGGGACAAACTACTTACAATGTATATGTACTTCTATGTATATACTGTAATAAAATAACATCATAAATGTCTATGGAAGGTGTTGATTCTGTCAACGGTTTTTTATTATTTCTAGTTTATATTTATACATTGTAACGGTCAATTTTAATAAAAATAACCAAATACGTTTTAGTACCAGTAGATTGATCAAAAATACTTTTGTAACCCACATCTTATGTACAATGACGTTATTCTCTAAATTAAACATGCAGCATCGTTCTCAATTACACGTATGACAGTTCTTGGAACCATATTGTGGTAAATGGAAATAATTTTTATAATTTCAATTTATTTTTAATAAAATAATTTTCTCTATAGAGTGTGCTTATTTTACTACACATTATATTTCCATATCATGGTATCGTCGTTTATTTGTCAGCAGCTGAAACAGGAACACACAGAATAGTCAGGGTAGATAGTCACGTGATCTAGTACAAAAATTACTAAGAAAAAAGATGTCGCCGATTTCTTTTTCCAGATTAATAGTTGAATGACATAAAAAACGCATAAGATAGCAAATAACTTCATTTCCCTCTAACTATCCTAAGTTCTGTGAGTTTTTACCGTAAGCTCTTAATTATCCACACACAAAAATAATTTAGCGGTGAACTAGGTCATTACTGCAAAAGAAATGACCAAATAATTAAAAGTAAACAAATTCAAATCACAGGCTAACGTTGACATTGTTTGACACAAAACCATTTACTGTATGCACTAATTAAATCTCTTCTATTCTTAGTATATGAAAACACGAATACGAAAAACAAACATTTTGATTGATAAATGAGGTCAACTGTTTAAGTAAAAGTTAGATTTTTAAAGATATTTCGTCCAGTCAATGAACTAAGGTGATGGAGTCTTCACTGATTGCGCTGATATCATTGAGTTGAAATATGAATGCGGATCCGTAAGCAAATCTTGAGGCGTTGAGCATTCCATTACCTGTAACACAATAAATACTTCCAAATATAGTACATACCAAATAAAGATATAAAAAAGTAAAAACAATAGAAAAACTCAATTCAAGTACGACTCGTTTTGAAAAATGAAACAATTATTACATAGAACAAGATTTCATTTTGATTGTCTCAAGATTTCCTAAAGAGTTAAATATACCAAAGTTTTGAACATTTGGGCACGATTGTCATCAAGCCAACAATAAATGAAATCACCACACGTATGCCAAATTCGTTTGAAACTATTCTGGATCAAATCACTTGGGTGTTTTTTTATCTCACAAGACTAAGCATTTCGATTGTTCAGTTAATCAGTTATTTATCAGAAGTGTTAAAATAATTTTAAAAGTAATTACCTGTCCAGCATCTAATACAATGATTCTATCACTATGTAATACAGTATTTAAGCGATGAGCTATAGTTATAACAGTACAATCGGTAAAACATTCTTTTATAGTTTGTTGTATCATAGCATCTGTCGATGTATCTATGTTAGCTGTTGCTTCATCAAGTAGAAGAATCTGTTATAGATATAATAACATTCTGCATCCAGTGATTGATTTTGTTTGTAATTTGAATAATAATACTTTAAAGTTTGGTTATTAGACAATCATGCTAGTTTGGGCAACTGTTTACATCCAAAATGCTTTATTTGAAAAGAAAATGCTACCAATATCAAGATCACTTGGTTATTAGGCCAATCGATTTGATTTTGATGATGTTGATAAAATGAAAATTTACTATCGACATATATCCAATCTGTTAGGTAACAAAAACATTAATGATCAGTATTTTAGGTATAAGACAATATTCAGTAAACCGGGCGTTGATAATGGCATATGCACCCAACATTATTATACAAACAATACATAAAATGTTTTCTAGTCGTGATTAATCGTCAATATAACGCAATTTATACTAACTTTGCTACTTCGAAGTACAGCACGAGCTAAGCATAATAGTTGACGTTCTCCAACAGAGAAATTTTCACCATTTTCTTCAACCATGACTTCTAAACCTTCTTCGTATTCTTCTATCTAATAAATACACAAAAAATCTAAATATTTGTATAAAGAACCTCTTAAAATTTAATATGAATTTGTTACAGTTGATATTAACGGTGAATATGACTCACTTACTTTAATATGTCAGAAGGTTTCAGGTGTGCAAATGTAATAAAACGACGTTATATTAAATCTTACATTGGATAATTTCAAAGATAATGTAGGGTGTGGGTTTTGTTTTAAATAGTTATCCTAAAGTAGTTGACGAATTAACTAACTACCATATTCATACGTAATTAATTTTAAAGTATCGGTTGCGGTTGCTGCTTGACTAAAGACTTAAGTTCTTTATATTTTATTAAATATGCTTGTATGCTTGCCACTGCAGAAGACTTATGAGAGTTTCACAGGCAAACTTGGTTTAACAAATAAGTGTTTTATTTTGATCTTATTATGTTCTATTTAAATTTGAAGGTATGACTGCAATGTATGTCGGATATGAGATAAGAACCTACCATACAGTGAAAAACAAATCACATTGATGAAATACAAAAATAGGTTACATAGCTGACGTTTATTCTAGTTCTGACAAGTTAAACATTTAAGGTATATGCTGGGAACATGCATGCAATAATCATTATATAGTCTGACTACATGTATTCATGTTGGGATTCACAACAAACCTTTTCTTTCATGTGAACTTTTTCTAAAGCTGACCAAATTTTATCATCAGAATATATGGAGAATGGATCTATGTTGTATCTTAAAATAATAAATGTTTTTACATGTTTCCAACATTCAACCAATATCTACAGATAACATTGCTGTATGTGTATAATGAATTATTAAATCGGATTTACATTCCATTGATTCCAGCCGTTTCAATTTATGATCTTTCCTTTTGAATTCAAAACTGTTCTCCTCCCTTTGCTGACACTGCCAACTGCATGATAATTATGTGTACTAGTAAAATAGATTAAGGCACAGAAACAACAGACAAACTTAAACGGTGAATCTAATGTCAAAAACAAACAAGAATGTTAAGCATGGAAACGATTATCCATTCTAGTTTTTTTAATTTGTAATTAAAAAACTACATAGACAACGAATTTATATGTAATAACTGCTGTTATTTACACTTAATTTGTCATAAATGAATTATTTGTACATTCCGGGACAATGATTTTAATTATTTTTATGCATTTACCTGACTGTTCCAGCAAATAAAACTGGTTCTTGTGTAATAGTTGATATTTTAGATCTAATAGAATTAAGATGTAATTGTGATATATCTTCTCCGTCAACTAATATTTTACCTGCTTCTAATTCTACAAGACGAAATAAGGCTGCTGCCAGTGAAGATTTTCCTGAAATAGAACAAGACGTTTGTGTATAAAATATATTTAAAAAACGAATATTAAAGTTAGACTCATAAACAAAAAAGACAAACACAACATCTTGCCTAATGAAATTCCAACAATATAGGAGTACATGATACCTTAGAGTGTGGTTTTATCAAAGATATATGTATTATAGGTTATATAGCCTGGCATATTTTAGAAACTGTGGGGGAAACAATACTTGCTTAGACAATGAAATAAAGTTGACCCCCCCCCCAAAAAAAAAAAAAATCTAAAACTTCTTCCGTATGAAGTGCAACTTACTACTTTGCCTATTGGTGATCAGGATTAAATTTCACCCACCTGCTCCCATCTAGCCTACAAGTCCAACCTATCCGCTACTGTCCAACTTTTGTATTGTCTGCAAAACTGGCTGTCCCTTTACAGTCAACAACACCAACCTACCTGCTCCTGCCAGGCCTTCGACACAAACTTTATGTTTTTTCTGCGGTCCTAAACAATAAACTGTGTACTCCTTGACAGTTTACAACATCAACTTATTGCCTCTTGTCCTGAAAAACAACAATAACCTACCTGCTCCTGTTCGGCCTACAACACCAACTTTTTCTTGTGATCCTAATCCAAAGTTAACAGATCGCAGAACCGGGTCCATATTCTTCCTATACTTCATAACCACATCTTTAAACACAACTTCGCCTTTCTCTGGCCATGATGGGCTAGCTAGCTTACTACCATGTTGAGGTTCAGTTTCTATATTCTGCAATATATTTTTCTGTGTGAGAACATACTTTAGCGGACCTCATATGGAAGGATTTAACACACTTGTCATGTTTTATGTAATGTGTCTGTATCATATTTTGCACACCATTAAGTGTTTTTATGATATAATTAGTGCAATATGTGCGGGTGCATATGCCGACACATTCGCTTAAAAGTGGTCTGGTTAATCTTCCTACAGTGAATGTATTGCAAATATCATCATTATATAACATAAGTATTTTACTTCAAGTGTTATAAGTCAAACTCAGTACAACATCGTCAAAACCAGCATACTAGTATACTTTTTCAATACACAATTCTTCTTCAAGAGAATGCTTTGTAACTTGTACAACTGTAGTATGCGTTTTACGATGTGAGTAGTGCTTTATAATTACCCCACGATGTTTTAGCCGTTTCAGCTTGGTCATAACATCATATAACGTTTTATTTGCAGCGCTGCTTTTTTATTATAACATATTCACCAAACGGAATCAAACATCAAAAGGTTCATTTACTTACAGTGTTGTATTCTTGAAGTCTTTCTATAGACGTAAATCTGGCTTCTGTTTCATTCATTAATCTTACTACGAATTGAACTATACTTATAGTCTGTAATAAAACTCATATTTGTTAATATGATAAATAAAAAATGCAGCACTGAATCTTAGTGATATCGAGGATGATATTCTAAAAATCTAAAATATATCTTTGAATGTACTACTTTATTTGAATACGATTCAGCTATGAGCTAACATGTTCAATTTACTTATAATGTGAACAATTAAATGAGTTAGGTTTGAATAATTGTATAGATTGTAAATCATACTAAAAGTACTAACACTGCTATAACACTTATTGAATATGTTATAGAAATTACCGAAGTTGGTAAAGGTGTTAAAGATTGACTAAATATATTTAATGCCAGCATAGTAAGTAAAAGTAAAGTAAAATAATTGCATTTTATAGTCTAAGTTTCATGCTTACGCACGTTTACCGACTTTATAGCTATTACCCCTGGTCACTGGGCTGCTTGTATCTATCTATCAATCTCCCTGGGGAGTCTTTTTACTCCGCTTATAAGTGCAGCCGACAAATTGGCGCAACGGAATTATACCACCCTCACAGGTACCCATTTACACCTGAATGGAGTGAAGCAATCGCAGGTAAATTTCTTGCTCAAGGAAATCAGCAGTGCCCCTGGTGGGATTCGAACCCAGGACCTCTCGATCCCTAAGCGCGCGTCCTACCACTGGACCACTGCTCCTACTATTAGCATACTATTAAATAGATTTTAAACTCTAGCTTACTTTACCACACAATCCCAACACTAAGCCGGCAGAAGCTGGTGGAATCATTCCTTTAGTGATCACAAATATTAGACTAGTTGTTACAGTTAACATTCCAGCGACAATATCAAGTCTTAGACCAAACCATCTCATACTGATATCAAATAAGAACAATGATAAAGATGATACATTTCCCAGTTCTGTACATCTAAAATATAAACGACAAAACATGATACAAATAGCTAAGATGATCAGTATGCTTTTCGATTAATCACAAGTTGAGGGTAACTATGATCTTATCTATAGATTAGGTGCAAATGAACTTTTCAAATTAGTAGATCTATCAATGTGATAAAATTAGACTATGTAAAAAACTACTATGCTTATACAAAGTATTGAGTAATCAGTATAACTCTCTTAAATGAGCTCAATTTTAACTTAAAATCATTTCTATTTACTTACATTTTTTATGTACTGAACTAACATTGAAGACGAAAAAAATTGAGAAGTAGTCGATTTCATTGTAATTTATTTACATTGAATATCGTTATACAAAGTTGTCTGATTTTGTAAACACTATTCTCAAAAGCTCATGTTAACATACACTTGTTAAAGTGGCATATTTTAGAAATACACATATAATACACATCTTACCTTTCAACAAATCGACCTTGTTGATTATAAGCCACAATTGTAGCTAGTCCCGTAGAAGATACGTTCACGTGACTTATAACTGGTGACCGTGTTATATTCTCCAAACGTTTTAACTGTCTGATGGCAACAGATGACATTTGTTTCATCAGATAAAACAGGATTAAAAGTGGTACGACAGCAACCATGATCCATGGAGTGATATAAGCTGCCATTGCTGTTGATAAAATCACTAAAGCCAATATTTGTAGTAGAGAGTGAGTGACTTGAGGTAGAAACACATCACCTGATGAAAATGTACAAAATGTATTACAACTGTGTGACATAAAGTTTAGGATATATGTATATACGAAGGGAATATTTCAATTGGTTTACTCTACATTTAAGTTATCATAATTAAGATGGGCTCATGCCTTCGTTGTTGATATTCTCCTGATTTAAGTGTAATGCAGCTTCGCTCATCTCATCCGTAACTTTTACAAGTTCTAGAATTTATGTATGCATGTTGGGTTGTTTTTTACAATCATGTGTTAATATAAACACGCGATTTTTAAGATATTCTTACATGATATGATAGTAAAATAGGATTAAACGACACGCATATGTTAAAACATTATGAGGAAAAATCCTATCAACATTTTCGAAGAAAAAACACACTGCTTTCAGACTTTTTAGATAAGAAAAATTGCACAAGTATCTAGCTTGTTAAATATAAATTGATAAGTATAATTAATATTGTGAACATACTTTCATCCAAATCTTTAGAAAAACGATTCAATATTCTTCCAACTGGATTAGAATCAAAGAATTCCATTTTGGCTTTCATTACATTGTTGAGACATCTAGCATGTAATTTGTTTGATGCTTTTACTGCAACCTGAAAATAAGGAAAAACAAAAATGAAATAATTTAAATCAACACACGCCTCACGTTACAGATAAATGCATATCACATAAAAAGTACAACATTTTGTCTTTCAAAAAGCAGATGGAGTTTCATATTCTGTTTTCATTTCCATTGGCACACACGGGCCAGTATTTCATGCGTTTGACGAATACTTCTGGGTTTTTTTCATATAGCTAGTGATTTGCATAGAAGTAGGTAGTGAAACCATTTGTTTTTACGCAAATTGCGGCATTATTTGACGGCAATGATATTAAGTTCAATGTAAGAGCCTTAAAATGAAATTATGGCTCAATAAATAGAGTAACAAACAAGTGTTTTTGTCATGGCTATTGTTAAAACAACTATAAATATACTTACAAATGCTCCTGTTATACTTTTTGTAACTTCTAATATCATAATACCAGCAATACAACCAATATAAACATATAAATATGTGTCAAAAGTAACATTATATAACCAGGAAGAATTTATTTCATTAGAAAAACTAATAGTAGATCTGTTAGATGAAAGTGTTGTTGTTTCGAATGTTGTTGACGTATTTCCTTTGATTTCTAAAGTTGAATTTTGGGGATTCTAAAATACAAAATAACGATATAAATTTGTGCTTATAATGCACGATTCTGACATTACACAAAGAGAAACATTTGAAGGCGTTAATTATAAATGTGAAGTAAAATAGTTGGTAAATTACAGCAAAAGTTCAATATTTTTTCAACCAATTACCATGTAAATGGTTCTTAGAATAAATTTTAACCAATTAAATTTAGATTTGGATATGTTTTGCAATGATGCAATCATCAAAAACATGCAAAAAACATTCCTTTCGGTATCTTTTGGAGTCGGGAAGAGAAGGACACGTCGCTCCTAATTCATGTGTGATGTAAAACATAACAAAACAACATAACAAAATAACATTTCTTACAGTTGGAGAATTTAAAACTGTCAACCATTGACTTAACCACCAATCAGTGAACACTAGAGAACTAGCACTAACGAAGTATACTAAAACTACACCAATAACTAGGAACCAACCACCTGCTGCACTGATATATGCGCTATAAGTTCTAAACGTAACATTTCCAATATTGGCTTCTTCAGCTAATACAAGCTTCTCTGAAAATATAAGAAATAGAAAAGTTAACAAAATACGTTCAACAAAAGTGATAAACATTTGCATTCAATAATAAAACTTCTATGATACGTAAAATAATATCAAAAGTATTTTAAACATTATCAGTGTTCCTTGACAGAACATAATGTCTCGAACTAACCAAATTTACAAAATACTTTTCCTCCTGAATTTTACGCCATGTCAGTACAATTTAGGTGTTACATGGCGGCAAGCTGTCCCAGCTTTCTTGGACCTAAGTCTGTAATTTTTAACGAGGCTGGCACTTCTCTATATACCTTATAATGAAAACCTTTGACATAATTGTCAAGTTTGCGTGGAAGAACCACTTTTAAATACTTAATAATACTGACGATAAGTTGTAATAACAAGCTTTAAACTTTTTCTAAAGTCTATTGCCGTTATTCCGATTACACTCGGGATCATCACGGTTAATTGGTTAATTATATATACAAAGTTAAGTATAATCCTAGTGTATTTACGTTTCTTTCCTTTCTTCAAGACTCCATTTTTACTATCACCAGTCTGTTTACTGCTAGGTAAAGGCGACTTTGGTTTCTTGGCCATAGTCATCTTAGAATCTTCTTCTTTCTTTGTACCTTGAATGGCATTAAAAACAACATAAAACAATATTAGAAATTAAGTAAATTTTTAAAACAAGTGGAATTCTCAGCACACAAATAACACACATTGAAATACTGACTTGATTTAATCAAACTTTTTCTAAGCACATCTAATGATCATCTATAGGTTGAAGGCAGCACCTAGCACCACTTTTAGGCGGTTAGGCGGGAGTGAAAAAGTTCGTTTAATCATCTTTGGTCGTGAAACAAATCATATTACCTTTACAATAATACATTAACTATTAGTTATATGCAAATGGTGACAATGTAAACAAAATACATGATGCTAACATAATCATGAAAATCAAAGTGTACCAAAGTATGTTGTAGAACTAAAAAATACTTACATATTGATTTAAATAACATATTAACGTGTGAATACTTCAAAAACATTTACCATCCTTATTTATAGGTTTTATAGTTGTATCATCAAATATTCTAAACATTTTAGCATAAATTCCATCATCGGCTATTAATTCATGATGTAAACCTTTCTCTTCTATTGTTCCATCATCCATCACTACCACTTCATCACAATGTTTTAAATACTGTAACATTTAAACAAATATCTTATAAATCGCTAAGAATAAGAGGTGTAACTATAATGCGCGTTAGCAATAAAATCGTATTCGTTAAGCCTTGGTGACTTAATAAGCAATTCGAGTTGAGCAATACAATGTAATTATCACATACTGTAGATGTTAATAATGGGTATCCATGACGCTGAATAAGGTTATATGTTGATAACAATAAAAAATATGCCCTTTAATTTGCCCTTTAATTTTGTAATTGTACAAAAGCGGTCAGTCAACGATACAAAATTTCGATTTGATGTATTGAAATCATTTGTCACTGACAAGGGAACTGCTATATGCTGCAGGTTTCTTTTTTCATTGACTACTTTTATGCTGAAATAATCCAATACAAGAAATAAAAATATCTACCTGAAGTTGATGAGTAACTAATAAAATAGTTTTTTCTTGCAATACACCCTTTATACAACTGTGGAATATTTGTTTTCCAACTTTAACATCTAGTGCAGACATTGGATCATCTAGTATGAAAATATCACTATCACTGTATACAGCACGCGCTAGATTTACACGTTGTTTCTGTCCACCACTGAGATTGGTACCACGTTCTCCTATCTATAATATAGAGGAACGTTTAGGCTTATTGGCCATAGTAAAATACCCACAAAACTTTGTTTTATGTTGACTAACTAAACTTATAGATGGTAATGTAAATATTTACATCGAGAAACAATAATCACACAAGTAAGTAAAATTTAGGTTAACGGTGATTTTCTCACTCATCTTTCGCTAGCAACCGAGTGTAATACTAGAAAAAATTAAACATAAAACGCAGTCAAAGTATCCCTACGATTACCGCTCCTTTTCTTTATGTACTTCAGTTTGTATATCAGGCAATATTATTCTATAGACACGGGTGTTACGAATGCATTTCAAACTGAATTTGTATATTCAAATAGTATTCTATTATTAGAGATTAACGTAATGCTTGTTTTACAGTTGACAATATTTAGTGTTAAATGTAAATACCTCAGTCTCATCACCATCGGTTAACATCTGTATGTCTGGCTCTAATCCACAACAGTTAATAGCATCTTGATACCTAAATTTAATGACCAAATTTATCATACTGAACCAGCTATTGGAACAACTATGAATAAAATGATCATGGTACATATAGTTTAATTGAACAAGAACTGACAAAATGAGAATATAAAAACTTGTTCATACAATAAAACAGTTTCGATTCGAATAATTACTTAAGTCGTTTAAAACTTTGAATCAATTATCTTGATTAAATTAACTGAATGCGTTTTTGCTTCAATATGCTAAACACCAAGAACGAGCTGCTGAACATGACTTTGGCCCCTCAGTTCAGGTTGTGCCTCTCATACCAATTTTTCTATATAAACTATCTATTGTTTTCAAAATATTGCCACATAGAATCAATGTTAATAATAATCGTTATATAAGTATGTAAATATGAATGTCTAATTTTTGAAATTCAAAGATAGATCTATTTAGCACACAGTTTTTACCTGACTTTATCATATTCTCTACCAAATAGTATATTCTCTTTTAATGTAGCATTAAATATCCATGCTTGTTGTGAAACATATGCTACTTCACCAGCAACTGCTAAATGGCCTTTTTGTTGTATCATCTGAATTAAGAAATGTTAATTTCATGTGATTTTTTGTCTAAACGCATTCATAATTTCTCACAAGATTACAATCAAATACAGAAAAGATATTTCCGAATGCCCAACAAGCTTTGGTTTGTGTTATATAAGCTTCATTAGTAACTCTTTGAACTTACCTTAATCAGTTTGCAATGATTTTTGTGTATAGTATCAACATCAATGATAGATGATCATGCATATACTTGCTGGACGAAAATATCGCGGAGAAATAAGAAACAAAAATAACAACATGGTTTTGTTATACTTACTCTGCCAAGAATGGCATACATAAGTGATGATTTACCACTGCCAACGGATCCGCATATACCAATCAATTTACCCTGCAATATACAATAAAAATATCACCCAGATCGTAATAAGCCCTTGAGAAATGCATAAAGGATGACTCGAGTATCCTCGCTGAATACATTATTATCCACAAGTTCACTTCATACTCTTCCTTGTAATTATTAATAGAGCTAATTGGGTGTAAATAAATATAAGAGAATAGACATGTTGCTCTATGCATTGAGATAATAATTGAGCATTGAGAGTAAAACAACTAAGTTTTGTTTAAATTCTAAAGTTGGGACATGTGACAGAATATGACAAAGAGCTTACTATAGTAGTTTCTACAAATTTTTACCTTTCTAACATCCATATTTATGTCAGTTAACGCGAAATTACTGATACTAGCTCTTCGTGAGTCAGCTAAACTTGCGACTGAAATAAATAACGCAATATGTACAAATACATTTGTAATCAAGCAAATAGTTCGATTGGTTGATATTTTGAATTGATCACTCAAATCACAATTTGAATTAACATGATAAGTCAATCACAATATTACAAATCAACTAAGCAAATAAAATTTCGATAAAACAACATTTTAGCTTTGTAGTCTAAGTGTATAATATGTTTACATTGGGTTCAAACTTTAATAAGAATATTGTTTTGTTTTGTTGGGGTTTTACGGCGCATCAACACAGAAAGGTTATATCGCGTAAGAATCTTGTATTGGATATTTGGTATTTAGATGATGAAAGACTTTATTTATAAAACAAACGAATCGTTGTTAAAGTTAAACTTATTTATTACTGCTAGACTTTTTCCTCTTTTTTAATTGTTCTTCAACTTTCTTCATATCAATTTTAGTAGAAGGATCCGGCACAGTATCCCATACGAAATTTGCTGCTTTAATTTCTACAGCATTTTCTTTATCAAATACTTCATCTGTCGGTTTTTCATGTTCCTCAGTTAACAATAAAGACTGGAATAAATAGAGCAACATCATATCAAAGTACTAGCAATAAAGAGAGAGATATCACTATATTGTTCATTGTTTGGTATAAACGAAGAAGTTCACATGTCCAAAAGTACTATAGGTGGATGAACTTGTTGTTGTTTAACAGCACTCAGCTTTTCTTCTTGTAGATAGAATGCAATTGCATGATCTTAGAAAAGTATGAGATGCTCAAAAGTATGATGATCCTAAGTTAATCATGGTGCAAGCAATGTTCGTTTATTATTGGCTATTTGCAGCACTAAACTGATTGACAAAGTGGTTTGGTGGTTCGGTGTGTTATAACATAATGAATGGACTTACCTGAATTCTACGAAAACTGACTTTGGCTTCGGCGTATGCTCGTAATGCAAATGGTAATAGAGCTACAATTATTCTCAAGAAATTCATTGTTCCAATAACAGCAAATGCCTGGAATTGAAATGACATACGTAGATGATAAAGAAATCTAAAATTCGTTTAAACAATAGCAATTTAATTCCTTGTATACATGTCAAAATGATAAAATATGCTGTCAATACAAAAAAATAGCTTGAATAAAGAAATTGACAGTGCATTCTATTTCAAATAAATGAAATGTTAATCGTTAAAAAAGATGCATTAGTAACTTGCTCCAGTTGGTCTGAATGATATTTACCCTTTAAATAGTAATGTGAATTCCACGTCTGTGAAAATGGTATATGTTTGTATTCAGTATGTTTGTAGTATTGTAGTATACTTCTAATTGGTGGATAAACTGTGATAGTCTGTGCACAAGAAATAACTATTAAGACCCGCGTATTATAATTATGTAATGTATATTTACCGTAGAAGCTGTAAGATCATTACCAGCGGCTGTATATACAGATATAGTAACAACAGATGCTATAGTTGGTGTGATAGGTATAATTGATGTGATTATACCATTCAATATTGTACCACGTAAAACATATTTCTGTTCAGACTTTCTAACATCTGCAAAAATGAAAGTTTTTACCAAGTTATAGTATTTCGTTATTGTATATATATAAATACAAAGTATTAACAGTATAAAGGCAAAGTTAGTACTATTACAGAACAAATATTGACTGAGCTAATAGACTGTCTATGTTACAAACAATTTAAAATATTGATAAACGAAGATTTATAAAAGCAAACAATTTCTATAAGTAATGTTTATAGCTATATCTCTTATATAGTTAAACACTTCGAAATGAAATTAACTTATAATACAAAGCTCATATAAAAATGGTTAATCACATCTTCATAAACGTATATCGATGGCGTGGCATTGCGATATCTAAGTAATACAGTAAGATCTGACAATGTGTAATGACATGCTTTATAGACATGACAGGCAAGCTTGGATTGACCAATATGTACAATACTAAAGCAACATCATCACAGTTTGGTAAGCTTAGTAATAAATGACAGTACCATATACTTTATAATAATTTAAAAGTGTGAATCATTTAGTGTATTACTATTATAAGCAAAACAACCTCTAATGGCATCTGTGAATGGTGTTTCCCAAGCATACATCTTTATAAATTTCATGCTATTAAGTACTTCTCCCATTCTACGAACTCTAAGATCAGTGTATTGAACGCATTTAGCACGAACTGCAGCAATGAATCTAGTAAGGAATGTCTGAAATATAACAGATACTTCGTTTTACGGAAAACATAATGTTCCAACGTAAACGTTCTTATTTAACATGAAATAACATTTGTCAATGAGATTTTTTAATGCTAGCGATGAATATAGAATAATAATTAGGTTGTGAATGTATTTAAAAGAAAATTTCAATACTTAGGCTTCAAACTTGGCTTGAAAAGCTATGTTTTGTTTGACATATTCTTTAAAAATAGAATCTGTTTAAACAAAAATTGCAATTATAAGAAAATGTGGTGACCATATTTGTTTTAATTTAGTATTTAGTTGATTTTTTTACCGGCATCAGCAAGTCAATTTGTTGCTGTCCTATGAAGTACACTCCTCAAAACTGCTCAGCTGCATATTGTTGCTTTTTTCTAACTTAAGAAAGACTATGTATTTTGATCTAATTGTGATCGACTAATTCAAGGCAAAGCATTTCATCCTAATGTCGTGAATAGCGTGATTGTAATATTTCACTATTAGCTAACTAAACAGTTGCAAAAATACATCGCTTACCTGTGCAAAGTAACAAACAGTAAATGTGCCAATGGAAACAAAACACCAATATCCTATAAGTATGTAACAATATACAGTTCCTATTGCAATATATAGAGGTAGTGACAATAAGAAACCTGTTGTCCATGTTGCTATGTATATTCTATATGAATCTACCCCAAACACGTTGATCATCTGAAGAAAAAACATACAAATATTGAAAACAATCACATGTGCAATTCCTCGCGTGGTTACAATGCTGAAGTTGTGAAAGCCAGCTCCGCGTTGATTTAAATTACATCTAAAGCCTATCTCGTTGTTTCCTTGAGCAAGAAACTTTATCATACTAGCTCAGTACTGTGGACCTGGAAGATGACTCGAAAGTGATTTATCTAATTTGCAAAGAACTTGTTTCATAATCGATATAAAAAGGTAGTATATCAAATAAACCACAAATAATGTTTTATGCAAGCTTAAAACGAAATAGAAACATTTTGAGTTTGAGCAAAGGAAACACTTTTAACAACAGAGTAATTTGTTGTTTCGAGAACATGTATAGTACATAAAGCTGTTTACCTCAGAATTAGTTTTTCCCTTTACGGATCTCATTCGTAACAATTTATCATACATTAGTCCCATCACTCCTGAACGAAAACGTGTTCCTGTAAATAACGAGTGATATAACTTCACTGAGTAAACTAGAATTGTTCATTCAGAATAAGAAAATTTAATATGGTTTCTTTAAACAATAATGTTATTTGTGAAGACAGGAATACGTGTATATTTAGTTTTAAAAAAGGACGTTATATGTGCAGTGCTATAAAAATAAGTGAATGTTTGGAAGCATCTGATATCTCTCTGCCATTGTCGCGGTGTTTTCTAAAATTCTATGAACCACTGGCCTGTATTATCAAGCGTCTTACGACCAATTTTAGTCGTAAATCCTTCTATGTTATATTGTTAAATTATCGTAAGATTTTTGATAATATGCTGCCCATATGTTCAAAACCAGGTTCCAAATACAACCAACCAGTTGACAAGTTTGATCTAATACTTAGCATGTTTAATTAAAACTATGATTTGAAAAGTATCAAAAGTTGTACTAAGCCACGCTCTATTCGAGATTTTGTAGATCTCCAAAACTGCACAAAACTAATCCAGGATTATAAAGTATATTATTTGTATGCTGTTCAGGTGCTAGATCCAACCCACCATACAAGCAAGTAATTTTGATTTGCACTAAGTTCACTAATGTAACATAACGAACACACCCATTAGGTAACCATTACTTTACTAATATCTTTGATAGCCATCGAGTAGCTGCTTTGTTTTTGGTCTGTTTTAGCTGTGCATTTTTACTTTTTTACGAGCCATTTTGAACAAATATACAAGACAAAAACTAAAATGAAGATACTCATGAAAAAGGTAAAGCCGCAATGTGATGCACGTTTAAATATAGTATTTGCTCACCAGTTTGACAGCTGAAAACAATCATGTTAGCAAATGATATAGCTCTGATAAGTTCACATGCAAATATAGCGAAACACAGCCCTAGACCATACCATAGATCGTCATCTGGTGATTCCAAGTATTCCACAACCTTTTTAACAAGTAAAGCCTGCAAGAAATACATTCCACAGTACTTAATGTTAACAGTCATATCAAACCCATCGTCATTCTGTACCAAGTTCTTCAAATAGCAAGCCTACTGTTAATATGTTACACGAAACTGAATCTTATCCAATAAGTGTACTCATAATTTTACTTGCAGATGATGTAAGGTAATCTCAGTGTTTTTCTCCACCAGTAGTAATTTTTCAAGTAAGAATGGTTAAGTTTCCTGCTCAATGAGAAGTTTAATGTCAATCTAACTAGTGGTGGAAAAGCAATATTGATAAATCACTAGGTCCACAGCTAGAAACGTTAGCATAATGATTTCTGTAGCATGATTCTAGTCTTCTGTCGATATGATACATTTAATATTTTAGCTTTCCCTAACTCTTTAAACAAGTCTTAAGTACGTCATCTGACATCAACTCGTGCATTGTATCTATTGGTCGAGGTCTAAAATGAGACCCTACTTAAGAAGAGACACTACATACGTACTTCTACGAACTATAATCTTGAAAAGTTGCCGTCATACCATAAAGTATGTAAGTAAATTGAAGTTGTTAACTTACCGATGAAGAAAATGTAACAATAGCATTTATTGATAACATGAGTAAAGAAACTAAGACTCTTGTGAAACAAAAACGCATCCAAACTTTCAGAAATGATGCTTTCTTTTCACCGTTCTTTTGTAGTTCTTCTTTCCATAAACGTTGTAATCTACAAAAACAATTGGTAATGATGAAAACCGATATAAACATAGAAATCAACAAAAAACAATGTAATTAATGTTTGTATTAGGAAACCTGATGTTGATTATGTAATCTACAAACACAGTGTGAAATGGCCAATTGACTCAACTTTTGTTTGAAAGATTTACAATTAATGTTTAACCGATACCAATTTAGGGATTTGTAGGTGAGAGAACAGAACAGAACAGAACAGATACTTTATTAAAGGGCTTGAGCAATGCTCATCACCCAAATAAATACAATACACATAAGAAAAGCAATATATATTTCATGCGCTTTTTAGTGCAATTTAATTATTAAACTAGAATGAGAAATCTTAAAAAGCAGTTGTTTGTTTATATGCTTAAAAGTTGTCGAAGGTCACGACACTATTGGTCCTGATCTAAGTGGAAACAGAAGAACGTGATATAAAAATTGGTTACATTAAAATTGAATAGTTTACTATCTTTACTAAATGACAATGAGGTGTTAGAGTCCATTAAGTTTGAGACAGAGAACACAAAACAGAAGTATAACCTTTCAGTATTAGTGGTGAAACCTTCTGCATCAGAACATTCCCATACATCATTTTCTGTGATGGGGTTAGCACGATTCTTAAACATTTTCCATACGAAACCAGAAAACCAAGTTAAGAAAGTATAGGAAAATAATCCGACTTTATTCATTGGCAGTTTACCATCCCTGTAAAATAAACAGACAATAAAGGCTATTCAATTGCATCACGTGACAAAAATGCTTGTATAATCTGCCAATGCAGGTGGTTTGACTATAACCAGGATATATTACCGGAATTTCAACGTGTGTTAACAGATAAAAGTGACAAACAAACCATGTTTTCAGGTAACAAAATCAAGTTTTTCAGTAGAGCAAGACATTGATACATACTTTGATGAAGGTCTGAATGGCTTTAACGTTTGTAAAGCAACGGAATATTTTCTCTTAGTTGGTTTCTGGCCATATCCTGACATAGCTAGATCCATTGATGTTACTTCACCGAATCTCACTCTGAAAAGTATTGTAAAATAATTTAAGATATTACAAAGTTCCGCTATTAAGACCAGCAAAATTGGTGGTCTTAATAGCGGACCGGTCTTATTAAAGAGACCTTTTTGTTCACAAATTAATCATTTGGGTCTTAATAATTTTCAAAAATCGCATGATTTTGAAATAACAAAAGTGGTCTTAATAGCGGAACTTTACGAATATAAAGATAGAGTCAGTTGCGTAAGAAAATCTCTATCTTGCGTTTTTAAAAAGCAGTTTTATGTTAGATGTGTATTTCGCAACGGTTTTGCTTCTGAATCGGGATTTAATTAGATTGTGGAAAAAGAACCAATTAGCATTTCGCTCTAAATTGAAAGACGGATTGTTTTAATGCCCATTTAAGACCTATTTGTTTTTAAAGAAGACACAGTAATAAGAATTTGTTTCAGTAATTTATTTTACCCTAGGTTTCGACTGACTTCATCTAAACATACATGCACACGCGTAGTCCACTAATTTTCTAAAACAAAAACGTACCTGATCTTATCCTTATCATCATCAGTTTGTGTTTTATTAGTGGATACATCTAATACAACATTAGAGAAACCAGTCAATGATACTCTTCTTTCAGCTTTACTTTCTGGTATTACAATATTTGGTAAAGACTCACGTACTCTGTCTAGTCGTGCACTTGCCATTTTTAATTGGTCTGAAATATAACTTAGTACTTCGATAACGTGTTTCTTTCTTTGTACATGTATGTAATTGTTGTTTATGTTCACTTTGCTTTTACTTTGTTCGTTAGTTCTTAGCGATTTTTACTTTGTTTGTCCGTTTTTCTTGTAAAATTTTCTCTTTGTTTGTCGGTAAATCATGTTGACTTACCTTAATTGTCGGTAATTTAAGTTGATTTTTACCCTGTTCGTCGTTACTTGTTGATTTTAACTCAGTTTGTCGGGGGGGGGTGTTATTATCTTTCTTTGATATGAAAATTGTGTAGATATTAATTTGTTCGTACAAAATAATTAATAATATGATTAAAAGTATATGACATGGTGAAAACATTAGAAATACGATATACAAATAGCTACCTGATCCTTGAGAAAATTTCAGTGGTCATAAACATTAGGGGTATTCTGTGTTATAGATACAAATGATGAAATTGAAAGGAAGAAATTTGTTTAATTCGGTGTAAGATCATTTTGTATTTCACGAGTGAGCTTAGGATGCAATATTTCCACGAGTGTCATAGCCACGAGTGAAAATATAATATCTGTAACTCACGAGTGAATTTAATTAATAGATCTTACACCGAAATTTGTATTTCACCGATAAATCCCTGTATTCCACTAGAAAGCAAATAATAAGATATTATGTACAATAAGTATGTAACATTCTTACCTTCAGATATTTCAAGTTAGAATAATTTCATGATATCCTTGTTTCCATTTAAACAATTGACATTTCACAATAGTTTCATGCTGTTTTATTCAAGGGTTCCGAGTTAAAACTGGGAACGAATTTACAGGGACAGGACAAAATAGAGAACATAAACTTAGCGCATGGATGTGTCCAGGAATATTTTATAAGGTTACACTGTAGTTAATAGTAGGTGTCATATTACCCCCCTCATCCCTTAATTTAGATGGATTTCATGATAATTAATGCATAGTCAGTTATCATGAAAATATGTTGAGGTTTTATAGAAAAGTGTACTAAAATTTAACATAGAATATTATTATTCAAACTTTTTGTATAGTGTATGGTAACTTAAACGCTAAATTACGTAATTTATAAGGGTTTATATGTGCTAAATGTAATATGTTGCTATTTAGTTCGTTTACGTTAAGTTAATCCTTCAAAGACATAGTTAGGTGTCGCGCCTACAACTCGGAAAGAAACAAGTACGATTCCCAACTAGGACATCAGATGTTATCCTGTAAATTCTCTTCAATGCGCAAGCTACACAGGGTATAAGGTAGGCGTACGGAAACAGTACGGACCGGCGTCAGTGCCGTCTTTAACGTCATCAACTGTATATCACGTGACTCTAACGTCTTAGTTACAATGTTAACGTCATCCAAAGCAAGACTACATTTTACACAACAGACAAAATATGGCATCATATTTACGACAATTATTTAATTTGTGTTTACCAAAGAATGAAAACAGAAGTGCTGAACGTTTTATTGATGATCTGTTTTTCATTGTTCCACCAGAAAGCTTGGACAGATTTTCGACCATCAAACCAGACGGTGATTATTTATGTCTTAGAGATTTCATGTTATTGTTTTATTTCACAAAAGATTTAGATTGTCTTCAACAACCAGGACAAAACTACTACAGAAAGAAATATTTCTTTGAAGACGGCAATCGTTTATTCGTAATTCAAGGTTGGATATCTTCTGTGGGAGATTTGAAAGACAGCAGAGACCAACTGACCACACATGAATCCTGGACCTTATTGAAACCAGCCTCGTTCTCAGTTAGTGAGTATAGTGTTTATAATAGTAGACTAGACTCTTCACTGATGAGACGCAATGGTTTAAATCCACGAGTATCAAGTCTGAATTTGCCACCTCTCAATAATAGACATTTTCTTGTAGCAAGTAATGATACATTAGACTCACATTTTGATGTGTTAGCTGATATTGAAGGTTTGTTAGATGAACCAAAGAATGTTGAACAATCAAGAGAAAGACACGTGAGACCAAAGGCAGCAAAAGGAGCTAGAACAAAACCTAGTGATGTGTTTAAATGTGATGAATCAAAGCCTAATGGACCACGCCTAACTCGTAACTCTTTGTTTGAACCAACCAGAAAACTTCGACCAAGACAAGAAAGACCAAAAGCTGCAAGAGGATCCAGAACTCAACCTAATACAATGATTCAATACTAGATTATTCAAGACTGTAATACACTCTTCAAACATAGTGTCAGATGAATAAGTTTTGTTCAAAATGAATAAATGTACTTAACTAGTGTCCAATTTGACATTGATATCAAATTAATCAAACATACTCATGGTCAATAAAAAAGGGACAATTTTATTATAAAAATCGAGTTTTTTTATAGTTTGCTTTCAGTATTAAACAACAAGTCTTCCTAATAAATTTGAATCAATTAAATTAGAGGGATTTCTCATTTATTTAAATATATCCTCCAAAGAAAACGGACCCTTGTAAACATGCATCACATGCAAGAATGTTTATCGAAATTTTAAGGGGCTATGCAATCGGTTACAAACACTGCTGAACTCTAAAAGATCCAATTCGAGAACAAATAAAATATGCATGTGAGTGAGCAGAAAAAAAATGATCATGTTTTTAATATATTCATGAAACTGTGCATGAAGAGCGTGCACATGAATCAATAAAAAGGTTTCCCAAAAGCACGGTAGTAAAGTTAATAAAAACTCACTGAAATATGTTTATAGTTACTATTATTATACATGTAGTAAGAAAACAAGATTGTTTTTTACTTTTTAGTCGGAATATAACATAAACATATTTCCTTAGCTATGAGCGGTTATGGTAATGTTGTGGCATAAAATATGTTTATAACAGCAAAATACCAACATAATAGAACACATACTCATGCTGATACAAATTGTAAATTCTTCTTCAAAGCATCCCATTATTGCATGGCTGGGACCACTCTGGGGCAATCGCTCTTGATGGCTGTACAATGAGTGTTGGGCACAATTCTGCAAAAATTACCAAGGTTTAATAAGCTTATTTATCACGCGATGATAGACTTCCGTTCACCTATCCCAATCTTGAAAACTGCACGATACAAATCCTACTTCCATTGAAGACGACATGTTGCAAGACGACAACGATATCTTTCATTCGTCAGAATTTTATATATATGGCTGACAAAGACGGTTTTGCAAAATTGTCAAGTTTATATTAACTGTTTTAAGTTTATTTCATGAAAATGGGGACCGATACTCATGATTATCATCAGAATTATCTTCCAACATACGAACATCCACCGCCATGGATACCTTCTCATGAGGTTAGTGTGCAATTTACCGCCTAAAAGTCCCAAGTGTAAATATAGGTCGATTCGTACTCGAGTATGTTCGTTCTCGGTGTATGTAGTTAACTATATTGGAGGAATTTGGACTAGTTTTCCGTTCTATATATTTGTGTCTTTATTTATTCTTGTATAATCAACGAACTGGTGCAAACAATAAATGCAGATTGTTAGTAAAAACAGTTAACAATCAAATTGTCAACATACTGAAACAGAACCATAAATTATCAAACTTGTGGGTAGGATTAAAGAACTGTAAACATAACCTTAGAATATATGAAGGCTTGAATTAAATAAACTTTCACATGGGTTTGTCAAAGACTTTGTGCACTATTATAGTAATTTTTAAAAAAAAACTAATCCCTGAGTGGAAATCAAACCGATACCAGACGATCCGTCCCCAAGACTATTCTCCCTCTAGACGATCTGTCCCCAATCACATTTGTCCATGGACGATCAGTCCCCCAAATTTCAGATTTAAGATGATTCGTCCAATTTTTTAAAATTTTATACATGGAATTGATTTTATACGAAGATTTATGTACAGATATATTGATCTTTTGAATGCAAAGTTAAACACGTACATTGTCATTTTTGTACAATAAATCAAACACCTTCTTTATAATTTTAATAACACTTTACAAACATTTTTAAGTCTTATATTAATTATCATTTAATAAAAATAATAGATGAAGTTTGGTATTACGAAAAGGCAATGCTTTTTACAAATATGCATAATATTTGGTCCATTACCTTTAAAAATATTACTTCACAACAATCTAAAAAGGCATCTATATACATAAGCCATTATCAATGTTCGCAGAACTTTATTTTTTTCTTTTACAGAGAGATAGGCATCCTGACTATTGTTCAGATATTGAACAATTCTTACCAAGAAATATCAGCCTACAGAGGAACAAGACATCAGAACAGGTTGCTTAGTGTGCTTTCTTAGAACTTTAAAATACATTTATTTATAATGAAAGTTGCATGAAACCTTTAAAAGTCTGGAATTTTTTGGAACCCTGTTTAATGTTCCTAAGCATTGCTAGTTACTAGTAAAAGAGTGTATGTTTCTGTGAACTTTAACACAGATAGATAAAAATTATGAATACTCCTCGCCTCATAAATGTGATGGAACTAGCTTTAACAAATTTAAAAATCTGCATACTAGAGGATATTAGCTTAGTCAGTTAAGCACTAGTCTACTGATCTTGGGATATAATCATATATTCCCAGTCAGGGCCTTATTTAGTGTAGTTTGGTCATGACCAAAAATAGAGCGTTGTCGTACAGGATCTCTACTGTCTCTGTGGAAGGTCACGTCGAGATGAACTTTGTTTCGACCAATCAATGCGTAGCTTTCATCTAGACGAAAACACTATTAATCACATTTTGATTTCTTAATTTCTATTTTTTGACCAAGTTTTGCATGCTAATTTAACAGCGGTACTATTCACAGTCTGCGATTGGGCGGCTCATTTCAAATTGCGTGACCTAGGGGATGTAAACAAGTTACGTATCATAACAATTTCGTCATGAATATTATGATGAGAAAAGGTCGCCTGAACGTGACCTTCGTTTGAAAAAGGCCAGATCTAAATTAGCGAGTATGCGAGCGGAAAATTTTAGATCGGGTTTTAATCAGATTGAGTCATGACTAAAACTTATCAGCAGTTCTCCCTCTTACCACAGTGACTGATTGAAAAAACATGTTGAACAGTTTTCAGTCACTGAAGCCTTGAAGGAAGTATGCTATTAGTAACTGGTTAACTGCTTAATCCAGAGACTGACTGTCGTGATATCGCCTATGTTTCTACAGTAGTAAAACCAACCCAAAAATATATACATGGGTATGTTCATTGTTTAAGCAAATGACATGATGATGTAATTACTCTTCTTTGGTAAAAGTTAGTGTGTTTATCTTGGAATCATCATCATAATAAAGAAGAAATGTTACAAATAAAATGCTGATAATTCTTAATCACTTTGGACAATCCTTTAAATTATTATTTTTCAGCTTGGTTTTAATATAAGAGGTGGTAAAGAGCATAATTGTGGAATCTATATATCAAAGGTACTGATTTATTTTGCTGTCTTCAGTGAGTTTTTTTTCAGGTCATTTTGAGGCCTAATTTTGGCCCCATCCCCTCCCTAAAAAAGTAAATATTTTACCCTTTGCTATAGGGAAATAACCCTGTTTATAAATTGTTTTAGTAAGAAAATTACCTGCAATTGTTTCACTTCACTAAGGTGTGAATGGCCATAGACTAGAGTAGTAAAACGCCATTGTGCAGGAATATGTCTGCTGCTCATAAGGGAGTAAATGACTCCCTATAAAGTAAATTGACAGATATATACTTGTAACTTGATGACTGGGGTTAATAGCTGTAAAGACAGTGAATGTGCTTCAACCTGAAACTTCGACAATAATTTTCAATTACTTTTTATTAGGTAGTTGCAAGCTGTGTATACTATACATGCATATCAAATGTTTGATATTCATTGGTTATGTTGTTCTTTGTTATTGTGTTCTTAACACTGTTCACTTATTATGGTCATAAATCTCATTTTCATATTAGTTTGATGTTGTTGCTACTAGTACTAACAGGTAATGCTTTGTTTTCAATAAATTATGTATATATAATATTGTTATATCTTAACTTACAGGTTATGCCAAATAGTGAAGCTGATAGACTTGGTTTACAAGAAGGAGATCAGGTGAGTATCTCTTTGAACAATATTTGTCAATAGGTCATGAAAATATTGATAAAACTTAGCTCACTATTATTTTGTATGGACAAATTAAAATTTCTATATCAAAAGGAGATAATAGCACACTTTCATTCAAGTTTTCGTGTACTATTTTGTAACAATATGTTGTTTGTAAATTCAATCCATGCAAAATTATTAAAATTGGCATGACGGGAATTCGTTCTTAATCAATTAATCATGCTAATCCTACTTGTACTATTTATCATTAACTTCTCTGACTTTCAGATTTTATCAGTGAACGACGAAAACTTTGAATTTATTGATCATGGAGAGGTAAACTTTATACTTTTGTATTTTATTCTAGCTCAAGGGCTAGTGCTAGTGCAACTGCAAAAACTTTATTCAAAGTTAGTTAATTGCAAGGGGATAAAGTTTGTTTAGGAATCTGTGATTTCTAATTTAATTCTGGCCTTTTAACATAATTATATCTATAGAAGCCAAAACATGCCTCTAAAGAAGACACTTCTTTTGTTGGAAGTTCTTGAATGATAACATATATGCTTTACTATTGTTTGAAATTAGCATTTCTCTATTAAGGAATTTTGTCAGTTACCTTTCCCTGATAAGTCTGAAACAATTCAATTGGTAAGTAGGTCCTTTCAGTTGAAATTCTCGGATTTTATGTCCTATATAAGGATAACAAAATATTTCATCTAATATCTTTCTTGTTAATGAAGATAATTATAGAAGTGGTGAACTTCACATAATTCTTTACCCTAAAAATGCTTAGCTTGAATTTCAAACAAGTTAAATGATTTACAAAAATGTAATTTAAGGTTAATTTTGGCAAATTGACATAGAAAAGTAAGAGTAAAGTCTGAGTAATCCAACTGATGGGACCTACCTATTTGAAGAGTATACAAGGGGAAATAACTGACTAAGGAGTAAGGTCCCTTATTATATAATTCAGTCAAAGTATTGAAATACAGAAAGACTTTCGTGCTCATTGAAATCTAACAAATCCATACTAAATATTACTCCTTAAACAGTAGATTCAAGTATGAATCGAGCTGTGCAAAAAAATGTGGACAAAATGTTAGTTCTACTCTGTATTACTGGCAAATACTATCAGTTCAAAATACACGATTTTATTTTCCTCTTCTTCCTATACAAAATCTTGAAGTACAGTTTTCCCTGTACACTTTGTCACTTAGCATACAAATTCTGTAGGTATTATAATTATGGTACAATACTGTTAAACAACTTAAACTTCAAATAATACAATGAATGACTGTAGTATCATTACATTAAACAGCTACAGACTCTATCAATATACAAATCATTTATTGTGCTAACTACATAAACTTCTCAACATGGAATGTAAACCTTTGATTTGCTGTGGTTAATATTAACACTTCATTGATCACTAGATACATGTATACTGCTTAGTGTATTAACGAGATTTGACTGCACCCCTTCCACGCGCTTATCAATTGATTTAGACACATGTCAGATGACGGAACAACTCTATTGCTTAAAAATTGACTGTGTAGTAAATCAGAGACATGTGTATCACTCAACAGTTTAAACTGGTCAGACAGTTGAATCATCTATAGTTTTCGACTTATGGTGTAACTTACGTTTTTCAGCGAAATCTCAAAATTCTAAAAATAATTTTAGTGCTTCTTATCTTTTTTGAGATCCAGTATATAGGAAAGAGCCATTGTTGGTGTTTTAAATCTTTCAAATGTATCAATATAATGTTATTTTAGATATACTGCTAAGATAGCTTGATTGGTGTATTAATGTAATGACAGAAAGTAATAGTTTAATCCAGAAGTCATTTAGTTTGTACGTATAATGCAACAGAAGTTTGTGGTTTTAGATAAGAACATTTGATTTCAATTATTGTTTAATATAACCCTAGTCAGCCTTTCAAACTATCTTTAACTTGTTGTGTCACTCTGTCCAAATGATGTATAATGCTGGAAAATTTACTTAATAAAGATCCCATGCATGTTGATGTAACATTGTTAGTAGTGCATTTAGTTAATTTGTTTATATATTACAGGCAGTTAAAATATTAAAAATGAATACATCTATCTGGATGGTTGTAAGATTCTTTCCTTATGGTAAGTTATAATCATTTCATACTATTATAATCTGACAACATTAATAGGACATATTTAACCACCCAGACGAGCTCAATAAGTCTGCTGTCTTTGGTTTGATTACCTGACAGGGCATACTTCAATCTGATTAAAACCTAATCTAAAATTTTCCGCTCACCTACTCGCTAATTTAGATCTGGCCCTTTCCAAACAAAGGTCACGTTCAGGTGACCTTCTCATCATAATATTCATGACGAAATTGTTATGATACGTTAATTGTTTACATCATCTATGTCTCGCAATTTGAAATGAGCCGTCCAATCGCAGACTGTGAATTATACCGCTGTTAAATTAGCTTGCAAACCTAGGTCTAAAAATAGAAATTATGAAATCAAAATGTTATTAATAGTGTTTCATCTAGATGAAAGCTATGCATTGATTGGTCGACACAAAGTTCATCTCGACATGACCTTCCACAGAGACAGTAGAGATCCTGTACGACAATGCTCTACAGGATATCTGTTTACGAAGATTGGGCATACATATGTGAAGATTGGTCTTGAAAAATTTCTGCTGCTATTCTTCTACCTGCTACTGATTCTAAATCATTTAGGGCAGTTGTCAATCACCTACAGAAGTATTTCCCTAGTAACTGGTTAACAGCTAAATCTGGAGATTTAGTCTATCTAGGATGGGCAAGTAGGTTGACTGACCACCATGATATGGCCTATACAATGTGTTGCTAGGTGTGGGGAAAAATAGCAACATTAGCTAATTTTGGTCAAAAGTGAAAAACTATCTATTGTCCAAAAAATTCAACTAATGAAGCAATATATCTACATCTGAGAAACCAAGATGATACATTCATCAGTTCAAAATTTATGTCAGAGGTATTTTACAGCAGCACGGGGGAATGGTTGGAATTTTGCCACCAAAATACACTGGTAGAAATAGACCTAATCTGTACTCCAATTGATGGGTTTTTCGTTGATGCACAGGTGGTACGAACTAAGATTGTTACACTTTGTTGCTGAAAAGCATGAAACACAAATTAAATCCTATTGTTCTTAGTTCATATATTTTCATTGTACCTGTAAAAGTTTGTTTGTTCAGCAGGGAAAACTTAAATATTTGAATTACCGATATACACTGAGGTCCAAAAGTTTCTTTACACATGTAATTTGTTTCATATTTTCTTTTCTTTTTTTTAATGCAAATATTAATCTATCCCCAATTTGTTTCATATTTTTATTGTTGATTCATAATAAAAATATACATGTTAGAACATAATTGACATTCATTTTAAATTATATATTAGTTTGTGAAACTAATAATCACAAGTAAAGAATACCTAAACTTTTGGACCCCAGTGTATTCTATATTGTGCTAGTGTATATATACATTGTGTATATTGTATCTCATTATGTGACAATATTATTGATATATATTTACAGGTTATAATAGAACATATAACAAGAGTAGAAGCCCAGGATCACCTAACAGTCCTTACTTGAACAGATAGCAGTATTAATACAGAGAAAAGGTGTTCTGTGTACCATACATATACATATCATTATATAGACTATATTACAGGCTGTCAACCAATTCCTATATTCCTATATTATTCCTATATTTTGGGTTTCATTCCTATATTTTCAAAAGTGTCCTATATTTCCTATATTTATACTATATTTTGTCCATCATTCCTATATTTTTGTAAATCATTCTAATTTGAACATGTCGAGTATGTTTAATTGTTTTTTTTCCATATATAATTGAGTATTTTGTATCTGTTTCCTCTTATACTGCCAATAAGTTGAATATAGTAAGTGCCTATGACAAGTTGATCTGGTAGGTGACTGTCAAGTGTCAGTATTCAAGTTGCCCTAACCCTTTGCTACTTATGCGACTCTTTTTTAAAAAACCCTCGTGAAAAATTTAGAAGAAATGTTCCTTGTTCAAGTTTTCAAAGTGTTCTATTCAACCTAATTTTATTTTGTAGTCAATGTCACTTATTGCCCATTCACTGCAACCTATAAAATACATTGCTAAATTATACTACAAAGTAAAGCAATTGCAAGGGTATTCCAATATACTACTCTACTTGTAGTTAATTAACGGTACCACTGGTGTGTTATAGATCTCTAAATCTGTAGGCATGCATCCTTCCACTCATTCATTGTATTTCATCAAAAATATGGTTACTTAGTTATTGAAAGGAAATAAATTAATGAACCTGTTTTTTTACTGACAGTGCTAGAAATTGTATAGTATGTCCGAAAACATTGTCTAGTATTTTTCTTAAATGATTGTGGGTGACAAATTTTAGCCTTAGGTTCAAAACTAGCCCTGTTAGGGTGTTTTTTTTTCTCTCAATGTATATAGTACACTGTAGTTATTACTTTAGTAAAACAGTTAAAAATATCTCATGTAACCATTAAGTCAAGAACCTCCATATTTGGCATGCATGGAAAGATCATTTAAGTGACACATTTGATGCCAAAGGTAACCTCTGTTTAGGCGTACTACTTTTCATAAAGAATTTTTTATAGAAGTCTTAAAAAATATTTTGTAAGTAAATTATATTTAGAACTTTCATATTAGGCTTGCATCATCTACAATGTTCAAAAAGTGCGAGCAAAATTGACAGAATTCACTATCTTAACATAGAACAATTGTTTAAATATTCCTGTATGAAACCATGTGCCCAGAGCTAGTAGAATTTTTATGTAGCATCATCTTGGGGTGTTCTGGACTACACTGATAATTTAAACATCTTCCCTTTGGGGTCACTGATAAAAAAGTTGTATGAAATAAGAAAATTGGAAGTCCTCATTTAGTTACTTTGATGAGTAACTATCTTGAATCTTTCATTCAGTTTGTTATGATGTATGATGCATTACCAGTTGATACACTCTGATCATCAGCTCTGTGGATCAGAAAAGGCTACATCAGCTGCTGTAATAAACGGCAGGTATGCTTGTATCATATCAAATGATGGAAGAATTTATTTTCTCAAGATAGATTTAAAGCCCATATTCCGGGTACCACAATCTTTTCATTTATTTTACCCAGTTAGTATATATAAAACCTGTCTTTAAACAATGAAGTCATTAACATAAAGGGATCGGAGACAAAATAAAATTGTCAAACCAATTTCTTTCAAATTTTACCATTTCTTTAAAAGAGTTATTATTTTGTAAAACATGCATTAACTCCAAGATAGTTTGTAGATATTATTTTTTTCATTTAGAGGTATAGGTCGTTTGCGTTAAAGCTGGACCCCTAAAATCATGAAATATCTAAATAACTATCAGATGGAACTAACTCAAATTTTGTGCGTGATCATAACTAGCATTTTCCTTCTCAAATCCAAAAATTCAGAATTTTTCTTTAATTACATAACATACTTCCCATAGACATGCAATGCAGATTTTGAAGCCAAAAAGAGACTTTTGTTAAATGGATATGTTCCATAATCAGAACAGCCACATAACAGTAGATGCAAAATAATAGCTAAATATGAGGCCCGGTTAGAAATTTTATTTGATACAATGTAACAAGGTATAACAGTATACACAAACTCAGATATCATCATCACTGTCGTCTGTATCGTCAAAATCTATACATATTCTACACATACGATTTTAAAGACGGGCCTCTGCTTTACAATTCAGTAGACCGTCGAGTGTTTATTTTAGCGACAAATTTACAGTAAACGCACGGGACTTTGTATAAATACACTGGAAGTATGACAATGTTATAATCAGAACAGCTTATTTTACCTCCCGCCGGATTTTTGATAAAAAATTCCAAATATTTTGAATTATACCTTATGGAAAACTTTTTTATTTATCTATTAAAAATTCTGAAAATTTAAATCCTAGAAGGAAAAATTGAAATAAGATTGTATTAAAATTTTTAGCAAAATCGCTGTTATAGTTTAAAAGATATTTACGGCAAATAGGGGTCCAGCATTAACGCAAACGACCTATACATGTAGTTTGGTCCATGATGCATTTAGTCATTTGAAGTAATACACCGATACTGAAACTTGTATTTATTCAGAACCTGTACTTATTCAGTCTTTGTATTTATTCAGAACATGTACTTATTCAGTCTTTGAGCAAAGATAGTATGCGTAAAGGGACCTGAATGTATTGGAATAACGCTCAAAAGTTCCTATATTTCTACTTGGTTTTCTCTAAAAGTTCCTATATTTTGAAAATAAAATTCCTATATAAATTCCTATATTTTTATCAGTGGTTGGTTGACAGCCTGATATTATTTTAGCACATAGCATTTTCCCCTCGTCCAATCAGCTGTCGAGGATTGTTGATAGTAGACATGTACTATATTGTATAGTATAGAAGCGTGTTGAACTTGGGGAAAATGCTGTGCTATGCCAGTTAGGTTATGTTTTCATTTTACTATAAGGTTCAGTGCTCGGGGCTCCGCCCCTCGCACTAAACCTTTTAGTAAAATGAAAACATAATCTAACTAATACATAGTATACGCAAGATGATGTGATCTTTGTAATGTAATTGTTTGGCATATATTTTGGATATTATAATAGTAAATAATATTGAAGGAATATATATGTCTATGCTTGTAGTTAAAGTAGTGGGCGATAATTGAGATTAAAAACTTTCTATTGATCTTTTATGTTTTATTTGTTATCTCATATTATTTTTGAACACATATTATTAGTTACACAGTCAGTTACTGACCGGATGCGGTGTGATACCGGGTCAGTAAATTAATATTGGGTGAGAGCGTAGCTCGAGCCCAATATTTATTCACTGACCCGGTATCACACCGTATCCGGTCAGTAACTGACTGTGTAACAAATTTATCTTACCGAGTACCCCGTCTGAGTAGAAAAATAATGTTTCGTCAGCGCTATCATTTATAAATTTTGTTACTGACTGGATATTAGAATCTACTGACCTAATATGGGATAATACATGGTCAGCACGTGACCGCTCTCGGCCAATGAAAAACGAGTATTCTGTACGAGGTAAGATAATGATACATGTAATATGCCATTTTGTTGGTCTTGGTTTTATTAGAGTACAATATGACCTATTTTTAACAACACCTTCTGGGAGGGACTTAAGTATGTTGTTGTTTAGAAGATGTTACCCTGCAGAGTATTAGATTCAATTAAGATTATGTCTAAGGGAAATATCAAAAATGTTGTTGTGCGGAGGATTTGTTCCGTAGAGGGCACTTCCACAGTGGTTATACTGTACTCTCATTAAGTGTTTGTAAATATAACTTTGTTTGTTTAAAATTTGGTATTATGTTTTACAATGTGCATGTACAACATAGAAACCTTAATAGCCTATATATAATATATGCAAACTGTTCTTAATGTTAAGGGTAAGAATGTGTTCGGGTTTTCCTTTTTACCTATTAGGCTACTTAGTTGTTGGTGATCACATTTGGAAAACAAGGTACAAAGAATGTCAATTTGGATATGACTTGATATTTTTTATATGCTGTAATGGTCATGTTATGTTGTGATCTGCAAAAAAAACATGTGTATATAAAACTTAAACATATCTGATGTTGGGATACTTATGTACCTGTATGCTAGTTTATGTATTTGCAAATACATAGCAACTTCTAAGACATTAAATGCCGTGTAATGAGTTATGAGTAAGATAGAATTGAAATTCCCATAATGTTATTTTACATTATTTATCTTTAAAAATCATGATGAAGTACATGTATTAAGAAACATATTTTTTATTCATTACATTTACATCATGTTCATCATTTTGTATTGATCAGATATACAAAACAAGGGTCTTTTGCAGAATTATTGATTAAACTTTTTAATTTAAGAGAGTATTTTTATTTATCTCCCTTTGATATAAAAATAGTGTAATTTTTAATTTGTCCATACTACTAATAGTTAATATAATTTAAAATAAAAATCTGTTGTGTTAAAAATATAAGCAATACAATGAATTTATAAGTATCAGTTTTCTAAGAATTTTTGTGGTCATAGACATAGTTTGGTATGAGGTGTCCATTCTACCTGAATTACAAGTGATGTTTATTATTAAAACATTCCATATTCTTTATCATTTCTGATTCATGATTATTTGTTAATCACTGAATGTATATTTTTATAATTTATCTTATACTTGTCTAGTTTACATTTGTATAGCATAGAATAATAAAATAAATGTATTTTTGATAACCATATTGTTTTGAATTTTTTTCTACTGTACAATAAATATGAGTGCCATAATGTCCGTTTCATATAGACATAATGTACATAAAGAAGTATCTACAACAAAATTTAATACAATCCCTTTGTGCTGACTGTAAAATAACCCATACTGTGTTATCCATACTGGAATCTTAGGTCTTTACCGAAAAAGTGATAAATTGAGAATTTTTTTTACTGAACTTCAATTTCAAATTATTTTCATATTAGGTTAAATTGCTGTTTAAAGGCTGCTTCCATATACATGTTCAGCCGACTTTACATAATATTGGATCACTCCTGTCATTTGCCTATAAGAAGCCCTCATTTATCTTTCAAGGTGACATCTTTACACAGGGGCGGATCCAGGATTTTTTTCTAGGGGGGGGGGGGGTCTGCCCTTTTTTCTAGGGTGTCCAAACTTTCGCTCTACTACCACATTATACACATTTTGCAGAATGATGCAACATATTTATAATACTAACTAAATAACTATTAAATCTATGTTAAGTACTGAGAAAAATTGCTTCATGCTACTTAATAATGGATTAAAGTAAAAAATACACTTATAGACAGGTTAATTTTGGAAATTCTAGGGAGGGTCCTGACCTCCCACTAGATCCGCCCTTGTTATTAGACCATGCATATTCTTGTACTTTATTTAACTTTCAACTAATTAATATCAATACATAGTTATTTAACTGTTTAAACATAGCATTCATAAAAAAGGTTGTTATAATCGAATACTTCAAAATATTGGTGTACAAAGAACAGGCTATATTTTGAACACGCATTGTATACATTACTCATTTCTAAAATGAGCCGACGAAGAATTATAGCCAAACTTAGACAATGCTATTCAATGGTACATAAAATGATTTAAAATGATTTAAAATGATTTAAAATGATTAAAAATAACAAAGGCCTACTCGTATATACAGGTATAGTGAAGTATGTAGCTAATTGCCTCAGAAACCACAAAAAATTACCTACCTCATTCAACGAATTACTGTGTCGATTTTTAAATCTGGGTCTTATTCATCAAAGAAATGGTTAATCTTTCTATTGCATATAAAAGCTTATTAATGAAAATTTGACAAAGTCATGTGACGTTGAGTTGGAAAAAAGAAGTGGTGGCCATGTTGTGACGGATAAAGATGGAGTCAACTTTATGGACGTAACTTTTAGATTTGCGCATGGAACTACAATAAAAATTAACTGTAACAGAAAAAAAAATACCATTTAAAGTCACTAGTCACAATCGTCTAAAACAAATGATTTGATCACTTTCGCAAAATTTCATTTGCTTGCAGTGTGATTTTTGTTGGCATTCATTTTGCGAAAGAAGTTGAAGATAAAACCGAACTTTTACAGGCCGTACAACTCGACCCAAGGCCACTCAACCCGTACAGCTCCTTCACATCCCGATAAACCGAAGAGTCAACTTTAAAACTACAATAACATGTCATTTTTACAAATTTTATTTATACATGTCATGTCGTGATGATATTACATAAATCGATATATCTCAATTTTGGACATGGATTGTGTAAGCAATTCAGGTCTTAGTAAGCGACATATTTTTAAACACACCACAAAATGTCGTGGACATAGACATTCGACGACCATGCGCAGTCAGATTCAGCACAACGGTATGTAGTTAGGTTAACTGAAGGCATGAATAAATAGTCCTCTTGTTAACAATATATATATGCCAGTACCAAGAAGTCTTGTTGTCAACACACATTTCATGAAATATTATTGATAAATTCGTTTTAACATATTCGATTAAGAACCACCATTCGTCTGCTAAAATATAGATAACAAATTATGTAACCTCTGACCCGTTTCTGTTCTTTTCGTACTTTCAACTGGATTCCCCAATGTGCTAAAAATAGACGCATCTGCAATTTTCCACTGTCTAAAAGTAGATCATATACCTGTGGTGTGGAAAATCATGATCGGTTGTTCGCATTTTTCTACGGGTGGTATCGGCGTCATGATCCATTGTTTTACTGTTTGTTAGTGAATTGTAGACCCTGCAGATCCTCTTTCTAATGGCACCACCAAAGTTTGCCTTGTTAAATCCATGTCCGGACAGCGCTATCGGTGCTTTGATTACATGAGTGGTCTATACTAAATCCTCTAAAAAATCCTCCGTTGACGATTATATTAGGCCGCGCGCAAAATTTAAATGATAATTACTACTGCAATAAACACGTATAGTACGCATAAAGCGTTAACAGGCAGACGATATGTTGTTAGTGTAATTGGATTACATGTACGTGCATATCTAAACAGGCGTATTAAGAAGAAGGTTTCATTTTGAATCAATAGACCCGAGTGCACATGCAAATGCATTTCATAAATATAATTATAATCTTTTGTATAGTTTCATTCAATATTATATATCAATATGTATGGTATATCCAATTAAGGTGGTATGGTACATCTGACTTTTTTTAGATTTCCATATAGGTTTTGGTACCGTTGTAAAATTGAAGATATTTCTGATTCGAATCTACGCTTTATTTGATGTCATTATTGCTAATAACGTTACCATGACGTCGTAAACATGACGACCGCGTGCACTTTTTACGTCAGTCGACAACGGAAAAAAACTTCTATAATGTGTTGCTAAATCTTTATTTTCCGCGCCACAACAAGAAATTATACATCATTTTAAAGCTTACATCATTATCTACCACTTGAACAGTGTAAATATATATTTTCTCTTAAATCTTTTGAAGGGGACAAAAAATTCCGAATTGGCAACATCAGAAAAAATCCAGAAAAATTGCCTTCAAACCGGTTTTATGAAAAATCTGCCCGATAAATTTTTGCTAAGTTTTGATATGATGTAAAGCATTGTATATACTTTTATACAGCAGAATTTGAGAAAAGTTGTCTGCACGGTTTCTTTATCTTATTAGTTGTTTTTTTCTAGTCACTGGGAGGACCGAGTGCTCAAATTGTGATTCCTTGATTTTTATTATCTCAATGTAAAGCCAATTGTATGAACCCTAGAAAAGCTTTGGTTGACATTTCGAAGGTAGCCACGAATCAAAATTGCTGCCAATTTTGGCACTAAACTACAACACATTGTCCATATAACTATGAAATATTTTTAAAGAACATGTAAACCATTGTTCTAATAGTCTTATTATTACCATTGCCATTTATTTAAGAACATATAATTATCATCGACTGGAAAAGGGACAACGTCGACGTGCCGCCATTTTGTTACAGAGAATATTCCGTGGCCATTATGCGAGATCAGTACTGAGGAGATTAAAGAGGAAGGTATTTATAACATAAAAACGTAGCTTATAGTTCTAACTATATTTATCATATATCTACTTGGTAGTATGGTGGAGCTAGGTGCAGTGCCATGTATGACCAGTGCACCCTGTGAGAACTTTGGATACTTTTTCGTTATTGTTGGGTTTAACGCCATGGCAACACATATTTAGGTCAGATATACGACGGTCAGCTCTTTCTACTATAGGTTTCCTGGACACACTTTTATCACCAGTACTAACTTACCCTACCACGAGGCCGACAACTCATGTATAGGGTATGACCTTCCGCGACCGGGCTCAAACCCGCGATCTCCGGATTCGAAGTCAGACATGCTAACTACTACGCCACGGCCGCGACGGGATACTTTTTCGTTATTGTTGTGTTTAATGCCAGTAGTGTTGTTAACACATTTTATAGTTATTCCGGCATCTGCCTAATTGCCGTTCCTGAAATGGCTAAATCTCTAGATTTAATCTTTAACCATTTGCAAAGCATATACTTACACCAGTGACTGACAACTGCCTTACATAATTATGTGATAGAAAGGAGAATGGTCGTAGAAATTATTTTATGACCAAAAATCCACAAAAGTATGCCCCGTCGGGAATCGAAACTACGACCCCTCGATCAGTAGATTTGTTTGCTACGGGCTGGGCTAGCCGGGCCGGCTTCATGAATCTCAACTGGCAAGTTCATTGTTTGTTTAGCAAAATTATTAAGAATCTAGAATTGTGAACTTGGTAACATTCTGCTACGTGGATGTTTCTTTGCTGCAATATTTCAATAAAAATATTTTAGGCAATTCTTGTCCATGGTAGAACATGGACCAAGTTCATCAATGAGTACAGACAACTTGTATTTCGTGTAAGGGCAAGATATGGTTTAGAAGAACAAATATGTCCTGTGGATCTAAAACAAGTGGAACAGTTCATGGATGAAAAACATAGTGAGTTGATTATTGATTAACGACCGATACAACCAATATGTCAGGAACGTCACGGTTATTTCATTCGGTGCATTTAGTACTTTGATTATAAAATCATTCAATACGGTTTCAAATGACTTCATTGTTTTAACATAATTATAGCCATTATTTTATTCTAATGGACAGTTTAATAAAATCTGAGTACATGATGTGCTCTAAACATACTGTATCCAGATTTCAAATGTTTTGGTTGTTCCCTGCGATACAATTTAAATTAAAATATGAAAAAGTTCAAACGCAGTTCTAACTCGTAGTTCTTTATATAGATTTTGACCAAACCGGGTTTTTTGCATAAATTAATAAAGGAAATGCATATGTGTCCGGTAAAAGTTCGACCTTTCCGTGTAGTTCGAGCTAACATAATTCTAGCCTTTGATATTTTACTGTAGATTGGTTTAAGGTAAAAAATCGACTTATCAAAGTCGTTCGATATTTCGATGTTTCACTGTACATTGTTTTTAGGTAAATTGTTAGACTTACCCATAGTTTGATTAAGCCGAGTTCGATATTTCGAGCGTTCAATGTAGATTGATTCCAGGTAAAAAATTTGACTTATCCAGGTAGTTCGAGATAGCCGAGTTCGATATTTCGACCTTTCACTGTATTTGTATAATTTATAGGATATGAGAAGATATTTCGAAAGTTGGCACCGCTAGGAAAACTACGTAAAGAAGATTTAATGGAATTCTTTAACAAGTGTGATCTATGGCCGACACAGAGGGATATAGATAAAAGTTTTGATACAATATTCAGAGGTAAATTATAACCTTGGACATCTACCCAGCAAACAAATGACGTCGTACGGACGTCAAATAAACGTTGGGTCCCAACGTCGGGTTGACGTCGCCCCATAGTTGGATTTGAAAGTTTTTTAGACGGTAGATTTCCGACGTCGTATTAACGTCTGACCCCGACGTCGTATCAATGTCGCCTCGTTGTTAGATTTTAAAGTTTTTTAGACGGTAGGTTTCCGACGTCGTATTAACGTCTGGCCCCGACGTCGTATACACGTCACCTCACAGTTGGATTTGAAAGTTTTTTAGACGGTAGATTTCCGACGTTGTATTAACGTCTGACCCCGACGTCGTATTAACGTCGCCTCGTTGTCGGATTTGAAACTTTTTTAGACGGTAGGTTTCCGACGTCGTATTAACGTCTGACCCCGACGTCGTATTAACGTCACCTCATGGTTGGATTTGAAAGTTTTTTAGACAGTAGATTTCCGACGTTGTATTAACGTCTGACCCCGACGTCGTATTAACGTCGCCTCGTTGTCGGATTTGAAAGTTTTTTAGACGGTAGGTTTCCGACGTCGTATTAACGTCTGACCCCGACGTCGTATTAACGTCACCTCATGGTTGGATTTGAAAGTTTTTTAGACGGTAGATTTCCAACGTCGAATTAACGTCTGACCCCGACGTCGTATTAACGTCGCCTCACAGTTGGATTTGAAAGTTTTTTAGACGGTAGATTTCCGTCGTCGTATTAACGTCTGACCCCGACGTCGTATTAATGTCGTATGTTGGTTGGATTTGACAGTTTTTTAGCCGTTGAATGACCAACGGATATACGACGTGGTACAATCAATATGTATCAAAGATAAATCCAACCAAAATCAGACCTGAATAAAACAACTGCATGACAAGAATCTAAATACACGTAAAAATAACACAAATTAGTTTATCATTGGTAATTTTACTTTTAATTTTGTTTAATGGTAATAGGATAAAAAAATAAAATCACAATGAATACGACATTAAAATATACAATTAAATGTTACAATTATACACATAAATGTTTCGAACTAAACAAGCTGATTTTTTAATTAATTCATCTCACATTCATAATGTCTAATGAAAAAACACGTTATCAACACTTGTTCTAAAATTCTATATCTGTATTACTGGCCATTAAAATCGTAGCTCAGACAATATACTTACTAAAAATATTGAGTTAAGATTACATGAAATACTGAAATCTAAAATAGTACATCTCTGCTAGATACTAAGTCATATGTGCATACATGGAAATGAAAAAGTAGACAATATTGCTAAAGAATCTTTAAACCTTCAACCAGTAGATGTCAAGTTACCAAGTACCGACTTCAAATGTTCAATCAATACGTTAATTAAGTCAAAATGGCAAACAATGTGGAATAATGCTGTTTGTTTGTTTGTTTGTTTGGGTTTTACGGCGCACGAACACAAAAAAGTCATATCGCGCCGAACACAATCAATGATACTATTAATTCAAACGAAATTAATAATGTAAAACTCTATATCTTATTATAAACATTTATTTCTGTCAAAAAGTTAAGTATCGCATATGATGATACAGATTCAAAAAGTTCTTTAAGGGAGTTTGTTTGTTTGTTTGGGTTTTACGGCGCACCAACACAAAAAGGTCATATCGCGCCGAACACAATCAATGATACTATTTATTCAAACGAAATTAATAATGTAAAACTCTATATCTTATTATAAACATTTATTTCTGTCAAAAAGTTAAGTATCGCATATGATGATACAGATTCAAAAAGTTCTTTAAGGGAGTTTACTTTAAAAAGTTTGTCACGAATGTATTTAAGATCCTGACAGTCAAGGTGAACGTGTTTTACATTGAAATGCTCGTCACATGAAATACATGTATATAGGTGCTTCCTCTCTTTTGAGAAGGTATGAATGTGTTAATCTGGTATGACCAATCCTACATCGCGTAATCACTATTTGATCTCGGCGATTAAAAAATATTGTTGACGAAGATGAACCAAGGACGGGCTTTATGTCATGTAACTTATTAAATACAGCATTATTTCACATTGTTTGCCATTTTGACTTAATTATCGAATTTATCAAACATTTGAAGTCGCTGCGTGGAATAATGCAATATGTAATAAGTTACATGACATAAAGCCAACCCTTGATTCATCTTCGTCAATAATATTTGCTAGTTGACGTGTGCCGTAAAACCCCAAATAAACAAACTATTGCTTAAAGGAAGTATGTACATATCACAAATGGCAATGTGTAAAAGATTTCTTTTCTCACACAAAAGTTAAATATATCATCAGAGTGGAGGATAAAATGTACATTCAACTTAGAAAAAAAATACTTTAAGTGTTCTATAATAACAGGGGTGTAATTTCTAAAAAAAATGATCCGGACAATCGTTCCTGAATGTTTGTGTAGATCATCTAAACACAGTAGTTTCCATTGACATAGACCTTGACTAGTCCTGAAAATATAAGAAATTGGCTTACTTAAAAATAATATGGGCAAACGGATCTCATGCCGCTTAATTCAAGAAAATGGTTGAGTTTTGGCAGTATCATTTCACTCAAAGTAAGTACTTATTGATTATTTTTCAAATGATATCTGCAAATTTCAACTATTTAAGCGGGATAATCTACTAAAACACAAATAAAACTAACGCATTTTTAAGAAAATGCCCTTTAATTTCTTAGCAATTTGACTTTTCAGTCTTTTCCAGTGCTATTAGCGCTTTGATAATTTTGTTTTCTATGTCCAACAAATCCACTGCATTCAGCGCTTTGATCATTTATGTTGTCAAACCATACTTCCACGTCTCTTTTTGTCTTACGATAAATAAGAAAATGGGTGGGTGCGCTCAAAGCTTCATGTTGGCATACAGCGTCGTGCCATAAATGATCAATTTTTTAATTGCGTCAACAAACGTACACAAGGCATGAAACTCAACAAACACATAAAACTCGCTTACCTCATCAATTACAATCCATTGAAGTTCGTTCACGTTGCTTCTAAATGAATTTGGCACGCAAGGTCACGGATTGTTTTCAACACCTTCTGGATCTCGTCAACTTTAAGTCAAGACATTTCTTGAAATGATGCTTTCTAGATAACTCTTTAAAACAACCCTGACACGCCAATTACTTTAAACTCCGTTTGGTATCACTAGAAATGTCTTTACCGTGATGAATAATTTTACCCGCCCGTTAAATATCAACCTTCCAGAAAAAGCGACCACGCTTCACAAATGTTCTACACTTATGATTCAGGAAAGTTTAAATGGAATGACGTCATGATAGTGAAAATCAATACAGAGTAAAAGCGCGCGTGTAATCGACGTGGCGTGTTGGTTATTAAGGATTTTTCTCATTTATTCACTTTTCTTCATAAAATGCATGAAAATAGTTGTTAATGTTTCGAACAGTACCAAATAATTTATTTATCATTCATAAAAATATTTTTAAACCTTTCAACTAAATTCAAACGTCAACACAACGTCGCTTGCCGACGTTGGATCGACGTCATGATTTAGACGTTAGGTTAACGTTGACTCGTAGTCGGCGACGTCGCGAATAAAATCCAACGTTATTCGGGCGTTGTATAGCCGTCACGTGGTTGCTGGGAGCCTAAAACAATGCAAATAAATTCTGATTACCATTATAAGCTGATCAATCACATTACATAAAACAAAACATTGTTCAATATTATACAATTAGATCTACAAAAAATACAAATGGAAATATATAAAATCATCAAACCCAACGTTGACACGTCGCCGACTCGTGACGTTGGGACGACATCGTGTATCAGATGACGATCTGACGTTAAATTGTGGGTTGCGTTGTCGTCACGGAAATCCAATGTTTAAATGACGTTGTAGCGACGTCGATTCGTGACGTTGGGACGACATCGTATTTCAGACGTCGGGTTGACGTTGGATTGAGGTAGCCGATGTCGTGACGGAAATCCAACGTTTCAATGACGTTGTAGCGACGTCCATCTCGAGACGTCGGAACAAAATCGTGTTTAAGACGTCGGGTTGGCGTTGGATTGTAGTTGGCGATGTCGTGACGGAAATCCAACGTTTCAATATCGTTGTAGCGACGTCGATCTCGTGACGTTGGGACGACATCATGTTTCAGACGTCGAGTTGACGTTGGAATGTGGTTTGCATTGTCGTGACGGAAATCCAACATTTAAATGACGTTGTAGCGACGTCGATTCGTGACGTAGGTACGGCATCATATTTCAGACGTCGAGTTGACGTTGGAATTGTGGTTTGCGTTGTCGTGACGGAAATCCAATGTTCAAATGACGTTGTATTGACGTCGATACGTGACGTCGGGACAACATCGTGTTTCAGACGTCGGGTTGACGTTGGATTGTAGTTTGCGTCGTCTTGACGGAATTCCAACATCTAAATGACGTTGTAGCGACGTCGATTCGTGACGTTGGGACGACATCGTATTTCAGACGTCGATCTGACGTTGGATTATGGTTTGCGTTATCGTGACGGAAATCCGATGTTTTAATGACGTTGTAGCGACGTCGATTCGTGACGTCGGGACGACATCGTGTTTTAGACGTCAGGTTGACGTTGGATTGTGGTTTGCGACGTCGCGACGGAATTCCAACATCTAAATGACGTTGTAGCGACGTCGATTCGTGACGTTGGGACGACATCATATTTTAGACGTCGATCTGACGTTGGATTATGGTTTGCGTTGTCGTGACGGAAATCCGATGTTTAAATGACGTTGTAGCGACGTCGATTCGTGACGTCGGGACGACATCGTGTTTTAGACGTCAGATTGACGTTGGATTGTGGTTTGCGACGTCGCGACGTAAATCCAACGTCTAAATGACGTCGTTACGACGTCACGTGTTTGCTGGGTACAGTACCCATCAAAAGTTTGGAGACATTTTCACTTTGTATGCCCACTGAATAGCTTTTATCTAAAATTAGATAACTGTTTATTCTGACTTGCTTCTTAGGTTTAGTCTGTTTTGTGATAATCATCAAAATTATAACTGAAATTACAAAAATAGCATAATGCTAAGTTATGAAGATGATTTCAATAAACATGGTTTTGAAGGCTTTAGGATGTCAGATGCCGAATCATATATACGTGCTGCATCCATGAAATTTGTTTTCATTTAATCACAAACCATACTCAAATATCTGAAAAATAATGATTCTACAAAAATAATTATCAACATTCAAGAATTGTAGTATATTTCTGTTGTCTGCAAACTTTTGGTGAGTACTGTACATGTCATTTAAGATAAATTGAGACAAATGTTTCCCTTTACACACATGGGTAAATACATATATTGGATGATTTAAGTATATTATATATCAATATTAATCAATAGTAAAGGGGGCGCACATAAACCCCGCTGCTTTAAATTCTACCGTATTTCTGCATTCACAATCGATAATCAAGTATTGAAATCAGCGGGGTAAATGAATGTGCAAATGACGGTTGAATAAGATTTAACAAAATCAATTACACACTGTACTTGGTGAACCTTTTTTAGCGACGCAAAACGTGGCAACGCCGCGAAACGACGCAACACTAACGCTATACATCGCAGCACTAACGCTGAACGTCGAAACCAACGCTAAATGTCGCAACTGCCCTGAGGCTCAACGTCGCAACGCTGGCGCTACCCGTCGCACAAAAATCGACTCGCGCTTAATGTCGCAATCTTGATGCTGAAGTGGCACTTGGAAGGAAGTTTTGCACCTAAACAACACACACGTATTAGACAGAACACATATATGACTTAAAATCAACAATTCTTAGACCCATAGCAACCATTCACATATCCCTAGCAACAACCCTACGGTTCTTATCAGTACAAGTATATATTGTGAACCCTGGGGCGGACCAGTTTTTACCCATGGGGCATAAATTAAACATACTTTAAAGAGGGCCTTGGGTTGATACACGAGTTAGATAAAAAAAGCTTAATGCTTGACAATTTTTTAGATTTTTTAGAGATGTAAAACTCGTAACCCTTGAAGTTTGGGGTCAATTTTAACCCTCGAGGCATAATTTGAACAATCTTTGTAGAGCGCCTTAAAATGGTGCCACTATGAAAAATACGAGCGGTCTATAAAAAATATTTAAACCGTATTCTAGGTCATGCGTGTTTTTGTACTTTAAACAATGGACCTGCCCACTGAATAGGTGAATAAGCTAATGCATGAACAGCATTTTACTGATTTAAACATACCACTTTGATATTTAACATTTATTTTAAATAGTGTATAAATACTTGATAATTTTAAATAATGATATGTTTATAAAATGAGTGTAAACTAAATAAACTATTAAATTGTAAAAATGTTCAACCCCAAATACTGGTGTGTAATGAAACTGGCTATGTTTGCATACGCAATGTTTACGTGGACGACCTGTAGCGTGGTGAATGGGTTGGAACGAGTGTGTTCAAGTTGTTTACTCAACTCATTTCATTGACGGGTGTAGTATAGAGTATCTCGTGCGTGAATCACGGGCTTTTCGTGCTATTTGTTGAGTTACCTGAACTGAATTTATACATGTAGTTGTGGAAAACAACTGAATGGAGAGAGGTAAGCTTAATTATTTACTAAATATTTATTAATTATGAATGTTTAGAATTAAATAGATATTCTGTTCCGTATATTTATATCAATGTTGTCTTTTAATCATAGGAAAAAGTTCATGTAGCTATTTCATTACATTGGTATCCCTAAAATAAACTAGTACAATATGTATAGACAAAGTTTGTCTTGTAGGGTAGGTCGACCACGTGGTTGAGTTGATTTTTCTTTGTTAGTGTGCCGTTAATTTTAATATTTCACCACTTTAATTAGATATCAGGATGGGTCCTCCTCTTTTTATAAGTAACCCTTATTTAGTATCTGTGAAAATAACAAAACAAACAGATCGCCTGCTACTACAGGTGCAATAATGTCGGTTCATGTAAAGTCTTGATTTGCAAAATTAAATTTAATTAAAACAATCTAATTGTCACATTTCCATCAAGAGCAGTGTTTTACAAAAAAAGTACAAGCTCTATGTTACCCGATAAAAATCCATGGTCCAAATTAAGCTTTGAATACACAACCTCTCGAGACGTAAGTGGACTCTACCATGTCGCCATAAATAAAAGCTAGTTTGAAGGCAAGAGAGTACAAGTGCCGTGTTACATCTCTGCTACATATACCCCTCCTTAACAGAATTCGTCCTCGATTTTTGGAACTTGAATGTCTGCGAGACAATCTTAAGATGCAAGCAAACAATTCCTGGACGAGTTTTTGGGTTGGGCGCCAAATGTAACCCAATAAAATCCATAGTTCGAACTGAGATTTGAGCTTACGACCTCTTGAGTAGTAAGCAGATAGTTAATCAGATGTCTCCACATGATTAAAGCTAGCTTGAAGGAAAGGAAGTGTCGTATTATACATCTGTTGTATACATGTATTTATGGGAACAAGTTAGCAAATTAGGACCATAAATATGTGCTAGCGCGCCTGTATTTCGAATCTAGTGTCCCGAGGGGGTACAGGTTCGAATCTCACCCCATGGAAATAATGTCAATTTTCCACCATGCATTCATGTAAGGTATATGGAGAAGATTCCGGCCTCGTGGAAGGTTTAGGTGAGTACTGAGGTGGGTTCAACAATGCGAGCGCTCGGGGCGACATCGAGCGCCCGCGTTCTGAACGCGGGCGATCGCGCGTGCGCTCGCGTGCGCTCGCGATACAGCTCGAGAGGTGTTTCGCTTATAAATTGTTAAATAAATTCCGGTAAATACCGTTTCGTTTTGATACCGGTACTCAAATCGGTACATTGAAAAAATATAGCAGATTTAAAATAACCAAATACGAAATATCCAATGCTTTAATCTCAAGCCTTCTGTGTATTTATCGTATTTCAAAGGGATTTACATCGATCTAAACTTTGGTTAGTATATCGCCATTCTGTACACAAACGGTCTGACTGATCGATATCTTCACCTTCTTCTATTTATAGAATCAGCGCTCGCATTCGTTCAATAACAAAACAATTCGCGAGGCGGGCGCTCGAGCGAGCGCCCGCATTGTTGAACACACCTCTGGTTTGATTTATCTTGCTTGTCTTGGAACGTTGAAGGGCTGAAATCTTGTTTAAATGACAGTGATTTTGTTAACTTTGTTTCTAATTTTGATCTGATATTTTGTTGTGAAACTTGGCAAGGTCCAAATGATTGTTATACATTAGATGGTTATAAAACCATAAGTGTTCCAAGAACTGAGAGTGTTTCTATAAATAGAAAAAGTGTCAGAGGTCATGGAGGTGTATGTTTATTTATAAAAGACACTGTATATGATGGTATATGTATTTTAGAGAGAGATGTTAATGGTTTTATTTGGGCCAAAATTGATAAGGTTTTCTTTAACTTAGAATATGATATATATATTTGTTTTGTCTATATACCTCCAAATGATTCTTTTTATTTTAAATCTCATGAAGTAGGATTTTTTGAACAATTAGAGTACGGGGTTAGACAATATTGTGACCTGGGTGAGGTGTGTATTATGGGTGACCTTAATGCCAGAACTGCCACTCGCGAAGATACTGCCGAACCTTCTTCTTTATTTCATAATTTCATCCATACAATGTTTACCGATGATGATACCGATGATTCTGTCAATAATATTCATAATTCTATTTGCGATCGCACTAGCGAAGACAAAATATGCAATTCGTCTGGTTTAAAACTTATTGACCTGTGTAAAAGTTGTAATTTAAGAATTATCAATGGTCGTATAGGCGATGATGAAGGTATTGGTCGATACACATTTCTATCTCATACCGGATGTAGCGTCATTGACTATGCAATAGCATCTACCCGTTTGTTTTCTTATATTAAAAATTTTATAGTACATGATTCTTTTTCTAATTCGTCGCATGTACCAATACAATTAAGTTTTCGTATTAATAACATGAAACGACAAGTGCCGAACGAAAACGTTTTTGTTCATAAACTTGTATGGGATTTAAATAAAGTTAACCTATACAAAGAGCTTATTACTGATGAATGTGCTCATTTAGAAAATATTGTCTCAGATATTGTATCGTCTGCTATACCTTTAAATGAGGGTATAATAACTTTTGGCAACAAACTGTATGACACAGCTGATTGTGTATTCGGTGTAAATAAAACAATACGTTCAATGAATGATATTAAAAGTACAAGTCCTTGGTTCACGCCCGCGTGTCTAAATGCCAAACGGGAATTAAACCGTGCTAATAAAAACTATCGTAAATGTAATTCGAATGATAATCATCGTGTTGTTATTAGTAAACGGCGATTTTATAGAAAAGTTAAACGTAAAGCAAAATTTGATTACAGTGTAAAACAAAAGCAAGAGTTACATAATGCTGCGAAGAAACAACCAAAACAGTTTTGGAATTTTATTAAAAAGTTTAAGAAAAAATGTAAAACGAACAGTAATTTGACATTAGACGATTTTCTTAATCACTTTAAAACTATGTTTTCTGATCCAAATGTCTTTTCTGATCATGACGTCGAAAATGTAATTGACGAAACCAGTGCACCCAACCATGTCGAAATTTTAGATAATGATTTTACTGTTAATGATGTTTTAAAAGCAATAGATCAGCTTAAGCGTGATAAAAGCCCTGGGGTGGATCTTATATTAGCTGAAATTTTTATTGATGCTAAATTTCTTCTTGCCCCCATATTATGTAAATTGTTTAACCATGTATATAATACTGGAATCTATCCCGAAGAATGGACTAAGGGTGTGCTGGTCCCCGTCCCTAAAAAGGGAGACCCTAATAATGTGGATAACTTCAGAGGGATAATGCTTACTAGTATATTTTCAAAACTATTTTCTATACTGTTGGACGTAAGAGCCCGTTTATTTGTTGAAAACAATAATATTTTAACTGACTATCAGTTTGGATTCCGCCATAACCGCAGTACTGTAGACTGTATTTTTGTTTTACAATCTATTATTAATCGTATAGTACATCATGAAAGAAAAAGCCTCTATTGCGCTTTCGTCGACTTTAAAAAAGCATTTGACATGGTATACAGAAATGGTATATGGTTTAAACTAATGAATTATAACATGTCCACTAAGTTTTTAACTATGTTACGTAGTATGTATCAATCTGTAAAAATATGCGTTAAACTTAACAATAACTTAACTGAATACTTTGATAGTTATATGGGGGTTAAACAGGGTGAGACATTGTCACCTCTTCTTTTTTTACTTTTTATAAATGACATGGAGTCTTGTCTTTTCGATAATGATGCAGACTTAGTCAGTTTAGACCAATTACAAATATTTATACTGCTTTTTGCTGATGATACCGTCCTTTTTTCATATTCTCTCACGGGCTTACAGTTACTGTTGAATAATTTGCATACTTATTGTTCTAAGTGGAATATTATTGTTAATACATCAAAAACTGTTGTGATGTGTTGCAAATTGGGCAATAAACGCAAAAACTTTGATATCTATTATGGAAATATCAAATTGAATATTGTTGATAAATTTTGTTACTTAGGTGTTGTACTATCATCAAATGGTAAATTTTACAATACACAGAAATCATTATCTGAACAAGCATTGCGTTCTATATTTTGTATTAAATCAATTTTTCAGGTTGTCTCCCTTGGTGTACTTGAAAAAATTAAACTATTTGATAGTATGGTATTACCAATTCTTAACTACGGTTGTGAAATTTGGGGGTTTCATAAAAGTCCTGACATTGAAAAAGTATATATCAAATTTTTAAAATATGTATTAAATGTGAGATACCAGACAACTAATGTTACTGTATTTGGCGAACTTGGTAAAGTACCCTTAGATGTTGTAAGGAAAGAACGTATTTTAAAGTATTTTTTTAAAATAGTAAATGCCAAGAACTCACTTATGTATAAAACATTTATGTATGATAAAGCAAATAATGTTACAAATTCTTGGGCAGGTGATGTTAAGAACTTGTTGAACGATCTAGGATACTCATACATATGGGATACTATGGATTTTTCACGTTCCCAGTTGAACAATATTATACAATGTTTATACAGTCAATATTATCAACTATTTTTCTCTTTTTTAGACAACATGCCTAAATTGAATACCTACAAACTATTTAAAAATAATTTTGAATCTGAAAAATATTTATCTTGTATCAAAAATGATAATCATAGAATTGCTTTAACTCGTATTCGTTGCTCTGCTCATAAACTTGCCGTAGAAGAAGGGCGTTATAGAAATATTGACAGAGCCGATAGAAAATGCATTTTTTGCGATATGAACGTAATTGAAGATGAATACCATTTTATTTTAATCTGTCCTATGTACCGTAATATTCGCAAAGAATGCCTACCCAATTATTATAACCATTGGCCAACTATTCAAAAATTACGAAATTTAATGTCCTCAACAAGTACCAGTCTAATTTGTAAATTAGCAAAATATATATATCTTGCTAATAAAAAACGATCTTCTTTACTAAACCAAGTGAATACATAATAAGTTTACAATTTAATTTTGTTGATATCTTGTTTTGCTTGGAGTTTTTTTGTCTACCTTTTTGTCTAACTTTCTAACGATTCTTTGGTTTTTCAATTAAAAGTACTGCTTTAAGATTCACATTCTGTACTTATACTCTTCTCAGTGATGTATCATTATTCAAATATTACTTTATTCTTATACATGTTTGTTCATATATATTCCTTATGATGTATGGTCATAAATATTAATTTACATGTATGTATGTATGGTGTTGCCGCCAACTGACGGCAGAAAAGCACGTATGTGCTTAATTGCTGAAATAAATATATTTGTATTGTATTGTATTGTTATAGACAAGGGTCCAGAAAAGCTATGTTAGGTGCGCTGTACGCCGTAAAGTAAATTAAAAATTGTGTTGACACGGCGTTAAACCAAGTATAGATAAATAAATAGTACAAGTTATATGTATTCATAGGAACAAGTTAACAAGAAATAGAAATACGCGAATTAACTGATAAAACAAATATTTAATCCAAATTTTAAGTTGTCATCAAGGGGAGGTAACCATGGCGGCAAGCGATTTTATAATAAAACGCACGGGATTTAATTGTCTAAACAACGTGTATTCAGTGATAGGGATTATTTTCTAACCACGCCTTTGTTTCTGTAATGTGTATTGATTTCGGTAAATGAGATATTTGATTATTTTAATATTCTCTTCATGATCTTAGTCAGGCTCATAGGAAAAAGGAGAAATAGGAGGATAGTTTATAAGAAAATGTTTATATATTTGGAATACACATTTTGTGATATGTTTGGAATTAAACAATTAAAATGTGAATATTAATAAGCGATGAGTAAGTGTCTATTACATTTTTATTAATGAGTGTTTCTGTAATTGTCATGCTTATGCATGTTCACTTATTACCCCTGGCCACCGGGCTACTAGTATCAATCTCAACAGAGAGTCTTTTACTCCGCTTAGTACGGTCGATATATTAGTGCAACGCAATTATACCACCCTCACTGGTGGGACGCGCGCTTAGGGATCGAGAGGTCCTTGGTTCTTATCCTACTAGTGACACTACTAAACTCATTGAACAAGAAATTTACCTGCGATTGCTTCACTCCACCCAGGGGTAAATGGGTACCTGTAAGGGTCATGCATTGTATGGTATGGCTGTAATCAGCGCCGTATACTTACAGTAGGTGTGGTGAGTCGACAAAATAGTGATAATAATAATAGGCTTTAAAAAAAAACTTGCTTTGAGCTTAAGTTTTTTGGGTCTTTTACGTGGGAAAATTTTCTTCGCTCGATACAATTTCAGGTCAAATAATCTTGCTTTCTGTTAAATGCACAGCTTTATTTAGTTGACTAACTATGATTAACTTATACTTGTCTTTATTTCAATGAGTCAGCGCAAAATTTGTCTACAGAATTCTTAATCTACTTGTAATTAGTCCAGTTCTGTGCGGATCTATCAATTCGTCACCTATGAACTTTAACCTCTGGCTATTCTTATTCAAATCAACACATATATGATATCCAATCAAACACGACCAGAAAAATTACAGCCATTTTGAATTTGAAATTTCTAATATGGTGGTATCAAGTGATTTTTTGGAATGGATTTTTAATATTTGATTACATTTTTCAAGGTAATATGTATATCATTTTGTTACTCATACATTGCTGCACAGGTTTGGTTAGTTTATTCTTGATTATATTATTGTGAAATTCATTTCTTCCATCGTTGTTTTCTTGCTTGGGCTAAAGCGCCTTAGTTGTGTATGCTTATTGTTGTTGCATACATCGTGATTTTACAAGAGTAGCAGAGGTATAATACGGCAAATGCAATCCATTGCCTTTAAGTTAGCTTTATGACGACGTGGTAGAGTATACACTTACGACTGGGGAGGTAGTGGGCGTGAATCTCAGTTCGGGCCATGGATTTTTGTCGGGTTTCGTTTTGGTGCTCAATGTAAATAATTAACTAGGAAATTTGTGCTGGCATTCTTTAATTGTCCCACCGACATACAACCTCAAAAAATCTTCGGACGAATTTTGTTGACGGGTATATGTAGTAGAAGTACAAAACGGCAATTGTACTCCCTTGCCTTCAAGCTTGCTTTTATGGCGACATGGAAGAGTATCAGCTTACAACACGTGAGGTGGTGGGTTCGTATCTCAGTTCGGATTTTTATCTGGCTTCACAAGCTGACCATTATTACCCTGGTCGCCTAACTATTTAGTATCTACCTATTATCTTCATTTAAAATATTTTACTGATTTGAATGAACATGTACAAACGATAACCCTTTTACTCGCACATAATTATACCAATATAAACATGGATAAAATGAAGCTATCTGAGTTATCGTTCTTGCCGAATGGCATATGCAGAGGTTCGAACCAACATTCTCTCGAATGGTCGGTTGTTGACAGTAGTTTCGTACATAATTTAGATAGACAAGGGAAACAACTCGTACAGATAATAAACAATAACACTGAATGAGTTACTTCCCTTACTACTAATCTACTACACGGGCATAACTGTAGACTTTCTCTAGGTTAAAGCTGTGGGGGTTGCCCATATAGGTCGGGTATTAAGCCATGCATGTTTTTGTACTTTAAACATGAGACTTGTCCACGCAGTAGGTGAAACTATGTCCAATATTCATAATTTGATTCATTTCAATGATTTAAGCGGACCCCTTTGACATTCAAAGTTTATTATCTATGCTCTATAAGCTAAAATATACACATGTATTATGCTACTACTGTTTGCGAAATTACAAAATATAGCAACCTATACGGGAATCAAACCCGGGGTATTTCGATTGACAGGTCAGTAATTTACCACTGCACCACAAACCGTTTTGATATAATACAATCGTTACTTTTTCATTCATACCTTATATTGTCACTCATTAAAGCAACGAAACTTAACGAATGTATGCGAACTAAGCCGTAAATCGATACGTAAACTAATGAAGTGCATGTTTAATGTTGGCATATAATACACAGTCATTACTAAAGACTTACTTTAGGGGCAAGTTTTCTAAGCATATCGCTAGCTAGCGCCCCCCCCCCCCCCCTGGTGCTCTTTATTTGATATCACATAGGTATTTCTTTTGGTGTAAGACGGGTACCAGGCCACAAAGCCCTAGATTTCAGATGTGTGGGTTTTGCTTATACTTGTAGGTACAAACAACCAATGACTGCATCAATTAATATTGAAAGTATGGTATTCACTTTGCCATCGTGATTTTCAGCAAAACATGTATAACATCTGCTGTGTGCATGTTTTATTTCCGTGCATCAAATTCAATATCCTTGATATAATATCTGTTACTATTTTCAGATTCTACGAGTTTACCAAGTGAATCCATGTTATAAAAGTACTGCTATGGTATAATTAACTGACTATGTATAGATTGGTTTGAAGACAATGGTCTATGGTCCTCACTGATATAATAAAGGAAGTATAGTTTCTTATACACTGCCCTCCAAACGTTCCTTCACACATTAAAAATTTGCATTCTAAGTTTTAAAAAGTTGTAAAAGCAAATTATAGTTAAATGATTTTTTATTTTGCTCTTTGAAACCAATCGGATTGTCCAACAAACCTTCGTAACATTGACAATGCAATATTTTCTACTACATTTTTCCCTATTGTCACTTAAGAAGTTGTATGATAAGTACCAAAGATCTATGCTTCTATCGCTGTATGACAGTTGGCAGTCATGTATGAAGTTGTATGCCAAGATCTATTCCTGTAACTCAGTATATGTCCCGCCTGTTTGACACAAGCCGCAATATTGCATATAACTTTTATTAATAAAATGTATAGATCAATTTTGTAAATATGGCATGTGCTTGTACTTATAAATTTGGTTTCATTTGTTTATGGGGGAAACATTTAAGTCCGCGATATTGTGGTACAATTTAAAAGCATTTATTACCACGAAAACAGCCTCGGTTGTTCAGATTGGTGCTTGTAGATTAAAGTGTAGATATTACTCGCTTGTTATCTTATAGCTAGTAGTAGAATTTTTCTGAAAATATCTTATTCATCCCCGATTTTTGACAAATATACTTTTTATCGTTAGCTGACGTGCCAAGTTAAAAAATCACCTATATATAACATTGATTATACCGAACAAATATTTTATACAATTAGATTTAGATTTTTTATCATCACACGAATTTACATGAAGTTTCAGGTGGAGGGAAACTATCGAGTTTTGTCTTTAAATTCTACTGGTATCATTTATTTCTTTTATTTCAGCTAGTGGTAACAAGGTCGCTGTTATTACAAGTTAAGTATTTATCGCATCTGAGCTATTGAAACTAGTAATAAAATGGTTTCCTTGAGGTTTAAGAGTTAAATAATTAAACACTGTGCTTATGGTTCAACATGCTGGAAGACTCTACGAAAGTTACCGTGAGGATTTGGTGAGTGTTTATTTATTTTATTTATTATTTTCTAGATATGTCATTTGTTGATAAACTAAAGTATTTGTTAACCAGCCTATACATGTAGCACATTAACGGGCTAACAAGTTAATATTTCTTGCTGTGTAAAAGTGTGGGATTGGGGTCATTTTAGCACAGAGTGTGAGGGTGATGGCATTGACTATTAGTGTGGCGTATGTACGAGCACTAATTGTCAGTATTAGTGTGGCGTGTGTAAGAGCACTAATTGTTAGTATTAGTGTGGCGTATGTACGTGCACTGAGAGTTAGATTTAATGTGGCGTGTGTACGAGCACTGAGTGTTAGTATTAGTGTGTCGTGTGTACGAGCACTGAGTGTAAGTATTAGTGTGGCGTGATTACGAGCATTGAGTGTTAGTATTAGTGTGGCGTGTGTACAAGCACTGAGTGTTAATATTAGTGTGGTGTGATTACGAGCATTGAGTGTTAGTATTAGTGTGGCTTGTGTACAAGCATTGAGTGTTAGTATTAGTGTGACATGTGAACGAGCACTGAGTGTTAGTATTAGTGTGGCGTGTGTACAAGCACTGAGTGTAAGTATTAGTGTGGCGTGATTACGAGCATTGAGTGTAAGTATTAGTGTGGCTTGTGTACAAGCACTGAGTGTTAATGAGGGGTGCATATAAGCACTAAATGTGAGCGGGTGTGCTTATGTACACAGAGTGTGAATGCGTACTTGTGTATGTAGGGATGTGTGGGTAAGTGTGCTTTCATGTGTACTGAATGTCTGACTTATTATTTAATTGATAAAATTTTGTATGACCTATGCATACTTTGTTTATCAACAAATGATATTTCTAGTCTATTTCATTATTGAGCTTTGCTGTTGTTTCACTGATTGTATTTTATATCATTATGCTTTCCTGCTTTTTTGGTCTTTAGGTTGCCCGCGTTATCTGAGATTTGCACCGATATCTCAGGTCTCAGCATGCATATCCCATCCTGTCTGTCCTATTCCCCCATGGAGAGGGTTTGGTCTGTTGGGGTTTTTAAGAGTCATTGGCTTCATATCTCCCAGCATCAGGGTTCGGAATGCTTTGGTCACTATTATTTGTATGCTTGCTGGCTTGTAGAAGTCATATATTAGTTTTATCTAGATAAGACATAAAGATTGGGGGAACTTGGGGGATAGTCGATTGAGAATATGTTAGGGTTATTGGGAAGGTTGTTTTGTTTTTGTTGGGTGTAAGGAATGTTGGTATCTTTCTTTGGAATGGAAAGGTTTCTTGTGATTTTACTTCAGAAATGAAAGATGGGTGATAGAGCTTACGTAGGAGATGGGGTGGTTTCTTTGGGCTCTACTTTGAACATGAGGGAACAAGTTTTAAACATTATTAGGAAATGAGATGAGTTCAAGCTAAATTAATAGATTAGAGTGTAAAATAAAAAATGTTATTGCTTATAATAACTTTGTCTAGATAAGCATCACGTATTCAAGCTTTACGCTCCTTTTGGAAAACCGAAATCGTTGTAAACAATGATAACACTTATTCTAACTTCAACTTTCAACATTTTTAACTACTCAATTAATTGTCAATCAATTGTACCGCGAAGGAACTTTTTAAGAAAGTGTATGAAACATGTATTATATGAAGTTTTAATTGAATAACAATGGAACTTAAATCTTAATCACACTTTCTTTCGATCATTCATTATTCCAAACATGCTATCATTTATGTTGATTTAACAAACATACGATACGAATATTATGACCTGCCATTCGTTATTTATTATTGTATAGGTTTCTATCTTCAAATAAGATTGCATACACATAACATGTATATGACATGTCTTTCTATCATTACTCTCATGTAGGTTTCTATCTTCAAGTAAGATACATACACACAATGTGGCGTGTCATTCTTTTTTTTACTCTCGTGTAAGTTCCTATCTTCAATTAAGACTACGTACACAGAATATGACATGTCATTCTATCATTACTCTCGTGTTATCTTTTATTTTTGATTAAGATTCATGTAGCATACACGCAGAATGACATGTCTTTCTATCAGTACTTTCATATTGGATTCTATCTTTAATTAAGGTAATATTCGCGAAAATACGCCATGTCATTATTCTAAGGTAAGTATCTGTCCTTTATTAAAGTAACATACACACACTCGTATATGGCATGTCATTCTATCATTACTATCATGTAGGTGTCTATCTTCAATAAGGAAACCATACACACAATATGGCATGTCATTCTATCATTACTATCATGTAGGTGTCTATCTTCAATAAGGAAACCATACACACAATATGGCATGTCATTCTATCATTACTATCATGTAGGTGTCGATCTTTAATAAGGAAACCATACACACAATATGGCATGTCATTCTGTCATTACTATCATGTAGGTGTCTATCTTCAATAAGGAAACCATACACACAATATGGCATGTCATTCTATCATTACTATCATGTAGGTGTCTATCATCAATAAGGAAACCATACACACAATATGACATGTCATTCTATCATTACTATCATGTAGGTGTCTATCTTCAATAAGGAAAGCATACACACAATATGGCATGTCATTCTATCATTACTATCATGCAGGTGTCTATCTTCAATAAGGAAAGCATACACACAATATGACATGTCATTCTATCATTACTATCATGCAGGTGTCTATCTTCAATAAGGAAAGCATACACACAATATGACATGTCATTCTGGCATTGCCATTATGTAGGTTTCTTTCTTCTAGTAAGATAGTATAATCTTAAAATAACTTGCAATTCTGACATTTTCTAAGGTAAAACTCTATCTTCATCCAAAATTACATACACACAAATTGGCATGTTACTCTCTCTTATTTTTCTCATGTAGGTTTATATCCTTAATTAAGAAAACACACACAAAATGACATGTCATTCTTACATTACTCTAGGTAAGTATCTTTCTTCATTTAATTATGGACATGTCATTCTATTGTTACTATCATGTACAAGTTTCTATCTTCAATTAAGATAACATACACACAACTAGACTTATAATTCCATCAGTAGATTCAGTACTCTCGTGTTGGTTTTTATTTTCTTGAAAGATAACATACACACAATACGACATGTCATTCTATCAGTACTGTCATGAGTTTGTAACTTCAATTAAGTTAACATATACCCAATATGGCAATCATTATATTAGTACTCTCATGTTGGTTTCTATTGTCGTGAAAGATAATAGACACACACTATGACGTGTCATTCTATCATAACTCTCATGTAGGTTTCTATCTTCAATTAAGATAACATACACTCAATATGACATGTCTTTCTATCATCACTTTTATGCTTGTTTATTTCTTCAATTAAGATAACATTTGCAAAATATGCCATGCCATTATATCATTTCTCTCATGTAAGTTTCTTTCTCTAAATAAGATAACATACACTCAATATGGCATGTCATTCTTTCATCACTTTGTGCTGGTTTCTTTCTTTTATTAAGATAAAATTTGCAAAATATGCCATGTCATTATATCATTTCTCTCATGTATATTTCTTTCTTAAATTAAGATAACTTACACACAATATGGCTTGCCATTCTTATATTTTCCCAGGTAAGTATCTATCTTCATTTAATTAAATACACTCACAATGTGAAATGTCATTCTGTCATTTCTCTCATGTAGGTTTCTCTCTTTTATTTAGATAACATACATACAACATGACATGCCATTCTATCACTACTCTCATGTAGTTTTCTATCTTGAATTAAGGTAACATGAACACAATATATAACATGTCATTCTATCATTACTCTCATGTAGGTTCCTTTCTTTTATTTAGATAACATGCACACAATATGACATGCTATTCTTACATTATCTTCAGGTAAGTATCTTTGTTCATTCAATATAATATCACACACTATGGCATGTCATTCTATCATGACTCTCAAATTGGTGCCTATTTTCAATTAAGAAACATTCTCATTTTGTGACATGTCATCATCATATTTCCCCGTATAAAAACTTTCTTCATTTGAAAAAACATACACACAATATGACATGTCATTCTATCATTTTCTTATATAGGTTTCTTTCTTTTATTTAGATAACATACACACAATATGACATGTTATTATATTCATACTCTCATGTAGTTTTCTATTTTGAATTAAGGTAACATGAACACAATATATAACATGTCATTCTATCATTTCTCTCATGTAGGTTCCTTTCTTTTATTTAGATTACATGCACACAATATGACATGCTATTCTTACATTATCTTCAGGTAAGTATCTATGTTCATTCAATATAATATCACACACTATGGCATGTCATTCTATCATGAATCTGAAGTAGGTGTCTACTTCAATTGAGAAACATTCTCACTTTGTGACATGTCATTCGTCTTATATCCCCGGATAAAAACTTTCCTCATTAACAATAGCATAAACACAATATGACATGTCAATCAATACATCTATGGCTCTGTTTAAAAAACATGTTATAGACATCCAATTTTGCCTGTCCTTTTTCTCATGAAGGCATCAGTATATGGATAAGGTAACTTTCTCATTTATAATACATTGTGTATTATGTTATAATTTCCTTATTGTCAACTCTTTTTGGTTTCTATCTTCACTCTTCACTTTAAATTCTTTCACCCATTGTTTGTTTTTAATTATGAGTTATGTAGCAAAATGTACACAATTTGTCTAAAATACAAAAAGTGATAGCCGTGTCAAATTATTTGTTATATGTTACTTTAAACTAAGTAATATATCAAGAAAACATTGAGATATTTTCAAAACATTATTTCTCTGTAATAAAGATACACATGAAATCAGTGTCATATATAAGTAGAATTAAAATGTTTATTATTATTATTATTATTATTAGAATCTATTGTTTACAATTTTGTGTTGCATTTGTTAGGTCAATTGAATTTAGATATTTAGGCCATACATTACATAAACAAATGATACGTTTTACTACCTACACTTCTGTGTATCTAATAACATGAGTCATTATACATAGCAGCCTTGTAACATTTTGTGTCTTTAAACTTTTTTTTTTAATCTGACAAAATTTTAAGACAAATATTTTGGCATTTTAAAGATACATGGAGTTAGTACTAATGATGCTTGATAATGATGTACTTAGTCTATAAACAATGAATTTGTTAGTTAAAAGAAAAATATAAGCATTTCTATATTAAAAGGAATAAAATTTATCAATAACTCTGAGCAATCTAGTGAAGAGCCCGATATGGGAGGATAGCTAGATCGGAGTTATTCTTAAGAGTTTAAACACATAATTCTGAGCAATCTAGTGAAGGGCCCATTTTATGGGAGGATAGCTAGATCGGAATTATTCTTAAGAGTTTAAACACATAATTCTGAGCAATCTAGTGAAGGGCCCTTTATGGGAGGATAGCTAGATCGGAATTATACTTAAGAATATAAACACAATTCTGAGCAATCTAGTGAAGGGCCCATTTTATGGGAGGATAGCTAGATCGGAATTATTCTTAAGAGTTTAAACACATAATTCTGAGCAATCTAGTGAAGGACCCTTTTTGGGGGGATAGCTAGATCGGAATTATACTTAAGAGTTTAAACACATAATTCTGAGTAATCTATTGAAGGGCCCTTAATGGGAGGATAGCTAGATCAGAATTCGCTATTTATTCACAAAATTATAATAAAATATTACATATATAATGTGCTATTTACAATGCACAGAATAATTGAGATTACAATTATGGTACTAAGTCTGGCTAGGGTGCTAATTACATGTATAAATTCAAAACACTAAATTTGGAGAAAAAAAAACAATTCGTAATTTTTAAACAATTAATGTATTCGGTATACCTTCTTTTTGGCTCATGTAATATTTGTAAAGAACAAACTATGTATAATGCATTATGTTGTTGTTTACATGGATGTGGAAGGTATAAAATTATATTCATTTATGGAATAAGCTGAAATGATTAGTTAACATATTATAAATTACTGAAACAGCCAGTTTGTATTTTTTATAAACGCCAGTTTTTATTTTAAATTATTGTTATAAAGTTAATACTTCATGACTTACGATTTAAAAGAACATGACTTTTTTTTACTTGTATTACATTGTTTTAATTATATTTACAATGCATTCAGGATTATTGTTAATGCTGTTTTCATATTTTCATTTTTGAAAGAGATAATTCACTCTTTGTAAAACAATCAGTGTAAATGATCATATTTTTGTAATTAATTTTTACTATTTTTAATACCAATATTACTTCACCTTTTTCATGGACATGTATTATTGGTAAAGTACATTGGATAAGATAAGTTTTAAGTATGATGTAATTCATACTACGAACATTTTTTTCTAGATTTTTAAATATTTTTGCTCTTAGATAATTTCACTCTTTTAATTAGTATATACTTTACAAGAAACAGATCTAGAGGAAAAGTGTTTTGAATTTTCAAATGTTTTCTTACCGACTTTTGTTCAGTTCCAGTTACAATAACTATCATACTTGGCTTTGCTTGCAATTAATGTTGCATCTGCATATTAATTGAACTTGTTTAATTGCTAGATACAAACTTAGTAAAGTAAATAAAATTTATTTTCTTAAAACTCCAAAGAAACAAACATTTGCTACAGTGTCATTCTTTTATTATCCCAGGTAAGTATCTATCTTCATTTAACACACAATTTGGTATGTCAGCCTAACATTAATTTAATGTTGTTGTTTTTAATTAAGATAACATAAACACAAAATGGTATGTCATTCTATCATTTCTCTCATGTAGGTTTCTCTTATTTAGATAGCATACACACAATATGACATATCATTCTATCATTTCTCTCATGTAGGTTTCTCTCTTTTATTTAGATAACATACACACAATATGACATGTCATTCTATCATTTCCCTCATGTAGGTTTCTCTCTTTTATTTAGGTAACATGCACACAATATGACATGTTATTCTTACATTATCTTCATGTAAGTATCTATGTTCATTCAATATAATATCACACACTATGGCATGTCATTTTATCATGACTCTCATGTAGTTTTCTATCTTGAATTAAGGTAACATGAAAACAATATTTGGCATGTCATTCTATCATTTCTCTCATGCAGGTTCCTTTCTTTTATTTAGATAACATGTACACAATATGACATGTCATTCTATCATTACTCTCATGTAGTTTTCTATCTTGAATTAAGGTGACATGAACACAATATAGAACATGTCATTCTATCATTTCTCTCATGTAGGTTCCTTTCTTTTATTTAGATTACATGCACACAATATGACATGCTATTCTTACATTATCTTCAGGTAAGTATCTATGTTCACTCAATATAATATCACACACTATGGCATGTCATTCTATCATGACTCTCAAGTAGGTGCCTATCTTTAATTAAGAAACATTCTCACTTTGTGACATGTCATTCGTCTTATATCCCCGGATAAAAATTTTCTTCATTAACAATAACATACACACAATATGACATGTCAATCAATACCGATTCTCAATGGCTCTGACATATTATAGACACCCAATTTGGCCTGTCCTTTTTCTCATGAAGGCATCAGTATATGGTTAAGGTAACTTTCTCATTTATAATATCATGTTATAATTTCCTTATTGTCAACTTTTTTTGTTTCTACCTTCACTCTTCACTTTAAATTCTTTCACCCATTGTTTGTTTCTAATTATGAGTTATGTAGCAGAGTGTACACAATTTGTCTAAAATACAAATAGTTATAACTGTCTAAAATTTATGTGTTAAATGTTACTTTAAACTAAGTAATATATCAAGAAAACATTGAGACATTTTCAAAACATTATTTCTCTGCAATAGCTATACCTATTTATCCAATGTCCAAGTAGATCAGTTAAAAATTATTTTATTATTGTTAGAAGCTATTGTTTAAAATTATGTGTTGCATTTGGTCCATGGCAATTTTAGATTTAGACCATCAATTACATTTATAAATGATATATATTGATACCTACACTTCTTTGTATCTAATAACATAGTCATTATACGTAGTTTTTTGTAACATTTTGTGTTTTTTAAATATTTTTTTTTAAATTCTGACAAAATGAAAGGATAAATATTTTGGCATTTTTAAGATACATGGAATTATTACTAATGATGCTTGATAATGATGTACTTTGTCTATAAAGAATGAATTTGTTTGTTAAAAGAAAAATCAAATAATTTCTATATTAAAAGAAATTGAATTTATCAATAACTCTGAGCAATCTAGTGAAGGGCCCGATATGGGAGGATAGCTAGATCGGAGTTATTTGAAGAGTTTAAACACATAATTCTGAGCAATCTAGTGAAGGACCCATTTTATGGGAGGATAGCTAGATCGGAATTATTCTTAAGAGTTTAAACACATAATTCTGAGCAATCTAGTGAAGGGCCCTTAATGGGAGGATAGCTAGATCGGAATTATACTTAAGAATACAAAAACAATTCTGAGCAATTTAGTGAAGGACCCATTTTATGGGAGGATAGCTAGATCGGAATATTTCTTAAGAGTTTAAACACATAATTCTGAGCAATCTAGTGAAGGACCCTTTATGGGGGGATAGCTAGATCGGAATTATACTTAAGAGTTTAAACACATAATTCTGAGTAATCTAGTGAAGGGAGGATAGCTAGATCAGAATTTGCTATTTATTCACAAACTCCTAATAAAGTATTACATATATAATGTGCTACTTACAATGCACGGAATAATTGATATGATAATAATGGTACTAAGTCTGGCTAGGGTGCTAATTACATGTATAAATTCAAAACACTAAATTTGAAAAAAACCAATTCGTAATTTTAAAACAACAATTGTATTCGGTATACCTTCTTTTTGGCTCATGTAATATTTGTTATGAACAAACTATGTATAATGCATTATGTTGTTGTTTACATGAATGTGGAAGGTATAAAAATATATTCATTAGAAGAATAAGCTTAAATGATTAGTTTACAAATTATAAATTACTGAAACAGCCAGTTTGTATTTTTATAAACGTCAGGGTTTTTATTAAATTATTGTTATAAAGTTAATACTTCATGACTTAGGATTCAATAGAACACGACTTTATATTAACTTCTATTTATTGGTTTAATTATGATTATAATAATGCATTTAGGATTATTGTTAATGCTGTTTTCATATTTTCATTTTTGAAAGAGATAATTCACTTTTGTAAAACAATCAATGTAAATGATCATATTTTTTTAATTAATTTTTAATATTTTTAATACCAATATTACTTCACATTTTTCATGGACATGTATTATTGGTAAAGTGTATTGTATACGATAAGTTTTAAGTATGATGTAATTCATACATCGGACATTTATTTTTAGATTTTTAAATATTTTTGCTCTTAGATAATTTCACTCTTTTAATTAGTGTATACTTTACAAGAAAAAAGTCAAGAGTAAAAGTGTTTTGAATATTCAAATGTTTTCTTACAGACTTTTATTTAGTTTAAGTTTCAATAACTATCATATTTGGCTTTGCTTGCAATTTATGTTGCATCTGCATATTAATTGAACTTGTTTAATTGCTAGATACAAACTTAGTACATGTAAAGTAAATAAAATTTATGTTCTTAAAACTCCAAAGAAACAAACAATTGCTACAGTGTCATTCTTTTATTATCCCAGGTAAGTATCTATTTTCATTTAACACACAATTTGGTATGTCAGCCTAACATTAATTTAATGTTGTTGTTTTTAATTAAGATAACATAAACACAAAATGGTATGTCATTCTATCATTTCTCTCATGTAGGATTCTCTCTTTTATTTAGATAACATACACACAATATGACATATCATTCTATCATTTCTCTCATGTAGGTTTCTCTCTTTTATTTAGATAACATACACACAATATGACATGTCATTCTATCATTTCTCTCATGTAGGTTTCTCCCTTTTATTTAGATAACATGCACACAATATGGCATGATATTCTTACATTATCTTCAGGTAAGTATCTATATTCATTCAATATAATATCACACACTATGGCATGTCATTTTATCATGACTCTTATGTAGTTTTCTATCTTGAATTAAGGTAACATGAACACAATATATAACATGTCATTCTATCATTTCTCTCATGCAGGTTCCTTTCTTTTATTAAGATAACATGTACACAATATGACATGTCATTCTATCATTACTCTCATGTAGGTTTCTATCTTGAATTAAGGTAACATGAACACAATATATAACATGTCATTCTATCATTTCTCTCATGTAGGTTCCTTTCTTTTATTTAGATTACATGCACACAATATGACATGTCATTCTATCATTTCTCTCATGTAGGTTCCTTTCTTTTATTTAGATTACATGCACACAATATGACATGCTATTCTTACATTATCTTCAGGTAAGTATCTATGTTCATTCAATATAATATCACACACTATGGCATGTCATTCTATCATGACTCTCAAGTAGGTGCCTATCTTTAATTAAGAAACATTCTCACATTGAGACACGTCATTCTTATATTATCCCCGGATAAAAACTTTCTTCATTAACAATAACATACACACAATATGACATGTCAATCAATACCGATTCTCAATGGCTCTGTTTAAAAGACATGTTATAGACACCCAATTTGGCCTGTCCTTTTTCTCATGAAGGCATCAGTATATGGTTAAGGTAACTTTCTCATTTATAATATCATGTTATAATTTCCTTATTGTCAACTTTTTTTGTTTCTATCTTCACTCTTCACTTTAAATTCTTTCACCCATTGTTTGTTTCTAATTATGAGTTATGTAGCAGAGTGTACACAATTTGTCTAAAATACAAATAGTTACAACTGTTTAAAATTTATGTGTTAAATGTTACTATAAACTAAGTAATATATCAAGAAAACATTGAGACATTTTCAAAACATTATTTCTCTGCAATAGCTATACCTATTTAATCAATGTCAAAGTAAATCAGTTAAAAATGATTTTATTATTGATAGAAGCTATTGTTTACAATTATGTGTTGCATTTGGTCCATGGAATTTTTATATTTAGATCTTCAATTACATTAAATGATATATATTGATACCTACACTTTTTTAATTCTGACAAAATTAATGGATAAATATTTTGGCATTTTTAAGATACATGGAATTAGTACTAATAATGCTTGATAATGATGTACTTTTTCTATAGGCAATGTATTGGTTAGTTAAAAGAATAAACTAATCATTTCTATATTAAAAGAAATTGAATTTATCAATAACTCTGAGCAATCTAGTGAAGGGCCCGATATGGGAGGATAGCTAGATCGGAGTTATTTTTAAGAGTTTAAACACATAATTCTTGGCAATCTAGTGAAGGGCCCATTTTATGGGAGGATAGCTAGATCGGAATTATTCTTAAGAGTATTAACACATAATTATGAGCAATCTAGTGAAGGGCCCGATATGGGAGGATAGCTAGATCGGAATTATACTTAAGAATATAAACACAATTCTGAGCAATCTAGTGAAGGGCCCTTTATGGGAGGATAGCTAGATCGGAATTATTCTTAAGAGTTTAAACACATAATTCTGAGCAATCTAGTGAAGGACCCTTTATGGGAGGATAGCTAGATCGGAATCATTCTTAAGAGTTTAAACACATAATTCTGAGCAATCTTGTGAAGGACCCTTTATGGGAGGATAGCTAGATCGGAATTATACTTAAGAGTTTAAACACATAATTCTGACTAATCTAGTGAAGGGCCCTTTATGGGAGGATAGCTAGATCAGAATTTGCTATTTATTCACAAACTCATAATAAAATTTTACATATATAATGTGCTATTTACAATGCACAGAATAATTGATGTGACAATAATAGTACTAAGTCTGGCTAGGGTGCTAATTCATGTATGAAATCAAAACACTAATTACTGAAACAGCCAGTTTGCATTTTGTATAAACTCCAGGATTTTTTATGATGATTGTGTAAAGTATATGTAATTCATTGTTATAAAGTTAATACTTCATGACTTATGATTAAATAGAACACGACTTTATATTTACTTGTATTTATTGTTTTAATTATAATTATAAAGCATTCAGGATTGTTGTTAATGCTGTTTTCATATTTTTATTTTTGAAAAGAGATAATTAACTTATGTTAACAATCAGTGTAAATGTCCATATTTTTGTAATAAATTCATAATATTTTTAATACCATTATTATTTCACCTTCTTCACGGATTGTATTATTAATAGTGGGTATGGTATAAGATAAGTTTTAAGTATGATGTAATTCATATAACGAACATTTTTTTCTGGATTTTTTAGATATTGTTGCACTTTTCATAATTTTATTCATATAATTAGTGTATAATTTACAAGAAAAAATCAAGAGAAAAAGTGTTTTGAATAGTCTGATGTTTTCTTACCGATTTTTTTACTAACAGTTTCAATAACTATCATATTTTGGCTTGGCTCGCAATTGATGTTGCATCAAATTGTTTAAATTCTAGATGAACTTTAAAAGGTAATTATGTTTTTAAAGTAAAAACAAATACTTCTGTGTTAGAATGGTAAATCCTAGAACCGGTTTAAAAACTCGCAGTGGTATGTGTTGTCATTGTCCTTTCTAATGTGGAAAATCCTTAAGTTATTGTTTTTCCTATGGTTTTTGGTGCGGCGTCCTTTTCATATTATATGTTCAACAATCGAAAAACATCTCTTTTTTCTTCCTTTTTTAGCTGTGTGGAAGGTCTGTGGTTTTTTCTTTAGCTGTTTCTGATATTATTAAAGCTCCCTTTTATACACATAAATCTTTTGAACAACCTTCATTTTTCTCTACATGTCAAAAAGCTATTGATTGTTTGTGAGTCAAATGTATTGATGCTCTCTACAGGCTTTTAGGTAAACTTATGTTTTGCCATACATGGAGTATTGTAAGTGCCCCATAAATCACAAACCCGAACTCAATCCTTATACAATTGTCCATTTCCCTGTAATACTCTGAACAACAAATGCTTGTTATAACATAAATTAATGTACGAATTTCTCCTGCATTCGCCCATTATTTGCTCGTCTGAGCATTAACAAGGCCAAAACCAACATGAAAAAACACACATTACCTATTTGCAATTTACAAACAAAATCTATTAAAACTGATTCAAGTCTTCACTCTGTTCTTTCGTACCCTGGAATTTTGCTTGCTTTTCATCATAACAGAACAGAACAGATTCAGTACCGTATATAATAATACATCTTGTTACATTTAAATGTTTAATACATACTGCACGTACTTGCCAACATTTAAACAAACACACTCATACATGTACCAAACGCTCACTGACACTCTGTCTTCTCACTCAAAACTTTACGATCACCTTACTCATAACTAAATGTCTAATCTCGACATTCGATATACACGCAACAAAACGGATAGAAATATAATTATGGTAAATATTTTTTAAAGTGTCAATCAAGTTTAACACGAATCTAACTTTTACGCACAGGCAGATCAGATAAAATCAGATAACAGTTATTTATCAAACATTGGAGTGGGGTTTATAAAACAACCAGATGGGACCGCTTTAATTGTCCATCTGTGCTGTCTTTAACAAAAAATCTTACGATAAAAATCATCGTAAGTCAAAAACTGGTATCATTAATAAAAAAGGCGTTTCTTGGCCAATCAATTCCAAATACTACCAGAACTTTGTATATCTTTTGAATATCAAATCATAAATACGTTTATTATCCTTCTGACTTTGAACTGCAACATTTATGGTATTGACTTACGATAACTTTTTTGTAAACGTTTTGTGACAAGGTGCATTTTGGCGGAAATGTTGATGCGAGTATGTGTCTAGCTATTTAAATTATTGTTAGTTTAGTACGTGTATGCTTACTTAGAGAAAGAGGTTGATGCAGTTTATCAGGGATGGAGGCTTGATATTAATGCTAAAAAATGAGTGATTATAAAGGGGTATATGAATGGGGGTATGGATTTTAGGGTTTTAAGTTTTTCTTAACTAGATAAAACAAATTCTTGTGCAAGTCAGCCATCTTGGAATAATGGTGATCAGATACTTCCTATAGTCCTGGTGAATAGGTGAGAATGGTAGCGGAAATGACCGCCCTAAACAGACCACAAACCCCTCATGGTGTAATAATCCCTGCCCGTGCCCCTCCCTATCCGTATGCATGATTCCCCTTGTCCCTTGTCCGCTCTATATTTTTCTTTTTCAGTTTTTTTTCTATTTTTATATTATTTAGAACAATGTTTATGTCATAAACAGAACAAACTATTTCTGTCGGGTTTCTTCTCTCGTGTTTTTGTCTTTTTCAGGTTGTGGCTGACTTATGATTTAAGAAAAATAGACCAGACAAGAAAAGTTCAAGATTGATCAAATATTCAGCAAATGATGCCATATCACCAAAATATCTTTCTACAAAATTCGTCTTAAACCGATGTTTAGAGAAAATGTTCAGTATGTATCTATAATAATCTGAATAAAGCACCACACATTAGTATTTCAATCTCAAATTATACTCTTTAGTCTCATAGAATTTGATTAAGATATTTTTTGTGTTGTAAGATCTTTTTAATATGATCCCCGCCGTTTAGGAACAAAGACCGAAGGAGCAAATTAGTAAATGATACATGTACAAAATTGCAAAATTTTCTTCCAAACCATAGTATTATTTGACTTTTTAATTTCATAATAAAAAATATGATTAAATTGGATAACATACTCCGTTTAGACGAGAACTTCATTACGTGTTTTTGCATTTTCTATATTTTAGTTAAGTACGGATAAATGTAGGCTAAAGAAATATTTCTGGCTAGTTTGTGTTCTCATATATTATATATTTTAGGTTCAACTTCAGTGGTACTACGTACTTTGCAACATCCACCATGTAGACATCTACACCAAGGGGTTGTGACTGATGTATATGGATCATGGCGAATAAGTAAAGAAAAATGTGTACTCTTTGTTATTGTTTTGAGAGTTACAGCAATAAATACATCTAGTTCATAAAGATACTCCTGTGGTAAGTAGAATGAAACTCTCAATCAGATTTTTAAATATATACGTCGAATGTCACCAAACACTTAGTACTGCCTTTGTTTGATCACAACACAGTTCGGTTCAAAATACAGTTTTGGTGAAACGATGCTATGGTGCTATCTATTTATGTTTTAAGTATTGGTATTTGGTAGGACAGAAATTATATCATTTAAATCTGGGCCCGCTGCGCAGTAGGCTACACGCAGGAATTTGTATAAAGTAATCAATATGGGTTGCTGATTCCAAGGCAAACCATACGCTTCCAAGAAACTTTCTTTTCAATAATGTCGATTATCCTCAATGTGTAAGGTACATTGGAAAGTTGTCGGCCTCGTGGAGTAGTTGGTGAGTACTAGTTATAGACAAGAGTCCGATGGAAATTGGTTAGTATGGCTGACTACCGTAGACATACCATAATTTGTGTTGATACGACTTTTCACCCAACCAAAAATCATTAAATAGCGACAGGGTACCATCAACAGAAACAAACAGTTATTAAACCTATGAACTATAAATGAACCAATTACAATCATTATTTCAGTCGGTAGCGCGTTTGACTACATACCTGGTGGCCGTTTGTTCTATTTCCGATTCTGAGACCAAACCAAAAGCTTGGAGACATTTTCACTTTGTTGGCCTACAAAACAGCTTTTTATACAGAATCTACCAACAGTTTTGAGACAATAGAAAATTAGTACAATTTTGAATTTTGATGATTATTTTTGTAGGTACATACTTTTTAATACGTATATATTTAAGTATGGTTTATGATAAAAAGAAAACAAATTTCATGAATGCTACACATCTATGAGATACAGCAACTGATATCCTAAAGCCTCCAAAGCCATGTTTATTGTATTAACCATAACATAGCTTTCATGCTATTTTGTAGTCTCAGTTTTAATTATAATGATAACCAAAAAAATAAAGCAAAACTAAAAAGCATTTCAAATAAAACAATTATCAAATTTCAGATAAAAGCTATTCATTAGGCCTACAAAGTGAAAATGACTCCAAACTTTTGGTGAGTACAGTATAGTGTTTTGTCTCGTAACCGCTCCGGCTTCCTTTGGGCAGATAGGTTAACCTCTTATACATGTATATGTTATCATTGTACATGAGTTTTATATGCCCGAAAGAATTTCGGACATATTATGTTATACCCCCTGGCGTCCGTCCGTCCGTTAGCAATTTGGTTTCCGGAGCATAACTTAAGTTCCATTTGGCCCACAATATTCAAACTTCATACGATGATTATCCATATCGGGTTGAAAACACCTATTGATTTTGGGGTCAAAGGTCAAGGTCACTATTACCTTAAAACTGAAAACAGTTTCCGGAGCATAACTTAAGTTCCATTTGGCCCACAATATTCAAACTTCATACGATGATAATCCATATCGGGTACAAAACCCCTATTGATTTTGGGGTCACGAGGTCAAAGGTCAAGGTCACTATTATCTTAAAACTGAAAACAGTTTCCGGAGCATAACTTAAGTTCCATTTGGTCCACAATATTCAAACTTCATACAATGATTGTCCATATCAGGTAGAAGACCCCTATTCATTTTGAGGTCACAATGTCAAAGGTCAAGGTCACTTTTACCTTAAAACTGAAAACAGTTTCCCGAGTATAACTTAAGTCTCAATGGTATCTTTTTTTTCTCTACTTTGTTTTCCACAATTATTCATAATATGATATTCATATGAAATATTTTCATGTCTTTCAAATGCTTCATCTTAACTATAAAAAACAACACTTTCCGGCATATAATGCTCCGCCTAGCGGTGCTCTTGTCATTTATCTAGCACTCAAGGTTATATTTCTTATTCTTTTGTAGACTGTTCGAATTACACCAATAACAGAATATGGTAACCTTTGTACATTTGATTCAACAAAATTCCATGCAAGAACATCAGGATCTAAAGTAGGTAAAAGTTTTATCGTCTCTAAGGTATACATGCCATAACGCCACTCAAAGTTAAGGGTGTATCATTAGTTGAAATTGAAAAAAACCACATAAACAATGGGTGGGGTAACTAAATCCATTAAAATATCCATTCGATACTGATAATTTGACATATTTTGTAAGAGATGCATCAAGTGTATAGACATGACTGTGGAAAATATAAACCACTGTATAAAATAGACATTTGGAATTACATGAAAACATTGAAATTGCTTTCCTACACATTATCAAACTACTTTTTTCAAAAATCGAAATGTTGATATAAGATGTCTATGTAGATTGTAAATTGTCTTAGGGTGAGTCATACAAAGAATGTTTCTAAACAGTTTACCCAACTGAATTTATAAATTTCAATTTCAACAAATGATACACCCTTAAAATCAATTTCGTGAAAGTATGAATAAAAGCTAACTAAATATATTTTCATTCATTACAATATGTTAATCATTATTTATGGATTAGATTCATTACATTACTTGAGATTTGAAAAAAATATATATGCCCTTGCATATGAAAATTTAGTAATTTAAAAACGTCCATAAAAGTCTATGTTGACACTAAATATCAAACATCGTGAAAAGTTTAGAAGTACTATGTAAAAACTAGTGATACTATTTCTAGAAATGTTTAGGTGACATAAAACATAGTTTTTTTTATATAGGGGTTAGTATACCTTAACATGGAATTCCCTTGACTCTCTAAATATCAAGATTTTCAACATTATAACATATCGACTATTCATTCGCAGAAGTCTTACTTTTTTAAATAATTGTCTAACTAGGGCATGAAAAAAATCACATTCATTTTTACTACAAATAGAGACTTATGAACTGTGTTCATGCGCCATATGATCTAAATTTAGGATTGAATGTCATAGTTTTGAGTCCTGATGTAAGATGATCTGACAACTATGATTCAATACTGGTATTATAAAAAGTGCTATAGTGCACACCAAAGTTTGGAAACGAAAGAAATTTATAACAAATTTTGAATTTGAATGAATATTTTATAAAATCATTTTTTAATATTGGTTTGCGAAATAATGAAAACAAATACAGCAGTTTTATATAATTCAGCATCTGACTATTACATGTTGTATGAAGCCTCCAAAATCAAGTTTACTGTAATTATTTTCGATAACAGATCTTCTATGCTATGCGTTTAGCCAATCTGATTAAAACCCGATCTAAAATTTTCCGTTCGCCTACTCGCTAATTTAGATCTGACCTTTTCCAAACGAAGGTCACGTTCAGGTGACCTTTTCTCATCATAATATTCATGACGAAATTGTTATGATACGTAACTTGTTTACATCGTCTACGTCACGCAATTTGAAATGAGTCGTCCAATCACAGACTGTGAATTATACCGCTGTTAAATAAGCTTGCAAATCTTCGTCTAAAAATAGAAATTACGAAATCAAAATGTTATTGATAGTGTTTCGTCTAGATGAAAGCTACGCATTGATTGGTCGACACAAAGTTCATGTCGACGTGACCTTCCACGGAGAAAGTAGAGATCCTGTACGACAATGCTCTACAGGATATCTGTTTGTGGAGATTGTGCGTTTAGTATCTAAGTATTAGTTATAAGTATAATGAACCATGTATATTTAAAATGCAAAACTTAAAGGCATTTCATAATAAACAGTTATCAAAATTTAGAAAAAAACCTATCCAGTAGGCCTAGTAAGAGAAAATTACTCCAAACTTTTGGTGGGCACTTTACTTAGATGTTCAAATTAAAAACAAATAGAACACGTAATGTAACTAATGAAATGTCAGTATGATTTTTTGGTGAACAAAAGAGATTTTATAGTGAGTGAAGTGAATTCCAAGTGAAATAATATGAATATATAATATAATATATAATAATGTGGCCAGTTTCCTAAGAAATCGCTACCTAGCGCTTTGTCGTTTTGGTACCCTTCTTACACCGAAAGTAATGTGATATCAAATCTAGGGAACCAAGGGGTGAAGCGCTAGCTTTCAATATGCTTGGGACACTGGCCAATGGTGTATCAAGTTTTATTATGTTTAATTTTCTATTCATGCTAGTACATGAAAGTATGATACGACAAATATTGTTCGGATGTACCTGTAGTATGATATTATTTTAGATAAAACATTAATAAAACAAAAGTCATTCAAACTTCCCATTTCCTGACAAAATCGTTTAAGAAGAGTTCCCCTTATTCAAAATGCTTGCTACGGTTGAAGAACAATTCTAGGAATACCAAATAAATATTATACACACTGGAGTCCGAAAGTTTCTTTAACACATATTAAATTTTGTATGTTTTGAAGTGTACTTTGATGATATACTTTACATTGAGGTATCAATTTCACAACTAATATACAGTTTTACATAAATCATCAATGATGTTCTTTATGTAATATAAAAATATTAAAACTAAACAAATTTAAAAAAGAAAATATGAAAATATACATGTGTTAAGAAATTTTTAGACCCAATTGTATCAACAGCCTGTCAAAATTTTTAATTCTTATTTCCTATCAAAGAGATGTAATCAAAATTTGAATTTGTATTTCCTATGAAAGGGATGTAATCAAAATTTGAATTCTTATTTCCTATGAAAGGGATGTAATCAAAATTTGAATTTGTATTTCCTATGAAAGGGATGTAATCAAAATTTGAATTTTTATTTCCTATGAAAGGGATGTAAACAAAATTTGAATTCTTATTTCCTATGAAAGGGATGTAATCAAAATTTGAATTTTTATTTCCTATGAAAGGGATGTAATCCAAATTTTGAATTCTTATTTCCTATCAAAGAGATGTAATCCAAATTTTGAAATTCTTATTTCCTATCAAATTATAATAACGTTCACTCCCAAACTTTTCATCTAATTATTGTCTGGAAAATGTTTCCATTTTGTCATGTTATGGTAAGTATTAATCTTATCTTTGCAAAATGATTAACAGGGTGTAATGAATGAATCTACCAAAAAATATGTTTAATAATTAAAATTGGCGTAAGGGTAATTCTTTTTTACTTCCGTGTTATTTATGATGTCATTTTAATGTCTTTCTTTTATATTTCTTGCAGGTCTGTATACAATTACAGCATCGCAACCAAGTTTGATAAAGATGCCTATGAATGAATCTACAAGACGTCAAAGGAACTAACCAACGTTTACAGACATTATTTATTTAAGACCAGAATGTTATTTGTGTATTTCATACCTATTAAACTATAACTGCATGGTCTTTAAGCATACCTGAGCAAATATTGCTCTACGACAAGGTGTGCTTTCTGAGTGTTTGTCTTTTTTTCTATTTGAGAAATAATTAACTGTAACATGTTCAGCTTGTTTCTGTACAACACGAAAGCATGTATCTCGAAGTATTTTTATATTGAACACAAAGCTAGGATAGGAACCCAAAAATGATATAGTATATAGAAGTACATGTCGAGGGCTGAACTAAACACTATTTTAACTCCCTTTTTTTAAATGGAGGTCCAATTGCGTTTTGTTCAGTCCTCGACATCATCATTTGATATATGCTAAATTGATATATTGTGTTACCCCTTTTCAAATTCTTTATTTAGTTCTTTCATGTACTCGATAAGTATGTATTTAACTTGTGCATGTGAATGAAACATGTTTTATGGAAATGGTATTAATTAATTCCACGTGAAAGTACATGTGCATTTTAAGAATAGAAAATGGTTCATAGAAGCAATGAAACTAACCGTGTTTTACTCTGGTCTTGTACAAATGACTTCGAAACAACTTGAACTTGTTACAGTAAAATATCTCCCATTCTTATACCCAGAGGTTATCAAGATTCTCTTTCTAGCTCGTATCGGGAATCTTGATAATCTCTGGATACGAGAATGATACATACCAAATACTGGCATTATCAGCTTGATATTAACCTGATACAGGGCAACATTCGTTTATGGTTCACTGATAATGTACATGTACAGTGCCCACCAAAAGTTTGGAGACATTTATACATTGTAGACTTACCAAATAATTATAATTTAGTTTGAACTTATTTCCAAAAAATGAGGTTTTGTGTTTTTTCCTGAAGTTGAGACTACAAAAATACATTGTAGCTTAAAAACTACATTTGGAAAAGAATTACTTTGAACATAATTTTTGAGGCTTTTGGACGTCAGATTCTAAATATTGTAGAAAGTGTTTTCATTTTATTACATATCATCATAATTATATCTAAAATAATCGTTCTAAAAATCAAGGAAATTTAAGAATTTTGGTGAATTTCCTTTGTTTCTAAAATTTTGGTGCACAGCTTGCATGTTACACGAACGACTGGACCCATGTATATTTTATTGGTTTTAAAATACAAACTAGCTATCACTCTAACATTGTATTTAACCACTCGACCACGGGGCAGATTTGCCTGAATAAAGAATTTTAATTGTTCAGGACTGTAACAGGTTAATATTAACGTTGAACTCAGAGGCGCCTGGTTATAACAAACCAATATATGTCCAGTCATTAATTGGCTGCTGAATTCAACCGCATGAATGTAGAAATGTGACTTCCCTGGATTTAGATATGATATCTAGTTTGTAACACTTGAGTAAGAACTCCATGCTCAAAAACATAAAATTTAATGTTCTAGGAGCTTATTTTAATGACGTAAAACGAAGAACTACTTTGTAGTAAAACATATATATATTACTTAATACTGCTTTCATACTACCTTTGGTTATCTGATTTCGCTCTTAGCTTAGTTAAAAAGGCTTATTGATATCTAAATTTTGTTTTGGGCATGGAGTTCTCATGCAAGTTTTATAATCTTTGGTCCTGATATCATTTGAGTCACTCTCGACACTGTTGATGTGTTTTATCGAGTACTCCAGCATGTTGCATTTTTAAAAATGTGGAACTAACTCCTCACATCGATTGGTCACGCCTGGCATCACATAAATCACGTGACGCTAGTAGTATCATGTGACTATTACATTCGAAACTCCGCGGTGATTTTCTTCGTCGACAATCGCCGTGGTGTTTCGAATGTTGACTTACGTCAATCTCTCATACAGAGTTGTCGATCCTTACAGTGATCTATATCTCTGTAAACGTCTCGGGTTTTACAAGATTCTTGTAAATTAGTAATATAATTAAGATTTTGTATCGAAAGCGTAATTCGCCTTTTAAATAGAGGATATTCGCCAATTTGGGTGTAAGATCGATTTATATTTCACCGAGTGAGCTTAGAAAACATATTTTCACGAGTGGCGTAGCCACGAGTGAAAATGTCATTTTCTGAGCTCACAAGGTGAAATATAAATCGATCTTACACCCAAATTGGCGAATTTTCTGTTTCTTTCATGCTTACACCTGGAAAATGATGCAATACTTTATTGATTCTACCTGTGCCAGTTCATGGACTAGCTGACCGTATAACTCATTATAAATGTGATAAAGCGAAACCAAGTAGTTCCAATGTGCACTATTTATTGAAATAAGATCGTTCATTTATGAAGACATTACACATCCAAATCTAATTAATCCATGTTTATTACGGTAAACAAGTATATGGGAAAACAAATTTAAAGACAGTCGTTTAACAGTTTCCTAACGCGGAGGGAGACAAAATGTGTACTGTAGATTAACAGTCAAGGTCGAGGTAAATGTGTTTACGTCGGAGTTGGACTACGCCAGTTTTAAAATCAATACAGATTTTATTGTGATGACATATTACGCGGTTAAACGCAGGGATTTAAACGATATTATCAAGCGACTGAAAAGTGCATATTTCTATTTCTAACACTGATTTGTAAATCACGAGATGGATAAAAGGATAAAGTAAGGAAACACAAAATCTACGCACTGGAAGGATGTGTTATGGATTTGCCAAAATGGCGAAGACTCAAGGAAACCGATGATTTTTTGAGCCAGTTCATTATATCTTATTTATGCACAGATTGGCTTGGATTTATACTAGTCAACCTTTGTATTTATCGTATAATGACTGGATATTCATCATTTGAATCACAGAATGGAATCCAATGCACATGATGCAGCTACAGTCATCGGTCGGACATGTTTGAGTTTTTCCTCGCTAGATTTGAATACGTAAGTTTTTTTAAAGATTTATAATGAATTTTCTTGCGAAAACATGTATTAGACTATTGTTTATTTTATTTTTTACTTATATTAAAAGTACGAAACTCTCGCATTTGACCTTAATTATGTATTGTAGAAAAAAAACGCCGTCATAATCCCATACTGTATATAATAGTCGCGTGATTGCCGTGTAATCTGAACTGAAGCTGTGTCGACAAAATTTGTAGACTTTCGTTTTGAAAATTAGTTAGCAAGAGGATAAGATGGATTTGTTGATATCATCTTCTGCTTCAGCATTAACTGATGCATTTTGTCCATTTGGTATTTGCTCACATGATGTTTGAAATAGCTCTATCTTGTCTGTCTCCCTTGATAAAAGTAGTCCGTCATTTTTTATATTTTCACCGTAGTGAAAATATAAACCGATATTTTCATCGTTTATTTTCATCGAATAACACAGCATTTCACCGTAAAGCATGAAAGAAATACAGTATCTTAAAGTTTTACGTAAAATAGAATTTTATTATAGGCGAAATCCAATTTTTAAAGAGTTATATTCGCAAGAACTATTTTCTTGTGAAACGTCTCCCTATTCTGAGATATTTGGCTTTTTTACTCATCCGCTAAAAATGTCAACAATAGATGATATTGCTAAAAATTATGGCAAAAATTTAGTGCTAAGGGACTGTCAACGACAATCTTTCGAACATCTACAAGACAAGAAAGGTGATCAGTTAGTTTGTCTGTTGCATATGGAAAAAATTCAAAAATTGTCACATGATCGTTTTAAACGATCACGTGTTTGGGACTACTTTCGAGACGTTAACAGAGATAGAGATCACTGTAAGGATCGACAACTCTGTATGAGAGATTGGACTTACGTATGCACCGGTTTGCCTATAGTACGTAATGTAGCGCAAAATAATATAAAATGGTCAGAAATGTTGATCAAATTGATCGATTCATAAACCAATGAAACTAGGGAATGTGCAAGGTTAGGAATTAGATGCTCTTTTTGCCTTAATTGGCTATAGAATTCAAGTATTTATAATAAGGTCATACTTAATCGACTAAATGTTTAGTGTTCGAGGCGGGCTAATAGGTTTTCAAACCTTCAAAATTGATTAATCGCAACTTGCAGTAAAAGACTTCGATGACATAGGAATTACATGTATTTGTGTTTTGAAATATGTGTGGCTTCAACATGGACCCATCAATAATAGATGTTAGACTAAATAGTGTAAATTTATTTTATTATTAAATAGCTAAAACGTTATCGAAAATTAACGACTTGGTCAAATCGGTGTATTAATCTAAAACTTGGTGTGTTTTTTCGTCTGAGTAGTATTTTTTCTTGTCAGAAAAGAAGATTTGAAAACCATGACCGAACGCTAAACTTTTAGTATGGCCTACGAATATAGCATTTAGTATATAACATTCATCTACTTAAAGGATCAAATTAAACATAATAAAACAATTCAATATTTATATTACGCGACTTACCTTAAACGACAATTTACAATCCTTAGGTATCCGTTTAACTGTCAAAATTATTATTCTTATTTTTGATTTTTTTGTAAATATCACGGAAAAAACATACATTTGCAGGAGATATCGAAATATAAAAGGAAAAAATGTATTCGGCTCTCTGACGACTAAATTTGTGGAAACAAGTATTTCTGTCGGTATTCTTACAATAAAGGGAAGTAACTGCAGATGGGTTTGTGTAAACCCTCCCGTAGCGGTTATTTCCCTTTATCGAAAAAATGCACAATGCCCCCTCGCGTAAATTTGGCTCTCAGATTGGCGATAAAATCTTCCCTTATCATATTTCAATATTTTACATAAATTTATTCTCCTCTTAGGAAACTATGATGTTTAAAGTACAATCGATAAAATTTAAGTCGTATGAATTTGTGAAAAAAAAACAATACTAACTGCGGCGATTGCACAGGTTACCTAAATGGCTTAAAAAAGCGTAACGTAGCGCAAAGTAAATATAGTATGAACCATTGTGTTTATATCATTTAATGCCCTTTCGTATCGTATACTATATATATTGTCCGTTTTTTTCTAAACTGTCAATGCTTGAATAATTTCACGCTGACTGAATGCATTGTTTTTGTACTGACGGCCTAATTTTTATTAAAAATATCTTGACTAAAACTTATAAAACGGCATAAGATGCTTAACTAAATCATATTACACACTTTCGGAAGCTCATGGATGTATTACGACAATAATTTTAACAAACGCATTCACCGTGAAATTATTCATGTTTTGACAGTTAAGAAAAAACGAACAATACTATTGTGAATACTTAAGTTTTATTAACAATAAAATCGTATTAAGTGGCATATAGTGAACATTCTCGTATCGAGAGGTTATCAATATTCTAGAGAATCTTGATAACTGCTTGGTACGGGAATGATGGTGAACGACGTAGCTTATTCGCAACCTTGCACCGATTATAGAATAATGTGTGTATGGACTAAACAAATTCGATGCATATATATGTAAGGCTCCTCATTTTTTACTATATTTGTAAAATATCAACACATTCAGATTATTTTATTATATTTTACGCTACATTACGATTAAAGTACGTTAGGCAATACATGAACTAGCGATACATCATTCGGAACTCCACGGCCCAAAAATCTGATTTTTCACTTCAAACACTCTTATTTGTATATGGAATGTATCATTTGATATGGACTTTACTATTTATAAACATGAGACTACATGTAGCCCTTTTAACCTTTATAAACATGAGCATTCATGTAGCCCCTTTAACCTTTATAAACATGAGACTTCATGTAGCCCCTTTACAAATATGAGACTAAATGTATCGCATGTGTTGGGGCATATTCACTAAGGATTAAACACTAAAACTTAATTAAGCTTGATCATGCGCAGCATGAACAAAATTTGAAAACTACAATACGAATAGGCTACATACAGTCTATTTCGTTGAACAAAATGAACTGTACAGTGAGTATAGTGAATTTCATATTAAATGATACATTCCATATTCAAATAAGACAGTGTTTTCATTGTACATTTGCAAGGCAAAGCATGTAAAGGTTATTTGTAGCGGATAGCTGAAATGCTTGGACATATTAAGACGCTGTATTGAAACTACTTTTGCGTCATACGTCCACACGAAATGCTTTTCTGGTGTTGAAAGAAACAAATCGACGTTTGTATAGGCGATGGCAAATGTCATTTTAGTCCATACATTTGAAAGCAAGATTCCATGCTATTGTCTGGTTTCCAGTCGTATTTTGACAGGTGAAAGTACGTCAGGCAAACCATGATCATGGCCGCGCCCGATGTAATAAATTAGGTATTGGATAATTATGTTTTCAAATGACCATTTCTCGCTAAATAGGCTTAAATCAAAGGATCATTGTACAAGATTTAGAGTGGATACTTTTTTAGTTATTCGGTTACATTTTTGCTATATAAAGTATCCGAAATTCTAACGAGACTAATCCATGTCCGAATTGTGTGCACTTGAAACATGTTTTTGTTAATCCTTCGCTAAATATACGTGTAATCAGAAAAATCAAAATCGAATGACTTATATAGTACCGAACTCCTACTAAAGTCACTATCGTCAGCAAATGATCATGCAAGATCACGGCTTGCCTTACCCGATAGCGATATTGGTAAGGGGCAGGTAATCCAGACTATCCATGCTACTGCTGAACAATATTTAGTCACCGTTTTAATAGAACAGAAAAGAGTTATACCAAGCCATGTGAATTTAAAAAGATGTTGCGTGCTTCGCCTAGATGCTTCTCGCATATGTAGTAAAATCCTCAATGTCCTGGTTCCCCCCACGCATTTTCCAAGATTCATCACTTAATGAATAGTCGAGGTGTACCGAATGATGTTCGAGATTGTTCGTAGTGAATGGCCAAGGACATTTAAATGATAAATTAAATGTGACCTTTGTGGCACCATGTGACTATTTATTAAATGAATTATCGAAACATTTCAAAATGTAATATACATGTATGTAAAGACATTGGTTAAAATAAGTGCGCGTGACGTGTGTGTAGTTATCCTCTTACCAGCAGCGTGTTCAGTTACCCTGAACGTTCCCTGAACGTTCCGTAGCGGAACAACTTAACCCAAAGACAACTCAACCCGAGACAACTCAATCCCCTACCAACGGATTGCGTTGTCTCAACTTTGAGTTGAGTTTTGCACGGTTTGAGTTGTCTTCTGATTGAGTTTTCCCGTTCTCGTAACGTTAGCTAACAGTATAGTAAATAAATATTAACCTGACGTTGGTACCCTCATTGTAATAATTTCACGCTTCATTGTCTGTCTATTTATACCTTCGGTAGATTACGCGTATCATTCATACGAAGAAGCACGTGTTAACTGATCATGTACTTCATATAAGTATGTAATTGTTTGTGAGTTATACGGAATGACTCTATAGCGCCAATGATACCGAGATGGACTGTGAACTACTGTAATTAAGTAGGTGTTGGTTCGAGCCCAATCATGCGCAATTCTTTTTCATTTTTTAATATTTGTACAAACAAAATATTGTTAAAATTGTCCAAAAAAATGTGTTATTTCATACACTCTTCTATTTTTTGTATTTTTTTTTCATCTATAATTTAAGTTTTATTATTTTGTAATTAGATCTAATCACATTTGATTTACTACATCAATTGCACGACAAAATACAGAAATACAATAAATATCAATTATCATCTTCGCTGCAATCAGATGAGTCGTGTCGCCAGCTCATATTTTAAATAAAACACAATGCACGAGAAAAAAGTCGGATATATGTATACTTTAAACGGTACGATGTATTGCTCTTTACTCACTTCAATTTTTAACTCGCGACTCGTTCAACTGTATCAGAAAAACGGAAATTATCGAGTCAGTCCGACATTTATCGATGGGAGGCCGATTATTGATTATACCGCGTCATCTCGATTTAATTTTATTCTGCATAAAGGTTAACGTCAGGTTAATATTTATTTACTATAGTTACTGAACACATGGCAGAGTTGTAGTTCTTACATCACAATTCTTCGTCACATCATTCGGAACTTCTCGGTGACATCGTAGGGAGAGAAAAGAAGTTCCAACATAGATCCAGTAATTAGAGTAAAAATCATTGGCTATAGACTTTTTTGGAAATATAACCTGAACTCTACAGAAACACGACTTTAGAGAATTAAATGATATTGAAAATAGTTATAACAATATTGATTCGTGCATCTGTTTACAAAAAAAATCATCGTCAGTCAATTTCATAATATTGCAGTTCAAAGTCAGAAAGATAATAAGAACAACTATGATATTATATGTAATGGGTAAATAATAACTTAAATAATTCAAAAATAATTTGGAATTGACTGCCCAAAAATAAAAATATTTTTCATGTTCTTGTATTTCACTTATGATGATTTTTATCGTACGATTTTTTGTGAAAAAACGCCATTAAGTATTTAGAAAAGAAAATGACAGCTGATTGTTTTTCAAATTACATAGCATTGAAACATAGTCTTCTTGAAATTTGTAATGTGTCAATTAACGTAACGTTACAATTTTAGTGCCGTTTTTTACAAACTATACAAACTTCCTTAAATAGTCGAATATGAAGCAAAAACATTGTGATTTCTAAGTGTTACCTTCTTTTGGTATATAAGGCCCGGCAACTATCTCGCTGACAAGTATGCTTTGTAAATATCGACAAACAAGTTGACCGCTATTCTGCAAACTAGGAAATTACCAACTAAGAATTTGTCCCTTCTGCATTTGTCTGAATTCTAAATCACCGTCAGCTGTCGTTTTCCATGAGCAATGGTCACGTGTACTTTCAGTAAAGTATGTGCGACTAAAAATCGTGTTTCAGGGTAGTCCTTGTTAAATTTCCATAATCAAAGCGCTTACAGCGCTGTCGGATATTATTGATTGGATATACATGTATATAATCACGAAGTTATACATCAAACGGAAGCGATTTTTGTGAAATTTCCTTATATACATCGATCATTAGAATACCAAGATTAGATGGTACCGGCAATAGACACCAGAAATTACTTAGACTTAGACCGAAAAGTCAGATTAAAGCTCGTAATTTTACTGACTTTGATTCCAAAAACTTTGTAGAAACACAGGTCACTAACAATAGTAAATGTTTTAACATTCTTAATTATAATACTGAAAAGTCCAATAATTCCTTTTTTGTAAGAACTACTATTCAGTGGAATCGTCTAGGCCAATCAACAGTGAATAGAACGTCAATAGAATCATTCAAGACGGCACTCCAGAAGTTTGACCAGTAGTTTGTAGTAAATACAGATAGATACACTTAAATTGACAAAATGCACCGTCTGCATATGAAGCGGACCATTTTGAGTGCAGTAGTAAATCTCCTTTTAATTACGCATGCACGATCTAATGTAATCGTCGGCAAGCCATTTAAATGAGGATTTGCTACAGTCGGCAAATTAACATGGGGAAACCCAATGTAAAAACTATATATTCAATGAAATTCACATTTGTTATGGAACCCGTGTTACTTTGTTAGAACTTCTTTCTTTCCGTTGTTTATGTTCGATACAAAATATTCCTACCAAATGCGACGTTAAGGTGGTATGGTACATCTGACTTTTTTTAGATTTGCATATAATTGTTGGTACCGTTGTAAACTTGACGATATTTCCGATTCGGATCTACACTTTATTTGACGTCATTATTGCTAATAACGTTACCATGACGTCGTAAACATGACGACCGCGTGCACTTTTTATACCCCCGCAAACGAAGTTTTCGGGGGTATACTGGAATCACTCTGGTGGTTGGTTGGTTAGTTGGTTGGTTGGTTGGTTGGAATGTGGTCTGTCCCAAAAAATTGATACACTTGTAGTATGTTTATTTCTTAATGTATTTGAAAAAAAGCTGTTATATATACCATAATTTAATGGTGTATACAAAACTCATGTAACTATGGAAACATATCTCACTTGTTTAAGATATTTAATTGTGTTATGTATTTTAAATCTAATTTGATAACTGTATAGTATGCTTTTTTCTCAATAGATTTTTTTCTTATCTTATTTTATAGAATTTGCACAGGCGTTTACAGTTGATGTTTATATGCATGTTATGTCAATTCCAATTCAAAATGGCCGACTTGTGGCCATCTTGATTTTTTAAATTTAATTTAATAACTGCATGCTTATTTCTCAACATATTTTTTTAATTTTTTTTTATAGAATTTTGCACAGGCGTTTACAGTTGATGTGTACATACACTTTATATCAATTCCAAATTCAAAATGGCCGACTTGCGGCCATCTTGAATTCTTTTTAATTTAGTTTAATTACTGTATGCTTATTTCTCAACAGATTTTTTTCTTAACTAATTTAGATAGAATTTTGCACAGGCGTTCACAGTTGATGTGTACATACACTTTAACTCAATTCCAATTCAAAATGGCGGACTGGCTGTCATCCTTTTTTCAAAATTAATACAGTCTTATATTGACTTATTACCATACATATTTTGAAAAGAAATTGCATACAAGGTCTCACTAATAGAGTCGATCAAATGACTATTCTTCATCAATTTATATTCAATATGGCTGACTGGCAGCCATCTTGAATTTTTATTTAAATTACTGTATAGTACATGTATGTTTTTTTACTCAATTTTAGCCAAATTTCGCTCCAAAGTCTTTATTGATGTAGTTGACTTGTACATGGATTTACTCTGGATACAAATTCATTATGGCAGACTGGCAGCCATTTTGACTTTGTTTAAATACCTGTATAGTAAGCTTATTTATTTCCTTCAAAAAGTTAGGTATCGCATATGATGGTACAGACTCAAAAAGTTCTTTAAGTGAGCTAACTTAAAAATGTTTGTCACGGATGTATTTAAAATCCTGGCAGTCAAGGAGAAAGTATTTGACATTGAAATGCTTGTCACATGGTATACATTTAGGTGCTTTCTTTCTTTTGAGAAGGTTTGAATGTGTTAATATAGTATGACCAATTCTACATCTCGTAGTAACTATTTATCTCATTGATTAGCAAATATTATTGACGAAGATGAATCAAGGGTTTATGGCTTTATGTGATGTAACTTATTAAATATAGCATTATTCCACATTGTTTGCCATTTTGACTTGCTGAAGTCTTTTATGTATTGATATTTTTATCAAATTCTTATTGTTGAACTTTTTTTTGATGTATTGATATTTTATCAAATTCATAATGGCTGACTGGCAGCCATGTTGAATTTTCTAATATCTTGTACAGCTAACATCTTTTTTTTCTCACTTCATTTTGATAAAATTGTGCGGACAAATTCTTGTTGATGAAATTTTTATATGTATTTATTTTTTTATGTATTTAAATGGACCAACTAATAGCCATCTTGATTTTTTCTGTAATGTTGTGAAGAAAACATCTTATTTCGTTATAGCTACATGAGATTTTAGATATTATTTTAACTTTACTACTGTGAAAATAATGATCGGTAATTTAAGCTTTCTTATGGGGTATTTGTGAAATTCTTGATACAAGATATTGTAAATACTAATTGTTTGATTTATATTGTGTACATTGCTGACTACCATTTTTACAATTGCCTTATTTTTTACTTATTTATCAAAAAATTACAAACACATTCTACATTTTGCTCTTCTGGTTACAACATACTCATGATGAGTTTAAATGTGATCACTCTTTGTCTGTTGTTCCACTTTACATTCATAATGACCAAATGATGTTCATTTTCATGTAAAAAATCATTTGAAATATGACAACTCTGTTTTTTTTGCTTTTTCATTAATCTATAGTGAATTACACTGTAATTTGCTGTTTATTTCCAATTTGATATTTGCATCCTATTCTTTTTTTGGTTTTTATGCTTCTTACAACATTTACCCTTTTGGACTTCCACAATGTTGACTTGCTTTTATCTTGAAATGTTGCTGTTGCGGGGGTATTTTCGCCACTGGTGGCAGTTCTAGTTACGTCAGTCGACAATGAAAAGAAAACGTCTATAATGTGTTGCTAAATCTTTATTTTCCGCGCCACAGCAACAAAGTATGCATCAATTTAAAGCTTACATCATTATCTACCACCTGAACAGTGTAAATATACGTTTAATATTAAAATATTCGAAAGAGACAAAAACTTCCGAATTGGCAACATCAGAAAAAATCCAGAAAAAATGCCTTCAAACCAGTTTTATGAAAAATCTGCCCGATAAATTTTTGCCAAGTTTTGATATGATGTAAAGCATGGTATAGACTTTCATACAGCAGAATTTGAGAAAAGTTGTCTGTACGATTTTTCCGCTATATGCGTTCAAGTATTATCGGTATGACGTCAAAAACGTCATTCTGACGCCAAGGCAAAGGATTGTCTGTTTATCATAACCACGAATACTTGGTCATATGTTTTATTTTTCTAGACAAAATGACCAGAAACATGAAAATATATAAAGATTGTATAGTTTATGTTTTGAATATTATAAATAATGTATCAAATCAGCATTTCTAATTTTTTACACATATTGTTGAGTACAAACTCTTATTCAAAAGTATGAAAATCACATGGAAAATGCAAGGCGAATGATAAGTATAAAATAAAAAATCTTCCTTCATACAGTAATATGAAAGAAAGTAATGTAGTTAATATAATGTTAATAATCAATTGTTTTCATAACGGCCTTTTAATTTGGCCGAAGACACTCATTTTAGCCTGAAAAAAATAGTACAATAGAAAAAGGATATTGCGTAAGGGTCAATAATCAAAAACACAAGATTTTACCAAAATTCAAAACGGCGGCATTTTATCGGTGAAAAACAGACCCTTTATGAGAAAACTCGGCAATTTTGAGATGAATCAATATGCCTGAATCTCATAATAGCCGAGGTATTTTATCAAGTTCGGGTTTTTTCATAGTGGCTGAGTATTTGGTTATAAGCTGTAGTGAACGACATGTCAGCCCTGAATTTGAAGTTAAATATCATACAGTTACTCAATAACTAATAAAAGAGAACTAACAAATACTATCTCTATTTGCATTATTTTCACCACAGAATTCCAGATGTTTTACAAAACCGAAGTGTCTTTATGGTCCTGGTGTCAAATTAAGCTCATTTTCATTGACGATTTCAATTTTTTTTAGTTAGTGTTGTTTTCAAGCGAGGCATAGTTCCCTCTTGTCAGGTCATCCTTGAACTGTCAGTGTACGTGAATTTTAGCTTGCTATATGACTTTAATCATCAACAAGTTATCACCAATCACTCATGAATCAAATAATATCATGCAGTTTAGTTATACAGAATTGAAAGTCAAATATGAGACTGTTGTGGTCTCTACTGGTGGTCAAATTTCACCACTTCATTTGATATATGGGTTAGTACCCTTAGTTCCAATTTTATGTAAATTATTCAATCGTCTATTTTATTGCGGTGAATTTCCTTGTTGTTGGAGTGAATGTTTGATAGTACCACTCCATAAAAAGTCTAATCCTGATCTACCGAATAATTATCGAGGTACATGTATATGCTTGTTAGATGTCATTAGCAAAGTATACATTTCTATCTTAACTAAAAGGTTAACATTTTATGTTGATGTATATAGTATTATAGCAGAGTGTCAATCTGGCTTCAGACAAGACTATTCAACTGTTGATAATGCTTATATTTTATACTCTATTGTATCTAAATATTTGAGCATGAAAAATAAGACACTGTATGTAGCTTTTGTTGATTTTCAAAAAGCTTTTGATTCGGTGAATCACAATGTATTGTTTAACATTTTAAGAAAAGATGGAATTAAAGGTAACCTGTACTCAGCAATAAAATCAATTTATAATCAGGTTAAGGGGCGTGTAAAAACTAAATTTGGAAATTCTAATTCCTTTTCTTGTCCGATTGGTCTTCGTCAAGGCTGCAGTTTAAGCCCAATATTATTTTCACTTTTTATCAATGAATTTTATGATATGCTTTGTAATTATAATGTTCGAGGCATTCAACTGTTTCCCGATACCATTGAAGTTTTCCTTCTTATGTTTGCCGACGATATCGGACTTATAGCTGATACCGTTGGAGGGTTACAGAAACAGTTAAATATCTTAAGTACATTTTGTGATTCATACAAACTATCAGTTAATACTGAAAAGACTAAAATCGTTGTGTTTAAAAGAGGTGGACGCCTACGAAATAATGAGAAATTTTTCTACAAGAATAATCCTATTGAGGTTCTTAGTAATTTCACCTATGTTGGTTTACTGTTTACAAACAGGATGTCACTATACAAAATGGCTGAAGCTTCTTCAATTAAAGCTAAAAAAGCTCTCACTCATTTATTGTGCCATTTTTCTAATTTATCTTGCATACCTTATAAAACCTTCTTCAAGGTGTTTGACTCTAAAATAAGCTCTATATTATTATATGGTTCCGAAATATGGGGGCTATTGAACATCAACGCTGTTGAAAACATCCAATTAATTGCTGGTAAACGTTTCCTTCAAGTGCATAGAAATGCATGCAATGACGCTGTATTAGGTGACCTTGGCAGATTACCAATGTATATATCATCCAGTAGGCGCTGTATTAAATATTGGCTCCGTATTTTACGTATGCCAGATACACGTTATGTTAAAGTTTGCTATAATATGATGTTACATTTTGATAACCTTGGTTATTATAATTGGGTTTCTTGTGTAAAAAATAGTCTGTACATAAATGGTTTTAGATACATATGGGATAACCAGCATGTTTCGTCTCCATCTTCTTTTTTAAAACAGTACACACTACGTTTATCTGACCAGTATATGCAAACATGGAGTGCAAGATGTCTTAATAGTAGTAAACTTTTTACGTACTCGCATTACAAAACAGAACTCTCTGTAGAACCTTACATTTTGAATATCAATGTTAAAAAGTACAGGTCTTGCTTGGCTTCTTTCAGATCATCATGTCATTCTCTTATGATCGAACATGGAAGGTATTATAATGTTGATCCTGATTTTAGGACTTGTTTTTATTGTGAGGGCTGTATTGAGGATGAGTTACATTTTGTACTGGTATGCCCGCTTTATGCCACTATCAGATCGGAATTTATACCAAAGTTTTTTATCGACCATCCTACCATTCAGTCCTATTATATGCTTATGTCTGGGCAGCGATATTGTCGAGACCTTGCTATATATTTATATAAAGCAAATAAAATCAGGAAGGAGCAAACCTCAATTTACACTTGATTCTTAGTTATTTTAAACTGTATACATGTAATTTGTATTGAGAGTTTAGATAAATATGTTATCATCCTTGTACCTTATTCTAGGATATTCATTATAACTTGATATTCGTGTACTGTATTGATAGTTTCGTCATGTAAATTTACAGTGAGATTACTGTACAATTTGTATAATATATGTATACATGCGGTACTTCTGTAACTTAGTACATGTTTGCCATCTACTTTGTTTAAACTGACATTGTACTGTATATTGTATGTTATATGTGTATGGGCCGGAGGCCTAGTATCATGAATAAATGTTTATCGTTTATCGTTGTGTGCATACAGATTTTTATGTTACCTGGTCATGTGTCTATTCAGTCAATAAACAAGGAAAGTCATTCATTTGGGTGAAATGCGTCAAATTCGTAAGCGTATTTACAAAGCAACCTTGTTCCATTTTGAACATATACATTCAAACCATTTACCTGTGTGGCATTCGCTAATACTTTTCCGTCTGGAACAATAAAGTTACAGATAGACGCATCGTCATTTACGTATGTACCTATTTTTAAAAATTCGGGACTGTACCCAAGTTGTTTTGTTTCTATTTCAGGATAAATAGTTTTAATTTCATCTAGGTGACATTTATTTGGCTAGCTATTATTTGCAATAATAGTAAAATTTCAAGAGAAAGTCTTTTTATCCAATGCCGAGTTTTATACTACAGCACAGTTATATCTTGACGTCAAAATGACGTTTTTGACGTCGTACCGATAACACTTGAACGCATGTTGCGAAAAATCGATCACCATTTTCCATGTGTTTTCAACTTTTAAAAATAGTTTGCACGCATATATATGAAATATCAATATGCTGATTTAATACTTATATAATATACAAGGCATAAATAATTTCTTTTTGAAGGCGACCACAAAGACATGTCGATATTAAAGAATACGAGTATATAGAATACAGCGGCAAAATCATTTAAGATGTACGGAGTTGTCTATTTTGTTGAGCATCATCAGACCACAAAGAACAATACTGTTTAATCTGTAGTGTTTGTTTTTCAGCAATAATGTGTAACAAACTTTGTTTTGATCACCTGTGCATGGACGGAAACACCCTCAAATTTAAGTCCAAATTAAGTCTATTGAATGTATGTGTAAATGTATCTAGGGATGTATAAAGGCTTACTTTACTAAAAAATTTATGTTTGAATTTATCTTTCGATTTTGATATGTATGTTAAAACTATACAATTTTTATATATTTTCATGTTTCTGGTCATTTTGTCTAGAAAAATAAAACATATGACCAAGTATTCGTGGTTATGACAAACAGACAATCCTTTGTCTTGGCGTCAGAATGAGGTTTTTGACGTCATACCGATAATACTCTAACGCATATAGCGGAAAAATCGTACAGACAACTTTTCTCAAATTCTGCTGTATGAAAGTCTATACCATGCTTTACATCATATCAAAGCTTGGCAAAAATTTATCGGGCAGATTTTTCATACAACCGGTTTGAAGGCATTTTTTCTGGATTTTTTCTGATATTGCCAATTCGGAAGTTTTGTCTCTTTCGAATATTTTAATATTAAACGTATATTTACACTGTTCAGGTGGTAGATAATGATGTAAGCTTTAAATTGATGTATAATTTGTTGCTGTGGCGCGGAAAATAAAGATTTAGCAACACATTATAGACGTTTTTTTACCATTGTCGACTGACGTAAAAAGTGCACGCGGTCGTCATGTTTACGACGTCATGGTGACGTTATTAACAATAATGACGTCAAATAAAGTGTAGATCCGAATCGGAAATATCGTCAAGTTTACAACGGTACCAAAAATTATATACAAATCTAAAAAAAGTCAGATGTACCATACCACCTTAAATACATTATATTGAATGCATATTTAAAAATTTGGATTATTGCAAAGCCAGACCCATGTTCACATAAATATACACTAGCTAAATTTCTGATGTATCTCTTTCTGCGTATGAAAATGAGTTTATGTGTTCCATGAAAAAACTTTGATGGCTATGTGGTTTAATGTATGTTCCTCATCAACCACATCTCACGTGACAAGGTTCATAACTCCAAAATTAAATAATTATGTTAAGGTTATATTTAAAAAAATTTAAATATGTATGTTCCTTATCATCAACCACATCTCCTGCTACAAAAACTTACTTAGTCGAGCATGCTGTCTCCTCTGACAGCTCTTATTGTATAAGCTGTAGATCTGTATCCATTAAAACCCCATGTCCGACAGTGCTATTGGCGCTTGATAGGTTGGTGTTGCATAAAGGTTTATTTCAAACACTCAATTTTGATGTATATAGTCATGATCCAAAACACATGGGTTAAAATTTGCCAAAACATACTTTAACACGTTTGTGGAAATATCTAATATCCCCATTCAAAACGCCTTTTTATCATTGTAAAGAACTGTTCATTCAACGGTTTATAATATCTCTGCAGCATTAAACGTACATTCGGATCTAAGTTTGGATGTATGCGACCACGTCGTTCATCCATACAGTAAGGTTTTCCTTCTCTTATAATACAATATTTTCCTTTCGTTTCATTAAATAAAAATCTATCTGTTGTAAAGTAATGTCCAATTCCCAAAAAGTTTTCAACTTTGCTCATTTCGGCTGATGGATCTAATACAAAGTTTGTCCCATTTATTATAAGTATTTGGTCTAACTTGAAAAAATCCAACCAGTATTTCATGTAGCTCTGGTAGTTTGATAAACTCACAGCCCAGGCATTCGCATTAACCATCGTCCAGTTGTTTGTCGTGCAGTAGTCCTCTAGCGTTATATCTTTCTCAATAAAGTCTTCCTCTTGCAAACCTACAAAGTCTGATACTACCCTTTGAACTGGCTCTTTAAATGTTAGAATTAATTTAACATTTGGATTCCAATTATAAATCCGTCTGGGAGCTTCTGGTTCATGGAAATAAGATGCTGTCCTCTCCATAGTAATTTGATTTGAATAACTACATGGCATCTGATTAATGTACCATTTAATAGAACGGTTACTGTACAAATCGAAATAATAAGCATCCCAATAATTGATAGCAACATCAGGATGATCGTTTAGAAAGTCTGCCAATGTTGTGGTTCCACATCTTGGAACACCTATAATTATAGCCTTTGGAGGTCTTTTAATGCACTTGTCAGCATTTTGATTTATCATATTGCTAGTTATAGGTTTGTCCATGTCCTTTTCAAAAACAGTTTTCTTTTCGAGCAGATCTGTAAAATGACAGTATATAATTTGTATATATAGCAAAATCGAAATCAATGGCATTGTTGTTTTACAAATGTTTGTAGTTCTTCGTATAAAAAGCATTGTAATGAAAAGCTGCTTTCCAAAATGTTTCTGTTGTATAGTGACAGCAAGTTTTTCTAACTTTAAGAATCCGGAAAAGCCACGATACATTAGTCTGAACTGTTAACCATTAATAAGCACAAAGCTTAATTAAGCATGTGCTGACCAGAAGTATGCATGCGAACGGACATCGACAATATTACATGACCATAACAATTTTGACATTTTTTTTTTACCTAAAACACCGGGGTCCAACTTTCAAAGAGTGATTCTAGAAAATGGGTACTACTCTCTGGCTCTCTGAGCAGTAAACATGTAACACCAGAGACAAAAATTTTAAACTGTGACCAATTTAGCTAGAAGATTTTAATGAAATTTGACATACTGTTTCTTTAAAAAATCTCAACACTATTTGAAATTTTCAGTGGTGTATTTTACTAAGTAATCACACTTTCAGAAAATAAATTTGAAAACAAATTAAAAAATCAAATTTGACAGACAGATAGTGGGAGTAGCTAAGGGGTTTATAACATTTATTAAGTCAATCAAAAGATGGTTGATGAACTTCACCGAGCTAGCTATATTATCTTCTTACTGCCCCTCAAGTTCTAATGGAATTTATGATATAAACACTGTAATAATATTGTTTACAATCATGAAAAAAACTTGCTGTTGTGGCCTTTGTTGACATAGGCCAAACCCTCTCCCAATCTCCTCAATGGCTTAATTGCTTACCGCCTGGTATTATGAAGAAATGAACACCGGCATTTAAAGTATGGAAATAGTTGTGTGCATGATTTTGTCTAATGTTGATATAAATCGAAGGTACGACCAAATGGATGCTCGTTCCGACAGAGACCCATTCTGTGACATACTGTTTAAAGGTTTTGCAATGGTAGCATGCATTCGGAACACCTCGACCATTCAGGAGGATGCATTGGGTGTCCACCAAGAATCTAATGTTTATGCTTCATACGCGAGGCTAAATATTGACTAAATATTGTTCAGCGACATCATTGAATCGTGAATTTCAAATTTATGAACTACAAAGACATTAATCATCGCCTAAATGATCGTGGAGTTGTTTACTTCAACACCGGGCAAAGCATTTTTGTGTTTGGCATGTGTCGCAAATGTAGTTTCAATATGTTCTAGGTTACATGTATTCATAGTAAATGACCAAGAAGTTCCGAATGTGGTAGCATGCTCTAATCAGACGATACGTGTTTGCAATTCCCGGTCGCTACAAAACATGCCATGTGAAAACATTTGAAAATTGGCAATTATGTCCATTTTTTCTACCGTATACAAGTAGAGGGAGTTGACGGCTTCTTGTGGTATGATTGATTAGAATACAATGTGGTGCTACTGGTAGGTTCTACAACTAAAATGCGTCTTACTTTTATTTACGCTCAATGGACGTTCTTTGAACACGACTTCTACGTTGTAAGTACTCCAAAACCATACGGAGAAAATCTGAAGGCAAGTTAAAACAAATGTGGTTGTTACTGCAACCTTCTTTGCTGACTTGGGTATTCGTGTCAACATAGTAATATCTGAAAGGAGAAATGAAGTACTCATTGACGAGCAATAAGTCTTTACATTCAACAAGCATTATTTGTTAATTTAGCAATGTACAATACCTAACACCTCTCACAATTATACAACAAGCTTATATTGAAAAGCATGGCAAAGGTTTACAAATTAGGATATTTTTCATTCATTACAATATGTTCATCATTTAGTTTAGATTAGAATTTTGACAAGAGTTTGTAATTGCAAAATTAATTGATGTTAACTGTTAACTGCTTGGAGACAGTAATTACCTCCCTTTCTACAAATAGAATGTATTGTAGAAAGGAGAGTAACTCTGAACAGTAATATATGTTCCAAATCAATGAGAATTGGGAGATTATACATGACGTACTGTTTACATAAATGTTTTTGCATGTTATTTGATGGTGTTGAGTTTTGGTTTTTAATCATCTGATAAAATAGTTTCTCTGTTTGATCTAGCTGATAATTTTTTGATTTTAATTTCAATAAAATATTTTCTTACGTTCATTTTTTACATATGATTAATACTGCGATACGTTGTGCGTCTTTGTAAAGAGTTAACATTTTCATCTTCAATAAATAGAATGACATACGTCCTTACAAGATTAACCTCGGTAACTAGTCATGCATAACTAAGAAAGTTTTTTTGATATACCATATTATAAATATTTTCATCGAACAGAACAGATCGTTTTACTGCAGTGGTTCGAACCTCACCGCCTCCATGTTTTTTAATTTATTCTTAAATTCATGCATAGTTGTACGTATCATATCATGATTGTTGTGCTATAGTTTGATTTTGTTTGATTTCTATTTGTTTTATTTCCTTGGTTCTTTATTTTTATTCAGCAATTTACATTGTACCTAAAAATAATACATTATGAATTATACACTTGGCTTCAAATGCAGTGGCCTAATACAAATCAGACTATGATACTACTCGTATTTAACGAACGTGCCAAAGTTGCATGCATCCCATTTCGCTTCTCTTTCTTATAAAATGCATGTACATAGAATCATTTCTATAAGACACGGTCAAGACAGTTTAGTGTATGACATCGAAGTGATAACTAAGCACAAACTCAGGCAAATATCCATATTTTATATTATATACTTTTGGCTTCGTGTTGCACAGAGATTTCGAGTTGTTCGTTTCCATAATGGCAAAAAATAATAAATAAAAGAATAACAGATAACAAGCAGGATTCGAACCCGGGGGAACGAAAGTAATGTCTAACAATTCAAGTGTCTTACCGCCACGACCACTGAGACACTTAAATCAATGTTGAATAATTATAATAAAAACAGTAATCAGTTGGTTGGTTGGTTAAATAAGCTGTGTTACCTTTTTGTAGGGTGTGAGAGTTAGAACAACCTGGCCGCGGACTTATCGTGAAAATCCGAAAATGCGAAGCGATTGATTATCGCCCGCTTTAGCCTTTTGCGTCCGCTTTAAGCGGGTTATCTGGTGTGAGTTTAGTTCATTTAGTAGCACACAAGCCTACTGATAGAGGGTCGTTGGTTCGATGCCCGGGATAGGCATACTTTCGTAGAGCTTGGTCATGAAATTATTTCTACGGCAATTTTTGCACCTACCAATAATTCTTAATAATGTAGGGCAGTTGTCAGTCACTGACGAAAGTATGCACTTAGTAGTTGGTTAACAGCTAAATCCAAAGATATTTAGACTTTCCAGGAACAGTAAGTAGGTTGACAGACCGCCGTTATATGACCTATACAATGTGTTGCTACGTCGTTAAACCCAACAAAAACTAAACAAATATATAGGACAAATAAGACAACATTTCAGTTTCGGCAAATTATTTTCTCATAAAAAAATTATTAAATGAAATGCAACTGGTTTATCTTACATGTGTCCCATCTTACGATAATAATTTCAAATTCAGAATTTAAAATATTACAAACTTACCCTTCTAAAGACCAGCAAACGTCCACTTTCAATAATATAATGTAACAATTATTCAAGATTTTATACACTTTTTGTAGATATAACACGTCAACCTTCTAAACGTAAGTTTCCATTGTTCATAAAAGAAAATTACATTTTAGTCGAATGATGAGTATCACTTAATGTCCTCCCCTTCCTTTGGATTTCTTTTGAATTAAAATGTTTATTTTCTTACAATCGATATATTGCGACAGCGTAAAGTCAATCACCCCGAAATTATTCAAACGTAAATAGTTGAGAAAAAAACGAACTATTCATCATATTAATAAATAAACTCCATTGAAATAAATATGCAAATCTGTGACCGTACACAGAGCGGGTACACCTGCTATGAATTAAATGATGAAATGTCAAACTTGTTGACATAATTAATTTGAAATGCATACGCATGCAGGGTACTGTACGCCATTTTAAAAATTATATTTTCTTCATTCAACTTTTAAGTAACGGGCGTTGATGATATCTATTTATGTATTATATACGGTATTTGTATAGCGCTCTTTTCGTATTGAAAATTTGTCCAAAAGCGGTTCACAATTTTACTCATAATTCTTGCATAAATGGTTAATCAATAGCACTGAATTTGTTCGGGTTTGAAAAGTAAAAGTACATTAGTACGCCAACACCGTATGCCGTATACAAAGGACTGTTCAGTGACATTTGTAAGTTAGATAGAATAAACACATACATACTGTTGGAGCCTATTTTTGTACTGATTTTTACCCAAACAAATTATAAGTGCTTTAGAGATTCGTTATAGATAAAACGACTGGCCTTGATAGTTTTTGGGCCACTTTCACAAAAAATCTAAAGTTTTTTTCGTACGTCAAGACTTAAGCTTGGACTTAAGTTAAAAGTTATGGGGTCACTTTCACGAAACAACTGGGGCCACTTTCACGAAACAACTTAAGTTCATTTTTAAACTTAAGTTGTTGCTTAAGTCTAGTTTTTATCTTATCACTGTTTCACAAAAAAAAACTTTAGTCGATTTTGAAACATAAACTTTAGACAAAACTTAAGTCACCTAGAACACTTTCATGTAAACTGACAAACTATGTGACCTGCTTGTAGGTCGCACTAAATGGTCTCGCAGTTACTTAACTTGCTGGACTGGATAACCTGTACACATGTATTAAGTATTGGTCGTCAAACATTTCTAATGGGTCAAAACTATTCTAATTATTTGCGGCCTACTCAAATGACATCTTCGAATTAAAACATTGGCGCAGCCATATTGAAATTTCTGACTTAAGTCATCTATTTTAGACTTAAGTCACCTCCCTAGGTGACCTAAGTTTTGTCTTAAGATTATGTTTCAAAATCGACTTAAGTTTTTTTGTGAAACAGTGATAAGATAAAAACTAGACCTAAGCAACAACTTAAGTTTAAAAATGATCTTAAGTTGTTTCGTAAAAGTGGCCCCTGATTAAGTAAATTGGACTTATGGAAAAAAATACGCTTGCCTCCCACATCAAACTATGTACCGGGGGTCACAGTGGAGGAGTGACCCCCTCTGTCGCTAGGGTTTGCACGGAAATCCTCATCACCAGAAAATCAATCGGATAATGCCGTGTAAACACAAATTATAGTCGTTTACTAAGAACAGCTCACGTAACTTAGCCTTCCTGCAACTCTGTCAATAACCAGTACTTACATAATACCCTTTCACAAGACCAACAACTTTTCCATTTATAGGATAATCAAAATTATTGTCGAATAAGCATGGAAGGGAACAACCCAGCCCATTCTCGTTCCTAGATATGATCAAGATTGTCGATCTGATAGCCTTTGGGTATGAGAATGAACTCAACCCGAGTGAGATTTGTAGCTAGTATCGAGAATCTGATAGCCTCTGTGTACGAGAATTCAATGAACTCAGCTCGGGTGAAGTTCGAACCCAGGGACACTGGATTCGTAATCCAACCACGGACCCGTGTCTACATTGTAATATATAAACAAATCAAACCATAATATTATGACAATGACAATGACAAATATTTATTTGTTTAAAGGCCTTCGAGCCATACGAATTACAATATTACATGATATAAACATACAATTTACACATGTGTACCGTTAAGGTTGAAATAATATTTGTGACATTATAATTTATACATTATCATAATATTGTTATACATTTGTTTTGTATGCGAGTTAAGCGTTGCTTTCTATATTTGAATGCATGGTAAAGGAATGTAGCAATAGATTTAATATGGTTTTCATTTTTTAGGCAATATTAAGCAATATTCATATGAAATTGACTAAGTATATAATTAAGATACTTGATGTTAAGCACGTATAAACTGTTAGTATGTGTATACGTATATGTTTGTGTCACACACCCCTTTAATTTATTACATCCGGGCATCTCATATTTACAATATCCGGTTTTCAATAATGTATGTTTTTCTTGATTGGTAATCTCCTGTTTTTGTATGACAAATAATGTTTTATCATGATTGTATACATTTACAAATAATGTATGATTAGTTGAGAGGCGTACCTTTATGTTTTACATCGATTTTTACCAACAATTGCATTAATAGTGTTGCGGTGAACACAACTCATGCGTTAATCAAACGTTAGCTTGTTAACTAAATTATACATTATGCATTTAATGCATAATTTACATGAATTAGCGACAGTTCAAAATGTTTTATTTTAACACACTGTTGTCTTTATCATGGATGTATTATTTTCTAGTTTTCATATTATCATTGTTAATAGTGCGAGGATACGGGCGGTTATTCGGTCCTAAGTTACCCCCGGGTCCTGCATCATGGCCTATCTTCGGCAGTGTTGGATTCTTTCGTGCATTTAAGAAGAGGAGACACCTTCTATTGACTGACTTGTCGAGGAAATATGGAGATATCTATAGAGTGTATGCTGGAACTCAGTTAGTCGTGTTCCTGAATGGATATGATGCTATACGTGAAGCCTTTGTTAAACAGTCCTCTGTTTTTAGTGGGCGACCTAATTGGTTACCAAGTTTACAAGTTGGTTTACTTGAAGGCAAAGGTAAGTGGATGTGTTTATTTAGATAACAATTCGACAATCGTGCTGTTGTTTTCTGGGGGGTTACTGCCGTAGCAATTCATTGGATAGGTCACGGCGGTTAGTAATCATAATTATTCGTATGAAGACATTTTTATGGTTCTACTACAGCTAAATTTTAATTAACTGTCAGTGGCTCATACATTAAACTCGCTAATTTAAATATGTTTTATCGATCGTGAGTACCACTGTAGTGAATATTCAAATCAGCGGAGTTAACGTTTGTGTCATTGACACTTAATTAAAATTTAACAATACATGTAGTTAAACTTAGCTGTACGTTTACTTTATAACAGAGAAAAGTCGGTTGTAATGTTAAAGTTGTGATTTATTTGTTTCTTATTCATTTTATTACATTAATACAATTTATGGACATTTATTCATTTTGAACAAAAATAATTCATTTGACATCATGTTTAAAGAGTGTATTGCAGTCTTGGATAATCTAGTATTGAAACATGGTATTAGGTTGAGTTCTGGATCCTCTAGCAGCTTTTGGTCTTTCTTGTCTTGGTCGAAGTTTTCTAGTTGGTTCAAACAATGAATTACGAGTTAGGCGTGGTCCATTAGGCTTTGATTCATCACATTTAAACACATCACTAGGTTTTGTTCTAGCTCCTTTTGCTGCCTTTGGTCTCACGTGCCTTTCTCTTGATTGTTCAACATTCTTTGGTTCATCTAACAAACATTCAATATCAGCTAACACATCAAAATGTGATTCTAATGTATCATTACTTGCTACAAGAAAATGTCTATCATTAACAGGTGGCAAATTCAGACTTGATGTACGTGGATTTAAACCATTGTGTCTCATCAGTGAAGAGTCTAGTCTACTGTTATAAACACTATACTCACTAACTGAGAACGAGGCTGGTTTCAATAAGGTCCAGGATTCATTTGTGGTCAGTTTGTCTCTGCTGTCTTTCAAAACTCCCGCAGAAGATATCCAACCTTGAATTACGAATAAACGATTGCCGTCTTCAAAGAAATATTTCTTTCTGTAGTAGTTTTGTCCAGGTTGTTGAAGACAATCTTTATCTTTTGTGAAATAAAACAATAACATGAAATCTCTAAGACATAGATAATCACCGTCTGGTTTGATGGTCGAAAATCTGTCCAAGCTTTCTGGTGGAACAATGAAAAACAGATCATCAATAATAATACGTTTAGCACTTTGTTTTTCATTCTTTGGAAAACACGAATTAAATAAATATCGCAAATATGATGCCATATTTGATATGTTGTGTGAATGTTATCTTGCTACGGATGACGTTAACGTTGTAACTAAGACGTTAGTGTCACGTGATATAGTTGATGACGTTAAAGACGTCGCTGACGCCGTTCCTTCCCGTTTTTGTACGTTTACTTTAGATATATTCCGTGTATCTTGCGCATTTAAGTAAATTAGGAGATAAAACTGTGCCGTAGCTGGGAATCTTACCTGATTCTTCCGGGTGGTATGTGCGACACTCAACCGCGTCTCTAAAGGATTAACCAAACAACATCAACCATCAGCAACACCACAGCATTTTAGTGTTGGTAATGATAGTTGATGACAACATTGCATTGGTTACACAAATTCAAAATGACTTTTAATCGCTATCTTTTTTATATATATACCCAAACGAAAAAGAAACGCAGGGTAAAATGATATGGAATAACTTTTTATCACCTTTGTGTAAGATGATGAAAATTGGTCAGATTATTATCAAGGCATCTATTTACTCAACACATAATGAAAAGTTACTGAAGCATGAAACGTTCAGTGTCACGTAATACAAGCGAAGAAATGCAAAAAAATCGTGCAGAATAAATTTGATAATTTCGTCAACACATCTTTTCATATCATCCAATACTCTAGACATTTATACACTGTTTTCCGTATTAAAACTCTGTTTTAACTTTCTACGTTAATGGCAAAGCTTACTGATGTTCAGCGGGGTCAGGCCATTATGTTGCTAATGCAAGGTCAAACGCAACAGCAGGTGGCTATGCAGTTTGGCGTGAATGTTTCGACCATAGTGCGACTTGTTCGTCGACTTAAAGAAACTGGAAGGCTTGCCGACCGGCCTCGGACAGGGCGTCCGCGCGTCACGACACGACGTCAGGACAGGGCTATACGTCTCGCACACCTGCGTAATCGTTACGTTACTGCCACTGAAACTGCTAACAATACAGTAGGCAATCATAACCGTCGTATTCCCTCCCAAACTGTAAGGAACCGATTACATGAGGCGGGTCTTCGTTGTAGACGTCCATGCATTGGTTTGCCTCTTATTCCTCTACGTCGCGCGCGTCGAATGACTTTGTTAGCGGCACATTCCCCTCGGGAATAACACAAAAAGCAAAGGTCAAAATCCAACGAAAATTTCCAAATTTAGTACACAAAAAATAGTTCTTGATAAATCAATATCCCAATTTTAATATCGTTCTTATAATTCACCATAAATCACCACTGAAGTTACCCTGCGTTTCTTTTTCGTTTGAGTATATTTGCAAAATGACAATCGATGTAATAGTATATTATACACCTTTAGTAGAGTAAAAATTAGAAGACTCTGAAACGGCTGGCTCGAACCACCGGCCGGCTCGAACATTCATTTTGCGCCTACTTACTGAACATGTATTTCTCTTAATTATATTATGTAACACAGATAAAATTTAGTAAGAAACAAAGCATAAAAAGGACAAATTTGGATCGGTCGAATACCCGGTTTATTCGAAGTTATTTCACAAACGTACGAGTTCCAATTTTCGAATTTTTACTGTACTTGTATACTTCGAGATATATATTTTATTTTAAGGCTTGGTATGGCAGAGCTACGAGCTTGCACCATCTGTACGGAGATTTGCTCTTCATGGATTACGAGAGTTTGGTGTCGGTAAAATATCACTACAACACAAAGTTCAAACAGAAATAAGAGAAATGAAGAAAATATTTGATCTTCATATTGGTCAGCCATTTAATGTGAAATCAACGATCAGAAAAGCTGTTATGAACATTATACATGAACTTGTATTCGGTGAAAGGTAAAACTGTTTATTCTTAAATGAAATTCTGTGAAAACCGTTTAAAATTGATAGTTTTCTTGATAGACTGCATGAAATAACTTAAGTCATTAGAGGAGAGCTTGGTGACTAGGCTTGCTAATTATGTAAAACGGGAAATACACAAAACATATTTACACTGACCTGACTGCAACTATTTAAAAGTGTCACTTTCAGTCCAGTTTCGGAACATTGACCAGTATACAAAGTCCGCTGATTTAAATACTCACTTCAGTACTTCTGCACTCACGACAGATCAAATCCATTACCCGTATTTATTTACGGGGATCATCGAATAAATGTCGAGTATTTAGATCAGTGGAATTAATGTATGCGCAACTTTTAGTTGAATAAAATTGATCAATACATGATTGAGAAAGTTGATTTGTTTACACACTATATAGTTGACTTTCCTGTACTCACCTCATTTCAGAAACGAGTATGATAGCAGAAATAGTGATCTACTCCAGAATCTAATAAACGAGTTTTTCAAGGGTGGAATTTTCATTCCGAAGAATTTCATGCCTAAGATAATCAGAGCATTCTTACCTAAGGTAAATGATAGCGTATCTCAATATTTCTATTACTGCCTGGCATATTTCAATTTTATTAATGTATGTATGAAATGATAAGTTAATGTCATTACAGAAATAAGAAACATTCATTCTCTTATTACAATGGCAGAAACGGAATATTTTTACAGGGGTCCCAAGTTATTTTCCGGGAAACCTAAATTACTATTTTAACATCTTGTTTCAATATTGTTGCACCAAATTTGACAATAGCCAGAGGTTCGTACATTTATTCCCCACTCAATCCGCAGTTGTATAAATAACCGTAGAAAATTCACTTACATAAAACTTAACATGCTCATACAATGTTCGTGTTTACATTTTTTTTAAAAACGATGTACTGTATTGGCCATTGCGCTGAATTCTCAGGCTGATATGAATCTCTTCAAATAAATATATAATCCTGTTGTAATTCTAGATCTCAATCAAGCATATTTCATAGTTGTTAATATCTTGATTAAAATATTTATAGATACTCATATTGAAATTCTGTTTTCATTTTGAAGTTCCAGATCTGCGTTTCTTACAGAGTGCGTTCGCAGTCAATAAATTTTCTTTCAATTAACAAACTACGTATAAAACGACTTTCTTGTCTAATGAACCCTCTCTCAGGAGTGATTATTTGTATCTTATCTAGGTTAACCAAACGAGTTGCCAAAGCTTTACGAAGGGACAACTCTTAAGGTGGATCGGTACCTTTTTTCGTCTTTTCTCCGAGTAAGGTACTGACCCACCTTACAGTAAGCGAACATTAGAGAACGCTCTCGTGAAAAACCAACTCCAGTACTATTCTAGCGATTGAGATATAATTGAAGCATTCTACATGTACATCGTATATACATTGTAGGACGAGAATGTTTATCAAGAGAAACAAAAGATAGTTGGAAAGTTAAAAGATTACATATATACACGTATAACTGAACATGAATCTAATATTGATCCTGACAATATTAGAGATTTCATCGACCTGTATTTGGATGCTTCTAGTGATATCAACTTGACGGAGTCTAGAAATTTCAAACTTCAAAGTAAGCTTGTTTTATTTTTCATTTCAAACCATCTGTACATAAATGTATTTCTGTACTGGGCAGCCAATATGGTATACTGTAACCGTTTGAAACGAACGAATTTGAAGAATGACTTAGAAGATGAAAATGAAACACACATTTACGAGAAGAAGAATATTTCTGTTACAAATGTGTATGTTCGTCATTTAACAAATCCCAATCGCGTCAAATGTAACTTAATATTTATAAAGTGTAGCGATACGCTGCAAGTACATGCTTCAAGTCCTAAGTCAACGAGTAAACTAGATGTCCAACTTCATGGCACAATCTAGAATTTTAAGGCAGTGAATCCAACGTTGTAAAATAATGGTTCCTGTGTTGATAATTGTGAAGTCCCAGATATTTCTAAATGTATTTTTGAGGATTCTAAGCCCTCCAAGTTATGACTGTAGTTTTTTTGTAAAGTCAAAAATTAAGCAGATTTTTTTCTGGCTTTTCAATCTCTTTTCATTCCAAATTATATTCACTATATGAATAAATATTAGTACTATACTAATGAATAGTAATCAAACAGATACAAATAAACTGGAATAAAGATGGAAACGAAAATCATTATAAAAATAAATACCATGTATAATCATGATATACTTATGATTATGATATCATAATGATAAATATGATAATGATTGTATAATAATTATAATTATATACTTTAATAGAAGGTGAAGTGTTCCGTATAATCCTGGATTTATTTCTGGCTGGTAGTGAGACGACATCTAACTCTCTAATATGGTGTATAATGTTTATGGTGAAATACCCCGATATACAAGACACATGTTATAAGGAGATAGAACAGGTAATAATAATAGTTTAGGTTGGTTTATCGCCGTTGCAACACATTGTGTAGGTTATACAACGGCGGTGAGTCAACCTGCACTCACTACACTGTTTCTGGAAAGGCTAAATTTTAGTATAAACCTGTGAAACAGTTACAAGGCGGTCACTTCCATTAATGATTAAAAACTGCCCGACATGGGCCTCAGTCGCTCCCTATGGTCCAGACGAGTCAGGAAATGTTCCACATCCGGTACCTGAGGCCCTTCCGAGGGCCAGGGGCCCGTTTCCGCGTCAGTATATGGTCCTCCTAGGGTTAGACGTGGTTATGCGTAAGTTGCCGTTTTTGGCCACCTTTGCCAATTTATGCCCGAAATTTCGCCCAAATACGCCTTTGCGGATGCCCTCGGGTCCATTCAGGCCCGTTGAGGCAAAAATGGGGTAAAATGGGGTGTGTCCATCCAGTTGAGTATTTCATATTCCTTACTCTCGTTGGTCTGGTGTTGTTGACTCTGATTTGTTTTTCCAGGAACCTAAACGCTGGGGTGTCGATCCATTATGAACCGCCACAGCCAATCTCTGATGGTCATGCGTATCCTCAACGTCACTGTTCTTTTCTAGAATATATCATCAGTGCTAGACCTTTTTAACTAAAGATAACCGTTGTCAAATGTGGCTGACAAAGAGTTAGCCAAACATAACAATGACCATACAGAAGAATATCATTAAACGTGTTTATTAAAGTTTTATTTTTACCAATAATATCAATATATCAACATCTGTTGTCAAGTTTACATTCGCTTCTAATGTCATTAAATTCTAATTCAATGTCATGAAATGTTTTAAGATCCATTTTACCACTATAGGTTTGGGATTTAAGCTCTGATGCAGTAATTGATTGGTCAATGAGAGACAGAATGCCCTATACACGTGCTACATTAGAGGAGGTACAACGTCTTGCTACAATAGGTAAAAGTCTTATAATAATGTATCCTCTATAATAATTGTTTTACTTTGCGTCTGTATGTAACTATTGGTATATCGACGACGAACTGTGTTTAGTTATTTAGATGTGTGTAAATGATTGCAAATCATAAGATAGATCTTTCAAACTTCTGATTGATTAATATTATCTTTAATTTCCTTTAAATCTCGATAGAGAGGTAGGATTTTACACAAATCTTTTAAATTATTGATAACATTAATAGGCATACTTTTTTCGACAGAATAACCACTCATCCGTTAATCTTGTTACTTCAAAAAGAGTTTCTTGTTTTACGAGACAACCAACACGGATGAATACTTCATTTGAAGCATAAACCTTGTACTTACCTTTAGATAATTAATTAATAATTATATCAATTATTGTATTCAGAATATATAGTCATGTGATTTATAACAACTGTCGTAAAGGTAAACAAACACTGTTCGCCGATTAGACAAATAATATTATGATATAATAATATTATGATGCATAAAATCGCTTACAATTTTCTCTGCCCGAAAATTTCCAATTTTCCCAACTTTTGATTTTTGATAGAAACGTTTCCGCACAAAAACGGATGAATACGTCAACTAGGTATTTTGCAAATATAGTTTGTGAAAAGACTTCCAATTAACAGGCTTGTGTATGGATTTTCGAAATAATGAAATTAAAATTATCTCAAATGCTTGACTCGTCTAAATTTGGCTGGGGGTAAATTTGATAAAATGTCGACGGAATACATGTGTTTGTTGACAATTTGAATATCACATGACTATATACATTTATACTGATGTTTCAAATTTTCTTTGATATCTTTACAGTGCCTCTAGGTCTTCCACATTCCAACCAGAAACCAGCTAAACTGTTAGGTTATGATATACCACAAGACACTATTATATTTGCTAATCTCTATTCATGTGCCATGGATCCAACTGTATGGAGGGATCCAGAACAATTTATACCAGATAGACATTTAGATGAAAATAATAGATTTATACAGAATAAGCATAATATTCCATTTGGCATAGGTTTGTTGTTTCTTCGGGTTTTCTAATTATTTTTCATGTTAATTCTAATTTGTTTTCAATCGATTGTGAAACAAAGTCTTTTAACTTAGATTAATCACTTTCGAGTCCGCTTCCTGGGCGCCCAGTACTGAATGTGTAGGAAAAAAGTTTCTTAGTCAAGGACACAACGGAAGAGATTTTGCATTAGATTCGAACCAATGTGGTGCTTGATAACAAATGATTATCAGTCTAACGTCGTGACTACTCACTATTCAGTATGGACCAGTTGATTAAATCATATATTACTTTCATGCCATGATAGACCAGATCGAAGCTTACCGTCAATACTTATTGCTCCACATTGACATGCATTGTTTTAACATGAAAATTAATATACTTCTATGCTGTAGTAGATTCGATAAGTTTTGAACAAACTTTAAATCTAGTATTTTACGAGTTATGTGTCGTCGAAAGACGAAATGACGGGAATGAAATCGTAGAAATGCGATGGCATGTGCTAATCAAGGTTTAGTACTTGGTCTAAATCGATTTTCGATGTTTCAAGAAGTATCAATACATGTACTGAACAATTAATATTCGGCATCTTTGTTCAAGGTTCTTGTTGGGATTCTAACCAATGCAGAATCTTTACCTGTACAGCCACCCTTATTGTTCAATTGTTACCCTTTGTTTCTTACTAGTTTTAATGGGACTATTTACATATAGTAAAATAATTCAAATAAGTAAGCCTAAGGTAACAGATTTGATCCACCAGGGTAGTTATAGCTGTCCGGGTTTAGCCGACGAACTTTCATTTTAAGTGATACATGTACAATAATTAAGGTTAACGAGCCTACGAACTTTCACTGCTAATATAAGTATTCAGTGAACTGTTTGTATTTATTTGTAGGACCACGAATGTGCCTCGGTGACAATATGGCCAAGATAGAAATGTTTCTAATGTTCACTAATATAATCAAAGATTATCACATCTCATGCCCAAGTAAAGATGATATACCACTGGTCAATGTAAAAGAAGATCAACCACTATCTAGTACAACTGATTTTGATGTTATTATAACTAAAAGAATGGCAATAAAATAAAATAACAAAATGTGTATGTTGGAATCTTTATTAAGTGAACTGTGTAATCGTGTATCATAATGTACAGTTTTTTTCTTCAACATCAAATTAAAAAACAAGACAAATAAATGATACTTATTCGACAACAGTGAATATTTTTGTGTTATTCTTGACAGACAGATGAAGATATATCTTACTAAAATATTGAACAATACTTTCAGTAATTAGATCTTATATTTTTACTGTTTTTATACATTCTTTTGCCATACACATCAATTGTTTATGTAAACCCTTACTCTCTAATTGGTATACTGTCTGTATGTATTATCATCAGTAATTATATATCAGTAATTACACCTAAGTGTATCGCTCAGTTGCATTATCAAATAAATATTTTCTTAAAGGCTCAGGGCCAGGTAATCATTAGCATTTAAAGCTTATTCATCACCAAATTGGCAATTACAGTTTCAATTTTTATAACTTTGATTTGAATCAATTGTTTAATATTTTGCATTAACTTTTTTTCTTTTTAGTGACAAAATGTTAAAATTTCCATATGGATACGACCAATAAAGTCTGAATCAAAATTTCAAAAGTGTTAGTTTAATTTATGAGTACCACAAGTAGTCGGTAAAAGTGCGGCCAAGTAAATTGTGTTGTACATACATGTATATTAAATTCACACAATTACATATAGATAATACTCTGTGTTGAATATCTGTGCATATAACTATGTTTGGCAGTGCATTGTGCATATGACTAGTATTTATGTGAAGGTTTGGTTCTAATACTATTGCAGCATACAATATTGATAGTAACCAGTTGTACCAATGTTCAATGACTATACCATCTTGATATTTTAAATCATCGTTTATTACCTGAAATAAAGACATAATGAAACTAGATAATTATTATTAAATCAGTGCTAATGACTTCAAGCACTTCTATCATAGTATAATGCATTGAATATAATAAAGGAATTGTTCTGTCATACCGTGTTCATTTGTGTTTACTACCTCTCTTATCATTTTCAGACGTGTTATGATAACATTTTTCTGGGCAATATTCTTACCACCACTTCTACGCTTCATAACAGTCCCTGTTTTACTGACAACTCCTCTCCCTGTAGTGAAATAATTGCACTAACCACAAGACCACGTCCACAAACTATCTTCATAAATACGTATTATATGCACTTCGAACCTGGTATATATTTAAATACAACGAATCTGGTATATATTTAAATATAACATAATTAGTCCAGAATTAACATTTAAATCATCAAATGGTGTCAGTCTTGTTAAACCAGTATTGAGTAAGCGAAATGTTGTTACAGTAAATAAATCACTCTAACCTTTTTTAGTTAAACCAGCTCCAAGTGTAGCTACTTCATTGGCTAACGTTTCAACTTCTGCTTGAAGTTGTTGTTTACGTCGTTCCCTAGCAATCTGACGTCTTCTTCTAGAATCACTTAATTCTTGTTTTTCTTTCTCTAATTGTTTTTTCTTCTCATATAACTCTTTAATCTCATCATCTGTCTCATCACTTTCTCTGTAATATAACATCAATGATCGTCATGTAAAAAGTATACTTTAAAAATCAGTGTTTTTGTAAAGTGAATTGGTGTGGATTAAATGATTCAACACGCGGTTTCATTTTATTAAAAATTCTGATTGTCCTCCAATAATGTCTTCATATGGGTTACTTACTTGAGGAAGCTGGATCCACGTTATCAAAAAAGGATGACTTATTCAAAAATTTATGGAACAAAAACCTGCCCTGATGGTCGTTTGGTTTTATACTTTCGCCCACTCTGATCAAAACAATCACTTGGTTAATGCACCGTGAGTAAATTAATGCTTAAATATTCAAGCGGCTCACTACGATATAAATTTGTCAGTCGTTGGCAAAGTCTGACTTATTCATCTTCCAAACTTTGACTAACCTAATGGCAATATACTATTATACTATATGATAACTTACTCCTCTGGTTTAGCATCCACCATATCAACTTCCAGTGCACGTGCTTTATCTGCAACGACATCTTCTACTAAATTGTTTTCATCAAATTCATCACCACTGCATTCAGCAACAACATCGTCATCTTCATCAGTGTCATGAGGAAGTCGTTCACGTTGATATGCTGTCAGTAAGTTCTTTAACTAAATGTTTAATTAGTTCATTTTAAGCTTTTAGTTCAAAATTTTAATACAATTTCAATTGGTTTTTAAAAATAAATGTAAATTCTAATTTTATTAGTCAAATTTAATTATGTTTACCAAAATGGTGGAACAAGCTACCAGATTAATAACTGAAATTTATTCTTGTTTTGAACTGAAATGTTGAATGAGGCAACCTGATCCCATTTTGATCATTTACTGCAAAGTAAAACTTTAAAAAGCAGGAGCAGTGGTAGGACGCGCCCTTAGGGATCGAGGAATTCCGGGTTTGAATCCCATTAGAGACACTGCTTATTCCATTGACCAAGAAATTTACGTACAATTGTTCCACTTCACCAAAGTGTACTTTAACTTTCAAACTAGTCAAATCAAAAATTGATGTGTGAAATTAGCTACTTAATGATAATCAGCTACACAAAGATGGTAAAACAATGCTTTTCACAATACTTAATGTCGTGATCATTATGTACAGAGTTTACATTAATTGCTAGTGCTAAAAATAAAGTCCTACAGGTTCATAAATCATATGCTATTTCATTCTCTGTTTCGATGACATTATTCGATTGGAACAAAATGTTATGACTACAAAATATTGTAACTTGATTTTCAATTAAGTCAAAATATCAACATTTGCTATCTGATTTCTGGTTGTGACTCTCTTCTCTCTACTTACCTCTCTATACTTCAAGGAAACCCACGTTACTCGTATCATATGAAAACACGAAGAGTATTGCTAAACAAATTACATTTTTACTCATGAATATTTTCTACTGCTTCTTAGGCATGTTTTTAATATTTTGTTTATAATTTGTGCTCATAAAGATTTTCAATCAACTTATAAGTGGTGCGACAAAACATATGTATGGAAAGTACTTAAAAACGAAATACTTTTGTTTTTCTCCTCGTTTATCCGTTGTATTATTTAATGAATGATGAAGTGATGCAAACTTAGTCCAAAATCAAAAACAGTGGCTGGGTTAGTACGAAAGAGAGATGTTATCTTTGAGGCTTATAAAATTAAATATTAGATACATGTACATATTTTATGTTTTCAAAAAAACAAGTATGATGCTATGTCAGTATAAATAAAAGTCTGTTAATTATAAATTCGAACTGAGTGAAGAAATAAGATTTTGGGTTTAGTTATGATTAATGTTCACAGTGTAGTTTGATGAAACAACTAACAACATTACACATAATACATTTAACACTAAGTTAACTCCATATTTAGGAAAAATATAACGTAATGAAAATACTTGTTCAAGATTTATACCTCGATGTTGCTGAATTACGTACTAGCGTACTAACTATGTCTAGGAGAGCTCTATTTTAGTAGCAAACCTAATATTTGTATTAAAAAGTGAATATAACCCATTGGCCAAATATTATTCATTCTTTGTGATTTGTATGACGTGTATGTTAGTTATGATGGTTTTAGTAAGTGTCACCCATCGAAATTGAACTCAGACATGATAATGAAAATTATATTTTGTATTTTTTTCATAACCAATTTGGCAGCATATGACCATTTTGAACTTGATCATGTCCTTATAACGTTAATAATTACTAACTCTATGCTAATGGATCAAGGACGCACAAATGCAAACCGTGACAGGGCCAACAAAGTGAAGTAAGTGTTTACTAAAATGATTGTGGCTTCCAAGTGAGAAAAAACTAGTGAACAGTGTATTGTTGAAGTTCAATTGCATTTTAGTTTAGAGTAAAGAATAACAAATCTACCTGTTGACAAACATGTTTGTTCCAAGTTTTCGGAGTCTGCAATGATATACATAAATGTATTTCATCTAAAACTTACTAACATTGTAGTGAAATTGTAATAGGTACATGATTTTCAAGCTGAGTTACCTTGATACAAAAAACCTTAGTTTAAGTCATGTCATATTGTCATCAGGATTTCCAGTAACATACAATCATGAATATTCAATTGATTTGAATTTGTTAGTAAATAATATTTTTCGTACCAAATGACAACAGTTGTTTAGAGTCATTATGGGCGATGACATATTCTTTTCTATATTTAGAATAAGCACATGGCATTGAATTTCAAATTGTTACATACACTTTTTATGCATGATTTTTTCGTGGTTCTGGTGTCTGAGATCAGGTTATTGCCATAGCTTTTACAATGGTATACGGTTCTTGACGTTTAACTTGAAAATGTTGAAACGTTTCAACTTTGCAGTCACATTATTGCCACAATTTTTGAAATCTTAGATTATCTATAACAAAACAATTCACACACATCGACGTCTGATGGTGGTTCTTGTGCATTATACAATATAAATTACATAAGAATAAATTGCACAAAAAATACATTTAAACACAACACATATATTTAAAACTAAAATTTATTTTGAATAATATATCAAAGAAAAAAAAGAAAAATTGATTGGCACGTCGGTGAGCATAAATATTAAAATAATTTAAAAACTACTTCACATCTAAGTAAATCAAACATAAAACACATACATATATATTATAAAATTGTACATATGAAAAAAGTTTAACACAATGGAAAATCACAAATAGGTCGTCTTAAACCTAAATTTGTTTCCAATATAACTCATGAATCTAAGACACTCAGTGCGATATGGAGGCAATTAATTTAATAAAGAAACTACCCGACAAATACTGGTATTATAATGTGAATAATTATTGTTTAGATATTGCTGACAATAAAGACAAATCTCCGTTATATGACCTATACAATGTGTTGTTACGGCGTTAAACCCAAAAATAAAGACAAAGTATGATTATTGCGCTGAAAACCTACACTATCGTTCAAGTCATTTTAAAATTATATACATGTATTAGACAATTGTAATGTACAATATAATATATCAAAGTATTCACCCTAACAATAATTTACGTCAACATTAATTCACTTTAACAATATGTAACTGAAATAATATTTCACTGTAACAATATGTAACTGTAATAATATTTCACTGTAACAATATGTAACTGTAATAATATTTCACTGTAACAATATGTAACTGTCATAATATTTCACTGTACCAATTAACATCTGTTTCAATACCTGGTGTAACACTATTTAACGTTATATCTTGTACATGTAGACTATTTGAAACATATCCTCTTTAATTGCTTTTAATACATTTCTGGAAACAAACACATTATTTATTACACTTGCAAAGGAGATAACGCTGTAAACTATATACACAGGTTTCTATACAGTTAGGTCCCTTTACATATGCGTTTAGTTCATCCATTCATTTTTGCGCTATGACATCAATATTAGTCGACGTTTAAAGTTTACATTATTAAGTGCGATACTGTCATAAATGTTTTTCACTCGTTTACATTAGTCGTCTGGTAATACCGTCGAATGTCTTAAAAACTAGCTGCCTTTACAAATACATGGGCATCAATATGCTTACTACATTTGTCAAACAAACTCATGCAAATAAGATGCATAATTATAAAAATCACTTAACCAATATACATATAAATACATTAAATAATTGCTAAGATCCAGTGCTGAAAATATAGTAATGCTAATTTTCTTTTTCATAAAACTGTGCACCACAACACGTACATGGCATCTGTGCTTATATATATTTGTGCTTATTATAATTAGCAAATAACTTTTAGAGTGCACGATAATTATTAGACATTAAAATGTTAAAATCTTATTGCAATCAAAAAATGGCAGTTTTCTATTTGTTGTAGTTTCATAAAACAAACCAAGCTTGTATTCATCACGTGACACCATTGTTACTCTCCATAATAAAGATATTGACTGGTTAGTTGAAGATCAGCAGTCAACAATGTAAGAACAGTCTGTGTACATTTTGTGTTCTCCTGGAATATAGAGTAAAAAATAGCTCAAATATCAAGCATATATATTTACAACAATTATGACATTCAAACATTTTCATGTTTGACCAATATGCATCTCAAACTCTTTTTTTATTACCCTAATCAAATCGTCACTCAAGTAAAACAAGATCCATACCAATGAAACATAAAAGTAAAGCCAATGCAAGCACGACATATTTCAAATATAATACTGAATAAAGCTTATCACAAGCGTACAACAAGATAATATTTTAAAAAGTGTAAGTTACTATTTTTAGTAGATTTTTCGTAAATTTCACTCGGGATACCGAGTTTGTACGTTACAATACTAGTAAAGAAATTATTTTATGACCATAAGTTGAAATTTCATACCACCCAACGACGTAACTTGATTAATGCGAAACATGATTAAAACGTACGACGCGAGCTTAACCAACAACACCAAAACAATTAGATATTATTGTTGAACTAAACACTTTATCCGTATTCACCCCATAACCTCTTAAAAGTAACAAACAACAATTGAGATCTACGACCCAAGAAGAATCAATTAATGGTAAACTTTAGGCAAGCATTGATAATGTTCTGTAAAATAGGACTGAACAACATTTAGAAGTATAATTTAATGCTAATAGCATAAAAAATTTATGTCAAGACCATTTGATAAACGTGATCGCCAAAAATATATTTATAATATTGTTTAGAGTAGGCATGAGAAAACTATTTTATACATTACACAGAGAGATATATGAAGTTTTTGTGTGTGTAGGAAAAGCTATTCATCTACTCAATATTAACCCATTTATATATATATCAATGTATATCTACTGGCAAAGTGTGCGTAAAAACAAACACAATAACGAGTGGTGATAGTTATGTAAAGATTGAAAAATTAAGAATTCAAAAGTCCATTACCATAGTTAAAAGGACAAAGTAAGGTTTCATTGTTTGCATTCACAAGCATCAAATGTAATGACGTGTACAGTACAATTCAACTTGCAGTATTTCAAACTTTCCGAATTATTTTCAATCTTTTTATAATGTGATATAAAGAATAAACTTCGACACCTCTCTTAACAACCGTAACCAAAAAACTAACGTACATAAAAGAATTGCGTTATAACAAAACCATTTCCAACCCGTGTCACACATAGAAACCAAAATCATACTTACCCAAACTTTAAGCTAAAGAAGCAGAATACCGATTAACCGGTCATAAATAACTTGAAATAAAAGCGGACAACATCGAAACATAGCAACACGTTATTGGTTCATGCAATGTTCGTCATGCGCAAATGTGATTAATACAGCCGACAGCCACACGCAATGAATTGATGACGCAACGAGCATAGTTAATGTTATTTACATTGGCAAAGGTATTTCAAGTTACTCTTAAAAGAACTGACAACACAAAGCAAATGCACGATGTTAAAACAGATAAAAATGAAGCAGTATTGCAAAACAAACAGACAATGAACGACAAAAACATAGGAGAAAATGAGTAATGAAACAAAACATAATTGAGTTTTAAGCAATTGAATGCGACACAAAAATAAATGAAAACTGTACAGCTACAAAATAAGCGCAAGCATGAGATTATCATATAAAACGAGCACATAAAAATTATATAACAATAAACAGTTTCTTACCAGGTCTTCCAGCTCATCCTCATCCACAGCCTCTAGTTTAGACCAATCAAAGTTTGGTGGTAGTCTACCACTCTCTCTAAGTTGTTCAGCCCTTGCTACTGCACCTTTATATCTATCTAACTGTCTTAATCTCTCTCCTGTAATCTCATCTTTGTCAATTACCTGTCAAATATAAGGCGAATAAATAATGCAATGTCATTTCCGATAAATTTGGCGACATCGTAATAATAATACTTTATTTAACGAGGGTATGAATTTGGATAAATCAAATCCTCCATATGGACGCCTGTATATCATTCAGATTATTATCTTTACAAATAGAAACTGGACCTAATATCAATATAGCTATATTAGCAAATACATGTCGCAGTGTTGACGCTTAAACATTTTCGTATTTTCAATTTAACAACGATTAACGTGTCTGTAATGTACTTTTATGTAGTAAGTATTGAAGACCCAAGCCGCGTGAATGTGGTTTTATTTAAAGACTATTCAGTATTCATCTAGAAAATAAACGTAACAAGAAACATGGTCGACTTAGTGATACATACCTTATATGTTAGAATGTAATGATATTCATCGACGTCATTGTATCTAACAGATATAGTAACAACAGAGTCTTCATTCCCAGCAAGCACTTCTCCTTCCCATACACCATTAGAATTCCTCTTCAATAACTTAGAGCCATTTCCACTTGTTGCAACAAGTTCTTGGGCCTTTGGAAAGTCTATTTCAAACTTGACCATTTCTCTTGCTGGCAAGACACCTGACAATGGTCTTAAAACGTGACATTCTGCTGGCCAATCAATAGATTGTTGAGGACAAGGTAAGCATTGCTTCTTTGGGATGATTGCGTCGACGATGGAGTGGAAAACTGGCGTAAAGTTTTCAGAATCTACAGATGGCTTTGCTCTAATAGCGAGACTGTACATGCCTACTCTTGGTAGAGTTATATAGAAAGTTGCAACACCACGAAGAATGTCCCACATAGTGTACTCTGAGAAGTCAGTCTTAGAACCATCATCATTGTGAAGTAAAAGTTCTGGTATAAATAAAGCTTGATGTGATAGCTTGAATTGGAGAGTCACTTCGCCGGTTACTGGAGCCAACATCAGAGCAGGCATAATTGATATGTTCTGCATACCAAAGTCTTCAAAAGCTGGCGTTGGACCAAGTTTTTCTGAAGCAATGTCAGGGAAAGCTTGCTTGTCTTCCGGTTCTTCCTCACATTTCAGAAGGTAATTACAAACATTTGGATATTCGCCCTTTTGACCAGCTTCTTTTGCATATACATTGAATGCATATTCTCCTTCCTCAGGTACCCTAATATTAAATACGGCTTCAGCATTTTCGACTCTATGTATAACTCTATTAGGCAGCTCCTCGTCGTCACCAGTGACAAGCTTGTGTTTAAATTCAACTGGTTTACTTAATCCAAATCTAACCTCAGCTTTACCCAAATCTGCTTGCACTTCTCCAGCATCATGAGTGATAGGATCAAGACCAAGTTCCTCTGTGTCTAAACCAGGTCCCCATTCTCCTCGTTCATTCTTAGGCAATGGACGACAGTTATCCATTGGTGCAAGGACGTCTATGATATAAGTACATGTATAGTAGAATGAACGTTCTTCATGCTCCTTAGCGAGGATTTTTAATTTGTACTTCCCAACCGCTGGGAATCTCATCTTTACATTTAGCAAATTCTCTTTTGTAACTTTCTCGAGGAAAACATATCGTTCTAAACTGAGGTTATGGAGCTCCTCTAGACTTCCTCCATCTGATTCAACATACAGCTCATACTTATAATTAGTTTTTACATCTGGAGGTGTTGAGAATGTTATCTGTTCCTCGCCATCATCACATTCTACAATATATCTTGGATGAGAGATGATGTCCATTCCTAGGCTGAAGAAATTCCTCTTCAATAGTGCCATTCTTTTAGCCTCGTCTAATGACACTGGTCTTGCCAATAATTGCCATTTTTCGTCAACTGGGAAATGGGAGTAAATGAATTGCTCAGGGTCTGCAACGAAATGGAAATCGTATGTATGTATAGGCGTATCCCTGACTTTTTTACAAGGGACGATTACATAAATGGGTAATCGATAATTTTAACATGCATGATTTGGGTATTTAGATGTAAGTTTTAATACTGTTGCATATTTCAGATCAGAATATATAAAAGAAATGTCCTCAAAATTGGAAATGAAACCATATTATTACAACATATTCATCCCTATTGACACTGTTTAACATGTCAAAAGACAAGAATTATACCAATAGACGTTGCATGTTGGCTTTCTGTTTAAAATGGTTTTTAAAAATACTTTTTTACAAAGATCTCGCACAACTTTATAGTTATGTAATAACTATGTTAATATTGTAAATAAGCAAAATATTGAAATAATAAATCCAATGATATAACATTATTATATATAAATGTCAAACCATGCATACCAATTACATGTACATTGTAATGCGCTCTACGACATAATACAAGTAGTAACATAGAAGTATTTATGAGAGGCAAAAAACTTGGTGTAAGAATCGATCACAGATTAAACAATTAGAAGATATACCTGTTAAGAAGTAATAATCATTATAAGCATATTCAGTTTTTGATACTCTTGGTGTACCACGTGGTGTAGATGCTAGAGATGATATATCACTCTGACCATCGTCAATTAGTTCCCAGGAACTATCACCAGAATGCACACGATGACATGTTGCCCAGTAAACATCTAATAATCTCCATGCACCATCTACTAGGACTGCTGTCCATGTAGAATCGCATTCTGTTAATTCTTGACCAAGACCATAATCTACCCCTTTTACATATCCACGAATTTTCACACAGTAAATGTTGGCAAGACTGAGATAGAAATATCGTAAGTGAAAATATCATATGAATATGTAACGTTATGCAAACAATAGTTTAAGTTTTTTAACTATGTTTAAACAATCTAATCCATTTAATAACCTAAGATATGAAGACTATCAGCTTTTATATGTAAATGTTTTATGTGAGCATTTGGTTCTGTTTCCTGTTTTGATTATCACGTTATAATGTTTGAAGTACAATACAAATAAACTAGTGCTATACAAGATGAAATAATCAGTCTGTGATATTATGTTACATTCAGTTATCCAATTTATTACAATAAGTTTGAGACTAGTTATTACAATGTAAATTAATTAATCATGTCCGCTTCATGGTCTCTTTGTATTGAGCTAATAGGTTAACAAATCTAGTTCAAGAAAACAAAGAGGCAGGTTTAGGATTTGATTTGAACCAACACAGAGGAAATTAAATGATCACCAGTTTAACTTTATAACCACTCGGCTACTCTCGTTCCTTAAAGTTATTTTAAATACATTTATATTATTCTGTATTTTTATCAGATGTTGCCGTATTTTAATGAATTAATGAATTAGCATTATCATTTATTATGTTGACATCTTACCTGCACATTCTCTGCAAAAGCTGGTTATGATTAGCTTTCTTAGCCCTGATTCTTGCTAAATAATATGCAGCTGAATCTCTGTGTAATAACAAAAATATCTTAATGATACATTGAAAGTAATCTTAAAACATCCTTTGACTTATATAGTGTTTCAAGATGTAAACAAATCATTGTGCATAACACATCCACTTTTCTTACCAATATTACTTAAGTGCACTATTGAGTACACCAATGATGTGTACCTTTATCTAAGACGTATGTAGTACTTTTACAATGAACATATCCTTATAACCAATTTGCAAATATAACCAAACTTAAACGTTTTGTAATTTGAGTTAAATGAGTTTAAAACTGTTTTTAGATTCCCCTATGAGATTCAAAGTTCGGCCAGGGTCAGAACACTAAAACTCTTAATTTTAAACCAAATGATTTTCAACATGCTTTCAGCATGCAATGATTTGAAAATTCTAAGCAGTGATAAAGCCCTTCACTCCCATCTCCTCCGCGCCGAGTTTGTATTGATCTGGTAAAATGTAATGTTGGTTTTAATCTCATGCATAACGACCATTTCCTTTTAGTAGACAACAGAAAATGTATAAAACATGTTTTACCTGTTAAATGAGACTTCATCATGCCATTGTTTAAGATTCTGTGAAGCTATCCATCTAAATATAGCTCTCAATCTCTCTACATCATTGTTGCATTCACCAGTCAAATACTTAACAAGTTTGTACATATCTTCATATGCCAGTACACGTGGTGCCTGAAATATAACAAATGTTAATGAACATTTTAAGTACTTGTGGTATTGTTATTGATTGTAGAAAGCGACTATAAAATAAAGTATAAGAATCGGTCATACGAAACAGACCAACATGCAAGTAAAGACATTGCGTCTAGTACGCTTTATAAAACTGAGGTGATAGTGAGTTGATCCCATATCCATTCATTAAAATTGGTATTGACTCATTGATTTGTAGATGATATAAGTTTGCTGCCATACATTACGTAGAGCTTATGAGGATCAACTTTAGACTACAACTCCTAATCAGAAAGGTTTGGTAAATTCACACAACAGTGGAGATAACAGAAAGACTTACCCCAAGAGCATGACAGTCAATAGTCTCAATAGCCTCTCTATCAATGATATCAGATTTGTTAGATAAAGCAGGATAAGGTAAGGGTTTCCCAGTAGCATCTAGTGGTGGTTCTAGTTTAATACTACGATACTCATCTTGTGCTTCACGAAGTAAACGTGGTGTTGGAAACTTGTCATAGTAACCTTAAATTATATGAAAAACTTTATATTTATACAGTAAAGTTTCACTGTAAAGGTCACCTTAGTTATTACCAAGTCATGCGATTTTTTGACGATTGTAAGTCCCAAATACTCTGTTCGAAAAGTCAAATGCCCCTGATAGTACTAATAGTGAAACTTTATTGTAATACTACAGGATGATAAAATGTTCAAACGAAAGTTTAGCGTAGGTTTTTGAGCAAATTGAAGTTTGATCAACTTATCACTGGTGAAAAAAACAAGGTAAATGTGATTATATAAGCTGGTTGACAGTCGTACGTACACTTATGACTATTTCTGATACAACCATGTAAGTTTGTTTCATATAGAAAATAAATGAATAATCAATATAGCCCGTGGAAGTTATTATTAAACAGTAAACAACCTTAATAAGTTAAACAAATGTTCAATTTATCTAGTTGAATATAACATACGATTGTACATTGTTGATTGTCTAATAGAATGGGGGGTCTGTTTTCGTATATATAACCTAAATATGTGTTGAATACGAAGTTAAACCCAACTAAAAAAAGAATGGTGGTCTTATTGACCATAATATTTACATAGATGTAATTTAGAACTAGATAATGAATTGATTGTTTATCTTTATATCTCTGCAGGGTCTAAGATACTTTGATTGATACGAATAGATATGCAGTTTTTGTAATATTTGGTTTACTTGACGAATGAGTAGAAAATTGTAATGTCAACACAATGTTGGTCTAATGTTTGTAATGTTAAATCAAATCAAGCTATGTATATACGTTTGTATCATGAAATAAATACAATTGTGTGGTCCGAATCTAGGGTTCTATATCGAACGGAAGAAATGCTGCAATAATGATCACCATGCCTTTACATTCTTGTTAACACAATAGAACAATATTAGTTTTTTTTGTTTCAGTATTAACATGAATTGATGCCAATATCTATACCTAATAAAGATACTGTTCCTGGAAAGGCTAAATCTCTGGATTTAGCTGACTTGACAAAACTATGTCAATGACTGACAGCTGTCCTACGTTTATAATCTGGGGTAAGAGGGAAAAGGTATGTCCCGCTTAGAAATCAACCCCTCGATCAAAAGATTTGTGCACTACCGACTAAGCTAGACATGTGGGCAATTTTAATCTCATTAAGGAACACTCCTGAGACGATATTATGACTATTATATACGTCAACCAACCTTTGTATATTAGATGAGTCTTTATTGTCTCCCAGAATTCTTTCTCTTTCCTTCTTGAAGAGGCATGGAATAATATAGGTGGGCTTGTAGCGTCCATATTGTATGCGTTCATCATAGTTGTAGCGTTCTGTTGACTTTAATTAGCTGAAAACACACATACAAATCGATTGTTACTACAAATAAAAAAGTAGTAGTTTTGATTAAAAATAACAACTATATCTTCTTTATAATTATCTTCTTTAAATTCGTAATTGAAAACGCTGACAATGTTAATGAATACTCAGCAACTGTTCATTATCTCTTACTGGTTGTTTCATGTAGTTACACATTTAAAGGACTAAAGTTTAGTATGTCATTCTACGCCGATGGCTATCTTTTTATCATTTAAGTTCCGATTCATTATTTTACCCGCTTTATTATCGTAGTTCCGAATTATTGCTAGAGTATAACTATTACAATATATCCCCTTATAATGGTAATCACCATTTTACATCAACCACACCAGGTCACCATTGTTATATCATTACGTAAGAAACTTTCCTCTCTTTAATAGTCACCTCATGATAAAAACTGGTTAAGCACAGTCCTTTAACTGACTTAAGTATAGTTAATGCTGACAAAGCATTTGTACCTGTACCAAGGTGTAAAGTACATGTATCATAGTAAAACTTAAAAACATTAAATATATACTTTATTATTAATTTAATTATCTTTATCATTAAAGTTAAATAGATAGTCTATTGAAATTCTCAACTGTATGGAAACATCTAATTTTGACTTTGACATTTAATTGGCCTTTTATTGAAAAGCACCAAATTTAAAATATGCGTAAAAACTACTAAAACTGTTCTTTTTCAGTCAGAAATGGCATTTACTAACAAATTTAACAAATGTATACGATATGTTTACTACTGAAATTCTTTAATTCATTATCCATCTATAATTTTCAACATTGATCATAGTTCCGGCTTCCAAAACTTTAGAGCCGCTTTTTAACATTGTGTTTTTATCTCATGCGACTTTAAACGCCCGTTCATTAACAGTATACCTGTTTCTCGTATTCTCGTGGTTTCTCATATTCTCGTGTCGTAATAAAAATGGTCCGAACCGACGCTCGCGACGATTGGTAATATCCGAAAATACGTCAACTTTTTACTCTGATCAATATCAAACTCGCCCCAAGTACAAAAACGACAAAAGACCGTTAGAAACCCTAAATATGAGTGAAAAAGTGTATTAAATTAGCAATTTTATATGAAAAACTTCATAATCCTCCCCAGAATAACTGTTTTAACGACTCGTTTTTTGCAAAAGCTGTCAAAAGTAGGTCATGCATCATTATTACATAGATGCTTTGTCACACAAAGGTTAAACCCCAATAAATTCTACAGTGAAGTTCAGAAAGTGTGTTCCACGCCAATTGAAATAAAAATCCAATTACATGATTAGTGTTGTGCCTTATTTTGAATCAAAATTGAGCTGTGACCACTAAGTACCACTTAGTTTTGGCACCTTAGTATGGGTTTTCAAGCTACACTGTGCGTTTCTGAAGATATGTTGTCAGTAAGAAGAATTTGTATGAAAATAGACCACAGTTTACCATAGTTTTTTATGATTATTGCACTTAAATTGCCATTTTTTCATGCATATGTTAAGCCTGATATCAAATTTTCTTCATACTCAGTACCATAGCACAGTTAAATGTCCGTTACAATATAAAAAAACTCATTCCACAGATTCAAAAACTCGCCAAAATGTTTAATTTAGAGTGAATTAAGATATCTGAACTGAATTGTAAAATAAATATGTCACATAGTTACAAGCCTTGACAGCCAATCAAAACCCACGAGAATATGAGAAAGCTCTTTAGTGATCTAGAGTAACAGGTTATCATTTTAAAACGTCAAATTGACCTATTTATCCTTAAGTTTCGCTATTATTGTTGCTTGTGCATTGTAGACGAAAGTTTTGTGTCTTTTGTGCAACAATATAAAATTAAGATATTCCTCTTATTTGTGCCTGATACCCAAGTGTAGTCTTAATCCCACGAGAATACGAGAACACAGGATATAAACACAGGTTGGCTGAAGATCTTTAGCTACATTTATCAGTTGAGTTTGTTAAATAGTATGCTTATAATGTACAGTATACTCACCACAACTTAACATTATCAAAGTCTTTGTTGTTATATATTCCCGACTTATTAGCGTCTATTTCAAATGAATTAACCTAATGATTAAACTTAGTCCAACTATCTTGTATTATTACAAGCAATACGTACTCTATGTTACAACATCGTAATTTGTGTCGCTGAATTCAGAATTAGGTGTTTACATGTATACCGAACAAATGGACATCCTAAGACATTTTCATCGTCTATCTCAATACATATTCTAAATTCACAAAGATATCTCACAACTAATTTAACTGGTTATGTACAAAATCATTTTAAAATCTAAACTTTACTATATTATGTCCATTCACAAAAGCTGACATCGTCCTTATGTATCGACATAGTTCGTTCTATAGATTCAGCATTTTTGTATCGGCGATCTCTTTGTTTGCCTTTTATGTTTTTGTACTCTATATTTACATTAGATAAATTAGAGTTCTATTGTAAATACATGACCTGATATCTAAACCATTATAATCAATTATTCATTAATTAGGTCAAAGCGACATCTTAATAAATATGTCGTGATGAATGTATTTATTGATTGACCGGATTAAATCTGTATGTACACTTTACTTACATGAAGGTTTTACATTCTTTTGTAGTGCGGAAAAAATAGCTTGCGTAGCATAATATGCCTTCAACTGTGTTTTCGCTAATGAAATGAAGTGACAAAAGAAGCCAAAAGTCAAAACTTTATTCATAAAGTAATTTGAAAAAAGCAAGATAATTTTGCCTGTGTTGGTAAAGCATCAACCCTACAGCAAAGGGATGAAAAAGCAACCGCAAGATGCATGATGGAAACATATGGTATCCACATCAGAACACTAAATGGTAAAATTCGTCTTTACTCAGACTGTATATTGCTCCTTTAAGTAATGAACACTTGGGACTGGGCGAAGCATGATTTTAAACAGACAGAATTACGTTTCACTATTAGAACCATTAAAACCTTTGGTCTTAATAGCAGGAATGCTCTTAATTATGACAATCAGATTCTACTTTCAGTTTCAAATGCAATACTTAACATGAACCTATTCTAATTAGCAAAAAATGTCACTAAATAAATAGTTCTTTTTCATTAGAGGTGTTTGAAATGATATTAGTACCAGATAAATGTTATCACAGTCCATGGGAAATGTTAGTTTTGATATAGGGGCTTTAGGTCTGATAAATCTCTGTCAGAGAGAACATCTGTACACAGTCGGATTATCAAAATGCTCCTTATCCCTGTGAAACGTCTAAACCAATAATCAATTCTTTAATTATGAAGTTTGAAAAATTAAAAAGATTATAATTGATGATTTATTTCTAAAGCAAGCAAGGGGTTATCATGTTGAAAAAAAATCCAAAAGCGATATCGATCTCTTTGCTTATATTGATGATAAATATTATATAGATATTTAAACACGTAAGCACGACTTGCGGCCTTATGTTAGTTCGTACCTCATACATCTTAATTCTAAAACAAACATATACCAAGATAAAATTGTCAGATTAAAATATAGATGTATCATCTTTGTTACATGGTCTTGTTTAATAATGTATTGGGTTATAGTTAAACGTATTTTCCGAAATCTAACAGTGTATTAATGGGGTTAACGCCGTGTCAACAATATCATAGTCATTTACGTCGGCCGACTCACCTAACATCTTCTCTATAACTAGTACATACCTACCTTTCCACAAATCCGGCAACTTCTTTGTTATCATATTATTGGAGGAAAGTTGGTACTATATTAACATTTTCATAAAAGGGTATAGCCGCCCCGGATCACATTCGAACCAGCACATCCCTATGGAAGCTAGATTCGAAATCCCGAAGCTGCCTACTCGGCTACGGACCAAGGTGTTAGAAGAGAAGTAAATATTATAAAACAATACGTATTGGCAAAGTTTATCATGAATTAAGTTTCCTTTCAAGTTGATATATGCAAAATGCAATAATAAAGCCATATTCAATATAGGTTTTGATAAAACTATGATTTAATCGAATTCACTCTCAAAGTGATGAAATATTTAACTCTCCAAGAGACTACAAAAGCATCATGACTAAATTTAAAATCGATGTTCGAATATGAAAGCTTTGTTCTAATTTTGTTAAATAATTAACTGTTATATGAGAAAGTTTAGTTATAAACTCATACATTATATATAGTAAGTGTTTTGTTTAGAATATATTCACATTTTAACCATTCTGTTGTGTAACTATGAATTGTATTTCATGTATTGTATCATTACAATATTAGAATTATTTCAGTGTGATTTATAGCAGTAACTAAGCGATAACACGCGTGCTTAGGGATCGATAGGTGCCGGATTCGAACTCCACCAGGGCACTGCTAAGCAAGATACATTGTATTTATATGCGATTGCTTCAATTCACCCAGGTGTAAATAGGTACCTAGGTAAGCGGTAAAGTTCCATTGTGCCAATATGTCGACTGCACTAAGTGGAGAAGAGTCTCCCACCTAGATAGATACATTTAGTCCGATAATTAGGGGTAATAGCATAATTATGCAATTATGCATAAGCATGAAACTTAGACTAGAAAATGCAATGACATTTTATAACCACCGTTTGTTCTAAGCTGTGCTATAATCCAGTTAGGTTCCACTAATAGTGCCATCAAAATTGATTACCTTAATAGTGGAATATAACCTTTTCTTCTCATGTTAAAGTCTCTATGAAGATATTATATATATTCATTTACAACAGACATGATAAACTGTCTTACAGCCGAGAAGTTATCAACATATATCATACACTGGAGACACATGAAACATGTCGAGTCATTTTGCTTAAAAATTATTTTAAAAAAGTTTGAAAAAGGTCAATTGCTAACTAAAGGAGGTTGTGTTCCTTTTATTCATGTTTTGTGAACGTTTACTAAATATGATCCAAAATCGTTTAAAAGGATAATTATGGAATTTAAAGGCCAATTTTTATATCCCAAAACTTCCTCTTAACTCTGTGATAAAAATACTATTTTTAACATTGACAACAAATTTTAGTTTCGGTTTCGATCTACTTTTACACTGAAGTGCAATAAATAACATAAACATATTAAAGCTATAATTTAATTTATTAAAATGTTATTTTCATACCAAGTGTTCGAAATAGATAAATGCCTATTTTGAGTACTTTTTTGCACACCATTGAAAGTGTTACTTAATATCGGGGATCTACAGTGATCTAAGTACCATGCACTCTAAACCAGGGTATGTAGTCACACGGTAAGCCGCGAGACCCTCGTTTATAAGAAGTTCAATAACGAAATTGAAAATTATAAATGATTATGCTCAGACTCTAGAATAAAATGGTATAGTATCTTATAATTATGCAAGAATACTATTTAATTCCATTAATCTCAAAATAAATAAAAAAGTGCATTTCTATTCAATTTTCTTTTTCATCAAAAATTCGACAGCACTGTTGGTCCTTGCCTCAAATATCATCGTCAAATAACTGAGTACATTTACAGTGCCCTCCAAAAGTAATTGTACAAAATACTGTTTTTAGGATAACCCGATTTACTTTACCCATGAAAAAAGATACAATACAAACAGCAATATGAGGAAATTTCAAAGTAAACAACATTTTGTTATTTAAGGTATTATTTGATCTATGTTACATGAATAAGCTTAAGCTATACATTTATCTTGCTATAAACACCATCTTGGTTATTGAAAATTCATGCGAGTTTAGGTGATTTTAAGTCCTGAATGCTTAATTTGAGAAGAAAAATGTTCCTTCATAATGACCACCCCACTATTGATTCAGGGGTGCAGAATTCCTATGCCCGACTGGTCCGACTTGTACATTTACGTCTGTGGTCAAGTCAATATTTCCATCCCGCTTGTCCGTGGATAAGTAAGATTTGTTTGCTAAAATATACAGTGTAGTATATGTATCATAGTTAAACTTAACTATGTGGATGTCTCAATGCTTCAATTAACTATCTCAGTGTCAAACATTCATCATAACTTACAGCATTTACATTATATCACAGTTTTCAATACTTAGTTTTAAGTATTGAACATCTGGGCAAGTGCATTTTGATCCCTCATAAGTTGATTGTTAGATTTCACTCGTCCGTGGACATTTGGAAAACACTTGGAATTCCATACCCCTAAATAGGTTTTGAGATTTGACGAGGTGGGTTTCTTGGATGTTTTCGTTCTGGTGGTAGAGGACGTGGTAGGGGTAGGGGCCGTTTACGTGGAAGATGTCGCGGTAAGGGACAGAAAGATGGAGACAAAGAATGGTTGCCAGTAACAAATGGTTTTTATGGTCATAACATTGGAACTTTACTGTAGTAAGACACTTGCAGTATGCATTATGTGTCATTTTCTCAATAGTTCATTTCTTACAAGAATTTTTGGTGGGCACTGTATATATGAATATATTGTATAATACAAATATATATTTATTTATTCAGTAAGTTTAATGTTCTATAAATCAGGGTTGTAGATATGTAAGATCTGAGGATAATCTGAATAAATACTGATCATATATCTTAAACGTTCTTTTATCTTTAGTCAGTTAAATGCCTGGTTTAAAATACCGATCAAGTGGCACGCGTTGGTATTCTATTGTAATGCACACAATAGAGGTATGTTCATTTATATCATGATTCAAATGAAACGATTCAAAATCTATTTCTATATTAAAAGGGTGTAGATCGTCCGTTGAACTGTTAAAATGGAATATGTCAACGTATGGATCAATTCACAATTCAAACACAATAATCATGTTCAACCGTAATTTATCCTTAAATCTTAATCCGGTTAGAGTGTTTAGTCAAACAAGTTTTGATATTGTTTCAAATCCCTTATGATTTAACCTTATTTTAACCAAACTTATAAAGATTACAGTTTATTGACAGGCCTACACAAAACTACACTGAAATGAACCATTTCGCTATAAGTTTACATTGGTTCTAAAAACTGTAGGATTTCTAGAAAATGGTCCGTAAACAGCCTTTAACAGATATCCAATTGACCGCTAACGTATAGGAATTGGGTGCAAAAAGTATATCAAACACAGCAGCAGTAAAACACAGACATTCCAGACAGGTAAAAATCAAAGAAGGAGAATTTTAGATTTTAATCTTTCGTCAAAAGGGTCGCCACAAACAAATAAGGAACACAAGAGCCTTAGGGGTTTCCGCTATCAAACGGCTAGTGGCAGAATAATTCCCACTACGGTTTAAAACCAGGTGCACCAAACTCACACTCGAATCGACAGGTTCATATAAAACAAACAATAACAAATTGTCTTTGTGACAAATTTAACCCACTCTTCACTGGACTAGTTGCACGCACAAACACACCAAACGCTTATCTGCCCATGATGCACATCCAGAGTCTATGCTACGTAGCCGGCCATTAACCAATGACACTCACATTACGAAATATGAGGATCGTTATGAAATACACACAAATATACAAAACTTTAAACAATATATGTTTTATCGCCTTTAAAACATTAAAGTTTTTATGGGTTTAATTAATGCCAGGTCAATACAATTTAAGTTATTTCATGAAAGTCAGCGCACCTAACTTGGCTTTCCCTGCACAAGTGACCTACAAGTATCTGCTCTTCCACAAAACCGGCAACTTCTCCATATATCTTATAAATGGAGGAAAATTGACATAGTATCAAATTTTCATGGAAGTGAATAACTGCCCCTATTGGGATTCGAACCCATATCACCTTCAAAATACTAGATTCAAAATCCCTGCGCGCTACAAACTGCGCTACATACCCGGGTTGAATATTGAACGAGTCGATAAATGTCACAGAATTATGATCACTAATCTATGTAAATCTAAGATCATAATCTCTTGACCTAATAGGTCCTTACAAAGATTGGATAGAATATTGTGCTTAAAACATTCACATAAGTTGGATTAGAGTTAGTCTGGCCAGGTCAACATACACTGATATATGACTGACCTCATGTGTTCAAATCTACTTGCAACAACATTTTGGTGAAAAGTTTCCTAACGCTTTATTGATTTGGACATGGGCGAAAATTGAGCCTTTCACCTAAACCATTGGGCTATTATAAGATAGTTCTATTTTATTGCTAGAAGACTGACAAATAGGTAACTGGGACAATATTTCCATGGGTGGCTGTTGTTTAGAAAAAAAAACATGAATCCCAATCCTAGCTACAATGGCAACGTTGGGGTGGTTCACTAGGGGGATAAATGCAATTCTTTGTTCTTTCAAACCGGAATTTGTATACCATACATAATAGGTTTCACAAAATGAGGTCTTAAGAGCTATTACTTTTCAATAACTAAACATATGTTATCTTGTCACTGATTTGCGTCATTTTCCATGCACCCAATGACCCTGATTTTTTTTCTGGCGACAAAAGGCGCTGCACACATTCAAACCCCAGGTCAGGGGACCACAATAAAGGAGACTAATGCAAAATACGTATTTATCGCCCCCCCCCCTCCTTCTACAGTCAACGACCAACAGAATACTCAATGTCAAACTTAAAAGTTAGAATGTTCCATTAATACATACAATATTGTTTCATAATGTTATTTCATTAGATTGGCTTAAACCTCTTGACTTATCAATTGTTTGTATGAACGATTTTAGACTATTGATATCACTGTAGTTCAGATAATTTATAGCACACTATGGCTTCAATACACGGCACTAACATTTTCAACAATTGTAGAATAATATTGTGACATAAAGTTTTATTCAACTGCCAGTGATGCAAGCAATAACCCCGCTGACCTAAATACTCAATTATTAACAATTTGATTATCAATAGTGAGTACAGAAATACTGTAGTGAGTACTTAAATCAGTGGGGTTAATGTATGCGCCACTGACAGTTGAATGTTTATCAATATGATTGCACACAACTTGAGTCTGCCATCCTAAATGGGAATATTGTTATGAAATAATAAATCATTTTGGAATGGGAAATGTACAGAAGAAGGAACTGTTAGATGGCTATCGCTGAGAGGCGACTAATGCACTTCAGTGATTGTATAGCGAGGTCTTACTGTAGTAACAAGGTAAAAAGGTTTGTATAGGAATTCAATTATCACCAAATAATAAAGTAATAACATTTATATTTACACTGTACATTTAATATCACAGTACGGAAGTTAGTTTAAAATGTATGTACATTATAATAGATTTCATATTAGTGTGATAAATCATCACAATGGCAATATTTTACAATAAATTTATATAAATTGGAAGTTTTTACTTTGCACACAATCGAATTCACGACACAGATTTGAAGCATTTTTTATATTGCGGTTGTTGTTGTTGTTAATCAAATGTGATTCAAAGTCTGCGTCGATTTACATGTTCAGCCGACTGTATAATTACCTACGATAACCCCTGATTATTGAAATCACTTTCAGACAGGTGGGCCCTCACAGCACCATTTACATCTTGTTAAGATGAAACAGCTGTAGGAAATTAGCAGTGCCCCTATTGGGGTTCGAACCAGGATCATCTTGATCCCAAGGAGCGTGTTCAACCACATAACTACTCCTCTACTACTACCGCTGATTGATATTTGAATGATCTTAGTCACATAAAGTCCCAAATCTGCAATCGTCATGTCCATTCATAGAAGGCTCGAGCCTAAACCGTGGCATTCTCGAACACAGGGGTTATTAAGATACAAGAACCTTGATAACATTCTCTTACCCACAGATTATCAATATTCGAGAAACTTTATACCTTCTGGGTACGAGAATGAAACTGGGGTAACTCTTGGAAGACTTTGATATTTGTGATTTAAATCTACCAACAGTACAACCGGGTCTGACTTCGCTCTTTGATACATTGTTTGCAATATATCTTGTAATTTCATAGCTCTAACGCATAGCTAGTCCATCATTTAAATACCCAATTTAAATATACATGTATAGTGAAATACATACTAGTAGTGTATAAAAATGACATACCAAAAGCATAATTACAGGTTCAATTATTGATTTTCCACGTTAAAACGTAAACAAGTTAAAATACAAAATAAATGAAATACAATATAAATAACTCGAACTATAGAAGCTAAACAGAAGCATTATTATTATAGTACACCAACGGCGATTAAAGCCAAGTTATACATGTAAGTATAATATTCAACGTCCTACCTTTAAAAATGTCGTGTTATTCCACCTTTATTCGCAACCTTTAATGAAATACTCAATCTTGTTTCTCACTTTTCCTCACTTGGTTTAAAAACCTTGAATAATTAATATTTAAAACCCATAAAAATCACGTTATATGACTACTATTTAAATTTTCAAACACTCTCCAAAAGAGCAATCACAGTTCTATTATTCTAAACCCATCAGATAAGAAAATAACAATAGGAACTGTATGGAACTATTCCAGTTTATTGCTTTGTCCAAAGTTCTCCCATGGTCTCAAGTATCAAACATTACGAATATTTCTATAATAAAACAATACATGAAAACAATGAATTAGTTGAACAAATTGGCAGTTCTTCCATAGTCAGCACAAATTATATGTATTTATTATGTTATTTAATTATTTAAATTGACACACTATCCAAACGTCAATATAACAATGGTTTATTGTTGTATGCTATTGTATTTAAGAATTCACAAAAGTATGAAGTCCAAGTTTTGTTTATCCGGTTAAATATTTAAGCTTAATATACAAAACCTTGGACCGAAATAAAAATGTAAACAGATATATCGCATACAGTACAACTCAAGACTGTTCCGTTATGTAAATATATCTTTTTACGGGAGGGGATATACTTACTTAAGTACAAAATATGTACGTTTTAAAAATATGGGTTTTCGAGTGGGTTTTAAAATATCATTTTGAAGAGATTGCATACAGATTTGTTTATATTAGGCAAACATGTGCATATTGTCTAAATCTGTTTAAAGGCTCAGTTATAATGATAACTTTTCCATTTTGGAGTAAGGGGTCACCGGTTCAATCCCCAGTCGCGACATACAAAATATGTAACTGAATGCTGCAGTAAAACACAAATTATCTGAATTAGCCTAGAATCAGAGTAGATTATTAGGGATGCATATCTTCAAGCGAGCTGCGATACGACACCATACACTGGTATATACTTCTACGCAATTAAAAATCAAATTATATGTATTTGTTAAATTACTGCCCGTCACATCTGCTGTGAGAAGTTTGTAAAATACTAACAATAACAAAATGAGAAAACTTTTATGATTTTAAATGTCAAGGGACATCAAGGGGAGATACACGTAATACTGACTTATTTGAAAAAAATGTACGGAATTTCAGGTATTAGCATGACTTATGTTAGTAAGAGTAATTTCCCATAGATTAGTTTTTATCGCGATTTTTAATACAGTTTTAGCGATACGATACCAAACTCCTCACAGCGGTTACGTCACGCGTTGCTACTTTAACCACTGCCTTCACATGAATCACGTGACACAAGTAGTACCATGTGACTAATGTTTAAATTTAAACGAGCAATAACGGTAAGCCTAAAATGTGTTAGGCGTAATGTAGCGAAAAATAAAATTGAATGATAAAAAATGTGGTTGACTTACAAGTACTGCCAAAGAAATAAGATAAATTAAATAGAAATATATCATTATGATTATGAACCAAAATTGTTTAATTCATGATTAAATTACAATGGAAAGTGAGCAAGGTCGGGAATGAGCTGCGTTGTCCACCCAATAGAGTCCTTGGTCCTCATCACGCTACTTACATGATGCTTGTGTTGAGAAATCTTAAGTATTTATGATAAAATTATATGTATATGATACTGAATAATGTAACATTTATATATTAAATCACTAAAATAAGTACAATTATCCATTTAATATTTATTTTGCGTACCATTTTGTTGTTCATGCAATTTCACGCACTTTAGGTAACCGGTGTCAGGGTAAAATTAATATTGTTTTTTTATACAAGTTATTTATTCATACTATTTATTTTTTCCGTTTATGTACTTTGATCATCATATTTTACTAAGAGAAGACTAAATTTATTGAAAATATTAAAATGTAAAAGAACAGATGAAAAAAGTTTTTCGGCTCTCTGAGGGACGAATTTTACTTGTGGTGGCAGTGGTTATTGATTAGATAAAGGGAGATAACCGCAGCGGGGAGTTTGATACGATACATGCTATACGGTTTCACTTTATATCGGTTTCAGTGTGCAGCCCCAGTAACAGTTTATATTATACGTGTCAGTGAGTTGGGCAATATTTAAGAGTTTATATTAAAAAAAGTCAAAGGTAAAGTTTCTCAGAATCAAAAGTGTACCCATTGCAATCAGAACGATAAGGGATCAGAGAAATCCCTATCCAAATTATCATTTTTCTTTCTTAAAGTGTTCTATGAATAATTTCTTTACATTCAAAGCGAGGTTAGCAATTAGCACCGCAATAACATTTTAATTTTACTTTACATTTTAATGCATGTAGATCTACTTGAATTTAAATCTAATATAAAGAACGTAGTTTATAAGGGGAGATCACAAGCTGCATTCAGAATAATACTGACATTTCAAACTTATCCTTGTCCGGACTACCTGCCCTTTACCACTATCGTATATGCCTATCTTATTTATGGCGATAACTCGTAAAAATATTTGTCAATTCTCTAACAGAGTTACTTCCCTTACTTATTATCTCTACAGCGTACATAATTATATAATTCAAAGTATTGAAATACAGAAAGACTTTCGTGCACATTGAAACCTAAAACTTTTATATTAATGATTACTTCTTACACATTAGATTCAGGTACGAATCGAGCAGAGAAAAAAATGCGGGCGAAGTGTTTATTGTATCCTGTATTACTGGCAAAATTATAAAGATTATATTTTCCTCTTCTTGCCATACAAAATTTTGAAATACAGTTTCCCCTGAACACTTTTCATACAAATTCTGTAGGTTCATTAGTGTAGTTAAATATGATAAATATGGTACAATACTGTACAACAACTTCAACTTCAAGAAATACAATGAGTGGCCGCAGTATCATTACATTAATCATTTTATCGCTCTTACTTTATAAACTTTTCATTATGGAATGTAAACCATTGCTTAGCTGTGTTTATTATCAAAAGGTCAGTATAACACTAGATTAATCACCATATATACTGCTTAGTGTATTAACGAGATTTGACTACGCCTCTTCCACACGCTAATCAATATAAGTAAACACCTGTCACTGATCAGTGAAACTAACACGAGTCAGATGACGAAACTACTTTCATCGCCTAGAAATTGACTGCATTGTAAATAAGAGACACATGTATCACTCCGCAGGTTAAACTGGTCAGGCATTTTCGTCGATAGGTTTCTATTTGAGTTATAACTTAAGCCTTTCGGCGAAATCACCGAAAGTCTAAAAACGAGAGAAAATTACCTTTAACCACATGTCAAAATGGTCAGACGAACTGTTATTGACAGGATGATGAGTTAAAGCAAGTTTTATCATTTTTATACAAGTGTATCTTGGATCTGATACAATACAACCAGACACTTGATCAAACCCTAAATTATTACCTGCCACAGCCGCCGCTGCCATTGTATTTACATTGTTTGGTGTCAGGGAACATAACTCTCTTATTGGACCTGGAAATAATAACAAAATTTATTTTTACTGTTATATTATTTACATTTGTCTAGGACATTTACATAATGGCTAGTATCTGACTGACGTCCTATTAGTACCAGGCTCAGTTTTATAAAGCTTTCAGGAACCCCATCCCATCAGTACTTTCAGTACTTTAATTTCTACCCTGTTTTACAAGCAAATATTATAAAGATTTTATTTTCCTCTTCGGCCACAAGTTGTTTATATGTTCTATTGATTCGCTCGCACCGAAATTTTGTAGGTTTATATTGTTCGTTTTTTCTCAACTGTCAAAACATGAATAATTTCACGGTGAATGCGTTTGTTAAAATTATCGTCATGATACATTCATGACTTTCCAAAAGTGTGTCTTATGATCGAGTAAAGCTTCTTATGCCGAATGGCATGTTTTAGACCAGATATATTTAATGACAATAAGGCCACTAGTACAAAAACAATGCATTCAGTCACCGTGAAATTATTCAAGCTTTGACAGTTGAGAAAAAACGGACAATACACACCAAAAAAACTTATTTCCTCGCTCGGTAAAAAAAATTGGGTCATATAAAGCAACTGAATTAAGGTTTTTAAAAATTCTTCGCTCGCTCGACCCATTTTTTTTAAAGAAAATCCGTTGAACACATGATCAACTAATCTTGCTATACACAATTTTGAAATACAGTTTTCCTTTGTACAGTTTGCATACACATTCTGTAGGTTCATTAGTGTAGTTTAATATGATAATTATGGTACAATACCTGTCACTGAGTCAGATGACGAAACTAATTTTATCGCATGTAGAAATTGACTGCTTCGTAAATCTGCTGCGTGTTCAGTAACGATTGTTTGCTAACGTTACGGGTACGGGACATCTCAACCCGAAGACAACTCATCCCGTGCATAACTAAACACAAAGTTCGGGCAACTCAATCCGTTAGTAACGGACTAAAGACTAAACTTCGTTCTTTACTTTGGCACAGTCATTTGCCTGTATATCTTTTTAACCACATCATTTTTAGATTAGATGTAATTCTTCAATCTTCAATCAAGACCATAAACATGATTCATACTTTAAAATAACCTATCAACTTCAATCAAAGACAAACATGTAAATAAAGCAATATACGTCTTACTATTGGCGCCCGTTTTATTTTGGCGGTTTTTTACGGTCGAGGTCGAGACCGTAAAATATTGACCCCGCGAAATTAAAACACCGCCAATATAAAACCCCGCTAAATATTTATACAAATAAGACTACTCTTAATTCGTTCAAGTTACTTTCCTTTTTACTTAATGCAACGTCCTTGAATGTTGGAATGTTGAAAAACTGATATTTGAACTCTCATTTTTTCTCGAATTTTTCCACAATTTTGCAATTAAAACCATAATTTAAGAACTTCGTTTAAAGTTTTCGTGTTTGTTTAATACATTTCAATTTAGTTCTTACTCCCCAAGTATCTATCTAAACTTTGGTAATAGATAGAACAAGAATGCACTGTTCTTCTCAGTTTACAATTAAAATGTAATCGAATAATAAATGTAATAATTAACTCTTAATTTAGACTAAAATACTTGCAAGCCAGTAAAAGCGAAGTTGACAACTTTTATTTTGTAATCTGATGATGTAGCAGGTATCCTTAATTTATTCATGATGATGATGATGATAACAGTAAAGAATAATAACAATAATAATGATAATCATAATCATTATAAAATTGTAATGATTTCATTTTGGTAACATTAACATGACACGTGACATACAAATGGTGAATATCACAATATGTAAAATGCCATACGTCATGCACATCAATATCGGGGATGGCAAAAAAGAGATAAACGTCTTATTTCCAGTGTGGTTCCCGATACACGTATATGACGGAAAATGAGACCCCTTCATGTAATGCAATCAAATATTGGACATCCAATATTTAGAAAAAAAAACAACAAATTAATAATCTCCTTATAAATATTTTAGTGGCATCACAGCTGGATGACGATATAAAATTTTATTATATATTAATAAATATTTGTATTTTAGACGTTTTTAATTGTTCCTTATTCTTATTAGTTCTTGAAACCTCTCAACGAATATTTGTTATAAAATAACTATTTATTTGATTAAATACTTAGCAATTGTTATAAAACATTTTTCTTTACTTTTATTGCTTAAATACCCAAGACACATTTTATAATGGTCATTAAAGTGCCATGAACCTGTATGAATTAAATATGAAATTTGTTGAACTGTTACACAAGAAGAAGTCAAACAATCTCAATAACACATGAACACTGACCGAGATCTATTTTAATTATAATGACCGTTACTAACCACGTATGTAAGTCAAATTCAAAATAGTTGACCGTATTGAATTTTTTTTACCTTACTTTAATAAGAGGAATAAATACGCAGCTCAAATATCTATTTGTCTTATCAATTAATAGTATTAATAATTAATTTAATACCTATATCATGAAGTAGTTTGAAGTCATATTCCCTGACTAACATTTATACTTAAAACAAAATGTACCCTGCGTAGTGCCGAATATCTTTTCAAGACATTTCTTATAGACTGTTTGGGCACATTATTTCCAACCCAAAATATTTGTATATGTCCCCGTCCCGGATGCGAGATACCCATGTCCTTAAAGGTTTGTAGAATAAATTTCATTTTCGCCAATTTCTAAAGTATCATTATTATCTCAATGGATATTATTCCTTCAATAGTAAAACATAAAAAATAAATAGAAGTCAGAAATATTCCTTTGGAAATGTTGTTCTTTCAATGGATGTTATCTAAGCATTTAAAATGTAGAAATAGGAATTCTCCAATTTCTTTTTGTTCGCAAGTTTTCCCCCAAAGGGCCTAGCCACCTTTCTTCTAAATGATTGTTTGTTTGTTTGGGTTTTACGGAGCACCAACACAAAAGGTCATATCGCGCCGAAAGCAATCAATGATACTATTAATACTAACGAAATTAATGATGTAAAGCTCTATATCTTATGATAAACATTTATTTCTTTCAAAAAGTTAAGTATCGCATATGATGAAACAGATTCAAAAAGTTCTTTCAGTGAGTTTACTTTAAAATGTTTGTCACGAATGTATTTAACATCCTGACAGTCAAGTAGAACGTGTTTTACATTGAAATGCTCGTCACATGGTATACATTTAGGTGCTTCCTCTTTCTTCTAAATGAGAAAACAAAACTAGATTGAGACAAGATTGGGATTGATGATTCAGGCGATAATATGTATTGTTATACAGTTAAATAGACCTGTATCATGCTTATAAGTACTATTCAGGACACTAAGTTTCAATATCAAATAAATAAGAACAATTGGTAAATTAAGTCGAATCATGAACTGTTAATGATGTAAGTCCAAAAAATATGAAATATGAAAACTCGATAAAAACAGTACAAAAAAACAACATAAAATACACTAACACACATCATGTGTGATAAATTTTATTTTGTTTTTTGTAATTGTATATACATTATGTATTTATGGTGGAGGGCTTTTACTTATCTATTTTTTTATTATTTATCTTTTTGTACAGCGCCATTGAATATGTAATATAGAAATAGGCATTCAATAAATTGGGAAAGTTTAAAGTTTAAAATCTATAACTACATGTAAGGCGCAATGGTAATTATTATGGAAATCAGAAAAAGGGGAGGCAGGAAAAGATGCATCAATTAGTCAATGTTTTAAAGTAACCATTTCCTCATAGAGAAGAGCAACACAAAGAGCAGGAAGAAAAGAAAACGGATAGTGATTTAGAATAATCTCAATTATTATTTAAAACAATATGTAGTACAGGGTGTCCCAAAAGTAAGGTAACACTTTGAAATCTCTATATTTTTGCTTTCTATTCGACTTAAATACACCATTTTAAAGGGTAAACAATGAAGTTTCAATATTTTGCAAAATGTTTTTTCGTAATGACGTTGGGCACTATGTTCGACTATTTAGCGTATTACTAACGTCGCGTCGTTAATACGTATGAATTGTACATAGTTTCGGTAGCTCCGTTGGTAGCGCGTCGGGATTTGAAATCTCGTGTCCGAGGGGTACGGGTTCGAATCCTACACGGGGAGGTTATACCCTTCCTTGAAAATTTGGCCATAATGTCAATTTTCCTGCATTGATAAGGTATATGAAGAAATGTCCGGCCTTGACTTCATTTTGGAAATAACGTATTTTTCAAAATGGCTCAAAAGTATTTATTTAAGAAATATACTGTGAGCACACAAAACCACTTACAAAACTGACATGTGAGCAAGTTTTAACACTTAGGGTCGTTTGCTGATGCTCCAAAATCCGGTCGACCAAGAACAAGCAGAAGTGATGGAAATGTGAGTTTCTTCGGGATTTGTTAAGCGAATGTCCTGAAACTTCGCTGAGACTATATAACATTATATAAAACCAAATGAATCATAAATGAGTTGTTTCGATTCGGCCCTACATTGTTTTACGATATCGGCAATATTCTTTTTCCTTTGACATTCTGGTGTGTATTCAATGTATTTGACTACTGTTAAACTTTATTTTTTCAATTAAATATGTTTGAACTAACTATTGTTCATGCAAACAGTTATAGCTTGAACAACATGAGAAACATGTACGTGTATACTATCGAGTTAAGTTGGCTGTTATCCACACCTTTTAATAGAGCTAGGTGCGGCGAAATTTGATAATTTTGACTTACTTTGACGTCTTCTACTTTCATTTTAACACGAATGCAGAGTTGTAAAGAATTGATTTTTTCAGCAAAGGTGCGTTATATCGTATTAACTGTGCAAAATGTGTAATCGCCGTCCCTTTTTGCACTCATTATCATTTTTGTTTCACAAAACTGACACAGATAAGTTATAAAAATCAATTTGCAAGAATTAAAGTTTTTTCTTTTCGATACAAAACCAAACACCATTATTGTTCATTGTTTATTAAAATACTCATCATATAGATATCTTCAGAATGTCACATTTGTCAGCTCTACATTAGTCATAGATTTTTTACCTAAATATACTTATAATATTTGTCAATGTTATTGTAACAAGTATAATCAACTTCCATTTAGAATCAGTATTCTGTCAAATGTTTAGACGCCGCCCGGCTAGCCGAGTTAGTAGCACGCAAGTCTACTGATCGAGGAGTCGTGGGTTCAATTCCCGGGCGGAGGCATACCTTCGTGGAGCTTGGTCATGAAAATATTTCTACGGCAGTTCTCCCTCCTACCAATGATTTTTAAATTATGTAGGACAGTTGTCAGTCACTGACGAAAGTATGCGCTGAGTAGTTGGTTAACAGGTAAATCCAGAGATTTAGCCTTTCGAGGAGGAGTGAGTGGGTTGACTGACCGTCGTTATATGACCTATACAATGTGTTGCTACAAAACAAACAAACAAACATTTGATAGAATCATTACGCAGGAGTTTCAATGAACAAAAAGAGTATATATGTAATCATCAACATTTTGTATATGGCCCGAAAACAATTCTTAGAAAGTAGAAAACTGACTAACATGTATTTTTTTTTTTGCATTGTCAATGTCAACAATTTCATTCTTAAACTTATTCAAGACAGATCAAGGATTTTGTACATTGAATATTTTCACCTGCGAATGAATAACAGGTGTCTAATATAGGTTTAAAAAACGGCAATGTTTTACATAGTAAAGCATTTGTATTCTTCATCAATCAGAACAATAAATTAAAGGTCAAATTTGTTTTATATGATATTGTAGTGCTCCGCAGATACCGGGACGAATTTCTCTCTAAATCGCTCTCAAAATGTCGAGTCACAGCGGACAGGCGGACGGACAGAGTACTGGGCACAACGGACAAGAGTGTTCACAATAAAAAAATACATGTGGACTCCGGAAACTAAATATAAGTATGCTAAGTAATATAAATAAACAAACAAAAGAACAAGCAAAATACAGTTAAGTTTTAACGGTCAAGTTTATTGTAATAAAATACCCTTAACAAAGTTCAGTGAGCAAACAACAAATTTAATGTTCAAATATCTGAGATAAAAATCAAGCAAGATGAATAGAATAAATACAAGTGCTTTGAAATACAAATACAATACAATAAAATAAGTTTTAAGGTTTACTACGAATTTCCAGGCACAAAATTATGTTTTAATTCAATGCTCAAGTTACCCTTTAAGATTATTTCTAAAAATCAAAAAATAACAATAATGCTCCTTTAAAGTAAAAAATTTACTAAAAAATACCTATAGGTGTATTTACGATCAAAATAAAATTAAATAGTCCAACCTGTTCAAAGTAAAAAAATGCCGGAGTCCTCGAAATTCTGTGACGGAAACCTTTTATACTCCGAGAGTCTCCAAAATCCGTCACAAAATCGTGCGGGAATCCGTCAAAAAATATTGACGGAATCCCCCAATTCGTCAAAGAAAATTGCCGGATCCGTCAAAAAAAAGTTGACGGATAATGATTACGTCACATGAACGTGCCGGTTTTCTATGTCAACAAACAAAAGAAAAATAGATTTAAACACAAAAATGTATGAAAGTCATTTAATTATTACATAAATCAATTAAATAAAGTATAAAGTCAATAATTTGAACATGTGGACAACTTTTCTGGGCTTTTAAATGTCAATTTATCGCTTCCAAACCCGTTATTGATTAAATCAACCCAACGTTTCAACCCTGACCTCTATGACGTATGACAACAAAAATGGCGGCCATCATGTTTACACACAAATGTACAGCAAAGTTAACAAGGGTTTACGAGTTAAAACCGGACTAATACAAAGTGAGTGGGTTTTTAATAGCATGTCAATACAAAATAGAAACTGCATGGACCGATAATATAGTTTGCAAAAGCTTAAACAATAAGAAAATCACACCATATAAATGAGAATAGATTCGTACTCAAAGCAGTTCGTACCCGAACAAAAATATAAAACTAGGTCCTGAAAGGGGCACTACAATATTTACAACGTTGGTTATCATTCCTCCATTTGACATATCATTGTTTACGATAGCATGTCAAGTAAAAGACCGAAAAATCCGAAGGCCGACACACCAATGAATATAGTAAATACAACAAAGATTAAGGTATCAAGTTTCTGAAAGAAAGCTTTCCTTGCGTCTGAGTTGACATTAGATGCTGAAATCAATTTTGATTGGACGATGACATAAAATGTTGAAATCACACTAAATGATAACAGAACCACAATAAAGCCTATCAGAAATGAAACTTTTACAGCCGACGCGGGAAGCATTCCACTAACTATTGTGATGTAAATACTGTAGGAAAACACAATAGTAATAGAAAACATTCCTTTCTCTCCAGAGTCGATTGGTACCAAAAATACCCCAGCATTCAAAGAAGACATCATAAGGAGAGGCGTTACCAAGGTGAAAAGAACGAAATTAGGTCGTCTGCGTAGATGAAATTTGACTTTGACATATTTGTTTTCGTTCTTTATCTTAATCTCTTTTGTAACATCTACAATTTCCCAGGCTGAGTTTTCTGTAAGTTCACTGAGGTCAACATCGTGTTCATGGTTTAGTTCTAAGGCATCAATACTTTCTCTTTGTACATAATAAGTAAGATGACACATCTGTTCATCAAATGGATAATAGGTAAGATCAGCTTCACATACAACACTGTAAAAATATATTAACAACAATAACTATACCTTATAACATTAAAACTCACGTAAAATGCCATACGGAAACATGTGGAACAAATACAAAACGGTGGTTTTTAAAAATGCGCGCAAATCTGATCAATCAAAAAGAAGCTGTAATATGTAGGGATGTTTAAACACAACGGATAACTCTAATCCATTCATATCTTTGTAGAATTTTATCATAAAGCATTTTCGGCAACTCTCCCACCTTCGTCTGTATCATGATTGAACAATTGTCAGCAACTATGTCATTCGGAACTCCTCTGCTATTCACTACGAATAACCTCGGACATATTTAGACACCATTTTGGAGCTACCTTTGCGTCACATGCCCAAACAAAATGGTGTAACCGGTGTTGAAGTAAACATTTCCACGCTCGTTTAAGGGATGATTAATGTCTCTTTTCTGTCCATGAATTTGAAATGCGTAATTCAATGATATCGATGAACAATATTTAGTCACATATAACAAACAAAATATTTTTACAAAGCCTCGTGTGTTTACGCCAAGAACTAGTTTGCAAAACGGCTACAGTACGTGCTTCTAGGACTGCGGATCGTTGAGCAAGTGGCGATCCAATCCGAACCACGATTTATGCGTAGCGATTCAGGAATTGAACCCCGAATCACTTGTTAATGGAGATGCATACAGTATTCATGTTATAACAAAAAATAAGTTAATAATTACAGAAGTTTTACTATATGGAAAACCATGTTCTCCAAACATATCTATTACCAGACGTTTTATGGACATTTTCAGTGGTAACATTTTCGTTTAAATGTGTATCAATCGAACTTTTGACACTAGATAAATTGGTCCCTACATAAATTAAAGTTTTCATTAGTTGTGCGACTCGTTTTCAGAAATAATTAAGCTGAAAATGATTTCTTTTTTTCCAAAAATAGATCGCGATCCGACGAGTTCGGACGTGGCGAATACTCCAACTTGATTTTCTGTTCTGGGTCGCGAATATCCGAGTACTCGGATACTCGCCACCCCCCTTCGTGCTTCGCCTTGCTTATGTAGAAAAATCAGATATTTTTGGTGGACTCCAAACGAATCCTTCTGAGATTATTCATTTAATGAATGGTTGGGTGTTCCAAACGACGCGTGTTTATGTCCTTGGTGAAATAACTCTCAAATTATAGAGAACTGGGTAGATTGTAGAAGAATGATTATTTACATGTATCCCGTTTTCTTATGATACATTTCATTCAATACCAGTGAAAACTTGATGCTACCGGTGCTTAACACCAATACTAATATTGTAAGACGGGTTTTCCGTATGACGCGCTTGTTTAACACAGACGCGGTACATCTGTTCGATCCTAACACTGAAAGCCAGAATAGAAGTGAAACATCTTCAAAAATCTAAACGTAGTCATGTGATACGAAGTCGATATTTTGACTGGCATCTTTCCTTTAGACTTATGGAAAGTCTTAATGGCAATTATACTATTATCTTCTCTGATATAGAAAGTTACAAATTTCAGCACTTACAAGAAATATCTTTTAAAAATATATTCGGCGCTGGGCAAGGTTCATTTTGTTTGAAGTATATACATGTATGTAGCCAACGATCATGATTTTAAACTTCTATTAATTTTTATCGGGACCCGCTTATTAAAAATTTGGAACTTTAAACCAAACTTTATTTCGGAACAACCAATGGTATCATATAAAGATTAATTCATTTCTCAATACCGGAAGAGAATTTCATTAGACAAACAGTAATGGTAGAGCGAATGAGGCACTTTAGTCAGTTATCTTTCCCTGATAAAATCTGAAGCAATCAAATTGGTAAGTAGGTCCTTACAGTTGGAATCCTTGGATTTTATCATTGAAGTCCTATGTAAGGGTAACAAAATATTTCATCTAATATCTTTCTTGTTAATGAAGATAATAACAGAAGTGGTGAAATTTTGATAGTTCTTTACCCTAAAAATACTTACCTTGAATTTCAAATAAATTAAATGATTTACAAAAAAGTTATTTAAGATTAATTTTTGCAAATTGACATTGAAAAGTAAGGGTAAAATCCGAGTAATCCAACTAATTGGACCTACCAATTTGAAGAGTGTATAAGGGGAAATAACTGACTAAAGTCCCTAATTGTATTGGTTAAAATATAGGTCAAAAGTTGGCAAAGGCAGCTGCGAATAAAAACACTAACCTATAAGTACCGTCAGGTACCCATTGTACAGATCCAAGAAAATTTACTTGAGCAATATCCGAATTTTCATTTCCAATTTGTCCATCCCCACCGTAAGCCTGAAATAATTGTAAGATCAATTAATAAAGTTATACCATTGAACGAAAATGGCCAACGACGTGTTTAAGTGATATTTTAACAATAAGGTCATATTCTTCGGGGAGGATTCATACTCCAAATGAGTTTTAAGTGTTACAAAACTCAGAGTTTGATTTCAGAAAATCTGATAAGTCTATATCATTCCATATTATTATACCTCACGTGATTTGTTCACTATATTTGTTGACATGACCTATCGGCCCGCATGACATCACCTATCGGCCCGCATGACATCACCTATCGGCCTGCTTGACATCACCTATCGGCTCGCTTGACATTGATCACCTATCGGCCCGCTTGACATCACCTATGGGCCCGCTTGACATCACCTATGGGCCCGCTTGACATCACCTATATGTCCGCTTGACATCACCTATCAGCCTGCTTGACATCACCTATCGGCCCGCTTGACATCACCTATCGGTCCGATTGACATCACCTATCGGCCCGCTTGACATCACCTATCGGCGCTTGACATAACATATCGGCCCACTTAAAGCTGTGGAAGACCACTGCGTTGGAGTATGCTAAAAACCGGGACCCGAGTTAAGTGTTAACCCTTTAATAATATCCTTTATTTATTGTACTTTTCACAAATTGTTTAGTTAATAATCAAAATTGTCAATAATTGAGTGTTTTCATAATGGCCTTGTTATCATGCAACAGGTTAATTTGACTGTCTTCAGCCAAAAAGCAAGGTCATTAATAAAGCACTTTAATTAATTAATATTATAGTATAAACTTACCTTTTCAATCAAGAGCTTCGGATACCATATATCAGTTAATGGTACTTTGATTCTGAATATGAAATCATAAAACCGTGGTTTCCATTTAAGAATTTCATCCTTCCAATCGATTCTAAAATATCCAAGAACTGACATTTTATGAGATGTTATATCGAATTCCAACAGACTAATTGGTATAAAAAGTGTCTGTACTTGAAGAGCAGCAGACTGGTTTAAGATTGGTCGCACTTTATTGTCATAGTCAGCTAAAACGGTATCAAGCAAAAGCTTAGTTGTTTTGATTGATTTTGCAGGTTTTTGAGTAGTCACAGGCTGTTTGGTTGTCGTAGGAGCTTTTGTGGTTGTCGTAGCAGGTTGTGTGGTCGTCGTAGCAGGTTGTGTGGTTGTCGTAGCAGGTTGTGTGGTTGTCGTAGCAGGTTGTGTGGTCGTCGTAGCAGGTTGTGTGGTTGTTGAAGCAAGTTGTGTGGTCGTCGTAGCAGGTTGTGTGGTTGTTGAAGCAGGTTGTGTGGTTGTGGTAGCTGGTTGTGTGGTTGTAGTAACAGGTTGTGTAGTCGTCGTAGCAGGTTGTGATGTTGTCGTAGCAAGCTGTGTGGTTGTCATAGCAGGCTGTGTGTTTGTCGTAACAGCTTGAGCGGTTGTCGAAGCAGACTGTCTCGTTGTCGATGCCGTCTGTCCTGTTGTCGATGCAGACTGTCCTATTGTCGATGCAGTCTGTCCTGTTGACGATGCAGGCTGTCCTGTTGTCGATGCAGACTGTCCTGTTGTCAATGCAGGCTGTTCTGATGTGGAGATAGGCTGTCCCGTTGTCGATGCAGACTGTCCTGTTGTCGATGCAGGCTGTCCCGTTGTCGATGCAGATTGTCCTGCTGTAGTTGCTGATTGTCCCGTAGTCGATGCAGACTGTCCTGATGTCGTTGCAGGCTGTCCCGTTGTCGATGCTGGCTGTCCCGTTGGCGATGCAGTCTGTCCTGATGTCGAGATAGGCTGTCCCGTTGTCGATGCAGAATGTCCTGTTGTCGAAGCAGGCTGTCCCATTGTCGATGCAGAATGTCCTGTTGTCGATGCAGGCTGTCCTGAGGTCGAGATAGGCTGCCCTGTTGTCGATGCTGGCTGTCCTGTTGTCGATGCAGGCTGTCCTGTTGTCGCTGCAGACTGACCCGTTGTCGATGCAGGCTGTCCTGTTGTCGATGCTGGCTGTCCTGTTGTCGATGCAGGCTGTCCTGAGGTCGAGATAGGCTGCCCTGTTGTCGATGCTGGCTGTCCTGTTGTCGATGCAGACTGTCCCGTTGACGATGCTGGCTGTCCCGTTGACGATGCAGACTGTCCTGTTGTCGCTGCAGACTGACCCGTTGTCGATGCAGGCTGTCCTGTTGTCGATGCTGGTTGTCCTGTTGATGATGCAGACTGTCCTGTTGTCGATGCTGGCTGTCCTGTTGTAGCTGCAGACTGTCCTGTTGTCGATGCAGGCTTTTCTGTTGTCGATGCTGGCTGTCTTGTTGTCGATGCTGGCTGTCCTGTTGTCGATGCAGACTGTCCTGTTGTCGATGCTGGTTGTCCTGTTGTCGATGCAGACTGTCCTGTTGTTGTTAAAGACTGACCCGTTGTCGATGCAGGCTGTCCCGTTGTCGATGCAGACTGTCCTGTTGTCGATGCAGACTGTCCTGTTGTCGATGCTGGTTGTCCTGTTGTCGATGCAGACTGTCCTGTTGTTGTTAAAGACTGACCCGTTGTCGATGCAGGCTGTCCCGTTGTCGATGCAGACTGTCCTGTTGTCGGTGCTGGCTGTCCCGTTGTCGATGCAGGCTGTCCTGTTGTCGATGCTGGCTGTCCCGTTGTCGAAGAAGGAAGTCCTGATGTTGATGCAGGCTGTCCTGTTGTCGAAGATGGAAGTCCTGATGTCGATGCAGGCTGTCCTGTTGTCGGTGCAGTCTGTCCCGTTGTCGATGCAGGCTGTCCTGTTGTCAAAGAAGGAAGTCCTGATGTCGATGCAGGCTGTCCTGTTGTCGAAGAAGGAAGTCCTGATGTCGATGCAGGCTGTCCTGTTGTCGAAGAAGGAAGTCCTGATGTCGATGCAGGCTGTCCTGTTGTCGAAGAAGGAAGTCCTGATGTCGATGCTGGCTGTCCTGTTGTCGATGCGGGCTGACCCGTTGTTGATGCAGTCTGTCCCGTTGTTGAGGCCGACTGTCCTGTTGTAGAAGCAGACAGTGTGGATGACGTTACAGGCTGTGACATTGATGTAGCAAGCTGCCCGGTTGTCGAATCAAACTGTGATGTTGAAGCAGGCGGTGAAGTTGATGTAGCAGGTTGTGTGGAGGTCATAGCAGGTTGTGAAGTTGTCGTCGCAGGTTGTGTGGTTGTCGAAGTTGGTTGTTGAGTTGTCGTAGCAGGTTGTGTGGTTGTCGTTGCAGGTTGTGATGTTGTCGTAGCAGGTTGTGTGGTTGTCGTAGTATGTTGTGCAGTTGTCGTCGCAGGTTGTGAGGTTGTCGTCGCTTGTTGTGAGGTTGTCATCGCAGGTTGTGAGGTTGTCGTCGCAGGTTGTGAGGTTGTCGTCGCAGGTTGTGAGGTTGTCGTCGCAGGTTGTGAGGTTGTCGTCGCAGGTTGTGAGGTTGTCGTCGCAGGTAGTGAGGTTGTCGTCGCTGGCTGTGAGGTTGTCGTTGCAGGTTGTGTAGTTGTCGTAGCTGGCTGTGAGGTCGTCGTTGCTGGTTTTGTGGTTGTCGTAGTAGGTTTTTTGGTCGTCGTTACAGGCTTTTTTGTCGTTGTAGGAGGTGGTTTTGTTGTAGTAACAACCTTTTTAGTTGTAGTTGGAGCCGGTTGTAGTGGAGCACCACCGCCTCCGCCTCCGCCTCCACCTCCACCTCCTGTCTTTTTTGTTGTTTTACCATAATCATAGTAGTTTGAGTAGTCATTGTCTATTGGCACGAAATTTACATTGACCTCTGAACCTGGTTTAGCGCCTGTCACACTATGAATACAAATTATAATAAAACAACATAGAATTAAATATGTATCCATCTTGTTATTCGTCAAGTTTGTTCCAGTATCTCCTTTTAACAACTGAGTTCTTGAATTTCTTTATTCCAGTGCGTATATTTGGCTTTAAGATCGGTGAGGGGCGTTTAATAAATACAATATAGTTCCATTTTAGGGACAATTAAATCCGATAGTTTCAATAGCGGAATGGCAGTAATATAGAAACCTTTTTATTCTCATAATAGGCATTTGTGACAAAAAAATGTAAAAGTATCGCATGAATTTGCAATAACACATAGAAGGGTGCAACTAGCGCCAATTATTGTAGAATCCCAAACATACAATGTATATGACCTCATTTCTAATAAACAAACAGAATCTTATTTAACTTAGTATTGCAATGTGCTCATCACGTCCGATTATTTAATTACATTTGTGTTAATTATCATCTTGTAAGGGGAAAAGCACATTTTTTAACAAAATGAGATAAGAAATAATAATTTCTTTAATGTTATTTGTATTGTTTAAACAGTATATAACTGTTTCGACGGTGTACTATTCACAAATCGTAAATAAAATATACGTCTTATTCTGTTCTGTTTTGTCCTGTATTTTGAAATAGTAACAATTTTCCAATATGTTGTTCATGAATTATAAACCAAATTAATGCAAAATGGTAAACATGGGTTGAGTTCAGTTACAGCGAACGTTACAGAACGTTCCGTAACGATACATTCGGAACTCCTCGATCATTTGCTGCGAATAATCTCGGACATATTTAGACGCTTTTTTGAAACTACCGGTGTTAAAGTAAACAATTATATGGCCGAGGAGTTCCGAATGTATCGTTATGTAACGTTCTGTAACGTTCGCGATAACTGAACACAGCCATGGTGTAATAGATACAAATTTATAATCTAATAATCATTGACATAGTTTCTTAAAGTATTAACTACTTTAAAATAGACATTAGACAATTCTAAATTTGAAAATTTCAATAAAAGCGTTGGAAATAACATCGTCGCCTCAATCTAACAATGCTCTAACTACCAAATTTTTATTTTTGGGAAATCGACTTCAAAAGTTTGAAAGGTTATATCTTCGTTGTTTCAGTCTGTATAGACATGAGACTTGGTAGGCACATTTACAATGTTATTCCACACATACTTTAAGAATATGATTGAAATATTATGAATAATAATGCTGAAAATTGCAAAAATGTGTTTGGAGATAGATCAAAATTCGCTTATTTTGGTTGATGCATCTCGTTCTAACATTGCACTATCTCCAAGAAGACATTATAATGGTATTTGTGCACATTTTCAATAATTTTGAGTTTGTAACACTGCCTATGTTGCAGTATACATATTTATTTTAGTATACACCGAAAATATGATGTCAATGGAGAGAAAAAACACGATAATCATGTTGTGTACTCCGACTAGACGAAAGGAGATAGAGCAATGTTCGAACAAGCTTCTATGGACCTAGAGCATTGTTAGAGTCAATTAGGACATAATACGAGTGACGAAGACTTCATTTTGATCGGATAACAGTATTTTCAGCCCAAACATTGATCTATGTCCTGGACATAGAGCAATGTTTACGCTGTGAGCAGAGAAAATGTGTGGAGATAGGATAATGTACGATTGGCGAATTGGGCTGTTTGACATGATAGAGTGTCGAAACCTTTTTTAGAAGATAGAACAAGGTCATACAAGTCACTTGGGATGTTTATCTCATTTTTTTCAAAAATGGAGATAGGACATTGTTAGATTGAGGCGACGACATGTGTCTTGTCATTGGATATTTTTGCTAATGCCTCAGTCGCATAAAATCGTGGCTTGTTGCGGATCCGTACGTGCAGACAGTCGTAGGCCGTGGGAAGCCATTTGCGTATTAAGGTGACAGTACGCACATGGCACAAAACAACACACCCGTACGGAGCCGTAGCTGGAAGATATGCAAGTTTAATCCATACTCGGCCGCGATTGTGTTCACGATTTTACTTTGAAACTGATACGTGTATCCATGGCTCATCTTACGGACCCTGGTAAAAATGTAACAGTCCGTACGGGTACGCAAGAGTTTGTACGAGTCCTTGTGGAGCTTGATCGCACGGCTAGTTTTATGTTTATGGGACTGTAGCAATAGACATTCGAGACATTTTAACCCACCCCCTTCTGAATTGGAAATGTACACATCAGAGGCTGGCTCCAACATTACATTTATCTGATCATAGAGTGTTATTAATTAAGTAAATAGTTCCAAACGTTTTAATAATAGGGTTACTCCTAATTGAATATTTTAGGCTAACGTTCTGGAATTAATTAAATATTTTATGATAAAAGTCAGTGCTCATGAACTAAGGATAATTTATTATTTAAGTTTATTTTACTTGGAAGTTCAAGTGTGTTTAGTGATAAATTATGTTAAATATAAATTTGTTCTGCCTATAAATCAAGTTATAAATGTATCAATTTCTGTCTTTTTTTCAAGCCAGTGTTTAAAATGGGCTACATAAATTATATGTTCTCATATATGTGAAAACAAGCCTTGTTTGAGACATGATTGAGCATAATGATAAAGATTATTATTATTATTATCATTATTATTATTATTATTATTATTATTATTATTATTATTATTATTATTATTATTATTATTATTATTATTATTATTATCATTATCATTATCATTATCATTATCATTATCATTATCATTATTATAACACAGACCTATGTCAATAAACTCATATTAATTACTAAAATATACATGTATGTATCGTATAATAATAATTATTCTGGAACTTAGAAAAGGACAGGAAACAGATAGATGTAATTATAATATATACTCGTATGTGTGTGTGAGTGTGTATGCATGTATAACCCCTCGATTTTATATGTGCACATAGATTTCCTTTGACTCTGCATTCCTGTGAATCTGAATGCTAGTTGCAATTTGCTATTTTTATTTTTATATTTATTTTCTTATATTTGCTGTAAATAATTATGTGATTTTCGAAATTTGGAGGCAATAAACTATATATATCAAATGGTGTAACTTCAGAGTTATCATTTCTGCGTAGAGAAGGGCAGCAAAAGGAGCAGGAAGACGGGGATTTAGTTTAAAGTGTATTGGTATTTATCACCAAACAAGTAAATATAAAATAGTAGATCATAAGAATTTAGAGGATTGATGGGAAATCATAGCAAATTTTAAACTTTCCTCCTCAAATATTTTCTATGCAAAGAGATTCTTATGGGTTTAAAACCACTCGTTCGATCTTAACACTATAAGTTTCTCTTTAAAATACAAAATATTTGTACCGGCTGTAACTGGTTATATTGTATCAATATTGAGTAAATAGAAAATGAAAAACAAATGACCGATAAACAGATAGAAACAAAACAGCATGACATGAAAATAGAAAGAAATGATGCTGTTGATTTCTACTTCAGAAAAGAAAATACCCCTCAAAAAAAAGTAATGACTAACAAATAAGTATGTTCGATTCTACCCTGATTTTAATTTTGTTCATACAAAAAGTTTGAACATCGCGAAAATTTAGAATATGCAAACTGTCGAGCGAAAAAGGCTGATAACCACGCATTATGGTTAAGGTAGGGGTGTAACAATACGATAAAAACCGTATTGCAATATATTGCAATACACGAAACCCGTATTGCAATATATTGCAATATATTGTGATACATATTATTCTTTGCGCATACATGCATAGCATGAATTAATGCACGTTCATCGTCTTAATTTGATCAACATTGTACATAGATATTTGTCTTTTTACATGATATACACGTATTATGCAAATGTTTGAATAAGTTAGAAAAAAGGTTTTGAATGGACTTTTTAAGATTATTATTCTCTAATTACCAAAAATATTTCAAGTTTCCGAACACATTTAAACATTTATTCAAACACTCAAATTTCGGACTCTGATATAAACAATCAGTATGGAACGTAACTAGAAAAACCGGTTCAGAGAAAAACGAACTGGTTAAAAACCGTCAGAAGTCGTATTGCAATATAAACCGGTATATCGGTTAACCGTTACACTCCTAGTAACAACTATAATCAACTTCCATTGACACTTTTCTAGAATTAGTGTCTTGTTAACATTTGGTAGAATTCTTAGGCAGGACTTTCAATGAGCTTTAAGAGTATACATGTATATGAAATCAAAATATTTTGTGTATCATCCGATATTTTTTTAATTAGATTTAACGACGTTTGCAACATAGGCTTCTTTACAATCAAGTTCACTTTACATTGCGGATTGTGATTTTATGTAAAAAAGTATCCGTGAATAGCGTTATATTAAGTTTTTTTCATGAAGTTCGATTTTTGTGATTTTTATTACACTTTTCTAAAAATATTGGCCAGTTTTTTTCATAATATATTACGTAGCCATTTTCGTAACACATTTAAAGATATTAGAGTCTGTAAATGTAACATGTAAAAGTAAAAAAACCTTACTAACAATGATGCTTTATGGCTGAATAATTCTAGAAATAATCTCATGTGTTTCTTCATTGTACTCCTTTAAACTTCTTACCAAGTTATATATTCTAATAATGTCAACATAGACTTTTTATATGGACACATTTTAGATCATTCTATTTTCATATGCAAGGGAGGTAATTACTAAGTCCCGTTGAAAGTTTTTGTCTATTAATTTTGAAATTGCAAGTTATGTAATAACTCTAATCCATGCAAATTAATTTACACATTATAATGAATGAAACATATCATTTTTGTAAGCTTTCATCAAACTTTTAGATTTTTTAACTGTGAGTGGCATTAAGGACTGTATTACCTTAAAGCCCCTTTACTAAATAGAACGCTGATAATTGTCAAGTATCATGCTTTTGCTTAAAACTCATGCAAACATTCAATGAATATATAAAACGCATTTAAGATACAAAAAAACTCAAGTATTTGCTCCAGAATTTATACTAATATTATTTTGAAATTAGCGATAAAGCCCAACGTAAAATCTGTACGGAAAATCACGGAACTCAACGAACTAGATCGGAACATCCCATCGTGGCTAAAAATAACCACAACTTTAAATCTTAAGTCAACAAATTTTCTGCTTTGATAAATACACGTTTTGTATAGTGAATTTCGTGCGAAAGCCAATTAAAACTCACGAAATCATGTAAATAGTTTCATACATGAACATATATTGACGGGAAAAAGAAACGAACCCATTAAGCCTTACTTTATACAAAAACGTTTGCTGATAGGCCACGTTCAGGTAGAATGAGTGTAATGTCGCTAAGCCAAGACAACTAGATAATTTATATTTACGCCAACGACATTCGCGTGACAGATTTTCATGGCAGTATCTACGTCATGTGTGGTGAAAGATAACCGTGTATGTCAAATAAGTCGACAAACAACGGAAATCTTCTTGATTGGCGTAAAGAGTTCTTAAGATATGCCACCGTCATCAACGTTTATCTCTCTGCTCGTATCATCGCGGCCGTGGTGTTGAAATAATGAAGAGCTCAGTAAGGATTCGCGTCTTGGCTTATGTAACGCCCTCAGATTTATCAATGTTTCAAAACGAGTTTAGGCCACTACTTGTTGTTGGCTAAGGTAATCTCGAGGACACATCACATATACTAGCTTTTATGCTCTGTGAGTGTCTCTATATTCGGGCAACGTTATGACTGTGTCTATCAGCATAGTAACGACATACCTCACGTTGCGCATGTCACCAAGGACTTCTTACTGGGTGACAACATTAATGTTTCCTTATATTATTCTTAATCACGGAAATTATGTACCTAGTTGAAATGAGGCGTTTCTTTTTAGCATCAGTTTAGATGTTTGCGTACTCAAAATTTGCACGCACTGATTTCTCGAGTAAATCACTGGAAAAACGATATGACATATCCAACACTTTACAATTTTGTGTAAGTTTTATCAAACACCTATTAAGCAACTTGATTGGCTGAGAGGATATCTCCGTAATCTAATTTGCATGTTATAAAAGTACCCTACTTTTATAAGAAATTGATATTTTGAATAACTTGACCCCTAAAAGGGAACCCGCTAGAGAGAGTTATTATAATCCAAAGGCAGTTATATTCTATTGTCTTTTTGATGGTTTTACTTGTTTTTAAATAGATGATAAAGATTTTGTCTTCGTTTAGTGGCTTTAAACTAGTCTAGTTGCCGGTCTCGTATTCTACGCAATTTAGTAGGGGCAGGTAATCCAGGCTAACCTTAAACGAAATAAAGAAACGACCCACCAAAGTTTTGTCCTTTTTAATACCATGAGGATTTATGTTGTCTAAATTGCTATACCAAATAAATTTAAAAAAAACAATATAAACAAAATTGCAAATAGTGGAACACTAAATAATTTAGAAATTCAGACTTTTGTCTCGACGTGTGTAGCTGTAGGGCTTGGTCACAAAATTGGCTTAAGAAAATGATTGTACCATGTAGTTATTTTTCTATGACTTTGTATTTGCTTCGACAGTACACTTAAACCTATATATAGCAACGGTTTAACGTAATGTATGACGGAGAACCAGACCCCTGTCACGTAATGAAATCAAATATTGGTCATTCAATAGCCAGAAATAATAAATTAATAATATTTCATATTGAGTACACATTAATATTAGCTGCAACACAGCAGCAAAGCGGAATTCATTAATAATTAAAGAAAAAATGACTTCTGAATTTATTTGAAGTCTAACTAATTATAGAAGCCTTTCAACTCCTAGTTGATATAAAATTAATTATTTGTTCAAAGCAATTGTTATTTGACAATATTCTTTGACGATTTTTTATGACCGTAATATCGCCGACAGTTTACTTAACGGTCAATTAAGTGTTTCGAAATTGTACAAATAACGTATATAACTTATAAAACACGGGATATTCGTGGAACTGTTTTGTAACACAGTATGTAACAATGGACTACTTTTATAAGGTCACTAACCTCATTTTAGGAATCATACCATAAAATCTAATTCTAAGGTCATTGACCGTATTAAATAGGAATGTAACGGTTAACCGATATACCGGTTAATATTGCTATACGAGTTTTAACGGTTTTTAACCGGTTCGGTTTTCCATGAACCGGTTTTTGTAGTTATGTGTCGTACTAATTGTTTTTATCAGAATCTGATAGTTAAATGTTTAAACAAATGTTAAAATGAATTGAACACTTGAAATACTCTTACTGTGCTTTTAAAGGTTACTCATTTAGTCAATTGAAAGAAAAATATCTTGAGTCTGTTACAAACCACGATTTTTTCTAACATATAGACCATTTTACATTTGTAATTCAAACATTTGGATAAGAGATCATTTGATAATACCCATATGCGTGCTATGCTAATCCAATTAGGACGAGGTACATGCATTAGGTTATGCTTTGCATGTCTAAGCGAAAAACAGGTGCGTATTGCAATATATTGCAATACGGGTTCTGCATATTGCAATATATTGCAATACGGTTTTTACCGTATTGTTACACCCCTAGTATTAAAATTTTTGAGTCCATTTTGAGTGTTGCATCTATATCCTATCGCAATCGTTTATTTCGACAAATGCCACATATAAGCTGAAGCACACATTTAGTGTCATAGACGTAGAATATCTGATACGTTACTGTTTAGTGCCTTTTAAACCCGGGTCGGTAGCGCAGTCGGTAGCGCGCGGGGATTTGGAATCTTGTGTCCCGAGGGGGTACGGGTTCGAATCCCATCCGGGCAGGTTATACCCTCCCATTAAAGTTTGACAATAACGTCAGTTTTCCTCCTTAAATAAGGTATATGGAGAAGTTTTCGGCCTCGTGGAAGGGTAGGCGAGTACTAGTTAGAGACAAGGGTCCAGGAAAGCTAGTTTATGTGCGCTGGACGTCGTAAAAATGTGTTGACACGGCGTTAAACCCAATAAATAAATATTAAATAAATAGTACCATTAACTTCTCGACAATATTTTTTTGACCGAACATAATGAATGTCATGATATATCGCATGTTATTTTACAGGTTTATTTATACTGATCTAGGCCTCCAGCCCATAACAAAGGTTTTAAACAATACAATGTTATACAACAATAATAATGTAATGACATATACAGTTTTACATTAAACTATAATATAGAATGTTAAGTAACTAAGAATTTCTACGTTTTTCAAAAGCATAGTATAGTCCGTTTTTGGAAGGAAATTTTCAAAACAAAGATCTTAATTTTGCATAACATCGCCTAAATGTTCTAATAAAAAGACAGTCTAGGTATGCTTCATGCTCAAACAAGGTTTTATATTCTCTGTAATAAACAGCTTATTATTACGTGCTAGCTCTGAATACCATGATTGAAGATCAGTTTTTTTAATTAACGAATGATTTTTAATTATGTCGGGCAGTTGTCAGTCCCTGACGAAAGTATGCGCTTAGTAGTTGGTTAACAGCTAAATCCAGATATTTAGCCTTTCCAGGAGCAGTGAGTAACGGTTGACTGACCGCCGTTGTATGACCTATACAATGTGTTGCTAGGGCGTAAAACCCAACAAAAACAAAAAACTAAAACAAAATATGTATGAATATTGTAATTGTTGATAACTAAATGTCAAATAGATAAATGTTTTATAAAGAAATACTGAAACAAAATCCTTTTCAGGAGTATCAGTCGAAATAATGCAAACCAAAAGACGTTTGGCAAGTTCAGTTGGTAACACACAAGTCTTCTGTTCGAGGGGTCGTGGTCCAATTCCCGCACGGAGCATATTTTCGTGAAGCTTGGTCATGCAACTATTTCTACGGCATTTCTCCCTCCTAAATTGATTTTTGATCATGTAGGGCAATTGTCAGTCACTGACGAAAGCATGCTTGATTAACAGCTAAATCCAGTGATTTAGCCTTTCCAGAAACAATGAGTAGGTTGACTGATCGCGGTTATATGACTCATACAATTTGTTGTTACAGTGTTAAACCTAACAAAAAACTCAAAACAACAAAAAAAAACTCTTACACAGGTTTTCGATTCAGATATTCGCATCAAGCTTCGGGTACCTATGTGCTCACCGATTGGACAGACACTATTATACATGTACGTACAAAGTCTTCAACTATCAGTGGTGCAAACATTAAACTCATAGATTAGATAATAGATAGATTTGTGCATTTGCATTTAGATAAGCGGCGTAAATGCATGCTGATTCATAAATTCGTTTATCTAAATACATTTGACTCTATATTTGTTTAATAAAACATGTACATGTACTTAAATTCGGATATATTTTTGTATCGATAGTGAGTACAGAAATACTTTGGTGAGCATTTAAATAAGCGGGGTTAATGTATGCGCCACAGACATTTGAATAATTTAACAATACAAGGCCAATCAATCGTAATATATATTGTAATTATATGGATTTAAATGACATTTGTCCTAATGCATTCAGCATTTTGTATATTTGACATACGACCAGAACAACATAAAATGCCGCGACCGTGGCGTAGTGGTTAGCATGTCTGACTTCGAATCCGGAGATCGCGGGTTCGAGCCCGGTTGTGGTAGGTCGTACCCTATGCATGAGTTGTCGGCCTCGTGGTAGGGTAAGTTAGTACTGGTGATAGAACAGTGTCCAGGAAACCTATAGAAAGAAGAGCTGACCGTCGTATATATGACCTATATGTGTGTTGAAAACGACGTTAAAAAAAAGAAAAAAAGACATCATTAATATACAAAGATGAACCTTCAAAGAAATATGAATACAGCCAATGTTTCTGACAGAATGTCAAATAAATGAAACAAAAACTGTGTACTACGCTATTGGACTATTATAAAACAAACTTACGAAAAGTACACTGGTATATATCGAAATACTTTGAAGGTTAGGGTATTATTTGATCCTTATCAACCTACTCACACCATGAAATGGCTAAATCTCTGGATTTAGCTGTTAATATAAGTTACTACCAGTTATATCGATAGTTTAAACATATGGTATTGTTCATATTTACATAAATATTTACATACAAAGATGTAAAATAATTGTAATAATTATAACTAATATACATTGTACGACTATAGGATTGAAATACAAATGTTGTTTCTTTATTACGGCTTCACCGTTAAAGTAATACCTCAGTCCCATAAAATAGTGGCTTGCGGATCCGTACGTGCAGACAGCCGTAGGCCGGGGGAAGCCTTGCGTATTAAGGTGACGGTACGCACATGGCACAAAACAACACACCCGTACAGAACCGTAGCTGGAAGATATGCAAGTTTAATCCATACTCGGTCACGATTTTGTTCACGATTTGACTTTGAAACTAATACGTGTATCCATGGCTCATCTCATGGATTCTCGTAAAATGTAACAGTATGTACGAGTACGCAAGAGTTCGCACGGGTCCTTGCGGAGCATGATCGCACGGCACCCGTACGGTGCCCTTATGGCTATTTTTATGTTCATGGGACTGTAGCATAAGATTATTCTGTGACTATAATACTGCCTACTTCACATCCATTAATTGTAAAGTAACTTAACTTAGACAAAACACTTCAATAATATTAATTTTGTAATGACAGACACACTTTGTATGACTGTGATATGAAATGTTTTTAATGTGGTAAATTAGTTTTTTTGTTTTATGTCTTAATGTTTAAGGTGGGTCGGTACCTTACTCGGAGGGAAAAACGAAAAAAATATTATGTTCACCGATTATGATAAAAGTTGGCAGGCAGATACCTTCATGCTTCTTGTTTGTTTTTCTGATAACCTTAGCGACGTTGTCGTTTTTTTCACGACGTCATGGACGTCACAATGGTTCGCGCTAAAAACAGGCATGCAAGTACATTAACCCATATATTTAAAGTATTGAATGTCCGAGGACAAAGATAATTATACCAAAATGTTACTGAAATGTTGTTGCATACAAATATTTTGTTCCGATTATCTAAATATCACGTCATTTGTAAAGATTGTACATTTCATCACTAAATTTAGGGTTTTCACGTCTAAAAGGTTTCACCAATTGCCGAGTTATAACGTTTATTTTCAAATTAAAGCAGAACGGTGGTCAAATTCTTATCGCGATTTTTGAAAACTACACACTTTTTGTGTCATTTTAATGAAATAAAAAAGGAAAGTGAACGTTCTCAGTTTTTCACAATATCGCTTTCAAAGTAAAATTACCTTCAAAACAACGACGTTAATATTACGTTGCGCTGACGTTAAAACGTGAAAACCCTAAATTCAGTGATGAAATGTACAATCTTTACAAATGACGTGATATTTGGATAATCGGAACAAAATGATTGTATGCAACAATATTTCAGAAACATTTCGGTATAATAATCATTGACCTCGGACATTCAATATCTCAAATACGTGGGTTTAATGTACTTGCATGCCTGTTTTTAGCGCGAACCATTGTTACGTCCATGACGTCGTGAAAAAAACGACAACGTCGCTAAGGTTACCAGAAAAACAAACAAGAAGCATGAAGGTATCTGCCTACCAACTTTTATAATAATCGGTGAACAAAATATTTTTTTCGTTTTTCCCTGCGAGTAAGGTACCGACCCACCTTAATTGTTTGTTTGATTACTCTAGCATGTACTATCTTTGTAATTGATGTCACAAATAAATTAAACTAAACAAGCAGTTATTATTTATGTCATAAAATACATGGTATTTCTGATAGTATATTGCACACGGTCATAGAGGCTATTGCAACATTTTAAATTCTTTCTTTAACTAAAACTCGAAAGTCATTTGGATGATAAACAAGGCCAGGTACAGGGTTTAAATCTAACTCTTCGCCAGGGGGTTTAATAAAGTCACATCTTTGCATTATAGTAGCAAATGATAAAAATACATTCATTTTAGCGATGACGTCACCAATGCATCTCCTACGTCCAATTCCAAATTGTAACACATGGGCACACTTGTCTGCGTCTATCGTATGGTCCTTCGTAAGGAAACGCTCTGGACGAAAATTGTCCGGATCACCCCAGAAGTTTTCATCGTAGTGAACAGAATAAAAGTTGAGGATTACAACAGTGTCTTTGTCAACGTCGTAGTCCCCAATCTTGGCATCCATCATGGCGTAGTGTGGTAGAGCAAAAGGTAATGGAGGGACCATACGACTAACTTCCAGAAACACGGCTTCAATATAGGGTAGATTCTTTTTGTCACTTAGTGACACTTTTCGCCCTTTAACCAATTCGTCTATTTCTTCGTGCACTTTTTGTTGCACGTCTGGATAGGCTGTTACATGCAGCAACATCCAAGCGACAGTCATACTTGTGGTGTCGTAGCTAAAAGATAAATAAATATAATAAGTATATAATAAATAGTATAATAAGAATAATTAATTTTGATTTGGGAGGCGCGCAAAGAAATGTTCAATAGCAATATTTAAGAAAATTCATCGAATCCTGCCACAAACACTAATTTCAAGTCCAGCAATTAGCCATTTTGGAATGGAAAGTTTACATGTGATTTGCCAGGTAAAGGCTTATGACCAATGAAATATACAAAACATGAATGAAACTATACAACTTAGTTATTTATTGTTCAATGTTACAACTACTATACTCATTTATTTCAGCTCGATTGTGAAACACTTGATGAATCACATTCAAGTCCGCTTTCGGTTCATCAGTGTTTGGTTAGAACAAAAAAGTTTCCTGCTCAAAGAAACTAAGTGGTACAACAATGTAGGTTTTAAATGTAATTTGATCCAACGCAAACAAAAATGTTTAATGATAATCAATCAAATCAAACGTCGTAACACCTCAGCCACGCTCGCTTCTTGTATGTAACAAATTTAAAGCTTTATATATTTCAAAATGACTCTAGATTACCTGGCTGCCATTAAATCTACTAAAGCACCATTTAGTTTAGTTCTAGTTAATACATCATTATCATCACTAACATCACTTGCTAGAAAGGCATCAGTTACATCGCGAATATCTTCCTTTGCAAAATCTGTTTTGTGTTCTTCAATCTGAAATGAATCATTACACACTAGTTTTAAGAAATTTTGCGGTCAAGAACATTTTTTATTATCTTTCATTCTATCGATCTTAATTCCGATCCCCGATCATCATCCGTAAATTCGCTCACCTGTTCTTTTTGAAGTTTGTACATCTTTCCAAGTACATTTCGAAGCCAGTTCACTTTCCCTGGCATGAAATATTTAAGCCACGGCATCACATCGATGGCACTTCCGTTGTTGCAAAATTCTACAAACTCTTGGATGCAGTCATGGACTGTCTGCACGTGCTGTTCGATGTCCCGCCCACGTCCGTACAGAAGTTGAAAAGTTACTCGTAAAAAACAATGTTTCACATCCTGCAATACATATCCAGGAACTGTGCCACAGTTTTTGAGAAGTTTATCTATCAGTGCGCATGTCTCACCGGAAATCAAGTCTTCCATCACTTCCTGTCTGCCAGCCGACATTAATTTCAGTGACCTTGAAACTATTTGGTGATGCTTCATAAAAGCTGGGCCATAAGTACCAGACGACAATGTTGTAGCTCCAACCACTTCCTCCATGACTTCATGTGATACAAAATAAGGACGTCCCGCGAATGCATCATCCGGGTGATTAGTGACAGCCTTAATGGTAGAATATCCATTCACTCCAACAGCTTTCCAACTGCCAAGTCTAATGCTGAATACATCACCGTATTTCCGCCACCATTTCATGAATGTTTTCGGTGGAAATGCTCCGTATTGAGGAATATGTCCGATTAATGGATATCCACGAGGACCTGGGGGATATTTCTTCCCACTTTGGTTTAAAACCTTCCTAAAGAATCCTATTACTATGAACACACTCACTGAAACAAGTATATACAGCATCGACACCTCCATTTTGTCTAGAAGAAGTATTATTTTCGCAGCCTCGGTCCGTTAAGTATTAATCTAATATGTTTTATCACGTATCATACATTTGATTAAGGTTAAGGAGAGTAGGTTATCATATAAATTGTGTCATGGTCAATATAAATCGTTTATTTACACAGATTGTCTTGATGATATCAATGTTATGAAATGTGATTGTAATTTAGTATAATCAAAGTATTGAAATACAGAAAGTCTTTCGTGCACATTGAAACCTAACAAATTTATACTACTGAGTACTCCTTACACATTAGATTCAAGTACGAGTCGAGCAGAGCAAAAAATGCGGTTTATTCTAGTGTTCATTCTACCCTGTCACTACTGGCAAATATTTTAAAGATTTTATTCTCCTCTTCTTGCCATACAAAATCTTAAAGTACAGTTTCCCCTGCACACTTTGCATACAAATTCGGTAGGTTCATTAGTGTAGTTAAAAAGATAAATATGGCACAATACTGTAAAACACAATGAGTGGCCGCAGTATCATTACATTAAATCAATCACTATATATACTGCTTAGAGTATTAACGAGATTTGACTGCGCCTCTTCCATACTCTTTTTCAGCTATTGTGTCTTAAATATGAAATACTGCTGAAAAGTGTGTTTTCTAAAGCCAGTTCCATGCGAAAATTCATGTTGTCAATATAAACAAGTTTTTCGATGTTAAAAAGTTGAAACATACGCATGTTATTTGACTTCCGTAACTCTAGACAACCCTGTCAGGGTTGTCTACAGTTACGGAACTTCCGTAACTCTAGAACCTGGGTCTAGAGTTACGGTACCGTAGCTCTAGCCACTGCCAAAAATGTATTGTAAGAACAACACTTCATCATCGCGTAGTCTAGACACCAAACATGTAAGTTTTGAAGGGCCCAGTTTTTCGGTAACAGAATGTAATAGTTTCATTGTTTTATAAACTCTATAAAATATAACCCTCAGCAGTGAAATATTATTAAAATTAATTCCGCGCAATTTGAAAATAACTGCGCAAATGGTTGTGAAGCAGTCCATGGGAGACAACTCCTGCATTCATGTCAACAAACTCGGAACAGATTGGTTTTAGTTAAAACCGGATTAAAGTCACATGATCAATTATATTTTTAGGACAAGGGAAGTAACTGTGGTTAGTTATTAGATTGTTAACGAAAATAAACGTAAAAATGGCGACAACAATTAGTAAAGATGTGGTAAGTTTCTCGCTTTATTCCATTTTTACATATTGTTTACGTTGGTTTTATTTGTAAGTTTAAAATTTATTTTCAATATAAATGACACAAAATTTCAAAACGACTGACTGATTATGGTTTTAATTGTATCCTATTTTGGTCTGTTTACCAACTTTCGATAATCATAAGAATTAAGATATATTGCAAATGTTACTAGGTGACAGTCTTTTATTACTTGACAAAGAGTGCAGGGTTTGACAACTTGTCACTGTCTTAGCGTCAGCTCACTAGCCCAGACCAAAGCATAGGTACCACTGCCAGACAAAATATGTTTCTTTATAGATCTATATGAAATTATGAACAAGATGAAAAAATAGTCTTAAAATGTTGCTGGGAACTGGGTCTCTATGCCAACGGCGTATCACATACTTAAATGTTTTGAGCACTAGACCAATTTACTATGTTAAATAAAAGGGCTAACTTTCAGTTTCACTAGCCCAAATCAAATTTCACTAAGGCAGTGGCTAGAGTTACGGTACCATAACAATAGGATAGGTCACGTCGGTAAATATTTGTTTATTTTAAGTAATAATGAATATAAACAAGTTTTCCGATGTTTAAAAGTTGAAACATACGGCATGATACGCATGCTATTTGACTTCCTTAACTCGAGCCTTCCCTTACAAGGGTTGCCTACAGTTACGGAACTTCTGTAACTCTAGAACCTGGGTCTAGAGTTAGGATACCGTAGCTCTAGCCACTGCCTTTCACTTAACCTGTACTTCAGAACTTCAGGTTAATATGTTAAGGCAATGACTTAATTAGTCCTCAATGCCTGTTAGATATATTATAATGTATATTAAATAGTGCTATATTGACACCTATGGTGTTAATGTAACCTAGAGCTGTAATAAACTAATGACATTTAAATGACCGAGGCTAATTTATGATCTGTGAGAAATACAAATGTAATGATTATTTGATACACACCATTGACACTAAGTATGTAGGGCTGTCATGATAACTATTTACTAATAACTGAAATAGGTTAATTTATGGCTTGAAATTGATTATATTTGGTTATTCATTGGTAGGTTATTTTGATACATGCTCACAGCCATTGCTGAAGGTCCATACCAGAGGTGGAACTAGTTTGGGTACAAAAATGTTATCTAAAAGTAAAACTGATTCATAATGCCTTCTAACACTTTACATTAACCCCTATCATGCTAGAATTAAGATCACCTTTGTACGTACACCATTGGAATTAAATAAATTATAATACTCGTGAATGCATGTATTCTTAGAAATTCTTAATACTGTGAATCTGGATTCATACTTTGTCATTCAGACACTAAATAAATCCAGCATCGAGTTCCAGATAGGCATTCAATTTTCAGACATGAGTATAAATAATTACTGCAATGAACAACATCATGTAAAGCTAAATTTATGCATGTTCAAACAAAATGCAGAGCTTATGATTGTGTTATAACTGCATCCTCAGCCAAACAGAGTGATTGGCTTAACATTAACCAGTCAAGTGTTTTTTCCTTCAAGTTATTGTTTAGCTTCCTGTTTCAATGAATATAGTATTGAATTAATTATTTTTTGTTGTATTTACTTCAGGAAGAATTGTAATTACAATGCACACATTAGATAATTATTAGTCACTGTAGATTGCAACATGATCTGTTGGCAAACTTATCTTTGAAAATCTTTTTTTATAAAGTTGTTCTTCATTCTTTGTCTTAATGTTATGCATAGAAGCACGTAGAACAATGATCACATGTTGTAACATGAAATTCCATGGCTTGTTACTGTATATTGTTATGACATTTATTTCATTCCAAGATAAATTACAATAAAAGAATCTTTTATCATTCATTATTTAAGAATAAACTGTGCCACTACTATCTGAAGTTTGAAATCCAATTTAACATGTTTATAATTCTAGTAATAGTATAACAGATAAATGTTTAAGAACAAGTGTTGAAGTTCAGAAACTTTGGTACCTGAGATAGGGTTATTTTCCAATGTAAATCTTCTGAAATCATGACAATCCGACATTATTTTTCTGGATTATGAAAATTTTGAATTTTCTTACACACTTGTATTGAATTTTTAAGATTTGACTATACATGTTCTAACATTTTCCGGGGTTATGTCAAAATAAAGAAAATAAATTCTGGCACTATTAATTTAAGAAAACTAAAAAAGTATCATTACTTAATTAAAGGACTATGTTTAAACTTAAAACCTTCTCTAGGGTTTCGGATTTTAATTGAACTTTGTTTTGGGACTTAGTTAACAAAAATAATAGTTTGTTGGACTTTGTTGCAAAATGAAACAATTTTCTGGGACTTTGTTACAAAGTAGAACATTTTCTAGGACTTTGTATTAGTTTGTAACAAAAATGGACGTTATGTAGGGTTTGGTTACAAAATAGAATATTATTTAGGATTTGGTTACAAAATAGAACATTTTCTAGGACTTGGTTACAAAATAGAACATTATCTAGGACTTGGTTACAAAATAGAATATTATTTAGGATTTGGTTACAAAATAGAACATTTTCTAGGACTTGGTTACAAAATAGAACATTATCTAGGACTTGGTTACAAAATAGAACATTTTCTAGGATTTGGTTACAAAATAGAACATTTTCTGGGACTTTGTAACAAGATGGAACATTTTCTAGGATTTGGTTACAAAATGGAACATTTTCTAGGATTTGGTTTCAAAATAGAACATTTTCTAGGACTTTGCTACAAAATAGAACATTATCTAGGACTTGGTTACAAAATAGAACATTTTCTAGGATTTGGTTACAAAATAGAACATTTTCTGGGACTTTGTAACAAGATGGAACATTTTCTAGGATTTGGTTACAAAATAGAACATTTTCTGGGACTTGGTTACAAAATAGAACATTTTCTAGGATTTGGTTACAAAATAGAACATTATCTAGGACTTGGTTACAAAATAGAACATTATCTAGGACTTGGTTACAAAATAGAACATTTTCTAGGATTTGGTTACAAAATAGAACATTTTCTAGGACTTTGTAACAAGATGGAACATTATTTAGAACTTGGTTACAAAATAAAACATTTTTTTAGGACTTAGTATTAAAATAGGACATTTTTTTGGGACCATGTTTAATAAAAGACTTTTTAATGACCTTTAAATGTAGCAAGTTAAAAATATGTTTTATGTTCTGGCAGTCTAAGTTGTTTTAATGCTGATAATTTTATATGTATAGTTAAACCATAGTATGTCGGCATTCTCCATGCGAAATTATTTTTGTTAAGGGTGTGTCTTGAATTACCAAATTTGAAATATTTTGTATTAAAGGAAGGATTAGGGTGAACATTTTAAGATGTGGGTGGATATAACCTTTGTGTTCCTTAATCTCACTGGGTATATATAATTATGCTTCAAATTGTCAATTTTATTGTTTGCAATATTTTTTGGTGAGGAATACGTTTTAGATAATGGTTGTATTACTAAGTTATTACATTTGAAATGATGCTTGTTTAAATCATCTATATGATAATACCATATAAGTATTAATTATGTTGTTGTTTCTTTGAAATGTTTTAGTTACTCAAGATAAACGTTAAGTTGTCCTACTGGAAAGTAGTTGTCTCTGACAGCAGATTGTTATTGATTGTGCAGACTGTACTGTAACATGTCTGTGTATATAGTCACTGGATCTTTGCTATGTAAACAAACATTTGATTTTTATGTCAAATTCTTGCAGAAGGCAAAAAACAGGAAAAATCAGAGAGTGCATTTAATGACTATTTCCTTGTCTAAAATGCCTTCATTAATCTGTGAGTTGTAATTGTTTACTCTGAATCTTCTGCACAAATTATTTTTTGCACTTGACCTAGTTAACTGCTCAATTCAATTTTTTGTGCTGAGGATTTGGAGCTAACAATCTAAACACACAGGATCAATTAGGATTTTAGGTGAATGGAAAAAATTCATTATTTTATGTTCTATTTAATGAGATTCCATTATTATTCTGGTAAGAAAATTTTGTGGAAAACATCTTTTGTTTACCTAATTTGTTTTTGTTTCAGATCAAATGACTCTAGACGTATGTGTAATATAATAAATTTGTTCTAATTCCAGGAGGCTGGCTATGACCAACCCCCACCACCAGCCTATGCTGAAGCATCACAGGTTGAAATAACAGAACAATCAGCAGCTAACTCTAACGTACCACCATCATACTCGGCTACCACACCAACGGGTGATATGGGTAGATATTTTATACTTTTTGATTGGCTTTAAAGTTGTAGCAATACAGGAGGGAGAATGGCCGTGGAAATTCTTTCATGACCAAGCTGCAAAAAAGTATGGTTCGCCCAGAAATCAAACCTATGACCCTTTGGGTAGCTCACAAGTCTACTGATCAAGGGGTTTGGATTGGATTTCAGAGGGGCATACTTTGGTGGAGTAAGGTCATGAAATAATTTCCACTGCCATTCTCCCTTTACCACTGATTCTAAATCATGTTGGACAGTTTTCAGTCACTGAGGGAAGTATATGCCTAGTAACTGGTTAACTGCTAAATCTAGAGATTTAGTCTTTCTGGGAATGGTAAGAAGGTTGACTGACAGTCGTGATATGACTTATATTATGTGTTGCTTCAACCAAAATAATCAATCATACAAAATGCTTTTTATGTCAATTACACAAATTACACACACATATACTAGAAACAAATATTTGATTGTGTAAGAAAATGAACATGTTCTTGAATTTATGAATAGTTGATGAGAAGTAAAGTTTTATTATTTGACGTCCTGAACAAATATATACCGTATTTCAGACCCTTTCCCACTTTGAAAATTTACCAAATCCAGAATTGTCCCTCAGTATATAAGTTTAGAGCAATTCAAAATGATCGTCTGCTATGACAGGCGCAATAATTCCTGAAATACACTTGTTAATTAATCGGTTTATACTGAAGCACATGTATTATAGCTTATGAGTTAAGCGTCTCAGTTGAGCTCTTTACGTCGTATTATGTAATAGAATGGTATCAACTATTCAGTCACGACCCGTCGTTTGTACCAGTTGTCAGTAGAGATGTTACATCATCTTATGTAATAGAATGGTTCTATAGGAAAAGTTTAAAGATCATAGTAAATGACTTTGAATGATGTCTGAATAGTGGACTTCATTTATTTTACATACAGATGCAGTAGAATAAATGTGCATGAATGATAACTTATAAGCGGCAGTTATTGAATTGTTTTAAGAATTAACCCTTTGTGATGATTCTGTTCGCCTGTCTGGTTTACCTGTTGTATTTATGGGTCGATTGTATTAAGTGTTTTGAACCAGAACAGTGCTGATCTACCTATCAAACTAATATCACAGAACTGTTCTTTGTGAATGTATGTTTTGTTGGAGCCGGAAATTGAATTCCACTTTTCAAACCCGAACAAATTCAGTGCCTTCAGCACTTCGATATTAATCACTCTTTGAATGTACTTCAATGTTATATATTTACATTCTTTTGTCATGATTCATTGTCAACTATCTAGTTGAACATAGTGATTAACCAAAAGTACCTTTGTACCTGAGCCCCATACTATTGAACCTATTCACTACATACTTGGTTTATTTATTTAGTTTCGATTACATTATTGATTCAAAATAAAAATGTAGTGTTATATTATTATGGTCAAGTATTGACCAATGATATATAAAATTACACAAAATTTATTTAAATTTAAAAATGAAGAAAAAAATAGCATTATATTTAACTTGCCAAATGCTGCTATTGTATTGTCATTATGAAAGAAATATGGTACCCCTATTTCAAGGATGAGCCTGGGTCTCAAATTTAGGGAAAAGTGATTTCGCCCTCCAAGCAATTTAGGGAGAAGTGCAGTGATGTGAAGGAGAAGTGACTGGTGGAAAAAGTTCGATTAAACGAATGCAATGTTTTGAACAGTATTTAAAAACTTCTCAAATGCAAGCTTTCTGGAACTTCTATCCTTTAAAACATAACTTTTTAAATCAAATAAATTATATGTCGGCTATAACTGACATTAAATCAAGAAAATTTTGAGTCTCAGAGTTTGATACATGTGTGAAGTTTTGTGAAAACTATAAAACATACTGAGATCTAGTAGAATCATTATTTCAACTCTCTAAGACTGTATCAAGATTTTCATAATTATTGCAAACAGATTATCCAAGTATATGGAAATTAATTATTAAAATATAAGGGAGAAGTTGTTATATAATTAAACTATTGATTTATTTGTATAAAATTTTATATAATTACAGCTCCCCCACCCTCCTATGACTCCTTGTATGGTAAAATGAAAGCTGCGAAAGAAGAATCTGATGGACATGTGGACTTCTGTAAGAAATTCTTCATCATTCTATGTGGAACAAGTAAGTGTGGCTTTTTTAAATCTTCATTTACATGAATTTATTTACCCCTTTACTGGTCAATGTTGTGCTTGTATGCGTGCCCCACCCCAGGCAGTTGCAGTGGTTTGAAGAGGGCATTGATCTCTCCTCATCACCAGAAAAAAATGGATCATTGAGTGTAGAAAATAGCACGAAATGATGACAATATTATATGTTTTAGTCTGTGAAAAGTACTAACATTTTAACCTCATTTTGAGATTAAAGTAATACAATAACCAATGTTTTCACCTATGTGACTACCAGTTAAGGGTTAAACAATGTTTACTTAATGACCATGAAGTATTAAAGTTCCTTGTTACAAACATTTATAAGGCTTCAACACTCTTAACTTTTAGAACTCTGTCAACATCAATTTAAAAATGTTAATCTTTTAAAAAGATTAAAAGTGTCTCGACAGGTACAAAAATGCTTAAAAATGATCAGAATGCATCATTTCTAACCTATAATTTAAAATATCATCTAGGGGAGGGGCCTGGACCTCCGTAGCATGAGGGGAGACTCCTGCACTTACTTACCCCTGCACTTACTTCCTTCTTGCTACTTTGCAACCAATTAGTAATGAAATTAGTTAAGAAATAAGAGAATTTTAATCTAGCCCTGTTGCATTAAGGTGAAGAAATGGCCAATAATGGCCCTTGTCCCTATCAGTAAAGGGTTTACAGGACAGCTTGTTTACAAGACAATAGTTCATGTATTTTATTGTTGTTGTTTTTTCAGTTGGATGTACTATTATGCTGGCTGTAGTAATGGCTGTACCCGTAGCTATGATCGTTATGGGTAAGTTGTTTAAATATATAATAAGATATATCTGTAAAAAGATATTCGACACTATGCAGGGTACATTTTGTTTGAAGTGTAAATAGACATATTCACTGTTTGGTCATACAGCCAGGAGCATAACATGGAGATAGTAAAATCAATTAGCATAGTGAGTCATCTATAATGCACAGAGTAAATACAGTGTAGTCTACAACTAGTGTCTGTGCTACGCGCATGTTTATCACAAATACACATGGTACCATATCTTTTATCTATTCCTCTATACCCAGATAGAATTTTATTGGACAAACAGGTATGGTAGAGCAAATCTATTGGTTAAAAAATGATCAAAAGTTGTATTAGTAAAAAATAACATCGAATTGTTTGTATTCTGCCGTACAATCAAACATAAGAACTAGTTTTGATGCGTCAAAACTGAATAAAAAGTGCTTTAACTAGAGTTATAATGTAAGCACATCATAATGATTTTCTTACTATGATTGCCTACTAGCTCAGTGCTTATGACCAGGAATCTAACTAGAGAGTGATTTAGTTGCAAGAAATTGTTTCGCAATGGTTTATTGGAGTTAAATGAGTTGGGAATATCTAACCCTTTAAAAAACGTCAGAATTCATATTGCAATATTACCAGATAAAAGGGTTAACTATTTAACCTATACTTTTTTAGTATCTAATATCTATAGCTTGTATCACTATGTTCTATAATATTATATAAATATATATAATTTTCAGGTGCTATACACAAGGATGACTGTCCAGCAGAAAGAATGATACCTATATATCTGATAGTTGGTGGTAGTTTTGGTATATTGAAGAATTTATCAAGTCTAATACAAAGATGTAAGAATAAGGACGAAGAAGATGGCGATGAAAAGAATGCTAAGACTAATCCATTTGATGCTACTTTGAATTGTTTCTTGTTTGCTTGGTTTATTGCTGGTAAGATTTTTCAGATTCTTGTTTTACATAATTTGTTTGTGGCAACCCCTTTATAACAAAAGTTTATTAATAAAAAACTCTTTTTTGCTTTCTGGCTGTATGGTAAGTCTGTGTTTTTCTACTGTTGCTGTACCTGTAAGCAGGCATAATAAATCAGTTTTTGACCACATTTTCATACCAAAAACATTTTAACACCTAATAAATGGACAAACAGTAATGGTTGCCTAATTTATTAAACAGTAAAGTTCCGTTATTATGATCATCATAATTCATGGTATTGTGTCATATGGTCTTAAAATAGGGGCCATTTTCTTCTCAAATTAGCAAAAAAATTTAGGACTTAAAGTTTGCCTGATTTTGCAATTAATGATGCAGTCTTGATTAGAGCTGTCATCAATTCCAATGATATCGCCGTATTGTTGATATTTATTTTCCGATTAATAATTGATACGCATTTTGAAATATCGATAATAAAGCCTATATAGGTAAATAATAAAAGTCACTATTAAGGGTCAAATTTGTGAGAAGAACCTTCTATCAGAAGCAGCAACAGGTGGGCTGTCATTATATGAACTGCAAGGTCTTATACATTGACAACACCCCTATTGAGGAAATAGTTTACAGAAGGTATAGCAATCATGACAAATTATGAGTTTATCTATTATGAGCTTATGATAACATAAATGGTTTGTATAGTAATGCATCGATGTATTGTCAAAATTTATTTCTCGATATATCTATATCGTCGATACGCTTCAAGCCCAATCAATGACAGCTCTAGCCTTGATTGCAGAAACTAACTGTATATGATATTGTTAATATTTTCAGGTAATGTATGGGTGTATCGTACAACTCACAGAAGTTTTGATCCAACAGCTAGTAATTATTGTGATGAAACACTCTACTTGTTTGCGTTCTGGCTTATAACAGCATCCTATATCTTGATGGGTTGTGTCTGCTGCTGTTTATGTAATGTTGGAATATTGGCTGCCTGCTGTGGAGCTCTTAAAAATGACAAATAAAATAATAGAGCATTATGTTCTTTATTGTAATACCATATATTTTGTACTAAATGCCCGGGGGGTATTTTTTTTTAATAGGGGGTGTTTATTAGGATACTGATGGTAACTGACAATAAAAGTTTATAATTGTGTTCTGTTTAGTGTCAATTCAGTTGGAATTTAATATTTTAATGGGAAATACTTATATTGTGTTGCTATTTTCTGGGATTTATGTTGAAATTATAATCTTCTAGGGAAGTGGGTTTTTTTCACAAAAAAGGAAGGGTGCATTTAAAAGTGATGGGGCGTTAATTAGGGAATATATGGTATTGTAGTGTAAGTAATGATATTTATGTATTATTATATTTATAGTAAAGTATATTTAATATTTACAATTAATGCTCCCTTCTATATTGATTGGATTGAAATTACTAATTTGTTTGAGACTGTCTGCTTATGGCTTTAAAGTATATATATGTATTTTTGTGTAATTTTGTGAAATGTTTATTATACCCCCGCTTCGAAGAAGAGGGGGGTATACTGTTTTACCCTTGTCCGTGCGTGCGTGCGTGCGTGCGTGTGTGCGTCCGTCCGTCCGTCCGTTACAAAATTTCCGTCACAGTTTTCTCAGCAACTATACCATGCAGCAGCCTGAAACTTTGCATATTGCTTCATCCTATAGTCCCATGTGGTGTAAAGCGATTTCATGCTCCTTACTCATCTACTTCCTGTTTGTCGCATATTTTTAGATTTTGGCGGGGGTATCACTAGTGAGCATTAGCTCACAGATTTACTTGTTTATTCTTTGTTAGGTTGTATTATTTACAGTAGTTATTTAATGTTACTTTGCATATATTTTTAGTGTTTATTCCATTTTTTGCGGAACTAAATAAATTATTAAATCTTGAAAATTCTTTAAATTAGTTTATTTTTATTATGTTACACATGTAAATTACTGACATATTTCTGACTAGAAGTAATTTAATCATCTTAGCTTTGTGTAAACTGTATAAAAATATTATTTTTACATGAAAAGCCTTAGATACTAGCCTTCTGTCTCATCTTTATGTCCTTGCGTTAATGTTACGTTTTCTGTTCGCTGGTTCACTGACTTCAGGGACTAAAACTATCTGCTATGCTCAATCTAGATCCAAATATTAGATATAAGTTAAAAGTAACTGCAGCTATTTAGCTATATTCTTTTATATTTCATTCATTGACCTTCATACACCTTGCCTAATACATTAATGTGTGTTCTGAATTTACATTTGATCAATTCTTTGTTCATTTATTAAAAAATTTCAAATATTGCCTTAACTCACTAAGTTTTGCTTAAGGGTGTATCAGGATTTGAAGTTCAAAAAAATCTATGAAGTGGGTGTGGTTACTAAACATATTAAAATATCCATGAATTCCAAAATAATTTTGATATATTTTGTAAGTGATACGTCAATTGTATAGACATGACAATGGAAATATAAAAATCTCAAATAAGATATTTAGAAAGAAATGAAAACATTTAACCAAACCTTGAAATAGCCTTTCGAACGTCAGTCCAAACACATGATTAAAGTTTTCTTTTTTCAAATATCCAAATGTTGATATAGGTTGTCCATGTAACATATTATAATGTCTTAGAGTGAATTACACAAAAAAGTATTTCCAAATGTAAATATCATAATTTATCACAACTTTCTGATCACATGATTTTAATTTCAATATGATTCAGGCTAGGGAAAATTACTGTACTTATTTTGTATGGTCAGGCTAGTTATTTTGCTGTTTACCTTATAAAATGGGCTAGTGTTCGAGAAAAACTAAGGCGATGACTTTAATTTACACTCGTGTAAATTACATTATTATTTTTAAGATTAAACTTGCTGCTTATTTTTGATATTTCTTCTGTTTAAATGATTATTTAGTTTGTTAGAATATATGTATCGCAGGTTTAGTGGAAGACAGTTGTAACTCAATATAAAAAACAAGTGAGTTATGACTGTTTTTCACTAAACCAGTGGTATGTAATATATGTATGTCAGCTATATTCTGTGCCTTTGTTTAATATTGGTACTTATTTATGTATGTCTACATTCATACTAAACTGTATTGTTACATTATTAAAGTCATATATAATTTTCACGCTTCTTGTTGATCTGATTATTTTGGTCTGTTTGAGTTGAATGGTGGAATTTTGGGAATAAGAAAGGTGTTCCAATAATATAAAGAAATTATATATTAATAAATAAAGAGATTTGTGGCGAAACTCACTATGATTGGTTTTCTAGCATAAAAATTATTGTTTACCAGATGTACCCTTGCAGAACAAAGCTTAAATAAAAATATATGCACACAGAACAATAGAATTTAATCAGTGTTGGGTGCCTTTTAGCAACAATAGTTATGTAAAATAACTTAGTTGGGCATGGATGCATTCGGTACAAAGAAACCTTTTGGCTGATTAAAACAACATAAAATTAAGATCTGAATATAAACTACTACCGGGTATCTCAACAGGTGTCTTATTACTCAAAATATTTAAAAATGATAAATACAGAACTCAGTACAAGCAAACAGAACTTGTGTCATATGATTTGAGATTTTGAATTGTGAGTGCTTTGATTTTCGTCCTACAAAAATAAAAAAACTTTAAATTTTTCTTCAACTACAGTAAAACTTGGTTATAACATACCTCGGTTATAACATACTTTTTTTCTTTGGCCCAGCGAGTATGTTATAACCGAGTTTTACTGTATGAGTATTACGAATAAAAGTGATAATGACCTTGTTAGTTAATTTCATGTGCAATATAACTATTGCTCATTTGTGGTCAGTATGTTAAAGGCAATGTTGTGTTGTGTTATGTATTTATACATTCCATGTAAATGGCATAGTATAGTTAAGTGTGTTGCTAAAATCCATTTTTTGTTACATTTTTGTGTATGTACATGTATGCTTAAGAATTAGTCAAATAAAGGGCACTTAAAAATTATCAAAAATTGATGACTTTGCTTATACAGCAGTGGTGTTGATAGCTGAATCTTACATAGTTCTGTATTATTCTGATATAAGTTTTTGTTCTTCTTTGTTTTTACTTACTATCTGTTGTTATTTCATCAACATGACAGCTGCTTGTGTTCTTTTTTCTCATTCTTTGTTTACTTTCAAATCATTTCCTAGATTAATCCTTCTTTAATGTGTATTGACTTTGTGGAACGAGATACTCTTCATTAATAGTAATTAAACATAGATAGAATATAGATAATATGTCCCAATGACAGTTGAAATACTATTATTTAGTTAAACATTGTATAACAAAATTTATGTTGTATAATCAATTTAATTTCTGATAATTGTTTTTCTGGATAATTTTTGTTGTATTGACACCACATGGTATTTACTATTTGTACATTGTATTATACATGTACTTTTTACAATTTTTTGACAAGGTAGAAAATACATTATTTCTGTGCCTTTAATAAAAATTGAGTTATGTTCAAATATTATTTACTTTTTTGGGAGGGGGAGTAATCATTGTTGTTAGATGTTTCATCAATGTTGTCTATATTGTGTGTATGTCTTAACTATTTTATCTTGTTATGGTAACTGTATATGTGTATTGTGCTTTATCTTTATATTTATATGATTGGATAAATATGTTATAAATATTGCAGTCATATTGTATTGTTAAGTATCATATCATGTGTTTAAATCTTGAAACAATTGTATAGGGTAAATATAAATAAACTTTGGTTTTCCTAGATGGTTATTAAAAATATATTTATATAAAATATAACAACATATATTAGAAGTAACTTGTAGATTTTTTTATTTATTGGAATCACATTCAAATCAGATGCTTTTATTAAATGTTGCTACATAACAAACTAATGCCCTTATGTCCAACATTAATTCTATCTGTGTATTAAGCAATACTTTTTAAATCTCGAAGCTGTGGACTGTCATTTAGGATGGTGTTCCAATACTGGATATTGTAATGGGACACAACTTCGACATTTCTGTATGCAAATGACATTTCAGTGAACTTGACATTTACTGGGGTAATTGAAAACCATCAGGGCAACAAATGATCAAAGATCTTATGATAATTATATTAAGCAATAACACAGGGTCATTAGACATTTGATAAATAAAGCCCGAGATTGCTTTTACATAAATACAGAAGACTGATTTAAATGAGACGGTATTTATGGTGTATGGGAATTTTTACTATTTTTGTATCATTTACCGATTTAATTTAATATACGAGGGGTGTCCCAGTAAATCGTGGACTATGTTTGTTGCAAAAAAAGTACGCGCAACTTTAGCTCCAACTTTTAACTGCCATTAAATGCATGTGTTGTGAGTAAGTATGCTAAATGTTTAGACGGTTAATTAAAAAACAAATGTTTTGCTTCAATGTAAAAGACACTAGGTAGGAGAACGCGGCGCAAGTTAACGTCATATTAAGACGTCAGGTCTATGAAATCATTTTTATTCACTCTCCAAGTTCGCCTTGTTGTGAACAGTGACATATACAGACAATGTATTTACATCATATTTACTTTACAAATTTGTTTTTGTCTTACTTTTGTTACAAAATTGTTAAATCAGTCTAAAATTATCAGTATGGTCAATGATTTAATGGGCTACGGGTTAAGTATCCAACTTAATATTGAATAACACTTTCAGTAGTGTTTGGTACGATAAATTCAATAGCTATACTACACTATGAATAACTTCTCTACCATATGTAGAATGCACAAGGTATACTTAATGATTCCTTTCATCAGTCTATGTGTTTGAATTCAAATTTCTACCCATCCATGTTGTGCCATGCTGATTATGAAACTGAGTAGCAATAACATAGACTCAATTTTGTCCCGACGTCACCTTATCTCGTTGATGTCACATTTTTGTGTTTCAGTTCAAATGCGTATTTCACTCTTGCGTACATATTTTATGATCTGAGATTTGGTGTGATAATATATTAATAATTTCTGCGAATGTCTATGTAAAAATAAAATACAGTTAAAACTTTTAAGTTTAAATTTTGCTGTTCACTTGAACTCAGTATGAACGAATATTCAAGTGTAAACGTGGTTGCGCCGCATGCACATACCTTGTATTGGTTAAACATTAAAATGACGCCTTTAATGCAAGTTCTTATTAGTTAAATGCCTAATTTGTATAAATATATGACTAACAAGCAGTCTTGTAAATTATGATCACCATGTGACGTAAGGAAAAATAGTTATGAACAAAGTACACAATTTACTGGGACACCCCTCGTACATGTATATTATATTAATATACTTACTTAGAAATATTTTAGATTTTAGGTTGTAATTTCTTTTCTACTATCCCTTAACTTGTAAATCGTGTATTCTTTCCCCTTTCAAAATGGCTGCCAAAGAATGTGAAATCAGTATTTTTATTAGGTTAAATAGATTAGATTAATTTAACTTGATAAAAATTTCCTTTAAGAAATTCATTTTTTCATGTAATTTAAAGGGGACACAGCCTCCTCATTACCAAAGAAAATTCAGAGTCATTGAGTGCAGAAAATTAGTGCAAAAATTGTTGCATCTCCAAGTTAAAATATGAATTTCTTTTATTTACTCTACTTGGCTTCAAAAGGTTTATGTTGTTATTTAACTTGCAATTGCTACCAAATAAAATCATGAAGAGATACATTAATGTTTTTAATAACTTTCAGATGGCACAATTTACGTATTTATTTGATATTTTCACAAATTTACTTGGCACAGTTTAAGTTTGAATTTTTGCACAAAAATGTGTTGAATTTGAGTTTTAAAGTAATTACGGGTACAGTGATGTGTAATTTTATTTCTTATGATATAATTGTATGTCTCCTGTAAAATTGTTATTTTTAAGAGCAATATAATATTAGGAAATTGGGAAATAACAAATGCATTTATCATTTACTTTGTCTTTGACAATCGTTTTATTCAAATCAATCAAAGTTTGACGCTGAGATTTTATTATGTTGTAGCAATAGTTTTGTTTACTAAGAAATATAAAATGAATTGTGATAACTCTGTAAATGAAATTGAAAATAATGCTCGCCATTTATTGTTGAATTTTATTCATCTGTCAGTTTCACATACATCAACCCTGCTGATTTAAATACACACTACAAAACCAAGGCTTGACATTAATTTTTAAACTACGTTGCCTGTATGAACAGTCAGCTATATTTTTAACTTGCCCGAACCATGTTTAATAGCTAGAACAGGTTGCCAGCACTCATAGATTGTTATAGGGGCATTAAGATGACCTTTAAAGTTCAGCCTAGCGGAACATTAGTACTCGCTATCAATAAAAATAGATATACGTATCTATGTATGAGGAACATCAAGCTCATACATATATCAAGTATTTAAATCATCAGGGTTAATGTATGTACTTGTGACAAATAAATAATATTTTACGATATAAACAAAAAATCTTATAAGCTTACACCTTTCCATAAACCTTTTCATGCTATATCTTACTATACTTGTTATTGTAAGTTGTTAATATTCTACATAATGTTATATTTTACATGTGAACTATGTAATGCTATTGTATTTATTGTTGTTTTCTTGGTGATTTCTCGTATTTAAGCAGTAAAAATGTTGAAATTATATTCTCTCATACTCTTGTTACCTTTTTATACTGAAATATAAAATCATAGTTTGATAGTACTTAGTTTTTCTTTCACAAGCTCTAACCTGGGTCCATGGTGCAGTACCTGATTCATGGCGCACACTGGCACCAGAGTCCATATCATATGATTATAATGCGTACATCCCTATATGTAGTTCTCTGTACATACATATATAATAAACATGGTATTGAACGTTTTCTACAGTGCATACGGCCCAAACCCTTTTTCTTCAATTCGACTCGTATCTGAAAGAAAATGTCGGTCTCAATTTAAAGATTAAATATTACTCTAACATCATGCAAAGTTACAAGTTTGTATCTGATACCGTTTTCATGAAATTTATATTAATTTCAGAATCACTAGTTTGCAGCAATTCAACTTCACTACTGACTTCCGGTTTAACTTAACCTGGTTCCCTGGATCTTAATGATTACGTAGACAGACGCAGAACATATCATTGATTACGTATATATTCTATTTATAGAACTTGGGACACGTAAATGTTTACCTAGGCAGTGCGCTCTGATTGGGTTTAAATTTGGCGTGCTTCATTGACAAGGTACGGGAAAAGTCTCGAGGAGTTTATCAACCAATCAGTTTACGCCGGTAAACGCGTCATAATTAAACCCGAAGTGAACAGTGACTCTCAATCGCTGCAAAGTGAAAGTATTGAAATTACAATTAATTTCATAATAACCATTTAAGATATAAAGTTTTGGAATAGTCAGTTTTGTAAGGAAATGTTTAATCTACAAAACGAGACCGATATTTGCATCCAAATATATTGGTAAAGGTAAAATAAATCTGTCAGACCGTACCTACTGTCAAAATGGTTCAATACCATACATGTGAATATTATAATGATTGTATAGATCTAGTCATAACTCGTACACGGTGATTAATACGGGAGCGACTTTTAATTGTGTTTGTTGACAAAATATTATATGTGCGTGTATTTTAAAGAATGTGAGGACTCTAATGCCAGTGATGGTGCAATAGGCTACGCACAGGATTGTATATCTAGTAAGCACTGAAAGGGTTGTTGGTTCAAGCTTCACCATGGCTGTTGATACCCTTTCATGACAATTCAACAATATTGTCAATTTTCCTCACTTAATACAGTATGTAGGGACATTCTGGACCTTGTGATTTGAAGGCTTGTAGAAGGGTATGCGAGTACCGATTATGGACAGAGGTAAATACAAGCTTGTAGGTAAGCTGGCCATATTTGTGTTGACACAGAATTATATGTATGCACAACCAAATCACATATGCTGTATATATCAGCCATAGAAAAATTTATGAAAATTGTATCCCAATTTCATTGATAACAAATAAGGGAATCCAATACTTAAATACAATTTTGGGAAAAATGCACGGTTCAAAGAAATTCCAAAGAAGGAGCCTGTAAATGGCTCTTGTTATATAAGGAAAACACTGATCTGTGTGTTCCAAATTCAAACCACCGGGAAAAAGTTTTAAGTATTAATACTGATTTTAGTATTTGAGAATATATTCCTGTATACATGTATAATCTATTTCAGTATATTTAAATCTTGCAACTTCCACCCATGCTTTTACTACTTATTGTGACATAATTATTAACTTGTTAAAAATCTTTTCATGTCATCAGGCATAGATTGACTTGCAATAATAGAGAAATATATTTTATATGATATACCTGACAGTTGGATGTTAATTTTAAGTGGTTTCATCTAAAATGGGTGAAATATTACACTTTTTATACTTTCTACAACAAAGGTTGACCATTAATCATCAAGATATTATCTGTACTTAGAGTACTGTATATCACGGGTTTAAGCAAAACAGTTGTAACTTACTCTTTATATATGAAGTTACAACTGTATTGCACTAAACCTGCGATATGTAGTATTATGTACTAGATTTTAAACCCATCTTGTAGCAATGCCCCATCTTGACATACATAACTTAAATAGACTAAAATCAAAACAAGCTTTCAACTAATTAAATATGTAGAACAGAACCACTGGAATGTAAATATCCACATATCTAGTCACGGAGTGTACATAGAGTACTGCTCAAATAATAGGTCATTCAATTTCATGTACTTTAACACTTATCTGGTCAATTTTCCTGCATTTTTACGTGTCTGGACCCCCTACCACTGCCTTAGCCTTGAAATTGCAGTTTTTTAACTGGATTTGGAGAATTTCAATTTAGGGAAAGTTGTCCCAAAAATGACCTTTTTCGTGTGCACCTCCCCAATGAAAAAATGTCTCATGGGGTTCCCAAAGGTACATAAACAACTTGTATTTTCATATTCATATTTTAATAGAACATATTGTCCGTTTTTTCTCAACTGCCAAAACATGAATAATTTCACGGTGAATGCGTTTATTAAAATTATTGCTGTAATACATCCATGAGTTTCCGAAAGTGTGTATTATGATCGAGTAAAGCTGTTTATGCCGTATGATATGTTTTAGTCAAGATATTTTTAATAACAACTAGGCCGCCAGCACAAAAACGATGCATTCAGTCACCGTGTAATTATTCAAGCTTTGACAGTTGAGAAAAAACGGACAATAATACTCAATGAAAATTCTGGTGACACAAAAATTAAGACATCTTATTGTATTTAAAAACTCTTTATTTAGAGAAGTTTATTTAGATAGAGTATAAATATATGAGTAAAATGATTTACGACTCAAATATATACACAAATAAATCATCCATGTTACTATCATTTCTCTATACAAATACATGTATGTAGTAAAAAAACTACATAATTTACAAATCAAATCAACATAGTATAGTATAATATAACGTCCTTTTATAATCATTCAATCAATAGGCATTAATCAACAATATTGGGAATTAAATAATTTGGGTTTTCCCTCAATGCAGTACAAACATTCACAGATACAATGAAAATATGGGCTGAAAGAACAATTGGATTTAATCAGTGTTTAGTGCTGTTCAGCAATAATGTGTAAAAGCCTCTGTTAGTGATGCCTGTGCATGGATGGAAAAAACTCAAATATTGAAATTCCAAAGTAGGTCTATGGTATCAATAATAAACAATTCTTGTTATTATCACTCAATCATTAGGCAATAATTGTATCAATACAAACTCATACAGTGTAGGGAACATTTTTTCTCTCAGCAAGGCCGACTAATAAAACATTATGCTTCTTTAAGAAAGCAGTTAGGCCAAGGAAATATCAATCAATACAAAGCATACAGAACCAAGCATACATAATACATTTGTATGTATACTATAGCAAGTAAAAAATTGACCAGACAAAAAATAATGGAGCTATTTTAAGCCTGCTTCCATATATACTTGTACATGTTCAGCCAACTTCACAATTTTGAAATCACCTTAAGGCAGATGATCCCTCACTGTAAGCATTTACACCTGGATAGAGTGACACTGTAGCAGTGCTCCTAGAAGAGTTCAAACCCAGGACCACTCAATCCCTAAATGCACATCCTACCACTATACCACTGTTCCTAACTAATACAAATGTAAATATGATTTGCATATATTTAGACAGTTAAAAAAGTTTAGTTACCAAAAGTATGTAATATATTCGTCTGTTTCAGGTCAATTTGCATAATCTATAATTCCTACATGCGTCAGTCATAGTGGTTACTGAAGCATGTAGTATATTCATCTGCTACATATCAATTTGCACAAGCTAAATAATGGAGACATTCTTATGTCCACAAAGTTATATAAAACATAGAGGCATAGTCTTCTATGTATATTGTAGTAAAGGCTAATTGCTTTTTAATTATATCTAATGCATCATGATAAAGCATAGACATTATAACAATAATAATTATTATAGTAAAGGACTTCATTTATAGAAGCAACACAGTTTGGCTGAGCCCAATCTTCCCTGTGAACCTCTCAACAACAGCATTATTATAGCATATTAAATACATGCATAACTAGATTTACTGATGTTCATGAAAGTGTTTTTCAGTGACAGGTTCATACAACAGCTATGAGAATATAACATCTAAACCAGAGAACAAATTAATACATAGATTAGTATAAGCTGATAAGTATGAGTGTAAGAAAATCCACACCAAGTGCTTATAAAAAGCACTTTGTGTGCTAGACAATGACTATGCAAACAATTTGCTACAAAGAGGTAACCCAAGTTTTAGGCCTTTGAAAATGTCAGTGTTTCAAATCTTTAAGCTAACAAAAATGATTTTGCTAGCTAGCGCTATTATGTAGCAAACTGTTGCATAGGAAATTGCTATGTAGGCATAGATAGTGACACCCTTTCTATACTGGCTCCTGGTTACACTTAATAAGTTGTTAAAATAAATCGAATTTTGAAATATCCTCTTTTTTCAGCAATTTCACTTCAAGCACAAAACATTAAGAATTACAAGTTACACAGTTTTACATGTACTGGGTATTAGTCAAACTGAGTCAAATCTAGTGTTATGCTCTGAAGTTTAAAATAAAGTTTTTCACAAGCTACTTAACTTTTATAATAAGATTATACTGCTAGAATGACTCTAAGATAATCTTCACAAATATTTTAAACTATACTTTTTTACTAGATTTAACGCCATGTAAATGCAAATTATGGTCATATTACAGGGGCCAACACACTTAACCTAGCTATCTTGGTCTTTTGTCAACATCCAGTACTCACCTATCCTTTCAAAAGGCCAACAACTTCATTATGCCTTATTAATGGAGGAAAATCAACATAATTGTCAAATTTCTATATAACCAGCCCAAGTAAGGATTAAACCAGCAACCCCTTTGGGAAACTAGGTTCAAAATCCTAATCATACCATTCTGAGCCTCGGACTCGGGTGTACAAATATTTATTATTAGTATAAAATACTAAAATACACTCAGTAGCAAGTATACAACCAACACTTCAATATCGCTCTATTTCAATGATATTATATTTCATACATTAACAAACCTAAACGAAAGTGTGGGTAGAAAGAGCATACTTTTTTGATAATCATGAAGAAAAATGTTGGCACTAAGTGTGAAAAGAAATATCTGAAGATCGTCAATGTGTCAGGTTTCCGCCATTGAAAGTTAATTCCTAAGGCAAACATATTACCATGTTAACAATAGGCTTTTCTACAATAAGGAATTCAATCCTAGTGTTAAAATGCAAAGACTATAAATAATTCAACAAAAAGTAAAATACTTTAACCATTGACATGGATATTTTTTCAACAGAATTATATTAAAGCCCCTATGTCAAGATTAACATTGAACATGGACTGCAAACTAAGAAAATAGACATTTATAAAGTACAAAAGTGTAAAAAAATCTCTTATGAAAAAAATCACATAAGTATGTTAACATTATCTATTGCAGTTAAAAGTGAACGTAGATTGAAACCAAAAATAGAATTTGGTTGTCAGGTTCTAAAACTATTTTTGATCATACAATCATATTCAAAGTTAAAAACATTAATATAGTGGGCTCATATAATAAGAACCAATCATATTTAAAGAAAGATGTACTTCAAACTTAACTTAAGAGCGCAAAATGGTTTAACATGTTTATTGTGTCTCTAATGCATGATGTACTTTGATAACTTCATGGTTTTAAGTCAGTGTTCATGTCTGCAGTAAATAAATAAATCATCGTATAGGGGCTTAAACAGGAGTAGCTACATACATTGTATGTTATGAACTAGGCTATACTGAAAATATCATATTTGACATTCTTTTTGAGGCCAATTTTAAGAGTAAACCAGTTCAAGGTCTATTAATCATTGAAGTTGACATTTAATAGAAAGAATTGGTGTATGACACAGAAATAAAAGTACAGCATGACTGAGAGGGACATAGATTTTTATTTAAAGAGTTTTATTTAAATGCTTAGGACATGTTTCAAAGATGTGACTTTAGTATTAAGAAAATGAAATTTTGGCAATTGTTACTAAATACATGTACATGTGCAAGTTCTAATAGAAAATAGTGTTATGTTATGCAATAATTGTATGCATCAAACTGAGTATTTTGACAATACACATTATCTATCAGCAATGCACTTTTAAATATAAAATATTTTAATCAAGCACATCAGTTATTTCACGATACTCTCCACCCTTTCAAGTGTAAATTTAAGGTTGGCAAGATAACGTTGCAATTAGCTTATCCATGCATATTAACAAAATATATACATAGTCATGCATCAAAAACACAAAAAATAATTCACATGTCACATGCTTATTGAGCACAACTTACAAAAAATATTACCAACAAAAATGTCTGCAAATAATATTATGAATAGAGATCAATGAAAATATTACACTTTTAGAATTTAGCATTACATGTAAGCTATTGTCTGTCATTTTATGCTTAGGCCACATGCAGTAGACAACTTTCATTGATTTGACATCACTAGGTCTAAGGTCAAGGTCACTGTTGCTTTGCATTCAAAATTACTGTTTGCTTGATAAATGAACGATTGTTAAGTCTACTGTGATTATACTCGGTACGTAGGTTGACCATGGGCAGAAGATGACCCCTTTTAATGTCTAGGTCACTGGGTTAAAGGTCAAGGTCACTGGGACATTGTACTAAATGATGATGTTCCTAATTGTGGAAATGAACTGTACAATTATAAATAATTTAAGTAGACATGTCATGTCATATTAAATACAGATTGCACAATTTTAAACAAACAACAAAACGTAAAACAAATATAAATTATAAATAATTACAAAGTAGGTATAGTACAATAATGGTACTTCCTCATTATTTTACAGCATCATTTATTTTTATATCAAATATTATTAGACGCCAATTCTAACAATTGAGACATTTTGAAACATATTTCTTCAAGGTGTAATTCTATATCATGGTTGTTACAGTCATTGCCTAAAGTTTTTACAAGCCTTAGCCTAATTTATGATGTTTAATAGAAATGGGTGAATATTATCAACAAACCCAACTAAATGATATCAGTAATTTTCACCAGCACAAATAAATTTTCCCTTGCCTGGACTTTGGCCTGGTGGTTTAGACAATGACTAATATTATTGTATTGAGACAAACAGAAAATATAAATAAGGATTCATCTCAGTATGACACAAGCACATGATCTAGAATGTCATGATAATCTACAATGTCATGATGATCTAGAATGTCATGATGATTTAGAATGTCATGATAATCTAGAATGTCATGATGATCTAGAATGTCATGATGATCTAGAATTTCATGATGATCTAGAATGTCATGATGATCTACAATGTCATGATGATCAACAATGTCATGATGATCTACAATGTCATGATGATCTTCAATGTCATGATGATCAACAATGTCATGATGATCTACAATGTCATGATGATCAACAATGTCATGATGATCTACAATGTCATGATGATCTACAATGTCATGATGATCTTCAATATCATGAGTATATGTCAGAATTTCATGGATGCAACAATGCTGTAACTTACAATTTAACTCTATTGAACTAAATTATACAAGAGGGTTGAAAAACATACCAAATGTTGGAATTGAAATTTTGACTTGATGCTAAACAGAGAATAAATTTGGTATGACCGAAGCATGTCAAAGGTAAAACAGCTTTCTGGAATTTAAAATGGGGCTCAATATCAGCCCAAATTGGCCTGAAAAGAACACTGTGAAATGATAATCAATATACATGTAAACCAATAATATACCTACAATAGGCATATCAAAGGTAAATAAACAACAAAACTTTCAAATAAAAATAGAAATCTACAAAAAAGTATATGAGACAATATTAACATGAAGGAGATAAATACAATGAAAGACTAAATAAATTGTACCATTAATTCAAATCATATAATGACACAAACTATATAGAGCACCATAGGGTAAGGCAAATAAAACACATAATAAAAATAATCTCCTTTTTTAACAAATCATAGAACTAAAATACTGACCTAAATGTACATTATATAAATTTTCAGATTTTCATGGAAGGAATAACCTCCCGCGTGGGATTTGAATTTATACCCCCTTCAGGACACTAGATATGAAGTCCAGGCAAGCTATCAACCCACCAGGGTTTGGTTTTAGGATGAATTGATTCCCATTTACCCATGATAAAATAAACAAAGAGTCACTAGAACAAATTCCAAAGTCACCATAATTAGCTTATCAACATATGATTTATACTAGAGTATGTAGCAGAAATAAGCTTTAATTTTAGTAAAATTACTTGTCATATTCATGATTTAGTATTGTTCGGGTGACAATTCAGGGGAGGTAATCGTGATTGTAATATTATAGTCCTGTCGCTCGATTAAATATCAGAACTGATTATTGACATAAATCAAGCACATATTTTCCTGTGGTCAGTATGTTGTTCTAGAAGAGTCAAGATGTCGAAATAAACTTGTGAAACGTTTTGCAGTGTTTTTATCGTTCAATAGTAGTGTTTAGACCTTTCGAGGTCTCTATAGAACAAGTATTCTCAAAATTGTCAAAGAACTTTTGGAGGGCACCATTTTTGTTATACTTGTTTTTTCCCAGCTCATTGTCTGGTCAATTATTTAAGTTAATAACACATGTATGTCACATTGCATAATTTGTACTTTTTATAAAGAAAATGGTATGGTTTTCTTACTGTTCTCACATACAGTTTCACTATAATAAAATACAGATGTGTTGCCTTACATCACTTATTAAAACAATGCAATATCACTTAATTTATGACACAAATTATAATTTATACATGTGTGAATTATGATTAATTTAAATTGTTACATGTTTAATTCATGTAACAACAACTTCCTACTATAAAACAATAAAATAATATGATCCAATCAGAATGTATAGATATTTGGTAAACAAATTGACAAAACTTTATATGACAAAATCACGAGTTCTAAAAACTTAGTCATGTAGTCAATCTATCATAGATCAAAATAAGCAATCATACAGGTTGTATTCTAGGTCATGCGTGTTTTTGTACTTTAAATAATGGACTTGCCCACTGAATAGGTGAATAAGCTGATGCATGAACAGCATTTTACGGATTAAAACATACAACTTTGATATTTAACATTTATTTTTAATACTGTCTACCGGGGTATGCACATTTTAAATTTTATACAGTGGAGTATGTTCGTAAGATAATTGTCAAATAACTAAACTATAAAACTGAAAAAATACATCCCTAAATATTGGTGTGTAATAAAACTGGCAATGTTTATGTGGACGACCTGTATAATGTATGTATTTTAGAATCTGTGATATAAACCTCAATATGATTATCTCATAAACATAATTTAAACAAAGAAACCTAAAGTTCACATAATGAACACAATTAAAACAAAAGCACCCTAAGTGTACCTTATGAACACAATTTCAAGAAAGGAACCCCAAGTTGATCAAATATTACAAGTCAAAAAAAATAATTTCATATCACTGTATGAACCCAAAGTAGAACTAAATATGACAATTTAATGGAAATAGAGTCATACAAACATCATATATGTTATCAACATATTCTAAAAGAATGTGAAATATAATGACTCTTTATACATAAAAACATAAACCAAGCAATGAACTCTCATCATAAGATATCATTAGCTAATTTGGTAAGTTACTAACTATTAACAGAATTGTAACAAATACAAAACTGAATCAGTCAGATCCTAGGTTTACAAAGCTTGTCGATATTATGCATATATATTGTACCATGAAATGGTCCCCTAATAGATTATACTACAATTTATACATCATACAAAAAGAATACAGAAATAAAACTTAAGTAAACAAATACAAGCACTCAACTAGACACACTTTAACATCTATATACCTGTAAAGTTCCACTATAAAGTCAATCTCAGCTATTGTCAAGTCATGCCATGCAACTTTTGACAATTCTTAAATTCCTAAATGCATAGATCTAATTTTAGAAGAAAGAAAATCTCTGTATTAAGACCTTTGCACAAGTTAGACTACCTCAGTTATTGCAATATCAAGCAACTTTTTAAAAGTTTTAACACCCAAATATTTAATTTGAGAAGAAAAACCTCCATAATAATTATAGTAAAACTGTTTCACTATCTATTTTGATGGTACCAATTATAGTGGAACTTACCTGCAATTTATATACATGTACAAGTAAACAAACAAATATTTGGCAAGATTCTATAGAGATTCTTCTTAGAAGTAAATTCTCCTCTCAACACTTAACAGTTAACAAATTTGTGTTCACCACTTATCAACCACTGTCACTTATATATAACATAGGTAACATTGTATCCAGTCAGAGATATTCTACTCTGCCCACATGTCACTTAAACAAACCAGCTGTAGCCTGTCCTAAGCCCTGTTGAGAAAATGGTGAGGGGGATCAACACCACAGAAGATGCTGTTGTAAAAATCACAGCCCAGCAGAAGAAAAGTCATCTCAACAGAATGTCTTCTAAACACTTAACTTGTTTGAGTTAGCTCTAGCTGGGGTCTGCACATAATGCATCCATAATTATGGAGCAGCTGGGTTCGCACATAATGTGTCCATATGGAGCGGACAAACCCCAGTGAAAAACTAAACAACAAACACACAGTCACTTAGACAAGTATGACTAACTTCATGTACTGTTTTCTGCAAATTTCAGGTGACTGTGAAGTCACGTGACCACTATAAATAAACTCAGTCTTTCAGTTCACTAACATGACTTATTTTCACTTTGGCACACTAAATGACCATATAACCAGGTCCATTTGTTAATTTCAATGATGACACTCCATGTTGGTGTGATCCAAAAACAGATTTACTTCAAAATTAATGAAAAAAATCAGCAGATATTATATAAATTGGTAGTTATCAACACATTAATCACTCTTCATCATGTAGCATTTTAACTAGTCTAAACATTGTATCAATCAGAATAGGCTATAACCCTGAATTCAAGTACATATGTTTTGGGGATTTTCCCTGCAGTACAAGTAACAAAATTTAACAATTACAATGGGTGTACAAAGAACAATAGGATTTAATCCATGTTTAGTGCTTTTCAGCAACAAACTTTTGTTTGTACCCTCTGTATGGATGGAAAACCCCATAAATTAAAGTGCAGTGTTAGGTGTATTATCTGTAACATACTGGATTTACTTCCAATCTATGAGATTCATTAGATCTATAGAAATACACCATCCACAATAATACTATCGTAATCTCAACAACACAGATCTTTCAATAATGAATCTAACATTCTAATTATCTCCCTTGAAACCACATAAATCCACTTTTATCTTATTTTATTTTTTTAATCCCACAATCAATGTCTTTTACGAGCAGTTTTGAAAATTCAAGGGGTCTGGACACTTGGTGATTCTTCTATTGAGTTGAAGGTCACTTAGCACCATTCTAGAATCTTTTCACAATGTGCTCTCACACGATTCCAATAAAGGTTTCTATCTAATCAATGCCATTTGTAACCCAATAAAAATCCATTGTTCAAACTGTGATCCCATAAAGTAAAACCTTTTGAGTCAGGAGCTGTCAATTTACCACATCGCTAATAAATGCTATCTTGAAGGCAAAGGAGTATAAGTGCTGTATTATACATCTGGCTCACATGTTTTACACTGTAATTTTAAATCCATTCAAGTACATACCTGCAAGTTTATTTATCAATAGTAACTGAATCTATCAACACAGTTGTTGTCTTTGATTTTTTCAAGCACTAGCCAGTTTAGTTATGTTTCATAGCTATGGGCAAAATAATCAACTAGCCAAACTATACTAAAGAAGTAATTTTCACTAGTCAGAACCAATATCACTTGTCCTCAGCTTCTGTCTAGTTGGTTAAGGCTAGGATTGTTAACACCACAAGTCTAACATTTTGTCAGTGTCATCATATAACATACCCTTGTTAAACCAGTCATAGCTGTTTCATAGCCTGCTTGAGAAATGGTGTGGGCACCAACACTGCTGAGACCTCAAGAAGACCACCAGTGATAGGAGTATCTTTTAATGAAATGTCACTCCTAGACATCTAACTTTTCAAGTTAGTTACTATCCAGGGTCTGCACTTAATGCATCCCTATGGAATGGCAGTTCCCCAGTGAAAAACAATACCCTGAAAACTACTTAGCCACACACTTGTTTACACTTAGCACAGTACTACTGCTTCAAAGTCCAAGTGTTTGTCCAAGCAGTACCAGTAATCAAGTATTTTAGTCTATCTTTGGTTAGTGTTATCTCCATGATGGGAGTCTATAATGTTTCAAGCCTCACTTTGATACTTCAAGCCTCACTTTGATACTTCAAGCCTCACTTTGATACTTCAAGCCTCACTTTGAGCACTTACAGGACTAGGTTTAACATATTCAGAAGGATATAAACCAGTTGTACCATCAGCTAACATTCCTACAAACCATCCAGGTCTATCACACTGTAATATACAAGAATAATAATATGTAACAAAACTGGTTTCTGTAATGGGCCAATGAGAGCATGCCTGATCAACATATGATCATGTTATGGTCTGATAACCTGCAGGAGAGAGAGAGACAGATTAGAAGTGACTTGTATTATAGCTTTCTTTGAGATTAGACATATTTTACCTGTAATGTTACTTAGTTAAATATGTTACAACAATTTGCTTATCTAGAACATAAGGTAAGTTTTTCTGTTGACCAGCCAGAGGACATAAGTGTGACACTGATAGTAGTACATAATTATATCAACAAGAAATGTAATGTGGTAACCACATTAAAGCTGGATTAAAAAACATTAACGCAAAAATTACAAATGGAAATAATCCATAATAAAGCCAGGTAGAGTTGTGGTTACTTTCTAATTCTGTTCATCACATGGTATATTATCATTGTATGAAGTTTCATAAAGATCTGACAATAAATGGCAGAAATATATGCTAAATTGAAAACTTTAACGCAATTGTTAACGACACATGAGGCCTGCCCGACCGCTGAAAAATCCGGCTAATAAGTAAACAAATCAGTGGAAACAGAAAAACCAATCATACTATACTCAAAATTTGATTCTAGTGAATTTTGTCAAAAGAATTGCACAGCATATAAAATTTTCAAATTTAACTCAGTGCCCAAGGGAAACAACTCCACAACATTCTTAACATAGTAAAGATGGTAGTCATCTCCCTTGCAAAAAAATTGTACTTAGTAAAATCACAAGTATTAGCATTTCCAAAAATGCTTAAATCGCCGTTTAGCAGTGTATGACATCTTTAGTAAAACATTCAAGCAATATGAGTCAGCGTTTTAGACTATCGCATGTCTATTTATAGAATGCCTGGAATAAAATTTAACAATATTTGTGGAATAAATTAGAACATATTATTAAAATAGCCAATACTTACATCACTTAATTCTTTAACAAATGTACCCTCAGAGAAACTTAATTCATCATCATTTTGAGCTGTATATGCTCTCATAGCTTGATATAATGTTCTCTTCATTGATCCACTATAATAGAAAATAGACAAGAAATGTAATGTGGAAACCACATTAAAGCCGGAACTAAAATATTTAACACAAACATTACAAAGGGAAATACATGTAATCCATAATAAAGCCAGGTAGAGTTATGGTTACTTTCTAATTCAGTTCAACACATGGTATGTTATCATTGTATGAAGTTTCATGAAGATCTGACAATAAATGGCAGAAATATAATTGTTATTGACACCAGACCCCCACCCCCATTGAAAAATCCGGCTAAAAAATAAGACTTAAGTGTACACATTGCTTAATACTGTTCATGATTTCTAAACCTATCCCAAATCACATAATTGAACTTTTACTACTGCTGAAAATACTTTGTTACTCAGCAATTTATATACTTTCTCATATTCTGTGTGCCATGAAAAAAGCTGCCATGTTCAAGTGTACACACACATTCCAAAGTTAGCTACACTCATGCAAGGCAGACTTCTTTCACAATACAACATTCTATACAAGGTAATTTTTGAGAGGTTTTAATTTTACCAACATTCATAGTAAACAATGATAGCATGAATTTTAAATCCAGCCAACAACTTCAGATTATACCAGTAATGATGGGAATTATAAGTCAAATGTGCAAATTCTAAAGCCTGTGAATTTTAAACTCCTTAGAAAATGCCAAGTATAGACATCAGGTCATAAAAACACATAAAGAATTACCTTTCAGCAGGAGGAGATTTTGGTGCAGGAGGTCTATTTGGCTTGGCAACAGGTATACCCCGTCTTGGTTTGGTCCCTCCAGATGGTGAGGATATTCCATTAGATGGACTATTGTTTGATTCCATAGATTTATGTATAACCGGCAGAAGACTTTTACCATGCTTAGGTGGTTTACCGTCGGGACTTTTCTTCTTCTGCACACGTGGTGGCTTCGATGGTCTGTCTGGTTTAGGACTTAATGAATCATCAGTGGAGTCAAAGTCAGAAGAAATTTGAGAATTTAAACCAGGAAGTTCAGATGGACGGTTGGTATCCGGCACTGAAGTTGAAGTAGGTGTATCCGATCCATTATGAATTTTCTTTGGAGGAACCAGCCCTCTTTTATTCTTTGGTGTAGTTTTAGGACTATTTTGTCTAGCAATTGGAATGCCGGGTGATTTTGGTGCCGGACTATTGGAACGATTTCTAACAGTAGTAGGTATGCCAGTCCTACCAGCAGGACTGTTTGACCTATTTCTCAAACTTCTTTGTTCACCCTGAACATTTTGTAAAGGAGAACCTTTCCTCCCAGCAGCAGGGCTCTCAGGCTTAGATCTCAGGTTGCCTACAGGAGAGACTGGGCTCTCACATTCGCTGTTAGACTTTTGACGGTTTACAACATTCTGATCCAGTCTGTCAGAACTATGATTTCTCATACCTGGACTTGGTATGTTTGACTTCCTACCACGTAGTCCTGGTGACTGATGAGGAATAGCACTTCCAAGAGGTATTTTACTTACAGGTGTTGGAACCTTATTAGAATCATCAAAACTTTTGTCTGCATCACTTTCAGATTCACTACTAACTCTAGTTTTAGATACAGGGAGACCTGACACTGGTTTATTTGGTTTTGGAGATTCAACTGTTTTATTAGCATCAACTACAGGACTTTCATCAAAGCTTGGAGATTTCTTAGTTAGTGGAGAACTAGCTCCTGTGCTCTCATCTTTCTTACCAAATGTTTTAGGTTTCGGTAATCCAGATTTTGGCTTGGGGGCAACAGGAGGCCGACCAAAACTTTCTGATCTTGCTCTAGAATCATCATCAGATGATGGTACATGTTTAACATTACCATCATTGTTATCTACATCACTGACACTAGATCTGTCACCAGAATCAGCTATATCTTTCTGATAAGCTACATCAGGATATTGGAACACATTAGTCTCATCTTGTTTATTGTTATCAGGGCTTTCCTTTGGTGTGACTGGTGATTTTAATTTAGATTTTTTGTTAGTCTGATCAACAGGTGATTCTACGACATTATCTCTATCAGTATTTAAATCAGAGGGTCCACTATTAGAAGTATTGTCTTTATTGAACACTGATTTTGGTGGTTGCAATCTAGAGCCTTTTGATTTAGGAGTGATAGGAATTGCTGACTTTGGTTTTGCTTCATTCTCAGTCTTATCTTTTGGAGTGTCAACAAGAACATTATTATCATTAGAAATGTCTTTGTTATCTTTACTCATATTATCACCTTTTGGTGTTATAATATCACCATTTTCATCAAGTTGTATATTTCTCTTTGTATCTCCATTTAAATGAACCTGAGCACTAACAGGCAGCACAGCAACTTTGTTCGGATGATATGCATTGTTAGGTGAGGCACTGATGTCATTTTTAAAATTATCCACATTCTCAACGACACTATTTAAGTCATCTTGTTTATTCTGAGCAGGTTTACCAAAAGAAGATCCAAAACTTGACCCAAAACTTGACAGCCCCTTAATTTTATAGGGGTCCTCCATTTCAGTTTCTCGATCACTGGATTCTTGTCTTATAAAGGTATCAAACTTTCTCTGAGGAGTCACATGGAAGTATGTATTGTCTTCTTCATTAGGAATCTGATCTTCCAAAGGTTTTGGTGCTGAAAGTTTGGCCCTTAATGGCCCCAATTTAGGGGCTGCTGGACGTGGAGGGGGTGGGGACCTTAATCTCATGACATCACCGTCAACTAATCCCTTAGATAGAAAATCCTTATCAGGTAGCTGTACCTCAGTCCTAGGAATAGTAACAAGTTTAGGTTTAATATATCTTTTTGGCACAGGTGGTTTAGTTTTATCAATTTTATCAGTTGATAAACCTTGAATGTCATTACTTGATGTTTCCTTAATGAGTTCATATAAACCCTCAGACCCTGTACCATATAAGTTAACATTATTTTTCTTAGCTTCAATATCTAACTTAGCACTATTTTGATTATCTGAATCACTTTTTTTAATACTGTCATACAACGGTGAAGGCGAATCATCTGGGCTTTTGCAAGGAGGTTTTGGTGGAGCCACCTTTGGCCTGGTCATTTTAGGTAGCCTAGAACCCCCTGGACGTGGTAACTTGGATTCAGGTTTTTTAACCATATCTGAATCAGTGACTTCAATCACAGCAGGTTCGTCATGTCTGGTTGGAGGTGGGGGAGCTTTTCTTACTGGTTTAAGTTTAGATCTAGATTCAGTGGCCGGAGGTTTATTGTCTTCATTAAGTATAGAAGAGTCTTCACTTGGTATAGGACTCTCTGATGGTGATTGCACAGAACTAGATGATGATGGTGATGGACTTGATGAGGGATGATCTAACATCTGTAATATAATAACAATATAAAGGTTACATTAAACATTAACTAAAATCAAAAGTTTGAATTTTGCAAAAAGATAAACTATCAAGTCTACTTTACTGCTCCTTCAAATATACATTGTTAAACTTTATTCAACTGTCACAAAAGTATGCCAAGTAGCCCAACTCTGTCCAGTTTTATCCCACAATATTATTGAAATAAGTCAGAAGTTTAGTCATATCTACATATTATGAAAATGTTTTCTTTAATTGATACATTGTACTAACGTTAGCTTGGATGTTCATTTGTACAATTTTCGTACACATGACTGTGAAGAATCAGGAAAATTAAAACAATGATGCCCACTTCATTTTTGGTAGACGTATCTAAAACAACCACTTTTATGTAGAATAAATGTTTGCTATTGAGAATATCAATAGAACTGAAAGCTGAAAGTTTGTTTATACTGCAGGGAAAACCCCAAACACTTGAATTCTGAATATAGTCTATAAACAACTTGATACAAAAATGTAGTTATAAAAATACCTCAACAAAAGTTCCAGGAAACCATCCCACTGTCTTTTCTTTGCAACCCAACCACCAGCCATTCTCTAATATCTACAAATATACAATAAAACAATTTTGGATTTTCTATAAATAGCGATACAACATACTTTAAATACATCTTATATTTGAATTATAATATTAATAAATATAGATGTCCAGTTAGGTAAGTTCGTAGCAGGCAAGTCCACTGAGCACATATCAAAGGGTCATTGGTTAGGTTCCAGGCAAGGCATTCTTTTGTTTAGCTTAGTCATAAAATATTTTTACAGCCGTTTTTTCCACCAACCACAGATTCTAAATCATGGAAATATGCATCTAGCAACTGCAGCTAAACGGCAAAAGTCAGACATTTAGCCTTTCCAAAAGCAGGTAGGTTGACTGCCCTTCGTAATATCACTTATACAATATGTTATTAGTTTGTTAACCCCCCCCCCCCCCAAAAAAAAATATATACCTAAACTACCAACCTGGAATACAGTTATCAATTCTCCAGCTTCAAATTCCAAATCTCCAGCTTTTTCAGCATTAAATGTATGTACAGCTTTATGTACAATACCAACAAGATCTTGTTTATTATCAATATTAGTATTAACTTCTAAATGTTTATAACTATATGGATCAGTTTCTAACTCATCTACATTATTTTTATCATCTTTTATATCATCAGCTGTTTCATCCTTCACTGGCTTCTCTTCGACTTTAACAGATTCATCTACCTGTAAAATATTTATAAAGAACATTAGCTGTTGTAAGAATGGCAACAGATTCACTAGCCTTTAGTTTTTCTTGGCTCAGTTACTGGTTATGTCTAGTTCACACTGTCCAAGTGTACAAACCCTGTACGTTCCTGTTTGGATACAGGGGTAAACAGAGACTACAACCATAGCCACACAAGAAGAACCGCATTTAGTTAGGGTAAACAATTTTGAATCAGTGATCACGGGGAAGAGGCCCCAGAGTTGTTTGAAATTTAAAGACAACCAGAATTCACCAAGCAGCAATGCCATCTTATTCAGAGAAAGTATGGGACATCACCTTAGCTCTTCCTGCATGATCCATCTTTTCACCTGAAGTATGCAACACAAGTAAAATTCTTTATATGTGTACACACATTTTAATTTCAACTTTGTTCCACACAGGTACTTCCAGTACAAGCAAAGTTTTTCAGATAAAAAAACCCATCAACTTGAGTTCCCTATCAAATCTATTAGTAAATTGATTAAGTATATGACTAACCTTCCTTATATATGTAGTAGGAACATAGCCTTCTTCTCCAGTATTTTCATTTCTAGCTTTAGTCCATCCATTCTTGCCATCAGATTCTCTACATAGTATTCTATCATCTTTATTCACTGTGAGTTCACCATGTACACGAGCAACAAATGGATATAAGGCAATATATGGTACCATTAAATCTATAATATATAAACAGTATGAATTAAAGATCATAATCAATAATTATGGTTTATATATGATGGTAAATAAGATAATAACATTACATTTAATGGACAAGTAGAAAAGATCATGCTCCACTAATAATGAATGTAACATTTATCAGTTAACACCTGTTGGTCACTGAGCAACATTTGTAAACAATGAAATCACTTATTACTGATCACTTCCACCGATTTGACATCCGTTGACGTTTTAGCAGTCATTGGCATCTAGACTGCCAATGCCAACTGAGCAATCATTGGTTACTGAGCGACATAAAGCATTAAGACAATCATTACCTTTTTGTAAGCCATTGGCATCTAGACCACCAATATAAACTGAGCAATCATTGGTTACTGATCAACATAAGTCAACAAGACAATCATTTGGTTTTGGCAGCCATTGGCTTTTTGACTGCCATTTGCCAACTGAGCAACCACTGGTTACTGATCAACATAAGTCAACAAGACAATCATTTGTTTTTGGCAGCCATTGGCTTTTTGACTGCCATTTGCCAACTGAGCAACCACTGGTTACTGATCAACATAAGTCAACAAGACAATCATTTGGTTTTTGGCAACCATTGGCTTTTTGACTGCCATTTGCCAACTGAGCAACCACTGGTTACTGATCAACATAAGTCAACAAGACAATCATTTGGTTTTTGGCAGCCACTAGCTTTAAGACTGCAATTTGCCAACTGAGCAATCATTGGTTAATGATCATTGACAATTGACATTGACAATCATGGACTTTTTGGGCTTCCAGACCACTATCATTAACTGACCTACCTGTACATATAGAATCTTTATTTGGTTCAACTTGAGATTTGGTAGGTGTTGTACTACAGCTTCTATCAGATCCTGACTTCCTTTTATCCTATAATAAATCATAACATTGTATAAACTTTTATGTAATAACAGATGCACCCTTCATGTACATTTTTCATGCAATAAAAAAATAACTTCACATTTCCTTTTATGAGTAATCACAACACTGTACACACAATAAATTTAACATGTGTTTGCATGTCTTACATCATAAAATATATTCACTAAATGTAAGTACCTAGTAGGTTCCATAATAAATAACAAAAAAGAAATTTCTATTCCACTGCATTGTGGAAATAAATTCATATCCACTATCTTTATAAACAGTTGCTGTAATATTTTGTTTGTGTTGATTCCAATAGATTCTCAATAGATTATATTTTACAGAAAAAGTTCTACCAGTCGGAGAGACTAATTTTAGGAATTCATAGGTATATTAAGAAGAGTATAAATCATATAGTGGTATTTAATATATAGATCAGCTAAATAGTGCTTAATTTCAGAATATCTGTGAAACATTCTTTTTCTGGTTGGATTTAACACCATAGCAACACATTGTATAGGTCATATCACGGCAGTCAGTCAACCTATAGGCTAATGTTTAGATTGAGCTATTCACCAGTTACAAGATGCATACTTCAGTCAGAGACAGACAACAGTTACTGTTCTATATGATCAAGAATTATTGATAGGAGTTAGAATGGCCGTAGAAATTATTTCATGATCATGCTCTACGAAAGTATGCCCCACACAGGAATCAAATCAATAGGCCCTTCATCAGTAGAATTGTGTGCCACCTACTGAACAAGCCTGGTGTTCCCTATCGGATATCCATAACTTTAATAAGACTGAGAATTTCAGGTTAATGGCTTCATTTTAGACAAAGAAAGGTCAAGGTCACACTTAAGTGTAAAATTACGTATTGTCTAATGAAAGCTAAGCTAGATGCAAGGTTTACCTTTGGTTGAATTTTACAATAAATAGGTTCAGCTTCTATTTCTTCCTCCGTTGGGGTAGATTTTCTATGATTGGGTTCATTTAGAATATAAGATTGTCTTTGTTCTAGAGAATTCTTCACCATGAAGGAAGAAATATGTGAGTCATCATGCATTTGTACTTCATTCTCTGTCTTAACATTGTCTGAAAGTAAACATTGGACCAATAGTTAAATATTACAGTGATATAAAAGTTTGGAGCCCGTCCCACTAGCTCAGTCAGTAGCACCCAAGTCTACTGAACAAGGGATCTGGGTTCAGTAACCAGACATGGCATACTTTCGTGATGTTTGAAATTATTTCATGTTCAAGCTCAATGAAAGTATCATCTGCACAGGTATTGAAGCCACAACCCCCTAAATCAGTAGATGTGGGTGCTACTAACAGAGCTAGCAGGGTGGCTCTCCATGATAATTTAATATAGCAATATGAATGATCTTAGAAATGTTGTATGTAAAGTTAACTATAATGTTCTTGTGTTATCAATTGTTTTTTCTCAATATGTAAATATATTCTGATTTATTTCCATGTATAAATACAGACAATATTCTATGTTAAGTACATTGATTTAATGTCCTGATTATATAATAATACTCTCAGTCTAAGATGTCTTATACTCTGTGTTAGATACTTATCTACTAAGTATGTTTCAGTCTCTGGACCATACTTTTAATACATGTACTTAAATATATTGTGAGCACATTCAGATTTTGTATTTTCAGGGTATATAGTCACATGATCTGCAGAATGTTATCAAACTATTATGTTATTCATCAAATTCTTGCAGCAACCAAAACATAGGAAATATCAAAAAGAGCTTAAAATAGTTATTACATTTATCAGTCTGAAAATGCCAATTTAACATAAGCTTTTTTCAGTTTAAAGTGTTTACTTTGAATCCTCTGCACAAATTATTTATGCACATGATGCTCTTTACTGCTCAATTTTATGTGCAAAACTCACAAGGTCAGTTTGTACATTTTCTGAAGAAAAAAACTAATGTAATAGTTATTTCATGTGCTATTTGATGTCACTGAATGATTTGTCAGTTAAGAGAAGTCAGTGAAAAACAAATCTTTGCTTACTTCATTAGCTTAAATAGAAGATTTATCATGTGTTTATAGTCCCTGACTTTACAAGTCTTGTGATTTAAAAGTGTTTTCCTGTTTACAAAGTTTAACTTCTAAGAAAACCCATAACCACTTCAAGTCTTGTGTAAGAACAATGCTTTGAGTAAATAAAATATATCCTGTCATAGTCTAGACGTTTCTTATTTCATTATTTTATGATAACTTGTCAGTAAAAATATAGACCTATAGAATTTGTCCATTAAGAGAGAGGCTAATTTCTCTGATAAAATGTTAAACATTAGAGGTACTGTCTAGCATATATGAACACTAAAGCATTGTAATATCATTTGAAAGAAATGTGAAATATCTTCTGAGTAACTAATTGTGTCACATCTCTACACACAGTCTACTTATTGTTAAGGCCCATTAAGCACTAAATAGGGCCCCAATCCCCTCCCAAAAAAGAATGTATTTTCTCCTTTCCTTAACTTTTGTACAGATTATTTAATTTTTTGCCAATTTCTTAAGTATTATAGAGAAATATTTTGCTCCAAGATGTTGACCCAAATATGTCAAGCTGTTCCTTTAAGTTTGAGCTTTCACTCAAATAATGTTGTACATTGAATATATGTGACTCTGAGACAATTTGTTTATACAGGAAACTATAAAATAGATGTAAATGAGTAATTTATTTACAACATATACATTTAAATGGAATACTGTAATGTTTTATATGATAAGTCTGTGTAAAACAATCTTGCTTCAAGGATTTCCTGATATTCAGAAGACATGTAGCAATAAAATGTCTTATGGAAGTATTTGTAATATGCTTGCAGTGAGTTTAACATTATCATGTGTTTATTATGTTGTGTGCATAATGTAATTTTTATGACTCAGTCTAGAAGTAAACAATGTAATACGGTACAACCTCTCTTGAACAACACCCACTGGGAGGTTGTTGGTGCGTAGAGGTTGTTGCTCTTCAGAGGTTAAATTTAATTAAAATTATGTCTAAGGGAAATATCAAAAGCATGAAATTTCTACCATACAGGGCTACTCTACAGAGGTTATGCTGTATTTCAAGCTTTGTAAGATATCTATTATCAGTTCTATTAGTAAAACATTATTATCAATATTCATTGTTAAATTTTCATGGTAAGTTTTAACCACCAAGGGTGGGATTCAAACATATATCCCCTTGGGACACTAAATTCAAAATCCCAGATTTTGGTCTAAGCATTTGGTACTATAAAAAAAAATTAAGCATTTTAGTTTAAAATCATCAAAAATGATTTTGCAATAACTATGATGGTCTTTACAGTCCAACTTCACAGAATATACATCATGTAATATCAAATTTCTACAATGTAAAGAGTAAAAATATATAAACACAAACCTTGTAGAGAAGGTTGCACATAATTACTAGGGAACCAGCCAGTCTGATCTCCTACAGTTCCTCTCCACCATCCAGCTGTCTCCTTTCTATTTACATGTACATGATCACCTTGTTTTAATGATAAATGTGTAGATTGTTCTGCTTTAAAATCAAACACAGCTTCATATGAAGTACATCCTGCAAACATAAGATGTTAAAACAACTTCAAAATAAACACACAGTCATGTACTCCAATAAACAACCAGTTCATGATTCTATCAATTTTATAATAATTTCTGAAATATATACTAAAATGCCAAGCTACATGGGCAGCATCAACTATGGGTTTTAAAGATAAACACCCCCTCCCCCTTTCAAAATCCAAAATATTTAAAACTATACAATTAAAAATCAAGTTATACTAAATAATTTTTTAGAAAGTTGAGTTCCACTAGTAGGACCATTAAAATTGATGGTCTCAAATATAATGGTGGACTGGTCTTAATAAAGGGTTTGTTTTTCGTTTCAAAGTAAGCACTTGGGACTTAGAAATTATCAAAAACTGTATGATTATTCAATCACCAAGTTGGTTGTTATGACAGAACTTTACAGTGATTGCTGCTTTTAACCCCCTAAAATTCTTCATCAACAACAACCCCCAGAAATTAACTCTCTCCACCCCAGATATAGTAGAATATGGTTTCTACCTTTAGTCATTATAAGATATGGTTCATACAGAGATAGATATATTAAGATGATTAATCTTTAGTTAATAAACAGGCAACAATTTACTCCATGGGGAATATAACTAGCAATATGGGTGGGACCATCAACATAATTAATAGAGCTGAGAGTATATCATACATGAAAACTTGCTATTTTTTATACAGATGCAGATCTGGAATATATGTAATTCAGAAATTAAAATATTGGGTTTTCCCCCCTGCACTGACAAAGTCAAACAACCTTCAGTGCTAAAATCATGTGCTATATAATAAATCATATTGTTCTCTGTACATATACTTTTCATTGTAACTGAGAATTGTGTCTGTACCACAGATGTTGTTAAATTTCGTTCAATTGTCAATGGCTCATACGTAAACTCGCTAATTAAAATTTAAATACTCATTAAGTATTTAAGTCAGTGGGGCTATTAGATGAAGTATATTGTCTAACAAAAATGTTTTTTAAGAAAAAATATTAATTTAAATTCAAAGGTCCAGACTCCCCCCCCCCCTACATTTGCCCTAGAGAGTAGATAACATGACTAGAATTTCTGTAAGTCTTTCATTTATTTACACACACTGGTGCTAAGTGCCTCCTTAAAACACACAGACAAAAACAGTTGTTTCTAGAATGCAGAACTTGAGAAGTAGAGTAAAACAAATATATACCCCTCCCTTTCATAATTAATTATTGTACATTAAATACCACAATAAACATTGGAATATTATGTACGCAATAATAATTAAAACAAAGGCTGAATATATTGAGCTTTTCAGATTATTTTACCATTGAGCTTGATTATTTTTACATTGAGCTTGATTAATTTTTACATTGAGCTTGATTAATTCTTAAACGTTATCACCTTAACCAACTAGCCTCAAGCCCAAGACTAGTGATAATTGATAATGGCTGGTGAAAATTACTCATTTCATATAGTCAGGCTGGCTGATCATTTAATATTGGGCTAGAGCACGAAAAATAATGTCAAAGACTGCTCATCTAAACTCACAAATCTTTAAAAATACAGCATATTAAGTAAACAGTTACTCTAAGAGTCATTCTTGATTTTGAATAGTAATTTTATGCCAACCCACCTCCCTCCACAAAAGTTATGAATCAGTGCCTGACATGTATACCGCTGCCAGCTGTTAGGTAACTCAAGTACAACAAAATATGGTAAAATCATTAAGATAACTATTAACATTTCATCATAAACTTTAACATACTGGAAACAACAACATTTTAAACTTTACAAAATTCATATATCATACATGATGTACAGCCTAACAAATGACATTATTATTTCTCTCACTACACAGATGTTTGGTAGAATTTACAGCATCAGTTGTAACAGACTTATATACAGCACAGGAGGGTCAAAGTGCTAATATTTTCTTTCAGCATCGACAAAAAACTCTTTTACTCAAAGCTTTGTCGCACACAATTTAAAGGTCTACTGTTATGTTAGGAGGCCTGTGCTGGCTATCAACCACAAAATGCACCAAAAGTCTAAAATCTGAAAAAAGGTCATGTAAAACAAACATATCACAATATGGTAAGGCCACAACAAATTGATGATATGTTCTACGGATTTTTCTAGAAAAAAATGGGACGAGCGAAGAAAAAAAAAATCTTAATTCAGATGCTTTATATAGCGGTTTGACCAAATTTTTATGAGCGAGCGAGGAAATAATTATATATATTTGTAAAAATTGTCAAAATTAAGGTGCGAGCGAATCCATAGAACATACTATCAATTTGTTGTGGCCTAAAGTCCAAATATATTCACTTGTTCCAGTGAATACATAGCACAAAGAGTAAGCACAATATCAATTGTTGAGCTTTGCAGAAAATTGATATGTGAACCAACAATAATCATTCAGTCCATTGGTTGTAAACTAAATAAAGTGATCAGTCAAAATTAAATGTATTTATAAGGACAAGTAAATAAATTTGAACATAAGACTTAACTACATACGTATAAACAAACAATATAATGCACCAAACATGCTTTCAAATACCAAATACTAATTACATAACTTTTATATCATTAGACAACAATTTCATCATGCAGTCATTCTAATACCAAATTAACACTAAGATCTAAGCTTTATCTTGCACATGCTGCATACCAAAATAACCAACCAAAGGGAGACAACTCTGGAACTTAAAATCAAGCAAGAGAGACAACACTGATACTTTACACCAAGTAAGGGAGACAATTTGGTAACTCTATAATCATCAACTTTAGTTATATTACTGACATTACTCAAACTCAAGTTAATAATGTATCCTGGAAGGCTATTGTTTAACATAATGACTGTATCATGTTTAATGTAGCTTAAACTGAATTAAGCAATAAGGCACTTTTTAGAACTTTATATAAAATCAAGTCATTGTTTAACATTTACATGTTTTTAAAATGTAAATCAATACTAAAAGCAAATTTAATTTCCTGATAAAACAATGGAAAACAGAACAATGCAGAACTTAAACATTTACTATGAAATGTGTAAGAGTAAGATGGAGAATCTAAACTCCTTAAAAGATGTTAGTTAGCTAGTTCTCATGAGGTGTGGGTTGTTAAGTAAAGACCAACATAGAGTCACACCAACTCCTAATGTAACAACCTACATACCGGCAAAAGTTCCACTGTTTGGACCATCAAAAATGAATGGCCATAATCTAGATACCTAAATTTCTTATCAAAATAAGCATTTGTGACTTAAGAATGTGAAACATGATATGACCTTGCAATAACCAATGTCACACATATGTATAAGCAGAACTTTAATGTACTTAATAGAGATATTGAAATTTAGCGCATATGAACCTGGATGATTCCAGTTCAACATGATAAGAACTGACTGTATGACAGATGTTTCTTGTTATTTAATCCACATGCTTAACCTATAGATATTTTGATAGGGAAAATTATTATTAAATTCCTTACATACAATATGAACCTTATAACTAGCAAACACTTTTTATGTTTTTGGCATGTTTTACTATAATATACCAATCTAAGATTGTTGTTTTCTTGCCTTGAATATTTAATTTTTGAGAAGGCATGTGTCTAATTAAACTTCATTTTTAAAGTTAGTTTGATTTGAAAGACACATTTTACTTCATTTTAAAGCTTTATGAAGAAACCTGCTTACCTCCCTCTTTGCCAATTTTAGCCAGTGGACTATTGACCTAGCTAGTCCACCAAATTTGCTGTAAGTCCAGTGACTATTAGAATCTTAGTGGTCCAACAGTCCTAGGACATTTTACAGCCCTTATTTTTCTAATCCTATAAAATATCTTATATTTACGTGTAATAAGAAATTTCACTAGGAATAAAAACAGCATAATAATTTGTAAAAAATCTGTTAACTAAGAATATTAACAAATTCATCTCACTTTTTATTTTATGAAAATACATTTGTATATGGTATTGCAAGGACTGTATCATGACTTGTATCATATTCCTACTTATTTAAAGATATGTAGCCTAAGTCATTGCACAATTTGTCACTTAATGTTCTATTTAAAAAAGATTGTAATTTTAATACTGTGAGCAGACCAGAATCACAAGATGCTTACTATCTCAGCACATATGTCAAGCCTCTACAAGTAAAATGATCAGAATATAGTCCAATTTTCCTATTACAGTTTTGGTATCTTTAATATTTGTAAATGTGGTCATTCTTTGAAGGTCAAGTGATTAACTTTGTTCTCGCTCGCTCTGTTTCCTCAATTTCTACCCCCCCCCCTACAACAATTAAAACTCTTTTTTAAATAATTATGTAAGTATTTTCATCTCATTTTTGTTTATAAACTGTACATGTATTGCTCATGTATCATGATTTGAGAAATAAAGGTTTGTTCTGTTCTGTTCTGTAAAGTTAATACCAATAAGAGACAACATTAAATAACATATATACCTGTGTCATCAACCAAACCAGAAGATGGAACTTTTGTTGTAGACTTTTGTCTGTTTTCCTCAGCACCATCTTTTCTTCTCTGCCTTAAACCATCATGCTTCTCACCCGACTGTCTTTGTACTACACAAAATGCACAGAATGCACAAATAATAAATGCATGCAAATAAATAAATAAAGGAGAAAAAAACTAAATCTATGCTACAGGGAAAACTATTTCTACACAAGGCAAACTTTGTATACTGGTTAATAAGTTTTATGGTTTAGAAGAACAATTAAAAGTATTATCTTCAGGCTCCTATGCACATTTTTTACGGTGTTTTTTTTTCAAAAACACAAATTTTCGTAAAAAATGTTGAATATTCTGTGCATTTTTATAAAATCAAAGATAAAAAAGTTGTATTCACATGACCAAAAAATCGCTTTGAAACAGTTTCATAAAGGGGCCACAATTGATGTCAACCCTTTTGTCTGGTGGATACAGAGACATTCTGAATCACACTTTTTTTTATGGCAGCCAGCACACGTTACCTAGTGGAACCTTGTCCATAACCAGAACTCACCCACCCTTCCACAATGCTAGCAACTTGTCCATAAACCCTCTTAATGGAGGAAAATTTTCATAATTGTAAAATTTTCATGGGTTGGTATAACAGTATTAACTGTCCCAAAATGAGATTCAAACCCATACAACCTTTGGATTATTACTTCAAATTGACTTCACAATAACTTCAGTAAAGAAAGTTCTCTTAAAAATGTAACAAAATTAATGTATTTTACCAGAGACGAAAGTTCATTCTGCCATAAAATTACTTATTTCCCAGTATACGATATCAAGTTTTACAGACAATATCAAATTTAAAGTAAAACTGAATCATTTCCATGGAGACGAAATATTGATTATAATTAATTGAATGTAAAATATTATATTATAGTTGTACAAACAATAAAACCAACCACAATAAATTCAAGATTAAGAAATAAATAATATGAGCTCAGGTGGAAGATTCCTTGTCCAATATTGAATAATAATAAGTCTTAAAATCCTCCATGAAAATGACTCACTTGTGATAATTATGCAATGTAAAACAATAATAATCATTCTCAAAGCAATTTTACAGCCAGATCTTAGAAAACATAATTATACAGCATTCCATTCAAAGACTAAAACATAAATGGTAGTTAATGATTTTTATTAGTGAATTTTATTCAACAGTCAGAATGGCACACTCAATAACCCAGCTGATTTAAATACTCAATATGTGTTTGATAATCCACATACTTCATGGATATCTACTTTTTCCAATAATGAGTACAGAAGTACTGTATTAAGTATTAAAATCAGCTGGGTTAATGTATGTGCCACTGAAAGTTGATTAAAATTTACCAATAATAAATAAAACATGCTCATGCAGTAACTCCCCTAGATCAAGACAGTAGGTAAGTTTCCACCCCCTGTAACCCCCAAAGATCAAGACAGGAAGCAAGTTTCCACCCCCTATAACCCCCATAGATCAAGACAGGAAGTAATTATCCACCCCCTGTAACCCTAATAGATCAAGACAGGAAGTAAGTTTCCACCCCCTGTAACCCTTATAGATCAAGACAGGAAGTAATTATAGGCCAGCACCATAACATCACCAGATTAGAGCAAGTTATAACAAGTCTTACCAGTCCAGAAAACTTTCCGTCGTAACGATGGTGGTAATGTCCCACTATAATATTTCCAGCTTTTAAAACTGGATGTATAATCCAACTTTTTCACTAAGAAACAAATAAAATATAGTTCTTAAATCCAAATAAATGGACATTTGTTTATTTTCATGAAGCCTCAAACCATGAGGAGATACAATGAACACCTATAAATATTGAAAATTGTCTAGAAGGAAGCATCAACAACTACAAAATCTAAATACTAAAAATATGACAAAAACAGCTTAAAATCTTTCCTAAAGACTCAACCAATGAAGCTGATCAAAAGGTCATGAAAATTTGAACAATTGAAAAAATGACCTCAAGGTCATGAAATGAAGTCTCAAACAACATAACTACTAACCTTTGACAACAAAATAGCACAAAATCACACAGATATCATATTTATTTAAACAAACAAAGCCAAATCTTTCCAAGAAAATGCAAAGTGACTTTGACCATTCACATAACTAATTAGACAAACATAAAATAATACGACAAATTTTCCAAATATTTAGAATATATCTTAAACTCCAATTGAAAATCAAACATGCAAAAAATTAAACACTTAAAGAAAGAGTGACCTTGAAAATCTCATCTGTCCTTAACCTTTCATATAATAAATGTAACAAACTTTAAAGATAGAATGCCAATTTCCAAAAATTGAGAATGTACCTTAAACTCCATCAAAAATCAAACAAGGAATAAATAAAACATTTCAAAGAAAACACAAAACGAGCTTGAAAATCTATCTGACCTTGACCTTTGTCATACCAAATATGACAAACTTAAGATTATGAGACTGCCAAATTTTCCAAAAAATTAGAATACATCTTAAAACTCATCAAAAAGCATACATGCAATTAACATAGAAATCACAAAAACTTATAATGTGAGATAAAATCACCAAAAAACTTACCATACAAAAATTGAAAAATATGAATTCCACAGAAAATAGAAGAAAATACACTAAATGATACACACTGATAGAGAATGACATTAAAAACTTTACAAACAATGTTTAGCTCCACCTTACCCCAGTCTAGACATAATGGTTGCAATAAGATACAGTTAAAATTGTTGTAATTCAACCAATGCTAAAAGTAAAATGTGTATTATTTTTACAGGAATTTCTACAACTAGACTCATGTGTTTCATATTAGAATATAAGAGGAAAAAGTAGCATTAGAGTAAATTGCACTCTTAGCGAAAAACGGTAGTAACTCACTCTTGGTCTAATTTGAGTTACTATCGTTTTGCCCTAAGCTCGCAAAATAATGCACACAGCAGCTGCACATTGAACAGAACTCACAATAAAATCCTGAGTGTTATGCATTTGTGATAAGTGCAAAATGTATTGTTAACTATTATTCAACTGTCAGTGGAGCATGCATTAACTCCACTGATTTAAATACTCACTACAGTATTTCAGTACTTGTGATCTATAAAAATAGAAACTTGTATTTATGTATCAGGATTAGCAAACAAATATTTAGTATTTAAATCAGTTTGTTGATGTAACTTTATAAGTGCTACCGACAGTTTATTGTTATTCAACAATACAATGTATAACTTCAATTGTAATTTTTTAAGACATTTTACAATGCATATTCTTTGAATTCTTGTTGTTTTAAAATACTGAAACAGTAAAAGTTAAAATGTTTGAACGTCAAGGTTCATGACAAGATGCTTGAAGCTGGCTTTCCACCTGTCCAAAAATGATTTTGCTGCCCTTTGTTCATTACTAGTTTTCAATAGGCTTTTTATATACCGGTAGATAAATAAGGGATTGTAATTTAAGCTTGGGGAGTTTGAGCCTTCAAACTTGCACTGTAGTATTATCATATGTACTGTACTTAAATCTACAAACCTCAAAATTTGAAGAATATAAAAGCAAGCTAATGTTTGAAATACCCATTTTCAAGGCGATGAAGTCAAGGTCACTGAGGATAGTACTGTAGTACTGGCACTTCCCAGATAATAAGGTTAGGTGAATCATTGCCTCATATTACTATTGTCTGTTGAAAGGGGTGTAAAATTCAATGACCTAATGCACTGATGTTTGTGATATATTAACGTTCTACAAGTATGACCAATAGGCTATATCTGGAATTCAAATACAATGTATTTGGGTTTTTCCCTCTGGTACAAACAAACTTTCACCGTTACAATGAAAACATGAAACATGTGTACAAAGAACAGTTAGGATTTAATCTATAGTTCGTGCTATTTGGCAATAATGAGTAGAAAACTTTGTTTGTACCGCCTGTGCACGGACGGAAAAACCCATAATTTGAATTCCGGATTAGGTTTATAAACTGATGGTCTTAAAAGTGGAACAATCATAATACTGAGAGAGATTATCTTCTCCTCATTTTGAGCATATTAAAATTTGCCGATAATCCCATGATTTAGCAATAAACAAGGTGGTCTTTATAATGGACTAACAAAATTTAATGTAATGTTATAACAAAATGCATTCAGTATGCCATGTGTTAAACATGATATCTAGAGATGAAAGCATCAAAAGGTATTTGTTCGTACATGAAAACTTTTACAGAATAAATAAAATATATTAACAAGCAATTAATTACCAAACTGCATGGATTGACATGAAAGAAAAACATTAAAAAACGACTCATAAAAATTGAAGTGAAACAGAAGACATCATTATAGCAATTGCAAGTTTTATACCTCTCAACAAATTACATAACTTATTTTATTACATACTTAAGTCATTATATCTTATAGTAAAAACAAACTAAAATTTCACATGAAATGTTCCTTCTCTGAAAATTAGAAGAAGAAGCAACCTTTATCATAAACTATGAATGAGTATAACTCATTTCTGAATGTCAGAATGGACTAATCAAAGCATAATATCGGAACCGGGTTTTAGAGGCCACCTCCTGTAAGCAGCCAATCCAGCCACTTCCTTTCATTGGCTGCTTAATGACGGTGATTCTGTACATTGCTTTACTAAATAAATTTAGTACACATTATATCATTCATAAGTCAGTTATACTTTTTTAATTAAATCTTGCACATGTCTATGACTGATAAGAGGCAGGGTATAAAAACCCACCCATGGATAGTGAACCAGACAATTAGTAAAAATATATAATATAACCAGTCTCTCTCCACTTCTGTTTATGTAATCTACTGATAAAAAACTTTCATTAAGACCACACAACTTACAGAGCTTAAAAATTTGTAAAATTATCACAGAAAATAATGAAAGTAAAAAAAAACTTGACTAGAACTATACAAATATGACAATATGGATTATTGCTCATTTCTTGTCTTTCCAGGAAAAATTTACGGAAATTATGATAATTTTTTTTGTTGATTTTGTTTTTGTTAATTTCATAAATCATTTGAGATTATTTCCGCTTTATGCAGTCCTGCAGACTTTGAGTCTAATATATAATCAAGAAATGTTTGAAATCTTATTAATACAGTACTGGGCCCATATTCACTAAAATAAATCTCAAGCTCAGACTCAAACTTAATCTTGAACTTAGACTTTGACTTCCTAAGACAATTTTCAAAACAGTATTCGCAAACAGTTTTAGACTCAGACTCAAGACTCAAAATGTTTTGTGAATACTGTTTTTTGAGCTTTGAGTCCGAGTCTAAGTCTTAAGTCTAAAACTGACTCAGTTTTAGACTCAAAAAGTGATAGTTTGACAGTTTGCAACTTAATTCAGAAAGACCTAAAAAACATTTTTTAGACTGTAGGGAAACATTGTATATGTCATATAATGGTGGTCAGTCAATCTACTCACCAATCCTGGTAAGGCTTAATCACTGAATTTAGCTGTTAACTAGTTACTTAAGGCATCAGTGACTGACATCACTGCCCTGAATGATTTAGAATTTAGATAGGAGGGAGAATCATTGAGATTATTTAATGACCAAGCTCCACAGAAGTATGTCCCGCTTGGGAATCAAACTCACCAACTCCTTAACTAGTAGACTTGTGTGTGACTAACTGAGCTAGCTGGTCGGCCATATTTTATTATTTAGTTTTATAAGATGCAATCATTAAAATAACAAACCATGCTTTAATCAATCTCTGAAAATTAATAAAATCATCAATTCTATGTTATGATACATTAATGTCATGTTTATATCTAGCTGTTGTAAAAATATGATCAATATTACAAGCTATGCATAGATTCCATGTTAGATTTTCTTCAATTATAAAGAAAACAAATAAAATACAGATGTTATTACTGCCATATTTAAACTTTATTTCAGAACACATTTTACTGGTCTGAATCAATAATTATTGATCTGTTTTACAGTTTTTTATGTTCTAACTGAAATATAGTGTAAATACCATAAAGTTCCACTAAATCTGATTATCTTAGTAGCGGAACAATCCTAATATAGGAACCTTTTTCTTCCCAGATTAAGGATTTTGGACTTAAAAATTGTTTAAAAAAATGCTTGATTTTGCAATAAACTGAATTTTGCTCAGTTGTGAAACAAATTCTTACAACTTAGATTAATCATTTTCAAGTTTGCTTCCTGGTCCCTCAGTAATGAGCAAGTAGAATAGTTTCTTGCTCAAGGAATCAAGGTCAGCTTTAGATGGGATATGAACCAATGCAAAGCTGCTGGCCATCCAACAATTTCCAGTCCAATGTTGTAAATACTTGGCTAAGCCGCTCTTTTATAATGGATCTTTACTGTACTATTTTCCAGAATCAATAATTATTGATCTATTTATAGTTTATCATCATGTTTTAACTATAAAATATAATTATATTTACATTAAAATTATCAAGCCAATATTCTCTGTATTATTTAAAGTTTTATATAATCAATGTTTAGAGTAGAAACCAAGGCAGCTGTAAGACTGAATGGCTACTTTATGACTACATTGTACATGACATTGTACAACAAAAGTTTATTATACAACTGAAGATTAAGTCATATCACAGTGGTCAGACAACCTACTCTACCCTGGAAAGGCCAAAGCTTTGGACTTAGCTGTTAACCAGTTACTAAGGGCTTACTTCCGTCTGACAACTGCCCTACATGATTAAGTATCAGTGGCAGTAGAGAAATAGCTGTAGAAATTATTTCAGGAAAAACTCCACAAAAGTATTCCCAATCCAGGAATCAAACCTTCAACACTTCCATCAATAGACCTGTGCACTATTGAGTCATCAAGGCAGCCCAATTTCCTTCAACTCAAAGTAAAAATCTTTTAGCCTTGAAATTTTCGTCATATAGTCATTTTTCATCAGCTGACATATTTGATCACATGACATTTTTTCTGCAATTATCCTGCATTTAAGAGTAACATTTATGCTCAATTGTATTTTTTTGTTCCTAATATTAACATAACACCATGTTTAAGTGTATTTTTCTGCTTTTTAAGTGTATTAATATACTTAAGTGTTTTTCAAGCATTTTAGTGAAATATTCAGTATTGTATTTTCCAGACAAATACACTTAAGCATATTTCTTCCTCATTTTACTCGTGGTCTAGCTTTAAGTGTTAAAATGCACCATCATGGTCTGATATTAAACACTTATTAGGAGGGAAGGTGAAGGCTAAGCTATATTGATTGTATAATATCAATATACAATTATAAGAGAAAAAATAATACCAATAAAAGTGTCTAGACCATGATTTATAGATAGAAACTTAGTATAATTGTAAATATTCTCAATAATGTATAAACAGAAAAAAAACATAAATCAGAACTTATCCATATTTAGACTGAAGAGATATTTAGAACTGCAAACAACAGTAAAAACATCATCAATACACAACCACCATTGATTCACACAGAAAATAGATTCAAAAATAATCAACACCATGGTTCATACTCAGGACTTCAAGTAAATTTAAACACTTTATTTAGTCTTTAGAAATGCTAACATCAGCAAAAACATCACAAATAGACAACCATCTTTGATTATCACAGAAAAACTACTATCACTGAATCTAACAGCATACAGGATTGAGGAAAACAACCAACACCATGAATCAAATTCAAGTCTTCAACTTAAATCCAAGGACTTTTCAATGCTAAATTTCCCTTTTCAAGGTACCTTTAACCCAAATTATCACCCTTGATTGGACAATAGCAAATATAAGATAACTCATCCTTAAACAAAACTCAACAGCAAATTCTCATTTTTTCAAGGTCAATTTAAATATTTTTTTCAAGTACATGTACTTGCCAAATTCAAATACTTTCCAAGGCTAGAGGCGTTTTCAAGAAAATGTTCAAGACCAGTACAAACTCTGAACACAATAACAATGACAAACTAACTCCATCAATTTTGTACATGTTTGTATCAACTCAAAGACTTACACCACATGGGACCATCATAATAATTACATGTAACCACACAATGATACAAAATATACAACATCACTATAACACATCTAACAAACAATGTTCAACATTCAAGCATACCGATGGGAGGTAAAAAGGTTACATTCTAAACACATTAGCAAACAAAGCAAAAATTCATCGCAATATGTATGATACCTTATAAAATTACAACAAATAAAAATGAAAAAAAAAGTTCTAACGAAAATGCCACATAAAATGCAAAATCAAAGCATAACTACTATACATACATATTTACCATATATTCCCTATTAAATGACCCAGCGGAAATACATTTTCCAAAAGGGGGTATACAAAAGAGTACTTATTTTGCAAGTTTTTAGCAAAAGCAACACATTGTATAGGCCATATTACAGCAAAAGAGAAAAAATTGTGAAATTACTACTGTACCATTAAATATGGTCGCATTAACTTATATTTACTAGAAATACTTGTTGTGTTGCTTTTTCTGAGTTCTATGTCGAAAATGAATTCATTTAGGTACCCTTTTTTTCTTCCAAAAAAGTAAGGGGCATCCATAAAGCTGGACAGACAGCATTGACTATAGAGCAGAGTATCAATAATAAATCAAAGTGCTGAAAGCACTGAATTTGTTTATGTTTGATAGGTCAGAGGACATTTATTAAAGAATATACGGTATATTATAATATTAGATTCAAACATGAGGTAATTAACAATAATGACATATAATCTATTTCTACAATGTGTAATGTTTACCTATATGTTCATTAGGTGATATCGACTCGGCTATATGTATATCAGGTACATTGTTCTGAGAGGTCATAGGTATATCAGATCGTGAATTGTTTACCCATAAATCCTGTACACGATTCTTAGCTGGAGAACTCTGTAATGTAACAAGGTTAAAGTTTAAATAATTTCACAAATTATAATAATAATATATTTTAGTCATCACCATCAATTTCTCAAGCACTAGCCTGATTATTATTTCATATTCATGTAGTTGAGGGCAAAGTTATCAACAGGCTGATCTAAACGAAATAAGTTATTATCATACATAATGTAAGTCAATTTTCAATAGTCCCCAGGGCTTAGGACAAGTAGGTAAAAGGCAATCAATGTAATTTGAATGAACACCAACTTTTCCATGTCATCACTTCACATATTTACTTCCATAATGATTTAACCCTAGTCACATCCACAACTACTGGTTTGTTTAGGCTCATTCTAAGTTTTATATTTGAGCAGGCATGACTGAGAGGTTATAATGTTGATTTGAATCCCATCCAAAACCTACCCTGTTGTTTCCTTGTGGAGGAATCTTTATCTTACTAGTTCAGAACTGGGGGAACAGGAAGCAGACTTGAAAGGGATTAATCTATGTTGTATGATATTGTTTCATTATCAAGCTAGAGTAAATTGGTATAGAGTAAGTTTAAATGACCTGACTAGACTTTGAACAACAATTACAGAGTTAGACAGGAAATCATGGGAATGCCATACAACCATTGGCTATGACCACCATCCAAAACCAAAATCATTATTTTTTTATGCAAGGAACGTATGTACTTTATATTGACTAAGCTCAAAACTGCCAGTAAAGCACTAAAACCTTGAGGATACAAAACTCAATACAGGCATTGAAGTACAAAAACTTTTTTGGAGAAATATAACCCCATACTTTTCTGAAAATGCTGATGTAAATATTCCCAAATGTACTCATACATCTCAGCATACATTTCTTAGTGCACATTTTACACCATATTACCAACGCTGTAAACTATTTTGTGGTTTAAGCACATAACAAGCAATAAGTCATAGACTGCAAGACTATTACAGCCAGACTATTCTATATATTGTAGTGTAAGTTCACCACCGACACATCCCACAGAGACAACATATTCCTACTTTATGATATTGATTCTACATTTTGTTAGATTGGCTATCTTTTCTCCCTCTTTGTATTTTATGTATAACGAGTTTTTTGTCTGTCTTGTTGAGTGGTATCACATTAATTTATTGACGTTGTATACAAAACATGTCTGATATTTGTAAGCTATAATTTATTACAATGTTTTACATATCCTTCTTTGATCTATATTATTGTTTATCTTGTTAGCTTAAATGATAGATCATGTTCTATATTGATTTGTGTTTAAAAACTTTACTACTAAACATTTTAATGAAAAAAAAACTAACAACTTCCTTGGTGTATTTTATAATGATATTGAAACTATGTTCACATAATTGAGTTGGCAATTATTCATTCAGACTTTGGGGGTTGCAATTCAAATGCAAACCTTTAATGGTCAAAGTATGTTCAACAATATACCAACAATTAAATTTGACCCTTAGTAAAGAAGATATTGTTTAATTGTGAGTAATTGTTAGTGCAGAGTACTGCAGTGATTATCTAAATCAGTCAAGCTGATGTTTGCATCAATGAGAAATGAATAACATTTAACAATAATTTCAAGTATTAAATTCACATTTGTTTGCTTGAGTGACAAAAACATAAGCCTTAACAAAAGCAGCTGGAACAAAATTTTGCTCTTAACATTTTATCTGCATACCTAATGCAGACATTGGCACTAGCTCAACATTTATTATATGAACTGTTTTGAAACTTAACCACTAGTTTCAATTCACTCTGCCATTGTCTCAGATGAGACAGGAGGGAAATTTGAAATATTTAAAAATTTGAAATTTCAGTAAGTTATTAAGATACAGATTTGTTAACGAAAGTGTTTATACTTACAGCTTGTTTAGCCTTTCTTCTTTTGATACAAACAATACATACAATAAGAAATATCAATATAATCAATCCGCATACTGGTGCACCAATATATATAATATAATCTGGTAGTCCACCTGAAAAATACAAAAATAAAATTCTAAGTACTCAGTGTTAGACACTAACGGTGACCCAGGATTCAAAGGACTCCAAAAACTTATGGTTCTGAAGGAATCCATGTGAAACTTAGGTGAGGGTTCCCTTTTAGTCTCTAAAATTACTCTGTTCTCATGTGAATGAGTTTTTGTGAATTGTCGTACAATTTGTGAATCCAAAATCCTAACATTAAGGAGGTACCTTTTTGATTAGTTGATTAGAGATTCCTTCAATAGTTTTTCTGTCATATTAAGGAAGTCAGTCCTCTTACCCCTGACAGGCCTAGCTTTTAGCATCAAAGCTTTTTACCCATACTAAGCCTTCCACAGAGGTTAACAATTGCCACACTTGATAATCAAACTATAAAGGTGTGCATAACCTGCAAAGGGAGTTGAACCCACAACCCCGTGAGCAGAAATCAGATACACTGCAAACTGAACTAACCAGGGTTTGCCTAAAACAGAGGGAGTAAAGAACCAATTTAATAATCTTACAATACAAGTGAAATAGCTTATGATACAGATGAATTTTCAGTCAATTTCAGTACTACAAGTGTATACAATACTTTCTTGTTTTATAACAAACTAATAATATTGAATTATTTCTCAGCAGACTGACAGGTTTTGTTTGATATCCAGGCTTGTATATATTATCATGCCAAAATGTCTGGCAATTATCTAACATACAAAAAACCACACATTAGAAGAAAGTATATTGTTAATAGGTTAAATGGTTGTAATACTATATTCACTATAGTATCAAAGTCTAACATGTAGAAGTCTAGGGTCATGCTTGTTGAATTGGTGGTTATAATCAAATTGGTAATTGTACCATAACCAATTTTTACTTGCCCAAAACAAATGGTTCTTTTAAAAAAAAAATGAAAGTTATTATATATTGTGGTTGCCTGATCAGACAACTTGCTACAAAAAACTTATTACCCAAAGTTAGTTAGTCATTGGCAACTGGATGACCATTAATGTCAATCCCTGTTTATCTATAAGACTTGTACTTGTATTTTTTATAAACTGGATTTAACACAATTGTCAACACAATTTAGATTATTTGACAATGACCAGCACATCTAACCTAGATTTCCTGGACCCTAGCCTATAACCAGTACTCCCCTACCCTTTCACAAGGCTGGCAACTTCTTCATATACCTTATTAATGGAGTGAAATTGATATTATTGTAAAACTTTCAAGAAAGGGTATAACCATCCAGAATTCAAACTTATACCGCCTTTGGGAAACTTGATTTGAAATCCCGGTGCCCTACAAACAGCCCTGCAGACCCAAGTTTGTAAATGTATGTTATGTAATGTACCTACCTCCCAGTATAGTAGATTGACCTCTGGCATCAGGTGATACTGGTTTACTAGACAACGGTGTTATTGGTACAGCCTCTGTTGTTTTTAATGACACAGAGCCTACAGTAGCAGACGACAACACTGACTCACTTGGTGTAGCACTACCATAGATTTCACCAGATAATTTTGTAGAACTAGATTTAGATGCCAGGGTATCAGTGTTAACTGACTTTACTGTAGCACTTGTTGGTTTAATACTATTAACTGAAGTCTTTGAAGATAATGTTGACTTAGAAGTCACTGAACTAGATGAAGGAACACTTTTCGAACTTTGTGAATCAACCACACTAGGTACTGTAGAGGCGTTTGATTGGTCAACTGATTTTACCGGTATCACAGTAGAGCTGTCAGGCGTTAAACTTGATGATTTAGAATCACTTACACTAGTGGAAGTTGATTGTCTGTCTGTTTGAGTCCCTGATATTGTTGAAGATTGCACTTGGTCAGTAACTGAAATGGGGTCAGTGGTTGCTATGGTCACTTGGTTGCTTGGCAACTGTGTGGTAGCATGTTGCATAGGAAATTGATTAGAGTCAGTAAAGTCATTACTATAACTACCATATAGCTTGGTTGTACCAAGATTGTCACTTTTTGAGCTACTACTACTAACAGTGGTGCCCCCTGTTGCCGATGATGACTTTTTTGCTGCTGTTGATGATGGTGAGGATGATGAAGATGGCATCACTGAAGCAGCAACAGTAGCATCCATCGTTTTCACCATAGACGGTTGAATCACACTATCCGCCATCTTGGATCTTTTGTCAGGTTAAATCCAAGTACACTACACTAAACCAAGAGAAATATTCCTTTCTTCACAAACTTACATAAAATTCCATACAAAATGATTTCATGTGGAGCGAACACTTTCAATTCTGCAATATGATACCAGCTTACTCCATGGGAACACAAGAATTTCTTAACAGCTATCTTTAAAACTTTGTTTATGTTATTCTAAATATTTAAATTTCACAGTTAAGTAATAAGCTCTCATATTTCGGCAATTTTACAGCAAAACTTGTATCTATTTATTCATACAATGATATTACAATATCACTAAATATTTATAAGTTAAATCCATTGTGTATGTTAACTCAAACTTTAGTACCCTAACATATGTAAACACTTTAAATTACTCAGCAATTTTAATGATAAATCCTTTCTCTAAGTGTATGAATCAAAAACTACGATGAAGAAATGTTTTCACACAAATAACCATCAGTTTTCAAGCACTTTCAATGATTTACTGAATCGTGAATACTGAGTTACCATCCCAGAAAAGTTTTCACTGAATTTATAATAACTACGATGAACACAGTTTTACACACAAATTTCTATCATAGAACCTAAAGCTTTCACTAACTGTTCTATACATGTATGATTCCTAAGCAAACAAGATCTCTTATCCTAGCGCTAGAGAGTTTCAGATATTTCTCTTCTTGTCATGCATAATCTTGAACTGATATTACAGAATTTATGTCATAAAAAATTGCCTCCACAAGCAAACAGCAAAAGACTACAATTTGTTATTGATATTTTTTACAGTTTTTTATCCTTTTTCACATCAATTGGCCAAACAAGTTCTAAATATATCCCCACTCAGGAAAAAACACTTCACATTAAAAAAATCAAAAGTTCACAATGACGTGTGAGTCATATTTAGTTTCACTGCAGAAGAGCTATTATAGATTTCCGCTGATATAACGAGCATGGTGCACTTTCATGATATCGTGTATGATTCAATGAATACGTTCATACTGAGTTACTCCCTGTTCTCACAGTCTGATAGTATAAACCAAAGAAAATATCAGATGTGAATTTTATACAAAATAATAGCTTCTGTTCTACCGTGTATAAAATATAACGTTTTATCTGCATTGTGCAATAAGCTCCAGTGTCATATAAATTCATACATCGGCTGAATATTTCTCTGTGTTAGTCGTCAAAAGGAAATACTTTTGCATTTGTTTTAACTTAATATTTTCTTACGATTTAAAGCGAAAATATTCCACGTACTGAGGATTAAAACAAGACTGTCCATATAGCCAAGAATCATAATTTTTTAATAAAGTAAAAACATTTCTTCATAGGTTTAGCTCAACTTCAACCACTGTCAGTACTGTCTAAAAATCGCGATTTTTTTTTTAAGAAAAACTTACTCAAGATATTTAGCTTAACGCTTCAATGTCAGTACTGCATAGAAATCATACTGTCTAGAAATCACTGTAGTTATAACACATAAAACAAATACCAATTTACTGGCTAGAAAATCCTGCTGTTTGATTTTCCACAATTTTCATGGAATCTCCACGTTATTCAATATAGTTCACAAATAAAACACATGATTCAGCATTCCTCTGTCTGATCGATGAACAATTCTTTACAATTTGTGTCCAAAAATTCCAAATTCCGTAAATTGTTTTAAAATTTCCAGATAAATCATCCAATTTGGACTGTCACAGACATGCAGACTAATTTCCGTCTCTCTCTAGCTCTGCTCAATTTTGTTGTTGATGGCATTCAAGTCAATCAGAGACCTGAAATAAAATTCAAAACCATTAAATTACTAAATCGGTGCATTTGCTTCAAGGATTCAATTTGACAACAAAAAATTTATGACTTGAAAATCCAGGAACAATACTCCGGAGCACTTAATACAAGAATTATTATTTTGCTAAAAGAAAACTCTTGAAAACAAAATGGACAGATACTTCACTGTCCAATCTTAATTGTTAAGTACTTGAGGCAAGGAGGGGGGGTAAATCAAAGCTGGGCAGAATTAGGACTGTTGATCCTTTAAGTATTGACTATTAGATCCAAATCCTCCACACAAAACTGAATCAAGTGGTAAACTATGCGCAAAAAAAAGCTTTTACAGAGGATTCCGAGTAAAGTAAACAACAACAACTTCAAGACTAATGAGAGCATTTTCAAACAAAGAAATGTAATAGTTACTGTATTCACTATTTTGAATCTCTCCTTTTTTTAGCTGCCACAAGAATAGAATTTGACAAAAAACAAGTTTGTTCACTTTCAGAATATGGTATTATTATATACCTAAGTATTATTCCATTCATTTTATACACCAATCAAACCAATATTTACCAAATGTCATATCCAAAAGCCAACATATCCTAAATCAACATCCCTACCATACAATCAAATCAACTCAATACAGCAAACAAGCATATAAAGCACAAACAAATTTGCATTCATTAAAATCTACATCAAATTTATTGACCAGGCCAAAACTTCAAAGGAAATTGAGTTTAAATTACTCTAGCATTACACTGTAAATTTGTTTACAAAGAGCTATTTAGACTATTAAATGACCTAGCAGTAAATGGACCCAGATAAAAGTTCTTTACAATCTTCCATAAGTTAAATGGTCAATCCATTTTATAATGATAGCAGAATGAAAACACCTAGTTACTATTATATGAGCAATTTACCCCCCCCCCCATCACCCCATCTAATTATTTGATACAGCTAGTACATTGATCTTAGACATTTATTAGCTAGCCAGAGTAAAGACAAATTTCAGACCCTTTTTGGTTGTGTAGAAAAAGTAAACAAATTCCCATGTATTTCCACTACTTGTTGGACAATTTATAAGTCTTCATCAGGAATAAGATCGTAACAACTTTTTTGGGAAATATTTTACCATTGCATTAATTGTTGATTAATTTTCTTCACATGGTAGTGCTTTTACATATAACAATCCTTTTTAGAGTAGACAGTGAAGGAATTTTGACAATCGGATTTTCTTAGAGTGTGATAACGATTTTAACATTATGACCCTTAAACAGGCATAGACCTTTACTCCTTATATAGGCAATTAAAGAAGGAAAAATTATGTATGGCAACAGTGATCTAGAGATTCAGCTTCTAAAGGAACAGTGTGTAGGTTGACTGACCATTTTGATAAGGTCTCAGTCTACAAAATTAGGATAATAAAGTGCTTGTCCCAACTGGTCATTTTAGGGCTATATCTAGTTAGTATATTTTTTGGTTTCCTAAAATTAGTTATTGGTAGCCCGAACTAAAATGTACCTGTCCCAGGCAACGGGGCAACCATTTATTTCATATACTGTGACCAATACAATGTGTTGCTACAGTGCTAAACCCAACCAAAAATATAATAAAACAAATCTTTTTTTCAAGCTGTAGTAAAACAACTATCAGGTACAGACTAAACCAAACAGCTGTATATACTTTTTGCCAAGAAATAGTTTTCTATCTTATAATGAACTAATATAAAGTTACAATGTTAAAGAAAGTTTAGATAAAGTGTGTTGCTGTCTTACAGTTATAGGTCACAACAAAAATTCCTAACCATTGCTAACATCTTTATGTTCTTTAATCATTCTTCATGCCAAAAAGTTTAGTTTGATAAATTTTGTTCAATTACCACTGGCACATACATTGAACCCCACTTATTTAAATATTCAATATATGTGTGATAATCATTGCATACTTTTATAGAAACAGACAACACTGTACAGTCTATGATTTAAGTGTGTGTCTGGTTGTCCCGGACAATCACTTCTTGGATTAGGCAACCAACATCTTATTTTAGGCTACCAAATATCTACAAACAAGATGTAGTATTGCCTCTTAAATGACCAGTTCCAACAACCACCTTTCTATTCTAATTCCATTGACTGGTCAACACCATTAATCCAGATTTAGATATTGATACATTTTATTCAACTGTCAGAGTGTCAGTGGCACATATATAAACCCCACTGATTTAAATACTCACAACAGTATTTCTGTACTCATTATCAATAATAAGTTATTAAATCAGTGAGGCTAATGTAAGCACTGCTGACAGTTGAATAAAATGTACTGATAGTTTCAATGAAATATGATAAACAAACATATATGTAAAACATATCCTACGTAGAACATATCCTACATTTACTTACTTTGACAGACAATATCCAGTTTAAAATTGTTCTAGTAATAAACCAAAGTTCCTTCTAACAAAGTATACAAACATTATAACATTGTTGCCATGGTAACTGGTAGAGACATGTTGACATCATCACTGTAAATAGAAATAATATAACATTTTACACTTTCATAATAGAGATCATCCTTTACTATAGCAATAGCAATGTTACATTTTATTCAACCATCGGTGGTGAATACATTAACTCTGCTGATTTAAATTGATTATGATCAGTACAGTCTGTACTAGTAATACAGAAGTACCGTGGAGAATATTGAAATCAGTGGGGTTATGCACCACTGACAGTGAATACAATTTAACAATACATTGATGATATATTTTGAACCATCATTGATTATTATAAATCAGAATAGCAAGGCACTGGTTCCTGCCTTATCCTCTCCTAGCAAACCTTAGGAAATTTTGTATGACAGCGCTCTACAGGATATCTGTTTATGGAGAAAAGGCAGAACATTTGACTCAACATTAATAATGTGAGAGTAATGTACACCATAGATCGAACATTAAAACCAATATATCAATCTCAAATAGGCCAGTCTAAAGGCTTCATATAATTATGTAAAATCAAATATTTTATACAATACAGATCAGCATCACAGTTCTCATTAAAACAGCTTGACACCATCATATGTTTAACTAATTCAAACTAGGTACATACTGTTACAGATCATTATAATACTCAGTAAATATAATTTTTTATGAATGGTTGTCCTAAACTTATCTATCAGAATTATTTTTAATGGGTTTATCAATGTTTCAACACAAATTATGGTCATTTTATGGCAGCCAGCTAACTTAATATATAATTTTCCTGGACATTTGTCTAAAACCAGTACTCATCTACACTTCAACATGGCCAACAAGGCTAACAATGTCTCCATCTGCCTCATTAATGGAGGAAAATGGAAATCAATTTGTTTGATTATCATGCAAGGGTATAATCAGCCCGGGTGTCTCAGGCTCATTCCAGTGACCCCTTGGGGACACAAGATTTGAAATCCTGTGTATAACCTATTGGCCACAGACACCCTTAGAACTACTTTAAGCTTCCAGCCATATAACTTGTTCACTAATTATTTTTGGTTGCTTCAGCAAAATGTATAGAAGCCAAAATTGTGCACATCATTTTTTAATTGAATATTTTTACATTCATAAATATCCAGACTTTGGCATCAATTTCACATTAAAATTCCCTGTTGACCAAAAGAAACTTTAAACAAACAACTGAATATATCCAAAATACCAAATGTTTCCAAATTATTCCATTTACAACAGCTAATTCAATAAACAATGATACATAAGTACCCTTAGTACACCACAACATTAATAGTCCTCAAATTGTCCATGAGGACCTAATAGTGGGTTAGGGCCAATAATTCTGCAGTAAAAACATGTAAACTGACTAGGCAACCAGAGTATTTCTATAACCCTTGTTTTTATTTGATATACAACATAATATTTTGTTCGGGCAAATAAACATTTCCCTCTGGAAAATTTATTAGAACATTTTTAATTGGTCATCATACTGGAAAACCTACATCAAAAATTAATGTCTTGAGCTGTGCTTAGAAACTGGTTTATTAGAGAATATAGATTGAAATCCTGAAAAAAATATAGACCACTCTTTTATCAATACATCATATTTGTATATTATGATATATTTTTAGTACCTCAAAAACTTAATATCTAAGTTCAAAATTAACATATTAAACATGCAAACTCCCTTCACATCCAGTCCAAATATCATTTCCATCAACACCCTCAGTTACCATTGAGATATTACACAATGTATATACCTTTCAGCAAGCAGGTGCAGTTGCCATACATACATAATTGTACACTTTATCAAAAAATATGTGATGCATAATATTATAACAGTCATCGCCCTTACCAACTAGCCCAAAGCCATGTAACCCCTGACAAGTAAAAAATGATTCAAGCTAGTGGATATTGCTAATTTTATGTATTCACATAAGTTGGTATTAATTTTGCCCTTTGCTATGTAACAGATAAGAAACTGGGCTAGTGCTAGCAGTCATCCCCTAAACCAACTAGCCAAAGCCCATGACTAGTGGAAATTGATTTGGGCGAGCAAAACTGAATAATTAGATATAGTTGGGATAGTTGATAAATTTTGCACCTTACTATCTAACATAATTAATCAGGCTAGTGCTTGAGAAAATTTGAGAAAATTTAAGGCCGTGGCTGTGCTGAAGAAAATTCATGGCTGAAATCACACTTAAATTAAACAGTACTCAAAGAAATTTGCAACTTTCAAAACACAAACTTTAAACACCTACATACAACCCTTACAAGGAAGTACCAAGTGACAATAAATGATAATTCAAAATCTTTAAAAAAAATACAAAAACACATAACAATACCTCAACAAAACCCTCGACTGTTAACATTTTCAAATCTTTAATTTTGAACTCTAATTTCCATATTAAGTTTCCAACACTCCGCTCCAAGTCCTGTATACATTATGACTTTAATATGTCAGATGCATCCAAGCATTATATAAAATATTTACATATTTACAAACAGTATATCAAATATCTAGACATGTAACTGTAGTACTATTTAAGTTACTATTCATATTTAACAGTATGTTTCAAAATATTTTGACGTTACAACAAGCACACTAATTATTGAATTTAATTAAGACCATTTTAATTGACCAATAGCCATAAAAATGTAAGAAATTGAATACTGTTATTAAAACCTGCCAAATAGGTTACATTTTATCCAATTTTTTAAAATACAATTTGCAGGCTAAGTGCAAAAGGGTTGTAACTCTCTTTTTTATATTGAGTTATGACTGTTTTGCACTAAGCCCGGGAAACGTATATTGTAATATAGCCTCTACTACAAAGTGTTTATAAACTATTTGGAAGGCTTTCAGCTTTTTTTTGGTTTGGGACTATCAGCTGCCCAACCAAATATATCTATCAGAATTTCAGACCCTATCATCCTTAAACAAGGAATCCGCGAACAGTTCCCTCAGTATATAAATAGTAATTTTTAAACACATCATCTGTTATGACAATTTCAAAGCTCCATACAGATACCTGAAAAGTTGAAAACTGAACTATTTCTGTAGAGCCAAATTGTCAGTAAGCATGATAAGTTGCGAGTCTCAGAATAGAGATATTTACATCATCTATGTAATATTATGGTTTTAACAATTAGTCCATACCAAGTTTCAAGCTAAATGATCTATATTTGAGGAAAGTAATTTTCATCTGGGTCAGAGTTGATGACTTTCAATTGCATCTATAGTTCTTTCAAAATAATATGATGTGTTTGTGTTAACATCAAAATAAACCAATCCATTCCAAACGTAGGGCAATATTGAAAATCAAAGTTGTATAGTAACTATAGTAAGTGTAGTACATTTTAAAAAATAAGTGGGGCTGATAATCCACTAACATCTTGGTTTGAATCATGGTTGTAATGGTAGACCGCTTTATCATTACACCATTAATTAACATTATTACACTGTAAATCATTTCATTGGCATCCTGAGCATCCCCTGTCATGGATTAGTCCATGTATTGTTTACATACAGGTTTATGTTTTGTACAATCTGTAAATAGGGGTGTTTTAATAATATTAATAAAGACTTCATTTAACAAGACAACACATTTCGATAAATCCAATCTTCCATGTGGACCTCTGTTTTGGAGGCCTAAGTAATGATTAATTAACAAAATAACACCCAGTAACTAGTAGCTTCACTCACCTCCCACCCTAGAGCAAAACGTGCACACCTTCATAGATTATAATTATGTGCCTAATAAGTAATCCATTTACCAGGTGAATAAATCTTTAACTTGAATTAATTATCATCTTGATGAGCACAGCTAATGTGTGAATAGTCTTCATAACATAATAATGTTTAGAGCAGGAAAACAGAAGCCACATCTGGAATTTTTCACCTAATTCTACAATCAATGCATTAGACCTTGAAAAATGCAGATGGCCCGCTTTATTTACATGTGAATTTTCCAGTCATGCTGACAGATTGCATAACTCAGGATAGACTAGCTGTAGTCTTCAACATTGGTTCACAACAGAATTGCAAACACAATTGTTATGTAAATGGGGTAACTTCAAGTACTTTCTTTCTCAAACACAGAAGCAACAATGGCATATGCATGTTTCTTTCAGAAGGCAAATGATTACTAAAATGTTCAACTCTCCATTACCATGATGATTGAGCTAAATTAAAATAAGGTATCCACTATAATCATTGTACTAAGTTCCTATGATTTAAGTCTATAATAAGAAATGTTCATTTGAAAACAGAATTATCTGATACCTTGAACAAAACATCGGGCGTAGCCATTATTGGGGAAGACATTATTAAGTTTTAAACCAGATTGTCCGGTTAGACAATCAGCTATACGTTTTACTTGCTCAAACCAAATGTTTACTAGCAGTAACAAGTTGCCCATTATAATTATAGGTTGTTAGGAACAATACAACATCCTTTGAATGTTGAGCCCTAAATATGTTACAACAAGGTGATCTGAACATGTGAATGATGCTCAAAATGTAACTGAGAACCATGTTTATTTTAATTCCATTCATATGCAAAAAGCCTAGGCCAGTACAAACAGGAGCAGGGGGTTATCCCTTCCTACCAATATTTAGAAATAAATGTAATAAGACTTAACCAGAACAAAATTGTTTTCTTTCTCATCATACAAATATGTGGTAAAAATGAATAATGTCCCCCATACCAAGCCTTAGTAACCCCCCCCCCTCCACTGTCAAAAGTATGTGCTTAGTAGTTGGTTAACAGCTAAATTCAGAGATTTAGCCTTTCCAGGAACAGTGAGTAGGTTGACTGACTGCCGTTATATGACCTATACAATGTGTTGCTATGGTGTTAAACCCAACAAAACAAAACAAACAAACCAAGCCCCCCCCACCTTATATCAGAAAATGCTTCCTACAGCCCTGTAGAGAAGGAAACAAAGAGACAAACTAAGCAACTAACATAATAAACATTTTGCCAGCTTTTTCATAATGTAACTCTGGCATTCAAATTTAAAGCATTAAAATTGTGGGGGTTGGATATAAAAACCTTCCATCCTGTCCCATGTTTTCTTCTTTCTTTGCTAACAGAAAAACAAAAAACTTCATTGATAATTTCCGGTATATAAATATACAGACATTCATCATGAAATCTGGCAATTTTCATATAGACTGTAGTAAACTATATATGTACCAATATAACTGTCAGAATAATATACACAAAATAAGTAACATAAATTTGAATATTTCCCAAAGCCTTAATCAAGAAATTTGTTATTAAACTTAATCTTATTTTACATGATGATGTCATATCGTTTAAATCTAGATATGACATAACATGGTAATTGATGTCACAAAGTTTTTTGGTGATGTCATGTCATTTCGCGCCAAAGTTTTAAGCATTGTCAATGATAAAGTTATGTCATATCTTAAAAAACAATGTTGGGTTAGCAAAATGACATGACATCACCAAATAACTTTGTGGCGTCAATTACGATGTTTTGTCATATCTTAACTTAAACAAAATGGCGTCAGCATGTAAATAGAATAATTTCACGAAAAAATTACTTGATAAAGGCTTGGGCCAAAATATTGAAATTAAAAGTTATGTCAGTTACTTTTGTATGTATAATACATGTCTTAACCCTTTGGAATAAAATTGGACATAATGTCAGAATAAAGTACATTTTGTCTATGAATCATTCATAGGGACAGAGAAAATGTGTTTAATCAGTACTAATGGAATGATCTCGGCTCATAACAAAGAGAATGAAAGCAAATTGTGTCCAATTAGAAGTAATAATATGAACATATACATTTTCTCTCAATACAATCATGTAATGGAAAGCTCCACAATTAGGACCATCAAAATAAATGGTCATTATAAATACAGTGACCTTTTTTATCTTAACTTAAGCACTTGGGAGTTAACAGTTACTATAGTCAAAAGGTACATGATTTTGCAATAACCAAGATGGTTATAAAGCAGAACCAGAACTATTTCATCAAAGGCATTGACAGACAAAACTTATAGAGAGTAGGTTTATGCAGTGCTTTCACAGTACACATGTTCATGTGCTTCTCCGCACTTGAATATCACTCCCCCAGTAAACCAGTTGACCAAACTGGTCGGAGTTTTTCGCTGATGGTTTTTCGATTTTGAGGTTATAACTAAAGACTTTCAGGCATTTGCCCCTAAGTCGAAAAATCACTAGCTATATGGTTACTGAGTGAAACAACGATGACCATAGTTGTAGAATGACCAATTAAAAACTGAAAAAAAATTAAGCAAAACAAAAAGCAACATGAGCAAATTATGTAACTCAATTAGTGTAAAAGTCTAATGTTTACAGTCTAGAGTATGATACTTGTATTTTATAATAATGTTTGTTAACCTAAGTAATTAGTTGATGAACTAATAAATAGCCTTGTAGCAATATTACTTTTTCTTGTAACTTGCAACAGTAACTATCAACTGATTAAAGTTTCTCTTTGATCCTATCATACATATGTAAGATAAACTAGGTCACTCAGGCTTATGTTTTAAGATATTTTTTCTACAGTTTTGGCTTGAATGTTTTGGGGATCAGTAGTATTTGAATTTATTATATCTTTAGCTAATATAGTTTAATTTTTGTTTTTGGATTTATTTACATAAGTAACTGTTTCAATTTTAAGCAATCTTTGCCAAGGAGTGGTTATCAGATAATTGTCTGTCTTTAATAAGGAAATATTTTGAGGATTGCCGCAAGACTGTAGTAACTCTTTAATGCAATGCACATACTACAGTTTTGCAGCAATCCTCAATTTCTATTTAAGAGTCTTGGAATAGTGTGTGGTCAATTTTCACATGTCATGTCACTAGTAATGGGTTCATATACTTAAAAGTCATGCTTAGTAATTACTAAACATAATTCATTTTATCATTTTTCATGGATTAGATTCATAGAAAAAGAATTTATTGCAAAATTAATATCAATTTAATATTTATGAAAACTATTGATGAAATGGGTTATTACCTCCCTTTCATATGAAAATAGTGTAAATCTTATCCATCTCAATAAAATAATACAAACATACATATATATCTTAATTTGGCAAAAGTCAGCATTATATAAATGCCTTTGGTCAATACAATATTCAAGACCACACATTTCATAATAATTGATTGATATAACTTAAAAATCAGATAAGTTGTCCAAAAAATGATGTTTTTTGCGAGCCCCCCTCCCCCACATCAGAAGATGTTTCAAGGGGTCAAAAAGGGGGATGTGCCCCCCTTTGTTGCTGGGGTTTGAAGGGGGCCCAGCGCCCCTAAACACTAGAAAAAAAAATTTCACCCATGTTGCAACCAGTAAAGGGTTAAGGGCTGGGGTATATTTCTTCAAAATACCATACAGTAAGTAATTAAGCAACACTCAATCAACATTCTTATCAATGTTAGAAGTGAAAGGTGAAAGATTATCACTGGACTGAGTAGTATACAAGTAGTAAATAAGATAGACTAATTGAATTAACAAGTTAAATATGAACCACACTTCTAATCTATTTAATTGATTTATAATTAAAACATTATGTTACTATTAGGTTATTATCAGCTGGTTAAAAGATATCATATTTTATGTGGAAATACTGTATAGCTAATTTGTGTTGAAGTTGGACCCCTAAAAACATTAAATATCTTTATAGTTATCTCATGGAATTATTAAAAATTTCCATGAGATCATCAGTAGCATTTTCTTTGTCAAATAAAAATTCAGAATTGTTCTAATGTTTTGTAGCCAAAAAGCAGTTAAATGGGTACATGCCATAATCAGAGCAGCCTTAAACAGTAGATACAAAATATAAGCATAATAAACAACCTGCCGTAAAAAATATTTGCCCGTATATTTCTATACACATTTACTGGTTAAATGGGTCCAGGGTTAATGCAAAATGCCTGCCTATAAAGTTAAATGCTAAAAAGATCACCATAATTATAGCAAAATCATGTGATTTTTTACAGTTTTTAAGTCCAAAATGCCAAACTTGGCCCCAAAAAGGCCTGAAAAAAATACAGTTTTATTACAAGCTGATGATACAAGCAAGTTCAATAAATTTTGCCTCAGACAGTAATGTTATTACTACTACATGTATGATGTTAAATGTTATACTGGAAGGTTAATTTCACTGATGGACATGATCAACACATCACATATATTTTATACTCTATATCAGTAAAACATAATAATCAGGAGATGAGATCAGCTAACAGAGGCTCCATTTCTTTCAGGAAACTATTACGGCTGAAGAGTTAAATGTCAGCCTTTCAATATTAAAGCCTGATAAACCTTACACAGCCATGAGAGAGTTGAATCAAAGGACAAAAACCTAGAGGATACTAAGGGTATGTTAAATATCATGGTTTACCAACAGTTAGAATAAATAACAGCAGGGGTGATGTTTTCATTCATGTTTTCATCCTTGTATAAATCTCAAACATATTCTAGCTTTCTATATTAAGCTAGGTCAGATTTGATTTCACAACAAAAAGTTCACTTTCTTGGTTGGGTTTACATATTGTATAGGTCATATTACGGCAGTCAGTCTACATACTCACCCTACATGAAAAGCATGAATCTCTGGATTTAGCTGTTAATCAGTTACTAGGTACATACTTCCCTCGGTAACTGACAACTGCCCTACATGATTAAGAATCAGTGGTAGGAGGGGAATGACCATAGAATTTTTTTATGACCAAACTCTACAAATGCATGCCCAACCTAGGAATCAAATCCAAGACCCTTCAATCAGTAGACTTGTGTGCTACAGACTGAGCTAGCTGGACTGGCTTTAAATGCCATAAAAACCAGCGTATTGAAACATAACTCAATGTACAATTTTTCTCAACTAAATATCTTGACAATGTTAAACTGAATCCTACTACAAAAAACAGCTAGACTTGAGGATAATGGTCTAATATTGGACCCATAGGGTGCCCATAGGGAGAAAACAAGCATAGAGCAAGCAATGAACAATGAGTCTCTCCAAATAGACCAAGACATTAATAAGCTGGCTCCAAAATCACTTATATTATAATTAGATATACGTCTAGATATTAAATGTTAGAGATTAATCTTGTCTTAAACTAATTCTAGATAAGTATCAAGTAATAAGATTATATCTTGAGTCAATTAATAACAATATCATTATATCATTAGCAACAAACATGTTAGCTCAGTGAGACAGTTTCTGAGAGACCTGGTCTCTAAATATTATATAATTTTAGTTAAGAAGTTCAGGTAAACATTTCTCTCAGTGAACCCTTTCAGTTTTTTTTCTATGGTTTTAACATCGCAGCATACACATCATATAGGTCATATAACAGCAGTCAGTCAGCCTACTCACAGGTTCTGGAAACCCAATAACTAGCAACCATACTTCCATCTGTGACTGACAACAGTTACTGCCCTACCTATGATATAATTCTGAGGTAGGAGGGAGAATGACTATAGAAACACATTATTTAATGTCAAATAAGAAAAAACATACTCAAAACTTCAAAATTTATAATAATCCCATTGGAATAAACAAACCTAACCTACCCCAGCCTGAAATAGCAGTGCCATTCATTGCAGCTTTTTCATAAACAAATCTCTTAATGCATTCCATGTAAAACACTTGACTCTCACTTAATCCATTCATAATCATAGAGCAGATTACTTTCAAGTAGCCTTTAAGTACATCCTGACAAATTATTGGCTACCACAATGTAAGTTATAATTTGTAACAATTTACCATGGACCAGTCTAAATTGGCTTAAGTGAATACATTTCCTGTGGAGACAGACTGGTTCAATTATAATGGACTTAATAACCACATTATTACACTGTATGTGGTCAATGAAGGGAAGATAAAACAAGGTTTTACTCATAACATTTGCGAATGTACTAGACCTGTACAGTGTTCAATATAGAGTGCGCCATTGCACCACTGGCCCCTCATAAACACAAATGGCATAATAACTGTGTTTACTATTATAAGGCAAACCTCTTTGCTCTGGTAACGTAATGACTTAACTTGAAAGAGTTAAAATTTGACTTTTTTATTCAGGGCCCCCAATGTTCATATTGGATCCCTAATTGTAAAGTCCATGAGCTGAATGAGCTCCCAAGTTGCCAACCTAAAGACAAGAGGACCAGCATTCAAACCCTGATTGGGTCACAGCTTATTTAATGGTGAAAAAAAATTTACCTACAATTTTTCCACCCATAAATGGGTACTGTGAGAAGATGCATGAAGATGATTTCTATGATCAGGGGTTATCGTACAAAAAGTGTAATGTCGGCTGAACATTTAGCCCTTCATGGAAGCAGACATTAAATTGCACTTCAACTTTTTTTACCATTCCATATTACAAGTACAGTTAGATCTCATCAAAATACCATTCTCACTCTAGATAGCAGAATGTTCACATAGACGTCCTGGTAAGTCTTTTAACTTTAGAGTCTATCACCAGATTTAATGATCCATTACTAAACTAACTAACTTTTCCTCAACCCAGCCATCATTGCCATACGACTTAGCAATCATTACCAACTTAGCAATCATTACCACTAGAAATGAGTCAAATATACATGTGTTAAAATGAGTCAAAAACTTCATGTAGTGAATATTTCACAAGCTAAGCGTAAAACGGTCATAACTCACTCTTATCTTTTCAATTGAGTTATGACCGTTTTGCACTAAGCCTGCAATTCATACAATGTATATTCCTTGATGGAAGGAAACCTAACTGAGTCATAATCACTTATAGAAGAGACAGGGGAACCAAGATACAGAGTATGTAATATATTACACAAAACTTTGAATAACTCACTCACTGAGGTACATGCAGTAACATATGATTTAATGATTAATTCAAGGAAATGTTAGGCTATATAGATATTGTACATAAAAAGCCTCAATCAAAGGCAGTGCTAGACTTTTTTCAAAACCTATCAACGTTTATGTTAAAGTACGGGTCACAACACACCAAAAGTTTAGAGACAAAGAAAATTAACTAAAATTCATAATATTAATGACTGCTTTTAAGAACCATCATTTTAAGGTATACATGTACTGCGTAACCCGGGTAGATAGCGCAGTTGGTAGTGTGCCGGGATTTGGAATCTCGTGTCTGAGGGGGTGCGGGTTCCAATCCCACCCGGGGAGGTTATACCCTTCCATGAAAATTTGATAATAATGTCGATTTTACTCCATTGATTAGATAATATGGAGAAGTTTCTGGCCTTGTGGAAGGGTAGGTGTGTACTGGTTATAGACAATGGTCCAGGAAAGCTAGGTAAAGTGCGCTGGCGCCGTAAAATGACCTAAATTGTGTTATCATGGCGTTAAATCTAGTAAAAAACAACAAAAAAACAACATGTACTGCGTATGATTATACAATGTCCTCCAAAAGTTCCTTCTCACATTCACAATTGACATTGAATTAGAAATCTACATAGAATTTCAAAAAAGTTGTTAAGACGGTAAAGTGTTAATTGTTAAATGACTTTGAACTTTAATTTTTGAAATTAGTTCATTTGCCTTGCTTGAAAATACAAAAATATCTCAAACTTGATATTGGTTTATTAAGATACATTGACCATTGTTTTGGAGGCTGATAGATAACATTTTCTGCAAGTCAAAAAATAAAATGTACCTATAGAAATTACAATACCATTGCATGAAAAATGAATAAAATAAAACATGATATAATAATTCTTCAAACTTGAACTTAAGGTTGTAGCAATTCATTTAATTGTACTGTGAAGGAACTTTTGGATAATGCAATGAAAAACAAATTCATAAATGCTTCACATTAATCAAATTTAGCATCTGACATCCCAAAGCCACTAGGAGCAGTTGTCCAGTGGTAGGACGTGCGCTTAGGGATTGAGATGTCCCGGGTTCAATCCCCCAAGGACACTGCTAATTTCCTTGAGCAAGAAATTCACATACAAAAGTTCCACTCCACCCAGGTGTAAATGGGCACTGTGAGGGATTGCCTGCCTGAGGGTGATTTTAATGATCAGGAGTTATCGTACAAGATTGTAAAAGTCGGCTGAACATGTATATGGAAGCAGACTTTATACCGCACTTTAACTTTAACAATACCATAATCAATGTAACTTGTTTCTATTACATAGTTTTAAAGCTACTTTTGTAGTCTTCTCTATACACGGAATTACAACAACAAAAATGAATCCGGCTTAATATCAAACTCCTGACCTTACATTATACAACAACTTCAAACAATAAAAGAAACAAAATGTCTTATGGTCAGAGCAAGCCAAACATTTCATAGAGAAAGTCTAGTTTCCAAAAATTTCAAACAGCTTAGAATTCTCATTTTTATTGAATCAACTCAAAATAGTAATACCTGTCAATTAGCACTAATCAATTCAACATAAAATATAAACTGTTGATTGAAATAGTATCATCCTCACATAGTATGTATGTAAATAATGGTAGCTAGAAATAGAAAATCAGCCAGAATGAATGTTGGGTGTTGTATAGAAACAGGTAAATTGTCTGATTGTCTGAGAAAATTTCCCCCAATCTTTGTTTGTTATAAAAAAGTGAAGTATCATCAATGTTTGTAATAAAATAAGTCAGTAAGCATAAGAAAACATTAACAATTAAGGTGTGTAGAACATGTTCAGATATGATATTAAGGTGGGTTGAACATGTTCAGATAAGTATTAAGGCAGGTTTAACATGTTCAGATAAGTATTAATGAGGGGCAAACATGTTCAGATAAGTATCAAGATGGGTTGAACATGTTTAGATATATTTAGGTGGGTCAAACATGTTCAGGTACACATACATTAAGGTGAGTTGAACATGTTTAGATATGATAATCATTGGTAGACTAGACAGTTATATGTTTAATACTGTACATCTAATTATTCAGTAAAGATTACCATTCAAAACCATCAAAATCATTAATATAGTCATAATAGACCAAATTTGGAACTCTAATTTACAGGGTTAAAATTCCTTCCGTGCACAGGCGGAAGAAACAAAGTTATTTACATATTACTGCTGAAAAACATGAAACACAACTTGAATCCACTTGTTCATTGAATACATATTTTCATATAACAGTGAAAGTTTGTTTGCACTGCAGGGAAAGATCCAAATGTTTAAGTCCCCAATATATTCCATAAAAAGTGAATTAAGTATCTGGAACTAAAAAATCTCAAAAATTGCAATATGTTGCAATAACCAAGGTAGTATAAATAGCTGAACTTTATTGTGTTACTATAAGTTACCTCCCTTTTCTTCTCCTGGGTGAAATCACCAGACAAGTTCCACACCATATCAAATCACAGACTTTGGTGTACATCGAAACTATGATATTTCAACAATCCAGAAATCAGTGATTAATGTACTACAAGATAATACAGTGAGTAAGTTATGTACAGAAACATATGTTTGACCACAGAGATGACCAGTACAGATGACCAGTAGAGATTCCAGCCATATTTTAACCATGATTACAGCTATAGTATATCACAGTTGATTGGCAGACTTACTAGTGTTATCAGGTGATAAGTTACAGGGTCACAAGATCAAATATTAGTCACTAGTACATTAGATCTCTTGTTCAGAGCCAATAGCCACTAAAACAATGACAACAACTAATAACAAAACCTAACACTGAACCTAAAATAATACCCCCTCCTTACAGATGTTTGTCAAGAAATTGGGTGCTGAGAAAATGAGTAGACAAGATTTTTCATCAAAGGGCTATAACTCCCCAAAAAATCAATTGACTGTAACCAAAATAGATGTGTATATGTCTGCCCGATATCTGTTATAAGTGTAAAGTTCGAATCAAATCTGTAAAATAGGTGCTGAGAAATTGAGCAGACAAGAAAAAGCTACAGACCAAGTGACTGACCAACTGAGCAACCTCTGACCGACTCACAGACAAGCTGACTCCTATAAAAAAAATTAAGGGGGTATGATAACACAGTATATAGTCATGTGAACTACATCAACAACAACAACTTATAAGGTAAACAAAAAGGGCTTTAAATAATTGCAGATTTCTACTTTTCCACATAGTCCACAGCTTCTACATATCATACATTATAAATGCAGAAAAATCAACATTATTGTAAAATTTTAATGGGTATAGCACACCAAACTTAGCTTTGGTGCACCACTTCCATAAAATATGTCTCAGGGGGTCAAAAGAGGAGGCTGTACACCAAACTTAGCTTTCCATGGTAAGTTTCAAACCACCGACCCCTTTGGGACACTATAGATCCAAATCCTTTAAGAAACCTACAGCCCCACAGACCCATGTACATCCAAAACCAACTTACAATTATAAAACCCTACTGAAAATGAAATTCCAGTAAAAATATATACTTAGATTGTTATCAAGAAATCCCATAAATTCCTCACAGTTATATTTCCTAGTGCTATCATACAATAAAATCCTGTACATTTGACATGGTGCCAAAATAGAAAGTGGTTTATAATAAAATATTCCAATGTAAAGAATTTCAAAACAACCAAACTACTAAATTACCATTCAGACAAGAAAATGCAACAACTTCAAGCACTTTGTACACAGAAAACAAAACTAGACAGTCTTCTCCTTTAATTTTCTCAACCACTAGCCCAAGTTTATTATGTTGTATAGTAAAGGGCAAAGTACTTAAATAGCCAATATATATTAAACAAGGGTGTGCTATATTCATTAGCCCAAATCAATATTTACTAGTCAAGGGCTTTGTGATAGCCAACACAAATTATGATCATTTCCAGCAGGCAGCATACTACCGGTACTAACTTAATGAAATTATTTTACTTTTTTTAGCTAGATTGTGAAACAAGTTCTTACAACTTAGATTTATCACTTTCAATTGACTTCCTGGTCTCCCAGCTCTGAGCAAGTAGGATAAAGTTTCTTGCTTAAGGAAACAATGGGGTAGGTTTTGGATGGGATTCGAACCATCGGGGAGCTGGCTATCCTCGTTGGTAGGCACACATCTAAGCTAACTTTCCTGGACCCTTGTCTCTAACCAGTACTCACCTACCCTTCCACAAGAATGGACAAAATCTCTATATACCTAAAATACTAATAGAGCAAAATTGACTCATGATCTCTTAGAACCTGTCACATTCAATGTAAACATGGACTTAAATGACACTAAAAGTGAAAACCTACATGATAAGACAACCATAGTAAAAGACAAGTTTTATTATGTAGAAAATATGAACCTATCAAGATGATATAAAAATACCACAGATGATTATGACACATAATTATATATGTTTATTACAACGACCAAAAAACAGACATGTTTATCATCCTAGTACACATACCTCATATTATTGTATATTTTTGTATATATAATATAGTAATGAACGATTTACTGTGATTAATGATTGACCAGTAATAAACAATAATCATACAATCACAAACAAAGTATGGTGGGAGTGTACATCCTATATTGGTCATCTATAATAACTAGTATAATACTTGACCACTCAATGTATTACAGACTGTTGGTTACAAAAAAAGACAAGTATCTTATACCAAATATAACTTATATAATTGATATGAGTATATTAATGTACAACATATAATATATTGTATCCAGGTATTTAACCATCCCAATGTCCTTGCAGAGCCTAGAGTTTAGTATTTATACCAAAGGTTGGCTGGGCTCAAAAACAAGGCCTCCACTATTCCCCAGGAGTTTATAGTACAAGTTACAAATGACTGGTACAAAACATAATATCTATAATACATGGGCCAACCTAAGAATATACAATACCAATAGGTCAATTTTTTATGTCCAGTCCAATAACTACAAAATTATTAACAACAGTAATTGATCAATTTTTTGTTTCTAAAAAACCACAATGAAAGATAGGGATTAACAGCCATAAAAACACCTACATAAATCAAGAAACAAGAAAACCAGAAATGCCAATAATTGACAGCTGAAACTGTTAGATTATTTAATATGTCTAGCTATGATGTTATAATACAGATAGCCTCTGAGCATGAGATCAATAATGTAGATTTTTGTAATACATTTCAACACACTTGGCTACCTCAGTCCGTAGCACACAAGTGGTCAAGGGGTCACGTGTTCCTGGGTAGGGCATACTTTCATGCAGTTTGGTCATGAAATAATTTCGATGGACTTTCTTCCTCAACTAATTCTAAATCACGTCAAGGGCAGAAGTATGCCCCTAGTATCTAGTTAACAGCTGAATCCAGAGATTTAGCCTTTCCAGGAATGGTGAGTAGGTTGACTGACCGACTTTATATAACCTATACAATATGTTGCAATGACATTAAACCAGACCAAAAAAAAAATAAAAAATAAAAATACATCAAATCAAATATTTTAACTCTACACATATAGACAATCTTATAAATCAAGAGACTTAATTGATATTGAGTATCAAGTATGACTAAACATCCAAAGAGGCATAACTATTTGCTCTGAATCCTTCATGGAATTAATTTTCTTCTACTCAGTGCAAAAATCCATTTACCTTGACATCAGCTGAATGGTGAAGTGGGTGACATTAGATGGCACTGAAAATTTCAAGGTTAATAAAATGTTGTTGGAAAAAGAAGAAAATTAACTCCATAAATCTACAATTACAATTTATAAACAACTTACTAATATCATCTTAACCCAGAGAAATTTGACCCTTTAGCTTTAGAAATCACTTACAAGCACAAAACTACTGATAAAAAATAACTAAAGTTTAAACACTATACTTTAAAAGAATTGAATAAAATTCCTCATAATGGTGAACAATTATACATGTTACAACAATTAATAAATCCACACTAAGATTCACAATGTATAAAACAATCAGTCATAGGACAATTAACAATAGTTATGAGTAACCTCATGATCAGTAATATATAAAATAACCTACTTACTATTTTATATTTTACAACAATACACACTGTCAATCATGACTCCTGTATAAACCAACCAACACTCTTCAAACATGCATACATAGATACACACATATAATAAATATGTTCAAATGATCCGAACATATGTAATACTCATTACATGAAATTATTCATAAAACTTTGGTCTTATAATAAATATCCTGAATATGTTTCCTCTGTCAATCAATTCCTTCACATCTATCATCCAAACCTAACCTTCCAATACAAAATGGAACCTAACTGAACTGAAATTAACACAACTACTTGAAATGGGGAGAAAGAGCAAAAAGTGAAAGCACTGATAAAGCCAGACTTACTGTAGTGTAAGAAAATATCATGTAGCTTACCTCAACAAGAAATATTATCTTCTTAAAGATTGTCTTTACTGATAGCCACATGAAATTGGCAATTTCATGTTAGATTATCTTTCATTTTTTAGGCATTTACTCTATGAATGAAAACTAAATTAAAAACATAAAATTGTTATAAAAATGGTGAAACCTTATATCTGACATAATAAGGCATGTTGGAATAAAATATTTAAAAAAAAAGACTGAAAACAAATAAGGAACAGCAACAGTAAAAAAACATGGACTTTTGACCCAGCAAAAACAAAGAGGGAAATACATGTATTTTAGATTTTTAAGATTTTGTTATAAAAAGGGATGCCACAAAACAATAACCAAAAACAAGAACCTAAGGGGTCTACTCCTTGGAATAGACAGAGACAAAATAATTGCCACTGGGGGTTAAACCAGGTTATACGGTGCCCCTACAGTTAAAAGATCAAAGATCTTACAGTGAAGTTCCAGTCAATGAGGAAGAGTCTAGGTATAAATGCCATGATAAACAAAGGAAGGAAAGATCTATACAATAGGAAAATAAACCATTAGTGCATATTAACACTATTCTATGAAGAAATAAACCACTAAACTGACTAAACCGACATATATTGAACATCATGAACAAAAATCATCAACCTAGGGCTTGTCTGCATAAAAAAATTCCAATGATCAAAGCCGAATATACCGGTAGCCCAAAAATACTTGCTGTGCACCAAAGCCTCTTGAAATCTTGAACAGATGTCAAAGGAGAAAAGCTATAAAAATGTTAGTGCTTATGCAATTTTCCCACACTCGGAGAAAATTACTTATTAACTATCATACATTAGCAATATTTGCGATAACGGAGTAAAACAGGGAAACTTGACTACCATCGACAGCTTGGAATTTGATGCATTCCATATGACCTACAAGTATGAGAAATCTTTGTGTTTAAACACAAGAAAACCAACAAGAAAAGCAGGAACTACAAATATTGCTAATGTATTGAGAATAATGATGAGCCCAGAAGTTCATCCTAAAGTACCCATCAAAAGTTTGGAGACAAAAGATATTTACTACAACTCGTGAATTTTGATGATTATTTTAGTAGAATCATTATTTTTAATATATTTAAGTATGGTAAAATGAAAACAGATTTTATGAATGCAACACATTTATAAGATTTACCTTCTGGCATCTGAAAGCCCCAAAGGCCACAACAAGTTGATCGTATGTTCTATGGATTTTTCTGGAAAAAAATGGGGCGAGCGAAGAAAAAAACGTCTTTATTCACTAGCTTTATATAGCGGTTTGACCAAATTTTTATGGGCGAGCGAGGAAATAAAAATATTTTTTTGTAAAAACCGTCAAAATTAAGGTGCAAGCAAATCCATAGAACATATGATCAATTTGTTGTGGCCAAAACCATGTTTTTTATTTTTTCATTAATTGGATTCTATGCCAATTTTGTAGTTTCAGTTATAATTATCATAATAACAAAAAAAATAAAGCAAAACTAAAACGCAATTCAAAATAAACATTAACCAAATTTTAGATAAAGGCTATTCAGTAGGCGAAGTAAAAAAGTCTCCAAACTTTTGGTGGGTACTGTATAGAGAGGCAGGTTAATAGACTTTCCAGGTTTTTTACACATTATTATAATCTAATGGATAATAACTTCTTAGAAATAGCTTCAAATTCATCACATAATGTAAAGAAAGAATCACAAAGAAAATTCTTCAACTGAGACAGTAGATTAACAACTTTTCAAATTCTGTTTTTTGTTGTTTAATATGTTTTAACCCATAGCAACACATTGCAGTCTACAAAATTAGGAGGATATGGACTTGGTTGAATGAGCATGTAATTTAAGTACATGCACTATATCTTGTTTATTGGTTTTTGGTTGCCCAACAGAAATTATTTGTTGCTGGAACGACAAAGTGGTTGTCCCGGGCAACTGACCACCCACTAATACTTGACTGACATTGTATTGTCATATTATGGCAGTCAGTCAACCTATTCACTGTTCCTTGAAAGGCTAAATCTCTAGAATAAGCAGACTGCAGTTTACCAGTTTGATGCAGACTTCCCTCAGTGACTGACAACTACCCTACTTGATGTACAATCAGGATTAGGAGGGAGAATGGCTGTAGAAATTATTCCATGACCAAGCTCCACTAAAGTATGTCCCATCAGGGGATCAAACCTAAGACCCCTCAATCAGTAGACTTGTGCCCTACTCACTGCATGAGCTAGCCGGGTACCTCAGAAAACTAACTACCTTTTAAGTTCAGTATTAAGAATAAAAATCTAAGTTACAATACTGCATGGTGCATTCATACATCTGCAAAAATTAAGCATTTTATCCATGTGAGCCTATGATGAAAATGAAAGCTAAACATTGAATAAAGTAGAGGGTAGATCTTGCTGGTTATTTATCTAGATTAAGTAAAGCATCATAGTTTAAAGTGATATCATAATACAATCTTAGGCTTAAGAATGTGAAGAAAGAGAAGTAGAAAGGCATTTCAATAACTGTCATTGCTTAACTAGAGATTTAAATCCACAAATTACAGAAATCAGTACTTTAATGACAGTAAAGTGTTTAAAAGACAATGATATAAAAATAAATATTCTTTGTTCGAAACATTTTTACTTACTATCCAACAATGTTATTACAGTTTTAGAGAAAACAGGATAACTCGCTTATAGAAAAGGCAGAGGTGGTTTAAAAAAAAAACTAAAAACTTTACAGTAGTACTAGAAGACAGTTAAATATCATGAGTCAGATTCATATTACATTAGGCTGCAGTGGCGTGTGTGCTTACTCCCACCTAATACAGTGACTGCCAAAAGTTTGAAGACAAAGATCTACAATCTTTTCATTTCAATTATTGCTTTTGTAGGACCATTAGTTTGTATACTAGTATATCTAATAAGGTTGATGATAAAATGAAAACAAATTTCATAAATCCGTTTATACATCTGACCAGTGCAATTTTTCAGAATGCGATGGAGAAGGGTCTGGAGCCTTACTTTTTATAGAACGATGGGGGAAGTATTATCACAATTTCATTGAAAGGGGAATGAAAAAACAAAGGTAACATACAACTTCGAGGAAAACTATAATTTCTGCATTACTGCCTTAGAGCACATGCTATATGATCCTGATTTATACATATAGCACTTAACAACCAATGTCCTATGTATATCTAAATTAATACATAACTTGTTTAAAATCCTACTATACGATACAATACAATACAAACTTTATTTATTGTAGGGCAATTTGTAACAATACAATTTAACATTAGCTATGCATAGCTATCCATACCGAGAGATCTCCATTCTAGCAATTCACTATGTGTAACAGTTATACTAGACAGTTAATTTTGGCAACAGTAGTTTCATAATCTCTAAATAAATGACAAGGGATTTCTTTACATTTTTAAACATCTCCAACCATTTTCATCATTTATTCATATGCATATTGTGGTAACTGTACGGTGCTACCCTGATGACGAAAACTTGATGACCTCATCTAGAACTCTGCCATTAATATGTAAAAAAGCATCATACAAATATTGTATAAAATAATAATAATTCTATCACCTTTTTTTAATTAATATCAACAATTAATTATCTGGTAATAAAAACTAAGCTATCAGGTTTTATTTATAAATTATAGGACTAGTGGTCTTTTTGGATAAAAGTGAATCATATCATTGATTTTTTTTTGCAACAGTAAGTTATATTATGAATATTTTCTAAGCAAAATGATTAACAAAATTTATTAAGATGAATGAAACACATCGAGTTCAGTCAACATTTATCATGGCATTTAAAATTATTCCTTTTGTCATTTGACCGTTCAGCGCAGGACGAAGTACGAATTGGTTAGGGTACGAAATGAGTTGGCACCTGTCATAGATTTTCGCAAAAATGAAGAATTGACATGTAAAATAAATGTATCTTACCTATCTTTTACATTAAAATAAAGGAATATATGTTAAAAAATACATTGAAGTATTATTTATTCACAACCAGTTCACAAATGAATCATTCACGAGATCAACACTGCGTTTCTTTTGACCAAATTTTCAGAGTATTTTCCCTTGGTAAGATGGGTCAGACGCCTATAAAATGGGACGGTCTATTTTACTGACGCAAACACTGACACCATACACATAGAAGGAAATTACTGACGGATTTACTGACACCAAAGATAAAGAAGGATTATCAGACCATGACTGAATATAATCCTATTATATATTGTATACAGGCGTAAGTATGATCATGAATTTAGTGAACATATATATTACTAGAACTAGCACCTAATAAGTAAGTATTCTGAAAAACTGTATATATCGTATAAACACCTGTACATTTGATTATATTTTATGATTTAAGAAATTAAATAAGATATGATTAATAATTAGATAAGAAGAATGTTAGATAAAATATGTTAAATAAATGTTTAAGGAGTACAAATGAATACAATAATGAGTACATTTTGAAAATAAATATTAGAAAAATAATTATACTACATGATAATTTGCTTAATATGATATTTAAGTTATCTGTGTCTTTAATATGAGTTAAATACTTAATTTTGTAAACGCATTTACAGTAAGTAGTTCGGAATAAGCTGAAATTAAGAAACTAGTTGGCATGATACATATCGTAATTTATATTTTACTTCCAAATTATTTATCTAAGAACGAAAAATTATACGAAAGGTTTTTTTTCTATTATTTGTTATATACAGTGAAAATCACTGGCAAATCTACTGACGCCATAAACAAAGAAGAGTCATTGACCGTGATTGATTAGTTATAATATATATATATTCTGTATAGAATATATAAGAAAGTACTGACGACATACGCAAAGAGCGATCATCGACCGTGACTGATTAATTAGGATATATTTCTATATAAAATATGTTAGAAATTACTGAAGACATACGCAGAGAGCGATCAGGGGGTGGAAACTTACTTCCTATCTTGATCTATGGCGGTTACAGGGGGTCGAAAATTACTTCCTGTCTTGATCTATGGGGAATAGATGGAGTAGATAATTACTTCCTGTCTTTATCTATGAGAGTTACAGGGGGTGGAAACTTACTTCCTGTCTTGATCTATGGGGGTTACAGGGGGTGGAAACTTACTTCCTGTCTTGATCTATGGGGGTTACAGGTGGTGGAAACTTACTTCCTGTCTTGATCTATGGGGGTTACAGGGGGTGGATAATTACTTCCTGTCTTGATCTATGAGGGTTACAGGGGGTGGATAATTACTTCCTGTCTTGATCTATGGGGGTTACAGGGGGTGGAAACTCACTTCCTGTCTTGATCTATAAGGGTTACAGGGGGTGGAAACTTACTTCCTGTCTTGATCTATAAGGGTTACAGGGGGTGGATAATTACTTCCTGTCTTGATCTCTGGGGTTACAGGGGGTGGAAACTTACTTCCTGTCTTGATCTATGGGGGTTACAGGGGGTGGAAACTTACTTCCTGTCTTGATCTATAAGGGTTACAGGGGGTGGAAACTTACTTCCTGTCTTGATCTATAAGGGTTTCAGGGGGTGGAAACTTACTTCCTGTCTTGATCTATAAGGGTTACAGGGGATGGAAACTTACTTCCTGTCTTGATCTATGGGGGTTACAGGGGGTGGAAACTTACTTCCTGTCTTGATCTATGGGGGTTAGAGGGGGTGGAAACTTACTTCCTGTCTTGATCTATGTGGGTTAGAGGGGGTGGAAACTTACTTCCTGTCTTGATCTATGGGGGTTACAGGGGGTGGAAACTTACTTCCTGTCTTGATCTATGGGGGTTACAGGGGGTGGATAATTACTTCTTGTCTTGATCTATGAGGGTTACAGGGGGTGGATAATTACTTCCTGTCTTGATCTATGGGGGTTACAGGGGGTGGAAACTTACTTCCTGTCTTGATCTATAAGGGTTACAGGGGGTGGAAACTTACTTCCTGTCTTGATCTATGGGGGTTAGAGGGGGTGGATAATTACTTCCTGTCTTGATCTATGGGGGTTACAGGGGGTGGATAATTACTTCCTGTCTTGACCTATGGGGGTTAGAGGGGGTGGAAACTTACTTCCTGTCTTAATCTATAAGGGTTACAGGGGGTGGAAACTTACTTCCTGTCTTGATCTATGGGGGTTAGAGGGGGTGGATAATTACTTCCTGTCTTGATCTATGGGGGTTACAGGGGGTGGAAACTTACTTCCTGTCTTGATCTATAAGGGTTACAGGGGGTGGAAACTTACTTCCTGTCTTGATCTATGGGGGTTACAGGGGGTGGATAATTATTTCCTATCTTGATCTATGGGGGTTACAGGGGGTGGATAATTACTTCCTGTCTTGATCTATGAGGGTTACAGGGGGTGGATAATTACTTCCTGTCTTGATCTATGGGGGTTAGAGGGGGTGGAAACTTACTTCCTGTCTTGATCTATGGGGGTTACAGGGGGTGGATAATTACTTCCTGTCTTGATCTATGAGGGTTACAGGGGGTGGAAACTTACTTCCTGTCTTGATCTATGGGGGTTACAGGGGGTGGATAATTACTTCCTGTCTTGACCTATGGGGGTTAGAGGGGGTGGAAACTTACTTCCTGTCTTGATCTATAAGGGTTACAGGGGGTGGAAACTTACTTCCTGTCTTGATCTATGGGGGTTACAGGGGGTGGAAACTTACTTCCTGTCTTGATCTATGGGGGTTACAGGGGGTGGAAACTTACTTCCTGTCTTGATCTATGGGGGTTACAGGGGGTGGATAATTACTTCTTGTCTTGATCTATGAGGGTTACAGGGGGTGGATAATTACTTCCTGTCTTGATCTATGGGGGTTACAGGGGGTGGAAACTCACTTCCTGTCTTGATCTATAAGGGTTACAGGGGGTGGAAACTTACTTCCTGTCTTGATCTATGGGGGTTAGAGGGGGTGGATAATTACTTCCTGTCTTGATCTATGAGGGTTACAGGGGGTGGAAACTTACTTCCTGTCTTGATCTATGGGGGTTACAGGGGGTGGAAACTTACTTCCTGTCTTGATCTATAAGGGTTACAGGGGGTGGAAACTTACTTCCTGTCTTGATCTATGGGGGTTACAGGGGGTGGAAACTTACTTCCTGTCTTGATCTATAAGGGTTACAGGGGGTGGAAACTTACTTCCTGTCTTGATCTATATGGGTTACAGGGGGTGGAAACTTACTTCCTGTCTTGATCTATAAGGGTTACAGGGGGTGGAAACTTACTTCCTGTCTTGATCTATAAGGGTTACAGGGGGTGGAAACTTACTTCCTGTCTTGATCTATGGGGGTTACAGGGGGTGGATAATTACTTCCTGTCTTGATCTATGGGGGTTACAGGGGGTGGAAACTTACTTCCCTTCTTGATCTATAAGGGTTACAGGGGGTGGAAACTTACTTCCTGTCTTGATCTATATGGGTTACAGGGGGTGGAAACTTACTTCCTGTCTTGATCTATAAGGGTTACAGGGGGTGGAAACTTACTTCCTGTCTTGATCTATAAGGGTTACAGGGGGTGGAAACTTACTTCCTGTCTTGATCTATGGGGGTTACAGGGGGTGGATAATTACTTCCTGTCTTGATCTATGAGGGTTACAGGGGGTGGATAATTACTTCCTGTCTTGATCTATGGGGGTTAGAGGGGATGGAAACTTACTTCCTGTCTTGATCTATGAGGGTAACAGGGGGTGGATAATTACTTCCTGTCTTGATCTATGGGGGTTACAAGGGGTGGATAATTACTTCCTGTCTTGATCTATGGGGGTTAGAGGGGGTGGATAATTACTTCCTGTCTTGATCTATGGGGGTTACAGGGGGTGGAAACCTACTTCCTGTCTTGATCTATGGGGGTTACAAGGGGTGGAAACTTACTTCCTGTCTTGATCTATAAGGGTTACAGGGGGTGGAAACTTACTTCCTGTCTTGATCTATGGGGGTTAGAGGGGGTGGATAATTACTTCCTGTCTTGATCTATAAGGGTTACAGGGGGTGGAAACTTACTTCCTGTCTTGATCTATGGGGGTTAGAGGGGGTGGATAATTACTTGCTGTCTTGATCTATGGGGGTTACAGGGGGTGGAAACCTACTTCCTGTCTTGATCTATAAGGGTTACAGGGGGTGGAAACTTACTTCCTGTCTTGATCTATAAGGGTTTCAGGGGGTGGAAACTTACTTCCTGTCTTGATCTATAAGGGTTACAGGGGGTGGAAACTTACTTCCTGTCTTGATCTATGGGGGTTACAGGGGGTGGATAATTACTTCCTGTCTTGACCTATGGGGGTTAGAGGGGGTGGAAACTTACTTCCTGTCTTGATCTATAAGGGTTACAGGGGGTGGAAACTTACTTCCTGTCTTGATCTATGGGGGTTACAGGGGGTGGAAACTTACTTCCTGTCTTGATCTATGGGGGTTACAGGGGGTGGAAACTTACTTCCTGTCTTGATCTATGGGGGTTACAGGGGGTGGATAATTACTTCTTGTCTTGATCTATGAGGGTTACAGGGGGTGGATAATTACTTCCTGTCTTGATCTATGGGGGTTACAGGGGGTGGAAACTCACTTCCTGTCTTGATCTATAAGGGTTACAGGGGGTGGAAACTTACTTCCTGTCTTGATCTATGGGGGTTAGAGGGGGTGGATAATTACTTCCTGTCTTGATCTATGAGGGTTACAGGGGGTGGAAACTTACTTCCTGTCTTGATCTATGGGGGTTACAGGGGGTGGAAACTTACTTCCTGTCTTGATCTATGGGGGTTACAGGGGGTGGAAACTTACTTCCTGTCTTGATCTATAAGGGTTACAGGGGGTGGAAACTTACTTCCTGTCTTGATCTATATGGGTTACAGGGTGTGGAAACTTACTTCCTGTCTTGATCTATAAGGGTTACAGGGGGTGGAAACTTACTTCCTGTCTTGATCTATAAGGGTTACAGGGGGTGGAAACTTACTTCCTGTCTTGATCTATAAGGGTTACAGGGGGTGGAAACTTACTTCCTGTCTTGATCTATAAGGGTTACAGGGGGTGGATAATTACTTCCTGTCTGATCTATAAGGGTTACAGGGGGTGGAAACTTACTTCCTGTCTTGATCTATAAGGGTTACAGGGGGTGGAAACTTACTTCCTGTCTTGATCTATAAGGGTTACAGGGGGTGGAAATTACTTCCTGTCTTGATCTATGAGGGTTACATGGGGTGGAAATTACTTCCTGTCTTGATCTATGAGGGTTACAGGGGGTAGAAATTACTTCCTGTCTTGATCTATGAGAGTTACAGGGGGTGGAAATTACTTCCTGTCTTGATCTATGGGGGTTACAGGAGGTGGATAATTAATTACTTCTTTTATAAATGATGTGTTTAATAAAGTTAGAAGGTGTTTTACTAAATAGTTTAAATAAATTTACTCATAGTTCAGACAATTATAGAACTTTTCAATACAAGTCATAAGTTGTAATTAAAGTAATTGTTATAACATCAAAGATGCCTTTTGCATAAAAAATTGGTGTAAATAATTACAGTGCTTGAGTTGTTTACTTGATTGCCATTGAATGTAAGAATTTCATTGCTGATCAACATAATCTATATCCTATCTATATAATCGAGTCAGGGAATTGGTTATATTGATATCTTCATGGAAGATCGCTAAAGTGTCCCGATTGGTCTGAGTACATCATATTTTGGTATTGATAAATTATGATACTGCAACTTACAATTGTACAAAATTTCATATTTGTAAAATAAACGGCCTCAAGTTATTCAATTTTTATTCAGTGGCATTTTAGAACTTTTGAGTATTATATTTCATATAAACTAAAATATTGTAAGTATTAAAAAGTCTATTATATCTATTGTATTTTAATATTATCATGTGGCATTTTTAGGTATTTTTGTCAATCAATCAAAAGAAGAGTTTAAACCATAAACTTTAGATAGATAGACCGGCCACTCTTTTTTTTCGGACTTTGTAAGTCCGCTTACGATTTCCAGGTATTTTATTGTAAAATAATATATATAGAAAGCTGCATATATAGTAGGACAAACTGCCTGTCTGTTGAATATAGAGTGTAAATTATTGCATTTAATTAAAAAGTTTGAATTTCAAGCATCGAGTATTTATCTATAATTATAATTATATTGATATTTTATATGAAATTAAACTTACATGTATATAATTAAAAACTTACTAGCATTACATAATGGTGATTTCAATTTTTAATTGGTGTTTTTGTCTTCATATTAATTGCACTTAAAACAATAATCAATTGGAATTTACTATAACTTCTATGTAATTGCTGTGAAATTAATGGATTGTTTTGGGTGAAAAAATAATGCCGATTATTGGCGCAAAACTGTGAAAAGATACATTGCAACAATAACAATATGCTATTTGAAAAAATAAAACAAAAACATATAATTTTAAAATATACCAATTAACGTGTAACTACTGGAAAAACAAACAAAAAATGAGGATATATTCCCTCAAAATAAACATTGCGAAAATAGACTTAAAAATGTAGATATCTAACTTTAAAATCACCATAATGTGACGATTGAAAGGTTGATATTCGGATATGATCATCACATTTCCATTTGATCATTAGTAAGAAAATAAAAAACAATAAGAGCTTACAACGTATTCGATCTTCTAGCAGAATCAACAGTTAGATGCATTGTGTTTTTGTTGGCAGTGTAATAGTAAGATATGTCTAACTGTGCAATGTTTGTCCAAGGACTCTAAACATGTTTATCACTGGCACTGGAGTCCTCACATTCTATAAAATGCACGCACATATAATATTTTGTCAACAAACACAATTAAAAATCGCTCCCGTATTCATCACCGTGTACGAGTTATGACTATCATTGTAATATTCATATATGTATGTACAGAGAACTATATATAGTGACGTACGCATTATAATCATAAGATATGGACTCTGGTGCCAGTGATGTTTATATGGTGTCTATGGTACATGATTAGTCTTACTGCTGTTATTGTAACTTTACATCCATTTTGCATTCTTCTTGAAAGAAAAAGTTGAAATGATATAAATGATGGACATGTAGTTGGATTCCGCAAATAGTAATGGGGCACCAAATTCACCATTCTCTTACCTCGAGGCTATCAAGGTCCTCGATCTAGCTTTTGTACGAAAATCTTGATAACCTCTGGGTAAAAGAATGCCAATCCACATAAAATCCCACTTGCGACTCTGTTACCATTGTAGATATTTATAGTAGTGTCAGTCGGGTTAGCTCCCTTAGATATATATTCGGATTCCGTAAAAAAGAAATGATGCATTAGAAATTATGCATCAAATTATTTATCTGTTAATAGTGTGTTGCTTTATTTTTAAGTTTACATCTAGTGAGATGCTTAATCTTTGTTTTAATATCATGTCTAAATTGCTTTTTAAACTATTTGAATCGCGCGTCAAGAGCAGTCGCCACGATAGGCCACGTTAGGCCCGTTTATTTTCGCGCGCTTAACTTTTATAGGCGTCTTGCCTTATAGATAGACTGAACATTGAGCGTAGATTCATTTATACCGGTAATATGTGTGAACCAGTCTCGGTTGTCGGTAATTTCCGTACCTCATAAATGAAACCGTAAAAGTCCGCAAATCAATGAAAAAGTCGATGTAAACAACCTAGGTGGATACGTAATGGCAAAATCAAAAGAATTTTTAGAATCTGTGTTTGTAAAGTTTGATTCAACTGACGACGTTTGTTCAGAATGTTTTAAGACATATGACACCGACAGGTAAACAGTTTAAATGTTTATATTATTCTTTAAAACGTTCAGTTTTACATTAATTACCTATATGTTTGTCGGAATTTCGGATGCGTCGCATTTCGTCTGCCAATGTCTATTATATTGACCTTAAGTTTTTCTCTGACGTCCAAGTTTATTAAAATTTGTGTAAATCATCATTTTATAATAAGTTGATACCATTATTAGATCAATTTTACTATTTTGTTGAACGAATTGATGGTAATTCCTTCTTTAAATAGTCTGAAATTGCACAGATCTGACAATTCTGTATAGGAGTTGCTTTGCATATTAAATCTTGCATTTGAAGGACATTTAATAAAGTTTTATTTCTAAAAGTCCAAAAATAAAAGAAAGAAAATAAACTTTAAAGATACAGATTGACATTAGTACAACTATTCCTGATGGACAACTACTTCCTCCTTGCTAATTGGTTCATGAACTCCATGGACCCATATCATGGCTTTTCTCAGTATTTTTGGGGGAAGGGGTTTGGGGCCTTTTTTATATACAATAAAACTTGGATATAACATACTCGCTGGGCCATAGAAAAAAGGTATGTTATAACCGAGGTATGTTATATCCATATAGCATACTAAGTATATTATATATCAGGATGAAAAACGGGCCAGAAAAAATGGTATGTTGTAACCGAGTGTATGTTATAACCGAGTATTTTATATCCAAGTTTTACTGTAGAACACTTGGGGAAAGTTTATGGCAATGTCATAGATAGGGGGGAAAAAACAAGGTAAAAATTTTGGGGAAAACTGCATGATTTTCAGGAAATTTCAAGAAGGCCCCTCTTATATTATGAGGAAAAAAAGGTCTTGCATATTATCAGAGGTCTCATGACCAACTTTTTGTTGTAAATCTATTATTATATTGCTTAATTATAAATCTATTATTATATTGCTTAATTATCATATAAGTTGTAATAATATTTCTCCCATATAACCAAGTGCAATGCAGTTATAGCTAGTAAACTAACTTTAAAATCAAACTTTAAACTTTCATGAGTATTAGTCAGCATTTTAATATTACTTAGTACAGGGCAAAATTATCAACTAGCCTGACTATATAAATATAAGTTATTTTACACTATTTGCACCAGTCCTCAGCTGCAACTGGTCTGACTGTATCAAAATAAGTAATTTTCACTAATTCCAGCCAGTTTGCGCTAGTCATGAGCTACAGGTATGATGGTTTATATTGGTTATAGCAACTGAATTACAGCCTTGCATTACAGCATGTAATGTAAACAGTTTAGGAATCACTGTACCAGTCATAGCAGACAATGTTTAAATTGCTATTTATATGTTGCCTGAACTTTTTGTGGATTCTGTACCTATGAATTGATAGTGGCAGAAATTGCTGTAGATGTGATTGTTTGGGATGATTGCCCCAAACAAATGACAACTAACATAAGAAAGATAATATAAAGAACATAATTAATTACACCTGGAAACTGCACTATTTTAGGTAGAGTCAAATTGCCAATAAGATTGATGAGTTGTGCATGCAGTTAAAATGTTAACATCTTCATTTGTTGTAGAATTTCTTTAGCTATTTGTGCATATTGGAAAAGTTTAAAGATTCTGACAGTAAAAATCTGGGTCAGAGTTTAAGACTATAATTGATATTGAAGCAGCGGTGTTTTGTTGGTTATTTTATGCCAGCATGCAGATGAAGTAGAATAAATGTGCATGAATGGTAAATTTAAAATCTAAGGTAACTAAATGGTATAAAAAGAATGACCCCTTTAACCTCTATTTACCATGAGTCAAGGTCAAAGGTCATTTCTTTAATATTAACGCAAGAAAATATTTCAATCCTTTAACATGACCTACACAAACAGATCCTGTGTTTCAGTACCAAGATTTTTAAATTGTTTTGTTTTCTATGTATAGGGATGGTGCATTAAACTTTGAAGAATGTTCCAACTTGTTGACAGATTTGTTAAAATCCAAGTCACATAAACTGGATGAAGAGGACAAAGAAAGAATCTTCTCTTTGTTGGATGAAGACAAGGTGATGATTTTATCATACTAAACTGATATGTAAAGGGAATGGTCTAGTGGTAAGACCCACACTTAGGGAACGAGTGGTCCCGGGTTCAGTTCCACAAGGGGCACTGCTAATTTCTTAATTTGTTTACAGTAGTTGCACTCCATCCAGATGTAAGTGAGTACTGTGAGGGATCACCTGATCAGGGGATATAGTAAAGTAATTGCATTTTATAGTCTTAAGTTCTATGCTATAAATGCATGTTCACCTACTTTACAGCTATTTCCCCTGGTCATTGGGCTACTGGTATCTATCTATCAATCTCCCTGGGGAGTATTTTTACTTCACTTTTACTTCGGTTAGTGCAGCTAACACATTGGTGCAACAAAATTATACCACCCTCGCAGTAACCCATTTACACCTGACATGACCTGGGTATAGTGGAGCAATTGCAGGTAAATTGTAAGTAGGCTGAATATGTATTTGAAGCAGACATTAAACCACACTTGAACCTTGAACTGATAAGTAAAATGTATTGGAAATATGTAAGCATTGGTGAAAGGTTAAAATTTTCAAAACCCGAAAATTTATTATTGCGTTTCTTAATACTTTTTACATAGAAAGGGAATCTTTTCTCTGGTCCATAAACTCTGAATTTCTCAATCCATCCTGAAAATTTTCACCCATGTATAATATACTACATTCCTAGGTATCTATGTCTACATCATATGGATATAGATTTTGTCTGGACAAATTTGATTCATATTTAATCAATAATAAATATTAGTGCTCAGAGGATCCATAATTCAGATGGAAAACATTTTAAAAACTTTTGAGCTCTATATAACAATACTGATCAAAAGGTAGGGGTCAGTTAGCCTCCCAAAGGTTAAAATCTGTATTTTCATGATTCCATGGTTACCAAACTCATTTGATCTGAAATTGCGACAATGACACAAGATTCCTGTGTCAGGGAAAACCCTGCAAACAAGGCTTTTTTTCATTATTTGGGCCAGGGGCCCTACTTATGTAGAACCTTATTGAAATTTTATTGCCATTTCATTGATGGGGGAAAGAAAAATACAAGGTAAACTTCAAATTTAGTGACAATTGCATGATTTCAAAGACATTTCAGAATGGGAGGGGCCTGAAAAAAGCCTCTGGTATATAAGAAAAACATCCCAGCCAAATTAATTTATATTATGTTTTTATATATTGTCTTGCAGGATGGCAGAATTTGTAAGGAAGATTTCCGTAGGTGTGGATATTATTGGCTGAAACAGGTATACAGTCTCTGTTATAAACAGCGTATGTCTGTGTGTGAGTGCTATGTATAGATGTATGTGTGTGCAGCGTTGAATGTCCTAATAGACTATTGAATAATTAATGTTAACAAATTATTGTAGAAATAAATGGTGTGTCTATTAATAGTAACATTGATTCATGTCTGTCTTCGATTGATCAAATACATAATTGCTTTAAAGGGTATATGATTGCTTGCACAAAGTTTGCATATAGATTTTGCTAATTGTCTTAGGCTTTGAGGGAGGCAAAAAGATGCTTAATGAATTTAGGGTCATGCAGGGATGTCCATATAGGATGTTAGATAGGTTTAATTAGTGCCCCCCTTTCACTTATAAAATTTGATGGGTACATTTCCCCCCCCCCCCCCCCGGTTCAAAAATGAATTTAGTTTTCATAGCATGCTTTTGCATAGCTCTTTGTTAAGCTTTTGTCTCAAATTCATTCTTGCACTAACCTAAATTCTTACATTATATAAATAGCAAAGAGCAAAATTATCAACTAGCCAAAGTATGTAAAATAAGTTATACTAGTCAGGGGCTTTAGGCTAGTTAATTAAGGCAATGATCGCAACATAACAGGTGTTTAGTGCAAAATGGTCATAACTCAATTTAAAAGAAAAGTGAGTTACCACTGTTTTGTGCTAAGCCAGTCATAAGCATCAGCAAGTAAGTTAGGTAACTCTAGTATGAGGATCACTGGTCTTGAACTCCTCGTTATACATACATTGTCACTTTAATGTTGATATAGAAGTCATTAAACTGCAGAAAAATGTATTACAATTTGTTACTACCTTTCTGTTGTAGACGATATCTTAATTAGTTAATGTCAATGTAGAAGCACAAGCTTTCCTACTTTCTAACCTAAGGTTAGTAGTTCTTTCCCTGAGAAAATCTGATACTTCTATTATTAACAAGAGATTATTCTTATGTAGAAATGGAGAGCACTCAACCTTGACAAAAAACCTTGACAAAAAAGTCCAAATTTATGTACCAAAGAACCGTCATTTGAGCCTCTTGATGATAAGCTCAGTATTATTGAGCAATGCATGTAGTATTGTCCATTTTTTCTCCTGTCTAAGCTTGAATAATTTCACGGTGACTGAATGCATTGTTTTTGTACTGGCGGCCTAATTGTTGTTAAAAATATCTTGACTAAAACATATCATACGGCATAAGAAGCTTTACTCTATCATTATACACACTTTCGGAAACTAATGGGTGTATTACGACAATGATTTTAACAAACACATTCGCCGTGAAATTATTCATGCTTTGACAGTTGAGAAAAAACGAACAATACCATGCAGGGACTCTGAGGAAAGCAAAGTAATCCCAATTTGCTTGTCTATACATGAAGGTGGATAATCTAAAATTGGTAAACTGCTTAAGAAAGGTTTATCTAACATTTACTTTTGTCCTGTCAATGGTGATAGTTAGGGTTGAAAATGCCTTGAAAAGTACTTGAATTTCAGTTGGAAACTTGAGTATGAACCATAAGAAACTCGTCTAGTTTAAATTTTCATCAATCACTATGTCCCAAACACTCACATGTCCTTATTTGCCTCCTCTCTTCCTACTATTGTGTGCTTAGCGCTAAATGGTAATAACTCACTTTTTTTAAACTTGAGTTACAATCATTTTGCTCTAAGCAAGTGCCATACAATGTGTTCTAAAATAAGAACTACATTAACAGTCTAAATATTTACAGACTTTAAGTTGTTGTTGAGATATTTTATACAAAATGTATACAGTACCAATAAAACTAAACATTAACTACAAACTTTTATATCAAGTTAATGTGTAGTACAAAATTGACTATAATTTTGATTTCCAATTCTGTTTCCATATTTAGCATCAGGCATTGATTTTGTCCATCTTACGTCTGATTAAAAGTGTATCCTTGATGAGCTTTTGTATTTCTATTACGAGTATTGACCAAAAATTGTTAGATTCAATATAGTTCTACACTGCCTTCAAAAAGTTCCTTCACATATAATTTACACTGTACTAATTATAATTTCAAAAGTTATTTAAGTAGCTTATTGTTAAATGATTTTTATACCCCCGCTTCGAAGAAGAGGGGGGTATACTGTTTTACCCTTGTCCGTGCGTCCGTCCATCCGTCCGTCCGTCCGTTACAAAATTTCCGTCGCAGTTTTCTCAGCAACTATATCATGCAGCAGCCTAATACTTTGCATATTGCTTCATCCCATAGTCCCATATGGTGTAAAGCGATTTCATGCTCCTTGCTCATCTACTTCCTGTTTGTCGCATATTTTTAGATTTTGGCGGGGGTATCACTAGTGAGCATTAGCTCACAGATTTACTTGTTAATTTTGCTTTTTGAAATCAGTACATTTATCTTATTGATATGAAATTACAAAGAAATATATCAAACTTGATATTGGTTTATTGAGATACATTGACCATAGTTTCGGAGTCTGATTGATAACTTTTGCTGCAACTGCAAAAAGAAAATGTACTAATAGAAATTCCATTTCCATTGCATGAATACTGAATAAAATAAACAATGATATAATAATTCTTTTAACTTGAACTTAGAAGTTGTAGCAATTCAATTAATCTTACAGGGCTCGACATTAAAGGTATTTTGGTTGCCTCTGATGACCTATATTTGAATTCGGGCAACATGTTACTGCTAGTAAAAAATTGGTTTGGGCAAGTACAAAATATAGCTGGTTGTCCAACAGGGCAACCTATTTTAAGTATTGATGTTGAGCTCTGTCATACTAATGTAGGAACTTTTGGAGGGCAGTATATATGGAATCAAGAAAGTCTCTTTTTACTTTACTTTCTGTCAAGTTTCTGTGTATTTACGCAGTCAAACATTGAGTCCAACATTTCCTCAATAGTGTTGAAAATGATTGTGCTTGAATTAGTTCCTCACAGCTCTTGAGAGAGACTGTATCATTCACCGTCATAATGTATTGGTTCGGGACTTAAATCAATACTTTCACCTATAAAATTCAAATGAATACAAAATAGATTTTTGTAACAAGTGTAGATCTCCGTTAACTGATAGAAATCCTTTTAAATTCTATAATAGAACTTGCACCTTGTCTCAATTGCTGATAATCAATATTTCAATAGACATCATGCTTGTTGAAGTAGTGTGCCAGCTTTGTTTACTCAGGATCATTTTTTCTTGTCTCTCTAACACTGGAAATCTGGTGCCTCGGACTAAATGCTGACTGGTTCTTTTTTGGGTGGGGGTAAATGCCCTAGCAACACAGTATAGGTTATCATATCAGTGTTCAGTCAACCTACTCACCATTCCTTGAAAGGCTAAATCTCATTATTTAGCTGTTCAGCTGTTAACTAGTTACTTGTCACATTCATCCACTAGAACATGAAAACTGCCCTACTTGATTTAGAGTCAGTGGTAAAAGCTGTAAAAATGGCAGTAGAAAACTGATTAGTCAAACATTTTTAAACATAATTTTAAGCTCTTAAGTCAGGTACAAGTTAAGTCTATATTCAGACCTTGAAGGAAAAACTTAAAAAACTTTATTTTTGCCTAAATCCTATAAAACCATTTAGAGAAAAAACTGTATTTCAAACACCAAACATTTATTTTTTTCTCTGTCAGACATGTATCCATTCAACATGTTTTTGACCTAACCAAATTCATTGTTACAATTATTGTGATGGAGTTTGTTGTGAAAGTATCTAGAAGCTCTCTTTTAGAAATCTTTCTTGAGTGATTCACAGTGCTTCTGTATTCACCAGCATTGGGTTGGCATCAAATAGGTATCCTTCATAAATCTGTTTTGATCTGTTTTTCATGAAAGTTTGCCAGGTGGTCTGTATATAAGTGCATGTAAACTGAATAGTACTGATTATTCGAACTTTGTAAGGTTTGTTCTCTATACCTCCTGAGCATTTTCCCTACAAGTTACACTTTCAACCTTGGGGTATTTAAACATACACGTGTCAATTCCCTACAGCCCATAGTTCATGAAACTTAAATAAGAACTTTGGTTCATGTTTGTTTCAATCAAATATTAATATTGTGCTAATAATATAATGTCTAATTAAAGTTAAAATACATATATTGCTCTGAATGTTTAAAGCCCCCATATTGAGACTACCACTGTCATTGATTGCAAAAAAAAATAAACATTAATCTCATACAACTATTTTTTCAAACACTGGTTTTAAGAAAATGTAAAAGAAAATTTTGTTACCTTAAAAATAACTTAATAATGGCACAGCCATTATTGTGCTTTGCCTGACCCGATAATAATAGTGGTGTGGGGCAGGTAATCCAGACTAACAGAGATTTTGCAAGGGATATGACTCAAGTTAATGTATTAAACTTTGTAAGTGTTTTCAATTAATGCTCATTTTGGATGTAGCTACCAAATATATAAGCAACTAAGGGCTGCACCCTAAAGCAGATAATATAGTTGAACCATATTGCGTGTGTTGTCGCTTATCTTATCCTTAAAAACGATATTAAAATTGCTCTTTGAATTTATCATTGGGAAACTATTTTTTTCAAACACCAGTCATGCTAATACACATAAATTCTGTACTCTTTCGATAAATGTCAGCATTACCTCCCCTTGCACACCCTTTATATTTACAAAATGTTGATTATCTTTATTAATCTTACAATATTTCTCAGTAGCTGGTTTATTAATGAAAAAAAAGACTTTAAAGGCAAAATACAATTCATTTCACTTTGGTGAAGTAATTGTATCTCTTTTAAATCTTATAAAAAATGGATTTGTTCATTTTGCTTAAGATTTGTAACTGCTTGAATGCATAAATGAACATTTTACATTACTTAGCTGTCTGTTCTTGAATTTAGTCAGTATAATTGATTCACACTAAGATTGAGGCCACAGATGTATAAATATTAGGATATTATCGTTTAATTGTTAATTGGAAATGAATCAATTAAATAAATACATGAAATATAATACATTTTGTACCACACATATTGTATAATAATACAGTAAAAACAGCCTAAGCAACAGAGTGTTTGGTTCCCAGTCATACTTTGACAGGTAAAAGTATGTCAGGCAAAGCATGATAATGGCTGAGCCCTAAGTATTGATTTAAATATTGGATTATTATTTTTTTAATGAATATTTCTCACTACACAGGCATAAATCAAAGGATCATTATACAAGAATTACAGAGGATACCTTTTTTAGTTGTTCGGTTACATTTATGCTAATTGAAGTATCTGAAATTCTAACAAGAGTAATCCACATCCAGATTGTGTTCACTTCGAGACATGGTTTTTAGCTCGACTTTACAAAGTAAATGGAGAGCTCTCCTACTTGCCCTAGCGTCCGCGTCCACTTCCATATTTCTGATTGAACTTTTTGTGCTGTAAAATATTTTTTACTATAACTTTTTTTATTTCTTAAGATATCAACTTCAAATATAGGTTCCTTATTATCAACCACATCTCATGTGACAAGGTTCATAACTCCTAATACATTTTTTTCAAAATTGTCTCCCATTGAATTTTTTTTTTTACTTTAAATTTGTTAAGGTTATTTTTTCAAATTTTAAATTATGTATGTTCCTTATCATTAACCACATATCCTGTGACAAAACTTACTTAGTCGAGCATGCTGTCTCCTCTGACAGCTCTTGTTGGTTAACTGTACGCTAAATATACGAGCAATAAAAAAAATCAACTTCGAATGACTTATATGGTACCAAATTCCTACTAAAGTTACTATTGTCAGCAAATGATCATGCAAAATAAAAAATGTGAACAAAAATTTTGTTACCTGAATAATAACTGAGGGGGCAGCCATGATCGGGCTTTGCCTGACCCAATAACAATAGCGGTAAGGGGCAGGTAATCCAGACAAGAGTGACTGACTGAATTCAACTACTCTTTGTCTATCCAATCATATTTGGTGACCCCTGATAGCAGAGTTTCGTTAATGCAGGTTATACTGTATTGTTTTAGCAGTTTAAAAAGGACTTGACATGAATTTGAAATTACGTTGCCTGGTTTCACAACCTGTTATATGCTAGACTTGCCCAAACCAAATGTTTCCTTGCAGTAATAGGTTGCCAAAACCTAAATAAAGTCTGTCAGGGGCAATCAGACAACTTTTATTGTCGTCGGGGGCAATCGGATGACCTTTAATGTCGTCAGGGTCAATAGAAAAACCTTCAAGTCGAGCCCTGTTTAATACAGATAATATACCTGAGTCTAATACAGAAAATAAATAAAGCTAATTTAAATGTTTATAGTTAGTCAAAAACATATTTACTGCTTACAAAACACAAAACAGAAACATGGCAATTTTAACTTAAACCTGGGTTTAAAAACCCACTGTCATATGTCACCTTTTATGGATGGTCCACATGAACCTCACATATGACAGGTTTTACTGTATTAAAATAATGACTATTATATAAAATTATGTACACTTTAGACATAAGTTGACAGAATTTTTCAACTATTGGTACTTGCTAATCTTTTAGCAAAATACAAGTTCAAGAAGCCATTTCTTAATCCTAGCTTATGTGCATTTTGCTGTTCTGGTAGAAACAAGAAATTCTCAGTTTTGTAGCTATATTGTGGTCAGGGACCAGGAAGTTTGCCAGATGCAACCAGCCCGAGTTTGTTCTTGAACCAGTCCAAACGGGCTTGAATACTGTACTGTATAACAAGTTAAATACTGAACCTGCCAAATATAATCTGTTAGCGGACATTTTTACCTTGTAAGCTCTTACTTAGTTTTTGAAATAATATTTTAGATATTATGTATTTACAACTAGACAGGACAGAATGGGTGATATTGCACCTTGTAAGGTGCTTCACACACCATGATCAGTGCAATAACCTGTAAGTTATTTACAAAGCATACTATTTACTGAGTTCCTTAACTGTGAATGGGTAGAAACTAGAACTACGGTAATCTATGCTGGTTTACGCACGGCGCGACATCGCTTCCCCAATGGTTGTGTGTAAGTCCATGCACATGTTCTCAGTAATGGCCAGTTCCCCTGCACAGCTGGCAGGTGCCAAAGTAACATAGCAATTTTAAGAGTTATTGAAGTTGAAACTTTTGAACCAGCATCCCTTGCGAACACTTCATGAAACTGTTTTTCAGGTGTAAAAGGACCGCTACATGTTTTAGCTCTTTATTGCTGGAAAAATTCTCCTCAAAAATCTTTATTTTGAAAAAAAAATGAACCTTTATAAAATCCTTCCATTTTCCTGAAAGTCTGTCAGAAGGCCTGTACTTTAAATAATGTGTTGACAATATGACAAGTGTTAGACTGAAATGTAATGATGTTTTTTTCATAGATTGGTTTTGTTAAAATTGTTTGAGCAATATTTTCTTTTGTTTGTGTTCATTCTATAGATTTCTAGAGTTTATTGACTGGTCGCTTCTAAAAGTAGAACAGTTAGCAATAAAAACTAGAGAACCAATCAATGTTAGGTGGATACCTCAAGTTTTCCATATTGATGAAAAAGGATACAACATAAGTGCTTGAATATTGAATTTTTTTATCAAGAAAGCTTGTTGTATTGGTCTTAGATTTTTATATAAAATCGGAGACTTTGACTAAATTTTGAAAGACTTTAATTTGGTATTCTTTGTTTACGCTGTGACGCTCTACTATTAGGTCCATCAAAATTGAGTTCTTTATCACCAAATTGTCATAATATAGGAACTTTAAGTATTTGAAACTTAAAAATCATCATTAAGTCATATAATTTTGTAATAAACAAGGTGGTCTTTATTGCGGAACTTTACTGTAGCGTGTGTGTATCTAATTTGATAATAATTGAACTTTGTGTCTATTATATAAGTCTAAAGTGTATTAAATAATAGGTTTAAAATATTATAAATCATTGTTAATCTCTGCATGGAAAGTTACTTAGACTTTGAATGTTGAACAGTGGTATACTATAAGACCATTTAGGACCTTAACCATGGACTTTGCTGTTGGCTTATCACATGATTGTATTTTATGTAAGGGACCACTTAGTGAATTATTACTGATCAAGTATTGAAGTAGACAATCATAACGATTGACATAGATATATACATAAGTGCTGTTTGTGAAAATTTTGAGAATTCATTATGGATAAAAAAGGTGCTAGTTTGAATAATAATGGAAAGGTAAAAATTGTATGAATCTATATTTTTGTACCTCAGTTTTACTTGGAATGAAATTTTCCTTTCTTACTAAATGTATAAATGGTCATCATCTAAACCCGCTAGCTCTTAGCCTTGGACGTGGGAAAATTGATTTGGTGTGGTGAAAATAACTTATTTTGTTTGTAATTTGTGTTTTGGCGAGTTTAACGCCCTAGAAACACATTGTATAGGTCATATAACGGCAGTCAGCCAATTACTCACTGTTCCTGGAAAGGCTAAATCTCTAGATTTAGCTGTTAATCAACTATTGTTCGTTTTTTCTTAACTGTCAAAACATGAATAATTTCACGGTAAATGAGTTTATTAAAATTATTGTTGTAATACATCCATAAGTTTCCGAAAGTGTGTATTATGATCGAGTAAAGCTGTTTATGCCATATGATATGTTTTAGTCATAATATTTTTAATAACAATTAGGCCGCCAGTACAAAAACAATGCATTTAGTCACCGTGTAATTATTCGAGCTTTGACAGTTGAGAAAAAACGGACAATATTAAGCGCCTACTTTCGTCAGTGACTGACAACTGTTCTACGTAATTAAGAATTGTTGGTAGGAGGGAGAATGACCATAGAAATATTTTCATGACCAAGCTCGAGGAAAGTATGCCCTACCTGGGAATGAAACCCACAACTCCTCGTTCAGTAAACTTGGGTGCTACCAACTGAGCTAGCCGGGTGGCTTAACTTATTTTGTAAAGTCAAGCTAGTTGATAGTATTAAGAATTTTGTTTTAGGGTTATACTACTTATTCCTGTGTTTTTATGTTTATTTCCCCCCCCCTTTCCCTTCAAAATGACATTTTGTACCACTGAAAATGAAAAAAGTGTTTTTTTATTGGATTTAATGAATTTCACTAAACAATTGCCTTAAAAATGGTACTTTTAAGTGTTTAACCGAAAAATTGTAGCTCTGATAGTTTTTTTATTGATCAACTTTAGTGTTAGAATATATTTATAGATCAGTAAGTTTACTATACTATATTGTAATGTCTGACTTTCCGATATTTTGCAACATCAAAGTAAACATACTATATTTATATTAATGATTTAATGTTTCAGTATGACTTGTTCTATAATTTAATTCTCAATATTTATTTATTGACTCATGGTACTGTATCCTTTTTATCTCTAGAGAAATGACGTCAATGCTATGTTTGCTTACTTACTCTTGTATTTAAATGGTCTTTTATAAGTCAAAAGTTCCATGTCATGGAAGGCACATACTGTCACACTAACGCTACTCTAGACCATTAGTTCATGTACATGTAACACTGACCAAGACTGCTAAAATATGACTGAATTATAGTTGTGTTAAAATGTCCAAGTGATTGACATTAATGATCGTCTGGTTGCCTGTGATGTCTAAACTTGGAGTTTTGACTTAACAGCTCTCAATTTTATTTAAAGGACCATTTCTTTGCGGACAAGTAAACTCTTGGTTTTGGGCATGTACAATGTATAGTTGGACGCCCTACTGGGCAACCTATTTCAAATCCAGTACTGTGTCCTGAAAAAATGCTTACTCTTCATAAAACTGTTATGGAATCAATTTTTGGACCTTAGAATGTAGAACTATTTCTTGCTTTTATGTCCTGTGAAATTCACACAAAATAACCATTATCTTTAAGAATATGTACCTTAATTAATATGAGTTTCACATTCTAAACTAAGTTATTATTGTAGAAAATTGACCTGTCTCAGCTAGAAAGCCTGAAATTGTTTATCTTTTACCACTATAATATATTCTTTTCAGACTATGAAACCAGTCTCAGCATTTGTAATTGTTGATGTACAAAATGATTTCATCGAAGGATCGTTAGCGTTACACCGGTGCCCGGCTGGCCATGATGGAGCTGAGGTTATTCCTATAATCAACAAACTGCTGGAAACCATTCCATTTGATCTAGTTGTATATACGAGAGACTGGCACCCTGATAATCATATATCTTTTATAGAAAATGTAAAAGAATGGCCGGTAACCAATGCTTCTAAGGTATAACTTGTTTAGTATTTTATTCTGCAACAAAGATAGCAACCCTAGACCAATTTTACTTTTATTTAAGATATTATTGAAAATTATATCAGTTAAAAGCTTTTACTGAGAGCTGTTTATGTTGTTACTTTCCTAAGACTAAAGTTTTGTTATTTTTAAAGGGTGAAAAAAAACCGCCTCAATTTTAGAATTTTCCTCCCATTAAATATATAGTAAACCAAAAGTTTTATCATGGAACTCTTTAAAGACAATATTTACATACAAAAAATGCACTATTCTTATATTATTCCATGGGAAGACTTTCACTCTTCTTAGTGCAGCTGACATACTGACACAACAGACTTAAACTACCCTCCCAGGTACCCATTTACACCTGGATTGATTGAAGCAATAATTGGAAATTTCTTGCTCAAGGACATTTGCAGTGTTTCCAGCCCTGGTTTGTTTGGAACTTTAGACCACTTGATCCCAAAGTGTGTGTCCTACTACACGGCTACTGCTCTTACTTTAAATTAGATTTATTTTGTTTCAGATAAAAGCTGAGAATGCAAAGTTATATGATACTGTAGAGTTTGAGGGTCCCCCTCGTATAGAACAAAAATTATGGCCTAAACATTGTGTATCTGACACATGGGGAGCTGAACTACATCCGGATTTAAAGGTTAGTTACGACAAGCATTCTCTTCAAGACTTAAAATTTTATTGACATATACTCCATATGGAAAATATTTGGGACCAAATAATAATTTTGGATAATCCATAATATTTGTTAGGTCATACTTTGGATAATTAAGATTTAACTGTGCATAGATATTGGTGTATTAGTATTAATACTTTGTTTGGGATTATCAACTGTAACAAATACATTCTGTAAATTCAGACTATATCAATCCTTTCGTACAGAATCTGCAAATAGTTCTGTCAGTATATAAATTCAGCAGTTCAGGCAAATTGTCACTATAACAGGAACAATAATTTCTAGACTCCTTACAGACTCATGAAAACAAAACTATATATTGAGTGGAGCCAAATTGCCAATTAAAGTAAAGAATTGTACATCTCCGTAGAGATGCTGATATCTTCTATGTATAGAATAATTCAATGGTCCAAATTTAAAGATCATATTCCGGACAGTAAAAACCAGAGTCAGAGCTGATGACTTCCAATGACATCTAAATGATGGTGTTTTGTAAATTATCTAATATTCCAGCATTCAAATTAAGAAGAATAAATTAGCATGAATAGTAGCTTTACACCTGGGGTAAATGAATGGTACTAAGAATGATCCCTTTAGCTTCTAGTTTCTAGGAGTCAAAAGTCAAAGGCCATATCTTTCATACTAAAAATAAAAAATATTTCAATCCTATAAAATTACAAACACTGTAGCCCAGTCTACAATATTTGGATATGAATTCATTTTTCTGTACAGGTCATTTTAGCAGCAAGCACTGTATCTTGTTTGTAGAAACTTGGTTACCCAAAAAAATTTTGGTTTTCTGAACTAAAAAATGGTTGTCCAGGGCAACCAGACATCCACTAATTTCGTAGACTGGTGTAGCCTAAACAAATTCAGTACTTTCAGCACTTTGATTTTATATTACAGATAGTAGAGAATGCTGTATATGTAAATAAAGGTTGTCATCCTGGTGTCGATAGTTACTCAGCTTTCTGGGATAATAATAAATTATCACAAACAGAGTTAGTGAGAATACTAGCTAAACATAAAGTTACTGATGTATATGTATGTGGAGTAGCTTACGACGTCTGTGTTGGTTGGTATACATTTTATATTTATCATCCATTGTTGTTTTTGATTATAGTTTGTGCTTATTTATTTTAGTCGAATTTTGAAACATGTACTTACAGCTTACATTAATCAATTTCAAGTCTGCTTCCTACACCCCTAGTACTGAGCTAGTAGGATAGAGTTTCTGGCTCAAGGAAACAACAGTGTAGATTTTGGATGAAATTTGAAACAGCGCAGAACTGGCTATCCAATGTTAAAATGTCCTATCCACTTAACCTTGCCCACTCTTTTTTATGTTTTGGTTGGATTAATGCAAGCATTGTTTAAATCAAATCGTTATGGTCAGTCAATTTACTCATTGTTCATGGAAAGGCTAAATTTCTGTATTCAGCTGTTCACCAGTTACTATGCACATACGTCCTTCATTGACTGACAACTGCCCTTCATGATTAGAATCGGTGTTAAGAGAGAAAATGGCAGTAGAAATTATTTTATGACCAAACTTCATGAAAGTATACCCCACACTTGAAGAAGTGTTGACATCATTATAGACCCTACTCTTCTCATTTTAGGTTTCACATCATTTGATTCATTAGAGCATGGTTTTCGTACAGTACTGATAGATGATGCTTGTCGAGGTGTTGAGGAAGAGGACATTGATGTTACTAAGAGAAAGTTTGTAGAATCTGGTGGAATTATTGTACACTCATCACAGGTATAGAACACACTTATATTTTTATTACCTCCAGTTTTGAAGAATTACATAGAAATTACATATTTACTAGCAATGTATGAATGAATGTATTAACAAATATAAAATAGTATGGTTTCAAGCATAGGAGGTTGGCATGATTCTGAGTTAAAAACCCTTTATTTACTTAAAGGTACCATACTAAAAAAATGATTGATTTTTACCCAAGTTCAATTAAGGGCCAGTACCTCCATTATAACTTATCCTTTTTTTCACAGATTTAATAATGCAAAGCTTATGATTTTGTCTTTCAAATGACACCTACATTTTCTGAATACATCAAAAAATAAATTTTGTGCAATATATTTTCAGGTTAAAGCAATTGTTAATGGGGAAGATAGACCTTCAGTGCTTGGATTGCAAACTGCTAAAAATGTAGCCTTGGCAAGAGAGCTTGTTAACCGTGGAATAGTGAAATAATATTTACATTGTAATACATGAACAAAAATAAACACTGTTATAAAAAACATATCACACAAGTATAAAGATCTGAATATATGAACATTGTATATGATATCAGATATATTATATATATATACACTTGTACGTCTTGTGGCACTGAATTAATATAATTTGTTCTTTGTACTTTATGTTATTTAAAGAATTTACTGTTTAAGCAGTTGTCTATCTTACGATTATTTAGATATTTTCAAATTTTATTTAACTGGGGCATCAATTAGCCCCACTGATTCAAATACTCACTGAAGTTCTTCTGTTCTCAAAATCAATAAATATGGATATTGGTTATTATGTACGCAGATTATCTATTAAACATTGAGTATTTCAATCAGTGGGGTAAATGTATGCACCACTGACAGTTAAATAAAATTTAACAAAATGTGTACAAACAGTAAAGCTCCTACGAGTTTTATATAAAAAGTGCTAAACTTAAATTCAAAGATGAATTTTGTTTTGTTGTTTAAGAACTTAATTATTATAAATGGCCTATATTACTAGTCTACATTTTTGAAATCTCTTTCATTTTACATGTCTTGAATAACTTACAGGTTAATCCAAGGGAGACAACCTTATTATATTGATATTTCTTGTTAACTTCATGTATAGATATATACTGGTCACCTGATCAGATTACTTGCCGCAAAAACTTATTGCCTAACACAAAGTTAGGTCATCACTAGCAAATGGAAGACCATTAATGTTGAGTCCTATGTACTTTAATACTATTAGAAAGTCATGTATAATTTATGATGTACTACAATTTCTAACCTGATTTTTCAACAAAAAATTTTGACTGAAAGTTTGGCGAAACCCGGGCAGTTGGTCGGGTGGGCAAATGGTGTTGTTAACAATTATGTTAGTTTTTTATTTACTATATATTTCTGCCATTTATTGTCACATCCTTATAAAACGTCATACAATGATAACGTATCATGGAATGAACAGAATTAGAAAGTAGCCACAACTCTATCTGGTTTTATTATTGATTATTTCCCTTTGTAATTTTTGCATCAAATCCGGCTTCAATGTGGTTTCCACATTATATTTCTAGTCTTTTTTATATAATTATACCATATACTATTTATCTACTTAAAATATAGAATATCAGTATATTCTCTCAAATTTTAAGACTTTCAGGAATAAAATCAGATATTTGCTCAGGTTATTTTTGGATATTTCCCTTTTTTGCTTTGTTATGTGATGCTGATAATTTTGTACGAAAATCTGATACTCAATTATTGCAATATGCGGTAAATATTATGAACAGCTGTTGTGCTATTATGCTTAATGTTTGAATTTATCAAATTTCATCAAATTGAACTTACCAAAATATATTTTGGTTATAAGGTGATTTTGTATCTATTAAGGGGTATAATGCTTTTGATTTATCAAGCAATGCTTGTTTTTGTACTTATAAATTACACCTGCCCCAAATTTAGTAACTAATCTGGGTATATAAATGGATAAAACTAATAAAGTAAACATCATACCCCCCTTAATCAATGTTACTGAAATGCTTACAAAATGTTAACACACTTCTTAATAAAATGAACTGTATATGTTTTCATACTTGATTGATTTACATTCTGTATTTACAAACTGTTGTATAAGATGGCCATCTTGAAATTAATACTGTCATAGTCTTTGTAAAATTTTGTTTTTTGAAACTGTCTCATTTAAAAAAAGACATGCATGAAATGCATTCAAAACTATTCGGCCATTCAGTTCTTATAATGTCGGACATATTTAGTCACCATGTTGGAGCTACTTTTATGTTGCCTGTGCTTCACCTTGGGTAAGTAGTGAAAACCCAATACTCTTGATGGACCCGTAACAAATCCTTCCAAGATTATGCATTCATTGAATGGTCGAGGTGTTCTGAATGATATGAAATGATTCAAGATTGAACCATATCTGCATAGGATTAAAATGTTGATGGAATCTCTCTCTCTCTATATATATATAAGTTTCAAATTGAATACATTTCTGTTGGTGTTTTTTTTTATACAATTGACATTTTAAAGAATTAAGAGACTGTGTGTATAAACAAGGGTAATATCTATGTGTCATAATATCAAATAATGTTTTATTCTATGTAAATAATTATAAAATAAATTGTTTTCTGTGTTTAAGTTTTTGAAATTTAAAATTGTGGCAGATTTTATGATACACTGTATCGATTGTCTTTAATTATGTTTTAAGTTGAAACAGGCCTGTATAGTTAAATTGACAGATAATTTCATAAACTTTTTGTTATGAATATTATTTATCTTATTACATAATATGTATGTATTATGATATGTACTTCAAACAATGTTCATGTATATTGTCATGTGACCTAAGTCATCAGTATACACACAATTTCTTGTAAAACTTTAAAACTCTTATTTTTTGCAAAAAATCCTACAAAATTGTTTTCCAAAAAACATATAATTGAAAAAAATTCAACATAAAATCTTATTTTTACTCAAGATAGGACATCCATTTCATTGAAGAGTAGTTGACTATTTTAGAATTATTGTAATTACTATGTAATAGAGTTTGTTGTGAAGGTGTTCAGAAACTGTCATTTTGGAATCATTCTTTAGTGTTTTAGAGTGCTTCTGTATGTATTCTCCAAACTAAAGAATTGGGTTAGCACTAATTGCATAAAACAATTTTCAAATCAAATTTCTGACTTAGATAATAAGAGGACTACTATTGTGCTCTTTAAAATCACTCAAAATGCCTTTATTTTTGAAAATAAAATTAAACTTCATTAATACTTTCATTTTCATTAAAGCCAGGAGCTAGTAGGCCTGTATAATAATTCACTTTGAGCTAATGTAATGTTTATGACAGAGAATTCTATGTTTAGAATCTATGTTACATGGCTTTAAATTATTGTCATGTATTGATTGTATCACATTAGTTTAGTATGTAACATAGCACCTGTCTAGTATTAGAGTGTAATATTTATTGTCTCTGTTACAACACTGTCTTGTATACACTGACTATATGTTCCTATGCGGGGAATTCCTCTTCTTCCTTTAATGTGTTATTGTTCACTGTGGTCTGTTTGCTCCTTTAGGATGTAGACCTTGGCCAAAGCCTACACTATAATAAGCAATAATAACAACAATAATACAGACTTTATTTAACAAGGCTTCACATTTGGATAAATCCAATCTTCCATGTAAAGTGTCTAGGAGACATCCATTGAAAAGAACTTCTTCTGCTCGATATTTTTTTCTGCAATGTTGTTGTCCTTACCACAGACATAGATAACATGTCTCTGTCCCTCCATTTCTTAACTCGGCTTTGGTTGGACTTCTGCCGGTTTATATATGTAGAGATTGAATTGTGTCATTATACCCCCGCTTCGAAGAAGAGGGGGGTATACTGTTTTACCCTTGTCCGTGTGTCCGTGCGTCCGTCCGTTACAAAATTTCCGTCGCAGTTTTCTCAGCAACTATAACATGCAGCAGCCTAATACTTTGCATATTGCTTCATCCCATAGTCCCATGTGGTGTAAAGCGATTTCATGCTCCTTGCTCATCTACTTCCTGTTTGTCGCATATTTTTAGATTTTTGCGGGGGTATCTCTAGTGAGCATTAGCTCACAGATTTACTTGTTATACTTAAATATCATTTTTAACATTTACCAGGGTATCATAGCTATTGTAATTTTTGCATTGTGAAGAGTTATTTCATAATCTGTAAATGTTAGAATTACAATAATTACAGTTACATTAATCAGAATAACTAAGTGATGAAAGTTTTTTAAATCTATAACATAAATAAAACAAAGAATAATGTACAAGGGGTTTTGGAGTCAAATTTTGAAATGTACTTTCCATAAATTTTATAAATTTAATGATATAGATCTTTTTCTGTTTTCTGAAGAATCTCTATTGATGTTATATTTTATATTTGGGGGTGTTTTGGGTAGTTTCTGCTGGTCAGACATATAGTTAGAGCTTTTATATCTAACATGTTGTATATAGAAGTTTATTTTGTCAGATCACAAAGTCTAATAGTAAATAAATGTCTTTTATTATATATCTAAGAAAATCTAACCAATCAACAATCTGCATTTGTACCACGTGACCGTCCAATATATTCCCGTATTGGATCCAAAAATAATATATTATTTTCGTATTGGACGATTGGGGACATGATGTGCACTAAACGATGCTTATTCATAAATTATGTCCGCCATTTTTTTCATCGGTTCGAAACTGTTTTTCTTTGTAGTCTAGGCATGAATGAGGAAATAAACCAAAAAATGGTCTGTAATAAATAAAATAACGTTATAAACAAGGTTTGTCATATAAATTACAATTTTTTTACTTACAATACGCTAAATCAATGAGCCAAATTCTGACGGTTTCCGATCAAGCATTCAATTACACAGCAAAACTTTTGTATCTATTCTGTGACTGTGTGACGAATTATCCAGTCATTATGCAATTAATACAAAGGTTGACTTGTGTTAAATTTAAGCCAAGCAATGCATTAGGTATAAATAATGAATCTGGCTTTCAAAACGATCTTTCTCATAGAAGCAATCGAGGTAATATCCAGGCTATATTTTCGGAAAACCGTCCATTTGGCATGTCCATCGTGCCATAAAAGTTTATCCCGTCAGCGAGTGTGTTTCTTTAGTTTGTCCTTTTCTATCACCCGTGTGTAGTTTATCTTTATGAATAGATTTTATGGAACCCTGTACTTTCCAATCTTTTAAATCCTCCAGGATGTTTAAGTTTAAGTGACATTTGAATGACATCGTCATGTAAACTTTGTAAATTTTACGGCAAGGTCTTTACATCGATACTTGAGAAAATTAATTTTCCAATAGGCGAGGGAGCTCCGCCTACTTGTATAAGTATGGTATGAGTAGGCTACAAACACATCATAAAATGGTCGACATAATGACATCACGATAATACGCAAGCCCCCGCAGCGGTTATTTCCCTTTATTACATTTAATAAGTAGCAAAGAGTGACGTAAGTACTGTGAGGAGTTTGGATAATACATTAAGTCACAAATCTACATTCGCACTCAGGAAAAACTGCATTGACATTTATTCGCCGCTACATTCATAAATTAATACCCTTTCTTCTAAAAAATGACCTAGCTTATATAGAAAATGGTGGTTGTGGTAGTGTTTTTGGTGGTGATATTGATTGTGGCGGTGATAAGAATTGCTGTGATTGCTTTGTTGGGGGATGATGCTTATTTCAATGAAAACGGAAGATATATAATAAAAAGGTTATTATACATTTTACTGTCCAATACGGAATATATTTGGACTCGTACACAGCTTGAAAAGTCATAATGGACTCGCCTACCGGCTCGTCCAATATGGCTTTTCAAGCTGTGGACTCGTCCAAATATATTTCCATATTGGACAGTAAAATGTATAATAACCTATAAGTATTTTTGATTATCTCATTTTTGTAAAAGATTATTCACACAATGAAAATGTAGTTAACAATTATGTGAATATTATAATATTTCCTTTAGTCTTTGCCTACATTTGTAATCTCAAATAACTTTGCATTTCTTGATGTTCAATAAAATATATTTTAATATCTAAACTTTATTCGAAAACAATGTATTATATTTGATGATATTAAAGAAATTTCATTATTTTTGTGAATTTTTTCTAGCACCAACTGTCGGCATGAAAGAGACCTATCCCTCTAAAAAATGACATACATGTGTATAGTAAAGGTATGTAATTCATAGACTCTGAAACCATGAAAAACTAGGCCTATTTCATTCAATATGTTCTTGTGATCTTATTTCTGGGCTGATGATCAAAATGTTGGTCTTATTGAACTCTTTCATGCCAACAGCCTATGTTTTCTAGTCTATCTGTGATAGGGCTGTCACGATACACAAGAAGCGTAGCACTAGCACCGTATCGCGATACGTACCACAATATATTTTGAGTTTTTAGATTTGTTGTGCCTCTGCTGTATTCAACAAAACACTGCAAATTTTACATGCAGCTTCTGATAGAATACAGTGGCCTATAAGTCTATACATTCATTTGGGACTGTGATATGTGTTTTGCATATAAAATCTGTGTTTGAGTTGAAAAAAAACCCAATCATCCCCTTAGCTGTTGAACATCATAGCAGTTAAGCTACTTGGCGCCATGTTTGTTTCACAAGTTCCTGCCCCGAAGTATTCGATTTAAGGACATATATTGCACATGTTCCATACAACCAACTGAACGCCCTCCAGTTAACTTTTTGTAACATAAGCTTTAACTGAATGAACAATGGAAAAAAACTGACGCTCAGCTACTTTTATTTCGAGACGGGAAGAATTTTCCATGAAATAAAAAATCGCCAAATACTGGTAGGTTAAAGTGGTACCGCGGTATGTATAGCCACAGCTGCGTATTGCAATATACCGGTATACCGGTTAATCGTGACAGCCCTAATCTGTGATTATTTTTCATATACATGAAACCTTATTTTATATTATTATTACAATAACTTATTTATGATGTAAGATTTCTCTTTTCTACTGAATGTATTAGTTTGTTAATTGTACAATTGTGATGTCTGTATTGTGATATTTTATATTCATCATCATCTTTGTCTATGTTCATAATCCCACTTTATAATACTTGAAAACTGACTACATTGTACTTGATTTTATAATCAAGACTCGGGTTTGTTCTTATATGTGGTCATAACTTACTTTATATTGCTGTGGTGCTTTTCACAAAAATTCTTACGAAAAAATCTCAAAAACAAGAATCATCAATAATACTTATAATATTATGGCTTATCAATTCCAAATATTATAGAATTGATTAGAATATTGTATACCTTTTGCATATCATATCATAGTTATGCTTATTATCCATTTGACTTTGAATCGCTAATAATATGAAATTGACTTATGATAACATTTTTCGTAAGAATTTTTGTGAAAAGGAGCACTGGTTTTTACATGCATGCAAAGTTGAGGCTTTGCTTTTTTGAGTGACACCAACATCTTTTGCTTACACTCATGAAAATAAATTATGTTGAATGTTATCAGTGTATGTTCATTTTGAGACTTCTGTGTAGTCCAACCAACATCTGCATTGATTGTGGTGTTTGAAATTTACTTATGAACTTATTTTTAGGCATATTCAGATGATGTTGGTTTCATTAAAAAACAAAGCCTTAGCTATGCATGCATGTATAAATCTCTAAAATGTTATAATTTATAATGGAGAAACTGACCACTAATTGAATTTTGGTAAAAAATCTATCAATTTTTTAGTACTATACCTTATGATATGTATACATACATGTGTCTTTGACTCTGAACTGTGCCAGCCACCTTTGGTTAATGCCTTAGTGCCATAAAATCGTGGCTTGTTGCAGACCCGTACAATCAGATAGCCATAGGTCGTGGGAAGCCTTGCGTTTTAAGGTGACGGTACGTACATGACACAAAACAACACACCCGTACGGAGCCGTAGCTGGAAGATATGCATGTTTAATCCTTACTCGGCCACGATTTTGTTCACGATTTGACTCTGCAACTGATATGTGAATCCTGGGCTCATCTCATGGACCCTGGTAAAAACGTAACAGAGTTAAGAGTTCTTACGGGTTCTTGTGGAGCTTGATCGCACGGCGCCCATACGGTGCCCTCACGGCTATTTTTATGTTTATGGGACTGTAGCATTACTGTACTGTAAATTTTTTTATGTAAGATATACTGATACAAGATTGAAGCAATCCAACTACATATATAAATGTTACATTCTATCATCATCTTTCATAATGTCTCATTATCATAAATATTAAATATTTTATACTATTGTTGCCAAGTTATCATATACTGCTGACTTCTTATGCTGCTGAAATTTATTTCATTCTATTTTTACTTCTTTCAAAAACAAATTGTTTGCCAGAAATAAGTGCACTATAAGATATAATAAAATATAGGCACTCATTTGATGCACTAATTTAATCACTTGTGCTAAAACTCATGTGAATTTATTTCGATGCTCATCATAACTCATGTCTATATTACATTATACAGTGCTATCCAAAATTACCTTTACACTTTAAAAAAAGCTGGTTTTTCATTAACATAATTAAATCTTATTTTAGATATATCTATGCATTGGTAAAATTATAATATATCGTAACATTTGAAAGAATAGTAATGATACTTAATACAACTGTAATTGTTATACATGTACATGTATCTGAATATGTGTTTTTAATCTATCAAGTATTGGTAAATTTTTAAATACAAATCCTACATTTACAAAAGTGTAAAGGTAATTATGGATGGCACTGTATGATAAAACTGTAAGTTATTCCTTAAATACATAAGAAATACATGTCATGTATCTTTATGAAGGGGTACTGTATTCCTTAGTACTAATATTCCTAACATAATTGTTCTTTCCCATGTACTAAACATCTTGTTTTTAATGCTTTCTGAACTATTCTATTTGTTTCTTGTTATGTGTGGGTTGATAAATTGATAGGTTCAAAACAATCTTAAAATTTTCATCATTTCCTCATCAATTAAACAATTCCAATTATCTTATACCCTACATTTGTTTGATCCTTTCTCATTTAGTGAAGAATTTCTCTGATTCAAAATAGAAAAATTCACAGAAAACAGATATCTCATGTAACATTGTGATTGTATTGTTTTTGCTATGTTAGATTTTTAAAATATATGAACTACTATTTTTGTATGGACAAGTTAAAAATCATACCATTTTTCGTATCAAAGGGAGATAATTACTCATTTTACGTTAAGGTTTTATTGATAATTTTGAAACAGGACGTTGTTCTATAAATCTAATTTCATGCAAAATATAAAAAAATTGTCATGAATGATCAATATTGTGTTTCATAATCATTTATCAATGTTTTCAAATATATAAAGACTTTATTTGGCATCAGTGGAAATTTAATGAAATGTGAATTGTGTGGTTAGTTGTTAATCGAGTTACAGCTCTCCTTTAATATTAAATGTGTGTTTAATGTATAGTTTTCTAGTTTTTCACAGCACCACTTGTTGTTGTTGTTATAGATTTGTTGTGATATAATCTCCAAATGTAGTAACATAGTTACTGTAGTAAAACCATGCTGCCTATAACATGTGACATTTTGTGATAAAACAATGCACACCCAAGGTATGTTTTTCTGTGATAACTTGTTTCATATTTTACGATTTTAAAACATGGAGTGACCACCCTTTCTAATAAGTACATGTACTATATAAAAGCAGTCTATATGTTGAAGATTTAATGGGAAAAATCAGGAAAAATAGAAAATCCAATTCTTTTCATTAAAGTGAAACAGAGTGTTGAAATAGTAAAACGTTTTGCATTTCTTTTGACTAAAAAGTACAGGGACCCATATTATCAAGCATCTTACTATGATTTTAGTCATAAATCCTTTTATATTGTATTATTAAATTATCTTAAGATTTTTGACAATATGCTGCCCTGAACTGAAGTTTTTCAATAAGCATTATACATATAGATAGCTTTTTAGACCAGGCAGGCACACATTAAATAAAAAAAAGTTAAAATATTTATAAGTTATGGAAGAAAAATCTAAAATCTACCTTTAGGGTGCAATTATTTTGATATTATAACCGCCAGTGTTTACAAAATGTCCCATGGTATATGCAGCATGACAAAAACATTCCACAATAAATGTAAGCCAGTCAGTATGGTTAACTAGTCTTACTTCGTTAAACTTATTTATAATTATTTTAAATATTTATATCATTTGTGTTCAAAACTTTGATGTATGTTATTTGTTGAGGGTGTATATAGTCACGTGATCTTTAGAATGTAAACAAACTCTCATTTTACGTCAAAATCTTGCAGCAAAAATAAAATAGTGAATATTCAAATAGTGCATGAAATAACTACAACATTTCTTTGTCTGAAATTCCACCATTAGCCGTTGAGTGGTAATCATTTACTCTTAATCCTGTGTGAGCCGTCCGGCTAGCTCAGTTGGTAGCACGCAAGTCTACTGATCGAGGGGTCGTGGGTTTTGATTCCGGGGGGGGGGGCATACTTTCATGAAGTTTGGTCATGAAATTATTTCTTCGGCCATTCTCCCTCCTACCAATGATTTTTAATTATGTGGGGCAGTTGTCAGTCACTGACATAAGTATGTGCTTAGTAGTTGGTTAACAGCTAAATCCAGAGATTTCGCCTTTCCAGGAGGAGTGAGTAGGTTGACTGACGGCCGTTTCATGACCTATATAATGTGTTGCTACGGTGTTAAACCAAACAAAAACAAACAAACAAACTTAATCCTCTGTGCATATAATTTGTATGCTTGACAAATATTATCGTTCAAATTTTGTGCACAGGATTTTGAGCTAAAGATACAAGTCACCGATTCTATAGGAATTTTCATTAAAAGAAAGGTAGGAGTTATTTTATGCGCTATTTGATGTCATTAAATTATTTAGTACTGAAAGAGAAATTGGAAAGACAAAAAATCTTTGTTTACTTCATTTGTTATGATGATTATTGTAAATTGTGTGACTATAGACCCTAATAAAACAAAGGATTCATTTGAACTATGTATGACACTTGTATGATATATATGTAATATGTTTCTATATGTCTAGTTATTGTACATCATATATATTGTAGGTGCAGAGGGTTCGTGGAATAAAATGTGCAAAAAAGTATCCAACATCTTGACTTTTTTTTATCATTTTAAATAATGAGCTTCTTGGCACAGTTGCCTATGCACAGGATTTTGAATCAAGTGTCCTAAAAGGGGGCCAATTTGAATCCCAACCTGGCTGCAGTAATGTTGAATTTCCAGGTTTTTTCGACTTCTTCACGGACATGTGAAATCTAATTACACTTATTGGAGATAGGAAAACTCATGTCCAAAAGTTCAATACTCAAAAAGAAATATTGATAACTATGTCTAAAGTACATACTATTAGTTAAAATAAAAAAAATGAAATTAAAATTCTTCATTGTTGAATATGATTGAAACATAGGGACAAATTTATTATAAAGTATTGCTATGTCAGTATATTTACGGCTAAAATTGTTACTTGTCCATGGACAAGTAGGGTGGATAATTAAACTTGTCAGCAGACCTAGATTGTACGAGTTGGGCATAGGAATTCAACACCCCTTGGCTGGTAATATGAATAATACAAAATAACTTACTAAATTAAAGCAGTCCTTTCAGAGTTCAGCTTATCATAATTCAGTCTGAAATGTCAACCAAAGGGAGCTAACTGTGTATACTACAAATACTACCTTGGTAGTTTTACATAGATTGGATTTTTAATTACCTCCCTTTGATTGTATTACTTTTGAGCAACTGAGTTTCCAGGTACTTTCTTCATATTTAAGTGTTTTGATCATTAGTTTGTAATCATTAATCAAAATTAGTTGCCATCATTTAGTGTTGGTATGTTAATCAGTCAATACTTGGCGAATAAATAGTTTTCCACACATGTACATGACTTGTATAGACTGAAAGGTTCATCGAATTAATAAGTAAATATTTCAGGTGAATATTAGGCATATTAAAACTCAATGCAATCTTTGACATTTTTTATTAAAGATTATTGTTGAATTTCATATTATCTCGGTAACACATTTACATAGCTGATTTATTTTTTTGTGAGAACAGAAGCACTGTAGTGAACATTTAAATCAGTGGGGTTAATGTATGTGTCACTGACAGTTTCAAGAATGAAATTTACCAATACTGCAGATTTAAAATACATAATCAGACTTGTACCTGTTATTATGGCCACTGTACTCTTAGTAGTCATAGCGATTGGAATGATTATATGTGATGTTAAACCATCCTACTCTACATTGTACTCAATGAATGTAATCTAACACATATGACTTTTTGGGGGTCAGGTTGAAGGACAACCTGTTCTTTGAAACAAAAAAGCATTCTATCCATCTTACAAAATACATACTAAGTCTTGTATGTACATAGTAAACATTTTTATGTTAGTTTAAAATATGCAGTATTGACATCTCAAAAATGTCATGCTACTGCATCTTCATTACACCAGTACCACATTATACAAAGTAATTATTTGTAATTTATTGATGGTGTGTAAAACAGATGTATTTTGTTTAAAATTGTCAACCAAAACTAATTCAATTAGAATTGTACTGTTAAATGTATAATGTATGTAGTATTAACATGCAATACTTTTACTTCTGATCATAAAAGTAGAAACTTATTTAATAGTAGACATGACAAACTTTAACAGACACTTATTGTGGTTTAAAAAAGTTATATGACTTCAGTGATTTTTTGCTTCAAAATAGGACTGAAATTAGGACTTTTCACAATGGACACAAAAGACATGGGGGATCCAGTGGGGGGGATCAGGGGGGTCTGGACCCTCCCTAGAATTTGGAAACTGTACATGTCCATTAGTGTATTTCTTGCTTGTAAGTCATTTTTAAGTAGTATGAAGCAATTTTTCTCGATGCTTAACATAGATTTAATGTTTATGTAGTTTTATTATCAATATGTTGCCTTTTTCTGCAAAATGTGTAAAATGTGGTCGTGGTTCGAGGTTGGGACCCCCCTAGAAAAGTTTGGACCCCCCCCCCCTAGAAAGTTTGGACCCCCCCCCAAAAAAAATATCCTGGATTCGCCCCTGAAAGACAAAACTGTGACCAAAATTTACAATTATTAGCTGATTATTACGGGCTTGAATTCATAGCACATTTTGTATTTAAAAATTTATTGTTGAAAGAAATTGTCTTTATGGCTCAGTTTTTTTTCATGTTTATTCTCATACACTGTACAATGCACCTTCTAGCATGTCGACTTCTGAATTTAATTTTTAAGATCACTTTTTTTTATCTTTTTAAATTTAAGATATAGTCCTATTTTATTAACCTGTCACTCATACATAATCTCATGGTATGTACACACTCTAAAATATACACTATACAATGTATTTATATTTTGTCCAATGTAATTCCAAAGGGAATATAGAAGTATCTTTCATAAAAAAATTTAAAAAAAAATACTATATTTATAGTTTGTAAACTAAATTAAGAGTGTGCACACACTATGAAATTATATTCATGTAAGACAGGTTGATGAAATAGAACTATAACTTTTGATTAAAAAATATGCTGAAGTTTTGCGTTTCATATATTTAGTACAGGAATAAAAAAAATAAAAAGCAAAAGTTAAGGTTCTACCGAGATTTGAACTCGGATCGCAGGATTCAGAGTCCTGAGTGCTAACCATTACACCATAGAACCTTCAGTTGAACAGCAAGGTGTTTTAACAGTATATAAACAAGAACAGTAAAATCTAGTCAACCGTTAACTTTTCAACCAATGACATTTTTCCGTTGTTGGGAAAACCCCTAGGGTATTCCCGACTATGGAATGTGTATTGACGTTTTCTTAATCTATTTATAGCATCAAATGGTCATGACTCAGTGATCGGCTCATACAACAAAATACTCATCTTAACTTGGGTTAATTTGTAATCATTCGCATGTTGACAGTGTGGTCAGACAGCAAAACTTGCGATATCGTTTCATTTTGGATTTTATATTGGGTAAAATTCTTTCAAAATACGGATTTAGCTGATAGGTATGTTTATTCTATTTTGCAAGTGTCACATGAGATATCATTGAATTATAAAGGGGTGTGTGCGTTATGGGTTGGTTTAAAGGTACGTTACCGGTTTTAGCGTTCATGTTTCAAGAAGCTTACAGCCACTTGATGTTTATTCAGCTATTTAAATACTGTTTGAATATGTGTATTTATAATGTTTCATTATTGAATAAATGTGTATTTTATTTGTGAAATTGATAATATAGAATTTGTCGATGTATGCATATTTTAGAGTTAATTTATTCTAATGATATTATTGATATGAATGGAATCATACATGTGCTCTGTGTGTCTCACTCTCAGACTCCAGACTATTAGTCATAGCTTACTTTCTATCATTCCTGTCTAGCTAGTGGTCTAATGTTATAACACAAAGTAGCTCTATAAGACTATGGGATAGGATGTATTTAATTGAGAATGCCACCTATATTAGATATATATAGCTACTATTAAATGTCCTGTTTTTCAAAAGTGGTATTTTAATTGAATTTTTGATATTCTTTTTTTATTGCTTCAACAAAAGGCCTACTCAAATTTTGGTCTGATTTTAAATTGAAAGAAGTTTTACTTTGCAATTGCTCAGTACAAAGTAAAATGTGACTTTAATGCCAAATAAGAGTATATTAATTATATGTTAAATATTATACTTATTTTTTTATGTAAATAAATGAAAACTCGCAACTAAGAACTTTAGGCATACTAGTAGTATATTCAACCTTATGTATATAAATATATTTATTTAAACAATTTATGGAATATAAGCAGAAATTTCATTACAATTCAAATAGGCCTCAAATTTATTCATTAATTTTGCGCAAGTAGAAGATGTTAATTTTTAAAATTGTTAATTACTTGCATAAATACTACAGTACTTAACATTTCCCATTCTCCATGGTAAACAACTGTGGGGCCAGACAAGAACCCTATATATACTTGAATATAGTGGGTCCTTTGGCCAGAGGAGGTGGTAAGGGGGTTAATTAAGACCACCTTGAATTTTTGATATATTTGCAAAAATAACATTGAAACTTACACCCTTCTGCAAACATTATTAGCTTGGATCTCACACAAGTCCCTGATGCTATATCTTACCCGCTGATTTAGATACTCAACTTTTGTTTGATAATCCCCATCTATAGTGAGTGCAGAAGTACTGTAGTGAGTAAATATGTACAGGGATTATCGAACATATATCAAGTATATAAATCAGGGGGGTTAATGTATTCACCACTTAAACATTTATAAAATACATGTATAACAATAACAAAATACTGTTTACAGGTACATTTGTATATGAAACAGTAAAATACATGTTTTGTTCACCTACAGTGCAACTGTCAACAACACTGTATATCATAATTATACATCAGTACATGTATTTAATAGAATAAAATGATTAATGAAGCTTTTCACCTGCGTCAAGATGTTTTCTTATATATGTTTTAGTATGAGCAATAAATATATGACTTGCTACTATCATTAATTTGGACTTTACCAGCTCTGCTGACTATAGTAGATTTTAAAGTCTTTAGCATAATTAGGACTGGAATCCAGTCTACAAAATGGAAGTATGAAAGTGGTTGATCAAACAGGTCATTTTTGTAGCAAGCACTATACATTTTTTGTAATTTTATTTTGTTTGTTGATTTTTGTTGCTCAAAAGAAATATTTGGTTTCCGGAACTAAAAAGTTGTTGTCTCGGGCAACTTCAGGATTCTCACTAAATTTCATAGATTGGGACTCTATTGCTGATTTGTAATAAGTACAGGGTGATGGAGACATTAATTTAGGACATTAACTATTCAAAGATAAATGAATATCACTAGATTCAACTGGATACTATTTAGATAATAGATTTATGATAATATGGTTATGAAATGATAGGATATAATAATGTATAGAAATAGTCATGTGACTGATGATAAAATAGATGTAACTTCTTGATTTATCATGGTCAGGAGATATCAAACATTTTCATACATCCTGAACATGGTTATATAGTCTACATTTTTTTCAGAATATAATTTAACATCCCTTTCATTCATTTGATCTCCCTGCTGTTCCTTTGGTACATTGCTGCTGTCACTGCTAGCTTCACATTCTTTAAGTAATGTACTTTATTTTATGGTACTACCCGGTTGATTATATGACCTATACAATGTGTTGCTATGCATCAAACCCAACAAACAAACAAACTTATTACGTGGTAATATAGATCTTGACTTTCAATCAGACAAAAATGTTGCTATATGAATAGAATTTATTTATACATGTATATTGTAATACAGGTGTGAGTAGACTATATCTAATGACTAAAGTAATACTCATTTTGCTATTTACTTATCAAATCCTCTATCACTCATCAAAATTGCTGTGGTTACTTAACAAACTCGCTGGTTAACTATTACATAAATTTAGAACTTATAAAATACACTATGCATAGATGTTAGAGTTTTTAAACATCACAACCTGTATATTTTATCACTTCTTTAATTGATAATGCAACATTCTTGAAATGTTTCTGAATGTACATTCATGCATAATGATAATCATAAACGATGATGTTGATTGGTTAAAACTCAATAATGTCTGCAATATTTTATAATTATACTATGAGGTTTATAAGGAATTACAGAACCCATCAAATAAGCTGTCTGTGATTGATTCTTAATGGTACATTTGTTGAGAAGCGTTTGAATATAATAATGTAGAACATGTTCCTATATCAATGCAAATGGTTAGTTTTACAATAGGTACCCTAATGGCTAGTTATAATTTACAGTTGGGGGCTTACACCTTCAAATACATTTAGGCTAGGTATCATAATAACTATCATTTTTACAGTATATACATGCAGTCTACGTATATAGCTGGTGGACCCAGTCCATCAAAATCACTGTTTTACTGAGTTTAGAATGTTAGTCTAGTTGCCCAACTGTCCATATTCAATAAAAAAATCTTTGTTTAATGTAATACATTGTTTGTTCAATTTTATGACATTACTATATTAATTGCTAAATCATTAATATGGACTGCATATTTTAACACTGTCAAATTGAACGCCATTCTTTAAAATATTTTTGGTCCAGTAAAAAATTCCATTTTGCTGAACCAATGTCCAGTGCTGACAAAATTCTGTCCTGAAGAGTGTATACATGTAGTATGTTCTGAGCTGTATTTTGATCAGTCCAGATATTGAGACAGGTCTTATATTTTGGATGTAATTTTAACATTTATGACACATTTGATAATTATGTGAATAATTGAGGGGATAAAGTAATTATATGTATTTGAACATCAGATGTATCAAAAGTAATGTTTTATCTAATTGACTCATATTTTAGTACATGTATTAAATTAGTCAGTATATATAGATAACTAAACCCAAACTTAAATATGGATATATCTTTTTATTAATAGTAAGTTGTTAATACAGAAGTCCTGTAGTGAGTATTTAAATCAACAGAGTTGATTAGAGCTATCAATATACTAAAGTGATATTTCAAGCAGATACTCAGGTATTTCTGTAGCGGTGATATATCTGAACACTTGAGTATATAGAAATTATTGCAAACCTATCAGGAAGTATGCTAGTCTACTTTTATATATATTGGTCTTTGAGTGCTATATAAAAGTCTTTGTTAAACTGGTTCAGGAGGAGATCCAGGATTTTTTTCTAGGGGGGGGGTCTGAACTTTTTCTGGAAGGGGGTCTAAACTTTCGAACCACAACCACATCATACAATTTTGCAGAATAATGCAACATATCAAATAAAAACTACATAACCGTTAAATCTATGTTAAGCATCGAGAAAAATTGCTTCATGATACTTAAAAATGACTTACAGTGAAGAAAAACACTAATGGACAGGTACATTTTGGAAATTCTAGGGGGGGGGGGGGTCTGGACCCCCTGACCCCCCACCTGCTATATGATCGCCTATATGGTTTTGTATGTTATGTATTGATAGTATTAGTAAAATTGCCTTGTAGATAAAGTTCCTAATAAAAAATGGTATGGCTTAGCCTCTTGCCTGCCTGCAGACCATGCAACCTATGCCAAAGATTGATGTCAGTCTGTTAGTCCTTGCCCATATTATTTGTAAAGGTCTTACATGCTACTCTTACACACTTTCTGATTTAAATTAATTGTTGAATTTTGGAGAATACTTGTAATTTCTTAAGATTTCTTAAGTTGTATCCTATGGAAGTAATAATGAAACAGTATGTCATCAAAGTGACAACTTTGTAATTGCCATATTTACATTCAGAATGGCTACAGTGATCATTCAGGCAGACGGGATCCCCGTCCCTCCTTGCACCACTGTTGGGTCTAACCTGAGTGAGCTCATGATTCACTGTTCAATGTCTTACTTCTATCTTTTGTGAGTTATTGCATTAGATTTTTTGTTTGTTTAATTTTTGATATTTTAGTAAACAATATTGAACTTGTCCTCGAATAACTTTCATGTTTGTAATCAGATAAACTAGCAAAGTAACAAATCTTATTATTTATTTATTTGGTTTAAATAATTAAACTTTGTACATGGTTTACGAAGGTACCCGATCATTATATACGAAAATGCATCAAGGGCAATTTCAACCTTGTTAATCAATAACACGAGGGAACCTCTTGAGAGATGTCGATCTTTTATGTAAATTACCAGACAAAATACTGCTGTAACAATAGTTTTAATCTTTGAGAAAACATCACTGAATCCTTACTAGTGTGTCTAACACATCTGCCTTCAGCTTTATTCTAATATTGAGTCATTTATGAACAATTTTGAATAATTTTATTGTTCATTTCAATTTAGTGAAACTGATGATATTGGCTCGACATCCTGTCAGTATTCTCCCTGAAGGAACACATATAGACATTTAACTGTCTGGTAGCATTACAGCAAATATATTTGATAGTTTAGAAATTACTTTGATATTATCTATGTATATACATGAAATATACATGTATATATATATTGTTAAATGTATTCAATTGTCAGTGGCTCAAATGTTAACCCCACTAATTTGCATAGATACTGATAACTATTTTATCAATAGTGCAATCAGAGTACAGAAGTACTGCTTCAAGTATTTAAATACATGGGGTTATTATGTATGCTCCACTGATTGTTTTATAAAATTTAACTATAATAGTTTCCTTTACATCAGTCATGGCCTAAAATATTCATGAGCACTAGCCCAATTTATTGTGTTTTAATAGTGAATGACAAAATTATCAACTAGCCTGACTGTTTGAAATCAGTTATTTCACTAGCCTGAGTCAATATCCATTCGTCCAGGGGATTAAGATTAGTCGGGGTTTAGGCAATGGCTGATCATCTCTGTAGCCAACAAAGGCTATAGTTTGCTTTGGATGTGTAACATCTTCTCACAATTCTTTACTTGTAAGGCTTCCCCTGCCCCTTAAAATTTTCCTGACTCAGTATCTTTGAGCCTAACTAACATTGACCTTGAAGTCTATAAGAAAATAAAAACTGTATTATTGACACTCAATATATCGGTAAGAACATGGGTCAGGTTGTTGTTTTTATGTCAGAAAATCTGTTGCCTGTCATCAACCTGTCTGTTATATGATATTGACAAGAAATAAACATAAAAAAGACTTTAGTAATATTATATCCTTCATTAATGTATATACATGTAGTGTTTTATTGACTCAGTTGGCCTAAAAATTAGTTGTTTCTGGTTGTTTTATAGATTGGATTAAAACTATCTGAACTAGATAGAATCCGAAGCAAAGTCGAACCATCTGAACTAGATTATGACCAAACCAAAGTCAAACCAGAAAGGAGAATGGACATAGAAATTATTTCATGACAGAGCTCAACAAAAGTATGTCCTGCCCTGAAATCTGCAACCCAAGATCTATTGATCAGTAGGCTTGCATGCTACTGACTAAACTTACTGGGTGGCTATCCATTATTTGAAGTTTTCAAGTTTTGAAGCATACAGCTCATTGACTCATGACTTCTGATGTCTATAAGTGAGAGCCCTTGTACTGTTTATAAATTCAGAACTACAGTACTGGTTTAAAATTATTTAAAACAAATTTGCCTGCCTTTTCAACCCGCTTTTTTTGGCGAGATGAAACCAAAAACAGAACTCTTTTCTTAGCCTAAGCGATATTATATTCCTTCATTAGTGTAGATGGTGTTTTCTTTGACTCATTATTGACCATATATAACCATGTATTTATTTACCTTACCCATTAAATACGTCACATATCTTATAGATCTGTCATTGACACTAGCGATCAGTTTCTAGTCGTTTTCATGACAAAAACTGTCAATATACTGTAATTTGTATAAGATGGTCAAAATAAGGTGGTTTTCCCTTAGGCGTTATATCATCAATGCATACCGAAAAGGTTGATTTTATCAATTTTAAACAACCTGTTACGCTTGTTAAATAACCGCTTGTCAAAAAGTCATTACAGATAATGTGTTTTAATTTCAACCAATAAATGTCAAATTATGTTTAAAATGAAGACTTATTTATATTAATGATTATGGAGTTTTTTGTTGTAAGCTGTCAATTTCAATTATACAGTATTGTTAAATTTTATTCAACTGTCAGGGGTACACGCATTAATATAACTCAGCTGATTTGAATTCATGTACACAATTTATGTTCCATAGTCACTATACTTATATTAATGTATCTATTATTATCCATAGTAAGTACAGAAGTACTGTAACAAGTATTTAAATCAGCGGGGTAAAGGTATGAGCACAGTGGCAGTTAAATAACTATACTGTATAATTGAAATTGACAGCTGTAACAACATTAAAACTCCATAATCGTTAATAATATACATTTGTATATACAAATGTATTTGAAAACGAGTTAATGTACCAAAATTTTTAGGTCATTATTTTATGCATTGTTAGCAATGTGCCTGTTTAATTACTTTTTGCACTGTGGTTAACTTTGATTTTAACTTCTTTGTGATGGAGAAACTTGTATAAGTGAATTTTTATAGCTTTTCTATCTTGTCATTACATTTTATATCAATGTGTGGTATTTAAATTGTATTCAAATTACAATAAAAATATTTACACCAGGAATGTGGGTGTGCAGGTATTGTAAACATTTTAGCTAGATTTGCACCTTGTTGTTCAATTTTTTTCTTTACTGTCAAAATATGAAATACTTTCATAGTGGTTTGAGTGTTTATTTTTAATTATGGTCTGTTCTTTTCTAATAGAATGTATTTATGATCTGTTGCGTGTTGTATGAAAATTAAGTTCTTAGTCAAGTTGTTTAGTTTAAGTTTAGGACACTAGTCTAAATTTAACTTATTCAATCCCCATGGAATTATTCAACTTGAAATTCCTTACTAATTTTAATATGAAATAAAAGTTTAGAGTCTGTTTTTTTTCTGAGAGGCAACGTCTCACTAAAATTTAAAAAGTTTAATATTATACATGTATAGACTAATGATAATTATAATAAAGTGACATGATATTGCAGTCATTCTTATTTGTTTCTCTAAATTGATGCAAAGTTCTAAAATTATCAGTTTCACTATTAATACGTACAGATAGAAAGGGGAGGTAATCACATACTAGTGATCTAAACTTTGATGGGCCTTTAGATTTTAAAATCAAATTTGAATTAGCTTTTGTTCATATCTTGTCCTGTATGATGAAGACAATATTCATTGTGTACATAATTGTACATGAATTGAGAGTCATTGATCTTTAAACTAGTTGTTGTCACAGGTAATTGTAACAAAGTTAACTGTCACAGCTCCAGTCTTACAACACTATTGTTAAATTTTATTCAGTTGTTGGTGGTACAAACATTAACCCTGATTATTTTGAAAGTCCCTGAGCAGTACTTTTACACCCATGATCGATAAAAATAGATATATGTGCAGGGATAAATATCAAACATAAATTGACTGTTCTTGTATTTAAATCAGCAGGGTAAAATTGTATGCACTTGACTGACAGGTGAATAAAATATAACAAAATACACTATAAGGGTTAAAATGTCTATTTGTTAAAGATTAAGGAACAATGTGATGTTCATCTCTGAGGTGAAACTGGGGGACTTGATGTTAAAATACTGATCATAATCAAACAGAGAGGAGATTCTGTGTGGAATTTTCCTCTGATTTTAACTTGAAGGGTATCCTAAAATCAATTCTTTGACATAATTTGTTTTTAACTCAAAATTGCTGGAAAAAAGTGTTTTCCAATCGTTTGCACATTGACATGAGTTACAGCTCTTAACCTTCATAGTATTTAAATAATGTTGTTACGAAGCTGCCTGTTTAGTGCACATTTCAATATTACAGTTACCTGTGTCTTTAACGTGTTATATGATAGGTAAATGTTCTCTTTGAACATAAAATCATTAAGTTTTACCATGTAACATCTAAACTATCTTATTATATCGTTTCTTTACTACATGGGGTCATTAATGTATACGGGTAATTATGGGACTTTTACCATATATGGTCAAATTACTCTAAAAATTACACTTAGTTTGGGTGTAGACTTAAGTACATTGTAAATGTCCATAGATCCATAGATATCAGAGAGTTTGGGCTTGCAAGAGATAAAGGTGTGTAAATTGTTTCAAATAATTAGTTTTTCATTGAGGGCCATAAAATAAAGGATTGTATGATGTTTAAAGATGTAGGGAACATTTTGATAAGTTTGTGTACAGAAAATTTATTGCACTGAAATTTAAGATACAAGTTTTAGCCATTATGAACAAGTTTGTGATGATTTATATAAAATTGAAACAAAACAAATTTTGGTGCCATGGTTGACAATAGTTTATTTTAGCCATCAAATGACCAAGGTCAACTTAAATTTGACTAAACCTTTGGGCTATTTCAGTATCACTGTGGCAGATTGGCCACTTGGCGCACTTATGTGATTTCACATGTGCATGATTTTCATTGTGCAAAATGTGCAAATGTGTGTCCTCAGCAAAACACTGCCATTGTTTTAATAAAGAAGTACATTTTGGCATGATGCAAAGTTTGCTGCATGCAGTCTTCTAATAACTTTCTAATCAATCATATGCTTCAGTTTAAGTACAGTCTGGTGACTTAAGTGAAAATGGATATTACAAGTACACAATGTCTCAATTTTGTGGTTTAATACTGCCCTTGTGTCTCGTAGTTTGAATATTGTTGTACTTGGCAAATTTGTCATCATATGGCATGCAGACAAAATAGAGAGGAATGAATTCACTAAAATCAAGATATCTTCATCTTCTAAGCCTTTAGATTTGAGATTTGATACACAATACAAGGTGTGGTGAACATTAGACTACATATTGTGAATATGGCCTGAAAACTTCATAGTTTTGATAAATTGAAATCTCCATTACAATGGCTGATAGTTGAAATTTGTAATTCTATTCCAAGAGAAATTGTATACTTTAGATACATTGTATAATTTTAAAGCATTCACTGTATGATATAATATTGTATAACACAATGTATGTATTACTCAGGGACAGATCTGGAAATGTTTCATCTTGAGTCTGGACACAACCCTGAGAAATTAACTTTTGATGTTGGTTGCTTATAAGGACTAACTTCTATAATTAACTTAACTTGCCCAAACCTACAGTACATGTACAACAAAGTTTGAGTATTATATAAACTGGTTGCCGGAAATTGAATGACATTTGCTGAAAAGTTGTTGCCTAAACTTAAAGTAAGGTTGTCACAGGCAATTGGACAACCATTAATATCAATTAATCCCTGCAGCCAAAGAGTTTCAAGGAGGGGGGGGGGGGGTTGAAAATATTATATTGAAACTTGTATTCATTTGTTACAACTTTGAAAATTCTATAGAGGTTTCAAAGAAACCTAACCCCTGCTCTGACATGCTCTGTCAATGTTAGGTTATGAATGATAATGTTATATTGATATAAATGTTAGTATCCACTTACAATATGATAATATGATATACCATGTATTTTCTATTAAACACCTATGGCTTTATTACATACATGTATTACAATAGAGGGCGTTTATAAGAACCCATATTACCCCCTTTAGTAAATTAGATTCCAAATTCCAGCAAGCTACCTGCTATGCTATTGGCCCTGGTCAATTATTTTGTGGGATCTACATCTATATTAATATTGAAATCATTGAGGTAAGGCCTTCTTTTTTCCAAAAAACGGGGGAGGTTGTATTAGTGGAGGGGAATTTAATTGGGTATATACAGTGTAATACATCTATGGTCATGCATATAGTACAATGTATATATAGGTGTGACAATAAGATGTATCTATACATTCCTATGTTAACATATACTTAATAAACATCTATTTAATATGTGAACCTATAACCTTAAATTTGTTACTGTGATATAATGCTCATTAGTCTCGTTATTATTTCAAGGACAATACTTATGTACTTTGTAATGTTACAGTTGTACAATGCAATGATCAGTTTTTCCTTGAAATATATAGATAACTTAAGTAGCTCAATTAAATTACACCTGTATGAAATGAGTACTTGCTTGATTCTGTGGATTTATTATCAATTGTCCTTGATAATCATGATAATTATGATGATAACATAGTTAAAATGATAATTTATTCTAATCAGTTATACAAACTTATTAATATATTATGTTTTAGATAGGTTTTATCGGCTGTCAGTGGTGCAAGATCAATTTGTATTTGTGACAGAGATGCAACCTGGTCAGAGTGTTCAATTGTGTATTGGCTGAGAGATATGGCCTACCATGGATTTATGCTGGGTCGTGCATTATGAAGTGTGAAATGCAATAGGGCTTTTAAATTTGAGTACATATAATTTTCTTCAAAGTATAGTGATCTTTTTGAAAGCAGAATAGAAGGGTGCTGCACCCTGCCCTTTTTCTCCCCCTGCCCTTTTTTTGCTCCTACCTATGTGGAAATAGTTACTTTGAAACATCAAACCTCTGATGTACCCTGCCCCTTTTGTCTGACTCCCTGTCCCTTTTCTGAGTTATAGAATAATTACTGTGAAGTGTTTACCCCCATTGGAGATATTATAGGGAGTATATGTAGTTATACCCCCATGGGAAATATCATAGAGAGTGCATGTAGTTAAGATTGTTCCATTATGTCATCAGTATAGTATTGTTAAATTTTATTCAATTGTCAGTGGAGAAAACCCTGCTGATTTAAATACTCAGTGTTTCTTTGATAATCCCTGGCATAAATATGGATCTATTTTTATTAATCTTGAGTACAGAAGTACTGAAGTTGATATTTTAAATTAGCAGTTTTAATGAATGCGCCTATGAAAGTTGAATGAAATTTAACAAAATCAAATTTTGATGTATTGTATCATGTAAAAGTAAGTCACGTACAATGTAAGTGGCTCTATTTGATGTCAGTCTCTTTCTTCATAATTTTTATGTAACATATGGAATGTTAATCTATATTCAAAGAGCATAGAGATTATGGTTGAGTTAGTTGACCAGTAACAAGTTGACTGAGGCTGTTTGCCATCATCATCCTTTATCTGAGCTTAGATTATAGCCTTAGATGGGATTGCTCAATATTATCACTAATGACTAACTGAGATGCATAAATATGTTGGTGCATTAATGATGAAAAGGGGTGATAAAGATAATTATTATTTCGGACAGATCTATGTTTTCTTGAAGGGGCAAGCCCAAATTTTACTAGAATGTTCTGAACACCAATAGATAGGCCTAACTTTTCATTGATACAGTAAATCTTTTGTTATTGCAAATCATGCAATTTTTGATGATTTTTATTTTGCAGATCCTTATTTGAGAAGATAAAGGTCTGTTAATTGAGACCTGATCCTGCAATAATTTGCCTGAGTGAATCTTTAAGTTCCAGTCTGAAACTGCTCTTGAGCAGGCAATTCTTCCTCCTGCGACGATTTTAACAAACAACATAAGTTTTGCCAAACACCATAGGAACCTGTAATATCAAAGTTCTTGCAACTGGTTTTAGTTTTAAATCTTGCTATCATACAAATGTATAGTAAGATTTTTGATAGTTGCTCAGATTTGCTGTAGGTTTCAAAAGTTAATTTATTGTAATTGGTAATGCATTTTTTATTGATGTTACATCCGATAATCAAAGGTATTAAAATATTGGGTACTTAATATGCTGATTTGAAAATAGCCTCAAGCTCTGTAAAGATTTTATGGTTGGTAAGCCAAGTGAAAGTAAATTAGGTATTTAAATAGACTATATCTTAGTGATCAATGTATACTCACTATACTTTGACTAATATTATACCTTGTTAAAGGCACTCATGCAACACTGTAACGGCTGTAAACTTTTGAATACCCGGTAACTTTTAGCTACATAACATCTTTTGATTTGTCAAATGAGTATTTTTCACTACATGTTTTTGCTACATTTTCAATATATTTCATATTTGAATGTTTTGCTACATCAATAAAATTATTGCATTGTTGAGTTACTTTATTTTTATAGGTCAAATCTTTTCAATGGCAGTGTAATCTTTAATATTTCCTTTACATTTCATTTCTTGAATATTGCAAATTGAGTATATGTTTTTTGCTTATTTTGCCTTACTTTAAATAAAATACATGTACTTTAATAATATAATTTTAATAGAATATTATTTTTGGAGCTTAAGCATGGCTGAATGGTTAAAGTAGTTGGACTGGTTATCATTTGGTAACCAGATCTGCATTGGTTTGAATATGAAACCATGGTCGGTAGTGCTGTTGGTAGCGCATCATGATTCTAAATCTAGTGTTCGGAAGGGGGTACAGGTTTGAATCCCGGCCGGGGAGGTTATACCCTTCCATGAAAATTTTGGCAACTGACAATTAATTAAAACTTAACAATTCTGGGTGGCCAGAAAGACTAGCCTCTGTTCAAACATATTTCACAATGGAGCTAAGATAAATAAGTACTATTATTATAATTATAGTAGAATACTAAGATGTTTTATGAGTTAACTATGTGTTATATTATTTGAGTACATTGTATATAGGTTTTTACTACCATGATATTCTTTATTAGGTCAGGTGTCATATTTAATGATGTTGGTCATGTTCTTTGTAGTATGGTGTATGATAGGGGTCATTATGATTGACTATAATGTGGAAATACAAATAGTATCAAAGTTCCAGATGCAGTAGAATTTTTAAACAAATTGATGGGTCATTGCAAAACATAGTTTTCATTTGTCTTTTTTGCATGGTGTCTAAGACTGATTTTGCACTGACTCTTTAAAATAAAATAAAGGTTGTTTAATTATTATCGTATCAAGTTATAATTAATATTCTTATTAAGATTTCTTTAAACAAATTATAATCAGTTTATTTTCAACAGAATATTTTTTATAAGTTTTAAGCAATAATTGTAATGAAAATGATTATTGTTAGAACAATTAATTGTCAAATTAATGAAATAGTTAATGTACATAGGCATATAACAGTGTGCCGGTCTTTCTTCTGATAGTACTTGAGTACTTTTAGTACTTTGATTTAGTGAGTATTTTACTTAACAGAAGAGACCACCTTGGTTATTGCAAAATTACACAGATTTTGATAATTTCTTAGTCCTGTATGCTTAATTTGAAAAGTCAAGTGTATTAAGCCTTTCCCACTATTAAGAAAGTTGACTTTGATGGTTTTAACAGTGGAACTTAACTGTACTTGCTTTCCATTTCATGCTGATATGTACAAGTTTTGAAAGCATAAATCAAATAGTATAACACAATATTATAACCAGAAACCATTGTTAACCATGCAAACAATACTTTAAGTAGGTCTTACATAACAAAACAATTACTCCAAGCATTAAGTCTTTGATCTATGAGAGTATGGTACCAAGTTTTGTCTGGTAATATGATAATCATTCTTTTATAGGAACTACAAAATGTACTTAACAAGTAGCTCTCCTTTACTAGAAGAAATCTGACAGACAGGTTTCAACTTTTCCAGTACAGTTATCATCTTGATCCACAAGCCCTGATAGTCAGAGACTTATTATAAAGTGAAAATTGATTTGGGCTTGTGAATATTATAGATTTTATATTGGATCTAGTTGATAATTTTTTACTGTGCTATATAACATAATAAATCAGGCTTGCAAGTGCTCAAGAAAATTTATGACAACGACTACAATCATCTATATGTATAACACTTATAAAATATTAAAGCTTGAAGTTCCCAATGTGAGGCTTTAACATGCAGTGACCTCCTGCTTGCTAAAGATACTTTACCAGGCAAGCTTATCAAGGAGCATGACTGTGAAATTGCCCAGACCTAGATAGGTGCAAAGCAAATCAATGTGTTTAGCATTACTTGGCTAAACTATTTTGCTCTGATGATAATATTTCAAAGAACATACTGATAACAATATGTCACCATAGTAATCAATACTAATTATATACAATAATTATATTATATACTTACATGTATATACCTACACTGACAGTACATGTCTATATCTGATATAACTTACTTGTCAACATTCATTATTTATACAGACATCAGTATTTTTGATCAATCAATATAATTACATGAGTAGGTTAAAGTTATCTCCCTTTATCTACTTTTCTTTTTAACTTGTGTTATTTTTCCCAATATATACTGACTTCTTTTACTTCAGTTTTTGCCTCCTTTTATCTACTCTTTTAGTGTTCTGTCTTTATCTACTGTTTTATATAAGTAGTTATCTCCCTTTATATACACTTAAACATTATACATGAGTAATTATCCCCCTTTATAAACTCTTTACATGTGCAGTTATCTCCCTTTTACTTGTTAGGGTGGTGGTCTCAAGTCCTTATAAATAGTGATTAGTCATATACAGTAGATAGATACAGTCTATGAAATTAGAATACAAAAGTGTTTGCCCCAACATGTCGTTTTTAGCTGCTAGCAGTACTAGATCTATATCTTGTTTGTAGAGTTACCCAAAAGAAATTTTTAAGTTGCCGGAAACTAAGAAATTGCTTGTCCCGAGCAACCAGGCACCCACTAATTTTGTAGACTGTAGATAGCTGTTTGCTTTGATATTTTGATTCACATTCAAGTTCACAAAATGTCATGTGGTATAGGCACAATGAATATGAGATTCAAAATTATACATTTGGAAGTTCAACTACTCTCTAGAAATCAATTTTGAATTGAATCCTCCCTGAAAAAAAACTGACTTTTTCATGAAATAAAAACCCTGGCTCTATCACTTAGTTAACTGTTATGATTGAATATATAAATGTAATCTAATCAGGGGATATCAGTACAGATGGTGATGACTCACTCATCCTGGATCATGTATGATTCTATGATGTATGGGGGAATGGACATAACAAAAAACATGCCTCAATATAATACATGTATTTAATGTTATCATCTTTAGGCCAGTCTTATTTCATATTGATTTCACTCTCAGCAGACGTTTTTATGACTCTAATATACATAAGCATGTAATTCCTTTAGATTCTTTATTTTATGGTTGGGATTTTTACATTGATTGATTTTATCTAAGAAATTGACTTGTGATCTTGGTTTAACCATATATTCTTCTTGTTTTAATTATCTCTATACAAGTAAGAGTTAAATTACTTACCTGTAGCTATCAATCTGATAAAAAACCAATCTAAATGTCTCTGCTAGAGTAACTTGCTTTTTTACATCAGACAAGCATGCATTATGGGTCACATTTAGCTGACCTGTGCTTTTATTATTAATATTCATCACATGCCTCCAAATGACTCAATTTTAATGCATTCTTTTCCTTGCACAGTCACTTCCATAAATTTTTCAAGCGCTAAGCCTTATTTTTAATGATGATAATAAAAAAAATTATAGTAAAATACTAAATTCTTAACTAAACCCATTATTTGAAATAAAATTATTTTATACAATCAGGCTAATTTAATAATTTACCTTTTGTATTACATAGCAAATTGGGCTAGAGCTCAAAACCAAGTTAAGCATTTCATGACTTAGAGATAAGCAAGGGGTGGGGAATTATGGATGGTGTCCATGTGCCAATTTTTTTTTCTGGCTCCAAAATTGACTTACCCCCAAAATAAACTCATTTGGAAAATCTACTTGGCCACCAGTAAAAAGTCCCGAGTTGCACAAGTCAGACAGTAATTCTGCATGCCTGGGTAAGGGTATGTAAAACAAATATAATTTTAGTGATTTTAGTGAATGATCTCATTCCACTATTCTCTTATAGAGATGTCTGAAAACCAGACTGAATCATTTAAGATTTTGTCAATAATATTGTGAATACAAGTCGGAGATGATTCTTTAGACTCTAATTTACAGCTATTAAAGAAGTTAAAGAAGAAAATATCCTATTCCAGGAATTCCATGTCTTGGAGAATTATCTTGTCTCGTAATTCCAGCCGGTTATGTTCTGTATGATTCACTTAATATCAATGTACGCATGTATGACCAATTCATATTCAGGGTCATATGATCTACAACAACAACTAATAATGCTAGGTTTACATCTGGTCACGATCTCCCCGATTAGCCAGAGGCTACAAAATCGGGGAACTCTATGATTAAATGGTATACTCCACGTTCTGTTACGCTTCATTACGAAATCAGCACGTTTTGTTGCGCTCTACTGCGCTTTGCTACGATCGAGCCCACGATTTGCATCACGTTCTGTTACGCTTTGTTGCGATCAACACGATTGGCTCCCACGCTCCACCACGTTCCGTTACGTCCTGTTAAGATCTCCAACGACAAAGCCGCTTTGTTGCGATCTCCTGCGATTTGACCTACGATTTGAGACAAATGACCATGTTTTACGTCACGATTTGATATTTAAACAAAAAATAATTCTTTCCCAGCGACGCGGGATGAAAAAATGTGTCCACGCTGGTCCCGATCTGTTGCGATTGTACTCCACGTTATGTTACGTTCTGTTACGTTCTGTTACGCTTCAGTACGTTCCGTTACGTTTTGTTACGAAGGCCACGCTCTGTCACGATTAGAAAATGAATCGGGGCAATCGTGGTGAAATTTAAGTTTGATTTAAAATCTGTCCCGATGCCCACGATGTCCCCGATTCAACCACGTTCCGTTACGCTCCCCCACGATCACCCGATTCGACTCCACGCTCTGTTACGTTCGCCATGATGCTCTGGAATCGGGGACATCGTGGTAATCGTGGCCAGATGTAAACCTAGCATAAAATTCATGTATAAATGAAAAAAATTGTTTTTGCGGATTTCTCTTTTCTGACTATCCAGTAATTGAATGAGATCAAATAGTACATAAAATAACTACAAACTGTACATAAACTCTAAATTGATCATGTAAGTTTTGAATGTTAGTGTTAAGGCATCCGCACAAAAATGAGTCAAGCAGTCATCAAGGTCAATTGAGCAAAAATAATTTGTGGAAGTATGTAGTACTGTGATAAACAAAACTCACTTTAGTTTCCATTTCCTAATAACTAATGTAGTGAACTATGTATGTAGATGTTAAAACATTAGAAGTTAAAGTGTCAAGTTTTAAGTCTGCTTCTATTTACATATTCAGTTGAATTTACAATTTTTGTATGATAACTTCTGATCATTGAAATCTCCTTCAGGCAGGTGATTCAGTCACTGTACCCATTTACACCTTGGTGGAGTGGAACAATTATAGATAAATTTCTTGCACTAAGACATTTGCAATGCCCCTAGTGGGTCTCGAACCCAGGACCTCTCAATTCCTAAGCGAACATCCTACAAATATGGACCTCTGAATGTTTGGTGAAAGCCCCTTACAGAAAAACATTCAAAATCTGAGACCTCACTTACATTACTATTTAAAACAACACTCGTCATGATTTATTGAGCTATAGAGACTGTTAAAATGGATAGTGACCTAGGTGAATTCCAATGCTGCATGATACATTCCATATTTCAAGAAACATAACATTCTCCTATGATTCACTAATATCAATGCATGCATGTATGACCAATTCATATTGATAGATTTTAAATTTCGAATAAATCGTGACTGTTAGAGAGCTATTGAGAGCCTACTTGTTGATGCCATATCAGTAAAAATTTATTGTTTTGTTACACTATTGTTGTAACTGCATGGTACCAGGCCCTGTTTTGTTTGGCTTGGATCAACTTAAATCAACAATGTAACCAGCTGAATGTGTCATGATCACATGATCATGTTCCAAATGATTACAGGTCAGAGTTTTATGATTTGAAATTGTTACTTAAGTTTCAACTCAATTATACATCAAATGAAAGTGACTCAGCTGACTTTCCCACTCTTTACTGGGGAATATTGAAGATCTGTTTTACATAAATCAATCCTAGCATACATTTCTTTAACTGGGACTTTTTTTTAAGATATACATGTAATTTGAATTTTTTATCAGTCAGTGTTGCAATTAACCCTGCTGATTAAAATACTCAACAATTGCTTGAAAATACCTGTACATTATAAAAATACTGATATTTTTTTCATGCTTTACAGTGAAACGTAGCGTTATTCGATGAAAATAAACGATGAAAATATAAATTTTATATTTTCATCGTAGTGAAAATATAACCTTATATTTTCATCGTTCATGACGTCATATTAGACGATAAATGACGTCATCTTGGAGTAGAAATGACGTCACGTTATAATTTGTGTAAAATACATCAAATAAAACACAAAACTAAGCTTGAAAGAAACAGAATATTCGTCAACTTTGGTGTGAGGTCTTTTTTATTTCAACTCGTGAACTCAGAAAATGACATTTTCACTCGTGGCTATGCCACTCGTGAAAATATGTTTTCTGAGCTCACTCGGTGAAATAAAAATCGATCTTGCACCAAAGTTGACGAATATCCTCTATCTATTTTATCCATAGTGATTACATATATACTGTATTTAGGAATGTACAGGGAATATATAACATATATTGAGTATTTACATCAGAGGGGTTTGTATTATGTGCCCCTTACAGTTGAATGAAATTTTCCAATTTTATGAAAGCTAATCAATATAAAATCATTTGTCTATGTTATATTATGATGATATCACAGTTAATTATAAGAATTAATGTTAGATCATAGACTGATAGTAATATAGAATAATAAATTGAATGTAACTGTTTTAAATAAATACAGTCAGATCTCGATAAAACGACGTCCATTACAACGACATTCTCGTTATACTGACATACCAACATGTACATGGTCGTAAGAATTCATTACACTGACATATGCGTTATAACCACTCATTTCTTGGAAACGAACGATGTTGTTGTATCGAGATCTGACTGTAATGGTTTATGTATGTTTATTTTGAAAGCAGTGGCAGAGTTTTCTCCTGGTACAGCTTTTTTCAGTATTTTGTGAAGGGGCCTGTGGCCTTTCTGTGTGTAGAACATTTATGGAAATTTTTAAAGAAATTTCTGGAGGGGAAGGTGCCAGAGTCCCTGTTGTATAAGGAAAACAAGTCTGTTTATGTATGATCTTAGACTCAAACATTTTATATCAAAATCTACACAAGATATTCCACCCTACAGTATATTCTAATTGATCATCGTTATACAATTTCAAGGTAAATTCTCTAGACAGGATGTATTGAGTTATTTTAAATATGATTCCAAGTATGTTGTGTTATTTTTATGTGTAATAATTAAATGTGTTGTTTTAATTAACTTGACAGGTTCTCACTGTGTTTAACATTTTCCAGTAACTTACTAATTAGTAAAATTTCCTAGTAACTTTAGTTGTGGCAACATTTCATGTTATTAAAATTTTCACTGTTATATGTCTGATATGTTCTATTCAGACATGCTAAGTATTCATAATTAGAGATTTTCTTTCCACATCATTATGTATAATATTTTGTATCATCAAAATCTATTCCACTATTAGTTGTGCATGCATTATCCTGCTGATCTAAATACTTGATATTTGTTTGATAATCTTAGTACATAAAAAGGAGAATCTGTTTTCATTGGTCATGAGTGCAGATGTGCTGTAGTGAGTATCTAAATAAGTGGGGTTAGTGTATGTGCCACTGAGAGTTCAATAGGCTTTTAACAATATTGATCTGTCCAATGTTAAATGAATCACCATACAGATCTTCTGACATCCCATCCACTGATAATTGATCCTGTATTGAGGTAGATTTCCCCAAAATGTCATTTTACAGTCTTTTAAATATACATTTGAATTTGAAAACCATCACAAATAATTACAAAGCATAATATTTCTCATTCATTATATCATGTTAAATAGTTTGCATAGATAAGATTTATATAACAAAATTATGTTGCAAAACTATTTATGAAAACTTCTTTGATATTAAGTTGTTATCTCCCTTTGATATGAAAATATAGTAATTTTTAATATGTCCTTACAAATTGTCACCAAATTGGTGGAGCTTAAATGTCTGTGAGACAATCTAAGAATGCAATCTCAGAACTCTTAAATGCTGGTAATAGGTATTTACATTGGGTGCCAAATGTAACCTGATAAAAATTGATGGTCCGAATGGAGATATACTAGCAACTTTCCCAGTCCTAATAAGAGGCACAGTCTTCCATAATGTATAAAAGATAGTTAAAAGGCCAAGTAGTGCAAGGACTGTATTATACCTAGAGCTGGTCACAGACTCATTGCAGAGATTGGTCATTATGAAATTGAAAATTCAATCATTATCATTTCTATAGTTATATATTGCAAAATCAAGTTACAGGATAATTTGGTAGACGTTTCTACAATATTTTGTCTCTTGTGAAAATTTGTTTCTAAGGTTTGTTTTTACTTCAATATGTAATGTTGATGTTGTCATGTCCATACAAAATGTATACAAATATAATTGAACAATATCAAAGTAACGTCCCCAAACTTTCTAATATTAATACATGATTTAATCTTCTTACGATATTATGAACCGATATACAAAGTAATGTTGTCTATTTGCCTGTAAATATCTCCGATGTGTGTTTATTACCTTTGGTCATATTTACTTAACAAGATAATAGATTTCATAGTATGTACATTATATTGTACGATATGACTGTTTAACGTTGGGTGGAAATATTGAAAATTTTTGTAACATTTTTACTTTTAATACTAATAGCAATATATTATGCATAACTGCTCATCTACAATTCGATACGTTCTATTTATTTCATACTTTAAGCATTCCGCAAATATTTTTTACATAAAAAGCAAAGTATGGTTTATACATACAACTCTTTAAAGATGTTTATCTTTATTTGAAACTGTGATGTTTATGTTTTTTACATTGCGACATCGATATGCTTAAAGTGTCAGACGATGTGATTTAATTAATTACATGTAATTATTTGCTTCGTTTTACTGGATTTACTATTGTGTGAATTTTAAAGTAAAGGAAAATTTAAAATCTGTAAGTAAAATTTCATTTTTGTTCGAAACTTATTTCATAACCTTGAAATGCTAGAAATTTATATAATATATTTATGGATGCAGACTGTAAATTTTTGATGCCTAATATTATGAGCATGAAAGATGATGTTTATTATTATTTCTTGGCTGCAGCTGTTGGTTATTTGTTTTATTAAATAATTTCTTATTTTATATATCATCGTGAGTTATTTGGCTCTGCAATTACTGGTTCAAATAAAAATCTTTGCAGTAGAAATTCTAATTTTTCAATAATATTGTTATATATTCAATAGATGATATCCAGAACTTAAAATATTTGGTTCTAATACCAGGTACAAAAAAATATATTACACATTTTTGCTGAAAATCACAAGACTCAAATAAATCTAGTTTTTCTCTATACATAAGTATATAGTTAATTGTAATTGTAAAATTGAGTTTGTACCTCAGAGAAAACCCGTTAATTTGAATTCCTTATCATTAGATTCTAAGGTATGAAATATCTTTGGAGGCAAAAGATTAAGATAAATTACTTAAGCATCTAATAATTGATGCTGCCCATAATTATCAAACATTTCATGAAATGCCAAAAGTAATAGGCAATTGTTAAATTCTTTACTATAAAACATGCTTCAGTTGTATTATTGTATCATGCATACACTATTATATAATTGTTATCTTTAAATCTTAGATAAATATTTCAACCCCCACACTCCTTTAAACCATTGTTAATGTTAAATACATTGTATATATATTATATGTATATAATGTGTCTTATTATCTTTAGTCTTTTTGATTATCCTTATCTTACCTCCTGCCTGTGAGGATGTGTTTATTGATTCATGAATGTTCATGAGCAGTTGATGAACATTTCAAGTTCATGAATATAATGTGTGTAAGTCTGTTCATGAATGTGTTGATATGTTCATGAACATTTTGGTCTATTAGACTAGTTCATGAACATTGGACTCTCTCTAATGATAATGTTATATTATGTAACACCCACATACTGTATTGTATCATTCTTGGTTCATGAATGGTAAGCCCTATCTTATCTAAAAGCAATTACATTTAATGAAAAGCAATTAATGTTTGTGCTATTAAATGTAAACTTTCATAGAGATGACTAATTGTTTGTTTGTTTTGTTTAACATTCTTGGAATGTATGTTTTTATGCTCTTGCATGGTAGGAGTTTTATAGAGAATTTCTAGTGTTATTCCCATTTTGCTTGCTGCTAATTGGTTACCTGCTGTGGCATATTCAAAACCACTGACTAATCCACATCTTACAAACTACTAACATTGAGGATTGCTTTTTATGCTTATATGCTAAAAACTGAAATTTGTAAATATTTTCTTTGAGAACAGGGGCTGCTTACAGGCCCCTTTTTTCTGAAATTTCTTTGTATGAGGTGATGCAGTTTTTCCTGGAGACATTAATAATAAGTGTCTATGTCTATGGTTTTGTCCAAATTTTGAGTTGTACAATACATGCATTACCTATCAATGGGTTAAAATTGTGAAATTCTGTATTAAGTCCCTTGCCCCATCCCCTACCCATCCCCCAATACTGAAAAAATGATATTCTGTAATCATGTTATATATAAGTTATTAAATAAATATTACATTAAACAATCCTATAATCACCTCATATTATGTAAATAATAATTACTTGTACAAAAATTACATACTAAATATAATTATATATTTATTGTTATAATATACTTGATAATATTATATTATATTATACTAAAATATACTATATATTATATGATACATGTATAATATTGTGTCAGTCCATATTTTGATGACAAATATCACATATTTATTACTTATAAAGGTATGTGAAGACTGCCCACATAATTACGGTGTATAGTAATAACTATAGAAAACTAATGAAATTATTTTCTCCACGATTTATCCCCCGCCACATGTCATATACAAATTGATCGTTGTAGTATATGGGGTCACATGATCAATCAGTTTTGACGTATAGATGTGACATCGTACATGTTTGTCTATCAAGGTTCATGTATTTAATAAAAACATGAAAACAGTCTGTGCACTAAGACGTAATGTAACGTTTTTTTTCTGTTGTGGTAAATCATTGAATGTAATCACAGTTTTTTTCTAGTCACAGTTTTTTCTAATCAGTTTTTTTCTACAGCACACCCACAATGTCAACGTGTTCTGTAAGTTTTTTGTAACAAATTTATTATGAATGAGAATTAAGATATTTTTTGTGGACTTCACATTGTGTAACATTAATACATTTCTTACACTACAGAAAGACTACTTTAAGATTCATTATACAGTGAATGTTCATTGTTCTCGTTCTTTCTTGAGGTAAGATTACTATGGTGTCTGCTGGAACATCAGGTTGCCTAAGCTGGATGATACTACAACTCATACGATTATGATATATTAAACCCCTCCTGACAAGCTCAGTGGATAGCACTCAAGTGTAGTGATTGAGGAGTCCTGGGTTCGGATCCCGGGCAGGGCATACTTTAGTGGAGCTTCAAGTCATGAATAACCTAGTAACTGCTCATTCGAGAGATTTAGCCTTTCCCGTAATGGTAAGTAAGGTTGACTGACTGCAGTGATATGACCTATACAAGGTATAGCCCCCCTCTGCCCCAAAAAGCATCATAACCATCAGAGTTACCCTACCCTATCAGACCTATCAGACTTGTTATCATGTCTGATAATATAGTTGTATAGAACGGAAATTTGACATCTGATACTAGACTAAATGAAAGAGGAATGAGTGGCCTTGAGCTAGCTCAATTGGTAGTGCACAAGTGTACTGATTCAGACTAGGGTCAGAGGTTTGATTTCAGTATGCTGGCATACTTTTGTACAGATTGGTCACAATAATAACTTCTACCACCATTCTCCCTCCCTCCAATGATTCTATATCATGTTGGTCAGTTGTCAGTTACTGGTTGAAATAATGCACCTAGTTACTCAGGTTACCTGCTAAATCCAGAGAATAGTGAACCTATAAAATTCATTGCTACAGCATAAAACCCAACCAAAAAGATATGTCAAGCATGTTTTTAGATACTATAAACCCAACCAAAAAGATATATCAAGCATGTTTTTAGATACTATAATTTGATGGCAAAGTTTGACATCACCAATATAAATATCAATCATTCAGTCAATGTGAAATTATTCCATATTTGACAGTTGGAAAATAACAGGCTTATAATACTATAGTTATATACTTATAAATTGTTCATGATTCCATCATGTTCTTTGAATTATTGATACTATGTAATATACTTAGTTATAAATTAAATGGCTGTAACTCATTGATTTTTATATCTTCATTGATAATATTGGTCTTTTATGGCTTTATGGCTCTGTTTTTTTTTCAATTATTTTTTATCAATATGTATAGTTATATTTGTACATGATGCTACCTTGGTCTGTTACAGTGCGTTGGTAGTGCCAGGGATTTATTTTCAAATCCTACTCAAGGCAGTTATCTCCTTCCTCGAAAATTTGACAATCGCCATTAATAAGGTATATTGAGAAGTAACCAACCTTGTGAAGCTGTAAGAGTAGCTGAGTACTGAGTTATAGAGAAGGTTCCAGGAAAGCTAGGCTAGCTAGTCGCGCTGGCTTCCATGAAATAACTTAAAATGTGTTGACATGGCATACTAAGCCCCAGTATGAAGATAAATACATGTTGCTAGCTATCATTTTCAACATGTAGACATAGGTTTGTTAAATACTTGAGGTGAACAAATGTGTAGGCTATAAATTAAAGTAAGCACCACAATTTGTTCAACTTAACCACTAGTGATATATTGTGGCTGACATTTTACAAATAGTTGTGTGATGCTTTCAAACACAACTTGACCTCAATGCTGACTCAGTAGAAATGGTATAGGTGCAAGCTTACACAACCTTGCAAGCCTACAGAGGTTTGGTGAATTAGCCAGTGTAAACCAATATAAACCTTGGTCTCTATTGGGATCAAACTCATGACACTCCCTAGTTGTAAGCCAGAGCTGTACCACATCACCATAATAGCTAGCTTGAAGGCAAGGAAGTACAAGTGCAGAGCATTAATATTACCTCTATTACATAACTCTTCCTAAAACAAGATTTTTGGAGCTTAAAAGTTTGTGGGACAACCTAAGGATGCAATCGCATATTTTTTAGTGTGTTATTTATGTTGAGTATCATTAATGTAACATGATGCCATTCTATAATGGACCAAGCTGAGATTGAACTCACAACTTTCTGGGTCATAAGGGAAGTCTCTTCTATGTTGCCATTAATGCTAGCTTATATGCAAGGGAAATCAAGTGCCATGTTATATCTCAACCACACAAGCTTGCTGTATTTTGTGTACCATGCTGTAACTTTGTTACTTAAGTTTCATAATCTCTTTAATTTAAGTCATTGGATTGAAATTGTGCACTCCTATCAATTGCATTTAAGTCATGATTGCTTCTTACAGCATATCCATACAGAATTATACTGAAAGTGGTTATATAAAATTTGAAGATCATGTGATCATATACTCTGAACATATGTGTAAGAATTGATGCATACTAGGTTATAATTTATCTCTCCCTAAGCAAAAAAAACAACAAAATACAAAGACCAGGTAAAAATATCTCTCCCAAAGTGAAAATACAAAATAAATAAATAAAAAGTGAGGGTGCTACCCTTGATAAGAGAAAACTAGGTGAAAGATCTTCAGAACCTTGTCCTTGAGTTCACCTGGTGATGATTGTTAGATATTTTGTTATCAGTGTGAAGTTTTTCACCACTTCATCATAATTGATCAACGCTGACCTGTCCATACCCAAAGTCTGATAATTCATTGACCTCTAAAATATTCTTCTTACTATTTAAGATAAATTTATATTATTAATGTACTGTAAATTGTTTTTAATGTACTACTCAATGTAATATTTTATATTCTATACCCTAAAGCTTAAACCATTTATATACAGCCATTATATGATTGAATTATAGTATTAAAATTATTGTCGGTTATAGTAAAGTACTGTTGTTTAATATAGACTGACACAGCCTAGGAAATAAGTGGGTGATCGGTTAGCCGAGACAACCACTTTTTAGTTTGGGCTGAACTAAGAATTTCTTTTGGGCAATTTACCAAAATTTTACAAACAAGAGATAGTGCTTGATGCTGAATCAACCTGGTTGGGCAACCACTTTCATATATCCTAATTTCGTAGACTGCTGGCAATATAATTTTATGACTTAATTACATGTATATTTTGTATCTTTTGTTCACCACTATAAAGTTTGATTGTGTAGCTCTTCAGCTATAAAAACTTCCTACATGTAACTTAATCTCCTTAATATAGGAATTCAAATATAGTTTGCTTGAAATCTACTTGTATTCATGGAGCAGTAGACAATTTTTGAATCTAGTATCTCAAACGGTTCCTGGTGAGAGCGTCACCTGGAATGGTTATACCATTTCATGAAAATTCAAGAAAAAATCTTAATTTTTCTCGATCAATAAGCTATATGGAGAAGTTATTGGTCTTGTAAAAGTAAGTATATACATGTTACTAAGCTAAACCATGTAGATATATTGACTATTTTTAATGATTTACATGATATATAGTAAGTACATGTATAAATGCTCTTGGGAATGGTATGATATTCATATTGCATAATGGACAAAGATATTTAAAGAGTTCACAGACATTACTTTTGTTATACAATTACTATATTAAATATAGATAATTTATTTAAAGATCTGCTGGTTTGTAGACATTGAAACCTTACCATCTATTGTTATATAGAGTCAGGACAGTTCATTAACCCTTATATACTCTGACTGAAGGATATGATATACTTGTGTATAGTTAAACTGATCAAAATCTATACCATGGCTCAGTCAATGTCCAGACAAGATGGGTTTGTACAAATGAAAGTATGAAATTGAAGGAATAAAAACTATGTGTTATATTTACTAAGACATTTTATAACAACAATTCTCACTCTGTTGTTACATTTAAATAAGTATCATTTTACAGAATTCCTGGCTTTTGAAGTGGAGGTCAACAATGTTGTCATATTTAGATGTTTTCATCTCCTTAAGACACTGTATTAAATGGTCAGATGTTTCATTTTTTTGAGAGGATTATTGAAATTTTTGTATACCCTTAAGCCTCCTGTCCACTTTAAGTGTACAAATGTATATGACCTTAAATTACCCAGATAGCCATTTGTACTTTATGCTACTATTATATTTGTCATTAAAGTTACTGTCAGTGGACGCTGTATTCAGATAGAAATGGTTCCATGTTTTTCTCATGAGGAAACTATTATAACTGTCAGTGAGGCTCACACTAACCCTGCTGATTTAAATACTGACTACAGTAATTCTGTACTTATATGTAATAAAACTTAAAATATCCATCATGCAAATATCAAGTATTAAAATCAGCAGGGTAAATGTATGTGCTACTGACAATTGAATAATTAATCATTACTATAATAATGTTCATTAAAGTTACTGTTAATGTATTTTCTTATATTATAATTTATTAATTAGCAATCTCATCATAATAAAACCAGTTATAGATTTTAGAATAATCCTTGTAAATAGTACCGTAGTTCTTCAATGCATGCAAAGTTCATGAATTGCATTTCATGAATAATCCAATGGTTGCTTCATTATAAAACATCATGTTCATTAACCACAATTGCATAAACTGGCTATTATTATCAGTTCATGAAATTTTATATACAGTTCATGAACTGTATATTGTTCATAGATTCTTCATGAATTTATTCATGAAGTCATGAACTTTTTTGCTGGGGCATATTTTTACTTAGCATCCCCAGACCAACCCATGAATGAAAATTACCTATGAACTATGAATTTATTTTAGTATTTTCCTTATCTAGTTACCAAGCCATTTTATATTTATAAAGTGTAATATGTTCTTGAAATGTTATTGGTGGAAAGATTTCGCATAGATTTATTATATATTTCACAATTGAGGTATGACGTTATTAAACGAAGTCCTCAGAGAAACCTTATAGTATGCAAAGAAAACCTTGAAACTTTATATTTTGTCTCTTTCTTTTATCTTGTTATTTCTCCTAGATAAATGTTAGTGCAACTTTATATTTGTGGGTTTTTTGGTTTTAAAAGATGTTGAACTCACAGTTAAAATGATAGACTGGGTATATCTCGGATAGACTGGTTTTAAGGTGATAATGATGAGTTGAAGTGATCTCATCTTACAATTTTATGTCTATATTTGACACACATGCTAAAATGTTCACTCAATAATTACCTGTCTATCTTATATATACTAGTTTAGATTTCTCATCACCTTGGTAAATTATAATGTTGTTTGATACCTTTTGGTGATTAGTGAATGATTGGGTTCCTTTTTGGTTGTTTATGGTGATTTCTCTCTTACTCTTTCAATGCTTAGATATATAATGACGAGAGCAACGTGAAGAGTGTCCAGCTTCTATAATAGAGGGACTTGTCTCTGAATGGATACTGTGGTCAGTGTCTTAACCCTTGAATTATCAAACAATATAGTCTGAGTTCAGATAGTGTTCCAATCGTCTCAACTTATCTGAATCCTATTTAATTTTTGGTTGGGGTCAATGCCATAGCAACATATTGTATAGTCTATATCATTGGGTCAGTCAACCTACTCAACGCCCCTAAATGAAGGACGAAATCTCTGAACTGAACTGTTAACCAGTTACTAGGGGCCTACTTTCATCGCGTGACTGACAACTGCCCTACATGATTTAGAATCAGTGATAGGTGGTAGAATGGCTGTAGAAATTGTTTAAAACCAAACTTTACGAAAGTATGCCTAGGAGTGGAACATAAACACCTTCATCAGTAGACTTGCTTGCTTAACCAACTAAGATAGCTCAGGGGAGCTTACCATGTTTAGAATTTAAACATTGTTAAATTAACTTAAGAGTTTACCTATATTAAGATTACTGAATCAAAATGCAAAATAAATTTATTATCCTTGCATTGCTATGGTAACCAGTTTGCTTGATGTGAATGCAGGAAAATTAATTTTTGTTCATCTGTCAAATAATCTGATAAAGGGGTTTAGCTATAAAATTGTTTATTCTAGGACTGGTCCCTTATTGAAAACTATGTTGACACAAAATAAGGGGTCTCTGTCTGTTTGATAAGTGAACAAAATGTCTTACAATATTTTAGATTACTGTGTAATTAATTGAAGACTTTAAATCTAATGACTTGTGGCATTTGCATACCAAGGACTGATTATGTTGAAGTGCAAGCTAACATTGAGATCGGTAGCTTCTAGGAATCTGGAACAATACTGCTTGCTAACTGTATAGTCTCTATTAAACACTTCTCTAATTAACTGCCCCTTATATTGGAGAAAAAAAACAACTAAATCTAAATAATTTTAATTTCAACATTATACATCCCAGAAAATAAACAACTCAGGAAGTTACTATTTCCAATTTATATAAATTCACTTTACCATATAGAATTTTAAGTAACTTCATCATTTTTGTTCTTACATAAATGCCTCATTTGGGAATTGTAAGTCCCAGGTGTGGCTTAAATAGAAAATAAACCATAGTTACAAAGTGTTTGACATTTCTCAACAGTGATTCAGATTAGCGGTCGCCCAGCGTCTCAGAAGTTATTTTGAATCAGTCTGCTCAATATTCATTTACTGCCAGCCTGAAGCTCAAGGATTTATTGGAATGATACTACAAAATGTAGTTTAATGACCATGGGCTGTTGGACCACCATGAGGATCACCTTGAAAGTGTATATTTATGTAGAAAATTGCCAAGAGGTTTGGAATGCCCTTTATCATGGTTGCATTGGTTAATAAGTTCTTCTAATGTACCAAGATATGCTAGGACATCATGGCTGTATTAAATTCATGAAAATTTATTTTAACTCCATCATAGAATAAATATAGTTATATATCAAACTTGATTAAAACCACTCATCATGAAGTCCACGCCCTATCCTCACTGAAATTAAGCAATAGGGATATAATATTTCTAGCTTAAGGAAGCAAAAAAGTTTGTTTTCAATGTGCTTCAAACACAACATACATTACTATAGCTCATTTATAGCATGAGACAATTTGTTTAAATAGAACGTCATGTAGATTTGTCTCAAGTTATCCTAAACAATTGCAAGCTACCATAAGTTATGATATAATTTTGAAATTTTAACAAATATTTTAGACAGATCATGTATCAGCCTTAAGAATGTTATTCTGTCTGATGGAATAAAGATAATATTAAAATTACCAAGTTTATGTAATGATGATCTGTAGTGTAATGTATAGTTAGCCATTGGGCTTATAGTTTGAATTACTAATTATGTATTACAACTCTGTTATGAACACTCTCATGTTATCTTGCATATAAATTCATACAATACATAAATGATGATAGATCAGTATTTCATAATTTCAAGAATTTTATATAGTAAATAAAATATTATATGACATTTGTATAAAGTCAACCAACAAAATAAATGCAAAGGGAGGTAACACAGATATACATGCTAACTGAGATAACTCTTGCTCTTGAGCTGAAGAAAAGCGACTTTTAACCAGCGATTTTTTGTTAATTATTTGGTTCATAGTATTAGATGTGAAAATATGCACAAATGATTCATTATAATATCGAATTAACAGGAAATTAATGTTTTAAAACCATTTTCAATCACCTTTAATATTGCTTTGGCCTCAATTGATAAAATACTGGACAGAGCCATATTATGTCATCTGTTTCAATGTCAACATCATTTGGTGCTGTAACGTTGTTTTGCGCCAAAGTTTTACTTTACTCGTCTGTAAAAGACAGCTATTGTTACATACCTACAGTTTAAATATAAAATTTGGCACTAAAGGAATTTAATGGCACCAAATAACATAACAAAAATATAACATACTTTAGCGATACAACCAATTTTCTGTTGACTTATTATGATAGGAAAGTCAAATTGTAGTATTTGTTTCATGACTATTCATTGGAACAGGTTAATTAAGAAACAGAATCTATTTTTGTACAGCCATCTGTTGATAACTACATTGAATATAAATTATTCAATAATTCAACACCCACTACAAATCCCGGACTTAAGGAACATTTATCAAGGACATATTGAATATTTTGCTGATTCAGCATTTTGCTTAAAAATGCATTAATATTCATTTCTATCCAAAATTGGTTTTAATTTATTCCTCTTTTTTTAAAATATATAAACAAAATGTAATCTGAATGAGTTTAGTCCTTCCAACCTTGTGGTTAGGATGAAGAATTGTTTACTTAAAGCAAATCTTTTTTTAGATAATGTTTATTTTCTAATGAATTTATAGTTTGCATTAATTTTGGATAATTTCCTGATGTATTCAATATGATATGACAGAAATTAGTATTTGTATGACTAACTTAATGATTTTTTCTCCTATCATTTCATACAAAATTGTTTTAACCTTGGCTTTATTACAAGGCATGCATGCATGAATGATCTCCTATATAAAATAATAGACATTCAAATAATACTTAAACAGTTTACAAGAGATTTTATGTAGCCACTAAAATGACATTTTGAAATACTTTTTTTATCCCCACTGATTTAAATACTCCATATTTGTTCAATACTTCTCCCCTACATTATTAGATATGGGTAACTTTTTTATTGAGTACCGAGTGTGAGTAGCAGAGTACAGAAGTACTGTAGTGTGTATTTAAATCAGTGGGGTTAATTAATGTTTGCCCCTGTGATAGTTGAAGATTTTACAGTACTTCCAATTATTTCACATGTTTTAATTATCTGTCTTAATTAGTTCCTTATTTTGTTTATCAAACTTTTACTTCTCAATGTCTAAGAATTCGACCACAAAAAAGGAATTGACTATAAAATTGTTTCAATGTTTTCAATGAATGATGATGCAATGTGAATTCTTGGAATCTAAAAGCAATTTTCTTGTTTATGTAAGAAGGAAATTATTTTGTAGAATGCAGACAATAAGATGTTTGTTTTATTGTTAACTAGATTGTTGGAGAATGATACTTATAGATTTGTTTGTGATGTCTGGCTGGGTTTTGTTTGCTATCATTTAGTTCCTGTTAATGCTATTAAAAGAAACATAAGAGCTATTTAAACTAATGGTTAGTAAAGGCTATACAAAAATATATTGGTTTTGTATGAGAAATTTTTAAGAGTCATTAGTTTTAATAAATGCAAGTACTATATTGCAAATCATTTCATTATACTGATAGCCTAGAAAGCTAGTTGGGCTGGCCAATATTATTTTTCCCTTTACTTATATAAACATAACCAAACTGCTAGTGCTCAAAAAAATTGTAGGCCAAATTGACTGCAATATGTTTGAATGTATAACATAAGAATTAAAGCTTAAGTATCCAATGTGAGACTTCAATAGGCAGTGACCTCCTCCTTGCAGTTTATATGCTTCCCTCGCAGCTCAGTGATTTTACTACATTCAGTGAAACTTTTGAGCAATGCAAAGGAGAGTATTCAGTTACCGCGAATGTTACAAAATGTTCTGAAACAATACATTCGGAACTCCTCGGCCATTTCCTGCAAATAATCTCGGACATATTTAGACGCTATTTTGAAACTACCGGTGTTAAATTAAACAAATATATGATTGTTTAGGCATTGAGTGATGTTTCGTTTTTAGTCCGTAAATTTTGAAACATCACTCATGATCACTCATTGCCTTAATATTTGTGTATTAGATTAGGTTATTCGCAGCAAATGGCCGAGGAGTTCCGAATGTATCGTTACGGAATGTTTTGTGTAATTGAACACACTACTAATCTTTCAGCAGAACTGTGACATAGCAAAATTTGATGGTATATCAAAGATATTCACCAATTAAATAAATTGCAAAATGTGCTTAATTTAACTACATTATTTTGATCACAATTAGCTAATTGACTGAAGCTTAAAATAAAATCCGTATGGGAAACTGAAGAGCAACAAAAGTATAAGTAATAAACTCAAAATAGAATGAGCTCAAGTATGCGGAAACATTGCAGCATGCTGATAAAATACCTTAGAAACATAACAATACTATGTGATAAAACATTAGTTACATAATTTATCCGATAATTTCCCACGAAATATTGTAGTAAAAATATATAATAAATTGAATATTCATTCAGACAAAAAGTGGTTATGTAATTATATATCTTGTTACCGCTTCTTGTTAAAATAACCACAACAACACAGATGTGAAAATCAACCACAAAAATAAAACTACCACTTCTAGGCAGTCTATAAAAATATATTTCTCTTCAATGTTTGAATTATTCATGTATTTTATGTGAGATGTTGAATGTAAATGTGCAATTGTTTCCATTAAATGTATGATGTCACATGTTATCATATAAAATACTGTTGTTTTACACTTGGAGCTTTCAACTAGTTTTAAATATATTGTATCCTAAGCTTTGAAAATTTATTTGAGTCAAAATAGTCTTGATTACCTGCCCACTATTGTTATCGGATCAGGCAAAGCACAATAATGGTGGCACCCTCAATTCATCTACAGGTTACAAACTTTTCTTTTACTTTACATGAACAATTTCTGACAATAGTAAATTTGGTACTATTAAGTCATTCAAAGTCGTTTTTTCTTTTTGCACTTAAATTTAGGGAAAGATTAATACCAAAAGTAGACACGATTCGGACATTGACTATATCTTGTTAGAATTTCAGATACTTTATTCAGCATAAATGTAAACGAACGTCTAGAATTAAGGTATCCACATAATTCGTCTATTGAGTGATTTCGATCATTAACAGAATAATCCCATACCTTGTACAAGACCTTGGATGTCACCATTATTCTGCTTTGCCTGTCATACTTTTACTTGTCTGAGTATGACTGGGAACCAGACAAAGTCAAAATACAAACTAAGTATAAATTTGCATACAAGAAATCAGTTATAAGTAATTTTTAGTAGCCGGATGCAATTTTGTGGGCTTCCTGAGCTAGAGGGTTAAGATGATGACTGGTATTAAATATCATTGTAAAGTTGTAAACTATAAAACATACACCATCACACCAGTATCCTATTGTTAGGAGGAGATAACTCTGTTTCAATCACATCTATTCAAACATTCCCTTAGATTATCTTATCAAGATTGCAGACTATAGTTGAGTTAGCTATTTATCCTTAGTCTTGTTTACTTTTGAATCTATTCACAATGTTTATCGTTAAAGGGCTAGTGTCACGCAAGGAGAGGTAAAACTTTATTACAAAAAAATGACAAGTATGTCAACTAGTGTCTACTCGACTATACAGTTATTTACTCTTATAGTATACAGTTGACTATAAATATTTTTACTTAAGACCGTACAAAAAAATGTTTGTTTTTCTTACTGATCAATGTACATGTGTTCCCTTGTATAAATAAGTTATCTTTTTTATGAATCGTAAGTACAGAGATACTGTAGTGAGTATTCAAATCAATAGGGTTAATGTAAGCACCTGACTGACAATTTACCAATACCATGGAGAAACTAACATTCTTTTATCACTGGCCGGCACACACTTATAATTATTTATTCTTATAGTATCTATGTCCATAAATAAATTTACTCTGACAATGAAAACCTCACAACCAAACCAGCTTTCAAGGTCAATACAATAAAAACTTAAACATTTTTCTGTGTTGTTATGACAATAAAGTAAAAGATATATCTTACTTTGCAACTTAGCTTTTACCACATGATGGTGAAATAGTCACAAACTTTTGGAAGAAAAACTTAACTTGAGGGTGTGATTGTTTTGATATTTTTTTCCACACTTATTCACATATAGTCATGTGATAAAAAGCATCATGTTATGAATGAGACAATTTTTTCGTATGTTATGATTAGCTGTCTTGCCAATCTGGTACCTGCAAACCTTAGCAAGAGCTTAAATTGAACCTGTCTTGCCAGCTAGCTTAGTTGCTGATAGCACTGTCAGTCAATCTACTTACAATTCCAGGAAAGGCTATATCTTTGGCTTTGCTGTTACTTAGCCCATACATGTGTCAGTGACTGACAGCTGCATTACACAACTGAGGATCATTGGTAGGATGGAGAATGGCTATAGAAATTGTTTCATGACTAAACTTCATAGAAGTATGCCCTGCCTGGGTCAATCAAACCTAACCCTACAATCCCTCAATCTGTAGACTTGTGCAATATCAACTGAGCTAGCCGGGCAGCTAGTTTTGCTATTATATGTATTTGAATTCTATTTGTATTATATCTCATTCATTATTTAATAAGATAAAATGGTATTCTCAATATATTATAACCAAAATTTTTTATTCAACAAAGTTTTATATAAATATTAAAGAAAATATTTATCATTCTGCTAATCCACATAAATAAACTTGTATTATAGGATTATAGTATAGAGAAAAGCAATATGCAACATTATGTATGGTTAATAATAACTTCTCACTGGTGTCAAAACACTACATACATGATTTCTCCTATTATTTTCTTGTCTTTTTTGTAATTTAGTTAATCAACATGTTGTTTCATTCTGTTCTAATTGTACACAAAATACAGATAAATTGTTTTAATGGCTTGAATTAATGATTTTGTCTAGTTGAATTATCTCCCTTGATAGCTAGTTTCACTATTAACAGTTTTTTTTAATTTCATTTATTTTCCTGTAATTAATAAAATAAATAGTTTGAACATTTTGGAGGAAATTTTTTCTTACCGGTAGTTTAATTTCATGTGGAATTATCATTTTGCATTTAAGTTCCACTTTTAGGATCATCAGAAACGAGCATTTATAAGTTTTAGACAAAGGGTCAGAGAAAACTAGGTTATGTGTGCTGGCCTCTGTAAAATAACCTAAATTCTGCTGACAACGTGTTTAAATCAGTATAAAATTAAGCGCATCATCAAAGATTATTAAAGGGACTGACTTCTATATTACAATCCTCATTAACATGGTATGTACAACATTTTACAGTATTCGGAGAACTTAACCTTGATTTCTATTTAATTTCTAAACCACAGTTTTAACATTACTAATAAGTATTATCCTGTCTTTAAAATGTTTTGTATTTACCCAAAACTTTTCTATAAAAAACCTGTAGCCTGTTCAATTACCCTAAACGTTTCAAAACGTTCCGTAACGATACATTCGGAACTCGTCGGCCATTTGCTGCCAATAATCTAATCTAATAAACAAATATACGATCATGAAGGCAATGAATGATGTTTCAAAATTTATAGAACAAAAACGAAACATCACTCATTGCCTAAACGATCGTATTTTTGTTTACTTCAACCTGGAAGTTTCAAAATAGCGCCTAAATATGTCTGAGATTATTCGCAGTGAATTGCTGAGGAGTTCCGAATGTATCGTTACGGAATGTTTTGTAACGTTTAGGGTAATTGAACAGGCTACTGATGTACTTTTCTGTTATCTTACCTGTTTTTAATATTGCTGCCTTAAATTTAAAATGTAATAGTGATTTAACTGTAATATTTACATTATAATAAGATAACACCATAATGCATCAACTTATCTTTAATATCACCCCCAATATTTAAAAAAGTATTAGCTTGTATAAAATGTGTGGGAAAAGTGTCATGGGTTTAAACAACTTTCAGTAGAAATCAGTTTTTGCCCTTCATTATGAAGAGCACAAGATAGCCTTGAAATGAGTGTACCTTAAACCGAGTTGTCAACATTTGAGATCAATATCATTAGCAATTTAAAGTAAAGTTATGAAATTTAAAGGTGTTTAAATATAACAATTTCATCCAGTTTTTGCTATCAGGTTTGCTCAGTAGGTAGCTCACAAATGGTATACCTGGGTTTGATAATCCAGGCAGTGCATACTCCTACCACTGATTCTTAATCATGTAGGGCAGATGTCAGTCACTGACAGAAGCCTAGAAATTTAGTCTAGGTTGTCTGACTGCCGGAATATAACCTATATACAATGTGTTGCTATGGCGATAAACCCAATCAAAAAACAAAATTAATCTGTTTAAAAGATTTCAGAGGCTGACTAGTTGTCATAACAATATTTTTTTGTATTTTGATGGTTTGTCAAGATCATTATTAAAATTTAATGGATTACATTTGATGGATGAGTAGTTTTGTCTGAACCTATATAATCATGTTTAAATTTAAAGTGTCTATTGAAAATAAACAAACTAAAATGATAAAATTGATGTTGTTTTGTCAATGAAGCATGCAACGTTAAAGATTGATTAAAAATGTTTGTTGTATTTATAATTATGTTGGTATTTGAATAGATAACTACAATATGGTCAATGAACAAGATAATTACAATCATGAATATTCATGTTCTAGCTTCCAATGAACTTGTCATAAAACTAGTTCATGTTTTATTGTTTAAAGATTTACATAAAAACACTGTTGCAAAATTGACGAAAACTTAACTGAAAGTATGTTATTATCTCCCTTTGATATGAATATTGTGTGATTTTTTATTTGCCTGTACTAAACAATATTTAATATATTCTAGAAAGCTGACAATGTAATACAATGTACGATTAGATAAAAGTTACTCTGAGATGTTTTTCTGTGGTAGTTTTCTCATAAAATTATAGTTTTGTATTCGGGAATGCTACTTTAGTGGTATATTTGTACTTGATTGAGTAGGAGCAGTGGTCCAATGGTCCAGTGCAGGCTTGGGGATCAAGAGGTCCTGGGTTCGAATCCCACTAAGGGCACTGCTAATTTCCTTGAGCAAGAAATTTACCTGCAATTGTTTCACTCCACCCAGGTGTAAATGGATACCTGTTAGGGTCATGCACTGTACCTGTGGCTGCAATCTGCTCCATATATTAACAGTTGATGTGTGACTCAATGATCAGGGAAGTTAATGTCAAGAGTCTACTGAATAGTGATACTGAAAGTAGTCTCCAAAAACCCTTGCTTTAACTTTTAAGCTTTATTACTACAGAGGGTATGTAAGGTCAGTCATCTATAGATGGTTGAGGGTATTGACCTGAAATCTGATAGGTTAAATTGTGGTATTGACTTTTAAAGGCTTTGTTGAATCATTAGATCATAAAATAATGTTTACATCACACAAGGGTCACCATTGATACTTTTAAATATTTATATTATGTGATTATGAGTATAATGTTCAACTGAGCATGTCTAGAATAGGTTACATTATTTTTTTATTGGTTAGGTTTAACGCCATAGCAACGCATTTTATAGATTATATCACCTCGGTCGGCATCTACTCACTGTTCCTGGTAAAGGCTAAATCTTATGATTTAGCTGTTAAACAACTATTTGACATATACTTTCGTCAGTGACTGACTACTGCCCTACATGATTTAGAATCAGTGGTAGGAGGAAGAATGGCCGAAGAAATAATTTCATGACCAAGCTCCATGAAAGTATGCCCCACCTGAGAATCAAACCTATGACCCCTTGATCAGTAGACTTGTGTGCTACCGACTGAGCTAGCTGGATTGAAGTATTGAACTGGCACTCATTAATTCCTGTTAATGGTAAACTAATGTCTCAGTCCCATAAAATCGTGGCTTGTTGCAGACCCATACGTGCAGACAGCCTACAGGCTGTGGTAAGCCTTGCATATTAAGGTGACGGTATGCATATGGCACAAAACAACACACCCGTACAGAGCCGAAGCTGGAAGATATGCTAGTTCAATCCATACTCGGCCACAATTTTGTTAACTATTTGACTTTGAAATCGATACGTGTATCCACAGCTCATCTCATGGACCCTGGTAAAAACGTAGCGGTCTGTACGGGTATGCAAGAGTTCGTACAAGTCCTTGCGGGGCTAAATGATCGCACAGCGTCCGTACGGTGCCTTCACAGCTATTTTTATGTTTATTGGACTGTAGCATAAGTCAAAATAATTAATGCATTTTGTGCATAGGATTCAAATTAACATTTAATGTTTAAAGGCTTAATACAGGCATTCTAAGAAAAATTAGGAGCAGTAATTTTACCTTAATACAGCTCGTTTAGGATAAAATTAGACATTTTTTACATAGAATATTGTTTAGAATTGTGTCAAGTTATCCTAAACAAGCTACTACTGTGATGATGGTAGGTTATGTGTGACACACTTAATAAAGTTTTTAGCTATATTCTACTATGATAAACAAGGGGATCAGTTAGTTTATAAAGATAAATTGATATAAAATGACCACTAGACTAATTTATCTTACCATTCTTATTGTAGGCTTTGTATCCATGATAACTCCTACAATTATGATGGTTATTATCTTTGTACAAGATTTATTGAGTGAGCTAAATGTATAGTACCATATTTGTTGGTGGAATTCAACCTTGACCTTGTTGACTGAATTTTGAAGAGTTTTGCCGCTTTAATCTAATGATACCAGTAGGCATTCTCTGTAAACTGCCTGAGACTAAGTTCAACTGAACACCTCATTATATTAATTTCTTAACCAGGGCATAATCTATGGTACCTGACTATGTTAAAACATCTGGCAAAAATATTTTTCTGCATTTTTCATAAATTTTAGATTAATTATACAATGCAATATAAAGTGTATTTTTGTGCCTATTTACGACTTCCTTTTTTCTGCATTATGAGCAGATTAATACACAATTTTATTAGAAAACTACACTTATATGCATATTTTTTCTGCTTTTGTATCACATGTAGAGCTATCTCATTCTTGTACCGTATGTTGTCTAGGGTGTGTACCGTAGATTGTAAATGTTGTTTATTTGTAATACAAGAAACATTTATAACCCTATTATATACATATCACAATAATATAGTTCAAACAATGGGCTGGGTCAAGTTAAATAGAGGTCAACAAAGAGTGGGCCTGAATTTTTTTTTGAAATTTTCAAAATACTCACATGTAAAATGATTCAAATTACAAGTTTTGTACGCTAACCTCCTTGATAAACTTTTTCACTTGTACCCCACCTGGAGAAAATTCATCACTCCACTTCACTCATAGAAACATTCATTGCTCCGCTCCTGCATGATATGAGTTAGGTCTGATCTATATGAAAACAAACAATAGTGTTTAAATATTGACATAATGATATCAACCTATACATCATTTGATTTTATATTATTTATAACCCCATTATGATTGTTATTACATGCAAACCTAATACGTGATGTCTACAAATTTTCTTATTCAATTGTACAAGGTACAGAGTCCTGTAAACATGCCGGGCTTGCTCAGTTGGTTGCACACTAGACATCTGATTGAGGGGTCATTGGTTCAATTCTGAAGGGGTTTCCTTTCCTGAAGTTTAGTAATTGAATAATTTCTACTGCCATTCTACCTCCTACCACTGATTCTAAATCATGATAGGCAGCTGTTAGTCACTGACTGAAGTATGGGTCTAGTAACTAGTCAACAGCCAAATCCAGAGATTTAGCCATTCCTGGAACAGCAAGTAGATTGTCTGCACTCCAAGATATGACCTATAAAATGTGTTGCTACAGCTTTAATTTCTTGAACAAAAAGAGGTCTGTGTGCTGTGACAATCATGAGTTTAGTCATGATTTCACTATACATGTCTATTCTTATCATGTTATTTGCAAGTTCGCATTTTTTGTTTGTTTAATATTATTGCACACCCTATGACAGATAGATTTTGGAAACATACATGGGTAAAAAGGGGATAGAAAAGTACAAGATATCTCAAGGTCAACATTGAAAATGTTAACGCCCACTTGTAAAGTATTCAACTGATAAAATAAAAATATTACCTTCTCTCCATGATTGTTTTGAACTTCATGTCAATTCTGTTTGCTTATTTCAGTGTAAAGATTTGTGTTGTCCTTAGTATTGAACTTTGGCTTTGGATTTTATGTTAGAGTATTGAGTAATTTTATGTAAGAGTATTGAGTGTCTACAGGATTGCATTGCAGGTAATTTTGTGCTTTTTCATGTCATTGTCAGCTGTCTGCCAGCTGAATGCAACATTGCTTTATATCAGTTCTTCTAAACTTTTCAGAAGTCCTAAAACTGAAATATATGTTGCAACAAAACAGTTCCACTTTTTTCAGTTGCAGTAAAATGCCCATTAATCCCCTAGGCTCTAGAAATTTCAAATCTTGTCATAGATTTGTACTGTTTTTGATGTATATCATGGAATTATGTAAGAAAATAGGATGAAATGCAAAAAATATGTTTTTTATACACAATGAGTTGGAGCAGTGTTGCATTAAGCCGACGATTCTCTGCGTCAAAATAACCTTGAAAAAATCTGTATTATGAAACTTTGCGGCCTACGCTAAATTAGAAATAATTAATCTTTTTACTACTGTATAGAGATGTATATTTATAGACTATAACATTGAAGATATGTATGATAAAGATGTTATGTATAATTTATATTTATGGAGTGCCTAAAGTGACATTGGAGGAAAAAAATGACATTTTGAAATACCTTTTTTATTTTCACATTTGTATCTTTCATTGTAATATTTTTTTCATTCAAACTCAATGATATTTCATAAAAATGAAATACTGTTATGTATAAATGAAATAATTGTGAAAATAAAGAAAAGTACATGTACCATGTATTTGGAAATGTCGCTTCAGGGGCTCTGTATCATGCATGCTTGTAATTTTAGTATTTAAAGCTATGACTGTTGTTCTGTTAATTATGTGGTTTTTATTTGATTCTATTAAAAACACAATTTTTAATATTTTAACATTCTTTGGCATTCCAATGTACCTTATTATATTGTAAGACCGTGTAAAAAGCTGTACTTGTTTTGCAGACTTCATTTTATGTTGAATGCTAAGAGGCTTTGGAAGTTGCATGCAACTTTTCCTGCAATGTTAATTTTTTGTCAACAGCACTTTCATGCACACCTTTTTTCAAGGTCTATTGTAATAAGACTTCATTAGAAGCTCTGGTAGTTATATGCAAGTGTTTTTGCTTTGTAAATTTCTTGTTCATTCCAAGTAAATATATGTTTTTCTTTGACATGCATGGGATCATTAAGATATCTCAACAAGTCTTGACCTATGTAAAGATTGAAAACTCTAATCCAGCGTGCAACTAATGTTAAATTCAGCCATTTTAAAGGACTGAAAGTACATGTAATGAAAAAATATGAAGAACCCATTGGCATAATATTGCATGATATTATAACGCAAGTATCAACATTTTGATATTGGTTCCAAAAAGCTTGCCAAACATTGCTGTATGCATTTATTGACTACAGTTTCTAATGCTGATGATCATTTACCAACTTTACAGATTACCCTGTGCATTTGGTTACTGGTGTCAATCTATCAGTTTCCTTTGGATGTCTTGTACTCTGCTTATATGCGGGTGACTTATTGCTGCTGTGGAATTATACCACCCTTGCAGGCACCCATTATACCCCTTAGTGGATTGAAGCAATCACATGTAAATTTCTTGCTCAAGGAAATGAGAAGAGCCCCTGGTGGGATTCAAACCTGAGATCCCTCAATCCCCAAGTACCTGTCCGACATCTGGACTGCTGCTTCTTAGCTTATTTCTCAATTTGAATCCTATAAAACTCATTCAAGTTGTAATTACTTTCAAAAAATGTTTGATCAACCATGTAAAATTTCTTTCAATATATTAAATATTGTACTACAAGAAATATTATAGATAACTACACATCTTGTACTTTTTTTATGCTAATGAATTTGTATCTTTTTTCACTTCAGTAATTTTGGTTTTGGCAAACATCTATAGTGAGGTTGGAATTTACATATAAATTCTTCTACTTGGAGATTTGGATGTTTCTGTTAATGAAGTTTAACATTTCACTGAATTACTGCAGACATTTTCAACATAATTGTGATAAATTATGAGAGATAGTGATATTATATGAGGCTATTATATTGATTTAAGTGTTTAAGTGATCAAATTAAGTGAAAAAGGAATCAGTTGTGTAGTGATATAAAACCAGTAGTAAAGTGGGAGATTCAAAAAGAGTGGGAAATTCAGTAAGAGTACCCAAGGGAGACAACCAGTGTGTGATTGTTTTAACCAAGCTGATTGAAGGATAAACTATAGGACAGTGGTGGGTAACTTTGATGTAATTACCTGGTGAAGGCTGCTTTATATATATACCAGCATAGCTTGTAGTTACTGTATACACCCATCATCGTCATCATCATTATCATCACCATTAGAATTGTCATCATTATTTTCATCATTATTTTCACAATTTTTGAAAAACCATCATTATCATCATCAATATTATCATTATTAATTATGCTAGTCAACATTATTGTTACTATTTATTGTTCCTTTTTATAATCTCCAATACAATGTATATTAATCCCTTGCTTGTTAGGACATTGGCAAATATGGGCCTTCTTTCACCTTTGTACATGGTAGGCTTACATTGTATTTCATGGTGCTCTTACTTCATTAAAATCATACTGGCAAAGATGCTAGTTGGCCATGTTAATCCTTGGGTGATTGTTGTTCAGAGAGCCTTTTGAATCGCTATCCAAGTTACAATGGCAATGCTGTGGCTGAAAAAAATATAGCTAAAAATGCATTTTGTGATCCGAGACATGTTTAAAATGAATGCTGCATTAACCAAAGACATTATATAAAGGGTCCATGCATAAACAAACTGTAACTATATCTTGTAATGATTATCTTGGTAAACTTCTTTACCATATTATAATATTTATATCAAATTCTACCATTGTAGTAATTGTATGAATTGAAGCATAATCAAAATTTAACTAGACCATACTGCAAACTTTTATCAAACCTACACCACAAAACCATAGTATCTTACAACTGTACAAAAACTATATCATAACAATTGTTGTTGAGTAAATTTACTTTTTATGACCCATATAGTCTATAGTTATAAAATAAATATTTTGTGTGGGTTGCGAAAGAGAGGGGGTTGTTATTGTTTAACAAAAACGATAAGAATGTTATAAAAAGATTTATTTTTGTATGTTATAATTTATGGAATACCTTGCTGAAATATGATAATTTGTTTTCAACTCACCTGAGCAGAGTGTTGATCAGTCACAGAAGCTTGACATTCTTTTTTGTACTTTGAAAAATATCCCTCTTTTTAATTATTAGAAGGAGGGATATTTTTCAAAGTATGATTAGGAATGTGGAGTTTTTGTGGACCAGTTCACTTCCGTCACCCATCTGCCATCATTATTTTCTAAACAATGTTCTTGTTCTTGAGTGTTATGAAATATATAGAAATATATTTTGGGCGCCTTTGTAAGATAGAAAGATTCCACAAATATGGTCAAAAGTGTTGTAACAGCCCATTTTGAAGAAAAAAAAAAATTATTGTAAAATATTTACCGTTTAAGTTCAGCTATGTATACCAAAACACAAAAATATTGGTAAAATTTTGAACTACTTTTACTGTTGAAATAATTTGACCGATCAGCAAGTTTAAATTCAATAATTTTTACACACCGTACTTATTGAAAAAATAATAATACATACTTTCTTTGACAGTATTATATATTTAGCATTATTTCCTTCCAATTTAGTTTGTGGAATGTCGGTTCTTCAAAGTATGTCTGGTTCTGTTGTTATATGTAGTACTTATTACTTTCGGGGTGCTAATTATATCATTATATTTGACCTTGTACATGAATCATTACAAATATGTAAATTAATTTTTGAATGGATCATGTTTGAAATATTGGCGGGTACAAATCAAAGTAACTTGTGCTAAGCCTGCGGTATGTAGAAATGGATACATTTCAAGTTAAAATTGGTTTTGACTTGTCCAACTTCTCATTTTCATATTATACTTAAAACTATCCTTTCTTACTCTAAAAACAAGTCATACTTACAGGAAGGATTATAAATATGGATAAACTTTTTAAATTAGAAGACATAACATTGCAAAATATTGCAGTTTTTGGCTGCATTAAAATATTTATTATGTAATTGTAGTCATCCATAATTGTTACACATTTGCATTGCAAGATATTGTTTTTATTTAGACATATTTAGTAATTAGTGGTTGTCAATAATTATCATTGAAGCCATGTTTATATGTTCTCTCATGAGATTATAGATTGTGGTCACATTAATTGTACAGTCAGTAATTACATATGAGTAGTAATAGTAAATTACACCTCTATATTAACATTGACCATATAAGGTAATAACCACAATAAATTCTACTAAATGTCTACTTGTAATTATTAGATATGTATTACTCATCACCAGTATATACGTTACACATGGTCGAGACTTGACGTTAGTCGGTATGTAAGCGAAAACATATTGATATATCTAATATACATGCACATGCATATCATCTTTATTTATTTTATTAAGGTTTAACGCTGTGTCAACATGTTTTGGTCATTTTACGGCATCCAGCACACCTAACCTAGCTTTCCTGGACCCTTATAAATGGAGGAAAATTAACATTATTGTCAAATTTTCATGGAAGGGTATAACCTCTCTGGGTGGGATTCGAACCCGTACCCTTCTCGTGACACGAGATTCCAATTCCCGGCGCGCTTTGAACTGCACTATGGACCAGGATATGCATCACATTGATAGAATTAGTATGGATGTCCATGGCTTGGACATCTTCTGCAACTGTCTGAATTCTTGCTCAAACCATTAAAATCAAAATTCAAAAGATTTTTTTTCAATAGGGGTCATATACACCTTGACACTTATCATGTACAAACTTTCTACATCCAGCCCTGCTATCATATATTCATAATCATGACTGCACCCTAAAACCAATATATTTTGAAACAGTACAGGATGTGTCATATCGGAACCCAAAAAATGATATTATAATTGTGATAATTATAAATTTATTAAAGGGAAACTACTCTTACAAACATGAGTCATTATAAAACCTGATATTAGGTACTTTTCCTTTTAAAAAATGCATAACATTACCCTGGTTGTCCTTAAATTTATGAAATAAAAATTCTTTAAAATCTACTTGTATGTTATTCATTCACTTTAAAATATATTACAGTAGTTTGTTAATCAATTTATGGTAGGAATTATCGTATATTCATCCCATTTGAATTTGACTTTCATGGAAAGTGTATCCTTTAGCAACTTGTATCATATAGCAAGTGGCTCCAAAATACACATCCCTAGTTGGGATCAAACACACCTTGAACAAAAGTTTATTTACAGACTCTCTAGATCCACTCCAGCCATCATCATACATAATATACATGTATACCTTTATAGTCATATCCTAAGTCACACCTGTAACTTGTATTATCGTAATATGAGACATACCATACTGTATTATCTCATTTAGTTTTTGCATTGTCACCATTTTTCTTTCCTTTTTATCTATTTTTAGAAGAAAAATGATGCTTGGTGATTCATGTAGTTTTTACTTTATTAGTACTTATAAACCTAAGCATCTATAAATAATTATACTTTATTTGAATATCTTATTGTCTTGAATTTTTAATTTTGACTTTTTTGATAATCATTCTTGTGATCAAATAATGCAGATAAAGAAGCATTCTGTTCTAAAAATGAGTTTTGATTTTAGAATCTTTTGAAGGTGTCAACTCTTAGTTAGAGTCTATAATTATGTTATTCTATGTAAAAACTGTTTCGATACATAGTTAAGTTTCAATATAATAAAAAAACTATTATTATTGCAAACTTATGGAATTGTGATGATTTTAAAGACCTAAATGGTTAATATGAGAAGAAAAAGGTCCTACAACTGTTCTGCTATTTCAATCTTTGATATTGTTGGGTTTAATAATATAATTGTTCTATGATTATTTGCCAATCCTTGTTTATCTTGATTAATAGTATGTAATATGTATACATGCAAAATACATTTGTACTATTTTATATATTGAATAATTTTGATCACAGTTAAAGTTACACCCCCTACAGTATGTTACTGTATTATTTAAATAAACATATAATAGCTCGCTGACATTGACCTATATTTATACACTATGACAAACATGCACATGACTTTTATATCTCCTATATTTATCTATAGGTAGTGTTTACTCTGTGCTTATGTTTTATCCAAATATAGAAAAAAAGTAAATACAATCAGCATGAAGTATCGGTCTTTGACATTGTATTTTATAAGTCATTTTTATGAGTTATTTTGAAATGCACTTTTAAATCGCATCTCGACGAAATCCTGTTATGTGATAGGTAAAACATGATTTAAAAACATGACGTTTACGTTTACGTTATGATTCAATGATTCGGAATACATACCTTGGAAGGGTGTATTAAAATCATATGACAGTTGTATACAGTATATATCAGGGTACAATTTTAATGTTTAAATGTACAATCGAGGACATGAAGTTACCAAATCGTAAACAGACCATTTTCCATCTTACTGGATGATGTTTGTGTTGTGAAATTTGTTTTGATATTTGTGTTATTTGTGTATATATATACATAGATATTTAAGTGAAGTTTTAAGTTTTGAACGATAATGCACTTACTTGTTTTTTACATACATGTACTGTATTAAGATGACATAGGGAGTGATTTAACGCACTGGATATTAAGTTTTTGTTTATATTTGGAGTTAAAGTATATTTTGGGATATTAGATTAAAGATAGATATGTATTTCAAACATTTTAGGAAGGTAAGCGTTTGAATATACTACTATATGAGGAATTGTATCTTTAATATGTATACATAAATGTACAGTAGTTGTATTATTTGTACTGTTAATGTAAAATATATATATATTTAAAGTATATATTTGGTTATTTTGCCAGCTGTTTAAAGTCTGTAAAATTAAGGTGTGGGGGTAGATTGTGATAAGACTGTCAATTAAGGCTAATATATAAGTTGTGATTAATATCTAAAGGTATGCTTGCACAAACAAACCTAACCTTGCAATATAAACAATGTAATGGTATTTCCTAACACAATTGCAACTTCATTGATTTTAAGATTTTCCTAACCAATGTTACAATATCATATGTTTTAAGACGTTTTGAACAATGCAATGCATTTTCAACCATTGCAAAAGCAGAGTCCCACTTTTATTAATATGCATAATTATTTCTTATGCATATTTATTTTAATAATAAGGTGATATGCATTCCACTTCATTATACGTATAATTTATACTTTGATTGTATATACAATTTAATGCTTCTTATCAAATATTGAATATCAAAACCCACATACGAAAGATCCAGATGTACATAATCATTTTTACATAAGGTTAACCCTGTCTTGTCTGGTGTCTGACTCTGTGAATTCAAAATGTGTCTTTAAAATATATATTTAAAATGCAAGTACAGTAGAGTTCCATTATAAGGGCCACCAAAATTGGCTGTCTATATAGCAGAACAGTCATGATAATATGGACATTTATATCTGCACAAATTAAGTGTTTTGGACTTAAGGATAGTAAGAAATCACATGATTTTGCAATAACCAAGGTAGTCTTTAGAGACTTGACTGTAATTTGTGATGACTAACATACATATAAAAGTTATATACAATGTACCTGTATACTTAACTTATATACATTAAAACTATTATCTGGTATCATCCTTTAGACCATTGATAAACTAACATCTATGTTTTGTCCCAAGCTGTATTCATAAAAACCCTTTGTTGGTTTAGTCTTTAGGCAAGAAAATGTAAAAGATCCCTATTATGTGAAATGCATTTAGTATGGCATTTACTTGTGTGTTTTTTATAGCAATTCATAGACATTTTTGTTGAACTTAATTTAAGCCATTCAGTTTTGTACATTACTCAGTGAAATAGATGTAATACAAAGTGCTGTTGATGAATGCATGTGCATGTATATGCATAATATACATAGTGTAATGATACAGTATGCCAAACATAGTGTTATATTAAACTGTTCAATTTCATGAATGAATCAAACTATTGTTTAAGTTGTGAATGGTAGTAGTGTGTACATGTAATGTAACAAACCTAGATCGTATTGCTAGATTTCACAGTCCTGTATACTTTTTATTTTGTCATAGTTCACAGTCCTGTATACTTTTATTTTGCTAGAGTTCACAGTCCTGTATGCTAGTATACATGTTTTTATTGTACAGCTATTATAAATGAGTGTTGTTATACCGAGTTGTAGATATGTGTCATTTTTGTACCACTGTATATTACTTGTATATAGTGTATGTAAACTCAATATGTGTGAAAATAATGAGTCCATATATGTATATAAGTATACATATAGTATATATATGGACATACATACACTATAACACATAGAAGGTTGATATATTCTACATCTATATACTGTTACAGTCTGCTACTTGTATTTATATGACAATATGATAAAGTAGACACTTGTTAACTGTTCATGTATGAAATTATAACATAATTATATGATTCATGGACAGTTAGTAAATAGAACTTAGTCATATAAGTATTATATAAGTACAAAATAAACTTAAAGACTTAGGTTTTTCATTATAACTATCGTCAGCAGCATTATCAATTATCATCATCATTGCAACCAATATCATTATCATTATAACTATAAGTATCACCATCATCATTGCAATCAATAGCATCATCATCATCATAATTGCAACCGATAGCATAACTGATATCAGCATCATCACCACTTTTATCATTACTTTTAACGCTTTCATCACCATCAACAACAGCATCAATATCATCATTGCTACAATCAATATGTTTAACATACATTGTCAATGTTTGATTGTTGATGTTATTATCATCATTGTTAAAAATTATCATCATCATCATAATTTAAAATCAACAGAGTACTATGCTAATATCAAAATATCATTTCAATACACATTTTATATTTAGATGATATTGGTAAATATGTGAGATAGGTTTCATTTTCAATTTGAATGCTTTATTGCAATAATATAACTACATGCGCATGTGGAGTATTCAATACTACTGCTGTGTATTTTCATTGTATAAAGTACTCATGTTTACTTTATACCTACATATGTATTCAGTGTTAAAATTCACAAGGGTTCAAACAAATAGATTATATATTTTGTACTAAAACTTGTATCAGAATATTCATTTGAGGTAAAATTTATTGCATTTTTATACTGAGTATGTTATTTCAAACTTATATTATTTAAGTACCACAATATAAAGTTAAAGATCACCATCCAACAAAAGTCAAATCACAACAACAGTCATAGATCACATAGCTCATGGATTTTCTAGCTCAACTTTTTTAATAAAATGAGAGCTATTTTAATCACTTTTGCATTGGTGTTGGCATTTGCGTTTGTTTTTAGGTTAAAGTTTTTTTGAAACTTTTATATCTTCAACACTATCCTAGTTATTTTTTGAAAGTTGGTATACTTTTTTAGTGGGACTATATTAACCATACCCTGAAAGCGGATAACTCTGGATAAATTATTTGTTGAGTTATTGCCCTATTATACTTAGAAAATTGCAAAATATGAGGTTAAAGTTTTTCCTATGTCGATTATCTTCAATACTGATCTAGATATTTGACTTAAAGTTTGTAACTGTGGATGATTTCTTTTTGGAGTAATTGCCCTTTAATACTTAAAAAACTGCAAAATATAAGGTAAAAATTGTTCCTATATGGAATATCATTATACTAATAAAGATATTTGACTTATAGTTTGTATACTTAATTATGGGTACTATATCTACACAACTATAAAGGGGTGTAACTGTGGATGAATTACTTTTGGAGTTATGCCCCTTTATACATTTAAATTTAAAGATTAAAGTTTGTTTTAATGGGATATATTTAGTACTTACAAATATATTTGAATGAAAGTTGGAATGCTTATTCATCAGTTCTTAATCTATTGGACTATTAAGGGACATAACTCTGGATGAATTACTTTCCAAGTTATTTCCCTTTATACTAAATGTTTGAGGTTAAAGTTTTTTCAAACTGACTATATTTTGTTTAAATTGATGAATTTGTATTGGAGTTGTGCCCTTTTTCAAGTTTTTAATTAGGATGAAAGTCCTTTGAAGTGAAATATTTTCAATACTCATCTAGATATTCAAATGACCGTTAGTATGCTTATTCATCAGTACTACATCTACAAAGGTACATAACTCTTAATGATTTTTGGAGTTATGCCCCTTTACTTTAATGTTGAAATTTGTTCAAATTGAAATATCTATAGTTCCTTATAAAGATATTTAAATAAAAGTAGGTATGCTTATTCATTGATACTTTGTCTACTTAACTCTGAAGGGACGCTACTATGAATGAATGTTTTAGGAGTTATGCCCCTTTTAAATTTTACAAATATGAATTGGTAATTAAAGTTTGACTGATTTAGTTCCTTTCAAAAATTAAGTCCTGTCTAGAAATCATTTTTGTTTAAAGATAAGCCTTGCCATGAACAAAACACCGGAAAAGTCGAGCGCGCTGTCCTTGGACTGCTCTTGTTTTATAAAATGACCTTCGACCAGGGCTACAACAGTCAACTCTATTTAACAGTCAACTCTCTGTAGTCTGGCAACTAACTGTTTAAAGAATGGTAAAACTGTACATGTACTTGCAACTAGGGCTGCAAAGAAAAACAGAAAACTCAATTAGATGCAGTAAGATTTTTTTTCTCCTAATTCAATGCATTGAGTATTATACTTTATTCCAAATGTACATCAGATCATTTATATAAGCTTAAAACTAATTACTATTGATAAAATAAAATAGTTCATTTAGTTCAGTACTATGTCTATTTATTTATCAATAGCTCATTGAAACTAAAAGTCTATCTTAAGCTAAAAAAAATACTGGATGAAAGTGACTAGAACAACACTTATTATTATAACATAAAGTTAAGAGATGGATACACCATCTTGCCGTCAATGTGCGATGTGTATGAGGTCCACTTGGGCATGTATCATTTAAATCATTGCGATCAATATTATTATTATTATCATATTGTTTAAATAGACAAGTTTGAAGGCTGGCATCCTATCAGAAATTAAGGTCCCAAATTGAAAAAAATTGGCACCACTTGCAATTGATTAATGATTAATGAATTGAGTTGTTGCAGCTCAACTTGCAACTTAATCATTTACTACATCAATGAATGTATGAAAGTTACTTAAGAAATTTAGATCATTTACACTGATTACTCAATTGTTGCAGAGGTGGTATGAGTGTCCTAAGATCTAGAAACTCTGGGTTATTAATTCCCCTAGTCTTTATCTTCCTTCTACATTATTTCATGTATATTGCCTCAATATTAGAAATAAGAATTTTACTTTACTCAAGCTCAAGGTCTATCTTTTCATTGCAATTTATTAAATTCAATATGTTATCTCTGTTTATTTAATAATGTCAAACATTTAGCTTTTTTAACAAACTGTATATTTAAACGTTTCTTTAGAAAACTTTGCAATTTGCATTCATGTATACAACATGCAAGAAAGAAAACCCTCGTCTAAAACTTCCCTTTAAAGATAGACGTATTGTAGCATTATATGTCTGAATGCAATACTGATCTAACTCATTTTTGGATTTGCGGAAGTCATTTCTTTGTATTTCTTTAAAACAATTGCATGATATACATATACATCCAATAATAAAAAGGTTTGACTAGAATTGAATTCTAAGCCCATGGACCAATTGCTTTAACTGAAAAAGACTAGGTTTGTTTTAATGCATTTTGACATCTTTTTTAAATTTTTGCAAAACCGAGTTAGAGCTGTCTTGCAATCAGCCCTCGATTTCTTTTACGATATATTTAGAGTTACTACAGTAGCTGTGTCTGGTTAAATCATGCCAGTCACCAGTTTATATCATATTCAATTATATACAATTATATCAACGTTTAAAAAGTACTATTGAGTTACATATTGTATAAAAAGGTTTTTCTCTCTATCAAAAAAAAATAGATTTTCCCATGTGAATGCTTGACTGGTTTTAAGCACAGGAAATTATGTATTAAACCTGATTCTGTATTTTTTACCATTTAGGGTATTTATCTTATTCAGTCATTTATGCATTAGTCAAAAACAAGTTGTATTTGCATTTACCGGTATGATAAATATTTGTTTTGGTGTAGAACTTGCCACTGACAGAAGTGTATTTGACATATTATACTAAGCTTTTAAGCCAACAATTCAGGGGATAGGGGGGCCCAGTTGTGCTTCTGAGTCAGGGATGGTGTAACTGAGTTCTCATTTAAGATTTTAGATGCAACATTATTATATCCTTGAATGCACTGAAAGGTTTAGTGCCAGTGTCAACTGCCTAGAAAAATTCAATTCTTTCCATGAAAAACAACAAAATCATGACATAGATCTTTGCAACTAATTTTTTTAGATTAATCTCTTTATAATAATATTTGGCCATGTTTTTATTGGTGAGATAGATATTTGACAGTTCTGATGCTGACCACCAAATTATAAATATAAAATTAGCACCAATGATAAGGTCTATATAGACTATAGTCCCTGTCTGGCTTATAATAAATGTACCAGTTTATTACATACTTTTTAAATATTAAACATAGGTATGTTTACTATTTGATTAAGACATTGATGAGATGGTTATCTGACTTTACTAATTTGTTTCATTATTGTTGTTAATACTTTTGACAATATACATGATTGGCTAAAAGCTAATATACAAATATCAATATTATCTCCGAGTGCCTATTTCCTCATATATACTTACATATACAATATACTTATCATTATTGGTGTTGATTATGATCTAAGATGGAGAAATGTTGTCCATCAGAATACTAACCAAGTTAGGATAAAAACCATTTCAAAATTACTCTTTCAAGTGGTGAGCTAGTCATTGACTATTCACAATAGATAGAGATTATCGAGTCTCACTCATATTATATGTGTATAGTTCAGAGATATGGGTTCAAATCCCACCTGGTGGTGGTTATGCCCTTTTATGATAATATTCCTCCAATAATAATGTACCATATGTAGAGAAGTTTCAGGCCTTGTGGAAGGTTTATTTATTTATTTATTTGAGTTAACGCCGTATCAACACAATTTAGGTCATTTCACGGCGTCCAGCGCACCTAACCTAGCTTTCCTGGACCATTGTCTATAACCAGTACTCACCTACCCTTCCACAAGGCTGGAAACTTCTCCATATTATCTAATCAATGGAGGAAAATCGACATTATTGTCAAATTTTCATGGAAGGGTATAACCTCCCCGGGTGGGATTCGAACCCACACCCCCTCGGGCACAAGTATCCAAATCCCGGCGCGCTACCAACTGCGCTATCGACCCGGGTTTTCAGGCCTTGTGGAAGGGTAGATGAGTACTGGTTATATACAAGGGTCCAAAAAAATGTTGGGATATGTGTGCTGGCCACCATATAATAACCTAATTTGCGCTGACAGGGCATAAAACCTAGTTTAAAAAACAAAGTTTAAAGCACAGTATGGATTCAGTTTGTAATGAAGTTCGCCGAAATTAATATAAAATTGTCTAAATAGAATATTGCTGGTTGCCGTAACTTAGATACAAACATATATTATGTAACTATAGTTGTGCTTACTCTACATAAATTATAAAATGCAAAAATAAAATACAATTTATGTAAATATTTCTTCCTTCTTTATCTAAGCAATATGATTGGCTATCAGCTAATATATACCCTCTCTAACGAAAGTTTTTATGTCATATTTCAATTCAAAATCGACATAATATTTTTAGAGATTGCTTATCTCGTTGTTAATAAATTTCAACGTAATAAGTTTTTACATGTTTTACTAAAAATCTTTCTTATTGTGCAATAGATTTTGCAGACTTCTTCATTAGCCAAGTTATGGTCCTATATTTGTATCAAGCACTCATACTTCATCTTTTGTATTATGTAGTTTGGAAATGTTGGTGGTTAATATTGAATAATGATAGAATGATACAATTTAAAAATATCATGATTGTTTGCCTGAGGAATGGCTTGGTACATTGTCAGTTCATCTGAATTCTTCAGAATAGCACATTTACTTCTCCAAAAATGTGAATTGATCTTGAGAGATTTCATTGTTATCTCCAAATCATGTGCACAAAAATTGAATTGAAACGCAAAATAATGTGATTTTTTGAAAAATTTGTAAGTCCAAATTTTTTATTTGAGAAGCAAACGGTACTTATAAAAAGATCATTCTGCTATTAAGACCTTGGTCTAAGTCTAAGAGGATGATCCTAATCATGGACCTTTACTGTACCTGATACACCCTTGAATGTTTTCTCTCTGTTTATGTGTCATATCACTTGAGCTGTTTGTTTTGTTATCTAAACTTCACAAATAAAAACTGTTTACATTTTGATGAAGTGAGTCTCTTTTAATACTAAGAAAATGTAAAAATATCAAATGCATGTCATATATTATTATGAAGTGTTTGGTGCAAGGTGGTTTTTCTTTAATAATGACCGAATTCTGAAATACTAGTGCTTGTACTTTTGAAGCTGTATACATTGATTGAATATGACAACACATGCATATACAGTCAAGTGTCACTTTTAGAACTATCAAAAAGATGGTCATAATTAGTGGAACAGTCTTAATGTTGGAACTTATACTTCACAAATTAAGCATGTGGGACTAAAAAGTTGTCAAAAAATCACACGGTTTTGAAAGAATCAATGTTTGCTTTATAGCGGAACTTTATTCTGTTTCATATGCACTTATTACTGTATCATTTGTGTGTACACTTATATAGACTTTAGACTGAACATATTATTAACTTCCTTAAGTGTTTAAATTATTTCCTTCCAAATCAGGGTTTTGTAATGACTTTTATTGAACACTTTGCACAATCATATAGTCACACATTCAAGTTCTACAGACACATCCTTAACAACAACAACCACTAAGTAAATCAGGATTTACAAAATCTAGTTTTTGCTAATTCTCTTCCTAGACAAAGCATTGAATGACATCAAATAATGCATAAAATACATAGTGCTAATGCTTTTCATAGCCTGAAAGTTCTCAATATGTCTTATAGATTTTGGGCCATTACAACAAAACCTCTACATGAAAATTAAATAGTTTGGTAAACTAAGTTGTTTGCTGATGATTCACAGTATGACTTGTTCTTAGTAAGTTCTTCCTTTGCTTGTCTAATGCTACAGTCCCATAACATAAAAATAGCCGTGAGGGCACCATAAGGGCGCCGTATGATCAAGCTCCGCAAGAACTCGTATCAACTCTTACGGACTGTTGCGTTTTTTACCGAATCCTTGAGATGAGCCGTGGATACACATACAAGTTTCAAAGTCAAATTGTGAACAAAATTGTGGCAGAATATGGATTTAACTTGCATATCTTCCTGCTAAGGCTCAGTACGGGTGTGTTGTTTTGTGCTATATGCTTACTGTCACCTTAATACCCAAGGTTTCCCATGGCCTACGGCTGTCTGCAGGTACAGGTCCGCAACAAGCTACGATTTTATGGAACTGAGGCATTAGTGAGCATCAGCAGTGTTTGTAGCCCTCACCATTTTATAACTCCTCTTTTAACAGGCTACAACTGGTTTGTGTATGTCATGAAACCCTCTAGATTTTGACTTTTGTAAGCTGGCAATCCTGATTTATATCAACATATATTGTATAATCGACTTACAAATCAGTTAAAAACCTACTTAAAATGATGACAATGTATTGAATGTTAAATGTTTATAAGTATATAATTATCACTAATAACCTACAACATCTTGGATGTAAGCAACATTGCACTAACTTGATATATTTTCATTAAGTTGCATTTTTATAGGTATTATATATTCCAATTTAGTATACATTTACATGTAAAAGAGCTGTGTGGCCAGATTTGATTGTTTAAGGGACAATAGTGCCTATAAGTTGCATTTTGCTTTATCTCAGATGAAGAAATTAACAGATTGGTAAAACAATGTTTTTCAGGCCTCCCAAACAATGATATAAAATTGAGTTAGAGCAGTATTGCATTCACCAAACAAACTATACATATTACATACAAAATATTGTCTACTAGTACTCTGAGATGGTATACTAATCTAAATACGGAAGTAAACAATTGAATACTAACTTCATCTCAAGTATTATCACCACTAGCCATACTTCCTTTTGTTACAAAAAGTCTTGTACATCATGAAAATCTTCTCAAATCTTCTTGTTTTATATCTGATTATAAATCTTAGGATGGTTATATGTAAATGTTGGGCTAATGGTCTCCCCAGTCTTTTGGTTCATTCCCATCTCCTAGGCTATTTGCTACAAATAACCTCAGATATACTTGGTGGACCCCCCACAAATCCTTTCCGAGATTATTCATTCAATGAGTGGTTGAGGTGTTCCGATTGTCTTCTGATTGTGAACTTGTTGTGATTTTTCCCCAATGTAACAAACAAAACGACTCAAGTGACGTATTGCAAACATACAAAAAGGTGCATTACCTCAGAATAACTCTTTGTGTTTTTGTTTAAGAAGATTCACCATAAAGAGTTCACATATGCAATAAAAAGATTATAAAACAGAGCATGTGTGCCTCCATATTGGCAAACTAACCCTGGCATTGGCTCTTGGATGAAGACCTTGAGCTAATATCTAAGCAAGTGTGTCGATATCTTTCCTAAGGTACACTTGCCATGTTTTATAGTCTCTAAATATAGTGTCCTATTGTCTATCAAGCGATGTTAAAGACCAATGTAACAAAATAAGAACAACAAGTACTGCTAACTTAATTCAAAACGGCAATAAGCTGTAACAATTAGATTGGCTTCAACCAAAGTCCGTTTTGCCCATTTTGAAATACATATGACGTACATATGACCACATTTATTTAGTATTGTCCTTAAATGTTTAAGAGTAGCTTATTTTGTACATCACTGAAGAAAGCCTACACTTAAAGGAGAATCTTTAAGTGCTATGATCCTGTTTAAGTTGTGAAAACAATACCTAACTCTAGTCACTGGTCATATAAACAATGGAGTGTATATGACTGTGTTAAATACTTGCCATCAGTTTGTTGTGATCTAGTTTTTTCTTGGAAATTATTGCATTAATTGATGTTTTTACATCATCTCTGACTACATTTTTAATGAATTAAGATCATATTATCTTGATGTGTAAATATTTGATTTACGTACATGATTGCAACTAGTTTTTAGTGGCTTTTAAAATTGTAAAAAGTTTGATAAATTGTTCTAAAGCTTTGAAAAGGATCTTTTTTAGCTGACATATGATTTTATACAATTAATAAGGAAGTAAAAGAATCGTGCATACATGTCAATAACATAAATACACGAAGTGGCTATTGAAAATAGCGAAGACTGAAAACTGATTAAGAACTACTTGCAAAATTATTTTTATTTACTGAAAATTTTGAAAACAGTTTCTGGAGTTGTGGTTGAGTGCCAAATTGTAATAACTGTTTTGGAAGTAACTTTGTGTCATGTTGGATCTAAATTGTGTAGCTATTAAATACGGATTTTTATGAAATTTGAAAAGAACAATTTTGCGTTTATGATATCTTTACAGATTTGCATACTATAGAGTTAGTGATTGAATCAAAATTATCCAGTGAAAAATATATGTAATCCCTAGATTGTATGGTATAGTGTGCCTTAAAATTTAACATTTTGTTGTTAAAGGAGCCATGGTTTTTGCTTTCATGTGATGCCATTTTGCAGCAAGTAGATATAGTTGTTCTCTATGTTGATCAATATTAAAGCTTACATGCATTTGTATAACTCATAAAGAGACTCATATGTTTGCTTTCATCTCATGTTGATGCATTTTGACACGAATCTGTTTTAATTAGCTATAATATACCTGTAAATTGTTTATCAAGCTTACGAGATAACATCCTTGTAAAAAAGTAGCTGTGTATATTGTTGTTAGTTATCCAGTTTAAATCAGCAAGATTGTTATCAGCAGCCTAATGTATCATATAAGGATGTTAAATGGTTATTAAAACAATGGAAAATAAATCAACCATTTTATTCAGTACATACATGTAAATGGTTGCTCTTGTAATACACTGAGACATAAAGATCTACTGCTTCTGAAATCTAGAAACTTTAATAATCTGAAAACTTTAATATTTTGATGTATCAAAGTTAAGGATTTAAAATTTTGAACCTTAAATTGGGCAATTTTGTCATTTAGAAACTCTTAACACTCTTAGAAACTCTGAATACTGAGTAAGTTCAAATTTAGCTAATCTGATTCCCAGTAACTTTAAATTTGGACATTTCAACAAGTTATAATCAAAATGTATTAAAACTGGATAAAAAAGTTGTGGAAACAGTTATACAGCTAGTGAATGTATTTTGTTGTTTCTGTTCAGCATTGTATATTGTATACAAGTCTTTCAGAATGATGGAATTATTGAGTGTTGACAAGGTGATTATTAATTTTTGAGTTTTTGTTTGTTTTGTGGTTGGGCTGCTGTAGTTACCCATTGTATAGGTCATCATGGCGTTTGGCCATCATACTCACCATCCCTGGAAAGGATAAATCTCTGAGTATGGCTGTTAACCAGTTACTAAGCGCATACTTCAGTCAGTGACTGAATACTGTCCTTCATGATTTAGAATCAGTTATAGGAGGGAGAATGGCTGTAGAAATTTTTTCATGACCAAACTCAACAAAAGTATGCCCAGCCTGGGAATCAAATCTTTGACCCCTCTATTATAACCTTTCTTAAATTCTTAAATACGATTGGCACCTTTTTGGGACTGAACCAACATATAACTTCACTTTTATCTTGATTTCCCATTGTTTCTGCATTGAATTTACATATTCAAAATGTGAAAGTAAAAAATGTTGAGAAATCAGAGAATTTTGGAACTTTCAGGTTTTGAATGTCCCACATTATATTATAGTGCTTCATGTTTTTGTATGGATTTCCATGTTTCATTACTGTATTTTCTCTTTTAAACAACCTTGGGATTACATTTCCAAAAGGGAGTGAATACTTTATGTATGATCAATTGTAAGGGATGAAGTGAAACATATATATATTCTCAATAAATTGAAATTGACTAATTTTTAAGGGATTGGCTGATATTTAACAATTGACTGCATTACTAGTAACCTTAGTTTGCATATACATAAATCATTTATATATAGGCCTACATACAGTAGTATGTTTATTACATGTAAACAATATATAAGAATGACCAGTTCCAGAAGGGACTCAGAGGGACAGTCCACAAAACTAATAGAATACAAAAACTCCTGAAATTAAGATTACATGTATAATTTTTGTCCCCCCTCCACTAAAAAAACTTTTGAAGTTGCATCCCTTGGAAAGAGTCTTGACTCACACTGAATGCAAACACAATTTTAATATTGTCTGTTTCCCCCCCCCCCTTCTTATAAAAGAACTTTCAAAGTTGCCTCCCCTTGGTAAAATTCTAGACTCGCACTGAATGTATTTATTAAAAATGCAAATTATTTGTATAAAATGTATAATATAGTTATATATCCGGTTAATCATTAGAAATGTTATATCCTGTATAATTTATCTTGATAAAAGATTTATCTCCCATCATTATTATAAGTATATTGTTCAAACTATGACGACAGTGAACTTAATCAATACTTATCATCTTAATTGACTCTTAATTAATATTCATTGTTTTAATTGTCTACATAATTAAGACTAGTCATATACATGTACTAAATTCATAAAGCGTGAGAGATTTTTCTCATTGTTATGAAGTAGGTCCGAAACATGGTTGCATTATGGCAAATAGTTTCTTAAAATGGACCACTTTCAAAATTATGGATTTTTAGTGCACTGTACAATATAAATCAACTAAAATTACTTTTAAATTTTATTCGAAAATCATTAAATCATAACATCTTGCTTCATCTAGTAATTGGAGATCAGAACCAAAATACTGGTTATTGAAATTCCTGTAATAATTTATTGTAACATTATAATATAATAAACAATGTACATGTATCCTTACATTTCATTCAACTGTCAGTGGTCCATACATAAACCCCACTGATATACATGTAAATTGAATGTGAGTACAGAAGTAGTGTTGTAAATATTTAAACCAGCGGGGTAATGTGTGTGCCACTGACAGTTGAAATAAAAATTAACAAAATCGTAGTGCTATAATGTAGATTGTATGACTGCTGAAATTGTACTATAATGTAGGTTGTATGACTGCTAGAATTTTGGTGCTTGAGGGTTTTAACAACCATTTACAATTCTACTAAATGTAGGCTCAAGCTTCATTCCAAACCCACAACTAGGTCTAGTTTAACTCTTTAATAATAACTAAATGATCAGCATCAAGCATAACCTTGAAACTAATTATAATGTATGGTTGTTTCAAATATCTTAGAATTTTTGTATTGTTTAAAGTTTTACCATGTGGTAAGAATGAGTTTATCTCAGTATGAGTAATGTATTATAACACTCCTACATACTGTACTTAAACATGCAATCTTGTTTTTTGTTTAATTACTGCAAGTTTAAACATTGTAGTGTATGAAATCTTGGAATAAACAAGAGTAGGTAATATTTATACGTATTTTTCTAAATTTGATTATTTTTTCAGTTTTTTTCAATTACTCATCTTCATGAAAAATGCCCAAATAAGGTATTGTTGTTTGATAAACCTTGTTTTATTATTGTATTTACCTGAATTACTGATATTGGACATTGATCTATTTTTAGAAACTGATTCATAGAGTCATTGTATACAATGAATGACTTGGTGAAGTAATGCACTAAAATAATACACTGTTTAAATAATGTCACGTTTTATTATTTATATCTTATGACTTCTATATTTTATACAATCCATACATCTTACAATAACAAAATACCTGCAGTAAAAATAAAAACAAGAAAAAACACAATGCTCAAATTGTTAAGGTCATGCTGTATTATTAAATTGCAAAATTGAGAATTACCTTCGAAGCATGTTGACAAAGAGTTTCTTTTTAAATGGCGAATTCTGAGACGGTCAGGGAAACAGATCTTGAACCCCACTGAAGTTTTAGTGTTTAAAATTGTTTGAAATGTGATTTAATATTGAAGGATTTTGTACAATTTTTGTTTGAAAGTACATGAATATAATTCTACATCAGCCCCTGTTTTTATCTTCCTGAAAATATTTTTTGTAACAAAAACACTTTTGACTCATGCTTCCACAGCACGTGCTACAAAGTACAAATGTTTTACACACTTAATACGATTGAAACAAGTTATTATATGTATGAAATATGCATGTACATGTTGGTATGATTCTTTTATGAGTAAAATATAGTACTTGAGTAGATACAAGTGTTTTTATAAGTGGATAAAGTATAAGTTTGGTAGATTTGACCTAGCTTTCATTTGGTTGTGAGTATCAATAAGTGACATCATCAGTTTGTTTGGTATTTTTATGTCCATGTATATCATGGTCATTATATTTCTCTTGCATTATAAATGATCTACATATAATTTTCATTGATCTAGATGTACATATTTTGAAATTAAAAATTATATAAAGCTAAAAGAGGCAGAGTGGCCCTGAATTAACTCCTTAAATTATCAAAATTACAAAATAACAAAGTTAGTAAAGAAATTTTCTTTAGAGAATTGTTGATATAAATTGTAATTCTTTTTTATTACTATATAAAAGCTAGAGATTTCAAGACTAGATCTTATTATTTGCTTAAGGCTTATTGTTATCAGCTACAACAAATATATTTACCATTTACCATAATATTAGACTCATATCAATCCATATGTACTGTCAATCCAAAAATAAATCTCTCTATAAATAGCAATTCAAACATATTATCTGCTATGACTGGCAGGATATTTTCTGTTTTTACATACAACTGAAATATGAACACTATTTTCTTTGTGGAGCCGAACTGGTATATTGAGGAGTTGTGTGTCTCAGTTGAGAGATGTTTACTTTGTCTTAGTCATAGGTTTGGACCCCCTCTAGAAAAAAATCCTGGATCCGCCCCTGTTAGAATAGATTTGGAATCAACAGGGTACATTTTGGAATATGATTTGAACTACATGCAGCTGGCATTTCAATGATTACCATTATCACTCAGTCAATGGATGTTATGTACATGCATAAATTTATATAAACAAGCATTCAGTGCAATGTTATTATATGAATTTATAATTACCTAAATGGTAGATAGTGATCAATCTACATTATGGGTGTGAGTACAATATACTATCCTGCTTTCTGACTTATCATATTATTTCAATCACTAATCACTACACTTCCATTATCATTTAACACATAGAAATTATATATTGATAACCGCTCTTACCATAGTAGAGGGCATTCGGAACTCCTGGATAATTTTCTATGTACATATACACTTCCGTGGTATTCCAAATGGCCCTTGGTTTTCAAACTTGTATGATACCAATATACCACTGGACTTCAGGTGGGTTAGGCTTATAACACTAGAGTTTGAGCTTTTCTGTGTCCTTGTTGTCAATACATTATGAAGATTTCCTTAATGAGATTTCCTTCATTTTTACTGAATAAGGGATTGTCATGATAAATATTATAATTTTCAGTTTAGTTTAAATCCAGATCATACTTAAGTTAATCGACTGATTATAGTCTATTTTTCCATGAATTATTTCTATTTGTTTTAACCCTCTGGGTATGAAATGTTGATATTTTGTTTTGTAATATTGTATCTTGAATACATATCTAGAATTTACTCATGCATATATCGCGGGTTTAGCGCAAGACGGTTGTAACTCCCTCTTTTCTTATATTGAGTTACGACCATCTTCCGCTAAACCCGCGATATGTTGATTATAAATTTATTGTAAGCAGAAGTGGATACAGTGTTTTTTCATGGAGGGGATCCAATCTACAACTTTCGTCAAGGGTGGGCTGCATCTAGAAACTAAAACTTCAATTTCAATCTCAACTTTCAATGTTTTGAAAGTTTTAACGAAACATTGCAGGAAGGCTTAGAACGACCTGACTCTATTGTGGCCATTATATATAATATGAGCCATATGGCGTATATATTATTTCTCAGGGGATACACTCAAGTTAACAATTGAATAGGTAATCCTTGTTGAAACTGGAAAAAATAAAACATTGAATATAACAACCTAAAACTTAATATAATGATGATGATGTTGATAATAATATAAGTAAAAGATAATTATAATAATGGTGATTATAATAACAATAAATACATTAATAACAATGACAATGGTGATAGTAATATTGATAGTTGTAATTATTATAATAACAATAATGGTGGTGATGATGATGATATTCATGATAATAAAAATATTGATAATTACGAAATTAGTGGGTGTTTGGTTGCCCAATTTCTAGTTCAGGCAACCAAAAATTACTTTTTGGCAAACAAATTTCTACAATCAAGATACAGTGCTTGCTACTAAAATGACCTGTTCAAGCAACCACTTTCAGATACTAATTTTGTAGACTTATAATGATAATAATTATAATAAACTGGTTTTAGGTTAAATTGATTGTGTCATACATTGTCATAAAAGTCAGTGATTTAATGCATTCACTGGGACAGATTTATGAAATGTAAACAATCGTAATGTATAGCTTGTTTAGGATAATATGAGACATTGTTTACATAGAATATTTTTTAGTTTGTCTCAAATTATCCTTATGGACTTACAATACAGCTTTATTTGCATGTATATATCACAGTATAAAATGTCTAGTCATTTCAGTTGTACAAGTACATGTACAGTATCATATAAAACATGTATTTTTGTTATATTATCATCATTTTGTATTGGTAAAGAATGGATGGGGAAATTTATTGTCACATGATAATGTCACATGATATGGTATTGATATGAGTTAGTATGTTGCATAATTATCTATTGTATACTATAGCTTGTGTAGGATAACTTGAGACAAAATACAGCGATACCATTTTTATACACAGGTGGATTTAAGTTTAGAACACGTAATTATCGACTATTATCAGTGTGTTTTTGATGTATTAAAATTAGTACGAGATCACACATTCCACGCATTAAGACATGTTTAAGACTTTCATTTCACAAATCAGCTGACCTCCCTGTTTTATGTAATACCCAAGTCCAAAATATGTAAATAAACTGAGTCGTTTGTCTCAAATTATTCTAAACGAGCTATACTAAGTAGAAAATACCTTGTACATTTATAATGATATATGTATTTTGTATCGCATTGAACATAGCCTATACATAGGTAAAGTTAAGTTGAACAATAAGACAAAGCCCTTATCTTTAAGTACAAATAAAATATGAAAATTGAAACATGTACACCCCCCCCCCCCTGTCATTTTCAAAACATTATTTCCTTGAATTGTTCATGAACTTGATTCATGAACCTGAATGAAAAAAGAATTATGCTTAAACTAAAAATGATTATTTAGTATGGGAGTGCTTGCTTTTATAAGTAGTCAGATACAAATGACAATGCATTTATTTTTTGTTAGGTTCATAATTTGAACTACTATTGTGATGTGGTAACTATAGATATTTTTATCATGATTTTATGTATGATTTCAGACAATGGTTGATGTGATACCAGCCGATACAGATGACATCCCATCTAAGATTCTAGAAGAAACATGGGAACTACCTTTTAATGAACAATATGAGGAAATTGAACTGGTAAGTTATTATAATTCCAACCACTATATTAACACTAATATCAATGACCAGTTCTGCAGTTTATACAAATGTAGATAGCTTGTTAAAATTACCTGACAAGAAAAGTATAATTTAAATACCAACTGTTACCATCCTGTATACAAATGTGTAGCTTGATAAAATTGACCTGAGATTGTATGATGTATAATATATATAATATTAGTGTACATTAAATTGGTAAAAAATAGTATACCGGTATGTACTAAAGCATGTAATGTAATAGTTTGTCTCTGGTCAAATTGCACAAACTGTGTAATATGTTCGCGATTAATTTAGACTCATGTTCCTATTACTTAATTTAATAACTTTTGGTTACCAAGAACTAAGGATAACACCAGTATATATATGCAAAAGCACAAAGGCTTACAAATAATAATTACATTTTTACTGAGGTTTCTCTGTTACAAGACATATTTAATTACATGTCGAGGGGTGAGAGCGAAAGTGCTCTAACTGACATTTTTTCACAAATTCACTTTTTTGCATATTTGTAATAACAAATGTATGATACAAATGTCAGTGAAATGTCAAAGATCAATGGTGACTAGAAAAATGTGATCTAGAAATTAGTCCTAAAGCTCTATTTGCAAAACAGAAAATTTAGTGAATGCGAAAGAGCTCTATGTGCACACATGCAGATACAGCTCTTTCGCATTCACCAAAGTCTTAGACATGACTTTTTAGTGGCTCTATGTAACCAAAATGTTTTTATAAACAGTAAAAATAAATTATTCAAAGAAATACTGCAGTTTTATAATGATGTATAATAATGTTTTAATGTAAAATTTTTCACTTATTAATGAATAAAACAATAAAAAATGCACATAGAGCTTTTTCGCATTAGCTGATTCAAGTCACCATGCTATAAATTTGAATGGAAAAAGCTCTATGTGCATGCATAATTAAAGCATGATAAATTAATGCACTTGATCCGGTACTGGTCAATCCTGCATTTTTATGTGTCTGGACACTCCCCCCTCCTATAAAAATGGCCGCCACAGTATTTTAAGTTCCAGTTATAAACTGGATTAAGAAAAGTTGCCCCACCCCCAAATGAGATTTTTCACGTGTACCACTATCAAAAGATGTCTGAGGGGATTTCATAGGGAAATGTGCTCATTCTGGTGATCTTTTTTGTAGGGAGCACAGTGCACAACACAAAACAGATTGGGGTAAATGAGTGTAGAAAAAGGCGCAAAATTGTAATAAGATAACAGGTTTTCAGTTTCTGAAAAATACAAGCTTTTTAGACATCATTTTGAGAAAATGTAACTGAATCAAAATAAATGTAAATTTGGGATTGAAAAAAAAATTCAATTTTGCCTTTCTTGCTTTGCCCCAGCATATTCATGGTAACTTGGATCAGGGGTCAAATGGCTTTTCTGTAAGACAACAACTTAGGGAATAACTTGGCCAAGTTGAATATATGTCAGTCGATAAGTAATGAAATACATGTAAGAGCAACTTTACGTAGCCACATTGCCTTTAGGTGAAAAAATTGCCAATTTTGCCAATGTCACAACCAGAAAAGGGTTAAATGATACTTGTTATGGGGAACATATTGAATTTCTTTTTTCAAAATCTGAACCTTTATAAAATTAATTAAATTGTCTGTTGATGATTAAAATAATGAAACAATGTACCGGGTAAATTATATTTAAATCTTAACTCAATTGAGAATAAAATTATTTACGCTGAAATTGAAGAAAAACATTTCAAGTGTGCTCAACTACACTGCTGCTAGTCTGGATTACCTGCCCCTTATCACTATCGTTATCGGGTCAGGCAAACCATAATAATGATCACCCCCTCAGTTATTATTCAGGTAACAAAGTTTTCGTTTACATTTTCTTAATCGTGCATAATCATTTGCCGACTATAGTTACTTTAATAGGAGTTTGGTACTACATGTATATAGGTCATTGGATTTCGATTTTTTTTTAATTACATGTATATTTAGTGAACGATTTATAAAAAACATGTCTAGAAGCAGGGATTTTATATAAAATCCCTGCTCAAAGTGAACACAATTTGGGTGTGGATTAATCTGGTTTAAATTTAGGATACTTTATTTAGCATAAACATCTACTGTAATTCTTGTACAATGATCCTTTGATTTAAACCTGTGTAGGGATAAATGTTCATTTGAAAACATTATTATCCAATACCCAATTCATTACATAGGACGTGGCCATTATCACGCTCTGCCTGACATACTTTTACCAGTCAAAGTTTGACTGGGAACCAGACAACACTGCTGCTTGATAGCACAAAGATTTTGATGATGCCATTGTGATGAAAATTGTTATGTGAATGACTAGATTTTTTTTATATTTCTTTTTTTCGACCCCAATTAATGGTTTCAAAGATTCAAACTCCTCACTAAAGATCACACCTGCTACTGTATTGATTCCAGAAAGGGAAATAACCACTGCAGGGAGTTAGTCAAATATTTATTTGTATAGGAAAACTTTAAAATTTAAAGATGGTATTCTAGTTAGTAAAAGTGGATCAGAGTTAATGACTTTGAATGACGTGTACAAATAGATATTGTTTGTTACTGTGCAAACAGGTGAAGTAGAATAAATGTGCATGCATGAATGCTAACTTTAAACCTGGGGTCACTCAATGGTTCTAAGAATGATCCCTTTAGCATTTAGTAACAGAAGTCAAAGGTTTTTACTTAATTATGCAGACAGAAAAAATTCAAATCCTATTAAATAACTACATTCACAACCTAAACAAATTCAGTGCTTTTGTGTTTTGTTTTTATATGAATCTTTTAATGGGTACAGTGAAAATATAGTGAGAGTTTAAGCCTGTACATGTATAGTGTTTACATTGCCAAAATAGTTCTTTTATAAGGGTAAGCAGCACTTCAAATAACAGCCATAAAATTTTGGTATTTGCTGTGATTGGTGATGGAAATCATAAATTTGTTTTGCGTTTTGTTCTTGACAACTTTTTTCTTTTTTACAAACACTTCCTTTGAAAACAAGAATGTTGTACACTGTGATCTCACAAAGTATTAACTTGTTCTGTGTACATAATTTTGCATGTTATGCAATTTGAATGACACAATTTTCATGATAAAATCTGTATAATGTTGATTACGTGTTGTCTAATAATTGAATGATCATAAAATTATATCTTCATAAAATAGTATGTCGATGACAAATACAAAACTGTCTTAAATAATCCCTTATCAGCCTTACATTGTTATTTTATAAATATGTTACATATGTACCACAGTTGAAAACAAAAGGTTGAATATTGTTGATGCTAAAAGGATATCTTCAGGACATTCTTTTAATTTGAAAATATCATGGACTTGTTTTTATGTTATATTGAAGACTTGAAGGGCAACCTAAGTATCTTCAATTTGGTTCCTTGAAAACAGTCTATGTCATAAGATATACTTTAAAAACTGTTATTTTTTTCGAATCTTAGAATTACTTATTTTGCAGTGAACGTTTGGCAAACTGATGTGGCCTGTAGTATCATGACATATTTGAACTGATTCTGTATTTTAAAGTAAAACATTAGAAAATGCTATTTTAGAAAAATCCAAAATAAAAAAGTGATGCAAGGATTACTAATTGTTACTAAAATAAACCAATTAAGCATCTATAATCATCTAGGAATAATGTTATTGAGACAAATTATCAAAAATATTGACATATTAGTTATAATTCTAACTTTAATCTCTTCTCATATGGAGTAATACCCTTAACATTTAATCACATTGCCTCAATTTTGACCCCATTTTATATGTTATTTATTAAAAATAAACCTGTCGTTTTACATTTCTAAACAGATAAAGTATGAAACATTATATATTTTAAGTTTTAGGATTGAACTCTTAGTACTTTTTAAATAAATTCAAAAAGAACAACAAAATTGTACCATTTAAATATGGTGTTATAAACTGATGAATGCGAAAGAGCTCTATGTGCAGTGGGTTTTAAAATGTTCTTCAAAACTTCAAATTCAAGTCATTAAAGAAATGTTCTTGGTATCATACATGTTGATAAAAAACCAATTTTATTGAAAACATCTTTTTACCAAAGAATCAGAACTTTCAATATCTGAAAACATGCACATAGAGCCCTTTCGCGCTCAAATATTATTTAGAAATGTTCAGATTTAGTGGGAAAAGGTTGTATGTGACATTGTCTTTATAATCAAACATAATGAGAGTAAAAACAGTGGGAATTCCCTTAAATATGTTTATTTAGTGGAAAAATATCAAACAAAAAAATTGTGATGCACATAGAACTTTACAAAATCATTGACTTTTCTTTTTATGTTAATGCGAAACAGCTCTAAGTGAAATTTCATCAAATATCTGATTGTTGTGACCAAGTAACTATTTCAAAGTTATATCATACTAAACATGACTTAATTTACTACCTTATCTCTCAAAATTAAAGCAAAATTATTAGTTTTTAAAAAATAATTCAGTTTTTTGTCTCTCCTGTAAAATTTTGGAAAATGCAGTTAGAGCACTTTCGCTCTGACCCCTCGATGTACAATGTATGCATTCATGCACTCTTTCATTTTGAATTAGTTTTCAATTACTTTGACTGTCTTAATTGGGGGTCATTATAAATCTCTGTTTTATGTAACAGAATGTGCTGGTGTTTGTTTAGTTAGATATAACCGTTGTGAAGGGCCTAGCTGTGACTGTAGCGCATTTGGTAGCACTAGATTTTGAATCTAGTTTCTCAACGGGGTATGAATTTGAGTTTCGCCTGTGGCAGTTATACCTTACCTTGAAAATTGGAAAATAATGTCTGTTTTCCTGCTTTAATATAGTATATGGAGAAGTTGCCAGCCTTGTGGAAGGGTAGGGAGTTCTGGTTATAGACAAGAGTTCAGAAAAAAGTAGGTTAGGTGCATGAATAACCTTAATTTGTGTTGACAGGATGTTAAACCAAGTAAAAAACACCTTTGTGTACCTGTAGGTAAAATAGTTTTTGTCCAGATCTCAATACACACATGTAATATTTTATTTTTCCTGTTTTCCAGCCGGAGATGGATCCCTCTGTAATAGTTGTGAATGAACCAGAGATTTTAGCTGATTTATTCAGTGAGAGACTTCATGGATTTGAGAAAAATGAGGAAAATATAAAAACTGAACAACAGCAATATCAGTGTAGGAAATTCTTTGAGAAAATGCGAATGGAAGTGAATGAAAGACTGATGTCAGATAGTGATTCATCTAGCCCTTCAGTTACAGAGATGGACACTGACAGTGATGAGGGCTCATATCATGTACTTAGAGAAGCTCGTAGAGCACGTAAAAGAATGATAAGAAAACGAAGAGGTAGGTTTTTAATTCATATTTAGTCTGTCTTGCTTGCATTTGGAACTCCTTGTCCATTCACTATGGTTGTAAATAGTTATTATTTCAATGAATGGTTATGGTGTTCAGATTTTCTGAATGTGTCCTTCGAACAGTTGCATTGATGAAAGTTATGATTGAAGTACTGCTATCCTTTTTCTTAAAATATTTCAGCCAACATTTCCCCATTAAATGGAAAAGGACAAAATTAAAGCCCCTTTATCAAAAGTAACTCTGTTTTTTGACTGCAAAGAAAACAGACATTTATCTATTTCAATCACCTCTTATGAACAAGAATTTTTTAATATATGCAAATATTGCTTAGATATGTTCATGTCATTTGTTTATTTCAAAGTGAAAGTAGATCGAAACCGAAAGTAGAATTTGGTAGTCAATACTTGAAACATTTGTTTTGATCAGAGTATTTTAAAGATGAAGTCTTATTAGAGAAAAAAACTTACTCATAATTACATAATTATGCTTTTTAACTATTTTGGATTAGGTATATTCAACATCAGCATATAAATGAATATAGTGTGCTCTTATAAAAGTACCCCACTTTTTTAAGAATTTGACATTTTGTCAAACTCAGATTTAGAAAGCAGAACGGTTTAAACTGCTAATTGTGTCTTAAATGTATGTTATAATTTAATAACTTCATGGTTACTAAACAGTTTTCAAGTCTACTGTTAATGAAAATATCTTCATATAGTGGCTTTAATTACTTTTGGTCCATGTATTTATAAAAACTCCTAGGTGCTATTGTCAATCTTCTCATTTGACATTTAAAATGTCAAATATAAATCCTACTTTCATCAATGCTGCTGTCTATGACTTTATCTGTGTTCTTTCTGTGTTTGTAGATCTACGTCATAGTTTTAAACAGAATACCTATGTGAAGGATTTCACTAAAGTTCTAAAAGGCCTATAGGTCTACCCAAAATTGATTTCTATTCTCTGCCTTTTCTTTTTCAAAATGTTCCTATAATATCCATGTGAAAGCTTACTTTACTAGTCTTGTTCTATATTCTTATATGAACAGTGCAATATCAAGAGCGATAACAAAAAAATGTATTTAATTAAATTTAAGTCATAGTTATTTCCCTTACCTCAAAACTGTCGTCTGTAATGTAAGGGAGGCAACTCGTATTCAAATCAAAGGGAAATAATCTCGTCAAGGTGACCTAGTTTCTATTCTTGTAAATAAACGTCCTTCATGAGTTTGTTTCATAGTAACCATCGTAATACTTATACTGTAAGAATAAATGTCGTTAAACCTGACAAAAATGAAAAGACTGAACAGAATTGAAACATTTTATCAAATGTCGATCGTGGGAATATTTCTAGTTCTAACATGTGCGGTCGTTTAGAACCAAAACATTGTTATTCATCCGCGATATTTGATGTTTTTGTTTTTTATTTGGAGATTATTTGTTACCGAATGGGTAATTTTTACTGAGTTATTCTTAATTTTTTATTCATTTCATCATTTATTGACTGATACTTTCAAGTGCAACGCACATATTACCTAATTTTTATGGAACTATTTGCCGAATCGCGAACACTTCCGTCTTCTACACGTGAATGGCGCAAGAATTGAAAACGCTGCGAAAAATGGCCACGACCGTGACTAGAGGACTTGGTAATAACCTAGATCTACTTCTAAGAGCAGGTAAGGGCATCTGACAACCACCATACATGTTTTATTTTGTCATGTACTTGTATTCTGCGGCAATTTAAAGATCTTAAATCGGTTCATTTACAGAAAATCAAGGTACTCGAAAACCAGGAAGTGATCCTAAACAAAACGACATTCACTTCCTGTTGTTGTTTCCAACGTGTTTACCTTCGATTTATGACTCGAATTTAGTCGTCGTATTTAAATAAAATGTCTCAATCAATGTATTGATTCTAGTTTTATTATCGTATTTATTTTTTACCGACATATATTAGCGAAGAATCTTAAAATTATGGAACGCTCGCACCTGACCTGTTGTCGTTTCTACGACACGTGTTTTCATAAGGAAAACTTGGTACTAAATCAGGTTATGACCATTGTCCATTCTATGCCTGGTGTAATATATATTCCAGAAAACCCCGAACTTCTTTGTGTATTAAATACACAGCTGTCTACTTTAATTTGTTTTTGTTTATGATATACACCTATAACTTGGAATCAACTTTCAAAACATTGCACAATCTTTACAATTGATCACATTTTGATTTCTAATCCCCTCAATGACACTGTTGAGTTTGTAATTTTCCTTTATTGTTGAATATAAGGTTATCATACATGCAGGAAACTGTAGAATTTTATGAAGTTTTTGTATATTAATTGTACATGCCAATATATATTTGCTTTCAAATTGATTACTTTCTAATGTATGTAGTAGCTAATGTTTTTGTTTTTTACCTGTTCATATTACATGCCTTCCCTCTTCTTCAAAACTACATTAATCAATCTTTGTACTGGATATAACCAAATGTAACCTGGTTGCAATTGTATTGTTAATTTAATATTTTTATCTAGCATATTATTATTTCCTCAAAGTATTCAGTAAGTCTTTAAAAAATTGATAAGCTCACTCCTTTATTTGTCTCTGCTACAATACAGTTACCATGGAGACTTAAATGTTAGTTATTATGACTTCATCATGGTACACTTTTCAAGTTTAAGCATATGTAGAATGCAGATGTTTGCTGATAATTCTTTTAGACACATATTTTTTTGTTATTGATCCTTACTGCCTTTACCAAGTTGAATGTCAATGCCATTAATAGATGGTTATTTATCTCTGTAAAGTGGAGTTATATTTCTTCGTTAAGTGCTTACTGATATTTTTGTTAATTTTGGGTTTAACTCTTTAATTTCATACTTTAATAAATTTGTCTATTTATGCAACCCTGTAAAAACCATGGCTCAAACTGAATTAAACCTTTAAGTGTCAAGGAATGCTAGGAATTAGGGAATACAAATGTCATATATAATAAATACTTGTGTAAAGCATTCGAGGTTTTTGAATGCTTAAGTTACTATTCATTATGAGTGTTACTTTTACAGCCATTTTCTCTTTGAGACTAATGACTTTTGCACCTTGAATGTAAGAATCATGTTTGTCATATTTCTTCTACATTTCTGCTCATATTTGACAATATTCTTCTTTTAAGTTATGCATAATAGCTTAACTGTTCCATTTTCCTTTTAGTCTGTGTACAAATAGTAACATATATAGCTAGTGTTAAATTTTAATCAACCATCAGTTTCACATTCATTAACTCTGCTGATTTAAATACTCAGTTGTCAGTATTTGCTCTATACTCCCTTTACATACATACATGTAACTGTTTTATCATTCAATAGTGAGTACAGAAGTTTGGTTTAACAAATGCATGTTTATAATGACATCTATTCTTGATGTATGATTGCTGATCTTGCTCATGTAAAAAAATTTGAAGTCTGACATTCATCTGTTAAAATGTTCTCTAATCATTAAATTCTATTATGAATAGTTGTCTCATGAATAGTTGTCTCCCTTACTTAGATTTCTGTTTTGAAAAACGAGGCTTTATCAGTGATTTTTTTAACTCTGCATCCTGAGTCCAAGACTCATTGAATTTGCTGTGGATGCAGAGTTTCAAATAATGTGCATCTTTTGGATGTATACTTTTTCTGAGTATGGAGTCCTGTCTGACAGGAATTTGGTAATGCATGTAAATACAAAATTGTGTTCAAGTTAAGTCAATCATATTCTAGGTCTGCAAATCTTCTACAGATAGAAATAATAATGTGCTTTACTATAGATAAGCATAAAAATATAAAGGAAAATGAAGTTTTGATTAATCTCAAACTAAATTAATGGAAATAAACTTATTAAATTTATTTGGCAGTTTTGAATAATTTTAGTATCAGAAGCATTGTAATTAATGTAGAAATCAAATTCATTTTTTTCTTCATTCCATTGTTAATATACCTTTCATATCACTTAAGCAATATTAAGCCTTGTAATTTGGATTAGTCGGCTAAGTTTTGGGACTCATAGATTTATAGCCCAGCAAGTCCTAGGACCCACCCTGGTGAGTTTGTAAAAAAATCACTGCTTTATATTTTAGTCAAAGTTAATTGCTAATTTTACTATCGACTCGTCTGCAACAAATAATCATGCTTTATCACTTTTATGTTAGAACATTATAGTTTTACTAACTTGAATATTGAAATTGTTAAACTTATTTCAACTGTCAGTGGTGCATTCATTAAACCCTGCTTATTTAAATACATGATATATTTTCGATGATACCTGAACATATATACAGATAGCTATTTTTATTGATTGTGAGTGCACTAGTTCTGTAGGGAGTATTTAAATTACCAGGGTTTTGTATGCACCTTTGCCAATTGAATAAAATTTAACAATATTACACTTGATCATAAATGTCCTATACTAGTCTATTACTACAACAAATGACTTCTATTATCAGAAATTGACATGCAAAATGTAGGTCATGCTAAACTGTCTTTTCTAGTTCAAAAATGTCATTCACTTTTTCATAGATAAGATTGTGCCTTATACAGTCAGAGCCAGAAAAAGGTTAATAAGTTTATGGTTTAAACTTGATTGCTTTAATAAACGTAACCTCTTGTGTTGTAATATGTCCTGCTATGTTCATTTGTCACTTTAACATACTCATCTGTCCGTGCTGCTATTTTTGTACTACCTAGTGGGGCTTCATTTGTACTTATTTCGTGCTTTAAATGTTCTGCAGTTGTGACTTGGCATCCATTGACAAACCCTTCTTTAGATTATAACACAGAGATATGCAAGTTTTCATGTTTATGCTGAATATTCAATTTTTGGAAGGCTTTTGGGGCCATATTTCCAAAATGTTTAAATCCGGTGAGATAATTTTGGAGGAACCCCTCCATCCACCCACACTGATTCAGTTACATATAATATACAGTATATTGTCTCCCTGAAAATTGATTTTGTCTATCAAATGAACTCTTAAAAAAGAGAATACCATCGATCAATTGTTGCCCATGACAATGGAATCTCATACATTAAAAAAACATTTTCACAAATTTCCTGACCTCACCCATCAATGTTTCTAACTGAATTGTTTGAACACCTTTTGCAGTGATGACAGTGTATAGAAAAGCATTTTCAACATTTTTCAGTGGTAGGAGGGAGAATGGCCAAAACATTATTTCTTGACCAAACCTAATTAAAATATGCCCAGCCCAGGAATCAACCCTACAAGCCCTCATCAAATACACTTGGATGCTTCTGGCTAATTTTGATGGTCAGTTTATTACCTATTCAGAAGTTGCAAGGGCTCGAGGGGGGGGGGCTAAAGAAGAGGCCACTAGTCTTTTTCCTCTAGTCTTCATGTCTCTCTGCTCATCTGCAAAACTAATGTCACTGTTTAATTATTTTTGATATTCGTTCTATCTAAAGTATTGTTCCACAGTCGCTTCACTCACTGAAGTCCTGGGAGTTTTAACTATTTATTGACTTAGTTTAGCTGTACTCATTTTCAACTAAAAATAAACATTTTCTAGGAATTTTCTGTAATTTCTTGGAAACTGCCTGTGAATTTTACTTCCTGGTATGATTCCAGCGATCTGATTGGTCGAGAGATGTTGCTATATGTTGTTTCATGATCCCATGCTACTGAAAGCGTAGAAATCAATAGGATGCTTTGTACTGGGAGACAAAACGTATTGGTCTAAATACTGTAGCTGTCTCTGACTTTTACTATACTTGCCGTAGTAATTGTTTTATCTGTTGCATTTGGGATGCTTTTTGAAGCTCCGGATTAAAATTGATTGGATAATTAGCGTTGTAAGTAAATTAGTGAGTACCGATGGTGTTGTTTTTGTCACTGTTGTTTTTTTTGTGATGTCCGTCTTCTTTCATGCCAATTTATATTGTGCAACAAATGATATCATATGTTGCCATGCAATTATGTTTATTTCTACTTTGAAGTAATGAATAACTTTGTGGATTTCTTTAATAATCTTGATTAATTTTTTAGAAGCAAGCACTCTTGTTTTTGTAGAATTTAGGTGGCCCAAGCACAATTTTTGGTTGCACAAACTAAAAATAAGTTGTCCGGGCAACCCTACACCTACTAATTATGTAGACGGCTCAATAGATTGGTTTTTTTCACCGTGAATGAATACAGGTGTCTATTTTATAGATTTTGAGTAGGGATATAATGTAATGGAGTAAGTATTTAAATCAGCAGGGTAAGTATGTGCCCCACTGACAGTTGAACAACATTGATCAGTATATGTATATTATTCTATTTAGGGAATGATAATAACCAGTTATGATGTACTGAATGTTCATACTTAACTTTGGAAGCAAATGCTGCTTATAGTGCTTTGATTATTTAAATGCAAGCTAATAGTAAAAAGCTGCTTTCACTCCTATTTGGGACACACAGTTTCCCCAGTTTCAAATTATTGTCATATTTGAAAAGTATGTGCTGTGGACTATTTTCATACCATACAATTTATTTTCTTGTTTTTATACTTCATAATTATACATTTATACTTAAAAATTGACTGTTTGATAACTACCATGTTTGCTAAAATTAATTTTACATATTTTTTAAACTCTAAGAATGGGATATCTTAAATACTTATTATTCAACATTCATGTAATACTCTACTTAACCACCATTATGTCTTGTGAAATGTGAATCTGTAGTTAAAATTTCCAATTTAAATGTTATGCCAGAAATGGTAACTTACGAATTTCAGATTTAAAATGTTGGCCAGAAATTGTCATTTATGAATGATAGATTAAATCAAGTTAGTCAGAAATTGTCATGTATGAATACTGGTTTTAAAAAATGTTATTTATGAATTACAAATTTAAAATGTTTGTTAAAAATGTTGAATTGTCTGTCAGATATATTGGCATTTATAAATTATTGTTTTAAAAATTATTGTATTTGTAAATTGCAAATTCTAAGTGTTTAGAAATTTGTATTTGTTCTATCCTTAATTTTTTCCACATTATTTTGGTTTTTCTTGTAGAATTTTTATTCAATGAACAAACCAATGATCACTTTATTTGCAAACTGAATCAACATATTAATTTAGGGTCTTGCAAAATAGTATTGTAAATTTGCTCATTCCGAATCTTCTTTATATTAATTTTTATTTTCCGCACACATTGTACAATTCTAGCTTTTTCATCAATCCTGATACTAAAGTCTTAACAGTTTCAGAACAAAATTACTGTATTAAACAAAAGTAAACTTTACTTTAGATTTCAATGCCTGATTGGGAAAAAAAGATTTTTGTTGAAATAAATTGGAAATGATGATTATATTTAATGATTTTCAATTTCTTTTATCTAAATATACTTAGTCTTGAAATACTGGAACAATCCTGTATTATTAATGAAATATTTAAGCACAAGTGAATGTTTTCAGTATAATACTGATTTGAGTATTCTATTAACAAATTGCTCTATGTGAATTATGTGAAATTTGTTATGTTGCAGTATTTTGAAAGTAAGGTTTTCAGTATTTTCAAAACATTCAACATTCACCAATGTTTTAATAAGTAAAATAATATAAATCCATTTTTAGCTCGACTTTACGAAGTAATGTAGAGCTCTCCTACTCGCCCCGGCGTCGGCGTCCGCGTCCGCGTCCACACTTCTGATTAAAGTTTTTGTGCAGTAAAATACTTTCTTCTATATCTTTGTTATTTCTTAAGATATTAACTTCAAACTTTAAATATATGTTCCTTACTATCAACCACATCTCATGTGACAAGGTCCATAACTCCAAACACATTTTTGTAAGAATTATCTCCCCTTGAACTGATTGAAGTTTTTGTGCACAGATTAAAGTTTTTGTGCAGTAAAATACTTTCTTCTGTATCTTTGTTATTTCTTAAGATATTAACTTCAAACTTTAAATATATGTTCCTTTCTATCAACCACATCTCATGTGATATGGTCCATAACTCCGAATGCATTATTTTCAGAATTATCTCCCCTTGAACTTAGAGTTTTCTTTAAAAAATGTTTGTTTTTACTGCAACTGTTTTATTTCTTTAGGTATTGATTTCAAACTTTAAATATATGTTCCTTATTATCAACCACATCTCATGTGACAAGGTTCATAACTCCGTATACATAATTTTCAAAGTTATCCCCCTTGAACTTATAGTTTTCTTTAATAAATATTTGTTTTTACTGCAACTGTTTTATTTCTTTAGGTATTGACTTTAAATATATGTTCCTTATTATCCACCACATCTCATGTGACAAGGTTCATAACTCCAAATATATTTTTTTCAGAATTATCTCCCCTTGAAATTAGAGTTTTCTTTAAAAAATGTTTGTTTTTACTGCAACTGTTTTATTTCTTCAGGTATTGACTTCAAACTTTAGATACATGTTCCTTATTATCAACCACATCTCATGTGACAAGATTCATAACTCCTTATACATTTTTTTCAGAGTTATCCCCCTTGAACTTATAGTTTTCTATTTATTTCTTTTTTTTTCCTTTGAATTTGTTAAGTTTATATTTTCAAATTTTAAAATATGTATGTTCCTTATCATCAACCACATCTCCTGTGACAAACACTTACTAAGTCGAGCATGCTGTCTCCTCTGACAGCTCTTGTATCATTACTAGTATTTCTTTCCCTTATTTTTCTTGCAGGTTATGCATTATTCATTTAGTTCATCATAAGGGAGTTCTTTTTTCTTCTAAATATTAATTAAATATCTGATGCAAGCATAACCCTAGTAATTCCATTTAGTACTAACTTATGATGTTGTCTATGAAAGCTAACTACACTTCCTCAATAAAAGAATACTATCAATTTTTGACAGAAACAATTCAACTGTTAATGAAATAGAAATTCATCACTAACATGTTAACCTTGTCACTCTTGAAAATATTGTTAAAAAAGAATAATAGACAGGTTTGTCATTGCTTGTCCATGACTACTGCATGCTGCCATCTGTATAAATATCATGTAGAATGTAAGTTATTGGATATTGCTGCACACCAGACATGTGAATGAGAGGTCAAAACTTCTTAATGACCATAGGCAGTCAATATTGCAATAATGATAATAAACTTATTTACACATTTTCATAACTTGTTTTTCCATAATCTTTTGTTAATGACCAAGATGCAGAGAAATTTATTAACTGATTTCTAACCTTTAATTTATTGTTAGTCAAGCTCGGTAAAACCATGCACCTAAACAATTTATAATCTTTAGTAAGAAATCCTCTAATGCTTTTAATTTCTTTAATGCTAAAATATGTTGTAATACAATGAAAATAAATTACATTTTCGTTATAGCGAAAATAAGATGTTCAAGGGATGTTATTTGTAAAGGTAAATGGTGGCTTTGCCATGGTGCTCATTTAGTGAACAGGGTTTGTACAGTCTTGACAAGGCCCTAAATTTTGATGGTTGTCTTGAAAAGGCCCTAAATTGCATGGCTGGCCCTGAAAAGCCCCTAAATTTGCACTTTCTGACCCTAAATTGCTATCTTGAAGGCACTAAGTTTAGTTTGGAAACTCTTTGGTTGGTATTTATCAAAATCTTAATGATTTTCATGGCAATTTAGCATCTATTTTATCCCATCATCATGGCTATGGTTAATGCAGCACATTGTTAGTAACTTTAAGGTAGAATTCCCATAATAGCTGCTGTCAAACTTCGGGCGATGTCGGGTCATGTCGACAAATTACGTAAGCGGTTTTCGTCGGTGTCGTTATCAATCGATAAAGATCGGATGAACTTTTTTATTGTGTAAATGCCTCATTTTTCAAATATTATTATTATTTTTATTGTATTACCTCACAAGAATATTAATTCTCTCAATTATTTGAGAAAATAGGTAGAATTCGTGTAAAAAGTTTAAACCGGAAGTTTAAAAATCCAATTCAAATAATGGACGAAAAGATTCGTCCCCTAACAGATTCGTCCCCGAACAAATTCGTAATCAATAAGTTGTTGATGATTAATGCAATTAGACCGTAAAATACCATTATTTTATCTTTAAATTGTCAATAATGGCGTTTAAAAGTAAAATATATACTGTAACGATGTGTTTACTTCATATTATGATGGTCACTAGAGTTTTGACATTTTTTCAAAAAGGGGGTTGATGTATTAAAATGGCATTTTGTTTAGTTATCTGTGGTAAAAGTTTTTGTTCTTTGTTTTATTCATTGCCATATGGTTTAAGGTAAATTATTAAATGTGTAACTAGGAGTGCAGAAACTGTTTTCATAGTCAAAAAATAAGGATACGGACTTGTAGTTTTTATAGCTGGTGAAAATCGTCACATTTTCTGTTGGGTCTCCCTATTATTAACTTGGTATGTGTGTAAAAATACCAAGGTAAAGTTATTAAAGTTGATGTATTTGCATTCATTAAAGTATTGTGAATTTTATCAAACAAAATTTATGAAAATAATTTGATTATTTAAATCAATTTTACATTTTAAAGACATATACATCTTCAAATTTATAGTGTGATTCTTACTTATAACTCAATTTTCAAAAAAATGTTATAAAAAATTTATTGGACGGTAAAAATTTAAAATATTTTGCCAGTGAATCTAGGTTGTGATCCTGATTATAAAGAAAGTAGCAAAAGTCTTATTCCTTGATATGTGTATTATGGGTATTCTACCTTAATATTAAACTTTGGTAGCATTACTAGCTAAAGCTCACTGGAGATCACATTGAAGGAGTTAACTATGCATAAATGACAAATATCATCTTCTTAGCTGTATACTGACAGTATTTTGAAGTCCAGGGTTAAAATACAGAAACAAGGGGAGTAACTCTTGCATGAAGAAAATGAGAATACTTGTAGTTGTGTCCCTTGTGTGATACAAAATGTACAAAAGCGTTATAATAGAATATATAGTGTGTGGGTGTAATATATGGTATTGTTGACATTTAAGAAAGTATTAACCATCTGTGTCGCTGTATAATAATGATGTTATGATGTTAGAATTATCGATTTAAACTTGTTGATTTGAATGTAGATAGTGTTGCATATATAGACTATAGAAATAGTCGTGAGATGATATCAGGTTTTAAGATCATCTTGACTTAAGTATTCATATCCATATAAGCTATATTTAGACTACTGACTGAATGGTAGATTTTTCTAACATTTTAGTTTCTTGTTCAAGAATAAGATTAATTTGGAAATACAATTTTTTTATTCTCTAAATTTAATTTTGCTTGTACTTTTAAGTTCAACTATAAATCCAAATAATGCTAACCCAGGGCTTGACATTTAAGGTCATCATATAGCCTCTGACTAGCTTAACTTTGGTTTGAATATATAGTTACTTCTACCGAACAATTGTTTTGGGCAAGTTAAATGCGTAGTTTAATATATTGAATATATAAGAATATTTCAGAATTTTTTCCTAACTCATACTAGGTAATTCCCTCGTCATGCTGAGCCATTATGACGCAAGCTACTTGAGGTCAACGTTAATTGTTTGAAATATTTCAACTGTATAGTGATGATAATATATGTATGTAAAATATTGAATAGATAATTCAATTCTTAGATAAGAAATGTTTTAATACTTATACTATACTGTCCTACTTAATTTATTGACATATTTTTATCAATGCTTTATGATTGTGATACCATATTTATGAAATTTTATTTTGTTTGCTTTTTGATAACAAGTTGTTTACATAGATTTAAAACACCCACATTGTTTGACCTGGGATAAGGTTACCCGTCTTACTGTTTTGATCGTAGGTAATGGAGATCAAAATTATTTTTGATAAGGGTTTTGTTGTGCTGAAAAACTGAAACTTTTATATGCATTTATACCCTTCAATGTTAGCAGAATATTGGTCATTTTTTCATCTTAAGCATGGTAGAGCTACTACAAAATAGTTATTTTCATTACTAAATTATTAGACTGACAAAATTAATATGCAACTTAGCCACATCATTCAAAAAAAGCCTTGATTTCTCAAATTCTGTTACCATGGCAATGCTGTGGAGATGATTAATGTCTCATTTTAAGTCCATAAATTTGAATACAGGATACAATGATATTGGTAAACAATATTTAGTTACATTAAATTACATAAGAAAAAAATGTGTTTACAGAGCCTTGTGGGTTTATGAAAAGAACCATTTATTCATTTAGGCCACAACAAGTTGATTGTGTGACTTTTCTGGGAAAAATGGGGCGAGTGATGAAAAATAATTAAACAAATCTTAGGGAATAAAAATATTTTTTGTAAAAACTGTCAAAATTAAGGTGTGAGCAAATCCATAGAACACATGATCAACTTGTTGTGTCCTTAGCATAGATATATGCTATTGTTAGCTCAAATTAGGTGCGAGCAAATCCATAGAACACATGATCAACTTGTTGTGGCCTTAGCATAGATATATGCTTTTGTTAGCTCAAATTGCCTATGTAGCAAAAACCTAATATTCTAAGTTGACCTCCTCCTACATAATGACATAATTCTATTCTTCCAGAATCATTCATTCAATGAATGTTGGAGGTCAGTATGACTAGTCTGTAAGTACAAACAATCTTGAACTATCATTGACCATTATCTCAGGATCACTTGTAGATACATGTATATCTACTACAAGTATCAGCATTTCCAAAAATGCTTGAAATCGCCGTTTAGCTGTGTATTCTCATTAGAGTAAAAACATTCAAGCAATATGTGACAGCGTTTTAAGCCTTCCCATGTCTATTTATAGAATACCAGCAGAAATAACGTGCCCTGTTAATGATATATAAAGCCATTAAGTCTATTCATAAAATACCAGGAATTAGCGTGCCCTGTAAACTATATGTAAAACCATTGATAGATCAATGTATATTTAGATTCGCCCCAAAGTAGGGAAAATAGGTTTGCATTTTTTCAACAAACGCAAGTTTTAAAAAGAAAAAAAAACATGTTACAATTAGTTATGCATATTTTCTGGTGTTATATTGCAACTTTCTTGAAACTGGAATCGTTCATATATTGATAATGGTGTTTTCTAGTAATACAAACAGCTAACCTGACAAAACATGGCGTCTACGAGCCCATACACCCACCCCTATTTTGACTGTTCAACATCCATTTTTTCATCATGTGACCTCAAATACATTGATTTGCTTGGCTTAAAGCATCCCGTGTCGACTACAAAATGCTTAAATCTTGATAATTGTTTATATCGATGTTCCTTGGAACTTAGATAATGAGAGAGAGTCTATAGTACACATGTACCCAGGTCTCTGTCTAGTGTCTACCTTGATGTCACCTTGTCTGGTTCCCAATCGTACTTGGGCAGGTAAAAGTAAGTCAGGCAAAGCATGATCATGGCCGCACCCTATGTAATGAATTAGATATTGGATTATTATGTTTTCAAATGAGCATTTCTCTCTACACAGGCTTAAATCAAAGGATCTTTGTACAAGAAGTGCAGTGGATACCTTTTTTAGTTGTTTGGTAACAATAATTTATGCAAATAAAGTATTCGAAATTCTAACGAGACTAATCCACGTTCGAATTGTGTTCACTTGAGACATGTTTTTGTTAATCGTCGGCTTAATGTATGTTTAATCTGAAAAATTGAAATCGAATGTCCTATATAGTACCGAACTCCTACTAAAGTAACTATTCTCAGCAAATTATCATGCAATATTAAGAAAATGTTATATCTGTATAATAACTGAGGAGGCCGCCATGATTCCTGTTTGCCTGGCCCGATAACGATAGTGGTAAGGGGCAGGTAATCCAGGCTAGATGTCACCATCCTCTCGGTACAAAAGTTCCATCAGTACAATATAGACTACTTAGAAAGATTTTAATTAATCTTGCTAGGCTTGAAGTCTAATGGTTAGATAATTCTCTCGGCAATTTTGATTACTGTAATTATAAAAATTAGTTATTTTTGTGATATTTTTTTTCTGAGGCATGTACATTGATTCAGATTATATTCTTTGAGACATTTTTTATAAGGTAATCATTGATTTTGGAGCATTGTGGGTAAATTTGTCTAAAAGTTGCACTTGCTGTCCTCTGTGATTTACGTAAGAAAACAGGCAGACATTGATCTCTCTGACAGCTTGTTTTAACTGCCTCCCAAGTGACGTAGTGACGTGTCTGATACTGAAAACAACCAATGACTTAATTTTACTTTTCCTAAATTCTGCTTTTCCTTCCAAATACAGGGTTGCCCACAATACTGTAGTAAGTGCATTGAGTTAAAGAAAGAGTTACTACAGTCTAGCTGGCAACCCTTGAAATTTATGATTGTTCTTTGTCAATTTGTACTGCAGTCAGTTACATATTATTCTAGGTGTCATACTGGTAGAGGGTATTGAGTGCAAGTCATCAGGGAAAGAAGTTTCTCCGTGAAATGTTATAATTATTAGTACTGAAAATATTTCATCTCATTATTCAAGTCTTCAAAGCCCGTATAATTTCCCTCGGTGCAAATACTAAGTTCTATAAATTTGCTGTCTTATTTGCACCGTTTCTTTGACAATGGTGTGCTCTTGATATATTTCTTGCCTTTGTTACAATCGGGGTGGCCATGCACTGTTTCTCAATAATATTTTAATAGGGAAGTATTTCTCATCACAGTTAAATTTATAAGTGTAAGTGCATGCACCCTTAAAACACAGGCCTGCAAACTTGTGACATAGTTTGGTATTATTGCAACTTATTAGAAAAATGTTGATGAAACGTCATCAAGTTTTTAGTATTAGATATTTTCTAGTCTTAATTGTTTTTGGAAGATGCTAACCAAAACTTTTTTCCAGACTGCAGTATCCACTGACCTTCGTAACAAGTACTCTCTATCTATAATGGTACCCCATTTGGCTAGTTCAGCTGGTAGCAGTAATACTGAAAGAGGGGTTGTTGGTTGGATTCCCAGATCAGGGTTTTACACGGCCATTGATAATTGGGGGTCCACTGGATGCAGGACTGACAAAAACAGGGGTCCACACAGTGAAATCAGGGGTCCAATACTAAACTGCAAACAATTTTGTTGTATTAAAGTAATGATTGTTGTTTTATTTGTTTAAAATAAAACAAAAAGGAAATGAAGGAAAATTAAACCACCAGAAAACTTGTATCTCAGTTTATTGAACATTGGTAGTAACAACAGTGACCGTTGGATAGTCAAATTTTATTGAGTAGACACAAAATTCATAATCTATATGTTCAGTTCTTGAAGGGGAGAATTGTTAGAATGTAAACATTGCCACGTGCTTTCAGGTAAATAAACAGTTTACCTGTGATGCGCGGCGTCTCCGTACAAAGGTCAGTCAGACCCTTTGTGTACAGAATGCCCTCTACTTAAACAACCGAAAGTTCCGAATACGGCGTTCGCGCCTTCTTGAGTAAACTTCCTGCAGCGGTTATTTCCCTTTATCAAATATATTAGAGTAGCAACGCGTGACGTAATCGCTACGAGGAGTTTGCTTCTTTGGCCGACTTGGGAAATACCCTATTACGCCAACAGTGTTAACATCCGGGGTATTGAAATGGAATTTCTTTTTCGATTGCCTACAAAATATGGTCAATCTTAGCTTAAAATAGAAATGTTTCCAGTTAACTTGTGTAGTTGAAAGAATATCTGAGGATGTTGCCATGTATTTTATGCATCCAAGTGGACGCAGGCTTTAAAATGTTTGCGTCCAGACAGGTAGTTTATGCGTATATGGACGCGGATTTGTGCGTCCCGTAAAACCCTGCAGATGGGGCATAAATTCATGGAGTTTTGTTATGAAATAGTTTCTTTGGCCATTTTCCCTTCTACCATTGATTCTAAATCATGTGGGGCAGTTGTCAGTCACTGATGGAAGTATGTGCCTACTAAGTGGTTATCAGCTAAATCCAGAGATATAGCATTTTCGGGAATAGTGAGATAGTAAGGTTGACTGTCGTCATGATATGACCTATACAATGGGTTGCTAATATTTGGCATTAAACCCAATTGAAAAAAAAGACATGATTAATTGCTGGTGTAGATCACATGACTATAGTCTCTGCAAGTTCTACTTGGAATATAATGGTTACTTAAATGATTCCAATAGCCTCATTGTACTCAATGACTGTTTTACTTGTTCTGTACTGAATTCCAAACATGAGTATACATGTTGGTGTGGGTGTAATAAGCTGCTGACTTTCTCAAAACAAGTTATGTTTATGTCATAGTTAGTAGACTGGTATTCAGGTTATGACAAACATACTAAATGCATTTATACTAAATTGAAAACCTTCCAGCTGTCTGGCCTTGACTCAATTTTACAGTGTACAACAACTGGACACCTTTATGATTGTATTATTATGTATGATGAATTAATGCCAACATGGATGTCCAGGTGAGGGCTTAGCGCAAAACTGTTATAACTCAATTTAAATAAAGAGAGAGTTACGACAATTTTGTGCTAAGCATGAAAAGTAGACCTTTGTCAAATTTTCTAATAACTGGCCCATTTATTATCACCTTTATACTTATTTGCTATAATCTGACTCATTATGTTGCAAGAAAACTAATTGCAGTATTTAGTCTGTCCAAGTTTCATGCCTTGGCAAGCTTATCAATTGTACTGCTATTTCCCCAAGGTGATCAAGTTATTTGTACCTACTTATCATACTGCCTCTGAGTAGTCTTGTACAAGTTGGCTTATTTGGTAACAATGTAATAAATAGTGTCTAGAAATAATACCACCCATAGGGGTCCGGGGAGATCAGGAGGGGGGGGTCCAGACCCCCCCCCCCCCCTGGAATTTCCAAAATGTAGCAGTCCATGAGTGTATTTTTATTAACTATTCTTAAGTAGAAAGAAGCAATTTTCTTGTGCTCGCCTTTGTGTTTAACATAGATCTAATGATTATGTAGTTTTTTTATAAAATTTTTGCATTATATTGCAAACAGTAAGTAATGTGGTTGTGGTTCTCTTTCCTACTCAAACTCTAATATTACCTTTTGTATTAATTTAACTATGTGTTAAATAAACGTCTGAAGTCCAGGATAAAGTTTGAAAAACTGACATCGCTTAATTGGTGGTTCAAATGGCTAGTTCTTGAAGCTTGCTCAGGGATTCAATCTGACCAATTTTTTTGTGCTCAGAAAGTATTGAAAGTTAAGTATTCTCTATTTGCACCACAGATTGAAGGCGTGACATCCAAAAATATATGATTAAAAATATTTATACATTGTAACAATTAATGTATTGTAAAGTTTAATCCTAAATAACTAAATCCACTTTTGTTCTCTTTTGACTTTGTTTGTTTTAAACTTCCTTTTAGGAAATGATAAGCTCTCTTCAGGCACTCCTCAATTGACATGTGATTATGACTGTTGTCTATATGTAAGTGTCTGTGTGTGTCATCTATGATAAAAAAATTACATAGTAAAATCTGATCCTTTGTTATGAATCTGTTAAATCTTAATTACAAAACTTTGAAGCAAGAATGGTTCTCTGAGGGTGTATGGGTGTTGTGAGATTGCTCTTGATAATTTCTTCTCTTGCACCATTAACAGTGTCACACTTCAGTCCACTTGCAGGATGCATAGAAACCGTAGACCATTTTTGAGTAAATAAGATATTAATTTAAATACTTAAGTTGTTACACAACAGGTAAAATGTATGTCAAATCTCTATCTTACCTAGTGTACAACTGTCAGATCTCAATCTTCTGTGGGTTACCAGACTGTAACAGTCTGATCAGGTAATGATCAGGCATGCCACCATTGGCCCATACTGTAAACAGTTATCAATGATATTGTCATAACAGTGATACAAACGTCAGTATTGTTGCACTCCATAATACATGTGTTGGTACCATAGCATTATGCAAGAAATAACTAGTTGAATCAAACCAAAATTGCAGTGTTCTTGAAATTTTGAATTTCAGAGGTTGTCTGAATATAATTATGTACGTAGCAGAGGTATAATACGGCACTAGTACTCTATTGCCTTCAAGCTAGCTTTTATGGGGACGTGATAGTGTCCACTTATGACTTGAGAGGTCATGGTTCACGAATCTTTGTTCAGACCATGGATTTTTATCTGGTTACATTTAGCGCCCAACGTAAATAATCCACTAGAATTGTGTGATTGCACCCTTAGATAGTCCCACAGACAATCAAGCTCCAAGAATTCGAAGATGAATTCTGTTAAGGAAGGGGCGTATGTAGTAGATGTATGACGGCACTAGTACTCCCTTGCCTTCAAGCAAGCTTTTATGGCGACATGGTAGAGTGTCTGCTTACGTTTCGAGAGGTTGTGGGTTTGAATCTCAATTAGGACCATGGATTTTTATCAGGTTACATTTATCTTACTGGTGAAACAGACACATCATTGGTGCGGTCATTGAGAAATGCTTTTTTGCACTCAAGATTGCTTGCTAAATCAACCCTAAAATCTACTGATATAAAGGTTGATTGTGTGTCATATGTTTTTTAGTTTATTTTTAGTGATTAAGTCGATGACACTCTTGTGTTGCCATGGAAACAGTGAATTTAAGATGATAGTCTCATGATTTTTGTATTAATGTTTTTTTCTCTCCAACTTAGGTATTGGTATCTGTCATCATGATAGTAGTATGTTTACTGTTTAAAGTTTTCTTTTCATGATTTTATAGGATGGTTCATGGGTTTCTTATTTATTTGGCTTCAGATTGCTTTGTGTTTGTCAATGTATTGTTGGTATGAAACTGGAGCTATGTTATAGGAAAAATCATAAGAATCAGGCCTCAGGTTCCAAGGATTTTTATCTAATTATAGTTATAGTTAACATGATGAAATTAAAGTCTTCACCTTAAATTTAATCACACACTTAGCCTGAAATTATCTACTTATTTGACTATAAGTCAAACTACATGAAAGAAAGCAAATTTCAACAGCCCAAACCAAATTTCACCAGCCCAAATTAGTTTCTGTAGTCCTGGGCTTTAGGCTAGTGGTTTAAGGTAATGACTCTAATTATAGCGTTTGAACTGTTTTAAACGCTGGTTTGGTGATTTGACTGAAAATTAACCTTTTTGTCACTTTGCCCCTATCCAAATGAGCAGTCTTAGAATACTCTCATTTCGTTATGGTTTGTGTGACGGAGAATCTGATGCAACATTGCCAGAGTGTTTCTGAGGGGCGGTAAGAAATGATCTTTTGAGTTCAAGTCTGGGTTACCATGGCAATGCCGGGGGAAGGGCAAAATGGTGCCCACATCATATCCTAGCCACAGCGTGACAGGAAACCCCTGAGACATCTTTTGATGGGGTCATTTTTTGCAGACATCTTTCCTTAAGTGAAAATACCAAATCCAGCTAAAAGCTAAAAGCTAAAAGTCCTGAGACAATCTAAAGGGAGATGGTAAAAGTGCATAAACAGCCTTGTTGTTTATGAAGATTAAATTACATTATGCACATAGTAGTAAATGTTGGGTATTAAATCTTTCTATCCATCGCTGTGTGACAATAGTCTTGTGGTTTTCAAGTTTCAATTTGTGTTTTTTTGGTAATTATTTTTAAAACCTCCTTTAGACAAATGCAAAAAGCTTGCAGTAAAGTCAAGTAAATTACATTTAGTGAGGAGGTGTAGGCGTTTGAATACTAAAAAATTGCTGAAAATAATGTACTCTTTGACCTTAGATTATGTCAGGATTACATTGTTTTTAGAAGGAAATGGAAGTAGTAATGACTTTCCTTTGTTTTCTACTTTTGTTCATGATTAACATGTTGTATATTGAAATTTTTGCTTAATTTTTATTTTTCAAGGTAAAATTTTGAGTTATTACGCCTGTATCAAATAATGCAATAACATTTAGCGGTGTTATGCCTGTTGAAATATGTTAAAAGACAAGGACATACATTTTGCATTTTTTGTTAAGTTGTAGTTGATATCACATGACATGTATGTAGAAAAAATTGAAGAAGTAACCTTTTAAAATACCGAGTGGGCGTTTAAATAGCGCGGAACCCTTCGTAGTGAAATTAATTACTTCCCATTTCATAAAGATATGGGTTGTTTTTTGTACATTACTAAATGCACATCCTTAATTAGCTTTTGAAATCTTTGAGTTTTTTTATGAATATGATTTACAATGCATTAGCTGTAATGTAATAGCGGTAATGTAAACTGTACAAATAATGTTTTACAGGAAATCTTATCGTAGTCATGTCATCCAAATTTTGTCATATAGTATGGGTGTGGTATTATTTAACGACCAGGTTCACTTTTAATTGAGGTAACAATTGTAAATTGATAAAATAAAGGGTTTGTTTGTTTTGTGTACTTGTACATGTTTTCGTTTTATGTAACTGTTTTGATGAATTGTTTTGTTGACAATGGGAGGTTGATTTTAGTGGTTTATTTTTTTGTTTTTATTTGTCGTTGTTATATGTTGAGTAATGCAGACCTTCAAGGATGCTGTGCTTGATCACTCAATAGAAAAAAGCAATTGAACAGAGACTGCATTTTACCTGATCGGTTTAATGTTTATACATGGTAAAATAAATCCTCTCATTTCTAAATCACCATCGTTGTTACGTAAATATTGATGATTAAGAACTCAGAATTTAAAGCTTATGTAATCTAAACTGGAAGCAGTTTTATCAAGCAAGCTCTCCCCTAATATGGTCATGGTTCTTTAATTAGATATTAAGCTGCTTATCTACTTATTTGATTAGGCAATGCATGATGGTCTGCTTACCTAACCAACCTACCTAGACGCTAAACCAGTGCTCACGTTCCCTTTAACAAAGAGCTAGATTATTGAAAAGGATATTCAAGAGTATTAATTTATACCGTATGATATGTAATTATAATAATGTATACAATTTGACATAATAACTATTCACATAACTTTTAAAGTAATTTCAGTTAACCAAAATTGACATATATTAAACTATTCAATATACTGCATGAATCTCAACTTAATACCAGGCTATGAAATTAGGATATGAAAGTGACAAACTCGTCATTTTAGCAGCTAGCACTTTATCAGTCTGGTTTGTAGAAATTTGGTTGCTCAAAAGAAATTTTTTTGCTCGCTCGCCCCATTTTGTCCAGGAAATCTGTAGAACACATCATCAATTTGTTGTGGCCTTAATACCCTTTAAATATTGACATGAAATGAATTTAGATGAAGGATACAACCTGTTGAAACTTGAAGCTGAGTTGTAATGCCAGAACCTCTTTGCATCGTTCAATTCTTCATAGACCTACTGCTGCCATTTTGAGACTACTGGTAACTTCTGATTATTTCTTATAATGACTGGTAAAATATGATAGGTCGTCATGGAAACTAGACTTCAGATATTGAAATAATATCTCATGGCTTTAAAAATGAAGAGAAATCTTAGAAAATAATGGATTGTCATATTACTCAGCAAGCCAAATCATCTTGAAAATGTCATTTGATACAATACATGTACTTGGCGTTGTTGTTTTTTGCGTTTTTTGAAATTTTTTATCTAGGTCAAAGACAAAAGTATTTTAATCATGCATACGCCTCGCCATGTTTTAGAATTTATGTCTCTGACAGTAATTATATATTCATTTGATGCACATAAAACTCTACGTTTGTCTTGCATGAAAATGTCACCAGTCATATTTTACTCCCACTTAGAACACAATTATTGTCTTTGAAATTTTGAAACTTTTTATGAATGGACGTCATGAATTTGTATGTATTTTTTGTTGTTTTTAAACATGTTTTTTTGTTATGATGAACAACATAATGTCAATTTTTGCATGTTGCTCTCTTTTTAGATTCTCTGAGGACCTTCAACTGGTCTTTAATGACAATTATTAAGACTGTTACACTATTTTTGCAATATTTGCTCAAGTTAACGCTGAACAATGGAGGGGTCACATAGTAAACTCTGAAAAGTCAAGTAATCATTTTGTTGACGTCTCCAGAAGTAAATATCAATGCCTTTAAGGCTTGAATTAAGATATTTACTGACATTATTAAAAGAGTTTGCGTATGTTATGACATATATTACTGGAGTAGCTAGGCTGTTGAAGGATGCAGGAGAATGGCTCGTTCAACTCTTCTAGTTTTGAAAAGTACTATTTTTTCATTATTGAGTTATTGGCATGAAAATATTCCTTTTCTTAAAACTTTTCAAGCTTGTTTGAGGTAAAAACAATTTTAAGATTTTGTTAAAAACTTAAAATTAAGGATTTTAACACTCCTGTAGAGTCATTTTTAGTTAATTTCAAAATAGGTTTCGGTACTTTTTAAAACCCTGAGACTTTATTAACCGTAAGTACATACAAACTATAAGAAAGTGAAAAGAAGATCTATTTTAATCAGGATATTATAAAGATATGATTATACTTATTATTTGAAAAGTCAACCTGACACAGACTGTCTGAGTTCTCAGGGTTTTATCTATACCCAATTTTTAAGGAAGAAAAATTTATAAGATAAAAATATATATTTTATCCAGTACAATAAATCTAAGACCTTTATGCATACTAGTATTCTACGGTTCTAAGACGACTAAATTAAAATTTTTACATGGGGTTTCCCCATGTTTAGTAGCGGACTGTGGCTAAGCCTCATTAAAATTTGTCGTAGACAATTACATTAGGCTGGGTGTACGCAATTAAAGGGGTAGTCTGCAATATGCGCTTTAAGCAAGCAGACGATATGCTGTTTGTACAATGAAGTATGTCTAATCTAGTTTATGTTAGGGGAAGTTCCCTTGTATCGCTTCCAGTTGTTATATAATTCCATGTTTATATGTTTTATCAAAACCCCATGTCTGACAGCGCTATAAGCGCTTTGATTTAAAAAAAGATAACAGTACTTTTTATGGAATTAAGATGGCTGTCCCAACAAGGGTATAATTCCCAGCTAATGACAGTTTGGTTTTTTCCTTACTTTTTTTTTGAAGTTTTTAAATCAAAGCTAAGTTCAAATCTTATTGTTTTTCAAATCAAATTGCTGCATTGGTTTCATTACAGCCACATGGTTCATCAGTAAGATTTGAACTGGTCAAGAAAATTGTATCATAAAACACTTTTGGCAAAAGTTACAATGATAATAGTCAGTAATGAAGTTATTAACGTAGGTGGGCTGAATCAACTAAATTGGCTAGTTTTCTGTCCGATCAAGTGCTGTAGTCCATCTAAAATCTGGTTAAATGCTGCTTATACTGGTTCTGTACAATAACATAATCTAATAAGCCACACCATGGTCAAACATGTAATATACTAGGTAAAGTAAATATATCAATATACAAGTATTAGCATTTCCAAAAATGCTTGAAATCGACACTCGGCCCTGTTTGATGTCTTCTCCATTGATGTATATATTTTGAGGTTAATATTTATTTGCTAACGTGGCGGAGGTTATGAATAGAAAATTAATCTTGCTTTCGATGAACAAGTCTATTTATAATTAATTAGTTATTTTTGTAAATTTTACTTTTTCCGATCAATACTAATTGCGTGAAAATGTTTGTCTGCTAAAATATTTAGTGGTGTGTAGCCTTCCTTAATCTCAGCTGATGCCCGCTATTGACTGTGCGCCAGCTTGATTTTAGTAAATGACTTGTTCATGGCGGAGATGAGTCCATTCACACACCCCTTTTTTATTTTTTCACGGCCATTTTCTTATCATGTGACCTCAAATGCATCGTTTTGATTGACTTACAGCAACAAAATGTTGACTACAAAATGCTCAAATCTTGATAATACTTTAAACCTATGCACCTAGGTGCACAATAAAATAACAACTTTAAACCAATCAACTGAATGACCTTGTATCAAAAACTGAAGTTTCCTATCTCAAACATCTAGGTCACATATCAAAAGTAAGTCAAAATGTTGTTCAATTTTTCCATTTCTATGAACTGTATCTATGAATACAAATGAGAGATGCTAACCTGATCACCTTGAGCTTCCAAGTGATAGATGTACTAAACATACATGTCTAAGCCATATTATGTGATAATGTATTCTGTATAAACTGAAAACAGTCGTGACTTGTTGTTTCCTATCACATGTCACTGGTTGTATTCTTGTTAGTTCCTCCCAGGTTGGTGTTATTTCCATGTCCTTTGGTGTTTCTTACACTAAGAGTGTTTGGTTTGCCTTGTATGTCCTCACACATTCTATGGTTTCATATAAATAACAATATTAGAAAATGATACCTGATATTTGCATATATAATAACTAACCTCTATAGTGAATGCAATACGCTGGAAGTAGTACACACTAATCAGGCCAAGTAAGACACTAGGCATCGTTAGAAATTAATTTATTTACATACAAAAACTTAAGTAAAAGTTTGAAGTATTAAAACTCATCATTGTTAATCAAATCTTGATTTAATTTGTAATCTGCTGTGGTCACCCCACAAACTGGGGATGGCAGCTAGTGGCTTGATTTCCTGACATTTGATCACCATGAAACTGTGTACAGAGTAATAGTCACAGTCCACAAGATTGCAAACTTTTGATCAGCCTTTACATGCTTGGCCAGTGACATTGTCTTTCTTGGATGACCATTGATTTATCTAAGGAGCACCAATTGATTAGTAGATTTGTGTTAGTCTGTATCAGATACATTCTATTGACCTTCAACTTGACCTAGTGAATCAAAATTTACTTATTGAAGAAAATTTGCCTCATAAATTCACACGATTGGCCAATCATAGCCAATCATTTTGTGATGACAAAGCGAAATACTTCCTATATTATCTACTAATGTAGTCTTTGAAGTTTGGTTTAACTTGTCAACTGTTGCAAGGAAATCACTTATATGGAACATTAATCTTGGTTACAACTCCCTAATTTTTGTGTTGAATGAAGCAAACAAATGATTAACTTTTGTTAAGATAGGTAATAACATATATATTTAAGGTTTTAAAACTTAATGTAAGACACTTTCGTCGTTAAATATTATTTTAACTTGAGTAAATTTGAATTTTTTTTACTATGACCTTGACATTTGACCAGGGCTTGACTTTTACTTTTAAACTAGGTTGCTCAGGTAGATAACCAGCTGTATGTTTTACTTGCTCAAACCAAATGTTTACTAGTGCTCAGTAACAAGCTGCCCAAACCTAAATATAGGTCATTGGGGCAACTGGACAACTTTAAATGTTAAATCTTGTCATGTGTGCTGTTGCATGTTGTTCAGTGCTACCTTGGTAAACTGAACATTATAATTTTGGTTCATGAACATGACCAAGATTTTTCTCCGAGAAACAGCTAGCAGTCAAAAAATAGAAACGATCAAAATACAAAGTAATATAACACAAACAATAACTGATGAATTTCTTTGTCCCTAAATGCCTACATAAGCATATGAGTTGATGTTTACTCTGAATCCTCAGCACAATTTTACTTTTGCACTTGACCTAGTTTTCTGATTGACTGGGCCATAACGGGTTTTAAATGTCATCAACAACTTGACGCTATGGAGCCATTGGGTGCACATTTTCAAATCCTCTGCAAAACTCTGCTTTTAGATGATTGACGTAGGTCCCTGATTTGTACATAAGGTATTTTTATGCAATATTGACATTTAAGGTGTTTCTTTGTCTAAGTCTTATTTTTCAGTCTACATGCAGTATGTTTGTTAACCCTAGTCTGTCACCACCCCTGTCATTTTGACCTGATATATGTAATAATTACAATTTGATTGTAAATTTACGAAAAAAGATTGTATTAATTACTGTTTAATATAAAGATTAGGTTGTCTTTAATGAGGCATTGTCAGATAAGAGTGTTTGATGTCTATTAAAAAGCAACAACAGTCCTATCTTTTAACTATTGAGACATTTTTGAAGACCTCTAAACCTATCATTGATTATGGTTCATAAATGTTCTATTGTATTGACGGCTGAAACATTTACAGAGGGGCACAGTTTTGGTCCCATTTTTGTCTCATTGCATGTATACGTAGCTTTGATTAAGGCATAGTTCAGCAAGTCGCTTTGGTTATTTTGGTCTGATACAGATCTTCTGTTGGCATGAATCCCATTCTGTTAGGAACTTGGGCAATTAAATTCCAATTAAGACATCTTGGTGTCGAATTAATTTCCTATTTATTATGTTTAAATACTTGTTTTGTGAACATTAATTGTTGTATACACTTTATACCTGTGAATAATGTGGCAGGTTTATAAACATTTATGAAATTTTGAAACTTTTAATTAAAATTGAAAACATGACCAAATTAATTTAATACCTCCCTAATCAGCTTGTTTGTCTTCAGACTTCAGCATTGTTCTGTTTTGATTTCAGTTTATTATCAATAAATCAAATTTGAGGATTTTTTTTGTTTTGTATAAATAATGAAATATTTAATAAAAATTTAATAAATAAATATTAAATGCAATTTTGGATAAATAAAATTTAACTAAGTTGTTTAGTTAAGAATTTTGAGTGTATTGATCAACCCTGTAGTTCTATTATCATTTATGACATAGAAAAATAAGTTTTGATAATAAAAATCCTATCCCATTGTGTCAAAAATATTCTTTAATCAATATTGTGAGTATAAAATAGCCTATAAAACTCGGCTAAGCTATGGCACACATATTGATATAATTACGGCTGGATGTACCTATATACTTATTGCTTTAGAAGTCTATACAGTACCCACCAAAAGTTTGGAGACATTTTCAGTTCGTAGGCCTACTGAATAGCTTTTATCAAAAATTTGATTACTGTTTATTTAGAAATGCTAATCGGTTTTGCTTTATTTTTGGTTATCTTTATACTTATACACGAGGCTACAAAAATAGCATTAAAACTATGCTATGGAAAATAATTACAATAAAGATCGTTTTGGAGGCTTTAGGATGTCAGATGATGAATTCTTTTAAGTGTGCTGCATTTATGAAATGTGTTTTATTTTATCACAAACCATACTTAGATATTGAAAATAATGATTTTTCAAAAATAATCATCAAAATTTAAGAAATGTAGTAAATTCCTTTTGTCTCCAAACTTTTAGTGGGTACTGTACAGTTTGTAGCTAGGGTTATCTAAAGTATTATTATGCATGCAAACACTTGAGCTGATAAAGATTACAGTATATTGGTTGGACAGTATGTTGGTTATAAAATTTTATCCGTAAATTTTATCCGTCCTAGTCAGTTGTCGCATAAATATAATATATTAAATCTAGAGTCATCAACCTAATCGCTTGACCTAGATAACTGCTGAGATTGTCATGTGACACCAAAAAGTAAAGACAGTGACAATAATGTTATAGTTCAGTTCCTGTATTTATTCTACGGTACATTTCATGAATACTTCCTATGTAGATGTGTATTTATACACCTCTATCTCCGTATTGTATGTTGTCGGTTTAACCACGTTTACAAGTAGTATATAACATTTAGCTGGTTTAAACATGTTACTGTATTGCGCTAAAGGCAAACGAAAAAGCAAACCAAGCCTATAGCCATTTAAATCTTTACGCAGTGTTGCATGGCTCTGTATTGTGTGCGTTAGAAAAAATATTTTAGATTATTAAGATAACAGTATTTTTAGTAGAGGAACATATGAATACGGCAGTACGAGAAGAAATTGTTCCGATGTGTATAGGAAGTAGAGTTTATATTGGAAGTTAGATTGCTTGTGACAAGACTGTAAGCATTAATAATACTGTATTGGTATTTTTGTATTTATAGTAAATAGGTTTTTCGAGTGATACTGTGGTTGTATGTCATATACTTGGGGAGTTTTTTTATATATTTTAAAACAAAATGGAGGATTAACATTGCTTGATACATCTTTATGAAACTGAGGACATTTTAAGTGATATATTATACTTAAGTGACTGAACGTTTAAAAATTTATGAATATGCATATATTAATATCTATAGTTTTGAACAAGTATAATGATAATAACCATAGGATTGTGTCGTCGAAAAACTTGAAATCATAGCAATAGGAACTGTTTGTGTATCATAAATTGTGGTGGATTTTTATAGTGTTTTTGCACATCGTGTTGATCGTAGTGGTTTTATACACTGTAATGGATGTGTCGGTTGTTAAAAAGTGAAGGTTGATACATCAAAACATTACATTAATTGATACATTGTGGACAATTATGATGAAATGTTTATGAAAAATTACTGTGGCTCAGTGGTTAAGATTGAGACTGGATATTTTCCATCAGCTATGCCAATCCCCAGCCCTCTTAAGATGGAGCAAGCGTACATTCCTGGACATCCGCTATTACACCAACCTCAGCCGATTCAACCGCTACAATTCCCATTTATGATGCCGCGTCCTTTGTTACCATTGGCCTTTCCATCAGTGCCTCATCATTCAGTTACCCCGATCGTTCCAGTGCCAGTAAAAGTTGAACCGTATGAGAGACCTGTGTTTGAAACAACAATTGAAACACCAGTATTAGATTTATCAGTGAAAAAACGTCGGGACTCGACTGTGTCGAATATTTCTGTTGTGTCACAACCTGACAATTCTATGAGTGATGAAAATGAACAAGGACTTGATCTCACGTGTCCTGATAAACAAAATGGTGGAAAAACATTTAAAAAAGCTTTACTGAACCGATATAGTAAGTGCAAGCATTCACATATAGTTTTATATGAGTTTGAAATTTTAATGAGTTTCAAATTTACATGAGAATCAAATTTCTAGCTGTTATGTATATTGAGATGATATATATCTGAACAGTAACAAGAAAAATATTTCCCCTTCCTTAAACGAATACAATTATGGCTAAAAGTTTTCAGTATTAATACTGATTTCAGTATTTAGAATCAGTATTAATAGAATGAATTACTCTATGTAATTTATAGAAAACCTGTCTATTTCAGTATTTTTAAAAAGTAGGTTTTCAGTATGTTTTAAATGTTCAACTTCCATCCATGAAAATTATTATATTTTCTAAATTGAGGTATCACATTGCTTCATCTCAATCTTTACATTCACTTTGTCCTGTGGTGTATAGGGTATACTTTAAATTGTACATAATTTGATTTCAGATGAAAAATATGATGTGACTATACAATTTACAAACTGAATGCATTAAGCAGTAACACCTGCCTTTTAATACATTGTATTAAGCATGTAATATTAATATAATCTTTTTAAGACCTCTAACTTGGTTGACTATCTTCCACACACGTGTCCTTCGGGCAGGCCAAAATTGATGAATGTATCCTTGTGTAGCTATTGCTATCATTAATTTTCTTGACTTTCTAAAACTTACTTTATTTCTGTTTGGACATGCTGTGACTTTATGTGATTTTTGAAGACTTATGACCGTTTCTAGCCTTTTTATTATGTTTGCCGAACTCACAGGTCTTGTATTTCATTTAAACTGGAAACTCAACTCATATATTTGAAACAACATTTAATTTTTATACTAACAAATTACTTTTGAACGAAGTAAAACATTTGAACATTACAGTTGTGGCCTAAGAAAATGTTTAAAAAACTTGAAATGGATTTTTAAATACCTATGTGGCAAAAATATAACTAATGTTATACACTCATTTATTAACCTTTCCTAAGACTATATTTAGCCTAAAGGCATACAATATTTTTTATCCTAATTGATATTTTGTATCTTGTGAAATATTTAGATTTTAATAAGATAGTAAAATTTCATTGACAATCTAACCTTTGTTTAATCATTATAATAATTTAGTCAGTATTGCCCAAGATTTTCTCGAATACAATGTCCGATTTATTACATAAGTTAGAGTAAAAGGCAAAATAATCATTTTGCCAGACTAAAAGAAAAACAGTAATTATTCACTTGCACAAATTAATTTTCATTAACCCCTTGCATCGGACTATAAATCTAAGACTAGTGGATTAAGGCAATGACGAATACTATCTATAAGTTACATAAGAATTCCATGATCTTTACTAAATTATTTTTCATTTTTAAAGGTTTTTAAATTCAATTTTTGAATTCAATACATGCTTCTAAATCACTGTTTTATATGGCTAACTTACATAGCTAGCTACCAGCTTACCTGAAAAATATGAATTAGAACATTTCTTTGCTTAGGGTTTTAAACTTTTTGCTGCAAATCCAGAGATTTTTCTACTTGTGCAAATTTATTGTAAATATTGAGGTTATTAACATTTATATTGTAAGCAAGATTTTTTACTGTGAGACTTATTAATGTTTGAGCATTTTTTTCCCTTTGTATAAGGACAGTCACATTTATGTCTATTGTTATATAGATAAAAAATGTACATAAAATTCTCAGTTCATTTGAAATTACTAGAGTGTAATTTGTGATAGGAGTTGTGATGTTTTAATATATCCGAGTGCATGTGCGTGTACAAATCCGGTACAGGAACGATAAAAATCATTTTTACATCAATTAATACAGAAATCTCCCCAAGTAGTTCTGGCTTTTCTATCAAAACCATGTACTCCACTGTGTTTGTAACTCTGCATAACAAAGGCACCAAGGTCTCTACTGACTGTCATGTGACTGGTAAAGAAATTAATTTTGTACCAGAGGACAATACTTACATAGATAGCCGGTTAATAATTTGCAGGTTTAGCGCAAAAAGATAGTAACTCACTCTTTTTTAAACTTGAGTTACGACCGTTTTGTGCTTTACCCGCGATTATTGTTTTGCATGTTAAGTCATTAGTTTAATACGAAGGAAGTTCTGTTGGTTAATTTTAATGATATCTAACAAGCATTTTGATAATTATTTGTGTCCCTATGGATCAAATGAATGGAAAATTAATTGTACTAATTTCCTGGCTCATAGTTTAGTTGGTAATATGATCAGTGTTAGGAATACAGTCTAATATAATGCACTAGTTACCAAGCTAGATGTTTTCACATTATACATATGGTTAAGACCAACCTAATACATAGATTTGTTTTTTTCCCCCTGTGAGTTCCTTTTAGCCTTACCTATTTTGGATTTAAGTAAGTTCCGTTTGTGTTTTAAAATGTTTACATAACCTGTACGCAAGTGCTATGAATAGTAATTTTAAAAACTTGAAAGTTTATGTAATAAATTTTAAGTGTTGGTTCAACATTGAGGAGTGGAAAAGTGTGTGATTAACCAACAATTTTATCACCGTCCCAGTCAGTCAAGTTACGCATCTAAGATACCATGGAGAAACTCTGTTGACGTGATACACAATTTCCGCAAAGTGAAAAAAATGTTTCCTGTTTAAACAAGAAACATTTTTAATCTTATCTGAATTTACAACTTGACCGAGTACTTCATTTTGCGATTGTTTAAGTCACATGATCCGCCATCTTTACAAATGTTATTTCCTTTTATCAGTTTCGGAAGTTTATTTTATCAAGGACTTAAAACCCTAGCCAAAAATTTATTTTATGTAAATAAGAAAGCTTCCCTTGATGCAAAAAAATATCCAGGGTCTACAATAGACGACTTGACAATGAGCTTAAGTTTAAAATGATCTACTCAATGCATTGAATGATTTACATTTAAGTTTAGTAGTTTATTGTTTGCCACATATAGGTCTTTGAAAAAAATTATAAATACAGATTCAGCAAAGATATATTATATTGAATGGTTTTCAAAATTTATAGCTTAAGTGTTCCTTATTTGGGTTTTTTGGCAACGTTACAAAATATTTTGTTGATAATTATTGACACGTCAATCAAACATTTTAATTTGAATCTTAAACCTGGATGTTTAAAGATAGACTGATAGACTTTGATTACCGCTTATATCCGGTAAACAAATATGTTTTTGTTCCGCATATGAATAAATTGTAACTTAATATAATTTGTATAAAAACAGGCCAGTTATAATATTGAAAACATCAGTTTATCGTCCATGACCGAAATGCAGAATATTTAGCCAGGCGGTTGTACTATTTGCAGGAATATAACCTTCTGGCTATAGATTTGTGCTATAATTTTTGTTCAATGTTTAAAAATAATGCATTATTAAAGAAAATTAATTAGTCAATCTGGGATGTGAAAACTATTATAATTTAAGAGTGGCCTTTGAAGGAATATAATTTATGTATGAATTAATTGATGATATCTTGAGTTGAAATTCAAGTTTTGGTCTATATGCAATAAATAGTACAAGGCTGAAGTTATATTAGAAATTTTGATCTGTGTTAATGAGTATGCATAAAAATTATAATTACAACATTGCATTATACAATAATGTTTAAGTCCCCCAGCTAGCTTAGTTGGAAACGGGCAAGTCTACTGATCGATGGTTTTTAGGATTTGATTTTTTGAGCTGGGGCATTCTTTTGTGGAGTTTGGTTATGAAATGATTTCTATTGCCATTCTCTCTCCTACCACTGGTTCTAAATCATGCATGGCAGTTGTCAGTCACAGACCAAAGTATGTGCCAAGTAACTGGTTAACAACTGAATCCAGAGGTTAAGCCTTTTAGGAACAGTGAGTGAGTTGACTGACCTCAGTGATATGAGCTAAACAATGTGTTGCTATGGTTTTAAAACCCAACAAAAACAAACTAACATTATATGATAATAATTTAGTCTGGTACGTCATTCACTCAAAAAATATACTTGTTCATACTTATACTAATTTATACAGCTCATAGGTCGCTATCCTATACATTTGAATAATTATGCATGGCTGATCACGAAAATAATATTTGGTTAATTTATTATACATTAATGATGTTCTCCAACTAAGCATTTAGTTATAATTATTGTTGAATCACAATTCAAATACATTACATTATAAATCTGTCAATGATTTACTTTTAGTTTATGTTGTCATGTAAATTATGTAATGATTTAGTTAAAGTACATGTATCGTCATCTAAAAAAACCATGCACAGTGAGGGGGCTGCATTAAAACATTACGCAATCAACTTTTAAACTGAATAGAACTGAACATACATTTAATATCATTAAATTTAACTGTTTCTGTCAGTGGCGCATGTATAGCCCCTCTGATTTAAATACTCACTATAGTACTTCTGTACTGATGATAGATATCAATTAATAGATACCAGTATTTATGTATGGGGATTATCAAACAAATATCATGTATTTAAATCAGTAGTGTTAACGTATGTGCCACATGACACTGACAGTTGAAAAAAATTTACCTATAATATGTACAAAATGTATATACGAGTCGTATTATATAGTTTATACATACATTTAGACAAAAATACAAAAAACATTAAAAAAACAAAAACAAAACTACCTTTTAAATAGAGACAAAAAAAACTTATTTAATTACAATTTTAAACTGTACTTTTACTACATGGATGGAAAATGTTTATTTTCAAGTAAACAAAAATCATCCATTTTGTTTGTTATTCAGTTCATGAATCTCTAATCTTTATTTTAGTGTATTGAGAGATATTTGTACAATTATAATTATAATGATTGTTCTTTACTCATTGTGTTGCCTAAAAAGTTACTGCAATTAATTAAAGTTAAGGTAAATCAGTGCTATTTGAATAAAAAAAATATTCTCTTAGTTTCTGCACTAGATAGTCTCTACGTCTGAGACTATTTTAAATTACCCTCCAAAAGTTGCTTCGTTCAATCACTTTGTTCGACAACTATGCTACTTTCCAAATATTTTTTCACACATTTACAATTTACATTGTACTTACTGAATGGAATTTCTAGAAGTTGTAAAGCAGTTCATTGTTTAATGATATTTAATTCTGCTTTTTCAAAATCAGTATATTTTTCTTAGGATATGAAATGACAAAAATATCTCAAACTTGGTATTGATTCTTTGAGATTATATGTTGACTATATAGTTTTAAAGGCAGAATTTTTAGTGACATTTGCTGCAACTCAAAACATTACTTCCGGTATACTAATTAAATGTTGCTTCCATTGCATGACTTTAAATGATTAAAATAAAAACAATGAAGATAATGGTTCTTCAAACTTGAACATGGAAGTAAAAGTAATTCAATGAATTGTACTGTTAAAGAACTTTTTGAGAGAATTTTATTTGCTACTTTTATTCGAAACTGCTCATATGACTATTTCCATACATTTTATTGGCTGTGACTTCCCATTAATGAAAAATATTTTAGATCCTGCCAAGTTTTTGTTTAAAGTGGTAAGATGTAAAAAATTACTACTTCTTTTTCTTATGAAATAAAAAAAAACTTACATTATTATAGCAATGTTAATTATGTTTTATTTTTATAAGCACTTTTTAGATAATCATTATACATAATATAAACATTCTTATATTTTTCTTACTTGAAATCTTATGTTAGCATTGGAAATAAAGTAGTTCTTCCGTGGGTACTGATGTTTTTTTAAGATTGACATGACGTAAGAAAGAAGTTAAAGCTCTATTAAAAATAGATAAGTTAACCGTCAAGTACAAATTATACCCTCCAACTGATGACTTTTGATTAAGTGTTTCTGAAGTATTTTTTCAATATTGGCAATAACTATGCATATTTGTTCCTGCTTATGAAATTATACCTCATATATTTAATGTCATTTTTACACCCGTAAGCCATAGATTGCTTGAAGTCCACTTGAAAAATAAATAAGTTACACACTCTACTTTGTAAGTTTTAGATCTATTTCTTTGTCAGCCTTTAAAGACTTTCATCATTACCCATAGTGCTTAGAATTCATGGTTGAAAATACAACTATTGTAGGTTAAATGTTATGTCACTTGAAACTGTTTTTCATTGGATCAAGATTGACTTTGTAAGAGTATACTTCAGGCATTGAATGACTGTTTCTTTAGAATTGGTAGTATTTGTTCAGAATGTTAAATATTTCATTACTAAGTAGGAAGGGTTTTAAATAATATTAAATTTCAAGACATTGTAGATCTATATGAGTCTTTAAAGCAGCACAATTGAAATAGATTCTTTATTCAATTACTGAAACCTCACCTTACATCCACCTTGGTTCTAAGACCACCTCCCCAATAAGACCAATTTTGAAAAATATTGTTTACTATATTCATTGTTTTATATGTATAGTATTGATCAGCATTGATAATTAATCATTAATATTTTGGATGATAGTCCATTTAGTAGAAGTTTAGTACTATAGGTCTTTCAAAGACGATTAAAATTGCTTTGTGCTCTTACACTTGGCGAACAATTACCAAAAACCATGTCTGCAAAGTAGACAAGAATCGGACGTTGACTTTTTCTTGTTAGAATTATCCGATACCTCGTACAATACATAGAGCGCCACCATTATTCTGCTTTGTCTTACATACTTTAACCCATCAAAGTTCAACTGGGAACCAGACAAAAGTACCACCGGTGTATATTCTTTATAGTGCATTGGATGCATTGTACAAAATTATAGTGGTACTATACTAATCATACACATATTTATCGTACACATGTACTATTCCAGGGTAGATCCTTATTATTAATGTATTTGAGTGACTGTTTATAATATTGATTTGATCACTAACAGGTCATATTATTAGTATATTATATTACTTATTCACATTGCTAGATTACACTAGAAGAAATACTAATTAGATGTTGGTTATATAATTAATAATTTCTACAGCCGTTTTCCCTCCTACCACTGATTTTAAATCATGTAGGGCAGTTGTCAGTCACTGAAAGAAGTATGCGCCTAGTAACTTTAAGGTTAACAGTTGAATTCAGAGATTTTGCCTTTCTAGAAATGACACATAGGTTGACTGACTGCCATGATATGTCACCTATACAATGTGTTGCTATGGTAATTAACCTGTAAAAAAGATTTTGTTAATAGGACTGGTCAATGTCTTATTCTGTACTCTGTGGTTCTAGGTTGGTTACTCAGTACTCACTGCAAGCATGAGACATGGTGATGAAATGTTTTGCCTATCCCATTAATAAAGATAAGACTTTGACAAAAATTGGTGAATTTCACATTATTCCTAATAACCTCATATGACCTGTAGACCTTTTTTAATCTTGTGAGCGTATTTCAATCTTCCTGGTTCATTATCTTTGCCCTTCTACTACAGGTAGACAATTATTTAAGGTCATTATGATAAAAAGATTCGCTCGAAGTATAATGCTTTCTGACTATATAGATATATGACATAATCAAGTTTTTCTGTTCTACATTTTAACTTCGATATTAAATTATTATATAACCTTATTCTTGATTGAATTTAATCTTTAATATGATTTACATTTATTGTGATTATTCTTGATCTCAGAAAAGGGCTGGGAGGCAGAAAAAGGGACAGGGGGCATAATAGAGTGTTAATAACAAGGGTCTGTAGTACATTGGGCTATGTGCAGGATTTTGAATATAGTGTCCTGAAGGGATTGCTGGTTCAAAACCCACCCAGGTTGTTACCCTTCTATGACATTTCAACAATAATTATGTTGATTTTCCACCTTTAGAAAAGTCATGGCAAAAGTTGTAGGCTTTGTAGGAGAGAAGTTCAAGTTAGTACAGTACAGGTTCTTGACAAAGGTCCATGAAAGCTAGGTTAGGTGGGCTGACTTGTCGTAAAATTACAATAGTTTAAGTAGACGTCACCATAAATACTTCCTTATAAACTCAAAGAAAAAATATGCTGCAGTCAGTTATTTGTTGAAGATGTTACGTCATTATTGCCCGATGGCCGAAGAATCTGTACCCAATCTGTACTCAATGATCTATTTTGTCAGTTTTTTTCTAGCATGGCACAGTTACCTTCATGTCTTACAGTACAACATTAAATCATACAACAATATATTGCTTGGCTATATTTCAGAATGACAATAGTTACAAGGTGTTCAATAAGTGTTAATATACACAGATTATGATTGTTTCTACCATATGTGTTTGTCAATATAATAATAATATTTCCCGTTTTATCAATTGTATACACTTAATGTAATTCATTATGTTGTAGTTTGGTGTTACCCGCTAATTGTTAATTAATTGGATACATTGAATGCTTCACTGTCTGCATTCCTACAGACAGCCTAAAGGACTTGATGCAAGAAAAGCCGTTAATAGTAAGAGCATGTTAGAATTTGGTTGAATTCATTTCTGGTGGGAGTAAATCTGATTATAATGTACAAAGTGACACTAGAACTTAAAGGTTTAAATTGTTTTGCTAAGTTGAAAGATCCTTCTGATTTATACTAGGTTTAACACTGTGCCAACACATTTTGGTTATTTTACAGTGGCCAGCACACCTAACCTAGCTTTCTTAAACCATTGTATATAACCAGTGCTCACCTACCCTTCCACAAGTACGGAAACTTCTCCATATACCTTATTAATGGAGGAAAATTGACATAATTGTCAAATTTTCATGGAAGGGTATAACCTCCTTGGGTGGGATTCAAACCTGTATCTCCATCCAGACACTAGATTTGAAATCCTGGTACCCTACCAACTGTGCTACTGAGCGGAATTGAGTTACGGTAAAATATTAATGTTTCTGCATATTTAAGCCAAGCTAAACTTGTTGATGGCCAAGAAATCTGTATCATTCAACTAGCTAATGGTTATACCTCATAAAATAAATAAATGTTCATTCTCATTATATAATTTACTCGTCATCATATAATTTGTGCACCAGCTTAATTATAGAGGCTTCCATGCATTGTATACTTATACTCTCTAATTATGATACTGTTGTTTATAATTAGTATATAAATACTTATGACATACAGCCCTAAGCTTTCAATTAGACTATCCATGCATACTTGATAGAACTACATTTTAGCTCAACTTTTTGAAGAAAATGAGAGCTTATACTGTCACCCGAGCGTCGGCATTGGTGTTTGCGTTGCAAATCAAGGATAAAGTTTTTACAAATTTAAATAACTTCAATATTATCAAAGATATTCAACTCAAACTTGGAATACTTATTCATCACTACTACTTCCACCTTACTTATAAAGGCCCCAATCTGATTAAAACCCGATCTAAAATTTTCGCATACTCACTAATTTAAATCTGGCCTTTTCCAAACAAAGGTCATGTTCAGGTGACCTTTTCTCATCATTATATTCATGATGAAATTGTTATGATACGTAAATTGTTTACATCGTCTATGTCACGCAATTTGAAATGAGCCACCCAATCACAGACTGTGAATAATACCGCTATTAAATTAGCATGCAAACCTTGGTCTAAAAATAGAAATTACGAAATCAAAATGTGATTAATAGTGTTTTCGTCTAGATGAAAGCTGCGCATTGATTGGTCGACACAAAGGTCATCTCAACGTGACCTTGCATTGAGAAAGTAGAGATCAAGTACGACAACGCTGTACAGGATCTCTGTTTACGGAGATTGTCAAGGCCCATAACCCTGGCTCCACTGTTTTAGGAGTTCTGCCCCTTTTTACTTAGAAAACATCCGAAATCAAGGTTTTTACAAACTTCAATACTGTCAAAGATATTCAACTCAACCTTGGAATACTTGTTCATCATCACTACTTCCACCTTACTATCAAGGCCCATAACTTATTCTCTATAATATTTATATGACTATCAAAACACACAACACCGATTCCTAAGAATTGAGAAAAGTCGAGCGCGCTGTCTTACGGACAGCTCTTGTTTTCAATCCATTGTGTTTTATTGTTTTACCTTGAAAACAGATTTTCAACATTTCTGTGCTGTATGTGAAGATAAAAGATTAGAGCAAATCTTGATTTATTTTTCTAGTTTATATTTCACATTCTGAAGTTATTCAAACATACTTTACTTACTATTTCATATTGCTTTCATTTTTTATCTCAATGCTTTTAAGTTTTTTTGCTAATGCATGCTGGTATGATATGATACTTGCAATGAGTTTTGTATTTGAGAAAATACACAAAAGCAATTTTTGGTTTGGTTTAATGCTAAGCAACACATTGTATTGGTCATATTACAGCGGTCAGTCTACCATACTTGCCATTCCTTGATTGGCTAAATCTCTGAATTTAGCTGCAGTTAGCTTTAGGCACTTTCTTCTGTCAGTGACTGACAACTGCCATACATGATTTAGAATCAGTGATAGAAGGGAGAAAAGCCATAGAAATTATTCATAAACCAAGCTCCTCAAAACTGTGCCCCACGTCGTGACGTGGAAATAGAACCTACATTGTGCACTACCAACTGAGGTTACAGTGAGGCATCTTTCACAAAAGCTTTGAAAATATTATTGTTGAAATATTGGACTGAAGAAAACAATATGTTACAATAATTACAGTAAACATCAATCATTCCTTCATTGTTTTCACTGATTTAAAACTCTTGTCTCATTAATATGCAACTTTTACTTGAATAAAAAAACTTTTCCATAGAATAATTTAAGTCTGAACGCAATTAGGCAAAAAACTTGATTGTTTCTTCATGATTTATGTTGACAATTTTTAGTGTAGTATTATTATTTGAAAGAGAGAGTTATTGATTTTAAAATGATAATTAATAGCGAAATAAAATAATGCATGATTCTTGTTGTATAATTCTTTGTTTGCATCTTTTAATTACAACAATTTGAATATAAGTTTTTTCTGTGAAGAGGAAAATTAATTGTAGCATTTTGAAATCATGGCTGTTTCATGGTTAATGTGTGATTTTGTGGTCAAGAGCATGAAGGACCATGGTTTATGTAGCTTGGACTTGACTGTAACCCCCCTTAACAGGGTAGTTCAATAAGGTCCCAACTGTCCAGTTATTGACAATTAATGTTTTCTTTTTTCTGCTTTCTTTATTGGGTTTTAACGCCTTATCAACACAATTATGGTCATTTTATTTAGACCTTGCACCTAACTCAGCTTTCCTGGACCATGTACTCACTTACCCTTTCACAAGGTGGGCAACTTCTTCCTATACCGTATTAATGGAGGAAAATTGCATTTATATATTATCAAATCTCATGGAAAAGTATAACTCACTGCCCCAAGTAAAAATTTGAACCTGTTCCTCCTTCCGATAACAAGATTCGAAATCCGAGCACATTTCCAACTCTATAAATAAGGACTTGTGTGCTATTTCTAAAATAAATATGTGACATTATTTACTGTTGTAAATGATGGTGTTTAGATTTAATGTTATTACTGTTTTATGTATAACACAATTTTTTGTATGATTTAATTAATGATTTACATGTAGGTATATACATATATAAAATATCTGAGGTTTTTCTAATGACGTATTTCTTATAGTAGATTCACTTGTAACGATATGACATTCTGGCATGAGTTATCGTTTATTTCATGTCACACATGTAGACCTATTCAACTTGTTCCGAACAGTATTTAGTTTTTGTCACATACGTTTATTATTCTGTCATTTTTTAATGTGGCAAATTATATCAAATACTTGATTATTGATAGACTCTCGAGTGCGTGTATGGCGAACTGTAAGTTCGATGTTTTGCTACCACCGAACGAAGGTATAATAATTCTTGATGTTGAATGACGTAAATTTTTTATGGCTTTGAATTTTATTTATGTTAAAGTGTCATTTCTTGACGTTTTAAGTCGTAAAACAGTAAAAAATTATTTTCTCTGTATTTACAATACTGTTAAGATTTGTAAACAAATTTAAACCTAACATTAATTTAGCCTCTCCTTTACACCAGGATTTACATGTCAAAGCAGATGAATTTTCGGAAACGTTTATTATGAATCACATGTATTTAATTGTTGCATGGCGTATATATAGTGCGAGATTTTGCCGCAGGCTATGGAAGGGCATGTTATTATATTTGTCACGTTTTATGCCTTGTTTACGAAACGAAATATTTCAAAACTGCCCGTAGGGCTTAAAGCGTTGTAGTGTTTAATGTCAAATTATGTAGCATTAAAATTTGATTTCTTAATTAACCTGTTGACGTAGCTTGCAATAGACTGACAGAGGTACGCTTTTATTGAATACTAATTATGTTTTAAAATAACGATACGACCTTGACATTGGTGCCGTTAGTGAATGAAGTCTTTGTTTGATGAATGCTCGCATTTTATATTTTGATTATTATGATGCACCGGTGATATGAAATCATCACATATATCCTTTTTAAATGTTGAATTTGTTGAGATCTTTATTAAGGAATTGGTTGAAAGCTTTATAGTGTATTTATGAATAAAGTTCAAACATTGATAGCAGAATTCAAATAACTCCTTATCAATTTACATGTTTAATGGTTTTTCCTCTCTTCTTTAAACTTCATATTAAAATGTTATGTCTATTTTAAGATGAAAATTATTGCTTTTGTCTTGTCGTCTGCTTTAATGATCACAATATAGAATAACAAATAATTGAAATAATTATAAAATGTTATGTGAAGGTTATTGTTTCTTTTCAGAGAGAATTGTTCAAGACTTTTCTATTTACATGTAATTTTAGTTTATTAAATGTTATCCATGTGTTTAATGTGTCTTTCTTCTACATCTTTCATTATAGACAATTGAAAACCTGGAACTGATCATTATTGCATTGTTTAAAGTTGTCTTTGTCTTGTTCTTTAATAATTATGTCTTTAACCCTTTCAATGCTGAATTTCCAAAATGGACTATTCTGTCTTCAATTTTCCAAACTATCCATTGTCATTTTAGGGACTTCAGGATAAAAATTGGGACAATGTGCAGCCAACAAATGTGCAGCAAAGCTCCTGGTCAGTGGGCATATGTGTCAGCTGTCACCTGGCTCTTTGCTAGTGGCAAAGGGAGTTTAATATAATACTTTTTAAATAAGTAATGGTCATTGCCCAATTAAAAAGGCATCGTGGCTATACAAAATTCTGCTAATGTAACTTGTGTACATTATATATATAAAATTGGTACATTCTGGGGAGATATTCATGGTCATATTACTGTCAGTATGTAAGTTTTGTCATCTTACAAAAAGTTCTGTCAGTTTCAACCATTATGCATCATTTATTAATAATGTTTTATGTCTTTAACTGACATAGATGAAATATTTTCACTCCCTCTTAAAAATGTTAGTAGAGTTGGTTTGGTGCAAAACATTAATATTTCTCTTTTGCAACACAGTCCATGGTTTTCACTTAATCATTATAGTGATGCATCGCACTGTCTTGCAGGCTATATATGGCGTTTTCTTAACATACCGCAAGATGGATGCAACACTGCTCTAAAATTTCTTTTGACATTTTTAAAATTATTTTCTATTGTATTATACTTATAAAAGTAAGAATGTTTAGATTTTAATGTTTAAGGAAAAATGTGTGGCCTAGTTGACATTTCACATTGCAGCTTTTGCATAATTTATTGATGTTGTTGAATTACTGCAACATTGTTTGCAGAGAATGGCATCTTAATTTTAAGATTTAATTGCTCCACCTCAGTAAATCAGTCATTGCGTTAAATTTTCCTGAGCACCTAGCCCTTTTTATTATGTTACACAGTAAATGGCAAAATTATCAACTAGCCCTTCTATATAAAACAAGTAGCCAGAATCAATTTTCACTGTCCAGATTCAATTTTCATTGTCAAGAATCAATTTTCATTGTCCAGAATCAATTTTCACTGTCAAGAATCAATTTTCACTGTCAAGAATCAATTTTCACTGTCCAGAATCAATTTTCATTGTCCAGAATCAATTTTCACTGTCAAGAATCAATTTTCACTAAGCCAGACTTTGGGGTAGTGAAAATTGATCCAGGCTAGTGAAAATTACCTATAATATTTCATATAGAAGGGCTAGTCAATAATTTTGGGCTTGTGGGTTATGGCAATGACTTTATAAATCTTTTCTTCTTTTGTTGTTATAGTTCAGATGTGTTATATATCTTTCCTCCACTAAGGTAATGATGTCATATACATCTACTTAAGATTAAGAATTAATGATAATCTATGTTCTTTCCTAGAATAACTGTTGACATTTGTAATAATGAGTTAATCTTGTAACCTCTGATGTCAAGGTCACTTGTATTTATAATTAATGGAAGGTATAACAATGTTTTGCTTATTCATTATGAAACTAAATGTTAAAATTGTCATTTCGCTCAATTTTGGCTTAGGAATTGGAGATGATGGTATGATTGCAAACTAAGGGAGGTCATGCCTAGTGATTATTCTAGAAAGGGGGGGGAAGGGTATAATTATAAAGACTTTATTTAATGAGGCTACACATTTGGATAAATCCAATCTTCCATGTGGACCTCATGGTATGACCATGTTTTGTTAAATGGCACAATATAACATGGTCAACCATCAAAAACCGTGGTCACCATGGTCGACCATGGTCGTCATTTCGCCTGTGGAGGAAAGGAATGATGTAGTGCCTATTATTCTGCTTTAGAAAAATTATGATACTTATCTTGAAAAATGGCATTTTCTCAATTTTTCCTCTAAAGGGAATTGTCAGCGCCTTGTGGAACGGTTAGTGAATACCATAAGGATAGAAAACAAAATGATGTAAAATGTTGTTGAAAAGAATCATCAACATTTACATTGATGAGAAATTCTTGGAGTGTAAACATTGATTGAGAATTATGTGATCTGTAGAACAGGAAATCAGTCCAACCTGCAATTATGAATCCTTGATTTCTTAAATGTAATATATACCAATTATTTTATGTTGTATACAACATATTAAACAGGTGTTATAAGGTATAATTTTATTGTTTAAAGGTTGGTTTTGTTTCATGATATATCAGTCTCAGGTGTTTTGAAACAAAATCTGTTTAATGTTTGAGAACTTATTTTGAGATCATAAATGACACTACATGAAAATATCTGAGACCTTTAATGGCGCTACATGAAAATTTCTGAGACCTCTAATGGCACTACATGAAAGTCTTGTACGATCATATTGAGATAATGCTCTTGTAACATAGCTTTATTACTTTGTATCACAAAATCCTTTTCTTCTACATAACAAGCTTCTAGACGATATTGACTTAAATTTACGGGAATGAGGAAGTGAAAAATAAGTCAGACTTCATCAATAATCAATACGAGTCTCGTGTCGACTGAGTGCAGAACATTTTTCTGCAAGTTCTTGTTCTATATATAGAATAATGAGTTCATTTCCTGTACGTAGAATTACATTGATGTAGGATCGTATCGGACAAGTTTTGTGATATAGATACGATGTAAATTAGTCTGCGTCTGTCTCGTTCGGAAATTTCGATTAAGTTTTTAGATGAGTGCTTCACTTTTGGGGAAAACTGAATGACCTTTTGTATTCAAGATGGGAGCCGAATTGACTTAATATGATTAAACTGAGTACAGGGAAAGTTGTTTCCATGTAAACATATTTTCAGGGACTGGTCACATTTTAGTTTTGCTGTTAGCATTTGCTATGATGTAAATAATTTAAAAGGTATCAAATGTCAAATTTAAGATTTGATAATGCTTGTGGGCAATGAGATAATATAGCAAAACTTGTTTAAACATTTCATGGCTAGTCTTTGATTTTATTCAACTATCAGTGGTGCATACAATATTCCTGATGATGATGATGATGATGATGATGATGATGATAATAATGACAATGATAATAATGTTTATAATGATAATAATAATAATTTAAAAAGGCTGTACTTTTAGGTAAATGCAATATTCCATGTTGACCTCTGAATCTGACTGCTACATGCTTGTTGACAATGTTTTTATAGAAGATGAAGTCATCTATATTGTATTGTTGTATGTCTGTAACTCAGGTTTAATTGTACTTAGAATTTATGAATGAAAGCATGGCTGTTGTGTTTTTTGTAACATATGCATAGAAAGGTATGACCTTTCATGATAACTATGTTATATCACTTCTAATGATGTACCTACATAACAGTGGGAATAATTCTGGTTAAGTATACAATATCATGGATGTAGTAATCACTATGGTGGGGGTAAAAATTAACCTTATTATGAACTCTGTGTGCCACCGATGGTATTTATTTATGTATCATTTATTATTTTATTAGGTTTAACACAGTAGCAACACATTGTATAGGTTATATGACGGAGTCCAACATAACAAACCTCCCTTTCCTGGACACTTGTCTATAACCAGTACTCACCTACCCTTCCACAAAGCCAGGAAACTTCTCCATATACCTTATTGACATTATTGTCAAAATTATTTTCATGGATGGGTATAACCTACCGGGATGGGATTCAAAATCCGTACTCCCTTTGGAACACTAGATTCAAAGTCCAGGAGCGCTACCAACTGTGCTATGTGTTGCTATGGTGTTAAACCCAACAAAATAAGTAAATAAATAAATATCTACTTACAGTTATTTTCCCTCTTTCTTTCTTTGAAGTTTTATTCTAAGAGAGAAATAGAGTGAATTTTGAAGTGAAACTGTCTCTGACATAATGATCTCTATAGTCATTTCTATTGACATTGTCTGTTTTTTAGTGAAATCGGTGAGGAGACATTATGTTTATTATATGGATAACATTCTAGCAGTGACCTTGACCTTGTAATCTTTTATGTTTCTCTATTCTCTACATATGGGAGATTTAATTTCCCATTATTATGGAAAGACGAAGAATGTCTGATAAAATGTCGTCATTTAATTCTATCTCTTAGGAAACAATATTAGTTAAAAAGTCTGGGAGAAAAATTTTGAGAATATGTAAATATATATCATGTCATTGCATTGTTTGTTGGCTTTTGTATTTTGTTCGGAAATGATCTAATGTAGTATATTCCTGTTTACAAGGGTTTGAATCTGTAAGTCTTTTCTGTTAAGAAAAAGTAAATTTTCTAATCCTATGAAATTACTAACTTTGTTACACAAACAAATTCAGTGCTTCAGCGCTTTGATTTATATTAATTATGATAAATATTGTGCCTGTATTAACAACAAACAACCGGGGGGGAGGGGGGGGGGGAACCCTCAATATACTTGGGCTATTATATCTTAGAAATCAAAGAAGGTAGTTTTGACTTTAATATAAGTCTTATATAAGATATATAATATAAGATATGACAAATTCTACTTATTTGGAAACAGTGTTGCAGATATATAGTGAGAAGAATTGATTTCTGAAGCTTTGGTCTATATTTTCATATACGTTGCCATGGATATGTGAGGTCTTTAAGTTTTTAGTTGAATTATCATATATTTCACTAATAAGTGAGAAAAAAATACCCCATGATAAGATAATTTCCCAAATAAGTATGATAAATTTTTATAGTCATAATAGTGAAACTATACAATTACAATTTCAAGTTTAGTCCATCCCCTCAACACAAAATCTTAAAGGACCATTTGGCTAAAGATGGCACCGAGGATAGGAACAATGATATGCACTGCATGTGACTGATAAATCAAACATTGGTGGTCTCATGCAAAGTGAAACTAAAACATGCTAATGAAAACGGAACCATTAAATTAATACTAACTACAAGAGCCCATCAAGATATATAATGTTCTGCACATAATACTAGTTAATAACATAGTTCCAGCTATCATCATTTTATTACAACATATTATAAATTATACCCTGTACTGTTAGCATTATAAGTACATAATAAAGAGTTATACGGATTCATTTTCTATTTAATCAGGCTATTATCGTTAATCCATGAGTGCTATACAATAGCTCCACAAGACAAATGAAAACTCCATAATTTACAACATTACACGCCAGTCAAAGAATTTCTGACAATTCTTAAACAGAGGGTTTTATAAAAATTTCAGAAATATAGGCACAGTGTGAATCTGTATGGAAAACATCGGCAACAATTTCATGCCACTTTTATGATAGTATATACCTATCATTTCTGCATTCTTCCTCGTTTACTAAAAGATATCATGCAATTTGAACTGCTGGATATGTTCCTTTTTACACAATGATTATAAAACTAAGGATTTTCATGATTTCTCTAGAAATATATTGAGAATTTATATCTTACAAAAAAACTCATGAGAGAAATAAAATAAAACCATTATGAACCTATCATGATTTGTTATGAACATTTGTTGCTTAGACTTGAAGGGCACAGTAATTCAACTGAACTTTTTGAGGACTTTGGTGCTGGTCTCTTTGTCAGCAAGGTGTGAAAGGGTTTATTCTTTGTTTAAATAGTAAAGTTTCTCACTTAGGAGCACCTAAACTGATGGTCATAAACTTGACAGAGTCTTGAAATCAGGACATTTTTCCTGTCAAAAATTGTCAAAAATCACATGATTTTGCTGAAGCCAAAATGGTCTTAGTTGCAGAACTGTACAATAAATAATCTCTATGGCATAATGTCCAGATCCTTTATAAGATTTAAGTGTATATGAGATTTATTCCAAGAAATATGCTTATAAAGGTCACATTAACCCAAATTTGTGCCTCCATTATTTTATATGATGAAAAAACCATATTTTTTGTCGATGATAAAAGTTTGATGAGTGTCTTTTTATGATAACATTTGATGAGCAACATTGCATTGGTTTTTACTGCTTCCTGTTTCTTACCATTAACCAAAAAATGTTAATTTTATATCATAGCCCAAGGTTCTTGTTTTTTTTTTGATAATGACATATCACTTGTATAATTGTATTATTAAGTATATCATTGATACATATTGTTCTAATTAAGTTTATTTTTGTATGGAAATATTGCAGTTTTACGACTGATATGTACTTTGTCGAGAAGTCTGCGACTGAGTGGGTTAAGGAGATTTTCTTAAGTACCATGGCACTTGTATAAGAATCAATGCAGTATGTGCAATAATAATGTTTGATAGTGTTTGTATGGCTCATTTCACTTTATCTACCCATGATTACTTCATTCATGCAGTCAGTGTGATCTGATTACAGATATCTCTTTTATTCTGACAAGTATTATGATTGCTTAGCTAATAGCTGAAAAAATCTTTCATATTTGGACATGTTTTCATCTTTTGTCTCTCAATAAATGCATAGGTATTAGATTTCAGGTCGAATTCAAAAGTAATCTAAAGTGTTTTGAAACCTGTAAAAAAGTTAAGAGTTAAGATATATTTTGCCATTGACAAAATGTCTTAAGAATTCAATAAGCCTTATTTCTGACTTTTTTCAGTGGGGAGGGGGGGGGTAATTAAGGCTTTATTTTATGGCCACTCAGATCATGTTTCTTCTTTTGGTTTTACATATGTCTTTGCCTCTTGCAAAAAGTTTTTGCTACTTGATAATATTAGAGTGCAAGAAAAAAAATATGATTGAGAATAAATCACTTTCCGAGCACGACAAACAAATGTTTAGAGTTGATTGACCCGTATACGTATTGTATAGATGCAAACTAGAACATCAGATGTTTGTAGGAAGCATCATAGTGTCATTTTTATGTTGATGTTTGACGTATCTTTTCTCCAGCAATTGCTGATGCTATATACTGTAGTTATCAATCATGAGAAATATGAAAATATATCATTTAAAAAATGTTTATGCATATCTTGTTGTAAGAGAAACAGTGTAAAAAATGATCTTGTTGTCTTTTGTAGCTGACAAGATGTGCACTTTGTACATTGCTGTAGTCGGGGTGGATTAAGGTTGAGAAGAAATGTTGATACTATATAGTATAGAGTCTAGAGTTTAACGACATACATATGTGCTGACATTTTAGTAGTATTCATATGTGAGGAAAGACATGAGAAGACTTGTTACTTCTCTTTGATGATGTTTTAATTATTTTGCAATAACTAGGTGATTCCTAGGGTGTTAGAGCTTTTTCCAACCTGGGTCTTGATTGCAATTGGTTGCACACTGGGATTTGGAATCTAGTGTCCAGAAGGGAATACAGGTTTGAACCTCACCAGGGGCAGTTAATACCCTTCCATGAAAATCCAAAAAAAAATGTCAATTTTTCTCCATTGATAGAGGTACATGTATATGGAGACGTTTCCAGCCAAGTGTAACCGAGCACTTGGTGTAGAGAAGGGTTCAAGAATGCTAGGTTAGGTGTGCTGGCCTCTGTAAAATAACCTAAATTGTATTGAGATGGCCTTAAACCCAGTAAAAAGGTGTCTTGTTTGCTACTGTATCTAAGTTTTAATTCTTGCTATAAATTATAATAACTAGATGACTTCTTATAATGGTGTATGGGGTTTTCCTCTCTGTTATTTATTTGCTCTCCAGTTATTCCTTTCTACTGTGTTAAGTATTCGAAGCTATTATCACCTGTAAATAGATCCATCAATCTGTCCAGTGTTTCTATTGGTTGATTAATGATATTGGTTTCTTTTGTTTCTCTATCAGCCTTTACCAATTGACTTCTTGTAACTTGTTTGTTAGAAGAGGAATTATCCTGTTATTATCACTACCTTTGAAGACAGAGGTCATCCAATGTGGGTTGGCTGAGAATCAGCATGTTTCCACAAGTTTTCCGTGTTACAGAAATGTTGCGAGCATTTTTTGTGAATAGTTGTCACTCCATGCTACTGGGGCACTTAGTCTGAAGAAGTTTGCCTATGCTACCAAGGGCAAAACAGTCATAACCTTAATATACTAGCCTGAATCTTGGGACTTAGGAAAATTGATTTGGGGTAGTGAAAATTTGTCAGGATAATTAAAAGTTTTGCTCTTTGCTGTTTGTGTATAACATTAAAAATTAGGCTAGAGCTTAAAAACATTTATGGGGATGGCTTCAGAAACATCTTGAAAATGTGATTTAAGGGTTGAATAATGAAATGCAAAATACTTACAACTAGTATGTCTTGTTGGTTAGATTTTGAAATGAGCTGCAAACTTAGATCTTTGCCATGGGTTTAAAGGATAGCTAATGTTTGTTAGGCAAATCAGGGCTCAACATTTTTGTTTAAACTCAAATGAAGAAGCAACTATTTGTATTACTTGTGTGACAAATGTTTACTAGTAGTAACTAGTTGCCTGGCCCCTAATATAGGTCATCTGGGGCAATAGAAAAACCTTTATGTCAAGCCCTAAAGATTGTAACATTAGTTTGCAATGAATTTTAACAATTTCTTGTCTTTAATGATTTAGTCAGAAATATTATATGTATAAATTAAGACAGTGTTTTTTAATGGTATATAGTAATCGGAAGTTTACATTTATATTGAAGGGCCAACAACAAGGAAGTAAGGAAATAGATCATTATGTTGCAGAAAAAAAAGGTTCCTTTCAGTTTCCGCACAATTAGTTTCTTCCGTGACCACTTGATGTTTGAACCTCTCTTTATCTAGTATGCACTAAGATAGAAGGACCTTAATTTTCCTTATTTATTTTATTAATTTCCCTGTTAATATTCTTATGTACTTGAAAATCTTTTCTTATTACGGATGTTGGTAATGAGTTGTAATCGCGAGTAACTTATGATACCGCCTCGCGTTCATATATACTCGGGAGGGTTTTTATTTTACTGTGATTAGATCACTTCCCAGCTTTAATAACCTTGACCTGAATAAACTATGCCTTGAAGGAGAAACATTTTTAATGTGATCTTTTAACTTAATTATGATTCTGATCTTTGACTGTTTGAACTATTAACATTATGACGCATTTTTGCATGATGGTCCATGCCTTTATCATATGGCAACCACATGAAGTACAATTAATTATTATGACCATAACTTGCCAGTTTCTTTCGGAGCCAATATGTTCATTTAATTAATCTTTTTGTATTCAAAGAAGATTAGTTAACCCTAGATTCTATTATTAATATAAAAGATCAACCAAGATATTGGTTTTTTTGTGATTTTATGGTCCCCTTTGTTGTTTTTCTGTTCTATTTTTTTTTGTTCTGTGGTATCTGTTACCAGGTCACAGGAAATATGAAGTAATGAAGTTATTGGTCTATTAACCCTTAAACACCATCACCATTTGTCTGGTTTTGATACTTAATGCTTATTGTGAATATGGTTTATTTGGTCATATAGTTTGGCTGGGTTATAATAGATTGGATTTGGAACTCAAGTCGATGGGTTTTTCCAGAAGAAGAACTTTGTTTGCAGCAGATGTACCCTAGCAGGACAAAGTTGAAATGATAATATGTGAACACAGCACAATAGGTTTTATTCTGTGTTGCATGCCTTTCAGCAATAATATGTTAAATTACAAGTTTGGCATGGATGCATTCAGTACAAACAAACCTTTCAGCTGGAACTCCATAAACTTGAAGTTCCAATTATGAACTATTTAGAATGTCCCCTATAGGTCAAGTGAAATAGGTCATTGCAGAAAGCCCTGTTTTCAGCATGGTTTTCAACTGATGATCATCTTCAGGGCCAAATTGTACATTGTTTTGTACTGGTTCTACATTATTGTTGTTTTTCATTCTAATTGGTGCTTAATATTGTGCAACATTGTGTTAATGTCACTATAATTTCAATAACAACTTTATAAGCTCATGAGCAGTATAATGTAGTTTGCAGCAATCATAGACTAGCATGAACTACAATTTTCATACTTATTGAATTTAGCTAGTGGATTTTGTTTCTGATCGTAAAGTGTTATTGTGGGTCCTAAGTATTTTTGTATCATTTAAGTGCTTATTCATCAAGAACATTGAGGAAACTCGGACATGTTTGGCAATGTTAAACACTTAACCTTTGATACTAGGTCTTATAGTTCTCTAACTTTAAGTATAGTTTCGTGAATGGTTTCCTTGCTGTTCTTTCTGAATTGATCTTTTAGAACTTAGCATTGTTTTGTGAATAGTTTTTTGCAGTTCTTGCTAAATTGATCTTTCTGAACTTAGCATTTTTTTGTGAATGGTTTCTTTGCAGCTCTTGCTAGATTGATCTTTTAGAACTTAGCATTGTTTGTGAATGGGTTTGTGAATGATTTCTTTACAGTTCTTGCTAAACTGATCTTTTAGAACTTAGCATTGTTTTGTGAATGGTTTGTGAATGAGTTCTTTACAGTTCTTGCTAAATTGATCTTTTAGAACTTAGCATTATTTTCTTTGCTGTTCTTGCTAAATTGATATTTCAGAACTTAACATTGTTTATATAAATGGTTTCTTTGCACTTCTTGCTTAATTGATCTCCAAAAACTTAGCATTGTTCTGTGAATGGTTTTTTGCAGTTCTTGGTTAAGAAGTAGTTTTATGACAGTAGTGGGTGTATATAATAGTCATACTTACTACTTAGAATTGTCTGTAACTGCAAGCTGTTAAGAAAATTATTTCTTTATAAAAAATATAAAAGAAGATATTTATGTAATTTATTTGTATTATTTGTGTTTGAGTAGATTTGTCTACTTGGAATTAGTAACATTTTTATTGCCTGCTGATCATTTGAGATGAGATTTAAAGAAAAATGATGTTAGTTATTAGCAACTAATGGCTGCACACAGTAAAACTGTCATTATATAGGGGATTCGTAGTCAGGATTCTCGACTAGAAACGTATTTACTGAAGGACTTTGTAATGGATTATGCCTTATACTAAACATTTTTTGCCTAACTGTTTCCAAATGTCTCTCTTCCTCAACTTCATTGGCTGAGGCATTTATACTTATATTTTGAATGATATTTTCTAACACTGTAATGAACATTGTTAATATATTAATCGTTTCCTGTCATCGGAAAACTTCACGATATGAGATGGTATGTTTATTTATACATCACTGCTGGTTTTTTTATGGAAATTAGTTATTAAATGCCATCTGTTTAGTTAATTCTTTCCATTGTTACGATGCAATGTTTATCATACTTTGCTATGTAGAAAAAAAACCTACTATTTATTATAACAGTATGCTTTAAACATTGTACTCTTGCTCTCATTCTGTACATAACCTACATTTCTTGCCTTACTTGATATTGTTCCTGGTAACTGAAACCCTAAATTTTGTATAATATTTGATGAAGTGCATCTTGGGTAATTTTTTTCAAGAAGCACATGGATTTCATAATGACATTTCTGATAGAATTGTTGATATTATTATAGTGCATGAGAGCTTGTATATTTATTTGTATGTCTTCAATGTTTGTTAATTTTTGTTACGCATAACTGAAGAATTAATACCTTTAATTGCTATTCCAGTTTTGAGAAAATTTGGGTTTCTCATGATAATGAAAGTGTTGTTGTAGATAATAGTGATTCTCTTTGAAGTGTTTTATCATTTTCAATATAATTTGTTTTATTGTTAAAACTAATTACTCAAACTGGATTATAGTAATGCATATTTTGTTTGGCATTCAGCATGCATCTCTATAATTGTGTAAAATGCTTTTTGATACATTATAATAGTCCTATAATAGGACTATCAAAATTGAGTGGAATTGAGTCTTGATATAAGAAACTTTTATTTCTCAAAGTTAGCATTTGGGACTTAAAATCATCAAAATTTAAATTATATTCTAATAAATTCATAGATTCACCCTTGTTTCTTTCAAAACCAACAGAAGTTTCAGGACATGAGAATCTTGCTTTAGGAATTGGCTAAAATTTATACTCTTAGGAATGAGAATTGGGCCCAATTTCAACCCCAAAATGACCTGAAAAAAACTGTATTATAGAATGTATTTCAGGATAACTTCATGAACAGCATTATTATATGCTGCTAAAGATGGTTATCTAGAAATTTGTATTGAATTAATAGAGAGAGGTGCTGATATTGATATATATCTATATTTATGTATTTTTCTATTTTCAGTGGAAACATGTGAACAACAACAAAAGAATGGAAGACAAGTAGCAGCAGAAGCATTATTATGTATGGAATCACCAAGTACCAGTTCTGAAAGTAAAACATTTTTACAAGGAATTCTTCAACAACAACAATCAAATGGTATGATTTATTTTGTTTATATTTTTATGTAAGCCAGGTCTGTGGTACAGTAGTTTGTGTGGAGGATTTCAGGTCTATTGTCCATAAGGGGTTGTTTGGGCCTAGCCCTGGGTAGTTATAATACCCTTCGATGAAAATTTGACTATAATGTTAATTTTCTCCATTAATAAAGTTTATATATATATATATGTATATATGTAAGGAGAAGTTGTCTGCCGTGTTGAATGAAGGGTAGAAGGGTGTTAGCTAGGTGTAAGACAAAGATCTTGATAAACAGATGCAACTATAAGCAACTTGAAGGATAAAAGTAAACTTCAAAAGGTATTGAACACAATGGTCTCACCTTCTATTTTTGTGTTGATATAGATTTATCTCCCTTTGCATTATAACTAGGTAACCCATCATACTTGTAGAGTTCTAGTTGTCAAATCAAAGCCAGGTAGTGCTCATCATATGAACTTTTCTAATGCTCAAACAAGATCCTACTTAACTTATGTTAATCATTGTTAATCATTCTACAGCCTGCTTCCTGGTCCTCTGTACTTAGTTAGTAGTATCACAGTTCTTGCCGTACTACAATGTGAATTTTTTTACGGAAATCTTTCATCCCGACAAAAATTACCAAATTTTGATGACAAAATCAGATCGTGTGAGCTAACAGATTCTGTCATCACTTCAAGGCAATCATAGTGATTGGTGCGTAGTACTTACAGCTGTGACATCAACTTGAGTTCATTCAACTACAGGTTTTTCCTTGCATTACTTGCAACAAGTGCAAGGTTTTGTTCGAATTTCTGATCTGCTTTTTTCTTGGTTGGGTTTTAATGTTGTACAGCAACATAATGTCATTTTATCGGTTTTATAATGACAGTCAACCTACTCACAATACCTGGAAAGGCTAAATCTCTGGATTTAGCTGTTTACCAACAACTAGGCACATAATACTTATGTCAGTGACTGACAACTGACATACCTGATTTAGAATCAGTGATAGGAGGGAGAATGGGAATTGATATTATTTTTTGACCAAATGCCACCCAAGTATGCCCCACCGCAGAATAGAACCTTTGACCCCTTGAACAGTAGACTTGGGCGCTTCTGACTGATCTAGCTTTTATATTGATCTTAAGACTTCCTAGCTCTCTGTATGCTCTTACTGTCATTTTAAATGAAAGACAGAATATTTTGCACATGTCAGGCCAGACAAATATGAATGACTTTGATAGATAGACCAGCAAAAGCTTTATGTCAGAATATTGAAAACTGTTTTGTATTGCTTTCAACATGGCAGAGTAAATTTGTCTGATCTTTTATAAAAATCTTTTATAATGTATCACTGTGTAATAATTCATGCAAAAACATGTCTATGTTTGTGGCTTATACTATAAAAGGCTAGGCTGTATGAATAATATTTCTATGTAAATTTAAACAGTCCTATTAAAAACAGTAATGTATGGAAGGTGATCTATATGAATACATGTTGATATATTGGTTTCAAAACATATCATAAAACTTGAACAGTTTTGTATTACTGTCCTTGATATTTTGTGTAAAAACCAGTATTTCAAACATGCCTATACTGTCTATACAGAAAATAAATGAAGTATATTTGTGCAGTGACCTGTTAAAGGAATTTACATGACAAGGAAATAGGAACTACGAAACTCCTTTTTAAGTTGTATATTGAATTTCCGTAAAGTTTAAACATTCTATTGAAATTGTATGACAAAAGCTTGCATTAAATTTCCTGTTTTCCTTAAAGCGTATTGAATCACATACTAGAATGGTGTAGGGTTACTATTTAATGCACAAAAGAATATGTTTACTATACAAATAATATTGGGGTCTTGGTGCAAAACAGTCATAACTGAAGTTAAAAAAGAGTGAGTTACAATCATTTTGCGCTACACCCCTGATATATACTAAAGATGTAATCATAGTGTGGGATATTATATTGTACTTTGTTCAACTGTGTACCTAATTTGGTTAAAGATATATTAGGATTTATTATAATGGTTTAATATGAACTTGAATACCAGGAAACGAACTACATGTATATTGTATTATAAATAGTTAAGATAAACTTAATATAATATGTCCTACATATAATTAGATGAATGCAACACTGCTCTAACTTGAGTTTTCTAAAAAAATTACTTTTTTTATGTTTTCTTAGATAAATCCCATGGTATACGGCAAAAAATGAAGGAATGTAACCAAATTTTAATGATTAAGGGACAATATAGAGCCCAATTGGCATTTGGCATTAAGTTGAATTAGTAAATAGATCAACATAATAATTATTAATTTTTTCAAGCCTTCTGAATTATGTAGTTGAGGACGAAAGTGATTAATCTAAGTTGTAAGAACTTATTTTAAAATCGAGCTAAAATAAATGAGTATAAAATTATAAACTCTAGTAAAGTAAATTTAGAGGCTTACACTGCAGCGTTGCATTCACCTGCCAACGTAGTAAAACAGTGATAGAGCAATGTTGCATTCACCAATCGATATAGTAATAGAGTCATAGCAGTGATGCATCCACCAAAAATAAGTAAAACAGTGTTTGAGCAGTGTTGCATTCGCCAAATGATACAGTAAAACAATGTTATAGCAGTGTTGAATTCACCCAATGAAATAGTTATAGAGTTAAAGCAGTATTGCATTCACCAGTTAATACGTTGTATTTATTATAATAACTAGAATTTTTTTATCATAAACGCTAAGGGTGTCATGCTCTAAAGCTTGTTTTATCCGCCAAATTGATCATTTTGTACTTGTTATGTGCATAATTATCTTAAATGCCCTTGTTAAGATTATTCAAGTGAAAATATAGACATGTTTGTGATAATTATGTTTGTTATTAATATGAAACATTTAATAAAGATCCACTTGACTTCACATTTTGAACTAAACATTTTTCCTTGTAAAAACTCATTTCATGGAAAAGATTAGTTTGATTAAACTTAAGTACATCCTGGTTTTGTTTTGTTATAAATTATGATAAATACATGTACATTTATTATAATCTTACTTCGACACATTTAGGGACTGATGTTACTTCGATAGCTGAATGTAACACTATTGTAACTCCTTTAATTTTCAAATGGAGTCACGATAGTGTTTTATTGAGCCCTCGACATAGAGTGTATGTAGGGAACATCTTATTAATAAACAAGGTTGAATTTGCCCTCAATGCGTATTCATTTACAACTGTAAGCTACACTTGGCTAACTTTGTAACCCATGTAATAAGTTTATTATTTTACCCTAGTAATAATTGTACCAAGATTTGTCCATTTGTTTGACAAGTTAATCTGATAACTGATATGTAACTTAATCGAGGGCAAGTTCAATATTGTTTACTATAGCATTCATTTGAAAACTTGAATAATTTGTAAGTTGCTTGTACATGTGTATGTCTGTGTGTTTTAAGCTTAATGTGATGTTGATGGGTACTAAATATTAAAGCTGTTCATTCACAGATTTCCACTTAAATTTTTTTTTTCTAAACTCAAATTTTTGATGACAGGAATAGTAGAGAAGTATTCTTATACTAACTTTTTTAATGCAAAATTGACATACAATACTAGGGTTGCCCACACAACTGTTGTAACTCACTTTTTGTACACAATGCACTTACTACAGTCTTGGGGCAATCCTTAAATTGTATCTTCTATACATAAAGCTCTACCTCATATGTAACAGTATAGATACTTTTTGTGCACTTATGGCACTAAATATATTTCTCCTCATCTGTAGGTTTGATCCATGTTTCTTTTGTCATACCTTATTATAAGTCTCTGTGTGCATAGAAGAAATTCTTCCTAGAAAATAAAACATTCTTAATGTGATATAATAAGTCATGTGAAATGTGTGACACCTATGCTTGCAAGTCAGAGATGCTGGGTACTTGCAAATTTAAGACTTGTACAGTACATCAGGTTAATGAAGTAAGCAGTCAGGTGCAATTGATGACAACAGCAGTGTTACAATTACAAAGGAAGAACATTATGTCAATAGATACTTGCACTTAAGAGATTTTGATGGTTATTATGCCATGTATTAAGTATAAATCATTCAATTATACAGATTGTTTGATCATAACCTTAATAGCCTAATCTCTCTATCACTTTTGGTGTGACTGCTGTTCATTCACACTGTGGTTGGTACCTAGCATGTGTGGGATACATTTGTACTTTACACCATTGCACTGCAGCTTGAGCCTTGCAGCTTGAGCCTTGCAGATGCAGCGATAAGCAACTTGAGTCATATTCTTAATTCTGGTACCCTGTTTAATTATAAATAGGCTGAAACAAGATTACCTTTAAGAAGTTTTGGATTGGATGCATTCAAACATAAGTGTTATGCAGTTAAGTTATGCAAAAAGACCACCTTGGTTATTGCAAATTTGCACCATTTCTGACAGTTTATAAGTCCCAAATGATTCATTTGATATGACTTGTAAAAGCTCCTGTACATGTTATTTAGATCATTCCTCTAGTAAAACCCTATCCCTATTAAAATCATTAATTTTGATGATGCTAATAGTGAAACTTAACTATAACTAAATAAACATGCTAGTTTTTTTTATTTTCTTCCAACTACAAGATTTTATAAAATAAAGATTTGGTACAAGTCATTAATTTTCGAAGAGAGAGAGGGGGGGGGGGGCTTGTTGAAAGTTAATGACTTTTTTCATTCAACCCAAAATTTGTTATCATTGAAATTCTTTGAATTCATGCTCTCGAGGAAACAAGTGTTTTCAAATAGCGTAACCACTTGTTTGAAGCTTGATTTAATAAATACCTATTTAAAATATTGTGGGAAAATGCCGGATCCAGGAAGTGAAATAATTTACTGGTAGATAATCTCTTATCGTTAAGTCTGCTAACATTGAATAACACACCATGGGAAGCATGCTAATTTAAAGGGTTTATCAGCAAAACAGCTGTCTCAAAACATGCGGAAATAGAGCCAGCAAAGTTATTTTTATAACCCCAGACATGATTTCAACTTGATAATTCGTGAGATAATTTAATTTACCTAGAATTTCTATCAGTATTTGAAATCTGGCTGTTTTAGAATTTGTTGGATGTTAGAAATATCAAATTATACTTCATGTAGTTCATGTGAAGAAAAAAACAACTTGTAAACAGATCTGAACTTGGGGAATGTTTTTCTATTTGTGGAGATAGAGAAACAATTATGTCAGGCATTAAAAAATGATTATGGTGTCTCAGGTCACAGTTGCAATGCAAAGTTTGAAGGTTAAGGTTAGGTTAGGATTATGTACATGTATTGTACAGTGGCCAACAAAAGTTGGGAGACAAAAAAGGAGCCTGAAAAGATATCTTGAAAAGCCACAGTACAAAAATGCCCCTTCCACAACCAGCAGAGAGGGAGATGTTTTAAATTTTAAAAAAACTTTCGTTATAAAATGACGCCACAAACAAAGATGGAAAGCATGAACCTGTTTTGCCTTGGAACAGACAATGAACACATTTATAAGATTAAGCATCTGACAAAGCCTCAAAAAAGAAAGAGCATTTAAATAAAAAGGCTTATCAAATTTTCGAATAATGCTATTCATTCAGTAGGCATACTAAGCGAAAATGCCGCCTAACTTTTGTTGGGCACTGACTCCAAACTTTTGTTGGGCAGTGTATAGTAGCCTGGTTTAATAATGAAGGTGAACATAAGGTCAGTTGCTATTTACATAGATAGGTCAGTCTATGTAAGATGACACTCTCATATCTTCATATAATTTATGTGTACACTCTTCCTGGGTCAAAGTTATATGTGTTCTCTATATAGATTGTTTATGTGGCTTGTTGTAGTATCAATTTTATTTTATTATAGGCAGAGTTGTCCCCCTTTGGTATTTTAATCTTAATGATTGTCTTTTTTGTCATCTATGAAAATTTGCTGAACTATTAGAGTTATAGTTCACCATGGCAGACCTTTTTTTGTTTTGGTTGGATTTATTGCTGTAACAGCAAATTGTATAGGTCATTTCACGGTGGTCAGTTTACCTACTTACTGTTTCTGGAAAGGCTAAATCTCTGGATTGAATTGTTAACCAGTTACTTGGCGCATACTTACATCAGTGACTGACAACTGCCCAACATAATTCATAATCAGTGGTAGTAGGGAGAATGGCAGTAGAAATTATTTCAATATTTTCTTCATTCAAGATTATGATATATTATAATTTACTAGATATAATATTGTATACCTATATATTTCAGCAGTATTACACACATATATTACACACATATATTTGTATATATTTCAGCAGTATTACACACATATATTTGTATATATTTCAGCAGTATTACATACATATATTTGTATATATTTCAGCAGTATTACACACATATATTTGTATATATTTCAGCAGTATTACACACATATATTTGTATATATTTCAGCAGTATTACATACATATATTTGTATATATTTCAGCAGTATTACACACATATATTGCAGCAGTATTACATACATATATTTCAGCAGTATTACACACATATATTTGTATATATTTCAGCAATATTACACACATATATTTGTATATATTTCAGCAGTATTACACACATATATTTGTATATATTTCAGCAGTATTACATACATATATTTGTATATATTTCAGCAGTATTACACACATATATTTGTATATATTTCAGCAGTATTACATACATATATTTGTATATATTTCAGCAGTATTACATACATATATTTGTATATATTTCAGCAGTATTACACACATATATTTGTATATATTTCAGCAGTATTACACACACATATGTTTGTATATATTTCAGCAGTATTACACACATATATTTGTATATATTTCAGCAGTATTACACACATATATTTGTATATATTTCAGCAGTATTATACACATATATTTGTATATATTTCAGCAGTATTACCCCCCAGTCCTGCAGACAGTGACAGTGGTGTATCTAGTGATCTTGAATCTACAACAGAAGATAAACTAAGACTACAAGGTATTCTTATTTTATATAAAAAAGTAAAAAAAGTTATAAGTACGGTATAAAGTTGGCTTCCATTTACATGTTCAGCCAACTTTACAATTCATACAATAACCGATCGTTGAAATCACCTTTAGACTAGTGATCCCTCACCATGACCATTTACACTTTAGTGGAGTGTAACAACTGTAAAATTTCTTGCTCAAGGAAATTAGCATTGACCTTTGTGGGGTTCAAACTTGAGACCTATAGATCATTAAGCAAGCATCCTACCACTGGATCTCTGCTGCTACTGAACACATTGTAACCTACATCATGTAGACACATTGAATTATCATTTAGATAATATTCTATTGTTATGAAGGAGAAATAAATGGGTAAACAAATTAGAATTGCACAATTCATCTTAAGATATAGATCTAAACATATCAGTTTTGAACCCCCCCCATGTCATAATTAACCATGCACTCATGTGGTATTCATCCGTACCCTACAATGAATAGTTTTGATAGTTGATACATTTTTATTACATCAAAAACCTGCCCTTTTGTCTGTTTATTAATTTAATAAAATCTTTTGTTTTCATTAGAATTCTACTTGACTTTGCAATAAATGTTACGCTTATTATCAGTTCATATGGATGAATTCCATTTATGACTTATGATTATTGAGTTGTATACAAGACATACAGAATTTATTTATCATAACAATTATTTTGATGTTTTGTTTTTTTTGAAGATGCACCCAGAGTCACATATTTAATGATTAGTGTATTTTATGAATTTTACTTATTGTAACATCTTTTATGTTTTCTTTTGAAGAAGCGCATAGCATCACATAATTCATTTAACTTTTCTTATAATCTGAATTGTTTTCAAACCCAGATGTTATGAAATACATTTTTTTAGGATATAAAAAATACAAATTACAAAGACCATATGTTATTACTAGAGATTTTTGTTTTCTAAGTCAATTATATTCTGTTTTAAGAAACAAACATTAACACATTTTAATTTTGTTCTATTTCTGTTTGAAGTACAATCAGTGTGAGCTATTATCTTGTGAGGTGGTATTGAATTTATCAAGGGAACAAGCTTTTAATTCTTTGTTTGTTGATTTTAAACTTGCTACATCTCAGCTTGAAATGCCTTCCTTACATTTTTTCTTGAAATACGATTCTTATGATTTCTTTGTGTAATGTATTTATTTTCATTTTTTTTTTTAAAAACCCAAGATAAATGTTGTTTACCTTAATCCTGTTTTCGTTATTATGTTTTATTCTTGTTAGCATTTCTTGAAGACAGATTGATCAATTTTCATAATAATAATCTGTTGGTAATCATTGTCTCTCTGTTGTTTTTCCTTTGTTGTTGTTTTCTTGATGCCGAGAAGAAAAAACTACCACCCATGTTATTAAACCACACAGAATTAAGGTATTACGACAATTTTCTGTAATCTTACGTTTGATTGGTTATTTGATATCGTTTCAGCCTTTTTAACCTCCCAGCATTCCTCAGGACGAGATCCATCACCCAATAGAAGTTACGTCTCGTCATTCTGTCAGCCACCACCTGCACATCAGCCACTTCCAGCTCATTTCAACACTGCCACACACTTAGCCATGAGACCAGGTAAGCTGAAATAATGTGATTGCATTGTTGATTTTACATTAAGGGGATTGATGATGGGCCCTATTCAAAGTTTGACGGTTACTGTTTTGACAGGGATCTGGAGTAAAACGCTAGTCAGTTTTCAGGGGTTCCTTTCTTAACTTTAGGATTCCTTCCATTAAAGACTAAAATTTAGTTACAGATTTGCAATCACAAGGTGAAAGGGAACTCAAATTGGTGTGTGAACAAATAGCCCAATATTAAGAAATATTGACAAAAAATTCTGCACAATGCCATTAAATAGCCAAAAAAACTTAAAAGCATTTATCAGTTCAACATTTCAAAGCGGAGAATTTTTGCCGCAGTTAAAGGCAAGTATTAATTTTTTAGCGGAATAGCAACATATTTTGGACCCTAAATGACATAATAAAAGCCCTAACAAGTTGCATTTATAGTATGGTGGGACCTGGGGCCAAGAACAAAAAACAATAAAACAATTGACGGACAAAGATTATATTCAGAGGATAGGTTCATGTAGGGTTTACAGTGTACCTATGGACATTTGCTTTGACTGCACTTGAGTCTCACTCCAGGGGTAAGACTGGTCAGACTTTTTCATTGATAGCTTTTGATTTGTGGTCATCACTTTATAACATAGGACTTTCTGGTGAAAATCACCGCCAGTCTAATAACAAGAACTTAAGCTAGAATCCGCAGGTGTCCAGCATTACAATACAATGAGGTAAATACACTCCTATCAATAATGATAATAGCTGATGCCAATGTTTTCACTGCTCTCTAGTTCCTATTTAAAGACACAGAATTAAGCATTAACACTTTGCCCTGTTTTTATGATAATTGAATCATCTGGTTATAATTTACAATATCTAATTAGTTACTGGTCAACATAGCATTCTTCTAGCAATATATCACAGTGGTTACAACTGTAATTGGTCAGTATAGCCTTCATCTAGCAGTAAACCACCAAGGTTACAAACAGTAATTGGTTATTTGTACACTGTTGTATATAGCAGATGGATATACTCATAGTTTCATTATCATATGATATAATTCAATTTTCTAATCATGTATGATGGGGAAATACTTTGCGCTATTTCCTCCTGTGTTCCATTTGGCCATCAAATATCTTATAGAACTGAACAGAACTACAGGTAAGTTCAGTAAATGTGTATATAGTTATAGGTCCAGTTCCGTAGAAAGATCATTAGTAAGCAGTTTTTGAAAGAGGTTCTCTGTAGCATAAGAGTTCTAAGGGATGGTTTGCTTCAAGCAAGCAAATCCAAGATGGCAACTTTGACAAACAGAAGTTCAGAATTGTTACAAATGAAAAATATTCCTATCAATTATCATCAAAATTATTTTATTTAATTGCTTCGACAAAATATATAATTAAATAAAAAATATTTTTAAGTATTCTTTAAAACGTAACATTTTCCCACAGGGGGCAGCCATTTTGAGAAAGTATAATGCGTTTCAAAAAATACAACTGGCAAGAAAAGCACTTGCTATGTACATGTATTGCTAGCTAGCAATTCAATTTGCTAGATTGTAGCAGACTGTTCCGTAGGAAATTGCTAGGTAGCAATACAAAGTGCTCGTAATGGGGAAAGGGCCCAAAATAAAATGTAAATAAAGTACAATGTCAACAGTAGGTGTTAAAGAAATCTTGTTCAAAGTTCATTGACTTTTCTATGAAATTACTTGGCGAGTCAAATTAAATTTATCTTATTATATTTTATCAGGGGGGAGTTAATGAATACAGACATTGGAAATCTAGATAAACTGTACTGTCAGTTTCCTGCGATATTATTCCTATATCTCTAAAATCTGCCTGCACTCATTATAAACATGTTATATTTTTGTTATTACGTTTGGTGTAATTGATAGCATTTATAGTTTTTTGTTGCTACAAATGAGTATTTTATGTTGTTTTATGTTGTCTAGTATTCAAGTTATTCTCTGGTTGTTTTAACGCTGTACTTAACACTTATATTTCTTATGAAGTGTATGTGCATTATCATAAAGTTTAAGGGACTTTTTGTATCATCTAAATGGGGATCATTTTTGTAAGACATTTCATTTTCTTTATGATTATGGGATCATCTTTTAGACTAAAAAAGGGCAAGAAAATTGTGTTAATATGATATAATCTGACAATATTCTTCTTGCTTTCTTGCATGGATAATATTATTACTTAAACCCTGCATATAAGTGGACAAAACTCAACTTTCACTGTGTAAGTTGTATAAATGATAAGTATAGCATGTCATAAAGTATTTTGATGGTAACTAGATGTCTCTTAACTTAATCTGATTCTAGTGGTAACATTACAGAGAAGCCAGCTGCATAAAGAAATAGCTATGTAGCACTTTTCCCTCGAGCTTGGTCATGATGGTAATTTTTACTGATATTCTCCTTCCTGCCACTGATTCTAGATCATGTTGGGCAGTTGTCATTCACTGATGGAAGAATGCACCTAGTTACTTGTTAACAACTAAATCCAGAGTAGGTTGACTGATGGCTGATCTAATTATGACTATGTATATTATAAAATATGTTGCCACCCATTTCCAACCAATAACTAAATGTATATTTTAAAGTCAACAAACAAGTGTGTGTGTGCTCTCTGATAATGGTGAAAACTCTCAATTCAAGATGATAACAGCCATCTTAGTGTTGAAATACTGACTTTAGATATGTAAACATGATACAACTTGATGTATGAGTATTACTATCATAAGTATCTGTGTATTTTAATTCTTATATCACGAAAAAACAACACGGAAAACATATGGTACCTGAATGATTAGCAGAATTTTTATGTCTACCATTTAGAAATATTTGCACTCTGTGTTTTACTTACTCTGCGTTTTACTGCTGTATTATCAATGTTTAAATTATAAAGCACATTTTGGTATTTATTTTGTTCATAGTTACACATATTAATTGACATCGTTGTACCTATTAACTAATAGATTAAGGATTTCAATGCTATTTAAATGGGTAATGAATCAACAAATGGTCGGCCCCTGTGGGATGTGGATGTGTCTTTCTCTATCTTCTATTGCAATGTTTTGAGGAAGCTTTTTAAAAGCAAGCATTCTATTAATTGACTTAATAACTATTAATGAAATATTATTTCATTATTAATATTGCTACATTAATGTGGATTATAAATTCTAAATGTACTACACAAGGTTGTTCTACACTAATATTGTAATTAGGCTGTTACTCAAATGTCAGATGTGCATTCATTAACCTTGCTGAATTAGATACTCAATTGTTCATAGCAAGAACAAAAATACAGTAGTGAGTATCTAAACCAACAGAGTTTATGTATGCGCTACTGACAATTAGATAGTCATTTGACTTTGTTTCCCCCTTTGGAAAGGCCTTGCCTGTGACTTTCCCTCTAAGACTGGAAATAAACACTGAAAACTTCATAATCGTAACTGAATTCAGTGTTACTACAAAATATACCAGATTAATACCAGGAATAAGGCTACTAATAGAGATAATTATATGGTCCTCCATTCATAAAACAAATGATATCATATTTATTCATTTATCTAAATCACACGTAGGCTGATCATACTGTCTTCTTTAAATTTTCTCATAAACTATTGGTTAATGGTTGAGGTTACTCTGTCACGCCCACTACTTACTGTAAATTCTCTTTTAAACGCCCCTGAGGCATTTTTTTTAAAAAAGTAGGAGGGAAGGGGCATTTATTAGAGTTAAAAAACTATATTAAATACTGTAGAGTGAATTCATGGTGCCAGCCCAGTCAGTAGCACACAAGTCAAGGAGTGGTGGGTTAGATTCAATGATGGGACATACTTTTGAGGATTTTGGTCATAAAACAATTTCTACAGCCATCTTCCATTGTACCACTGATTCTTAATCATATAGGGCAGTAGTTTATGGTGTGCTAGTTATTTTATGAGATCTTTGTTGAAATTTGAGTCATTTCAGTTCATTCGGTTCTATTTTTCCAAAATGGGGGTGGGGCGTTTATGAGGGGTTATACAGTACATACATCCATTCATTGATGGTTTGTTAATGTAATATAACATATATATACTGAAGCTATTAGTGAGGAATGAACCTCTTTTGTATCAAAGTCAGTTGATAGCCAATAAAAACTGTCATTTGAATTCTTAACATTGATAAAATGATAATTCCATCTTGTATCATTCACTTAGCTGATATCTACAGTACTTTAAATTAGTAGGTTCATGTTCATGTCAGTGATCTACTTTTCGATCGTTTCTTAATTGGTGTCTGACAATTATCCATTAAATCAGGGTCAATGCTAATTAGTTTAAGGTTCTTTTACGCTAACCCTTCTCCATATAAAATATACCTTTACCCAAAACATGTTTTTCTACATTTTTTGTAAAAAATTGCATGAGTATTCATTTAGAATGCCATTATTAATATTAAATATGATATTCATGATTTGTCTTTTAAAATAGCCACTGTGCTTGCTCAGTCTGATCGTCTAATCGAGGGGTCATTGGTCAGATTCCCAAACAAAACATACTTTAGTAGAGTTTGGTCATGAAATAATATCTTAGACCATTCCTCCTCCTACCACTGATTCTTAATCATTTAGGACAGTTGTCAGTCACTGACAGAAGTATGTTCCCAGTAACTGGATATTACCTTTACAAGTATTTAGCCTTTCCAACAATGGTCAGTAGGTTGACTGACCACCGCAAAATGACCTGTACAATGTGTTGCTTAGAGGGTTTTACCCTAGCAAAATAAATAGCTAAAAAAGTGTAGGTGTCTACCATTCATGATTTATCAATGAAGTTGCTAGCTTGTCCTATTTGAACCTATTTTAAGTTCTGAGGTTAACTGTCTATAATGAGACCTGTTTATTACCTATGACACTTATATTGCTCTCTGATCTCTTTATTACAAGAAAACGTCTACATAATATTTGCAAACTATTTTAGTGGCATTAGCAATTAGGGAAACTGTGCCAAGGTTGAATTCAGATTTGATTTTGTGTGAATGAAAACTGATTCCAGATGTAGTGGCTTATTGTAATTATAGCTTGTAAAATTTGGTTTGAGTGGTACCGTGGTATGAGTGCTTCAATTCAGAACTGTGGTATATGTGCTACAGTTTGGATCCCTGGTATAGATGCTAAGTTTCGATCCTTGGTATGGGTGCTATATTTTGAACCATTGGCAATAGGTTTATGTCCAAAAAAGCAAAATTAAGAAAAATAACTTGGCCAATTCATAGAAATTCTTAAATGAATAAGTGGTTGACTTGCACCTGCAGTTTTTTATGGTGTCCTAGATGAAAAGCATATAGAACTTTACAACTAAAATTCAAAGTATGGTACTATAGATGCCTGGATATATTCAAACTCTGTCTTCATTGTATCAAACATTCCAACCAACTTTCAACAAAACCCACTTTGCCCTCTGATGTATTTACAGTAAATCTGTTACTGTGATCATATCCATGCACAAACTCAAATTTAACCTTGACCTTGGCAAAGGTGCCAACCGTTATCCTAAATTCTGACCTGCAAACCAAACCATAAGTTAATAACCTTAATACACTCACAGTCACAAGGAATATGTCTTGGCAACCCTAATTAGTACATCAGTACTTGCTTTGAGTGAGTTGTTTATCCTTAAAAACAAATAACTTGATATGAACTATGCAGTATGACAATAAAAACTACCACATGTATTTGTTTTTGGGGGTTACAGTTAACAAGCTTACTGTGAAGTTTTTGTAGCACCGTAGCATGACAAAGTATGTTATGATAATTATAGATTCTACTTGTCTCCATGCAGTGTTCAGTGCATTCTAGAGTTTTTTCCTGGGTGTCAAAATCCTCATTATGTTTGCCGAAATGTCTCAATGCATGTAATACAATTACACCAAAAAGCCATGTAGGGTTTATTGTCAGTATTGTAGAAATCTCGTGTTATCTATGACGGAGTTGGAGCAGTGCTGAATACCATTTTTTCTTAGCTTGGCCCACACACATGCAATTATTCGCTAGGGGAAACAAGTGTATTATTGTGCAAGCAAAATGATAAGGGCACCCCAGTGACAAAGTTACTCATGTTTGTCATTGAAGATCATTACTCCAATCAAGGCAAATTGTCCTCTCTAGAAAACTAGTATCGTTTGATGTATTTTAGTGAAAGATTTACTCAGTTAGGGATTAGATTTTTTGCATTATTTTGAGGGTGAATGTCTTTTATAGTTCCGACTCTAGTGAAGAAACATTTTACATGTGAGAATAAATTAACGATTTGATGAGTTTGTTGAACATAATACATGCCTGTGGAGCACTGATTGTTTCACAAATTAGTTTATGCTAGTATTTGTTTACTACAATTACATGTTTGCACAAATTAGATTATTAACTTTGAATCCAAAATTAATTGGAAATGATATTCTTATCCATGATGTAGCATAACTTGCAAACCTTTTTCCTTGAAGATCAACATTTCTTAGATTTGTTATTTTAGGTTTATTTTAAGTCTCATAGGCTATTAATAGTCTCTATCTGGATGTAAAATATGTGTACAATTCATAACAATAGGATTTAATTTGATTTTTGTGCGTTTCAGTATTTAAATTGTGTTACAAACTTTGTTTGTACTGCCTGTCCTCAGACAGAAAAAAACCACAAATTTGAGTTCAGAATTAAGTCTATAATTGTTATACATGTACATGTATTGATTATTTTGTTATTTGTACTATCAGCAAAATAAGTCTGTCAGGTAAATGCAACAGTGCTCAAACCTCTAATTTTACTTAGTTATTTAGGAGTCTTTAAAAACAGTTTTTCAGGAGTCTTGAAAAACGTACCCAATCTGTTTATATCTTTAGCTTAAAGATAAATGTCAATTAAAACCTATTGTCCCTTAAACTGTCAAGTCTGGTCAGGCTATTTTATAATTTAAGAACTGTATACCATAAAATTAATTTTAAAAAATGTCAAAAAGAAAATAAGTAATTTTTTGGGGGGAAATTAGTTAAGACTAATGTTGAATTTATTTATAGAAGTGGGTGTTCTTAGATACTCTTTCAAGGCATATTTATTTGGAGATAATAAGGTTAACTTGATTGAATGTAACATGTAATATTAGAATCAATGTGTATTACTGCACTTTGTTCCAGAATATTTTCTTTGATAGTACCTATAATATCTTTTATATTGTTAGTGATGTTTTTTTATCACAAATGTACAGGGAAAGTTTAGGACCTATGAGATTAAAGGTTAAATATTTTATTCAATCGATCAAAAGGTATCATTTGATGGCTTCTATTGATAGCATCAATGAAATGGGTGTATGATTTTCTATTATGTAAGCTGCTATAATAAAATTAGCCTGGTAAGTCATACTTTCTTACTACTATAAAGTATACCTTTGTTTTTTTATTGATGACCATAATAAATAATATAAGACATTTGTTGAATCCTTTTCTGATTATCTGAAGCATGATTATTACTGAGGTTTTAGTAGCCTGCACCTATAATCATTTTGCTTTGTGTATAAGCATAGCTTTTGCTGTAAAACAGTAAATTTACCATTTATTTTAATTATCTTTTTATGGACCTTATTAGCTTCACTTTTGGATGGAATTTGGACATATGGTTCCACTGAATATGAGACATGTCTTTCATTCATAATATGGAATGAGTTTCTGTGCTATAATATATCAAAGATGGTTCATTGATTTTAACAAAACTTCAACTTTTCCCCAATATTTTCTGGCTGTATAGCAACTTTTTGGAAAATATGATGCATAATAATTGTTTATTTGAAATCCTATGTTCAAGTTATTTTTGCTTATGTCAATCAAGTATAATGTTTCGTTCAATTTTTTTGTGTGGAAGATTTTGAGCTTAGGATCAAAACTCCAAGATCAAATAGGATTTAGCAGTTGTACAAAACTATTAATGAAATAAGAGAGCTTTAGTAAATTTTCTTTGTCTCAAAATTTTTGCTGGGAATTGTATTTTATATTATTGCGATACACTTAAGATTAGTCAGTGTAGCTTACTACTTTAATACCAGTGATTCTTGGCTAAAGTTTGAATCTTTTTGTATTTTCTTATGTTGTACATTGTTACTGTCTACAACTTAATTAGTGCAAATAGTTCCGAGCAATTTTAGTGAAAAGTATGTTTTTGTAGTTTCATCAAGACACCAATATAAAAGGAAAATACTCGTAGAAGAATTACGTTTTGAAATGATGTAACTGTATGCAACTATTGAGATAATTACTCCGGTATCAAAACTTCATTCCATTCTATGAATTCCTTAGATTAAGTGTTTTACATTGGCTCCAAATTGGTTTTTCTTTGGTACTTACTTCCGTCAATTGTCATTCCCGAACCAAGTGGGAGTTATAACATCAAATAGCGTATGGCATTTTCATGATGGTAGTTTAGATTCTGTACCGATCTCAACGTAAGCAAAGGTATTTCCCTGTTCTTTTGTAAAGGCTTTACTTACAGTCAATAAATGTTGAACTGGCTCGGTGAATGCCATGTACTTATGCTCTTCATAGAGTGCCTGGAATTCCATGGATGAGTTTTGAAAGCCCACTTACTTATTATTTAAATAAATGTTGAATTTAAGTAATTCCCCTAATTATGCAATCAAATTAAGTGGCATTTTATTTGTTTGAAAATGTTTTTTGTTTGATATGAACTTATTTGATATCAAACAAAATATAATTTCTAAGGACTTTAATCGAGCATTTTGCTTGAGGTAGTTCCAGTACAGTGACTACTATTGGATTAGTTGTCAACCATTTTGTAGGGTTAGTATTACTCATCTTATAAGTGCAAACTAGTTTTTCCGAGAATTCTTGTACTTATTGTTAAAGTACAATCTCTGTAAACAGAATGATATCCTGTAGAGCTTTGTCTTACAAGATCTCTAAGATCTCAATGAAGGGTCACGTCAAGTTGACCTTAATATTTCGATCATTCAATGCGTAGCTTTCATCTAGACGAAAGTACTATTAATCGCATTTTGATTTTTTGACCAAGGTTTGCAAGCAAATTTAACTGCAGTATTTAATTACTCACAGGCTGCGATTGGACAACTCAATTCAAATTGCGTGACGTAGACAGTGTAAACAAATTACTGTTCATTACAATTTTGTCATGAATATTATGATGAAAAATTGTCACATGAACGTGAATCTCATTTGAAAACTGCCTGATCTAAATTAGCGAGTAGGCGAGTGGAAAATTTTAGATCAGGTTTTAATCAGATTGGATAAAGTTTTGAGATTTAATCAGTTTTTACTAACGATTCCAATTGCTTATTTTTATACCCCCTCCCCCCCCCCCCCAAAAAAAGAAAATTTTGGCCAGTATCAGTCGGTCTGTAGCTTTTCTGTTTCCGCTCAATTTCCTCAGCACCTACCTTACGAATTTGATTCAAACTTCACACATGTACCAGATATCACGCAGACATTTGCATATCAGATTTTGGGTCCATTGATTTTTGCAGAGTTATGGCTCTTTGATGAAAAATCTTGTCCACTGATTTTCTCTGCACCCAATTTCTTGACAAACACCTGTTTGTCAAGGGGGGGGGTATTTTATCACACTCAGTGGTAGGTTTAGTATTTTTTGCAGCCTTTCGGCTAGCTCAGTTGGTAGCACGCAAGTCTACTTATCAATGAGTCGTGGGTTCGATTCCGGGGTGGGGGCATACTTTCGTGGAGCTTGGTCATGAAATTATTTCTACGACCATTCTCCCCTTCCTACCAATGATTTTTAATTATGTAGGGCAGTTGTCAGTCACTGACGAAAGTATGCGCTTAGTAGTTGGTTAACAGTTAAATCCAGAGATTTAGCCTTTCCGGGAGGAGTGAGTAGGTTGACTGACCGCCTTTATATGACCAATAAATGTGTTGCTACGGCATTAAACCCAACAAAACAAACAAACAAACAAACAAACAGTATTTTTTGTTGATTATTGTTAATTATAGTTAAATATACCTTACAAAAAGGTCAGACTGGAATTATATACAGTTAATTACACAGAAGTCAAATGAAGTTCATTTGACTTGCCAGAAGTCCATTTACATGATAATTATAAAAGATCATTTAGGAAGTTTATTCTTTGTACCTTTGAATTATTCGGAAATAAATTGATATCAACATATGTTTGTTTTAAATCAGAATTTTTGTTGTCATGGTGATCAGTTTCCTAGAAAATAACTTATTGTGTTAATACTTAAAGCTGCTTCTTCACAGATTTCAAATCATAGGCGGATCCAGCAGGGGGAGGGGGTCAGGGGGTCAACAGTTCATAAATTCTTGAAATTTAAAAGAAACATTTTGAAGGCATTAAAGCACTGTTCTGATAATGAAATTTTAGTGCAAATTAATATTTGAATCATTGTAACCCAATTAAAAAGAGTGAGTTTAGCTTTTAGCGCTAAGCCAGGAAAATGGAAAAGATGGAGTTTGTATAAAAACCCCACGCAGGAAGGTTATACCCTTCCATGAAAATTTGACAATAATGTCAAATTTCCTCCATTGATAAGGTATTAAATGGTGAAGTTTCCCGCCTTGTGGAAGGATAGGTGAGTACTGGTTTTAGACAAATCTCCAGGAAAGCTAGGTTAGGTGCCTTGGATAATAACCTAAAAAATTGTGCTGAGACTGGATTAAACCCAGTATAAATAAATTAATCATATATCTATAAAATGTATGAACAATATGCCATACAAAGTGGTTTATATCGTAGATCTAGGTAGATCTAGGTCGTAAGACAGTTACTATGATATACAATGTATTTGAGTGAAAGGTAACCATAGAATGTTGACATAGATCGTTATGTTACGTTATGATATCTAGTATTATCTACGTTGTGAACTAATATAATTATCATGTTCCTCTTCCTACTTAACACCTGTTTCCTTCTGAGTTGTCATTATGTGGAACTGTTTCTGTGTTAAAATGTGCTGGGGGAAGGTGTATTTGTCCTGGCCTCGTAACCGATTGCTTTGACTTTAATAGTTGATGGGAACACTAAATGTTATGTTTGATTTTTGTTATATATTAGAGCTACGTTATTGTTTGGTATACTGAACTCACTGGTTTAGTGCATAAGGGTCGTACTCTTCATAAGAAAAGAGGGAGTTATGACTGTTGTGCACTAAATCCGCAAGATGTTATATAAACCTATATCTTCATATATTTAGATGATTAATTTCTTTACATTTTTGTATAATACTACATGGCACACAGACACTGTGAGCTAATAATGTATGATGTTAAGACTTTCTAGTCTAAAATACAAAAAAGCAACATAATTTGTATGTGATTTTTTTTGTACTAAGTTTTAGGGAGTGGGGAAACCTTAAGACGTAAAATGTATTATATGTCTTCTGAATTAAGTCTGTTAATGTTTATAGTTATGAAAAAAGTAAAAGTAGATAAATGATTTTGGTTTGATTATTCCATTAACTATTTTATCCCTGGTCTTTGCTGCAGTAGGCTATAAGTGGGATTTCTAATCTAGTGTCATGTAGGGGTTGCTAGTTTGAGCCTCACCAGGGCTAGTTTTACCCTTCGTGGAAGTGCAACACTATTTGTGAGGCATAGTTGCACAATCAAGTGAAAATAGTAATGAATATTAAACAGAAGCTCATTGTCTGCTTGCCATGTTACCACCTATTTTGTATTAAAAAAACGAATTACAGTTCAGGTTTATATTTCAAAATGGGTTGTAACAATGTTATTCTAACCATATAATATATTGTAATGATGATAGTATAAAGTATTCATATTGTATGTTTTCAGATGTATACAAAAGTCATTCAAGTCCACTTCATTCTTCAGCATCAGGATTTCCTTTCATGTCAGAGTCTGATTCTGGTACCTCATCAACGACACCACCATCATCTCCTCTCAGATATAAAAGTAAAAAAGGTAGGTTATAGTATAAACAAGAATCCAGAAACATGGTTGTTCACTAGCACTTAGTAATCGGTGTCAGTAATAGGTATGGTTTCATGATGTTACCTTTGTAACAGTCTGTTCTTTTCCTTGGGCCAATCCTTCCCTGTGGAAAAAGGCCTCATCCAGTTTGTTCTTAACTGTATCTATCCCGATTCATAAAGGAAGTTTAGGTTCAGAAACATTCCTGGACCATCAACTTTGATGGTCTTTGATTATAGAATTTTTTGCTGTATGTTCAAATGAAGCCTTAAATATAGGAATAGACTATATCTGGGATTCAAATATTTGGGTTTTCCCCTCCGGTACAAACAAACTTTCACCATTACAATAAAAACATGTGTACTAAGAACAATAGGATTTAATCCATAGTTCGTGCTCTTTAGCAATAATGTGTAGAAAACTTTGTTTGTACTGGCTGTGCACAGACGGAAAACCCCATAAATTTGAATTCCGAATTAGGTCTATTTTAGATGATAGTCTAGCTACTGTGGCTTCTCAACATGGGCTTAAAAAAGCAATTTTAACATTAACCCCACTTATTTAATTACTCACAATCTTACTTCTGTACTTGTGTACAAAAACATATAGTTATCTGTATCTATGGAAGGGGATTATTAGATAAATAAGTATTTAAATCAGCAGTAACCCGGTCGAAAGCACAATTGGTAGCGTGCCGGGATTCGGAATCTCGTGTCCCGAGGGGGGTACAGGTTCGAATCCCACCTGGGGAGGTTATACCCTTCCATGAAAATTAGACAATAATGTCGATTTTCCTCCATTGATTAGATAATATGGAGAAGTTTCTGGCCTTGTGGAAGGGTTGGTGAGTACTGGTTGTAGACAAAGGTCCAGGAAAGCTAGGTTAGGTGCGCTGGACGCTGTGAAATGACCTAAAATGTGTTGATATGGCGTTAAATCCAATAAATCAGGGGTGTTAATGTATGCCACACTGACTGTTATATAAATTTTAACAGTACTGATGATAATGTTCAATGTCTTGTCTTCACATCATGGGCGTAAAAAAGTCTTACCCATAAATTACTGATGATATTTTCAGCATTTATTTCTGATAGAATCTTAAAGCATTTTACTGCACTGTTAATTATCTTAGACAACATTAGTAAACTCTAAGTGAAGTTCATCCAAAGTTGAACAAAAAATTCTTATAATTAGTAACATAACTGTATTGTAATGTAGCAATGGGTGTAGTTTTAGTTCACTGCCGTTAGTTTTTGTACGTTTGCTAATTTTTTCTACACGAGTGATCATTCATTTAACAGTATGTTTTATCTCATCATTGATGCAACTTGCGATGTTTTTCTGTAAACCCTATTGCTCATTAATTACGATCCCATTTGTACATGGTGATATATGTATTTGTGCATGACAGGTTTTTTCCTCGGCCTGCTACACACATCTGGTGCAATATTCATTTCTTGATGAACGTAGAAAAACTTGATAAGAGACTGTTTCTCACAATAGGAAGTCATATGGCATGACAAAATGATATCGCCTAAGCCATCTATAAATACAAGCGGGTGTATCGGAATTCTGCGAGCGCGTCAAGTTGACTTGTTGAGTAAATTTGTGCAATTTTTTTTGTATCCAACCAGATGTTTAATATCATATAAAAGCAATAGGAAATGTCATGGAAACACATCTTCCTATTGTGATTATGTTGTTGATTTTTTGTCTATTCACTCAATTACATTTAATGCCTTTCTTTTATCCCCTTCTAATTAGTTATTAGGAATTGTTTTTATTGAGATGTCGGTTCGTCCCTCAATCTGTCAGTAAACAAACTTTCCAAGGATAAAAATCAGGGTACTTTCTGTTTGGCCTATTGATTTTCCTTTACAAATGTCAAACTAGATATTTATTTAGTAATCCTATTAGAATCAAGGTAAAAGTTACTAGGATCAAGCTATCAAGGTCAAGGTTACTGGGATCAAGGTCAAAGTTACAAGGAACAAGGTCAAGGTTACTAGGATCAAACTTTAGGTTACTAGGATCAAGGTCAAGATTACTGGGATCAAGGTCATAGTTACTAGGATCAAGGTCAAGATTACTGGGATCAAGGTCAAAGTTACTGAGATTAAGGCTAAGGTTACTAAGATCAAAATCAATGTCTCAGGATCATGCTTAAAAGTACTAGGATCAAGGTTAAGGTTCCTCAGATCAAGGTCAAAGTTTCCAGGATCATGATAAAGGTTCCTAGGATCAAAGTTAAGGTTACTGGGATTAAGGTCAGATTTTTGAATCAAGAATGATTAGCTTCAATGATTAAACATCTTTCCTTTCAATTTACTTATAAAACAGAATTATTTATTTTATGACAGCAACATATTTTGATTTACAATAATTGTCTTAGTTCAGAATTTTACTTTACTTTATGTAACTGTGGGTTGTTTGTAACTAGGACACACTGTCCTAGTTTGCATGGTGATGCATGGTGATGACTTAAACTTGTTTATTATGTCGGTTACGAGCATTATGATAAAGTACTCATCAAAAGTTTTGAGACAAAGACAAAATAACTTAACTTTGACAAAACTAAATACTTTTAAAGTTACATTGTTATCAACTTTTTGAAACTTTTAAAAACTATCTACTAGGTCTGCAAAGTAAAAAAGTCTCCCAATTTTGGTGGGCACTATTTAGGAAGGTTCATTAATAGGCTGTGAATATATTGTCATGCCAGAGGAAACAATAGGATTCATTTATCCTAAATGTATTTACTTAAGTGATATTTTGTTCTACTCATAAATTATCCAAGTGTGCATTTCTGCTTACATAATTATTAAATGTATGCATGCAGTATTTATATGAATTGTATTATAGTATATCTGGGTCAATGATATTATGGCGTATGTTCATTTTTCTCCCTGATTGTAGGACAAATGTTTTTTCGTATTCTTTTTGTCTTTCAATTTAAATTTTGCAATTTTTCTCAAATTTCAACAAGTTGAGAAGTTCAGTATGTTTTTGTCAAGTCTTGCAACTATCAGTGTTTTTTTTCAGACCATTTTGGGTTCAAAATTCAGCTCCATTCCTGTCCAAAAAGTGTATATTTTTCCCCTTTGCAGTTGCAGTTTTCTCCTGTCTTTAAGTTTTGTGTTATATTTATTTTGCCATTTCTGTAGCATAATGTATAAATCTCCGAAAATTTTCAATATGTGGGTCCCGAAAAAATTATCTGCTTATCATTAATTCATATATCATTAGGCATATAATTACCATATTCAAATTCATTTGAGAATTAAAATAAATTTAGATAACCCGTACACATTATGCCAATTATGGACTTCATAGTTAGAAAAACAGGAACATGTGAAAATGAAATTTTTATAGTAATTTGAAGTCAAATTAGTTGACTAACACTTATTCTTCAGAAGTTCAGACAAAATGAACCCTGTACAGTGAAGAATATCTTATTTTTAAGTTATTTCTTGTTTCTCAAATTATTATGACAAGTCATGGGTAAATTTTTATTAACTGATATGCATTGCTTGGTTTATGATACCCGGTATGTACATTCATCTAGTTAACAGACATTTTTCACTTGAAGAGGTATTGAGTCAACAATGCCAAGCATATGTCCTTAATTATGGGAATGAATAAATTTCATTGTGAACTATTTTGCTAACATGACAAAATACTTCCTTAAATTGTTTCAAGATCATGCAAGTATGCTAACCATTTTACGCCACATTAATGCATTTTTATGTTTTCCATTGTTTCCGTGGCAGCATCCGGGATAACCTTAGTATAGAAAATATGCCTTCTTTTCTTTTGCTTTGATTTATTTCTTCATGAAGTTCAGTTTTTTGCCATTTTACATTTTTTTAGATATAAAAAGCTATGATAATCATTCTAAACTTCATGGAAAAACATTATATTCTCTTAGTGCTTTGTAATATGAAATGGAATGTTTTATGTAACCATTATTTGAACTTTTCTTGGTTTAAAGTTCTATTATCATGAATGTTTTTTGTTGAACATAGATTGATAATAAAGTATTCAAAAGTTGCTGTTGTCAACAGCGACTGTTTCTATTTAGAGAAATGTTCCCAGTATGAATACTGATTTTAGTATTATTAAGATAAAAATTTTCTTTGTAATTTAGATGAATTCTGTATTTTGAAAGTGGGGTTTCTGTATTTTGTAAGTAGTTTTAGTATTTTGTAAGTAGTTTTCGTATTTTATGAGGTTAATCGCCTGACCTCATAACTTTGTTGTATTTCTACTACGATTGATATCCGAGGTGTATCTTCGTAGATGATCGCCGAGGTCGTTCCGAATGTTTTAATAGTAGGGTTTCAGTATTTTGTAAGTAGTTTTCGTATTTTGTAAGTAGTTTTCGTATTTTAATAGTAGGGTTTTAGTATTTTGTAAGTAGTTTTCGTATTTTAATAGTAGGGTTTCAGTATTTTGAAAGTAGGGTTTTAGTATTTTGTAAGTAGTTTTCGTATTTTAATAGTAGGGTTTCAGTATTTTGAAAGTAGGGTTTTAGTATTTTGTAAGTAGTTTTCGTATTTTAATAGTAGGGTTTCAGTATTTTGAAAGTAGGGTTTTAGTATTTTGTAAGTAGTTTTCGTATTTTAATAGTAGGGTTTTAGTATTTTGTAAGTAGTTTTAGTATTTTAATAGTAGGGTTTTAGTATTTTTAGCCAGATTTTTCAATGGAAAAATTCGGTTAATAGTTTGGCTATAGATGGGCAAGTGGGTGGGCGGTCGGCGGGCGGGTTGCCATCCGTTAACAATTGCGTTAAAGTTTTTCTTTACCATATATTTCTGCCATTTATTATCAGATCTTTATGAAACTTAATACAATGATAACATACCATGTGATGAACAGAATTAGAAAGTAACCACAACTCTACCTTGCTTTATTATGGGATTATTTCCCTTTGTAATTTTTGTGTTAAAGTTTTTGTCTGGATTTAATGTGGTTTCCACATTACATTTCTTGTCAAAAGTTTAAAATTCCACCCATGTTCAAGCAGTTAATTGTTATGACGGTAATTGTTCAAACTTTCTGACTTTGAACTACTAGTATCTAGTGTTTTTACTATAGAAATGCTCCATACTAGGAGAGTTATTGTTGACATTATGATGTAGAAGAAGTAAACCAATACCTCATTATCTTGTTTACATAATCTTATCACATCTTGTTTGTTTGTCACATTGTTACGTAGTAAACATTCTTACAATCTCGACTGTTAATCACTTTGTCTCTATGTATGTGTAGTATCTCAGGTACTACCATGTCTATTATAATAATTCTGACTTAGATTGTTACTCTCTAATATGAAGGTAGAAAAGTCATTGTATAATGTGCATTGTCAGTGGTAAATTGTCAGCTAGAATAGTAAGCTTAATACAGTCACTACTGAAAGTTCCGGAGACAATAGAAATTTACTACAATTCTTCAATTTTGAGGATTAGTTTTGTAGAATCATTTTTTTTATCAGATTTAAGTATGATTTGTGATAAAATGATGACAAGTTTTATTAATGCAGCACATTTATAATATTCAGCATCTGACATCCTAAAGCCTATAAACTATGTCTATTGTAATTATTTTCCATAACATAGTTTTTATTCTGTAGTCTCAGTTATAAGTATAATGATAACCATAAAATAAAGCAAAACTAAAAAGCATTTCAAAATAAACAGTAAACTTATCAAATTGTAGAGAAAAGCTATTCAGCAGGCCTACAGTGTGAAAATGTCTCCAAACTTTTGGTTGGTACTGTATAAAATAAGTATGTCACTTTAGTATATCATTGATTGTAGTTCCTGTAGTATATTCCAGGAACTTGCACTCATTTGTTTTATGTCATTGACTTGCAGACTTTGTTGTAAGTTGTTGATTTGTTTGTCAGTGATTTGTTTTGCCTCAAAGTGGAGCCAAATATAGCCCTTTACTCTATTAAAAATAATGACAAAAATACCACATTTTGCAATTAATAGCCGATAATGTTATATTTTTGTTATAATTTCAGGTAGAAAACCAAAGTTACCGGAATATCATCAACAGCTTAATCAACCAAAAAGAAAAAGAGAAAGTATGTATACTTCCTAGTAAATCATTAAATGTGTTGTAAGCCCCATGGGTTTGGTCAATCGGTAACACACAAGTCTACTGATGGAGGGGACTGTATGTTCTATCCTTGGCAGGGCATACATTCCTAGATCTTGATCATAAAATAAATTCTGTGGTCATTCTCATTTTAAATTTCTCCGATTTCCATGATACTGGTATTATTATACCCCCGCTTCGAAGAAGAGGGGGGTATACTGTTTTACCCTTGTCCGTCCGCCTGTCCGTCCGTTACAAAATTTCCGTCGCAGTTTTCTCGGCAACTATAACATGCAGCAGCCTAATACTTTGCATATTGCTTCATCCTATAGTCCCATGTGGTGTAAAGCGATTTCATGCTCCTTGCTCATCTACTTCCTGTTTGTCGCATATTTTTAGATTTTTGCGGGGGTATCACTAGTGAGCATTAGCTCACAGATTTACTTGTTTTAAATTTCTCAGATTTCCATGATACCAATGTAAGGCTAAGCAGATGACAGTGTACTACTTGATGCATATCATATCTTCAACTTCAGTTTTATACTTTTTGCAAACATGCTGGAAAACCTGCAACTGATTAAAGTGTTGTCATTTTCTTCTAGAAGTTGGCCAGTGTGTTTGCAAAAAGTATAAAATTGGCATTGGACATGTTATGCACAACGAATAGTAAACACTTACCTGCTTAGGCTCGCATCGGTATCATGGACATCTGAGAAGATTTAAAATACTTACAGCTCATTAAATGTACATGTTAGAGTGGAGGCTGATTGTTTTATGGACTTGTAACCATAGCATTTTTGTCATCATAGTCATATGGTATTGCCACTGTGTATTGACCTTTCCTATATTTTCCTACAATTGTTAATATACAAAAAAGAAAAATTAATTAAAGTATATTCATTCTATATTAGTTCACTAGTTTAAAGAAGTCATATAACTGGTATTAAGGTGTGGTGTTGCTTTTAGACAAATATTAAGGTTTCTCTCAGCTTGGAGGGAATGATTTTATTAATACTTGATCAATTTACTGGAAAAAATTATAGATTATTATAGAGATGGAATTCTGACTTAGTTCTTGGAAAATGTATTAAAGGAATCTGTCACTGACTATTGTACATTGAAATATAATATTTGATATGGCTTGAGGAGATATTGTCTGTTATTTTTAGGGCTGTTGTGAGTATCCGAGTACTTGGATATTCGCAATGCCGACAATAAAACCGAGTATGAATATTCGGCACTTCCAAAATCTTCGGATCGCGATCTAGTTTTACAAACAATGATAGAAACTTTTCAGCTAAATTACCTCCGAAAATGAGCTGAACTACAAATAAAAACATAAATTTACGTACTCTGCGCATGATGATTACATTTAAATTTTCAGCACATGGGAAAATCCTCCTGAATCTCTTACAGGACTTTCCATCTAATAAAGCTTATGTAGTTTTCCACTTATTTTTGTTATATTTATATATAATTATATATCATATATAAATATGAATTCGGTTTTTTATTCCTGCATGTTTTTTCATTAACTAGTGATTTTTGGTTCAATTTGTGAATCTTTACACATAAATTGTGGTTCCGATTGGATCGCCACTAGCTCAACGATCCACTGCCCTAGTTATCTTCAATAATGAAGTCTTTGTCTTGTCTGGTATTAATTAGTTTTAGGGCTATTATGTATATACATGGTATTAACAACAAATCACTAGTGTCAATGTTTCTGATATAGGGACATAAAGTTTGATGATAAACTCAGTTTTTTGTGTCCTAAATTCTCATTTTCTTAATTTTTATTTTCTCAGGTACAAATTTAAATTGTTTTCATTTTATTTTGACACTATACTTTCTTGAAATGATGTTAGTTTTGTACATGACTCTTGTATGATGCTTGTCTGACCGTTACTGCCCAACCAGCTAGCTAAGTGGATAGCACACAGTTCTGCTGATTGAGGGGTCATGGGTTCAATTCCCTAGGGGCATACTTTAGTTGAGTTTGGTCATGAACTAATTTCTACAGCCAATCCCATTCCTACCACTGATTCTTAATTATGTAGGGCAGTTTACAAGTTTTGGTTTAAATTTCATGTCTTCTAATTAAATCAACATTTATTTGGGTTCAAAAATGTTGAAATCCTATTTACATCTTGATAGAACAAATGATGTCTGTTCATGGCAATGTATACTTAGGCAATTCATTATATATGTTGGCCGATATTACAAATATTTAGTTGTCATTACTTTGTCACCATATTTAGATTTTTTTTGTAGCAGTGTTGATGTGCCAAGTTGAAATATATAGGTTTTCTGGTCATTCATAGATATTTAAATTGTTAATCTTACTTGAGTTATAATTTTAATGTTTACGTTTGGTATGCTTGCATGGTAATGTCATCCCTGTAAACGTATCATAATATTTTTTAGTATTTTTCTAGTGTATTATATGTAATTATTATGTAAATTTCTGACATAGGACGGTAATAAATTTATACTTATATAGAACATATCGCAGGCTTGGTGCAAAATGATCATAACTCAGTTTAAAAAAGATTGAGTAATGAATGTTTCGCGCTAAGTCCATGATATATTAGGGTTTTTTCATAATAAATAATAGATAAATACCATGTTGACTTAATAGAATTAGGACTGTATGATGATATACTTGCACACACAAATCAATCTCCATGAGACCACCTGCCTTTAGTACTTCTAGTTTTTGACATGGATTGCGGTAGCAGTTCAGGTCTTAGTAGTGTAACCATTAAATACCCGTGCACTAACAACTGTGCTACCAATCTTTTTTATTGATACAAATGATATTATAATTTTCTATATTTGTATATTTTAAGGTAGTACAACATATTTATGGGAATTTCTACTTCAACTACTACAAAACAGAGAGACCTGTCCAAGATATATAAAATGGACAAATAGAGAGAAAGGCATTTTCAAGCTTGTTGATTCAAAAGCAGTATCAAAATTATGGGGTCTACACAAGAATAAACCAGATATGAACTATGAAACTATGGGAAGAGCTTTAAGGTAGGTTTTACATTACGTATTGGTACATTTTAAAATACACTGAAAATATCTTATTAATGGCGTTTATTCAATAAATGATACTAATACATATAAAGCACATATGATTAAAAATACAGTATAACATAAAATATAAATACTGTAAGTGCAAAACACTCATTGTGCTATATTTTCATTTATTAAGGATATCACAAAAAAGTAATGTGGATTTTCTCGTTTCCATTGTGGTCCTTAAATAAATGAATACATGTCCTAACAAACTATAATTCAATAAAATGAGACATAAAAGTAAGTAAGTAAGTTAAAACACCTTTCTTACAGTGATAGAATTTTAAAAATTGTGATTATCTATATTAAAATTTTTATTTTAAGACTAGCTTTTTCCTTGTCTTGGAAACCCCTAGTAATTGAGATAAAAGGATTTGGGTGCCCACAGAGGATATGAATGTATGCGTTAATAATTTATAAGGGAAGAGCTAAAAGCACTGAATGTACAATTTAATGAAAGTTTGCCCCAAACTGCAATTATGTGTGAGGAAGAGAGTCATAGACAAACTAACATAGTAGAATGACTAGGGAGTGGGTTTCCAAACACATTGACATTAGTAACATTAAACTCTTAAAGGGATATACAGGCAAATGACTGTGCCAAAAGTATATAACCATGTTTAGTCTTTAAAACAGTAGTAAGAACTAGAAATCACTTACTAATAACATTTGTCACTTATAACATTCAACTGAAGGAATTAAAACATGTGGCATACACATTGTTGAAAACGAAAGTAGGATACTTAGGGAATCACCAAGCTATTTATAGATTTGTTATATGTCATACTTGCTGAAAATAAACATTTTTATTGGTCACTTCTTGTCTTTTCAACATTCTTAGGCGGTTAGGATATCTTTTTAATAGAATTACACTAATGTTGCACAATAACAAGCTCTAGTGTCTTCTCATCAGAAAATGCATACTTTAACACTAATCTGTTTTTAGCTAACCTGACTAACGTGGGTCTAGTTAGGAAACACCCCAAATATTATGAGAAAATAAAGAAATATTTTGCCTAGTAATATAACAGTGTGTCTGTTGCATTCAGAGTTATAAAAATATAATTCAAAATCAGGAAATATGAAGTTGAAGTTTTGCCTGTATATCCCTTTAAAATTGTTCAATAAATATAATTATAATTGTACAGAAATTATGTATATGAACACATGATCTTCCCTAATATATCCAGTTAAAGCTGTCCTCAATGTCTCATATTTTTTGTCAAGTTCTAGTTTTAATTTAACAAGTTTCTAGATAATATTGTGATTTAATGTCTTTATTATTAATGTGTGATAACCTAGCTATATTAAGTATGGTGGTATATTTCTGCCAACAGATAACCACATAACTAACTAGTTAATTAAGAGGTTAACTAGTTATTGTAACTAGTTAACCACTTAATTAACTTAATATGTTAACTAGTTACCGTAACTAGTTAACCTCTTAATTAACTAACTAGTCATGTGGTTATTTGATGGCAGAAATATGCCACCATAATTTAGCAATATATGTTAGTCTTTTTAGATGTTAAAATAATTAATAATGCTTAGTTTCATATATATACTGGCCTACATGTAGGTGTGATATAGGTTGAACCAGTGGATTTCATTGATTAAACATCATATGGCACGCTGTTCAATAATTGTATATATTCTATATACATGTATGTTATCAGTGCTAGGTGAGCCGAATGGGAGTGAAGAACAATTTTTTTTTCTCATGCAATTGATTTTACAAAGTTTTTTACTCATCATTGCTGAAAAGCACCAAACACAGATTTAATCCTATTGTTCTCTGTGGACATATTTTCACTTTAACAGTGAAAGTTTTTATTTTCGCTGGGTAAAACCAAATATTTGAATTTTTCATGCATAATCTTAGGCAAAACATAGGGGATAGTTATACATCTTAAACTTGTTTCGTCACGTTTCCTTTTTTTCTTCCTCTTTTAGTCTTACAAACAGAGCACACTTGTTATTAGACTTATGTCACTTGTTTAAACATAATCTTATTATAGAAATTATATTTATTATATTTGGACAGTTGGTAGAATAAATTGTCATTATAATAATACTTCACATTGTAGCACACTTATTTGTACTTGTAACTTGTACTTGATGAAGTCATATCAGAACAAATCTCTGTTATCCCAGGTTTAGTGCAAAATGGTCGTAACTCAATGTAAGAAAAGAGTGAGTTGCGGCTGTTTTGCAATTAACTAGGGATATGTAAATATTCAGTTTGTCTTTTGAGAGGACTTGATAGAGTTGTATGAAGATATTGAGAAATATGCCACTGTAATACTTATAATTGAGTTCTTTGAAGAAACTCTGTGCACCTTTTAACAAATACTTGAAAAAAGTTATCATAAGTCAATTTCATAATTTGTCAGTTCAAAGTCACTTATGTAAGTTTTGATTAACACAATCTTCGCCTTGGTTAAATTGTAACATTCTATATTTCTCTTTTAAGCTTACGTAAATAAGAAATGCATTTGTCAAAAGTAGCCTAGATTTTGGTTGACAATAATTATGCTACCTTAGTAGTATCTAATAAAACCATGTAGAATGTAACATGTTACAGCGTAAATCATGCTTCTTTAGTTTTCTACAGTATCCACCAAAAGTTTGGAGACATGGCAAATTTAGTAAAATATTATATTCCATTTATTGTTTTTGGTAGAATCATTATTATACCCCCGCTTCGAAGAAGAGGGGGTATACTGTTTTACCCTTGTCCGTGCGTCCGTCCGTTACAAAATTTCCGTCGCAGTTTTCTCAGCAACTATAACATGCAGCAGCCTAATACTTTGCATATTGCTTCATACCATAGTCCCATGTGGTGTAAAGCGATTTCTACTTCCTGTTTGTAGTCATATTTCTCACAGCGGGGGTATCACTAGTGAGCATTAGCTCACAGATTTACTTGTTTTTAATATTTTTAATGTGGTTTACAATTAAATGAAAACAAATTTCCTGAAAGCATCACATTTATAAGATTCTGCATCTGCACAAAGCCTCCAAAATTAAATTCAATGTAATTCTTTCTATAACAAGACTTTTTAGCTACTTTGGTGGTCTCAACTACAAGTAGTACCATAACAAAATAAAATAAGCAAAACTAAAAACATTTCAAAATAAATGGTAATTGGTTTTTTTATAAGACCTATGTAGTAGGCTTACAAAATGAAAACATCTTCAAACTTTTTGTGGGTACTGTACTAACTGTTCATAATCTTATTTGGACACATTTAGGGACTGATGTTAATTATATAGAGTGTATGTCAGTAACATATTATTAATGACTTAAAAGCATTTCAAATTGAATGGTAGTCAATATTTGATAAGACCTATGTAGTTAGGCTTTCAAAATGAAAATGCCTTCAAACTTTTGGTGGGTACTGTACTCTTGTAAGACATCAACTGCCATTATTAATAATTGTCTAGCAACAACGGTTATACTTGATTCCTAATTAATAAACCAGCAGTGCAAAGTTTAAGTTTAACTTCATTTTTTACAAGTGTCAAGTCCTCAACATTTCACATTTCTCTTAGTTAGAAATAGCTGTAATAATTCCAGCACATATAATGTGACCGTGTTTTACAGATGTAATGGAAGTATTTTAACTCCTAAATTGAATATAATTTTCATTTTAAATTAAACTTGATTTGTGTCAAGTTAATTAATACAATGTTAAAAATTGTGATTACTCATGAACTTAGTCTTCACTATCTAGTTAAATGTTTAACAAATCTGCAAGGCTAGCTAAGTCAGTAGCACATTTGTCTACTGATTTAGGGGTTGTGGTTCAATACTTGGGTGGTGGCATACTTTCATGAAGTTTGGTCATAAAGTAATTTCTGCAGCCATTCTCCCTTCTACCACTGTTTCTAAATCATGTAGGGCAGCTGTCAGTCTCTGGTGGAAGTATGCTACCAAACTTCATGAAAGTATCCCCCCAGGGAATGAACCCCACGACCCCTCAAGCTGTAAACTCGTTTGCTACTAACTGAGCTATGACAAAACCAGACTGGCCTTCAATAAGTGTAAAACAAACCTTTAAAAAAAACAGTTTTATGTGATATAAATTTAAAAAATTAAAAAATACAACTTAACGTTCAGCTTCATAGCTCTGAAGGCATTCATTTTGGTTTTAAAATAAAAATCCTGGATGTTGTATGCTTGTCATACACTTGTAGTTGAATGATGGTTTATTTTATTGTTAAAATAAATGATGGACCTACTTTGTTACTAGTCCTAAAACTGCCAGCTTTATTACATTTACGTGTGACACTTAGTACATATGATTAAAGTAATATTAATGTATTCAACTTACTATTTTTGGACGTTGATGTACCAAGTAATTGTGGGGAGCTGAATTTGTAACATTTGTACCATATTTGGTCTATAATCGCTGATTGTTAATGTACAATGATCTGTTTGATTTTACTGCAAAAAATAGCATTTTCTGGTGTTTTTTTTAATTTGGCAGTTTTGTATAAGAAGTTGAAAATATTGTTAAAATTTGTAAAATATGTCACTCAAGTTATTGAATGATATCCTAACCCACTAATTTTTTTCTAGTACAATTTGTCTCCCCTTGATAATGTATGAAATATTTAAGAAACAGTTTAGATAAATCCCCACAGAAACATTGAGACATTGATTCTTCTCTCATATTTCCTATAACATGATTTAAAAAAATAACATACAGATGTCTATATTTTGTTGTAGAATAAAACATAGACATTAGCTTTTGATGTGACAAAATTAAAGAACAAGTGCTATAATAACAATATAGAAAAAATTTGTTATTTCAATCATGAAAAATGAAAAATTGACTGTTTCATAATTATAACCGCCTTGTAAGTGTTCAATATTAAAATTTAAAATTAATGATGACATCACATTAAATTTAGCGTGAAAACACATGTGCCCATGTCAAATATATGTTATTATTTTACAATTTTGTATTATGTTTGCATTATTTAATCATAATTAGTATTACTTTACTATATTTTGTTTTATTTTACTGTATTTTGTATTATTTTACTATATTTTGTATTATTTTACTATATTTTGTTGTATTTTACTATAGTATGTATTATTTTTTTATTTCCAGATATTACTATGCTAGAGGTATCTTAAACAAAGTAGATGGACAACGTTTGGTTTACCAGTTTGCTGAAGTACCTAAACAGATTATTGAAATAGACTGCACTAATGCATAGCAAAATCTGTTTTCTTGAAACAATAAATCTCAACGAAGCATTGTGTGATATAATGTGTTACATACACAGTTACCATGATCACATGATCATGTCATGTGATCATTATTGATCATGTGACTCCAGATGGATTGTGGGAAAAAAATCATACTTAGTCTGGTTTATTATTTCCTAGTCAAATTATCAATCTTGTTTCTACCCTCCCGACCGAGTGTAGTATGACAGTTAAAGTACTGTTGCCATGAGGAGACTGTTTCCTCCATGGTTACGAGGGGAGAGAATTAGAAAACATTGATTTGTACTACGACAGAGTTATCCTTACACCCTGTTATCAGGTCTAAAAAAATCAAATAATGGTTTGAATAAAACAACACAAGTGCCAGTCCATTTAATAAGGTGCTTTATCAGTGATTGGAGTAGAAATGCATATAAAATGACTTGCGCCTGCTTCAATGCTGGATAAAATAGTAGAGTTTAGTGGTTTTGGAGTGAATGAAATTGTTTGAAGAAAAGGTTAAACTTGAATGATTGACTTGTTAGATGCTCAGATTATGTAATGATGATGGAATCTTGATAGTTTGATACTGACACTAATGATGGTGATAATGATAACGATGACGATACGATGGTGATGAGGGACAGAGAAGACAAAAGAAATGTCAGGGATTCTAATATTATGTTTTATCATACTGATACTTGGGTTAGATGTTAAATGTTTGTTGTGGAAAAGAAAAATAATGGCTATTTTTATAGATTGTTATAAAATAAACACCATTTTTGTGTGTAGTATTTGTACATGTATTATGATCCATATTTTGTGTACCAGAAGTGCTGTGCTAAGTTTAAGCATTCATTGTAAACATATTGTAATATTTGTTATCATGCCCAGTATGACCAAAGCTATTCATAAAAAAATATTTTTTGCTTTAAACTAATGCCATTTTATTTTTGTTCTTAAAAAAATGTTCACACCCAAATTTTGACCAAAATTGTCAAAAGAACATAAATGTTCAACTGTATGTATGTGTCTTCATTCATATACATACATTATATTGTATTTGGTATTTTTTTATGTATCAAACATATGAATGACCTAGTACTGATGTATGCAATATGCTATAAAATGCTCCTGTTATGTGCCATGTGGTTTTTTAATTTGTTTTTATAATAATATTTGAACATATTGTTCTATACTTTATGTGACTGTCATTTATATCATGAATTTCTTATCATTATAAAGCTAACCAAAATTTGCTGTGAATTTATACTTGACTTTTATTTATGCTCGGCCTGACTACCTTTTATGTAGAAAACTATGGCCATTTTTTTTACATGTCATTCCTATAACATGAAAAGCTATTCAGTGAAAAGATTATTTTTAGCACAAATAGGTGAATATTTTTTTGTTATTCGAAATTTAATGTTTTGTTTATAAACTTATAAGTTCAAAATTTGGAATTCAGTTTTTTTCTTTTACAAACTAATTAGATACTGATAACTTTTATTGTGTTTATGTAGACATGTTTTCAAGTAATCTTGTTTTTTTTATGTGAAGTCTCTCTATACTAACTCCTACATGGAAATCACTTGAGACAACGAGAGAAAGGGAAATACCCTTTTGGTCTTAAAGTGCATGTATTCATTGTTCATTTATTAAGCAAGGGTGTGGAATTTCAATTTTTTTCAATTGTCCACGGAACTAGTAAAATATAAGACCCAACTAGTTCACTACAGATTCGAAATGCACTTGTCCAGAAGTTTTAAAACTCTAAAAAATTGAGAACTATTGTATAAAATACATACTGTTAATAATAATAATGGTTGATAATAAAATAATTCACTGTTGAATATGATAAAAACATTGAGACATGTACATTAAGTATTGTTACGTTAGAATACTAAAAAATAATACTTTCCCATGGACAAGTTTGGTGGAAATATTTACTTGTTCAAGTCAGGCTTAGAGATTTCACACCCCTGATTTAAGAATATATTTTTTTGTTTGTTTGTAACTGTTGTTGAGAGATTTTGTTTGACTGTGGTAGATTATTTGTTATAATGACTACATACATTAAATGTGTGATATTTTTTTACAAAAGGACCCATACAACCCACCCACATTCCATGCCAAGGGCAAACACACACAAATTGCTCACCAACTCTAATGTATTCCATTGCTCGTATCTTATACCATTTTTACACTTTGACCAGTTTTTTTTCCATTTATCGTATATATCTTAGCCCTCAGGTTTTAGAAGAAAAATGCCTGGAATAAATGTGTTCATTTTTGATGATTATAATACTTTAGCACATAATTTTCATACATAACCTTTCGACATTGGAATTTTAATAATCTTAATGTTTCCGAGTTTTGTTATGGACATAATAAATCTTTCATTTTAGTAATTGTTTTTTTCTATAGATATTTCTTCAGATTTGTGTTTTCATTTTCAATATGTAGACAAAATAATTGTTGCTAAGTAGTAAAAAATATCTTTGTTTTTGCTGGATAATTAATTTCATATCATAGTCAGTATTTTGTAAAAAGAAGGTCTGTTTCAAAATTATTCATTTTGTAATATTTTAGAATCATAATTAACTAATGCTATTAGCTCTATTGTAATACATAAATCATTACTGTTACTAACATTTTGTTTTCACTCAGTTTTATTTTTTAAAGACAGAATGAAATGTTTCCAATATAGCCAGTTTTTATTATTTTCTTTAGAATGAAGTGTTTCCGATATAGTCAGTTTTTATTATTTTCTATAAACTTAGCGTTACTTTTATTTGCAAATTTTATTTGCAGTTAGCAATAAAAAATGAAATATTTTGCCACTTTTAATTATTATTAGAATTGAAGATGGTAATTTTTCAGTGTTAACCTATTGTATATTTTTTTCATGTGTATTAAGTCATTAAATGATTGATATAGCCCTGGATAAAATTGTCTATCTACATTTTCTCCCTTAAAACTCTAATAACTTACAAATTTTAAAATGTGCTATTATATACTTAAAAACGATTTACCTTGTTGACCAATACTGTTGGTTGAATATATGTCTTGTACCACTTTCAAAAGCCTTGTACATAGCTGGAACATAATGAAAATGGGTTAATTATTGAAGTGAACGTGATATCACTAGGTGAATAACTTTTTTTGTCTGAAGTTCATTCTATTTTCTGCTTGTTGATTCTTAATGGAAATGACAACTTCCTCAATATATCTCATGTTTTTATGAATTTATTTTCTCTTTCCAATTAACAATATCTATGTTTGCTTTTAGGGATATTTTTAACATCAGATTTTGTGAAATTCCAGTACTTGTTTATCTATAGTAAATCAAGCTTTTTTTATTCCGTGAAAGTAGAAACGTTGAAAACATTTCATTTAATATCTTGCTTTGAACATACAGAAAACTGTTGCTTTTGGAAGACATTTTATATTATCATGTTTTGAAATAACAAAAACTGTTGATTTTTGTTAGTGTTTACTAAAACATTCAATATATTTTTAGTGTTTTATATCACTTTGTTCAAATAGTTTAATGTGTGCATATTAAGGTGACATTTTTATATGAGGACCAAAGACTGAGGTCAGTACTAGCCTAAAATTAAATATAAAAAATATATGTTCATTTTTTGACAGGGTTTGCTATATTCGTTTTGTACATGTACGCTTTTTGCTCTCCCATTTCGTGGGCTTAGCGCAAAATGGTCGTAACTCAATTAAAAAATAATAAGTTACGACGTTTCGCGCTAAGCCCATGGTTTATAAGCCTGTTGCCATCATTCCTTCTTAGACCTAAATATTTTACCATGAATGTTTTCAGTGTGTCGAAACGTTAAATTTCAAGTTACCATTCCTTATTATGTTTTGCCGTCAATACATTTTCATAACAGCCACATGTACATATTTTTCTCGCTGAATTTGTATTTTAAAGTCTTTGCCTTTTTAACAAATTTGACCAAGTATTTACCATACTTTTAATTTAACATTAAATGTTCCAATATTCCATGATATCATTTAAATAACTAGCGACCAATCTTGTTTTCGGAAACCAATTTTTAAATACACTTCCTCTTGATTTTGTCATTCGTTTATCTTACAATATACTCATTGATTATATATTTTGATTGAACATAGAAATGAAATTATTAGACACGACATTGTTGCAGTTTAATATAATATTTAATATAACAATACAGATGTAAAATACGCTCATGCTCTTTTTCACTCTTGCATGAGCAGTTTTTGTATTTCTTTGTTGGGTTAAGGCCGTAGCAACACAATTGTATAGGTCATATCACAACGGACAGTCAACGTACTTACTGTTCCTAGAAAGACTAAATTTCGACATTTAGCTGCCAGTTACTAGGCACATATTTCCATCAATGACTGACAATTGCCCTATATGATTAAGAGTCAGTGGTAGGAGTTGCAAGAGTGTATTTTACTTTATATTGTTACATTAAATGAAATAATTCTTGATACCAGTAATTATTTCTTCATAATATAAAAATTCATTAATTTCAATTTCAAATTAGTAGCATAGTTTTTTTTTCATTGTTATTTTCGCTATACCATAACAATGGTGTATGAATACAAATTATGACCACATAACTGCTCAAAAAAATAGTGCCTTCATAATGTAACATTATTGTTTAAAATGACTCCCAGTCTTCATACTGTCTTTTTCTAACGTTCATTAACATTAATGTAAAATTGTGATTCAAGTAGTATTATTAGTGTAGTTTTTTTTACCAAAATCGTAGAAAAATTAAAATTCTCACCATGCTTGTACAAGTCACGTGTCGCTCAAAATGATCGTAAATTATGTTAGTAGTATGAAGTTGTACTCTAGTATTAATAACTTCTTTTCCGATTTTTTTCTGTAGTGTTAGAAAATATTATGAATATTTCTGACTTTTTTAAATGAAATCAGATGGCCAGTTTTACCATTTTTTGTTTAAACCAAAGTAGTAAGAGTTAAAGGTGTATAAGTCTAGAACTGATTGTTTTTAATTTTTATAAAAAAATTATTCATAAATTGATAAGAATAATTTCTACAGTATAAAATCGAGACATAAATTGTTTAATGAACACCGTTACTCTGATTCTGCTGCACAAAAATTTTGATCATAGAGCATATTTTATGTCATTCTATTTATACTGTGCCAGAATCAAATTCCGACTCTTCCACAGAATCTGCCAAACAAGTGAAATTGGATGTCGGGACTGAATCAAAAGGCAACATCAATAGCAAATATTCTCGCTTCTTACTTTATTTAAAGCAAATAGTTAAATTGTTATCGTAAACAATCAGGCAATGATATAATTTTAACAACATTCGCTTTCAAAGCACCAAATTCACATGTTTGCAGTGATGCCACCACCTTTTTGGGTATGAATAAACGGCGAACGATTCAGTTCACACCACCTCTTTCGATGGAATGGGTAGAACACTACCAGAACACAGTTCCGATGCACTCAATTGGAATCCTCCCAGTTCTAACAATTGGAGTTTTCAATCGTGCACGCCCATAGATTCAAACTCTTAAGCTATGTAAGGTTACTTGACTATTAAAACATTATATTGTTGAGCCTTCTAGTTGACTGTTGTAGGTATATCTTGTTAAAGATTATTGCTATTTTGTTGCTTTGTGAGGTCAGCAATGTTTGTTCTGGTTTTTTTTATTTCTGTTGTTATTGTCTGTACAAAATAAGCCAGTTTATACAGTATGTGTTTCTTTATTTACTGTTAAAAATCAAATAAGTGTAGTAGTTTGAAAGATAATGCATGCTAGTTGATTCAAGCTAGATTCAAGCTAGTTTAAGCTAACTTTAGCTAAACTCAAGCTAGCAGGTCAAGTAACTTGAACTAAGTTATAGTTTATTCAAGCTAGAGTTTTGCTAAACACAAGCTAGCAGGTCAAGCTAGTTTATTTTGAGCTAGCTTCTAGCAAAACTCGAGCTAGCTGACTACGCTAGATTCAAGCTAAATGCACACTTAACTTAAGCAAGTTAATGCTGTTATTATATATAATATTCAATGTACATGTCTGCTAAGAGTGGAAATATTTGAGATGATGAGATTGAATGTTGAAGCAATACTATTTTCACTGGGCATTATTTCCTCACTGAAACAAATACTATTATATCTTTACATTGTACAGTTTTGATTTGTAAATTGTTTTAAAAATTGTCCTATGTACATTGATTGTTGTCCTTCCGTAGATCTTGAACTCTACAGAATATTTTTGTTATATTTGATATGATTAAGTTTTGTGCCTCTATTTCACCATGTGTGGTATTGTTAAATTTTCATTCAACTGTCAGTGGCTCATAACTTTAACCCGCTGATTTAAATACTGTATAGTTTCTGAGACCAATATTTTGGCTTAATTGTACCAATCTTAAGTAGGAAACGTTTAGGATGTAGATCTTGTTTTCTTCCATTTGATGATTTGTCTAGTGGCTAAACTAGGCATTAAATGATATATTTGTTTTACAAAAAAGTAAATGGGGGTGGGATCATGGTATCAATGCTATATTAAAACTAGATGTGTTTAATGTATAATATCCATAGATTTTACAGCAAGAATATGATCTTTGCTTGTAATATGTATTATTTACCATCTTTAATGTAAATGTCTATTTTATAGTGACAATACCAAATATGATCCACAATCCCTAATATTATTGGATTTTTGTTTAAAAGGATACATGTATATTACTAAGTGTTGCCATGACGACAAAAAGTTCCATGCATTGATATAGGATTTTGAGTACATGTATAATCTAAGCGTGTATTTATAAAAGACAAAATATTGTTGATATGATAAGTAGAATTCTCCAGGGTCTATTTTCATATTTTACACATTTTTTCTCTGTAACAAACAAAATTTAAGTTTTTTTTTTTTTATTTAACTTAAGGTTTAAAATTTCGATTGTGATTTTAAGGTATTAGTTTGGCATTTATTTACTTTTTTGTAAAACAATTTGTCTGTCAATAAAAAAACTCGTTAATGAGACTGGGTTTTTAATTTATCACATCGCCATTGTTTTAGGACTCATCATTTTTAATCGATGTCATATTGACTTATGCTATAGAAAAATCCCTAGGAGAGGAGCCTGTCATTGTAGCTGGTCTTACTTTGTAATATGAGACAATGTGTTAAAACTGTTAGAAATATTCTTATAGAACTTGGTATATGACATTTACATGAAAGTTTTTATGTTTGGTGAATATAAAAAATAAGTTAATAAATTCTAAGGCATAGTGGCTTGAGTTATGTTTATGGATTCTTTAATGCTTTACAGTAAAATTTGGTATCATTTTCAGTGGAAATATACAGTGAAAATATAAAATGTAATATTTTCACTGCATTGAAAATATAAAGTCAAAGTGGGAAAATATATTTCTATGAATGATATGGAAACATGATTGCTTTCTGTAAAATTGTCATATATATTGACAGAACTGAAACATTATTGTTGAGTGTGATGTTGGCAATGTACAAGGTTTTGTTAATGTATTAAATCTATGTACATCGGGGTATTATTGTATTATGTTATATCAATAGGCCCAACTATATAATAAACATTATATGTACAATGTACTATTGTATATAAAAGGTCTTGTTTTCTGTTAATATTATATTTTTTGTTAATTTTGTAATTAGTATATAACGATATAATAATATAATGGACCTACTGTACCCACCAAAAATTTGGAGACATGTTCACTTTGTAGGCCAACTTAATTGCCTTATCAAAAATTTGATAACTGTTTATTTTGAAATGCTTCTTAGTTTTGCTTTATTCATTTTGATTATAATTATAATTATAACTGAGTCTACAAAAGCATTAAAGCTTGGTTATGTAAAATAATTACAATAAACATGGTTTTGGAAGCTTAAGGACGTCAGATGCTGAATCTTATAAATGTGTTGCATTCATGAAATTTGTTTCATTTTATCACAAACCATACTTAATTAAATGTAAAGATTCTACAAAAATAATCATCAAATTTCAAAAATTGTTGAAAATTTTATTTGTCTCCAAATTTTTGGTGGGTACTGAATGTTTTATGTTAAACAATACTTTGATTCATTTATTGAATATTCTCACCTTAAATGACTCACACACTCTCTCTCTCTCTCTCTCTTTCCAGCTCCGACTGTCAGTCTGTCTTTTACAATGTACAATTATCAGTTAATGTATTTTTGGATGTCTTACCACATATTTATTGTTATTGTATATAATTATATCATAATGGAACACTCACCCAAAATGTACTATAAAAAATAAAATGTTAGTTGAATATTTTTACAATCTGAAAGTGTTTATTGTTTATATATTCCTGTGGAAACAGTGGTCTAGTTCTGCTACCCTACTACAAAGTAGGAGCAATGGTCCAGTGGAAGGAGGATCAAGAAGTCATGGGTTTTAACCCAACTAGAGGTGTAACTTTGCTGTCTTTTCTTTTCAAAGCAAATGTATAAAACTGGGTTCAAGTTCAACACAAAATTAGAGCTATATATATCAATTATATTCTTCATGAATTAATGATAAAGATGATAATGGTGTCACATGATATGAAGTCAAGATGAAGTAATCTAACATTCAATCTGTATAAACTATAATAAGCAAAATGTCATTAGATGTACGGAATTCACGATGAATTACGCGTAAAGTTGAATGATATGAAAAGTCGTCATTCATATAATGATGATGATGCACATGTAAGATGTTGTACATGTAAAGATGTCACTATGTAAGAAAGTCACTATGTAAGATGTGTCCCAATCTATGGGATGGGACACTCCCAAAGACAATTCACAACACTGATCACAGCCAGGGGTATCTGTGACAGTAAATAAAGCGAGAAATATAAATATCAACTGAAATTCACTTGAGTGGTGACCAAAGCAGAACAGTTGGCGTCTACTGGCAGCGCATCATGTCATCTGAGATAGAAATGTTACAAAAGACCCAAAGAGAAAAAACTAACGCTCAAATAACAACCTGGTCACAGAGGCACTTTGAAATTCCTTGATCAAGAAATTTACGTACACAATGTACAATTGTTTCACTCTACTCAGGTGTAAATGGGTAGGCTACTGTGAGTGATCACCTGCCTGAAGGTGACTGACAACTGCCCTTCATGATTAAGAATCATTGGTTGGAGGGACATGAAAGAATTTCATGACCAAGCTCCACGAAAGTATGCCCTGCCCTGGAATCGAACCCATGACCCCTCGATAGTAAACTTGCTTGCTACCAACTGAGCTAGCTGGTGAGCTTGGGTACTTTTTAAGAGCACCCTATATTCTTTACATGTGTAGGCTAATTTTAAATATAAGCTTGGTCCAAAATAGTTATAGAACTTAACTATATAATTTGCAGTAAGTTTTTTCTATATTATGACCTACCATATCTTAAACATAATGTAATTAAACTATTGTTTTATGTATCGACAACCAATTCTACTTTCGGCTTTGATCTACTTTCATTTTAAAATGAAATAAATAACATAAACATATGTAAGCAAGATTTGCATTTATTAAAAAATATAGTTTGAAATGTCTATTTTCTTTGCCGTCCAATACAAGGTTACTTTTGATAATGGAGCTAACCGAGCTTGAATACGTGGTTATTTTTGGTTTGACTTCACACAAATCTTGCCAATATTCCACAGTTCTGTTGAATGGAATCGCTTTTGCCCTGTTACCTGTCTGGTTTCTTAGAGTTGATTGCATGGATAATACACAAGAGCTTAATGTGATATTACGGATATTCATAGCACAGAAATATTGTCAAAGTACATAAATATGCATGATATGATATATACGACTTTTAGTCACGTGTGTGCAGTATAGAAGCTTATCACACGTGATTTGGTGCCTATGCACCAAAAACTTGTACATTTCTCACGTAAACAATCAAAGTGCTGAAGGCACTGAATTTGTTTGGGTTTGAAAAGTGGAATTAGATTTCCGGCTCCAACAAAACATTCGTTCACAAAGAACAGTTCAGTGATATTAGTTTAATAGGTAGACCAGCACTGTTCCAGTTCAAAACACTTTATACAATCGACCTATTAATACAACAGGTAAACCTGACAGGCAAACACACTACTGATTTTTTTCACACAATCACCACAAGTCAAAGGGGTCATTCATAAAACAATTCAATAACTGCCGCTTAAAAGTTATCATTCATGCACATTTATTCTACTGCATCTGTATGTAAAATAAATGAAGTCCACTATTCAGACATCATTCAAAGTCATTCACTACGATCTTTAAACTTTTTCTATAGAACCATTCTATTACATAAGATGATGTAACATCTTTACTGACAACTAGCACAAACGACGGGTCGTGACTGAATCGTTAATACCACTCTATTACATAAGATGACGTAACCATCCCTACTGAGACGCACTGCATAGCAGCGAATATTCGTACGCGCTTGTGATATACATGTAGCTCGGATTACTAGTGTATTAATGCGCCCGTCATAGTGCTGACGATCTTGATGAATTGCTCTATACATATATACTGAGGGACTACTTCTGGATTCGGTAAATTTTCAAAGTGGGAAAGGGTCTGAAATGCGGTAAATATATTTGTTCAGGACTGAAGTCTCGAACAAATAAAAACAGACGTCACAATGGCTTGGAATTATGATAATCAAATACTTATAAGCCTATTCATTTATTTTCATTTTACCCAAGAGAGGATGAATTAATTTTTTTGGCTTAAAAAATATTACATGATTTGCTAGACCGCATTTTGTGATTCTTTACGTAACATTATTAGCTAATGTGATTTATGTACACATCTCGTTTGGATTTCTACTTTAATCGTTTAATGTTATTTATAGAAAAAACATGATCATTTCTTAACATTTTTAACATTTGTTCATCCTCGTTGTTGTTTCTCACGCATAGATTTTGCAGTTGGATGAATTTTTTCATTTCCAGTTTTCATGACAAAAACTCTATTTAGACTTCCAGACGAATTTCGCTCGAATGTTTTTTTTTTATTTATATTTATTTTGGTCTAATGGTTTCAATTCTTATGTGTGTGATGACTCACGACACCGAGAAACGTGACACAAGAATTCTAAATTCATATAGTCTTAAGCCTTTAAGCTTTAACAGTGACTTAGATACTGTTATCTATGTCTCTGACTTTCTAAAAAGTTTCATCAATATACTGTCTGGGTTTATACTTAACAATAAACAAAATTAAATGTACCTAATATTACAGGAGGATGGTTCGCATCAATAGATACATTTTTATAATTAAAATCGTGATGATATTAATGTGGTTCTACAATGATAGGAAATTATTTGTACATTTGTAATTCACTATACTTTCACGTTTCCATGGTCACTATTAAATAGAAATATTTAAATAATCTCTGAAACAGACATGGAACTTTTTATTCAGATATTAAAACATCGATTCTCCCCCCCCCCTCTGGTGCATTATTTGAGTTGATGTTACATTCACCAAAGATCTGCAGACAAAGACGGACATACTGCATTCATCATTGAGCGCACACCGAAGTGTTCGCTTTTTTATGGAATCGGTTTTGATTTGTTCCTTGCATGCGGAGCTTCTCGTTTTTTCTGCTCTACACACTGTTCTCAGACAATCACGGGGACTGCCCATTCGGAACTCCTCGGCCATTTGCTACGAATAACCCAGGGATGGTCGAGGTGTTCCAAATGAGGGGTCGCCATGAAGGTTTGACTAAGACGCGAACGTACTTTTTATGATGATACAGCTGGACATGAAGTTTTAGAATCGTGAAGTTTCAATGACCTGTTATGTCAGTCGTGTTTTTGTAAATACATGTATTTCATTTATTTGGTTTAGCAGTTATTTGATATACAATTCATGTGCATGTGTTATGTTTATTTTCCATAATAAGAAAGCAAAAAACAACAGCGGCATGATATCCAATTCATGTCACATGATGTTTTATTAATACTCCGTATCTTAAAATTATAACACCTCACCTAAAGGTCGTCCTCTTTTTTCCTCAAGAAACTTTGGCCTAGTAAGTGTACATGTACGTCAATAAAAACACAAAGCGGACAAACTTTATGTTTAAACTTATGTATTAAAAAGCATTATTTGAAAAACAAGTATAAACTTACATAACTGTTATTGCGTGGGGATTTAATTCCAGATTGATGTTCAACTAGATGGAAACACATCGTGATATATACTTATAAAAAATACGTTAGTTTCATGTAGAAAAGATAAGTTTACACTCTCGAAACGAAACTTTTAAGTACAATGTGCCCCGATTTCACTTATATGGGAAATCTTTATTTTTCAACATTTTTGTCCGATCGTTAATGGAAATGTATTCTTTACTGTTGTCTGCTTGCATGATCTTCATGCTTCTTCATCGATGTGAAACTGGTTTTGTCGTGTATATGTTGAAAAGTGAAATCCCGAAAAGGTTATATGACTTCTCAACTGTTGTTTCGAAAAACAATTATGTCGATTTTCGACGTGAATATTCTTTTCAGCGATCGTGAGTACGGAAGTACGGTTGTATTCAAATCAGCGGGCGTAATATATGCGTCACTGACAGTTTTAAATGAAATTTAACAATACCACAATAGTTAATGAAACAGCGAAACTTATCAAATGAACGATGCCGTAAAATATATTGTAAAATGATCTAGTTATCATTTACGTATTTTCTTTTAGCAATGTCTAAATGACTTTATTCTGAGTTAAACGCCTTGTCAACACAATTTTTAGTAATTGTAAGGCGGTAAGCTCACCTAACCAAGCTTTCATGGATTCTTGTCTATAACCAGTACTCACCTACCGTACCTGGTACCTAGCCTTTTTCAAGGCCGACAACTTCTCCATATACCTTATTAACGGATGAAAGAGACATTTTTTTTCAAAAGACTATAATTATCTGGAATTAATATATTTTGTTTTCCACTGCGGTACAAACAAACTTTCACCGTTACAATAAAATATACGTACAAAGAATAATAGGATTTAATCCGTATTGGCTTTTCAGCACTTTGTTCGTACCGCCTGCGCATAGACGGAAAACTAAATTTGAGTTCCGATTACGTCAATTTTCATTGATAGGATTAGCTGCCCCGGATAGGATTCGAACCCATAATCCCTTTCGGGACACTTTATTCGAAATCCCGGTGCGCTACCATCTGCGCTACAGACACAGAACAGTATGAAATAATCATTGGAGAGTTAATTAAACAACGGACAAATTATTTTATGAATGCCAGACAATTGTTTTCTCATGCATTAATTGTTCACACTATCCCGGTGTACAGCCCAAGTTACGTTCCGGTTTGGACACCAGGGCAAACATGCACTACAATTGTAGCAACACCGTGAAGAACTGCTTTTAATCGGGGTAAAACGTGTTGAAATCGGCGATCACCGGGGAGTTGCCTCAGTGGCGCTTGGAATTTAAATGCAACCGGGATTCACCGGGAAGCGAAACCAATACCGGTTAATTTCGGGGAAATCAGAGGCATCACCGTAGCTCTTCCGGCATGATCCGTCTTTCAACCTTAAGTTTTAGTTGAAACCGTAGTAAAGAGGCATGGCCTGTGTTCAAGGTGGAGATTTGGTAATTCCCGGTTTGGCCACTCTATTTTCATTACGTATAAACCCGGGTTTTTCCGGTCTATCGGCTACAAAATATCGGAACACACCGGAGCATACACCGGGACAGTGTAAACTAGGCATAAGCCGAAATTCGTTCATGTCTTGGATGTAGTTAAATTATTATTATTATAATGTACCGCATTTGTATAGCGCTCTTTTCATATTGAATATATGTTCAAAGGCGCTTCACAATCATATGCTGATTAGGAAAAACGAGTTTAAATGAAAACGAAAATGAAAATGATTAAGAGATGATAAAATATAAAATACATAAACTGAAGAATAATATAAAACTAAGAATTTGTGATCAATCAAGTGCTCATAATAGTTTAAAAACGATAACAACAACAAAACCAGTGAATTTTCAACTGTAAAAAAATAGTGCATGAGAGATAATGGATTGTTGGTAGAACGGCAGCCAAATGGTCGATGAGAAATCAGACCAATGCCCCGAAAATCCACGATTGCAAGGTACAAAGTTGGATTCTAATCCAAGGCTCCTGCCCGAACATCCATCACCACCAGTGCCCGTGCGTCCCCCAAACATGCATTATATAGTGATAAAGTAAAAGAGATAAAAGTTATGATAAGATTATGAGAAAAGGCAGCCACCGACTAATAGGGAATCCAGCCAGATGCTTCAGGAACATCCATCAGTGTCAGCGCCTGATTGGTTAGATAAGGAATTAATCTTAAAGGTAATGAGTATATTATTGGTAGAAAGGCAACCCCTAGCCAATGGGGAATCTGGCTAGATGCCCTAGAAAATCCATAATTGCAAGATGCAAAGTTGGATTCTAATCCAAGGATCCCATCAGAACATCCATTATTCGGCCGCACATTATTTTGTAATAAACCTAGTGCAGAATTATGGTATTTTGTTAAGAATTTAATAATATCATGGTGTTATATGTTCGTCATTTGGGTATATTTTAAGCTCATTTAGCCAGATAGTTTATATTGATTAAAAGAATTTTCACTGTAGTATTCACATCACAACTGGACGTATTAATAAACCAATTTAAGTAGTCTAAGATTGGTTCATTTTACTGGTCTATTCCAAAGTCGTAGTTTATTGACCCAGGGTGATTGATTTAGTGACCATAGTAATTAACAAACAAGTAGGCCTTTTTCTTAAAGGTGTTTAGAGACTGGACACACTTGACAGAGTCTGGAAGGGAATATCACAAGTTTGGCGCCGCATGGCTGAAACTACGATTACCAAAAGTAATTGTCATAGACCGTGGGACTGTAATAGATAATGAATTGCTAGATTGGATGTCTCTGTTGGGTTTGTAAACATGTATTAGGTCTTGGATATATATAGGACATTGGTTGTTAAGTGCATTAAACAAGTATGTATATATCAAGAGCTTGTAGCTGATCCGCTGACAAACAGGAAGCCAATGAAGTTCCCTGAGCACTGGTGTTATATGATCATGACGATGGGTTCTGGTGATGATTCTTGCTGCCGTATTTTGAAGACGTTGAAGTTTATTCAGATTTGACTTTGAAGTATTTGCAAGAAGGGCATTGCAGTAGTCCAATCTTGATGTAACCAGAGAATTTACTAACAACCTTGTAGCATCCACAGTTAGATACTTTCTTATGCGACCGATATTTCCGTAGTTATAAGAGTACGTATACATGTGCTCGCGTGTCATTGGAACTGATGATTATTATATGTGTACATTCATTAAACATACAGTTATAATTATTTAAACGACTGGTTTGCTAGGATTTTACTGCTTAAAAATTAAATATACTTCCTACGCTGTCGCGTTTCTTGCTAATAGACGCATTCTTAAGTAAATAAAACAAATGTTTAAAAATAATCATTATATTTATCCTTGCTCTATTATATGTTCTGGCATTAATATGTTCCTTATGTTGTATTGTTGTTTCCATGCTTCATGAAATACAAAACCGTTAAAGATAATCAGATATCGACGAATCTACTTAAATAAAAGATACCAACCGCTGGCAAACTTATTGTCATATTTTTAGGTCTGAAACAGCATTTACCTAATGGAAGTAATTAATGTATTTAGCTGTAATCCGTGAACGATATCGTAGTTTTATTTGTTTGTACTAACTTGTTCACATCATGCACATGAAGGATATATATACAAATGTATAAGCGGTCGAATGTTCAGTCAGGAGAGCACTCGCCTTGTAAGCGGAGCGGTCCTGGGTTTGCACAATTTTCTCACCATGTGACAAATGGTGCCCTTCGAGACACCGTGCCTTAACAACTTGATCAGTAGATAAACGCTCGTAATAATTGTATTCTCCTTAAATGGGCTGACGAAGTCTACCTTGGCACAGGGGCTTGATATTCTGTATCGTAGTAAAAATCCCTCCTTCTTATAATAAAAACTACGATACTGAATGTCAAGCTTTAGTGACCTTGGTTTTCTAAATGCGAGTCCTAAATGCTTAATTTGAGAAGAAAATTGAAGTTCATATATCAAGACCATTCCGATATAAAGCCTTTCGATGTTGATAAATACTGGAATTTTACTGTGCATCTAATTGTGTTTGAGTTGCTTTAAAAACGATAAACATAATCTATAACAAACATGACATTATAATATCGTTGACTATAAAACCACTAATCTCGATGAATAACTCTTCTATGTAATAGGAAACGACATGCCATACCGGAATTGTATAAAGCGTCCGCCAGAGCGTAGGTTTGAGAGTCCTCAATCCAAGAAGAATATTGTTGGTGAAATTTCATCAAATAATTCTGTTGTTCCGGGATTCTATAGTTGTTTTTTTTCTCAGGAAATACTGGTAGTTCCTTGTTTCTGTGTATTTGATTAATGAAAATGTACATGTGTATGTTGTATGTACATGTACAAATTTATAGAAATACTTTAATCTCACATTAATGTCATAAACAATCATGTACTACCAAGTATTTATTTGTGTGAATACTAGCTAGAATGGACGGACATGTGTTTTCGTTTTCGATTTGTGTGTTTTCGTGAATAGGTACCTAGGTTTGTCAAACTTTAGTTGACGCTTAACAAAATTCTAATTTGATATGGCCTAACGTTCCGCTATCAATAACCATCGATTTTGATGGTCTTAAAAGCGGAATTGTTATTTTTTCACGTCTCCGAAAACCAACCGGTATAATCAAGTTGTCATTGTAGTACGCTGAAAAGAAATTGTTATCGTGGGTGTTAGCAAAAAGTATAGAACCTGCGTAGAAGATGTAATGCGAAGCAAATTGTAAACATTTTCCTGCTTAGCCTCGCTGACATGAATTAAACAAGTTACAGCTTTTCAAAACTTTGAGTCGAGGCAGATTTTTCACTGTTTTCTTCTTCAAACCGCAGCGGTTGTGGTGTCATAGGCACGTTATATTGCCATCGTGATATTGGGACATTTTTCTTTTTAGAATAAGCATTTTGGACTAGAAATCTGCCTCTCCTAAGTGCCCCTGTGGGAATGACAATCAAACTGCTGAACACCTTCTACAAAATTGTCCTCTCCTAGAACAACAGAGAAGAGCGGTGTGGCCAGTGGAGACCCAGATAAGAAGGAAACTGTACGGCGCGATGGAGGAACTAAAGAAGACAGCAACCTTCATCGATGTGGCCGGCCTGAGGTTGTAGAGGGAACGAGAAGAAGAAGAAGAAGGACTAGAAATCGTCAAATATCACATACTCTTACAATTACCAATGTGGTCTTTATAATGGAACTTTACAACACGAAAAAACGTATACCTTTTGTCCGAAATGCACTTTGGACAATGAACTAGCAATTGTTGATACCGACAGTAAATTGTCACGTGTTATTATTTAAGTTTATGATCAAATTTACGGTGAGAACACATTACAATAGAATAATCATATTAATATGAAATGTAACAAAAACAATATATGCACACTGTTACGTAGATACGAGGGTTGTTTCAATAAACAATGGACTGTGGATCCTCAAAAATTGAATGATGTTTAATCACATTCGGAACAACCTCGGCGATCATCTACGAAGATATAGACCGGAAATCAGAGGTTATAGGGATACATCCGATACAACCAAATACAACAAGTTACAAGAAAATATTGATGCAACGCATCAAAGAGCGCATAAAATAATAACATAAGCATACTGCTTAAGGCTATATTCTCTATAAGTGAGACATTAAAGAATATTGCTTATTAGCCGCAAATTAAAGCAATTAATAATGATTACTAAAACATAAACACCTTTATTAATGCTCAATATAATCATATTCCTGAATAAAATCAAGATGGTCGGATAATCCTTCTTTGTTTATGGTGTCAGTGTCTTTGTCAGTGATTTAGACCGTTCCCAAAATTTATCTATACAAGCGTGTACGAAGACCGTGAACCATAGACGTAGAATATATTCTACGTCATTGACCGTAAAGATCGAGTTTGCTTGTTTTAGTTAAAACCGCGGTTAAGAAGAGAATATATTATTTTCTTGGAGAAACTCCTTTTAAACGTAGAAATTATATAAATGTTTAACCAAATTGAAAGAATGTCAGGGCAGCCCTATCAGCGCTTTGATTTATTGCGTACTTCCCAACTGGAAAACGCACTGGCAATCATGCAGTGTTTACTTTTTGGTGGGGTTTAACGCCGTGGCAACACATTGTATAGGTCATATAACGGCGGTCTGTCCACCAAGTCAACGCTCCTGGAAAGGCTTAATCTCTGGATCTACCTGTTTACCAGTTACTATGCATATATTTACGCGACTGTTATCTGTCGTACATGGTTTAGACACGGTGGTAGGAGGGAGAATGGCCGTAGAAATTAATAATGACCTAGCTCCACAAAAGTATGGTCCGTCCTGGAATCGAACCTACGACCCCTCGACCCTCTACCCCTCAGGAGACTTGTGTGTTACCGACATAGCTAGCCGGGCGGATAAGTTGTTTATTCAATGACTTCAGGAAATGTATACAAGTTACTAGCATAGTCCGCGAAATATTAGGACAACCCTCGTAAAATGATAGGATATGATAATATAAACATTACGTACTGGAAAAGAAACACTGTGTTTTTTTTCTTTTAGTTTTTTTTTATGGTTCATAAATTAAGGCGCTCCTTCTATAACGACGAACTTGTCCATTATATCGTTCGAGGTCGGAATGTCTATAGTAAAAATTAAACATTCACTTCGCTATCTCTAAATGCGTACAAACATATGTATATGATTATTCCAATGCACTTTTCTATCTTGGTGTTTTCTGGTTAGGATAAGAGTGGACATTTATTGCCTCTGAAGTTTGGGAATAAAGACGGCTTAACCCAATAAGACGACCTGGTGCGCCAAACTCCCCGCAGAGGTTATTTCCCTTTAATAAATCAATTAAGTAGCAAAGCGTGACGTAAGCACTGTGAGGAGTTTGCTGGTGAGCTAGGAGTTCATAATTTATTGTTTATTAGAATATATGGTTTTCGCAAATGATAGAAACTCGCACTTGTATTGTGTATGAACCACATTACAGCACTGAACATGCTGATGTCATTAAATCTGCTGCTGCTGAAAATATTATCGTTCGAAAAAGTAAAAAATATACTTGCTCGTATTACATCGAGGGATATCCTCACAGAAATATAACATAATCGGAACTCGAATTTATGGGTTTTTTTCGAAGAATAAGTTTGCTTGCACCGGGGTGTACCAACTACATATTCCCAGGCAGACTAAAGATGCATTAGGAACGCCTAGGCCATTACAAATAACATTCAATGAATGGCCGAGGTGTATCAAATGAACAAAGTTGATTTACAAATTATCGCTGAAAAGTAAGCAACACATATTAAACGCTATTGTTCTGTGTACATGTACACACAGTTTTATTTTAACATGTTTCGTACGGGTACATTCGGTACAAACAAAGCTTTCAGCTGGAAAACCCCATCAACTTGAATTCAAAATAAGGTCCAAAGGTATGGTTTGTCTGTGTTTGTTTTTTTCATGGCCAATTTGAAAATTTCATGCTTAGGTTAATGAACATAACAATTATTATTAATTCCGTTACATACAATATGTTTCTTGATACTTCCGAACAAAATAAAGATGCAAAAACTGCAACAGAAAATATGCTCTGAGGATGCGTTGGAAAAGGAGCAAAGGCATACGGAAACGTTTTTTATGTGTAGTTATGAAATGGAAATTTAATGTATCAGAATGTTATTTTCTACGTTGAAGCACAGGCTGTCGGCATGAAAGAATCACACTATTTTTTATTATATACAGATATAAATTAGTATAAATAGTATAAAATATGGTGAATATTATTTTGTTTTTAGGGGGGAGCATTCTCGTTCCCAGAGTCTAGTAGGATTCTCAGTACTATATACAGTATAGTATTGAGAATCCTACTAGACTCTGAGAATGAGAATGGGGGGGGGGGGGAAGGGGATCCTATTTCAAATCGGCAGTCTGTGCTTTGAACAGAGTTTCTTTCGATAATGAGGTTTAAATAATTCAAATCAAAACAAAGTAAATGCTGTTCTATTTATTTCAAGTGTAATTATCATCAACTCCGTCATGAGGTGGATCCTTTACATCAATTTCAGTACTAACTTTAACCACGATAATATTTCCTTTTTCCCTTACTAAACCTCGGTTTTTGACCTCGGGGATATTTCCTTGGCAATCGGGGTCGTAGAGCTTGATTCTGTGTGACGTCACAGTCACACGTCACTGTTGTCATAACACCATAATGGTCAGAGAGAGGAAGCAATGCGCCGTCTGTTGTAACATTTGCTTCGTTCGCCGTTAATACAACCTAAAAATATACAGAACACTCCAAAGGTCTCAAACAAATGAAGTTTTGAGAAAACTGATCATAACTGATAATACGTGCGAATTTTAATCGTTAATACTAAATCATCCGTAAACAGATATCATGTTGAGCATTGTGGTACAGGATCTCTACAATCTCAATGGAGGGTCACGTCGAGATAACCTTTATGTCGACTAATCAATGCGTAGCTTTCATCTAGACGAAACACTATTAATAACATTTTGATTTCGTAATTTTTATTTTTAGACCAAGGTTTGCAAGCTAATTTAACAGCGGTATTATTCACAGTCTGCGACTGGATGGCTCATTTCAAACTGCGTGACGTAGACGATGTAAACAAGTTACTTATCATAACAATTTCGTCATTAATATTATGATGAGAAAAGGTCACCTGAACGTGACCCTTGTTTGAAAAAGGTCAGATCTAAATTAGCGAGTAGGCGAGCGGAACATTTTAGATCGGGTTTTAATCAGATTGCATCCGCATAAACAAGAAGTAGAACGTGGAAGCCACATTAAAGCCAGATTTTCATCAAGACCTGACCATAAATGACAGATATCCAACATATTAAAAAACTTTAACACAAAAATTACAAAGAGAAATAATCCATGATAAAGCCAGGTAGAGTTGTGGTTACTTTTTAATTCTGTTAATCACATGGTATGTTATCATTGTATGAAGTTTCATAAATATCTGACAATAACTGGCAAAAATGTATGGTAAATAAAAACCTTTTACGCAATAATTATTTGGACGCCCGCCCGTGTTTCGCCAAACTATAAGCCAAAGTTTTTTTGTTGAAAATCTAGCTAAAACGATTCGAACTTTAAACTGGGTCATTTGCAGTCAACAATTGCAATTCACTAGTTTATGTGGACATTTTAGGAAAAGAAAAAGAGCTGTTATTTTATGCGTCTTTTGATTGCATTGTGTACTTCTGTGTTTTTGCTATTTCAAGCAATCATGGTCACAAAAACAAGTGTTTGTTTTCATTCTGAAAACTACGTGACTATATATCCTGCTACATGTACTTAACCACTGCTAGTATGGTTTGCCTGTCCCTTACCACTATCGTTGTCGGGTCAGGCAAACCGTAATAATGACTGCCCCCTCAGTTATTATTCAGGTAACACAATTTCGTTTAAGTTTTCTTAATCTTGCATGATCATTTGCTGACGATAGTAACTTAAAAGGAGGTTGGTACTATATATTCTAATGGCACGTATATTTAAACCATGTCTAAAAGTGAACACAATTCGGACGTGGATTAGTCTCGTTAGAATTTCGGATATTTTATTTAGCATAAATGTTACCAAACAACTAAAAAGGTATCCATTGTAATTCTTGTACAATGATCCTTTGATTTAAGCCTGTGTAGTGAGAAATTTTCATTTAAAACATAATTATCCAATACCTAATTAATTACATCGGGCGCGGCCATTATCATGCTTTGCCTGACTTACTTTTACCTGTCAAAGTACGACTAGGAACCAGACAAAACCACCGCAAACACATAAATCACTTGACGCTTGTAATGCCAAAAAAAGGTGATCCTGTTATTTTTACAAATTATTAATTAAAACCATTAACTTTTACCTTTATGTACTTTGAACATCATAATTTACTTCATTAATAGAAAATATTGAAATGTAAAAGAGAATATGGAAGAGGGGACGATTTTTTTGCGGTGGCAGTGGTTATTGGTTAAATAAAGAGAAATAACTGCGGGGAGTTTGTCAAGACAAATGATGGTGTTGACATTACTGCAGAGTTGTTAAAGTAGAGGCAGATGAGGAATTATTTCTAAAGGGTCAAAACTTTTTCTTGGGTGGGGGGGGCAAACTTTCGAACTACAACCACACTATACACTGATTGCAGACTAACACAACATACATTTTTTAATAATAAAAACTACATAAATCTGTGTAAGACACAAAGTTGAGCGAAGCGATCATGAGAAAACTGATTTTGCTTCTTAAAATTGGACTACAGTTAAAAAAATACACTTATGGGCGGATACATTTTGGAAAATTCAAAATAGCTGGATCCGCCTATTTAAAGATACAGTGGCAAGCGACTGTTGTTAAATTATATGCAACTGACAGTGTCGCATATATTCACCCAGCTGATTTAAATACTTGATATTTGTTCGATAATCCCCGTACATAAATACGGATTTCTAGTTTTATCATACATGTACATACATACATACATACATCTTTATCGATCGTGAGTACATATGTACTGTAGTGTGTATTTAAATCAGCGGAGCTAATGTTTGCGCCACTGACAGTTTGATAAAATTCATTAATAGTCAATATACCTACCGTTGTATTAGACATTTTTAATCCACCATCAACAAATATATGGTCAATAGCTACGTTGACAGTGTCTTTACCAATGTTATATGGGTTGTCCGAACAATACGTACATTGAGGTCCTAGTTCAGTCTTGAATGCATCTGTCAAAAGTTGATAGTTCCCTAGAAAAGTAAAATACAATGTAGATTATTGGACTGCACCTTAAACATATTATATCAATTAACCCCATTGCATGTGACCTGTCGCATCTAGTCTGGATTACCTGCCCCTAACCACTATCGTTCATGGGTCAGGCAAGGCGGCGCCCAATGCACCTTTGCATACTTTTCAATAAAATTTTCTTTTATTTTCTTTTTATTTTTCATGAATAAGGTCTGATGATGGTCAGCTAGGTAGGAGTTCAGTAATATAAGTCATTCGAAGTCGTTTTTCTTTGTGCACTTAAATTAAGCGAACGATTAAGTAAAAACCATGTCTGGAGAATAGACACGATTCGGACTTTTGTTCTTAGATTTGGACTATACACCCAGATATAACTTTACGCGCATCAAAATTATATACAATGTATCTAAATTTTCTCTTGCAAATTAATTCGACTATAATTACGCGAACCCCCCCCCCCCCCCCTCGGCTTGCTCAGTCGGTAGCACACAAGTCTACTGATCGAGGGATCGTAGGTTCGATTCCCAAGCGGGCCATACTTTCGTGAAGCTTGGTAATGAAATAATTTTCCACGGCCATCCTCCCTCCTACCACTGACTCTTAATCATGTAGGACAGTAGTCAGTCACTGACTACATGTAGTAGTTAGTTAACAGCTAAATCCAAAGATCTAGGCTCTCTAGGAACAGTGAGTAGGTGGACTGACTGCCGTGAAATAACCTAACAATGTGTTGCTACGGCGTAAAACCAAACAAACAAACATAATTATGCGAGTATTTGTATTGCCTTACCTTCTTTGACTCCGAGTATATTTCCGCTGTTTGGGCTAACGTTGTAGTCCCCTAGGAGCACAGAAGGTCCGGAATCATTCAACCGATTTATAAAATCCCTAACTTCATAGTCATTTTGGGCAGAGGCTGTTGGAAAGTACTGGTCTAAGACAGCTGGAATAGACAAATCAAAGCGCTGACAGCACTGAATTGTTAGAGTTACAAACTTAGTAGTTTTATAGGATTGGAGAACTTTTTCTTTTTTTAATTTATATGAAATGACCCTAGACTTTAATTTGATTCGTGGTACCCAGAAAGTAGAGTGATATTTTAGCACCATTCAGTGACATCAGGATAGAGTTACCATTCATGTACATCCATCCAGTGATTTTATATAACATATACACGGGCGGTGCATACTTTCATGGAGCTTTGTCATGAAATTATTTCTACGCCCATTCTTCCTCCTACTACTGATTCTTAATCATGTAGGACAGTTCTCAGTCACTGAAGAAAGTATGCGTCAAGTAGTTGGTTAACAGCTAAATCCACATATTTAGCCTTTCCAGGAACAGTGAGTAGGTTGACTGACCGCCGTTATATGACCTATACTATGTGTTGCTACGGGGTTAAGTCATTAAAAAGAGGTTTAAATAAAACAAGTACATAGTTTTACTGACGTTCTGCAGTAAATTCTTCGTAATAACTGAAATGAGTACATCCTATGGTGATTTCATCATTAATCTGAAATGATAAATAACTAATCTCTATACAGACATGTATAGCTCCAACAAAATAACATAACATCTGTGTGTAAACATAAAATGAACTAATCAATTCCCGAGGTCATCATTATTGAAATTAAAACTTTTATTGTTCATTATAACAAAATAAGTGATAAACAATCACCCTTCAGTAAATCATGATTGTTACGATAGACCATTTTAACATAAGACCAACTAGACACTCAAACTTATTAAAATTATATATTTTATTGTCATCCTGGGCACCCCTTGTCGTGGCATAGTTTATTGTATTGTTTATATGTACAGTGTTTACTGTAAGAACTATACGATGATTTTTGAGTTATGATATACATATGTTAAGGTTCCTACTCTAAATTACGATCAACAATGTACTTATTCATATATACATGACTGTATTGTAAAAACACATTTAATAATAATATAATTTTTTTTGGCATAGTGTACACATAGCATAATAACAATAACATATATCACAGCATGTTACAAGTAATAAGCTATGACAAGCACACCAACATCAGGGATAACACAAAAAAGGGCAAGCCCTTATTTCCATTGTGGTCCCTATACCTATTTGCAATAAAATATTACATTATGTATTAAATAAATAAGCGTACATTGTATAATAGACTGTGAAGACCGTTTGTTCGTGTCTAGCTGTATTATCACAAAGTTCGCGTTTTAGTCCGGTCAATATGGCGTCTCCATGATTTTCTCAGAGTAATGTGTAGAGCAGTAAAAACCGAGAGGTGCTGCATACAGCGACATAATCAAAACTGACTGCAAACAGAGCGCAACGCTTAAAATACTATTAAAATTTAACATAACAACGACAACAATTACCGTGGCTTGAATGTACCCTCTATCAATAAGTATAGGTGTATTTGGGTAGAATGGAATTACTAATGGTTCTGTGAGCCTTCTTTTAGACAACATCAGTAATCCAAGTGTATTCATGTCAAAGTAACTGTCCTCTTCATTAATGACACATCTAAGAAAATATTGAAATAAATTACATAAATGATATAGATCTAGAGGAAACTCATCAACTTTGGTATAAGATCGATATTTATTATATGCTTTCCAGTGGAATATCGGGATTTATTAGTGAAATAAATAGAAGATATTTGATAATTTCGGTGTAAGATCGATTTTTATTTCATGAGTGTGCTAAGAATGCAATATTTTCAAGAGTGGCGTAGCCATGAGTGAAAATAAATGTCCTCAAGTTTCTTTAGTCACTTTCTTTGTCGGACATTATTCTGCGTCCTTAGCTCAGTCGTGAAATAAAAATCGATATTACACCGACATAAACAATATCCTCTATTTATTTCATCGAGTGAGCTCAAAAACATATTTTCACGAGTGGCATAGCCACGAGTGAAAATGTCATTTTCTGAGTCCACGAGTTAAAATAAAAAAAAGATCTTACACAAAATTTGACGGATATGCTGTTTCTTTTATGCTTAGTTTTGTGTTTTATTAGATGTATTTTACACAAATTATAACGTGACATCATTTCTTCTCCAAGAAAACGTCATTGACAATGAAACATGAGGTTATATTTTTACTACAATGACAAAGTTATATTCAAATTGTATATTTTCATCTGAAAACGAGATGTTTCACTGTAAAGCACATAAGAAAATGTAATTATTTGCTACACAGAGTTGCATATTTAATACACTCCAAATAGGGCTGTGGATTGTTGAGCAAGTGGCGATCTAATCCGAACCACGATCATTTGTACCGTTAACGAATAAAACAACGAACCACTTGCTAATGGAGAAGCGAACAAGTGATAACAAAATAAAAGAAAATTACAGAAGTTTTACTACATGTATATAGAAAACTATGTACTCCAAACATTCTTATTGATTCATTGTCAAAGGGAGATAAAACTGCATAGACTAGTGGTATTTAGTCTAGAGTTTATTATCTTCCTTCGTATGGTCCTAGAATGCATGTTCGGCAAAAGCAATTGGTAACCACTGCCTAGCATAAGATCGTCATTGTACGGCGAAGTTCCACTGCTAGGACTAACATTACAGACGATGTTTTAAGCGGAATGGGATTTATATAAGGGCCCTAATACCCAAATACACTTGTGAGCATTTTAACTATACAATCTAAAAATCACAAAGTCATGATTTTCCAATAATAAAGGTGGTATTTATAGCGGAATTCTATAGTACACAAGTCTATACAGATTTCATTTAACATCGATTCCCATTCTATTTTGATAGAAGCACAACGCATCGCAGTATTCGGCGATTTGGTACGCGGTAGAATATAGTACGGCGAATGAAGACATAATCGTTGTATATTGTCGATTGTACATGATATCATAATTAAAATGTAAAATAAATGATTGCTTATAACTACAGGAATATCAATTCGAAAATACAAAGTACAGTTCGTCCACATAAACATTGCGTGTTTAAACATAGTCATTACACACCATTACACACCAATATTTAGGGGTGAAATATTTATACAACTTTGTAGTTTAGTTAGTTTACACTAACCTTATAACACATCATTAATAAAGAGTAACAATGTGCATACACACTATTTAAAAGAAATGCTACACATAAAAATAACCTGTTTTAATCAGTAAATGCTGTTCATGCATTAGCTTTTTCACTTATTTTGCTGGCAAGGCCATTGTTTTAAGCACAAAAACACGCATGACCTAGAATACGGCCTGTATGTTTAAACATATCAATATTATATTGAGTTGTTAAAAAACATAATCAACATGTTCAGTACAGTTTAGGGGAAATTGTTTGAATGTAAACATTGTCACGTGTTTTCATGATGCATAGCGTCTCCAAACAAAGATCAGTAGGGCCGCGGCCGTGGCATAGTGGTTAGCATGTCTGACTTCGAATCCGGATCTTGCGGGGTCGAGCTGGTCGCGGTAGGTCATACCCTATACATGAGTTGTCGGCCTCGAGGTAGGGTAGTTAGTATTGGTGATAGAAAGTGTCCAGGAAACCTATAGTATGAAGAGCTGGCCGTCATTTATATGACCTAAATATGTGTTGAATACGACGTTAACCCAATTAAGGTCAGTAAGACCTATTGGGTAGAAAACGCACCGATTCCAACGCGTATACATACTTTTGCACTGCCACTGGAAGATCAACTGAAAGCAAACAATTTGCACATCCGTCTCGGCTGTTGATTAACAAGTCAATAACTTCTGCTTCACAGTTTGTGAAGAAACACTCGGCTAATGATTCTTCTGTATTTTCAGCATCGCATCCAGCAGCTTCTCCGCATATTGACAAATCTATTGTTTCAGGGATACTACAAGCAGGTGCTATGAAATAAATCAAAGTTATGAAATACAGGAAGACTTTCTTGCACATTGAAACCTAACAAATCCATACTAATAATTACTCCTTACACAATAGATTCAATTACGAATCGCAGGGCAAAAATGCGGGCGAAGTGTTTATTCTACACGTACACTGTATTACTGGCAAACATTATAAGGATTTTATTTTACTCATCTTGCCATACAAAATCTTGAAGTACAGTTTTCCCCTGCACTCTTTGCATATACATGCTGTAGGTTCATTTGAGTAGTTAAATATGATAAATTTAGTACAATATTGTAAAACAACTTAAACTTCAAGTAATACAATGAATAACCGCAGTATCATTACATTAAACAGCTACAGACACTATCAATAAATTAATCATGTATTGCTCTTTCTTTATAAATTTTTCAATATTGAATGTAAACCTTTGATTTGCTGTGGTTATTATCAAAAGATCAGTATAACACTAGACAAGACCAGTCATTAAAATCTTGCGGTATTTGAAAAAATATTTACTTTAACCTGACACATGTTCGTTAAACTTATCAATCAAATTGTGAGGCCTTGCAGTTTTTAAAACTATATATGTATTTGGTTGTTCGCAAATGGGAACGGTTTTAAGATCACGTATGTTTACCTCTCGTCCCGTTTCTTTGTGGAGGCAAAGTTCCATCAAACAAATGAAGCTGGCTGTGTGAATAAGGATATTCCGAGGCAAGTTCATTAACCAGTAGTTCCATATCATCTCCTATAAAAACCTAAGAAAAGAAACTCACATATTGTCATGTATAATATGTCTTAGACTGCTGTTAAAATGTATGGACCTTTCTAATGTTTTATATAATTTGGACAAAATAATTATTATGGATCTGAATGCTTCATTTGGTCAACCAAGTTCTGCTCTCTTTAAAAGTCAACATTGAATTCCAGTTAAAGCTAGAATCATGTTCAAAGTATGTCGTGTGATCAATCGTACTGCACTAAGTTTCTTGTGAGATGTGCGTGTTTCAGTCAGATCTCAAGGTTGCTATTGACTTCAAACTTAAAGTGACAATAACTTTTGTTATAATTATTACTATGCGGCGAAGAAAGATGGCAGATTGTTGCTCCAACTTGGAGCACTTTATAGTCATCGACATGGTCAGATTAAGATTAGAACTTGTGTTTGTAAAACACAATAGAATATTTTACAATAAATTTGCGCTAAATATGTGACATGTACACGATAACTGATGAAATCATTCTAAACGGCCAAAATTCAGACAAATCGTTTCAAAACACATCGTGTACTCGGACTGTTCTTCACAAACAAGTTAAACATACACGTATTTTATTTCATAAATTGTACATGGCAAAGCGGAATTGATAAAGGTAACTAATTTATTCATTGTGAGTATAAATCAAGACTGATATATACTCTTCAACTTAACACTTGGACTATTTTTTCACGCCTAGGTGCTCGACTATAACTGCATATTGTTGCGCTAATTCTCACTGCGCATGACCGAATGTATTTATCCGCGACATTTAAGTGTTACGCTTCGAAAATTGTGGTTTCTAAGACCTGGATTGCAAGCAACACATGTAGAAGATAATAGCACACATACCAAGTATGTTTATTTGGAGAAAGACAAATTAAATCCACAGTAAAACAAGATAATATACCTCTTGCAAGCAGATGACATCAGCCTCCGAGGTCTTCAAGTATTCTATCAGTGCCTCAAGTCTTTGTTCCCTGTTGTTCGTCAAGTTGACTTCCCGCCAAGCATAGTCGTGCAAAATAGTATTATACGTTAGAGCCTTAAATATATACGATCAAATTTTCTTTAATTTGACCGCTACAATTTTGCAATCAATAAACAATTAACAAAAAAAGTGGAAATAGAAGAACAAATGAAAGTACTGTACAACCTTTCTTATGCGATACCAACTGGGAGGAACTATAGTGTATCAACTGTTGTTCAGAGGTTGTTGTTTTTGCTGAGGTTAAATTGAAATTGCACCTAACGGAATATCAAAAATTGTTGTTGTGCAGAGGATTTTCTCTGTAGAGGACCGCGCTGCAGAGGTTATACTTTAACTTTCAAACAAGTCATCATTTTTATATATATTATAGAAATTTATTGAAACAAAAATAACTTAACACTCATGGGAAAGAAGTCTTTAGTTTAACGAAATGATAAAAAGTACATGTATATAACAAGATACATCTTATCATATCTTATATTTAATTAATACAATATTCTAAAACAGGCACTTGCGCTGTTATTCTATCTGTAAAGTGACGTCATCTTTATTTTATTATTGAACGAAATCACGGCTGTTATATTTTACTCCCTCTTTTATAGAATCTTAATGGGAAACTTGTTTATTTTTCAATGTTAGAAGCGAAGTAACAATCAGCTTTTCTCAAGTTTGTCGTAGAATAAAACATAAACACTCGTTTGATGTGCTAAAGCCTTCGATATTTAATTTTGGCACTTCAAATTCGTGCCTATCTTTTATTCAACAACAAGGCCCGACCGGCTAGCTCAGTCGGTAGCGCACTTGTAAGTCTGCTGATCGAGGAGTTGTAGGTTCGATTCCCGGGCGGAGCATTCCAGTGATTTAGCCTCTCCAGGAACATTGCGTAGGTGGACTAACCGCCGTGATATAACCTATACAATGTGTTGCTACGGCGTTAAACCCTACTACAAAAACATTCAACACGTGTCTGGAAATGAAACCCACAATCTGTTCTGTTCTGTTATTTACCTTAAATGGAACAAATGGATTTTCTAGAGGACAGCTTGTACTGTCTCTAGAGTGGATAGGCTGGCCGCGCGGCACACATTGTATCGCTGGTAATACCAACAGAATCAACCAGAACTGTCCTATCATGTTGTCTTTCATCAACACTATCTTCCTATAATAAGAATAGAATGTTTATGGAGAAATGTACAGTGAGTTAATAAAAAAACACGATGAAAATACAAAATATTATATTAACATTACAGTGAAAATATGAAGGCTAAATGACTTCACTTTAACTTCATTGAGACACTGTAGTTTACAAAACTGGATGATGCCACTTCAGCACTCATGGGCAACTCTCAAAATTCAAGATGGCGGACAAAATGGCGGATGAGAGCTGATTAATGTAATATAAATTCATCTTTATCAAAGTCTGATTATTTAAAAACCTAAAACTAGTCTTACATTATCTGCAATTTTATTTCGTGCAATTTTAGTAACCTTCGTTTATTCTCAAATCCAAGATGGTGGACAAAATGGCGGATTAAAGCTACATTTGTCGAGTACGTCAACTACAATGAGCAGAATCGTACACTGTGGCATATTAAAAAATGTTTAATGCATTTTGTAGTTATAACTCTTTAGTTTTGTTTATAAAACTGGTTGATGCCACGCTGGCATCATTAGGCAATTCCCCAAATCCAAGATGGCAGCTAGAATGGCGTAAATTACTAACTGTCGGTATATATCTACCACAATGAGCTAAGTCATAGACTGGGGTATACCAAATAATTTCAATGCATTTTATTTTGTAGTTAATCCACGTTTGTTTATGTAACCGATTGATGCCATATTGTTATTCTTGGATAACTTCAAGAATCCAAGATGGTGGTCAAAATGAATGATAAGTGCTAGAAATTTAATTCAAGTCACATAAAGTTGACTCGAGAACTAGAAGCAAATTGTTTCTTAGATGGCAATTTAGAGACACTTTTCTGAAAATATTTTATTCATTGAACAACATAGATTGTGATACGATAGTTTCATATACTTAGAATGACGACTACTTTTCCATGTATGTTTGCCACTTCAATAATAATCAATATGTACTAAAAGGAGGTTATAAACAAAGAAAAAGACAAATGTTATTGAAAGTATTGTGTGCATGTTCTATTATCTTTCAAGGTATTCTAAGAGTATATTGATGCCATAGCAATCGATAGAAATTCTGTTGACATTGTAACACATTTTGATAGTAAAAAAGAGACATTGCAATAAGATTTCAAGTATGATCTTGACATCAGATATCACAACTGAATCATGAGTGTTCTTTATTTCATTGTAAACGACTCCATCAATCGATTAAAAAGGAGTTGTCTTTATTTAAAGGATAGAGAAATTACGTCGCGTAGATGCCAATTCTATAAGCGTATACACTGTTGTTTGAACCCAGTGTCTAGCTCATGATTTAGCAAAAAGTGTTACCCTGTGCAAGTTTGGGGTTTTAAGGGATTCAATAAGGGACCTAGTCAGTTATTTCCCTTGTGTACTCTTCATATGGGTAGATCCAATTTGATTACTCGGATTTTTGATGTTTGATTACTCGGATTTTACCCTTACTTTTCAATGTCAATTTGCCAAAATTAATCTCTTTAAACTTTTTTGTAAATCATTTAATTTGTTTGAAATTCAAGCTATGTATTTTTAGGGTAAAGAACTATCTAAATTTCATCACTTCATTAGATGAAATATTTTATTATCCTTATATAGCACTTCATTGATAAAATCCGAGAATTCCAACTGGATTGCTTCAGATTTTATCAGGGAAAGATAACTGACTTAAGTCCCTAACTGCAAAACATGGCCAAGTAGAAAATTTAGAAATGTCTTGTATCACTGAAGTCTAAATATCTTGAAAGAACACGTAACAGGTCTGGTGCATCAGTGTCAAAAGTTTACAATGTATAAACAGGCCTGATATCTAAATACATTTGGAGTATATTCACTCTCAACTGCAAATACTTCCCCAAAGAGAGATGGTACGCTAAGACAACTTGTCGATCTCGTACGTAATATTCAAATATGTTCCACTCCAAACATTATTGACGATCCATTGCAAGATATTGTGATTCTTCATTTTATCGGTCACATTACATATAAAAATTATGTTTAATCACATTAACCTTTAAGACTTGGTACGAGAAGCGTAGTCAACAAAATTGTACAACAAATGATCATTGTTGCTGCAATTTGCTGAGCACCAAAATATCTGACGACATTGGTGTGCTGATACTCATTTTGAAATATCTTTCTTGTACGAGTGACACTATAACAATGGGTTCAACTGACATTCGTCCAAAATGTGACGTTGCAAGTCAGTCAGTTATTGACTATGTAAAGAGAGTACACTAGTAGCATGGGTATAAAATATGCTTTTAAAGCTGGTCCACCTATCCTACATCAACAGTGAAGACAGTAATGGTATCTTTTGGCCATAAGCTAGTACCCACTTGGATACTTTCTAAAGATAACAATCATTAATATGTTAAGTTTACCATTGCATGTGATGTGCTTAGCGCGTTGAGTACAAAATACTCTGTAAACAGTAATTTGTGTCGTCACTTGAACATGTTGCTATCACCATACAAAAACGACCAGAGAAATTGTGCTATCGTTATGTAATATTAGACTGAAACAAACATAAACATTTCAGTATATATTCTAATTTAGTCTAGTTCAGTAAAGTCAGACTGTATCATTGTTTGTGTAATGATAATAATAGAGCTCAGTCAATTAGTTTATCCCTCATTTTTTGGCACATGCTTATTTTGCTATTTATATGTTTCACTTTATTTTTTACCGCATCGAAGAATTTCATCTGAACGGATTATAAGCTTTTCAAATATCCACACATATTGCAATCTTTAACCAAATGATAGCACTTCCTAATGATCCTATAATAAATTGTCTACTGTAAACTGTATATTAACCTCATTTTATTTTCCCGTTTTCTTTATTTGAATGGCTTACATTTAGTTACATTAGTTTGTCCATTCCAATTATTAATCAAATTTTCATTTATTATATCCAGTAAATAAGTAACATTATTTACTAACTGTATGATATTGGAGTTCAATTTCATGGCTGATATTGCGTTCACTACGGCATGATAACCAAATACTCGGCCATTATGGAAACACACTGCCTTTAATAAATACTCCGGCTATTATGAGATTCAGACATTTTGATTGGTTTCGAATCTCATAATGGCTAAGTTTTCTTATGAAGGCCGTATTTTTTCTTCCACAAAAAGCCGCCACTTTTGAATGTTGGTACAATCTGAGTGTTTTTGATAGGGACCCTGTCTGCGACGATGATGAATTAAGTGTTTTCATACTGGCCTGTTATTTGGCTGAAACAGTCATTATAGCCTGAGGCCGCAGGTTGAAGGCTAATGTGACTGTCTTCAGCCAAATAAATTGGCCATTATGAAAACATTGCATTATTTTACATTACATTATTGCTAAAAAATAGAACTGGTTGAATTTCTTTCGTAACCGTAATCTTGGACTCCACCTTGAATCTTGGGTTGCTAATAGGTAATCACGTGGGATTAACTAGTTATATAAACTCTAGAGTTTCAAACAGTTTCAGAAAAAAAAACATTGAAAGTTAAAACCACATGTGTTTGTTTTCGTCCATGTATGATATATTATACACTAAGCTATTAGATCATATCCGCCATGTTAGCCGCCATTTTTGATTTAAGATTGTTTATAATAACTTATAACTTAGTGATATCAATTGGTTTTTTAATTTCATGAACTATTCTATATAAATAAATTTCTACACCACTCAGTCTCTTTCTGCCAGTTTGCTGTTTATATACTGGGCTAATAGCCTTTATTCGCAATTTTGACGCCATTTTGACCGCCATTTTGAATTTAAAGAATTATATATGAATAACAAAATTCAACCAACTAGATCTGCAGGTGTTGAAATCACTTTTGTTCTTCATTTTAAGAACATTATGTGTAAAAATACATTTTGCATGTATAATTATCCTCTAGCCGCCATCTTGGTCGCCATCTTGGATTTTGGGAGTTGCCCAAGGATGACAAAGTGGCATCAATCGAATTTGGAATCAGCAAGACCATGTCTACCAATTAATTGAATAACATTTTCTACATCCTTTCGTGCAAGGTCATCCTTGGTGTTGGTCGGACTATTAGACATAAAATGGCGTATGCCTTTTTCTGATAGTTTTAAATATGCGTTATTACTTTAATAATTATGAACATCTTTCATGGACATCGTATGTTTCAAACGGTTTAACGTTTCCAGAGTTTAGTCAGAAATTCACGAAACAATGAACACACAAACATATTTAATGTGAAAAAAATAAAAAAATTCTCAACCATATTTTTTATTCTTATAATGTCGGACATGAAGGCACTCTGAAAAGAAGACAAAATAATGACGATTGACTGGTTTTAACATCGGTTTGAAACTCACTAAACCCATTCAATATAACGTGGTTCTCGAATCAATCCGTCAAATGGAAATTTCAATAGGACCTTTTGTCCAGGGTGGCAAACTGTATGGGACCTTTTGTCCACCCCTGTAAAAAATGACATGGGACTTTTTGTCTATGGGACTTTTTGTCCGGCTCCTGATTATGACATCACAAATTCTACGGTTTCAAGAGAAAAACATTACAAATCCGCTTCAACTCAGAGTTTTAAAGAGCTGTAAGAACTTTTATTTTTGTCAAATTTACATGATACCAACTCGAGGCTAAGCAGAAAAGTGTATACGATTTGCTGCGCATCACGTCTCCATCGTCAGTTTTATACTTTCACCAAACACCCTGGAAAACATACCAACGTCTTTCCTATTCAAAAAGGACGACGGCTTGTCACTGTAGCACGCTAATATGAAATAGTTTTCCAGGCTGTTAGCAAAAAGTATATAACTGGCGTTAGAGATGTGATGTGTAGCAAATAGTATACACTATCTGCTTAGCCTCGCGTAAGTATCATTGAAATCTGACAAGAATTAAGAGAACTACAGCTCTTTTAGTGCTACAAATACGACGATGAATTTTTTGAAATCATTTTGACATTTTCATAATGCATCGGTCCGTCAAAAAATATCTCAAAGTTGGATTCATGACTTAAATTACAGCTTTTTAAAACTTTAAGTCGAGGCTGATTTTTCACTGTTTTGGTCTTCAACCTGTTGCACTTGTGATGTTTATATAATCACGTGGTATTGCCACCGTTGTAAATGATGAGAGTAAAAAGTGAATAATTGCAACTTCATGATTGTATACATTAATCGTTCATTTTATAAAAAACCCAACTCATTGTGACCGCAGTCTACGAAATTAGGATATGAAAGTGGTTGTCCGAACTGGTCATTTTAGCAGCTAACACTATATCTTGTTGTAGAAATTTGGTTGCACAAAATAAATGTTTGGTTGCCCAAACTAGAAATTGGTCGTCCCGGGCAACTGGACACCCACTTTGTAGACTGGGACCGTATCATATAACTGTTTGTCAAATATAAAAAAGTTAAAAAAATGAAAGCTTACCTTTGTTTTAAAATATAATCATAACATCATACCTTAGGAGTTAGAATATCAACTGATCTTGTCCAATGTTAATAACCGACTAACTTTTGGGGGGAAGTAAACGTAATATTTCTTCACGCTTTTTTGGTAATTAGCGATTTTAAATGGCTCCTGGCTGTAATGTACATGTACATTTCAGTTTTTAAGTCTATATCAAAAATACTGTATTCACTTCAAAAATAAAAATCAATATGAAACTAAATACGTAGGCGTACAAATATCAAACTTGTTTTTATTACTTGTAATTTTTTCTACAAAAAAGTTAAATTTGATATTTTATAGCTGTTCGTTCACAGCTTTGAAAATAATTAACGTTTTATAAGCTTGAGCATTTTTAATTACATAAAAATGATATACAGAGCATACAGAGCATATGTCATAAGGGGCGGGGCAAACATTTTACCCTGTTTTGGCCGCAACCGGCCAAAAGGCCTCAGCTACCAGCTGTGGCATATTTCAGCAATAGTCAAGACCTAACGTAGGACCTTAAGCTCCAAAAACTCGGTTAAACAGAAAAAACGAGTAATACAACGAAAATAAGCAATATGGCGTAGAGAGCAGGAGTGAGTGCTTAATTAGTAATAATCATAATAAGACAATGGTCCCATGAAGACTGTGGCAACTCGCTCTTTAACGCAATGCACTTACTACAGTCTTGCGGGATATACACTTTTTGACTAGATGGCTTTAATCATTTTAGACAGATTGGCTAACAGTTAATTTGTGATAACCATATGTATAATAAGTTTGTATTATCAAGAGTCTATATCAATGAGAATACATTGAACACATGGATCGCCTTCCTGAAGGGGATTTTAATGACCAGGAGTACAAGATGGTAAAGTCGGCTGAACATGTATATGGAAGCAGACTTCAAACCGCACTTTTAACTTTAACATTAATATACTGCTTGCTACTGTTTTAATTATCAACTACTCTGCTTGCTCAGACAAAAAATACGTTACTAACAAATATGAAAGTTTGTGCAATCGCGGATATAAATCAAAGCGCTAAAGGCACTTGAGTTGTTCGGCAGAGAAAACATGTTGTGTTTCGGTCACTTAATGTGCTCAAAAATGTGACAAAATATGTAGAATAATATGAATTGTATGAAATGTATCTTCAAAATGGTGCCATTTGTACTTGTAAACTATACATGAAAATCCAGTTTTAATTCGATTATCAAAAATACCGATATCCCAATGTTCAGGTAAATCTAATTTAGAAATTGATTACAATGCATACTCCTATAATTGCACAGGTATAATAACCATAGAGGAGTACAGGGAAATACAATTGAATGTTCATACAAAATAATTGTATATGTTACTAATATGTAAAATGGATAAGTATTCCTGTAGTTATAAGCCAGCATTTTTTACAATTTAATCATCATGATTTTATCTTTTAAAAAAAGAAAAAAAACATACAACGGTTTTATATTCACGTATACTTCATGCGCGTTGTTGTTGTGCGATATGAGTTAAGCGTCTGAGCCAAGATATGTTTTATCCTCTACGCATAGAATGAGATATTAATGCGTCACGCCCTTTCAAATTGGGGTTCACCAGAGGTAATCTTCACTGTCATATATATTTTCAGTGTTTGGTTAAATGTCATTATTACAATTTAATTGTTAAACCTTTCTCAGTCATACACATGCTTGAAGATTTAAGTTCCCTCATGTACCTCAAAAAGTAGATTTTGTAGTAAGCATGCTATACTGATTTCTCAAAATTGGCGTATATAGTTGCTCTTCGAGCAATTCATGAAAACTCTGTATATCATAGGTTTGAAGAGTTGAGCCCCGTCGTGTACCTCTAAAAAAGTAGAATCCGTAGTAAGGTTGCTACACCGACAAGCGAACAACTAAAACAACAACATTGCTCATAGTTTAAATTTGAAACTATCTACCTCGACCCCGAAAGGGTCTCTGGCATCGGCTGTGGCATAATTGGATCTGGTTCTAGAGAAAAGGATTTTAGCCCGAATGAGGATTGGGGCCCATTTTCCATAAGGTATGGATGCCTTTTTCTGGTCCATACCTTATGGGAAATGTACTCAACCCTCATCCTTTTTTTCGAGTGATTTTTTTTCACTAGAACCAGGTCAAAATGTGTCTCAGCCCTTTTGTCTGGTCCAGACCAATGGGGAAATGTGCCACAACCACCACCGAAACCACTTCCGGTGACAAGCGAGACCGTTTACGGGAGCCTTCTCATTCCCTAGTGCGGTATGCCTTATTTGCCGTTATCAGGCGGTTACCCTCATAATTGCCGGTTTATCCCCGAAATTCCCCCAAAACACGTCCAAAGGGATGTCCTGGGGCCAAATGGGGCCAAAAATGGGGGAAAATTGTACTAAAATATTAAAATATATACATGTTCTGTTTAATTTAACCCTATGGTGATTTATACATGTACATACAATAATGAATTAGGGACTTTAGTCAGTCATCTTTCCCTGATAAAATCTGAAGCAATCCAAATGGTAAGTAGGTCCATACAGTTGGAATCCTCGGATTTTATCATTGAATTCCTATGACAAGATAACAAAATATTTCATCTAATATCTTTCTTGTTAATGAAGATATTAACAGAAGTGATGAAATTTAGATAGTTCTTTACCTTAAAAATACTTAGCTAGATTTTCAAACAAATCTAATGATTTACAAAAAAATGTATTAAGGATTTATTTTGGCAAATTGACATTGAAAAGTAAGGGTAAAATCCGAGTAATCCAACTAATTGGACCTACCTATTTGAAGAGCATAAAAGGGAAAATAAGTGACTAAAGTCTCTTATTAACAATATGGTACAAAATGTCAACAAACAATGTACAAAGAATATGACAAAGATATAAGTACAAATACAAATATATTTATTCCAGCAATTAAGCACATATGTGCTTTTCTGCCGTCAGTTGGCTGCACCAACATACATACATACATGTAAATTAATAAATATGACAATACATCATAAGGAATATAATTTATATGAACAAACATGTATAAGAAGAAAGTAATCTTTGAATAATGACACATAATAGAGAAGAGTATGGGGACAGAATGTGAATCTTAAAGCCGTATTTTACTTGAAAAAAAACAAAGCATCGTTAGAGAGTTAGACCCCCCAAAAAAGTTAGACAAAAAACAACAACAAGCAAAACATGATAGCAACAAAATTAAATTGTAAACTTATTATGTGTTCACTTGATTTAGTAAAGAAGATCGTTTTTTATTAGCAAGATATACATATTTTGCTAATTTACAAATTAGACTGGTACTTGTTGAGGACATTAAATTTCGTAATTTTTGGATAGTTGGCCACTGGTTATAATATTTGGATAAGCATTCTTTGCGAATATTACGGTACAGGACAGATTAAAATAAAATGGTATTCATCTTCAATTACGTTCATATCACAAAAAATGCATTTTCTATCAGCTCTGTCAATATTTCTATATCGCCCTCCTTCTATGGCAAGTTTATGAGCAGAGCAACGAATACGAGTTAAAGCAATTCTATGATTATCATTTTTGATACAAGATAAATATTTTTCTGATTCGAAATTATTTTTAAATAGTTTGTAGGTATTCAGTTTAGGCATGTTGTCTAAAAAAGAGAAAAATAGTTGATAATACTGACTATATAAACATTGTATAATATTGTTTAACTGGGAACGTGAAAAATCCATAGTATCCCATATGTATGAGTATCCCAGATCGTTCAACAATTTCTTAACTTCTCCGGCCCAAGAATTTGTAACATTATTTGCTTTATCATACATAAATGTTTTATACATTAGTGAATTCTTGGCATTTATTATTTTGAAAAAATACTTTAAAATACGTTCTTTCCTTACAATATCTAAGGGTACTTTACCAAGTTCGCCATATACAGTAACATTAGTTGTCTGATATCTCACATTTAATACATATTTTAAAAATTTGATATATACTTTTTCAATGTCAGGACTTTTATGGAACCCCCAAATTTCACAACCGTAGTTAAGAATTGGTAATACCATGCTATCAAATAGTTTAATTTTTTCAAGTACACCAAGGAAGACAACCTGAAAAATTGATTTAATACAAAATATAGAACGCAATGCTTGTTCAGATAATGATTTCTGTGTATTAAAAATTTACCATTTGATGATAGTAGAACTCCTAAGTAACAAAATTTATCAACAATATTAAATTTGGTATTTCCATAATAAATATCAAAGTTTGTGCGTTTATTGCCCAATTTGCAACACATCACAACAGTTTTTGATGTATTAACAATAATATTCCACTTAGAACAATAAGTGTGCAAATTATTCAACAGTAACTGTAAGCCCGTGAGAGAATATGAAAAAAGGACGGTATCATCAGCAAAAAGCAGTATAAATATTTGTAATTGGTCTAAACTGACTAAGTCAGCCTCATTATCGAAAAGACAAGACTCCATGTCATTTATAAAAAGTAAAAAAAGAAGAGGTGACAATGATAAGTAATGATAAGGTTAGACATATACAAAATTGGTATAGTGATATAAAATATGAATGTTTATCACAGAATTAACGTCAAATGTTAAGAGCACCAGAGCTTATGCTTTATGTAGTTGATAGCTCTGTGTGGTTTGTTGCCCATTTTAATGTTTTTCCAAATACATATACATCATATACATGTAAATATAAAGAGAGGATTTACAGTATTTTTTTAAAGCATAACATTATTAAATGTAGCAGTCGTGTGAAGATTGATGCTTACCATATTATGGAAAAAAAGTTTTATGCACAAATTTGCACGTAGTTCTAATAAACATATGATGCAAAAAACCGTATCATTGAGTACGCACATCTGAGTTCATCAAATGAGGTTGCTGTAGACCACACAGAGGACGGCTGTATACATTGGTGCGCATTCCGGAATCTATTAAAGTTCGGATATTCCGTAACTCGGATACGCCATTGATGGGCGTGGAATTTTTAAATGGAGGAAGTTACAATTTTCTTCCAAGTCGATTTTAGTAGAAAAACATTGATTTCTAGGTATGTGTCTATAAAACATGTAAGGTTATACTTTTGTAGAATACATAAAATGTCTGGTAAAAATCCCATTTGCATTGTTTGTCCTCAAATGTAGAAAAAGGCTTAATCTAAAGTCAAACAGTTTATTGTTTAATACTCTATGGTTAAATATTCATAGTTAGCGGGAAAATAAACGATTTTGTTTGTCAAAAACGGCTTTCATAGGAAGCCAGTCTAGTAGGCTCAACCACTAGTCAGTCCTAGTTCTCATTGGCAGACATTGGCACATTTTAGGCTAGTCTCAATAAACGTTCAAGTTGCATAGTGTCTGTTGGTGTAAGTGTTGACCACAATTCAGCTCCATATAATACGATTGGTACTGAGATTTTCTGTATAAGATCTGCAGTCATAAGGGGTGTTGAGATCACAAGGCGAGGCAGTCAACACAGAAAATATTGATGATCTTGCCTTTCTTACTCTGGCGTCCACAGGCGTGCTACATTTCATATTACCGCCGAGTTCGATTCCTACGAGATTTTCTGATTCATTCGGTTTTATCATTTTGCCATTTATTTGCACGTATGACCCATGATCTTTATTGCCAAATACAATAGACGAACATTTACTCTCATTCAGTGGCTAACCCCATTTATTGGCGTAGTTAGAAACTATATGGATTTGTTTTTGTAGAGCACTATTATTCTGTGATACAAGTGTTAAGTCGTCCGCTTGTGTTGGATTTCCCGCGTTCAGATATCCAACATTGCATCCATTGCCCGATCTTTCCAATGTTGTAAAAAGTTCATCTATAAACAATAGATATAACCAGTCTGATAGAACTACACCTTGCGAGGAAGGAAAAAAGTTCTTATATTAGACATTGTGTGATGTATATTTCCTGATACATCTGTCTAGACTTATGAGTCAAGCCATATTTGCTGCAAATGATGTTTAGAACAAACAAAGGACCCCACTTGATAATATACAAACATTATTATAATATTTTCCTGCAAAATTAAGTAGCAGGATATTTGCAATAAATTAATTCGCTCAATCTAAGTTGCTTATGCATACTACCAAACAAAATAATAGTGGCTGATTTACGCCATGTCGTATTTACGTTTCTTCGCTGCGAAGATTAGAAAATACAAAAAAAACAAATATACGACAAATTCACAGATTGTCGTATCTTCGTATTTTCGTTTTTTTCTAATCTTTGTGGCGAAGAAACAAACACACGACAAAATAAATGCAACAATTCGATAGATAAAATGAGTCTTGCGATGATACGACAAACTGTGAATTTGTCGTGTCTTCCTATCTTCGTTTTTTCTCATCTTCGCGGCGAAGAAATGAAAATACGACATGGCGTAAATCAGCAACCATACAAAAACAGATTTTTTGTTTGTTTTAACAGTCAGAAAATTTAGGGAATTTCTGGCAATCATTGTTACAATTGAGGTATGCAATATGGATTTTTTTTATAAATTCTAAATAGTCATATTCACTGTCTAGTCATACTGTCAGACGCGTATCACGACGAATGTAAAATCAGTTAGCATAGTGAGTCACCCATAATACAAAGAGAAAAAAAAGCAGAAACTATCATCCATGCTATGCACATGTTTACCACAAATAACCAATGGCACCACATCTTTTATCCATTTCACTACACAGCAAGATAATTTTATTGGAAAAATAGCTATTGTAGAGCAACCTGTATTGGTTGAAATATAGGTCTTAAGTTGTCTTAAACAGCTGCACTGCAAAATACAGATGTATGTACTTTAAGATAAGCTCTCAAGCATTCATATATGATCATCTGTCCTAACAATGTAAAATTGAAAAAGGGCTACTCTAGTCAAAGAGATAATAAAAGTAACACCCATGCATGCAAGCATGTTTTCACAGAGTCAAATAAAGTTGTTGTGAAAAGTACTGAGGATTACATGGAATAGTGTAATAACAAACGTTTTCTGGTTCTAATTGCTTCCGTTTTCGGTTTTTGCGTCTTGAATTCTTCTTCTTATCACTGAAAGGTAGAGTCCCGCCGTTACTCAAAATATTTTCAACATAATCCGATGTCTTATTTTCACTAAACAATGCTAATGGTTCAGAATGTGATACGTTGTTTTCTACACCAAGTTGATCCGTATTAATCGACGTATTCTCATCAGTTGATGACCAGGTATACTCTGAACTTATGAAGCTATCTCCATTACAATCATGTATAAATGTGGATGCTGCGGGATTACCATTTTGTTCAGACATATCATAAACAAAACTTGTTGTTTCTTGTGATTCTTGACGATGGTTAGAAAGACGCCGACAGCATTTTATGACCACTACAGAAGCTAATATCAGTCCCATTACAGTTACACAAACTGTTAACACTATTACTGAAATTGTAAATTCTGATGGACCGCGATATTTAGGCTTTGTCTCTTGTTCTGCCATAATAGTCTCTGTCACGTAATCAATGTCAAATGATTGGTCAAATTGCTTTTTTGAATCTAAAAATAAACAAAAAACACTCTTACATACAATGGGATTAAAACGTTACCACTCATATAAACTCTCCATTCTGTTAAAGAGTATCAAGCTTTATCAGCAGTTTATGCCACATATACATTTGAATATACATGTATATGTAACAATTAATACTGTCTCCTGTATTAATTAGTCATATGACAATATTATTGATAACTGGTTACAGTATGGATCAAATGAAAGCGTGCTTGATCAACAAGTGATTATGTTACAGTCTGGTAACATGTAAGAGAGAGGAATTCAGAAGATATTTGTATTCTAGCTTCTGTAGACAGCAGACGTTTTTACTTGTTATGTAATTTAGTTAGTTAGTTTGTTTGTTTTGGTTTAACGCCGTTGCAACACATTCTATAGGTCATATAACGGCGGTCAGTCAACCTACTCGCTCCTCCTGGAAAGGCTAAATCTATTGAATCAACTACTAAGCGCATACTTTCGTCAGTGACTGACAACTGCCCTACATAATTAAAATCATTCGTAGTAGGGAGAATGGCCGTAGAAATAATTTCATGACAAAGCTCCACATAAGTATGCCCCGCCCGGGTATCGAACGCACGATCCCTCGATCAGTAGACTTGCGTGCTACCAACGAGCGACTTTTGTGTGATTTATTTATATTATTTACTAATAACTAAAATGGGTTAGTCCTTCTTTCCCGAGGCTCTATCTCAACCAGTTTGTGATTCAAACTCATTTTTAGTAAATAACTTGTAAATTCTACTTTCAGTTTCGTTCTACTTTCAGTTTCGATCTACTTTCAGTTTCGATCTACTTTACTTAGAATGCAATAGGCAAAAATGAAAGTATTAAGTTTATACAACGTTTGATAAAATATCTGACAAAATGATTCAACACAAGTCCGTTTCCATTTATTTTGCAGTCCATGGTACAATGGAATTTAATTACATTACTCAAACACGTTACAACGTAACAGATGAATCAAGTAGATTTACTCCAAGGCATTACATTCATGGGCAGAACAATTTATTACGGAGCGTCTGAAGTGACATTTCGAGATTCTTTATTACTTTTAAACGAAATATATATGTACTTATGAATACAATTTTTCAGAATGCCACTTTAAGGGCTCCGTAGTTAATGCATAAAATCAACATCTAAAATATACAGTGATATCATTGTATTATATTTAGGTATCTTTGGAGACGGAAACTGAAAGTTGCCAGCTCATATCTGATACTGAAAAAGTATGATGACGTGCGTGTAACATTATTTGTACATTGTACATAATTTATACAGTGAATACTCAGGGGCAGATCCAGGTTTTTTTTCTAGGGGAGGGGAGGGGGTCAAACTTTTTCTAGGGGAGTCCATACTTTCGAACCACAACCACATTATACACATTTTGCAGAATAATGCAACATATTATAATTAAAAAAAACTTCATGCTACTAAAAATGACTTACAGTCAAGAAATACACTGATGGACAGGTACATTTTGGAAATTCCAGGGGAGGGCCCGGACCCCCCGCTAGATCCGCGTTTAATACTAGTTTTAAATTGTAGGTGTGTTTATGAAGGGAGATAAAAAAATTACTGGGTTATACAGTACTTTTACTACCGAAGTTCCGTTTTATGATCCGTTTAGATTTGTGACACTCTTACTCTCAGTGAACGTTTTTTTTACGTTTCAATTGCTAGCAGCGTAGCAGTGATTGAACGCACGTGTTAACGACGTTAGGTTAGTAATCACTGAATAGTTAGCTCCGCGTTTGTTTAAATCCTATCCAAAACCTGTCCCTTGAGCAAGAAACTTTATCCAACTAGCTCAGTAATGCATGGGAACCAGGAGTTAAGCGGACGTAAAAGTGATTAATCTAGGTTGTAAGAAATTGTTTTACAATCGAACTATATCAAATTAGTATAAACAATATCGAACGGTCACAGGTTTGAATCCTGTTGTGGATATCCCTGATGTCATAAGGCAAAAAATCAATAATTGTATACATGTATATTCCATACTTAGCTCACGGTAGGACCCTGGCCAACATATGTTTGGATGCTGGATCCCTAATCTTGTTCGACACTCTTTGACCACGTGACGACTTAGATCAGTTTCTGGACACGGGGAACATAGCAAACAGTTACCAGTAAAGCTTTCTCTAAAATAACCTGAAATATAGAGAATGGTTATAGTTGTAGCATTGTCGGTTATCTCACGATACATTACTTCGTTATGCTGCGTTATGAACCGTAGGCCATTTAGTTAAGAAAATCTCGAAATCGTGAATAATTCATGAGGCAGTTTTATTGGTTCTGCAAGGAAACCTCCGCGGAAAACTAGCCAATGAAATTACGTATATCTAAGGTTTGGTTTACCATTCAAAATGTGCATCTAACTTTTTCTAAAGCGTGTGAAGAAAATTCCAGTATGACGTCATTGTAAATGAAGAGAATTGAATTGTAACATGCGGTTTCATTGAAAGAAGATTGGTCTCCCCTGACTCATGCATATTTATGAAAACGAGATTTTTCCAGTCAAATTGCCCACGGTACGTATCAAGTGTAACGGAAGAAAGTACTGTGGTTGCCGACGATGAAGTTGTAGATAGATGTAAGATTAAGTTGTACAATAGACTATTATACTGTAATTTTCGTTACAACAGTAGAACGTAGCGTTTTAAGCAGGACCCGTTAGAGTAATAATAACACGCCTGAAAGACTAAAACATTTTAGAATACTATTAAATTTGGGACGATTTAATGATATTTTGTATCAAGTTAAACCCATAAAACAAGTTTACATTAAATACTACATAGAAAAATTAAACCACTGATAGCGCTGTCGGATACGAGGATTTTTAAGAAGGAATAATATTATACATACAGAAGCGATGCAACAGAAATTTACACAAATTTCACGAAATGCATCGCTTGCATGTTAACACGCACGTACTAATGCACGCACGGACGCAAATAGACCCCCACACCAATAGCGCATCTTGTGCATGTTGTACTTAGATGAACTAAAGCAACAAAATTTTGATGATAAAATAATACTTGCCTATTTTACAATTTCCACACTGAGTATCTCTATCTTTTCGACATTTATGTAGGAACTCCTCATGAGTTCTACATCTACTACAAGGCACACAAACCTCAGTGTTCGTAACTGGATTATAATGGTGTTTTGGACAAGGGCGACATTTTGTATCACGTGTGCTTGTGCAATAACTTTTGATGTAAGTTCCCGTATGGCAATCACTGCAATGTCGACAGGTGCCCGCTCTGACGTCATTAAATGTACCGGAAGGGCAATCCTCACACTCTGCGTCTGAATGTTCATCACATGGTTTCTTGATTTGTTTACCTTTAGGACATCTTGAACAATGTCGGCATTTTATCGTACCGTTTTCTTTAATCTTAGCATATTTACCCATGCTGCATGGTTTATCTTCCTCCTGATTGCTTATAAACACCTGAAACTACATAACAACAAGAAATAGTCAAATATATCATAATAATGTTTGTGTTTTCAAGGAACTATTTTTAGACGGATGAAGACAGGCGTTAAAATGGTCGTCAAACTAAATATCAGATGAAAATATCCAATATTATAGCCACAGCTGAAGAATCAGTCTAGCTAAAAACCTGTTTAAATACAAATTGTTGTACTGTTTTCGAAGATCAGTCTGATTGCGGCAGTATGTCAACCTATATACGTCATGTTCCTGAAAGACATCTAGATCTCTGAGTTTAGTCTGATTATTATTATAAAACAATGTACTGAGAACATAATTGTATTCATCAGTGACTGATATCTTGTCATCTTCTCTATTGTTTATGTATACAACAAAGGTAGCATTTGGTCGCAGACTTATATCACGACATAGAAGTTAGTGCCGTCCAAGAATCGATCAAACGACCTTTGGCTTAGTAGTAGGACGATATAAACTGAGCTTACTAGGAGGTAACAATAAAATCGTGTGCAAAAGCAAACATTGTATTATCCGCTATTGTAACATACAATTGTCAGGGGAGGATCCAGGATTTTTTTTAGGGGGAGGGGGTGTCCCAAACTTTCTCTAGGGGGAGGGGGGTCCAAATTTTCGAACCACAACCACACTAAACACATTTTGCAGAACAATGCAACATATTAATAATAAAAAGTACATAACCATTTAATCTATGTTAAGCACCGAGAAAAAATGCTTTATGCTACCTAAAATTGACATACGGTCGAGAAATACACTAATGGACAGGTACATTTTTGAAATTCTAGTGGGGGGGGGGGTCCGGACCCCCCTGACCCCTCCCTCCGCTAGATCCGTCTATGATTGTTGATTGTGCGCAATTAGGGATATTTATGAGTATAAAATAAAAACATAACACGTACACTATCATGATTTACAACCTTCTAAATTGTTTACCTTCATCCACTTCATTTACATGATACTCTTAACAGCGCTAGATATTCGGTCCAAAGTCGCCCGGCTAGCTCAGTTGGTAGCACGCAAGTCTACTAATCGAGGGGTCGTGGGTTCGATTCCCGGGCGGGGCATACTTTCGTGGAGCTTGGTCATGAAATTATTTCTACGGCCATTTTCCCTCCTACAAATGATTTTTAATTATGTAGGGCAGTTGTTAGTCACTGACGAAGTATGCGCTTAGTAGTTGGTTAACAGCTAAATCCAGAGGTTTAACCTTTCCAGGAGGAGTGAGTAGGTTGACTGACCGCCGTTATATGACCTATACAATGTGCTGCTACGGCGTTAAACCCAACAAAAACACAAAAAGGTCCATGTAAACATGCTATATGTGACCATCGTTCCAAATTTCTCAGTCATTTTTACATGACCATACAAGAACGTTTTAAATTGTGCTACTATCTAACAAATCAGTTCACTATGTTTAGTCTGCTTTGAAAGAATAAAAACGTGTTACATTGTAGCTATCATGTTGACCTAAATAAAAAAATAGTTAAATCAGGGAAGTATAACTAAATATAACTAAATACAACGAAATGATTATATTTTTCTACGTATTGCAAGATTAGATTTAAAATATCATTGACAAAATGTCACGTAAAACACGTATGAATTTGTTATTGAGATTTAGAAGTAAAATACTGTTGTAAAATCGATTGTCTTAATTTTGCAAGGGTGCCAAATGTTTGATATATTCTATTTTAGATATTACAGTTTAAACATATATCATTAGGGTCATCAAACTGATCTGTATACATGCAGAAAGATTGACCTAATATAGGGACATTTTGTTTCTGCTCAAAATATGCATTTGTGACTTTAAAACAGTCAAACATCGTATGATTATGGACTTTAGTCAGTTATCTTTCCCTGATAAAATCTGAAGCAGTCCAATTGGTAAGTAGGTCTTTATAGTTTGAATCCTCGGATTTTATCATTGAAGTCCTATGTAAGGATAAAAAAATATTTCATTTAATATCTTTCTTGTTAATGAATATATATACAGTAGTGGTGAACTTTAGATAGTTCTTTACCCTTTACATACTTAGCTTGAATTTCAAACATGTTAAATGTTTTAGAAAAAAGTAACCTAAGATTAACTTGGAAAAACTGACATTGAAAAGTAAGGGTAAAATCCGAGTAATCCAACTAATTGGACCTGCCTTTTTGAAGAGTATATAAAATGAGAAAAAACTGACTAAGGTCCCTTATTATGCAATAACCAAGTGGGTCAAGTGGGTCTTTATAGCCATTAATATAGGGGCTTTTTCTGTACTCAAATAATACAATTGTGACTTAAAACAGTCAAATATCGCATGATATTGTAATAACCAAGATGGTCTTTACAGTGGAACTTTACTGATCTAGAGTAGAAATTTGAACATTTCAGAGCTTCGAGTTATGTTGAAATTGCTTCAATGTCATACAGATCTAAATTGACGCACCCAAAAAATAAATAACATTTCAGAGGTCTCGAGTTATGTTGAAATTGCTTCAATGTCATTCAGATCTAAATTGACGCACCCAAAAAATAAATAAAAACCATCAATGATTCCAAATTGACGGGTAATCACTCTTTATTCTTTGGTGCGTTTAAGCATTTTAATCATACAGTTTATGAAACACACATGTGGGTGTTACGAGGCGTCATTCAATATTTAACTTTATTTTAACCATAAATATAAAAACCCATTTATATTAAAATTAAACATATATATATTCATACGTTTGGGTTAAAATTCAATATGCATAACGACAATGTACAGTTTTGTATAAGTGAAAGAGTTATACTAGGTCATTCATAAAGAATTTATTAAAATGACGTCATAAATCGTTAAGAGTAACCAGTAAATATTATTTGTATTTTGTACATTTATAGAATGCATAATAAAATACTAATCAATTTTTCATTGATTATAGATTGAGTGTTAATGTTTAATGAACATAATACTCTAGAGTTGTGTATATACACCTAAAATGTCTATAAAGTACCCAACAAAAGTTTGGAGACAAAAGAAATTTACGACAATTCTTGAATTTAGAAGATAATTTTAGTAGAATCATTATAATAGTTTTGATAAATTTAAGCATGGTTTGTGATAAAATGAAAACAAATTTCTTGAATGCAGCACATTTTTAAGATTCAGCATACTCGTAAAACATCCAACAGCCTCCAAAACTATGTATATTGTAATTATTTTCAATAACAAAGCTTTTATGCTATTTTTGTAGGTTCAGTTATGATAATAATGATAACCAAACAAATAAGCATAAGTAAATGGCACTTCAAAGTCAACAGTTATCAAATATTTGATAATAGCTATTCAGTTGGCCTACAAAGTGAAAATGTCTCCAAACTTTTGGTGAGTACTGTAAATTGTATGTTACATACTAAAACTTGTCTAAATTTTCAGAAATCGAAACTAGTTCATATAAGGAAAGAATTTCAAGTATACAAAGTAGATATGAATATTGATATCGAACCTTATATGGGTAAAATATAGTTAGGGAAGTTTTAACTTAAGAAATGATGTATAAACGTAGTTATGATATATACTTACTTATAGTTAGGGTAGAATATGTTTTATCAAGCTGACAAAGTATTAACATCGTTGAACATTAAATTACAGGACAATTTACTATCTTATATCGAGGGGTTATTGCCAGAACCTGCTATGTCCATATTTTGAAATTTTTCAGGAGGAACATTTTTCTGTTTCAAATGATAAAAAAATGATATTTTGAAAATTTAACGCAGTGGAGTTATTCATATTTATGTCATTGACAATATGATATTTGTTTTTTAACATTATCTTAATTAACATAGTCACAAATAGTTAAAATTGTTCTGGCTCTGAAAATAGGCACCTAAATATGTAATACATGCATGCCAAAACATGCTATAATCGCATAGCTGGTTTTGGTTGAATGAAATTTTTAATTTCTGTTTAAAACTTATTGTACCAAAACATGCTATAAAAAGATAGCATGCATTAAAAATTATATTGGAATGGCATGAATTGTGCCAAAACATTCTATATATTGATAGGTTGTATTGGCAGAGACACTTAATGTAGAATATAGCAAATAAACGGGACCAGAACATTACACAAGCTTATAGCTGCTTATGGCTCAACAATGAGGTGTACTTAAACAACAGTTTAGAGTCAATAAGATGCTAAATAGTGCTATATTGCATTCTTGTAAGGCACATCCAGTCAAATACCCGAATACTTAGACAGTCAATTCTAAAAATCTAATACATGTACGAGTTATTGTGACTCACAGAGCTATTGATAAGGTTTTTCAAGTCTCAATATGTAAATTTCTTAACATTTTCTTAACTTTTCTTGTGTTTTTAACACCAGCAAACTACCTTTTTAACACTGTATGAAGGTAAATGTACATTTTGTCGTTATACGAAAATAATTTAGCTGGTTATTTCTTTGCAAAGGTCCTTTCTGTCAAAATAAAACTTAGCATAAAACTTAGTAACTTGTTTAGAATTTGTCAGTGTTGACTAGTTTTTATTTGTATTTGATTTGACCAAGAGAATATCTTCATCAAATGCAAACCTTAAGAAGCAAGCACCAGATAACATTGTTAAATCATTTTGAATACAGCTTGTCGTGAAGCTAGTTTCTAAACTTTAACAGAATCTTACTGAAATGAAACGTGACATACTTTAAAGGGATAGTTGACTTTTCACCAAACTATTTGTAACACAAAATGAAGCTGGGGTGAAATAATATTTGTTGATAATTATAATGGTCACAAAATGTACCTTTATAATGTCTGTATAAATACTTTCATAATTATAATTGGAATATTATAATTGAAATTCCTATATTAGTATATATGTGCTTTAAAAGGATATACAAAAGAGAGCTTGGTGTGGTTAACATATGTTTTTATTCCTATGTCATCCACCACAGATATCTGAATAAAAAACATTAATCCCACCTATAGTGACTGGAGAATCATTTTTGATCACTATTTACATTAGAGACCATTTCCCATCTATATATGACCTCATAAAACAACTTGCCATTTCCATACTCAAACTGTACACAGTTGCATTTATTTTAAAAATGTCTTCAAGAAAGTTTGTAGCCTACAGTTATTCTTATTTTTGTATTTTATTGTCTTTAGCTTGTTGCTATTTCCATGTATGATATATATGGCTAATTAAGTTTAATAATTTCCAGTATTTGGTGAACAAATGTTCTCTTTGAGTGTGATATCTTCATCATCTGACTATCTGATTTAGATATGTCATCCAAGCATTGTCTGTCAACACATTATGTTACCATAGTATTATATGCTTACCATTATGTTCGTTTCTTTTATTAAATGTTTGCCTTTTTGTGTTGATGTACAGAATGTTATGAATTTTATTTCGTTATATCAATCTGTGGGTACATGTTTCCATTCAGTAATCTGTAAAGTGATTTATATTATCTGGTGTTGCTTGCTTATTCGTCATTTCTCTATACGGTATTAAACAATTTTAATGATCTGATGACTTTGGACAGCAGGTTAATTTCCATGTATTTCCGTGATTAGTTTAAGACCAATCATTTCATTCTTAATTCATCTAAAATACAAAAAGTATGGGTGCTATTATCCAACAGAAATTAAGTTATTAGGCCTCACTAGTTACAAAATTGACTAGTTGTTTAAAGTAAAATCCCAGATAAAAACTTAACTTTTCTTACTATATAATTGTTTACAAGTATATACAAAAAAACATTATTATTTGGATTTTGTTTAATTTAAAAGATATACAATCTAATAAGTTCATGCCATGAGGAGTCCTGTTATACATTTACAAAAAAAAAATCATTTAAGTATACGAAAACTAAGAAATCTTAAAAAATGAAATTATGCAACCCTACACAACTTTTGTTGTTAATATTTAACAGCTTCATTGAGTTTTTTAAACCAAAATCATTTTGTAAAGGTCTTCCCAAAATTATAGCATAATCAGTATAATAATGTTTAATGCCTGGAAAACATTTTATTTACAATTAAACATTTTTGTTATTTATAATAGCTTCTTATCACTTCCTATATATCAAAACAAAGCAAACTGACCGCTAGGTCAAACTGACATTTCTTTACATAACTGGTTTAGAGCACCAAAACAAAACATTAAGTTAAAGATGTGTATCTGCCAAAAAGCTCTATCCCAATGTAGATGGTTTTAGCTGATTAAATTACTGCTACAGAGTATAAGTGTGGCAGCTATATCAATATAGTTTGTTTTAGCATTGACAAATGTTTCTAAAATGTGTTCTATTCTGCCAAACAAAACCACCTATCTGACGATAGCATGTTTTGGCATTTTCAAAAGTATTACTTGATATTAATACCCTTCATGCCAAAATGAGCTATCTTGTTATAGAATGTTCTGGTTCCATTGATTGTTGTTTCAATGTTAAAAGTTACCAGCTATGTACATATAGTCTGATTTGGCATATAGGTATTACAAGGTTAGAAAGATAGCTGGTTTGGTTTTTATTACATAATGTTAGTTGTAATTAAGATATGATCTTGTGAATTAGTGCAAAATATGCGGATTGAAATGCACTTTCAGAAAATGTAAAAAAGTGAAAATTGGAAAAAATGGTGTATAGCATGTTCTGGCAGTAACCCCTCGATATGATGTCTTAAAAATATCATTACAATACAAGATGGATGAATTCACGACTAAAATAAATCGTTAGACTGTTGATTTTACGGACCCTGCAGGCTTAAGTGATACGTATATGCAAATAATATAACAGTATGTGTCTAACAGGGGACGTAACTCGAAATTTCAATTAATATTACATGTACATGAAAAAACTAGTGGTGACATTGACATTTAAAGTTGAAATTCGTTGTGTCCGGGTTACAATTACATGTACAATAAAGCTATTGTGCAGACAGCTGTAGGAAGTAATGTATATTCTGCTAGAACAAATGAATACATACAGTATTACATACTTAACTTGAGTAATAGACATAAATTTCAGTGTATGTAAACCATAATAGTTGGCTTGCCTATTTATAGACAAAGATTAACTACTTTATTTTAGTAGTTTTTAGTTTAGTATTTTAGTATTTTAGTGTTTGATATTTATAAAAAAGCGTTTGTGCCTATACATAATATGTATTCTTGTCCGTGTATGTACTTCCGATGATAGTTGATATGAAACAATCATTAATATTTACATTCAGTAGACTTATACGCAGAATAGTTCTACGCATCCTGCAGTATATAAATAGCTATTGCATCAATTGGTTCAGAAATTTGCTTCTTTTCAATGGATTGTGTAAGTAGTAAATATATCCATTCAATTAAGTTCAGAGGCGGACCCGAATAGATATTACGAATGCTCTGTTCTATGGTTTCCCCTAAGAAATGCAAGCATTTTAAACACTTTTTCAAAGTTTATAATATCACAGTGTTCACGTCTTCTTTTTGTGGTTATCCCGTGTAGCTCCTCCTAATTATTTACTGCAGTTCAGTAGTGCTTTGCATAAAACTCTTACGATAAAAATCATCGTACGTCAAAAGGCAATCATTTTTTGGCGGATCAATTCCGAATATCATTGACTTATGTAGTATACCTCTTAATTATCATTATCATAGTTAAGCTTATTATCTTTCTGACTTAGAAATTTGACTTACGATAACTGTTTTCTTCAGAATTGTTGTGAAAATGTGCACTGTTCTGTTCTATAAGACAAATAATGCAAAAATTCCTCATACAAACAGAGAATGGATCTCGCGCCAAGTATTTTAGTACACATGTACGTACATGATACGAATCATGAAAACCAGATATATTTCAAAGTATGAACGTATTAGTGTGAATTATTAACTTTTATCATTCCTAATTTACTTAATATTAGGTTATTGTAAAGATCCTTCGGCAGACATATATTCATGCCACAGGATGGGAAAATTAATCAGACTATAAACCGGGACCCCCCCCTTCTCAACCCCCCGAATGAGATATACAGCCACTTACATATCCTTCTCAACATAATGTGAACAGGTATTTACCGCGAATTTCTACTAGATTATCTTTCGTAGAAAGTCTATCTGGTTTGGTTTCGTATACAAGATCATGATTTTCAGAAAATCAAAAAAAAAAATATCGTGCAATTGTGACTCTAATGATAAAATGGTTCGTGTCTTTTTTATACTGAACATAAATAGCGTTAGTTGTAGAATAAGATTATTTGAATATTTCATGTTACAGTTAACTAAATTTAAACTGTTTACTTATTTAATAAAAAAATCCCATAAGATGTCATCATCTAATAGGGTAAATTAGTTATTGTAGCCCCACGTGTGTATAAGTACCCTTTCTTTGTCGTGAATCACAACTTCTTATGGAGTCTAAAATAACAGCTTATAACATTCGATAGAACAACATAGTTATCAAGAAGGGCCCTAAATTCATATGTGATATTATATGTGCATGTATGGATTGCCCTATCAATATTCAAAGAAAATGTATAATCCTTAATAAAACTAATGATGGCACTACCATACTTCATTATAACAGTACTATTTATTATATTAATATACTATATACATGTATGTTAATTATTAATAAAGCTAGTAGAACAGAACAGAAAATATGAAGCTAGTAATTAGCATTTAATTATAAGAATTATGAAAGTCAACATGTAATATATATAATAACATATAAGTTATAACTGTATGTTTTTACTTGTTATCAAACATTAATTGATAATATAAAGTATACATGTCATGATTTAAGTTCACGTCACAATATAGTACGTATATGTTTTCAATATACAAGTCATAACATTACTTTAGTTTGTTGTATGTAAATTTACATTCGAATCATAAACAAAAAAGTAGGGCCTAAACAATAGTTCAACGATTGAACATAACGAATGAAAAGTTAACAAAGAAAATACACAGCTTGACTTACCGGATTTAGCGGAATACTCTCCGTGATTAATAAATAAACAATCATTATTCTCAATATTGAAGGTAACATTGTTTATATGTTATAATTCAGAGTATTTAAAGACATTCTACTTCCATTTTACTTTACATTATAATTTATGATAATCATGGGGATTCCCAAGTTTTGGTTTTATTATTAGTCAATATATATTGACGAAGGGAGACGACTCGTTGTATCTTATATTAGAACGCATGCATTTTTTATAAACCAGTGTTCTAAATGACCACATACAAATTAATAGGGATCGGTAGAAAGGGATGGGTTAATTCATGATGTGGTAATTCATTTAGTAATATATTTAGATAACATCAATTTATTACGTAATATTATAATAAATGCAAATTGTATTAAATACGGACTAACCGGGTTTACCCTCGTTAATAGGTTATTACAGTTTAATAAAGAAATAAATGCGTAATTTATACTTTATTTTAACAATTTATAAGTAAATTTTAGCAACAAATAAGTACATAAACTATCTAGAAAACCCAGTAATAATTCAAAATAATTTAATAAACAAACACACAATGTTGCATGTAAAATGGCTGACGGGTACTGAAACAAAGGATTGTCATGCGCATGCGCACTGATAAAAGAAGACAGGATAAATGACTGTAAGCCCGGTCGGTATCGACCAAATCAGATAGTCTGGTTAGCTATAACCGATTTATCAATACTGACAGTACCCGACAGTATGGACATTAGTAACCGAAATGAATAGAAATTAAAACATCACGCAGTTCGTAAATAAAACATTTTATAAACATAAAATACATTTATTGTACTCATGGTGATGGAGACTGGCAAAGCTAGTATGTTGGATCAGAAAAAACAGACACAGTTATAGAATTGAAATATGGGCTTTTATTTACAAAAGCCATAACATATAACAAAGTGAAAATAACTGAACATAATAAAATAAATGTTTAAAACCAACATATCAGGGCAGAAAAAGCGCCAAGGTCAAGTTCTACTTGACAACGCCCTGACGAGCCAGAAACCAACCCATGAGATCAATAAGACAACTGTCCTATGATTGAAGTACATTAATTTTGTACTAGTTGCTTCCCTTTATTGACTCAGTTTTGTCTCTACACAGTTGTCGAACGCTGTTTTCTTATGCATGTAAACTTAAATGTCAACTCGAAACGGCTAATGCACATGGTCTACTTTAAGTTACATAGTTTAATTCACATCTAAATTTAGTTAATATAAAGTAATTAACTCATCAGTTTGGGGACAATAATCAGTACATTTATCTCATTGTTGACCAAAGTGGTTGTTTTGAAAATTGTAACATCAATATACAATCTCTCATACAGAGTTGTCGATCCTTACAGTGATCTTTATCTCTGTAAACGTCTCGGGTTTTACAAGATTCTTGTAAAATAGTACTATGATTTAGATTTTGTATCTAAAGCGTAATTCGTCTTTTATATATATTATCTCAAATTTTTACGTGAAATATAATTTTATTACAGCGGAAATCCAATTTTTAAAGAGTTATATTTACAAGAACTATTTTCTTGTGAAACGTCTTCCTATTCTGAGTAATTTGGCTTTTTTACTCATCCGCAAAAAATGTCAACAATAGATGATATTGCTAAAAATTATGACAAAAATTTAGTGCGAAGGGACTGTCAACAACAAGCATTTGAACATCTACAAGACAAGAAAGGTGATCTGTTATTTAGTTTGTCTGTTGCGTTTGGACAAAATTCAAAAATTGTCACATGATCGTTTTAAACGATCACGTGTTTGGGACTACTTTCGAGACGTTAACAGAGATAAAGATCACTGTAAGGATCGACAACTCTGTATGAGAGATTGATCAATATAGTGTATATCCTATAATCATATCATATCAAAAAAGTTTAAGAGCAGATAAAAGTCTGCTTCCATAATCATGTTTAGACGACTTTTGAACGTTTACTTAAGGAAAGTGACCTCTCGCGTACTCAAAAACCTAGGTGAAGTGGAGCAACTATTGGTCAATTTCTTGCTCAATGAAATTAGCAGTGCGCCTAGTGGCCAGTAGTGGATTTCAAACCTGGGACCTTTTGACCTAAAAGCGCGTGTATTGTTACCGGACCACTATTTATACATAAATAGTTACAGATATTGTACACAACTTGTAGGCATGCATTTAAAATAAACAATACCTTTAACAACGGTACCTGCTATTTGTAAAATCTGATTCATTGTGCGCAAATAATTTACATAAAATCATTTAGAGTTTGAAATATATACTTGATGTTCAAGGCTATTAGATGTTTTTTACAAAGTTTAAGGTTTAAAAATACTTTTAGAATATCTACCGGTATTCCCCCAAAATAAAACTTTATGCAGTATAGAATGACATTAGTTTCAACAGTTGAAGTTTATATTAGGGTATTTTAAAATTTAGTAGTAGATCAAATTGAAATCTTTAAAACTTCCTTTTAAATCAGTTCAAGTTACTAACTAATATATTCTATTGAATCCTCCATTATGGAGATAATAACATATTTATAAAATTATGTACATGTATAGTTAACTGTAACATGAAAACTTCAAATAATCTTATTCTACAACTAACGCTATTTATGTTCAGTATAAAAAAGACACGAACCATTTTATCATTAGAGTCACAATTGCACGATATTTCTTTTTGATTTTCTGAAAATCATGATCTTGTATACGTAACCAAACCAGATAGACTTTCTACGAAAGATAATCTAGTAGAAATTCGCGGTAAATACCTGTTCACATTAGGTTGAGAAGGATATGTAAGTGGCTGTATATCTCAGTCGGGGGGGGGTGAAGGGGGGCCCGGTTTACAGTCTGATTAATTTTCCCATCCTGTGGCATGAATATATGTCTGCCGAAGGATCTTTACAATAACCTAATATTAAGTAAATTAGGAATGATAAAAGTTAATAATTCACACTAATACGTTCATGCTTTGAAATATATCTGGTTTTCATTATTTGTATCATGTACGTACATGTGTACTAAAATACTTGGCGCGAGATCCATTGTCTGTTTGTATGAGAATTTTTTTAATTATTTGTCTTATAGAACAGAACAGTGCACATTTTCACAAAAATTCTTAAGAAAACAGTTATCGTAAGTCAAATTTCTAAGTCAGAAAGATAATAAGCATAACTATGATATGATAATTAAGAAGTATACTACGTAAGTCAGTATTATTTGGAATTGATCCGCCCAAAAATGATTGCCTTTTGACGTACGATGATTTTTATCGTAAGATTTTATGCAAAGCACTACTGAACTGCAGTAAATAATTAGGAGGAGCTATAGCCCGATTTTATCCGGTGAGCCGTGACTGCACTTTTGTATTAATAGATTTTTGGAACATTCCTACAAAAAGGTAACGCAGCTTATTTAACCAACCAACCGATTACTGCCTTTATCATAATTATTCAAGTTTGATTTACATGACTCAATAGTCGTGGCGGTAAGACACTTGGATTGTTAAACATTGCTTTTGCTACCCCGGGTTCGAATCCTGCTTAGTATCCTTTATTATTTTTTATTATTTTTATTTTTTATTTTTTGCAATCATGGAAACGTACAACTCGAAATCTCTGTGCAGCACGAAGCCAAATGTATATAAAATAGAAAAGCATATTTGCCCGAGCTTGTGCTTAGTTATTATTTTGATGTCATGCACTAAACTGTCTCGACCGCGTCTTATAGAAATGCTTCTTTGCACATGCATTTTATAAGAAAGAGAAGTGAAATGGGATGCATGTAACTTTGGCACATTCGTTCGATTGTATCCTTCTTTGATTTCTATTCAGCCACTGCATTTGAAGCCGAATGTATAATATAAATGTATTATTATTCGGTAAAATGTAAGTTGCTGGATATAAGAAACAAAGTACCAAGGAAATAATACAAATAGAAATTAACAAAATCAAATTATAGCACAACAACCATTATATGATACGGACAACTATACATGAATTTAATAATAAATTAAAAAATGTGGAGGCAGTGAGGTTCGAACCACTGCAGTAAAATTTATGCATTGGCCATATGTTTCTGACTCGTTACCGACTGCGCTATTTTGAACAATGACTTGGAATTATTATATCATGCATATATACTTGAGATATTATAGTTTGTATTGATTTTTAGTGTAGTATATACTGGTTTCACTATCGTCATGGTTATGATTAGACTCATCCAACCTGTCACGGCTCACCGAATAAAATCAGACTATACACGGGATAACCACAAAAAGAAGATGTGAACACTGCGATATTATAAACATTGAAAAGGTGTTTAAAATGCTTGCATTTCTTAGGGGAAAACATAGAATAGAGCATTCGTAATATATATTCGGGTCCGCCTCTGAACTTAATTGAATAGATGTATTTACTAATTACACAATCCATTGAAAAGAAGCAAATTTCTGAACCAGTTGATGCCATAGCTGTTTATATACTGCAAGATGCGTAGATCTATTCTGCGTATTTGTCTAAATGTAAATATTAATAATTGTTTCATATCAACCATCGGAAGTATACATACACGGACAAGAATACATATTATGTATAGGCACAAACGCTTTTTTATAAATATCAAATACTAAATACTAAACTAAAAACTACATAAATAAATTAGTTTATCATTGTCTATAAATAGGCAAGCCAAATAATATGGTTTACATACACTGTAATTTATGTTTATTACTCAAGTTAAGTATGTAATACTGAATATATTCGTTTGTTCTAGCAGAATATACATTACTTCCTACAGCTGTCTGCACAATAGCTTTATTGTACATGTAATTGTAACCCAGACACAACGAATTTCAACTTTAAATGTCATTGTCACTACTAGTTTTTTCATGTAAATTGCCCTGTGATTTAATGTTCATCGATGTTACTAGATTGTGGTTATTATCCAATCAAAACGAAGCATGCGCTGAATTTACGAACTGTATACTATACTGTACTATGAGCTTTATCATTTATCGTGCAAACTGCAAACATGAATCTTACAGACTGTACACTTTTAACTATCTCTTTATTGTCTTTAGTAAATGAGATCATAGGAGATACTTTATGTAGTGCTAATGATAATAATAGATGGAATACTAAAAGAAAGAAATGCATTAAATGTCCCAATTGTCCGTTGGGAAGGGCTCGGAACTTTACAATGAAGGTGAGTAGTTTTTTAAAATTAACAGTCAGTGAATATAAGGACACTATTTAGGGTCTCTGGTGACTCTATTTTTTCAAATTTAGTTTCTGTAATGTGATGCGTTCTATCAAGTTTGAATTACTTCTTCACTGGTATTTTTATCTTTAATTTTCGGACGGCGCGTTCATGCAGGAATTTATTTAAAAATTGTCTTTTTATAAAGGAGAGAAGTCTCCAATAAGTAGATGTTAATAAACAGGCAAGTGTGCCATAAGGAAGATATCGGCACACTGCTTGGGTATTGCTTTGTTTTTTCAATGCCGAATCGTTGGCATCTAATGAACGCTTATTATGAAACGTAAGTCTTGTTGTTGTTAATCTTATTTCACTATGAAAAATAAACACACTAATACAATAATAAACAAATTGGATAGCTTCTTGTTGCTAATTACGTAACGAATTTCACGCGCGGAAAACTGCCATTGTTGAACTGCAGGTGTTTAATGATCGGAAGTCGCCTCAGTATCGATTTTTGGCACTTTAAGAAGTGAGCCAAATATCGATATTTTGGCACACTTGCTCAATACAGGAATATATTGCCCACATTGAGAAAATATTGGCACACTTCCACGTCAATTCTGTTACTATTTATACTAACATATGCAATAATTTGACATAATATTCGACATGTCATATTTGTAGCGCTGTTAAACGTCGCAACGCTGCTAAACGTCACAACTGACGGTAAACGTCGCAATTTTAATGCCAAACGTCTCAATCGCCCTGTCGTTAAATGTCGCCACGCCAACGCTAAACGTCGCAAAAAATCGACTAAAGTTAAACGTTGCAACACTTACGCTAAACGTCGCAAGTAGTAGGAAGGTATGGTATCGAGCCTTATCCACTCGCAACTCGCAAGTATATATAACGAATATGACTTCAGAGTAACTACTCTTAGACTCGTAGCAACCATCAACATATCCACAACAACCACCTTTGGTCCATAGCAACAACTCTTACACCCATGCCAATCACCATAAGGACCGAAGAATCAACTATACCGTCCATAGCATCTAATTTGAGTTCCATAGCAACCGTTATTGCACATTTACTTTCCACTTAAATGGATAATTCAATAACTTCCACCGCAAAAATGTAGTCCTAAAAGCACTAAATGGTCACAATATTTTCCGAGAGGGATAGGAAAACTAATTTCGAGAAAGATACTCGTATATACTTCTAATGCCCAATTTCTTTACTGGAGGATTAACTCCTGACAAATTCGGGTTTTGCTAACCCGCTATATAATCTTAGATTGTTTTGAATTCGGGGTTATTTCTATTGCGTTTCTTTTAAAAAAATAGCAAATCCGAGATTATTCGAGTGTAGAAAATAATTGACACGAGTACGGATTTACTCACCAAAGTTCACGTGAATTAATTAAAAATGGTTCCCTTAGGTGACCATCCCTGCGTTCAGTTACCGCGAACGTTACAAAACGTTCCGTAACGATACATTCGGAACTCCTCGGCCATTCGTTGCGATTAATCTCCGAAATATTTAGACGCTATTTTGAAACTACCGGTGTTGAAGTAAACAAATATATGATTGTTTAGCCATTGAGTGATGTTTCGTTTATAGTCCGTAAATTTTGAAACATCACTCAGCGCCTTAACGATCGCATATTTGTGTATTAGATTGGATTATTCACAGCGAATGGCCGAAGAGTTCCGAATGTATTGTTATGTAACGTTCTGTAACGTTTAATGTAATTGAACACGCTAATTGTGACTATGTTGTCAATACGAACGTTGATGACATCACAAGCATGTATTGATATGTTACTGTAAAATCAATTTAATAATTAAGATTATAATTTTTTTTGTCATAGTACAGTAAATTGTTTTAATTCAATATGTATTCTTCTGATATGCATGTTTTGCCATCTTTTATTATATAGTTTTGCCCTCATACATTGATAAATATCATAAATATAAAAACACAAATAAACTATCTATCATGTATATACATTTAACTTAAAATAATATTCTATCTAAATGAAATATATTCGATCCTCACTTTATAAATCAATTTTCTTAAAGGCTCTCGTATAAACGTTTACTGAAAAATCGACGCACATTTTTAAAGGTCGCTGGTGCTCCTTGTGAACCTGTGGATATATTGTAATTAAGGAAATCTGAGGTATACAGATTCCTAATTACTTCGCACTATAATAATGTTTTTCTTGGTTTCTAATGGCGTCTTTTCAAAAAGAGAAATATACCCGTTCTTTTGATAAAATTTAAGAATTCATTATCTAAACTATTTTTAGCAAGACTGTTGATTTATCAACTGTCGAAGCTATAAGCGGCATTCCAGATCTGCGCCCAGGATTTGTGGTCCATTTTTCCGCTCGCCAGCAAATAGTTCAATATTCAAAACCCGATACTTATCTGCCTATATATTTCCTTCATACATCTTCTAAAAATCATAGTGTGACCAAAAATTGACAATTTTGTGAACAACTTAACAATGACGGACAAATAATTACACGACTGGTTACCGCGGATGTATACATCGATTTCATTCATGAAAAATTATGAATGAAAATATTTTACTCGTTCCCGTATCAAGCATTATAGTCACGTCATTCACAATTCAATAAACTTGGAAAGACTCGATCAATCGCTTTACTTTGAATTTGTAAGAACGGTTCAATTTCATAATAATATTAACAGTGGAGTAAATGGTTTATTTCTGTGTAAAAAAATAAACAAATATTGAATGACACAATATGCTAGTTGTCAAGTAGTCTACTTGCCGTCAAAATTCGAATATTTCATAAGTTTATTACTGCTGTTCTCAATCTCTCATACAGAGTTGTCGATCCTTACAGTGATCTATATCTCTGTAAACGTCTTGGGTTTTACAAGATTCTTGTAAAATAGTAATATAATTTAGATTTTGTATCTAAAGCGTAATTCGTCTTTTATATATATTATCTCAAATTTTTACGTGAAATGTAATTTTATTACAGGCGAAATCCAATTTTTAAAGTTATATTTACAAGAACTATTTTCTTGTGAAACGTCTTCCTATTCTGAGTAATTTGGCTTTTTTACTCATCCGCAAAAAATGTCAACAATAGATGATATTGCTAAAAATTATGACAAAAATTTAGTGCTAAAGGACTGTCAACGACAAGCCTTTGAACATCTACAAGACAAGAAAGGTGATCTGTTATTTAGTTTGTCTGTTGCGTTTGGACAAAATTAAAAAATTGTCACATGATCGTTTTAAACGATCACGTGTTTGGGACTACTTTCGAGACGTTAACAGAGATAAAGATCACTGTAAGGATCGACAACTCTGCATGAGAGATTGTGCTGTTCTTCGAAGTGAAACTTCGAATATTCGTTATTTGTGTGAATTTAATGTGCATAATATCTTAATAATTATTTTAGTGAAGTAAATGGGTATTTCTGCGCCCAAAAATATACAAATATTGTATAACAAGTTAGTAATTCGAATATTTCCTACGTCGAGATCTGCTGTGACTCCTCGCTGTGGAAATTCGAATATGCGTAATATTAGCTGGGGAGGGGGGGGGGCTACTGCACTTAACCGGTACGTAGTTATTGACCTGAAGTAGAAATACAAGTATTGGCATTTCAAAAATGCTTGAAATCGCTGTTTAATCGTGTATTCACAGCGTATCCAAACCGTCCGAAGTCTATTTATAGAAGACAAGACTTAACGTGCCCTGGTAATATGTAAGACCATTGAGTCTATTTTTAGAATTCCAGGAATTAACGCGCTTTGTTTACGATATGTAAAACAAGTATAAGCATTCCGAAATCGACGTTTAGCCGTGTATAACATCTTTTCCTTTGAGTAAATGAATTCAAGTAATGTCTCTCAACGCTTCAGCCGTGCCGACTCTATTTATAGAATATCGGGATTTGCGTGACACGTGAACGATATGTAACATTTAGACCTTTTTGATTCATTGTATGGAACCTTCTGGGCTGATGAAAATACATCGAATAAACAGGTGTTGTCCAGGATTTGTTCGGACTACGCACATAAAACAGCATTATTGTGGTAGACTCTAGAACTGTTCCTGTCTGTTTGACATATAGGGACTAAACCCAATTTTTTAGCAAACCGAAATATTCCGGACAACGATTACCGATATGAATCAGTAGGGTGTTAAGCTAACAGCTATGTTTATGAGGGGCGTGACTTAAACCTGTCTCAGTGGACAATCCTTACGCCTCTCGGCTGATTGGATACAGATAATCTTCTCCCGTATAAATAGATTCGCCCGTTAGTAGGGATGATAAGTTTGCATTTTTTTCAACAAATGGGAGTTTTAAAAAAGAAAATCACATTTTATTATTAGCTGTGCATATTTTCTAGGGTTATTTTGCAACTTTCTTGAAACTGGTTATAGTTCATACATTGATAAAGGTATTTTCTGGTAATACAAGCAGATAACCCGACAAAAAAATTGCGCGGTAGAGTTCATACGCGCATCCTTATTTTGACCGTCGGACGTCCACTTTTTCATCATGTGACCTCAAATGCATCGTTCTGATTGGCTTACAACAATCGGTGTCAACACAAAAATGCTCAAATCTTGATAATTGTACTTATCGCTGCCGAGGCAGCTATAACAAGAAAAGGTTAATGCAAAGCATTAAATACCGCCGGATAGTGGTAACAGTATGTGTACATACATCAAGAGAGAAAACAATGATAGATGCAGCAAAAGGAGTACAAATTATGTACATTTGTATTCTAAGGTATAATACAGAACATGAGAGTATTTCATGATTAAATGGCAGTTTATAGATATACATGCACAATATCGAAAAGTTCAGCATGCAGACACAGTATCAAAACTCACTAAAGACAAGTACAAATAATTAATAACTTTTACATCATGCATTTTGTGCTTCGTATACGATAAACCCGATCAAAAATTCCTAGCTGGAGTAATCGCTTAATTTATAGATTTACCGTGAGTCTGCAGCAAATCTGTTCACGGAGACGTGCGTGAATTATGTCGGTACGTGTGGTTTTTAGCATGAGCCTCAATTTAGGGGAGCAGCTATTTTGCAATGTATTAAGATATAAATGAAGGATAAAATGTTCTTTAAAATGCCCATCAAAGGCAGAATTTGTTATTGCAGTACTATGAAATTAAAAATTATTACAATTTAATTAGCTCTGTCAGCATTTGTAAATAAAAAAAGGAGCACGCAAGTATAAGAAATCATGAACTGCTTCCACCATCAGATTCTGACGACTCCAATATACCGCAGGCCTGAAATAAGTGATCTTATTTTAAGTTCATGATATTTTGTCTTTTATCGGGGTCTACTGCCCCCGAACACCCGCTTTTTAATGGTCATCGTCAGTACCGACTCGTTGAAGACACAGGGATTCATAACGATAACCATTTATACCTATACCCATGGCTGCCCTAATTGTGGCACGTACCCATTAAATAAAACCCTCTTTTGGCTTCAAAATTTTCATTGCATGTCTATGGAAAGTATGTTATGAATTTAAGAAAAACTCTGATTTTTTGGATTTGAGGAGGTAAATGCTAGTTATGATCACAAACAAAATTTGAGTTAATTCCACCCGATAGTTATTTAGATATTTCATAGGGTCCAGCTTTAAGGCAAAATACCTATAAAATGAAAACATCTTGTATCTTAATGTGTATTTCACACTTTATATTGTTTCATTTAAATAAATGATATTGTTCTCTACCTCATGCTGTTGTGTTGTTCTTTTTTTTTAAATGTACATACTGCAGGCTGATCCAACAATTGTAATCGACTTCATTTATGATAATTTCTACTGCTTACCTTAAAAGTAACTCATAGTAGCAGAACAGTTCTGTTCTGTTTATTATAGCTATGAAAGTAAGATTACAAAAACAAGAATTCTGAATTTCTTTTTTCCATTGTTGAATCATCTCGCATGTAAATAATGATTTTAATTTTTTCTTCACGTGTTCAACATGATTTTGATATTTTACTTGAAGCACAATATTTTGTGATTATAGACAGGATGTATGAAAGAATTGTGTTGACATTACTGAAAATCATTATTTCTATTGAATGAGGAAGTAAGACTTCTCACAGCTCTTCATCAAATAGTAATTATACAAGTCCATTGATCAGTCAGTTACTAGAGAAATGTATGCCAGGCTTTCTTAAAAAGCTCTTAATCTTCAGATTTGATTTATACCTAAATTAATGACTGGTTATACGTGAGACCAATGGACACCAAGTATGACCTAACTAAAACTTGAACTATTGATGGTTGTTTGAGCCTTCAACACAGTCTTGCTTCAGTGCTTTTCAGCACTTTGATTAGAATTACATTAAACCATGTATGTAGTATCTACGACAAACTTAATTGTCTTATGGTCGGATTTTAATTTTTAGCACCGACGATTAAATTCTGCTTTCGGTTTCGATCACTCTTAATGCAAGAAACAACATTAACAGACTTTCAGACACAATTACATTTTAACTTGAAATTACACAAAAAACGTTCCGTAACGATATTTTCGATACGTTTTTATGCGTGTCTAGTTGGTAAAACGGTTAAATGTTCAACCATTGCAATACTGCGCCTTTTGAATTGATAGAGTTCAACCATTGCAATACTGCGCCTTATGAATCGATAGGTGTATTTTAATGTTTACACACCCACACGTTATGTTTTTTTTGTACGAACTATACCTTAGACTTTCCTTATTGTCGGAAGTGTTACTTCCCTTTACCTGTTTTCTTCTGATTTCGTTTCATCATAGTTTCATAAATAGATCCACGGTTGTTCTTCGTTAACTTGAGCTAAAAGTCGTGTGTTCGCATGACATGGATTTATTTGTCTTTTGACCCACTACAATGTCTTCAGTTAATGACTGCGCTTTTGTCCGTTTGTTTTGTTTTTGTTGGGTTTAACGCCGTAGCAATACATATAAGGTCATATAACGGCGGTCAGTCAACCTACTCACTCCTCCCGGAAAGGCTTAATCTCTGGATTTAGCTGTTAACCGACTACTAAGCGCATACTTTCGTCAGTGACTGACAACTGCCCTACATGATTGAAAATCATCGGTAGGAGGGAGAGTGGCCGTAGAAATAATTTCATGAACAAGCTCCACGAAAGTATGCGCCGCCCAGGAATTGAACCCATGACCCCTCGATCAGTAGACTTTTGTTCTACCAACTGAGCTAGCCGGGCGGCTCTACGCGCTTCTGTCTAATATATTGTAATGTTAGAATTGACTCCACAAATTTAGTGTGTTATTGTTTTCGCTTTAAATATTGTTCGTTTTTTCTTAACTGTCAAAACATGAATAATTTCGCGGTGAATACGTTTGTTAAAATTATTGTCGTAATACATCCATGAGTTTCCGAAAGTGTGTATTATGGTCGAGAAAAGCCCCTAATACCGTATGATATGTTTTAGTCAAGATATTTTTAATAACAATTAGGCCGCCAGTACAAAAACAATGCATTCAGTCACCGTTAAATTATTCACGCTTTGACAGTTGAGAAAAAACGGACAATAGTCATACAATGATAAATGTATTATTTGGCAACATTAAACATGCACTGTAAGCATAGTCGTAAATTTCCGTATGAAACCTCCGTAAATTTTACGAATATATTACTTTCAGGTTTAGTAATAGGACACATAGAGACATCTAAGGACTTGGTGTAGTGGTAAAACGCACCACCTCACAATCAAGAGGCTACCAGTTCGCTCCCACTTAAAACCTTATTTTTGCAATTTAAACATAATCGGTACATGCTTTACAAATTATATTTTATACTTGTTAACACGACCGCGCACGCATTCCATGATTTAAATAAACCTGCCGCGAAATTGTATTACACACATAGTGGGCATTTTCATATATGAAAGTCCTTCAGTCTTTCACCATTTCACAAAATTACAATGAAAATATGAATAAAGAAATAAGTATGATAATAAAGAGACAACAAATGTTGTAAAGTGATATATGATTAATATTCAGTCAATTAGTTAAAAGAAATAAGTAAGTCATTGTGTTGCTACTACGTATATATATGTATCTAGTGTTTGCGAAATTACAAAAAAAATAACCCCTGCGGGAATCGAACCCGGGGTACTTCGATTGACTAGTCAGTACTTTACCTCTGCACTGCAAACCGTTTGATATGATACAATCGTTACTTTTTCATCCACACCTTATCTTATCACTCATTAAAGCAACGAAACTTGACTATCACGCGACGACTACAAATGTACTTCAGAAGTCCTTAGATTAAATACCCTATATTTTAAGATAAACCCATTATAAAAGAGACAGACACTAAACTGAATAATTTCAATTTCAGCATTGAATAGTTTATTTATATTTATTTTAACAAATAATCATATCGTCAACTGCATGTATCACTTAAACGCTCCCATATACATGTTTCTACTGAGTTTCGCACATTACGACCCGCATATTTGTAATACTCTATCCGTATACTAAAAGTGGACCAACGCAGTCTCATTCGGAACACATCGACAATTCAGTGAATGGCCAAGAAGTTCCGAATGACGCAATCTAGTTGTCCGCAAATTATACCCATTTTAGTTCCCAGAGGCTATAAATGTTAACCAGTCCTATATATGTATAATACAGTATATGTACACTTAACAAAAGTTCTAACCGATCACTTTTCAAATTTTGATTATTTTATAACGGGCCAATGGATCCATATTTTACACACCGCTTCCTATGTTTAACATGGGTTGATATATTTCGGAACTACTTCGTAAAACAAAAGATTTCACGTGAGCAATTTGTTCTTTTTCACGTGGCGAGTTGATATTTAGATATCAACCCGGCCACGTGGAAAAGAAATACCTGCCTTCGTGAAATTTTAATTCGTGTAATAAATGGAACGCAGTCTACGTGTAAATTTAGAATTTAAAACAAACACGAACTGTTTAATTGTATTTCCATAAAATGTTTATTACAGAACTTAAATAACTTCGAAAATATAAACATAACTTTGGATTTCTTCAAAAGTAATGCAATATGAATATGCTGTATTTATTCATGTAATGATGTTAGAAGTGATGTTAACCACCTGAAATACTTCAAATTCTGGCTCATTGAATTACGATATTAGTTATTACTACCAAATTAGATATGATCAAGAATAAGTATGCGAAATAACATAAAAATAGGCATAAAATGGCGTAATTTACCGAAAATGAGTTAATGTCATCGAATAAGAACAAAATACCAGCCTGAATAAAAATTTAATAAGAAATTAATCCAGAAACTTATTTATGCATTTATTGTTAATTGAGTTAATTAACAAATATTATTTACCGTCGCAGATTCTAAAACATGTATTCAAAACTACTCTTTTTATATGTTAATAAATAGTTTCAGATCCACTTAAACGCTCGTGAGAGAAAAAGACGCACCCAAGTCAAATTCGTTTCTAAAAATGTAGTCCATGCCCTGTCCATGTACGTGTGTAACTAATCACACGAATCGTTGTGTAAGTCGGATATTAACCTCGTGCTACGGATTTTCTGTGTTAAAACAACATGGCCTTGGACTTCTCAAAATCCTCAAACGCTTCGCGTTTTCGGATTTTCATAAGAAGTCCGCGGCCAGATTGTTCTAACTCAGACAAACCCTCGCACTCAGTTAATATCCTTTACAAATTTTGCAGAGGTGATTTTTTGTCATTTTCTACCGATTTGTGGTAAGAATAATAATTTAATACGGTTCAATGCACTCAAGCGGGAGACAGGGCACGGTCTACACATTTTGGCACGAAATGTTCGTGCAGAGCGTGGTGAGTATTAAATTTCACTTCGCATAAATTTTGTTAACTTTATATTAAGTGAAAAACATTGCACGAATGTCGATGCAGGATCATGGAGTAGCTAATGGAATGTTGAATGCTGGAGCCTTTATCAGACAGGTGAGTGGCTGTTCATGGAAATATCTTTAAAAATATAGATAAAGTATTGTTTAAATAGAAAAATGCTATAATTTTATTATTCTCAATGTGTTCGTTTCTATTTCAAGTTGCATGACACTTCAATCGGGCCTTTTCGACGATCGGGACTTTGGACGAAGTAACAAGGGACCGGAAACGTTTCTGACTGACGCCGAATACCAAGAACAAAGGTTACAACTCGCCGACAAGATCGACATTCGTGCAATGTTTATGTTTTTTT